>OU696698.1:10196290-15196290 GCA_916050605.2 Platycheirus albimanus | reverse complement strand
TTTTTAAATTTATTTTCATAAATTCAAATTTATCCAAGAAATAAAATGGCGTACTTTTTTTTCAGCTCAAATTAGTTTAAGTATTTATTTAAGAATTTTGAAAATTTTATTTTTATCAAAATCTCAAGCCCCTAACCCACTGTCACACATTCGAGCAAGTTCGTGCGACTCAGTCGCAGTTTATGCAACTCAGTCGTCTAGTTGTTTTAAGACTGGGACCAGTTCTTGACAATTTGATTTGTGGCTGTATAGTTTTAAATCTTTTCGCGAAAATAATCTCATCACCAAATATTTACTTTTTGATGCGGCGAAATGCTGGAAATTTTTTGAAGAGCTCTTTAGTAGTTAGTTAGTATTCTTGCGACTTTTACTTCTCGTGCAGTGATTGGTAGCAAAAAATCTTAACTGTAATATAGACGAGCGATAAGCTTTAAAAGTAGGATCAAAGCGATAAGCTCCAAAATCTCAAGATTTCACTATAGAGACAACTTTTAAAGTCGCGTTCAGCTGAGAGTGGTTTAAGTGGGGATCATGACACCATTCGAAGGCACCAAGATCTTACAACTTATCTTGGGGAGCGATGTGTTGTGGAAGAGATGATCAAGACTCACTATTGCTTCCATTTTGATGAATATGTGCATTGGGTTCAGTCTATCGTTTTCGGTAACCACATAATCCTGCTTTAGTTATTGCAGTAACATCTGCTAAATTCTCTTCTTTAGCCAGAGTAATAAACATTTATTGCCTGTTTATTAAATCTAAACCATTTTTATGTGAACGTCTAATGCTACATGTTAACATACTGATCGGTCTTAATCAATGCTTAAATGTGTGACAAAATCAACTGGATGTCATCTTTATAGTTTCAAGTAGTATATTAGTTTATTCGCTGAATACCTTAAAACATTTCAATGGCACCCAACGTGGGGCCCGGACTTCATTTACTCTTTGGGGGAGAATATACAAGCAGAATATGACTGGGTGAGGCAAAAAGGGCCAACCATCAATAATTCAAAGCTTGTAACTATTGTTAAATATATCTTTGAGGATGTCATTAAGTGACATTTGAAATTGGAAACAAATTCAGTTATGTTTAGCTGTAATCTTAAATCTGCATATTTTATTTTATGAATTTTTTTAATTTTTCTTCTTTCAATTTCACTCAAATTTATAAAATATATTTCCAATTCACTTATTTAATTCCAATTAATCACTTCTTCGGCAACAAAGTAAAGTTGTTTGCTCTCAATTCTCCTTTGATCTCATCCTTAACGCTAAACCAATAGCACAACACCATCCCCCACTCAGTGGGTGCAGCATGCCATTGAACCTTTTAATTAATCCAATCCATCTCACAGCCCCATCGATCCAATAATATATCTCATTTATCAGCTGCACCATTTTGTTTATTTGTTTGTTCGTTAGTTTTTCTGCTATCATTTCTCTCTGTTTTGACTCCCATGCGTCCAAACAAAAAGAAACTACCTCAAAACATACCACTCACCTTAACGCCTCAATGAAAATGAAATCAAAGATGCCTCACACGCTTTGCTTTTGTTTTTGCCTTTGCTGGGAATAATATGAAAACCAGGCGCAGAAAAAAGCGAAATCACCCAGCACAAAAATAAAGATACAAAAAAAAGAGCAAAGGAAAATTAGCAAAACATATCTTTTTGTTGTTGTTGTTGTTGTTGTTGTTGTTGTCTTTGTCTTCTCTTCCTAACCACAGACAACTTAAAACAGAATCTGCTCCTCGTCGTTGTCGTGGTAGCTTACGTGAATCAAAAGTAAGAGTGAAATACCTCAGAGGTAACTTTTGAAATTAAAAAAAATGAAGACGAACCAAAGACACGAACCACATTATGAATATTAACGACACCCAACCGATGAAAAAAAAAAAACAATCGCAAAGTCATAAAATATTTTATAATAATCATTATCGAGCTTACAAATCTGTTCACAAGTTCAACTTCGTCATCATTGACACAAAAAATACTCATGCGCTAGATACTTAGATACAAAAGATACGCTAAGGAATCTTTGAGATACTTTTTTTTTATTGTTTTTTTTCGTTACACTTTTGCTTTCGTTGGACGACGACGCGACGACGTGCGGGTGTTTATTAAAATAAATAATTTCTCTTCCTATTACCTAAATTGGATGTTAATATTAGTGTTGGCAATAACCAAATAAAGATTCGGAAAGAGGAGGCAGGTTTGTTGTCTAAACTTGGAAGACTCGTATACTGGAACTGTTTCGATTATGGAAAGAAACACCGCTGAACTGCTGATGACTCTTGCTTACTTGCCACTACCGAATGTGTTGGACATGTTTTTTTTGTGTTGTTGTCTTCTTTGAAATAAAATATTGCATTGAATGTTAATAAAATAAAATTTTCGTATGAGTAATTAATTTATATGTGTGTTGTTGTTGTTGTTACTTTTTGTTGATTAATACAACTTTTAGGAGAGAAGTTAAAGAAAGTGGTTGTACGATGACAGTAGTGTTTATTTTTTGTTTTACTTTGGTGTCTTACATTGTCTTGAGATTTGCTATCGATATATTTTTTTTGTTTGTCAAGCCTGTCTTGAGAAGTTGTTTTCATTGTTAAGTGATGCTGAAAGCAAGGTCAATTTTGTTGGGTCGATGGCTTAAGAGATTTTGTCTAATTATGGCTTGATTGAGATGCAAATTATGATGATTGACGCTTTAATTTATTGGTTGCATGTGTTTGTGAAGTGTATTGTTTGGTGGAATCTTTCAAAATACCATGACAAAAATTGACAGGTTGACAAAAATAGTCATCAAACTTTGAATGAAGGTAAATATATCTCAATATGTGGTGCCAATTCATACAAAGAGAAAAGTTGAGTTTGGTTTTGGGCTAATTTTTGGATGCAGATGACACATGTGTGATGTTATTATCATAATCTTTTTAAGTGTCTTTATCATAAAAAGAAAAAAAATTAGGTACGGTACATGAAGGTTTATTAGGTCATCAATCTATTTTTGAATTTGTAAGGTCAAGTCTGGAGGTAGATTGGAAATTCAGAATTCTTTTTTTTTTAACACACTTAACTTTATTGTGTGAAAAAAGTATCTTTACTGGATATACAGCAATATTATTTTGAGACGTTGTATGACTGATATTTCAAATACGAAAATTTCCATTTTGTTAGATGGGGGTTTTTGTGAATTTTTGGAGCCATCTTAAATTCATATTTTGTTCAATGTAAGAACATTATTCGCTAATATCATGAACAAATATTTTTTCAAATAGATAATTGTATTTTTTACTCTAAAACGTGAGCACAACACTTCATTAACAGAGTGTGCACTTGTAAAAAGTTCTGATCGACTTGAACGAACGAATTTCTGAGCAAGCATCCTCAATTTAAGTCTGGCTTTATCGAGATTTTCTAATGCGGAACTTATATTGTTGAAATCGCCGATGAAGTGTTGCCAAAGCCAAAAGTGCTTGATTCAAAAATTTAATAAAGAAAAAATATTTAAATAAATTTCAAATTGTTGGCTAGGATTAAGCTAACAATATAAGTGTTTGCTTAAAAAAGACGTTACTAACATCAAACACTTAAAAATTATAACTACGGCGTTGCATATAACGGGTGATTTTTTAGCTGGTTTGGTTTTGGCAACACTGGTTTTGACAGCTGACGTGTGTTTAGTACCTTGTGTCACTGTCAAACAGCTTCAGTTTGGTTTGCAATTTAACCATGGATCGTCTTACAAATGAATAACGTTTGCAAATTATTGAATTTTACTATCAAAATTCGTGCTCGGTTCGAAATGTTCATCGCGCGCTGCTTCCATTTTATGATGAGGCTCATTTTTGGTTGAATGGGTACGTAAATAAGCAAAATTGCCGCATTTGGAGTGAAGATCAGCCAGAAGCATTGCAACAGCTACCAATGCGTCCCGAAAAAGCCACTGTTTGGTGCGGTTTATGGGCCGGAGGCATTATTGGGCCATATTTCTTCAAAGATGATGCGAATCGCAGCGTTACTGTCAATGGTGAACGCTACCGAGCGATGATAACAAACTTTTTTTTGCCCGAAATGGAAGTTCTTGACTTGCATGATATGTGGTTTCAACAAGACGGTGCCACATGCCACACAGCACGCGAAACAATGGCGCAATTGCGAGGCGAGTTTGGTGAACAGTTAATTTCACGTTTCGGGCCGGTCAATTGGCCGCCTAGATCGTGCGATTTGACACCATTAGACTATTTTTTGTGGGGGTATGTCAAGGCTAATGTCTATAGGGACAAGCCCGCTTCGATTGAAGCACTGGAAGCCAACATTTATGCATTCATTCGTGAGATACCGGCCGATATGTGTGAAAGAGTATGCCAAAATTGGACTCAGCGGATGGGCTACCTGAGACGCAGCCGCGGTCAACATTTGCATGAAATTATCTTTAAACATTAAATTGCAAGGTTCAAACTATCGATTCAAATAAATATTTTATTCATTTTTTCGAATTTTTTTTTTTTTTTTTTTTTTTTTAAAGTTCTAAACCTCTTAAAAAATCACCCGTTATAAACTATAATATTATCACTTGAGGTGCGCTATCTATTGACGAAAAACTAAGCTCTAGAATACCATGGGAAGCAACTACAACAATTTCTACCATTTAAATTGTTGTAGTTGCTTCCCATGGTATTCTAGAGCTTAGTTTTTTCGTCAATAGATGGCGCACCTCAAGTGATAATACTACAGTTTATATATACAAAATGACGACAGCTTTAAGATGTGCTTCCATGTTCTAGTAACTGGGTATTTTGCTGATGTTTTCGTTTCAATTAAACTACTTTAAAAATGGCACGTTGCCTTTAAGGAGATGTGTCTTAATCGCTGACCAAGGCTTTGGCAATCTGAATTTGAGCATGCATTTATTAAATTTGAAAAATCAGACAAAAATGACAATAAGCCAATTTAATTTTGTTTTATCTGATGTCCCACAAGGAACCCATATTGGGCCCTTGTTTTTTTTAATTTTTTTTTATTATGCTCTATTAAAGTTGTATGTAGGTGAAGTAGCAGCGGTAGCACGCGCCGTAGCAATGTCGTAAATCGTATTCCACGGCATGTGAAGTAGCAGCTGCAGCATAGAGAGCAGCTGAAGTACAAGTCGACTCGACTTGAACTTCAAGAACGGCACTGCAAAACAACAACACACCAAAATGGCAGACATGATTTTTGTTTGTTCAGTGCACATTGAATTCTTGTATGCTGCTTTGTTAGCTCCTTTTTTTGACATGTACTTTGACATTGCTACGTGCTATTACTGCTTCTTCACCATTGTGCGAAGCCAGTTACTATTAATACTGGTGTTAAACTATATCGCTTCAGTGAGTTCGACAAGAACTACGATCAGGGGAAGGCTACTTTTTTTTTAACATAAGAATGGAAGCAATACTGAGCTTACATAGTCTCTTATACAAAAAATATGCAACCCCTAACCCAAACTCTAGGGGCCACCTATTGCTCCTCAGCAGCTTGGAAAATCATAAGGAATTAAGTATGCCCTTGGATCTCACATTCCCCACACATAACTTAACACAACCTTTCTCTAAAGTCATCCCCCTTAGGGAAGACTGGGAAAACTTTAAACCAGACTAGTGAAGATTTAGGCCTGGTATATGGATGACTAAGAAATGGAAACAGGTGAAAGGGCAAACACCCTGGCCAAAGATTGCCGTTACAGCCATTTATCGGTCCTGAATCCTTCTGCGGAGTAAATAAAAACCACTTAAAAAAGACTCATGGAATCCAATGGAGCTTGGCAAACAACTCCTGGGTGGGTCAAATCTGCTTCAAACAATTCGTGCCACAATATTCAAACATAACCATAAAATTCCTCCTTCACCTAGATAGGAAAACTCTCAAAATAGTGACTGGAATCATAACCGGACACTAAAAAAATAAAAATAAATTGTTGGCACAACAGCTCCAAGGGGGGCGGGGCCTGTGACTTACATTCTCAACCATTCCTGTGTGTGCGTTGATATTCTGCCGGAATGGACACTAACCGGACACTGTTCTGTGAAGAAACACCTTCACAGAGACTAACAACAGACCCCGTTTGCCGACTCTGCTCGAAAGTGAAGACATATCCTTGCACATCCTCACGGAATCCCTAGCACTCTTCCGCCTGGAGAAAGCGGACACTTGTTGATGAGATCGTTGCATTGGAAAAACTCAATACCTTCCGCCCTTTATTGATATGTCTAAGGTATTTTCTAAAAATATTTGGTACGTAAAATGTAAATTGATCTAGTAGGCAGGACATGGCAATAACAATTCGATGCAGACATTTTCAAAACAAAAGCTATATATTCTAAGGACATCGACAAAGAAAAGTGTTGAATCCTCTGTCTTTTAAACATGTTGGACAACCAACAACAAGCATTGTATAATATTTCTAAATCGTGAGCTTATCTCATTGTTAGCCTTTTGTTACGTCCTCTCAATCCCTTAATATTCCCCCTCAATCCCATTTCAACTAAAATTCGAAAAAGAAAGAGCTAAGCTACAAACCTTCAAATAAAAATTTCATGCCAAGCTGCATTTGAAATTTGCAAATTTTTCATGAAACCCCTTTCAAATTGTTACAACACAATTTTAAGTGTTCAAAAATATTAAAATTCACTTCTGAACACTGTCTCAATTCAAAAAAAAAAAATCCTCCATAATGTCTATGCAAATCTATTTTACGAATTTAATCCCCAAGTATTGATAAAAATTCCCTTCTCTGATGATGTCTCATCAAACTATGTCACAATGCCAAGTTTGTCACACAAAACCATGACTAACAAAATAATATAAATAATTGAATAAGAAGCAATCAAAATACAATACATAATTTCATTCCCCTGGACAGACAACAAATATGGTAAATCGCACTTATAAAACCAAAAACCGTACACATGTTCGAAAAACTATATACGCTAGTATTGCGAAAGAAAAACGAACAATTTCAGGAAGTACTTTCTCGATGAAAATGGTAGCAAAGCATAGCGAAGCTTTCGTAATTTATATAAGTTTAATTTTTTTTTCTACTTCTGCTTCTTCTTTTTTTTTCCTTCACCTTAACACTGATTAAGTTTTTTTTTTCATATATAATTCTCTTTGTATATTTCAACATTATACTTGCTGTATACGGTCTCTACGAAACTATAGAAATATTTGAAAGTAGTTCAATTGGTACGTGACGTTTAATTAAAGAAACAAAAAAGTGTCACACTTTGGCAGTTTGTGGTACTATAGCCATCAAGCAGCCAGAAGTGGTGTGCATTGAATTAACAAAACAACTAAACAATCGTGTATCTTTCAGATACTTTGCTTTTAATTAGTGGCAATATGGTGTGTGTTTTATATTCATCAGTAACAAAAACGCATTGAAAGGGAAATTGTTTAACGACGCGACGTCGACATCTGATGTTGGAAAAACAAAACGCTTTTGTTTTATTACGTACGTTTATTGTCTTTTTTATATTATTTTTATAAATGAAAAAAAAAAAAAAAAAAACAGAACTAGTAATTGACGATGACACACTGTCTTGGTTTAGTCTTTAGTTTTTTTTTGGTTTCGGTTGATTGCTGCAGCTCCATGTTGCTTGTTAGTTTGTGAAGTGAACACAAATTTCAGGAAGACCAAAATGGTGTGAAGACTTTTGTCGATATAAAATCGAAAATGGACAAGAAAGCAAAGTGTTACGAGTGCCATGAATGGTCATTGTAAAATTGGCACGATTTGAATTGGACAGGGACTTTAAATTTCAGATTTATTGGATTATTTTACAACATTACAACACAGTAGAAAGGTTTGGAAAATATTTTTGTTTAAAAGATACGAAATTTTAAAACATATTTCAACCCCCAATGAAGAGGTAGTCAAGAGAGCTTTTACATAGCGATAGAATCCTTTTATCAAGACATCTCTGAAAATTCCCCCCAAGCTGAAGGGAAGACTCTGAACTTCAGTTGTGCTTCCGGCACTCACATACAGTACACGCAATATTGGACAATAGTGAAAAAAGATGCTTCCTATGAGAGGAGTAGGTAAGTTTTCACGAATTGAAAATCCGAGGAAGCCTGCACGTAAAAAATACCATCTTGAAAAAAATTAGCACTACTGGCTCAGCTGCCATTAGCCGTTTGTCTTTTTTAGTTCACAGCAGAGCCTTAGTTGTCAAAAAAAAATTAGTGTTTCTTTTTTGCTTCTGAGACTTCAGAGCATAGAATTTGTGTTTCTTTTCTCCTTCGGATTGTGTTCAGAGTGCGCTCTATGAATTCAAAATAAATTAATGGAGCAGAGCTAAAAACTGAACAAAATTATTAATTTCAAAAATGAGACGCTTCCAAGCCAATTCAATTAATAAAAAGGAATTCTTAATAGGGGCTGGAAATAAAAAAAAATTAAAATGATGAAGGTATTTTAAATTTAAAAAAAAAATTTGTTTAGGCTGTTTTAAGGTTTTCAATGGCATGAGAAAAAGAAATAACGGCTAAGTGTAGACATGAAATTTTACGGACTTACCGCGATTGAATTTTTTTTTTTTTTTTTAAATCAAAAAGTATTGATTTATTTCCCGACGTTTCGACAGGGTTACACTTGTCGTGGTCACGGGTTGACTGATGGCTCGTGGGTGGATCTTTTTTATTCTCTCATCTATGTTCTTGTGCGTAAAGGGTACCGG
Source organism: Platycheirus albimanus (assembly GCA_916050605.2). NCBI lineage: Eukaryota > Metazoa > Arthropoda > Insecta > Diptera > Syrphidae > Platycheirus > Platycheirus albimanus. Next base: position 15,187,568 of record OU696698.1, on the reverse strand, counting down.
TGCTTTGGTTGTGATTGCGGAGGAGCTGGTACTTGTTGTTGCAAATGTGATGATTGTTGTTGTTTTTGTGAATTTATGTACTCTTGTGAGCATGCAAAACTAATAGTGTCAGTTGGCAGATTATTTTGATTTTTGTTTTTGTGTTTAGCTTGGATTTTGTTAAGCTTTAAAACATTTATTAGTGGATCCCATGCAGAAGAAAGATTAAAGCTTTGATCTCGATTGAAATTTGAATGCAATTTTATTTCTATTGCTTCTCGTACCAATCTAGGTACATAAAATCTTTCTGTGGAAATCGATTTAGCTTGATCGAATCGTATGAAGTGTTCCTCATTATAGGCTAAATGCTCACATATGGCTGATTTTGTCACTTCATTCTTTTGAATGGATTTTATATGCTCCTTCAGTCTTGTGGAGATTGCTCTTTTTGTCTCACCTATGTAAGATGAGCCACAACTACACGGCACAGAATAAACTCCTGGATTTAGCAGTGGAATTTTATCTTTTGGAGATCTTAGAAGCTGGCGGATTTTTTCTGGTGGTTTGAAAATCGATTTTATGCCATGCTTCGATAAGATTCTTCCAATTGCTTCTGAAACGCCTTTTCTATACGGAAGAAAAGCTCGTTTTTCATTTTGTTGTGCTGAGTTTTCTGAAACTGTTCTTATTTTTGGTTTCCAAGAACGTTGTTTGGAACTATAGTCATTTTTTATAAGAGCTGCGTGACAAAATCAGCCATATGTGAGCATTTAGCCTATAATGAGGAACACTTCATACGATTCGATCAAGCTAAATCGATTTCCACAGAAAGATTTTATGTACCTAGATTGGACGAGAAGCAATAGAAATAAAAATGCATTCAAATTTCAATCGAGATCAAAGCTTTAATCTTTCTTCTGCATGGGATCCACTAATAAATGTTTTAAAGCTTAACAAAATCCAAGCTAAACACAAAAACAAAAATCAAAATAATCTGCCAACTGACACTATTAGTTTTGCATGCTCACAAGAGTACATAAATTCACAAAAACAACAACAATCATCACATTTGCAACAACAAGTACCAGCTCCTCCGCAATCACAACCAAAGCACCGGTACCCTTTACGCACAAGAACATAGATGAGAGAATAAAAAAGATCCACCCACGAGCCATCAGTCAACCCGTGACCACGACAAGTGTAACCCTGTCGAAACGTCGGGAAATAAATCAATACTTTTTGATTAAAAAAAAAAAAAAAATTCAATCGCGGTAAGTCCGTAAAATTTCATGTCTACAATGTCATATAACCACGATAAAAACAGTCTTAAATCTAAAATAACGGCTAAGTGCTTAAATTCGTTTCATAAATAGTTCACTACGCTCTGAGCACCATTGGTTTAGAGCTAGCTCAATACACACGAACTCAGAGCTCTTTTCAAAAAGAAAAAAATTGGTTGTCTGTAAAGTCGGTTTACGGACGATAATTTTACGTGATAACCAGTTCACAAAACAGTTCATGTGTACGCAATAAATCCAGCCCTTCCTACCACCACCAATCACCCACTCACAATTTTTCACAATTCCCCCCATGCACCAAATTCAACCACCTACTCCACCTACAACAACTTGCCACTCACCCAACACCGCTAACCACCCATCACACCTACAGCCACCAACCAACCACCAACCATTTTTGACAATTTTTTCCTCACCCACTCCCAACACCAAATCCCCCAAATCCAATCACCTAACCCCACCTGACACCACCTTCCACTCACCCACCATTTTTGACAACTTTTTCATCGCACCCCATCAAATCAACCATCCCCACCACCAAAACTGCCAACCAACCATCCACCATATTTGACAATTCACCACCCGTACCCCCAATCATACCAAATCCCCCCAACACCAAACACCCACCACACCTACAGCCACCGAGGAACCACCCATTAGTTTTGACAATTTCTGTCTTACCACCCAAACCAACTACAACCACCCACTATTTTAGACAATTTTTCCTCTTCCAGACACTACCCCCCCCCCCACTCCCACCTGCCCCACACACACTCCCACTTTATCGACTTCCTAGGCTATCAAAGCAGCTAGGTAACGTGACTGTGACTGTGACATTTTTTCGTGCGTGCTGCCCATATATTCCGAACCCATTTATTAGACGTTATCACGTCAAAAAGAAAAACGCCTATTATCACGTTCAAAAAAGATACCATAAGAACCCCTACAAAAAGAGAATATCATACAACGATCCAATACGATAGCGAGGCAAAATTAGGAGAGGCAACCTAAAAACTCCTGGAAATGCAGACCGGTAAATTTGCCGTCACCACGTTTTCTGAGGTTATATTGGTAAACCCCACAGGTGGATCACTAGTGTGAAGCAGACAAGTGGGAAAGTTATTAACTTATGAACAATGAATCTAAGTAAGATAAGAACTTACACTTGTATTTTATTAATCTACTTTGTGCCATTGACAGAACAGCAGTTGGATCTTTTTCCAGTTCAGAACTCCAAAATTCTTTGTAAAATAGTCCAGTTCCAATTCCAATTTCCATTTGAAAACTAGATCCCCCTCTCAATTAGTGGGCGCACTTTTATCTCCAAATCGTCATTGACCTTTCTGTCCAGAAATTCGTCTAGCTGGACATGGGGAAGAAGAGGTACTTTTGTGCTATACGAACATGAAACCGCCCAACATTTTGTACTTTTAGGGATCTGTACCAAATTTTAAAATTCAAGGATGTGACTGTCCCTGAAATTTTCTTTCTTTCTACCATATGTCATCGTGTAGGTTAGCGGAAAATGACTTACATATAGAAATCTCAGTAGGAGCAATGCGGAACTGTAGGAATGACTCAATGTTATTGTTTTGACCGATATCTGAAATCTTTGGCGAAATACCTATTAGATACTTCTCGTATGCACAAGTAGCTTCCTTGGATTTATATATTAATTCTTCAGTAAAACATACCAATTTCAATTGCAATCGATTGAGCAACAAAACTGTTTAACCACAAAAAAAGTCTATTAGCAGCTTAGCATTAGAGCTACACTAAATAAAACTTAATCAAAAATGACATTTTCTCAGACAACATATTAAATGCTCGTAAAAAAATAAAATTTTATTTGAAAAAATAGCAACCGTGTGTGGTCTGCGTAATAGTTGAAGATAATTGCTCTCAATACTCACAGACAAAGTTTTTACGATATACATTTTTTTTATAATTTTGTATCTATATGTACCTAGTACCTTCCAGACCTTGCCAGGTTTTTTTTTTTGTTAAATTAATTTACGACAAAATCCTCTTTTGTCAACTGCTGGCACACCGTTTTGTATTTTTCTTATTTTTTTTTATTCAACAAAGATTGATACACATTTAACTGCCGGCTGTTGGCAGAGTGTTGACAGCAATAAATTAATTTTTGATGACAAGTCCAAAAGTGACAGGAAAAGATAAAAATTATTAATTATTTGCGTGTTTATTTTTTCCGCCTACAAATCTAGTTTGAGAAATAATTTTATTTTTGTACGGAGTCATTGAACTAAACGACAAACAAATTTTTTTGGACTCGAAATTGAAAAATAAAAGAATGCTGGATTGTGGTCTAGTATTTTTCGCCATTCGGGCATATAATTAAAAAATCGTTTATATATAATATTTAAATATATACAGGCACATAAACATATACAAAATTTATTGCAAAACAAAGAATATTAACGATTATTTCTATTTTAATATCTTTTTGAATACCTAAAACTACTTTATGCTACTTTGGGAGTGAAAATGTGTGTTCCGATATAAGACACGATAACTATGGCAAGGAGGGATATGACATATGATTCACTAAGAAATAAATTGAAGGACAATTTTTTGTTAGATAATGACAGGCAGATAACAGAGTTCTTTGAAAAGAAAAGTAAAAACAGAATACAATATTTATTATAAATGGTTGTTCTTATAGGTAACTTTGAAAAACTCTTTTAAACTGATATGGAAGCTACTGCAGTGTCACCTACATTTTCTTTTCTTTTTATTTGGTTTGCTCCCAATTTAGTTAAGATACAGCTTTATTCATATATTCATCTAGGACCCTGACTTTCTGATACAATACAAAATTCACGGACTTTGACTACATCTTCATGGATTTTTACTCTATTTTTTAGCTAGAGTACAAAATTCGATTTCGTTCGATCGTCAATGTGGGAAAATATGTTAAACCTTAACTACCAATACCATATTGAAGAAGTATACCTCCTGAGAATAGTACTAGAACTACCACATGCTTTCATAATTTGTAGTTGTATTACGTTATTTCGCATCACAATAAGCTCAAAATGTACTCAAATTTACAGTTTAAAGATAACTTTTTTATAACGCCCAAGTAGCTTGACTTGACATATTTTCTCATTCAAAATTTAATACTGGAAAATATGACTAAAAAAAAATCGCAAACTCTAAGAACCCTAACTGAATCACCCTGTTAACATTCTATATGATAATTTCTTCACTCATTTATATGACTAAATTAAAATTTCGTAAAAAAAAAGATTTGTTAAGCAAATCTTTTTTTTTACGAAATTTTAATTTAGTCATATTCGTTTAGCTGTTGTTTCTGGATGTCCACAAAAAGCTTTAAATTATAGACTAATCAAATAGTTTATAAAATAGTGCCTTTCAGCACAAAATAAAAGACTTTACTGTGGAAAGATGCATCATTAACCAAAATAAAAATCTAGAGGAAGTCCAATCGGCACCAAAAGCCCAATAGACACCTTTCAGCCCATAGCATCAATAATCATGACTAATGAATGTAACCCCCTTCGCAGCGTCTCGAATAATTTATTCAAACTTTAAAGTAAAAATCTTTAACTTGGATGGATCTGAACACATTTTTTTTATTTAAATATTTGCACAAACAAAAATGCAAAAACAAACCTATTAATAGTCACTTTGACGAGTGTGTGTGTGTTGGAGTCGGTATTATGCAATTAAGGGTTTGATAACACTGATGGCGTTAAAATGCTAAATGACTTACAAATTATAATAGAGGAGAGAAAAAAAACTTATTGTCTTGTTGAAGATTTTGTAAGCTCGTCTCGCCGATGGGCGCTTCGGGTTTTTTTTAAACTGTAAATGACCTTTTTCTTACATGATTTTTTTTTAAATAAGTTGTTTTTTCTTCTTTTTTTTCAAGCCAATTCATCAATAAATTTATGAATCAAATTATAATTCAAGATAACAAATGACAGATACATTGTAAATTTATAGAGATTTACAAATTTTCAATGTAAAGTGGCGATGATAAGTGAGGAGGCAGACACAGAGGCTTTAAGCCTACAGATACAGGTGATGGAAGATAATTTATTTTTCTTCAAAACGGGTTTTGATATTAAATTTATTATAGTAAATTATAACCTCTGTCTAAAGTATATATGAAAAGATAGAAATATATACTGTAACCTAGAAAATAAGACTATAATTTTCCATGCCGCATGTCGTATTGTGTGGAATCTTACTGCTTAGCATTTTCCACATTTCAGATGATATCGATACTTTTTTTTTATCCAAATAAGGTGTAAATTATAATAGTTTTGTTGATACAGTTGAAGAAACTTCTTTTTATAGAGCTGAATTTATAAGAAAAGATAGTTCAATAACTTCAAAAGAAGATGGTCTAGTCTTGCTGGTAGTCTTTCTTGGACTGTCGTCAAGATCCTATTTTTATTTGATTTGATTGACGTGCATTAGTTGTATTCATTGAGAAATGTTGAGCTAGATATTTAAATTCATTAAATTGAATGCATCCATCCAACGTTAAAAAGAATTTCTAAAATTCTTCAACAGATGCAGTTTTTAAGAGAAATTCAAATAATTAAGTTTATATTAAAAAGACTAAATGGCAACGCCAATTTGGATTTAAAAAACATTGAACTTCAAGCAGAAACCCTGAATTTTTGTTTCTTAAGACCCTTTCAAGTTCGAATATATCACCCTTTTAACAATAACAAAAACAGAAGGAATTCAATAGGATTTTTGAAGTTCCAAACTTTGAATAAAGCGATTACTTAAAAAGAAACATTTCAAAATAAAGTTTGCTCTTCAGCTCTTTTGTTTCTAAGTTGTTTCTATGTTAGTTAAAGAGGTTTTTTTTTAAATAATAATTATTCATCTTTAATTTTGCATTCAAAATAATATTTTGGCTAGAGTATTGGAAAATTGACTGGCTTTTATTTTCCCATCGGTCCATTGAAAAAAAAGCCGAAGGGCTTAGTCAGACTTAGCAATACTTTTTTCGGAGTTGGTCTTTTTGACAGATGTCCCTTGGTTTATGCTCACTTAAGTTTGCCATTTCATAATGAATAGACTTTCTCCTCAAGAACATTTGCAAATCGTGCAAATGTATTACCAAAATAATAGTTCGGTTCTAGCGACGCATCGCGCGTTGCGCATCCAATATTCGGTCGAATATCGACATAATCACCGAGGAATTTATTCGAGCCAGCCCTTCTTTGCCATAGCATTAAATTATATGCGTTTTATTTATTCTTAAAAAACACCTTTTATTTTATTCATTTAATTAGGATTTTGAATGAAAAGTTTATGGCGATATATCATTTGAAAACTTCAAATTTTGAGGATGGGGTAGGAACATATTACTTTTGAAAAGTAGGTAATCGTGTGTATGTGAAGCTTGAAGAAACCAGACAAAAACTCATTCAAAAATCATTTGTTCTATCACATCCCTTAAGTACAATCAAGTTTTTAGAATTTGAACATATTTTAAATATTTGCATTAATTGGAAGTAGACAATCATTACTTCCATATTTATATGACTATGACTGTGGCAAAGAAATACGAACAAAATAACGGCCATATTTTCTTAAAACAAGTTATCTGTGACCACCATAGCAATTTAATTTAAATTCCAACAACTTCCACAAAAGCAATAATTTTTTTAAAATCAATTAAAATTTCGCCAGCAAAAAGATTGATGGTTTTTTGTCAAATTAAATTTATCAAGAAACATTTGAATTTCGTATTATTTCAAAATTGTTCAAATAAAATGATGAGCTCACAAATCATAATTCAATCCAGTTAGCTATAAATGAAATTTCGATTTATTGTCTAACTAGTCTTCTCTGTCACCTAAGTGTTCTTAAATTTTCGATGAAATTCTTATATTTTATGAATATTCAATACAGTAAGACAATACAGTATAACACATTTCTTTATAATTATAAATTTAATTTTATGCATTATGCAATACTTTCGTTATTATTTTAGTCTTCTATTTTTAGTCATTTTTTAGTAACTTTTGAGAAGTATTATTTAGTTCCTTTTAAGTAGTTCCGCTGCAAAGAATTTTAATTGAAAAAAAAATTCCTTGTCCACGTTGTCAAAAATTTAATTTAAAAAAAAAAACCACTTCATCCATTTCTTGATGAAGTGGCAAATATCTTAAGCTAATTATCCATTTAACAAATTCTTGAAAAACTAGTTTGACAAAAAAAAAATGCACCGCATTTAATGTTCTGATTAAAAAAAATAATAATTCTCATATTTCAAGTTTGTATATCAGCTCTTTTGTTTAACATGGAAACAGAATTTTTGTCTTATTCGACAAGGTTCTAAATTCATTTTGACTTTGATAAAGTAATTGCTCTTCGAGAAAAAAAAAACTAGTCTGTTACATTCTACCTGTTTGGTTGGTATATTGCGTGAAATAATTTTGGAGAGGGTGGCCTTCCATTTGATTCACAAATACGTGGCACATATCTTGCATTTTTTTTTTTGACGAGTTCTTCATTTACACTACTGACCAATATTCAATATTTTTGAAATTTATCGACTAGCTTTGTACCGTGATTAGGGTGATTAGGAAAAGTAAAAGAATTTAAATAAATCATTATTCATGTTATAAGATCGGTACTGACAAAATTGGAACAGACATTTTTAAGTGTACACTTTTGTGGTAAACTTAAATATTTTTATTAAATGCAATTTTTTTTTACAACGAAACGGGCAGTTTATTTTAAAATCATAAATGCTTTCAAATACTCCAAAAATTTCAAAATAAACAACTTTCGTAAAAAATGTTAAATTTAAAAAACAACTTAAAATCTGATCGACTAAAGTCGAAATTTTTACTTGAGCCCACATATCAAAAGTATGTACTTTGTTGGTTAAATTTTTCAAAATAGATTCATATTAATTATTTTCCTTAAAGATCTTAATTTTACTGTGCTTAGTCATGTACTTTATCTTCCACTACTCCTTGGCCTAATTGGATACCAATTGGAAAAAAGTAGTATTCATACTTGGATTGGTTTTTCTTAATTCATTGTAAAATTCCTTGAAAACAGAAATTTCTATAAAATCAAGTTTCTTTATCAGCTCTTTCGATTATAAGTCTATGGGCATTTAAAAATTGTATAAACTTTATTAAACAAGTTCTTTTTTGAAAAAAAAAAAGATTTTATGACTTTTTTGACTTTTAATAGATTTTTCCAAAACATCTGCAAAAATCTATGACGCCCTCCCTCGACTTCAAAGCAAATACGTTTTTTTTTAAACTAATATAGGAAAACAATCCTTATTATTTCAAACATAGCTATGGAATATTACATTGTGTTTTTCTTTGAATCATTATTTTGTGTTTTTTTTTAAGCTTTAAGGCTGTGTCATTTGATTTGACAAATAATTTTTGTAGCCTTATCCTTATGCTAGAACTCAATTGGAAGTCATAAAAGAGCTCCCAAGCCTACCTTAAAAGTATTCAAAATTAGTTCGATTTAATATGTGGTATCTTGAAACCTTTAAAATAAAAAATCAAGAGTTAATATTAGCATTTCAGCTTCAGCTCTCTCTAGATTTCAAAGTGAGATTCAATTAAAATCATAAAAAAAATCTTAAGGTTTCAATTATTGTTTAAGAAGCATACAAACACACTACTCGCAGGACACATACAATTTTTCATTTTCCAAGTTCTTGCATGAACTCTTTTGTCTAAAAATCTCAAATTCTTAAATATTTTTTGTTGTTGAATCATTATGCTACAGCTCAGTGGGAAGATATCAAAAAGTTCTCAAACCCCCCTTAAAAGCATTAAAAATTATTTCAATTTAATTTGTTTGTATCTTGAGGTACTTAAGCAAAATTCTCAAAATCAAGTTCGCACTTCAGCTCTTTTGATTTACAAGAAAACGCCACTATAATCCCCAAAATATTTCTTAACTAATTTAATTTTTGGAAAAGAAACCCAAACATACCCCCTCCTCCCAGGACTTCTCAAACCCATCTTAAAAGAATTAAAAATGATTCCGATTTAATTTTTTGGTATCTTGAGGTCCTAAAAAATAAAAATTCTTAAAATCAAGTCCGCACTTCAGCTCTTTTGATTTTGAAGTGAATCTTATTAAAACCCTCAAAATATTACTAATCAAACTTAATTTGTGGAAAGAAAACCCAATACCCCTCCCAGGATTCATTTACACGAAATTTTGATTTTCCAAGTTCTTGCATCAACTCTTTTGTTTAAATTAATTTTAAAAATAATGCTTCATATATTTTGCTTCTTAAACTTAAATATTTTTTTTAAACTCACCTGAATTAAGAATCAATATTAATCCAAACACCCAAAGTATTCCATGGAGTTGACCCATTTTGCAATCCTTTTCTTTCAAAGGATCTCCTTACAAACTTCCTTAAAGTATTTCTTTTATGTTCCGAAAAAAAATTCTTTGTCACTATTCACAGGTTATTAAAACAAAATATATGAAAAAATTTTGTTTTTTTTTTTAATTTGAATTCTTCAAAACTTCTTCACTTCATTTGGCACTTTTGTAAAAGAACTCAATATTGGGGATGATGGTAAAAAATAAAATTTTCCAAAAATTTCTTCTTCAACAAAACTTTTTATAAATTATTTTTTTTGCGTATCTTTCAAAAAAAGAATGAAACTAATCCAACAACAAAAAATCGAGATGTAACGATGACGATCAATATAAATGGAAAATAATTTTTCTTCTTTTGTTTTTTTAACAGTATAATTGAGGAAAATTAAAAAAAATTTAAGAAAGAAAAAAAAATTAATATTTTACATTAAACATATATAACACCGCGCCAATCTCCGATTTAAGTGCTGTTCGGACGAGCACTTTTCTTAAACTGCGACTTGCTTTGGCCACAAAGTGGTTCAAAGTGGAACTTAAGTTTCTTTTTCCCGTTTAACAATAAAAATCGAGTATGTGTATTTGCACTGCACAGCACATATATGTTTCTGTCTTGTGTCTTGTGTCTTTTGCCTTGTCTTGTCTTGTCTTTACCAAATGCAAAGAACGACAACAACCACCATCTATCTACAAGATTGGAAATGAATGCAGCGAGCAGTAAGCTTGAGTGGTAACATATTGTTGCGATGCATTTTCGAGCCAAATAATAAGTTAAGGCCATTTGCGAAGCTTTTTTTCAAGATCTCTTTTCAAAATGAAGCTTTAAGAGAAAGAAAAGTGCAAGTTTAAATCTTAAGAGAGTGAATCTTTCCGCCAAAAGATCTTGAATTTGAATGAATGAATGAAAGTGTGAGTGATGGCGGTTCGAGTCATGACGTCATAAGTTAAGGGGTAACGTGGGCTGTGTTTGCGAAAAGTAGAAGTGTTTCGAATTCTCTTTTAAAATATGTAGATCAACAGGTGGAGGTGGGGTTTCTTGGGAGTGAATATCGCTCTCAGTAGTAGCCAGCGAGCTTTAAACGGTACATTGGGTATACTTCTTGTGCTCATGTCTTTTGTGGTTTTTCGCTTTTGTTTTTCTTTTTTATCTTTTTTTTTACTTTTCTGTGGTTTGAGATTTTTGCACTTAAGAACTCGGCCAAGTTGTGTGTGGTTTTTTTTTATTTTCATTGGCCTCACCTCGAACAAAGAGAGCAGTTAGTCGTCAGTCATCAGGGAGGAGGGGTATTTTATGGATGTTTGCTGATAATGTTTGATGTGGGCAAACAGCCAGCCGGTACCACGGCTGTAGCTACTGCTGTATCTTTATCTGTCGGGGGGCTGCCGATGGTGGTTCACTTTTATTGGGATTGACGTTGAATGCAAAAATCATGAACCACGAGTAAGTTTTTTTTTTTTTTTGTGTCTTGTTCATTGTGGTCGTCGTCGTTTGGTTTGGATAGTGTTAAGATTGGGAAACTTTGAAACACATTTTTTTTATTTTTTGTTAATCAAAAATTATAAGCTTTTTGTATGCAAGTTTGTTAATTATATATTTTTCTTGTTGTAGCTGTTGTTGCTGTATTTGTTCGATAAAAATTAAGGAACTGATTCTTTAATGTTTTTGTGTGGGGGGCTATTATTACAAAACGTTCACTTTTTTATTCACTGACTGAGTTTTTGTTTTTTTGAGTTCCTAACATGGTGAAGACAGAGGGCGGAAATTGGATTAAAAGTCGTGATACAGTTTGCAAGGACGAATTAATTTTTTTTTTTTTTTTTTTTTTTTGAATATAAAAATTTGAATGGTTGTTGTAGATTCAAATAATAATAATAAGTGCAGTGCATGGAGGATTGAAGACAAAAAATAAAATAGATTGATGGATAATTCAACGCCTTTGGGTGTTTAGTTGTGAATAAGTTATTGTTTATAAGAGGGGTTATGCAATTTTTGTAGTTTTTTTTTTCAAATAAACTTGTGGGTGAGGTTTGGATTTGAATTTGAATTTTTTTTTTCTTTGTAAAGGAAAATTACCCTAACTCGACCTGGTTTGGTTTTGTGAAAATCAGATTGTTTGATAAGTTGATGGTGATGGTGGCATGATTTTGGCTATAATCGTGTGTTCTAGAAAGGTAATTGGATTTGGTTAGGTTTGATTTTATAATTAAATGCAGATTTTGTTGAAAAATTATAGAGATTTATTTAGTTTTGATACGATTTGTTTTTAATTATGTGGTTATTTTTTTAGAGAAGGTCGATTAGGTGAATTGAAGTTGATACTGATATTTCCATGCTGACAGTTGAAAAACTCCTTGGAAGAAACTAACAATTCTCGGAAAGGCTGGTTTCGGTCCCAAAAGCTGGTTGAAGAAACTGTGATTGAAGATAAGCATTAAGTTTACTTATCAAAAATAACAAAAATATGACTAACAACCTCATGCAATTTAACACATCCTGTCACTCCACTGGAGAAAGAAGGCGTGAAATATAGGTTAACACCTGAGCTCGTCGACTAAAGTTATTGCCTTAAAGTGCAGAAACAGATCGAATACGGAGTTAAATTAGACATTTTGTTTTGTTTTGTATTTCTGGACTGGAAAATTCCAGCATTAGCTTGCTTAAATGTGAAAAAAAGACCTTTTTTTATACCATCCATAGTTTGTACAATTTTAAAAATTGACAGAGTTTGTGATGCCTTATAAAATATGGAAGATCCTTTTTGTCCTTTCTGAAGTAAAGTCGGTGGAATTTGTATGTTTTGTTTTTTTGTTTTTCTGGTAGGATTCAAATTGGGAGAGTTGCTGTGAAAAAATTACGAACAAACCAGAAGATTCCAAGCAGACAATTTTATTCAGGTACACATTTCGCTGAGTTTGGGTTTGATAAAGTATAACGCTCAAAATTATTTTCTCCGAAGCTTCGTAAGAGAGGAGCCTTAAATTAAATTAATGTTTTAAAAAAAAGCCCAAACTTGTCCTCCTTTCAATTTTAGGTGCAACAGGTTACCCTCTAATTTGGCTAGCAGCGTTTAGCTTAAATAACCTATAACCTAGCATTTAATGCTGAAAAAGAAGTGAGCAAAGAGTCGGCATCATTAAATTAAAAGGTTTCAAAATTGTCTTAAATCAAGTATCAAGGAACAATGAATTAAAATACTGTCTTTTTCGGCGAGTTCTCATGCGAAAATAACTAAGATCCATTAGTCAACAAGAAAGTGCAATTAGCTAAATAAATTCTAAAATAGTAGAATAAACTGTTGTTTCCGCCACTCATCACATAGAATCAAAAAAAAAATTAACTGTAAAAAATGTCCACCTTACTCGTCAAGGTATACAGGATATTCACTTGCATTTGACTAAAGATTGAAGTAGAAAATCCACTGAGCGCCTTGATGTCAATAATGATGATGGATGGCTTTGTACGCTTCTCGGGGGTCAATGAACGGAACATGAACTTTGTATTACAGAGAAATGATGAAGCTGTCAGTGTCAAAATATCATTAAATTTTAAATGAAACCCAACCCTATAATTTGGGTTACATGGAGTTTAAGAAACACACCTCGTTAAATAGCTTAGACTTACTTTTTTGCAAGTTTATTGTCAAGGTTTATGGCATTGATGTTATGACATAACAATCAATCATCAATCAAAACAGTTCAAAAAAATTAAACGTATGCACTTAACTTAATATTTTTAAGAGAAGATTAAGGAAATGGCGTACGAAATTTAATCAAAATCGTTGAAGCCATTTCCGACAATATTTGCTGGTATATAAACCGATGTAAAGGGTGCTAAGAACTTTGAAATGGAATCAAAACAAAGATGATTTTTTAAATTGACATGAAATTTACTTTATTAGAAAGATAATTTTTTGGCATTATAATTTAAATATGATTTCTGGCATATGACCGCCACGGCTGGCTCGGACGTAGTCTAATCTGGAGGTCCGATTTTCGATGACTTTTTCCAACATTTGTGGACGCATTAACACGGCGAATGTTGTCCTAAAAGTGGTCAATCGTTTCAGGCTTATCGGCGTAGACTAGCGACTTAACACATCCCCACAGAAAATAGTCAAGCGATGTTAAATCGCACAATCTTGGAGGCCAATTCACAGGACAAAGTGAGCTTCATCGCTGAACAAAATTTTCTTGTGAAAATTGGAAATCTTTTCACGAGTATAACCATGTTTTTCAAAATAAATTCGCACGATTGGGAAGCGTTGTTCAGACGTCAGTCTATTCATGTTGAAATGCAAAACCAAACTAAAAGTAAATCACTTGACAGATGGCAAAATGGTCGCCAGTTAAAATAGTGTTGCCAACTGAAAGTTCTATACCTCTAAAAAAAATCCCTGTATATGGCTAGAAATATATCTCTTCGTTTCTACTGAATAAAAAAATCTTTACAATCCTACTTGATGGCCATTTCTCAATAAGTATTGAAAAATATTTCCGTGAAGTATGTGCATTTGTAACGAAAAAATTAAACCCCAGTTTTGTTTCGGAACAATTTTGATTAATTTTTTTAAAAGTGCAATCAAAACTGTTTGGGCCTTTAAAAAGTGATGTGTGCGAAGTTTGAAATAAATTCATTTCCCCCTTAGGTTCAGTGTACAGTTCCAGACTCACAACTCAGAGATGAGATGATGGTAGGTGTTGGCAGCATAGAAAAAAAACACCAGAACAATGACCGACGAACGTTGATATCTGTTTTTACCTACAAGCTAAAAATCTACTGGTATGTGTTTTATTTTAAGTGTGTATTACATTGGCACTGTGATGGGAACGGTTCATAATAAGGGCTTTATAAAATACACAATACACATGCACGCAAATTATGGCTACAGAGAGATACACAATCTACAGTAAAATGCACAGACAAATATGTATGTGTACTCACACGTATGTCGCTGTTCTAGGTTGGCAGAAAGATAGAACTAAAAAAAAAATTTCATTGCAGGGTCATTCGCAAACTATTATTCTTCCAAATATATAATTATCTTTGGTATTTTTTGACCGGATTCGAGTAAAATAGAAATGGATGTGGTTTCAGGGGTCAAAATAAATGAATGCAGGAACTAAGGTATTAACGTGAATACAAAACTAAACTCCCTTTTATTAAATAATATCATTTGAATAAGAATTATTTCCCATTTAAATTGAATCAAAACATTAACTTCAAAATAAATAAATTAAATCCAAACAATAGAACATGTTGACATCCATAAAAAAAATATATTCATCAATCCATCAATATGGCAATGTCATCTGTCATCTCTATTCAAATTCAATACGTCTTCAATGACAACTTATTTACAGTTTCTTAACAAGAAAACTCTTTGTGTGCTGACAACACAAAAGATGTTTACAAAACAATCAAAAAATAATTTATTTCCAAAATTATTTTTTGATTTATTGATTAATTGGATAATGCACACAAAATTCGTAAAAAAAATACCTCACACGACCGCACCGGAAACTCAATTTTGCTCGCCATTAAAAAGTATCTGCACGAGTATCTTTTCGATAAAAAAAAATCATAATGTTGACTTACTTCCACCCATCCACTTCAGGATTTCACAACTTTGCTCCAATTTAAAATTGAAATTGAAAACTAAATCAAAAAGATTAAACACGAGTAGTGCAGAACCCACCGACCGATTTGAAAGTAATTAGTTCAAACCTATAAATGCAAGCTTGGCCTTCATTTGTAGAAGATTAGATACAAAATAATTATTATTGTTGTTGCTTTGACCTTGGGAACAGGGTGTGTTGTGAAAACAGCCGTAACCGACAACAAATGGTGAACGAGATTTGTTTATAATTCGAATATCAATTATTACAATATTTTTTTCCTATAAACGGGTTTTTTTCTTTTTTATTTTGTGTTGATTGGACGCGGATGCCCGTATTAGACACGGGGCAGGTTTTTCTGTCCAACGAACTTATTTCTGTTTTTTTTTAATCTTTCAGATTTATAATGTTGTGATATGAAATTAAGGTCCCCTGACGAATTGTAGCATTTTTTTTCATATTAAACTCGCCTTAAGGCATTTTCAAAAATGTTTTCTTGTTGATGCAGAGAAAATTCAATTGTCTTTTTTTTTATAGTTTTTGGGAGCCAAATTAAACCAACAAAAAAAATAATTCATTTAACTTAACCTTGCAACATTTCTGCGGGACAATTACGCGTTATGGTTTCGGCTTTGGCTTCGGCTTGGTACGATGGAAAGTGATTGCTTTGATTTACTTCGCGCTTTGCAACACCCTCTGTTTTTTTGTTTTTATAGAGGGGTAATGTGAGGGTTTCGTGGAATGTTTATAAAATGTCGGCATTATTGTTTTATGTTGGCGGTAGGTGGTGTTATTCAAAAGCTAATTAATAACGAACAAAAATTCATTTACTTAAGCGATTGCTTAATTGCATTCCTTTTTGAAAAAGGTATTCATGCCGCCGCAGCCACAGTTACTGAGTCAGTGGAATTTGGTTATGTTAAAATTTAATAAATGTAGATATGTCTGAAAATAAAAAATATTTTGAAGGCTTCCTGGTTCTTGATTTGAAAAATAAGGGTTTAAAAAGCTACCACCCTCCCTTTTTAAATTCATTTTTTCAAGTGGAACTTCCTTAGAATCTTTGTGGTTTTAAAGCTAGATGAAACGAAAATGCATCACGATAAAAAAAAAAAAAACAAATCTAATATAGAGGGTTAAGCCGATGAGAAAATAATTTTAATTTTAATTTTGGAGGGCAATCGTTAGAACCTGTGAATGGCTGCGTTTTATAAAGCTCTTATACAAAGCCAGCGCGATGTATTATTTATGTGTGTTCATATTTGTGTCTACCTAATATGCATGTACGCCAAAAACTGACGTTGAAAGGAAATTTTGGAATTTTTAAAAACTGAAAAGGCCAAAAAGTAATTTCAGAGCTAGAACTCATGTTTTGTTAATCGATTTTATTTAAAATTTTACGATTTGTGCAGAAATGTGCTCTATTTTTTTTTAACTTTCAAGATTGAAGTGCGAGAGCAAAAAACATTTTTTTAACTTTTTTTCAAATATCGACTTTTAAAAAATTGAACAAAATTGCGCTTGTTTTGTGCGCAAAAGCAGCTCCTTTTTTGGAAATTTTTCAAAATAAAGGGGTATTCCATCCATTGTAAAGAATTTGGATTTAAAAAAAAACACTCCAAGGTTGTTCCAGTCTAATAAAGTTAGTCCAAAAACTTTGAAACTTGTGTTAGGGCTACTTCATTGATTTTCGTCTAAGAAAAAAAAACCCTGTCGGTTTTGACACCAACACAACATTATTATGGAAATGACTTTTTTCCTGAATTTAATAAGTTGTCAATCAATGAAACGCAATTATTAAGCATGACGAATTTTAATGATTGAAAGAAATATTTCTTGTTTCATGCTGGGAAAATGTTTTGAATAAAAAAAACATTTCTCAATAAAAAAAAGAACTACCTTTTTTTGTCAATACGCCAGGAATTATAATTCAATCTAATATAATACCTGTTATTTTAAATGTCTACACCATGGACTTGGACATGTAATTATTCCATCATAAGAAAGTGTTAATTTGCATTCTTTATGAATATTATCTGCAAAAAAAAAACATTAATATTAACAACAATAATTAGAACGATTAAATCACTTGCTTATTTTGCAATGCACTGGTTTAACATTTGCGTATCGTAAGAGACAAAGCAAATCAATTATTTCTAACCTTTATTTCGTATTTTAGATATTTTCTGAAGCGATATAAAGATAAATTAAGAATTTGGTTTTGTTTAATTTGTACACATAAGAGAATCAACAAACATAAAAATACAACCACTTACAAGAAATCAAAAGTAACAAAAACAATAAATGTAAGTAGTTCATGATATTGCCACCATTGATTTGAAGGGCTAGTATCGTTAAAAGGTGTGTTTTGTGGCATAATTATTAATGAAAACGTCGATATGTTTAAACAATCAAAAAATTAAAGCAAATAAAGAAACAGCTTTCAAAACTAAGGCCAATGTCGACTGCCAAAAAATGTGTAGCTTATAGTACTATACAAAAAGCGCTGCCATTTCATACCTCAAAAAAAAAATCCATTCAATAAATAGGATATATTTTGACATTTTCAGAATAAGTGAATACAAAAATGGAAAAGTTCGGATAATAAGAAAGACCAATGTTGTTTCCCTTTCATTGGCGATTTTGAAACAAAAATCAATATTCCTAGAGAACAGTTGTACAATAGTGGTTGATCCTCGGATTAAAATATTAACAAAGTTTTTATCGTTTTGTGCTTGCACAAGAGTGCTTGTGCTTGCCTCAAGAGTAGAATAAGAGCTAATCCAACCATTTCAGCGGATCAAAAGAATATAATCCGTGGATTAAACATTTGAAAACCAGTTAAACCTTGATTTAGTGTTGAACTTTTGTCATTTAACTAGGGTTGCCACATGAAAACAAGTTTTAGATAATGTTTCACTGTTTTATTTATTTTGGAAGTAGTTGTGATCATGACTCAGACTTAAAATTCAATGACGATCAATTGCGACTATCAAAATTGACAGTCACCTATCACATTTGCCAATTCCACGCCTGGAAAAAAAATCAAATAATAGTCACAACAAAGGATGTACCTACCGGTTCAATTGCTGCATGTATCAGAGTTGCCATACTACAAAAAAATGATTATATTTTCAGCCATTGCGTTAGCGAATGATAAATTTCACACACAAAAAAAAACACATTACAAAGCCAATATTTTGACAGATGACGTTGAAAATTTGAACCCTGGATTGTGTTCTGGACTTAGAATAAAGATATCTGGAACTGGATTAAATTAAATTAAATGGATGTGTTGGCACAACAGCTCCCAGCGTGGCTGGGGTCTAAAGACTTACATTCTGAAAAATTATTCCTGTGCTTGCGTTGATGTTCTGCAGGAATGGAATGGACGGGACCTATAACTCACAGTCAAACTTTGAAAGGCTAGCAGAGAATTTTTCATGACAAGATTTATTCTAAAAGGATTCGTCACTTCCATGCAAAAGACAGTTCACCGAAAAAAAATAAGGTCAGGGATCGAACGCAGAACCTTCGGCGTGGATATAGACACACAACACAGATTGCCGACCGAAGCCATTGTATATACATTTTTATAGTAATTTCATATAACATGTTCTTTTAGTTCTGAACTTCGTCAATGGCGGCGATAGTTGTCTTATCAATTTTTCATGAAATTCTTCTATTGTTGTTTTTGCTTCCCATGGCAATCTAGACAAAAACCATTCCTAACTCACCAATCAAGTGTTTGTGAAATTCGTCCATAGATGGCGCACAAAACGTTCCTCATATTGGGAGTACTATAGATTATAAATACAATGCCGAAGCTTGGGTCTTTCTTTTTTACTACAAGTATGATGTTCATTTTATTATGAGTATGTTTAAGTTCTCTTGTACATTTTAAATGGGGACAAGTTACACGATTTAAATAATATTCACAGGTAGGAATGTATACATTTATACAGTGGCAAATAAATATTTTGAAAGTGCTTTAGGCAAAATGGGTACTGACCGGTGCGTGGTGAGTATTGATTGTATGTAGGCGTGGCAGTACCATCCACACCCTATTCACAACGCGCCTGAAGGGTCCGGGAGGAATTTGAGTATGCAAATAATCTCATTTCCTTTTTGGTTTCCCAACAATATAAATTATTTGGTTTTTGTATCTGTAATTGTATAATTATTGTAATTAGATTATTCGAAATGAACGCATCCAGCACCTGTGTATGTAAGAAAATATTATATATTTTGACTCTTTTATCGTGTGAGAAGCATTCAAATTTTGCTTCGTGATAAGACAAATAAAATAGACAAGATTTTCAAAATAAAGTTAATTAGTTTCGTGACTAATTAAGATGTTTTGTGGTTTCCCGTTTTCTTGTAGGAAGACTGAATAAAAAATTTCGTCAACCCTGAAAACAAGAAGTACATAAAAACTCATATTTAAAAAAAAAGCTTATACAATATCAATGAACCTTTGACCTTACCCTTTTGATTAATAAACAATAATACAGAAAAAATGTTATTATCACCTTCGCAGACTTTGGTACATTAAGAAAGACTTGGCACAAAAAGTAATCAATCAACTTCAATTGGAATGGAATCCTAACCGGATTCAATTTGCCTCTTCCGATCAAAGGGCCAAATTCCATAAAAAAGTAAACCAATAATTTTTCACAACGAGAAAATATAGCAAGTCATTAACAATAAAAGTAATTGACTGCAACACGCTCGCTCCATTTACCTTCTTTGTTTGCGATTTCGATTTCAATTCAATAATAATTAATCTTTTTATAGTTATTGTTTCCCCTTTCTTATGATATACCCTCACTCACCCAGGCCAACCCTATAAAGTCAGATACCAACTTGATACGAAATAATCAATCAATTCGCAATTAATTTGTCTAAAATTAGAGCTTCCAATGTCATTTGCGTTTTTGCAACTTCAATTGTTGCCAATGCCCACCTTTAAGCGTTAAGCCCCAGCTATTCAGCTGTAAATCCTTATGGATTAGTCATTTTCCAGTTCTAAGGTTATTGTTGTTGTAATTGCCCAAGATTTTCACGACAGAGACTTGCCCAATCCAATTTAAATGCATTATTTGCACAAAAGTTGATCTATGGAACGTAATTGTGGCACAAAAGTTCTTGAATAAATGTTGTTCCGTAATGGAAACAGAATTAAGGTGGAGTCTTTCTTTTTTTATGTGCAACACTTCAGCACTTAATCACATGGCACCTTTCTAGAAGTATAAACGAGTGTTGTATAGTGAAGCTGGGCGTCTGTGGCTGCTTGACGTCGCGTCGCGTCGTTGGTTGTTCCATTGGTAAAGGCTTTGAATTTATAGATTGTGTCTCTTGACTTTTGCTGGTTTTTATGATTAAGCGAGCTCTGTGCACTGCGCATGGTGCACTCCTTTCAGACGGCAAGGTCAACCAGTTGGTGTGCTGGTGCTGGTGCTATTGCTGGGGTACCTTCATAGCTTCGTACTCTACCTTTTGTGCATCTAGAATGAGATTTGCAACACTCGACTTGACTTGACTTCACTTAAGGTTTATAGAATCGTATTTAAGTTTCCGACACTACTGGAGTGCTCTGGGGTGGAGAACGTTGATGGCTTTTCTTGTTTTGCTGATGCGGCAATCACACTTGAACTCGCCTCCGATGGACGTTGGAATTGAAGTGCTCGTATTTATGAACAACAACAAAAAAAAAAAAAGATTGCTTGAATCTAAGAACACAGTCACTTTTATGACAAAGCGTTTTTTTTCCAAGCTACGTATGTACATATGATTTATGAACGGATAATGTGTTCTATAATTGGAGTTAGCTGTGAATGGCTCGTGATATAAATTTCCTAGTGACATGTTGAGCAAAAAAAAAATGTGTACGATTTTATTCGTAAGCTGTTTGTAATTATTAGAAATTAACATTTCGAACATGTTTGATGAAAATAATATCTCATTTATATTCTATTTTTTCTCCGACAGAATATATCATCACCATTGGGATTATAACTGTATCTTAACTCCTTCACACTAGATATCCATGTGGGCTTCGTTAAGAAACTTTGGCAAGCCTTCCACCTATGGATTGATTCACTTCTGAAGTTGGTCAACCGAATACTGGGGTTTTTTCTTGGCCATAACATTAAATTATATGCGTTTTATTTCTTCTTGAAAACCACACTTCTAAAAAAAAACACCCTTTATAAATGACGTGTACATCTTCGTACATCTCATTCAGATAATTTTGTTTACTCATGCTTTTAACCGAAGCATTGCCATCTCAGTTGACATTGATTTGCCTTTATCACAGAGGCAGAGTTTTATTAAAAAAAAACTGCAGTTAACAGGGTATTCCTTGATAATGATTCATCTCCACTTCATTCATCCTTGGTCTTGGTCTTAAGTCCAAGGTGCCAGCTTCATACTTAAATTCTTCGTCATTCAAATACCATGACTGAAATAGGCAGGTGAGATAGACTAAAAGCCTTCCTGCAAAAGTATTCAGGACTTTTGGACTCATAGCCAACTTTTTTACATCGAGGCGTTGATCTAATCACCAAGTATTCGTTGCAGGGATCCTTGCGCAAGCAGGTTAGGAGCGAATAAATGTTGCAACTAAATATCCTTCACTCAACCTTTAAGCAACTAGTGCAAGACTTAAAAAAGCAGAGTAAAACGCATCATTTAATAATCTTCAGTAGTTCCACCTGAACTTCTGACTTAGCTTTTTCAATTCAGCGCGGGGACACTTTACAATGATTTGATCTTTTTTTAGCAAGTCCGCTGCAGCCAGTGGTGGCGATGGCATCGTCTCCTCCGTTTGTTTCGAACTGTTTTGAAGGTGCCATGAAATTGAATCGAACTTTAAGGAATGCCAACTAAAGGTATGCCATACGATTTTTAGTGAAAAATTTATTACTCTCAAAAACGGCTACTACGATTTTGATAAAACTTTCTGAATAGTGTTTTCTGTGCAAACTTTATGTTTTGATTGGAATAAATTTTTCAGGAAAAGTCTTATAACGGTACTTTCCATAGGACCGGTTTTTTTAAATCAGCTTTTCTCATAAGGCACTTGACGAATTTCAATGAAATTTTCAATGTAGAAGCTCTTTTAATAATATAAATTCTTAAATTTTTCAAAAACTTTTTTTTGAGCCCATTTAAAAAATATTTTTTTTTTTCTTTAACCGTTTAATCTACTTTTTGAAATTTTATTTTTCTGATAAAAACAAAGTGCTAGAAGTGGGCATAGATACCCAAAAAAATTTAGAACATATTTTCGAAAAGTTTTTCAAAATAAACATTTTTTTGAAAAAACTGGTCGAACGATTTAGAGAAAAAAAATGTTCTTAAAATTCTAAACACTAAACGAAATCATAGATGATTTACTTCATTTTTCAAAAAAAAAAAAAAAGTTTTAACTAGTGATTTTTAAGTAATCAATAAAATTTCATATCATTTTTTCCCTGGAGTTCCATCCATTTGTTTAGGCATCCGATCATTTCCTCTTTTTTCCTACAAGCCCGAAATCAGCTTGCGTATTTATTTTTTATGTTTACCTTTGCCACTGTGCATTTTAAAAGGGAAGGGTTCATTGCCCTATAATGGGTAACGAGACTATCAGAAAATGCACCAAAATATGATCTGACAAATAAGTGTATTCACATGAATGTTGTCTTCTAGGATTGTCGCACAGGGCAGCGTAATTCATAAAATACGATTTTTGTTCATCTTCGGCAGAATTTGATTAAAATTAAAATTGGTGGATTAAGCTGTACTGGGAGCTAACGCGTACAAAACTATGATGCACTACATCTCATCTTACAGTTCTGATACATCAGAAATAAGGGAAATGTTAGAACAGTGAGACAGTACGAACAGTGAGGCATTCCGTTTGTGTGCTTCCCGAAATACGCACAGACATTTCGATGCAGACAATAATGTTCCTTCTTTCATTATACAAACAAAAATCTTTTTTCTTGGAAATGATAAAAATTAAACAGTGAGACAGATTGAAAAGTCGAACAGTGAGACATGGCTCAACCCTAATGTTTTTCGTTTTTTTTTCCTTTAAACGAATATAACGCGTGTTGTTTTATATATAAAATTGTTTAAGACGAATTTTTTTTTAAATTACTGTACAGTCCTACAGTGACTCAGTATTAGAACCCCAGCAAACAGTGAGACAGTTTCACCTTCTTCAACAACTCAACTCCTGGTGAAATTGTTTTTATTTATTCACTAACATTTTTGTGGCAAAATGCAGGGAATACATGTCGTAAGATACCATAAAAAACCACCCTGATAGCTCAAAAGATTTCGAAGATATAACCGTTTGAAAAAAAAAAGTGTCTCACTGTTCCAGCCTTTCATTTCATTTTCATTTCATTTATTTATTGTATAATGTATATTTCCCCTATAGTTCCCTCTAATCCTAGACTCACAATCAATAAATAAAGCATACTGATTAGTTCTCCGTTTCTCAAGGACTTCCTTTCCCAATATAAATTTATTAAAAATAAATTCATAAACAATCTATATGATATTATGCACTTTCCTGTAATTTTCAAAGTAAAATGACCTCAAATCTAGAATTTCATTCCAATATCGTACGTAGGTTCACTTTTTTTATAAAACATTTCCCACACTCATAAAATTTAATAGCAATAATCACGGTTTGTTAGTTCATTACAATTTAAAAATACTAGTTGAAGTTGAAAGTATAAAAATATCTAAACCAGAAATTATTTTAATCTCAAGTCCAGTTATGCAGTAGTTTAATGTTGCAATAACCCATTTAAACCATATCATTTCTCAATCGAATGTTAAATATTAAAAATGTAAATATTTTACCAACCAAGCAAATTAGACTCCCATTAATCTGTCTGCGATAAATCAAAATTATTTTTATCGAACATTTAAATGGTAGCTGCAATCAAAAATATACGTTACACGGTACATATGTTTCCAACAGAACAAACAGATACGTCTGAAATTCAGATCAGAAAAAGGCAACCCTAAATGTTAATCTGCGTGTGTTTTGTATCTTTTGTTTTTGTGACAGCACAGAACTGCAATTCTTGTTTCACAATGTTTGAAAATAGTTTTAAAGCCTGGTATGTGTGTTTCTGGTGCACTGGGTCTTTTAGATACACCCTTCTCGAAATCGCATGGTGTCCGACATATACAGTCAGTTCGATGTCAACCACCTCCCCATCCCCAGATCGACTTGGGTAATTAAACAAGGCGAACCAGTAGTAGCGGATCGGTGTACGTTTTCGCTAGTCTATGGTTCAACTTTCTTAAAAATTAGTGTGTTTTTATTTTTTAATTTAAGTGCATGCTTAGATAGTCGTTGTACTATAAACAGCTTGGAGCAAACCATGCCCATAAACAAGGTGAATTTCAAAGTCGATGTTTTGTTTGTTGAACATGGTTTATTTTTTAAGAAAAATTCATGCTCAAAAATATAACTCAGAACATAATGTATGTGTACAGAGATGTCTTCTTTTGCTGCACTATATGAATGTAGAATGGGCTTAAGTGGGCTAATCCTTAATGGCATGATCCTCTTTTATGAGTATGCAAAGATATTTTAAAAATGGACGCGCACCCAAGGGTTTTTGAGATAAAAGAAGATACTTATACACATCGGATTTGAATGTCTTCAAATTGTAATGTGAAGGAAAAATTTTGCTAATTAAAGCTTCTTACATTCGTGCAGTACGACTGAAGATCGCTACACCTAACATGTGGTCAAACATTTGTCTCGAAATAAAATTGGTGGGCACTAGGTTACATTGAAATCGTTGATAGGGATGATTGCATCTATGTAAAGGGTGTTTTTTTTAGACGTGTGGTTTTCAAGAAGAAATAAATAATGTTATGGCCAAGAACTAAGATTTATTATAAAGATAAGGGTTTGTCATTATGTTTAAAAATTGAATTCGGGCAAGTGGCCGCCGCGGCTGGTTCGAATAAATTAATGGGCGATTATATTGACCGAATATTGGACCATTATTTCGTTAATAGATTTGCACGATTTGTAAACGTTGTTCAGGAGTAAGTCTTTTCATTATGAATGGCAAACCAAACTGAGAATAAATCAAGTGACAGCTGTCAAAAAGACCAACTCCAAAAAAAGTATTGCCTGATTCAAAACCACACGTCTAAGAAAACACCCTTTATTTCACTGTAACATATTTAAAAGAAGACATAAGAGAGACAGAAAACCAGGTAAAACGTAGAAAAATGTCAAAGTAAGTGTTCAACATCTACCCACCCTTATTGAATAACCTTACAACCCCTGTCCCCAAATATACCCGCTTGGTGGTTTTCTGTTTTCTGGCAGAGCCAGTTGGGAAACGGGGCAATTTGGACCACATGAATGATTAAGAAGCCACAAAAATCAATTGAAACCCTTATTTTTTTTCTTAGTGGTGAAATGTGCTCCCCAAACGAGAAGTGGGGTTAGTTGGCCCAATGGTCACGCTTAATTAAAAATCATGTTTTGTATTGCAATTTCGTATTTTCATTCCAAGTATGCGACTTATAATGTAGAACATACAAATTTATGGATGTGGGGCGTTTCAAGAATGGCGAGAATTGCGAGAAAGAATCGGCGTGCGCCAGAATTTGAATACCAAACACAACTTTGAGAACATTTATAACTAAAAAATCGGGACCAATTGTTTTGAATGAAATATTTCTAATTTGGACAGTAAATTTATTAACAGAACTTCTTTTAGCACTTTTAAGGCATTGGTCCAACTGACCCCATGTACTTCCCCAACTTGCTAGTGGGGCAAGTTGGACCACTTTAACTGGGTATATTTGAGACAATCTTGTTCTTTTGCTCAATTCAAAGACTTTTTTATTGAAATATTTTCCCACACAAAATTTCCTGGTGAAATCTTCCTTTTTTTTGCATTTCATCGAAAATCAAGTCAAAGAAAATGAAAACAAAATTCCAGTCGTCTTGTATATTGTATCTGTCTCAAACGAAGCATAGCCTCACCTCTTATATCATTCGGTGTTACAATTTGTTATTACTAGACTTTAAGATACTTCTACTTCGACTCATTGTAGGCTCTTTGTGGGCCGTTGTTGGTTGGATCTATGTTGATGGTAATTGCGCCAAAAAATAATATTGACCGTACTTGCCCATGGCCACGTTTCTAGATATCAGCCATATAGCGTCGTTGGTTACTCGTTCTTTGAAGTCGAACACTGAACAGCATATCACATTTGCAGCAGTCGCAGTTGCGCGTGTAGCTCAAAGATATTGTATCTATTTCTGTTGGTGTTGCAACATTGTATACCCATCGGCGCATTAGCGGTGTGGCACAGAGATAGTACTTGTATACAACCAACGCCGCCGCTCTGTGTTAAGGAAGCTATTCAGCCAATCGTGCAGCAATAATAAAAATGCTGCCCAATTCATGAAAAGCGTCGGGGCAGCAATAAGCGTATTTAATTAGAGCATTATACTACTCTGTTTCCCAGTGATGTGATGCAATAATATTTTTGATTCACAGCTCTGAGAACGGAGACTTTGCAGGGGCTCGAAACAATTTTTGATTAAAAAAAAAAAACTAGAAACCTAAAAGCATCGCCGCGCCGTCGCATCGTTGAATTAATTAACAATAAACCGCACCGTCAACGCACTTCATCTTGTAATCGAATTAGTTGAGCCTCATGAGGTTGCGGCAATCTCCTTAATGGTTTTCTTTTTTTAAAGGTCACCCTTGGCTTCGGTAGGGCTTTGGATTCAGATTCGGACTAGGATCATTCGTGTGTGGTTTCTGGCACATTGAACGCAAGTTGATTAATTATATTTTTTTTTTTTTTTGAATTTTGTAGAAGGTAGCCAGCAGTAACAAGTTGATTAAGAAATTACCACTTCGGCTTACGTCTTCAATGATCGATCTTCGTTGGTTATGAGACTGGTTTGATAGAAGAGGAAAAAAATGGTCAGGCATACTTATCATTTGATGGCTTCATTAATATTGCAGAATTTACATCATTATATTTCATAGGATTTTTTTGTTTACTTAATCCGCTCCTTCAACTTCGTTAAAGAACAAAGAAAAGTTCATAGGGGGAAATGTGTGAATCGGGAAGAAGGTCCTGACTCCCGAGCCAATGATGGTGAATATCAGAGAAGACAAATTGGATCTTAATTGTAATAAATTACCGTTTTTATATTTTTGTTCAATTTTTTCGTCTGGAGGTGGTGGTGCATTCTTTAAGTAACTTTGCAATTTGTGAAGGAAAATTAATGTTTTTTTCTATGGATTATAAGGTTAATCATTTTAATACTAGATGAGCCAAAATCCGGGCGATAGAGGTTATTAAGAATGGATGAAGATGTGAAAGTATGAATCGGTCTGTTCCTGATGATTCTAAGTAAAAGGAACAGTTTATTAAAATCGCAGATTTCTCAAAATTTTGTATCTATTTAAAAAAAAATTAAATAATTTCGAAATATTTTTTTTAACTACAATTTTTCATCGCATCGTACCACTCCAAAATCTCATTGGATCCATTCGGCTTTCCTGGGTAAGGTGGAGGAGAGGAAAGTGGAATTGGGTCAACATTTCGGAATGTGTATGCCCCCTTCGCTGAACCAACCAGAATTCTGAATAAACTCAGTGATATTGTTAAGAGAATCGGTCGGCTCGTTCTAGAAGTATTCTCCAGGGGCAGGGCTGACTTTTTGGTCCATTCCCAGCTAGAACACTCACAGAGGAAGTGAAGTAAGTCCCCTCTGCCTCTTCGTCTGAACACCCTCTGCTTAGGTCAGACAGGAGTTCACTCAAATCAACTACCTGAGAAGTTATTTGTCACTCGATGGTGGAACAGACCTGGACGTTAACAAGAGAATAAGCAATGCTGGTATTGCATTTTGAATACTTTCTTCTGTTTGGGACTCCAGAAAATTTTCGCTTCGTACAAAGAGAAAGGGTTTGAATCCAACGTCAAATCGGGCTGACATATGTTGAAACTGGGTTGAAATTGGGTTGAAATCGGGTTGAAATTGGGTTGAAATCGGGTTGAAATTGGGTTGAAATTGGGTTGAAATTTGGTTGAAATTTGGTTGAAATTGGGTTGAAATTGGGTTGAAATTGGGTTGAAATTGGGTTGAAATCGGGTTGAAATCGGGTTGAAATTGGGTTGAAATCAGGTTGAAATCGGGTTGTAATTGGGTTCAAATAAGGTTGAAACTGTGTTGAATATGGGTTGAAATTGGGTTAAAATCGGGCTGAAATTTGGTTAAAATCGTTTTAAAATTGGGTAGAAATTTAGTTGAAATTTGGTTGAAATTGGGTTGGAAATGGGTTGAAATAGGTTTGAAATAGGGTTGAAATTGGGTTGCAATTGGGTTTTAATCGGGTTGAAATTGGGTTGAAATTGGGTTGAAATCGGGTTGAAATCGGGTTGAAATTTGGTTGAAATCGTTTTGAAAATGGGTTAAAATTGGGTTGAAACTGGGTTGCAAGCTAATGCCAAAATCTCGAATAAGCTACAGGCTTTTTGTGAACCTGCGCTTTCTTTACATCTTAAAGGTCCGATGTCCATAAACCATTTCCAATAACAAACTGTGGCTTGGGACAGAACAAACAAAAGTAGATTTAGTCATCACTCAGAGAAAAGGGCGCTAGATTGGCCGCTTACTTTGAGAAAAAACAATGGCACATTAGACAAGCAGTCTTTTCAATAGAACCTTCCTGGTAAAAGCCGAGTTTTAATTTCAATTTCAATTATTCTGAAGGAAGCTGATTCCCAGAATTTGCAGTCGTGGGTACAATGTGCTGCAAACAGAGAGATAGAGTGATTGGGTTATCGCAATATGCTCTATATAGGAGGAATTATCAAGTGAAACTGCAGAAAGTAGGTTGCGGAAAACCAGTAGAGATAGAGATTAAAATAATGCCTTTCCATTTGGAAGAGTGCCCTTAAAAACTATAAAGATGCATTTTCCATGTCTGTCTTCTGCTGTATTCACAGCCACGAAACGATTTTGAAAAACAAAAGAAAAACTCTTCCAAAATGGATTTACGCCGCCATCATTTTTGAAATACATAAGTAACTGTCACATAGAATACTGTCGTCTTATATATGTGTTTTTTGTATTCGGTCCTCTCTCGATTAGTTTCAAATGACACACCATGGCGGACAGAAGCCTGCCCACTGGCATCCCTACTGCCATGTTTCTACCCCCACCACCCGATCACTATCTGACTCACAATCAAACATAAAGTAAAGTTTTTTAAAGGCAAGGCTCGGAGCTCACACGCACAGCTTATGTTTTTCATGAAAATCACAAATTGTTTCTCCTGACTCAACTTAAAGTATTTTTGTTTTTTGTTTTTTTTTTTTTGTAAAGCAAAAAGTTTTAAAAAGAAAACAATCGAATGTCATTCATCAAGTGGAACGGAGTGTTTTACCATTGACAAGGCTTTTTGTTCATTATAAATCTAGTGCTAGAAATTTCAAAATGTTGTCCCTTGTTTCGTTTCTAAATAAAATCAATTGACAAATCTCTATATTGATATGAAACATTTAATAAAACATTTATTTTGAATTGAGTGATCGATTGACACTCTATTGTGTAAAGGATATGAATCAACTTGGTTATCATTTTATCAGAGCAAACACAGATTCAAACAAAAAAAAACTCCATTAACTCGTCTAACTGGATGTCAATCAACTACCTTACCCACATCCATATCCAGTGAGAGCAACACCTTAAAAATTTTAATCCGCAAATTTAAAAAAATCCAAAACAAAGAAAATAATTAACTCTA
The DNA here is from genome assembly GCA_916050605.2 of Platycheirus albimanus. NCBI lineage: Eukaryota > Metazoa > Arthropoda > Insecta > Diptera > Syrphidae > Platycheirus > Platycheirus albimanus. Next base: position 15,157,456 of record OU696698.1, on the reverse strand, counting down.
TTTAATAAATTTCAATTTAATTGTAAAACAAGTTAGCCATTCTCTTCGCTCGAATAAACCAGGCCTTAATAAGAAATTAAATTCATGCAAACAAAAGTAACGCACGTCACGTCCTGATAAATTAAGAACAATCCAGTTCAAGTAAAGTAAAATAAAATAATTTAATTTCCGGATATGCCTTTAGAGTATATAACTTACGAATAAAACAGAATATTAAGTTTATTAAACAATTCCGCCCTCTGTGATCTGTGCTCTCTGATACTGGGCAGGGGCTGGGGCACTGATGGAGACTTTATTGGTCTGCATTTAATAAACTGGCTCAGGAGCAACCATAGAACCTCGCCTCTTGAACAAGCAAAAGCAACAACAAAAACCAGCTAAAGTGTTTTTCCACATGGCAACGCCAAGGCATGGAAAAATTAAATTGGAAAGGCCATTCGACTGGGTGGAGGTTGTTCTGAAAAAGTCAATTGCTAGCGGTCCGGTCGTCGGTGGCTGATGCGAAGGTGGCAGTGTGTCGGAGTGTTACACTTAAAATGTGGCAAAGCCATTTACCAATATCACCATCACAGTCACCATAGCCACCAAGACCTTTATGTCAAGAATGTGAGCCGATTTAATATTTTGAGTAGTGAGAAGCTAAGAAGCAGTGAGCAAGGCCTTGGGGCGTTGCAGTGGAAGAATTACAACAGAATCCGGTTCATTTCTTGAGAAGTTTTATAGATGGACAACAAAGGTAAATGGATCGTTCCTGCCCTGGGGTGGTGTCTGATGTAGATGGTGTGTCATTTATTTGGTGTTCTTGTTTCTTGTTTCAAAAAGTTTTAAAAAGGCCTTGACGACGACAATGCTGAGCCAAAACAAGAGGATCTAGTTGTATGCCTGACCTTGAAATGTAGCCTAGATTGATGGTCTTTTTTTCAGGTTTACTCCCTTTCAAATTTGTATTACAGCAACAGGATATTGATCAATGATCATTTCTTAGGAAACTGAAGACGCCCGCCATATTTAATTTTGGTTGTGACATATGGACTCTTGCATGAGTTTTGTTTGATTAGGAATTCAAGATCGCTTGATTTAATGCTGTGTTTACACGAGATCTAGTGTCATAGAAAAAGAAAATGTCCTAGGAAAAATGCGAAGCCAGCCACAAATTTTTGCAGCACTAAAAAATTTAAATACAAATTAAAGTATACACTTTTCTTCTAATACAAGAGTACAGGTGATATATTTTGGAGAACTTTTTGGTTTTTTTCGGTGCATCTTTCAAGATGCTACAAAATGGCGGCGAACTGTGACTATTGGACTCATTAAACAATATAATTATAAATTATGTTGTATTCCGAAAACATACCGCACATTTATAGAACCGTCACGGAGAGCTGCCATTTTAGTTTGTTTATTGTTTCGTCAGATACGCAGTAAATACCTTAGATAACGTCAAAATAGAAAAAAATATACGTGTCAGCTCCGATCCCCGAACAAAATTTAGACCGCCTACCTTGATAATTATCAATTTCAAGAACCACCTGTTCGTTTTGAAATGGATTCATTACGTTCTCTTCAGCCATCACTGGGCGTGTAAGTGCAATGAAACATTATCCCATTTAAAGTGGAAAATGCTGAAACATGAGCATATTTCAACTTCTAGGCAAAAATAGAAAACCACGTCAATATACTGTGTGTTCTCTTTTTATGCTGCCAACACCAACATCAATTTAAATTTCATTGACTCGCTGTTCTCTAAAAACTAAATATTTACCACCATAAATCATGTCCAAAAAATATATGAATAATTTTTGTGTTTAACATGGCAACGGAAATGCACTAAAAATTTTAAAATGCAGCCATTTTGAAACAGAAGGTAAAATTAGTGTACCTGGACTCCCTGGGGACTTGAGGATTCTGGACTGTAGGAGCACATTTTTACTAGATGCAGTGGAAAATAGAAAACTGCCTTTACCATTTAACTAGGTTATGATGTGAAAAAAGGTGTGAGTTGATAGGTTTGAATAGGCTATAACGAAGGTAATATTCTGATTTTGATCTTGGCGGCATTTGTTTGAAAGGGACGTTTAGGAAGAGTGGATACAAATTTTTGGCAGCTGCAGATGCAAACCAATCTATTAAACAGGTGCAATGCCACTCAAGGCAAGTTATTTTAAGACTTATGGGAAGTTATCAGCTCTCTAATTGACATTTAAAAAGAAGACTTACACGAGAAGTTAAATCAACATTGAGAAATATAGGATGTCCCAATTTCAAATCACAGTGGTTTGAGGCCTATTAAGCTCTCAAAATCTTATTGTGATACTTGGCTAATAGCGTAATGGTAAGGAGACGAACCCAAAATTTCAAAACTGATGAAGTCATCATAAACGAGAGAGTTCTGCATTCTGCGACAAGCACTTCAAAAATAGATCCATCCATGTACGTATAGAGAAAAGGCAGCCTCTGATAAATTATCTGGACGGAGATTTTAAATATGAAGTCCAGCATTCAGATATGGTTAGTATAACTTGGGGCAATGTTCTAAACGAAGGAAATCAAATAAATGACAGTTCAGTTGGAGAGATCTAGAGAAAAAAAAGTTCTAGAGCTAAAACAATTTCAAAAACTAAAATCTAGAACGTAACATGTCGAGTGACAGCAAACTTGAAATGTATATGCGTGAGGCTCAAAAATTTGAGATTTAATCCTTCTAGATCACATCATGATCCCTCATGACGTCTTGACGCAAACTTAGACAGAAATTGCTTAAATATAAGTAACTGTTGCTACGTTTGAATAAAGAATTGGAATTCCGAACACAAGGATAATGTCATTTACCGGGGAGTGACAGTAAGGATAGAAAAGTATCTTTAGACACGCAACCTAAAATGTTTTAAAAAATTACAAAACCGGAACTTTCACTTCCTTTTAAACTCTGCTAAACTGAACCATGTCATTGTTATCGAAATCATGCAGGACACTTTCAAAATTTCTAATCTCCCTCACCAATATTTTTACAATAAATCACTTTAAACATTTTATGCTGCAGTTTTCAATGTGCCATGTCTCACTTTTTTTGCAACGTAAATTAAAAGTTAAAAAAAAAATTGGTAATTGATTTCGAACAGACTATGCAAACATCGCAAAAAAAATATCCCCATTTGCGGCTTTTATCGCCCGGCAATCAAAATTAATATATTTTCCGTTCGAAAGCATTAGGTCACAATATTTATTGATTAGCCGCACGCTGCATGCTGCACGCCACATAATAATGCGGCCAATATGGGCATAAGACGCCCCGCTCTAAGAAAAATAGTCCACTTACCAAGAGACACACTGACTGGACTGTCTAATGTCTATACTCGAACACTATACACACCTCTTCTCCAAAGTAAATTTTCTGTTTAAAATTTAAATGAAAAATTACTTCGAGTAATATCCCGGGTACTATCTATATGGAATGGACTCCTGGCCTCTTGTCACCATATTACACCACTAACTGACGACTGCGGGAGGAGGGTTTTTATGGACCAATACCGTTGGTTCACTATATAAAGCTGGCACGATTTTTTGTGCCCCGCAACTTATGTGAAACGACCTTAGGAGTTTTTGCTTTAAGGTGATCACATAGCTGGCCAGGCCAGGCTAGGCGACCGACCAACATCGACAGCTGGACGCAATCCATTTGTGAGATTTAATTTTTTTTTCATCTCATTCCAGATTACACCAGAAGATAAGATTAACTACTTTTGTAATTGGGAGTTCACAATTTGTGTACCAGGTTGTTGCTCTGAACAGAAGGAACGCAGTTACTTCATTTTCAAAATAATAGCAGATACACCTTTGAAATGTTTGTAATGATTCCGATTGTGTAACACTTTGTATAATGTGATGTGAGATACTTTCAGTTATCCAAATAAATGCTTAGATACGAGTACATTAATTTTTTTTATTGAAATAATGGAATTTAATTGAATTGTAATGGATTTCGGAATATGTAAACATCTTGGTGATGGTCTAAAAAGATACGATGAATTTAAAATGTTTGAGTCTAGAAATTATTGAAATTTTCAAATCGGATCTACAAAAAGGTGGACATGTTTTCAAGAATGTTTTAAGGATTTTGTTAAAAACACAATTTTTACAATTTGTAGCGAAAAAACATTTTAACCAACTTAAATAAAACTCTTACAGTTTTACAAGTTTCAAATTATATTTACTTTGTTCATCATATTGGCCACTTTGCGTTTAAGAACTAGCTTTAGCTTCAACCCAACCTTGGGATATCTTTAAAAAAAATTGTATTCTGCACCATCCAACACAGGGAGAATTAGAGACTTCACACCAAAGACACGGCTGTGGTTCCAGAATAATGAAGAATGTTTTTGAAAAAGGATCTTCGCGCAAAAACCAGACTGGTCTTTTCGAATTCATATTATTTTGATGTGAATAAGAAGATGAGAACAACTCCGCAACGAACAACTGGGAGGTTTTTGAAATGGAATTTCTTTTTTTGAAGACAATTTGAATATTCCTTTTAGCAGTGTAAGAACCGCTTCATTAGAATCGTTGCTAAGCCAACCGGTCAGCACCAAACCTTCACAGGAACCATCCCTGCACTAAACAATATTTACCCTGAAAATTTCATTAAAATCTGTTGGACGGCTTAGGAGTTAGGAGTACCGGACATACACACACACACACACACTCATATATACATCCATTTGTATACCCTATTCTATAGACGGGGTATATTGTATTTGGTGTGGAATTTGTAACATAGAGAAATAATACCGTTAGGTATAGAAAAGTATATATATATTCTGACTCAGAATCAAAAGGCTAGTCGATTTAGCAATGGCCGTCCGTCCGTCCATCCGTCCGTATGTATTTGTATACCCTCTTGAGGTCGCAATTTTTGAGCTAGAAAGCTAGAGCTAGAAATTTGGTATATATGATCTTTGGTTCAAGAGTAAGGCTAAGTTTTTGAACCGGTAGAATCCGCCCACAACCACCATTTTTATTAAACAACCTCAATTTGGCAAGTTAGGATATGTTTTTTTTTGACTGTTACGACAAAATCACAACGCTAAAATTTTGCACACGCAAGCTTTAGGTAAATCTTCTTCCAATCAAATACAAATATTTTAGTTTGGGCGTGGCTGCCGCCCAATCAGTATTATTTTTATAAAGTAACAATTTTTTCATTAGCGTGAAAAACATTAAATTTTGTGAGTATAACTTATACATAAACATCTTGTGTATGAAATCAAAAACATTTATTTTGGGCGTTTCTGACGCCCACTTTTATCTAGAAACTATACAAAAATTGTTTTTGCAAATAAACAATATTTATAATGAATCCACAAGCCCAAATTTGTGGGTCTCTTAGTCGAAACTAAGAAATGTGTGTATGAAAAGAAATGTTTGAATTTTGGGTGTGGCTTACGCCCTTTTTTCATGAAAGAACGAAAAACGTAGTTTTAAAAATTTAAGGTAAGTACTACCAATATTGAATATTAACCGCTCGTTGTATGAAAAGTATATCTCTACATTTTTGTGTGTAAATTTTTTCAATACGCCCACTTTTAAGGGCGTGATTTTTATAAAATACCTTTATTCAGGTAAGATCGTTAAAAAGCTCCTCGATTCAACTATAGTTTTACACATTTGGCTAAAAATTGACTTTTAAGGGGCGTTTTCGTCAAAAGTCGTATACCTAATGCATTAAATTTTTTTAACGTTTTTTAACCATCGGTCGCAGTTTTGAAGTAAAGAGATGAACACTTTGATTCATATTCCTTGGTTGGGTATCCAACAGTTCGTTGACAAAGTACTGTAGGTTTCGCTTATGTTTTTTTTAATCACTTAAAAATATTGCAAAATTTTAAGGTGCACAACTCAGTGCAGATTATGCAATATTCTATCATTCTATCTCCCCATGCTCAATGTTGCTTCGTAACTGGTATACAAATCTTAGACAAATAAATAAAGTAAATAATAATTCAAGTAAACGTTTAAACAATTTTTCGTAAATATTTAAAAAAATGTCAATTATTACAAGATTTTAGTAAAAATGCAAAAATGCAACAAATCCCTCTTTCATCTTTTTTGCACTTCTTTCTCAATTGCATAGCGTGTTCCCGTGACGTTTTCAACAACTTTTATTCGAGAAGTTGCTGCTAGCTGCTAACTTCTTGTGGCTGGGAAAGTAATTAAAACCTACAAAACATTTTTTACAGACTGATGTCCTTTGACAGTTTGGTTTTTAATAACAGAATTAAAAAAAAAGTTGCAACGTCATAACAGCTAGCTATAATGCCAATTTGCTATTTCTGTCGGCAATAACCATTATCGATCGCTTGTTAAGATACATTTCATTTGTAAGAGCTGTGAAATGAATTGATTGTCATTGACTTAAATTGAGCCAAGCTCCCTCAAATCACATACCTCTTTTTGATCGGCTTAAATCAATCGAGGGTTTATAATAGAGCTATCAACAACAGTTTTGTTGCCATAAACGTCAAGGTGAAGTACACTGTATACCATATGTACCTATACCACAGAAATACCCACCTGGCCAGTGCTTTACAGGTATGAAACCTGCGAGCATAAAAACGTTTGCACATTTAATTGATTGGAAAAGGCTTTTAAGATTTTGTGTTCAATTAATGTGCCAACACCTTATTTTGTAAAATCATGCATGTATATCTACCTGAATCCGTTTGGTAGTGGCACCTGCCTTTTCTTTCAATTGGAACTTGATCCAAATATTTTTTGTGAACTATCTTAACCGACAACACACTACCTAACTATTGATAGAAATAAACTTATGATTGCCATAGCCAATTGGCCATAATATGGATGAGGAAATGCACCGATTAATACAAGGGAAAAAAATTCGTCCGCCCTCGATTTCATCGTGTGTACCTTGGATTCATTGTAATCGACTTTTGATCGATTTATCGCCCCAAAGCAATCAACAATTTCGCGCCCTCATTGGAATGCTATTGTTCGGTCGGATACAATTTTAAGTACAAGTATCTTTAGCTAAACAAAGCCAACAAAAATCCGTTATTGGCGTGCCATATTTCGTAATACGGGAATAACAAACATAATTTGGATCATAAAAGAGTGGATTTTTTGCTGTTGTTGTTGTTGGAACAATATCGCACAGAAATTTGTAAAAACAAAGTAAAAGTATCTTTTATTTTGGATATGCATATACCCGATGGGGTTCCCATTGGGATTCGGGTGGGTCGGTATCGGTATACTTGGGGTTTCTTATTTGGTATTTCCGTAAAGAGATCTTTAAGTTGATCCACTTTACAGAGAAAATAAATCATATTTTGGTTGCCTGGTTGCCTGGAGGCGATAAGACCCAAAAAGTTCAATCAAAAAATTTGTTGGATGATGGTTTTGATTATGAAAGAAGAAGTGTTAACCGAATTTGGTTTTTTTTTTTTTTATTTCAGATATCGATCACCAAGTGATTCAAATTGTAACACAAAAATTAGAAAAAAAATAGGGAAAGGATAAGTAGTGTGATGAATTGCATGTGAAATTGGAAACATTATATGAAGTGAATGACGAATTGAATTTGGTTGCCCGTTTAAATCTTTATGTAATAAATATTTTAGTCCAAAGTGAATAATTTGAGATTGGCTTTAAAAAATCATAATTAAGAGTATAGCTCTGCAATAATTACAAAGTTTTGACGGCACTCTCAATTGTTTTCGATTGGGGAAACTTTTATCCTAGAAACTAGTGGAAACTAGTCGCAAACACCAATTTCACCTGCTGAATATATAGGTTTTTCAATAAGGGCGGGTAGATGTCAAAAAAGAATAAAAAAAGATGTGGTAAAGTATTAACGAAATTCGTCTTTTTTTTTTAAATGCTAACGTAAGTTATTATGAATGAATTGGGTATTTTTTTTAGAGTTATAGAAATTTATGTTGGCAACACTAGTACTTTTTTTTTTGTGCAAATTTATTTTGAAAATCATGGTTCTGTTCGAAATACGTATCGCGCACTACGTCAATTTAACGGAAGCTCACTTTTTGTTGAATGGCTACGTCAATAAACAAAATTGCCGTATTTGGAGTGATGATAATCCTCAGGTGTATGTTGAAACACTGTTACATCCACAAAAACTGAGTGTTTGGTGCGTACTAATTGGTCCGTACTTCTTTAAAAACGATTCTGGCCAGAAAGTAACAGTCAATGGTGACCGCTTTAGAGCCATAATTACTGACTTATTCGTTCATCAATAATTAGACAACCATGATGTGCAGAAGCACTGGTTTCAACACGACGGCACAACATGTCACACAGCTCGTGCCACAATTGATTTGTTGTAGGAAACATCCGATGAGCGCATAATTTCACGTTTTGGTATTGTTAATCGGCCTCCAAAATCGTGCGATTTAACGCCGCTTGACTATTTTCTTAGGGGATGTGTGAAGTCGCTCTTTAGTCTACGCCCGAAACGATTTACCACTTGGATTACAACATTCGCGTGGTTTTGCCGATACACTGCCACAAATGTTGGAAAAATTCATCAAAAATCGGACCTAAAGATTAGAATACGTCCGAGCCAGCCATGGCGGTCATATGCCAGAAATCATATTTAAATTATAATGCCAGAAGATTATCTTTTGAATAAAGTAACTTTCATGTCAATTTCAAAAACCCATCTTTGTTTTATTCCATTTCAAAGTTCTATACCCCTTATAAAAAACACCCTTTATAAACCAAAGTTGTTTTCGAAAAAATATGGGCCAATGACGTTCGTCGCCGCCGCCGTCCCAAAATCCACACCATCAAGCGGTAACTTTTTGAGTATGCCTTTTTACCTGGTAAACCTCGGTTGGGCTGGTATCGTACCGGTCCCATATACCTACGGCAACTCTGGTGTTGACAGAGCTATTTATCCAAAAAAAAAGGACCTCGTCGGGCGCTTAACATGATTTTTCGTCAAAATTTTTGGTCCTCTTCCAAACGCTCTGAAGCTCAGTCTTGCCATGGTGATTCGGCATTGATAATTGAATAATAACCAACAGATTTGACAGATGTCACCAAAACAACGTGGCCGCCAAAATCGACCCGCCCTTATTGAAAAACAATGTAGTTAAGTTGACAGTTGACTTTCTTTTGCAATGGTGGGTCGTAAAACAACTGTCACCCAGGGGCCAAAGACCAATCTTCGATTTCATGTATTCCCATTTTTCTGGAGTACTTAGCAGTATTTAACGCTCACAAACCTATAAGCCATTCAATTGTGCACAATTCACTGTGGTGAAATATTATCACGAGTGAATGAATTATTGTCGATTTCCATAATAGTCGATTATATTGATACTGTCAATGTGGTTTTGAAACAAGTTCACTAGATCATTTCTCGCTTATTTTAATTCGCTTAAAAAATATCGTTAATTGTAATTGAAACCGAAAACCATTTGAAAAGGGGCATTTCTAAAAGCAAATCTAGTTTTAAACTTGACTACTTGTTGTAGTAACCACTTTCGCATAAGAAATTTTGAATATGTAAGTTCAACTCAAACCACGGAGAAACCCATCGTTATAAACGATTATAAAACTAAAAAGCAATTTGCAGTCACAAAAAAAAAATATAATGTCTTCATTAAATGGGTAGCTGCATACATCATACTTCCACTTTTGATTTCATTTCACAAATTCCACAGTAATTTGACAATTTTTCAGGTGTTTCAATAAAAAAAAACTACATTTTCACCACAAACTGTCACCATTGTAACTAGTTATGCACTTAATTGCTTAATGAGACTTTTTGGTTGTCATTTTATGAAGCATTTCGTTATAATTTTGATTATTTGTTCACCCTAGAAAAGGAGACATCTGGAAGACTCTTTGTGTTTTGGTATGAAAACAAAAAAGGCTTAATACTATTTAATCATTTTTAATAAAAGTTTGTATACCGATTACCGATACACGCATTGGAAATATTTTTTTGACAACTTGAACGCAAAATTTGTGTGTCCATTTGTATTTTGTAGATGACATCTACATCATTCACTAAATTATGTGACAAAAAGCAATAAATTCCTGAATACTGCCATTACTGTAGTATAATTTGACAGTTGAATATGACAAGACTCGTAAAAATTACACGTTGTCTCGAGTCTCATTGAATTGACAACACAATTTTCGCTGCAAAAAATGACGTGCTCTAAGGACATGTGATTTTAAGAAAACACGTTTGTTATCTTACACACTCATCAGGATTTAGCTAATTGTTCGAAAAATGTTTTTCATAACGATGCCAAACATATGTCAAACCTCTGTCGCAATCAACGACAAGTTTATAGTGGAAAAAGATGAAGTGACAATGCAGTCGGTTGACATGAACTAAATGACAGGTTTCAAACCATACTACAAAACCCTGAACTTGGCCATCAACCCTCTGGTTTTAATTGACAGTTCAATCGTGTAGCTTAATTATGACAGATTGAAAACAATTTTACAATCAACGCTCCCAAAGAAGCGCATGTTCCAAAACTATGCATACAAAATGTAACATCTTTTCAATTTGCCAATTCAAATTATGAAAATAAAAACCTTTAATCTTATGACTAATGAAGCTGATGGATAAATTATTGACGAATCATAAAAAAAACACAATCGACCTTTCTGGTTAGTTTGTAATAAAATTTTCAACAAGATGTCTATTCAAAGGCAGGGATTATATACAAGACAATGCAAATATTTGACATTTGCATCGATTTGACACCGACTATACGACTGGAATGTGCTATGCGTCGTTAAATGATTATGTTGTCAGTTAGTAGGTTCAGTGACAGTGTGCTGTCAGAAATAAGGTGGAGTTAAGATAAATGCGTCGATCAGCGAGCGTTCAGTCCCATCGTCATCATCATCAGTGATAGATGATAAAATAGGGATTGCCATTTATTTAAAACCTATTAAGCCTCAAATCAGAGACTAATAGGTATCATCTGCCGGCAAATATTTTGATATTTAAACATTTTCTGTTTTTGTTTGACCTTTGCTAAAGATTGTAATTTTTTGATGAAAATAAATATATATTTATGTTGACTGGGTGCAGCGGCATAAGAAGAAATTAATATCTTTGGGATTAAAAGTATTTGAACTCGAGATAAGCTCCCAATTATAAATATTTTATCTCATTGTTTTGAATGAAAGAATTATGAAAAGTTGCGCTCGGAATTATCTTGGGTGATTAAGAATGATATTCAAAATCAATTTGGCATGTTTAAGGCGATGCCACACTTGTGGCACAACTTTTCACAAATATGTCCACAAAATTCGATAATTAATTCAGCTCTCTGATCTGGGTGAGCTGATAAATTTTATGTTAAAAAGCGGAATAATCAACCTAGATGGCTTGTCCGTAAAAAGATCTGTCAGCAGAGGTATGCCACAAGGTGGCGTCCTATCCCCTATTCTATTGAACAAATTCAATAACCGAGCTCTTAGTGGATTAGAGGTTAGAGGGCTTCAAATTGACTGTCTACGCTGACGAAGTTGGCTTTGCGGTATGCGGAAAGCGTGCTGAAACTCTTATTGAGCTAATCAGCTCTTAACAATGGACAGTTTAGACTGGGTGTAAACAGAGAAATTCTTGTAATTCTTGGAACATTTTAAGATCTAGTGGGCCTATGTTCTTTCAATGCCTCTGTTAGCTATGTTGCCCCCTGGTCATGACAAATATGAGCATCACTTTCAGTGGGAGACTCTCTGGGTTGTAGGCCAATATACTAAGACGTTCTTCACGCTCAATTGACGTTTCTCTTTTCTGTCTCTTATTCTCATAGGCTTTCGAGCTGGGTCAAGAGTTAAGTGGGCAATTGCTACGCCTTTCAGTATTTTTTGCGGAATAAAAAGAAATGTATACATGTAAACCCTGCGGATCAAACTATCTTCATGATGTTGAAAACTGTTTTAAAATCCGTGGAGTGGTTTGGAAGGAGTTTGCGGACAAAAAGGAGGGCAAATTCCTTTTAGACTATGCATAAAAGGTTTTTGGTATGTTGTTTTTAAGAAGGAATCACAATAAAATCTTGTATGAATTCATTTCCGTCAATTTATTTTCATAATGTGAGCATTTCGTGACATGTAAGAGATACTCGCAGATAAAACTAATGCCATTACGCCATAGTTTATGACTTTAAAAAGGATAAATTAAATGAAAAATGCAATGTTTTTTTTTTTATTAATCATTTCGAAAGATTTTAACAAAATCTCTTTCCTGACAGCGCAATCATTAATTATGACCACAATCCCATTCCTTATATCCTTTCCATGTTTGGAATCATAATGATGTTAAACAAAAGTTGATCCATACTTTTGATTTGACTGATCGATCAGTCACATTTTAAACAAAACAAAAAATTGCTGGCCTGCATTCCATGCCATGACCATGTGAACCAACCAACCCCCGCTCAGGCTATTGAATATTATGCTGCCCTCATTGCATAACCTCACATAACAATTACATGCGGCGGATAGCGGATATATGCCATGCAGAGTAGCCAGAGCCACCCAAAAACTAGCGCGCATATAGAATACATAGTTCGACAACAACAACAACAAAAATACCCCACATAACTATTTGGCCATATGAATCACATCACAAAAAATGTGTTTGATAAAATATCACAGTCACGTTTGCACGAATTTGGATCAGCCTACGGAACGTATTACGGCCCTCACTATATACCACTGCGCTGCTGCCGCTGCGCTGTCGATTGTCCAAGACATCAGATCCTAAGCATCGCAGCTAAGCGGCTAAGTCTAATACAAATCCCTCTTAGACACACAATTTAATTTCAGATTATTACCAGCACAGTGGAAGTTAAAGTCGAGGCGAGGTGGAGGTTCAACATCACCACCTCCTCGCCGACACACAGCACAGGCACCAGACACGGCATAGTTATAATCCCAATCCCAATCCAAAAGACAGAGAGTATAGAAGCGTACCGCAACTCTATCCATTTGAACTTATAGTCCAATCCCGCGCTGCCTGTCGATCCGATCCGATCCAAAGGTATCCAAGCAATTGGACGGACATTCACATCGCAATTGCAAGTCAAAGAGAACTCCTTTAAGCCAGGTCTCATTGCCTCGCCCAAATATGACAAAAAGTCGACACGGCCCGAAAAGCATAGTCAAAACACTTCTAATTCACAAAGCGGTCTCGTTACATGCATTTTGAACGTATAAAAGCTGGAAGCTGGCGCTCTGGCTCCATATACGCCCCGCTCGCCGCCGCATGTTCCACTCGTCGTCGCGTAGTCGTCCTAAGTCTACCAAAAGGCCCAGAAAAAAATAACGTTTATAACGACATCTATGACTTTTATTGCTGCATTCGCCATACATGAGTAAGCCGTCTCGTGTAAATCGGGTTAATTTCGTGGCTAAAATTGTTTTGGCGAACGTGGACAGATGACGCGATTCGACTCGACGACGATGGCAGTGGGGCAGAGTAGCTATTTCTTCGAGGACATTAGGACAACAGACTCATAGACTATTTGGAAGTTTACGGTCTTTGAAATGTGAGATATATAATTGCAATTGGTAGCTTGTCTTTGGTCCATTTCATTCAACATGGTTCGAAACTCAAAAGTATGCTATTCTTTCTAACAAAAATTGTTGGAAATCGTGCGAGCAATTCTATACCCTTAGAAGGAGGAACTGTTAGGTATGTGTTCCAACTGGATGTGGGGAACAAAGCTCTGGTAATAGGATAGACTTGACATGTGACGCTCTGACTGAATGAGAAATGGAAAGACATATACAAACAACTACAAATATGGCTGCAGGCTCTGGAATTTGTGGAACAATATAAGGTTTGATCTTTTGTTGGGTCGGACATCTTGAAGATTACGTAATGTAAAGTACACTTGAATTATGAGAGTGTTTGAAATGCATATAAAGCGAACGTATTATCTTTTCGTCTTTCCTTTGAGGGTATTGTGATCTTGACTGGGGATCACTGTTTTGGCACTTCATGCATCCATTTACTAGTGACCCACAGAGAGGTTTCCTGGATTGCAATAACTGAAAAATGGCAGCTAGCCTCGATCCTGTTGAATGGTTTGACATCTGAGGCCAAGAAAATGCTGGAGTATCGTTTCATTGTTCGTCAGGTCTCTTCTGTTTATTCGCTAACGTATAGGGTTAAATTTTTCCTTTTAGAATGTGAGCCAATTTTTATTTCTGGGTGTAAAGCTTCTTCCTGGATCTTTTACTCTACCAAAAAAGCTGTAATGATATTTCCCTAAATAACTGTAAGAATTTTTTTTTAAGAGCTGGAAAGCTGTCAATTTGCATTAACTGACTGAACAGATTGGAGCTCTGAAGCCTCTTGAATTGGAAAATCTGACACAACACACAAGGTGTCATATGCGTCTTTTAACATCTTCGAATTCGAACAGCAACTTGCAGGTTAAGGTAAACCTAAACTCATGCTTCAGTTGGTTAAACAAAAATCAGTTGGTAACCAACTTTTCATGTGCCAGTAAAAAAAATGTATCTATGGTTCTTTTACAAGACCATAAAACCAAATCAACAGTCAAAGTGTCACTGTCATCGCCATTTTCTGTCTTTTTTGACAGATGCGTAAAATAAATCTAAATAAAAACGAAGGAAACATAACATTTTTGTATTTAATGCAGAATTTTGCATTTCATTTCGATCAATTGTCTCTTCTTTTTTTTAATTGAACTGTCATCTAGTACCAAACGAACGCTTTCAGAACCAATCGCGGCCATGCTTCTCGATGCTTCTGAACGATCAAACAAAAACTAAACTTTTAACTGTCACTTCGAATCTGACACCGGCTTAGCATTTTTAAAGTTTTTTTAATTGTTATTCAAACCAAACTAAAAACCAATTAAAAATGTTCTATAAACTAAAAGTCAACAGTTTTTGAAAAAATTATAAAAGGATTTCAACTGACAAAAAATTACGACTTTTTTTTAAAGGAAAATGGTAAATTTCACTCAAGGACTCGAGTGGAGATTTTAGTCTTAACAGTTATGAAAAGATAAATGTGAATGTCTTTCATCAAATGCCTTGTTTGAAATCGCAAATGACTTTATTTTATCGTAACCTTTATCTGTTAACATCATTTAAATTACCTAGAACCCTAAGAATATGCAGCAAATCTGAGCCGTACTCTTCGATAAAATGTTTATAGCATAGTTTTGTGAGAATTTTGCTCCGCTGTCAACTTAATTCATATTTTTTGTCAATTTGTAACGGCTTTTCTTTAGAAATGAATTTATTTTGATGGCGACAATGGGACGCACTGGTGTGCCCTAAACCTTTATGCAGGATACCTGTTTGCAGAAATCAAGGTCGAGAAAATATTTTGTAAATTCTAGCGATCTCAAGTTGAAAAATGTTTCACACTTCCTTTGTCCGAAAACTACGTCATTATGGTCAAATTTGACAACTGAAAGAACTGAACGAACACAATTCACCAACGCTACAAATCATCTGAATTTACTGCCTAGTTTATGAACTTCATTCCTGGATCCTTATCATCTAATGCGCCCAGCGCCCAATAAAAAAAAAAACACATCGAAATATTATTTTTCTGATGGAATTTCATTTTTCGTTTTCGATTAAAATGGATTAAATAGTTTCACGTGTTCCCTTCCATTTTGTTTCTGTTCCTCTGGAAGATTATCTGTCAGAAAACATTTTTCAACTCTGTCAGAAAAAAATTTTCGTCTGAAAACTGCAATTCAGTCAGATAAATGTGGTGTCAGGTTGGTTATTCGCACGCGCCGGCCACTAATGTCACAAGCAGAGCAGTGTGTTAAAATCCTTATTCTTGTTTACTCTCTCACTCATATAAATTCGTTGATCTCATTGTCATTTTTATCGAAGCTTTCCTTATGTTCGACAATGACGAAAATGAATACACTGCTACGTGCAGATAAACGCTTGTTTTGTGAAATTTCAAAGAGACATACTTTCCCTGACAGCTTTTTCCTGATCGCTATAAACGCGAATCATAAAAAAAGGGTGACACGGTGACACGTTTAAGTGATTCAGTGTGTTGAGAAATATGTATATGCAAAGTGAGATTTTAAAAATAAAACCGTGTGTCCATTGTGTTAAAATGCTGGCTTAATATCATACCATCGCAATATCAGGAAACGACAATTCCACTGTGCAGCAAGTTACATAATGTGACAGTTTAACCTGTCAAAACTTATCAAATTTAGCCAACACTGAACGTCCTAACTAAAAATGTGAAAAGTCTTCAAACTTTACACAACATTGAAAAATCAGGCTCGGAAATTCGGGTTTTGGATTAAATTTTCACATCGACAAAAAATAAATTATGGAAAAATAAAACATGCATTTTAGAATATATGTACACATACCCATACATATTATGTCGGTAGGTATGTTACCTTTCTCCAGCTTTGTCAATGTTCTTTATTATTTAAGTTTTATCAGAATATATGTCGTGTCGTTATCAAAGTACCTACCTAGTCAATTATTTAAAACGAACAGAGACGAAGGAGGTAAGTACCGTTGAGAATACCTACATATTTTTGAAAAAACAGAATTAGGTACCTACCAACATTTTAAAGACAATGATAAAGCAAATATGTAAATATATAAGGATATTGCATAGGTAACTTCCTAAATATTCCTGATTGGGTTAAAAAATCGATGAATTTAAAAAATACAACATGCCTTCCTTTTTCTTACATTTGCCTTTTTTATTATTCCAAAAAATAGAAACATCGCAAAAACTCCAACCAATCCTTCTTGGACCCATCCTCATACAAAATTCCATCCTTGTTTACGTAGGCGTAGGCACCGGCATAGTAACCTCTTGTCCTTGTCCTGATAGCTGATATCGATTTCACCGCACCCAAAAAGGACAAAAGTTGAATAAAAAAAAAAAACATCCCAGAAATGTGTGGCAACTGGCATTGCATAAATAATGGATGAGTGTACGGAAATATATGGTGTACGCACTCTACTTGTGTATGTGTGTTATGACGGCATAAGTAAAAAGAGGGAAGACAATATTGTAAAATAAACATCTGTTCCTGATGTACCTACGTCATCAATGTCACCTCATTTGAGTTCTTTTCCTAACCTATTATTTCTTTTTAGTATTGGTATTTGGTACATGTATTAATATAATATGTAATGTATTTGTTAGGTAATCTGAGGTGAAATAATTTCTGCTCTCTGGCTTGCTTGCTTTAATCTAATTTTGTTTGGTTAATGTATTCAGTGATATTTGATTCTCCACAACATGTGTCCCTGTATGTATGTACCCTACACTTCCACGTTGAAGTGTTAGGTTTCATCCCTTTTAGTTTACAATCAGCATTGCGTGCGCATTTCGTCTTGTGTGGTGATAAAATAAATAAATAGCATAAAATGCTGAGTATGTCCTTATCTACATTCAACATAATGTAAGTGTGTGAAAGTGTGATTAATAAAAACAACAATGCAGATGCACTAAAAAAGGACAATTTCTATGAGTGCGCAAACGTAGGCGAATAAAATTTGGAGATGTGCAATTTATTTATGTTATGTTCTGATTACATTATATAGTACCTACTATATGCAAACTTATATAAATATGTATGTAATGTACCTTTGGCAGTGAATTTCAGTTTTCAAGGGTGCTCAAGTGATGCCACTTTATATTATTATAGGCACTAGGTATAATTAAGTTCAATAAGTTACTCTGAATGTTGTTGACCTTGGTAGGTATGAACATTTTTAGTAGTTTTAGGGTTTGACCAGTGGGTGGTTGATGTGAGCTTTTTAGTTAAGACATAGAACCTTAGGTTGGGGTCCTGAGCACTTGCAAAGAACAAGAGGGAGATTATCTTCATAATATTTCAACAAGAGGGTTGCTTTTGTTCACTTCCAAAAGTGTACTTATGTGTTTGTACAAAATTTGGTAAGGATAACAAGGAAACCTCAAAGGCTAAACTCTGTTTAGCAAAAACTGTCAGGACAAGGAAGAAATTTTGCGTCTCCATCTTGTTAAATTAGGTAAATCTTATATCTGATGTGCATTATCCGCCTCAAATTAACATCACAGAATTTCTGTGCTTTGCATTATAATCTGAGAGCATTGTGCATTGTGGTTACCATCTTCTGACTAAAAAAAGACAAATTTACTTCACTATTAAATAAATACACTATCACAACAAGACCAAATTTGACAACATTTTACCTTTTCTTTCAGAAAAATAAAAACCCCATGATCAATTTGAAGATGCACGGATGGAGCAAGACTGAAGTCCGACTCTTTAAGTCGTCATTATCTTATCTAACATAGTAATACGATAAAGTTAGTTCGACTCAGCACTCAGCGTCTCATGATTGTTATATTTAAAGTAAAAATTTCGATGCAGGTTTGATTTGGGGTTTTTGTGCGTAAGAATATCGTCTGGCCCCTTGAATAGAAAAACCGACTGTAGGTACAATTAAAGGTTTTACGATGACCGGAAACTCCATCATAATTTTGATGATCTGCCAGTCAGACACTCCTTTCTGAATTTTCACGATTTTTGAAACCTAGTACCCAAGAACTGACTCGTGCTTGCTTTTGCTAAGCTGAACAAGTAAAGCGAATTTGAAATATCAGAACGTTTCAGAAGGTAGGAGAAAATCGAACATGGTTTTTTGTCAGTTATTTTGAACAGTTTACTATCCCCGAAACTTCAAACTAAATTTAGATTTTTCAGAACGCCTAAAAGAAGATTCGTAAGCTTTTTAAAACCTAACAAACAACAAAGAATTGGTACTGTTCTAAACTTCAAAAAATCCGTATCGTTATCGGTTTAATGTAGGTAGGTATAACTAAGTCGATAAACGAGAGAGTCCTGAAATTGGCCTTCAGCTTTTAAATAGGTGTAGTGTACCTACTAGATAAATTATACCTCACATAGGTACATATGTACATATTCATATTCAAGGCCCGCTTAGGTCTACATGCTGCAAGCTAGGATTGCGCTGCATTTTTTTAGGTAGGTACCTACTGTGTGATTTTAAATCAAATCGGCCCAGAAATAAGAATTCAACATCAGCTATCTGTCTGTGAAAATCACGTCAAAATCAGTCCAGCCCTTTCCGATATTAGCCTACTACTTAAGTTTATATAGCAAAAGGTGTTACGACTAGTTCTCTTTTTCGACACTATGATTAAGCGCCGCTGAGTTTTGTCTTTTTCAAATTGCATAATATCAGTGCTCGAAATTTGAAGGCCTGATAGTTCATCAAAACAATAAAGGTATATGTAGGTACCCTATCTAATTAACAAAAAATGGGCTCAATCCCACCTGGCGCATTTTTTAAATGTCGAAATACGAAAAAATTTTCATATATGAGCTTAACATTTGTTAAATCCGTTTAAAATTAAAATGAATGCATTCAAGCCACAACTTAAGGAAAAACGTCCATTTCAAACTCCCAGCGAACCAAGCGAATTCGCGGGCGAAATAATATTTGCTTTCATCTTTCATCATACTACATCTACACTAAAATCATTTACCCTTTTTCATTTGCACAATATATTTAAATTGACATTATTAAAAAATATGGTCACTATACACACACACAAGCACACAAGCAGAATCATAGAATACTTCAGTTAAAAACAAATTACACCTTAAATCGACTCCGAAAATAAAAAATAAAAACATTCATGATTCAATGGCATAGCAAAACCGTTAACTATCTCTTTCATACCCATACCACCGACAATATAAAATGCATTTCAAATCAGAATCACGAAACTCACCAAAAAAATGTCACTCATACACGCTCGCAAAATTTAGTTTTGACATTTAAATCTTGTTCCAGAGAGAGAAACACATGCACACCAGTCAACGAAACAAACAGACACAATCTCAAAAATCCGCTGAATATGATGAAGACTCAGTAAGTATATATTTGTCATTTGCACTTTTCCCTTTTTTCGAAACAAAAAAAAAACGACCTGTATGTACGTTACACCAACGAAAATAACTTCAAGGGAAATAATTAAGCCAATACAAAATCTAATAAATATTAACAAATCAAATGTTCTGATAAAATTCAATAACTAAGCGATAAACAAGAAATTTTTTGCTATATTTTGTTTCTCACCGCTGTGTGTGTGCGATATAGTTCACGCAGGAAAGGTAAATATCCCCACACACACACGGAAAACCCCAAAAACATCATCACAAAAGAGAAACGAAGCGTATGAGAGTGTGTGTTTTTGTCAGCAAAATGATTAAAGTTGGTGTGTATCTGTATGGGTTTGTGTTTGATTTCTCTAAATAAAGTGGCTGCGCTGAACTGAATCTGACGACTGAATATTTTATCAACAACAATATTGTATGCGTGCGTGTGCGAACATATCGCTCACCAAAAAACCAAATTCGTTTCGTGTTAGTTTTTCGTGTGATCTCCTCAAGAACGAAGTTAAAAAAAACCTCTAAATCTGCTGCCGCAGCGCAGGGAGTGTTAAAAAAACGAATACTCTTAAAAAAAAAAGAATTACAACAATCAAAATAAACAATATTGTTCTATTTTTAACGTTTTAAAACAATTAACAATGCAGAAGTAGGTAGTGTTTATTAGAAAACAAATAAAAAAAAAAAAAGAAAAAATGACTACGATGATGGTGGAGGAGGAAAATAAAATGGATAAATCTAATGCTGGCGAAGAATCTATTAAATATTATTGTCGTGTGTGTATTTCAAATACAAAAACAAAAAAAGCCAAGTCGTCGGAAGAAAGCATCGGGATATTCAAAAGAGCTGGCTTGAAATCGATTCTGGAAAAGTATCTACATCTGCAAGTGAGTAGAGTATAATATAGGAGTTACAGCTACAGCTTACAGTGTGAAATATACTTTTTTTTTTTTTGTTCTTTATAATCTTATGACTATAGCAAAGCGAAGCGAAGAGGGTTGGAAGTGGAACTAGGAATAGGAACAAGGAATAAGGATATTTTTTTCTGTCTCTTTCGACATACTTCCTTCATTCGTTCGTTTGGTTGGGGTGGGTGGGTTTCCTTGCAATAAAATTTTTTCGGGCTTGGTATGGGGTGGCGCGCATCAAATGTGTAACACAGTTTGATATACTTTTTTTTTTCATCCGAGTCATAAATTTGTAAGGGGAAAGGGCAGGGGTTTTATTTTTTTTTTAGATATAAATTTCATAGGTTCTATGGCTGTCCCGTGTCCGTCCCCGTGTAGTGAATCCAAAAATACATTTTCATGTATTGGAGAGTGGATTTTGTACGCTTATACCACTACAGCAGTTTTTTTTTTTTTTGTGTAACTCATTTTTCTTAGATGCATGTGTAGTGTATTATATGCGTTTGTTGTCAATACATACACAAATAAAAGCTGCACCGCGTGAGCCTGAGCGCAATCTGAAAACAAATAAAAAGGGGCCTGCTTGTGTTTGCTGCTTCAGAATGCACTTCTACATCTTTAAGCGGCGACAAGTTTGAATGCAAAAAGAGCATCAAAAAACAAAAAATGACGTCTGTTTGGATGTATTTGGTTTGCCTGGTTAGGTTTAGGTTTGGGACTCCATGCCAACGACACGGCACACGGGTTAAGGGTAAGGCAAAGGCATGGATTATAGATAGATGGATGGACCATCTCGCTTACCAACCACCATGCCGATGCCGCATACTGAAGTTCAATGTCAAATTTAATTAGGTGGTTCCTGATGGTCGTTATTTCTTCCCCCATACCCAGACAGCGGCAGTCTTTCTAAGCTTTGGATTTTTTGTTTGTTGTGCTTTGAAAAGTTACCGCCAAATTTTTAACTTTGTTGGGGGTTCCTGATTATCTAAGGGAGGATGAGGATAGACAAGTTTAGGGTGGGTTGACAGCTCCTAGTATCAACCCTTTCAGCAGGTGGTGTAGGAGATGCGATGGTGCATCGTGCATGTTCTTGTGTACTGCATAGGATCAACGTAAATTTTTTTTTCTGGTTTTTGCTTATTGAAGACTGTTCCTTGCTTGGTTTGGTGTGTCGTGTGCCTTGCAGCAGTTGTTATTTTGTGTGATGAGAATGTTGCTAAGCCTGTTTTGGGAGCAAGCAGCAAGGTAGAGTCGGGAGTCAAGAGATAGGTATATCTAGAGACTCACTTTAGTAGAAAGCTTGGAGTTGAATTCAAATAGAGAATCTACCGATTATGATGTATAGTTACGTATCTTGCATGTATTGATGCAAAAATTGAAATTTTTTTTTAATATATTGGTGCACAAATACAGTAAACAATTTGGGGAACCAAGCTTGTATCCAACTAGGTACATCTATGGAGATGGAGATATAGACTACATACTCAATTTTTTGTCTGATCAGAATTATTTAGTTCTTA
This sequence comes from Platycheirus albimanus, assembly GCA_916050605.2. Taxonomy (NCBI): domain Eukaryota; kingdom Metazoa; phylum Arthropoda; class Insecta; order Diptera; family Syrphidae; genus Platycheirus; species Platycheirus albimanus. The sequence continues at coordinate 15,135,055 of OU696698.1, read as the reverse complement.
TGAATCATGTTTATTGTGTTTTTATTTTTGAGGTTGTTTGGACACAGTGGCTTTGACGAAGGAACCTAGGTATACCTACTTTTATCTTATGTACATAAATGTATATAAATGAGGGATTTTGATGTGAGCTTCCACGTTCCACCTTCCTTGGATGAGCCACTGCACCGGCGAATTGGTTCATTTTTTTGTTTGTTAACGTTGCATCCTAACTGCTTGTGTATGTCTTTAAAGATTAGATAAGTAAATAGGTAACCACTCAAGTTCAAACTAGTAGATGGTAACGTAGCAGGTACCTACGAATGTATAGGAGGTACCTACCTACTATGGATTGAAAAGTATGAACCGGAAAATGAAGTTGATAGCGTTCAATATTTTTTGACAACCCGAAAAACTTGGTCAACTCTAAGTTGTGTTCAAAAGGCAGGGCTACTTCTAGCTCTTAAAGTTAGCTTTTATGATCTCAGCTGGACCAAAATTCTAACACTTGTCTTACTTACCTACTGCTCCTAGGCCTTGTTTAGTATGCCCACTCGATCTCTAGCCTGCCATCTCCAATTTTTACACTCCAAGTTGTCGGATTGCTCCCTCCACCTGGTCGCTCCATCGGAGATGAGGTCTACCTTGGCTTCCGACTCCCTCTGGTTTGGCGTCGTTGAAGACTTTACGAGCTGCAGCATCGATGTCCATCCGAATACATTTTACTGACTAGGTTTATGTCGCTGTATAGCACGTTAGTTCGTCGTTTTATCTTCTTCGCCAAATGTTGTTTTCACGGTTTACGCAGACAGGACAGGATTGGGACAGAGTCCATGCTTCTGCGCCATATAGCAGGACCGGAATGATGAGTGTTCAATACAGTGTCTCCTTTGTTCTCCTGGGGTCTATTCCTCTATTGCTTATTTTGTCCAAAGAAACAGCGATTAGGAAGAGTTATTCTGCGTTTGGTTTCAGCGCTGATGTTGTTGCCTGTGTTTACAGCAGTGCCCAGGTAGACAAATTCACTGACTATCTCGAAGTAATATCTATCAATGGTCACGTTCTGACCAAGTCGGAGGTGGGATTGGACTTTTGTTGATTAAAGCACATACTGCGTCTTGTCCTCGTTCATTTTCAGTCCCATTCTGCTAGCTGCTGACTCCATAGTAGTGAAGGCACCGGTTACTGCTCGCTTTGTTCTTCGTATCACGTCAATGTCGTCCGGAAACCCAAGTAATTGTGTCGATTTATTAAAGATGGTCCCCTATGTGCTGTCATGAGTGTTCCGCATGACAGTGCGTCACCTTTTCTTAGACCTCTGGTGGTTTCGAAGGTTTCAGTAGAGTCCCAACTAGCTTTGACGGAACAGCAAGCATTTTCCAACGTTTAGTAGGGATTCTGAAATTGGACATGAAACGATACAGTTCAACTCTATTAATACTGTCGTAGGCTGCTTTAAAATCGATCAAGAAGTTGTGGGTATCGATGTTATATACTTAGTTCTTCTCAAGGATTTGGCGTAATGTGAATATTTGGTCGGTCGTAGATTTTCCAGGTCTGAAGCCACATTAGTAAGGATCATCAGAAAACGCCTTGAGACGTTCAAATAAAATGCTGGACTTGTCTGCTTCGTACTAATGTTCCGCGTGTGAGGCTCACCTGGTTGACCTCAGAAAGCGACGGCAAAACTCCAGGTCTTGGTTATTCCATTTCTCAGGCGAACTTAATGTTGGTGTCGCTGCATTGGTTTGTACCAGGTGTTTTAAGGCCTCTCCCCTTCTTTCCTCAAGATCGTACCTATTGGAACGTTGGAACATTGGTTGCATGTACTTATATGTTTTAAAAAGTTCATCTACATTGTGGCCAGATGTACGAAATCTTGAACTTGTAGCTCAAGTAAAAAACCCCTTAACATTCATTGAAGCAAAAAAGGATCTCAACACTTATCTTAATTCCTTTAGCAAATCCAACAATCGTAGGACACACCCTGTTCTTCCCCAAGGGGCTCTTAAACCCAAAGTCTTCTAAACTCGTAAGCTCAGATTTTAGCATAGTTTCCCTAAGTTGATAAACACGGATCCAACTATATGCTACACTATAAACCGTCACTAGCTTCTTCGAATTAAAGTCTAAATTTTTTAATTGAAGAATCTTTTCAAGAACCAAACTATCTTTCCAGATAGGTATTTTCCCCACTGCCTTCTGTCCCACATTAATGAAGTGGTTTAAGGTCTCTTCCTGGGACGGCTTTAAATATCTTTAAAGCTGGGATGACTGCTGTAGCAAATGACCGATTCATTAAAATGTACTCAACGGAACCTGGATAAGGGCGCTCGTTTACAGCATCTCTTAAAAATTGATTCCTTTAAAGAACTCGAGGGTTTAAAGTATTTTAAGAAGGTGAAACTGGCTCTCTTCTATCTGGTCTGGTACCTTTCGAAATATGGTCTACCATTTCTTTCTGTTCCAGTTTTCAGACTGATTTAGTCCTCAAAAACTTATAGTTTGCAACTAGCGGTTTATCTTGCATCGGTTTGGGTAGCTTTCGCCAAGAATGTATCCTTTTGGCCTCGGCTTCGCTTTTGGTGTAGGTTTATTCCTTTGGATAATCAGTTGTGAGTGTGCTTAGTTCTTGGTTGTGCCCGTCTAACTGTGGCTATGTACCTTTGCTTTGCTTAACGGTCTAAATGTAAGTATAACTTGTGGCAATTCGGGTTTACATTTTGTCCAAAACATCAAATTCACTCCCAAAACGAAGATAATTGCTCGAAAACAAATAATTTTACACAAAAAAATGTTCTTTTTTTAGATTTCAGAAGATGACCGGCTGCCGAAGGTTATATGTAAAGTATGTTTTGACAAGCTCATGGCGATTGAGTTCCTTCAAATCGTCGCCAGACGCACAGAGTCACTCTTCAAAGATTATATCATAAAAAAGACTGCCCAGGTAGGTTTTTACTATTTTACAAAAAAAAAAAAATCATTTCACAAATGTTTATTTAACTTTTTTTTTAAGGAACTTACAACAGCTCAAGAACGGCATCACGATGGGGGGTACTCCAATTCATATCCCACCCCCTATGCAAACCCCAAAGTCGAGGACGTTGTTGTTAATGTTTCGATGTCAGATCCTCTAACAAAAAACATCAAAAAGAAACTACAAGTTGCTCAAAACACCAGAGATTCCATTGGAACAGCATTCAGTCCGGATTATTTGAGTCGCAATGCAGTGACTAGCAGTCCAATTACACAAGTTCCCCTCACAATTGTCCATCGAATGCCTAAAAAGCGTAAAATTGCAACAAAGCCTTTAGAATCCAAGCATCAAGCTATTCAAAGTCCTCCTCCCCAAACGAATGCCATGACAACGACGGTAACACTGGAAAATCCTCCCAAAGCCAAGTTTCCACCATTTAGACCAAAAATGAAAGCAACTCCTCCATTGCGGCATATCTCCGAGGCTCCGACAATACCACAAAACGTTGAGATACATCCAGTTGTGTCAGGAAATCCACCAGCAATGGGACATGGCATGCCACTTGGCAGTATTATTAAAGATGAAGATCTTCTCAAGTTGATTTTGAAAGCCTTGAAATGGCCTTATAATTCCCAAACACTTGACATACAAATTCAACGCCTCAAGGACACCAATTTCAATGACATCATTGTTGATCCCAATCTTCTACAAGACACTGATCTTATTCAAATCCTTGGTCCACTGCTCGGACCACTCCCAGTGACGATGCAACAACCAACCTATCACATAACCATTCCACCAGACTCAATGGCATCACCTCCTACCACCATGTCATACAAATTGCCTGCTGAGACATCAGTGCAAATTATAACTGTTCCAGCTGTGGACAAAGAAACATCATCATCATCAACGCCAAGTCAAAGACATCGGCCAACTAAGCGCCATATCAAGGCTTCGTTGACGCGAAAGAAACTCGGAAACACATTGATTGCTCCGAAAAAACTAAACGAATACGTTATTGTTGTTTCGGATGAAAGTGAGGAGGATTTAATTATGCCAACAAAAGTCTCGGCAAATAATGATGATATTCCGAATTTTGGAGTTCAGCTGGATCCGGCTGTGTATCCTAATGTCGAAGACAATTCAAATAGCAACGAAACGATGCTGGCAACGCTCAATCGTCAGCGAGAAGCTATGATGCGTATGCACCGAAGCAAACGGAAACAAAGTTTAAAGAGTAATAAAAACGTTGAAATGGTCGACGATATTATGATTGTGGACGAGGGATTCCACGTGAACGAGCCATATCCTGATGTTGTCCTTGTCAAGAAAAATCGAAGATCTCATGAAGTGCCACCAAGTGCCGCCTCAACTTCACAATCCAAAACTGTGCTTAATACTGCTTTGGCAGCAAAACAGTTTGAAAAAATGAACCAAGCTCTTCTCCCGGTAATAACCAAACCCGAACCAACAACAATAGCTTCAGCTTCACCCACAACATTGAATCAGGGCACATTGGACAGTTCGAGTTCAAATTCAAATTCAAAACCTGCTAAATCGTCTGCACCACGTGGTTTTGTTAAGCTCAAAGGATCTACTTCAAATTTGCCACCTCTTAAAAAGGTCAAATTATTGACAAAAGCCTCCCCAAGCTATGTCCCACCCACTCCTAAGGAACCCTCAAAACCTGTCAATGTGTCAAAGAATACCACAGTGGCGCATGCTGATTCGACAACAAAAATTATGGTAAAGGAGACAAAAGTTCCTCAACCTTCGAAGCCACCATCAGCGGACATTGAGGACCAAATATCAAAAGTTAAGATAGGAAAGCAGGTTCAGAGCTGCTCAACATCATCTGGTGGTAACAGCAGTGGTGGGCGTAAGGGAAATAAGGAGGAAGCTTTTATTATTGTGGAGTGTGAAGAGAAATGTAATGAGAAAGTAGAAACGAAACCAGTGCCCAAAGCAAAGACAAACAAAATAAAGAAGGAAGTTGCATCTGTTTCTCGTCCCGAAGCTAAGAAAAGTGAATTAAGAGTTCTTGGCACCTTTGAAGTTAGTGATGATGACATGGAGCCATTGGTTGTTGAGGAAGTATCTGAAGAACCTTCGGTTGAAGAACCAGGTACAGTTGTTTCCGCTGTTTCTGCTGCTTCAGAGGACGAGAGGTCTTTGTTAAAGAAGGTGAAGACGTCTGTTCAGGAGGAATCACCATCAGTTGAGTCAAAAATAGTTGAGGAAGAGGAAAAACAATCAAAAAACATTGAATTGCCTCCAATTGACATTGAGGTCAAGGCCGAAGACAAAGATGATGTTCAAATTAAAAGGGAGGAAATTGGGTTAGTTCATATTTCTTTATCTATTCTTTGAACTTTGTTTACATTTGGGTTGTTTTTGTTTTTTTTTAGATCTATGAGCGCAAGTCGCACAGGGAAATCAGATGTGGACAATGAATCGCCGAAAAGGAACTTTGTTGCAAGCAAAACTGCTGTTAAATCGGAAGCTCAAAAACCTACTCGTTCTACAACGAAGCGGAAGGTGCAGCCAAAGGAAGAGCCAATATTAGAGATGTAAGTTGGATCTGCTTGGAATGCTAAATTGTTTTTAATAGCTTTACCTTTTTAAGCATTAATTTTGCTCGATAGCAAGAAAAAGATCCATAATGTAGGTTCTTTTTTTAACGTCTTCAAAGCAATCATTGGTTTATCTCGTTTCCTTTTTGTTCTCTTTTCTGACCGTACGCTATCATAAAATCCGACGTTACGGATCAGTTTGTATATTCTCCTCACCAGGCAATCTTCAGTGAGCTTAAAAACTTAGCTTGTAGCTTATCAGTGCCAACTGCCTTATTAGCCTGCTTGTGGCATTCTTTATTCGATTTAACAGGCTGTCCATTATCGGGATTCTGGCTGCCATCACCGTTCTACAACCGTTTAAAGTAAACTCTCCAGATTTTCAACATCAACTCTGTGTCCAGGAAGATAATCTATACTTTGAATTTGCAGGTTTCAGGACGGGTCAATAAACCTGATGTAGTTTTGTCCACTCTTTTGCAGAAATCCGCACCGAACTACTGCTCATACAAATCTCCGTCTCATCGAGCTGTATCATCCTGCTGTTGCTCTTTTGCTTCTTCATGGCCATGAGCAATGTTTTTCGTCTCCTCCTTTCGCCACCGTTCTGGATTTCTGATGCAGCATTTTGTGTTGCTTATTAGTTATTATACAGTCTTGGTGTTCCTTTAAATCTGAATAGAAGCCTTGTTAAAGTCTCCATCGGAGAGGTTGCTTCAGATTTAGGTTTTTTGGAAATATCATTTTCAGCAAGAACCTTGAAAAAGTTTTCCTTGTAGCCTCATCTTTCGATTCGATGCCGGATCGTTGTCTGTACCTTGCTGGCCTCGCTATAACATCCTTCCTTTGAGTAGCGTATTACCTAGGGACTGCTAGTTGCTGAGTTCCGCTGGTTGCAACATAACACCGCGTCTAATAAAAGGAATCAGTATCTGTATCATTGCTGATTTACTGCCTTACCAAAATGGTGTAGATGTACTTGCAGCTTTAGTTGAGTTAACTTGAGCTTCAATTACTTTTTGTGATACAGCGACAACTTGCCATGCTATAAAAATTACGTACTTTTTACTTTGGCAAGGCTACGTATTACAGATACACCATTGTGCCAAGGCAGTTAGTCAATGGTCACCCCTTTGACATATACAATTTTTCTCGTTCAAATGATTCCAAACAAAAGCTTCTTATATTGCATGCTGCTAATTAACTGTATACAACTTGAAATTGTCCAAAAAAATCTTATATTTTTGCTAAATTAATGTTTTTCACCATTCCTTTTATTAGAATTACTGTCACAAGCGACAGATTGTCAAGAAATCAAGAAAAAGTATGCAAAATTTCAAAAAAATATATTCAAGCTAGACTCTGCGATTGTAATTTTTGAATGAATAGTAATGTTGGAGCCGATCGTAAGTTTATTTTCAGTTTTTTTTTTATAATTTCCGATGATCATTTCTAAAGCCCTTCACATTCAAGCTTCAAAAAATTGACTGCCTGTCGTATAGCCGGTTCCTTAAGTACACCTTTTAATAGTAACATTTCTTTTGTTGTTTTTCTAATTTTTAGAACAACCTTTAGACCTGCAAGGAAGAGTAAAACTTTGTCCAAGTATTACAAAGGGCCACCACTGTCTGAGACAGCAGAAACCACCGCCAGATCAATGAGGTCAAGGTTTGTAGAAATTCCTTAAACTTTCCTTCTAAAATTTTTGTAATATTTTTCTTTTTAGAACATGATATAAAAAATAAAGCAGTGAGGGGAGGGCACATCGCAATTGTAAATTATAAACTGTTATAATCAAATTCATCCTTCGGTAGTTCAATACAACACACTTAAATAATAATTATTATAGGAGTCATAGTTAAATTAAGGTTTTTTTTTAATTTTTTGAAAATTATTTTATTTAAAAAGTTTTTAAACGCAAGTTCAAAATTAGTTTAAATATAAAACGGTTTGTTACCATTTTATGAATATAAACAAAAAAATATTGAACTCTTCTTTTAAATACGACAATGATATTTAAAATATTAAAAATAAATTTGTTTAAATTTAGAAGGTTTTGTTTTGATTTGGAAAACGTTCTTTTAAATTTTACAACCTTACACCTTACCGGTTCGAATCTACAAAGTGAAAAATCGGAGAAAAAATCACCAGAAAATCAATAAAAATTAAAAATCGAAAGGATTTTTTCTCCATGAAACGCCAAAAAATATTTAGCAGCTCTTGCCTTCATATTCCTAGGTATATCACATCTTATTTCTTTGTTGATTTAAAAATGTTTTTTGCAATGCTCTACTATGCTGTGGTGACTCAACTGAGGACTAAGTATAAAAGGCGACTTCAAAATCACTAAAAACTAAATAAAAACATAAGCGAGAGCTATAGTACGTTTGCAACAAACTGTTGGATACCTTATTCCCTTTTTTTTATGTGTATGCGTTCGCCTCCCGCAGCCATCAGCCGCTGTTCCAGTTTCAGAAATAAAATTCTTTTTTAGCAGACATGGAAAAATGCAATAACATTAATTTTGTTTGGTCGATGTTCAATAACTGTTAGCGCGATAAAAAAAGGCGTATAATACGCCCAAAGTTGAGATTTTTTATTGCCAAAGGACTTACTATGAGGTAAGTGACATTCAATTTTAAGCTGGCAGATCGATTTGAACAAAACAAGACAAGACTTAAATTTTTAAAAACTAGATTTTGAATGGAAATATCGATAACAATTCTTGAACCACAATCTGCTACGCAAGGGTTACAAACCAAAATGATCATCTTCTTCAAAACTGTGACCGGAAGTTAGAAATCATTAAAACATTAACGCATATTTAGTCTTTTACCAAAAACGCCCCTTAAAAGTGGGCGTGTCCTAAAAATCCTAAAAATTTAAAGCTTTGCTCATTAGTCAATTTGTAGGCATATGTGTAAAACTACAGCTGAATTTAGTAGTTTTTTAACGATCTTACTAGAAAAGGTACAGAAAGGTACATATTTAATAAAAAAAGACCCGCCCTTAAAAGTGGGCGTATTGAACAAACTTACAAACAAAAATTGAAATATATTTTTCATAGAACAAACGAAAAAAATTTGTAAAATTGATAGTATAAAATTTTTAAAACTGTTCTTCGTTCTGTCATTAAAAGTGGGCGTGAGCCAAATTTCCGAAATTCAAAAATTTCTCTTCCAACACAAGCTTCTTAGTTTCTACTTAGAGACGCACAAATTTGGGCTTGTGGATTTATTACAAACATATACCGTTTATTTGCAAAAATAAGTTTTTCATAGTTTCTAATAAAAAGTAGGCGTCAGCCACACCCAAAATCAATTTTTTCGTTTTCGTACACATGATGTTTATATTTTCGTTATTTTATAAAAATAAAATTGATGATTTTGATTGAAAAGTGTGTGTCTGTTGTTTAATTACTGCTAGCTGCATAAAACAAGGCGTGTGCCACGCCTAATTTTGGACATTTTGATTGCCCAGGCAACACCATAACTATGAGCTTAGTGACATACAGGCCCTATCATGGTAACCGATCGGAGAAAAATTGTCTCTATTTCGGACGAAATGTACGAATTTTGTATCATGGTACCTCTCCGATTGATAAATCGGACACACATCCGAAAAATAATAAAGCATGCGTTGAAAATGTCAAAATGACAGTGACTCACAGCGAATTCATGCGATGCATGGCTTTTTTATATTTGTATTTCTCTCGATTGTCTCCGGCAGCAAATTACTTGCGGACCTTTGTCGGGTGGTAAAAAAAAAAAAATACAAACTATTTAATTTCTTGTGTATTTGTTTTTTTTTATTCTTTTTCCTTTGTTTGAGGCTTTCTGCTTGTGTTATGTATTTCATCCCCTAAAAATACAGCTGTGCTGTGAAGTTTCATTCGACTACAAAGGAGGTTCATACTTTATTTTTTTGTTTTTTTCATGCCATGGTATGCGCGTCGGTACGCATTTGTATTTCACTTCCGATTCGGTTACCATGAACACAATAAATGCTCCGATCGGAACATTTCCCCGGTCGGAGGATTCTCCGATCGGTTACCATGATAGGGCCCACAATTTTAAGTTCGCAGCAAATGGTTATCTAGGTACAATTACAACTGGATCGAGTCGTTTTTTCTACAATTTTTACTGAATAAAGATATTTTATGGAAATCACGCCCCTAAAAGTGGGTGTATCAGAAAAACTTACACAAAAAAAAAACATTTCATATAATGTAGGATCGCAATTGGTTAAAATTAATTATGTGTACTTACTTATAATTCAAAACTAACTACGTTTTACGGTAGTTTTATGTAAAGTGGGCGTAAGCCACGCCAGAAATTTAAAAATTTCTTTTATACACAACATTTTTAGTTTTGACTGATAGACAAAAAGTTTTGAACCGGTATTTATTATAAGAAGCGTTTATTTCCAAAATATGTTTAAAAAGTTCTTAATGGATAGGAGTGGGCGTCAGCCACTCCCAAATTAATTTTTTTTTAATTCTTACACAAATATTTTACTTGCTTAGCCAAAAATCATTTCGAATGAGTATGTAATTACCCGGCCGTTATTTTGAAAAAAAAAAAACAGGTCCTTGTATGAAAAGTGTGCCAGCCACGACCAAATTCAAATACCTAATTCACCGGAGTATGTTTGGTTTACAGAAAGTTTTTTTTAAATATTGTACCTATGTATACAAAATATAAGTTTGTGATTTAATTGAACTGCACAAAAAAATCAATTTAAATTTGCCAAACAGGAGTTGTTCTACAAAATTGGAGAATGTGGGGGTGTTTGTGGGCGGATTTTACTGGTTCAAGAATTAAGCCTTACTCTTGGCCCAAAGATTTAGTAGGTGTTTTTTTTAGAATGGCAACCGTGCTTCCAGCATTCAACTTATTTCATACAAAGTCCTAAAATGAAAACCTCTTAAACCCGAACAAGGTTCATCGACACCAAGTCATCAAAGCTACATAGATGAGACCGCTATCGTTTGTATCAGTTGTTATCCTTTCAATTTGAATTCGAAAACAAAATTCAAACGTAAACAACACAAATAACCTCCCCTAAATATTATTACATAATGTTAGCTGTGCATCCACCCTATCCGGAAATCTAGCGTATGGTCTTCCTCATTTTTTTTATAGAAAAAGCAACATTATCCCCGAAAACATCCATCTACTTCAGCAACAACAATATCTATCACCCCGGCATCGCATCCCCTAGCTGAATTGAAGCCCAATACACGTGCAATGGGAACTACTGCTGCTGCTGCTATCAGTCTTAGCATATTAGGTCAGGTTCCTCGGCAAAATTTTAGCAAACATTTTTCATCTCTGTGTCAGTTATCTCAAAAGGAGTAAGGAGGACATTCCTATCGTGTCATTTCATTCCTGCAAAAACTGAGTTGTTAAAAAGATTGCGTAATTTCTATTATAGGGTGGTTTGGGTAAAGTGCGTTGGTTTTTTTGCTCCAATCTATTCACACAAGGACACAACGTGGAATTAAAACAACAAAAATGTAAACAAATGGGGTTTGAAAGATATGACTAGGACGTAGAGTCACAAGAGATTTTCCTCTCTTAATAAATATTTATCAGAAACCAAAACCAACCCTTTACGAAATACACAGGGGAAAGGATTACCAACACAAATATCGAATAGGTAGTTGGGAAAAACTGCTGAATTTCAGGCGAAAAAAGAGAACATAAACCATCGCTCAGGCGGAGAAATTATAAAAAAAAATTATTAAATAATTGGAAAGACAAAAATATTGCATTTTTTAAAAATTCTTATTTATATTTATATTTTATATTTTATTGTAGCTCAAATTATTAACGTTTTTTCTTAAATATTAGGTACCTATAACTATATTGCACAATTTACAGAGATATGGTATAACTCTACTTTACTACTGAAAAGAATAAAATTTTTATTACAATTATCACAGTTTAATTAGAAAAGAACGAGGGAAAAGCTACAAGAAAAACCTTCGTAAAGTTGTCTTGTGTACTTAATCTCAATTATTAGCTTTGACTTGAAATTTTTTATGATAAATTAACATATACAATTTTAATTAATAAATTAACATATAAACAGGAAACGAATGAGTAGCACATACAAAATAAATTAACAGAAAGTATTAAATAAATAAATACATACAATTAATAAACAGAAGATAAATAGATTAATAAATAGATAAATAAATAAATAAATAAATAAATAATAAATAAATAAATAAATACATAACTAAATAAATAAGTAAATTAAAATTAATAAATAAATAAATTAATTAATAAATAAATAAGTAGATTAATAAATAAATAAGTAAAATAAATAAGTAAATAGGTTTTTTTGTTTTTTTTTTTTTTTGTTAAACAGTCAAGTTTGAGATTAAGTAGTTTTCAGACATACTACAAGAAAAATTGTAGCGTTGAAATAAATCAGAAATTCTAGTTGAAATTTTGTCGATACCAGTCAATGCATGAAGATTGTCCGTCGAATAGTGCCAAGGCAGATTAAACATCATTTTTAGAATTTTGTTTTGAGTTCTTTGTAATCTAAGTAGGTGGTTTTTGGCGCATTTGCCCCATACAGGCGAACCATAAAGCATAATGCTCTGGAATATTACTTTGTAAATTACAAGTTTGTTATCAATAGAGAGTTTCGATTTTCTGTTTATGAAGGGATATAGAATTTGTATAGCTAAATTTACTTTATTGATTGTCTCTTGGATGTGAAATCCAAAAGTCAGCGTTTTATCCAGGTGTACTCCTAAGTATTTTACACTAGATTTCCATTCTGTTGATAAACCATTTATTTGAAGCGTATTATTATTTATGCACCGATTTTTAATTAAAGTGTTAAGTATCCCTAGGTGGCACTGGGGATACTTTTTTCGAATTCTTATTTATGAGCTGAATTGACTTAGGTAAGTCACATCACAGTACCTATCTACACATGTAAAAATTAAGTGTTTGTTTGTATTTTTAAAATAGGTAGGTACCTAAATGCATTGGTATGAAAGAATTATTATTTTCATTGCATTAATGGAATTTTGGCGGAACGAAGTTTGCCGGATCAGCTAGCAAAAAAAATAAGTACAAAAAATAATTAAATAATTAGAAAAACAAAAATATTGCTTATGTTCACATTTAACTTAGTTCGACGAAAACAAATTAGAGGTTAGTTTTATCTAAAAAAAATTTATTTCCTATTTTAAGTTTTGTGTTTTATTGGTTTCAAAATGAAGCTTAAAAGTTTCGGATAAGTTATTCTTAAATATTTCAAATAGGTCTACCTACCTATATTTATTTTCTATGTAAAGTAATCTTTTATTTTAATCCTTGGTTGATGTTAAAATAGGAGATAGACCTTTACTGGAAACAAAACGTGTGTGCAATCCACACTAGGTAGAAGTGAAACTTTAGTAAAATACCTTCGAGAGAATGAGATGAACTTTCAGAATTTATTAATTTGGTGGGGAGGGGGGGGGGTACAAAAATATTTTCATAAACAATACACCGCGCTGGCCTTTAATTATAGTTTTGTAATAGGTATTCCATAGGAATGTGTTTGCCTCTTTGTCGTGACGCATTTTCGTTTCATTGAATTTCAAATGACAACGATTCTTAAGAAGTTTCCTTTCAAAAAAAAATTTATGATTTTCCAAATTTTGTCTACGAAATAGGAAGCATCCTGAATATTCAGATATTTATTTTCTCACAATATGCAGGCACGCGCAAGTCCCCAATCTTTCATTTAATTTTTTATTTTCACCAAAATGTACTCAATTCGATTTGTGTGAGCCTAGCTAAGATTTTAACTATAGCTAGCTCCCTATCCCTATAGCTACAAACCTATATACCTACCTACCTATTGAGTTTGGAAAGCCTACAATAATTTTAAGTTCAATGGTAGGAACCTAGATACTAAAACTAAATTCCCGCCCAAAATTTCTAACGATCGCTACAAAAAATAAAAATGCTCAAAGATATCCCACCTTTTAAAGCTTTTTTATCTTCTATATTATTTTCCCAGGAACAAAAAACTGATTGCGACATTGCATTGTGTGAATTTGAACAAAAGCCAAAAAAAATACAACATCAGTCAGTTTTTTTTTCGGAAGCAAATAGAAATCACAAACATTTTTCGTCATCGTTTTCGTTCACATCAGTACGATTTCGTGTGTCAAATAAGTCGTTTCGAATTGCAAAGTATTCGCGCGATAATAATTGTTTATCTGATAAACAATTCGTAATATCTATTCGGGAACTATGTTTAACATTTGTTAGCATATACTAAAGCTTATTTCTCTTGAAAATTAATAATGTTCTTTACTATTTGCAAGGCCAAGTGCAGTTATGAAAGAAAAAATAAGTAAAATTACAAATTGAGTCGTACGAGTACCTACCTAATACCTATTATACGAGTTGAATGACATAAAAAAACTACGACAACGACGAGAACCGAGAACAACGTGTAAATAACTTTCTAACGTGAATTACCATCGTAGAATTGCACGGTTACGGTGGAGTAAAGTGGACTCCGGTGGTGGTTAATAAATTTTATCCGAAAGTCTTAACTCTTTAGTCCAAACAGTCAGTGATCTTCACGCATCATGCCCTGCTACTCACACAAGAAAAAACATCACAATGATTCTGGGTCAAAACAGAAGGAACCGAAAAGCAAAGTGAGTACTTTTCAACTACGAGACGAAAATGAGTTTCTTACCTTTGTAGGTATTACCTTGCTATTGTTTATTAGAAAAAAAAATTTAAAAAGAATAAGGGAGGGCCCCTCTTGTAGCAGACAAGACAGATGTTGACAACTTCCTCTCCCTTTTGAATAGGTTTTGTTTGTTCCACGCACAAGATTTCATATAGGCACACATTTATAATTTATCAGAACATTTGAAAAAATTTAACAATGTTTATTTTTAAAATATGACATTGAATGAGCTTTATTAATCTATATCTTTGTTTTTATCGCATCGTATTTTATTTTTAAAATACATTTTGCCATCATCAATGCCTGTGTCATTGTCGAAATAATTTGTTTTCTTGTTCAATGTATGTTTATAGTTTTAAGATTTTGTTAAATTTATGTTTTTAAATTCAATTTTTATTGTTTATCTGGGGTGGAATCGGCTAAGGTGATTTGTAATATGTGATAGTCACAATATACAAATTTCGTCTGGCTAAGGTGATTGTCACATCTCACATGTGACAATCACATTTTTGTGACTTTTTCTTGTGACAGCTATTTAGGTGTCACTTGCATACAAAAATAATAATAAATAAAAAATAAACCTCTGACGCTGACTTATAAAACAAAATTATTTGCTTTTGCTGTCAAAGATTTGTCAAAGATCTATACTAATGTTGTTTTCGATTGGGAGAAATTAGTTTCTCCTCATGATTAAAGTAAAAATAAAAACAATAAAAAAAAAAAAAACAGAAATGAACATTTTTTTAATTGAGATATTTTTCTGACACGCGTACATATATGTTGTGAGCAATCACGTGAAGTGACAACTAAATTAATCTTTTCTAAATAAATACATAATAGTCACGTCCCTTAATGTAAATTATATATTAAAATTGTTCGAATTGTTTAATTTGAAATACAAAATATATAGAAACTGTGACGTTCGTATATATGCGCCTTCAGACCGCATATTTCATAAAAAGCAGAAGAAGTAAGACTCGCAAAACAAAACTCCGAAGAGAAACGATTAGTCTTCGGAGTTCTCTCCAATTGCCCAACGGAAAATGACTAATGAAAATAAACAAAATTCCGGTGATCACATTATGCAGACGCACAAAATTATTTTATCACATGTGATTGTCAGAAATGTGACAATCACAAATCACATTAGCCGATTCCACCCCTGGTTCAACTTTAAATTAAAATTTTTAAAACCAATCAAAGTCTAGAATTTGATTCAAGGGTGGTTTAAGAATTAAACTACCGATCAACATGGATTAAGTAAAGTTAATCCATGGATGAAGAATTTGAAACCATGGTTAAGTGATTAGCCGCTGTTGTTCAATGGTTTTTACTGTGGTCCAGCTGTACAAAGCTAAAGCTACCACGGATCATCTGAACTCGAATAATTTGTTAAGTGAGAGTTACCTACCAAAGTACCAGTTGAACAATAGTGGTTCAGCATACTACCTTGTTTTTAAATTATTGATCAGTGGGTCAACTTTATTTAATCCACGGAAATCGGTGTGTTAACTCTTGAACCACTGTCTAAACCTCAATTATGTACACAGGACCGACGTTTTTTTTTTAAATTTTGATCCGAGGATGAACCAAGATTGTACAACTGGCAGTAACACCTAACTGGACTGGAGTTAACACACATTTAAATGAAAAAATCAAATATATAAAATTTTACGTCAATAATCAAATATGTATTTGAACCACAGTTTGACCCACTGGTAATCCTCCTCCGAAATTGAGGGGTTAACTTCGATCGTGACTAAACCTAAACGTAAATTGTAGGTACAACTCTCAAAGAGAATTGAAGCGAGGTCCAACGCTGATCCGATGATATGAATTTGGTACATTGTATACGTTAAATTAAGTTAATCCGCAGATTAAGAATTTTAAACCGTGGTTAAGTGCTGAACCACTGCAGTACCTACAACTGGTACCAATAGTTTTAAAAATACAATTGTTATTAAGTAGAGAAAACATCAATCATATTGTAATATTAATTATGTCCCTTTGGGTTGTTAGTCTATGGTCTCACAATAAGGACACCCAAAAAGGTATCTTAGAAGTGAAACGAAGTTTTCATACGTAGAACCAAAAAGGTTTTGTGATTTATATGGAAAAAGGGTTTCCTCAGAACAAAATTTGGAAACGCTCTTCCACGGCTCATGTTTCTATCCCTAATCGAAATTTAGAGTGTGCTTCAAGAGTAACCGTTTAGAGTCCCTTTATACAAAATATCTATTTTCTCCCCTTTTACCATGTCTAAATAACCTATTATATTTAAATGTTGCTATAATTTGTTTAAACTGACATTTTAAATTGATTTTAGCATTTTCCATTGACATAAGGTTCGGGATATGAAATTACTTCACCCTGGTTTATTACACACAAATATTTTTGGGACCCTCTCCTTTCGAACTACCAGATGCTAACATATAAGAAACTATGTTTAATGCTGCGAAGTGCAGCTTGATTCGTCAATAAAATGTTAGGTCATTGGATATTATGTAAACATACATATTCTAAGCAAAAGCATAGCCCTGTAGTAAAGACATATGTGAAATTTTGATATCATTATCGGGGATGAAAAGACTTACTGCTTTGGTGTCCTCTTACCCATGTTAACGGTAATTGCCCTATCAGTACTAATGATAGAAGCATCTATTAGGTCTTTATTTTTAGAAAGAATATACGAGCTTTTCTAATTGTGTGTAAATAAATTATATATCTTGTCAGTCTAGAGACTTCCCGTTTCTAGCCTGTTCCATTTTGTCTGCCAAATTCGTAACTTATAACAAAAATGCAATTTTAAATTTTTTGTCTGTCTATCTCTCTGTTTGTTCCGGATACTCGGAAACGGCTGGACCGATTTTTACGGGATTTTCACTGGCGGATAGCTGATGTTGTAAGACTTAAGCTATTTTAACAACCCCAATTTTCAAAAATCCTTATTTACCGATTTTGACATGACTTTCACAAGGAGCTAGCTGACGTTCTAAATGTAATTGAGGACCGTTTTCGCAAAACTCAACAAGCGCCAAAAATCGAAAAATGAGATATGGGTATCGAAATTTTCGTCATTTCAAGGCGCATCGACTAAGCTTAAAAAAAAAAATTGCAAAACTCAACTGGTTCTATAAAAAAAACTTTAAAATCTATGAGGTTTTTTTTATTTTGAAAAAAAAACTGTTGATTTTTGGGACTCAAAGTTCAATACCTCATTATTGCTATTCTTCCGGTCTACTATGACAAAGTTGTCTTAAAGGTAAAGGGCGTTTTTATATTTTTAAATATATTTTTTAATGTTTTGATACACACACAAAAAACCTTCACCTGAAAAATTTACAAAACGGACTTGTTGAGTTTTGCAAAAACGGTCCTCAATTGCGGGTGGCAATGGTACAGTGGATGTAGTGCTTGGTTGCTCAACCCGAGAGCTTGGAGTTCAAACCCAGCCTGGGCAGCAATTTTTATTTATTTCCCAAGTTTCAACTGGATGCCACCCGTGGAATTTCCATGAGATAATTATCACCTAAAATCTCAAACCACTG
This sequence comes from Platycheirus albimanus, assembly GCA_916050605.2. Taxonomy (NCBI): domain Eukaryota; kingdom Metazoa; phylum Arthropoda; class Insecta; order Diptera; family Syrphidae; genus Platycheirus; species Platycheirus albimanus. Next base: position 15,117,254 of record OU696698.1, on the reverse strand, counting down.
TACCACCTTTCTTTCCTATCTTTCTATTCCTTCTCTTTCCTCGCTCGCACATGTTAATTCATTATAAAGGTATTAATAACCCTTTGAGTGCGAGTGCATTATAAAAAAAAAAAAAAAAAAAATTAATTTGTTAATCACCCCTAGGTGGCACTGGGAATACTTTTTTCGAATTCTTATGTATGGTTCCAATTAACTTACAATCACATAATATTTCCTGTAGTAATGGCTTTTTTATGGCTTAATACCTCTGAATATTATAGGTTTATCCCCCTCGGTGGCCATTACAACCCAATAGGCGAACAGAGCTCGCTCTGAACGTCCTCGGAACCATTTGTGTTCAGAGCGTTTTGAACTAGGTACCTATTAATGAAACGAATTTAATGGTGGAAGCGTCTCATTATTGAAATTCATATTTTTGTTCAGCTTTTAGTTCAGTCTGCCACAACTATTTATTTGGAGCTCGTAGAGCGCACTCTGAACACACTCTGAAAGAGGAAAGAAATAGGTACGGATTCTACGCTGTCTCTGAAGCGAAAACACTTATTTTTTTTTTTTTTGTCAACTCAGGCTCTGCTGTGAACTTTAAAAGAATAACGCCTGGTGGTCAAACAAAAGTGTATAGGTAGTTTTAGTGCCATTTTTTGACGAGGAATTCAATGCTCTACAATTTATATTCAGACCATTTTTAAAAAATCTTGAATAGTTTTGAACATAATAGGTAGGTGAAAAACCAAAAACATACCCCTTTTGGGGGTACATTCCCCTCACCTATTCACAGCCAGGGGGGGGGGCACCTAAGGATATTCATATTTAGCCATAAGCAAAGCCATTACAACAGGAAATTCCTTTGTATGAATTAAGGTAGAATTAGGTACCTTACCTACCTATGTATATCCTGGTTGGGTGATTTTTGTGTCTGTGAAAATTTCTTTTCATAATAGGTAGGTAGGTAAGGTACCTAACCTACCTGAGCCCGAATAAATTATTGTATTGAAGATTTTGAATGAAACAACAATAACTTGTGTGTGCTAACACCAAGTTCATAGGATGGAGTTTAGCTATTTTGATTTTCAACACCAAACCGATCATCAGACTCCTTTATTGGTTTTCTGTTTTTGAAGAACTTTTTATTCATTTTTAAATAAAGAAATTCACCTTAATCGCTTCTATAGGATACCGCAAAGCAATTCCCCACGAAGCACAAGTGCTGCTGCCTTCTGTGTTCTGTTGGACGTGGTAATCAGACTCACCTCAACAATACATATAAACTTTTAATCAAAACTTCTCAAACACAAATAAGATTTACTTCTATTTCTGTATTGAGAGAGTGAGAATAGCGACACCAACACATACTACCTCCTACAACTACAGTTTAGTGGTATTAGAGCAGAGAGCGAGCCGAGGCCGAGCGGTGTCCAGGCTTGTCAGATGTGGCGATTTATCGCCAAACGGGCGATTTTAAATTTATTTTGGCGACACAAAAATAGGTTTGGCGATGTACCCTAAAAAAGGCGATATTTTTCGTTTTTGGCGACTTTAATTTTTTGAATCGAAGTCCTAACACTTTTTTTCATTTTCCTAGTTAGCACTTAAACCTTACATTTGTTCTTTCCTACATGCTGAATGGAGTCATCGAAATAGCAATTTTGAACGCAGGCACTTCAGATCGATTTCTTTCTCATCCATAAAATAAATCACGTACGTCAAACCGAATTCATGCGTTCGATTTCCAACCATAGTCAACAACAAGGCGTTCCTTTAATCAAAATTATTTACGATTTGTGAATGTATGACGTCATAACAGCGTTCCTCACGTTAAAGTGTCAAATAGTTAAGATTTGTTACTATTTCCAACTCACCTCCATGACATGAGTTGATATTGTTGGTCTGTCAAATTGGACGTTTTGTTTTAAATAATTAAAAGTCTTTATTAAAAAGCTTAAAAAAGTTTAAACCAAAACATTAAAAATTTTTGAACAACAAAGAATAAAATGGATTCTTTGCCAATTTTGAGCGATGAAGAAGAATAATTTAATAAGTTCCTCATATAGTTACAACAAAATTTTAAATGTGGTAGTTTGAAAGTTTAACCTAAGAACGTACCGTTCCTAAGTGGTTGGTACAAAACCCAACAAATCCTAACAATGCAGCTTCACCAAATGTTTGTGACGTAACAACAATTTATTGTTGACTATTGTTAGAAAAAGAACGAACCAAATGTTTGTGGAATGCAGAATGTAAAACTTAAATTCTAACTGCTCTGTGAAAATAAAGTTTTGAGTTTGGTGATACTCGTATATTTTTCAAACTTCGGCAGATTTTGGAAAAGACCCAAGAATTCCAGATCGATACTCACCACCTCTTTATCGATTTTAAAGTCGCCTATGACAGCGTAAACAGGAACGAGCTATACAGAGCCATGTCGCTTCTTGGCATCCCTGCAAAACTCGTTCGATTGTGCAGGATGACTATGGAGAACTCGCGCTGCTCCGTCAAGGTTGGTAAGAACACCACCGACTCATTTAATGTCGAGAAAGGCTTACGACAGGGTGACGCGCTGTCATGTAACCTCTTCAACATCATTCTTGAGGCAATCGTACGCAACTCGCATGTCAACACGAGCGGTACGATTTTTTTTAGATCCGTTCAATTACTTGGCTATGCTGATGATATTGACATTATTGGAAGAACGAAGCGCGCTGTCAGTGGAGCATTCGCAAGTATTGAAGTGGAAGCGGCTCGAATGGGTCTGGCTGTAAATGAAGATAAAACAAAGTATATGCTGTCCTCGGGTGAAGTAGATCATCACCGTAGGCTCGGACAAAACGTCACAATGGACAGATATAACTTTGAGGTTGTCAAGGCCTTTGTCTATTTGGGTTCCACTATAACCTCTCAGAACAACATCAGTGAAGAGATCAGTCGAAGAATCACTCTTACCAATCGCTGTTTCTTCGGGCTAAGAAGGCATCTTAGTAGTAAAGCCCTCTCTCAAAGGACCAAGGAGACACTATACAAGACCCTTATCATCCCAGTCCTGCTGTATGGGGCAGAAGCGTGGACACTGACACAATCGGATGAATACAGGCTGGGGTGCTTTGAGAGAAAGATTCTTCGGGTGATATTCGGGCCTGTATGTATCAATGGAGTATGGAGGAGAAGATTCAATGACGAACTGTACGGGCTATACAGCGACATTGACTTGGTTAAGAAGCTGAAAATTCAGCGGCTTAGATGGCTGGGTCATGTGGAGCGTATGGACGAAAACGCTCCTGCCCGACGAGTCTTCAATTCCAACCCGGAGGGCCGACGCAGTTCTGGAAGACCCCATCTAAGGTGGCGCGATCAAGTGGTAAACGACCTCAACCAACTTGGTGTGCGCAACTGGAGGCCACTGGCTAGGGACCGGCCTAGCTGGCGAGGAATGTTGGTTGAGGCCGTGGTCCACAATGGACTGTCTGCGCCACCTTAAGTAAGTAAGTAAGATACTCGTATATGGAGTCTAAAATTTTGAAATTTGGCGATTTGTTGGCGATTTTAATTTTAAGTTTGGCGACTTCGCTTTTTTAAACCTGACAACCCTGGCGGTGTCATCGTCATGTCAACTGAAAGAAAGAACGAGTTTTCTAGTTTTCCTATAATCGCTGACCGCTGCCGCTTTGTGTCGTCGTTGCTTCGTCGAGCACAAACTCACACACTGACACTGCCATGGCAGCTTTGACGTTTTTCGCTTGCAATGCCATTCGCCAGATCTACGAAGTGTCTCATTTCTTTATTCGTTCGGGCTTTTCTTTCGGTCGCAGTATACAATATTTGCGAGTGAAAAGGGATCGCTATCTCTTCCAGAAATATCGTCAAGAATTATGGGACATCCAGTGTAATCAAAGTGAAATATTGTGCAATTCAAATCCAACTAAAAGAATATCTTCCTCCAATCTACTTCTACGCAACAAACAAAAAAAACTTGCCCATCATCATCATCAAAGTGCCAGTGCCACCACAGATTCATTCGCCACACCAGCTGACAACATGAACAGGGATAGGGAGATCGATTTTGCCGCTGTCGAGTATCCAAATGATGAGTACTTGGGAAGCAGCAGCGATGCAGGGGACTATCAGTATCAAGTCGATGGAATCGATGACATCGAAATTGTCGATGGTCAGGAAGTGACCGATGGGGTATGTTTGGTACGAATCAATTCATGTTTTTTTTTTTTCATTTTATCATTCAAACCATAAAAAAAATCATTTATTTGATGTCTTGTAAATTGATAACAATTGTTTTTTGTTTTTGCCTTTGTAATCATTTATTTTGACGTTTATTTGTGATTGTGACTTGTGAGTATTGGTTAGGATTATGGGAAATGGATAGGAGAGGGGAAGTTATTATGACTATATTGCTTTGCTACTCTTGCACTTAACTTGAAGGCATACATCCATATATATATTTAATATGTGATTATGTGAGTGGGCATTTATAGCCGCAATGCGGACTGTGTTGGTGAAAAGCAATAATATGCGCGATAGGAAAACAGGTGTTGACAGTAGAGGCCGTACGAGATGTACAATCAATTTTAAATAAATTATTGTTTTACTGACAGTTCGGAAACATGTAATTCGATTGAAGTTTACTCGCGACTCGAGTTAAGTCTTTTCCTATTTTAAATAAATGTAACACGCACAATAATGTGATACTTTTTTTTTAATCAAAAGTCTTCATTTACTTTATTTTAAATCCAGTAATTTTTGCAAAAATAAAATTAATAGGTAGGTAGGTATCAAACTCAAAATTTTGGAAGAAAAGTTCATAGGGTTTTTTAACTTTACAAAATTGTGTGGGTTTGTAGACTGGTCAACAGCAGATCAAGGTACACATTGAATCACTTGTATACCTACTTAAACTATCATTTTTATTTTTTTTTTTACCTGAAAAGGAGAAACTAACAAATCTATAATTCCTCTCGTACATTGAACCATCTAACTATCATGCGATCTTGTTACCGAAGTCGTTTCTTCTCGTGCATTGTATTTTCTAGAAGACCGGTAAGTCACTTTTTGGTGCTTATTTTGATTCCGATCTTAAAAAAGTCTGTGATGTTACTTTTTTTAGTTTTATATTTTTGTATTTCCTGTTTCTAAAACTTAAAACTTATAATTTTGTTTACCATGTACCTATATGTTGCTAAAATAGTAGTTTATAAGTTTTAAAGAAGTTTTTGTAAAATGACCACATTGTACGTAGTTACACTGTGAATCAATTAAAAGTAGGATAGAATTCAAGTTTTCATTCAGTGTTAAATTTTGAAATATGGATATTGGCTTTAAGCTTTAATTGTTGTTGATTTTACAGGTAAAATATGGATCAATAAAAATAAATACGTATTGATCTAAGCCCCTGATGTATTGTGTAGGTACCATTTTTTGATTCAATGTGTACATCCATGGTACACATTGCATCACACGCATAGCTTAAGTTCGCTTTATCAAAATAAATAAGGCTTTGAAATGTTGTCCTTGAATTAAAGATTAAACACTAAATCTATGGAAAACAAATTCATGTACATACTTATATCTTTTTTAAACTCCCAAAAACTTGCAATCGAGCCCTGAAAACTAGATGATTTTATTGTTTCTTATTGAGAAATGACTTGAAAATTACTAAAAAAAACTAGTTAATGGAATGATGGATTAAAAAATCTAATTGGACACAACTAGCTCCTTAATAAAGCTCTGTTGTAAGAGGCTATCCGTACATTTTTTTGACTTATAAGCTTTGCTTTTTTTTGCTATACAATTCTCTTGCTAAAAATCCCTGTTTCACTATCCTAAAATAGGATGTAGCGTGAATTCATGGTTATGTTTTCACTTCAATCACATTTATGTCTTTAATAGGAAAGATCGTTATGTTTCGTCAAGTTTGATATACATAATGCTCCACTAAAGGCTGAACTATAATGGATGGAAACAAACGAAACGTTGCCGTCCAACCTGTGAAATGAATTGCTACCCATAATAGACGGATTTTCGTTGAAGAAAAACATGTATTTTCCTCTCAACAGTTAGATGACTGTGACCTGACACACAAAGTCAGCATACCTACCTCTCTCACTCTCACTCTCATATCCATTCACAGTCAGATGTCAAATTTTCGTCCGTAAAGTTCGACATCGAGCGCATTTTACGCCCGTAAACTAAACTGGTCGAAAACTTGACGAAACGGAGCAATCCGCTATTTCGGACGTGAGATGCGAATTGCTTGTTCTCGCACAATTACGGACATAATACGCGAAAGAAAAAGTAAGCAAGTGTCAAAACCGAACGAAAAGTTTCCTTCCGATTTGTAAAGTACATCAGTTGCCCATAATAGCCTTTAAAAATAAGAAGAAAGAAAGAAGAAGAATACCCTTTAGAAAAAAAGGAACGTCAGATTATCGTAAGTTATGTACGACTCAAAGTGTACATTACGTACTAAAACGCAAGTGAACGAAACTTGCCGAAACTGAACAAAAAGTCATTTCGGGTTGGGTATACAAATCACATGTATTTCTACTGTTTCGTAAGTCAACGTACGTAACGTACCATTCTTCAATTACGGTTAGCCCTTCAACCCTATTATACTCGTTTCGGAGGAAAATTTGTTTTGTTATGACAGATTGTTCCGTGTACTTCCGTACATAAGGGAACGTTTATTTTGGTTTATGACATTATAGCTTCATTTCTTACACAGATTGGCATTTGACTTCTGAGACAAGTTCTAACTAATACCTATTAGCTGATGTTGGAAGTTTTCTCAATCGCATTCCACCAAACTATATACATTATATTATATATTGCTCCAACTGTCAACAATATAATATCATCTTAATGATTTATATAACGTACAAATATTGTTAAATTTTCCATCTCAATTTCATCTTCAAAACATTTCAAAATTAAAAAAAACTCCATAAATATGTTTATAAACTGTTATCTCTGGTCGAAAAAAAATTACCCGTGGCTAACCACAATGGACAAAAACACTGAACACAAAAAAGTATTTAAATTATTCATGCAAATGACAGATCCATAAATCAAAAAATGTAGCTATCCACGATTAAAAGGTGTGTTTTTCTTCAGACAATAAATTTCAATAATAAAGCGATGACGACGTTTTGTAGCCGTTTCCAATAATGTCCATTAATTTTATATAAATACCCAAAAGGCACATTATTTGTCATTATCTTACCTACCTATAGCTAGTTTGTAAACATTGAAAGCTCTGATAGTGAGGTGTAAAATAATATTCACCACACCACAATATACAAAAAACAGCTGTTCAGCTCACAAAACAATAAAAACAAAATTGATAAGAAATACAAAAAGCTTCTTAATCTGACACTTGCTCTTTTGTACACTTTCGGATTAAATTAAATGCGGACAAGAAAGCTTCTTTGTGCTTTACACTGCCACCCTGTCCCTGCTGCCTTTGCCAGCCAGTGCCAGTGCCAATGTCATTTTGTTATTCAAAACAAAAATTCACCACACCAGCGCTCAACTCAAAGCAGAAGCAGTGTCATCGAAAAAGCACGACGCGACGATACGCAGGTCTTGACTTAATCCCAGTTATACATCACATCGTCAAGTAGTTGCAAAAATAAAAGAGCCAGAATCTTTTTCCTTTTTGAAAAATTTGGCTTGTTTTATTTTTTTGCACGCCCCGCTCAGATCAGCCCAGTGTTTTGCTCTATTTTTTTTTTTATACAAAAATAATAATTTTCTTACCTATAAGAATAAAATTAAAACCAACATTCCTTGTAACAGTAGTTCCCTCGACCAAGAATCAAAATTTTTATTAGTTAAAAAAAAAAAAAAAAAAAAGAAGAAATATTCAAGGACTTTCACGAATTTGCCAGGACCAACCATCGCCGCCGTAGCTCTGGTCAAAATATTCTATCTGTGATTTTTCTTTTTAACGAAAATTAAAAAAAAAAAATATTTTTCGGATAATTAACTCGAATAATGTCTGAAATGTGTACATCCGGGGTGTGTTGCTCTAAGAACTAAAAAAGACAATTTTCTTTCAATGCTTTTTGCAACTAAAAAAAAAATAATTAAAAAATCTTCACGGTCACAGTAGGAATCTCATGTGTGTAAACAAACCATACAGGGTGATTCAAATTAAAAAAAAAACATAAATTAGTGATAAAACAATAGTTTTGAATGGAAATTGTGTGTGCTTAGTCAAACTCGCTTAATGTGTGTCCTTCTCCTTCCTATACAAAACACAAGGTGTATATTTCCTTTAACCTAGATAAAGCCAAAAGATAGGTAGGTACAAAAATAGAATCCAATGCAGTTGTTGTATTGCTGCAGTGGTTGGTGGTTTCAAATGACGCATTGATTGTAAAAAAAACCCCTCTTCAGTTGTAAAAAAATTACATTAAAGGATCAAAACTTATTAAGGAAAGAAAAAAAAAATAACATAAAAACAGGACACAAAAAAAAGGAGAAACATGACAGTGTAACTTGTGTGTCAAAATAAAACGAAGAAAAAGGATAAATACAAAAGTTATGTGCTTCAGAAAGGCATTGAAGTTTCTCTTGTGCTGTTCGTCTTACAAGGGGGATGGATTAAATGAGGTGAGCAAGAACAATAAAAATGCAAATATTTTTTTTACTGCCGGTTTTCGCTAAACAAAATTGCAATGGTGGGTTTTGTGTTTTTGAGGTTAGTGGTAAGATGAGGTAAACTATCGTATCGTTGTCATATCGTCATTATGTCTGCGATGACACAACGTTTACTTCATCGGGAAACTATTTCGGTTTTGGATACATTTTTTGTTGTTGTTGTGAAAGCATGAGCATGGAAAAAGCTAAAATGGAGCAAATTGTGGCAAATTTAAATAAGTGGTGGCACCCCAGTGTGACCCCATAATAATTGATTAACAAGAGTGTGTTGGATTGGTGATATGCTAATTTTGCTGTGATAGTTGGATGTTTATGAGTCTTTTGAGAGTGGGAAACTATAAAATTACTTGAAAATAATTGAGGTTGATGACAAATACAATATTAACAAGTAAAATTTTTCATTTTACTATTGTGAAACTTTGGCGGAGAAAATTTGAGTTGTTTTGTTCGTGACTTGAAGTTCGTGTTGAGCTAAAAATAGCAATAAAAAGAAAAAAGGAAATGTCAAGTTCTGCAAGTTAGGTATTATGACCAGCAATGACAGATATTAATTGCCTAATAGTGTAAGTTGAATGGGGAAAAGAATTTCATTTTATTTTGAATTTTCTTCTGTAGGCCTTTCAGGGTCAAACCCACACTACTGGGTTCAAATATTGTTTGAATTCGATGAACCGCTTTTTAAATAAAAAGCATACCACATACATGTATTTATCTTGTTTGCTAGTTGTAACTGCTTTTTATAATAACTTGGCGTGAAAGTTAACACTTATACTTTTTATATACATATTTCTGAAAAAATTGAATACCCTCTTTAGTGAAAAATAATGGATTTTTTACGTATTTGACAGTTATTTCAGTGTAAACAGAGCTTAAAACCTTGCAATCGTGAATATCAAACCAACCAAAATTCACAATGAAACTTCAATATGGTGCCTCGAGTCTCGATTGAACAGAAAACTTTCCCAGTTTGTATTTTCCGATCTGTCAAAACACTATCAGTGTGACAGATAGTAAGAAAATAGAAGCATTGCCCGGTTAAAGTATTTTAGGAAAATTAACAAAGCTTAATACAAGACAAACGTTTTTGTTCAATTCTATACTTTCTAACTGTCAATCAACTTTGCCAAACAAGTTGTCAAAATCGTTAAGTTTCTGTGTACAGAGAAGACAACAAAAGGCCAGATAATTCTCTTGGTGGATTTTTTGTATCAATTGGACATTTTAACAGACACAAAAGAATTTACTACATTTTTGTCGTAATGGAAACCTCGAGTGACAGTTAAAGTCTCGTTACAGTGACAGTTAACCTGTAGCAAATATTGTTATGTTTCATCTTAACATTTTGTTGACACTGTTTTCTGTGAAAGCCCATTTAACAGTTCTGATTATAACTGACATTCGGATCGGTCCATTAAAAAAACTTTTGATCTTTCACGTAAAGAGACCACTCCAAATTAGAACAATTTTGTATCGTGTAAAGGGTGTTTTTCTTAACACGTGGTTTTCAATCTGGCAGTACTTTTTTTGAGTTGGTCTTTTTGACAGCTGTCACTTGATTTATGCTCAGTTTGGTTTGCCATTGCATAATGAATAGACTTACTCCTGAACAACGTTTGCAAATCGTGCAAATTTGTTACCAAAATAAAGGTTTTGTTCGCGCAACGCATCGCACGCTGCGTCCAATATTCGGTAGACATAACCGCCCAGGAATTTATTCGAGCCAGCTGCTTTGGCCACTTGCCCGAAATCATTTTTAAAACATAATGGCAAAGCCTTATCTTTGTCATAAAGCTAAATTCTTGGCCATAAAATTAAATTATATTCGTTTTATTTCTTTTTGAAAACCACACGTCTAAAAAAACACCCTTTATTATCATAATACCTTTCGGTAAAATTTTAACCGCTCTAAGCTTAACCTATACACTCGACTGTAATATCGTTGGAAAGGTTTTGAAAATTAAAGGTGCACAGCGTAATTAACCAATCTCTAGAAAACTAAGAAAATATTTAACACCATTATACAAGGTTTTGAATTTTGATTCACCCTGTGAATAAATTCTCACGGCTTGGACGTATATTATGTAGATGCAAAATTATAAATTGAACTTTTTGTTTGTAATTGAAACTTAGTTCTGCAAAAGTAAGAATAGAATTATTAATCAAATGAATTTTGTTTATAAATCGAAAAACCTGTGAAATCAGTATTTATCAACTGTGTAAAAAAAAAAGACAATTGCCGAAGAAAAACTTGGAAAAGTGTTATACGACCGCAACAAACTGAACATCCTGTCTATAGGAATTGAATTTTGTTCCTTATACCATTGAATACCTCTTCCTTGAGAGTTTATTATCATTGAATTTATTTCTATAGCTGGACGGGTAGAAAAAATAATTTAAAGCAATATGTCTGATCGCAAAGCTGTCATTAAAAATGCTGATATGAGCGAAGAGATGCAACAAGATTCTGTTGATTGTGCAACACAGGCTCTGGAAAAATACAATATAGAAAAGGATATAGCTGCATACATCAAAAAAGAATTTGACAAAAAATACAATCCAACATGGCATTGTATTGTTGGCAGGAACTTTGGTTCATATGTGACACATGAGACGCGCCATTTCATTTACTTTTACCTAGGACAGGTGGCGATTTTGTTGTTCAAGAGCGGTTAAACGTAAATATAATAAATTGTATTATTAAAAATGAAAAAAAGAGAAAGAAAATAACGCAAAAAATTTGTACATCATTCAACAACCAAGAAGAATCTTCTCCTTCACAACCTTTTGGGTTCCTTTTCATCAGGAGCAAACAATTTACTCGTTCTGTGATTAAATATATGTAAATGTAGTTTTTGCTTCATGGTTCACTAAAATTGGTTTTAAATTTTGTCTTAGAAATGCAAATTAATAAATAAGTATTTTAAACAATAAATTTAGAAATTTTTTTCCCGTCCATTGTCGGCTATTTGTGTTGTCTTCTCCGTACAAAGCTGTGAATCTAATTTTGGGTTTGAATCACTTCTCGTTATATTGGCCAGTTCCAATCTGACCAGAACCATAGTGATTTTTGCATAAACATTTTGGAAAAAATCGTTTCTTTTTAGTTTGCAAATTGTGTTTCCCCATTAGGTGGACAATAATAATTATTGTTGCCTACTCTTTTTTGACCATCAACTAGCACCAAAAAAATCGTTTCAAAAAATGGCCAAGCTAAACTTTACGCCACTTAAAGAATCGACCTGGTCAACGTTAAATAGCTATAATTCCAGCTTAGAACTTGGTGGCAGAACACTAACTTGTCCTAAAAAACCAACCAATTTCCAAATTCGATTCCAAATTTTATCATTTCCCATACAAAAAAGCATTTCGACATCATGGATCTAATTTCAACCTAGTTTGCAGTGCACGTGGTGTAGTGGTAAGTGTGTCAGACTACTACGCCAATGGTTCTGGGTTCAATCCCTGACTTCACCTATAAGTTTTCTCTTTTTGCCTGGGAATTGATCTTGCGAGGAGCTGATAAATCGTCCAAGAGTAAATCCTGTCATGAATAGAGGTGTAAATCCCGTTCATTTTAGCAGAATATTAACGCACACACAGGTTCTGGCTCTGCTTAAAGTTGCTGCTTTAAAAATGTATGTATTTAATTTAAACGGGCTTGATTTTGAATAAATGCTTATTTATCCACTCTTATGGGAAGTTAGAAGGAATTTTCGAAACACCCTGTATAATAAATAGATTTTTATTTGCCTAATCAGAATCAAAACATTCGTTTTCCTAATCTATGTATAGTTACAGTGAATACAAAATCTGGGAATATTGTTAAAAATTACTAATTATAACAACAACAAATAAATTTCATGATATTATTTATGTTGAATATTATATTTTATTTTTGGAATTCATGTTAGCGAATTTTTTGTATGAATGCATTTTGTTAGTAATCAATTGTTGTTATCGTTAGTCACACTTTATTTTCTGGTAAACTTTGTTTTGTTTTTGCTTTTTTTTCAGATCATTGACTGAATAATTAATTATTTACACTCAGATAAGAATTTAAATGAGAAAATTAAATCAAAAGTCATTTAAAGCAAGCAATATGAGTACACTTGTTTTGTCTGACTCATATAACTGAGAAATAATCTCATGGATGTGAGCTTAATCAAACAACAAAAAATCAATGAAATGGAAACTTTTTACTGAATAGGTTTGAAGATTTGTTTCCTCTATTTGCCAGGGGTGACATACACTTCGTAAAGATATCTGTGTTGAACTTGAAGAAAATTGAAAGATACACAATTTCTTGTAGTCGACATAATTGAAATCTTGTTTTGCGAAATGAAAAAAAAAAAAACATTATTTAATCTGAGACAGTCAATTGCTTCTTATTATTTCGATTCTGACATCATTCGGAGAGGTAAAAATTCCGCTCATCCTTATCGGGCTCAAGTTGGAATTACTCATTTTGTAAACCGCTGCCACCGCGCCGTGTGGTTGGCTTTTTGTGGAGTTCAGCCGAAATTCCACAACACATTTTATTTACAAAATGAATAAAAAAGCTTTAAGATCATTTTTTGCTTAACCTCGATGTGTTTCTCAATCGAAACACCCGTCGTCGTGCATACAAATGGGATGTGGCCCGAACAAGCAATAGTTGCTTGCGTCATTAATTGCAATCCAAACTTCAACAAATCCAAATTGGAAGAACTCACTTCAAAAATATTTGTTATAGACTTAAATAATTAAGTACTTTACCTTAGACTATAGTGTTGTCTTTAAAAAATGTAAGTTCTTTCGAAAATAAATTTTAACAAAAGCTCAAACTTTTACCAGAAGCGGCCTTGAAGTAGAATGTATCTTTTATATTGACAATGAGTGTTTTGTTATCTATTTAGAATACAAAACAGAGGTGTGAATAAATAGTTAGACAGAAAACAGTATGTTTACAGGCTTCTTTAAATTTTAGATTTGACTCGTTATGAAAGCCTTCTTCTAAAATTTACACCTAAAAAGAATTATAAGAGCGAATTTGAGCTAATGTATTAGGGTTTCACTTTGTAGGTATTTTCGAAACACCCTGCAATTTCAAGAGATCTTTTGTTGTCTAATCAGAATTGTATTGTGATTGTATTCTGTTGATATAAAATAAACTTGACATTATTTTCTGTGACAGACAATGCTTGCATAGAACACCCAAAACATTTCTCACGGTTAATTAATTGATAAAGGAATGCAAATATTGATAGCAAATCTGCTAATACCTAAATTTGTTGGTGACCTTGATAAATTAAAAACAAATTAACAATTAATTTTTTTTTAAATAAATATTTTTCAAATAGGTACTTTTAATCTAAGGTATAATTAATTTTATTCTTATTACTTCTTACAAAATATTTCTCAGGAAGCCAGCACCCTTTCACATAGGATTATGCACCCGGGCTGCGCAGATTACTACTTTCAAAGCAACTTGCCAGCTTAAACTCACAAAAATGCGTCACTTGAAAAGTTGAGAAATAGCTATGCAGGGTGGCGGAAAATGCTATGTTTCTTGCGGCAATTGTCAAATCGAAACGATTATTCCGCGTTCTATTCCTGCTTTGTTGACGTGTATTTCGTATCTGTTTACTTTAAAAATAGAACTGGCATTTGCCGCCATTAAACAGGGTGACGACTTTTTACATTATAAAACAAAACTTTACCTGTGCCGATAAATTAGTGTATCCGTTATCGCCCCATTTTAGATCTTGAATCTTTTGTATACAGCAGTCAACAAAATGCAGCGCTCCTTAGTTTTCATTTGTTAGAATTCATCCTCATCTGTCATTACTTAGATCTTATTTATACTTGTTTAATAAAAATATTCAGTACAGAGATATTAGACACTTGCCTTGACTCTGCCTGTAACTTATTGCAAAAAACTGTTGCTATTGAAAAGTCTGTGAGAACCTGCCAAAGTGAGCATGATTGATTTAAAAAAAATCTTTGAAACATATCGTTAGGGATGCCATCATCTGTTGCTTTATATTTCATTGCGTGGAAAAAAAAAAATGAGTTCATCTTTTTCTAAACGATCGACGGCGTTACTTAAGATAAAAAAGGTATTCTGAAGTAAAAATTAACACTTTTGAGCGTGTTTATTGAAAAAAAAAAATGGAGTGACTTCTAACAAGAGGGCTGCTGCTGTTCAAAAATGTTACTTTTTTATGGAGCTTTAACTATTTATAATGACCAAGCGGCAACACTGTTCCCAAAATTTTTCTATTTGTTATCAAAACTATTTAGAGATCATACATTTTGAAAACCCTTTAAAAAAAGCAAGTTTTTTTCAAACTGAGTACTATTAATGCAAAGGGTCAGATGTCAGTCACCCGTTCAAACATAAATCCAAAATCTATTTCTAGATAACTCAGCTCTTCTGCTTTTTATTTTAGAAGAAATTTCAGTAGTTTTGTGCCAAACTAGCAGCAGCAGAATACAGGAACCTTTCAATGAAAACTCTCCCTTTTAGTGTTTTACTGAATATTTTCATTGGGACAAAGAATATAATACTTTACAACTTCTAACTAATGTCCGAGGTAACATTCAGTCTTTTTTGTAGTGTGCCAGTAGGTTTGGAAGTTGGTAAGAGTAGACCATTCAAACGCCTATACAATTTATGTTACGGAAGAAAATAAAAGCAAGTTTTTAAAAAAGCACCTCAAACAAATATTTTTACTTGTTCATGCTTTTTGTTGTATGAGGAGAGTGAAAATGTAAAACCCTAACACACAATAAACTTACAAACTCACCTTTTTTGGCAACTAGACTTTTGTAACTTACTCTTCATAACGACTTTAAAAAACATAAATTAAAAAAGTGCATAAAAACAGTTTTTTAGCAACATCATGAAGTTGTGTTTATCAAAGTAAAACAAAGCAACACCAGCACGGGTGTGCTAGTCAAGAAAAATAATCTTTATAGTTACTCACAACAAAAGCTTTTTTGTATAAGAGTTCTTAAAAGCTCATTAAGACCTTAAACAATCCCAAATATAACTTCGTTAGCAAGTATGTTCATACGCAGCAAAAAACTTCATCCAAAAAAGGGCAACTACCTCCTCCTCTCTTGTTTATAAGCTTTTCGTCGCTTTTCAGCTCAAAGCAATTAAAAGCAAAACAAAAAAACAGTACCCACAGTACTTGATATGAGGTAATGAGTTAAACACATCAATAAATGAAGTTTAAAAATCATCAATACAAAAGACTTTTTATTGAATGTTGGCTTATTTTTGTTGTTGTTTTAGACTGAAAGTTATTTAATTGTTTTGCGATCCTCTTGTTGTTTATTTGCCGTGTTAAAAAAGTTTTAAAATGCAAGTATGTTCGTTTAACTATTTGATTGAATCATTTTCTTATCTAAGCTGGCAAATCATGTCAAGTATGTACTTAGGTTTTAAGAACACAAAATGATTGCTGTGTGTTGAAGTGGCCTAAATATGTTATCTTCTTCGTATGTTCATCTTTGTTTAAACATCTTTGGAAACAATATAATTTTAATATTATTTGTACAACTACATTGATATTGTCAGGTAAATGTGTTGGAAACATTAGGTATTCAAATTTAAATAATTTTTTTTGTATCTTTATTCCCAAACAACCTTTCATTATAAATAGTAGTTGTTCCCACACAATGTTTAAAAAATATTACGTACACGCCCCAGTGTACGTTTTTATATTATTTGATTTTTTTTAAATTCTACAGCTGGGTATGCAAAACACAATTTCGTTGTTTTTAAAATGTTTGTAAAAACTAATTCCGTACCCTGCTTACGTAAGCCCCTTCTTCACCTTCTCAGTTAGATCACAACTTTTCTCGGAGTTCATCGGGTTGACCTCAGAAAGCGTTGACAAGCCTTCCAGTAGTTTGTTCCATTTCTGAGACAAACTAAACGCTGCGTCGCTATATTTCTTTGTATTACCAGGAGTTTTTATAGTATTTTTCAGTCAAAGAAGTTGCTTCGCCATTAATCATAGATCCCAGATATTTAAACTTTTCACACTTAAGAATAAGCTAAAGTATTCAAGTGCTAAATCCAGGGATGAGGGTTTCTCGCGTATGATGGCTCCGTCGTCATCAAAGAGTAGCTGATGCACTTTGAGGTCCGTCACTTTACCTACAAGCAGGTAGTCAAGGACCGCAATAAAGAGCAGGGGACTCAAGACGCTTTCCTGGTGTACACCAAGTGTGATTTGGAATTTTTCGATGACTCCTGCTAGGCATTATACTTTTGTCACTGCTCCCTCGAGTATGCCCATGACTATGCACACACAGGCTTCTGGAACTCCTTTTTGCCTGAGGACTACCCATACCAGATCTCGTGGTTTGTTAAATAAAATAAAGTTTAAAAATATGTTTTTAACGTTCAAGTTATTGGAAAATATTTGAGTGTTTTGTCATGAAAAAGTGCACCACTGCCATAATTTATAGGTCCCTGGAATTCCTGCAGAGAATCAACGTGCAAAAAGGAATGGCTGAGAGTGTTAGTCACTAGACCTTAACTCCTATTGAGCACTGTCGTTCATCTGTTGCTATTAGGCTCACTTACTGAAAGACTGTCAGAAATTGCCAGACCAACTTCTTTCAGTTCGTCTATGGTAGCTGTCGCTTCTGTTTCGATTGCAATCTCAAGTCCAATTTCTTGTAACGCACATTTCTGCACTTGGCCTAAGAATATGTGCCTTCAATATTGCAAGCCAAGAAAGCAGACTAACCTTCAAGTTCTTAACACTGACATTCAAAAAGAACTTCGACCAGCAAAAAATTGTTGTGTTTTTGAAAAAAAAAAAACCCATGTCATAATACTTTTTGCTTGCTTTCGCTCTTTTTCTTTACACTTTTCACATGTGAACTACTTTCTTCCAAGTCATTCGGAAGCTCACCATGTCCAAGCATGCAGTGTTAATAGTTCTCTTACTGGCCACAAGTATATAATACACAAACTTTACATTTTCAAAAAGTATCTTAATTTAATTAAATCAAACTTCTTCTTCAGTTTTGTTGGAAATTGTGTTTGCACATCCAGTTTTGAAGGATCCTTTAAATCCAACAACTGACAACGGAAGAGAGAAACGTGGCCTGTTCGACAATCTGCTGTTCAAGGGGATTGTTAAATTGTTCTTTATTGCTATATCTGGAGTTTTTGGAGCTATGACATCGCATTTATTTGGTGGATTGTAAAAAAAAAATTGCATTCAAATTAAAAAATTTTTAAAGGGTTGAAGTTCAAACTAAACTGAATCTATTTTTTCGAAGAACCTTAGTTCTATCCATCCATTTTCAATAAAAATGCGTTTTTGTGAATTATGTGCCACATACATATATGTATGCAGTACCCTAATCTACCATGTACACACTTTCTTAGTTGTGTATTTAAGAGTATTTGATGAGTCTTCTTATTAAATAGAAAACATATCAAATTATTTATTTAAGATGTTAAAAAAATGGAGTTTTTATTGTTAAAATCGTTGTAAAGAAATAAATTTAAAAATATATGATCACTGTTTTTATTTTCGGAGCTTATTAACTTAGAAACGATTTGTGGGGGAGGGGGGTGGGGGGTTGAAATCTAGTTCCAAGAAAGCAGTATAAAGTCTTAAAAATTATTTCAAAATTGAAATTGGTGTTGGTGCCGGCGTTGGCAGCATGGAAAGAAAACACAGAACAGCGACCAATGGACGTGGTTCGCTGTTTTCTACAAACTGAATTTTGCTGATGTTTAAAGTCATTGCAAATGGGGGCTGTCTAAAACAAGGGTAAAATAAAATACACGTACAGACCCAGAGATGGCTGCAGAGGCTGACACGAATCCACCACTAAATGCACAGTCAAAGATGAATGTGTATTCACACCTATGTCACTGTTGTTTCTTGGCCTCCCTGTAGAACACCAAATGTTTTCTTTAACACCTTAACAGGGTGACTTACAACGGGGGGTGATTCACAAAATATAATCTTTGTTGTTTTCGACCGAGTTCGAGTAGATCGAAAATGGGTAGGGTTTGCGGAGTAACCTTCAGTCAGTCTTCGGAACTGACACATACAAATTCATCCCCCTCTTTTGAGTACTGCCATTTGAAAGATGTACCTAGGTTCGAATGTTGTCAATAAGGGCTTTCCTTCCAAGGTCCTAATCTGTCTCTGTAATTAAGTGATCTTAGCAAACCCCGCATAAAGGTATATCAGAAAAATTAACTTGGACTCAAAAAACATCTTGCTATCTTGGATTGACCACTTGCTTACAGAACTTAACACCGCTTCTTTAAAACTACCCCTTTTTAAGCCAGCACGACCGTTAATAAGGAGTCAATGGCCATTTCAAATCCGTGGGCCTACTGAACCCCACCTATATTTTAAATTTTGAACTTTTCGATTTTTATTTTCTATTTTTTGAGACTTCCGTTTCTAATGATTGTAATTTTTGTATCTTTGCAGTCGACATTTCACGATTACATCGAAACACTTCCAGTATACTCAAACAACAGCCTTGGTGACATAAAGGAAGGACTGAGCTTCACAGTTACCGGTTACATCCTCCCTAACTGCGAAAAGTAGGTCTTATCAAATATTTTTGTCACTTAAAATTCTATACAAATAAATCGTTTCTTTTTTCTTGCAGATTCTCGCTAAACTTAATTCTCGAAACGCCAACACGCGACATCGCCCTGCATGTCAATCCACGCCTGCCACAAAACTACATCGTTCGCAATGCTCGCGTGAAAAATATCTGGGGCAGCGAAGAAGTCTCCTCAGCGCTGCCCTTCAGTTTACACCGGGGCTCGAAGTTTGCCATACAAATTTTAATAACAGACAGTTGTTACATGATCTCGGTGAATGGGAACCACTTTGCAGAATTTAACCATCGTTTGCCTTATAAATCTGTGGCGTGCCTTGAGATTAATGGTGATGTAGATAATATCAGCTTTAGCCGAACCGAATCTTCAAAATATCCCGAACGATTACCCGAATCGAAAGCCAAAGAAATCCGTGTGGATCTTGAGTCAGAGGATCAAATTGATACTCCACTCGAATGGAAACTCATTACTTTAAATGGAGCCAATGATGGTGGACTGCAGTTACCCTATTATGGATTGCTACCGCCAAAGATGTTTGGCAGTGGGAAATGCCTTCGGATAGAGGGTCGAGTGAAGCTGCTGCCGCACTCGTTCTATGTGAATCTCCAGGGTGGACAGAATATATGGCCGCATCCGATAATAGCATTCCATTTTAATCCGCGCTTCGCCAAGCAAGGTGGTGGTATTGGGAAACATGTTGTGTGTCGGAATGCCTGGTATAACGGTGAATGGGCCAAAGAACAACGTACCGAACTAGATACAGACTTTTGTCCAGGCAAGAGCTTCAGTTTGGTTATTGTGTGTGGAATGGCTTCCTATGAAGTGTATGTAAACAAAAAACTAATCACAGAGTTCCGATTTCATGTGGATCCTGAGATTGTCGACACAGTATACGTCCAAGGTGACATCAAACTATGGGATGTTGTTCTGGAAAACCACTCAGCTGCAAATGGTTCTGAGGGCAAACGAATCTACCAAAATCCTGCTTACCAAGAGGACAACTAACACAATTTGCAAAACAAAAACAAAAAAAGCTGACTTAACAATTTTTTTAAAGCGCGCCTACTTCTCAAATAAGGTTTATCTAGCTTTTAAGACAAAAAAAAACTAAAAACTTTATTACATATAGTAAATTGTTGATTATATTTTCATTTGAATTAAGAAAATTTGCATTTTATATCGAATGCTTTCGTTTTATATACAAAAAGGTTAATTATATTAACCTTTTTATAATCTTTCTGTAATTTGCTCATCTTTGATGGTTAAGGACAATAATGTTGAATGTTAAACGTTGGGAGACAATATTTATTTGTTGTTAAGAGAAAATGTTATTGCATTTCATAAAATATTTAAAAAAAAGAAATAAAGAAGAAAAACTGATCAAAAATAATATTATATCGACATAAATGTTTATAAAAAATATTGTGTGGGCTTTTATGAAAATTTATATATAAAAAAAATACTAACACTCATAATTATTAATATTGTATCGCCTAGTCTAAAAAAAAACAAACGACTAAATAAAATTTAATAAATATTGTTTTACTCTTACTACTTGTAACGGACATGTTTCTTTAATATTTAGTCTTGTGTATCCTTTGAATACCATCACATAACCATATTACGGGAGACGAGTTGATATATCGCACTGACATTACATAAAAGAAACTTTTCTATCTAAAGGGGAATAGAATTTAATCTGGATAAAATGCAGTCCAAGTCCTTTTCTTGGGTTTTCTGAGCCCCAGATGCTACAATTTTGCTTGTTGACGTAGCCAGCGAGGTGGAAATATGCCTCATCAGTCAAGTCAAGATGATTTTTCGATGAAATTCCGGATCATTTTCATGTCAAATTTTTACCATTTTTATAGTGAATTTTAATGATTTCAATGCATTGTTGAAGCGTGTATCGTTCCATTTTTATTAATGGCGTAGTTTCTACTTGTCAAATGTCAAAAAATTACAGCTTGAAAAGTGACAACTACCAAAATAGCGGCTATTCAAAATAACACCTCTTATTGGAAAACCCTATTGCCTGAGGTGCAAAAACTCGATCTTGAAAATTGTCGCACAAATTTTTATGAAATACCAGGCGCTCAGCAACCACAGCAGGTATGAGTACTTACTTACCACACCAAGCAAAAAAAAAAGTTCACCTAAAAGTATGCTATGCAAAAACCGAAATACTATAATTCCGGTGAATGTTATTTCTAAGGGAATTTTTTCTTAAAGTCTACTCTTAGGAGCTAAAATAAAATAATTTGGGGGAAATTTATTTGGCGGTGGTGGTGTGGGTAAACCTGCTGTGGTTTCTGAGCGCCTGGTATTTCATTAAAATTTGTGCGACAATTTTCAAGATCGAGTTGAGTGAAGGGTTTTCCAATAAGAGGTGTTATTTTGAATAGCGCGTATTTCGGTAGTTGTCATTTTTAAGGCTGTAATTTTTTGACATTTGACAAGTAGAAACTACGCCATTAATAAAAATGAAACTATACATCCTTCAATAATGCATTAAAATTATTAAAATTCACTATAAAAATGGTGAAAATTTGACATGAAAATGGTCCGGAATTTCATCAAAAAATCATATCAGAAATGGAAGCAATTCTAATCATGCAGTTTTTTTGTCTTGTGTGAAAAAATATTTTTAACGGTATGTAAAAAAATGTAAAATTCATTTATGCAATATTCAAATTGAAAACAATTAATTTTTGTATTCATCCCATTTGATGACGGAAGGAAGGGAAGGGAAAATATTGCACATATAAAGAACAGGGATTATTAAATTGGCAAGTTTGAAGAAGCTTGGGTGATCTCTTGGCGTTTCCATGATTAAATGTTATACAGACAAACCAGGAACTGCCAGATTTTTCAAAATTTCTACTCTTTGAGTGACTCTTGTAGCATTGCCATCGTTATAAAAATATGGTTTCTATAACAAAGGATAGTTGAAATGGGGAGCGTATCGAAATCCCGCTTTTTAAAATCCCGCTTTTCAAAAATCCCGAAAAAAAAGTATTAAAATCCCGTCTGCTAAAATACTGCTTTTTTATAATCCCGTCTTCTAAAATCCCGCTTGTTCAAAATCCCGATCTATTATAATCCCGCTTTTTAAAATCCCGACAAATCCCGCTGATCCCGCAAATCCCGTTTTTTTATAAAATAAGCTAATGTTATAAAGTCACGCGCAGTAAAAAAAAATATTGGGAAATAGAAAAAAATACGAGTAAAACAGGTTTTTTGCGTCGCATTGCTTATAATATACAAAACTAATAAAATACAAAAAAATTGTTAATGGTTTAAAGTTTTTTTTTTTTGTTCCCTTTTGAATAATATCGTATAGCATTACTTTATACTTTTTTCTTGTAATTTATTGAAGATTGTCATATTCATTGTTAAAATAAAATTCATTTAAAAAAATCACTCATTGCTTAATTTATTTTAATTTTCTTATTATCCCGCTTTTGCAATCAAAAGTAGTTGTTTTATTTTAAAAAATCGCGCGATTTTTTAAAATAAAACAACTACTTTTGATTGCAAAAGCGGGATAATAAGAAACGGGATAGTAAAAAACGGGATTATAAGAGACGGGATTTTAAAAAGCGGGATTTTAAAAAAGCGGGATTATAAAAAGCGGGATTTCAAGATCGGGATTTTAAGAAACGGGATTATAAAAAGCGGGATATCGAACCCAACCCGTTGAAATGAAGTGATGTTAGAAAGGTGCTAGTCTTGTTTTAATCAGAACCATGTACAAGGTGGGCCAAAAGAATTCATCATCCGATGTTGTTTGGCTCTCATTTTTTTTCTAAATTAAAAACTTTGATTCCGTTTTTTGACTATGTTTATTTGAATTTTAGAATTTTATTGGTCCAGTCGAGAAAATGATATCGGCCAAATCGGCACCGTGACAATTGAATGCCATACGGGCTCGTTTTATGGCATTTTTTATAATTTCGGGCGACAGATTCTCGCACTCGTGACGAATGTTGTCCTTGAGGGATTCTTAGGGTCTCAGGCTTGTTCACGTAAACACGGGACTTCAAAAAACCCCACAAAAAAGTCTGGAACGGTTAAATCGGGTGATCTTGCGGGCATGTGCAAATCGCCAAAACGAGAGATGAGGCGACCCGGGAACGCCGCCTTCAGAATATCGGTTGTGGCTCACGCAGGCAGTGTGTGCCGTAGCTCCGTCCTTTTGGAACCACATGTCCTCCAGTCCTCTCGTCTGGTCGATGTTATGGGCGACAGCTCGACATCCTCGTCGACAGCGGCGATATTCTCGGCACAATGGGCGCTCCGGGGCCGGCCACTCTTGGCAACGTATAGTGTGGTCCCATACTCTTCAAGGTTGGTGGCCAAACGGCGCAGTGCTTGCGCAGTCGGTGTCGGAACGCGTGCCGTGAAATCGTGGACAGACGAATTGTTACACAAAAAATAGACACGATTATTCCGCGTTCTTGGGGAGTGTATCGCTCCATGGCTGGTTCACTTGTATTCTGAATAGTCAACAAATGTCAAACAGATTTGACATTGGCGGCCATTTGCAAAAATGAGAGCGTCTTCCAATAGGGTGATTTCTTTTGGCCCACCTTGTTAATATTTATGAAGGTGTTGTTTTGGGGAGACGGGATTGGCGTTTCAAAAAGAGTCTTATAAATTTCTATGCGGTATCAGATTTTCGGCACGAGTGAGCTGCATAAAGCATTCTTGCTTACAATTTAGTAGTGAAAACTATAACAGGATTTTCAATTGGTGAGGGTAGATTTTGGGCCTGTGGCGGCCATCTTGTTTTCGTGACATCTGTCAAGTATGTTGTTTGTTATTATTCAGTTACTGAATTATGCTGTTTAATTGATATAACTTTTTCTTATGAAAGGTTTCACTCATCGGGTCCATTTAACGGCAGACGTGGTTCCCCTTCACAGTCGATTCTACAACGGTTGGTGGCCAAATTTGAAACGACCGGTTCGATAATCAATCAGCCAACATAAGTTAAGCTCTATAACTGGAGCTAGGCGATTCCTCGGCGGTTACAATAACTCGGGCTTTTGCAGACTTCAAATTGGGGAATTCGGCGACTGGAATTGGTGCGTTTAAAAGAAGACCCCAATTTTAACCGAAACATCATTTTTGGCAGGGATGCCTATTTTTGGATAAAGGGTAGGGATATTTTTTCCAGAGTTGACGTGAATTGCCCACCAAAGTCAGGGGATTTGACCCTGTTAGACACCCGAAACCTTAAGGTGAACATAACACAGGCTATCGCCAAAAATTCAGCAGAATCTATGCGGAAGAGTTATTGGTCCATTCGGATCCGTTCCACCGTGATACGAGTAAGTTAGACCTAGGCGGGCATTTAAACAATGTCATATTCCATAAACAACGGCATACGTAAGCCTTTCTAATACAAAAAAGACTTTTGTTAAATCCTCACACACAGCTTGTTTTATTCCGTTTTAACATCTACCCGGTCTTATTGAAAACCCCTTAGGTATCTGAGAAATTCGCGTTCGATGATAGGGTAGAGCTAAGTCCGATCTTCTTTTTTTACAAAACAGCTCCAGTTTCATCAATAAAAAAAACATTTCTTATCGTTATAATAGTAATACATATATATTTTTGTTTACCTCTTGTTTTTTAACATTAACAGCTTACAAAATATCTAAACCGAGAATCAAATGAAAAAAAAGTGTTAGTTTATATAGTTTTCTTTCATTTTCCATTTACACAAGTGTTATACAATATATTTTTTTATTTTTTTATTTAAAATTAAGAATTTTGTTTTTAACCATATTTTGAGAATATAATTTTCATTTCAAAGGGTGGGATACAATTTTGTTTGCTCATTATACATTTTTTAATAATAATAATATATTTTTGTCTCTTCTACAAAATCAGGAAGAAAACTTAAACAATGTTAACATTTTCTAAAATACAATCAGACGCAATTATATATAGTATAGTGTTAGTTGTGTTTTTTTTTTTGTGTACAAAAAGGCAAATTTTCGAAAAAGGCTTCTCCTTCACATTCAATTCATCAATGAATTGGGGGAGGGGTATGGTTGAACAAAGAAAAAAACTATAAGAAAAGTTTAAGCAAAAACAAAAAAAAAATGTAACTAACATTAAGGCAAAGTGAATAATATAGACAAAAATTGTATCTTTTGTAAAATCAAAAATTATTTTTTTTTTGTTTAATAAAACTATATTTACATAAATTTACAAAACTAAAGTTAAAAACTAATTATATATAAAATTTTTCATTGTTAAAGTAAAAAAGATTAATGTTTGTTGTTTCTTTTTATTTTTAATTATAATATTAATTTTTCTTTTTAAAGTTTTGAAACAAATCCATTTTTGGCATTCAAAATACATATTTTCAAACATCTCCTCTCGGATGAAATATAGTAAAATAACAAATTGTTAAGGTATATATGTTTTTAGGCGCGGAAATGTGGGAAATCATTTTTGTATTTACATCTGTATATATATATATATTTATTTATTTTAGTATATGAGTCTTATTTCTATGCAGTATATATAAGTAACACATTTATATATGATTTTTTATATTTTTGTTTTCTCCATTTTTAGTAACAAACTTTATTGTAATAATAATATATCATTTGTTGGTTCTATATAGAAAAATGTCAGCGTTAAAAAAGATTAGCTTAACATTTTGGGTTTTTTTTTTAATTTAATAATTATTATTATATTTACTTAAGAGTTGAGATGTTTTAGAAAACCATGCGAGTTCAGCTGTGGCGGCCATTTTGTTTTTGAATGAATCATTAATTTATTTAAATGTTCTTATGGCCGCCTAAAATGAATACCAATAGTACACAGTAGTCCCATATTAAGGTTTGCATAGCCTTGAGAGTAGCATCGAACCGGCGGGCACTTGTGTGGTTTGTCCAACTTTTAGAATTATTAACAACATCCCTTCCTTCTCCAGATGATCCAGAGGAGGAGAAGGACGATTTATTGAGATTGTTCAGCTTTGTTTTCGATGATGTGAGATGGGAGGATGTTCGTTTGTTACTTCCGGTGTTGTTATTGTTATTTGAATTATTATGAAAAATTATCGAAGATGAAGTGTTGTGGCTGGTGAAGGTGAAGTTGCTGGTGGTGTGGTTGTGGGTGCAGCTTTTTGTTGTGTTAGTAACTAAAAGTCAGACTTGTGCTAGCTGTTAACTTTCTCGGTTTGGTAGTTTTGAATGGAAGTTTCGTGGCCATGGGAGCGGCCATTCGTATTGACGTGGAACAGGTCCTCGGACGTTTTTCTCAAAGTATTTAAAGTATGTGTACCACCATTCGCGGCCAATGTAATTATTTGCGCCAGGCTGGAAGAAAGAGAATAGTCAAATTAATTAAGTGAAGATAAATATTGTTTTCGAAAGAATATATAAGTTTGCGTTCGCCGTTTAATCTACTTCGGTGGACCAGATACTGAACCAACTAAATAAGATAAATTAAACAAGTGTTCAAAAAGTGCAGGATAGCCTTTAAGACCAGGACATCCAGGATCTCAATAAATAAAAAAAATGAATACAAAAATGTGAACATACCTTAAGTAGAAAATGATTATTTGCCAGCGTATGATAGGTCCACCACAGTCTTGTCGTAACATAATATGCAATCAGAATATCAATTGTGTAATGACCATGTGCCAACAAAACAAATATGACCCCGATAAAGGCCGAAACCCAGGCAATCCAATGTAATATGAAAAATCTTCTCGGTGAGTCTGTAACAAAAAAAAATTAAATTGATTTAATTGAATTAACTATCCGCGCCGCTCTTGAAATAAATTTATTAAACGTTCGCCACCACTTCTAGCCGCAGACGACAAAAATTTATGAATCTTCTAGATACTTACACTCTGAAATGATTAGGTACCCAAGCACTAGCATTACTGTATGCCCACTATAGATGTAATCTCCACAATACGTGTGCTTTCCATTAATTGACAATCCAAAACCAGACATAAGCTGGAACACCCTACCAATGATGACCATTGGAGTGGCAGTAGTGTTTGTCTTGGGACTACAGTAGTAGGTTGTACTGGAAACTGGCAAGACTGTTACGTACATTGTGATTGAACGCATGAAATACAGGATGGCCAGGATGAGGAATATTCGCCGCATTACAATGAATCTGGAAAAGGATACAATACAAATGAATTAGTTTAGGTTAATGGCAGAGCAAAAGGTAGAACGGCTTGTATGATAAAAGGTATCATAACAAGCTTTGGAGACTAAGAACAATTCGGAGCTGAAGTGGCTTAGCGTTGTCTACCACGGGTCGTTCCAAGGAAAGCAGCGAAAAACATGGGATTTTAAGTCTTCTCTCTGATATCACAACAATTCTTTATTTAACTTAGCCCAAATATTACAGTCTTACAATAAGGTATTCTATAATCTATATTAGGGCGGATAATACTAGGTAGAAAAGACCTATGTATGCCTCCAGCAAGCAAGCTAAAGGCAGATCTGGTCGGAACCCTAAAAGTGAGAGCGATTTGCCAACTGATTGAAATACAATCAGCCTGATATATCCTTGTTTACCTTGTACACTCGATTGGTTTTTCCAAATCTGAGGCGGAATTAATTGTGCCTTTCTTTCTTCGTATTTTTGTGTTCAAACTCAATGTGAGTTGAAACAACGAAGTGCAAAATAATACGGCGGGAAGTGAGTGATGGTTTTGCTTTCAGATGTGTATACAAAAATCATTATGGCAGATAAAACAAGTCTAGTGATTATTGTGTCGGATTCCTACACCGAAGGTTGTGAGTTCAATTCAAGATTCCACCTAAGTTTTCTTCTGGGGTACTGCCGCTTCTGAGGAAGATCCCGGAGAAAGGTGTATCGAACAACAAGTTAGGCCAATTTTTTTCCGAAACTAATGGCAAGTTCTATACTTGAACGGGTCAGGAAGAAACAGACAGGATTTTACATTTTTGGCTAAAATTTCGCTTGTTCAACCGTAAACTACAAAGCTGCCCGAACTTTCGCTACTCGTGTTTTTAACAGCTCAGCGCTGATCAGCATCATATTTCAATACTAAATTATTTATTTCATTACAACATATTTCGTATCTACCATTTTTTGTGTCAGCTGCAAGCAAACATTTATCCCACACTTCCCACTTAACACCACTTCCAATAATGTTAGAGCTGATATCTTACCCGGGGGTAATAGGTGAGTTATTCGCAACCAACGAGCACTGTGCAATAGCCCAGGTGAAAAAAGTTTCACATAAAACGCTTCAGTGCACGTTTAGAGCATACCAGTGCGCCCCAGTGTGGACAAAATCAAACAGAACTATTATTTCAAAAAATGGGAACAGAAGCAATGTTCGGGAACCGTCGGAAAACAAAGTCGAAACAGGCGGCGCAAGGTTTCCGAAGTCGTTAGCCAATTTTTAACGTGTGCTTGGGAGTCTTTAACAACAAATTGTAAGTATACCGTAAAATTTGTATTCACACAGGCCAGGACGATTTTGCCTGCCAGTCCTCGGAGTTGCACATGTTTTTATTGCGGAGAACAGTCGGCTTTCCATGATTTTAAAAGTTCATGAAATGTTTGTAGTAAGCTTTCAAATTTTTCACACGTACGCATACCATAAATGTGCCAAGTTCACGAAAAATGAAAACACTAATGCTGTTGCACCGGGAATCGATTCTTTTGTATTATAACACACAGAGAAGATAGCAGCGACACCTAGAATGCAGCAGTTGCAAGCGAAATAACAGCTCCAAGATGATACTGTAATTTCCATAGCAATGCGGAGCCATGAAAAAAGTGCTGCCAAGTTTCCATTCAGTGCAATCAATTATCCAAGATAAACTCGAGTTCGCTTCCAAAACATGGACAATTTTGTACTGAAAACATACCTAACCTCTACGTCTATACTGTCCTTTATTTAATTTGATACATCTTACGAAAAATTCTTTTCTTGATAAATTAGATTTCCCAGACAAATCAAAGACGTCCCATTTCATACACAAATATTTGCCTAATTCAACAACATAAAGAGAGAGGTTAAAATTCTTTTACTTGGGTACATAAAACATAGCTAATACGAACATTGAACTCTAGCATGGAAATGGTTTCCTACATACATACTTCTCCCCTAGCTCTACTCCATATGCCACCATAATATTAATTAAACCCACAATTTATTTAACTAACTCCTCTCGTCTAGGGTGGAAATTGAAAGCAATGACATTAGTGTCAACTGTAACATAAGATAAATAGCCCTTAGGATACGGGTGAACTCGATTTGGAACATATACAAATTGACGACAAAAACGCCTTGGTTGTTTTCCATGGGAAAATAGCAATCTCAATTGAATTATTAATCAATTTAATGTTTTATGGGATGTTGGGACATTTTAATGGAAGGCTATAGCTTTTAAATAATTATTTTCGATATTAAATTATATAGTATCAAGCTATACTATAAATTATAGTGCAAAGTTTTTTACTTAGTATTTTTGTTGAAAACTAATTTTCATTATAACAGTGAATAATATACCAGGTGTTCCGAAGATTGTAATAATTTTCAACAACCAACTGCCTTTTTTTCAAGGGAAACATCAAAAACAACTAGAACTCGCATACAAAATTAAATTGACCACGTGTTTTTGATGAAACGACTTGAAAATGATTAGCGTTGAGACACAAACCTTTTGACTACGATTGCGTGCGAATAGACACTCCCAAATAACAAACAACTGATGAATGATGTAACTAAACCAGATATCACCTCCCCGTTTGAAGTCAAACTCCATGTGTGTCCGTGACGTAGAGCAACGTAAATCACAGAACAAAACAAAAACTAAAATGCAAAGGCGATGTGTGTCCGTGACGTAGTTGAAACAAAAATGAAAACGGGAAGGCGCTATCTGGTTTATAGTTGTATCATGCAACTGACGGGTAGTTGTCAATTAAAACGTGTTCAGAAAACAAAGACCTTCATTTTGTGCGCACGGCTAACATATTTATAAAGCTGCCGTTAAAACAATTGAAATGTCAAACAAAAGTAAACGAAACGTGTTTTTTTTTTAACCAAATTCAAATTTTATCTGACGTGAGAACCTGTTACTCTGTATTGGATTTTAGAAGACTCAATAGCTTCATTCGGTGTACCCTGCATCAATGCATGGTGTGGACATCGAATAAACCTAATAATTTGGTGAAAATGTCCACAAATTTCCATCTTTTTTGTAGATTTGTATGATCCAATCCAGTAGAGTTTTTAAAAGCTTTTTCAATTGACGTGGGTAGATTTTGGCGACTGGTGCCGACCATGTTGTTTTGGTGACATCTGTCAAATCTGTTGTTTATTATTTATCTATTGACGTCAAATCACTATGGCGATTTATTGAATTGATGGAACAGTACAATTTTTAAATGAAAAAAAAACTTTATTATTACTTTGTATAAGCGTTACTCCCATTTTACGGTAGGCCTGGTTGCCTTTCCCAGTCGATCCTTCAAAGTTTGGCGACCAAATTTGAGAGGACCGGTTCGGTAATCAATCAGCCCACATTCCAACATCAAAAGAACACAAGATTGACCGAGAACATCGTCGCGGGCCGTGAATGTCGAAACGTCGGAACCCAAGGCAGTTAGTTCCTCCGTACACAAGACTCGGCCATTCGCAGACTTTACCTTGGGGAATTTTGTGTCTGGACTTGGCCAACAGCCGAACAAGATTCAATTGATTGATTGGAGCTGAAATTTCATAACCCTATACAACTCTGTTTGTTTATACAGATCTATTCCAACAAAATAATTGATAATTGGACCACTTGGATCCGTGCCACCGCACCGTAAGAAATCGAGTTATTTATTATCACCGTGTCAAAATCAAGAGAATCGCCCGCTATCGCTACAATATGAATATAAAAATGACAGGTCCACGAAATGTCCAGTGGGCGCTATTACCTGCAAAAGTATAATTATAGAGGGCGCCATAATCAAACTTCACCGCACCGTGGTAGTAATTTATGTCAATGCCAAACTTCTAAGAAATAATAAAGGTGAAGGTGATGTAGTTTCCAAAACGTCGAATAAACAATTATATTATCTGGTATTTGACTGTTATTTGGGCACGTTCCTAAACAGTTTATTTCTACGAATATAGATGTATCATCATCTTCGAAATGACACTTGTCAAAGAGTTCGAAGATTAACAGGAATAAAACGGGCTTTGGTGCGAGTTAAATGTCAACTAAGAATGACAATAGAAGTCAATAATACTCGAAACTTTCCAGTTGCACTGATACCAGCATTGGGAGGAATGGGGATGGGTCATTTAAATGTTTCTTTATCAAAATCGATAAAATCCACCTGACTTTTGAACACTTACAGACAGAGACTTGAAAAACCTATAGCCGATGTTCAAAGCGAATGCAAGTCGCCCTCTTTTTTTTAGTATAATACCACTAGTAAAATCCAAATCGAATTTAATCATACGTGCCTTCAAAATAAATTTCCGTTTGAATTCAAATTAAATGCAAAACGGACTTTAACTTTGCGTGATTTAATCATGTGATATGAACATCACGTCTAATTTATAACACACAACACTCCCCTCCTTATCAAATTTATTGCCCACTCAATCCTTATCCTTATCAGCATTAAGCCACTTGAAAAAAAAAATGCTCTTAGCCATTCTTACCTGTGTTTATGCAGCAGCGTCAGCAATATACATGTGTTCACCGTCACCATGATAAGTATTTCACTAACATTCAATGCCCAATCTTGTGCTCCAACATTGTCCAAGAATACATCTGGCAATGGCCCATAAATATGTCTATCGGGTAATCTTTCATGGACCAGCGATAGTGAAACTAGTGCAAACATAAAATTAACTAATAGTATCACAAATGCTGAAATGAGGGGAAAAAAATATCAGCAAAAATGTAATAGATTTTTTTATAGTCATAGGGTGTAACCTACCAATAAATGTTTTCCATTTTTCTTTAGGAAATTTTGGTTCTTCACGCAAAGGCACTGGAACATCTAGTTTTAGTATAACAGCTTCTCCATTACTTGAACCATTCGAATTCTGGTATGGCAGGCTGTAATTCTCTTCAGGTACTTCCTAAAAACACAAAAAAAAAAAATATTTAATTGAATATAAAAATAAAATCTTCGGCGTTCATAAATCATTTTTATTATTATTATTATATGTCTGCTATCTTTTATTGATTGGTGGAATGCGGTTATTTATACTGTTCCTATCATGAATCTTTCTTTCACTCAACGCCCGCCGCCGCCGTTAATTAAAGAAAAAGAGCAGCCCTGTAATCAATAAAACAACATCAACATCACCATGCCTTCTAATTATATATAGACTGGGCTTTAGTGGGCTTGCATTGTGGATGTGGTTGGTTCTGTAATTTCCCATCCTATAATCTATCCTCTTCGGAATTGTGCTTTATTGATAGGTCAAGCTATGAGGGACAGTGTCAATCAGGGGTTACTTTAGGGGCTAATGTATAGCATGTGATGATGAGAACAACTATACGTGCGGGGCTTCAAGCATGGTTGGTATTTTTCTTTGTCTGTTTCGGCCTCTTTTTGATTACTTTTTATTTACTTAATTATTTTTCAAGTGTATTTGACACATAATTGTTGTACTCAGGATGCGCTTGTAGATGCAAAAATCAACAAAAGAAGGGTCAGTTATTGGTTGCACGAACAAGCTTCTACTTTTTCACGCTCATAGCGGTATAACAGTTTGCTGTCATTTTGACAAGGCTCAAGACACTATCTCCAACTGTCATTGTGACATTTTAAATAACATCTGTTAAAGAGTTCTGTTCGATTTGACATGCGTGTTTTTGTGTCAAGTGCGCGGAAAAAAATATGACGTTGGTATTGACAAAGAAAAAACTATTTCTCAACTGTCATTTCAAATCTATTTTAACTCTTCAAATTAACTCTAATTCAACATGTCGACCTCCCAATTGGCAAGTTCTACGTACTGTCAGTGTTAAAAAACTAGATTGCATAAAGGTAATCGAGGAAACGTCAAATTTTTACCTTAACATGTTTGACGTTTTCATAATCCCGCTCCCGTACACAAAATTTCTATGAATCTTAACGTCATTGCACAGAAATGGCTTTGTGGCTGTGTCAAATTTGAAAGAGAATAGAGCATGACGAATTGGAGCTTCTCAATTCTATTTATGAGCATTAAGAGGGGAACACCAAAAATTTAACACCGCACGTGGGAAATTGTGGTTTCGGTGTAACGAGGTGTTGTATCTATTTCTCTAGCCTGAACACCTTTAAGTATTTTCATTATGTTCAGAAAACGGAGGTTCCCAATTTTCATATTCAGAACCCTTAAACTTCCAGAAGCTCGATCCAGCTTATATTTTATAATGCATTTGCATTCAAGGGGATCTTGATACCCTTTTCGTGAATTAACACTGTGCGAGATTTTAGATAGGAGATTTTTTGGTGGTACAGTGGATTGAGATTTTATAGGAAAAGAACGAAAGAAAGAGGGGAAAGAAAAAAATCTGCACAGGCTGGGGCTCGAACCCACAACTCTAGGTTAGCAACCAATCATTGCATCAACTTTACTATTGCCAAGCAAATTTGACATTTAACAGGAGTTCTATCATTTTTCAACTGTCCTTAAGAACCCTCAAAAAAAAAGTTATTCCAAAAGCAAATTTAACGCTTAAATAACCCCATGTTTTTATTGTATGACACTGACAGTACGAGAAACTTTGCAATCAAAAACAATAGTTTTTCACATTGAAAAACCCAACACTTCAAAAGCACCACACCATCAAAATCCCCCACAAAGACCAAACTCTCAAAAGACTGAACTCATTCAACAAAACATCATCCATCCTGGAAGCCCAAAAGTGTTCCTTAAACGTCCATTTCATTTGTGTCATTTAAAAATGCCAGTTTCACTGCAGTCTCATAAATAAATTGCAAACGAAAGTGCTTTTTCCATTCAACGCTCCATTCCATTCAACAAAAAAAAAAAAAATTATAATTCTCATAGCAAAAGTACATTCGCCCATACTAAAACTAGGCCAATGATCCGAAAGTAGCTCAGAGTTCTCTCACTTATTGAATTGAAAAGAAGCCACCATACCATGGCTTTGAATCACCTTCTTCTTTCTTTATGGAAAGCATATTTCTTCCAACCACCCCCTACCAACACACAAAACCTGCACACAACTAACTAACCACCACCTCAAGTGAAATATGAAACGTCCTATTAAAATTTAGGCCACCCAGGAAGTTCATTTAATCCATGACATGGCGGTGACAGAAGACGTGCATCTTGTATTGACTTGGTTAAGAATCGAATTCGAACTGACTGAACGTACTCACTGGCGGGCTTCAAAGTATGCGCATGTATTTATATAGGTGAATACTAGTTGTAGGTAAGGTAAATTGTAGGTTCTGGAAAGTTCTGCAGACTTGACTCTCAGGCGCTGTAAGTGGTAACTGAACTTTTAATTAGTTTTATGTTCGTCTATTCAATTTGCTTGTGGAACATTTGTTTGATGTTTCTTAGGGGTAGGTATTGGTTTCGCAAAAAAATGTGTTTAAAATTTTATAAAGCTTGCATTATTGCAGCAAAAACAATAATTGAGGCCTAGTTGGATGCAACTTCGTAAATCGATAACGTGAAAACCTGAATTCGAGTAATCCTACAGGAACATAAACGATATTTCATCCTAAAAACTGGTATGAGTCCTGTAATCCCAGTCGAGATCATAAAATAACGGAGCAGATTATTCAAAATACACTTTGCGGCTCGACAGCTTCAGGACAAGCCAAGGATTAGTTCCTTACACTCTCAACCATTCCTGTGAGTGGGTTAATAAATCTGCAGGAATGAAAGCCACCTACAATTAACACCGGCTCGATGAGATAAACGAGATGCACTCATCATGACAAAATTTACTCATGTAGGCCTTGTTTATTTTTAAAAAAAATTTAAAATTCATGCTGAAAAGAATTTTAAAGTATTTAAAATAAAATATTAAAATATGCGCACAATGGTGAAGCTGTAGCAGTCGCACGTAGTAATGTCAAAGTTAACTGTACGTAAATCGTACTGCACGTCTACAATGTGAAGTAGCATCTGCATCACAGAGAATAGCTAAAGTACAAGTCGACTCGACTCCAACTTCACGAACGTGCTACACTGCAAAACAACAACAAACCGAAATGGCAGACACAATTTTTGTTTGAGTTCAGCCCTACACATTGTATTCGTGTATGCTGCTAAGTGCGCTACTTTTTTGACATTGCTACGTGCTACTGCTGCAGCTACACTATTGCGCGCAGCCAGTTAAATGAGGGATTTTCAAAATTATTTTAAAATAAAGTAAAATAGGACTTGGGCCCTGTTTTTCAGCTCTAGAAACAAATTAATCTCTAATTAACTTTTAGAACGGACTTTCAGTACAGGATGTATAGGTAGATATAATTACCTGAGAAAGTCTAAGACTTCGAAATTGAAGGGCTTTGTTTAGTTTAGTCTCAAGATAATCCATCCAAATCATGTTTAATTTGAATTTCAATCTTATTGAGCCTCTGCAGGTATTATAGATTTTGATTTTTTTTCCCCTATGGTTGTTGCTTACATCTTCCCCAGTTTAACTAGACTACAACGTAATGTATGCCCTTAAAAATATGTTGTGCACTTCATCGTTTTAATACCTTTCCAACGACATAACATTCATGAACATAAATTAAGTTTAAAGACCGTTAAGTATATAGTACCGAACGGTGTTTGCTAGTGAATTAACATACCTATTGTGAAAATATTGCATAATAACATTTAAAGCTGTCGACAAAAGACACCGTGTATCATAAATAAGTTACGGCAGGACTGTATATTTATATCGCAAGCTAAAATCAGGATTTTGTGATTTAAGAGTTATCGCCGTATAGTGAATTATATTGCTGATTAAGATTTAGTAAAACAAAAAATTATTTAAAAATGTATCTTCATTTAAAGATACAAGTTGTTTTCTAAAACCACCTTCAGAGATTATTGTCCACGTAACTTTTTTTTTTTTTTAAATTGCGCAAAATTATATTTAAACATACTCTAATCTTCTTTCCAGGAATACAAAAACAAATCTGTCTATCTTAATATGGTGTAATAAATTTCATTATCATTTTATAATATTGCACCCTGAGTCATAAAAGTCACTAGTTTTGTTTTATTTAATTTTACAAAACGTCTCTTTGTTTGATTGTGTGATTGTTTACTTAAGACAAACATGGAACTGCGACAGAAAGTGACAACAATAAGTTATGAGTAGACAGACGAAAGGAATTTTCCTTCACATTGCCATTGATGTGAGTGCAATAGAACCTTGTCAATAAAAATAAATAAGTAAATTATAAACGATGTGATCATCATCACTTATCAAAAGACTTGTCAGTGATCGTCTGTCATTATCGCTTTGTCATTGTCACATTCGATTTATGGATGACAGCTTGAAGGGGTGGCACTTGAACTAAACGGTTCTACCTTTCTATCAATATCGTTCTTAAAGAAAGCTATGAGTGAGCAAACTCCAGAAACTTCCTGAGATTGGTTCGGATAGTTAGCTTTGATTCAAATCAGTAAGTTTCGTCTGGAGGCAACTGGCTAGGGACCGGCCTGGCTGGCGAGGATTGTTGGTTAAGGCCGTGGTCCACAATGGACTGTCTGCGCTACCTTAAGTAAGTGAGTAAGTTTCGTACTTGTTGCTTCTTTGAATGCCCATGTGTTTTTGAAATGTTTTTATCAGTTTTATTTTCATCCCAAAAATAATATTTATTGCTTTTTTATTTTGTTTTCAAGTTGATAAAAAATATAAACAAATACGAGTTGTTTACCATTTATTGTTAAAACCAAATTCCACAACCATCATAAATGAAATATTTATTTTATCTTAGTGAAAGTTTAACCTTGATACAGCAACAGCATTATTAAAATTTGAGACGAAAGATATAGGAAACTTTTCGCGTCGATCAGAGCAACATTCGTGGGCAAAGAATGAAAAATACAAGCCAGTAGTTTTGGCACCGAGTAAAACCCAAAAAGGTACAAATTCTGATCCCTTAGACGGCTACACCTTAGTGCCATTATACTTTTTTCCCGTATCCGTCAGTAATGATATTGCTTAACAGCTTCTACCACAATATGGTCGATGTTGAAACACTGACTTTTATTTGTATAGAAGTTCGAATCCAGACAGTAATTCCACTTTTAACGAATACTCTGCGCTGTCTGCGACTCTAGATCAAAGTCATACTGAAATCGTTGTTACGGGCGATTTCAATGAATACAATTCTACGTGTTAAACAACTTGAGTCAGCTTGTTGACGAGCTTACACGAGTTCCCGTTGACAATAACACTCTCGTGGTAAGCTCCGAAGCTAAAGCTGCACAAAGTGATAAGCTTCTTTTTCTTATAAGAGCTTAAACGGTTGTATAGGAGACGGACAAGCCTCCCTTCACACTATTTTAATTTGTAAAAGCAAATTTCCGATATACACAAGTCCGATGGCCTGAATAGTACGTTTTGAAAGGGTTAGTTTCTACGCTGGCAAAACCACTGCATTCGATTTTTTCCGGGTGGATGTAAACACTCTGATGGAGTTGAACTGGCCAGGAGCATACATACACCAACTCATCTGCAAAATATGGCCGGAGGAAAATATGTACTCTGCGCCTACTATAGGGGCATACCTAAGTCTTTTAAACGTCCGTCGCTTATAAACGTGTCAAGACTTTTGTTGATGGTCTTATAGGTCCTAACCAATGCAGCCTCAGACTTGGAAAATCTACGACCGACTAAATGTTCACATTACGCCAGATCCTGGAGAAAACTCAAGAATAGAACATCGATACCGACCACCTGTTCGTCGATTTTAAAGCAGCCTATCAAGTTGACGTTGGAAAATGGTGGCTGTTCCGTCAAAGTTGGTAAGCACTCTACTGTAACTTTAGAAAGCACGAGAGGGCTAAGACAAGGTGACGCACTGTCATGTATCTGTTTTAACATTGTGCTTGAAAATGTCATAAGGAACACCCATGCCAGCACATCGGGCACCATCTTTAATAAATCTACACAATTACTTGGGTTTGCTTTGCGGACGACATTGAAGTGATAGGAAGAACAAAGCGAGCAGTAACCGGCGCCTTCACTACTATGGAGTCAGCAGGAAGCAGTGCCATTCAAATTTTGTAATGGTTTCCAATCTGATATTTACAAAACATATTTATGCTGGTGTGCCCGAAGGTTCCATTTTGTCAACCACTCTATTCTTAATTTTTGTCAATAATCTCTTGTCCATTTCGAATGCTCTCATTGACGACAGTACCTTCAGCTTTTCATATTTGCTTTCAGATTCACAACCCTGTTCTTCGGATTGGAAACTGTAACTTCGATATTTACAGCATTGTCTAGTCTTTCGTGTCTAGTGGGGGACTATCAACGGTATAAATATAATGCTTAAGAAAGCTCAATGCCGTCTTCTTTCGGTAACTAAACCCATGGGTGGAACTTCCATCGCGGAAATTCAACAACCACGTTCCGCGGAACGAACACATAAATATGTTTGTATATAAATATCGTCGTCAAAAATGCCGATGCAAAATTTATTTTCCCCATTAGATTTGGCTATAATCTAAAGCTTGAATTTACATTCATATCTTGCTCCCGGCCGTTACACACTTGCAAACTTTAGTCTCCTGAAAATGAAAGAAAATGGGAGCATGGCAACATCTTTTGTTTCGCTCGAACATCGTCCCAATGCTTTCTTTGTCTCTTGATAACTTTTAAATATATAGAGACTCATTCCTTAGCCACACTAAATTAATGTTTGAATTGACTCTTCCATTAAGGTTTACAGATTGAAGATAAGTTGCTTCCCAAGTAAAAACAATTAGACAACACGGAAGCAATTCCTTTTTCAAGCTTTACAAATCCAAGCAGGCACATAACTGGGAATCACTGTGTTGTGTGCACTAATCTTTCTAAAATTATATTTCACCTCTTGACCTCAGCTGAGTGCCTTCACGACTATAAAATTATCAATTCAATTGAATCATGAGGAATCCGAAACTATGTAGGTTTGGCTAATAATAATTTTTCATTGCTCTATAAGATTCTAAAGTTCAATTTTACAATACCATCTGGGGTATTGTCAGACGTGTTTAATAATCCATCTTCAAATTCTCAACACTTGAGTGATTCACCAAACAACACCACATGTCTGCTGTTTTTTTTTACCCTCACAACTGCATGTCATTTATTTCTTTCCTTATTTTTCTAAAGATTTCCGTATTCTTGATGTGGATACAATTTCAGTTGTCGTATTTCCATCTTGAGAATTGTAATATTGTAACTCAATTCTCTCACATTTTCGTCATATCAGTAGATAGGTACTCCAGTTTTGCACAAACATTGTAATCCGATATCACTTTATGGACATAGATACGATAGTATACTCAACATCATCACATTAAATATGGCAGCAAATTTTATTTATTATTCAAATAAATTCAAATTCAGACTTATAAAGTGTTGCGAATATAAATAAATAAAAATCTAAACAACCGCAACTGGAGTGCAAATATGTATCTGCATTCTGCAATGCAAATGAGGTGAGAATTTAATAAAAGTGCAACGTAGCGTGCATTTTGTTATCGAATAAAATTTGTTAGAATAATTTAAAAAAAAATTGAATAAATAAATTGCATTGTAAAAATTGCAATTTTATAGTATAAAATAGAGCAAGGTAGATATTTTATATTTTATCGCGAACAACAACAATATGTATACTTGCCAAGCCATTATTCTGGATTTGCTTAGCTATCTACTCGTATCTGTATCTGTAGGTGTATACTCGTATCTACGTATCAGGCATTTAGTTTATTTTAAAATTTTATCTTTTTCGCCATAAAATTGGCTGCTTCCATTAGATAGAGCTTGCGCTTGATGTTCTTTGATGGACGAAAACAGCGCCAAGTTTATTTTTTTTTTTTGGCTTTTGTTTGAAGTTCGGAATAGAATAAATAAACGTTAAGGTGGTTTTTGCATTGTTTATAAATTAATTTTTATCATTCTTTGTATTCTATGCAAAAAAAAAAAAAAAAAACCTTAGATACCATGCCAAGTACAACAAAAGTAATAAGTACACTGATGCGCGAAATAAGCCGCACACTTGATGGCATTATTTTTTTTGGGACTAAGTCATATAAAATATTTGTTTGAATTATAGTAATTTCTTAAAATAACTAGAAACCTGACGGAATATGTAAAGGTTTTTAAATTTGGTGAGGATTTCGGCGGCCATGTTGTTTTGGTGACATCTGTCAAATCTGTTTATTATTCAGTTACTAGATGCCAAATCCCATGGCAAAACACAAGATGAAACAGCACTTCCAAACGATAAAACTTTATTATCTAAGTAAGTGTTCGTTATAGCAAACGTTGCACACGTTGTGACCATTTTACCGTAGATGTGGTGATCGTTCCTGGTCGATTCGCTAGGGTCTAGAAGAGGATCCCAATTATGGCCGAAAAATCATCTTTAGCGACGAGTCGAATTTTTGGATGCAAAACAAGGAAATTGTCATATATGGGACGACACCACCGCACTAGGTTCACCAGGTGACAATGCATCCTCAGAAAGTTACTGTTTGGTGTGGATTTTGGCCAGCGGCGTCGTGGTACATTATTGAAAAAAAATAGTTTTTTATATTCCATTTCAACATCTACCCGCCCTTAATGAAAAACCCTTCAAGTGTTTCGCATTTGTACCTGTGACTTGCACCGCCATTTCCCCTATATTTTCGAAACTTGGACGGGACTGTCACTATTTTGAAATAAGAAACAAATAGAAAATGTAGTGATAGTCAAGCTGTTGTTCAATTCAGTGAGTTTTACGTAGTATAGGTAGGTATCTCCGGAGCTACAGAAAATTTTTACTTTTTTTAGGATTGAACACATACAATAACGGTTCAGCCGATGTGGTCAAGACTTTATAGTCGCTGTCAATTTTTTTGACCTGAAAACTAAACAAAAGACAACCTTATTCGATTCATGAAGAGTGGAAATGTCTTTTTAATATATTTTTGAAGCCGCAAAACTCATCCACAGTTGGCGCGTCGTTCGGTGTCAAACGGGTGCATGACTGAACTTGCTCTAATGTGTTGAAATGTTCTTGGGGCTTGAGATTTTGGAAAAAAAAAACATTGAAAAAATCAAATGAAAATTTATTAATCACTTAAAAATCACCAGTTAAAACGTTTTTTGGAGAAAATATAGTAAGCTATCAGATTTCTTTTACTTTTTTGAATTTTATGGACATTTTTGTTTCAAAATCCAGTTTTTTTCAAAACACGATTTTTTTTAAACTTTTTGATAACATTTTCCAATTTTTTTTTTTTTGAGTATGCCGACATCTAGCAGTTTAAATTGCTTATCAGAAAACAAAAATTTTAAAAATTTTGAAGAAACCGTTTTTGAAAAAATAAAAAAAATATTAAACTTTAAAAAAAACTCAAAAATTTTTTTTTTTAAATTAAAGACTTAATATTATTTTGTTTATAACAGAGCTTTCATATTAAAATTTTCATCGATATCCATTGAGTGGTTTACGAGAAAATCTGTTATGAAAAAAACTGATCGTATGGGAGGTACCGTTACAAGACATTTCCTGGAAAATTAATTCCAACCAAAACATGAATTTTACTCAAAAAACACCATTCAGAAAGCTTTATCAAAATCGTAGGAGCCGCTTTTGAGATAAATGAGTTTTTCATAAAAAATCATATGGCATGTACCGTTAGTTTTGGAGCTAGAATGCTAATTCCAAAAACCCCTCTGTAGGACATCAAATTAATACTATGTACCAAGTTTGAAGCAAATCGGTTCAGCCGTTTAGGCTGTAGGTGCCGATACAGACGGACGGACAGACAGACAGAATTGTCGGACCCACTTTTTTCGACTTTTCTATCATCGAAATGTTATGTTTGTTTGTCCAAAACAAAATTTTTTCGCAAGTAAGAAATATGTCGGAATTTTTTCTTACATACAAATAAAACTTTTTGATGCTATTCTTCATCAATATTTTGTCATAAATTGGCATAACTACACAATTCTTTTTGGCTCAAATTAAAGACATGGACTACTACGAACGACGATATTTGTTTTTGGTACTTTGACATTCCACGAAGCCTATCAAACAGTCGCTCGAAGTCCTCGGTTATCTTCTTATCAGTTGCCTTGGCGATGTTAATTGACCTATTCAAAAGTGGGATTTTACCACTATATTTTCTTTTGTGGGGAGCCCTTGCCCATGAAGGAGGATATTCCCAACTAAATCAACAAAATTTTCAAGACCTTCAAGCAAATATTAAATTATCTTTTGACAGAAACAGTCAGCAAAATATTTGCAAAAGCTAAAGGAACTTTTTTTTTACTACATACAAAACCTATATGACACCGAAAACAATGTTTCTTTTAAATGTATCATAATATTTAAAAAAAAAAAAGAAACCAACCTTTGGTCTACGTTTTGTTAGATATGCAGTTTTTTTTTTAGCAGAAATGGAGTCATCATAAACGAGGGTTCTACCAATATTTAACATTTAAACTTGTGAAGTTCCAGGGAAAGATATGAAGGACATCTGCTATTGTTCCACCATCTTGTGGATTTATAATTCTCCATATCATTGTTTCTGACAAAATTAATATACATTATAAGAAAATCCCAATTTTTT
Organism: Platycheirus albimanus; assembly: GCA_916050605.2. Lineage (NCBI taxonomy): Eukaryota > Metazoa > Arthropoda > Insecta > Diptera > Syrphidae > Platycheirus > Platycheirus albimanus. Next base: position 15,074,181 of record OU696698.1, on the reverse strand, counting down.
TGTTTACCTACTTCAAAAATTAATTTCGGTTATTTATTTTTTAGCGTGACTGTATCCCACTCTGTCTTCTATTTATACAACAAATTATTCATGATTAAAACTGAGATTCACTCTCGAACATTCTTCGGATTTGATTTTTTCGAAGAAAAACAGTACAACAATAATTTATAATAAGCTTTTTTTTAAATTTGTGATTGGGGGTTGGAATTGGAATTCGGGACAAAAACTAACACACAATGAGACATGACATGATTCTGTTTTTGTTTACTCTTTATGCGCAATGTGAGACGAAAAAAAAAACATTCTGTTGTCGGTAACGGCGGCGGCGGCCGGCGGCTAGCGTGCGCTAAAAATAAATGACGTAACTGTTTTGACGAGCTGTTTTTTTTTTATTTCAAAAATATTTTGTTTGCCAACTGACGTAATTGTCTAACAATTATTATTATTAACCATATTGTTTTTGTTCATGGTTGTATTCCTAACCAAGCAGTCCAGTCCAGTCATTGACATTGATTTGCTTCTGGACGCTAAAAAATGGTGACCAAATCGCTCGAAATTCAAGTGCATCCGCAGCATCAGCTGTTGTGAGATATTTGTTGCGTAAAGAAGTAGGTATCTTTTTTATTTGATCAAGACAAATTAATTTAAATGAATCACAAAAAAGTTGGACTGGGAAGTGTATGTGTGATGATGCTGATGATGATGAGTAGGTATGACGAATTGTTTATCGCTTAGACCTTCTATTTTGGGAGGAAATCAGAGATTGCCAGAAGAATTGGGGTCTCGACGGTGGTATAGGTTAACCAGGGAGAGACGGGGTACACATTTAGATTGTTTTCAATTTTATTTTTTGAATAAAGGTGGATGTGTGTTTTATGAGAATCATATTTACTTGGCATTCTTTTTTTTCATTCCTAACATTTAGTTATGATAATTTATAGATGTAGCTATGCTTTGAGGGGATGCTTTGTCATTCACAACGAACATCTAATTACTTTGCACTTAGAAAAATCTGTAGAAGCTGTCATTCATAAAAAAAGCATGAGTCATAGCAACTTCTTATTAAAAGACTTGAGGACATGTGTACTGTGTTGTCCGGAATGGGGGTTTGTATTTATAAATAATATGTTTAGTAACATTCTTGGGTTTGCATGACGAATTGAGAAATGGTATATAAAAATATTTCGGACACCAATTATTGTGTTCGAGAGGTTATCGCAGTTTTTGAAGACGTCATGGAAGTTATTAGTTAGGTAGTTGATGCAATGTGTTTTGAAATTTTTTTGTTGACAAAAATTGACAAATAGTTATTGTTTTTTAGAAAATTAGGTGGATTTCTTAAAGAACCAAGGCCAAAGAAATCAGAGTATAGAGAGAGAAACGTACTTTCAGAAAGACTCTTGGATTTCACACGAAAGTTCAACTGTCAGTAGTGACTTTCTGGGTCCAAAATTGATATCAAATAGAGAGATCTAGATTTGTAAGAGTGAGGTTTGTAAGATAGTATTTTGTTCGGTATTTTTTCAGACATTACCTACTCGTAAAGGATTTTCCAATAAGAGGTGTTATTTTGATATTCAAAGAAAAATGGCATTTTTTGAGATAAATGATCAGATATTTATTTGAATGTCAAGAGGAAAGTATGCCATTAATGGAAAACAATATCACTAAAATGGCCGCCACGGCTACGCTTAGATACACAACAATATCCGTTTCATGAAATTTTCCATCACCAATTCGCAAAGTGGCTGCTGTGTGCCCTCAATAGCTTCACGAATTCCGTCTTTAAAATCTTGAACAGACGCTGGGCTGTTGGCGTAGACCTTATCTTTTACGTGGCCCCAAAGCAAGAAGTCGCAAGGTGTTAAAACACAAGATCTTGGTGGCCAATTGTGATCACCTCTTCGAGAGAAAACACGTTCCGGAAAATTTTCCCGTAAAAGATCGATGGTTTTGTTGCTTGTGTGGCGTTTGGCGCCGTCTTGTTGAAAGTAAACGTTGTCCAGATCAATATCATCCAATTCCGGCCACACAATATTTATTAATCATCTCTCGATAGCGCAGTCCATTCACCGTTACTGTTGCTCCAGCATCATTTTCGAAAAAAAAAAAATGATCCAGCCGGACCATAAACCGCACTAAACAGTTACTCGTTGAGGATGGAGAGGCTTTTCAACAATAAATCTTGGGTTTTCCGAGCTGTTGACGTAGCCACCGAGGTTTAAATGGGCCTCATCAGTCAAGATGATTTTTCGATGAAATTCCAGAACATTCGGCGTAGCAGTCCTCCAGAGTTTCCACATCGCCATGGAGCATTATGGGGAAAAACAAAAACTCAACCGTTTCTCTGATGAAGTACTTCTCACGAAATTGGGCCTGGAACCAACAGCTTGACTTAATAGAAACTAAGCCTCATAATAGAATACACGCCGGTAAACACAGGAGAAGATATATAGGTCGGGTAACAAAATTTGGAAGACTTATCGAAGCATTGGAGTACTTAAGCCGAAAAACAACGTCAAAAAAACTCTTAAAAAAGCGCGTTTAGGAGCATTAAAATATCGAAGCCTTTGAGGGGAGAAACACACCTACCTATTTCATGTCTAAGGCTCAAAAACTTTTAAAAAAAAGTAGGCAGTCTCTAAAGGAACATTGAGGAAACACGTTTCGTTGGAAAAGAATATCAAAAATATTTTAAAAATGCAGTGAGGATTTGAAAAGTTCTCAAAAATCGAGAAATAATTTTGTCTTTAACAATTCCATTGTGTTTTCTTAGTTCCAACCACGGACCAAGAAGATACAGACCGCCAACTCACCATTATGGTCTCTCTCTTTGCCACCAAGCTAAAAATCAGCTGATATGCCATTTATTTTGAGAGTGTGACGCTCTCCCTTGCTTTAAAACCCATTTAGCAAACACACCTAAAAAATAAATGGCATACGCAGGTATAGTTGCCATTACAAAATGCACAGAGAGAGATGTACACGTATTCACAGATTGAAAAAAATATTTCGAGGGTGTTTCAGGCAAGAGGAGTACGAGTTGGCGGTCTGTATATGGTCTGTGGTTTCAACCCTGTTTCTAATACGAAACTTTTGATGAGTCACTGATTACCTTATCTTCATAAATAGCCTCCCAGTGCCGGATATATTCCTACTTACATCTGCTATTTATTATCAGAAATGCTCAGTTCGCAAGAAAAAAAAATCTCAAGCACTTACAAGCAACAACAACAATTTCAAGAACACTTGAACTTAAAAGCGCTATGTTTGATGCTTCACGTTGAACAAGCTTAATTCGAGTACATGTGTCCGTATCACTGATTTGTAATCATACATGTTCCCACGTCCAAAACAAAGTTGTTGAACTGGACCATGCTTTATGAATCACTCTGTACTTGACCGCATGACAAAGGTATGTTTATTTCATAACCCATTTGGAGTGCTCCAAAAGGTTGAAGAAATTTTTTTTTTTGTAAGAGACATCATCATCAACTCGTTCCCAAAAATCAGCTAAGTAAACCATGATAATGATGGTCATAGCACCAACTTAGCAGCTCATCTCAACAACGAGGTGTATCAATCAAAGCAAAACTGGTATCTTCAAGACAGTCAAGACTGTTAATCCAACCATTGGGTTCAATCAATTGAAAAGAAATCTAGTCCGCTGACATTCCTTTCTCCATTGCAACGTTCTCTAAAAGATGTTATGACGTGTCAGCAATAATCTCGTTCACTATCACACCAATTGTTATAAAATATTTCAATTCTAGATACCAATTTCGTTCAGTGAGTAGGAACGGTACAAAGAAGTAGAGCTGTGTCAATCGTGATTGATTCGGTCTTTATGACCCGTTCATTATAAAGTATTGGTGATTGCAATCACAGTTCCATAAGTCGGTCGTTCACAATATCAATCATTTACAAATGAATGAGAACGATACGAAACAAAATTAAACAATCAAAATCAATGCAATATGCAATACAATCTAAATGAACGATCGAAATGAACGAACGAAACGAACCTAGAATGAAGTGAAATTGGACTGAAATTCATAAAAACAGCATAGTAGGTTATTGTATTCAATCGGAATTTCGATTCCTTTTCAATACCATCAATTCCATTGCTTTTTATTATGGTTTGTTTAGACTAAGCTAAAAATTTATAGAATGTACGAAAGAAGAAGAACAATCTTTGAACAATTCATTGCGATTGTTTGCAAATTTAAAAATAATTTTTTATTTTATTCTCATATTTTTTTAATAAAAAGACACTACCTATTTTTCGTCCGAAAATGATAAAAGTCAATTTAAAGAACAATTAATTAGTGTGACATTAGGTTTAAATTTTTATGTGAGCTTATGTCACACTTAATTTGTAATACTCTTTAATTAGTTTTTAATAACTTTGCAGCAAATGTATAGGGGTATTCACGATCTGGTGTTACTTGTCTTGCATCATTGTAAAAGTTTAGAAGTGCTACGTTTTCTTGCAATTCAACAACAAAATATACTGCCTGTCATTTTGTTACACTTTTGCACTTTATCTATACCTCAACCCCATTGCAACAGGAAAATACAACGGTGCAAAATTTGTACCTTTGATTTTGACATTTGTGTAAACCTGATTTTGACATTTGTGTGAGTTTTGCTACAGATTGGAAGAAGTGAGTTCACGATCTACAAGAAATGCAAACAATTTCGCACTTTTACAATACTTGTTTGCACCAGATCGTGAATACCCCTTATATTTTTACTTGTGGTAGGTACTTGTAATTAAAAAATCATTTATCAAAAATCGGAGAGTGAGATTTTATTAGGTGGAAATAATTATTCGTTTAATAATTATTTTACCAACAAAGCAACGTACGATTGACGCAAAAGTTTTTCAATTGTGTACCTTTTGCAAATTGGACATGTATCAAAGCTTATATTAAATTAGGTACACGACTGGGTCGGACGAACTTGCTCTAATGTGTGACAGTGGTCTTGGGGTTTGAGATTCTGGAAAAGGCAGGTAAAAAATGATATGAAATTTTATTGATCACTTAAAAATCACTAGTCAAAACGATTTTAAGAAAAATGAAGTTAGTCACCTAATTTCGTTTACTGTTTCAAATTTTAAGAATCTTTTTTTCAAAATCGTTTGACCAGTTTTTTGAGTATCCCAACTTCTAGCAATTTCAAGTTTTTATCACAAAAATAAAATTATAACAAAATAGATCAAACCGTTTTTGGAGAAAAAAAAAGAAAATATAGAAAAAAATTTTCAAACGAGAAAATCGGATTTCAAAAATCCGGTCCTATGGTAGGTACCGTTATAAGACTTTTCCTGAAAATTCTATTTGAACCAAAACTTAAGGTTTGCACAGAAAACATAATTCAGAAAGTTTTATCAAAATCGTAGGAGCCGTTTTTGAGAAAAATTAATTCTTCACTAAAAATCATATGACAGGTACCGTTAGTTTCAGAGATAGAATGCTAATTCCAAAAACCCCTCTGCAGGACGTCATAATAATACTCTGTGCCAAGTTTGAAGCGAATCGGTTTAGCCGTTTAGGCTGTAGGTGTCGATACAGACGGAAGGACAGACAATTAAACAGACAGACAGAATTGTTGGACCCACTTTTTTAGGCTTCTCTATCCGTAATGTTATGTTTGATTGTCAAAAAAAATTTTACAAATGCATAACTTGCCTTATAGTAATCCTTTAATCGCAAGTGAAAAGACTTAGGTAGCCAAGAAAAACTCTGTAAGTTTACCAACATTTAAATTTTTTTTCAAACAAAATAAATTTTTTTTTTAATTTTAGTTAATTAATATATAAATGTCATCTCTTTATAATTATAAACTCTAGAAACAGCACACCAAAATCTTAAACAATGTTTTAGTTGTGATTATAGGTACTATAAGGCAAGTTATATAATTCGTGCAAAGAAAAATCTAACAATCAAACGTGCACTTTATTTTCCTTTAAATTTTGAAATATTTTAAGATCAGATCGTGTTATTCTTATATACAAAATAATATCTTCACTTCTTTTGGTCGGAAATCTTGGCTTTCATTCAATATGTATGGTTACATAGGAATTATGTGCCACTCACTCATCCGCTTTTTTAGTTTATTTCAAAACTGGTCAAATTAGCCAAAATGTCATACTTCCAACAAGAACTTCACATTTCCTCATTTTTTTTATGTGAGAATTCGCCGAAATCACTTTGTAATCTCATTGGAAATCCAAGATTGTTAAATCAAACAAATACTAACTATAACTAATACTTTAAGATTCAAATACAATGCCGAAATCCGAGATTTCATTATGGTAGAAACAGTAGGTATTATGTATACATAATCAAAAATTAAAATGAAACCGTGCGACCGTGCCATTAGAGATAATATGATTGGAATGTATTCGGAATGAAACACACACTCTTTTTTCTCTCTTTCTTTTTCACTCTTGTTTGCGTCCTGTCAGTGTCGTTCCATGTTCAACCCATCTTCCATAATCTATAATAATAATAATAATGTAATAATAATGACAGTGAGTGAACTGAAGGCGAAATTTCTGTTTTCATTTTTTTTATTTTTAGTAAATATTATTAATTATTTATGTGTAGAAAAGTAAAGTGTCTAGTGGAGTCGAAGTGTCTTTAAAAAAAAAAAAACTTAATTTAAGGTTTAAGATGGCTCGTACTAAGCAAACTGCCCGTAAATCCCAGGAAGCAACAACTGGCTACTAAGGCAGGTCGTAAGAGTAAGAGTTAGAGTCAAGAGTGCACCAGCAACTGGAGTCGTAAAGAAACCTCATCGTTATCGTCCAGGGACTGTTGCCCTTCGTGAAATCCGTCGTTACCAGTAGAGCACTGAATTGTTGATCCATAAATTACCTTTCCAACGTTTAGTTTGTGAATGTGAAATTGCTCAAGATAAGATTTCAAAATGATGTGCGTTTCCAGACTCCAGAGCTCAGCTTTAATGGCACTCCAAGAAGCAAGTGAATAGACACCAACTTGTGTCGTGTGCCATTCATGCTTAGCTTGTCACAATTATGCCACAGGACATCCAATTGGCCAGACTCATTCGTGGTGAAACTGCTCTAAGCGTGTCGCAGATATTTTAATAAACAGGACCACAAAAATCACAAAGAGATACAAAATTGAATTAAATTCCATGATGTTTTTTTTATGATGTAAGGGAATTTATCGAATATTATTCTGTTTAGAATTGAGTCAATTTTCGTCTTTTTTAAATGTTCGATTATTTTTATTTTTGATGAGTGGAACTTATCCACTAACATAGTTGTTGTTATGTTGCAACTGGCACAGAATCAGTTTAGGCTGAATTACAAAGCACAAATATAATTTTATAAGAAAACCATAAAGACATGGTTTTCTTACAAAATTAAATTATACTTGTCTTTTATTTTAAATGTTATTGTGATTATTGTATTTGCAGTTCATGATGGCAAATTAAGCAATAGTGTCAAAGGAAGTTAACTAACACCTATAAGTGTAAGATGGGAGGCAAGTAGTGGCTATATTATATAAAGAATCACTCATGTTGAACTTATCCTCGGTAAAGTATCTGTTCAGAAATGGTTTTGAAGATACTTTCTTCACTTACATGTAATTGGTTTAATCTTTAACTATCTCTATTTTCTAAACTTTGTTCCACACGATAAGCTGGCGGCGCGGCGTAGGAAAGAAAGGAAGGTCATGTTTTCAATTTAATTTAATGTTTTGATAAATTGTGTTACTAAATATAAATAGAAATGAATAAAAGAAACAAAAATACATAACAAAACAAAAGAAATGACTAGTTGAATTGAACAAATGGCAGCGCAAGAAATAAATAAATTAATGTAACTAGGAACGATTTTAAAAATAAATAAATACAAACAAACTATGAGTTGGATTTGCATTAAATTAATACATACTCAGACTATAAGTTCGAATTGCAGAATATTGGCATGGTCGGGATGTTCCACTATTGCCTCAACTAAACTACATATTTAAGTTTGTTATATTAACAAAAGAGAAAGCAATAACAATTAACACTACAAAACAAAATTTAAAAAAATTACATATTGTAATTTAAAAATAAACATTGCGCTGCTTTGGTGGGTTTCAAACAGCTTCGTCTATTTTCAATAGTGAGGCCTGCTTTTGAAAAGACCCGCTCACATGGCACACTTGTTGCTACGATACATAGCCTTCGGAGGGCAAGCTTGTATAGCCTTGGGTAGACTTTCTTTCGATCATTCCACCACTTCAATGGGTCATCGTTGCGCCTAATAGGTGGTTCATTGATATATTTATCGATCTCCATTATGCTGGCTGCATGCTGGTTTGGATTTGCGATTATTCGATCCAAGTCCGAATCGAAATCTCCCCAAACAAGACGGTCGTTTTCATGTAAGGACGAAGATTGTTGGACATTGGGATCAGGATCAATAATTGCTTCAGCAGTTTGTGTTGGCAATGATAAGATCTTGGTTTTTAAATCTTTAAGGGCTTTTTCGTAAGCCGATTGGTTATTAAATCCATATTTCTTGAACCTTGGATCTAGTAAAGTAGATTGTGCTACTCTTTCGTCCACAGAAAAATCCAGATATTTGAAACGATTTCTTATGGCGTTTGTCAATGTCACAATAATCAAGTCGATTTCATTAAGCTGACTGTTGTTGTCGATTGTCATTCTACTTAAATGTGCTTTAATCGACTTTACCATAAGCATGGTCTTCGAAATTGTGACATTTTTTTCAGCCGACATTTGTTCCGTAATTGCAGTGAATATTTTGAAAATATCTGTTGCCTTCTCCAAAAGCTTCCAATCATGGGTCGACAAGCAGCTTAGCTCTGTGTTCTCAATCGCAAGTACTGCTAGCACGGCAGATTTGACCTTAATAATGCGTGTCAGCATTTCTTGCGTTGAGTTCCACCTTGTTATGCATGATTGCTTTAGTTTGAGCTCTGGTAGATTTAGTTCTTTTTGCATGCTCTGGAGTTTGACTGTTGCTTTCGAACTCTTTTTGAAGAAGGCAACAATATTTTTAATTTTGACGAGTTGAGCCTCAATTACTCCAATTCCTTCACCAACAACCAAATTAAGGGTATGGGCGAAACAAGGAAAATGATTCCAATTCTGTGATTTCACAGCACCGACAATATTGGAAGCATTGTCCGTCACAACGCAACAAACCTTCTCTTCGAGACCCCAGCTTCGAAGTTCTGACCTCAATAACCTGCCCAAATTCACGATAGTGTGACTTTCATCATAAGGAATGCATCCTAAAAGTCGGGATTGTAGTGTCAAGGAATTTGTTTGTTCTTCTTGAATGAAATGGGCGGTTATCCCGATGTAACTTTGCTGGGTTATTGAGGTCCACCCGTCAGTTGTGATGCATACCGCTTCAACTGATGAAAGGATGTCATTAACTTTCAATTTGGTTTCACTATACAATCGGGGAATCAAAGAGTTGGAAATCGTTTTCCTTGTTGGCATTTGGTAGCTTGGGCAGAGCATTCCAACAAATGTTTTGAACTCCTCTTCCTCAACCATTGAAAATGGATGGTAATTTTTTACTATCACTTTCGTCAATTGTTCATCCAGCTGTTTTGACAACGAAAGTGTAATTGGCCTTTTGATGAATGAGGACATGCTCTGCTGTCGTTGAGTATGAGTTGAAGCTGTTAAAGTTGGTGTGAGGTTGCTGGACGTAGCATTTGAAACTACGGTTGTTGTTAAAGTTGATGTTGTCGGTGGATTCGTTAAATTTATTTGAGTTGTGGGCTGTGTTGAGTTTGTGATATTAGATGGAGGAAAATGGTTTGAAATTATGGAAGCTTGAGTAGGTTGCTGACGGGTTGTTGTTGCTGAACTGGAACTGGAACAGGATGGGCTGGCTTTACCTGTAAAACTGCTGGGAACTGACAGATCTCCGGAACTTGGTCCTGGCAAGTAGATTGCCCTTTCGATATTTACGCCTACGTGCTGCGTTGTTATATGTCTGGTAAGGTTTCCAGTGGCACCTCCCTTGAAACTTATAATTTTGTGGCAATAGCAGCATTTTGCCTTACAATCAGCAATCTGGGAATAGTGCATCCAGACTGCACTCCGTTTTCTGTTTAAGTCCATTGTATCAGACTACTTTTTTAAAAGAGAAACTAAAATAACTACTCTAAGCTAAATTAAAATATTAAACCTACCAAAAATATTGTTCCTGAAAAATTCTATTAAAATCAATAAAGCAAAACTAAAATATAATTGCTAAGAGTCTTTATTTCTAATTTGTACAAATCATAAACGTTTTCAACATTCAACAAAGTAGCTGCAGTTAAAATTTCAAAAAGAAAAAGGAAGGAAGGAAAGAAGAAAGATAGAAAATGTTTTATTCACATAATTCCCTCCCATAACCGGTATGGGCCGGAAGTGGAATGATTGCAAATGAATGATATAGGATGATTGAAAGAATGATTGATTGAAATGATTGTATCTTTCAAATGAACGATTGATGAACGATTGTATCTTTGAAAATGAACGAATGACACAGCTCTACAAAGAAGTCATTTGACATTTAATAATAATTAAAAAAAAAATTAGAACCACATGACTTGAAAGAACGCAACAAAAAACGAAATATTGTTTCCTTGTGTAACCCTTCATTCAATCAGCGCTCATTAAAATTCCATACCTCAATAATAAAATTGAGCGTTGCTCGTTAAGCGAAAATTTACAATTCTATTTCGCTGAGATACAAGTAGGTACTCGTATGTAGTTAGAGGTACGGATTTTTTTTTTAATTTTTAATTTTGTTTTATGATTGCGCCACACGACAACACGACCGACGACGTCCGACGGACGTAGTAAAAAACAGCAGGCAGTGTCACTCTGGAAAATTACTGTACGTTGACTGTTTTTGCTGCACGGCGCGGCGTTGTAGTGCTGATGGTGCGGTGTGCTGGCTGGGCTGTAAGCAGATTGTCAGTTAAATGAAATCATAGGTACGCGATGCGCGTATTATTTGCATGGTCATGGCCAACGCCTTCGGGCAAAATGTCAATAAACTAGCTTGCTTATACTCTTGTTTTAATATGTACCTACATATATACGTACATATGTAGGTAGTGTTGTAGTGGTCACTTATTTGTTTATTGATTCCATATTGGAAGCTAAGCGATATGTAAGGGGAAATTAATGTATCTGCCGGATACATCTTCCCTGTTCGTGGACAAACAAAAGTCACACACCTTTAAATATTTTTTTTTTGATTAATAGCATTCCTTTCGAGGCTAAACCAACACTTTTTGTTCCTTACCTGTGAAGTCATCAAATTTAATGTGATGTAAAGGAGGGCACAATATTTATTTATAGAAAAAAAGATAGTTTTCAAGTTTCCTGCGGAAATCACTTAAGGCTAAGATTGTTTTGATTAGGAATATTTTTTGACTTTTTTGAGGGATAGAAAGGTTGTTTTTTAGAAGCGTGGTTTTCAATCTGGCAATACTTTTTTCGGAGGTGATCTTTTTGACAGCTGTCACTTGATTTATGCTCAGTTTGGTTTGAAATTTCATAATATAACAAGACTTACCCCTGAACAACAAATCGTGCAAATTTATTACCTACATAATAGTTCGGTTCACGCGACGCAACGCGCGCTGCGTTCAATATTCGGTCGACGTAATCGCCCTGGAAATAATCATTTTTAAAACATAATGGCAAACCATATCTTTATAATAAAGCTAAATTATTGGCCATTACATCAAATTATATGCGTTTTATTTCTTCTTGAAAACCACACGTCTGAAAAAAAACCCTTTATGTATTCTCACGGTTCATACATGTCAACTTCTACAAAGAAACTTGGCGGTCAAGACCAGAGAAATTATCTACGAACGGTTCATTTTCCAATTTGAGAAGACACAAAAAGTGTCATCATTGTATATTAATAATATATAGTACTCCCAATAAGAGGAACGTTTGGTGCGCCATCTATGGACGAAGTTCACAAACACTTGATTGGTGAGTTAGGAATGGTTTTTGTCTAGATTGCCATGGGAAGCAAAAACAACAATAGAAGACATTTGATGTGAAGTAAATAAGACAACTAGCGCCGCCATTGACAAAGTTCAGAACTAAAAAAAACATATTCCATGAAATTACTATACAAATGTATTTACAATGGTGTCATGTTGTGCTAGGACAATAAATGCGTTTTGCATCTGCATTATGTTAATATACAAGTTCATAATCAACGATTTAAATTGCTGGGCCATAAGGACGCACTGACGTTGATTTGCAAGTATCGCTTATGACAGTAAAAAAACGGAAAAGTATGTTCACATGTATTTGTTATTTAGCTTTGTGTGAAGACACTTTACCAAAATTTCTAAATAATAAATAGAAACTGGCAACACTAGTGCTTTCGAATAAGCACTACTACGGTATCAAAAGCACAATCTTCAACTTTACGTCGTTGCGTTTTCGTAAGTGAAGGAAACTTAACGAAACGGATCATCAGTCATGGTCTAAGGCCCAACCATAATACGCGAAAGAAAAAGTAAGCAAGTGTCAAAACCGAACGAAAAGTTTCCTTCCGATTTGTAAAGTACATCAGTTGCCCATAATAGCCTAGAAGAAGAAAGAAAGAAGAAGAATACCCTTTAGAAAAAAAGGAACGCCAGATTTTCGTACGTAATGTACCACTCAAAGCTTACATTACGTACGAAAACGCAAGTGAACGAAACTTGCCGAAACTGAACAAAAAGTCATTTCGGGTTGGGTATACAAATCACATGTATTTCTACTGTTTTGTAAGTCAACGTACGTACCATTCTTCAATTATGGTTAGCCCTTTGTGAGTTTATATTTCAAAATTTTACAAATCTCGCGAATACACGGTGTTGCCTATAATGTTTGGGAAGCAAGCTTCAGAACCGAGTTGTTTTTTGTCATTTGAACATTTAATCCACGGCCTACAAATATCTGTCAAAACATCTATTTTGCTTAGAGTTTTAGTTAGGTGTCAAATTTTCATCCGTCAAATGCAGACTAAGCGAAAAACTTATCAAAAACTTAACGAACCAAAAAAAGTATGAATTTTCTATATTCGCTCAATTACGTACAATCAAAAACAAACAATCACATGCAATCAAGTTCAATATTCAAACAGCTTGATCTCATAAATTCCTATCTTAATTCTTCTATTGTGTCTTCTATTTACAAAAACTATTAACCATCGTCGTTTGTTGTTGATTTAGTGATAACGTTATCTGATTTTGTTTAACACAACGTTATTTATAACTGTAACTACCTTAAACATTGTTTACACGTGTCGCTTTGATTGAAAGGGTTCCTTTTCTTCTTTAAATATTTTTGAAATCCGAAATTTGAGAGATACCTAACCGAGACAATATTGACTTTAAAAAAGATTAAAGTCAATGAACGAGTTGGTATACTTGCAGATAACGGTATACAACTACTTAAAGATAAAATCTGAATACTTGAACAAGAACAAAATGATGTGTTTTAAATAGAACTTCCGAAATCATTTATTTTTTGCAAAGTAGAAAGCAGAAAGTCAAAGAATCATTGGTTTCAAACTTAATACCTCTCTCACTAAGGGAAATTGTGAAGGTATATTTGCAAACTTGACAACTCGCCCTTGTGAAAGGTCAGTCTAACTGTGTTTGGACCTTAAATACATTTTAGTTCATAAACTTTCATATGATATTTTGCGCAAAATGTCAGGCCATTCTGTCAACTAGCAGTGCGGTTTTTCAGTCTTACTAGACGACCGAAGCAAAGACAGTTGATGCAGTACATTTGCCGAAAAAGCTGCTTAGTAAAGTGGTGAAGTACAGTACTAACAAAAAATTGGTGGTTTACATGCCAAAACTTGTATATTTCGTACTGTAAAAGTAGTTTTGATTTGTAACAGCGCTAGGTGGTAGGTACTAAAACTGAAGCTAAGCCATTGTGTTAAGACATTAACGTTTAGGTATTTTTGTATCGTATTACTTTATTCACGATGCACTTTTGACTTTTTATTGCCGAGTAAGATCTGTTCACAATGCAATACGGAACGTAATGTAACAGTTCATACGTGTGGTTTAATTAACAAATGGTGTAGGTTAGGTACCTCATAATGGAGATTCATTTTCTCGAGAACGTCCAGAACGATTCTGATAAAATTTTGTGTGTGTTATTTTTTCGAAAAGATATATGTCCTGGTTGGAATTGACTATTCGAAGTGTGCCTGGCAACATTTTCTACTCCTAGGTACTTCATAGGAACTTTCTTTTTTGTTTTTCCGAATTTCTCATAAAAATGCTAAACAAAGGAAGTATTGTTTTGGTTTGGGTTTAATAATTCTTTAGTTTTTGAATCAGCTTTTTTATAATCAAACATAGCAATTATCAAGCATGAGACATAAGTTCGTTGGAGCCAGTTTATATAAAACATGGGTATTTTGACTGTTTTGCTTGTGTCAACGTTTTATTTTTTTTTCGTATAAAAATTATTATTTGGTCTGTGCCTAGATACCTTTCCACAAAGGAACGTAATTGGCGTATATTGTTCGTGTTCTAATTATGGATTATAATTAATTTAAGTAACACACACGTGACACTCTTTGTCAAATACTAAGTGCAACGTAGCTTTATTTAAAAAATCCAAACAATTCAGTTTGTTTACGCCAATTATTGAATAATTTATTCAATCAATTGGAACCTACATTCTTGCGAAGGAAGCTAAACCTAATCAAACTTTGTTTTTATTAGGCCTGTACTATTTTCATTAGTGTTCTGTTTTTGTGTGTGGAAATAATGTTTCTTTCTTCTAAGAACTTTTAATGCACGGTTGGCTGTGGTCCGTGGAGTAGGGTTTAATAGGTATGTTGCACCGCCACAACGAATATCTGATTTCAATCCCTTTTTTTCAGATTTGGCAGTATATGTGTAACTCTCTTCCATTCACGCAGAGAATCAACAAACTCAAAGGAATAATTGAGTTTTATTCTCTACAACGTGAATATTGGTTGTTGGTTCCTTGTGGAGGAGGAGGAGGTGTCAATTTATAGGTCAGTCATTCCACCACCACCGTTGAGAAGAATCGTGCAGAGTATATTTAAATTCTTAAATGGATTATATTCTTGAAATCGACGGTATTTTAATAGTCAAAGAGAAAGGCATAATATCTATGAATATGTAAAGGGTGTTAATGTATCTTCAAATCAAAAAAAACCCTAGGTAGTTACCTACTTATGTAAATGAAACAAAAAGAAGATTTCAGATGTCAATTGTCATTAAAAGCTGAAAACCTGAAGCCGTGCAAATAATATAACAGATGTCTCACAAGAGAGCAGCAAGAAACAGTTAATAAATTCAAGACAAAAAGTCTCCGTACAATGCACTTTTAAAAGCAACAATACTTAGGTACTATATCTCCCTTGCTGCTAAGAACTTCTTGAAAGCTGTTTTCATGGAATCAACTAATTTAGGAGACTTAGGTATATGACGTGATTTTATTCCATATTTTAGCTGCATTTCTACATTTATATGTATGTATGTTGGAGCATTTTTTGTCCAAGTGGTCCCATAAATGGTTGATGAGATTGAGGTCTGAGAATTGTCCAGGGTGTTTTGTTTGTGAACTTCTGAAGTGGACTTGGGGTCATTGTCTTGTTGAAAGATAAAAGTACTCCCGAGACCCAATTTTCTGACACTTTAATGAAAGTTTTTTTTTTTATATTTAAGTAGGTATTCGAATGTGTTTGTTTTGGAATGCTTTGCTAGGCTCGATGTTTCCCTCCCATTGCGATATACCTACAGTCATTCAACACACATGAGTACCGGCATATCCCTTTATTTTCTACCCAACTTTCCTAAAAGCTAGCTCGCTCTGTGTTATTTCATCTTAGTGAGGGTGCGCAAACTTTAAAATAAAGTGCACGACTGGTTCGCTGTTATGTGAAAGTTGTCTTGTGGCTTGAGATTTTGGAAAAAAAAATATATATTTTTGGAAATCCTTGAATAAATTCTTTCTGATTTTATTTTATTTCTTGGATATACCTATTTCAATTTTTGAGATTAAAATTATAAAAATCAAAGGATCACTTTTTGAGTTTTTTTTTTTGAATGTTTTTGAAAACATTTTTCAAAAAAAAAAAAAAAAAATTCAAATAGGCACATCAATTCATATTCAAAATTTAATGAGTTGTTCTCAAAATATTAAATTTTTTAAAATGCTTTTAAAAATACAAAAACATATTTTTATCAAAATTTGGTAGGTATGCAGTTTAAATTGAGCTACCTTAACCTATAGGTATGTTTAAAATTTAAAAAAAAATCAGTTAAGCCGTTTCGAGATAGTCAGAAGTCGGTCCGATGGAAGGTTCTCGGCCATATATTGATGTGAAACATCTATTGGCGCACCTAGGCAGTAAAATCGATCGTAATCGTCACGAAAAATGGCATGACGATCGATAAAAATTTTCAAAGTGTGACTGGAGTGTTGGGTGATTGCAGATTGGGTAATTGTTTGGTGGGGATGGGGTGGTAGTGGTGGGGGTGGGGTGTGTATTGTTGGAGGGGGTGGGTGGCAGTGGAGGAGGGGTATGGGGGTGTGAACAATTGTTAAAAATTGTGGATGGTTGATTGGTGGTTGTTTAGGGGGAGGGGTGTTGTGGAAAAAATTGTCAAAAATTGTAGGTAGTTGGTTGGAGGGAAAAATGACTAAAATAGTGCGTGGTTGGTTGTTGGTGGGGAGAGTGGTTATTGGTGGGGGTTGATGTGGGCGTGTTGTGTGGGGAAGTTGATGAGAAAAAATTGACGAAAATGGTGAGTGATTGGTTGTAGGTCGGGTAGGGTGTAACTAGTGGGTTTTTTGGTTTGGGCTTTTGGGGGGAAAAAAATGAATGAAATGAAAAAATGGTGGGTTGTTGGTTGGGAGTTGGGCATGGAAGTTATGGGTTGGTGGGGAGGGTGTTTGGGGTAATTTCATTTTCCATTCTGTTCAGTTGTCACCAATCAGAACAAAATTTGTCAAAAATGGTGGATGTGGTTGGTTGGTGGTTGTAGGGGGGACTAGGTTTGGTGGGGATCCACAAAAATGAAAGGCGGTTGGTTGGTCGTTGCAGGTGGATTGGGTAGATTTCGTGGTTTCAGGAGATGGGGATTTGGTGTGGAGGATGGGTGAGGAAAAATTTGTCAAATATGGTGAATGGTAGTTGTAGGTTGGCTGGGTGTATGGCGATGGTGGGGGGATTTGATGCGTGGGTTGAGGAAAATTTTGTTCTTATTAATCTATACACATAAATAAAAATGAAGTGTCTGTTTGTATAATTTCAAAATATCAGTTTTTTACTAAATGCGTATGAATTTATATACGGTACTTATAACAAAAACGCAATTTAAAAAATGTTTGTCTGTCTGTCTGTTTGTTCCGGCTAATCTCGGAAACGGCTTAACCGATTTTGACGGGATTTTCACAGGCAGATAGCTGATAAGCCGAATTAACTTAAAATTACACAGTATCTATACACATAAATACAAAGTGTAAAATGTCAGCTACTTACTGAATACATATGAAAGAATTATTATTTTCAATACATTGATGAATTTTTGTCAGCTAGTAAATTAACATAAAGTGTAATAATTGTTATTGTTTCCGAGAAAAATAAGCCTTAACATAACGGTTACTATGCCTATGACAGGTAGGAACCATTTTTTTTAGCTAAAAACATTTAATTTCTCTTCTGTATAATACTTTAAAAACCCTAAATAAAGTGAATTTACTAAAAAATTTACTTAAAATAGAACAAAAATTATTCAAAAATAATAGGTAGTCCCTCCTCGAATGCCATGCTACCTATCCCTTTTTGAAAAGCCCCATATCTCTTCTTTTTATTGTGTTTGTAAACAAAGTTATTTCAGTGAACGCTTTAAGAAATATTAATTTTCAAACTCCAAATTTTGAGAAAACAAAATTTTAAAAAAATTTAAAACTAGGTAGGTATCTACCTACTTATGTAGGATTTTTTTTTTTTCAAATGTGTATAGGTACGTATAATTAAAGTACCTACTATTGCCGTTGTCAAAATGTAACGCTCTTATTAGTTTTAAGTCCAACACTGAAAACCGTTTGGCTCTAAGACTTTTTGTTGCCAAGCTATTCAAAAATAACCCAAACTAGGTACCTACTTCTTCAATAAACCGGCAATAACAGGTGCACTTTGCTTGGGATCTTCGGCAACACTTCTTTCTAGGTACCTATTCGCTTCTTCAGACAATAATCGATCTTTAATTCTTTTCAAATTTGCTAAAATACCATTGAGTAAACAGAATTTGCTATAGGTACATTTGTCTTCGTTGTGAGTCAGGGATCCACGGGGGACTTACTTTGGGAAAGTAGAAGGGCAGCTGGAAACTTGCCGATACATGGTTAAGCTCAACGGAAGCGAGGGTGGTTCTTGACCGCTTCTACTTATTCTTCAAATCTACGTTAAAAGGTATGAAAAGTTATCACCAATCTTAGGTTTTTGACGCTTCCTGAAGGAACATGAAAGTATGAAGAGTGCTTTAATATAAAAATAACCTAAAAATAAAAATAATAAAAAAGGATATATACCTATATATTAAAATTTTCCAATACCAAAATTACCTAATAAAAAAAAAATAATGGAAGGAATAGCTAGTTGGTTTTTAAATCTCACGAACATCTTGCATTATCATTATTATAACGGTATTCTAAGCGCAGAAAAATTATTGTCCAAATCGATTCAGCCGACCTAAAATAAATTTCTTACTGAATAACTAAGACATGACTTGACTAGGTATCAAATCCTATACCTACAATCTCGAACAGCAGAGAATCACACTTAGCACCTCCGTCACTTCATAAACAGGTAACTGTTGTCGATAGAGATGAGTTGCAGATATCTGGACCCAGTGAGTTCCAGTGCACTGGTACCCAAGATGATCTTTCTTCATAGAAACCAGCTTAGACAATCTCATAACTCACAAGCACAAACTTCCAAAATATTTTGCGACTTAATTATTTGACTGGTTAATGATGATGATGATGATGTTCAGGGTTTTTAATTCAAATTCAAAACATAGCTACCCGCGGCTACTTAGGTAAGAAAAGAAGTGCCTGTGTACCTAACCGGTTTGTTTTTATTGTGGTCATTCGCAGGTAACGTAGGTTTATTCCGAAACTATGTTTCTTTTTACAACGTGGAATCAAATTTTTTTTAAGAAGGTTAAGGTGAATCTAGGTAAACAAGCAAATAAATAAATTGATAAATAATTTGAAAAAGAGTACCTATGTACATCTGCTGCCTAACCTGACTTATGATGATGGACCTATCAATATGCTATACCTAGGAGCTGGAACATACTCTTAACTGACGAAGGAACAATAAATTTAAGACTAAAAATACATCTTGACTTGGGAGAAGACAACATAGGTATTTTATAGACGTACATCAGTCAAACTAACCTCGTACTCCCTCCGCTTGGGTGTGCTGTTGCTACAACTCAAATATCCATTGTTGTTGAGCATTTTAATAAAATCTCGTCGGAATTTATTTGGCGATGCCATGAATTTGAATTTTTTTATTAGTTTTATTTTAAAAAACAACAAAAAACACCTTATTTCTTAAAAAATAAAACACTTTGTTCTTCATTCACCAAGTGAGCAGAGTTGTGAATTTTACTTTTTATTTTCACTTATTTTTTTTGTAAAATTGAAATGGCGTGAGAAAAATAAAAATAAATTAAAAAAAAAAAGATTGATGAAAACTCTTTCAATTCACTTTTGTTGGCACTGATTTGTATTTTTAATTTCTTTTTTCGTTTTCCCTCACATTTCCTTTGTCTTGTCATGCACTGACAAAATGAACGTATGATCGGAAATTTTCCTAGTTTTTTTTTCTTTTAATTTACGAAAAGCATTTTCCAGAAGGGGAGGAGGAACAAATAAAAATAATAAAAATCCACAGAGTAGGTACGAGTATTAAAAAAAAAAAAAGAAAAAACGCCTCCGATTCCGATAGAGGAAAATATTCACAGTCCGTCCGTTGACAGTCAGTACTTGAGTTTGAGTGCGACGCAACAAAGAAAATACAAATTTGCAACAGATGATGTGGATGTGGATCTGGGCTCTTGGCTGGGGCTGGGGATGTAGAAGACACGATTGTATGTAAATTAGAAATAGATTTTTATATCAATTTATTTTATTTTGATGACACAACGACGACAACGCTTCAGATACGACCGACCGACACAGAAAATAATAAAAAACCGGAGTAGCGCACGGAACGGACAAACACCGAGAGACAAGTAACCAGCGGTTCGGCAAAAAGAACTTTGAAATTCGAATATCGAATCGACACAAAAACTTAAAGTGCGACACGTTCGGTTTGGTGTTTGATCGCGGAAATCTGCACACAAAACAAAAACAACACAACGACTGAGTACGAAAGAAAAAAAAAGAAAACTAAAACTGATTTGAGAGTGATGCCTGATGCTTCTTCGCGGAATGAAAATAAATCAAGAGTGAGCAGCTACGCTATCTTATTTTGTATATAATTTTTATTATGTTGTTATTGACTATTTCACGTGTTTTTTTTTTGTTTCTTTTTGTTTTGTTTTAGGACGATAACGCAATACACAACGGCAAGATAGCAAGATTGCGACCGAGTATATTATTATATTTTGTTGTATGAAAAGAAACCATATTTACATTAACGGAATTTGCAGTGCAGCTTGCAGTTTTTAAGGATGTGTTGGTGTTTGTAATATTTATACTTTTGTATTCAGCTATGCAGCGAATAAAGCTGAATAAAAACCTGTTCTTTAAATTAAAGTGAAAGAACAGCACTACGCAGTGTTGCCGCTCGTAAATTTGAAAAGGTCGCAAAAAAAGGGTCACCAGACAAAAAAAAGTCGCACAACAAAAACAAAAATTTATTTGTACTTAATACAATTTTTATTAACAGGTAGGTATAACAAAACATCGGCATTTTTTTAGATTGTGTTTTTTACTTGCGATTATAGGTACTATAAGGCAAGTTATGCATTCGTCGAAAAAAAAAGTTTTGAGATAACAATCAAACATGACATTACGATGATAGCGAAGACGAAAAAAGATGGTCTAAAAATTCTGTCCGTCTGTATGTCTGTCTGTCTGTCTGTCTGTCTGTCTGTCTGTCTGTCTGTCTGTATGTATAGAGACCTACAGCCCAAACGGGTGGGCCGAATTGCTTCAAACTTGGTATATAGACTTTTTTAGGTATTGTACAGAGGGGAAATTGAAATTTTTTTTTTAGCTCAAAAAATAACGGTACCTGCCATACAACCGTTACGTTAAAGCTTATTTTTCTCAAAAACGGCTCTAACGATTTCGATTTAAAAAAATCAGTGTTGGTTTTTAGGTACGACCAATCATATGGCTGAAAAAAAAATTTTAAAAAATGGCTAAGAACGGTACTTTCCATAGGACCGTTTTTTTTGCTTTCGACTAACTCGAAAACGACTCAACCGATTCTTTCGAAATTTCACACACATATAGCTGTAGGTAGCTCAATTTGTATTGCATACCAATATTTTTGAAAAATATTTTTTTGTATTTTTAAAAGCATTTTTTTAAAAAAAATTTAAAAAATTAATATTTTGAAAACTGCTTGTTAAATTTTTTTCTAAAAATTTTAAATAAATGTATTTGCTGAATACCTATAAACTGGAGTTTTTGAATTTTTTTAAAAAAATTTTTTCAAAAAGTTTTTCAAAAAAAAACTTTTTTTCTCAAAAACCGCTCCACAGATTTTTATAAATTTATTCTCATAAATTCAAATTTATCCAAGAAATAAAATGGCGTACTTTTTTTTCAGCTCAAATTAGTTTAAGTATTTATTTGAGAATTTTGAAAAATTTATTTTTATCAAAATCTCAAACCCTTAGACCACTGTCACACATTGGAGCAAGTTCGTGCGACCAAGTCGCGCATTTTATTTCTTTTGGTGTCCTTATAATAAATCTTGGAAAACAAAAAATGTACATAAAATACAATGTAATTTCATAATTTTTGTAACTTATAACTTAATAACTTACCTGTCCATTTTGTAAAGACGTTTTTAATAGTTTTTTGTTTTGTATTTTTTTATTTTATTGTAAGGGGCCAGTTATAGCGATAGGAAAACCAAACCGAAAAAATTTTCAAATGGAAAATTTGGTATAGTATAATCAGATTTAAAACACAAATGCTACACTGATCGATGGCAACCAACTCAGAAAATTTATTTTGCAAATAAAAATTTGAATTGAACTTGCACTTTTTGTTAAAAACGAAATTTGTTATTTTTCTTTTATACGTATAACAGATAAATAAATAAACACATTTTTAACAAAAAGTATTTGTTCAATTAAAATCATTATAAACAAAAAACATTCTCTGAATTGATTGCCATCGATCAGTGTAGCATTTGTCTTAAGAATCGAATCAGAACATACAAAATTTTCCAGGTGCCATGCCATTTGGCCATATGCCATATGGCCATATTTCAAAATATGGCCATATGACACTTTTGAATTGTGTCATAAATGACCATATTTTGTTATATGGCTATTTGTCACTTTGGTAATATTTCATTTGACCATTATGGCCAAATGACACTTTAAAACTAGTTCTTAAACTGCAAAAACAAAAACGAAAGAAAATTTTGCATATACAATATTTCTTTCACCGACGATAGCAGCCGCGATTCAAAATTTGCAAAATGGTTCGAGCAGGAACTATGTAGCTATCTTTTAGATGGTACTTTTAATGTTGTACCAGCTTGCGGCTACAAACAATTGATAATTGTGCACTTCCCTCATGATACAAGTACACAAACATTCATTCACCATATATACATAATGTACATTCATACTTCAGGGTTCAGGCACAACAATTGGTAGCGAGCGAAGCGAGGGGAAAAAAATTTGCCCAAAAGAGAATCAATTTGGGGTGTGAAAATAAAAAAATTCGCGCGAATTTTTTTGAAGTATGAATGTACATTATTTACATATGATGTATGAATGTTTGTGTACTTGTATACACTCTACAGATATCCAATTAAAAATATGGATATATGACACAAGAAAATATGGTCAAATGACACATTACCAAAGCGACAAATAACCATATATTAAAATATGGTCATATGACACAATTCAAAAGTGTCATATGGCCATATTTTGAAATATGGCCCTATGGCATATGGCCAAATGGCATGGCACCAATTTTCCATTCGAAAATTTTTTCGGTTTGGTTTTCCGTATCGCTATAACTGGCCCCTAACACTGAAATTTTCCTGCCAAACCAAACGAAAGAAAACAACGAGTTGGTTTTCCAGCCACAGATTTCATTTTACCGTTGCATTTAACATTCACCAAAGACAATAACAAACAATAATAAAAACAAACAATACCTACAACTAAAAGAATAGGGAAAGGCGCAAGGGAACTGCACATTTTTTGTTAAAGAATTGGAACTCTATATTCTACACACTTGCACACACACAAAGTGGTAGTAAGTGTGACCTGTGACGTTCTGGTTTTCTGGTATATGAGAAGCCAAACAGATGAGTAAAAGTAGTGTGGTGAATAGTAAAAAAACACAATACATGTAAATTGAAAGGTGCACTGCACATTCCAGATATCTTATTGGAATATTGTTGGAAGTTTTCCTAGCGAATAGAGAAGAGATAACAATTTATTCGTTGGATTATGCAATTTTCTAGAGATGGGGTCAAAAAAGTCGCAAGAATTTTGAAAAAGGGTCAAAACAGCTTCTTTTAAAGAAAGTCGTCTCATGGTCGCATGAGGGAAAAAAAGGGGTCAAAATGCGACTAAAGTCGCACAGCGGCAACACTGGCACTACGTCCATGATGATGATGGAGACAACAGACAAGACAACAGGTCAGGGAAGAAAACTGGCAGGGTTGCCGAATTGTCATTGTAAAAATTAGAATGCCTTATCAGTTACGAAATATTTTTTTTTTAAATCCTAGAGAATTATATTTTTGTAAGATTTTGTTTAGGCTTTAGTAATAGGTAATAAAAACAATAATTTTAACTACCTATTATGAAATAGAAAGATATGAAAGAAATTTTGTTGGTACAGTGGATTGAGGAATAGGTGTTATTTTCTTCTCGAAAATCCCCAGGAGGCATCCAGTTGAAGCTGACGAATATTGGAAAATTGCTGTCAAGGATTGGGTTTGAACCCACAGTCTGGGTTAGCAACCAAGCATTAAATACACTATAATCTGATCTGTTTCTATAGAAACTTTGGAAATCTGTAAATCTTATTTCTCCCAAGGCTGAAGGGCAAGCCCTTTTTACAGAGAAGGATAGGTACATCTAAGTTGTGAATAGGAGCTGTCAAGACAATTATGAATAGCTCCACAAAGCCAGCATGGTATTTTTGGAGCCTTTTTTAAAGCAATGCTTCGTTGATATCAGCTGTAGCATTCCTTTTGAAGTGACTTTAATAGGTTATGTAGTTGACAACTGAAGATGAATGCTGCACATATATTTTATCAACGCTGTGTCCTTCATCCTCACTAACTTACAGTCTTCTACAAATAATGTCTGCTCATCTGCGATTTGTAGTAAAGGAAACAAAGTGCACTACTGGGTTGCACAAACTTGCTATGATTATGCTCTAACATTTTAAGAAAATTAAATGAGCTGTTTTCAAAATATTAAAATTTTAAAAAAATTTCTTAGAAATGCTTTAAAACATCCAACAAAATAATTGTTAAAAATATTGATATGCAGAATACATTGAGTTACTTAGACCTATACATGTGTTAAACTTACGAGGAATCGGTTGAGCCGTTTTCAAGATAGTCGAAAGCAACAAAATCGGTCCTATGGAAGGTACCGTTCGTAGCCATTGTTTTAAATTTTTTTCCAAGAATAAGAATATGAACTCGTATCGGATCATCGACCAAAGCCCCATAATTCATGAATCGTAATTCGTAAACCCTTGTTTTGGAGTACTTTTTAATTTTTTCTTGAATCATTGCTTGCAAAAGTTTGTCTTACGGTTTCGGAAGTTCCAGAATTTTCGAACAGGTCTTCTTGTTTTGTATAATATGCAGCATTCAAGTAAACAGTTGTCAGAAACAAATCATACCATATTCAAGCATTTACTGTGTTATACCAATTTTTGACAAGTTTTATTTTTTCGTCAAAGGAATCAATCGGCATCACAAAACGAAGATCTCGGTTTAATTAACAAGCTTCTATTGAAAGCCTTGGTTATAGGTACCATTTTCTCTCTATAAGTGAACCTGCTCTGGAAAATCTTTAAAGTATAAAAATCAAAAAGAAAAGATTTTCAAAAAAATAACACAAAATTGCAAACATTTTGCCCAATCTAGGTTTATGTTTACAATTTGTTTTTATATTCAACCTGCAGCAACTCTGTCAACAGCAATCCAGCCATAACAACAGTTGTTGTTTATACTTTTCTTTGTATGTGTTCATCCTCATGAATGGCGAATGGCCTGCGATGTCGATGGCGTTGATTTGATAGCGAAAGAAAATGCTGCTAGATATTTGATTGTGTATGTGTGTTGCCTTTCTTTTCATTTTGTTTCAGATTACAATTGCGCCATTAAAAAGCAGTTATTACTGTCTTATTCATAGACATGAACATGATTTCATAGTTCAAGGATATTTATCATTCAAAATATCAAAGCATTTCGCTTTGAATAAAATATGGAGCAGAGTTGAATTATTTTCTAATGTACAAGAACAAATCAAAGTAGGGATTGGTCAGAATGAAGAAGTGAAGAATGAGATGGCGATGGTGTGATTGTTTTCGATAGCTGACGATCAAATCCTAAAAGTATGCTATTTGAATTGCTTTATTAACTACTGCCAACAGTGATGCCACTTCATTTTTGAGTGCATTATTGTGCTGTTTGAATTAAAAAAATAAGAAACAAATTAGTTATTTACTATGACCAGATTCTGTGATACCTAATGTTTATAAGAGTTTCATTCTTATGATCTTATAATTAATAATATAGGTAGGTATATACTATTAGGTTGGATTTTAGGTGGCCTTACTTCGTAACGTAAAGGGGGTTGTTTTAGGTTTGGATTTTCCCACAGACAGGTGCACTACCTATCTATTTCAATACTCCTGAAGGATCAGCCCTCAATCCAGTGTGAGTAAGAAATACCGACTAATGATGTTTCATTAAAGAGAATTGTAAGTTTCCACTTTTCAGTTTACCATGACCTTTTGGAATGCAAATTGAAATATAATTACAAAAATTACTAATTAATCTGGTCGTTAAAATTCCAGTTCAAATAAATAATAGATAATGCCAAGTGTCAAATCTACCAGTACCTACCGTTATTAATTAAACGTCAACTAGGTCTGTCATAGTACCTAATCACCTAAGACTTTTGTTCAAACTGATATACGACCTTAGAAGTTGATTGCCATCAATACGAGCTATTTTAATGGATCATATCCAATTATAGTGTCCTTAGAAGACAAGTCCTTCGTAATAATAATTAATCGAATTTTAAGCAAATAATAGATACCTACAGCACGCCCACGCCCACATTATTAATCATCTCGAGGAATCGCGTGAAGGCTTGAGAAACTTATGAAAATTTCCTTTCAATTTTATTACTCCATTTTGTGAAAATTGCGTGCTTCTAAAAGTCATTAAGATGGCTCATTGAAAAAGCTTCACAATCTTTAAAAATAAAACAGCTGTGTCCTTCAGTCCATAGTCTGGTTAGAAAGACCAAATCTAATAAATTTAAGTTCACACAAACTCCGGACATAACTCAACCGCTGCGCTGTCACCAAAATATTTTAACTTGACCTACATTTTTCCAAAGGACGACAACAACGACGATGATGATTCCCAGGTTATATTTACTTTCTTACTGAGCGTCCGCTGCTATTATATCAGAATTCTAATGGCCACCATGTAAGACAAAGGAAAACAGAGATTACGTCAGGACACGCACAAGATTTTATATCTCAACAACAAAAAGAAGCAAAAAAAAAGAAAAAAAAAAACCTTTTGATGATGGAAAAGTACACGGGTGGTTGGAAAGTATTTCAAGTTGATTGAGTCCTGCTCCGAAGGATCTAAATTTAGCACCAGCGCGGACGTAACAGAAATAATGGCATTGTCTATCGGTTCAGTATCGCAAGGCTTGGCTGTGGTGGGTGGAGTGTGGAGGAAAGAATATAAAGTGCACGTTTATATAATAAATTTACATCGTTATTGGCGGTAGTAAAATGTTATGATCTACACAACATTTAATGTCAATTTCAATGGATACCTATTGTTTCGGTGGGAGGTGTTTTTTTTAAATTTTTTTAAGTTGAATTTTTTTTGATGTTAAGTGTTTATTTTGATGCAGTGGTGATTTTGTTCTCTTTAAAATACAACAAACACTTTAG
Organism: Platycheirus albimanus; assembly: GCA_916050605.2. Taxonomy (NCBI): domain Eukaryota; kingdom Metazoa; phylum Arthropoda; class Insecta; order Diptera; family Syrphidae; genus Platycheirus; species Platycheirus albimanus. Next base: position 15,046,689 of record OU696698.1, on the reverse strand, counting down.
AAAGGAGATTTTAAGAGCCTGTTAAGCATTTGGTAATAACGACGGGGTCGCAATGTCATTAAAGACACCACCTAGTCCTGTCATTACTTCCAACCTCACAGACGTAAAACAAAATATCTTCGCAAGGACATAGCATTTGAAAGCAGAATAAGAATGATTACTTCACCTCATAGTCCTTCATAAATGCCCGGGGAGATTTCCCTATCACATGGAAGGTCAGTGGATCTGCACTCCCTCTAAGTCACTATAAAGATAGTCGCATGCAGAGCGGGATTTGAAGCTCTTCGGTATTATTTCGGAGAGCAGGAGAACATCTCAGGAAAAGAATTGGTTTACTTGGATTCTTAAGAGAAAAAAAGAGGATTTCGGTATTCTTCGAGAGTGCAGTGCCCAGAGGGCACTAAGGTTTGGGTCTTGGCAAGCTTGTTAAATTTAACAAAAAGGCACAACACCCACAGCTTCGGATGGTGGATGGCGTAAGTATAAAGCTGGTTTTCTGTGATTATCATAAATCGGGTTGTCTGTATAAGTTTGCGATCAGTAGTCTTAGGGACATCTGGTCAGGTGCAAGGCTTGAGGTGTTGGATTCCAGTGACTCCTCTTCGGTTAAAAAAGAAACACACATAATCTATTCAAAACTGGAAAGTCGCCAAGTTGGATTAACAAAGAGATACGTTCTAGTTACTACCTTTAACGAGTCTCTTGCCCCGTTTGGAAATGATCAAAGTCGACGATGGACGGATTGTTGCGGTCTCTTTATAAAAATATACAATATCTCAAAACTCCCAAAATACAGTTCATATCAGAAAAAAGTGATCAGTTCAGAGACAGTAACTGCTGTTAGTTTGCGAGATACACCATAAATCATGGTTATAAATCTGAAACTCAATTATTGGTGTCATTTGCTTTTTGTCAATTTCCACAGTCTGTCCCCTATCAAACATTATCCTTATCGAGCTATGATATAAAAGATAAGATAACAAAAATGCTAAATTTTTGCAATGTTATTTTTTGGAAAGATACCTATATTTTTGGCAAAAGTTCTAAGCGGAATGAATCTTATCTCAACTTAACAACCAAACCACCAATCTATCTATTGGCTAGAAGTACCTACATAAATAAAAAAAAAAATTTTCTTGTGTTGTATTCAGTTCAGATTGTACGGCCAAACGAAATAAATAAAATAGTACGGATTAATTTACATCTATTTGATTAATTGGGCTTGGGCGCGCCGAGCACCTATCTTTTCTATACACTATTGAAGAGGCATGCGACTTGATAGTATAGCACATTTTTTTCTAGCTGATTGATTAACAGCTCTTTAGTCAAACAAAAAAACATTGTTTACAAACACATAGTCAAATACATCTATTTTTAAGGTGAACCTGGGATCTAAGGTTATTTGTTTAAAAGTATTAAAATTTTGTGCAATCATCAAAACAATGTCTGCTTATATCAAGAACGATAACAACTTCAGCTGAAGTTGCCGGTGGGTAGGGGAGAGTCGTAGAAAAAAGGGCATTTACTATCATCAAACGAGTTTACATTAAGAGTTTGCACTATCAACACCGTTAAAAAATTTACCTATTTTGAGGTGAACTACATATTACAGGGTGCTTCATTTACAGAATTAAAAGGTGACACAATTGATTTTATTTTCCATTCAATTAAATGTTGACATATTGAAAACTGTCTCCGTCTATTCTCTGCGTTGGTTGACATTGATCCCACAAAAAGCATTTATTTTCCTTACAATACATACTTACAAACTATTCTTAATGCCAATTTGGGAAAGTTTAAATAAAGATTTGTTGAAGATTTAAAAACTGAGTCTTAACAAATATTAAATCATGATAATTTTAAATCAAATAAACCCATACTGTACTTTTATTTTCCTTCTTTTGGCTTTCTCTCAGTTTGACACTGAAATTACATAGAAATTTCTGAGAAAAAAGGAGGTTTGTTCATTCTTCATGTGACCCACTCTTCCCCCTCCTTTCCCATGTTTTTAAGATGAAAAGATCTTTATTTAAATTCATAACTTTTATGAAGGGGGTTATATTTTATTCAAACGAGTGTACACTGCCTATCACAAAAGGATTTAATTAGAGCATCCTTAAAAAAACAACATTGAATTTAACGACATAATAATCTTCAAATAAAGTGTTTTTAACCCGATATAAACGCCACTCTAGATTGCTCTTGGATGGTAGGCACGAGGAAAGTAGGCCAATGAAAAATTAACCTAGCCTTATAACAATGTCCTTTCTCGTCGCCCCATTGTCCTCGTCTATTGTATAAAATAAGTATTAACTCTTTTGGCATTGTATTTTGACTTCTCAAGCCCCTGTACGAGCATATATAGGTAGTATAATGGCTCCAACAAAACTGTTATATTGTACACTTTACTTTACTTTACTTTACTCGTTGTTATACAAAATATACCTATATGAATATTGATTACTTAAATATTGTAATTTTCACCTTTGTTAGCCAACCCATTCATTCACTTTCTACTTAAGAATTGTCGCATTGAAATGCCAATAAATAATCACTCTCCTCGTGTCCTGAATATCAATAGCATTGTCACTCTGTGTTCGTTGTGACTGTGAGGTGACTTGATGAAAAAAGATCAATACAAACTTCCGCATGCTATACAGCTTATCTACAACACTGCTGAGTGAAATTTTCTGAGAGAAAATATGCATACATAGAATATCCTTGGCAGAAGGCAGAGCAAGGATAAAGGAAAAGAACTATTTTTCAATATATATGTGGACTATCATGGACATATTGTGATTTCAACAAAATAATTTGTCAACATTTGTGTCATTCTTTCATTCGGTACATTTTTGAGGTTAGGTATTTGCTGTTGTTGTCTTCTTGGTCACACGTCCCCTTTTTTCTGTTATTGTATTCCAACTTCAGAGGAAATAACGAAACAAACATACCTAATTGAGGTCAATGCTTACGACGACATGATGATGAACAAAATAAACGGAAGAAGAATTCTAAAAGGACACGAACGGAAGACAACATTCTGCAATATACAACCAGGACAACGTCAGTTTTAAGGTGTCCTTCCGCAGAAATTAAGGTGACCATTTTAGTCTGTCCGCTGCAGTATAAACCATTACATAGCTTCATGAATCGTATTTTTCTAATCCCAATCTAATTCTAACTTTTCTGTGCCATTTCAGTTTGGTAGAAGTTTATGTCAAAACATAACGAAATGTTCTCTTACGTCCTGTCATATGAATATCTTAATGGCCGAAAGTATCTGTCAAAACAAAAAATGTTTTTTGCCCCTTTGTAAAAGTCAAATTTTTGCCGAAAAATGAGGACAGGCGTGCACTTTACAAAACATATTAATTAAAAACTTGGCGAAATGAAATGTGCAATGGGTGACCAGTTCACCAGTTGAATGCAGTTTGCAATCAACTATAGTATAACAGTTTTATTGGAGACTTCTTGATATCGACTGCAATAACTTTAAGATTTGCTGTGATGGAACTTGCGATCTACAAAGAAGATTTTGCAGTAATTTTGTATTGCAGTTGGTCAAACAGTTTTATCGTCCTGACTTATACATTTGACATAAGAATTTTGACAACTGTTAGTCTGTTCAAGATTATTATGGTTTGTATTCATTTAATTTCATATCTTAGAAACATATTATATGAAAAAAAGGCAACTGCAACACGATAACTACTGTCAAAACAAAAAGTATATTTTCAAGAAAGTTGTTATTTTTGACAGTTAAGCTTGCATGCAGTTTGACATACTGTTGTGTGATGTAGGTAGTTATATGTTCATTTGCTTCTAAAGTCATTTATAATTTCCATAAAAATGCTTAATCGAGGTGCACTAAATTATGCTATGTGCCTGTCAAATAAGAGAAACGTCACTGGTGTCATTTTAGATTTCTGCCATAGAAACTAGAGCCATCTACTGTTGACAAATAACAACCTAGTACAATTTCAATGAAATTAACAGAAGATTTCTAACATACCCTTTTTAATTTCAATTTGAATTGATAAAATAAAAACATTATTTCTTTTAAAAAGGACCTTTGGTCACCTTAATTATTTCAATACATGTTGCAACATTTGCATCGATTACACAGTATTGTTACGATATTAAGTTCTTAGAAAAGATAAATGAAATAAAAGTACCTTACCTATCCTTTTTTTCGGAGAACAAGGTAAGGCGACTGTTTCCTCAGAATGAACTTTTGTACATAAGGAAAAGGACACTTAAGAGCTATTTTGCATTAATACAATACAAAGTAGCATTTGTTGTTCTATGGTGTCCTGAATGTAGCTACATGTTGTATATGTACAATTGCATTTTTCAGCATGCTTATACATATTCATATAAATTTTGCGGAAAAAAATTTACATAAGAGTTTTTCTGTTCCTGAGTGCAAAGCACGAATGAAAGGATACATTTTGTTTTCGTTTTTTGTTGTTGAAAAAAAAAATCTAAATAGCAAGGACTTAGCAAGTGGTTTTGACTGTTTGCTACTTTTTTCCATGCAACAGTCTGTTGTGATTAGAGTTTGGTCGTGTGTTTTCTTCCCATTTACATATAAATATTTCTTTTTCGAACAATGACATTTTATTTTCACTGTATTGTTGCAAATGCTTTGCACGTTTTGTCGTTAAGGATTTTTGTTATCCTTTTTTTTTGTGCCATCACTAGATCATAATAATTATGTACATGCTATATAGCTTTGCGCTTACCTTTAGCCGTGAGCGAAATGGCATAGAAAGTATGTATAGTAGAAAGCGCTGGGGATAATGGCGAGGACACTTGCAAAAAATTAATGAGAAAGTAGTGAATGTGAATGCATATTTTCATATTATAAAAACTCATGGCCTCATTTTTTGAAATTTATAAAAGCAGTACATTCCTTTAGAAATTATTATATGTATTTGTACAATAAGTCTGAATAAAGACATTTCTGGATTAAAAGAAAGTGCACATTTTACAGTGCTCACATTACTTCTATGCCCACCTTCCAAAGATTTATATAATTTCATGAAAATCGGTTGAGTTATTTTGACGTGAATTGTACAAAAACGGACAAAAGCGGAGTTAAGTTGTATCTGAGTCAACTACTATAGAAATTCGGATGGGAAATATTATTAATTTCCCAAACAAATTTTGACAGTTCATATACGACATCGTTTGTTCTGGAAAGCTAGTAATTTTAAACTTCAATGTCATAAGCCTTGTTCTTTGAACTTATCCCATGGTCAAACTAGAGGTAGGTATAATTGACACACAAGAGTTGTCAAAAAATCTGGGGTTTCCGGCTCTTAAAAAAACAAACACTTTAGGGCTATCGATTTTCATCACCACCAACAACTTCAAAAGTTCTAATTTTTCACAAAAACGATTTGTAACGACCCCAGGGCGACTTCCAGGTTCAGAGAACAAAGCTGTCAGTTCATGATACATATAAATATAGACGTACCAGGTATGCTGAGTTGATATCTGCAAAAGAACCTTGTTGTAATTGCCTCACAATTATCTGTTAGCATCTTTTTAATATTTAATTTCTCAAAGGAATGCTTTGGTTTAGAATCCAGAATCAAAACTTACTGGAATTGCAAGGAAAAAGAATGTGATACATTTATTTATTATTATTCCGAACAAAATCAAATGATTGTGACGTCATGCCTAAGGTCAGTATACCTTACATTTCTATGTTTCTATTTTGACACGGTTGTCATAAATTATCTGTCTGTTAACTGTTAATCTTTTCAGCGGAGAAAATACTATACAAATTGAATTAATTTCTTTCCAATAAAACTCATATTAAGTAAAGGTGAAAACACCCTTTATTAAGTTTTTCGTTATCGATGGAAGATGGACAGTGCCAGTTTTTATACCCTATTCCATAGAATGGGTATATTATATTTGGTGTGGAGTTTGTAACATAGAGAAATAATACCATTAGGTATGGAAAAGTATATATATATTTTGACTCAGAATCAAAAGCCTAGTCGATTTAGCCATGTCCGTCCGTCCGTCCGTCCGTATGTATACTCTCTAGAGGTCGCAATTTTTGAGCTAGAAAGCTGAAATTTGGTATATATAATCTTTGGTTCAAGAGTAAAGCTAAGTTCTTGAACCGGCAAAATCCGCCCACAAACGCGCCCACAATCCCCATTTTTGTTGAACAACCTCAATTTGGTAAAATTAAATTATATTTTTTGTACAGTTACGATAAAAGCATAACGCTAAAATTTTGCACACGTGAGCTTTTGGTAAACTTTCTTCCAATTAAATAAAAATATTCCAGTTTGGGCGTGGTTGACGCCCATTTTTCATACAAAACCATCAATATTGTTTTTATAAAATAACAATTGTTATATTAAAGCGAAAAACATTGAATTTTGTGGGTATTACTTGCACATAAAAACCTTGTGTATGAAATCAAAAAATTTGATTTTGGGCGTGGCTGACACCCAATTTTCATTAGAAACTATAAAAAAATTGTTTTTGTAAATAAACGGTATTTATAATGAATTCGCAAGCCAAAATGTTGCGTCACTTAATAGAAACTAAAAGATTTGTGTATGAAAAGAAATTTTTGAATTTTGGGCGTGGCTTACGCCCACTTTTCATGAAAGAACGAAAAAAGTAGTCTCAAAAATTTAAGGTACTTCAAATATTCAATTTAAACCTTTTTTCTTCCGTTTGTTATTTGAGAAATATATCTCCACATTTTCTTCTGTAAATTTTTTCAATACGCCCACTTTTGAAGGCGTGAGTTTGATAAAATACTTTTGTTCAGGTAAGATTGTTTAAAAACTATTCGATTCAGCTGTAGTTTTACACATATGCCTAAATACTGATCAAAGCTCAGTTAGTGCTTCAAATTTTTAAGACACGCCCACTTTTAAGGGGCTTTTCCGTCAAAAGTCGTATAATGCATTAATTTTTTAACGTTTTTTAATCATCGGTCGCAGTTTTGAAGTAAACAGATGAACACTTGGATTTATATTCCTTGGTTACGTAGCAGAGTGTGGTCCAAGAATTGTTAAAAACACCCATAATCGCTATTTCCATTCAAAATCTAATTTTTAAAAATTTAAGTTTTGTCTTGTTTTGTTCAAATCGATCTGCAAGAATAAAATTGAATGTCACTGAGCTCATACCATAATTGCCTTGGCAATAAAAAGTTTAAACTTTGGGCGTGGCGCACGCCTTTTTTTATTGTGCCAGTACTAATTGAACATCACACCACACAAAATTAATGTTATTGAATTTTTTTCTGTCTGCTAAAGAAGAATTTTGTTTCTGAAACTGAAATATCGGCTGGCTGCGGGAGGCAGACGCATACACATACAAAAATATAGGGAATAGGGTATCCAACAGTTCGTTGCAAACGTACTGTAGCTCTCGCTTATGTTTTTTTTTTTAATTTCGTGAAGTCTGATAAAGCTGGTGTTAAGCCCAGTTTCAAGGCAGAGTTTGCATATTATAGAGTAAGTTTTCCATTGTACCCACGACATCATCCTCTCCTCAAATCCCTGTGGTTGGTAACACGGGCGCAGCCATATTGGATTTGCTGATAATACCCGATCATGCACTTACTTTTCATCTGTAAATAAAGCAGTTCCATTCTTGCAACAGATTTACACACACAGGAATGGTTGGGACTTAAGAGTATTAACCACTAGGCCTTGCCTGTTGGTGCAACAATATTTATTTATTTATGGCAACGCTATGGCCAACTACTTGATAAACATGAACCAATTTTTCAATACTATCCCAAGAATGTTTTCCAGTTTCTGGTATTCTTTTTTCTGTGGACAACGCCTAACTTAAATAGTCCATGGCATAAAGTCTCCATTTGGACAGAAACCTTTATCAATTTATGTTTCCGATCTGTCAGAAATGTCGAAGTCTGGATGAAGATCTTTTGCAAAAATGAAGGTCAATAGAAAAGCTCTCTGTTTGCCGATGCCTATATTGTGTGCTCACCTTAAGTGCTCACTAAAAAAAAAAATGTTATTCATGTTAATTATATATTATTGTCCCTTTCTGCTTTTTCTATCTCTATCTCTTTGTTTTTTTTATATATTGAACTGAATAAAAATAATCTTCTTTTTGTGAACTAAGACCCAGAACACGCGCTTTTTCTTTTCGTTTGGAAATTTATTTTTTGAGACCATTTTCAGCCTGGAAATACCGTTAAAACAAAAAACCCAAAAAACATTCTCCATCATCTCGTTTTAAGCTTTGAGTTTTTCAAACAACACTAATTGCGATCGGAAACAGAAAATCATTGTAATAATACAAAATTATGGCCGTTGGTGGCTAATTTTTTCTTAGCCATATCTTTTTTTCTGCCACATACATACATTGACTTTAGTAAGGTCATGTTTGTTGTTATTTTTAATTCAAACTGCTTTTTTTACATTCTTTCACTTGTGTGAACTACATTATTCATAGTTCCATAAATACTTAAAGATTTTAAACTGTCAATCAACTTTGGGGAACTAAATGTCAAAATCTGAAATTCTTTTGTCTGTTTTGTGGTTTATTCGCCAATTGACACCGCTTGTGATATACAGTATACAGTATATCATGTCATGGTAAAGCGCAATCAGCAATGAAAATTTGGAATATAGAGGGCGCCACTAATGAACTCTTTCTGTGCTGTCAGCTGAGGACAAGTTTCAATTCATTAAATAATATGGAATGCATGGACAGTTGGAAGACAGTTGCTTTTAAAATTAATAAAAAATGTTAATAAATTCCGGCATTTCATGTCAAATAGGTACGTTACTTCATGCGTTGTTTTTTTTTGTATTCCGAATACCCCTAATCAAATATGTAGGCAAAAATTAAATTTCATATTGCATCGAGTTTGCGTGTTCACAAAATGCAGATCACGTTTGACTCGCAAAATAAACCAAATTAAATTCAGCCAAATGCGGACAGTTTTTTGTTTGTGTACCTACCTATATTGTTATGGGGCTGGAAAAAATTCTATAAATTATCAACTGTCAAGTGATTTTTAATTGGCAAGCTATAGTTAGCGCGTTAGAACGTTTCATGCTTATTTATACGGGGAACGCGAAGTTTTGTCTTTATGGGTCTGTTCGGAATTCATGTCGACTTAATGGGAATTGTACTTTGTTGAGTGTACAGGTACTCTAAAACGAATAATGTGCTAATAAGCTTCTATAAAGAGTCGATTGCATGCGGCAAATAAAAATTATTCTGGTCTATGTTTGTATCTTTGAACATCCTGGTCTATGTTGCAACAAATTTTTTGTTTCTATCCAAAAAGTCCAATAAACATTTCAACACATTTCAAAAGTGAAACAGGTACCTAAAGACTTTTTATTCAAATGCTTTGATTTTTTTTTGTCTTACCCATTCACGACGCTAAAATATAGCTTCCATGAGTTTAGGATTCCTGAAATACAAAGCAAAACACTACAAAACAAAATAAACATTTGATTTTAAGTGAAATAAAAATTCCGCTTTGATATACTTTACGGTCTCTGTTTACATTTATAACCACAATCAAGCAGCACTAAATTAGGTCAGAATTAAGGTGTTGGCCTTGAAAAGTCCAAAGAAAAATGTTAAACACAACATACACCTATCGGGTTGAAATCCGGAGCGGCCGGCGCGGCGTCTATAAATTTTAATTTTATTTTATCCAAGGAATAAAAAGTTGTTTATGCAATTTTATAAAAGATACTATCAAAAGAACTGACTGCATAAAAATAGTCATGCAGGTATCGGTACCTACGAGGTTCATAAAAACTGCAGATACGACCGCAAGCCACAAAAAACATGTTCTTTGTGCAAAAATGAGCGCAGTTCTTTTGATTGGCACTTTCAATTATATAGCCATCAGTATTGGTATAACGGTATCTGAATCAGAACCCCTTCATGACTTTATTATACAAAAAAAAGAGAAACGGAAAAATAAGGTATCTAGGTATTGACAAACTCGACGATGCAGTGAATGCAATTAAATTAATTAAACCATCAAATATTGTGAGTACATGCAGTTAGGGTAGGTTTTACTCGTAAGACTGATGAAACACACACAAAAAAAAAAAGTTCCAACTGCTGGATGTTAGAAACCGACATGAAGTTGTATATTTTAGAAAACCTTGTGTTTCGTTTCGCTTCGGTAACTTTTGATTTCGATGTTTTTTCTTTTTTGCTTTGCTGATTAAATTAAGTTTTGCGTGGAAACAATTGAATAAATGTTTGCTTAAATATATTTAGTTGATGACTTTGTCGGCATATTTGTGTGGACAAAATAGCACGACACTCATGCCAGCACGAAAAGTTTTGTGTTCCAAGAAGGTGTTAAATGAATCAGACGTTGTGGAACATTAGTTTCATTGCTTCTTTAAGTTCACCCCTCTTCTTTTCATGTTTCAGACAAAGTGGGCGAAAAGCCATCTTGAATCATTACTCATATGTTTTTTTGTTGTTGATTCGTCATGCATGTTTCTAATCTGTCACTATTAAAAAAATGTATGTACCATGTGTCACGTGGGGGTTAAGATTTCGAAGATGTTACAGTCGCAATAAGTCAATTCCCTTTAAAGTTATAACAAGTTTTTCAAGAATATACACACTTTGACGTTATGTTAGTAACTTAATTCTAGTACCTACTCCAGCTAAAATTTTTGTTTCGAAGTGTACATGTTAGAACTTAGCGAACATATTAATAGCTTTACATCTGTCCCGATTCAACGCAACTGGATTTAGCTGTGGCCACTACTGGATGACGAGTTGCTTTTGCCTTCCGAGTTCCCACATGTCTTTTACCCATAGGCTTCAATTAGAAAAATTTTGTTCGCTATATTGTAGTCGGATTTCCTCAGTGTTTCTATTTAATATTCAACGCCACTTCCGTTGCATGATGTCTGCATCCAAGTTTTTGAAGATTGCGTTTTGAATGCCATTTCTGTCTATCATGACTGCATTTGCATTGTATAGGGTTTTCCAATAAGAGGTGTTATTTTGAATAGCCCGCTATTTCGGTAGTTGTCTTTTTTGAAGCTGAAAATTTTTCGACATTTGACAAGTAGAAATCACGCCGTTAAAAAATTAAAATGATACACGCTTCAAGAACGCATTGATTTTATTAAAATTCACTATAAAAATGGTGAAAATTTGGCAGAGATGGTTCGTAAAACAAAAAAAATGTTGTGTCCAAAGTGTTGAAGAAAACCCATGTTTGTCCATTCCTCGTCGTCCTTTGGGATAAGGCATTCCACAAACGTCATTAGGTACACCGTATTTTGCATAAAGACTTGGGTCTTGAGGCTTATAAAGTTCAGTTAACACAAGAACTCAAGCTGGCCGATCATCAACAACGTCTAGTCTTTACTGATTGGGTCCTTGAAATGCATGAAAATGATCCGAAATTTCATCGAAAAATCATCTTGACTGATGAGGCCCATTTCCACTTCGGTGGCTACGTCAACAAGCACAATTGTCGTATCTGGGACTCGGGAAACGCAAGATTTATTGTTGAAAAGACTTTTTATCCTCAATGAGTAACTGTTTGGTGCGGTTTATGGTCCGGTGGGGTCATTAGACCTTACTTTTACGAAAATGAGGCTGGAGCAACAGCTATTGTTCTCCATTATTAATGGCATACTTTCCTCTTTACATTGAAATAAACATCCGATCACTTGTTCAAAAAAATGCAATTTTTCTTTGAATATCAAAATAGCACCTCTTATTGGAAAATCCTGTATAAAAAATGTATTTAGAATTCTTTTATTGCCGTTTGAATGTAGTTCCCTCTGGTGCACCAAAAATTCGTTTCCAATATCCAATAATTTGTGGGACTTTCATTTTTTTTTTTTTTTTTGAAACTACCAAGATTTAAGAAGCCCAATGTCAATGCCATTATCGGTAAACTGTACATAGGACATATTTTACAACCACAAAATTATTTTACTCTTTTGAATCGTAACGAAACGATCGTAAGATGATATCAACATTGTAGTTATGTTGTATTCTATGCTTAAAGACCCTCTATTTAAAGGTGGAAACAACTGACAGCTTGTGTCAAAATCAAATAAAACGTTTCTTTCTGTCAAAAGACCTCGTTATTTAAATTGAACGGAAGTGAAGGGAAGTATCTGTCAAATGTTTGCCGGTAACATTTGGACACTAGCATACTCTTTAGCACATATAAAAAACATTATCTAAAAATTGACGAAATAGAGCAATCCGCTAGTTCTGTTTCAGATCAGCACTAGGAAGAAGAAGGAAACATTTTTAACACTACTTAAATGAGTGCATCCAACCAACCTATTATAACAGATATACAAGTGTTATAATTTCTTCTAAATATGAACATTATTCCTTTAAGGCAAAAATGTTATTCTGCATCTCGGACTGAAAATGTTTAAAGAGACAAAGAAAAACCGGGAAATATCAAAACTAGTTTTGAGTCCCTAAGAAACAAGAAAAATATAACAACAGCAATTTATTTAACAAATAATCTGACAGCTATTCATGACAAGCTTGTAAATTTGTAACTCTTGTTAACTACGTTTCTAAATGCAGCAACTCATTCTCCTAACAATTTTGTTTCTATTGTGAGATTACTTGCAGTCGTTGGTTTTTACACATAGGTACCAAGGACCACTTTCTGGCTTCACAATAACATCAAGTAAAAAACAACTATAGGTACTCGCATACAACACCTGATAAGAGTCTTAAGAAAACCTTGAAATTTAACATTGCCTTCGGTCAAATTAACCAGAACAGTGTGCGTTTGTTCTCATATATCACACATTCTTTCATCGTTAAAAAACTAAAAAACAAAAAAACTTTTCCAAAGCCAACCTAATGGCGAACACGAAGCCAATTACATGTCAGACTGTACCTTTTTCTTATAGTTGTGTGTATAGTAGTTACTTGCACTAATTAGCCTTCCAAGTAGTTGAGTTTATATCTAAAACAAAACCCACCGCACTCAACTTTATTGCTTTGAAGAGCAGTTTTTATACAACAACTAAAAAAAAAAGACTAAAAAGTTCCTCGCTATAGTTGACCTAGAGACCATTAACTACATCTACAATAATGTATTATTTGCATTTAATTCAATTTCTATCCCTGACAGTGACCATATAGTCAGCTATTCAATGTCAGAGAGAAAAACAATTAAGAGTACAAAAAAAAAAAAAATGTGTGTAATAAACCACCAGACCAAGACGCCCCACATCGTAGACTCGTCCGTCCACGTCAGTTTTGACAGAAGCAATCTAGCCAAGCCCATCTAACTTTAACTACCAAAGCGTTGCAGTGCGTCCCCAAGCTACTTACGTCAATTCTAACATTTATATCGATGACTCAGCTCATTTTATAGTCTCAGCTCTCTGTTCTCAGTCACACTACCTAGTCAGTCAGTTCAGTGGTGGATGTGGATGATTTCTAAAAGAAGAACTCAAAGTAAATTTATGGCGGAACTGTACTTGCACTTCCTCGAAATAGTGATTTCAAGTTTGTTTTTTGTTTTCTTTGAAAGCATTTCATGATCTCATCCGGAGCACCACCCCTTCGGTCGTCGCGCCGCACCGTCTGGTCTCCCTTAGCCCAGATATCGATTGTTCAAGGAATAATCTTCAAACAGCCACCCACTCACTCACTTCACCTGATGTGTCCCTCCTCCATCGTATATAGTTTGCTTGGAAAATTGCATTGTGTAAACACCTTAAACACTATAATAATGCAAATATGGCAGAATTCAAAGGAAAACATAAATTTATCTCGCGCGCTCTGCTGGCTGCACTGGGAATCGCTTTGAAAGATAAAAACAAAATAAGAAGAAGAACAGCGCCGAAGGTCGCTTGGGTGCAGTTTTAGAGCAGTGTACCTACGTGACACATCGTCGTTCAGTCGTTCTTCTATATAATAATGTAGAACAACAACAACAAAAGCAATAACAACGATGTTCATCATTTTCTTAGCATCTGCGTAGAATCCATGTTTTGGTTTTTTGCAACCAGCAATTTGGTTTCTTCCTTTCGAAGTCGGTCAAACGTGCGGGGTAAACAAAACCAACAGAAGCTCCAAAACAAGCACTCGAAAGTCAGCAAAATTTCCATTGAAGAAAATAAACTGCATTATATGGGGCGCAGCAACTTGACCAAACGTGTGCTTGAGGTTTATGTTGAATCTTCCCAATTCAAGATTTAAATTATAACAGTTGAAGTTATAAAAGTGTTATACGAAAATCTGATATAACCATTATGAGGGGACGGCAGAAGAATTTAAATTTATGAGGGTGGTATTTTGAAATCTTGGGAATGAGTTCCTTGAAATTAAGGAGTTGGAAGAATTAAATAATTTATATTCTCAATGACAACTGTCAATAAAAATGAACAACTCAACGTTAATGACATTTCTAAGGAACTGTCAGAATAATGTTGGTCAGAGGGCTCATTTAGGAAGTTATCCCCAAAATTAAATGACTTCAGTTTCAGTCATATTTTTGAAAGGTCGAACAAGCATTGAATTCCAAAGTGCGTCACTGAGTGATAAGTTATTCTGTGCACAAGTCATGCTCTAATAAGTGCTTAGTTTTTTTTTGCTCTGGTGGCCAAACTTCGAGCTGCGGTGGCGACCGACGCGACGGGCCGTCAAAGGGCCCATTGACCCTTTTTAGTCGGTAATGTCGAATTAATCTTGATCTTGATTTATGAAAATTGGGCTCCAGAAATAGAGAGTGGGTTTAAATAAACCATTATACGTTTGAGCCCAGATTATAAAAATCACCAGTAATTAAGATCAAGATAAGTATTGGCAGCGCAGGTAATCTTCATTAAGAAACCATTTATCTGTGCGATTTTTGTTTTGTTTAAAAAATATTGGGGTACCTAATGAAAAAAATTCTACCTAAAAAAAGTAGGAAATACTAGGTATCTAATTTGTGTTATATGCTCATAGCATTTTCAAGAGACTTGGTTTTTTGACAGTTCAAAATAATGACAGTAGTTGTGGCAATTTGGTGATCAAGTTAAATCTTTGTTATGGCTCTGATGAATTCAAATGAATAGCAATATGGAATTTGATCGGTCATTACTCTGATATTATTTTTAGGATGGTTTGAAATGTCGTTATATTTGTAATTAAATATGATATGTATTATAATTATGTCATTAAAATGTCATTATTATTCCAGTTACGTACTTTTTTGTAAACAGATTAAACGAGAAGTTAGAAAGAAACTAGATGGATAGAAAATAAGATATAGCTTATAGAATTTCATTTGTCAAACTTCATTGACAATTAGAATGATTGTGTTTCACTCTAGCAAACAAATTATTGACAACACGTTCACAGGGCAGTGCTGCTGTTCACTATTCAGCTCTCAGCGACATATTTTCCACTGACCTGTCAAGACAGAAAGGTGCCGACTTTAAAAACAAAGACTATTTTTGACAGACTTAAAAACAGAAACAGAAATAAGGCTGTCGAATGTAGGGCCGGAAGGAATCTGATGTTAAAAGAATTTAAAACAGTCAAAACACTCAAAGCGTTAAAAGATTTCAAGCAGTTAAAAGACTCTAAAGCAGCCAAATGACTGCATTACATTTAATGAATGTAAAAGATTTTTACAAGACTTCCAAAAATGCAAGAAGTTAAAAAGTAATGTATTCTTTTGACTTCAAGTTTTTTAATTGCTCTAAAACAATTTTTTACGAAAGACTTCAAAACTTACTGGGAATTTTTCTTTGAATTTATACTGACATGAAGTCAATGCCTATAAAAAAGTATAAGCCTTTTTAATCATGTTATTGTAATACAAAAACTATTGCATTCTTTTACTTAATTTGGACACGCCTTTATAAAACTGAAACGACTACGAAATATCTATGAAATAGAACGGTGGTGCTGACAACCAAAACTGCTGATAAGATTTTGATGAATATTTTTCTGACTGATGTTGCGCTAAATGGCTAACTCGAAATTAAATCAGTTTTTCGTAGTATCTTTTTCAGAAAGTGTATTATTTTCTCGAAGGAAAACGCACTTTCCACTCTGTCAAGAATAGAGCATTGATAATTGATAATTGAAAGTGGCATACGTTTTTCGAAGTGTCACCATTTTGCAAAATGAAATTTTACATCGCAAAGTAAAAAAATATCGGATTTTATATCGCAACCTGCTGTATTTTTTCACTTTGCGGTAAAAACAATCTGGAAAATCTTTTCCGAAGAAGTTTCCTTTTACGCATCCGTCAAAATCGCAAAAATAAATTTGTGACGTGAACTTTTTTGTTTGCAATATAAATATTCTGTTTAGTTTGGTAACAATCCTCCATTTAATATTTTTTTTTTTTTGCATTTTTGACAGATGAAATAATATATTTCCTTAATTTCTGTACTACCTAGGGGCTTGCTTCTGAATGCGTTCATTTGGTCAGAAGATCAAAATTCTTGTTTAACATGACATCTGTGTTTAACTGGCTGCGCACAATGGTGTAGCAGTAGCAGTAGGACGCAGCAATGTCAAAGTTAAATGTATGTAAATCGTATTGCACGGCTACAATGTGAAGTAGCAGATGCAGCAGAGAGAGTCGCTGAAGTACAAGTCGACTCGACTTGAACTTCACGACCCTGCGCTGTAAAACAACAACAAACCAAAATGGCCGACATGGTTTTTGTTTGAGTTCAGTGCTACACATTGTATTCGTGTATGCTGCTTTGTGAGCTACTTTTTTTGGCATTTACTTTGACATTGCTGCGTGCTACTGCTACTGCTACACCATTGTGCGCAGCCAGTAAGACAGAAATATAAGGTATGCCGACTTAATACAACTGAAAAGCCATCTTGATATTTTTGTGATGTCAGATGTCACAATCATTTTTGTTTTTAGGTATGCTGTTTTAGATATGGTCTTGTCGAGTTGTCACATATTCATTATTCCGAGTCTGAAGTTACTAAAAATTCCTTTTAAGTTTGTCATTCATTATTAAAACAAAACAAAATTTTCTTATTCATTTAGCCTGACCAAGTTTAAGTTGGCAAATGGCAACTTTATTATATTATCCTAAGTTAATTGAATGAACAATTAAAAATGAAATGTAAAATAAGAAACTAATGTAATCAGAAATCAAAACCTCAATAAAGTTATTTACTACTACAGTGCTGTCTGGGTAGCGTGATCACTGGGCTGCGTGAACACCTGGCTCGCATGAACACCAGTTTTTTTATACAGAGCACTCTATAGCGTGAACAACAAAAACCTCGATAGCATGAACCACAAATTTATGGTCCCTTTTCGGGGATTTCCCTTTATTTTAGACATCTTAGTTTTCCACACTCGTACCTACACACATTTTTGCATCGCATAACCCGTTTTTGTTCATATAAATTGTTGCTACTGATCACAATCTTTAAAAAAAAAACGTTACACGTTTGAACACGTGAAATTAACTCAGTTTTCGGCAACCAAAATTCTTATCATTGAAAGAAAAAGGTGATATTATCGAAAAACTAGAAAGGGTTGTAGCTCCATCAATTTTATCCCGGGAATACAGTGTTGCTAAATCTAAAATTTCGGACATAAGACAAAATAAGGATAAGTTTTTTAAAGTGGTGGTCAGTTCGCTCAAAAGAAAAATGTTAAAACATAACGCAAAATGTTGTCGAAGTGTCTTTTTCTTGATAGGTAAAATATTGGATAGTGTGAACAACCTGGATAGCATGGACAGCCTGTGCAATAATTAGTTCACGCTACCCAGACAGTACTGTACTACTATAAGGTATGCTGGCATGTACATAATTTATCTTTCAAGTGAAGAATTCATGAATCAAGATGCAAATTGTCTTAGAAATTTTTTTTTTTCAAAATTGACCAAAGAAATTTGGAAGACCTTTTTTCATCTTCATTGGTTTTAGCGGTGGTTTTGCGCCCCGAAGACTAACTTCCGGGGCTTTTTCATCTTCATTGCTCTTCATTTTCCTTGGTCTTGGAAGTCTTGGTTTTGGGCAGTAATTTTGTGCCTCCCAAAGACTGATGCTAGGCGCAAGTGCTGATTTACCCCCCCCCCCCCAACCCCACCCTGGATCCGCCGCTGGCTTACTTGCTGAAAGACTAAATGCTCAATATACAGCGTGCTTATCGTTAAAAATATCTATCTAAAGATGACAATAAGCCTCCAGTCCTTATCATCAAAAAATAAGGAAACACATTCGTAATTTTACCATGAACACAATACAAGTTCCCTTATGGTCTTCAATAATTATTGTCTGAATGGAAAGGATTGGCGATGGTGAGCTTCCATAATGCCAAAACAGGGTCATACAAGTGTGTAATTTTTTTTTTACATTCCACCATCCACGAGTATCCAAAAGATACACATATATAAATTTTCTTATTAAAGATAGTTTTGTATCTTAAAGAAAGAAAAAAAAACTCACATTATCATCACTTCCTTTGCAATAGGAATCTTCGTCCTCTGCCACCGCCATCGACATTGCTGTGGTGTATCGCTTAATATGCTTGCACCTGCTGCTGCTACTGCTACTGCCCCCTTCACAACTACTGCTACTCCACTTGTTGGTGCAGATTGCACAGATTTTACTTAGAAACTTCGACAGGATGGCAATTATTTTTTTTAACAAATGATTTTTTTTTCTTCACAAAATTGATATTAAAAAAAAAAAAACACACACAAAGGACTATCACACTATATTATATACGAGTAGAGGCACATGGAATAAAGGAGCGCACACTTTGAAAATAGAGCATAACGCAGAGATTCAACATGAAAATTGATTTTTTTCAAAAAAAAAAAGGAACACAAGAAAAAAAAATTAAACAAAAATATTATGTTAAGGACTAAGTTGGTCCTGGAATTTTATACATAATTTTAGAATTTATGTTGTTGTCGTTCACTTTAAGGGTTCACTCACGATTAAAAAAAAAAAAAAAAATATGTACGTAGGTTGGTGTGGAAAACCTTTGTGGAGGAGGGTGTCGTACCCGTTCAAGGACACGCCATTGTCACCAACCGATAAGGATACGATTTCGATCAATTACACGCATTGTACCTTGGATATCCATGACATAACATTTCACTGTACACAATAAGGTAGGTAGTAGGTATAGACAAGTTGTTGCTAACAATTTCAAAAGATATTTTTTTGTTGTTAATTTAAGTCAGTTCGACAAGGGAATGGGGCGAGGGAAGACTCAATTGAAAGGTCCTTTTAGAAATTTCAATACTTCACAGTCACACTACGGGATGTTTGTTCATTCATTCACAAAACTGGAACACTCAATTGAACTGTAAATGAGTCTGTTCAACTCTTTCATTTAAAAAAAAATAAAACCGTTCTGTAAACTTGGCTCGTACGCGTACCCGTTAAAGAGTGAGTTAACAACGTTCAACACATCTAACACAGACAAAAATTTAGTTATTTTCTTTGTTTATTTATTTTGTTTGTTGCCAAAAGTGGTTTACCTTCTGTGTTTAATTTTTTTTTCTTTTTTTTGTTTTTCGTTCGTAATTTGGCGTGTTTACGGTTTATATTCTCACGTCTGCGGTTCGTGGAAGAAAAAAGCACTTTGAGTTGGCTATAAGGCCATGAAGTTAAAACACAGCCACACAGCGGCCTGGCAATGTTTAAAGAACGTGTTTTTTAGTTTAAAGTTGAAAGCTTTTTTCGTATTTTTTTTTTTCAAATGTATGTAGGTATTGTTTGTTTGGAGCTTTTTCGATGAAACAGTGAGGCTCAAAAGTATTCGCTTGGATAAAATTGGTTTATAAGGTTTTTAAAATATTATGTGGATTATAAATAGAAGGTATCAATGAGTATGGTCATCATCAAGGTTTACATTGATTTGACGATTTTTAGGAATTAAGAAACGATACCGACCATATTTTGTATAAACACGGGTCTTTCTGTATTAAAATGTTCCAATTTATTTTAGCACTTCATTCCCTCAGTTCAGAAACGAAAGAAACTGGAACATAGCAGTGTTCTGTTAAATGAAATTTTAAACGTCAGAGGTCGCATTTCTCGGCTATTTCTTTGCTTCAGTCTTAATTGAAGAAAAGACATACTTTACTGAAAATAAAATGGATATATGTAAGTGAAGAAGGGGATTAAAAAGATCCAATCTGACAGTAATGATTCCGAACTCCCCAATAATCTCATGAACGCTACTGACTATGAGATGAGGTCAAAACTGCAGACACTGACGGGAGAATGATTGCATCGGATGAGGAAAATTGTTTCCTTGAAAAGAATGCCTAGACATATCGTTAAAGCTAGATGGTCTGCTAGCTCGAAAAAAGTCTTAATTCTATGGGGACTCTCTTGTCAAAAACCTCAATTAATAGAAAGCTAACATGCAGCATATGCACTATAAACAAAGATTTGCGAAACAGGACCCACCGAAATCTTTTGGTACGAAGAAGCAGAATGCTTCAACACACTGCTTCCCACAACTTCCGGACGGTGCTGCGGTGTATCAAATAACGAAAGGTTTGTGCGTCCAAAAACACAGTGAAAGAGTGAAATTTGGATACAGAACTCCAAAAGCCATACAGCCATACGAATATTAGGCAAGAAGATGAAAAAAAAAATACTTAGTTTTCTAGACTTGAAATATATCGAAAAGTTATAAGCGAAGCACAAGCCAAGGGCTCAACCGCGACACCTAGGCAAAAGATGGTAAATGGCAGGTCAAACTCAAAACAGCCAGATAGAAAAGTGTCTCTTAATTATAAGCGACTGAAATCGGAACCTATTATACACCCATACCAATGTTCAGAAATAAAAAATCCAAGAAGGCTAACACAGGCCTCAACGGAATCCTGACAGGTCGCAATACAATGGGAACCCAGATGAGGTAAATGTACATGAGAAAGTTAAATGCCCAGTCTTAATAAACCGTTTGTGTGAAAACCCGTTTTCGTTTACAAACATCTTATTATCAGGCAGGTACTTATTGTTAAAAATGGACAAAGGATTTTATCCCTTCTTTAAGCTTATCACAAAAATAATTAACGCAAATCTGTTTATCCAGTGCAGGCAGTATGATTGCCAATAGAAACAAGAGCATATAATTTTCAAACCAATTATTTGTACTTTCGATCGTCGCAGTCTTATGATTGACTGTTATTTTGGAAAATGGCTGACCAAATCATTTCTATTATTCATGGGCACTATTACAAAAGGGTGTTTCCTAATTTGATGCCAATAATTTGGGAAATGATTCTTGGGTGATGGACATGTTTTGCGAAAAAAAAAGTTTTACAGTAAGGGTCTTTCTCCGATTTTGGATCCATTTACCGAAGTTTTAAGAAAATTCTAACCTTGAAGTTAACAAATAAATTCACCGTGGATGCGGGAAAGACCTTAGAGAAACGTAAAATCTTATTGCGTTAGTATTATTTGAAGTTATTATAACTAGACGTACATTATGTCAGCTGCGGTACACTTTTTAACTACTCACTGAAGTGTAACTTTTTGGCATTAGTTTAATTGATAACTTTCGAAAAAGCTTTCTTTGCCCAGTTCAACTCAACAACAACACCCAGTGACAGTGACACTTCCTGTGGACAGACAGAGTGACAGTTAGTTGCTTTCGAAAATCAACATTTTTCTCCTTCTAAGAACTTGCTCTCACGATGTGAGTTGGAGTCCCCGTTCGCATGCACTTTGTATTTGTACTACATGTTTATGTGACAGATTGGAGGGTGGAAGAAAAAACAACGTTTATTTTTTGACGTGATTATTCCCTAAAAGCTCAACACCATGACGCATGACGACACTTGGTACAAAATTTGTTTTGATGAATGGTGGTCTGGTCTCTGGTCTCTGGTGACTAATGATGACGACATGGTATCATGGTGTTGTTGTCATTCTATATGGTCATTCAGACATAATTTGCTTTAACCGCGCATTCTGAATCAGATACATAGTTCAAATACTTTATTTTTTATTTAATTAAGGGGAAGGGGCTATTTTGTATCTAGATGAAAGGGGTATGAATATGCTATTACATCGAGTAGATGTTTGTCTAATAAATAGACCGTGTAATTACAGTGTATTCTAAGTGCTTAATAGACTAGGAACTCTACCGAGTATGTTGGGAATTACAAAGCTGGACGAATAAGTAAATGTCTATGTTTATGAATTGCAACTGGCAATGCCAATCGTTCGCCGATTTTATAATAATGTGTAAAGCTGGACCACAATCAAAATCAATTCCAACTTTTAATAGAAGGTAATAAATGCAATAATGCTGGTTAAGAGGCATTACGACATTTTTGATTCGGGTTGGATGATTTTTTGTTTCTGCCAATATCTAAATATCAAGACTTAGGTCCCCTGGGCAGTGCACTGAAAAAAATAGGGGAGTAGGGGTAGGAATACAAATCGGAAACTTTTTCTTAATTTCAAAATTTAGTATAGCATCTCTAATCAAACATTTTTGAATATTTTTAGCTTAATGGTGGTTCTATATTTTTGCAGCACCTTGAATTCTGAAAAATCGCACTTTATAAAAAATTGAGATAGGAGATCTAAATCCAGACAAACAAATATAGAAATTGCAATTGCAATTATTATTGTACAGAGCGATGCAAATTTATTTTTTTTGGGAAAGAATACACAATCTATGGCCCCCAAAAGATCAGATTGACGACAAACATTTGAGTGTTTTAAGAGTAAAATCGAAATCGAACTGCAATTATTGTTTGATATTGGCAATGTGGAAATCCAAATAAAAAAACAGTTGACATATAGTGTGTTCAATGAATCTGAGCTGCACAGAAAAGAACAGAAAAGATCTGAAAAGTACAAAATTTGGTGTTCAATGAGCAAAAATCCTGTTCTTTTCTGTTCTACAATCTGTCACTTTGTGTTCAATGAAGTTGTCCAACACAGTTTAGAACAATATTTCCTACACCTACTTTTGAGGTGGTGCAAGTGCGTGAGAACTGTCAAAAGTGTCAGCTGACTTGTTTGAAATTATTTGAAAACTGAATTTTTGCAATTATTTGAAAAGTTGCGACGATATAAAATAAAATAAAATTATAAACTAAAAACTAAAATGGATAAAGTGCAAAAATAGAAATTAGGTCCGCATCAGGTCAAGTTTTGACTGTGGAGTGTTCTCCAAAAACGGGATCTGCATTATTTTAAATTTAAAATTTCACAGCTGATAGAGGAGCTGTCAAATACGAAACTACATTTTTCTGTTCTAACTTGTTCTGACAGTTTTCACACACTTGTGCTGTTCTGTTCTGTTCTGATCTAGTTTTTCTTCATTGAACAAACTTATAGTGTGTCAAACAGGATAAAGATATCAACTACCTATCTTGAGTTTGCTAGAATTGCCTGGATTACAACTTTACATTTTACAATTAAAAAAAGGCTCAGTCATCATCTTCGTCATGTTGTATGTAGGTACAGTAGACGCTCGATATAGTGAACGTCTTTATAGTTAACTATCCAATATCACCACTAAAATTTAACAAAGACTACTCTGAATAGTGAGAGATGAGATTCTCAATATAGGGAAATAAATTTTCTTTTGGGCGATATTCAACCAAAAAATTTTCTGTTATACTGCGCCTCTGAAGTGTTGGTTTCTTTGAAATAAAAATTGATGTGTTTTGTGTTCTTCTTTAATAAAAAAAAAAAGAAATTTATTTATTATACCAAATTTAGTGTTGGTAAAAATTTATAAACTCCCGCTCGATATAGTGAAAAGGCTTGGTTTTATTTGTTCACTATATCGAGGGTCTACTGTAGTATCTAAATCTAAATTAGACTATGCAATGGAACGAGACTGCTTGTGAAAAAGCTTATTAACGAAATCATAGAGGTGACGACTATCAAGGAACAGTAAAAAATAGAGGATGTTTTAATTCCCTTTACCCCAATCATTCCAACAGTCTTGGCATTCGAGTTAAAACGGCTGCAATCACCCGTTCATTTGAGCTCCAGGATAACTATCAACAAATCACAATTTCAGTCGGTGGAAGATTGTGGAAGCACGTTATAGTTTCCTTTTTTGCGTGTGGAAAGCTGTGTGTTGCGTGTTCACGTGTCGGCGAGCATCTGTTTCCTCCCACGCGCGCCGTATAACAAGAAAAAACTTAGTTTATATTACAAAGCCTCATTGAGTTCATTTGAGTAACCAACGAGCTTTATTAAAACACCAAATAAAGCTCAATGCAAGCGTTAAACATTGCTCATCTACATATAAGTGAATTGGAGTGGAAGTTGATTAAGATTTGAAATTACTCATGAAAAGTTACAATAAAGTCAAAAAAGGTGGTTACAAAGTTCGTCGAGTCATCAATTTCTATTATAAAAATGTCTTTTTCCTTGAGAAAAAAGCATAAGGTATTTTTTAATATGCCCCACATTCCCCTAAATGCAAATGGATAAATTCCTCTCAATCAACAAATCAATTTATTAAATATGATGTTTTCCATAAAGTTCAGAAAAGAAAACTATGACAATTTACACAAGATTTATATCGATGACTAATGCTATGATGACAACACTAAATTCTAATATGGTAGTGTCATTTTCAATTTTTGGTCATATGCTCGAAATTCATTTGATTGAACCGTTTAGTCGTTCATATCAGATTTATTTTTATGAACCGGAATGTGAATCGAATTGCTCATTTTTGATAAATTATTAACTTAATTCGAGGTTCATATTTATAGATGCTTCATTAAGTTTATTTTTATTTGAAAACAGGAAATCTATCTTTATTCCAATAGCCGCGCAATAAGGCGAGATAGATTTACATATATCTTTTGGACATTCAAGTGAATCTTTAATTGTTATTGGATTGCAAATGCAAAAATTAGGAATGCAATGGCTTATTTTTAAAAATTTTGTTTTCCTAAATTGCTTGAAAATCTTTAAGATTGTTTTTGCTTTAATTTCAGTGTGTGTGTGTGGGAGTTTGTATCTCAGATAATTTTAATTCAATGAAATTTAAATTGAGCGTGGCGTTTCGCTTTTGGCCTTGGTGTCGAGAGAGCATTGTGTAGAAGTGGAGGTTAAGGGTAATGAAAATGACAAACGTGATTGAACTATTGGATTGGCGCCTATTTTAATATGCCGAAAGTAAAATTGGTATTAAATGAGGTTTTCCATTCATGCAGGAAATAATTAAAAAAAAGTTCATGTGAGTCTAATTGTGTCTTTTCGAAGCTAAAAATAGAACTTGAGGTTTTATTACTTTTTTTGGATAATGGTTTTTATAGGCATTTTTGGGTAAGGTCGCAGGTTAGGCGTTTGTGTCTATTGTTTGAAGGTGTCACCGTAAGGCGTACGGGTATTGACTGTAAATGAGAAAATTATGGTAATTAGCTGGGTGTTTTGTCACGGAAAAAGATACAAATAGAAGTTGAATTATTAATAGAATATGCTATATTTACAAAACTAGGTTGTTAGTCCACAAAGTGCGTGTATTGATACCTTTTTTTTTATAGGTAATCAGTGGGCTATTAATACCCGCTATCATGATTTAACACGCAGAAAAAGCGTTAATGAAAGTTGGATAGAATATCAAGAAGTTACAGATGTAGATTATGTTTGATTGTCTGTAAATCACAATGAGAGGATAATGCATTCTACATTCTTGTGCGGCTAAGAAATGAGTCTCTATACTAAATTAATTACGCCTAGTAGGTACGTCCAAAATTAAGTTCGAGGGTAGTTTAATGGGAATTCATAGCGATGCGAGTGTTCCTAAATTTAAGAGGGGGAATACATCTATCTATTTTGCTTTAAGAAGTAGGGATAGAATAAAGAGAGAAAGGAAACATTTCGACGATGATTGCGTTTCCATATTCCATATCTTATCATTTTGAATGTACACTTCAACTATTTTCTATTCTATCCAGGAGTAACAAGACCCCACACACTAGAATTATACTCAAGTTTTGGGCGATACTATATGAGTTTGATAATATCCAATTCTGACTGGGAAAAAATCATCTTGCATCATCTAGAAAATCTGCCTTATCATCGTAGATCACACAGTTAAAAGCAGCTTTATTTAATGAATCTTTGAACTAAACAAAGATGGTATTTCCAGCTCTACAGTGACCGCAAGGCTTTGAGTGAAACTTCCAAATAGCCTTGATTTTGATCAAATTTTATTTGAACTACATATTTATACTAATATTTTTTAAACACTAATTTTGTTTTAACTGTCACATTGTTCGTGTCTGATCAAATCCATCAAATGCTTCCCTCGTCGACTAATAAATTTATGGATGACCATTTAGTGATGGTTAGTGAAGAAAGAAAAAGAATCAATTTACTTCGACAGCTGCGGTAAGTGCATATTTAAATGGTCAAGTAAATATTTAGGAATTTTCAAATATTGTGTTCCTTGCAGAAATGTCTCAAATATTTTCTAATGGCTTCCGACAAAATAAATAAAATTGTAATATTCAAAAATAAACGGTTTAATTATTTTGAATTTGGAGCTTCCAAAGCTTTTAGAGGAAAAAGTGTATTGAATTGAAGTTATAAGTGACAAAAGCTTTTGAAAACTTTTTATATTGTAGCTTTATTGCTGAATAAGTTATGATTATGAGTCGTTAAAAGCTTTAGCGTTTAAAGTGAATTGTGAAAGATGGCGCTATGCAGAATCAAATTCAAATGGAGGTAGGTATACCGTTTTTTTTGCCAATTAATTTGTGGATGTCTTCAAGTTAGCTATAAACTCATCTTAGCTGTAACTTGGTTCGTGTGGCTCTAAATTTGCAGAAATGGACTTGACCTGGATACTTCATCATTTTTCACAACACAGTTAGACTTTTATTAAATTTCCAAAGCACTGATGTGCGCTCATAACGTACTCAAGCATTTTCAGGTAACACTCCGGTTATGTTTTGGGGTCTTGCTCGTTAAAGCCTTACTCAGATCGCGCTAAAATTTATCTTCTATACAAATTTCCACCCAAGATAAATTTAAGCTTGGGTTTTTAGCTGAGTAGTACTCACTTCAAGCTAAATTCCAGGTGTCAGGCTAACGGCTATGAAAAAAGTCTCCGAAAAATTTTGCTTGCGAAAGAATGTAAAACATATTATTTTACAAGAAAAATTCTGACAGTCGTCAAAAGGTCTTGCGAAGGTCGCACGAACTTGCTCTTATGTTCGATAATTGCTAAGTGGCTGCATATTGTAGGTATATTAAATAAATTGCACGACTGGGGCGCACGAACTTGCTCTAATATGTGACAGTGGTCTTGGGGCTTGAGATTTTGATAAAAACTATTTTTTTTTAAATTCTTTAATAAATACTTGAACTTATTTGAGCTGGAAAATAAGTAAGCCATTTTATTTCTTGGACAAAATTGAATTTATGAGAATAAATTTATAAAAATCTGTGGAGCGGATTTTGAGAAAAAAGTTTTTTGTAAAAAATGTCTGAAAACATTTTTCAAAAAACAATCAAAAACTCCAGTTCATAGGTATTCAGCAAATACATTAACATATTTATAATTTAAAAAAAAGTTTAATGAGCCGTTTTTAAAGTGTATTAATTTTTTTTAATTTAATTTTTTTAAATACAGACAACTATTTTTTAACAATATTGGTATGCAGTATAAATTGAGCTACCTGGACCTATGTATGTGAGAAATTCCGAAACTATAGGTTGAGCCGTTTTCGAGATAGTCGAAAGCAAAACAACGGTCTTATGGAAAGTACCGTTTTTGGAATTTTTTTTTTAATATTTTTCAGCCATGTTTTCTAGAAAAATAAGCGTAACGGTTATTTAGCAGGTGTCGTAATTTTTTTAGATAAAACAAATTTCAATTTCCCCTCTGTACAATACCTTAAACACTTTATATATTCCAAGATTGAAGCAATTCGGCCCACCCGTTTGGGCTGTAGGTGTCTATATATACATACAGACAGACGGACAGAATTTGTTGACCATCTTTTTGATGTGAAACATCTATTGGCGCACCTAGGCAGTAAAATCGATCGTAAGTGTAACAAAAAAATGTCACGACCATACAATTTTTCAAAGTGGAAAGTGTTGGGTGGTTGGTGGTTGTAGGTTGGGTGGTCGCTGGTGATGCTGGGGCGGTAGTGGTGGAGGGGGTAGGGTGATAGTGGAGTAGGGTTATGGGGAGGGGGGGGGGATGGTGAAACATTGTGGATGGTCGGTTGGTGGTTGTAGGATGTAGGTGGGCTGGATGGTTGGTGAGGGTTGTAGAAAGAATTTTAAAAAATGGTAGATAGTTGGTTGGAGGGAAAAATTGACAAAAATGGTATGTGGTTGGTGGTAGGTGGGGTGGGTGGTACTGGTGGGTGGTTGATGTGGGGGTGGGGTGTGGGGAAGTTGGTGAAGAAAAAAATGACGAAAATGGTGGGTGGGTGGTTGTAGGTGGGGTGGGTGGTTGCTGCTTGGGGGTTTTGGTGTGGGGGGTGAGGAAAAAATTGTCAAAAATGGCGGATGCTTGGTTGGAGGTTGTAAATGGGGTGGGTAAATGGTGGTGGTAAGGAGACTTGCTCTGGGGAGGGAATCGACAAAAATGGAAGGTGGTGGGCTGGTGGTTGCAGGTCGATTGGGTGGTTACTGGTGGTAGGTATTAAGTGATGAAAAACTTATAAAAAATGGTGGATAGTTGGTTGCTAGTTGTAGGTGGGCTGGGAGTATGGTGGTGATGGCGGTATCTGATGGGTGGGTTGAGGAAAATTTTGTTCCTATGTGTTTATAAATGAATACTTATAATCTGTAATAATTGATATTATAATAAAATGATAAGACAAATATATTGATTTAATTAACGAAACCCTAAATTATTAAAAATTATTTCACTCCATATTTGTTTATGGTTTTTTTAAATTACGAATTTTAATGTAAACTTGAATGTTTCACATCTGCCGGGCGTCCCGTGACGGCTAATTTTTTTTCGTCTTCGCTATTATGGTTATGTTATGTTTGATTGTTATCTCAAAACTTTTTTTCGACGAATGCATAACTTGCTTATAGTACCTACAATCGCAAGTAAAAATGCAGCAATGTTCTATCGGATCTTGCGTTATTTTTGGCGACCAAATGTTGGCTAATTGATCTTGGAAGAGTTGAGTTTTTATAAAATTGTTCAATCAGCATTTTTGACATTTCATCAACAAAAATCACATGACAGTTTTGACAGGTCTAGCGGCTGCGCCTGCGATTAAGGCACCGATTTTCTATTGTGGTATTATTTTTGAATCGAAAAAATTCAACAATATTCTGAATTTCAGCATTAGCAGTCTCTCTTCAAGACTATGCTGCCTTCCCTGTCTTTTTTCACATGGAGTCTAATCCAAGCTTGTATACTATTTCAGTGCAAATATCCCGGGTTTGAGTTCGATATCACAACTTACAGAATTCCCGAATTAGTCGGATTTAAAAATGGATTTAATTATTATATTTTAAGAGTTGTAATAATAAATAAATGAATTGATAATATTAGTAAAAAAAAAATGGACCCAGCATAAGGTTTCCAAAACTTTTTGCTTTATGTGACAACTTTAAGAAATTTAGTAATTTTTAAAGATATCACTTACCTTTCGTTGAAATACAGTATTAACAACCAAAACCGTACAAGACTTGAAAAGTTTTTCAAAAATAATTCCCCTTCTCATACTGCAGAGATATTACTAGAAAAGCACCTTGAACTTGTCACTCTACCGACTCAAAATCAACTAAACCATCATAGTAGAGTACTTTATTTCATTAATGTAATGATTCGTCCTCGTGTGAAAACAGTCATATGCTTAGGTTTGTTAATGTCCTTTGTCATCATTCATATTTTAAAGTTTCCCACTTAATTAAAATTGAGTAGTAACTACCAACTTGCATAGGTATAGTTACAATATATGTGTAAGAAGTAACTTTCAATTAGAGAAAATTATTAACAAAAAGGTGCGTGTTCATTGATGATTATTATTGTTATTTCAATAAAAGGCGTTATCTTTGAAGAGCGGCGGTATCTTTGTGAATGTCTGATGTTTAAACAAATGAGTGAATTTGTATCTAATCGTATCATTTGGCTTTTCTATTTAGGTCTTTCGAAGTAAAACAATTTTCATAACCTACGTTGTTTGTGCTGTTCCTTAGGGGTAGATTTGTAGATTCGGCGAGCTGGAGCCTATTCAGGAACTCAGACTCATAGTTGAGGTTAGGTTTCGAGTTCTAGTAGTCTATATAGACCCAAAGTGATACCCTTATGGGGGATGAACAATTTCTCTTTTAACCATTCTCGTTTTTGCTTTCCTTATGGAACATTCAGACATCCGGTCTCTCGGCTTGCTTGCTTCGATCTCCCGATTGAAAGTGGTTTTTAAGAAAGGAAGCCTTTGGAAAATTTTTGTGAATATAAGGTTCCATTTCCATCAGTCATACATACACAAAATTTGTATGCTATTTTCACAAAGGACATCCCGCTCCTGGGAAGAATTCAGGTAAACCGATCTCTACACAAAAATAGATAAATAAATATTGTGAGACGAACAGCTCAGAGGAATCAATGCCCAGTGACCTACAATCTCAACCATTCCTGTGTACGAATTGGTACTCTGCAGAAATGAAAGAGACCTACAGTTAACAGCCAGAGGCGAACGGCTAGAAGAGAGATGCATATTTTTCTCTCCAAGTTGTACCTTTGTATAGGATGATTTGTCACTTCCTCGCAAAATGGATCAAAACTCTAACGGCACGCGGAGCACTACAACTACTACATCTTTGCATGTTATTCTTTAATCATATAATAAAAATGAAAGTGCCAAATACGTAATGGCAGCTATTTACATTATGCATTCCATTTAACACCACTTAATAGATAGATTTTAATGTCCTTGCCATCAAATTTTCATACCTTAGATGTTCATATAACCATCATGAATTCCCTCCTTCCTAATCACCCACTAACAAAACACCGAATCCTTAAACACCACCATAGGAAGAAGTAAGGGTAGCCCTGCGAGTATCATTCATCGACCTGCTACGTAATTTACACCTGATAATGTCGGTCGGTTCAAAACAGACAACACGATATGCAGCACATCATGCAAACTATAGACAATACATACACACCCTAGGGTTTATTAATAACGGCTCCTGTTCCACCATGTAAATTGAACACAAATGTCATTAGTCCTCCCGCATTACTCCAATATTATTCGAACAGTTATAATAATTGTTGTTGTTGTTCTCACAACAGAAGCGCCATTATGCATTATCCAGACTTGGTTTGGGATAACAGCCAGCTGGTCTAAGTTTACCTTAAATCTTTTATAGCGCGCGGGTTTCCCTCCGAGTTAATATAGTCAAATTTCTTGTGCCCAACCGACATAAATAATAAGAAAACATCAAGTCCTTTCTATGCCTATCTGTGTATAGAATGATAATGAGCACAACATTGACATTAAAGCGGCAAGCGCAACACTTACGTATACAAAGGATTTGGCAAAAAAGGATATTGGATGACTTAAAAACACCAAGAAAATAAAACAGCCGTATCCATCCGACCGACCGACGCAACGCAACGCGGCGACGGACGACCTATGTTTTTGGTGCCACCTCCTTGCGACATGTGGCATCTAACAAATTAAATTTAACTTAGACGGGTTAGTAGACCCTTTTCCCATTTCAAAATGTTGCCAGTAAACTAAAGTCGACACGGCGCAACGTTAACCTAAAATGGAAAATTGGCTTTCGAAGTAAATAACATACGTACCTAAGGTTGTCAACTCCTAGTTTAGGACTGTGGATGTGACTGTGTGGCTGTGGAATGGATGGGGAAAAAGGGTTAGCCCCTTATACAACCATTGATATTGGGTTAAGGTCAGTTGAAGGGTAGAATAATGGAAAAAAGATAAACATTCTCCTTGTGTCATTGTCGGGAGAGAAAACACAAAACCGACCCAGATGGTGGCAAATTCTTGTTATAGGGGGTGACATTTTGAGTCTTCCAACGTGGGTCGGTCGTATAATCAAAAGTGGCAAGGGGCCAGGCAGTAAAGTTAAATAGGTAATTGAATAACTTCTTTTTTAATTTGAATAATCCATATCTCTTAAATTTGTCTCTTTAAAGGGGAAGGATTTTTAGTTGTAGTTGTAGTTGTAGTTGTAGTTGTAGTTGTAGTTGTAGTTGTAGTTGTAGTTGTAGTTGTAGTTGTAGTTGTAGTTGTAGTTGTAGTTGTAGTTGTAGTTGTAGTTGTAGTTTTAGTTGTAGTTGTAGTTGTAGTTGTAGTTGTAGTTGTAGTTGTAGTTGTAGTTGTAGTTGTAGTTGTAGTTGTAGTTGTAGTTGTAGTTGTAGTTGTAGTTGTAGTTGTAGTTGTAGTTGTAGTTGTAGTTGTAGTTGTAGTTGTAGTTGTAGTTGTAGTTGTAGTTGTAGTTGTAGTTGTAGTTGTAGTTGTAGTTGTAGTTGTAGTTGTAGTTGTAGTTGTAGTTGTAGTTGTAGTTGTAGTTGTAGTTGTAGTTGTAGTTGTAGTTGTAGTTGTAGTTGTAGTTGTAGTTGTAGTTGTAGTTGTAGTTGTAGTTGTAGTTGTAGTTGTAGTTGTAGTTGTAGTTGTAGTTGTAGTTGTAGTTGTAGTTGTAGTTGTAGTTGTAGTTGTAGTTGTAGTTGTAGTTGTAGTTGTAGTTGTAGTTGTAGTTGTAGTTGTAGTTGTAGTTGTAGTTGTAGTTGTAGTTGTAGTTGTAGTTGTAGTTGTAGTTGTAGTTGTAGTTGTAGTTGTAGTTGTAGTTGTAGTTGTAGTTGTAGTTGTAGTTGTAGTTGTAGTTGTAGTTGTAGTTGTAGTTGTAGTTGTAGTTGTAGTTGTAGTTGTAGTTGTAGTTGTAGTTGTAGTTGTAGTTGTTGTTGTTGTTGTAGTTGTAGTTGTAGTTGTAGTTGTAGTTGTAGTTGTAGTTGTAGTTGTAGTTGTAGTTGTAGTTGTAGTTGTAGTTGTAGTTGTAGTTGTAGTTGTAGTTGTAGTTGTAGTTGTTGTTGTAGTTGTAGTTGTAGTTGTAGTTGTAGTTGTAGTTGTAGTTGTAGTTGTAGTTGTAGTTGTAGTTGTAGTTGTAGTTGTAGTTGTAGTTGTAGTTGTAGTTGTAGTTGTAGTTGTAGTTGTAGTTGTAGTTGTAGTTGTAGTTGTAGTTGTAGTTGTAGTTGTAGTTGTAGTTGTAGTTGTAGTTGTAGTTGTAGTTGTAGTTGTAGTTGTAGTTGTAGTTGTAGTTGTAGTTGTAGTTGTAGTTGTAGTTGTAGTTGTAGTTGTAGTTGTAGTTGTAGTTGTAGTTGTAGTTGTAGTTGTAGTTGTAGTTGTAGTTGTAGTTGTAGTTGTAGTTGTAGTTGTAGTTGTAGTTGTAGTTGTAGTTGTAGTTGTAGTTGTAGTTGTAGTTGTAGTTGTAGTTGTAGTTGTAGTTGTAGTTGTAGTTGTAGTTGTAGTTGTAGTTGTAGTTGTAGTTGTAGTTGTAGTTGTAGTTGTAGTTGTAGTTGTAGTTGTAGTTGTAGTTGTAGTTGTAGTTGTAGTTGTAGTTGTAGTTGTAGTTGTAGTTGTAGTTGTAGTTGTAGTTGTAGTTGTAGTTGTAGTTGTAGTTGTAGTTGTAGTTGTAGTTGTAGTTGTAGTTGTAGTTGTAGTTGTAGTTGTAGTAGAGTTTCACATATGTTTCACATATGTTTCTGGAGCATTTCTGAATCTATAAATAAACAGATGATTTTGTCCCAAGCATCCAACAGAGCGATCATCCTTGACCAGAAAAATTATTATTGACGTGCAGTTATTCATCATCTGGGATTGGAGTCTGTAGGTCCAGCTGGGTTTTATTTCGTTACGCTTTCGTTATTCTTGGAATTTGCAGTACGTGGAAAATTTTTTGTTGTATATTTAACCTCTTTCAATTTTCAACAGGGTATCATGTATTCCTGCCCACATGGGATAAAGGCATATGTATATAGTATACTCAAGAACAGGATGGCTTGGATTTTCCAGAGAGACAAAGAGAAAATCTCTACGATGCGATGAGACAATTTTAATCAAGTTAAAGGATAAATATACGAAAACTAAAACTAGAGTGTGGCACGTCCGTGTCGATTGCAGGATATACAATACATTATACGAGTGTGGAGTAGTATGGACTGTATGCAGTTTGACTGCAAAGTGAAGTGAAAGATAAACATCTCTGAATCTGAGTGATTTGTGTTTGCGATTTGGGAGGGCGACTGTGATTGGGCTTGGACTTGGCTGGATGAATGGATAGAGAATCGATCTGATGACGATGAGGAGACAGTTTTTTGTGTGTTAATGGGAATGCGGAACAAAGTGGATTGTCTTTAATCTGAGCTTTTAAAGCTGCAGAATGTAGCCTATAGGTGGGCATGTTGAGAACGAATTCAAGGATTTCCAGAAAAAGGACTATTTTTGGTTTTGAGTGAAATTAAGATTTTTCTAAGTAAATCTTGTATCTTCGAATGGAAAAAGGTCACCAAAATTGTCTTAAAAATAGGCTAACAAGAGTGTTTAATCTTTTTTGTTTGTCGGGTTTTTGATACGGCATTTTCATGGAAGAAATATTAAGTTTAAAACATAATAACATATTAATGAACGTCAAACGTGCGAACACTGAACTGACCTTGCAAAGCCGAACAGTATGCCGGCAATCTCAAAGCTGACGTAACAGCAATCTAGGAGATGCAATGAAGCGGGTCTGAGAAAACCAAAATACTGTGACTTCTTTTATGAAAAGTGTCACTCGATGATGGGAAGTTCCACTTGATGCGCATCTAATCAAGTGGAAAGAAAATATAGTGTTTGAATCCAGAACGTGCCCTACTACTTTGAAATTGTTGAATTCATCTTAACCATATGACAAGTTTCACTTACAAGGATAAACATACTTGAGGTGTCCTTAAATGTTGCTTGAATCCTTTCATGCGACATACCATAACGTAATTCAAGCTGAGCCTTACTCGTATTACATTACATTCATCACAGCTAATTCTTTTGTCCAAAGCACTGAATTGATTTCAGGCTAAAGCAGTTGTCCAATCCCATGACCACGGAACTAAACGTCCATTCCCCCCTTCTCAAGCGAAAAAAAGCAAAACACCCTTAATCCAATTCGTCACTTCTTTTATTTTCACTAGATTTTTTTGGGTGAAAAATTGAGTCTTAATGTTGTCATTCATCAAAACACTCTTATACTCTCCTAGGACACCATACCAACCGATGACAACTGTTTCATCCTCTTTATTCCTCTCCCATCAATTGAATTCGCCTTTTGTTATTGTTATTTGACAGCTTTGCTCCAACAGCCAGCGCCACTCCACCTTCCACCACCGTTCAACGAATTTATGTCCTATGGATGCCATTAATGAAGCTTATGCTTTTGATGGAATAAAATCTTCCAGGTGTGGTGGAACAAATGGTCCGATGTTTGTGCTGAACAAATTAATCAATAAAACAGAAGATCCTGGCAGGACAGAATGAATTCTTTGAGTCAGTTATCCTATTCCCATACTATTCTTCGTTCATCTCTCTGTTATATTGTAACACAATACAATGAATTTGTAATTAGATTTCGAAGGAGAAGGACTCTCTTGCCTCATTTTGCTTGTGGGTGTTGGTGTTGGTGTGGTTTTGTTAAAAAAGGAAACAGGATGTTAAGCATTTTCTTTGAATAATATAATTATTCCATGATGACTCGACAACAACAACTGTCCATCATTTAGTGGAATTAAATTGAGCGATGACTATAATTTTGGTTGGTATGCCACGTCCGGTCCGCTGCTGTTGGGGTGCTCGGGTGGTCGTGGCAACTCTGACTGTGCGGTCGTAGGTCCCCTCATCAATTAGCTTGTTGGACATGGACATGTTAGCTACTTTAATTTAGATGTGACATTAAATTTACGAAGTTCAAAGTAACAGTTGGACACGAAGTAAAATTTTTAAATTTATTTCTAACAAAACAATTTGAGCTGGAGGAAAGCTCTCCTCCCTCTTTCTCTGTCTTACACCAGAAAAGGACAGTAATGTTGAGTTACTATCTACATAATAGTGTGGTTAGGTTATGGTGTTAACTAGTGTTGCCAAGAACATTTGTTATAATTTTGTGTAAGAGTAGGTTGACATTATGACAGAGTCCCGCTATAAATTTTTGTTATATCAAATTGAATGATTTAATGTTGATTCTTTAAGAGGAACATTGCATAAAGATGTTGTGAGATGGGTGAATTTTAAAAATCCTTTGATTCTAGTTTGCATTCTTTTTTTTTTTTGTGTCCATTACAATAACATAATACCTAACTTCAAGTGTATTGAAATGAATCACAACTCAAAAAATTTTGTGGTTTTATGAATCCACGATGCAAGTGAAATTTTTTTCTGATCATTGGTTTATTTGACTCTTTAGCTATATCGATGTCAATCACAATCAAGTGAACAACAACATTTACATCAATACACTGATCAAAACACACACATACCCACGTGCAAGAATAAATGAGTACAAATGATACACGTTCAGCTGATGCGAGCTATCAGCGCCGCCATATTGCGACATGCAACAGATAAACGAACAAATTGAAGCGATGGAAAAAAAGTTTTACTTTAGTTAACGAATTGCTCCTATAGAGCCAGCTGATTGAAGAGCTAAGTCGCATGAATCTTGAAATAAAAAAAATTGGTGTGCTCATCCTTATATTTTTTATTGTTGTGATATGTCACAAAAGCTGCAAGAATTATTAAAAGTAAACAGTCAACATTTTTCTCTGTGTGACATGAAATGCGGCTCCTTTATGTTCCAGTAGCACAATCACCTTGGTTTTGAAGCAATCCAGATACACAGGTATACTACAGCGTTGCAGCATTTATCTCATATGACTTTTTGGTCTGGTTAAATTTAGCCGGGAGCTGGTGACTTACACTCTCTGTGGGATTCTGTGAATGTATTGATATTCTGTATAGAAATAGAAGTGTAATAACCCGAAAATTACCGTGATGTCCTCGTTGTTTAAGGACAAGAGTAATTCGGGGAGAGAATTAGAAAAATAAAAACAGCAAAATGTATTTTTGAATTATTACATTGTTTATTAAACTCTAAGGCCTGCTGTCTCAATGCTAGGCTCCGACCTTTCAAGTTTCGATGTAATAATTTCTCTGCCTTAAACCTAAAAATTCAACTCTTTTTATACAATTTTGGGTCTGCATTGACCACGTTCTTTTGTTTACTTTTTTATCTATTTCATATGCATTTCCCCAATAACATACTTATTTCTTGAACTAATGATCAAAAATGCATTCCTTTCCATATCGATAACCCAAAGAAATTCCACATGAATTTCCTCATTATTTTACCCTGCCAATAGTCATCACAAATTTCATTTCTTTTGCAACACATGTTACTAGTCGACAAAAATGAGTCGCCTTGTCATAATTTCATTTGTCACCTCGCTGCTATGCGATTTAGCATGTTGAACTCCACTAGCGTTATAAGCATTTTCTTTACTTTGGGATTTCCCTCAATGCCCGCAATAGCAGTGAATTGCTTTGGACATTGAAAATCGGTTATCCCTTACTCATAATTTGAAGCTTAGGCTGGTGCTTTGTTTTGGATTTGACCTAGTGACGAAAAATTTGTGAGTATGTAATCTGATGCCTTACTTTGGAAACTTGAATGGTGAAAAGTATTGTGGCTTGCTTGTGCAAATATCATATGGAAGAATATATTTTGCTATTTGTGTTGTTGGTCAAGTGTATAGAAAAATGCAATGAAGGTATGCAGATCAGGGTGAGAAAAATGTAGAGGGCCGCAGTGCACCCTACAGAAGGGACCTACAATTTACTGGCAAATATCGATGCATTTTTTTCATGACAAGATTTTCTGTTTGGAAGATTTGTCACTTCCTCGAAAAAGGCAGTACTTTGGAAAACAATTAGGTCCAACCCGGATCCTTTGGCGTGGCAGTTCCATACACTTATCACTATTCTTCAACGGGATACTACATTAAAAAACTATAATACCTTGTGAAGATCTAGAATTCTCTCATTGATGGTTTATGATCCACAGCAATCTCGTTTCAATAACAGAACCAAATTTTTTGAAATAAATCTGCACAATTTGCATGCGTTGTTCAGGCGTCAGTCGATTTATGATGGGAATGGCAAACTCAAGAAAAATCACACGACAGATGACAAAATGAGCATTCCTTGCTGTGCAGTTCTTAGGCTCATTTTTGGATCCTGTCCAGGAGGCGTAAGTGAGCACCTGCCCAGATATGAGAATCATAATCAAACCAAATCAGAAGGGGATAAATATTTTGTACATCCATATCCATATAAGAAACAAGCATTTTGCAGCATTTTTTGCGATGTCAAATATGTGATCGTTCCACAAAAGGTGGTTTGCAATACACACACCTAGAACGCAAAGCTGTTCGGTTTCCTCAATGCAAGTGCCACTCATGGATATTGGCATAGGGGGTAGGTTATGCTCTAACGACAGAAGACAGCATTGAGTTTTTGAAGCATTAAATTCCACGTGGTTGATAATTCCCAATTGAACAGTAGTGTCTAGATTGAAATTCAATGAGCTTATCACACGCTGCCGTTGCAGTTCCACATTGAAAGAACAGGGATGTGAATCGGGAAAAGAATATGAAAAACTGAGGGTACTGTTGTCAGTAAAACAAATGAGTGGATTAGAAGTCTTAGACAACAGATCATTTATAAAGATTAGGAAGAGAATCGGAGGCAGAACGGAGCCTTGGGGTACACCAGCATTTATTTTGTGGTGGAAAGCTGAAGAAGGGGTACGTCAAAACATATGCACGCATTTTCGATAGAGCTTGATGCTAAATGTATTAAATGCTTTGGAAATATCAAGCGCAAAAATCTTAATTTCTCCAAAGCGATGTAAAGATTGGTTCCACTGTTCGTAGAGATATGCCATCAGATCACCAGTGGACCTATTGCTACGAAAACCACACTGCCGGTCATTAAGAAGTTTCTGTTTCTCTAGATATTTCTTAACCTGATATTTTATCAGAGTTCCCAGGAAATCAGTCATGCTCTTTGGTGTTGCCAAAGCATCTCGCACTCTGAGTCATTGGTCTTTTTTCTTTTTTATAGTTTTCAATCACATGACCTACCAACTTCTTCTATCGGAACGTCCTTGTGGTCGGGTGCAGCTTTTAAAAATTTAAGGTAGGAATCCATTCCTTCAATGTTGTCTATACCTTGTATTTTAAATAATGAAACCGTTTAAAACGCAATTAGCAACGGGATATTTAATGCCACATAAGATATATCCGAAAAGGGTTTCTGGAACCGAAATGATGAATCAGAACAAATCATACAAGCATACTTAAAATTGGAATGTCCATGACCCAATTAGGTAGAATTGACTAGGTATATGAATCAATGTAAAATCCACTAGGCTGACAAACCTTCCGGTGCATAATGACGCATAAACACAACCATCGTTTGATCCCACTGTTTTGTCAGTAAGCCCGGATAAAGGCAGAGCTACTTGAGATCGTTGAATAAAACAATACCTCCTTTTGTCCTGCTCCCATAAAGAATTGAAAAATGACCTTTCATCCCGAAGTACCTATACTCCCAATTTCCACTGACTGGACTGTGACACTTCCAACCCCTCAACCAGATACATTGTCTCCAATCTCGCACCCCATAGTTTGCATTGTTGTTGTGTGGCCATCGACCCAATTAACATTTTCAGCACCAGACGCTGGAAGAAGAGGATATATCATCCTTCATTATCATATCTTATCCAATAAACCTACATCCGCACAAAGCACAAAGATACATACACATCATCAAATACCAAAATGAAACAACCACACGCAGGAAACAAAAGAAATCCATATGGGGTGTGGTCAATGCCACAGGATCAGCTTATTATTTGCTCATCAATTTGTATTAGATTTGATCCTTGCGGAAGTTTCTCTGATGTCTCACTTTCTTCCCCATTTCCAAACAATTGTTTTGTATTATATGGAGTAAGGACGACACATATACTGTATAGTGTTGTTTTAGGATGTTCCAAATCCCTTGTTACTTATGGCTCCGACAATCCCATCGAAGACACCAGGTTGATGTCAGACAAAATAAATTGGAACGCATTTTAATCTGGTTTCCTTCAATAAGTATCCGATGAAATAAAGCTCACTTATGATGGTCTTGCTGCTTTTGTGTCCTGTCTCACAGTCCATATATACATAATACTCGTTCCCAGTCCAGTCTCTTTTATTGGTATCTCGAATATATATAGAATCTTTGGAGTTCGGACACTTATGCAGTGTAGTGTAGGTAGGTACCTACTTATAGCTGCTGCTCTGTGCGTTGCTGCTAGCACTGTTCATTGGATATAGAGTTCCTGGGAATATACAGATATCCCTATGCAAACAAATTGAATGGAAGGAATCAGAGCAACTCATTCCAAGCGGAAGTCTAATTCAATTTCCTGTATCAAATTGTGGGAGTACACCACGTATCAAAGACTCCTGATGGAGGAGTCCTGGAATATTGATGGAGTCTAGTTTATCTTGACCTGGACAAGCAACCACCTTATAAATGCTGATGTCTGTTTTTATATACACACACCCAAGTGATGGGACTTGTAGTAGTTGTAAGACGCAAGGGATTGGTCCACCACCGCCACCGACCGGGACAAGCTGGCACCCGGTCAATCTCCATCCATCGTCCTTCTGCATAATATTCATCTCTCGGTTGCGCAATTAATTTGATTTATTGTGTGCGTTAGGACTCTGGTGGCCAGATCGACAAGTGGCACGCATTATTATTGGAATATCTGGATTTAATTGAATTGCATTATAGCTTCGGCCTCGACATCAGCCTCGGCCTGGCCTTAATGTTATGTTGGGGGTTTACCATTTGCATATATAATTGCAACGGAGGAAGTTTTGCGATCTCTCTCGCTCTCTCTCGACATTTTGCAGATGTTTTGTGGGCGGAAAAGTGGTATCCGGTCAATTTGGACTTTACTCGTATGCTGCTTCTGCTGCTGCGGGAGGTGTTTGATTAATGGGTACCTAATGGTGTTGCTGTTGATGTTGAGTATATTGGGCATTTAACAAGGATATAATAACACAATGCGGAATCATTTCAAATAAATACTATACCCTTCTTAGAATATATTCATTTATGAGATATTAATTATCAACATGATTTGCTTTTAATTTGAATGTTATACAATTTCTATTTGCGATTGCATGGATAGCGTTCGATGTGGGCAGAGCTTTTGGTCAGAAGGTATCGAGATAAGAAGTAAGCACATACAAACACACCCACAAAGAGTTGCCAAGTTGAACTTTTCTTTCAGTTTCAGTCTACTACGAATATTGAGATTCTTAACTAAAAAGATAGATAGATTTCCAAAATAAAATATAGCTTTGGTATGTTACTCAGGGATTAAATAGCAGTCCACTGTGAAAAAATGGTAAGATTCTGCTTGGTAGTTCCAGAGCTTACCCGGACACACAAGATGGTTCAGAGGAAGAAGACTTTATCCTGTAGGAAGCTTAGTCTTTTCTCAAATTTTTCATCATACTGACTTCCGGGAATTGCCTTAAACACTAGACAGCAAAAGATCTAGAATCTGTTTCAATTTCTGGTCTGTAAAAGTCCTATACTAGACTATAGTTGTGAAGACGAGGTTTAAGGTATATCCAAATGAAAAAATTGCTGAAAGCTAAATCTGAAGAGCAATAAAACACACCTATCTTTTTTTCTCTCCCTTGTATTGGTTTCCGGAAACTTCTGTCGGCAGCATCATTAAAGCTCTTTCTGGAGGATAGGGATAGGGCATAAATCAGAAATTTCCATCTCTCTCTGTTCGCAGCAAGGTTCCTCAATTGTGCCAACGACTCTAAGATCTAGGAGCTAGGACTCTGTTTTCTTCAAAATAGTTGAGTTGAGTTCTCTTTAGTCTTTCAACTCTTTTTCACCTCGTCGATTCCATTGAAAAATCGGTTGTTGAACTGATACCGCAGTTGCGAATCCAGTCAACAGTGGATTGTGGATCTGGATGATAATGAAAATATGGGACGAAGATCGTATGCGTTTACATGAAAAAGTGGCTTATTGGCATTTGGAAAATAGTTTTTAGGGCCCACCATATTGAAAAGCCGTCGAGATCTAGCATCTTGGTGAATAACTGTTGAATCGTGTGTCAGAGGAATCGTATTGAAGAACTTGGTACCCTCAGCGTAGAGTGTGCAAATGTTAGATGACCAGTTGAATAAACAGCTGCAGTATATATGTCACGGTCAAAGCCCGATCTCTAGTCAAACCTAGGTTTGACTAGTCAATGCTCAACATTGACCAGCAGCGTTGGTCAAAGTCCGATGGATACTTTAGTTTCGGGCTTTGACCGATGAGTTTTTAGTCAAACCTAGGTTTGACTAAACTGGTCGGTCAAAGTCCGAAACGAAATTATGAGATTCGGACTTTGACCAAGGCACTTATGGTCAAAGTTAGAGGGAAAATATTGTTTGTATGGTGTGAGAGTGGGAATTCTCTCAATTGGGAAAATATTGTTTGTATGGTGTGACGTGTGAGAGTGGGAATTATCTCAATTGGGAAAATATTGTTTGTTTGTATGGTGTGAGACGTGAGAGTGGGAATTCTGTCAATTGGGAAAATATTATTTGTATGGTGTGAGAGTGGGATGGGAATTCTCTCAATTGAGAGAATTCCCACTCTCACACCATACAAACAATATTTTCCCTCTAACTTTGACCATCAGTGCCTTGGTCAAAGTCCGAATCTCATAATTTCGTTTCGGACTTTGACCGACCAGTTTAGTCAAACCTCATCAGTCAAAGCCCGAAACTAAAGTATCCATCGGGCTTTGCGCTGCTGGTCAATGTTGAGCATTGACTAGTCAATCCTAGGTTTGACTAGATATCGGGCTTTGACAGTAACATATACATACTGCAGATGTTGCGCCGCCATTTGAATTTATATCAAAACTGAAAAAGTAAGAAATAGCAACCCGATCGAAATAAAAACCCAATTTATTTAGACGCTTGCTTGTCGCTTGCTCAAAGAAGACTAAAATTGAAAGTCAGAAAAACTACATATTACACCGCTCGTAGGCTGACATGAAAACATATAAGTTAGTACACATAAGTTAATATACATATACATGTTGATTGGTGTGCTTGTGTACAACGTTACTGGCTTCACAGTGATGTCTTCTTCGGATTGTAGTAGGGATTTTACTACGCATGGTTCCCATACGGAACAACAGGCATAGAAAAATTGAAAAAAAATATATGCTTTGGTTTTTTGAAAAAATATTTGTTATATGCGGTGCTTGGTGGCCGTAGCACATAATCGCGTAATCCTTTTCCACAGGTAGCACA
This sequence comes from Platycheirus albimanus, assembly GCA_916050605.2. Lineage (NCBI taxonomy): Eukaryota > Metazoa > Arthropoda > Insecta > Diptera > Syrphidae > Platycheirus > Platycheirus albimanus. The sequence goes on along the minus strand of OU696698.1, from coordinate 15,003,275 downwards.
GTTTTGGATTCATCGGACCACAAAATATTTCTTCATTGGTAGGCCAATTTAAATGCTATTTAGTGAATTTAACTCTTTTGGTTATATTTTGTTTGATAGCAAGGGCACTTTTCTTGGACTACGAGCCGGCAGATCGTTATTACGTAAGCTCCTGCGAACTGTTTCAACAATCGCCTCCACGTTTAATTCAGCTTTAATTGCTGTAGCCGATGCAAATGGGTTTTTCTTGAATATCTAACAACCTTCTTGACTAATCTGGTAGAAATCACAGGTTTACACCCACGTGTTTCAGAACGGCAAAAAAACTGAATTGCAATGTGGACCATCATAGGTGAGCAACCAACTAGATTCTATACTTGAACGTAGCTTTTTCCTTCCGGAATCAACTTTTTTTAATAAGAGTACTCTGCTCAGCATTACAGTGCTTTTCGCGACACATCACAAACTTGATATTTTAATAAAATTTAAATCAAAAATTTAAAAAAAAGTAAAGAAAGCATTAAGTATTCAAAATAGATTTTTGTGGCCTTTAAACAAAAATTTTGCGATTCATCCAGGAATCTCACTTTGGAATCATCAGTTGACATACAGTGAAAGAAACCTTGTAAAAACGCAATTTTTAGAAAACATTAAATATTTACTTTTGTATAGCCTTTTGATATGAATTATTTAAAGCTTATTCACTTCTTTTCGTGGGATCTCTGCAAACACTACTATTATTTTGACTGATGCAAAACAACGATTCAAACGGAAACTTAAACAAAAAAACAACAAACAAAAGCATGCTACATAACGGTATATTTTAAATTGCTCTCTCTTCAAATTATGAATTCTCAACAAAAGAGAGCAAATATATAAGAAACCACGAAAATTAGACACTTTTACAATATTTGGTAGTAGCACTACTATTGTTTTGACCGCAACTGTATGTAGTTAAAAGCAAGAATGAACAAGAAAGGAACTAAGTGGCAGCCTTGGGGGACTTTGGAGATAACTAAGAATGGTCTAGATGAGACGGATCTGAATTCTGAATATTGTTCCATATCAGAAGACATCCATTTCAAGATGAAAAGACCCCCAAAGCCGAGGTTGGACAATTTGAAAAGCATTAATCTATGCAAAATACTCGTATATTTATATGTGGTTGCACATGCACTTTTGAAGAAAGCAGTTTGTCTTGGGGGAAATAAAATATTAACAACAGAAAGTTAAAAAAATTGCTATCAAATATTTTGATGGATACGGGAAGTTTTACAACTTCCTGGTGGAAGTTAAGGCCCTATTATATACATAGATATCATTGGGAAGTTTTTAAATCACTCCTAAGCAATTCTACGAGGAATTTAAATAGGAAAGAGAAATAAAACAAGGACAGCTTGATTTGACTAATAAGTTATAAAGGCAGATTTCATATCTGGTATTTCAGCCGTGCTGGCTTAAAAATTATCACGATGAAATACTGCTCGCTCCAGAAAATCAAAAACCAACGCTAGATCTTACAAATAATTTAGCTCACGAACATGTCCTTGAAAGATACATATTGTTGGCAGATGCAGAAATAATAAATCTCACTTTCTCACAACGAATACACTTCATATCAATTTCTTTTATAATATTTACCTTCTGTTCTTCTGTTGATGGCAATAAGAGTTCTTAATAAATGTCTATTAGCATCCTGGCAATGTTTATATTACATCCTTAAGGCATAGTCTCCAGCCAAGCAGACAGTTGTTCAGTTCAAAATCTGAACAGACAGACACACATATCTACAAAACAAATAAATGGAAACAAAACCCCCCTCCCCCTACACAAAACACACACATTCTAACATACATGATTGTTTAAAATCCCCATCATACAGCATAAATCACTAATATTGTATGAATTATTTTTCAGCAGCCGAAATAATGGGCCGCATGCACGTGGGGATTACGAGTTAAAAAAAAAAAGAAAATGCTACATAACGTTTATCATCCAAAAGCTAAGCACCAGATATTAGATGTAAAACTCACTTGGTGGCTTACTCCGCTCGCGATATCCTTTTCCAAACAAATATACCTTTGGCGAGGAACGCGATATCATCATTGTTTCCCCTTGGAGGCTGAGCTCAAAAAAATAAAAAAAAAAATTGCTTCTGTTCCTCCCCAACTCCCTCAAGATACACTCGCATATATGTATGCAGGATATGGGGAGTTGGGGTATCTCTATTTTATTTGGAAGATCAAGTTGGAACACCATGTGTGTTTTGTGCTGAAGTCATATCAAGGATTCACTCTGTGCTTAGGTACATATACTTTTTTACAGAGAGAATCGCGACATTTAATTTTATGACCGAACAATTTTTCGTTAAGCTATTCTTTATGATATGTAATATGACAAAAGCCATGAAATGTATAACGCCGGAATCTTAAATTCAAAAATGTAATGGCAAAAGTTGGATTTTCGGGGATTTAATGTTGGCGGGTTTCAGATTGAATTTATTTGAATGTGTGTTTTTGTTGCGGTTGATGGTTTTTCAAGTGTTTAAATATTGAGATTTTATATTTAATATAAATCGTACCAAATGAGGTATACTTTCAGGGTGCAAGTATAACAGATATAGGTACATTGTGTTGTTTATTTATAACAGTCGTCGAAGCATGGATTTATTTGCGGCGCTCATCAAGTTAATTTTGAGTTTGGGGGTTCAATTTAGACAAGCCAAAGTTTGTTTTTGTTGCAGAGGAAGGGGTGCTTATTTCCTTTTCCTTCTTGGAATTCTAAATAATAACTGATATTAAACAATGCGATATGAAATACATCAGAGGTACACAAATGGACATATTATACTAATTATTCACCATTAAATCGTTACCACGGTTAAAATCAAACTATCCCGTTTCAGATTGAGATGTCCTGTTTATACTTGTATGTATAAACGTTCTTGAAGAATCTAATACTCGAACCATTCAGAACATTGAAGATGCTTTTAAAGCTTTCAAAGCTTTCAAATTTCATAATGCCCAAGTTCAGTATTGGTAAGAATTATTACAGCATAATTACTATAGTATAATTTTGGGCGAATTATAACCAAAGACAAAAACCATTCATATAACAGTGTGGTCTTAATTTATTTTGCAAAGCGACACAACGTTTCATTCGAAGTCATGGCATTCATTTGTTATATTTGTGGAGTCAAATTATTTAATTTCCGATCCTATTCCCGGCCGAGAATTATTAAGAGCAAAATTTCAGGAAAAGCGTCACTGCACATTTCGTTACATGAGAGGGAGGAATAGGTGCTGTGCGTGCAGTTTTTCCTACGGACCAAAGCGATTCAGATTCGAGCACCGAGCCGCTTGCCAAATTAAACGGAGGAATGAACTGGAGAGCTCATCCACCTCCTTGTTAGCCTGTTCAAGTTACCAAAGAAATAAAGTGCCATAAGACCCTTACGACCTTTAGACACATTAGTAAAAAGGCGCCTATTAATTTCGCAAGGTGTCATAGGGCCTTTTTCAAAATTTGGCCTTATCAGGAGGTTCCCATGCGCACGTTCATACGCCTCCCCCCCCCCCAAATCAATCAAGAAGGTCCTGATGCTTATCCGGCTTTGTCATATTAAAAAGAGAGCCAATTAGTATCTCTTCAAAGAACTTCGAATAAGCAATGAAATAAGAAGCAAGCAGGATCAAAAAAAGTACGTAGGACATTTTGGAGATCTCCCTAGAAGAACTAACAATGAAGGCCTCACTTTATTAAGGATACTTAAGCTAGACATGATTTATCACATTACTTTGCCCCAAATAATGTCAAAGTTACTATTATAACCTCAGCCTATATCACAACTTAAATATGGTTCTCAGACTCAGTCTTTTCAAAACGGATGAAGATTTAAAAATGCCGTCCCTAAGCCCCGTTCCATTTTCTTACATTCTTCGTTGTAATCACACTAATTAAGATAAAAAAGAAAATTCAATATTTGCATATTTAAATAATCACCTTACGAAAGCAAAATCTATATCCACAGCTCATATTCAGAAACCCGTTCTTTTCGGTCTCTTTATAGCCCATGTATATGTTTTTATTAGGATTCAAAAGCCTCCGAAAGCCCATGTTATGTGTATTCTTAATTTATGTCCAACAGTAACTGTCTTATACTCTCATGCGAATTCAATGGTTTGTTATCCTGGCCATCCATAGTAGGTATATCGTGGTCCATATAATCCAAAGTTACACAAGACAATTTATGAATTATTTTCTTTTTATTGCTACAAATCCTTCAAACTTTATGGGGCACTTCATTCAAGCGAGCTTATTTATACACGAACCTTTCTTTCGTTCTCATCTATATCTCCTTAAAGTATGCACCACACACATAAAACAACATATATGAATTTGGGTCAGATGTTTATGTAATAAAAAATGAAATATTTACATTTAACGGTAATATTTGTGTTTCCTTTGTGGTGAAAACTGCATGGGGTTTGTAATTTTGCTTTCGTTTTTTTTTTTACAAGAACTGGATGATTTAGAATATTGAGCTTCACACAAATTCGGAGCTTATATGGACTTCGATAATCTTCAATGTATACATGTTACATTATACAGCAAAATAAATAGTCGGATTTTAGGAGATAACATAAAGTTCTGAAATCTGGTATGGCGCCACGCCACGATACGCCATTTTCATTAAGGGATGTAAAATAAGGGTGCTGAATATGGAAACAAGGCAAATAATATGGAACTGTAGGGATGCAATAAAAGTTAAAATTTTACAATTGCACTTGGATGACACTACTTGTGTGTAGGTGTAGGTGTAAGCGATGATGATAACGTTGACTTGCCTCCTGGCAAACATGCTAATTATGCAAAGTGTGCATAAGGGGGCTAGAGATTACATTGGAAGTCGTTACTCTTACGCGTTGTAAAGTTTGGTTTTAAGTTTCCACTTCTACTTCCACTCCACCTCCAATGCCACCGACAAGGCGATGACAACGACGACGCCCGTCGCTTTCAGCATTCAGCAACAGAAGGAGCGTAGAAGCACTAAAATGCTAATGTAATGTGAAGATAAGTTCTCCAGCTATAAAGTGGTGATGTCTCATAAAATATATAAAGAAAAAAAAAAACACAAACATAGTTGATAATTGTGCGAAGGAAGTTGTTTTTTTACGAGATGCGCATTATAAAGTTTTCAGTTTTCAGTTTTCACTATCTGTTGATGATGAATCTTTTAAGTATCTTTAAGTGATGTTGAAGATGAATTAAATGCCAGATTTGTTTTTAATCTTTTCAGAGAAATCAATTAACTGGGAAGAGAAAGGTAAGAAAGTTCGGTGAGACAACCGATTTTTGGACTTGCCAAGGAGTCAGGAAGATTTTAAGATATCTAGGACTTTTGCAAGATTCAGAATCAAAATCAGGTTTCAAAAGCCTTTTTGGATATTTCACAGGTTAAGTTGGAAACGAAGTACTGAAGTACTACTTCAGTCGGTTGAAAAATGACAATGACAGCAAGCTGATAAATAGCCTCGCCTAGTTGAACCAGATTATAAAAAAGAGTTTAAGCCTCTTACTAACTTACTAACACCTGACTATGAAGGTTGGTAGTTATAAATGGAGAGAATGCGTTAATGGCTAGCTCTGGAGTGCGCCATTTTGTTACCGTAACTGTTTCTTACCCTACCAAAACTTCTGAGTAGCTTCAATTTGATTAAGAACTGTGTTTGCTTATCCTAGTCGGCCATCTTGACAGATTGCTGGTTGATTTACATTAGTTTGATTCAACTGAGTAGTCGTTTAGTTTTCGAGTCGGTAAATGTCGCGATAAAAGACTGCCAGATCAGCGAGTTACTCATGTGGAGTCCCTTCGAACCTTTTGGAAATAACGTATTTTGAAGAAGGCTTGCTGCTCCGTCAAAACTACTGGTGACCTTTACAAGATGACGTACTATGCCATCCAGTTGCTAAAGAACCGTCCTTGTGGGGATAATGTCCTAGGCCCTGAAATACCATACGAACAATATCATTTTCATCATTGGCGTGATTCGGAGGTTATGTAGTGACTACAGCGAGCTCAACTGGTTTGAAATGAAAAACCTCCTCATCAGTTCCAGTCACTAAAGACCTGGTAAAAACACCAGCATTGATAGTTAGGACAGGCGTTTAATAACTCAACTGAAATAGACGTTTTTATCGCAAGCCAGTATATCATCAGAAACTATTCTTAATAGATCAACACAATAAGTTGGATCTGATGACGTCATTATGGCGACTATTTTAACAGTAATTACCACTTGTGAAAAGTTGTGATAAATGCCGAAGCAACTTGTGATAGCTATACCAATCATCACTTAGGCGTTGGACGGATGAAGTGAAGGGAAAGCTCTTCGTTTTTCTGTGACTCAAAAATGCTCCTTAAGCTGAAGGGAAGACTATACAAATCATTTATGCGTCCGGCACTCACAATGTTGGCCAATTTACGAAACTTTTTAGAGTAACTTAACAGCGGCTGTGATGAAATTGCTTCTAAAGACCTTAGGAGTGAGTAAAAAGTACGAAAATCTGAGAAAACCTTCACGGCAAAAACACCTTACTTACTTACTCATGTTGACTCCACTGGAGAGTGGTCATCCTAGGTCTTGCTTAGTATGCCCCCCCAGCCGGTTCGATATCTAGCCTGCCGTCTCCAATTTTACACTCCAAGTTGTCGGAGGTAGTCCTCGCTCCGTCGGAGATGAGGTCTACCTTGGCTTCTGACTCTTTCTGGTTTGGTGTTAAAGACAAAAATACCATCTTTCAAAAATAGAGGACGATCGCTCAAAAAAGAGACCACGGGAACCCCACCCCTCGTCAAAAAGGCAATATCATACAATGCGAGGGGAAAGAGGAGAGGCCGGCCTTTAAACTCTTGGATCAAACAAATGAAGTAAAACCCATAGTGACCCAGCATTTGGTTGGCCTCAGAAATGGAACAATCCACGACTGGGAGGCTTGCCTTCGCTTTCTGAGGTCAACCCGGCGAGTTCCAAACACGGATCACTAGTGTGAAGCATACAAGTGGAAGAGTTGTAATCCACCTGCGACCATAATAGTCCCGGAACAGAAAATAAGAATCTTTTTCTTGACGTGATAGGAAGAACAAAGCGATAAGCAACTCGGTATCTTCACTACCATCATGGAGTCAGCAGCCCGAAAATAGGGGCTGATAATTAACAAGGACAAAACGTGGTATGCATATTGTAATGTTTTTAGTCTTAGGTTCGAAAATAAAACTTATTTTCTTTTACTTTTAAATCACCACTTCTATCTCTATAAATCAAGCTCACTTTTATCTAAGTTCAAACTCTTTATTTATTTATGTATCTTAGCACCACTAATTATTCACCATTTAATCGTCACCACGGTTAAAATCAAACTGACCCCTTTCAATTTGAGAAGTCCTGCTATTTTTACTGATATAAAGGTTCTCAAAAAATCTAATACTCGAACCATTCAGAAAATTCAAAAAGCTTTTAAAGCTTTCAGAGCTTTCAAATTTCATAATGCTCAAGTACAGTATTGGTCAGAACTATACCAGTATAATTACTGTAGTATAATTTTGGGCGAATTGTAACCAAAGACATAAACAATTCATATTACAATATGCTTTTATTTGACAGATGACAGTTAATGCCGTGCTTATATACTCGTATATTAGTTCATAGAAATGATATATTAATTAAAAATTTGAGCCCTATTAAATTAATTTTTGAAATATTCCACATCATGATGTTCAAAAATTAGGCCTCTCTCATTTGTGTATAGCTTTCAAACCACAAGCGACCCACACCCACCCAAAACCAAAATCACTCCACTAATCTGTTTTTGATAAAATTAAACGAATATTTCTGCATCTGGTGTTATAGTTGAAAATAACGAACAATAAACTTAATATCCTCATATAAGCTAAAATCCATTAACATTTCGAACATATTTTGTATGAGTAAAAATTTCAATCATGTTTAGAACACTAATTCATTTTAAATTACTGTACAACCAAACACCAACAACGATGAACCCCCAAATTATAATGTGCATCAACAAAATTCCATTCTCGCAGTCATTAACGACGACGACACAAAATAAAATACACAATGCGACGACAGCGACGCTATACGATAGCGGCGATGTGATGGCAGCAAAGGCGGCGGCGTGGTGGTTATACCAGCAATGGTCTATTTGATTTACATTCGAACTTTTCTGTTTTAGATATACAACATGGATTTAAGTTTTTGAAACACGCCCAATGCATCCCAAAGTTTCCAATTAAATTTCAATAAATTCCCATTCAGATCGTCCGTCGTCGTCCTCTAATGTGGTCATGGAAAAGGACATGGACATCAAAAACCCTATAGTATCCCAAATGTGCAGTTATAAAACACAACTGCGCGCGAAACAATGTATCCTGTTTGCTTTTGTTGGCCATATCTAATTCCAATTACAAAACGAGGATTGGAGAGAAGAGCAGCAAAAGCAGTTCAAAAATACTCAGCTAAAGCACGAGCAGAACGAGGAGCACCAGGACCATTAGCACACTTCTATGTGCTCTTCCATCGAATCAGCTATAGCACCTCCTGCATCTAAGTAGTATTTCAAAATTATTAGTTATGTAAATTTACTAAAGGGAAAAGGCCCTCGAGCAACGGATACTTAACCACACTTTTCAGCAAACTTCAAAATGTACACACACTTGCGATCTGCATCAGGGGTGGACTTAAGGGAAGGCTATGATGATGGGATGGTGTGTTTAACGACACAAAATGTATATATGCACACTACTTGCATCCCCTATCACAGTTCAGCCCGTGCATATATTTGCTAAGGATGGAATATGACATTGTATTCGCGTATGAGTTGGTGCTGGTTCTGGCTCTGGTGCTGCTGCTGCTGCTCCAACTGCATCTGAGCCTTGGTAAATATGCAAATGAAATCTGTAACGAGTAACGAGGTCTATACACACATTTGCCCCGAAAAAAAACCCTTCATGTTTTTTCTGCTGGTTGGTATAAGGTTCTTTGAAAAGTTTCGGCGAAACAAAATTTTTCCTCTTAATCTTACTTTCTTGGCACCCTAGCGGGGGGCCGGCCGTGTTGGTTGTGGAAGAAACTTTTACGTTATGCTGAGAGGCGCTTGCAATTGCAGGGTTATACAAAAAAAAATTCCTTAAATCTGAAGTCGGGGAACAAGGCAGCTGTGGCATTGGAGGATGGCATCTGAATTCCGTCTAAAATCTCTCTCTCCTTCTTGGATTACTTGGGTTAAAATATTTTTTCTTTCACCATATATCATATGACGATGTTCAGGAGCGGATTTAAGGTTGGCAAAAGACTGTTTTAATCAGTAGATGAGCAATAGTTGCTTTTGATGGAAACCTTTGCTGTTCCCTTTAAAAACCGAGGAAAAAACCTAAGACACTGTTAATTCACAGCCATTTATTATCGGACACTAAAGATTCACTATGAGATGGCGGTGGACACTGCGAATTCACTACGAAACAAAGGCAAGGTTGGGTTAAGGTGGCTGCCAAGAAAACGACTTAAACACCTAGACCAATACTAGGTCCATTGTGATGCTGTCGGAAAGTTTGGAGCGTACACAATCACTTGGAGTCTCACTGCTTCCAGACCAACAAGAAGTTTATTGACGACAATGTTCCATATAAGGGGGACAAGACACCACCCTGCGGTATACCTCTTCTTACAGAGTTTTTGACAATTACTAATGAGTTTTTGGTTAAACCTTGCATCGAATAAACTGGTTTGGTAAAGGTAGGAATTCAAATGTTGGTGTTCAGACTTTGACTAAAGCAAAACCCAAAAATTTTAAGAATTGAGAAACAAAAACATGTAGATGGCGCTGTGGTCGTGGATATCTTCCTACACTCCTCAAGCACTGAATAATGCCACAAACCCAACAACATGCCATTCTCTGCCATTCCAAACTTAAATATCGGGTCGTGTCCCGAGCCTCTTTTCTGACACCTGCCTAAAACATGTCAAATTCTCCATCGCTGTGATTTCCACTTCAAAGCAGGACATCACTCTCAGTTTCTAACATTCAAATGATTCATGATGCCATAAGAAAATGTCCTATAAATCTTTCCCATTACTCTGGCTACTAAGCTGACGAAATTCGTCCCTGTGATGGATGCTTTCTACCTTTCGCCAGCGAGCGCGGCATATACGAGCGACAGCGACATTTTGTAGCACTATAGCGTTGCATCTCAGTCAGTAATAGTATAGCCAGAGCCAGAGCCACCACTCCTCCCTGCAGCTGTAAAGTAATTAGATAGTTACGTGTGTAATTTATGTTTCAAGTACTTGAAGGATAATTCGGTTGAAACGTTTCGTTGCGTTTCGCTAGGTGAATATGTGAGTGAAACCTGCAGCCTGCACAAGCACATATGCACACACACACAATCCAAAATCTTGTCTCCGAATATATGAGTTGGATCTTGGAGCTGGAGCTGGAGTTCAGCCCATGTGTTCTTACTATACCTCACACTCATGATAGTGAGAGAAGTTGGAACTCAATCTCATTTGCATACGTTTGCATTTGCAAATGGACTTTTTGTTTGTTTTATTTTATTTTGTTTTTTTTTTTGTCTTGATTTTTAATTTATGTTTCGTTGAGTTATATTTTGAAATTAAGTTAGTTTGTTTCGCAAACACTGGATGTTGAGGCTTTTATTTGAGCTTGATCTTTAGTTTGTTTGGATGATGTGTGTATGTGGACTGTAAATTACTTAGTAGTTGACAACACTGTGTTGTCATTATTTCTGCCCAATGACTTCTAAGGACATGCTGGAAGTTTTTTAACTTTCCTTAAAGAGAGAAGGCGTGACATTTAAATAAAAAGTTTTATATTTTTGACGAAAATGCCTGGCATGTCTTGCATCTGTCGAATGTGTGACTTGGTTTCAACAAAAGAGCATCTTTTTGTCGAAATGAATGGCACTAAGCCGTGATATAATATCACCTCCTTGTACTATTGGTCTTTGAACTGAGGGAGTGGATAATACTTTTCAGATAGCATGCCTCGAGGACTGAACAGATTAAGATAAGATTTTATTGATAGGGCGTTGAGGTACAACTGAATAAATAAGGCACATAGCTTACTCGAAGTTCTTTTACCGATTTGGAACTTGAAATATGTGCTGCCTTATGAGAACTTCTCGAGGCAACTTCAATCTTCTACAAACGTTGCCCGATGGGTTTTTTCTTCAAGGTCCGTTGGCCAAAAACCATAATGTAACAAAGAAAAATGGACACAGAAAAAGTGGTGTTGGAGAGGCCATGCAACGAAAAAGCCCAACGATTTCAAAGGAAGACATTGAATCTTCAAGTTGGAATACGGATTGGATGATCAAAAGAAAAAGGAGGTCAACCGTGTTAAGATCTGCGATTAATGAGAAATGAAGGATCTAATTTCCGCCCTATGCTTAAGAAGGAAGAAGAGTTGAAGTGTTGCTTCAGGGAATTATTTAGAAGATGAGAATTTTTCAGTTGTCAGAATTTTTTGACTTTTTTGTAACTTATGTAATTTGTACTTCCAATAATTTCAAGACTGATAAGGTAAGTTATGAATTCGTAAACAATTTTTTTTTGGATAATCAAACATAACATTACGATGATAAAGAAGTGGAAAAAGTGGGTTCGACAATTCTGTCTGCCTGTCCGTCTATCTGTATCGGCACCTACAGCCTAAACGGCTGGACCGGTTCGCTTCAAATATGGTACCTTTTATAATTATGATGTCCTTCAGAGGGTTTTTAAGAATTAGCATTCTAGCTCCCGAGCTAACGGTACCTGCCATATGATTTTTATGAAAAATTAATTTTTCTCTAAAGCAGCTCCTACGGTTTTGATAAAACTTTCCGAATGGTGGTTTTTGAGTAAACTTCATGTTTTGGTTGGAATTAAATTTTTAGTAAGTCTTTTAACGCTACCTTCCATAGGACCGCAGATTTTTCATAACAGACTTTTTCGTAAGCCACTCAACGGATTTCGATGAAAAATTAAATGTGAGAGCTCTTTTAGAAACAAAATAATATTCATTCTTTAATTTAAAAATAATTAAATTTTTTTTTTTTACTCAAAAAAACTTTTTATGTTTGTTTTTTTTTTTCAAAAACGGTTTTTAAAATTTGTTGAATTTTACACATGACATACTAAAAAAAATTTGGAATATGCTTTCGAAAAGTTTTTCAAAAATAAAACGTTTTTTGAAAAAAATTTTCTTCAAAATTCAAAAAAGCAAAGCAAAATTGATGGCTTACTTAATTTTCTGATAAAAGCGTCTTAGGTATTGATTTTAAAGTGATTAATAAAATTTTATATGATTTTTTCAATGCTTTTTTCCGAAAATCTTAAGCCCCAAGCCCATTTTAACAACTTAGAGCAAGTTCGTGCGACCCAGTCGTGCACTTCATTTCTAAATATTAGTGTTTGAAATGAATGAAAAGTGATAGAATCAAAAAATAAGCACTTATGAAACAATCGTATCAAAATAAATCTATGAGTTTACGAAGGAGCGAAAAGTTATTCCTTGATCTTATTCAGCCTAAACAACCTACACAAATTTGGTTCTGGAAAGGATCTGACCTGATGAATAGCTCTTCAGTTAAACCTTTGAAAAACATCAATGTCACCCACTGTCCATGTAAATGTTTTTATTGATAGAACAAAAATTTCTGTCCGCCAAGAACATCACAGTAGCCCGAGGAAACTTTTGATCTGGCCTCCTTGGCCTTATCACCATACTTCCATCCGATTTGTGAAATCTTGACGAATTTATTAACAACTCCACGTTAAAATCTCAACAACTTCACCAAATAACATCTAAAGAATACAATCAATCAATCACTCAAAGAATACTTTTAATTAGAAGATAGTTGAAATTAGATGAAAGCCTTCGCCCAAATTCATATTCGGTGGGTCACCAACGCTGATCACGACTTAAGGGCCCCCAATGTAGCTTTACAGCTAAGCCTTAGATATGTATTTTCAGCCATAATTTCGTCAGGTCAAATAAGCGAATAAGCACATTATCGTATAAGCTTTAGGGTTATCAGAAAAGTGGCATGCTTACTTCTGGCTCGGTTGAGGGCGCTGCGACGCTATGCCCATGCCGTCAATACGGCTCCAGGCAAAACTCTTCATATCTCTTCAGCTTGCCTCGAAAACACAAATATTCAATGTATGAATGTATTGCATTCTTAAGATGTTATTGGAGCCCCTATAGACCCGACCGGTCCAACTAGAAAAAGAACAAAATAATGACAAATTCTATTACTTACTACAAAATCGCCCTGAATTGCATAATTTCGACTTGATGAAAACAATATTAATCTACTTCAATTCTGAGATTTCATATTTCGAACTGTAGAAAAATGATAACTAATCTTAAAATATTACAGACCGTGAAAATGAGTTGTTTTGTGTCCTCTGCAAGGGATATGCGCTTCTCACCGTTGTGACACTTCATCAAGGTAAAATTTTAGCTTTTTTTCTAAATATTGGGTTATGTTTCTACGAGAAAATCTAATTTGAAGAAAAACCGTTTTATGAGAATGCCGTTTTCAGACAAATTTCAAAAGTCCATTCTAACCAGAAAAACTGTCTTGTAACAACACAACACCTCAAGAAATTTTACAAAAATCTTTGGAGCTGTTTTCGAGATATGTAATTTAACTTCTCTTTAACGACAAGAGTATAAATAAAAAAATTTCCCTTAGAGACTACCAAATTAATACTGGACCTACAAGCTTAAAGGAAATAGGGTCCATCCATTTAGACTGCACTTGGATGAGTGAACAGACAGACGGATTTATCTGAACCAACAAATGTCATGTTTGATTAATATTTCAAAATAATTTTTTGCACGAATCCATAATGTTGCCTTATAGAAGAGGACTGCCGCATCAGCTCTTTGTAAAGTTATAATAATGGATCATAGTAATTTACTCATTGAGCTAAAACTTATAGTAAAATTCACATCACAGAAAATAAAATGCACTACTGGGTTGCACGAACTTGCTCTAATGTGACAGTGGTCTTGGGATTTGAGATTTTGGAAAAAAACAGGGAAAAAAGGATATGAAATTTTGCTGATCACTTAAAAATCACTTGTTAAAACGTTTTTTGGAAAAAATGAAGTAAGCCATCTGATTTCGTTTACTGTTTAAAGTTTTAAGACATTTTTTTTTCAAAATCGTTCGACCAGTTTTTTTTTGAAAAACTTTTCGAAAATATATTCCAAATTTTTTTGAGTATGCCAACTTCTAGCACTTTTTGGTTTTACCAGAAGAATACAATAAAAACAAAATAAATTAAACCAATTTTGGAAAAAAAGCAAAAAATAACAAAAATTTAAACTTAAAAAAAAATTAAAATACTCAAAAAATTTTTTTTGGAAAATTAAGAATTTATATTATTTCGCCTATCAAAGATCTTATACAATTAAAAATTTCATAGAAATTCGTCGAGTGGCTAACGAGATAACCTGATGTAAAAAGACCGGTCATATGGGAGTTACCGTTATAAGACTTTTCCTGAAAAATCTATTCCAACCAAAACCTTAAGTTTGCATAAAAAACACTCTCCAGAGAGTTTTATCAAAATCGTAGGAGCCGTTTTTGAGAAAAATTAATTTGTCTCTAAAAATCGAACGGCAGGTACCGATATTTTTAGAGCTGGAATGCTAATTGCGCAGATCCCTCTGTAGGACATCATAATAATACTATGTACCAAGTTTAAAGCAAATCAGTCCAGCCGTTTAGGCTGTAGGTTCGGATAGGTACAGACAGATGGACAGAATTGTCGGACCCACTTTTTTCCACATCTCTATCATCGTAATGTCATATTTAGAATTTGTTAGAATTTGTTTTTTTTTTTTTGTTACAGAAGATAACTTGCCTTATACGTTACCTTTAATCGCAAGTTAAAGTGAGTAAAGACTTCAAGAAAAATATTAAGGTGAAATTACATACATTTTGTATGAAAAACAAAGTTTGGAAATTCTAAATTGAATTTTCTATGTATTTTACAGATATGAGATTTAGTTAAAATCGGTTCAGCTGCTTTCAAACAAGTCAACTTGAAAAAACTAATATGTTTTAATTACCCTTTTAAGCTATAGTTGGTTAGAATAGTGTTTTTATTTTAGCTGTCTTATGAGTCAATGCTCCCTCTGTACGATATTCAAAGGAACATGCTCAAACAAAATCAGGCCAGCAGTTTGTGATAAAGATGATCATATACCTACATACATTTACAACTACAGAATTTTCAGAATTTGTTCTCTTCATTGTTGGATATCATCTCGCTGTCATAATTAACTTTAAACTTTTTTTTTTAATGAATGCATAACTTGCTTTAAAAGCAGAAAATCGAGCAATTTATAGCCTTTTTGTTTTCAAACAGCAGGAGCTTCCGAGTTCTCCTTGATTTTTTGTAGAAATAAGATCAATTTTTATAAATACAGGGTGGGGCAAATCAAACAGTGCAGTTTTGAAAGGTTGGTTTGGTACTTCCCGTATGGTGGGGATAGTGTGATTGTGGTGGTCTCATTTCGTCGGGCGGGCCATGCCCTTATCAGTCATTACCATGGTTTGGCCTGGTGAACATCGTTTTTTGAAAATGGTCGTTCTTTCGTCGGAACTCAGCGTGCTTTACGGCTGTACTTTAACCTCGCGCATTGAGCATTTGTGATTTTTTCTTGTGGGGCTACCTGAAGCAAAAGGTTTTTAAACATCGGCCTCACACCTTGGAAGAACTGAAAGAACGAATTCGGGAGGAAATTGGTGCTATACCAATAGAAATGTGTCAAAATGCGGCCGAAAACTTCAGAAATCGCCTTCATCAATGTATCGCTGCTGGCGGCCATCATCTTTCAGATGTCATTTTTAAAACTTGATACATAAAACGGCATGATGTACTGAAGAAAATTAAATAAATATAATTTCTGTAATTTGGGTAGTTTTATTTTTAATAGACTTTCAAAAATGCTCTGTCTCTTTGGCCCCATCCTGTATAATAAAAGAAAAAGCTGTCCAAAACTTCTTTAGTGTGAACAAAAATGACACAGCATAAATGCAAAAAATCAACCAATCAGCAGAATCATTAAAAAATTCTATTTCAAAAAATATAATCACAGACTATCAGATAATAAATAAAATTACGTACCTAAAAACTCTTTGCGCATTAAAACTCAGGAAATGTATTTTTTTACAAAACATCTTTTACAAAGCTGCACTTACCTAAAAAAGAACAGAAAAAAAAATAAGTGTTTGCTAAAAGATGTTCGTGTTTTGAACAATAATTTCTAATTTTAAAATTAAAATGATATCTATGATACTTTAACACGAGTTCATGTTTATATTTTCTGTTTTGAACTAAGTTATGTACAAAATTTGTTTGTTTACCTTTTTCCACCACACTCCTTTATTTTTTTTTTTTTTTAAGTCCAGAAGCACCAACTGTTCAACTAATTCAAAAGTTGAATTGGGAGCTTTCCATTGTTACGTACCCGACTTTTGTACGTTGTTTTCACTACAAAAAATTAAATTAAAACAGCATATCACATGAATTTAGTTTATGCTTTATATCTTTAGATAAATTGAAGTCATCGCTTTGATGGGCCAAAAAATTTAGTAAGTAAAAGCGCAACAATCTATTAACTATACATAAAGTATTTTGTGTCACGTGTCCGACAGTAAAACAACCAAAAGTTCTTATATCATTTGTTCTTGGTTTATTTTAACAAAACTTTGAATAATATTAACAAAATAGCATATTCTACAAAACAATAATATATCAAAGATTTCACGAAGAAAAAAAAATTGAGCAAAAAACATAATAGTTATTCTGAATTTGTGCATAATATCTGCCATCACGTGCCCGACAGTTTTGTCACGTGCCCGACGTGTACGAAATTACAGCTTCAAATTCAAAGGAGGTTGTTGATAAACGTGGTTATCTTGGTGCAAATTGTGTACTTTAGCATGTAGTGTATTTCCACCACACTGCAGTATATGAAACCGCGAAATGCCTGAAATAGGGCCGACCTTTTCCCATGGCGTTTTTGCTGCAATTTCAGCATTGTTAACATAATACATTTCTAATTAAAGTTACCTGTGGCTATAAAACTGTTTTTCGAGATGTGACAACTCATACAAGAGAGGATATTTATAGATCTTTAAATAATCCATGTTTCCATTCGTTCTACCAATACAATATATTTTCATTAAAAGTTACCATTTTTCATGGAATGCCCCATTGAAACTCTCTTTTACACCACACCACACTGAGCAACCGACATGCACTGCTCTATCGACAAGACAACGCCGGCCGCCATTACACAAAAAAGCGAATTCAAAGCAAAATGACATTAAATTAAATTGATAAATAAGCACATTTCAGATTGATTATGAACACAAAAATACAAGAAAAATTATCTCAATTACTTTATTAACAACAATTTAATATTTTTAAAAGGACAGACCGATTATTTTTATTAAAACAAAATATTTTTTATCAACCGATCGCGAAGCAAACCAACAAGTTAAAATGCACTTTCTTAATGAAGAACAACATGTTGAGTTGGAAAGCTTAATGCATTTGCTTTGAGCTTTCGCTTCATGTAAAATTATTGTGGTGAATTGCATTGTTGGAATTATCTTTTAAGAGGTTCTTATTTGTGATAATAAGCTTAAGTGAAAGCTTTTACATACAAATAAAAGAATATTAAATTGTTGAATGGCTATGGCTATGCTGATATAGTTGATGAGAAGCTGGTATTGGAGCTGGAGTTGTAGTGTCTGTAGAGTAGTGTAGAGTGTTGTAGAAGTGGCGATGGTTGGATCTTGGTGGAAGAGAGAGCTGACAGCAAGTAGGTGCAAGTAAAATGTATGCGATGGATATATATCGCATAAGCAACAACTTTCACCACATGTCTCATACTTTATGGTTTTCATTCTTCTCTGTTTATAGCAAGTGTATTAAGCGAGTTTTTATGGAAAGCGTAAATTGTAAACTATCAAAGTTGAGAGTCGCCATTTCTACCTAAACTGTCAAAGTGGTTTTTTTTCTTAGGTTATCCATGAATTATTAGTTAGTTTATCTGTAAGATTGTATTTTTTGATGCATTTTTCAGCTCCCATGCCTCGACCACTGAATGGATTAAAGTAAGATTTTATTGATGTGCCACTGGGCTGAATCATATTATACTCTTCTTAATCCTGGCTTGGCTATATTCATTGATTATTTTGTGTCGAAAATATGCTCAGTTTCTGTGGAGGAGATCCGAATCTTGACTTTGCATACCTAATTGGATTTGATTTATAGTAATTAGTATTCGGAAGAGGTGCGCAGCGCAGGCAGAGTCATGCATTATTTTTATCTAAATCAAATGAACCGTTTCCGAGAAACCAATTGCAAATATATTGAAGGACAACTAAATGATCGTTCCCCAAACTTGTGGTACCGTAAACGTCTTTTTCGTTGGATATTGAAATTCAGATTTCCGGACAAAATTTTCTAAAGTCCCATACCGGAGACATGGCATTGCTTTTCTGTTACTGTTTCTTCTCAAGTGGTTCCAGTCCCAGGCTTCCCTTCAGGTCTCCGAACACGACCTTCTTCATAGAGAGTCTTACTAAAAGAGTCTGAGTAAAAGTGAACTAGTAACTCATAAAGAATGTAAGGACTGGAATTGAATTGAATTGTTATCTCTGGATGTCTGTAACTAGTTTACAAAGCAAGTCCTGTTTCTTTTGAAAATACATTAAAATCCTAGAAAAAATCTTCTTAAGCTATGGTTTTAAATAATTCAAAAAATCAGTCCTAGCATTAAAGGAAACTGACAGTGATTTATGCTTCCAATGCTTTTAGATTGTATTGATTTTCTCGAGCCCCATTTTGTATAAAAGCATATAAAAGATATACCCAAAAAAAAGCCAATAAATGCAAATCCAAAGTGCTTTACAACAGCCCAATTACAAAACTATAAAAATGACCTAAGCCCTGGGACAACACATTCATTTTTCCACTTCGATATGAAAAAACGATTAACAAAAAAAAAAAAATTGAATTCAAAATTTAATCCGACATCGACGGTATCTCAGATAAATCCGCATTTGAAATATGTTTAATACAACTAAAATCGCCTCACAACACATATCCCGAAAAACTCATATAAACTTATTTACCTACAACGAGAGTTGGAATATGATTTAATCATTTTATTTCTATACTTTCGCGCATTTCCATATAATTTTTCTCGTTGAATTCAAGGACTATGAATATTTTCCTTTAAAAAAAAAAACAAACAAATTTTACACACAACTATGTGGTTGGTCTGTGTAAGCCATTCCCAACACACACACACGCAAAAAAAACATTTCTCAGCTCACGGGTATGTAAATTCTATAATCCTTTTCACCAACACTCAAAGTTTTTTTTTAAATATTTTTTTTTTTTGATAAATTCATTACATAAATTTCAAAATTTGCAAAACTAAAAGTGCCCAGGGTTAGGCACCAAAAATACTCGTACATCCACACACTCATACAACGAAAGCTGATGCTATGCACTAAATCCCGAAGGGAGACTTTCTAAACTCTGAATTCTCATCGTGTTCTAGATACAAAACCCCCATACAGCCGTAAAACTGTCTCTGGCACACATTATGGCATCAAACAGGATATGCAAAAATACAAATGTCGAGCTGGGTAGCAGTTACCCCAACGAACGCTCCACAATATACTAGAGGTACTCGTACCACTACCCATGAGCTCTGCAGTCGTGTGTTATTGAAAAACTTTTGGAAAACAAATGCGGTGGCGATAGTCGGTCGGTGGCATCCGTATCTGCGGTAGAGACTAGAGATACGGGACAAACAGCATTAAATTTTTGGAAACACCAATTTATTTGAATTTTTATCGGATAAATCGCAAGGCTGTCACTACGTGCATTTTTCATTGGCAATTTGTTTGAAATTTTATTCCAAAATGATGGCATATACATCAGGTGTGATGTACATCTACATACATACGAATATAGCTTGTACAAGCATCCTCATCCTTAGCCCGAACGACCGTCCGCCCACTGTGCGTCCCCTAAAACGAATTGGCTCGATTTGTGAAATCACCAACAGACAAAGAAAAAGTTCGAAGAGAAATGTGATTTCAAGAAGAACCAACCCTTCTTTGTACACAAGAAGCAAGAAGGAGACACATCAATGCAAGTCGACCAGATCCCATAAGAAAATCAACACTTTTGCCCTTGTCCAAACTTTGAGTTTAATTGCTTTGAAGTTCTCAAGAACTAAAATGGACGAAAATTAAAAGAACTAAACTCTTTCGAAAAAGAGTGTTGGTTTGGCTTTTACGTTAAAGGTATTGGTGAACCTAACCCTCAACATGATTTATGATTTTAATTTCTTTTAATCCGATTAATCATTGCATGAATGCATTTCCTGACGCGGTAGCAGGCTTTAAATTAACTTAGGAGTTCTCCACAGGAAACAGGGGTCGTCCTTGATAAGAACAAATAAAAATAATGAAAAGGTGAAACTGACCAGAGGGAAACACTAGCAGGATTTTCTTGGGAAATTAATATATTTTATAGATGCATGATACCAGTGCTGCATGTTAGGGGGCGCTGCTATTTTCACATTCATAAGCACCACAGGGCAACACAGTCTACCGAGAAATTCAGAATTTAATAGTTTAATGAAAGAAGCCGTGTCCCATTTTCGATTAGAGGGAGACTGGTGGCGGTGCGGTGGCAAATGTTAGAAGCCAAACTGCATTTTTTGCATATTTTTCAGCTCATGCCCACCGTGATTTGACAAACGTCAAATTGATGAAATGCAAGCGATTTCAGTCTTAAACTTTGCAAACGATTATTACTTACAATTATTTGTGTTTGTGTCCTTAACGAGTATTGTATTATGTATTCGTCTTTGAACTGTCATAGTCGTCGTAAGGCTTAAACGAACTGGCGTTTCTACTTTATGTTGCGCTCAAAGTTGTTGTGACTCTTGCAGCTGTTCTCGGAGATAGAACATGTTTTTTTTCCAAGGGAAGCTGAACACTGCACTTAAGAACTAACCATTGCCCACGGTACGTACGTACCGTTCCCGACCATTTTTTGGTTGCGTTTTGCGCATCTGTCAAAATTCTGCAAAATGGCGGTGAACCGTGACTATTGAACATATTGAACATTAACAAAAAATTATATTGTATTGCAAAAACTCACGGTTAATGATTAGAGTATTTACAGAGAGCAGCCATTTTCTTAGTTACTTTTTTTGACAGATGCGCAATATATTAAAGGTCCATCTTAGTGTCATGGTTTACATTGCACCACTATTCTAAAAGTTCAGACTGCCCTTCAACCAAGTTCTAAACTTTTATCCATGATTCGTTAAACAAAATCAAATCAAGCAGTGAAATTCACCTTAAAGAATTTGCCAAGAAAACAGGGCATGTTCCATCGCAAGGATCGTTTTAACTTTTTCTCAAGAGTTTCTGTGTTTTAAATATATGAGTGTGTTAGTGTGTGTGTATGAAAGCATTGAAAACTTTTCCACCAAACATTTGCAAATTTTCTTCTTATTTTTTTTTATCCTTGCAACTGGCAACAGAAAACGGGAATAGCGTAGCGTATCCTTGCACTGAATGATGAATGTATTTGAGGTGCGTTGCGTTGCTAAAAGAAAGTTAAATAAATAAAAAAAAAAAAAAATAATAATACAAGAAGGACGACTTGAACTTAAAATTTCTGCCTTGCACTTGCACCTTTTATTTCGTCCCTCCTTTAGAAAAATTTAATAGGGTTGTTGGGCAGAGAAAGGGTAAGCTGGAGAGTATGCAGTATAAAGCTGCAGCAGGAGCCGAAGCTGGAGCAGGAGTAGCAGCAGTGGAGCGTTTGCTTTTGCTGACGTTAATTTTTGTTTGAGATTGTGTAAAAGTTTCCGTTTCTAGTTAGTGTTGTGTTAGATCCTCGAAGCATAAATAACACGTTGAAAGAGTTTGATGTTTAAAAATTTAAGTAAACATAGTATCATGAAGTTGAAATTGAGTTGTGTGTACTTTTGTTTAACTCTTTCATTTTTTTTTCTCAGTGTTTCTCTCTGTCTTTCTTTTCTGTGTAATTTTGTGTAATGTGAGTGCTTTTAATCATTAAGTTTTAAAACAGAAATAGTCCTTTTTTAAATGATTGAAATTTGAGGAAGAGATTTATTTACTTGAAAATATTTAGAATTTAATGTAAAGCCTTTTGGTAAAATAAAGTTGGACAAAGAACCGAAGAATTTCTTTCTATCACGGAAAATAAAACACGGTTTAACTCTTGAAAAAAATGTGGGCTAGAAGAGTTTTCAATACCAGAATTGCTTAATACTTTGAATAGCTACATCAGCTGAGAAAAACATATTGCTTAATTGAAATTAAGCGAGCCCTCAAGCAATCATATCTCAGCTCAGCAGAAACCAGCATGAGCAGGATAAATAGATAAATAGGTGAAGGAAGTCTCATTGCTGAAAGGGCAATTAAAATCGTGGGGTCAATTGTTTCTGGTTAGTAATTTGTAATTTTAAGGACCTTAAGTGGGACCGAAAAATTATTTCCTTGCCAACATTCTTTTACCTCCTTAAATCATATAGTTGTTAAGAACGAAGGACTCCTAAAAATATATTCCAGATAAATGCATTAAAGGTCATAAAGTCAGTGGCTAGACAACCCTGTCACGATTTATTTATTTTCATATCCTATATTGCTTACCCAAATAACAGATGAGCATCCTTAGTTATAAGGATGTATCTGAGACTTTAAAATTATTCAACCCAGACTGAATTAGATTTCAGGTTAGATCTTATCAAGATTGCATTTTTGTTTAAAAATTCAACCCTCCATGCTCATCTATAGCAAACCCAATGCGTATGACTATCCATTCTCTTGTCAAGTCCTTTGGATCTCGAAGCTCTCGAAGTTTTTTTTTATATGAAAAGAATGATGCGGTGAAATCAATTTATTTCCCATGAGCTGATGGGTGCATGTTTGATGAAGCCGCTATGGGAGCATAGGATGTAGGATGTGTAGGATCTAGCGCGATAGTGTTCTTTCCATTTCCTCTTCATCGAAAACAAGTATCGCACAAATGAACAAAAATCAAGGACCTTTCTTGAAAATGTTTACGATATGTCTTGTCAGTATATAGTATACACAGATACACTGTTCCGTTCTGTTCATCTTCCATAATACTTCAGTGTCGCAGAGCATCTTTTTTTTTAGTATATGGTCTGGGTTGATGCACATTCGAAAAAAAAACTCCAGCTAAAGGAGCTCTGGGTAATCAGTCTTATTTGATTCCAAACACAAGTTAAGGGAGATGTCTTGCGACTTCACTTGTTGTACAGTCACTGGGTCCATCATGTCGATGGTATCCTTATTGGCTGGCTACAACAGGAATAAAAAAAATATACAAATATATATTTTCTCGAAGTTCCGGTAATAAGTGAACTTTTTATTGCATGCAGGTTTCGTATTGCTTTCTCACACTTCTCACAAAAAATCAGGGATCAATTTTGTAACAGCGTCATATTCCGTTATGTTGGGTTCATAATTTGATTCTGCTTGAGAGTCCTATAATTCATGTTTTCATTTTTTGTTTTGTTTTGATGTAATGCCATGTTCTTGATACTTTTAAAATTACTTGAGATATGAAATCCGAAGGACCAAATTTTGGATTTTATTAAAATGAAGTGGAATACAACACAACCTGTGGGGGTTTCAGGTCATCGTTTTTGCACCTAAGAAGATGATGAGTTGGAAATAGAAAAATGTTACATTCAATATAAAACTAGAATCACCATGGACAGATATAATTTTGAAGTAGTCAAGGATTTTGTCTACCTGGGTTCCACTATAATCTGTCCGAATGATATCAGTGTCTCTGCACATGAAGTAAAAGGAATCTTCTTGCGAAGAATCACTTTTTCCAATTGATTTTTCCCCGGGTTTGGTCCACATCACCACAATTAAAATACCTAAAAACCCCAAAATATCCAAGAAAAAATATCCCGAAAACTTTAATTCAGGAAAACGATTACTGAAGCTGAAGCCGTCAAGAAAACCTGGCCTGATGCAAGTTGTTAAACTGTCCCCTATTTTATTTTGAAGAGTATACATCTTTGAATAAGGGTAACGTATAAGGAAACAACATCTGACGATGATTCTATTCCTGATACTATCCCTGATGATGATGATGATGGTGATGATGCAATTTTTTTTTTGTATTTCGTTCAAATAAAAAGAACGGGAAAGAATATCTGTTGAATTGAAAATGCATTCAACGTTCGTTAGAAAATTTGTTCTGTAATGTAATTTTTTTTTATCTCTGAATCATCATATTGTATGGAGGGACATTGTAAAGGTTGAATCATCCTCTATCAAGGTGTATATAGAGAGCGCAAGAGAATTCAGAAATAAATTATTTAAATTGTTGATATTGAAAAGAATATTAGGTTTATTGAATTGAAATGACTTATCAGCGTTCATTTCATATATTCGGGGAATGCTCGTTAGAAATACCAGGTTGCAAAATTTAGTATGTTAACTTTATTTATTGGATAAGATATTTTTGGATAAATGTAAAATTGTTTTCATTCGTTAAAGTCGACTTTTAACGGAATCATAGATAGAGACTTTTTACCGTGGGGTACCCTACTCTTTTACTCAGACTTTTTTTTACTTCCACTAGTTGTCCGGACTTAAGCCCCAAGTCCTTTGACTTAATTATTGTTCCAGACGTATTAAGTCCTCACTTATTCTTGCAATCCTATCCCCAACCATACCTTATTCGGATAGCGGAATAACTTTAATTTAAATATATATTTGAAGATAAGTAAAAAGAAGCGGCCTCTGAATTTACTCCTGAGGGACACCATCTTTCCAATTCTATAGTTCTACCAATTAACAATGGTATGGCTGTAGATTTATTTCAAGAAATATGTTGGATCAGTTTTACCTAGAATTGGACTTTTCAAGTACAAGATTCACCTTGAAGGTTTTATATAATTTATTCCCTACAACAAAACTGGCCAAGAAAATATTTTAAATTCTTTAGATGAGATAGCTACCATGGACGAAAAAAAGCTTGAAGCAAATGGGAGTGTTTCTCCCCCTAAGCCCTAAAGCCTCAGATTGATTCTTTTATAATCACTTTATACATCCTTTGTGTTTCATAAAATCAGTTAAGACACATAACTTTGTTGAAAATATCAACCTTAGTGTTGTCCTTCATCTTTACTTTCATGTACTATAAAAGACTTACCTGCGAATAACTTGTTCATCTCTCGTTACCCTTTTTACAATCATCACCCTATCAAACGTCTGGAAAATTTGAAAAGTTACCTTAGATACCATCGCATCAGAAGCGAAACAAATTGGTATTGCCTCTTTGACTCCTGAGTCCTGACAACATCTAATTCAATTAATTTGTAAAATCCTTTATATCATCATAAAATCAATTTTTTTTCTTTCTTTCTCTTTTCTTATCGAATAGAATAGCTTTGCATAGTTCAATCGATAAGTGATAAAAATAGATCCCAACGATGGCGACTGACGACGACCGACAAGGAGAAGGACATTTGAAGATTTGAGAAAACGACCCATGAAGAGAAAGTCAAAAATCAAAAGTCTATAAAATGAATCCTTCCACTTGAAAATATTCTCATCTCATAAAAACAATTTTATCCTTTTAATATCGGAAGACCTTCGAAGCACAGACTCTATATGTGTATGTATTCATCAATGTTCATATTGGTCCATGTTCATCCCTTCCCAGCCCGCTCCCGTTAATATTTTCTCGCCAATCAGTTTGTCTTTAAGCTTTCTCGACCTATAACTGTGTATGTGAGCTATGTGAAGGGGCAACTCATTCTGTGACTTTATATAAATTTCGTCCGCAGCTACTTGCAGCAGAAGCTAAAGCTGAAAATGAAGCTGAAGCAGAAGCAGACGCAGAATACAGTTTTTCATTTTCAGCCCTTTTTGAAACATAGTGGCTTTGGCTTGGATTTCACTGCACTGCGATTGTCTTTGGGTTATACGAGAGACGATGGCATAAGGATGTCTTCAGATTATTGTCATTATTATCGAAATTCAATTGAATCCTACAAACTTACCCCCCGCCAATCCCTCCGAACATCTATCGTGCCCTCTACAAAGTGAGAGCTGACTAAGAAGATGATGGCGACATTTTGTCCTTAGAAATTGGATTCAACCGTTTTTATCATTTTTTTTTGTGTTCGTTCTATAAATTTTCAAGAGCAGAAGGAGCTTTGAACATGGCAGGCAGAAAGACAGAAAGGCAGGAAGGCAGGCACCGGCACCAGTACCAGCACCAGCTATGGCACCCTGGGCTTGAAAACACTCTTAACATGTATCAAGTGAAGATTCCCTATTCTCGAACACTTTATGTGCTCCACTTGTAGTTCTGCTTGTGTCCTTGTTGAAAATCAATTTCTTTCATTGTCTGAAGTGTTCTACAGATCTAGCGTTTTTTTTTTTTTTGATGATTCCATTATTATTAAAAAAAAAAAAAATCGACTGTAAGAGTAGATTGCTTCATGTGTCTGGTGTTCTCTGGTTTGGTGGTGTGATGTAGAGTTTGTGGGATGGATTATTCTAAGGACGCATTTAATCTTTCAATTCATCGATTTGGGGAAGATAAGAATAGAATCAGTGTAAATGAATTGTTGAATGCAATATTTTATCTGTCCCTGAGGAGGGTGTGAAAAAATTCCATTGCCATTGCTTGCAAGTGTTTACAACAAGTTACAGTGTTTGTTTTTGTTCCTCTTTTTTTTGATTGGATTTATTGGGAAATTTGAAAAATTAATGGGAATGTTGTCACACTCAGGAAATACTACTTTTTTTTTACTTGAAGATGAAGGAAAACTAATTAGGATATAGGAAGAAATGGCACAGTTATTTGATTTACTTTTAACAAATATATATGTGACCTTAATTTTGTTATTTTGTCCCTTTTTATGAGGAAGCCTAGCTCAAGGTGTAGTGACTACCCCTTAATGGGTTAAAATATAGTGCGAGCGTAAATTGGATAGGTTTTAAGGATATACCGGTGAGAATTGTCTTTGAATACTTTGAAATTCCTAAAAAAGAGGGGATAATCGAGTTGAGTTTGACATTCTACATTCATGTTGTGCGGCTTAAGAAGGAATTTCTGTATTTTAAAGTAATTTAATCGTAGCTCATCGAGTGTAATTATAATGCCATATAAAGGATCCTTGTAATATTTTTCTGGCCGATAGAGCCACACGAAAGATCAATGTGATGTGTATACCAAGGACATAGCCTAACAATACCAGGAACATATTTTCGGCTTCTAAGAAACAGCAACACAAAAATAAATTTATTGTGTTGATGGGTAATAAAATGGGACTAATTAAATCAATAAGCTGTTGGTGCAACAACTCCAAGCAGGGTCGGACCTATTAAATCAACGTTTGCAGTCTGCAGGAATGGAAGGGTCTTACAATTTAATACCGAATCCGAACGGCCAGCAGAGATACATTTGTTTCATGACAAAATGTACTCCTGTAATCTGGGAGGAATTCCAAAAAAAAACGTGATTAAGGCTATTTATCGAACCCGGCATGGCAATACTGCAAATTTCAGTAGTGGGATATTCAATTTCAGTAGTGGGATACTAAAACTCTTGCGTCTGTTTTCACGGTTGGAGCTGAAAATTTTAAAGTGAAACTTTTTTTTCCATCGCTACAAATTTGTTCGTTCATCTGTCGCATGTCGCAATATGGCGCGCCGATAGCTTCCATCAGCTGACCGTGTAGCATTTATATTCTCACTCATTCATGCCACGTGCTCCGCGGTATTTGTAGTTTGCTCAGTGTTATGATGTTTAACTGGTCAACAAATGAAAAATCAAGAATAGTGCGTAAAATATCGGACGATGAATTCATTTTATGCCGTAAACTGACTGATATTGTGCTTAAAGATGGTAATATTTTTGTTTCTTTCGACGTTGTCTCGCTATTCACAAACATACCAACCTATCTAGCAATCAAAATCATAATGAAAAAATGGGATCAATTACAAAACCATACTAAAATATCCAAACAACAATTCTTGAAGATTTTAGAGTTTTGTTTAAGAGATAACAACTATTTCCAATACAAAAACACTTTTTATAAACAGACATTTGGCATGCCTATGGGTAACCCTCTTTCACCAACAATAGCGGACATAGTATTAGACGATCTACTTGATAACGTTTTAGAAGAACTCCAAAAAGAAAACATTGAAATCAAGTTCATTGTCAAATATGTAGATGACATATTCGCAATAATACAAAAAGAAGACCAAGAAAGAATTTTAAAGGCACTGAACCAATATCACAACAAAATTCAATTTACAATAGAAAGTGAAAAAAATGATCAAATACCATATTTAGATACACTGCTAATTCGTACTGACAACAAAACAATATTCAACTGGTATTCGAAGCCAACATCATCTGGACGACTTATTAACTTCAATTCAACACAACCATTGACTCAAAAGATTTATACTGCAAGAAACCTCATAAACAAAATATTTCACCTAAGCGATGAACGATTTCAAAAAGAAAACACTCAAAAAATTGTTACAATATTGCAAATGAACAATTTTCCACGGTACATCATTGACAACCTCATGAAAAAAACACAACAAAACAATAACAATAAAAAATTAACAAACACAGACGGCAACCCTAAAATATTTACAAAAGTTTCCTACATTCCCAACTTGACGGAAAATAAAAATCTCTTTAAAATAATAAGAGAAGAAAACAACATTACAATCGCACACAGTTCTAATGAAACACTCAGCAAACTCTTCACTAATACAAAAACACCAATTCCAAAAGATCGCACACGATGTAGTTTATGAAATCAGTTGCAATGGAAAAGAAGGGGAAAACTGCAATCTTGTATACATCGGCACGACAAAACGAGCTTTAGCTACAAGAATGGCTGAACACAAAAGCGACATCAAAAACAAGAGACATGCAACTGGACTATGCCAACACATTTTAGAGACTGGACATATGGTGGACGTAGACAATGCCAAGATCTTAGACAAAGAAAGGAGGTGGGGGACAAGATATACACTGGAAAGCTTAAGAATTCAACAAAAGAGAACGACTTCCATGAATTTAAGAGAAGACATTGACGGGATAAATTCAATTTACAACATTGCCATTCTGTGATATTTATGTCTTGTGTTAAGAAGTTTAATTTAAAGTTAATTATAAATGTTGTTAGTTCTTTAATTGTTTTTAATTTATTAAATCTGTGTATTAAATAAATGTTTGATGTTAAATGTAGGGAAGTTACCAAAATGTTAGATAGTATAACTAAAATGCAATAAAAATTAAAGTAAGTTCATTCATTTTTATAAAAAAAAAAAAAAAAAATTTAAAAATGTATATATGTATATGTACCTATAGACAAAATAAACGCCCCTGAAGATGCTGAGAAACTCCAGCGAAACGTCGGGATAAAATTTATGTTATGTTTTTATTTGCATAATCAAAAAAATTGACCAAAAAAGCCCAACAAAACCACAAACAAATGCCGTAAGAGAAAGCCAAAAGATTTCGTGTTTGCAGGGAAAGGAAAAAGCTCTTAAGTTGGTTTGACTTTTATAGTGAATTTATTAGAACGAAAAAAGTTTCACTTGCATCGTGATTTCAAAAAACCACAAACATTTTTTTCACAGAATTTTAATTATTGGACTAGGGCTAGCTTTTTGATCACAAGAGAATATCCTGAGTCCAAGGTTGTCCTTTCTAGATGGCAGAAATGCTTCTGAATTTGCTTCAAATGCTTAAAATTTTATCCCAGTTTATTTTCCCGTCTATGATTTTTTATCAACTTGGCTCAACTGGACGCAGATGGGATCAAATGTAGTGCGATAATGCTACCAGATGAATCTTAGCTCTGGAAAAAACTTGAAAATTTGGCACCTGTATAAAGGTATATGGATAGGAGAAAATATTCTCACTCTGTCCTGACAGAAAATGCAGACTAGTATTTAGGGACGAAGAAATTAAATCAAAATGAAATCATTCCATACACTTGGATGAAATCAATAAGATGGAACCAAAAAAGGCTTAAAACAGCCTTTCACGCGAAAGGCTTAAAAATGTATCTTTCTATTGCTTCAAAATATTACTCTGCTTGTGGAATAATAGGGATTTCAGAGGATTTAAACCAGAAATTGTAGAAAAGTCTCCCAGTTTAAAATAAGCCCATTTCAAAAGCCAAATAAATACCAAGGATACTGTCACTTGACACTGATCTTTCGTACATATCTGAAAAAATTTCGGCACCCGTTTCTAGAATTTCTTAGAGCAGTTCACAGTCGATATCGGGGTTGTTTAAAAAATAAAAATATTAAAAATTTTCAGCCAACTTGAAACCCCCACTGAGCTCTTCGATTTTGAAGTCTCAATCAAAATAGGCATCACCGTGCATGCGCGAATTGTCATATTTCAAGTATAATTGATCTCAGCCCTTATTCTTTCAGTTAAGTATAGTTTCGCAAACGCAATCAAGAGCACATAACAGAAAAGAAAATTTGACAGCTGTCCTTTTTTACCTAGTGTCTATTCGCATCCATAAGTGTGACCAGTATTGCCAGTATCGAAACTGGTGACATTATTATTATTAAATTTAAACATATTAATATACATATAGGCACCTGATGAAGAACTGGACAAGCCCGAAAACTCTGAAACCAAAATAACTAAAAAGAAGTTGTTAAAATATGTAAGTGACACTCACGAAACTGATGCGTGCAAATAGACTCTACCTAGATAATTAGCTTCATGTGCAAAGGCGCCTTTAGTGTCTTCCTTAAAAGCTAAAATGTCTCTTTAAAAGTATAATATTAATAACTTATATTTAAATTTTTATAAATATCCAAAATATTCAAATTAATTAAAGATACAAGATGTTTTTCAGTCTTATGTCTGTGCATTTTCAATTCCCTCTCGCTATCCTTGTCCAAGCTAAAAGCAAAACTTCACAAGCTTCAAACATCCAATGAACTGACAGTTAGCAGCATATCAAAAAACAAACAACGCTTCTCTTAAGTCTTATTATAAAAAATATCTCGCTCCTTTCAATGCTAATAATAATAATAATATTCTTATATCAAAATCCCAGTGCTCATTTTCACAGGAGTAAAAAAAAATTTAATAAAAAAAAGAAACTTCTGAAAAACTTCAACAATATTGAAATTGGGATCTCTAATGCTGTGCTTGGTGGTGGCTGCTTCCTTCCAGTCCCGAACAACGCAAAAAGTGTGAATTAATTTCAAACTTAAATTAAGAAACTTGAGCGTTATGTTGGGAGAGACGTCAGTGCACATAGTGACAGTAATGATACCTTTTCCCGCACAAAAAAAAAAAAAATCATAAAATGGAAAAATAAATAAATAATAAGAACGCATCTCAAAAATTTTCCCAATTTATGCGCATAATGCAGTGCGGTTTCTGACAGATGTGTGTGTGGTTCTTCTGCCATAGCGTGGCTATCGCGTTTTCAGGAAAGCATTATTTTACGAAAGCACACTCTGTTCCGCGGAGCGGCATTCTCGTAGTTCTTGTGAAATTATGCAAATATTCAGTGCTTTGATCATATCTGACTGGTTTACCATAATAATTATAATTGATGCGGTTGTAGCCAATTAATGTTGTGTAAAGAATAAAAAAAAATATAAGTTTAAATTTAATGTAAGTGTGGTAATAATTATTGTATGTGTCATAAGTGGTGGTGGTATAACGACCAAACCATCGGTGTTAATTATAATTAAAAAACAATTCGATTGACAAATATAGACTTTGGTATGAAGATGCTATCACACGTTATACAAAAATATATATATATATAAAAAATAACGCTTGACATATCGTATGTTCTTATGGTTGACCATATCCATTCCTTCCTACAAGAATACTTTACTTACTTAAGGTGGCGCAGACAGTCCATTGTGGGCCATGGCCTCAACAAACAATCCTCGCCAGCTAGGCTGGTCCCTATGCCAGTGCCCTCCCGTTGGTTGAGGTCGTTTTCCACTTGATCGCGGCAACCTTAGATGGGGTCTTTCAGAACTCCATCGTACCTCCGGGTTGGAATTGACGACACATGGCTCAGTCAATCCCTGTATTTTCAGCTTTTTAACCAGGTCAATATCTCTGTATATCCCGTACAGTTCGTCATTGAATCTTCTCCTCCATACTCCAATGATACATACAGGACCGAATATCACCCGAAAAATCTTTCTCTCAAAGCACCCCAGCCTATGTATCCATCCGATTGTGTCAGTGTCCACGCTTCTGCCCCACACAGCAGGACTGGCATGATTAGGGTGTACGCTGAGTGAGGGCTTTCCTACTAAGATGCCTGGGGGTAAGACCCCAAGAAACAGCGATTGGACAGAGTGATTCTTTTCACTGATATTGTTGTTATAGTGGAACCCAAATAGACAAAGTCTTTTACAACTTCAAAGTTATATCTGTCCATCGATCGTCAAGTTTTGCCAGAGCCTACGGTAATGATGTTCTGCAGCCGATGACATTGCGAGTTGCGTACAATTGCTTCAAGAATGATGTCAAATTTAAATTATTGTCACAACAGCTCCAAGTGAGGCCTAGGCCTCAACCATTCCTGTGTGTACGTTGATATTTTGCAGGAATGGAAAGGACCTTCGATTCGCCGCCGAATCTGAACGGCTAACAGACAAGCACTTTCCATGACATTAATTACTCTTGGAGGATTTGTCACTTCCCATCAAGAATGATGTTGAAAAGCCTTGTCAAAAGCAGCTCGAGTTCTCTATTGTCATCGTGCACAATCGAACGAGTTTAGCAATGATGCCAAGTGACATGGCTCTATATAGCTCGTTCCTATTCATGCTGTCATAAGTGACTTTAAAATCGATAAAGAGGTGGTGAATATCGATCTGGAATTCTTGAGTAATTTCTAAAATTTGTCGAACTGTGAAAATTTGGTCGACGGTTGACTTACCGGGCCTAAAACCACACTGATAGAGGCCAATCAGTTCAGGTGCGATTCCTAAAAGAATGGAGGGTTAAAGCTGTTGATTGTGGAAAAGACTTTTCAAATGAAGGAACTGCGATCAGAATATGCAAGACTCGTAGACTTTTTGAGATAGTCTGTTGCTGAGTTGATGCCTGAACATAAGATGCTAAGCAAAAAATGTTTACGTGGCTTCAAAAAGTTCATAGCCCGGCATGTGGCTGAAGATGGGCCTCGTTCAGCATAACAACGTTTTTAATGCGAAGATAACAGCTTAAACAAAAGCCACATTTCTCCAGTAAGCAAAGTAACTCTATTGCAAACTGTCAAAAAAGTAGCAACGTGCGTTCAAAATGGTGTAACTTTTTTCTTCTTTATGGTCCTTTATGTTTGTTCTGAAATGTCCTAAAAATAATTCACGTTAGTTCATTTTCAGTTGGTAGTAATGGTAAACAATTGGTCGATTGAGTTTTCGACTAGAAAACACTAAACGTAATTTAATTCGACTGAACAAGAATGACATATAACACTCTTGATACTTAATGCTACTGAACCCTCCCTTCCTTCATACATCTTTTTACCAACCAACCGAAATAAAAATGAGAATATAAAAATCCTTGACGCCCTGTGTTAACACTTTAAGTGACATCAAACCCGTAAAAGGTTTGCCATTCCCCTAAAACATGTAGGGCAGTTGAAATATCATACCCGCATAGATGGATTAAGATAACTGTTGGCCAAAAGTAATGGAAATGACACATCTTTTCTTAACATTATATACATACGTTGACCAGTTCAGAAACATACACATCACATCCCGGTTCCGAGCCCGACACCATCTTTGCCCTTACACAACATGATACAGTATAACAGTAACTTATATTTGCCTGACATGCCTTGTCACATAATCTTGTATTGAATTTGATTTATTAGGACAGGCAATGTTTTGACCAGATGTCATCCTAAGTTCTGTGGTGACGTTTCTCGGCTGCATATAGTAAAAATGGTGTGAGTTTCGAGTTTCGAGACTCGAGTGAAGGGTGATGTGTTTTTTGGCTATAAATAGATATAACATAGCTAAAGTGTAACTTGTGCGATATGCCACCACAAAGCTATATCCTTGGTGCAAATCCTTGACAATTTTAAATGAAGAAATGTCGACGAGGATATAAAGAGCATGACGTAAGCTTGACGGAAAGTCATATTGCCTGTCCCAGGACGGGACTCTCTATAGTATACTTACTGTTACTGCTCGTTCCTTGCAATGTTTACTTTAACTTTTACTTCTACTATAAGGGCGGAATGAAGGATTAATGTCCTTTGCTATATGGCTGGGCTGCTGAGCGCAATGACAGGACACGGTCGGTAGTTATGGTACAGGGGCAGGAACACCCCGACAACACAGACATACCCTACTATATATTTTTACAGCAAATGGTTGATGCTCCATGCTCCTGCTCCTGCTCCTGCTGTTGTTGCCATTTTGTTCATCCGTGCGTTGCAACAAACTGCTGCAGCTGCTTCAACAGGGTATTTATTATTTTTTAAATGCTTTTTCTTTCCCATCTTCATTTTGATGGAATGATAATGGAAGTTCCACTTTGGGTGGCAGTCAGGCAGGCAGTCTTGCAGTCAGTTGTTGTAAAGGACATCAGCAAAGTCTAGAAAAGAGTAACAGCAGTATTTCGTCCTTATTTTTTTTTTTTTTGGTATGTACTTTTTTTGTGTGTGTTAAACTCAAAACAGAAGATGAAGCAGGAAGACTATTTTGATGTCGTTAATTTTCTTTCGGGAATCTGCAGCAATGAAATACCCGGGCCCGGGCAGACATGATAAATGAGATTTAGAAAGTTTTTTTTCCTTAACAACTATTCTAGTACAATATTGTGTGTATGTTGTCTTCTGTGAATGTTTGTTTGTTCCTTTTTGTTTTAAGGGTTTTGTTTCCTGTTTTTTTTTTTTCATTTTAGTGGGATGGCGGGCGTTGTCATTGGATTTTGTTTGTTTCATGATGTCTTATGTGAATTTGTTTTTCTGGAAAAGCCAAAAGCCGGATATATATGGGGGAAAAGCTTTAAAATGTATTTCTCCTAGAAAATGTATATTCTCTTGAAGAATTCAGTTATATTTCGGGAATATTTTGAATTTGTTTGCATGAATGCTTGACATTTATACTTATGGGAGTTTGAAATTACTTAGTTAAATTTTCGACAAAATTTCAGTGGAATTTCCAGTCATTTCAATTTGAATAATTTTTAAGACCATCAAAGTTTTGAGCAATAATTCTACGAATGCAAAACCCATCTTTTTTGTCGAATTGTGTGTGTTCTTGTATACTTCGAGGTTACCAAAAACACTTCAGTCTTGGGTGACATTGCTCTAACTATGCGGAGAAAATGTGTTTTTGTGTTCAGTTTTCTTGAAACCTGATGGGTCTCGGAAATTTAAGTTGTCAAGTATTAAATTATTAGGTAAGCTTTCTGTTTTGAAATATTCATATATAAGTCTATACCTAGTTGTTCAACAGGAATGGGTGAACTTTTTTTTTTTAAACCTATTTCTGCTGAATCGACAATGAATTCGTTTCGGAAACCTGCTTTTAAAAAATATATTTACCCCACGGGGTTAGGAAATTTCGATAGCTCCACTAAAACCCTTTGGCATTCTGTTCTGTTCTTCGCTGTGTGAAATGAAAAATAAATCGCATTAAAGCCATCGGAGTAAATTTTGAGTAGGTCTTATCAAAGAACTTGCGGGTTTTGAAGCTTTTTTTTCAAGAAAATTTTTTAAGAGGGAGACGTAAAAAGGTTGCCAATTTGATTTTCCCCTTTTTTATGAGTTTGTAGGATTTTGATTGTTATGGAGAAAAAGCAAAAAGGTAATTGAACAAGATAGATAAAATACGTGATTGTGTTGTGTGATATTGACAGTGAAGCTATAACTTTTTTAAACGTGTTTTGTAAGCAGTGAAAGATATTTTGTTTAGTTGAAGTAAAGTGAAAGCCGTTTGGTGGTGTGGACAAGCGTAATGCCGGCTGTTTTCCGATTTACAAGAATTAGTATTTCAAAGTACGGAAACCCTGTGCGAGCTTTTACTTGAAACTTATGTATGCAAACCAATACAACCAGTCTGAGAGGCAAACGTCCGATCTTCCCTGTACTGACAATTTTTGTTAAACAAAGAGAGTATAGCAATTTGAGAATGTAAACACAAATAGGGATTTTCAAATGTGACACTAGAATATTGAAAATTCGAGAGCGGATAAAATGTGTGATGCTTGAAAGCATGATGCTGCCTTGGGTGACACTAAGATAATATGCCCCCAGCGGGGTCGATCACTAATCTGTCTTCTGCGACCAAGAGTGCATTTTCCCTGACTATCTCGAAATTATCCATTATCAATTGTCATGGTCTCAACAAGCCTGCGGTAAGATTCGACGACGAAGAGGACCTTAAAGTCAAATTCCTTGGTTTTCTCAAGGATCTGATACAGTTGATTGATTATGTAGCTAGCATACAGCTTAAGGCGCTCACATATACCTCTGCAGCTGCGGAAAAATTGTCATTGATATTCTTAAAACAGTAAAACAGTTTGCCATTTGTTCTCTACCCTTGAAACTGGCGACGTACGGTCTGATCCAGGTCAAG
Organism: Platycheirus albimanus; assembly: GCA_916050605.2. NCBI lineage: Eukaryota > Metazoa > Arthropoda > Insecta > Diptera > Syrphidae > Platycheirus > Platycheirus albimanus. The sequence continues at coordinate 14,966,467 of OU696698.1, read as the reverse complement.
GTCTCATTAAAGCTTCATCTTTAAAGATCCTGTCATAGCATTTGGTTCCCCTCGACGAAGTTTTTAGTGTATTAGACTTTCACGCCGAAGTTTCCGAGTTCAATCCCAAACTCAAAGTTTTTGTTTTTGGAGTACTTCCCCATTTCACAAGGATCGTTGCGTTCAAAATCTGCGTCAATTTCTAGGCCCTTGCCCCTTCCATTTATACAGAATATGAATATATTTTCGTTTTCATCCTAATTAGATAGCAATCTCCAAAAAATATGGTGGATCAGAAATAAAACTTATAGAATCTTTGTTTTTGAGAAGAGTTTAAAAGTTTGCCAGCCTTGATCATCTACTAAAATATGAACACAAGAACTACACCCCATAATCCTGGCTCCATCATCACAAGTGTAACTTTAAGTATTCACTTGGTAATGTGCATTCAGCGCCATCTCTTCCAAATACACTGAACCTCCAAAATGTCAGCGCTTGAACTCTATACCTCATTTAAATTTCAAAAGGAACAATAAACTGAAAATGCATCCCCAACTTCTATAAGGTCCTGTTTATTTACTTTCAAGAAAACAAAACAAAACTCTTCTTCTTCTATTAAAATTCTTCTAAAATAAGAACAAAAAATATATATCCTTGCATTTCCTTTTATGTACTGTCACAAAGTGAATTAAGAGCAAAGGACGAAATGAAGCTGCCAACTGAATACATGAATAATGATAATTTCTGAACGGACCATTTCTATGCCACTTCACAGTGGATTTGTATGCAGTGACAATGCGAAGACAGGACACTCTTCTTTTATTTCATTTTCTTCCTTAGTTCAACACCCAGCACCCAGCAAAAGTAATAGAAGTCATAGCCAAAAATATTTCTACAAGCCTCCTCTGGGCAAAACTAAAAAAAAAAAGAATAGAAAAGGACGAAAAGGACTTGAATACTCTTATAGCGCGTCCAACGTAAACAATATTCCATTCTATGCGGTTTAAGCTGTTTGGAATAGAATGCCAGAATGGACACTTTGGCAGGGATGTGTAAACAATAAAGGAGAGTGTTGCAAAGAGATGCATTTATTTATGAGAAAACGCAAGGATAAAGTTGATGTTATCACCTTTTTGGGAAATTTAAGATTAAATTTACTCTACTCAAGAAAAGGAGTAGTTTAACCAGGAAGCTTGGAAGTTAAAATGAAATTGAAGTAGGTATATATAAGAATCCAATGGTTTTCAATGTCAAAGGATAAAGGACATTTTCATTGTTTTTTTTTGTTCAATCAACCAACCAACTTATGTATTTTAATGAACTTAACAGAAACTACCGACACAAATATTATATTTTATCTGCCACTAACGGGACTTGTAAAACAATTAAAACACTTCCATGTTCAACAAACCGCTTTTCATAAATTCCATGTTCAACAGCAAATTTCAGCTAAAATTCCCCGTTGAGTTTGCTGTCAATGATATGGGGTTGGCTGGTTTTAATTTAAATTAAAAAGTTTTATAAACAAACAAAGCCAACACACACACACACACACACAAAACTCGGGTGTAAATATTTTCCAGGAAACACATAATGCGGTAAGAACCACATTAAAAAAAAAAAAAAAAACCAAATAATCACAACTCATTTTGTTGTGTTTGCCAATATCAAATATAAAAATGTGTGTAGGTAGGTGTTGCTCAGAAAGTCGACAGGAAAAAATTTCATCCCCTCTCGAATTCCCTAAACGATCTAAAAACAAAAACAACAACAACTTTTCTAATCGGAAAACATAACCCTAGAGAGCAAGGAAAAAAACATTGAAACCAGGTGGCAAACATAAATTTCTTCGTTTCAGCTCCAGCTCTTACTCCTGCTGCCAGAGCAGCAATGTGGCCAGTCATTTTGGAAAAACAATAATAGTTGTCCTCCAGGATAGCAGTGTTATATACAATAAGCAGAGCCTTCTATATTTGTATCCTAAAACTACACCGGAAATACACCCGGAACACAGTGCACAGCATATATGTCCTTGTTTTTGGCATTTCCTAGATTTCTGGTAAATAATCATTACGGTCGAAGTGGAAAAATAGTGCGTGTGCAAAATGTTCATGGTTTGCAATTTCGACTCAATGAGTTCTTTATCCCCTTCCCCCTTCCTCATTGGACCACATGGACCAGAACAAAGTTTTGTGGAAAAAATAAGAAACAATAGTAAGAGTTAAAAGTATTGGAATCTTGTGCCTTGGCAATAAGTTTCCTACGATCCAAAATGTCTTAAGAGAAAAACAACATAAATAAAGGCAAAATCTTTGTCGGGGTTGCCATACATAATTTTTTTTTATGAAACATCAAATTTGATCTGCGCCAGTTTTAAGGAGTTCTTCGGGCTTTTTTTTTAATAAATGTTTAAATGAACAGTTATTAGCTAGAAGAGGGGTTTGCATCGTGGTGTGATAATGAGTCTAGACATAGTTAGAGAAACTAGTGCTTGTCGCATAGTTTTTGCACCACTGCCAAATAAAGAAAAAGTTGTAGGTCCCATTACTTCCTCTGCAGTTTAAGCCCCCACACATAACTTGTTGAGAGGTTAATTAACTAGACCTAAATACAAATTGTTGGCACAATAGCTCCAGCGGAGCCGGGTCCTTTGACTAACAGTCTCAACCAGGAACGGAAAGGACCTACAATTTACTGCCGAATTCGAACGGTAAACAGAGAAGCTCATGGAAAACATTAATTACTCTTAGGGGATTTGTCACTCGCTCGCAAGAAGCAGTAAGCCGGTCAGGGATCGAACCCAAAACCTTCGGTGTGGCAGTCCGGCACACTAACCACTACTCCACGGGGTACTTCAATTCACTAGACCTAGAAGGGCTCTATCAAAAGCTGTGTGCAGTTGTGTGGTGCAGTTTCCGAAAGATAAGAAATTTCCATTTAAAGTCCTCATCCCGTTCGGTAAGTAATTGTGTTTTTGTAAAAGTAACTCACAATTTGTTGGAAATTGCCTATCAATTCCTGCTAACATACAAGTTTAATTTGCGATATCAAAAGAGCTATGACGAAATCATTAAATGAAATACTAGAAATACTGTGCGCACATACGTGGAACCTTTGGAACCGACATGCCTGCAATTTAAGGAAGAATGCTACAACTTGTTTCATTTCCACTGAAAATTGTATTTATCGATTTAAATCAACTATACTTTCATTCGTTGATTACTAACAAATACCATGTTGCCCCATGAGTTTCTAACAGAAACAGAAAGTCATCAAGGAGTGGAGTGATTGTCAAATATCTGCATCTCTGTATTAAAGATAAATTATTTTGTTTTCCGAATTTATTCATACTGAATCCCGGTTGAGCCCCCAGTTTCTCAGTATGAAACAGCATATCAAGTTTTATTCATCAGTTTTTATTCAATATAACAGCTTTTGTTTTTGAGAATTTTCATCATTACTAGACGCTCTGTAATATAGATAAATTATTTTGATTTCCGAATTTATTCGTACTGAATCCCGGTTGAGCCCCCAGTTTCTCAGTATGAAACAGCATATCAAGTTTTATTCATCAGTTTTTATTTAATATAACAGTTAGAAGCGTTCCCGAGAAAGGTCCAATACATTTTCATCATTAAACTAGACCTCTGTATTACAGATAAATTATTTTGTTTTCCGAATTTATTCATACTGAATCCCGGTTGAGCCCCCAGTTTCTCAGTAAGAATCAGCATTTATCAAGATTGATTCACCTGTTTTTATTAAATATAAATGTGAGAAGCGTTCCCGGGAAAGGTTCAATAAATTGTCATCATTTAACTTAACGCTATTCTTTCGTTTTTCCAAAAACATCACCAATTCGCTGACCATCATTGTACAAACTTAATTCACCTCTACACAACTTAAATACCCTTAAAGCATTAATAGTAGTCCATGTTCCTAAATCCCCTCAATTTCGGTTCAAAATCCGATAACAAATAAGAGCCCTTGGCATCACTGTTCCAAATTGTGCAGCAAATTTTAATTTATTTTCCGGTGTGACACAGTGCTTTCGTATAGCAACCATTACACCACAATTCATGGTGGTGGTAATGGCTGTAGAAACCACCACGATTGTAATTTCGATTGTGTTTATATTTATAAATATATAACTCTGCAGCATTACTACACAGGCACACACTGAGATATACGATGACAATGACAATTACAGTGGCAGAAATGGTCGCTTCTGTATTTTGGCGATAATTTAGGCGATACCGTATAATAACCATTGCATCTGGCTTGGGCAACCAATGTAGTGGTGGCAACTTGGTTATCGGCCTCACATATCGCTTGGACTTCCTCCCTCACATACAACTTGTTTAATGGACAATAATATATACATACATATATATTTTTTTGTTTTTGGTGGCAAGTCGTGACTTATGAGGACATAAATTCCAATGTTGGACTGTCCATGCGTTGGGCGCCATTTACTCATTTACTCATTTTTTCATCCAACGACCCACATTTTTGCTATGGAGTTCGAAATATTCAGATTGAACGCATGAAATTTGCATTTTGGTTCATGTTGTAATATTTTATTTTATATTTTATTTTTGTGTATCAATATTGTTATCAGTAGAATATACGAACTCGAACTGCCTCGTATTGGAAATAATGGATGCTTGCTGACCCTTAACGTGCACATATTATTTTCCACAATATTCACAACATAATTTTCTGTACCAACCAGCTGTCAGTTTTTTTTTGGGATGATTATGAATGTGGCTTATTGGAGAACAGGACTCCGAGCAAAAGTAGTTGTTTATTTGCGAAATATGGAAATGGATATATTTTTGTAGATACGTATTTTTTTTCTCCAGTATCTACGAAATAAAAAAAAAAGACTATTAATCGAAAGATAATGGAATGAATATTTTTAAAGAATCCGTTGTGTAACAAATACGGCTTTTATAAAAATGTTATTAAGTTGCAAAGTAAAACGGATTGGATGTCAGATGAAGTTCAATATTCAAATGAATGAAATGATTGATGGACAAGTGAGTGTGCTGCTGTTTTTAGATATGGGTCATTAAAAGGTCGGAAATGCAAATTTTAAAATTAATATATTTCGTTGCGGGAAAATGTTGAATTGCAAGTTACTCAATTTCGATTGAGAGTTCGGGGATGACATTTTGAAAAAGGTGAACATACTTTGTTCGGTGCCAGTTTAAATACCTTTGTAATTTTCACCTTTCGGGCAATGGTTAGTTGTGGTTTATTTGCATAGACCCGCAAGTTCAGGAGACCCTATACCTACAAAAGTCTAGCGTATGTGGCGCCGTCTGCTGGACCCACATGTCGTCAAGGTATTGCGTAACCATAGTTCCGTTAGGCCCGCCATCGACGATAACCGCTTCAACAATTTCGAAAAATACTGAGCATTGAGTCCGCCGGCAAAAAATCCACACCAAATGGTCAATTTTTGAGGATGCATTGTCACCTGGTGAACTTCGTGTGTGTTTGTCATCTCATGTTCGGCGCTTATGCTTGTTTACACAGCCGTTCATCAAAAAATGCACGTCGCTAAAGATGCATTTTCGGCCAAAACTGGAGTTCTCTTCCAAACGCTCCGAAGCCAATCAGTCTGCTCTATCATTTGGACCTGCTGTTCAATTGTGTAACTTTCAACTGTGATTTGGCATCAGTAACTGAACACCAAAAAAACATGGCCGTCACAGACAAACAAAATTTACCCGCACCAATTGAAAAACTATTTATAGGAATGTTACAACACAAGGCCTCACTTCATATGCCCATTCAAGCTGTTCTCCAGCCTGAAATCTCCAATTTCGAACTACAAACTGTCGTAGATCTTCCTTTACCGAATCGATCCATCGAAAATGAGGTTTACTTTCTCTGATATGGTGTTGAAAACTTTACGAGCCGAAGGCCCATTCGTTTTTTTTCAGCCCAGCTATCCTGACCATTTTCTGACTAGGCTTACTTCGCTTTACTGCACGGTTAGGTCATCGTTGTATCCTCTTCGCCAGATGGTTTCTTCTTCGTAAACGTAAGATGATGGATCGTCATCACTCTCTTGCTGGACGTCGGGACTATACATTTAGTTTTCTTCTGCAGACCGGTCCTTCAACACAGCTATTTCTTCCGACAATGGGTTTTCCTCATGACGTAGATTGCTAACCTCTCAAAGGCGTATTGTAAGCAAAGTGACTCCGAAGTGTTCTCCAATTGATACTTCCTTAGCTTTTCTTCTTTTATAAAAAATGCTCACTCAAGGTAGCGAGCTGCGTTCCACCCCTTTAACATTTCCCCCGTAACACTCATCTCACTAGGAACGCTCATCAGTTTACACTTGAGCCCAATTTCGGACGTACCGTCAAATATAGGGATTCTTTCTTTAGCCGTACAACACGAATGTGGAATGAATTGGCTGGCACAATTTTCCCTTGCCATTTTGATCTTCAAACATTCAAGACCAATGTTCACCGACACCTCCTTTCACTTCCTCCTTAATTTCCTATCGCTCGCGCTGTGACTAATCATTATAAGGGCTATACAAGCCTTTTGAGCGCGTGTGCCGTATTAAAAAAAAGATCGCGGACTGTCTATTCAATATCCCCTTACCCTCCCGTGGGTTGTACGTACCTTGCTGGGGTGGGAGTGCTTACGTTTGAATTCTCAGTCCTCCAGCACACGAGGAATCAGACAACTTAATCAACCCAAATGAGGCACACTGATGCTTCTGTAATAGTTGAAAGAATTGAGTTGAAATGTTTTGATAAGTTTTGATAAGTGTGGTAAAGTCTTACCCTGATCTCTCAACCGAGGTGACAGAACGGGTAACTAGACTCTCCCCAGATAAGGTGGACATTTATTTTTCCTAGTTCAACTAGTTGTAAAATGTTCTGAAGTGTATTGTGACCCGGTGAGGTTGTGGGCTTGTTTCTGATCTCCCAGTTAAGTGAGAGGCTGGGTGATCACATAACTAGGTCGACCCTTACTAGGAAACACCTGGTGGAATTAATTTTGTTGTTGTGTGTATTTGCCCATTTGCTTCTCGAGTATTGAAGTGCTCATCTGGAAGTGACTTTAATGGTTGCGACGCTCCACCAGAAGCTATATTCTGGTACCAAGGGGGATAGGCCCTCCTGGTTGGGGAAGTTCTGGTGTTTCACGATACTTTCCTTCGTCGCCTAGAACTATTTATGATGTAGGCCCCCTTGTGGGAGTAGTGTGGTGGTTGATGTGGTTACTCCAAACGCGGACACGAATAGTGTCCAAGGATTCTTTGATGCAAGAGGTATAAGATAGACCTCGCTCCTCAGCAAAGGGGTGGACACTGGACATGCCTCAAGATGTTCACAGATTTGCAACTGGGGCTAATATCAGGGCTGTGGTCAGTACTTAATAAGACTCTGTTATGTAAGTAGGCTCGCCGTGGAACTGAAGGCACTTGACAATGGCGTCCACGAAAAGCTTATTTCCATACTGACAAATGTCTCATGGTCGTCCCTCAACAATAACTCGTTGGTGAGACAAAAGCCTGACTTGAGTTTTTTTTAAGCCCGTACTCGACTTGTTGGTAAAAAGTTTGAAGCTAGGAAGAAGGTTTTGGTGTCTCAAAAAGGAAATATTGCCCTATTTAGTTGCTCTTGTCTTAAGAAGAAATTATGCCAAAGCCAAGTGAGAATCCTAAACTGTATGTCCTGGACTACCAAGCTATTGCTGTAATATTTTATCCAGGACTACAGAACCCAATTGGCAAAACAATGTTAAGTTTTCAATGTTTTTAACAAGATAGTGGAGTAGGTGTGGGTGATAAACTGAGGAAGTTTCTCCATAAACCTCAATTTTTCGAATATATCAAATATATAGAAGCACTTCCTTAATTTGGGTTCCCCTTCACTGGACAATTACATATATGACTACGGTTCCTTTAACTTTATATTAACGTCCTAAAATCAACATGTTTATAAGTAAATATTTTGAGCTTGATGTTCTATTTCATTCGTTTGGGTTAACCTTGTTAAAATAAACAAAATCAAATAACATTTCCACGAGGCATGTTTAAACAGCCCATAAGGCAAAGGTAGGTACAAATACATACCATAATATTATTTATATCCTTCATATCCTTAACCCACTGATTTAACTTCAAAGATATAATTTATTCCCAGCAGGTATTCTCTCATCTCTCACTACGTCATAGTGTACTGTAGTAGGTATAGGTACACAATTTTGTCTGATTTATAAGACATTCTGCGGAAAAGCCTTTTACGACCGCCCATAAAGCATTATCATCTCCACGGGAATGTTAAATATCCTTTGCATGAGCTTAATTTCTCAACAAATTTCAGTTTAAGGAAATTTATATTGTAGTTAAATTTTATAGGTACACACTCACACGCCCACACACATGCAGCCATTTTTTTTTTTTGTAAATATATTCTTTTTCGTTTTATTAAACAGAAAATTTAATTGCACATAAAGGAAATTAATGCAATTATTATTATTATTATGCGTTGTAATAACGTTCATACATCGTACATGCTGCGACTTGTGAAAGCTCATTTCGTTGAACCATTAAATTGGGAACTCTTTTTTTTTTACATACTATTTGAGTTTTTTGTTGTTGTTGTTTTTGAATTTAATTTTGTAAAATATTTTTTAATAATAATGGAATGCGGGGAGAGATATTTATCAGAGATTAAATGTTAAAAGTCCTTTATTATAAAAATTATTATTTTTTGTTTTATGGCGGAAGCAGCAGGACAGAAGTAGCAGGAGTCAACATTACTAAAGCCCGCCACCGCGCGCCCGTCCGCTGTAGTACCAAAAACAACAACCATGTGTTATGCTTTTGGCGGCGTTTTATGTTGCAGACATGTTAAATTGTTGGTGTGTAGTGGAGGCAAATAATTTTTATGTAAAATTAAGGATATGGTGTTAATGCAAATTTTGAAAATATTGTACTAGAGAGGGGTTTTTGTTGAAAAAAAAGGATTGTGTTGGTGGCATGAAACCACTATATTTTGTGCTACATAATGCTGTGTAGTGTGTACGCTGTATACGAGTATTATTATAATTTTTACGTAAATACCTTCATGACATATTTTATTTTATCCGGGCTTGGTGTGGATAAGAACTTAAATTTTATTAATTTTAATAACAACCGAAAAATATGTTTTGGAAAGCCACATTCGATAATATGGAAGAGAATTTTCTAAATTATTTAAGCGGGGATTATGTTATTAATCTGTAATTAGTTATGTTAGTTAATACATTTTTTAGAACTAATTACGGAGTGCATTTTAAGCGGGCCAAAATAAAAAAAAAATAAACGAAATGCATGTAACGGAGTAGAATCCTTTAATCCAAGATGGCCAAAGGATTGGTGGCAAGTGGAAACTAATTGCACAACAACTAAATAGGACTTTCAGAAGCTAGGATGATTTGGGAAGAGCTCTACCACGCGTTTCTAGGAACAGAACAAGATAGCGAGTTTGTTGTTGATGTCCTATGCTCCACAGAGGGGTCAAAGAGCTATGTAGTAGGTTAATATTCGATACGGAAAAGTTAAAATGTCAGAAGCAGCCAACCTTCAAGCACCTTTTAATTCTGTAATTCTAACCTGACAAAACACCGAAGTTCTGACCGAACATATAGTCGTAATTGTTTTCGTCTTTTTTCATAAATATATACTAATCCTAAGACTGGGGAGTTTTCGAAACATGATGAGGTTCACTGGTAGCTACTGGCGTTTATACGGTTTAAAACTACGCCAAAGGTTCTGGGTTCAAATCCCGACTCTACCTAAAGTTATTTTCCGGGGTAATGCATCTAGCAAGGAAGTGACAAATCCTCCAAGAGTAATGGAAATTGCTTCTCTGTTAGCCGTTCGACTTCGGAAGTAAATTGTAGACCTCTTCCATTCCTACAGAATATCATCGTATACACAGGAATGGTTACGAGTTTATCTCACAGACCCCGGCCCTGCTTTTAGCTGTTATGCCAAGTATTTATTTATCTCGGATTATTCGCTTACAAGGTCCAATTTACTCAGAAATTGAAGGCACACGACCCACGACCATCCGCAGCTTAAATCTTACAACGATTTGGGGGAAAAATTATATTTTCTGACGAGGCGCATTTTCATCTCATGGGCTACATTAACAAACAAAATTGGCTCATCTGGGGCTCCGAAAATCCACACGTTAATGTCGAAAAGCCCAAGCATTTATAGAGAGTGACAGCTTGGTTCGGATTGTGGAGTAGTGGCATCATTGGAACATTTTTCTTCGAGAATGAGGCTGTGAACATCGTTTCGGTCAATGGTGGGCGTGGGCCATACAGACTAAGTATTTTTTACTTGCGATTATAGGTAGGTACTATAAGGCAAGTTATGCATTCGTACAAAAAAAAATTTTTTTTTTGACAATCAAACATAACATTACGATGATAGAGAAGCCTGAAAAAGTGGGTCCGACAATTCTGTCTGTCTGTCTGTCTGTCTGTCTGTCTGTCTGTCTGTATCGGCACCTACAGCCTAAGCGGCTGGACCGATTTGCTTCAAACTTGGTACACAGTATTATTATGGCGTCCTACAGAGGGCTTTTTGGAATTAGCATTCTAGCTCCAAAACTAACGGTACCTGCCATATGATTTTTAATGAAAAACTCATTTATCTCAAAAACGGCTCCTACGATTTTGATAAAACTTTCTGAATAGTATTTTTTAAGTTAACATAATGTTTTGGCTGGAACAGATTTTTTCAGGAAAAGTCTTATAACGGTACCTCCCATAGGACCGGTTTTCTTAAATCAGATTTTCTCGTAAACCACTTCACGGATTTCGATAAAAATTTCAATATAAAAGCTCCGTTATAAACGAAATAATATAAATTCTTTAATTTTCAAAAAAAAAAATTTGAGTTTTAAAAAAAAAGTTACATTTTTTTTTTTGACTTTTGGTTTTTTCGAAAACGGTTTGTTCAAAATTTTTAAAATTTTTGTTTTCTGATAAGAACTTTAAATCACTAAATTTTGACATACTCAAAATAAATTTGGAATATTTTTCCGAAAAGTTTAAAAAAAACCGTTTTTTGAAAAAAACCGCTAGAACGATTTTGAAAAAAAAAAATTCCTTAAAATTCAAAAAAGTAAAAGAAATCAATGGCTTACCTTGTTTTCTCCGAAAAACGATTTTACGTTGATTTTTAAATGATTAATAAAATTTTATATGATTTTTTTATTGCTTTTTTTCCAAAATCTCAAGCCCCAAGACCACTGTAACACATTAGAGCAAGTTCGGGCGACCCAGTCGTGCACTTTATTTTTTACCGAAATTGAAAACATATGGATTTGGAAAACTCTGTTTCATGCAAAATGTCCCACAATGCCACACAGCACATCCCACAACCGATTGTTTGCCCACCGAATTTCCAAAATGTGTTATCAGCCATCTTGGCGGTGTAGATTGACCCCCTCAGAGTTGCGATTTGAACCCCATTTGGACTGTTTTTGTGAGGAACCGTGAAAACCCAATGATATGCCTTCAATCCGGAAAAGCAATCCGTGAGCTACAGCCCAAAACCATCAACAAAGTCTTGGAAAATTGGTGTGACAGATTGCGTTACTGCAAAGCCAGCCAAAGTAGCTACTTGAACGGCATAGTTGTGTCTTGTGTTCAATTATTATAAATTTGAATGTTTGCTTTTTCTAATAAAGCCATAATACCTGGAAAAATTTAATTTAATTCATTTTATAGTATTTTTAAAAAGAAACTTGAATCCAGTCCAACCTAAGTAATTTCTATTTTCAAGGCTTGCTGGCTTTTACAGACTCCATCAGCTTGGCTGAAGTTAGCCTGTCCTGTACAATGAATTGGAAAAAAGTTCTTAAAACACTATTTCTGATGAACTGTCCCCTTTAAATGACCCCCTACTGTTACAATTTAGAACAAGTTATGTTCACTTTTATTTGAAAGTGTCAAGGATCATTGGAAATACTAAATTTAATGCTTCAAAAGAATGCTCTTTTAAAGTGGACCATGATAAATAAATTTCATTCCTATTCCAAAATGTGTATTTTTAGGAAATTTATTTGATCCCTTCCATCCTTTGATAGAAAAACTTACTTGTTTTTTTTTTTGTGGACAATTTTCACAACCAATATCTGTAATTTTATCAATTTTCAAACATCACACATTTTTTAAGCGAAAAAAAAAATGTCCTCTACTGTCGTCCGCATTTGCCAAGAATAATTAGACCGTAAACAAAAATTCAGTAGACTTTCCGTTCCAACTCACATCTTTTTTTCAATCAATCCTTTATCAATCTAAAATGCAATGATTTCAGCTAAAAGCGAAATTCGTTTACAATTTCAATTGATTTCTATAACAAACAAAAAAATACATCTAGCCATGTCAAAAGGATCTAACCGAAAATATCCATCTATACCAACGCCGGCCGCTGCGCCGCCATAGACGCTATTGATGTAAATCAATGAATTTAACAAAATTGGCTCTCCGTTCTCATTGTACGTCCGTCGCGTTGGTCGGTCGTCCGCATCCGTCGTCATGCCAAATGCACAAATAACTATCTTTCCCCAAATGGTACATCAGACACAACATTGATGATGGTTACCGCGCTGTTCCAGAGCATCCCTTTAGAGATACAAAAATGAAAAAAAAAAAAAAAAAAAAAAATACCGTATACATAAACACCAACCGAGGACAATGCGCCTCCATAGCGGCCTCCATAGTCGAGTCCTTATAGAGCCACCACACAGCCTCCTCTTCATAATGGAATAACGACCTTAATGGCAGTGAGTGGCCTTAAATTGATCACCCCCTGTCATAAAATCAATTTGTAAATTTCATTAATTTAGTTTAATTATCGAAGTAGAGGGCGCAGCGAGCGCGCACATTGTGAACAATGGTACGGTACGGTTTGGCTGGCATGACATTGCCTGTCCCGTTTCGACACTTCAGGCCAGAGAGTGTAGTAAATGATACATCGAGTTGGACAGGACAAGCAGCGGATGCGGACAAGCTAGATATTAAGCAAATTGATGCCAAGTTCGCGTTCGTTTTACAAGTACTTTTGGGCGCTCTCTCTCTTCCTCTATCTGTCATGTCCTCCCACCTTCACCTTACACCTCCACCTCCGGTCAATGGTTCACCATCTGCCAGGCGGATAATTAGCATCCGTATAGTTGATTTGGGTCGAAACTGCGAGGATGAAAATAAAAAATAAAAAAAAAGGGAAAAGGAAAAGGCCCAGTTTCCCCGTATATTTTTCTCATTTGAATAACGTTATACTCTGCTACGTGCTATATATATATCTTTGTGTACATATATATACCTTAGGAAATATACCCAGAGTTGAGTAATGAGTTTTCTTAAGCAATTGCTATAAGCGAACGGACGGACGGACGTTTCTTTTAATTTAGCACGCGGTGGGTGACTTTTCGTTTTTAATTTTCGTAAAAACTTTTAGGCATTTCCATGAGTCTTCTTCGGGTCTTCGAGACGTTTTGTGAAGTCCAACGAAAAAAAAAACAGGGCAAAAATATGTTTCCAAAGTAAAAAAAAAGAGTTGGAAGATAAATGGCTCATATTTGATTTAAGGGTTTGATATTTTGAATGCTAATACTGTTTTTGTTTTTTTTAAGATTTTGTTTTTTAACGGTTTGGTTTTTAGGGTTCAATTTAAAAGCTTTTAAGGAATTTAGGGAATGGGAATTAGGAAAATTATTTTGAACTGTTTATTGTAAACAAAAACAAGATTTGTTTTCTTTATATTTTCGTTGATCAAATTTAAAATGAAGCGAATCTTGATTTTTAAACAAATTTAAGAGGAATAGACGCAGTTTTTAATTTATTTTTAAATTTATTTTGTAACATGTAAAGGGGTTTTCAATAAGGGCGGGTAGATGTTGAAATGAAATTAAGGAATCTGTCTGTAACGTATGAATAAAATCCTTTTTTAATTTAAGCGATTGCGACTTCAGGAAACCCCGCAAGAAAAATTCTAGCGTGGTGAAATCACAATTCACTTCATCTCTGCGATGGATTATATCTAACCCTGAAATGTGCAGGGAAATACGTCCCCGGGTACTAAGTCCACTGAGAGAAATAAATCCTCTTAAGAGAAGTGGACTAAGTTCCCATGAATGGTGAGAATTTAATCATAAGAACATCGAGTGGATTTAATTCCCCTTTAATGTGAAATACGTTCCCACTTCCTTTTGCAAAACAACAGAATTAAGAAATATGCATAAAAGGCATATGAAGCTTGGGCCACCTGTTAGATTTGGATTAGGTGCGAGGTTGGGTGTATGCAAAACTTTCAGAATCTTAAAAGTCATAAGATCAGTTTAGCAGCAGTACAGTTTGTAAGATTTTTAACTGTTGTTGTTGGAAATTAGTTCCCTTTTCATGATTCGAAGTGTTTACTAAGTTCCCACAAGAAAGTGGAGCACGTTCCCACCTTCCATGGGAAATAAATCCACTTCTCTTGAGTGGACTAAGTTCCCTTTAAGTGGGAATGAAGTCTTTCAGTGCACTTAGTACTCGGGGACCTATTTACCTGCATCACCCCAAAATCGTTCATGCAGAATGTCAATCGTGGCGTCCACTGTGTGGCACGTAGTCCTGCTTGATTATCGGTTAATATCGTTCTGTATCGTTCGCCATTGACAATGATAGCCTCACCAACGTCATTTCCAAAAAAGTGCGGATCACTGACAGTGCAAGCCCATAATCCACACGAAAAGGTACCTTTTTGAGGATGCACCACCTAGTGAAAATCGTGTAAGCTTTGGTGTCGTCCCATAACGTTAATTTCGCTTGTTGGCAAGACTGATTCTTTGACTGGTCACTGCACAGATATATGTAATTCTGAGAGGTTATCATGGAACCCAGATGGATATAGTCCTAGACTACTTCAAAGTTCTTATGTCCAAGCCTTTGATGATGAACTTCTGCACCTGATAAGACAGCATTTATACTTTGTCTTATTATCGCCACCTCCATTTCATTACTTACCAATGCTTCATAGACAGATCGTCTTCCTTCCGATGATGACAATATCAGAGTTCTGGAACTGGTATTCCGCTGGCTGGAGAAGCGCAAGTTCTGCTTAATCGTGCTGCACAATCTTATGACGAGCCTTCACAGCCAACCAAACATCCAACAAACAAAGACGAAACACTGAGCAGACTTAGCGACAGGAAATGGCATCCAATGATTCTCCTCCCTAATATTTTTTCTTGAGAACCTCCTTTTTAAGAACTCACTCCTTCTGAACCTTTGGAGATCAAAAAACCAAACAATTTTTGAAACAGTTACCATTTTCACTGAAAGCCTCCTGAACGCGATGATCATATCAACTCACCTGGCTAAGCATAAATGCCAAGATGTGACATATCTTTGTGTTGCTAGTTCCTATATTCACGCTGTCTAAGGCTTATTTTTGGTCTTTTCTTAAATCTATCGAATTGTTAAAAGAATAGCCAACTATAGGAACGAGAAAACCATCCAATCCCAATTTTGGAAGCACTGGTGCTAAAAATTTGAGCATTTCTGCTGGAAAAAAGTTCAGAACAGAAATTGCACCAAAAATCTATTGCTGCGACCTTCCAGCGTTATATGACTTGGACTAATCACAAAGTGGCCTTAGGGTGTTTATCTAAAAGGCTTTCAGAACTTAGACCAAAACTTTTTAACTCATAGATTTTGTATGTGGATGTGATACAAAGAAGCCTCATCAACCAAATCAATTGGTGCTAGAGTGCCACAAGGATGAAAACTCAGTCCTATGCTACTTCAAAGCCTTCACAGTCGCCCAAGCAGTTAACAAACAGAGACGAAACTCTGAGCAGACGGGTCCATCACTTATAACATTTCGCAGCTTCAAATGACATTCAAAAATTCTGCTTCTTAGTACTTTTTCTTGGAGACCTTCTTTTTCTGAACTCACTTATTCCAAACCTAAATTATCTTGGGAGATTTTCAAAGCAAACAAAACTAGTTGTTTTTACTGTGCAATCATCTTAGAATTTTAATTGAAGACTCCATCGAAACAAATTTCTGATAAATCTGTTTTCAAGAATATTGCACTATAAAATCCCAAAAAATCGAATCTGATATTAAAGCCTTCTTAACTCACCAATAAATCACCTTTCATTGACCATACCTACTGATTTCTTCCTTTGATGTTTTTTAGGTCCTATACCACCAGAGATCCAAAAAAGAAAAACCTTACAAAGTGCTTATGCTTTAACAACTGCACCACTACTCCACCCTCATGGGCTATTTATCATAGATTCCTCTTAGCGCATAATGGCCGAAAAGGAGTTTTCTCTGATTTAAGGGACAGCAGCTGGGTTTGGGTTTTAGTTTTTGAAGCTAAGACACATCACGAAAAACCATACACGATGTCACGTATGCCTAAGTAAAAGCCCTAAGACCCATAAAGTGACGACATATCCATAAGTAGATGAAAGAAAGAAAGAAAAAAAGAAAATATTTTTCTGACAAAAAATGCCACTCAAATGTCCTTTTTCTGCTTACACACACATAAATATACGTTCACCCACTCCCAAAACCTGTCATCGTTGTCTTCGTGTACCGTGCGGTTCGGTTTGGTTTCGGTGGCGAACGCACAGCACCAACTTATCAAAAAATATTTTTTTTTTATTTTTCCTTTTTGTTCGTCCTTACAATTTTAATATTTTCCCTTATATTCTTTTGAATATTAGAAAATTATGTTATTCTAAAAAATATAATAGAATAAAAAAGAAAAAATGAATGTATAGGTACGCAAGGATATATGAAATTATGAATCTTAAAATTTACATTTTGAGAATAATGTGATAGCTCTGGCGTAAAAACTCGTGGACTTCCGGTACTCTACCGCCGCCGCCGACACAAGAACGGCTTTTTTTGTGATGCAAGGACCAAAAAAAAAACAGAAAATCTCTGAAAGCCGTAAAAAAAGATCAATCTTCTACCCGGCAAAAAGGGTAACTGATTACCATTTAAATAGAATTCATTATATGTTATGATGACCTTTTATTTTTTTTTAGTATTTTTTTTTTTTAGCCAAAAAGGAAGGTTTTGATTTATCTCTGGCGCAGAGACATTTTAAGGGAAAAACTATTTCGGTTAGCTATGGAGAAAGTTATGTATCCTTGTTCGTATATGTTAAAGTTACTCTTTTTCCGGGTCCTTCCAAGGGCTGCTCCATCATTGCTTTGGTCGGCTATAAGAGACTATGTTGTATAGGTTGGCCTTTTTGTTACTTACCTTTTTTTTCGTAACTTTTTCTTCAACTTCAAGGGTGCTCTGGGTGGATGGAAGGATGGATGTGTCGTCATCGGGCATAAATTATTGGGGTAATTTCGTTAGGCAGATATTAAGGTTTGTTTTTGATTAAGGGAATATTTTCGGGTTGGGTTGGCGATGGTGTTGGTTTTTATGGTGAGGGGTATACATGTTGAATATGTTGATTGGGTAAATAAATTTAATATTTTCGGCAAGGACATGATGTATGAGCAATGTTATCAAGGTTCAACTGTATTTTGATTAAATTTTGGTCAAGCGAATTATTATCTTTCATTTGGGGAGTTTTTGGTTTTTGGGCGAACGAAGGGGGAACCCTTATTTTAAGTTCATCCATTAATTAAGTTGAGGAAAAAGGACCAACTGGCCTATAAAAAGCTACAAGTTTAATATGTATTATTATTTTTCATGGATGATGAACAACTATACAAAAGATAGATTTATTTTGGCTGTGTCCTTTTTTTAGTTTTAGAAGGTTGAGTGCTGATATGATATTTTTTTTATTTTTTTATGACAAAATTTTATTCCTTTTCTTTTTTTTTTACAATAAAATTTTAAAAACAAGAAGTGCTTAGATAAAATTAATGTTGATTTTGGCTGAAAACCTAAAGAACCTGAAAATACTAATAAACCAGAAAACTCTAATAATAATCCTCAATAGGTAGAAAACCAAAATTCGAAACTATAGGGCCATTCATGCATGTTCAACAAAAATTGTCAGTACAGGGCTTATGTACGATCTTTTTCGCTGTGCCTTATATATGCTGTTCTGTATTGTCATGGGTTTTCAAAACGCTCTACTGTTACGTGTCTTTTGGAATTTATTGAAATTTGCTTTGATTAAAATATGGTATTGTAGTACAAAAAAAAGTTTTTTTTAAAACTGATTGCAATCGGTGTTGATTAACGGTTGCCTCTTATCTTTGAAGCCAATTCTGGAGTTTCAACAAGGCATTAAGGACATTTTCTACTTATTAAAACTATCAATAACTTAGCATTCTAAATGGCTCATACAGTAGGTGATGTGGAAATTTTCAAAACTTTTTCATGTATTGGTGATTCTGAGAAGTTAAGTCCCTTTGTGTCCAAGTATTTTTTATAACATTTGTTTGACCTATTCTTAAAAATATACTTGTCAGGTCACTCCATTACAAGCTCAATCTAGAAACGTTGGCATGTGCATTCTTTGGTTCTAGTTTGGGGGAGAATCCAAACCAAATACCACATTCATTCATAGACTTAACTGGCTGAGCAGAGCACATTGGGTGTAGCTACAGCAGTAGTTCGTAGCAATGTCAAAGTTAAATGTACGTAAATCGTATTGCACGGCTACAATGTGAAGTAGCAGCTGCAGCAAAGTGAGTAGCTGAAGTAAAAGTCGACTGCATAGTGCGCTACTTTTTTTGACATTAACTTTGACGTTGCTACGAACTACTGCTGCAGCTACACCATTGTGCTCAGCCAGTAAGGCTCGATAATGATCGCAGTTTTAAAAAAAATTGCCGTGGAAAATGTTTATATTGTTGACCTTAATAATTTTTTGCAGCCTTAAGTTTAACTTTTTTTTGCTTGCGCCATTCGATTCAGTTGAACATTTTGAATATGACAGCATCAGAATACGTCTTTTTGATATACCGTTTTAACAACACTTCATTCATCAAATCAGAATTGAAAATTAACTAACTACCAACGTCAATGGAAGGAATTTACTTGCTTCCTTTCAGCCCTTGTGGTACTAAAGAATCTCTACACAAATCTGACGTATCAAGGTTTATCTCAACAAAAAGTGGAAAGAGTTCTTGTAAGAATATTGCGCTTCGGATTCAGTCTTAAAATTCAGGATAAATTGATGTGCGTTAGCATTCCTAGCGATGAGTGTGTTACGGGGAAGTTGTTTGTGGATGAATGCATCTGACTAATTCGCTGGAGCACTGTTTATTTTAAACTAGAATCGCCCAGTGGCCAAAATTCGGCCATTAAAATGCCCAAAACTGTGGGAAAAAAATTTCACAGCGAATTTATACGAAAAAATGGTAAAAAACACACCAAGACATTTTCACCTGTATTTTCCAAAAACAAAAAAAATACTTAACAAAACAGCACACCTACTCAGTAATACCTTTCCAACGATGTTTATATCATCTCAATCGGTTGGGTAACCACCTCTCAATTTGTACCACAAAAAAACTGCTTGCCTATTTATGTATAGCAGATTCTACTACCTTGTTTTTATTCAGGACTCCATACTTCATCGTCTTAGGTCCTTCAATTGTCTGAGGAACTTGAACATCAAACAATTTGAAGGTGATAGCGTTAAATGAAGGCCTGCAACTTTTTCTGTATAATTTCCGAGATTTGTATCGTCTGGTTCCGAACCATTATCATCGGACACAGAACTTCCAAGATACGAGTACTACAAACAATTTTCCCGTTAATCTTTGAAAACAAGGAATAATTGAAATTCTCAAAAAATCTTTAGAAAAGTTTCTGAGATTTAATATAACAGTTTTAAAAAATGAAACAAAATTTATCAGTCCAGCTAACTGCATGAGAGCATTTCAAAACCACGACGGCCAATCCGCAAAGCATTGACTTCACGTTTCCCTTTTATATTGTCTTGAATCAAAATGAAGACAATAGATTGGGATTGCAAGGACCAAATTATTTGATTCTTTTCTTTAAATCACTTGAATCAAAGAGAATTCCATTTGGCCAACTTATCAAATCCTCGTTTGAACTTCGTATGTACCGATGATGTGTATGCTCATATGTCTGAATGCCTGCCCTGCATCAGCTAGCAGCTAGAAGCAGCAAGCGCATTTATTGCTTCGAAGTTGATTGGTAATTTTCAATATTCCCGAGATTGGCGCACATCAGGAGGATTCTCTTGTGGATTCATTCGAATGCAATGTGCATTGTGCATCTGCACACAACCGCTTGCGACGACGCCAAACACACCCAAGTCTCTTTAGCTTCAGCATCAGCATCAGCATCAGCGCCAGCTTCAGTCACAGGATTTATATTTTATTCTCGTCCTTTTTGTTTAGTTTTCCTTATTTTACTTTATTTTTTTTTTTTTTTTGGTTCGTTGTGTTTGTACTTTTAGTTCAGCCAAACGACACAATGCAGTTGCAAACGTGCGACAAGAATTCAATCAGCAAATCCTGCACAATTCAATGGAAACATTACACGGTAGATGATGGCTCGATGCTCGGTGGTGATGGTGATAGTGTTGGCAATGACTGTGTTATATCCTGCAACAACAATGGCGACAACATACGATGGCGGCCTAGAATGGTGGCGACCGACGACGCAGCTCAGCGGGCGGGTGATTCACCTCCTTTCTAGTGTTACATAATAGATTTCCGTGTATTTGCGGAAGGTTCCACGTTCGACTGCACATTGCACACATGTGTATCTACGTGTGTGTTTTGTGCATCTATTGAATTTGAAATGAATTTTGCAATTCTTTTTTTTCTTATTTTTTCTATATCCGATATCCTGATCCTGGATGGTAGAAAATGTAGTTCAGGGACATCTTTGTCGAGGTGGTGGGTGGTGGCAGCCAGCGCTGAACGGTGCTCTCCTCTCACTCTATGGTTCTGTATCTTGTTCTGGATTCTGGCGGTGGCATCATTGCTGGTGATGGAAATAGTTATGCGGGAAAATAGTTTTGAAATCACTCGGTTGGAATTAATCGGAAAATTATTGCCGTTTATATTTATATATGCTTTTATGTATTAAAAAATGTGTACAATTTTATCGTCTTGGGTATATGGGTTTTCTGTTTTTTTTGGCTCCTCTGTGATGTACTTTATTTTATTTTGTACTGAGCCTGGGCTTAAAGGGACACATTTTTTTCCAAAAAATTCAGAAATGAATTCGAGTGAGTGTGTTGCATGAATATGAATTCTGTCTTCTGTGGGATGTTCTTTTCCATCCATCGCATCGTATATATGGATGATAGAATATTTTGGCATTATTTTTTCTTCTTCGAAAAGATATAGGTATGTATCTTGGTTGTTGAAATTCAGTTGCACGTTTTTCTTTTATGATGATCACGGAAGTGAATTAATGTAGCGGAAGCACTCATATAAAAGGATTTTTTTTGCCCATTGTGGTAATTTAATTGCATTAGGGGTCGTAAAGAGGATATGCTATATTCAATCTGGAATGTAAAATGGTTTATCCTTATGCTAAGCCAACAAAACTTTGTAAGCTGGGTTCGAAAGCCTATACATGCCTTTAAAGGAATATTTTTTTTTTTTGATTTGTAGACGTTTCTTGCCGCGTAAGGATGGTATTCTTTTACATTTGATGCAATATCCAGTTTCTTTTGCTGAATTTCGAGCTCTGGTTTTCATCATTGTGTTTCCAATTTCATTCGATTTTGAAGCATCGTTATAACGTCTTTTTCAAGCAGCATACATTTGATGTTATTCAGATGATCTGGCAACGCCAGACTTTGCAAACAATAAAAGGTGTTTTATTTAGGACCAATAGACCTTAGGAACCAAAATTAATTCCAAACGGTAGCTTTTTAAGGATGCATTGTCACTTAGTGAACCTCGAGTTATTTTTTTCGTCCAACATACGGAAATTGCGCTTCATAACACAGGCATATTCATCGAAAAATGTGCTTCCCCGCTAATGATGATTTTTCGGCGAAAATTTGCGTCCTCATCCAAACGTTTCGAAGCCCAGTCAATTTTTTCATTTGGAAATGTTGTTCAATCGTGTAACTTGACATGGCAATTTGGCATCAGTTAGTGAATACATAAATAATAGATTTGATAGATGTCACCAAAATAACATGGCCGCCACAGGCTGCCGAAATCTACCGCGCTAGTTGATAGATTCAAATACATAGTTGGTATATACATACTTCTAACGAAGTCTTTTTCAGCGTGTATTAGAGAGTTCCCCCCAGTTAGAGTTCCAGACTCAACAGCTGCTTAGTTAATTTTAAGTCTGTGCTTGGCTGTATTGATCTTACTTTGACAGAGCAGCTGCATCTCTGCGTTATTTTTCAGCACTATGACGGACTTTTAAGTGTCATTCATCACTATTAAGCAACTAGTTAAGGAAGTCCCTCCAAATGCTTATCGTCAATTGCTTATCAAGTGCAGTGTTGCCATCACCATCTTTACCATCTTTGATTGTTTCACTTTTTTTTAGGATTTTCGCATCTCTTTTCCGCTAAAGCATCCCCGCACCGACTCTACCTCATAGTGTTTGTGATTTTTTGCACTTTCTCCTGAGCAAATGATTTTCATAAGACTTAAAGAACAGTCGAATTCCCTTTCTGAGCCATTCCTTGCAGGTCTCCGTTTAGGATTTGTTTATCTGAGTTCATTTTTAATGAGTGTGTTCCGTATGGGAGCAATACGGAGGGAAAAATCCTACAATCCTAAGAAGACAGCCCTGAGCAGCCAGTAACATATCATACACAGACACAGCAATCAACAATTATTTATATTAACTTATGTATTAGTATATATTTTTCCATGCCAGCCTGCGAGCGGGGTAAGATGTAATTTTATTTTTAGTCTTCTTTGAGCGAGCGAACAAGCAAGTCAATAAATTGGGTTTTTTCCGTACAAGGTTTTCCCAAGCAAAATTGTCAGTGTTCTTATTTATTTATTTTAGTACGGTTGCGATTTCCTTTTCAATGCGAAAATATATGGCGCCTAAACAGAGTGGTTTCTCTGAAATATTTTTGAGAAGACCCGCACTTTTGATGCCAAGTTAGAAACAAGGCTTTCTTTTACATGCTTCGTTTTTCATTAAAAGTGCCTTCTTAAGGACTTTGAGAGAGAGTTTTACTTCCAAACCTGAACAGAAAGGTTAACTAGACAGTGGTGGTCTCGATATATTTTTGTTCTGAACTAATTTTGCGATATTATTGTGGAACTTAAAATTACCAATCTCTTGAAAAATTAGATTTGTCAAGCAAACAATATGGATACCCTGTTTCTGGTGAGAGCACATATTTTTTTCGGATTCAATATGTTTTTCTTGTTCTCAGCCTGGTTCGAGGCAAGCAAATTTGTATATTTTGTTCCAAGTTTCTACCGAAACAATTTTCAACAGAGTCAACTGCTCGTTTTTGGAGAACCTTTTCATATGGGAATGTCAAATCGGCCTTCCAACAGTTATTTTACCACACAACATCGTGAAAAAAGTGAGAAGATATTTGTCCAATCCTTGAGCTTGCTTTTGTCAAAGATTTAAAGTTATCAAGTTTCAATATCTAGCCCCAATTAACGTAGCTTAAAGTTTACCATGCCCATTGTTTCCAAACTTTCTTGGGCCCAACTGTTAAACATACAACTTGTTCTTGCATTTGTCATCACTCATCACCATTTAACAGCAGGACATTTCAAAGTATACTTTTCGATACAAGAAACAGCATGGAGTCCTACATTCTTCAAATCTTAGGTGCTTCATGTGAAGTAAGGAATCACATCTTCAAAAACCACACCTCCTTTCACATAGCTTTATTGATCTCAAAATTAATATAAATCTTCATTATTCTGTCAGCTTTATAATAAATCCTTTTCGTTTTACTTTATGAACACAAAAACAGTAATAAATACACATTCGTCCTAGAATGCTATGTCATCCTAAACTCTTTAGGACACCAATAGAAATGAAAGGATTAAGGATTTCTGATTAATTCATAATGATTTCCTCGGTATGTTGGATATATTTGTGTTTTTTTTCTCAAGTGGCATATAATAGTAAGTCAGAAATATAAATAAACAAGTGTCCACATGTAAAAGGACATAATTTTCCTTTGCAACAGGACATTTATTTATAGTATATTTGCTATGGAATTAAATCTAAATAAATATTTCCACCCATGGTGTGATATTCTTAATCCAATTTCAATCTATGTTATTGTGGTGTTTGTATACACATATACACATGCAAAAATATATATCCTGTATAAGGATACTAAACATTTCTCAAAATTATTTTCACCAGGATATTTTCATTTTGGCGAAATCACACTTAAACACACACACAAATATATAATATGTGAGAAAATGCAAACTATAAATTACGAAATGTTTTCCCACTCGATTTGCACTCGCAGGACGATATGGTAAATATTTGTTTTCGCAAACCAGCTAAAGACGCACAAATGCACACGCTTTCCCTATCCCTATAGAAATAAATAAGGATCAGGATAAGGATATGACTGAATTGAAGGAGGAGTGTAGTTGGAGCTGGAGTTGGTTTTCTTGGCTTTTGCATCTGGCATGTCCCAGAGTGACTTGAGTTCTTGGTGACGGTGGTGTCAGGAAGTCTTCCTTATATAGCAGAGAGATGACATCCAAGGAGCCATGTTTCCTAAAAAATAAATAAAACTTGTCTCTGAATCCATTTCAAATGAACGATGTATTTTCGGAAAAGGATGATGCAGAGGAAGAGTGCCTTCTGAACTGAATATAGAATTGCGGTGGACCACCCTGGGAGATCAGAGTGCAACTGGAGTGTTTGAGTTTTCGCACAAAGCTCCTCAATCATCTGAGCGCCTCGGGTGGACAGACATATCGTTAGTCCTTTACATATACAACTGATACTGAATTATCCCTTCCCGCATCAGGAGCAGGGATCGGGTTTGGGAGTTACTACTTGCTTCTTCTCTTGGCTTTTTACCCAACAACCGAATGACTTGACTATTGTAAATGAACATTGTAAGGGATTTGTGTAAGAATATGTGCACCATGGCCAGGCCACACAGCACCGCACCACAATAACTTGTAAGCGGTAATGCGAGTGCAGCAAATAATATTTATTCCTTTTGCCTTGTTCGTTCGTCTTTCTTCGTCCTGACTCGTTCCTTCGGCAGCGGGCGGGACATTTCAAAGTTATATATTTATATATTCATTCCTAACCTGCCCAGTGGACAATGCATGGCATTATTTGTTTTTGTTTGCACACAGTCTGGCAGGCAAGTGATGTTTACGTTTGTTGTTTGCAAACAAAATTTGCATAACAATAGTGGCATTGTAATGCCATCAGGAAACGAAATCAATAGAAAAGGATCATTTGGGGAAATGACCATTTTAAGACGAACTGCGGTACGAATATGTAGTTTTAAAGTCGTGGAAAGTTTATTGGACTTGGAGACCATATCCTCCGAGTACTTAATGGCGTAGTGATTAGTGCCGTAAGCTTCTACGCTGAATCTTACAATGGGTATGAAAGAATTCACTTGTAAATTTAATCACGGTGAAGTAAGTCTCCGAATAAGCTAATAGAATTGCAGAATGTAGAAATTTGGAGGATCCTTCAATTCCTGTAGGATCAGTCCTACACACAAAAATTGTTGTGCCAGTAGTCATTGTAATAATTTTGTGTTTTAACAGCAATTTGATGTCCTAACACTTTTTCGGTAAAGTTGGCATATATACTAGTTCCAAGGGAGCTAGGATATAAGAGGTAGGAAAAAGGTGGGAACAGTGAGACAGTACAAACAGTGAGGCATACCATTTGTGTGCTTCCATGAAACATTTTGATGCAGACAATATCGTTCCTTCTCTATTTTCCATCTTTTATTTCTTTTCCGAACGAAATCCTCATTCCATGAGCGTATGCTCTCGGTGTGTAAAGGCAGAAAAAAGGGACAAGTATTTTTTTTGTGTTTTAAAAATTTGTGTAGCAACTTCAAATATACAGGTAAGTGAACATTTTTTTACTTGCCATTATAAGTATACTATAAGGCAAGTCATGCATTCGTAAAAAAAAATTTTTTTTTTGGACAATCAAACATAACATTACGATGACAGAGAAGTCGAAAAAAGTGGGTCCGACAATTCTGTCTGTCTGTCTGTCTGTCCGTCTGTATCGGCACCTACAGCCTAAACGGCTGGACCGATTTGCTTCAAACTTGGTAGATAGTATTATTATGACGTCCTACAGAGGGGTTTTTGGAATTAGCATTCTAGCTTTAAGACTAACGGTACCTGCCATATGATTTTTAGTGAAAATTAAATTTTTCTCGAAAACGGCTCCTCCGATTTTGATAAAACTTTCTGAATGATGTTTTCTGCGCAAATTTAATGTTTTGGTTGGAATAGATTTTTCAGGAAAAGTCTTATAACGGTACATCCCGCATAGGACCGGTTTTTTGAAATCCGTTTTTCTCGTAAGCCACTGGACGAATTTTGATGAAATTTTTAATGTAGAAGCCCTATTACAAGCGAAATAATAAAAATTCTTTAATTTTTCAAAAAATGTTTTTTTGAGTTTTTTAAAAAAGTTTTAAAATTTTTTTTAATTTTTTTTTTGTTTTTTTCCAAAAACGGTTTAATCAATTTT
Source organism: Platycheirus albimanus (assembly GCA_916050605.2). Taxonomy (NCBI): domain Eukaryota; kingdom Metazoa; phylum Arthropoda; class Insecta; order Diptera; family Syrphidae; genus Platycheirus; species Platycheirus albimanus. Next base: position 14,939,803 of record OU696698.1, on the reverse strand, counting down.
TTTAAAATTTTATTTTTCTGATAAAAACTACAAAGTTCTAGAAGTTGGCATACTCGAAAAAAAATTAGAATATCTTTTCGAAAAGTATTTAAAAAAAACCGTTTTTTGAAAAAACTGGTCGAACGATTTTGAAAAAAATGTCCTTAAATTTTAAAAAAAGCAAAATAAATCTGATGGCTTAATTTAATTTTAAGTGATTAATACAATTTCATATGATTTTTTTAATGCTTTTTTCCCAAAATCTCAAGCCCCAAGACCATTTGAACACATTTGAGCAAGTTCGTACAACCCAGTCGTGCACTTTATTTTATATTTGATTGTTGTTATGTGTTTTTACATTTTACAAAAAATCTAAGGTGGCCTTGTCAGTTTCCTATTTCTGTCAGTTTTTCTAGGAAATGATAAAAGTTAAACAGTGAGGCAGATTCAAAAGTCGAACAGTGAGACATGACTCAACTCTGATGTTTTTTTATTTGGTTTATACTTAGACGATTTGATGCATTTATATAGCTTTTGTCGTCATCTTGGACAACGTGAGAGCGAGACATTAAAGTCTCTCTGATAAACGATAAAGCTACGGAAAAACGCCAATAGAGGCGTTGTTTTGTACCTATAAATTAATAAATAACACACATTTTTTTGATATACAAAGTTGTTGAAGACGAGTTTTTACTAAAATTACTATACAGTTCACACTATCTCACTCTTCCAACCCCCGGCGAACAGTGAGACGGTTGGCCCTTGTTCAACAATTCAACTCATGGCGAATTTTTTGTATTTATTCACTAAGCTTTCGATGGCAAAATGCAAGGAAAACATGTCGTAAGACACAATCAAAAAACCATTTTGATACCTAGCTCAAAGGAGTTCAGAGATATAACCATTTAAAAAAGAGTGTCTCACTGTTCCACCCTTTCCCCTACCCATATCTTTTATAATGACTCAAGGAAAAAAATAAAACCGGACGTATTTTTTTTAGCAAAAAAATCTAACTTATTTCCATGAATGCTGTTCTTTGCTTCACAGAAGAAACAAGAATACAGCGTAGTAAAGCTGTAGGGTCAAAGAGCTGCATTTTGTGTAACTCGAAAGGTCTTGCGTTGTTGTAAGACCTCTTTAAAATTAAAATTTGTTCGTGAAATTCCTCTCCCAAGAAATGATCTCGGTTTTGCACTCTCGGTTCCCTTGGCAAAGCCCTTCTCAAAATTAACGAACATGGGATAAAGTGAAGACTGCAACCTAGCGGACTGGTCAAGAAAGATGTGCAAGATGCCATAAGTTTTGGAAAAATAGGCTTCCGCAGCATGAGACTATAGCTTAGCTTAGTAAACCCACTCCCTGGGATAGATTTAGTTTTCTCAGGCTGTTTCTTCAAACGGAAATAAAATGCTAGTATGCTAGCTTCAGTAATTCAGTTGGCACGTGACCAAGTAAAACTGCTTTGTTGTTGTTTTCGCAGATTGAATCTCTACCTATTAGGCACACCCCTAGGGTGTTCGAAAATAGGAAATTTTTGAAAATTCGCTGCGATTGTTCCTTGAAAAAATATTGTTCCATCCTATAACTACACTCAAGCACATAAAATATCATTAAGAAACAGGGCTGTCATTTCTACAATAATAAAACTGTCATACTAACTTACTTTGTGCGACCCACTGTACCTGTTAAGTTTGCAGCACATTAAGCCAAGAAACGAGTAAATTTGCGGACATTCGCCTGCAGTCGAAAATTTGACTTTTGCCATTGTTTTCGTTTACGAATATTCTCGTCGTCATCGTCGTTGCGTCACCTCGCGTCGGTCGTTGCATTGTTTAGAAAATGAGTATAAATGAGACGCTGATTAATCGCGAGTATGTTCGTAGTTTCGTAGTTTTAGTCCCCGAAAATCCAAAAAACAAAACACCATATCCTAGTGTGTGATGGAAGGAATGAATGAATGTCTGTTTGTCTTAATGCCAAAAACTAGGATGTGGTTTTACTGCTATGCTGTTCTATTAAATGCGAGATCACAATATAGATTGTAATTCCGATGTGTATGTACATATACACCAGGATCCAGGACTAGTCAGTACCTACTATATTCGCATAAACATCCTTGACAGAGAAAGCGAGGATACATTGAATAAATGTATTGCGGGAAATTCAAGATTATATTTCATTGTGAACGACAGTATAACCATGCGTTGCGTTGTTGGGTTTGGGATTGCTGGGAATGTTGTGTGCTGTGTATATAGTGTGCCACACTATATTCCGATGTGAGTTTGCAGAAACAGCAGCAGGAATAGTGGCAGCAGCACTAGTTCTTTTTTGTTTGTTTATTTGTTTTTGCCCTTTCGTCGTTTGACAATGCATGCCACCGCCAGGATGTCTGACAATATTCAGGAGGTTTAAAGTCACAATGACAGTGCGGAGGAGCTTTGATGCTCTGAACCCATTGTTTTGTGTAGATCCTCATTCTAGTATATCTAGCTAGAGCTCTCACTGGAAATCTCATTTGTGCAACATGAAGTTTTTATTCGCTTATAGCTTTTTGAAAAGACCCACATATAGAAAGAGATTCATTATTGTATTGCCCCAAGGCGAAGGGGTGGATTTTATTGTCCAGCTCAATCAATATACTACAACTATGTTCTTGTTCTATTTATATGTACACTTTACTGTATAGGTACATTAATAGGAGTATTCTATAGAAAGGATAGTTTATATACATACATATGTATGGATTTGAAAATTTCTGTACTTATTTGATCCTGATGGGATTATTTGGGATGTAATAGACAAGAAAATAAGGGGAGCATTAAAGTTACAATGTTGAAGTTGTATCGAGAGTTGTTGGAGCGTATGATGTTGAGTATTTTGCTGGGTTATTTATGCGCGTAATTTAATGTCAACTATTGAATTTTGTTAATTAAGGAGCGACGTCCTTTTGCAATTACGTATAATAAAATGAAAATGAAATAAACCTTTTGTGTGTGTTTTATTTCAAATCAGCAAAAGATTCCTGCTGTTATGGAATTCTTTGGAAAAGGACTATTTTAGAGAACTTTTTCAAAGAGTTCACAATGTAAAGTTTTTAAAAAATTAATAAAAATCGATGGACCCATTTTATAATAATTGTGAAAAACATTTTTTTTAATTTAAGGTTACTCAAAAATTGTTTATGATTCGAACTACAACTCCAAACGTTCTGGGTTCAATTTATCATTCCAGAAAAGTTTTTTTCTGGGGTACATTTTGCCACTTGTGAGGAAATGACAACTGATCTCAACTTGCCGATCGAATCTGACGTACATTGTAGGTTTCCTTCATTCCTACGAAGTATTAACGCGCACAAAGTAATGGTTGACTGTAAGTCACTAGGCCTTGGCTTCCCGTAGCTGTTTGCGCCACTCACTGCCACAATATTATGTATTTATTTTATTGCGTGAACCATTAAAAACTTATTTCGGTTTCAAAAACAGCGCCATTCAGAGTGAATATCTACTATGGATACTCCAAGGCGTAAGTTCTCTAAGGCCAAAATAATGGAAAGGGAAAGATTTGTCAAGGCAGACATTTTATTCAATGGAACGAGTAGAAAAAAATCTCAGTATGCTTGGACACAAGAGTAGAAGTAAGAGCTAGGTTCATTTAAATTTAATTTGTTAACTAAGGAAGGTGCCGTGCAGTGGCGGATCCAGAGGGGGGGGGGGGTCATGGGGGTCATGACCTCCCACCCAGAACCAACAAAATTTTTAGGTATTGCACAGAGGGGAAATTGAATTTTTTTTTTAGCTCAAAAAATAACGGTACCTGCCATATAACCGTTACGTTAAAGCTTATTTTTCTCGAAAACGGCTCTAACGATTTTGATTAAACAAATTTGTGTAGCTTTTTAGATACCAATCATACCTGCTGGAAAAAAGGTTTTAAAAAATGTCTAAGAACGGTACTTTCCATAGGACCGTTTTTTTTTGTTTGCTTTCGACTATCTTGAAAACAGCTCAACCAATACTTTCGAAATTTCACTCATATATAGGTGTAGGTAGCTCAATTTATACTGCATACCAATATTTTAAAAAATTATTTTTTTGTATTTTTAAAATCAATTTAAAAAAAAATTAAAAATTAATATTTTGAAAACTGCTCATTAAATTCTTTTCAAAAATTACAAATAAATGTATTTTCTGAATACCTATGAATTGGCGTTTTTGAATTAAAAAAAAATTAAAGTTTTTCAAAAAAAAACTGGAGGAAAAACGAAAAAATGTGGATACTTCCTTTGAAAAACTTAACAGAAGCAAAGGAGATCGCTTAGGATTAAGATGTTGTTCTAAGACAACCCAGAATTATTTCAAAGCAAATTCATCGAACAAAAAATCAGCCAACTCAGTCTGCAGAGGAGTATTTTCGAAGGGCTGTTTATATACCCCTTCTAGATTTTGTGTTGACAGACTTAAAAGATCGTCTCTCCGCCGATGTGCTAGAAATATTTCAGCTAGGATTTTTTTTGCAAACAACTTACTCCGAAGCTGCTTTGGAATCTGTGCGTGTAACAGCTAATACGTACAGTCAGCTTTTTAAATCATCCACCCATCTCAATGGTCGTCAAAGAATATAAGCTGTGGACAAGGAAATGGCAGCGAGAAACTGAAGAGGGGGCCATTTCCCGAGTGTCTTCCAGAAATGTTAGATGTTTGTGACATTACGTTGTATCCACACATTCTTGTAATATTCAAAATATTAGCTTCACTTCTTGTTAGTGTCGCAACAGCAGAGCATTCGTCCTCTACCCTAAGGCGACTTAAAATGTGGCTGCGATCAAATATGGGAGAAGAACGTCTCACAGGTATTGCTCTAATGAATGTGCACAAAGATGTGAAAATTGATATCGATGAAATCATTACGAAATTTACTAACCAAAAACAAAGATAACTTGATTTTATTCTATAATTTTGTACCAATAAATTAAAAAAATTATATTTTAATACTTTTCATATACTCGTACGTCGTACCTACATTTCCGTCACTTTTTTTGGACCAAAGCTTGCATTCTTAGTTTTTATATCTATTGTAGGTACTTTATATGACACTACACTTCACAATCTAAAATTGGTAACCATTGAGCAGCATGACCCCCCCCCCCCCCCAAACAGAATTAATGGATCCGCCACTGGTGCCGTGGCATAACAGTTTACTTCAATTGAAGTCAATTGAAGTAAAGTAGTAGCACTGGTACCGAGCATTTAAAAACGACTTTAAAAAAAATAGTGCTCGAGACAATCAAGAGACATAATCAATTTCAATAAATAAAAATATCATCACCATAGAGAGTGAAGAAAAATTATATTTTACTTTAACTATTTAACAGTTTACTTTAAAGAACAATACAAAAAAAGCAAGTTTGCAGCGAACTGTTGGATACCCTATTCCTTATATTTTTGTATGTGTATGCGTTCGCCTCCCGCAGCCAGCCACTGTTCCAGCTTCAGAAAAAAAATCCTTCTTTAGCAGACAGAACAAAATTCAATAACATTAATTTTGTGTGGCCAATGTTCAACAAGCGCAGTAAAAAAAAGGCGTGTGCCACGCCCATATTTGAGACTTTTTATTGTCAGGGCAATTATTTTGAGCTCAGTGACATTCAATTTTAAGTTTGCAGATCGATTTGAAAAAACATAACAAAATTTAAATTTTTTAAAATCAGATTTCGAATAGAAATAGCGGTAATGGGTGTATTTAACAATTCTTGAAACACACTGTGCTACAATACATAACCAAGGTATACAAATTGAAGTGTTCATCTTCTTACTTAAAAACTGCGACCGATAGTTAAAAATCATTAAATAATTAATGCATATTATGACTTTTGACGGAAACGCCCAGCAAAAGTGGGCGTGTTGTAAAAATTTGTAAACAAAATTCAAGGCACTAACTGAGATTTGATCGTTAGTCAATTTTTTAGGAATATGTGTAAAGCTACAGCTGAATTGAGTAGTTTTTTAACGATCTTATCTTAATAAATTATTTAAAATAATCACGCCCCTAAAAGTGAGCGTGTAAAAAATTCAAAACTTTCTTTTCATACACACGTTTTTCAGTTTCGACTTAGAGACGCATAACTTTGGGCTTGTGGATTCATTATAAATACCGTTTATTTGCAAACAAATTGTCCACAGTTTCTAATGAAAAGCGGGCGTCAGCCACGCCCAAAATCAATTTTTTTTGTTTTCATACACAAGATGTTTATGTACAAATAATAACTACAAAATTTAATGTTTTTCGGTAAGCATTATTATTTTATAAAAACAATATTGACGATTTTGTGTGGAAAGTGGGCGTCACCCACGCCCAAACTGCTTGAGTGTGCAGAATGTTTGCGTTGTGCTTTTATCGTAGCTGTACAAAAAAAAAATTTATTTTGCCAAATTGGGGTTGTTTAACAAAAACGGAGATTGTAGGCGTGTTTGTGGGCGGATTATACCGGTTTAAGCCTTACTCTTGAACCAAAAAATTGCGAAACATACGGGTGGATGGACGGACGGACATGGCTAAATCAACTAGACTTTTGATTCTGACTCAGAATATAGTATGTACTTTTCTAACGGTATTATTTCTCTATGTTACAAACTCCACACCAAACACAATATACCCATTCTATAGAATAGGGTAGCTATATAAAAAAGCATTAGATTTAAACATTGTACTAGAATAACATTACCTATAACCGCTGCTACTACCAAATAGGATGAATGTAGGTTACTAGGGCGTATACGTAACTAAAAAAATTATCCTCCACGTTTCGAACAGTCCTCCCTTAAGGACGAACAGAAGACAATCCAATATTACTAAGCAAACGGTTCCTCTTAACAGCTCGAAAATTTTTACTCAAATTTATAATCTTGTTTTCGATTTATTTCATTGAAATCATTTATTAGAATTTTTCTATCCGCCAATAGAACTCGCCACTTGAAATTGAAATTGGTTTATATGCAAAGTCCTGGTAAGATGATTTGTCCCGTATCAGGATACAATGTGGCCACAATAGAGAACACCATTGTCTAATGCTAACTGTATTTAACATCAAAAAGCTATCGTTTTCCATCAAACTTGACACATCTTTCAATTACCTTTTGTGGTAAGCAGTCTCGTTTTGGCTGTGGCTGGTGTAATTTTGGAATAAAACCCAACTCGGTTTTGTCGAACTTGCGGCGGCGGCGCCATAAAATCCCACGCATATAACCAACGTTTTCAATCAAACCTAACTATTGTTAATTGTGTGTAATGGCTCTCTAAATGGTCGATCGGTATTATCAAAGGGTGAAACCAAAATTGAAACTGTGGCCATTTTATAGCGATGAAAATGAACGGAGCAAAAACGAAAAACAAAAAAATACCGCCCCCTGGCGACCACCTTCTGAAACAGTTTAGAATGTTAGCGCCTAAAATGTTATCCTGTCGAAGTGAAACTCTCATTTCAAAACCTTCATGGACCTTGTATGGGTATGCGGTTTTAGCAAGTGCACAATAACGTCATTGGCAGCGGCAGGAGTGGTGGTGGCGTGGCGGGCGGTGCAGCGGTGAGCGGTGAACTGGCGTATTAATTAAACTTAACAAGAACATGGCCAGGTAGAAAGGGAGAGAGTCGTCCTTATTCCCGGTTATTTTCGGTGTAATATATACATTTTTATCTGGCTAGTTAGGACTATTAAATGTGGGGGAAAGGGTGTAAAAATATTTGAAAATTACGGCACACTGCAATTTATTTACACAATCATACAAACACGCAGAGTTGAATTTTATGATGATGACGACTTGATTGACGTCAGAGCGTACATCGCTGTCGAGGGAATTAGATTAAATGTACGAGTGTAGGTATACGCGAGGACATTTGAGTATTTAGGTAAATGTTTATTTTGATCATTAAATTTACTAATTTCTTTTGCATGCATGCACACCACACATTGCACTCAATGTATGCTGGTCTGATGTGTTGTATACGTCATGTTTGGGGGTAAGGTTTAAGGACTTGGTAATTAAAAGGGGGAAAGGCATTTAAAGAGTTATGTGTTGTGCTGGGAGTATGTTATGTGGTGTAATAAAAACAGTTAATGTGCGTTGTTTCTTGTTGAAGTGGCTAGCAGTTAATGTAAAAGTCAAATGGGCCTGCAGTTAATGACAGAGATTAAGATTGAACGAAGGAAGTTTTGAAATCCAGAGAAGTGAACTCAAGTACGTTCAAATATTATTTCGATACAATTAAGCTTAGTCCTGGTTAAGTGGAAGGTGATACCGCAATGAAAATTGGTCTTTTCTGCACGGAACGTATTTTGATTTATTACCTTATATTTTCCTAGGATATTTATAAAGCATAGTTAGGGGCTGTCCTTGGAACTACTTTCAGACATTTGATATTTGAAGACCGTTTCCCTGCTGCCAAGTTTATGAAACAGTTTAAGTATTTCCAAACAAGCTCGAAAACGGTTCTAACTACTTCCATTAAACTTATAATTCCTGTCGTTCTTATGATACTGACATTTGTATATAAGAAGACATATAGACATATCCATAAGGGTTTTCGATTTCCAAAATGTCGATTTTAAAAAAATCGATCGTCATTATGTTGACTTTCGAAAAGTCGATTGGTAAAAATACCGCCAGATCAAAATGTCGACTCTTATAAAATCGATTTTTAAGATATCGACTCGAAAAAAAGTCGACAGTGGCAAAGTGAATAATGTTCACATGCGCATACTGCGCCGCATGTATGTTAATATCATTCACTTTGCCACTGTCGATTAGTGTTGGGGCCCACTGCTTTGATTTAAAAATAATTAAAAAAATTAAACCGTCCTCGATGGAATCAAAAAAATTCCATTTTTTATCAGGATAAAAGTCGACATTTTTACCGACACTTTTTCAATCGACATTTTCATAGTCTGGATTTTAAACTATCAACTTTTTTTTTTGTCGATCAATTTTCAGTCGATATTTTGAGAATCGATGAAATTCGCATCCGTCCAGTCGATGTTTTTTTTTTGTCGACCATTGGTACGTCTCCCATCCCTAACAACCCTCACTAACGCAGTTGCTATCTAGAGAGATAGAAAAGGATACAACAGTTTAACATTTCCCTTGTTACTGTCCTGTCCTAGCTTCGATAAAACTTTCTTTATTGGTCTAACAGACCTTCCGACCATTTTGAGATAAGAGATTGTAATCTTATAGCTTTTATAAACGTGATAAAGGCTCTCTTTCAGATGGAATTCATGATTGGGTGAGGCTCTTCCCACATGATACCATTTCCCGGATTGGGACGTACTTTAGTCTCGATCATGCTTACTTTCCGCATGAATCCAGAGCACAGTAACAGTCACGTCACAGCCATCTTATTGTTCAGGAAAAGATACATGTTTTGCTTACGCGGCAATCCGTCCATTATGGGTAGCGTCTTCATTTCGTAGGTTGGACGGCAGAGTTTCGTTCAGCTTTGATAATAGCTTCCGCTTGTTCCCGTCTATTATAGTTCAGCCTTAACGATATTGCCATTCTATGTACATTTGCTTAGGCGCAATTTAATTTCGCATTGAAAACGAAATCGCAACTGTAGTAAAATAAATAAATAAGAACACTGACAATTTTGCTTGGGAAAACCTTGTACGGAAAAAACCCAATTTATTGACTTGCTTGTTCGCTCTCTTAAAGAAGACTAAAAATAATATTTCACTTTACACCGCTCACAGGCTTGCATGGAAAAATATAAACTTATACATAAGTTTATATAAATAATTGTTGATTGCTGTGTCTGTGTATGATTATGTTACTGGCTGCTCAGGGCTGTCTCCTTAGGATTATAGGATTTTTCACTATGTATGACTCCCATACGGAATAACATTGAATCATTTCGCTAAAAGTTCTTTCATTAAAAAGCTCAACATCGAACGCCAAGATCACAGACATACAATACAGAGCACCAGCTCGCAAAAGTTTATTCAGCACGGCATATGTATATCTCTGTCTCTGCATGTGTTTCTTTTTTTTCGTGTATTGGTTCCCGTTTTTAACATGCACGGGCGAGCTTAAAGTAGAGCTTCTGCTTTCACATACCTACTTATAATAAGAGAGAAACTATTAAGAGTTGGTCTGTATTGTAAGTCTGTGGCCAAGAGAAACAATAACTTAAAGCTCTTTTCGTTTGATACAGTTTAACGTGAAACAGAACGATAGATAGATTAAAATTAAAGTATCATTTGTGAGTGGAATGATCTGTGAAAAAATATAATGGTATCCACCTTGCAGGTCACATTAATAGAAGAAGAATGAAATACACCAATATCAGCGCCCTCAGTTTATCTTAAATTCATATCTTCACAAGAGAAGACTGGACATAGAAAATAAGTCCGGGTTTTCTGAACAGGGTGGGTCAGTTTGCTGCAATGATTTTAATTGATTGTTTAAAGTTTGTCAAAACACAAGTGAGCGTCCATGGTAATCAATTCTTGAAGTTTCGTGACAAAAAGTGTCAGTCGCTAATGCGTGTTTCAAATCGTCTTTAAATTTGACCCACATTTTAAATAACTGACTAATATCGTTCCCTCTTTAAAACAACCTAGCGTGTTCAAGTAAATTATAAGCAATTAATAATTTAAGGAACTAAATTTTGTTTTCATTATGGAGGCAACAAATTATGTACAAACTAAATTTATTTTTCAAAGTACATGTACTTTTGATTTTGATTTTGTTGTTGTTGCTTTTTAAATCAAATTTAAATATAAGCTGTTAGCAGTTAAGTTAATTTAAAAGCCAAAACATTAAGAACGAAACAAATTTTCCTCAAAATTAAGTTTAAACTATTTGATTACCCCACGGCATTACTATGCTGTGCCCCAAGGAGTTCCTTAAAAGCCCAACAAAGTGAAAACATTCAAAACATTTTTTTTTTGTTTGAAGGGAAGGGAATTCTTAAAGAAATCGTACATAAAAGATTAAAAAGAACTTAAAATGAGAGTGGAATCAACTTGTTCTATATAAACGATTGGTATCCCAAAAGAAATGTCCTTAGTAAGAGGTGATGGTCGCCTTGTAGATAGGTAGCAGGAACATTATATATATGTATAAAGCAGCAGGTGAATAATCAAGTGTTTCAATTTAAATGTTCTTTCCATTTGGATTTTGTATTTAAGTTTTATCCTCTCTCTGCCATCTTTGAGTTTTTTTTTTTGAGCTTCTGTTTCCAACCGAAGCGAACCGTAAAAATGGAACATTATCGCCAGAAGTATCGCATTTAATGCTATTTTTGTTTTGTTTCACTTTGGCGAGGAATGTTTTCCATTTGTTCTGTATTTGTGTTTTTTTGTATCCAACGGGGATATCCAGCTATCCCCCGGGTCAGACCGTTAAAAATAAAAGTACAAAGTTTTTGCTTATCTTACCTGCAGATTCAATAGAAAATTTCTTTGGAATTTAAATATTTTTCCAATGAAAAACCTGTACACACGCAGACAGACAAAATGGCAAAGAATTCCTTAAAAAAGAAAAAAACACCAACACCAGTTGAACTGAACGTTGAAAAACCAATTTCCCTCATAACGAAAAAAAAGGACACAACCGTATCGCCTTTTTCAGTTCACCAGTTTTCAAACATGTCTGTTTGGATCGGATCGGTTCGCTTGGGTTCTGTACTGTCACCACGACTGCCACCATTGGGATTGATGAATGCCAGAATTCTTTTTGTTGTTGTTGTTGTTGCTGTTGTCCTGGTCTTTTCTGTCCTCCTTGTCCTCGCCCGCTTGATTTTTTTTTTTCCATTCCCAATTTTACGTTCTCACTTCGATAATGTCGAAATCATTTCGGAATGCAAATTTTATTACAGAAAAAAAACACATTTAAAGAGCCTTTTTGCCATTAATGCAAGGATACACTTTGTCTAGAAGTGTACATCCTAGTTCTGTTTATTTTATTTTTTCTTAGATTTCTTTTTGATTTTTTTTTTCTATGGCCGAAGGATGTTAATGGCTATCTGGGTGCGGATGGCTCTGGCTGTGTATACCGCAATTACTTTAATTTTAAATTATTTAAGCTTCATATAGCACACGGATTTTATTTTTTTTTGGTAATTTTGTTGGAAAAACAATCGCATGGATGGTTTTTAAGGGAATGATGTTTTTTTTTTTACTTCTCCAAGAAACCAAAACATGCTTCAGTGGACAAAATGTTGCTTCTTTGTTGTTGTTAAGACCTAATGGTATGTGAATTTGTGTCAAGTCAAATACGTTTATGATATCGAAGAAAATATCCTTAAGAAAACATTTGGTTTGAGTGCTTTTAGCAAGTTAAATGATATGCATAAATGTGTGTACAGTACAGTACAGTACAGGAATGTCAATTTTTCTAAGAACTCATAAATCATATTTTTCTTATGCACCACCTATAGAGCATGTGTTGGTATTTATGTCTGCATGGTCTGATAGAAAAGATAACATATTGACATAAATCATTCATAAATAAATCAATCGAAGGACTATGACTACCCTTTTAATGTTGAATAAACACACTGCCAGCGTAAGGAAACTGGAGGAGGGGTCAAGGATAGAATACAAATGCATATTGGTTTTAAATTTGTGAAGAAGAGAAAAAAACATTCCACATTCTTTCAGTGTGGTTGGAAAACGAATCTCCATACTTTACAGTTCGACCTAGGTTTACTTAATATTTGCTAGAAGAACCGTTGCTTCGATGTGGTAAGGCAGGAAAAGCAAAAGTTAAGTCAGAAATGATGGCATCTTGCAAAAGAGACGTGAACCTATTCACGCTGTTCGGGTGTTCGGGCGCAAAAAAAATGCCACCGCAGTCGCTTACTGCAAACGTGGTCGAGGTCTCCTTCGAGTTAATGGACGTCCTTTGGATAACATCGAGCCAAAAATATTGCAATACAAATTGCAGGAACCACTTCTTTTGCTCGGCAAGGAAAAGTTTACCGGTGTGGATATTCGAGTTCGTGTGAACGGTGGTGGTCGCACAAATCTACGCAATCCGTCAAGCCATATCCAAGGCTCTGATAGCATTTTATCAAAAGTACTCGTACGTTGATGAAGCATCCAAGAAGGAAATCAAAGATATTTTGATCCAATACGATAGGACGCTTTTAGTTGGTGACCCACGTCGTTGTGAACCCAAGAATGGTGGTCCAGGTGCCGGTGTCCGCTATCAGAAATCCTACCTTTAAGACTTTTTCCGACTGTTTTCTAATTTCCATTTTCGTCAATTTTATTGTTCTTATTTGACGGCTATTAAAATTATAGACGATCGTCTGCGACTGTTTTTATAAAATTGTCTGATTGCGGCATGACTCAGGACAGGACGATACGGTGATTTCATCGTGTATTCCTGGCTTAAGTTAGGTTCGGTGGATTGGTAATACAGCAAGCTGCCCCACCTCAATGAATACATTGGGTCCCTAATGTAAGGCAGGACAGGATTGAGAAGAAGTAAGGGGAATGAATACAAATTTGGGTTGGACGGACTCCCTTAACCACCCTGAAACTGAATTTCAGGATGCTTCTGAGTGACAGGTCATCAGAGACTTTCCTAAACTATTTGAAAAAGTTTTATCCTAGGGCAGTTTTCTTAATTCGGGGTTAGTTGGGGCACCCAAATAAAAAGTGATATGATTCCTGTTCTCCCTTCACCTACCTGGCAATCTCTTTGTTACTCAGATGTGCTGATACCTATTTTATTCATGTGGGTTCCCTTCGAGCTTTAGCCTTTTACGATTCCAACTATAGAGACAACTGGGGATCGCTTAGCTTAAGCAGAATTTTTTTTACCATCAGGACATACATGGTTCTGGTTTAAAATCCCGAAAGTCAAAGTCTCAAAAAATCTAGATCCCGAAAGATCAAAATTTTGAAAAAAATTCCGAAAAGCAATCAATACTGGAAAATGAAATATAATTCGTGATTTGAAATACTTTTGGGTGGCTTGATTCGCGGGATCTAGGGATTTTAGCTCCTCTTTTCGGGGACACACCCGCTCAACAAACTTTGTTGCTGCGCTTAGAGTGTGTCCAGTCGTCCGGCAGGCACCAGTGTCAACAGTTAATTAATTAATTAGTAGGCACTAGGGATTTGCTTTTGATCATTCGGGATTTCGATCATTCGGGATTCAGATTTTTGGGATTTCCAACCGCTCCCGGACTTACATTCGTCGGAATCAAATGAGTAAGAGGCCCAAAGACCATCTGCCGTAAAGTATGATATTAGACTCAGTTTCATAAGTGAATTTTTTGAAGTAAAACTTCTTTAGGCCCGACTAGGAAGTACCTCGGATTTTTTTTCTGACTGAGATAACGCTCAGTATTCCAATATGGCGGCACAGATGGCTCGCATCAGCTCACCGTGTGCACAAACGAGTGAGAATATAAATACTTAAATCTTACTCAGTCGTGCACGTTGCTCCATTGCATTTTTGTGTGTTTTGATAAATGTATAGGGATGGGCAAGTGAAAAAAATATCGATATTTATCGCATCGATAATTATCGGGTGAAAAAAATCAATATATCGATATATAATAATTCCCTCAAAATTTCACTCACTTTTCAAACAAGCGTATTAATAAGCCAAATAATTGGACCAATTTTCGAAACTCATGTGGTCATAGGTTTGTCTTATCAACCTTTGTACAAAATTTAGTTTTTTTTTTTTTTTAAGATAACTCAATTTAAAATTATAAAAACAAATTCGTGACGCCTGTCATGTCGAGGATTATTTCAAGTCATTTGCCTAATTATCTTCAAAATCAGACAATCACTGCAATCTCTCCAATAAACTGCTAAGTTGCACAATATACAAACAAAAAATGCAGCTTTAAAAGCCAAAACGAAGTGACATCCTTTATAAATGTTTCCAAATTATCATCATAACTCGTTTGTGTCAACTGAGTGCTTTCTAAGCTACTGCTCTTAATTGATTCTATTAGTTAAGGAGAAAACTTTTGTGCAGTGATGTTTGCTATAGTATCCCTCCCCTTTTCTTGTCTTCTCCCCTTATCTGTATTTCGCATTGTCCCACCCATCACTATACACACCCGGAACTGACTCAGTGCAACGCATCCAAGAGTAATGAAGACAATAACTCTCCAAGGACCAAACTAAAATTGTGACTTAAAATTTATGTCCGGCACTTAAGCTCTGAGTTGAGCCGCACACTATCATGACACACACACACAAACACAGAAACTACGAACAACGCAAGAAATGCCAAAACTTAAAAAAAAGGATATTTCTAAACTTTGTCCATTGTTTTGAGAGTATGTTGTAGAAAATTATACCTTCCTATTCCTAAAATATACCACAAAGAGGAAGGAATTGCTTCTCTGAGGACATTCGAGCGAATTTGGAGAAATTCAAAAAAAAAAAAAACACTCACAAACACGCAGTGAGAAGATCTCTGACTGTGAAAGGATAATTTGCATTCTAAATGATGAAATGCCGAAAGGGGACAACTATTTCCACAAATCAAAAGAAAAAGATTATCTAACAGATGCACGCACACACACACACACACAGACAAATATAAGAAAAAGAGGACATTTCCCGTTCCCCAAAACCAGAGTGTGGGTACTTTTCAAAAAGTTTCACCTGAAACTTTAACCAAAAAAAGTAATAATAATTGTCATTTAAGATGAAGAGAATGGGAATTTTTTAGTTGTTTTAAGGAATATTTAGCTCTTTTTTTTTTTTTTTTTTTTTTTTTTGAGATGTGGTGTTCTACACTCGTATCAAGATCCAAGGAGATGCTGGTTATAACACACTTTAGGTCAAAGAAAATATAGGAAAACTTTATAGTTTTCTAGTTAGTTTGACTACTTTTTTTTTCTTGCCACTTCAGTGGAAACTAACCGAGTGGAACACTTTGTGCCATTTGCGTTTCAAGTTGAACATTCAAATTTTAGTTTTTTGCATGAACAATTTTTAGTGCTATTGAGCTTAGGTGTGTGTTAAAAGTTTGATATGAATTATTTTTAGTAGGTAGGTACTCCTTTTTGTGTTCTATTTAATGCTTTTGGGAAATATTCAAAAAAATAAAAAAAACATCAGAAGAAGAAATTTCAAAGAATCCTTTTGACATTCAGAACTGTTTTTTAAAGAACAAGATTCACACTTTATCCAAAAATTCTTGCAAAATTATTCCAAACACATATATCTACTCTTGTTTAATTTGTTTCTGAACAAAAGAAACCAGTAAATGGAAGCCATTTATTGACATCCTTACTCTGAGATTATTTTTTCGTGGTGGCAGGTAATTTCAACAACAAAAAAAACCCTACGCCACATTGTCCGTATACTGCTTAATACAGATCAGCTGTTTCGCTGGACAGTATGCTCAAATACCGCCATTCAGGCCATAATTCCACACTTATGTGTTGGATGCGCTGCCTGACTCCATACAAGGAATTGTTTCCGATTACCCTTACACTGAAATCGTTATTACGGGTGATGCAAATATATACAATTCTACTTGGCTTCGATTTTTTGGTAGGTAGGTGGAAATTTTGCAGAGTTCAATAACTTTGAACTCAGATTTTTGACGAAACAACACGAATTCCTAGCATTCCATATACATGTGAAACAATATCGAACAAGAAATAAAGGGTGTTTTTTAGGAGGTACATATATAACTTTAAAATGGAATAAAACAAAGATGTTTTTTTATTTTAAATTGACATGAAATTTACTTTTTTCGAAAGATAATCTTCTGGCATAATTTAAATATTATTTCCATCATATGACCGCCACGGCTAGCTCGGACGAAGTCTAATCTGGATGTCAAATATTCGATGACTTTTTAGAACATTTGTGGGCATATATCGGCAATAACGCGGCGAATGTTGTCCTCCTAGTCGTCAATCGTTTAGGGCTTATCGGTGTAGACTATAGCGACTTCACATATCTACACAGGAATAGTCAAGCGGCGTTAAATCGCACGATCATGGAGGATAATTCACAGGACCAAAATAAGAAATTATGCGCTCACTGAACATTTCCTTCAAAAAACCAATTTTGGTACGAGCTGTGTGAAATGTTGCGCCGAATTGTTAAAACCACAGCTCCTGCAATCAATGGCTGTCCAATTGATGAACGAAAAAGTTATTAATCATAGCTATAGCGGTCACCATTGGTTGTAACATTCTGGTCAGCAGAAGTACGGACCAATTATTCCACCAATCCATAACGCACACCAAACAGTCAGTTTTTGTGGATGTAACGGTGCCTCAACATACACTTGAAGATTATCATCACTCCAAAATACGACAGTTTTGTTTATTGACATTCAACCAAAAGTAAGCTTCATCGTTGAACAAGTAAAATGGACGTAGAGCGCAATGAGTTTCTTGAACAGAATCATGATTTTCAAAATAAATTTGCTTTCTTTGTTCAGGCGTCAGTTTATTTGTGTTGAAATGCCAAACCAAACTAAAAATAAATCACTTGACAGCTGAAAAAATGGCCGCCAGTTAATAAGTGTTGCCAACTTAAAGTTCTATACTTCTAAAAAAAAACGATTTACTACAATGTCCTCACAGAAAGTAAACAATTTTTTCACATTTGTAAAAACCGTACAAAACTCCACAAAGTTATAGATTTTGACGTTTGTTGACAATGACAACCTGTGGTAAGATCTCAAGCAAAAAGTGACTTATTAGTAGCACAGATTGCTACCAATTTGATCCTACCACAGAATGAAATTTCTCCTCCAGTTCTTAAGAGTGTAAAAATATGGTTTTTTTTGGTCAAATTTTTTTTCGAACTTTTTCATTTGCAAGAGCAGATACAGACGTTTTGGTGTCCTTCCACGCTGGTAAAACCACTGCGTAGGATTCTATAACTGCCCTTTTTGAAGTATATCTATCCAAGTGGATGGAAAAGATCATTTGTCCAGTCGGTATCTAAAAGAGACGTATCGTCTTCCCTTCCAAGCCATTGGCCGATTTCTCTTACGAACCTCCTTTCAAAAGTTTTGAGAACGCTGATTAACCATCCAGATCAAATAATATTATGAGAAACTTTTAAGCCAGCATTTTCTTTAAAACATGATTCTAAAGAATTTTCTAAGGTTTTTATAAAGCCCTCTTATCGACGAACCTTTTCTTCAATTCTTTAGAAACTAAATTTCAGACCATTCAATTCACGAGGTTTTGGACGCTTTTAACAAAATAAATGATGGTGTGCCACAGGGCTCCGTTTTGTCTCCGACTCTCTTCCTCATCTTTATAAATCTTTTGTATAAGATTTCTAATCCACTTAGTTGTTTTGTACACTAGCTTTTCACATCTGTTTCCAGAATCACAGTGCTGTTCCTTGGATGCAGAACTCCAACGGCAGCTATTGAAAGCATAGTCCATCAGGAGCCGAGACGAACAGGAACTTTGCGTTCTAGATATGAGTATAACAAACTGCAACTTTAACTTTAAGACATATCTGAAGTTGCCAAAAAGTATACTCAAATTTTTAATGTTTGAAGAAAGTTCCCCATCTGATCTGGCTACAATCTACAAGACAAAGGTACATTTGATACTTTTGGCCAATTTCGCATTAGTTTTCTTATTTCCAGTTCATAAGATCATTTTGGATGATTTTTTCAAAAAACAATTCCCATCATTTATGATCCCAAGTTTTTGCAGCTTTAAATATAAAATTTTCTAACAGCTTTAAGATGTTCTTTTTTTTTATATTTTTGGCTGTCCTCCATGGATTCAGTTAAGGTATTATCTTTGAGTTCTGAAATATTAAAAAACGTTTAAAAAGAAACCCCCCAAGATAAAAAAAAAAATACACCTCTTGGCCCAATTCCATTTTATACATTAAATCTCTCAGGAATTCACTAAAGCTTTACCCAAAGGCGTCCAACATTCACATTGATAACGTTTCTCAAGGCAATTAATTAAATCTCATGTTGCAAGTGTAAGAGTATCTATGTTACTTACAAATACCTCAGACCAAAATTATTACTATTTGCATGTTTTCTCACCATCGCCATCCTACTACACGCGCTTTATAACTTCATCCTTGTGATACTAAAAAATTTGCAAAACAAAGAGATTTCCCTTTAAATCATTTCAAAAGGGCCATCATCTCGGATGTAGAGTGAGATAGAGAAGGGAATTAAGGGCGCTCCGCAACAAACAAAAAATACAAGGAAGCTTATAACAATTGGACCGTTTGCCTTTTAACCATAGCAAGGACCCAGAATACAATGAAAGGCTAGAAAAGTTAAAATTCCAAATGCAACCATTGCCAATTTACTTTCAAAGAAAAACATCAAAACAAACCAAAAAGGATATACAAGAAAAAAAAAAATTGAACAAACATCCTGGTCATTATAATGGTGGAAAATTTAATCCTTATAAGTGTGTGTGTGTGTATATTTGTGAATGGCTTTGTACCTATTATGATGTGCAATGCTTGATGCAAACACAAAGTCCAACGAACAACCCATCCAATGTACCAGAAACATGATATTTTTTGGGGTTTATGCCAAGATTCACTTTGCATCGTCCTTTTTCTCTCCCATCTTTTTCCAAAGGACAGGAGAGGAGGCTATACAGAAATTGGATGAAAATGGCTAAAATAACAAACAATTTAAAAAAAAGGGACAGGATTTTAAAATATATACCACACACACAGCACACATGCATATACTAAAAAGGACCTTTATGTCCTAGAGAAACCTACTTCACATTGTTTGAGTTGAAATCTAGGAAAAGACAAGGCTTTTGGCTTAGGTATACAGGCTACAGGCACCACCACCGTTATGCATCTTTTGAAGAAAAAAAAAAAAACCCCCACTGTAATGGGGACAAAGAGAGAAGGTCAGGATGAGCGAACATCCAAGTGCACTTTGTGGAATTGAAATTTTGTTTCTAAACAATTTTATTCAGCCATCCCTAAAAGCGGTCTAAAAAGGTTATGTCGAGAGTAGCAGCAAGTACAAAGTGCATAAAATGAAAATGATGTGCAAACAAAAAGTGTGGGTACAGCTGTATGGCGGTGCGGTGGCGGCGGAGGCGCTTTTACTGTAAAAAAAAAAAACTGACTGAATAAGTGTCCTTTTTGAAGAGTATGGAAATGTGTTTTTTTAAATCACTATTGGATAAATGTTTAGGTTTTCAAAAGTAAATTGATTTCACGAAAAAAAAAGTCCAGCATCAAATAAAATCTGACAATGTGAAGTCCTTCCATTTATTTCACAGGCAAAGATGCATGTTTTGTGCAGATATGATGCACAAGCAAATTTGGTTATTCAAACATTTTTGCAATCCTTTCGGTTTGAATTTCGTGTGCCTGTCTATTTGTGGTATTTTCAAACTCATCACAAGATATTTTCATTTGGAATTATAATAGATGGCAGCACAAGCCTTACAAAAATTTTAAAAATTCTGCAGGACGAGTTAAGTCGATTCGATTTAACTTTGCAAATTAAAAACTAATCATTTCTTCAAACCTTTTGCTCTGTTATATAAAATTTGGTTCAGCGTTTTGTTATGGTTCAGGCGTGAGTCCAAAAGATAGCTTGGAGCTTATTTCAATACTTGCCTATTTCATCGAACAAAAAACATTAAAGTCGTCTAGGAATATTGACAATAGCCCCATGATATGCAAATTGGTGTGGATGATAACTATACTATAGAATCACTCATTGGTTTCCATTAGATATCTTTAGACATCCAAACAACGTGGTGAGTCATCTGTTTGGTACCCTAAGATAGATTTTTTGTAGGTGTCTCCCCTCAAGTTTTCTTGAAAGAAGCACTGCAAAGATCAGCCATCAGGTGGAACTACCCTAAGAGGGCGCTCAATCTTCCATGAAACTGAAACATTTAAAAAAACCTCGGCTTAGAAACCAGGGAATTAAATGAAACGATTGAATAAGTTAACTAAGAGGATCTTGAGCTGTTTCTTACTCTACTTTTTCCTTAATCCTCTAAAACCTTAATTTTTTCACTCCAGGTCACTCTAAACAGGAACTCTCCAAACTATGAAACTAGACGTCGTCCAGGATGAGACTTCTTCATCACTGTCAAATAATATCGAAGTCATCACATTTCTTTCTTCTGCGATTTCCGATGTGATTGCCTCTTTTCAATTCATGATAAAAGTATTCTGTTATCTTTTTGAAACCTACGCTTCGAAAGAGGTTCTTCCTCACCGTCAGAAAAGATCTCTTTAAAAAGGATTACAATTTGGTGGTCAAGCTGGAATCAACGTTAAAAACTGACAGTCATAGCGTTATCTCATTCCATAAAACTATCTTTATCCGGGTACGATAATCAAGAGTTTCCAACATGTATTAACTACTTCTATGTCAGGATATTAATTTTTCTTAACTCCAAATGATACCAACCTTTGTTATCTTTTAAAGAAACCAACGCAAGTCATTCTTCTAGTCGGCCTTTGTTTGATTACCGAAGCTTAAAACTAATCCCCGCATATAAAACCAAACCATAAAGACTCGATAAATCCAAAGGTTCCTTCTATCGTATTTAATATAATACTAGCCCCCCCCCCCCCCCCCCCAAAGTAATAAATTAAATTTCATACAGTCCACAATTTTTAAATTACTTTCCCAACTTATCACTACAAATTGTCCTCTCCAGAAAGAGGGTTCACGACATTCGGGTATACGGCTTGCGCTTGGGCTCATTTGTTAATTAACCTCAAAAAGCATTAAATTTATGCTCACTATCAAGAACCGTTTTCAAATTGAGTCCGATTATCTGCTTATAGAGATCTATTATCCCTGCAAAGGAATTAATTCCTTAAAAAAAGAGAAGAAGATGAAAAACCTTTCCTGAAATCCATAAAACGAACCCCCATCAGTTCACACAAAAATGACCGCAGCTATTTCAGTATTTCAGCTCCTAACCCTATGATAATTTGCAAAAAAAAAAAAAAACTCAAAACCCTTTTCACTCCTGATGAAGATTATTATTCATTCATTTGATGTCCTATGCCGAAGCCTATGTCTTGTAAAAAAATGATGTACCAAAGTATAATACAGAGCAATGTGGGGTAGATTGGTACACTATCTTTTTCCATTATCATTATCATCATCTGCCTTCCCCCCAACTCCGGCAAAGACGAGTATCATCTCTCCTATTTATAGAAGCCAAAGCTACTTACCGAACCTTTTGTTCTGTGGCCATAATTCACCTGGGGTATTATGACAGACGTAACTCTCGTGTGCATTTTATCATCATGGTCTCCGAAAACCGACCAGTGTGTAATTAAGATTTTACGTTATAATAAATTCAGTCAACCAACGAACAAAGTCCAGATACAGCAAGACCAAGAGCAACAGCAAAACCAGCAGTAGATCCAGAATCCAGGTATCTTTTACTGGTTGTGGTATATATAGTTTGGGTAACGGTAGCGGCGGCCGGCGCGGCGTGCTTATTTTACATCAGCATCAGCATTATGGGGCACCGGCACACACAAAGTACTCGTTCCAATTTGGAGTGATAGCCTGGTTTAAATGGTAAGTGCAACAAGGATCACCTTCACTGCCAGCAACACATGTCCTGTATGAATGACTAGCGTGAGTGTGTGTGTGTGTAATGCATGCATTTGCCATCTGTCACTTGGCCAGTTTTTCGGAGAAGGGCCTATTATCCCAACCTAAAGCCACTTTCCACTTGAGAGCGTCTATAACCATTAAGCTGGTATGTGGACCTATCTGTGCATATACAGGGTGATTCACCAGCGTTGTGCCAAAAAGCTAGAGCGTGTAGGTTAAGTTGAGACAAGAAAAAAATCGTATGGGAGGGGGGGTCTATTCCCCTCCGTTTAGCCGGGAGGGGCAATTTTCTGAAAAATTGACTTATTTTGTAAAAAAAAATATTTAAAATCAACGGGTTCGTTTACAACACCGTGTTATACCTTTTTGGAAAGCCAAAAACTTCTCCTTTTATTTTGTTTTTAAATTAAATTATTTTAACGAATAGTTTAAAAAATATAAATTTTCAAACTCAAAATTTTGAAAAAAAAATTTGAAAAAATAATTTTAAAACTAATTTTTTTCAAAATCTTACGTAATTAAGTATAATTTTTGTTATCAGAATTCAACGCTTCCATTAATCTTTAATCCAACACTGAAAACCGTATGGCTCTACGACTTTTTGTTGCCAAGGTATTCAAAAATAACCGAACCTACTTCTTCACAAAAACAAGAAAACCTAGCCTTATGGGATGGCACAAGTGACCATTTAGCCAATTTTTTCGTGTTTTTGTGAAGAAGTAGGTTCGGTTATTTTTGAATACCTTGGCAACAAAAAGTCGTAGAGCCATACGGTTTTCAGTGTTGGATTAAAAATTAATGGGAGCGTTGAATTCTGAGAACAAAAATCATACTTAATTACGTAAAATTTTGAAGAAAATTAGTTTTAAAATTATTTTTTCAATTTTTTTTTCAAAATTTTGAGTTTGAAAATTTATATTTTTTAAACTATTCGTTAAAACAATTTAATTTAACAACAAAATAAAAGGAGAAGTTTTTGGCTTTCCAAAAAGGTATAACACGGTGTTGTAAACGAACCCGTTGATTTTAAATATTTTTTTTTACAAAATAAGTCAATTTTTCAGAAAATTGCCCCTCCCGGCTAAACGGAGGGGAATAGACCCCCCCTCCCGTACGATTTTTTTCTTGTCTCAACTTAACCTACACGCTCTAGCTTTTTGGCACAACGCTGGTGAATCACCCTGTATATTATGTTCCTTGGACTGTTCTCTTTGGGTGACTTTAAATAAGTGCAACGCTATCCTCGAAACAATTTGCATAGTAAGGTATCTACACTGGAAAAATAAATAAGGTACCTTACCTGGATCCTGTGGAGTCATGGTATGCACAAAAATCTTTTGAGCGTATAACAATACTATTGTGACGTCAAAATTTCGAATGTCAATCTCAGTTTTCAAACTAATTTTAAACACGAACTTTGCAAAATTTTTATATTCAAAAATATGGATAGATAATAATTTTTGCAGATTTCTTTGATTGTTGCCAGAATTTCACCAAAAAAATAAAGTTTATTTCAGTTTAACAAATATTTTTTCTAAGTTCTTAATGGCTTTATAAACTCAATTTAAAGCAAGGCCTTGTTTCTGTTTAATTGATAAAAACTCTAGAATGTGATGAAATATAATGAAATATTTAAGGTTGCTGAAGGATTGTCAATTACATCGTTGGTAAATATATGTGGTAACCCTATTTCAATGAAAAAAGTGTAGAAACTACGTTTTTAATCAATAATTTACATTTCTACTAGTTCTCTCTTAGATTTAATACAAAATAAATATTTATACAAGCCTTCAGAAAATTTTAATATTTTACAAACTTCAAAATCATAACGAAGACAAAAGGTTTTTGGTAACCCTTGCAATTTTCAATTTAACTTTTGTATTGAAAACAACGAAAATTTCTAAGAATTCATTGAAGCCAAGATCATTATTTGATTAATCTTAAAAAATATGAAAAAATTTAACAGAAAAAGTAGATTTTTGTGTCTTTTTTTTATAAATTAGGGTTACCAGGTGCTCAGTGTGTAGAATGGAAAACATATAATTTTGAAATAAAGAAGAGGTCCAGTGTTAATTGTTTTTATATTTTAAACGTCATTACCTTAAAATCGTGTTTCAATTCTGACGAAAAAGATTAAAAATAAGGCGATCCAATTAAAAAGTAGGGTTGCCAAGTATTTTTGAGCTTGCTGATTGAAGTTATTATAGAAAACCGAAAGGCAATTTTTGTATGGGAGCTGGTTATTGGTCTAACGATGAGTCATATATCGTTGAAAAGGTATTTTTGGGTAGATCAAATGTTTATATGGCGGCAAGTCTCAATTCGCTGTGGGAAAAAAGTTATTAACATTGAAATAAACATCCGATCTTTTATCCCAAAAATGCCATTTTTCTTTGAATATCAAAATAGCACCTCTTATTGGAAAACCATGTATGTATATACTCGTAGCTCCCAAGAATTAAAAGTACCTAAAGACATAAACTATTTATACACATTATAGCAGTACTTTGAAAGTACTTTAGAAGTACTTCGATAACAGTAAGTGTACATGTACATGAACCTAAAGAAAATAGAAACAACACGATAGACATTTTGTTTTTGTTCACTAAGTTTGTTCAGAATTTTTTAAGTAAAATCTTCTTTGTGATGTGAAGCCCTATGAAACAAAAACGCGACACTCAATAAATTTGAAAGTATGCATCTATGATCCATAGAATATGCCTAGGAGAGAATGAGATGGAATAAAGGCGAATCTGAAGAACAGGGATGTACAGCTGGAAACGAATATGAAAAATTGAGTGTTACCATTAACAAAAAAAAAAAAAAACAAAAATTACGGACTAGAAGTTTAAGAAATAAAACAATTTATTAAGATGAGAAATAGACTGGGGGACAGAATGGAACCTTGGGGCACATCATCAATTATTTTTTGAACATCAGACTGAACATTTTCCAAAATAACGCGAATAGTTTAAATCCATCGAAGAAGGTTGAGACTTCTCCAAACGAAGTAAAGATTTTTTCTACTGTACAGGGTGTAACGTACAACAATTCTTCTTTTCGGAGTAAATTAAAAAACAAAGTCATACGACCCAACTTGAATTTTCAACATAAAATACTACAGGATGCTCCTTATAGAGAATATGTACTAGTTTCATTTCCAATTAACATCACTTTTGAACGGGGTATATATTTTTCACAGAAAAATAAAACCATAATCTGAATATTTTAAATACAAAACTTCGTGTTCCTACAGAGTGTTCCAAAAAATATTAATTTGCTTACGAATTCCATTCAATTAAATATACATATCTTGTAGAACTGATGGGAATTATAAATCCTATATTAAATATTTCAAAATCTGCTTTTCCAGCAATTTAACATCGTCCTGAAATTGATGAAATAAACAGTTACATTTTGGTGCTCCTCTATATAGAACATAGAAGATCCCTAAAATAATACCCTTGGGGTATTAAACAGCATCAAATTGTTTCGAAGAGTGTAGGTCGTTGGTACTTAGGCATGTTGAACATGTACTTGTACATGTACATGAACTGTCCGTATCTTGCTGATATAGGTATCCTTCGACCTCGTCCATATAGTTGGTTCTCTGGTTCTCTCATTAGATGCACCTTGTTTGGCAAATTATGCATCTCTATGGCTCTGTGTGTATAGTTTGAGGAGTTTATATGTTGACGGCCGGTCGGCGGCACGGCGGGCGCGGCACAGAAGCAAAATGCAGAAATGGGGGTGACGGAGGTCAGATTGAGGTAGAAGTAAGCTTGTGATGCTGGTGAAAGCTTTCGTTAGCTGATTTGCAGCCACATGGTCTATAGCTCCTTTACATGATTTTCATTTTGTAATCAGCCTGAGATGATTACCATTAAGGACATCCTTGACGGTAGCAAAGTATAAGAGATGATGCTGATGATGTTGGTGTCGTTGGTGATTGTTTGAGCTGGTTGTGTGTGTGTGTGTGTGTGTATTTAACTTCATATGGCCCACTGTATGGTACGTGCATTCAATAAAACCAGGCCGATTTCAGAGAAAGGTGTTTTAAAGCAGCAAAGGACTCCTAACTAAAGCAGGGCCCATCGCCATGTCATGCCAGCATTGAATTAGATTTGAATAACCATATGCGGAGCTGTTTAAAGGAGGAGGAGGACGGCGACGACGATGAAACGACAACAAACGACGACATATTCGACTAAAGGATGCATAACAGAGGCACACATTGTATCTGTTTATACTATACGTATCTATAGGTAACGCCCATCTAGCTATTTTATTATTTGCAGATGTCGTGCTCTAGCATAGACAAGATAAGAGAGCTAATGCTTCCACCCTGGTCTCGTGGGAATCCTCCTGCCTCCCCCATTCCATTGTTCCAAGGAATGAATACTGTCATCATCATTACCATCAACAGCCTTATTAGTAATTGTGTATAGCATATGTCTGGGGGTAATAAAGACAATGAATGAAGATGCGTGTAACAAAATTATGAAGTATCTATACATCTATCCATATACTTTTCTTCTGCTTCTTCTTATATCAAGTTGCTTTTGTTCTATTTAGCTCATCAGCACAACAAAAGTAATTGTGATACCTGTGGATTGAATCGCATAGCATCTGATGGATGCTTTAAAATTTAAAGTAGCTCTCTCTTGGTTTCGGGTAACTTGGATTGATGAATAAATCTTCTTCTTCGTCTTCTTCTTCTTGGTAGTATAGGGAGGTATGTATTTATGGAATTTATATTTTGAAAATTTCCTTTTCCTCTTTTTAGGTTATAAAGATTTTATGCATTTCATGCAAGGTTGGGTGTGGGAAATAATTGGGGAGGGATATTTATTAATAAAGGATGTTACATAAATTGTGGTTATGGTTTTAAAAAGGTTCTTGAAAACCTATCAAATTCATATAAATATTAATTTTCCTAGGGAAAGGGTATTTGGTATTATTCTATTCTTCTTCTTATATGGCAAAATAGAACACTTAAATTTTAATGGGCTGTGTTGAGTTTGAGAACAATAAAAATAAAGAAAATATATTTTTTTTTTTGAGGAATAAATAAAGCTAAAAGCACTTTGGTCAAAAGACTATAAATGTTAATGCTTCCATAGTGACCACAAAACCCTACTAATGGATTATGTTTTAATAATGGAAAAATGTAATAGGTTGTATGGAGTCCTTGCATCTTTTGAGGAGGAACAAATATCATTAAAATGTGTGTTAAAAATGCACTTGTCAAGACAATACCTACCTAGATGAAAAAATTAATTGAAAAATTGAAAAGGTAAGTAAGTAGGTAACTGCATGGCCTGTGCTCAATTTTTTCGTTCCGCTGAACTATCTCGCCAACAATACCGGGGTCAATGTCTATCTCACATCTGTATAGTGGCTAAACTTTTTGGTCTATCCTGAGGTGACACAAAGTTGTCCAGAGATAGTTCCAAACAAAGCAGCAAAAAACTTTGGTTTTGAGAGTTTTCTTTTCCATTGTTGGTGGTTCGTTGCTTGCCATCATCGGGGTCGTTGCTTGACCGACTAATGCTTGTCGGAGGGAGCAGAAACTTGGGCCCTATCAGAACCGCACAGAAAAAACTCATTCCAGGCTTTGCGTCGAGGTGTTGGGTTGCACGAGAAGTTTGTCTATACCCATCTTGCCATTGTTGGCGTACTCGTACAATTTTCTAAAATTTTTGCGTCTTGGTTCAATTTGTTGCTGAAGGAGTTTTTGTGTTTCCAAGTTTGGACGGAACGTCATCCAAACTACTGATGGTTTTGACTTGAAGCTATAGATTATGTTCATCTATGGAAGTCAATTTTACTTCCTCATAGAGCATCGTTATTGGTAAAAGACTTTTCGTCATTGGATTTCGGTGTTGTCCAAATGCGGAGCAACTTCCTATCGAAAAACTTGAACTTCCTCATATAGCATAGCTGTTGGTGAAATGATTAACCATTTGAGAAAGCATATGCCAACATGGTACAGGGGCCGCATCAGTTGATTAAAGACAAACAACTAGGTTTTCTTACTCAGTCCATTCCGCTTACTGAGTAGCGGATGAATCAAGCGCCGAGAAATATTGGCTTTCTATAAGGGTTGGGGTCAAAATTCTGCCGGGGTCAAAATTCTTTTAACAAAATTCTACTTTTCAAAATTATGCTTTTCAAAATTCTGCCAATTATAAGGAAAAAAGCGCGCGCTTTTTTATTTTGATAATCGTTGCAAACTTTTACCTTTATTTTGACAAATTAAAAAAGTAAAAACAAACAAAAGCAAAAGAATTTTTTTCTTTTTTTAATAGCCAGAATTTTGAAAAGCAAAATTTTGTGAACCAGAATGAAAAAAAGCAGTATTGTTAAACCAGAATTTTGACCCGCTCCCTTTCTATAAACTTAAACTTTTGTGTTATTTAAAATGGATTTTCAAGTTCTTCATGGGTGACTTGACTTGACTCTACATCTATGGTGTTGTTTGGGAATTTAAATCTGGTGCTATCACAGCGAGTAACAAAAGCTTTTCGTCATTTATGTGCTATTCCAGATTATAATCTAGTTTTTCGCTTTAATATAACAATTGTTATTTTATAAAAACAATATTGATGGTTTTGTATGAAAAATGGGCGTCAGCCACGCCCAAACTGAAATATTGTTTTTTAATTAGAAGAAGGTTTACCTAAAGCTTACGTGTGCAAAATTTTCGCGTTATGCTTTTATCGTAAATGTACAAAAAACATAATTTAATTTGACTAAATTGAGGTTGTTCAACAAAAAAGGCGATTGTGGGCGTGTTTGTTCAAGAACTTAGTTTTACTCTTGAGCCAAAGATAGAATAGGTTAGGTTAGGTTAAGGTGGCTGTCAGTCAACGACTGACACACTTAGACCAGATACTAGGTTCATTGTGATACCACATATGAAAGAAAGGTACTATACCTCACTAATTTTAAAACCAATTGGAACTTTTAACAAAGCGATGGAGACAGTGTATGTCTGTCTGAGTTAGGTCATTGATATCGTTGAGGAAGAAATCTCCCAAATGTAATTTTCTTCTTTGTGAGAGAGCAGGGCATGAACAAAGAAGATGTGTTATAGTCTCTTCTTCTTCCTCGTCCATGCAATTTCTGCAGAAGTCGTTCGAGAAGACACCCAGTCTAATAGCATGTCTGCCTATAAGACAGTGTCCAGTTATGACACCGATTAAGGAGCTAAGGTGTGATCTACCAAGAGATGACAAACATTTGGAGCGTTTTGGATCTAGTTTTGGCCAGATCTGTTTTGTCGCCTGACAGGTAGTCAAGTTTGACCACCTTAGATTTGTTTCGTTCATGGCATCGTGTTTTAGAATGAGTTTACATGTAGCAATAGGTATACCAATATTCCTCCTGTCCGGTGAAAGTGGTTCAGTAGTTCCATTTCTGGCGAGTTCATCGGCCTTGCAGTTTCCTGGAATATCTCTATGTCCCGGCACCCAAAAAAGGTGAATGTTAAACTGTTCTGCCATCTCCGCGAGAGATGAGCGACAGTTGCGGGCTGTTGCCGAGTTCGTGGAAACCGCATCGAATGATTTAAGGGCTGCTTGGCTGTCTGAAAAGATGCAGATATTCGACATGGATATCACGTTTTCCTTGAGCCAGGATAGAACCTCCTTTATCGCCAGAAGTTCCGCTTGGAACCAAAGATTATATATACCAAATTTCAGTTTTCTAGCTTCAAAAATTGCGACCTCTAGAGAGTATACATACGGACGGACGGATGGACATGGACATGGCTAAATCGTCTAGGCTTTTGATTCTGAGTCAGAATATATGTATGTATATACTTTTCTATACCTACAAACTCCACACCAAATACAATATACTAATTCTATGGAATAGGGTACCTATACAAATATCTTGTACATATTTTCTTCAAATTTAAGAAACAGGATTTTGGGATAAAGAAAAAATCAAGCACAACCTTACCAGCTTTTAATAATTCAAATTTTTAAAAAATAAGTTGATATCTAAAATATGTTTTATATTTACGTAGGTAGGTAGGTACTTCGCTCTAGAACTCACGAACCGAGAAGAACCTGGCACGCACAGTGTTTATAACGTCGAATTTAGTAAGCGAGCCTCTCCTGTTTCAATAATTTTGCCATCATCTATCTTTATTATCTAGCTTTATATACGTCTCTATTCAGTATTTGAGCTTCGCCCCAAACTCAATCAAAATATTTTTTCCAAATTATAGACATAAAATGATATCGACTTACCAAAAACATGGGGCGTAACAGAAAATAATTACCCCTAACTAAGCACATTGCAGATCACCTAAAAATAAACAAGACAAACAAAAAGGATATATTATAGAATTACTGACTTTTATATTCTTTAATATTAAGCATTTAGAAGTAATGTTGAAATTAATATAAAAAAACTGAACAAAGGGAACAATATTATTGTACATAATATAACTTTATTTACCTTCCAATTTTTTCCATTCCAGAATTTCCTTTGGCTTGGAAAAAACAGTCTTCTATTGTGAATTGGAGGCCATTTTACTGATCCACCGAAAACGAAAAGCTCCGTTCATCCGATATGATGCAGGCAACAACACGAACGCGAAGCGACGCCATGACACTCATCAAAACGAATATTCGAATTAAATTTCAATTTAAATTCTTCAAGTTATACAAATTCACAGTAAAAATTGAATGTTTACATTGTTTACCACTTTTCTTATAATAATATTCACATTTTTAACGACTGCACTTTTTTTTTTACTGCAATTAAAATTAAAATTAATATTTATTTTTCTCACAAATCGATCGCGGAGAACACCGAAAATTAAAACAGACCGGCACTAAACTGAATGACTGAATGAACTTGTTAATGAATGTCAAAATTACAACTGTCCACCTCCACTGTAACCTGCTGATTGCATTGCACTTGCCATCAGCCCATCATGCCAGAAAGTAGAAAAAACAAAGAGGAGTGATTAGAATGATGGCTGATTGCTCACATGATCTATGGAAAATAGAGACAAAACATGAGTGAAGCGTGAAGGGCAATGTGAGTGAGTGAATCTCTGCATAAATCCATTTTGCTCTTTATGATTGTATTTGTTGTGTTGTGTCAATAATTTGATTTTTGAAAAATGCTTTTGGTGGAAAAGTGGTGAGAAAATGACCGTGTGGTGAGTAGGTGGGTTGTGTTTGGTTGATTGTTTAATTTGAAATTCAAACTGTTATTTATTATTAATCTTCGATTACACTGCGAGTCATTAATTATATGAGACAACTTTTTTGTGAATGTATTTTGTATCAATTGTTTTTCATAAATTAATTGATTATTTTGTCAAAATCAGAGATCAGAAATAACTGTTAACCTTTATCTTCTATTGGTTTCTCTCTGAGAGGGACTACACTTCTTAAAAAGGTTTTATTTTCGGTTTGAGATTGTACTAAACAAAAAACACGTGTGTGTCTCGGGACGCTATCGACTAAAGTAATAACTTAATTTAATCTAAGTTGAACTATTTCATATTGAAATTGTTTTACTTGAGAAAAGCTTAGGTTTTTACTTAAACTTTATGTATATACTAGCCTTTACCCGCGGCTTTGCTCGCGTTTCAGCTGATCAAGAAATAGACTGTAGCTTGAGGAGTCGTCTCTCGTAATCTAGCTATTTTTATAGACCGAGTTTTATTATTCCATACCTACATTTAACCGGAATAAAAAGAGACCTATGTGCTATTCCAGATTATAATCTAGCTCTGTGCTAAATTTCATCCAGATCCGTTCAGCCATTCTTGCATAATTTCGATTTTTTAAACAAATCTATCCCACGGGAACCATACATTTTACCGGGATAAAAATTAGCTTATATGCTATTCCAGACTTTAATCTATCTCTGTGCCAAATTTTATTCAGATCCGTTTAGCCGTTCTGGCGTTAGTTAGCAACAAACATTAAACATACAAACATCGTAACTTTCACATTTATAATATTAGTGGGATGTGTTGAGGGCAAGTTTGATTTCTTTAAGTGTTTTCCTGAAATCCTTCTCTTGGTAGTGTCTGATTGCCTTCTTGAAAATGGTGTATTCGCATTGAAGAAAAAGAAGAAAAACATTGTTATTGTTACTGTGTATTATATTTTCCGGCTATATCTGAGAGCGAATTAAAAGAACAAAGTGCAAAATTATATGAAATTATATAGTTAAGCTATGGAAGTGGTATGATTAACAAGGCATTGTCTTGGAAGGACAGCGGAGTGAAGGGTGAAATTAAAAAAATTATTCTTCCTATCGTCAATATCATAATAATCATATAGGGAAAATTAAGAAAGAGAGGGAGGTAAAAGCTGAGATCCGCATATACGACCTCCATGGAAACTCAAGGAACTGAGCGTTCTTAACTTTGAACTATAGTCTTAAGCATTGAAAACTTGATTCCTCGGTTGGATTTCCTGGTAGGGCTGCTGTTCTGAAAAAATTATTAATTTCACAAATATTTTAATAAAACTTCTTCGTAATTCCTATTACGTAGTTTTTTTTCAAACAAAAGTTGTTGGGGCATCGGTTAAAGATAAGTTTTGGACTTATACGATATAGTCTGGAATGTCTTAAAATAATCCGGACTCGTTTAATAAGTCTCAGAAGATTTCCTGAAAAGCATTTTATAAAAAACATTTATTAAAAATCCACTTTAAACTGGTCAAGAAATATGTTGCTCTTTGCCTTCGAAAATGTTAAAGCCGATTTCCCAAAAACGGATCTTTCTTTTTGTTTGTTTAATTAAAACAAAATTTCAAACCCATTTCAAGCCCCCATATAACCAGATCTATTTTCCTGGTGCACTAAAAAGATTTAATCCCCCAAAGAGCCTTTTGTAGTCATATCCATCACTTGCAATTGTCACATGAATAAATAAACCCCACATGGCCTTGCTTTTGGGGCTATTCTAAACCCATTAAAAGTGTGCAACATCCAATCAAAAAAAAAAAAAAAAAAAAAATGCTGCAAAAAAGGAGGACATTTTTAGAAATATTTCCAAATTTAACGCTCTAAGGGCTAACCTCGTATCTCGTATGTCAAAACTATCATCAAAAAAATCGGGCACACATTTCACATTTCCCACAAACATATATCTACCTACCGAGGAAGGGGTTGTGAGGATGACGATAATGGTGGCATGGATGTTATATTGTTTTACTATATCCAACACAAAATGGGAGCAGCAAAAAAAAAAAAAAAAAAAAAAAATTAAATGAAATGCAATTTTCGATTTTTAGATTCAAGCCCAGCTACCGCCCGCCGACGCCACCGCCGCAACCACTGACGCCACCATGTCCGATACTATGCGAGACACGGAAACCCAACCAATCCAACAACGAGCCATTTTCATCGTAATCCACTCTCGTAACCAATTCCGACCGACAAGAAACCCCTTTAGTTAGTGGTAGTAGCAGCACATATCCATGGGATATGGCACAACGACGAAGGACGGACGTTTAAATAAAGGCAAATATATCCCGACCCTGGATCACTTATAGTTCGGCCGGCCAACATGAAGCTGAATAACAGCGGCCCTGTTTGTATCATGCCATCACGTTGTATACCTACACCACCGCCACCGCGCCGGCCGCCACTATCCCTGCTCGCCACGTAAATCAGCGGATAGAACAAAATTTGTCTTTTGCATCCTCCCACTCTCTTCTTTTGAAATGTGTTGTGTTGCTGTTGCTGTTTATAGCTACCCTATACTCATAATAGGGTATGCTGGGCTATGTTTTGTGTTGGTGCTTTTTTTGAGAAAATTTGGGTAGTGATAAAGGGTTTTCCAATAAGAGGTGTTATTTTGAATAGCCCGCTTTTTCGGTAGTTGTCACTTTTGAAGCTGTTTTTTGACATTTGACAAGTAGAAACTACGCCATTAATAAAAGTGGATTGATACACGCTTTAATAACGCAATGAGTTTATTAAAATTCACTATAAAAATGGTGAAAATTTTTTCAGAGACGGTTCGTACAACTTAAACATTTTTTGGTCGTCGTGACCACCTTGTCGGACCGCTATTCAGAAATTGGTGTACAAATTTGAGCTGTTGGGAACAAGTTAGCGATGTGAAGAATAAAACCCGTGCACGTCGCTCAAGAACAATATTTCTGCAGTAGCCCAAAATGTTGAAGCCACTTTACGATTTGGTGATGGAAAGTTTCATGAAAAAATATTGTTTTGTAAGCGTAGTCGTGGTGGCCATTCGGCTAATTATTATCATTTTTAATGTCATACTTTCCTCCTTACATTGAAATAAACATCCGAACATTTAACTTAAAAAATGCCTTTTTTTCTTTCAATATCAAAATAACACCTCTTATTGGAAAACCCTGTATCATATGGTGTCCCACAAGGAAGCCATATGGGTCCATTACTATTTATTTTTTTTTTCTATATTCTACATAATATTTATAGATTTATTGTGTTTTGTGCAGTTTTGTAAAACTTCCAAAGTGAAAGTTTCTCTGTGGCCCAAACACCACCTTGGCGCCAAATTGTGTCGTCATGTTTAGAGTGTCAAGTTAGAGTTAGTACAGCTATACGTCATTCCTCGTCTTAATTTAAAAATCCTTTTCAAGCTTAAATATTTCAATTTCATTAGCGTTACCAAATTTCTAGATTAGTTTCAAGGAAACTTTTAATTCATACCAAATCAATTTAAGCGCTTCTATATGTGTTTTATAAACTTGCACCACTCCCAGTTGATATTCGCGACATAAAAGGGTGCTCCCACCATATTCACCCTAGACCTCACTCTATACCAAAAAAGCGAGCGAAGCTAAGGATTTATATGTTATTGAATGGCTACACTGTATAGTGGAGTTTTAAAAGAACCACCCGAACCGGAAAAAAGTGTATCTTCCTTTACTGTTTTACAATGATGAACCCTGGTATCATCAGAGGGACCTACCGCCAGATCGCCTTATGGCAATACCCCAACCATTTGTGGAACGATTTTGCAGCCATTACCGTTGTTTTAACTTTGAAGCTGCTGCTGCTGATGCTACTCCTGGATCCTGGTCCTAGTATTCTGCTGCTGTTTTATGTGCTTTATCCCACCGCTTCTCCTGTTCTTGGCCAGTGTTCAACTTTATAGCGGAAATGGGTCCGCTCGCTGAAGCATTGAATTGGAGGTAAAGTTTTTCGGACGACACTTTAAAAATCGTCGTCGTCGTCGTGGTTGTTGTTGTTCTTGTTGGCTGTTGGTTGAAAGCTCGTTCTAAAATCTACTTTCAGCAAGCAAGAGTGGATGAAGGGTGGATAGGATATGGAATATGGTTGTGGAGGTCAACATGCAGAAGCCATGGCGATGATGCTTGAAAATCAAAAAAAAAAAAAAAAAATGAAAAAAAGTAAAGTTTATTTTTCGTTCGATTTAGTGTTACGCTTCAGTTCGGGTGATGATGCGAATGCAAAGTCAATTTATTCTGGAGTTGACTTATCCACGACCAGGAACGAAGAACAAATATTTTTTTAGAGGTTTTACCAATTTTTTTATTTCATTTTTTTTTTTGTTTCTGGTCTATAGGGTTGTCGTCGTCTATAGGTCGTGGGTCGTATAGGTCGCCTTGAAGTCCTTTTGTTTTTGTTAGTATTCGTGTTGACGTTGCCAAAGTGATATCACAATTTGTCTTCGAGTTTTTGATGCAGACACGACGACCGACGACTCTGACGACGAGGTTTCGATGGACACTTTTTTTTTCTCGCTTGATTGACACGGAACTCTAAACGTTCGACATAAAGTGTTGTAAGAGTTCAAGGATTAATGCTGATTGACGAGAGTTCGAAAAAATCTGCAATGTAAAGTTATTGTGATAATGTTGATATAATTAAGGGACGTGACATTTTCTGATAGCAACAGATCAAGGATACAAAAAAAAAACAAAAATTTGTTCATGGAAGTAATGACGGGAAATGATTTAACATTGAGATGTGTTACAATGATGGTGAATGGTGTGTCTGATGGTGATGGAGGGAATGGTAATTTTGAAAAGATAAGTATTAACGACTCTTCCACGTGTCCGAAGGGTGATTTATTTTGAACTTAAGGGCTTTGTTTTCATTGAGTGGAGTAAACATCTTAAGCTCGAAATTATTTTGATAATAATAATAGCTTTTATGACTTTTATTTATTTCTTATACTTGTTAGGTAAATATATTTCGACTTCTACAAGCAAGTTATGAATGCGTAATGAATCATGCATAAGTACTAAAGTTAAAATGTATATTTCAGGAACAGTTTTAGCGATGAGGTTAAGTCTGTCGTGGAATTTATTTTTTTAAATCTCGCGAACCACTTTTCCGATATTTAAAAAAGCTTAATATTAAAAAAAGGCAACATTTCTTCCCTAAATAAAAAATCAAAAATTCGAGACGTTTGAAGTAGTGATTTGCTAAACCTTAAGCGTCAAGTCCACTTCAGACAAGATCCTGTACTTAGCCAAGAAATATTTTGTCAATGACCTTGGTTTTAATAAAGCAGCTCTCCCAATAGAAGAGCGAAATCAAGCTTATTTCGCCGGTTCGGATGGAGGCCCGTACGACACCAACTGCGTGCTGTTGACACATGTTATCTGTTCTTCTCTGTTCTGTTCTATCTATCTCTCTGTCATGTTATTGTCTTGTGTTGTCTAAAGCCGATGCGATGGTTTCAGTTGCAAGTCCTTTTTAGTGTGTCTACTTTGCAGTTTTATCTTTAAACCAGGTTTATGTTTATGTTCAATGGAATTCAGCTTCTCGCTGCAGATCACTCCCAAATCTTTAAAACTAACTCGTGATGGAAAAATTCTTGAGAGACATGGTTTCTTTTCAAAGTCGACAATGTCATTAAGAGAGTAAATAAGGTTTTAAAAATGTCCACTCTATATCAGCAAACACTAGGATTTTACAAGAACAAATACAAGATTTTACATAATCGATAGTGAGCTTAAAAGAATGGGACCCATATGGTTTCCCTGTGGGATTCCTGATTTTTCTAAAAAAAATAATTAGAAAACAAATTTATGAACTTAATTACTATCTAGGACCTGTTTTGGAACCTACAAGCTACAACCTAAAGAATTCAGCTCATAAATAATATTGCCTTGTAACATTTGGTTCGCTTCAGTTAGGAAGATTCCAGTTTCGTGGAAGGGGTGCTTTGTGTTGCAATTCGTTTTTGAAAGTTGATCTGGAGTGTGGCACTTCATACCCGTTTTGCAGGTGGCTAATTCGGTAAATATCCACTCAGGGTATCCAAAATATTCGGCAGTATTTTCTAGAGGAAAAGGATTAGGGATTTTATTGGTAAAATATTTAATCTTGGGTGATCAATCAAGCTTCATCTCCATTTAAAGTCTTAAGAATGCTTATTTAATTAAAAATGTTTAACATAAAAAGATTTTAATTTAGTGTGTCCAAAAATTTGTGTGTCTAACTTTGGACCTCATTTTCAAGTCATGCATTGAAGTGACATTTATTCACAATTCTCAAAGGAATTTTTACTTTGATTAGATAATTTTAAATAAATTTATTTATTTTTAAATTAAAAAAAAATCATATAAAATTTTATTAAACACTTATAAAATCACTTGTTAAAACGTTTTTTTTTTTTAAATGATTTCCTCTGATTTCTATTACCGTTTTGAATTTAAGGAAAACAAATTTCAAATTATTCGACCAGTTTTTTAAATAACGGGTTTTTTGAAAAACTTTTCGAAAACATATTAAAAAAAAAAAACTTTGGAACGAACCGTTTTAGCAAAAATAAAAAAAAAACATAACTTAAAAAAAAAAAAAACTCAAAAAAACTATATTTGAAAAATTTAAGAATTAATATTATTTTGTCGTTAAATGGGCTTCTACATTAAAAATTGCCGAAATCCGTCAAGTGGCTCACGAGAAAATTTGATTTCAAAAAATAAGGCCTATGGAGGTAGGTATAGCAGTGTTCAAATGTGCCCCGTGTTCAAATGTGCCCCACTCTCCCCTACCAATATAAGACTTTTCCCGAAAAATCAATTCCAACCAAAACATAAAGCTTACACAAAAAACGCCATTATATAAAAATCGTAGAAGCAGTTTTTGAGAAAAACGAATTTTTCATTAAAAGTCGTATATAGCAGGTACCGAATGTTTTAGAGCTAGAATGCTAATTCTAAAAACCCCTCTGATGTATACCGAATTTGAAGCAATTGATTGTTAGATTTTGTTACTAATGCATAACTTGCCTTATAGTTCCTATAATAGCAATTAATAATTATGAAGATTTAACGTGTCGTCTAATCTTAAATTAAGAGTAAGTATGTTCTACTGATTCCGTCGATTTGAGGTGAATTTAAAAATATCAGTTTTCAATGTCAGTCGGGTGTTGTTTCTTTAGTCGGTAATTCAAACACATTCTAAATTTTCTTATTGATACTGCCGAGTTATTGAATTGCATTCCGATCCTTATCAAAATTACCATTATAGTTCTTAAACTGCAGCATTCAGGGTAAACATTTTTAAACGACTCCGCATTAATTTATTTACGTGTTATCTTACAAAAAGGACAAGCTTCACACAATTTCAAAAATGTTACATTAAAGTTAGATATACTATAATAAAATTAATTAATACAACAAACTACAAGTTTATATAAATGTGTATGTAGATAAGATTGCGTATTCTACATAATATTCTACTACAACACTATACCCCTATGTGTTGTAACAAGTAAAACTGGAAAAATTATGAACCCTTAGGTCGTTTTAAAAGACTTGAAGGGTTTACAAGGAATGCGTTATAAACATATTTCGCCTCCTTTTATGTTGCATTCAGGATTCTTGTCTCAAAAAAAGGAAAATGTGTATGACATGCACAGTACAGCATACATATACACTAACATAAACATGAAAGAAGTAAATATTTCTTGCGCCCAGGATGTTGTAAAAGTTTATTATATGGCCTTTGGAATGGAATTTATTGTAAGTAAGTGGTGAAAGATAAAAACCCAAGGAAATGTCCTTTTTGTCGCTCATTTTTAGTTATTGGAACTGGAAAATGTGCGATTTATTTTATTTATATAAACAGATGTGGGCTGTGTTATAAGTAGGATTTTATGACTTTTAAAGGAGAATATGTTAAAGTTATTTTTAAAAAATTTAATTTGATTTTTTTAAAGAGTAAAAGTTATTACAAGAATTTCAGTTTTTCCAGTTGCCGTATTGAAATTTTCGTCAATATAGATGAAGAATACTTTCAATGCTGTGTGCTTTAGATTTATCTGTAGAATTTGAAAATTGGATTTATTCATGTCTCCAAAATGTGTACATAATATCACACAAATTTAAGTTGAGAAATAACTTTTCTGATTCTTTCACATCAAAATCAGAAGTCCCACAAGGCAGTTTTCTGGGTCCGATTCTTTTAATTTTTGCTATCAATATTGTAACATCGTTCATTATTAATAAGTTCATTGTATTCGCTGACGTTTGAAATTTTTGAAACTATTAATTCTGCTTATGACGGCTCATGCAAGCTGATATTGACAGACTTGTTATCTGGTGTAGCAAGAATGGTTTAAACCTGAAATGACAGCAAATAACTTTTTCGAGGAAGTTACCAACATATGACTATGATATCTTATAAGTTTTACATCCTGTTTAAAAAAATAGTGGCTCCCTTGTGATGTTGAGAAAAGATGTTGCCATTCTAGTCGATTTTTTATGACAAGTCTGGTTTCGTTGAAGAATCTTGTGAGGTGGCTCCAATGAGTTCCAAAAATTGATGTCGTAATTGGTCTTATGAAGATAAAAGCAGAGCAAGGCAATAATCCATATGATGGATTGAAGATCCGGCACTAACAATTGAAACCAGAGTTACGTGGGTGATAGTACGCTGCTAACCAAAGCTACACGTTCCAAGCTTATCTCTTTACTTGAACTCTAAACTTGAACTTTATCCACGGCAGGAAAGTAGATGACCAAAAATTCTGCCGAAACAATTTGGAAGATATTTTGTGTTCTAGATTGATTTTATAAAATTTTTGGTTGGTAAGACCAAACTTTCTGGTGAATGTAATTCGTTTGCTTGGAGGAAAATTTCTGTCTTCAGCATACTCTCAAAGTTAAGGAGTAGATTGGCAATAAGGATTTATGAGAAGAGATCCGACGGTAAATAAAAGGTCCGTTACAATAAAAATTTGTGCAGTTCGTATTTAGTATCTTGTTGGGCTCAGTTGTTGTGATTTTTGAACAGGCTGCATGTACTGGCAAAAAGATTCACTTATAGAACTTCGTTTTTGAACTCTCTTTGTTTTTACTTGCGATTATAGGTAGGTACTATAAGTCAAGTTATGCATTCGTAAAAAAAATTAACAATCAAAAAATATGACATTAGGATGATATAGAGAAGTCGAAAAAAGTGGGTCCGACAATTCTGTCTGTCTGTCTGTCTGTATCAGCACCTACAGCCTAAACGGCTGAACCGATTCGCTTCAAACTTGGTATACATATAGTATTATTATGATGTCCTACAAAGGGGTTTTTGGAATTAGCATTCTAGCTCCAAAACTAACGGTACCTGCCATATGATTTCTTATGAAAAACTCATTTATCTCAAAAATGGCTCCTATGATTTTGATTAAACTTTCTGAATGATGTTTTTTGAGTGAACCTTATGTTTTGGTTGGAACAGATTTGTCAGGAAAAGTCTTATAGCGGTACCTCCCATAGGGCCATTTTCTTGAAATTAGATTTTCTCGTAAGCTACTTGATGAATTTCTATGAAATTTTTAATGCAGAAGCTTTTTTATAGGCGAAATAATATGAATTCTTAAATTTTTCAAAATAGTTTTTTCCAGTTTATTTTTTGGTTTTTCCAGAAACGATTTATTTTTTTTAATTTAATATTTCTGATAAAAACTAAAAAGTGCTAAAGGTTGGCATACTTAAATAAATTTGGAATATAATTTTCGAAAATTTAAAAAAAAAAAAAAATTTTTTTGAATAAACTAAAAAAATTTCTCAAAATTCTAAACATTTTTTGCAAACAAATTTAACTAGTGATTTTTAATTGATCAATAAAATTTCATACCATTTTGTACCTGCTTTTTTCCCAAAATCTCAAACCCCAAGACCACTGTCACACATAAGAGCAAGTTTGTCCGACCCAGTCGTGCACTTCATTTCTTTTCCGATTCAGACAAAGCCATAACTAAAAGCTGATTGATATTCCGTATCCACCTGATTTGAAAACAATTATTTTTAAAGTAAAATATTGATACATAATGTTTGACTATTAAAAAGAGTAGTAATACCCGGATAAGTGCCTCTCGCTTAAGTGCCTAACCCGCATAGGTACCTTTTTTTTTGAGAACCAACATTCTGAGGAGTTTTTCATATAAAACTCATCTTATAAGTACCTACTGCTTAAGTACCTTCCCCGCTTAATTGCCTTTTCTTTCGTATACTTTTAATAAAATTTGCGTGAAAAAAATTCTTTTAAGTACACATTTGAAATCAAATGAAAGAAGACGAAAACTTCTTTTTCTTTTGCGTTCCTTGTGTTTCATGCCTTAAAATTCGAAAATAAAAAACAATAATCTTAATCTACTACAATAGAGGAGACTAACTGGGTAGCTGTCACTGTCAACATTTAAACTGTCAACGTAATTTTGTTTGTTTTGCGTCTGCGAGATTGTTTTCATTATTAAAGTTTATTCATCAGAATTGTGAAAAATGCCTGGTAAGGGTAGAAAATTGACTTCACTTTCAATCAAACAAAAACTGCAAATTCTCCGCTTAATTGATAGCAAAACAAAATCCAGAAAAGAAATTGCTAATCAGTTTAAGTGCGATGTTTCCACAATAAATCGAGTGGCAAAAAACAAAACAAAGTTGGAAGAAGCTGCACAAACGAACCAAAATTCTAAAAGAAAACGTTTTCGGAAGAGTTCAAATGAAAAAGTAGAGAAAGCTCTCACTAAATGGTTTGATCAAATGCGGTCTCAAAGTGCAATAATAAGTGGGATTCAGCTAATGAATATGGCTAAAGAGTTTGCTGTTAAATTAAATGAAGACTTTGAGCCAACAAGTGGCTGGCTTTGGCGTTGGAAACGGAGAGAAAATATAAGGTACAAAAAAATTCAAGGTGAGGTGGCTGATGCAGATGCTTCGGGAGCTGATTTATATCGCCAAGAAATTTTGCCTAACTTAATTTGCGAGTACGAGCCTTGTAACATCTTTAATGCTGACGAAAGTGGCCTCTGTTTCAAGGCCCTACCAAATGGTACTTTGACAAAAAAGGGAAGCATCCCAACAGGTGGTAAAATTGATAAAGCCCGACTCACCCTTCTTTTTCTCTGCAATGCCGATGGAACATTCAAAAAAGTATTTACCATCGGAAAACCCAAAAATCCAAGGTGCTTCAAAGGAAAAACTATTCCACTTCCTTATTATTCCCAAAATAAAGCATGGATGACGTCTTCTTTATGGACTAAATTGATTAAAGAATTTGATAATGAAATGATACGACAAAAGAGAAAGGTTTTATTGTTTGTTGACAACGCAGCATGCCACAAGGTTGACAACTTGGAGATCGAAAATGTTAAAATTGAGTTCTTGCCAGCAAATACTACTTCGATCTTACAACCACTCGATCAAGGTATAATTCACTGCTTTAAGGCCTATTACCGTCAAATAATAGTCCGAAAGCAATTGCTTGCAATCGAGAACGGTTTAACAATAAAAGAGTTTTCCAAATCAATCACAATTTTCAATGCACTCATATACGTCAAACGGGCTTGGTGGCTTCTGAAACGTGATACGATATCCAACTGTTTTAAAAAGGTAAGTTTATGTTTAAACATAACATTGATCATATTTTTTTTGTGTAGTACATATGTACATTGTATCCAATCTTGTCATTATTTTTGTCTTCTTATTTTCGTAGGCTGGATTCCTTTCGATTCCCGAGGTAGATTCTGGTGAAGACAGTGAACACGTAGTCGAAGAAATATGGGACGTTCCAATCGAAACA
Source organism: Platycheirus albimanus (assembly GCA_916050605.2). Lineage (NCBI taxonomy): Eukaryota > Metazoa > Arthropoda > Insecta > Diptera > Syrphidae > Platycheirus > Platycheirus albimanus. The sequence continues at coordinate 14,896,204 of OU696698.1, read as the reverse complement.
ACCATTTTTGAAGACTATGTCCAGTGCGATAACAACGTCCAGTGCTATGGAGTTTTATCTGAGGAGGACATAATAGCAGAAGTAAATAATGAAGACCAAGAAGAGGATGAGGAAGATGTGGACCATAATGAAGAAGAGGTAGAACCACCCAGCTTCACCGAAACCTTAAAAGCACTGACGATCTTAAGAAGATTTATTGGGCATAACAACATAGATGATGGTGAAATCGACCGTATTGAAGAAAAAATGATAAGAATCAGATTCCATAACGAAATACAAACCAAAATAACGGATTATTTTGTTTTGTAAATTAATACAAAGTTCAATTTTAAAGATACTAGTCAGTTGATTTAATTGTGTTTTCCTATTTTTATAAATATAACATTAAATGTTTTTTTTTGTTTTCAAAATTTGTTTTGTTTTAGTTTTTGAATTAATATAGAGATAAGTGCCTATGTGCACTTAAACGGGGTTTTTATAACTGCCTAACCCGCATAAGTGCCTATCAAAACGGGGCATCTAAGGTGAAGCACTTATCCGGGTTTTACTATGTATTAAAATTCTCATACATTTTAAATAACAATTAATTATAATTAATTCCAACTTATGATGACCTGGAGTGACTGGTGCATTTAAAAACTTTCATATATTTGTATACTGCAAGGCAAATTCATTAAAATATTTAAATTCCTTAAACGAATATTAAAAAAAACATCTCATCTCCAGTTGTACACCTCAATATTGAGTTGAGTTGAAATTGCAACGCTTTCTCCAACAATTAAATTGAAAATGCAATCATACTTAACGAAAAGAAATAAAATAAAAATGTAATTATACGACTATAAAATATAAAAAATGAATTAAAAAAAAAAACTGCATGTTCTCGCAACTATTTTCAAATTTGCAATGTTGTTTAATTATTTAATCAGAATCGTATCCACCAAATAAAAATAAAAAAAAAAAAAAAAAACACAATGCAATACATATTCATTTCTCGATGAGATTACAAGCGTATATATTTTAATTTCGCAAATCCCTCAACTGGCCAATCACTTGCTCAATGTACAATTACGTGTACATATGTAGGTATATGTGACAGGACCTCTACAGGGTTTTTTCTGGAAAACTCATACAAACCATCAAAGGAACTGGGGATACATTCGTAGCGTCGCGTTGCGTTGCGTCACCATCGGCTTTCCCCAATTCAATGTCCTTGATTGCACTGGGCAATTGAAACAAACGTAATTAAATAATCCTGCACTGTCATCAGTATGTTGTGAACATTAATTTCCACCCAAATAAGACACAATATATAGATACAAATGAACCAACACAATTATTATGCTGTAGATATGTATTAAGCTCCGCTTTTGGGCCATTCCATGCAATTTGATTTAAGTCAAACGAAATTCCACGAACATTATCGTTAAAGGATATTTTATATAATCATATTAAAATGCAATACACAAAACTCATTATTATTGTCATTACCGTGGCAGCAGGAAGACAAACACGTATCCTTAATTGTTATCCATATTACAATAAAAAAAAAAAAAAATCATACATATCCTTGTTTTTTTCTGTGTGTGTGTTGATTTCAACTTTATCATTGAGTGCTAATTACAGATGAAATCCTTTTGGCAAAGTTGGAAGACAATTTGGGAGCATACCTATAATTTAAAGGATAGCTATCTACGCAGGAACCAGGACAAGAATCCCATAATAAACAGCTAGCTAAATGCACTTTTGCAAATTAAGGACGAAAGGTGTATTCGTACTTTTGTATGTCTGAGTGTGTATTTGATGTTGGCGGCATCCTTTTATATTGGACAGAGAACTCAAATTGAATTTCTCCTTCGTCTTCATTTTTACCATGTCGTCGTAGTCTCACGGCGCATAAAATCCTTTTCGTTTTTTTTTTCGTTTTTCATTAAATATTCTTTTACAAGTGTGAAGAAGACTTCGTGTCACCCTATTCGTTATCCTTTCTCATGGCTCGAGTCCTGATTACGACATTTTTCAATGTTATGTAGGAAGTATGGGTACAGTGTAGAGTAGTCCTTAGTGAAATATAAGGACTCAGCAAGATCCTGGCAGTGTTTTTGCTTCGTGTCGTATATAACAAACGCCACCACCATAACCATTACCATCACACTGATGGTTGGCTTACGGCCTCTGCTCCAGGACCGAGATCGGGACCGGGACCGGCACAAAGACCATCGAAAAAGGTGAAGATGGGTGCTTCTTCGCAACGAAACGAAACGTGTGTAGCGGGATTTTGACATTGGGCCAAATTTATTCGACATAGACACATGGTGGCGACACCGACAGGGACTTTTCTCCCACACCTTTAACAAACGATACGATACACACACATAGAGTGTACTTCTATACCTTTTAGATGTCTATAATCCAAGGAATGTGTCTCTTGTCTGTCCTCTTACTGCGAGTTTTCGGTTTTATTTTTATTTTTTAAGGACCTTTTTTTTTGGCATGAAGAAAAAGAAGAAGGGTATGTCAACTTTCGTGTATTGGCATTTGTTCAAAGGTTTTTTTTTAATTTTTTTATTTTTTTTAGTTGAATTTGTCTCTCGTCCTTTCACCAACCACCGCCATTATTGCCAACAAAACGGTTCTGTGTGCATTCACAGTTCTCTTCTGCTGCTGCTACTGCTCCAGCTTCTGGAGCTGTTCTATATGAGTTTGACTGTTGACTGCTTCTGAGTGACTGGAATGCCAACTAATGCTTGTTATTGACGCTACTACGTATATTTAATTAAAAGTTAAAACTTTTGCCTTTAAGTAGGAAGGAAGAAAGTTTTTCGCCAAGCCAGCCAAGCCACTATACTTAGTTCTATAATACTGCGATGGCTTTACAGTTAGTCCACTGACTTTCAATTGGATATAGAAATATTATGTATTGAAAGGGTGGCGGATTGGAGTTGAAGAACATTGATTGGCAGAAGGGTTCGAGGATGAAAGGATATTCTGCGAAAAGTTTCTCTTAAGTATATAGCAGATTTAATTTCGGGTTTAAAATACAAGACGCGAGATGCGAAAACAGTTCATTGGATAAGATTTCAGTAAATTAAAATCCAGAAAATGTTAACTTCAAAGTCTTGATGACTACAAAAAAAAAAAAACAAAGAACCAAATCTGAAACTCGGGATAATAGATTGTTTCGATTAAAAATTATCTCTTGATTAAATAAATTCGAACCACAAAATATAAGTATAATCTTAAGGATGATTCGTAAGACTTTAAACAATACAAGAAAGTCAAGATGCAAGAATGAAGGATCCGCGCTTATGCGATGGCTCTATCGTGGGATGCACTTTGGGGTCTGTAATTTTACCTTCAAGGAGTTATTCAAAGGCTGAAAAAAGAGTACAATTCTGAAGACGCTTCCTTGGTGTACCTACCCTACACCTTCTGTGAAATTTTTGAATTTCGGGGGTGACTAACGCCCACTTTTCATGAACAAAAATATGGTTTAAATATTTAAGCTGTCAATATTCAATTTTATCCATTTTGTTCGTTCGTTATTTATGAAAAAAAAATTTTCGTGTACATTTTTTCAATTCGCCCACTTTTAACGGCATAATAATTTTTATAAAATAGGTACCTTTATTCGGGTAAGATCGTTAAAAACTACTCGATTCAGCTGTAGTTTTACACATTATGCCTAAAAATTGCTTTCAATTTTTTTTTTACAAATTTAAGGACACGCCCACTTTTAAGGTATTCCGTCAAAAGTCGTAGTATGCATTTATTTTGTATACCCTATTCCATAGAATGAGTATATTGTTTTTGGTGTGGAGTTTGTAACATAGAGAAATAATACCGTTAGGTATAGAAAAGTATATAATATATTCTGACTCAGAATCCAAAGCCTAGTCGATTAAACCATGTCCATCTGTCCGTCCGTCCGTTCGTCCGTCCGTATGTATACATACTCTACAGAGGTCGCAATTTCTGAAATTTGGTATATATAATCTTTGGTTCAAGAGTAAGGCTAAGCTCTTGAACCGGTAAAATCCGCCCACAATCGCCATTTTAGATGAACAACCTCGATTTGGTAAAATTAAATTATGTTTTTTGTACAGTTACGATAAAAGCATAACGCTAAAATTTTGCACACGTGAGCTTTAGGTAAACCTTCTTCTTCCAATTAAATAAAAATATTTCAGTTTGGGCGTGGCTGACGCCCATTTTTCATACAAAACCTTCAATATGGTTTTTATAAAATAACAATTGTTATATTTAAGCGAAAACATTAAATTTTGTGGGTATTACTTGCATATAAACATCTTGTGTGTGAAATCAAAAAATTTGATTTTGGGTGTGGCTGACGCCCACTTTTCACTAGAAACTTTAAGAAAATTGTTTTTGGGTATTTATAATGAATCCGCAAGCCAACATTTTGCGGCTCTTAATAGAAGCTAAGAAGTTTGTGTATGAAAAGAAATTTTTGAATCTTAGGTGTGGTTTACGCCCACTTTTCATGAAAGAACGAAAAACGTAGTCTCAAAAATTTAAGGTACTTCCAATATTCAATTTAAACCTTTTTCCTTCCATTCCTTATTTGAGAAATATATCTCTACATTTTCTGGTGTACATTTTTTCAGTACGCCCACTTTTAAAGGCGTGATTTTGATAAAATACCTTTGTTCAGTTAAGATTGTGATTGATGCCTTAATACTGAGCAAAGCTCAGTTAGTGTTTCAAATTTTTAAGACACGCCCACTTCCAAGGGGCGTTTCCGTCAAAAGTCGTATAATGCATTAATTTTTTACGTTTTTTAACTATCGGTCGCAGTTTTGAAGTAAAAAAATGAACACTTTGATTTATATTCCTTGGTTACGTAGCAGAGCAGTGTGGTCCAAGAATTGTTAAAAACACCCATAATCGCTATTTCCATTCAAAATCTAATTTTTAAAAATTTAAGTTTTGTCTTGTTTTGTTCAAATCGATCTGCAAGAATAAAATTGAATGTCACTGAGCTCATACCAATTGCCTTGGCAGTAAAAAGTTTTAACTTTGGGCGTGGCGCACGCCTTTTTGTATAGTGCCAGCACTAATTGAATATCACACCACACAAAATTAATGCTATTGAATTTTGTTCTGTCTGCTAAAGAAGAATTTTGTTTCTGAAACTGAAACATCGGCTGGCTGCGCGAGGCAGACGCATACACATACAAAAATATATTGAATAGGGTATCCAACAGTTCGTTGCAAACGTACTGTAGCGCTCGCTTATGTTTTTAATTATTTTGTATAAAAGTACTTTTATTACTATTATAATTATTATTTTCTATTTAACTGTTGTAATTGAGAGTAGGTATAATGCTATATAGAATGATGACTTTCCCGTCTTTTAATTTTAATTGAAAAAATAATCTGACTTTTTGTCCACCCTGTATTTGTATTCCTTAAGATTAAGCGTAACAAGACTATAATGTCAATGGCCTCGGCTTTGGTAAAGCATCGCTTCCTGATAAATCGACATCAAGTACTTATCATAACACGTGGTTGGTATTTGGATTATGATCCATACAACACTAACCACGTGCTGTTGACATGTGTTGTTTGTTCTTCTCTCTTCCATTCTATCTGTCGTGTTATTGTTTTCAGCGGATTGGCTCAGTTACCAGTGCTTGTAAGTGTGTCTACTTCAAATCTATTTTTGTTGAAGATGGGAGACAACGTTCACCTAGTGTGCGTGTATACAGACACCCTTTGCTGATGTTGTTGGCCTTTTCAACTTAACTAAGACTTTCAGATCCTCTTCAACGCCATCTTTTTGACGAATATTACAAGAATTCGTAGTTTGGATAGTTATGTTACTAGACTGCCCAATTTCTAGGATCACCAGTTTGCTTTACATCGAACAAAAAAATATGTGTTAAGTTTAGCATTTGATTTGTCATTTACATAATTTTTTCAGCCATCCGTTTGATAACAATGCTCTTCAAAAATACTTCAAACAAAATTTTAATAATAATTTATTTCTCATTTTAATTTGCGTTAATTGGTGCGCTCCGTAAATATTTAAATGCAAATATTTTATTTCTCATTTGAGTAAAATAAAATTTAATGATGGAATAACATTTTATATAAAAATTCATAAACAAATTATTTTCTACAAAAGTATACATCATCTCATGTGTTTCAAGCCGATTAAGCAAACAATTTTTCAAAAACCGTTGAGACACACAGGTAAACACACCTGCGTTGAAAAAAAAAAAAACACAAACACAAACAATATTTTGTCGCTTAAAAAAAAACATGTCATAAAAAATTGTCGATAAAAAAAAATATTTGCTAACCATTGTGATTTATTAAGCTTTTTAATCGCTGGCCGGAGCTGGAGGCAGAGAGAGGGGGGGGGGGGTTTATGAAAACATACACATGTGCGACAAGGTAAAATGAGTGTACAGGGACGCCGAACTTTATCGAGTCAATAATTCAGCCAATATTTTCCGAAGGACATTTTTTTTTGTTTGTCCTGTTTTTTTTCTGCTCACGGGGTTCCTTCGCCCCGTAACTATAGAATTGGAGGTACATATCGGAAGGTGTGTTGGATGAACAAAAATTAAAAAAAAAAACAATTGTAGGTATTCGAGTTATTTGCACATTCCAGATGCTTTTGTTTATCCTTGCGACTGATTGAGCGTAAAGTCATCGAACGAACGCTTGTAGTTATGTACATACACTCGTAGATACATACATTTATTTTATTTTTTTAAGGCTTAATACATATTTGTTTAAATAAACTGTTTCTCATAAAATTTTGTAGTTATTGTTGATTGTGAACCGGAACTTTTATTATTGACCAATCAACTGTGCTATTTGGAATGTGTATGTGCTTTGCTTGCTAGCTGTGAGTGAGTTTTGTATGTCCTTCCAGAGTATGAATGTAAATAGGGCCTACTAACAGGATCAGTTGAGCAAATACAAAAATCAATATCGTTTAATGAACCATACAAAAAGTCCGAAAAGGGGGTTTGAAGGTGTGTGTTTAAACTATAGGCTTTATAAGCCTTTGCCAAATTATTAAATAAAACAAAATATCAAGGATGTTCGAGCTTCTAAAGGTACATAGATGGAAAATATCTACAAAATTGTGGGCGTGGCTAAAGCACGTTTTTCATACAAAATCATCAATATTGAATCTAATATTTTGTGGGTATTATTTGTAAGTAAACACCTTGTGTAAAAAAGAAAACAAATTATTTTGGGAGTGGTTGACGCCCACTTTCATAAGAACCTTTAGAAACTTTTTTTGTATTTTTGTAAAATTTGTGGTAATTAAATATTAATATTAAAGCCATAAGCTCAAAATTTTGTGACTATTGCAAATAAATAATAAATAACTATGATAATAAATATCTTTCGCATAAAAGAAAATTTATAAATTTTGATTTTGGCTTACGCTCACTTTTCATAAAAGAACAGGAAAACATAGTTTTAAAAATTAAAGGTACAAATAATCAATTTCACTCAATTTCGTTTGGTCGCATTATTAAACAAATATTAAAAAAAGTTTTTGTTAAGTTTTCCAATACGCCCACTTTATGGGCGTGATTTTTATAAAATACCCTTAATCAATTACAACAAACGAATCGTTTAAGATGTAGTCCTAGGAAAACGTTTGATCAAAGCTCAGTTAGTTCTTGATATTTTGTGAACAAAATTAGACCACGCCCACTTTTTAGAGGCGTTTTTGTTAAAATTATCAATCTGCATTAATGTTCCAATGTTAACTAAGTATCGGTCGCTGTTTTGAAGTTATAATATTGAAAATTTGTACAAGGATTATCCACGTTGTAGGATGTGGTTCAAATATTAATAAAATACACCCACATACACGCCCACAATCGTCTCTCATTGAAAATTAAATATTTCAGAATTGAAATTATGTATTTTTTTGTTATTTGAACCAAGGTGCGATCTAAAACTTTTATGTAACTAAGCTCATAGTAATAAAAATGTGTCTTGGCAATCAATATTTTAAACTTTGGGCGTGGCTGATACACTAGCAGTAACTGAACAAAGAACACACACCATTATTTTTTCTGTATTATCTCCTGCTGTTAACTACGAATTTTATTTCAGTTAATTTATTATAAACATTGAAAAAAACTTTTCAATATTTTGAATTTTTTTAAAAATTTATTGAACTTTATTAATGAAATAAAATTATGCTTAAACTTAAAATTAAGTCTTAAAACACATAAACTTAAAAAGTTGCACTCAAACGAAAAAAGTTGGTTAGTAAAAATTCAAACAAAAAACTCCTTATTTTGTTTCATTTGAAAATTTTATTTTATTTAAATTTAGCAAAACTAATGGTACCAATGGAAAATACCATTAAACATGTAGGAACTGTCAAATAAACTTCCCATGTTACTGGCAACAAAACTTGCTTATTTGTACATAATGTGTAGAAAATAAGAATGTATTGGAGTATCCATTTTTGCTTTTTGCACATGTGGAGCCCGTTGAAAAAGAAAAGCCCACCAGTGCTGCCGCCATAAGTGCTATTTTAGTATGAAAAACTAATAAATAGTTCACTATTTCGTAAATTTGTTTTATAAATTTTACATTTTAACAAAAAACCAATTCCAATATTGCCATCACTCAAAACCAAATGCTACTTATTGTCCCACTTTTAAGCTCTTCCATATGACAAATACACTGTTTCAATAGATATTCTCGGAAATTATATTTTACATCCTCTTTGTCCATAATACCTATAAGTACTTATCTTGTGCATGGCTGTGCATTTTCCAACAGAAATAATGAAAAATTTTATTTGAAACATTTTTCACCAAAAAGGGTTTTCATATTTATTTTTCATCGTTCATTCGAGAATTTAAAATTTAAACCAATATTGGCAAAAGAACTCGGTCATATGGAGAGATAATATGGCTTCGTTTCGTCCTGCTGCTGCTGTTCATCATCTGTATCTGACCAGTGAACGAACATATACAGGAAAATAAAAATAAATACAATTTGTGGCTTACTGAATGAGTGCTAGTGTGTATGTGTTTACTATGGTTGAGCTAAAAGGATATTTATTAGAGGGCGCAGCATTAATAGTGCTTTATAATGGCCAAGTAATTCTCGATACCAATTAGAAAAGCAGATTTTATTTATGACACAGCCCCATGGACAACCGACGACTATGAGAGTATACTTCGGACGAACACAGATGTGCAAAATTTATTTTCTCGGTATGTCAAAGGATGTTCTTTTTTTATTTTTCAACAAGGAAGGTATTAAATTATTTAGAAACAAACTAGATTTTATTTCAAGGCTTCAAACGAATCCTCTTAACTTTACGGTTTGCCCAAAAGACTACAACAAAAAACCATATATCTACATAATTAGATGAAGGGTCCTTAATTTTAGTATATTCAACAACATAAAGAAAAATATCAATCCTTATTCCACCTTATTTCATACATCCAATTATTGAACCTCATTTTCCCTACAATACTCCTTAAAAATACCCCAAATCCAATACAGCCATCTTCTTGGCAAACAGGTGTTTCGAGTTAAACCAAGCAAAATAGTGCTTCGCATTATGTATGAGGAAAAATTCCAGGACCAAAAACTGCACAAGGACTTAATTTTATGGCAGCTAAAAGAAAATAACGAAAGTATGAAAAATAAAGGGATGCAGCGGTGGTAGAAAATTGTGAACGTGGTGAGCCCCATTGACTAAACAGCAGTCCCCAAGCTAACAGCTAAGGATGACTGATGAAATCCAAAGATAGAGGGTCGTATGGGTGCGGTGGGGGGGGGGGGGGTGAAGGTTGAGTAAAGTATCTAAAACACGACTCGATGAATGCACTTGCATACACATATGCGAGTTGTAAACCATAACACGCTTCGAAGCAAAAGGAGTCTCTACCATCTACAACATAGCTCCTGATGCTCCAGTTCCTGTTTCTGCTCCAGTCATTACATATACACACACTAGGATGATGGTGCTGCAACTTGTGCTGAAATCATGTTTTATCGAAACCACAAACTTTATAAACGAAAAGCGTGTATGTATATAAATTCGTAATTCCTTATTCAAGCAGGAACACAAAATATTTTAACAACTTTGCACCGTACACATCACACACAAGTATGGAATGAAACAGTTAAATCGTGTGTTATTTGGCAATCGATACGGTGAAGTTAGGGTTTTATTAAGGTGAATGAAAGGAGGGAACCGCAGGGTATATTGATTTAATAAGTAGATCACGAAAACTTTAGTGCTCAATCTCACGGTTGAATTAATTAAAATTGGTGTAGTAAAACAGAGAACAATTTATTTAAAATTAAAAAGTTGAACGCTATTGATCGAGGAATTTTTTCTGTGAAAGACCATCAAAATAGAAGATGCAGTATTTTTGGTGTTGGAAATAGCGGGATTTAAGACGAAATTGTAAAAACATATCTATCACAAACTTAAACAATGTTCTCAGGAACGAAAATCTTTTGGACAGGTGAATTTTTGTCAGTCTGATATTCATTAAAAAATGCTGGTGTGCCACAAGGTTCCAATTTTTGTCCGAGACTCTTCAATATCTTTATTGATTGTCTTATATCTAACACTTCTAAGTAACTATGCACTTTAAACTATCGTTTCCAGATTCCGGTGGTCACAAACCATATCCAACAACGAACTGTAGCTTAAGCATGCCCAAACAAAAGTGGATGTAGACATCACACAAGAAAAGTGGGGCTCGGTTGACCATTAACATTGATGAAGACCAATGACACAATGAAAGGTGCGTTGGAAGACAAAAAAAAAAAAACCGTCAACTTTTTTGAAGGAAGCTTATCGAGCTGCGAACAGAGGGAGATGAAAGGGTCTGCTTACCGCCCAATGCTCCGGGAAGAGTTAAAATGTTTCCGTCGGAAACCAAGAGAGAAGATCATTATTTCTTAGTGAAAGCAGATGTTGGTCACGTTACGGATAACATGACCGACACCAACAGCATCCAGTTTATAACCTAGTGTTCATTTCACAGACATACAATACAGACCGCCAACTCGTACTCCACTTGCCTTAAACACCCTTAACATATTTTATTCAGCACGGGATATGTATGTAAAGGGTGTTTTTTTAGACGTGTGGTTTTCAAGAAGAAATAAAACGCATATAATTTAATGTTATGGCCAAGAATTTAGCTTTATTATAAAGATAAGGATTCGCCACAATGTTTTAAAAATGATTTCGGTCAAGTGGCTGGCTCGAATAAATTGGATTTAAATATTGGAAGCAGTGCGCAATGCGTCGCGCGAACTGAAATATTATTTCGATAATACATTTGCACCATTAGCAAACGTTGTTCAGGAGTAAGTCTATTTGTTATGAAATAGCAAACCAAACTGAGCATACATCAAGTGACAGCTGTCAAAAAGACCAACTCCTAAAAAGGTATTGCCAGATTGAAAACCACACGTCTAAAAAAACACCCTTTATATCTCTGCCTGTGCATTTTAATTTTTCGTGTATTGATTTGCCATTAAAAGTGCAAGGCGGTGAGCTTAAGATGTAGAGCTTAAACATACTAAAAAATAAAATTAACATCAAGCTTGTAGGCAATGCGAGAAACTTTAAAGAGTCGATTATCTATGTTGTATGTCTGTGGCTAATTGTCTGTAGCATCCAGCGCTGTCTCCCTTGTATTTGAAAAAAAAATCTGAAGAAACGTCCGCGAAGGAAGAATACCGTTTTACAATTTTTATTTAATCTTTTTAAGTTCTTGGGAATCGGCCAATGACCCCCAAGATTTTGAAAGGCTTCATCCAGCACCCAAGACTTTATCACATCTATTTAATTTACTAATTATTTGTATATCAAAATTATTCACTTTTTTCGCTATCAGCTTGGCATCTATTGAGTTATGTTTTAAGATTTTCTTGCTTCTAGTTTTTTATGTTCCTCCGGTTATCCTTGAAAAAATCTAAATCCTTCCCAAATCGGTATTGTTTTTCATTAATAAATGCAAATTTATTTTCAGGAGCTATCTCAATAAATTTCAAGTGTGAAAAATAACCAAGCTACATTATATTTATTATTGTGGTGAAATTTTATTCCACAAAATGAATTTGGAACACGTCCTTTCTAGGAGAAAATAATGCTTGAGGGGGCTGTGTGGGTGTGGTGGTTTGTTTGTGCGCTTATTCCTTAAATTATTTACAATTAGCATTCAAATATCGTACAAAGTCCATAATAGCTAATTAAAATTGTATAAATATAGCGAAACATTAAATTTATGTTTATTTTGTGCAGCCATGTAATTTTCATAGATCATTGATTTCGTAATAAATTCAATATAATTGTCAGGGATTTTATTAATTTTCTTTTTGTATATAGCTGGCTGAGTCCTTGTTTCAGAGAGGGTGCTGATTTTTAATATAAATGACTACTTGCTATATAATACTTGAGAGTTGATTTCCGTTGTGGTTATGCTTTAACATTCCCCTATTTCCATGACTCATAAATATTAATAATATAGCAAATGCAAAGATAGATTTCCGGAAAAAATACTCACTTTTTTTTAACAACATTCAAGAACTTTAGATTAAATTAAAAATTAAATTTTATTTCAAATAGAGAATTTCTAGATTTATTAAAAAATAGGTAGGTACAACACAAATCGATTCAATTCCTTTTTAAGTTAAGAGCATGCATTGTTGAAGAAAAAACGGAAGGACGAATTAAAAAAAAAATCCCTTGATTGAAAATCCTCGCGTATTTATATTATTTTTATTTTATATTCCCAAAACAAATCTTTCATAGAAGATGAATTATCCTCTCTTGTCTGCTAAATTGCAAATGATCCCCATTGTTCAGCCTCTTATGTGAATAAATTACAAATTCACATATAAGCGCATATAGATATTAAAATTTCGTAAGAACTTCCAACTAGTGCAATGCAAATTATCCTTCCATGTGTTACCCACATTCAACATGCAACTTATATCTACTACAGCAGAAGATAGAAGATAGAAGGAGAGTTATGCAATGTGCAATACAACAAAGAAGACATTCACTACTATTATAGCCGCCCACTTTTAGCCCACAACCATAAGGTGCATATCCGATTAAAGCTGATATACCATAAATATATAGCATATATCCTGTTTTGATGAGGTGACCAAAGTTGTTTTTTCTTTGAATTTTGTATAAAATCATTTGTAGGAATTGTGTTGAAAAATTATTGTAAACAAATTTTCTTACCCAAAATAATTAAGAATAAACTTTTATAACCTTCCTTATTTATTCAAAAAACAAATTATTAATTTCAATATTATCTCATGAAAACGGTATTAATTTTATGTGTTAGTATAAAACTAGTTTCAAAAACATAATTTATGCTTTTTTCAGCTCCTTGTTAAGGTGCCATGCATTTACGTAAAGCTGGTGACAACTTTAACTATGAAATCTATCTAAGAAACGTAATGCAAGCGAAAAGAAATTATGCCAGTTAAGTGAGGAAATATAAACTTATGTTATGAAGAACTTATGCTATACAATTTTGGACGGTGTTTTGTATCTCTAAAAAAAACCAATGCCAAATTGGAGAAAACCAACTTAATTTAAACAAATTTTGGAATGGTTTAATTAAAATCAAAAAAAAAGTGCACAAACAAAATAACCATTGAAAAAATCAAATGAAATTTTATTAATCACTTAAAGATCACGCTATTTAAAACGCTTTTTTTTTTTTTTTTTTGAAAAATCAAAGTAAGACATCTGATTTCGTTTACCGTTTTGAATTTTAAGGAAAAGAAATTTAAAAATCGTTCGACCAGTTTTTCAAAAAATCGTTTTTTTATTGAAAAACTTTTCTAAAACAAATTTCAATTTTTTGAGCATGCCCGCATCTAGAAATTTGCACTTCTTATCAGAAAAGGAAAATTTTAAAAATATTGAACAACCCCCTTTTAAAAAATAAAAAAAATTTGAACTTTTTTTTTTAAATATCAAAAACAAAACAAAACAAAATAATACTGTGCACCAAGTTTGAAGCAAATCAGTCCAGCCGTTTAGGCTGTAGGTAGCGATACAGACAGACAGACACAGAATTGTCGGACCCACTTTTTCCTCCCAAAAGTTAAATTTCCTTTTTTGTATGTATCCCAAAGATAATGGTTGGCTAGATACGCAAAACGCGCTGAAAAACCAAGATAAAAGAGAAACATTTTTTTTCTTACGGCTAAAAAAAAAGGTTTTTTCTCAATATCTCCGAAAATACGTCTGCTAGTGGCGAAAAACAAAGTGAGACTAAGCAGGCAGCTGCGATTAATGCAATGGCAGGAACAAACATGCATAAAATTGTGTTGTTTGATAGTTATTGGCAGTTAGTCTATATGCCCCTGGAGTCAACTAGCCCCGGTCTCTCCTACGCTATGCTTGGATGACTTCTCAAACTAGAAGTCAAGTGATTGAGGCACGATGGCCGGCCAATAATTCATAGTATAGGGTGATTAGTTTTTCGGTTTCGAGAGTACAGCTAAATAGAACACACACATTTTTGATAAAAATTTTATTTCAGTATAAATTTTGATCTTTGCAATTAAGCGTGAAAAACAATATCATTCAAAATGGCCTTCTTTGAAAGATTCACAGCATGCTATTCTTTTGAGGAAATTTTTGACCACTTTTTTCGCACATTTCGGGTGGTATTTTGGCCATAACTTGAGTAATGTTGGTTTTTAATGCGTCTTTAGTTCTGGGATTATTCACGTAAACTCGGTATTTTACAAATCGCATGATCTTGGTGGCCAATTGAAGTCGCCAAAACTTGACATTACGCAATAGAAAACTGCTCACATGATGTGTTGAACCAAATATCGTCCACGTCATGAATCAGTTATAGTTCAATGATTTGCATAGTTGCGAAGGCCGGGAAATCGAAATCGGAGTTGATGGTAAATATTCAACTAAAACTAATGACACTTCGGCTGACATGACAGCTGTGTTTGACAGGTGTCAAATGCCAGCGCTACTAAAATTTGCTTGCTCCTGCAGTTGGTACGACTCGATCCCTTGAGAATGTGATTGTAGGTCATTAGCAAAATGTATGGTATTAAAAAATTTCATATCGTCAGATAAGATGAATATTTCAATCGAACGAATGCAAGAATGTTTCGTCATTGACAGCGAACATTAAAAGAATCGGACCCAGGTGACTGCCTTGCGGCACACCAAATTTTGTTGTGAAAGTAAATAATTTTGAAGTTCCGAGCTTAACTATGTATGATCTATTTTGGATACTTGAATGTATATTTTTTTTAAGCATGTTAGAATTTGTGATAGTAACAAACTTTGGTTTCAATTTTTAAATAAAAGACTTGCTGTCAAAGCGAGTTTCAGAACAAAAGTAACAATTTATTATTTATTTGACATAAAATTAATAGAATAAAATATCAAAACTGAGATCAATTATATACATAGCTACACAGTAATAATAGAAACAAGTGTTTTAATAATATTCACAGCATTTAACAAGCATATCAAATATACAAATCTTACAGGAAATGTAAAGCTTTAAGTTTAAAAATTTGAAAAGTCTGTATAGACACAATCCAACACTCATGTCCACTCTCTAACGCCTTTGAGCAGTTTTTCATGAAGCCATGTTGGTTATAGCAGACCAATCCATATAACCGAAGTTCAGGGATGACAGTACTGGATATTTTCATAAATTTTTCGAGGAGTAGCATATATTATTGTAGTGTAGTACCCCGTGGCGTAGTGGTTAGTGTGTCGGACTGCTACGCAGAAGGTTCAGGGTTCGATTTCTGACGTTGCCACCTTAGGTTTTTTTCCGAGGTACTGCCTCTTGCGAGGAATTGACAAATCCTCCAAGAGTAATTAATGTCATGGAAAGTGCTTCTCTGTAAACCGTTCGGATTCGGCGGTAAATTGTAGGCCCCTTCCATTCCTGCAGAATATCAACGCACACACAGGAATGGTTGACAGTGTAAGTCACAGGCCCCCTTGGAGCTGTTGTGCCAACAATTAATTTTTTTTATTTTTTTAGAATATATTAAGAAGCTATTGCAGATTTTATAGAAGAGGGTCGTTCATGAAACAATATCCTCCGGTTTCAAGTTTCCAAAAAATCATGAAGAGTCAAGTCCCACTTCCGACAAAGCTTGGGAATATAATTACAACGAAGTAAATTGAGATTTGAAATTTTATTATAAAATTCCCTATCCGATAGTTTCAACAAAATCAAAAATGGTCACACTAATTTTGACGCCATTGTAAGTACACCTTGAGAAATCATTATTGTCTGCTCTTCTTGGTTTAAAGCAGGTATTGTACAAGTACAAGCAAAGAGGAGTTAGGTATCTGTACCTATAAACATGCTGAGATAATAAACGTGTGTAGCGTAATGGTGCCATGTAGTACCTTGTAACGCGATACGTGATACGAGCGAGTGATTTAAGGCAATTCCCTTTATTTGCATAGCACTCCATTAATTACAGTTCTTGTGTTAGTTTTACGATAACCCAAGTGCGAGCGTGTTAGTTTACTCTTTGGATATAATATTATAGAGAAAGGAAATCCACAAGGATCTTCTGCCCCTGCTCCTGCTTCTTACTCCTATCCTTTCGCAAAAATAGGTACTTCCTGTAACAGTTCAGGCAGATAATTTCCTGCGGTGTAGAATCTGAATGACTTCCAGTAATATTCTCCCTTTTATTCAGGAAATCCTTAACGCGTCCTAATGATTCCATGGGTTCGACATGCGGTTCATGCGGGCGGCTTGAAGGGCGGAAATATAACAACTACTGGTGGGTGGGTGAGATAGTGTGGTGCGGTATAGTGGGTGATTATAACGTGGGTGTAAGGAAGAAGAAAGGCTTCCTCATCGGATTTAGAAACCTTGTGGTTTTTGCGGTAAATGGCGGTCCATTTAACTTGTATTATCCCTAATGTCCTTATTCAATTATTTTCCATTCAACCCAAGGATATCCTGCCTCTCGCGCTATTGTATAGTACAGGTCTTTAATAATGCATGTACTGTTCGTATTGCCAAAATGTATGCTTGGTATGAATGGTCTGCGATTGTAATTAGCGAAGCAATGTTTCGTGGGTGTTAACAACTAAACCAGACACATATACATGCTTCACTGAGTGAGGGGTATGTCAGTCAGTCCTGCAAAAGCCACATCAACTGATTCAAGGATTCAGGCTACAAGCTACAAAACACAACGACAACAGGCAGCAGGCATCAGGGAGAGATGTCTTAACATCTGTTGTGTTATATAGTATTTCAAAATATGATGTTGTACTCGTGTGTGTGGCATAGTGTGATGGAAATTTTGGAGTAGTGTTTTGTGTTCGGGGCTAATTAAAGTGGAGGTATTGAAATGAAAAACTGGTGGAACATCGAAAGCATTAGGCCGAAAAAAAACAGATGTTATGTCATTTCGTTTGATGGTAGACCTCATACAGGACTGTTTTGAGGAAAATTCATTTATGTGACATCCTGACACTTGGAGTGGGAAACATTTAATGGAGAACTTTGAAAAAATTTCATTGCTTTCCAATATAAACAGGGACTAAATGATGATCTGGAAGAAACAACTTGAATAAAACCAGGTCTGTGCCTACTCCTTGTCATGGTCAAGCTCAGGGAATTTCTCCAGCTACAAAGAATGAAATTCTGAAGGTGCAACATGTCATCTTATAACTGAACAGATGAATTGGAATTAGCAAAACAGCAACCATGGCATTCCAGGCTGTTTCGATGCACTTGGTCAAGGACTATCTTAGTCCAATAAAATCTTATCATAACGGTAAAGATCTTTAAATTCAAGGAAGACATTTTTCTTAATTTCAGCTATACATAGATATGCTGATATTTTCGAGAAAATTAAAACTTTCAATGTTCTGTTGAGCTGAGAAAGCATACAAGGATTTGACCAGAGGTATCACAAACAAATTGGACTCAAAAATCAGTTATTTACTGAGTTCACGATGCGAAACAAATTTTCTGAAGATTTTCCATGTGTCCAACTTTACAGGTGTTTTCTTGGATGGAATTGGCATTTTCCAGCCAGTCCCTGATAAAGACGTTTCGTTTTCCTTCTGATATCATGGGAACATTGAACAATTTTCCGCCTTAGGAATATATTAACAATATAACAACACGACTAGTTCATGGAAGCAGTCGGCAATCATGATGCCCCTATAGGGCCTGGAAAAACGTTTTTTTTCGCGTCTACTCGATTGCAGCAAAAAGTTACGCTGGTGTTGGAATGGTAGGGCTATGTTTAAAGTCAGACGAAATGAACCTTCCCCAAGGAAATTGCCACTGAACATGCAAATCAACGACATACCAACTTGCAACTTCAATAAAAACAGAGCGATTATTCTTCAGAGATGTCAATTAAGGGACAGCTAGATGTACGATTGACTACAAAAGGTGGCTGCAGGTTCCGGACAGAACTTGCAAGGATCTTTTCGAAAGTCAAAATGTGTTAAGTGAAGCCATGGTGTTGATTTCCCGTGAATTTCTACAGAATCTTTTGCTCGTATCATGTTAAACTGCAGCTGACAAGCTTAATGCGTGCTTAAAACCATACAATTTCTGAAGACAGTCAGATTTTCGAGAAAAATTCGAGTGGTTTCTGCAAGCTGCCCGAATCCATGGAATATAGTCCTGAACTTAAAAAAATAACGATTTGCTAAGGGAATGAGCAATATTGGCAGTGAAAAACAAAAGTGTCGATGTTCTCAACATAACCATTGAAGATTTACTGTCTGCTCACAATAGTGTAGCTACAGCAGTAGCACGTAGCTATGTGATGTCAAAAAAAGAAGCGCACTAAGCAGCATACACGAATACAATGTGTAGCACTGAACTCTGTAATAAACGCCCCTACCGCCAATTATTTAATTGCGAAGTAAGCAATTCCGTCCGACCACCATACATTAAAAGTAATAAAATGCCCTTACCGCGCCGCATTATTAAATTGCAAAATTAGCAATTCCGACCGACCACCGCACATTAATTCAGGATTTCACTCCTCCCCGACCGTGTCATATTATATTACAGAAGCCTACACTGGATTGTACACCAACAATACCAGCCAAACCAGTTTCGCCTCCATTCCATACTCCATTTAACACAAACAACAACCAAGGGCAAGCTATAATTTACTTGGGATTTACATTAGAAGAGATTTTACATACATTTTTGTTGTTTATGTTATAATTACCACTGTCTTGCATGCGAAAATATGCATAAGAGAGAAAGTTTGACTCAGTGCAAATCGAGTGGGTTGCCGCCAGTGACCGTGTACCAATCTTGACTCTTGAGTACAGTGCCAAACTCCAATATTTTGTAAGCTCTAAGCTTAGAACCGAAAGTTGACGTGGGCTTCCAGGTTTTTGAAATTATTATCCGCTGCTATCTCAGCCGAGAATTTAGTGTCCGCTGCTATCTCAGCCAACAATTTAGTGTCCACTGCTACATTTAACTTTGTCATTGCTACGTGCTACAACTGTGTGCAGTAAGTTTATTCGGGCACAGTTGGTTTAATTCAAATCAGTGGACAAAGTGTCAACTATCAAACATAATTCTTGAATTCGCTGGAATTGCCTGAATTACCTAAAAATTTGGAATTGAAAGTTTTAGGATCTGTCAACGAAATTCAAGTGTGCAATGAAACAAAACTGGTTGTGCAAAAGCTTATGGTCAACGTCAACAAGCCGATGATTTCAGCGGAATGTCTAGAGCAGACGATATTTTGATTACGCGCATTACGATAATTCATTCGAGTTCAAAAAGCTGCAATTCCCTGTGCGTCTTACCTCCGGAACGACATATTACAAATTACCGGTTTCGATGACTCCATTCCATTCGATCGGTACAAGTGGATTTTGGTCTAAAACTCAGTTAAATGGTAGTGTTCTGAGACCACTTCTGAAACTTCTATTATAAAGGATGTTTTTTGGACGTGTGAGTTTGAAGAAGACATAAAACGCATTTAATTTAATGTAATATAATTTTAAAAATGATTTCGGGCAAGCGGCCGCCGCGGCTGTCTCGAATAAATTCCAGACGAGAGGCCCAATTTTTGACCACTTTTTGCTGCAATTGGGGCCGTATGCTAGCAATAACGCACCCAATCCAATAGGCTTCAAACAAAATTTCTCTTCATGAGTCGTGCGAACCGAACCATTATTTTGGTAATAAATTTGCACGATTTTCAGACCTGGTTCATGAGTAAGTCTATTCATTATGAAATGGTGAACCAAACTGAGCATAAATCAAGTGACAGCTGTCAAAAAGGCCAACTCCAAAAAAAGTATTGCCAGACTGAAAAGCACACGTCTAAAAAACACCCTTTAAACAATTACTTTGACGACAACACCACATTTGACTTTTCATATTCGTTTTCAAATTCACAGCTCTGTTTCCTGGATGTGAAATAAAATGAAACTCCAAAAATTTTGTATAAGTTTTAGGAATCACTATAGCCTTCAAGGCATTTTCAGCATTTGATTTTCACTATGGATATGGAACCCAAATTTGAGAGTAGTAGTAGTAGTAGTAGTGTAAATTCCAGAGGTTTGTTCCTTAGCAGCACAAAAAGAATGCGAAAGAAAACATAATCTTAACAGTTCGTGTTTATGCAGCCAACAGAAGCAGTTTTGTAATTTTGTCAATTAACCTTCTGACAGCTTGTTTTTCTTCGCTAATATTGAAAAAAAAAAAAACGCATCCTTTATTTTATTCCTATAAAAAGTTGAACAATGACTTTTTATTTAGTTTGGGTGACCGGTGACACCCAGTTTACACCCAGTCTGTCCAATCCAGTATGCTGCCAACGTTTTGTCCACGAACGAACCATAATTGTCTTCCAATACCGTTTCTGATTGTCTGCAATCAATTCATTGAGACTCTCATGCTTAATTGGTTTCCCTCATCTTGCTCATTGAGATTAATTTTATTGAATTCTCCACTTTCCCCTTCCCCACTCTAATCCACAATCAAGAATGAAAACATAAAAAGCCAAAAAGACAAGCGGAGAACAAAAAAAAATAAGGACCTTCATTACACATTCTAAATGTCTAATGATGCATAACCAATTTCCTGCAATTCTCCGATGGAAATCCTTTTTGCTTCCGAAGTATAACCGGACAATGCAAGGCGAGGAACATGCTAATTTTGATGAAACAACGTTTCAACATATTATCCCATAGTCTTTTGGCGGCACCACCATAGCACAGCAAGCGCAGCATAGTGGCTACTGGCGTCTATTTCATTCGCTTTGTGCTGCATCATCAGCAGTCGGAATTCGTCCTTTGTACTTTTTTTTTATTCTGGCGATATCGTTCCATCGTGTTTTTTTTTGATTTTTTTTTGTAGATTAAGCTTGGTTTGGCTTGGTTAAGCCAATCCTTTCTGAATTTTTTTGTCTGTCCTTATTGTCTGTGGCATCCTGGTCGAGATGGCAGCGGTAACCATGGACGAAGGTTTTTTCACTATCCTTTTTCCATAGGAAAAGCTTTCCTTCATGATTTCTGTCTTTTTTGCTTTTAATTGATAATAACGGGTATATTGCATTGGAATTTAGTGGACAATTAAAAAGTTTTTTCGTCCTCCAATAAAGCGCTCCCTTCTTAATTTCTTTTTTCGGTGCTGCGCTGCGCTGCGATGAGGAATATCCTTATTCTTTGTTCAAACAAAAAAATTATAATAAATCGCTTTAAATTCAGAAACTGCTGTGGCAAATAAAATTACATTTTTTTTATCATGGTTTCCAAGTTTGTCAGCTTTTTGCAGGAAATCGGCTCACTTTTATTTTATTTTTGTTTTGAACAATTGGATTTCCTTAAAACAAAAAATAAATAAATGAAAGGAGAAAAGGACTTTTTTTTTTGCATATTTTTGTGCCGAATCGTCAACGTGGAATGTGTGTGCATTCAAACAAACATTTTTACATTTTCCAATAACAATCATAATATTATTTTTCAATTTGTCAAGGATATACAAAAATGGTGAATGGTTCCTCTTGAATCCTTCAAGCGATTCACTTAAAATTTCGCTACCCATGCTGAAATTGTCAAGATAGGACTATTTGTATTTTTTTGCACAATTCAATTTGATTCTTTGTGAGAAGGAAAATGAGGAGGTTTTTATCGCTTTGGGCAAAAACAACTTTTGTAAGCAGGAAATAATCCAAATAATTCGACTATTGTCCGAAAATTTTATTTTGGAAAGACCGTTCTTATGGACTTGGGAGGGATACATAAATCCGAGTCTTGGGGTAATTTTTTTTAGGTCATGTTTGCTTGTTTATTTTGCGAATCTATCTAGAAGGTTTATATGACATTACTTTTTTTTAGAAAGATGATACTATACATATGTATTACCTAAAAATCTATAGATGTGAAGGATTTGTATTGTTAAAGTATTTTTTCTCTTAAATAACTTCGATAAATGTCCTGTTCAAAGACTGGTTTGGATATCACATCACAGCATTCCCTTGCTACTCATAAAAGACGACCAGACAGTTTTGACGCCAATGGTTCTCTAGGCTGAGAAGGCTCGAATTCACTCATACTAAGGATGCAAAATTAAAATGAAATGTTGGAGCATGAACGTGGACGATGGATATTACTCTAAAAAATTATTCATTTTCACTGTACCTAATTATTTTATCTTTTAAACAGTTCTTGGAGAACTAGTCTTAGAAATTAGCGAAATCTAGTTTAGTAAGAGAAGAATCCTGTGACTTTGTCTTAAATGAATTGATATCATGAGGGGGAGTTAAACATGGGAATGTTGAACTGCCATTTCAAATGTTTATAGGAAATACGAAAAGGAGAAGACCTATGAGACTGCCCTGTGCTACCCCACAGGTGACACAGGTTAAGCTTTTAATTTACACGTGAGAGCGAATCTGTTACAAACACTGCAAAAAACAAGTGGGACTGTGGGACACAATAATTTTAACTTGAAAAGTGGGATATAAGACCACAATCTTTTCTTTCGAGTAAAAGTACATGGTACTCATTAAATAGTAAAAAACCGGGTATATCTAATGAAATTAAAATTTGCAAACCTAGGTTTGACTATAGTCAATGCTCAACATTGACCAGCAGCGTTGGTCAAAGCCCGATGGATACTTTAGTTTCGGGCTTTGACCGATGAGTTTTTAGTCAAACCTAGGTTTGACTAAACTGGTCGGTCATAGTCCGAAACGAAATTATGAGATTCGGACTTTGACCAAGGCACTGATGGTCAAAGTTAGAGGGAAAATATTGTTTGTATGGTGGTGAGAGTGGGATCCTCTCAATGAGAGAATTCCTTCTCTCACACCATACAAACAATATGGGATCCTCTCAATGAGAGAATTCCTTCTCTCACACCATACAAACAATATTTTCCCTCTAACTTTGACCATCAGTGCCTTGGTCAAAGTCTGAATCTCATAATTTCGTTTCGGACTTTGACCGACCAGTTTAGTTAAACCTAGTTTTGACTAAAAACTCATTGGTCAAAGCCCGAAACTAAAGTATCCATCGGGCTTAAACCAACGCTGCTGGTCAATGTTGAGCATTGACTAGTCAAAAATAGGTTTGACTAGAGATCGGGCTTTTACCGTGACATATATATTCTGACTCAGAATCAAAAGCCTAGTCGATTTAGCCATGTCCGCCCGTTCGTCCGTCCGTCCGTGCGTCGGTCCGTCCATATGTATACTCTCTAAAGGTCGGGCTAGATGAAATTTGGTATATAAAGTCTTTGGTTCAAGAGTAAGGCTATGTTCTTGAACCGGTAAAATCCGCCCACAATCGCCATTTTTGTTAAACAACCTCAATTTGGCAAAATTAAATTATGTTTTTTGTACAGTTACGATAAATGTACAATTTCGCAAACGCAAGCTTTAGGTCAATTTTCTTCCAATTAAATAAAAATTTTTCAGTTCGGGAGTGGCTGACGCCCACTTTTCATTAGAAACCTTAAAAGTTATGTTTTTGCAAATAAACATTATTTATAATGAGTCCACAAGCCCAAATTTGTGTGTATCTTTTCGAAACCAAGAAGCTTGTGTAAGAACAAAAATTTTGAAGTCTGAGCATGACTTTCGCATACTTTTCATGAAAGAACGAAAAACGTAATTTTAAAAATGTAAGTTAACAACATACAATTTTAACGTTTTTTTCCATTCGTTATTTGAAAAATATATCTTTTTATTTATCGCGTGAATTTTTTCAATACGCCCACTTTTAGGGGCGTGATATTTATAAAATACTTTTATTCACTTAAGATCGCTTAAAATCTACTCGATTCAACTGTAGTTTTACACATATACCTAAAAATTGACTAATGATATAAGCTCAGTTAGTGCTCTAAATTTTTTTGTTTATAAATTTTTAGGATTCAAAATTAAATTTTTAAAAATTCAAGTTTTGTCTTGTTTTGTTCAAATCGAACTGCAAGCTTAAAATTGACTGTCACTTAGCTCATAGTAATTGCCCTGACAGTAAAAAGTCTCGACTTTGGGAGTGGCACACGCCTTTTTTATTGCGATAGCAGTTTTTGAACATCGGCCACACATTTTTACAAAGAAGTCCTTAGAAACAGCTCCGACGGCTTCATTGACTCCACTACCTGCAGAAAATTTGCAACGAACTGTTCTATTGAATACCCTATTGCCTATTCCATATTAAACTCATACTCGGCTGTGACAAGCTATGATACCAATTTTTTTCTTGCAAACATTCAGGTAACGACGGTAATAATAAAACCGATTTTAAGATATTTTTAATTATAAAGATATGTTTTTAATGAAAAAATCGCCTTAAAAAAAGGCGATGTAAACAAATTCAACCATAAGACCCTTCATTGCAGTTTCATTGTTGAAGGAAAATTTTAAGCTAATATTATTATCTACTTTTTTTTCTGAGCTGCCTTAATTTTAATAAGTTTCTTGTGTTTTTTTATGGAAAGTAGAAGTTTACCACTCCCAAAAATATAATTCTTCTTTGTCAGACAGCAGTCTATACAATACAATTTCATGCTTCCTTTGTTTAATTACTACTAACGCAATAAAAAAGGCGTTTTCCACCCCAAATTTGTATTGCCAAGACGAAATCATTACTATAACCTTAGTACTTAGTTACAGAGAGTCTTGGCGAAGATAGTTTCTAACTACAAAACAATACATTATTTAAATTTTGAAAATTTAAATTGTGTTTGAAAATGACATTGTGAACTTATTTATAGGGGTATTTTCATAATCCTCGAGCCACACCCTGCTTTGTAACCAAGGAAAACACACATAAATTATTCAGTTTCTTACTTCAAAATTACAATCAATAGTAAGTAAGAAAACATTAGAAAATTAAGACAGATTTAGATTTTTAACAAAAATGTATTTCATATAAAAATAACGCCCCTTAATTATTAATATTGAAAAACCTAACACAAAAACATTTTTTAAAATATTTTTCGTACTATAAATACGTAGTAAAACAAAATTGTTGACATTGATTATGGGTCAAATTAATTTGTAAAAATACGCTTCTCTTTTCTTTTCTCTTCCTTTTTGAAAGTGGGCGTAAGTCAAACCCAAAACCTAAAAATGTTCAGTACCTCACAAGGTAACAACTTAAAAATAGAACAGTTTAGCTCTTTCGCTCGAATATTACCACCTTTAAATTACAAAATCAAAATTGTATGAAAAGTGGCAGTGGGCGTTAGTCAGGGACCAAATTTTAGTATTTTTTTTTAATTTACACAAAACTTACATAAAAGGCTTGTGTGTGAAAATTTAACATTGTATTTCGTTCGTATCTGTTCAAAAATATTATTTTATTTTAGTAAATAGCGATTGCTTGTGAGCGGATTTTACTGGTACAAGAACTAAGCCCTAAAAGAATTTCAACAATTCCCCGAAAAACACCGTTTATACCAACCTACTATCTCGTCAATGGCACTATAAATTTTGGTTAAGCCTTTAACTTGAAAACCGCTGCTTTCTTTTATATCAGACAGTAGAGACTGGTGATTCATTTTCACTTTGACTGTGCCTATTGTATTTCTACCATTTGACAAGTGAGATAGGAATGCAATTTCTTATCTGTGCAGATGAATTTTAAAATTTTAAGTCAATTCAGATACACTGAGAAGGATAACCTAGTCAACTACCTGTCAATGAAAAAGACCGACCATGCAAATGCTTGATTCCAAACTGATATTTAGTTACAGAAAAGATTCTTTCAAGACTTTACTTTTATTTAAACCAGCTTATGAAAAACATTTGCCCTCAAATTTTTGCTAACACTTTATTCTTTAATTGTCCTTTATGCTCAAATCTTTCCACTAGGACATAATTTATTATTTTTGCATATATGGACAACGCTTGCCACATTGAAGAAAACCGATAGTGAGTTAAGAATACTCTCTTTTAACATATTGACAAAAGTAAAAAAAAAAAAACAGCACCACCCTGTTAAGGTGGTTGAGTATTTAAATCTAAATTGCAGAAAATATATTTTCAAAGAACATGAACAAAACAGAAAGCTGATTTGTATTTTAAACACCAACTCCATGAAATTTCGCACAAACGTTAATGCTTCCACGGCACCGAAAAGCTCAAGTACCTATATGATAACTTGCATTTCTTGAATTGAAGAACTTGCCAAAGGACTGTGAAATCCTCTTTGCTGATGTCGTCATTCTCCGAAGAAAAGGAGCTCATATATAGTTTATTTTTTGTTTTACTTTTTGGTATATTCAAGAATATTTTCGTTGATTGCATCAGTCAGGAGAGGACTCTGGAGTAGCAAAAGAAGATTTCACCAAATGCAATAAGCTTAATTGGCAAAAATGTGTTTCAATGAAATGAAAAGGTATTAGAGAAAAGAAACAAGGATTTATGAAGGATTTGAACTTTTGTTTTTTTTTTCGCAACTCTAATGACATTTTTAAAAGGATCATTTTCTTTGAATATGAAACAAAAGAAGTTGGCTAGTTCTTAAATCTTAGAAAAAGTGCTTAGTTTGTGACTGTCGGTAATGTTCGTCATATCCTTACTCGAGGTTAAATCTATACTACTTTTAACGAAGGTAAGAGATTTCCAGTTTTAAAAATGAAAGGAGAAATCGGCGGAAGATAGATGATGCAATAATTTGCCACATGTAAGATACACCGTTTTTCGAAATTGTTTTTGAGTCCATTTTTGAAAGCTTACATGGATGTGGTTGAGGATTCCCAAAAATTTGCAAATAGGAAAACCCTGAATTTAAAAAATGCTCATAAGTTGCTAGTTCCTTTAAAATTGAAACCTTCAATTTTTTTTGTTTTGCAATAAAAGCTAAAATTTAGCTCCCATACAAAATTCTCTCCAAAATTAAGCCAAGCTAAAATTTAGCAAACCATTTTAGCCGACTGGCAACTCCATCTTTAATTTCAAATTTTTGTTTTGCAGTGTACATTTTTCAGCTGTCAAAATTTAGCGGGCTGATAAACAGATTTGTTCAGAGCGTAGCTAAAAGGGGGAATGGTAGGGGTTGAATCTCCCTCGTACATTTGTTCAAGCGATACAAAGTTATAAATACAAATAAATTGTTAAATTCATATATTTACTTATTTTAAAAAGTGTTTATATACAAAAACAGTCCCAGAATATTTGAATGCCCCTCTTTCACTTTTATGTGGTAATGTTCATGAATTTGAGAACAGTTGTATTTTCATTTTCATTTCTTTAAAGCTTCGGTCATCGAATAAATAAAATCGAATAATTCTGTGTTTGGTTTTGGCGACACAGTCAAACACCATCTCCAAAGTAATGCCTTGGGCTAATCATCATGTTTGCGGCAAGAGAACTTTTTAACTTTTTTGAAAAAGTCTTTGACCTCAATTTTTAGAGAACAGCTGTTTTGTTTGTAGTATGGCATTTTCTACACAACTCTTTTTTGACAAAATCTAGCTCTAGTTTTAGCTAATGTTTGAAGAGAAAAATGTGAACTAAAATTTAGCTCGAACTGCATACAGCCCTTTAATCTAAATTAAAACAATGAAGACCACTTAAAAGTGAGAACGTAATAGCGATGATGAGTATAAGGCAAGTTATGGATTAAAAAATCGAGAGAACAATCACACATGACATTACACTAAAAAAAAGAACGTCATCATATTGAAGAATGGCGTTCATCAACTGAAAATTATCATATAGATGTACTTTTCATCTCATTAATAAAAAAATTCAAGGAAAAAAAACTTTTCCCCATGAACCGTTCTTCAATATGAAGAATGCCGTTTTATCAACTCTTTAAATAGCATTTCCATAGAAATGTTCGAAGGGGTAGTTCCATAGTTTCATCAAAACTTTTCATGTATATGATGAATCCACGTTTCTCAAATTGATGAATGCGTTCATCAATATTACGAATTAAGTCATTTTATTGATACAAAATGTTCATCACAATGATGAAATCGATCATCAAAATGATGAATTCCTTTATTAAATTCAAAATTCTTTCATCATATTGATGAATGAATTCATCACTTTTACAAAAAAATTTGAAAATATTTTATGAACGCTGTAGTTAATATGAAGAACCAATTCATGATTATGATAAACAATTTAAGGGGCAGTTTTGTTCATTATATTGATGAAACAAATTGAAAAATAATGTACGAGATTCATCAGTCAAAACTGTCATCTTATTGAGAACTGGTTTTCATAATGTATATGAAAAGGGTTGTTGGACTAAAATTGATGATTTTTTCATAATACTGATGAACTTTTTCATCTATGTTACCCACCGATTTGGTTCAGTGTACGATGATGAAGAAGTCGAAATAAGTGGGTCTGGAAATTCTGTCAGTATATTTGTCTGTCTGTTCTCACCTTTACATTAGATTGGACGATTTGCTTCAAACTTGGTAGTTAGGAATTCCCTCGCCCGCTGTGTCTCCATAAACACAATCAAACATAAACAAAATGTTTGATTTTATTGAAAACGGCTCTAAAAGGTTTGATGAAACTTTAAGGATTCCAAAAAAAAAATTGATTTTTTTTTATTTTTAATATTTTTTTTTTTCGTGTAAAGGTATAAAGCAATACAGTTTTCCCAAAATACTCTTAAACTCTACAAAAAAAAAATAAATAGATTTTTCAAAATAATTTTTTTTTTAAATATATGCCCCAAGCAAATATCTAGCATAAGAGCAAGTTCAATATCAATAATATTAACAATAAAAAGAAGAGGGCCTTGGTGACTGCCTTGGGGGACCCCGGATAGAGTTCTTATGAGAATAAGAACTTATTTCCATGCAAAAATGGAAATATTACCAGATGGGTATTAATTCCGAATAATAGAAAAAATAAGACCCCATGCAAATATAGAAATAAAATTATAAAATCATTTTTCTGATAATAAATCAACCAAAAACCATTCCTTTCTCTAAATCTCTTCTAAGGCGACATAATAAAGTCTCTCGTCGAAGTCAATAAATTTCATACAATTGGACTTGGATAAATTTCGAGTCATCTGACTGATGAATCCTTCAAGGGCAATTATTTTTATTGAGTGTGGTGGCAGTTATCTTTCTCTGTCAGTGTGCGTGCCCTTGTTTAGAAATTCCCAACTGGGATGTATGTCGTTTTTGAATCTTAAAAATTAGTATGCTTAAATCGAGTGTTTTTGAAAGTTTGAGTTCAACATTGAGTATGTCGAAATCAATGTTCAATGGGGAATGATAAATCGTATGAAATTTTATGCTCCAAAAACTCAATATCTTCAGACTTTACATCGTAATTTACCCATTGTGTCACTATCTATGTGAGTGGCACTTCCTTTCAGGTTTCAGCCAGTTTCATTCTAATGACGCTTATGAGAAATGCCTTTCTAGTAATAGTTTTGCCTTCCCATCCCAATAAATGAGCATTATATTATGTAAAAAATAAAATTAAAACCCATAGAGAAAACATCTATACCAATATTATTTCTTTAAAAAAAAAAAAACTGAAATACGCTACGATGCACTTTAATGGAATAAACCTAAAGATTATCTGTTAAATGCGGTTTAAATAATTTAAGATGCAATAAAACAAACCACATAATAAGTTTACCTGCTTCAACATGTCCTTGTTTTATTCCCATGGACTTCTATACAACAAGCCTCTCACTACTTACTTGTCACTTTGCACTCTTTCGAAATTCTCTGAAATGGCATATCACTTTCCATCATCCTTCATCTTAAACGGCATGTCATGTATCTTTATTTAATGTCATCCACCACAATGCTCACCATAAATTAACCACAAAACTTGGTCCAATGTGTACGCAAAGTACGAAGAGTCACATCCTGAAAAAAAGAAATTAAAAAAAAAAGGAAACAAAACTTACATGATTTAGGGTTCATATCCTTTTCTTGGCAAAACTCCTTCAATTTATTCACATTTTTGTCATTTTGTATATTTTAAGTTTTCCACACTCACTATACTCTACATGTTGTTACCAATCACTGCTACAGCTGGTTGAAGGGGACCAAATGCTACAAAGGAGACAAGATCTGACCATCCACTCAACCAGCTACATACAGCGTTGTTATAAGCCTGAAAAATATTTCTTTTTTTTTGCTTAAAGCATAAACCACTGCACAAAGTATATATTATTTATATAATGACACAAACACTTGTAACTTTTGTATATATTTGTTTCAAACTTTTCAAAAAAAAAAAATAATGTTTAAAGTTCAATAAGTA
The DNA here is from genome assembly GCA_916050605.2 of Platycheirus albimanus. NCBI lineage: Eukaryota > Metazoa > Arthropoda > Insecta > Diptera > Syrphidae > Platycheirus > Platycheirus albimanus. The sequence continues at coordinate 14,865,433 of OU696698.1, read as the reverse complement.
GATACTTTTTCTTGACGAAGTGATGGTTAAAACTTTGGTCTAACACAAAAAAAAAAAAAAAACTTTTTCGTAGTCCTTTTTCTAAGGACTTAAGGAAAACAAAAGTCGGCATTTCCGATCCTGAATCCCTTTTGTTGGAAAGAAAACTTTTTTGTTTTTTTTTTGTGCGGATACTTACTCCTTCGAAGTCGATTTTATTTCATTGTTTAGCTTTCGTTTATGTTCAAGTAATTGCTTCTCGATGTGGCTGGAAGAAGGAGAATTTCACAGTTTATTTAAAATTCTAGTTTTCAATTAATTTTATACTAAATGCTAAAAATGGATTTGACAGATATTTGAGGAATTAAAAACGGAACAAGTTGAAATGTATTAAATATTTTCATGCATCTATGATAGAATGATTTTTTTCTCCAACTTTTTGTAATTAATGTTTATGGCATCTTTAATATTGGACACACAGCTAAGATTAAGAAACATAATTTTTGTTTAAAGATTCGAGTGTTATAATGTTTTGAAATTCGAGTGATAATAATAATTCATGGGACACTTATGTCATATTTTCTGTTTTTAACAAACTTTCAGTAATTATAAAGCCTTTTGCTGGTGAAATTCACATTCATTAAATGTAAGGTAAACTATGCCTTTTGCTTTGGAAACAAAAATCAAAACTTAAGATTCCACAAAGGATTCCTGTTTGACAGTTGTTCTATTGAATCGCCAGGAAGCCTAGACCAAATGTTAGACCTATACTACTACACACACAAACTTTGTAGTATGCCTGTGTTCACTCACATATCATATTGTTTCCCATTGTCAGAGGTGTCCTTGTTTTCCTATTGAAGTTACAGAATTTCCCATTGTGCACATTATTTTACAAATTCAATTCCAAGGAAGGCTTTGCCTCGTTTAAGTTTACACCATATCGCCATTCGAAAATTAAGCCTTGTGGGTTACAAAATATCCTGCGCAGCAGGAATCCTTATAAACACCTTCCGACATAATCATTTTTTTGCTGTTGTTTTGTTTTGTTGATTCAACAACTTAACTGTGTTCGGAGATCATGAATGCTCGAAAATTTGTCAGAATCCAAGGAGTGGGTTGGAGGGAGTGGAGTTAATGTCCAAAAGTGTGCCCTTATGTTTCGCTGGACGAAACGATGAATGAAAAAGCCTTGTTCGGGGGATTAAAGGAAAGTCCATCCTAGGGATAAAGCATAATACAATATATATCTACGAAGCTTTTGTCCCACCACGTACAGCTATACATATGTATCTGTATATTTGAGCTGAGTGTTCAGAAGGGCTCATATAACCAAACCCATATACACCATATCATCATCATAGAAACTGCTGCCTCGCTTTTATGGACTGAACAGTATGTGGATGTGAATAGGATGACGCGCATTGAAATTAAATTGCATGGATTTTATTGCGGGAGAGGCAACATCAGGATTAAATGTATTTCAGGCGAAGTAATCTACACGCGGTGAGCATTGTTATCCTTGTGATTTATAATGTCCAACGTAATGATAATACTGTGAATGCAGCAGGATATCCTTTATGGTTGGTTACTTTATTGAAAAGAACACCAACCATTATATCTGTCGTGAGGGTTGTGCTGATTCAATTGATATTTGTTAATGTGTGTGCGGTGTGTTGTATATATGTCGTGTCCTGTGGTTCAGATACTATCCACAAATATGTCCTTCTTTATTTTAATTTTTATTAAATTTGAAGGCTCTTTAAGTTTCTGTATGATGAATTTAAGAAAGTCCCCTACACAATTATTTTATTCCAACTCAAAGGGTCTAAGCACAGCTCCTTGCTCGAGGGCCTGTTTCAGGGTAAAAATATATTAGAATATGTGCTGCGGATGCGTTTCAATGTAATCTTTTTGCAAAAAAAAAAAAAAAAAATATATCAAAACTTCCTTGTTTACAGACTAAAAACTTTTCTTTTTTTTCAAATGTGCTAAGAATGTGCTGCAACAACTTTTATAAATGCGAATGTGAGTTTATTTCTTTCTTAGCTAGGCTTTCAAGCTTTAACAAGAGAAAAAAATAGGCTATCTTCTATCCAGAAAATTACTATTCCCGAAGGATAGGAAAATTGAAGTTCAAATGGCTTATGCAAATATTAAATACAAAAAAACTTTAAGAACACCCACCATGGACCTTCTTCCAAGCCAAAAACTTACTCCCAGCATGCTTGTCAGTATTTGCACAACCTTCATGTTTAATGTCAGACATTTTTAATCCTGTAACGAACTTTTCAAGCAAAAAAAAAAAAAAAAACTTGTTCATCGTACTTGCACTTACTTATAGACTTAGAACCAAGCTCCAGGGTATTACTCACTTATTCACTCAAAGTTATATCAACTTCTTCTTGTTTCTTATATATAGTTACCCAACCATCCTTCCACAATTACCATCAGCAACATGCAATTGTAAAAGAATAATTAGGAGCCGGGCGTCCCAGAAGAAACAACAACAACAACAGCAACAACAAGAAAATGGAAAATTCCGAATAATAATTGTAAAAACCCCAAGCGACAAATCCCCGCTAAAACATTCAACATAATGTGCGTATTTTTATCCCTCGGGGGCTTTTAGAGGATGATTTTGAAAATTGTATTTTCTCATCCTTTCGAGAGAGGGAATTTTTGTGTTGTTGTTTTCTATTTTTTTTTTTTTGCTTTTTTGTATCTTCCATCCTCGATTCCATCCAACGGCTTATCTGTAAAATAATTAAATAGCATCATTGAACGGATGTGCGGATGACACGAAGTAGGATGCATAAGATAGAATCGTTAAGAATAAAAAAAAAAAAAATGAGAACGGAAATGCCCAACTCCCGGTCTCAATCTCATTAAGTCAGAGCTTAGAAACAGGGAAGTCAACTCTTGGCTGTCACTCGCTTGCGGTGACAATCTAGAAAATCTTTCCCAAGGAGGGTCTTTTTGTGTCTCTTCATTTGATCCTTCTTTTGCAAGTTCGTTTTTATTTTTTTTTTTGCTTTATTTTTATTTTTTGTTTTGTTTTTATTTTATTTTTTTATTATCCTTAAAATCCTTTGTTGTTCCGAGGATTTTGTTAACATAGAACTGATAAACGAGGACAATAAATACCAACTTAATCCCTGAAAAGAGTTCTTCACCAACGAAGGATAATCGTATTTAAATTTCTTTGATGTTTGGACATTTTTCCATAGTGAATTATTATGTAAAATCTAATCCTTCAAAAAAAAAAAAATATTATATAAAAAAAAAGATAAAAATATTCGACTCACTTCAGATACTGAGAATGAAGAAAATCCTTTCAAAGGAGCCTTTTTATATATTTTTTCGTAGAATTTTTTGAAGTTTAATCTTTTTCTATATCCGGATCCAAAAACATAAATATGACAAAGATATTGCTGTGGAAAAGATAATAAACATACAAGCTGAGACTTTTTTTTTTTGCATATGGAAGATGTTACTTTTTAACAATCGATACAGTTGGTGTGGAAATATTATGTTGTCTCTGTTCACAGGATATCGATTTTGGGTTCTTTTTCTGTTCATAACATGACTGTGTGAAAGAAAATATTATTACTTTAATGAAACGCTGGAATGTGCTTGTTTAGTATTCACTGATGCCAACGTTATGGGTTTTAAGGAAGTTGGAAATCTCTATGACGAGGGCATGAATATGTATGAAACAGACATTTGAAATTTCAAAAACTCCAAAGGCCGAACCTCCGAAACGGTCAACATCTTTCTTAAATGTGTGGCTGAATAGGATTCATCTTTTTGAATACGAGGAATTTCCAAACTTGAAACTTAAACTCTCTATGACACACAAATTGGAAGAGAGGACATCTTGGGAGGATCCGAGTGCCCAATGCCCACCCTATATACGAACCACCTACTATAACGGACTCAGATACATCAATTTCATAGTGGGATAAAACATAATATTTATCGACACCATTTCCTCGCGTCCCAACTCAAGGGAAAATGGCCGTCACTAGATGGTAGAAACTGCAACCAAATCGATTGGGTTGCGATTAATGAAAGACAGTGTTCTGGATTTCTGAATGTCCATTGATTCAAATCAGAAAACATTGACTCGGATCACTATCTGGTTGAGAAAAACTTCTAGTGCGGATATCCAGGGAAACAGTTGGGCGGCGAAAAATAACTACACCGAGGATATTTAAATAGATGCCTACAACAGGTCGTTTGCTGAAAAAGGAAACTAGGGCTTTACGATGTGCAAGGAAAGCATGTGAAACGCTTGTCACCAAGAAGAAATAATAAAAGTGAAGTTGTTGATCAACACCAGGTTTCATAAGCTACCTTCTACCCTGCGAAAATGGTGATGGCAACACTGTAGAAAATACCCAGTTGATGTTAAGCCCCATTGAACCAGTTGCTTAATGGTGATGAAAGCGTTGGTTGAAATCGTCATCACTTCAAGTAGTTACCTCCCCATTTACAGTATTGCTTTTCAAATTCTCTGGAGAAAGGTACACAGGATCGATAGTATCTGCATCGTCAGAGAATTATGAATGATACACTTTCGGCCAAGTCAACCGATTTGCCTCGTCAACTCCTCTACAACTGTGACACTATCTACTTTTTCAAAATTAGGGGCAAATTTTCGAAAACTTCGCGTATAAAAGCGTTTTTGTTCAAAACTGTCGCAAATCGAAAGGAACCCTCGATCACCGAAACTGGGCTTGGGTGATTCATAACTAACCGTTTGCTCTCTTATAACTTGGTATTGGGAATATTTATATTTCTTTGATTGTTTCTTGAATTTTCTTTATGCCACTTTTAAGAAATGATTTATTTAATAGGACCCAGAAAAACGGAGCGAAACGGAGCTACGCTGCCTTATCAACAAAATGAAATGCAGCTTGCGGGAAATTTCGGATTATTCACCTTTTGTATCCCCTGTTTCTACAAAATCTGCGGAACTATTACCTTTAATTCATATTCCATAACTTGTGGAGAGTTCAAGAATAATGTGGCATGGAAATCTAAGAAATGAGTGTTTAATTTGGATCCCGGAAATTGCGCCAGAATTTTGCTTGGAAGAATTTTTTTCTGACATAAAATTCTAAAAAAAGCAAGATTTTTTTTTCGAAAATAAGCCAGAAATTTTTAAATCGTGCCAGATACCTATGGAAAAAGAGACAAAAAGTGAAACAGAAATAAAGTCAGAAAAAAACTAAATTCTGGCCTAATTTCCAAACTTCATTTTGAAAAAAAGACCAGAAAATCAGGATGAAACCAGCCCACGACCGCATAACAGCCCCTTCCCAACCTGAAGCTGTGGTTTGATAGTCCTTTTAAACTCCCACCTGTGTCTTAAAAATATCTAAAAAATCGAATTGGGCGGATGCAAGACGTGTCGGGAGACAGACAAGCCGCCATTGTATTATATTTGTATAGTAATTTCATTAAACATTTTTTTTGAGTTGTGAACTTCGTCAATGGCGGGGCTAGTTTTCTTATCTACATCAAATTTCTTCCATTTTTGTTTTTGCTTCCCAGGGCAATCTTAACAAAAACCACTCTTAACTCTCCAATCCCTTGTTTGTGAACTTCGTCCATAGATGGCGCACACAATGGTCCGCTTATTAGGAGTACTAGAGTTAATAAATACAATGAAACCGCCTATACCTGGGTCTAGTTTGAAAATAACTCAAAAAAATTACTGGTTTCCAGGCATTTTTCCCATTTCTGGAAATGCCAGAATTTTTTTTGGAAAAAAAGCCTGGCATTTTTGAAAGATTATCAGAAAACTTTGGCTACTTTTCCTAGGAAAAAGTCCAGAATTTAGTATAAAGATGTTGTTGGAGTTTTTTTCAAAAAAAAAAATCTTGCGTAATTTGCGGCAGCCATTAAATTTAAATTTTTCTTGAGCTCTATTAACCTTAGTGTACATAACGTCGGAAAATTGATCTGTTCTTTCAAATCAAGAAAACAGTGTGGTACCAATATGTGGGGAAAAATGTATTTTAAGGTTCTTTTGAAATCCATTAATTTTACAAAGCCAAATTTCATTTCCAGAATTCCAGCTGCTTTCTGCACTGCTTTCACACACTATTTTCTATTTGAAACTAAGGGTTTTTAGATCCCTTTGGTCTCCGAATCATATTCAGAAAATCTCTCTACAATTCATATTTATAGAACGTTTAGTTCTGGTTTTTCGCATTGAATGTCAACCTTCATCAACTTAAATAACCTTATTTCATCTAAAAGGTAAGTTTAAAAAATATTTAATAGCCCCATCCGATAATTTAAGGAAAAATCATCCCTTGGTGTCCCTTATTTTCCCCTAAGGCCAACAAGAAAAATGGAAAATGGAGCCTAATCGAGATCGAAAATAATAAAAAAAAAAAACAATTCTTGACTTATTTTGTTGTGTCCTCTCGAGTCCTTGAGGAATTACCCTACTTTGTCATGTTTTGTTTACAATACCTGTTTTTTCTTCTATTTTTGCTATGATAAAATTTGTGCAACAACGGGACTTGAACAGACAAAATAGCACCCGCCAAACGACAACCATTTTCTATCCCCCAGCTCCAGGTCTAACGCCTCTCAACGTCAACCTATACTAAAAATTAATTCAACTCATATCCTAACAGCATTTTTTTTCGTCCTTTCCGTTTCTCCACTAAAATCACGTCTGATGTTGATTTAGTCTCCCGCAGAGGATTTTTCGCTTCAAACGAAAGTTATGCATAATTTATTCCCACAAGGACGATGTGTGTTATGATGTGAAGGATCTCCCTCTCTCTTTCTCTGGTTATATGGCTAAGAAGATAAAATGGCAAACAACACCTGCCATGCCATGCCATCCCATGCGATGGACGCCAAGGTAAGGATCGAGGGGGTTGGTAGATGGTGTAAGATAAAAGAATGATGATAGAAATGAAGTACATATCCACTTTACTTTAGTCACACTGGGCGGTCTTATTCATGAAATAGTAATGTGAATGAAACATTAATTTTCGTTGTTGTTGTTGTTGGCGGTTTGTTTTTTTGTGGATACTTTTTCACAATTTGTGGTTGTAAGTATCAGGTTTCCGTTTTGGTCCTGTTGTTCATACATACATTTATCTTTCGTAAAAAGGGCATCCTTTCCTCTTTTAAGATGGTGTGAATTTAGCCGGAAGGATGTAACACTCCTGTAATATGGAAGTGGTTATGTGGAAAAGGAGGAAACTTAATATACTCATCCTATATGTGTGTTCGCCTTTTGTTACGTGAATTACTGTCTTAGGTAAAAATGACAACAGGATTATAAAAGATTCTAAGGAAGAGTAGATAAATTATATTGGATGTGGGATGGGTTTGGGAAATGTTACGATACGAGTTAGGAGGATTGGCGTAATATCGTTATGTCGTTATGGTAGATGAGATGACATCATATGAAATGATTTAATCAATCTGTGGTCTATAAATCGTCCCTAGATTTGTAATATCACAAAGTGTATAAGGTTACAGAATATTATATGGAAGAAAAAAATTAAAAGGAGCAACCCAAGACTGAAAGGACGACGCGTATGTTATATTTAATCGAACATAATATGTCTTAATAGAAATCTGGGTAGAGTAGCTAAGTGATCAAAAAGAAGTGTTGATCTGAGTTAAAATCAGATTCTCAAGAACACTTAGGAAATAGTTGTCGTTTAAGAGACACATCTAAGGGCAATGTAGGCTTTCCTCTTTCCTATCAAAAGTCTGCTACACAATGTCAGAGTCAGTCTGAAAACCAAGCCAATGCCTTTCGTCAAGTTTAAAATATTCTTAAGACAAAGGTGCTTGTATTTTTTTCTCCTTTCGAAGGTTAACTTCACTGGCTCTTGCATAAGGCTTGAATTGAAAAAAAGGTTTCGCCTATGAAAGTTGACTCATAATGTCCAAAAGAAGTACCTACGAAGTTCACGAACAGTTTTTACGAAATTTTCTCAATACTTGAAGTTGATAGTAATCTCAATTATGTTTCCTGTATGTGTGTGTATAGCACGTGGAAAGGCCAAATCTATAATTCAAGCGATAATTGCCTCGTTAATTCTTGTGAACGAATTCAAAACGCCTTCATCGTATAGTCCTTATCACCATATTGCTTCTGACTTTCTTCGTGAAAAATTAAAATACAAAAAAAAAGCCAATAAACCCAACCCTTCTCCCAATCAGACCTTGTATAAAGTTCATTAAGGAATTCCATGAATATACCATCACTGCCCTGCAATATTGTGTTATCCCGCTATTAAATCCATCCTTTCTCTTAATGAAGACAGCAGCGGTGGCATGATATTTCATGGTATAGCGTGGAGTGATATAATACCTGACATTGCATGTCCCAAACAGATTATGCCACTCCAAATGGTGGTAATATGAAAAATCACCACTGTCACACCCTCATGCTACAACTGACCATCACTGTCAACAAAGTTAAAAACTATCATTACTCTTCCCACTAGCCTTCCTGGGAATGAAAAATCAAGCTAGCAAAAAAAAGGATAAAGGGATAACCAGGGGCTGGATCTAGTGTAACATTGGAAACAAAAAATGGGTGTTAAACATAAACAAACACACAAAAATACATAACCCCTGTTGCTGGTGCAGAAATGAATATTTTCCTCCCTTTTTTTCACTCTGCCAATTTAAATTCATTATGATTGAAAAGAGTTTTAGGGAGGAATAATTCATAAGAAGGGACTCATGATGAATATTGGGATGAACTAACTTGCTTTCAAGTTACCAGATTACTATACAACTACTCCTCGTATACCTTTCTGTGTCCCTTTCGATGAATAAACTTTGTAATCCAATGAATGTAATAGTCTTTCATGATGAAAGCTTAGGGTTTCAGGATCTCAACGCCCAAGGTGACACAATCTTGAAGGAGTTTTTGTAAGCTCGTTAACCTCCCGCTTCCTTAAAGTTTATGTAACACAATAACTTAGAACCAACTCTGTGAAGTTTGGGGATAAGAAGCCAAGCCAAAGCTAAACAAAGAAGGATAGCCTTCTAAACTACAAGAACAAGCCTTAACTTAACTTCGGAAGCTCTTATTTCTTCAAAGAGGCAAGGCAAGAAGGACGAAAACAACAACTAATCACTGTCAGTTAACGGATAAAGTTACCGCTATCGACATCCTTCTTGCATAAGTATTATACCGACTATCTTCACAATGAGGATGCATTAAACGCATCCTGTACATCTAAGATCCCACTGCACACTGATGGAAAGGCACAAAGGAACCAAAACGAAAGAAGGACTTTCTGCACGAATCCTTGAAAAACTATACACAAAAATGGTGTTCTCTTGGGAAGTTTCGGTTGGGTGTCGGTTCAGTGTCGAATAACTTTTCCGCTATTTTAGAAAACTCTTATATTGTCGGCTTGCCAAGCCAACGGTTTTGTGGCTACACCACACTAATCTTTAAGGGTTGATCGTTGCCAAAAACAAAGAACATTTATTTCAGCCCCCTTAACTGCGCCGCCATGCCAGTTCTCTGAGTAAAAACTTTTCAGTGGTTGTTTTTATTTATCGGGACTCGGGGGAGCTCGGGGTAAAGAATGAAGGAAGCCCATAGTTTTTGGACAGAAGAGAAGGCTTTATCAGTTTTAGAGTGTTTTATATATTTTTTTTTCTTCCTTGTGGTTGAAAGATTTACGATAGCTACTAACAATTTATATGCGCGGTTCACTGTTTAATGTAAGGGTCAGGTGTTTCCATTAAGCAAAAAAAAAAATAAAAAGATGGAAGTAGGTAGATATTGGAATTCCAACCGACACAGAACTTTGGCTAGAAATCACTTAGATATTGGTTTTTTTTTCTTCTTTAAAACAAAAGCCCTCAGGAGCTGCTAAAGGGGCCTTATCTTCATATCGAACTCAGAACAAAAAAAGTCCTTCACACACACACACACTTACCTACACATAGACACAAACATAAAACTATACCCAAAGACCGCACATTTGGAAATTAAAGGAAATTCTTTTTCTACTACTCCTCCTGGATTCTATTTCTTTTTCCAAGGATTTATTGATAAGCTCTTCCTTGGGCAGGATAGATTCCATTGCGAAATAGCTTTGTGGTAAGCATTGATTCACACACAAATTGTGCCTCTGTCAGGAAAAAAATATACGTTTCCAGAAAGCAAAATGTATATGTGTGGCATAGGAATGCTTATATCCGTACCTACCTAACTTACTACAAAAACCAAGAGTAGAAAAAGGAAATAAGGAGCAAAAAAATAACTTGAAAGGACATTTACTAACGAACGAGACATAGACGTGCACTTTATGGCACTTAGGTAACTTGCCATAGGCGCAGCTCACTTATGCACTATGTGAGCTTATTCTTTCTTTTTTTTTTTTTATTCTCTGTGTGACGAAGTAAAGGTTGTTCCTAATTGCTCAATTAAGGTTGGATGTGGAAGAATTTATAAAGTTCCTTTCCTTCCCTTACTACCTACCTACTGTGTATTTAAGAAGAAAAGATATAAAGACCACAATGGATTAAGGGGATTCGAAATGGGCTTTTGGTGTATGATGGATTCCATTTTTCTTTTTATTTTACCTTTGATGTTTGGATTTTTTTTAAAGCGAACATTAAAAATGTTTTGTGAGGAAAGTGTTTTGAAGTTTTTTTCTTTGTTTTTTTAAAGCTGCAATTAAGTACTTAAAAAAATTTAGTGTTTTTGTTAAGATACTTTACAAGGGAATTTATATCTTGTAGATACAATTTATTTAGTGGTACAAAGTTCTCTTGTTTGAGTGTTTATTATTTGAGAAGCGTATGTGTTGTAAAAGGGTCTTGTATCTTTCGTTAGTATTTAACAGTTATCAAAAATAAAATTACAACTGGCGCCCAACGTGGGAAAACCTGTAGTCTGTTAGGGCCAGGGAAAGGCATTTGGAGACTTAAAATAGACCGAGGACAAGGAATTATTTATTTGATTGTTGATTTTTCGTCCATCAGATGTGTATTTCATGAAGTAATTGCCAGTTATAAAATAAATGAAAGTTCGAATTGGCGCCCAACGTGGGATCCACTATATTCTGTTCAAACAACCAAACAGTTGAAATCTTAACCCAGCTAATTATATTTTTTTCTAATTGGGAGTTAAGTCCTCTATTATATCTTTCAATAAATAATAAGCAAGTATAAACAACTTACAATGGGCGCCCAACGTGGGGAAAGCTTAATTCTGAGTAGCAAGCTAAGCATTTGGTGGCTTAAGCATAGGCCGAGTGTATGAAGTAATTTTTTGTGCTGCGTTTGTCAGATGTGTGTAAAATGAAGCCATTAACAGGAACGAGATTAATAAAAGTTTAAATTGGCGCTCAACGTGGGTTTTGTATCATTCTGTACAGCAACAAATAAATTACAGATTTCTTTTTCAATTGCTGGCTCAAGCATAGGCTGAGTGTATGAAGTCATTTTTTGTAGTGCTTGTGTCAGATGTGTGTCAAATGAATCAATTAAATGAAAATGAGATCAATGAAATTTTCAATTGGAGCCCAACGTGGGTTTTATTCGATTCTGTACAGCAACCAACAAATTCAAGATTTCTCTTACAAACAATAACATGTTTGGTTTAGTCAGTAAATCAGTTGATTTAAATATCTTTTATTAAATAATTCGCAAGCATAAAAGCTTTTAATGGGAGCCCATGGGAGAATTTTAAATCTGGGTTAGTAAATAAAGCGACTGGAGGATAAAACATATGTCAGATCTAGAAATCATATTTTTGAGTGGTTGGTAGCTTAAATAGCATGTATTTATGATGAATAAATGAACAAATATAAGGAATATGAAATTTTTAACTGGCGCCCAACGTTATGTTTTTTAATTGTTTAACAATCAACCAAGCAGTAAATTAGATAAGTATCTTTTATTACTCGTACTAATTATATGCTGGACTTATTCTTAGTATGTTCAGCTGATAGTTATATCTTTCACTTCACAATAAAAAAGCATAATAAAGTTACAATTGGCACTCAACGTGGGGGTAATCAAACATTGACTAAGCAATAATTGAAGCATTGTGCGGCTGAAGTAGATACTAAGTAGAAGACATCATATTTCGATGTTCTTGAAAACGCATCCTAGTTATGTTTTTCTCATTGAATGATTTAAAAGTATAATAAAACAAAAGTTACAGTTGGCGCCCAACGTGTAAAATATTTGCGTTGTTGGTTAATGAGCTTAATGATTATTTTTGAAGAGTTTTAATACAAAACTAGCAATTTTTAAGTAATTTGCTATAGCATCCTATAAATATGATTTATTGAAAGACACTAAATTTCTTTAAGGAGGTTTTATAACATAATAAACAATGGTGCCCTATGAGAAACACTCAAATTTTTGTGAGCAATAGATGCACTTCACAGCCTTATTTTTCTTCGCTCTGAAATAACACCAATTATAATTTGTCGAGTGAGCTTTTTATTCTTAATTCAAAACATCAAATAATTCACTCACTGAAAGGATCTCTGTCTTGGAATGAAAATCCTGTTTTCCTGAATATTCACCTCACATAATAAAGTATAAGTAATTTCTTTTATTTCCAAGAAAACTGCCAGTTCCAGAATTGCTGACTTCATTCATTTAAAACCTTTGTATATTTGCATTGTTTTTGCAGACGCAAAAAATTAAAAAGAAAAGAATTCCAAAAAAAAAACTACTTTAAAATCAAAGACAACACACACACACATAGACATTTCCGCGTATGGAAATGTATAAGAAGGAACTGAATTTTCTCCTTTACTTTCCGTTGCGTTATTAAGTGATTTTAATCTGAACAGTGAGCCTTTTGTTTTCTTGAACACGCAAACTGCACATAAATTTCCAGAATTTTTTATTGTTTAATGAAACCAGGCCACACATAGCACAAGGAAATGGGGATAATTAATTATTCGCAATTAAATTGGTTTCAAAGGAAGAGTATTTTTAAGTTTTCGCAAGGGAAGAATCCTTTGGAAGACAGTTTTTTTTAACTTACCTCATTTAAATGTGAACGGGTTTTTTGTATGTTATTGTTGGCCGCAGAAAAATTAAATTTTATTATAGGTCTGGTGGGGGCTGGCAGCACTCTTTTAGCAAATCCTGAAAAAAGAAATAAGATAATTTATTTGATAAGCTTAATCGATGATTTTTTTTTTTTTTGATTTTGCGGTTATATTCCTACGTTAAGTTTAATTTAATTACAAGAGTTAAAAATAGAACTGAGGAATGCATTCTGAAACTATAAGTGATAACTATTTAGTCATAAAATAAGGTAGGAGATAAATAAGAACCCTGTGGCACTACACCAGCAATAATTCAACGTAAATTTGCGTGCGTTATAATGTCGCTATGATCATCTTAGTCGCCTTATATGACAAGAAGACAGGAACGTCAGAGATATCATTTCCAGTGATCCCAAAATATTAAATTCCCCACAGCTATTTAAATCCATCTTAAAATTTCAAGGAGAATTATAACATATCTTTTAGCTCTTTTAGCTAATTAGTATCTTTCATCCTTATTTTCTTCAAAATTTATCGCTGAAGAAGCTGCGGCTATAAAAGTATTTATAAAGTAATTTTTTAATGAAGAAGTTTCAAAGCTTTTATTTTCCCTTTAGGCTCCGGCTCTGATGAAAACTCCTTTTTACCTTCCTGCCATAATGTCGTGCAGAGAATATTTTAACTTAAAAATTTCCAAAGTAATTAAATTCAAAATACTAGGTATACCCTTAATGAATTCCCAATATTTACAAACCCAATCACGAACAACTTCCCCCACCAACTACCTACCTTTACCTGTTTGCACCACTCAACACAATCATGCGGTTGTTGTCAATGATGGATGGGGTATGAATTACAATGAGGACAGCAGCAAGGACTCCATAAAAAAGAGTGAGCGCAGAGAAAAAATATGAAAGAAAAATGTTTATTTTTTTTTTTTTTTTAAATAATAGGAAATAAATAAAATAACGTGCAGAAAATAATTAATTAAGCTCAGAAAGAACTTTGAAGCTAACGAGGTCCTTTTTCCCTCTTCATTTTCATTTTCAGTTTTGTTGCTCTTAACAGTAGGTTGTTTTTTTTTTTATTTTTGCTTTCTCTCATACAAAAGAAAGTAATTTCCATCATCATGAAAGGGAAACAATAAATGATAGACTGGACTTTAACTGCGGAGGGGGTGTGGAAGGGTAGAGGGGGTATTTTGTGCTCCAGGTTATTGTGTACCTTCTTGTTTAACATGGAACGGGCTTGAGGCAATCATTAAAATTGTATTACCACGTAAATTACTCCTTCTTCGGGCGAATTTGTATATTTTAATGACAAAGATTCTTTAATTTAAATTTTTCCTCTTTTTTTTTGTTCTTCCATTTTAAATGAGTGGTTTGTTTGTTTTGATTAAAATATCAATTTACTCGGATTCAATTAAATACTTTTTTCCATTTTGAGTGGGTTGATTTGAATGATGAAGAGTGGGCGGAAGAGATGAGGGATCAATTTTATTGAAAGGTTTCGTCGGTTCAATGGAAAATCGATTAATAAAATTATTTTTGGAGTAATTTATTATTTCAAGTAGGTATTATAAGACTAAGGACTTAAATCTTTAGGGGGGGGGGCTTTTGGATAGGTGTATCTTTTAATTACATTAAACACATTTTGGCTGTTAGGGAAGGGGGAATTCCATATATCGATACCTACATAAGATCTGCTTTTTTTCTACTTTAAATGGTATTTCTCCTGACTCAACCTTCCCTAATATTCCACACATTACCATGGGGATCACTGTGTAGCTGTGAAGTTCGAAATGAGGTTAACCGGTTACCCAATCAGTATTTTTTCTTACCAGACTTAACTCAACCCAAATGGATCTCTGCCCAGCAGAAAGCCTTGATATCAAAATTTTAAAATCTGAAATAAACCGCAGTTCTTAAACTCGTGGTTGGAGAAAAAAATTAGAGCATTGTTATCACGTTTACATTCGTATCGTGTGGCTCAAAAAGAAGTCTCTATATTTTATCAGGGTGATGCAGTATAATATTGCTTCGGATAGGTATCAAAGGGATAATGTTGCTTAAATAAATCCCTACTGAGAACGAAAATCTGAAGTTTCCCCGATGTATGAGTCTCTATCTCTAACCATTGGCGATGGAAATTTAATTCCTTGAAAGGCTGCGGGTTTTTCCTCAAAAGAAGAACAGGGCAATACTGTTGTATCGCTCATTTCAAAGGGGGAAAAATTAGTAAAGCCCTGTTTTTTTTTTTTAATATTTAAGGCCTCTAATAGATACTAACATTTTGTTAACTAGCCATAGCCATATCCAGTCATTGAACCAAGGCCAAAATTACTAAGAAGTCTTCTGAAATCTTATAGTACTTCAAGTGCTCTGAAGGTTGGGCAACAATTCATTTAAACCTCCCAATCGGATCACTACGTTAAATAAGCAAAGTGTCAGATTTATGGATCCCATAAAAAAGGACCATTTCAATGTCTATTAAAAGTTTCATCGTAGTATCTTCTAGATACCACTATTAGTGTTAGGTGTGGCCTATTTGGTCCCGCTCTAGTTACAATATTTTATAATAACACATTTCTTTTTATGACATCAAGACCCATTGAATGCTAAACTTCAATGATTTTGACAAAAAACTAAACGATAATTTCATCTAAAAATAGGCATCCTAAGCCAGACCATTGAACCCGATATAATAAACAAATCCCCACTTTATAGTCAATCCCTTCACTTTGATATAAGCTCACACCCCAAATACCACACTTTCGAAGGAACACTGCTCGTACTATTCACCCTTTCACCATTTTAGCACATTAAACCCGATTTAGCTTTGAGCCTTTCAAATAGCTTTTCCATTTCTGATGGGCTCCTTTTTTTTTGTCGCTCTGTAACTAACTTGAAAACAACCCTTTCTTTTTAGTCCTTTTTTTATGCCATAAGAACCGACTTACTATACCTTCTACAACTGCGAGTGTGTTATTCGATTTTCCTATAAACTACTTCCACAATGAAGCACCAAGCACGAAGCACATAATCACGAACAATCATACCAAAAATACATAGATATTCCAAAAAAAAAGGAGCAAGCAAAGCCTCTAATGATATTAAGAAGTCGTTTGAAAGAGAAAAAGGCTCCAACAGCTATGAGCCATCATTTTGCTGTTGGGCCCTTTTTTATATTTTTGGCATAAAAACCCTTTTTAACGAGTGTTTTCTTTTCTTATTCATTCACACAGCACAGCGTTATACACTCAAAGATGTTGGAGAGTATTTTACAACTTCATTGCTGGAAAACTTGAGAAAAGAAGCATCCTCTTCAGTTAGATATACTCACTACAAGTAGAAATGTAGTAGGTTAGGTATGAACGTTTCGTTTGGAGACGGCAGGCGATACGAATAGCATACCTTACAACAGCTATCACATAAAGACAGAATATCTGGGAGTAGTATTTTGGAATCTTGTTACGTAAACTTTATCATATTCCACATGTCTATGACATAAGAAAAAAAAAATAAAATTCTGAAACTCACATCAGACATGAAAAGAGGTGCAAGAGATAGATGAAGGCATTACCTACTCTCGTGCTTTATTAAAGAGGATTTCATGCTCGTCATCTTTTGCTATTATTGCTCTTCTTACAAAGTAAAGTATCATCGTCCTGAATATAGTTGTAGTTCAGGGAAAGACTTGCTTGATATGAAATAAAGGCCTAATTTGATCTAAGCCTTTGCCATTTTTAATTGAAAATGTTGGAGCCTTTTGTGACTTACAACAGTCCTAAACATTCCTGTGTTTGCCGATTTTGGCTGGATTTGCGTTTGGCTGGATTTGTTATTAGGGTTGCCCTGTATCACAAATCTTAACATTTATGTTACTATCCCTTTTGTGAAGAATTAGCATGCCATCTACGTTTCTTGTAGTTCACCATGTGACCCCGTTTTGAGTTTCATTCGATTTGGCCCAGAACATAAAGTGCTCCAACCTAATTGCTAAAATCTGAATTCCAAATGAAATTTTTCAGGCAAAGCTGGAATTCTGATACCCTAATATATCTTCAAAAAGATGTTCTTGGCGACAAAATTCAAAAAGAAGCCTAAGAAAGTAGCTGAACATCGCTCCGCGCCTTTTACTGGATTCACACCAAATCCGCTCCTGATGAATTTCAAAAAACCATCCTCATACCCTCACTTCATTATGTTGCACAAAGTGTGTATAAGTTTTCTTGAAATTCTTTATGGTTTTTCTTTCATCCAGTGAGCCTCTGAGCATACCTTACATTCAAGTTGCTCCTTGTGTGCTTGTTCAAGTTATGGTCACGATAAGATGGAGGTAAAGGCGGTAAATTAATACGTGTGTGCTATGGCGCTGGCGCCCCCTTCAAAACCTCAAGAGAAAAATTCATCTTGTTTTCACCTCCTTACTCTTGAAATATAGGTAAACTGAAACGGACAAAACAAGAAGTAAAAAAAAAAATGTGGATAGGTTGTTAAATGAGGCATTTCAATCTCTAAATAATTAGAGTGTGTGTGTGAGTGGTTTTTATGTTTTCTTTTATTTCTATGTCGAACGTATCTATGTATGTGTTGAGTTTAATTTCTTTCTGTAGGTGTAACATCATAAATTCTTCACAAGAGGGCGTTTTATGTACAATTTAAAAGCAAAAGGTTTCATTTTGTTAATTGTTTTGTCTTGTTTTTTTTTCTTCTTATTGTCTACTGTTGCGTTTTTAAGGACTATCATCAGTCAGGAGGAGTTGGTAACGGCACTCAGAATGATAAATGTTGCCATTCAGATTGTTTGACGAAGTGGATTTACATGTTGAAGCAAAAAATAAAAGAAAATTATATTAAAAAGTAGAAAAGAAGTAAATATGAAACATTTGTTGCTTTTGTACTAAGGTTTCGAACTTTGTTGAGTTTGTTGTGTGTGTATCTTAATAATTGAAAATACTGTGGTATTGAAAGCTGTCTTTAAGAAGAGATCTTAAGATCTTTTTTTTAATTCGAAATAGCAGCTTCCCGAGCTTTTTCTGTCCCTTTGGAAAGAATTTTTTTTGTAGAAAAGGTTTGTTTGTTCAAAAGTTCATGATGATCGGTTCAGTTGTTAAGGAGTAAAAGCTGAACAAAGCCTGATTTCAGAAAAAAATATGAAACATTAAATGTATGGTCTGTTTAATTTGTTGTATGAAGTGACTTGGTAAGGCACCTACACCTACATAGTGCAACCAATATTTTCCCGAGTGTTTTTTTGGTTGCGTTCTGCCGTCTGTCAAAATTCTACAAAACGGCGATGTACTGAGATTATTAAACACATTGAACACTAATAACAAACTTTATTGTATTGCGAAAACTCACAGCACTTGAATAGAATAGTCACAGAGAGCAGCCATTTTTGTTTGTTTACTGTTTTGATTAACTCGTAATAATAATTCACCGCGAAAAAAGTGGGGAGATCAGACCTCTAGATATCGCCATATTGCATATTTCCAGCCATGACGTATGTTTTAGCATTTAAACCATACAATTATGTTTGCATAGGCTAATTCTATCTTTCTGTTTGATTACAGTTGTTCTCCGTCTTACAAAAAAAAAAAAACATTCCTGAATTTTTCTTTGATAAGAAAAATTATAAAACAATAAAATAAAATATAAAAAAAAAACAATAAAAAGTCAATTTAAGAAGACAGCACTGGTAGCATATTGCATCTTTATAGCTCTCTCTCGAAACTGAGAAGAGAAGAGACTAGAGGACAAAGAGAAAATCGTAAAAAAAAACAAGAGGAAAGAGAACGATCATTTACAAATAAACAAACACTCTTTTTTGAAGTTGGAGAAGAGATAAGCTTCGTTGAAATTCTCTTTAACAAATCAATTTTCATTTGATTTTGTAGGTACTTGAAAGTTCAACTTCACATTATAGTTCATATTTGTCATTTTGAATGCATTATTAATGGAACATTCTAAATTAACAAAACGTGAGAAAAAAATACATACCATGAGTTCAGCTTTTAAAGGCCATAGTTTCTTGAACTGAACTAATTTTTCAACTTGATGAAAATATGATGCGACACAGAAACTTTTATGGTTCCAGGACACAGCTAACGTTTTTCATATCAACAAAGGTGTCGGTCAGATTTTATCGATTGGTATCCCATCGTCTGCAATTTTCAGATATTTTAGAAAAAACTCTTCAAATTTTGAGCCATCAATAACTGTCTGCGACGTGCCACAAAGTAAACCCAAACAAATAAAAACGTATCGTTAGATGCTGTATAACACAACATAATGTTTTGCGTTTTTAATGATAAAAATCAGCTTAAAAAAATCGCATAAACAGCTTGTTACACGAAACAAGTATCCTTCCCGAAGGAACAGTCTCCATCATATATTTCCTTCGATCCACCATCTTTAAAGTGATCACTTTCTAAGTACACTTTATACTCTAAAATGTAAGTGCACATTTCACTTCTAATATCATCATCAGTTTAAGTTTTTTTTTTTTGTTCGTCCTCGCCTTCATCACTAAGTCCTTACGGGGTTGCCAAGAAAACATTTGTTAATGTCAAGACCCATGTGAGTCTTAAGTGTCAGCAAAAAAAAAAAAGGGATTTCCTTCATGAGCGATTGTGCTCAATGCAGATGGGAATTCTAGCAAAAAAAAAAAAAAAAACATTCATACACTACACATCGTCCTCGTCTGCATTTTATAAATTCCAGACGGCGATGTCGACACTTACAATGACGACGACAACGACAACGTGAGTGCATAGAAAATTACAACCAACCAACCAACTGAGACCGATGTAACTAAACTTCAGGAGGGATTCAAAGAGTTGAAAATTTAAGTCAATTTTTCCAACTGTCAAGGGTGTCAATTCAAAAATAAATGATTCCGTGTATGAATTATTGGTTGAAGGAAAAAAAAATCTCACAAGTCCTTATTGACAGGAAGTCGTGTCGTGTGTTAAAATATGGTATTAAGCGGGAAAATAGTATTGGGAATATTCCCTAGCCGATAATGGAGATGGATGATTTTAAATTTAAGTAAGGAAGGATTGGAACAAAAATTAGAATCCATCTTGAAAGAAAAATATTGATCCTTGAAGAACAAAAAACTCCCACCCTCTCTACATTATCTACATTTCTCAATTTTTATTGACGTTGAAGGATGTACTCACCACATTCCAATATCCTTATTGCATTGTTGGTTCTCCACAATTTTAACCCCAATGTTCATTCTGAAGATTTCCATTAGTTCCATCCTTCGTATTACATTATTTTCATTTTAATGTTTTTTTTTTCTGCTCCTGTCGTTTTGTTTTATTTTTCAATCAATGAACACGTATCCTTGTTCAGCTATTAGCATATGTTGTGCTTAACTTACATATATGTACATATCTTGGTGCTGTGTTACCAAGAACTCAGCTGTTGTCTCTCTGGTGGACGCTTCTGGTGGTGATATCAGTATTAGCATCTTCAATTCCAGAGCTGCAAGGAGCAAAAAAAAAAAAAAACAGAAAATAACATGAGCCAAGGGTGGTAACTGGCAAGGAAAAGGAAGCAAGCATAAAATGTAAATTTATATTCAGAGATACGAGATACATGTTCTTCCACATCCAATGGCATGCACTGCACATTGCAAAGCATATCGCATCATAGATACAGCAAATAGGTACTGGTGCTGGTTCAAGTAAAAACCACTTTGTGTGGTCTGGAAACAAATGAAATAAGAATATCCTTCCTCCGCTTCTTAACCGCGCGCGTGCTTGGTGGGGCAAGTGGTTATGAAAAATTCATTAGGTTGCCTAGAGGGCGCACCTACTGGATTGCACACAAAACATGTGCCATTTTTATACATCCTTTCTGTATATGAGAGAGTGTATGTATACAGTCTACTAGTATGTTGCAGCTGTATTTATATTTTGTATGTAGAATATACTAAACGTACAATGCATTTCAAGGAGTGAATATATAGTAAGCTCGTATATGTAAAGTACCGAGTGGGTATTATAAAATTGCAAAAGGAAAAATATTGATAGAGTTTCCATCTCCTGCGGCTAGATAATTTTCAATCCAGCTTCCAAGGACTATATTTTGTTTTCATATTTTTTTTTTTGTATTACTATGCATATCATTATGCAGATGCAGTATATTTTTCTTTCTTTTCAGTTGCAGTGGAACTCAACACCCGCATCAGGATGCAGATATGATGGTGATGTTGATGATGACGAGAAATTCCGCAATGGAATGGGTGTATATTGGAGCATTCAAAATTGTGAGAGTGTTTGAATTTTGATTAAGTTTAAGGTGTTTGTTCAGATGGAATTTTTAAATTGTTCTTAAGTGACGATGCTGAAGGACTCTCGAGTGTTGTTTTCGTTGGTAAGTGTTGAAATGAATGAAAATTGTGAATTATTCAGACAAAAACAAACCCCACATACAGCTCTTGGCAACTATTATAAGTGTCCTTAAAATAGATCGATTTTACATTTTCTATTATTATTGCTGGTTTACAATACAATTCCAGGTATTCGTGTGTTATAAAAAGCCAAATGGAAATAATTTGTACGCACGATTGGAGACAAAATTAACCTTGAAGCAGCCAATTCATTGATAAGAACACGCAACTTTGTTCACATTGTCCTATTAACGTATTTTTATATCCTTTTAGGCTTATTCAAATAAAAACAAATAATCAATAACTTGGTTAGATTCGCAACACAAACTTTAATGGAAGAAACACATTCAGCAAAACGAGGAACACTTTCCACAAAGGAATGTCATTTTATTTGATGAAGGCTTTCGACTTCATTTTGGTTTAAGGAAGTAAAAAAAATAACATTTAGTTTCTTAGTGGTTAATTGAAATTTTATTTCAAAAATTTAATATGATCATTCTTAGTAACTGAAAAATATACACAAATTTCAAAAAAAAATCAAATGGAATCTAAATTGTGTGCTGAGAACCGTCTTGAAGAGTCAATTTGAAAGTGAACGTGGTCGCATCACAAAAATTGAATCGGCTTTTAATATTGTAGATACTCTAGTCTAGAACCTGATTACTTTCCTGTTTTATTGGAATACTTATAGAGATTTGAAATTTCTTTTTTTGGGCTTCAACAAAAACTCGCGCTTGGTCTATTTTCAACCGATGACGTCATCAAAATAATTTGCTATTCGATTATGTATAGAACCGCTCATGTATTTTTCAATACTTGAACGATTTGCAAGATTTGGGATGGGAGTTCTGAGCAGGACTTAGGCCTAGGAGTGGAATATGTCAGGCGGACATTTTGAGTTACACATTTCAGGATTTCGTCTAAGAGCAGGAAGTTTTGTGAAGCTAGTATGTAACCCATTTTCAAGGTTTCAGCTTTAACTTACAATTTGTTCTATTTTTTTTTTTGACTTTTCAACCTGAAGCTCAGATGAGGTATACTGTACTTCGAAGTGCCATCAAAAAGATTTGTATGCGATGAGGAAGTGCAGCTGATTTCTACTGGAAGCTACTTTTTGTCTTATTTTTAATCTTGTAATAATTTTAACTATGTGCCTGTAAGACCCAAGGTCTTTTGAATGCAAACTGCACGGCAATAGTTAGAAGGAATAGAAAGATAGGAAAGATTTTTTGTTGGTACAATGGATTGAGAAATATGTGGTATTTATCTCACAAAAATCCCACGGGTGGCGTCCAGTTGAAGCTGGGGGAATATTGAAAAATTGCTGCTCAGGCTGGGGCTCGAACCCACAACTCTTAGGTTAGCAACCAAGCACTTCATCTATTGTACCATTGCCACCCGCATCTTTAATATTGTTAGGGAGACATTTATATATGTCCCGAAAACTAGTCAATATTAACAATTACGTTTGTAGTAATTAAAATAATTTTGTCTCTATAGAAAACCATACTAAAATAAGGGATAGTAATTATCAGCGCTGTCGATGAGCATAGAAGGGCTCTAGAACTATATACTTTCGATACTATCAAGATAAAATATTATTTTATTAGTTTTCTCCAACAACGCAGATTATAAACAGTTTTTTGCTACAGCTCCACGCGGGGCCGGGTCTGTGACTTACACTCTCAACTATTCATATGTGTGCGTTGATATTCTGCAGGAATGGAAGGGACCAACAATTTACCGCTGAATCGGAACGGCTGACAGAGAAGCACTTCCATAACCTATTATTTACTCTTGGAGGTTTTGTCACTTCCTCGCCAGAGGCTGTAGTTTGGAAAAGAACTTAGGTAGAGTTAGGGATCGAACCCAGAACCTGTTCTTCGTAAAATACAGTTTTAATTATACGACAAAACAATATCACATACATGCTCCTTTAGATCACGCATTTTAGAACTTTTTACATCTTTGAAAATGTTTTGTAACACTTCTGATGACTGAAAATGGATTATTTTCTGTTTTGAAGTTCAAAATTAAATAATTTTTAAAAAAGGAAATATTTTGTTAACATATTTTTAAAAACAAAAAAATCCATAATAATTTACAGGAATGCAATGACAGTGGCTAGATGCCTGATTTGAGATCAATAACTCTGTCTTTTGACAATTTGCCTTGATAAAAAGTTATTAGAACGTCCTTTGTTCTTTTTTTTTCGAAACCATGACTTTGGAGACTTTGGATGTTTTTGAGATGACAAGTAATGCTGTCAATTTCAAATACGATATTGAAAAGTACCTACATTCAATTAAGCAGAACGCTTCAGACACCAATAAACTGGAAAACAAATTACTTTAAATAAGGGACACAAGATGTAACTTTTGAGGATTGGTGTCTAATTTTAAGCATAATAGCTAAAATAAAAAGAATCATATAAATGGATAGTTAAAAATGGAGGTATCTACCTTCTAGGGCATTCATGATATAATTATTATATTGAAAAAAAAAAATGATCCGAAAAAGACAGCACTGGCGTAGTAATACTTTTTCTTCACACACTGCCACAAACATAACTTCAAAGAAACTTCAGTGTTCAGTGCATCAGGATAAAGAGAAACAAATAAAGTGGTTTATCATCGAAACACTACACATCATCAATACAAACAACACTTTGAAGAGACAAAAGATATGGGAAACGTAAGCCTTCATTACAAACACCGATATATGTAATATTAAATCAATCAGATTTATTGCTAACATGGTTTTAAGTTGATTGTCAGAGCGCTAAGTTTCAATTTCGCTTCGTGGTCCTCATTAGTTCAACGTATAGGTACTATTTTAAAACTTTAAATTATTGTATTTTCAAATCTTATTTTTAAAGTGAAACTTTTTTCTTTCGTCTCAAATTTTTTCGTTCATCTGTGGAATGTTGCAATATGGTGGTGCCAATGACTCGCATCAGCTGACCGTGTAGCATTTATATTCTGAATCATTCGTGCACGTGCTCCGCGGTATGTGATGTGTGCTTTGATCAGTGTATTGATGTATGTCAATGTTGTTGTTCATTTGATCGTGATGGACACCGATACAGCTAGTGAGTCAAGTAAACCGGTAAACAAGGGAAAAACCAAAATTAGTACGAAATGCCAATGATCTGAAAAAGTTTCACTTGCATCGTCGTTTCATAAAACCACACAATTTTTTTGAAACAGATATTTTTAATTCCAAACAAAATATAAACAACTAGTTTGTTTCATTTTAAGTTGACAAAAACAGATTCAAAAATAGAAAACTTTCAAACTCGAACAGTATAGGTACATGAATATATATCATAATTAAAAACGTATATGTATTTCAATATTAATGAGAAAATTCTTGTAATTAATATGGGTATAATCATCATAGACACATAATTTGAAATTGTATAATTATTAAGATTTATAATTGCCTTTTCCATGGAAACGAATTAAAATTTATTTATTCTGATAATCAAGTCCTTAAATTCTTCCAGGAATTTTAAAATTTGCACCCAATTGAAACCTAATTGCCATTTACAAATTAAACATCAAACAAATTCAGTCACTTGCATGACAGCCATTTCTCATAATATATCATAATATCCTTTAATTACTATAACGTCTTAGAAATATTTTTTTGTTCAGTACTTGCCAGGGTAAAAAAAGGAAAAACAAATTGCTCCCATATTAAATTGTATCTTCTATACACATACCTATAAAGTCTATCCAAGCAATTAACATCAAAAGAGAAAGAAAAGTAAAAAAATAAAAAAAAAATTTCCTCTGCTAATTCTTTTATTTTTCAGAGAGAAAAATAAAATAAAATAAATTGTTTCCTTTGAAATGTGTTTTACTAAAGCTTCCTTAATGCCCTGAAAATCATTTTATAAGCCTACAATTTTCTCAATTAATTAAAATCACAATGTGAACGACGATGGGCAGGGCGGCAGCCAGCAGAAAAAAAAAAATTATAATCTTATATTCCTATCCGATGAAAGCCAGCCAACAGAGAAAAATAATGTTACTTTCCCCATCAGGACAACCAACCGGAAAAAAATAAAAAAAAAAAAAAAATTGGGAAGTAAAATGTCTTGTTTCACTTTCGCCTCAGTGAGTCTAAATAAAATGGTCCATAAATCTTTTGACCTAGAATGGGAAATGTGAACCTTATCCAATATGTCAACAAAAACTCGAAGAAAACAAGATATTTTCCTTCCATGGCTTTCAATAAAATAATATTTTATGTTGTAGTAGTAGGTATACCTACATTTTGACCAGGATAACAAACATGTACAAGTTCGACCCTTAAAGGACCCCGTAGATGGTTCATCTTTGAGTCAAAAAGCACACACACAAACACACATAAAAAAAACCCTTGAAAACATTATTTATTATGTATGTTTTGTTAGAGATGATACTCACATTTTCGTCCTAGAATTTGTATAGTTTCAGTCCTTTTTCCTGTATGTCCACCTTACCAAAGCTAAATAACAACTATTCGACATGAGTGTACTTAAGTACAGTAAAATACAAGTACCTACTCCATAACGAGAACAAAACACAAGTCCTTTGCTTTGGTTTTTATATGAAATTACTCTTTCTCAACAAAAAACACTAGAAACTAAAACTAAAAAAAAAAACATACTTACAAAAAAACGGATACATTATGCATCCGAGAAAATGTATCCGAACCGAGGACGAGTTCTAATTCTACATGCAAAATGTTTTGTACGACGAATGTTAAATAAATTTAAAATGTTTACTCAGTACACACACGTTATACAGACAAAAACACACTCATACACACACACACTGCTTTGCTGCTACTTTCTTCTATATAGTATAGTTGAGTCCTTTGATAGTCAAATATAATGTTCTTTTTGAATTTTATCTGTTTAACTAATTTAAGGATCTAAGTTGTACAAGAAGAATAGACAAGAACAGACAGCAACAAAAAACGACCAAGGACTAAACTATATGAAAGCATTCTCCGCTCCGAATAGAAATTTATATACAAGCCTTAGTGTGTTTAGTGGGCGCTATACCGCCCCCATTTTATCATCCATCCGACCTCATACGAATATTAACCCATTATGTTGTGTGGA
The DNA here is from genome assembly GCA_916050605.2 of Platycheirus albimanus. Lineage (NCBI taxonomy): Eukaryota > Metazoa > Arthropoda > Insecta > Diptera > Syrphidae > Platycheirus > Platycheirus albimanus. Next base: position 14,838,886 of record OU696698.1, on the reverse strand, counting down.
GTCTTTGTGTGTGTGTGTATAAATTTGAATCTTATGTCTTGTCGAAATTGTAGTATAGTTTTCGACGACGACGAAATTCATTCAAAAAGGTTTTGTGTTCCTCATATGTTGAACAAGCATGGTATTGCTTTTGTTTTTTTTTTTTTTGTATTATTATTTTAGGTTTGCAGGGGTAGGAGGGTAGTAAAATGCTCAAGGATGTCAAGTTCGTCGTTGGGTTTGGTTTTATTTTTATAGCTTTTCTACATTAAAATACCTTGCCGATGTTATTGTTGGTGTTTTGTATATCCTTAAAGAAAAAGTAAGTATTTTGCTTGTAATAATTTATTTTCTTTTTTTTTTCTTGTCGGTGGGTGTCTTGCTCCTTGAGAGTATATATCATGTTGGAAAAGTCCATAAAAAGTTTATATGTTTCACGTGGAAAGAAGAAAAAGGAACAACAGTGAAAAGTGTAGGTGGGTCCTTAGAATTTTTTTTTCTATTAATAGGCTTGTTTGTTTATTCTTTTGAATCAAACCTGACATGAATAACAAATTTTGTTTTCAATACAAATTTATTAAGGACAACAAAAAAAACAGCATCAGCTTTTCAATCAAATATTAGATGTTTTGGATAATTTTGACACAAATAATGATTCTTCGACAACATTTATTTATTTTTTTATTAATTTGGGGAGATGGGGTTTTAATATTTTATTCAATCCTCGTTTAGGCGAACGAAAACACATTTAGTAGATTGTTTGCTTGAGAAATGTTCAATGTTCAGTAAATACAAAGTGTAAACACAAAAGTTGAAGTCAGCCATCTTGTTGCGGTGAGCTTGACATTGCGTGAAATGTTAAAAATTATAAGACTGTTTTTAAAAGAGGGACAATTCTTTAATAGATACTTTATTAAAACTCAAATCAAATTAAATAAGTTGCATTTGGCTCCAAAATGTTTCATTCGAAAGCTTCTTTACGAGGAGGAAATGTCTTAGATGAAAACACGCCAAGGATATAAGCAACTCCCATCCAATCTCAATTCTATCAATTCATATCTCGAAGATACTTGAGAAAGTTTTTTTTTATCGATCTTTCAAATCTTCATATAACAACCGTCACAACGAACAAGTAGCTCATTTTGCAAAGTAAAATATGGTGTACCGCAGGGAAGTGTAATGGGTCCCACCTCCCACACTCTTTGATACTGATATGTGCATGATGTTAAAGAATGTAAACTGAAACGATAATTTCGAATGCTTTTGGATGATGTTTTTGTATAGTATTATGGTGATACAACTGTATGATAGAAAATTTGGTTACTTAAAAATCTTGTGAAAAAATTCTACTCTAAAAAAATTTCACAAAGATCCTTAGATCCATTTTCAAGAAAAAACGGTCGTTTGCAATACAACAGCATTAAGTTTTCAGGTATGAATGCAAAGGCAATTAATTTGCTTTGCAGTAAGTAAAACCAGCGTTCAATATCCGGCTCGAAGGACCATGTTAATTTTTGAAAGTTTCTGGGATACATCATAAAAATACAAGATCACCTTAAAAATACATTTCACCTTCTTAACAGTCAGATAACTTTCCTGTTCACCTTAAAAGATACTATTAAACGCTTTCCCGAATCATAATAAGTTGTGAAGGTATCAGTGATATAATTATAACTGCTCCAGGTCCTAGAAAAGAGGCATTATTAGCACATGGAATCAGTTGACAAGAAAATTAGTGTGGTCTGTTCAATAATGAGTTGTGAGCAAGACCATTTTTCAAAATGGCTGCTTGGCTTCCATTTTTCAATTTAATTTCTTACCGTGCTAATTAATGCCTCTTATAATACTGACAAATTGTCTACTTTTAGAAGGGTTTTTTGAGACCTTTCTTTACCTCAGACCAGAGAAGGATTAAGGGATTCAAGCCGCAATATAGCAATCTCACATCAGGCAATTAGTTCCATTATTCAACAAGAAGGTGTTACAGCAAAAGTATGTTTATTTTAAAGTGAAACTTTTTCTTACATCGCCTCAAATTTTTTGGTTCACCTGTCGCATGTTGCAATATGGCGGCGACAACCAATAGCTCGCATAAGCTGACCGTGTAGTATGTAGTATTTATATTCTAACTCATTCATGCACGTGATCCGCGTTATTTGTGGTTTGCTCAGTGTTATGATGTAAAACAGGTTAACAAGTAAAAAATCAAGAACAGTGAGTAAAATATCGGACGATGCATTCATTTTAGGCTGTGAGAGAAAGCCAAAGGACTTCGTGTTTCCAGGAAAAAAAAAGCTCTTGGTGAGTTAATTTGATTTTTATAGTGAATTTATTAGAACGAAAAAAGTTTCAAGTGCATCGCGGTTTCATAAAATCACACATTTTTTTTTTGAGTGACAAATTCCCCAGGCAGACGCCTCATCTACTAGGGTTATTTTGAATTTGCCAGCGTTCTCTCTTGATTTAAACTCTTGCCAATTTGTCAGTGGGGATACCAAAAATCGCTTGTTAACAGCTATCGTCTCAAGACAGTGAAATTATTTAAGGATAACCATGTTACGCATTGCTTCCAAATGTTTGTGAAATTGCTTAAAAATTGCTTAACTTAAAAAAAAGGATTGTATTGTAAGGGCCACCATTTTCGAAAGTACTCTGTACCTAGCTCCTGTCTCCTGGATGTTGTTTGGAGCTTCGTAAGTTTGTTAACTTCTTATTCATTACGCAGGCTGTGCTCCTGGAAGACCACTTTCCTGCTTATTCTGCTTCTTAAGCTTTGGCGATGTAGAGGCTTCGCTAGAAACTGAGCTTGTTATTAGGAACTTCAATCATCTATCATTTTTCGGTCCTTACCAGCACATGGCTTTGAAAAACCAAATGCTTCCTTTTTCTTTTTGACCTTTTCCAACGATGTATTGAACGGTGTCCCTTTATCAAAAAATTGAAAGCAAACATGACATTGAATAAGCCACATACTAAGATATTTTAGCGAAATAATCCTGCCAATGGAGTTCTTAGGGTAAAAAACTCGTTGGAAGACCGAAAACAACTTCAGAAGGCCATCTGTATCAAGAGTTCAAAGGTCTCAGAATATTTAATCTTGGCCACACATAAGGCCAGTTGCAAAGCATGTGGCATTTTCCTGCAGCTGACCTGTGTTCCATGATGAATAAAGACTGCTGTATTTACATTCGCAACAGAAAAGTCAGCATCACCATAAAAAATTCCCACAAAAAACTTGAACGAAACAGGACGAAACATATTGTTCTGCTAGTTTTAAACTTAATTCATATCCACAGGCTCTGATGTAAACATGGTGTACGTTGCTATGTGCAGCTACAATGATGCTCTTCGAAACAGCTGGTACACACAAAAACACACACAACTACAGTCTGCGTCCACTATATCCCCATTCTCATACCTCCTTTCTCATGTTGTTGGACTGCTTCCATTGTTTATCTACATTTTGCTTAAAATATTTTCTACAAAAACAAATATGTCTTCATTTTTCTCATGCTACACACATTATAAGGACACGATTCAAAACGAAGATAAACAATAGTCAGCTCTTGTTATGTAGCTACTGTGGCAAGGATATAAAAACAAAAATGCATCTAGAGCTCCACAGTTATTATGTGGGATAGTATGTGCATTAGATGTGTGCGGGAAGAATGATTGATGCAGTAGCATTAAATGTATCTTAGAAATACATGTTTTGAACGAGTAACACCAGCATAATACTTCTTAACAACGTGTCTCTATATTACTTTCTCTCATCTCTGTCGAATGCACATAATACACTCGTGCATTTGTAGAATAATAGTCCTTGAAAAAAAAAAAAAAAATGATTGCCATTCCGTTTCGTTGTGCAATTTGTCATTCATTATCCCTATGCGCTCAATAGGAATCTAACAGGCTTTTATGTCCCCATCAATGTGTGTCTTTGTTTGCTTGCGGTTAGCATTGTGATGAATTTGATGAATGTTATATCCCTCCCATTTCTATTTTCACCACAACCACTAGCTCCCCTCTTCTCCTATTATACTTCAGTCATTCTGGTCCAAACAACATAACTTCATCTAAGCTAGCATCAGCTAACAGGATACCACATTTATACTAGACAAACTCAGCTGACAGCAAATTTATGCTCCCACGATGACGATGAGTGTGCAAATAGAAAAACGGTTGTTTTGTTTGTTACTATAGCTACTACTACACACACACACACACACTCTAACCGTACTCAGTTTATTACTTACATAAAGGGATGAATGCTGTAGATGCTGTTTTTGTTTATGTTTGCTATGTTGTGTTTTGTTATCCTGCATAAATAACTCCTTTTTTGCTTTCATAAATAAATATTAATGAAAATGAGATATTGTTGTACACACACATACACACATTTTATTTATTATTTTCTTGTTGTTAAAATATTTTTTTCCATGAATCACCATTTTCATAAGTATTCGGGTGAAATATGACTCCCCTCATTATAATAGACAAAATATTTAAATATTTAGCAATTTGTTAAATTTCTATCATTTTTCAAAGAGCCAGTAATATGGTTGATTTATATTCCAAAATCGATTCTTCGGGGCTTTTTTGAATTACTTGCATGCAAGTGGGATATATTTTGATCCAGCTTTATCGACTTAAGACTCTCAAACACAGCTTGAAAGTATTTTTTGTATAAGCAAGTGCCTCCAAGCAAAAAGACAGCGATTACTTTGTGATAAGGGGAAGACTAAAGAAAAAAGTCTTAGGCTTTCTTTGCGTGCTGAAATCCTGCACGCTACCCTGATAGAAACTAGATGAAATAAAATCTCACTGATTTGTGACCACTCCACTAGCGAAAAGAAAGCTGACACAAGAGAATTTGGAGGGACACCTTTGCAGACTGTTTAAAAGTGGATAGAACCAACTGATTGCTATGTCAGGCAGAGTTATCCATTCGATTTCGACCATTATGAACAAGACTTCCGTCCATGAGATCAGGAAAATGATAGGATAGCAAATTCTTGACTTAAGTCCATCAAGACTACTGGACCTATATGGCCTTCTGTTGGACATTTTAGACGCGGAGATGAATTAAAGAGGAGCATACAGAAAATCCATCCATGCATGCTTAAATTCTGACCTTGACGAACATATACTTACACAACAATGGAAGCAGCTATAAAGATGTCCAACGGTTACAGATGGGTCCAACAGTTTTTTTTTTCCAGAAAAGTATATTTCACACAAAGATAAGATAAAATACCACCAACAGCACCAAAAACATTATCACCCTCCACAATGCCCATACCCCGACAGATTACAATCTGTTTAATGACCGATTGGAATAAAGATGGCAGCCCAAATGGAAGAAATTATAAAGTCCACCAATTTGATAGCAGTTTTAATGGCTACCATTCCCTACGAATCAGCATTATTTACACTTCATACTGTGCGTGCATTAGACTCCTCTTTATCCTGCTTAAAAGTGTAAATTTCATTCTCCACTGATCATTAAAAATCCATCATCATCCTGTGAAGCAATTATGGAATTATTATGACAGCACTTGTCAGTGAATTAAATTCTCTTCAGCTTGCTACTCTTTCAGTTTGCCTTTAACTACTTTTTAATTATATTTCTCTTTTGAAATGAGTTTTTGAATGACTGAAGAAAAAAACAACAAAGTCCAAGCAACAGTTTGCTCTTTAGTTTCTTATGTGGGTGTGGTGAATGGTGATGTAGGGAAACACTTAAATTCCAGTTACATTCATCTCTTTAATACCAAAATAGTTCCCACAAAACATGCATCATTTCTCTTTAACACCCATGCTGCCCTCTATATGCATCTGAACGATCGTAAATTGGTTCGTTTCGGTTGAAAGCATATAAGACGCACGAGACTGTGGTTCCGCTAGAGGGAAATAAAATTTCAGGAGTTCACCAGTTGAGCCAAAATGTGTGGAGGAGATGCTGTGATAGTCGTTTGCTCTAGGTTCTAGGGTGACCAGACTTTTTGTAATTGAAAGAGAAGAAAGTCCTTGTAAAAGTTATATAATCCAGCTTTTCAATCAAAGGTAATGATAATAGGTAATAGGTAATAGGTAATAGGTAATAGGTAATAGGTAATAGGTAATAGGTAATAGGTAATAGGTAATAGGTAATAGGTAATAGGTAATAGGTAATAGGTAATAGGTAATAGGTAATAGGTAATAGGTAATAGGTAATAGGTAATAGGTAATAGGTAATAGGTAATAGGTAATAGGTAATAGGTAATAGGTAATAGGTAATAGGTAATAGGTAATAGGTAATAGGTAATAGGTAATAGGTAATAGGTAATAGGTAATAGGTAATAGGTAATAGGTAATAGGTAATAGGTAATAGGTAATAGGTAATAGGTAATAGGTAATAGGTAATAGGTAATAGGTAATAGGTAATAGGTAATAGGTAATAGGTAATAGGTAATAGGTAATAGGTAGTAGGTAATAGGTAATAGGTAATAGGTAATAGGTAATAGGTAATAGGTAATAGGTAATAGGTAATAGGTAATAGGTAATAGGTAATAGGTAATAGGTAATAGGTAATAGGTAATAGGTAATAGGTAATAGGTAATAGGTAATAGGTAATAGGTAATAGGTAATAGGTAATAGGTAATAGGTAATAGGTAATAGGTAATAGGTAATAGGTAATAGGTAATAGGTAATAGGTACTAGGTAAAAGGACACCCGTTTGAAGTTATTGAAATTATTTCCCATAGTGAACAAAAAAAAAAACTATGGTCACTCCGATATCCTGCCATTACATCTCACTAAACCCTGCAACACCATTATTATCCAAACGACCCAATATGAGTAGCAGTAGCTTTTCAAAATGTCACAATAGTGCGAAAGGATACCCAGGACCATTTCGTTTAGTGGTGCAATTGCTAGGATCATGGCAACGTTACGATGCTTAAAGTAGGCTATGCTCGACCAATCCTTAATAATGATTTTGCGGATGGGCTCATAAAACCTGAAGTTTTTTTTCCCTCTTTTTTATTGTTGTTGCTGTGCGCCATAACAAGTTTGGTCCCGGGAGTGTAAGTGCACGTAATCCCGAACGGAAGGACTTCGAACGAATTATAGTGCCACCGGACAACTTTGATGGTGAAAGGTCGACAATTAATTTTTACCATGTGTAGCTATGTGTATAGGAGCATGAATGTGTACCTACACTTGGTGCAAGGGTATTAAATCTTTACAATTGCTACGATACCAATGTGCCTGTCCGTACGGTATGAGTATGAGGGAGACAAAAAAAAAAAATCATGGGGAAGGTAAAAGCTTAAAGTTTTTTGTATAAAGACATCGTAAAACTCATCGACACAGAGTTGGGTTGGTCTCATAAATTTCACACAACTCCAATTAATTGAACCCCCCATTTACGACAGGGTTCTATACTGCTCCAAGCTGCGTATAAGGCGTAGGGAACATAATATGTTGCAGGTAAGGTAGGAAGACTATAAGGTTGAATGGATTTTATTATTCTTCCTATTTGATGCTTTTTCTGTAATTTTTTTTTCTCTCTGTTCTCTCAATGTTCTTTTATACACTATCCTCCGGGCTCGTATCTTTGCTTTTACCGGTAGTCGGATGTTGGTTAATGGAGTTTGAGAACGGGAACAAGGAGACTCATCACTGATGTATACAGTACAGACACATGGACTGTATGCTTGTGTGTAAAGTAATGACCGTAACTAAATAACGCTTCGTTAGGCACGCATTTAATTGGGATGGAAATTGCCACGTCGATATGGATCCAATGGAAGCTCTTGATTGAGGTTCAGGTGTGTAACAAGTGACAGATCCAATCATGTATTTTCCATTTTGCAGAAAAGACTTTTTTGTGCGTGTGTGGAAAATTGATAATGTTTGATGGAACTTAAGGGTATAACAAGGGAAGGCTACATTTACGAGTATACACATACGTCTGCTACTGCTGTTTATACTTTCTTTTATATTGAATGAAGTAAGACGTGTAAGGAAAATTAACTCGAATGTGTTACCAATATATGTAGCTGACTGTGCTATTTCCTTTTTCACCTGTCAAACTTTAATTAGTTTTGACTGAGGCAGAGAAAACTCTGTGCATGTTATATTTTTTCTGGGGTTTAGGTTTGTCGGAATGTATGATTCAACATGGAAGCATGTTGTACATCTTTAAAAATAAGATTTCAAGAAGTCTATATTTTGATGCCCAGGACACGCAACTGTGAAAATTCAAGCATACTTCGTTGGAAATTCAAATGGACGTGATCATAGATTATGGTTCCGAGATGTTGGTCCTTTTTGCAAACGACCATTGCAGTAAATCTATTGTAATTTTTGCTTAACGCTTTTTCACCCAGGCAGAGTAGGGAATTAAGAAATAAGTTATATTCAGGAAGAACCAAAACACATAGTTTTATGTTAATTTTTCGTCGTGAACATATTTTTTTTCGGAATAAAAGGTAACATATGTCCTTTTCTGAACCCCTTTGAATGTGTGAACGTTTTGGACTTTATGTAGCCTTAAGTAAAAGTCTATTGAGATATCACATAAATCCATTTTCCAATTCACCAGTTTTCAATGTGAAATAAACTTACTTCAAAAAGCCATTGGCTCGTTGGCTATGAGGCAAGTAGCGCCGTCTTTTTACTCCCAAGATTGTCAGAAAGAAGTTCGTTTTCTTGGCACAATAACAGGCATTATTTTTCGGCACGTTCTGTTAATCCGGTTTTTTTGAAGAAACATAAACTGATTTATTGAAGTAAACATTTTTTCTATCGCCTCAAATTTTTTCCTTCATCTGTCGCATGTCGCAATATGGCGGCGACGATGGCTCGCATCAGCTGACTGTGCACGTGTTACGCGGTATGTGTGTGTTTTAATCAGTGTATCGATGTAAATGTAGTTGTTCGCAAAATTAAGAATAGTGCGAAATGCCAATGATAAAAAAAAATTTCACTTGCATCGTGGTTTCATAAAACCACACAATTTTTTTTTTTAACGGATCGAATGTGTATGTCAGATAATGTGAATTTGGGATCAAATTATTCAGCCCTATCGAGGTATCCGTGGGAACGGAAAATCCTTTTATTTTATATGATTCAAGTGACTATTGCTTCCATGTATTCTTTTGACCAGGTGTTTGAAATATTTCTCCGAAACTTTGACTGATAAATACAATTTTGTTTTTAATTTCCTTCGACACGAAATTTCAGGAAATTTTTTTTTCATTATGCTTTCCCTATTATATAAACCGAACGTAATTTGAAGCTCCAAAAAAGTTTAGTTAAAAGTTTAAAGAAACTGCCCGCTTCGACTGAAACCTCGATAGGGGCGAGTAACTCAGTTTGAGCCTTTAAAGTTATCCAAAATCCACAAGAACCCCGTTGAGTCGAGGTTAGTGTGTCGGATTGCCGCGGCGCTGGTTCCGGATTCGATCTCTACAATCGACCTAAGTTTTTGTTGCAAGGAAGTGCCAAATTCTTTGAGAGTAAATTTTGCCATGAATAAAAGTGAACATCAATGTAGGTACCTTCCATTCCAACAAAAACTAATGTTAGGTATGGTAATAATGTATTTCAGATTTATGTAACCGAGGCTTGAGACTTTTCAGTTATGATCTTAGAAGCGTTAGTGATAAATGGCGAATAAATTGTTGAACAAGAAACGGGAAAAAAAGAAAGTGTGGTGATAAAAAGTAATACGTTTTATTTTTCGAACCCAAGACTAGAAATATTACAGTGTGTTATAGCAGCTCTTAAGCCTGTCCAGGCTGTTCTCTAGCTTAAATACCGTTATTTTACTTAATGACTTACACTTTAATCCATAATGCATTATCGCTGTTGTCTTTTGTCAAGCTTTTCAAGAGACAAAAGACTGAAAGGGTGACTATTTGGTAGGTAAGCCTATTCGAGTTCTTTCGCGAATCGAAGAAAGTTTCTATTTTGCCAAGGTATCTATATATAAATAGGCAAGCAATTTTTGTGTGGTACCAATTGGTATGTGGTTACCCAACCGATTGAGAGGATATATATATCGTTGGAAAGGTATTACCGAGTAGGTGTGCAGGGAATATTTTGTAATTGTAATTTTTGTTTATAAAGTACAGGTGAAAATGTCTTGGAGTGTTTTTTTACCATTTTTTTCGTATAAATTCGCTGTGAAATTTTTTTCCCACAGTTTTGGCATTTTAATGTCCGAATTTTGTCCACTGGGCGATTCTAGTTTAAGTAAAATATGCAAACTTGATGCCTTAGACAACCCAAACCCAAATCAATTTCCTAGGTTCACCCGTGCTGAATTGGTTTTCAAACTTTTCGATGATATATAGCAGAAGACCTTTTTTTGGGGAACAGAGATTTGGGTAAGACATTTGAATACTTAGTTTTTAAACGCTAACCCAGACTAAGTCTTTCCATTATGAATATCAAACTAACCTGAACAAAATTACAATGACAGACTGAAAAGACTGTCAAGAAATCCGTAGACAACAAATTTGTAAACCCATTAAAATAAGTACCTACTTTCGAAAAAAAAAAATTCAAAGTTCCCTTCGAACAAAGCAAACAAAGATGTCTCGTAACTCTTTCTTTTTTAAAACCTTTTGCTAACCTTAAATCAGATATTTTACTCCATCAAGGAATCTTCTTTTGTCTTGAGGAGAATTATTGAAATCAAGCTTAAAAACTAAAAACATTAAATTTCACAGGTATTGAAGTTTTCCAATTCAATTCAAGCAACTTTTAAATTCGTGTATTTAAGGATGCTCTTTGTTTTCAAATCCAATCGTATTTTAAAACAAAACCAAACTATTCTCTATTGTCACCCAAACAGTCCTTAGCGTCATCACTGATGTAGAATCCTCCTTTAATAGCTTAAGCACAATTATTTCTTTTTCTCTAATTAAAAACTTTTTGTCTCCACCTTTTTTCTTCCTTTTTTTTGTAATTACCACTGTTTAATGTTTTTGCAATCCTTCTATAAGCTCAAAACAAAAGGATTTACCACTAAGAGTGGCACAAAAAAGGAGAGAAAAATAAGATAAAAACTACTTAAGCAAGAATAAAAAGCTGCAAACTTGGCATTTGCACCTTTCGCAAATGCCCATCTTAGTATTGGCTTAAAGCGGATCAGCCGGGAAAAGTTTCTCCAATACTTTTTCTACTTTTGGTCAAAGGACTCTGATGATGGCGATATAAGGATATTATAGTTATATGTATACCAATATCTTTATAGCGAATTTTTCATTTGATTCAATGGTATTCTTTTAGCATCATCCTTGGCTGTACCTATGTGAGAACAGGACGAAGAAAATAACAAAGTTAAATTCCTACTTTATCGTTAAACTAACTTTTCCACTCTCATTTCGAAGAAGGAGATGACGTCGACGTCGACATCGGCAAGGACGACGCAAGACACAAAGCGAAACAAGAGGCAAAAGTTTTTGGTATTCCTTAAGCCTCCGCTCCGCTCCGCCACCACACACTCTCGCTCGCCTCCATTGCACAGCAAGAAATAAGGAATCCAATTCCGGACACAATAAGTGCCACAAAGACTTTCGTCCAAATGAAAGAAAAAAAAAAAAAAACAGAAAAGGACACAACACCGTGTGTTAAGAATATAGAAAAAAAAAAAAAAAAAAAACTACGAAAATAATGAAAAGATGTTTTGTAAGGATAAAAAGTGTATCTTGATACACTATCACTATAGTCTTCCTATGTATCCACGAAGAATCTATCTCGTCTTATTAAAACTACTCAACTGCTGTGTAATTACTTTGGAATTAGTTTTGAAGTTTGCATATATATAAACCGCTACCAGCTTTACAATTAACCTAATTGATCTCCTACGTCTTTTACGGGTTAGATGATCCTAGAGCTCCTCCTATTCATAGTTATGTACATATATAGTTGTTCCACACAATCATGCTGTGCGAAAAGTTTATGAAGGAAAATTGCGAGTGCATTTAACAGATTTCTTGAATTCTTAAACACAAAAACAAAATTGACTTGCAGCGCCCCTTCTGGGGAAGCAGGAGCAGCATAGAAATTAGGTGAGAATGTAGTTTTTAGTTACAACAGCTCTCTTCTTTCTAAAATAACTCAGCAAAAATTCCTATACGAACTTTTTAATGGTATTTCCTTTGAGGGCTCCTTGATGTGGTAGGTTTGTGTATATCCTGTTTGTCCTTCTAAAGGGAAGAATAAAAAAAAAACTAGAACTGAGCCAGTTGCCAGTGGCGATTACAAAAAAAAAAGGAATATTGCTCGAGATTTTTTTTTTCATTTTTCATTTTTCTACTGGGCTTCCTCTCGTCCTTTTCATCCTGTTTATTTTGAAAGTGCTGAGGAAAAAAATTGTTTTTCTTTTTATTTTATTCGGTCTTCTCTTCTTCCTTTTGTTTGTGTGTGTGTTTTTTGTTCTTCCTGTTTTGCATTTTACGCTAATGTTCTTTTGTTTTGTTTCAATTTTTATTGCCACCCCAACCATTTGCACAGAATGGCGTCATCGTCATCCTCATCTCCTTGTCGTAGTCCAACGGAAGACAGGATGGCGACGAAAAAACGAATTTTTTTCTTTATTATTATTTTTGTTTTCTTGCGTCGTCGGTCGTCTTTTTGGGATTTTTGGTTTCCTTTTTTACTTTTTCTCCATTTTATGGGAGAGTTTCTATGAATTTTTATAACATAAAATTGGTTGATGTAAATTTTTTTTGTAAATAAACATATATAAAGGTCTGATATCGGAAATAGGATGTTTTTAATAGAAACAAGGAAGGAGGGAGGCGGAGGATATAACTTTCGATCGGTTATTTTTTTTTTCTGGTGAGGGTATAGGTTTAATGGGCGAAATGGGGGAAATTACTTTTCTATGTTGCAACGACGCAAAGTCGTTTGGATTTCTTTTTTTATTTTTAACAAGAGGAAGTAATTAAATTCAGGGGGTTGTATTTTTTATTTTCATCAGAAAATAGAAAGTAGAACAAAAAATTGGATGAAATTGAATTTTATTACACTTTAGTAAAAAAAAAAAAATAAAATAAGTAGAGTCGAACATTGTGATAAACTTCAAGGGGATTTGTTTTTAAAAAGATACAAAATATGATGGAGGGTGCGGGTTGATTTTCAGATTTTGACCTAATTGTTGATTGAACAAAATAATATTTTAATTAAAATTCATTGTGGGTGTTGGGAGTTTGAAATTTTTATTTGTGTTTTTGGAAACCATAAAAGCGAACATTACAAAGAAATTGATATAATTAAGAAAACAAAATTATTAGAGAAGGATAGTCAGAATCAGAAATATTTAGAACTATAAAACTTCAAGTTGGCAGTAGGTACTGTTTTTATTGACAGCCATTTTGTCTTCTGACATATGATTCATCTTTAGTCTGGTTTGCCATTTCATCATAAATCGACTGACGCCTGAACAACGCTCGAAACAATTTTTAACAAGAACATTTTTTCATTGATGAAACTCGTTTTTGTTTGAAAAATCTAAGCAAACTGCCGTGTTCGGAGTGTAGATAATTGTCAAGCCATTGAAATCCAGAAAAACCGACAGCTTAGCATGGTGAGTTTTATGGGTTGGGGAGGTCCATACTTCTTTAAAAACTTTGTCAACCAGAGGTTTATAGTCAATAGAGACCGTAAAAAAGCCATGATCAATTACTTTTTCGTTAAAAAAAATAATCGTCTTGATGTGGGGAGCTGCCACAACTGTTTTGTTGAAGGAAACGTTTGGTGAGCGAGCGTATAATTCCGAAATTTTGACCTATTAATTAGCCTCCAATATCGTGCGATTTAACATCGCTGCGTATGTGAAGTTAACACCGAAGCCATTCTCCGAGTTATTGCTGATATACGATACCAAATTCTGCAAGGATTGATCGAAAATTGTATCTAAAGATTGGACTACAAACGCGATTGCCAATTATACCAGAATTTTATAGTTTTAAGCCTCTCAAGAAACCATTTTATACCAGAGCCGATTAAACTTCAGTAAAATCGATAAAAAATTGAAAAAAAAATATTGGTTGTCATATTGACAACCAGTGTTGTTAACTGAAAATGTTCATATTGATGGAAAAAATAATGGCTGTCAATGTGAGAACCGAGACGATCGTATCGCCAACCTCGATCATCGTATAGATAACTTCAACCGTTATATTGAAAACTACAATCGTCGTATTGATAACTACGATAGTCGTACTTACGACCGCTATCATCATATTGAAAACCTGACAATCTCGGTTATTAATATGATGACCGCAGGGTTCAGTATGATCATAATCATAGTAGTCAATACGATGTTCGCGGTTGTCAATATATGATGATATTGGTTTTCCAAATTTTCTCATTGATCGGTCGTTGACTGAAAATTACAATTTTTTTCATCAATATGAAGAAAACAAATTCATCAATATGACAACCGTTTTTGGCCTATTGTAGAAGAGTACTATCAAATCCTGTCTTAATACTTAAAATGTGCCTGTTAGCTTGTTTGTTTCTTTGTAAGGCTTTCACGCCTTAACTACTTAAACGATCATAATGAAATTTCGTACAAACATTGTCAGGGATACAGGAAAGGACATAGACTATCTTTTATCCCAAAAAACTACTTTTACCTTCTAGTTTATTTAAGCACTGGTATTTGTACAACGCCCGCCGCCGCCGTGAGAAAATTGTTACCTTCGTAGTCATCAGAAAGTTTTCGATGTCTTTAACGAACTGTCAAAATTTTTCACAGCAAATCATAATTTAGTTCATACTAAATTTGGACGTTTACATCGTAAACGATGTTTTCCTTATATAGACGACTAAACTAAGGTTTTATCAGAGATAGCAGCTGATAAACAGGTTGCAATGTAGGCAATAATCAAATGTTTCAATTTTGTCACGCAGCGTCAAGCGGAGTTAAAAGCATTTTCTGTCATTGAAATAAAATCCATATTGATGATATCCATAACATTCCATTTTATTCAAATAAAATATGAGTATTTTGTAAACAAGAGCACATTTTAGTCTCACGGAAAGCACCTTAGAATAAGTCAAATTTTAATAATTCAACTATCTGATAGACATGCGGAGTGCAGCCTTGCTATGAACATGGACAGCGGCCTGATATTAAAATGCACGAAGTATCAATACGTTTTGTTGTGATAACAAAAATGTAATTATCATGGTCCTGACGGTCTATGCTGTTTTGAAATAAATTGAGGGATGAAGATGCAGTCAGAATTAGTCAGCAATCCGGACGCTAGATCATGATGGTTTGGGATATCGATATGGGAATAATTCTGGATTATTATGAATGGTAGAAATACAGGAATATATACTCGAATATGCTCTAGATAAATTTGGCGAGATTTTGGTTCGTGAAAATTTTATTACCATGCGCGATAATACTTGCATTTACACTGCAAGAAAAGTCAGTGAGCTTACAGTAGTCCTTAGTTGTACCTTGATTTAGGGGAATCAAGCACAGATTTTTTAGAATTTTCCAGCAATACCGGGAACATACTTCTTGCAGAATCCGATTTTTTAGCCTTATCAAATTTTCCAAGTTTTGTGTTGGAACGATATGAATCTTGAAGACTTGCTATGATATTGTTTTTTTTTTTTTTAAACTATAGTAGGTTGTGTTTTAAGACGACTTCTTCTAAACAATACTTTTAATGCAATTTTTTTTAATTCTTCACTCCTCAATAAGTCTAAGATTGATTCCTTATCCTCCTTAGATAAATTAGTTTTATCATTTATTTACAAACACACGAGACACGATACGTCGATGATATGATTATTGTATCAAAGAAACTATTTCTACTTGTGTATACCGACATGGTCGATTCCATTAACCTTCATTTGGTATTCGTCCGACATAACACAACTATAAACTTGAGACATGCATTATCAAATATCCCAACTGTTTACTAACCTTAACCATAAATCCTCTTTGGAACATCTTAACGCAGACTTTCACAAAGAATATTAAATAAGTTCAAAGATGGTTGTGGGTATATATACCCTACTAACTACTCTTCTTAAATAAGATACGGATACATCTTTGTTTCTAAAAATACATTATGTGAACTTCCTTCACTTCCCGCTCCCGCTCCCACATTTCTGGAACCTTACACGTGCTCACTTTGAAAGGCAGGATCCTAATGAATAAATTAGTAGGTCATGCTCTACATCCGACTTCATTCTCTTCCAACTCCTTGAATTGAAAATCTATTTTTAAAATCCACTGCCAGACAATCCCTCCGATCCTTTTTTTTTGTAAATTTATATTTGCAACGAATCCAGAGATGGAAATTGATACCATAAAAAAAAAAGGTTTTCAATCCGAAAATGATTTCAAGGTTAGAAAACAAATTAAATTTTTCGTTTGTCTATCTGATAAAATAATTCTTTGACCAATTTCGACGGTCAGTGTTGACCTTTTAAATTTGAATTTCAAAAATTTAATTAAGAATTCATTTGGGTTTTCATTGAAAAAAAAACTGTTCGCCATTGCAAACAAAGCTATCCTCGACTATGTTTCAGAATAATTCATTCCAGGAACAAAAACGAGGTCATCTTGAATGTTATTATCACCATTCCCATCATCATCATCGCCATCTTCACACTATCATCATGGTACACCTCACTCACGTTGTCGTCGTCGTCATAGTCGACATCCCATCTCAAAATTCCATTAAATAATTGAAGCGGACCGAGTTCAACGTCTGTATTTGCATTTTGAATATGAAATGCAAAATTGAGGAGGGGTTGGCAATATGGGGTAGTTTGGAGTTCGGGGGTAAGTATAAGTATTGGTTGAATACGAGCTTTGTGTCTTTGCAAGTTCGGGAGGTGTCTCTGTTAAATCTACGCGAATGAGGTGTTTCTGCTATGACAGAAGGATTTTTGCGGATAGAGTGGTGTTTAGTTGCGGGAACCATAATCTCGTGTATTATGTGGGGAAATCTGTGGCGCAAACAGTTCTACTTACGAAATTAAAAAAAAAAATTGTATCTTGAATTTTATAAAAGGTGTCTGAGCTGTGGTTTTCTTTTGTGTGGATAATGTGTGGTGTGTTGAAAAAAAAAAGATTTTGTTTTCGTACTTACCTTTATTTTTTGTTGCGAGAGGAAAGTTGCTGCAGTGAATGGATCTGTTGTTTTCCTGCTGTCACCTAGAAAAATAAAATGGTTTTTGATTAAATTGGGATGAACATAATTGCAAATGGATATGAGTAAAAAAATTTATGTTCTGGTGTTTGCAAAAAACTAGAGAAAACTTTGTTATTCTAAAAGTTTTGAAACATTGAACAATAGAGTTTGCCTTAAAAACCTGACAAACTCAACAGAGTCCTTCTGGAATTTTTGAAAACAGTATCATCTTTTAACAAAATTACGGTTTTTATGGAAATACTATAGTTGGTTTATATAGAACTCTGACTATTAATGTTCTCCGTGTGAAACAGTCGATTGACTGAAACAGCACTTGGTCAGGAGAGTTTCTGCAAAAGTTTTGTTAGGGAAGATTTCCTTGGAGCTTCAAAATCCAATATTCCAATGAGAAAAAGCTATGAAACAACATCTTTAAGTATGATTGACTAAAAGGACAGTAACAATTAAATTTTGTGAAAGACAGTTGTCCGTCAAATTTAGAACATCTTCGGATATGTAAAAAAATCAACACAGTAGCTACTCTTATATATGAGATACTCCCTCAAGTCCAATCAAGTAGCAGCTGGTCTTATCAGCATAAAAACAACGTCAACGAAGACTTTGGCCAATTGTGCTGAGATGTATTCCCCTGAAATTTTTTTTTTAAAAAAGGACACCAAATTTTCAGCTTCAAAAAACTACGGAAATAGAAATAAAGAGGTAAAATGTGATTCTCAGTAGATGCAAATTTAAGCGCTGTGATTCTAATAGCTGTAACGACAAAGCGAATTTAGGAATCAAGTTCTTTCGACTTCAACAAAAAGCTGCAAAATGCCTGACCAAGAGAAACAAATAAAGTGCTATCTGGGCAATACAATGCTGTTGTAGAAATGTATTTCCAGCTAAGCTCTTCGAGCCAAATATAGTTTCTTTAAATGCTGCTCAATATTTTACCGGTTAACTTAAGTATGAGAATACTTAAGCCCAATTGGCACGCACCATTCTAAATGTGTATTAAGCCCAGCTTTTACACTCCAGCTAAGAATCCCATATGGCAATCGTGTTTAAGAGGAGATGCTCTAATGTAAATTCCTTGAAATTCACCCCGAAGCATTATCTTACGGAACTCACAAATTCACAACACATCTTGTAAGGTTTTTCGCAAGTCTGATAAAATACGTTCTCATTATTAGATCATTAGGTATCAGAAAAGATTGTACGGAAGACGGTCAAGATGGACCTGGCTATGAATGAGGGTACAAGCAAATGTAGAGGCTGTCGCTCTTAAAACAAAAGTGGTTTGGACAAGAACTTACAAGAAATAATTTAGTTTAGCACGCACCTTTTAAATTTCAGATCAATATTTGTTGGGTTACTTTGAGTCAACTACTGTCCAGTTGGTTGCGGAACAGCCTTGGTAAAAAAAAATTTATTTTTTTAAATAATGACTGTGTACCTTGTTTTTAGCAGATAGTCTTCAATTTTTAAAACCATTCTGTACAAACGAGATTATTCGGTGAACTTATGGCTACGAATGATTGCTCCGAAAAGGCTCATTTTAACCTTCTTTTGGAGAAAGGATAGCGTACGAAAATGTATGCAAATATGTTTAACTCACTCTTTTTCTTCACATGCTTCACTCTTCGTTTAACAAGTTCCAATAGTGGATATAACAATATTTTAACCACGTACCATATCAAAGAGGGTGTTTCGAATGTAACTTGCGTCACAAAAAAAAAATTCAAAAACGAATTTTTTTTAAAAAGCGAAATGGAAGTTTGGTGGTTGGTGTTAAAATCCTTTTAGGGACATCTTGTTAATTATTATGACACATACAAATCTGCTGCAATAGACGGGTCCTTTACACATATCCCTGAGCAAATAATAGACCTCCTTGTCCATCTTACTATTTTCACCTGTAGCCTATATCTAAATTGATTACATTTCAATTGTTGGCTTCTCTAAAAAGCATCTTGTGTTTTGAGAAGGACTGCTAGTCAAAATATGATACTCTATTATATAACGCATAAATATCCTTTTTAAGCTAAAACTACTTTATTTGTACCGATAATCCTAAAAATTCAAATCAAAAGAAAATTATTATTTCCTGCAATCTTCCATCCCCTTTTGACTATCATTCAAAAAAAAAAAAAAATCAATGTGCTTCAAAACAGCTCAGGGAATAATCCTTACATGATTTATGCACAAGATTGAATGCTCCAGGCTCTTGGTAACCTTTTAGCCTTCTCACTTGCTTTTCAAATGTATACGTATACCTCAAAAGCCAGCCAGCCTCATATTAAATACCATGGCAATGGAAACATTTCAATTTCAAAGTATAAAAAACCTTTAACTTGTAAAATATGAAAAGTTTCTTAACAACTTGCCAAGAGTAGGTAAGGTTGCCAAATAATAATTTAGGTATAGAAAAGAAGATGAAAAACTTGACAAAAAGTAATAAAAAAAGGATGTTGAAAGTTATGCCTGTGTGGTTCAGCGGCGGCGGCGGCGGCGTCTTGGTGGGCGCTGTTTACGCTCGAAGCTAAAATCAAGGATGACTGATTGTCAACTTTGAAGCCAATTTCTTTTTCATAAATTTTGTCATAAAAAAAAAGTATAGAAAAGTAAAATAAAGAACAAATACATTGAAAGACTATAGCCTTGGGCTAATCAATCATCTTTAAACCTTATGTTTCAATATTTCCAAAGACGACACCGACGTCGACGACATGGTGATATAACGTTGCAAAAAATCAATCGAAAAGAATGCCAACGAAAATTAAATTCACTAGACGAACAAAAGAGAGGGATAGAGTCACAATTTTAAAGGTCCTTTTTTGGAATTTTATTTCATGTGATTGTGCCTTATTGGAGATGTGTGTGGGTAGGGTATTTGATGTGTGTCTATAGGAAGTCATTAATATTTCAAAATGAAATATTATCTATGCAGGATCCAATTAGGTATTATTTATATCTTTTTGTTGTTGTTGCTGTTGTTGCTGCCTCCCTCCCTCATCAAAAACAAAAGATTAATTACATCTGCAGGTTGGGTGTGTGTGTGCTGCAAAAGGACGAAAAGGAGGCATGTCAAAAATTAAACACGTGTTTGTGTATATTATCTGTCAATTCAATACGACTTATGTACAAATGAACGACTGGCAGTTGATATAGGATCATCAGATGTCATCATCAACATTTCATGTGATGCTGCTCATATAGATAGATACGCATTAATCAAGTTGTATATTTATGATGGGGGATCAAAATGTCATAAAGTTGGAAGAAGCGTGAAATTGCCAAAATTCATCGGCCATAAAATAAGAAGGCACCCATCCAGCTATCACAAACACACACACACAGTAGCAAGCCCTTGGGGTAATTATTCTTTCAGATTAATTTCAACTTGAGTGCTTGGAATTTATCAAAATATATTTATAAATAATTGTTTGCATGAGCATGATAAAAAGCTTTCGTTTTTAATGGGGGCTTTAATGTTCTTTTTATTTGTTTTTCAAGGATATAAATTTTCAACAAAAAAAAAAAGGTGGAAGATAGTTTAATTGCAACAACGAGAGTCTTAAATTCCAACAAAAGCAACACAGCAAATGTTATCGTCAAGTTGCACAATAGCGAGGATGTTGGAAGGCTTTTGAAAGCTTCATCAACTCTACGAAAAACGGGCATTTATCTGCATCGAGATTTACCGGCCACTGCACGAGCACGAAGAAAGAAGCTAGTCACATTAAAAGAAGAAATTCGCACAAAAAATAAATTTATTAAAACACAAATTCGTGGCCAAACACTGCTTGTTGAGGATAAAATCTTCTATTATGACAGCGAAAATAATTTAATGTGTGACGGCGAGTGCGGAATGTCATTGATACGTCAAATGGTGGATGACAGATATACAGGCTGCGTTCCAGGCCAAAGCAACTTAATGGATATGCAGGACAGTGCTTCTCAAACAAGTTCTCAAACTGTTCTGATGCCTAAATCTTTATTTTAATGTTAATGCCGTCTGCCAGTCAAATATTGTAAAAAGTTTAAAAGTAAAAAATGTAAATGTTAAGAACTTTTGTCCAAAATGTAAAATCTTGTCATACAACATATCTGGTCTTAGTAATAAGAGCTTATATATTGATTTTTTTAATTATATTAACAAGTTTGAACTTATTTTCTTATATGAAACATATCTATCAGAAACAGACCTTACCGGTTATAAAAACAAATTTCAAAACTACGAATTAAAAATCATACCAGCTATAAGAAGTAATACGCGGGGAAGAGCAAGTGGGGGGTGCATATTCGGTATTAAAAGAGAATTATATAGTAGCAGCTACGAATTTAAGTGCTTTGACGATATTATTTGTGTGGACCTGAAAATTAATGGAGAAATTTTTCATATTCTACCATATTACGTTAACTGCAACCATTGGGAAACAGACTTCGGAAAAATTAAAGAATTCGTTATGTGTGGAACCATTTCAAACCTATTAGTGGTTGGCGACCTAAATGCAAGAGTTGGGACAGAAGGAGGGGTTGAAAACGATCTGAGAGGTCAAAGCAGACAGTCTAAGGATTCAATAAGGAATGCCAAAGGTAACAAAATTTTGGAATTGTGCAACTCTATCGGGCTTCGAATTCTTAATGGTACCAGTGACGGTGATAAGCTTGGTGAATATACGTTTGTTGGAAAACAAGGAAGTTCAGTTATTGATTACGGTCTTATTAGTGGCAATTGGAATTCTGTGATAACTGATTTTGAGGTGGAGCGTGTACCATATTCAGACCACATGCCTATAGTTGTTTCTTTCGACTATAATAGAGATGAAAATGATGAAAGCGCTCAACTTAATCTCATGCCCAAGCTACTCTGGAAAGAATCTAAAGCTGATACCTACAGGACGCAATTGGATATATGCCTGAGGACGCAAGAAAGGAATAATTTGAATAATATTAAAGACAGTATTAAGAAAGCAGCCCCGGTATGCAACAATGACAGAAGAGATGGGCTGTTTAAGGAACCTTGGTTTGACTCAACGTGCATGATGGCAAGAAAACTATCGTACATTTGGCTAAACCGATATAGGCGTTGCAACGAAGATTCCGCGAAACGAAATTATCTGGAATATAACCGTAAATTTAAGGCACTGTGTAAGGCAAAAAAGATATCTTATTATGAAAGGGAAGCAAAAAGCCTAGCCAATTGTAAGAACACACGTGAATTCTGGAAGCTAGCTCAAAAATTGAATGGCAGGGTTTTTGTCATAAATCGGCATCTTAATTGTGAGACTTTGAGACTGCATTATAGCCAACTTCTTAATCAGTCTTCCTTGACCGAGGTAAGGGTTCAATTTGCACAACCTGCCTTTTATGATGAACTGTTGGACCAAATTATCTTGAAGGAGGAGGTGTCTGCGTCCATAAGTGGACTCAAAGATGGGAAAGCGGCCGGTTCGGATAGAATACCGTCAGAATTCTACAAATATGGAACGGATGAGCTCGTCAACAAATTAACGGTCCTATTCAACAACATAATGGAGCTAGGAACAATCCCACAGGAATTTAAGGAAGCACTGATTTTTCCAATTCATAAAAAAGGAAGCACTGAAGACCCTTCAAATTATAGAGGAATTTCATTCTTGAATGCATCATACAAAATATTTACATCGATTCTTCATAACAGACTCAGATCGTGGATGGATTCACACAAGCTTATCAGGGAATTTCAGGCTGGGTTTAGACAAGGATATTCAACCATAGATCACATCTTTGTTCTCCAAAGCGTCGCTGAATCCTTTTTGGTTCGAAACAAGAAATTATATGTTTTTTTCGTAGATTTTAAAGCAGCATTCGATACGATAGACCGAAATGCGTTGATGTATAAGATGTATCGAATGGGAATGTCATTCAGGTTCGGACGCGTTTTGCAGAACCTATACCTGGAAACCACAGCAGCAGTATGGGATGGTGAGAAGATTTCGCAATGGTTTGAAACGAAGACAGGTGTAAGGCAGGGGTGTATGCTAAGCCCGAGTTTATTTGCACTTTTTATCGAGGATATCACTGATTGTTTGCCAGGAGGAGTTGAATATGCTGGAACCCTCATAAAAGCCCTCCTTTTTGCAGATGATATTGTGTTGTTTGCTTATTCGCCAGAAACGCTGCAACTAATGATAAATAAACTCTTCGAATATTGTGAAACTTGGAAACTAGTTGTGAGCTTAGAGAAGTCCAAAGTTATGGTTTTCCGAAAAGGTGGAGGAAGAGCAAGTGGAAGAGAACAGTGGACATATAATAGAGAGAGGATCGAGGTCGTAAATGAATATAAATATTTAGGAGTTTACATCACAAAAAACAACAGTATGGAAAGACATCTTATGGAAAAATTACAAAAAGCTAAAACGACAATGAATATTGTATGGGGGAAAATATTCAATAATAAATACATAGCTCACAGCAGCAAATACAGAATATTTGAATCGGTAGTGGAGTCAACATTGTTATATGCAGCCCAAGTTTGGGGGGGTAAGCAATATGAAACCGCCGAGAAACTCCTCAGATTTTACATCAAACGGATATTTCGACTTCCATCAAATGCCCCAAATTATATGCTTATGTTAGAAACTGGTATCTCTCCCATATTTATCAAAACACTGAAACTGCAAATCGACTATATATGTAATGTCCTTAAAATGCCTGATGATCGTCTCCCGAAAAAAGCAGCACTTCAAGCAATAAATAGCAGAGCAGGATGGTTTAGAGAGTGGATGGAGCTGACGCAAGAAGCGAATATAGAACTTGCTCTTGATGACTACAGTATGTGGAAGCCTTCATTGTATCAGTTAATTTCTGTCCTAGATGATAGATTAAGAATGAAGTTTGCAGCCGAAGCAGAAGAATCTATATTCAGAATGGTGTACAGTAAGCTGAGTCACAACCTTAACCAAATGAATTATTTTAGAGATGACTACACCACCGAACAAATATCAATGATATTTAGATTACGAGGCGAACTTCTGAGTCTTAACTTTATTCCGCACCGTGAAGATTTACCCTTGTTGTGTGAAATGTGTAACATGAAGGAAAGAGAGGACATTTTTCATTTTATCGGTAGATGTCCTGTTCTGCGAGAAACAAGAAGACACTTTTTTGGAAGCGATTTTTTATCGGATGAGCTTACACTACATTATCTCAATGAAATTGATGTACCAAAAATGTTCAAATTTTGTAAAATTGCATTAGCTTATAGAAGTAGAATTTTAAATGAAAATTTTTGATTAGAATTATAACTTAAATAATTTAAAATTTATATGTGTTAACTAAGTTGTCAATCAGGCAGACGGCAAAATGCCATGCTTCAAAGATTTTAAAATTATGAAAAACTTATATGTATATAATATTTATAGAATGAATAAAATCTAATCTAATCTAAATCTAAATCTAGTTTATGCATCTGTGGGAAGATACAAAATAGTTGAACATTTCACACCTCTTCAAATTTGATTTATTTGGTACAAAAGTGAAATAAAAAAGGATCAAAAGGTAATTAACAAGGATTTTGTAGATAGCGGCAGCAAAAATGTAATAGGTTATTCTGAAAATGATGTTTTAGAAATTGTACTTTATCATTTTTATATTAACAAAATATAGTATTGGCCAATTTATTTAATAAAGTATCCATAAACTTAATCATGCCTAGTAGACTTGTTCTACGTAGTATGTGTTGGCTGCTACAATACAACTAAAGGATGTGGATTGAATTCCTGATTCCTTCTAAGTATTTTACGGAATACTGCATCATGCGTTGAAGTGATAAATTCTTCTAGAGTATTTACAACTTGCCGAGTTAAATGCATCCTACTAGCCGTTTGGATCCAGAGATACAGAGTACCAATGTACGTACAAAAATGGTTGAGAAAGTATATCATTAGGCCTGGGTTCCCCGGATCTTAGATTGATTGTATAAAAAAAAGTCCAATTTTAACCTTCTTTTGGAGAAAGGATAGCGTAGGAAAATGTATGCAAATATTTTTAACTCAATCTTTTTCATCATATGCTTCACTTTTGGCTTAACAAGTTCTAATAGTTTAAATGACAATATTTTAACCTCGTGCCGTATCAAACAGGGTGTTTCGAATGCAACTTGCGTCACAAAAACAATTTTTTTAGATTATCTCCAACTTGCCGAGAACAATGCATCCTACTAGCCGTTCAGATCTGGAGATACAGAGTACCAATGTGCGTATATAAATGGTTGAGAACGTATATCACTAGGCCTGTGCTCCTTAGAAAGTGCACTCAATTATTATTATGACTACACAGTCGAAGCTGCGAGTTTAACTTGCAAAGCATGCAAAAATGTTAAACACGGCACACAAATACAGGCGGCTCACACTTTCTGAACAAAAAAATCTAATTGTCTAGATCTATGTTCATGACAGCAACCTATAGCAGCACTTTTGCAGCATTTTATGAAATTGTGGAATTGGGGTTAGGTTATTAATGAAGATTGAAATAAATATGGTACCTAAAATTCATCCTTGCGGAACACCAGAGCTTATTTTCAAAAAGTCCCAAATTGTTGCGTCTTTTAGTCGAAACTAAAAAGCTTGTGTTTGAAAGAAATTGTTTAATTTCGGGAGTGGCTAATGCCCACTTTTCAACAAAAATGTTGTGGTTCAAGAATTGTTCAATACGCCCATAATCGCTATTTTCATTTAAAATCAAATTTTTAAAAATCCAAGTTATAATTTTTTTTGATCAAATCCGGCTGCTAGCTTTTTATTGAATGTCACTATTCTCATAAAAATTGCTTGGCAGTGAAAAGTCTCAACTTTGGGCGTGGCACACGCCTGTTTTCATTGCGCTAGCAGTTATAGGCCACACATAATTAATGTAATCATATTTTTTCCTGTTTGCTAAAAAAGAATTTCGTGTCTAGAACTGGACAGCGGCTGTCCGCATACACATACAAAAAAGTGAATAGGGTATCAAACAGTTCAATGCAAACATAGTGTAGATCTCACCTTTGTTTAAAGATTGAAGAAAATCCATCAATAGCTTCAACCTAGCTTGAAATGAAAAACACAAGACGCATGGAACCAAAGCCGAAACCCAATTTTTTGGAATTCCTTTTCATCGTTATGTCATGTTTGATTTTAGTCTCAAATTCAGTCTGTAGGAATCCAATACATGGTCAGACAAAAACTAAAGGAAATGAAAGGATTCAATTGACTTCACTTTTCTTCCAGTAAAACCTTAAGTATTTCCTAAGAAAACTTTGCCTTTTCAAATCTGGGTCCATTGTATGCTTTTATTGACTCCATATTGAATCACATAGTTCTTCAACGTGAATCACATTTTTAACGAAGTCCTCTTTCTTAAGCTTCAAAGTTTTTTTTTTCAATGTAAATTCAATAAATCTTCGAAATAACTTGCCAAAATACATTTCCATCGAATAATTGCATCAAATCAATGGCCGCCAACGTAACTGTGCCTTTCAATTTACCTCCAAAAAAAAACATCCGCATCATTTTTCCCTCTCTGTCATTTACATCCTTACAACCTTTAATAAAAAAGTCAAACCTTCGTTTCGTCTCCAACCTTTTATTTACATCCAGATAAATTTTTTTTTTGTTGGTTTTGTTTTATTTTTTGAGGTTAATTGATTTTCAATTTATTTACTTAACAATTCGATTGAGTGAACAGGTGTTGTTTTTGTTTCCTTAACTCCTGCCCACTCCACTTAACTCCTTATTGCAATCAACCAGAAATAAAATCAACAAAAGAAATTTTTTTAAGAATAAAAGGAAACAGAAGTGTGAACATTATTTTTTTTTTTAAATTCTCACACAAATTGTTGTTGTTTGTGTGTAAAAAAAATAAAATAAAACAAGTTATTTTTATTTCAACTTGGTCGAAGGCAATTTATTTTTATCCTCTCAAGTTAAAAGGATCTTCTCATTCTGTGGTGAGGATTTAAAAAAAAATGGAATGTTAAAAAACCCCCACCAATTCAGTTTGAAAAAAAAGAAAAAATCACCAAAGATACCTTGTGAATGAGGCAAGGTAAATAAATGAAAAAAAAGCAAAAAAAAAAAAAAAATAACTGTATCCGCCAAATATACCAACATTGCCTCATATTTGTGTAACCTGTTTTCATGAAAAATTCACAACTAGGGCATAAAATTGCAGATGGTGCACACCACAAATTTATTGCCTGTGGGCTGATGAAGTGGGATACAGGAGTGGCCCACTGAAGCGATGAAAAGCACAAAACGATGATGATGTTGATGATGATGATGAAGAAGGATGTGCATGAGGGGACAACGATGCTATAGATATACATATTAACAAATATATAAGTGTTGAAGTTGATATATAGTATAGTAGGGCTAGGTACCTATAACGAGCCTTGGGGATGATGCGATGAGCCAGAGCAGAGCAGAGCAAATAAAGTACATAATATTCTTCATAGAACACAAGAGAGGCAAAAAGCAATTTCTTTGCCAGTAAACCACCCACACCACACCCATTCAGTTATACCCGTTCTTTACCGCAACGCCTACTGTTATAATCATCATTAAGGACAGGGCCACTGTCAGCCATCTGCAACGCATCATTATCCAAATATTCCTGTTGGCTTTCCAGCTACCCATCATCATCATCATCGCCCCCTGGAAGTGCAATTATCTCTTATTTAAAGGGGATTATTGCCAGAAGAGCTTACACGGGGTTATAGGAATAAAATGTGATCAAAGAGATATAGCATAGCTACCGTATGGCAGGAGTTATAATTGAGTGTTGCCCTATTTTTACTTTTTTTTTTTTTTTGCAAAAACAATATTTTTGGATTTGTATTGTTAATTGGGAGGAATATTTAAGCAGTCATCACAATTTATATTTGAACGAGTAAAATAAGCTTTTACAAAACGAGTTGGAGTGAATCCCCTCTGGAATTGAAAAACGATTAAAGATTTTGCCAACCTATTGACTGGGAGATTTTGGCTATAACTTCGAACATAAATTTTCTTGCTTAATGGGAAGAGCTGGGTGGTGACTAGAATGATTTATCGGTGCAAACATGGGATACCTAAGGATTTCTTGCATAGGCAATGATTTACGAAAGGACAAGTAAATAATCTCAAATATGGAAAGAAATCAGTTTCAAAATCATTTGACATTAGGTTTTTTTTAAATCAATACGTTTCCTGTCAAATCGTAAGGACTTGAATGTTAAAAACTAAATTTTGAAATTAAGAAATTTTCCATTTCAGATTCAAAGATAACAATTTCTTTCTTAAATGTGTTTTTTTTAGACGTATGGTTTTCAATCTGGCAATACTTTTTTCGGAGTTGGTCTTTTTGACAGCTGTAACTTGATTTATGCTCAGTTTGGTTTGCCATTTCATAATGACTACAATTACTCCTGAACAACGTTTGCAAAATGTGCAAAATGTATTACCAAAATAATGGTTCGGTTCGCTCGACGCATCGCGCCCTGCGTCTAATATTCGGTCGACATAATCGCCCAGGAATTTATTCGAGCCAGCCGCGGCGGCCACTTGCCCGAAATCATTTTTAAACCATAATGGCAAACCATTATCTTTATAATAAAGCTAAATTCTTGGCCAAAACATTAAATTATATGCGTTTTATTTCTTCTTCAAAACCACACGTTTGAAAAAACACCCTTTACTTTCAGTGATTTCAAGAATTTTCTAATTAATTTTTCTCTTTGTTCAAATCTTAAAGACAAAATATAATATGCCCTATGAAATAAAAAAAACTATCATTATTGCCAGAGTTGCAATATATAACTGCCATAATGGCCAATCCAATAAGATTTTATATACATACATATGTATGCACGTAGGTACCCAAGAAATGGGCACATCTGGCCTTAAGTGCCATCCCACTTCTGAAGCCATCGATGAATCAATGAATCGAGTCATTTCCTGGCTTTCTACTGCGCCATTAAAGGTCCTAACAAACACCCGGTGCACTGTGTTCTGTACATACATAGTTTCTTCCTCTCTCTGTCTCTCTGACCCGGGGAAGTTGACAATTATTACCGTTATTATTATTATTATTTTCATTAAATCTCTAGAATGTCTGGCCAAGACATCATGGTATGATAAGGATGACTCCCATCTACAACAACAACATCAGCACAGCAACACGAACAACGAACCAAGGCAAATGGAAATGGCAAAGATATTATATATTATATAGATATCTGAAGCATCAGCATGAGTCCCTGTTGGACAGAATATAATTTTCCTTATCACTTAACTTCTCAGCTTTTCTGATGTCGTCATGGCATGGGGGTAGGTGGTTTTTGGGGTATGACCGAAAAGGAGAGGGGTGTGGTGTGGTGGCTGATGGTAAAATTAGCATACTGCAAATATCATTGGAATTGCTAACGAGGTCCTTAAGGCAAATAAAATGATAGCAAGCATCAAGACAGAAGGAGATTTTGTGCAAGATGATGATGTGGGACTTGTCTTGTCTTGTGGTATCAGATTCAGGATATTTTTTTGTCTCTTTAGAAAAAAAATTTTTTTTTTCTTGCGTACATACATATAGTTGTCCTTATACCATCGCCATCATAAAGAAGCAAGAAATAACGAAGGCGGGGTCAAATGTGATTTTCCATTTCATTTTGTCCAAAGTAAATTTTAAATTGGCCAACAATGTTAGCCTCCAGAGGGAAGGTAGCTAGTATAGTTGTTGTTGTCTTGGCAGTGGCAGTCAAAGTCAAATAATAATGTATATGGGGTGGGGCAGGGGGTTAAGGGATATTTTGAAAAATTGGTAAGAATAAGGAACTAATTAGGGAAATTGTGACCCTAAATGATGTACGGTGATTTGTCTGTAGGGTATACATTCTGACAGGAAGATGAAAAACATAAATTTTTTTTTTCCAAATGACACGCAGATTTTAAAAATTATCTTTTTAATGGCAGAGGAGAAGGATATTATTCATATTTTTTTCTTATGAAAATTAATGTGTCGATTAAGGGAAAAGAATGAAAGGAGGTAAGAATGCTGGAGAAATAAATATTTTTTTTTAATATAATTTTTATTTGCAAGCGTATGATAAGAACTCTTGTAAGTATGTTAATAAATAATGTTTTTAAAGAAAATTTTTTAAGCGGCAGGTTTTGAAAAGAAACACACACAAAAATCATTACTGGAGAATATCCAGGCTCACTAAAAGTGGGTCTGCTTGGAGCAGAAAAATCAGTAATGCCTGAAGACAAGAATCAAAGATGTATGCGTATTCACAGGTGTCGTTTGTCACTGTTACCTACGGTTAGATAAAATCATAAAAAAATTTCTTTACAGGGTTATTCACAAAAGTTGTTGTTTCTGAACCGAAAGATATGGAATTGGTATTGGGTGGCCAAAATCAAATTCTTAGAATGCGAGCTGTCAAAATGTTTTGCTGCAGACCGATAAGGGCGAAAGGGTATTTATTGGTGCTCCATGTCCCAACCCAACTGACTTTTTGGAAGTTGCAGGAGGGAACGGTACATTTTTTTCATAAGCAACTATACTATGGAAGCCAAAGACATCATCCCCAAGTAGTTCTTGCAATGGAACTATTGGAAGAGAGCATGTCAGGCTGAAAGACCACGAACGCTGTAAAAATAAATTTATCGAGAAAAAAAAGAACGTGGTCTAAGGGGAAAATTGTCATGTTCCGCCTTAGTCGAGCGTGCAACCGAGAGCGCGGAAAAAGCAATAGAGAGGCATAATTGGCCTAAGCTTTCGGCTTGTGACGTATATTTTACTCTCTTTAAGTCCATCGATTGATGCGTCCGAGAAAAAGGGTGACAGCGGCAACACACAACCTCCACGTGAACTATTTTTCCAACTGTTTAACACGTAAAATTATCATCCGTTAACCGACTTTACAGAATACCATTTTCCTTTTGTATTGATTTTTAAAATCTGTATTTATTCACTTTTTATATTATTTTTCTAAGCTGAATACCGCTGTCCTGAGCGAGGCTGCACCTTCAAGACAACCGGCACCGAATTTTCAATTGGGGTGGGTAGATTTTGGTGGCCTGTAGTGGCCATGTTGTTTTGTTCACATCTGTCAAATTTGTTGTTTATTTCTTAGTTACACGATTGAACAGCACATCCAAGTGATAAAATTTTAATATCAGTGTTCATATCAAAATCTACCCGCCCTTATTGAATAACCCTATATTTGACTATTTGACACATCAACACTCTCAACTCATGTCGTGGAGGAGAGTTACATATTCTTTCGAAATATAACAATATGACACTTCATTTTTGAATAAAAGAACGATAAAAGTTAACGATAGTCAACTATATTTAATAAAAGAACGCACCACCGTTGCTGCTATTATGTTGAGTGAGATGCATATTGTGCTGCCAGTGCTGTCTTCTGTGTTTCGTTATTATTGCTTTCTTTTAAAGGTACTTCAAAGAATATTCTGCGTTCCTAAAAAGCGCACTTGGAAGTACATTTCGAAGTAAACTTGCAGTTTTCAGGTGGGTGTGTCCTCTGAAACTTTCAAAAGACTGAATAAAGCTCGAAAAAACATGTTTTCAATATGTACCCTTCGCTAACAGTCTACAAAATAGCTGAAACGAAACGAATTCACAGTCTTGGCTTGACACTTTCATTTTCAAAGCGCTCGTCCTACAGTCTTTCTACAAACTGCCATTTCAAAATTCAAACACACGGCACATAATATTAATATCGTCTAACCTTTATCTACTTTAGCGTGAACAATAAAGACAAGAAAATGCAATTTAACGACATCATTTTCACTTCCATAATATTACAATGTCTCTCCTTTTTTTTTTTTTTTTTTTTTGTGTAAATCCTTGTTCTTGGAAATCCTCTTTTTCCTGGGAAACCCATCAACACACGTCTTCTTGTGTAAAAATGTCTTTCAACGGTTTTATGATTCATTTAATAACTTTCATTTTTGTATTGAATTTTCATAAATTAGACATTCTACTTGACAAGTTAGTTGCGCTGCATGTTTGCCATAAAAAATATGATTTCATCTTGAAAATGCTTAAAGGTTCCTGGAAAACAAACACACCGACGACGAATATTAAGGATCATCGCGATTTTTTTTTTTTATAGTCTTTCTTGTTTTTTTGCGTTGCCGGGTTAATCCTGTATATATTGAGAGTGAATTTGTATGCAGAAAACGTAACGACGACGCTTGTTTGTTGTAAAATGAAGAAGTGTAAAATGGAGACATTTTGAGATAACATCGAAAAGGTGACGAAGGATGTTCTCAGTCCAAGTAGAAATTTTTTTAAGCGGCTTATG
This sequence comes from Platycheirus albimanus, assembly GCA_916050605.2. Taxonomy (NCBI): domain Eukaryota; kingdom Metazoa; phylum Arthropoda; class Insecta; order Diptera; family Syrphidae; genus Platycheirus; species Platycheirus albimanus. The sequence continues at coordinate 14,806,399 of OU696698.1, read as the reverse complement.
GAATTTTGATAAATTTGTCAATAAAACGAAAAAAAAAAAACAACGACTTTTGGTAAGTGCCAAGAATTCAGAATTGTCTGCCACCTCCTTCTTCTTATCGTCGTCGAGCATCAAGGACGATGACAGAAATTTTTATAAAAATAAAATTTAAGAAATAATTAAACTGTCATCCAATCCAAAGTGATTCAAAATCGTTCCTTTTTTTTTTTTTGGGTTCCAAAATCAATGTGAAAATGTATTATTTCCGAAACTCATGGAGCGGAAAACGAAAAAAAAGTTAAATAAATCTACCTGCGGCCTTTACAAAAGCATTCTCTACACCAAAGTATTCGCTTTCCTGTGGAATCAACTTTATGTCCATTAACCACGCCTTCGTGTATTATAATCGATTGGGGCTTGGTATGGTGATAATCAAATTTTTCACGAATGAATATATCGTGTGGAAAATTAATTCAACCTTCCTACTCTGCTGGTGCTCCTTATTTTGCTCCTTCCACCGCGTGCAAATTGTTCAGCCGACCCTGCAGTGAACCGCATTGCAACCCAGGAATTTGTGGGTGTGTGTGAACAAGGTGTAAAATCTGGGTTAATTCTGGGGTTAAAATTAAAATCAAAAATCGGATCAATGAACAAAAATTTAAATGAAAGTCAAAAGGAAGCGAAAAAAAACAGGACAAAAAAAAAAAAAGAACCTGAAAGAAGGACAACAAAATTAAGTTAAAGGCCGTAAACCTTGTCATGCTGAAAATTGCTTTTCAGTGTGTAGGTAGGGTGGTGAGTGTTGTTTTTTATTTTAACATTTTTTACTTTTTATTTTTTTTTGTTCACTCCTGGCCACGGGTGTAACCAAGGTAATTGGGATATATGTAAGTACATCATTATGTCCGTAAACATTTATGTCCGTACCTACCTACCTACCAACGTGTACAAAAAATCGGTTCAAATTAAATATTCTCCTTCCGTATCACTCGTGCTCTCCGGTATGGTGTTCCTGTTACTGTTACTGGGGTGATACAAATCACGTCTATATAAATTATTTTTTATGTTCAGTGAATAGGGCTTCATTATGTATTTTTTTTTATACCCACGATTAGAGAGATACACATTTGATTTAACTCAAACAAAAACAAAATTTTATTTGATTTTTATGTTGTGCAAATATAAAATGGACGTGGGAATATATATCCAAAAAACCCATAAATGGATTTCATTAAAATGGAGCCCTTTGGCTTTGAAGGATGAATTCTAATTGATTAAAAAAATATCATGCGGATGTTTAATGCGATCCTCTGAACATCCATATTTTGTTTTAATTGGAACGAAATAGGATTTTATTTTTGTAAAACAGGGATAAAATAATGTAAATAAAAAAGTTTTATATTCACTTGACTTGTTTCAATCAAACATTTTTTTTTAATATTTGCTTTGAAAAATGTGTGTACCTCGATACACCAGAGATATAAATTTGTGAGATTAATAAATTCGATATATGAGTGCATTTTAAATTACTTATTTTACTTATATCACTAATTCAACTGATACTACTACTAGGTACTACTACTACTACATTTACTTCTATTTCTACAATCTACTACGACTTCTAGACAACTACTACTACTACCAATTCTACTGGTTTATGGTTTTCAGGAAGGCTTTTGATACCCTCAAGCATCGGGATACTAATTGTAATGAGTGATTGACTGACTGACTACCTTAACAACAGGATGTTCTGAGTGAAGAAAAATGTTTTTTTTTACGAATAAAAGAGAATGCAATACGGAGTGCCACAGGGCTCGAAACAAGGTCCAGTTCTATGTATACTACACTTTATGGGGTCATTGTGGGTTTTTAATCAAAGAATACCATTTCCTGTTTTAATATTGTTTTTTGTCTTAGATATCTTAGCACCAAAAAATTAGTGTTCAAGAAGAATAGAATGGATTGAATTGTGTCACGACTCCGCCAACCGTCTAGTCATACACGATTTGGAGGAATTCAAAATGATGAGGAATCGAATTCCACAATTTTGTAAATGTGGATCACTTGCGAATAATTGATGTCTGTCCTAGTAAACCCATGGAATCAATTACTTTGTACTTTCCAGCTTCCGATAAACAAAAAAATAAAAATTTTGTACTTACTAAACATATAGAAATAGTGAAAGTAGTCCAGAATATAAAACCGAAGAATAATTTTTTTATTTCATTTCAGTACTTAAATTGACATTTTAAATCTACATTGAATTGTGAGTACCTTTTTGTTCAAGGTCATTATTTATTGAAACTTAAAACAAAATTTTGTGGTTAAGATATTTATTAATATTGTTAATACTATTACTATTTCTACTTCAACTACAACTATACTACTATCTACTACTATTTTAATTTTTTTTGAGAATATGATTTAAATAAAATACACAAACTTGCTTTAATGTGTGAAAGTATGGTCTTGGGGCTCCAAATTTTAGAAAAAAGCAAGGAAAAAATCATATGGAATTTCATTAATCACTTAAAAATCACTAGGTAAAGCGTTTTTAGAAAAAAATGAAGTACCATCTGATTTATTTTACTGTTTTGAATTTTAAGGAAACAAAATTTCAAAGTCCTGACCAGCTTTTTCAAAAAACGTTTTTTTTTTAACTTTTCGAAAAAATATACCAACATGTTTTTGAGCTTGCCAACTTATAGCAGTTTGTAGTTTTTATCAGGAAAATAAAATAAAAAAAAAATTGATTAAACCGTTTTTTGAAAAAAAAAAACAAATAATTAAAAAAAAAATAATTTTTTTTAAATCGCAAAAAAACTTATCTGAAAAATTTAAAAATTAATTTTATTTCGTCTAGAAGAAGGCTCCTACATTAAAAATTGCATCGAAATCCGTCAAGTGACTTACGAGAATATCTGATTTCAAAAAACCGGTCCTATGGGAAGTATTGTTATAAGACTTTTCCTGAAAAATCTGTTCCAACCAAAACATACAATTTACACGAAAAACACCATTCAGAAAGTTTTTTTTTTAAAATCGTATGAGCCGTTTCTGAGAAAATATAAATTTTTAATTGAAAATCGTATTCAGGTACCGTGTTAATGGCAATAGAATGTTGCTTTCCTAGCTAGACCAGAGCAGCTGTTCCTCCTGAGAATATTGCTGCTGTGGCTGAAAATCTCGCAGAGGAACTCAAAAACTCGGCTTGAAGACCTGCTTTTGGGCATCAACTTTGAATCGATCAGCGGCCTTTCATAGATTTTTAGACAACTTTAAATTGAAAACCATCATCAGTATCGAGGATCATTTCCATCTCCCGCCATGGATATCTGAATAAGCAAAGTTATCGCTTTTGGGGCACCGAAAATAAATAAATTGGGACACCGCGTATAAATAAAGAAGAGCCATGAGTACAAAGCCATCATCGGTCCTTTTTTCAATCAAATGAAGCACCGGCGCGGCGGCGCAGCGCATACTGTACAAATCTATCGATTTGGTGATTGATACTGAATGCCAAGATTGCCTATCTATCCGTTCCAGGCAATTTTTAGTTGAGTTTCTTGAAGGCACGAATCTTTGTCAACAAACATCAGATTCTTGAAGCCCTCAAATAGAATAACTGCCAAAGGTGCAAAAACTTATCACCGGATGTTCTGGCAAGAGTGATAGAACCAATCAGGACCGAATGGTTACAAATTCTGGCAGCGACCACCACTATACATTTCTTGACTCACTGAAAACACAAATTTAAACATCAATTAAAAAAAAAATCAAAATAAAGGACGAAGGTCATTCATTCAGAAAATGGAGACACAGCACCAAATTTGGCGTTGCCTTATACCAACTTATTAAAATTTTCGAAAAAATTTATACCCAACTAATAAATAAATTTGATGATGCCTAGCTGTGATGGTTGGTTCGAACGATTTCTTTCCCTATAAAAACTGTCAAGTACCTTTGTGAACTTTCTCGTCATAGACACTTCTTACTCGCCAAATACTTAGCAATAAAAGTTCTTGAACACAAGAGATGAAACGTGAGACCGATAAACAATCATCTCGTAGCCATCAAATAAACATTCAACGATATTATTGGATTTTCTTAACTAAGTATCTTACACCCTTGATTTGGATAAAATTCTTCAAAAATCTAACCAAGAGTTTCTTCCAAACAAAATAATCTCTAATATTTCCTCTCAAACTTATTAAATTTTGTTGTTTGAACTTTCTTATCAGCACGTTTTTAATAAAGAATCCCGATCAACGAATATCTTCATCGTTGTTTCTGTTATGAACTTAACCAAACAAAAATTTAATATAATCGTCCTTTTTTTTTTGGTGCGTTTGTGTTGGTTTTGCTTTCATAAGAAAAATAATAAAACCACAAACATTATAATAAATCATGCAGACAAAAGACTATTATCCTTCTTAAGTTCACTTCCTCATCGATTTCTTTAATTAAACCGAAATTGACATAAGAAATTATTTTTCAAAAAAAAAAAAAAAAAAAAAAAAAACTTTGCACAAGAAGCATTTTCAGTCTTCTCAACATCTTCTTCTCGCACCCTTGGATATTTAGTATGTCAACCAACACAACGACAGAAAAATAAGCAAACGAAAAAGGACTGTCAAAGAAAACTTTTTTAATAAGATGAGAATGGACTAACTTTACCCTCTGCCTGCATCACACACACTTCCTGTTTCTTACTTCTCTTTTCTAGCTAGCCAAAGCATGGAAATGGAAGAAACAGCTACCAACCGCTTCCGCTACTAAATCAGCCATCAAACAACTGCCAACAACAGCAAGGAGGAAAAAAAGATGATTCTTAAAAAAAAAAAAAAAAAATATGAAGGATGAAAAAAAAAACAGCTCCATCCAACCATCAATTGGAATAAGTTCTTCGCCGACCACACTAAGAAAAAAAAAAAAAAAAATAGAAACCCCCAACCGCTAGATCAACCGCACCATTGCCTGGCAAAAGTATCTAAGATTCAATATGTTGCTGTTGTTGCCATACTGTCAGGATTTTGAGACTTCAAGCTTATGATGACGAGGACTATATAATAATGGCGCGGGGTGTATAGCTCTACAACTACACACACAAACACTAGCATAGTATTTGGTTTTCTCCCCGACTCCGACTACTCCTTCTATCAACCGCATCCGGTACAAAACAGATGAATCGTGTGGAAAAGTTTATTTATCCTGGAGTTGTGCCCAAGCGTCAAGAACCAATATAATAACTCAGGGATGATTGTCGCAGAAAGGACTGCAGCAGCAGGAGCGGAGCAACACCATAGAATACACTATACACACAATATCCCAAGTCGAATGATTATTATTAGAATCAAATCGAAGAGTTTCTCGGGATCTCTTCGGGAAGTAGGAAAAGAAGAAGAAAACGGAAAGGCGTCTGGCCTACTTCCTTCCGAGAAACTGCTGTGCCGCGTATCTTCTTCCCGTTATAGCGTCCACTTTTGACATTGCTGCTCCCCACGACCCAAAACCACCCAACCACCCACACATAAATCCATAAGAGCATTCATTTATTTATATGTTAGCTAGCGTATGTATACAAAAAGACACACACACACACATACATATATAGATCCATATTGTGTCTAAGTCTAAAGGAGCATCGTTTATTTAATAACATCAGAACATAACCGTAGGTGGAGATCTCTCATTCTCTGTTTCTGTCTCTATTTATAACGCTTTAGGGATCCTGGGAGATATTTATTTATGTCCTGTGTATATTTAGTTTTGCCGGATGCTTATGATGTTTGGTATGGGAATCATTAAGGATGCTGTGATGATAGACAAGGGACGCAACGCATGTATATATAGATGCGGTCGTATGTGATAACAAATACTTAATGTCGTACTTTGTGGATATGTGCGGGAGATAAATCACACAAACTTTTAGACAGCAATCATCCCGCAACATGTCACTTTTCTCGACAGTCTTTATACTTAATTGATTTAAAGTTGTATTAGATTGTTTGTTCTTTATATTGTTTATGGGTATAAATTGTAGGTTTTGTTTTGAAGCTTAAGAAGGGTGTTGGGATACTTCTTGTTCAAATTATTGAGGCTAAACATTTTGGAACTCGATCCAAGCGGTGATTTACAAGGAGTTCCATTTTATTTTTACAACCATATGTCCTTATAGAAAAATATAGGCAGTATAAAACACTGTTTTCTTGTCTTGGGGCAGTCATTTGTGTTCACGTCTAAGCATACATTGAAATTTAGCAAATACTCTTACAGGATATTAAAGGAAGAACCAAATCAGAATTTAAAGAACTGAATTTAGCCTCGGAAAATGTCTTCATTATTCCACCAATATTACTAATCGAAATCAGCACCTGTTGGTTGGGAACTGTGCCCAAAATCTTCTAAATATCACAAAAAGTTGCGAAACAACCTCAAGTGAATATTAAAGGACAGTTCATTGTTGCTGGTTCCTTGTCGGGGTCCTTGGGGTAGAATTTCGACCTATGTCAGAACAAAGAAGATAAAACTAAAAAAAATAAAATTCGCTCTTCATAGCGAAACAGCTATGTCTGATAGTTTATGACCAAAGTTTCAGAAAATCATAACAGCGGCCATAATTGATTTCAGTTGATAAAATGGGAAAACAAGACCCTAACTAAAAGCACCAGAAAGATCCCTAGAATTGCAACAGTAAACTTTGTTGCGGATTGTTTGCTTGCCGTAGGGGTAGTTGCTGGCATGCTTGACCGACCTCAAGCTATTCGAAGGAAATAGGATCTTTACCCATGTCAGAACGGAGCATCGCGGTGCTATGAATTACAAGAATTTTGTCAATACCCAAACTGCCATAGTGACCGAACTCATCTGAGCAACCCCTTAACTCGCTATCTTCCAGTTCTCTCATGCCATCTTATAACCTCCCCATTTCAGAAACACTCATCCATCTTCAAATCAAATCAAAATAATCATCCATTTTTATTGGGGGGGGGGGGGGGGGGCCCAATGTGGGGCACTTGACCCAGATGAAAAAAAGAAGAAGAGCAAAAAAAATTATTCAAAATTTCTAACATGGTAATGAAGTGATGATATGGTGAGGGGCGCCAAATTTAACTTTTTGCCCCCCCCCCCTTGAACAAATTATCCGGTGCTAAGAACAAGTCTATACACTGGGGGAGAATCCAGAGCTTGATTCTACAGTAGATGGTCATTCATTGACCTTATACTAACCCGTTCTCTTTTACTAGTTTTGGTGAATTTTGAAGGGGGTTTTGATCATGTTAATCGCGAGTACCCCGAACAATTAAGTTGCCTTTTTTAAAGGAGTCCTGCAAATGCACAATTTCTTAGGAGAGACTTTTTACATGGGAACGACCAACGAACGGGTGTCGTCCGAACACATTTGAATATACATACAATGTTTTATGAAATTATTTTTTATGAAGAAAATAGAAAAAGGCCTACGGCTGAACCTTGAGGGACACCTTTAAAAAAAAAAAAAGGAAACTAGATAGACACAATTTTGCTTTTTTCAATGGCTGAATAAGAACCAACCAAGATACATTTTGTAATAGGACAAGGCAGGCTTTAGATTGTGGTGAGGGTTCGTTAGCTTTGTAGCATCACCGAGAAATAAGTAAATTGAACTACCATATATTTCATCAAACTATGTTCTCTTAGAACGTCAATTGGTTAGCCAAACTACATACGAGTATATACTCCAATCTGTTTGAGTTTTCCGTAAGATCCGTTCTAAGGCACGGTATTCACTTAAACTCTAGTATAAGGAATTGATTCCACTACTCTTATAGTCTATTGAACTATTTATCCTCAATCTTTGAGCCAATGATCCTTAAATGGGAAATCTCATTTTTATATCCCCTTTTACCAATTGAATACTGACTGCAAGGTTGCATTAACATTTCCACATTTATTTATATAGATCAAGAAACTTTCACTTTGTCTTAAAATCCAAATCCAAAACAAAGGTTCTCGAAAGTAAGTACTTTTGCTAAGGCTACCAACACCTTCTTAAATAACTTAAAAATAGCTTAACACACTATTTTAAAAGGCTCTACAAGAAGGACATTTAATTCTCTGGGCAAAAACTAAGTTATTCCCAAATCGACTAACGTTTCTTCTTCTTCATACTGTATGATGTAGGTATTGCTAGCTATATCCGCATTGGTAGTAGGAAGTACAGGACAATACCATTTCAATCCAACGATGTGGAAATAGAAATTTCAAAAAGTTTGCTCCATCCATTGAGAAGAGCATTGGAACAACATAAAATGCTGAATGCTCATATATCACTTGCCTGCTGGAAGTCAACCGTTAAATTCATGTATTGTTTTTCGATTTACCCAGTCCATGGTCTTGCTCTTACACCTCCCCCCATACCCCCTTCCAGAGAATTCTCATTTGTATTTTGAAATCGTTTTGGATTTGCAAGGATTTGTGTCCATGAGCATGAGATATAGTCCCCGGGAACGTGCTTCAATAAACAAAACTTGAATAGGAATTTCCCGAACTGCCGCTTAAATAGAATGAAGGAAACGGCAATTGGGAGGCAGCGGTGCGGCGTAGTTTTCACATCACACAAATTTCCAGTACCTACTCCCAGTATGATGGTACCAAACCAAGCTAAACATACATTTCCACAAACAAGAGATCCTGATCCCATGAATATAAAAGTTAAAGTAAAAAAAAAAGTCAGAAAACAGAAAACCATGGAACGAAATAAAACGAATCTGTAAGAAATCGAGAGGAGAGAGAGTATTAAGTCAGGAATTTAGAATTTTCCAATCAATTTATTTTAAACTATGCAATTGGATTGCGTTCCGGTCTGTATAGTGTACTATAGTATATGGAGGAGTAGGTATGATGGAGCTGAGCAATGGAATATGAACACAGAATTGATTTGAATTAGAGACGGCAATTTATGTAGTGGAAATGCAGATTATGTTGGAAGATTAATTTTTTTTTTCTTGCATTCACAATCCAGAAAAGTTCTTCTTTAAATTTGAATTGATTGGAATTTTTAATTTTAAAGGATGAATGGATCATAATGATGGAAAACTAAAGTGGAATTTTAATTTTGAAATTCTTTTATCCGATTTTTTTTTTTTTTTTTTTTTGAATTTTTATTTGAAGAAATATATTAATTCAAAACTTGTCTTCAAAACCCAAATGAATGAAAATATTTAGAAATGAGATCATTATTTTACTAAGTAGTGAAATGAAATTATGAAGAACAAAATTGAAGGAACCTTGAATAATTCTGTGCGTTGTCGCTTTAGAGAAGAAATTAATGCTCAAGCAATGTCTTCTTGCGGAAAGAAAAGTAAACTTTAATTGTTCCAGAAACGTATATTTTCGATTGCAATTAGGGACCAAAGTGACCCTGGGCAGTGGTGGTTAGTGCAGTGGTTCACTGGGGTTCAATCCTTGATTCCGTAAGTGCTTTTTTTTTTAGAAGTGGAAAAATACTTATTCATACAAAATTCAGGACTTTTTTCCTAGCCACAATTTTCTGATAATCTTTCCCAAATTTCAGGCATTTCCTTTAGTGTTTTAGAAAAATATCCCGAAAACCTGTATTTTACACAAATGCTGCAATAAATTTATAGTTAAGTTAGGTATTCTTCTTTTTCGGGTAACATTTTAAGAAATATCATTTAGTTGCTTTTGGAAAAAATACCGGCACATTTTTGAAGTACATATTTTCAAACTAGGGTTATTGTGTGTCTCAAACACAATTCAGTTTTTAAGGTATTTTTAAACAAGACTCAGCTGGGAGGGTATATAATTTTGAAACCGTTCTGATGGTTTTAGAGAAGGTCTGATTGAAGAAAAACGATTCTACGGCAAGTACCATTACAAAACTTTTCCTGAAAATTAATTTTAAAGCTAGATCACACATAATCTACAAACCTACAAAATTCCACTCAAAAGGTTCAATCAAAATGGTTGGAGTTATTTCCGAGTTAAATAAGTTTTTCCATTAGCTTTATAATATAGCAGATATGTTTCGTTAGGTAAACCCAGTCAATTAGGCTGGCGTACCGATACCCACAGATCGGTTGACAGACAAGGGAAGTAATTTTTAAAAAGAAGACAGCGTGCTGAAATATAGAAAATTTCTATTAAAAAACCTTTTCCTCGAGGAATACTGAAAAGAACTGAAGGAATCTCTTGATCGATGCACTAAGTGGAAATCTTTAGCCAGTTATAGCGATCAGAAGAAACAAACCGAAAAAAATGGAGCAGTATGAAAACTGGTGATAAGCGAATAAAGCGATTAGAAAAAGCTGCCAGAAAATTTATCTCTCTAACATTAAAAAAAAGTGTTTATCTGCAAATTGTCGAGTAATGAAAGTTTCGATAAAGATGCCAGCCAGACGACTAAACAAACCCTTTGTTGAGCAACAAATTTGCATTGGTTAGAGTGAGCCAGAAAAAAGAATTTGAGTCCATTTATGGTGCAAAGCAGTTCACACAATTTTATTGTCACTCTGCGTTGCTGGTCACATTGGTGACGCGATGCTTGCGAATAAACAATCTGGCAATAATTTTTCTGATTGAATTGAACACGAAAACAATTTTCTGATAGAATTGCAAACGCAAAACTTTTTTCTGACAGACAATCTTCCAGTAGAACACAAGAAATTGGAACGGAACAGGTGTAACTATTTATTTTATTTTGACCAAAATGACAATCAGCTCATACGAAAAATGATATCCCATCAGAAAAATAAGTAAATACATTTTTAACAAAAACTATTAGTTCAATTGAAATTTTTAGTAGTAAAAAAATGTCTCTGACATCTGTGTTTTGAATCGAATCATAACATTCAAAATATTCCATCCGAAATTTTTTTCTTATTGGTTTTTCTGATCTCTATAACTGGCCCCTAAATGCAAAAAAGTGATTTTGTTATCTGGCTTAATCAGTACATCTATCGATATTTCAACTAAAATAATAAAATAAAAATACAATATACCCATTCTTAGAATAGGGTATAATAATGCACTCTCAAAAAAAAGGTTTGGCTATCCCCTGACAAAGTGGTTGTTTTTCAACAGCATTCTGAAAACAATATAAAGCCGCTTTCCAAAGCAAAAAGGTAGCTTTTTCCAGGTCGGTTATTTGGTTTAAACTGAGCTCTACAATAATTATTAACAAAGTTTGTTCAAACTATCCTTGTATAACCCAATACAGTAAAAATATTCACCCAGAAAAATTTAACTTTCCCCTGATTTCTATCATAACTCTCAAAAGGAGTTTTAGTATCCAGGCCCGTCCCCGTGTTGTAAAATAGGCAATTCGGAATCGGGTGTATCTGCTTACGAATGGATTTTCAGTGAATGGGTAGGCCACAATTATGTCCCGCTTGAGAATGTATGCAGTAAGCGTGAGATGCAGTTATGCCGTTTCTATATGGAATGGAGAATATTATAAAATGTTTCTGAGAAAAGGGCTTCACATATTGACAAAAAGGTACTGTTTAACTGACCGCCTGGCCACCTCACTGGCAGATCACCAACATTATAGAGCATTTCCCGGCAATATTTAGCACTATTTCGCAGCTTCAAAATATGCGGTGAACACAAAGGTAAGATTTGTAATCAAACTCTATGCAAAGCAATATGGTTGTTTTGTTTATGAAAATGTAAATAAATTGTATGTTTTCGGCTTAGGGGGTGTGATATCCGCCTATTTAGTGTTATCAAATTCATATGAAGTACTTCCAAGTTTGGAAAATCAGTAGTTTCTTCGACAAAAATTATTTTTTATTTAGGACTTATATAAGGAAGAAAATATTTAATTTTTTATTAAAATTTAAAAGAATTTTATTTTATTTTTAAATTTAAGACTTTAATTTAATGAACAAAAATATGTTCATTTTACTTATTTAAATTTTGTTAACACTGTCTTATTGATCTTACCTTTTTGTTAAAAATATGACCACTTTAGAGATCTACTTTGAAGCGATTTCTGTTGTGTGCGTTTAAATGCATTTTGTATTTTCCTGAAAAAAAAAGAGAAAAAATGTTTAAAAAACTTATCAAGGGCAAACAAATTTTTAAAATTTTGAAATTTGATTATTTGAGATACAATAAATATAGATGTGTCTATTTCGGACAAAATGTTCCTCTACAAAATTGAGAAATCGGTTCTTTTGAACATTAGTTGCCGATAATAAGTTTAAGCACAAAAATGCGACGGCATTTACTTGGCTCAAACACACATAAGGATTTGTGTGATGAAAAATTTTATGATTTCCTTCCAAATAATGAAAGATAAATCTCAAATTTCGTCCCCAATTACGATACAAATGAAATATTTTTCGGCATGACTATTAAAAATTATCAAAACAGGACTTGTAGCATCAACAAGTTGTCTCAAATTTTGATGCTTCATTATCCGTCCAATATAATTTCTCTAACAAAGACTGTTCAGAGATGCAAAAAATACTTCGAACAATCATTCAATTCAGCTTTTGTATCTTCAAATACAAAACCCAGCTGCTGGATACATATTTCTTTGATTTGGCTTTTGTTTCGTTCCAAATATTTTCAATAAACAGTGTAACTTGAACAAGGAATAAGGTATAGCTGGTAGCAATACAAAAGTCGATACTACAAAAGAACATCATAAACATAAATATTTCCATATTGGTGGAGAAATCCAGTGTGGATACCACAATCATAGTACCATAGTATGGAGAGGGAAGCGAAACTGTCAGGATTTGGATTTTCCAATTCATCAAGAGAAAAAGAGGAAAATATATTCTGTTCTTTTTTTTTTTATGAGTTTTTGTTTTCATTTTCTTTGGCATGAATTTTTGCAGTTCGGCATCATCCTGGTGATTGGAAACGAAAAGGTAGAGCACAGAAGGGGAGATGCAATCGATTGATGATAGATACATATACATATAGGTTTGTTGTCTTCACCTGCAATTTTAATCAAGAAATCATTTCTATCTCTATATATATAGTCCTGGTGCATCTCCTCCACCTCTTCTAGATAGATATTGGTTAGCATCAACAGTGTATGTGCAGATTTTTAATCAACTTCCATCAGCATCTGTAGAAAGGCGAGTGAAAGATAGAAGATACAAAATCTGCAGCCTTTAAAATGTAAAAAGTGGGGAGAGTAGAAGGGAATCCTCAACAGATACGACAGTCTCATCTGATGAAGATTTTGTTGATACACTTTTTTTTTGTTCCTATTGATTTTTGTGCAATCTAAACTTTAAAGTCTAGCACCTGTCCTCCGGCCATATCGGATGATAGAAACCATTGTAAGAACAATAAATTAAACTTTGAAAGAAAAAAATGGAAACCACATCGATGGCAGTTTGCATGCAATTATGTTGTGGTGTTAGTGTGTCGGTAATTTATCATCAAACCATAGAGATATAGAGTTAGCAGGGCTGGAATACAAATTGATGAGGATTGTGGGTTACTGTAGTTTCCGATCAAATTGTCAAATCATTATAGGCCTTTTTATAATTTATGCTGTGGGATGTTGCCTAATGAAGGAGTATCCCTCAAAGGGAATTTCCAAAGATAAACATCAGCATTAGTGAATTTGAAATATAGGTCAGTCAATACCTTTTACTTGAATAAAGGAACTTTTAGGGTAGAAACGTAATAGAACGATGTTGCAACCAAATTTGACTCTACTATGAATGGTAACACAGATAAGATTTAAGTACTTTTTTGTGCAATCCATAAGGCCTGGGCTATTTTTGAATTTTTTTAGTAGGTACTTGATATAGATGTCCATAATAAGCTTTTAGTAAAAATGTCTTCATTAACAAAAAATTTAAATATTCGTTAGAAGATTAGTGTTAAAAGTTCTAACAGTACCTTCAGATTAATTCTTATTTTGTCTGAAAGACTAACTTGAGAGTGCATTGACTGATTTTGATAAAATTTCATATTTAAGATGCACATACCAGTTACCAACAATTATTTTGTAAATCGAGGTTGAGGGAATTCTCGTTCCTGTTCACAAATTTTGCCCAGGAGAACAAGAAAAATGTTGACCTTTAAAAAATGAGTTACGAAAGTTCTATACAAGGCTTACAGATCGCAGTCTTAAATAACCTGTATAAAGCTTTTCGAAGTTGTTTACTGAAAGTTAAAACGTATCAGCTAATAAGACTCTCGAAGACAAGCAATTAGCCTTTATAAGGCCTCTTCTATTTGCTTACTGAAAATTACAAATATAGAAGCTTCTATAAGACTTTCAACGACAAGTAATCCTGACAACTATGTCTTTATAATTTATTAAAAAATGTAATAAGCATCACAACAGAAAAAAAACTGAAATAAGACTTGAATATAAGAAAAATGATTCATGGAAATAGTAAAAACCCAGAAACCTGCCTAGTGCAAAAAATAGAGATGCTTGCATGCTTGGTTCAAAACAGTTGTATTAAGCTATGAAGCAGTTGAAAGATGAATGAGTATTTTTCAGATTCACACAATAAAGATTTTGACACGAAAGCAATAAAAATCTTGTACAAGAATAGTTTTACTATATCTGAATCTTATTGAATAATGCTCACTTGTGTTAGGCCTTAAAGAAGCATCAAGGTTGTAACACGAAAGAGTTTCGGTAGCGGATAAATCAATTAAAAACAGTTATACAAGAATACTGGACACATATTTTTATTTTTACTATTTCTGAATCTCATTGAATAATGCTCAATTCTGTAAGGCCTTAAAGGAGCATCCAACGCAAGCTACTAGCTTATTTTGTCAAGGGAATAGCTTTCTGTTGCAAAGTATCGCATTTAAAATTCTTTGTCAAAAGTTTCATGATATGCTAGCAGCAGTTACTGTTGACAAAAGTCTTATTGCAGATAAATAGGTTATGTATTGTACGCCGAAGTGACTTCTATAAGGCCTTACAATGCTTTTATAGAAATCTGAAGATTGCTTCTATACGTTATACAACACAAGTATACTCGTTAGTTGGGTAGCGCAAATGCTAGGTCTTCCCTTTGATGTTGATTGACTTTATAAGGCTTAATTTTTTAAGCTTTGTATTAAAAAAACCCCATTTTGATGAAAACTAATTCATACTTAACTAGGCTTTTGATGAAGTTTTTGAAGTAGTAACTTGTATAAGCCTTCGAAATCAAAGTCACATTGAATAAACTTTTAGAGGACTTGCGGTTAGATGGGTTCAACCACTTCACTGCTGAACTTACATTGTTGTAATAATCTAAAATTACAATTCATTTTGATAACTGTGAGCTAGATTTTAATAATAAATTTTTTTGATTTAAATGTTTGATTTTATGTGTGAGCTATTTGAACAGCTCTCTAAAAAATGTTGAATGTTTTGCTTTCACACATAAAAGAAGCTTAAAATGCAAATGATATATGCAGGAACGATTGAAATGTAATTTCAAAAATTAAAACCAAATAATCCTCGCTCAATCAAAAAATCCCAACCCACGAGATTGAACATTTTGTTAAATAAATCACATCATTTCTTCAAGCATATAATGCGCCCCTGGTATATAATGATGATTTTACACCATCCTACCCTATGGCACAAGTTTTTGGAATGCCTTCTGGCTTGGTGTTTGTCAGATTTTGTGTGTATGTGTATTCAAAGGGAAAACGTGCCAGGACATAATTTATAGCTCATAGCATTGTGGATCCGAAAATACCACACAAAAATAGAGAAAGAGGGAAAGAATTTTCTTTCCCAAAATATTTTTCAAAAATATGGTCTCCGTTCAGCTATAGCCATCCCAGTATGAACCATTGAACTGGGAATGCAGCAGAAGCTCTACACCGACACCAACACCGACGCCGACGATGCCGAATCGCATCGAATCTGGAATCCGAATCCGAATCGAAAATGGAAGGCTTTGTGATGTAGCACAGACATTTCCATTATTTTGTGATATTTCATGGCACATTCTACAATAATGAAAAAATAAAAAAATTTATATCTACTGTTCGTGTGGTCGAAAGGGGTGCTATAGTGCCAGTGTTGGTGCTTTTGCTATTGATTTGTGAACATACGCATATCTCTTCCGATCCACACACAAATCCACCATGGGAATGTGTCCTGGCGTGGTTTTTTGGTAGAGTGTCTAACGGTGACATCAAACTATACAAACTATTTCTCTCTCCCACTCCTTCTTGTGTTTGGTATAAATGCAAATAAAACTTTAGATCACTGTTAGAAGGACTTAAAAAAGGATATACTACTTCACGAGCTATATATGTATGCATACATAGTCGTAGTCGTACGGCGAACACACCCGCCATCTGTTAAGTTCATTTAAATGGAAAAACATTATTCTAAATTTTTTTTTTTTGCTTTGCTTTCTACTTTTTTCGCATATCGTCCTTTTTTATGGGAATTTCAACGATTTTATTTGTGACTTTTGTGATAGCGACGTTAATTTATGACTTTAAAAGTTGCCGTATTTTATTCGCATTGGAAAATACCTTCCTCTGTTAAGGATTTTACTATTTTATCTCTATAAAGAGTCAGAGATGTTTTTTTTTTTTTTTTTAACGGTGAATCATTGAGAATTTGTGTATTTTGAATTAATGGTGTGGCTGCAGAGACAGCATCAGGGACCTTTGAATCATGATCCTGTGAGGAATGAGTGTGAATACAATTTATTTAACAATCGCATGAGTTAACTGTTTAATTGTTATAAAAGATGAACAAATAAAGTTCGTTTATTTATGAACAAATTGGCTGTTGGGGAAAAAAAAATTATTGTTTTATTTAAAAAAAAAAAATTGAATGGGACACTTGGGCGTATGTGGAATATTTTTTTTTGTTTGTTTTTAATTTGCATACAAAATGGAGTCGAATGCAAAATATTTCTCTTCTATTAAACGGTGTATGAAAATTTAATACAGATTTAAATATTGCTAAAGTTTAAAGGATTAAGTGTAGGTTCGGCATTAAGTATAGACTATAAGTGGCGTTAACAATCCATTAGGAGCAGGGCATGGTATTGTATGGGATATTATTGAAATCGTTTATTTCCATTAATGATGCAGTGTTTCTAAGGATTATAGCATCAAGAGTGCAGTTGAAATTGAGAGGCAAATGCATTCGAATGTTCTTAAGAGCAGGATTAATTTTGATTTGAATAAGGCATTCTCACATGCTCTTTGTATTATAATATGTGTGAAGTACCAATCAAAAAAGGATATTCAAAATGGACTTAGACAGTCTAAAACATACATTTTTTCAAGAAAGGTCTAAACAAAATTTCACTATGCAATTGAAATTTGTCTGTTCCTGCAAAATATTAAGGCACGTTAAATTGTGGGCTCACATGGGTTACCGATGAGACATCCTTGAACATCGTCTGATAATGATTTTTGTCTTTCCTTACACAGATCTATTGTTAACTCTTATAAGGATTTTCAGAGAAGGTAGTAGATAACATATTAAAATCCAATATGTGCTTAAAAGATCGATCATATCCAAAATTTGAAAATGTTTTTTGAAAAACATTTTGATTTTGAGAAAAACTCAAAAAATGAAAATTAAAAATATGTCAAAAATTATATCATTCACATCTAAAATTTTATTAAAGTAGGTGGCTGACGAGATAGTTTCTGATATTAAAATATCGGTCCGGTGCTGGGTTGGGTACGATGACAAGAAAAGTTTCAAAAAATCAATTCCACCAAAATATAGACTGTTTTTAATAGCACCCAAAATGTTTCTGTTAAAATCGTTCGAATCATTCTCGAGAGTTATTTTGAGAAGAAAAGTACAAATTCAAAATATCAATACGCCCAGCTTCAGCAATTTTATATGTTTTTAGGTTGGCAAATGTCTCAAAAGAAAGTCTTTTTTTTGACAGGATGTCATAAGTTCGCATTTTTTTCAAAACATTGCTTCCATCAAAAACATTGTTCAGTAATGGCACCTACTTTGAAATCATTGTCTAATCGGTTCCCAGCCAAATTCAAATTCTCCAAAATGTAAGTCTCCAATAATTTTGGTTGACGGCTTGGATAAATATATCTGTGTTACGATAGTACACTAATGACCAACACTTTATAATTTAACTTAAATATATCAATTTATTTAATTTTCATATCGGAGTGAGTGTAAGCTAGAATAAGGTCCAGAGGTGCTTCATTACAAGACTCTGTTTAGTGTACATTACGATCTTTAAGAGGTCCGAGACCAGTTAGGTGAATTGACAAGGATATTTGTCTGAGTCCAGCTGATTCAGCTGAAGTTTCATTTCTTTCTAAAAAAGTTTTATTTTATAAATGTATACAAAATTGAATACACAAAAATAGATGACCGAAGTTCGAATTTTCGACGATTCTAGGGTTCCTTCAGATGTTCTTTAGTTTTGTTAAAAGACAGGAAAATTGTTAATTTTGAGAAATTTTGCACGATTTGGAAGCCAATGAACAAATCATTATTTGGTGTGTAAACGAAAAATTCATTTTCAAAACATGAACGGCATTTTCAAATTTTATACTTCAAAAATAGTAAAATTTGAAATGCCTTTTTTTGTAATTTATTTAATGTAGGCTACTTTAACTTTAACCTAACAATTCGTAACTAACTCGCCAATAATTATATTGCCACATTTTAATCAAAGCAATACATTTTTGACCAGTTTGTAGCCACTAATTTGTATTCCAATAACATTTAAATTAAGTTTGTTTGCGTTTGTTTTAATCAAATCCTAATCATAAAACACAAAAATACTTTATTTTTAACAAATTAAAAATCAGCTAGAAAAAAAAGATATAAAATAAAAACAATCTATTCTAGTCAAGTGGCTACTAAAATCATACCGTTCTGCCAATAAATTTGATAGCTACTATATAGCTGCTGCTACTTGTTGCCAAGAGTTACCTCAGAAACACACCAACAAAAGTTATAAATTAAATGTGATTATCAACGAACGCGCGCAATAAATTAAGTGTTTTATATGCTTCAATTAAATAATGTTTAATGCATATCGTATAATGTTGTGTACTAAGTGATGTTTTTGGTAATGTGTGTATGGGTGAGTTTGCTCAAACAATTAACTGTAATTTATTGATGAAGATAGACATTCATTACCATCGACATAAATTCCACTCTGCTGGAATTCGTCCTCATTAAAATGCTTTCAAGGTGCGTTGATAGCAGAATCAAGGATTCAAGGGAAATGATTTTTTTTGTTCATTCAAGTCAAGGATTCGAATATGAAAAAAAAAAATATCAAAGAAGTAGTTGATGCAATAAATGTAATATTGTGTTATTATACTATAAATCAAGATGATGAATTTGTTTGATGCATTTACAAGAGGACTCACTTCCACTTACAAATTTTTAAGGAAAGTCATGAAAGCTTCGAACAAATTTCAGGGAAAATTCTTTCGACAATAATGTTGTTGTTGTAAAAAATAAATTTTAAATTAAATTAAATGAAATAACTCCAGATAAATGTTTTCACTTATTCCAGCAGCCACAATGAAAATTAAACACAGAGTTGAGATCTCCAAGGAGAGCCATAAATAAAGATATCCTTTGAGAAATTCTTCCTTGAAATGCAAAAAACGTTTTCTTCATTGAATTTTCTAACTCTTATCGCTTCGTTGCATTTTCTTTTCTCATTTCATCCGGTTTAGTTCTCTCACTGCAGTTTTGTAAGGCCTTTGTAAGATACAAACCGATTTATAAGATAGGAAGCTTTCAGAAAGGACAAAAATATTTCATCGTCTTGGTTGAAACTGTACTGACACTGAAGAAGAAAATCGATTTAATTTTCTTCCTGTTTCTATTAGAAGATGCAAAGTTTTTTTTTTCTTCTACAAAATTGAAGATGAAAATTTGAATGGGGTAAGGTAAAAGCCTATTCAGATGCTTGAGGGTTAACAGGTGTACCTATATTTATGTAAATTTCTTTCTCAAATTGATTTTTGTTTTCCTTGCGATGAAATGTTGTATGTACCTTTAAACAAAAGTTAACTGACTCTGGTTCCAATCCTGAGATTCTTTATTCAGAAAAGGCAATAAAGTAGACAAAGAATAAAAAAACGTCCTGTGTCGAAAGAT
This sequence comes from Platycheirus albimanus, assembly GCA_916050605.2. Classification (NCBI taxonomy): domain Eukaryota; kingdom Metazoa; phylum Arthropoda; class Insecta; order Diptera; family Syrphidae; genus Platycheirus; species Platycheirus albimanus. The sequence continues at coordinate 14,786,334 of OU696698.1, read as the reverse complement.
ATCTATTTTACCTGATTTTATGAAGCAGAAAGTTTAAAAAGATCCCTTGAGCAAATTTATTAGGTCAATATCAATTTACTTCGGTATATGTAAAATATTTAGAAAATAGAGTACCTAACTAACGATGATGAGGGGAGTTTAATTATTGAACTTAACACTTCTTGCAATTGACAGTTGGCAACCCTAGACGATACTGGTAAGTTTGATCCCAATTTCAAGTAAAGGGTTTTCCAATAAGAGGTGTTATTTTGAATAGCCCGCTATTTCGGTAGTTGTCTCTTTTGAAGCTGTAATTTTTTGACATTTGGCAAGTAAAAACTACGCCATTAATAAAATTTGAACTATACAGTCTTCAACAACGCACCGAAACTATTAAACTTCACTATAAGAATGGTGAAAATTTGGCAGAGACGGTTCGTAAAACTAAAACATTTGTCGGTCGTCGTGAAGCACCTTGTGGGACCGCAATTCAGAAATGGGTGGACAAATTTGAGCTATTGGGAAAAGTTAGCGATGTGAAGAATAAAATCCGTGCACTTCGCTGAAGAACAATTGAGAATATTCCTGCTGTAGTCCAAAGTGTTGAAGAAAACCCAGGTGTATCAATTCCTCGTTGTTCTTTGGAATCGGGCATCCATTTTGCTGAAAATGTTTTTCATTAATAATGGCATACTTTCTTGTTTACATTGAAATAAACATCTAATCATTTATCTCAAAAAATGCTATTTTTCTTTGAATATCAAAATAACACCTCTTATTGGAAAACCCTGTTTAAATCCATAAAATTACCAATTGAACTATGAAACACTTTCCGTGCCATTCAAATGTGTGAGAAACTTAATATTATTAAAAAAAAAAAACGATGGAGGAGCTCGTTGCGGCAAAAATATGAAGATGGGTCGGCTTCAAGACTACACTTTGAAACAAGTGAAACCCTTTCCTAAACTGAGAAGTTTGAAAAAATTTGCAGTTTGAGTTACGAGGTTGTTCTTAATTTTTTTTTTATTTTTTACTTTGTAGGCCCAGTTTTTTCTTTGTGAAAGTGGGGAAAAACGAGTCATCAAATATTTGATTTCAAATGGCAATTCGCCTCAAAAAACCAAACATGAGTTTGATGAAATTTCAATCCTCTATGCACATGAAACAAAAATGTAGTCAAAACAGTGAACACAATGGAAATGCCATGATAGGAGAGCTGAAGGCACAAACTGTGAAAAAACGATCACATTTGAATACAAAAAATTCTGTTTCACCAAGTTCTTGCCATGGTTTAACATAAAAACTACGGTTAAAACTTTTTGATCAACCTTCTTATCCACCAGATCTTACCCGATGTGCTTTCCCTTTGTTCCCTTATCTCAAATTTACTGTGAACAGTAATCACTTTTTTTATAAAAAGAAAAAAATACTGGGTCTTGAGTGATGGAAAATCTAGTTGAATATGATTGGACATGGCTGAAGTTTTTTTTCATATTTTTTTTTTATTTTCTAGCATATACAAATATTTATAAAAATACATACACATTAAAGCAATAGGAAAAAAAAATTTAAGAATCAATTTTCTTCGATTTTGAATTTATGAGATCTGCAAAAAAAAAAAAAGTACAGGAAACCCTTTCAACAACTCATAGCTTTATAAGAAAAAAAGGCCTTCATCCTCGCTTCCTTTTTGCAATATTTCCAAATCAAACAAAACCCTTTTTTAAACCCTCACTCTCCGGGGTCTCCGCCTATCCTTTCAAAATTGTCAGATATCACTTATCTCGTCCCATAACAATCAATCAATTCATCGATGCCTTCCCCAAATTATTTATACGTTGTGTTTCGATCCCTTTATTAAATAAAACACGGTACGAATTTTATTGTGGGAAAAATATAATTAAAAAACCCACATTTATTATCTCCGGTTTTAAAAGGTTGAAAAACATGACTTGTTCGCCTGATGGACGAAACAAGACTCAAACTCATATAAATTACATGTCAAAAGAAAAGCCAAAAACGCTGATGTGCTGAATTCTCCTGAATTCTCTGGTTTCAGTGCTGACATGAATGGCCAGTGTTGCCATTCGTAACAGTCCCGGCTAAAAACATCGTTTTTATATATTGTCCTCCTGGTCAATTGGTAAAATGCATAGCTTTTGCACGGGCCGTTTCAATTTGTTGGTTGCAGTTTGCACTATGACGTTTCTGACCAAACCGTCCCGACCTGGGAGCAGTTCACATACCCTAGCCATTGCCCAGCTAGCTGGTGGGAAGTTCTCGCTCTTGAGAACTACTAATTGTCCTACTTTTAAGTTTTCCTTGATTTTCCTCCATTTTTTCCGCTCCTGCAGAGTGGTCAAATATTCTGACTGCCATCTAGCCCAGAAATGATTAACCATTTGCTGTCGCTCCTTCCATAGCTTAGCTCCTGCTGTATCTGGTCTTTCATCCAATCTGAAAGGAAGAGGTAAAATTAAGGGTTTACCCACCATAAAATGTCCCGGCGTTAACGCCTGAACGTCCATTGGATCGTCACTCAGAGGGTGCAGAGGTCTAGAGTTTAGGATGGCTTCTATCTGAGTAAGAAGTGTTCCGAACTCCTCATAAGGCAATATCCTTTGCCCAACTATCCTTTTGTGATGTAAATACTCCAGTGCATCTTTATCTGAAAAGACTTTTAAAGCTTTATTTAGTTCTTTAGATGCGCCAACGAAATCCGTTCCATTGTCGCTAAACATCCTTTCACATCTTCCCCTCCTGGCAATTAACCTTTCATATGTATCTATGAAGGCCATAGAAGATAAATCTGTGACAGGTTCGATATTTATTGCTCTAGTCCTTAGGCATATAAATATTGCTATCCCATATTCACAATTGTACCTCCTGTACCAAAGAATATAAAAATATATGTACATCCTGTATCATATATTGAAATCTGTACATCCTGTACAAAAATATAAAAATATATATGTGTACCCTGTACAAAAATATAAAAATATATGTACATCCTGTATCATATATTGAAATCTGTACATCCTGTACAAAAAATATAAAAATATATGTACATCCTGTATCATATATTGAAATCTGTACATCCTGTACAAAAATATAAAAATATATATGTACACATCCTGCACAAAAATATAAAAATATATGTACCCTGTACAAAAATATAAAAATATATGTACATCCTGTATCATATATTGAAATCTGTACATCCTGTACAAAAATATAAAAATATATGTACATCCTGTGTGCACATTCCATTAGCAATCCTGCTAATCTTGATCCATTAGCTACGATTGCCGGATGTTTCATCTCGTAATCGATTTCCGACCTACCTAACCTTCCCCCTACCCGCAAGATATTATTTGTATCCAGTATCGGCTTTAAGCTCATTATTTTACTCTTCTCCGGAAGCGTTTGTCCTGCTTTAAGTGCCGTAATTTCCTTATTGTAATAATCTTGTTGACTAATACGTATTAAATGTTCCATGGCTCCTGCCTTCTCCTCTCTCGTTGGTGGCATTACTTCCTGCTGCCCCCTGAGCCCAACCATCTTTCTATTTTAAAATTTTCCAAGTAGATAATAGAATCCCAAAAATCCAACCAACGACGTTCTATTTCTATCGCTGGTTTATCATCCCAATCGATCCTCGATTTCCACAACTCCTGTATTATTATTTTCCCAATGATCGTAACTGGTGATATGTACCCGTTTGGATCATATAATTGAGCTACATGACTCACTATCTTCCTTTTTGTTATTATTCCGTTGAAATTGGGATTTTTGACTATGAAAGTAAATTTATCCTCTTCTATCAACCATTTGAGTCCTAGAATGGTTGTCCCTTCCCCCTCAGAAAACAACAAAGTTTTTTCTGACTCAGCATCCATTGCTTTAACTACAGCATTGCTGTTTGATTTCCATTTCCTCAATTCAAATTTAGCTCCTTGTAATATTGTATCGATTTCCTTTGCTAACTTGATTGCTTCCTTGACTGTATGAGCTCCTGTTGTACAGTCATCCATGTAGAAGTCCTCTTCTATTGCTTTTGCTGCTTTTGGATATTTTTCTTTTGCCAGCCTGGCCGTTTCCATCACTGCTCTTACAGCGACAAATGGAGATGCTGTTAGTCCAAAAGTGACTACCGTGAGCCAGTATTCCTTCAATCTTTTATTTGAGTCCTCTCTCCAAAACAATCTTTGTAAATTCCATTGTTCCCTGGCAAGTCTGACCTGATTGAAGATTTTCCTGAAATCCATCCAATCCTCCTGACAAATACAAAAAATAATATATGTGTACATCCTGTACCATATTTAAATCTGTACGTCCTGTACCAAAAATTATAAAAAAAATATAATTTTTAAAAATCCATCCAATCATCCTGACAAATATAAAAAATAATATATGTGTACATCCTGTACCATATTTAAATCTGTACGTCCTGTACCAAAAATTATAAAAATATAATTTTAAAAATCCATTTACTCCTCCTGATAAATATAAAAAAATAATATATGTACATCCTGTATCATATATAAATTTGTACGTCCTGTACCAAAAATTTTTAAAAAATATAATTTTAAATGTCCACATATACTGCTATTCTATTTTTCGCATTATTGTTTCATGCAGATCCTTCTGCAGTTTCGGCCCAAGCATTTGAATGTCATTGAGTGATAATCCCTTGTCAGTTTTGCAACTAGCGTCATAAACAATACGATTATCCTTCGGAATGCAATGATGCGGTATATAATACATTATTTTTCCTATCTGTGGTCTCTCCGTGACCAATTTCAGATGACCTATCTGAATTTCCTCCCTCATCTTTTCTACATAGATTCTTTCTATCTCCTGATGTTTTGCTAACCGCCTCTCTAAATATAAGAAACGTTTTAAAGCAATCTCCCTTGAACTTCCTAGTTCTTTAATGTCCTCATTTAACGGAATTTTAATAATGAATCTTCCTGACTCTTCTCGTGTATACGTTTTCATAAAGTGGTTTTCCACTAAAATTTCCTCTTCTGTCCATTGTGGACATGAATTGACTTGATCGTGTTGCCAAAGTCTTTCCAATAGTTTATCCAAATGAGCTTCTTCCCTATATTGGATGCACGAAGTAGACTGGCCTGTCAAATCGTCCACCAATTCTGATTGTGTTCCAAAAACCACAATCCCTACTAGCGTTTCTATTAGTGACATTCCCCCTATATTCCCCTGTACAATAGACGTGACTATTTTAGCGAAAAACCGCACCCCAAAAAGAAGTTGAACTGGATTGGGTTTCCAATATTCTGGCTCCGCCCATGAAATGTTTGATGGATTATGAATCATCATAGGATTCAATGCCTGAGAAGGTATTGTAGGTTTCCAATTGCTTTCTTTGGGTAAAACCCAGAAAATCTCCTCAAAATTCTCCTCTAAATTGGAATTGTACCATGGCAGTATTTTTAGTTTGATTTTTTGATTAATTTCAAATGGTATATTGCTGATACCGACTGCATTCCTGACAGAGGCCGATGTCCTCAGTTTGTATTCTTGTACTAATTGGTAGGTTAGTATGTTAAGTTGTGAACCAGTATCTAAAAGCCCCCTAACTGGTCCATATTGAATCCCTGCCTCTTCTATTCTTACTAAAATAGCAGGCATAAAATTCATTTGCCTCCATGAAAATTACCAAAAAATAAGAAAAAAAAATAAAAATATATGTTAACAAATTTTATTAACTTAATGGATACTGTTTAATACTACCCCCTCTATTTTGTTTAATTTTTCTCCTGGATATGATAATGACGGTTTTGTCCCGTTCCTGTGGCTTTAATGGACGCTTCCTGCAGCTCCTGCTGCTACCGGCCTGGTTGCTTCCAAGGCTCCTGCCTGTTTATCAAGGAAGTCCAATAGTTCCCTGACTTTTGGGTTTTCCGTCTTCCTATGCAGTTCCCACTGCTTCTTTGTCTCGGGATCCAGCCGCTCGTGTAGCCCGAAGACGAAGACTAAGTCCCAATGTTCTACCGGAACATTTAGGGCTTTTAGCTGACGGATTGTCTCATAGGTGACATTTGCCATCCTTGACAAATCGTTCCCGTTCGGCTTCTCCTGAAGTACGGGCAATTTGTAGAACTGGTTTAAATGTTCCTTGGCTATGAGATATGGCTTCTCAAAAAAGTTGGACGAGCCTGTCCCATGCCACCTGGTAGCTATCTTAAGTTAAATTGCTCTCGCCTGCTGGCACTCCTGTGCTTGGTCTGGTTGGCACTCCGGTGCTTGCTCCTGCTCTTGATGCTGCATTTCTTGCACCGCCTGCTTCTTTTTACCTTGTACAATGAGAAAAAAAAATACTTCTTTTTATTTAATATATCCCTCGATAAATTTCATTCTCTTAGAGAAGGTTTGTGAGAAAAGTGTGTGTGTGTTGCGTTGACAAAGAAAAAAAAATAATTGTAACCTCTGATTATTTTATAAAATTATTCTTCCTAGAACATGCAATATTCAAGTATTTATAATTTTTATTTATTTACCAGTCCACCCAAAACTTCCAATACTTGTCCTCAAGTCCAATATTTGAATTAGTACTTCCTAGTACTTCCCTATACTTGTCCTCAAGTATTTTATTAAAAAATAGTTCTTCCTAGAACTTTTGTATACTTGTCCTCAAATAAAATTTTTGAATTAGTACTTCCTAGTACTTTCCTATACTCGTCCTCAAGTATTTTTTATTTCCCTACCTGAATTAAATACCAGATTCAAATTCCTGCTTCCTAGCATAAGATAATTTCTCTTTTTCCTCTGAATCCTTCCAGTACAGAAATTAAATTTCCAAATTGCTTCCTAGCATAATTAAATTTTCCTGTTTTCTCTGAATCCATTCAGAAGAAAAACTATAAATTCCGAATTGCCTCCTAGCCTAGTTTCAAACAAATAATCTTCCTAATTCCAAAACATATACATATTCCATTGACAGCTAACTCTAAGATAACTGCGACGACGCATAACATTGCCTACCTAACACACAAAAAAACTTTAAAGATTTGTCCAAGCTTCCTAGCTACTTTTAAAATCTTAGTCTTTAACATTTCCCTGCTTCCTAGCAAAAATTGGCTTTGCTTCCTAGCAGAAATTTATTTAAATAAAATTTCAATTGCTTCCTAGCAATTTTTATTTAAATTTGTCGCTGCTTCCTAGCACGAATTTATTTAAATAAATTTTCAATTGCTTCCTAGCAATTTTTATTTAAATTTGTCGCTGCTTCCTAGCACGAATTTATTTAAATAAAATTTAAATTGCTTCCTAGCAAATTTTATTTAAATTTGTCGCTGCTTCCTAGCACGAATTTATTTAAATAAAATTTAAATTGCTTCCTAGCAAATTTTATTTAAATTTGTCGCTGCTTCCTAGCACGAATTTATGGAAATTATTTCTATTTTTCACACACACACACACACTTTACACATTGCTTTTAGCACACATTATTATTATTATTTGTTGTTAAAATATTTATGTACCTTTTTTGGACATTTTTCTTTGTTTTTTTTTTTTTTTTTATTTAAATTTTTCCTGGGATTTTTTTATACTTTTTTACTGCGACCGCGCACTAGTAAATTTAATTCAGAACTGAAGCAAATGCATGATGTCTGATTTTTCCATTCCTTTTGTTTTCTCTTCTCTTTTGAGAATGTGCAACTGAGTCGACATCAACAGGAGCTTGGACTTTGGTGGTTGTTGTTTTTTTTTTTTTTTTTATGTCTGCCGGTTCCGGTTCTATGAATGATGTTATTTTTCTCTCTCTGTCGGCCGCGCGCGCATGTATGTATTTGAATTTCTCCGTTGCAAAACTATTTCTCCTGAAATATTCTTTAATAACATACAGATGTGTGTTATTCAGCACATATTTTGCATGTTCCTACATGACACTTCTCCGAAAATTTGTGTTCATGCTCCTGCATGATTTATACAGTTTTAACAACTGTTTTTATTTGCTGTGTGTGTTAATTCAGCACACTGTCGTTGTTCCTACGGTTTATTATTACCTGCCTATAATCGGAAATACAAGAAATTAAATAATTACCCTTTGCTCCGTTTTTGGAGCCTAAATGAATAAAGGAAAACCCTATTAAATATGGTCGTCACCATAAAACGTACAAAACTCAAAAAAAATATATATGGTGTTTATAAGCCACCATTAGACGCAACGCAAAAAAAATTAAATGGTGGTTGTAAGGCACCATTAGACGCAACGCAAAAAAATGAAATGGTGGTTGTAAGGCACCATTAGACGCAACGCAAAAAAAAATTAAATGGTGGTTGTAAGGCACCATTAGACGCAACGCAAAAAAAATTAAATGGTGGTTGTAAGGCACCATTAGACGCAACGCAAAAAAATTAAATGGTGGTTGTAAGGCACCATAAAGCTGAAAAATGGTGTTTGTAAGGCACCAACGAAATTTATTTATTTAGTGAAATATAGAATTAATTATGTGGATAAGCTGCGCATATCCCTATGCGTAGTTTCTATCCACTTATACCTTGTCCTTTGCCTCCTGGCATTGATGCACTGTTTTTTCACTAATTAAATTTCACTCCGATTTTTTTTTTTTTTTATTTTATCGCGACTCGAAGGACCATAATGTTTCGATCCCTTTATTAAATAAAACACGGTACGAATTTTATTGTGGGAAAAATATAATTAAAAAACCCACATTTATTATCTCCGGTTTTAAAAGGTTGAAAAACATGACTTGTTCGCCTGATGGACGAAACAAGACTCAAACTCACATAAATTACATGTCAAAAGAAAAGCCAAAAACGCTGATGTGCTGAATTCTCCTGAATTCTCTGGTTTCAGTGCTGACATGAATGGCCAGTGTTGCCATTCGTAACACGTTGAATTATGATTAAATTGCATGAAAAAACATCTCGTTAATAAAATCGAAATCGAAACAACAACAACAAGAACAACACACAAAAAAGGACTATTTTGAAAGAAAGAAAACAAAATTGCCCATAGTCCCTTATGTGACCCTTAATCCCTATCTGTATAGGTACAGATATATATTTATCCACTCGGACACACACATACAAAAGGTGTAAACTAATAGCTCAATCATTTTGACACCGGTTCAGTGCCTCTTCTCATATCCTTACTTAAAATCCAATACCCTCCTCCCCTTTGATTTGATAAGATCCTTTTTTATTTAAATCGAGAAAAAAAACATCCTTCTATTCAACACCCCTTGAGATAAAAATAAGAAGAAGAAAAAATATGTATCTCAAGGAAGTTTTGATGAGTCTTGACGTCAGGATAGATCAATATTTGATTCCCAAAGAATATATATTTTGGTACAGTATGAGATGCTTCCTCCTGTGTTTTTTTGTGTGTATGTTTGCACATTATCCTTTCTCTCCTGTGTGATTTTGATGCTGATGCTGATGCTGAAAGGTATTAGCTTTACCCATGTCACGTTGGTTATATGGTGGTCCTGGCCATCTCTTTCAATATTGGCATGCATATGTATATACGTTGCACCATCACCATCACTGTTGTATAAGGGTAACAGCACTTTCGATAACAATAGGTACAAGGTGTTGAACATATCAATCAAAACCAACAAGACAACCCCCGCCCCCATCCAATCCATATATTATACATAAACACACCTACTACACAAAAGATATGAGTGATTTTGGTGTAACGCGGGTTTTATGTTTGAATAAGGCAAGGTGTTAACTCCTTCTCCTTCCATTTTGTTGAAATTTCAAAAAGTTCACTTTTACAAAACCCCAAAATATCCTTTGCGAAAAGGATATTATATTATGGTGTTGACATTGAATACCTGATGCTTTCTTGGCATCGATTTATTGTAAATGGCAAAAGATAAAGGATGTTTCGTCCTTCTTCTTTCGTGTATACCTTTGAATAATAATGTATGTGTGCTGTGTGCTGACTGATGTAGATAATTTTGACACAAAGTTGTTGTATCGGGTAATACATCTTCCAAACAAATTGAATTTGGCAAAAGAAAATATAAATATTCAAAGAAGAGATAAAGGATACTCAAAGGAAGAAATGACATTCAGAGAAGGTGAAGCTTGCTCGGTCAGAGTCAGAGCTATACTAATGTTGGTTCAGGGCCTTAAGAAAAAACAAAAATGTTTGTGTTCTCTTACCAGGCTTGTCATTCTGATTGGATCTTATATTAGGAAACAGGAAAAGGATCAATTTCTGCAGCTTCTTGCAACTGTAACCCAATTTTTTGATTACTCTTCTACTGTTCCTTGTTTCACAGGCTTAAAACTTTTCTGCTCTATGTAGCCTAGTATGAAGATCCATATTGGAAATCTGAGCTTGGTTTAAATTACTAGTGTCTTAAGACTTGCAAGCTATACCAGAATCACAAAGAATAGTTTTATCCCCATCTTCTTCCAAATTAACAGGGAGCCATTTTAATATTTAACTGGATTAATTTTCAAGCTATGGACATGGACAACTGTACGGTTATTTCTTGGATGTTCTTCTTGCAACACCAACTTGCTCCCTGATGCTTTTCTGTTTCGATGCATTTGATTGAGGAAGTTCTCTAATCTTCCTGTAAAACGTAGATTTCAGATTGGAGTAGCCTTTATAATGTTCTTTGATACTCTGCAGGAATAGAAGGCACCTACAACTTACCATCGGATCTGAACGGCTAGTAGATGCACTTTTCTCGACTAGTCTTATTTTTAGAGGATTTGTTACTCACTCCCGCTAGCATGTAGCAGTACCTACTCCAGAAATAAAACTAAAGAGGAAACAGGTAATTAGTCCAAAACTGCAAGCAAAGCAGTTCAACACACTAAAAAATTACTAATGATCCGGGAATTGAACATTTCGGTTTTTTCTAAAATCTACCCAAAATTTTTCCTAAAATTGTTGTTCTCGAATAATAATCCCTTTACTGGCTGCGCACAATGATGTAGTTGCAGTTGTAGCACGAAGCAATGTCAAAGTCAAATTTACTTAAATCGTATTGCATGGCTACAATGTGAAGTAGGAGCTGAAGCATAGAGAGCAGCTGAAGTACAAGTTGACTCGACTCCAACTTCACAAACGTGCTGCGCTGCAAAACAACAACGAACCAAAATGGCAAATACTATTTTTGTTTGAGTTCAGTGCTACATAATGTATTCGTGCATGCTGCTTAGTGAGCTATTTTTGTTGACATTAACTTTGACATTGCTACGTGTTACTGCTGCAGCTACACCATTGTGCGCAGCCAGTTATGCTTCGACTCATAGAAGAAATACCAACATGCTTGTCAGTTGACAACTACAAAACTTTTGACAATTTTGTGCTCAAACATGGGGTCACCTATGACAGATGAAGATGAGAAATCCAACGTGTCCCTTCCTTAAACATGCCTTTTATATATACTTTAAAAATGTCATTTCAATTTACGTGAGTGGCTTACTGAGCTCCAGATTTCTGATTGCTTCCGGCTGGTTTTCAAAATCAAAGTGTCTTTTTTTTAACTCAGTGGGGGCTTATTTTAAATGTCGTAAGATGTCAGAAACCTCGCTTTTATTGAATCAAACTCAAGAAAGATGAAATCTCAAATTCCAAAATCATTGATTGACTCAACCAAGTTTTTGAAAAATGCTAAACACATTTGTGCCGCCCCGTTTTTCGGGATCGAAATATTTTCACTCGTTCTTCGTGGGTACACCATGAAACTTCGTTACTCCGGGTAGGGAATGCTTGGTCACCAGGTCCTTGAATATAAAATTAATTTAGTTCTTCCAGCGTAGGAATTTCTTAATTTTGATATTTTCCAGGCTTATCCAGTTTTATAAAATAATTTTTTTTTTTTTTGCTAAAATTTCATTTTAGTAGGAGACACTCTTCAATGAATACGGCCCTGTTCAAGGCCAGGTATTGATTACTTGTAAACATATATACTTCCCCTAAGGCTTTTTGACATTGTCCCTCATCAATCGTGATAGTACCTATAAGTTACATAGAATTATTTCCAACCTGATGCTAGAGAAGAACTCACCTTATTTCAGATGACAAGATGAAGATCTATGTTTGAATATGTCAAAAAAACCTTATGGATGCTGTTTGTGAAAACATATACTATGTAGACCCAACTAACATTGAAAATATATTTATCTTGGAATACCCATCACCTCCATACTACCTCCTCCCTGAAAGGATGTTATTTGAAAAGGTCGAAGAAGTTTGTAATTAATAAACTGATATCCTTATAGTTTAAAAGACGCCCCCAAAGAATCGTTCAGAATCATAAGAAGGAAGAATGAGAGATACTTGAATCTTTTGATGTTTACTCAATTAATTTAACATGTTTGGAATCTAAATTGATATTTCGAATGATATAGAAAATTGTGTTTGTCTGTCTCTAAGAAGATCCACAGACCACCTCGGAGACCTTGGGTCAGAAAGTTGGAAATAATTTGGAATGATTTTCAAAATGAATATTTTTACATATTTTAATTTTAGTTACTTTCGATATGATATGGAGAAGATGTTAAGATGCTTTGGGTGAACAATTAATTCAAGGGACACAAGTCAATACTTTCTGAAAGGTTTTTGGTATATTCTTGTGATAAGGACTGGGTTTAAATTTAAATCATTCGTTAATTTTCACCTCTGGGATGTATGTTGGAAATAAAAAGATACTTTTTTGCTCTTTTAATCAGAAGTTTTCAAAGACAAAATGCTTTAATATTGACGATGTATTTTATGAAGGTACAATCCTTTTTTACAATAAAGGGAGTTTTTTTTAAAGGGGTATATAACTTAAAGTTGGCAGAACTGATTTACTTGACAGCCATTCTGTCATCTGTCATATGATTTATCGTTAATTTGGTTTGCTATTTCATCATGAATCGACTGTCACCTGAACAACGCATGCAAATTGTGTGAAAAGACTCGAAACGAGATTGCTGTTGACCCCGAGTTTTACTAGAAAATTTTGTATAAAGATGATAGTCATCAAGACATTATTGTTGAGACAGCTTTACATCCAGAAAAACTGACAGCTTTGTGTGCTTTTTGGGTTCGTGGAATCATTGGTCCTTATTTCTTTAAAAATGATGCCATCCAGAGGGTTACAGTCAACGGAGACTACAAATTGTTATAGACCCATGATTAATGACTATTTCCGATATACGGCCCCAAAAGCTGCGAAGAATGATCGAAAAATGGACCTAGAAATTGGACTACATCACAGAGTCAGCCAGAAATGATACGTTTTTTATATAATTGTATAGTTTTTTACTTCTAAGAAACACCCTTTAGAACAAATGGACACTATAATGCCATACCAGAGGTATCATGGCCAAGGTATACCTTACTTTGGATGGAGCGAAATGCGAAATTTGAGACTTCAGGAGAGGATTTTTCATTGGAGTGGGGAGATTTTTTCAGCCATATTGTTTTCATGACATCTGTCAAATCTGCTGTTCATTATTCAGTTACTGCTGACATATCACCATGGTATGGTAAGTTACATGGTAAAACTTATTTATCAAAATGTGTGCTTATTTCAACACCTACCCGCCCTTATTGAAAAAAACTTTATTATATTGAAAAGCAACAGAACAATGAGTTACAATAATTTTTTCGAATAAACCTCATTATTTTCAAAAAAAGGCAAACAAAATAATTAATTGAAATTAAAAAAAAAAAAAAAAAATGAAAAACACATCTAAAATAATGTCAAATTTCAAATCAACAAATTCATCCAGCTTGTTTGTTTGAAATAAAAGGCCTAATTCCCTTTGTGTCTATGTCTACATCTGTCTATTCCTAATTGATTTTTTATGGAAAAGCCCCTGTAATCGGATTACATTATTACATCATTTGAAAATCTATCTATTGGGCGTGTGATTGTCATTCTCTCTGACACTGTATTGCAAACACACCATTTTGATTTTGTTTGAAGTTAATAGATAAATAGCTAATTAGAATATTCAAACTTCTGTATTAACTGAAAACAACAGAAAAAATTGTTAAAAATTAATTTTGGAGTGAAGGGGAGGAAATTGAATAAAGTGGAGTGATTTAAGCCAAATAATACATAATATACAAAAAAAATATTGGAACAACATTTAACATTAATTAGGACGTGTATTTTTGGGTTTAAATTTTTGGGATTTGTAGTATCTATTGTTTTCAAGTTGTTTTTACAAAGTCATTAATTATTTTTGTTTCATTTATATACCGCTTTGTATGAGAAAGTGCTTATGATATGAAGTTTTGTTTGATTTAAGCTATTAATTCTACAAAAGGGTAATCAAATACAAAAAAGGATTTCTTAATAGAAAAAAACACCCAGTTTATCCTACCCTTAAGTTCCTGATTATTTTTTTTTCGTTCGACCAGTTTTTTTTTCTTCAAAAATGTAATTTTTTGGAAATTTTTTTCAAAATTTGTTCAAATAATGTTTTACAAATTCAATATACCCGTTTCTGACACATACTTCGAAAACCAAATTTTTCTTCCGATTATAGGTTTCTACCTACTAATAAGGGAAGTTATGCATTCGTAAAAAAAATTACGTGTAAAAAGCTCTCTTATAAACGAAATAATATTAATTTTTAAATTTTTTAAAAAAGGTTTTTTTGGGTTTAAAAAAAATTAATTTTTTTTTATATTTGGTTTTTTGAGAAACAGGATTTTCAAAATGTTTAAAATTTTTGTTTTCTGATAAAAGCTGCAAACTGCTAGATGTTGGCATACTAAAAAAGATTTGGTACATATATAGTTTTCGAAAAGTTTTTCAAAAAAAAAAAAAAATGGTTTTTGCAAAAAACTGGTCGAATGATTTTGAATATTGTTTACTTAAAATTCAAAACAGTAGATGAAATCAGATGGTTTACTTCATTTTTCCCTAAAAAACGATAGTGGTTTTAAATATCATATGATTTTTTCCTTGCTTTTCTTTTCCAAAATCTTAAGAACCAAGACCACTGTCATACATTAGATTAGGTTTGTGCGATCCAGCCGTGCACTTTGTTTATTTTTTTTTATTTTTTATGAACCAACAAAAAATTTTTGAGAATTTTGAAATGCCATATCAATGACTTCCTGTGTCCAAAATTTTATTGAAATCGGATGTATAGTTTACGAGGAAATGATTTGAAAATACCGGTTCTATTAGAGGTACCTTTAAAAGCCAAATTATGTAAAACCTTTTCTAACCGAAAGATATGGTGCTTTAAAAAAAAAAAAAATTTTCGCAAATTTTATCAAAATCGTTTTCGATTTTTTTTTTCTTTTTCACGATTGTATGGCAGGTTTTATCATTACGCTTATCACTGATCTTGTTAAAATCGGGATCAACAGCAATATCGTCTCGAAAACATTCACAAAATTTGCATGCGTTGTTCAGGCGTCAGTAGATTCATGAAGAAATAGCAAACCAACCTTATATTAAATCACATGACTGATGACAGAATGGCTGTCAATGGAAACAGTGCTGCCAACCTAAAGTTATACACCCTTTAGATAAGGTGTTTTTTTATTACGCGATTCTAGGAAACTAATATTTAGATGAACCAGTTTGTGCAAATATAAGTCACTCATTGAAGTGAAACTTTAGAAATATTTTTTTTTTTAAAGTTTAAAAATAAATTTAAACAAAATTGAAAAATCAAGGACGTCCAGAATAAACAGCGCTCTGTTCACGTGCACATCTCTCAAATACCCTTTTGTTAAAAAAAAATTTAAAACAAAGTTTACCTTATTTTATTAATAATACTGTTCAACTTTATAAACTATCAAATAGAACACAACATAAATGTCGGTATTTCTGAAGTGCTCTTAAATCTCGTCTGAATTTGTGTTTGTTTGGCAATTGAGGTAGCTTCAGGCTCGGGTTAAAACATTCCATCATCACCATCATCCTCACCATCATCAATGGCAACATTATTCATCGTCCTTTTAAATTGAAATTTAAATTTGTTTGAATTAATTTACGAGAGTGTAGAATACACACTGTCGGATTCAAGTTGAACACAATGTGTGCGAGACCAAAAAGCGAACACAAACATCATCAGCGCCATTTTGGATGCAAAACAGTCAGCGACAATGAGATGAAGTATATTATTCTAATGAAAGGAGATACGAGAAATCCAAATCCAACAACAACAAAAAAAAAAAAACCAAACCATCCTTATTGTAATGAAATTCAATCGGATCCATGAAGTTGCGGCTAAAGTGGATTGTAAATATTATACCTAACGGTTTTTGGTAACCAATCTCGGGAATCAATTAATCTAATAGATTTGTGTGTAAAGCCAGAGCCAACGCTCTTCTATTTTTAAGTGGAGATGTGTGTGAGTAAATCACGAGCAGTTCGAGTATAGAGGTATCTCATATATAAACGGGTATTTTGAGTATTTGACGAATAAAAGGATCATCGATATTAGTGTAGTATTGGTTTTGGTATGTACATACACAATGTTGTATCTATTTGAGTTTTATATTTTTGTTGAATGTTGGAAAACAATCGATTTTCGATTGGTGTTTGAAAAGTTTTTTGTTGGAAGAATTAGTTTTTAATTATAGGATTCAGTGAATAACTTGGAACACGATGAATTTGATTACTTTTATCGAATTACTTAGTTGTCACAGAAAAAAGTTTGGATAGCAAAAGTTTGGGAATATCATGGTTTAAATGGAAAACATATTGGACGTTGATTTAGGTTAAATTATTGAAAAAAGGGCGTTGAATGAACCCTAAGACAAGGTTGTTTGTGTTGAAAAAAAATGTTTTGGAATTTTTTCATACGTTTTGTTTTTGAAGTGAAATTTTTTAAGCAAAGGTTGGTCAAGATTGGATAGTACAATTTCAAGGTAGAATCACGCTGAGGAACTTCTTTCCTTGAAAAATATTAATGAGCAACGAGGAGTTCCATGTGTGCGGAAAGTCATGGGCATGTAGTCAGCAAAGAATTTCAAATCACAGTTGGTGTTCCCCAGGGTAGGATCTTGAGTCCTTTTTTCTTTACTTCAGTTTTCGATGACATGCTCAAAAACAACATCTTGAAAACAATGTCTCGTGCAAGGGAGGGACCTGGAGAATCTTTTCAAAAAGCCAATATAATACAGCGTTCAAATACGATCGCAATGGGGAAGAGCAAAAGGCAGGCCTAAGAACTCCTGGAAAAAATAAAAAAAAATTGTACCGTAAAGCATGTCTACCGTCTTTGATATTTCAGTGGCCATTATCATTAAGAAAATCACCAAACACAAGCAGACACAATTCTTCTGCCCACTTACTTTGGTATATGTTACAACCAACCCCATGTGATGGTTTGCGTTGTTACAGAATAAACCCCTTGATCATGAGATATCATTTTGAACAGGATTTATTAGTTTTGTTTCTTGAAGTTTGTTGTTCAAACATTATTTCTCTTTTAAATAAAGTCGTGGGCTTACAAGTTAAGTCATGAATGGTTCGTAATTTCTTTTGAAGAAGTTAACCTTCATAAATGAGTTATTTCCAGAAACTAAGGCAAATATTTTTGACCCCTATTTTTCATGACAGTCGCCAACAAAAAATTAACAATGTATTTTTCTCGGTTAGATCTCTTTTTCTTTTAATTTCATTTGAAAAAAGCTGTAAAGTAACGTGAACATTCATCATTTATTTTGATCTTCACTTAGAAAGTTAAGTTTGAGATTCCTTAAAATATATTTGTTTTCAAAAGATTTTGGAAGATTTTAAACCGTTCTCATTTTTGTCATTTCTTAGTAAAAATTGGGCAGCTTTAAACCCATGAGTCGACCCCTCATATCCCTTTAATTTTTCCTTGCAAGTGTGTCTTTAAAATTCCTAAGGTTTGTGTGGGAAGGTAAGGTTCGTTACTGTACAACAAGCATCCAATTTCATGTCGCGCATGAAACTTTCAACTTAGTATTTTCTGGAATATCCTTTTTATTTTGCAGTAGACGACACCAATGGACATCACTAAGGATGTGTAAAATGGTCCCTTTTGTTAAAATGTAAATGTGCTGTCATGGTGTGGGTGTTAAGAGTCAAATGTTCTACTTGTCTATTTGTTATTTCAAGAAAAGTGTGCTGAATGGCATATAAGGGGCGTTGGGTCCTAGTAATTTAATTATAAAGTTGCCAACATCGACTAGGACACCGAGACGTCGTCGTCGTTGATGGTCGTTGTTACTACTTCACGGCATGTGGAGGAAAGAACTCTTTTCTAAGGCATTGCCCAGGTGAAAAGTGAACACTGAAAAATAGATGTTCTAGACTGTCTCGTTCTAAAATGGTTTCATTCTTAAGTTTTTACTCCTATTCTGTTGAGTTTAATCTAGAGTTTTGCTTTAAGATGGTTGTATAAAAGAAGTACTTGATGAGGTGTGAAGTTATCAGTTAAGTGTTTGAATTGTCTAGTCTTATATGAAAGAAATAAGTTTCTAGGAGGTTATGATACATTTAAGAGTGGGGTTTTTCTTGGAACATACTTAAGCTTATGAAAATTTTTGAGAAATAAAACCTCTTTTTATTCTTGTCTTATTTTGAAATGATTTCTTAGTTTTTACTTCACATGAGTCCAGCTTTCATAACAAGAACCGAATTTTTGAACTGAATTGAGTGGTTTTTAAGGACGAAGGAAAACTTTTAAGGCACAAAATTTGAATAGTGCCAATTTTTAGATGCACAAAAAATCTGTTTTGAAAATTAAACAAAACAAAATACACGACTGGGTTGCACGAACTTGCTCTTATGCTAGATATTTGCTTAAGGGCTATGTATTTTGAAAACAAACAAAAAATTATTCTGAAAAATCTTTAATATTTTTCAAAGTTTTCTTGGGAAAACTAGGTATGCAATAATACATATTTCAATGCTTAATATCTATCAAGGAAAAAAATATTGAAAATCGTTTGACCAGTTTTTTTAGAAAATGATTTTTTTTTGAAAAACTATTCGAAAAAGTATTGTAAATTTTTTTGAGTATGTCATTACAAAAAATTCTTTAAACATTTTACCTACCTGTTTTTTCTTATAAAGTTATAAATAGTTGAAAAAAAAAAAATAAGTTTTTGAAAATTTTGACCTACAATATAAGTTTTATTATAAATGGCTTCCTGCGTTAAATTTTTTATTGAAATGGGAAGTATCAGTACAGTAGTTAACGAGAAAACCTAATTTGAAAAAACCGGTTTTATAAGAGCCACTTTTATGAGACAAATTTCGAAAAAAAAACTTACTAATTACTCTTCTTAAAGTTTTATCAAAATCGTTAGGGCCGTTTTCGAGAAAATTTAACTTTTTTTTTGTATTGTATGTCAGATACCGTAATTTTATGACCTAGAGTAAAAATGAGTGCGAATAAACAGACAAACCGATAGACAGACGGACGGAATTTCCAGACCCACTTATCTTGACTTCTCCATCATCGCAAGGTCATGTGTGATTGTTATCTCAATTTGCTTTTTTTTTGCACGAATCCATAACTGGCCTTAAAGTACCTACATAATCGCAAGTAAAAAGAGCCATTTAGAATTTAGTATAGAATTAAGAATACAAAAAAATTAGTATCAAGGTGAGTTGACACTCGGCTACCATTACAGCTAACTAGCTCCTTACGTACTTTATATAGCTGTCGAAAGAATGAAAAAAATGTCGCCGCCATATTTTAAAAATTCTGACATCATTCTGTTGTTACCAAGACCAATAGTGTGAATCATGGATGAAGGATTTTTTGTTTGAACTATGCATTTTTATAAATAGATAGAACTTCCGCAGTTTATATATATTATTTCCTCAATTAAATGGATACAATTTTATAAAAAAAATATATCAACGTACTTTTAGAAAATTTAGGATTTCATTTAAGACAAATCCTATTCCATATCAATGATTGCTTAAGAGACATGAGAAGAAACATGGTGTCTCTCTCAAAATGGAACCCATATGAACTTACCATTACCAATCAACTATAACTTTTATGAAGTCCCCAAAACCAAAAGATCTTCAATTTATCCTTCCAACTGTTGAAAATTTTAAATTTGCCAATATAGTAAATAATTTATAATAATCTGGTCCTTAAAATTGCTGCTCACAAACACCAATCTTACTTATTTCATTAAAAATCCTAAACCAAAATTTTACATTTTTAATGAAGAATAATTCTCTCTAACCTAGTTTATTATAAGTGAACGAGAAGTGTCCTTTTAAAATCAATTAACCAACACTTAAACATTTATATTAAATACTTAATAGCTTTAGAGCCTTAAAAGCACTTTCTCAACTGAGATATAGGGATACAAGGATATACAACATAATAAAGACTCTAAGGAGCATCATCATGAAAAGACATCCATCCACACATATAAAAATATAAATCCTTTTATGAGTGCACCACATCACTCGTAAAACCGGAAGCATAATGAAACTCAAAAGTGTTACAGTAAATGTCATTGTCCCTTAAATGTGATTAAATGACAGCAATTTGGGCTAAAGGACAAAACACATATTTATATATAAAGTAGAGTTGATTGTTTTATATCTATGAGTGGTGAGAAAAAAGGGAATAAATATGGCCTATCCCTCAAGGCAGTAGCCAAAGCGGCGAAGCCGGGGGACAGAGAAAAGTTTATTGCGTTCATTGTACTTAATCGTTTATGATATTTATACAAGATGCAGGCAAAGGGGATCGTTACACGATGCCAATGGATAAATGGATGGATATACTTTCCATCGTAATAAAAGCCTCAGAAATTACGTTTGTGTGGTATAGTGGTGGGTAGCAAAGATGTCGTAGATGTTCATATAATGCATCAGTTTCCTTCTCCTTTTTTATATTCCTGCACTTTGCACCATTAAAGTACTTAACCACCTTCACCATAGTGATGTAGAGTGAAGTTCAAAGTAAAGCTTTTTAAAAGTATCACACGGACAATAAGGATATTGTTGTCTTACATACTTCTCATAGTAATGAAACGGAACTATATGATGATGTGACGTTGTGATGATGGAGATGTAGGTGGGGAATGGGTGAAGGATGTGTGTGTTGGCGGTGATGTTAATGTTGCTGCAGGACAGATGACGCAGGACGATATTGGCATTTTTATTTCTCACACTTTAATTTTTAAGTGTATAGTGGAAAAAAAAAACTTCTTAAAAATCAATATTGGGACAGTTGATGGTTGGGTTGGGGTGGTGCAATGCAGTGAGGTGCGGTTTAATGTGGTGGCTTTTAATTGAGAATTTATAAGGAGAAGGTGCCACAGGTGATGAACATTAACTCCATTTGATGAAGGTGAAAGGTGAGTGATGAAATGTGTTGCGTTAAGAGTGTGGTTGCGGATTTAAGTAGATTTGAGTTGAATCAATTTGCTTGGTTTCTTATTGCAACGAGGTGTGAAAATCTCAGAAGAAGAATGAGGTCCGTTTTGTTTTCAACTGAAGGAATCTTTCCGCAATTTGCATTTAAGTCTTAAAGTTGAATGTTTATTTATTCTGGCACTGCCAGATCGAAAAATATTTTTCATAATTTATTTAATTGCGAAGAAATTGAAATGCAAGAAGGTGAACACAAAAAAATACAATTTGAAATTTGCTTTTTAATAAAAAGTGGTACTTTTTGGTTATCAGTTCAATGATAATAATATGAAACAGAACCTATGGGTTGCGATCAATATTGATAGGAAGAGAAAAATGAAAAAAGAGGAGAAGGAAAGGAAAGTGGATGATTATGCATAGAGGTCGTCTTTCAAAATATATATAGAAAAACTATTCTGACTATTTGGTTTGGGCTAAGCTGGAACACTTACATTGAAAGTGATATGAACTCTCTTAGGTTTCTTAATCGTGTCAGCCTCTGAATAAGTCAAATGTTCTGCTGCCCTTCTGCTTTTTTTCTAGTTTTATGTGAGCCATAATATTGCTGAATTCCCAGATTTCTTGAAGTGATAACTTTATTGAAAATACAGCTTTTTTTTCTTTCTTTGAATTACACGTTTCCTGTAGGAGACGTTAAAGATTTGGCATAAATTCATTATTTGCCATGCAAATGATGTTGCTTTGGCTTTTTCATGAACAATTTTCAAAGACGAAACTGAATTATTAGCTAGTTTTTAGTTTCAATATATTAATAAAATAAGTATAAAACTATCTTTTTTAATACAAACAGATTTTGAAATTGGGATAAAACAAAGTTTGTAATTTAATGTGTCCATTCAAAGTAGCTTTCTCTAAAATGTGACAAGAAACAAAATATTTATTTGTTCATTTCAAATGTGCTATAACTTTGCTACTATTTAAAATTTTTGACAATTTCTTTTTTTTTTTAATAATTAATTTTGTCTAACTGAGCATGGAAGAGTTCTTAAGGTTAACTACATTTTAAGATAGTGAATCTCCCACCTCCAAGGCATAATTTGTATAAAGATAAACACAACTATCTAATCGGAATGAGTAAATAAACAGCTCTCCAGCAACAGGAATTATAATGGATAAGTTATCGTTACTAGGCTTTAATTCCACTCTAAATTTATTTAGTTTTGCGACATTTTGAAATAAAAGTTAGTCTTTGTATGAACAAAACTAGAAATAAAATTAGTTTGAGTTCGAAATTCGGTAAATATTTTCAAACTATACTTGAAAACACGTGGTGAGGGACTTAGATCAAACATTTTGGAGAGTTGAAATTATACCACTTTGAAAATTAAATACAAATTTCATCGGTGAGCTGCTAATAAGAATTTTCCTAAAAACACATTATGAAGGAACATTTAAAACACAATATAAACCATATTCTGTAAAGTCTTTTCATAATAATGTAATGGACGGCATTGTAACATTTTTACTGGACATCTTGATTTGTTTTTCAGTTGAAAGGAATTTTTTGTAAGCTAAGGGAGCCTGAAGTGCTTTACAATTTAATAAGGTTTATTGTTATCAATGGAAAATATAGACTAAAATGTTTTTGAATGTATGTTAAATACCATTATAACTTACTAACAATTCAGCTTGTATAAGGTATGAGTTTTTGAATTTGGCTAGTAAAAGCTTGTATAGAGCTTGTAAAATGCAAACTTACAGAAGAAGCCACACAATCCAACTTATGACAATTGAAAAATAGCTGCTATGAGGCTGGAATTCATCCTGATGGATTTGTTACCAAACGTCACTACAAAATGTATAGTTTAAAATTAAGATATATTTCTTAAATTAAAGTTTTTAAACCAAAAAATCGAGCACTTAAGTTATAAACTATAAAACATGAATGTTTTTTAATAATATGAAAAAATCATCTTAAATGATTGCGATTTAGTTGTATTGAGCTGTTTTCCTTAATAAGGGCATTCCATTAACGGAATCAGAAATATCAAATGCTGGAATGGAAGTATTTTTCTAACCCACCTATAGTAAAATTTACTTTCGCAGTGGAATTTATGACATAGCACGCAGCTTATTACCATGTTATGCGATAACAACGATAACAAAATTGAATGCCATATTTGTTTATTTTTCAGTGAGTTATAATGATATCTGATGCTTTATTGAACTTTTCCTAAGATGATTTGAGGGATTCAATTGGAAAGCTTTAATCATTCTTTACAAAATTAAATAAAACTCACATTCGTTCTAATAGATTCATACTTTAGACATTAGAGTTTTTAACAGTGGACAGTTATTTAATTATTTCAAATGATACTATTTTTTGTTTAATATGGACAAAACCAAACCTAGTTTTTAGAAGTATAAAACAAATAAAAAAAAAATTAGCCAACAAAAATGTTGGTAGTGTATCATTTAAATTTACATCTGCACACTTGACTCAATGGAACTTGGAATGTGGCCGACTGACCTAGTTGTGGTAGAGTATTAGTACCAACTATTTTAATTTGATTAATTTAAAAATTCAATACAAACAAATTTAAAGAAAAGAAATCCAATCAATAGAGCAATACAATATTTAAATCCACATACGCCCGAGTGTTTCTATGATATTTCGACTTGAGTTTTTTTTTTTGCATTTAAGTTGTTTTAATTAGTCAATGAGTTCAATCGGAAATGGATTTGATATTTTTAAATCTTTCATAATAGTCAATAAATTATGAATTATAAAATTCTTAAGAGATGAAAAATATTATAAGAATTGATCGCAAGCATTGTTATACCAACATCATGATTGCCGTAAATAAAGGAGTGTGATTTCTAATCCATGGATATTTTTGTATAGGATTAAATCTAGGCCAATATAATAAAGGTTTAAATTAGAAAACATTTCCAGGATTCAGAAATAAAGGTACAATACTAAGCTAATATAAAATAAGCATTTCATTATTAATAGAAAATACCAAAGTAATATTGAAATTGCCCAATTGAGAGAAATTAGAGAAAAATATTCATTTCTATTTAAAAACAATTTTCTATAATTTTGTTTTCCATTGTTACTCTAAAAACTTTAGTACTTTCAATACTTTTTGCTTCTGACATAGCCACACATAATGTCTGAAGAAGAACTCCATAGGTGAAAGTTGTTCTTTAAAGTTAAATTAGAGGTATTCAATATTCATATGCAATAAGATACATTTAGTCGATTATGCATTTGCGTAAATTTAAGGTTCACTTTACATGAAAGCACTCGTAAAGCAAGCTGGTGTTAACTTAATCTTGAAACGAAACTTCAAAATGTCAAGTTCTTAATTTTTCTTTTAGAAAGCGTCTTCTTAATAATTTCGTCGGTGGAAATGCAAAATGTGTTAAATTTTTGGAGAAAATAATGATTGTTTTTGGTTAGTTGTGTTATTTTATTTTATACAAATGCCATTTTCTTTTGTTTAAATAAAAATAATAAAATAAAATAAAAAATTAAATAAAATAAAATGAGAACCTTTAAATGTAAGATTTATGTACATATGTAAGAAAGCGACCCCGTTCGAGTGACAAAATCATCGCAGAAGCAGAATTCATCAGCACTGTGTACAAAACTTTCCACACAAGTTTGATACGAGGTTGTAAACTTACGCCTTATATGAAGTTTGTGAGGAATTTACGCAGGATCTTGCATGAATACCCCTTTTATTTTACCCTTAGCTCGCCACTGTCTGACGAAACATAGGTTTTCTTGTAAGAATTAAGAATTCAGAACGACTTTAACTCTGCTGTGGGAAGTTTTAAGGACTGAATTTATCAAATTGTGGTGACAATGTTTAGAGAACCACATTTCATAAAATAGTTCCTGTTCGAACTATTTTATCATATAAAATGATATATTTTATGTGATGTCTTATTTCGAATTAAACAAACTCCATTTGTACCTTTAAACGAACATATTTTAAACTTCCTTACCTTCAATTTTCTGTTTTCCCTGCAATTTCTGAAAAAGCGCGTTTTTGCAAGTCTAGAAACATTACTGATAAAACTTATTTTTGTAAATCTACAATACGTATTTTTGAAATACCAATAAATGACTCCTTTTCCACTATGATTCCTTAAGCTCTTTACATATTCGTTTAAGTGGAAAAGAAGTTTTCCAAATAGAATCTTGCAATAATGAATGAAACAGTGTATTCCAATCAAAAGCGAATGTTTTTGGTTAAGAAAACGTATTAGAATACAATTTATGTCAACCCTTTTGAATTGATTCATCAATTTTGGATTGAAGATATTTTGCACTAATATGAAAAACATTCCAGCCTTTTAAATTAGTAAATAGTTCAAGACTGTAATGTTTATAGAACTCATTTTATCAATTTTGATTTCTTCGCACACTTTTGATCTATCAGAGACTTAATTTTAAATCTTTAAAGATAATACAAGACTTAAATTATCCCGCCTTATCTGATACATATAAATCATGTTTTGTTTTGTGTGTGGGAAAACTGATGTGATAAATCCTAATAATGTGTCATAATTCCCTTGATATTGTATCTCTAATAACCGAATACTTCTATTCAAATTACCTATAATAAAAACATACCCCACCTTTAATCACCTCCGATTCTCAAACAGATTACTCCCTAATGAGTATACGTTATTCTTTAATATATGAGAAGTATCCAACTAAATATAATTATCATCATCATCATCCTTAAACAAAAATCTGTCTTATTTATTCCCTGAAATACCAACAAAATGCTGATCTAATTAGCACCTCATTTGCTCCAATTTATTCCCAAATGTGCCACTATACAAACATTATTATTTTTTGTATCTTCTATATTCACAAATAAATAATAAAAAAAAAAAATAATAATCAATCATTAATTCTAATGGATTGCTACATATACATTCTGGATTAACTTAACTCTTCTTCGACCTTTCCAGATAACGAGACTCAAATTTAATGTCGATAGCCATATGTCCTGGGGGGGAATATTAAGCTCCATAAATAAGTCATAATTAATTTTAAATTGATTAAATTTTAAACGAATTGGAAAATAATTAATTTTGCTTTTTTTTTGTGGAAATGATTTTAATCTTCAAATAAAATTGTTATTTATTAATTTTGTTGTATTATGATAATGAAATGCATTCAAAAGACTTAACAATGGTTCATTAATTTTGTATTTAAAGAAAAATTCATTAAAAATTCATATTTAATTATAAAAAAATATTTAAATCATTAAAAGTACTCACCATCATCAGATTGGATTAACAAGGATTTATTATTTTACCAACAAATAACATCTCTTATACAATTGGCCGCCAATTTTTGAACTGTTTAACACTCGAAAATAGGTCAGAAACGTGTTTTTCGAAGTAGTCACTTTGATTTTTTTTTTCACTAATTAAAAAAAAAAAATCTAACACAATTTTAAGGACTCATGGTTATTAGTGTATTTATAAATAAATGTTATTTTTTAAATTAAAGCCAGTTTTTTTTTTTTAATAAAACTACATTACCGACGATTAAACAAATTTTTCACCATTTTTGAAAGTGTTTTAAACTAAACTTGAAAAACATCAGTAAAACAAAAATAAGGCACTTTGCGAATTTAAAAGGATTCAAGGCAGTAGGAGCAGGAAAATAAATTTTACAACAACAACCGTTACTTCTTCACACCCGCAAAAGAAAACACACTTCTTCTATTATTTCTTTTTCATTATTTTTTTTTGTCTGAAAATTATAGTAACGCTTGAACCTACTACATCCACCACCACCGTTAGACTACTAACCGGACTCGTTATCGACTGAAATCAAAGTCAGTGCCTTTTTCCGAGGTGTAGCTTTGTTGAGTATAGTATAGCTGGAAGCAGTGTGTTGTTGAAGTCAAGAGGAGGATAAGGGTGACCCTGCGCTCCCCTATCCATTGTTCGTTTCGTCCTCATCGTCGTCATCACCGGAGTATAGTCCCGTGAATGTATAAAGTGGAGCACTATACTTTTCGAGAGCAAAGTGCTAAGGAGCAACCAACCAGCCAGCCAGTCAGTCTGGTGCGACACTACTGGACTATTTTTAGTTCACGAGAATATTTCACCGAAAAATCCGTTTCAATGAAAAGTCGGTCTGGGACTAAACGCCCTGAAATTTTGCGCTGTTTTAGCCCCCCAATTTGGAAAAAAGGAAACCAGAGCACATATGCACGCACATATATATGTACACAATGATGAGAGAAAAAAAGCAGCAACAACAACAACAACAGCAATACACAGAGATAAACGTAATAGTTGTAGAGTGGAACAGATTTGGAGTGCCGCGTTGTCATCCTAGAAGAGCAGCGTTCTTCCAACACAGTATACGAGTAGGTAACCGAGAAATATTCGTCTTTAGCAGCAGCAGTAGCAGTAGCTGAAGCAGTTGTTGGAGGATAGAAACGGGAGTTATCTGAATCCAAATTTTCGAGGAGAAAAAAAAAAACACCATAAAGAAGAGAATTCTGTATATTTTCTCTACCAAACACCTTTTTTTTTTGGAGTTGTGTGTATCCTAGATACAAAAATTCTTGAATTTAATCCCGCTCATCCCCCTCAAAAAAAAAAAAAAAACAACCAAACACTAACTGAACTCACGGAAAAAGAAAATTGGAGATGAACGATGGTAGAGCACAAAACAAAAAAAAAATTAAAATTACTTTCGGAGAGGCGATTCTAAGGACGAATATTGCTCCAAAATATATACATGCTCAGCAAAAGAATCCTTGTCCGCTCCCCAAGAGAATACAAATATTTTAATATCTGTATCTGTGTGTTATTTTTTTTTTTTATTGTTCCTTTTTCAGTATTATATTTGGGATGAGCTCAATGATCATTATCTCTGAGTAAACAGTTAGAGTGGATGTCCTGAAACTGTTGAACTTTACTCTCTTATCATTATGAGGGCTTTAGGGGTGGGGCGGGGACATTAGCAGTTTTGGGTGGTGGCTTTTGTATATGGAAAAATATTATTGAAGTTAATACTGAGTTGCTGCTGAGTCGGGGGTGGATGGAGAGAGAGGAACTAAGTGGAGAGTTAACCCTGCAGCATTAAGTATCTTTATCTCATTTTTCCTAGAGCACAGTCATTTCGTCCTTTTGGATGTTGCGTAGTGCGGGTGGATGCTGTGATGTAAAGGAATTTCATTTTATTACTCTATCTTCTCTCTCTCTTGGCGTTTTGCAAAAGGATTCACTCTCTGAGTGTGTGTTGTTGAATTTTCGTGTGAGAAATTGAAAATTCTCAGTGTAAAGGAATGCGCTATGCGCCTGCTCCTGCTCTGTAGAAGTTATCACAAATAGGTATCTATGTAGGAGTTGGTTTTATTTTGTTTTCAAAGGATTTTATGAAGAGAAATTTGTTTTGTTTAAAGGAGAAAAAGAGATGATTGCAACTGAGGTGACTATACCAAATCTTGTGGTGAAGTTTTATGTTCCCTAATTTTGGAATTTTAAGGACTATAGCAAGCTGAGCTTTAATGTCCTTCAAAATTGTTGAAAGGATAAAAATTGTTCACTTTTTCCTTTAAAAGGCGGATTTATCTTAATTGAATGAAATTGAACTGAATTGAATTGAATTAAATTATACTGAATTTATAGATACACAAATTATTTGGCTAAGCCATTGTATGTATAAACTAAAGTTCTACCACTTGAAGTGCGTCATCTATCGACGTAAAACTAAGCTCTTGATTTTAGAGGTTTTTGTCTAGATTACCATGGGAAGCAACAACAACACATTTTTTTCCGTTCCACCATTTTTATTGTTTTTAGAAGTTTTGTCTAGATTACTATAGGAAGCAAAAACAACAATTAAAATGGTGGAACGGAAAAAAATGATTGTTGTTGCTTCCCATGGTAATCTAGACAAAAACCTCTAAAATCAAGAGCTTAGTTTTCAGTCGATAGATGGCGCACCTCAAGTGTTAATACTTACTATAGTTTGTAATAAACAATGGCTAAGCGACACATAACACATGAAGAATTGATGTCAACCAAATCGCAGGCAGAGTTTCACCTGTAAATGTAAATTTAATTTTTCAAAATTTTTACTAAAAACTTACCACTTTTTTTCTACAATAAACCACAATACCGTCATAATGATAATACATTAGAGAATATACGCAATCCTCTAGGCAGCTAAAATGGTACTTGAAGGTCAATCCTATCAGCGACAATGAAGATAAGCACGGCAAATATGGTCCAGGTGTGTAATATGGTGAGATTTGATGTCTCCAAAATGGAAGGCATCGTCATCAGTAAATGGATTCATTTTAAGAAACCATGTTTAGAATAGATGGTTGTAGTGAGAGCATAGTAAATAAATGTTTAACACCTGGTGGTCCATATTACCCGCACTTTATTTTTAAAATTTTTTTTTTTATTCTAAATGAATGCAGTTCGAAAGAAAAATGATGCTTTATGCGAGCTAAACGTAGTCAACTAACTTCTATGAAAACATATTCCTACGCCACTGCTTTTAGTCTTGTAAAGCTTTGAGTAAAATGATAAAAGCTTTTCACCCCAAAAAAGGCATCTTTGATTGAAACAGTTCTCAACAAAGTTTTCTCTTTAATTTATCCTTTTTATTGGTGTACCAGGTTGCTAGGTATAGGTCTATATTTACGTTGGAATTGTATGTTGTTGGGTCATTTTCTTATTAAAGTCAACTCTTGAATTTTATGTACGCGCACCTACATTAATTTGATTAAACAAATTGAAATGGTATGCTTTGACTTTGTAGCATTATTTTTTTTTGTATAACTTTAAGTTATATTGAAATATTTTAAAATTTGTAGTTGTTATAAGTTACCTCTTTTGATGTTTTAGGGTTGTTAGTGAGATACATATTTTGTAGATTGATTTAATTAATGAAATCCGTTATGAACTTAATGAAGGAGTTTTTAATTCCAGCATTATGTACTACTTGACACAATAATCGACCCTTGATTAAGACACTAGATGCTTCAAAAAAGTTTAAAGAAAAATTATTTGGAACAATTGAAATTGTCAATGGTTGGAGCTTAATAAAATGTTTGCTTGGACCAAAAGCCTGAAGTTACTTACTTTTAAGCAAATCATTTTTAAGAGATGGATAAATTAAAGCCATGGTCTCACTGTAGTTGCTTCAAACTTGGTACATAGAATTATTATTACTTCGCACACAGGAGTTTTTGAAATTAGCGTTCTAGCTCTAAGACTAACGGTACCTGCCATACGATTTTTTATGAAAAAAATTTTTATCTCAAAAACGGCGACTACGATTTGTATAAAAATTTTTGAATGGTGTTTTTTTGGTTGAAATAGATTTTTCAGGATAATTCTTATAGATATATTGGTACCTCCCATAGGACCGTTTTTTTAAACCAGATTTTAATTTGTGGTTTTTTCAAAAATGTTTTGTTCAAAATTTAAAAAAAAATTGTTTTCCGATAAGAACTACAACCTGCTAGATGTTTGGATACTCAAAAAATTTTTTTTAAATATTTTTTTTCAAAAAGTTTTTCAAAAAAAACGTTTTTTGAAAAAAAAATTGGTCCACCGATTTGAAAAAAAATTTCTTAAAATTCAAAACTGTAAATGAATTTTCTCCAAAAAACGTTTTACTAGTGATTTTTAAGCGATTAACAAAATTTCAAATGATTTTTTCAATGTTTTTTTTTTTCTGAAAATCTCATGCCCCAAGACCACTGTAAATTATTAGAGCAAGTTTTTAAGACCCATTCGTGCACTTTTATTAATGATCTCTTGCCTAAGCATTGTTATCCACTAAATTGAATTGTTTTGCGTTTAATGTGAACGTCTCAAGTCGTTTGCTGATGATCTAATAGGTCCTTACAAATGCGGCTTCAGACCTGGAAAAACTGCGGCCGGCCAAATATTTACATTTCGCCAGATTCTGGTGATAACCCAAAAATATATCATCGATACCCACCACCAGTTCGTCAATTTAAAAGCAGCCTACGGCAGTGTTAACAGAGTTGAACTGTATCGTGCTTCGTGCCATGTCTAACTTTAGAAGTGATACGCCTCACCACGATGACATTATAAAATGCTCACTGTTCCGTCAGAATTTGTAGGGGCTCTACTGAAACCTTCGAAACCACCAGATGGATATGACAAGGCGACGCACTGCCATGCAGCTGTTTTAATATTGTGCTTGAAAATGTCATACGGAACACCCAAGCCAGCACATCGTGCACCATATTTAATAAATCAACACAATTATTTGGGTTCGCGGAAGACATTGACGTGATCGGAAAAACAAAACGAACAGTAACCAGTGCCTTCACTACTATGGAGTCAGCAGCAAACAGAATGGGACTAAAAATAAACGAGGACAAGACGAAGTGTATGCTTTCATCAACAAAAGTCCAATCCCACCACCGACTTGGGCAGAACCTGACCATTGTAAACACAGGCAACAACATCAGCGCTGAAATCAAACGCAAAATAACTCTTGCTAATCGCTGTTTCTTTGGGCTAAATAAGCAATTGAGGAATAAAGCCCTATCGAGAAGAACCAAGGAGACACTGTTTAGAACACTCATCATTCTGGTCCTGCTATATGGTGCAGAAGCATTGACCCTCTCCTAATCGGATGAAAAGTCACTTGGAGTCTTCGAGAGAAAAGTTCTGCGGACGATTTATGGTCGTCTGCGGAAACCGAGAAAAAAATATTTGGCGAAGAAGATACAACAACGAACTGTACGAGCTGTACAGCGACATAAGCCTAGCCAGAAAAATTCGAATCCAAAGACTAAGATGGCTGGGCCATGTAGAGCGAATGGACATCGACGCTCCAGCTCGTTAAGTCTTCAACGCCAGACCCGAGGGAGTCAGAAGCCAAGATAGACCTTATCTTCGATGGAGAGGGGATCTCCAAATACTTGGAGTGCAAAATTGGAAACTGCAGAACTGAGATCGAGCTGTAGGGGCATATTAAGCAAGGCCTAGGAGCACGCGATCTAATTGAGCCAACATAAGTAAGTAAGTAAGTTTTGTTGTCTACAGTAAACTGAGCTTTTCATTGTTCAAATCCAGATTTACTTAAAGGCACTTGTGAGCCCCTTCTTTCTGACTTAGCCTGCAGCTCAACCATTGCCAAATATACTCTTAACACGCAGTTTCATCTACAATCTTTGATCTCAGAAATGTTTCAATTTCTTGCAGCAGAACCTGGTTGAATATAGTTTGAAGCCAACGAACTCCTACGAACTGCGTATTTAATGGTTCGACTACTTCGTTGTTGTAATGGATGCAGCCTCGCTGACACTGACAGCGAGCCGATAATTTTCAGAAGAAAGAAAATTGGTGTTCAGAAATCTTCCTGCTTTTTGCTCTTGGTTTTTTTAATATTTTCACAAGGATAAGCTTAGCATTCTCTCAGTCAAAATAGAATGCTTTCATAGACACACGAAATTGACTCAGTCTTGTTGTTAAAGAAACACCAACGAAATTTAAAGATTCTCGGAAGCTCGGAAGATAAAATATACGAAGTCAATTTTTTGTAAACAATATTGTGTAATAATTTGTGGTAAGTCATCCGTCGCACCAAACCGATACCATGCTCAGCGCCAAGAAAATTTTTTCAAAGAAAATTACAATTTTCGTAGAATTACCAAAAAAAAAGAAGTTCAAGACTCCCAATCGTTTTACATCTTTACTGAGAAAACCCCAGGCTACCGCCATGCCACCGCACGGCGCCGCCCACATCCTTGCTGTTGATTACACCGCACATCTATACAATACGCATACAAAAGCTTTTGTAAGGGAGAATATAGGTAAATAATAATGAAATTAACGCTGTTAGTCACAGCCACAACACAGCTACAGCTACAGCAGCAGCAGCATCCAGAGCGACTAAAACCCACTGAAATCCCTCAGGATATATTCAAATTTATTTGTAACCATGAATTGATAACAACTTTCGTCGGGTTTCCACATCGTTAGCTCGCGCGTTCTGTACTTTGTGTGCAGAGTAAAAGTTTTGCGTTTCAGGCGTGCAAATCATCTTCCCCCAATTCTACCGCACCGCACCGCATGCGTTGTGTTTATGTCCTTTGTCAGTACTTTCATTTTGCAAAGCTTTAAACCGCCTTCTTCATCTCCGCTGAACACACGAAATCCCTTTTCCGTTTCAAACAAAACAGAACCCCAGAACAATCTGCCTCCTGCCCGCAGACGACTCCGTTGGCCATTTTCAATTGCAATCCTAGTGATGTTGTTGAATTTAGCGGGTGAGGTTAGATGGTGAGGCGGTGGCGGTGCGGTGGCGGTAATGGATAGGAATTCAGCCAGCCATATCGATTTCAAAGTGCACGGGAAAAAGTCATAAATTAGATACCCACACACACACCAAAAGGATTTATGGAGTCACCGGATTTTGGTGACGCTACTGTTGAGTTGAGCCAACGAATGGGTGAAACGATGATGATGGCTAAGGAAGTTAAAGGATGCTTATTTAGGACCCTTGTTTTTGTGTATTTATATATTGTTGCAGAGTGCATTAAAGAAGTTTTGGGTTATGGCGTAGGGAAGTTCTAAAGCAATACACTAAAAGTTTCTAGTTAATATATATTTTTTTTATTGATTGTAAGTGAAAACATTGAATTTTCTCCACTTGAGTGAGCAAATCTTATTTCTTTATCAGTCTTTATTTCTTAAATAACGACAAACATTTTAAAAATTCATACAAAGTTAGGAACTGTTTTATAAAAAAACCGTTAAAAACATAAGCGAGAGCTACAGTACGTTTGCAACGAACTGTTGGATACCCTATTCCCTATATTTTTGTATGTGTATGCGTCTGCCTCCCGCAGCTAGCCGATGTTTCAGTTTCAGAAACAAAATTCATTTTAAGTAGACAGACAAAAGTACAATAACATTAATTTTGTGTGGTGTGATGTTCAATCAGTTCTGGCGCAATAAAAAAAGGCGTGCGCCACGCCCAAAGTTAAAACTTTTTATTGCCAAGGCAATTGGTATGAGCTCAGTCACATTCAATTTTATTCTTGCAGATCGATTTGAACAAAACAAGTCAAAACTTAAGTTTTTAAAAGTTAGATTTTGAATGGAAATAGCGATTATGGGTGTTTTTAACAAATCTTGGACCCCACTCTGCTACGTACCCAAGGAATATAAATCAAAGTGTTCATCTTTTTACGTCAAAACTGCGACCGATAATTAAAAAACGTTACAAAATTAATGCATTATACAACTTTTGACGGAAACGCCCCTTAAAAGTGGGCGTTTCTTAAAAAATTGAAGTATACTAACTGAGCTTTGATCAGTATTTAGGCATATGTGTAAAACTACAACTGAATCGAGTAGTTTTTAAACAATCTTACCTGAACAAAGGTATTTTATCAAAATCACGCCTTTAAAAGTGGGCGTATTGAAAAAATTTACACAAGAAAATGTAGAGATATATTTCTTAAATAACGAACGGAATGAAAAAAGTTTAAATTAAATATTGGAAGTACCTTAAATTTTTGAGACTACGTTTTTCGTTCTTTCATTCATTCTTGCGGGTTAATTTTTTTATAGTTTCTAGTGAAAAGTGGGCGTCAGCCACGGCCAAAATCAATTTTTTTGATTTCATTATACAAGATGTTTATGTGTAATACCCACAAAATTTAATGTTTTTATCTTTAATATAACAATTGTTATTTTATAAAAACTATATTGATGGTTTTGTATGAAAAATGGGCGTCAGCCACGCCCAAACTAAAATATTTTTATTTGATTGGAAGAAGGTTTACCTAAAGCTTACGTGTGCAAAATTTTAGCTTAACTTTTATCGTTAGATACTGTACAAAAAACATAATTTAATTTTACCAAATTGAGGTTGTTCATCAAAAATAGCGATTGTAGGCGTGTTTGTGGGCGGATTTTACCGGTTCAAGAACTTAGCCTTACTCTTGAACCAAAGATTGTATATACCAAGCTTCAGCTTTCTAGCTCAAAAATTGCGACCTCTAGAGAGTATACATACGGACAGACGCGCAGTGCGAAGGAAAGGCAAACATACCTATCTTCCGTGTACTGCCAATTTATGTTAGACAGAGTATAGATAGGTACCCTTGTGATGCTGCGGGAGGTTTAGTGCTTATGCCAAGCAACCTTATCCAAAAGTAATGTTTATATACCTCGGAAATTGTAATATTTTAATTTTTCTGTACCCTTAACAATGTGTGTACAAAATTTCACGGTTATCGATTGAGTAGTTATGCATGGCGTAAAAGCCTAACGACAACAAGCAAACTAGCTCTAACTCGCGCTTTGATTTTCTAATATGCTTTAACCAAGCATTTACTAAATCTGCGTTTTAACTTTTTAATAACTTCATTACACTCAAAAAAATAATGCAATTTAAGCATAAATAACTGAATTTTTTCTAAATTTTAATGTATTCAACTTCAATCGACCTTAATCTCAGTTTAACCTGACGCAAAAGCACCAAAAGACTGCTCTTTTTTGTTTAAACGCGATGCATTTTTTTCTACTTTTAGAGCAAAGATTTGTATCATCATATTGTTGAACTAGGAAAAACATTTTACAAAAATATATTTTTTTTTGATAAGATGTAGACTAGCCTATACCTATACTTTAACACGTGCTGCACAAAGACTGTTATAACTTTATATCTGGATCAAGGTATAAAAGTTTAGTGCGTGACTAAAAGTATTTAAACCTCCGGAAGCTCCTTCAATCTATGTTAACCTCATGTGGCATTTTGTTCGACTCGAATATTCTAAGGACGGTTGGGTGCTTGGGGAGCAGTATAGTGCAGCAAGTGCTTGGCTATGTTATATTATGGAAAAAGTTTATTTTCTCAATCTTCTTTGGTTTGGCATCAGATTGGAGAGTTCTTACAGTGTCATTAACAGGAAAGGGTATCAAATACGTGATGACATCGTTTCAAACAACTGTCACACGAATTTTGTTTCAGATCCTCTAAGACAAGAATACGCTAGTAACAGTGTTGTAAAAAAAAAATATTGAAAAAGGAGAAAGGTATACAGTTCGTCTAGTTCCCTGCTGCCAGAATTCAAGAACGCTTAAAGACCAAGTAAGACACCTTTTTATTCTAACTCTCCAACCCTAAATTTCAAGCTTATCTTTTCTTGAAAAATCCATTTAATGTTACAATGTTCAAAAAAAAAAATTTCATTGAACTTGCCGAACAGACTGTAACAATTTTGCACCTGTCAATAGTTTCTCCTCATAAAATGCTGTTGCATACTTTTCCACTCTCCGGCGGGCAAACAAGAACGAGACAAAAAAAAAATATCAGGGTCTGAGCTAAAAAAAAAAGAATCCCTCCACATTGGATCAACGGAAAGTTGCATATTTGGGTTGGAAAGCAATTTTCCACAGAGTGGATAACAATGTTTTTCGCTCCTTGGGCTTGATGCACTATGAATTGTATATATATGTGTATAAATATAAGCCTGTCTATAAAGCGTCAAAAGATTTTACCTTGGATGTTTTCATATATCCTTTTTTTTTATATCGAAATCTGGTTATGATATGATGAGGATATTGCCACAGGACACACCCTGTGCTTGCTTGTATGGTGA
The DNA here is from genome assembly GCA_916050605.2 of Platycheirus albimanus. NCBI lineage: Eukaryota > Metazoa > Arthropoda > Insecta > Diptera > Syrphidae > Platycheirus > Platycheirus albimanus. Next base: position 14,749,370 of record OU696698.1, on the reverse strand, counting down.
TGGAAAAATTTCCATTGCACTATGATTTATATTTTTTTAAATAAAAAAAAAATTATATATATAAGAGAAACACACGACCCACTGAGGACTGAGGAGCAATTAACGACTTTTAATCATTCTCAATGACGAGAACGACGACGCGACGGCGCGGCGACGCCCGGTGACGACCCCAAAGTGACGGATGAAATCGAACCCATAAATCATGAAAAATCAATTTCCGATAACGATTTTAATTTCCGATTGCAATAATTATTCTCTGTCATCGATAAATACATGGTAGTTTGCATTTTCGTTGCGATGTTATGCTATGCTGACGCTGAGCTCTGCTGTGCTGTGTTGAGGTTTAGAAAATGTATAGGTTGGGATTGTATAGGAAGGATCCATGCAGCTGATGCCTAACCACAGTTCTTTGGTGAGCTTTAGGCAATGCTGGATAGGTTTTGAGAGGGCTGATTTATGAGGCACACGAACATAATAATGTGAATTTTACCGGCTCTGTATATGCAGATACGAATTTAAAATAGATCTTTCTGAAAACAGTATCGTTTTGACATCCCATTTTATAGAATAGGAATATTACATTGTATTTGGTGTGGGGTATGTATTTGTATAACAATTTTTACTCAGAACCAAAACAACTTAGCAATGTCCGTCCGTCTCTGGAGGTTGCAATTTTTAACTTGATGGATTGTATTTGGTATTATAATCTTTGGTACAAGGGAAATACTAATATCTCCCAGGAATCACCATTTTTGTTCAACAACTTCGATTTACCAAATTTAGTTATGTTTTTTTTACATTTACTTTCGAATAACAATGCTAGAATTTAGCTCAAACCAGCTATAGGTAAATTGTATTTTAATTAAATAAAAATATTTAAATTTGGGCGTATCTGACGCCCACTTTTCATACAAAATCACCAATATGGTTCTAATAAATTAACGGTACTTTTATTCGAGTAAAAACCAACAACTTTTTGTTTTTTTTTTGCAAATTAGCATCGTAAAAGAAACAAAAAATGTGCAGCTTTTCACAAAAAACTTTAGAAATGTGTTTTTTTTCAAATAAACGATACTTATAGAAAGGCAAACGCAAAATTTTGTGTCTAATAGTCAAAACAAAACAAATATTTTAAATTATGGGAGTGGCTTACGCCCACTTTTCATTATAGAACGAAAAATCTAATTTTTCAAAATTAACAGTAGGTAGGTTGGTACGAATAATTTAATTTAAATACATTATTTTGTGTACATTTTTCCAATACGCCTTCTTTAAAAAATAGTTTAAAAATCACCTTAATTTTTTTTTCTTGTAATTTAAATCATTTCTAACAGTCCCCACTTCTTGGAAGCAGCCTGGAATTTTTGTAAACATTACATCAATCACCTGAACTGGATTCCCATTAATACTCTGGGTGAGATTGCATTAAAATTGCTCGAGGTTTTGAATGGCCCGCGACGCGACGCTACGCTCCGGGACACTGTGTTGAACAATTTCATCGTTGAACAGATTCTCTCAACGTTAGCCCAACATCGCAAGGAAGTAGCTTAAACTCCTGAAGTAGATCTTGTCACAATCATTGAACCAATTTGAAACGAGTATGATGTTCCACAGGGATCCGTTTACGGACCACTACTCTTTTCCATATATTTTGTTTATCAGCTTTCATCTTTTGTTACAAGTTCCTCTTTGCAAAATTATGCTAACGATACATAATTGCACTAAAAATTCCCTGTGGAATCCTTTTATAACAGTGTTAGCCGTTTAAATTCTCACATGGCCTGGCAGATGTCTTCAATACAAGAGGCTTTATCGTAGGGAAAGTTTTTGTAATAAATCCTCAAAAACAGGCGATCAAAAGTCCGAGCAGGAAGAGAAAAAGTGTTGCCACTGTTGAAATAGCAAGCTACATGCCGTAAAGCATAGAGACATGGAGAGAATTAGTTCAAGCCTTAAGCCACAACAGGGATCTCAGGACATGATGGTGATAGCAGTTTTAATTCATTAAACAATTCCAGACTTATGTCACTAGTATCAGATCTCTATTGTTTTTTTTTTCAAGATAGAGCTACATTGACCAGGGTCTTTTAAAGATTTAACCCAATATGTTGGAAAATGATGATTCAAAAAATACCACTCACGTGAAATTTCCCTGACCATGTTTAAAGTCCCTTAGCCCCGCACATTGATTGTTCCACTTTTATTCATTTAATTTTTCTTTAAAGCAATCGACAAATTGACTTTATAGAACCTTATCCTTTAATTTGGTTTTGCCTATTATTTTAACAAAATCAAAAACGCCAGACAAAGGTAAATTTCCCAGAAAAGGAAATCAAAATGTCTGATTGCATCCCAATCCCATATAATATAGAGGAGGTTTGTGTTGATTTGAATTGTCGAAGGATGAGGATAGTCTAACGAGGAAGAAAACCCCATGCAATTCATATTATACAGTGTAGGTAGTATGCTTGCTGACCAAAGCTAAAGAGTGATTTAAATGTGACGCATGCGGCAGACCAAACCAGACCATACCGGACTTGACCAAAAACCCAAAAACCCTCTGATTCCGGAACTAGAATACGTTTTTGTGTTGCATTTCTCTCTCTCAAATGGAATTTGAAAATAGTCCTTTGGTTAGTTGCTAACCAAGCAGTCATCCAATAACTACCATGACCAGGTGACCATAGAAAAGTGGGTGCAAAAACGGCACCACTATAGAGTTAGTTTAGTTAATTAAGATTTACCCAATGTCTGCGTGTTTTTTTTTTTTTTTTTTTTTTTTTTTTTTTTGAGAGAGAGGGGAAAGGGATGGAAATGTTGAACGTTCATGCATGCATAAATTGTAGATACTTTCGACTCTCTGGAACTGGGTAGTAGGAACTACACACTCTACCACACCACCTGCACAATGTGGTAGGTTTCTTAATGAATGCAATTAGCCAAATCATTTATGAAGCCTCGTCCATGGTCCATGATGGTCCGCATGTTGATGTTGGTATGGCATGGTATGGTATGGTATGGTGGGTGATGATGGTTCTCGCATACTCCGTTTGGAACAGCTGGACATATTGGACATCAACAATATATAGCTACATAAACGATTCTGTGTTCCGGAGGGGTTGCTGTGGGCTAATTGGGTCAACTGCCTTTGGACTGGTGTATAGTTCGTTTATTTGCTGCTGCCTTCTGATACATTAGCCTATAATTAATTTTTGGTGGCCAAGCGAAACAAGATGGTTAAAAGCAATACAATCAATTTGGCGCACATGTTTTTCCGAACTATACAAGTAAAGCGGAGAGGAATTAAGGGCTCGAAATTGCTGGTTTGTGGGTGATCGAATAAATTTGAGAGAGGTTTGCAGTTCATGCCACCCATCAGTCAAGGAGGTGCTTGAAATATAGTTTGAAGCTTTAATTAACAAAAATATGATTTTATCTAGAATAAACGTGATTGGGCGTATACAAGCTAGTAGGGAGCCTTGAAAGTTTAATTTTGATCTTCAATTTTCTGGCAGGCGAGTTTTCGACCTAAAGCTCTGCCCAAAATATAGCTGTACTGGGATGATAAAGATCTTGCATAGTGTCTTCTTGGTCCATTAAGATTGGACTTTGCTGCTTAGATGCCTCTTGAGCCCGATGAGTGAATCTCCGCTTGATCTCGGCGTTGATATTTTTTTGAGAATTCAAAGTGGAACCCAAATAGAAAAGTCCTTGACTACTTCAAAGTCTGTCCATCTTGACGTTTTACCTAAGCCACGAACTAATAAAGAGTTTTTCAACTGACGCGGGTAGATTTTGGCGGCCATGTTTTTTGGAAAGATCCGGTTCTCGCAGTGCGCAAGAATTTAGGATTTTGTTTTGACGGACTTCAAATTCGCAAACATTGCATCGGGGCTTGGGCTTGCAACCGTACACGATTCCACTGAGCCAGTAGCACGGACCAATAAGACATAGACCACCAACTCACTGTATGGTCTTTCTTTTTGCTAACAAGCTGAAAATCAGCTGATATGCCATTTATTTAGAGAGAGTGACGCTCTCCCGTACCTTTTTAAATGGCATCAGTAAACACAAACACATCACAAAAAAAAAAAAAAAAAATGGCACACGCAGGTATGGTTGCCATCACAAAATGCACGGACCGAGATGTAGACGTATTCACAGACACGAACAAATATTTCGAGGGTGTTTCAAGCAAAAGGAGTACGAGTTGGCGGTCTGTATTGGTCTGTGCCCAGTAGTTTAAAGTTCATGACCATGGACAACAACGTTTGCTCACTGAGCAAGGCTTCAGAACGTTTGAAAGAGGACCCCGGAAAATCATCTTTAGCGACTAGGCGCATGTTTGAATGAATGTCTGAGCCAAGAAGGAAATTGCCGTTTTTGGGGCGAAACCATTACCAACCCACACAAGGTTCCCCACATGATAACGCATCCTTTAAAAAATACCGTTTGGCTTGGGTTTTTAACAGGATGCGTCATCGGTCCGTACTTTTTGAAAATGATGGTGGCGAGACATACCAAGTTCACCATCAATTTCGAGCACTTCAGAACGATGATAACCAAGTTTAAATGACATGTGGTTCCAGCAAGATGGCGCTACGTGTCACCCCTTGTAGAGGTAATGTGAATTTCACAGGAAAATCATGCGATTTGACCCCGCTATACTTTTTATGAGAAGACTGGACATTAAAATGTCCTGAAGCTGTTATATCTGTCGCAATTCTCGCGTGCTAGTTGGCGCTGCTGCTTTCTATTTTGGTCCACTAGAGGGCACCACCGTCAAGTTCCACCATGAGAGTTCTATCACATCAAACATAATTTTTTGTTTCTTGAGTAGAAGGTCACAAGAAGTGGGTGTGGCAATATCATGATTTTTTTGCGTAGGTAAACCCAAGCAAAATAAAATAAATTGCACGAACTTTTCACAAAATTGAAGGTTTCTTTCGAAGAAATATTATTTTTCAGTGAAAGGCTGATGCCCGGAGCAGCTCTCTGTGGTATGGTGGAGGAACATACTCTAAATTCTAAAGATACCATCAATTTCCAAAATTCAAAGCAAATAAGTCATTAATTTAACTGACTTTGTGCAATAAAACACTCTTTGCTTTCAATGTTCTACTCGGCACACTGCCCCAAGCCACACAAATAAATTCAAGGAAAAGGTAACACCATATCAAAAAGAAAAGGACTAAGGACGAAATGAATAATACAAAAAAAGAAACAAAATATAATATAAAATGAGACCAAAGACATCGCAACGATTTTTCGTTGTCAAATCAAAGTGAAATTATAGCCTGTGGTTTTTTTTTTGGTATTCCCAGGTTGTGTGCTCACTCCATATCTATTTTACACCCACTTAGAGGAGTCACCTACTTCGCAAGAAGAACTCAGACCCTTTGGGATAACGAGGACGGGACAGAGGAATTTCTTTGCGCTTATTGCCATTTTATTTGAGTGGAAGGAGGATTCGCCAAACCATATCGAGCCTCATGAAAAAGTATCGACACAGTTATTTATGGCATGTCGTTAATCATAATCGGGGAATAACAAATTTATTTGGGAATAGCTTAATTTCTTCCGCTATGTACACAGGGCAGTGTTGTGGTGTGGCGGACACAAGGAGACCATGCTATGGGGCCAGAGAGGCCACTATGACGATGGACGAGGACGTGGACCGGTGTTTTTTGGCCCGGTCATGGGACACCGGCAGCAGTATAGCGACATCGTCATCGGGATCGGCATACTCGAAAGCGGAGATGGCAATCGTTTTCGCTGATTTATGTCCTAATTTTCCATTTTCATTTCAGGAATAGAGTGAGATGCTGTCAGAGCAGCAGAAAACCCGAATCAGATAGATGCCAGGCCAAATTAGAGGAAGTGTCATGGCGACGGAGGGGTCACACGTCTGTGTGTAGGTATATAGTTAGTTATAGAGGTGTCCACAATGCAGTATGCGGGGTCGAGTGTCAAGTCGAGACTCGAGAACGCTGTGTAGTGTATATCTGGGTTATGATAATTTATTTGGTTGCTGCAGTGCGTCCTTTTTCGGGTTTCTTTTAAACTTTCGTTTTGTTTATCTGAATTCCTGTTTTTTGTCGTATTTTTTTTTTTGCTTCCAGGTGAATTTGCTGATAAATGAACGAGACAGGCGAAAGGCGAATTAATTGGATTAGATTTGTCACTGTCAGGAGATTAGGAATATTTAAGTAACTCCGGTTTGGGGCGGGTTGAGTGAGGTTTTTTTTAGTTGTTTGTGAGGGGTGGCCGAAAAGTCAAAAAAAAAAAAAGGTGAGACGCTGAGAAAACGAAAAGCTTTTTACATGAAAGTGACGTTTTTAACACCTTTTTTGTTTGATGAACAGTTTAAAGGTGTTTTGGGGGATTTGACTTTTGATAATATTAAGGTTTGAATTATGAATTCAATTTTAAACTTCAAATTTCAACCAAACATGGCATGACAATGATATTGAGGAGTATTAAAAATGGGCTGAGGGAATTTTCTTTTAACTTAATGTTGATTGCGACGAAATTTTTCTGAGAAAAAGATATAAGAGTCAGAAATTCTTTCCCCGCTTATTGCGAAAAATGTGGCAAAAAGGGAAGTTTCGTGCAGCGACAATACTGCGTGCAGGTGAATTTTGTTCCCAGGTTTGTTAACGTTTTTGCCTAGACCTGAACAAACTCCTAAAGTGATTCGGATCGCCGTTTTACTTAGCTAGGGTACCCAGTTAGAAAAACTACTAAGGTAAGATGAGGTCATGGATGGTCACATGGAGGTCCATTTTAACACAAGAGATGTCCAAAAACCATGCCTGTTACGAGATCATAGCGAGATTTATTTTGGCAATGGCATAGAATGGGGAGAAAAAACTAGATGAATTTAAATTAACTTTCAGGGGAGGCTATATAGTATACCCGTGCTTCGACTTGAAGCAGTCTCTTATTTCAGAAAAAATTAATAACATGAAACAATAACAACAACTGGCCAGGGTTATGTTCACCCTTCAAGGCATCAGTCAATTTTGTTTAAGTCAGATGGACCTGCGGCTTCAGAAAACTTCACAAGAAAAAAAAATTAGCGGGGTCGAAACACATCATCTTGGTGGTAAATTCACGTAACCTCTGCGAAATACAACCTTACCCTTATAGCATTCACTCATAATTTATAGAAGTAGAGTCAACTGTGTGGCGCATGACCTCTTTCTCAACTTCTTTTTCAAAAAAGGGAGGGCCGATGGCGTCGTGGACCCAAAATGAAAACCACAATAAAGGGTAACATTTTGAGGATTCACAGTCGTTCCATATACGGCAATTTTTTTGTTAACATAGCCATTGTATTTATAATATACTAGAATCAACTGGTGGCCAAAATTCGGCCATTAAATGCCCAAAACTGGGAAAAAAATTGTTTACAGCGAATTTATACGAACAAAATGGTACAAAAAATACACCAGGACATTTTCACCTGAATTTTCAAAAAAAAAAAAAAACAATATATTCCCATCACACCTACTCAGTAATACCTTTCCAACGATATATATATCATCGCAATCGGTTGGGTAACCACCTCGCAATTGGTACCACAAAAAAACTGCTTGTCTATTTATAGATTACTCCCAATAAAAGGAACGCTTGGTGCGCCATCTATAGACGAAGTTCACAAACACTTAATTGGTGAGTTAGAAGTGGTTTTTGTCTAGATTGCCATGGGAAGCAAAAACAATAATATAAGACATTTGATGTAAAGTAGATAAGACAACTAGCGCCGTCATTGACGAAGTTCAGAACTTAAAAAACATTTTCTATGAAATTATTATAAAAATGTTTATACAAAGTGGGCCAAAAGAAGTCATCCATCCGATGTTGTTTGGCTCTCTTTTTTTTCTACATGAAAAACTTCGATTCTGTTTTTTTGATTATGTTTAGAATTGTATTGGTCAAGTCGAGAAGATAATATCGATAAATGGGAGCCGTCACGTCTCGTTTTATGACATTTTTCATTACTTCAGCGAGAACTTCGGGCGACAGATTCTCGCACTCGTGTCGAATGTTGTCCTTGAGGGCTTCCAGAGTTTTGGGCTTGTAAGCAAAAATCATACAAAAAAAGCCTGAAACGTTTAAATCGGGTGATCTTGCGGGCCAGTTCAAATCGCCAAAACGAGAGATGAGGCGATCTGGGAACGCCCCCTTCAGAATATCGGTTCATGTCGGTTCATGTATCGCTCCATAGCTTGTTCACTTGTATTCTGCATCTATCTAGTCCATGGAAAAATGTCAAAAAAGATTTGACATTGGCGTCTATTTGCAAAAATGAGAGCATCTTCCAATAGGGTGATTTTCTTGGCCCACCTTTTAGATGTAAAAATGTACCAAGCAAGTTCTTCTTAAAATGTGTACCGTCAACAAACTTGAAGCATTTTGAACCCACACGCCTCTGGGTTTCAATTTCAAATTTAGCTAAACTTCCGTTTTTTTTATCTAAAAATCTTTAATAAGTGCATATGGAATATTTTACCTGGCAATAAGCATTACCATCACTAGCTATCTGCAAAGTAATTTTTGAAAGTTTCCCTTCATTGCATTCTATTCCAACAATAAAATAAGGATTCACTTTTGCGGTAATTGGTTGCGAGAGAGATACGCTTTTGTAAAAGTATTACGAACACTATTTCGGTAGACTGCATATTATTCAATACACAACACACACATTTCTATATAAATCGTTCATTTTAATTTAAGATACATTCAGTTCGAGCAAAAACGACTTAATTGAAAAACTTAGAAATCTAATTTAAATTTTGGAGGATACGAATACGAGCACCACTGAGTATACCCAGAGTCATCGTGTGTGTATGTGTGCTGAAGCTCACTATAAAGACAACGCAACTATTTTGGAATTGCAAATGAGTGCGAAGCTCTTCCTTCGTTTTTCAAAAGAGATACATTATACATGTATCTTTATTTGTATATCCTTTTGCTTGCTTGCTTGTGTGTGTGTGTGCCTCTCGATACTGCTGAAAATACGTTACAAATGCAATTTACAATTGAGCACACTAAATGCACTTAGAATAGGATGCTTCAAGGTTCAAGCACGAGACCAAGTCGATGCAATAGAGATGAAGGATATGAAGGGAATTCAATGAAATAATATAAAAGAAGAAGCGAGATGCCTTTTGAGACGGAGTGGAGAGGAGGGGGAGAGAGAATGAGCTTGAATTTGGAAATAAAGAACCGTTTGAGATTCAATTTGAAACAACTCATAGAATTTCAAAGTTGTTGAAGTCGATTAAATGGTTTCATTTTGAAGAGATTATATTTCCCAACTAAAGCAGCCAAAAGAAATAAAAGGACGAGAGTATTTGGGTATAAATTGGCAATTTTAAGTTTAAGAATTGAAGGCACTTAATTTTAAAAATTCAGGAAATAAAACTGTACTGAGTGTGAGGCTTAAGATCTTTACAAAATTATTATATAGCCCTCTTAAGACATCTAGCTATACCATTCTAAGACATTCTTGTTCTGGTAAGCTATTTGTGGGTCACATTTTTGGGATCACTCAATTCGCTTTGAATATCCTTGAACAGCATTACTGATTACCAGTCCTTATTGGTATGTATTTTGTGAAGTGTGGATGCAGTGCTTAACTTGTAAAATGGCAGTGCTTTAAGGAAGGAATCAGGATCAATTTAATCTCAGAATCAATAGAGGGTTTAAAATGTCAATGGCTTCAAAAATTAAAATTTACTTTTTCGAAAAATTAATTATAAATATCGATTTATTTCTTAACTCACCAACACAGTGACTTTACCATATCCTGCAGTTAAAATTGAGCAGCAGGAAACTCTGATCTTTAAAAAAACTTATTTCGAAGATTCAAGCCATCGTTTTTCTTACTTTTTTTTTTTACAAATGGCTTAGCAACCGACAACACAACACTATCACATGTGATCTTAAGTATTTGAATCTGATTTTAGCTTGATGTTTAAACATATGAACAGCCCGTTTTATTTTTAAATTAGCTCACCGTCGCGTCACCGCAGTCCTTTCACAGAAAAAATAAAATGCACGACTGGGTCGCACGAACTTGCTCTTATGTATGCTCTTAAATAATTTCGAAAATTCTTTTATTTCTTAAATTAGTTTAATTAAAAGCTATACGTAAATCTAGGAAAAAAAAAATATTTAAAATCGTTCGACCAGTTTTTTTTTTAAAAGGTTATTTTTGAAAAACTTTTCCAAAAAATATTTTGAAATTTATTTGAGTATGCAAATATATGGCAATCTGTAGTTTACATTTGAAAAAATAACATACAAAAAATTAACATACCCGTTTCCAACATATTTCGAAAACCAAAAATTTTTTTGAAAAATTATAAAAAATCAAAAAAAAAAAGTTTTGGAAAATTTTTGAAATGCCATATTATTAAAATTATTAATGACTTCCTGTGCCCAAAATTTAATTGAAATCGAATGTACAGTTCACGAGAAAATTTGATTTGAAAATACTGGTTCTATGAAAGGTACCGTTATAAAACACATTTTGAAAAAAAATTTCTTACTCAAAGATAGACTGCCTTAAGAAAATAGCATTCTGAAAGATTTATCAAAATCGTTAGAGCCGTTTTTGAGAAAATCAATTTTTTTTCTTCCCGATTGTATGGCAGGTGCCGTTATTTTTGGGTCTAGAGCAAAAACAAAAAATTTTTTCCGAGGGACGGCCAAATAAATCCTATATACCGAATTTGAAGCAAATCGGCCCATCCGTTCAGGCTCTAGAGGCGCGAACAGACAGACAGACAGACAGACAGACGGACGGAATTCCCAGACCCACTTTTTTCGACTTCGCCATCATCGTAATATCCATAACTTGCCTTATAGTATACCTATAATCGCAAGTAAAAATCTTGCGGGTTTGACGTTTTCGAAAAAAAAAAATTGTGGCTTCGAAACCATCACAAATTTGAATTCACCTTTTTATAGCAACTCCCAAAAAAACAATTCTCATATTTGAAATTGATTTCAACACAATTTTAAAATAAACCGACACCAAGACCAACCGCTCTATTTCTTAACTCACCATCACCACTACCGTTTCCGATTGTCTGGAGAAAAAACCTACCAGCAAGAAAATGCGATCTTTTCGAACCGAATTTGTGGTATTAAAACCATCTTTTCTTTTCAAAAAACTATTGCAATTTATTGAAACTACGTTAAAATATATAAATTCACTATTTTTGTAATAAACATCGCCCGGGAATTGATTGAAAACTATTTTTTTCCAGCAAAAACCGCACTTCCGAAACGCTTTCTATAAAACTCGCCACAGAACTGAAAACAAAGAGAGTGAGTGGTAGAGATCACCATTCACCACAGTGCACAAATGATGGAGAAGGTTGGGTTGTGCATCGGCTAAATGAATTAGTGTTGAATATTTTCAGAAACCAACTGAACTTAGCACAATAAATTTACAAAGGTGCACTATGGTGAATGGTGAAATCAGTTTTTTAATTAGAAGACGGAAAGAAAAATGAAATCAGTTCATGGGGATTCTTTTTAGAAACACTTCAGGAAATCATGATAGCAACGCAAGGGTTTTGCCTTCAAAAGGGAATCAAGAACAAGCTGCAGTTGCTATAGATTGCTCTAGGCTCTAGGGTAAGAATTGTAAAAGTCGGAAGGTTGCTAACGTTGTTAATGAACTGTCAGAATTTGAATGGGGCATTTTTAACGACAAATCGTAAGCTTTTGCACACGGAATTTTTTCTGGGATGTTAAGAACGTGTCAGATTGTGTTGGATCTTTTTAAAAATCAAGTTTTATATGAATGTCATACTTTAGAAACTTCGGCAAAATTTAGATCTGAAAATTAATGTGGAAGGGTTGTTATAATTACTTTTTGGTTGTGAAATAATTGTGCAGCGCTGTATTATTGTGAATTAAGTTTCCAACATTATTTCTGTGCACAAACACGCCCACAATCACCAGTTTTGATGAACAACCTCAATTCAATAAAATTAAATTATGTTTTTTGTACAGTTACGATAAAAGCATAACGCTCAAATTTTGCACACGTAAGCTTTAAGTAAACCTTCTTCCAATAGAATAAAAATATTTCAGTTTGGGCGTGGCTGACACCCATTTTTCATACAAAACCATCAATATTGTTTTTATAAAATAACAATTGTTATATTAAAGCGAAAAACATTAAATTTTGTGGGTATTATTGGCACATAAACATCTTGTGTATGAAATCAAAAAACTTGATTTTGGGCGTAGGTGACGCCCACTTTGCACTAGAAACTATAAAAAAATTGTTTTTGTAAATAAAAATTATTTATAATGAATCCGCAAGTCAAAATTTTGTTGCTCTTAATAGAAACTAAAAGGTTTGTGTATGAAAAGAAATTTTTGAATTTTGGGCGTGGCTTACGCCCACTTTTCATGAAAGAACGAAAAACGTAGTCTCAAAAATTTAAGGCACTTCCAATATTTAATTTAAATCTTTTTCCTTCCGTTTGTTATTTGAGAAATATATCTCTACATTTTCTTGTGTACATTTCTGCAATACGCCCACTTTTAAAGGCGTGAATTTGATAAAATACCTTTGTTCAGGTAAGATTGTTTAAAAACTACTCGATTCAGCTGTAGTTTTACACATATGCCTAAATACTGATCAAAGCTCAGTTAGTATACTTCAATTTTTTAAGAAACGCCCACTTTTAAGGGGCGTTTCCGTCAAAAGTCGTATAATGCATTAATTTTTTTAACGTTTTTTAACTATAGGTCGCAGTTTTGAAGTAAACAGATGAACACTTTGATTTATATTCCTTGGCTACGTAGCAGAGTGGGGTCCAAGAATTGTTAAAAACACCCATAATCGCTATTTCCATTCCAAATCTTATTTTTAAAAATTTAAGTTTTATCTTGTTTTGTTCAAATTGATCTGCAAGAATAAAATTGAATGTCACTGAGCTCATAACAATTGCCTTGGCAATAAAACGTTTTAGCTTTGGGCGTGGCGCACGCCTTTTTTTATTGCACCAGCACTAATTGAACATCACACCGCACAAAATTAATGTTATTGAATTTTTTTCTGTCTGCTTAAGAAGAATTTTGTTTCTGAAACATCGGCTGTTTGCGGGAGGCAGACGCATACACATACAAAAATATGGGGAATAGGGTATCCAACAGTTCGTTGCAAACCTACTGTAGCTCTCGCTTATGTTTTCTTGTAACTTTAATTTCCTTTGCAGCCTCAGAGTGTATAAATTGTCTACGGAACTTAGACTTAAAAATAGTTATACAAGTCAAAATGGCTGCCGAAAAACTTCTCAAGAAATGTAGGGGAAATTAAGGTTATTCTGCATTTAAACGAGAAATTTATCTCAATAAAACTATTTTCAATTCTCCAAGGACTCTTAAAATCAACTTAATTACTCAAACATTTACAATCTCATCATTTTCCTTTTACATAAAACGACATCAGTCTTTCAAAATCAGAAAAGAGAGGTTAAATAATGATAAAGCATCTTCTTCTACATAACAAAAACACTTCACCATAGACACAGCCAGAACACTAAATCAAGGAATTATAAATCCTTTTCTTTTCATTAAATATTTAAAGAGTCGTTTATACGCTCTCTGACTCACATTTATACCAACTTCAGCTATCGTTATAAAAAAACAACTTCCTTATCCTTCTCTACTGCTCTACTAAGAGTATATAATAATACAGAATCACAAAATCCTTTTTTGATTGTGAGAAGATACCATGATTTTTCCTTGAAAAATCCTTTTTCTTATTCATCCTCTCTAAAGTCTAAAGTATATAGTATAAGATGAGAGGTACAAGAAGTGTACAGTATACAACTACTTCCACTTTATAGAGCTCCTGTGACATTATTTTTTGAGTGGAATACTCATCTCATCATAGCGTCACATCCTTCCAATTTGTTTCAACTACTTGTCTGCTGTTTTGTCTTCGTGTTTCCTATTTTAATCTATTTAACTGTTTGCATAGTTGTCAATCCGTTAAACTTAGAGCGGTATGGTATGGTGTGGTGTAGAATTGTGAAAGATAAAGAAAATGGTGGAGCTTAAGCTAAAGTACCAGTACCTTGACTCTCCGCTTACAACTACACCTACACCTACCATTCCACTGATGTCAACCCCAAACCCAATTCAAAAAAACCCCCAACTCCGATTCTGTAGATTCCAGAAGTGCTCGAGTTGTTGTTTTTCATTCAAAAGTGATTTATTTGTTGTTTCCAGGAGTGAAGTTCATGTTCTTTATTATTTCGACTTTCGTCAGTTAAGCGGTGATGGTGATGGTATAGTGGTGAAGATGGTGGAGCAGGAGCTGGAACAGAACCAGGGGTTGGCTATAAAAGATGGCTATAACCGAGATGGGATTAAATTATAAGGAATCCATGACGCACAAACAACGGCACGAATCCTAGTGATATAGTTGAGTTGATCCTGAAATATGATTGCGTGAACTGAAAATAGTCCTTTTGGAATTGCGAAAGCTGACGATGGCGCAGCGAGCTCGGCGGCAGAGGAGGATACAAGACCTTGGCAATGCTTTCATATCCGCCGTGTTGTATTAAAGTATACTTTTCTCTGCATCATGGGTTGACAATTTTATACCTACCGTTCGTAGGGGAGATGAAGGATTTTTTTTTGTGTGTTCTGGATTTCAACATGAAAAAACAATTTGGGAAATGAGTTTCAATATCAAACGTCATTGCCCGCCAGACTTTTTTTTTTTGGGTAGATTCAAATGGGCCCTAAGCAGCTGCAAAGTAGATTTGTGTCACCACTTTTTCTTCTTCTTCAAAAAAAAACCCATTTTCCATTATACCGTGCCAAAAAAAGAAAAAAAAGGATACGCTCAAGAAAGCCTTGAGGAAGAAGTTAAGGATGATTGTTTCACATTGCACGCAGTTTATGCAAAAAAAAAAAATGAATTCTTATGGCCAATCGATTTCACAAAAATGGGTCTAAAATCATTTTGAAGAAAAAGTAAACAATTTTGTATACCCCTCGAATGGTGGTGCACGCAGGATACGAAAGGATATAACTGATTGGATTATTTTCATCCTTTTTTCTTTACCCCCTCCCACTCTATCCAAGGCAATAAGAGTTTTTGAATACATTTTTTTATTTTCAAAAATTGTTTGCATGCTGGAAAATAATGGCCAAAGAGAATAAATTCGAATTTTTAGGGAGTTATGGCAGGTGCCTGGTTTATTTTGTTATCCTTTTGTTTACATATTTTTGTTCAAATAAATTCCAATGTTTATAAAAACAACAAAAAGAGTGTTGGGTCGAATGTGACTGACTTGACATAAGCATACAAATATATAACGTTCACTCACACACCATGTCAATTTTGTGTTTTTTAATATTTTATTGTGGGGAGACATTTATCGGGTTACAAAAGGAAAGTTGTTTTAGGAAAAAATATCCTTTGTATACGAAGGTTTATGTGTGAATATGAAATGAATTGAATGTATTGTATGTAAGTACCCATTATAATCTATGTGAGTGGGTACTTAGCGTTACTCTTTTCATGTTTTGATTTGGTTTTGTTCTTTGACGGGGAAGGAATTTTTTTTGGTCCAATAAAACAGTCAAGGATATGGGGAAGCATTTCAATAAAAAAGTCAACAGCTTTGCAATGAACTGAAGACGAATAGATGATTCACAGGACTGAGGTGCTTTGTTTTGAAAATTGTAAGGAGTTGACATGACATTCTTGCCAATACAGCAAAACTCCTTTATCGGGTATGCCTTTCCAATAATGGTGCCGATATCTAAGCCCCTTACATCAATTCATATGGTTGATACATAAATTGTTGAAAGGATTCTAATGAAGTATCGGCTGGATAAACGCATTGTATCCTTGGAAACCTTTTATTTAACAATCTAACTTTAAATAAAGTGCACGACTGGGTCGGACAAACTTGTGACAATGGTCTTGGGGTTTCAGATTTTGGAAAAAAGCAGGGAAAGAATGATATGAAATTTTATTGATCCCTTAAGAATTTGTAGATTTTTATCAGAAAACTAAATTAAAAAAAAAAAAAAAAAAAATTTGCTAGATCAAACAGTTTTTGGGAAAAAAAAATAAAAAAAAAAAAATTTAATTTTTTTATAAAACTCGAAAAAACTTTTCTTGAAAAATTTATGATCTTATATTTTTTTGTCTAAAAAAAGCATACTATATAAAAAATTTCATCGATATCCGTCAAGTGGTTTACGAGAAAATCTGATTTAAAAAACAGGTCTTATGGGAGGTACCGTTGTAAGACTTTTCCTGAAAAATCTATTCCAACCAAAATATAAAATTTGCACAGAAAACACTATTCAGAAAGTTTTATCAAAATCGTAGGAGCTGTTTTTGAGAAATATTAATTTTTCACTAAAAATCGTATGGCAGGTACCGTTAGTTTTAGAGCTAGAATGCTAATTTCAAAAACCCCTCTGTAGGACGTCATAATAATACTGTACCAAGTTTGAAGTGAATCGGTCCAGCTGTTTAAGCTGTAGGTGCCGATTCAGACAGACAGACAGACAGACAGAATTGTCGGACCCACTTTTTTAGGCTTCTCTATCGTCGTAATGTTATGTTTGATTGTCCAAAAATTTTTTTTACGAATGCATAACTTGCCTTATAGTACCTATAATCTTAAGTAAAAAGGTGCAGCCTTTTGCTAATGACAGCGGTCTTTCTTTCAAAATTAAAATGTTATTAATCGTTACCACTTACAAAAGAATAAAAATAAAAATAATCATTTAATTTTGTTCAATGAAAACTCGACCATATTTCTGTTAACTTATCTCTTGTACAGGGTGGGTCATTTAAATCATCAATATAATTTTTTGATTAGAAAGTGGGTTTTCCTTGTGTGGCTCAGAATGAACGACAAACCATTTCACAGAATTTTTCGTTTATTTTGCGCCACTCAAAGTTTTGATTACTTGAAGCATTTTTAAGGGATCACGCTATATAATTTGTTATAAGAGTTGTGTTAAGGGAGGGGAGGGGGGGGGGGGAGAGGAAGAAAGGCCAAGCATATTTTTAAGGTAGATTTTATACTGAGGTAGCCTCCAGTTAAAGATCTGGTAAGAACCCTGATGGAAAACCTACCAAAGAAGACCGCTAAGAGAAGCACACGACAATAGAAATAAGTGAAGCTTCCATTAAGCTTCCTACAAAAAAACCGGTAGAAAGATCTGGTTGAAACTCTGAAGGTAATCCTTTGTCTAAAGTCCACTTTACAGTGAAAATAAAAACGACAGAAGTAGCAGAAAATGACCTTACCTTAGTGGATACTCCTATCTCTCTAGTAGGAAATCTAGATAAAGGTCTGCTCGTAACCCGTGACAGCTCTTTGCTCCCAGTAAGCAACCTGGAAAAAGTTCTAGTCAAAAACCTGAGGGCGAACCAATATCTGAGAGCCGCTGAGAGAAGCAGGGGAATATTGTCTTATCTATTTCATTGATGTTGGTAAAATATGGTAAGCCAGATTAATTTTTTTTAGAAAAGTTCATACCAATATATTTTGCTGTTTCCTTGGCTCGCAATACAGAATTGTGCGGAAAATTAATAATATGCCGATATTTTGGCACCAAGTTGCGAACCTTCTTTGTCCTTTTTTCTTCGTCACAGGTATCCCGAGACGGAAAATAAGAATCTTGTCTCTGTTGTCCTAACTCGATTTGTCCTACTTTTGACTGGGCTATTTCTGTCAGCCATAAAAACTTTATCCGTGAGTAGTCCTAACTTTTCTAACATTAAAACTCACAATAAGAGCCTTTCATTGATCTCGCATAAGATATTCTGTCCACGTTTTTCCCCATGAGATAATTTTTCCATTCATATTCTATCCTTGAAATGAAATTATCTTTAAGCGCCATATTTAAATTTAAAAAACTCCAGGCACTTTGAGACAACACAACGTTTTGTTGCGTCAAAACTCATCACAGATCAGCATCATGAGAGCGTCATCATCACAGCCATCATCACCACTCTCAGAAAAAAAAACATTTCCGCAGAGCATAACCCTTAAAATATTTTAATGAGGCCTCATTTACAAAAGCCAGATTATATGGCAGACCGACAAAATGTTTTATCTTCTCCCCATTAAATAAATAATCTCTTCAGCGGGATGTGAAGGACGAGGGGCATGGCCCACACCAACCAAAACTGACAAACCGACGACGATGGCGACAATGACACGATGACAACTTTTGAATTATAAAGGACAATAGCAATAAAGTTCATCTGCAAATAAAAGATACATTCTGTCGGATTCAAATGACAAAGAGCCGATAATTCGCCCTACTTCACATTCACAGTTATAACTTTTCAAATATTTACAATTAACAGCAGATATCCTTTTGCCTCACCCCTCCCTCCTTTTAACGCCTTAACATCTATTCTGGTGGGCGTTAAATTGGATTTTCCGGTGCGATGAGGACACAAAAAAAAAGTTGATATTCAATTATTTTCTATTGACTTAATTTTTACAACTTTAAGTTTAGCTAATTTTTTTTTTTTGGTACAGATACTTTCCATCCATGAAATAGAGAGACAAAATAAAAGTTTTGTGGAGGATATCAGGAAACTAGAACTTATTTTTCTCTAAAAAGGGTGATTTTTGGTTTAAGGAGGAAGGTATGGTACACTCAGAGAAAAGCGACAGTTTTTTTTTTGTTTAATAAAGTATCGACTGGGTCGGAAAGGACCTGCTTTATAGTTCCAGAAAAACATAATTTAAAATCTGGGGTTCGAAGCATGAAAGATACAAAAAGTATCTTTACATTGGGAGAGTGCCCAAGAAACGAAGGTCTTCGAATCCGCTGCTTTCGTAACTGATATGCTCGCTACTATTTCGAAGGATTCGTCCAGTTTCTGGTTTCTTTGTGATAATATACCTAGTTTTAGAAAAACCAATTGAACTTTAGGAATCACTCTGTTCTCAATCTCTATCAAACCCCCAGTTTCGTGAACAAATTTCTACGTATTCCAAAAAGATCAGCTTATGGAACAATAAGTTTCAAACCATGACAGCTTTACCGACTAAATTCACACTGGGGAGCACCCCATAAAGGAGGCCTGTGAAAAGTAGCCGGAATGAACGTTAAAGGACAGTTTCGTCAGAAAGAAATCAATCAAAATTGTTGGGTGTCTGAAAAGCGTGATAAACATTTACTCTGGTTTTGAAAACCCAACATTTTAAAGTTTGGCCTTAACCTTACGAAACCGTAAGGTTTTGTGTCTAGAAAGTAAATTAGGTATTATTGGTGCAATATAGCCGAGTGGCACGCTGTGTCTGGGCATTGGCATTCGACTAACCCTCTCAACCATTTCCTGTGTTGATCGGAAGGGACCTACAATTTATCGCCAGATCTGAACGGCCAGCACAGTATTTGTCACTTCTTCGCAAGCGGTTCTACTCCGGAGTAGTAGGTACTTGGAGTCAGGGTTCGAACCTGGAAACATCATCGGCGTGCCTGTCCGACACATTTAGCATTACGCAACGGGGTGATAGTTGCGAGCATTTTTTTGGTATCGACGAACCCCATATGCAGTGGATTATAGAAATTACATTTCGGACCATTCCATTCGCGTTGTATTAGACGGCTTTCCTTTTGATATTCTTAAAATAAATGCTGGTGATCCCAAAAGGCTATCAGGCTATCACTGACTCTATCCCTTATCAATTTTCCATCCTTTGAAATTTCTAACGAGATTCTTAGTTTTGCCTCTTTTTTAAAATTTGAGATTTCTTCTTCTATTTAACTTAACCCTTAAGAGGTAAGTACGCTCATCAAAAATCATGGAAATATGAACTTAATCTTTTTGACTTTTAACCCCACAAATTCCACCCTTCCCAATTCGTTTAGCACCATAACAATATTCTCATCTGAGGGCAGCCTCTTGATATATAAAAGTATAAAGTAAAAAAAAAAAAAAAAAAAGCCGCCACTGGGACTCGAACCTGGCCCCCATACCCTAGCCTGAGTTTTGAAATAGAATAAATAATTTTTACTTACATATCTATATAAATTATTATATAAATAAATAAATACAAATAGTACTTTTTGGAAGTTGGTGCCTATCGTACGGCGACGAAAAAAAATCTACGAATTATATTTTCAAAATCAAAAATGTGTCAATTTCAGAAATACAAATTTTCTCAAGCAAAAAATTCAAGGCTCTAAAATGGGGGCAGGTTCGAGTCCCAGCGGCTGCCTTATTCTTTTTTTTTGTTTTTTGAAGTAAATTCTTATTTTTATTTTATCCAGAGGCTATGCTCAGATAAGGATATTGTTCAGGTGCTGGACGAATTTTCCAAGTTGGAATATGTAGTTTAGAATAATAAAACCACGATGGCAAGCATGCTGGAAATTGCTTGGACCTTTGAATTTTGAAAACAAAAAAAAAAAAAAAAAATATTTAAAAAATCTTAAAATTTTTCTTATTGGCTGTTAAATTGGAAAGAAATCGGTCAACTAGTTAAAAAAAAATATCTAGAGTTCCTGTTTCTGTTGCTCCAGTTCCAGCCCCAGACCAGATCTTTAGGATATTTTGTACATGGGAAACGCATCTAATCACCGCGCGTCTGCTTCCTACGAACTTACGGAGATGCATTGGGGACCGCGTGAGGATGTGGGGAGAGATTTCTTCGCTTTAAAGACAATGTCTTATGTTGCCTAAAAATTTTTAATTCGTTTCATTGTTTTGAAAGTTTTCAAAATATTGGCCTATTTTTTAGTATGAATTTTGTGACAATTGGAAAGAAGAGAAGAAGAAATGCCCCTTACTTCAAATAAAGAGGAAGTAGAGCCTGTGTGTTTTTTTTTTTTTTTTTTTTATAATGCACACGCGCTCAAGGGGTTTGTTATAGCCCTTTTAATGATAAGTCACAGCGCGAGCGATAGGAAGTTAGGAAGGAAGGGAAAGGAGGTGTCGATGAACATTGATCTTGAATGTTTGAAGATCAAAATGGCAAGGAAAAATTGTGCCAGGCAATCCATTCCACATTCGTGTTGTACGGCTAAAGAAAGAATCTCTATATTTCACGGTACGTCCGAAATTGGGCTCTAGTGTAAACTGATGAGCGTTCCTAGCAAGACGAGTATTACGGGGGAAATGTTTAAGGGGTGGAACGCAGCTGGCTACCTCGAGTGAGCATTTTTTGTAAAAGAATCTGTAAAATAAGGAAAGACATGAGACATTTCGACGATGTTCGAGTGACGGAAATGTTTCCATAATGCTTCTCTCTCCTATCAATTTTAACGCTTTTTTCTGAACTCTGTCGAGCAGGTGAAGAAAAGTTTGAGAAGCACCTGCCCAGAGATAGGAGTTATACTCGAGTTTAGGGCGTATAAACGCTTTGTAAATTGTAGCCAGATCAGAAGGGGTGAAAAACTTCTTGCATCTATTAAGAAAGCCTAAGCATCTTGCAGCATTCTTGGCAATCTCAAGTATATGATCATTCCAACGAAGATTGTCACTAATACACATACCGAGTACTGATAGCTTTTCGGCCTCCTCGATACAAGTACCATTCATGGATAATGGCATAGGGGGTATGTTTAGCTTCAACGACAAAAGACAGCATTGAGTTTTCGACGCATTAAACTCCACACGATTTCTAGTACCCCAATTCACAATGCTGTTTAAATCGGAGTTTAATGAGCTTATCATACGATTTCGTTGTAATAACACGTCCGAAGGCGAAGGCCGTGAATTATCAAACGTATATGAAAAGCTGAGGGTTGAGTCGTCAGCAAAACAATTTAATGGATTAGAAGTCACAGACAAGAGATCATTTATAAAAATGAGAAAGAGAGTCGGAGACAGAACGGAGCCCTGGGGCACACCAGCATTTATTTTGTGGAGATCAGACTTGAAACCGTCTAATACAACTTGTATTGAACGGTCCAGAAGATAGCTTCTAATCCAACGAATAAGAGTATCATCGATACCAAATGCACGCATTTTCGATAAAAGAGCTTCATGCCAAACTCTATCAAATGCCTTTGAAATATCAAGCGCAATAATCTTGCTTTCGCCAAAGCGATGCACAGATTTGTTCCACTGTTCGGTGAGATATGCCATCAGATCACCAGTGGAACGATTGCTGCGAAAGCCGTATTGCCGGTCATTTAAAAGCTCCCGATCTTCGAGATATTTCTTGAGCTGACGATTTATCAGCGTTTCCATGACCTTGGAAAGAAGGGACGTAAGTGCAATTGGTCGGTAAGAGGAGGGGGAGGAGGAGTCACCTTTTTTTGGGACGGGCTGGACAAATGCTGTTTTCCATCTACTAGGAAAGATTCCTGAACGATAGGAGCGGTGGAAAAGCTTACGCAGTGGTTTTGCCAGCGATGAAGAACACTTCTTCAGAAGAATAGGGGGTATTCCATCCGGGCCAGCGGATTTGTGTATATCAAGATCTTGAAGTACTCTTGCTACTGTACGAGTGCGGAAAAATATCTGTCCCATAGAAAAATTAACGTTCTCAAGTACAGGAGGGGCATTGTTGCTTGCAGGCAACGTAGAACTTGCAGCAAAATGAGCTGCGAGCATATTGGCCTTCTCTGAAGAGCTGACAATAGGTTTATCGTCGACGATGAGCGTTGGAACTGATGATGACGTTGAGTTCTTGACGTTTTTTACAAATGACCAGAAGTTTTTACTGCCTTTGGGACATTGCAGAATTTTTTGCCGTAACTTCTGGTCATGTAAAAATTTCGTTTTGTGTATAACGGAGTTGCACGAGTTCCTAACTTGTTTGTGTTTCTTCCGATTTTCCTCAGTTGGGTTGGCTTTGTAGGATCGGAAGCTTACTTCTTTCAACCTGATAGCTTCTTTACACTCTTCGGAAAACCAAGACTTTTCTTTTGGTTTGATACATTTTGTTCTGTGAGGGACAAAAGTTCTCATTCCAAGAAAAATCACTTCTGTAATCATTTCAACACTGGCATCAATGTCATTATCGAGGAAGCATAATGACCAGTTAAAGTTGCGAAAGAAATTATTCAGACCGTCCCAGTTGGCTTTCTCGTATTGCCAAACGGTCCTAGTGGGAATTTTTTCTTTAACTGGATGGTTGGAGATCGAGAAATTAGCTGAAATGACACAATGGTCCGAGGTGCCAAATGGAGAAGTTACTTTAATAGTATATTTATCAGGATGGGAAGTAAGGAACAAGTCAAGAGTATGGGCGGAATGCCCATCAACATCCGGTATACGAGTTGGCTCATCGACGAGCTGGGTAAGATGGTTATACTCAGCAAAGATCTCGGTATACCTTCCTTCGAGTGTTGTCTGGCCAGAATATCGGAGCCAACTTGAATTGTGTACATTGAAGTCGCCCGTAATCACGACTTCAGTGTGAGGACAATGGGAAACAATTCGGGAAATTGAATCTGACAAAACATCTAACTCATCACAAGTAGACATGCTGTCAAGATTCGGACTCCTGTAAAGAAAACAGTAATGAATGATATGCTTGCGGACAGTGAATTTGAGCCACAGGAAATTAAAGTTCGTATTAGAACAATGCCCATATTGGGGAAGGCTCTGGCAAGCAATATCATTCCTAACATAAACGACAAGACCATGGTGGGAAAAAAGTAATGGCACTAAGTTATATCCAAACAAACAAAATTCTGATAAATCAGTATTCTGTCCAACCTGGGTTTCACTTAATGCCAAAACAGCTGGCCTGTATTGCACAGTATGGGCGTACACAGAAAAGAAATTCTTTCTTAGCCCACGAACATTTGAATATACAACACAAAAATCACTTACCATTTTGAAAAACTAAACACAAAAGATTCAACTTTGACGAAACTAATTTCAGCCGTGCAGTATAGGCCACGAAAGAAAACACATCAAATGCTGCTCACCATCCAATGCAAAACCTCTTACGATAAGCCTCACAAGAGGCTTGCATCGTATAGAAAGCAACAGTTATGGGTGGCGCGGGTGGAGAGGATGGGTATTGTTGGATGCTGTGCTGCGTATGAGCGAGGTTTGGTGTATTTTTTTCTTCTTTTAATTTTTCACTGGATTATTCTATTTTTTTTTTCTAGTTTTGGGTAACGGAAAGGGCTGAATTTAATATCTCATTTTAATTTAATTGCACTATGTATTGTAATTGTAAGTGGTATATGAATTCGGTTTTGGTTTTTTTTTTTTTTTTTTGATTATTTTGGGTAGGTAACACACGCGCACAGAAGCAACGCGACCGCACACGACGAGTACTTGATCCAGTTCTAGGGAACTGGAATGCATTTATTCTCCAGCAGCTGAACATCGGCGAAACCATCTCCAAAATACCTGCTCCAAGGAAGAGACATGCTCAGTATGATCCACTGCTCAAGACAAAGTTCTTGTGGAAAACGACAATATTCTTCACATGTAGCGACAGTATTCTGATGCACTTTTCAATTAACAGTTTACAAGGTTATATACTTTTCAAAAGCTGAACCTAACTACTACTGAGGTACCCGGGGCAATACTATCGAAGAAGTTAGTGAAAATCTTCAAAAAGGCAAAATAATTGGACCAGGCGCGATAGCTTCTGAATTTTAGAAAATATAATGGTGGAATGGTGATTTCGGAGTCAGATGGGGCATGATTATTATATAAGTGAAAGTGTCTTTTTTCAATGTATAAAGAAAAGGGGAATATACGAAGCTGTGATAATCACCCTAATTAAGCTTACATCACACACATCCCATGAAGATGGTTGAGCGAGTTTTGAAACAGCGAAATATTTCTGATGACCAGTGCGGGTTCGTCGCAGGGAAGTCAACAACACAGGTGCGATCCAAATAATTAGGATCGTTATGGGAAACATCGCCATTCCTTAGAGGATTTGCATATTGTGTTCGTTGAATTTGATGAAGCTTTCGATTGACAACCACGAGATGTGATATGGGTGGCAACGAAGAGTTCTAGAAACCTATTTCCGGATAGTCATGGACAAAGGAGCAGTGACAAGTTAAATATCCAGCAGCAGTCACCGAAGAATTTAAAACCACAGTCAGTGTACACCTTAAAAGTGCCTTGAGCAACATGCTCATAAGTGCAATCCTTGACTACCTGTTTGTAGCTAAAGCAAGGGCCGTTTCAGGCTCCTTAACGAGTAATTTTGATTAAATTCGACCTGGAATACAAAAATACGAAAATGATTTTCAATTTTTTGATATTTGGGCTCCCTGAAATTACGCCATAGGAAATTACGCCCAAAAGAGTTTTGGAAAAAAAGCCCAACAAATTTGGGCGTACAAAATTTGGAAAAAACGCCAAAAATATTTTTGGAAATTTCGCCAAAAAAAAAAATGGAAATTACTTCGCAATTTAGGAAAAAAGTCCAAAAAATAAAAACAGACATTACGCAAAAAAAAATTAAAACCTTTGTTTTTATATTTTTTGTTTTTTTTTTTGGAAAAAATACCAAAAAAAACAGCTTTTTTGGCTTAATTTCCAAAATTGCTTTGGAAATTTCGACCAAAAAGTAAAAAGATATTGATATTGCAAGGATCTTTCTTAACTACTTTTTCTAACAATGTGAGGATTTGTAAATTATTTATTGTGGCAATTATTATAAGTTATAGCGTAATCAGTTTAAAAATCGCGCGATTTTTAAATTGATTACTGATTTTTAAACAGATAACATTATAATGTAATCTGTTTAAAAATCGCCCGATTTCTACACAGAATACATTATAATAATTTATTCAAATATCGCGCGATTTTTAATTTGATTATTGTGGCAATTATTTAATGTAATCTGTTTAATAATCGCACGATTTTTACATAAATTAAATTGATTATTGAGGCGATTATTATAATGTAATCTGGTTAAAAAAGGCAAAAAGTTTTTTTCGGGCGTTTTTTCCAAAAAAAAATGTTTGGCTTTTTTTCCTTAATTCAAAATGGAAAAATCATGGAAAAGAGACCCAACATTTTTATAAATAAAGCCAAACTGTTTGGGTCTTTTTTCCTGAAAAAAAAAAAACCAAAATATTGTATGGGGATTTTTGGGCGTTTTTTTCCATTTTTTTGTGCTTAATTTCCTATGGCGTAATTTCAGTGAGCTTATTATTTGGAATAAAAATTCGAAGCAACAAACCTAAAATTAAAAAAAAATTCATATCCTAATTTGCATGAAAAATTTTGTACAGTGCACATGAGAACTGTCATTCTTTGGATAACCTGAAACTCTCCAATTCTAACTTTATTCGATATGCGATACTATATGACAGCAAGAACTTTTTTCAAGGATAAAGCAACAACAACAATCGTATCTTATTTATATATTTTAAGTCATAAAGGATAACAAAAGCACAACAAAACTCCTTTTATTTGGTTCGTCGTCGTCGTCATCGTCGGTAGGTAGGTAGTAGCAAAAAGGCAACGCAATCTAAAAGAATGAAAAACGGGGGCATTCGTAAATGTGTGCCCATTTGGCATTTTACAAAACAGTTAACTTGGAACTTTCACAAAATGCCAACAACTTGGAATAGCCTGTCCATTTTGAATCGCAGCAATAATATAAGAACAAAGCAGTGTTTTAATAGCCCGAGAACTTTTACGAACAATAATTGCAGATGAATCTTTTGATAGAAAAAGGATATTATACCCCCAACGAATAGAGAGTCCAGGTACATACCTACCAACCAGAGTGTAAGGATGTAGGAAGGTATTGAGGAAAATGTGTCCATGTGAACAATCAGATGATCCGGCTAGCGGGATGAAGTGAAGTGGCTAGTGGAGTTAAGTTGAACTCAGAGTGTTATGGTTAAATGAGGGTCGGGGGTTGTGGTGGAAAAAGAGAATCTATTTCTGACTAACACTGAAATGAATGCTTAAGATGAAATAAGCAGATAAAAATTGAGATAGAAAATTGCCTTCTATTTTATATACATATATACGATGGATGCGATGCGATGGTGAGATGGTATGAGTACAACACGACTCTTTGGTCCTTTTGCTGCGAGCTCTGAACTGGGGGTGCTAGGATATCCCTTTTAATTGGAAGTTGATCCCAATCGAACGTCAATTGCCCAGACAGGCTTATCTATTATTTTGCTTTAGCATTTATTGTCGTTCATTGGGTTCAGTTCACTTCAAGCGGGGGCAGGATGCAGGGTATGGAGTATGGGGTATGGAATGATACCATATAATAAAAGCTTTGACCGAGAGGAGTATGTCCCTTTTATATAAAAGAGCACTTATGCATGGATTAAGGAGACTTTTTGTTTAGCTCATTGAATGAAGTATAACTGTTACAGTTTTATGGATCAATCTATATGAGGATATAGATACTCCTCGTAGATGTACGACGTAATGAACCCATTCGTCCTTGTAATGGATATTTGGGCTTATCGGGATTTGGGAATCTTTTGTGTGTTGATAATTATAAATAATGATGCATGTAAATTGGTTTTTTTTTTTTTTTGATTTTTATTTATTTATTGGAAAACTATTTTCCGTTAAATAAATATTGTATTGAAGGGTATCTTCCTCTCTATACCTTTACCCCGCCCATTTATAATTGACATTTTTATTGATCTCTGGATTTCTTGCGTAAGGAGTAGTGATTTTGAGTGACATAAATAATGGATGGATACAAATGGATGAACTGGTAAAGATTGAGTCAGTGATTGCTGGCGCCATTTAAACTGAAAAGGACAGCACGTGGGCTTGTTTTAGAATGTAGTGACACAATTATTTGTAGACAGATATTTCCTTATTTAATTTGGTACATTATTGTTCCATCCAATGTCCTGCTAATCCCTAATCCAGAAGGATTACAACGATTACAATTGCTTATAAATGCAATATTTTAAAGCATGCATATAATAAACATAGGATAGGTCCGAACACAGTTCCTTGAGGGACTCCATTTAATTCCCTTCAGAATCAAATATTCTTTATCACAACGTAGTCAAGACTCAAGATGTTTGATTTCAGTATTTAATATTATTGCCTAGGCGGATTCGAAGAAAGCCAGGACCCGCATTCCAAACCATAAAATAAAACGGTCAGAACGATGGTTCTTCAGTAATTTTCCAATAATAGGTGTGTGCTGTTCCTCTCCTACGTTTTTTAGCTTGACCATAATGTTTTTTAAAATAGAATTTTGTTAAATTTTTTTTTTTCTGGTCTTATAACTGCTGACTTCTCTAGTTCTTTTCTACTTTTCAAACAAAATTATCATCCTTCATACAATTTTTAAGGGATTTATTTCATCATGAAAGTTAAGTGCTAATGTTGAATCATGAGGTCCGGAAATGATTTCTTGACCATGGCTGAATAATTAAGTAGCAAAATTTGATTCGTAGACCAAGAACCAAAAGATTCATTCAGGTAATTTTATGACTGGCCTCAAGGAGGGACAAGGATTCCAACACCACAAGATCCCAAGCATTAATAATCCAAAAATCTTTCAAAACCTTAGACGGCTCACCGGCTGACACCTTGCCTTTTTAAACGAAATATATACTTTTAAATCGTAGATTTTGGACGAAACCGCCTCACCAATGTGAAAAACTTTATTTGAAAGATAATTCTTTGACATTTTTATTTCTGGCATATTGCCAAAGCGGTTGGTTTGCATGTAGTCCAATCTTAAGTTCTGATTTTTGATCACTCTTTGCTGGATTTGGGGTCGTTTATCAACTGTGGCACGCCCTGTGTGACTTGTGCCGTCGTCCTGTTCAAACCACAGCTCTCCCAGATCAAGCCAATAAAGTCGATATGGATTCATTCGGGTCTTCCTCAATGCTGCGCTCCAAAACGTAAACGTGTTGCGAAAACGTTTCATCGTTAACCGAAATAAATGCTTTGATGGACAATTGTGTCGACCATACAAAAGACGTAGTTCGTGATGTTTTCCACGAACAGAGCCATGTTTTTCGAAGAAAATCTGCACAATTCACATGCGTTGTTCAGGCGTCAGTCGATTTCCATGATGAAATAATTGTGAACCAAACTTAAAAAAAATAACATGGCGTATGACAATGAAAAACAACAAAAACAGTGCTGCCAACAAGTGAAATTTCTATGATGTGATTCCTTAAAACAAAACAAACAATAAACTATGTTTCAAATATGGCCCACTGGCTTATATTAAAACCTGGAATGGGCCATATTATCGACACTATGCAAATTTCACTTTTTTTTTACGTTTTAACAAACTCAATTAATTGCAATCAATTTTTTTATTTCACATTTGATAACATAAAATATAACACTTTGTACTTAACAAAAACTTAACTTATTTAATTTCGAAAAACTTTGATACAAAAATCCTCAATTATGCACCCAAAAATTATAACGAACACGAATAAAATTAATAAAATGCACTCACTCCCAACACTAATCACTTAGTTCAGTGCCTTGTATGTTTTATTCATAAAATATTTCAATGGGCCATATTACAAACCTGGGCCATATTTGCGACACTTACCCTTTCTACTGATTTATTTTTATTAAATTGAATAATAAATACATTTCTTCTCCCAGTCCGGATTTTAACGTCTCTCGGATGACAGCTAGTGTAGATCCGCTGAAACTACCTCAGCCTCCTACAAAAAAAAAAGAACACTCTTAAAACAATATTTTTTTTAGCAAGAATAGGAATTAACTTATGTTTTCTTATGCGTGAAGACCTATGTCAAATTCAGCTACATTACAAACTTCAAATAGGAATCATGAAAAGAAAAACACCCATCAAAATTTGGCTTAAAAAAAAAAAACAACAGGGTGATACTTGGACTACACAATAATCGTTCAGTTGAAACCTTTTCTTTTCAAAATGTATTCCAATTTCCCAGTTTATGTGTGTTTCAATAAAATTTGTTATATTTTCTCAAGAAGATACAAAATTACACATAAAAACTATTGAACTAAAAAAAAAAAGGGAAAACTAAAATCTTCAAAGTGTCGAATATACTCCATACTCAATCCTTTTTTCCTTCACAGTCTTCCTTCAAGAGAAAAATAATTAAAATCACATGTTTCGCTTTCCTCATTTCATAGCTGCTCCGTACTAATTCTAAGCAAATTTGAGCCATAAACTGATAGACCATAAAATTGGGAACGTAAAAACCGAATCACATATACAACCAAACGAAGGACAACAATATAATAGTAAAACTTAAAGTTTTGCATGAAGTTATTCACCTAAAACTTGTTTATTACCCAATTTGACCGGCCATAAATTTCCAACGTACTTCTAAGATAATCATTCATCCATCGTAAAGCAGCGCCGAACATGAGCACTATGAAGACTGAACACAATATGTACAGTGTACACCTACACAACCCTCTCTAGTAGAAAACAAAATGTCCTTAAAACGGAAGCACACACTCACAACTCACACCAAACCATTCATCCCTAAATACCAGACTTAATCGAAACATCGTTTTGAGAAAAGAAAACACAAGACCAAAAACTAATACAATGTGTATGTGTGTGTGTGTGTTTGTAGAAAACAACTCTCCTTGCGATATAGCCATTTGCCACTTCCACTGCCACCCCCTTTCAATGAACCCATTCAATCCATCACGAGTCCAAAGTACAAGAAAAACCAGTATTAACTTAATTACTGGACTGTTAATGAAGCAGCCCAGCCCCCAGCTTTTTAGGTAGTTCCAGAATCCAGAACACTGTAGTATATTGGCCAGTCGTTGGTGTGGATCGAGTAGGACACTAGAACACAATAGAGAGAGTCGTTTTGTCCGAAATTAGTTCTGAAGCGTTCTGACTGAATATTGGAATTTGAATCGGTTTGTAGAGATGGTTATGTTGTGGATAGATGATGATGGCGATGGATGGAGTGGAGGATGGTGGATGGGGCAAGTATCAGAATAGTGCTAAAACTTTATGAAGCGTTAAAAATTGTTTCACAGCACAACAAGCATAGAGTGGTGTAGTTGTTGTAGTTGTATAAGTGCAGTGTTCACTGTTTAGTGTTCAGAATGTTCTGCTGGGCTAAATGGGGTCCTTAATTCATTCTCTACTCTCCCTTTCGCCATTGCCATCGCCCTTCGTCGACCTACATAAGGGCCCATCTCAATGATAATTGCAGTGTTTGCCACCATCCAAACCAAGGACGAGCGAGAAAGTGCCTTTAGTTTTAGCCTTCCAAAACTGGAAGGCGATTTTAATTGAATTGTGGTTCGAGCTCGAGCTATATACAAAACGCAGGCGGAAAACTTTAATCCTGAATATTTATGCCACAAGGGTTGTTGGTAATGTTATGTCAGAACTATATATACTGTTGTATTAGTTGTTGTTCTATTGTTGTTGTAATCGTTGTTAGGTAGAAGTAGCGGTATTTTATTTTATGTATAATATAGCTCCTCCAAATGAATGTAATACAGTTTCTAGTCCATTTGAAATTAAAATCGATTTAAAATATACGGTAGATTGAGTTGGAGAAAGGATTTGTTTTCGGGCTTTTGCTTTACCAACTCTGGTCCAGCATTCTGCTACCCTTTTGGACGGAAATAAAATACGAACATGGTAAAGGCTCAAATTCATAAAGTAGAGTTCTGTTTACTGTATTCCCTTATAGGCAATGTCAATGAATCCGTTAAAATAATTACAATCATGTTAATGTGTGCTCTTCGGAGGGTTCAATTTGTATCCATAGTGGCATTGGAGGGCATTAAGCCCTAAAATTTAAAAGTGAAACATTTTTTTTTTTCAGCCAAACGTTACACTTTTTTCGGGGCAGCTACATGAGCAAAGAATCCCACAGGTAGGTAGGTAGGTACTGTTGTTAAAGGATTATCCATTAGCGATGGGGCCGGTTATAAAATGGACACAATTATGGTGTTGCTCTTTGTGACTTTTCGGAATTCGACTTTTACTTGTTTTAATTTTTCGAGATGACTTACAAGACCAGTAATGTTCTTAAATGTTCCATTGCCCCGCATATAGTATCTCTCCGACACAAGATAGTTTCCATTTTCATCTGTCCTATTGCACCCAGGTCTCTTTCCGAGGGACAGCATTTTTCCAGCCCATACCTAAAAAATGTGTAAGTTAATCAACTTTTTAAACTACTGACGAATTGGGAATACGTCCCTTCATCAATCCAACCATCAGATGAAGATATATCTTGAGAAACAGAAACTTCTTCATGATTCGCAGTACGGTTTTCATAACAGTAGGTCCACAGGTGATATGGTATGGTTAATTGTAGAGATGAGCCAAGCCGTGATTTTTCATTATCAGGTATAGTATAACTGTGATTGTGAATTCCAATTAGCTGTGATTTTAATCTGTGATAGTGAACTGTGCTTTTTCACAGAATTTGTGCACAATAAACAGAAACACACCGCAGATCATTTACTTGTCCTGCCACTCTGAGCTCCGACTCCGCCTCGTTCTTCATTACTCTTCACGGACGTATTGTATTTGTTTGTTAGATGTTCTATATACAGGGTGGGGCAAATCAAACAGAGCAGTTTTGAAGGATTGGTATTTCCCGTGTGGTCTGGTTAGTGTGATTGTAATAGTCGTATTTTGTTGAGCGGGCCATGCATTTATCAAATACCATGGTTTGGTCTGGTAAACGACCGACGTGGCCTTGCCATCCGTAATTTTTTTTGAAAATGGTCGTTCTTTTGTCGCAACTCAGTGTGCCTCGCCGAAAACTAAAGAAATCGCCTTCATCAATGTATCGCTGCTGGCGGCCATCATTTTTCTGTGCTCCCTGAAATTACGCCATAGGAAATTACGTCAAAAAAAAAAATGGAAAAACGCCCAGAAATCTATACAATTCTTTGGTTCTTTTTCCAAGGAAAGAAAGCCCACACATTTTGGCTTTCTCCTGAAATTTTGGGTCTTTTTTCGTGATTTTTGCCTTTAGGATTAAGGAAAAAAGGCCAAAAGAATTTTTTTTGGAAAAAAACACCAGAAAAAAGCTTTTTGGCTTTTTTCCAAATCGAAATGAAAAAAACGCCAAAAAATTAATATTTTGTGTTTTCCCAAATAATTCTTGTGGCAATTATTATAATGTAATCTGTTTAAAAACCGCGCGATTCTTACATAATAATCGCCACAATAATTAATTTAAAAATCCTCACATTGCTTAGTAACAGTTGTTAAGAAAGATCCTTGCAATATCTTTTTACTTTTTGGGAGTAATTTCCAAAGCCATTTTGGAAAATAAGCCAGAAAAAGCTGTTTTTTCAAACCAAGTTCAGAAATTGAGCCAAAAGGTTATACATTTTTCAGCGTAATTTCCATTTTCATTTTTTTGCATTTTTGGTGAAATTTCCAAAAAATATTTTGGGCGTTTTTTTTCCAAATTTTATACGCCCAAAATTTTTGGGCGTAATTTCCTATGGCGTTATTTCAGGGAGCCTTTTCCTGGTGTAATTTTTTAAACTTGATAAATAAAAAGACATGATGTACTGAAAAATTTTAAATTAATCTAATTTTTGTTATGAAAAATGTGAATGAACAATCATGTCGTTATTCGTGACTCATGGGCGGTTTGAATTTGTTGTGGTATAAACTGCGAAACGACTTAAAAACATAAGCGAGAGCTACAGTACGTTTGCAACGAACTATTGGATACCCTATTCCTTATTTGTATGTGTATGCGTATGCCTCCCGTAGGCAGCCGATGTTTCAGTTTCAGAAACAAAATTCTTCTTTAGCAGACAGAAAAAAATTCAATAACATTAATTTTGTGTGGTGTGATGTTCAATTAGTGCTGGCAAAATAAAAAAAGGCGTGCGCCACGCCCAAAGTTAAAACTTTTTATTGCCAAGGCAATTGGTATGAGCTCAGTGACATTCAATTTTATTCTTGCAGATCGATTTGAACAAAACAAGACAAAACTTAAATTTTTTAAAATTAGGTTTTGAATGGAAATAGCGATTATGGGTATTTTTAACAATTCTTGGACCACACTCTGCTACGTAACCAAGGAATATAAATCCAAGTGTTCATCTTTTTACTTCAAAACTGTGACCGATAGTTAAAAAACGTTAAAAAAGTAATGCCTTATACAACTTTTGACGGAAACGCCCCTTAAAAGTGGGCGTGTCTTAAAAATTTGAAGCACTAACTGAGCTTTGATCAGTATTTAGGCACATGTGTTAAATATACAGCTGAATCGAGTAGTTTTTAAACAATCTTACCTGAACAAAGGTATTTTATCAAAATCACGCCTTGAAAAGTGGGCGTATTGAAAAAATTTACACAAAAAAATGTAGAGATATATTTTTCATAAAACGAACGGAACGGAAAAAGGTTTAAATTGAATATTGGTAGTACCTTAAATTTTTAAAACTACGTTTTTCGTTCTTTCATGAAAAGTGGGCGAAAGCCACGCCCAAAATTCAAAAATTTCTTTTCATACACAAACGATTTAGATTCTACTAAGAGACGCAAAACTTTGCCTTGCGGATTCATAAAAAATACCGTTTATTTACAAAAACAATTTTTAATAGTTTCTATTGAAAAGTGGGCGCCAGCCACGCCCAAAATCAAATTTATTGATTTCATACATAAGATGTTTATGTGCAAGTAATGCCCACAAAATTTAATGTTTTTCTCTTTAATATAACATTTGTTATTTTATAAAAACAATATTGATGGTTTTGTATGAAAAATGGGCGTCAGCCACGCCCAAACTGAAATATTTTTATTTGATTGGAAAGAAGTTTACCTAAAGCTTGCGTGTGCAAAATTTTAGCGTTAAGGCTCGCGCAAACCAAAGCGGCTGCGGTGGCGGTGGCGATCACCAAACAGATGATGCACATGTAAACCATACAAATGGCACACACCTAAGCGATATGTGGGTTGTGAATACGATCCACTGCTGCGTTCAGCCACGCAATCTATGTAGAACGCTGCATGCACCATTTGCCCGCCGTATCGCAGCTGCAATTTGTGATATCTTATTATTTATTGTTTGAAAGTATTGCAAGCCACTTTGAATATTTGAAAACTAAAAATGTTTTTGAAAAATATAATGAGAAATATGGAAGATACACTTATAATATTTTTTTAAATTTTTGTCTCCTCTAAAAGTAGTAGCCCCAAGTAACATGGTTGGAGCTGCTAGTAATTAAAATGTTCCTAAACAGCTCTTAAAGTGGAAGATGCCAAGCTCATGCTCCATTTCAAAGATATTTGCAGCTCTGGGGTTTTTTGTTTTAAATCTGTCTCTATATTGCAGTTTAAGAACAATTCTTAGCTCTATTACTTTAAAAAGCCTTTAGCTTTATAAAAATACTCTTTAACTTCGTTTATAATGGCTGTATTAGAGCTCAGCCGGTATTGTCTTCTTGTGCTTTAGATAAGCTTTTTAGAAGTACGAAGAGTCACTTTAGAGCTTAAATAGATCTGTTTGTGGTTAAGACAATCACAATCTCAATACAAAAATGTATTGCTATTATAAAACTGTTCTAAATTTTAAATAGAGCACTTTTGTGCTACCGCCATAATAGAGGAAGAGAGAGAGAGAGAGATTATAGT
Organism: Platycheirus albimanus; assembly: GCA_916050605.2. NCBI lineage: Eukaryota > Metazoa > Arthropoda > Insecta > Diptera > Syrphidae > Platycheirus > Platycheirus albimanus. The sequence continues at coordinate 14,713,818 of OU696698.1, read as the reverse complement.
TGTTCACTTGTAGTATGAAAATGTTTGCCAAACGAATGAGTCGCTTCGTTTACCAACTTTGTTGTGTTTTTTTTTTTTATTTGTTAAAATACGCCTTGTTCATAAAAAAAAGACTCACAAACAATATAACATATTGGGAAAGTGTTTGCGGGGAATAGCTAGACTGTAGACAAATAAAACTGAAAACAAAATCAATCAGTATGGAAGAAGTTAGTGAACCTGCGGCACTTTCACAGACCAAGATAGAATAAGTTTTAATGGCTCTGTTAAGAAAATAAACTGTAAACTGAATATTGAATATGTTAAAAATTATGAAATTTTGTTAATAAATGTTTGAAATTTTTACTGAAGTGTTTTGAAATTTTTATGAAAAAAATAAAATACATAAATAATTTAATTTTCGTCTGATTGCTGTGCGTAAAGAGTTCACCTATTATAGAGCTGATTTAAAGCACTATTATACATTTACTAGTTCTTAAAAAGTTCGATAAGTGTCTGTTTTTTTTATTCAAATCAACTGGCACAATCGAATCCCTATTTAGAGCTTGTTTAAAACTTAGTAAAAACATCAGCCTTTTCAAGAATGTGGCATACATACTGTTTTCTTGTGTTTGTGTTATGAGCTTCATACGCGCTCCAAAAGAGTTCGTTGAGATAAGTACATTTGAAGATATTTTGTCACCAGATAATTTGTGTAGGTAAACAGGGTGTCATATGAAAAATTATAAAAATGACAAGTAACATTTTTTTTTGCACTTAACACTACCAAAACTTTTCTAAGATATTAAAGTTAAAACCTCAACATTTTAAGGATTAAAATCTTTTTTTTTTAAACTAATTAATAAGATATTTGAATTTCCCTATAATAATAATTATTTTAACTATATGCCTGTAAGACTTAAGGTCTTTTGAATGCAAATGAGAAGGAATAGAAAGATAGGAAATAATTTTTGTTGGTACAACAGATTGAGAACTAGGTGGTATTTATCTCACGAAAATCCAACGGGTGGGGTCCAGTTGAAGCTAAGGGAATATTGTAAAATTGCCGCCCAAGCTGGGGCTCGAACCCACAACGGTAAATTAGTAAAGAAGCTCTTATTGTACCCAAACGTTCCAAAAAAAAAAAAATTGGACTTCATATTCATTCATGTCACTTTTTGACTGTTAATGTCCTTCTTAGTTTTGTACTTGTCAGTAATGAATAGAAAGATTAAAAAATATTTTTATTAAGTTCCACGAGACTAGGCTCAAAGTGAAGAATTTGAAAAGAAGTGACAGGAATTACCCCTATAGTACCTACTATACTTTATTAGTAATCCTTCGCAGTCTAGGCGTACTCAGGTTATATACGTGTTTTCGCTCAAAATGTATGGACAAACTGTAGGTATATGAAAAGAAATTTTAACACCGCTAGAAAAATTAACAAATTAACAATTTGACCACAATGTTATAACTTATAAGCATATATGCATCCCATTTTATTACATATCCATATCCGTTTCCAGAAAAGTATGTCTTCATATTTGTACGCAAAATATTTTACAAACGCAAAACTTAAATGAAGTAAATATTAATAATTCAAACGCTTTGTTTACAGTATAGGACACCCTGTATTTTTTAAATCTGTCATATCGACTTGACATTTAAATATAGGTTCTCTTAGCTCTAGTGCAACAATACTTGGGTCTCACGCCAATATAAGGGCTCGATAGAGTATGAAAAATTTGCTTCAAAAATGGTGACTATTAAAAAGAAAAAACAATGCAAATAAGAAATATTTATACAAATTATTTGCTGAAAATCTCTATCTTCAAAATAAAACTTTACTAAACGTTCTTGACACTGAGTAAAACATTTATTTTAGTCTTTTCGACGTGATTTGTTAAAAAAATTTGTTTTTTAAATAAATAAAACTAAAAAATTATGCTATTTGATAACTTAATATTGATTATTTTGCTGGCGCATTGTAGTTTTTCCAGGTAACGTGTTAACATTTGTGAAAAATTTTAAATCGCACTAAGAATCCACTAGAAGTTGATCGTGGTTATTTATTTTTATTAATATCAAAATTGTTATCATATTCTTTTAGATATTACTGCAGGCATCGTTTTTTTTTTTGTTCTTGCCAATAATAATTATTGATGGTATGCGAACATAAAATTACAAACACAAATAAAATCTCGTTCAAATACAATATTGACAGACTTTTTTTTTACAAATACGTATTATATCTATAATATGTTACTAACACTTAAGCAAATCGTTTTTATATTTCGACTTCTCAGCGAAAAGCCTTATAATTGGCTTTTGATAATGTTTAATAGAGCTAAAAGTGCTCTAAATAAAAATGTAAATGTCATTTTGTTTCTATTGTAGAATATGCAGGCGTTCATGCATCATGTTTGGAGCCCAAATCGTGCTTTCTTTTACTGAAAAAGAAGCTTTTAATTAGCAGTAAAGTGACAACAGCACTTACACTAATGCTATTGCCCACTACAACCGCTATGCAAGAACTAAAATGGAGCTCATATTAGCTCCCAAAGTCGAAAAAAATGCTCTAAATAAGGCTAACTACAGCTTTATTGGCGCTTATAAGGCTAAGTGAATTTAATATAGCCAAATAATGTAGCTTTTTAAGCGCTGATAGAGCTAAGAACGAACTGGAATTGTTACTTGGGAGGGCTTCATCCATTTTTGTGGGAATAATTAGATATTAATTATTAAATATTATTAAATAAATATTATTATTTTAATTCAACTAACAATGATTTTTTTTCACGGCTTGGCCGCGACTGAAAATATCGCGTTGGTTTGAGCAGATTTTTGCCCGCCTCTTTATCGCGCAACCTGCTAGGTCGCCACCGCCACCGCCACCGCCACCGCTTTGGTTTGCGCGAGCCTTTATGCTTTTTTCGTAACTGTACAAAAAACATAATTTAATTTTAACAAATTGAGGTTGTTCAACAAAAATGGCGATTGTGGGCGTGTTTGTGGGCGGATTTTACTGGTTCAAAAATTTAGCCTTACTCTTGAACCAAAGATTATATATACCAAATTTCAGCTTTCTAGCTCAAAAATTGCGACCTCTAGAGAGTATACATACGGACGGACGGACGGACGGACATGGCTAAATCGACTAGGCTTTTGATTCTGAGTCAGAATATATATACTTTTCTATACATAACGGTATTATTTCTCTATGTTACAAACTCCACACCAAATACAATATACCCATTCTATGGAATAGGGTATAAAAACCGGTTCTATGAGAGGACAATTTCCTAAATCTATTTTAAGCAAAAGAAAGGCTCCAAGGCTCCATTTTGTTACCCTCTAACTTATCTTTATCAACTTTATCAAAGCACATTGCGTCGAATAGAGAATAATTATCAACCTTGTGTAATTTCAGTCTTCAAAAACTTTTGCTGTCTTCTCACTTGCACCTTACACTCTCTTGCCTAGATCAGTGAAATAAATAGTTTTCCCCACCTGATCAGGCTTAATCCAGAAACTTTTCATTTCATAATGGTAACTCTGGTTCTGGCTTATAATAGAGGTTTGTCATTGTGTTTTAAAAATTATTTCGGAATGATTTCTGATTTCTGGCTCGAACAAATTCCTGGGCGATTATGTCAACCGAATATTGGACGAACCGAAAAATTATTTTGGTAATAAATTTGAATGATTTGCAAACGTTGTTCAGGAGTAAGTCTATTTATTATGAAATGTCAAGCCAAACTGAGCATAAATCAAGTGACAACTGTCAAAAAGACCAACTCTTAAAAAGTATTGCCAGATTGAAAACCACACGCCTAAAAAAACACCCTTTAAATGTATTTTGGTGGCCATTTCAGTATTTCAAGATAGTGCTGCTGATACAGAGGTAATAAGCATTAATTTCATTACCCCTGTACTGACTATTTTAGTTGAACAGAGTATAGCATCACTTTCTTCTATTCCACTGACCCTTTGACCCTCTATTTTTTAATTGTTTAAAAACATGCGAGAACTAAGCTTCGTTTCACTTTAATAAATTTAGAAGGTTATCAAGAAAAAGCCAGTCTAAAAAAAAATAAAGATGTTTTCAATCAAAAACCAAAAATTATTGAAACCATCGTTCAAAAATTAATTTCCCGAAATATTACTTTCCAAAATCCAACACTCATCCTACAAGAGTCCTGCCAAGTGAAATAAAAATAATAATTTCAATATTGTCCAAATGGGGAAGGTGTATAGTATACGAGTAGGCGAGTTATTTTTATTAAAGGTGTGAGGAAAATCTTAATTCCGTCATCCGTGAAAATCCTTCCTTAGTTGTGGTTATCTCTCTGGTTTATGGGAAAACACATTCAGTCATGTGCGATGAGTTTTCTCCTGAATTATGTAACCAACTTAAGGAGCAAATAATAGTAAGTACCCAAGTTTTTTGTGTTGTCGTTGTTGTTTCTGGGATATGATGGTGAAGGTATTACTATATATGTTTGTTGTTGGTGTATACAATACTTGGAATGTCCTTTGTGAGGGGGCATAGGCTGGGATTAAGAACGTGTACTACTTAAGACTATGCCGTGGAAAAGGCTTAAAGGATTATTTGGATTTTGTTTATGGATGTAGTCATGCGTTGGTAATTGTTGCTAATTTTGGAACTCACACACAAAAACTGGGTGTGGCGTGTGATGGGGGGTATTTTGAGATATAGGATAGATATGGTGTGCTTAAAGAAGTTAAGGATAATATTGTGCTTTAAGTGATTTCTAGGATAAAGAAAAGGTAGGTTTAAGCGTATTTCTTGTATGACTGTTGATATTATTTTTTTGTTCTTGAGTTTTGGTTCAAATTGTGTGTAATTTCGCGTTGGGTTAGTTGTAACATTTTTTCGGGGGTTCATTGTAACATTCTAAAACATATTCCAATATGAACCTGGTATATTAGTTTTGACTCACCGTCTTCAAATTAATATAAAATTCACTGCACACCAGACCTCTGGTCCTTGTTACAACTAACCCCATTACAATCGTTCCAGCCCAAACCAAAACAAATAAAACGACATTTTTACAAAACAAAAATTTGACCAATCCTAAGAAAATCACTCTTAAATGTGGATCAATAAATGGGAAGCAAATTTTTCGCTTGCATAGAGTTAGTAATATGAAGCCTGAGTAGAGCATGAGCATGAACATATGTTAGACTTAAAAAAAAGAACATACAAAAATTCTTGAAAAATCAGACACACTGCTTGAATAATTGAAATGTGACTTCATGTTGTTTCAGAAAACTTCTCCCAATTGTTTATGCACACATTGTACATTCATATTTTCAAAATTTGAAGTTATGAACGACGTTTTTACTGTCAAACTTACACAACACACTATATTCTGTTTCACAAAATTACACCCTTCAGCAATTTAATACATTCTCATATCTCAAATATTTACAAACAATACTAAAATAAAAAAAAAGGACTAACAACTTGAGACAAGTAGTTTGCAAACACAGTCTGTGATCTACTCCTTTGCAAGTTTCCTGAAACAAATAGTTCGACTTTGCAACAATTGCTTTTTCATGAGGAAAAAGTCGAAAACACGTGCGCCACCCAGCGGCGAAGGGCGGAGTAAACAGATTCATGATGAAAACGTCTGCATTCAACCGAATCCACCATCACATAAACGACACAAACAATACTACACGATGATGCGACGCAACGAACGACTTTCCCTTTATGACACCACGACACTGACACCGACTACAACACGTTAAATTTCAAGGATCCCTTTATTCACAACGAGAAACTAAACCAAAACTCTGATGTGAAACTACAAAAGGAAGGAAGCACCGGAAAATGTGCATATTAACTCGATTTTTCACTCCATTCAATATGAATTGTAATTTTCTTCCAGTTTGTTTTTTTGTCCCCATTTTTTTTTTCATTTTGAAGGACGAACAACAGAGTAGGTACTCTATAGAACTGACTTTGTCCTCCTGATGTTGATACTGATGCTGTTTCCCCCAAAAAACCATCCTATAATTCGAACTCCAGCTACAACTCGTAAACAACAATATCAATAGGATCGGAAGTACATAACTGCAGGATGTAGTAGGACTGAAGCAACAACAACAACACAAAAAAGGATTGCTGATGGTGCTACAAATGCAATGTTTCATCATGCAAGGAAGACGACCATTTCTCGACGCACGTTAGGCTATGGGGATGGGCATTGGGATGTTGCAATAGCATGGCAGCTAGAGCTAGAGCATCAGCATTTTAGATGGATCGGAAAAGTGAACTATGAAACTCATAAAATGTGCGCATTGTGGACATAAGGCGATGGCATATAAATTGCTCTGTGTAGCACACAACTAAATCGGTTTTCCACTCAACACAAATAACTGCACAATGTCAGTTATTCACAAATACGAATATAAGAATCCTAACGCTCGATCTGCGCTGTTGGGTTAAGCAACAAAAAAAAAATATGAAAATGTGCATTTGGCAGTATACCGTACCGTTGGTGTTGGTTGGTCTTGGTTGGAGTTGATTTAAGCAGAATATCCTGTATATCCTGTCAGTCGATTTATTTTATTTATTTTTTTCAAAAAAATAATGTTGAAATTGGAAAATTCTGCTCGTGAATTCCAATGCTTCTCTCTATGTAACAGTTGCAATGAGTTATGGCTTTGGAAGGAATTTCTAACAGTAAAACGATATACAATAACAGCATCCAAACTACCTATAACCTAATACAAAAGGTAACAGCAATAGTTTTAGGTACCTTACCTAGCTACCTCTGGAAAATCTCCATTTGCTGAATAGAAGGACGAGTGTAATTCAAGGAAAACATTTTAAATTAAATGGGGCTTGATTGATTGTTTAAATACATTCACAGCAACAACTATTAAATAAATCGGAAAGCGATGAAGTGGACTCTTCAATATCCCTTTTCCAGCATTTAAATCTGAACCTCTACTTTCTTTGCTTCCCATGGTGCTACAAGGGTGGTGCTCCCGGGCCTTACTCAACATGCCCCTTCAACCGGCTAGAACTACAATTGGATTGGTGAAAAAAAAATCTGAGATAACAATCACACATGACATTGATGATATAGAAGCCAAAATAAGTGGGTCTAGAAATTCCGAAATTATTTGTAAAATTCCCTAGGGGGTCTTTTTTTATTTTTGGTCTAGATCGAAAAATAACGGTTATTGCCATACAATCATAAACAAAAAACTTGATTTTCTCGAAAACGGATATAACACATTTTGATAAAAGTTTTAAAAGTTTCAGGATACTATTTTTTTAGGACAGTCTATCTTTATGTTAAAATAGATTTCGCGAAATGTGTCTTATAACGGTAGGTACCTAACCTAACCTATCATAGAACTGGTTTTTTCAAATAAGGTTTTCTCGAAAACTGTTCTTCTGATTTCAATAAAAATTTTAACGCAGGAAGCAATTTATAATTTAATTTATATTGCATATAAACAATTTCAAAAACTTGTGTTTTCGATTTTTAATATTTTTCTAAATATACTTTGAAACAGGTGGATTTGATTTTTTTTAAAACAATTCAACCATCAGAAAAATTTTAAAATATTTTTTTTGAAAAAAATTTAAAGAAAAAAATTAAAAAAAAGCTGGTTAAACGATTTTTAATGATTTTTTAATAGGCAAGTTATGCATTTGTCGAAAATAATTTTTTGAGATAACAATCAGACATGACATTACGATGATAGTGAAGACGAAAAAAGATGGTCTAAAAATTCTTTCCCTCTGTATGTCTGTCTGTCTGTATGTTGTTCCCAAAGAAAGCGAAAACTAAGGGTTGAAGAGTGTTGAACTCCGAAATAAAAATTTTTTTTATTTAACAAAATATTCCTAACAAGTTACTTCATATACAATAAAACTAAATTAATAATTCGACGTATTATTAAACAATAATAGCTTAAATAGTTTGGCCTGTATATATTATATTTGGTCTGTAGAGTTGCCTCTACGACAATAATCGGTTTTAGGTCTGTAGAGATTCTTGAAAAGAAGAGCTCCACGACAAGAAACGAATGCTACTAAATTTGGCCTGTGGTGAAGCTTACAACTGCAGCTACCCCGCGACAAGAAACGGATGGCCTAATGCCTTTACTTCAAAATTTAATAAGGTTTTTGCTGGTTTTCCCCGCAACGTACCTTCGAGATCTCTTATTCCCGGTATTCTTTCTATTAAATAGAATCGTATACCAATGGCTGGGAGTTCGAGTCTGATTTTCCATACAAATTCTGCTTATACTTATGGAATATTTCAGTACTAAGGAAGTGTGAATTATAACATTAAAGACTAAAAATACTTGTACTAAAATAATTTCTTCTGTTTGTTGGATGTTTCTGCTGGTTACTATCATATACATAAATGTGTTCGGAGTTGGTTGGTAGTCCAAATCAGAGGTACGGGGCGGAAGGGTGGTCGGTTTTGCTCCCATAGAGGACAATGGTTGTGTTGCGTCACTGGCTGGTCTCTGATATACACTTAACTCATCATGGTGATTGGGGGGCGGCGGTCGGTGAAGATGGTTATTGGCTGGTAATGTGCATTCCTCTTGTGATTGGAAGCGGTGGTCGTCTTTTGATGGTTTTTATTACAAAAGCATCGCGGCGATCGGTGGCAGTGAAGGAAATGTGTAACTTCGTTACAGTATAGACATATACAGCCGGAACGGTTAAGACGAATTGCTTCAAGAGTTTTTGAGGTATTGTTTAGAAAGGGGAAATTGAAATTTTTTCTTAGCTAAAAAAATAACGGTACCTGCCATATTACCGTTACGTTAAAGCTTATTTTTATCAAAAACGGCTCTAACGATTTTGATTTAAAAAAATCAGTGTTGCTTTTTAGGTCCCACTTGAGTTCGATATTTCATCCTTAGCATATTTTATATTTTTCATCACAATATTGTTGTTCTTCTTAAATAACCGGCTTGCGCAGCTTGTGCATGTGCATGATGAACATATAATACGATCTAGAGAGCATCTCGATCTCGCTTCTATTTTCATGAATGATCGTTCCTAGCGACCTTCTTGTTACTGAAACTCAGGTTTCTGGATAAGTGATTTCTTGAACTTTGTACTAAGACTGGAGGCTCATGATTGAGGCTGCTTCATTTTGTATTGCTCCGTTGCAATGGAAAAGAAGAGAATTGTCTTCCGTAAATGAAGACTCACAATAATGGGCGCATCAAGTTGTACTATCTTCTCGAAATAGATTCGTTCACATATCAGTTCCTTGAAATTAGGATTATAAAAGGATTCACTATTGGCAGAGCAGAACAACTCACTTACTTTAATAGTTCCATGTTTATTGTACTGTTTTTTTTTTTACCAAACTTAATGGACTAAAACTTCGAGGCTAAAACGTTACTCAAGCTTACAATCACACAAAAAGAAAGAATAGGAAAGTACTTAACGCTCTGCTTGTCTTTGTTGTAAGGTCTTCTTGTACTTCTTACCCATACTTATTCCATGGCAATTTTCCGAATGCAAAGTGGCACTGCTGAGACCGAGAAAATGCATTGATGTGGTTGTCCAAACATTTGGTATTGGCTAACCCAAAAGGACCCTTCAAAAACTTTCATATATACGACCAACGACCATGTTCTCCTATACAAAGAATATTCTGAAGCATTCACCATAAAATAACATCTCATTTAAATACAAAAATGGTATCGTTCGTCCCTTATTCCGGTCCGGAGAGACGAATATTATTTTATTATGCAAAAAAAGCAATATTTTTTTTTTGCTTCTTCTTTTAAACAATGTGGGTTACAATAGGGGACGAAGGGCCAAAACACACACACTCACATAGAAACAACCAAACGCATCTCAAAAGATGGTGTCGAAAGGCAGTAAAAATCTGGGTCTATATGCCACAGACAGATGAAAATACTCTTATACAAAGAAAATTCGACCCCAAACCGGAAGACGATGATGATGATGATGGCAATGGCGATGGCGATGAGTAAGAGTAAGAGTAGGTACAGAGCATTGAAAGGAACGGAACGGAAGCTGCCACTGTGAACAATGGTTATTGCAAGGAACCTTTTCTTTTGTCCCAAAACAGTCCATAGTGATGGTAGTTCTAACACATCAGGCCATAACCAGAATGGTCTATTCACTGGGTATTATTCCTGCAAATGGATAGTCTCCGTGGCTCTGATTTCGAGGGCGTGTGAAAAATTCTATATATTCCCATTACCATATTCGCCTTCTGAGTGCTTCCATTCATTTTTTTTTTTGATAGTCTTGTTTCATTGGATGAGTTTTTGCTTTTTGTGAAAATGTGTGTTGGTTTTTTTTTTTGTCGATTTAAGGTTACCCAAACTCCTTACACCATCATTTCCATTTTCATTTTCCTTGTCTGGGAAATGTCCTGCACTGAATTTCAATTCGATAGCCAAAGCGGAGCACCTTTTGTAATATTCTAGAAGAGAACCAAGTATAGTCTTGGATGCTACAGCTAGAAGAATGCTTTGTATGATGATGCGTATGGCTGGCGTTATTTCGGGACATTATATAAAGTGGAGTGCTTAGTGTAGGTTTAGCCTGTTTGGAATATCCAATGTGAGCATAAAAGTATCGAGAGCAAGGATATTACACTTTAGGGTTCGCACATACTCGTAACATGCACTTTTCAGAGACCATTGGTTATGTTTAGGAAGGAGCACGATGCCGCCGTGCCACTGCTACGCTGTAACAGAAGGAATTTAGAGTTGGAAAGTGTATCGTGCAGATTAACCCTTCGAAAAACAATTTTCTGCAGACTGGAGAAATTGACAATTGAATTGAACTTTATCGTTGTGCCTTGCATTTTACTTAGTTCCTTCCTAGTGCTTTTTTTTATGGTCAACAAGAAAAGTTTGTTTTTACACTTACTTTCAAAAAAAATTGGATATTTTTTGGATGCTACAGGCAAAAGATGTTGCAATCCTGCAGGTAATACATATAATTTGATCTATCAATTGATTCTTGTTCTTCATTTTAAGACACAGGAAGAGTTAGCAGTAATCAATTTGAAATTCAATCCAAATTTGTATTCCTTCGATTTTTCAGAGTGATTTACATCAAACAGTTAGACAGTTGTCGTTTTATCCCACTTCTGAATTGAAATATAGAAATAATCCACTGTATCTGATTGAGACGGTTATATAAAATACAAACAAACTGCGCATTTTATAAAGAAGTGGGATTGCAACAATAAATTGTTGATTTTGATAACTCACGAACATTTTCCAAAATTTTTTGAGTACAATCTTCCGGGAAGTTATTGGTCTTAAGACGGGGAGATTTTACCCAATAAAAAATCAAAACTTGCGTTCCGCAATAATTTGCATAGATTTAAGAACTGTAAGATGGTTTTAGGAACTAGCTATAATAAGAACGGCTTAGGATAGGAACACTATAGACATTTTGTAGCATTGAGCTTCAAACAGTTTTTCTGACCCTATACTCATAGACTGTCGATATATCTAGAGTTGATTGAGAGAAGAGTCAATGCGGAAGAAAATGTTCTTATCTTGCTATTGTAGATGCAGATTGAGTTATGGAAACAATAATTGATGACCATTTCAATATCGTGAATTGTCAAAAGAATAACAATTAGAGGACCTAGGTGGTAGACTTGGGAGTTCTCCGAAGGAAGCTAAAAAAAAAAATTGGAACAAATCCTGAAATAACGATTCTCAAGCTATTCTACGAATGTACCAGTTAAATACATTTTCATGCAAGACAATCAACTCACGTGTATAGTGTTGTATAAACTAGTCCAAGAACAGTTCTAGCAACCGAGCCAAGTGAAATCGAAGTTGTATTTTGCGATGAACAAGAATTAGTTTTTAACATTCGAAGACTTCCGTGTATGTCATTCTCTTTCTGCTAGTGTCCACTCTCATTAGGACATTTTACAAATAATTTCTCATGAATTTTCAAAAATTAGATCCAATTGGTGATTTATTGCATCGATATCGAGCCAGTCTTCAAAGAAACTCTCAAAGCAGTTTTTCTAGAACTGTAACAACAACTCGGGTAAATCGACTTAACGGCTATCTCGTTTTAAAAGTTCAGTGAAAGTTCTTTGAACTCTAATCAAAACTTGACACATGAGGGTTTTCAAATTAAAAAAAAAATGCGTGCGTACGAAGTACACATGTCAGAATTGAAACTTCATTGCATCAACCGACCAGTGCAGCTTTTTAAGGCCTATCACACGCCTAACACATTTAATATTATACACATCACATTTTCCATATCAGCCTTCCGGCGCTCATTTAACCACACCCCAAGTCACATCCCTGCTACCCGTCGTTCTATTTTTAACCATCAGCCACCGACCTACCCACAATTGATATGCAGAACCAGTTTGTGCTAATACAAAACAAACTTAACCTAACCTACAGCTCTCTCTCCCCATGGCACTATGCGTGATGCGACGTTCGCTCTATCTCACTCCCTCTTGATCTTTCTCACTCGCTTGCTCCCTACTCTCGCTATATGGCTATGTGCTTTATGCTACCTTTGCCTTTCTCACTCTCTGTAAATGGGTCTCAATCGCTCTCTCCCACTTCTGTGACCGAAACATCCCATATTTCCGGCGCGCTAATTTTCGCTTTATCCGTACAAATTTTACCCTCATTCGCCTAAAGAAGTTTCACTTCAAAAATTGCAGTATTAACTTTTATTCGGATACAAATCCTCCTTTAAATCTTCTAATTCTTCAATCAAACCTTAAGTTTCATAGCTACACAGGCAGTTTAAGGTTCCAGTTTTCCAACCATTTCTTCACCTAGAAGAAGCAGCATGAATTTGTTCGATGTGTTTACCCTAAATTACTGCTCAAATAGCCAAAAGTTTCCCAATCGAGCTCAGAACTCAGAAATGACATGTCAACTTAACTCCAAAATATTTACCAACTTATATTGTTCTAAGAACCGAAACAATTTAACCCTCAACAATATCTCCAAAATGTTTTCACCTTTATTATGTTCCCAAAACAATTTCCCCAACTGGCTATCCATTAAGGCCTTAATCACTTCAAATAATCGCAAAATTGAAAAATTTATCTGTTCCTTGTCAAAGAGCAAAGAAATTAAAAAAGTTAGATACACAACGCTCGCAGTATGTTGTTGGGTAAAAAAAAATTAAGCAATTTACTTCAACAACAACTAAAAAAAAAAAAAAAAAATAGAAACATCCAACCCGTTTGTCCATCACCATCGCCGCCGTTGTGCTCGAACTCCAGCAATGAAAGAACAAACAAAGAAAAATAAACTTTAATGCTTTACTAACTGTCTTCTGGCTAAACACAAGTATCTTCAGGGATGTGCCATCTTCTAATGTCCTTCTGCTTCCAGCTATGACTTTTTTTATCTTCTTCTTCCTTCTCTACGCTCTACGCAATATACGATACTTCGTTACGTTTCATTTGAAGACACTTTTTATTTGAGAACTTTAGAGAGACTAAGAAGTTCAGGATGAAGAAGGTAGAGGAACCTACCTCTACTTTTTTGTTTGACAAAATAGTAGCAAAAAATATATATCACATCACATCCCTATATCCCAAAAGCCAGGATCAAATTTTAATTGCAAAGGAACTCTTCTTCCGTGGAAAAGGGGTGAGTGATAATAAGGTGTATTTCACCAGCCATATTTACTACATTTTATGGGGGCTTTCAAAAGTGACTGACATCACGACCATCAACGATCACGATTTAGAAAACAAACCAAATCAGATCGTTTAATTGACGAAGCAGCCATCTCAAGTTAGTGTTGCTATGCCAAAGATTCTCGATTCAGTACAAAGTTATTTTTCGGGGTCTCTTGTGAGGATGTAGAAATTCTTCTAAAATAATTATTAATCATCTCTCGAAAGCGCAATCCTATCACCGTAGATGTAGCTAAGGTCTCGTTTTCGAAAAAGTAAATTCCAATGACTCCGCCAGACCATAAACCGCACCAAAAAGTTACTCGTTGAGGATGGAGAGGCTTTCCAACCATAAATCTTATATTTTCCGAGCCCCAGATGCGATAGCTTTGCTTGTTGACGTAGCCACAGAGGTGGAAATGGGCCTCATCAGCCAAGATAAATTTTCATGCATTTCAAGGACCCAATCAGCAAAGACACGACATTGTTGATGATCGGCCTTAAGATCCAAGTCTTTATGCAAAATACGGTGTAATATAACGTTTGTGGAATGCCCAATTCCCAAGAACGACGAGGAATGGACAAACCTGGGTTTTCTTCAACACTTTGGGCTCAATATTCTCAGTTGTTCTTGAGCGACTTGAACGGGTTTTATTCTTCACATCGCTAACTTGTCGCAACAGCTCAAATTTTTCCACCGATTTCTGAATTGCGGTCCGACAAGCTGCTTCACGAAGACCAAAAAATGTTTTAGTTTTTTGAACCGTCTGTGCCAAATTTTCACAATATTTATAGTGAATTTTAATAACTTCAATGCGTTGTTGAAGCAAGTATCGTTTCATTTTTATTAATTGCGTAGTTTCGTCTTGTCAAATGTCAAAAAATTACAGCTTCAAATGTGACAACTAACCGAAATAGCGGGCTATTCAAAATAACACCTCTTATTGGCAAACCTTTTATATGGTTGCCTAAACCTTGGTGTCACATTTGAATACTAGGGTGCGCCTCCTTCGTGTTCTTCAAATCTGACGAAATTCTGACTCATGGCCTCTGTGATAAGGATCGGTCTTACTCTAAAAGAATCCGCATCGAATAAGAAGAAACAAAATTGCATTTAATTTTTTTAAATTTAAGTGTTCTCTGTGCCTGGTGAAATTCAACTTTAAACCATCCAAGAACATCCTAAAGGAGAAAACCTGGAAATAAAAAATACCAAAGCAACTCAAATGTGAATCTGGAGAGTTGAGAGAAAACTTTCTTTTATCACACAACTTTGTCTTTTCAGGATTACATTGATGGACATGGAACTGCTTAAGGAAAGGACATCACCAGCGCTACAAAAAAAAAAAAAAAACTCAATTTGGTGCATATTTTCCAATCTCTTTTTTTTTTTTTTTTTTATTAAAAACTGTATTTTTACATGACAAGAGGAAATTCACGGCCCCCCAAAGAATGTGGTGGAGCAAGCTGGTAAACGGGCGGTGGTTGGTTTGGTTTGGTTATGGTAAGGAAAGGACCAAAGTTTTGATATTGTTGTAAATGGCGTCACACATTAAAAAGTGCCACTTGTGCTCTAGGGCCTTCATAGTTGTTATACATAGCTTAACCCTTACAACAAAAAGAAAATCTATTTAAGTTAAATTATGCATTCGGTCAGAGAAATGTCCTTTTCCATGGATGATATTGAGAAAGATGGAGGAAGGATAGTAGAGAAAAGAGTTCGCCGCCACCAACAACGCGGCAAAAGTTGCGGAAAGCAACCGAAAGATGTTAAAAGTTAATTAAGAGATATTTTGCTTGCACATTGAAGTGGCAGTCCTTTTCTTTGTTAATTTCAAGTTATATATTTTTTTTTTTTTTTGGAAAAGTTCAAAGTGTATGTAGCTAGCTATATAAATGTATTCAAGAAGAAATGATAATGGAGAATACAAAAGAGTACTGTGTCAACGCAATTATGTGTATACTTACTCTCGTACTAGTGTCCTTTTGCATGATGATGGTGCATTTTTATTTGACTTTTGAAAGTTTGCAGCGAATCAATTACTAAGGATGTGATGACAGATAAAAACGTTTACACTATAATCGTTAGAGAGAGGTTATGTTGAAAAGTTTTTTTTTGAAAAATGTTGCGAAAAGTTTTCAAAATTGAAACAAGTATTTGAATAATATTTTGGAAGTGTGTATACATTGCATTTCAGTTTTTTATAATAAGGATTGACAGTTAAAAGTTCTCTCGGTCTTTTTCAGGAAATGTTTCTAACAAAATTTTAGCATATGGAAGTAGAGGGGCTTTTGATACTCAATTACTGTTCTAGTTTTGTTGCTTGCTTGAGGTTTCAATGCTGCTCGTATTAGTTCTCTAATACAAGTTTTACCATCTTGTTGATCTTTCCTGATATCGGGCAGGGGTTTCGCGGGAATCAGTTGCCGAAAGGGTTTCGTAGAGCATAAATATTGCACACTCTTATCAGGCACCCCGGTAAAAAACTATGGCAAAATGTCATCTTTCGTTTTTCTGCTGGTTCTCTTCCCAAATTGTCAAAGAGTTATCAGTGTCATTTGTCAAGTGTTGTTTTAAGCCGAGCTATTTAAGATAACTGATTTAACGACAACTTTCCAGAACGACTCTGCAGTTACACTTGGCATTACTCAAAATAATGATAGCTGTTTTCATTTTTCTGCGATATGAAGATCAAGTTTGCTTCTCCTTGCTGTCGGAGGTATTAGGTACGAATACGTGATTTGAACTTTATGTTAATCCCTATCGCTGATTGTTGTTCATGTATCTTCGGAAACACAGCGTGGTGATATCCGTACCGTTCTTCTCGCACCAGAAACAAAAACTCGCTTCAATTGGCATTCCTTGATTGATTCCTTGAGTTGGTATGTTGGTCTGTGGGGTTCCTAAAAAAAAGTCAACGACATAAACGGGTGGCCTAATGGCCGGTCTAGCGATCCTCTTCGACGAACAGCAAATTGAAAAGCCGACATAAACGGTAAGCAGGGCTCTTTACGGTATAACTATCAAAAATTACTGGCTGCGCACAATGGTGTAGCAGTAGCAGTAGCACGCAGCAATGTCAAAGTAAATGCCAAAAAAAGTAGCTCACAAAGCAGCATACACGAATACAATGTGCAGCAATGAACTCAAACAAAAATCATGTCTGCCATTTTGGTTTGTTGTTGTTTTGCAGCGCAGCAGGTCGTGAAGTTCAAGTCGAGTCGACTTGTACTTCAGCGACTCTCTCTGCTGCATCTGCTACTTCACATTGTAGCCGTGCAATACGATTTACATACATTTAACTTTGACATTGCTGCGTGCTACTGCTACTGCTACACCATTGTGCGCAGCCAGTTAAGTGAAGCTATCTGACTGGTATTCCCATACAACGTGCCTTCGAATAAGAAACGAATTCTTTAGTGCGTTTAATTAACACTGAAACAACTGGTGGAGATTTCGAATCTGATTTGTAGGGGATTTAAAACTCCCCCTTATGCAATTTTCTTGCAAAGACACAATGTGAATTATAAAGATAAAATACAATTTTAACCAGGATTATTTTATTCTTGTGCTTCTTGTTGCTTAGCTGGGTTATGCGTTATGCCCATTGCAAGTGGTTGGATTTCCATTTCAGTGCCCAAGGGGGGCAGGTGTGGCGGGTGTTGTCGGTCTTTGTTTTTGTAGTGTGTGGTGGAATGCGAAATGGCTTCGTCGATGGTGCTGGATGATGTCGCTGTGTACTGTATGGTGTGGAATGGCTTCATCAGTGGCGGTTGGTGGTGTGGTTGTGTGCGGTCGGAGAGTGGAAATGCTTAACTTCATTGCAAGATGACAAGGGGAACGCTGTAGAAGATACTCAATTATCGTTAACCATATGGTGAGGGGCTTGGTAGTCAAGAATAGCAGCCGCCCAACTTAAACGAGATCAAAATATACTCGTAGTAATCCCCAAAGATTTTAACTGGTCAGGGGCATACACGCACAAACTCATCCTTAAAAAATGGTTTCAAGAAAGTATGCCTGATGTGATAATGGGAGTCTTTCTATAATTTGCCCCACCCAAAAAGAAGCGATCACCAAGTTTGCACCGACTGCAAAATCTTTTCGTATAAGAATCAAAGATTCTGCCTAGGTTCCGATAAGAAGGTTTCATGCCATTTGCTGACGATCTAATTGGCGCGTATTAATGTGGGTTCAGACGCCGCCGTGGAAGTGTAAAATTAACCAAATCTTCAACTCCGAAATCCCGATTCTTCTCATCAATTTTGAAGCAGCTTTCGATAACTTATTCAAATATTGAAGATCTTTATCGTGCCATGACCCGACCAGGTTTGGAATATTCCTGCAAAAGAGGTGCGGCTTAACAAATTTATGTTGGATTTTCCATCTTCCGTCGAAATTAAAAGGCGTTCTTCTGAAGTCTTCGACGCACTTTTATGCTGATGTTTCAGCATTGTGATTGAATGAGTTGTACGCAACACCAATTCGTATTCAACGGTTGAGGTTTCTGGAGCAAGTGGAGCAAGCAAATAGATATCCATGCTTCAGCTTGTAAAGTCTTCAAAGCTTCAAAACAATTTTGAGTGAGAAGACAATACTGACCTCAGTTTTGGTGGAGGAACCATCATGTATAAAGAGAGATCTCCAACTACATTTTTGGAATGCCCCAACAGCTAGTTAAATAAGTCCCCACAACGACCCTCAAAAAGCCTTCTGAGCCCTCTCATAGTCAAACAAAGAGTCCTTGCACGAAAGTCATTTTGCTAAACGAAACTCATAATTATATAAAGGTGCCTACTTACATAGGAAACAAATTACCCTTTTGCATGGTCCAAAATTTCAAACCAAAAAAAAAAAAAAACTTAATTAACTCCCAAAAGTCAAGTCTAAAAAAAAGGACTTTTTATGCTTCCAATGCAAAATATTAAATAAAAAGTATGCCCCTAAAAATTGTTAATCTTGTCGTATTCGGAAATGCTTATTACTGCATTTAAATCGAAATTGGTATAGCTACACTCTAATGGAATACCAAGAGCACTACCAGCACCAGCCATTCCCAACTTTTGTATAAGGTTAGGTTGAAGTTGCAGAAGGCATACTATAGGAATTGTAGCTATATAGCATGGCTATAAACCTAAACCACAACGCCAGGAGCATAGCAAAAATATATTCTCCTCATTACGATTCTGGTAAGGTCTGCAATCAAAAAGTTAAAACTTGAGCTGGTGCCTTAACGATCTGTAATGCTTTACTAACACAGACACACATATACCAACAAATACAAAAACAGCAATTTCTATAGCCAAAAACGTATCCGTCATCAAAAGGTAGGTTCGCATTCTAATGGAAAATGTTGTCCTGGCCGTTCGTTCTTTCTTTCTGCCTGTGTGAATGTGTTCGTGTTGGCGTCAGTAAATACTAGAGAGAGAGTGTGGAATTACAACAGTCACGTGATGCCGGTGACACTAACCAACGAACGAACGCTACAACTGTAGAGTCACAGTATACGAAAACGAACACCGAATACCGAATGCGAATCGAAATTACATTCAAGTTACACCGAAATCGAAAATTCAATTTCCTGGTTGTGTATATATGGAACGACGACGATGCGATGGCGACGACACGGAGGCAATATCCCCTTCCGCTCGAGGCAGTGAGTGCCACAGAGAGATATACGAACGTTTCGATTCGACGAAGTCGCTGTCGCCGATGGCACATCCTCCTCTTGGCATCTCTCCTCATATTCTTTTCTGTAGATACTTGTCCCTCGACCCCTCTTCCAGCGGGAGTTCCTAACTCGAGTTGAGTCTGACTGAACGAATATCCCCTCCCTTCCCTCGTATATATTCATAGCAAATGCCAAACCAAAAACCAAATCGAGAAGAAGAAGAAGAATGAATTGTATTCAGTGTCAGCAATGGGTTCTGGAATCGAAGTTAGTTTTTGAGAAAAGCTACGATTTTTGGCACATCCTGATGGTTATGGATGGAAGCTGCTTTGCTTTGGTTCTTGGTTGTTCCTGGTCCTCGCCAGGAATCAGCTTACTGCTTCTCGGCGCTGGTTGTACCGTGTACTGTGTACCGCACGAGCACAGCAATAAATTTCAAAATGTGGTCGAAATGTGTCACACTCATTTAATCCGACATCGATAACTTAAGGGTAACTATTCACCCTATAGCTGATGCTGATGATGGAATTTCAGGGAGGTTTTCATGAGTGGGATCCAAAAACCTAAGTCAGCATCAGCAGGCATCGCGCCGCCAGTGTCATGGCGGCGTGAATACATTTCGAACGTGAATATTGCCAAAACATTTTCGGAATGTATAAAGGATGGCTGGAGCTGGGACTTTTAGTTGAATATGGAAATGGGATGTTTCTCGCATGTTGTGTCTCTTCCAAAAAGTATTAGACTGTCTTTCTGTCAGTCATATAACCCCCAAACTTATGGTTTATAGGTTGTATATTGACTTTGCATGCGGCTTTTCAGTATGAAATTCACGACACGGTCGTGTACATAGTTGGGAAACTTATGGGGTTGGGTGGGTCTGGGGAGCTATTTTAGAGTCGGGAACTTTTCGTTTATTGAATTATATGCCGAGTTATAAAGTGGAGGTATACGAGTACGAATATATGTGATGAATACTCGAACGTGTTCAAAAACTGTCACGGGTCGTCGATTGGGATATTCCAGAGAGTAAGAGATATAATTTCGAAAGACACCTGTGGCCGAATGCTGACTTGAAAGATTTTAGGCTGTTCCATGTGACAGGTTCATTAGAGATGTTGTCACAGGTGGTGGAATGAGTTTGGTTTTAAAGGTTGGATGACTTGCGGCTTTTTGGGTTTATTGGAAATGGGTCCCTGTATAATAGATTCTATAGGTGGAAGAAGATAATAAAGGGAGAAATGTTATGTGGTTAAAGTTTTAACATGGGTCCTTGACAATTGGGATTTAAAGTTTTGGTAACTATGTTCTGAGGAAACAGCAAAATCTTTTCGGAGGAAACTTTAATCATATCGGTCCAGGTAAAGGTAACTACATTGGTTAGTGGAAAAGAGAGGCAACAGCGAAAAGCGAAAAGTCTTGTGTCATTCTGAAACGTTGAAACTGGACCCATCAGCTACGGAAGCGATTAGCAAACATGTAGGGTGTTATTTGTAGCTGGATTTTGATTTTAAATATTGTGACTTCCTAAACGAATACTGGCTGAAGAGAACAGCCTGTTTCGTTTATGGCACCCTGATGATGGGTAGAGTACATAACATTGAAGATCATTTCCTGCAAATCCTTGAGAAGAGCATAATCGACGAGGTCTAAAATACGCCGTGAGCTCATAATTTTATTCATTTATCTCCATGTTTGAAAAATAAGTCACAAATCAGGAAATATTTTTCAAAATTCGTGATTTGACTGCACGTATAGTGTGAGTATAGTTCTCTAAAATTAGACTTACGTCCTATTTTTCGGGACAAGACTTCATAATCCATTTAGAACATATGTCCCTCTTTGATGGGCAAGCTTCTGAACTTTTGTCCAAGTTGGAAGAGGTGTACCTTCGCAAAATGGGTCGTAAGTTGATAGTTGGATTATGGACTTATGTCCCTACTGGTCTTGAATGAGAATTTTCTTTAATATAATGGTGACCAAGATAGTAACTTCCCCCTACCAGTGATAGGGGATCTTTTGAATTGAATTACTAGAAATTTGTTGGTCCTTCGAGCCGGATGAACCAGTGACCAATTTGTGTATTTGTAAACAGTCCGGTATACAATGAAGGGTAATCTTGTGCATTCCCATACTAGTTCGCTTGCAGCTGGGTTTTATGGCCACATCTTGATTTGTTGCCTTAATTTCTAATTCTCTGGATACTAGTCCGGTCAAAATAGACAAAAAAATAGTGCTAGGTTTGCAAAAATTCGCATAAAGCTGAAAATTGATACAGACGTTGGGAACACCATTTCAAAAAAACTAAGCAACGTCCCCATCGATCCGACTGGTGCGTTAGAAGCTATTCAAGGTCAAAAGGTCAAATAAACAGTTTTTACAATTTTTCTGGTAAACGGTAGGTTTTATCATAAAAATACATGAGACAAGGTTGTAGACCATAAAATTATCTACAAAACTTGTAACTATCATTTTTTTGTAAGAATAACAATTTCGGTGATATCGTGATTTTAAAACTTGAAGGAGTCACGTTCTTCATGATATGCTCATATGTATATGCCACATGCATAAATTTAGTCCAGTCGACAAGTTGGAAGAGTGGTGGAAGGTAGAAAAAGGTCAGAAGCTAATAAAACTATCAGATATTCTTCAAGGATAGTTAATAAATGTTTTACGAAGTTTTGAACCTCGAGGGCCCTATGAAAAAGAGGTGGGGGAGGGGGAAGGGGTCACTGCAATATTTTTGACCTCGCAACGGTTTTTCCTCAGTAACTTTTTTTCCTTACGTTCGTGGAGTTTGTAACAAAGAGAAATTATACCATTGGGTATAGAAAAGTATATACATATACTCTGACTCAGAATCAAAAGCCTAGTCGATTAATCCATGTCCGTTCGTCCCTCCGTCTGTCCATCCGTCCGTCCGTATGTATACTCTCTAGGGGTCGCAATTTTTGAGCTAGAAAACTGAAATTTGGTATATATAATCTTTGGTTCAAGAGTAAGGCTAAATTTTTGAACCGGTAAAATCCAAAAACAAACACGCCCACAATCGCCATTTTTGTTGAACAACCTCAATTTGGTAAAATTAAATTATGTTTTTTGTACAATTACGATAAAAACATAACGCTAAAATTTTGCACACGCAAGCTTTAGGTTGACCTTCTTCCAATAAAATAAAAATATTTCAGTTTGGGCGTGGCTGACTCCCATTTTTCATACAAAACCATCAATATTGTTTTTATAAAAGAACAACTGTTATATTAAAGAGAAAAACATTAAATTTTGTGGGTATTACTTGCATAAACATAAACATCTTGTGTATGAAATCAAAAAATTTGATTTTGGGCGTGGCTGACGCCCGCTTTTCACTAGAAACTATTAAAAAATTGTTTTTGTAAATAAACGGTATTTGTAATGAATCCGCAAGCAAAAATTTTGCGTCTCTTAATAGAAACTAAAAAGTTTGTGTATGAAAAGAAATTTTTGAATTTTAGGTGTGGCTTATGCTACGCCCACTTTTCATGAAAGAACTAAAAACGCGTAGTATCAAAAATTTAAGGTACTTCCAATATTCAATTTAATCCTTTCTCCTTCCGTTCGTTATTTGAGAAATATATCTCTATATTTTCTTTAGTAAATTTTTTCAATACGCCCACTTTTGAAGGCGTGATTTTGATAAAATACCTTTGTTCAGGTAAGATTATTTAAAAACTATTGGATTCAGCTGTAGTTTTATACATATGCCTAAATACTGATCAAAGTTCAGTTAGTGCTTCATTTTTTTAAGAAACGCCCACTTTTAAGGGGCGTTTCCGTCAAAAGTCGTATAATGCATTAATTTTTTAACGTTTTTTAACTATCGGTCACAGTTTTGAAGTAAAACTATGAACACTTAGATTTAATTCCTTGGTTTCGTAGCAGAGTGTGGTTCAAGAATTGTTAAAAACACCCGTAATCGCTATTTATATTCAAAATCTAATTTTTAAAAATTCAAGATTTGTCTGCTTTTGTTCAAATCAATCTGCAAGAATAAAATTGAATGTCACTGAAATCATACCACTTGCCTTGGCAATAAAAAGTTTTAATTTTGGGTGTGTCGCACGCCTTTTTTTACTGTTCCAGCACTAATTGAAGATCACATAACACAAAATTAATTTTATTGAATTTTTTTCTGTCTGCTAAAGAACAATTTTGTTTCTGAAACTGAAACATCGGCTGGCTGCGGGAGGCAGACGCATATACATACAAAAATATAGGGAATAGTGGATCCAACAGTTCGTTGCAAACGTACTGTAGCTCTCGCTTACGCTTATGTTTTTTTTTGTCTTACTTCGAAGGACCAACATTTCATAACGCGATTAGTGAGTTCTGATCCATCAAATTATGACAGAAACCCATAATTGGATTATGCAGATACAAGCAAAATATTAGATTTTATTATATTGAAACGGGGCATGAGTCCAAAATCAACTAAATAGCTGTTCATCATCCTGATGCTTCCGGACCTTTTAAGTGAGAAAACACAAACGCTCAACCAGCACCATAATTCCTTACAAAAAAGTTAAATAAAATGGTACTCTGGAGGAGCATACGTCTATAATAATCTCACCATCGCCCATTCAAGACCATTAAGACCTTAATTGAATTGTAAAATAATGTACCGATAAATCGACTCAAAAGTCCAAAGTTCGAATATGGACTTAAGTCCCTCCAAAGAAGGTATCACAAGAACCAGAATTTAATTTTCGAAAATCTCAAATAACCCACATTGCCAGTGATCAAAACTTGAATCTATCAGAAGTGGATCCTTTTACGATCCACTTCTGATAGATGCAATTCTTGAAATCAATGGTATATTTTTGGCAGCCAATAAAGCGACCCAAATTATGAGAAAGTCCCCCAAACTTGTCTTACATTCGAGAAATTGGAACTAACTACAAAATTCAGCAATGAAATGAATCTTCTTACCCTTTTCCAATGTCCTAACAGATATTATCGCTTTCAACGTGTATCGTGTGTTGTGTGCCCTCGCTATGCAGTATACAAAATTCGTTTTTCTAAAATTCCCCTTCACTTCTTTCCCCAAACTTGCCACCAGAAATTTAACGACCTGATAGAATTGCGACTCCACCATTTCCTTAAAAAAAAAGTTGAAAGGTTGAAGAAAATTAAAGGGTGCCTCATCCCCCAGGGTGCCATTTCACCCGACTTTACCCTAGTTCAACAAACCAACCAACTTCGTGAGAGTGGAAAAGCGACGCGTTTTGATTTCGCGGGACTAAAAAATCTTAGCCCTACTTTCTGATTTATTTCAAAAGTTTGTGGACACATTATTTTCAACCCGCAACAACCATTCCAAAAAGCAAAAAAAAAAGATGTCACTGAAGTGATTTAATTTTCTTTCATTTCAGAGCCAAAAAGTAAGAAAGCCAAAAAGTTACCATTCCCTACCTTCCAAGAAGAGTTCTCCCACAAGCAATAAATTATTCAAAATTCAAGAAACACAGAAAAACTTTAGTGCACCTGTATGTTTGTGTATATACACATTCGCATTCGCACCACTCCCCCAGGTTTTGAATTCCATTTTACAACCTCGAATTCTGTTGAAAATATACACAGGGGGATGAATGAACCAAAAAAAAGTACAACATTCCTATAAAGATTCATTTTTGAACTTGGTTCAAAAAATAAAAACATAACAGACAACTGTCTCTTGGCTCACGTTTGGCCGCCTTTTATAAATCCTGTCCTGACCCCTTTAATGAGATAACTCATTTAAAAAGGCTAAGGACGACTGCGACGCTCCGCGCCGGCCGCATCATTTCGAAAACGCTGGCTTAAATATACAACAACAACAAAAACAAAAAAACCATTCAAATAAAAGGAAATGAGAACATCAACCTACAAAAACCTCGCCTCGCCTTGCCTTGCCTTCAATATTATAAATGCTCGAGACGTGCACCTTTTTTATTGCCAGAGATTTCAACTCGAGGAAAATGGGTTAAATGACAAAACATAAAGCAATTACAGTCAGGGACATGAGAGAGGGCGAAAGAAGAAAGGGTCCTTTTTGGGGGTTGAGGGTGGGGCACATGGCACATCAGTGAGTCAGTCGGCTCTGCTCATTGCTTTTATACTTTTATATGCTGCCTATATATTTAGATGTGCAATTCTCTGATCCTGCCGCTGCTCCTGCTATATATGGCTTTGTCTGGCGACGGAATAAAATAAGAACAATGGAGACAAAAATTCTGTACACTCTTCCATATACCAATATGCACATTGCACAGTTATAACCAATTAAAGAGGTAAAAAGGAAAACAAAACGGTATCATCATCGTTGTCGTTGTCGTCGTAGTCGTCCTAGTCCTCGTTCACGTCCTCGTCGTCATCGTCATCCTTTGTTAAGCATTGGCTGAAGATGATAACTTTCGGTGCCAACAATGTGTAGGGTTTATTATTATTATATTTTTTTTTCATCTGATCCATACCACCGTATCCTAGACCTACAATGGAATCTCTGAAAAAAAGATATATATTTAATAGGTAGATATTTGTGTTGGTACTTAGATTTATCAAGCCGGCATTTTGGATAGGAATCCCTTAGCCAATTTAATTTAAATTGTAAATTTGAATAGACAAATTAACCTATTTGGAGCCATTCTAGGAAACAACCTAGCATAGAGTTTCGTACAAAATCAAAAAAAACTTGGACAACCACGAAGGACGGGTTAGTTGGAACACAGGTAAATCTTGCAATTTATAAAAATAAAATGCTTTGGCAATTGTAAGTCCAGCACCGAATTTTATTTCCAGTGTGCAGTGACAGTAGCAAATTTTATGATTTTCTAACTTGCAAGTCGCGAGTAAGTTAGGTAAAAATGGGCGCCAGAATTCTGTATAAAGGAACCAATCGATGATGGCACGAGCAAAATCCATGGTTGTAAGATGAAAAGAACAATTTTTATTCCCGATAAGGGATTAAAGTGTTTTAAATATTTTATATTAACTATTTCTATGAGGATTCCATGCCAAAGATTTATAATGTCTGTCGGCAGGTTTCCCCAGTATCTGGCCTATCCACTATCTGATGTCTTCACCCACCTTTTTTTTTAATATACCGTAGAAAATCTTGAGCCAGCTCATGGTGTTGAAAAGGCGTTCCATCATCATGCTGTTCAATCAAGAAGTGTCCAAGAAGAAGATTCTCGACATTTAGGAGGGCATTAGCTGGCCGTTTACAGTCTCAATTTTTAACAACCAGGAACATCGTAAAGGCTGGTCATGAGGTTTTGACTCGAATGCGCTTTCCCCTACAAAATTATGCATATGCATACCTACAAAGTATAAAAAAAAACCGAGGGTGTCAGCTGGTTAGCTGTGTCCTATGTGTCCTCTTTGCTGCCCACAGACCTATACAGACCACCAACTCGTACTCATCTTGCCTGAAACACCCTGTACCTCTGTATGTGCATTATGCGGTGGCAACCATCTTTGCGTATGCCATTTATTTTGTTGGTGTGTTTACTGCTCCCATTTAAAAAGCACGGGAGAAATTTAAGGCTGAACTATAATATTCGGAACGGAGAGGACGGGCCCGTCCGTAAATGTGCGAGAGCAAACAATTCGTATCTCACGCCCGAAATAGCAGATTGCTCCGTTTCGTCAACTTTCGCTCAGTTTAATTTACGGACGTAAACTGCGCTCGCTATCGCACTTTACGGACGTAAATTTGCATCTGCCTGTGAATGGATATGAGAGTGAGTATGAGAGGGAGTGTGAGAGGGAGTGTGAGAGTGAGCGAGGTATGTTTACTTTGTGTGGGACTTCACAGCAGAGAGAATGTATGATTTTTTACTTGCGATTATAGGTACTATAAGGCAAGTTATGCATTCGTAAAAAAAAAATTTTTTTTTTGGACAATCAAACATAACATTACGATGGTAGAGAAGCCTAAAAAAGTGGGTCCGACAATTCTGTCTGTCTGTCTGTCTGTCTGTCTGTCTGTCCGTCCGTCTGTATCGGTACCTACAGCCTAAACGGCTGGACCGATTTGCTTCAAACTTGGTAGATAGTATTATTATGACGTCCTACAGAGGGGTTTTTGGAATTAGCATTCTAGCTTTAAAACTAACGGTACCTGCCATACGACTTTTAGTGAAAATTCAATTTTTCTCGAAAACGGCTCCTACGATTTTGATAAAACTTTCTGAATGATGTTTTCTCCGCAAACTTAATGTTTTGGTTGGAATAAATTTTTCAGGAAAAGTCTTATAACGGTACCTCCCATAGGACCGGTTTTTTGAAATCCGATTTTCTCGTAAGCCACAGGACGAATTCCGATGAAATTTTTAATGTAGAAGCCCTATTACAAACGAAATAATAAAAAATCTTTAATTTTTCAAAAAAAGTTTTTTTGAGTTTTTTAAAAAAGTTTAAAATTTTTTTTTTATTTTTTGTTTTTTCCAAAAACGGTTTAATCAATTTTTTTTTAATTTTATTTTTCTGATAAAAACTACAAAGTTCTAGAAGTTGGCATACTCAAAAAAAAATTGGTATATATTTTGGAAAAGTTTTTCAAAAAAAACCGTTTTTTGAAAAAACTGGTCGAACGATTTTGAAAAAAAATTTCCTTAAATTTTGAAAAAGCAAAAGAAATCTGATGGCTTACTTCATTTTCTCCAAAAAACGTTTTAACTATTGATTTTTAAGTGATTAATAAAATTTCATATGATTTTTTCAATGCCTTTTTCCGAAAATCTCAAGCCCCAAGACCATTTGAACACATTAGAGCAAGTTCGTACGACCCAGTCGTGCACTTTATTTTGTATGTATGTCCTTTCTGCTTTGCAGTCATCTTATTGTTTAGAGGAAAATACATGTTTTGCTTGCGCGGCAATCCGTTCCATTGTGGGTAGAGTGTTCATTTCACAGGTTGGACGGCAACGTTTCGTTCGACTTTGACACTAGCTTCCGTTTGTTTCCGACTATTATAGTTCAGTCCGTGATGCTGCCAACACCACCTTAGTCACGTCACGTTTATTGTTGCGATATATAAAACTTCACACTGCTCTCTTAAAACATAAGTTATTTCTAATGCAGTAAACTTCAATTTCCATTTGCTAGTATCAAAGGGTCTTACCACAGACATACAATACAGACCGCCAACTCCTTAAAGTTTTTCTCTTTGCCTACAAGATTGATGTGTCAATGTCAAGTGTGCCTATTTTATTTAAAGTATGTTTAAGCCTTCTCTTAAATTCACCCGTGCCTCTTAAATGGTTAACCTATACATACCGTTGCTCAATAAAATATTTAAAGAGTGTTTTAAGGCAAGAGCGGAGTACGAGTTAGCGGTCTGTATTGTATGTCTGTGGGTCTTACGAGCAGTTAGTAGATCGTAAGTTCGTAATTCGTAAAAGGTTCGTACAAACTGTCATTGAAAGTCTTGAGAACTTCGTTTTAGCTTATTTCAAAACTCAACGAAATATTTCCAGAAGAACTTTAGCGCTTTTGCACTTACAATTATTTTGTTATCACAAAATTTGAATTTCTGAACGGTGTCTTTTCGCACTCATCAGTTTCACACGTTGGTGATAAATAGCTCACTTTATAGGAAAAGAGATATTTTTGGACAGTTTTGTTAAGGCATTTTTTGTGATCTGCTTTGTCCATTTGCTGCTGGCAAATTTCTAAGTTTAAAAAGAAGCACCGGTGGCATGTTGCATAGTGACAACAATCATGCGGATCAACACTCCATAGCTCCTAATATCACAACTGTTATACTTTCGGCCACAAAGAATGCTTTTTCCGTATTTATAAGAAAGTCAACGAAACTTACTCATTTGTCTTGCAGATTGTAAAGATTTAGGCATCTGCAGCTTAGGGGCCAGCTGTCCTACAAGCTTCTTGTAGCTTCGTTGTTATATACATTAGTTCTGGACCACTTTTCTTATAAAAATCCTGCCTTAGTAGCTTCGTGATTTTCGATTCCAAAATAGTAACAAAAATATGGAATAATAATTGTAAAATGACCAAGACTGCTATTTTCTCTATCAGAATAAGCTACAACATGTTAGTTCGATATGCTTTTCCAAACCTTTCAAAATCTTGGTTCTTAAAACCTTAGCCTTTATAGATTAAAATGGCACACTTGCTATAGAAAACTTACAATCGAACATAAAAAACATGTTTTGTGAACACAGTTCTTTAGTTTGCCAAACATCACAGACTCAAACGAAATGTTACCAACTTCAAGCTGTTATATAAAATTTGACAGGTAAAACTGAGTCTTGGCTTCACCAAATGATGACACAATTATTTGGAAATCCTAAAAGAAAAAGGTATGCAAGTATAAAGTATTAATGAAAATTCAAGTTCTTGTATCGAACTTTGGGGGTTTTGAATACCCTTTATCTGTTCAAGAACAGAACAGAACAGTGGATAGGATATTAAAGGAGATGAACATGAACATTTTATTTTGATTGTTTGAATGTTACATTAGGTGGTTGTGTAAGTAATTGAACATTCGTATAGTGCGGCTTAAGAAAGAGTTTCGCTTCTCAAAAGTACGTCAAAACCTACGGTAATCTTATGGACATTCATATAGGCATGAATATTAGGCAAGGAAATGGTTCAAAGGGAAAGAGTAAATATTAAACAAGGTCAGACGAGAAACATTGCGGAAGACAGTGAATTCTAATCAAATATTTCAGTCCTCTTAAATTCGTTTTAAGACTTTCAAGTGTAAACATTTTTTTTGTATGCATCTTTATTTTTGTATTTCCATATAAATGAATTATTTCATATACTACACACATTATTAAAAGCCTTTAAATTTCTGACCGCCTTACAATGAAACGTTATCTCTTTTGAAAGGCCTTGATTAACATTGATTTCAAGAGCTCCAATCCACTGACAAAGCGCAATCTTTTTAATAGAATACAAAACTGAATAACAGATCGAATTGTAAGCATAAGCATAAGCATCCTTCATTTCAAAATTGAAATCATATCCTGTTATTGGCATTGGCTCTATACACCCCATTGAGTTATTGTTCTGTTATCGCGCTAGCTCAACAATAGTCCTTATAACCTTAAGAGTATTTTCCAATTCTTTTCATTCATTCTTCTATCTCATTCTATAAATCTATTTTCGTCGTTTTTATTATAACTGTACCTATGTTTTTGGCGTAACTGCCATTCTCCGTTTTGAATAAAAGAACAAACAAAACGCCATGAACCAACAACCATCTCGTAGCACTTATCTATTGTTGCTTAAATGTTCACTAGCGCCGCCATTACAGACAAGTGTATAAATATAGAAACAGTCAAAAAGCAGAAATGTATAAAAGGCAGAAGTAGGAGTGCATACTTAGAGCTGTAGGAGCCAGGCTTTTCTAGCATAGAAATATGTGTATGTACATATTTGTAGTCTAGGGATTGGTATGTGTGTATATCCGCAAGTTATTCCATTTGAATCGGAATTCGAATATCCTGAATTTTTTTGATTTTTTTTGTTGTTGTATCATTCCAACCGCTTGATATATGTACCATGCCACGGGAAATTGGCAGCACAAGTCTGATCTAGAAAATACAAAAATGCAAAAAAAAAAAAAATAGAAAAACCGAATAAATCTGAAAGATGATATGAAAAGAAACTCAAGGCAAAAGGGTAACAAATGGTATGCTCCTCTATCGTATTGTGTGATCCTGAAAAGTTCTCCAGAATAGCCTTCCTTCTACTCCTCTTCCTCCCACAACAATATCTACGTCCTACTATACATCGAATCCTTATATATCTACTATAGGGTAGCCATCAACAGAAGAAGAAGAGGTTTTATTTATGTGTTGCGCTAGGAATCTATTTGCACAAAGCACCACAAATCTGAGCATCGGATTAAATTGAAACGTAAACTTTTGCCATTTTTTCTCGAGTTACCGCTACTTCTTCTTTTTCTTCCTACTTCCTACCCTCACTCCGCTAATTCTGTTAGCGATTTCTGTGTTTTTTTTTTTCTTCTTCTTCTTCAAGTTGCCTGTCGTTTTATTTTTCTATGTTTGTGCTTTATTTTTCGCTATCCATCTGAAAATTTATGAGTCCGCTTTATTTCTAACTTTGGGGCCTCACAGTTCTTGGCTTATCCGGATGGGGCAGCAGCAGCAGCATAAAGATTAGAGCGTAAGCGTAGGATAGAGGTACCACAAACACTCATGTTAGATGAGTTACAACTACGGTGCACTTCTTTTTTGCCAAAGGATATACGATTCAATTTTGACAGCAAGAAGATATATATTAAACGATCCCGGGATGGTAAAAAGCTGGCACCCAACGAACTTAACCAACGTTCACTACACTGAAACTGGGTATCACCTTTAGATTCAGGAGAATTTCATCAGTTTAGAAAAGGGAAACCAGAGTCGAGACTATGAATTTAGTTTTATTTTTGTAAAAAAAAAAAGAACCAAATTCATTTTATCTGCGAAAGCAAACCAAGACTTACTCCCTTAAGTACCAGTTGTACAATAGGGGTTCAGCGCTGAACCTCGTTTTTAAATTCCTGATCCGTGGGTCAGCTTTATTTAATCCACCGAAATCGGTGGGTTAACTCTTGAACCACTCTTGAAAAACCGTCTTTACATTAATTATGCAAACACGAACCGAGGGATATCGTTTTTAAATTTTGATCCGAAGATGAACCACGATTGTACAACTGACACTAAGAATTCTTTTAGCTCGATTTTTTAAATTTATTTAAATCGTCTAAAACCACGTCTTAACATTTCATTGCAACTCCATTAAAAGATGTTTTCCGTGTTAAAGCTTAAGCCGAGGATCAACTATTACTATACAACTGACTCACGGACTCTATTAACTCATTGGATCACTAACTTACTCTCCGGTCCACTCACTCAGTAACTGGCTGACTCGATGACTCGCGGACTCTATGGCTCACTAAATCGCTGACTCTTTGGCTCACTAACTCGCTGAATCACTGACTCACTGAATTATTGGCTCACTGACCCACTATCTCAAAGAGTCACTAACTATATTTTGTACAGTGTCCAGTAGACAAAAATATCTATTTCAACATCCCTCCTGTCACATTCAGGCTAAATTAAGGTTCCCATGACTCCGTCCGTCTTCTGTCAGGCGAGGCTTTTTCACTTTCCTCAAATTAAGGGAAACTTCATATATGAATGAAATCGAAACTTAAGAAAGTAAATTTAAATTTCACTGAATGCGTTCACATTGCAATTGTAATATTTCAGTTTGGATGCATTCATTATTTTTTTTTTAAGCTGAGTGAAAATTTCTTCAAAAAATGTAAGATTCGAAGACCCAAATTTCAAGAATACCCTTCTGAACTATCTCATCACCCCCTCCCCAATTCGGGAAGAAAAAAAACACTTTCAAGTCAGAGTACAGCTGGAAAAAGCAAGCACATCTGTCCTGGCTTGTGTGAACATTATTTTAAAGTCACCATAGCTGTTGTTGTGGAAGTTAACGACGAAAATCAATGTTGGACATTTTACGATCTGTCGTAAAAGATTTATCAAAAAATTTTGTCAGTTCTTTTTCGACATTAAAAACTTTCCGATTACGACGGTTAAGACGAATACGAATATGACGATAACGCCGATTGAAACGATTTCGACGATTAAGACTATAACGACGGACACCACGATTACAATGATTACGAGAATTATAACGATTACAACACCTACGAACATTGTGATGATTACAAAGCTTACGACGATTACGACGCTTACAATGCTTATACGACGTTGCATGGATACTCTTTTATCGGATTTACTGCAATTTCAAACTGTTGTTAGGTGGATGTGCTGCGGTTAATTTAGCATCGTAAACACCAGCAAGACACGACAACGGAATCAAGTCAAGTTTTTGTAACTAATGACCCTAACTGTCTGCGCATGTGCGTTTTAAGTTTGCAGGAATGAAAGGTATATTTTTGTAAAATTGTTCAAAAGGACAGAGAAGAATTTAGAACTTTAGAAATAGTAATTGTCGATGAAGGTTATGGGTTCGATCCCTGACTCCACCTAAGTTTAATTCCGTGGTACTGCCTCTTGCGTGGAAGTGACAAATCCTCCAAGTGTAAATCATGTCATGTAGAGTGCTTCTCTGTTAACCGTTCGGATTCGGCGGTAAATTTTAGGTCTCTTCCATTTATGCTGAATATCAACACACACACGGGAATGGTTGAGAGTGCAAGTCACAGGCCCCGCCCCCACTTGGAGCTGTTGTGCCAAGTATTTCTATATATATTTTTTTTCCTGGCAATAGTTAGCAGTAAATCAGAAATATGTTATTTCGTAAGACTTTCAACATACTGGCGATATGCATCCCAAAGATGAATCCTTCCATTTTTGGAAATTCAATATTTTTTGTAAGACTATCTTCACCTAATGCCAACTTTAAACTGTAATATAAGGTCTCCCCCCCCCCACCCATCGCTTCATAACATTTTTGCTGAAAATGCTACCTGAAATTTGTGTATATGGCCATGGCCAATAATAATTCATTGTACGCTTTGAAGTTTTTGAATATTTCGAATGTGAGACTTTTACTCGAAGTACTAGCTATACGAATGCTTCATGCATGCTTCACGTATTTCACCTGAGGTATCCAAGGACTCCATATCATATTATATATAGTTCCTTCCCCGTCGTATAATACTCTATTCAACAACGTCGGTATAAGGTAACTTTAGATGCTCTTTGGGTTGTAAAGGGAAATCCTGAAAAGTTTCGTCTGCACGTTCCGGCTGGGTAATTTGTTCCGATTATAAAAGTTTTGTTGTGATTATAGATTTAAGCAGTAAGTTCGAAGGAGAGCCCCAGCAGGTTCGTTCGGTTTCGGTGGAGCCTGGGGCGGGGCAATTTGATTTTGAAAGGAAACTAGTGCTATGGTATAGAAGTAGCGAACGTGCTTTGATGTTGTTGATTCGAATATTCTAATTTGAACAACCGGATTCTTTCTTCACTCTCTGTTCTGTGCTGTGCACAGAGGTGTATGGAATTTGGTTTTTCAAAAAATAAAAGATATAAATACACAAATTGGAGAGGAGCATTTACAGAAATCACATATAGGATACGAAAATACAGTATTTTGTGATTTCGTTGTAAAGAAGTCCTTCTTAGTCGTTTTTTCTACATATTACAAAACTTTTTTGCTCACTCACTGATTGGGGTTACAAAAATGTGGAACATGTTCCATTCGAAATTTTGTTGGGATTACTATGCTTTACTTTGGAGAAAATAATTTGCAAATTTTATGGAATCGATCAGAAACTGGCTTGACTGATACTGTGCCGGAGACTAGCGAGAGGTACCTATATCTTCTAGGAGGAGACCCCTTCTTGGTATTGTCATCTCCCAAAAAAAAAATCATCAATAGGTACTACTTAACAGCCTATGTGTTTGGTTTTGAAAGTAAAAAACTGCGATCGCAGGCAGACCTAGGGAACCGTTTGGTAAGCCTTTTGAGTTGAAGAATTCCAGTGATATCTATCTTCTAGAGAGTGCTTACCAGAAGATAAATACAAATGGAAAGACTGACATTTTTTGAACGTTTGCAAAGATGAT
Organism: Platycheirus albimanus; assembly: GCA_916050605.2. Classification (NCBI taxonomy): domain Eukaryota; kingdom Metazoa; phylum Arthropoda; class Insecta; order Diptera; family Syrphidae; genus Platycheirus; species Platycheirus albimanus. The sequence goes on along the minus strand of OU696698.1, from coordinate 14,678,862 downwards.
AACTGGAACTTCGAAGTATAATTGAAAATATTATTTCAATATTAATTTCGGAAATGGACGATAACACTACTGATCCCCCTCTACATAACCAAAGATGCATTCTAAAGCAGCAGCTGGCATAGAACTTTATATAAGTCACCAGTTACTGTTCTTCAAGGTCATTTGAAAGAATAAAAATAATAAAAGGCTTAGGAGACAAACCTGGATGATGTTTAAGCTTTTTTATGAGTTCAAAAAGATTTTTTAACTCTGCTTCAATTTCTTACAAGTCGGTCAAAAAATTTTACTTTCGAGGAAGGCATCTCAAAATGTACCGTATTCTTGTCAAGAGCGTTGCACTAAGAAGACTTGAATATCATTCAGCTCAAACGATTCAACTATAAAAGCTGTGACAGCACTGGATGTGGTGGGGGAGGGGGGGCAAGGGAACACTTGCATAGGGCAGCAGCCCTCTTATGTGTGACAGTGGTCTTGGGGATGGAAATTTTGGAGAAAAAAAAAGCAGGGAAAAATCATACAAAATTTTATTAATCACTTAAAATCAAAGCGTTTTTAGGAAAAAAAAGGTAAGTCATCTGTTTTCTTTTACTGTTTTAAATTTGAATAAAAAAATTTTCAAAATCGTCGGACCAGTTTTTTCCAAAAAACGGATTTTTTTGAAAAACTTTTCGAAAAGGCATTCCAAATTTTTGTTGAGTTTCACAACTTTTAGAGCTTTATTGTTTTTATTAGGAAAATACAGTGTAAAAGAAATTGATCAAACTGTTTTAAAAAAAAAAACCAAAAATTTAAAAAAAAACATAAGCGAGAACTACAGTACGTTTGCAACGAACTGTTGGATACCCTATTCACTATATTTTTGTATGTGTATGCGTCTGCCTCCCGCAGCTAGCCGATGTTTCAGTTTCAGAAACAAAATTCCTCTTTAGCAGACAGAAAAAAGTACAAAAACATTAATTTTGTGTGGTGTGATGTTCAATCAGTGCTGGCGCAATAAAAAAAGCCCAAAGTTAAAACTTTTTATTGCCAAGGCAATTGGTATGAGCTCATTGACATTCAATTTTATTCTTGCCGATCGATTTGAACAAAACAAGCCAATACTTAAATTTTTAAAAATTTGATTTTGAATGGAAATAGCGATTATGGGTGTATTTAACAATTCTTGGACCACACTCTGCTACGTAACCAAGGAATATAAATCTAAGTGTTCATCTTTTTACATCAAAACTGCGACCGATAGTTAAAAAACTTTAAAAAATTAATGCCTTGTACAACTTTTGACGGAAACACCCGTTAAAAAAGGGCGTGTCTTTAACATTTAAAGCACTAACTTAGCTTTGATCAGTATTTAGGCATATGTGTAAAACTACAGCTGAATCGAGTAGTTTTTAAACAATCTTACCTAAACAAAGTTATTTTATCAAAATCACGCCTTTAAAAGTGGGCGTTTTAAAAAAATGTACACACGAAAATGCAGAGATATATTTCTCAAAAACCGAACGGAAGAAGAAAGGTTTAAATTCAATATTGGAAGTACCTTAAATTTTTGAGTCTACGTTTTTCAATCTTTCACGAAAAGTGGGCGTAAGCCACACCCAAAATTAAAAAATTTCTTTTCATACACAAACTTTTTAGTTTCAATTAAGAGACGCAAAATTTTGGCTTGCGGATTCATTACGAATACCGTTTATTTACAAAAACAATTTTTTAATAGTTTCTAGTGAAAAGTGGGCGTCAGCCACGCCTAATATCAAATTTTTTGTTTTCATACACAAGATGTTTATGTGCAGGTAATACCCACAAAATTTAATGTTTTTCGCTTTAATATAACAATTGTTATTTTATAAAAACAATATTGATGGTTTTGTATGAAAAATAGGCGTCAACCACGCCTAAACTGAAATATTTTTATTTGATTGGAAGAAGGTTTACCTAGAGCTTACGTGTGCATTTTAGCGTTATACTTTTATCGTAACTGTACAAAAAACATAATTTAATTTTACCAAATTGGGGTTGTTCGTCCAAAATCGCGATTGTAGGCGTGCTTGTGGGCGGATTTTACCGATTCAAGAACTTAGCCTTACTCTTTAACCAAGGATTATATATACCAAATTGCAGCTTTCACACGGATGGACGGACGGACGGACGGACATGGCTAAATCGACTAGGCTTTTGATTCTGAGTCAGAATGTATATATACTTTTCTATACCTAACGGTATTTTTTCTTTTTGTTACAAACTCCACACCAAATACAATATACCCATTCTATGGAATAGGGTATAAAAATAAACTTTTTTTTTTAAATCTCAAAAAACTTTTTTTTACAAAGGACAATGGCAATTTTTGTATGGGAGCTGGCCTACAAACCAATAACGATGAGTCATATATCATTGAAAAGGTATTTTTAAGTAGATCAATTGCTTATATGGCGGCAAGTCTCAATTCGCTGTGGGGAAAAAGTTATAGACATAAATGTAGAATAGAGTAAGAAAAGGTTAGACATATACTTTACAAAGACAGCGCAACGAAAAAAAACGCCAGAAGGGGGGTGGGTGGAAGAGGTAAACAAAGAAGCTTTATTTTTATATACATAATCAATATAATCGATCAACTGCTATTTGTCACTTGAGCTGTGCAGAAAGAGTTTTTAGAGATCGCGGCTAATTAATCTATCTTGCTTTTAAGTGAAATACGGTTCTTTTGTTATTTGTTTTTGCGCGGTTATTATTTAAATGGAAGGGCATTATAATATGTGTGTTATTTGCCGACGTGGGATGAATTAAATTGAAGTAGATACCTACTTATATATATTTTTTTAAGTAAATATATAATGTGAATAAAATGTATATAAAAATGAAAAAAAAAATTAAATAGAATTAAAAATAATAAACGATAGTTCTGTAACATAAGCGTTTTATGCATTTTTTCTTTTTTGGACCATAACTTTTTTCCCACAGTGAATTTAGAATTGCTTCCATATAAACAATTGATCTACGAAAAAATACCTTTTCAACGATATATGACACATCGCTATTGGTCTGTAGGCCAAAATTGCCATTCTCTTTTAAGGATTCATGGCATTTCGTCTATAAAAAGGCTCCTGCATTAAAAATTTCATCGAAATCGGTCCTATGGTTTACGAGAAAATCTGATTACAAAAAAAACTGGTCTTTTGGGAGGTACCGTAATTAGACTTTTCCTGAAAAATCTACTCCAACCAAACATTAATTTGCACAGAAAACTCTATTCAAAAAGTTTTATCAAAATCGTAGGAGCTGTTTTTGAGAAAAAAAACTTTTTCACTAAACATCATATGGTACCGTTAGTTTTAGAGCTAGAATGCTAATTCCAAAAACCCTTCTGAGGGACGTCATAATAATACTTTGTACTAAGTTTGAAGCAAATCCGTTCAGCCATTCAGGCTGAAGATAACTATAAAGACAGACAGACATACGGACAGACAGGCAGAGAGAATTGTCAGACCCTCCATTTTTTTAGGCTTCTCCATTATCGTAATGTCATGTTTGAGTGTCCAAAAGAATTTTTTTTTTACGAATGCATAGCTTGCCAATTCCAATTTGAGATTAATTTTTTGAATACTTTAAGTGACTTTTCTCCCTCTGTCTTTTATTTTTGCAAGATTCAAAAATAAATTTCGGGTAAAAGCCAATCATCAAGTAAAACAAAAACCAGGTTAACCCAAACCAAAACAGTATCTGCTTTATATTTAATCTTTTGGTTTCCTAATAAATAATATAAGCAATGTTCATTTTCCATGACTTGACTTCATGTTAAAGTTCTTCGAATCCTTATTCGGTTATATTTCTCCTCAAACAATATAATTCACAAACGTTCTTCATAAAATAAACAAATCTTCAGTTTAAATATAAATTAATCCCCTTGTAGTTTATTCCAATTACTAATTCCTTTCATTTCCCTTGCGTCTTCGTCTTCGTCCTTGTCTTCATTCTTATCCTTGTCAGTCGGTCGTCGAGTCCTTTTTTTTGTTTGGCCTCTTATATCAACTAAAGTAAAACTCTGCAAATCTCCTTAAGCCAAAGAAAAGTAACTAAAAACCAACTTTTGCAAAACTTAAGCATAACTTCACCGACCACCGCCCATTTTGGCCAAAAATTTATATCCTTATATCTCTATATTTTCTATCATCTTCAAAGAACCAGTAGGATAGTGTATAATTTGGTGTTGCTGTAACTGCAAGGATATAGTAGAACAGAGTAGAAAGCCTTTAAGGCAAAGCAAACTCCAAACCACAAAATTAAGCAATTTACAGCTGAAGAAGTGGAAAAAGAACAAGATGATGAAGAAGAAGCAGTAGCACACCCACAAGGATGTGGTGGGCAATAGCTGAAACTCAAGGAACGATGTGAGTTTGCTTCAAACTACCAACAACACTACACAACAAGTCCTTTTCGTCCAAGAAAGAAAATCAGCCCAATATACGTAGTCCTTAGCCTCAAGCCTCAACTTTGCGGATTTGGGGAACGAAGAACTGCTTCTTATGCTATGGGTTGCAGAATTATTTCTTCTCCTTTTTTGATGAGGCGCGCGTCTTTGCGCGAGATTTGTACTCCTTTATTCATTCGTTCATTCAGTAAACGCTTAGCGTGGCTTTGTTTGGTATTTACTGTTATACACGCCTGGCATTGCATAAAAATTAAAACAATCTTCTGCGTCGAGCTATAAGCTGAGTTGAGTTTAGTTGAGTGTTAGTGTTAGTGGCATGGCGGCAGCAAGGATGTGAAGCACAAAAAAGGATATTTTGTGTTATGCCAAGGATACTTAATAAGAACCACTGAAACCATAGAATATAATGTTTTAAAGAAGTGCTCGGTGCTGTCGTCCTGAGATAGTGTCTGGTGTGTTGTATAGTGTATGCATTTCTAGTTTCCAGCCCAAAACAATAAAATGGGGAACGTCTTCGCCTTGGCTCTAGGGTTCCTCTTCATTGTGAAGTTTAAAGTGTTGATTTTATAGTTTGTGTTGTGTAGTGTTGTATTTATTTATTTTTTATCAGGCTTTTAGGTACCTACTGTTGGTTTTGCTTGCAAAAACAAAAAGGACTTAAAAAAAACAACGAAAGCAATAAACATGCCATTGTGAAAATTAAGCATCCACTTCCACGGGTTTCGGCTTCGGCTTCTGCTGCAGCCTTGATATGGTGGCGTTGGTGTCGTTGGTGGTTGGTTCCTTTTGTTCATTTCCAAGGAAGAACTCGTGCGGACAATAGTTATTTGGTTAAAATTTCAAGGAAAAACGCAGAACGTGCATTCCTCATGGAATATGGTGGGTGGGTGTGGGTGTGGGTGTGGGTGTGTGGGGTAGGTAAACAATATCGTTAGGCAAGTTCCAAGTACTATCTACCAAAATTTGTTTTTCGTGGAAACACAATAATAAAACGAATGCAGGCCATTGCCGCCGGGAGAATAGCTTACCTAATTAAAATGTTTCACACTCAAATATTTGAGGCTACGTTCTCTTTGTTTGTGTGTGTTGAGTGGGAATTGAATACTGGCATGCCAGTTGCATTTAAATGAAAAGTAATTAATATTTTTATTGCATAAAGGTTTCGCCATAATTATACGGGTGAGAGTGAGGTAGTCTCTGATAAAATGGCAAACATCACCGCAATGGTTTGACCAGGGAATCCGCTTCAGGAATTAAATACTTTTTTTTTGAATCCTTGAATTGAAGAAAAATCTAAAAATATTCACGTAGCAGATGTGAGTTGCTAAGGTTCCATCTAGCTATTTTAAGTTGAAAAGTTGAATAAAATAAGATCAACTTAAGCAAACACACAATAAATTGGTCAGAGGATGAGCCATTTCAAGGCAGCCAAGCACATTATCAGTTTGTTTTTCCGATGGCTTAGCTAAAACTTGGTCTTGACTTGGCTTGAGTGCATGGATTCATTGTGGAGAAATGCCTTCCTGGTACCCTGATGTTAATTTTTTTTTGTACTATATAAATGCTCCACAAATAAACACCTTATAAAGGGTGTTTTTTTTTTTTGAGATATACAGGGTTTTCCAATAAGAGGTGTTATTTTGAAATTCATAGAAAAATGTTATTTTTTGAGATTTATTATCAGATGTTTAATTCAATGTAAAGAAAAAAATATGCCATTAATAATGATGAAAACAATTTTAGCAAAATGGCTGCCACGGCTACGCTTACACAACAACATAATTTTCATGAAATGTTCCATCACCAACTCGCAAAGTGGCTGGTGTACGCCCTCAATAGCTTCACGAATTCCATCTTTGAGGTCTTGAATCGATGCTGTACTGTTGACGTTGACCTTATCTTTCACGTGGCTCCAAAAGAAAAAGTCGGATGGTATTTACTCACAAGATCTTGGTGGCCAATTGTGATCACGAGAGATAACACGGCCCGGAAACTTTTCCCGTAAAAGATCGACGGTTTCGTTGCTTTTGTGGCGCGAAGCGTATAGCGCCGCGCCATCTTATTGAAAGTAAACGTTTTCCAGATCAACACCATCCCATTTAGGCCACACAAAATTATTAATCATCTCTCGATAGCGCAATCCAGTCACCGTAGCTGTTGCTCGAGCCTCATTTTCGAAAAAGTAATGTCCAATGACCCCGACTGATCATAAACCGCACCAAACAGTTACTCGTTGGAGATGGAGAGGCTTTTCAACAATTTTCTAAGCCCTAGATGTGACAATTTTGCTTGTTGACGTAGACACCGAGGTGGAAATGGGGGCCTCATCAGTCAAGATGATTTTTCCATGACATTCCAGATCATTTTCATGCCAAATTTTCACAATTTTTATAGTGAATTTTAATACCTTCATTGCGTTGTTGAAGCGTGTATCAGTCCATTTTTAATAATGGCGTAGTTTCTGCTTGTCAAATGTCAAAAAATTACAGCTTTAGAAGGGACAACTACTGAAATAGCGGGCTAATCAAAATAACACCTCTTATTGGAAAACCCTTTAGAAATATGTTTCAAATAAAACACAGAAATTTTGTGAAAGATAAATTCTGCGCCATTTTTATTCGAATATGATTTTTGTCATAAATGGCCACCGCATCTGGCTCGGATGTGGATCAATTTTCAATCACTCTGTGCTGTAATCGGGGTCGTATATGGGCAATTACCCTGCGAATGTTGTTTTCCAAGTCGCCAATCGACTCTGGCTATCTCAACAATGGCTTGAGGATTATCTAACTCCAGATGCTGCAGTTTTGCTTACTGCGGCAAATGACGAAATTGACAAAAATGAACTTTGATTCTGTCAATCATAAAATAGACGTAGTTCGCGATGCGTGTCATGAACAGAAGTATGTGTTTCGAAATAAATCTGATTGCATGCGTTGTTCAGGCGTCAGTCGATTTATGATGAAATGACTAACCAAACTAAAGATAAATCACATGTCAAATAACAAAAGGGCTGTCAATGACTAACTGAAAATTTCTTTTTCTGCTCGTAAGTGCCTAAATTACAAAAATTGTTCTTCCTCCAAATTGATTCTATCTGAATAAAAAAAATAGAAATATAGTCAAGTTCCAAGAAACCAATGGTCACCCTCTGATTTATTAAACAAACAACAAATAACCCACCCCAAGCAATAAAGACATGAAACATCTTATTAGCCCAACAATTAAAGTAATCTCAAAATCTTATCAATAATTCCCCTCATTACAGACAGATTCCAGGACTCCAGGAAAAAAAGGATGTTTTTATTTATGTACTTGGATCTCGGCAACCGCCATGTTTCCTCTAATTAAATTAAAACGACAACAAAGCTAATAAATAACGAGATGTTGACAGAGAAATAAAAATACAAAAAAAAAATTATTAAGCTGTATACAAATTAACCAGAAAAGAAGGATGTTAAAAGAAAACCATGTAAATTGTACAAATGCATAAAAAAAAGAGCACACCCAAATAAAAAAAAAAAAAAAAAAACAGCACGTTTTAAGGATCTAAGGATAGTGAATTAACATAAATTTAAGTCCTTGAGACTCTGATATGCTTGATTTTGTTTTTTGCTGTTATTTCAACAAAACAGCCGAGCCGAGCCGTCTGCAACTTTGGATTAATTAATGGAGTTCTGATTAATTTTGTTGATTAGAAGGCAGGCAGTGAAGATAAACTTTCGAACTCTAATTACTTAAAAACTCATAATTAGAGAAGGACTTGAAGGAGTGTTTTTTGAACTTTTGAATTGACCCTTATATAGCTAGGGGGTTTTATGTGTATGTATATGGTATGCTGTTTATTCCTTTTGGTTGATGTTAACACGGATTCTTTTTCATGTTTTCATATTCGACTTTATTTGATATCGAATTTTATAAAGGACTTCAATGATGAACTGTAAAGGATGGCATTCAATGCGAGCTGTTTGATATCTGTTTCTAAGGGAGTCCCTTCAGTTCTGCCGATCCAGTGTATTGGTTAAGGAATAAATGAAAAGGGTAACATAAAAGCAGTCACCAGGCACTTCAAGAACAGTTAAAAAATTATTATCAAATTAGAAAAAATAGAAAAAAAAACCTCCAATCTCCATTTTCAGAAGACTTAGTTAAGGAGATGTCCCGGAGAAGAAAGCAACCAAAGAAAGAACGAAGAAGAATTGGTGCAGACTTATGTGCCGGTACTGCTCCACTCCATCTTCTCAAAATAAAAGAAAAATATTTCAGTATGGGCGTGACTGACGCCCACTTTTCATACAAAACGGTCAATGTTAATTTTTTTAATAAAGATGCTTATATTCTAGCAAAAAACCTTACATTTTGTGTGTATTAGTTGTACGTAAACATCTTGTGTAGAAAAACAAAAAAAAAAAAAAAAAAGAATTTAGGTGTGGCTAACGCCCACTTTTCATTAGAAACAATAAAAACTTATTTTTGCAAATAAATATTATACGTAGGCTGTATGTAATATGTGACCTTTTTTGGTGGAATGTATTTTTTGGTGTTTTTTGGGCTTCAGGTCGAAAATAAAACAAGGTTTTTTTTGTTTGTGTCACTACGTTTCGTCCATGTCTATGGACATCTTCAGGTGAAAAAACTATAAATGTATATTTATTAGCATTGAAAAGTATGAATTACAATAATTTTTGGCATGTTTTACAAAAACAACAATTACTTACAATAATTATCACAAAAAAGTTAATTTAAACCATTGTTTCTACAAAACGCAGAAGAAAAACAAAGTTAAACTTAGCACTAAACTGTCAAACTAACAAGTAACAAGAATAAAAAGTTTATAAACATGAATCTAGTTGTTAAATTGTCTCCTCTTCTCCACTAGATGTTTGTATTGGGAGCTAACGTTGTCCGTATCTGTTTTTTTATTCATTGTTTTATTTGTGTGTATTATGTGGAGAGTTTCTATAATGAATCTCTTGCTCTGGTTCTCTTCTCTTTGCAGTACTTTGGTTTCGTCAAAGTTTGGTGTGTGGTTGTGTGAGAGACAATGTGCTGCCAGTGCTGTCTTCTGTGGAGCATTGTTTTTAATGTCCGATTTGTGTCCTGAAAGTCTGTTTTTTAGTTTCTGTTTTGTTGTCCCTATGTAAGTTTGGCTGCATTCTTCGTTAGGGTTTCCTTTACAATTTATTTTGTAAATAAGGTCCGAATGTTCCATTTTGTCCGTTTTTGTTTTAAGTTTAGCATATAGTTGGGAGGCCGTGTTCGTGGATTTCATGGCTAGTTTGTATTTTTCTGTATCAAACAGTTTTGCATGTTTGAATCTGTCCGCTATTTGTTTTATATATGTAAAAGATTTATACTTGAAATTTTGTTGTTGGTGTTCCTGTTCTTCGTGATTCTGTAATTGTTGATGTTGATTATGATGATGGTGATGATGTTCTTGTTGTTGTTGTTGTTGTTGTTGTTGTTGTTGTTGTTGTTGTTGTTGTTGTTGTTGTTGTTGTTGTTGTTGTTGTTGTTGTTGTTGTTGTTGTTGTTGTTGTTGTTGTTGTTGTTGTTGTTGTTGTTGTTGTTGTTGTTGTTGTTGTTGTTGTTGTTGTTGCTGCTGCTGCTGCTGCTGCTGCTGTTGTTGTTGTTGTTTTTGTTGTTGTTGCTGCTGTTGCTGCTGTTGTTGTTTTTGGTGTTTTTGTTCTTGTTGTTTTATCAAGGAATTGATTATATTTCCGGGAAAGGAGTTTTTCGTTAGAATTTCTTTAAGTTTTATTTTATTTTGTTTATGGAATTGTTTATCGCTGATTGAAAGAACTCTATTGATGAGATTGTTGGCGGTGTTGATAATGGTGTTTTTTGGATGTTGTGATAAGAAATTAATGATTCTTCCCGATGACGTGGGTTTTTGAAACCAATCCATTATCAGACTACTTTTTTCTCGGATTATAAGAGCATCCAAGTATGGTAATCGGTTGTTTTTCTCAATTTCGCATGCGGTTGTTTTTCTCAATTTCGCATGCGAAATTGAGAAAAACAACCGATTACCATACTTGGATGCTCTTATAATCCGAGAAAAAAGTAGTCTGATAATGGATTGGTTTCAAAAACCCACGTCATCGGGAAGAATCATTAATTTCTTATCACAACATCCAAAAAACACCATTATCAACACCGCCAACAATCTCATCAATAGAGTTCTTTCAATCAGCGATAAACAATTCCATAAACAAAATAAAATAAAACTTAAAGAAATTCTAACGAAAAACTCCTTTCCCGGAAATATAATCAATTCCTTGATAAAACAACAAGAACAAAAACACCAAAAACAACAACAGCAGCAACAGCAGCAACAACAACAAAAACAACAACAACAACAGCAGCAGCAGCAGCAGCAACAACAACAACAACAACAACAACAACAACAACAACAACAACAACAACAACAACAACAACAACAACAACAACAACAACAACAACAACAACAACAACAACAACAACAACAACAACAACAACAACAACAACAACAACAACAACAACAACAACAACAACAACAACAAGAACATCATCACCATCATCATAATCAACATCAACAATTACAGAATCACGAAGAACAGGAACACCAACAACAAAATTTCAAGTATAAATCTTTTACATATATAAAACAAATAGCGGACAGATTCAAACATGCAAAACTGTTTGATACAGAAAAATACAAACTAGCCATGAAATCCACGAACACGGCCTCCCAACTATATGCTAAACTTAAAACAAAAACGGACAAAATGGAACATTCGGACCTTATTTACAAAATAAATTGTAAAGGAAACCCTAACGAAGAATGCAGCCAAACTTACATAGGGACAACAAAACAGAAACTAAAAAACAGACTTTCAGGACACAAATCGGACATTAAAAACAATGCTCCACAGAAGACAGCACTGGCAGCACATTGTCTCTCACACAACCACACACCAAACTTTGACGAAACCAAAGTACTGCAAAGAGAAGAGAACCAGAGCAAGAGATTCATTATAGAAACTCTCCACATAATACACACAAATAAAACAATGAATAAAAAAACAGATACGGACAACGTTAGCTCCCAATACAAACATCTAGTGGAGAAGAGGAGACAATTTAACAACTAGATTCATGTTTATAAACTTTTTATTCTTGTTACTTGTTAGTTTGACAGTTTAGTGCTAAGTTTAACTTTGTTTTTCTTCTGCGTTTTGTAGAAACAATGGTTTAAATTAACTTTTTTGTGATAATTATTGTAAGTAATTGTTGTTTTTGTAAAACATGCCAAAAATTATTGTAATTCATACTTTTCAATGCTAATAAATATACATTTATAGTTTTTTCACCTGAAGATGTCCATAGACATGGACGAAACGTAGTGACACAAACAAAAAAAACCTTGTTTTATTTTCGACCTGAAGCCCAAAAAACACCAAAAAATATATTATACGTAGGTATAATTAATCCACTATTCCAAATTTGTGCTTCTCTTAGTCAAAATTAAAGAAGCTTGTGCATGAAAAGAAATTTTTGAATGTTGGGCGTGGCTTACCCACTTTTCACGAAAGAACAAAAAACTAAGTTGTTAAAATTTAGGGTACCAATATTCAATTTAAACCATTTTTTCGTTTCTTTTTATAAAAAATATATCTCAAGAATTTATGTGTGTACATTTTTCCAATACGCCCACTTTTAAGGCGTAATTTTTATAAAATCGCTATTAGACTTCTCTATTCAGCTGTAGTTTTGCACATATGCCTAAGAATTGACTAATGATCAAAGCTCAGTTAGTGCTTTAAATTTTGTTTTACACATTTTTAGGACACGCCCATTTTTTAGGGGCGTTTTCGTTAAAAGTCTTAATATTCATTAATTTTATAAAGTTTTCTAAATATCGATTTCAGTTTCGAAGTAAGATGATGAATATTTCGGTTTGTATTCCTTGGTTACGTAGTAGAGTGTGGTTCAAAAATTGTAAAATACACCCATTATCACTATTTTCATTCAAAATCTTGTCTATAAAAATTCAGGTTATGTCTTATTTTGTTCAAATCGATCTACAAGTTTAAAATTGAATGTCACTTATCCCATAGTAATTGCCTTTGCAATAAAAATTTTCAGTTTTGGGCGTGTCACATGCCCATTTTTATTGCGCTAGCAGTTATTCAACATCGGCAAAAAAAAAAATTAAAATTATTATATTTTGTTTCTGGAACTGGACAGCGGCTGGCTGCGGGGGGTGAATGCATACAGAAAAATAAAAGGGAATAAGGTATGAAACAGTTGGTTGCAAACGTGTACTGCAGCTCTCGCTTACGTTTTTTTTTAATCTGGAAGATCTTCATTAAAAAGTGTGAGGTGCCACAAGGCTACCATCTATCACTGAATCTTTTTTGGGTTCAATTCCTGATCCCACATTTTCCTTTTTGTGGGTATACTGCCACTTGATGAGAGGAAGTGACAGAAACTAGAAAAATAAAACTAAGCGAAAAAAGTGCATCTTCACTATTTGACGTACGGGTGTGGCTTTAGCGAATTTCGGTGCATTTATGTGACATAATATTTTTGTACGTAAATTTTAATCTAAAAAAATATTATCTTATAAATTCCCAAAAAAAAGTGTCCATGGACGCCGCACCTGAATAACTGGTCAAGCATTGTCACCCAAATAACTAAAATCACTTATAATGTGTCGTGTGTGTGAATGGCTTCGAAGGTGGCTTTTGTTGGTGCACTTTAGATATTTCCCTCAATTTCCTGTCGAACGTTTGTTATTGCTGTCATATCCATTCGACGCCAACACCATAACACTGAAATAAATTCAACGACAACGAAGACGACGACGAGGATATGATGTTTTGGTGGTGACGCCGACGGAATCAGTGTCGTAGTCATCTTCTTATTCGAAAGCAAAAAAAAAAAAAAAAAAAAATGATTTCCTTTCTTCCGTTTCTATTTCTCTCCCCGCTGACTTCGTCGTTCGTCCTTCTGTTCCTTCTGTTGGAGAGTGTTATTCCATTTACAAAACCTCTCGATTGAAAACAAACATCACCAAATTTCACCCGAAATCACCCAACAACCCGAAAAAAAAAAACACACACAAACTCCAGTCATATTGGATATACAACATTCGTTTACTGTTATACTTCGTATTTCATCTAACTCGACCATTTATTGCTATTATCCTGTTTACTCAGTGTTTTTTTCTATGTCACCATATTTTGGTTTATATTTTTTTTCGTTTTGTCCTTCGAACTTTATTTCTTTGACTGAGACTTATTCCTTTATTATAAGGGTGCGGGTGCGGTTGGAAATTGGGGGTCTGTTTTTGGAGTAAACTACCCTGCTTTATGTTGAAGGTACCTATTCCATCCATATACTATACATAGATGGTGGGGGAGGGTTATAAAGAATATAGTAGTTCTGAGGATGTTTCTTGGCGATAGTGGTTGGTTATTTCGCTACAAATGGAGTGTTGTTCACATTTGTTTATGTTAATAAAAATTTATTTTGGCAACTTTTTACATCAGCGAAACAGCGACTTTTGATGGGGTGATGGAGGGATAGAGGGAGTGGGGGCAGTTAGGAGGCAATGGCAAAGGAGCCATTATTTGTACGAGCATAGAAGTTGAAATGTGTTTTTCTCTGTTTTGGAAGAAGCCAAAGCAAGGACCAAAACATGGGGAATTACTTTATGGCAGCTGGGTCCTGGCTATATAAATTGTTTTATTTTTTGTTTTTCTCTGTTTTTTTTTTTTTTTTGCTGCGGGAAACGTACTCAAATGACCTACATTTGGTGTAGACTCAACCGTCGGTCGTCCCAAAGGTTCGGGATAAACTTTGATTTTATTTCGTAATGAGACCGAAAGATAATAATTCTAAGTGAATTTGTAGATCCATAAAATGTTGTTGAGTAGATCAAGGTTAATGGCGGCATTCAGGCTCTGAGAGTCTAGATGTGGCAACATTTTTGAAATAATAAAAAAATGATAAGTACCTATGCTTCGTAAAATTTTATTATCCAAACTTTCATGAATAGATACATATAGATAGATACTCAAAAGCTTGTGATATTTTGTATCTCTCTACCTATACACATATATGTATATAGAAGAATCCACTTGAAAGGATAGAATAAAAGCAATTGAATTTGGTATATGTATTAAAACCATTCAACAAAATCAAAAACAAAAACAATAAATAATAAACATGAATTTCATAAATCAAAATTTTCCTGTTCAGTCGTTCAAAAACAGACCAATTGTCTATCGTTAGATGGTAATTAAAATTTAATCATGCGCTAAACAAAAGTATTTGCTAATAAAACCACCACACTACCTACATCCTTTCATCCACTTATTGGTTTTTTTTTTAGTCAATTGTATTCAATGTGCAAGTGCATCCTTCCAATATCCAATACTCTCTCCCCCAATAAAAATCAACCAACCCTTCATTATTCGACTATCTCGTTGTTGGGGAAAATCAAAAAAAAAAAAAAAAAAAAAATTAACTTTTTTATTCTGCTGTGCAATGGGTTTTCAATATGCACTAATGAACAATGAACCAACCGACGATGAACAAATACCATCCGCACATCATCTGCAAAGGAAGGGAGAAAGACAGAGATAGATAGAGGAGTGAAGGAAGGAAGCGAAGAGCAAAAAAAAAATCAGTTTACAATATTCAAGTTTTTAATCGACCATTAGCCATTTGCCATGAAAGTTTATAACTACAGGAGCGGATTTGGAGTTCCACAGGGAGCCGTGTTAGGAACACTTTTGTTTATAATTCATATCAAACATTTTAAAAACGTCCTCCACCATGATACACAGGACCGAGTGTTCGTTGGTGATTCTCTTATATTTTTTGCTATAGGATGTTTTTTTTAGACGTGTGATTTTTAATCTGGCAATACCTTTTTCGGAGTTGGTCTTTTTGACAGCTGTCACTTGATTTATGCTCAGTTTGGCTTGCCATTTTTTCATAATGAATAGACTTACTCCTGAACAACGTTTGCATATCGTAAAAAATTTATTACCAAAATATTGGTTCGGTTCCAATATTCGGTCGACATAATCGCCCAGGAATTTATTCGAGCCAGCCGCGGCGGCTACTTGCCCGAAATCATTTTTAAAACATTATGTCAAACCCTTATCTTTATAATAAAGCTAAATTCTTGGCCAAAACATTAAATTATATGCGTTTGATTTCTTCTTGAAAACCACACGTCTAAAAAAACACCCTTTATATTTCAGTTATTTGAGTGACCTTTCAATGGTCTAACCTTTTAGCAGTGTTCGAACACCCCATCAATTTCGCCAGTGTAACACTGAGGTCTTGAAAAAAAAATATATTCAACACCTTTTTATAGTCAATATTGTTCATGGGCCTTCGTCGGAATGTTTTTTGTATGTCCTTTGGTGATTGTAACGAAAAGTCTTGATTCAAAAAGCCTTCTATTGAAACTAAAAGAACTAGTGCATGCGAATAGACACTAACTTGGTTAACCTAAGAATCAAACTTGTTTCTGAGTCGGAGCGCCCCAAGTTAAATTTTTGATTTTTTTTGAAAATCTACGATCCAGATCTTCGTTTTATAACTGCTTTTCTAAGAGATTGCGCTCACTTGCACAAGCTTTTTATACTCGGGTCCTTACATCGGCAAGGATTTAAATGCTACAGTAAAACAAGTCAGTGCAGTGGAGAGATATACAATTCCTTAAACGAAAACCCGGGACAACCTTTTGAGTTTTTTGGTGATATCCATTTCAGATCGCTCATCGTTAGAGGTGGTCGAAAATCAAAGAGAATTTTTAGAAGAAAGACTGATTGTCGATGATGCCATATTCCCATAAAAAAATTAAAAATTTCTGAGCTCGAAAATTACACATTCCAGAATTCTAACTTAACGCTTGCTATCAGAGGGGTATTCTTAATCAAGCTTGATGAACGCCAAGGAAGTGTCAGCAGTCAATGCAATCTTAAAATTCTTGTTGGCAGTTAAAAAAGCGTGCCTTATTTTAGCTAAGTTATTATTTGCACACAATAGAACCATTGTTCAAAAGGGTTCTTCATTTCAATAGTGAAAGCGACACAATTTTGGAACTAAGCATTGGAGGGAATTTTCTACTTTATAAAGCTGTTAAACTCTCCCCAAATCCATCCCTGTGTCTGCCTTTACACATCTTTTGTCTGTGAACTGTAAATCGAAAATTGTAATGGATATTTGAATGAAGCTGAAAAATGCAATCGATGCGCACAAAAAAATATTTTCACAATTTTCCTCGATGATGGTCAACGATTTGGCAATTTTATTCTCACAACTTTTATGTTTTTTTTTTTTTGTTCTTTTTTGTTCTGTGTAATGGCAAAGCAATTTGCAAATTTTCACTTCGTCAGTCGTTTCGTTTGCCATTTTCGCTTTTAATTTCTCTAAGCTTCTGTCAACATAAAACTTTTTTCATCTTCTTTTTTTTTGTTGTTGTTGTTGTTGTGCGTCAATTCAGAATTCAGATAATACTGATGAGAATTTTGGGAATTCTTTTTGAATATTTTAAAGCCATTTTTGTTATTAAATTGGTTTTGAAAGGGTTTTTGATTGACTTTTATATCGTTATTTTTGAAACTTTATAGTTTATTCAATGATATCGAAAACCTTTGACAAGAACGAGATGAAAATGGCCTTTCGTTGGGCGCCATTTTTTCGAATACAGATGTTTTTGATTCAGCTTTATATATTTTAGTGTGAATTTATAATTTAGGATCATCAATAGATTTGTCGATACCTTCTATAGTTTCTGAAAACATATATGTCCCGAAAGTGTATAACCTTATTAAAATGACATAATGGTACCTACACCGAACGCTTTCTTCAAATATGCTTTCCCTAGGTATACATAAATATAATACACTCTTGAGGTCAATGTAAGAAATGTTTTCTGGGTCCTATTACAAGTTTTGGCCTCCCAGATAGAATTAAGAAGAGCGCCCTAAAATTAAAAGACGAAAAAACCATTACGGAAACATTCGTTTCGACTAAACATAGCTGTAATGCATCTTTTTAACCTTGTTTTATAGTATCTCTATACAAGAAAGCTCCATCACAATAGTCAGGTGCCTCCCTGCCCTTAAACGATTTCCCCGTAATACGCGCATTGCTTGGAATGCTTATCAATCGACCCTGAAGCATTATTTCAGAAGCACTAGTAATTATAGGGACTCATTTCTAGTCACACTGCACGAATGGGAAATGCTTTGTCTGGCTCGAGTTTTCACTCCCATTACAATTAGCAGAAATTAAAAAGCATTGTGAACAGGTATCTCCTCTATCTTTCTTCTATAGAACAAGCGTAAAAATGCTGTTGAAAAAATACATCAGAAAGACTGAATTGGCCTTCACCAAAAAAGTTCCTCAATAACAATTCCACGATGAATATTGAAAACTTGTGTATGGGAAAGTCCTGAACGATTTTCTCGATAGTAATTTTTAAGATATGATGAACAATATTTTTTAAAAAGAGAAACAAGGCTTATTTCTAAAGCCTTTCTCAACAAATCTGTAGATAAATATACTACACATGTGCATGTGCAATCGTTTCTAAAAAACTCTTTTAAGTATAAGTTAAAAGAAAAACTACATATTTCAAAACACAAATATGAAAACAAGCACAATCTATCATCAATCAATAAACTTTACATATCTTCACGTTGGGCGCCATTTGCATGATTAATTACACATTTTCACTCTTCCATTTTTTTTTCAAATCAGTAGCATAAATTTGATTAAAGCCTATTTTGGAAATAAAAACAATAATTCCTCACGTTTCCATAGAATTCCCAAAAGTTTAATTAAATTCGACTATTAAACCTTTTATTAGATTTTTTTTTCAATTTTTTCCCTCAAACAATTCCATAACTCACATAACCAAAAGACTTCACACTTATTAAACCAACCCTCAACCCTCCCACACACCAAAACAGAAGAAGAAAAAAAAAAAAACACTTAACAAACATTAATTACAAGCTCTTTTGTATTCACATCACACACATTTGGGCAACCGATTGTTTTGTTTTATTGATTCCCAAATATACCCCCACAATCCCCATTCAAGGATCCAAGGATCCATAAAAAAAGGAAGGTTTTGATATTCCTTGACGTAAATATTGTATAGAAAGCTATAAAATTCTGTAATATTTATAAACAATATCAGCACGTAGATATATTTTTGTTTTGCCAACCTTTTGGCCGCAATGTTCCCTTCTGACAGGCGAAAAACAAAAATTGAATTATTATTACCAATGCCAGGGAGATTGGCCAAAAACCTTACAGGATTTCTGTTGTTTTGTTTTTCTTCGAAAGGGACAAGGATTTATGTGCGTATACTAACTTTCTGCATGCCAAAAATAACATACCCCAACTCTCCTCCTTTATCGTGAGGAAGACGAAAACAAAAATCCTTGAAACAACAACAAGAAACAAACAAAAAAACACGGAAGTAATTGCCAAGATTTACGACGGACAAACACTAAACAGGACACATACGTCGCAGCTCCGACCACCCGGCCCGTGAGGAGAAAACGAGGCGATAAAAATCCACGTAAGGACTATTAATTGGTTCACCTCTTATAATAATTCTCAGAAGGTGTTACCATCTTGCTGTCCTTGTTGTTGTTGTTTTTTTTTTTAGCTTTTACTTGAGTGATATTGGAATGAGGAGAATCGGGAAAGGGTGCATAATT
This sequence comes from Platycheirus albimanus, assembly GCA_916050605.2. Lineage (NCBI taxonomy): Eukaryota > Metazoa > Arthropoda > Insecta > Diptera > Syrphidae > Platycheirus > Platycheirus albimanus. Next base: position 14,659,689 of record OU696698.1, on the reverse strand, counting down.
AATCTGCAATCCTTGTTTAATTTATGATTGCCTGGGATTTTCTCTATTCATATCTTTCACTGGCAAATGCTGGCTGGGGCTGCCACTGCCATTAGCATTTAAATCGCCATATCCTTGGCGCTGTTGCAGATCCAACACACGCTGGCACTACTATAATAATTATTGTCATCATCATCGCCCTCATCATCATTAAGATCTCAGGGCAGCAGAAGTCACTTCACGATACCCGCTGGCAATTATTGGCAAATTAATGGTCCTTCATAGCAGGAGGTGCTCTGGCTGGCTGGCTGTGTTACTCTTCTTCTCTCTGTCTCAGGTCCTTTGCATGAGTCCTCATTGCAGTAGTAGAAATAATATGACAGCTTTGGCTGTGATTAAAATCGTTTTTACCATGTGCATGGTGCAAATTTTTTTTTTTTGTCAGCAGAAAATTAAAAAAATTAAACAAATCATAAAAATACTGGAACAGTTTTTTTTGCTAATGTCATTTTAATTAGATGTTTTTTTTTTAAATACGATATTGGTGTTTGTTAAAGAATTCACCCTTTTGACGCGTACTTCGGAACTCTGCCCAGGAGATGTAAAAGAATAAATGAAGCTTTTGCAAAAAGATATTAGAATTTTATAGATGGTTGCATTGAAGTAGGTTATGCTCTAAAAACAGGTGTAAGCATACATTTTTTGAAGCATTGAATTACACACTGTTAATAATTCCTCATTGTACAATGCACAGACCAATAAGATACAGACCGCCAACTCACTGTATGGTCTATCTTTTTGCCTAGAAGCTTTTAACCTGCTGATATGCCATTTATTTTAAGAGTGTGAACGCTCTCCTTGGTTTTTAAATGGGTGGGAGTAAATACACCAAACAAATAAATGGCATACGCAGGGTTGGTTCAGTGGTTGCCATCATAAAATGCACAGACAAAGATGTACACGTATTCACAGACACACAAAAATATTTCGAGGGTGTTTCAGGCAAGAGGAGTTTGAGTTGGGGGTCTGTTTTGGTCTGTGAGTTGGTATTTTTGGGAAGAAGAGGAAAAGGCGTTCTTCTAACAACCAAACATGACATTACGATGATAGAGAAGTCGAAAAAGTGGGTCCGACAATTTTGTCTGTCTGTCTGTCCGTATGTCTGGTCTGTATAGTTACATACAGCCTAAGCGGCTGGACCGATTTGCTTCAAACTTGGTAGATAGTATTATTATGACGTCCTGCAGATGGGTTTTGGAATTAGCATTCTAGCTTTGAAACTAACGGTACCTGCCATACTGTTTTTAGCGAAAAATTAATTTTTCTCAATAACGGCTCCTACGATTTTAATAAAACTTTCTGTTCAAACGTTATATTTTTGTTGGAATACATTTTTCAGGAAAAGTCTTATAACGGTAGCTCCCAATAGGACCGAATTTTTGAAATCCGATTTTCTCGTAAGCCACTTGACGGATTTCGATGAAATTTTTAATGTAGAAGCCCTTTTCTAAAAAAAAATAATATAAGTTCTTAAAGTTTTCAAAAAAATTTTTTTTGAGTTTTTTAAAAAAGTTTTAAAATTTTTTTTTTATTTTTGTTTTTTTCCAAAAATGGTTTGATCTATTTTTTTGAAATTTTATTTTTCTGATAGAAACTACAAAGTGCTAGAAATTGACATGCACAAAAAAAATTTGGAATATATTTCCGAAAAGTTTTTCAAAAAAAAAACTGGTCGAACGATTTTGAAAACAAAAATTTCTTAAGATTCTTAACAGTAAACAAAATCAAATGGCTTATTTAATTTTTTTCCAAAAAACGTTTTAACTAGTGATTTTTAAGTGATCAATAAAATTTTTGTTACCAAAATCTCAAACCATAAGACCACTGTCACACATTAGAGCAAGTTCGTCTGACCCAGTCGTCCACTTTATTTAATATGCTTGCTTCTCTGATGTTGTCTTGATTCTTAGAGACTTCTTACAATTAGATCGTTTCAGCACCCGCTGATCAGACATCAAATAAAACTCATTTATATAAATTTTCTTCATCTTGTAAATCTGGAAACATTTATAAAAAAAATTGAGAGTAACTTCTGTCATCAGCTAAAAAAATTGGTGGATTAGAAGCCTTGCATCAAAGGGTCACAAAGAGAGTGTTAGGAAAAAAGAAATCTGGACTCAAAATGGAACCTTTGGGCACACCAACATTTGTGTTTTTTTAGTGTTGTTATTTATGATGTCTTTGTTCCTTTAAAGATGACAACAATCCCCGTCGAAATTTTCAACGTTCTTTTTACATCTAGAAGTGACCAAATCAGCGGAAGGAGGAAATCACTTGCATCATCAAATCCATCCATCATCAAATATTTTTACTTTCTCCAAAAGGATGTCTTTAAGTTTTGTTCCACTGTTGTAGCGATAAATCATATCTCCACTGGACCTTTTGCTTTTAAATCCACTCAGAAAATGAGTTCGAAAGACCACACGTTCTAGAGAAATATTAACGCTTTCAAGTACTGAAGTAACAGTAATCACTATGCGTTAATTAGTTTGGTTACAACGTTTTTGCTCAGTCAAGATCTGTTTCATTAGAATAGTTTTTCCCAAAGTGAAATTGGTGGACAGGATAGTACAAAAGGAGTTGCTGAAATAGATACCAACAGCCATGTGAATCCTGGTTACAAAATATTCTGGATAGGTCATGCGAACTATATTTTCTTAAAGAATAATATTTTGCATTTGAATTTATGATTGAAACAACACTTCCCGATTCTGTCACGTTGTGTCCTCTGACATAAATAACGTCTTCACTTCAACCTTAACTTTAAAATCAAAAACAAGAAATAACAAGAAACCTGTCACTCCTTAAAAAAATGTTCACAAAAATATAGTAAATCATCTAGTACAGGCTGAGGCGTTCAACCAAATACCTTTTTCTGTAAAGTGTGGATCATCAGGATGCGACAACGACGACGGTGACGGCGACACCAGGTATACGAAACTTTAGTCTCAAATACTTCTTAAGCCGCTACACGAATCCCAAAACACACTTGCTATAGCTTAAACATAGTTGGAACAAAGTTTATGGCATCCTTCCACTTTCATCGTTTTGTTATCGTTCCAGGGGTTAAAGTCTGTGCCCCCCTGTACAAGTACATGTACAATCCATACCCCCAAAACCCCAACCCCGCATAAGAATGTTGTCTCTTGCAAGGCTGTCAGCCCTTCACAAATCTTCTTCCATAGTTTTCAAAAATGCGATGGATGTCATGATAAAGGGTGTTCAAAGTTTATTCGTTATTTTTTTTTTTTTTCGTTTTTACTATATTTTCATGTCGTTGCTTCTTCGCTTGGTTCATCCTGGCAAATCGTAAATTCTAAATGGAACTTTCGTAGCGCCTACGTGATGCAGCATCCTTCTTCCCTTGATCCTTCTTCATCCAAAAAGGAAACCATAACTTCACCTTCATCCTTCTTTCAGCTTCGGAGAGTTTATAAACGCACACAATTCAAACGTGATGGCTTTGCCAGGAAGACAAAAGACAGAGTTTCCAGTTTGTTCGTCTTGTTCTTGTTTTTAACTTCATTCTTTTATCTTTCCGTTATATTCGCAATTAGGATTTGTTAAAGTGCAAAGGAATTCATTTTATTTTAAGGAGAGATAAGGCAAAAGGGAACTCGAGATGATATTCTCTCGACTCTCGCATTGGAGGAGCGACGAGGTGAAGTCTCGGTGTTATCATTACGCCATCGATTTTGTGTAATCCTGCAGCCTGGAAAGTGTTGGATTGAAGGATGTATTAATTGAGTGGCACTAACTCATGAATATTGATTTTGACGTTTTCGCTAGAAGAAAATCTTGATTGTGTCTTGAATTTTTTTTTTTTTTTTTTAGAAGTAAGTATCTTTTCGGTGGTCTTGATATTTGGGGAAAGGAAAAGGTTGGAAGGAGGAATTTTTAACTAAGCTCAAAATAATAGGCGTGGGAGTGATAAAATTTTGAATGAAGGATGCAAAAACTAAGTTTAGAAGACCAATTGAACTTTCAAAACCATACTTCTGATTGTGATCTTAAAAACAGGACAATATCTGACTCCCGTCGAAGTGCCAAAACTGAAGTTGATTTCAAAATTAAATTAAAAAACATAATTAAAGGAGGATTAAATAGTTAAGTTCATCAAAAGACAAAAGACACAATTTATTCGGTCAGAGGACATTTCTTAGAACTAAATGAGTTCCTTTGAGCTCTCTTTCCTTGGAAACCTTGAACATTCTGAAGGACAAAACATATTACCAATAATTGGATTATCCTTTTTCTCATCAACAGAAATCTGTTAAACAAAATGTTCTTGGAAAAAATCTTTTTGAGAATTTAATGTTACAATAGCTATGCACGAGCAAGCAATGTACGAAGTATGTTTTGGAGTTCATCTTCTAAAAGGAAAGTGATATCCTTGTAGGAATTTGATTTTTTTTACTTCGTGTGTACCTTAACTGTTGTATATTCAGGGTTTTGAACATTTAAAGAAAAAGGCATTAAATACATATTTTAGAACCTCCAAGAATTAAGCTGACAAAATAATACAAATTCTTAAAGTCTTGCAAGAATGTATGTTTTCGAATAGAGTTAAGAATTTTTGAATTTGAATTTTGGGTTTTGAAAATATTATCAGAAAACTAGGACTAGTACCTCAAGAATCCTTCAACAAAAGTGTTGGAGTCCAACGTTAGCCATTGTAAATAAAAGTAAGAAACGTGCCGAATAATTTTTTTTCCTAAATCCCGGTTGAGCCCCCAATTGTTTTATTTGCTAAGATCTTAAAAAGGGTTTGGGATTGTAATTTGTAACAATTAAGGAGAATAAGTGTAAAGCTAGTATTACACGGTCATCGAAATCTGACATTCTAACGTCATAATGACGTAGTTATCTGTCCTAATGTCGTCATGTCGTGTGATCGCCATCATAAAATACTGTCATTGCACTGACAACCAAAATGATAAGCACAATGACAGAAATTTTTACGTCATCGAAATGACAATTTTCGATCACCGTGTAATCACCCTGTCATTGTTGATAGGACTCAATGACAGATTTGTTGATTAATTTGTCATTGCAATGGCAGTGACCGAACAATGACATGGCAGGAATTTCTGACGTGCCGTTGTTGTCAAGGTTGGCTGATTAAATTAAAAAAGTTCCTATCACTTTCCATTTATATTATAGATATGCAATTTATTAAACAAAATGTTTGAAACAAAAAGGATATACAATATTTTTTGGAAATTATTTTATTTTTAATGCGGCAGGGTTTGCATTTTTGAATTGATTTTTTTTTTTTTAAAGTTCAATATTTTTGGTGGAGTAGGAGCTTTGAACTCTCATAATTGAAGGTCATATTACAAATCAGCTCTATATGGTATCAGGCACAATGACTCTATTTATGAATGTCGTGTGATCGTTATTGCGAAAAATGACTTCTGTCATCGCGCGGTTTCTGGTCACCATCAACTTTCAAAGTTTTGAAAGTGGTCAAGTCGTGTTGACCGTCATTCTTTTGCATGTCATGGCAATAATGAAACCGAACGTCAAAAATCACAATGACAAGTTTTACCCCTCATCGCATTTTGGGACACCAATGACAGACTTGCGCCATTCTTGTGATCGTCACTGTAGCCATCAATGACACTGTGAAAAGTGACAGTGCGCTGACGTTACAATGACTTATTTTCTTGTGACGTAAGAATGTCATTGCAATGACAGAAATCGATGACCGTGAAATACTAGTTCAATGATCAAACTAAACCAATTTTTCATAATTTGTATAATCCTCCACTCGTGGTAAGATCGTAAACAAATTTTGATTTCGCGAGGCGCGCGGCGTCATTTGTCATTTCTTACAAACGACATTGATCTACCCGCCCTTATTGAAAAGCCTTAAAACAGATGAGTTGGTGGTGGCTTTCTGACACGATAATTTTCAAATTGTCAAACATTTGACATTTCCGTAAATGTGGTGCCTCTACAAGAACAGATAGAAATAAAAAATTGTGTGGTTTTATGAAACCAAGATGCAAGTGAAACTTTTTTCGGATCATTGGCATTTTGCACTTGGGTTTTCCCTTATTTACCGATTTATTTGACTCGCTAGCTGTATCGGTGTCCATCACGACAACATATCAATACACTGACCAAAACGCACACATACCGCGGAGCACGTGCACGAATGAGTGAGAATATAAATGCTACACGGTCAGCTGATGCAAGCCATAGCCGCCGCCATTAAAAAAAAAATTGAGCCGATGGAAAAAAAGTTTCACTTTAAAAAATATTTTCCTACCAAAAGCGAATAATTTTGTTAGCTCGGATTTGTTCGTAGGTTTTGAAAAAAAAAAACTTAAGCACATAGTAATTGTTGTTTCCATAATCATCAAATAAACAAGAATATTCAACCCTACCAAGGTCCCAATTATATTTCTGTTTTATCATACCCTCGAACAGTTTTAAGGTAAAATTTGCTTAAGGCTAAGAACCCAATCAACCCAAATGCATAAGTTGATCATTTAGCCAACTTTGCACGCACACAAGAAAACCCAACCCAACCCAACACCTCCGCAAGCTTAAAACCTCCTATAAATTAAGTTTAAAAATCCCTCCCCGTGCGCACAGTGCGTTGCTATTATTCTATATAATCCTTTTAGAATATAAATTGACATCTCCTCAGTCAGATCTAACACAAACAAGGACTCACACAAAAAAAAAATGGAGTCCCATGACTTTTCTAAACAAATTTTCAAAAATAGCTTTTAAACGCTTCCATCCAACCGCACCAAAACCATTTCCAACTAATTAAAGTGCCTTCGGTGAGCATTTAGTTCTAAAACGGAACAAACGAACACAGAAAAAAAAATGGCTTTCTCTCGGCATCTCCTATAGAAACAAAGATACATAGATAGGTGTGGGCTGAGTATATAAATGATTGTACGAGTATATAGTGTATCTTTATTTAGTTAAACAATGTTATCTAAGATCTAAACTTAAAAAGTCTCCCAAGACACAGAACCAGCAGCCGAGGAACTGAGGAACCAAGGACAAGGAGTGTATCTATTATATTGTTGTTGTGCCAGAAAAAGAGAAATTCTATTTCAATGATTTTCCAGTGGGAAAAGTCACGAACTCAGCGGAAATAATGAATTTTGAAAATGGAAGTTTATTTGATAGGAATATAGGCAAAAGCTGTTCTGGCTGTTGCTGTTGCTATTGCCGAACGCCGCCGACCGCCTCCCGCCATGCCTATATTATATGCCGTGTCGCCCCGGTGGGGTTCGAAGAAACAAAACAAAAGCAATTCAAGAGGAAAACTAATAACCCAGGGGCGCATAAAACACAAGTTGTATGGAATTTCATTTGATGCTGCATTGGGACGACCGACGACATGGTGGTATATAGCTAGTATAGAGATGAAGAGATCCAAGCCCGCCGGAAGGGATTCTGTACAGACTTATACGTCCTACCTAACATTGTATACACAATCGGGGGCACTAGCGTTCGTTACTCCACTGCGGGGATACTTGGCTCGTTTTGGCACTTTGACTTTGTTTCATATCGTTGAATGGCTTTTCAGCGGTCCTGGGCTAGGTCCTAGGTATAGTGCGACGCGATGGGACGCGCGGTGCGGTAAATGAAAAGTTATAGATTGTTTTCCTTATCACAGATATATGGCAGAGATACTATTTAGGCATAGTAAATATGTTTTTTTTCGTTTCTTCTTCTTTGTTTTCTTTTTTTTTGGGGAGGGCTTTGGAAATCCCCTTAAAGGGAATAATTTAAAGGCAATTAAGGGTATTTGGGTGAATAAAGCCACAGCAGGGATGTTTGATAATTTTGAAGAAGTTTTTGGCGTGTTTATCAAGCGCAATTAATCAGGCTTACTGATAGCGTTTTCGAATTCATAAATCATAGAGATGTTACAATATGGAGAGGTGATAAAGTGGCAACCAGCTGTTTTGGGGGCAAAAAGTAAAATAGACTTTAACCACTAATGAGATCTAGAGGGTATTCAGAATTTAGATATGAGGGAAGTTCAAGTTTTATTTTTGTGGATATGAACCCACACGTTTTAATATTAAGAACTATGAATGCGTGCATGCCTGCCTACACATACGAGTATGTACCGAAAGTTCTTCCAAATAAATTTGAGGTTGCCTTCTCGTGCCTCTAATATGTCTACTCCTGCATAATACATTATGGATCTTACTTAACGCTCTCTATTTTGACTCTGCTTAATCCAGCCTCATTTAGGTTAGGGAAGTTTTTGGACAAAAATGTGAGTTAAGAACTTTCAATTTCAGAATGTGGGATGACGAAGGAACTGTAGAAACGAGTGTTACGATATAAGAACACTCCGTTAAATAACTAATAGCATTACTTTGACTTATATAAGATTTCTAGGAACTCATATAAGGAACATGATGTAGAACGTAATTATAGCTTATATGGGGCTATTAAGAATCTAACCTGCAAGCCTTGAACAGAACTTTTCAAACTCAATTCTTAGCAGCTTTTTTGCCTTGCCAGTGTTTGAAATATGTGGCTTGTAAAAGTTTGTCTTATACAAACACTATGCAAGCTATTACTTGCCAAATAAATTACAAATTAGTCTTATAGAAGCTTAATTGTTACGCTTCGTCCAAATTACCCCAACGATTTGCCGATGCTTCCCTGTTGTCCTCATCAAGATGGCTATAAGGTACTTCTCCGCAATATGCCTTAGGGGAATAAACAAAGACTTGATATGTATGAAATATAATCAAATTATTTTTCTTCTTGATTTTTGAAAGCTTCTGTTTCAGCAACAATTTCCTTCCTCATGGAAAATCTTGACTTCATATTTATTGTCCAAAAAAAAAAAACCATCGTAGTTCAACCCAAATAGACAAAGTCCTTGGCTACTCCAAAGTTATACCTGCGCCCAACTAACAATTTAACTTGTATAAGGTTCTAAACAAGCTATTTTCAGACTGCTATAGAAACAGTAAAAGGCCTTATGCAAGTCATTTTGGCGCATTTCCGCAATCTAATTATAGCAGCAGAGGGAACAGTCAATAATTGTGTGCATCTAATATCAGTTCTTTGTTCTTCCAAACTTCTTCAATGTTCTCTGGCTGTTGTAAGAATTGCTTCTCTGTTTTTTCTCACTTGTCTTTGGTAGGTTCCAGATCTTTTAAATTTTTGCCATGAGTTATTCATTTTTATGTTTTGATAAAAAGTTCAATATTACTGTAAGCACTTCTTTTCTGTATTACGATGTTCAATGGGTACGTACCGTTCTTATTTATTTTAATCTAATTTTTTTATAAGCACAATATTTCATAAAGACACACTTATTGATCTTCACTGATTATTTCAAATTGTACAAAATTTATACAAGTTGTTTGAAATGACTTGTCGTGGAGAGCCTTAGATATAGGAGCTATTATTACAAACATTTTCAGTAAACAACTTTGGAAGGCCTTATACAAGCAATTTATAACTTATATTTACAAGCCTTGTATAGAGCTTATGCAACTCATATTTTTTAAGGCCTTATAGCAGCTATTTGTTTAAATTTCAGGTGGGAAATTCTTGGCTTGCTCAAGATTGCCTTATACAAGCTCTATACAAGCTATTACATTCCAAATTCGAAAAATTTGACCTTATACAAGCTAAATTGTTAGTTGGCGTCTATCATATCGATTTGTAAAAGTCAAAGAAAAGTCATAGGATTTGGGCCTTGACTGCAAAACAAATCGTGAAAATCTTGAAGGTCAACTCACAGGTCCAAAAACGCGAATTCAACAAATTAATTGTATGGGACTCGCTTTTTGATATTTTGCGCCATCTTGTTGAAACCAGAGCTTCTCCACATCAAAGAGATGCAATTCACGAACGAAAAAGTCATTGATCATGGCTCTTTACTAGCTGAGCACAATGGTGTAGCTGCAGCAGTAGTACGTAGCAATGTCAAAGTTGATGTCAAAAAAGTAGCGCACTAAGCAGCATGCACGCATACAATGTGTAGCACTGAACTCAAACAAAAATAATGTCTGCCATTTTGGTTTGTTGTTGTTTTGCAACACATTCGTGAAGTTTGAGTCGAGTTGAATTGTAATTCAGCTACTTAGCATTGTAGCCGTGCAATACGATTTAGGTGAATTTAACTTTGACTACTGCTGCAGCTACACCATCATTTTAAAAAAACTAAAGACCAATGATTCCATACCAGCCCATAAAACAAACCAAATTTTATTTTTTGCTGGATGTTACATCCCGTTTTCTCAACTTGTGGATTATCTACACTAGCCATTTAACCAAAATGGCCTTCATCACTAAACAAAAATTTCTTGTGAAAATCGGGATCAACAGCAATCTCGTTTCGAGCCCGATCTACACAGTTTTGCATGCGTTGTTCAGGCGTCAGTCGATATATGATGAAAACGCAAACCAAATTAAAGATAAATCACATGACAGATGACAAAATGGCAGTCAATGAACAGTGCTGTAATCTTAACCTAAAAAAAACACATTTTACAGTATAAAAATTAAAATACAATTTAAAAAGTATAAAATTAAATGAATATCGACTTCTTCTTTAACGACCTTGAGTGTTCCTTATATGTACACACCATGCATTGTAATGGAGTTTTTATATTTCCTCTCAATAATTCTCTAAACTCATCCTATATCAACCAATATTTTTTTTTCTTCTTTCAAAAAAGCTTCAATTAGCTGAATACACAAACAGGATTAAGTTATAAAAGGAAGAAATAATAATTTAAACACACGCCCACATAATAATGCCTCGTGATAAAATCGATAAGGATTATGCTTCCTACAGTAAATATACATTCAATCGAGTCATGTGATAAAGCTAATAATGTATGTGAAAAAGAATGGAAAAAAATTCTTACAACGCACACAAAATAGAATATATCTTACCCATCACCATCATCCCATTCACAGGAGCTTAACGATAAATTGATATTCTTCCGGGTAATTTGTTAAGGTCCCAATTTTTTTTTTTTTTGTCAAATTCATCCCATCATCTGCCGTTCCCTATGAACATACATAGTCTTTGTGTGTGTGTGAACAGCAACAACAACAACAAACAAACAAAAATTCAAAGAAAAAAGTCTCCCATCAAAAATATTTGGCAAACAAAACCCAGGATACGGCTTTAAGCTGCAACAACAAACTTCCACATCTCCACATTTTTTGACTTTTAACGGGATCTTGTTTTAATCGCTACAACAATGGCACTGAATGGCAGTTAGCAATTTTAGAAAATAAACATTTTCTTAAGACGAACCGGAGGCAGTTTCTCAAGCCCATATCGGAAGTCAGCTTGTTGCAACAACTTCGAATGATTAGATTAAAGCCTACAGATATAATGTAGTTACACACATCCTTGCTCGTCCTTCTGCGCACTAATATTGTGTGCGTGTTACTTATAATGAGATTTTGATATGTTAAAAAAACGAAATTAGATTTATCACCAAATCGTTGCGTAGTCGGCGGCGGAGGTGGCGGCGGGCATCGAGTCGTTTTTTTTTTTTTTTTGGAAAAGGTTGACGTTGATGTTGACGGTATGCAAGACTTGAACACATAAACATAAATTAAAATCAAAGGTCTGAAGAGCGGAAAATGAAAAGGGCGGCAGGAAAAATAATTCGTTTTTTTTGCCGAAGAAAAGACACTTCATTCAAGGATATTTCACATATGAGGTGAATTTCTGCGGAAGTCCATTTGAAAATCGATTGAGAAAAAATAAATTAATCTTGCACAGTTTTTTTTGTTTTTGGTTTCAGAAGGTTCCTTTTTCCATTCAAAGTGAATATTTATAGGTCGAATTTTAAAGCAGCATGCACGGACGTAACATCTTGGAATATTGCAGCTTCAGAATCCGAAATTCTGTAAGCTTTTTGGATTCGCAACATTATCTTTAAGCAGAGGCAGAGAGTCAAGTACTGTAATAAAAAAGTAAAGGTCTGATTAAGCTTCCTTGCGGTACACCGTCCTACTTCGGTGATATTAATAAATACATTTTAGTTTCAAGAAGATTTTTAAGAAAAGTGTCGACTTGACAAGGTCTAAATGTTGTTTCAAATAAAACCTGTTTATTCATGGGGAGTAAGATATCGTGTCATGTCTTATCCTGATTTCGTATCCATACCGGGAGCTAATATTTTCTTCTTTAGATATTTTCTTTTCCAAGCAAAAGTACTTGGTGAAATTCCCCACACCCCATATGAAGAACGAAGAAAGAGTCTGACGGCACCTATCTGTCTTATCTTACGACACTAATCCTCCCCACTAATCGGATATATCAACGTAAACGTAGACAGACAAAATGGAATTGGAATTTTTGTGTGTTTGGCCTGTTTTTCTCATTTCACTTTTTGATGGTGATCCTACGGAGGGAAGTGGAGAGAGGCAGAGATGCCAAAGTGAAGATAATAAAAACGTCGAAAAAAGGATGACTTGACTCGACTACTGCTTCAAGATACGCGCTGGATTCCAAGAAAAATAAAATGCACGACTGGGTCGTACGAACTTGCTCTAATGTGTTCAAATGGTCTTGGGGCTTGAGATTTTCGGAAAAAGGCATTGAAAAAATCATATGAAATTTTATTAATCACTTAAAAATCAATAGTTAAAACGTTTTTTGGAGAAAATGAAGTAAGCCATCAGATTTCTTTTGCTTTTTCAAAATTTAAGGAAATTTTTTTTCAAAATCGTTCGACCAGTTTTTTCAAAAAACGGTTTTTTTTGAAAAACTTTTCGAAAACATATTCCAAATTTTTTTTTTCAGTATGCCAACTTCTAGAACTTTGTAGTTTTTATCAGAAAAATAAAATTAAAAAAAAAATTGATTAAACCGTTTTTGGAAAAAACAAAAAATAAAAAAAAAATTTTAAACTTTTTTGAAAAACTCAAAAAAACTTTTTTTGAAAAATTAAAGATTTTTTATTAATTCGTTTGTAATAGGGCTTCTACATTAAAAATTTCATCGGAATTCGTCCAGTGGCTTACGAGAAAATCGGATTTCAAAAAACCGGTCCTATGGGAGGTACCGTTATAAGACTTTTTGTGAAAAATCTATTCCAACCAAAACATTAAGTTTGCGGAGAAAACATCATTCAGAAAGTGTTATCAAAATCATAGGAGCTGTTTTCGAGAAAAATTGAATTTTCACTAAAAGTCGTATGGCAGGTACCGTTAGTTTTAAAGCTAGAATGCTAATTCCAAAAACCCCTCTGTAGGAAGTCATAATAATACTATCTACCAAGTTTGAAGCAAATCGGTCCAGCCGTTTAGGCTGTAGGTGCCGATACAGACAGACGGACAGACAGACAGACAGACAGACAGACAGACAGACAGAATTGTCGTTATGTTATGTTTGATTGTCCAAAAAAAAATTTTTTTTTTTACGAATGCATAACTTGCCTTATAGTACCTATAATCGCAAGTAAAAAAAGGATATCTCGTCTAAGTTGGATTTGTTTTTTTATTTTCTTCCTTTTCTTCCTTTTTTGTTCCTTGAAAAAGCTTTTTATCTTTTTCTTTATTAGTATTTTAATTAAGATTTTTTTTTGTGCGTTGTTGTTGTTGTAGCCAAGGGTGAAATAAGACGCAGAAAGTTTATTTTGGAAAGGCTTGATAACAAACACACAGGAATTAAAGAAGACTACGAGGATGACGACGAGAACGAGATGATGATGCTGCCAACCAACAACTTCCATCTTCCACTCCCGCCACTGCCACTGCGCCACCTCCTTTCCCCTCCTCTAGAATGATTAGCGAAGTGAACTAATAAAAGAAATAAGTATATAAGCTCATACATAAATTGCCGACATCAAGTTTCGCTTGAGAGGGTGGGCTTATGAACTGGAAACAGGGATTCTAGGAATAGCAAAGAGAAAGTTGCTAATTGTCTCTGGCTGTTCGATAAAAGAGGATAATGATTTCCAATTCACATACTTCCTGTTTTCATCGATTTTATGTTAAATTTTAGTAGAGTTTGATATAGCCAAGTAAAAGTAAGCTGAGATGAAATTAATTTTAATCTTTAAGTGAATATAAAGAGGAGAGAGTAGAGTGAGAGGGAGGGAGAGGTAATTGAGCGAAAACGATGAATTTCGAAATAAAATTTAACAGTTTGTAAGGATAGGTTGTTATAAGGTTTTGTACGTTTTGAACAGGAAAAAAATAAATTAACGGGAATAGAGTGAAGATGATAAATAAGGACTTTTCCAGGGTTGTCCTTCCCAATTTAAAAATCGTTAAAATTAAAATCGATACCTTAAAGTAGAAAACGTTAACTGTGTTAGTTTGTTAGAAACAGTGAGAATTTTTGTTGAAGACTGCTTTCCTTTTACTAGATACTCCATTAACGAAAAAGATGGCATTGCTTCAAGTCTAAGTCAACCACCAACTTGGTCCGAGCGTGGCCAGGTTTAAAACATCGATGAAATCAGTGAATTGGTCAGGACACTCATCATATCGCTCCAGCATTACGGAGCAGAAACATGTTCATTACCCCGTCGCGTCGGCTGCGCGCCTCAATATCCGCGGACAAAATATCCGGGTCAAAATATCCGCGACAAAATATCCGGGGACAAAATATCCTCGGACAAAATATCCTTGGACAAAATATCCTCGGACAAAATATCCGCGTCAAAATATCCGCGACATAATATAGCCGCAGACAAATATATAGAAACACAAATACAGTGCAAGCGTCCAGCACTACGATGTATAAACAATGACCTATGTAAGGGGGGGCATGCTGCCCCCCTGCAACCCCCCTGCTTGGGCACATTATAGGACTTGGGGTAGGTGCGAGGTTGGTTGTATGCGGTTATTTTGACGAGGATATTTTGGCCGCGGATGTTTTGGCCGCGGATATTTTAGCAGCGGATATTTTGTCCGCGGATATTTTGTCGCGGATATTTTGACCCGGATATTTTGTCCGCGGATATTGAGGCGTGTCACCGTTGCGTCTGATGGAGAATCTTTTATTGTATTCTAGAGACAAATCTTAGGTTTGATTTACGGCATTATCGGTGATAAGGACGAAGAATATAACATAGTCAGAAAAATTGATATTCTACGTTTAAATTGGCTGGACCGTGCAGATCTAGTGGATATCAGTGTTTTAAATACTTTCCTACCACCTTTCGCCCTAAATCCCTTTTCCTCAACACTGTAAGCCTTTGCTTTCTTTTGAACTGGCTTAATAAATAATTATTGACAAGTTAAATGGCTGGCTACTGCGAAAGTAACCTTAAAAATTTTTATTTCAAATTATGTAGAAAATTTCACTTGGGCCTAGGTAATTGTGCATTGATTTACATCAAACTCAGAAATTGGGGGCTCAACCGGGATGTTCAGTATCCACCATAGACCAAATCTCAATCTAATGTATGTCGTTGAAAATTTTAATTTACTGGAGCAGTCGGACACAAAAAGCTGTGATGCATAAGGTTATGAGATGATCTTATGGAGAATTCGAAAACGTTTCTATTTGGAAGGATCACTTTACTCAATGCACAAATAAATGTTCGCACCCAAACGTCACAAATATTTTATAATTTCAATGGGTTGTTGAATTAATTATCACCTCTTATCTCTAATCTCAATCTACTGTACCAACTTTCTTTTCTATCTTTTTTCCTTCTCTTTTCACTCTCACATGTTGAATCGTCATAAGAGTATTCATATCTCCTAGAGTGCGACTGCATTACGAAAAAAAAAAAAAAAAAAAATTGGGGGCTCAACCGGGATTTGCAGCATCACCATAGACCAAATCTCAATCTAATGTATGTCGTTGATATAGCTGGAGCTGTCGGACACAAAAAGCAGCTGTGATGCATAAGGTTATAAGGTAAGATGGTCTTATGGAGAATTCGAAAACGTTCCTATTTGGAAGGATCACTTTACTCAATGCTCAAATAAGTTTTCACACCAAAAAGTCACAAGTATTGCTCTGTAATGCACGTAAATAAAAAAGTTTTGGTATTGTTAGTGATTGACGACCACCAGTTGGACAATCCTAGTGAACAGAAAGCCCACACGAATTATCATATGAATGTCATGCTGAGATCTCCCAGAACCATTTCATATACTAGACCTCCTTTCAAGGAGACTTATTTTTTTTTTGATTCTCCAGGCCATTAAATTTGTCAGAATCTTGCTCAAGCTGTAGATGTATGACTGCATTATAAGTTGTTATTGCTAGACCAGAGGAGAACATACGTTTCAACATCGTTCCAAACATTGCTAGATATGAATTTTTAGCAAAGTGATTGCTCTGCAGGAGGCCTGATTACTTACACACGCCTTCTTTCATTTCAAAGACACTAATTAGAGACAAAATTGAACCTTGACATTGCCAAACATTTTGACTCCATTAATATTCTCTGGTGATGCGTTTGACGAAAATACATTCCAAAGTTCTCACCATACGAAACTATGTTCCAAAAATAATTGCCCAGAGCTCCAAGAATCCAACTCAAACTCCTCCAACCCTTTATTCAATCCTTTGTCCTGATGGAATATTTCATATTTCTCTCATCACACAAACAGTTTGCCTGTGCATACGTACCTATACGTCGAAACAAAAATCCCATTTCTCTCAAAACTGTTTCTGTCAGTCGAAGATTACAAATTGTTTTCAATTTAATTCAAACAAAACGCACTCGACCGCAGCCACATTCTTGGCCAAAATAATATAGTCCAGCTAACAATTGAGTTGACTTAGTCAATGAGCACGTTGGCGTTGGGTGTGCTACGTCACCCATCTCTGCATACATGCCATTCTCCACAATTCGTGAGCCCGAGTCGTGATGGTTCGTCCTATTTCCATCCTATTGTTGTATTTTGTATATTGTTTTCGACAAGAGGTGATAAATAATGGCCAAACAACAGCCAACACCCGAAAGGACTATTTTCTTCAATCGAATCTCTTAACAATGGAAAACGTTTTTGTCCCAAACAATGCTCCTCACAATATACGTTTAGGTTATTTTGGAAGAGAGATGCGTTAGGTTGGTCTATGCTGTTTAGTTTGGCACATCAAGGGTGGGCGGTCGGTCAGTTAAAGGACTATGGACTGTTGCCTCTTGGTTCTCCCCTTTTCATTCATTCTGTCGTTGACATCGTCCTGTCGTTTGGACTATTTCTTTTGTCAAGAGTATAGGGACACTTGATAAAAAGGACAACAAACTAGCTTCGTTTACGGTTGTTACCTTGTTCCATTTTGTGCAGAGACAGTCCTCCTTTGGTCCTTCGAAGCAGGCCACTATATAGGAGGAACCATTTCTACGAAGTTCGGATGATGATGGTGGGGACACTTAACCGTGGCCTCTCGAGTTTGGGTGGAGAGTGTATACAGTGAAGGTTTTGGCATTCTGGCAGAAGGGGTGTGTGCGTTAGTTGCTTCCTTTTTTTTAAGGATGTAAAGTTTGGTGAATGACAGCACACAGAGAATGGACTATAGATACAGTTACAGAAGCAATGCGGACTTGATGAAGGAGGACGAAATTAAGAAATTTCTATTTACTTTTTTTTCAGCACGACCAACGACGACGTCACTCTACTTCTTTGACTAACATGAACAAGAAGGACACAACGAATGGTTTTTTTTTCTGACCCATCCTATGCTAGTCGCAACGACACACTTATGCTGTGTTGTGTAGTTCTGCTTGTTCAATGAAACAAGTAAACGATGATGATAGAAGAAAGTAGTACTTAGGTATGTCCTTTTTTTTGTGTGTGTCGATCCTCTGTGTATTTGCGCAATTTTAGAAGAGGTCCTTTCTATATAGAGAATGGGATGGGTGACATTGTAGTTCTTGTCTTGTTCATTTGTATTCTTTGAAGTGTAAACAGAGTTGGAGTGATGGACCATCAAAGTGACGGTGATGGCAATTTACACAATGTTACTTTTTTAATTTTGTTTAACCCGTTGACTGATTCGCATTCGTTAGGTGAAGGTAATCAAAAAATCGGGATGTTAGTTGGGAGGACTTACTCTCTACAAGGACTTTGTTCTTGAAACAAATTAATTAAAAAAAAACACATCTTAAAATGTTGCAATTTTCTGCCAAATAAAAATCAAAATGGAATTTAAAGACAAATACTGGATAAGCAGTGACTGTTGCACTTCCCATTGTGAAAATGAGAGATTTTAAAAGAACCCAAAAATCTTCTTAAATCGTTATTTATGTACAAAACAACTCTTCTGGTGCCTCTGATGCCCAGCAGTCTTTTCTGGGTGTCTTTTTGCACACATTAATGTTACCAATCTTTTGAGCGAAGCAACTGCCGTGAAATTCGGACTGGAATCTCAAGAGTCATGTTACGTGAGCAGTACTACTCTAGAAGAATGATTCAAAATCCTTTGATTTTATGAAGTGGGAAAGGTGACAGTGGCAAAACTGTTGAAAGTTGTTCGTACGTATGGACACTGCTTTGTAGCACTTGTTACTTTTTTGCAAGCAGTTTAAAACAAACTTTATAGCAAAAACTCGATTTCAGATCAATTCCTGACTTCGAGTCCTACATAGCGAAAAATACTCCACGGGTTAATTCACAAAACTGACTCTTGCTTTCAGAAGATTTGAAAAATCTACAACTCTTATTCTTGACTTTTATTTTTTACATCCTCGAAACTTAAAGAAAAAAATTTCTTCTAACATTGTCAAGGCCAAGGCTTTCAAGAACTGATGTAAAAATATTGTCATAGCCCCAGAAGTTACCACGGATAGGATGGATCCAAGATAAGTTTAATCGTTTCCTTCTCTTTCATACAAAAATGCAGTACAATCCTATGGGTTTGTATTTTCCATCCACAGTCTTTATCTTGATAGAGACCTCCGAAACCTGTTGGACCCGTTTTCAGGGGAATTTGATAATATGATTTTGGTTGTTGATCAGGGGTCCGTCGAGTTTTTTCAGACTGGAGAGAATCCAAAGTTTCTGAGTAAATAGGAGGTACACCAAAATATTTAACTTGGGCTCCACGTCCTCCATAACACTGCCCTTCCATTAATTTCAAGAGCATCAAGTGCATTGTAGAGAAGGTGGTGTTTTCTTAAACTATACCATAAAGCAGGAAAAATCCTATGTGAACTGGTGTCCCCCAAAAAATAAGCGAGTCTTACAATTGAGACTTTCACAGGTGTAATTGGGAGTGTGAATTATTGTTATCATTAAAGCATCTGGAGCTAAATTTTAGTTCACATTTTTCCCTCCAAACATTAGCTAAAACTCCAGCTCAATTTTGACAGAAGAGCTTTGTGTAGAACGCGTTACTACAAACAGCTGTTCTCTAAAAATTGTGGCAAAGATTTTTCAAAGATTTTGAAGTGAATTTTAAGTGCTCTTGCCGCAAACAGGACGATCATACCAAGGCTGTCAAAATTTAGTTTGGAATAAATGTGCCGAACAATTTATCAGTTTGCTTAGTTTTGACAGCTGAAAAATGTACACTGCAAAATAAAACTTTGAAATTTTAGCTGGAACTACGTTTCTACTACGCTTAAAGGTGGAATGTCTCGATTACAGGTAAGTACAAGTTTTTTCATCTGCCCTTGAAGTCTTGATCTTTGACGTTAGCCGGTAACTTCCCGACCCTACGACTATCGGAGTTTCTTCATTGAGAGATTTGTTTGAAAAAAAATTTGGAGAATCATCTATCAGTGAATACAGTTTTTCAAAAGTTTGATGATTGTCCAATCGAATTAAGTTGTACTCAACTAATTATTGAGCTTCTACAGACCACAGAGTTCAATTCGTCTATGTTTTAGCTTGGTTTTAATGTTTGACTTACAGCCTTCCCAATGCCTCTGAACCAAAAGATAAGTGAGCTTAGAAGAACTATTAAAAATGGAGAAAACTTCGATGGTGGGGAGGGTATTATATGATAGGTTTGGTGTCTAGTAGAATTACAGAATAGAAGCTGTTGTAAAAGTAGGGAGAAAAAAGCAGCCATGTTGTTCTGATATATGTATGTCTATAACAGTGGTGGGCACATATTCATCTCCAGTTAAAATAAAAGTTTGAAGATGTTCCTGAACAGTTTGGGATATTAAAAACACCAAACAAATCCTAAAACAGTATCTTTCGTTATCCTATAATTTAATCAGGACCCGCGATCTTAAAGTTGTTCTTTGTACTACACGCCGTTGAAATTGGATCTTCGTGTGTTCTTGGGAATATTTTATCAAGATTTGTTATAGTTTGTGACAGGAATATTGAATTCTTCCTGATTCCTGGGAATTTTTGAAAATTCCCAGAACCCTTTTCGTTTCTAGTATATAAATCATAATCAACTGAAGCTTAGAGCTTGCAAGACATCTTTCGCGAGGAAAGGGACTAAAAAATTTTCTCATCTTTAGGTACATACCTGCAATAATTTTACTGAAAATCATTCTCTTCCAACAATTCCTTCCAAGAATATAACATTATCCTCTGTCGATCTATTTACAAAAGCAAATAATATATACCTATGCATCATGGTGTATAATATGTAAATTGTTCCATTGAAACCGTACAAAACACCCATGAACAATAATTCTTAAATCATTTTTCATAAAACCAAAAACCAAAGAAAAAAGACGCGTTTAACGTCCTTTTATTATATCCAAAAGCACGGTGACAAACATTTTCATTTTCTATACCTAACCAAAAAAAGTTGTCAACGCACATTTACCGTTACCTACCGTACCGTATAGGTACATTTGCCAGCGCCTTATATTCTTTATTCCCTTAATTGCTTCTTTCATCTTCCTGCTTGTTGCGGTATTTCTTATCAGCATGTTCAAATTATAAGCCTCTTCCCCAGCCCAGCCAAGCCCAGCAGCCCCCTCTGCGTCAATTCAATATAAAAGGTAGCTACTACAACGAATAAAAAAAAAAGAAGCCATACCAACTTTATCGCCTCCTGAATGAACAGGAACAGTGAGTTCCTAGTAAATACACACAAAAAAAAAAAAAAAAAAAATTACAAGAAATTTACATAAAGGATCAATCTCGCAGAATTAATGGCTTTCGTTGTGATAGCGCGTTCTGTGTTAAACCACTGGGAGGGAAGAAAATGTATAAAAAAGAAAAAAAAAATCCCGGAAATATAATGACGACAAACACTACGCGGATTACTACCAAACCATCACACAGCATGTGAGCTTTCAAATGTATTTAAGTACGCACAATCCATTTATTGTTACGCTTTACAGAACTAAGTGTCATTTACATTCAAAGACGTCAAAAATTAAGAGAATTTCGCCAGAAAATTAAATCGAAAATTTATGAAGTTAGTAATTTATTTCATTTTATTTTTGGGTTATTGAAATATGTCATTTTCCCATCTCATTTTCAGCCTTTATTTACAAAACAATTGTTTTTATTTGACATCGCCTCAAATTTGTTGGTTCACCTGTCGAGTGTCGCAATATGGCGGCGCCACTCAATAGCTCGCATTTAGTTGACCGTGTAGTATTCTCACTAATTCAAGCACGTGCTCGCGTCATATTTTTTTTTTTTTTTTTTATAATGCACTCGCACTCAAAGGGATATAAATACCTTTATAATGAATTAACATGTGCGAGCGAGGAAAGAGAAGGAATAGAAAGATAGGAAAGAAAGGTGGTACAGTGGTTTGAGATTTTAGGTGATAACTATCTCATGGAAATTCCACGGGTGGCATCCAGTTGAAACTTGGGAAATAAATAAAAATAAATTGCTGCCCTCGGCAACGATATATGTACCTAGTGATAGTGAGTCAAATAATCCGGTTAACAAGTGAAAAACCAAGAATAGTGCGAAATATCCGAAGATGATAATTATGTAACGTTAGTATTTAACGGTCTCCAATAAATAAATAAATAAATGAATTAATTTCATTCCGTAAGAGTAAGACAGAACGTGCCGAGAGAGTTCGTGCTTGTACCTAGTTAAATGAAAAATACTTTTGGTAAGTAAATTTAATTTATATTGTGAATTTATTGGAACTACAATCGCCCAGTGGCCAAAATTCGGCCATTTAAATGCCTAAAACTGTGGGAAAAAAATTTCACAGTGAATTTATACGAAAACAAAAATACAAAACAAAATATTCCCAGCACATCTACTCAGTAATACCTTTCCAACGATATATATATCATCTCAATCGGTTGGGTAACCACCTCGCAATTGGTACCACAAGTAAAGTGCACGACTGGATCGTAAGACCTTGCTCTAATGTTTTAAAATGGTGTTGGGTGCTTGAGATTTTTGGAAAAAAGCATTGAAAAATAATATGAAATTTTATAAATCACTGAAAAATCAATACCTTAAATGTTTTTTGAAGAAAATAAAGTAAGCCAACAGGTTTTTTTTTCAAAAAAAAAAAAACAGTTTTTGTTTAAAAACTTTTCGAAAATATATTCCAAATATTTTTTGAGTACGCCAACTTCTAGCACTTTGTAGTTCTTATCAGAAAAATAAAATTAAAAAAATATAGATTAAACCGTTGTTGGAAAAAACAAAAATAAATTTTTTTTTTTTTTTAAATCTCAAAAAAAAAAAAACTTTTTTGAAAAATTTAAGAATTTATATTATTTCTTTTATAAAAGGGCTTCTACATTAAAAATTTCATCGCAATTCGTCAAGTGGCTTAAGTGAAAATCGAATTTCAAAAAACCGGTCCTATGGGAGGTGCCGTTATAAGACTTTTCCTGAAAAATCTATTCCAACCAAGACATAAAGTTATCACAGAAAACACGATTCTAAAAGTTTTACAAAAATCGTAGGAGCCGTTTTTGAGAAAAAATAATTGTTCACTAAAAATCGTATGGCAGGTACCGTTAGTTTTAGAGCTAGAATCCTGATTCCAAAAACCCCTCTGTAGAGATCTGTAGGACATCATAATAATACTATCTACCAAGTTTGAAGCAAATCGGTCCAGCAGTTTAGGCTGTAGGTGCCGATACAGACGGACAGACAGACAGACAGACAGAATTGTCGGACACACTTTTTTCGACTTCTCTATCATCGTAATGTTATGTTTGATTGTTAGAATTTTTTTATTCTCACTCATTCATGCACTTGCTCTGTGGTATTTGTGTTTTGCACAATGTTATGATGAAAACCGGTCAGGAAGTGAAAAATTAAGAATAGTGCGTAAAATATCGGACGATGAATTATTTTAAGCCGTAAGAGAAAGCCAAAAGATTTCTTGTTTGTAAGGAAAAGAAAAAGCTCTTGGTAAGTTAATTAGATTTTTATAGGGAGTTTATAAAAACGAAAAAGTTTCACTTGCATCGGGGTTTCATAAACCCACACAAATTTGTTTGTTGGTGTCTCATAATCTGCTACACTACATAAGTATTAGGTACTTTTTGTATCACCACTTGGTGAAATTCCCCTTAAAACCTATCCGCATTACAATTCTAAAAAAAAAAATAAAAAACACACACCAAATGCAAACAAACGAAAAAATACCCAAGTGGAATGATTAGCTTCAGAAAAATTTAAAGTCCTTCCGACTCCCACTCCAACTCCGACCCCAGCTAAAAATCACTTTTCTAAGTATTAACACTGAGAGGTAAAAATGGCCTGCCAGAATGAAAAAGTGTCAGACGCGCATTAGGGCCGGGAAAAAAATTAAGCTCCCTTTACCTTTCCACCTCCATATCCGCCCCACCTCCGCCCACCTTTGCACTAACTTACAGCCAGGTAAAGGAAAAAAGTAATGTTTTATTTTTGGCCCTAAATCTGATTGAGTACATCCGTTTCAAAGAGATTTTTGAAAAGTCCAATGCTTTTGGAATGATGTGAAGATAGGTTGAGCTCAAAAAAGGACCATTTCTAAGATAATTTCGGTGTCGTCCTTGTGAGGAGCGTTTGTACGACGATATGAAAAAAAAAACATTCATGAACTCCATTCGTCGCATACAAACAATGTGTAGCCTTTTCTTTTCTCCTTCTTCTTTGCTTTTTCTTTAACTTTTACTTGGATGTTGTACTTGCACATGTAAGTACATACACATACAGCATACACATACATATATATGTAAATTTTCTTTTGAATGGAGAAAAAATTTCCCAGAAAATCAAAAAAGGAAGTACAGAAAATAAAAGACACGTTTTCCGCTCCAAGATGAATGACTGAGATTTATACTACTTTGAAAATTTTTGTCCTTAAAGATAAATGAGAAAGCAGAGTTCCTGATTTTTCTTTTAATTTTGTATTTTGGATTTTCTTTTATTTTACTTTTTCCAACATACATTATAGATGTAGGTATGTATGTGTGTATATTAAAAAAAAAAAAAAAAAACATACCTACCTATATGTAACAACTATAAGGACACATTTTACTTATTCGGAAAAAGTTAAGAACTGTGATTCTGCACAGTGCATTGTGTAAGTCGTTTCTGTCGCTTTTGCTTCATGTTGCAGAAGAAAGGGTATAAGGACTAAGGAATCCAACATCATGAAGTGAATGTTGCGCTTGAATAACTTTAAATTATGTTCCCGGCAGTAGGCATTTCAATTTACTTCCTTCCAAAGCGAACAAAAAGGATGAAATAAATTTTGTTAATTCCGAGTGAAAGGATGAATGTCCTGATATTTTTTTTGTTTTTTTTTTTTGCGTTTACATCTTTATTATGAGAAACAATTAATTTAGTTTTAAGAAAACTTCAATGTTGATTGACTAATTTTCGGATTTAAGTTATGAGTGATAACCGGGAAATTGGTTATTAGGTTTTTTTTTTGTTTAACAAAAGACAAAATATGGTTTATGTGAACCTTTTAAATCATCCCGCAGCCTTGGGCGGCGACAAGATTGAAGTTGGGGTTTGAAAGCCTTATGCAAGCCATTTCCTCTCAGACTTCACAAGCTATATTTATCTGCAAAAGGATTTTGTCAACAAGTTCGAAAGCAGTCAACAGCATTTAATGAACAACTAAAAATTTTAATAAAGGCTAAAAAAGAGAATAGTCTTGCTACGGAAAGCTTGTTTGTAGCTTGGCTAAGCAAGCTTTCAACTTTTCTTGGATGTGTTATAACGGTCTTATACAAGCAAACATAATTTAAAGTGATTTAGAAATTACAAGAAATAAGATTTGTATTTACTTTTCTTTATAAAGTTTTTCAATTTAATTATACATTTCACCAATTAATGTTATCCACAGAACCATACTTTGTCGGACTATTTTCAATCGCGTCAACTAGGAGATGCTCCTTCATTTTCCACTGTTTGCACCTCCTTTGGCAGCTATTATATTTTTAACTTGCAATTAACAATTTCGGAAGGCCTTAGACAGGCTACTTAAATCTCTTATTTGCAAGCATTGTATACAAAACTTTTGTACCTCTTTTCCAATCTCTTACAGCACCTATTTAAAAAAAATAAAATGCACGACTGGGTCGCACGAACTTGCTCTAATGAGTGACAGTGGTTTATGGGCTTGAGATTTTGATAAAAATAAAATTTTCAAAATTCTTAAATAAATACTTAGACTAATTTGAGCTGAAAAAAAAAGTACTCCATTTTATTTCTTGGATAAATTTGAATTTATGACAATAAATTTAGAAAAATCTGTGGAGCGGTTTTTGAGAAAAAAAGTTTTTTTTGAAAAACTTTTTGAAAAAAATTTTCAAAAAAAATTCAAAAACGCCAGTTCATAGGTATTCAGCAAATACATTTATTTAAAATTTTTAAAAAAAAATTTAATAAGCAGTTTTCGAAATATTAATTTTTTAAATTTTTTTTTAAAAAATGCTTTTAAAAATACAAAAAAATATTTTTCAAAAATATTGGTATGCAATACAAATTGAGCTACCTACAGCTATATGTGTGTGAAATTTCGAAAGAATCGGTTGAGTCGTTTTTGAGATAGTCGAAAGCAAAAAAAACGGTCCTATGGAAAGTACCGTTCTTAGCCATTTTTTAAAACTTTTTTTTCAGCCATATGATTGGTCGTACCTAAAAAGCAACACTGATTTTTTTAATTAAAAATCGTTAGAGCCGTTTTTGAGAAAAATAAGCTTTAACGTAACGGTTGTATGGCAGGTACCGTTATTTTTTGAGCTAAAAAAAAAATTTCAATTTCCTTTCTGTACAATACCTAAAAAAGTCTATATACCAAGTTTGAAGCAATTCGGCCCACCCGTTTGGCTGTAGGTCTACATACAGACAGACAGACAGACAGACAGACATACAGACGGACAGAATTTTTAGACCATCTTTTTTCGTCTTCGCTATCATCGTAATGTCATGTTTGATTGTTATCTCAAAACTTTTTTTTTCGACGAATGCATAACTTGCCTTATAGTACCTATAATCGCAAGTAAAAATAAGTTACGAGGGACGGCCAAATCAATCCTAGATACCAAATTTGAAGCAAATCGGCCCATCCGTTCAGGCTCTAGAAGCGCGAACAGACAGACAGACAGACAGACAGACAGACAGACGGACGGAATTCCCAGACCCACTTTTTTCGACTTCTCCATCATCGTAATGTCATGTGTGATTGTTATCTCGAAATTTTTTTTCTGCACGAATCCATAACTTGCCTTATAGTACCTATAATCGCAAGTAAAAATGATGAAAAATGTTTTTCTTGAGTACGCTTGCCTTATAACCCACACACGCATACATTGAACAGCCGATACGCCCAAAATGAGTCACTGTTTGGTGAGGATTTTGGTCGAGAGGCATAATTGGGCCATTTTTCTTAGAAAATGAGCAAGGAGTGGCCATTACAGTCAATGGCGATCGTTATCGGGCCATGTTGAACGATAATGTGTTTAAAAACTGGACCGATCGTGTAGGCTACTGCATGGCCAGCCGAGGCAGCCATTTGAATGAAGATATTTTCGGAAGGATTGAACTATCAAATAAATAAAGAAATTTGAGAAAATATTGAGCAGTTTTTTTTATAGCATTTTCAAAAAAAAAAAGTTATTACAAGCTCTTAACAAGCATTTACTTGCAAATAAAAAAAAATGAAGCTTTCACAAGAATTGAAAGTTTCGGCTATTGGAAGGCAAATGAAAGGGATAAACCGCTTCTGGAAAAAGAAAATATATAGTTATTTCCCTCAAGATGACCATATCTAAGAAGACCTTACAACACTTGGTTATACCTACCTACATAAGATGTCAGTTCATACCGATGCTAACATAATAAAAATAACTATACCTCTCCACTACTAAATCTAACATTACGAAGAAGACGGCTCTGCCATTCAAAGTTTCTTCAGATTCTTAAATAAAGGCTGTTTTTTTTTAGACGGCCAAGAATTTAGCTTTATTATAAAGATATGGGTTTGCCATTATGTTTTAAAAATGATTTCGGGCAAGTAGCCGCCACGGCTGGCTCGAATAAATTCATGAGCGATTATGTCGATTGAATATTGTTAATAAATTTGCACGATTTCGAAATGTTGTTCAAGAGTAAGTTTAGTCATTATGAAATGGCAAACCAAACTGAGTATAAATCAAGTGACAGCTGTCAAAAAGACCAACTTCGAAAAAAGTATTGACAGATTGAAAACCACACGCCTCAAAAAGCACCCTTTGCAATTGCAAAAAACATTGCTTGAACTCGTTTGTTTTTGCAAACTCCAATCCGTCACTATCCGTTATGTTTCAAATCCTAGTCCCAGCTTAAGTCCAAAGTAAGGCTTAAGTTCATAATGTTATATTGTTTCTTACGACACATGGTTAAAAAGGTGAATCACAACTGTTTAGTTGCACAAGCAACCACTTTCGACTTTAAACTTTATCATTCTTCATTCAAAAACCTAGCTTCTGTTCAATATTGGGCGGATCTCCGACCTCCTTTTTGAAACATAAGATTTTGTAATTCATAAACTTTACTTTTGAATTTGATACTTCTTGATCTTTTTATTAAACTTAGTTGGCCTTGAAGCCCGATGCCACGCCCCAAATTCAAAAATAACATAAAGTAACTTGACTTCTCCTATAGATAGGGTACAATTCATCTCAGTTCCAAACAATCCGCAGTCTGTACTTTTGTTGTTTCATTTTATTTGTCAACATTCTGCTAAGTTTAAAACTTTGCTCATAAATTTCTGTTAATTTATTCATGAACAATATCCGCGGCTATAGTGGGATGAGGGAGGGAGGATGCTGAGCTTTCTGCGATTACTTTTTTATTTTTCCTGTTTTGATGTTGTGTCCTGTTTATTTGGTTTATGTATGTCGTAAGTATTGTTTTGTTCGTGTCCTTTTTGGTGTGTATGGCAGTAAAAATAAAAATAAAAACATTGTTTTCAGTAAAAAAAAATAAATTCTTTTTCCTTAATCGAAGAGGACGACATTCCACCAAGTTTTCCAATTAAATTACTCAAGTGGAAACTACTGGGAATAGCTTTCTCGAGTTTTATTGTGGGAGTGTTTTTTTTTTCTGTTGTTAATTGTGGTGGAGTCATTGTATTAGCATTCCAAGTTGATGTTTTTTTTTGTCTTTGGATTTACTATTTTTAGACTAGGATATACAGAAATGGAAAACACATCCTGCACGTGCAAAATATTGTTAAATTAATTTATTTCCTGCCGGTATGGAACGTGCTGCATATATACCTACTTAAAAACATCTGGTGGCGGTGCTTGCTATTGCTCGCCTATTAAAGGCAAATGCTACAAAATAAATTACAAAATGAGTTTACGAGTTTTCTCCAGGAAAAAGGAAGAAGTCAAGGAAAAGGAGAAATGAAGTTTTTTTTTTTTCTTTCTTATTACTGATTTCTGCAAGGATATCATGTGAATACTTAATACAAATTATGAGCCATATTGATAGGTAATGAATCTTATATGGCGAAGGTCCTTAAAGTAAGAAAAGGATATGTTTTTGTTAAAAAAAGTTCTCTCTGAATCTTTTTGAGTAAATATAAAAAAAAATGATTAAAGTCCGCAAACACTCAACACACAATCTCCGAATACTCCGCAGAAATGTTCAGAAACTGTTCGGGATTATTCGCGAGGACACTTCTGCATCAGATTGGGAAACGTCAAGCAGAATATCCCTTTAATAGTTTTTTACAATATTATATTATATATATTTTGAGTGGCCTAAGGCAGCCATTTTGTTTGAGTGACGTCTGTCAAATCTGTTGGTTATATTTTTTAATTACTGATACCAAATCACCATGGCATTAACACGACTAAATAACATGTCCTAATGATGAACTGTTTGGGCTCAAGAGCGTGTGGAAAAAGACTCCAATATTGGCCAAAGAATCGCATTTTTTAATCAGTTGCTGTGTTTGCAAGCAAAAATTACAACACAGTTTGTTGTGGATTTTGGAGTGGTATAGTTGGTCCATACTTTTCCGAAAACGACTTTGGTGAGGTGGTAAGAGTCAATGGACGACATGTTGTTCCAGCATGGATAAAGCTCAGTGCCACACACCTGACACCACGATCTACTAAATCTCCATCTACCCGCCCTTATTGAAAAAAATTTTTAGACCATGATGGACAAGATTTCCGTTCATCTAACCAGCGAGAAATTCGGTGGTTTAAGGCCAGGTCAACCATGCACCAAAATTTTTTACACAGATTTTGAAAAAGAACCAAGAATTCGAAATTGATACTGACCATCTGTTTAACGATTAAACAGTGTGCCACTGCATTCCTCTTCAACATCCTATACTGAACAACAGCAAGCAGCAGTTCTATTTTTCATAGATCCGTTCAAATTCTTGGATATCCTAATAAAAGTGTCATATTATTGGAAGAACGATAAGGGATGTCAGTGGAGCATTCGCAAGTATCAAAGTGAAGACAGCATTAATTATTCTGGCTGTCTGCTGTCATCAGATGCAGAACATCATCATCGCAGATTTGCACAATGCACAAGGACAATGTGTGTGGACTTAGTATGTTCGGGTTGTATTATAACCTCACAGAATAATATCAGCGGAGAGATCTGTCGAAGAATTGCAGTGCTTACGAGCTGTGGGAAGACATCCCACCTAAGAATTGCTTGAGGTCTTCTCGAAAAAGTGTTCAAGAACTGTTCGTTGACTGTCCACAAAATTTGTTAAAACTGTTGGAAGACTGTTTCGCAATTTTTCCATGAACAAACAAACTGTTTCGGAACAGGACCCCAATGCTTCCAGTTGTTTTCTATAAAAAAGCTTTAAGAAAATGAATAATTCTTACAGGACAATACAACTTGAAACCACACCGTAATCAAGACAAAAAGCCAATTATTCTCAAAAACATGAATTAAGTGTACTCCTCATTATCGCCAGTGTAGTCAGTAGCATCTTGATCCCATCAAAACTTACCTTTGTACCAAATCATTGTCAAGATGTCGTCGCCGGTCGCATCAACAACACCATTAGATGCAATGGCCACCTTTCTTCTTCTATCACACCTCAGTTGCAGCATAAAATTTGTACTGCTACGTGTAAAGGAGGTGCCACATTGCATATTTTTGGGGGCTGGGGCGGAATACAACGTAAGCTCATTTTCACAAAACTGATGTTTTCGAAATATCAAAACAAAACAATGGTCTAGTCAAAGTTTTGTCCTCGATTTACATCAACTGCTGCTTCGGATGAAATTGATGTTACACCTTTCGTCCTTTACAAAAACAAACAATGAAATCCCTTGACAGTTCTTCGTTCTTTTGTCACAAAAAGGTCGTGTGCTTATCTAATACAGGACTCAAATTGACGTTACATTGTTGTGAAACATTGCCAGCGATAAGAAAAGTATTTGCAAGACTAGCTACTTGGTACTTTGTGGATTATTATAATACCTGGGTTAGGTTTTGGCAAAGTTCTTGAAATATACAATTTTCTTTGGTCTTGGCTAGAAATTAAATAAATGTGTTTTCATTCAAGGAACAATAATTGCAGAAGTTTATTTATTTTGAGGGGATAAAGGTGAACATGGAGAACTGGAATTGGTGGTGTAAATGTGAATAGGGAAGGAAGGAAAAGGATGGAAAACTGAAGGAGTCTCTTTACTAGGTGTGTTATACACACAATCGAAGTTGAATCTTTTTTTTTTTTGTGAGATATTTTGAACTTATTTAAAAACACTTTATATTAAGCTCTACCATCCACCAACACCAAATTGCATCATTCAACAAAAGTCGGAAGAACCCCGCATTTGATAAAAATTTTTTTTCAAACCTGTGTATACCACGCCCCCTATATGAAAAGATCAATTTTTTGATTTTACTTTATAATCACAACAAGGTGCCAAATATAATCTTTTGACTTTTTCGACACGTTTTGAGTTTTTCAGAAAAGACATGGAATCCGGTGAGATTTCAAAATTTCAGACATTACTATAAGTGCTGAAGCTGAAAACTGCCCGACTTGGTTCTGTTAGAAGTGTGCAAAGCCTTAAACTTTTATCAATTCTGTCCAGAAACAATTGTCAGTACATGGAATATATGAGATAACATTTATATATGATCACATTCTGGTTGCTATGGATTGCACCATCTGTTGCCCTCACGGATTTTCGTAGTATCGAAGACTGTAGTTCCCATGTATTATTCGATGCAAATGGGAGAGTTCGACTTGTGCAGTGGCTACCACACTGCGTGACTATTTACGAAAGAATTCATTATTTTGTGAAGAAATATTGTTATAGTAAGTGTCGTAAATATGGCCCAGGTTGGTAATATGGCCCACTTCAATATATTATGAATAAAACATACTAGGCACTGAACTAACCGTTCAAATCAAACAAATTTAAACCGGTATTGCATTGTGCTTTGAAGACAGTAGTTGATTACTTTTGGGAGTGAGTGGATTTTGTTAATTTTATTGGTGATCGTTATAATTTTGGGTGAGTTTACTTAAAAAATTTTGTATACAATTTTTTGAAAATTGAATAAGTTTTGCGTTATGTCCAGAGTGTTATATTTTATGTTATCCAATGTGAAATAAAATATTTGATCGAGTTTGTTAAACATTAAAAAAAAAATTATTTTTATATGGTCGATAATATGGTACATTCCAGGTTTTGATATAAGCCAGTGGGCCATATTTGAAACAAGGTTTATCCTCGATTTCGTTTTTTTTTTTTAAGGAATCACATCATGGGTGGCAATGAAAAGCAATATTTTATATGTGAATTCTGCATGCCTTACCATCACTAAATATTTAAAAAAAACATTGTTTCAAATATGTAGCACCCTGGTCCATATTTGAAACTAAGTGGGCCATATTACCAGCAGTTTTTTTTTAAATTGTGAAATGAAGTTCCTTAAATTTTTGGTTATTAACTTTTTGTGATATTTGTTTTTTCAATGATTATAGTTTCTAAAGTCTGAAGTTAAAATAATTTGTAAGACTGTTTACGAACAAAATAAATGAATTAGACTTTAATGTATAGTTAAGAAAATGTTAAAGGTGGGCTACATTTGGCGCACTTTCTTTTTTTTTGAGACCAATACCCTACGCAATTTTAGAAAAATAAATCAAAATCGGTTGAGCGTTTAGAGGAAATTTTTTAGTTAATCAGTTTAAAAAAATGTGTGTGGGCAATTCACAAATGGCAATATACAGGCGCACATACATAATAATGTGTACCAGTACACGGCTTTTTAGATGAGAGTAGGGAGAGGTTAAAGAGGATGTCCAGAGTATAAAGTACTGTGTGATGTTTTCTATCTCATTCTCTCACCGGCTTAATCTTATATTTCTGTGTTTGTCTCTTTGTCGTGACGCATTTTCGTTTCATCGAATTTCAAATAACAACAATTCTAAAAGAGATTCAATTCTAAACCCTTTTTGTATCATTTGGAAAACAAGTCGGAGTCCCATTTTCTTTGAAGAATAAACTGACTGACTACATGAATAAAAATCATCAACGAGAAGGGAATAATAGATTTCATCTGGTATCTACTGTTCCGAACTGGTCATGAGAGATGCTATCAAAGTTGAGAAAATCTAAAAAAAAAAAAACAAATCTGGTAGAGTTTAGTGGTTTGGGTATTATTTCCGAAGAAATTTTTGGTAATGGGTGCCATAAGGTACCCTGCATC
Organism: Platycheirus albimanus; assembly: GCA_916050605.2. Lineage (NCBI taxonomy): Eukaryota > Metazoa > Arthropoda > Insecta > Diptera > Syrphidae > Platycheirus > Platycheirus albimanus. The sequence continues at coordinate 14,626,641 of OU696698.1, read as the reverse complement.
TGCAGTTAGAATTAAAAATGTTTTTGGTTCGTTTTTTTTTTTTTTTTTTTGAATTTCGTACTTCGTATACATGGAGCCAAAGAACGGTTGCCGAAAAAAAATATTTTGTTTTAATCTAGTTTTTGAATTTTTGACAATTTGTTCTACAAATTTGACTAAAGTTACTTTTATAGGACGTCTAACTCAAAAGAAAATTTAAAAAAAAAAATGTCTTAATGGTACCTAAGAATTCTGAAAGCAAAAAATATTAAATGCGCTTTTCCAAGAAAACGTTTGCAGGAGTAAAATGTTTATATATATTTTTTTTTTCAATCTCAAGTCCTATGCCCACGTTCTGTTGGTCATACCAGTAAACTTGGACATATGGGATTTCACCCAAGTATAGTCACCTCAGACACGTTTAAGGCACTGTTTCCGTTGTTGATTAAAAAATAATTCCTACGGTTCTTGGGACAGCAATTTTAATATCGTACCTACTTTGATGACAGGCGCTTTTTTAGTATCTTTCTTCACCTGTTTTGGGTCGGATCCTTTTTTCCTAAGACTCAAGTTCAAACTTGAAGCACATCTATTAAATTATTCCCTAAAGTTTCGAACTTTGTCATCCTTTTGTATCTGTTTTTGTTTTTTTTTTCCTATAATCTCAAAAGACATTCAATAAAATTCTTACGATTTCATTTATTTTTTATCAAATCACATAAAAATGTTTTTAATTCTTTCAATGGTTCTGTGTGACCCAAAGACCTTAATAAGGGTAACCCATTCAAACTTTATTAACAATAAAAAAAAAAAAAAAAGAACTTGAAGCAACACAAACTAGGCCAATAAAAATCGCAATTTAATATAACTTTGCGTCGTTTCTAGGGTCAAAAGCAAGCATGTGTGTAGTGTGTCCTGTGTCCTATGTCCTGTCCTATCCACCTCAATCCATCCTTATACAAAATGGTAAAATGAAATTGCCCCAACCGCTTTATTTTCCAGAAAAAAAAAGAAAGGGGAGACTATTGGCCGTCGTCGATGGTTTGTTATCCTTGGTTTGGGTTTAGAGTTGGGGTGTCTTAAAAGTCATCTCACATGTGTGGTGAATCGGTTTGATTGTTAGTTTTTATTAGATCCTGCTTTTTGTCTCTCATCCCCCTCCCCCTTTCATTTCCCATTTTCAGTAAATTCACATTCCACTTTTCACCTCTTATCGAAAAGATATGCGACCCCAATCATCCTTATCTATATGAAATAACCCGCACCGTCCGACCCTTTGGTAGACAAATATTTACACCGAGTTCCTGAATGGATATCTAACGAATGTCCAGGAACTGTTTGTATTTTTTTTTTTTCTTAGTTCTTTCCCTTCATCTGTGCTGTGCCTCAAATGACGTGGGGATTACTTCAAGCCGGTGGAGCTCAGGTCAATAATAATCAGGATGTCAGAGAAAAAAATGGAAAGGACGAAAAAAAAAAGAAAATCTCAAACCCGCAGCAACATTGTGTAGTACGTTCATTTTTATTCGTTCCGCATCGATGTGGGACGATATGAGGCAAACGAAGATAGGTGCGACGACAGTGAATAAAAGTCGTAGATATGTGTAACAGTATCCTATCGCTCAAGGATTGCAGATAGACGCAGAGAAGGAGCAAAAAAAAAAAACAATTTTGGATTTATGAACATCACTTTAAGGCACGTGCTTCCTTTCTTTTCTGACACTGTGACATGGGCTGCTGCAGTATTGTATACCTTTAGATAGGTGGGTCTGGGTCTGGGTATACCATGTTGTATAGAAAGAGGTACGGGTAGGTATACCTATAGAAAACTGGATGAAACAGCAAAAGGAATACAATGTGTCAATGTGTTTTATTTGCCAATAAATATCGTCCCTATACGATGCACCCCCATCACAAGCCCTTTTCGGCTTTATTAGATTTTTTTCGTTTCCCAAAGTGGCATATAAAAACCATGAGGGTTAAATTACCAGCTATTCCAAATATATAAATGGCTTACATGAATGTGGGCCGTAAATATTCCAAGTTTCGAACGGGGATACCAATATTTTCTTTGCTCCGATGAAGGTTTTGTGTATTTTATTTTATTCCTTGGAAGTATTGAAACAGCTTAAGAAAATGAGCATTTAGTAGAATTTATAGCTCAAATGACTGCAAATCAGTTATTGAAGGACGTGCCGCGAAGATCGATAAAAATGGAAATAATACAAGTTAAAGAGTGTTATAACGATGACGCAGTGGCAGAGCGATGGGAGTGGGAGGAAGCACATCAGGACTTATCACACACATTAAGGATAAACCTATTGTGGCTGGTGCTTAGACGAATTATTTAAAGCCCATCAATTAGACTGGGCTTTTCATTGCAAAGTGATTTGTTTGTTGAGGTTTTGGTTTTGAATAATTGGGCTTAGCTTAGTCGCAAGATGAATGGTAAAAAAAAAAAGTTCAGTAATACAAAATGGTGACAGGTCATTATATTTTAATATTTTTAATGACGACGTTCTGTTTCTTGCTGGAAAATAATGGTTCGGTTGACGAAATTTCCGATTTTCGGTATTTAGTTTCAAATTCTGGGGTGATCGAATATTCAGGACATGTTTTAAAAGTACCATGAGCATGGATTACTTGAAAAGATACTACAAGAGGATTGTGCGTTCTCTAAGTTTAACCGCATATCACTTGATCTATTTCGATTCACGGTTGATGATATGGGATAACTCTATCATCAATTTAAAGGATTGTTCAATTGGTGTGGGTAGATTTCTCCAGCCTGTGGCGACCATGTTGTTTTGGTGACAACTGCCGAATCTTGTTTTTGTTATTCAGTTGCCAAATAACCAGAGTAAGTATAAATTGTTTGAACAACACTCGCAAATGACTTTATTTTTAAAATTAGTGTTTATTTCTATACCTACCCGCCCTTATTGAAAAACCTTATATAATACATCTTGACTAAGCTTCTCAACCTGTCCCAACTTCAGAAAAAAAATCAGGAGACTTCTAAGCTATTTCGTCGTATATTTTAATGAGGAAAAGTTACCACAATAATTTTGTGCATTGCCAGGTTTTCAACAAAGACACTTCTTGTGTAAGTGAATAACCCACGTTGGGCGCCAGTTTCTACATTATTTTACAAACTGCAGTTTAGTCCTTATATTGAAGTTCTATAAGGCAAGTTGTGTATTCGCAAAAAAAATTTGAACTATCAAACAAGACAGAGAAGCCGAAAAAAGTGGATTCGACGATTCTATCTGTCTGTTTGTCTTACCGTATCGGCACCTACAGCCTAAAAGGCTGAACTGATTTTTAATGAAAAAATTAATTTTTCTCAAAAACAGCTTCTACGATTTTGATAAAATTTTCTGAATGGGGTTTTTGTGAAAACTTTATGTTTTGGTTTGAATTGATTTTTTATTTTTATAATTTCAATGAAATTTTTAATATAGAAGCCCTTTTGACACAAAAGATATTGATTCTCAAATTTTCCCAAAATTTTTTTTTTTTTGAATTTTTACAAATCTCTTGAAATAGGCATTCTCAAAAAAAAGGGAAAATATTTTCGATAAGTTTTTCTTTGTGTAAGCTTGCGTGTAAGTTTTTTTTTTTTTTTTTTTTAAACTGGTGGAACGATTTTGAAATTTTTTTTCTTAAAATTCAAAACAGTAAAATATTAAAAAAAAGGTGAATTTAATATGGCTTACTTCATTTTTTCCAAGACAGGATTGAACAAGTGATTTTAAAGTTTTTAATAAAATTTCAAACGATTGTTCCCTTTAATTTTTGTCCAAAATCGAAATGGCCAAGACTGATGTCAGACTTTGGAGTAAGTTCGTGCGACCCAGTCGTGCACTTTTGTTGATCCTTGAATTGATTCAAAAGCATGAATGTGATTGAATGATAGAATAAAACTGCAAGTGTATAGTTTGTATAATATTAGTCTGTCATATAAAGGGTGTTTTTTAAGCGTGTGGTTTTCAATCTGGCAATACTTTTTTCGGAGTTGGTCTTTTTGACAGCTGTCACTTGATGTATGTTCTGTTTGGTTTCTGTTCATTTCATAATGAATAGACTTACTTCTAAACAACATTTGCAAATCGTGCAAATTTATTACCAACATAATGGTTCGGTTCACACGACGCATCGGGCTCTGCGTCCATTATTCGGTCGACATAATCGCCCAGGAATTTATTCGAGCCAAAACCGCGGCGGCCATTTGCCCGAAATTATTTTTAAACCATAATGGCAAACCCTAATTTTTATAATAAAGCTAAATTATTGGCCATTACATTAAATAATATGCGTTTTATTTCTTCTTGAAACCACAAGTCTAAAAAACACCCTTTATTACACCACAACAGTGTGTAAGAGTTGCTTTCCACTAATTTGGAACTGAATGATTTCCGAAATTATTGTCAACGATTTATGAAACACCCTGTTTACAAAGTTTATAAAAATTCGTCGAACCGTTCGGGCTTCTCTATCATCATAATGCCATGTTTGATTAAAATCTCAATATTTTCAAGCAAATACAAATTAAGGACTGCAACTCAAATAAATAGATTTTCTTTATTTTGGGCTATTCCAGATGTTCCTATATTGTAAAGTAAGACCACTACAATAGAGGTTTAAGAAAAATAATTTCACACTTTTTGAAACCAAGATCCTCAAGACGATAAAGCGTTTTTGAACACAATACCCACATCCTGGCTCTTAGCCTTATTATTCTTCTCCTTAAATACAATGAAGTTAGTATACTGTAGACATACATCACTGCGATAAGAATCACCTTCCAGGTATATTCTCTAACCTACCTTTAATATACCGCGTTGTTTTCCAAAAACATCCGCAACGTTTATCACTGCAAGACTTATCGTTCGAAATTTATCACAACCAAAGCGAAAACCATACCTAAAAACGGAAATCACCTGCCATTAACTGACAATAGTGCTCTTATTCATTGCTTCCTTAATTCAATTAACTTGTGAACTTTGGACATTTATTAGATGTCAAGTGCCATAGTCTCAAACACACATACGAGTGTATATTCGTATATTCACACAAGATGAAACAAAAACCCACCACATGGATACATCTACATTATAAGAAAGCCCACTCTCACCAATACAGTGCAAAATGTATTTCCCCATCGACCGCCCCGCAATCTAGTGAAGAGGAAGTTATGCGCTCAATATAATCGGTTAATTGTGAAATTAACAATGAGTATCGTCATTACGCTTGATTTAATATCGGAGAGTTTGTATAGACATGAAGACAAGGACGATGATGATGACGATGGACGATCCTGGTGCTAAATTATATTGAAAACGGTTCGTGTATCCTGACGTTGTATCGGGTGCTGGTGCGGGTGGCAATGCGGAGTATATAGACTAGAAGATTACTTCTTTATGAATGAGTAATTTGTCTTCCTGATGGGGTTTACTATGAAACTAAACTCAATCAGTGACGTTGATGATCTGGGTCTGGGAAGGCAGGACAAACCGATTATTGTAGTTTTTAATTTTTTTTTTTTAAGAGAAAGGAGAAAAGGGACTATAAATTTTAACTGAATTGAAAAGGGTGAAATCCAAGCAGAAGGAATATTTATGGACATTGAAAAAGAGTGTCGGGAAATTCGGTATTTCAGTCTTTCTGTCTTTTCGCACCTTTATCGTCTAAACGATAGGCTGATTTGATTCAATTATGACAGTAAACGATTATATGGTGTCGTTATAACGTGTTTTTGGAATTGGCATTCTAGCCTTACGCCGGTCGTCAGTACAAAATTTTGTATGGACTAGATGCCTTACTTACTTATGTTAACTCAACTAAAGCGAGGTGTGCTCCTAGGCTTTGCTAAGTGTGCCCATCCAGCTGGCTCGATCTTTAGCCTGCCGTCTTAAATTGTACACTCCTAGTTGTCGGAGGTCTCCCTATACCTGGTCGCTCCATCGGAGATGACGGCTTCCTTAGCTTCTGACTCCCTCTGATGGTTTGGTGTGGAAGACTTTTCGAGCTGAAGTGTTGACGTCCATTTACTCTACATGGCCCAGCCATCTGAGTCATTAAATTTTTCTGGCTAGGCATATATTGCTGTACAGCACGTATAGTTCGTCGTTGTGTCATCTTCACCAAATGCTGTTTTCTCGGTTTACGCAGACAGGACCATAAATCGTACGCAGAACTTTTTTCCCGAAAACTCCAAGTGACTTTTCATCCGATTGGAAGAGGGTCCATGCCGTCAATGTCGTCCGCAAAACCCAGGTTATATTGAGTCGATTTATTAAAAATGGTGCCCGATGTACTGGCATGGGTGCTACATATATTACATTTTTAAGCACAATGTTAAAACATCTCCGGTGCTGTCTAGGGTTTCAGTAGAGTCCCTACCAACTATTTCGAAACATCGAGCATTTTCCATCATCATCATCCGTCATCCTGACGACACTCGTTTGTGTTTAACTCTATTAACACTGTCGAAGGCTGCTTTAAGATCGACGAACAGGTGTTGGGAAGCAGTGTTATATTCTTCGGTTTTCTCCAGGATCTGGTGTAATGTGTGGTCGGTTGTAGATTTTCTAGGTCTAGAGCCTCACTGGTAAGGACATATTAGATCATCAGCAAATGGCTTGAGACGTTCACATAAAACAGTATCTAATTAGCAGTGTTGAAAAGGCTTATGTCTCTAAAAGTGGAGCAGAGTTGGCGGCCTCCTTTTTTGTGAATCGGGCAGATTGTACTGAAATTCCACTCATGGGGCATAATTTTCTAGCATATTTTGCAGTTGAGTTGGTGTATGCTACAGACCAGGTCATCTCCAGCGTTTTTAAAAAGTTTTGCTTATAGACCATCGGACCCAGCTGCCTTGTTGGTTTTAAGTCTTTGTGATGGCTACTTTGATTCTATTTTGGTCGTCATGTAGATTAACTAGTACAAGTTGATCTTGGGCGGGATCTTCGCCGTCATCACCATTAAACAACTAGTTAAATTAGTCTCTCCAGATGACTCACATCGCCTGTGTTTCCACTATAGTGTTTCCATCTTGATCTTTGCAGGGCCCAGGGCAGCTTTAGAGACCTGATGTATAGACTGTTTCACTCTTCTGTAGAAGTTTCGCACCTTTTTTCTGCAAAAACATCTCTCGATCGCCGCGACTTCGTGTTGCTGCTGTTCTTTTTTCTTCCTCCTTAGTAAGCGTTTCTCATCTTTCCTTGCTCAACATACAGATTTCTGGACGATCTAGGATCTCTCTGGAGCCACGACTCATATGCCTCCGTTTTAGGTTTCTTTGCCTGAACACATTCGGAGTCGAAACAGAGGTTTATAGGAATGATGTGTGAAGCCCTTCCTCTGACGCCGAACTTTTCTGGCTTGTTGGCAAAGTTACAATTGGTCTTCCGGGTTATATCAACAGTCGAAGGATTTCTCGTAAGCTCAAGGGATAAGCGGTCTACCTAGGCGGTCTCTTCCAATTGAAGTCCTCTAACATTGAATTTCCTAAGAGTAGTTGATGTTTGTCTAAGAGCTTTCATTTAACTTAATGCCTTAGGTATGAGGTAATAAATAAAGATAAGGAAAAAGAGTCGGTGAAAAAACGGAACCTTGGGGCACACCAGCACTTATTTTGTTAATATCAGATTGACTGCGACAATGGAACGGTCTGAGATGTCATTTCCTATACCCAAAAAAAATATACTCTACGGATAGCGCCGCTCTTATTTCATGTTGTGACGCATTTGTAAGACATTCGAATTGAAACTGTTTCAGGGAAACAAAGAAAAAAGAAAATTTAAAGTATCAAAGATAGATTTACACTAAATTTAAAGTGTGATAAGTTCCGTCAAGACTATAGAACTATCAAATCGACCTTGCGATTCTCAGTCAAAGAAGGATGCAATAGTTGGTTGCAATGATCCCATGTTATTATAGTTGGCAGCAGTGAACACAAAAAAAAAATAATGGAGTTTTTCGTTTCCGGCTGATGATGGTAGTGGTGTTAGCAATGCACAGACACACACCCCGAACATTGGCTATACGGTATACGGTCCAAGAACTAGGTATTGGAACACAATTCCATCATTCTTATTCATGCCTGCACTGAAAATAATATTGTTCATAAAAATTATTAAAACCGTTTATTGATTTATTTTTCTTTGTCCCAATGAACTTTTTCTTGTCACAATAAACTTTTATTGTTTTCAGATTTCCGTAATCAATAAACTATTTATTGCGACAATTAATTTGAGTTAATTGAATACGAAGTCCGAAACTTAAGAAACTATTTACTGTTGTAATCAACTTCTACATCGTCGCAATAAAGTTTTTAATTGTACATATTACAATTTTTGAGCATTTAAAAGCGTTTATTGTGCCAATAAATAGTTTATTATAGTTTAATATATTTTTTTCGAAATCTCAATTGTTATTTCAGTTTATTTCCATAGTAAACGAGTTCAAAATTTGAATCGAAGTCTTTTTTCATAAAACAAGTGGCCAATATTACTAATTTGTAAAATCTAATGGTATTCTGTTTCAAATTATAATGGATTTTCATTTTTAAAAAAGATCTGGTCTTCAAATAAAATGATTAAAATCAGAAGTTATTACTTTAATTTATTTTAAAGTTCAACAAAAAAAATTAAATTGCCAATTAAAAAAAAAAATTTCAATACAGCATTAATTGTCATAATAAACCTTTAACTGTCGCAATAAACTATTTATTGATAATCCAAATTTCCATTTCAAAAAACAGTTTGTTTTCAATGATCCATTTATTGACACAATAAACCTTTTATTACCACAATAAACATTTAATTGATAATCCAAATTTCCATTTCATAAAACAATTAGCTTTCAAAATCATTTATTGACACAATAAACCATTTACTGTCACAATAAACTATTAATTGATAATTCATATTTTTTCATTTCAAAAAACAGTTCACTTTCAATTAACCATTTATTGGCACAATTAACCTTTTATAATCGCAATAAACTATTTATTGATAATCCAAATTTCCATTTCAAAAAACAGTTAACTTTCAATAAACTATTAATTGTCCCAACAAAAAGTTTATTGTTGCAATGCAAGGTTCATTGGCGCAATAAACTGTTAATTGGCACAAACAACTATTTATGACCATAATTAACATGAACGTACAATAAGAATTGTCTAGTGATCACGATTTAGTCTATTTCGTGTTCTTGTCGTAATCGTTTTGAATTTGACACAAAGTGAAAAAGTAAAAGTGTGAAAAGAGTATTATAACGACTATTTAGACAAATCATGTAATCAAAGACTATACAAAAAGTATTAGCGTCAAAACAATAAAGACTATTAAAACAATTAATTAACAAAGTGAAAGTCCAAGTGTTGAAGTGCTAAAGACAATAAATTGACTAGTCAACATAAAATTCATTCCTACTCTAATATAACCAAGTAAGTAACAATTACATATATTCTTCTAATTAGGAATAATTTTTTTATCATTAATTTTCCAATTTAAAATTGTTCACAAAACATCACTTAACTTTTAATGAATAATTAATTCGCACAATAAACCATATATTGTCACAATAAATAATTAATTGTCACAATAAACCATTAATTATCGCAATAAACTATTTATCGATATTTCAAATTTCCATTTTAAAAACTTTCAATAAAACATTTATTGTCATAATAAACCATTTATTGTCACAACAAACCATTTATTGATCTAGATTTAGAGCCGATTTGTCCATATTTTTTGTTTGCTATTTGTTTTTTTTTTTTTAAATTCTTTTTTTCATATTGTGCCTGTAATGAAGTAAAAACCTAGCAGAGAACTCATCCAGATAATTTTAAAAAACTATACCTATACCTATCGAAATATCAAAATAAAGACAAGGTGAGTTAAGCTATTAATATAGGGGAGACTGACTATTATGGGGAAAACAAAAAGTTGTTTACAAAACTGCAAGTAATAAAAAAAACATTAATTATATTTTCAATTTCAAAATTGACAGTCCAAATGATTCGCAGATTTGTTTAAAATCAACAGATATTTTTTCATTCTTTAAATTATTCCCTTTTTAACTAAAATACTTTTTCAGGCTATTCGACAGATCAAGATCAGAAGATCAAAACAATACTGTTTGATCCGTTTCAGGTTTGATTAAAATTTTATATTTTTCCTGATGCAAGTTTAGTTTCAACTTTTGGAACTTTTTAAATACAGTATGAATACATTTTTCAATTTTTTGTAAGGTGGACATGGATTTTCATTTCATGTGTAGGAACCACAACCCTTTCCTTGAGCGGTGGGAGAATATTATTTCGAAGATCCAGGAATTTTTAGCTACGGAATAGAGAGTCAAGGAAAGAACCATCATGGACGTTCTGAAAAAAATTGGTTCTGAAAATATTCAAGAAAGTAAGTTGAATATAGTTTTACTGTTAACATTTTTATTTTTTATTGTTTCTTTACTGACCCGATTTATTATACGTACTAGTTAAATACTAGATGATTATGTATCAAAATTGTATATCCACGTTTTCATTCTTATTTTCAGACTGTCGAGATGCTGCTATTTTGTAGGAACTTCACGGGTATCTAGTACCCACACTAAAATGTTCTCGGAAGGACAGAAATGGGACCAAAACTACAATCAAATCAACAATAAAGGACTCACAAGAGTCCTATATTTTTCCAATAAAAAAAAATTGCAAAAAGGCTTATATCCTTTTAAATTGTATCAATGAATGGTTTTTACAGTAATCTTAATAAAATATGTTATTATAACGTTTAACTAAAATCTTTCATTTCTTCATTTAAAATTCTTACTCATTTCAGGAAAACGTTAAAAATTTGAGGAAAGGTTGGAAGAAAAAAATAAAATGTAAGTATATGTAATATGTACCTACGTATTGCCGCGATAAATTATTTATAGAAATTTTTAAAATATATTAAAGTTTTTATTTATTTATATATATAAATACTTTTGTTATTTATAAATGTAAATAAATAAAAATTTTAATATTTTACAAAAGTTTTTATCAATACGTTATTTGTGGTAAAAACTGAGTTCATTGCGCCAATGAACTCGTTTATTTTTGCAATAAGCTAAGTTCATTGCTCGAGTTTATGGCACTAACGAATGAAATTATTGCGCAAATAAACTAGTTAATTGCGCCAATGAACTAATTTTACTGCGCCAATAAACAAGTTTATTGTGGCAATAAAAGGTTTATTTTGGCAAAAAAACAATTAATTGCGCCAATAAAATGATCTCATTGCGGCAATAAACGGTTTACTGTGCCAATAAATGGTTTATTGTTGCAATAAACCTTTTATAATGGTAGTAAACGCTTAATTGCGACAGTAAATTGACTTCATTGCAGTAAATAATGAATTTGTTGCAACAAAAAAACCATCAATTGTCTCAATAAACCTTTTATTGTCGCAATAAACTATTAATTGATGATCCAAAGTTCCGTTTCGAGAAAAAGTTAGCTTTCAATAAACTATTAATTGTCCGAACAAACAGTTTATTGCAACAACAAACTGTTTATTGTGGCAATAAACGGTTAATTGCGCCAATAAACTGAATTCATTGCGCCAATTAATGAATTTATTGCGACAATAAACAATTTATTGTCGAAATAAACTATTAATTTATGATCCAAATTTCCATTTAAGAAAAGTCAACTTTCAATAAATTATTAATTGTCTCAACAAACAGTTTATTGTGGCAATAAATGGCTAATTGTGCAAATAAACTGAGGTCATTGCACCAATGAACTGAGTTTGTTAAATAACCGCTTATTGCAATTAACCGTGTATTGCCACAATAAACGGTTTATTGCCGCAAATAACCGTTCATTGCGCCAATAACCTCTTTCAATTAATTGTGTATAAATTCAATAAACTATTTCAATAAATTTTTTTAATAATCAATTAACAGTTTATTGAATTATTATGGAAAAATGAAATCAATAAACAGCCGTTTATTATCGCAATTAACTTGTTTGTTGGACGAGTTTCAATAAAAAAGTTAATTGTCGCAATAAACTTTTTAATTCATATTATGTAGCTTTTTGGTTCAGTGTGGTTCGCATTGTAGTCGCATTGAATAAAGGACGATTGAATGAGGATTGTCATAAAAGGATATGCCAGCACGTTACAGAAGAGACAGAACGACTGGTTAAAAACACCAGTTATCGAGAGAAGGGATCGAGGTTCCTCTGTGTTCTATATTGAGCCCTTGGGTTGAATACTTAAGTTGATACGTTCGATTGGGATGCTACGCGATGAAATATTTGAAAAATTATCCTTAATGAGTGCTTTTGTCTTTTTTTCCACTCCTCTTCTACATTTCACAGACACATCCTATATCTTGCTGGTTGGTTGTTCCCTCCCATCCTTTAGAACTTTTATAACCCATCTGCATAATGGAAGAATGCCATGTCGGGTCGTTTTTGTGCAAGGCAAATATTATAGCACATCGCATAGTGTTCTGTTTGTTCAAGAGATTTCGAAGGCTGCCAAGGCTGCGCTGATTCTGAGGGGTAAGGTTCGCTTTGTATTTTTTTGGATTCTAGAACATTTGTCAACGCATATTCTCATCATTTAATCGATGATGAGAGGCTTTCAATCGGGATTTGCAGCAAAAAGTAGATAAAGATAGTTTGCTTCTTCCATATCCTTTGACATTGATGATGGTGTGATGATAATGATGGAGATGGGATTAAGATGTAGCAATAATTTTGATGAGGACGTGCACGTTGTGAATGAAGAAATGTGATTCCAATTTTAATGGCAAATTGCTGGTGTTGAGCCTTGTCAGGGGTGAAGTAAGGAAATCTTCATTTTTGATTATTTGAAGAATAGCATACATTGTTGTTCATTGCTGCATTCACACTCATACTTTGAGTAGGAAAGTAGGAGGATTTAGAAGAAGCAACGGGCAGTAACACAGTAAACACATTTGGTCCGATATTAATACTCTGTTTCGAGTGCAACCGAATTCCTTGTGTTGCCCTTCTTTAAATTTTTGCGAATAGTCCTCACAACGATATTCAAACAAAAGTCAGTACCATCACGAAAAGTTTGTTATTAAGCTGGGCTAACCCTATATCAATTCCTTAAAGTATCTTTAAGAAGGAGTTCTTTCTATTCCTGTGGTTCAAGTATTGCCACTGCTACCCTCATGATTGATAGGCTCGCCGTAAAAAGTTTTTCTGTTTTGCCCAACTAGCTTGTATAGAATTTGTATAATGCAAGCTTACACAAGCAAAGCAAAGTTTTTTTAATAGCTGCTATAAGGCTTTTAAAGATTTGACTCTAAATGGCCAGTATAAGGCCTTCCGAAGTGGATTACTGAATGTGAACAAAATAAAAGCTGCTATAATACTCTCGAAAATAAGCCATTGGCATTCAGCAGGCCTGGTAAGGGATTGCTGGATTGTCATCAAGAAGTCTAGTCCTCCCAGTCTCTACTGCGAAAGTCAAGAGTAAAAATGTGTATTTGAAATTTTTCTTTTATATGTATAACATCACATCGAAGCTACATTATGTTAACTTGTGTAAAGCTTTGTAAAAGTGTTCCATGAAATTCTGCTAGCTCTGTAGCACTTAATAATAAAAGTGTTATGGAAGTTGAATACATAGCTTGCACAGTTAATATTGTGCACCGAATAACTTCTGTAAGGCCTTTATAATATTTCTTTTTAAATCTGTGAATAGGTGCTTTAAAAGCTGTATAAGTCAGGTGGTCAGTTGAAAGATCTTGCGTATCCAGGACTTATGGAACACACCAACGTTTTCCCGGCTTGAAATCGTAGAACTAACCTGCAAAATCCAAGTTAGCGCACCTACTTAATTGAAACTCAATCCTACAACACAATGCCATATTGTCGGAAGGCCTGTGAATAAACTGTGTCCATGAAAAAAAATACAAGGATACAAAAGTATTCTCTACAAGTTAGTGATTCTTTCACTAATAAAAAAAAAATAATTTCCAAGAGTTTAATCCTATCTTGGAACCATTGTTTTGTAATTTTTCGTTGTTGATGGGAAAAAAGACATTATTCAACTTAACCCCCGTGAAAAAGGATAATATTCAAATTTTCTACTTTCTCATGAGGTCGATGGAAAATTGCAAAACTATTTCTTTTGCATTTTATTGCTCCAACAATGTAAAACTTTCATCACCATTCAAAGCAAAAAGGAGCCTTAAAAAGGCATACACACAACTGACACACACACAAAATAAAACAAAAACAGCTAGGACCAGGATGAAAACCCCATCTGGAATTATCCTTTTCGATTCAAACGAATCCAATTTATTCGAGAGACCACATTTTTACCTCATCCTCCAGCCCCCTGTATGTGTATAGTCCTTGAAATTACGATAGAATGGAGATTTTTGTTTTTTTTTTTTTAGTTTGGTTTTATTTTTTGCGTCCATAAGGGTGAAGGATCGAAATTTGCAAAAATTTCCCTATTTCCTTTGGGGCACGTTCCGGAAGGCATGCCAAAGAAAAACAGAGTGCAATGCTTAAAATTATTTAGGTGTCACGTATTTTGCGAAAGTGGGCGACTATAAGTGAAGGGGTGTAGTGGGACACAAAGGAGGTGGTTTCTGGTTTGTTTCGGCTGACGAGAAAAATAGCTGAAATAAAATGATAAAAAAAAAACATAGACAATCGAATAACAACACACACACAATATCCTTTGAAGACAGCCCGGTTATATTATTTTTTTTTTTTGGGAAGAGTTCGTTTGTTCCTCGTACCTAGCTTTTTTCTAGGACATATTCCACCCCCCCTTTTGTGAATCGAAATGATATACATTGAACTGGAAGAAGATGAAGGAAACAAATTTTAAAGGAGGAAGTATAAATTTTTGTAAATTAGGATCTCTTCAGGATGAGTTTGATTACACTATGAAATCAGCAACAAAAAATTGTTTCCTTTTTTTTTTTTATTATTATTTTTAAGTTTGTTGGTGAAGAAGAAAATTTATTTTATTTTCAAGGATTCGCCTTTGAGCATGATGCAAAATGATAGAAAAAAGGAGGAAGAAGAAGAAACAATTTATTTTTGGAAGGATACAATATTCAACGTGACGACGCTCGCTGCTGATGAAAGGCAAGGCAACAAATAATTCCGAATTAACTTGACGCAAATGACAATGCAATAAGAAGAGGAAATAAAAATTTACGATAGATCCTTTTCTAAGCTTGTTAAACTTGACAAACATAATCTTCTAAGGATTCTGTTTATTTAAGACTCAAAACATGCATCGTCGTTCGGTCGTCGTCGGGAGTGAAGTAGATGGGATGGTTACCTACCTTTTTCGACACCCAAAAGAATAAAGCAAACTGGAATAGTAACTTTTTTTAAGTGCCCATCAGGAAAATTACGAGCAATTGATTTAAACTTGACGAGGTAATTCTTGCTTGTTTTTTAAGAGTTCCTCAACCGTTTTTAATGGGCTTTAAAATTATTTGTGATTTTTTGAAATTGATTTTAAGATTGGTGGTTAGTTAACAGGTTGTTGGGTTGGTGCTGTTAATGTGCCCAACTGAGGTGGTGCTTGAGAAATGATTTGTTGTTATTACATACTACTGGTGGATGGTCCAAGTCAGAATCTGAACCAATATAAGGGACCGGGTTTAGGGTTTGGGGTATAGGCTTTAAAAAATGTGCGGAAGTTAAGCTCGAACTTGAAATTCTTCAGTTGTGTATAATATTTTGTGATGCTTTTTTGTGTCGAGGTGATATATAAAAAAGAAATCGAAAACTCAGGATTTAAGAAGTTGCGAACTCCAAATTACTTATTCATTTTTTTCCACATGAAACTTAACAAACTATTTCATATAATATTTTGATTTAATCTTTAACTTAAGGCTAGGTCTGTGGGGTTCCTAAGAAATCGCCCACGACATAAACGGGGGGCCTATTGGCGGTCTAGCAATCTTCTTCGACAAACAGCGAATTGAAAAACCGACATAAACGGTGAGCAGGGCTCTTTATGGTATAACTACCAAACAAACACTAAGTGAAGCTTCTGACTGGTATTCCCATACAGTTTGCCTTCAGATGAGAAACAAATTCCTTGGTGTGTTTAATTAGCACCGAAACCACTGGTGGAGATTTCAATCTGATTTGTAATGCATTTTTCACTCCTCTTTATGCAATATTCTTGCAAAGACAAAATGTGAATTATAAAGATAAAATAAAATTTTACCAAGGAATATTCTATTGTTGTCCTTCTTGTTGCTTCGCTGGGTTATTTCTATTGCAAGTGGTTGAAGGTCCATTTCTGTGGCCAAGGGAGTCAGGTGTGGCGGGTGTTGTCGGTGGTCGTTCTCGTTGTGTGCGGTGGGATGACTTTAACGGCGGCGGTAAAACAACACATCATGTGTAATAGGTCGGAGGGTGGAAATGTGTAACTTCGTAACAATTGTATATATTGTTTACCTCAGCTTAACGGGAACAGTATGCTAAGAATTTCATCATGATTGGTTGAGAATATAAAGCGTGAACTGCAACGCTAGTTTGTGGAGCATTGTCCAAAATCAGAATAATCAACCGTTCGCTGACCCATTACTAACTCTCTATGCCACTATCCATGACTGGGACTAGCATGAAATCATTTCTGCGTATTTTAAGGGGAATTATTGTTGACTAAGTTGACTTTTTCTTTCATTTCTTTTTTTCTGATAGACAAGTTGACTTGAAATCCCTAGGCTCTATCCCACAAGCTCAAAAACAAGCTCTCAACTTTCAATTATCTCTTAGAAAAGCAGAACATTTCATCGTTCACCTCTGCTATTTGCCAGAGCCCAGAGATAAAACTTACCGAACAAGGAACAACATTACCCAACTGAAAACACAGTTATCTGGGTATGAAGCAAGCAGGAGCTATACTTGGAGGGAAAATCTTAGGTTGACAAATCTAGCTATAGAACAGATATGGCAAAGCTGGATCCAAAACGCTCTGTGACTTGATTCCTCTAAGTAGACAGCACATTTTGACTCTATTATAGGTTTCATGATAGAAAATTGCCTCATAAGAATGTACGCCGCGAGAGTTATATAGGTGCACTTGCACTTGAAGCTCAAATAATTAAAAGTTTAGTGGAAAACAACCCTAACCATTTATGTATTAGAATGGCACTCCGTTCTCCATTGGACTAGGTGTGTCCTTAATGTTATTTAGTTAAGATGGGGCAGACAGTCCATTGCCGGTCCCTAACCAGTAGCCTCCTGTTGCACGCACACCAAGTTGGTTGAGGTCGTCTTCCACTTAATCTCGCCACCTACGACGGGAACTTCCAATACAGAGTTCACCCTCAGGGTTACAGGAATACTTGGGGTGCTGATGCGTATTCGTACACACGCTCCATATGCCCCAGTCATCTAAGCCGCTGCATTTTCATTTTTTTACCAGGTCAATGCCGCTGTATAGCCTGTACAGTTCGACTTTGAATTTTCTTCTCCATACACCATTTATACATACAAGACCGATATCACCCGAAGAATTTTTCTCTCAAAACACCCCAGCCTTTTTTCATCCGATTGTGTCTGTATCCACACTTTCGCCCCATGCAGAAGGTGTCTTCTTTATCCATAAACCTTTCTGTCAGACGACTAATTTAACCAAACCTAACCTTGCCTAAAGTTTGCTGTTAAACCATCATACATTTATTTAGACAGTTTCTTTTCGCACCCAAAAGTTACGCCAATATAGCCCTTGGGTGAGTTTCTGGCTTCACGGGAAAAATGGAAATTCCACGCCTTTTTTCAAGTCAGTCTCGTTCACTGAATTTTTGTTTTCCGGAATGTGAAGTGCACCTTAATATATCTCCCAGATAAGTGCCTATATCCGAGTTACTGGTGAAACTGGTGACACTAGTGGTTGCGGATAGACACTCCCAAACTAAAAAAAAAAAAAACTAAACAAAACTTGTCGATTTTGTGCGCTCTCGTTCAATATGAAATTTTTTAATACATGAATAAACTCCATGAGGCATCACCATGTCTTGAAACTTTTTATATCAAAGGAGTAATGATTCCCAATATAGCTAAATAATGCCCAAAGATAACGAGTCTGTTATTCTTAGCCAATAAACCTTTTTCACTTTTCCCCGATTGCTGTTACTCACGTAAGCAAACTTTCCTATATATAGCAATTTTGAACTCTAGATAAGCTACACACTTCCGACCTTAACTCCTTAAAACTCGAATAAATTTTAAAACATTATTACCTTTTAAATCTAAAACCTTCCATTAGCCAGCGATATTTAAAAATTTTCACACTTAACCTTTCATTTTCTAAACACTCAGCGACCATTAAACCAGAACCTTTACATTCTATTGAACCTGCTATTATACTTATATACAAGCTCCAAGCTCTAAGCTCCGAGGGATGTATCGAAACCTTGCTTTTTAAAATCTTGTACACGAGTTATGTATACTTCTTATCCTTGTTGGTATATTTACACACGAACGTTCCCTCATTAATAGAACACAACATCTGACATGTTTCTCCCATTTACCTATTCAACTGCCTATTCATATTTCTAGGCCATTTCCCATTTGTATATGTACGCTGCGGATGTTACTGCTTCATCGCTATGCCATAACACTTCCGTTAAATTCCACACGAGAAAAATAAAAAAAATTCTGCCGAAATGCGTATGAGCCACGCACAGGCACACCACACAATCGTATAGAAGCATCGGCGTCAGCGTCAGCGTCGGCGTCATAGTCGTCGTCGTTGGCGTACATATTTCGTGAGTTGAAATCATAAAACACGCATATGTTCCATTTATAACCCACAACGGTATAGGTAGTACAACTACGTGTGGTCCTTTAAGGACCAAACGACAACGACAACGACAGCGACAATGACGACGACAACAACATCAACCGAACCGAACAGGATTTACTCTTCCATCACAATGCTCCGAGCTTTCTTTTTTATTTGTGCACCAAAGTTCACAGTCACACAGATGATTTTTCACGTGATTTTGGATTCCGTTCAGGTATAACGTATAACAAGAAAAAAAGTTTTATTTTTCCCTGAGATTGCTGTTATCCTTAGATTCTACACGAGATATGTTATTGAGGGGAATAATCCGGGCAAGGAAGTCAGGTAACCATATAAAGCTAGATTTAAGAAAATGCAGGGAGTTTTCTTTTCTCTACATGTAAGGTACCGAAAGAATGACAAACAACGGTGCGGTGCTGGTGGTGGCATAGCGATGGATGGCGTCGTCATCGTTCGGACGACGCGCGACGTATAAAGTGTTCGGACGACGTATAAAGTTTTACAAGTCCTATACATCTCAATCAAAAGAAATTTAGGGGAAAGGTCAACTACCCTACCTTAAGTCGACATTTCAGCTTAACTATATACCAATTCACTAAGAGGGTGTATAAGAAATGTTTATAATTAACCACACCAAGATTATAAGTTCCAAGGTGCTTAGGTGCACTTTGAATAAGGTTGGGTCTGATTGGTGTCAACATGGAAATGCATTTAGTGCTTCAACTATTTATTCCACCAAATTTGCTTATATGAATTGCATATTGTATCTTCCTGGGTTTTTCCACCCGGTTCAAGACTTATCGACTTGCTGAGCACTGTAAAAATGCGAAACAGTATAAATCTGACTGAACAACTCTGGCCAGTTCAAATTGACTCTTAGGGAGATGTGTCGCCCGGGTATTATGTCACACAAAAATTCCATGCAAGCTTCCCTGTGGGGTATTGGTTTTGTCTTGCTGAAACCAGATAACGCCTGGGAAATTTGTCAATTGCAGCTTGAATCCATACTCGATGGTTTCTGGGATAGAATAGAGAAAGTTCTCTGAGTAATCTAAAATGGAAGCATGCTGCACACTGATGATCAAGTGAGCGTTTTCAAAAAATAGCTTGCAAACAAAACAGGTTGTTG
The DNA here is from genome assembly GCA_916050605.2 of Platycheirus albimanus. Taxonomy (NCBI): domain Eukaryota; kingdom Metazoa; phylum Arthropoda; class Insecta; order Diptera; family Syrphidae; genus Platycheirus; species Platycheirus albimanus. The sequence goes on along the minus strand of OU696698.1, from coordinate 14,606,694 downwards.
GAAATGATAATTGAGTACGTAACCACGGAATTAACCTTCCAATCCTTCCTTTAAATCACCCCAGTTTTTTTTAACCCAATCTCAACTCAATTTCAACCCATTTTCAACCCAATTTCAACCTGATTTCAACCCGATATCAACCCAATTTCAAACCAATTTCGACCCCATTTCAACCCCATTTCAACCCAGTTTCAACCCGATTTCAACCCAATTTCAACCCATTTTCAACCCAATTTCAACCATCAAACCAATTTCAACCCACTTTCAACCCAATTTCAACGCAAGCTCAACAATTGCAGCATCCTATACGTTCAATCCGTCAAAAGAACGAGAGTAAATCCTTGGCAATTATTAGGCCACTTGCTTGGAGTGCTTGTTAAGGATTTTCCAATAAGAGGTGTTATTTTAAATAGCCTGCTATTTAGGTAGTTGTCATTTTTGTAGCTGTAATTTTTTGACATTTCACAAGTAAAACTACGCCATTAATAAAAATGGGACGATAAACGCTTCAACAATGCAATGAAATTATTAAAAATCACTATAAAAATGGTGAAAATTTGCATGAAAATGATCCGGAATTTTATCGAAAAATCATCTTGATTGAAGAGGCCCGATTTCCACCTCGGTGGCTACGTCAACAAACAAAGTTGTCACATCTGGGGCTCAAGAAATCCGAGATTTATTGTTGAAAAGCCTCTCAATTCTCGACGAGTAACTGTTTGGTATTGTAGGAGGAGGGATTAATGTGGCATGAATTCAAAGGGTGAAATCGATTTTTTGTTTTGTAGCCAAGAAGGCCCTAATCATTCGAGATACAATCTCTGTAAATCATTTCTTTCCAGAGGAAGATCTCTTAGTTTGGAGTGCTATAAATTGACATTATTCTGGCCAAAAGAGCATGTTGTCTTAGGCTATTTTTCACAATGGGATTTTGGCTCCATCAGAAATATAGAATTTCTGAGAGACGACCGTTTCTCCTATCACACGTAAAAATGTTTTGGTCATCACGAAATCTTTCAATTATTGATACCTTTAAAGCCCACACCAAAATGGTCTTTCTTTAATCAGCAGCTTAACGCTTCCGAAATTATTATTTCACAGAATCAAAATAAAATTTGTCTATCTGACCTCACATCGGGTTTGAATGAGCAAGTGCCAAAGATTGGACTATTCATGGCACAAGCACAACTGAAAAAAAAAAATGTGTCTCATTTTCTTTTGCATCTCAATGTGAGAGCAGCATTGCACAGCACATTGTGTCATCATCATCACGTTTTCCAACAAATCAAAATCTCTGCACTTATGGTGCAAATGCTCGACATTCACAGCAACCATATATAAACGCTGCCATCCCAGAAATTCCTTATTCGCAACTCCCGCCGCTCCCACCACATCGTTTTGTCCTCGAAATGGAAAATGGACTCATTTCGCACTTCGCAGATAATCGTACAAAGATAAGAGAAAATATTTTCAATTTTCCACCAATGTTTTACCCACCATCGCATCATCACTCGACTTGAGCATGTGAGTCATTTCCGTTGTCCTTTGGCATGTCGAATTCAGAAGAAATCGATCACACTGCAACAGATTGCCATCATATTATGTTTGTTTGTGTGTATGTATATATGAAGCTAGGACTGTTTGTTTCATCGAAAAAGCAAACACACACGAGCGACACTGCAGCGAACCGCTTCTGTATCCGTTGCAATAAGGACCTCACCAATCACCACCTCTCACCACCTTATACCAGTTACCACGTCCTCATCACAATTCACAAACCACCATTCTACAATAATCATCATTGTTCGTTGTTCCTTGTCGTCCTGCCCTGGCACGGTGGTGTTTTCGCATGAAGGAATGTTTTCAGTTCAATCAGACAGTTATTTGAGGAAATAAAAAAAAAAAAAACAACCAGAACGAGAACCAAGGAACGTTTTTGGCCAAACACAGAGGATAGGAAAAGGATTCTTCTCTCTGTTCAATTCCAATCAAATTCTTTATCTTAACCACATTGCAATCGTTCGCTATACTCCAACTAATCAGAAGTTCAGGACAGACAAAAGGAGTAAGAATGGTGAATGGCTCAAAAAATAACCTAACTCACCGTCAGCGTCGTCCTTGCCGTCGCGTCGTGGCAGATCGATAAAAAGAAAGAAAATTGTAAAATAAGGAAAAACTTCGTCCTGCAATCGTGGAAGAAAATCTAACCTTTTTTTTGTGCTTGAAAGATTTCCGAGAGCAAAAAAAAAAAACCCGTCGCTGATATCTTGGAAAAGGTCAAACACATGAACGTTGGTTTTTTTTTTTTTTTTTGACATGTATGTACACCAAGGATAGATACAGCAGGAGTACTTGAACGAGAATACAGTTCTTTGGAAAGAATATCCTTCGTTTGTTTCCTTCGTCTTCGTCTTTTGACAGCCGATTCTGCCTACATGTACGGTCTTGTCTGTTTTAATCGCTTCGGTGATGAAAGGGAGCTAGTAGATGACAGCTTCATGGTGGTTCGCTGACTATGATAAGGACTAAAAGTAAAAATCTTTGTTTCGTCTCTTTTCTTGGCTGATATTTTAAGGCTAGGTATTGGATGGAGAAAACAAAATTGGTGGCTCTTCTTCTGATAATGATCAACTTTTAATCTTTCAAAATGAAGATGATCAGAACGAGGGCTTATATCCAAGAAAACACAGTAGAGCTAGTATTTGGTTGAATTTGCTATCAAAGCAGTATGATTTAGGATTTGATGGAATCCCTGCCTAGTGTCGGCCTCGGCACTATCTATGAAGATATAAGTGATTATTAAGACATTTCCGGATGAATTCCTAACAAAGCAGAACATTCACCGTATTTAAAATAATTGCAATCGAAAGTGACAACAAAAGCTGGCCGCTACTGTACATGCAAACTAAAATATCTATAAAATTAGAGCAAGGAAAAATGACTAGTCTTCATCCTTCAAATTTATAGGGTGTTTCCACTTTGGTCAGTACCTGGCTGAAATTTCGTTTTCGAAGTTATTGAATCAACTTAATTTTTAGAGATTTGGAAGACAATGGGTCCGTGGTAACGGAAGGCAAAAATACCATTTTATCAGCTCTCCATTGACCAATCTGGCTGTCGGGGAAATAAGAAACGTCGACAGCATTTTTAGTATGATTATTTTATTGAAGTTAATTACTTGTTGTTGCGCACTGAACAACCTTTTTTTAAGATCGGAATCAATTTGCAACGTAAACAAACATCCTCGACTACACCTCCTCCATATATTAGATAATGGTGCCCAACATCAGGATAAAATTAATCATAAGAAAACTGAAAAACGAAAAACAAATTATTAATTATTAAGGAATATAGGAAAAGGTAAAGGGCCAAGAATTGACTCCTGAGGAACTCTTCCATATTTTGAAAAATTATCTGATAGTTGAGAAATAGAGGAAAAACTAAAGGGCTAAGGATTGACGCCAAACGAACACCTGCATTTTTTGATACAATCTGAGATTTAGAAGTATAAATTTACACAACCTGAATTCTTCCTGTTGTGAGATGCTTTTTATCTTGGTCTGAGGTAAGCTCAGCTGATCCACGATCTACTAGAGAAACCTTAGTTTTTTAAAGAGGTTATTATTCACAGATTCTTAAAATTATTCTAAATACAATTCGTCATATAAATCCAATTCTACAATTTACAAATATTATTACAATTTTCAATATACATTATTATAATCTTAATCTACTTTTACTCTGAGATAGCAGGGTGTGCTTAGCTCTCGACTGAGATAGCAGCGGACACTAAACTCTCGACAGATGTAGCAGCGGACACTAAGATCTCGACTGGGATAGCAGCGGATACTAATTTCAAAACCTGGAAACCCACTTCAACTCTGGGTTTTAACTTCTAAGCTTATCAAAATATTTGAGTTCGGCACTGTACACTAGATTGGTTCACGGTCACGGGCGGCAACCAACTCGATCTTGCACTGAATCAAACTGGCTGTCTTATGCATATTTTGGATGCAAGATAGTGGTAATTATAAAACAAAATTGTATGGAAAATTCCATTCCATGCAATCGCAAGTAATTGTTGCTGATATTAGTTGTTGTTTGTATTACTTGACTATGATCTAAAACTGGTTTGACTGGTATGGGCACAATATGCTACTGTCAGTGAGGAGCTGAATACTCTGTGGTGATGATTGCTCGTGTGCAATGGAATTGTGCAACGGTGAGAATTGCTATATACCAATATATACGGTCGGGGAGGAGTAAAATCCTCAATTAATGTTATTTTGCAATATTATAATTCGGCGGTAGGGGCGTTTGATTACGCTTCCAAGAAGTATTTTTAAAGCACAGTTCTTTCCAACAAATTATAATAGCCTGATAGCATGAACCTTTTCAAAATTTTGGCTTCCAATGACACCTTTAAAGCTTACTACAGAAATCCCTCCAGACATTAGTTGTGCATCCATAAATTACTATTCACTTACGATCCAGAATCCACCATCAAACTGGCACCATTTAATGAGGTTAAAGCCCGAATTAGCAACTTTTCAAGATTCAAATGGTTATCATCAAAAATAAAACTTTCCAGCAAATTTAAACGACGCAGCAGTTGTAGATACATTTTATTTCTTAAATCCTCACAAACTATCTGAAGAAATTTTAAGCTGAGATATGTGCAGACAGACTAACGAATGGACGGGCGTCTCCTCCATAGAGGCTTTTACACTCACACAAACAGATATAACCAGCATTTTCAGGATAATACACTAAGATTTTGCTACATCCCTTAGAATTCGTCTAAAACGTGATCAGACTTCCAAAAGGCTTGAAACAACTTTGATGAACCAGCAGAGTTTATACTCTGACAGATTGACATCTGTCATTATTGTGAGAAGGTTGAAGTTTTTTTGTGCTCTTGATATTTTATTAAAATCTAAGAAAATCAAACGTTATAAACTGATTTTTTAAATCACAACATATCTTTTGAATTATATTTTCATACATAAAGTATTAAATTCGATCAACTAGAAACACAAGGTATGATTTCACTTATTATAATTATTGGGGGATTTTTCAACCAACCGACTTTGAACGTACTGTATATATGCAATCGAAACGGAATTTGCAAGAAACTTCGCCGGAACAGTCACAGAGTAGCAAGAAAATTCAATTTGAGTACTCCAGCGAGATGGCAGTGGGAAATATGTCAATTGACCAACTAAAAGTTCTTTTGGACGAATGTTTAACTCCAAAATTGAAAGACATAGCAACAAAGAAGGAAGTCTTAGCGGTCTCAAATGACATCCAGTTACTACGGTCTCAAAATGTCTACCTGTTGAACCGAATTTCTAACATGGAAAACTATTGCCAAACTCTGGAGCGTCAGCTTGAAACACTTTCGCGAAAAGAAAATGAAAATTCTGTTGTTGTGCATTTTCCGGCAGAAGGGAAAACCAATAAAGTTGACTTTGCCAAACAAACTTGTATAGGTCTTCTCCAGCTCCAAGAAAATGCGGATTTGCCTATTAAACAAACACAAGAATTCACAAATCGCAACACAAACAAAACCACAGTTATTATCAATTTTCATCCCGGCGACACTGTAAACAAATTAATCGAAGCTACACCGAAACTAAGAAACACTGGTATTGTCATTCATCGCGAGCAGTCATTGATAACACGCCAAAAAAGAAGTGCACTTTACCAAATCAAAACTAAATTGTTAGATATGGCACCTGCAGCAAAGATTGTTATAAGAGGAGTTAAACTTAACGTAAACAATCTTTCGTTTTCATATAACTTTTCGCGAGGCTTAATTGTAAACAACGCAGATGAATTGACGTTTATAAAAAACACGTTTGGAGAATGTGGATTGCAGTTCTTTGACATAGACAACATCAACAACAACAAACGTCAGAATCAGAACTATGCGATGACAGCGCCAGTTGTTTCACGAGGAGAATGCAGCATACAACACAATCAACATCGAAATCAAAGTTAGGGTAGTGTTGCCGTCTGCCATTTAAATTTACAAATTTTATGTTATAATGTGTCTGGGCTAAAAAACAAATTATTAATTCCAGATTTTTTTAAATTTATTCTTTCTTTTGATATTATTATTTTAATTGAAACATTTCTTGAAGAAGGTAGTGAATCACAATTTATAAAATATTTTAAAGATTTCTCTGTTAAATTTATACCAGCTACTAGAAGTAACGTTTTTGGTAGAGCTAGCGGTGGCATTTTAATCGCATACAAATGTAATTTAAATAACTTTATAAAAATTAAGTCGATAAGTAGGAAAACTGTTATAGAGTTAAACCACAGGCATGATCACTATTACATTATTCCAATCTATCTTAATTGTAACAATTGGATAAGTGATTTTAATGATTTATTAACCTTTTTCAATGAAAATGAGCTGCAAAATATTTTGGTACTTGGTGATCTAAATGGAAGAATCGGTAGTTTTCAAAACCCAGCTTCTCTGGTACAAAACGTTTCGCATGTGTTTGAAAGTGTAAGAAACTCTATGGATGAGACGGTTAATAGGTGCGGGAGGCAACTTGTAGATTTTATTGAAGATTTTGGATTTTTAGTTCTAAATGGGATAACTAAAAGTGACAAAAGAGGTGAACTTACTTTCGTTTCGGGTCAAGGCACTTCAGTAATCGATTATTGCTTGGCGAGGGGTAATTGGATTAGTTTTATTGAGGATTTTGAAGTTCTACCTGCAATTTACTATGCCCATTTGCCAACAGTTACATCGCTTAAGTTTAAAGATCTGTCGTTGATGCCGAGAAACGCAATTAACAGCATAAAATGGAAAGTCAATCGTGCTGATGTGTATAAGCGAAGACTTGATGCACAATTAATTCACCTTCCTGCTCAAGAACATCGAAATTGTGACCAAACCGTTGAAATTATTTCAAATTGTATTAGAGAGGCTTCGATTTCGAAAAAACCTCATCCTGGGAGTAAATTTGTTGCGGAGTGGTTTGACTGGGAATGTAGGAAACTTCGTAGAAAATCTTTCTCCTATCTGAACCTTTTCAGGAAGACCAGTTCAATGTTTTTTAAATCGCTCTATTTAGAATCGAATAAGCTCTATAAAAATCTGTGTATTCAAAAACAGAAAAAATATATTAGTGATGTCGCTGTCACCCTTTCAACCTGTAAGGACTCAAAAGCTTTCTGGTCAAAGGTGAGACTGCTAGGTGGCTGTAAAACTTTATCATCTTCAGGTATTGAAGTTGAAAAACTTGCAGACTACTTTGAAGAGCTCCTGAACCCTGTTTCAACTCACTTAACATTCCAGTATGCCTTACCTCTAGTTTTAGTCCCTGAGCTTGACGGGCCAATTACAATAAGAGAGTTACAAGAAACGCTCAAATCAATGAAAAATGATAAAGCCGCAGGAATTGATGGCGTTCCTGTAGAATTTTATAAGAATTCAACACTGAATTTCTTGGAACTAATTAACTCTTTTTTTAACAGTCTTTTAGAAGAGGAAACAATCCCAAAAACATTTTTAAAAGCATGGATTTGCGCAATTTTTAAAAAAGGAGATTTACAGCTTCCAAGCAATTACAGGGGTATATCGGTTCTACCTTGTCTTAGAAAAATATTCACCCATCTTTTATATCATAGGTTGACGAGATGGGTTGAAGAGAACAAACTCCTTAGTATTTTTCAAGCTGGTTTTCGCGCGGGACTATCCACGGTGGATCATATATTTGCTCTCACAAGTGTAGTCAAAATGTTTTTAGACAAGAAAAAAAAATTATATGCTTTTTTTGTCGATTTTAGGGCGGCTTTTGATACGGTGAACAGAGCTTCTTTAATCTATAAGCTTTCAACGTTAGGTTTATCGACAAAGTTTCTCAATATATACAAGCTACTTATTACCGATACTTCTGCTGCTGTTTGGAATGGAATATCAATGTCCAAATTTTTTAATACAAGAGCTGGTGTTCCTCAAGGTTGTGGGTTAAGTCCAATTATGTTTGCATTGTTTATTGATGATGTATCCAAAGATTTTCCGGGAGGAGTTAAATGTGGAGAAACTATAATAAAGATGCTTCTATATGCGGACGATATAGTTATATTGGCAGATAATCCCATAACTTTGCAGCTTCAAATAAATAAGCTCAAGCGATTTTGCGACTTATGGGAGCTCTCAATTAATGTCACAAAATCAAAAATAATGATTTTTGAAAGCACTCAGCGAAGAAGACTTCCGCAAGAAAAATGGTTTTTAGAGCGTGATCCATTAGAAATTGTCAGCGAGTATAAATACTTAGGATTCCTGATAACATACAACCTTGATCTTCGACCACATGTTAAAGAAAAATGCATTGCAGCAAAAACAGCAATAAATCTAATGTGGAAAAAATTTTTTTCCAACAAATATGTTGATGGATCTGCAAAGTTTAGAGTATTTGATGCAACCATAAGTACATGCCTTTGCTATGCAAATCAGGTATTTGGGTATCAAAATATTGATGGTTTTGAAGTAGTTCAACGTTTTTTCTTCAAACGCATTTTTAAACTTGCCAGTTCTACACCCAATTATGCTATCCACGTCGAATCCGGTTTACCTCAAATATTCCTAAAGAATTTAAAATCAAATGCTGATTATATAATAAGAGTAATGAATAGACACGACTCAAACCTTCAAAAACAAATTATGCAATACGCACTCCGATGTCAGTTATCACCTTTCAAGGAATGGAATGAGTTGGCTGATCGACACGGCTTGAATCTCGATCTCAATAATACAGCTCAGACCAACTGGCAGGACGCGTTCTATAGATGTATAGCTAAGGTAGATGACTCCCTTTATCTTCAATGTCTGAATAGGGCTCAAACATCTACAACAAGACTATTGTACAAAGATTTGAACCACATACTGTACCAAAGTAATTATTTTAATGAAAAACTTTCCTTTGACCAAATGAGTGTTATTTTTAAAGCAAGAACCGAGATGCTTAATTTAAATTATAAACCACACAGAAGTGACCTTCGCCCGATATGTAGTCTGTGTAACCTCAATGAAATTGAAAATACATACCACTTTATAGCTGTATGCCCAATATTGCAAGAAATCCGCAGGCTTTATTTTTCAAAGAGCTTTCTTACACTTGAGGATACAAAGCAGGTTTTGAATGGGTATTCAGATTGGAAAATTCTCTGTCTTTATATTAATCATGCCTTAGGCTACCGTAACAGTTTTATAGACTGATTGATCAAATCAAAAATGTAGATTTTGTATAATAAATTGAAAATAAATTTGATAATTGTATTTTTTGTGTTTAATTGATTCAAACGAAATTGTAATGTTTTTTCTCTAATTTTTCTTAAACTTTGTTTTCTTTAACTTTTTCTATTTTGAAGAAAAAAAAACTCAAAATAAGTCAATCCAGGCAGACGGCAAAATTTGCCATGCAATTATTCTTAGTTATATATAAAATTGTAAAATATCGAGAAGTTTAATAAAGAATTTATAATAATAATAATAATAATAATAATACTCTATCTATATATCCTTTATACACACATACATACATACGAATGTTAGGTAGGTATGCTTAAAAAAAAAAGGTGGGGTGTATAAAACGGGCGACACATCAGTATCTTTTGCCTGTATGAACTAACTAAAAGGCTGTGAGATGCTGCTTCATAGTGATGGCAGATGGAGGCGCGCGGTGGCGGTGGTATCAAGGAATTCTCTTTAAATTTCACGGGTTTGTAATGAAATGGGAAGTGACATGAACTTGATGAGAGTGCAAATGTAGAATTTAATTTAATTTTTTTTTTTTTTGGTATAAAGTTAGAACGAAGGTATACATATACCTTTCTCTGTGTCCTTCTTGCTGTTCTAGTTAGTGTATCGTTTGAGGTCCTCACCTTGATACGCCCGTCGCGTCGCGCTAAGGACGAAAAACGAAAAGTATACATTTGGGGATAAATGTTTGTATGAACGTAAAGCTTATTCACATTTGCTTCGAAGATTAGGAGCAAATTACGTGATGAGAAATCATATCAAGAGGAGCAAGATATACGAACGAGAATAACCACCAACCAACTCACGTGTATCCTTTTGCAAATGTTTTTTTTTTTTTTTTTAGCAAATGGATGTGTATGCGGTTAGGTATAATCAAAAGGAATAAAATGTATAGCGTGTGCGAATATTAATGACAATTAATTGAAAGGATTTTTTTATTTGACATGAGTTTAGTTACAGCGTGAATAATAAAAATGACGAATAGAGGAGCTAGCAGGCACCTTTGGGAATGTGGTAGTATCTTCGAAGCTTGTTATATAGATTGTTTTTTGGAAGCATGACATTTTATTTTGCTTATTTTGTAGGAGGGTATGTGGCCTAGAATATTTTTCTATACGGTCAGGGCTTGGTTTAATAGTGAGGAGTCAAGAAGGAATCCTATTAGATGAACTGGAGTGGGATATTTCTTATTTCGTCCACGTAGTGCGAAACGAACGAACACACAAAATCTGTTCACAGCGTTGCTCAGAAAAAATATTTGTTGCCATCAGGATTCGAGGTAATTTGCAAAGTCCGCTGAATGCAAAGTTTTGCTTGACATAATAAACAGATATTTGTTTTGAGAATATCCTTAAAAAGCCACCGCTTGTTAAGGAAACACTTTAATACACTATTTGTAAGCAAATATGATTGCCCCTTGCTGAGTTTCGCAATGAAGAAGAAAGTTTAAAAGGGGCTTAGGTATGTTCAGGAAAGCTGATGTGCATTGGTTTTAAATGTCTGATAATGTCGTTGTTATGGAGGGAAACAACATAGCCAAGTAAAGCTTCAAAGACCGAAATCGGATAATGGGAGTAAGGTGGTTCCTTAAAGTGCGTGATTATGGCAACTCTTGGGATATTCCCCAAGAAGGATCAAACAAATTTCCTGAATCGCATTAAAAATCCTTGTAGCATTTTACTTTAACTAGCGCTAATTTATTAAAAAAAGGTTTCCAGTCTGGAGCCATATAATGTAAATTTAATCTTGACCGCTTCTTCGCCAAAGTCTCCATGATTTTCTATATCCTAAAATAAACCTAAAATTTTGTGACCAGGAAAAATCTTGTGCGACAAATAAAAAACCGAATTTAGGCGTGGCTGACGCCCACTTTTTATAACCAACCAAAAAAAACTTATATGTTTTTTCAAACCAATAGTAATATTGTTCTAAAGTCACAAGCCAAAAATATTCTGTTTATTAGTCGAAGCTAAATACCTATGTATCCTTGTGAATAAAAGAAAATTTTAAAATTTCAGGCATGGCTTACGCCCACTTCTCAAAAGAAACAGAATAACGTTAATTTATAAATTAAAGGAATGTCTATGTACGTATGCGTAAATTCAACTCCAACCAATTTTTTTCGTACGCAATATGGGAAATATTTCTTTAAATATTTTTTTGTTTAAAGCTTTCCAATACGCCCACTTTTAGGGGCGTGATTTTTATAAAATGTCTTTATTCAGGGAAATCTAAGAACACGACTAGATTCAGCTGTGATAATATGCTAATGCCCTAAAAAATGACTTCCTTAATGAAACTGTTTTAAACAAATTTTTAAAACACGCCCACTTTTAAGGGCGTTTTTATTTAAAGTCTAAGTCTGAATTAATGTTCCAATTTTTATTGACTATCGCTCGCAGTTTTTGAGTAAAATGATGAAAAATTTGTTTAATTTATCCTTGGTTACGGAGCAGAGTGTGGTTCGAGGTTTTTCCCGACAAGCCTATAATCGCCATTTTTGTTCAAAAGCTTGTTTTGCAAGATTTAAATTTTGTGGTGGTTTATAGTAAGAATAGAGCTGTGAGCTTCAAATTGTATGCCACTAAGCTCATATTAAAGATTTTGTCTTGGAAATACAAATGTTTAGCTTTGGGCGTGGCAGACGCCTTCTTTTACTAAGCTTATGTTTATTGAACAACGTACACATAATAATGGTTATTGCATTTTCTCCTGTTTGTTTAAGAAAAATTTTATTTCTAGAACCGGCGGAGGACAACTTTTTATACACATAGAAAAAAACTTGTCAAAAATGTTCTCTTCCTATGCTTCCAACACAACCCAGCACACTATTTCGTTGAAATATGTATTTTTGCTTTTTCTTCGCGCTCTCTTCTTAAAACTGTGCGATTATTTTTGCGATTTAAAAATGTATTTCAGGAGTAATCTCAAAAATTCCCAAAACATTTTGAAATTCTCAAATATTGTGAATTTTTATGGTCCTTCGTGATGGGTCTTATGTTGCAGGTCTAGAGTTTTTTAAGTGTTTAGCTGTCTCTGGACTATCAATGAGTTCATATAGACAAATATTCCTACAATTCAACTAAGTCATACCTTCGTTTGAGCACCCTTAAAAAGATTAGTAAAGTAGAAAATAGTGACTGACAAGGACTTATTGCCAAATGACACACCTTTTGACCATATTGGATTGTAATCTCATTTTTATTTCTTCAATAAACGTTTTCAATGGCTACCCTCTTAACTTCAAATCCTATCTACTATATCTACTCATTTGAAAAATAACATGAACTTATACTTCTTTCAAATTTAAATTTGTCCTGCGGTTATAGAGAAATAAAACCAAATGCCAAAAGGATACCAAAACAGTAAAAAAGGACTCCAAAAATATATTTTAATCGAATTTTAAAGAAAAGTCTCTTTCAATTTTATAAGGTAATCCCCATAACAAGGAAAGAAACACTCACACAAAAAGACCTTAATTGGTCCTGTGGCTTTGTGAGAAAGAACACATTTGTAAGCATAATTCTGTTTGTCGTTATCCTGAAAATACTGTTTTGAAACCAAAAAAAAAAAAAAAAAAAAAAAACCAAGAGATGAAGACAAAAACATATTTCCTATGCTGAACACCTACAACAACTCTATATACGACTAAGGCAACTATAGGATGTCGACAACGGCTCATCATAATCCAAAATGAATGTCCTTTCTGCAATGTCATGCAATTGGGGTTATATGCCTTGTAACTGAATTGCACCACAATCTTACATATCCCTAAAGCAAGTCCAACTCCAACAATACTTCTTGACCAGCAAGCATTTCTACGTTTAAGGATAACTATGCGGTAGCTATAATGCCCACTATTCCTGCCCAATCCTGGGACTTGAACGTTGAACCACACCGCACCGCACCGACACTCCTTGTCAGTCGACGGACGAGTCAAGTCGGCTTTGGGCGATTGTGTGTGCGGTTTTTTGCTTACCCATAGAACAGAGTCAAATGCTTAGTCCTGTGAAAAGGACCAAGGAGCAAGAATAACACGATGTGATAGCCTTAATTCGCACGGCACAGAGAATTTTAAGTGGAAAGTGTTGACTTTAAGCAAAAGGCTTTTTTTTGGTGTGTGTCCCTCTTATAAGTTCGGTTGAAATTACTTTTTCCATTTTTTTTTTAGTTTGTCCTTTTTTCTTGGGGTGTTGGTTTGGTAATGGGGGTGATGGTGGAGGCAGCAAGAACTTGGCTCACAAATATTAATCACAAATTGTCCTTTAGCACTTTTTTGAAAAAGGGATGTGGTCAAAAGAGAGAAAATGAGAAATGAAGAACAAACTTTCTTTTTAAATGAATTTTCAAGAAGAAGGGATTTTCAAGGGATGATTTTGGCCAGTGTACCTTACAGACACAGGGTTGCTTGCAAGGAGTGTGTCAGGAGAAGGGACTTTATGGAAAGTTTTTAATTTATTGTAAAACTTCGACCATGCGGCAATTATAAGTGTGACTTTGTTAAATTTCCTAAATCGGTTCTATGCATGTGCGGGCTTAATGTTGTGTATAGATACGAGTATGACACTTCTTAGCTCTTCTTCCGTTTTTAATACTTTTGACTCCTTAAAGCACCCATATACATTTTTGTGCATATGTGGTTTTCGTTTTGTATATAGCTATGTATATGTATGAGTGATGGAGACAATTTAGTTTGTTGTTAAGGAACTTTGCAACTTTGTGAACATTTAATTCCTTGAATGAGGATGATGGGTAGAAAAATTATGAAAAGATAATTTTAAGTCCTTGAGGATACCAACACATTAAGGATGATTTTAGTTTGAAAAGTTGGAATATTTTTGTCACATGAAAAATTAGGCTTCTTTTGGTTAAAAGTTATTTTTAATTTTCTTTTCTTAATTGTTGATAATTTTGCTAAAGTTGAAGCTAGAGGGAAGGAGCATATCTCCCTATAATACTGAGATGAGAAACGAGATCCAATTTCTAAAGGCAAACAAAGCAGCAGTACTTGACGGTATATTTGCAGAATTCCTAAAAGAACCCTGAAGCAGCTTCTAGTATTTTTCTCAAACTATTAAAGGCTGTTTGGAAGACGGAAACTTACCCAAGGCACTTTAAGGATGGAGTTACTGTAAAACTGGCCAAAGAAAGGAGATCTTATTAATTGCAATAACTGGAGTCTTATTACCATTCCGTCCATTTTTCCGAAGCAAATGGCAACCATTTTTGTCGAGAGGGTAAAGCCCAGGATCGAATCTACGCCCAGCAGGCATCAAGCGGGTTTTCGCAGTTGTCAGTACTGCCTTAACCACATCAACACCTTGCGAGTCGTCCTTGAAGAATCATCTGAGAGTCAGTCACAGGTATAGTCGACCGGGTATATCGTTAATGCATCTGGAGGTATCCCTGGGAATATTGTTGCTGTTATTAAAAACTCCTACAAAGATGCAATATGTCTCGTTCTGTACACTGTAAAACTTTCTGACTCTTTTGATGTGAGTCTAGGAGAGAGACAAAGAGATGTCTCGTCACCAACTAAAATAAAATGCACGACTGGGTCGCACGTACTTGCTCTGTGGGTGCAAAAGTACGATGAAAACAAACTTTTCGATCAATGAGAACACAACTCATTTTTGAAAAATTTGGTAAAAACTAAAAAAAAAATTGGCTAAAACTGGAAAACTCTATATACGGGAGCTAACGTTAAGTAACCTATAGTATATCAAATTCAGATGTCGTCTTTTGGGTGATATAAATGATATAAATTTCCGCTTATGGCCAAATTAATAAAACTGATATTACCAATTTCCGCTATTGTCATGTGTAGCAAAAAACTAAAAATGCAGTTTTCTTTGAAGTATTCTATATATGTAACATACAAAAATTCATACAAATCGGGGGAGCCTTTTTTGGGTAATTTAGAAAATACGAAAAAATTGGCCAAAATCTAATGGCTCTTTGTAAAGGAGCCACCATTAAAAAAAAAAAAAGAAAATGAAAAAAAATCAATGCCATCTGATAGGAAGCTGAAAGAAACTATACCAAACAAAGTTTGAGTGAATTCGATGAAACCGTAGACAACTTATGGCCATTTGAAAAAAAGCCGTTAAGAGCAGATCTCCGTAATTTGCATTTTTAGCCAAAAACTAAAAACGCAGTTCTCTTAAAAACACTAAAAGAATATAACACACAAAGTTTAATCAAAATCATTAGAGCCATTTTCGAGAAAATTAGAAAAAACCAAAAAAAGTTGGCTAAAACTCAACGGCTCGTTGTATGGAAGTCACCGTTTAGAAAGGCTTCAGTGAAAAATTAACTATTTGAGTTGATTCAATCAAGCCGTTGTGAATTTATGGCTATTTGAAAAAAAAGCCGTTAAAACCTGATTTTCGTTACGACCATTTGAGCCAAAAACAAAAAACGCAGTTTTGTTAAAAATTCTTAAAGTTAACTAAATTTTAAGTTTAATCAAAATCGTTAGAGCCGTTCTCGAGCAAATCCAAAATGAAAAAAACCGTTACTCGAAAGGTACCAGTTTGAGCCGGGCTAAAACGAAATAAAAAAAATCTCGGCAATGGTTTTTCTTCAAACTGCTATATACCAAGTTTGAAGAAAATCCGTCAAGCCGTTTAGGCTGTAACATGACGTGAAAAAGCGCACATCCGCACATCCGCACAAACAGACCGACGGACGGTATGGCGGAAACCACTTTTTTGGGCTTCTCTTTCATCGTAATGTCATGTTAGATTAAAACCTCGATTTTTTTTTCTGCACGAAACCAATACTTGCCCTATAGAGCAAGTAAAAAAAGCACGATTGGGTCACATGAACTTTCTCTAATGAGTGACTGTGGACTTTTTCAGAATAACTAAATTAATTTGAGCTGAAAAAAAGTACTCCGTTTTATTTTTTGGATAAATTTGATTTTACCAGAATAAATTTATAAAAATCTGTGGAGCGGTTTTTGAGAAAAAAAAGATTTTTTTTTAACTTTTTGAAAACATTTTTTTTTTCAAGAAGAATTCAAAAACGCCAGTTCAAAGGTATTCATTAAATAAATGTATTTAAAATTTTTGAAAAAAATTAATGAGCAGTTTTGAAAATATTGATTTTAGATTTTTAAATTTTACAAAATGCTTTTAAAAATATAAAAAAATATTTTTTAAAATATTGGTATGCAGTATAAATTAAGTTACCTACACCTTTATATGTTAAGTATAGGTTGAGCCGTTTTCGAGATAGTCGTCCTATTTAAAGTACCTACCGTTTTTAGATATTTAAAAAAAATTCTTAAGCCATATTGTAGTATCTAAAAACCTACACTGATTTTTTTAATTCAAAACCAAAAATTAAAGCCGTTTTCGAGAAAAATAAGCTTTAACGTAATGGTTATATGGCAAGTACCGCTATTTTTTTACCTAAAAAAAATTTCAATTTCCCCTTTGTACAATACCTAAAAACTCTATACACAGGTATCGTATGTGTCTATACACACATACAGACAGACGGACAGACAGATAGACATACAGACGGACAGAATTTTTAGAGCATCTTTTTTCGTCTTCACTATCATCTTAATGTCATGTTTGATTGTTATCTCAAAACTTTTTTTTCGAGGAATATATAACTTGCAACTAAAAATAGGAGTCCCACAAGAGAGTCATCTAGGTCCCATTCTTTTTATATTCACTACACACAGAAAAAAAACAAGGTAAAATCAATAAAAATGATAATGATTCAACATGTTTTACCAATGTTTTTGCTTCATAGAGCATTCGTGTCATTTTGAAATGATTTCTTCTTCATAAAAACCAAGGCTTGGTCATGTTAAAACACCGCGATTATCATGTTGATTCACGATTACATCATGATAAATAACAATTATCGTCATTTAGAATCATGATGATCATAGTGTTGAATCAGCATGGATTTCATTTTAAATAACCACGATCAACATGTTGTATTACCATGATGATCATATTAAATCTTAATTATCATCATATTGAATCAACTTGACAATCATATTAAATTACAAGGATCTTCATGCAAAATCATGATGACAATCGTGTTGAAACACCATGATAATCATATTAAATTACAATGATCATCATATAGAATCATGATGATCATCGCTTTGAATCAACATGGTCATCATATAAAATCTTCGTTATCATCATATTGAATCACCATGATAATCATATTAAATTACCATGATCATCATGCAAAATCATGATGATAATCGTGTTGAAACACCATGATAATCATATTAAATTACAATGATCATCATATAGAATCATGATGATCATCGCTTTGAATCACCATGGTCATCATATTAAATCTTCATTATCATCATATTGATTAATTGTATTAAATTACCATGATCATCATGTAGAATAATTATATGATTATATGATTAATCCTGCAAAATGAAATTGCATTCGGATTTAAATTACAAGATGAATCAGCATGATCATCATATTGTAATAAGATTAAAATCCTGTTGAAACAAATATATGTTTTGTAAATTAAATAACTTAAGTCCCATTGAAACATACTTACAACACTTTTATTGAGCCAAAACCTGTAAGAAATCTTATTCCATTGGCCAAATTAAAAAAAATAACATATGTTTATAGAAATCATTTAGAAGTTTAATAATTTATTGAAATAATATTCAATTAAATAAAACATTACAATTATTTGGAGATGAATAAATACGTAGTAATTTGCTTTTCTTGCTGTTCTTGAATAAAGAACCACGGACCTCTATAACATTTTGAATATTCCAGTGATAAAAAGTAATTATATCAATTTAAAACAAACATCAAGGCTAGTTAAAATATTGTTAAATTTTAAAAGAGTCTTAACAAAATAAACGTATAACCCTTTTAATTCATAAAGAATCAAACCTACAACAATTAAAAATAGTTGGATGGTCAAACCTTGGGTGAAGTATTTATTTCCCAGCTGATTTATGGTTCATTCATAATCGTTGATCGTTGTTAGATGAACGATGAAACTTTCATTGGCATCGGGAACGCTGATTTTTTCGTTAGCTTGTTTGCCTTGTCAGTAAAGTCCAGTGAATCTAAATAGAAATGTGTGGTTAGACTTTGTGTAAAGTTAAAATATTAGAATAGCTTACCTACTTGCTTTTTTTAGAGAGCTGCGAGCTCAAGACTTTTGGAATTGATTTAAGCGTTGATGTTGTAGAAACTATACTGGATTCGCTACCTAACCAAGAAACTACCTTGCTGGCAATTGATTGGGACAAAGTATCGTCATCATCTCGGAACCTTAAAACAAAACAAAAATAATCTGTTAATAACCACTAAAGTTAATTAAAAAACGCAAACATACTTCAGCTCTTTTCCATAAAAAAGCATCTCCCAAAAACGCTCCCGCAAGCCAATTGGTTTTATTGCTTCTTGTATATCCTCCTTCGACAGAAATCTTAAGCTTTCATAACCTATTTCAGCTCCTAAAAAAGAAATTAGATAAATTGTTATTTTTGCGGTGGAATAGTGTGTTTTAAATGACTGTTGCCTGTCATCTTTTGAACGATCGATTTTGATAATTGTATAGGGTCACGCAAAAGTAGTTTCATAGCTTTTTTAAGGATTCAAAACTGTTCCAATCACCCCGACACAACAAGTAGTTAAGCAATAACAGCACGGTTTGTCTACCAATTCGATTTTTGTGTGTAAAAATTCTTGAATTTGTTAGACACAATGCGCTGTAATTTCTAAACTACTTGTCCTGTAGGGATAATTGGATGGTTTTGAATGCGTAAAAAAGCCCACTAAGCGTTCTTCAAAACTATTTCAACCTAACACAAAAATATATGAAGTTTTTGTTTAAAACATTTTTATTAAAATTATCAAAGATACCTAATTAAAATATATGTGTAATTTTTAAAACTCACCAATTAGGTATTTTTTTTGCTTTATTAATGTTGTTTTTTTTTTTTTGTAAAAATGCATACAATTTTCCGCTTCGATATCCTGCTCAACACCCCTCGTCATGTGTCAGTCAATAGGTTGCACTTCACTAATATTCACAATTTGCGCATGAAAATTAAAACTTTTATTTGAATCCATATTTTTAAGTATATTTATCACTTCCCGAAACTCAAAACGATATGACACATGTCTCATGCACAGCGACTAAAAGGTAACTGATGGAAATTTCTGAAATATTTTTTGGCTTGGCTTGGAAGAAATAACGGGATCCTTCAATTTTTGTAGAAATCAACTACAAACAATGATATTCTTATACGAATTCGCCATGAATCAAAGAGAATTCATTTTGATTCGTGTGGACTTCCGTTGATTGATTCAACGCGATTCAATATTGATACAAAAACCATGATACAGGGTGCGCCTATCTTGGCCCGAATGTATTATTATTTTTGTTTGTAATTGATAAGTTGTTTGTCGTCATCGTTTTTGTTTTGATTACAAAAATTAAACAGATGATATTCTTTTTGGTTTCTGTTTGACGTTGTGTGTCGATGTAATACATACTATGTATTTGTAATAAAACGTACAAAGGGAGTGAAATATAGCTGTTTCATGCTACAACTATTAAGATAGCTCCTTCCCGTATTCATTTTTATTTCGTTCTGCGCAACTACGTCTTGGCGTATATGTTTACAAAAACAAAATTTCGGTGCTGCTGAACCCAATTATGGAAAAATGTATCAGTTCAGTAAATCGAGAACCCTCAGCTAACGTCATAATAATGAACAAAGTCTTCTATAATCTCATCTACTTTGTTCACGTTCCTCAGTTTTTAATTGAGATTATAGGTACTATAATGCAAATTATGCATGTTCGTGCATATTAAGAAACTTGAGATAATAATCAAACATTTTATTACGGTGATAGAGAAACATATTTGAATTAATGGCCGGTTTCTGTCAGTCTGTCGGTTGGGCCAAACTTCCTTAAGTTTGAAACATGAAAACTTTTTTTAATTTTTCTTTAGCTCAAAAATTCGCAGTACCTTTCATAATACCTAACTGTTTTTTAAAAGTTGATTTTTCTCGAAGACGTCTCCAAAAAATTTTATGAAAAAATAACTGTGTATTGTTATTATGTAAGTATTATATTTTGGCGAAAAAATATATAAAGATGATGTACTGAAAATTGTATCTCCAAAGGACCAGTTTTACTCAACAGATCAACCGATATCAATCAAATTTGATATTCAAGAAAATTTAAGTAGCCAAAATAATTTCAAATTAAAATGTTTTCGAAAACTATTTTTTGTATTTTTAAATTTTATTTTTGATTATTTTTACCTTATTAATTAATTTAATTTAAATTATTGCACTGAAAAGTATTAAAGTGTTTTTTTAAACAATGTAAATTTACCTAAATCGAAAAAAACTTTGAAGTTATCTTAATGTTTTTCAAATTTTATTCAAAACTGTGACTGGAAATAAAAGCAAGTAAGAGCTTACCAATCGTACAATTAATTTGAATTAAGGTTAGGAATTCGAATTGAGAAATATACAATTTATTTTTTGCTCCCAATATTTCCAACATCAAATATCATTTTCTCTCTCAACTCAACAAATTTGTTAAATTACTTTAATGACGTTTAACAAACTGCTGTTTGAGTTAAGGCGAAGTTAATAACATTTACAGAAAAGGGCGTTCATGAAACGTCCATGAATACCCTTAATATTTCTAATTGCTTATTAAATTAATCAAAGCTTCATTTTCTTTTTACCAATTTAAACTTTATTGTTACTTCTTCGCTTTATCTAGCAAATGTCCCGCCACACATTGACAATACTCATAAATTATTAGTTTGCATGTGAACTAGGACTAGGAAAAAACAAGGTAATTTGTATTTGTAGGTATCACCCTGTAGTTTAATAGTAGTTACTTAGAGATTCCTTAAGGTCGCGACGTAAAATAACGGAGCTTATTGAAAATTTTGTAGAAATCAAAAGTATGTAGGATTATAATTAAACGATTTCATTTAAAAATAAAAATATTTCGTTTAGTTTAGTTTTTTCTTTTTTTTAATAACGGCACTTATTGAAAATTTTGTAGAAATCAAAAGTATGTAGGATTATATCTAAATTATTTCATTTAAAAATAACAATGCTTCCTTTTGTTTTGTGTTTGTGCCGAATGTATATTTTCTATCTGCAAAATACTAAAATTTAATACAATTTAGTATTAAATGAAAGTTATTTCCGTGGCTAAGAATTTCCTGGAATCTAGCTATTTGACATTTTCTTTATTTGAAGAAGTTTAATGCACCTGGACTCATCGTGTAATAGCAGACATACTTTTTTCCAAAAGTTATTTTTGAAAACACTCCTTTTTCATTGACCTTTTAAATTTTTGATTTTGTTGTATGGAGCTGTCTTTCCAAAAGAAGAAGAAAGAAACAACCGAAAATAACCTGTTATTTTTACATGAAAAATGATTGTTTCAATGTTATGTTCGTTTTACTTGGAATTAATATGAGAATCATTTTATTTCAACACTATTTTAATGTTGAAATTACTTCAATCGTGTTATTTCGTCATGATCATAGTTGTGAAATTTTTTTAAATGAAACATTGATGTTTTAAAAATATTTCCTGTGGGAAAAATACCATGTTGATTCAAAACGAAAGTAGTTGTTTAGGCGTATAACCTGTTAATTTTACATGAAAAATGTTTGTTTCAATGTTATGTTCGTTTTACTTGGAATTAATATGAGAATCATTTTATTTCAACACTATTTTAATGTTGAAATTACTTCAATCGTGTCATTTCGTCATGATCATAGTTGTGAAATTTTTTTAAATGAAACATTGTAATTTAAAAATATTTCCTGTGGGAAAAATACCATGTTGATTCAAAACGAAAGTAGTTGTTTAGGTGTATAACCTGTTAGTTTTACATGAAAAATGTTTGTTTCAATGTTATGTTCGTTTTACTTGGAATTAATATGAGAATCATTTTATTTCAACACTATTTTAATGTTGAAATTACTTCAATCGTGTTATTTCGTCATGATCATATTTGTGAAATTTTTTTAAACGAAACATTGATGATTTAAAAATATTTCCTTCGGGAAAATTTGCACGTTGAATTAAAATTGAATTAACGTATCGAGTGAATATCCTGTTGTTTACATGTGTTTTTGCATTAAATATTTTTAGATTGAATTTTAAACATGAATCATTTTATTTCAACATTTTTCAAAGTTAAAACTATGCGCAAACGTTTTAATTTGAAATGAAAATCTAAATACTTGATTTTAATCTTAAATCAACAGGACTTAGACTCAAATTAATGTTTTGAAATATTAAAAAAGAACTAAAACATGTTAAATCGAAATGAAATCCAATGATTTAAAAATTCATGTTTTTTATTGAAATCAACAATTCGTCACGTTGATTTTACATCGCAATATTTTTCTGTGTGTATGGATATGATGTTGATGTTACATCAGACATTCGTTCCAGTGAGATAGTCATGTTCACTGATAAAATATCAGTTTCTTAAGACTTTTAATGTTGCTGGTGATAGATAGACTTTGGATCTGCGAGCCAACATAGGCACTCTAGCAGTTTTGCCTCTTGGTGCAAGAAAAATGGGTCAAACGTAAATCCGGTGGAATGTCAGTAATATTTTCCAAGAAACGAATAACACAATAATATCTCGCAACAAGATTTACCAATAAATTCAGACACTTGGGCAAGATTTTAGAGAAAACTGGCAAAATTTTAATTGCAAACCATGCAGTTGAAAGAAAAGCTATATTTTTCTTTACAGGGAGCTTCGAAAATAATATAGACAAAGCAAATTCAATTTAAAATTAAAAACTACCCGCCCATTATGAATGGAATAGGCAACCCTGCTACTGTTGTATGTTGCATTGAGTTAGGTAGAAGTGGCGGCGGCGGGCGGTTTGAAATGTTCACATATGGGAATATTACAAACTCGTACACTTACATTATCCACATGGCTAACCACGAAATCACCACAGTATATGGCGCTTGTACGTGGATAAGTGCCTTCAAGCTCAAACATTCCCTTCTTACCAAGTTCAAAAAATTGAAACAACCAACATTCAAATAAATAATTATATATATAGCTAGTTGTCTTCTCCTGGTGCGCTTAGTGCATACAAAAAGGAAGCTACTCAAAGAATAGCATCCTTTAATTACATTTTTGTTTTGGTTTATTTTTGTAAATTTAAAGGTCATGTAAGGGTTTCAGGAAAATATCCCGTATAAGATTTTAATATCCAAATAACTGGGGATTACCTGCCTTGGTCAAGTTTACCGCAATCCTAAGGAACAGGATTGACACTATATTGTGTCCATCAATTCAATGCGCCATTTTGGTTCGAAATTCCGAAAGACCACAGTCCAAAAAAAATGAAACCTTCAAAAGTCAAATACCTATAAAAATTTAGAAAGGATTCGATCGTTTGAAATCCCTTTTTTAAGACAAAGATTTACAACTTGGAAATTTCAAACCAATATTTTGTGGCACTTAAAGGAAATAAAAACAGATTCGAGCAACTACGTCCGACTTAGTTGACAGTTCCAAAAACCAAATTTTTTGTTCCCATTTATTTCGTATTGTGTTTGCTCACTCAATGCAGAATTACCCTGGCCTCCATTTCCTTTCAATGATGATTTCATTTGCTGTAAGGAATCTCAAAATTATTTTGCATGTGCAGGAGCACTTTTGATCGTTCAAAAAAGATTGTTGGATCACATAGTAGGTAGGGTAGGTACTATTTGTGTGCTCCTCGTGTATTAGTAATAACAAATAGATTCGTTGCTTCTGGCATCGTCCTCATAACAAGGAATTGCTGCACAATAAAAAATGAAAAAAAAAACATGACTTTAAACGGAGAACATCACTTCTCATACAGCACTTGGCCCCAAAAGGACAACTCAATATACAAACAACAACAAATAAAAATAAAACCATGTGAACTGCCATAGAGCAATGATGGCAATGGCATCATGCAAAAAAGGAAGCATAGGTGTGCATTGGAACGTAAATAACAAGGACTCTTCGCGCTTTTTGTTTTTTTATTCTTCTCTCTTCCATTTTCTCCGCAGATAATATTTCACACTATTTTAATTACATGTCATCTAGGACTTTGCATGTGGCTAGGACGAAGCTCTGAAATTGCTTTTTCACGCAAAAGACAACAGCCAGCGAATTAGTATTTGTATAGGTCCTGGGTTGTGTGGCGGGTCGGGTGGGCGAATGGGCGGATGGTCGTGTGGGCTGTGGGTAGGTACAGCTTGCTGAACAAAACCGGAATCCCATATAATAGAATAGAATGGAAATTGCAAACAAAGAGAAGAAATGAAAATATGAAAACCGGATGTCTGTGAAAAAATACCCTGGAAATCCAGGATGCAAAGCGTAATATAATAGCACTTTTACCTCATTGAAAGAAAAATAGGCGGTTGCTATGTTATGGCGGCTTATGGGTTGGATTCCGTTAGGTTGGGTGTGTGTTTGGGTTTGGGCATCCTGGTTTGAGTCTTGGATGAATATGCACAGAATGCTCATAATTTTACTTATACTCGATGGAGAATGAGGAGCGGCGCACGTTCTTCTTTTTCTTCTTGTCTCTATCATCTGTGGTAATTGTGGCAACAGAGGGTACTTCACGCATTCAAATGCAGAAGAGCTTATAGCAGATACTATAGCTACAGTTATACAGCTACAATCTGTTGTATATACTATAGACTAAAGGAAGAAAGCTATTAAATGTGTGTGTTGAAAGGAAAAAAGAGTACTTTTTTGTGTTGGGTCGTTAATGAAATTTTAGTCTTTATGTTTAACGAGTTTCGCACATAAAAAGTTATGTTAGCTGGAATAAGAGGAGAGTCGCAGTCATAGAAGAAGGACGGGATAAGGACTATAGCTAATCTGGAACAGATGTTATCGTGGATATTGCAGGCGTTTTTGTACAAAAATTGCTGGGTTATGATGTTTTAGTTTATAATAGGCAGAAAAGAAAGAAGAACGATTTAAGATAATTGAGTAAAAAGTAATTTCTTAAAATCTTTCGTTTTCTTTTTTTATGTAGAAAGAATTCGTCAGCGTGACTTTGGAGTAATTGGGATTTAAGTGATGGCTTTTTTTTTTATTAAATTAATACTTTCTTAGGTACTTGGTTTAAATTTCACTTTTTTATAACTTTTAATTTCTCCAAAAACGATGAAAAAAAAATTCTATTCACAAATCTATTTAAGAGACATTTTTCGTGAGGTCCTTTTTCATTTAATTAATCCACCTATAGGTGGTCTTTTCATGACTTACGTTGCATACCTATACATTTATTATTAAAGTAGCATATCAAACTCTCTCTATCCGTCTGTAGCATTTTCTTAAAGGAAATATCTTTGTCATTCTGCGTACACCTAATAATGAGTGTACGAATTTTTATCAAGATCGGTTGAGTAGTTAAGGCGTGAACTCACATTGACATTTATAAAAGGTATAGAACTTTAAAATGGCAGCCATTTTGTCATCTGCAATGACTTGAAATTTCATCTTATTTTTGGTTTTCCATTTCAGCATGAATTGACTGACGCAACGCCTGAACAACGCATGCAAAAAGTGCAGATTTATTTCTAAAAACATGGTTCTGTTCGTGAAACCATTAACGATGGAAGGATTTGGCACTACTTTTACTCTAAATGATAATACAGTAGATGCTCGGTATAGTGAACAACAAAAATTTAACACAGACTACTTAACATAGTGAACTATGACAATCTCAATAAAGTGAACTAAATTTTTTCGCACGACACTGAACAAAACATTTTTCTGTTCTGTTCTGAACTTCCGGAGGTGGAAAGAAACTAAGTTCAGGGTTGTCAGATTTAAAAAGCGAAGTCGCCAAACTTAAAATTAAAATTTCAAAAATGTCCACTCCAAACATCACCAAACTCAATTTTTTTTTTCATATAACAAAACATTTGGTGCGTTCTTTTTCTAACCATAGTCAACAATAAATTGTTGTTATGTCAAAAAAAAAAAATGGTTGAAGTGGCATTGATAGAATATGTTGGGTTTTTTACAAACCATTTAGGAACGATACGTTACTAGAATTTGTTAAACTGTCAAATGACCACCTTTAATATTTTTTTTTTGTATATCGAGGAACTAATTGAATTATTCACCTTCATCTCTTAAAATTGGCGAAAAATCCATTTTATTCTTTGTTGTTGATCACTCAAAGAGAACAGAGACGTTCTTGCTGCTAAAATCGAGTATTTGTAATTTGTTGGTTTGATTTGTATATTGACTTGTGAGACTCGGAATTGTTTAATTCAAAACGTCCAATTTTACAGATCAACAATCTCATATCATGGAAGTGATTCGAAATAATAACAAATCGTAACAATTTGACAAAGTGAGGTTGGGAACGCTGTTATGACGTCATATATTCACAAATTGTAACTAATTTGGATTAAAGGAACCCCTTTTTGTTGACTATGGTTAGAAAACGAACGCACGAATTCGGTTTGACGTACGTCATTTAGAGAAAGAAATCGATCTGAAGTGCCCACGTTCAAAATTACTGTTTCGATGACTCCATTCGGAATGCAGGAATGGAAAAAAGTCTAAGGTTGAAGTGCTAATGAGAAAAATAAAAAAGTATTGAGACTTCGATTCAAAAATTTAAAGTCGCCAAAAACGAAAAATATCGCTTTTTTTAGGGTACATCGCCAAACTGATTTCTGTGTCGCCAAAATTAATTAAAAATCGACCGTTTTGCGACAAATCGAGACATCTGACAAGCCTGGCTAAACTGTACAAATGGTTCTTAGAACTTTAAAGGAAAAATCTGCCGGTAAGTGGATTGATTTTAAAATAGAAGGCAATTTCAATTTTGGAAAAAAATTAATGGAACCTGGTATGGCTTCGTCGCAAGTGATGGGTGGTTTGAAAAAAAAACTGACATGTTCCATGCTCTTTTTTAAACTGTTGTATTAATAATAAAAAAAACATGGTTGTCTGTAAAGTCGGTTTACGGACGATAATTTTACGTGATAACCAGTAAGCAAAACAGTTCATGTGTAGGTTGTATCTCTCCAACCACCAAATACCCAACCCACCTACAGCCACCCACAATTTTTGATTTTTTTCACCCCTTTACCCAAACCCCAACCTACCACCCCCACATACAATTACCAACCAACAGCCCACCATTTTTGAAAAATGTTTCCTCCTCCCCCACACAGTAAATCCCCCCTTCCTAACCACCACCAATCACCCACCCACTATTTCTGACAATTCCCCCATGCACCAAATTCAACCACTTACTCCACCTACAACCACCTGCTACTCACCCACCATTTTTGACAATTCCCCCCCCCTCCAACCCCACAGTACAACTATCTTTGACAATTCCCTCCACTACACCCTCCCCCAAAACCGACCACCAATTATACCTACAACAACTTGCCACTCAACCAACACCGCCAACCACCCATCACTCCAACAGCCACCAACCAACCACCAACCATTTTTGACAATTTTTTCCTCACCCCCTCCCAACACCAAATCCCCCATATCCAACCACCTATCCCACCCGCCAACACCTTCCACTCACCCACCATTTTTGACAACTTTTTCATCATACCCCATCAAATCAACCATCCCCACCACCAAAACTGCCAACCAATCAAACCACCTACAACCGCCAACCAACCACCCACCATATTTGCCAATTCACCCCCCCCCAATCATACCAAATCCACCCCAACACCAAACACCCATCCCACCTACAGCCACCAAGGAACCACCCATTAGTTTTGACAATTTTTGTCTCACCACCCAAACCAGCTACAACCACCCACCATTTTTGACAATTGTTCCTCTTCCCGGCACTAACCCCCCCCCCTCCCCCTCTCCTACCCCACACACACTCCCACCACAACCAACCAACCACTCAACACCCTTCACTCCCACTTTTACGACTTTCTAGGCTATCAAAGCAGCTAGGTAACGTCAGTGTGACTGTGACTGTGACGGTGACATTTTTTCGTGCGTGCTGCCCATATATTCCAAACCGATTTATTAGACGTTATCACGTCAAAAAAAATTATTTATTACCAAATTTATTGTAGGTAAACATTTAAAAACTTCCGCTCGAAACAGTGAACAATTGATTGGGTATAGTGAACATAATGCTTGGTTTAATAAGTTCACTATATCGAGCGTCTGCAAACCATTGTTGAAACGTCCGTCGCACATCGACAAAAATTGCCAGTTTGGTGTGATTTATAGGTTGGTTGAATCATTATGCTGGCCAGAGATATACAGCCAATGAAGTCCGTTATAGAGCCATGATGAATGTCTTTTTCGTTCCTGAATTGAGTGTCCTTGATATGTGGGAGCTGTGGTTTTAAAAACGCTCAAAATTTAACAGCGCATGCCCCAATTAATTTGTTAAAAAGGAAACGTTTGGTGCGCTATTTTTGCGTTTCGGACTTGTGACTTGTCCCTCAGGATCGTGTGATTTAACACCACTGGATTATTTTCTGTTAGGGTCTATGTGATGTCGCTAGTCTACAATAATAACCCAAAGACAATTGACGACTTGGGAAACAATATTCCGAGCGTTAATGCCGATATCCGAACCCAAATGATGTAGAGAAATATTGAAAACATACATCAGGACCAGCCTCAGTATCCTATGCCTTTAATCTTATTCAAATAAAAATGACAATTAACTATCTTTTAAATAAAGTCAATTTTATGAAAATTAATAGAATTTATTTGTGTTGTATTTGCCTATTAAAAAGGGAAGAAAATAGACTTAAAGAAATAACCGCGATTATTTCTGTTAGCTTAAAAAAAGTGCACCATGGCGTATGAGCAATTAAAAATAATAGATTAAAGGAAAGTGAATAAGTTCTTTTTGCGACATCCGTAGCTTAGAGCCTTAGTCACTTAAAATGTCATACATACACTGTGTGCGCATAATGAGCCTGCAGAAATGAAAGCTTCCGTAGTAATTATTGATTAATTCTAAAATAATTCGTCACTTCTTCGTACTACAAGTTCCCCTGGATACCTTTATAATTCCACCTCAATACGATTCTTTTTTAGCGATAAAAACTCTAGTTTCTCCTAATCAACATAATAATTTCCTTCGGGTGAAAAAAGAAATCATCACGAAAGCATACTTTTATGTGTGTCAGGTTTGAAGTTTTCCTCCTTTTTTAATTTTTTTTCGTTTTAAATGCTAATTAGTTTTTTCTTTCCCAAGCCACGATAATTATCTGTATCCTGTTACAAGTTTGTTTAAGGACAGATTTATAAGAGCGGGTGAATTTCTTAAACCCAAGGTAATCAGATGTTTTTAAAGAAATCGTGGGCGAGAGTTGATTTGTCCATTAATTGAGGTATTTTTCTATACCGTTGTCTTATGCCTCATTGACTGTTTAAGATACTTTTATATTGCAATTGTTTTTTTTTGGGACTCCATAATGCTAGCGCCACCAATTAGTTGGCATTGAAGCTTCAAAAAGAAAAACATTCAAAGATTCACAATAGCGTATCGAAATTTTTAATTAAAGATACCTTTGATTTAGTTTTTTTTAAAGGAGTTTGCAGTGTATTTTTTAAAGATGGTCTTTTTCAAGTTTCGTACGCAGGATCAAAAAGTTTTCGACAAAAAAAAAAAACTAAAAAATTAGAATTCCCAAAAAGAACCACCACCTTTGCAAAAAAAAAAGAATTCTTTCATATCCAGACAGGATGCACAGAAAGTAACTACCTTTCATTCATCCACACACAAGCACACACAAATAGTGAAATGACAAGCTCACTCTACGGGAGCAATTAAGTGACTCATTAAATTTCCAGGCATTGCATTAGTGGTTCCCAGATATTGTGTCATTGTCACACAAACCTCTGCTCATTCAGCAACTGTACGTCACATCAAAAACACACACACACATCACGAGATAAATATATCCAAGTCCACCACATCTATCCTGGGTCTTTTGCTAAACAAGTATCTATGTATGCATCTAGTCTAACTAGGACGATTCAATTAATTCCTGCAGCGAACAATTGACGATGAAGGAACATTTCATTCCGCTCGTCAGTATCCCATAAAAGATGCAAATGTTCCACAGGTAGGAAGATGAGCTCCACAGCCAGAACATCCCTGTCCCAGTCGTCGCTGTCGTCGTCATCGCCATCATCGTCGTCAACGATGTCATATAGATGGAGCTACTGCTGTGGTGCTGTGCTATTCTTTTCGAATTGGATTCGGCTGCGAATTCCTTTTATGCGATTCGCTTGGTCGCCTGAATATAAACGAATTAAGAGATACATTACCATGTTCGTTTCAATTTTGTATCGCGCACATTGAATACGTGGCGTGGCGATGACGATCTAGAGCAGTAGTTGTGGGAAGGGGTTTGATGCACGTGGGACATTATACCCATCGTCGTTGTCGCTGTCGTCGATGTCTGCATCCATTGAATTGCATATCGGAGGCGATGCCACAGAGCCGTAACTATGGCAAAGAATGCACCGCACAGGTGAAAAACTTTATAGTAGACGCCGGGATAGTTGGGTTCGGAATAGAATTTGAAATCTCATGGGACGACGATGGCGCTGTGGCACTATGGCACAGTGTCCCCTAATCTACCAGTTTCTATGAATTGCTATCGGTTAACTGCTATGCGGGAGATATTGTCAGTTTGGTAACGAACGACGCGAGGATATGGTGAAGAACAGCAGGTGAATACATTATTTATACATCCATACACATTTATATATAGCGACAGGATTCTGCGATGAGAATTGTGGATAGTTTCTTGTTCTATTGGAATTTCGATGACTTGTCAAATTATCTAGTGATCATATTACCCCCTGGAAATTGCTTGCAAATTTTCAGAGACGTAGGTTGGTATCTACCTATACCTACCTGACGTGGTGTCATGTGGATGCTGAATATATTAAAGTTCTGAGTTAAAGTGGTGTAAGAATTTAGGAATTGATGTTACTTGAATTTTAAGCGGAATTTTGTGGAAGTTTTCAACATTATACCCTTATTTTGGGGCATTTTCTTACAAGTTCGTTAGCAGGACATGCTTTAAGATCAGCATTTGTTTATTTGGGTATCAAAACTAGGGGGTTTTATGTGTCAAAGCCTACAGCTCAACAAATTTTAATACTATTTTACTTAAATTACACATGAAAGTCCTTTTAAAAGATTTTTATGATCTAAGAAGCATGATATTGTTCATATATTATGTCTTCAAATTCGCTAACAAAGCAAAAAAAATAAATTCTATCTGAAGTCTCATTAATAAATCCATTGTATTTATAATCTATAGTATTCTCAATAAGAGGAACGTTTGGTGCGCCATCTATGGACGAAATTCACAAACACTTGATTTGTGAGTTAGGAGTGTTTTTGTCACACTTCATGGAATCGCTAACAAACCATCGAATTAAGAAATATCATGTCTAACAGTGGAATAAATTTCAACATCAAAAATGCCTCGAAGTGGCTTCTTAACCAAATACTTGAGATTGCCAAGAATGCTGCAAAATGCTTAGGCCTCCTTGATACATGCAAGGAGTTTTTCACCCCTTCTGATCTGGCTACAATTTGCAAAGCGTTTATACTCCCTAAACTCGAATATAACTCCCATCTCTGTGCAGGTGCTTCTCAAACTTTTCTACACCTGCTCGACAGAGTTCAGAAAAAAGCGTTAAAATAGGTAGGAGAGAGAAATATTATGATAACATTTCCATCACTCGAACATTGTCGAAATGTTTCATGCCTTTCAGATTCTTTTACAAATAATGCTCACTCGAGGTAGCCATCAGCTGCGTTCCACCCTTAAACACTCCCCCCGAAACACTCGTCTTGCTAGGAACGCTCATCAGTTTACACTTGAGCCCAATTTCGGACGTACCGTGAAATATGGGGATTTTTTCTTTAGCCGTACAACACGAATGTGGAATGAATTGCCTTTTACAATTTTTCCTTGCCATTTTGATCTTCAAACATTCAAGACCAATGTTTATCGACACCTCCTTTCCCTTCCTCCCTAATTTCCTAGTGCTCGCGCTGTTAACTAAGCATTAAAAGGGCTATACAAACCCCTTGCGCGCGTGTCCTTTATAAAAAAAAATCTTCATATTTTGTGGGCAGCATTTTTTTTTAATGGAACGTCGTCATAATATTTCTTGTCTCACCTTATTTACAATTTCCTCGTAATATGCATTCCGCTAAGAAGTACTGTTAAGTAAAAAGACTCGTACGTTAGCCGCACTACACGAATGCGTAGGCTGAATTTTTCTTAAAATTGCTTCATACAACCATTTTAGACAAGTGCACACCGGTATTTCCTTTTTTCTCCAATCCAACTTTCTAATAGCTGTACTGTGTAATTTCATGATAAGGATATTAATTCCTAAATAGCTATTACTCAACTTGTATAAGGCTCTACACAAGTTTTATAGACTCTATATGCCTTTATTTAAACGTTAACGACAAGCAACTAGCCTTTTTAAAACATCCAAACCAAGCTATTAGCACTTAGTTAGCAGTTATAAAATGCGGTTGCTTATAAATATTTTCAAAAAGAACCCTACAGTAGCTAATTTTTTTTAGTTTTTGGGTCGGGAAACAACTTCAGAAGGCCTTATACAGGCCATTTCGATCCTATATCTGCAATTAAAAATAAAAAGTAGTTCCTTTGGCCTTGTGTGCGTTTCGCCCAAGCATGAACGGTGGGCTCACCATCACCAGTTAGATGCCGTTCATACTCTTCTAAGACGCACATGTTCGATAAAATCGACACTTATATATAATTTTCAGTGCACAAGTGCAACAACTTTTGTTGTTGTGTTTTTTCAATTTTTTTCAATTTGTCTTTTCATTTTGAAAATTTTAATCTTCAATTGACAACTGGCCACGAGCATGCATAATTTTAGGGTTTTTGCTGGTAACAAGGCTCCCTAAAATATATATAATTCACAGTACACTTGTGCACTGAAAATTATATATAAGTGTCGATTTTATCGAACATGTGCGTCTTAGAAGAGTATGAACGGCATCTAACCACCTTTCATGCTTGGGCGAAACGCACACAAGGCCAAAGGAACTACTTTTTATTTTTAATTTCAAATTAGTTAATGCTCGAATTGAAATTAAATGCAACAACTTTTGTTGTTGTGTTTTTTCAATTTTTTTCAATTTGTCTTTTCATTTTGAAAATTTTAATCTTCTATATCTGCAAGCCTTGCATAATACTTTCAAATTAATTTCCAAGCAAATGTCACTGTTTAAAATTTGGGCTTCCGAAATATTGCATTATACAAGCTTTTTATAAGCTTTTACTTGCCAAACTCAAAAAATTGGACCTTATACAAGCTGTTAATTAGATAACCCCTTGACTGCGTTCTTATCATAAAAAAAAACTAAACCTTGTAATTATTGTTGTTCCTGGTTCTACTATACTCAATTTAAATTTTGGTGGATACACTAAAAAAACCTATTTCAAATTTTTAGTAATCTATATATATAAAAATAAAAATGAGTTTGATTTATGTTTGACCACTTATATCTCGAGTTTGACAACACCGAATTCGATGATTCTTTTTTTGCTGAAAAGGTATTTATTTGCACCAGGTTTTTGTGTAATCAAAATAATACAATGTATGTTACGTATGTTGCATATGTTGCAAATACTGTTGCCACCATGCAATCAACTAATCAGCAAATTCAATAATTGATCATAACTGAAAAGTATTCATAATTATGAATCATTATGCAACATATACTATACAACATTTGCAACAAATGCATTTATATCTCGAGTTTGACAAAACTATATTTAATGCTTCTTTTTTTGCCGAAAAGGTATTTATTTGCACCAGGTTTGTATGTAAAAAAAATAATGCTACGTCTGTTGCATATGTTGCAAGTGCACTTGCCACCATGCAATCAATTAATGGTGGTCGTACAGCGCACTCTGCACTTAAATTGCCTTTAAGCATCCAGGTTAACGAAGCGCCTACATGAAATATTTCTTAAACGTAGGCAATGGCCAAAGTCTTGCAACAGTGTAAAGGCCCAAAGGCCTCAAAGAAAAAGTGAGCAAGTGTCAAAACCGAATGAAAAGTTTCCTTCCGATTTGTAAAGTACATCAGTTGCCCATAATAGCCTTTAAAAATAAGAAGAAAGAAAGAAGAAGAATACCCTTTAGAAAAAAAGGAATGTCAGATTTTCGTACGAAAGGTATACGACTCAAAGCGTACAATACGTACGAAAACAAGTGAACGAAACTTGCCGAGCAGATTAAATTGTAATAAAAATAATACAATGTATGTTACGTATGTTGCATTATGTTGCAAATGCACTTGCCAACATGCAATCAATTAATGGTGGTCGTACAG
Organism: Platycheirus albimanus; assembly: GCA_916050605.2. Lineage (NCBI taxonomy): Eukaryota > Metazoa > Arthropoda > Insecta > Diptera > Syrphidae > Platycheirus > Platycheirus albimanus. The sequence goes on along the minus strand of OU696698.1, from coordinate 14,571,963 downwards.
CGCACTCTGCACTTAAATTGCCTTTAAACATCCAAGTTAACGAAGCGCCTACATGTAAAATTTCTAAAACGTCGGCAATGGCCAAAGTCTTGCAACAGTCAATGATTATTGTATGGGATGAGAATGGCGCACAAATAGTCACTTGAAGCTTTAGATCGAACTCCGAAATATTTGCCAGATATCCAAGTAATATTTGGCGGCGCCATGATATTATTGGCGGGTGACTTCAGACAAACTTTGCCGGTCATACCCCGATCGATTACTGCGGATAAACTCAATGCCTGCCTTAAATGTTCTCTTTTGTGGAGATATGTTAAAACACTAACACTCACTTAAATGATCCATCTGCGGCAGAATTTTCAAAGCAGCTGTTGGATATTGGAAATGGAAAAATGCCCGTTGATAGTTCAATTGGCCAAATAACACTGCCAACAAATTTCTATTATATAAGGAATTCAAAGAAAGAATTGGTTCAAAGTGTGGTTCTAAGTATTTCGGAGAACTTTAACAATCGCACTTGGTTAAGTGAAAGAGCTAAAGGCAAAAATAAAGGTGTCGCTGAAATTAATGCATCTATTTTAGAAGAAATAGATGGACAATTTGTTGCCAACAAATCAGTTGATGCAATTATAAATGAGGATGACGTAGTGAATTACCAGACGGAACTTTTAAATTCGCTTGATTTACCGGGACTGCCACCTCATTATTTAGCTCTAAAAAATGGAGCCCCGATTATAATGCTGCGTAATATTAATCAACCTCAACTTTGCAATGGTATTAGACTAGCTGTAAAAAAGTGAATGAACAATCTAATTGAAGCTACGATTCCTAGTGGCAAATATAAAGGGGAAGATGTTTTGATCCCCAGAATTCCAATGATTCCACCTGATTTGCCATTTGATTTTAAACGTCATCAATTTCCTATTCGCTTTGCTTTTGCCATCACTATAAATAAAGCAAAAGGTCAGTCTTTCAAAATTTGCGGTATTGATTTCTCATGGTCAACTGTATGTTGGGTGTTCTAGAGTAGGGGAAACCGACCGCACTTTTTATTTATGTAAAAGATGGTAACACAAAAAATGTTGTTTATAAGAAAGCATTAGAATAAAATGTTAGACATTACTCATCAGTTTTCTTATCACCAAGCGCGTTCCATTGCATAGTTTTGGTTGTTTTAGATTTCGAAGCTGATGACTACCGAGCATGCCGTCAGCAATTGCGCTGTGGTAAGTCAGGTACATCTAAGGAGTTTAAAAACTCAGTTAGATAATAAGTGGCTTCATCTTCGTTTGTAACACAGTCAATAGATTTTAATGAAAGCAGAGTACCAACGATTTGATTCTGAATTAAAAAAACGAATTTTATTCAAAGTTTTCTTTCTATACCATTCAATTTTAGCATTTCTCAAGCCTGTCAAATTGAAAGAATCTTATACGCCTCTTGGCTAAACTGCAAGTAACAGCCCAATGGAACTCTGGTCAGCGAAGCGGGCTTGGGTTTGCTAGTTTTTGTATAAATTCCAAATGAACCCCTCAAAAAAGGTTTGCCTGTAAATTTCATAATATTTCATTAACCAGTCCCCATCAATCTGGATTGATTGTCCTGGTTTATATCCGAAAAAATATTTTTATACACCTAGTAACTTATGTAGACCATCGCCAGGTATTGTGTTTCACCTGAATTATAAAAAAAAAAAGAACACACTGTCAAATTGACTGCGTATAGCATATCATAATACAAATCCCCATGAGGCACAACAAGGATACAAAAGCAATCAACCAACCATATCGTATAACACCACTCAATATTTTATCACTAGATAACGTTGACATTTAGCCTGAATCACTATGAATTTTGTCACTCACACATAAACGGATGGATGTGTTATTGTCAAGAATTCAACCAGACCAGATCCACTCTCAATGTTATACCCGCCGCACATATCTCACAACATACCGGATATGTATGTCAAATGGCAAACATCCTTCACATAACAGCTATACAGCAGGACAGGATATACTGGCACTTTTTGCTGTTTCACGCACTTGAAAGCGTGCGCTACGTTTTTACGATGACCCTTCGTGTCCTTTGCTCCATAAAACATAAAAACTTAAGCGCACTCAGCAAATTTTTGTTCTTTTCGAGGATAATTTTGTTCCTTCTTTTCTGATGGCTGCTTTCTGCTTCCTCCATCTTGTTGTTTTATTTTATGTTGATCCCGGTCCTATTTTTTACACATAGTTTTATTTTTATTTATTTTAAGTACATACGAGTATAGTTAGAGTATGAGTATATGAAGGTACCATCTACGCCATCTATAGACCATGTATCGGGGAAAATCAGCAATAAACTTCCAACAGTCAGCAAAATTGCGCTCTCCAAAAGTACTTTATGCGACTTATGTTACATCACAATCACACATGATGGAGGGGGGAAATGGGGAATAATTTTTTTTTTCCTTTATTTTACTGCCACGTCGTTGCTATTTGCGCTTGAATTATTATTAATAAGCAGGAAAGATTTATATTCAATAAGTTACTTAAGCTCGAGGGAATTTGGAATTTGTTTTGTGTCCTGTTTTCTTTTTTTGGAAGCAAGCAATGTGTGACATGTGATTGTTTTATGGACAATAAATGCGAAACAAATCTGTGACTTTGACAATATTTATACGATATCGTCCTTTCTCCTTGAGTGGGGAGGAGAGGTGAGATGTACTCGTATAAATGATTCATTTGCTGTATCAATCTCGTAAAACGTAAACAATAAAAATAACAACAGCTAATAAAAAAATATTTTAAGGACATGGAACAATATTAAAGTGAAACAATTTATATAAATAACGGGATAACGTTCCTATAAATATTTTAACGTATTCGTAGGTACCTATACAATCTATTTTGGGAATATTTGAAGAAGTAAGGCTAAAAATAAAGCCAGTCCAGCTTTGGATCCTGGATCAGAAAAACTTAAAAGAAAACTCTGTTAGTGTCCGCAAAACATTTACATTATTTGGTTGGTCAAATTTATAAAAAGGACTTGATGATAGACAAAAGACAACCATTGTCTAGTTTTGAAATGATTATATAAGAGCATATTTATGATTAGTTCCGGAGATGTCTATGAAAAACAAACAAGTAGGTAGCCGATCTCACTTAAAGGGTGTTTTTTCCGAGGTATAGAACTATTAAATGAAATATAATAACACATAAGTATTAACTGCCAGTTTTATTTGAATATGATTGCTGGCTACCTCGGATGGCTCGAATTTTAGTCCAATCTTGAGGTACAATTTGCGATCACTCTTTTCTGCATTTGGGTTCGTGTATCGGCTATAACGTGGCAAATGTTGTTTTCCAGCTCGTTTATCATCTCTGGCTTAAAGGGTGTAGACTAGCTAAATCACGTACCCCACAAGTAGAATATGGGCTACGTTGAGTTTAGTTCACTTCTTTAGAGTAGATGGCACCAGTTACACTATTTTTCGTTGGTGGTATGATCACACAAGTTTAATAAGATCTTCAAACTTAATTTTTCTAACGTAGCAATCAGCCGCAAGCCGCAGGAAAGCTATCATACCTCATACTCAAACATGTCCGAGAAATTGACATCCTTCGAAAAAATTAAACATACCATTACCATACCATACCTCCATACCAAAAAACCAGTTCCTAGTCCTACGAATACGAACCACTGCACGGTGGAGGGTGGAGTTGTGGAACAGGAACCACGATCAAGGAAACACAAAAACACAACTCAACTACTGTTTGAGCTTGAGGATTTGAGGGTTGATTGAAATTTGTTCGTGGTTCCAGTTCCACCACTCCACCCTCCACCTTGACGTGGTTCGTATTCTTAGGACTAGGAACTGGTTTTTTGGTATGGAGGTATGGTATGGTAATGGTATGTTTAATTTTTTCGAAGGATGTCAATTTCTCGGACATGTTTGAGTATGAGGTATGCTAGCTTTCGATTTTGGTATGCTAGCTTTGAATTTTTTTTAGAACATGCTTTTGTTTTACTATTCTACATCTGTATATTTCTTTTGAGGAGGAATTAAATTGCTGGAACTATGCAACTCATTTGGGCTACGCATTATGAATGGTACAAGCGAAGGGGATAATCTCGGAGAATATACATTTGTCGGAAAACAAGGAAGTTCGGTCATGGACTATTGTCTACAAGGTGGAGATTGGAGTTCACTTCTTAAAAATTTTGAAGTTGAGAAGAAGCCATTCTCAGATCATATGCCTGTTATTGTCTCATTTACGAACGCACAAGAAGAAAATGAAAAAAGTCAAAACCTACAACTTCTGCCTAAGCTGCACTGGATTAATGCAACTGCACCGAAATACAGAACCCAGTTCGCTGCACTTCTACAGACTGAAGAAAATGATCAATGTCTGGAAGGAATCGAGAAATGTATTAAAGGAGCACACCAAAAACCAAACAACTTTCGACAAATAAAAAGGGCGTTTACAGAACCATGGTTTGACAAAGAATGCATGCAGGCGAGAAGCCTATCTTACGCGTGGCTTAATGTGTTTAGACGGTCCAATACGGGCTTTTCAAAAAAGCTGTATATTGAAAATAATCGGAAATATAAAACAATGTGTAACAAATTCGGCCAATTTTTGGAACCTGGCTCGCAAACTCAATGGTACGAAATATGTCATCAGCCGTGGACTTGACTCAAACAGACTGCAAATACACTTCCAACAATTGCTGAATCCAGAATCTACAAATGCGTCCATGATTCAGTACGCTCAACCTGGCTTCCAAAATAATATTCTGGGCATACAAATAACGCAAGAAGAAGTATGGTTTTCGATAAGAGATCTAAAAGATGGAAAGGCTGCAGGTCCTGATAGAATACCAGCGGAATTTTACAGATATGGAACACAACAACTTATATTGAATCTACAAGAAATATTCAACCGAATCCTAGAGCAGGGAACCATTCCGAACCAGTTTAAAGAAGCCCTGATATTTCCAATCCACAAAAAGGGAAGCACCGAGGATCCTTCAAACTATAGGGGAATCTCGTTCCTGAACTCTTCTTACAAGATTTTGGAATGGAGAAAGCATATCCGACTAGTTTCAATCGCATACAGGAGTTAGACAAGGTTGTGTCCTCAGCCCAAGTTTATTCGCACTCTTTATCGAAGATATAATTGAAGCTCTGCCTGGAGGTATTGATTATGCAGGCGCTACCATTAAAGCACTCCTTTTTGCAGGCGACATTATGTTGCTCGCGTACACACCACAGTAGCTTCAGCTGATGATAAACAGACTCTATAATTACTGTATGAGATGGAATTTGGTGGTAAATATAAACAAATCCAAAGTGATGGTTTTAAAAAAGGGTGGAGGCAGATCTGGGGCAAATCAGCACTGGCATTTTAATAATGAAACATTGGAAGTTGTTTCAGAATACAAATACCTCGGAGTTTACTTTACTAAGAACCTTAGGCACCTCACCGAACAACTATCAAAAGCGAAAACCGCTATAAATGTAGCATGGAAACAATGCTTCAATAATAAAGATATTGCACACAGCAGCAAATTTCGAGTTTTTGAAGCGATTTCGGAATCAGTCCTGTTTTATGCAGCGCAGGTGTGGGGAGGAAAGAAATATGAACAAGTGAAAAAACTCCTCAGGTTTTATATAAAACGGATTTTTCGCCTTCCTCCAAACACTCCAAACCACATGATTACGTTGGAAACGGGCTTATCACCATTGTTTGTCAAAACGTTTAAACTTCAAGTCTATTATATCCTTAAAGTCTTAAATATGCCAGATGATCGATTACCAAAGAAAGTAGCTCTTCAAGCCATTCAAACTCAAACTGGTTGGTTCAAGGATTGGATAGAATTAGCCGAGCCTGTGGGCTTTGAGTTGAATTACAGCGCTCCTGTTTCATGGAAGTCAACTCTATATAGTTTGATCGCCCGTTTAGACGAAGCAGCAAGGGAATCTTTCATGGAGCAAGCAGCAAGGTCACTGCACCGAACGATTTATAGTAGACTGGACTACAACCTCAACAAAAAAAAACATTTTCGAGACGATTATACAATCGAACAGATTTCTACCATGTTCCGACTAAGAGGCGATCTCCTAAATCTGAATTATATACCACACCGCGAAGACCTACCGCTATTACGCAACCTTTGCAATATGGGTGAACGGGAGGATGTTTTTCACTTTGTTGGAAGATGTGCGGTTCTAAGAGAAACAAGAAGATACGCGTTAGGCAGTGACTATTTATCAGAGGAAGCAATCTTAGACCTCCTTTGCGAAATGGATGTAAATAAGTTATATATGTATTGTAAAATAGCACTGAGGTATAATAGAAACCAAATATTAAATGAAGCGTTCTAGTTTAAACTGTAACTTACTTTACTTTTATGAAGAAATAATTAGTTGTCAATCAGGCAGCCGACAATGCCATGCAATATAGATTGTATTTAACAAATCTAATCTAATTTAAGAAATCTATTTCTTTTGACTGTGGCTCAACAAACGTTTTCTTCAACTAATCAATTGTGGTACGTGCTGTATATAATGTTGTTCCGTCTTGTTGAAACACAAAAAGGCGATTCAATTCCAGATCAAAAAAGTCATTGATTACAGCTCTAAATGTTGTCCATTGACTGTTACCCTCTAGCTCTGGCCTGCATCGTTTTTAAAAATGTAAAGACCAATGATTCCACAAGTTCATAAAACCAAACTGTGTGTTTTTGTGGATGTTATGGCGGTGGCGGGCGTGGCATCTCAACAAATGGCTTCAGGATCATCTACACTCCACATGAAGCAGTTTTGATTATTTACGTAGCCATTCAACCAAAAATTAGCTTAAACGCTGAAAAATTTTTTTTTGTGAAAATCAGGATCGACAGCAATCTTGTGACGAGATTATTCTGCACAATCTTCATGCGTTGTTCAGGCGTCAGTAATTTCATGATGAAATGAAAAACTAAGCTAATGAATAGCGGGTAATAAAGATTTTTTTTGTAAATACCTCACATCGAGCTTGTTTTATTCCATTTCAACATCTACTTGCCTTTATTGACTTAAATAGCGGGTAATAAAGACATTTTTTTGTAAATTTGTTTTATTCCATTTTATCATCTACCCCTACCCGTCCTTATTGAAAAGCCCTTTATGACTTGGCTAGCGGGTAAAAAAGACATTTTTTTGTAAATACCTCACATCCAGTGAGCATATGTCACTATAGCACATAATTATATACGAATACTGAAAAAAAAAAAACAATAAAGTAGTGTCGATGCATGACAGCTAGAAAGGAAAATTTGTTTTCATTACATTGTGATTTTTTTAGTCTGTAAAAAAAATGTTTGGGAAGTTCACTAAATCGAGCGCCTACTGTAACTTTGAAAAATTATTAGGTACTTCTTAAAAATTAAACCTAAATTGAAGATATTGAAAATAGTATTCCAACATTAATGTATATGTTCGAATCATGTCATATTCTACAAACTTATCCCATTGCCACAAGTGATAAGAACAACACTTAAATTTACTCCTTACGACTTTGGTTTTCCCATTTAAATTCATTTAAAAGCGATGAAATTTACAATTACACATAACAACAATCATCATTATGATGACGACCAAAAGCAAGAGTACATCTTTGTATTTTTGAGCTTTTCCAGTAAAGTCACGTTGAGCTTGGTATGTATATTGTGATTGTGATTGTGATGTTGTTTCCCTAATGAATACACTACACAATGTCGTCCTTGGCCATTTCAAAGGAAGTATATATAATATTGTTATCATTGGAGTATAGAAAGAAGCATCATCAGCATTACTATGACAACAAACTATTATTGTACGACGAGTAATGATAACGTTGCTCGTTATGGGAATATAGCTAGCTAGAGCTCCATGTTTTCTGTCATTCTCCAAAGGGAATATTTTGTTAAATCCATCTTTTCAATTAACTTTGAAATGAAACAGACAGAAAGGGACTCTTCTATACACCAATTTATACATTTATACACCACCACACTAGAAACACACTATGGGAAGCTTCTGTATTGGGATGGGAAAGCTATAGAGTGTGGTTCTGACTTGGTGCTGGAAAAGTTTTTTTTTTTTTGTGGGACAAATTGTCTGCACCTTTGGAGAATATAAGTCCATGAATAGACCCAGGAGCAAAAGTTGATTTTGGGACTTCTATCGACTTCTTCAGTCGACAACGTTTGGTTGTGTGTATGTGTGTGTGTGGTTTGTGAATTCAACTCGATGATTTATGATGCCTATGACTTCCTGCAGCCATTAGAATGGGTCGTTTTTTTTTCAAACCATCCCCAAACAAAGAGATAGTTCATAGTCCAATAGACATATAGATCTCAGAGAGCTGGAGAATTATGAACGGGACTAGAATCTCCGTTCATATGTGAACTCGTGCTGGACATGAGTAACCCAGTTAAAAGGGATTGTATGGATGAGTAGTTTACAATATTATTTTATGGTCTAAAGACAACCTACATAATGGTTATATGGTTTTTAGGTGTCTGAAAAGATTTATATTGAACAACTGCCTCTAAATTATACCTTATATAAAGATTCAGCTTTTGACAAAAGCTAGAAGTAATGCAAGGTTTTTGTATCCAATCCACTACTCATATCAGAAAGCTTATGTTTTGAATTTTTTGTTGGGTTTTCCAGAACTCTTAAGACAGAATTATTCAGAAAAAGTTACTATTAGCACCGTGTGATGTGATGCCATATTAGTTATAAATAGTTGGTAAATGAAATCTTGAATAAGGATTTCTTTGTGGTCCTCAGGGAAAGTTGGTTTAAACATTCATATCTTTGAATTCAAAGTAGACATTTGGGCAAACATCAATATCAATTAAAATGTTAATTTCGGAAAATAATAATTTTGGAGTAACTTAAAATAGATATACGGTCATATTACTACTTCGCCCTATCAAGGATCAATGCACGGTTGAAAGTCGAATTTGAATAACTCGTAAGACATCAAGGAAGACTCGAATAAGTCCATCCACTATCGTGCACAACAATTGGACCGGTATCAGTCCACTTTATGTAAAACTTTGCTGAAATATCTGGTATTAGTGGCTTCCAAAATCAAGCTGGTACAAGAATTGAAGCTCGAAATAAGATTGCTGTGGACCCCCGATTTTCACAAGAAAATTTTGTTCAGCGATGAAGAAAATCCTCAAGCTTTTGTTGAAGAGCCGTTAGCCAGAAAAACTGAGAGTCCTTATTTAAAAAAAAATGTGTGGTCTTATGAAACTACGATGCAAGTGAAACTTTTTCGTTCTAATAAATGTAGGATCTTTGTCTAGGGGTATATAAATTAAAACCAGAACACCGAATGCTTTTAATATGAAATGGTTTTTAATAATGTTGTTGCATTTATAATTTACAGGACTTATTATTTTAATAGAAAAATTAAGAGTTAAAGGGCAACGTCTGGCCAACCGTTCGTGTCACGATCTGATTTAAAACTCCACTAACTAACAACTGATGTTGATGGTGTCTACTCTGGTAGGGACGGAGATTCCTTCATTCTACAGTCTTTCTTTTCGTTCGTTGTTGTGTGTGTACGTGTTGTAGTTTGTCTGGTCGTTTGTAAGTTTCGGGATTAAGGTGTCGTGCTGGTCGTATTCAATCCCACATAAATTAACTATAAAAATCAAATCAACTCACCAAGCGCATTCTCTTTTCCCTGCAAACACGAAATATTTTGGTTTTCTCCTCCGGAATAAAATAAATTCATCGTCGAATATTTTCTCACTATTCTTGGCTTTTCCCTTGTTAACCGGTTTATTTGACTCACTAGCTATATCGTTGTCCATCACGATCAAGTTAGTGAACAAAGACATTTAAATTAAAACAATACATACAAATGCCGCGGAGCACGTGCTTGAATAGGGGAGAATACTACACGGTCATATTGCGACAAGCGACAGGTGAACCATAAAATTTGAGGCGATGTAAAAAAAGTTTCACTTAAAAAAAAAAAAAAAACCACGACGGCCAGAGGGTTACAGTCAATGTCTTAAATTGAATCGCTCAGACGTGAGCGCATAATTTTCCCTTTTGGACCTGTAATTTGGCCTCCAATATCTTGAGATTTAAAACCGCCATATTATTTTCGGTGGGCGTATGTAAAGTCGCTATACTAAACCGATAAGCCAGAGAAGATTGACGACTTGGAAAACAACACCGCGTTGTCCTTCAAAGAGTGATCAAAACAACCTTACAAATTAAATCAATTTTATGACAATCAATGGTAAAATTTATCTGTGTTTTATGTAATTTTATAGTTTTATTTCTCTAAAATAAAAGAAAAACCCTTAATGAACTCTTTTTTACTACGAAAAGGGCAACTACCAGGAAGACAATCACAATACACAAAATAAATTTGCTGAAAATTGAAACAAATTATTTGGCAACAGACAGCCTAAGCAAAATTAAAAAAAAAATTGAATGGAAAAATAGGTTGACTTTGTCATGTCAGTTCTGTTAACCGGGTACTTAACACATTGAATGGATGCATTAGTATATTGATGTTCAAGGTCTCTATCCGACTTGCTTAGAATTCCTTGACAGTAAATACAAAAAATTACAACTAATTTTGTTTAAAAAAAATGCAATTATTTTGAACAACACACCCGTTTTTCGTATAACATTGTTCATTTTTAATTGTATCTTTCGGTAAACAAAGTCTATAAATCGATGTCTTACTCAACAAACTCTAATTCACTCAAAAAAAAAAAAAATCCATCAGACAAAGTATTCTCTATGTGCGTCTGCATACAACCTCATCGTTTAATTGAAATTTTTGACAAAGGGTAATCGCTTTTATCTAATCCAATGGAACGCATTTTGTGCTACGACAGCGACAGCCACCCGTTAATGGCTCTCTCATAGTTCCAAAGACCGTGGAACTTAAATTGAATGCGCTGCCAACATAATACCTCCAATTAGAATTATCTACACGAAAATTTGCATCTACAACTACACATCCACCATAGTGAGGATTAAAATTTAATTGGAAGCCATGGCTCCCTCTCTCTCTCTTTCTACCTTCAGTGCATACTATGGGTGTATAGTATATATCCAACTAAACATTCTAACAGCCTAACAGTCCTCCTGAAAGTGCTCTAATGTGCCTCCTCTTCTGGCCGTCCGTCAATGGGATTTAATGTTAATGTTCCATCATCATCTACGGTTTTAGAGTCGCGCAAGTTGCACAATTATCGAAGCCCCTTCCACCTTTGCTTTCCTCTACAACCCCCTACAACCCCAACCCCATAAAGGCCCTCTTATACATTAGTTTCATTAACGGTATTTAGGTGTCGTATTTTGTATGCGATATGATGCTTGTGTAGGAATACACAGATACAATTTATATTCGCGCATAAAACAAGACTAGCTAGCTAGGTATGCCAGCCAAAATCCTTGCGATTAAGCGGAAAATCGCACCCGACTATCACTATTATTAACGGCAATGCACACGCACACATCGCATCGGTATAAAGCAATTAAAAGATTACCCAAACGGTATTTTGTGAGTAAATGTGCTGAACGATGACTAAAAGCAGCCTGCAGAGTGAATAAACTATATAAACAGTGTTTAAGCATTTTTAATGTATAAGAAGAGGTGTTTTAATGAAGAATGAAATAACGTTTCCACAAGCTCATCAGTTCATAGGAAATCTGGAAACCCCATTTTCCAGAAAATTGTATAGCAGCAGATTTGATACTTGAAGGAATTTTGAATTAAACTACGGATTGTTTAAGTAAGTGAGACTTTAGTATGATTTGAATTTGAAGTACATCATGCCAGTAACATATTAAAGCTAGGGTTTTTAGCAATCGTGGTCTTAATCTGTCTACCATTGGACCATACTCGTAGCAATATATGAACACTAAAAAAGCTACGCCTGGCAATTTCATTTAATAAAAATAGGGACCACACGTCAGTATAGTTCAATCTGACCATCTTATAGAAAGTGCAGCCTTTTCTTTAGACAGCGGCTCTACTTTCAGAATGAAAAGACACACCACAAAAAAAATGGCATACACAGGGATGGTTGCCATCACAAAATGCACAGACAGAGATGCACAGGTATTCACAGACACAAAAAAACTATTTCGAAGGTGTTTCAAGCAAGAGGAGTGCAAGTTTGGCGGTCTGTATTGGTCTGTGCTAGCACCTAGCTATACGACGACAGAAATGTTGTATGAAATCAAATTTATTTGTCAAAGAAGAAAACAAACCACAACAAATGTTTTCAGAGGCTCGCTGTCGAAGCGGCAATAACATTATAGTTCTAAAAAATACACTTAACAAGAATGGCGCTGCTGTCGTTAAAAAGAAGATTCGTATACTACGATGAAAACCCAAGTATAAGTACCATGTTGCTCGCCTGGTAGTACCATGGTTTTCCCTGACACATGGGTGGTATACTCGAATACCATAATGGTATAGATATCAGCAGTGTATCACGGGTATTACTAGCTTTCAGAGACTTTGGTGCATCGATCGAAGCAAAGCAATAATAACATTTAGAACCACACCAACAGCATGCAGGTTTGGAAAAAATATGAATATGAAACCTGCTGTCCATTCCCTCTACAATTTCTTTATGAAAAAAACTGCAGCAAAAGGCTCTCAGAATAAGTCAATCCCATTAATGAAGAAACAGTTGAACGGGACGGGACACTTGGAAAAATTACAAAATAATTTAGAAACAAATACAAATTTTATCCCATCTTGGTTTTGAAAAGCCCTTCTAATTCGAATGTACCTTTACAAGCTGAAAATAATGGGGAAAAAATAAAGATGTAACTACAAACAAATTTTCGAAGATGGGTCAAAAATTGTTATAGGAACGGGAGATCTGAATACTGTTCGGAACCTATGGAATAGCTAAAGAGGCTGGATAAAATCAACTTTTACACAGTGACTCTTTTCTGGATACCAGGTCGTATTGGTTTCAAGCAAACCTGAATGTTTTTCAAAAATTGGATCGAAATAAGAACTTATTGGGCTGGGCGAGAATACAGCTGCGGTTTTGCGATAACGTGTGATCAAAAACAGAATCAAAAGAAACAACGAGGTGACTAAGAAAACCCAACTATAAAGCTAGGGCACGCACAAATTACCTATACTGATCTAACGCAAAAAAACAGCCTCAAAATGATAACAGGCTTCTTCACAGTAGGGTGGAGTGGAACTGGTCTACTTTCAGCAGTCTGCTATTCAAAAAAAAAAAAAAAAAAAAAAAAGTGCACGACTGGGTCGCACGAACTTGCTGTAATGTGTGACAGTGGTCTTGGGACTGGAAATTTTGTAAAAAAGCAGGGAAAAAATCATATGAAATTTTATTCATCACTTAAAAATCACTAGCTAAAGCGTTTTTAGGAAAAAATTAAGTAAACCATCTGTTTTCTTTTACTGTTTTGAATTTTAAAATCGTCGGACCAGTTTTTTTTATGAAAAACTTTTCAAAAACATATTGTAATTTTTTTTAGTATCCCAGCTTCTAGCACTTTGTAGTTTTTATCAGGAAAATTAAATTAAAAAAATTGATCAAACCGTTTTTGAAAAAACCAAAAATAAAAAAAAAAAAAAGAATTTAACTTTTTTGTTTTAAATCTCAAAAAAACTTTTTTGAAAAATTTTACAACTAATGTTCTACGTGAAAAATATCATCGAAATCCGTCATGTGGCTTACGAGAAAATCTGATTTCAAAAAACCGGTCCTATGGGAGGTACCGTTATAAGACTTTTCCTGAAAAATCTACTCCAACCCAAACATAAAGCTTACACAAAAAACAACATTCCGAAAGTTTTACCAAAATCGTAGGAGCCGTTTTTGAGAAAAATGAATTTTTCACTAAAAATCGTATTGCAGGTACTGTTAGTTTTAGAGCTAGAATGCTAATGAGCAAATCTGCTCAGCCATTTAGGCTGTAAGTGCCGATACAGACAGACAGACTGAATTCTTCTCTATCACCGTAATCAATGTCATGTTTGATTGTCAAAAAAATAATTTTTTTTACGAATTCATAACTTGCCTTACCTACAATCGCAAGTAAGAAATTCTGGCGTGTCTCAAGGTTCCATATTATCTCCAACTTTAATTCTCATTTTCATTAATGATCTCTTGTCTGAAAATGCTAAGCCATACAGCACTCAAATTCTTTGATTGTTGAACAACAACTGGAGAGAATAATAAGCTCATTGAGTTCCGACCTAATCAGCGTTTTGTTGCCTGTGATATCAGGAACCCTTTGGAGTTTAATGCTTCAAAGACTCAAAGCTGTTTTCTGTCATTGAAGCGAAATATTCCCTTCACTACTATATCCAAGAATATAGTATCCTCACTGATCTGGCAAAAATGTCTAAGGCATACGTCCAAATCTAGAGTAGGTACAATTTATTGTCATATCTGGTCTGGAACGCCAAAAATTTTTTTATCATTTCTAGGTAGAACTCAGAACAGAGCCTTAAGGCTGGTAAGTGATTGATTAATCGCGGAAACATTTGTTTCATTGGAACATCGCAGAAATGTTTCTTACGATGTTCTAAAATGAAAAAGCCAGTTGCTTTCCTCGCCTTAATAGTGATTCTCGCATTAAACGTTCCGTTTGGAGTGTCCATTGTTAAACCCGTGAGCCAAACGTAAATAAATTCCTGGACTTTCAAAAAATGTTGTCTTAAAATCGTGCCCCGAAAAAGATACTCAAACAAATAACTACTTCCGATGAACGCTTATAAGAAAAACTCTAAATAAAGATAAACCACTTTATTAAAACAAAAAAAAGAAGGAGTAATATGCTCATAACTATACAAATACCCTCCAACATAACCAACTCTAGTTAAATAATTAAAAAAAAAAAATTCCTAGCTTCTAATTAGTATGGTTGTGTGTTGCGATAAAAATGTAATGTTCAACCCACGTTTTCTGCCACACTTTTCTGAAATAATCTTCTGGGTTCTGCCATTTTGTTCGGGACGAGTTTCGACTTGGCCAGGGGCACTTTTCCAACTACAGTGATTAGGTACAAACAACAAACTGGAGAAGTGTATAAAAACAGAGCTCCCATGGTGCGTTTCTATGTTTGTACATAGTTGCCATTTGCAATCTTCTTTTAAGTTCCATAATAACAATTTGCTTACACTTGGGACTAGTTAGTTGGCACTGGCAGGCAGCGGGTTGCCAACAATGGTGACGTTAAATTGAGCGATCACAATTTAGTCATTTATTCCATAGTCCTTCTGGGCTTATGCCCATGCCCGCCGCTGTGTCGTAGTTAAAGAGCGTTCACTCTCTCTCTATGAATGTTTATTTTAAGTCCCTGTGGTAATGTTTAAGGGTAGAAAATGAAAAGAAAAAATTTAAAAAAAAAACACGCAACAACCCCTTCCATTGTTATTTTCCGTTATTTTATTATGAGTGAGTGGGCGGAAGTGATTATGGTTGATTATTATGGGCGTTAAGTAGGTTCTCGTATTTAAAGCAAATTGTGAAGTGTTGTAGTTTTTGTTTTAATTAAACGCATTTGATTCTTTTTTTTTTAATACCGTCGTTATTATGTATCTATTTGTGTTTTAATTACTTCTGAGGAGAAGATACTTTTTCGATTTAATGGTAAGTATGTATGTTTTAATTGTTATTGTATAAGCTTAAAGAAATTATTGATGAGCAGCGCACACTTACGAATATGGAAATGGCTTTTGGAGTATTTACTTGCGTATAATCACTTTGAAATTTAATATTAAATACCAACGCAAAGGGCACATGTATAAATTTAAAAACATTCGCCAATTCAAATTTAAAAAAGAAACTGGTTATCCTGAAGCTGAAAATAAAAAAATAAAATTATTAACTGAAAAGATTTCCTCCAACTTCATAGAAATGGGTCAATTGGCTTACTGGATAGAATGATTTTAAAATCGGGTCTATGAAAGGTACTTACTTGCTGTTACTGGGCAAATTCTAAAAATTCATTTTGAGTAAACTATTGAGAGAACACCCAAAACACTTGTTTCAAAATCTTTGGAGTTTTTTCCGAAAAAAAAAAAATACCTCGGGGCAGTCAAACTAAAAATCACCATTGCCATTTCAAGCATGCATAAACATGAAATGCAAGGTTTACTTGTTCTTGTTCATGTGCAGGTTTCCATCCAGACAAAAAATGTGTTCCGGAGTTAGAAGCAAGCGCTTACTTTTGTGATGTCTTATCATGCTGCGAAGTCAAAATGCAGTGTATTCATAATTTTGACTTCAAAATATAATCGTAGATCAATAGTTCAAAGAACTTTGTCATTTTGAGTCTAAGATCTAAATTTTTGTCTTAGTTAGACAATGCTCCTCCTCTGTGGGTGACTATGTTCCTGAATATGGTCATAACATTGAATAGTCACAAGTTTTCTAGACTGACCCAATATTTATGAGCATATTTTATTGTAAATCAAGCTGGCTCATCGAATTTAAATAGTCACAGTTTACCGCCATTTTGCAAAATTTCGATAGATCCCCAGAACGCTATAAAAAAGAAAAAATAAAAAATACCCGGGAATATGTTCCTACAATGGGATTGCATTCAGTACAAAATGGAGTGTGAGTCTGAGTCTTAGCCTTAGTCTTAACTCCCAACCAGTAGACCGAGTATCAATCTTTTGTGCAGCCGAACTTTAAGCGAAACTTTCATAAAACCCAGGTTCTTTAACCCAGTAGACTTTGCTATCTCAGAAGCTGGACTCAATTAATTTTTTTTCAAATTAATTAAGTAAGACAGGGACATTAAAGAGATGATTGGTTACTCGCTGCAGATAATGAGAGAAAAGGAACTCTCTATAATCATAATGTGCTACCAGGAAATTGTGGCCTTATTTAAAAAAAAACAAGGAACAGAGAAGATTCTTCAGCTCAACAAAAAATTCACATGATGATGTCTGTCACTGCCTAGTATATTCTGCTGGTTAAGAAATAAATTCCTATTAAGTTAATTCTTCCTGGACCAAGAAGAACTGTCAAAATAAACGGGAAAGATTTTTACAACGCCTCAAAATGGTTTTAAATAGGGTTAGATAGGGTCCAAAGCCAAGAGGGTATCACTATGGATCTACATTTTTCCATGTGCGATGTATACAACATTAGCCCGCTTACCATACCCAGCCCCTTTTCGTTCATGAACACCACCTAGAAGCTGTAGTAAGATCCGCAGACAGTAGACCTATCAAAACATCGAACACATAAGAATTTAATGTTGCAACTGTAAAGGCCAAAGCCAAAAAGATTGCTAAAATGTTCAATAATTTATAATTTTGTCAAAAATTATGAAAACAGTGAAGAAAGTGAAAAGTGAGAAGTGGAAATGGAAAATTTTTCATTTTCAAACTTTGTCATTTCGCTCAGTCTTAGAAGTTCCATCGTACAGTTAGGGCTCCAAAGAGAACTTTTTGCACCTTTAAGCATAACTTAACACCACTTTCGGGCTTTAACCAGAATATTTAATACCGTGTTAGTTTTATATCAGATTGAATTTTTCACGGAGCTTTATTTGCTATAAAAAGTTGACTTTTTTTTAAATAAAAGTGCTTCTTAATTATTTTTTTTAAATATTTAAAAGCACCTGATATCTTAGTTTCATTACCATGACACAAAAGCAATTTCCTGGAATGTTATAGATCTCTACGAGGTATTTACTTTTGTTCCCAAATATTATCTGACTTTGTAAATGGATCAAATGACTTGATACATATCTCTCGAGTAATTCAAGATACAAAAAAAAAAAAACTTTCAAATCTAACAAAAGCAAATGAATGTCCGAAATAAGTTAATCGGACTCAAAAGTTTGAACTTATCTTTAAATTGACAATTTTTGTTAAGTTCCTTGACATCAAGAGACATCTATATGCATAACTTGCCCTAGCTTATTGCCAGCCATTCAGCTAGAAATATATTCCTTCTGCTTCTCATTCATCTTAGAGGTATCATTATAATCTTTTCCTTGGGGGAGATACTACGACCTATAGAGCTATAGCAAACATCTTGACGAGCCGTGCATAATATATTAGTTGTTTGGTATACCCACCTTCCTGCTTATATATTTCCAAGTTTATCTCAGCCTTACTCATTCACTCACTGATACAAAAGGACGAACAACAAAAAATCTGACCATACAAATGTTAAGGGACAAAAAAAAAATAACTAACAGACGTTCGTTGGCAGAATAAACGTTACGGTGAATTTGCATATCTTAACGAAATTTATTTGAATTCTTTGAACGAGTAGGTCTAGGTATCTCCATAACTTTGCTATCTTGCCGTTTTCGTCATTTTAACAACAAAAAGCCACTGCCACAATCTACACAACACAATTACCACTTGGTCAGGGAAGGAATTTAGCTGCCTATGAACACATTTTCATTTTATAAAGGTCATTTCCATCTCAAGTGTTGAACTTTTTTTTTCCATCCCTTATTACACAGGGGAAGAAATGTTTGAGTAAGATGCAAAGCAACGTGGCACAGTTTTTGAACGAATATTTAAATAAGAAGGTGAAAAAATCAATTTAAAAAGGCATACCAAAAAGTTGTTTTAAGTAGAGCAATATTAGTGGTTCAGAAACTTTTGAAAATGCTTGTGAAATTTCACAAAGACATAATAAGAAGAAGGAGTTCTTCCAGGTTCTTTTAGTTTATAGGAAGCTGGTGATTGGTACAAGAAAAAGAACTTTTCCAAGACCAGGACGGACAGTAGCTAACAGAGCATTCAAAGAATTAGACAAGCAGAATGGAATTGCTATTATGGAAGAACCCTTAACTGAACTATTGGAGTATATTAAGTTACAATACTATATTTTGGAGGGATGACCGACTGAAGACAAAATTTCAATATTCTTAGCGTTGAATCTAAAACCAAATTAAATGTCTTCCACCGAAAAACATGCAATCATCATCAATCATCAGCGTTTGGCAAAAAGAAAAGCTTCAGGAGAGATGTTTTTTTTTTTAATTTTTTGATATCTTTTGAAATTCGTTGATGTATTTTGATATTTTTTTTTTGTTATATTTTTATTGTTTTGGTAGTTTTTTGATTTTTTCAATATTTCTAATTTTTTGTGATATTTTTTGATAGTTTTTGATATTTGCTGATATTATTGATCTTTTTTGATGATTTTAGATAATTTTTGATAGTTTTTGATATTTTCTTGATATTTTTCGATTGTTCTGTTGTTTTTTTTATATTTTCGATTTTTGAGATATTTTCGGATATTTTTTGATAGTTTTTGACGTTTTTTGATATTTTCTATTATTTTTTGGATATTTTTTTTGATACTTTTTGATATTTTTTGATGTTTTTTTGATATTTTAAAATGTTTTTGATGTTTTTGATGTTTCTGATATTTTTTTATATTTTTTTTTTATATTTTTCCATTTTTTTTATGTTTTTTAATATTTTTGACATATTTTAATAAATCTTGATATTTTTTGATGTTTTTACATTTTTTTTTAATTTTCTGATATTTTCGGATGTTTTTCGATATTTTTTGATTTTTTTTTATGTTTTTGATGTTTTTTTTTAGTTTTTTTATATTGTTGTTTATTTTTATTTTTTTTAGAAATTTTCTGATATTTTTTGATAGATATTTTTTCATATTTTCTGATAGTTTTTGATATTTTATGATTTTTGTAATATTTTTTTAAAATTTCCTAATTTTTTTTTTTATTTTTTTTTTGATTTTTGATATTTTTTGAAATTTCCTGTTTTTTTTATATTTTTGTTATTTTTTGATATATTTTTGATATTTTTTGAAATTTCCTGTTTTTTTATATTTTTGATATTTTTTGAAAGCTTTTGATTTTTTCTTTGTATTTTTAGATATTTTTCAATACTTTTTGCTTTTTCTTAGATATTTTTTTTTGCTTTTGATGTTTTAAGATATTTTTTTTATGTTTTTGATATTTTTGATTTTTTATGCTTTTTGATTTTTTGAAATTTTCTGATATTTTTGTTGTTTTTTATATTTTTTTTAATTCTCTGATTTTTATTTTTATTTTTTGATAATTTATGATATTTTTTGACATTTTTTGGATATTTTTATACTTGCGATCAGGTATCAACTATTAGGCAAAGTAAGTATTCGTAAGAAAAAAATTTTGACAATCAAACATAGCATTACGTTGGAACTCGAAAAAAGCCTGTCCGTATAAATGGTTGAACCGATTTGCTTCAGACTTGGTACAGAGTATCAATATGACACCTTACAGACGAGTTAAAAGTAGAAAAATTGGGTAGGAAGTTCAGAATTCCTTTAAGAACATTTATTTATTTTGATATACAAAGTTACAGAATTTGTTTAATGTCTTCTTTTCATTATTAAAACAATTATTCTACTCAAAATTCTAAGATAACAAAGTATTTCGTATACGGCCCTGTATTAATTAAACTTAATTCTTAAGATACCTAACATGGTATTTTATGTATGGCCCTTGTAAATCAATCAAGGGATAAACGGTTGAAGTGAAAACCCCGGCCCTGGCAATGCAAACCAAGGATAAACGGTTGAACAGCTGGCAGAAGCCTCTCGGCCCAAGCTATACTTAGACAGTAGAGCAAGGGATAAACTGGTGGAGAGAAGCTCCGGCCCTGGCAATGCAAACCAAGGATAAGCGGGTGATCGGCTAGCAATAACCTCTCGGCCCAAGCTGTACTTCGATAATAAAGCAAGGGATAAACTGGTGGAGTGAAGCTCCGGCCCTGGCAATGCTAGCAGTAGATTCTCGGCCCAAGCTATACGCCAGAAGGCGATAGATAAACAGTTGGAGTGAAGCACCTTTATCGGTGTCACAGCAAAAATTAATGATTGGTATATACCTTTTAATAAACTTTATGTAAATAGTCCACGGCAGGCTGGCAAAAGACAATTTTCCTAACCCAATTCACCTCCATTTGTCATAATATGCTACAACAGCACAATGTGAATTGTAATAAGGAGCGTAAATATTTTACTATGTATACCTACGCTATGCAGTCAATCATACACACTGTGTGTGGCTGAACTTGTATTTGATCGACTTTGATTGAATACTGATGAGTGGTTTGGTTTGAGCTGTGATGGTCGGTCGGCAGGGAATAGGCGGGTCTGCACTAGCAGTCAGTGGTCGATCAAAACGATCTATGTGATGCGGCCGTTGGTGTTTGCAACGTACTATGGGGCGGGAGTGAATAATATTTCATAAAATTGTGAAACGCAGAATGCTTCGTTACAAGCTTTAAAACTAACGGCACGGATTTTTAATGAAAAAATTAATTTTTCCTCAAAAACGGCTCAAACGATTTTTATAAAACTTTCTGAATTAGGTATGTTTTTTTTTTTTGTAAATTGTATGTTTTGGTTAGAATAGATTTTTTAGAAATTTACATATAACGGTACCTCTCATAGGACCTGTTTTTTTAAATCAGATTTTCTTCGATGAAATTTTTAATGTAGAACCCATTTATAAAATTTTTCAAAACGATTTATTGAGTTTAAAAAAAGGTTACATTTTTTCTGTTGATTAATTTTTTTTTTTTTTTCAAAAACGTTTGGATCAATTTTAAGTACTACAAGTTAGCATACTAAAAAAAATTGGAATAAGTTTTCGAAAGTTTAAAAAAAAAGCTATACAAAAAAAATAGTCCAACAGTTTTGAAAATTTGTTTTTTCCTAATATTTATAACAGTAAAAAAAAAATTAGATGTCTTACTTCGAATTTTGAAACCAGAACTCTGACCCGCTCCCATCATTTTGCAATAAAATAAAATATCATAAAGTGAAATCTAAGCAATACATAGTTTTTCAAGTATAGGTATTATAACGAAGCTCAAATGAAACACCCTCTTTTGTAACTGGTTTTGTAAGTATAAACATTCATTTTTTTCTTCAAATGCATAATTTTAAAATATTTCTTAGTTTATGTTTCATTTGCATTTGCTTTAAATTTGTAATGGATGCACAAAAATGATCACGGTCATAAAGATTTTACTACAAAGAGACCAAAGTGTTATCTAAATAATTTAATGCGTTAGCATCCTTGGCCCGGCAAAGTATAAACTTCCGTGAGTTATCAAGAAATTTATGAAGATACCTTTCCAAGCGAATAAAACAGCCAGCGGCGGTGGTGATTGTTCTGTTTTATTCCTTCTCCGACCACCATTGCCACCAACATCAACATTAACATCAACATTTCAACATCACTGTACAGACCAGTGAGTGGTGTGGTGTGGTAAAAAGATTAGAACTTGCTAAAAACGGTCTAGGGTCTACCAAAAGCAATCTCGCTAATCTTAAGCATTTGCTTCGACTAATGCTCGTTCGTGGTAATATACTCGAACCCCCCCCCCCCCCCCCTCTCAAGGGGGTTTGTTCAAAAGCTATAAGTAGAATATATATTAAGGTACCAGTACCAGGGGTTCGTGACTGGTGTAAATATTTTTAATGACAAAACTTTTGCTTATTCACGGTGATTATACAAAATTTAGAACTCCTTGGTCCTGGCATTTCGCATATAGCTAGCCTATAGTAGGTACATACTCCCCTCGCATTATTTGTGACAACATTTAAAGCGCGCTCCCATTTTTGATTACACGCTCGCTCTTTTGTTTCCATGGTGGGTATAGTGGGTTATGTTCATGATACCGTTTCGATATGTTAACAGAGCTGGCTGGAAGGAACACTGACGAATCCCAATACTCTACCACCAACACCAACTTAAATCGCAGGAGATGGCAATATATTGAAAAACTTTGTGTGTGCTAAAAACATTAAAACGTCGTCAGAGTCGTTGCCTTGCCGTATACACTTACACACTACACCAGCCAAAAGACAGGACCAGGACTATACTATACTCACAAACAAGCCAAAGCATAAAGGACTCCACAATTTGACTTGGAATTCGCTTGACAAAGTAAAACGTGATTTTTTAATGCTGGGTCACGATTTCATTAAAATGTTTCCGCTGATTCGTCGCGGAACATTTTTGTGCTTCTTCATCTGGGACATGGACAAAGTAGGTAGGTATATGGTGGGCGGCTGAATCTTTTCCTATACCTTGCTGTTGTATAGTAGCTCTGGATTTGGCTTTGACTTGAGCTCGCGCTGAACTCTATGGATGTTGGTTGGTGATGGAACAAACGGTGTAATGTTGATATAGCTTGACGTTGGCATTTGCATAATTTTGAAATTATATGGAAACGTAAAGAATTTCCGTCCTCATCATAGACGTTGACGTTGCCGGCATTTGTTGTTGTCATCATCATCATCATCGTCGTCGTTTTCGATGTCGATGTCGTTGTCGTTGCCGTTGTCGTCATCGTTATTGGTTCGGTTGGTCGTCCTCGTCCATGGTGGCATTTTTGCTGCTGCACATCATCATGGAAATGCCGCGTTACGAGGTAATTTTGTAGGGATATGCAGAGACGCCGCTGCCGCACGGTTATTAAACTCATCCCAGGTGTGCCTTTAAAAGTATTAACAGGGTTGAAAAGAGCTGAGCCAGTGCAGTGGTGGATCGTGGATGCATCGACCTGACCCATTTAATCAGGGCATCAGGAAAGGCTATATATTAAACTGATTAAAGAGTTTACGTTGAATTCTTTAAACGGATTACGAGCTAGTTAAGGAAGTTTATTTTACTTTGAGCACTTATTTCAATAGACCTTATATAATGAACGCCGGTGGTTTAAGCCTTCGGGATAAATGGTACCCTGTATATGTCCTTTTCTGTTCCTCCGACATGTTGGTGTGTACAAAATCTCATGATGATATCACATCTCATATTTGCATTTATAGAATTTGTAAGGATTAAGACTTTACAACATAATTTTATTCGACCTTAAACTCCTTGTTTAGTTTACAGTTTTACACAAATTGGCTTCTCCATGATGGAAGGGTTGTATCCCGGGTGGAAAGCATACATACAAACTTTTCATATTTTCCTCATCTCTAAAAACTAAAATACATTCGATTGGGATCAATTTTTGTTTCTCTATGGATGACATATTTTCCTTTTTTGTTGGTCCATTGTTCGATGGTGAGATTTTATTTTAGATACCTAGTCAAGGTGTACCGATGGACGGTTCAAATTCAAAGATATCCAATTAAAGATAAATTTCCCATCATCTGAAAATAAATAAATTGTTGTATGCATTCCTTTTGTATAAGGAAGATAGTCAAATGGAAAAAACAAAAATGCTTTACGGTTACTATAGCATAATAACGACCTTCATTTTTTTTTCTAAACCAATCTGCTCATACCTTTTACTTCAAAAAGGTTTTTTACAGCCTTTGGTATTGGGTTACCATGCGGATTGGTTTGTTCTGTCGTTACTGGAATCTAAACTTAGCTTTTTGTATTGGCAATGACATTCTCCCTACTCCTTGATGGTCTCTCTTACTTCCATGTTAAGAGCATCCTGGCATTGCCTTTTAAAGAGTAGTATCGACTATATTAAAAGGTGGACAAATACTGAAATTACCAATGAACCTGCAAATCAACATAGCAGTGCAATTCCAATTAATCTTCCGCTATGCAAATCGATCGCTTGAGATGAATGTAGGATGGCCCACAATGGATCACTGGAAACATTGGACAGAGCTTTAAACGATATTCTTGACAATCAAAGCATATTTTTTGGATCCATGATTTTGTTATCTCAGATTGTCAGCCTCTTCCAAATAAATGCGTGGGTTTAAATAATCAAATTCGTGGTAGCATGTAGCGGCGACTAAAATACGAGCGTGTCAAACAGAACATATAAAATGCAGATATATTTTCGAAGCAGGTTTTTCTGCCAGTTGACCAAAGCTAGGGAAGAGCTCATTCGACATGTTTTTCTGGGATATACATATATGTAACATTATGGCTGGTTTCATTTTTGAAAAAATATGGACCAATGATTGCACCAACATATAAAGCACACTAAACAGTCAGTTTTTGTGGATGTAACGGTGTCTTAACATACACTTGAGGATTATCATCACTCCAAATGCGGCAGTTTTGCTTATTGAACAAAATTTTCTTGTGAAAATCGAAAATCGTTTCACGAGTATAACTATGTTTTTCAAAATAAATTTGCACAATTTGCAAACGTTGTTCAGGAGTAAGTCTATTCATTATGAAATGGCACACCAAACTGAGCATAAATCAAGTGACAGCTGTCAAAATGAATAATTCCGAAAAAAAGTATTGCCAAATTGAAAACCACACGTCTAAAAAATAACATCCTTTTTTTTTTTTTCTTAACACGACTTCCTTCAAATTAAAAATGTATACAGTAATTAATCAGGATAAATTAATCCACTACCCGAAAATCAAGAATTGGCTTTAATCGCCTTGATTACCACCACAAAATTTTCAGTTGAAAAGATTCTTCATCATCGTTATGTTACATAACTTCAAACAATCTTAACTGATGACCCATGAAATGAGACTGGCTGCGTAAAAGGCTTAAAAGCCTCGTCAGAGAGGAGAGGTGTCGATAATCATTAAGGGAGTTCAACAACCTATCAAACAATCCGAAGTCCATTAATTGGAAAATTTGAGGGATTAGCGTAGAGTTTCCGTGTTTCAAGCATGAACAATTGTTTGCTGCGTGTTCGCGTGTCGGCGAGCCATTATCTCTGTTAACTTGCACACCTGAAAACAAAACTAAAAACCTTCGTCATAACAAAACCTTGCATTGAGTATTCATAATGAAGTTAATATAAAAATTGTTTTTTGGTCGAACGATTTTGAAAAAAAATTTCGTAAAAATTTAAAAAAATTAAATTAACCTTAAAATATATTAAGACCAAGACTTACTCGTTACGTGGTTCGTCACAAAGTGACCTCTTTTATTGAACAATCATTTCATACATAATAAGTGTTGCCAATGTTAGGTACTATATAATAATATAATATAATACTATTACTTAATACTAATACTTAATACTTGGGTACTATATAATAATATATAATACTATTACTTAATACATAATATATTTCCCTTCTTAAGTTTCAACTATTACGATACATAATAGATAATTAAAAATAATACATCGTAGTCAATATCACATAAATAGTTCATAACATTGATTTAAATAAATTCATAATCCATAATTCAAATCTTAATTAATTAAATAAATCAATTTCATACATTGTTTAGTATTGTAGTCGTGAAGGTTTCTTTATATCCTTTCTTGATCGTAAGGATCTTTCTATAGGTGGGGGAAGTGGTGTTCCATAAACCTCAGGACTTATATTTTGTTTAGGTGATGTCTTTAACTTCTGTGGAGTATATTTGTTCTCTTTTAGTTTAACCACCAAGTTCTTTGGTTTTGGTACACAAGGTTGCAAAGATTGAAAATGCTCTGATAGTTTTTCTGATTGTGAAGGTTTTCGAATTTGTTCTATGTGAACTCTTCGAATAAACCCTTTAATTTCTATTAAAACAACCAGAGGACTCTCAATCCTAATTATTTTGCAAGGTATCCACTTGCAATAATCCTTAAAATGGTTTAAATAGAACACTACTTCTCCCTCCTTATATTGGTTTTCACTTTGTTTGATGTGTTTCTTATAATTTTTCTGTTTTATTTGACTGTTTACAATTTTAGTGTCAATTTCCTTATTTATATTTATGTTTGAGTTGTGAAAACAATCTAAAATAGTTTTATTTTTATATTTAAAAATAAGTTCATTTGGTGTTTGGTTGGTTATCGTTGATGGTGTGTTCCGATATGCAAAAAGAAATTGAGAGACTTTAGTTTGTATATCAATTGATCTATCAAGACTGTCCAACAAAAAACATTTCAAGCTAGATTTTACGGTTTGGACGGCACGTTCGGCACTGCCATTGCTGGATGGATGGTAAGCTGGAATAGGTACTTTCTTAATATTTTGGCTTTTCAAAAAGGATGCAAACTCAATTGAGTCGAATGGAGGACCATTATCAGATATAAGTAATTTTGGTAAGCCAAAAATGCTAAAGTTTTTATATAGCTTTGATATAACTGATTTAGCAGTTGTAGAATTCATTGTAAATATATCAAGATATTTAGAAAAAGTATCAAAAATTATTAAAAAATTTTGATTTTTAAAATAAAAAAAATCGATGTGTATTCTCTCGTAGGGAAACGTAGTACTAGGCCAACTCGAATTAACTTTCTTAGTTGAAGAGTTTCTATTTGATTGACAAGTTAAACAATTTGTAACATATCGCTCTATGTCATCGTCAATTTTCAACCACCAAACATATGATCTGGCCAACATTTTCATACGAACCATACCGTTATGATTTGTATGTAATACTTTTAATACATCCCTTCTTAGTTGAAAAGGAACAACAATCCGGTGAAAATAATATAGACATCCATTGTCTGTACTTAAATCATGTCTTTTCAAGTAATACGAACGCATTTCTATATCAAGTTCTGCTGGCCAACCGTATTTTACAAAATTTTGCAGCTTATTTAAAAAGGAACATTCTTGTTGGCACCTACGAATGGTTTCAAAATCTAAGGGTACATCATGACCTTCATTAAAAAAATTTACGCAATCAATTCCGTCGTGAGGGACGTCACTTGGTTCATCTAATGGTAATCTCGATAGTGCATCTACATGGCCCATTTTTCTTCCTGGTCTAAATTTTATTTCATAGTCATACATTGATAGAATTACGGACCATCTTTTAAGTCTACCAATCGCGACGGCAGAGTTTGACTTTTTCGGGTTAAAAATCTCTTTTAAAGGTTCATGGTCGCTGAATAACTGAAATTTTAACCCATATATGTATTTATGGAATTTTCGAATGCCAAATATTATTGCTAGAGCTTCTCTATGCAATTGAGAATAATTTTTTTCACTTTCGTTTAGTGTGCAGCTCGCAAATAGTATTGGTTTCTCCACACCATCTGTAAAATGTACTAATATTGCTGAGCAACCATAAGGACTTGCATCAGCGTACATACCTAAAGATTTTTTAGGGTCATAAAGAGCAAGAACCTTATTTTTTAAGAGGTATGTTTTTGATTCCTCGAAAGTTCTTTGACATTCTTTGGACCAATGAAATTCTACGTCCTTTCTTAAAAGTTTGTAGAAAACTGCTAATTTAGTAGATAAATTTGGAATAAAGTGTGAATAATAATTCAAAAGACCAAGATAAGCTTGTAGTTGCTGGAGATTTTTAGGAGCTGGAGCTTTAATCACAGCGTCTATCTTTTTTTGGGTTTGGTTTTATTTCGTTATAAGACAATACATGACCTAAATATGCAACTTCGGTCACCAAAAACTCGCACTTTTTCAAATTTATTTTGACTTCATGTTTACTTAATCTCTCAAAGACGGACAGACCAATACTAATACATTCGGCAGCAGTAAGTCCACCAACTATCAGATCATCTAAAAAACATGCGATATTTTTAATTCCTAATAAAATCTTTTCTACTACAGCTTGGAATATCGCAGGAGCACAACTTACTCCAAATGGTAATCGTGTGTACCTCAACAGTCCCAGGTGGGTATTTATTGTAAGGAATTCTCGTGATTCGGGGGAGACTGATAATTGGAGGTAAGCACCCGAAAAATCTAATTTAATAAAATAGTGACAATTTGAAAGACTCGCGAAAATATCGTCTAAACGCGGAAGCGGGTGGTATTGCATACTAACATATTTGTTAATTGTTATCTTGCAATCCATACAAATTCTAATCGCCTTATTTTCTTTTTCTACGACGACTATTGGTGTTGCCCAAGAACTCTTTTCGACCGGCTCCAATATACCTTCGGTTATCATTTTCCGTAATTCTTTTTCGACTGGATCACGCAAGGCATATGGGAGACTGTATATGGTTTACAAAAAATTGGAATTGAGTTGTCCTTCAAAAATATTTGGGCTTGGTGACCCTTGATTGGAATTTGTAGGGTTGCATCGAAAACATTTGCGAATTTAGCTTTTAAAAATTCTACTAAAGATTCTCTTGTTTCAATACCTGAGTATTTTAATTTTTCTTCCTTGGAGGATGCTACTGCGTTCAACTTAGATTTGGGTTTCAGGTTTGTGTTTTCTTTTGCTTGAATAGTCCCTAACCGTTGATGTAAGCTCGTACCTGAGATTATTTTTTCTCGCCAACCTGGAATTAGTGAATCCATCCATACTCGTCCCATGAGTGGAAAGAAATGTTTATTGGATGTCTTGATTACAACCAGGTCTAAAACTTTATCGCAACCACCTCGATGACCAACCAAACGCACAGGTACCACAATTTTACCTAGAACAGAAATGTTTTCACCAGTAACAGTATATAATTTATCATAAGGACAAATACTCAACTTAGAAAAATATTTTTCGTAACCCTCCTGACTGATAACACTCGTACAAGCACCGCAATCCACTTCCATTTGTATGTTTTTTTTCGCAATAATAACATCAATGAATACCGGAGCATTGATTCTGTTGACATTGGAGTACCAATAGAGTCCGTCATACAAGTCTGTTTGACTATTACTGTACGAAACCTCAGAGCCTTTTCCTTCGACCGACTCTGCTTCTCCTTCATCGACAAAGTACACAACTTTTTTCGCTCGACACTTTGAAACTATGTGACCTCGTTTTTTGCAACGATAACAGGTCCAATTGACTGCAGGGCATTTATTGTTTTGGTGATGACTACGACCGCACCTGTGACACTCGTCTCTCGATGAATTTTTAAAACGATGACTATTTGACTGGGACCTCTGACGACTTAAAGACCTGCGACTGAATTTTCGATGTTGACTGTGTTTGACGTTCCCTTGATTTATCCTGTTAGCATTGCGGCTTCTTTGTTTATCGAACTGATTGATGGTTGCTGGACTATTAATGGCACGTGTTTCAGCTTCTGTTAACTCAAAGTTTAGAGACTTTGTGACCGCTTCGTCAAATTTTAATGCCTTTCCGATCTCAATTAGTTTTTGTTGCCAATTATTATTATTCAATCCCACTATGAATATGTCTCGTAACATCTCTCCCAAGACCGCCTCCGGGAATTCACATTTTTGAGACGAAAATTTTAATCTCACAACGAAGTCGCAGATTTTTTCGCCATGTGCTTGTCTTAGGTTATAAAATTTGAATCTTTCTGCGATTACGTTACCGGTCGGTGAGTAATGTTTTTTAAGACACTCTATGAGATCCTTAAAGGCCATCTCTTCTGGTTTTTTCTGCGATGGTACCAACTGCATTAATTTCTCCACAACGTCGTCACTCAGTAGCGTAAGAAGCATCCCCACTTGGTCTTCGTCGGGTATTTTGTTTATTTTAAAGAACATTTTAAGTCGAACTTCATATGTACTAAAATTATTTCCAGGTATGAAGGTGGGCATGTTTCCGATCACGTGGTTTGCCTTGACTTGGTTAAGTATGGCATCCAGTTTTTTATTGTCCTCCTCCGTCATTTTTTTTTTTTTATTTCTACAGCACGCAAGTTTTTTCGTATTCGTATTCGTATGTATATACTTATGTATATAATATGTGCTCTAAATAACTAATCACTAAATTTTAGTGTTTTTTTATGGTTCGATCAAATCGACTCGTCGCCAATAAAATATATTAAGACCAAGACTTACTCGTTACGTGGTTCGTCACAAAGTGACCTCTTTTATTGAACAATCATTTGATACATAATAAGTGTTGCCAATGTTAGGTACTATATAATAATATAATATAATACTATTACTTAATACTAATACTTAATACTTGGGTACTATATAATAATATATAATACTATTACTTAATACATAATAAACCTGATGGTTTACTTCATCTTTTCCAAAAAACGTCGTGCACTATAATTATTTTTACGAATGCATAATTTGCCTTATTGTACCTATAATCACAAGTAAAAAATGAATCAAACATGACAATACGATGATAGAGAGGCCCAAAAACGTGATTTTCATCATACCGTCCGTGGAACTGTCTGTGCTATGCTACAATGGACGGATTTTCTTCAAATTTATGTATGACAGTTCAAAGAAAAACGGTTGACCAGGTTTTTTATTTGCTCAAACTGGTATGTACCTTTCAAGTAACAGCTTTTTCATTTTGGATTTGCTCAAAAACGGCTTTTACGATTTTGATTAAACTCAAAATTTAGAAAAACCTAGGGAATTTTCGATAAAACTGCTTTGTTTGTTTTAGGTCTAAATGGTCATTGCCAAAATCAGGTTTAAACGGCTTTTTTCAAATGACCATAGGTATGCTGGCAACGGCTTGATCGAATTCATTCAAACTTTGTCAGGCATAGTTCTTCAAAATATTTTTTTATGATGGAATTGCAATTTTTCAGTTGAGCTTTTCTAAACGGTTCAGTTTTAGCCAATTTTTTTTTTTGGTTTTTTCTAATTTTTTCAAAAACAGTTCTTACGATTTCGATCAAACTTTGTGTACAAAATTCTTTCAGTGTTCTTTAGAAAACAACTTTTATAGTTTTTGGCTAAAAATGCAAATAACTAGTCTTAAAAGGTTTTTTCAAATGGTTACATAAATGCGCCAAATATGGCCCACCGTTAACATTTTCTTAAATAAAACTATACATTAAAGTCTATTCATTTATTTTTTTCGTAATCAGTCATAGAAATTATTTTAAATTATTAATAATTTAGAAACTATAATTGAAAAAGCAAACATAACAAATAAATTAAAGGAACTTTATTTCACAACATAAAAAAAACTGTTGGTAATATGACCCACTTAGTTTCAAATATGAATAGGGTGCTATCATATTTGAAACAATTTTTTTTTTAAATATTTTGTGATGTTAAGGCATGCAGAACTCACATGTAAAATATTACTTTTTATTGCCAGCCATGATGTAATTCCTTGAAACAAAACAAACAAAAATCCAGTATATATCAATGCTCTTTTTTAACGGTAGCTCCCGTATATCGGGTTTTCCAGTTTAAGCTAAAATTTCTTATATATTGAAAATTTAGAATGAAACAACAAAAACTTGTGTGTGTGTATTTCACTGGGGCCAACCCGATCATCAGACTCCTTTAGTGGTGCTTAGTCGCTTTATGTTCAATTTAACCTAGACCTAGCGTGTGAGGAGCTAGTGCACTACGCACTACGCCACCGCACCCACATGAAAGTTGTAAGCCAATTACAGGTTTTTTCGTTCTATCGAACTATACTGAACCGATTAGCATTTTTCTAAGCACACACAAGTAATTGTTGTTGTTTATTCAGGGTTCTTTCTATTGTCTCCTCTCTTTTTCATAAGCCAACGACTTCGATTGGATTCGTATGAGGCGAAAGAGTTGACGCTGGTCAAGATTTAATTTTTACAATTTTTAGGAGGTTTTTGTTTGAAATTTTATACTCACAGTTTAAGGCAGCTGATTGCCGAATTTCTTATATATTATTTAATATGCAAAACAGGTTGATAATGCAGCCACTCTTTTAAAATGGTTTCACTTCGCTAAAAGAGATCTATAAGATACTTTTCACAAGAAATGCAGAAGGTCATATCCATCTACAAAGACTCTTTATTATTTGCTTTACAGGCAATACAAATATAAACGAATTTCTTGTATCCTTGGTCAAAAATGGTTTCACAAAATTTAAAGTTGTCCCTTTTTACGAAGGCCATGCGTCTGTAGGATGCAGTTTGACAGTAGAACTCTATAAATTTAAGTTTAAATACTTCCGCATAGAGTTTCTTAAAAAAAAATTTAAATAAAAAAACTACAAAACTTTTCCTGAAATTCTTTTTTTCTCAAAATGAAAAAAATTCCTCCTCTGTGCCACAAGAGCGAGGCAGCATTAATGTTTGTGTTAAATTAAAGTTAAAGAACTTTTTCTTACAATGAATCTGAAAATGAAAAACTGTTAAATGGGAAAACTTTGAGGGCTGTCAGAGGGTTGCTTTTGTTGTTGTTGTTGCTGCGTCCACTTTTATTGTTCTACAGTAGCTGATATTGTTAAAATTATTTATTGGTTGGCATTTTATTTTTGTTTTTGTTTCTAAACAATTTTCTTCTTTTTTTTTTATTTAATTTTCCCTTTTTTCGCACAGTATTTCATTTATTTTTTTCAAGGGTGTTAGGGTGGAGAACACTTAATAGAATACAGAAGTCCTGTCTTGCTTTGAAGAACAAAACAAAAAAAAAATGCAAATTAAACGACAGGCTTCGTAGAACAATACAAATTGCATTGGATTTTCTCATTCATTGTGCTAGAAACTACTCGTAGACGCAACAAACTGTTTGATTGATGTTTCGCTCTTCTCTCTGCAGTTGGTTTGGATTTGGTTCTCTGAAGGAAAACTTTTCCCTGTTTGTGAAGAACATAAAGCATCCTTATCATTGTCGAGTTGAACAGAGGACTTCAAAAGGATAGAACTTCGCTACATCCATTCTACTATTTGCTTTGCAACTTCTTGTTCCTCAAAAAGCAATTGAAATTTAAACTGTCTCACCATGCTCAACGCATTTGCACTTTCATATACACATGCCTAATAGTCTAACGGTACCTTGGTCATAAATCCAAGTGATTTGTTTGTCGTTTATTGTCTACTTCATATCGCACTAAAGAGTTACGGCACTGCCATTAACCTGCCGAAGAGAGATATCTTGTTTGGTTTCGATGCTCTGACATAATCTATTTGATGTTTCCATTTGACGTTTTCCAAATTAATGGCCGACTTGAATTGGGTTTTTATTTTGTATTATTGTTTGGTGCAGTTCGAGGATTCTAGATCCAGATCCACTCTGCAGCACACTTTTGCTTAACAGGATTTGAAGGAGGTTTTTGGTTGCATTTACGGCTTACCGTTTTACGGGTTTCACGGAAGGACAAGTATTATAGCTCACTCCTTCGCTCTAAGCATTATTGATTAAATGGGTTTCTGGTGTATCCTCTGAATATCTTTAGGTTAGGCAGGCCATTTATTCATTCCAATCCAGTTGAGAAGTAGATTATGCATCTTGCATGCCACGCGTTGTATAATGGAATTCCGTTCAGTTGTTTGCTGCTTTCATAACTTTAGTAGATGGCCTGAATACTTTGAAGTGCATTTGTGTGGTAAGTGTAATCCGCAGTCAAAATGTTGATAAGGGATTCTAGCGCTGCCAGTGGGAATCCAAAGTCTTGTGCCGACCAATAGTTACGTATACACTTAGACAAAATTATCGACAGCTTATACAAAATTGTTATAGTATGTTTTTTTTTATCAGTATTATTCAAAGTCAGAATCAATAGAGATCATTCTTCTAACTATTTAAAAAAAAATTGTTATTTGTTGAAAAATCGGCGCCCAACGTGGGGCATCATATCTTATATTTTCATGAAAAAGAAATTTCAAAACAGTATGACTTTAAATTCGTATATAAGTTTTTTGAATTAAACAGATCTACCATCTACCTGAATACAGCACCAATTACTCCATCTAAATTAAAAAATTGCCTTGTGAGATCGGGCGGGTGAGTTTAAGCAAATGCATTCCATTATAAAGAAATAGTTTGACTTAAACAGCGGGGGGGGGGGGGGGGGGGGGGGGCTGGTGCCTTAGACTCTCGATCATTTATGTGTTCAGTTCCAGAACCAAAATTATTCTTCTTTAACAGATACAAAAAAAAATGCACGACTGGGTCAAACGAACTTGCTCTTATAATGAGCAATTGCTTAGTGGCTGCATATATGGATATGAAAGAAAATTAAAATAATTTCGGAAATTCTTTTATTACTTAAATTTGTTTAAGAGTTTTCTCGAAAAAACTAAGTATACAATAAAATTTCAAAGCTATATGTCAATCTAGGAAAAAAAAATATTGAAAACCGTTCGACCAGTTTTTTTTACTTGCGATTATAGGTACTATAAGGCAAGTTATGGATTCGTGCAGAAAAAAAATTTCGAGATAACAATCACACATGACATTACGATGATGGAGAAGTCGAAAAAAGTGGGTCTGGGAATTCCGTCCGTCTGTCTGTCTGTCTGTCTGTTCGCGCTTCTAGAGCCTGAACGGATGGGCCGATTTGCTTCAAATTTGGTATCTAGGATTTATTTGGCCGTCCCTCGGAACGTATTTTTTATTTTTGCTCTAGGCCCAAAAATAACGGCACCTGCCATACAATCGTGAAGAAAAAAATTGATTTTCTCAAAAACGGCTCTAACGATTTTGATAAAACTTTCAGGATGCTATTTTTGTAAAACAATCTATCTTTTGGTTGGAAAATATTTTTCAAAATTTGTCTTATAACGGTACCTCTCATAGAACCAGTATTTTGAAATCAAATTTTCTCGTAAACTATACATTCGATTTCAATAAAATTTTGGCCACAGGAAGTCATTTATAATTTTATTAATATGGCATTTCAAATTTTTCAAAAACTTTTTTTTTTTGATTTTTTATAATTTTTTCAAAAATTTTTTTGGTTTTCGAAATATGTTATAAACGGGTATATTGATTTTTTTTTAAATTATTTTTTCAAATGTAAACTACAGATTGCCATATATTTGCATACCCAAATAAATTTCAAAATATTTTTTGGAAAAGTTTTTGAAAAATAACCTTTTTAAAAAAAAACTGGTCGAACGATTTTCAATATTTTTTTTTCCTAGATTTACGTATAGCTTCGAAATTTTATTGCATACTTTGTTTTTCCGAGAAAACTCTTAAACTAATTTAAAAAATAAAAGAATTTTCGAAATTATTTAAATTTTTTTTTAAATCCATATATGCAGCCACTAAGCAATAATTGCTTATCATAAGAGCAAGTTCGTGCGACCTAGTCGTGCATTTTATTTAAAAAGGTTATTTTTGAAAAACTTTTCCAAAAAATATTTTGAAATTTATTGGAGTATGTAAATATATGGAAATTAGTAGTTTACATCTGAAAAAATAATGCTAAAAAAAAACAATATACCCGTTTCCAACATATTTCGAAAACCAAAAATTTTTTTGAAAAAATTATAAAAAATCAAAAAAAAAAGTTTTTGAAAATTTTGAAATACCATATTAATAAAATTATGAATGTCTTCCTGAGCCCAAAATTTTATTGAAATCGGATGCATAGTTTTCCGAGAAAATTCAATATGAAAATATTTGTTCTATGAGAGGTACCGTTATAAGAAACATTTTGAAAAATCTTTTCTAACCAAAACATAGATTGTCTCACAAAAAGAGCATTCTGAAAGTTTTATCAAAATCGTTGGAGCCGTTTTTGAGAAAATCAATTTTTTTTTCACGATTGTATGGCAGGTGCCGTTATTTTTGGGCCTAGAGCAAAAATTAAAAATATGTTCCGAGGGAGGGCCAAATTAGTCCTAAATACCAAATTTGAAGCAAATCGGCCCATATCCGTTCAGGCTCTAGAGGCGCGAACATACATACAGACAGACGGACGGAATGTTTGATTGTTATCTAAAATTTTTACTTGCGATTATAGGTACTATAAGGCAAGTTATGCATTCGTCGAAAAAAAAAGTTTTGAGATAACAATCAAACATGACATTACGATGATATCGAAGACGAAAAAAGATGGTCTAAAAATTCTGTCCGTCTGTATGTCTGTCTGTCTGTCTGTATGTATAGAGACCTACAGCCCAAACGGGTGAGCCGAATTGCTTCAAACTTGGTATATAGACTTTTTTAGGTATTGTACAGAGGGGAAATTGAAATTTTTTTTTAGCTCAAAAAATAACGGTACCTGCCATACAACCGTTACGTTAAAGCTTATTTTTCTCAAAAACGGCTCTAACGATTTCGATTTAAAAAAATCAGTGTTGGTTTTTAGGTACGACCAATCATATGGCTGAAAAAAAATTTAAAAAAATGGCTAAGAACGGTACTTTCCATAGGACCGTTTTTTTGCTTTCGACTAACTCGAAAACAACTCAACCCATTCTTTCGAAATTTCACACACATATAGCAGTAGGTAGCTCAATTTGTATTGCATACCAATATTTTTGAAAAATATTTTTTTGTATTTTTAAAAGCATTTTTTAAAAAAAAAATTTAAAAATTAATATTTTGAAAACTGCTTATTAAATTTTTTTCAAAAAATTTTTAATAAATGTATTTGCTGAATATCTATAAACTGGCGTTTTCAAATTTTTTTAAAAAAAAATTTTCAAAAAGTTTTTCAAAAAAAACTTTTTTTCTCAAAAACCGCTCCACAGATTTTTATAAATTTATTATCATAAATTCAAATTTATCCAAGAAATATAATGGCGTACTTTTTTTCAGCTCAAATTAGTTTAAGTATTTCTTTAAGAATTTTGAAAATTTTATTTTTATCAAAATCTCAAGCCCCTAAACCACTGTCACTCATTAGAGCAAGTTCGTGCGACCCAGGCGTGCATTTTATTTTTTCTGCACGAATCCATAACTTGCCTTATAGTACCTATAATCGCAAGTAAAAATTAGAGATATATTTTTCATATAAGGAACAAAGGAAAATTGTTGAAACTGAATATTAGTACCTTAAATTTTTAAAATTATGTTTTTCGTTCTTTCATGAAAAGTGGGCGTAAACTACTCCCAAAATTCAAATATTTCCTTTCATATAAAAGCTCATTAGTTTTGACTGAGAAACGCACAAATTTGGGATTGTGGATTCATTATTAGAACCGTTTATTTGCAAAAATATTTTTTTTATAGTTTCTATTGGAAAGTGTGCATGCCACACCCAAAATCATTTTTTTACACAAAATGCTTACGTACAAGTAATACCCACAAAATTTAAGTTTTTTTGTTTGAATATAAACATTGTTATTTTATAAAAATTTAATTTTGCCAAAAATAAATTGTTGAACAAAAATGGCGATTGTAGGCGTGATTGTGGGTGGATTTCGCCGGTTCAAGAACTTACTTTTGTTTGCAAAATAAAACTCTTTGGACAATTCTGATATTTACTTGTTTACTTATAGGTAGGTAGGTACTATAAGGCAAGTTATGCATTCGCAAAAAATTTTTTTTTCTTGGACAATTAAACATAACATTACGATGATAGAGAAGCCTAAAAATGTGGGTCCGACAATTCTGTCTGTCTCTCTGTCCTTCTGTCTGTATTGGCACCTACAGCCTAAACGGCTGGACAGATTTCCTTCAAACTTGGTACATAGTATTATTATGACGTCCTACAGATGAGTTTTTAGAATTAGCATTCTAGCACTAAAACTGACGGTACCTGTCATACGATTTAAAGTGAAAAATTAATTTTCCGCAAAAACGGCTCCTACGATTTTGGTAAAATTTTCTGAATGGTGTATTTTGTGTAAACTTTATGTTTTGGTTGGAACAGATTTTTGAGGAAAAGTCTTATATAGAGACCTCTTATAGGACCAGTTTTTTTAATAAGATTATCTCGTGAACCACTTGACGGATTTTGATGACATTTTTTAATGTAGGAGTCAGTTTTTTCAAAGAAGGTTTGATCAATTTTGTTCTGATAAAAACTTCAAAGTTGGCATACTCAAAAAAAAATTTGGCATGCGTTTTTGAAAAGTGTTTTAAAAAAATATACCGTTTTTGAAAAAAAAACTGGTCCGACGATTTTGAAAATGTGTGTCCTTAAAATTCAAAACAGTAAAAGGAAACAGATGGCTTATGTCATATTTTCCTAAAAACTCTTTGACGTATGTTTTTGAAGTGATTAATAAAAACTCAACTTGTTTAAGCCAGGCTCCAACTAGGACCTTTCAGGTAAATAGTCTTTTCTTCTTTAAATACCATACCTTCGTTGACAATGGCTTAATTTAATTCAATCAAACTTTTGAAGAAAATTACATTTTTAGGCCTGGTTTAGAAACCAGAAATAAAAGTCTGGTCTTAAAAACATTTTATGACATTTTCCAAATAAATATTAAAAATTGAACTTTTTAGATAAATCCTTATTCCCCAAAATAAAATTTCGTGTAGTGTACCTTGGTACGAGTTCATCCTCTTCAAAATCAAAACTTGGAATTAATGGGTTGCACAAAATAGCAACAACTTCCCTACTAGCAATATTTCGAGGTATGAAGTGTTGATTTACAGAAAACCACACATTCAGCAATACATTGCTTTATGCTTTGGCTTTTCCAACTGAAATCTTCCTTGCAAATAATCATGCATGCACATTGTGTACATATACATACTACTCTAAATATACAACACACTAATGCACGCGCAATGTGTGGAACAATTGGATTTGTTAATGCATTTTGCGCATGTGACCCAAGCAATTACGAACCAAAACGATAATGTATTTGGCCGTAACAAATTTTGAGGGCAGCATATACAATCAGAAACCAGAGGAGACTATACTTGGTGGACGGACCACACTGGCTCGGGCTTGGGCTTCGCTCAAGTGTGATATCGAACGGAAGGATTATGGTAGGCCGAGCAGCATTCAAGTTTTCCAAGAGTTTCCAACCCGATAACACACCAATGCTAACATAATTCCAATCCTAACATCCAGATTCAGTTGTACGGTACGTGGTGTATATGGCTAATGGGATATAATTTGCACACAATTTTGTAGGTGGAACACTGGGATTCGTGTTTTTGTTCAATAAACACGGTATTTGCGGGAAAGATAAAGGTGTTCCAGCATAAACCATAAACTTTCAAATTACATGAAACGTATAGCTATATACTAAATGTATATTTTATTATATAACATTTGGAAACTTTTGAGATTATTTTTATTATTTTTCGTATCTCAAGTTCATTTGAGGGGTTGCGGGTGAGGGTTCTTTTAGGGCTGTTATCGCTTGTAGGTTAGAAGAACTTTAAGTGGGCAGATGAGTTAAGGTTATTTTACTTTTGGGTCATTTTTGGAAACATAAAAAAATGAATTTCAACAAACGAAGATTATTATTTTTATCAGAAAGCTCAGAAAGAATGTTTATATGAATGTTTAAACAATTTAATGATTTCTAAGATTAATGCATACGACTTAATTAAATGGTTGTTTAAGGTGCAGTTTATAATCCTGATCTTTATAAAATGTCTTGCAAAGTTCAAGTGATGATTCTTTACAAAACCATTTATTTTTCCCTAGTTCCTAGACTTTTGCTAGATTTATGTTTCTTTTTTATTAAAAAATTTGATGTAATCGAAGAAAAATTATTTGAACATAAGCCCATAAAATGAGTCTGTCAACTTCAGGCTTATTAAAATGGTCACCCGATTTAATTGCATGATTCACTACTTGAACTTATTTGTTTTGGGGATGTTTGGTTTAGAAAAATCAAAA
Organism: Platycheirus albimanus; assembly: GCA_916050605.2. Classification (NCBI taxonomy): domain Eukaryota; kingdom Metazoa; phylum Arthropoda; class Insecta; order Diptera; family Syrphidae; genus Platycheirus; species Platycheirus albimanus. Next base: position 14,531,695 of record OU696698.1, on the reverse strand, counting down.
GAGTTAATATAAAATTCTTTATATTGTTTGTGTTCACATAATGTAGAGATGTACGTGCACGGACCGTGGGGATTTGTAGATTTCGTGGGGATTTTATCAAAAAAAACTTCTTTCAAAAACTTTCACTGGTCGTTACTCAATTGATAGTGACGTTGAGTGCTGATAATTACACCCCTTTTTTAAAGCCATGAAAATGCTGATACCTTCAGGCCAAGAAAATTTTTGATGACCTCCAGTCTGGTTTTCGAAGCAATTTCAATTTCAGCATATGATAAGGGCTAGAAAATGCGTTGCACTTGTTATCGACGAACCAATTCTTCTTTGGATTAATAACTACCTTTCAGATTGTTCCAATCGCTTTTCGTTATGGTTTTCATTCTGACTTTTAATTCTAGACTTCAAATTCTAGTGAGCCTCAAGGTTCTGCAGTGTCTCCGAATTTCTTCATAAAATATTTTTTATAGAAGACTTCTAATCCTTAGTGGATTATGCATTCCTCCATTAAAACACTATATTCCGGTGATTCTCACCCTGCTTCGAATGCCTGTCAGTTTACTCTTGAACATAATTTTGGAAGTGCTCTAAATTATAGAGACTCCTTGCTTAGCCGCACGACACGAATGTGAATTCTCCGCCTATCTTAATTTTAGTTTTAGTGTTTGTTCACTCACGTTTTCGTTGTTCCATTTATTTCACAGAATCACCTTATCCAGCATTAACCTGACTATAAAATGCAGAGAGTGCTGATGGGGAAGCATCCGTCAGGGCTAAAATGATAAGTGATGTGAGTGATGTGGTCCTGGTAAATGGTTATATTAATTAACTAATAATAATGAAAATACCTAAGTCAGATCAACTTATATGTCTTTAAAGTGCTAAAAATTTTTAAATTGTCTCTATTTTAATCCAAAATTTGTTTTCTTAGAGAGGATTTATTTTGAAATAAAATCTTTAAACTCAATTAATTCCTAATTATCGCTAGCGAGCTATATGGTAATGGACTTTATCAAATGTTTAAGCTTCTGAGATCCAAGCGTGTATGTGTGTATGTGAGACTTTTGAGAGATGCATAAAGAAAATCGGATTAACAAAATTTAATTTGTATCTATCGCAGCACGTTTCACTGCACCATATCGTGGCATCGTCGTATCCACAGTTTTCAACTTCATCTCCATTTTCATTCAACTCCAATTGTAGCACCGTATACCACATCAATGGCGATGGCAATGGCGGTTAGAATAACTGTTCAGACAAAATAAATTATACATTCACTTCGAATAATCCTAGTCACGTGTCTACGGTGTCATATGAACTTAACTGCCATACCGGAAATTTCAACTTTGTGGCACAAAACAGAAAGCGCACACATAGAACCGCAATAATAATGGTGTGATCATTTTCTCTTAGTGTATAAGTAAATGGGGGTGATATTATAGTGAATTGTCCTCACGAGTTTGAATTTTAATTGGTTAATCGTAAGGAATTTCCTTGGCACGACCTAGACCGACGACAACGATGACTAGGACATAACGAAATCAAATATTTTTTTTATTTTATCTTTAACAATATACTCGTACATTTTAACTCCTCTGGGGTACAATTTATTATATCGTGAAACGTTTTGTGTTTTATTGTATGGTAGATGACTATGAAGTCGATTTGAGTTTGTATAAATTATACTTTTGACAGAAGTAACGGGTTTAATTAGATTTAATGGATTGAAATTGGTTGTTTGTTTTGTATCGTAATTTCTGAATCTAACTTAAACAATGAATACACAGTTAGTAGAGCCAGTGAATGAGAAAGATACCTACATTTGAAAGTTGTTGAAGATAACAATCATCATGCTTAGCTGGGGAATAGTATCTCCGTTTCAAAAGGAACCTTGACTTCTAGAATATAATATGGATTAATGTTATGTTCTTAGTCTTGGGTTCGAACAATAAAACTTATTCCTTGATTTCATATTTTGTTATTGCGTCTTTAAATCAGATGCACGTTCTTTAAATCCAAACTTTTTATCTTACAAATTCCACTCAGAATCATTTTTTCAAATATTAAGACTTTCTGATTGTTTAGATACTCACCAATAACCGCTCTAAAGATGAAGATCAAAGCTGATCAGTATATTCTTTAACCCTTAATTAGTCTCTGAGAGTTCTTCAAAGTCTCCAAAATGTAAATCTACAATAAAAAATTGCAGTTCTGGTTGGAGTCTTGAATAATCAAAATCAAAGACTCAAACCACTATCAGATAAAGGGTTTTCCAATAAGAGGTGTTATTTTGATATTCAAAGGCAAATGACAATTTTGAGATAAATGATCGGACGTTTATTTCAATGTAAAGAAGAAAATACCCCATTAATAATGAAAAACAAAATCAGCCAAATGGCCGCCACGGCTACACTTACAAAACAATATCCTCTTCATGAAATTTTCAATCACCAAATCGCAAAGTGGCTTCTGTATGCCCTCAATAGCTTCACGAATTAGATCTTTTAGGTCTTGACTTGACGTTGGGCTGTTGGCGTAGACCCTATCTTTCACGTGGCTCCAAAGGAAGAAGTCACAAGTTATTAAATCACAAGATTTCGGTGGCCAATTGTGATCACCTTTTCGAGAGATAACACTGTCCGGAAATTTTCCCCCTAAAATATCGATGGTTTCGTTCCTTGTGTGGCACGTAGCGCTGTCTTGTTGAAAGTAAACGTTGTTCAGATCAATATCATCAAATTCGGCCATACGAAATTGTTAACCATCTCTCGATAGCGCAATCCATTCACCGTAGCTGTTGCTCCAGCCTCGTTTTCGAAAAAGTAAGGTCCAATGACCCCGCCGGACCGTAAATCGCACCAAAAAGTTACTCGTTGAGGATGGAGAGGATTTCCACAACAAATCTCATGTGTTCCGACCCCTAAATGCGACATTTTCAAGCAGTCTTCCTCTTGCCTTAAAAATAATACTGATTAGTTGAGTTATTGTGTGATTTTTCTGGAACCAAAGGGTGTTTTTTTTTCGACGTGTGGTTTTCAAGAAGAAATAAAACGCATATAATTTAATGTTATGGCCAAGAATTCCTGGGCGATTATTTCGACTGAATATTGGACGCAGCGTTGCGTTGAGCGAACCGAACCATTATTTTGGTAATAAATTTGCAAATGTTGTTCAGTAGTAAGAATATATTCGTTATGAAATGGCAAACCAAACTGAACATAAATCAAGTGACAGCCGTCAAAAAAAGCAGCCAGATTGAAAACCACACGTCTAAAAACACCCTTTAGTTTCATTTACGGGGTGTTTTTTTTTTACTGCATTTGAGGTTTCGATGGTTGTTGTCTATGGTTTGACAGTTGAAAATGTCAAACTGTGTTGACGTTTCTGTTCAATAAGATTTGGCATGAATTGTTTAACGCCGGAACAACGCTTCTAAATTGTGAAAATTTGGTGTGAAAAAAAAATCTGTTCGTGAAGTTCATAGCACTTAGTTTTTTTTACGGTCATCATAATCGGCCTAAAGAGCAAGCAATTCATGCAGTTATTGATTGTTTTTGCACTAATTTTATGAAACTCTTTAAGCCAATAACGAATCACCATTACATCCATTTAAATTGACTGTTTGGTGCGATTCGTAATGAGGAAGGAGCTGGCGTTACGGTGAATGGCAAGCGTTATCGAGCCATGCTGACTGATATTTTGTTTCCAAAAATTAATCAGTTAAACATCCACGATATTTGGTTCCAACTTGACGGCGCAACTTGCCAAACAGCGTGCTTAACCACAATATACTGCAAAATCAATTTGGTAACAACTTTATTTCCAGAAGGGGTCCTGTTACCTGGCCTCCTCGATCTCGCGACTTAACACTTCTCATTACTTTCTTTGAGGCTATGTTAAGTCGTTGGTATATGCAAACAAACCAGCAACTAGTATCTGGAAATTATTATTTAAAAAATAAATGCACAAAAATTATGTACTAAATTACAATAATGAGAAATTCATTTCAACAATATTTCTGTCTTGTATTAATATTTAAAGTCCTCAAGCTCTTAAAAAATCACCCGTTATTTAGAGCTACTCTTTTCTTTAAACCAATGATTTTCTTGTATCATTACTATTGATTATCTTGATATCAGTCAAAGCTATACTTCCAGCTTCTATATTTATTTCTTTTCTTAGTGTCTAGTCCATTGTTCCCATTCACACATCCATCCTTCCTCAAAAAAATTCCTTTTTGAATACAAATTTTGGAAGTTGAATACAATATTTGGAGTGAAGATTAAATGCTAACCGCATCAAAAGAGGAAAAACCAATTCTACATATAAAAAACTGTAATATCTAGCAGGAAGCCCGAAAAGTTGTTTAGAAAAAAATTATTGCAACTTTCCTTCCTTGTTCATTGTTGTACCAGGCCTGGTCAGCATAGCATGACACAGCTTCAGAAACTTCAAAGAGCTTGATTTTACTGGAACTCCGATTTTACATTTATCACAAGGTACATTTCAATGCTTTTTTCGCATCCTTAATCGTATCTATACATATAATAAAATTGTAACGGGTCGATGTCTGTACATTGAAGATATAGATGCAAAACTAATATGGGGAGTCTCTATTAGACTCAAAGAAGCCAAAACAACCGTTTTTAGAATTTTTGTCTGTCTGTCTGTCTGTCTGTCTGTCTGTCTGTCTGTATGTTTGTACGCGCATCACGCAAAAACTACTGCATGGAATTGAACGCGGTTTTCGCAGAATTATTGGTAGTACGCCAACTTAAAATATAGGCTACATTTTATCGCAGGAAAATATATAATTCTGGTTGTTTTTTTAATATTGCTGCAATCGAACGTTATTCAATGAACTTAACGCAAAATTAAAAGATTTTAAGGAAGTTAGCGTCTCACATACATAATGGCGCTGGAAATCATAAAAAAGCACCACACTTACCTACATATACATGAATAGAAAAAAAGTTAGTCGTTCTGAATAGAAGTTACATCAAAAACATCATAGATGGCGCTATTTACCACCATATAGACAATGTCTCATTCAGCGAAAGCAGAAATCGAAAAATAATTTAAAGAATAAAGAACGGTGAACGAGCAATACTAACGCCCAGAACTGATGAAGCGGAGATACCATAAATAGCAGTATCGTGGCGTATCATCGTTTTGAAAGTGGGCATTCCAATTAGGTATATTGCTTCAGAACTTAAATCTCCAACTTTGCCATTTAAACCGTTATGATACTTCGAAATATTATTATACAGAAACCAAAAATCGTACAGCTGTAGAGCTGGTAAGGTATGTAGCTTTCATACCACGCATACCCCCTATTTTGAACCTGTTGTGCAAAATCAAAAATATACTGAGATACCTACTTTATTCTAAAATCCACGCGTACGAAGTAGCGGGCAAAAGCTAGTAAAATAATAAAAATTAAATGCTGTCCAGCGTGTGAGCTCTTGTTTTCGCACAATTTATTTTCTACTCGCTGATCCGGCAAACTTCGTACCGCCCAAAAGTCAATTAATGTCGGTTTAGCTTTAAGCTTAAATCGATTAAAAATTTTATTAACATTAAAAAAATACAAAAACATTATTAAGTTCAATATTTTATTATAATTCAATAATTTGTTTTTATTTAAAGTAAAAAAGTCAAATATTTTAATAACATGTACGCAAAAAAAAAGTTCCTTTTTTGTAGCTATCTGTTTTGGTGCATGAGTTGACTCCGCTTGGATTCTCTTCATAACAACACTTTATGATGTAAGACTTTTTTTTGTCTTGTTATCGGGCGCAAGTTTAAATAAAGCTCATGGTTTGCCGACACGTGAACACGCCATCATATTTCGTTTCATTTGATCGTGAGAAAAACATGCATTTTAAAATACTGATGGGTGGGGCTCATTTTCCATTGAGTATTGTCATATGAAAATCAAACAAATTTCGTATGTATATTCTTATCGATTTTATTTTAAACAGAAAACTTTTTTAAAAATGTATAAGCGAATATTTTTTTGGAATGGCTTTTTTTTATTGAATAATAATAATCGTTAAACTAAGGTTTAATTATTCATAATCCTTTTCAAAATCTCTTTGACATTTCAAAAGAGAAATCAATTTTTAAACGAAACAGTCACCTACACTTACAGACTTACCACTTACCGCATGTTGCAAGAAATGTGTCATTGATTACACAACGTTGTATCTATAAAACACTGCACACTACCTAAATGTTTCCTAAAAACACTTCCCCTCCAGAATATTGTAATCACTTGCTAAGTGGATGTCTACAACAGGTCAAAAACTATAAATTACACTCCTCATTTTGTTTTCGAAACCACTGCAGTTGGGTTCAAAATATTTTCTATTTATAGATTCTCTTTTTTCTCTCAAAACTCAAAAGGCCATAACGTTTCAGGAGCATAATGTTGCATCTCGTTTGAATTTCGAATTTTATAATGTTTTCGAAATCGGTCTACCTACTGCAAAGAGTTCCCACAACTATTTATCTTCATACAATATATCTCCCGCAAGGCTTCTGTTTTATGTAATTTTACTTTTTAATCGATTTTTTTTTTCAAACCACATGAATCCAAAATTCTTATCCGCACACAGGGTAACATGATCCACAGATGTTTTTTTTTTAGTTCTTGTAGTGCATTTGTAGTGTGTTCCTAATTTTACAGTCACCGGCCCCCTACCCAGAGTGCCTGCCGGGGGTATTGGCAACAACATCATGGATATGAATGTGGAGAAATCTTACAGATACACACCGAAAACTCTTGTAGGCTAGATGCGCGCGCAAATTTATTCCGCTGTTTTACTCATTCGTGGGTTATTTTTGTCACAAATTTTGAAGCAATGCCAAAGCGGATGAAGTTTTTATTTTTATATACATTTTAGGCTCAGAAAAAAAAAATTCAAAATTACACAAAATATTTCTTTTAATATATTTACTTAATTTTTTTTTTTTTATTAAAAGTATCTTTTTTGTTGTCTTTGTAGATTTGCCACAAACTGCTCCATACTTCTTTACATTCCATATGATGATTAAATTACTATTGAATGCAAGGAAGCATGGAACTTTCATAGGCGAAATTATTTTATATCCAAAGGACATCATGCATCCTTTTGTAGGTACATATTAATTCTGTTTTTCTTTTTTCAAGCACTTTTTAAAATTGTTCTCCTTTTTGATATTTTTTTAAGCACATTTAATTACTTCCACCTCGTGTTTGTATCACATTTCACTTTTGAACATTAAAAATAAAAATTGCACTAAATAAAAAAAAAAAATTATAAAAAAAAAACAACTCCCTCCTGGGATATACAATTCGTAACGCTTTCTTTTTAAATGTATCTACGTGATGTCACCCGTGGGTATATTTTTGTAAAGTCATTATTTTACACATATCACATGTAGGACAGTTGTAGGTACCAACGTAAACGTATAAATAGAGCGGGGGTATGAGGAGTTCACTGTTCTCTTCAGGGAGAGCATCATGATAAGACTGTGATACATCATGTGAATAGTGTGACACTTATATGCCAGTTTCTTTTTTTTTTTTTTTGTATCTTTTACCTTATCCTCAAACCCATTCCCTACAATAAAAATGATACAACACATGTCCTGGTTGGTAGGTACACTGGATTGGGATGATGTGCAGCACAGAGGTAACGGTAACCATATGACCAAATATGATTGTCAAATTCTATGGCAGGTCCAGGTCAGTGGCACCAACAAAAATTTACCACGTTTTTTATTGAGGCCAAGGGATGTACAAAGGACCAAACAAAAAATACCACACAACGTTCTACCGACTGATATGGTTTTTGAAATGATTCCAACACGAAAAATAGAGGTACCTCTATACCTCCATGAGGCATCACAAGAAAGATGATGATGATGATGCACAATAAAAAGGTCACTTGAAAATATTTTTCCGGTGCTGTGTTGTGTAGTGTGTCTGCTTGTCATGTGGTCGCAATATGTGTCCATTTGTTGAGCGGGTAAATCTGCGTAAGATAAATACGTTTACTTGCATTATTTTTTTTTCCTTCTTTTAAACGTTCGTTGGATGCTGTTTGTTCATTATAACATTTGGTTGGGATTTTTTGATTGTTTCATTTTCAGGAGTTAGGTATGCTGTTATGAAGTAGAATTCCCAAAACGAAAAATAAGGGTTTTAAAACAACTAGAATGTCCTCCATAAAATGGTCAGGGTTGTTTTTATTATGGATAATTTTGTGCGAGTAAATATTAGAAATTTTGTAGGTTAGGAGAATTTCAAGGAATTTATTCTGGCTGAAAATTTTCTAATTAAGTGTAAATCTCAAGTTACTTTCTAATACAAAATTTGTTAGAAGATACAAAAATGTCTAATTCAAATTGCTATTATGAAAGCACAAACATTCTAAGTATTGCTTGACGGAAACTTTTAAGTTACTGTTATAAATGAAAAGTAAACATTTATTTAGAACCTAGTGAAAAAAAATGCATTTTTACAATTCTAGTATCATCGATACGGCTTAGTCAATTAAAAAGCTGAAATTCCCCAGAAGGGACGTATCTTTTTAACAGCATTGCAAAGTTGATTTATATCAAATTCTGTTGCTACCTTTGAATCATCATTTTTTTTAAATTTGTAATATGCCTTGAAAACCCCTATAATCATAGAGAATTAGCCAATTTCAAACAGGAATTCATTTTCAAAATGTGTACATTCTAAGTTTGAGAGAACAGAGAGATTGATCAGCAATATACCGAATAGATGGAAATCACGTTTCATGACAAGAATTTTAAATCGGTTACTTTAAAACCAAGGTACTAAGCTATAGAAATGAATCAGCATTTTTGATTGGGCTTGCAGAACACTCTTGATTTAAAAAATTGCTTAAAATTATTATCAGTAATTGTATACATAAGTCAAATGGATGCTTTAATTAGTTGCATTTAAACATGGTAGATGGGATTCAACTTTTGTCTTCCGGTCATATTTATATTAAAATGGTGTTTTGTATTGGTTTATTTTGAAATTTCTTTTGAAGCATAAATTATAGATCATGGTTATTCTATTTCATATGACATTGCTTCTAGAAATTTGATTCAATAGGCAAATATTTAATAGTTAGGACTTGACAAACGCTTTAAAATTGTATGGTTTTTATTGCTACTGCTTTTGATTAAGTATTTCAAAATAAGACAGTTGAATCAAAATGAATATAATTCTATTGTCATATTTTGACAGCTGCTATTGCAAGTTCCAATAGAGATCCAAACATTTGAAAGTGACATGTTCAAATATTTTATTTTGCATTTGAAACTATAGAAACACCAAAAAATATGATCATTCGGAATAAATTAGAAATCGATCAGCTGTTTGTTGAATTTTGTATCCACATTATGCTGGACGTCAAAATGATGAAACATGAAAATCATTTCTTGAGTTTTTTTTTAATCCTTGGGAAACCAATACCTTTCTTCATTTAGCTTGTGAAAGTTTTACAACCAACCTTATCAATGAGACTTTCAAAACATGTATTCGATAAATTAGCGGAACACCCAAATTTAAAATTTAATAACCTTCCAAGAGATGTTCATGATATCTCGATATACATAAAAACCAATTAAAAGGATAGATCATCTACAAAAATTAAGCAGAGTTTTAATAATACAGCTAGTTTTAATATGATAAAAGCACTATTAGACAAAATAAGTGCAATATTACGGAAATGTTTCTGTGTTAAGAACTCAACTAACTCGAATTTTTATAACAGTTTTTTTTTCAATTTGAAAGCAATATCTTAGAAACAGTATGTGTCATAAGTGATTAAATTTTGGTAAAAGTAAAGTCAAGATCATACATTTTATTCTAAGTTTTATTCAAGAATAATAAAATCAAGACCTGTAGAACTAGTTACAAAAATTTATTTTTTTCGGGTTTCTAGTGGATAAAACAGTTAAGAAGTATTTAAATTTTTTAAATAGGTATGCATTTTAATGCGAAATAGCATAGAAATGGTTATTCAAAGACATTCCTGATAATCCAGTGCATACCAGCTTTTTTATAAAAAGAACTTATAATAGATTTCCAGTGAAGCTTAACATTTAATTTGTCTTCATGTAAGCCTGCATGGGTTGAAAAATGTTGAAAAGTTAACTTTATCATAGGCGGGTAATTCTTATGTAGTGAGAGAATGAAGATAGTATCTCATGTGTCAATTCATGCAGTCATTAAAAACTTCTTCAATTCCTGTAAACTATAATATATCTGCAAAAGATACATACATATACTGTACTCGATTGATGTAGTGGGTCTGTGCAATAACCTTTTTTGATGAGGTTTTGTGTCACATTAAAATGTGTTTTATAAAAAATAATTTTTTTTTCTCAAATCAAAATGGCTAAAAGAAAACAAAATAGGTTTGTGCTAGAGGATTTAATTCATGGAAGTTTCAGAATCATACCAAAATCGTTTAAAAAAAAAAACAGAAAAAAAAAACTAGAATAATTTATAAGGTAAGGTGAACAAAAATGTTTCGCCATCGATTCGTCAGCGATGCTGCAAGCTCAAAGAGGAAAGATCTGCTTTTTTGAAAACTTTCTGTAACCAAAACAATATTGATTTGAAACCTTAAACAAAATCTGGAAATGGTGATGAGTAACTAATTGCCTCATAGGCGAGTTCTCCTTCTTATCCCGGTTTTTTCTTATCAAATACAAATATAGCTTTCACTTGAAGAACGAAACTATCAATTAGCAAAGCCCTGATCACAGTGATTTATAAGATATTTTGACATTTAGAAGATCTTACGAAGAAGTTAGAGGCTGAACACGAACAGTCTTTTTTAGAGCGATTCTACGATTGGGTTTGTGTCCTTCGTAAATTTAGAAGAATATCGGTGTCCTACAAAATATTAGAAAAGGATAGATAAAAAATATTCAATGGCTCTAGTTGTAGCTTTTTAAGAGTCATTCTAGAGGAACAAAAAGAACGAGACAAAGTAATGCCGAAAGTGTCCTTTAACATTTTAATTTGTAAAATGTTTGCATTGATTTATACCCGGTAGTGATCCTGATTCATTTATTTGCATCAAACAATTTAAAAGAGCAACTGAATGTAATTTTTCAAAATTGAAAACAGGAACAAATCAATGGATGATTAATAAGGCATGACGAATTTTTTTTTTAATAAGGATTGCTTCCTAGAACTGGATTTACCAAACCAAAGACACGACTCCTTTTTGAACATCCCATAAATTCCTTCATAAAAATTAGTCTGAGTAACAAGAATTTCTCAACAACCAAGTCATCTGATTTTTTTCGAACTTTATTTTTCTCCATTTTCGAAAGAACCAAAAAAAAAACCAACGAACATTCGAAGACATTCGATACGCCAAAAATAAACACATCGAACCAGCCCAGCCCCCACAAAATGTGCTTCTCCATCATCATCATCTTCATCATCAGACGGACGCAAAACGCAATCGCGCTTTAAGAATAATTTCAGATCGAATGACATGTGAGAAATATTTTGCACCCGGATAAAACTATTTCTGTCCCGATTACATAATCAATGTAAAAATTGTTTCCGAATGTGTTCACTTGATTTTTTTTCGAAATAATATTTTTAAAATTTTAAATTATTATTAATGTTTTGTAGGTATACCTCACAATTTGATCCTTTTTACAATTTTTTTTTTAAATTTCACTTTCACACAAAATTTATTAATTTTATTTAAATTAATTTATTTAAAATTAAAACTAAAACTAATAAATTTTTGGATAAACCTTGAAGATTGAATAGAAATAACCGTTATGCTGCTGGAACAATATAATATTGATGGGTTGTAGTTTTTTGGACAAAAAATTGATCCTCACTGATCAACTTCTAAACAAGTAATGCACTAAAGGATGCAAAATTTCTGTGTTTAGATTCTACTACACATCAAAAGATACAATTTTATCTATGTATTTTGTTCAACTTTTTTCTTAGGCTTTGTAAAATTTACATTTACATTTCTTTTTTTTTTTAAGGTTAGTTTTCACAATTTGATGTTTCTTTTTTTTTTTTTAATTTGACTTTTAGTTTTAAGGTTTTGTATTTTATTTATTTAATTTTTGTCCATTAGTTATTTTGAAGAATTGTAAAAAAAAAATATATTAAAAACAGAGGAGAAGACGACGACGACGACGTATCTCGAACTGATTTACCCGATGCCGAATGCCGAAGACCAAAGACCGAAGAATGCCACTGCTGGCTGTGAGGAAAAGATACTTTCGAGGTTTTCCTAATACCCCATCGACGAAGATCGTCGCGGGGTTATTTTAATGTTTTATTTTATTTTTGTATTTTTTTTTTTTAATTTAAGATATCTCCTCTGACTAATAGTGAGCAGAAAAATGGATGGATGTTTAGTTTTGTTGGTGTGGCGGGTATGTCTGTGGCTGTAAGGGGTCTAAAAATGGCCACGAGATTTGATTCGTTGTCTTTGAATTGGTGAAGTTTTTCTATCGCAATAGTGTTGGATTTTTTTTTTTTCTTTAAAGACGTCTCGCATTCGATGGATACATACCTAACATTATAAGTAAAAATAAATATTTTAGTAGGTATTTTTTTTTTCTCTTGTTGTTCTTGTTAATTCCGAAAAGATACGTGTATCTTTGTAAAAAGAAAGTATATTTGTATAGGAAAACTAGAAGAAGAATATGCAAGGATAGATCAGTTAAGAGAGTAGATATAATGATGCCGAATGTATTTTTGGTGGCAAAAATATAGCTCCCCGGTATTTGTTAAACTGAAAGTTTGTTGCTCATCTGACAGTATGATCAAATCGAAAAAATACTCATACACAGATACAATACAAAATCTGAGTTTTATTTTAGGTTGCTCTAGCTCTGAGTGGTGTAATATGCACTTGAAATGGTTTTCACTTGGATTGTAGGTATAGTTTGACAGTAGGAGGTAATATGCAGAGAGGTATGTATGTTGGAGATAAATGCACTTAGTTTTTGTAGAAAACGAGGATTTATCTGCCAATTTATATACGATATTTTGTTGAAAATGCGTGTACTGTACATTTTGCGTAGAACTTGGCAACCGACCATCATCATCATCAGGATGGTCTAAATGAGGAACACACATATATCACCAACTGTTTGGTTTTTGTTTTTTTGTGAAATATAATTTATTTTTTATTTGTATTTTCTTGTTCAATTTTAATGAAACAAATGAATAAAGTTCAATGAAATCGATTATGTCGATGTTTACGGCTAGCGTGTTTTGACATAGCACATTTTTTATAACATACCAATGGCAGCGTCAGTCGACACAATTTCAAAAATAATTCACAAAAGATACTTTTTAAAGAGTAAAAAAAAAAGTATCTAAAATGCAGCTCATATATTCTGATTAATTTTGAGCATTTATCATTTAAAAATGTGAGCTAGGTTCCAGATCGTTGAAACGTCTATGACTCAGTTGTGCTTTATCAAATATATACCTACCTTAATTAAAACATGATACAAAATTGTATCTTGGAACTTCACTTGGAAGTTTTTTTGTTTCTTAAATACACCATACATAATACAGATTATTTTAACGATTCCTTGTAATTGGTCAATAATACGTTTTTAAACTATTTTTTGAAATTCTTTTATTTTTGAAGTAGGTAACTCCGCGTGTTGTCCGTCGACCTGCTACGTCCAAGGTTTCGGGTTCGATCCCTGACTCATTCTTTTTTTTTGGGCTGATGCATCTTACCTACGAGAGAGTGACAATTCCTCCAAGAATAAATTCAGTCATTAAAAGAAGTGAATCACTGCTTTTTCTTCATGCAGAATATCAATACGACCTAGAGAGCGTAAGTCAATAGTTCCCGGCTCGCTTGGAGTTGTTGTCAATTTAAATTTCATTTAATTTTGTGAGCAAGAATAAGACCTGAAAAATACTTATTTTTCTTCTTGAGCATGTTTTTGATTTTTTTCAAAGCTTATGCTTTTTTTGAATAAAGGTACCATCATTTTAGTCCAACTGCTTCCAAACTTTGAGCTTGCTGATCATTTTGCAGGATACATTGGGCAAAAAGTAACACTTTTTCTTAAGCCGATGCGTTCATTTTGATTCTGATTTTTGCCTGGTTTTAGCTACAAATTCTACAAAGAATGTTAAAAGATGTAGAACATTGAAAAAAAAAACACTTTGAAAAATCGTATTGTTTGAACCTATCCCGTGGTTGGGGTGGGTTGCAATAAATTTTATAAGTCAGGTAACGATAAAACTAAGCCCTTAGTTCAATAACATAAAATCCTATACTCTGTCCAACATAAATCGGCAGTACAGGGAAGATAGAGATGTGGGTCTCTCATTCGCACTCTTTTATTTTCTGTAAGGGCTTTTCATACAAAAGCTCTTACATTTTTTATATGCTGAAAAATAAACATCCATCAATTTATTATATTAAAAATATTCTCAATATAATGTGAATGTCATAATTCAAAGAAATGTTCTTTTGTGGTAAGTCATTGCATTCTCTGGAGTAAACAAACATGGAGGTTTCGAGTGAGTGGTGAGGTGTCAAAAAAGTTAAAAACAGTAGGTCAAATGGTAAATCGGTTCTGAACAAAAAACATTTTAACATGTCAAAATTTGAAAGTTGTATAAAAAAACAAGGGGAGGTGCAATTTTCTAAAAAAAAAAATTGCTTTGATTGGAAAAAAAATATTTAAAAATAACAGCAATTTGTACCATGTCAGAATATACTTTTTTGTAAAGTCAAAAATCTTTTCTTATTTTGTGTTTTTAAATAAAGTTATTTTAGTGAACCGTTTAAAAAAAACTTAATTTTCAAACTCAACATTTAGAAAAAAAAATTAAGAACATTTTTAAACTGAATTTTTTCAAAATTTTACGTATATAAGTACTACATACTTTTGTTGTAAGAATTGTATGCTCTTATAAGTTTCAAGTTCAACACTGAAAACAGTTTGGCTCTGGGACTTTTTGTTGCCAAGTCATTTAAAAATAACCAAACCTATTTTTTTTTTAAATTAAGTAATTTTTTTGTAGATCTGTCCCTCCCGTTAAACGGAGGGAAATAGACCCACCTTCCATAGAATTTTTTTCTTGTGTTAACTCAACCCACTTGCTCTAGCTTTTGTATGCTCCTTATACCGACCGTATAACGGTAGTAAGGAAATTGAAATACTTTTCTATGTAACTCTTTTTGCACCTGTCACAACAAGCCCCACTCTCCCCTAACATTTTGATATATTTTTTTTTTATTGACTGTCAAATTCTGAATAAAAGACAATCTTCCCAACTAATTTTTGTTTAGTAACGTCAGACTTTTTTACTTGCTTTCGAGGTTTCCATTGTGGTCACTCATTGTGATGAAATACAAAATGTGTGGTTTTTTTTTCATTTCACTATATAGGTACTAGACTTTATCATTTGTTTTATCATATTTTTGAATTTTATTATTTGGAGTATAACATTTTCTGTCAAACCATAAAATGCAACTTGAGTAAGGTTATGTTAAAAATAAAATGTGGGATTTCATCAAAATCGCTTCGAAAAAAAATAAGAGTACTTGAAGGAAATACCCATATTTTATCTTGAATGGGTTCATGTTTATCTGAAAAAATCTAAAGCAGTAAATATTATTCAAGGGCTCAACTACACCCCATTCTCTGTTCACAAACTATTTAGAACACAAGATCAAACATTTAAATAAAAAGAAGATATCCAAATAATTTTAAGGACTTTAAATAAATTAACAATACATAATTCAAAATGTGGTTTATCGATTCTGCCTCAAAGAATTATTAGTATTATTTCGTTCGTAAAGTTAAGCAGAAAATAATAATTCATCTCAAAAAGTTCAAGGTGACCAACACGTTTTGACATTTTTGAAATTTTAAATAAATTTAAAGAAAAATATTCGAAATGTTTATTTTAAACAATTTCTATGACAGAGACAAAAGCTGAGATAATTTTTATGATTCAATCTTTCACACACAAATACCGAAGAGATAAAGAAAATAAGATATTATTTCATTTTGTTTTCCAAACAGATACTAATAATATAATAAACAATACTACATTTTTTGAGAGTAATTCTAGATTTAAAATGGTTTTTGTTTTTGGTGTGTTTATATAAATAAATTAATGCTTAAGTAGATTTATGTATGTATTTATGAATACGGGAATATAATATTTAAGGAACGTTTATTGCTTTTATTTTTCTATTTACGAGTACCTTATGTGATTTATTGTTGTTAATTAATGGTATGAATATAGTTAACAAACATTACACATCTCCCTTCCCACGAAAGTAGCTGTTTTAAGACGATTAAAAAACTTCCTTAAATTCATGACTTTAAAGCAGAAAAAAACGCGACATCTAAATGCAAAATGTGACTTTAATTTTCTAAAGTTGTGCTCTATAGCTGAAGAAAAAAAGGAAGCAAACTTTTTCGAAAAGATAAATAAAATTGAGGTTCCCTAAGACATCTATTACAGAAGAATTGAAAATTATGTCTCAACTTTTTATATTGAAGTTTCCACTATACTGGCGGTAAACAGCAAAACTAAAGACTTAACAACTTTTATGTTTGGAGTCTGGAACTTTTCTCGCTTGCTTCCTTCACGAAAAAGTATATATTTTAGAAGTTTTGGTTGATTTCTTAAATGTATCTAGTAGGTATCTGCACACAAACAACAAACAACTTACATACTTGGAGAAACACAAAGTTTTTTCTCTTATCCTCGAAACAAGGATTTTTTTTGGCAACAGTAAACACCGAATGCAACGTGACTTGGAACTATTAAAAAAATATAAGAATATTTTTTCGTGACTTCAATATTAAAAGTGTTGTTATGTGCAAAAATAATGATGTTTTTTTTTTGTTTGTTTTTGTAACTGAAAAGCAAAGGGTTGGATTTGAATTTTGCTCAAAAGGAAACTTTTGGATACTGTGCCAAGTCAAGAAAGTAGGTACACATCCTTCAGTTTTTAAAAAGACAAATGTATTCAAATTCAGATTTGCACTAAAAATTAGTTTGAAGAATAATACTTAAAATTAAAAACGGATTTCAAAATTTAATTCCATGTGACGAAAAAGGGTTTAAAACTATATTAGTAAAATCAATTTATTATTTCGGCTAAATTTCAAACTACATTTTTGAAAAAATTGAATGAAAGTCGGTAATTTTTATGACAAAATGTTCTTACCTCGGTTTCAATGCTAGCTTTTGTTTTAAATCCATCTAATCTTACTAAAGACTTCAAAAAGTAGTTTTTCTCAACGAATGTTCTAAGGTTAATTTCGAGAGTGCCTCAGGGCAGCCATTTAGGTTCTTTACTATTTGTCTGTCGAATGTGCAAGGTTTAATTTCATTTGTGATCAAGATGTCACAGAGGTCAGGCGAATCCCCTGCACCAAATGTATCTGAAGAACTTTATGCGTATGATGATGCATGATAAAGTAGAATAGATTGCATAATTCTTTTAATTTTTTTTTAGAATGCTCATGCTCAATGCAACACTAGAGAAGAATGATCATGATGATATGGTTAAGTTTTTTCAATTCCAGTTCCAGTGGCAAAGATTTTTCAGGAGATGATGAAAGCTGGGAAAATTATTTGTGAGGCTGCAGATAAAATGATTTTGTCCACTATCTATATTAATTGAGTTAAATATTGCAGGTTACGATCTAAGTAGAGCAGTTTTTACAGAAAAAATCTTCGAGATCGTGGTTTTCCATATATGAGGAAAAAAGGCAGTGTTTGAAAGCCTGGCGAATTTACAATCATTCGCATATTTCGAGTCGGTTAAAGCATTCCACATTGGTACAGTGCGGCTCGGAAATGAGTCTCTAAACTTCTTATAAGTACGTCCGAAGATGGGTTCGAGGATAAATTGATGAGCATTCCTAGTGATGCGTACGTAACGAGAAGTTATTTAGCTGGAAAAAACGAAATTCTATTTAAAAAAAAAAAATCCAACAAGTTTTTATTGAGAAAACCAATTTTAAGTTCAAAAGCGTACTTCTAAAGTTGAAATTTTTTTTTCGGATCCATTTTATATGAAGCTCTCAATTTATTCTTAGTCTTCAAATCTGTGTTTTCGCTGGCGATTGTAGTATCTTAATAGGCCAGTCAGCAGTTAGAAGACAACAATTCTTATTTTAAGAGTATGAGAATGGATGAAGTTTATGAATGACATCGCTTGCTTAGTGAGTCCTAAGACTAAATTTTCGATTTTTAACATGACGTTTCGATGTAAAAGTACATAATGTATTGAAGTAATTGTTACAGTTCTGATTATCTTTTTGTCTGTCTTACTGCGTACTTAAGATCGTGTAGATTGGAGCAATTTTCAAATTTGGGGTGTGGGGTTTCTAGAAGATTTCTTGTGGGTTAGGTACATGTCAAAAAATTAATTTTGTTTATGTGTGGTTTCGTTAAAAATTTCACAAAAAAACGGGCCCAGTTACCAGGATCAGGAAGGAAAACAATTTGTGAACTTTAAAGCTGTCCTTATAAAATCAAAATCAGTATGTTGGAAGAACGATTGTCAATTTTTAAAAGGCTTACTTTTTGTGGCCATGTTAACGGTAGTTGCGATGTAAGTTCTAATGATAGAAGCTTCGATAAAGAATTTATTTTAGGAAGATAAATACCAGCCTATGTAAATGTGTTCAAACAAATTTGATACCTTGTCTAAGTCTTGAGGTATCAAGTTCTTAGCCTGTTTCCTTTTACCTGCCGAAGCTTATTTCTTGGCTTTGGAAATTTGTATTGCATTAAACTAACAATAATAAAACTAAAAATCAATGACAAGTTTGAGGAAAGCTTATAGATTTTATGATAACCTGGAAAAACCCGAAGCAGTTAAAAAAATGTCTAATATAAATTTTGTATAGATACTGTAAGGCATTTTTCTTATCAAAAAATTGGAGACGGGACGGGCCCTTACTGAATGATTATCCTACCAATGATATATTTCTTCTTTTAAATAGTTCTACGCTCTCTAAATTTTTTGTCACATCTCATGCTTAATACTCTGTAAAAAGCTATGCGTTTTAAAATTGCGAACATTTTCTCGTGGGCATTAAAGTTTCCTTTGAGGCAATTTTTGCATTTGTACAATAAGAATCGCAGTCCAAATCAGACGTGACAATATAGTGATAAGGAACAGCAAAAATAACCTAATCAAACAAAATTTTACCATGAAGTAATCAAAGCTGTTTCGCCCATAGTACCAATTAATTCGACTTTTCCAAACAGCTCAACCGATCTGAACAAAATAAAGATGTAAGTACATTAATTTAGCGATAGCTCAATTAAATAATAATACGAATACTATGAGTCTTTAACGAAATCTCAAAAACAATATTACAAAGTACAATTTTTCAAATAACAAAATTTCACACACAATTAAAGACGACAAAATCTTAAACTATACAGATTTTGATATGCTAACACTGCATAATTAAAAATGGAAGAGATTAATTTTTATTTATTGGTCAAATATTTTTTTTTCAAAAATTCAATAAATTTTAATAAAATAAAGATAAGTGTTTTTATTTTTATTTCTATTTTAAATATTTATAAATTAAACAAATCGTTTTTGTTGGTTTGGTTTTCTGTGTATATTATAATATAATGCATAAATTGTCATTTAAAATGCCGTAAGAAGAAAGAGAAATTTATAATTTTAAATATTATAAATTTTATAAATACATATATCAAAAGTCATGTTTAAATTTGTAATCCCTTATTTCAATTTGGGTCTAGAAAAAACTATACTAAATTTAATATTAGATTTGAAAAAAAATATATATATGTATATCAATAGATTGCATTTACTATATTTTTGGGTAGTCATTTAAATAAAACTATCTCATTCTCATAGCGAAATCGATCCCCTCATTAATATTTTTGTATGTCAATTAGCTTTTTGAATTTAATCTCAAACGATGGTTCATCTATAATTACACCTGCTGCAGTTGCCTATGCAATTGAGTTCAAATATCCAATTGAATAGATTTGATTGACTCATGTAGTAAGTTATTTTGAGGTCTTTAATTTTTTTTTTATTTAAATGAACATAACGTAAAAAGTTTACATCAATTTATTTTTGCAATAAAAATAGAGCTTCATCTCAAAGGGAAAGGATATGATGGTCACTGCCAGCAATCTGTCAGTGCATTTTTTTTTCGTTTTTCAATTTGCTTGCATCATTTAATTTATTACTCAATCAAAAGGGATAATTACACACCATTAACTATTTCCTGGGGAAATTTAAACAAAGTATCATGGTGTAGAACGCGGATGCATAGACCAACACTACACCTACTTACACGGCTAGCAATACTACTTCTACCCAATCGCCCATCGCCCATCTTGGATTCATTTGAAACATATGTCTGAAGCATTTTTCATAATCAAAAAGCTTTTAGTGTGGATGGATAATACGCTGGCTGCTTGCAATTGTCCATTCTATGGGTGTCTGTGTCTGCCTCTGCCTCTTCAAACCTTTCGAGATAAAAGCCACTAAAGTTATTTGTATCTTCTTTCTATTTTAATTTTTGTTTTTATTTTTTTTAGAGAAAATTTGTGCTCTTTAATGCCTGCCCGCCTGTGCTTAAAATGCAACCAAATTATGTATATCTCATGTTGCCACAACCCAGTTGCCATCACCACACTCACAAACCGCCACACATTTATGTGGTTTTATTTTGGGCAAAAAGTTTGCTCCAAGTGTGTACCAAAGTGTAAGAGCTCCTTGCAACACATCCCATATTTCCCGCCCCGCAGCACAGTTTCGTTTCGAAAAACTTCAACGAAGAAACCCGATTCAAGGGAATATTTATTACAAAATTTTAAATGAAAGTTAAATTACAATTTATGTTAACCACAGCACAAAATATAATGTATCTCTAAAAATAAATTTGCATAAAATATATCCTTGAAGTACAAAAAAAAAAAGAAACCAAAATGTGTAACTCTGTAATGGAGAATTTGTATTTCAAAAACGA
Organism: Platycheirus albimanus; assembly: GCA_916050605.2. Taxonomy (NCBI): domain Eukaryota; kingdom Metazoa; phylum Arthropoda; class Insecta; order Diptera; family Syrphidae; genus Platycheirus; species Platycheirus albimanus. Next base: position 14,510,650 of record OU696698.1, on the reverse strand, counting down.
ACTTACATGCATTTTATTATTGTTTTTTAGCTTAGATATAAATTTTGCATTATGATATCTGTGAAATTCATTTTCACAAAGAGATAAGAATGTGTTTTATTAAAGATTTGATTTATTTACTGCAGTGCCATATCCAGAACGCAACACAGAAAGTACTCCTTGTAAAACTGCCACTGCCACGTTGCAACTTTCAAATCTTTTATATTTAACAGACGAAGAAAACCATGACTTATAAAAAGTTTTAAAATAACTTTGTGTATTGGAAAAGTCGAATAAATTGAAATTAATGTATAGAAACATTTTTTTTTATTATTTAATGGTAAAATAGGTTAAAGGTACATTGACTTAATTTCTTTAAACAGGGTATTTAGCATGAGATGTGACAAAAAACTAGAACATGTAGATTTGTAGAACTAGTCAAAAGGAAGGGGGTGCATTTCTATCCGAGTTAAACTAAGAAAATATGTGTATTAAAGACTTAGTAATGCAACGAACTCATATTCTTGTATTTAATTTTTAAATCAAGCTGTTCTTTTAAAGGCTTTTGAAAAAAAAAATTTAATTTATAGTTTTCGAAAAGGACGAATAAAAATTGCAAAGAAGTTTTTCTCCAAATTTTACGTTTTAATTACAGTTTTAGATTTTAAAATTTAATGTTTGTTTTTATTTTGAGTCAAGCACTGCATACTCCAAATGGTTCAAGCTTAAAAAATTGTTGTTCATGTTGCAGTGGATTTTGAATATTATTTACCCTACCCACCCACCTTAACGAGGGTAATAATTTCCCGCTTTAAATACAAAATGTTCTCGTTTAAAAGCATCGGTCCGTCAATAAAATTTAAGGGCATGATTCTTAAATAAAGTGCACGACTGGGTCGGACGAACTTGAATGGTTGACAGTGGTCTTGGGGTCTGAAATTTTTGGAAAAAGGCAATGAAAATAAAATGCACGACTGGGTCGCACGTACTTGCTCTGTGGGTGAAATAGTACGACGAAAACAAACTTTTCGATCAATAAGAACAACTCGTTTTTGAAAAATTTGGTAAAAACTAAAAAAAAAAAATTTGCTAAAACTGGAAGACTCGATATACGGGAGCTAACGTTAAGTAACCTTTAGTATATCAAATTAAGACGTCGTCTTTTGGGTGATATAAATGATATAAATTTCCGCTTATGGCCAAATTAATAAAACTGATATTACCAATTTCCTCTATTGTCATGTGTAGCAAAAAACTAAAAATGCAGTTTTCTTTGAAGTATTCTATATATGTAACATACAAAGTTTCATAAAAATCGGTGGACCTTTTTTTGAGTAAATTAGAAAAAACGAACAAATTGGCCAAAATCTAATGGCTCTTTGTATAGGAGCCCCCATTAAAAAAAAAGAAAATGAAAAAAAAAAAATAATGCCATCTGTTAGGAAGCTGAAAGAAACTATACCAAACAAAGTTTGAGTGAATTCGATGCAACCGTTGACAACTTATGGCCATTTAAAAAAAGCCGTTAAGAGCAGATCTCCGTTATTTGCATTTTTAGCCAAAAACGGAAAACGCAGTTCTCTTAAAAACTCTAAAAAATATAACACACAAAGTTTAATCAAAATCGTTAGAGCCGTTTTCGAGCAAATTATAAAAAACCAAAAAATGTTGGCTGAAACTTATCGGCTCGTTGTATGGAAGCCACCGTTTAGAATGGCTTCAGTGAAAAATTTACAAAGCCATCCTATAGAAAACTATAAAAAACTATGTCAAACGAAATTTGAGTCGATTCAATCAAGCCGTTGTGATCTTATGGCTATTAGAAAAAAAGCCGTTAAAACCTGATTTTCGTTAGGACTATTTGAGCCGAAAACGAAAAACGCAGTTTTGTTAGAAATGCTAAAGGTAAACTAAATTTTGAGTTTAATCAAAATCTTTAGAGCCTTTCGAGAAAATTCAAATTGAAAAAAACCGTTACTTGAAAGGTACCAGTCAGTTTGAGCCGGGCTAAAACGAAATAAAAAAACCTCGACAACCGTTTTTCTTCAAACTACTATATATCAAGTTTGAAGAAAATCCGTCAAGCGGTTTAGGCTGTAGAATCACGTGAAAAAACGCACATCCGCACAGACAGACCGACGGACGGTATGGCGAAAACCACTTTTTTGGGCTTCTCTATCATCGTAATGTCATTTTTGATTAAAACCTCGATTTTTTTTTTCTGCACGAAACCAATACGTGCCCTATTGACCAAGTAAAAATGATACGAAATTTAAAAAATGAAGTAAGCCACCTGATTTTGTTTACTGTTAAGAATTTTAAGAAATTTTTTTTTCAAAATCGTTGAACCAGTTATTTCAAAAAAATTTGTACCAATTATATTTTTTTTTTCTTGAGTATGCCAACTTCTAGCAATTTGAAGTTTTTATGAAAAAAATAAAACTAAAACAAATATGTATAGATTAAACCGTTAGAAAAAAATAAAAAAAAAATTTCTTTTTGTTTAAAAAAATCAAAAAAACTTTTTTTTTTTTGAAAATTTAAGAATTATATTGTTGTCCATATAAAAGGACATTTAAAATTCGAATTTATAGAAATTCGTCAAGTGGCTTACCAGAAAATCTGATTTCAGAAAACCGCGTTCCTATGGGAGGTACTGTTATAAGACTTTTCCTGAAAAATCTATTCCAACCAAAACATAAAGTTAGCACAGAAACACTATTCAGAAAGTTTTATCAAAATCGTATGAGCCGTTTTTTAGATGTTATTTTTTGATATTTGACAAGTAGTCCATTAACAAAAATGGAACGATACACGCTTCAACAACGCATTGAAATTTTAAAAATTCACTATAAAAAAGGTGAACATTTGGCAGAGACGGTTTGTAAAACTGAAACATGTTTTGGTCGTCGTGAAGCACCTTGTCGGACCGCAATTCAGAAATTGGTGTACAAATTTGTGCTGTTGGAATAAGAGAACATTGCTGCTCTAGCCTGATTGCTGATTGAATATTTGAAATGCATGAAAATGATCCGGAATTTCATCGAAAAATCATCTTTACTGATGAGGCTCATTTCCACCTCGGTGGCTACGTCAACAAGCAAAATTGTCGCATCTGGGGCTCGGGTAAGATTTAATATTGAAAAGCCTCTCCATTCTCAACGAGTATTTGTTTGGTGCGGTTTATCGTCCGGTGGGGTCATTGGATCTTACTTTTTCGAAAATGAGGCTGGAGCAACAGCTACGAAGAGTGGATTGCGCTATCGAGAGATGATTAATAATTTTTTATATCTGAAATTGGATGGTATTGATCTGGACAACGTTTACTTTCAACATAACGGAGCTACGTGTCACACGAGCAACGAAACCATCGATCTTTTACGGGAGAAGTTTTCGGACCGTGTTATCTCTCGAAGAGGTGATCACAATTGGTCACCGAGATCTTGTGATTAAACACCATCCGACTTCTTCTTTTGGAGCCACGTGAAAGATAAGGTCTACGCCAACAGCCCAGCGTCGATTCAATATCTCAAAGATAGAATTCGTGAAGTTATTGAGAGTATACAGCAGCCACTTTGCGATTTGGTGATGGAAAATTTCATAAAAAAGGATATTGTTGTGTAAGCGAAGCTGAAGCGGTCATTTGGCTGATATGATATTGTTTTTCGTTATTAATAGCATACTTTCTTCTTGACACTAAAATATACATCCGATAATTTATCTCAAAAAATGCCAATTTTCTTTGAATATGAAAATAACACCTCTTATTGGAAAACCCTGTAGTTTTATACATACCTCTAAAAAAAGCCCTCTATAAGATGCAATTGCGTTTAATTTTCGAGCTTTTGAATCACTTTGTTTTTTGCTGTCACGAGCTCCTGTCACTGTAAAATGTAGGTATTGCAAGGATTAGCTAGCTAGAGAATGTCGTTGTCACTGTTTTGTGTGCTTATACTATATGCTTCCAACCACCATCTTATATCAGTTTCATTCAATTATTTCTCTTCACATTCTTGGAATTCGAACTTTGGATGAATATGATGAACATGAGTGAATACTATCCATTGTAGCAATGGAAATGAAATATGTGTGTCCCATAACACTCCAAAGTTTCATAGCTGATACATGTAATCATATCCATTTACAGAATTTTTCCAGCATTAATTTGCATCATGATTAACACATACGGTACTGAATTTAAAACAATAGCATTTTTACTTGTTCAAAGTTTCAAATATCCCAAAATCTGTCAATATTCCGGTTATAGCAATATTTCCCCTCAAAAACCCTTACTTATTAATATTTTGCAGACCCAAAAAAGGTCTCTGGCAACCTGTTAGTAAAAAAAAAACATTCAGAAAAGCTTAATGTTACTTGAAGTAATTTAAGAAGAGTTACTTTCACAATCTTCAGTCAGTCAATCTAGGGGGGTTTTTGTTTTTTTTGATTTTCTTAAAGTTTCCATTTCAAATATCGTGGCATTGATTAATTTAATATAATTCGTATTCCCAACCCACTCTTCAAAATGAATATAGAAGATTCACCCATAAATTGTGAATTCCTTTCTCTCTATCAAATATCGCTTCCCGCACTTAAGCAATTCAAAACTCAAACAAGATCCCATTTAAGTACACACACAACACCAAACAAAAAATGTTAAATGAAAAATTGCCTATTTTCAAGTTCTGAAAACGCCTGTGAAAGAAAATTTTCAATTTAAAGGAACAATTTTTGTACACAAAATCAAAAAACGAAAAAAAAAAAAAACAATATGAAAGCCTAATCATTTCCCATTTATTTACCCATTGCCAGTGAGTCTGCTAGATTTGCTTACGCAAATATTACCCCTTACACCGAGCCCCAACCAACATTGCACCCGAGGACTTTTCAAGCCATGGTGGCGCGGCGATGAGATGGCTGCGGCAGCGGCAGCAGCAGCGAAACGGAGGGTTAGGGTATTGTCTTCACTCTGTTCATCCAAAAAAGTTCGTGTTGAGAAAGTGTACGCGCGAGTCGTCCTTTCGCAATTCCATACAACCCTTTCCACAACCACCCACTCCCTCCCCCTAACCCGAAATCCGTAACGCCATGAAAAAATTCCGGGTGAAAATTATTTGGAAAGCAAAGAAAAGCCCGATCTATAGAGAGAGTATCAAATTTATCCTTTATCCCACCATAACCAGCTCAGTCATCCAGTTAGTCAGCGAGCGCCCGCCGCCGAACCATCGCATCGCAACCACGTGCTGCCGCCGACGGCGAGCGTCAAAGTCGTAGTCGATGTTAATCGCTGTCAGCGATTCTGATTTTACAGTTTACCTCCCTCTGGGGGTCGATTTCATCATCATATTGACACAATAAGGGGTCGGGCGCACGTTTTGTTTTGTTCAACACAATGTCTTGTTAACATTTTTTTTTTTATAGGTACTTCATAATTTTTTTTTTTTAGTGCAGGGGGGGGGGGGTCGAGGTTTATCAAAGAAAATTGTAACAAAAACTAAACAAAAAGATAAAAACATTGAAATTTATGAAATTCCAAAGTTATATCGGGCTCCGGCGCTGTTTCTTTGGGTTTTATTAAACGCAAAATAAATAAATTTATCTACTTCATCTAGGTATACATTTTGTATCCGTAAGATAGACATACACACACACACACATGTGTGTGAGAAAAGAAGGGGGTGGTTTCGAATCCGTGTGTGTTTATGTTTAGTCTATTTTTCCTTCGCAAAGCGGGGGAGGACAACAATTTAGCTGTGGGAGTTTATTTTGTACTTTTTGGATGATGAAGGAGATCTATAGATAGATTTCATTTTTCATAAAGTATAGACTTTGCTTAGGTTTTTTTTCGTAGCTAGGTTTCTTATTCCCTTGTTATTTTTTGTTCTTGCAATATTGTCTGGTAATTTAAAAAGAAAAGTGTTTGCAGAAAATTCATATATAGTCGTATCCTGAGGATAAAATTAAAATATCCTTGCTTGTTCGCCCCATCATATCAGCTAGAGTCCTTAATAGGCCGTAAAGTCAATATTTTATTCTGTTGTTAAGCTTATATTATGACGCTCATTTAGCTGGCATACGAAATTCTATCCAAAATTTAGCCAAACTAAGATTTAAGTTTATGAAAGTAGTACGCAATAGCTTGAAATTTTTGTTTCATAGTGTACCATGTCAGAACTTCGCACTCACATTTATTGCTTGGCACATTGCTTGTGCTAAATTTTGAGAGTTTGTCAATGTAAGGGCAGATCTGTTGTGTGTCATTCCAATATCAAATTTTCGATTTTACATACACTGAAAGCAAAAAGTACAAAAATTTACCAAAGGAAGTACGAACATTTGTTCATTCGTTAATTACATTTGAAACAAAACTACTTCATCGGTTACGAAGCTCGTTGATAATGACTCTTCTTTGCTCAGTTCTCAAGCAAGGGTGTATATACTTTCAGCACAATTTTCTACTAATTCACAGGTTGAAATGAGACTCCGTCCACTTGAGAGCGCAAATCGTTTTATTTGCCACTAAGCTAGAATTGATTACTAAGCTAGAATTGTGGGTTCGAGCCCCAGCCTCTTAAACGCTCCCACTGTGCAAATTTCTTGTAAGGGCATTAATTAACCCTTGAGTGTGCACGCATTATTAATAAAATGCACGACTGGGTCGCATGAACTTGCTCTAATTTGTGACAGTGGGGCTTGAGATTTTGATAAAAATTAATTTTTCAAAATTCTTAAAAAATACTAATACTAATTTAAGCTGAAAAACACCATTTTGTTTCTTGAAAAGGAGATGACCCATTTTTGTATGGAGCCTGGGCCCAGGGCGTACACCTATGAGACTAGTACCAAATGAAAGCTTGTATTTAGCTCTATGTATTTGCAAAATATTTTTGAATTTGGCTTTGGGAATTTCGAGATATTTGAGCTTGAAGTTGAACATAGGAAATGGGAAAAATCGGACTTTTTTGCAAATAATTACGTATTTTTCCGAAAATATCGCGCATAGGATAATGATTTGGGTATCAAATGAAAGGTAGTTAGAATATCTTTAATCCTATGTAAGAAACTTTTTTCAAAGTATCTTATATTTCGAAAAAATCAACCATAAACTTAAAAAAAAAAAACATTTTTAAATGACATTCGGCAGCCAATATCTCGAAAAAACCAGTGATGACCTATACTTTTTTTCCAAACCACTGTAACTGTCAGTTAATAACCTTTAATTTGATGTATAATATAGTAACAAAGCATCATAAAAAGCTTGATTTTAACCACAAAAACACAAAAAAAAACATGGTAAAACTTGGTTCTGGGCAGACATGGGGTGTGCTCATATTCGTAATGAAGTGTACACATACAAATGTGGTATAAAGTGAAAGGTATTTTAATGATGGTTATGTGTGCAAAATATTGTATCGATATTTTAAGGTTAATCCGAGATTTTTGGATTTGAAGTTGATCTCTAAAAGCAAATACGAAAAATCTGACTTTTTTGCAAATAAATACGTTTATTTCGAAAAGTATAACACGTAAAATGATGGTTGAGGTATCATATGAAAGATCTTGAAAATATATTTCATTTCATGTGAAAATCGTTTTTTCAAAATACCTTGTATTAAGAATAGAACAAACTAGAACTTGTTTGAAAAACAACATTTTCCAAATGGATTATTTGGAAACATCAACTTAAATGAAAATGACCGTCCATCTATCGTCATTTGCGATGGAACATATGTGTACCTTCAGAAAAGTTCAAACTACGGTTTCCAGAAAAAATCATACAGCTTGCATAAGTATCAAAATCTGGTCAAGCCTTTCTCATCACATGCTGTGATGGATATATCCTGTACGTTAAAGGGCCTTATGCTGCAACTGATGCTGATGCCAACATAATGAAACATCTTTTCAGAGATGAGCATGGAACATTCAGGCAATATTTTAGACAAAATGATGTATTTATCTTGGACAGAGGATTCAGAGACGCAATCCCAGATCTTGAATCTCAAGGATATAAGACTTACATGCCTGAATCTGTTGCTGAAGGTAACTTTCAATTAACAACAGAGCAAGCAAATAAATCCAGGTGTGTAACTATGGTCAGATGGGTCGTTGAAGTCGTGAACGGGCGGTTTAAAAGGGATTTTAAACTTTTTCGACAAGATTTTTTCAATCTTGCTGCTGGTCATTTGATGGACGACTTCAAAGTTGCAGCTGCACTTCTTAATAAGACTCATCCTCCAATTGAAGACAGTACTGATGCGAACATTCTGTTAGAACTGGCTTTACATCGTGTAAATGCTCCCAATTACTTAGGTGGCTTTGTAAGGGAAAATAATCTTAACAGAATCAGAACCATATTTTGCCGCATCGATGGAAATATCCCGAACTTAAGTAATTTCCCAAGACTTACTTTTCAAGATCTTCGTATGATATCATTGGGGGATTATCAATTTAACCAGGCTCGGTCTTACTGTGGCGAACATTTGAAAGATCACGGAACTTATACTGTTGAAGTCTGTTCAGATCAGATGCGGGTTCCCTCTTCTGCACACCCTAGTCTTATAGACAATAATAACTTTTTATTACGAGGACGAATAAAATCGAGACATGTGAGTAGAAAATTAATTACGATACAAGCGCAATACAAAATTCAAACGCAATAAAAGCTTACTATTGTAACTGTCTCGTTGGAATGAGAACTGTCGGTTGTTGCGCTCATGTAATGAGCATTTTATGGTATTTAGGCTATGCTAGACACCAGGAAACAATAAGCATAACACCGGCTTTATTTTTGGATGGCATTTTAATTGACGTTAACGAGGACTAGCTAATTTTTTTTAATTATTAAAATATATACTTATATATTTTGTTTTTGTATAAAAAAGAAAAAAAAAATAATAACAGAAAAAAATGCAATTACTGTGGAACATCTGTTTTGTTTTAATTTTTTTTTAGAATATTTGTATAATGTGGGTGATATACTAACCGTATGATAGTTAAATTGCATATGAAATCAAAGGTAAGCGATTAAGGATTGCAATGGTGCAAAAAAGAAGTATAGGTTATCACTGGTTTCTTTAAGATATTGGCTGTCAAAGTCAATCGAAAATGTTTTTTTTTCAAACAAGTTCTAGTTTGTTCTATTCTTAATACAAGGTATTTTGAAAAAAACGATTTTCACATGAAATGAAAGATATTTTCAAGATCTTTCATATGATACCTCAACCATCATTTTACGTGTTATACTTTTCGAAATAAACGTATTTATTTGCAAAAAAGTCAGATTTTTCGTATTTGCTTTTGGAGATCAACTTCAAATCCAAAAATCTCGGATTAACCTTAAAATATCGATACAATATTTTGCACACATAACCATCATTAAAATACCTTTCACTTTATACCACATTTGTATGTGTACACTCCATTACGAATATGAGCACACCCCATGTCTGCCCAGAACCAAGTTTTACCATGTTTTTTTTGTGTTTTTGTGGTTAAAATCAAGCTTTTTATGATGCTTTGTTACTATATTATACATCAAATTAAAGGTTATTAACTGACAGTTACAGTGGTTTGAAAAAAAGTATAGGTCATCACTGGTTTTTTCGAGATATTGGCTGCCGAATGTCATTCAAAAATGTTTTTTTTTTTAAGTTTATGGTTGATTTTTTCGAAATATAAGATACTTTGAAAAAAGTTTCTTACATAGGATTAAAGATATTCTAACTACCTTTCATTTGATACCCGAATCATTATCCTATGCGCGATATTTTCGGAAAAATACGTAATTATTTGCAAAAAAGTCCGATTTTTCCCATTTCCTATGTTCAACTTCAAGCTCAAATATCTCGAAATGCCCAAGGCCAAATTCAAAAATATTTGGCAGATAGATAGAGCTGAATCCAAGCTTTCATTTGGTACTAGTCTCATAGGTGTACGCCCTGGGCCCAGAAATGGGTCATCTCCTTTGAATTTATGAGAATAAATTTATAAAAATCTGTGGAGCAGTTTTTGAGAAAAAAGTTTTTTTTGAAAAACTTTTTGAAACAAAATTTCAAAAAAAAAAAAATCAAAATCGCCAGTTCATAGGTATTCAGCAAATATATTTATTTATAATTATTAGAAAAAAATTTAATAAGCAGTTTTCAAAATATTAATTTAATTTTTTTTTTTTAAATGCTTTAAAAACTACAAAAGAATATTTTTTTTTAAATATTGCTATGCAGTACAAATTGAACTACCTACAACTATATATGTGTGAAATTTAGAAAGAATCGGTTGAGTCGTTTTCAAGATAGTCGAAAGCAAAAAAAAACCGTCTTATGGAAAGTACCGTTCTTAGACATTTTTTAAAACTTTTTTTTCAGCCATATGATTAGTCGTACCTAAAAAGCAACACTGATTTTTTTTTATAAAAATCGTCAGAGCCGTTTTTGAGAAAAATAAGCTTTAACGTAACGGTTATATGGCAGGTACCGTAAAAAAAAAAATTCAATTTCCCCTCTGTACAATTCCTAAAAATCTCTATATACCAAGTTTGAAGCAATTCGGCCCACCAGTTTGGACTGTAGGTGTCTGTCTATACGTAAACATACAGACAGACAGACGGACAGAATTTTTAGACCATCTTTTTTCGTCTTCGATCATCGTAATGTATGTAATGTTTTCTTATCTCAAAACTTTTTTTTTCGACGAATGCTTAACTTGCAATATAGTCGCAAGTAAAAACATTGTGACTCCATGCTGGCACAAACTATAAGCTTTTCCATAGCTGGGCTCTCTTCCCAAATACGAGCATTTGTTGTTGACGAAACCCATCTTCAATCGACTCGATGCTTCCTTTGGCACCGTTCGGTGGACTGTTTTCAATAGATTTTCCAAGGGCAAATGATGGTGTGCCTCAAGGTTCCATTCTTTCTCCGACTCTCTTCCACTTCTTTATAAACGGGATTTCTAACCCACTTTAATATTGTAAAACAGCTCCTCTGAAACGATATCCCTGTAATACTGGCTCAGCAAGGAATGCTCATCCATTTACTTTTTAGCCCACCAGTGGTTACGTGAATAACGGGCCAATATGAACAACATTGAAACCCGGTCTCACAGACAGATGGGTCACCACTGGCGGGTTAACTTCACTTCGGGCGAAGTTTTTAGTTTTAGAGACAATTTCATTAGCTGCACGCCACGAATGTAGAATGCACATTGCATTTCACTGTCAATCAAGTTTTTAGAAAATGGTGTTTCAAAAAGAAAATATGGACAGAAAGTATATCAACTTTTTTTTAACCATTTTGGCCCTTAAAAGTTGTTTAAAAAGCTCGCTGCAAGTATATTCAACTTTGCTGCAGGTGTCGCAACCTAATGAAATTTCCTTCCATATCGTTGAGTACCTATTCTCAATGCACTGAAAAAAAGTATTATAAAAGCACAAACATTACATCAGTGCAGTGAAAGTTTTTATCTCCAACACACCCAACATTGATAACGTTCTCACATATTTTTTTTTAAGCTCTCTTTTTTTGCTTAAATTTTTCCAACGCAAAACTTTTTAATTGCGCTATGAATGCAAAAAAAATTACGCAACAAAAAAGAAATTTAAATGATGTTTTTTTTTTTTTGAAAATAAATTCACCGCTAACTTTTGCATAATGGATGGTTCTTATAATAAAAAAAACCGAAGCCTCTACACATACACACACATATGTTTCCGCTGATTTAAATGTACACGATATGTGGGTATAAGTTCGGTGGTATAGGAGAACACAAATGAATGGTAGGTACAAGCAATTCCTTGCGGGTTCTTCGTGCAACTTAATTTTTTTTTGTTAAAGATAAATGAACATTAAAAAGTTATTTATTCATTTTGTTGATTTTATTATTTTACTGATTCAAATATACTTTCGGTAGGGTTTTTTTTTAGCAATCTTTGAAAGTGTTGTTAATTAAACAATTGAAACAATTTATCTTGCCTGGCTCGTGGAGGTTTTATAATTGAAATTTAAAATTGAATAAGTTTTATAAATATAAAGGGCTTTCCAATAAGAGGTGTTATTTTGATATTCAAAGAAAAATGGCATTTTTTGAGATAAATGATCGGATGTTTATTTCAATGTAAAGAAGAAAGTGTGTCATTAACAAAATCAGCCAAATGACCGCTTCGGCTACGCTTACACAACAATATCCTTTTCATGAAATTTTATATCACCAAATCGCAAATTGGCTGCTGTATGAATAGCTTCACGGTTTCCATCTTTCAGGTCTTGAATAGACCCTGAGTTGTTGGCGTAGACGGTAGACCTAATCTTTCACGTGGCTCCATCCATTCACAGTAGTTGTTGCTCCAGATTCATTTTCGAAAAAGTAAGGTCCAATGACGCCGCCGCCATAAACCATACCAAACAGTTACTCGTTGAGGATAGAGAGGCTTTACAACAATAGATCTTGGGTTTTCCGAACCCCAGATCCGACAATTTTGCTTGTTGACGTAGCCACCGAGGAGGAAACGGCCCTCATCAGTCAAGATGATTTTTCGATGAAATTGCGGATCATTTTCATGCATTTCAAATACCCAATCAGCAAAGCCACGACGACGTTTTTGATGATCGGCCGGCTTGAGTTCTTGTTTAAACTGAAGTTAGTAAGCGCTTAAGACCCAAGTCCTAATGCAAAATATGGTGTAATGACGTTTGTGGAATGCGCAATTCCAAAGAACGATATGGAATGGACAAACCTGGGTTTTCTTCATCACTTTGGGCTACAGCAGCAATATTCTCAGTTATTCTTGAGCAACGTGCACGGATGTTATGCTTCACATCGCTAACTTGTCCCAACAGCTCAAATTTTTCCACCAATTTCTGAAGAGCGCTCCGACAAGGTGCTTCACGAAGACCAAAAAATGTTTCAATTTTACCAACCGTCTCTACCAAATTTTTATAGTGAATTTTAATAATTTCAATGCATTGTTGAAACGTATATCCTCCCATTTTTATGAATGGTCTAGTTTTTACTTGTCAAACGTTGAAAATTCAAAATAACACCTCTTATTGGAAAACCCTTTAGAAAATGAAATAAAACAGAGTATTGTATTGATTGCCATAAAATTGTTTGTTTTTTTTTGCCAAAATTTTTGCTTGAATATGATGGACCACTGCTAGTTTGGATGTAGTCCAATCTTGAGTTGCAGTTTATGATAATTTTTTGCATCATTTGGGGTCGTATATTGGCACTAACGCGGCGAATGTTGTCTTCCCAGTTGTCAATCATATCTGGCTTATCGGTATAGACTGGCGACTTTACAATAAAATAAAATCGCATGATCGTGGAGACCAACTCACAGGTCCAAAACCCGAAATTATGCGCTTACCAAAATTATCCTTCAACAAATCAATTGGGAACACGCCGGCCGTGTTTGGCATGTTGTGCTATCTTGTTAAAGCGACAACCACCACGCCCACACCCAGGCGATTTAATTCAGGAATGAAAAAGTAATTGATCGTGGCTCTATAACTGTTTCCGTTGACTCTAGCTGGCATCGTTTTTAAAGAAGAACCATTAAGGACCAAAAATTCCACCATCAGCCCATAAAGCACACCAAATTGCCAGTTTTTCTGAATGTTGTGGCGTCTCAGCAACGGCTTGAGCCATTCAACCAAAAAGGGACTTCATCGCTGAACAAAAAAATTTTCTTGGAATCAACAGCAATCTCGCTTCGAAAACATTCTTCAAATGAACGTCGGCGTCGGTGCTGACCGAACCCAGTAATCGTGCGGCTTCAATTCTTGCACGAGTTTGATTTTGTAAGCCAGCAAACCAAGGTCTTTTTTCTTTCCTTGAGTTTCACGAACAGAACCATGTTTTTCAAAATAAATCTGCACAATGTGCATGCGTTGTTCAGGCGTCTGTCGATTCATGATGAAAATGTAAACCAAACTAAAGATAAATTACATGCCAGATGAAAAAATGGCTGTCCATTAAAATAGTGCTGCCAACTTAGAGTTCTACGACTCTAAAAAAGACCCTTTATATTATTTATGTTTCTAGCAAAAAAAATTATTCTCTATCCTTGTTCATTTTATTTCAGGTTTTTCCTTCAATCAGAAAAAGTGGAGGTCATCAAACATCAATACAAAACCACCCGTTAGTGGTAATCTATATACATATTTTTAAAAAATTTAAATTTTGATAGTTAAACTGACATTGTGTTCCCGAAAAATAATGCGATCGACATGAAAAGGACCAAGTACCTAAAGGATCCACAAAACGATAAGGAAATTTAACTTACTAGCAGTTAATCTTCTCTGTAGCTATGATGAAACAAGAAACAGGTCCTCCAAAACGAACTAAGACGAAGCTGCAAACAATTTGAGGATCTCGTGACAGGAAAAAAGATATCAACGGATTTTTCAAATTTTTAGTCAAAATTTAATTTAAATAGCTTTTGAATTTTGTAACGCAATTCACGGTCCAAGTAACGGGTCCAAGCCCGAAGTCTAGACAGGAATTTTTTACGGCCATAATGTCCTTCAATAAAAACAACAAATAAGTAAGTGCCATGTCATATGAGGCGATCTCAAATGACAACTCAGCAATTATTCAAGAACTCTGCGATGCAGAACTCTTTTACTCATTAGAAGCTGTTTAAACATTCTGAAATTAAAAAGACGGAACTATTTCTAAGACGAAATTTGTCTAGAGTATCTAAACAATCTACATCTCACACATAACAAGATACTCGAACCTATTTTGAAACAACACATAACAAAATATTTTCTTTTGAAATGCCACGTTCTCCAAGAGATGCACTGCAGAACTGCAGCAGTCCATAGGCCTTGCATTGTTTTTTAGTATATTTCGTATAATGATGCACCTCCAATCCTCATCAATGGAATGTCACGCATACCTATGTAGAAATTCTTTTCAAAAAAGAAGAAGAAAAAAAAATTATACAAATATACGCGGCCACCATCATCACCAGCTCAGCATCAGAGACACCATCACAACGCGTCACATTAGGAGAGTGCAATAGCCTCCACTATACAACTACGGGTCGTCGGATATTTTTAGATGGACCAAGGGACAGACGCTCAGGAGGCGCTCACTCGCTCCTCACATGGATCTCATCGTTGGGCCACCACCAGCATCGCATACTACTTCAGAAAGAGAGAACATCTCAATTTTCACAGATCACGCACAAATCTAAAGCACACAAACGCTAACGGTTCTTGCTCGTTCAGCTGCTGATGGCTTTCAGCTTCGTAAAATATATTTAGAAGAAAATGATTGAAAATAGAATTTTATGAACATTCAATGTGTGCTCCCAAATTAATCCCGTTAATGTAATTAGGAACATCTCGGCTGGAGGATAGAAACGGCCGCCATGCGATCACCATCAGGGACCAGCAAACCAGAAAAAGCGACATTCTGTGGATATGAGCATGAGATTAGAGTTCTGTTTCTGAGGGCTTTGGAACATGCTTTTTTTCTAGTTTCCCAGTTGCGGCAAGAAATTGGGACCAAATTTAGAAATTCTGTATCGAATGTCGGAAGTAAGTGTGTGTTGGTAACTGAAATGGAGACAATTTTATTTTATCGCCATGTTGTCTCCAAGAGAAGATGTTGCTAGGGAATGGTTTTAGATTTCTGAGAAAAAAAGGAAATCCATTTAAAATTAATGTTGAGCGTTCTAAGAAGATGTTTGCTATAAAGAAGCCAAAAATTGATGGAATTTTAATAAATCAGGAAATGTATAGTTGGACACTTTAAATTTGAAGTGGAATTTTATAAAATTTACTACTGGAACTCGACGGGAAATGAAATGAATTGAAATGAAATGAAATGAAATGAAATGAAATGAAATGAAATGAAATGAAATGAAATGAAATGAAATGAATTGAAATGAAATGAATTGAAATGAAATGAAATGAAATGAAATGAAATGAAATTAAATGAAATTAAATGAAATGAAATACAATATTTTGTGCGTTTAGAGGGACATTTTTAAAACAAACAAAAAATTACGAAAAAAATCCGCCTTAAAATTTAAAAAAGTCGAACTAAACAGTGAAACAAATAAAAAGAATTACAAAACTCATTTAATTTGCAATTTCCAATCAAGATTTTGGGACATTACGTGCGTGTTAAGCTGAACAACAAAGTTTAGCCTCTACACAATAAAAGATCTCCAGCACTTATCAAAGGAAGTCCTCATTATTTAAACCTTACCTCCCAATCTCCTCGTTAGAGGCACTTTGTATGCACATAATTAGAGCCAACAAAGGTGTCTTTCTTTACTCGACATCGCCATTGCCTTTATTATATCGAGACCAGAAATTCATTGCATCCGCCGGCCATTTAAGGAGGGGGAAAAACCCCAGTGCTACTTATTTTTACCATTACCTTCTTCAACCACCAAAACAGCACACAATCGTTCAACGTATTTGAGGTACACAAGTCCTCCTTAAGTGCCCGACCGTGCCTAATGTTTAAGCTTTCTGCGGGTAAATTTGGACAATCATCTCGACAGACCCTCGAATTCAAAAGATATCGAAAACAAACGATCCCTAGAAGAAAAGAGCGAGGGGATTAGGACTGAACCGAATAAAAATAAGAAAAAAAAAACTATCCCATCGATTGGGTGTAACTGAAGGAGAGAAGGCACCTTTACTCGAGCTCAAGGATAAAGCATAATTTTTCTTCCTTTTTTCGATGACCTTCCAATCCAGAAACCCCCAGCTTTTTCCCATTGGGATGCATAAATTCCATGGCGTTAAGATAATCGAGTTTTTTTTTTCCTTTGCTTTTTTGTATTCCTCCTTGACTCAGAGAACTGCAATAATCTTTGGGAGTTCACTGGTCCATCCAGGTATCCCCATACCCCTACTTTATTGTGTGTGAAGGGAACCGATATCAGGTTGGGGATTGTACACATATATATACCCTCTGTTATGTGTGCCTTATGGTCCGTTTGCGAAAAGTGGCGATTACATTTAGCTTAAGAGGAAAATATTGCGAGCATAAAAAGCAAACGCTGGCGTTTGTGCTGCGGGCAAAGGCGTTCGTTAAAGAGAGTAATTGAGACCGCTTAATGGGACTATTCATAACCGGGAGCGGGTATTGGGTAGTTGAAAAAAAAAAATATAGTTCTGCGGAGGTTTGGTTAATTTTTTTGCACTCACACAAAATGTGAAGCTGATTGCAATCATGTATTGGGGAGCAAAAAATGAAATTCTGCTTTTTGTGTTAGGAAAAGCAAGGTTGCAGCAGTGGCAATAAAATAGTCTGAATTGGCTTGAATTAAGACTCAAAGATTTATGAAAATCGGACTGAAATTCAAAAGAAAGACAAGAAGGACGATGCAGGAATGTCTATTTATAGTATGCTATCAGGTAAACCCGTTGTGTTGTAACGGCAGGCATCAGAGTTGATATGGCGGACGACCATTTAAAATAATTATTTGGTAGTTGGGGAAAATATTTTTCCCCGTATAAAAGGATCGTTTTTATACTTCTGAAATTTGAATATGATCAGTTAAGTTGTTAAGGCGCCAAAACCTTACAAAGAAACTAAAAAAAAAGCTTCGCATTCACAATTGAAATAAATCTGCAAAATTTGCATGTGTTATTCAGGCGTCAGTCGACTCATGATGAACCATGGCAAACCAAACAGTGGTCTTGGGGATTGAGATATTTTTTTTTAATTTAAAAAATTCTTTTAAAAATACAAGAACATTTTTTTTACTTACACCTATTATACATAATATGTGTGAAATTTTGAAAGTTTCGGCTGAGCCGTTTTCGAGATAGTCGAAAGCAAAAACAAACGCTAATATGGAAAGTACTGTCCTTAGACATTTAAATTTTTGTTTGCCTTCAGCCATTTGATTGGTGGTGCCTAAGAAGAAACACTTATTTTCTTCAATCAAAATTGTTAGAGCCATTTTTCAAGAAAAATAAGCTTTACCGTAACGGTTACATGTCAAGTACCGTTATTTTTTGAGCTAAAAAAAATCAATTTCTCCCCTGTACAATACCTAAAACACTGTACACCAATTTTGAAGCAATTCGGCATACCCGTTTGGGTTGAAGGTGTCCTTAACATACAAACATACAGAAAGATAAGCGTTGGAACTGATGATGACGTTGAGTTCTTGACATTTTTTACAAATGACCAGAAGTTTTTACTGCCTTTGGGACATTGCAGAATTTTTTGCCGTAACTTCTTATCATGTAAAAATTTCGTTTTGTGTATAACGGAGTTGCACAAGTTCCTAACTTGTTTGTGTTTCTTCCGATCTTCCTCAGTTGGGTTGGCTTTGTAGGATCGGAAGCTTACTTCTTTCAACCTGATAGCTTCTTTACACTCTTCGGAAAACCAAGACTTTTCTTTTGGTTTGATATATTTTGTTCTGTGAGGCACAAAAGTTCTCATTCCAAGAAAAATCGCTTCTGTAATCATTTCAGCACTGGCATCAATGTCATTATCGAGGAAGCATAATGACCAGTTAAAGTTGCGAAAGATATTATTCAGACCGTCCCAGTTGGCTTTCTCGTATTGCCAAACGGTCCTAGTGGGGATTTTTTCTTTAACTGGATGGTTGGAGATCGAGAAATTAGCTGAAATGACACAATGGTCCGAGGTGCCAAATGGAGAAGTTACTTTAATAGTATATTTATCAGGATGGGAAGTATGTTGGCAAGTAAGTTACATGAAGTAAGTTACTCGTTTAGTTACGCGTAACTAATATGAATTAGTTGCACCCAATATTTGGCGTAAATAATGTAACTAACGTAACTAACTGTAACTAAATAAAACTAACTCTAACTTAATAATAAAAAATAAAAAAAATCGCATTTCATCCTGAATCCCAATCGACTATTGACAAAATTTTTACTTGCTCTATAGGGCAAGTATTGGTTTCGTGCAGAAAAAAAAATCGAGGTTTTAATCAAACATGACATTACGATGATAGAGAAGCCCAAAAAAGTGGTTTTCGCCATACCGTCCGTCGGTCTGTCTGTGCGTCTGTGCGTCTGTGCGGATGTGCGCTTTTTCACGTCATGCTACAGCCTAAACCGCTTGACGGATTTTCTTCAAACTTGGTATATAGCAGTTTGAAGAAAAACGGTTGTCGAGGTTTTTTTTGTTTCGTTTTAGCCCGGCTCAAACTGGTACCTTTCAAGTAACGGTTTTTTTCAATTTGGATTTTCTCGAAAACGGCTCTAACGATTTTGATTAAATTTATAATTTAGCTTACTTTAAGCATTTCTTACAAAACTGCGTTTTTTGTTTTTGGCTCAAATGGTCGTAACGAAAATCAGGTTTTAACGGCTTTTTTTCAAATAGCCATAAGTTCACAACGGCTTGATTGAATCAACTAAAACTTTGTTTGACACAGTTTTTAATAGTGTTCTATAGGATGGTTTAGTAAATTTTTCACTGAAGCCTTTCTAAACGGTGGCTTCCATACAATGAGCCGTTGAGTTTTAGCCAACTTTTTTTGGTTTTTTCTAATTTTCTCGAAAATGGCTCTAACGATTTTGATTAAACTTTGTGTGTTATATTCTTTTAGTGTTTTTAAGAGAACTGCGTTTTTAGTTTTTGGCTAAAAATGCAAATAACGGAGATCTGCTCTTAACGGCTTTTTTCAAATGGCCATAAGTTGTCAACGGTTGCATCGAATTCACTCAAACTTTGTTTCGTATAGTTCCTTACAGCTTCCTATCAGATGGCATTGATTTTTTTTCAGTTTCTCTTTTTTAAATGGTGGCTCCTATACAAAGAGCCACTAGATTTTGGCCAATTTTTCATTTTTTCTAATTTACTCAAAAAAGGCTCCCCCGATTTTTATGAAACTTTGTATGTAATATACATAGAATACTTCAAACAAAACTGCATTTTTAGTTTTTGGCTATATATGATAATAGCGGAAATTGCTTTTAACAGTATTATTAATTAGGCCATAACCCATAAGTGGACATTTGTATCATTTATAACACCCAAAAGATAACGTCTTAATTTTAAATATTAAAGGTTTCTTAACGTTACCTCCCGTATATCGAGTTTTCCAGTTTTAGCCAAATTTGTTTGGTTTTTACCAAATTTTTCAAAAATGAATTGTTCTTATTGATCGAAAAGTTTGTTTTCATCGTACTATTGCACCAACAGAGCAAGTACGTGCGACCCAGTTGTGCATTTTATTTTATTAGCATGGGCAGCGGCAACCTGGCAAGGAACACATACTGAAATTACTATGTTCCTGATGAAAAGGAAATCTAATAAAATATTATATTCTTGGAGCATACAATAGATTTTTACTTACATTTAAAGTTTGCCCTTCTTTCTTGAGGTTCCTGGACATTTCTTTGTTTATTGTGATTTATTTTTGTATGGTAAATTCAGATTTGATCTCAGATTTGGTCTCAAATTTCAGATTTGGCTCGCCCAAAGGAAATGAAACGAGATCTATTTTGTTTTATTATTTTAAATTTTTTTTTTGCAGAAATATAGTAATTGAAAAATGTATTCCTTGCCAGGTTGCCGTTGCCACAGCTGGCAGCTGGCCCGACGGCAATATCAATCATCCAGCTTTGCCCTATAACAGTGTAGTCAATCGTCGTTCATCGTTTGTGAACGGAACTTCTAAATTTCAATTTAACATTAAATGTGAGTTTTTGTATTTGGAAAATTCTATTAGTTATAATTAGTTACATTTAGTTACAATAAGTTACATTAGTTACATTAGTTACATAAGTTACATAAGTTACTAATTAGTAACTAATTAAAATTTCAAAGTTACGCGTAACTATCCAACACTGGAAGTAAGGAACAAGTCAAGAGTATGGGCCGATTGCCCATCAACATCCGGTATACGAGTAGGCTCATCGACAAGCTGGGTAAGATGGTTATACTCAGCAAAGATCTCAGTATACCTTCCTTCGAGTGTTGTCTGGCCAGAATAGCGGAGCCAACTTGAATTGTGTACATTGAAGTCGCCCGTAATCACGACTTCAGTGTGAGGACAATGGGAAACAATTCGGGAAATTGAATCTGACAAAACATCTAACTCATCACAAGTAGACATGCTGTCAAGATTCGGACTCCTGTAAAGAAAACAGTAATGAATGATATGCTTGCGGACAGTGAATTTGAGCCACAGGAAATTAAAGTTCGTATTAGAACAATGCCCATATTGGGGAAGGCTCTGGCAAGCAATATCATTCCTAACATAAACGACAAGACCATGGTGGGAAAAAAGTAATGGCACTAAGTTATATCCAAACAAACAAAATTCTGATAAATCAGTATTCTGTCCAACCTTGGTTTCACTTAATGCCAAAACAGCTGGCCTGTATTGAATAGTATGGGTGTACACAGAAAAGAAATTCTTCCTTAGCCCACGAACATTTGAATATACAACACAAAAATCACTTACCATTTTGAAAAACTAAACACAAAAAATTCAACTTTAACGAAACTAATTTCAGCCGCGCAGTATAGGCCCATATTAATTCCAATTATTAACAAACTGTCCTAGGTGTTATGCCCATAAAACAATTTGCAAACGGGAATTAATATAGACAAAAGACACGAATGAAATATACATCAAATGCTGCTCACTTATCCAATGCAAAACCTCTTGCGATAAGCCTCACAAGAGGCTTGCATTGCATAAAAAAGCAACAGTTATGGGTGGCGCGGGTGGAGAGGATGGGTATTGTTGGATGCTGTGCTGCGAATGCGAGCGAGGTATTTGGTGTATTTTTTTTTTCTTTTTCTTTTAATTGGCACTGATTCTATTTATTTTTCGAGTTTTGGGCTGAATTTAATTTATGGGTTTAGATTTATTGCACTATTTATGGTAGGTATGTAAATTTGGTTTGGTTTTTTTTTTTTTTTGTTATATTATTTTTGTGGGTGACACACGCGCACAGAAACAACGCGACCGCACACGATGAGCACTTGATCGACACAATTGTTATCTCTAAACTTTTTTTTCGACGAATGCATAACTTGCCTTTAAAATGGCTTCCAATGAAGTGTTCCCAATTAAAGTTCCAAACCTCTACGAAAAATTACTCTTTATAAGAAGGGGGTCTTTCAAAAAGGAACAATAACCATCAAATTTTGTAATGAAATCGTTAGAAGGTTCAATTTGTTTTAAATTGAGAATTTGGGTCTTTTTTGGACATTTATATTAGATATTGCTCCATAGAAATGCTCCATATTATTGAAGACAATTTTCTGAAAATGGGCGAATACCACGCCCCTGAATGGAATATCGCAAGGGTTGTCATTCTTCTAAACTTCAAAATGTTACGATGATTCCAAGTGCAAAATGCATTTGATAAAATTTGTGTGTAAATTAGCGGATACCACGCCGGAAACAATCAGTTTCGTTCCCTTGTAATAGTCTTTGAGAAACTACTTACGTTAGGTATCTGGAATTTCAGGAGGAAGTTGTTCCTGATTAGTTTAACGAACTTCTGAATTTTTTTGCTACAGAATATATAGGGGGCGATGGGAAATGGCCTGGTTCGGTTTCTGTGAGTAAGGGTGTGGTGTCAAATTTACTTTGAAACGTCTACACTTCATATTAATAAGTTTGAAGACATATTTGAAATTTTGCATAGCACCTCACTCTTAAATAAATGTACAAACATGAATTAATTACTTTAGAAGAAATTTAAAAACAAACGCAGGATCAATTTAATCAAGGATGATGCAAAATTAAAATTATTTTCAAAAAGTTAACAAAGAATATTTCAAAACCAACTAAAGCGAGTTCAATGAATTTATTGTTGAAACCCTTCCAACTCTGGCTACTTGATAGTCCCCATTGCCACTTAAACCACCTGAAAACCCAACAACTTCTCAAAATTCAATTAAATTTATCTTTCCAAGATATCGTTAAAAAAATTTCTGTATCTCAACAGAAAAAAAACCACTATGCAAAAGTACAGAATGCACAGCTATCTAAATGGTAATATGCAATTGAATATAATTTGCAACTGTACACTTAACAATTTTCACACCTTTCCGGAACTTGGTTGTAGAGTAGAAGTTCCTTGACTTGACTCCCTACAAGTTACCTACTTCTATGCTGGCGAACATAAAAAAAAGATTGCAATCGCCATAGAACTACATAGATAACAGAGTACACAGCAGCGCCAGCGTTGCGCCCACATCACAACTACATACAACAGCGACAACAACAACAACAACAAAAACAGCAACAAAAAGGGATATCTAGGACTATAATACAAATGCAAACGTTCTGTGTGCGGGTATGATGAAAAAACTTTGCATTGTACCGTAAGAGATAATCCTGATATTTATATGTAGATTTATTTAGGGACTTATACCCGTTATTTTGGAGTTTTTTTTTTATTTTTATATTTTAAGGTAGAACTTTCACACTCGGACGCTGTTGTCCTTGTTGAGGAGCGGTTTTATATTTTTATTTTTTTATTTTTGCCTAAGCCCACACAAGTTGTTGCAACAACTCTGAAGGGCGTTCATTCAAAAGTACAAGCATTTTCATTTCCGACTGTAAGTTCTATCTGCCCCTCTTCCCCCCCCCCCCCCTCACAATTTTGTTGCCAAGGAAAAAGGAAGGAACATTCAAATACCTCTAAGCCCAAAGGTACATAAAGTGCTTTCCGCTATTTCAAATGCATATTACGCTTTTTCGGATTCAAGTGTCCTTATAACAAAACGAAAGACCATTTCTAGGAGCGAAGCACTAGCGCCAGAGCGTTGCAACGCGGCCCGACGCGACGGACGCGACACCCAGCCCGCCCGACCAGCGGTGAAGAACCACTTGGAGGAAGTGGAAGACATTTCACCAATTGAGTCGTTGTCGGTAGTATAGTTGGGGTTGCATAAATATATTTTTTTTTTTCGGATCGTCCTTAATGTTAGGTGGGCGCGCTATGAATGCATCTGACATATTTACTGATGTCTGGTGTTGGTTTTACTTTTTATTATTATTTTTGTCTGTATTTGTGTGTGTGTGTGTGTTTTTCTTGCGTTCAAAGCCTTGCACTTTAAAATTGCTAAGGAATGGCTATGAATTGAAAAACGGGACTCACACTGCACCATACACAGGATGAATGTTTTGGCAGATTTTATTCAATTTAACGACCCCCCCCCCCCACAGCCCACACACACATGCTTGTTGGTATATTTATGAGAATTTGCATAAATATCTCTCCTTATTCAGAGATGTAAAAAGGACTAAGGGAAAGGACTCTGTGATGCTTATGTGGCTTGTGGTATCAACTCCTTCTCCCTATATTTATCTCTCCCTCTCTCAATGGTAAGGTCCTTTTTTGGGTTTGAGTTTGTTATTATTATTACAATTTGTTTTTTTTTTTCTTCCTTTTTTTTATTAAATAGCAAAAATGCTTGCAGTGAAGAAAGCTCTCTATGTGTATGTGGTTTATGATTGGATGGTCCATCTAATTGGATTGCATAAATATGTTGGGGTTTTTTTTTTTTTTTTGGGAATTATGTCAAGGAAAATGTTAGGGTTCAAGCCAGAGTGAAGTTTTTGGGGATAAGTGCTGGAAGTAAGAAGAGACGAAGGGTAAAGTTGTAATTTCATGAAAATGTTTGGCTTATATTAAGGTGCACACACACACACGTAAGCAAGTACGCCAGGAATAAGGTACGATTTTAAAATATAGTACCCAAAGACTAGAATGAATAAATGGGAAATGAAATAAAGGGGATTAAGTGCTTTAATTTATGATCATTTTCTTGGTTACTGGAGTTCAAAGAGTTTCAATTGAATAGTAATTACCTTTACATATATAACCGAAAGGTGCTGGTCCCCGAACTGCACCGATACTCTAGTTTCAATTTATGTATCCATTCTGGGTGAGAAGTTGAATGGAGATAGGAAAATTGTAGAAATTGAACAAAGTTACCGACATTTAATTTTTGGGGGATTGTCCCCGATTTTTTCTTTTGGCAATGTTGCTGATGCTCTCAGGCATTTATATTCACAAAAGTGGAGAAAAGAAGAACAAATATTTGTTTTTGGAAGAAAGCAGGAAATCGAATTTCATACTACAGTATAGGGAAGACGGTTCGAATGAATGAAAGAAGAAAAAAGACAGAGTCGTATAAAGCATTAAACATTCGTGTAGTGTGGCTAAGGAAAAAAACTCTGCACTAAACTGTAATGCACATCCCACATTTGGACGAAGGTTGAATAATATGTCACATGAATTCCTCCTCCATTTTTTAAGTTGTCTTTTTTTAAGATTTTTTATTTTTGAAAACAAAATTATTCAACTGACTGTGAATTTCAATGAAGTTCCTATTTTTTGATTATAAACTATTTTAAAAGTAAAGTTATTTTGAAAGAAAAATGGGTGCCATATCTCCCGACTGTACCTATGTTTTGAAGCAGCAATGTTTAATGAGAAAAGAATAGATATCTAATACCACAAGATCTGAATTTTTGTAATACAATTCAATTCAATTCAATGGTAAACTGAATAAGTTAAACGAAATAATGTAAACGACTGGGTCGGACGAATTTGCTATAATGTGTGACAGTGGTCTTGGGGTTTGAGATTTTGGAAAAAAAGCAGGGAAAAATGATATGAAATTTTATTGACCGATAGTTAAAATGTTTTTTGGAAAAAATTAAGTTAGTCATCTGATTTCGTTTACTGTTTAGAATTTTAAGAAATTTTCATTTTTTTTTTCAAAATCGTTTGACCAGTTTTTTCGAAAAACAGTTTTTTTGAAAAAAATTTTTAAAACATATTCCAGTTTTTTTTTGAGTATGCCAACTTCTAGCACTTTGTAGTTTTTATCAGAAAAATAATTAACAAAATTTTAAGAAATAGCTTAGATTGTTGAAAATTTTTTAATTTTTTTTAAACTCAAAAAAACTTTTTTTGCAAACTTTAAGAATTTATATTATTTTCTTTATAAAAGGACATCTACATTCTACAAATTTCATCGAACTTCGTCAAGTGGCTTACGAGAAAATCTGATTTTAAAAAAAACCGTCATACGGGAGGTACCGTTATAAGACTTTTCCTGGAAAATCTATTCCAAGTAAAACATTAAGTTTGCACAGAAAACATCACTCAGAAAGTTTTATCAAAATCGTAGTAGCCGTTTTTGAGAAAAATTAACTTATCACTAAAAGTCGTATGGCAGGTACCGTTAGTTTTAGAGCTAGAATTCTAATTCCAAAAACCCCTCTGTAGGACGTCATAATAATACTATCTACCAAGTTTGAAAAACATCGGATGCAGACGTACAGATAGACAGACAGACAGAATTGTCGGACCAACTTTTTTCGACTTCTCTATCATCGTAATGTCGTGTTTGATTGTTGTGATGATGTTTGATGTTTGAATTTATTACTTGCCTTAAAGAACCTATAATCGCAAATCAAAAGGGGAGGAAAAGTAACTTTTATAAGTTTTATTGGAATCCCATCGAAAACAATGTCGTTTGTCTCAGTGGAAAATAATGTTAACATTCCTCCAAGGAGACAAAGAAGTGATTGCCAATTTAGGCTATAAAATCTTCTTAATGAATAACTCTTCTTGTTTATGTACACTTAAAGTTTGAGGGATATATTTGTTCAGGATCGAAAGATATGTAGGTATCCATATTCAATTGAAGTAGACTCCTTAATTATTAATCTCTTCCATTTTTAATCATCCAGTGTTGGCATATCAAAATCTTTATAATTGGAGTTTTTGTCGTATTTAACTTTGTCCTTTGAAATTCAGTCGTTTGAAATTTTGTTATTTGAAAAATAGTCGTTTTAGATTTTGGTTTTTGAGATTTGGTTATTGATTCTAAAATAATATATGTTTTCCTAAATACCGGTTGACAAAATTATTGAAAATAAATATAAACCAAATCAAGAAACCAATCAACACTCATTTAATTTTTTTTCTTGACACTCTAGTTGAAACCCATTTTCATTTAAAAAAAGAACCTTCTGTTATTCAGGATCAATTATTGTTCAAATCATCATCATGAAACAAATAATTAACCATCATACAAGAAAAACTACTGCCTAAGGCATCTACAGATACATTTGATTCTATATTAGTGCCTAAACCAGTAGGTATACAATAGAAGGATACGTAATACGTTGTCCCTTTTATTCTAAAATAATTATCTTTGCAATAAATAGATAGTGGTTTAGTTTATGTTTGCTTTCAAATTCTATAAATTCGTTTATTTATTTTATGTTCTAATTTCGAAAAATAAATAGAGATCTATAATAAAACCCGAAATTACTAAATTTATAATTATCCTAATTGCAATGTTTTTTTTTTTTTTTATTTTTTTTTATTGTTATCGTTTCATTTCCGATATTATCTAAATTGAATAATTAATTTGATTTCATACAACACGCAGCAATCATCAGAGTGTTGTGTTCGCAGTTCACGCAGTTATAGAGGCACCACATAATTTGAAGGATATAATTTGTATCCGGTTTACCTATACACTTGAATATTTATATAAAGTTAATGTCAACATTTAATACCAATTACACTCAATAATTGTCAAATGTGGTAGATTTGGTGGCATCAGGATTTTATATTCCTTCGCACTCACTATCCTTTTTTTGTTTTGCGGAATGTTACTAGTGTCACAAAATAAAAATGTATATATTAAAAAAAAAAAAAAAAAAATAATTGAGCAATTTAAGTAAATTACAATTAGCCGCAACTGTGACACTTTGCGCGCCAACGACAAAATTTTATTTCAAAATATCATCCACCACGACGTACAAAATGTGTGTAAATTTATCCGATATTAGTTTAACTCGTAAAAACCAATTATAAGGACGTCATCGTTGGTCCTGCATCCTCACTAACATATCCAACAGCATCGCAAAGGCCAGCTCAACATTTTGATATCTGCCTACGCAGAAGTCCTTGCAAAACCCAAAAAAAAAAACATCATGATGGGAGTTTTTGGTGGTACAAGGATAGAGAGAGAGAAACTAACCGACAGGATAACATAATTGTGTTCAATTGATATAATGCATGAAAATAAAATTGGATTTCGATTTTCACGCTGGCATGTTACGAAAAAAAAAATATCCTGAAACAACCAAATTGTAGAACAATATATCAACAAAATGTCCAGAGTGTGGGTGATTGTTGACAATAAAAGGGACCAACTGCATATACTACCCCACTATGGGTTGTGAGGAAAATTCAGTTAAGTGTAAAATATAAATATTGTCGGAACTGAGGATGGGTGTATTTTTTTTTAGTCCTCTGCACTATGGTCTTTTACCTTTAATTACAAAAAGGACGAAAGCAGCGGCCGAGTAAATGTTAAAATAGCAAAACATAAATATGCAAGCGTACATTGGTCAAATGTAATTAGAATGAATGTGTGGAAATGTGTGAAGCACATGGCGTATACGTTATATAAAATCGATTAATATTGGCAGTGCAGTTTATGTGTCGAAAATTGGAAAGGAGCAAACAAAAAAATGATAGTTAACATGAACAACGGAAGAATGTGCTGAATGTACTGATATACTGAATAATTTGTGTTTAAATTTACTATAGGGTATTTTTCAATGACATAATTCAGATCTCTTACACTTTAAATAAAAGAATGCAACTATTTTTGTAGACCAAATTAAATCTGTAACAATTTATTTATATATTACATAATAAATGTTTCATTTTAAACTAGCGTACGGCTGGGGGCAAATTTGATTTTGGAATAGTTTTGAAAATGAAAATGCTTTCAAAAATTACCCCGAATAAACTTGTAACAATCGCTATTTAGTCACAATAAAAAGCAGAACAAAAGAGGATGCACTGATTAGTGACTTTCGCCTTAAAAAACTAAGGGTGTCCTTCAGAATCACAAAAAAAATCCCTATCGTTTAAAACCAACAAAAGTTATAATCCAACTAGCTAATATCCCTGCAGACATAATGCACATGAATGAAATCCCAACCCAAACAATATTTTTTGCCAAAATTCGTACGAAATTATGTAAATTTATTTTAATTTATTTTTCTTTTAATAATCATTTCAAGCATTAAAAAGAATTATATATTTTATATTTTTTTTGATTACATTTCCTGCGCGCGATTTAATCGCATGATTCACTACTTAAACATATTTGTGTTGGGGATATTGGTTAGGGGATTTTCGGTTTGTAGATTTTCTCTTTGGGGATTTCGGGGCTGGGGATTTTACTGTGGGAATTTTGCGTTTGGGGATTTCCGTTTAGGGCTTGTGTTTTGGGGCAAACGTTACCAACCTAAAAACTAGTTCAAATTAAAACTTTTATTCATAATCATAAATGGCTACCTATACGTATAATTCCATTTTGTTGTTGATTAACTGGACTGGTTGCAATGTCAAAGCTAATGTCAAAAAAAAAGTAGCGCACTAAGCAGCATACACGAATACAATGTGCAGCACTGAACTCAAACAAAAATCATGTCTGCGATTTTGGTTTATTGTTGTTATGCAGCGCAGCACGTTCGTGAAGTTGAAGTCAAGTCGACTTATACTTCTGCTATTCTCTATGCTGTAACTGCTACTTCACATTGTAGCCGTGAAACATGATTTAAGTACATTTTAGCACACGAGAAAATGAGATAGTCTTTATGAGTAGGCACACTGTTTTCTATTATCTTTGTCTTCTTTTTGTGCGGTGCTTTGATGTAGCTTCCCCATTCTTGTCTGCCAATAGTCGGAGCACCTCTATCTCTCTTTTGGGCTGCGCACATGTTTTAGTATTTATAACACCAAGGGCTTTGAAAAAAATTATAAAAATGTCTCACTTATATTAAAATCCACCTTCTTGAAATACTTTTCATCTGTGTCAGGATCCTAGGTTTTGATTCGGATGATAAGGGTCTTTTATAGTGTTGACAAGTGCCAAGAGTGGTACTTCGACCAGCACCGGATCTTTAGGGGGGGGGGGTCAAAGGAGAACTTGCCCCGGGCCTTTGGGGGGTGCAAAACCAAAAATGATAAAAAGAAAAAAAAAGAAAGAAGATAGAATTGAAGAGCAGAAAGAAGGCCTTCAAAATTGGTAGTCAAATGATGAAATGGTGGGGGGCGCGAAATTAGACTTTTGCTTTTTGGGATGAACCAAAAATCCAGGACATGTGCTCTGAAAATCCAAACATCGAAAAGCTATGACTTAGCTGGCCGTCTTAAGGACATTTGTGGGGGTTAAGAGCGGAGGAATTCCCATGATATGATTCAGGCAGTCCAAAAATCGTTTCCGAGCCTAATAAGCGTGCCAGATATATTTGTCGAACAAAGCCCCTTTCCTGTTCACATTGATAAATTGATTCCAGTGTTGTCTTTTACATTTTCAGTCAACTCTGGGTCGCTTCAGAAAAATCATTTGATGTTTTTCAAACGATGAATTTATTCCAAATTTGACAATTTGAAGTAAAAGGGGCGTGGTAGAAAGTTCTTCTTGGCGTATTTATAAGTGACATTTCTTACCCACCATAACTTTGTCTTTTACGTTTTTAGTGGAAATCTGTTAGATAAATCCCCAAAAAGGGGGTAGGGCAGTATAGTTTGGTATGAACAAACTACTAAAAAAAACATTATCTAGGTACGTATGTTACTCTTCAAAATATCATAGTCCTAATGGTTAATAATTGACAGTTAGAAGAATTTTCTTTTAATTGGACATGTCAGTATGTAGAAATTAATTAGGGTATAGGGTGACCTTAAACTAGGCTTTGCAATATAATTAAAATTTTATTGAATTTGGTGTTGTATCAAATTGGCGAAATTTTAGACCGGCTCTACAAAAAAAATTTATGTATGATGGTTCCCAAACAGCTACATAATCATTGAGTGTGATAATCTAAGAACCCAAATTTGAATGATTCTGAATGTTGGAAACTTGAAAAATTGAACTTTATATTTATTGTTCACTTTTATGCATACAATTATTATGTATAAAATTTAACGGCCAGCATAACTATTCCAACACTTTCATGCAACATTTTAACCATAAAGTTCTTATCGACGTTGAAAGCTTTTTTTTCATCAAAAAATACCTATATCCTGCAACCTTAGGTCCATAAAGCACTTATCGACCACAACCTTTATAACGCTACATTTCATAGAAATATGAATAAACCGTTGTTATGTCATGATTTCAAACTTACTTGATATAAAAAATGGTGTAGATGTATATCAATAAGATATTTCCAAAGCCAGTTTTGTTTTGTAAAATGTATCTCATGGATATTATATCGACCGAAGGACGACCGAAGCGACGATCCAAAACTGACATTTAACAAACAATAACGAGCACATAAGAAGGAAATGACACAAAAACGACCAAATTGCACAGTTAAATGTGCGAAAACGACTGTAAATCGAATCATGGTTGACATATCGATATCGTTGCGGTGCTGTGCGGTGCGGTGCGGTGGGTGAAATTGTCGTTTAGGGTTTTTTTTTTATGTGTGTTGTCAATGCTTCACATGTCCAACGCGGCATACCGACTCGACATTGCTGTCAGTGTCAACCAAATAGCTAGAGGCGCAATCCTGAATAGTACATATAATACAGTATAGTCCTGGAAGTGCTATAGTCAGTGACAGTATGTGTAAAGAAGAGCATAATATCATGGATGTGGAACCATGCGATGGAGCGACGAAATCGTTGATGCCGCATGTGAAATGGATCGAGCAAATTGTCAATAATTTTTGCGTTCAGATTTTCCTTGAATAACGAGCCGAATGACATTTTAAATTGATGCCTGCTGCAATGTCGAGACCTTACTTTTACCATCGTTCTAATAGAAAATTTTATGCTGTATTGGGAAATATACTTTTATAGGGTGATTCTGGTTAAAGTGTTATTAGATTTCTTAAAGATTTTGAGTGGAAAATTAAATCCAATGCGTACCGAAATCTATTGGATTAGAGACAATTGTATACTCAATAAATTTTGATTCTGTAATATGATGCAAGCTACAGATCAACACTGTATACAAAGCTAGTGGGATTTTTTCTAACTTCTGCACGTCAAAATTAAATGAAATCGGTTGTCATCACTTTGGCTCACCTTGCTGATGCTGATTGATGGACAATTTTGATGGAATTGCGCCTCTGGAAATATTGTTTTAGTTTCAAGTTTTGTCATATCAATTTTGTTCGCAATACATTACCTAACATATTATTTGATCTGTCAATTGAACTATTTGTTGACACTTCTCAAACAATTTTAAACAATAACTAAAATTAAAAATAATAGTACCTCTAGTTCTAAATAAGATATTACCCGAACTACTATGTAGCATTGCGTGACAAATCAGTATCTTACCAAAGAAGACATAACGATACAAAATTTTCTCTCAAAAAGATGTCCAATAGTAATGTTAGAATCACCCTGTAAAAGGAATAGAGGAGAATTTGTCGTTTTTCAGCGAAGGTTCATGCAAAGGATGTGTATGATATTGTGTTGAGAAATGGATTTTATTGCTAGCATCCATAAATGTGAATCTGATAGAAATCATTTATCTATACATCTCCCTCTCTCTCTGTCTCTATCGCTTTGCAGAAGTTTTGTAAATCATGCCAAATTTTCGAAATATAAATTGTAATGGAAATGCTTTGCAAGCTATATTTACAAGAATGTGTTGAAAATTATAGTAAATTTCAATTATTATAAATTGATTTTGATTGGTGACTGTAGATATCTACATATCGACGAGGAAATTGGTAATTATTTAAAGATGTGTCAGCCATGATGATGATGTATTGGCGATACCCAATTTAAAGCATGGAAATAAGTACATTTAAATATGTGAGAAGTAATTTTTTGGTTTAATTAATAATGATGACAATAAATGTAGGTATTTATTCTCGTTTTTGGAAAACAACAACCCAAAGTATTTGATAATATCTTAATAGAATGTGAAATGTTTAATCGAATCTGATTTCAAATATTTTATTGCTTTAAAAATTAAAATCTCTAGTTTTATGTATGATAAAATATGATGTCCTGCAGTGGTCTGCAGTGCATATAAATAAATAATATTACTCCACAAAGTCAGTATATTGGTAGAGGGCGCTGAAGTCGGACGTTTTTTGTTACAGGTTATGCTCAGAAAGAATTTCAAGTTTCTAGCTCAATAATTAGGATGGAAATTAAAGTGAAATAAAAAGCTGCACTTTGACAATTTGTGGAGTGGGATATAATTACTACTACTATTATTTCCTATAACCATATTCATTGATATAGGGTAGGGTGGGGCACTTTTGGTGAGTGGACACCTTCGACTTCCTTAAATCCAGAAAAACAGTTTGTCATCAAAGATATATTTTGATGAATAATACTACAACACTGATTATAAAGGGTTTTCCAATAAGAGGTGTTTTTTTGAATAGCCCTCTTTTTTGGTAGATATTACTTCTGAAGCTGTTAATTTTTGACAAGTAGAAACTACGCCACTAAAAAAAATTGAACGATACACACTTCAAATTATAAAAATTCACTATAAAAATGGTGAACATATGGCAGAGACGGTTCGTAAAACTAAAACATTTTTTGGCCATCGCGAAGCACCTTGTCGGACCAAAGCAAGAGCGTAACTGTCGCATCAGGGGCTCGTAAAACTCAAGATTTATTGTTGAAAAGCCTCCCCATCCTCAACGAGTAACTTTTTGGTGCGGTTTATGGTTCGGCGGGGTCACTGAACCTTACTTTTTTCGAAAATGCGCTATCGAGAGATGATTAATAATTTTGTATGGCCGGAATTGGATGGTATTGATCTGGACAACGTTTACTCTCAACAAGATGGCGCTACGTGCCACACAAGCGACGCAACCATCGATCTTTTACAGGAAAAGTTTCCGCACCATGTTATCTCTCGAAGAGGTGATCACAATTGGCCACAGAGATCTTGTGATTTAACACCTTGCGACTTCTTCCTTTGGGGCCACGTAAAAGATATGGTCTACGTCAAGAGCCCAGCGTCGATTCAAGACCTCAAAGATGGAATTCGTGAAGCTATTGAGGGCATACAGCAGCCACTTTGCGATTTGGTGATGAAAAATTTCATGAAAAAAATATTGTTGTGTAAGCGTAGCCGTGGCAGCCATTTGGCTGATATTATGTTTCATTAATAATGGCATATGTTCTTCTTTACACTGAAATACACATTTTATCATTTATCTCAAAAAATGAAATTTTTCTTCAAATATCAAAATAACACCTCTTATTGGAAAACCCTGTATTAGAAGCCAATGGTTTTGAATGTTTGTATATCACAATGAGAGGAAAACATTTAACATTCGTGTTGTGCGGCTTGAGAAGGTTTATTTATACTAAGCAGTACGTCGGAAATTAATCTTCAGAGTAAACTGATGGGCAGTCCTAGAGGAGCAAGTATTACAGATACGTTTTTTTCAGCATAGAAATGCATCTGTCTTTTTTGATGGAGCATTATTTCCAATGAAGTAATGATACAATGAGGTGAGACAAAAAATTCTACGATGGTTTTCCAGTGAAACAAATGTTTCCGTTACTATGCTATTTCCACTATCTTCTTTTCAAAAGACGCAGATTTCTAAGATTCAAACCAGATCATATTTCTTGCAACGTACTAACCTTTTCATAGCATTTTTGGTTATGTCAAAAATGTGATCGTTTTACAAAAGGTAATGGTTTCAGATGTATACCTAGAACGTGCCGCTGTTTAATTTCTTCGATGCAAGTGCCACTCAAGATTAGTATCATAATCGGTGGAAGATTATTGTGTTTTACTGATAAAAGACTCCGTTAAGTTTTTGAAGCATTAAATTCAACACGGTTCTTAATTTCCCATTGGACAATGATGTCAAGCTAAGAATTTAATGAGCTTATCATACGCTGCCATTTGCAGTTCCACTTTCGAAGAAAATGAAAAGCTGAGTATCTACTGTTGTCAGCAAAACAATTTAGTGGATGACTTAGATAAGAGATTTTTGCTTAAAATATTAAAGAGAGTCGGAAAAAACGGATCCTTGTGTGCATCAATTTTTATGGATAGAACAGTCCAAAGGGTATAACATTAAGTGCGTCAAAAGGGGGTTTGTCGATGCTTAGTGCACGAATTTCTTATAAGACGGAATGGTTATTTTCACAAATATCGATGTAACGATTGGTTCCAATACTCGGTGATCGATTTCAAATACTGCAAAAATATTGAAGTTGTAGTTAGTAGCGGGTTTTTTAGTGAACACTTTCATTTCCTGTTTGTTTTTACAAATAAAACATGTTATGAGATGAGATTAATATCACCTATTTCTCAATCCATTGTACCAACAAAAAATCTTTCCTATCTTTCTATTCCTTCTAACTATTACCGTGCAGTTTGCATTCAAAAGACCTTGGGTCTTACAGGCATATAGTTAAAATTATTATTATAAAAAATATTTCACATGCACAAAATGTAACAAAAATGCAATCGAATCAATTTAATAAAAAAAAATGAACCACTTTAAGTATTAAACAAAAAAAAAAAGCAAGCATTTTCACATAACAATCGTTATTTTTTTATATATAAAAAAAAATTCATCTATAATGCAAGGATGTGAATATAGTCGAATAAATTGGATGCATTTTGAATATGTGTACAAGTGTACATGGAATGCAGAGAGTGTGTACACTTTTACATTGTATCCATGCGAATAAATTGTGTCTATTTACATAATTGTACATATTGTACAATTTGTATGCGTCGATTGTTTAAATTGAATAAATTTATTTAAACTGATTTATTACATCCAGTAGCTAGAATTTCAAAATTAACATTTAGCTACGATAAATCAAATATATTTATTGAATTTGTGTACCTAGTTACATATAGGATATACGCGGAGAGAGAAGCCCATTTTATGTCGAATCGAATCGAATCGAATGGTATCGAAATGAAAATACATAATGGATTGTGCGTGGTAACTTAATGAGGTTAAATTTATTACCTTCGTTATAGGGCACACACTACCACAACATTATATATAGGATGTAACGCATAATATAGCCCCATGGACTGAAAGATATGCTATTTCGATAAACAAATTGCATTTCATTAATTTATATTTGGTTTTATAAATTAATTGTTGTCAAATATTTGATAAAGCTTAAGGGACGTTTTTTTTTTTTTTTTTTTGTTTCTTTTAATCGCACCTACAATAAAGGCGTTTAATTGGAATTGAACTTCAAAGTGTTTTCGAATCCGATGTTTGATTTGATTTTGAATATTCGAGATTGACGTAATGCATCCGTATGTTGTATAATTTATGCTCTGTCATATAATGATTGTTATGTAATTTTTCAACATGTATCGTTCACACGTATTTTGAACACAACCATCATAAATGATTCATCAAGGACATTGAATATATTACCTACCTGGAAACTTGAAACTCATTTTCCTCGAAATCAACCGAGGAAAAACAATAATTTTCCACTGTAATTCTGTAACATGCCTCATGATGACGCCTTATACCACGTGCACGTGTAAGCCAATTGAAATTAAGCGTTAATTAAGAGAATAGCTTTGCCAGGTCTGGTCTGACAATTTTAGTAAACTAATCAGAATCCATTCCTGCTGCTTTGCATATCTACTGAAACTATATTTATAATGAGGTTAATTTAACTTTTATAATCCGGGTATTATCAGCGCGTTAAATGGCGGTAAGAGTTTATATTTTGTTAAATTATCCAAATTAGAGAGGCATGGCACATTTAATAGGTAAAATGGTCTAATTATTGTGGTTTGGAAAAATGTTGTGTGGTTATCTTAAAGTTAATTCCATTTTATTAATTTTTTTTAATTGCCCTAATTTAAGGCAACGTTTTAGTTTCATGAAAAATAATAAAAAAAAAAAATTGCGATTCCTTAAATTATTACTGTTAATAAGTATGCAAAGGGTGTCTTTTTTAGAAGAGAACAATAAAAAGAAATAAAAAACAGAAAACTTGAATCTGCAATAAATTGACTTTATTTAAAAGATAATTTTGACATGTTTATTGGAATATGATTTCTGGCATAATGTCTACCGCAGCCTGCTCGGATGTAATCCAATTTCGTGGTCCAATTTTCAAGCACGATTTGTAGCTTTTGGGTCGTATATCGGCAAAAACGCGTCAAATGTTGTTTTAAAGTCGTCAATCGTCTCTGGCTTATCAGTGTAGACTGGCGACATTACATACAAATCTCCCTCATCACAAGAGAAAATGGACGTGTTAAATCGCATGGTCTGGAGGCGAAATTATACCCTCACCACCAGCACTGTCGTTTCGAAATAAATTTGCACAGAATACATGCATTGTTCAGGCATCAGTTTGTTAATTATGAAATGGCAAACAAAACTAAAGATAAGAATCACATGGCATATGACAAAATGGCTGTCAATGAAAACAGTTCTGAGAACTTAAACTTCTGTACCTCTTAAAAAAACACCCTTCGTCTTTCTAACATTTTTCAATATACATTTCAATTATTGAATAATCGTTGTATGTTTTTGTTTTCATGTTGTATTGAATACTCAAACGTCAAAACGAAACAGCAGTTTTCTTACAGACCTTTTTTCGGCGCTACTCTCAAATGGACCACAACTCTACACTTGTCTACTTCACATAAGAGATTTGCCTTTGGTAGCCGGGTTGACTTCAGAATGCGTCGGTAAGCCTCCCGGTTTTGGAATGATTAGTTTCTAAATGCTGGTCGCAGCATGTGTTTGTGTAACAAGAGGTTTAATGCTTGCCTCTCCTCTTCCTGCCTTGCGATCGTATTGGAATGTTGTATGCTATTGCTTTTTGACAGGATTGTCAGGGTGTAAGAGTCGCGTTCAATATGTCTAGCATTGTGAACCTGATGTGATTGCCGGGCGCAAAACTGAGGTGAAGAGTCTTCCCATAAGCTAAGGGGAAAAAGCGAAATTTCCCCGCCACTTCATCCACCCACACACTTACGCGATGATTGATGCCGTCATCAAAAACTGTTTCGCCATTATATCATTTATCTAAGATGTTGAAACTTTTTACTCTTCGGAACTAGTGTTTCATTCAAATGACCAGTTGATCAGAAATCGGGCCGCACAAGAATTCAATCTGTTTTGAACTTATACGGTATCCTTTTTCTTCAAAAACCATCAAAATCCATCCATACGTCTAATGTTCATTGCAGGGATGAAGGATCGTCACTTATGATGGTTTTACATCGTCAGTAAAGATAATGCTCACACTGTTGCACAAGATCACTTTTATTTTCAAGCAGTTATAAAGAACTAAAATAAAGAGTAGGGGTTTCAAGACGCTTCCCTAGTGTGTACCTACTGTAATTTTAGATTCTGCGGTGACTCTAGTTGGATGAAACACAAAGGACTTTAGTTTTCTAGAGATGTTTGCTGAGACTTTCCAAGGTTCCCCCCCCCCCCCCCCCCCCAATATACAATATATCGTATTTTATACTGACTCCGAATAATAGGTTCTCAAACAAAACTGGCAAGATGTTCAAAAATGGTGAGCTAGGTATGTCGAAAATAGTTTGATTTATACTTCTACTGCTTTCAAAATTCAGATTTGTACCGCGCCATCAAGTGATTCAACGATCCCAAAGGTAATTCAATTGGCCCACCTCTTCTATGATCCTAATGATGAGCATAATCCAAATGGATGTGGTTTTGAAAGGGTATCAATTTAATAGTCTATATTTCAGCGTCAGACAAAAAGGGTTGACGACAGAACACGCACTTGTTCCATTTCCTATTACACTTCAAAATAATCAGAGAGATGTCCACTGTGGAACAAGAGACACATTCTGGGTGAACGTCGACCTCTCCAAAAAATTTTAAGCGGTTCTCGGCTTGTTCGAGGCTATTCGAGGTATAATTATCCCACACCAAAAGTCGATCTTCAGAAAATTGGAGGATTTCTTGTTAATTTTTTCTGGGTTAACATTTTTTTAATCAGATGAATGAGCTATTCAGTATTAGTTTTTCAAAACAGTAGTCTAAGTACTTGTCAACCTGAAGGGAAATTTGCAGTAGCTCCGGGGTGTTCTTTTTGCATTTTAAGCAAAAAAAAACTTAAAATAATGCAACACTTTAGAAGGGCACTTCAATACCAAACATCTTTCAGTTCTTAATTCCAGGAACAACATTTCTTTCCGATACTTGAAATTGTTTACAAAATCAATCAAGAAATCTCCTCAAGCTTCGCATACCTGAGTTCTTTTTTTTTTTGTCTTTTTTGAAAGGTTCATGTATTTGCATTTTAAAATGTACACGAGCACGTCAAAAATAAATAGCATTTGAGATACAAATGTATAGAATTTAAAAAGATACATCTCCTTTCATATGGATACCTGACGTGGAAAGATTGGAGTCCATGCACATTGCACACTACAGCATGTGAGTGTACATATTATACGTACCTAAGGCAGCGTACAATTTCTGTAGCTTTTCTCTTCACCTATCATTTTTCATGCAATTTAAAAAGGTATACACAACCCAAAACTATCAGGAACATATTACATTTTCACCCGCTCCTTTAGCTTAATCGCTTTACATAATCCTATAGATGTACCTACGCTACGTAGTATCTCTATATATACGATGAGAAAAATAAAAGAAAAATGAAACTGCAAAGCAAAATTGGAAGCTAGCTATATAGGGATATGTGATGAGGTATATGCACACAGAGCGTACAACTTACATATCCTTCGAACATGTGTACATTAATTTTCCTTAAAATTGAAGTTAACATGCATCGAAGGATTGCATATGCATGCTCCCCCGCTCAACCCAATTCATATACGTTTTTTTTTTTTGGAAGGGAATAAGAAATTTCCCGTATCAGCGATCTGTGAAATTGCTATTTTATACCTTACTGCTTCCGCACTGAAACACCGATACACTCGTTGGTACTAGAGGACTCATCTACAACAGAATATAGCACAGAAGCACACGTTACGTTTACGTAGAAATTTTGTAAGGATATCATTCTTTTTACTTTCGTTCTTTTGTGTAAAAATATCTCTTGAGAAAATTAATTCATCCTGGGCTATTGGGTGGGTTATGGATGCAAAAGTTTAAAACATGCTACAAGATATTCAAATTTGAAAAGTTATCTATACAAATGTATCTGTACTGCAACACGCATAGGTACATTTGTGTACAGTTGCAATCAAAGCAAATCGCTTAAATTGTGCACACGTAAGCTCTCTTAATTAAATAAAAATATTTTAGATTGGGCGTGGCTGACACCCACTTTTCATACAAAACCATCAATATTATTTTTATAAGATGACAATGGTTATATTTGGCAAAAAAACCTTAATTTTTTTGGGTATTATTTGTACCCTTGAAAATTCAGTTGTTCAAATTCACCCTTCAGATATCCCACCCTTCAAATATTTCACCCTTTAAAATTCACCCTGGTGAATTCACCCCTGAAATTTCAGTTATTTCACCATTCAATCATTCAATTTAACCGTTGGAAATTCACCATGGTCAATTCACCCCTGAAATTTCACCCTTCAATAATTTCACCCTTGAAAATTCACCCTGTGGATAATTCACCCCTGAAATACCACATTTAAACCATTTCACCATTGGAAATTCACCCTGGTCAATTCACCCATGAAATTTCACTTTTCAGTTATTTCACTCTTCAATCATTTCACCCTTGAAAATTCACCCATGAAATTTCAACCTTCAGTTATTTCACTCTTCAGTCATTTCACTTCACCCTTGAAAATTCACCAATGAAATTTTGTTCACCCTTCAATCATTTCACCCTTGAAAATTCATGATTGGAAATTCAACCATGGGTTTTTTTGTACCCCTGGTCATATAACCTCTTTGAAATTAAATCCGGTCATTATCATGTATGTTTCTTTTCTTAATACGCATACCTACATAATATATCGGCATAGATGCACACACATTTGTATGTAAACTTTACGGCGTATAAGAAGTAAAAAAGTTAACCCCTCTGCTTTGCCTCACTATATAGTTGAATGTGTGAATCACGGACAGAGTATAGTAAAAGCGGCTATAACTCTTTACCATGCGTTTGGGTTCAGGAACCGGATGGAATTAATACGCGCTTATGAGGACGCACACAAAGAGGCGCATCGCATACACAACATTGCAAAATTGATTGCAAGGACATTGTTTTGTTGAAAACGTCCCATAAATTAAATGCTCGATGCTCTTTGGTGAAAATAACGAGCGGCTATTCGCACCATTTGTATGCCAAAATTGAAGCGATGAATGAGGCTTTTAAACAACAACAACATCAACGAAAAAACACCAAATGACCATTTGAAAGGAAATCCTTTGCGATTATACTGGGAAGCCATGGTTTTGATGTAAGGATTTATATGGCGAAACTATGTTTACATAAATACGATTTATGATATGAGTAGTAATTATTCGAATAAAGTAATGGTATTTTTCCTCTTAAATGGTCAATTGACAAATATTTTGTAAGGATATGTGAGGATTATTTAAATAAAGCGGGCTTGATCCTGTATTCGGAAACAAAAAACTAAAAATTCATAAATGTTTGTTTTTATTTAACGAAATGTCTTCCGCAGTTTCAATTGACGCATCAGGTAGATTTTGGTGGTCTGTGGCGGCCATGTTGTTTTGGTGACACCTGTCAAATTCATGGCGGTCACCCAAAATTCGCACGACAAAGGAATGTATGATCGGCCGAGAACATTGCCGTGGTCCGTTAAAGTGTATAACACACGGAGCCCAAGGCAGTAGTCGATTCCTTGCCGTGCGTTAGAATTTGGCTTTTCAAAGACATTAACTTGGTGAATTTTGGTCCGGGACTTAGACCTATGACCTAGGTGTAAAAGTTCACAACCAAAGACAAATTTGTTCGCTCACTATGGCCGATATTGAACCATTGGACCTAGACGCTGATATGTGGTTCCATCAGGACAACGGACGGACGCTATGTGCGGATGCCACGATTTACATTCTGCATGAACGATTTGAGGAATGAAAAATATCCTAATAAAGAAGCACTAAAAAATATCTTCAAAGTTTGAAACAAATCAGCACATCCTTTCAGACTTAAAAAGCGCGAACAAACACACAGGCAGATGGATATAGGTAGTTGTGTGTTGGATCTAACAACGGTTTCTTCGGCAGTTTTTTTTGCTTTACAAAACACAATGAAAAAGAAATAAATAATAAATCTTTTCCTTACTGTAAAACCATTCAAGTCCTTTGCTATATAAAAGTTATGAAAATTATTAATTATATTTTTCAGACTTTAGAATCGTAAACGTGTTAGTCTTTTTTTATTTATTTGAAGGACATCTATCTTTCAAACTGCCTACTACTATAGAAATATTGTACAGCG
The DNA here is from genome assembly GCA_916050605.2 of Platycheirus albimanus. Lineage (NCBI taxonomy): Eukaryota > Metazoa > Arthropoda > Insecta > Diptera > Syrphidae > Platycheirus > Platycheirus albimanus. Next base: position 14,468,279 of record OU696698.1, on the reverse strand, counting down.
GTTATTTTAGCTCATACTCAAACCACTATAAGGAATTCAGATAAAGCACGCCTCCGCTGCACAAAAAAAAATTCTGGGATGTTATAAAATGTAAAAAAAGTTTGTATTCAAATTGAGAATAAAATTATTATTTGCATATTTTGTTATATTTTAAAGCTTTTGTTTTAAAATTGTATTGTATTTTTAAACTTTCAATAACTGGTGTTTCCTATTTTGCAATTCAACGCAATTTATTTAAATTAAACTGATTCGGTTTATGGCCACCAAGAATTATATTGCTTCAAAGCGAGCTGTATTAAGCACGTATTTATTTCTCAATGATTGCTTTTTAGTTCAATGAAATTTGTATTTTTATTTCATTTATCTGTAGGTATAGTCTTATATAATACGATACAATATCTTTTTGGGCAATATAAGATTGATTTTAAATATTAAATGATATGTTCATAAGAAACAGCAAAAAGGTAATTAGAAGTTTTTTTTTAATATACCTAAGCAAAAATTAAAGTAAAGATAGCGAATAAAACTATCGCTGCATTAATGTCTCCAAGTAGTCTTTAGCTTTCATCCCGAAAAGTCTAGTACAACTCATCATCCTAAGGTATAAGCTAGAATTAATCTACCTATTTTTGATTTCCACGCTGATATTTGTTTAATTTAGCTGAATAGACTTTTCCGTAAACACACTATAGACAAAATTAAAACTTTACTTAAGCTTTCAATCATAGCTTTGTAAAGGTATACCTACAGCTTCGAAATTCTTTTTAAGAAAGTTTAAAGAACTTTATTGTTATTCCCTAAATCTTGAAGAGCTTTATACAAAGCTCGCAATCCAAATAATTGCTTCTATTAGCTTTAAATGCCATAAAGGTTACCATAGTCACATGTTTTTACCTTTTTAAGTACCTATCTTGTCTCTCCCAAAACGAGGATTTTTGAGATATGGTTTGGAAAGTCTAGGTGTCGTCACAGTCAATTCTTAATTGACTTAATTCGTTAATCGTATTATAAACTAGGCACAAAAAGATATCAAAAACAATAATTGAAAGCTCAGTCTTTTACTATTAATCTCTCTATTTTTGAGCATAAGTTAATTCTACTTGATACATTTCCTATCAAAATTAAGCTGCGAGCTTTCTTTTCGTACCAGCCAGCATTGCCAACTAAGGCTTTTTCGTGCCTTTTAGGCATTTTTTCATTAGCTTAGGCTTTAAGGCTTGTTTTTTTTTTTTTTGCAAAAAGGCATCTTTTTTTCATTTCAAATGTTCGTATTTTTTTTAATTCAGCATACTAACTATTCTTCAAAACAATCTTAAAAAATCTTGGCCAGAAAGAATATTATAATATGTCAAATGTAATCTCGGTCTTAATAAATGTGTTTGTTTCCACCTTCAAATTCTGCCCACTTTCCGAACTGATGCTACAAATATTTTCTGAGTTTTGGAGAAAGGAGATGGTTGTAAAATGTTTTCTTTTCTTGAAAAATTACTATGTCATACCTTATGCTTGCCGCAACCGTTGAAAGAATTTTTTCATCCATTAATTTAAATAAGACGGAGCTCAGAAATAGGCTTAAGACAGAAACTTTAGGTGGAATCATGCACACAAAGTCACTTTTAAAAAAATAAAAACTGCTACGTTCTGCAATTCAAGCAAACACACATAAATCCTTATTCCAAAAGTCAATGTATGATTTCAACGACCAAGACGATCCTGTACTAAATCTGTGTTTGTTTTGTATTCAATATATTGTACCGGCTTATAAAACTAAAATGTCTGAATATTGTTCCTATAATGAATCTCTTCTGTGATTTAATTAAGTTTTTGTTTGGAAATACAAATTGTTGTTGTTTTTGTCTATTTTGTTATATTTTTGTTTAATTTTTGATTTATTGTTTCGCTTTACCTTAAAAAAATTATTTTATGCATTATTTCATTGAAAAAGGCATCTTTTTTTTCAAGTTAGGCATTTTTCGACAAAAAAGCTTGGCAACGCTGGTACCAGCATACATTTTGCGAAACAGCATTTGTAGGGTTTGATTTCAATTTAGTCTAGACATCAACTGAAAAAATATGGTTAGTGAGTTCATCAACCTAAATTTGTGTATTGAACCATTTGAGAGTTAGGTGTCTGACCTAACAGTTTTTCTTAGGTTTAAATTTATATTTTTTTGAACCTATGAACGTGTTATTAGGGTCAATATAAAAATGGATGAATGTTTCTTGAAAGTAGCCCTTGTTAAAATTATATGAAAAAATTAATTTCCTTGTTCTTTTCTTTTTCGGATCCTTTCAAATTGAAAACAGATTGATGAGGATATTCTTTACCCAAAAACACGTAATTTCTTCTGGTCTGTGCGCCCTTATAGGTATTTTTGTTTGTCCAAAAATATCTTGGGCTTCCATCAAAATATATATACAGCTGGCGCTTAACTTTGAGCTGGCTGGATGACTTTAAGACAGAATAGATGAGCAGAGGGTAAGTTTTTATTATTAACTGAAAAGGAAAATCTCTAATTTAATCATTTTTATTACAGAAATTATCAAATTTGAAAAAGATCCGCATACGCCACAGTGCACTGGATCTAAAAAAAAATCTTGGGAAAAAGAGTTGTACTAGTCTTTTTCGGAATTTTTTGTATGCGTGTCTCAACCACTCTGACCTGCTATTATTTTATATAGAAAATGTTGAAACTGTAAAAGAAATCTCTAATATAATTAAATTTCCATATTGTAATTTAAAAATTCCTACAATATCCTGCCAAACTACCAATTAAACAAACGGAAAGGATTTTTCCTTAAAGCCCTCTCACACCATTACTTTTTATTTAATACATTATTTACTAAAAAGACTACATATGTGCGTTAAAAAAATAAAACCCACCAAGCCCCTTAAAGTGCGCGTTTCTCACACTCCTTGACACAATGCTTTATTAAATTGGAATATCCAATTTCTTTGTCACTTCCACTTGTCATACGTGTAAACGTAAACGGCACGCCATTTAGTCTCTGAAATAGTGTCACTGCACAAGGTTTATGGTGTAACAACTACCAATTTAGCATTATTTGCCGCCATCACTGCCGGCATTTCCTTCTGCATAAGTGCACACATGCGAACCTAAATAAATAAATGTGAATATTCTGGCAAAGTGACACAACTTAAGGACGTTCCTTCTACTTCTTCCTCCATACTTTTTTGGATTCAAATAGATTGGGGGCTCGTCACACTATCCCCCTTTCCACGAATGCCCTTTTCCCCCTCGATAGACACGTTGTAACGTTATAACAAGAAAGGGACGAAATTCGAGCTCGCATTTCGAGTAAAGGTAGTAGTAGCATCAGCTATCGTTTTGTGGTTGCAACATTAATGTTGCATCCTGCAAAATAATAATATAGCTTGTGCGGTGGTGCTTTCTATTCTTTGGAATGTCCTTGCTGGTTGGCTAGGCTATGGCTGTTGGCTGCTTGCTGCCACAACCATAGCGTATAGTTCAGAGTGATGTTCATGTTTAAGTATATGTGCATCAGTGTTAAGTTTGCAAGGAAACGTCCTGCTTCCGAATTCAAATTGAAAATTTAGATGTACTCTTGCCACATGATGAATCCCGTTGAATTTCCTTTTGCAAATGTTCAACACAAGACATACAACACTATACCATGATGCAAGACTGTACACATAAATATAGGAACCCTCACTTCTGTGCCCATATCCGTTAGACATGACAAGAAGAGTAGAGAAGAAATCAATTTAGGAAGCGTTCGCTCTCTCTATATATGTCTCTGATGCTGCTTGCTGTGGCAAGACGAGACACGACACACACGAGGGACAACAAAACGACCGACGACGAAGATGCATGTAGCGCCTTAAAGAAATTAGGTTTAGCAGCCTTATGTGCATCATATGGAGCGTGAAATTGTATATATGAATGATTTGCTTCCTCTTGGAGCAAGAGCAACCATATAGGGTTCCCGCAGGGAGAATGAGTGCAAGTTAATTAGAAGGGATGTCTTGTAAGGACGACCCTTGATCCTATACAATACAGCCCTGTTGCATGCAGCAATATGTCCTCTGGGAGCTTATAAACTATTGATGCGATTGTAGTAGATTCCTACAATTCAAAACAAAAATTAGGATGAGTGGTATAAAAAAAGGAAGGAAAAGGATATGAGTAGAGTTGGTAACATATGTCAATTTACGGAGGATTATATGAATGCAATCTATGTTTATGGCACTGCAGAGGCATCAGACTTCTTGGAATTATAAATTTGAACTCAATTTAGTCCAGTTTCTTGACGTTTTGTTTTGCGGTCAATTATTATACTTGCTAACGAAGTTTTTGTAAATTTAGTTGGCATTTCGAATGTTGGAAATGAGTTAGTTGGCGTTTTGAAATAAGAAATGATTTTTGCTATTATGGGTGAGAGGATTTATATATTTAGTAAAAGCTTATACCAAAATTTAGAAGGCATTTACGATGTTAATTTTTAATCCGTTAATGATGAAATTATAAAAGGATCCATAATGTTTATTTCTAAACAAGAATAGGCACAATTATGGAAATTCTGCAAAGGCTGTTGGTATGGAGCGCCATCCTGCTTGAACCAGACATGTCTTCAATTTCAATAAAAAAAAAGTCGGTTAGCATGGTTTTGTAGCTCCCACCGTTGACCGAAACGTTATTGCAAGCCTAAATGTCTAAGAAAAATAGTCCAATGATGACGTCTTTCAAAAAAGAAGCACTGTTCAGGCCTGGTATACAATGTTTATTTCACAACAACTTCTTTAATTCCATTTCAACATCTACCCGCTCTGATTGAAAACCTTTTAAGATTCTTGCTTCAACATTCCAAGCTTATTATCTACAAAGTAGTGGGCAAAATATAGTTCAGAATAATTTGTTTAATGCAAATACAAATAGAATTGAGATGCGGAAATGTCTACTTTAATTGTTTTTTAATTCGCCACCGCATCCATCAAATCGTGAAACCCAAGCCAAAAGGAGGACAAAGTAGCTACGACTACATAGGTTTGGCAATAGTATTTGTTTGGTCTACCATTAACGAGGCTTTCAATCTTCCATTATCTGTTGCATTTATGGAAATGGAAAAGGCTTTTGTATTATGCGAGTTGGCAAATACTTGCCTCCAATGTTAACACAAGGTGATGATGGCATATGCTGCTCCGACCACAATAGCTTTAAACCACTCAAATACACCATAATGCAAGTTTATTTCATTGTATACAGCATCGCATTGTGTGTGTGTATTTGTCTACTATGTATATCGCTATGGGGTATCTAGGGTTTGGGGTACTGACTGACTACACCACCACCTACCACACCAGGAGACCATTCGACTATATTCCATTACTGGAAGGCCTCAGAGTCAGCCTAATCCAAACGAGTAGGTTCGTATCGTAACTGAATGTGGTTGATTCATTATGAAGTCTATTACCAGATTAATATTTGGTCCATTTGCAAATGTAATCAGAGTCATTTTTGAGTATATCGGTCTTTCAGAGAATTCCAGGATGCAACACATATACAGACACTATAGGTTTCTGTTGTACTTAGCCTTCCTACTTGCACCTTTTAATAGCTAGTATAAATGAAACCCTCATTCGATGTGAATATAGAAACATAAAGCTCCATTGGAAGGGCGGGACAGGAGGTCGGTTGTTACATTTGATGGCGACACTAAGTCTAAAAACCACAGTCGAGAAATCATGGCATTCATAATTAAATAATGGTGGCAGCGGACCATTGTCCGTACGATATTTAAGTCCATGTTTCTAGAGGATGGTCCGGGCACTCTGGAGTTATATTTCAATAGAACCATCCAGTAAGCTGTATAGGTACTATAGCATAGCACTAGAGAACTGGAGTGCTATCAAATTCCCATTAATTTAAACATATATATTTTAGGAAACAAGGAGGGGCAGACAGTGCCGGATTAAGCCAGCGCGGGGCCTGTAGCAAATTCTATCAAGGGGCCCTTAGATTGTTTTAGGTTATCAAGTTTAAGGTATTAAATAAAACAAAACGGTTACAAACAAACTTTTCTTGATTTAATTTGAGCAAAATTATAAATAATATTGTTAATATCAACTTCTCGGAATAAATCATATTCAATGTTCATTAAAGTGAGGTGATTCAGACGTTGTTGGCTCATCGTGTTCCTCATCTCATTTTTAACACGTTTTAACTTTGAAAAAGATCGTTCACCATTGCAGTTGGTGATCATGAGAGACAAATAAATATGGGTAAAGCAATTTCAACGTTCGGGAAACAAGATTGTAAAGAATTATTTATCAAAAGGTTGTAAGCTTGCAGTGTCAGAGCCTCACGATTCTTGCTGCTAATAATACTAGCAACGAACTGGACTAATTCGTTGCCCAGGCTGTCCTCGAAATCATTTGCGTCAGCACCTACGATGATTGCACATTTTTAATGATGACAATAAACACCTCAATTTCATATCGTTGTCCCTGGTATTTGGTTTTCAGCAAAGTCGTCGGGTGTATTTGAGCCGCTTACTTTGTATTTCGCTTTTTACGTCTATAGAAGTTTCTTGCTGATATGCCTTACAGCCAGTTAAATCTTTGGCTTTCGCCTCAATATCTGAAAATGTAGATCGCATTGCTCGAACGTATGCACGTAATGATTCATAAAGGGCGTATCTAGTGTTAAGGTTTTGATCATCCGATTGAAGCACTAGTCGATTGCAGACATTCTAGGATTATATTTCCATTATTCCTGTTTCCAACTAATATAAAATAAATTTTCAATGAAATCAAAGAATGTTAATGCTTCTGTATTTCTTGGTAATTATATTCTTTGATATAACCCTTTTCAAATTGTTCGGGTTACTGCGATTAGCTCGACAAAAAATTTAGTGAATTCCCCTGTTATAGTTTTGCAGTATTGCCAACTTGCGTGTAGTGCGGTGCAAAACCTAGTTTTTGGTATGACCAGCGAATAAAAATTTATTGGAAAATTTTTTTCACACTTCAATCTAACCTAAATACTTTTTTATGGTCAGAAATCTTTGGTGTGCGGGGCCCCGAAATGAGCGGGGCCCGTAGCAATTGCTACTCTTGCTACGTGGCTAATCCGGCCCTGGGGGCAGACACAATTATTGTAGAAATGTGGAACTGTATGCGGGATCTAAAAAACTGAACAGCCCGCAGCCAATTTTAGTTTTTATGTTTGCGGTTAACACGCTACACGTATCCAATTATGATTTTGTGGAATTGTATCTGTAAATTTGAGTGATCCTTTACAAATAATATGCTGCACCGAAGAGGCGATGGCGATGGACGAATATGGCAATATGCGGATGTGGGATAGGGTTGCATTTTGTAAAAAGCTAATTTCCAGCTTCTGTTGCTCGTTCTCCTATAAATAATTTTATAATTAGGGAACATGTTGATTTATCGTTCACGAGTGTGTGGAATAATTTAAGGGAGAACATTTTTTTGATGTACATATATACTCGGACATGGAATTAGAAATAGAGTTGGTACACTAAAAATGACCATTGTTGAATTATTATTTTAGTTTTGGAATTTTGGGTTGAAGCTTAGGTAGGTACTTTGAATTATTTGTTCAAATGAAATTAAATCAAGGAAAGGAAACGGTTTAAGAAATTGTTTCAAGAAGGAAATTGTTTCATAGGTTTTTTTTTGGGAAAGAGAGGAACTTATCTGGAGCATCAAAAACATCATAACCTTTCCTACACAGAATCCAAGACAAAAATAATAAACATCAGCTGGAACCAATAACAGCAGGTTATTGTGAGGCAGGAGACAATAACAGGAAGCGGAGGGTATCGTTTATCGAACAGAAAAAGTTGGAAGGATTTGGTTGCCAATCTAAGCTCCAAGAGGAGTTAAAAGTGGTGCTGCCGAAAGCAATTCCTGATTTTTGCCTTTCATTATCTTACTAAATATTTTTAAATCCGTGCTCTATTCAAATAGCCCGAAGCCTACATATACCTCTACTCAAACGTTTTTCCCGTTTAACCCAAGAACAGGGATTCTGTTTTAAGACCGTACTGCACGAATGCGGAACTGGTTACCTAACTCTTTTTTTTCAATTTTATAGAACAAACATTTAAACAAAAAAGTGCGTGCGTTGTGCGTACAAAGTACACATGTCAGAAGTGAAACTTCTTTGGCAAACTAATTTTTATAAATATTAGAAATTACCTACCCACAGTTGATATGCAGAACCAGTTTGTGCTATTGTAAAACAAACCTTACCTAACCTAAACAGCTCTCTATCCCTATGGCACTGTGCGTGATGCGACGTTCGCTCCATCCCACTCTCTCTCTCTCTCTCTCGATCTTTCTCACTCGCTTGCTCCCTACTCTCGATCCATGGCTATATGCTTCATGCTACGTTCGCCCTTTCTCACTCTCTGTCAATCGGTCTCAATCGCTCTCTCCATTTTCTGGGACGGAAGTCACGCTTATTTCCGCTGCATCAGTAAAAATTTTACCCTCATGCGCCTAAAGAAGTTTTACTTCTTTACAGCATTTTATATCCCAACTCTTGTGGGGAATTCCATCAAAGTCTCACTACACACCAGGCACTTTTCAAATCCATCGATGAATCTTCCCTCTGTTAAATGCCCCAACTAACAATTTAACTTGTATAAGGTTCTATACAAGCTATTTTCAGACTGCTATAGAAACAGTTAAAGGCCTTATGCAAGTCATTTTGGCGCATTTACGCAAGCTAATTAACTGCCATAAGACTTTTGTTGACAGTTCTTATAGCAGCAAATAGCTTTTCATGAACTGCTATTAGCTTGGCTGAACAAGCTATAGCTTGCCTTTGATGTTTATATAAGGCCTAACGAAAGCCATTTTGACAGCTATTGCGAATAGCTTGCCTTGGATGTTTATATAAGGCCTTATCTAAGCCATTTAATGACAGCTTGCCTTGGATGTTTATATAAGGCCTTACCCAAGCCATTTAATGACAGGTTTTTACTAATAGCTTGCTTTTAATGTTTATATAAGGCCTTAACAAAACGATTCGCGAAAAGCTATTTTGCCATCGAGAGAAAAAAAATTTAAGAAGATTCTGAAAGATAGTGTAGTTTTTTATTGCATTTTATTTTATTGTATCTTTTTTTCTCCTCAGCCAGCTTCCGAAACCTTTTTTCTGTATTCTGTAATGAGTGAAATGTTAGTTTAATTATAAAAACGAAAAGCTATTTTTTACCTGGGATTTGAACTCGATTCCTCCCTCGTACCAGTCAAGCACTCTACCACTATGCCAATTTGCTGTTGAGGAAAACATAATTAAAAGTGAATAAGTTGATACCATATAGGTACGCTTGTAAAGATTTTTTGAAATTGTAGGCTTTGCTTTTGTCGCCAAGCAAATATTAAATCACATTCTTCGGAAAATCAGGATCAATATTACTTTTGTCCTTCACTCAAACAGGCAAAATCGAAAATATTTGTTAAAATAAAATTCTTTGAACGTCATCATTTAGATGAACGGAATCAGGACCAAAAGATGTAGGTACATATCATTCCTCTGGATCTCTGGAGAGTGGTCTAGTAGCTATTTTAACAAATATTTTCGATTTTGCCTGTTTGAGTGAAGGACAGAAGGAAATTGCAAGGACACAAAAACAAAAATGAGTTATGTTGTATGTACACTTACTTTTTATGGGAGATTCTTTTAACCTTCCATCGAATATTAATATTCTTTTTTGATGCATACCTTTTACATATGCTCTTGCTGGCGAATCACAAATAATGCAACGTAGTTTTATCGAAATTTTGTGCGAATTTATAAATATTCCATGCGTCATAACTATTTGCATTTCATCAACAAAAGTTTTAGATTAATAGGTAGGTATGGTAAAACTCCATTAAATAAATTATGTATAATCTTACCTGTAGAACTACTGGCAATTACATCAGAAATACTGTCTGACGGTATAGAAAATTCCTCCACAAAAGCGTGCTGGCTGGGACCAGCGATTCCTATTGCAGCAGCGGGAACAGTCAATAATTGTCCGCATTTAATATCTGTTCTTTGTTCTTCCAAACTTCTTGAATGTTCTCTGGCTGTTTTAAGAATTCCTTCTCAGTTTTTTCTCACTTGTCTTAGGTAGGTTCCAGATCTTTTGCCATGAGTTATTCAGTTCAATGAGTACTTACCGTTCTTATTTATTTTAATCTGATTTTTTTTATAAGCACAAAATTTTATAAGACACACTTGTTGATCTTCACTGATTATTTTAATTTGTATAAGGCCTTTACAAACAAGCCTTATACAAATTGTTTGCAATGACTTGTCGTGGAGAGCCTTATAGCAGCTATTATTTTAAACGTTTTCAGTAAACAATTTTGGTAGGCCTTATTCAAGCAATTTATAACTTATATTTACAAGCCTTGTATAAACCTTGTGTAACTCATATTTTAAGGCCTTATAGCAGCTATTTGTTTAAATTTCAGGTGGAAAATTCTTGGCTTGCTCAAGATTGCCTTATCCAAGCTCTATACAAGCTATTACTTGCCAAATTCGAAAAATTTGACCTTATACAAGCTAAATTGTTAGTTAGTTAGAGCATGCTCTGGAGCTGGCCCTCGTCAACTGCTGTCTGCGGTACTCCTGAAGAAAAATCAGCTGCAAATCACGTCAAATTTTTAAATGATGAATAGTTCCGACAGAAAATTGAATGTAGATATCATGCAACGGAAATGACTTTGGCCCTTACACTGAGGAAACCTTATGGAATCCTCAGGTTAATAGACACGCTGGAAAACCAAATAAAACAACTTCGTGGGCATCTCTTGTGAAGGAAGCTCAGTCTCAAGTTATTCAATAGTACCCATAGCTGAGGTCAAATTTTGTGAAGGAATTAAGGTTCTGCTTGATATTAGATATAGGCAACTTGTTCAGAATTCTAAAATTTAATTTGCCTCCATTCCTAAGTCAACCCTTAAAAAAATCCAAACGGCTTTCTCGACCTCTTACCTTTAAAAAAAGCAAATTTCCAAAGCATAATTAAAAATTGTCAACTTCGGTTCTCATCTGAAGCCTCTCGTTGAAGTACTAAAGCACGGAATGAGATTGCATGCATATAAGCAAATATATGTATGAACGCTAGAATCAAGTACACAATCACTTTTCCTCGGACCTAATGAAAATGACGTCTTCATTCAGTTTGATATGAATAGACAAAAAAAAAAAAAAAATACGTTAGGTATCTTTTTTTAATTTTTCCCTAACGTGCATGTCCTGTTTCAACGACAAATTTTTAATCAAGCTTTTGAATTCGAGTGCACTCATACGAAAAAGTCATAAAAATGCACAACTTTACGGCAAGCAGACATTGCTCCGTGAAAAGAACACAACATATAGGTAGACACAGAGTACAATACTACTAAATGCCTTTTTTCCAGCACGTCGAGTTGTCGTAGTCCTTGCCGTAGAGCAGGAATCAAAGCACAAATAAACTACAACAACAAAAACACAAAACAAAAAAAATATTTAATATCACCGCAAGAATTGCAACTGTGGCGGCAGAAACAGAAATTAAATCTCCAACTCAAAGGTGTAGTGTGTAGGTGTGAGCCGGGAGGACGAAGAGTATTGATGTTTATGTCTCCCAGTAGTCTCTTCTACTATATCTTTGCAGGGATCCTTTTAGTATAGAAAAGATGAGTTTTTTTTTTATGAAAATGCAAACACTGCAAACCATTCAGCTCACCTGATGGTGAGAGCCTATCCTCTGGAGTTTTTTCATCTCTTGTATGTCCTTTCTTTTTCATCAGATAACAACAAATTGTTAGGTAGTACAGTTCGTTCTGTGTGATATTCCGCGTTTCAATAGTGAGCCGGCAGCGGGTATCATCACCCTTTTTGCAATTCTGCCAATAATACACACACACAAAAAAAAGGATCCGTATGTAAAAGCCTTGCCCCGAAGTTGGTGCATGGCTCTATAAATGTATAGTCAGGATCCTTTTCTGCTGAGGTAAGACCGAATAGATTGTTGCAAAGAGAACTATCCCTAAGGCGTTTTAGTCACCCGCTGAGATGATATTGTACAAGCTATGTATCACTACTTTGTGGTATCTATAAAATGTTTAGGTTTTGCAATTAGTGAAGTGACAGATTTAATGAAAGAAAAAAAAATGTCTACAACACCTAGTGTGTTGAAGCCACGCCAAGAAATTCAAATTAATATTTTCGGCAGCAAAATTTGTAAAACCTGGCCAGTTGCATGTAAAAAGCGCGACCAACATTAGCATTTCAACATGACTTAAAATGTGTCAGTTTTGTTCTCGTTTATAATCGACATTTGTATGACGTCACCAGTGACACGACAGTTTCACAAGTAGTGACTTATTTTAACTGAAAAATGACGAACTCCTGTTTAAGGTGTCCTTGTCAATTTATTTTTGTGCAGTCGTTCCTGCCCGAAATCTTGACAGAGAGTTAGTATCATACCTCTGCGGAAATGAGCCGCCATACGCTTGAAGAACGTGGGGAAATGTTGAAAATTTTGTTCCCAAAGTGAGTGCTGTTTAGTGGCATTTTTTGAAAAGACGTTTTGGCCTAAATGAAGCATCACCGCGTCTGCTGTACGCAAGATTGTGCAAAAAGTTCATGAAACTAGTCGTACGGTGAACACAGAAGAGAATGTGGCTTCTGTAGCAAATAGTTTAAGACTCAATTCACGTATATAATTTGCACATACCTCAACACTTCACGCACTAGCCTGGGAGAATTCGGCACAAGGATCTAAAATAATTCGGTTGGCAACACTGCTGTGAAAGTGATTGGTTCAATTTTTAAATCGCTCCGTGTTTTAATCTTTTATTTAAATATAAATATCGCGGAAAAATAAAATTCGCATTACTAAAGTTTTCTGTACCACTAAGTCTATCTAAAAATACAACTGTTCAATCAGGTAACAAAACAATAGTTGTTAAGAAAAATAAAACTGAAATTGTGATTGTTACCGGTATCACATGACCGACAACAAAAGAAAAGTAGCTCAAACTTCGCCCGACGATATAACGACACCGACACCAAAGTTTGCAAACAGATCGTTAAGAAACCAAGCTTCGTGTGCAAAAATGACAATTTCCGATGTAGATCTTCAAAAAATTAAACAAATTATCGATACATCCCTTCATAAAGAGCTTTCAATAGCAACCGCCCAACTTGCAACGAAAGATGACCTTCAAAGGTTGAATGTTGAGATTAACACTTTGCGTCTACAAAATGAAGATTTAACCAGGAAAGTGTCACATTTTGAAGCAAGGTGCGAGGTTTTGGAGGATGAACTTGAGATGCAGAGCCGGATACTTCGAGGAAAAAACATTATTCTCACTATCCCGAACGACAATGTTGATTCACAAGTGAAGATACAAAGCATCAGTCAACTTTTACTTGGTGACCCACATAAATTCACAGAGACCACAAAAATAAGTGAAAATAGCACTATTATTAAATTAAAAATCAACGCCGGGTCCACTGAGAATGCAACGAAAATGCTAAAAAACTCGTCAAAGCTTAAAGGGACGGGTGCTTTCCTCCAGCGTGACTTGTCGAAGCGAATGCAATTAAAACGCAGAATTCTTCTTGGTTACCGGAAAATAATAAAAACAAAAAATCCAAAAGAAACAATACAAATAAGAAATAACACGTTGATTGTTGCTGAAAAAACATTTTATTTAAACAATTACAACAATCTTAAATACAAAAATGAGGATGGAGAACAACAACTACAAATTTTGTTTGGTGAATTGGACTTTGAATCTGTCAAACTTATTTCGCTGTCAAATAGACGTCATGATGAATGGTCTAGTTCTAGACCAGTTCCTACTAATACACCAGGGATGCCACTTTCTCAAAATTATGCGAATAGTAGTATGGTAGTACAAAATTGAAATTGTGATGCCGCCAGCTCAATATATTTAAGTCGTAATAATGTTTTGTCTTATAATGTTTCCGGTCTTAATAACAAACTTTTATTTGTAGATTTTTTTGAGTATATAAAGAGTTTTGACATATTTTTTTTGTATGAAACTCATGTAACTATGGAAAATTTTAATAAGTTTACTAAATATTTCAATGGATACAAATTAGTTTGGAACTCAGCTGTAAAAATATATACGAAAGGACGTGCAAGTGGCGGAAGTCTTTATGGAATTAAAACATCGATGCTCACAACCTACGATTTTGAAGAACATGAAGGAGTGACAGTAGTTAAGCTTTTACGTAAAAATAACTTCTTTATTATTCCTTTCTATATTAACTGCAATAGTTGGAATAATGATTTTGAACGGCTTAACAACATCATGATGTACCTGGCAAATAAAAGTATTCTGTTAATTGGAGATTTGAACGCTAGAATCAGCAATTTGCAAGTTACAACAATTCGAAACACAAACAACAGCCTAATAAACCCCAGCCAGAGAACATCAATGGATGAAGTATGTAATAAAAACGGCACAAACCTAATGGAACTTCTACAAATGTTTGACTGCACTGTTTTGAATGGGTGTACCAATGGGGACTTGGATGGCCAATTAACTTTTCTCGGGGGACAAGGCAAATCTGTCATTGACTACTGTGCGGTAAACAACGATTGGACTGACTTAGTACAGAAGTTTGAAGTTGTTTCTAAAAACTATTCCGATCATATGCCAATTACTGTAGAATGGTTTGTTGATACTATACCTGAACAAACAAATCTAAAACTTCTACCGCGTTTAAAATGGAAAGAAAATAGTGTTTCTAGATATAAACGAAGTTTGGATGAAAATCTAGCATGCTTAAATGTGTCAAATCAGTCAACAGAAGTCAATGCTAACCAGCTTATTTCTTGCATCAGGAACGCTACGAACAATACGTTTGCAAAAAAATACAATAATTTCAAACAAAAATGGTTTGACACTGAATGCTTCATGGCCAGGAGAAAATCATTCGCTTTACTAAATGCACTGCGGAACTCAAATTGCAGAAATCTAAGCAAGTGGTACTATGAATCGAACACAAATTACAAGAAATTATGCCTTAAAAAGAAAACCGAATTCGAAAACATGCAAGCTTGTACACTTAGCGAAATAAAAAACACTAAAGAATTTTGGAAAACTGTCAGAGACATCAACGGTTCAAATTTCACAATTGGAATAGGGCTGTCCGCCAATGATCTTTCGGCACACTTCAAAAACCATCTTTATGGAAACTCCAGCGTCAAATTCTCTTTTGCCGAACCGTTGATTGTCGATGAGATTTTGGATACAGAAATCACCTTTTCGGAACTGAGCTATGTAATTAGCAAAGGCAAAAATGGAAAAGCTCCGGGGGAAGATGGGATTCCATATGAATTCTTCAAGTCTGCAACTGATACTTTTCACACCCAGCTTCAAGCATTTTATAACAAAGTGCTCTCGACAAGCGAAGTCCCAGTGTCTTTCAAAAAGTCGGTTATTTTCCCAATCCACAAAAAAGGAGACATCAATAACGCCGAAAACTATCGAGGCATCTCTTTTATGAATGTTCTTGCAAAAATATTCTGTGGTATCCTCGCCAATAGATTAGAAACTTGGGTAGACGTAAACAATATCGTTTCAGAATACCAAGCAGGCTTCCGGAAAAACTATTCAACAGTTGATCATATATTCACACTTACTTCGATTGTGAAAGCGCTCCAAGCAAGAAACAAAAAAGTTTACGCCTTTTTTGTCGACTTTAAGGCAGCCTTTGACCTTATCAACCGCAATGCTCTTTTCTACAAGCTCTCGCAAATTGGCCTGTCTACTAAGTTTATAAGTACGATTAAAGAGATGTACTCAGAGTCGAAAGCAGCCGTATGGGATGGGTCCATCTACTCAGAATGGTTTGAGACGGATTGCGGTGTAAAACAAGGATGTCCTCTAAGCGCCCTTTTGTTTGCACTTTTTATAAACGATGTGGTAGATTATCTTCCAGGAGGAATTCGCATCGCTGGTACAAATATCAATGTCCTGTTATATGCTGATGATCTGGTGTTACTCTCTGAATCACCAGAAAACCTTCAACTTATGATAAATCGTCTTGCAGAATACTGCCTTAAATGGAGTCTTGTCATTAACCCAGACAAATCGAAAGTCATGGTTTTTTCTAGGTCAGCAAGGAGCCGCAACGCTTACAATTGGTCCTTCAATGGCACTATCTTGGAAACTGCTAATGAATATAAGTACTTGGGGGTGAAGCTCAACAGAACACTTGATTTCAGCACTCATCTTACAGAGAAGTCAAACACCTCGCAAAGCTTGGTCAACATGTCATGGAGAAACATATTCGCAAATAACCGCATCAACCTGTCAGTGAAATATAAAATCTTTGATGCTGTTGTAAAATCTACCTTGTGTTACGCTGCTCAGGTATGGGGAAGCAACGAATACGAAGTCATCGAAAAATTTCATAGAAATTTCTTAAAAAAACTTTTCAACTTACCACTTAAAACTCCAAACTACGCACTACATCTTGAAACTGGCCTTCCAAAACTTTTTACTTATACGCTCAAGTTACAAGCAGATTATATCGTGAAGGTACTCTCTTATCAAGATGACCGTATATCTAAAAAAATGGTCCTATACGAGCTGAGGAACGAGGACTGGTGGATGGAAACTTGGAAAAGTATAGGTAATGCATGTGGAGAATCTGTTTTGTTGGACTTAGACAACTTAAACTCTGTAAAAGAACAGCTTTACCGAATCATCCAACACTATGAAAATTCAATGCGTGATGATTTCATAGCAGAAGCTCGAGAATCAGAAAGTAGAATTCTATATTCAAAACTAAATGCTAACTTAATGGAAAAAAACTACTTCAATGATCTGCTAAGCTACAAGGAAATATCTTTGATATTTAAAACAAGGTGCGAACTCCTCCCGCTAAACGGAAGCCCCTACAATGGAAGTTTCAACCAATTTTGCACGTTGTGTAATCTGAAATCCAAAGAAGACTGCTTTCACTTTGTTAGCATATGCCCGATTTTCAAAACACAGCGTCTTACATTCTTCGGAATGAAAACTTTGTCTATGCAGGAAACAATCAAAATTTTGAACGAGTGTAACTGGAAAACCCTCTGCGTCTTTTTGAAAGAGATCTTAAAATACAGAATGTTATTAACAACAGAATTTGAGTAATGAATTTTCTACTATTTAATTAAATATAAAAACATTGTTTTGTATACTAATTTTATTTGCTAACCGAGCTGACGGCAAAGCCATAGCTTCTAAATTCATATTATTGTGATAAATTGTACTAAAGGAAGTAGAAATAAAATGAATTACTTACTTACTTACTTACTTACTTACTTAATTCGCTTTATTGGCTCAGCAATTGAAGGCGGACGACCAAGTCGCTTCGGTATCGCTTCGCAGTTTGGGCATTAAAGAAGCTTGAATTGGAAAAAGATTTTGGCCATGTGTGTGAAGTCAGCCCAGCCATTTTTGATTTTCTGAAAATAACAAAATGTGCTACGATGTGCCGCTTTAAAAAAAAATCGGCCCAAGGGCAAGATTTTAATAGCGGGTGGAATTAAACAAAATAAAAGTCTGATTTTAACGACTTTATAACACTGCTTCTTGGAACATTTAAGGTTTCTTAGAATTGCCGGAATAAATTCAAAGAACGTTTAATTACCGCAAGAAACAATCCCAGGTTAACCTTTTCTTAAATAAATTCCTTATTCCTTAAATAAGTGTCTTCGGCTTATATATTTTACATTAAAATTTGATTCCAGGCAGAAATTCGAAAACCTTTTCCAAGAATTCCTTCAAACACACATTTCACATAAATGTGCATCTGTGTACATAGGAATCAGTGAAAGTAGAGTCAACCAAAGAAGTAGGTTGCATTATGCATCCTTGTAAGACAGTTGACAAGCACAGACCAAAATTTACTGTCCTATACTATACTATGTATGTCATTGGAGCAAACTAAATGGTATTGAAAATTTGCGTAGTTAGCACTCCATCACGATATGCAATTCATTTTCCATTCAAATAGTTCTATGTTGAATAAATCCAACTATAAAATTACATCTCCCCAAGGACGAAGCATTATCTCTGAGCTCTGACTAAATGAATTTCAGATTATGTCAATTTCATTTTTACATCTGATTGAATAAATAAGTCCGACAGAAGATCTCCCCCGTCTACGTCACCGTTACCATCACCGTCACATAAGAATTTTAAAGGACAAAGGACAATTTTGTTAGTTGGAAAAGAATATATAAATGCTTTATAATCGGGTCTATAAATGCACAAAACCCATGGCATGGCATCAGAGTCCAATAGTCCAGTTATATCTATTGAAGCGTATAATATATAGTTTTGAGATGAGATAGTCCTTTGCTATTCGGTTTTCGGTTTTCGCACAGGAAGAGACAGAGAGTTAAAATTAAGGTTGATTCGAATATTATATATAGGATATGGTCCTCTTAGATCCATGGTCGGCGTGAGAATCTCGAGGCCGATGCAACTTGACATCTCATTTTAACCGGAAAACAAGAGCTTCTGCTGATAAATCGCTCCTTAAAATTATGCCAGAAAGGAGTATTATTGCTTGTATACACGTCTCCATATCTGACTGAGTAGATAAGGCCTGACAGTTTAACCATTCGCAAATGTAGGTACTACTAGTGAATAGATATATAGAGAGAGAGTCCTTTCGAGGACGAAAGAAAAATGTTCGAATAATGGAATAGACTGTGTTGTTGCATTTTGGTTTCATTATTATTACCTTCACTCTGTAGCATTAGTATGAACGAAGAGGGATCCTTGGAGGCTTCAAAAGTGGGTGGAATTTCAAATTACACCAGCTCGAGCTGCCAAATGAACACAGTTGATAGTAAGACTAGAGAATGAAGAGGGCTCAATGCAGTGTGTATACTGTATATGCATGCGGAAGCGGATATGATGGTGTTTAAGGTTTAGCTTGGTTCGCAGTCTGCCACTGCCATTGCCACTACTTCTTCTCTTCTACTCATCTTAGATCTGATGATGTGGCAAAATTCAACAAGAACTCAAGCAGGTTCATTATGTCGACACTTTTATGACAATTAAAAATATAACGTTCATCTCTGTGAGAGTTGAGAAGATGGTTGCATCTGAATATTAATAACATTTCAAGTATAGTTATGAAAGATTCACGTGGCAGTTCAAGTTTGCATTAATGATTATAAAAACGGGGTCAAATGTAGCATGAAAAAAAAGACAATGAACTAACGCTGGGATCATTGCATGCGAGAGGTAAAATTCTTGTGCGCGGCGAAGCTTGCTCGATGAAGTCCAATTTTTAATCACTCTGCATCATTTGAGATCGTAACATCGGCCAAGTCGTCAATCGTATCTCGTCATATCAGTGAAGACTAGCTACTTCACATACCCCCACAAAAAAAAACCTAAAGGTGTTAAATCGCACGATTTTGGTGGGTAAGTCACAGGTCCAAAACGCGAAGTTATACGCTCACGAAACGTTTCCTTCAACAAATCAATTGTGGCGCGCACTGTGTGTAATATTGCGCCATCTTGTTGAAACCCACATCAACAGAAATCTATTCAGAAACAAAAAAAGACATTGATCATGGCTCTGTAACGGTCTCTATTGTTCTTGCACGAACTGGGTCTCACGAACAGAACCGTGATTTTCACAGTAAATTATCACAATTTACATTCGTTGTTCAGGCGTCAGTCGATTCACGATGAAATGGCGAACCAAACTAAAGATAAATCACACGGCAGATGACATATTGGCTGTCAATAAAAACAGTGGTATCAACTTAAAGTTCTATACTTAAAAAATAAAAAGTTTGCCGTCACGTTACGCCCGGCAGGCAGATGTGAGAAACTTTCAAGAATTCATAATTAATAAAAACTATTAAAGAAAATATGGAGTACAAAAATTTAATTTCCCCTCACCCCCCAATTCCCTACTTCAGCCGCACCACCACCACCTACAACAACCCACCATTATCTTCTTTCTTCAACCCCCCCCCCCCAGCAAATTCCCTAACAAGTACTCCCCCCCCCCTTCATACAACCAACCACCTACCATTTTTGTCAATTTTTCCCTCCAACCAACTACCACCATATTTGACAATTTATTCCTCTGCTCATTTTTCTATGGTTTCAAATTTTTTATTGGCCAGATGGCGTGCGAGCGTCATGCCATTTTTCGTGACGATTACGATGGATTTTACTTTCTACTCGTAGGTGCGCCAATAGATGTTTCACATAAAAAAACGTGGTATCTCTCCTTTTTTGAACTGGAAAAAGCTCTGATCGAAGTTTTAAAATTTAGCTTGCGCGATACTGAGGTTAAGCCCTCGCTCAGAGGAACCACACAATGGTGACTTTTTTGACTTGGCTTCAAAATTTCTAAAAAGTCAACGAAAGGGTACTAGCGTCAAATACCGAAAGTCCCCATGTTGTATTAGCTTAACGTTTACTGGCTGCGCATAATAATGTAGCTGTAGCTGCAGAAGTAGCACGTAGCAATGTCAAAGTTAAATTTACGTAAATCGCACGGCTACAATGTGAAGTAGTATAGCTGTAGCATAGATAGTAGCTGAAGTGAAAGTCGACTTGAATCCAATTTCGCGAACGTGCTTCGTTGCAAAACAAGAACAAACCAAAATGGCAGACATGATTTTCGTTTGAGTTCAGTGCTGCACATTGTATTCGTGTACGCTCCTAAGTGCGCTACATTTTTTGACATGAACTTTGACATTGCTACGTGCTACTGCTGCAGCTACACTATTGTGCGCAGACAGTGTTAGATAATAATAAATCAGCCGCTCAGCCTTACCATTTCTGATAATTTACTGAACAACCAAGATCAAGTGTGAATTATATGATGGAAATAAAATTTAATAGCGAGGACGAAAAATTGTATTTAAATATGGGATGGTTAAAAAAACGTACAAACAATAAAAGAACTAGTTTATTAGTCACGGAAGCAGAGTAAGTCGCGAAAGCAAATCAATCGTTAAAAGCTTTTCTGCAAGCGTTTCTTCAACTACGATCTATAAGTTCAAAACTGGTCAGCCTAAAGTAAATGTTTGCATCCCAATTTTTTCATCATAGATTTTATTTTTACATCTCCCTTTAAAGAAAGTGCAAACTGAGAAGTAAACACCCACCATTCCACCGAAACTCCTTCTTCAAGTTCCTCTTATCTGACCATCGCGTTTACCTTTGAAGGTCTGCGTGTTTTTTTTTTTTCCCCTTGTTATTCCGCTGATTCAAGCATCCTTTTAACTTCCTTCTCATCCGGTAGTTAGTTTAATAGTCAAGCAAGCATTCAGCAGACTAAGTACAACTCTCCTGAATAGTGTGTCAGGGAGTCATCAAATTCCAGCACACTTCCCTATTATAATAATTATGTCAGGGTTCAGGGTATATACGAGTAAGTAAGAAGCAAAAACGGAGAGTTCCTATGCCAACCTGCTTCTTTTAGTTAAGCTGCTGATGCTGAGTCGTTGGTTAAACACTCTCTCTTCCTGCAGTGTCAACAGTGTACTTTCGTTTTGGATAATGAGATGCAGACGTGGCATTATAATATTATTTTTTTTTATCACTTTTTCAGCGTGCTCTGATGCTGATGCACGTGGAAAATAATGTTTTCCTTTTTTACTCTGCGATGAAATTAATTAATTAGTCAAATATGTTCACAACCTTTAAACTTGTAACTATTCAAAACAAAAAAAAGTTCAAAAATTACAACTTCAACTGGACACAATAATAGGGTCACAAAAAAAATAAAAGCAGCCAATTTGTTTCGGGATCGGTTACCAAACCAAAATCGATATGTGATTCTATCACGATATCTAATGTGTCCAACAAGCTAAGTAACTTCTCTTGGTGCACCTTTCATTAATCCTCATCCGAACTCACAATATATAGGTATAGGTTCACTCTGGTTCTGGGGGTATATCAAATGCTTTGCTCTCTGTCGTCCTTAAACCATATCCTCTTGTCAGTTCGTTGAGTTCGAGACCATGATGATGGTATAGAACTTTTCGTGTCGCTCATCAATTTGTTCGGTTGAAGGTGAATTAGTTTCGGAGTGTCACTTCTGAGGGTTGACTAATTATCGTCGACAGGATACTATCGAACAATGTAGCAAACTGTCACATTGCTTTCGAATAAGAGTTTTGGTTTTTTCAACCCATACTCCATACCTTACCTACCAACTAACTACCCCCACCACGACGCCACCTTTAACACACAATTTTGCTGTTGAAAGAAAGTTTTGTCTTTTGATTTTATTAAGGGTGGTGGCGATAATGGTGATGGCGGCAGGCGGCGGGCTGTGAGTGGTGTACCTGCACGACATTGGGCTACTTAGTTAGGGGGCGGATTAAAAAGGATAAATAGGTAATGGATATGGTTTCAAGCTAATTAGTTTGATAAAATATATGAGTGTGTGAGTGGCGAGGAAAGCTAATTAAGGTTGTAAAAGTTAGTTGAGTAATTAATTATGGAATGATTTTTTCTTTTCGAAAGTTTGGTTTTATTTTTGGTGCCAAGGAAGTGCTGGGAATTCCGAATAAAAAAAAAGTTTAATCAAACATGACATATTTTAATAGTATCTAACAGAGGTATCTGTGTGTTGATGTATGTATGTCAGCATGAATCACCTTCACTTGCGTGCTAAACAAATTGGCCCAGGTCCACCCTGTATATGTTGATTTGGAACACAGTTTTGATCACGATATATATTTTAAGTGAGTAAGAATTTTTAATGATGTGTTAAGGTATGATTTGTAAGCAGTGGACACTACAATAGATACTTGAAGAAAGTGGGTTACATGCACAGCAGTCTTCCAATGGTCCAACATTAACTTTTAGCTCTTAACAAAACACGGCTCCAATTATCTTATGCTAAAGATGATTGTACTTTAGAAAAATGGAAGGACAATGTTTTCGGATGACTTTTAAATAAATCTTCAGAAGCAGGGGTGGCATTTCCTGAGAAGAAAAAACTGATCTTGAGCTCGAATTCTGTCCTCTTTTTGGTACCATTAATGACGAACGACACATCCAAAGACCACTACAGAAGAATGTCATGAGATTCAGTGTGAGCGGAAAGTTGATTCCGGTAAAGCATTCTACATTCGTGCAGTTCTACTAAGTAATTTTTCTCTATACTTAATAGTTCAAAAATTAAACTCAAGATGGACTTTCTAGCGAAGCAAATGTTGAAGGCGAAGGCTTTTAGCATACTTCCAGTCAAAGCAAACAGGATGGGCGGATTTTATGGACGTTAGTGAAAAAGATATGTATATTGTTTTCTTGAACATCACTTCCAACTTATGGTAACTATTGGTATGAGACTTACCATCATTACTAAAATATTGTTAAAACATTTCGCACACATGTAACAAAAATCACAATCCGCATGCAACAATGGGGGAGTTGTGATTCATGTTCGGTGTGCCTACGTTGTGTCCATTCGACTGCATAGTACTGACAGTTTCACCAGTGTTGACAATAAGTACGTTTTCGAATAAGAAACACACGATTGCAAAGCGAAACAACGAAGTAAAGTGAGCTGATCTGAAAACAGAGGTGTTTGAAATTCTTTTTCCTATGAAGCCGGCCAACGACCTCAGTGTGATGCGTGAGACTGGTTCATGCGAAAAAAAACTGCCTGAATTTTAATATTGAATTTGCATCAGTTTTAATCCAACATCCTGTTGAACTTTGAAATACGCTTACGTTTTGGGCCCTTAGGGGTTTTAGCACTAAATTTATAACTGAGTGAGTGAAAGAGTCCTTGATCAAAAACAATACATAATATGTATTCGCTAATTTAGTCAGCTTTGTTCCTAAAAACGAAACCCCCAACAACTCCTATTCCGACACTTCTTCCTAGGATCAAACAGAGTGAACCAAGATTTAATATCAAGATATCTTCTTGGAAGTTACTTTTTTATGACTTCCTTATAAAAGGTGTTTGTTTAGACGTGTGGTTTTCAATCTGGCAATACTTTTTTCGGAGTTGGCCTTTTTGACAGCTGTCACTTGATTTATATTCAATTTGGTTTGCCATTTCATAATGAATAGACTTACTCCTGATCAACGTTTGCAAATCGTTCAAATTTATTACCAAACTAATGGTTCGGTTCGCGCGACACATATTCAGTCGACTTAATTGCCCAGAAATTTATTCAACCTAGCCGCGGCGGCCACTTGCCTGAAATCATTTTTAAAACATAATGGCAAACCCATTTCTTTATAATAAAGCTAAATTCTTGGCCATAACATTAAATTATATGCGTTTTATTTTTTCTTGAAAACCACACTTCTAAAAAAAAAACAACCTTCACAAATAGTATTCAAGATACATATGTCATAAGTGGTGCGTTCTTTTTCTAACATTTGTCAATAATTATTATTGTTATGTCAAAAAAATTTGTTGAAGTGTCATTGTTAGGATAAATTTGTTGGGCTTCTTACAAACCATTTAGGAACGATGCGCTGTTAGAATTTCTTTAACTGTCAAACCACCACTTTTATCATGTTTTGTTTGTTTATTGATGAACTTATTAAATTATTCTCCTTCATCCCCCAACATTGGTGAAGAGTCCATTTTATTCTTTGTTGTTGATCCCTCAAATTCAATAAAGACGTTCTTGATGCTCAAATCGAGAATTTGTAATTTTTAATGAAGACTTTGAATTGTTTAATACAAAACGTCACATTTGACAGATCAACATAATGTCAAGTCATATCATGGAGGTGAGTTGGAAATAATAACAAATCGTAAGTATTTGACACTTCAACGTGAGTTTGGGAACGCTGTTATGACGTTATATAGTTACAAATCGTAGCTTATTTAGAAGGGAATGCGTTTTTGTAACTATGGTGGTTAGCAATTGATGACTATCGTTATACAAAAGTTACAAAAAGAACGCACCAAAGACCATCGTAAGCGTCATAATTTTTTTGACAGTAGTTTCCAACGTCGTAAGCAACTTGTTAAAATGTGCATGTATACATTTCTTCAAAAAATTTGTGTCGGAAATGTCATTTTTAAAATGGTATTGGTGAAATCAATATGGCAGATGACTTTTGGTAGTGATTTTTCGTATTTTCCTGCAGTTCTCTTAGTTAAACATGTTTTCAATTCAGAGTTATTTGGGTTACGTGATAATTTTAAAGAGGCAAAAGGGTATCGTAAGCTTATATGTTATACTTTACTTATTGTTTGTTGCCAGATTTAATCTGGGTCTTTGAATATTCAAAAATATTTTTTAATCAAGCTGCTTTCAGTATCAAAATCATTTTTTAAAATAGTATTAAAAAATGTTGGAATTTATTTGCAATGAATTTCACATGTGAAAAAGTTTTGTTTTGAAACTCTAACAAATTTAAGCCTTCCCGGAAACTAAACATGAACCTTAAGCCACTAAATATCCTCATAACAGTATCCTGTTTCAGTTATCCAACTTAATTTCCCAACGAAAAAAGTTCAAAAACATTTTGGAAAAATATGATAATTCCTACATTCTGCAGACACTTGAATTACCCCGGCCTTAACAAATCTGATCTATATCTTCCCCCCAGAAAAACTCAAAACACCATTAACACCAAAATGCAGCATTTTGGGAGCTCTAATTCCACTAAATTTTCCTAATGTCCTTTCAGCTCTATTATACTCTATACAAATGTATTCTTGTGCCATGCCGCCGTTGTCATCTCTGTGTAAATTCTTTATATTCATTCTCTTAGTATAAAGACCATTAAACGCATATTATTCAGTACTCGAGTTCAACAATAGGCAAATGTGCGGTGAAACAACAAAACACATACAATCTAGAGCCAGTATCATAGGTCCAGGACTAGGATACGTATACGGCAATGGATACTGTTTCTTTGCATTTCTTCATTATGAAGGTGGTTGTGTTGTGTACTATGTTTGAATGTTTTGCTTTTGCTTTTGCTTGCTCTATCCAAAGTCCGATTTTAGCCGAGCAAACAAACCAATGGGACGGAAGGACTAATGGGCTAGCCATTAGTGTTTATCTAGCTGTGTAATGCCTCTGGGCCAGCAGCACCAATACTGACCATTAATAGCTTTGTGGAGGCAGCAATATCAGTCAAGTATGAGCAAAACCCTTTTGCCTTTGGGTGTGATGATGCTGATGATGATGATGCTGATGATGATAATGATGATGTGGATGTGGATTGTTGATGGTGTGGTGGCAGTGGCAGCCAGACCAGGAGCAAATATCCAATATTATAGAGAAGATGAAGGTATTTTCAAAACAGTTATTTTGATATATTACCAAGAGATTTTCCATCTTATTGATCCGATTGGCATGTTCAATGGAGTGCACATTGGAATATTACCATTTTTGGTATAATTTAGATTTCTGCAACATTACCTGACGCACATTAGCGTCTTAGCTCCTAATCAAAAACAAATTAAGTGTTATATCATCAAAATTTGTGAGGTTAATGTGGTATTGTTTTGCAGTTCAATTGGCCATTGGCCATTGACCATATTGGAATTAAAGTGTCGCCAAGATTTAAGATTATTGAATTGAGGAATTAAATTGAGACATTTTAGGTATTTTTTTTTTTTTGATTTAATTATACATATATTTGATTGAAAAAGTCAAACGGTATCTTAGCGTTCCGTAATCTCCCTTTTGATTGGACAAATGTAATCAGTACTCAGGCTCTAGAAACTATAGGCATCCATCTCTGGCGCGGCGTGGCTTGCTTTGAAGTCATATTTGAAGTACATTGCAAGAGACAAAAATTTTAAAAGCTCAACTAGGAAAGAATGTTCGTGTTTTCAAAGGCCTTGAGATCTCTTGAACCTTACAATTTTGAACTTGATGTTTAATACTTCACATACAAAAAAAAAAAAATTGTGGCAAAAACAATGGCGCCCAACGTGGGACAATCATGCAACCATTTTTCTATCAATCCAAAGTTGTTCCCTAGTGAAGCTCTGCGGCACACATAAATGGCGCCCAACATTGGATTCATAGAACGACACTGTGGTTAAGAGTATCATGCTCTATTGACGGAGTAGGTTGGGCAATGAAATGCACGCAAACAACAATCTATTCATCAACATTTATCCTAGCACACAATGATGGCGCCCAACGTGCAGCTCATAAGTACGAAACTGTATAGTTATAAGTAACAGATTTATTCTGCATACTGATAGAGAAATCCGCGGGAAATGAGGAGCATGCAAACGGCCTTTGATTTATCCAAATTCGTTCCTGGCACATAACAATGGCGCCCAACGGAGGACTTAATCGAACAGTTGTTTCTCAATAAAGCCCAAGCCCACAACATTGGTGCCCAGCTTGGGACTCAAACGACCGGGACTGTGATTAAGAGTCTTATGCTCTGCCATCAGATTTAGTTATGCAATATGGTATGGTAAGCGTGTTGACGTCCTTCTTCTAATCCAAAGATGAATTCCCAGGGAAGCCTTGTACAAAACAATTTTGATGAACAAGGGACTCAAACGAATTGAAGAGCGTTTCAAAATTCTTGTGCTACCAACATAGTTAGTTGGCAATGACAGGCATGCAAATTTTAATCTATTTATCCAAAGTTGTCTCCTGGCACAAAATGATGGCGCCCAACGTGGGGCTCAAAACTACGACACTTTGGTTATAAGGTTTAGTATTATCATTCTCTACCGAAAGGGTAAGCTTGGGCAATGACGAGCTTGCAAATTGTCTTCTATTTACCCAAATTTGTTCCCCCGTGAAGCTGTGGCAAACCACAATGGCGCCCAACGTAGGACCCAAGCGAACGGTACAGTATTTAAAAGTCTCATGCTATACCGACAGAGATATGTGGACTATGACTGACGAGCATGCAAACGTTCTTCTATTTACCCAAAGTTGCTCCACCGTGCAGCCCTGGCTTTACAACAATGGCGCCCAACGTGGACTTGATAGAACAAAACAGTCATTAATAGTATGATGCTCTAGAGACAGAGTAAATCGAGCAAGTACAAGCATGCTGAAAGCCTTCTAATAAACCAAAGATGTGCTTTCAACGTGCAGCCCAAAAATGTCAAGCGTGCTTCCTCTAATCCAAGGTTTGTTTATAAGTGCAATGTGATCTTCAG
This sequence comes from Platycheirus albimanus, assembly GCA_916050605.2. NCBI lineage: Eukaryota > Metazoa > Arthropoda > Insecta > Diptera > Syrphidae > Platycheirus > Platycheirus albimanus. Next base: position 14,440,122 of record OU696698.1, on the reverse strand, counting down.
AGCTTCTCTATTCAGTTTAGAGAGATAGTTTTGAAAAAAAAAAACAAAAAAATGTTAAAACACATCTTCTTACAAGGTCCTTACTATGTTCCCGTCGTATGCTTTAAATTGAACAGATTCTTTTATATTTTTATTAAAGGTCAGCCATAAGCCTATTACTAAAAAAATCATATAATTTACAAAGCCTAAGTCAACTTAGAATGTTTAACAGACCATTTAAATTTATCAACTAAAAAAAAACAAACCATTACAAAAATAATCAAAAAGCATAAAATGATATAAAGGACATAGTCTCTGAGACCAAATATATAGCTCAGCTTGCGTATCCTTGCAGATAAAAGCACAATTTGAAGAGATACGTCAATATTTGTCATCAAGCAGTGCCAGAGGCATCAGCAAAATCATTATTATGATGGATGGGTGAGACACAAGGAGGGTTGGAAAAAAAAAACAAAAAAAGAAGGAAATTTAAATGAAGAACAAAAGTGCCTCCTATGTACATCATGCATCATAGAGATGCGAGCAAAGTCAAAGCGTCAGAGGCACCTTATGGTGAAGTCATTCTCATCATCATAGCAAACAGCCAGTGCTAGTGTGCTCGTGCCAGTGCCATTGTCGTCATGGCCACTACCACACCGCACCATCATTTATCTGCAAACAATTGCGATTTGAATACTTTACATTGCTCTCAAAGGGAATTGTGAAGGGCAACCACGGCAACGGATCGACTGAGGTTTTTTTTTTTTTTTTTTTACATAGAGAAGGTTTCGAGGGTTTTGTGGTTCCCAATGAAGAGAGAGAGAGAGTCTTGATGGGTATTAAGGGTATTTAGCTTTTTGCTTATTCAGTTAGACGAATCAAGGAGGAGTAGAGATGTTATGTTTAAACGTAGGCTATATGATACTACATGTGTACATCTATTCTTGTACATGTACGTACATACATATACTAATACAATATTTCGAATTGCTGTTTAATATTTTTATAAAGCTTGGTGATCTTTTGAAAAGTAAACAGTTTCTCTGATTTCCATATTTCAATATAAAAAGTATTAACACATGCAGTCCAAGTGTCTGTGAAAATTCTGCATTTTTTGTCACCCTTACTTCTGTTTTGATTAGAAAATTTGAATACGTTCATATTTTTTTGTGATTCCTTGTCATATGAAACTAGATTGCCTTATTAGCAGGATACCCATTTAAAAATTTGGCAGTAGGTAAAATGGCTACCAACATAAATTGCCAATCTCAGAAGCAATAAATATAGAAGGAGCCGAAATTTCAAACTTGAGTTCTTCAAGAATGTCTACTGCCTTCCTCCTCCCCCCCTTCCGTTATTTCTAGTTGCATTGTCTAGTTTCAAATTTAGAAAAAAACAAAGATATTCCACACTTCTGAAAACCTTCCTAGTCATCGGAGCGTAGCAAGAAATGAAGATGAATTTCGTATTGGCGAGGTCCAAGATTCTTTCGATAACTATACGAAGAAATAATTACAGCACATGAACTGAGCAGATATTGTTTCGCGTTGTATTTAACTTTAAGGCCGCTTCTGTCACAAGAAAAATTTTCCGACCAAATATTACTCCTAACTAAGAACGGCTGAAAACAAATCTAAGAGTCCACTAAAGTAGTTAAAACTCATCCTGGAGCATAGGGGGCAACCGGATTCTTCCATCATTCTCTGTTCACAGCGTGACACTTCAACTATGCATACGACTCCAAATTCTGGGACTCAGCTCTTCAAAACAGTTGAGGTCCAAACTTTTTTTGGTGTTCCAATTCCAACGCCCTTTTGACATTGAGGATTCCATTCAAAAGCCTATTTTGGTATTGTGTGTCATTGGTCTTCCTAAACTGCTCCCAAAAGCCTGCGTAGTTTACTCTTTACGTTGGCTGGGCTGGCAGAGCATTCCACTTCTTATCAAGCATCTAGATGCCTCTATAAGGCCTTTATAATAAGGGTAAAATTTCGCTGATGATAATCTATGTGAAGGGAAATCGGTAAAAGGAACATCAAAAAGGAAGATTGTGTAATTAAGGTTAAGACAAGAAAAAAAGCGTTTGGGAGGGGGGTCTATTCCCTCCGTTTAGCCGTGAGGTGCAATTTCATAAAAACGAAAAAATTGGAAAAAACAATATTTAAAAAAATAACAGTCTCTTACTACAGTGCCATAACTTTTGTTGAGTCAGAAATCTGTTCTTTTATTATATTTTAGTGAACCATTTTTAGAAAAATTAATTTGCAAACTCAAAATTTTGAAGAAGAAAAAAAAAATAAATGTTCAAACCAATTTTTTTTTTAAACTTGTACGTTATTAAGTATAGTATATCTGGTATTTGATCGTTAGGTTAGATTTTCTTTTTTTTTTTGTGAAGGATTTTTGAATAGCTTGAAGAAAAAAGGCCTAGAATCGTACGGTTTTGAGTTTTAGACTTAGATTCAATAAGAGCATTGAATTTTGACAACTAGAATAGTACCTACATAATAATGTCAATTAAAAAAAAAAAATTAGTTAGAAAATTTATTTTTAATTTTTTTCTTCAAAATTTTGAGTTTGAAAATAATTTTTCCAAAACCGGCTCACCAAAACAACTTTATTTTAAAATGCAATAAAAGAAGAGATTTCTTGCTTTACAAAAAGGTATGACATGACATTGTAAGAATTACTTTTTTTTTAACATTTTCGTTTCCAATAACTTAAGTCATTTTTTTATAAAATTGCAATACTCGGCTAAGTTGGGACATTGTACCACCTTATTCCGATAAAATTAGATGCAAAGAGTGCGCTCTAAAAAATGTCAGCTGTGGAGAAAATTTTATAAAGGATTGGCATTTTCTAAGCCATGATTGTTCTTAAAAAAATTCAGGGGTGTGTTTCCATTAAAGTCAACACTTCTGTTTTTGTTTAAACAGAACCAGTTAAAATTAAAATATATTCACGTAAAGATTTAAATTTCAGTATTTATTTGACTAAATTTTTTAATTTTTCTTCAAATTGTCTTCCTATTCAGGTATATTTACATTGAAGTCATTAAAAAAAAAACTACAAGCGAATAGAAATCTGAGTTAGAAAATCCCTGCTTCAAGTTAAAATCTGAAACAGAAATTTGTTCTGAATTTTATATAAATTTACTCGCATCTACACTCCACATATAGCCATTGTGATGAGCCTCGCGCCGTTCATTCCATGATTTTAATTTTAAGCTGATAAATGACAGGCATCAAAGTTAATTATACAACGAATCCAGGATACAGTGCAGCATACAGTGCGTGGAGGCATAAAACCAAAATAAAGCCTTTCATTAGTCAACAATCAACATATATCAGTCATCACATCACCATTCAAAAACAAACGAACTGCGAGATACATCCTTCGCTCCGTTCCGAAAAGAAATGAATACTACGTTCGTACAGTACATAGATGGTTTGAGTATGTGCTAACAAGGAAAACACTCTACTGTCACACAGATTCCCGCCGAGCCGTTCGCCTGTCAATAACACACGCTGCCGCCGCGCCGCCTCTCCGGTATAGCAGACAAACACAGCATTTTCGACAACAACGACGACCGATTTAATTCGTTCAACTCCGCCTGCCCTAATTAAAATGCACCCCGGGGGCAGCTGATACTTTGATATTTTATATCAAATTAAATGTACGCTATACACACCAACGCACACACGCATACGCATAGTGTGTTGAATCCTCTAAAATGTTATTAAAGCTTGGTGTGTGTAATTAGGCGCAAGCACTATACTAATGTGTTTGCAGGCAAAGATACACAAATACTATACACAACACTGTACGGTAGATATAAAATGCAAATAAGATTCAAATTTGAAGGGATTAATAAATTATACCTCCCCCCGCATCCAAAGTTGAACTCGGAATTTTTGTAATTTATTTTTTTTAGCACTAACTTGTTGGCTAAGGCTTATGGAAATCCACATGCCATCAAGTAGTTTGACGTGTTCCGTTCCGTTGTACCTACACCTACACACTAATGGATTGCAAAAAAGTTTGAGATACATACGAAAATTGCTTCGGACACAGATCTCTATTTGAAATTTTTACAAAGCTCTCACGTCACTCAAAAGTCCAATTAATTTCATTTTTCGAACAGTCAGTCACAAAATAAATTTGGAGTTGCAAACAAAAATTTCACCTTGCATGACATATTAAATTAAAAAAATTAAAAACTTTTCTCATCGGTCAATCATTTGTTTTATTTTTTTTTACAAACATACACATAGGTACTACACTACAACCAACATCAGCCTTTTGTCAACACGGGGTACCTATAGTTCGTCCTTACACCGACCTACTCGAAGCTCCTGAAATCACATCACATCATTAGTTGTTTGCCTGCTGCATGCCGGATATGAAATTAGTTTGGAGTTAGAAAAAGCGCAAACTTCTAAACCGACATCACTGGGTTCTCAATTTCTCATACTAAATGCCGTGACATACCCATTCCATGTCCTTTGGATAAAAATGCAAACTTTTTCAGGGATGTATTTGGTTTCCCTAAAGGCCAAATTTTGTAAATTAAATTTTTCTTTAAAGGACAACATTTATATAAAAAAATTAGTTGTGAAGTTTTGTAGATTTATTTCAACTTTCACACAACCTGGCAATGCTGAAACTTAATTTGGAGATTCAGGCTGGTACATATTCTACTGGAGTATATACTGCTTAGCAAGGGCATGGACTGAACCCTTTAGTACTAGTTTTACAAAAGTGAATCAGCACTGAACCTCGTTTTTAAATTTTTGATCCGTGGATCAACTTTATTTAATCTCTACGAATCGGAGGGTTAACTATTAAGTATTGAATATGTGAGTACAAACCGTTGTAAATTGTTTTTAAATTTTAATCCGAGGGTGAACCACTTTTGCAAAACTGGCCGCCTTTGAAAAGACTGGTAATATCCGGAAAAGATTTGGGAGTAGCAGATTTGCCTCCATTTTTACTTGCAATTATAGGTACTCCATATAAGGCAAGTTATGCATTCGTAAAAAAAAAATTCTAACTATCAAACATGACATTACGATGATAGAGAAGTCGAAAAAAGTGGATCCGACAATTCTGTCTGTCTGTCTGTCCATATGTCTGTCTGTCTGTATAGTTGCCTACAGCCTAAACGGCTAAACCGATTTGCTTTAAACTTGGTACATAGTATTATTATGACGTCCTACAGAGGGGTTTTTGGAATTAGCATTCTAGCTCCAAAACTAACGGCACCTGCCATACGATTTTTAGTGCAAAATTTATTTTTTCTCAAAAACGGCTCCTACGATTTTGATAAAACTTTCTGAATAGTGTTTTCTGTGCAAGCTTTATGTTTTGGTTGGAATAGATTTTCCAGGAAAAGTCTTCTAACGGTACCCCCCATAGCACCGGTTTTTTGAAATCCGATTTTCTCGAAAGCCATGATGAATTTCGATGAATTTCTTAATGCCATTTTATAAACAAAGTAATATAAATTCTTAAAGTTTTCAAAAAAAGTTTTTTTGAGTTTTTTTAAAAAAGTTTGAAAACTTTTTTTTAAGTTTATTTTTTTTTTAAACAGTTTAATCTATATTTTTTTAATTTTATTTTTCTGATAAAAACTACAAAGTGCTAGAAGTTGGCATACTCAAAAAAAATTTGGAATATATTTTCGAAAAGTGTTTTTCAAGAAAAAACTGTTTTTTGAAAAAAACTGGTCGAACGATTTTGAGAAAAAAATTCTTTAAATTCGAAACAGTAAACGAAATCAGATGGCTTACTTTATTTTTTCCAAAAAACGTTTTAACTAGTGATTTTTAAGTGATCAATAAAATTTATATCATTTTTTCCCGAATTTTTGTTTCCCAAAATCTCAAACCGTAATACCACTGTCACACATTAGAAAGAGTTCGTCCGACCCAGTGGTGCACTTTTTTTTTTTTTTGTATAAACTCATACTCAAGGGCTTTTTGATACCTTTAACTAAGGGAACAGAAATGTAGGAATGCATTTTTCGTGGTACAGTTGACTGAGAATTTAGTCTTAGATTATCTCATGAAATCGGGGTACGAAGAAAAAGTGCTGCCTAAGCTGGGAATCGAACCCACTGCTCTAGGTTAGCAACAAAATACTACATCTCCTCTTACCACTGCCGCCCGCTTGTGGTATGTGTTTTTTGGAACGTAAAATTAACATCCGAGGACAACCTTCTTCTCATGTCCTGGTCAAACAATGTCCGTACTGATCTACTTCCAAGTCTCAAAATATAATCAACTCTCGTGAGGTCACATGATGAGTGCCCGAATTGTACGTTGCGAATATTGTTCTTGGTAAGAAGAGGGTCACCTTTTGTTGGACAATCAGATTCCACAGACGTTTCATATAAGCAGGCTTAACATTCCTTCACATCAATTAAACTCCTCAACGGTTTTGAATTAACCTTTTAAGATCAACAAAGTAAACGAATTGTTGAGGTATTATTTTAAATAGCCCGCTATTTCGGTAGCTGTCACTTTTGAAGCTGCAAATTTTTGACAATTGACAAGTAGAAACTACGCAATTAATAAAAATGGAACGATAGTCGGTTCAACAACGCATTGAAATCATTGATGGCCGCTAACAACTGTCAAAGCTTGGAAGTCTCTATTGAAAGACCCTTTAGAAACAAGAAAATATGTAACAAAGAACTCCAAAGCCATTCTGAGTTATATAATCCGGATTAATGATTTCTTTCAGAAAACGGTTAAAAAGTATCAGGTACCAAGAAAAGCATTTCATCGAACACAATGTTCAGGACTGCAGGTTCCAAAACAGACGGGAATAACAAAGATTGATTTCCAACGGTAATGACCATAACCCCGACTTTCTCATGTAAAAAAAAATCTTCACACAAACAAGGGCCTAGTGACGAACACGCAAAACCATTTCTGTGTTCGCGTTGATACCCTCCAGGAATGGAAGGGACCTACAATTCAAGGACTCCTAAAAGTTAGTTCGCATAAAATTTTCAATGCATCTAAAAAATAACACATATTTGCATCTCTCATGAATGATTATTATAGGTATAATATAAAATTTTATTTTCTGCAATAAGGATTCCTATATTATAAAATACGACCATGCATCTGAAAAAATACCCCCTTAAGCCAACATGTCTATGAGCACTTTTAACTTTGCAGCCACCATCATAGCCGCTATCGTCCAATTTAACTTTTAGTTTACAACATTGTTTATGCTCGGTTATACTAGCCATAAAACCGGAAGTGCAATGTTGTGATATTGTGTGCCATCTTTTATGCGCCCGCAGGGTAACAAGGAGTGGTGATTCTCTTCCGTCCGTCAGCAGCCAGCAACGCAGCGAATGCTAAATCCCAATACTCCAAGACGAAGTCCGAAACCCAACCATATACCGACAAAAGCAACAACAACGATACGACAATGTATAGCCAACATTGTCTTCCGGTCCGTGTGGTGGATATAATTTGTGTGTACATATAGGGGGCGCGCGTGATGCGGTTCCTTGGCTATATATACATAGAGGGATGCCACAATGAATGAGTTTAGCACATTAGCCGCCCATTGACTTTGCCTTTCCACGAAACAAAACGAGACGAGACGGGACGAGTTGAGACGACGACACGGCGACGAATGACTTACCAACCCAGAGCAGCGCCACCGCCATAGCCAGCACATGATGCACATCACAGTTTGGCACTTCCGTTGTGAAGCACGTCCACGCAAAGTTATTAATAACTCACCGTCAGGAACTGCAACAAATATTGTTAAAGTTTACACATAAATTTCTGTCATGGGAATCATTAATTAGTAGATTATGTGTGTCAGGGGTTGTACTTGGAAGGAGACTTACCTGTTCGATATTTGACGCCATTCTGGATTCAGGGGGGTAGTGCGGCCGATACCTTTGTCGGGTGTTCCTGTGCAGTGCATACAATTTATCGATTGAAAGTTTATTTTACTCACCAGGCCAGCTCAGGCCATATACATCATCAGGGAGAGGGTGATGATGATGGCAATTTTAACAGGACCGTTGATGATGTGTTTTCGAACAGCAAAAGCAACATCAACTTCGCCAATCTCATTAGGACCTTAACCACAAATATTTAGCAGCGAAAAGTTCTTCTAAAGTGGACGGTGTATAGTCGGTCACCGTTTTATTAGCTTTCCGGAATAGATGGCCATTAATCAATTCATTATAACCAAAGCTGCTGCTGCTGCTGTTTGAGTTCAGTTTGGATGCCGATAAAAGGTACACGGTACAGTCTATGTTGTGATGAAGTTTTGAACTTTAGAAAATATTCCAATATTTTGTTCAATATATTTTTTTTTTTTCAATTTTAAAATAGAAAAATAAAGGAAACAAGGCTAGATTAAATTGAAGTGCATGTTTGGGTGATGATGGTTCAAATCAGTTTATGTTTTGTTGGGTCAGAGAGTGACCATAAAATTAATGGAATAAGTTCATGTTTTAGTTAACATTATCAGAGAAGCTTGGTTAGAGTTGGAACAGGATTTAGATGGTTTGCTTTTAATATTTTGGAAGTTCATCGATTTGCATCCTTTTTGGGTACTTTTAATGGCTGACTTTTGTAATCTGTAGTTGGATTATATAAGTTTGCCTGATGGTGGGAATTAAAAGGTTCTCTATTATTTAAGATTTTTTTTAAAGGTCAATTCTAAGCACTTTGCATTCTATAAAAAGTTGGATTGCCTTTAGTTTGGTGTTTGTGAAATTGATTAAAATATGCGAAGCCCTCGGAAATGGAATATTTCAAGGACTTTTTAGATTTTAAATTTACTTTCGCCACCATAATAAATTATACCAGCTCCAAAATCAAAACAAAATCTTCGAATAAGGCATAAAACACAAATGTGTTTAAAATAATGCAAACACAGTTTTATCGCTAAAAAACCGACGAAATGTTTGACATCTCTCCTTATTCTATCGATGCCTCTGAACGGTATTTTTTGTTTAGTTAGCAGCACTGTTTTCATTGACATCCATTTTGTCATCTAACATATGATTTATCCTAAGTTTAGTTTTCCATTTCGTTGAATCGACTGACGCCTGAACGATGCACAGCGGCCAAGTAAGAAGTTGATTCAAAGAGTTATTTGAGGATCCTACGTACATATAACCCCCAACAATATATTTACAACTGGGCTCTCTTTTGGACACCATACCCCTTAACATTTGCTTGGAAGAACGCATTGTTTGTCATAGTTGTCCACCATGATAGCCAAGAATACTTATTGAAGCGGTCTTATTATTCTGAAAATGAAAATGGCTGCTATGAAGGATTTCGTAGTCCGCTATCATTCCATATAGGTAAGGTTCGGGTTCGGTTCGCCTCAATCGGATCCCAATGGATCCTTTGTGCTCCGTATGTGTGTATCCTCGCTCCCCAACTCACAGCCTGAACCAACCTAAATGGTTTCGGGAGACTCAGGATGTTGAAGAAGATCTCTCCAAAGGCTGCTTTTCTGCTGTTTTCCAAGCTAGATCACTCATAAAGGAAGCGATCTTCATCGGCTTGACATTTTTTTCATTAGGTCAGATGAGCTGAATATGGGCTTCCATTGAATTGTGACCAGAGAGGATGCCTTGAGTTAGAACTTATTTGATGTCTATATGAGGCAGTTACCCAAACCATAGGGTTGATTCACGAATTTTGCTGGAATAGCCGGGTCTTTGATGTTCCGATTGTTTTCTGTAAAAACAAGGTGTTAATTATATTAGTTAAGTAACAAATTTCAAAGGCGAGGTAGCAAAAAAGATGGTAGGAATTAATAATAATAGGAAAAAACAAAAGTGAAATGAATGACATTTGGAAATAGATTAATCCAAACAAAAAATCAGTACTAACCACTTTCCGTTATTTTGAGTAATTTAAAAAAATAAAATATGTTCTCTTAAAAAATCCATTTAACAATTTTGCATAAAAATTTAATATAAAAAGTTATTAAAAAAAGTAATCCCCCAAAAGAATCCACAAAAAATGACAAAAAAAAAAAAATAAGGACGAAGCACTTTCCACTCGCTTTGTGTACTTGTTGCCGAAGGACCACCCATAATCATCTCATTACGATTTTGTTTTTTGGTTGTTTTTCTTTCTCTGACTTCACAACCCCACATAAAGGATTATAAAAGTGTCAAATGGCTTCCAGAAGTTCTTTTACACAAAATAAACATTGGCGCTATTGCACTGTCAACTCCATTACAGAAAACACAGACTAGACAGTCGACAGTGTAGTGTGCAGTGTTTCTATTTGCCATGAGTAAATTTAAATATTGAGATTCCGCCGTCAGCCATTTTTTGTGCCATTCGGGATGGCAATCCTACAAAAAGAGAGAGACAGAGAAGGAGAGTATGTATAAAACTAGCTACAGCTGCAATAAAATATCGCAATGCGATGTAATAATAACTTCCCTTGACGTTTTAAGGTGCAAGTGGGTGCATCGTCACTGTGATGTGGCCTGTGGGTGAGTATGGTGGCCACTGCTTGCGTCCCTTTTAGGTTGGAGTGCAGAGAGGTTAGTGTTGAACTTACTACGAAAGTGCCATCGTGCTGCAAGTTCATTTCAAAGTTTAATCCGTGGATAAAGTAATGAGTTTTTTTTTCTTCTTTCTCTTTGCATTGGCGTTGGTTTGGTACCATTTCATCGCCACAAGCAGTCGTCAGCAAAGATGCCTGCTGCGTCATCGTCGTAATCGCAGTCGTAGTTGTAGTAGTAAGTCGTCGTCGACTGCAATTTGCCTCAGCGATTAATTTGGTGCTAGCAGGATGCAGGACCAGGACTACAACTAGAGGACCAGGACTCATGGAAAACATAGTATACACATCCACCAACATTTATACAAGATTGCTTGCTTCAGGTGGGATGATGTTTGCCAACTACTGTTTTATTTGTGTTGGATTGCAATAGCAACAGGGATACGAAATGCGTGTGCGGGCGGGCTTTGCGAAACTTCTTCGCGATAGCTCTTTAACAAATAGTACGTTCTTTGGTCGACAATTGGTTTAGGTATTGGATGTTAGTGTTCCCACTTCAACAAAAAAAAAATGTTTTAACAACAAAAATCTATATATATAAAAAGTAAACTATATTTTGTTGGTCGCCGATTCACGCCTTAACCCGTCTACCAATTTCAGCCAAACTTTCACACATCTTTGGTATTGGTCTATATACGAATTCGGTGAAGTTTGGTTGAAATCGGTATGTGTGTGTTGTGCGTGCGTGAAAAATAAACTTAAAGCTCACTTAGCAAAACTCAAAAATTATTTATTTGAAATATAAATCAGTCATCGTCAGAATTTTAAAATATTGGATTTTTGTTTTTAGTTTTGAAGTCAAAAACATAAACATTTGTTGTTGTTTTTTGCTATTTTTTGTATTTTTGTATGGTTTCACGCGGTGTATACAAATACACAAAAACATTATTGTGAAGTATTCAAGAAAGGAGAATGGGCAATTTTGTATGGATCGTGGGCGTAGGCGGCCAAGAACGATATTGTTATTTAATGATTTGAATTACATAGTTATACTTTCTAAAAGTTTTATAACTGCCAGGTGCCAGTAAACTTCTAATACTTTTAAAATGCATTATTGTTTTTGAATGCTTCATACAATTTTAATTAGTATTCTGTCCATAGAAAAAATCATTACAGAATATAAAAACTTGAATTTGAGACTTATTTTGTAAATGGCCGCGAGCGCCAAAAACTGCCAATACTCCTTTGATTTTCGAAAAAAATGTAATCGTGACCTTATGTATGTATGTATAGGTATGTATGTAAAACACTTATGGGTAATGGTGAAGCCTGGTCGCTATATTTTGAGTAATGGTTTATGGGAAACTGAAAGAGTTTTTTTTGGTTGCCCAATAGATGTTGCATGATTGGATTTGTGTCCAAGCGATGATGTTGTTTCGATGTGGTAAGGAGTCTTTTGGTTACCTGCACATTTAATAATAAAGCAATAATGTTTCAATGGTTGTTTTTCTATTTTTTTCATGGAATGGCAATTGTATGCGCGTTTACAGTTAGGGGGTCATTAGAGTTTCTAAAAAACATCAAAATCATGATTTTTGGGTGTATGGCGTATGAGCACTTTTTTATGTTGGTTTTAAAATAAACATACATATACATACATAAATAAATATTATTTCTTTAAGTTTTAAAAGTAAAAAAATGTTTGAAAGTGTGCGAATGATATACAGTGAAAGCTCCCTTAGGCGGACAGCGACGATCGAGGCACTTGTGTCCGTCTAAGGGAGTTGTCCGTCCAAGGGAAAAAAATTAAAAACCAATCAAAAATAGTTTTGCATATAAAAATTATTTCAGGTATGCTAGATTATTTGTAGCAGACCACAAACACACACAGCTACATTGCAATTTTGCTATTTTATTGGTTAAATTAGTTCATTTGTCCTCATCATTCTCATAACATGTAAGAAAAGCTATGGGAAAATGTAGCTGATGATGTTTTTGTCCGCCTAGAGAATAGAATTTACCAAATTGTGGCATATGTGCCTGTCCGCGTCCGGGTAAGGGAGTGTCCGCTTAAGGGATCATAAAACGTACGGAATTTAAATTCAAGGTCCACGGTCGGGAGAATTTGTCCGCCCAAGGGGATTGTCCGCCTAAGGGAGGTGTCCGCAATGGGAGCTTTCACTGTATGTATATAGATTATATAGATGGAGTTATTTTGAAGAAGCAGTGATCCTGCAGACTTTAACTCTCTGACGTAATGCTCGCGCGAAATTTCTTAACATATTGTGATAAATTTAAAGCAAAACAAATAAGACGAAAAAAAAACACCAGCAAAGCTCAAAAATCATTTATTTTAAATATTTATAAGTCATTGTCGAAATTTTATTTTAAATTAAAAAACAGCGTTTAACGCATAAACGTTGATTAAAACTGGTTCATGTTTTTTTTAATATATCGGTAAGTTTGTTTTCAAGATTTAAGATAAGATACATTTATTACTTACACATAATTTTTTCATTGTTTTAGTTGAGTTTGTGTTTAAAAAAATGCCAAGACAAAGAAGAAGTGATATTGGTCATCGGTCGTTAAGAACGCAAAACAGATCAAATCAAAGGCAAAATCAAACACAAGAAGAGCGTGAAAATAGAAATCAAATTGAAAGGGAACGTATGGCAAGATCACGTTCAGTTCAAACACGAATCAATGTACATTTTGCTTTGAATGGAGCTGGATTTCGATACAATAACGCCATTGATTATAGTTTGCATAAATTTGTGGTTATTGGCGAAATGAACAAATTATGTCATTATTGTAATGCATTAAAATTTGAAACAGAAACTCCTGGAATGTGTTGTGCTTCTGGGAAAGTTCGATTACCAGAATTACAATATCCACCTGAACCATTAGCATCATTACTTTCTGGCACAACACCTGAATCAAAACATTTTTTGAATAACATTCAAATGTACAATTCATGCTTCCAGATGACATCTTTTGGAGCTACTAATATAATAAGAGATAATTTTATGATGACATTTAAGGTAATTTCGGCATGAGACATTTCAAAAGAAACACTTGAAAGAGGAAGCAAAATTGCAAGCTCATCTTATGAATACTTTCCTTCTACATTACAGATACAAGGGCAAGTTTATCATAAAATAGGTTCATTATTGCCCATCTCAGATGCAAACCATCAATTTTTGCAAATTTATTTCCTTGGAAATAATGAAAATGAAGTGGATAAACGTTGCGCATTCTTTGTAAATGCAAGAAGAATGATAATTCAAGAATTGCAATCACTATTTCATGAACATAATGAATTAGTTAAAACGTTTAAGACAGCACTTGAACAAATACAATCTGATGATCATAAAATTGTTATTAGAGCTATCTGCTCGGAAGGGCAGAACAACGTCTGCCGGGACAGCTAGTAATTTTAATACAATTTTTAAACATTATTGTTCACAGATTCTCTAAATAAAATTGTTTGATAAATAAACTTGAGGGAAAACCTCATTGGCTAAAGCAAGAACTGGACATGTTACTGACAAAACTCCGCACGATAAGTCATCCTGCAGTACTGATACTTCTATTGAAACGACACCCAAAAGTCGGGGAACAAACGTGACTTTATCAACGAGGTCCTAAATAATGGGATAAAAATTTTTGTTGCAAAAGCAAGGATATTTTTTAATTGGCTTTTTTTTCTTACTACCTCAATGCGTCCAAAGTGTTCCTCTTGTCGACGGTCGTGGGATGGTACCAGCTATATATTCTGATTAAGAAAAACGACTGCAACGGTATGAATTGGTGGATTGGTTTTAATCCAAAACACGAGATTGGCAGGAATGTATCCTAGACCTAGAGCCTTCTTCCGCTTGCACTGTGAAGTCCCTTACTATTATTTTGATATTTTAGAAAAACTTTTGTTTTTCTTCTAATATCCCGATCTAGATCCCCGTTTTTATCTGGTCACGTCACAGAAAAGAAAAAGGTAATCCAAACACCCCCACATATCTTCTTCCATATATCACACTTTTTTCATAAGGTATACCTCTTTACTGGGTGCACCAGCAGCCGTTCAATAAACGTGCAAACATTAAAACCTGAAACAACTACATGGGAAAGATTTATGCGGAATAATCAGCTTGATCAACAAATTGCATATTTGGAATGGAGATTCGTGTAGAATGGATTATGTAACTCCTGATTGTAGAATCTAGTAAAGAGGTGCAGCCTTTTGCTCAGGACAGCGGCCCCGAACGAGAAATTTAATTATTTTGTGAACACTTGCCTGAGTTAGAGTCAAAAACAGATGTGCAGTCAGCTTGCAGGAGGGGTTAAAGTGTTGCTGCTGACAGCAGTACCCGAAAACCAAGAAGATCTGGCACAGGAGTCTTAGTCAGCCGTTTCCAAATAAACTGAGGGTATTAGCGAGACCATCTGAGTTAATTACTTTGTTTTATGATTTTTTGGTTTTAAGATTTTTTGGAACTTGAACTTAAATTCAACCTGCTGATGATGGTATTAGCATTGACACTTGGGTTTTGATCGTAGTATACGAATCTATTAAACGACAGCAGCGCCAATCTTCTTAACAGATTGTTTTTAGAACTGAAGTCACTTGCTGTTTTGACAGCGACTCTCTGAAATTATTTGTTGTGGTTTGCATGAAATCAATGGACGCGCCAGTGCCAGAACAGTGCTGTCAACGTATACTACACAAGTGTGTGTCACCCTCTATGGTATTGAAAATACCATGGTAGGTATCTATACCAGCAGTGTACCCCGGCTATAAGATTCTTATGTTAGGAACACATCTTAGTGCCTTATCAAATAAATAATCCTCAACAATAAAACGAATATTGTCAATAAAACAAAAAAAACCAAACAAGTGGTAGCACTTAGCATATACACACTCTTACAAGTCGTAAATTAAGAGTGCCTCACAGTGTTTAATTCCACTTCGGTCGTTGTGCAGTGCCAGCCTTGCAAATATTAACGAGGCTTACTTACTCGCTGGGGGGTGAAATAACGGCTTGCTTGCTAAAAACTTACTCCGAAATCCCTTTTCGTTTTATAAAACGTGAATATGTGTACAACCACGTCCGTCGCATCATCATCGGCGTCGTCGTCGTCCTCGTGCAATAGAAAAGAAAATGTTTCAACGAAAACGAACAATTGTACAAATGTACATTTCTATAAGTTCCTCTGTGTACATTTGGGCTCTGTATAGTATAAACGAAGGAATAGAGAAAGTTTTCTCTTCTTGAAATCCTTACAAATGTTTATCTTTGACTAATCCTTCGTATATATACTAAGCAAGCAGCACAAGAGCAACTTAGCGACGACCATCCTTTGGAGAGTGTATGTACCTTACCTACTTGTACAATAGTTGTATATTTGGAATGAATGAATCCATGAGTACACCAGAATCCATGGGCCCCGATGGTGTACTTCTTGGATTGAACTTTGTCTTCAGACTTTAATCGCTTCCCGAAGACAAAAGTGTGTCTCGCATTATCAGTTCTACATATTATATATATATATAGAGTTGGATGGGGGTAAAAGGGGACTGAAAATTGGTTGAAAGTTCAGAGACTCAGAGGTGCGGTTCACCGAAAACTGAATAGAGCGAGCCGAGCAACTGAAGATGTTTTTCTTTAACCCGCTTAGATTTTCTCCGCCATTTAATGTTTTAACGTGAGTTCCAAGTTCCCGCAGCAGGATGATGCTGGGAACCGCACACACCAACTTTTTGTGTGTTGGTCCTGTTTTTTTTTTTTTTTTTCTTGTTTTTGTGTACCTAGTCCATGACTATTGTTTCGTGGATAACCGGATTGATAAATATAAGGAATTTCCCGTTCGCCTTTTTTCCCCCAACGAACGTTAAGTTCATTTCATTTGGGGCTACAACAGTTAAGCAAATATTTGTGAAATTATTTTTGTGAAGCTTTTGTTGAACTTTTGCACTCATTTTGTGGATAATTAGCTTGCGTGACACGTTAATTCACTTGGATGAGAAAAATAACCCAGAAACGTTTAAGGAATTCCCAAATTTTGATGAAGTCAGCTAAATTTTTGTTGATTCATTCCACTTCGCTGAATATTTTTGAAATCATTTTGAATCAGAATCAGAATTTGGGATTAGTGTGAGAGATGAAATAATATTTTAAAGACAAAATTATAAGGACAATCAATCACGTGCCAAAATTTGTTGGCACATCCCACTTCTGAATTAATTGCCGAACCACCAGGCAAATAAGTCATTAAATATACAACGAAGACATGTTGTATTTGTGGGCTTATTTGGGGTTTTGTCTTTTGGTTTTTGGGAGGAATAATATATTCAACAGCTGGAAGATGTCTTCTCATCAGTCATAGAATAAATATCAGGAATAAGCAAAACAATTAACACTATCCCCGGTTTTTGTATATACATTTTGTTTTCTTCGTAATTAATAACACTCTGTGTCTGTCTGTGTAAGGATTGACCGTCCCGCAGGCAAAACTATCGTTTAACTAATAAAGCGAGGCCTCCTGGGAAGGAATACAATAAAAATAAAGAAAACGAGATCCATAACAGTTACAGGACACATTTAGGTTAATTTTGCGACAAACGAAACTTATTTTGTCACGTCAGTGTAATTCGTATAATTGACGCAAAGACGAATGATTACAAATGGCTCTAGGACATCCCCCGGTGAGACATAAATTCGGAAATATTATACATCACTAAGATTAGCTTGAATTCATGCGTCAAGGAACTTTGATTTGCTTATGTTCGGGCCCAGTTAACTAGTCTTAAATAAGGGAAGACAAAAAAGTATATCGTTTTGACATTGGGAAATTGTGTTGGCCATATTTTTGGACTGCTCGAATCAACTGTCCCGAAAATGAATCGATAGTTTTGAAAATGAAAAAAACTCTAGGATAGGTAGGTACTTTACAAAAATATAAAGAAATGAGTTCCGTGTTGTTGAGTTTTGTTAAGAGGACTCATTATAAGAAAGAATATGGATTTAAACAATGATACCGCATTGAACAAGTCTGAATTTTGCAATACGATGGAAAAATTGGGCCGGACAATACATTCCACATTCGGGTCGTGCTGCTCAACAACGAGTACTTATACTGAATAAGACGTGTGAAATTAAGTTCAAAAGTAAACGGAAGGCTGCGAAATTCGTTTACGGGAATAAATGCAACTGGTTGTTGTGCTAGAAGCTAGAGCGATGTTTTTCCAACGAAAGAGACTACAGCTTTTAAAATTATGCTATTAAAGCAATATTTTAAGATAGAAGTTCAATAAGCTTATCATGCTAATGCATTGTTCTTTTTGTACATCTCCAGAATAATACAATTCAACTTAAAATCGAATATGATCTTAGTCAATAGTGGATTTGAAGCATAAAGCAAGATTTCATTGATTAAGATAAAAAAGAGTCGGTGCCAGTACGGAACCTTGGGGTACACCAGCATTTTTTTTTTAACCTGATTGCCAACATAACAAATGAGATGTGAAAGGTTACCTTAATTTGTCAAAAAAAGTGTTCATCGATACCAAATATTCGAACTTTCAAGAGACCAAGGAACATTTTTAAAGTCCTCAATGGTTCTTCAGGTTGTGAATGGAAACAAAAATTTACTGTGTTGCAAACAATCAAGCTCGATTTAAAAAACTAGACATGACGTGTGATCTGCTTTTTTGATTTAGAATCCTGTAAGGGTGCAGGCAGTTTAAGCTTGGATTAAAAAAAAATGTATTCCAATTTTGCTCCTTCCAGATCTCACGTTCCTATCGTCTTTACATTCTCTAGAAGAGCTTGATCTTTTTTTTTGTGATTTAGGTTATATCTTGGTACTACAAGACAAGTTAACAATCAAACATAACATTACGATGATGGGGAAGTCGAAAAAAGTGGGTCCGACATCCGTATGTATCGGCAGTCGGCACCTACACCTACAGCCTAAACGGCTGGACCGATTTTCTTCAAACTTGGTAGATAGTATTATTATGATGTCCTACAGAGTGTTTTTGGAATTAGTATTCTAGCTCTTAAAATAACGGTACCTGCCATATTATTTTTATTGAAAAACTTATTTTTCTCAAAAATGGCTCCTAAGATTTTGATAAAACACTCTGATTTGCGTTTTTTGTGTAAACGTTATGTTTTGTTTTGGTTACTTTTCAGGGAAAGTCTTATAAGCGTTTTTTCAATTCCGATTTTCTTGTAAGCCACTGGACGGATTTTGATAATTTTCTAAATATGAAAGCCCGTTTAAAAACGAAATAATATTAATTCTTAAATTTAAAAAAAAAAGTTTTTTTGAGTTTTCTAAAAAAAATTTATTTTTTTATTTTAGGTTTTTTCAAAAACGAGTTTTTAAAAAACTTTCAAATTTTTGTTTTCTGATAAGAACTAAAAAGTGATAGATGTTAACATACTCTTACAAAGTTTAAAGTAGGTATGTTATCGAAAAGTTTTAAGAAAAACTGGTCGAACGATTTTAAAAGAAATGTTAAACAGTAAAGGAATTCAAATGGCTTACTTTATTTTCTCAACCTTTTAACTACTGATTTTTAATTGATTAATAAAATTTCATGTGATTTTTCAATGCTTTATTTTCAAAACCATCAATATTGTTTTTATAAAATAACAATTATTATATTAAAGAGAAAAACAATAGATTTTGTGGGTATTACTTGCACATAAACATCTTGTGTATGAAATCACTTTTCACTAGAAACTTTAAAAAATTGTTTTTGTAAATAAACGGTATTTATAATGAATTCGCAAGATCGAATTTTGCGTCTCTTAATAGAAACTAAAAAGTTTGTGTATGAAAAGAAATTTTTGAATTTTGGGTGTGGCGCCCACTTTTCATGAAAGAACGAAAAACGTAGTCTCAAAAATTTAAGGTAGGTACTTCCAATATTCAATTTAAACCTTTTTCCTTCCGTTCTTTATTTGAAAAATATATCTCTACATTTTCTTGTGTAAGTTTTTTCAATACGCCCACTTTTGAAGGCGTGATTTTGATAAAATACCTTTGTTCAGGTAAGATTGTTTAAAAATCTATTCGATTCAGCTGTAGTTTTACACATATGCCTAAATACTGATCAAAGCTCAGTTAATGCTTCAAATTTTTAAGACACGCCCTCCTTTAAGGAGCGTTTCCTTCAAAAGTCGTATAATGCATTAATTTTTTAACGTTTTTTAACTATCCGTTGCAGTTTTGAAGTAAAAAGATCAACACTTAGATTTATATTCCTTGGTTACACGTAGCAGAGTGTAGTCCAAGAATTGTTAAAAACACCCATAATTGATATTTCCATTCAAAATCTAATTTTTAAAAACTTAAGTTTTGTCTTGTTTTGTTCAAATCGATCTGCAAGAATAAAATTGAGTGTCACTGAGCTCATACCAATTGCCTTGGCAATAAAAAGTTTTAACTTTGGGCGTGGCGCACGCCTTTTTTTATTGTGCCAGCACTAATTGAACATCACACCACACAAAATTAATGTTATTGAATTATGTGAATGTACTGTGGTAAAAATTTTGCGTCATAATATGTATATAGTACCAGTTTATATAAATTGCAATAGGTGGATTGAAGATGCTGAAAAATTAAACAACTTATTATTTATTCTATCGAGTAAAAGTGTGTTGGTAATTGGCGATTTAAATGCAAGGATAGGTAACTTGCAAACCTTTATTGTTTCACAAAAAAGTTATAACAGAACGTCGAAAGACACCATATGCAACCAACATGGAATACATATTCTTGATATTTTTCAAACCTATGGCCTAGTTGTTTTAAACGGGTGCACTGAAGGAGACACAGACGGCCATTATACTTTCATTGGAGGTCAAGGAAAGTCAGTAATAGATTACTGCGCTGTTAATAATGAATGGGTTGATCTTATCACTAAATTTGAAGTTCAAGCACAAAATCATTCCGATCATATGCCCATAATTGTTGAATGGAAGAGTCAAGACGCAGAAGATCGAGCAATTCTAAATCTATTACCAAAACTGAACTGGAAAATTCAAGATGCTACAGCATACAATAGAGCGATTGACAGTTATTTCGAAAACATTACAAATACAGATTCAGTAGAGATACAGGCGTTGCAAATAACTGATTGTATAAGAAGTTGTGCACAAATACGATCGTCACCCGGAAATAAAATGTTTAAACAAAATTGGTTTGATACTGAATGTATGAATGCTAGGAAAAAATCATTTGCACTACTAAAGTTATGGAGGAAAACTAACTCAGACGTTTTGAGAGACTGGTATCTAGAATATAACGCTCATTATAAAAGTCTATGTAATGTCAAACAAGTTGAATTCAGAAACAAGCAAGCTGCTCAGCTAGTAAACATCAAGTCTTCAAAAGAATTTTGGAAAACGGCAAGAGAAATAAATGGATCGGGGTTTTCAATAGGAACGAGTGTATCTGCGGGTGACTTAGCCCTTCATTTTCAAAACTTGCTCTCATCTCAGACAAATATTCATTATATGACTGCCGAACCATGCGTAATCGACGAAATCCTGGATCAAGAAATAAGTTTGATGGAAATAGAGCAAACCCTGAAATATTCCAAAGACGGTAAAGCACCAGGCGAGGATAGGATCCCATACGAATTTTTCAAAAATGGATCTCAGACTCTTATTCATCAGTTGGTTAAAGTCTACAACAATATCTTTCAAAATACAGTTGTACCCAAATCATTTAAAAAGTCAGTGAATTTCCCAATCCACAAAAAAGGCCCACTGGAAAGAGTTGAAAACTATCGTGGCATATCATTTATGAATACTATTGCCAAACTATTTTGTACAATACTTTCCAATAGACTTGAAAAATGGGTAGAAGAAAAAAACATCCTTACTGATTTACAAGCTGGATTCCGGAAAAATTTC
Source organism: Platycheirus albimanus (assembly GCA_916050605.2). NCBI lineage: Eukaryota > Metazoa > Arthropoda > Insecta > Diptera > Syrphidae > Platycheirus > Platycheirus albimanus. Next base: position 14,418,688 of record OU696698.1, on the reverse strand, counting down.
TCAACATTGGATCATATATTTAGTCTTACATCAATAGTAAGAGGATTTCAAGCTAGGAAAAAGAAGGTATACGCATTATTTGTCGATTTTAAGGCAGCTTTCGACCTTGTAAACAGAAATGCTCTTTTTAACAAACTATCGCAGTTAGGAATATCTACGAAACTTATACGGATATTGAAAGAAATGTATTCTGGAACTGAGGCAGCTGTTTGGGATGGCTCAAATCTTTCAGAGTATTTTGAAACAAGTAGTGGCGTTAGACAGGGTTGCCCTCTAAGTGGATTACTGTTTGCACTCTTCATTAACGACATTGTATCTGAACTTCCTGGTGGTGTAAGAATTGCAAACTTGGTCATAAATGTGTTGCTGTATGCCGATGATTTAGTGATTTTAGCCGAAACCCCCCAACATTTGCAACTAATGATAAATCGTCTTTCTTCATTTTGTGAAAAGTGGGGTCTTATAATAAATACAGAAAAATCGAAGATAATGATCTTTTCAACATCTAATCGAGGCACAGCTTTACAAAACTCTAATTGGTTCATTAATGAAAATCGTCTTGATATTGTAAAAGAATATAAGTACTTGGGAGTGCTTCTTAATTCATCTTTAGATTTCAAGGAGCATATCAAAGAAAAATCAAAGGCATCACAAAATCTCATAAATTCAACCTGGAAAAATATTTTTTATAATGAAAACATATTGTTATCTACAAAGTATAAAATCTTTGATTCGGTGGTGAAATCAACCTTATTCTACGCTGCACAAGTTTGGGGGTCAGAAGAGTTTGAAGATGCAGAAAAGCTGAATAGAAACTTTGTCAAGAAATTGTTTAACCTGCCTATTAAGACACCAAACTATGCAATATATCTTGAAACTGGTCTGGCGAGACTATATGTAAGCACACTTAAACTTCAAGCTGATTTTATTTTAAAAGTACTCGATTTACCAGATACACGATTAACAAAGAAAATGCTAGTCTATGAAATCAGAAACAAGAACTGGTGGATGGCAAAATGGGAGAATCTTAGTGAAGTGTATGGTGAAGATTTAAATACATTCCCTAGTGATCTAAACCTCTTAAAAGAACGTCTTTATCGCATCCTCCAAAAGTTTGAAGACAATCAAAGAGTCCTGTTGGAAGCGGAAGCTCAGCAATCTGAGAGTAGAATATTGTATTCGCAACTTAATTTCAACTTGATGCACAAAAATTACTTTAATGATTGTTTTAACTACAAAGAAATTTCATGGATTTTCAAAGCCAGGTGTGAAGTTCTTGGCCTTAATGGAGCACCTTATAATGGAAGCTTCGACCAATTTTGTTCTTTGTGTAATCTCAAAGAAAAGGAGGATTGTTTCCATTTAATCGCAGTTTGTCCAATTTATGGAGCGCAAAGGCAAGCATACCTTGGAAAGAAAACATTATCGATGCTGGAAACTAAAAATTTTCTTAATGGCCTGAACTGGAAAAAACTTTATTCTTTTGTTAAAAGTGCGTATAATTATCGTATGTTATTAAATAATGAATTTGAATAGTTATATTTAAACTATGTGTACTTTCATTTTCAACAATTTAAAATAGCTTCATAATAAAAACAAAAATGTTTAATTTTGCCAATCGAGCTGACGGCAAAGCCATAGCTTATAATTTCATTTATAAATATGCAAATGTATTGTTTTTTATAAGTTCAATAAATGAAACTTACTTACTTACTTACTTACTTACTGTTATTGAATTTTTTTCTGTCTGCTAAAGAAGAATTTTGTTTCTGAAACTGAAACATCGGCTGGCTGCGGGAGGCGAACCCATATGCATATACAAATACATATACAAAAATATGGGGAACAGGGTATCCAACAGTTCGTTGCAAACGTACTGTAGCTCTCTCTTATGTTTTTTTTTCGTCCAAGCTAAAGGTTCTCTTCTAAACGCTCCGAAGCGTAGTCAGCGAACAAACGGCATTGTCAATGGGTGAGTTGGATTATTTACGTGTGCAGGCCCAAGTCTCGATCCAAAATTCACCCAGTTGAAGTCTGCAAAAGGTCTTGTGCAGAAATCGACTAGATCGGGTTCTGCTGCACGTTCGTGGACTTTTATTATGTCTGATTGATTACTGTGCTTTTCGTCCACAATTTGGTCCCAAAAACGATATGGACCCAACTGTGAAGGGCCACCATGCAACGTTATAGCACAAACGACCACACATTTGATAATAAAGCTTTATCATTTGGATTTTCTGTTTTAGAGTGCAAGTTTCCATATTGATTTGAAATCAGTTATTGACATTGACAGATGTCAGCAAATTAACATGACCGCTACAATCTTATCCATTTATAAAAATTGATCCCCCACAACAGGACTATGGTTTACTTTTTGCTCATTCATTATGTAATTCTCCTGCCTCAAATTATTGAACGTCAGATCTTTTGACGACCTAACTCCCTTCTTCACCACTTCATGTTTCAGATTCTTAATTTGTATGACTTCTTTTTTTTTTTTTTTTTTTTTTCCAAATAAGAAGCACAACAAGTTAACTCAAAATAGCTACATTAACATAAGAAGCCCTCTTCTTTCAAAAGGATAATAGAGCAGCTTTTCATGGGAAAAGTTCTTAAAATAAAAACTCATCAAGTTTGCAATTTAATGTTATCTTTTATACATAAATGGTTCCCTTACCTAGCTATATAATATAGAATTGCAAGTTATCATGATAGATAGTAGATATATAGGTAATATGGGAACATAATTGAATTTTCTATAATCGGATGAGAATGCTTTTCAATTTCAAATTCAATCAGATTGCTCAGAAAAAGGGAACACAAATAGTTTTATTCTTCAGTCTCAATATCCTTATAGCCATAGGAAAGGGTATTCTTCGTTAAGGGATTTTCTATTTCTAGGAATAACAAATAATATACCTGTTCATAAGGTTATTTTCTATCAAATACAAGTAGGTACAATATTTATTTTATTCTATCGAATACAAAAAATAATAGTTTAGAGACTTAAAAATAAGAAGATGGTAGCAAAGCAGCAGGAGTTGCATCTTTCTTGAATTATTGTGTTCTTTTTTAAGTTCGCAGAATTGTGGAGAACAAAACTACACAACATATAGGAACATTTTGTTGACTCTAAAATTAAGAAATCGTATTAAATTTTACAGAACAGATTTATATTCGTGTTCCAATTATATTATGTATAACAACACATGGCTGATTCTACACAACTGGTTTATTGAATGATTTCCGGTTCCTGTAAATGTAGGCGGTTGACATGGGTTGCTTTATTGTTTAAATATGGAGCAAATATGTGTATAATGTAGATTTGTCTATTTTTCCTGCTACTGAAACTGTTACTTTTATCAGTTGCCGTGTGATTATACTCTATTTTATAAGTTCTTGAATCGGTAGAATCCGCCCAGAAACACGCCCAGAATCACCATTTTTGTTAAACAACCTCAATTTGACAAAATAAAATTATGTTTTTTGTACAGATGTGATAAAAGCACTAGCAACACGAAAGCCTTTGGTGAATCTTTTTCCAATCAAATAAAAATATTTCAGTTTGGGCGTGACTGACGCCCACTTTTTATACAAAACTGTCAATATCGTTTTTATAAAATAACAATGCTGACATTAGAGCGGACAACATGCAAATTTGTGGGTATTACTTGTACATAAAGATATTTTGTATGAAATTAAAAAAAAAAAATTATTTTGGGTGGGCGTCACCACTTTTCATTAGAAAATATAAAAAATTGTTTTTGTAAATAAACGGCATTTATAATGAATCCACAAGTGCAAGTTTGTGCGTCTCTTAGTAGAAACTATGAAAAGAAGTTTATAAATGTTGGGCGTGGCTTACGCCCACTTTTCATAAAAGAACGAAAAACGCAGATTTAAAAATTTAAGGTAGGTAACAAAATTCAATTTTAACCTTTTTTTCGTTCGTTATTTGAAAAATATATCTCTATATTTTGTTGCGTAAATTTTTTCAATACGCCCACTTTTAAGGGTGGAATTTTTATAAAATACCTTCTTATTCAGATAAGATCGTTACAAAACTACTCTCTTCAGCTGTAGTCTTACACATATGTCTGAAAATTGACTAATTATTATCAAAGCTCAGTTAGTGTTTTACAGTTTTGTTTACAAATTTTTAGGACACGCCCAGTTTTAAGGGGCGTTTCCTTCGTCATGGTATGCATTAATTTGTTAATGTTTTTGAATTATCGGTCTCAGTTTTGAAGTAAGAAGATGAACACTTCGGTTTATATTGCTTGGTTACGGAGCAGAGTGTGGTTCAAGAATTTTTAAATACACCCAAAATCGCTATTTCCATTCAAAATCTTGTTTTTAAAAATTTAAGTTTTGTCTTGTTTTGTTCAAATCGTTCTGCAAGCTTAAAATTGAATGTCACTGAGCTCATATGGATTGCTCTGGTAATAAAAAGTCTCAATTTTGGGTGTGTCATACGCCTTTTTTTATTGCGCCTGCAGAATATTGACCATCGGACACAAAACTATTGTTATTGAATTTTTTCCTGCATGCTAAAGAAGAATTTTGTTTCTGAATTTTCGTTTTAAACGTACTGTAGCTCTCGTTTTTGTTTTATCTTTGGTTTTGATTTGCCTTTTTACCATGAATCGACTGACGCCTGAACAACGCATGAAAGTTGTGCAGATTTATTTCAAAACGAGATTGCTGCCGATCCGGATTTCCACAAGAAAATCTTGTTCAGCCATGAAGCACTTTTTGGTTGAATGGCTTGCTTTGTGGGCTGTTTGAATCATTGTTCATTATTTCTTTAAAAACGATGCCGCGGTCAGAGGTTTATAGTTAATAGAGACCATTGTAGAGCCATGATCAATGACTTTTTCGTTCCTGAATTGAATTGCCTTGATGTTGGAGAGCTGTGGTTTCAAAAACAGCCGTTACTTTTTGAGTATAAATTTTGACAAGTGTTTTATTTTCAGGAGCCATTTTGTAAAATTTGATAGTCAGAAGCTGACGTTCGTTCGAATAACTTTTTTTAAAACTATCAGTCACATGGCTTGGAGATCAGAAGCCTTGTGTCCTAAAGCTCAACTTTTCTTCTATAAAACTTTCCTATTGCTTTAACCGCAACATGGTGTGAATTATAAGGGGTGAAGTAAGAATTGTTTGGTAAAAGATAAAACAATGAAAGTTGCATTTAGAAATTTTGTTTACTTCGGTCAACTTTATGCTTCATTTATTAGAAGGCTAACTAAAATCATTTAGGTTGCGGTTACCACCCAACTTCCAAGATATATTTGTACAGTTATTTTGAGATTTGCAGTTGACAGTCTTTTTTATAGCCGCATTCATCTTTCAATGAAAGTTTTTCTTACAAATTGGAACATAAGTCAATGAACCACCTGCCATTATAGTCCTTCCTGGATGCAGCTGCCCTCCCTCCCACCAAACATTATCATCGCCAACAGCATCATCCGTTTATCAACCAGAAAAGATATGCCGCACCTGATTCTGCGATGACTATAGAAAATGTCATCGCACATTGGAACATCTTTACCGTTAACGCCCACCGGATGTATTTCGAAGAAATTTGTCGATATTGCTTCCTCTTTTGAAGTTGCTTTACTTGGGTCGAATGTCTTATGTGCATCCAAGTACAAATGATGGCATTATACTTTATACGTGTCTGCGTTATCCTTACAACTCTTCTTGGATACCAAGTTATATCCTTGAGATCTTGGTGCTTGCTGCAGCGCGCTGCTCGTTGCCGTTTCTTCCTTACAAGATGTTTTTTTTTTTTTTTTTTTTGAATTATTTTTCTTCACCTATCATTTAATTTCCTTCAAACGGATTCACCTTTCGGGTGCAAACAAAGTCATAAATTTTAAGTAGCAGCAGTTTCCTTCGACATGTTTTGTTCGAGAACCTGTCCCCTTGCTATAGTCGCACGTATCCTTATATCCTTTAGGGATATCCAATCGATTCAGCATTGTGCAGAGCAATGATTCTGCGGGATAGTAAAGTGTACATATGAGATAAATTCACCATCTTCGCATCCTTGTGTCCGCATATATTGCCTTTTGCCTGTGTGTTGTATTATGGGCCATCATGGGCTGGGCATATGTGTGTGTCCAACCAACATGACGACGGATGGGTAAGAGAAAAAAAAAATAAAGGATATAACATCATTCTCACCGTCGCGTCGTGTGGCGTCGCCGTCGGTCGTCCCCAAGCTATATACCCTTATCGCTATTGCCATCAACTGTACAAACACACACATATATTCAAGGATTAAAATAAATGGCGACGAAGAACAGCTGTAACTGATGTTTAAGCTCTGGGGCAGGATGAATGATAGAGAAAATGAAGCTATGGAACACATAGCCATAGCCAGGACCAGAGCGAGTTCTATATACGACGCCGACATCTACTACAACGTTGTTGGTTAAAATAAATTTCAATTTCACACACCTCCGGCGCGGCGGAAATAACAATTTCATTAAGGCTGACAAGCATAGGAGAGACGGGGAGGAAAAATCAAAAAAAAAAAAAAAGAAGGCAAAAGGACATTAGTTGGGATTCAGAGGAGTAATTTAATCCCAATCGATGCCAAATTAATGAAAAAGAACTGTTTTCTTCTCGAGAGTGTCTAATTAATTGGCGGGAAATTAATGCTTGGATATTTTCCTGAAGGCCAAACATTTATTGGTACACATTACCGTTTTGTATAATTCGATTACTACGCTCCAGCCTGATGGTAATCTAAGTCCTATTTATTTGGCAAATTGTTGTTTTGGATGGCGATTGATGCTGGAAGGAATTTGGATTGCAGATGGAGAGATGCTCATAATGAACAGATGCTTTGCAAATAAGCCCTTTGGTTAGGGAACGCAACTAAAATAAATTTTAAGGTTAAGGTTCCTAAATGTATATACGGTATACCCAATAAATAAAGTGCACGAACACACTTTTTCGCTTGTTAATGAATGTATATTGTACTACACATTCGTGTAGTGCGGCTCAAGTATGAATCTATTTACTTAACAGTGCATCCAAAAGAAGGCTTAACGGTAGCGGATATTAGGAGCTAAATTTTTGAAGGATTCAAATTAAAGTGGCTGTTGTGGATCAAAGCTTTGTTTAATAAGACAGGACAAGGATGACACGCTGACGAAACAGTTTTCGAGGAGATAACCTACAAATTTTTTATTTTTTTTTTAAGGCCACAAAATGACAGACAAACTTTCCTAAATTTGGATCATCACTCAAATCGAACCAAACAGTGTCCTTCGGACTTATTTACAGAATCAGCAATAGATATATTATTCGCCAGATTTGAAGAGGCATGTTAGGACTTTGTGAGTATTTTAGTACTGATCAGGAAGCGAGTTCGGAGAGTATTCTTTCAACAAGCATATCAATGCAGGTATCAACTATCAAACCAATGACGACAATATCATCATGTTCATTTAGAACTCAGAGTTCAATTGAAGAAATTGTAATGGAAGTTATCATTAAAAAAAATTTTAAGGTACACGAACACCTTGAGATCCTGTGCCTTGATATTGCCAGACGGAAAACAATCTGTATAATGTTCCTTCAAACAATATTAAGTCACCGCATTTATAGCAATCAGTAAACCTAGTCACTTTTTGCACTCATTTATTTATAAATTTATGAAGAAAATGTTTCGTCCTGGCAAACATCACCATCTATAGCTTATCGCAGTTCTCCAAACCGATCAGACCTGAATACCAAATGAACTAAGAAAACTAAAAAAAAAACCAAACTAGAGAATTTGCATTTTGCACCAGATTTTCATTTTCTGATAATGACACTATATTCCACAACGGATATTGGTTAAATATTCAAAGAAAAAGTAACTTAATACCCACCAACCACTATACAACTACACATGAATAAAATGGAAAAAGTCTCTAACTTCTGAAATTGTATCAACACATACACACACTTTCAACAATAACAGTCCCAACTTCGATATTCTGTTATGATCCAAGTGCCTGTGAATGCCATTTATGCCGGCACATTTCTTTTCGATTGGATTGGCTGAAATTCCAAATACAACATTTTTTGGAACCAAGAGAGAATTCAATATTTTTTTTTTTTTTTTTATTCCTCCTTGAGAATTGAAGATTTGGTGATTCCATCAGAAAGGAATCGCAACGCATATAACCAACAGATATTATTGACTACAGATTCAAAAAGTAAAGTAATAAACGGACACCAAGTGTATCCATCAGAGACACAACAAAAATCAACCCAAGCGTGGGTATGTACTCGTCCGTTTGCTCTTCGGTCGTCTCCCAGGCCCCAGTCCCAACGTGTGCAAAAATGTTGAGCTTTGAAGGGCAGTGAATTTCACCAGTCGTGCTTTTGGTTCAAAATAAAATTTTGGGATATGACGGTAACGTGAGTTGAACAATTGTACAGAGGTAGTTTTTGTATTTCCCAGCTTAGATCATTTTTTTATTGATCTTATCCTCCAGGGGCGGATTATTACATATTTCATGAAGGCGCTGATAAGGCAAGTTCTGCATTCGTTGAGAAAAAAATGTTTTTTTGGACAATCAAACATGACATTACGATGATAGAGAAGCCGAAAAAAATAGGTCCGACTATTCTGTCTGTTTGCCTGTCAGCCTAACCAGCTGGATCGATTTGCTTTAAACCTGGTACACAGTATTATTGTGACGTCATACAGAGGCGTTTTTGTAATTAGCAATCTAGCTTGAAAACAAATGGTACCTGCCATACGATTTTTAATGAAATATTCACTTTTTTCAAAAACGGCTCCTACGATTTTGATAAAACTTTCTGAATTGTGTTTTTTGTACTCTATGATTTGGATGGAATAGATTTTAAGGAAAAGTCTAACAACGGAACCTCTATTACCTATATTTTTACTTGCGATTATAGGTACTACATATAAGGCAAGTTATGCATTCGTCGAAAAAAAAAAGTTTTGAGATAACAATCAAACATGACATTACGATGATAGCGAAGACGAAAAAAGATGGTCTAAAAATTCTGTCCGTCTGTATGTCTGTCTGTCTGTCTGTATGTAGACCTACAGCCCAAACGGGTGGGCCGAATTGCTTCAAACTTGGTATATAGACTTTTTTAGGTATTGTACAAAGGGGAAATTGAATTTTTTTTTTAGCTCAAAAAATAACGGTACCTGCCATACAACCGTTATTTTAAAGCTTGTTTTTCTCAAAAACGACTCTAACGATTTTTATTTACGAAAATCAGTGTTGGTTTTTAGGTACGACCAATCATATGGCTGAAAAAAAAAGTTTTAAAAAATGGCTAATAACGGTACTTTCCATAGGACCGTTTTTTTTGCTTTCGACTAACGCGGAAACGACTAAACCGATTCTTTCGAAATTTCACACACATATAGCTGTACGTAGCTCAATTTGTATTGCATACCAATATTTTTGAAAAATATTTTTTTGTATTTTTAAAAGCATTTAAAAAAAAAATTAAAAAATTAATATTTTGAAAACTGTTTATTAAATTTTTTTCTAAAAATTTTAAATAAATGTATTTGCTGAATACCTATGAACTGGCGTTTTTGAATTTTTTTTGAAAAATTTTGTCCAAAAAGTTTTTGAAAAAAAACTTTTTTTCTCAAAAACCGCTCCACAGATTTTTATAAATTTATTCTCATAAATTCAAATTTATAAAAGAAATAAAATGGCGTACTTTTTTTTCCAGCTCAAATTAGTTTAAGAATTTTGAAAAATTTATTTTTATCAAAATCTCAAGCCCCAAGACCACTGTCACACATTAGAGCAAGTTCGTGCGACCCAGTCGTGCATTTTATTTTTTAAATATTTAAATTTTGTTATTTTTTTGTTATTTCAAAAACCGTTAGTTCAATTTTTTTTTTAAATTTTTGCAAAATGTTCGCATACCTAAAAAAATTGGAACATGTTTTCGAAAAGTTTTTTCAAAAAAAATTCGTTGTTTTTAAAATACTGATCGAACGATTTTGATTTCTATTCATTGAATTCAAAGCAGTACAAAAATATGATTTCTTGCTTATTTTTTTTTTTTTGCAACACACGTTTTAAATAGTGATTTTTAATTGATTTATAAGGCATCATATAATTTTTTTTTTGCTAAATTTTTTTTCAAAATCTCAAGCCCCAACACCACTGTTACACATTAAAAGAAGTTTGTGCACTCCAGCCGTGCACATCATCCATATATGATTTATCTGTGGAGGCTAGAATCAAACTAATTTATTGCGCTGACTGAAGCTGAAATCGTTGTTACGGGGTAATGTACACAATTCTACGCGGGTTTAAAAATATGGTCAGACAACACCCGAAAGATGTTAAGCCGAGTTCTTCGCTGACTAATATAACTTAATTCAGCTTTTTGACGAACCAATACAAATTCCTGACATTGCAGGTCCATTATTAACAGAATACCCTACAATTGTTCCTTACTTCTCATCCTGATAAGTCCTACACCATTATGTTTAATCGCCTCTAGGCACGTCGAATCATTTTAACTTATTTTTTGGGCTATTAAGCCTCTGTGTAAGCTTTTCCATTTTTATTATTCTAAAGGTCTTCTTTCGAGTGGAAGGAAAACAGCATTTGCCCATCAGCCAGTTCCTAAGAAAAGGGTATCTTAACCCCCCTCCAACAATGAAAATTATTTTTACTTGCTCAATAGGGCAAGTATTGGTTTCGTGTAGAAAAAAAAAATCGAGGTTTTAATTAAACATGACATTACGATGACAGTGAAGCCCAAAAAAGTGGTTTTCGCCATACCGTCCGTCGGTCTGTCTGTGCGTCTGTGCGGATGTGCGCTTTTTCACGTCATGCTACAGCCTAAACGGCTTGACGGATTTTCTTCAAACTTGATATATAGTAGTTTGAAGGAAAACGGTTGTCGAGGTTTTTTTTATTTCGTTTTAGCCCGGCTCAAACTGGTACCTTTCAAGTAATGGTTTTTTTTCAATTTGGATTTTCTCGAAAACGGCTCTAACGATTTTGATTAAACTCAAAATTTAGCTTACTTTAAGCATTTCTTACAAAACTGCGTTTTTTGTTTTTGGCTCAAATGGTTGCAACGAAAATCATGTTTTAACGGCTTTTTTTCAAATAGCCATAAGTTCACAACAGCTTGATTGAATCGACTCAAATTTCGTTTGACATAGTTTTTCATCGTTTTCTGTAGGATGGTTTAATAAATTTTTCCCTGAAACCCTTCTAAACGGTGGCTTCCATACAACGAGCCGTTGAGTTTTAGCCAACTTTTTTTTGGTTTTTTCTAATTTTCTCGAAAATGGCTCTAACGATTTTGATAAAACTTTTTGTGTTATATTCTTTTAGAGTTTTTAAGAGAACTGCGTTTTCATTTTTTGGCTAAAAATGCAAATAACGGAGATCTGCTCTTAACGGCTTTTTTTCAAATGGCCATAAGTTGTCAACGGTTGCATCGAATTCACTTAAACTTTGTTTGGTATAGTTTCTTTCAGCTTCCTATCAGATGGCATTGATTTTTTTTTTCATTTTCTTTGTTTTAAATGGTGGCTCCTATACAAAAAGCCATAAGATTTTGGCCAATTTTTTCGTTTTTTCTGATTTACTCAAAAAAGGCTCCCCCATTTTTATGAAACTTTGTATGTAACATACATAGAATACTTCAAACAAAACTGCATTTTTAGTTTTTGGCTATACATGATAATAGCGGAAATTGCTTTTAGCAGTTTTATTAATTTGACCATAAGCGCAAATTTATATCATTTATATCACCCAAAAGACGACATCTAAATTTGATACGAGTATACTAAAAGTTACTTAACGTTAGCTCCCGTATATCGAGTTTTCCAGTTTTAGCCAATTTTTTTTTAGTTTTAACCAAATTTTTCAAAAATGAGTTGTTCTTATTGATCGAAAAGTTTGTTTTCGTCGTACTTTTGCACCCACAGAGCAAGTACGTGCGACCCAGTCGTGAATTTTCTTTTCTTTTTGGACTTTGTCGAACAAAACAAGGTGACAAAAATAACATTTCTCCGCCATTTACAACTAGATAACATATTCTCCATCCAAGGCCTAACTATGGACGTCAGATACAGTTTCTTCAGCCGCACTGGTCGAACGTTAAATGCTTCAATCACTACAATAACAACTTTATCCAGTTACGAAATTTTCACTAATCAATGCTCGTTTTTAACTTCAATATGCAACTTTCTATAAAGCTGGTATTGCATAAAAAAATGAAAAAACCTTCCCGCATCAGACTTTCATTGTCGGCAGGATGTAATCCTAGTGAAATTCATCTTAGCAAGTACCTACATTGCGAACGCGAGTGTACAGTACAAGTTTCCGGAAAATGCGAACATTTACCAGAAAATTTTATTGGCAGCAAATTTTATGATATCTGATAAAGTGATTTCCACAGGGAAATCAAATTTTTGTTCGTTGGAAAGCATTGGGTTTTCTTTTTCACAACTGTGCTGCTACTGTTATGTTGTGTTGTTATAGAGGGAACGTATCCTTTTTATTTTGTTTTTTTTTTTTTTTTTTTTTTTTTTTTGAAGTACAAGCTTTCATCTTTGACAGTTCTGCGGTCGGTCGACGGCGCGGTGGCGGCATCAGTGGCGGTGATGGAAGTGGCAGTGGCAGTGGCCACGGCAACAGTTTGCCTGTATAGATAATATCAATTGGAATCACAGAGACTGGCGAGATGGAGGCTGGAATACGCTAGAGGCTATATGGTTATAGCATATGTTGTTCGGTAGATGTACCTGTCCTGGGTGTAAATCGATCACAGTCACTCCACTCACAGTAAAGGTGTATTTGGTGCGGAGCTGCTTGCTGCTTTTGATTCCATTGTTGCATTTTATGTTTACGCAGTTGTTACCCAACTTACCTAGCTATGTACCATCAAGATACTAGATACGTAATATCTTTTGTTTTGTGTATGTGTTGCCGTTATAGTGTTTTTCTGTTTATATGTATTTATTATGGCGAGAATAAGGTGGCAGAATGGCACTAGCGGGAACATGGAAAACCCTGTCCCTGTCCCAGAGTTCAATTGATTGTTTTGGATTTATGAACTCGTTCAAAAGAATTGGTGTTGTAAAGAACAACACTATCAGATGCCAATATGTATAGTTGTATGTATCTACAACTACAACCGATAGAACGCGATTTTTACTTTACTTTTTTGTATTCCTATTTGGATGCTCCGATATGGTAGCAGCTTGATTGAAGGTATCGTATCGATGCGAAGCGATGGGATGTGTTGAATAAATAAATGATTGGGACAAACGAATTGAGTTGGGATTTGTGGCAACACCGAGGAGGGTGATTGTTTTTACGTTTTGCTAATGAAATGAAAATTATATCCAGCCGAACTTGTTTGGAAATTAAATGTGACATCCTTTTTTGATGATTGGGGACAAGTAACTTCTATGGAGAAAGGCTGTTCTTTTAGAGATGTGTCTCTTGTTTGAAATATAAGCAATCCATGGTATCAGATCATTTTTGTATTCATCAATCAAGTAACTCAACTTTGTGAAAACAACCTTGTGAAATGTTTGCCATTTTTATTTGAATATGATTGCTGGAAATTACGCGGCTAATTATTGTTTTCCAAGTTGTCAACCATCTTTGGCTTATCGGTATAGACTAGCGGTGTTAAATCGAACGATCTTGGAGGCTTAAAACGTTAAATCATTCGCGGATCTTGGATGTATAAAGGCCGAAGTGCGGACGCAAAATTCTCCAAGTTGAATTCTGCGAAAGGCTGAGTTCTTGTGCACGGCAGGGAATCAACTGCCTCGGGTTCTGAAAGAGGTGATCTTATCGGCCTATCTTTCGTAATTTTTATCATTTAGACGAGGTGTTCAAACGTGAAACTTGCCATTGTGATTTGGCATCAATATGACTGAATAATTAACAATAGTTTTGACAGATTGCACCAAAACAACATGGCCTCCACAAGCTGGAAAAATCTATTCGCCAATTGAAAAATGTTTTACGAGAACTCCTTGACTAAAAATCAGATCTGGAAGTCTTATTTAGGCTTAAAGGAAGTCATTATGTGCACCAGCGAGGTGACGTTCCAACAAAAACTGCAGTTGACAGAATCGATGGAACACAATTTGCCAGCTACATCAACATTCAACACCATAATGACTTCCTCTTGTAAGACAACTTCATAAGCGTTGATGACATATTTGCACTGCATGGTCTAGCAGAACTCATGTTGAGTTCCATTTTTTCTGACTATGCTTACTGTTTACAACCATTTAAATTAACAACTAATTAATCACCCTATCGGAAAATGTTATGATTTTTGCAAATGGCATCATACGTCAATTATATTTGACATTTGTGAACTAGACATCTGCTGTAGGAAACATTGAAGTTGGTAAACACCCACTCGAGGACGGTGTTCCTATAGATGTTGTTCCCCAAATAACGAGCCTTTCTCTAGATGAAAATTTGATGATTAATTTTACATGAACATACATGGCCACCAATATCACAATTAAAATAATGTACCATTCTGTAAATGCCACGAATTTTAAAAGCGGAAATGTTCCATTTAGATATTCAAATACAGCACAATACCGTAACGCTTTCCACTTTGTGGCAAGGAGGATTCCACATCAGAGCCAAATTTTGGATTTTATGCCATTCTCTTGTGTCCCACTTATCTAATCCCATTCCAACTTTTGATCCTTCTAAATGGAAATCCAATCGAAAATTAGTTAAATTTCTAAGAAAACCACTATTACAAGTCATTCCTCAGCATTCATCCATCCATACCATAGCTCCAGTTGACTACGTATAAGTATAGTGAATATATAGATACTTTATGGAGTGAAGTGTCATTAACAACGTCATCATGATCATCATCACCACTGTTACCATCTCTCTATCATCTCGGGTGGTTTGGTTACCCCATCTAAACTGTTATACAGAAGCTACACCAAAAGCAACTTTGGCGCGTTCAGCAACGATGTTGGCAGGCCCAGGCCAGGCAAGAGAGGCAGGCGCGCGTATATAGCGGTAACATGGAACATTGTCGTGACGAAGAAACTTTTATTATTGATGGCTTCATTAAGCTTTTACGAGTATTTAAATGAAATTCACGGAATCCTTTCGCCAACATTCAAGCATCAATTAGTAAAATGGTTTCCGCCAGTTGCCGCTAACCCAGCACTACCCACTAGATACAGTATAAGGGAGCTCAACTAAATGAATTGCGATTTTTGAAATTTTCAACTTCAATGAGCTCTAGGCTACTATGCTAGCGGGTCGGGCGATGCGATGGAGTGTGGCAGCGGCCGTGCAGATCCTTTTGTGCTTAGCCAGTGACTCGGGTTTTAATTGACTTTGAATAGAATGCCAAATTAATGGTCCGTTATATATAATCCGACATATATGAGATGGGGGCGTTATAGGAAGGCATGTAAGGGTTGGCATATGATGGTAATGGTTAGGCAGTGTGTCGGTTTAAGGACAATACTATGATTCAGGATTCTGATGAAATAATGTATGATTTTTTTCACCCCCAGAATATAGAAGGAGTACTTAGGTATTATTAGTGTAAGTAACTCATACACATACTGTATTCATTGTGTGCTTAAATAAAAGGGTAGTGAATGCTCGTTTTTTTTTTTTTAATATAATATTTGTTGATGAATGACCGGCGAATGGACGGTTTAAGGGTCGATATTGGTTTTCAGGAAGGGACTGTGCTGTGTGCTGGGGTGTGTTGTGTGGGAACATTTTGAACTTTTCGCAAAATAGCCGCACAGCTATATAATATGTTCTTCGCAGTATGCAGCATCAACTGTCAATCAAAGTACACCTAAAAAAGAAAAAAAAAATTTACTTTACTGAAAAGTTCATATCATTTTGCTAACCTGGCTGCCCCAAGTTCGCAGTTCTGGAATCATTTTTGCTGGCAAATACTCAGACTCAAATCAATAGAGAATATTTGGCTTTGGAATCGCGAGTGTTGTTGACCATAGTTATAACAAAAAGTTCAATCAATTTTGTGAAAAAGTGACAAAGAGCTAGATTTGTTCAGGCGACACACCACTCTGTTTTGAAAACGTCACGGTTAAGGAAAACGACCAAAAACAAATTTATTTGACTGAGCGAATAGTATGCGGTTAACAATTCTACGACTTCTGATATGAACCCGGAAGAGCAATATAATCTTTGTCAACAGCACCTCCAAGAAATCTCCGAATGTGCTCAGGGCTCCGGAAATCGAATCTAGGCGGAGGCCTACAGGGCACGGTTCAGTTAGAGAAATAGAGTGATCTTTAAGCTCAAAGTTGAGGGACGGGAAGAAGGGAAAATCATGTTCAGGAGAAAATAAGATCACGAACAAAGTGAAGTCGAGGAGATGCATAAATGTTTTAGATGGAAAGAGATGCTAAATTTTTATAAAATAGTGGATTAATCAACTAGCAACCTTGAGCCCTGCAAAGTTAGTGATGGAAGCAATGTAATAGATACACAGTCGACCATTTGGAAGGACTATTTTAACCAGTTGTTTAATGGTAATGAAATCCCAGCTTCCGACGATGGTCCTGGTACTAGTCAATCTATATGAAAACTAAGAGTTGCATCCGCCCAACCTAAGTGAGATTAAAGCAGCCATCTGAAAACGAATAGAGCAGCTGGATGGATTGCAACGCTTGAGATAATTTGCTCAGAAATGAACACCATCTCAACTAATGTAAAATATGCAGTAGAAAGAAATTTTGCCCGAAGAAGATTCAGGGTTTTATCTAAGAATCCTAAGCAATTTGCTGAAAATCTTATTGATCCATATCAATCCAGATTCAGAACTAAAAAATCTACGACCGTCAAGAAGTTCATAAATTTAACATAAAGCGACCCACACCCACTATCTGGTCATGGATTTCAAAGCATCTTACGACAGCGTATAAATAAAGAAGAACTAGCAGTGTAGTGGACTTGGCAGAGAATTGGGAAAGAAGCTACTGAAACCTTCGACACCAACAAAGGGTTAAGACTGATATGCCGCACCCTTTCTAACTTTGGTTTTCTGACGAAATTCACTTGACAGAAAGAAAAAGTGAGCAAAAGTAACAGATGCCTTCATTACCACGGATACAGCAGCAAGCAGAATGTGGCTTATTATAAACGAGGAGAAGACGTTTACGCTTTCATCGACACAAATGTTGCATCCCACGACTAACTTGCTCTGAAAGTGGGCACAAATGCGTTAACTTCGGGGTAGTCAGTTTTGTCAACTTGGACCCTTCTTAAAAATGGAAACACAACATCGATGGAACACAACGTAGAATTATTATTCTTGCTTTTTCCCTTGGCTTAGTAAGTAATTAAACAATAGAACAACACTATCGAGAAGAGCCATGGAGACGTTGCACAGAACGCTCATCATCCCGATCCTGATTTATGGTGCAGATTCACAGGGACCGTCTCCAAGTGGGATGAAAAGTCCCTGGCAATAGGTACTCGAGAGAAAAGTCTTGCCAAATATTACACAGATCTCCGGTTGCTGGAAGCAAACTGTAAAAGCATAAAAAGAGTGGGCCTAGAACTTGACTTAGAGCACCATGGGCAAAAATAATCTGAAGACGGTATATTCTTGGCAAATGTTAATTCTCCGCGGACGATTGTGAAGCTATCAGAAAATTAACTGGCTGCGCACAAAGATGTAGCTGCAGCAGTAGTTAAAGCTATAATGTCAAAAAAAGTAGCGCACTAAGCTGCATGCACGAACACAATGGTGTAGCACTGAACTCGAACAAAAATCATGTTTGCCATTTTGGTTTGTTGTTGTTTTGCAGCGCAGCACGTTCGTGAAGTTGGAGTCGAGTCGACTTGTACTTCAGTTGCTCTACGCTGCAGCTGCTACTTCTCATTAAAGCCGTACAATACGATTTACGTACATTAAACTTTGACATTGATACGTGCTACCACTGCAGCTACACCATTGTTCGCAGCCAGTAACAGACAACTCAAGAACACGGAGTAATTCTTTTGATTCTTTCCGCAAAATTCGTCGGTGTTGTTTTCGTAGATTTCTTGGTCACCCAACAGTTCGACGTTCAGCTGCTTGCCAAGAAGAGTATGGAATAACACAAAACTCTGCCAGATGGAGCTTACCAAAGAGTAGTCATTCTACTGAGGATATTGCAGCTGTGTTGAAAAGGACATACGACCGAAGAGGTCTCACTATAATTTTTACATTGCAACGCCACAGCCCACACACAAAACGACGATTTAATTAAAGGTACAAAATTAAGAAAAAGTTGGGGCGGAGCCCTAATCACCATTTCTATAGAAACTAGAACTAGTTCAAATTCTTATCACCATCATTTACGAAATAGCTATTATGGGAACAAACTGAAGGAATATAGAGGGCACCACAATATGAGAATACCTTAAAGTCGTCTATATACAATGACGTCACTTCGGCAACTAGATACCATTTTGACTTCAATCGATTTGATTACTCCAAAAATGTATGTCGAGCAGAGTCACATCCAAATTAAATATTACTCAGGTACAACATATTATGTATTCTCATTAACTGTGATGAAGACACATACAATGGAAAGTAAAACGATCCTTTGTGTTATCTATTGCACTGCAACTGTTCCTTCCTTTCTTAATAACAAATATTCTAGGTAAAGGTAAACGACGAAGCTCGAGTCTCCTCGATGCTGCCCTTAAATGCACACAAACCAAACTACCCCATCACCATTATATTCCTAAATTGAACATTATTTTGTCCTTTTGCCTATAGCTACACATCATCCAGAATATGATCGAAATTCCAAGAAACAGGAGCTCGAGCTCTGCAAAAGCAGAAAAGGTACACGCTTCTGGTCGACGCGACGGACGGTCGTATGGTATGAGTCTTGGAAAATTTGTAGAATTTATTTCGAACATGAATAGCATAGGTACCGTTATGTACACTATACAACACACATAGAAGACACAGATAATAGAAATATCAAATTTCTTTTGCAGAACCATTAGCTGACAATAAACGGAACATACATTCGACATTGAATGGCATGAATGATACAGTACACAACACACATAGTGAACACTGAACAGAGCATCTTCTCCGGTTGCTTTGCTATTGCTGATGATGATGTGACTTTGTGTGTGGTGGAATGGATGTGATGCATCTAGCTGGCAGGACTCGCATTCGCACTCGCACTCCTGAGTTTTGACGTCCTGGAGTACTGAATGTCGCTCCAATGGATGCAATCCGTTTCGGACTGACATGTGTTGTATATTATGTTATAATAGTGTGTGCTCCTTGATGCTGCATTGTCATAGTCAAAACAAGCAAGAATCCAAGAGCCAAGAGATAGATAGATAGATAGATAGGGATATGCTGGCTGCCATTGGAGGGTGTAAAACTACAAAATCATCGTCGTCGTACAACTCATTGTTGTTTCCGGATAAGAACTGGAAGTGATATTACAAATGCCAATGCACATTATTGTGGATGTGCGGAGCATCCTTTTCAATCTTTAAACATTATAAAAATGTTTTTTGTGGTCCTTCTAAGAAAATAAACCTTCCACACCGCGTTTCGCCGACCGACCCACTGAATGACGACAATGCAGAGAACTTATACGCACGCATACCCAACATAACACACACTCACCACATTATCCTTAAAAAGGATCGATATACCTTTACCTACCTACAAGAAAAAAAAGATGAAGAAAATTGCACAATTGCGCAAAAGGATAACAAAAAACCGTCTGTCGAATTGAACCAATTAAATGGATACCTGAAATCGGATAGGACGGATAGAGATGATGCAAGAGCATTCCTTGGATGGTTTCTCGCTTCTCCAATTTGTGTAGAATTGCGATTATATTTGTGGGGTCGGTCGGTCGGTGGGTTGTGAGGTTGGCATTGAATCAGGAACAGGACAATGACATCTTTTCAATTATTATGGCATTAAAAAGTCGTTCGGATTAGAGCTATAAGGACATGCCAATACGGGCCAATTGAATTGTTAGGTTTCAAATGAATGAATGAAGTGCGTATAGGTTGGAAGGAAGTGAGAGTGCACATCTTGCCGTTAGGATGATGGATTATATTTTGATGGGAGTCAATTGAAATTGCACTTATCTAAAGGAACTTGGAGAGATATGGCTTAGTGCTACAGCTACTTATCAGATCATATCGTCTCTGTTCTGTTTTATTCAGTTAATGCAACGGAATGTCGATGAGGTGAAATTTGCTAATTAAAAGAGCCACACTTTTTAATAAGTTCTCTCGAGTGGTTGGTAAATGAGCAGGAAAGTAATTATTTTAATTGTTCGGTTCGAAGGGTTCTGAAATAAAAAAAGGATGTACAAAAATAATGATTGTGATTGCTTGATCAAGGCATGTTCACTTGATACGATTGACTCTCTATTATAATCTTGTTGACGCATTGGTTTAAAACATGACATAGCGATGATGGAGAAGTCGGAAAAAGTGAATCTGGTAATTCCCTCCGTCTGTCTGTCTGTCAGTTCGAACTTCTAAAGTCTCAATAGATGGATCGATTTGCTTAAAATTTGGTATTTAGTATTTATTTGGACGTCCCTCTTAAGGTATTTTAAAATTTTCCTCTAGGCCCAAAAACAACGGTAAGCCTGCTATACAATCGTGGAGAAGAAAATTGATTTTTTCGAAAACGACTCCAATGATTTTGATAAAACTTTCAGAATGCTATTTCTTTAAGACAGTCTATCGTTTGGTTAGAATTTTTTTTTCGGAATCGGTCTTATAACGGTATCTCTCATAGAACCGGTATTTTAAAAACTTTCTTGTAAACTATACATCCGATTTCAATAAAATTTTGAACACAGTAAGTCATTTATTCACGAGGTATTTCAAAATTCTCAAATCCTTTTTTTTTATTTAATAATATGTACATAATTTAAGAAAAATTGGTTTTCGATATAGTTGGAGACGAGAATATTGAGTTTTTTTGAACTTTTCCCAGATGCAAACTACTAATACTATGGCAAATATTTACATACTCGAAAATATTTCAAAATATTTTCTTCGAAAAGTTTTTCAAAAAAAACCGTTTTGAAAAAAAACAACTAGTCAAACGATTTTCAAAATTTCTTCTTACTAGATAGATATTAATCAATTTAATACTATTGCATACTTAGGTTTCCGATTAATCTTTTAAACTCATACAGCAGCCACTTTGCGATTAGGTAATGGAAAATTTCGTGAAAAGGATATTGTTGTGTAAGCGTAGCTGGGCATCCATTTGGCTGATATTGTTTTCCATTATTAACGGCATACTTTCTTCTTTACATTGAAATAAACATCCGATCATTTATCTAAAAAAATGCCATTTTTCTTTGAATATCAAAATAACACCTCTTATTGGAAAACCCTTTACAATGCCTGAGGTGCAAAAACTCGATCTTGAAAATTGTCACACAAATTTCATGAAATACCAGGCGCTCAGCAACCACAGCAGGTATGTATATTCACCACACCAAGCAAAAAAAAAAGTTCACCTAAAAGTATGCTTTGCGAAAACCGAAATACTACGTATACTTCCGTTGAATGTTAATTTTAAGGAAATTTTTTCTTAAAGTCTACTTTTAGGAGCTAAAATAAAATAATTTGGGGAAATTTATTTTGCATGATGGTGGTGTGGTGGGTAAACCTGCTGTGGTTGCTGGTCACCTGGTATTTCATGAAAATTTGTGCTACGATTTTCAAGATTGAATTTTTTTTTTCAATTATGGAGTGTAAAAAGCCGTAAAACACAGTTATAAGAAATTCACAGGGTCGAGGGTCAAAACAAAATTTGAATAGATATAGGCCATTCGGTAAACTTTAAAGTTTGTGCATTTTGTATTTTTTGAAGATATCGTGGTAAGGGTAATGCTTGTATCTTTGCGTTACGATTGAGAAAGGTACGTTACACCCTAGACCCTACCCTAGCCGAAACATAAATAATACCCATACAGAACCATATGGCAATACCGAAAATCCAACTCGGGACGGTATGAACAATTTCTTCAAATTTTTGATAAATTAAGATAATTCCGGTTGATATTTTAAAGACCTTTGCTAGAGTTTCGCACGAAGCTCTTTTATCAAAAATTGACCACCCATTTCCGCGATGAATTATAAGTGTTCCAATGACATCGTTCAATATTCATGTTATCTTAGAAGATGGTCTTAGGTCTGATATGTATAAAACTATTGCTGTTGAGAAGGTTCCATTCTGTCTCCAACACTCTTTCTCTTTCATATCTTTTGGGGAAAATAACAACTCAGTTCTTTGGCTGTGGAACTGCAACGACAGCGTTTTATAAATTTATTAAACTCTGATCTTGACAACATGGTCCAGTGGGTGATTATCAACCATATGGAACTTAATGTAGTTGTCTTCTGTTATTGAATCACAACCTATTCCCTAAACAACCAGCGCTAAGTCTTGAGAGGCTCATACATATTTCTAAGACTTGTGTTTATAGTTTTCATATCTGAACAGGGGCTCCCTGTCGCGCACTTTTGTCACCTTAACATAGCTCAGAAGAGTGGATTTAAAATAAAAGGATACATACATAGCTACATGATACGCACCCTCAAAATGTTTTAAGTTTTATTTATTTTATAGATTTTGATAAAAATAAGATACAGCAAAATATCCAGTAGCCGTACTGTTTCTGTAAACTAAAGAGACTCTTTCTTCAGCCGTACTACACCAATGCTGAATGCTTTACCTGGCCCAATTTGATATAGAGACATTCAAAACCAATGCACAACGGTTTTTCTTGTATCTTCTTCCCAACTCTCCCAAACGCCAAAACTGTGTTAATACAAACATGATAAGAAATGTGTTATAATTAACCTCTAGTCTTCGGGCAAAGTAGAAAAAAAAATGTACAACTGAATGGTGTATTTTTTGAAGATTGAAAATCTTGCCAGATAAAAAAAAGCAACTTACCCAATCACCATTACCAAAAAGTTCTGCAATTCAACTCACTTCTGCAATCTCAAAGTTATCTTCCATTTATTGCAAGTTATCGTTATAAATTTTTATCAACTGAACTAGCTGACCCCTTCCGGTCTTGCTGCGTACTCAGTCTTGTTTTAAAACAAAAATATTCTCTTCATTACCCATGAGGAAAATCAATGGCTTACCTTATCTTTTGATTAAAGTTTAATCATCAAATTAAAAAATACGAAAAGCCATCATCAGTTATAGTAACAGCGAGATGCCTAGTATTATATTTTGTATCAATACCCACAGTGTTGATGTTTTTGAAAATTTGACAAATAGCTAGATTGATAGTGAACTAAAAACACAATTTTATTGAAAAATAATGTTGAAGAACAATTTTAAATAATTAAAACGCACTTGTATTAGTCTCTTTGATTAAACCTTTCAAAACATTCCACCTTTTTATAAATTGCGAGGGAGTTCTGAAAAGCTTATCACCAAGCAGTCCGTACTATCTCTTAAAACCTTTTCCTCTTCTACGTAGGCATCAGCAGCCGTTCAGTTGCTACAAAATCAAAATTCAAATTCACTCCGTCAATCACAATCAGCCCCTTTCGCCCCCAACGACCCCAGGGAAGAGCTACAACTGATAAGAAATAATATTTTTTTTTTTTTTGGTTTCGATTTATCTATCAACAACAACACCATTAAATAGTAAGCGAAGCAGCATGGCACGATCGCCTATCGGTGTGTCTGTGTATATCTGTGTATTGATTTGATCGGTCATTCTAAAAAGATTGATATTGATGCTGTTGCGGCTATATTCTCAATTATTCTCGATTCTCAAATCGATCAAAATGACCATTCGAATGGATTGCTTAGTTGGTCGAAGTCTTTTGTCAATAGAGAACGTCCCCAAAATAATTCGTTATAAAAATTAAGTTTGTGTTCGTTCGTGCTTTGCGTGTATTGGTTTTTGTCAAAATTGCGTTCGTCTATTTTTGAAAATTTAATGGTTAACGTCCTGGCTTTATAGTATATATAGTCCGTTATTAATTTTGGTGGTGCTTATATAAGTGAACGTTTTATTTATTGGTATTTGTAAAGGAATAGAAAAGACTGTGTAAAGAAATTCGTCCTGTTTCGTTTTGTCTCATCGTACTCTGGTGGTAATTTGTTGAACTAAGTTTTGTGAAAAGTCAAAAATTTTAGATAAGATAAACTGCAATAAATTATTTAACGTCTGCGATTGTATTTGTGTTTTTTGTGCTCTTGATCTCTCACTCTCTCTCTGTTTATCTCGCTCTATCACGCTGTTGACACATCAATACCAATATAAAAGTTCAAGGCGCTTCTTGTGGTAGTTTAACATTTTAGATAACTATATTTAAATTTTGTATTTTGTGTATACGTATACGTGCAAGACATATATTTAACTACATATTTGTATTGTATTTTTGTGTAATTTTATGTAAGTAATTGTGTTATTTTGTTTATTTATCGTTTATTTATTTTTTTACCTTATACCTTTACAAACATGTTACATTTAAATGTCGTTGTGAGTGTGTATTAAGTGTTTCTAATTGTATTTATTAGTGTGTTGTATTACAAGAGTCCTTGTGTCTTTTCTTAAAATAAATTAAATTGACCGACTTTTATGATGATGAATGAATAAATGACGGAACTTTTTAAAGATGTCTTATTTTGAATGACTAACTAAAAACTTTTTAACTTTTTTTCAGCATTTTATATTTTTCTCTAATGAAACCTTTTTGTTTTTGATCCAAATTAAAAATTATCTTTCGGTAAAAAATAAATGTATTAAAATAATAACTTAAACTTGGTTTATTGAAGCTGCTTTCAAAATCACATTTTTTTTCTTTATTTCCTGATTTTTTTTTTAACTTAGCTCTAAGAGTAATATGTTTTTATTTTTATATTTAAAGGTAAGTTTTTACATTGGTTGGTGACACACAATTGCTTCGGATAAAAACGACTTGAAGGATATTTTCATTCAAAGTGAAATAAAAATAAAACAACAACAGAAAATATTTACGTTCTACGATATTTTAATTTTCAAGTTCAGTAAACAATGTCTTAAAAACTATTTTGCAAAGTAGGTTATGTTGAAAGCAATGCGATATTATCTCCTTTTTTTTGTTCTATCTGATCGGCACCAAAACTTCATCCTTGGACTAAACTATATTTAACCTGAAAATATAGATGAAATAGGTTAATATTGTTTTTCAATTTTTTTTTTTCAAAATAAAAACTTTTTTTTAAGTTTTGGATTTTTAAAAACTAGATGAAAACTATAAAGTTCTATAATAAATTCACATTCATTTTTTTGAAAAAAAAGGAATGAAGAATTTTGTAAATATTTTTGTCCGAAAATACAAAACTGTAAAAGTAATTAGGTATATGACTCATTTCATTTTTCACAAAAAAAAGTAAACTATGGATTTTTATTAAATATTCAAATTTTAAGTGAGTTTTTCCTTTCCAATTGTTTTCATCAAACTCTCGATCTCTCCCCAAAACCACTGTCGCACATTAAAGCTTGTTCGTGCAATGCAGTTGTGTATCTTTTTTTTCAACTCAAAACTTACCTTATCACAATAAATTACTATTTAAAATAAAGAGACTTCTTACAGAACAACAGCTTTAGTATAAAGCATATGAAATATAGTTTCTATATAAAAGGAAATGTTTTGTCAGATTTTGGCTCCGGATAGTGGGACTGTGGTTAAGATATTTGTGAAAATGTAATTTTGCCAATACTCCAATATTATTTTTATATAAACAATATTAAATTCAAATGTAATAACACTTTTAGTTGTTATCTTAAAAACGCCCAAAAGAAGGCATTAGTTTCGTTAGAAGACTATTTATAAGTGCACAAACATTTTTGATTTTCATTTCGCTGTACAATTAATATTAGCGCCCCTACCGGAAACCACAAAACAGCGTCGGGTTGTGCAGCTAGTTCATATTGAGACTGTTCAGTGATACAATTCATCGTCCTGCCACAGAATACTCATTTTTTAAAACTTCCCCCAAAATTGTATCGTCAACAAACCCTATATAACATATATAAAGATTTTTCAATTAGCACAGGTAGATTTAAGATTTCTGTGGGGGCCATGTTGTTGTGGTGACATCTGTCAAATCTGTAAAAATATATGATCACAAAGCAGACGTCACGATTGACATTTTGGGGTTTACCACGATATCTAGAAAGAACAAAATCTAAAGCAAACAAATCTAGAAAGAGAAAATCTAGAAAAAAATTGGCTGCACCAAGGTCATGCCATTTGTCCCCACTAGACTTTTTCTGGTGATGTTTTCTGCAGGCGTACGTGCGTCTGTGCGAATAAATAAACCATAAATCTGACCCAATGCACTTAAGGTGAATATAACTCTGGCCATCACTCAAATTGCGCCGGATCTATGTTTTTAAGGAAACTGAATCCCAGAACAGAAGGAACAGCTAAGGTAGCCTTTTGTTAGCGATTGTCAAACTATGCGGCTTGGATACCGCAAGATACTTACAACCACTTAAAATTGCAAAGGACAAAACTCGTGCTTCCCTTATTTTTCAACAGCTTTTAAAAATCAGGAAAAAAATATGTATAGAAGAAGAACATTCTCGGAAACTTTAAATCCTTACAAAAAGATACATCATCAGACAAAATATGTCTCTCCAATAAAATATCATGAAGCACAAAAAAAAAACAATACTTATTCTTAAACCCCTTAAAAAGGCACATCTAATAAAAATTGTATAGAAGTTTCACAAAAAGAATATGAATAAGGAAAACTAAATATGAAAAAAGTGAGACAGAAAAGAGGATGCAACCCTGCCCTACAGAAAAGCCAAAAAAAAAAAAAAAAAAAAAATTAAACATTTGTCAAACATTATAAACACACAATGTCTAATGCCCCCATCACACTTTTCGATAGACGTGAGCCAGTGAACATACTGAACAATGAACACACACATAAATACCTACAACTGCCTCCAGGATATACTATTATGTAAATCGAAACATCAATGAAACATAAGACATGGCGTTTAAGTTCTGTTCTGAGGTAGACCCACCCTTAAGGACAAAAAGAAAAATTATTGCAAGAACCGACCAATATAAGCCACTTAATGGCTTCCGAATGGAGCACAAGAAAGAAAAACAATTCATCGGCATCAGGACAGGACAGGACAGGACAAGGACAACACACAAGGCATATCAGAGTCCTTATAATATAAATATAGAATCCCTAAAGTGTATCAATTCAATTTATTTATATGCGATACGACACATCTTCTATGTATATACGTACAAGTATAGAACAGTTTGTTTCAGATAAGATGTGCCAGACTTCCCTTCAGGCATCAGGGACAAGGCCAACAGACAAAAGCTATAAACTGCCCGAATTGCTTCTTCCTTGCAGCCAGCACTCATCCATTCCATACGACACGACAAAGATGTAGACACCAAAATGCAACAAGTGCTTCCTTAAAGCAAAATTATTATAACGGCATTGGGACCTTATAATACTCACTTGTACACAACAACGACGACGACGACGTCGACGACGTCGACGTCGACGACTACTACACTGACGCCCATCAGTAGTGCTATTATATAATAAGCAACAGACTTGGTTATAGCCATGGTTTGGTTATAGCTGTACATAGAAATAGAAGCCGTTGACTTTTGGGTTGAATGTGGAGTATGGTGTGTGGAGTTTAAGACGCCATAACACTGAAGTGTATAGATGGAAAGGGAGTACCTACTGATAGTAATAGTAGTTCATAAAATAGCAAAAGGATGACTCTTTACTGCCAGTATATCATTCATTAACTTCATGGAATGTTTTTATGTGTTTTAAAGGATGTCTTTCTCTCTCTGCCTGGAATATAGTGAACATCAGGATAAAAAATGTGTATTTCGATGAACGATTGCTTTTGACTAGGTATCTATCTATCATGCTAGTACCTTATGAAAATTTTAGGAATTCTTTTTAGTTCATATAAATTACTTCGAAGCAGCATAATAAAGTGTGTGAATTTAATACAAATACCTGGCTTTTAAAAATAAAATAAATTTTTTTTAAAGGGATACCTATACATTAAAAAAAGTTTATTCAAATTGTATAGCTATGTGATTTATTTAACTCAAACGCACAAAAATTAACAACAATTTGTGGATTCAATTTTGAAAACCAAAAATTTTAAGGTGTGATTGAAAAAAGAACCAAATAGGTTATGGTAAAATGAAAATATAAACATAGATCCAAAATTGTTCGAAAAACCAATTTTAGGTGATATAGATAAAGAACGTGTGTGTTGGCAACGCTGATAGTTTGTATAACCATTTATCCTTGATCGCGTGAAAAAGCATGGCTGATATTACCGTTTCAGATAAAAATATTTTGAAATTTACGAAAATTAATTTATGACTACTTGCTGATTTTTAAAGCTTGGCTAGAAAATGCACATACCAAACAAAAGTTGTTTAACATTTAATAAACTAATATTTCCCCAAATTTCGAGGGGTCGAAAATAGTGTTTTATGAACAGGGGGGGAGGTTGCATTTTGAAACACATATTTGATTGCAAGAAGGTTAAGTCGGGTTTAGTATCAATGTTCCATTGTGCACTTCTGCTTCAATTTGTTTTACAAAAACTGTAATATCTCGAAAATAATGTAAAAAAAAAGTTTATCGAACCGTTTCAAAAAAAAAAAAAAAAAAATGCACGACTGGGTCGCACGTACTTGCTCTGTTGGTGCAATAGTACGATGAAAATAAACTTTTCAATCAATAAGAACAACTCATTTTTGAAAAATTTGGTAAAAACCAAAAAAATTTGGCTAAAACTGGAAAACTCGATATACGGGAGGTAACGTTAAGAAACCTTTAATATTTAAAATTAAGACGTTATATTTTGGGTGTTATAAATGATACAAATGTCCACTTATGGCCAAATTAATAATACATACTGTTAAAAGCTATTCCCACTATTATCATGTATAGCCAAAAATTAAAAATGCAGCTTTGTTTGAAGTATTCTATGTATGTTACATACAAAGTTTCATAAAAATCGGGGGGGGGGGGGGGGGGCTTTTTTGAGTAAATTCGAAAAAATTAAAAAATAGGCCAAAATCTAGTGGCTCTTTGTATAGGAGCCACCATTTAAAAAAGAAAAACTGAAAAAAAATCAATGCCATCTGATAGGAAGCTGTAAGGAACTATACCAAACAAAGTTTGTTTGAATTCGATACAACCGTTGACAACTTATGGCCATTTGAAAAAAAGACGTTAAGATCAGATCTCTGTTATTAGCATTTTTTGCCAAAAATTAAAAACACAGTTCTCTTACGAACACTAAAAGAATATATTACACCAAATTTAATCAAAATCGTTAGAGCCATTTTTGAGCAAATTAGAAAACCTGAAAAAGTTGGCTAAAACTGAACGGCTCGTTGTATGGGAGCTAACATTTAGAAAGGCTTCAGTGAAAAATTTACTAAGCCATCCTATAGAACACTATTAAAAACTATGTCAAACAAAGTTTTAGTTGATTCAATCAAGCCGTTGTGAACTTATGGCTATTTGAAAAAAGCCGTTAAAACCTGATTTTCGTTACGACCATTTGAAGCAAAAGCAAAAAACGCAGTTTTGTGAGAAATGCTTAAAGTAAGCTAAATTTTAAATTTAATCAAAATCGTTAGAGCCTTTTTCGAGAAAATCCAAATTGAAAAAAACCGTTACTTGAGAGGTACCAGTTTGAGCCGGGCTAAAACAAAATAAAAAAACCTCGACAATGGTTTTTCTTCAAACTGCTATATACCAAGTATGAAGAAAATCCGTCAAGCCGTTTAGGCTGTAGCATGATGTGAAAAAGCGCACATCCGCATATCCGCACATCCGCACATCCGAACATCCGCACAGACGCACAGGCAGACCGACGGACGGTATGGCGAAAACCACTTTTTTGGGCTTCTCTATCATCGTAATGTCATGTTTGATTAAAATCTCGATTTTTTTTTTCTGCACGAAACCAATACTTGCCCTATAGAGCAAGTAAAAAAAAAACAATAGGTAATTAAAAAAAATTTCTTAACTTTTTTTTTTTAAACTCAATTTCTTTTTTGTTGAAAATTAAAGGATTAATTTTCGTCTATAAAAATTTCATCGAAATCAGCCATTTGGCTTATGACAAATCGAATTTGAAAAAACCTGTCCTGTGGAAGGTACCGTTATAAGACTTTTCCTGAAAAATCTTATAAAACCAGATCGTTACGTATAGGAGCCATTTTTGAGTTTCCAATTAGAAATCATGTGAAAGGTAACGTAAGTTTAAGAGCTAGAATGCCAATTCAAAAAGGACGCCTAAGTCCACTTAATTTTTTTTTTATGAACTGATAATTCCTGCAAAAATAAAGCAAGTCATGGAAAGTGATTCTCTGTTAGCCGTTCGGATGCGGAGATAAATTGTAGATCCCTTCCATTCCTGCAGAATATCAACGCACACACAGGAATGGTTGAGAGTGTAAGTCACAGGCTCCGGCCCCATTTTGGACTTGTTGTGTCAAGTATTTATTTTCAATTTTATTATGGTAAACATCGTAAGATGAAAAACTTGTTTTGGTCAAAAGGATACTGGGACACTTACTTTGAACTACAATCCTCATAACCATAACCATTTGAAGAAAATTCCCTAATTTTTCAAAATTGTCAGTTTCTTAACTTAAAAAGAATTTTTTTGTATAAGTTGCAGTGAAATTTGACTCCACTGACTTATGGTGCGTGTCTTTTTTAAACTTTGCTTTACTCAAAATTAATTGAAAAACATTATACAAGTTGTTGCATCTTT
This sequence comes from Platycheirus albimanus, assembly GCA_916050605.2. NCBI lineage: Eukaryota > Metazoa > Arthropoda > Insecta > Diptera > Syrphidae > Platycheirus > Platycheirus albimanus. The sequence continues at coordinate 14,387,796 of OU696698.1, read as the reverse complement.
TGCATCTTTCAGCAACCAAACCAATAGTCTAGATTTATAGTACGAATAGTTTCTATAAGTCCTGTTCTTTGTGTTATACCCAAAAACCAATAAGTTTAAGGTGTAATAACATTTCGAATTTTTGCTTACATCCCACAAAGCAGACATTCCCAAAATATCTTCTTTCATTTAGATAAAATGTAATGTAAGCTCTTCAAATCCGTTACTATGCCAAAGTAAGTCAGGAAAATCGATCTTTATATAAATCATTTCATGCCAAATCCATCAATTCGAATTGCCATTCCATCTTTACAAATAACAAAATCAGTCTTCCCGTTCGCCGTTCCCCTCACTCCCTCTCACTAAAATCCATCCAGTATATTCTAAAAACACAATCAATTTGATAAAGCAAACATCCCAGTTCCCAGGTAAGTAATTGACAATCGAAAATCACTTAAAAAGCCAAATTAACTCAGACAGAGATTAGCAGACGATTTACTCAGGATTTATTTTTAGCCATCCGCATCGGGTGTAAATTGGTTCCTCATTCTCCCATAGGAGAACCATCAATATCTCTGTGTATCTATATATGTGTGTATAACAATGGTTTCCTCCCCAATATACTGTCGGTCGAATTGACCTGCCAAAAATGTTGTATGACCAACTGAACGGCAGACAATAGGATGACTATATTGGCAAAATGACGGCCGGCCGGCAGGAAGGCAGGCGTTCGACCGAGCGACCGACCGACCGAATTCGATAAGAAAATCCACAGAGGTGACAACGAGACAAAGATAAAATGCTGATTGCATCTCAATTCATCAATAGATTTATCTATATGTAAAAGCTATTGAGAAGTAGGTTTCTATTGGACGTCTCCTTGCCTATCTTGCCGGCCATTTTATATTGGCATCAGATGTTGTCACGTGGAGCATCATCAAGCAAGCCAATATAAGGGAGGGGTATTTTAATTCAAAATTACATGGCTCTCCTCTCCGACAGAAACTATTTCATGAAGCCATAGCGCTTTTATATAGATACTATGCTATCTATATATAAATGTTCATAGTGCAGATATATCTTTTGGTATAAGAGAGTGTGAGTGAGTTCATTGAAATGTGTTTTCGGGGGAGCTTATACCAAGTAATTGGGACGACCATTACTATACCACCCCTGATGCTGCCGTTGTTCCAAGCTACCGGCCCAGAGACTGGGTAAACAATGCTGACTGATTGAAGGAGCCAAGTGTAATTTAGCCAAATTGCAACATCTTCAGGTGCGGGACAATTGCCAAAAGAGCATTGTCAATAAGATGTAAACAAGGAGCGCATTATTTGTTAGAAATTTCAAATACGACGATGAAATTGAAGTCGGAAAGTTGCGCTACACTGCAGATGCAGATACTTCAGGTAGAAAGAAAAGAAAGAAAAAATTATTGAAGTGTTGTCTAGCGTTGATGAAAAAATACAACCCGTAGAAAAAGTGTGAACTCAGCTGAATTCACAACACCTTTTGTGGATATACGAACTGTTTGTCACATGCAGCCATGAATTGTTTATCGTACACTGCAAGAAATAAATTGAACGAATCGAATCATTTATTTCAATTTGACGATCTCGGAGATTTTTGGAACTGTTGTGTATTACGCACAAATTAAACAAGCAATTTCTTAAATATTAATATAATTGACTTTATTGGTTAGCTGCTAAATGAAGAGTGACTTTTATATTTAGAAAGAATGTTTCTGTCACCTATCAACAAGTAGTGACAGCTGTTAGCTGTGTTCAACTTCCAGAGGTGAATATCCAACAGGAACCATTGCTTACAAAATTTTCAAAATAATTTCCTTGAGAGGTTACTTTTATCAGATCCAAGCATCTAGGGTGACATTTTTGAATAAAAGATATAAAATTTGATTTGATTCTATATTTTTATTGTTTTTTAAACAATCTTAGCAAATTATTAACAACTTGGTTCGAAAAAATAATTATCAGGTGTTTGGGCAATTTCTTAAGCATTTTTATAAGGCGTTAATTGTTTTTGAACTGGCAACACTTTCTCTTATTAAGTTTTCAACAAACTGTTGAATACCCTAATATCTTTGTTATTGTATGTGTTCGCCTTCCGTAGCCAGCCGCTTGTTCCAGTTCCAGAAACAAAATTCTTCTTTGGCAGACAGAAAAAAATCCAATATCATTAATTTTGCTGACACAAAAAAAAAAGGCGTGTGCCACACCCAAATTTGAAACTTTTAACTGACAGAGCAACTATCATGAACTTTGTGGAATTCAATTTTAAGCTTTCAGATCGATTTGAACAAAAGAAGACAAAACTTAAATTTTTAAAAATTAGATTTTGAATGGAAATAGCGATTATGGTTGTTTTTAACTATTCTTGAACTATACACTCTGCTACGTAACCAAGGTATACAAAACGAAGTGTTCATCTTCTTACTTCAAAACTGCGACCGATAGTTAAAAAACATTAAAAAATTAATGTATATTACGACTTTTGACGGAAATGCCCCTTAAAAGTAGGCGTGCCCTAAAAATTTTTAAGAAAAATTTAAAGCACTAACTAGCTAAGCTTTGATCATTAGTCATAGTATTTAAGTATTTAGGCATATGTGTAAAACTACAGCTGAATCGAGTAGTTTTTAAACGATCTTACCTGAACAAAGGTATTTTCTCAAAATCAAGCCTTTAAAAGTGGGCGTATTGAAAAAATTTACACAAGAAAATGTAGAAATATTTTTCATATTACGAACGGAAGGGAAAAAGGTTTTAATTGAATATTGGTAGTATCTTAAATTTTTAAAACAACATTTTTCGTTCTTTCATGAAAAGTGGGCGTAAGCCACGCCTGAAATTCAAAAATTTCTTTTCATACACAAAGTTTTTAGTTTCTTCTAAGAGACGCAAGATGCTTGCGGATTCATTATAAATACCGTTTAGTTGCAAAAACAATTTTTTTATGTTTTTAGTGAAAAGTGGGCGTCAGCCACGCCCAAAATCAAATTTGTTGATTCCATACACAAGATGTTTATGTACAAGTTATACCCACAAAATTTAATGTTTTTCGCATTAATCTAACAATTCTTATTTTATAACATTATTGATGGTTTTGTATGAAAAATGGGCGTCAGCCACGCCCAAACTGAAATATTTTTATATAATTGGAAGAAGGTTTACCTAAAGCTTGCGTGTGCAAAATTTTAGCGTTACCTATGCTTTTATCCTAACTGTACAAAAAAAAAAATAGTTTAATTTTACCAAATTGAGGTTGTTCAACAAAAATTGCGATTGAGGGCGTGTTTGTGGGCGGATTTTACTGGTCCATAGCCTTACTCTTGAACCAAAGATTATATATACCGAATTTCAGCTTCCTATAGAGAGTATACATACGGACGGACGGACGGACATGGCTTAATCGACTAGGCTTTTGATTCTGAGTCAGAATATATTATACTTTTCTGTACCAACGGTATTATTTCTCTATGTTACAAACTCCACACCAAATACAATAAACCCATTCTATGGAATAGGGCATACAAATATAGAGATATATTTTCAAATATCTAAGGGAAAAAATTTAAAATTGAGTATTGTTACCACCTTAAAATTTTAAAAATACGTTTTTCGTTCTTTCATGAAAAGTGGGCGTAAGCTACGCCAAAAATTAAACAAATTCAAGCTTCTTAATTCAGACAGACACAGGGACCCACAAAATTGGGCTTGTGGATTCATAAATACCGTTTGCTTGCAAAAACATTTTTTTACATTTTCGTATGAAGAGTGGGCGTCAGCCACTCCCAACATAATTTTTTGATATCATTCGATTAATACTTTTTAATGTTTTTCGCTCTAATATAAGCATTGTTTTCTTATAAAAACAATATAGTTGGTTTTGTATGAAAAGTGGGTGTCAGTCACGCCCAAACTGAAATATTTTTCTTTAATTGGAAGATTTTCTAAAACTTGCGTGTACAAAATTCGTATGTTGTACTTTGATTGTTGTTACGGCCTACCCTGACTTTTCTGGTGATTAAACAGAAAGTATCAGATCACTGGCAGAATAATGATAGCTAAGAATGGTTGTTTGAGTGTCCATCTTGGTATCTGCTCACATTTGTTGTATCAACTCCTTCAATAAAAAATGTAGGTTCGTTGGACACATCAAATGCACAAACTATTAACCAAATCTTTCTTTTCTTCCTGAGTTCAGTAAACATCCAATTGTCTGGTAATGATTTGTGAATAAAGAGTTTAAGCTTAGCTACAAAAGAGCGTGATATTGTTGATAAAACCTCTGATTAAAATTTTTTTCAGATACAAAATTCATAATACCCACTCATAACAAAAGTCGCTTTAGAGCAGGCGTCTTTGAGAGCTTCGTAAGGTCATGAGTTACAATATTGACCATTTTGTATGCATACATGAACTCCAATATAGTGAAACCAAAACCTCTCAACGTTTGTGGAAACTTAATGCCCTCCAAGGAGCAATTGGTCAATACAAGGTATCGTTACATAACCAAGTTTTTCCTGGAATCCAACAGTGGTAGAAACATTATACTAGAAAACGTCCTTATAAACACCGCTCATTTTCGCCATTACCTAAGTACCTATCAGAAAAATGTGGAATTACATGAGTTATGATGTTATAATAAGGACACCATATAATTCTAATTGTATTTTCCATTAGCAAGAGCTTTTTAATAACGGTTTAGAATACCACCTTTTTGTTTCCATTAATCACAAGAAACACACGCCATATTGATTTATGAAATTTTAATATTCCCTTATTTGTTTAATTCCTTTATATACTTGACTTGTCCCTTTTCTCAGGTGTCTATTAATCATTTTCATTCAGTGTTCTAATTCCAACCCATCCAAGCATGACTCCTGACATCCTTTCACATTACTTCCATCAAAACTTCGTATACCAAACCAACCATCATTGTGAATTGTGATGAAAAATTAATTGCTTCCAACCACTTTGTTAATGAACTGCTTTAACAACCTATAATCGCTCCTTATAAGCTCCTTAAAAATAATATTACATTATATAGGAACTCTGAGCTTAGATAGAATAGTTGTATGTCAAAATAGGTCCTTATTCAACAATTTATAATCTCTTTTCGGCTGTCGTAGCCGTCATTGTTCGTTACAACGACAGTAACAACAAACACATCATTTCTCTGTCAAGCAATCACAATCCGAAGCATCCATCAACAAATTTTGGAAGACAATAGTGTCAGTGTGTGTGTGTGGGTAATAGTACCTACCTTAGTGTGAAGGAATGGTACGTATACATGAGTATAATATCCCAGGGCCAAAATGGCAGACTCAGATTAAGCCGCAAATGAAAGCCGACACCATCTTCATGCTCCTTTCCCGTCGTCCTTGTCGGAATTGTTGCTGTTCGTCGGTATTAACGCTTGACGGTGTGGCGGCGGCGGGCGGTGACTATAGTTTGAGTAACAAGGATAATGCGGCTGCTGCATTTATCTATTTATATGGCATTCATCATTTGCGCCACCTTTGCTTAAGTGTCTTGAATTCAATTCTCCAACAACGTGCCAACAATGTTTCCCTCGCGCATCATCACCCTTTTCTTGCTGGTTGCTGTCACCCACCTGGTTTCCTTTGCTATAGATGACTTCAAGAAGCTCCAATGTCATCGTCTGAGTGAGTAGGCAGAGATGCAACAAGGAACAACCAAGTCTGACAGACGATTCCATAAAGTTTAAGCTAAATGCTTTTAGATGATGTAATAAGTCCTCCAAGTGCCATGCCGGTAGCAGAAGTGGTTGCACTTCCTTAGACATCACATCATTGCATGAGAGCTGCAGCAGCAGCTATACCTACGTATCTACGCACCGGTGAAGTGTATTCCTGCTAATTTAATCTGATGGAAGAGTCGTGGATGATGGTGATGGGGGAAGGAGAGCGTTGCAACCTATGACAGCCGTATCCCGGATAGGTAAACTAAACAGCATCTAATTTGATATTGGTAGTGTGTGACACCTTTCAGCTTTGGAAGCCTACTCTTGGATACGTTTTAAGTTCAGTGCAATAGTGCATGATGGTGATGTCTGTTGTCAGTCGTTTTGTATGCGGCTTGGTTAAACTATTCGTGTTGGTGCACCTTTTGTTAATGGCAGTCAGTATTGTAAAATGGCGTTTGGAATACAAAAGGTCTTTTAACGGTTTAATTTGTGGCGTTTTCGACAAAGCAACATCTTGAGCTGTTGAAATCTGAATCGCCACTTGTTTAAAGGAAATCAGTTCATTTAATTTTTTTGGTTTTGGATTTTGGTTTTTGGATAAGGTTAAACCTTTGTAAAGTCAGGAATTTCATTTTTTTGAATAATTTTTCCAAGACCCAGATTTAAAAAAAAACCATTTCAAACAGGAAACAGGAAAAAGGATTTTGCTATCAATAATTTAGATTTTTGAAATTTGGCACTTTAAGTTGTTCCAAATCACATTCAAAGCTTTTTTGTGTCGCTCTTTTTCAAAACTTTGACAATTATTGGGTGCTGCAGAAATCCAAAAATTATTTCTACAAGATTTTCTCATTTCATTTTTAAACAATTTCCCAAATCATTCAAAACTTTGAATATAATTTCAAATTATGCTAAGGGAGTGTAAAGGACTACCTACTATTGGCATGTTAAAATAATTTCTACAAAAAAATAGTTTTTTGTAAAGTAAGTTTACGGACGATAATTTTAAGTGATAACCTTTCTACGGAATGTGAAAATTTAACAGTTTTTCGTTTACTGACGCAGGAGTTTCAAAACACAAGTTTTTAAGTGATAACATCTTATAAATCGATGAACACCGGCTGCACGCAAGAAAAATTGTCACGTTACTTAATTGTCACGTTGTATGTTCGCACCTATCTCCCTCTTGTACTACTATAATATACTTACGTTTTCTTATGACGTTATCACGTTAAACTATCGTCCGTAAACCGACTTTACGGTGATAGTGAAGACGAAAAATGTGGGTCTAAAAGTTCTGTCCGTCTGTATGTCTGTCGGTTTATATGTAGGATCGACTTTTTTCCATTGGACTATCTCGAAAACGGCTTAACCGATTTTTTCGAAATTTCACACATATAGGTTTAGATATAGCTTAATATATAGGTACTGCATAGACATATATATATATATATATATATATATATATATATATATATATATATATGTACTAAAATTTTTTATCAAAATTTGTTTTTATTTTTCAAGTCATTTCTTAAAACTTTTTAAAATTTTTTGTTTTATTTTGAAAACAGCTCATCAGATTTTTTTCAAAAATGATTTGCAATATGTATTTTCTTAATAGCTAGCTTTGAATTGCCGTATTCGAAATTTTTTTGAAACTTGTTTTCAAAAAGTTTTTCAAAAAATAATTTTTTTTCTCAAAAATTGCCACACAGAGATTTTTATAATTTTATCAGCATATATTGAGATTTATACAAAAAATAAAATGGAGTAAGTTTTTTTCAGTTCAAATCAGTCTAAGCAAACAGAATTCATAAAAAATTATTTTTTTCAAAATTTCAAACCCCAAGACCACTGTCATACATTAAAGCTACCCACTGGTGCACTTTCTTCCTTACCAAAAAATCGAAATAAAATGGAGTTTTTAGTGTATTTTGAGGTTATCTATTATGACGACATCATTTTTATTTTCTTAACTCAAAAACTACTAAACTAAAAATTTTTACTTTACATATAACGTAGTAGCAATACTAATAAACATTCAAAAATGAATTAATAAAATCATAAATCAATGTCAGTTAGTTTTAAATCAAATTTTAAGTAATGTTCAAAATTATTTGTTAAAAAGATAAAAATTGCGAATTAAACCACGAAAAACCATTCATTGTTGCTTTTTGGATTGCTTTTTGGTAAGTCTTTGAATAATAATTATTATTTAATTGAATTGTTTTCTGATTGAAGTGTTCTCGTAAACTTTATAATTTGTGTACGTTCCCAAAATGTTTAAAGTAAAGTCAAAGGACAGATTTACCTCCTTACTCGTGTTCCTTGAAGTTCCTTGTGAAAATTTCAAGGTAAACTAAATTATATGAAATAAAATGCACGACTGGGTCGCACGAACTTGCTCTTATGATAAGCAATTGCTTAGTGGCTGCATATATGGATTTAAAAAAAAATTTAAATAATTTCGAAAATTCTTTTATTTTTTAAATTAGTTTAAGAGTTTTCTCGGAAAAACAAAGTATACAATAAAATTTCAAAGCTATACGTGAATCTAGGAAAAAAAAATATTGAAAATCGTTCGACCAGTTTTTTTTTAAAAAGGTTATTTTTGAAAAACTTTTCCAAAAAATATTTTGAAATTTATTTGGGTATGCAAATATATGGCAACCTGTAGTTTACATTTGAAAAAATAATTAAAAAAAAAATCAATATACCCGTTTCCAACATATTTCGAAAACCAAAAAAATTTTTGAAAAAATTATAAAAAATCAAAAAAAAAAAGTTTTTGAAAAATTTGAAATGCCATATTAATAAAATTATAAATGACTTCCTGTGGCCAAAATTTTATTGAAATCGAATGTATAGTTTACGAGAAAATTTGATTTGAAAATACTGGTTCTATGAGAGGTACCGTTATAAGACAAATTTTGAAAAATATTTTTTAACCAAAAGATAGATTGTCTTACAAAAATAGCATCCTGAAAGTTTTATCAAAATCGTTAGAGCCGTTTTTGAGAAAATCAATTTTTTTCTTCACGATTGTATGGCAGGTGCCGTTATTTTTGGGCCTAGAGCAAAAATAAAAAATACGTTCCGAGGGACGGCCAAATAAATCCTAGATACCAAATTTGAAGCAAATCGGCCCATCCGTTCAGGCTCTAGAAGCGCGAACAGACAGACAGACAGACAGACAGACAGACGGACGGAATTCCCAGACCAACTTTTTTCGACTTCTCCATCATCGTAATGTCATGTGTGATTGTTATCTCGAAATTTTTTTTCTGCACGAATCCATAACTTGCCTTATAGTACCTATAATCGCAAGTAAAAAGCAAAAAGCGCAAGAAACCCAAGACCTCATTTTGTGCTCGACTTTTGTCTTTGATAATTTTTGAAGTTCCTCTACAATATTTTTTGCTTTGTTTTGCATAAATGCCAATTTGATAAATGTGGTAGGACCAAATTTATTGGCAGATATTGCAGTGGAAACATTCTTTCTCCATGAAAAGCTGCGTCGTGTCGTTGGAAAAATCCAACTGGCTTAAAATACCGATAAGCAGAAACTACACAGAATTTTTAAGAGTTGTCCGTACGTAAATTTTAAAATTTTGCGATCTCGAATGTCAAAGCTATGTTTAATCAATCGAGGAAACCGACTAGCTTTGGGTTCCTCCTTAATTTGTATGTACATGACAAACCACTTTTTGTGGAACGAACAAATATTTAACATCATCAAAAAACCAAGAAATGTTTAGGTTTCTGGGTCGATGGATAGAATATTGTTTCTCCAATCTCGCTTCCATATTTTCAACTTACCTTGGCCCGGAGCTTGAGTATTGATTTCATATTTGAGCAGGTGCTTCTGCCAGTCACTTAAATTTTATGGATAGAATTCAGAAAAAAAATTAAAAATTATTAAAAATTAAATCGGCAAAACAGAACATTTTTGTTTCGCTTAAAAATAGTAAAAATATTTCCTGTCCTTCTTTATTCTATCGATGAACAGCTCCCTTTATCCTCTAGTGCTGGGAATGCACATAAATTTACCCTCGAATTGCCAATTATATGGTGACTAATTTCCTAGCCGCACTACACGAATGTGGAATGCCTTGCCCAGCTTGATTTTGATCTCCCATTACATTTTACAGAGAATCCAAATGACGTTAATGTTCGTTAATTCAAAAAAGCGATATTTATAAATTTTGGGGGGGGGGGGGGGGGCAAATACTACTATTTGAATAAACGGAAATGATGAGTTTTTTTTAAAGCGTCTCCATACTAGAGCATCATTCCTCCAAGCTTCATAAAGCGAGGAGGAAAATTGATTAGCTGGATTGACACTTTTAAATCATGATAAAATAACACTTTCATGTAAAAAATAGTTATGGCAGTGGTTAACATCAAAAAGATAGATTTTGAATAATTTTCCAAACTCAGTCAAAACTATTTGGATCATCAAGTACCCTGCTTGAATTACTCCAGTCCTTCGCAACTTGATCTATGTTCACTCTTGCACTATTCATTTGAAGTAGGTGTCTCTCTTATAATAAATCTGCAGTTGATAAGATGAAATTTATCTTACTTAGCTATCCCATTGGGTGTACATATAATCTGACATTTCGATTCTCTTCCTTCGAGAAAAAAAAAACAACTTTGAAGAGAAGAAACTTCTTCGCAACAATATACAAACGTGAGGAAGATATCTATATAGATGGCACTTTCATTGTTGAATGAGTATTCCATAGGAAGAAGCACTCAAGTGTTAACTAATTTCTTATTGCAATTGCAGCACAAACCACTTTAACCCGAGCCCCAAGAACACACACAGCACAACATAGCTTATCAGAACACAACTTCCATTTCCGATTCCGAATCCAAATCCGAATCCGCATCTGAATCCAACTTCTGCATTCGAAGCATATCTCCAGCAGCTAGAGAGAAGAACTTCTACCATCGTCATTATCATCATCATCATCATCATCATCATCATCATCATCATCTTCTTCTTAACTATAAGACTCTCTTTCATCTACAATGGGCCTGAAGGGAGCAATAGGACAACAGCTCAGGACAGCCACTTATTTTAACCAGTCAGTGCTTTAGATATCCCAATGCCACGAAGAATCCTTTCTTCAAATCCAAAGCTATAGATTTATAGAAATATACTATACACTTCCATGTATCGTATATCTGTCTATGTTTATATTGTTACACTCATAACGGGTTATAGGGATAAGATGAATGCAATTGAGATACCAAAACAACAAACGGATATAATAGCAATAATTAATGGTTGCGGACAATGGGCTACAACTATACGACACTCTATATACTGACGACCGACAATAACCGACAGTGCGGATCGTTATAACAATATCCTTGACTAAGAAATTGCTGAGATATATATTATAAGTCGATGTCATATAGTCATGCACCCCACCTCCTCCTAGATACATACATATAAATGATTCTCCAGCGGATGCCTTCATGTATAATCCAAACTGAATATGACAGCTTTCTTTGTGTTTGATGTCCCAAATCCCAATTGAGCTGGCTATAATTATTGCACACTGCACAACATGTGATATCCAATTAAAATGCAGTTAGAGCGATTCGCCATCACAGTTAATTAATACGTTTAATTATGTCTCGGCAATATACTCCTGTACCTACAACATTGCAAGGAGTCCTTTATTATGAATGCTTCTTAAATCTTACGGATATATGCGGTGGATATTCTAATACTTAGGTATAGAAACATCTTTAATTTAAAGTTAATTATAAGAAGAAGATGTCCTTGTGAGAAGAAGTTTCACTCATGGGAACGAATCCTTATACTATATTATATTGAAGCCATAGTAAGTGAGTTTGTGCACGTGTGTCGTCATCATCATCATCATCATCATCTTTATATTGGACCTGACGTTGCACTTATAATATTGCATTCGATCTTCCATGTCGTTGTTCGTTCAGTAATAAATGAAAGTAAGGCTTTCAATACTGATGAGGGAGAGTCCTTATATAAAATGTGTGTGCAAAATACAAGGCTTCATACTTGGCATTGCATATTTTCAAAAAGTCATCTCTTCAATCGAAATTAATTTGGATGCATGGTGCAGGATGTTCATTTGCCAGGTTTATTAACATCATCAATCGATGAGGATGTTTGGAATTTCTTTTTGTTCAATTATTATGGATTTCTAAGTTAACAGTCCATGTCCATCACAGAAGATGTAGTTCCAAATTTATAATATCAAGTTAAAATTGAAATTAGTTCCGCTGGCAAAATGGAATAATGGTGGTAGGGTTCGGAACTAAAAACGCATTTCACATTTTCCAATATTTTTTATGTGAACGATACTACATCAGATAATTCTTCCGAAGAAATATTAACTTAAAAAATGTGGGTTTTTAATGCTGGATTGGAGGTAAAACGTTGGTCGCAGTGGGTGGTCAGATTTTGTATCGAATCGCTAGAATCAACAGTTATCGCACTGCCATCTATTGATGAAAATTGTGTGAGTATTTGTTTTTGTTATTGTCTAGTATTTGCTTGCATATTTGAAAACTTATTGAGAGATTCTAGTTGTAGATAGGAGGAATGTGTTCAGTTAATCTTAAAATTTAATATTCATAAGAATGTGTAGTTATGGAATTGACAACCTCTCATTCCAAAGTACCATACTTAGTTCAAAAATTGGCAGATTGGTTCACATCATGTCACATATCCTCAACTTTTCTTATGTCTCCAGTTTTTTTTTTAAGCGTAGGTACTTGAAAAATGAAAATAATGGCGAGTGGAATAGATTGTGGAACGTATATCATTTTGTCTTTAATGAACAATAAATAAGTTCCACAATCTTTTCTAAGCACTACATGACTCTAAAATTAAAGTCTCATGTAGCTTGGGAAGATCTTTAATTAATTTATATTGATTGTAGAATGTACCAACCAAAACTTTTGAATGGAAGATCACGTTCAGCCTATTTTACAGTTCGAGTAAAAATGAAAAGAAATTTGTGGATTGTATTGGTATATTTCAAACAATATACACTCCTCGTCAACTGAATACGCACAAACATTTTTTAATATACTTTATCCATTTTTTCCAAACAGTGATGGTTATTATGCCATCTGTTGATGCTAACTATTCCCTTAAGATGTTAAGCAGATAATTCCGAAAGAATTATCCAAAAACAACCGTGAGATTTTCTTCAACTACTTGCAAAGTGTTTTATATGCAAAGAAGGAGTTTTTTTTTTAGTCAATTGAATAGGTACAAAGCCATTTTCTTCGTTGTTTATAAGTTTTTTGGAGTGCTTCACAGTTTAAATTAACGATTTTAGTGTTTTCAGTAAAATTTAATTCTTGATTTCAAATTTTAAGAAAAATGGGATGAAGATCTACGTGTCTTAACAGTGTTGAAAAAGCTAAAATCGATTTACTTAGAGACCAAGGCCTAACTGGACGTGCAATAGCTGATAAAGTTGGCCGAAGTTTTAATGTAGTTTATTCTTACTTAAAAAATAAAGATGCATACGGCAAAAACATGAAGGGAGGTAAGAAAACAGCAACAACAGCAGCTGAGCGACGAAGAATTTTAAGATGTGCATCAAATTCTTCTGATTCTGTGGCAAAAATAAAACAAAAAGTCGGCGTAAACGCAAGTTGCTCAACAGTTTTAAGAGTAATCAACAACTCAAGCCATCTTAAACGAATGAAACTTAAGAAAAAGCCACCACTTGACGAGAGACGGAAAATGTTGCGATTAGATTTTTCAAGACTTGGAAAAAAGAATGGTATCACGTGGTTTTTTCAGATGAAAAAAAGTTTAATTTCGATGGCCCTGATGGGTTCAACTTCTATTTTCACGACTTAAGAAAAGAAAAAAGATTTTTAAAGCGCCATCATAGTCGTGAAGGAGGTGTCATGATATGGGGAGCAGTCAGTTATTATGGAACAGTTGAGCTCGAGGTTGTAACATCAAAAATGACAGCAGCTGGGTATAAAGTAATTTTGGAAAGAAATTTTCCTGAATTTTCTAACATCTTTGGACCCATAAACTGGACCTACCAACATGATAATGCAACAAGTGCAGTTGCTTCAATGGCCGCCGTACTCACCTGATCTAAACATCATAGAAAATGTCTGGGGATGGTTAGTACGCAAAGTTTATGAGGGTGGTCGTCAGTTCGAAGACAAAGAAACCTTAATTTCTGCAATAAAATTAGCGTGGAGCGAAATTTCGTTAAATTACATTAAAAAGCTATACGATTCCATGCCGGATCGAATTTACAAAGTAATTAAAAATAAAGGTGGAAGTACCCACTACTAAACTTAAACAAAAACTTGTTTCATTCCATTCCAATACCAATTTTAATTTTTATACCTATTCAGTTGACTCAAAAAAAAACTTCTACTTTGCATAAGTTACACTTTGGAAGTGGTTGAAGGAAAAACTCACGGTTGTTTTTGGATAAAACTTTGAAATTCTGTTATTTATATGTTACGAAAATTTTTACCATCAACAGATGGCATAATAACCATCACTGTTTGGAAAAAATGGATAAAATATATTCAAAAATGTTTGTGCGTATTCAGTTGACGAGGAGTGTAAATGACGTTTTCGCCAGGCTATCGACAAATGATTCTATGTGCCAGTATTCTTTGTTTTTGGACTTGCGCATCTTATTTCCGTTGTTCCGGACTTCGCGTTTTGAGATTTCGGGACTTCTGACCTTGTGTTTCGGAAATTGGGATGTTGTTTTGGGATCACAGTAGACTTCGGACAGTAGTCGTAGCTGTCCTAGGAATATATTCTAAAGGCTCATCCAAGAGCGAAATGTCGATTTGTAATGACTGGAAATCAGCTCCGACCTTTCACCTATTGGCTTTTGACTGCAAAGTGCCAATCTTAACTGTCATCAGTCAATTCTTTGTCGTTTTAAAATATACATGTACTGTACAGCCATGTGTCCATGTCCATGTGAAACTATTTTTCCTTAGATGAGTCTCAAAACTATCGTGAATAATGCAGCATTGTAGTTTTACGATAGGATGGAGTAACATGTCACACGTCAGGCGCCACTTTGGTCGTACTCCGGGAAACATTTTAGAGTTGCTCTCTTGCTCTACGATACTATGTACCCTTGTTAAAGTATTTGCTATGCTTCGAGGCCACTTTCCGCTTTTCAAGGAAACAGTTTTTGGCAAAAGCATATTCCTTAAATAAATAAATAATTATTTTAACTATATGCCAGTAAGACCCAAGGTCTTTTGAATGCAAACTGCACGGCAATAGTTAGAAGGAATGGAAGGATAGGGCTCGAACCCACAACTCTTAGGTTAGCAGCACTTTATCCACTGTACCATTGCCACCCGCATTCGTCGATTGAATTGACATTTACGTAAACCTTAAAATTGCGATTTGAAAGTAGGGCGTAAATGGACAAATATTCTTGTGGACTTATGCACTCCTTTTTCGTCTTTATCTGGGAAGGATTTCTGTCAAAGCCTTTATAGATTTCGGAGCCATTTAGTTTAAAGTGTTGCTACCGTGAAAGGATTACTAAGATTTGACAGCAAAAGAAAATAATAAAGTAGCGTCACGAAATCAACACTTCTTGTAAAGGGTTTTCCAATAATAGCCCGCTATTTAGTTGTCATTTTTGAAGCTGTAATATTTTGACATTGGACAAGTAGAAACTACGCCATTATTAAAAATGGACACATTTCCACAATGCAGTGAAGTAATTAAAATTCACTACAAAAATGGTAAAAATTTGGTAGATAAGTTTCGTAAAACTAAAACATTTTGTGGTCGTCGTGAAGCACCTTATCGGACCGCAATCCAGAAATTGGTGGACAAATTTGAGCTGTTGGGACAAGTTAGCGTTAAGAAGAATAACATCCGTGCACATCGCTTATGAAAAACTGAGAATATTGCTGCTGTAGCCCAACGTGTTGAAGAAAACCCAGGTTTGTCCATTCCTCGTCGTTCTTTGGAATTGGCCATTCCACAAACGTCATTACACCGTATTTTGCATAAAGACTTGAGTCTTAAGGCTTAAAAAGTTCAGTAAACACAAGAACTTAAGCCAGCCGACAATCAACAACGCAGTGTTCTTGCTGATTGTGTCCTTGAAATGCATTAAAATGATCCGGAATTTCATCGAAAAATCATCTTGACTGATGAGGCCCATTTTCATATCCAATATTGTCGCATCTGGGGCATGGAAAACCCAAGATTTATTGTTGAAAAGCCTCTTCATTCTCAACGAATAACTGTTTAGTCCGATTTATGGGATCCTGGAGGGATCATTGCACCTTACTTTT
Organism: Platycheirus albimanus; assembly: GCA_916050605.2. Classification (NCBI taxonomy): domain Eukaryota; kingdom Metazoa; phylum Arthropoda; class Insecta; order Diptera; family Syrphidae; genus Platycheirus; species Platycheirus albimanus. The sequence continues at coordinate 14,371,746 of OU696698.1, read as the reverse complement.
CGAAAATGAGTATGAAGCAACATCTACGGTGAATGGATTGCGCTATCGAGAGATGAATAATAATTTTGTATTGCCGTAATTGGATCCGTACAACGTTTACTTTCAACAATACGGCACAACGTGCCTTACAAGAAACAAAACCATTGATCTTTTACGGGAAAAGTTTCCGGGCCGTAAAGGTGATCACAATGGGCCACCAAGATCTTGTGATTTAACACCTTGCGACTTCTTCCTTTGGGGCCACGTGAAAGATAAAGTCTACGCCAACAGCACAGCGTCGATCCAAGACTTCAAAGATGGAATTCGTGAAGCTATTGAGGGCATAGAGCAGCCACTTTGCGATTTGATGATGGAAGATTTCATGAAAAGGATATTGTTGCGTAAGGTAAGACGTGGGCCATTTGGCTGATATTGTCTTCTATTATTAATAAAATACTTTCCTCTTTACATTAAAGTAAACATCCGATCATTTATCTCAAAAAATACCTGTTTTCTTTGAATATCAAAATAACACCTCTTATTGGAAAAACTTGTAGTTTCTGTCCAGTGTTACGGCGTAGAGTTGTAGTCAGGAAAATTATAACGACCAATTTCGTTGACATTTCGCTAGAGTTTCCAATTTCACTCTGATACTGAGAAATGGGAACCTAATTCTTAATATGGTGACTCTTTGCCTAACGTCGCCATCACCAGCATTATTTTTACTAAACCTATGGAACCGAAGATACCCTCGTATCTAATTTTCCAAGAACAATCTTAACAGAGTCATTCTTTGGGAACTTCTCACACCACACGTCTTTTCGAGAAGGTTTCAATATGCATTATTTTCTTCCAAGAATTGGACAGTGAATTACAATGGTACACTCATGGAAATTCATCCAAATGACTGCTTTACAATGTTATCATTTGGCACCCGCAACGTGGGGCCCACAGACAAATTGTTTCTTATGGCATTGCCTGTTTCGATAAGCATATCTAAATTTCGATTTCCCATGAATCCAGTGGTTCAAGTCCGTGGAAATAATTTCTTGAAAGAATGAGTTGAATCACCACGCTAGTGTAAATTACTTCAACTGAAATCCCCAGCTACACAATCGTGTAAATAATTACCATAGTATCCATCGATAAAAGTTGGATGCAGTCAAAACGCTACCTTTTTTGACCCTGAAGACCCATTTTGTGTCAAGCAACTAGTGCAAGAACAACAGCAGCAACAACACGCAATCACGCTGATTCTACTTTCCCCACTAAGGTTGAGGCTGATGTTTTATTTGTAACGGCAATATAGGGATATATTATATCAAAACCGTGATTAACCGCATTTTGCATGTGATACGGTGTGTGGCCAGGCCACGGGACTGAAACTGAAATGCTTTTGATTTGTAACACCAACACGCAATGTTGTTGTATTTAATGGAACGCATACATTACTAGGCCCAAACAAGGCAGACAGGCAAAGTGAACTTAAGGAACCCACTAGAGCAAATTGGGAGCGATAGTATAGTGTACCACAAAGTCACACACAAATCGATTGTAATCAATAAGGTGTTCTTATGGGGTTCATTGATGAAATTAATTTGGTTTATCGATGACACAAATTGATTGCCATCGGAATCGGAACACGAACAGTGAGCAGAGTGAACAGAGGGAAGAACCACGACCGACGACAAGGGATATATAATAGACGGAGAAAGAGAAACCGCTTACCATATCGCTGTTGTCAGATAATGAATGGAAGACAATAATTGTGCTTCTTCCTCGAAGTCGTCGGCGTCGCCTTTATGCTTTTCGAACCCTCCATAATCGAAGCCAATACATACATCGAAATCTATCTACATGCGGAAAGGATACACCGCTGACTGATGCTGGCTTGAGTGGCATAACATTTTACCAATTATCCTTGAAGTTGTTACTAAATAGCTGAAATTAATTAAATGTTTCCGCATAGTGATGGTCTTGAGATTGGATGAGGTTTTGTGTGGTGTATCTGGGTCTTGGTCTTATTGAGGATCTGGATATCGGAAAACTATGAGGATTATTGATTATAGCACAGTGTTTGCGGAGCTGCGGAAGAGTGAAAGGGATTTGATATGGAGAATTGGCGAAAGTGATATCTGAGTGGTTTTTAATCGAACCAAAGGATGTTGGAACTCAATTAGGAAGATTGAAGCGACAGACGTTGTACAGTACATATATTATTGGTAATAGAATTATTTTATCTGCCACACACAGATGATGGTATAATAAGTTATAGCAAAACACTTAGACAATTATACGGGTAGGAGGTGTTATTTTTGGTAGGACTAAGTAATTAAATGAGGGTGGAGGTTGTGATGAATATTTGATTTACTGCATTAAGGACACTTTTGGCCACTTGGCTTTAATTTGGTAAACTTTTCTTTGATTTAATTATATTAAATCATTTTAAATGTGTATTTGCATCCTTTCTGCAGAGATGTAGGATTTTTGTTGGAAAAAATTAAAAGTTGATCGATATTCGTATTAAATATAGATGCCTTGAGGGTAAGGTGATGATGACGAAGGAAACAAAAGTGTAAGAAATATTCAAAGTTATTGGAACTCCTTGACATTCTTAGATCAAGATATTGGAGAATTGCTAAGTTTAAAAAAAGAAAAAAATTAAAAGTACGTTACTTTAGAAAAGACGGTTAAACTTTTGAACGGACATTTTTGTTTGATTTGAACTCGACTATCGTTTTTTTCTATTTCTGAAAATTTTTCTTAACGATATTTCCCCCAAAAACTGAAAACAAATGTCTATTTTTTTTATTACATAAGTGAGACCCAAAACAGAGTATGTTTGCAACGAACTGTTTTATACCCTATTCCTTATTTTTTCTATGTAAATGCGTTCGCTCCCCACAGCCAGCCGCTGTACAGTTCCAGAAAAAAAAATTCTTTTTTAGTAGACAGGAAAAAATTCAATAACATTGATTTTGTGCGGCCAATTATTATCAATAACTGCTGGCGCAATAAAAAAAGGCGTGTGCCACACCCAAAGTTGAGACTTTTTATGCAGGGCAATTACTATGAGCTCAGTGACAATCAATTTTAAGCATGCATATCGATTTGAACAAAACAAGACAAAAATTAAATTTTTCAAAATTAAATTTTCAATAAAAAAAAAACGATTATGTGTATTTAACAATTCTTGAACCACACTCTGCTACTTAACCAACGAATACAAACTGAAGTGTTCAACTTCTTACTTCGAAACTGTGACCGATAGTTAAAAAACATTAAGAAATTAATTCATATTACGACTTTTGACGGAAACGCCTCTTAAAAGTGGGCGTGTGTTAAAAATTTGAAGCACTAACTGAGCTTTGATCAGTATTTAGGCATATGTGTAAAACTGCAGCAGATTCGTGTAGTTTTTAACGATCTTACCTAAATAATGATATTTTACAAAAATCACGCCCATTAAAGTAGGCGTATTGAAAAAATTTACGCAAAAAAATATAGAGATACATTTTTCAAATAACGAACGGAAAAAGTTAAAATTGAATATTATTGGTATATACCTACTTTAAATTTTTAAAACTGTGTTTTTCGTTTTTTCATGAAAAGTGGTAGTAAGCCACGCCCGAAATTCAAAAATGTTTGTACCTAAAGCTTGCGTGTGCAGAATTTAAACATTGCGCTGTGATTGTAACTGTACAAAAAACACAATTTGATTTTGCCAAATAGAAGTTGTTGAACAAAAATGACTATTGTGAGCTTCTTAGGTAGGTACTCTGTAAGATCGATTGAACGCATGACCTTCACAACAGTCTTGAAAACTTTATAAATTTTCCATTTGTGATGCTTTTTTGTACTTAGGCTAAGGTTGGCTGTTGGCTCATGGATGTTCGGCCAGGGTTGTTCCCAAAAGAAAGCGAAACCTCTGCGTTGAAGGTGTCGAACTCCGAAACAACAATATTTTTTAAGTATCGAAATCGTCTTAGCAGATTATTTCAATTACTTAGCGATAAGCTTAAGATAACAATTCAATATTCTTAATGATAGACTTAAATTAGCAATTCAATGCATATAATATCTTAACAATTTGGTCTGTAGAGTTTCCTCTACGACAATAAACGGTCACTAAAATCTTGGTCTGCAGAGTTGCCTCTACGATAATAAACGTAGTGGTCTGTAGAGATTCCTTAAAAGAAGCGCTACACGAGAATAAACGGTCCCCAATAATTCTGTCTGTGGCGAAGCTTACAAATGCAACAAACCCACGACAAAAAAAAATAAATAAATAAACGGTTGGCCTAATGCCTTTACTTCAAAAATCGGGGAGGTTGCTCCAGGTATTCCCCACAGCGTACCTTCGGTTGAGATCTCTATTCCTGGTACTTTTTACTTGCTCTATAGGGCAAGTATTGGTTTCGTGCAGAAAAAAAAAATTGAGGTTTTAATCAAACATGACATTACGATGATAGTGAAGCCCAAAAAAGTGGTTTTCGACATACCGTCCGTCGGTCTGTCTGTGCGTCTGTGCGGATGTGCGGATGTGCGGATGTGCGGATGTGCGCTTTTTTACGTCATGCTACAGCCTAAACGGCTTGACGGATTTTCTTCGAACTTGGTATATAGCAGTTTGAAGATAAACGGTTGTCGAGGTTTTTTTTGTTTCGTTTTAGCCAGGCTCAAACTGGTACCTTTCATGTAACGGTTTTTTACTTGCGATTATAGGTACTATAAGGCAAGTTATGCATTCGTCGAAAAAAAAAGTTTTGAGATAACAATCAAACATGACATTACGATGATAGCGAAGACGAAAAAAGATGGTCTAAAAATTCTGTCCGTCTGTATGTCTGTCTGTCTGTCTGTCTGTCTGTCTGTCTGTCTGTCTGTCTGTATTGGACCTACAGCCCAAACGGGTGGGCCGAATAGCTTCAAACTTGGTATATAGACTTTTTTAGGTATTGTACAGAAAGGAAATTGAAATTTTTTTTTTAGCTCAAAAAATAACGGTACCTGCCATACAACCGTTACGTTAAAGCTTATTTTTCTCAAAAACGGCTCTAACGATTTTTAATTAAAAAAATCAGTGTTGCTTTTTAGGTACGACCAATCATATGGCTGAAAAAAAAGTTTTAAAAAATGGCTAAGAACGGTACTTTCCATAGGACCGTTTTTTTTGCTTTCGACTATCTCGAAAACGACTCAACCGATTCTTTCGAAATTTCACACACATATAGCTGTAGGTAGCTCAATTTGTATTGCGTACCAATATTTTTGAAAAATATTTTTTTGTATTTTTAAAAGCATTTTTAAAAAAAAAATTTAAAAAATTAATATTTTGAAAACTGCTTATTAATTTTTTTTTTAAAATTTTAAATAAATGTATTTGCTGAATACCTATGAACTGGCGTTTTTGAATTTTTTTTGAAAATTTTTTTCAAAAAGTTTTTCAAAAAAAACTTTTTTTCTCGAAAACCGCTCCACAGATTTTTCTAAATTTATTCTCATAAATTCAAATTTATCCAAGAAATAAAATGGCGTACTTTTTTTTCAGCTCAAATTAGTTTAAGTATTTATTTAAGAATTTTGAAAATTTTATTTTTATCAAAATCTCAAGCGCATAAACCACTGTCACTCATTAGAGCAAGTTCGTGCGACCCAGTCGTGCATTTTATTTCATTTTGGATTTGCTCGAAAACGGCTCTAACGATTTTGATTTAACTTAGAATTTAACTTACCTAAGTTATTTCTAACAAAATAGCGTTTTTTGTTTTAAATGGTCGTAACAAAAATCAGGTTTAAACGGCTTTTTTTCAAATGGCCATAAGTTCGCAACGCCTTGAATGAATTGACTCAAACTTCGTCTGGCATCGTTTTTTATAGCGTTCTATAGGATAGCTTTGTAAATTTTCCAGTGAAGCCTTTGTAAATGGTAGCTCCCATACAACGAGCCGTTCGGTTTTAGCCAACTTTTTTAGGATTTTTCTAATTTGCTCAAAAATGGCTCTAACGATTTTGATTAAATTTGGTGTAATATATTCTTTTAGTGTTCTTAAGAGAACTGCGTTTTTAGTTTTTTGGCAAAAAATGCTAATAACGGAGATCTGATCTTAACGTCTTTTTTTCAAATGGCCATAAGTTGTCAACGGTTGTATCGAATTCAAACAAACTTTGTTTGGTATAGTTCCTTACAACTCTCTATCAGATGAAATTGCATTTTTGTCAGTTACTCTTTTTTAAATGGTGGCTCCCCTACAAAAACCCACTAGGTTTTGGCCAAATTATGTAGTTTTTTCGAGTTTACTCAAAAAAGGCTCTACCGATTTTTATTAAACTTTGTATTGAATATACATAGAATGTTTTGAAGAAAACTGCATTTAAGTTTTTGGCTACAAATGATAATAACGGAAATTTAACAATTTTAGTAATTTGGCCATAAGCGGACATTTATATCATTTATAGCACCCAAAAGATGACATCTAAATTTGATATATTAAAGGTGTCTTAACGTAAGCTTCTGTAAATCGGGTTTTACAGTTTTAGCCAAACTGTTTTCGTTTTTCCCATAGTTCAAAGTTTCAAACATAGTTCTTCATATTGCTCGAAAACGTTGTTTTCATCGTACTATTGCACTAACAGAGCAAGTACGTGCGACCCAGTCGTGCATTTTATTTTCAAATAGAATCTTCTTCCAATGGCAGGGAGGTCGAGTGTCATTTTCCATACAAATTGCATTTCTACTTATGATATATTACTGAAAGAAGAGACTGTGAATTAAAAAGTCAAAACATAAAAATACTTGCAATATGTAATTCTTTTTGAATGATGAATGTTAGGTACTCGGAAGTGGACGGCAGTCCAAATCATAGGTCTGCTCATCTGAATAGCAATTTCACGGGACATAGGCTTATTGCTCCCTTCTTCTGGTTGGAAATATTTTACTATACATATACTGAACCATACAAACAAATCAATTGTGAGAACTTCTTCGGAACCTTGGCTTATTTTGACTTCTTATATAGCCTCATCTGCATTCTTCACAAGACTTCCTTCTGAGCTGTTCCATATCAGCATCACAGCGGCTCATTTGGTTGACTAAGATGAAACTATTACCTGGGGTTTCATCAGTTAAAGGGTTCCAAAAAACATGAGTATCTTTTAAAGAGTACACATAAAAAAGCCACGTTCCACATCGAATAAAATTAAGAGTTCAAATTTCTCTGCGATCCCAGACAAGCTTGCTTTGGAATAAACTATTTACCTTCCTTCATAGTTACTACCAAATTAAAATCAATTCTACAGGTATAAAACTACATAAATATGTCCTCTTGAGATTTTGGAAATAATGTAGACATAATTAATTAAATTAAAAAGCTCAAGTCTGCTTCAAAAAACATCACCCCCTTCCCCCAAACATCCATTGTTAAACCATATTATTATAGAAAAGTATCACAAATTTGTTCGCAGACATCTCTTGATACGGTCCAGTTAGATCCCTGTGATGCAGCAAAAAAAAAAAAAGAAGACAATGACGACGACGTCGACAACGACGCCCGCACAAATTTTCAAAATTGGAATTCCATTTTCATGAAAGTCCTCTTTCATTTGAGGGCCGCAACGCGCGCCGCCAATGGTTTTTTTTTTTTTTTTGTATACCTTCCACCCTTATGCAGGATGTGTCTTTTTCAATGTACGACGACTAAGGGAACCAGTATTATAGTAGTTGACTTCATATACATCACCCATCCGACTCGTCCCCATAATATATCCGACATCCAACTATCTATCCATACGATGCGGCAACGGCAGACAATGAATTTCACTCAAAGGAAGATGAAAGTAAGAGACAACTACGCGTATACATTTCCGCCAAGCAGCATTTCTATGCCTCGTGGCCTTCCTTCACTTTGATTATAGTCCCTTATGGCAGCGAGCGGCAGGAGCAGCAGCGCGCAGCAACAGCATCAGCAGCATATCCTTTCTCGTGGATATATTCAGAGCGAGCTCAAAGGAAAGAAATGAAAATTACGAAGCTATAGATGATTCTATATTTTTTTTTTTTTGTAATCCTGCATTTTCACCCCATCACTAGAAAGAACCCCTCTTGCCTTGGCCTGCTTCCTTACTATTTTCAATCCTTGCAATCACAATAGTTGAAACCAGGAGTTTTGCAGTTAACTTGAACTTTATGTATATCCATTCCATTGCGATGCTATTCTATTCCATTCAGCGACATGCCTGCCTAGCCTACAACTCGACTCCCCATCTATTTCAAGTTCCGCTGCGACAATTGTACGAATGCGTTCACGATTAGACCGAGTTCACTTGGGGTCCTTTTCATTCGCCCAGATGATGTCATTGCTTCCTTCGACAGTGGCAACAAACAGGAAAAAAAAACATACAAAACAAAAAATTGAAGAAAAAAAAAAAACATCAGGATCAGCCTTGATGGCTGGGAACGTTTTTTGTCATGTAGATGTTGCCGGAGTAGATGGGGTACGAGGCTAGTGAAGGGGGACAAAAAATGTTTTTCCATTTACACGCGTTAAGCGAAGAATGGTTTTTCCTTCAGGGCTTGGGACATTTCTATACCAACTCTGCCAACACCGATTGCTGACTCTAAAAACTAACAAACAATTTGCATTGGCAGGATCTCACGTTGGTTTTTTTTTTTTGTTCTTCCTTTTTTTGGAGGTTTGTTTCTTTTTTCATGCCGCCGCCGCTGGCTATCGGCAGCCGATTGAAAGATACACTATGCCACACATCGATTTTTTGCTTCGGGTACGAATACGTCTATACATGCATGTCTAAGGACGTATACCTATATTTTTAACGGACATAGAAGGTAAGCTTTCGAAAATTGAAGTTGGAAAATATCTAATTGGTTAAAAAACAATTCTAATACTTTGATAAATTTATAATATTTCCTGGACGAAGAAAATCATGAAGTCTATCATGTTTTGGAAAGCGGAATATGGTAGGACTCGCTATTGTGTCTGACTAAGAATTCATACAAGATTTGTACCGTACCGTTTTTTTTTTTGTTTGTTTATCAAAAAGTTCGGGTAGAGACCAAATAATACCTTAATCAAATGACAGAACGAAATAAATGAGATAGCTTCAACTGAAGCTTAACTGTTTCACTCTTTAAGACCATCAAACTGCCAAGACAGCATATGGATTGACAATCAATAAAGCCCAAGCAACAAACAACAACAATCCCCGCTTCAAAGGATCATTCACTTCACAGAACTAACGGACTATGATCCTACAGGAAAACTGAATCAGCCAGCAGATAAACCAGCATACTTTTTATGTGGCATAAAGTCTAGTGCACAGACATTCAATACAGACCGCCAACTCGTATACTTCTCTTGCCTTAAACACCCTCAAAATGTTTTATTGGGCACGTTCTCTGTCTTTACATGCAGCAAGGGAAAGCTTAAGAGAGATCTTTAACATGCTCAAAATAAAATGCACATCAAGCTTATGAAAAGAGAGAAACTATGAAGAGTTGGCGGTCTGTATTGTATTTTACGTGTCTGTGGTCTAGTCCACAGACCAACACAGACCACCAACTCATACTCCTCTTGCCTGAAACACCCTCAAATATTGTTGTTCGTGTCTGCAAACACGTGTACATCTCTGTCTGTGCATTTTGTGATGGCAACCATCCCTGCGTATGCCATTTATTTTTTTGGTGTGTTTACTGCTCCCATTTGAAAAGCAAGGGAGAGCGTCACACTCTCAAAATAAATGGCATATCAGCTGATTTTCAGCTTGTAGGCAAAAAGAGAGACCATACAGTGAGTGGGCGGTCTGTATCTTATTGGTCCGTGGTCTAGTCTATTTTGCGATGATCGTTTAAGAGACCTTCTGAAAGATTGATTGAATCTTTCTATCCAATTATCCACGATCCCCAAATCACAAACTACTAAAAAGAAGATTACTTGCAATGGGAGGACACACGGTTCGCTTATCAGACCATAACTTTTATATCGGTAGAGTAAAGTAACTACCTTAAGGTCACGGTAGACAAAACACGGGAGTGATGGAATCAAAACAGAGCACTCCATCGCTGATTGGTTTGATGAGTTTTGGTCGAAAAACTGCTCAGTTATTGAAAGACGGATTACAGCGGAATGATTTCGAAAGTTCTTACCCCATAGTCAAAGGAAACATAAAAAAAAAATACGTTGTCTTCCTGAACTAAACACGTTGTCAAAAGCAGCCTTAAAGACAATGACTAATAAATGCTCTGTACGAAATTGGACTCCTTGGACCATTTCTAGGGTTACTACTTGTCCAAGATTTTTGGTGGATAGATGAACTCGAAACTTTCTGGTCTAAGACCATGATTTGGTGACACGCCTCAATATCCGCGGACAAAATATCCGGGTCAAAATATCCGCGACAAAATATCCGCGGGCAAAATATCCGCATACACCCAACCTCGCACCTACTTCAAGTCTTATAGTGTGTCCAAGCAGGGGGGTTGCATAGGTCATTGCTTATACACCGTAATATTATGCGTCGCGGATATTTTGACGCGGATATTTTGTCCGAGGATATTTTGTCGCGGATATTTTGACCCGGATATTTTGTCCGCGGATATTGAGGCGCGCAGCCCATGATTTGGTCATCTTGAAAATGCTCATACAACAAGGCAGCTAAGATCTTCTTAGCTATGCTAAGAAAGATTTTAGTTTGATCAAAAAAAAAAAATCGTTCTCGTGTCCCAAAAAAACTTTTAATTTGTATCACAGTATATTTTGAAAGTTGCAACTTTGATTTGGAGAAATGTTTATATTTATTCTATCAGCTTGCAAAATAATTGTAATTTGGGCTTAGATTCGGATTTAAGCGTTCTTCATAGTAAAGAGGACCCTTCTTTAGCTGCTAATAACGAATGTGCGATGCTTGAATCGATTCCAGAGTGTCTCCTCCCATTTCGAAGGTGATTCCTATCCAATTATCCTTATTGCTTGCAAGGTTTCAAACATTTTAAGAGGTACAGGTTCTGATCATAAGAAAAGTCATCACCCCTTCAATATCTTCTTTCAATGCATTTCTGGCCATCCATCGTAGTAAAGGCACTATTTCAAAATCTTGTGAATAGTCTGTGACATCCGCAATTCCGCATAAGATTCTTGCCATTCATCTAGGGATAGTGGTACCCAAAGAGGCAACTCAAGCAGTCATATGGCAAAGTCCGGGGTGAGTATGTTCATGAAGTAAATCTTTTTTCCTGATCCAAATACTTTCTAAAGTTTCTAAAGTCTACCAAAGGGCTTTATAAAACTGCTATTGCAAGGTCTTCTTCTCACTAACCCTCTTTGTTCTTGTGGTTGGCGAACAAATATAATTTCCAGGTTTTGAAAAATCTCCCTCCAAAAATCTAGAATGATATAGTATTGTGCCGTCAGTCTGGTCCAGAATTTGTTTGTAAATTTTTCTTCACAGTTCCTTGTGGCAAAGTGAAGGTGGTCAATTTAAGCCTTCAAATCAATTCACCTCACCTGAACTGCGGCATAGGACACCTCATTCCTTTTCATACTACGATGTGGCCATAGAATTCGCAGCTCATATAAATATTAATTTCTACGCTGTCATTGAGTTTTAAAACGTCAATCACCTTGGCCATTCCTTTCGACGGCCTTCCTCGCATTATTATTGTCACGGGGCTTCCATAGTGTATGTCGAATTGAACTGCATTTTTGTTGCTTTATCTCGGCATCAAACAGCCCTTGGTCTGTTCTACGCCAAACGACTAAGCCTATCAAACCTTCTCAGTAGAATGCCTTGCCCCTGTGCTGCACCAACGTGGGTAGCCATTCGACTGTCGCCAGTAAAAAGAGGATTTATCTAACTCTTTGTTGCACTTCAAAGGACTCGGGATCTAAATTGGGCGATAGAAACATATTTTTTGATTAGACAGATTTCGGTGCAATTCAATGTCCTTGCATATCCTATTTCGTTCCCAAGGATTACATCGATCGATGGTGTCTCAAGTAATTAAACTTTGCACTTAGCGAATACACTTTCCTCTACGCGGCACCAGACTACAACCCAACCCTTTCCAGGAAATCTTTACAAATTCATTATTATACTCATTTTCTCAAAGGATCAAAGAAGAAACACCTTTAAAAGCTTAAAAATAAACACTATATAGTCTCTTCCAGTTTAAGCTTACCTTCTATTACATCGCGAAATAGAGTTCCACGGTTGAACCATTTAAGAAGTTAATCCAGATTAAGCTGTCTGCAACATCACCCACCACTCTGTCTAAAGGATACAACAACGTCAATGGAATTCGGTGCGATGACCCAAGGCACATCCTTGTACACTACAGTTTGTTTTATTTATTTTTATTGTTTACGCTCCGTTTGCTGTCGTATTTTTGGGCTAAAATATATGTCAGGATATTTTCTTTTGGAATTGGCATTGGCATATATCTTGACGGAGGAGCTTGGAGGCAGGAGCTGTGTGTAGTAGGCGGCATATTTTTGCCGCATTTGTTGTCATCTGATGCTTCGCATGAATTTTCCTCACACTTTATTTTATAATATGATTTAAAATATGAGAAGAAGAAGTGTTCTCTTTAAACCGATTCACGAGAGAGCGCATGATTGTTTTACATGCGAAGAGTATTAAAAAACTCTTTAAGAAAATTTAAGAGAAATTTGTAATTACATTGTGTATGATTGGCAACCCTGTTTTGTAATTTATTCTTTCAAATTATAAAGGTATATATTGATTTGACCTTTTGATCCATCATTTATCCTGAGATTATAGGGGCTGAATAATTTGGGCTTTTAATAAAGGACGGTATGTTGAGGTTGAGGCAATCTATTGAATTGTTGTTTGTAGTGATTCCCACTTCTGAATTCTGTATAATGGGCTTCTTTGAGCTTGGGCAAAGATCAAACCCTCAAAAATTTAGAGGACTTTCTTAACATATCTTTAAACAAAAATTGAAAATGATTATACAGATGATAAAAACACCGGTAAACATATTAAGAAAAAACTGCTATGATTTCACGGCCTGCAAAGGTATGACCGTAGTGATGAATTGCTTATAATAACCTTTAACCTTGACGTTTAAACTTTAACTAATTTAAATGGTTTTTTTTTTCTATAGTGGCCTACTAACAATTATTTTTTTTTTAAATAAAAAAATAAAGGTGGGTTTCAAGATATAGAATATTAGAAACAATTTGCAGGATTTTAAAATTTAAACATAATATGTGACCCATATATTTATAGTAAGTTTAGTTAAAATTCTGAACTTTACAAAAATAGTTCAGTTTTTAGATTTATGATTTTATGGATGCATACGAAAATAAGGTAACGAACTTCAAAAGCTTGATTACAAACTTGAAGTTTAAAAAAACATACTTTTTAAAAATTTTAAAATTTTAAACCAAGCATTTTTAGAAATTTGTTAAATTTTTGAAATTCAAACTTATTTTAATATATTTTTATATAAGTGAGTTGAGAGATAAAGGACCACTCAATCTTAATTTAACATTTTTCATTTCACAAAAGATGTATAAAGTATAAAACCAAAGATAATATCAGGCCATGAGAGCTATAGTGGCCTAACTGCCATTTTGTCGAAATTCAGTTTTTTAGCAAAATTTAATCCGTATCTCATTCCCATCATTTCTGAATTAAAATTTATCAAATTGAAAACCTTGTGCCGAAGTTACGGCACTTTTTATACTTAGGCCAACCATACAAAATTTGAAAGCATGAGTGCCAGAGTGGCCTATCTCCCTTAGGACACTATTGCACTCGCATAATAGAATTTTTTGCTTGAAAAATTAAGTTAGCCCAATGTTTCTATTTAATCATTGGTAAAAAGGCATCATCAATATTGTATTAATCATAGTCATAAGTGCGGGTGAATATACTTTTAATTATTTCTTAAAATATGATTTTTGCCTTTTTGTAGAGGTACATTATGTTGAGTTTTTAATGAAGAATGTTTTTTTTTTTTGTCAGTAGACATTCTTATGTACAATGCGACCAGGTTTTGGAATAATTGAAAAAAAAGTTTTTTTTTTAATGCAATGAAAACAAAAAATCCATTTGAAGTCTTAAAAATTGAGAAAGACCATTTTGTCTCCACTTGCTTTGGAACCATTACCTATACATTGTGAATAGCATACGGTGTGACAAAAAGCTAGAGCGTGAAGGTTGGGTTGAGACAAGAAAAAAATGTATGGTTGGCCTAAGTATAAAAAGTGCCGTAATTTCTGCCCAAGCTTTTCAATTTGAAAAATGTTAATTTAGAAATTATGGGAATGAGATACGGATACGGATTCAATTTTGCTAAAAAACTGAATTTCAACAAAATGGCAGTTAGGTCCATATGGCTCTCATGGCTTGATATAATAATCTACCTCTTGACCTAGAACTTTACCGACGTCAATATCTACTGAGGGGGTCTACTCCGTTCCGTTTAACTGGGAGGGGAATTTTTTTTGTAAAGCTAGAAACTTCTCATTTTCTCTAGTTTTTAAATCAAATAGTTTCAGTGAACCGTTTTTAAAAAATAAATTTTCAAACTCAAAATTATGAAAAAACCCATGGGCGCGTTGCCGCTACCCACCGTAATAAAAAATGAATGTCAATTTTCAGATGTTATTAATGAAAAAAGGTACAAACTAGGATTAATCCAGCACTTGTTGATTTTATTGTATTAAGAGTGGTAAGATGATGAATATGTAAAAATAGGGAAAGGTTAGTTAATCCTGTAATTCATGAATTGACCTACAAGTCCAGAACAAAAAAAGGTTTTTCTAAGAAAAAGTGGTTTTTGTTATTTTTAATTTTCTCAGAAATTGCAAGACATTTCAGCATCTGGTTTTCTGTTTTTGATTAAAAGCAAATAAGAGCATTGAATTTATGAAAAAAATATTTTTTTTTCCAAAATTTTGAGTTTGAAAATTTATTTTTCAAAAACGGCTCGTTAAACCTTTTTTATTAAAAATTTAAAGAAAGGGAGAGGTTTCTGGCTTTACAAAAAGATATAGCAAAGCATTGTGTGTCTTACCGTTGTTTTTTAATAATTTTTTTTTCTGTTTTAAGTAATTCCTTTTTAGAAAATTGCCCCTCCCGGCTAAACGGAGAAGAATATACCCCCCCTTTTTTCTTGTATCAATCCAACCTACACTCTCTAGCTCTTTGTCATACTGTATGCGATTCACCCTGTATATAGGTTTCCCTGGACGCTGCAAGATCTGATCTGTGTACGATCTTCAAGGCATACAAAGCTTGAGTATAAATCTCATTAATGGGCAGGTGGTCCTTTTTTTATGTAATGAGCTGAAACCTGTAACTTTTTTGTACATAATTTTGTAACAATTTTTATTGAAAAGTATTGTGTTCCAAAAATCTAGTTATTTTATATCCCGATGGAAGGTTTAGCATTGAGAAAAAGGGATTTAATGGCTATTCTTGAACTCATCCCACCAGAAACTATTTTTGGACCATATCTCAAGGTTTTAAAATTGAGAGGATGCTTTTCTGGATCCCAAAACACCTGATAGTGAATATGTACCTTGCACTTCGACTTAATTTGTAAATAAAAATAAAATCATTTTGAAAACAGCGCTTATATTTTGGCCTATCTTTCTACTTCATATGTTTTGTTTATTTTTCCTTTAGTGCCATAGTGGCCTAACTGACTTTAAAAACAGTTAAAACGGTATTTCAAAGGACAATTCAGAAAAAATACAAAAGTTTGGTCTTTTGTGGATACTCCATTAAAATAAAGTCAGTAATATCTTACCTAATTTAAGAAATACATCTGTTTAAAATAAACCTGTTTTTTGTTTTTGCTCTAGTGTAAAACATGAAAAAAATCAGTTAGGCCACTATGCTTCTCCTGGCCTCATATAACAAGTACTTTTTATATTATCTTTGATTAAACTTTTCAAAGATATGCTGAGAGCAAATAATGATTTTAATTATAAAAATTAATTCTTAAACTGCTTTCAATTATTTGTCTGTAAAAAGGCCCGATAATTGGTTAGTTGAATTTTGTATATTTCCCTGATAATTGTGTATAAGGCATAAACTTTAAAATGGTAACATATTATGTTTGTTGGAGAATAGGTTTTTTTCGCAAAAACACAGATTTCTGGCAGAATTAAAAAAAAATAAAAAAATGAACAAAAACCACTCCGGAATAGAAATATTTTTGATTTCTGGTGACGAAAATTGTAAGAGTCAAATAGGGTACATCGGCAAAAAAATGAGAATTTAAAAATACATCCCTTACTTAGGTATATAAATAATTTTCTCGGCGATTTTGAGTTATTAATTTTTTTTAAGAAAATTAAGAAATAATATTCTAAGCCAACTTGGTGAATATGCCATAAAAATATTGTTTGTCTTGCAATTTTCTTGTAAAAGTAATAAAATATTATATTGTAGTTATATTTTGGATTTTTTTTTGTTATATTCGGTTTCCTGTTATGAATATTTTTTAAGTACAAATAATTTACTTGCTTTCCTTAGTATCGGTCCTTGGATGACTTATATAATTAATTTATGTAATATATATTTAATTTGTCTCCATTGCACAACAGATACAGAAAACATTGCCACCAGAAATCAGCTAATACAACACTACACATGTGCACACACTTGTGTCGGTGCACTGAAATGTGTGGTGTGTATGGGCTGGATACACGGTGTCAGATCCCGTGTCATAAAAATCAAAAGTTTTTGATTTGTTGTAGGTACCCAACACATACGAGTAATGTGTTCGAATTGGTGTTGCGTGTATGGCGGAATACCAAACCAACACCAGTGTCATGACAACGGTGCACACACTTGTGCGGTGCCTGTCTGTTTGTTTGTTCGCCTGTCTATACCGGTTTGGAACACTGTATTTAATAAAAATCATTTTTCAGAAACGGCTCATACGATTTTTATAAAAATTTTTCTGAGTGGGTGTTTCTTAAGCAAAGTTTATATCTTTTGGTTAGAAAAGTTTTGTCAGGAAAAGTCTAATAACGCTACCTTCTATAGAAACTAATTTTTTTTTTAAATCAGATATTCTTGTAAGCAACTTGACAAATTTCGATGAAATTTTTAATGTGGAGTGGAAGGACAATTTTTTTTTTTAAATATGTACAGTACATAAATAAATATGTATAGTTAACATTTATAAAACAGCTTGGTTAATTTTTTGTACTTTTAATTCCTGATAAGAACTGCAAGTTTTTTTTTTTAAATTCGCGTATACTAAAAAAAAAGTGGAATATGTTTTAAAAAAATTTGTAAAATAAACCTCGAAAAAGATTTTTTTAAAATCATTACATTTCGGGAGCTATTCTTAAAATTTAAATTTTTTTAATTATTAATTTTTTTGGTTATCAATGTTATCAAATTCCAAATACGAATCTTACGTTTTTAAAGCAATTAAAGTGTAAATTTTAATAAATATCTCAAAATTTTACATGATGATTAAAAAAAAAAAATTCGGATTCGAATTTTGGTTGTTGTTTTTTTTTGCAGTTTCTAAGAAAATTTACCATAGTAAAGTATATTTTTGTTTACACCATCATAAAGTAGAGATTTCAGCAAACGAAAAACCCACCGACTCTTTTAAAAACGCAGATATTTCGAAGTGAGAATCTTCAATTGAAAATTAGGGCGCTTTTGCGATAATAAGTCAAAAGGAGATGAAAAATAAATCCAAAAAATAACGTTTGAGACATAAAAAGGTAATTTTGTGCCAAATTTCGTAAGCAAAAATTTTGTTTGTAAAATATAAAAATAAAAAAACAAAAACTTGGTTATTAGAATTGTTATCATATATATTGAGGTTATGTGAAAAAAACTGTGAATACAAAAGTAGGTCCTTTTTTTCAAATAGGACTTATATAGAGTTTTGCCGGAAAAGGAGATAAACAATTTTTTACCCGTAAAACCCCCGTAAGCCGCCCCTTTTACTTTTCGACCTCAGATTGCCTGTAATTTATTTTTCTTTTCATTTTTGTTTGATTCTCTGACATTTCCAAAAGGTTTCATCCTATACTAATTTTTTTTTTCACTTTTTAATAATAATAATAATTTTAACTATATGCCTGTAAGACCCAAGGTCTTTTAAATGCAAACTGCACGGCATTAGTTAGAAGGAATAGAAAGATAGGAAAGAATTTTTGTTGGTACAATGGATTGAGAATAAGATGATATTTATCTCAAGAAAATCCCACGGGTGGCGTCCAGTTGAAACTGGGGGAATTAATAAAAATTGCTGCCCAGGTTGAGGCTCGAACCCACAACTCTTAGGTTAGCAACCAAGCACTACATCCACTGTACCATTTTCAAAGGTTTCAACCCTGGTCCATAAAGACAATAATACATAAGTTAATGTTATAAGAGAATAGTCAGTAGGTAATATACCTGCAAGAATATTGTCGGTGACTTGCTGAAGAAAAAATATTTTCTCAAACATTCAAAAATTTTTCTTGAATTTGTTTTTCAAAAACAGCAGCAGAGATTTCATTTCTAGAATTTGTTGTTCCTCCTGGAAATTTGTATGTCCAGAATATTCATTTCTGGCTGTTTGTCCTTGGTTAACTATTTTTTCATTATCTTAGCATTCTATAGCAGGACCAGCAGTATTATTTGGAAACAATTTTTTAAAAGCTTAACATAGGTACATGTATACATCTTACGGCACCTTAAAACCACGTCAATTTTCATAAGCCAGTTGGGAATTTTGGCATCTTTTAAACTTGAAAATCTTGTAGTTTTGTACGAAGCCTATTACATTCCAATTTGGTACAATTTTTGTTTTGGCAGACATACGTTTTTTTTATCAGAGAATTTCTGTCTCTCATCACCTTGGCATTTTGTTGCAAACGGCTCCTCGACAAAAAATATTGCTTTTTGATTTGTTTTGTTAAATGTTGACAGGATCAAACTGAGTAAGTAACGCAAACATTTTGAAATTATTCCACAAAAATGTTAAGACCTTTTCAGAAATCTTAGACATCGTATGAGGCACCGCATGTTCTTAGGCCATCTTAAATTGGATTGTTATTTTCCTGTACAGAACTGTTTTGAAAAAGAATGTCTTGAAAATTTGAGTCAGCTAAAATTACTGTCCTAGTAAACACCTCTGGTCGACTAAGAACAACGTATTTACTCTGCAAGTTAAAAAATTTCCACTCTTTGAAGGAACTTATTAAAGAGACTTAAAATTGAAAGATGTGTTTCAAGAAATAAGAACAAAATTAGCAAAACCTTACACAATATAAAAACAAATTCAAAATTCTAATTTTTTTTTAAACTCTAACGGAAAAACCACTGACATCTGACATATCGCACAAAAATCGAACAGATCTTTCCAGTTCTCTTCCTAGCGCTTGCGCTAACTCTGTTAACATCCAATCCTCTCTCTTTTAGACCAAAAATTCCTCTCAAAAACTCTCTTATCTCAACAACACTAACAGGTGCCCCAGTGAGGATATTCTGATAACAATAAACCGGTATACACTCTCGTAGAATCGTAGTATAGCAGCGTAGAGAAACATTATTTCATTCTCTATTTGCATTAACAAACACAAACAGGACATATTTTTCTCAGCTAAATCAGGTGAACAATCCTCCTTGTATTTGTATACTCTGTTACTTTTGGTTTAAACAGAGAAGAAAAAAAAAAACAGCAAATATTTTTGTAAAAGAAAAAGAGTAGACACGATAACATTACTGAGTAAAGAGAATATGAGACAACATTTTTAACATTGCCAAAAAGGATATATTTGCCTGTTTTTGTTACTGTTACTCTACAATCCACACTGTTGTTGGTTTTTTCTTTTTTTTTTTTGTATGTCCCTGCTTATGCACATTTGGTTTGTTATCCTTTTGCGAGAGTGGGTGGTAGAATACGCGCGCCTGGTGCTCCTTGTTTTCTATACTATTCCATATTTTTACTCTTCCATATCCTTGAAAATCTGTATTTTCGTTTCGTCCTACTGCTGCTGCTGCTGCTTGGTATATATTGTAAGCACCACAAGGTGTTTTGCTTCCGATAAAAGTTTTTAGTACAAAGAGTTCCATCGAACGGTACGGATGTATAACGGTCTTTTTCGGAAAAAATAAAAAAAAATACCATTCTAATATTTATATCGGAGGATGAACAAAAATTCAATTTGTAAGAAAAAAAAAGGATATCATACTTTGTCAATAATAAATAAAATTAAAGTTGGCATTTTCGTCGTCGTAAATTATATAAACTTCGGTTATAGTCTATTGGAAGTCATATAAATTGGGATAAGAGTCCATAAAATTTTTCTCGTCCTGGGTAAATGAAATATATCCTTAAAAAAATATTTCAACCCACAAAGTGAATAAAGTGGAAAATTATCATAAAAATTCAGTGCGGTCATTTTCACTCAGTGAAGTCGGTTAATATTTTTTTTTGCGTACATATTTATTTCCAATAATTTATTTATAATTTTATATCCTTAATTCAACGCGCTGCGCTTGTATACTCGCTCGTCGTATACAAGAGTTCCTTCCATTTATTACAAGCATTTTCATTGAGCACATTTTGCCACCAAGCCAACAATTGACAGCCGAAATTGAATTATCTCACAGTGTCGAGTCAGGGCAAGTATAGTGAGTGTATAAGAGAAGAGTCCTTGCGGCTACATATCTTCTTTCGTATGAAATTAATTTATATATTCCCAATTTAAAATTGAAAACGTGACGTTGGAAAAATAAAATTACAAAAAAAAAAATACATCCTTCCTTCAACTTGTGGTGGTGTGGCAATATAATATTTTAAATTAAAAAAAAAAAAATATACAAAAATAAGTGTGAAACTTAATTAAGGGAAAATTAAGTCGATATATTTAAGTGATTGTTTCGCGTGGTTGTATCCTGTTTGCGATGTTTGGTGTCCTTCTTCGTACTCGTCGGTCTTCATTGTCGTCGATTCAAGGATAATAAGCTTTGGTGGAAATTTCGTGTAAGTTATTTTTGTATTGTTGATGATTAATTTTTATTTTTAATCGTAACCAACCCTGTACCCCCGGTACCCCTACCCTATTTTGTTTATAGCTAATATGTGTTTGCACTTTGAACTCAATAAAATAAAATAAAATACAAATAACGGTTACAGTACTAAAGCGTCTAGGATATCCTAGAGAGTCTCCCCATACAAACAATTTTGTTGTTGGCAGACCCAAATAATTGAAGAGAAAGAGAGTGAGTGAGTGGCATAGACATCAGCATCAGCCAGCTCAGGTTCAGGAGAGTGTTGCTGCTGTTGTTTTAGTACGTAAATAAGTGTGTCCTTTTTCGTATGAAAACAGCAGAGCTCACAATACTAAGGCAGGCTAGGAAATTTTTCAAGGCATTGACTGGCATGGCATATTGCTGCATAGACATAGAGACCAACCAAGAGCTATACTAACAATATATACAAAACCAACTGTTGTGCGGCTAGTTTTTGTTATTGGTATGTTGCTCCCGGCTATGAGGATATTGTCGGTTTTTCAGCAGTTTTCATCCCCTGCCCTCATGATGTCCTTCATGTCCTGGCCGTCGTCCGTGCGTCGTCGTCCGTCAGTCAGTCTCATTTTATGTTCCCAGCTTGAATTTCTGTTGTGCTGATTACTTTTCTATGCTTTTTGTAATAGGATATTGTTGGTTGTGTTTTTTTTTTTTTTTTTTTTTTTTATAAAACGGGTTGGGGGGTTGATAAATATCCCCCCTAAAAAACACACAAGTTCGAGTGGTAATAGATGGGCCAGAGAGGACAAGATTGGGGGTACTTTTGCAATATTTAAACAGTTGGCGTAAAATGAGTTTAAAAGTTTTCTGTTATTTTGGTGGCTTCTTATAGTTTTTGTTGTTGTTGTTGTGTGTCTTGCTGGGTTAATTTTTAGGGGTGATGTGCGAGAGTCTTATTAAAGTGCAAATGAAATTGTTTTGGAATTTCTAAAATAAAAGCATTTTGATAAGGAATTTCATCCTAGTGATGAGGATAACAGAGAGGGTGGTTGTGGCGAAGTGTAAGTTTTGTGAAAAGACCGGGAGGAATGTCTTATTTATTTGTCAAAACAATGCAAGTTTAAAAGTGGTCAGTTTTTTTGGGGCTGGTTTGTTTCTGTGCTAGGAGAATTCCGTGATTTAAATGGAAATAGTAATTTCATGCATGAAAAATCCAAATTTCATTTTAACACTCAACTTTATTAGTATCCTTTGTGATGGCTTTAAAAGGAGGATTTGGTTTAGCTTTTGATTTGATGGTGATCTCATAAATTGGAATAAAAATGGCAGTGTTTGTGACACTTGAAAATTATATTGAAAGCAGAATTTCGAACCACAAAAAAAAATATTTCTTTTTTTCCTTGAGCCACCACCAACTTTCAACTTTCCTGCTTGACCTATTGAAGTACTTCCAAACAAAACGCCTTCCATGAAAGTAAGAAACAATGTCTGCTTGTGATATAGCTCAGTAAAAATAAAAATATCCTTAAAAGCACCTACTTTGACATTCAAGGAATTTTCAATTAAAATTCAAATTCAAATTCATGCAAAAAAATTGCTCTCCACATCAATTTCGTTGAAGGATAAATGTCAAACCGGTGTTTGTTTCTCCTTTCTTACTCCATCTGTGTTGTAGGTGGAATAGGTATTAAGGACATGTCTCATACAATTCTGAATCTTTTTTTTCAAAAGGTAAAAATAATGGGAAAATATTTATCTATCTTTTTTTTTTGTATATAATTTTTGTTGGAAAAGAAGGATCTTTTGATTTGATCTGCTTACATACCTATACATAATTAATGTTGGCCTTGAAAGTCTGCGATTCGAAATTGTGAATGAAATTCATGTTTGTCCTTAATGTGACGAATTTTCTTGAAAAAAGTATGATACAAAAATATTTTTGTAATTAACTTGAATACTTTGGTACTGGGGGGAATCGTTGGGTGAAGGACTACATCCAGTAAAAATATATTTTTCATGTTCAAATCCTCCCAATTAACCTATGGTCTATGGCTTGGGACTTAGGCAATTATTTTTCTCTTATGTTCTGACCCAAACTACCTGGATTCTTGGAAATAACTTTTGAGTCACACTTTATGAAAGAACCTAGGTGGTGTCGTTCAAATTCTGACTTTGTCAACACCGAAATGGTCAAAAAACGAAGGCTTTTGTGGATGAATTCACTTCGATTCCTTGTCAGGTCATCGAAATGGTCAATGAGGCATTGTGAAGTCTTGTGACTCTAAGATCTTTGATCCACAATTAGCTTTGAAATCAATGACTTTATGGTGTCATTTTCAAGGTGGTACTTTTGTAAGGAGTTTTTTAATTTTTCAGCTGTTTCAGCGTTAATTGGTAGCACATGAGATGACAAGGCCTATGCTTTTTTTTATTCAATGAACATTGAAGTGAGTTTTGGATCTTGTCTATTTCATTATTATTTTGAGATTTAAAAATATATTTGTTTTCCTTTTAAAAATGGTCACTTGCTCAGCGAAGTTAATTGTCAGTTTTTCCAGTCCCATCCTACAGACAAAATGTATTGTATATTCCATGACTTTTTTTTCCAAAAAGATTTTTCCAGGCACATTTTGTGGCAAAAGATATATGCAATGACTGACGCGTTTCTAGCTCTAAGGAGTTGTGAAAAGGTATAAACGATCACTTGATCAGTTGACAGAAAGGTTGGGTTACAAGCAAGGATCGCCAAAGAACATTAGGTACCAACCATACAATGAAACCTACAAAAAAACCATTTCTATATAAACTACTTCAGTTCATCCATTCCTTGTACATCTCGAGGTATGGCATTTCAACGATTAGATCAACTCTAATTTATTTTCAGTTGACAAAACCTGTTTGTAGGTCCTGCTTCATTGAATTGCTTATCCTGCAGAGGGACAAATTACAAACATCCGAAGAAATACAGAAATGTCGATATTATTCGCCTCCATATAAATTTCTCATGCTGATCAAACATCAAAGAAGTAAGGACTTAAGATAATTCTTTCTAGATGCAAAAAAGGTGAAGAGAATTTTCAAAAGCTTCAAGAAATATTTAGGGCAATCCTACTATATAATTCCATTAACTGCGGTTCAACAAAAAAGCATTTAAATATTCCAATTTATAATTTTTTTTTTCTTAAATAAAGTATAGGTTCAGATCAATTAACGTATTTTTTGATCACATCGTAGAAATTGTTAATCTGGAAGGAATTTTATGAACCTGATTTTTTCTTAACTTTGAAGTAATTTCGAATTGAAATCAAATAAGGCGTCAGTTATAGCGACCAGCAAAAAGCATCAGTAAAAATCGAAAACAAATGAATTTGGAGATTTTTTACTGATGGTCGTTTATAGCGATCAGTAAAATTATGTCGGTAAAAAAATGGAAATAGCAACGCATCCTGTCTTTTTCTTCTTCTTTCTGGTCGCAAATGTACCAGTTATTTATTTCCGGATGAATGAATTTATTCCGGATGAACGAAACAGTAAGAAACTAGAATGAATTATGTTTCATTTTGAGTGACATGACAATCAGCTGATACGTAAAATGAGTTTTTGCCAATAAAATCTAATTATTGGTTTTCCTTAAAAAATACATTACCGAATCAATATATATTTTTTAAATAAATTAATTTATGTTATTCGCCACCGATTGGTATCCTTTTTTTTTATTTCAAAACGCATTCAAACATATTAAATACTACAAAAGAAAATGTTTACTGATGCGTTTTACTGGTCGCTATAACGGACTCCTAAGCTAAACAGGGTAAAGAAAGATCCCTCAAAATCTGAAGACATTCTCAATTACTTTTTTGTAGTAGGTAACTGAATTATTTTGAATTTTGGTGATTCTACTGACGCTGATATTTTTGAAGGCTCTGCTGGTATTTTACTATCCAAGCTGTTAATACTGTGATCGATACGGTGATCAGACAAAAAAAAAATTAAAAATTTCATGCATGCAACAATTCCGCAACTGTCATCCCACCTCTGATTTCAAAATCGAAATTTGTCCCTTGGATTCAATATACAGGATGGGCCAAAAGAAGACATCCATCCGATGTTCTTTGGCTATCTTTTTTTTTATAAATGAAAATCTTCGATTCTGTTTTTGATTATGTTTATTTAAACTTTAACAATTGTATTGCTCAAGTCGAGAAGATGATATCGGGCAAATGGGCGCAGTCACAATAATTGATTGCTTGATTTATGGCATTTTTCATCACTTCAGCGAGAACTTCGGGGGACAGATTTTCACACTCGTATCGAATGTTGTTCTTGAGGGCTTACAGAGACTCAGGTTTGTTCACGTAAGCACGGGACTTCAAAAAACTCCAAACAAAAATGTCTGAAACCGTAGATCTTGCGGGCCAGTGCAAATCGCCAAAACGGGAGATGAGGTGGCCCGAGAACGCCCGCCGCCTTCAGAATATCGGTTCATGTCAGTTCATGTATCGCTCCATGGCTTGTTCACTTGTATTCTGCATCTGTCTAGTCCACAAAAAATGTTAAAACAGATTTGACATGGGCGGCCATTTGCAAAAATGAGAGCATCTTTCAATAGGGTGATTTTTTTTGGCCCACCCTGCCTATCCCGAATTATTTAAATAGTCGTTAACATCAATTATTAATACTACGATGATGATCTTTTCAATTTCAATATAATTTACAATAAAAAGTAGAGGACCTATATGGCTGCCTTGGGGGACCCCGAAGAGTGCAAGGAATTGACTGGAGTGGGTGGAAATCAAACGAACACTACAATAACGCTTGGAGCGAAAATTTCTCCTCCTAGTATCAGTAGTTTGATTAAAAACTAAACCCAAATAAAGGAGAAGTCATTTCCACTAAAAGAATTATTTAGACAAGTGTTATACCTTACGTCCTACAAAAAAAGATTATTTTTAATATTTTATTATTCTCAAATTGTGGATTTTATATAAATAGAAGTGTTTTTGCTTAATTCTCTACTTCTTTAGGTAGTGAGTCCCCTTCAGACTTGATTTCCATACCCAGAATAACATCGGTTTTAGAAAATGATTTGATATCTTTACTTATGATAAACCGATTCCACTAAAAATAATTCAGAAGTTAACATCAGGATCGTTTTCACCACTCCCTAATAAACTTAACTCTGAAGTAAGCCATGAATGATGAAAAAAATTGACTGATTTCTCTGTTCAGCTTCCAATTTCCTTTTTCTCTTCCAATAGATTCTCTGAAAAATATACCGCTTGTAGGTCATATTAACATAAATGTATCCCTTAAAGCTAAAACATTAGTTTGAGTGTGAAACTTGATTTTCGTCCTCAAATTAATTTCCTTCTATAGAACCATTTTCAGAAATATTTGAAAAACTCATCTTAATGGTTCAAATTATTATTCTAATTAGTGCAAGGTTACAATGTAAACATCAACCTAGAAGGGCAATAGGTCAAGACAAGGATTCCAAATCTTTTCAAAATAAAAAACCCAAAATTATCCCAAAATTTATTCGAAAATCTATTCAAAATACTACATGTGTTTCCAATTTATCTTAACCCACATTATTCAACAGGATTCCCCTCTAAAAGCCAATAAAGAGTTACGGAAACTTAAATTTTCAGTGGTTTTTATTTTTTTTTCGTATCGATTTTTAACTTTTGAAATCATTGTGCCTTTGGCGGTGATTTTTAATGATTATTTGATGTGATCGGTTGACAATGTCCCTTTTGAAATGTGTTCAAACAAATAAAAAAACCACAAAGTGTCAATCACGTCCGTTTATTGGTAATATATTTGGGTTTCTGTGTATATATATTATAGTGCGTTAATGTACATAAACAACATGATATATGTACAGATTCCCTTAAAATTTATATTCATTGATTTTAATGTATTTAAACATTAAAGGGGTTTTTGCGTAGGGGGCGCAGGAGGCTGACTATGACGAGGAAGATTGTCAATGTCCATCCGGTTGGCTATTGACAGAGAATTAATTAAAACTGTCCCACAGGTATTATGTCAATCAATTGATGAAAACTAACCAATATCCACCTCATCCTTCTCCATGATGCTTTTCTCATCTGTTAATCCCTTTTGTGAAAATCAATAAATGTAATTGCAAACATATCATGACGGATTAATTTCATCTTTGTTCATAATATTATAATAGTTCAAACAATTTTTATTTTTTAATTGAAATATGACAATTCACTTTAAAATATTCAAAGGAGTTTTTATTGAAAAAAAAATGTGTCAATTACCTGATTTTTGTAACTCACAAAAATTATTCATAAAGTTTGATGTTGAAAGTACAAATATTAATTTTTAAAATTGCATTGAATTGATTAAACAAAACCGTATATTAATTTAACATAACCAAGGAAGTTAAATTTTGTTTAATAAAGAAGAAATTTTTTACAATACATTATCAAAGTAAAATACAAATACAAAATATATTGCAGTTTCTTTATACAAAAAACTATTTATAATTTATCGATACAATTTAAGAATTTGGTAAAATATTTCGCTGATATAATATAATAAGAGAATAATTTCTGATGCTATGATATTTCGAAACATCTTGTCACACTACATATTTGAACAGATTTGTACATCCAAGAATCATGAGATTAATTAAATGCTTCGTCCATCTTGAGACACTAATTTCTTGGAAGTTCAGTCTTCGAATTTTCATTAGAATTTAACAAACATCTTTGATATTGCTAATCCTTAAATCGTGCAGTTCAATCGAATCAATGATTTCAAACACTAAATTCAGAATTTCTGATTCTGAATTATTATCTAGAATTATTGAAATTAAATCCTTTTAATAAGAATTTCTGTACTTAAGGTTAATACTTTGTATTATAATACCAAACAAAAGAGGTTTAAGATAAAGTCATTTTGTATGAATTGATTGCAAGTTACTGAATTCAAAATTAATGGGAATTCAACCTGTCAGAAGCCAAATAATGCCATCATCAATTGAAATGAATTTCGTAGAAGAGGATTATATTACCAATGAAAAAAAAATCAAAGCAGAATTTCTATTCCTTTCGTATGAATTGTACTTATATGTAACTTTAATAGATACTTCGTTGTAAAAATCAAACGAAGGAATTGAATCAAATTTAAATTGAAAATTCGTTGTTTTGAAGATCAGCCGGTTCTGATTGATACTCTTAGTAATTATGAAGGATTACAACGTTCTTCAAATAGACAAATATGAAGTTTCAAAACCAGTGTTTCTCTACACTTCGCTGAAATTAATTACAAAAAAACCCTTGAAATGTATGTATCTCAATGCATTCTTCAAAATAGGTTTTACCAAAGGCCATAGTCATTAGTCTTATTAATTGTTTGAAAAACCTATTTAGGGATTCCAATTTACATTATAAATTTTTGGACACTAGACATTGATGGTGATTTGGTGAAACTATCATAACGAATACCAGAACTTCGAAGTATCTTAATTCCTTAACAAATTCAATACAATCATGACCTAGAAGCAAGGAATCTTAACCTAATATGAGGTTGCAAAAATATATTTGTTGTTTATTCAAAAATAATTATTTTGAGATCCCGAGATCTGTAGTAGGTATGTCTAAGACTAGGGTCTGATCAATAACTTGAGTTGAAGAGAAGAGGTGTAATTTTACGTGGTCAGCAAAATCGTAGAAAATCTTAGCACGATTGTATCGAATTCAATTGAAACATTGAATCAAGTATTGGAATTCGACTATAACCATATTGGATTGGAGCATCACTTTTCAGAAGAAAAATAAATTAAAATTTTAATTAATCAATGCACGAAGGCTGAAATATTGACTTTCTAATATCAAATATATACTTCCACACAAAGCTTTTCATCCTTCGTGTGACTAGAAGAACAGTGAATTTAATGCAAGTCAATTATAAGGAGCAGCTAGAATAAATTGGTAATTGTAGAGAACTTTAAGATAAATGTATGATTAAAATGTGTTAGAATTCTTACAGTTTTCCATTGTTTTGATTCATTAATTGTGTTATTGAATTAGGTCCTCAAAGCTTACCTGCTCCCAAGCATGTAAACTTAAAGTAATCAATATTTTTGTAATTATATGAATAGTTTGATACATTTCTCGAAATCTAATCCATTTAGAATCGAAATTTCTAATCATGTTGTCATTTTTGAAACGAGATAAAATTTGTTAAATCTGGTAGATTGTTTTATAATTGATTGTACCGAACAAATTTATACATAAGTAGCAATGGAAAGAAACGAACAAAGTCAGTTTTGTCGAATTTAGAAAATAAATCGGCATAACTAGTTAAAAATTTTAAATCACCATAATTAAATTAAGGAATGAATGAATTTTGTAGTTGATGGCGGCAAAATTAATATAAAATTCCTTAAACTGAATTATTTGTTAGATTATTGGAGTACCAGCAGTATTGAATAGTATTAATTAATAAATTACTGGGGTTCTATAGGAAACAATTTTTTATTCATTGAATTTAGGAAGAAAGACGTTTTGATTGCATTTTCATTGATCAACTTTATCAAATACTTTTGCATAACAATAATCTGAGTGCTTTGAATGTAATAACTTTTTTTTTATTTCTTATATCGAATCCTGGTCTTAAATTAAGATCTATGAAGATCAAAATATTGTTTGAGTAACATTCAAATCAACAATTTTGATCGATACAATATTTTTGGCTTAATCGTTCATAGTTTCGATAACTCTTGATAGTGCTTATGGTTCGATCTTGGTTTTATTTTTTTCTTTCATCCATAAAAAGCAAGATTGTAATTCCATTTTCTTAGTTGTCAATAAAGTAACAGTAGTTTAATTCTTATGCAGTTGATACAATAATTTTTATAATTGATTTGTTCCAATAAATTTACACTAGGAGGCATATAAGGTACATAGTATGTTGACGAAATAAAAATCGTCCATTTTTGAGTTAAACTTTTAAATGGCTTTATGAAGAGTTCTTGGACTTTGAAGTGTGTTTTTGATGAGTTATACTCAAAGGAGCGTTCATTCATCATAGATTGCATCTCCATCAGAACTCCTTTGGCTTTTACAGATATTTTTTTGCAAAGCCCAGTCTTTTAAGCTTGTTTTTCTTTGATATGTACTGCACATCCTTAGTTTTTAATGTCTTGAAATCTCCTTTCTTTAAACGTTGTCGGACAGAGAGAGTGCGCTCACTTATTGGATTCTTGGCCGTAAAATTCCATTGATCTGCAGCAGATTGAGGCTTCACAAAAATATATTTTTTGGATTTCCGTATAAGGAACATGTCTTCATCTTCAGTGGACATCTCGTTAGGTTTCTTATATCACTTTGCTTTTTCAGCTTATTAATTTGATAGTGCACAGTTTGACGTGAGAAATTGATCTTATTTTCCATGTCTTTTAGGTACTGCTACTGCATTTCCAGAGTTAAACTTTGCTACCACTGACGTTCAGCTTTTTTACCCATGGTTTTTAATGACTTTTAATCAATTTTAATACCAAGTAAAGTTAGACACTAAATTTGTTTCGTTTTTAAGTGCTCAAAACATTTGGACAAAGATTCCGTTAAAATATTTTTGTCACGCAAAAATTCGTTGTCTGCTTCCATTTTTATGAGCAAAAACAATTAAACAATTTAAAATTTGGCTAAAATAATAAAAAATAGAGCTTACAATAG
Source organism: Platycheirus albimanus (assembly GCA_916050605.2). Taxonomy (NCBI): domain Eukaryota; kingdom Metazoa; phylum Arthropoda; class Insecta; order Diptera; family Syrphidae; genus Platycheirus; species Platycheirus albimanus. Next base: position 14,341,069 of record OU696698.1, on the reverse strand, counting down.
AAACTATATTGCACGGTTATTTAACGATACCAAGAGAAAAGCTACATAGGTTCAATAGTCACAAAATGGTTTCGTCAAAATACTAATGCCGACTACTGTATAAGGAAGGACGATCTTTTTTTTTTAGCAACATTTAAAATTATACTTTCGTTAACTACTATGGTTACTCAATAATGTTCTAGTCCAAAATGGCTGAAGTAATTGTTCTAGAAATAAAAACGTTTTAGCAATAGAGGAAGGTTGAAATTTGTAGTATGTAGTTGTAGACTTTCTTAAAAATGTCTAACAAAACGGGAAAAAATTTTGCATTCACGTTACATTCTTCATTCTTTAAGAAGCATCTGAAAATTTAATTCCTGATTATAGCTTATATAAATTTCTTTCAGATGGTTTTAAATTTGTACTGCTCCACTTTTATTCATTCATAATTCTGACCTAATAGAAACCTTATATTAACCTACATTCTTAGCGCCTTGGAATTTTAAGACAAGTAGTGATAGTGAGTGTTTTGTAAGGTAATTTAAATGAAATCATTTCACCCAAACTGACTCACTAATACAAAACAGTTATGTCATTTTGTTCTTAATAAAAACAATTACAATTTTAGGGTATTTTAAGTATCTTCTAATCGACTTCATAAAAAAGAATGTGCCATCACATTCCGTCATGCCAACGGAAACTGATATCACTTCCAATTCCAAAACTCGCACTCACTCAATAGTTTCGTCATCTATCTTGTCCCAAAACGAAATCAAAACCAAACTAAATTCAACTTAATAGCACCGATTATCGTTGAAGATTATTTTGTTCAGCTATTAAGTGGAACTTTTTGAAACATACGACACCAATCCCGCAACTTATTGATTTCATTGAGTCATCATAGTCCCATACAATTAAATCCTTACAAATAAAAACTTCAAGGAAAAAAAATAAGGATATCATTATAGAGTTGTTTGAAAAAAAAAACGAGACCAAACACGATCTTAAAACATAAAAAAAAGATACCAAGTAGTCCTTCTAATCTGATTTATCTGAAGAACGACAAACTTTATACCAAACAAACGCAGAGTTAACTAAAGTTCTTTTGTCTTTCTATCAAACTGTTTCTCTTCTAGGTAGTATGCCACCCTCCAAAGGATATCATGAAATATACTATTATATCTTCAATCCGAATTAATTGAAACGCAACATAAACTTATTTTGATTGCCCAAAGAGATTGAAACGACTGTATTAATGGCAATTTAATAAGGAGGCGTGTTTGCGTCCATAATAGATTTCTATCGAAGCGAAAACACGCCAAATTTGGTAAAAATAAAAACTTTTTATGTGACCCAGGACATCGGCTATATCATTTATAGAAAAGATGGATGGGAGGTATGGTAGGTATACAGAGTACGGATAGTATAGTGCCTGCATATCCTTATCGTAACGTCGACCGACGCGACTCACGACGACGCCGACGACGCAACGCCCACATAATGTGTTTGATTTAGTGCGTGGGCTTTCCATCAGATAATACTGCTTGTCTGTCGGCTTTAATGGATTTCGGATGAAAAGAAGGACTCGCAGATAAACACAAAGTTGTTTTATTGCTTTGGTCTAATAATTAAAGTTAGTAGAGGTAGGTATACCAATACAATGTTGTCAAAGCAGGAAGAACTTTTAAGATATGATTTATTTGAATATTTAAAGTGTTGCAAAAAGTGTCATGATACTGATTGTGTTAATTTATTTTCGTATTACATTCATAAACATTTTTTATTGCCAAGGATCTCTTATTTAATTACTCTGTAAAGTGTTTTTAGTGGAAGATATTTTGGAGCTTTAAAAAACTATAGATTGAAGAAAGTTATTGAGTTTTTAATAGCGTGATTGTAGGTACTATCTTCATCAATACTGACGACTGATAAGATACATATTGTTATATGAACCAGTGAAATTCTAATCTGTAAGTATAAATAAAGGGTGTTTTTTAAGAGGGTCAGAACTAATTAGAAGGATAATTCTGTTCCAATTTTTTTTTGTACGTGATTTCTGGGTTTTCCAATAAGAGGTGTTATTTTCATATTCAAAGAAAAATTATATTTTTTGAGATAAATGATCGGATTTACATTTCAATGTAAAGAAGAAAGTATTTTAGTTATAATGAAAAACAATATCAAAACTTACGCAACAATTTCCTTTTCATCAAATTTTGCTTCACCAAATCGCAAAGTGGCTGCTGTATGCCCTCAATAGCTTCACGAATTCCATCTTTGAGGTCTTGAATCGACGGTGGGCTGTTGGCGTAGACCATATCTTTCACGTGGCCTCAAAAGAAGAAGTCGCAAAGTGTGAAATAACAAGATCTCGGTGGCCAATTGAGATCACCTGGTGCAGGATTTGCATGCTGTTCAGGCGTCAGTCGATTTTCATAGTGAAATGGCAAACCAAACCAAAGATAAATCAAATGGCACATGACAAAATGGCAGTCAATGAAAACTTTACTGCCAACTTAATAATTAATATATATACTTCTAAAAAACACCCTTCAATTAGTCGTCTGTATAGTTTTTACTCAACAAATCAAAGATGGCACTGTTTATCATTTTATAGGTTTATCTCAACCAATAAAATTTTATAAAACAGCATGGCGACGGTTCTTACAGCTTAATAGCCGTATTGGAAGGGATACTGGCTTATGTTGTGAGGGTTCCCGTAAAACTCTAAACTTTATTCTGCTGCGCATAACTAGTGGCTATATTCGGTTTATGTTTCTTCGGAACTAAATCTTTCCAAGGTTATGCAATCAATAATTTTATATAGCTGGTGCATGCATTCCCCTAATTTCCAACAATTTTCCATTTTCATTTAATGCCAGGCACTTTGAGCCCAGCTTTATCAATATGAGGATAAAATGTTACGTGTCCAGGTCCACGGATCCTAGGAAAATATGTTAGGTGTCCACAGGTAAATTACTGTAAGATAATTTTTTTATAATGGCTCCTATGGGTCTAATAAGATAACTTATTAGTTGAAAATGAGGCTATAAAAGATATCTCAAACATAGAATTACAAAAGTAAAACTCGAAGCTTTTTAAAAAGGACTACCCCAGTTGTAAGGGAGAACAAAGGTGCTGACACAATTTCGTCCATCTCTTTTGTGCTGGGCACAACCTAACGCCGAAGACTCTTTTAATGAGAATTCCTCTTTGATAGCATTAATTCCTTCTTATACGTTTTGTAAGAAGCTCAGATTTGTTTCTAAGTTTTGAGAAGACTCTTCTATAATTTCTCAATTCCTTGAAAAAAATTTCACCCAGAGCTTTGTCATCCAACATCTCAAGACGAACCCGTGATTTTTTTAGGTAACTCGTTTTAGTCAACAAATATTTAAGCTTGTTCTATTACGAGTTGGGTTTTTATTGGAATCAAGTTCCTTTCCATATTGCCTAAGCCGACATCATTTCGATGTTTAAACCACATGAGTTCCCAAAAGAATAGGCGAGACACATGCTTCACCAAAAGCCTTGAATCCTTATTGCCACAAATGCATTTAATCTTAAGCTAACGCAATCAAAGCCGTAATATTTTTTTTTATGTTTTTGAAGGTTCTCAAAAGAAAAGAATATGAATAAGGTCCAAAAAGATAACAAGCTGGATAATATTGTATGCCTAACCTTGAACAGTAGGTACCAAGTATCAAACAAAAGAAACTTCCACCCAGCCAGCGTCAAAAGTCACATAAAAATAAATTTTCCATCAAACCATTAAAACTCTCACACCATCCAGTGTATCCATTTATTAGCCAGAACCAGGAGAAGAGCGCTTAAAAAAAAATTAATTTATTGCTTTTCATCGTTTGAGATTTTCGGCATTTAAACTTTTAATTAGATGGACTCATTTGTGCGTAAATACCTTCTCCCTTGAGTTTATTTTTTCTTCCACATTTTATTATATACGCTCCTGTTTTTTTTTTATTTTTTTTTTTTTACTTGTGATTATAGGTTCTATAAGGCAAGTTATGCATTCGTAAAAAAAATTCTAACAATCAAACATAACATAACGATGATGGTAAAGTCGAAAAAGTGTGTCAGATTCTGTCTGTCCGTCTGTCTGTACCTGCAACCTAAACCGCTGAACCGATTTGGTTCAATTTTGGTACATGCATAGTATTATTGTGACGTCGCAGAGGGATTTTTGGATTTAGCATTTTAGCTCTAAAACTAACGGTATAACTGCCATATGATTTTTTAAGAAAAACTCATTTTTTCTCAAAAACGGCTCCAAAGATTTTGGTAAGACTTTCTGAACAGTGTTTTTTATGTAAGCTTCCTTAAAATTTTTAACTGCTGACTTTTTTCCAAAATCTCCAGCCCCAAGACCACTTTGTCACACATTAGAGCAAGTTCGTGCGACCCAGTCCATCACTTTATTTTTATCATATTTTCAAATTCTGAATTGTAATTGCAGCCAACAAAAACCAAACCAAACCAAAAAAAAAAAAAAGAAAAACCTCTAAAAATCCACTCTGGAAAATATCATATTTTATTCATTGCGGTCATGAATCATTTTGCATGCTTAAATTTATAATAATAATAAAAAGAAAAAAAAACGTAAACATAAAATTAAAATAAAAACTGTTAATGAGGTGAATTTAATTTGCTGCCAGAAAGAGCGTTAAAGTCTTCATTTTGTGTTTGAATATTAAATTTTGTTAAAAAAAAAAAAAGAGGAATTCTGGAATGACACAACATAATTTGAGGCAGGATTCTTAGATAAGGAACACAACACTGTCTGATGGGGTCTTGGTTTCGGTTTCGGGCTCGATCTCGATGTCCTTTGCCTTTTCTGAGAAAATTTTATATGAACCTAGCGCATAAATTTTCGAAGAGGGTAATATACTTAAATGATTTTCAGGAAAAGCTTCAAAATGTTAATTTTTTTGTTTCTTCCCCCTTTTTCTATAAGTTGTTTTCGCGCTTTCTTTTTGCAAATTTTCAATTTTCAATATTGTTGCTGTTTTCGACTTTGACTGTGTGATAAGAAAGTTCTTTCAAGGACTTTATGCGTTTGTGAAAAGCGTTTATACTCTTTTATTTTTGTAAATGGAAATGATTTTTTTTTATTTTCTATAAATCCTTTGAAATTGATTTACCTTCACATAGGTGGGTATGGGTTTGGGTAGATGATGCCTTCATATGAAGGCATGTCGTGTCGATGTTGTTTTTCAAGGAAATTTTTGTTTGTACGTTGTGAAGTCTTCTCTAAAAGATCTTTCACTTATGCTGCTCTCATGTTGATAGATTATGGATTTATCTAAAAAGTTTCCTTTAAATAAAATGTATATTACATCCTACCTACCCCCTGCTAGTCCCTATGTTGTGAAGGGATGTTTATTTATTTTGAGACTTTTGAAAATTGACAAGAAGTGTAGTTACAAAAAAATACTCATATGAACGTATCAGATGCACGTGTTTGTGATTATATTGAATAATGATGGATTCCGTGAATTTTGTTTTCCTTTCATGTTTAGTTCATGGTTGACATAATTTTAAACATGTCCTTTTTTAAGGGACATTTTATGGTTTGATTGCTTCTTCCCTCTGATATGGTCTTGAAGAAATCTTAAGATAAGATAAGATGCCATGTCACAACTTCACTTTACCTTGCTGGAATAAAATTTTTGTTGCTTTTTCTTGAGCCACATGTACAAAGATTCTAAATGTTGAATTTCTTTTGGAGACCAAACTCTCAGCCGCAAAAATTCTGTTAGTTTGATCTGAAAGAGTTGCCAAAGATTTCAGGGCTAAAAGGTGCATTCGTATGGTTCGCAAGTAATAGTTTACACTGTCCAAATGAACTCAACAATTGTTCAACTGCATGTTCTTGATGGACAGGTAGTGTGTCGTTGGTTAAGTGGTTCCAATCAATACTGTTTAAGATATCCAATAATCTTTTGGATTTTTGGATAAATGTTCTGTCGACCGCATTAGTATGCCTTGCGAGTGTTAGGATGCGCTTAACTCTCCATTTTCCCATTGTTTAGGTAATGTTAAGGTGGCTGTCAACTAGAAATATATAACCTGACACTATTAGACCAAAAAAAGACAATACTACTAGCTATATTGGAGTTTGGAGGTGTTATCTCCAGTATAGGGCATGTATATAATTATAGAATTTAGACAATATTATCTGTTCCTCTTCTTCTTTTACAGGTTTTGTGAAGGGTGTTTTTTTTTTTAGACGTGTGGTTTTCAATCTGGGAATACTATTTTAGGAGTTGGTCTTTTTGACAGCTGTCACTTGATTTAGGCTCAGTTTGGTTTGCCATTTCATAATGAATAGACTTACTCCTGAACAACGTTTGCAAATTGTGCAAATGTATTTAAAAAATATTGGTTCGGTTCGCTCGACGCTTCGGGCTCTGCTTTCAATATACGGTCGGCATAATCGATCAGGAATTTATTCGAGCCAGCCGCAGCAGCCTACTTACGCAAAATCGTTTTTAAAACATAATGGCAAAACCTTACTTTTATAATAAAGCTAAATTCTTGGCCATAACATTAAATTATATGCGTTTTATTTCGTCTTGAAAACCACACGTCTAAAAACGACCCTTTAAAAGTCGTTTGCGAGAACGCCAAGCATTTTCTCTGCACTCTGGCACCCAATAAAAGTGAATGTTGAATATTGTTCCTTCATCTTTTTGAGAGATGGCTCTCGACTGTCAGCTGTTTTTGAGTTAGTGGAGATGGAATCTAGGGATTTCAGCACAGCCTGGCATCATAATAAATGATGATGTCCTTGGAGGATATCACGTTTTCTTCAAGCCAGTATAAAACCTATTTTGTCGCTATAATTTAAATTTACGTCTGCAGCAAGATAAAATGCTTGGAAGACGGAAGCAGAGACTACAATTTATTTTGAGTAAAGACTCTGAACTCCAAGGCGGCCTCTATAGTTCTCTTTTTATTCTATTTTGAATGATATTAAAATTCTTATTTTTGTTCACTTAAATCTTGAAAGTTTCTTAGCATGGTCTCTCAAGAACTGCGTATAGCTAAATATTGCCTAGAATTCAGAACAGTCAACTGATGCGCTGCCTATCTTTGAAGGCTCCTGTACTTTGCGATAAAATAAGGTGGTACAAGAAACATTACGACGATGTTCGGTGAAACAATAAATTGTTTCCGAAAAGGTCCTTTAACCTATCAATCTTTCATCTTTTTTCGGAATCCTATCCATGAGGCCCAAATGTGGAACAGGAGTACCTGCCCAGATATGAGAATTAAACTCAAGCTTTGGACGAGTGCATGCCTTAATATTGAAGAGAGATCAAGGAAACCTAAGCATTTAGTTTTTGGTGACGTCAGATATGTGTTCGATCCAGAGAAGGTGGAGTGTCTAGCTATTCGGTTTCCACAATGCAAGTGCCACTCATGGGCAGTGATATAGGAGTAGGTTATGCTTTCACGACGGAAGAAAGTATTGAGTTTTTGAATCATTCCATACGATTGGACCGTTGTTGATTCCCCATTGGAAAATGCTACCGAGATATCGGAAATTGATGAAGCTTTTCATATTCTGACGAAGAACAGAGTTGTAAATCTTGAACCGAATATATATACCTAAAGCCGAATGTAGGTACTGTCATCAGCATAATTTAGTGGATAATAAGTCTTAGATAATAGATTGTTGAATTAAAGAAGGAAGTATACAATATTGATGTTTTGCCATTGATTGACATAAAACTGACTTCATTAACGAACAGAACCATTTTTCTGCAACAGATCTGCACAATTTGCATGCGTTGTTAAGGCGTCAGTCGATCTACAGGATGAAATGGTTAACCAAACTTAAGATAAATTAAATGGCAGATAACAAAATTAGCTATCATTGAAAAAAGTGCTCCGCCAATATAAAGTTTCATTCCTTAAAAAAAACACCCTTTATTCCACTTTTAGGGGCCAGTTATAGTAATACGGAATACCAAACCGACAAAATTTTCAAATAAAAATATTTGTATGTTCTGATCCGATTTTTAAGACAAATGCTACACAGATCGATGGCAACCAACTCAGAGAATTTATTTTGCAAATTAAAATTTGAATTGAACTTGTACTTTTTGTTAAAAATGTGTTTATTCATTTTTCTGTTATACGTATAAAAGAAAAATAAAAAATAACATTTTTAATAAAAAGTATTTGTTCAATTGAAATAATTATGAACAAAAAACATTTTCGATTCAAAATAGCTTTTTATGGCCTTTAGTCCAACAAAAAATTGGCGTTTCATCCAGGAATCTCACTTTGGAATCATCAGTTGACATACAGTGAAAGAAACCTTGTCAATACGCAATTTTTAAATTTTTCTAGTACAACTTACATAGAATTTTTGACAAAACCCTAATGTGAACTATATCCAACAAGATTAAGATTTTAATCATTAAGAAGGAAGTTTAAGCCCGTGGACTGGCTCAGAAGTAGTTTTTAAATGTTTCTTAATACAAACTCTATATACTGCATTGATAAATTAAATAAAATAAAATCAACCAAGTAGAAGACTCAGCACTAATAATGGACTGTTGAATTATTGATTCAAAATAGCTTTTTATGGCCTTTAGTCCAACAAAAAATTGGCGTTTCATCCAGGAATCTCACTTTGGAATCATCAGTTGACATACAGTGAAAGAAACCTTGTCAATACGCAATTTTTAAATTTTTCTAGTACAACTTACATAGAATTTTTGACAAAACCCTAATGTGAACTATATCCAACAAGATTAAGATTTTAATCATTAAGAAGGAAGTTTAAGCCCGTGGACTGGCTCAGAAGTAGTTTTTAAATGTTTCTTAATACAAACTCTATATACTGCATTGATAAATTAAATAAAATAAAATCAACCAAGTAGAAGACTCAGCACTAATAATGGACTGTTGAATTATTGATTCAAAATAGCTTTTTATGGCCTTTAGTCCAACAAAAAATTGGCGTTTCACGGGCTTAAACTTCCTTCTTAATGATTAAAATCTTAATCTTGTTGGATATAGTTCACATTAGGGTTTTGTCAAAAATTCTATGTAAGTTGTACTAGAAAAATTTAAAAATTGCGTATTGACAAGGTTTCTTTCACTGTATGTCAACTGATGATTCCAAAGTGAGATTCCTGGATGAAACGCCAATTTTTTGTTGGACTAAAGGCCATAAAAAGCTATTTTGAATCAATAATTCAACAGTCCATTATTAGTGCTGAGTCTTCTACTTGGTTGATTTTATTTTATTTAATTTATCAATGCAGTATATAGAGTTTGTATTAAGAAACATTTAAAAACTACTTCTGAGCCAGTCCACGGGCTTAAACTTCCTTCTTAATGATTAAAATCTTAATCTTGTTGGATATAGTTCACATTAGGGTTTTGTCAAAAATTCTATGTAAGTTGTACTAGAAAAATTTAAAAATTGCGTATTGACAAGGTTTCTTTCACTGTATGTCAACTGATGATTCCAAAGTGAGATTCCTGGATGAAACGCCAATTTTTTGTTGGACTAAAGGCCATAAAAAGCTATTTTGAATCAATAATTCAACAGTCCATTATTAGTGCTGAGTCTTCTACTTGGTTGATTTTATTTTATTTAATTTATCAATGCAGTATATAGAGTTTGTATTAAGAAACATTTAAAAACTACTTCTGAGCCAGTCCACGGGCTTAAACTTCCTTCTTAATGATTAAAATCTTAATCTTGTTGGATATAGTTCACATTAGGGTTTTGTCAAAAATTCTATGTAAGTTGTACTAGAAAAATTTAAAAATTGCGTATTGACAAGGTTTCTTTCACTGTATGTCAACTGATGATTCCAAAGTGAGATTCCTGGATGAAACGCCAATTTTTTGTTGGACTAAAGGCCATAAAAAGCTATTTTGAATCAATAATTCAACAGTCCATTATTAGTGCTGAGTCTTCTACTTGGTTGATTTTATTTTATTTAATTTATCAATGCAGTATATAGAGTTTGTATTAAGAAACATTTAAAAACTACTTCTGAGCCAGTCCACGGGCTTAAACTTCCTTCTTAATGATTAAAATCTTAATCTTGTTGGATATAGTTCACATTAGGGTTTTGTCAAAAATTCTATGTAAGTTGTACTAGAAAAATTTAAAAATTGCGTATTGACAAGGTTTCTTTCACTGTATGTCAACTGATGATTCCAAAGTGAGATTCCTGGATGAAACGCCAATTTTTTGTTGGACTAAAGGCCATAAAAAGCTATTTTGAATCAATAATTCAACAGTCCATTATTAGTGCTGAGTCTTCTACTTGGTTGATTTTATTTTATTTAATTTATCAATGCAGTATATAGAGTTTGTATTAAGAAACATTTAAAAACTACTTCTGAGCCAGTCCACGGGCTTAAACTTCCTTCTTAATGATTAAAATCTTAATCTTGTTGGATATAGTTCACATTAGGGTTTTGTCAAAAATTCTATGTAAGTTGTACTAGAAAAATTTAAAAATTGCGTATTGACAAGGTTTCTTTCACTGTATGTCAACTGATGATTCCAAAGTGAGATTCCTGGATGAAACGCCAATTTTTTGTTGGACTAAAGGCCATAAAAAGCTATTTTGAATCAATAATTCAACAGTCCATTATTAGTGCTGAGTCTTCTACTTGGTTGATTTTATTTTATTTAATTTATCAATGCAGTATATAGAGTTTGTATTAAGAAACATTTAAAAACTACTTCTGAGCCAGTCCACGGGCTTAAACTTCCTTCTTAATGATTAAAATCTTAATCTTGTTGGATATAGTTCACATTAGGGTTTTGTCAAAAATTCTATGTAAGTTGTACTAGAAAAATTTAAAAATTGCGTATTGACAAGGTTTCTTTCACTGTATGTCAACTGATGATTCCAAAGTGAGATTCCTGGATGAAACGCCAATTTTTTGTTGGACTAAAGGCCATAAAAAGCTATTTTGAATCAATAATTCAACAGTCCATTATTAGTGCTGAGTCTTCTACTTGGTTGATTTTATTTTATTTAATTTATCAATGCAGTATATAGAGTTTGTATTAAGAAACATTTAAAAACTACTTCTGAGCCAGTCCACGGGCTTAAACTTCCTTCTTAATGATTAAAATCTTAATCTTGTTGGATATAGTTCACATTAGGGTTTTGTCAAAAATTCTATGTAAGTTGTACTAGAAAAATTTAAAAATTGCGTATTGACAAGGTTTCTTTCACTGTATGTCAACTGATGATTCCAAAGTGAGATTCCTGGATGAAACGCCAATTTTTTGTTGGACTAAAGGCCATAAAAAGCTATTTTGAATCAATAATTCAACAGTCCATTATTAGTGCTGAGTCTTCTACTTGGTTGATTTTATTTTATTTAATTTATCAATGCAGTATATAGAGTTTGTATTAAGAAACATTTAAAAAAACATTTTCTGCATTGTTTGCCATCGATCAGTGTAGCATTTGTCTTAAAAATCGGATCAGAACATAAAAAATTTTCCATTTGAAAATATTTTCGGTTTGGTTTTCCGTATCGCTATAACTGGCCCCTTAGACAAACATAGTAGATGCGTGTATAACAGTCTCCAAACTAAGTTAGAACACTAAAACACTATAAGGTGCAATGTCCTGTTTTTCAAAATTACCTACATGTGAGGCAGATAAAAGTTTTATAAAGAAAATTGTTAAAATACATTCCATGTTTTATGTTTTTCATAAATATTCTTCCAACTTTGCTATTAGGGTCAAACATATTGAACATAGGGGGAAAAACTAAAAAAAAAAAAAAAATCTAAAGGTGATTCATTCCCAACCCCTGTGCTCTGTCCCCTAAACCATTCTGACTTATGATTTACAACATTTTACAAAGAATGATGCCATACGTTAAAAAAAAAAAAAAAACAAAGAAACAAAAGTTTTCCCACTCCCTCCTTTACCCTATTAAGCAACAAGGATATCAAAGAACTTTGTAGCTTTGACAAGATTCTTGCATTTTCCTTTCATTTAGTTTTTTTTTTTATAACTTGTAACTTGTAACAAAATATTATTATTATATTTACTATATAGCCTTGTCCATAAACTTTAACACCCTCTTTGCCCCACTTAAGAAAAGTTTTTTTTTTTTATGTTGTGTCAGGACAAAAACAACAACAAGAACAAGAAAAAAACGTCAAGTAAGCTCAAGAAACATCAATCATAAGTCTAAATGGATTTTCCACGTAAAATATTATGTCTACGTAGATGAAAAAAAAAAAAAAAAAAAAAAAATTATAGAGACTTTGTAGTGTTTTGCAGAGAGTGCTCGGAGGGGGGTTGATGAAATAAATGTAAGACTATGCGAAATATGGAGCACATCCATCCATCCCAGCATCCATAGCATCCATCTCGTGCTCGTGCTGCTCCATATGGTATGTTGGGTCCATTGGGGACGAATGCGAAGGCGATGGATATGGATCTGGAGCGCTAACAGATTGTGTACCTACGCAGGTTTTCCATGTTGATGTTGTGTTTTCTTCTTCCATATATGGAGGACGGGACGGGACGGGACGGAACCGAAACAGTGCGTCGTCCTATATAGTACCTACAACTACCCTTGGGTGGACAGAAAATGCGGATGAAGGATATTTATTGTTGGCCATGGTATACCGTTTATGATACGCAGATACAGATATTACTCTGCTGCGAACAGAAGGGGTGGGTCAGGGTAGTATTTTTTGTTGTTTCCCTTCATCCTCATCTTTGGTTTACACGCTTCCTAGCAGTCAGTCAGTCATATTGCGCGCTTCAACCCACTCCGCGTGCTCTGCTTCCTTATACCCTAAAAGTCCTGACGCTAGCTGCTGCCGTCATCAGTCAGGGGTTTATTTAATTTTGTTTGTTTGGTTGTTGGCACCGTGAAGTGTATTTGCGCTTGAATACATATAAATATATGTGTAGGTGTGTGTGTGTGTGTTATGTTGTGTGTATATTTCGGACATGAACATGAAAGGAACAACCTAGGCGTAATAAGTTTATTATATTTGTTCTGCGTTCGGATGGATTGTTCTCATGGTGGATGCTAAAGTTGCTTGCTATATTACTTTCGCAAGGACGACGACCGACTCCGACGATAAGGACGAACAAGGGTGTAGGTGGTAGGTAGGTACCACCTCCAGCAAGCTCCAACATATGATGCTCGGCAATGTGCGTTGTCCTGCTGAAAGGATAACGGAGTGTGTATGGCAAAATATGATTGAAAAGCATGGCTTAAATAATGTAGCGCACACCAGCCACCACCAGCAGGGTGATGGAACGTGGAAAAGGAAAACGAACACAAAATAAAGTGAGACTTCCAAAAATTTTCATTATTGTTCGAAAATTCCGAAACATATGTTGTTTACCGTTTTGGGGTTTTTGTTGTTTGCTTTCGTCTTTTTTTTATGTTGTCCGTGTTACCGCCACGCAGCGCCGCCTGTTGGTTTCGTTCGTTATGATGGGTATCTAGATACCCTACCTACTGACTGTAGTGTTGTTACCATAAAGGAAGAGATTTATAATTGCAGAGCAGGTGCGTTTAAGTGTTCTGCGGTCTATATTTTGATGGCCAAAGTAATGTTGTTCCATAGTAAATCATATTGTAGGTATTTGCTGAAGTTTTTTTTTTTTTTTTTATTGTGGTGTGTGTTCTTTTTTTTTTGGTCAGGAAAGAAGGGAACAGGGAAGTGAAAGTAAATTGTTAACAAACATGTTGATGTTGTTTATTTCGATGGTCAAGTGGGTGGGGACTTTGGGGGCGGGTAGTGAAACAAGTGGGTAAATTGGAACAAGCTTCAAGTTCTTGGGAATACACATTAATTAAAGGATGCGAAGGTTTGGATATGTTTAACTACCATTTTGTGTTTCCTTGTAGATACACGATTTCAAATTAACAAATTTTTTCGATTATGCAATATTTACCTTTATGAAATAAAACTGTATATTCTGTTCTTTTAGAGGTATACAACTATATTAGAGAGAGTGTCGCAAATATGCCCCAGGTTGGTTATATGGCCCACTACAATAATTTATGATTATCTATAACACACTAGGCACTGAAAAAACCGTTCAAATCAAACACATTCAAACTGTTGAAGTTCAAGTTCAACTTGATTAGTGTTGGTAGTGAGTGAATTTTGTAAAATTTATTCGTATTCGTTATAATTTTTTGTTGAGTTTACTTTTGTATAAACATTTTTGGAAATTATATAAGTTTTTTCGTTATGTAGGTACAAAGTGTTATATTTTATGTTATCAAATATGAAATTAAAAATGTGATTGTAATTAATTGAGTGTGTTAAAAATAAAAAAAAAATTAAATTATCATAGTGTCGATAATATGGCCCATTGCAGGTTTTGATAAAAAAATTTTTTGTTAGCAAATTTGCAAATGCAGGCGTGGGCATGGACATGGTTGGTCTTTTGAGCAGATTCCCCGTGTAGGACATTAAGACTATGCTGGGTGTCGGTGACCCCGAAGCATTTCAATTGGCTGGGTGTGATCAGTAGAATGAGGATGAGACATTCGATTTCCCTATGAATCGTATAATATTCGACACTCGTCCAAGTTGCACAATTAAAGGATATGGCCAAGCTTTGTAGTGAGATATAATCGACCGCCAGTGGGCCATATTTGAAACATTGTTTAAACACGATTTTTTGGTTTTTTGTTTTGGTTTTATATTTTATATGTGAATTTTGTATGTCCATCAGAAAATATTTAGATATTGTTTCAAATATGTACCACTCTGGTCCATATTTGAAACTAAGTGGGCCATATTGCCAGCAGTTTTTTTTTTTTAAGTTGTAAGGTGAAGTTCCTTAAATTTTTTTTATTAACTTTTTGTTATGTTTGTTTTTTCAATTATAGTTTCTAAAGACTGAAGTAAAAATAATTTGTAAGACTGTTTACGAAAAAAATAAATGAATTAGACTCACATGTATAGTTTTTTTTAAGAAAATTTTAAAGTTGGGCCATATTTGGCGCACTTACTCTAAATGAAACAAATCAAAGATAAATTGTATAAACTGCTTTTTTATGTTGAATATATTTGACAGACAAATTCTTTGGCATTTTTGTTTGAAATATGATTTATGGCATATGATCACCGCGGCTGACTAGTGGCTTGGATAAAGTAGAATCCGTAGATTTAATTTTTGATCACTCTTTGCACTACTTGGGGTCGTAGATCGGTAATCGTCTCTGGCTAATCGGTGTAGTCTAAACTCTAGAGGTTTAAAAAAGCACGATCTTAGGGCCAATTCACTTGTCCAAAACGTGAAATTATTCGGTCACCAAATGTTTCCTTCAACAAACCAGTTGTGGTAGCTCCCAAACATCAAGGTGATTCAATTCAGGAATAATAAAGAGTCATTGATCATGGCTCTATAATGGTCCCCATTGATTGTAACCCCCTGGATGCCACGGTCGGCGTCTCAACAATGGTTTCAGGATTATCTACACTTCAAATGCTGCAGTTATGCTTATTAACGTAGCCATTCAGCCAAAAATGAGCTTCATTGCTGATCGTTGAAATTTCTGGAACATCGGGAAAATGGGGAACAACAGTTTCGAGCCTATTCATCGAATGAACACAAGCCGGCATATCAGTGCCCTTGCACAATTGCATGCGTTGTTCAGGCGTCAGTCAATTCAAGATGAAATGGAAACTAAACTAAAGATAAATCACATGGAATATGACAAAATGGCTGCCAATGAAAACAGTTTTGTCAACTTTAAGCTCTATTCCTCTTATTTCTTTTGCTTGTACAAGATGAAGCATAAACATTTATGTAATAAATTTTGTCTTCTCACTTAGTACCGTATTGCAAGGGCTTATATTTTTTGAAATACTTTTCTGTTCTTTTAAAAAGTCAGTTTTGTTTATGAATGGTTGACAGTATAAGCTTAATTAGAAGTTTTCTCTAACAATAATTATTATTAAAATAATTGTAGGTACCTTATAAAACAATAACATCTTCCCTATTCTGAAAGAAAAAGATACTTTTTTATCAAATCTTGACTTGATGCATTTTCAATTCAATGGCATACAAACCGAAAAATAAAACAAAACAAAAAGTATCTCCTTGAGATAGTCTATCTTTGCATGGCATGATGATGTAATCGGATTTAAAGGTTTAAAATATTCAATTTTGCAATTTCATTCCAATATTATACTCCATCTTTGCTCAGAAACCGTATTCACCCTCATGCATTATTCACACATCCGTCAATCAAAAAACCTCATTCAAGCCCTTAGCCATGTTTTCATCTCCATAGATTTTCGTTAAAAATGTAGGTACCTTATATACTATATCCTTCACTCATTTATTGCTACCATTGTGGATAGATACGTACGTCTGACGTTTGTGTGGATCTTTATAATACAAAAATATTCCAACTTGGCCATCAGAAAGTATCTTTTGGTTTGAGAAAAGATTATAGCTGTATCTATATATTTAGATATATTTTATGTAGAAAATAAGGAATGTATGATTTAACACATTTATAGCGTGCTCTTTGCCAATTCTAAGATTTTCTTGACTTCATTTTGATTTATCTGAAATATAATCCAGCATACATTATTATTATTTTCTGGACGTCTGATTGAAGATACATCTGAATATGAATCTATTTTGTGGCGCTGCGGTGGAATATCATTGGCTTGGTGGTTACTTTTTGATGATGTATCCGTTGGAACTAGAAACTAGGATTGTAGTAAGTGGGCATAGAAGATGAAAATTTCTCCTTTTCGTGATTTTTCAAATGCATAATTTAAGTGCCTTTATTCGAAAAAAAAAAAAAATAAAAAAAAAAAATTCTCAACAGCGAAGAACATGACTTGATTTTTGTTCTCCTTTAAATTTAGAATAACCTCGACTTGTGTATGTGTGGTGTTTTTTTGCAGTTCAATGCTACTCGTTAGTTTTCATAACTTTTTCATCGTTTACTTTATCACATAGTGGGTGTTACGACTCCTTAACCTATCGTACTGCATCTTTTATATACCTTCACCACATGTTGAGCCACGACGTATTGTGCATCCACACAAACCTATACACGCACAAGTTCTTTTGAAATTTTCCTTCAAAAACTTATTACGTTCACAATTTGTATAGTTCAAGTAGTATCTAGGTTTCATGAGGCTTTCAAAAACTTTATTTTTATTTACTAGCACGCTATAAGAACAGTCAGAGCGAAAAGTTTTAAGATGTTTCTTAGCAACAAAAATATTAAAATATAGGTTCTTGTTCGTCACACAAAATTGCAGGCCTTTTTGGATAGGAACTACGATAGGGTGTTGGACGTTATAGGTTCACAGGAAGGTATCGTTGGACACTATAAATTCCCACCAATAAAGTGTTACAAGCTATAGCTCCAGAACGATATAGCGTTTTTCACTGTCGGTTCACTACGATAGAGTGTTGGACACGATAGATTCACAGCAAAATATCGTTGGACACTGTGAATTCACAACGAGATAGTGTGGACACTGTCAATTCACGCTGAGATATCGTAGGCAACTATAGATCCAGAACGATATAGCGTTGGTCGACATCGACTACAGAGATAGGGTGTTGGACACTATGAATTCACAGCAAAATATCGTTGGACACTGTGAATTATTAACGAGATAGTATTACTTACTATAGATCCAGAACGATATAGCGTTGGGCACCATCGATTCACAGAGATAGGGTGTTGGACACTATGAATTCACAGCATATAACGTTGAACACTGTAAATTCGCAAAGATAAAGTGTTACAAACTATAGATCAGAACGGTATAGCGTTTTCCACTGTCCGTTCACAGCGATTGGGTGTTGGACACTATGAATTCACAGCAAGATATCGTTGGACACTGTGAATTCACAACGAGATAGTGTTAGTAACTTAAGATCCAGAACGATATAGCGTTGGTCAATATCGATTCACAGAGATAGGGTGTTGGACACTATGAATTCACAGCAAAATGTCGTTGAACACTGTGAATTTACAACGAGATATCGTTGGACACTGTGAATTATTAACGAGATAGTCTTACTTACTATAGATCCAGAACGATATAGCGTTGGTCACCATCGATTCACAGAGATAGGGTGTTGGACACTATGAATTCACAGCATATAGCGTGGAACACTGTAAATTTGTAACGATAAAGTGTTACAATCTATAGATCCAGAACAAAATAGCGTTTTTCACTGTCGGTTCACAGCGATAGGGTGTTGGACACTATGAATTCAAAGCAAGATATCGTTGGACACTGTGAATTAACAACGATATAGTGTTACAAACTATAGATACAGAACGATATAGCGTTCTTCACTATCGGTTCACAGCGATAGGATGTTGGACACTATGAATTCACAGCAAGATATCGTTGGACACTGTAAATTCGCAACGATAAAGTGTTACAAACTATAGATCCAGACCGATATGGCGTTGGACACTATCGGTTTACAGCGAAAGGGTGTTGGACACTATGAATTTACAGCAAAATATCGTTGGACACTGTGAATTCACAACGAGATAGTGTTACAAACTATAGATCCAGAACGATATAGCGTTTTTCACTGTCGGTTCACAGCGATAGGATGTTGGACACTATGAATTCACAGCAAGATATCGTTGGACACTGTAAATTCGCAACGATAAAGTGTTACAAACTATAGATCCAGACCGATACAGCGTTGGACACTATCGGTTTACAGCGAAAGGGTGTTGGACACTATGAATTTACAGCAAAATATCGTTGGACACTGTGAATTCACAAAGAAATAAGGTTTTAAAATACAGATCCATAACGATGTAGCGTTGGTCTCTGTCGGTTCACTGTGATAGGGTGTTGGACACTATGAATTCACAGCAAGATTTCGATGGATACTAAATTCACAACGAGACAGTGTTACTAACTTAAGATTCAGAACGATATAGCGTTGGTCACTATCGGTTTACAGCGATAGGGTATTGGACACTATGAATTCACATAGCGTTGAACACAAGATAGCATTCGCCACTGTGGGTTCAATTATATTGAAAGAATGTTGTGGAACGAAGATGATTGTTGTCGTGGTCAGCTTGATTCTCAATTTAGCAGTGGCGAGTTCTGCAATACTGTTTTTGATAAGCAGATTTTGCTGATGACATGAAGAGAGCACATTTGCACAACTGTTAAGAGTCAAGGGCAATAGACAAATAGCTGAAAGGATCTTGACAAAATTTTGTAGGTATACTCAAACTTCTGTGCATTCAAACTTCTAAAGTGCATTAAGTTTCGAGCTTTGAGTTGTCGAAATTTAAGTAGTCTCAGCTCACTGTTATTGCGACAGAGAAGATTAGACTGCCCCTGATAAGAAAAAGATAGTGAGATGAACAGATTCAACTTTGAAGAACTATGAAAGACTTTGCCTGTTAAGTCTGGATTATTATTTCGCTGTAGAAAAAATTAACTGTTAAAACCAAAGCTCTTACAAAAGTTATCAGATTGCCCTTTTCAATATTTTTTCATAGAGCGGAAAACAGTAAATACTTCCGAACTGCTCATTTTTAGCACATTTATCCTTTGCATTCATGCAATTTTGATACATTGAAATGGTCTTAAGCTTTAACAACTCACATTTTAATCCTCCTCTTCCTCTGTCCTCTTTAAAACAAATATTTTTCATTTCAATTTGTTTAAATACCTTGCAAGCTCCAAATGTTCCTAAAATCCCTTTTTCCCTAATTTTTAATCCTTACCACCAAAACCATAAGCCCACTAACTTACTTATCACGTTTCCCTTTTTCCCACTTTCTAATCCCTTTTATATTTTTAATGCTCATTTCGTTTTTTTTTTCGTCCTTGGAGTTTCACCCCAAATTGACGTTCCTTCACTTCTTTGTCTATATCTCTGTGTTAGGGACAATTTTACATCCTGAATATAGAGGTACCATCTGCTGTTTCGGCCTAATACAATAATTGGCGCAAAAACTCTAAGGACTCATTTTTTCCAATACCTCTACAACACTGGAGTAGAGGATGGGAGCAATAAACCGAGTCAACCTTGTAAAAAGCATCAACCTTCCTTAATATTTCTGGTGAAAGTAAAAGTTCTTTATACTTGATTTTTTTTTTTATATAAATTAAGCATAATAAATTGGCCTCGGTGACTTGTGGGGTAGCGAAATGTAGGACTCACCAGATACAAACAATTTCTAAGATTCCCTTCGAGTAAACAAAAAAAAAAATCAAGGAAAAGAGGGCATAGTGTAGGTAAGTCTCCTCCATCCACCACAACCAAAGCATAACGACTTGATTTAAAAGGTTGTGAAATTAGCTGGTCGGCTCGTGGCAGTTAGTTGTAATAGAGGTTGAGCAACAAGGACTCCATCATCCTCGCAGTCGCACTACCACAATCAAACTAAAAATGACTCAACTTAAGAAATCACAAATGAATTTCACCAGATTTTCTTAAAGATACTCGAAACAGCTGTCCTTAAAGAGGACACACAAAAACTTGAACCACAGAATCGGTGAAATTCCCTTGGAAACGTCTTCCTTGCAAGCACGAAATAAAAAGGAGGCCAGTAATTTCGCATTCAAGACGATTTTATTTTTACTTATCTTGGCCATAATGCTTCATGTATTTTATTTTTCCATTTCAAGAAGGTACGTCGGTCGTCGGTGGGTTGTCGGTTGTCGGTTTTTTGGTTTTCAGTTTCGTGCTCATCCATATTGCTCCAGGAAACTCTTGGAGCGGAGGTAATCTATTTTCGAGTATCTTTTGGTCGGTTTGAATCGAATTTCCACAACACAAAATGGCATAGAAAAACAACCGCAAAGTATCTCGTGCTCTTCGTACTTTCGAGTTCACCTCCAAAGAAACCGAATGCGAATACGAAAAAAAATAAGGACAACCGGAGAAAGAGATCAAGAACTGCCTTCTTTTATAGCTTAGGGCTTAGACACACAAGAGCTTTAATATCTTAAAAATTATTTGTATCTATCGCATGTATTTGTGTGTCTATCCCTTTCTTTCTCTTTTGTGTTTCCCCTTTCCTTGTAGGTCGATGTGTAGGTGTTTTTGTGATGCCTTAAGTAATTTTAATATTAATCTTGTAGAACGGTGAAGGAAGTTTTCAACGAAAGATGACGACTGGAACTGTAAAATGGGACAAGGGTTGAGGAAGAAATTCTTAATTGGCACAAAGTATCCTTATGAAGCGGACGTATACCCCGTTTTAGGGTAGAGGGGTCTTTAATGTTGCCACTAAGTGGTCTATGAGAACATTAAGCAACATCAAAATGGATGGTTTGCTTTATTTGTGTTATACAACACGCTGCCACAGATTTTGAAACCTATAAACATTTTAAAACTAGTTTATGTGCTTGGTTTTCAAGGTAAAGGATCAAGTATCAAGTTTCGACTCACGAGGTTGGTGCCCAAGAACACAATTTTAATCAAATAATGGCCAATAAAGGCAGAAATGCTTACAAGTTGTAAGTCGTGTAAAAAACAGGGTACCTATCTATACTTGTCTTGCAGAAATACCGTGCTGTTAGTTTCAAAGCCTTAAACCCGAGTGACAAGGCCAAAGAGTTTCATTCTGAAAAATTGATACCTGGAAAAATTTGAATCCCGAAATATTAAATACACAAAAATATTTCAGTTTGGGCGTGATTGACGCCCACTTTTCATACAAAACCATCAATAGGTATTATTTTTTATAAAATAAACCGAGCAAAAAAAAAAAACACGAAATGTTGTGGGTATTATTAGTCGTACAAAAACACGTAAGCAACTTGTGCATTAAAACCAAAACAAAAATGATTTTGGGTGTGGCTGACGCCCATTTTTTATTAGAAACCATAAAAACCTTATTTTTGCAGATCAACACTACTTATAATAAAATAAACCCACAAATCCAAATTTTTGCGTCTCATAGTCGTAACTAAAAAGCTTGTGTATTAAAAGAAAATTTTATATTTCGGGCGTGGCCTACGCCTACTTTTCATAAAAGAACAAAAAACATAGTTTTAAAAATTTAAGGTACCAAATTTTCAATTTTGACCATTTTTTTCGTTCGTTATATGAAAAACATAATTTTAATTTTTATACCCTATTCCATAGAATGGGTATATTGTATTTGGTGTGGAGTTTGTAACATAGAGAAATAATACCGTTAGGTATAGAAAAGTATATATGTATATTGTATATTCTGACTCAGAATCAAAAGCCTAGTCGATTTAGCCATGTCCGTCCGTCCGTATGTATACTCTCTAGAGGTCGCAATTTTTGAGCTAGAAAGCTGAAATTTAGAATATATAGTCTTTGGTTCAAGAGTAAGGCTAAGTTCTTGAACTGGTAAAATCCGCCCACAAACACGCCCACAATCGCCATTTTTGGTGAACAATCTCAATTTAATAAAATTAAATTATGTTTTTTGTACAGTTATGATAAAAGCATAACGCTAAAATTTTGCACACGTAAGTTTGAGGTAAATTTTCTTCCAATTAAAGACAAATATTTCAGTTTGGGCGTGGCTGACGCCCATTTTTCATACAAAACCATCAATATTGTTTTTATAAAATAACAATTATTATATTAAAGCGAAAAGCATTAAATTTTAAGGGTATTACTTGCACATAAACATGTTGTGTGTGAAATCAAAAAATTTGATTTTGGGCGTGGCTGACGCCCACTTTTCAATAGAAACTATTAAAAAATTGTTTTTGTAAATTAACGGTATTTATAATGAATCCGCAAGCCAAAATTTTGCGTCTCTTAGTAGAAATTAAATCGTTTGTGTATGAAAAGAAATTTTTGAATTTTGGGCGTGGCTTTCGCCCACTTTTCATGAAAGAACGTAAAACGTAGTTTTAAAAATTTAAGGTACTACCAATATTCAATTTAAACCTTTTTCCCTTCCGCTCGTTTTATGAAAAATATATCTCTACATTTTCTGGTGTAAATTTTTTCAATACGCCCACTTTTGAAGGCGTGATTTTGATAAAATACCTTTGTTTATGTAAGATTGTTTAAAAACTACTCGATTAAGCTGTAGTTTTACACATATGCCTAAATACTGATCAAAGCTCAGTTAGTGCTTCAAATTTTTAAGACACGCCCACTTTTAAGGGGCGTTTCCGTCAAAAGTTGTATAAGGCATTAATTTTTTAACGTTTTTTAACTATCGGTCACAGTTTTGAAGTAAAAAGATGAACACTTAGATTTATATTCCTTGGTTACGTAGCAGAGTGTGGTCCAAGAATTGTTAAAAACACCCATCATCGCTATTTCCATTCAAAAAATTAAAAAAATTAAGTTTTGTCTTGTTTTGTTCAAATCGATCTGCAAGAATAAAATTGAATGTCACTGAGCTCATACCAATTGCCTTGGCAATAAAAAGTTTTAACTTTGGGCGTGGCGCACGCCTTTTTCTATTTTGGGAGCACTAATTGAACATCACACCACACAAAATTAATGTTATTGAATTTTTTTCTGTCTGCTGAAAAAGAATTTTGTTTCTGAAACTGAAACATCGGCTGGCTACGGGAGGCAGACGCATACACATACAAAAATATAGGGAATAGATATGGTATCCAAACAGTTCGTTGCAATCGTTTGCCCTAAAAACTACGCCAAAAATTGTTCAGTTAATCATTCTAAAAAGATGTTAAGTTGTTGCAACTTACCCCTTATATGGGTTAAGATGTAACTTAGGTTGTGTTCGTTGCAACAAGAATTATAAGGTTTATTTAAGGAATAGAAAATAAGTCTTTGCCTAGGCATAGAATAATAAAATTGAATAAAACTCAGATAAATTGTTTTAAGCGATATATGTAAGGTTGAATTTATTTATGCGCCATTTATGCCTATTGACATAGCCTTTTAGCCAAAACTTTCATGTGAAAATCAGAAAATCGACCATGTTTTTTTCGAAATAAATCTGCACAATATTCGCATGCGTTGTTCAGGCGTCAGTCGATTCATGATAAAATGGTAAACCAAACTTTAGATAAATTAAATGGCAGATGACAAAATGACTGTCAATGGAAAAGGTGCTGACAATTTAAAGTTTTTATTGTGATTTGGATTGCTTAAAGCTTAAAGTATATTTATTATACAGATGCCGTTGCAATCTTATATGCCAGGGGTGTATCAATGGTAGCTTTTTTTTTAATATGTTGTCGGGATACTGGTGTATGAGTTTTTGGTTCCGACGAACTGATGAACCCTATAATGGTTTCAACCTTAAAGCGAAGTTGATGATTTCAACATGAGCTTTACAAAAGTAAATTTTTTACTGCATTCAAGCCAATACCACAGACTGCTGTTTTAACACCCCACTCTGCATATACTTTTTTGTAGCATAGGTTACCTACCAATAATTCTTTTAATCGTATATTTGTCCATCAGGATACAACTTCCTTTTTTTTAAATTTCTTGTTTCAACTTCCACGAATCCTTTGGTGAAAGAATGATTTTTACTTATTTTCACCCCCTGGCAACCGAATTCCAATAAACCTACTAGCTACTAGCTACTGGCGAATGTTTTCTCAAACTCACTCGTGCAATAAACCATACATTGCTTTATGCATCACTTCTCGTATTTAATTAAAAAATATCCTGCTGTAGGTATTATACACACTGCACACAATGAATGGAGGAGATATTATTACCTCTGTCTATGGGAAAGGAGAGAGGGTATCATTCGTCGATTTCCAATTAAATCATAAAATCTGTTTTCTTGTTTCGAAATCAAAAATTACACAAAACACCCAAAAGTGCACAACACGAACACGAATACACACACACACCAACCTAGCACACAATAATAATACAACAAAAATAACCAACAACCACCGTGATAAATATTTTATCACACATCTAAAATCTATACAATATTATAGTATAGTTAGCTATGTATGTAGGTATACTATAAAATTACCAAAACAATATAAAGGACGACCCATGTGTGATGGATACTGAAATAGATCCATAACGCACCAGAGAGACAATTTGCAAAACAATAAAATTCAATAAACCAACCAACCAACAAACAATCCGACGATGTCATAAATAATCAAATCCTCAATTATTTCGATCCGATCCACTGGATGCAAAGCAGTCATACCCAATACCCACCCGTAGTCGTAGATGTCCTTCGATACTCGTTCATAAGGACGACTCACAACACTCCAAAAACTCATCATTGTATTGGATGCCGATTGCTCACTTGTGCGTTGAACTTATAAACAAAATGCGGACAAAAAGGCATGGGAGTTGTGTATTGGTCGTATAGGTAGAGGAACGAAATACAAGGAGCTTCATCTCATCACCCACAATACGCTCCTCATATGATATGCCCATTGAATTTGTGGAATCCTTATATCCTAGCTAAAGAGAAAGGAGAACAACAACAACAAGAACAACAAAAACAACCATACAAGAGTTGTTCATCTAATACGCAATAAAACCAAAACTCCAGACAAGGAGATAGATACTCAGAAACGTTATCAATCCGATGTATTGCAATAATTCAAAAGTTTACAACCATCTCCTGCTCTGCTCCTATAGAGAGTTTGGTCTACTAGTCTGGTCTGATCTGGTCTGGCCTGGTCTGGTCTGGAAAACAGGAAGCACAGCCGATGTGTACTAAAATAATTTGAGTACCATATTGATGCCCAGACGAATCCTTTTTATCTGCTTCTTATTCTTCTTTTGTTGATGTGTGTATGTCCTTTTTTTATATTTTTTTTTTTTACTCAAACTCCCTTTTTTGTCCTTTTGATGCAATATATTGAATATATACACTTTATGCATAGGTCCTTCGTATACGATATAACAAGGAAGAAAAAAAAATCAATATGAAAACGCACTCCTTTATACTCACACACTGGCCATTATCAGACAAGGACCCAGAACTCAGATCTCAACATAGAATGGCCATTTCAAAAGACATACGAGCTTGTATATCCTTTTTATGAGGAGTAAGTAGTAGGCTACTCTTGCACTGTGCGGTGCGTGAAGGGATACTATAGAGAACAATTTCAATGCTTGCGGTGGCAGTGAGGATACGAGATTGAGTTTGTATTATATAATGTTCAAGGATATAGAAACATCTACTCTTGTAAGTTGGGTTGAAAAAAAAAATTAACTCTCTTATTCTAAGCAACAAACAGTAGAGTTTAAAAGTGTTGCGTCGATTTAATTTAAGAAATTCTGAGATAGCAAACTTTATTTTCAACTGATCTACGAAATATATTTTGAGCCTAAAGCCTAGTACTCAGATCGCGCTAAGCTAAATTTTATCTCTACAATATTTATCTCTACACACCTTTGCTAAAAAGGCGCGCTTAATTTTGAAGTTAGAGAGATTAAAGACACTATAAGGCAAGTTATGGATTCATGAAAAAAAAATCTTTGAGAAAACAATTAAACATAACATTACGATGATAGCGAAGACGAAAAAAGATGGCCTAAAAATTCTGTCCGTCTGTATGTCTGTCTGTCTGTTCGTCTGTATATTTGTATAGACACCTATAGCCCGAACGTGTGGGCCGAATTGCTTCAAACTTGGTATAAAGAGTTTTTAAGGTATTGTACATAGGGGAAATTGAAATTTTTTTCAGCTCAAAAAATAACGTTACCTGCCAAATAACCGTTACGCTAAAGCTTTTTTGAAAAATTGTTCTCTGTATTAAAAAAAAAATTATTACTTTAAAAACTGCTAATAAACTTTTTTTTTAAATTATAAATATGTAAATGTATTTGCTGAATACCTATGAACTGGAGTTTTTAATTTTTTTTGAAAAATGTTTTCAGAAATTTTTTTCAAAAATTTGTTTTTCTCAAAATCCGCTCCACAGATTTTTATAAATTTATTCTCATAAATTCAAATTTTTCCAAGAAATAAAATGGCGTACTTATTTTTCAGCTCAAATTAGTTCAAGTATTTATTTAAGAATTTTAAAAATTAGTTTTTACTAAAATCTCAAGCCCCAAAACCACTATCACACATTAGAGCAAGTTCGTGCGACCCATTCGTGCATTTTATTTAATATACTTACATTATGCAGCCACTTAGCAATTATCGAACCTACGAGCAAGTTCGTGCGACCTTCGCAAGACCTTCTGACAACTGTCAGAATTTATCTTGTGAAATAATGTGTTTTACATTCTTTCGCAAGCTAAATTTTGTGGAGACTTTTTTTCTTAGCCGTTAGCCTGACACCTGGAATTTAGCTTGAAGTGAGTACTACTCAGCTAAAAATCCAAGCTAAGATTTATCTTGGGTGGAAATTTGTATGGAAGATAAATTTTAGCGCGATCTGAGTACTAGGCTTAAGGCTTCAAAAAGACCACCGAAGTATGAGATAGCCGATTATAAAATGTGAGCAGGGCATTCTACATCCGTTTAGCGCGACTAAAGAAAGTGTCTCTATCCTAAATCGTTTCGTTTGAAATATTAGGCTCAAGAGTAAAATTGTTTTAGGAGAAGACTGTAACCAGAAAGGTCTCTATGTTCGAGCAAGGCAAAGATTTCAAGGTTATGGTCTGGTCAGTACATTCCGAGGAGCAAACATCGATTCGGACCACTACCTAGTCGGGGCAAAACTTAGGGTACGGATCTCCATGGAAGTTCTTAGGCGAACACCGACTTCACCTAGGAAATTCAATGTTGGACGTCTTCAATCGGAAGAGACCGCCGCTGCCTATGCCGACCGCGTATCCCTTGATCTTGCGAGAAATCCTTCGACTGATGACATGAACCCGGAAGACCAATGGCAGCTATGTCAACAAGCCATAAGAAGTGCTGCGTCAGAGGTATTGGGCTTTTCACATCCACCCCCCAGAAACCCCTGGTTCGACTCCGAATGTGCTCAGGCAAACAAAGCCAAAACGGAGGCATACAAGTCGTGGCTCCAGAGAGATACTAGAGCATCCAGAAATCTCTATGTTGAGCGAAGGAAAGTTGAGAAACGTCTACTCAGGAGAAAGAAAAAAGAACACCAGCAACGCGAGGTCGAGGAGATGCAGAGATGTTTTTGCAGAAAAGAGGTACGAAACTTCTATAAAAGGGTGAAACAGTCTACATCCGGTTTCACAAGCGGCCCTGGGCCCTGCAAAGATCAGGATGGAAATACCACAGTGGAAACGCAGGCGATGTTAGCCATCTGGAGAGACTACTTTAACCAGTTGCTAAATGGCGAT
Organism: Platycheirus albimanus; assembly: GCA_916050605.2. Classification (NCBI taxonomy): domain Eukaryota; kingdom Metazoa; phylum Arthropoda; class Insecta; order Diptera; family Syrphidae; genus Platycheirus; species Platycheirus albimanus. The sequence continues at coordinate 14,312,855 of OU696698.1, read as the reverse complement.
GACAGCCAAGATCCCGCCCAAGATCAACTTGTTCCAGTTAATCTAGATGACGACCACGAACTACACCCGCCCGACCAAAATGAAATCAAAGTAGCCATCACCAGACTAAAGATGAATAAGGCAGCTGGATGTGATTGCCTTCAAGCGGAGCTTTATAAACACGCTGGAGATGACCTGGTCGGGAGCATACACTAACTCATCTGCAAAATATGGTCGGAGGAAAGTATGCCCGATAAGTGGAATCTCAGTACGATCTGCCCGATTCACAAAAAAGGAGACCGGGTCCTCAGTGCCAACTATAGAGGCATAAGCCTTTTAAACATCGCCTATAAGATCCTGTCCAGTGTTTTATGTGAACGTCTCAAGCCGTTTGCTGACGACCTGATAGGTCCTTACCAATGCGGCTTCAGACCTGGAAAATCTACCACCGACCAAATATTCACATTACGCCAGATCCTGGAGAAAACCCAAGAGTATAACATCGACACCCACCACCTGTTCGTCGATTTTAAAGCCGCCTACGACAGTGTTAATAGAGTTGAACTGTATCGTGCCATGTCTAACTTTAGAATCCCTGCTAAACTGATACGCCTTATCAGGATGACGTTGGAGAATGCTCGCTGTTCCGTCCAAGTTGGTAGAGACTCTACTGAAAACTTCGAAATCACCAGAGGGCTAAGACGAGGTGACGCACTGTCATGCAGCTGTTTTAATATTGCGCTTGAAAATGTAATACGGAGCACCCATGCCAGTACATCAGGCACCATTTTCAATAAATCGACACAATTACTTGGGTTTGCTGACGACATTGACGTGATAGGAAGAACAAAGCGAGCAGTAACCGGTGCTTTCACTACTATGGAGTCAGCAGCAAGCAGAATGGGGCTGAAAATAAACGAGGACAAGACGAAGTATATGCTTTCATCAACAAAAGTCCAATCCCACCACCGACTTGGTCAGAACGTAACCATTGATAGGTATAACTTCGAGGTAGTCAGTGAATTTGTCTACCTGGGCACTGCTGTAAACACAGGCAACAACATCAGCGCTGAAATCAAACGCAGACTAACTTTTGCTAATCGCTGTTTCTTTGGGCTGAGTAAGCAATTGAGGAGTAAAGCCCTATCGAGAAGAACCAAGGTGACACTGTATAAAACACTCATCATCTCGGTCCTGCTATATGGTGCGGAAGCATGGACCCTCTCCCAATCGGATGAAAATTCTATGGTCCTGTCTGCGTAAATCGCGAAAACAACGTTTGGAGAAGAAGATATAACAACGAACTGTACGAGCTGTACAGCGACATAAGCCTAGCCAGAAAAATTCGAATCCAAAGACTAAGATGGCTGGACCATGTAGAGCGAATGGACATCGACGCTCCAACTCGTAAAGACTTCAACGCCAAACCCGAGGTAGTCAGAAGCCAAGGTAGACCTCATCTTCGATGGAGTGACCAGGTAGAGGGAGACATCCGTCAACTTGGAGTACGAAATTGGAGACAGCAGGCTAGAGATCGAGCCGGCTGGAGGGGCATTCTCAGCAAGGCCTTGGAGTACCACGCTCCAGTGGCGCCAACATAAGTAAGTAAGTAAGGTCTGGTCACGCGTCATTTTTGAACCACGCAAATGTTAGAAGCAATCGGATCAGATAATATGTAAATTAACGCATTGTATATATATATATATCTTCTTCGTAATACCGGCTCTATTTATACTCCCTCGGACCTAAGGTAAAAGTTGGGTTAATGAGGATGTCGGGCAAACGTCTGACATACTTACCCCAAGACTGGGTCTATTTTGATATACCACATAAAAAAGCGATTAAATCACTTGGACCTTTGAATAAAGCTATGGAGACGGTCTTCCTTCCTGTCTATGCAAGTTTTGTCTTATAGAGTGTCAAACTATAAGACAGTGCCTAGTTATAGAACTGATAACGGAGCTAAGATGAGATCTGCTATGGAGATAACAAACATTTAGAGCATTCTAAATTCAGTTCCAGCCATATCTGCTTAGCCCGTAGAAATTCTGACAAACTCACAAGCCTTTCAGTTTCCCGGGATGTCTTGGAACCCAAAAAGGCGAATTCTAAACTGTTCTGTCAATTCTATGAGAGATGAGCGTCATTTACCTGGAGTTGCTGAGTTTATTGAAACAACACCTAGTGATTTAAAGTCTGGTTGGCTGCCCATGATCTTTCTTTAGCAGCACTACACGAATGTTAAATGTTGCATCCTACTCAATTTATTTATTCTACTACTTTATTCAGATATTTATAGATACCAAGGCCTTGTACTGCGATGTCGACAGCTCTTACTAATGTACTCCCCCTTACATAATATGTTCTTCGTTGGCTATGGGGAAGTTTCACAGGTATTTACTGCTGCAAGGACTTTTGTTGTTGTTGTTAAATTGATCATGTTGTATCCAATACCAATTTAAGCAAATCAAAGGTGAACTTTAATTTTGAAAGACAAAAGAAATCGCCCGCACTTTTTTAGGCAATCATCGTCAAAAATGTTCAAAAACATGATTCAATTTCAAGTTATAATCCAGTTATCATCGCAAAAAACATTTCCCACATAACAAAAATCATGAATTCCACAACAGAGTCTCAGTAGGGATCTTTTGCTCCCCTTGCAAAACAGCATTTCCAATTCTATTTTTATCATTTGAAAAATCCTTCAACCGCCTCAAGTATCAGACACATTTAATACCCAAAAGTACTAGACGTCATGAATATACAATGCCAATGCCAACCAACAACGGATGTAGCCAAAGCAAAGCGATTAAGCAAATCCCCAATGGAGTTCTCCCCCAAAAGCCATCCATATCTAGCATTAAGGCGGTACCTATGCCCCGTCAAAATAAACTCTTGATCTTGTTTTTGGTGCTTGATGGTGCCTGTGTATGCTGCAATAAACGCCAATATAAACATATTTTTATTTTCTATGAAACAATCTTCTTGCAAATCACTTATCAAAAATTTAAAATTCCAACAACATTTTCACCATAACCGACAATTTTCGCCTTTCCACAGAGCACGGCAGCGGAGGAGGGAACACAAAACGAAAGAAAAAAAAACGAAACGAAAATTCAATATTAATGCCACCCATCAACCATTCACTGTAATTGCTTAATCCAAAATTAACGGGGATGATTTTTTCCTCTGTGTGTCTTCTTCTTCTTCCTCTTTTTCCAGCCATATCAGAAAAGAACCAGGTAGAAGCTACAAAGGTAAAATTCCCATAAAATTGCACTTTATCCTTGTTGTCCGCGAAAGTGACTTTGAGAATTGAAAGAGAGACTAAAAAAGTATATTCCTTCTACAGAGGTAAGGATATACTACAGGCAGGACATCAGGATCGACCGGGAAAGAAGTATATGTACTTACAGCTCGACGAGACGTCAGCCTCAGCAGCAGCACATCACAACCAACCGAACCAGCAACAGTAACAACCAAACAAGCGGTAAAACGGGGACGTTTGTTACAAAAGCAAGGAATAAGTTTAACACACAACCCGTTTAATGACGCAACCACTAGGATCGAATTTAATGTTGATGCGCACCGTGGCTGGCTATGTGGTATAACGGCAGCATGATGGCGGCAGCGGGCGCGACGACGGGCACTGCGGCAGCTATGGCGGCGAATGAAGGAATCATCCTTGGTTCTCATTCTTTTTGGATTTCCCCAAAAGACATTCATCCTGCAGCCGTAATTCCTTTATGAATAATTTATTATTTATTCAACTCGTTCGCTGTCTTGAGTCTTGACTGCTAGTGCATTACTACAGTTACAATTGCCCCTAGTCACTACCCTCTCACAGTACCAAACTGAACTGTAGTTACAAAAATGAGCTTGAAACAAAGTTCCCACTTTGTTTTATTTTGTAATAAAGGGCTTTCAATTGGCACGGGTAGATTTAAATGGCCTGTGGCGGCCATGTTGTTTCAGTGACATGTGTCAAATCTATTGTCAGTTACTGATGCCAAATCACCATGTCAAGTTTGACGATTGAACAACACGTCCAAAAGTTTAAATGTATTTTTGCTCGTTAGTGCAAATGTTGAGCCGATTTTACGGTTGGCGTGGCGGTCCTTCACAGGCAGACTATTTAAACTTTGGCGCCCAAATTTAAGACAAAGGGCTTGGTAATCAAGATCGGCCAAAAACATCGCCGCAGTGTGCGTGAAAGATTTCAAGAGAACCCAAGGCAGTCGATTCCTCGCTGTGCACAAGAACTCGGCCTTTCGCAGACTTCAACTTGGCGAATTCGAATTCGATTCGAAGCGATTGGAAGAGGACCCCAAGTTTGGCCGAAAAACAACGTTAGGGACGAGGCTCGTTTTTGGATAGATTGCCCGTTCGATAACGACCAGGTTTTTGCATCCTCAAAACTTTACAGTTTGGTGTATATTTTTGGCCGGCAGGTGGCGTCATTGGTCCATACTTCTGTAAACAACGCGACGTTGGTGAATCAGTCACGGAACGATGATTAACAACTGGCCCAAATTGAATCATAAGGTCCAAGACGACATGTGGTTCCAGCAGGCCGGTGTTGGTATGTGTCACACAGCAGACGTCATAATTGACATTCTGCATAGATATGGTTTGAGGTGAGGGTAACGCTAGTAGAGATGACTTGAATTGACTTGACACTAATGTCATGCGATTTGACCACGCTAGATTTTTCTGGTGGGAGTCTCCTGAAGACGCAGGTCTATGCAAATACCACAACCGACCGATGCTCTTAAGGTGAACATAACACAGGTCATCGGTCATTGCTCAAATTCAAGAGGATCTATGCGGAAGAGTCATTTAAAATTGAACCACTCGGATCCCTGGCACCGTTAGAAGTCGTCACAGATAATACCAGAATCTGAGAGGTTAGATCAGTCAAAGAATCGCTCTTGCTAATCGCTTTTTTTTGGGAGCACCGTAATAGCGAAAACCCCTCTCAAAATTACAAGTCACTATTCAAGACCCTCATCATTCCAGTCCTTCAGTTTGGGCAGACTCGGATGAAAAGCATCTGAGTTGCTATGAGAAAAAAGATTCTTTCTTCGTGTGATATTCCGTCCTGTATGCATCAAGGGATTGTGGAGGAAGTGATTTATCAAAATCCTGTAAAGGCTTAACAACGATCTGTTGAAAAAGCTGACAATATAGCGATTACTGGCTGCGCACAATGGTGTAGCTGCAGCAGTAGCACGTAGCAATGTCAAAGTTATATGTATTGTACGTAAATCGTTTTGCACGGTTACAATGTGAAGTAGCAGCTGCAGCATATAGATAGTAGCTGAAGTACAAGTCGACTCAAATCCAACTTCACGGACGTGCTGCGTTGCAAGACAACAGCAAACCAAAATGGCAGACATTATTTTTGTTTGAGTTCAGTGCTGCACATTGTATTCGTGTGTGCTGCTTAGTCCGTTACTTTTTTTGACATTAACTTTGACAATGCTACATGCTACTGCTGCAGCTACAAACTATTGACCACAGCGAGTAAAGATGGCTGCGCGAACATGGCCATCGAGTCTTCATTTCTAACCCTCAGGGTTGTGGCTAGTTCCATTTAAGGACTACCTCGCTCAATTTGTCGTAGCAGGAGGCAAAAGGCTAGGGATCGAATTGGTTGACGAGTTTTGTTGGTTAAGGTCTTGGCAAGTGTACGTTGGAAACGTACCTTCAACGCATCGCTTCGCCTAAAAAATAATTTTAATTACCTAAGTGCACATTGCTGTATTCAATGTGATAATTCCACTTTAGTACTTGAAAATACTTTATTTCAAAGTGGCAGGACTGTGAGGAATCGAAACGGCTTCTGAAATATAGGATGGTTATTTTTAGCGTAGGAATGAGACTATTTTTGTTTTCTGAACATGTCTAGTACAATCTGACTGTCAATTCTTTATTACTATTTTCTGTTAGTGTCGGATGTTGTTGTTGTTGTTGGTGCTTTTTTTTGTACTTCTTTCTATGCTGCTACGGCTGAACAACTGGAGCCAAATTGCTCTTCAACTAGGATATAAAGGACTCTGGTGCTGTAGACATTTTTTTTTTGTTTTTTTTTGTTGAATCAGCATAATAAGTGCAAAAGAGAAGACAAGATAGAAAAATAGAACACAAAATATAAGTTGCTTTTGAAATTATTTTTGAACTAAAATGGAATGTTAGTTTCCTCTATCTACTCGTAGATACACTTCTTCAATTCTCAATTTCTCATACTATACCCAACCCAGTAGCTTGAATTCCGAATTCAGTAGCACACCACCATACCATAGGTACACCGGTGGTGGTGGTGCTGGTGGTGCGGTGGTGTATAGGTTAAGGTAACTTTTTAACGGATCATGAGTGCAGTTAAAGCTCCTGAACCTAAACTAAATTGAAATTTCCAGTTGCTGTCGTTAGTTGTTGTCACCCACCATTCCACGACGAACCATATCGTCCCTGACGAAGTACATAGATGATGTATCTATGGTTGTTCGTGTAGATACATTTTCTTCTTCTTTTTTTGTTTTTGTTGACGTTACTCTTCTTCTTTGTGGGAAGGGAAAAAGGACGAAAATAAAAATTTTATTTGTCAGGTGTTGTAATGGATTGCAATTTGCAATTGTTATTCAGTTTTTTTTCTATTTTAGATGAAATGACAATAATTGAGGGTAAATCCTCAAAAGACGAAAATTAAATTAGTTTTTGAGTTTGTAATTTTTTTTACTCTTAATTATTTAAAATTTTAAGTTTTGAAATATGACATCTGCAGTATTGCGTTCTGCTAACAAAGGGAGCATCCATTTCAGGATATTATTTTTTGGTTAGTTGCATTTCGGAGGAATTGCACTGTGTGGAATTCTGAAAGCCTTCAATACCAAGTCTTTTCTTGCAGGAAAAAAGGTTAATCGTGGTTCACCTAGGCTAGGCCGTTCATCAAAATCTCTATCACTTTCTATTGGACAATCAAGGAAAGAAGAATCTCTTAGTGTTTTTAAGAGATCATTTCAGTCTGTATTCTAGAGTTGCATGGAAGCAATTTCATTAAAAATTGGATGAGAAACCATGAAAATATATTGGCCAGTCAGTTGTCCAGCTTTATGATGATGACATAATTTTGTGGGGAAGCATTCAACGAAACCAAACAAAAACAGCAAACGTTTTGCAGGGTCCGTGTGAAAAGACCAACGATGAGCCAAGAGTTGGTGAGTTCTGCAGAAATAGAAGAGACCTACAATTTTGGAAGATTTGTCACAGAGGAAACAAATCAATAACATTAATTTTGTGTGGCCAATGTTCAGTAAAATGCTAGCGCAATAAAAAAAGGCGTTTGCCACGCCCAAAGATGAGACTTTTTACTGTGAAGGCGTATCCTAAACATAATTAGCACTAACTGAGCTTTGATCGAAAGTCAATGTTCAGTCATAAGTGTAAAACTACAGCTGAATCGGGTATTTTTTAACGGTCTTACCCGAATAAAAGTGGGCGTATTGAAAAATTTACACACAAGAATGTGGACATACACATATTTTTCAAAGAACGAACTGAAAAAAGGTTACAACTGAATAATGGTAACTTAAATTTTTAAAACTGCGTTGTTCGTTCTTTCACGAAAAGTGGGCGTACGTCACGCCCGAAATTCAAAAATTTCTTTTCATACACAAGTGAGAAGCTTGTGTTTATACTAAGAGACCCACAAAATTGGGTTTATGGATTTATTATAAATACCTTTTATATGCAAAAACAGTGTTTTTGACGTGAGAACGTCTAATAAATCGGTTTGGAATATATGGGCAGCACGCACGAAAAAATGTCACAGTCACAGTAACGTTACCTAGCTGCTTTGATAGCCTAGAAAGCCGATAAAGTGGGAGGGGAGGGTGTCGGGTGGTTGGTGATTGTAAGTGGTGTTGGGTGTGAGAGGTGGTGGGGCTGGGGGTAGTGTCGGGAAGAAGAAAAATTGTCAAAAATGGTGGGTGGTTGTAGTTGGTGTGGGTGGTGAGGATAAAATTGTCAAAAATAATGGGTGGTTCGTTGGAGGCTGAAGGTTGGATGGGTGTTTGGTGTTGCGGGGGATTTGGTATGGTTTGGTGGGGGAATTGTCATATATGGTGGGTGATTGGTTGGCGGTTGTTGATGGGTTGGGTGGTCGGCGGTTTAAGAGGTGGGGATAGTTGATTTGATTTGATTTGAGGGCGATGAAAAAAGTCAAAAGTGGTGGGTGAGCTGGGGGGAAGAAAATATGATAAAAAATGGTGAGTGAGTAGCAGGTGGTTGTAGGTGGAGTGGGTGGTTGGATTTGGTGTTTGGGGGGGTGGGGGGGGGAATTGTCAAAAATAGTGGGTGGTTGGTTGATGGTTGTAGGTGGTGTTGGTGGTAAGGAAGATACCCCAATTGTCAAAAATGGTGGGCTAGTGGTTGTATGTTGGGATAAGAGGTTGATGTTTGGGGGAAGGGGTGAGAAAAAGAATTCAAAAATGGAGGGTGGCTGTAAGTGGGGTGGGTTGTTGGTGGTTAAAGAGATACAACCTACACATGAAATGTTTTTTTAACTGGTTATCACGTAAAATTATCGTCCGTAAACCGACTTTACAGACAACCAAGTTTTTTTTTATAGTTTCTAATGATAAGAGGGTCTCAGCCACACCCAAAATCAATATTTTTGTTTTCAAGAGCAAGATATTTACTTATTTTCGAACAATTTGTACCCTCAACATTTAAGGTTTTTTTACTCGGTTTATTTTATAAAAATATTATTGATGGTTTTGTATGAAAATTGGGTGTCAGTCACGCCCAAGTGTCGTACGAAATATCCCATATTTTGTCTCAACGTTGCCTACATTTCATGTTATATAAACTTAACCAAATAAATCTCCAAAACAAATGTGTCCAAGTAGTGAATCTTGTTATTAAATCTCGCGGTTTATTCACATAATTAACAACTTGAACATATTTGTTTGGGAGATATGGATGGCCTGGGATTTTTTGCCGTGGGTTTTCCTTTGGGTACTTTACTGTTGGGGATTTTTTTGTTTAGGTCCTGGGGATTAAACTTTGAGGAAACAATCAGTAAATCAAAAAAAAAAAAAAAAATAGTACCGTGAATATACGCGATACTTTTGACTCATTGGTTAACCCTTTGCATTTCCATATTATTACCTTGAACAAACCTCCACGCCCATGAATCAATCACTACCAACCATTAACAACTAGTTCTTGTCTATTAGTTGAATCAATAAAAAAGTATAAATACACGTATCTCCTGCCATTAATTACCTCGTGCCGTGTACAAAACTGTCAACGTAAAAAAACGAAAAAAAAAAGAAAATTACAACCAAACAACAAACTTCAATTAATTATTCCCATTTCATTAAAATCGAACAAAAAAAATTTGACTGGAAAAATCCATTAACCCTATCCTCCACAGCCGCCAGTCCACTAAACCATACCACAAAACCCCAATCAAACCGAAATAGCGACCGAAAAAAAAATACAAATAATTAACGGTAACATAACAATAATTATTACTCCGCATAATAATTTATAACATATTTATTTATAAGAAACAAAGATTAAAAGACAATAAACAAATCGACACAATGCGGTGTGCTAATAATGCATAAATCAAAGAGAACCGAATTCTCTCAACGATTACCCGATAAACATAATATTTTGTAGCCCCCTTCCGTTAGCTATGTGAAGGATAAGGACACCCCAAAAGGCCACAGGCACCCACCCAATCATACTTATAACCAAATTACCCTTTTGCTGATTGCTGTTGAATTATTTTTATCGAAGGAGATTTCCATCGAAATTGGAATCGAAATAAAAATCGCGTGACAAGTGATCCCAGCAAGAAAAAAAAAAGGATAAAACAAAAAAGGAACTTTCAGGAGTTTATCAGTATCTGCCGACGACGACGACGACTTGAAAGGCCGCCCTCTCTCTCTCTCTCAATCAACTTAGGTAATCCTATTGATTGGAAGTTTTTATAGTTAGAACAGGTAAACGACAACGACGAAGACCGACGCTGCTGTCAAAGCCCGGGAATATCCAAATCATAGGTCCTGCGACAAGAATAGAATAAAAAAGAAAATCCTTTTTTTTTATGACTCGAAACACGCGACGACCAACCAACGACGATGAGGACTTAGGACGCCTAAAAGAAGTTAAAGCATTTTCCCAAACAATAGTTAGATTGGAAAATGGACGAACAAACAAAAAAAAAAGTTACGGAAATGAGTTTTTTGCCATAAAGGACGAAAAAGGCTCCTTTTTCTGTACGATTTCTGTACGAACACAAATCTGTATAGAGTTCTTATCGGACTCCTAATTCCGGTGGTTAACATCAAAACTTTTATTTGTTGTTATGAGAGTCGGAGTCGGTTGTTCGGGATAGGTAGAAAATATAGAAATGTCTGAAGAAATTGAGCAATTTCCCAGAACTTAATTGAAGAACATTCGTCCTTCGTTTCCTCTGGATGAACTTTAATACAAAACCTATTTAGCGATCAATGACATTAATTGTACTTTTTACGAGTACGAGATGAGGAGCTCTTATACAGGAGCAATACCGGCCAGTCCGTAACAATAGAGCCAGTTCATCACTCTTCAACTGGGAAACTCATAAATCTCAAAGTGCACTAGATATTTCATGCTCGAAACAGGACCCTCAAAGGTAGGTTAGTTACCTGTCTGTACCAACATACGCAGCAGCAGTTCCAACGGTGGTGGCGGGGACGAGAAGGTGCAATATTAACCCCTTAATTATTATTAGCTTCTGATGAAAAGTCCTGGAAATACATAAATATGTATGTTGTATGTGTATACAGAGATGATATGGTGTGTGCGGAAAGGATATGGGTGAACATATATTTAAATGAGTGCACACTCCATATCGAAAGTCGAAACAGAGCTTTAACCGGGCCTCTGGTATCTCGGTGGAGCAACGGCAGGGAAAACGGCAACTACACACATATTATGTATATCTGACGAGGTACGTGGAGCTGGGTATTGAGCGTCATGTTTTTTGGGCACTTCACACAAATCACTTACGTGACACATGCTTCGCTATGAATAATGAACGTTTTGGCTATATTTTAATACACGAGTACTACACGTGTATAGTGGTGAATGTGGATATGTGGATGTGGATGTGGATGTATGGAAATATAATTTATGGAGATTTGTGCGCTACTAAATGGCGAGAGTGCGGAACGTGGAATGACTGAATGGCTGAGTGTTGAGGATATTTTTTTTTTTTTTATTCTATATATGTTTTTTTTCGTCCTTTTTTTCCGATATCAAGTTTGGAGTGTTAATGAATGAAAATGGCATATTTAGTTGTGGCGTTAACTTATGGAGATTTGGGTTTTTGCTTTTTTTTAGGGAAATGAAGTGATTTCAGAAGTTCAGAAGTTAGGGCTGGAAGAGTAGGGATGGACATTGGACATGTAAGTTAATGTTTTCAATAAAGCTTATTTTTAGATATTAAGTTCTATAAGGCCGGATTTGAAGGGGGTTGTCTTTTTAGGGAACTTTTGTTTAATATTTTTTTTTTAATATTCTATGAAGTAGGACGAGGTGCTTGAGGACATAGGGGTTGGAGTGTTTGGATTATGTTGGCATTGTAGATTTCGATCCTTGACTGCACTTTAAAATTGAAGCCTTTTTTAAGATTTATCTTTGATTCTCAGTTAGTGAATCTAGTCAATATTGAGTGCACCTTTGCTAGCTGGTTTTATAAAGCAGGATTTCGTTGGTTCTTTTCATCACTGCAGGTTACAAACAAACGGGAATGATTGAGAGTGTAGGTTTCTAGATCGATTTTCGGAGAGTTTCATAACTCACACTTTGTTGTTGCAGAAAAATTCAATTCTATAAAAAACACTGATCGTAGAGTAACCAAAAAAGTATAATGGTTCACAGTGAACAAAAAGATTACTTATGTTCTCAGTACATAAATGGATATGATTATGCCTGCCTCTATGTTTTGTTTCATTACCGAGTGAAAATAACTTGGCAGATAGTTGAACTGAGATATCTCTTCTTTTCGTCATCTGTCTCACAACAATAAGCTTTTGTAGCTTCCGACTGATGTGGATTATTTGTGTTTCTTTGGCGTCAATAATTAAATCAGCTGCTCCCCCTTTTTATTTGTGACTAGAAACGCCCAGTGGCCAAAATTCGGCCATTAACATGCCCAAAACGGTGGGAAAAAAAATGCACAGCGAATTTATACGAACAAAATGGTAAAAAAAAAAAACACACCAAGATATTTTCACCTGTATTTTCCAAAAAAAAAAATAACAAAACAAAATATTCCCACCACACCTGCTCAGTAATACCTTTCCAACGATATACATATTATCTCAATCGGTTGGGTAATCACCTCACAATCGGTACCACAAAAAAAAAGCTTGCCTATTTATAAATAGATTATAGGTACTAATCGTATAAGGCAAGTTATGCATTCGTCGAAAAAAAAAAGTTTCAAATCAAATCAAACATGACATTAAAACAGATGGTCTAAAAATTCTGTCCGTCCGTACCTCTGTCTGTTTTTCTGTCTGTTTGTCTGTCTGTATGTATGTGTAGGAACCACAACCCAAACGGGTGGGCCGAATTGCTTCAAACTTTTTATATAGACTTTTTTAGGTATTGTACAGATGGAAAATTGAATTTTTTTTTAGCTAAAAAATAACGGTACCTGATGCCATATAACCGTTACGTAAAAAATTATTTTTCTCGAAAACGGCTCTAACGATTTTGATTTTAAAAAAATCAGTCTAGCTCTTTAGGTACAACCAATCATATGGCTGACATTTTTTTTAAGTGTCTCAAAAAGGTATTTTCCAAAGGACCTTTTTTTTTGTTGCTTTCGACTATCTCGAAACCGGCTCAACGGATACTTTTAAAATTTCACACATATAAAGGTGTAGGTAGCTCAATTTGAACTTTATACCAATATTTAAAAAAAATATTTGCTTGTACATATTTTTAAAAGCGTTTTTTTAAATTAATATTTTGAAAACTTGTCATTAAATTGTTTTCAAAAACTATATAAATAAATGTATTTGCTCAATACCTATGAACTGGTTTTATTCAATTGTTTTATGAAAAAACCACTATACAGATTTTTATAAATTTATTCTTATAAATTCAAATTTATTCAAAAAATAAAATGGCGTTCTTTATTTTCAGCTCAAATAAGTTTAAGTATTTATTTCAGTCGTGCATTTTTTTTCCAAATTTGCATTATTTTTACAATTTATTCAATTTTTTAGGCGTTTTTTCAGTGCTTTTTATTGATTTTTGTAGTGCTTTAAAAAATTATTAGAATCTTTTTCATTTATCTAGATGTTTGATATAAAGACTAACTTACTTACTATCAGTAAACCAACATTGCACATATGAACATGATGGTGATAGCATAGCATTGGGTTCATCCCACTTCTGATTTTCTGTTGTTTTTTTTTTGGTTTTCCATTCATAATCTTTGCTTGATTCAATTGTTTTTTTTTTTTAAACTACAGCTAGAAAAGGGATTAGCTGACGTACAAAGTCCAATGGAAGATTATTGCGATACCAAAAAGTTTGATGCTGTTTTAACCTAAGCTAGTTTCAGCTTCGTTTCAAGTGCAATAAATATTTAATTTATCTCTTAAATTATCAGTTTACTATATAGTCATCGAAGAAGAATTTTTTCAGGAGGCTTTCTGTCTTTTAAATAAAAAAGATGGACAATGAGTTTTCTCCATTCTTCATGCATGCAGCTTCTGCAAAAATTGCCTACGATCACTTTAAGTCTCGACGAGTGTCTGCCTTTAAGATAATGTCCTAACCTATAAGTGAGCTCATCTTGAATTGGATGCAGCTCCGGACAAATGTGTTTTTTTCGCTAGACATTATACATATACAAACACTTGTCGACATAAGTCTTTCCCTCTAATTATACATAGCATCTCGACCAAATGAAAATATGCATGCAGCGATGGTAATACCTATAGGTAACTGTATTGAGCTTAAATAGATATTGTTGTTGCTTGTTTGGCAAGCTCCTTAGAATATAATCAGTGCGCTGGTACTGGAATTTAATGCCACCTGATTGAAAGTCGAAATCTGCTTTTAAGTTTGTGGAGATTGAAGAGACAAAGCCAGGATAGGATTAGTCCTCCTTAATTGTCATACATTCAGCTTGAAGCCCACTACACCAGTTTGAAAGACGGAACGAGACATAGTCTGTTAAAAAATCAACGTCAAATCCCATCATTCGTCTATGAAAAATCAGGATTAGAAATTCGTTTTTCAACAAAGAAATCAAAGTCGTCTCGAGGTTATATGAATTTTTGTCAAAGTGTTATTCGTATAGTCAACATCACCAGTCATGTTGAGTGAAATAAATTGAAAAGGCTTTTTTACTCAATTTTTAACTAAAAACTACAAAAAGCTAAACATTTTTGAAATAGGTTATTAACATTTTGATGGTCGACTAAAAAAAATAAAACCTCGGTTCAGCCCTTGAAAGTCATAAACATTCTGTGAATAATCAAAAAATCCATTCTACATAATTATTTATTTGAAAAATTGTAATAATTTATGAAAACCCATTAGCTATACACATATTCCCCCTGAATTTTAAACCAATTAAAACCTTTATGATTAATATACCGTGATTCGCCTGATTCATGTAATCCCCACTTTATCTATTAATTCTATCTTTGATGTTATTTTTAACTCAATTTTATTATTTAACATAATTAACAATGAATGTAATTTTCATCCTATTTAGGTCACCGGCTACACTAACAAAAACCAAAAAATAAAAAAATTAAAATAAAAACGTAACACATAAAGCGCAAATCTTCCCACCGTGGATTAATTCATCACAAAAAAAAAAATTATATCGATATTATAATCCTATTATCGGGAAAAAAAATTTATTAAAAATTCGCGTCTCATCCCTCAACGCATGGATCAATTTTCAGGTGAAAAAAAATATTGTTGGCTGGGCGTCGTATAGATGAAGTTTGATGAAGTCAATTCCCCCCACCAACCAATATAAAACATAATAAAAAAGCCATCACAATAATTAATACGCAAAAAAAAAAAATTGTCACAAATAATTAATAAATTAAGAAGAGCAAAATTTAATAAAAATTAATTGATGCATGCTAATAAACGTGATATCAACTACTCCAACTCAACGTAACATAATGTTAAGTTCGCTCGAGACATTAGCCGGTAAAATTTCACCCGGTTCGGGGAAGAGCAGTCCGTCCTCCAATAGCCAACAATCCCCGCAGTATCATCAGCACCCCCACCATCAACAACAACAACCAGCAATAGCAGTGGCAGCCGTTCAACGCGGTAATGGCCACTACAATGGCCTGGATAGTAATTGCAACAAATACCACACGGGACATAGCATTCATCATCCCTATCACAAACAGCAGGAACAGCACATTACTTGTTTGAAGGAGGAAAAGTAAGTTTTTTCTGTCTTTTGTTGTTGTCTTCCTTTTTTTTTTATTAATGTTGTGTGTGTGTGTAATCCTTAAGCGTTTCTTATGTTATTTATGTAAATTTTTATTTTTCATTTTTTTTTCATGTTCGTTGAGTTTTATCCATGTTGTCCTTTAAATTTGTGTACAGGACTTTTTGTGGGTGGGATACAAGTTAATTTTGGCAAAATGATGTTGTAGACAAAAACATACACATACACACACACAAACAAATAGGAGCAAACCCAACCAGATAACAAATTGAGGTTTAACTTTGGGGTTTTCCAGGAGTCTTTTATTTTGTTTGTTTGATGCTTTAATAATCCTTGAATAGTAAACAGTCTGGGTGGAAAGTTAAAGCTGTTCTCAAATTTATTTTTTTTTTACTTCGTTATCAGTTTATTAAATCCTCCATTTTGGCATTTGAAATTTATCAGTTAATTTTTAAAATCAGCTTCCATTAAACCAGCGTGTTTTATTTGAAATAATGGGTGACCCATTTAAATGAAGTTGCTTTAAAATAAAAACTTTAAATGGAACAGTTTTTGTTTCATGGGATATCGATATGGTTTTCAATTAAAAAACTGTAAGTCCTTGCAGCTATTATGAACTTTAACATCAAGAATGTCACATTTTTGCTAATCCAAGGTTTGGTGTGGTTTTTTTTTCAATGAGAAAAATCAAATTGCATTATAGCAAGCGCGACTCATATATCACCTCAGTCTTTCTTCGTTCCTAACCTCTTACCTCGTTTATAGCCACATCCAGATTATTGGCATGTGCAGTGCATCAAGACATGCAAATCCTTACCAACATTCTTGTTATGCAATTTTTGTGTGTAAATTATTTGCTTTTTCAAATTAATATTTAACTTTAAAGGAACGTGTCATCTGAGTACGAAGTTACACCTTTTGCCATTCACTTACCCAAGCTGTTAACCTCCACTGGTTCTGGCATCCACCTATAATTCCGTCCCCCATTTTAGCGAAGTTTTCAATATCGATGAAGATCTTCGATTTTTATGAAAGTCAGGTAACAACAACATTATAGTTTATAGACTCCATCTGACTGATTATTCTTCTATCAGGATCGATGTTTAAAAGTTTTTTGTATTTCATTGAAAACGCAGAGGACTTTTTGTGGATTTCTTGAAAGTTTTTGCATTTTTGACTTGATAGTGAAAAAAACAGGGCTGTCGTTAGGGTAAAAAAAAAACAGCTAGCTAGTACACATAAATTCGATAATAGCTGAGATCAGTTTTTACTCGTCGATCTTGTTCGATAATAATATGTTTCATGAATTAAACATTAGTGTGATTACTTGTTGTCTTCCGTTATAATTATCACAGTGCTCTGGTGAGAATACAAAAATATGGACAGATTAATTTTGCACCCCTGCCAAATAAATAAAGAACGGAGTTAGATCTGACTTGAAAAATTGTGTTACAATGATGAAAGCTCACAGTTTTTGGAACTTAAGATTTTTTTAGGCACTCTTTTTCTGAAGTAAAGCTTTCACTGGATTTTAGTTTTTCAGGCTTTAACTTAGCGTCTTAATCTGCTCTCCGTCTAGACGCACTGCAGAAGGAACCTTTTTTTCTGTTTGCCATTTTTCCTTGTGGTCTTAATTTGCAAATTTGGTAAACGTTCTCTTCCCTAAAAGGACATCACAGGTCTAACTCATTATACTTACTATGTATTGTCAAGGTTTGCAAACGATATTTTCTAGTTCTGGTGTTGACCAGTTTACAAATTGTTCTTGGAATATCTTTATTGCATTTTTCTAGCTCTGTAAAAAATTACTACACGTCATTCAGAACTTGCAGTTCAAAACATACAAATCAAATATTTAAGTTTTTAAAGTGAAACATTTTTTCCATAGCCTCAAATTTTTTCGTTCATCTGTTGTTCACTTCATCGTGATCGAGACCGATACAGCTATTGGGTCAAATAATCCAGTTAACAAGTAACAAACCAAGAAAAGTGCGAAATGCCAATGATCCAAAAAAAAGTTTCACTTGCATTGTGGTTTCATAAGACCACACAATTTTTTTCCTATCGTACAGGGTGGGGCAAATCAAACAATGCAGTTTTAAAAGGTTTGTACTTCACGTATGGTGCGGATAGTGTGATTGTGGTGGTCTCATTTCGTCGGGTGGGCCATGCGATTATCAGTCATTACCATGGTTTGGTCTGGTGAACATAGTGGCTTTGCCGTCCGTACGTTTTTTGAAAATGGTCGTTCTTTCGTCGGAGCTCAGCGTGCTTTCCGGCTGCACTTTAACCTCGCGCGTTATGATACCGTCCCTCACCGTAATGAATCGCGAATTGGGTGCGTACATTTGAAGAAATTCACGAGAGCCCTCTTCACTCCCCAAAAGTGACCGTGTGGTGTGCGATTTCAAAATTTGGGGTAATTGTTCCTTATATTTTTGAGGAAAATGGACAAACCGTAACTGTCAACGCTCAACGTTATGTTTCCATGTTGGACAATTTTTTTGAATCTAAATTGGAAGAGCTAATGGGAGAAACAGATATGGGGGGCATATGGTTCCAACAGGACGGGGCTACGGCACATACTGCAAGAGTTTCAATGACGAAGCTGCGACAGATGTTCCCTACGCACCTCGTCTCTCTGAGGGATGATGTGAGGTGGCCCGCGCGCTCACCGGATTTGAGCATTTGTGATTTTTTCTTGTGGCGCTACCTGAAACAAAAGGTTTTTAAACATCGGCCTCACACCTTGGAAGAACTGAAAGAACGAATTCGGGAGGAAATTGGTGCTATACCAATAGAAATGTGTCAAAATGCGGCCGAACACTTCAGAAATCGCCTTCATCAATGTATCGCTGCTGGCGGCCATCATCTTTCTGATGTCATTTTTAAAACTTGATACATAAAACGACATAATGTATTGAAGAAAATTAAATAAATATAATTTCTGTAATTTGCGTAGTTTTTTTTAATAGCCTTTCAAAACTGCACTGTCTCTTTTGCTCCCACCCTGTATTATAATCTGGTATATTTCTTCACTTTAGCCAAGACTGTGAAATGAATTAAAAATGAATACGTTCCACAATTAATAACATGGCATATTTTTAAATTTTAACCTTGTTCGGTGTGGGACTAAAGCGGGCTTAAATCATTTGTGGTGTGGAAACTTTTGACATTCTTGTCAAATTATTATGTTTTGCTTCAAAATCATGTCTGTGAAATAAAAAACTTTGGAGTTCCAATCCGTTTTTGCACTTAAGCAGCCAAACGTATTTGATCCACATTATTTTTCATTTACCATATTTTTAATTTCGTAATGCGGGACCACATTATAAAATCCTAAAGGACCTGAATATGTGTGATAAGTGTCAAAAACTTGATAGTAAGTGTTTAAGAACTGTCAGATGTGGAACGTAAAGGTGTTAAAACAACTCTAATATATGTAATTGTACATGCATTTCATTTTCACTTGAATAGTGCGTTGTGTTTGGTAGAACAAAGTAAATTTTGAACTGATATGTAATACAAAAAGGTTATATCTTGAGCCCAGCAAAATCTCATAATATACGAAATTCAGCTTAAACTAAATCATAGTTTTGATTTCTGAGAAAAGGAGATTATTTGTATCGAATGCCTCTTATGAACTCGCTTCCGAAAAACAGAGCCACTAAACAGGATATTACCTACCTCTTTTGATGTGAAAAAATTAATATAAAACACAACATTTTCGACGAGGTATATAATTATGTAATAATTTCACCGTGTATGGGACATGGGAAGGGTTAAATTTGTCAAAAATTTTGTATTGCTTAAGATTATAGGCTGTGGATGTGGATGGTAAAGATATAGTTCAAAGTGATGATGGTGAAATCCACAACAAAAATAAAGTTTCCATTTTCTATCGAACTGTGCACTAGAATTAAAAAAACATTCCTGATTGAAACTCTTTGTACTGGGAGTTCCTGGTCTTACTTTTAATTGTGCTTTGCAGATTTCGACCTACAAATCCTGGCTTTGTTTTTAAATTTCTATCTCGTCACCAGATGGCCGAACGATATTTAATAGAATTGCCACTGATTGACATCACTGACATCGAATGATTGGAAGGTAATTATTAATGCTTGTCATATTCATTCGAAAACGCGGGGAAAGTAATGTTACTTCCGTTGATTGTGTCACTTTGTAAAAGAAATGATAAAAATAATCAGATGAAACCATTATTTTAACATTGTTTTGCACAAATAACTGATCTTAAAGATCGATTACCCATTTATTGCCTTTCATAAAACCACCATAAACTCTTCCAAACTTTCCAACTAAAAAGATTTATCTTCAAATTGTTTATGCTTTTGTTGTTCTCAATTTTTATGGTCACAAATTTTGAACGAAATAATAATTTATGTCAATTGCAAAGCACTTCACTTATACCATTCTAAGTTTCGATGAGTAAACTGTGCTTGCGGGTAATAATTTTTCGGAAGCATTTCGTCAACAAGACATCACAACAGTTATACGTTGCAAATTTCCCATTACAATACCATCCCAGGAACAGTGTTTATAGGAAATAAAAAATATTATTTAAGATAAAAAGTTTTTAATGTAAAATATTATTCGTTAAGTTCTTAAAATGCACTTGAATCTGTTTGTTTTTAAATCCATTTTATAGTTCAATGGCTCAACAATTTCCCCCAAGAGTGTCTCCTTTGGTCCTTACAAAATAATAGCGCACAAGGCAAAAGCGGCACTTTGTCTTTATATACGAGTATATATGTTAGATGTTAGTGTTTGGGTGGTTTTGTCTTTATGGCTCATTAAATTTTGTTTTAAGCATTCATCGTCCGGGCGCGAACAAACAGTCACACACGTGTACCCATCACTTTGTCTAGAGAACTGGATAAAGAGATACCATCAGGCACAGAGTCGGAGTTAGAGTAGGAGTCCTTGTATGCTGCTACAGAAGCAAGCATCCTAAAAAAGGATGATAGAAAAGGACTATCTATTTTATGTATGCTTCTTCTATAGGTTGCCGTTGGATATAGTACATACATAAATATAGAATCATTGTAGGAGTAGGTATGATGAGGGTGACCTCATCACAGCTTTAATTGTGGCAATTTATTTTCAAATTAAAACAAGTGTTAGATAACGGTAGGTATCCGTTATAAAAGGGATGAAACATAGAACACACAAAATTATATCCTCAATGGTCTGTGGCTCTCAAACAAACATGCACACAGACACACTATATCATACACCGAACATAAAATTCAACCTCACGTGTGTCGTAAGATTGACACTTATTTATGACCGAACGTAAATGTGTCGCTTTTGTTTGCCCATATTATCCAGGATCCCCTGGAATATAGAAGAGGCTGTGTTTTTTTTTTTTTTGTTTTTTTTGGTTTGTGCTGTTCGTCCTGTGTCGTTGTTTTGTTTCCTCTAGCTAATTGCGATTTATGTTCGATTTGGACAAAAGGCATTTTTTAAGCTTAACTAAGAAAAAGAGTGAGACTTTTTGCCAAGAGATTAAGTGTGACTTAATAGGGACTTGGACGAGACTTTAGGTTTTGTCATACGAAACCTCTAGTACAACTCCTCCTCCTACGTATTTCTATGTGAAATATTGGAAATTGTCCTTTGGTCATTTTTAATCATTTGGAAGAGATTAAGTTGAAATATTTTGGAGCTATTAATATAATTTTACTGCGAGACGGGTCAAATTGAGTTGTGTTATTGGAGTGATTTGAAATTGAGTCCTAAAAGAAAACTTGGTTTGAGAAGTCGTTGTTAAGTGTTTTTGATATTGGTCATATTAAAAGACACTATGGCTTTGGAGAACTGAAAATTAATACTTGTGGTGAAAGTGGTGATAAATTATTGTTTGTGTTGTCAAAATGGCATCTTATAATGGTTTGGGTGAAGGTGACTTTGTATATTATATTTATATTTATTGATTTCGATAGGGTATAACACATTAAGATACAATATCTTTTAAACTAGTGCTAACCATAAATTTAACAGTGAGAGCAATGAATAAAAAGTTATATAAGTGAAAAATCGAACAAAAATTAAAAATTTAAAAAAAACAGATTGAGAAAAAATAAAAAAAAGAAAGGAAAAAAAATATAAGGGAGAGTAAAAGAATGAAAAGAAAAAAGAAAAAAAAAGAAAAGAAAAACAAGAAAAAAGAGAAAGTCTGGAAAAAGGAAGGAGCAAGATTGGTGTCGGTTCAGGATACAGAAAAGAATTTTCTTAGTTGGGTCTTAAGTTGTATTACATTGTTGATTCTTTTGATATGGCGTGGCAAAGAATTCCATAGGCGTGTAGCGCAAATGAAAAACCGGCGTTCAGAAATTAAAGAATTGAAGGAGGGTTGTATTATCAGATCAGACCTAGCTGAAGCGGCCCTTGTGATTCTCTCGAACAGATAGGGAGGTTGGTGGGTAAGCAGAATATCAGAGAACAACGACAAGGTACGAAACTTAAAATAATTCTCGAGTGGCATATTAAGTAATCTGTTTGAGAAATAGGAAGTTCTGTCGTATCTACGCAGCCCAAAGATGTACCTGATGGTATTGTTGAAGACCACATTAAGCTTTCTTTTGCATACATAGTTAAGGCTCGAAAAAATTTCGCAACCATAAGCCATAATTGGTATGACAAGACTTTTGACGAGCATAGCACGAGTTTTCATCGGTGTATATGATTGGGATACCCAAAGCGTACGCAAAACTCCATATATTTTACCAATTACCGCGTTGATATGTTTATCCCACGTAAGGTTGCGAGAAAAAATCATACCAAGATTTCGTGCCGAATCCACATATTCGACAATTGAATTATTTAAAATTATTGAAGGGAAGTAGCTTAAGTCCAATATCTTCTTAGATATAATCAAACACTTAGATTTTGTTGGATTTAGAACCAGTCCATTCATCTGAGCCCAATTTGTTATTTTCTCAAGGTCTGCATTCACGCGACAAGCGCCATCTTCAATGAGACCAAGATCACAACCGAAGTACAGCTGCACATCGTCAGCATAAATATGTAATGAGCAGTTTTGAACGACTGTGGGAATATCGTTAACATAAAGGGAAAAAAGTAATGGACCGAGAATAGATCCCTGTGGAACTCCACTAGTGATCGGTAGAAAATTGGACAAACTGTTTCCTATTTGAACTGCTTGCGTTCTGTCTGATAGATAAGAAGAAATAAGCTTTAAAGCCTCAACAGAGAAATTAAAACGATCGCGAAGTTTATTAAGAAGTTTAATATGAACCACCGTGTCAAATGCCTTTGAAAAATCAAGTAGTACTAAGAAGTTTATTTTATCTTTATCGAGGGCTTGATGAAGATCCTCAATGACATTTAACAAAGCAGTGATACAACTATGTTTCTCACGAAAACCACTCTGTTTTGATGTTAAAAGATTATGTGAACTAAGAAAATTAATCATCTGTTTTTTCAAAATCCTTTCAAAAACTTTTGAAAGAAAAGCTAAAATTGAAATTGGCCTGAAATCACTATTTTTTGCATTTTTTGGAATTGGTAAAACTTTTGTTAATTTCCACTCAGAGGGAAACTCGCCTGTAGAAAGGATGGTGTTAAATATATGTGTGATGTATGGTAGTACAATAGGAAGAATAATTTTTAAAAAAGAAGGATGCATTTCATCGAGACCTGTGGCATTGGACTTGACTAAAAGTATGCTTTCTACAACTTCCATATCATTGACTCCAATGAATCCAAATTTGTTGTAAGTAAATTGCTGAGGTGGAGTGTGAACGGGGATCGGGAAGTTAGTAAGGGGAGACATTGAAGGAGGGGTGACAAATTTCCTATTTAAGGAGTTTGCGTCAACGTTCTCAAATGGAATATTTTTAGACTTACTTATCCCAATGCTACGTAAGTTGTTCCACAACTGCCGACAATTAAGTGAAGTATTAAGCTTACCAGAAAAAAATCGGGCCTTAGATGAACGAATTTCTTTCACAGCTTTATTGCGAAGCGATTGATATACTTGTTTAAGTTCAGGCAAGCGAAAACGTTTCCACGAGTTGTAGGCTTGATCACGCTGTTGAATTAAAACTCGTATTTCATGGGTAAACCAATTTGGAATATCAGGTTTAATTAGCTTTGTCTTAAAAGGGACATGTCTATTGAACAAAAGAGATATGTTTTGATTAAGAAACTTCACTTGAGCAGTTGACGAGGAAAGGTTGTAAATATTATACCAGGGTATATTTCTTGTCTCTGTTTCAAGTTGGTAGTAATCAATGTTTTTAAAATCGCGAAAGTTATATGTGGTTTGTTTGGGCGAGAAAATAAAACTGTAATTTAAAAAGATAAGGTCATGTTTCGAGAACCCTGGCGCAGAAAGCTGGTCATACAGCAACACTTTATTTGTATTATCCACTAAGAACAAATCTAAAAGTGTTGGATTGCCACCGGAAAAATGAGTGGGGGTAATTATATTTACAGATGTAATGCCAAGACTCTTCATATGATCAGCAAAAAGGTTTTCAGATAAAAGGTTGCAGTTGAAATCACCACAGAGAACAATGTTTAAACAATCCAAAGTAATTTCCTCCAAGAGTTCATAAAGAGGTGACAAATTTATATTTTTATTGGGCCTGTAAATTACACCTATTAGTATTTTGTCATTGTTCCCAAATAAATCAACAAACACATACATGGAGACCTGTACTAAACCCAGAGGAACACTTTAACCTGCATTTGATTGAATCCCTGACATACATTGCAACACCACCACCCTGTCGATTTCTGTCTGATCGAAATATTCGGTATCCACTCAAGGAAAGAGTTTGATCATTTAGATCATCAACCAACCATGTCTCTGAGACACAGACAACATCAACACAAGAATCTACAAACAGGTCACGAAATTCGTCAATTTTGGGCAAAAGACTCTGTGCGTTTATGTGACAAATTCTAAGACCGTCATGTTGTTTGCTCAAAACTCTAATCATTGACCTCAGAGATCCATTGACACTTCCGCCATGGTTATCAACCATAATTAAAACCAATAGAAAACAAAAAGTTAGTTGTAATGTAAAGGAAAATGGAGAAAGACTATAAAGAGAAAAGAAAGAAGGATTTCTAATTTTATAAAATGAGAAGTATGGTGTAATATAGTAAATTAATTACAATGATTTTCAAAAATATGTAAAAGCTAGGCAAGAGAAAGAAAAGAGAAAGAAAAAAAAAAGAAAAAAATAGAAAAAATTGAAACTGGATTCAAATTAGAATGTATAAAAACAATACAAAAAATTTAATTGATATTAAAAATCGGAAAAAATTAATTTTAGATTAGCATAAAAAGAAAAAAAAAAAAGAAAATAAAAAGTGGAGAGTAGATTTTTACGATGTTAAAATGAGGTTGTATTCGGTTCGTATTCTTCATTTGCTGAGCTGGCAATTCTCTCGAGGTCTCCAATGCAATTAATTGATACAGCTTCAGTATTAGTTTGACGTTTCACGTACACGACACCACGTAAAGTATAGACACTAACTATTTGTTTACTTTTCCTCATAAGCATAGCGCGTTGGTATAGGTCTCGATTTTGCATAGATAAACTCTCACGCAGATAAATTGATTTCGGTGGGTGATTATTACCTCTAAAGCCAAGATGATTCAAGCATAGTTGTTGTTTGTTTGAATTTCGAAAGCCAGCAACAGATTTAAGAACAAAGTTCTTGTCATATGACGAGTTGAATTTGATCATGATCGCTGTGTTCTTGGAATCATTTTTTTGTCGAGTTCGGTAGATGTTGCGTATGACGGGCGGTTCAATGCCAACGGTTTGACATAAGTTGTTGAACAATTGTGTCAAGTTTTCATCAGGTAGGAACGGAACTCCCAATAAGAATGCATCGCTTGCGATCAAACGGTTTTCATAGTGATCAAATGAGTGTTTAAGCTTATCCAGTTTATCAGATATTTGAGTAAATTCAGTATGTAGGTCAGCATGCTCGGAGGTTTTTTCTTCAAACAACCTTTTGGTTTCAGTGCTTTCGGTAGTGGCGTTGTAAAGTGATGTTTTTATTGCGTTTAAATCGTCTTTGATAAGCTGAATTTCAGAATTAGTGTTATGTTGGTCAGATTCTAAATTCGCCACACGATTGTTTATGGTGGTGATGCTAGTTCTGATTTCGTTTATTTCAGCATCAATTTTATTTGTGAGAGTCGCTTCAAACTCGGCCATTTGTTTAGACAAAAGAGAAATTATCAGCTCACTTTGCTTCGCCAGCCGTTCGTCTAACTTGTTCCAGGTGTTGTTATTGTCTCCCATGATGTTTTGAGCAACTTTTCGGGGTGGTGATGGAGAAGGCAGGCAGCTTGGAAGAGAATCCAACGAAGACGTGCTATTTTTCTTAGAGCGGGAAGTGGTCCTCTTCGGTGGATTAGACATGTAGTGGTAATAGGGGCAGTAGATGCAATGAGTTTAATGCAATGATGGGTTAAACGAGTGTGTGAGTGATGTTATGTGTGAGTGATGTTATGGTGACTTTGATAAGTGAGTTTATATTTGTATGAATTGACTTGAGATTGGAACACGAATTGGTAAGAAAAAAAAAAAAAAAGAGATTATTTTATTTCAAGTAGACAAATTACTTTGGGCGAAGTTAGCACTTTTAATCAACACGTAATGTAGTGTGTAAACAACAAAAAACCAAATTTAGATTTGTGAAACTTTCTGAGGTAGTAAATTAAAAGCACTTGTATACATTAATCAAATTAAAAATAGATCAAAGAGAACCCGCCAGTACAATGTACGTCTATTCGATCGCTCTCATAGTCGAAGACTCAAAAAAATAGGGTTAAGCGGGAATATTTAAAATGTGTCAATCATATAATGGAAGAGTTAAACCTACTTTAAAGCATATGCAACAAAAGTGTTACTGGGGACTTAAAAAAAAATTTGAGTGGCAACTCCGAAGCGCGACTCGAGTTAACTTCCACCGTCTAAAACCAATATCAATTTCATTTAATTTTTTCAAAAAACAACAAAGATCACATTTTGCGAAGCCCCCTGTAAAAAAATATTTTATTTATAATTCTATCTCGCTGCTAACCCAGAACATCGAAAAAATTGTTGAAATAGCTACACTTTTACCTATTCATATCAGATTTTCAGCTGGCAGAAAAAACAGAGAACTAAGTCTAGAGGTCGATATTCTGTGACTTCTTTCTATGCTGCCAACACCACCCAGCACCAAATATTAATTTCATTCTGGTTTACTTAGTTTATTGATTCGAGTAATATCTAAAATGAAACACGTCGCAAATTTGTGGCAGTACTTCATAAAATCTAAGAATTCCTAATTCAGCAATCTTTTCACAATTTGGCTTTTGTTCTTGACTTAAATCTTTTTAAACACCATACTGTATATGGTTTTGTCTATCCCATCCTTTCATACAGCTTTTTTGAATATACAATAATGTATTGTTATTTCTTGCTCATTTCATGGCGCTTGCAGCATTTGTGCGATCTCTTTAGGACGATTATTGCCTCTAAAGGCCCCACGTTGGGCGCCAATCATACCTTCTGCCATCCTTTTCAAGCAGCACCAATATATATCTTCCCACTCGTCTTAATTGTTACACAGTAAAATGCAATGCTCATTTCATGGGGCTTACGGCATTTGTGCGTTTTCTTTAAGAGGATTTGACTCTAAAAGCCCCACGTTGGGCGCCAATCATACCTTCTCGCATCTTTTTGAAACAGCAGCAATATATTTCTATCCTTTTACACTCGTCGAAGTTGTGACACAGTAAAATGCAATGCTCATTTCATGGGGCTTGCGGCATTTTTGAGTTTACTTTAAAACGATTTGCCTCTAAAAGCCCCACGTTGGGCGCCAATCATATCTTCTCGCATCTTTTAGAAGCAGCAACATGATATTTTTATCTTTTCCCACTCGTTTAAGTTGTGACATAGTGCAATGCAATGAGATTGAGCTGCATTAATGTTATTTTTAGCCTACCAATACGTTATAAGCCAGAAGATTATATTCAAAGGATCGTTTCACTAAAAGTCGCTGTCAGGTTTCCGTTGCATCATGCCTGCTTTCAATATTTTCTGTCTGGCTCTATTCCAAAGCACAATGTATTTGTTCTGTGCCAGGTGTCTTCAATCATCCTGAAATCTCTCAATCATGTCTGACTTATTTTCGTTATTGATCCTAGTTTCTAAGCTTTTAACATAACATTAAAGCTGAGACCGGGGGTGAAATTGCAATTACTTAAAACGCTTGTGTTTAGTCTTGATGACCTTGGCATATCAAGGAGATGCCTCTCTGGATCTAGGTAAACTTCGTTCGTTAGTGAACCAAAGCCATTACCAGGAATAATCCATTCACTCATTCCATTCGCAAACATCGCACAGTGACTTTCTCCATTTCTGTTTTATTACGAATTGATTTTTAGTTTGACTATCTGGAGATTTTCATATGATTTTGTCACATCTTCAAAACTTGCCATGTTATAATTTGGTTGGTAGCAGAAAAAAAGAAAGAAATCTCATTTTGTATGAACAATTGGCACCCAACGTGGGGCCATAATCTTCTAAGAGCCTTAAATCTTAATTGCTTTGTAAGGGAGTACAAAAAACTGCTGAAACCATCAACTTAACAATGTTTTCAAATGGAATTGTTTGTTTGTTAAAAATATTTTTTACTTTATCATCAGGTTCTTAAATATAAAATTTTTGTTCCTCCAAATGAAAAAAACAAAACATGTTTGAATTGTTCAAACATAAATGCCATTACCCATTACCAATCAAAATGATGTTGGAACTTAATGAAAGCGGACATTCGTCACCGAATGGAACTTGACAGTTTATTACTCCCCCAGAGTCCATCCCTTGCACGTAATGTGTCCTTCACTTTTTGCATGGTTTACTATACTTTTTGAAAATATAGCGAAACTCTCCTCAAAATCCGCAGAACACTATAGAGAGTATAGACCTGCCAGCAAAACATCGACTAATAACGATTTGAAAAGGAATTATTGTCGAGTCTGCACGTCCTTGTTATCCCATCAA
Source organism: Platycheirus albimanus (assembly GCA_916050605.2). Classification (NCBI taxonomy): domain Eukaryota; kingdom Metazoa; phylum Arthropoda; class Insecta; order Diptera; family Syrphidae; genus Platycheirus; species Platycheirus albimanus. Next base: position 14,284,301 of record OU696698.1, on the reverse strand, counting down.
ACAAAGTTTCAAGCACCAACCTCACCCAACCGTCGTCGTCGGTCGTCCTAGAAATAATCCCCATTCCCCCCACTCCCCCATCCATCACATAGTACACCCTCATCGACCATTATGTGAAAGTTCAATAAATCCTTCGCCAAAAACACTAGGCACTGCCATTCACTTTTGGCTCTGACAACACAGCAGGATGAAGTACTGCTGAGCAACTTCAAAACGACTTTTGATTGATTCGCATTAATGAGTCAGCGCATTTTGGTGGCATACATCCAATGCTACTGCAAAATTGCTAGGAGAAGGAAGGACCTTCATCAATCGGAAACCGAATTGCTGCTGCAGCATAGTAGCGTAGCAGTGGCAGAGTAGATATATATGTATGTGTGTATAGAGCAGCTAGGAAGTCATAGTCAGAGTCAGTAATGTAGGAACGATAGTTAACGCGCGGCATTGCCGTAATTCAAATTACGTGGGTTTGAGGCGACACACATCAGCCCATCCCAACAACGACAGCAATGGCAGCAGCAGCTACATCAGCAAAGCTTCACAGTAGAGTTGAATGTCTCGGATATGTCTCGTTAGTGAAATTGACGCATGAATTATTTACTAATACGAGTAAATGAGAAGAAGAGTACCCTCGAGTGTGTGTACGCTCCAAGAAAACGTTTGCCAGCGTAATTTCTTTGCTTTATTTCCCCTTTTTTCCCTCACTTTTTTGCGTCGAGTATCTAAGCGATGTCATGTCACGGTTCATGTATCCTCTCCAGAACTTCATCCAATTAACTCTCGGAATGAAATTATTGCTTGTTCAGCAAAATATAAAATTTTTTTTTCCTCATTTCTTCATCAACATCAACATCGTCATCCTTATCGTCTTCCTTTTGGGAAGGAATAAACTATTTTTTTTTTTTTTAAGGATTTCTACTTATGATTTGGATCTTTTATTATTTTATGAAAGAACTTCTATGCAGCACAAATTTATCTTACACAGATTTTTTTTTTTATTTTTGGAAAGCAAACTATTTTCAGAACGAAGTCAAAGGAAGGAGTGAGAAAAATAAGATTTATAAGGATTCAAAGGGAGCAGGAAACATGCGTTCGGCAGGAGCGGCAAGGATGACAAAAAGTGAAAGTATGCTTGAGCATTGATTTATGGAATTCGATGGCTGATCTTTGATTATAACCGAGAAATATTTTCCAGTGTAGATAGGTTGAACCTTAAAATGGTGGGGGGAAGAGGGGTTTGGGAGAGGTTGTGCTATGACTAAATTGTTTTTGTGCCGATGGAAATGTGGATTCTGTGAAGTTTATTCAGTCTTGCTTAAGTAAGCATACTGCGTTCTGCAAAAAAAATATTCAAAAATTCAGAAAACGAAATAAGAAACCTTATATAATAGTGTACCGAGATTCAAGTTATTCTTGGAACTCTCAAGGCGACAAACATTGTTAAAAGTGTATACAACCGTTTAATTTTTACTCTGAAACTGGGTAAAGACGTTAAGAGCAAAAATGTTATTAAGAGTGATTTCAAGCTAATTTCCTTATTTCATTGCATATTACTTTATGGAACACAATGGCGCCCAACGTGGGGCACACTTCAATTTCTTTCATTTTCCATTTTTTTTTTCCTGTACTTGTTGTTCCAATGACTATAAAAGGTGCTTATGGAAAGTGCAGCATGGCAAGTTATACCCTGACATACTAGGTGATTCGCTTTGTATAATCATCAATATGACTAGGACCACGCAACTTTGCGATCCAGGGTTACTCGTTTCATCTTAGAAGTTGGAGAAAGCGCTCCGAATTGTATACAGATTTTTTTTAAGGACTGGCGAGGGTAGGTAGGTAGGTAGAGATGGCGGTTCTAATTTGAGTTGAAAAACTCCTTAAAAGAACCCAATTAGCGCTGGTGTGCGCCGTTTTGTTACCATTTACCAAACAACTTAACGAAGGATTAGACGGATGTGATGGTATGTGTTTGACGGAGAAGGACGGGAAGAACTAGTTTTCTCTTGGAAAGGTGACTCAATCTACCAGACCAAACCATAGGACAGTTCCATGTAACCCAACTCCAGACTTTATGCCACCTAGGCAGGTTGCTGGTTGGTAAAGGTACACTGGTTCTGTCCAGGATTGGTCCAGTACGCGGGCTTGGCGCAGAAGCCCATCAAGAAACACAAAACCGCCACCTAGGCGAGATGTATGGTTCTCAAGAGGGTTTCCCCGTCAAGAAAAACCTGATTGATTAGAGGGATTGTGAGAAAAGGACTACGAAAGGGAAGGGAGGGAAGGGGAGACAATTATAAGCCGCCCAGTCACCCTTAAGTCGGCTTTAAGCAACCAAACTCCAGACTATATGCCACCTAGGCAGGGTGCCGGTTGGTAAGGTCATATTGAATCCGTGAAAAGGGCTGACCGAGTAGGGGTTAATTAAGATAATTATAAGCTGCCAGGACACTCCTTGGTCGACTTCAAGCAGCCAGACTCCAGACTATATGCCACCTAGGCAGGGTGCTGGTTGGTAAGGGAACATTGAAATCGTGCAGGGAGTTGTCGTTGTAAATGGGTCCAGCATAGGAACCACCCAGATCATACCCCACCACCTAGGTGAGATGGGTCCCATGCTGATCCCCTGATTGCTTGATTAGGGGGACTAGAAAGATTTTAAGAAGAGGGATGGGATGAACAAGTTGAGGATGTGATTATCGGGATAGACGATTTATTTATAGCCATTTTGTCGCATTCAGGAATTTAATCAAATCTTTGTTTTTTTTATATGACAGTTCCCCAAGATCTTCATAAAAATCTCCACCCAGGGTTCGCATCCTGATGCGAGATAAAGCTGGGCATTTGCACTGGCGAGGGTAGAACTTGAAAACATAGATCAAATAGTGCATAGTGTCAAATCATCCTCGAGTTAGACTTTTCGAGAAGAGAAAGTTGAAGTGTTTTGCACTTCTAAAAAGAGGCTAAAAGACAATCTAATGAGCTACCTATGTTTTTTTTGGTGAGGGTAGAACTTAAAAACATAGGTAGCTCATTACATTGTCTTTTAGCCTCTTTTTAGAAGTGCAAAACACTTCAACTTTCTCTTCTCGAAAAGTCTAACTCTTGGATGATTTGACACTTCCTTTCAAGAACCAAGAAGAACTCCGGAAGAAAATTAAAAGGGGATTAGGGTTTGAACCTAGAACCTTGAGTCTAGTATTCCCCTCAGAAAACCGGATGGGAAAGAGCTCTTGAAAACAAGACAGACCGGAATCTTTCTGCAGTCATCTCACCCAATAAGTGGGGCAGAACACCTCCCTACTTACAATGGATGAGGCTTTCTGAACTAGTGGTTTCCATATAACTAAGATGTCGTTCCCCTAAAAATATTCTTGCTGTTGACTATCTCCCAAAAAACTGTCATGGCAACTCACTCACATAAACTCATAAAAGGACAAAATTGAGACAAGCGGTCTTCTGAAGAATTAATTTCGTTCAGCTCAGCTGTCGGAAACGGTTTTGTTTTTCCTTAAAAATATTCCGCTTAATTATTCACAAAGGAACCCTTATAGCCAGAAAAACCTTGGTAAGTTCCAAAATGTATTCATATTTCGACCATTGTATTTTATTTATTACTTTAGAATTTGCTACCCAAAACCAAGGTTGATACACAGTGTCCATATAATGTCGTCTATTATGACTCAACCTAAAACCCCAAACTATACTTTACAAACTTCCCAAACAACAATTCTCAAGTCACTATAGTCATATAAAAAGTTGAGAAGCCCTTAAAGAAAGCCATTCCCTGCAGACAATATAATAATGTCGCATGCTTAAAACGGCATGGAAGCGTTCCATGCCAAACGAAGAACCCATAAAAACCAAAACGCGATTTGACCTCCTCCACATACATTTATACAATAAAGACTGTCTGCCACCTTCCGTCTGTCTCGCACATATCCGTTTAGTGTCATCGTAAAGTTAATTATTTGGAAAACCCTACACAAAACTCCACGCTATCCAGGCCCATCGGATACATTCATTTAAGGAACACCATGCCATGCACCCCCAAACACCATATCGCCATCGCCATCACCGTCGTCATATCCTCATAATCATCGCCTCCTCCCCCCCCCTCGAACACCACCGCACACATTTTCTTTTTATTAATCATTCCCCTAAAGCAGTGCGGGTGTAGCGAGGAACTTTGTTTGTCAAGCCAAAAACACCAATTTAACAAAATTGTGAGGAAAAAGAAAATGACTCCTCTATCTCCTCCAAAACCACTCGCCCCCCCCCCCCCCCCTTCCACACTATATATAGTCTCTCCAGCCAGCGCCAACGTTATCCTTCAAACAACAAAAAATAGGGATTTTATCCGTTCGAGCTCAGTGTGGTGAGGCAACAGCCAGCGCAGCTAACGTTAAGATTTCATGTGGTTTTGTATATCCAAACCAACGAACGCCTGATGCCTTCAACCAAGAAGGAAAACCAAGGATAAGAGGTTTCCAATTAGCGTGGTGGCGTAGATCAGACTCTTGCTCGACACCAAGGCGCATAAAAACTTTTATAAAGAGAAATTTATGTAAATAGCTAAGCTGTGTTGGTTGGTGGTGGTGGTGAATATAATGCCTCTTCCTTTCCTTTAACCATATATCCTTACCACCTTTTACACGATGAGGCTTTTTGTGAAAGTTAACGTGTGTAATAGTAAAACTTGTATGAAATGTGTTCGGGTTCTCGGGACAAAAAGTGGAAGTCCTTGTCATCCTTCAAAGCCTCATCAGACGTTATTTTGTAAAGAAAAGATAACAAATTTTCAAAATGAAAGACACAAAAAGTATGGAAGCAGGCGCATATACTCGTAGTTCGTAGGATAGGAGAGCATTCTAAACAAGGCCTTTTGCACACGACTTACGATTTCATAGTGCAGAGTGCTATTCCGACTTTGTGCACTTAAGGTTTTAGATACTTGAAACGTATCCACTTCCGCACACACGGAACTATAACAAAACTACTCTCTCTTTGTGCATCAGATGGGGTTTGCTAATGCTGAACGAGCGTGGTTGTCCCCCTTTGTGACCACCACTGAGCAAATGTTAAAATTCAACACAGAGGTAGAGGTATCTCTTCGGCGGGCGTTGTCGGTGTGTTTGTCTTAGGTAGGCCTCTAAGTGCCCTGCTTCACTGAAGCTGTGTAGGTACCCACTTTTGTCATATGGCATATCATCCAGGAAAGCGCGTTGTTGGCAAAACAAGACTGAATGTAAAATTTGCCAAAACACTATGTCGCCATTAATAATAATTGAGAAACTGCTCAGTGCACATGGGTCCCGTACACTGTGAGAAATGAAGATGGGAATCTGCATCTCCTTTGTTGAAATTGAACCAGAGACGAGCGGGACACTAGGTCATGGGGAGCATGTGGTTAAAATAAGCATTCGTCAAGAAATGTATTGCCCTTGATGTTACTCATTTTCTTTTAGAGTCTCCTGTTCATGTCAGATCAAGATTCAAAGGTCAAATAAAAGAACTTTTGGATCCCTTATAATTTTCTATCACGCTTCGTCCTGAGGACCTATACCGACTTCTAAGTGTGGAAGAAACAGAAAACGTGATTCCGTAAAAGACCATATATACAGTGTTAGTGAACAGTTTTTCTGGGTTGAGCCCCCAATTACTGTTTCCCTGGGTAACATAATGAATGAATCTTGACTATTCTACTTGCTACACATTAAGCTGTCTAATTTGGAAAAATGATTCTGTCAAACTTACGCTATTCAAGGATACTTGAAATGATTGAAAAGGTTAAAAGTATTGGTGCGGGATTCCATGTTAAAAAATGGATCCAACAAAGGCTAGTTTTTACGCTTTTAGCAAGTGAAGATTTAAACTGCAATTTCGAAAAAGAGAGAGTCGCGCAGCCGAACAGTTCAATAACCAAATCAAACTATTTAGTGACGCCTTTTCTTGATCTTTATCTCGAACCGTTTCTGTTAACACATCCCAACTAATCTATTAACTTTATCTTGATCATGGTGTATTTATTTTGACGCCCATGATATATGTATGTACATTATGGATGGAAGAACTGTTACGGGTTAACTGTTACGGAAAATATTCTTTTGCGGTTTAAAATGTATTTCCACCAGCAATAAGTCCATGCTTATCATGAAAGTACCAGCCTTAGATTTTAAGATAATAGCTGAAAGCGAAGATTTAATTGGGAAATACATATCTTTGAGTTACAACAATGGCGCCCAACGTGGGGCCTTTCTTGTAAGTCAGGTTATCTGGTTCAGTTCTGGCTCAAAACACTTTTTATCATTGACAAAGAATTCTTTGGGAATAATTTTGAGTTCCAAGATGGTTCCCCTTGTTGGGCGCCATATTTTTGAGCAAGATTCCCCTTAGAAACTTCTGCCACTTTGTCTAAGCTTCAATAAGTACTCTTCCTTAAAGTGAGACATTACATAAGTGTTGTTATTCTTTACCTGATATAATTTAACAATACAAACCTCTAGATTAAATTTCAGGCAAAAGCGTGAGTGTCCAAAATTATTTTACGGAACACCCTCCATCATCTCCATGACTTCCTTTACATTTAAAATTTTCTCTGGCTTTTACTTTCTATAATTTTGTTTGTTTACTAAAGAAGCATGTTTTTCGTGATTACTACATTTTTCTTGGAACCTTGAGCATTATTATAAGGCTTTTGGATAATTGCTGATTTAATCTTCTGAGTATTTGCGTTAATCCTCAGACTAGACATTTTTCTCGAAATTTTGAAAGGCCATGCCGCATGGCTGATTTTGAAAGGAATATCCCTTATGTCTCGAATAAATGACCCTGAACATGTTTCAAGAACATAATCGCCTCTTTCCAACAAAAAAAAAAACCTGGATAACCAAGCAATCGAGTAAAGATAAAAGTGCGAGTTAATAAGACTGAACCAAGGGTTATAATTTCAATACAGCTAACTCAGACTATACCCTCAAAATTTCCCTTCCAATACACACGATTTCAAAACATAGCTATTCCTAAAGAAAAGGTTCGGTTAAAATTAACTTAACTCTTGCCTTCAAAAGCCAGCCGGCGCCAAGTATTCAAAACATTCCTTTCCTTAGTTTCCCTATAAGTTTCCAATTCAATGAATTTCACTCAACAAGAAGTAGCATAACCCTTAAAGTTTACTTAAACTTCAAAGCCAGATCCCGGTCTCTCCCACAAACCCTAACCCATCATCAAATGTTTTCTTTGAGTGTAGATTTGCCTATACCTATACGGTGCGATGCGATGATGGCTGTTTCGAATGGTGTGAGTTATAAAATGCAACTTCAAGTGGTCTCAGTGAGTCGTCCATTGAAACTCTTTGAGCTGGGGCAAGTCCATTCAATCATCCTGGTGTTGCCCGACCAAAATGGAGTATCGGTGGTGGCGGGCGGTCTCTTCTCTACACACCTTACCACCATATTATAGTCATGACGTCGCGTAAAGCCATCACCATAGTCATCGCCCTGTCGCATCGCGTCGACGTGCGCTTTATGTATTTGTTTGGCTTTGTGCGGTTTAAGTCACACACAGCAGGGAAGCAATCCAGAAGTCGCTTTTGAATGAACCAGAGAACGAACGAACGAACAAACGGATTTCTGGCTGCCCCCAACGGTTACTAGTTACCTTATGCACGGGTGTACTCCTAGTCCCGCTCTCGCTATTGCCCCATCAACCACGTATGGAGATGTTGTTGTTGAGAGAGCGATTCAATGGGTATTGCTTTGCTTTTCAGGATGAAAATGTCAGTGTTCCACATGAGGAGCTATACTCCATGAATAAAAAAAAAAAAAAAAATATCCACTTCCCTAGCTATCTACCTTTCTGCTGATTTCTTTTTGTGAAAGCACCTGTGCATGGAACCACCACCCATCTGAGGAATATACAGCTCATTTCACATTCCCCACGGTACGTTTGTATAGGCATACAATATTCCACATTTTACAACAAGCAAGGGATGTGTAGAGAATACGAAGGACTTCCTTTTCTGCTTCTGCTAGCGTAACGGAAGTGAGTTTTATTTTGTTCCTTATATTTTGTGCTCCTTGCATCCTCAAAGGTGACGCCGCACCGCGCCGTGCCGCTGCTGATGGTTGTGTGTGTGGTACTGTTTGTGGTAGCAATATATGCTTCGAATGAACAGCGAATAATAAACCGAATCGCAATTATATTCCTCAAGGTTACCACAATGTTATTATTTCTTTTTTGCTTTTTTTTTGCCTCATGGCTTGATGTCCCAAGGGAAGAGTCGATTTAACGGAAGAAAGCTCATAAATGGGGTTGGATATATTGGTGGATGGAGTGAAAAAGATTATAAAATTTACATTTTAGCCATTTATACTGCATTTCCGTTATTCCGGTGGAATGATGGCATCAAGCAGATAAGGAATTTGACGAAGAAGGCATTTTGTTTTTGGGGAAGCAGTAAGCTCAAAGGTATATGTTAGAGAATCAGTCAGTAAGAAAGAGTCTTCAAATTCTTGTTTCCTTACTTTTTTTGTCAGCTTAATTTTTGAAGTGCTAATCTTCGCTTGAGGTGATGCTTAGAACCCATGATGACACCTGCCTTAACCGATATGATCTTCCAGACAGACCGGTTCCTATCTAGTTGACTCTTGTTTTTGTTCACCAAGTAGTTCGAGCTTACTCTGAACTGATGCTACCTTGGTAGTAAGTGTACTTTGAGTTACATAAATGGGCCCCACGTTGGGCGCCATCATTTTGATCCAGATTCTGCTATGGAAACGGCTGCTGATTTTTGTAAGATGAAAGAAGTACTATTGCTTGAAGGAAATAATACGATATGCATGTGTGTGGTTATTCTTTCGCTGCTTTCAGATTAAATTTCAGGGAAAAGTATGCATGGCTGCTGTTAGAATCAAGAAATCGAATGTTTGGTTAGGGTACTTATCTTCTTCAAGCAACAGAAATCCCAGCTGGAAAATGTCGGCTTGCTAAGCACCGCTGTAGAGTTCATCGCTGAATCACATTTTTGATACAGCCCGGTTTCATCTATTTTCCGTAGATGGGTAGATGGGGTAAAGGTTCTAAGCAGTTTGTTTTTAGTTCTTTCAGCGACACACAAAGCCCTTGAATACTACTCAACGAATTTTATGCTTTGTCCTTCACAAGCTTCAGTCCTTTCCCGACATATGTGGTCACAAAACCATCAGAACGGATTTTTCAATTGTTGTAAGTACCTTCAAAAAGGAAATGGTTTCTCTGAATCACACGATTTTGTGGTTTCCTGTCAATGTTGAAGGAGAGCAAGAGTAATCCAACTTTTCCTGATGAGAAGACCGAAGTTTACACCCCTCATCACCATATTTCTGTCAGCTTGAGTTCACTGTTCTAGAGTCTACGTAGAAACGCGTTTGTCAGAAATTTTGGGTTTCTTCGTGTATTTTTGATATCGGGATTGTCTGATGAGCCAAACTTTAAGCTGCATGGCTCATCCAGGACTGTTCACCCAAGCAGGGTTGTCACTGCACCATTAATATTAGAAGTGGTTATTCTGATGTCATGTTGGTAGTGTTGCCATTGGTCACTGTTCAAGACAATGTTGTTAGTTCTGCTCCTTTTACATAATCACTGATTGATAGGGAACAGTCTTTCCGTAAGTTTTGGTCCTATCCAAAAGGGTACCCTTATCCCTTGCACCATTTCTTACAAATTTAACATTTATTTTTCCAAATCATCTGATTCCACTCCAGGGGGGGGTGACGTGGGGTCACCACACACGAACAAAAAGACCATTCTCCCCATTTATGTAGGAACCCTTGAATCCAAATTTAGGTACCACTTCCAGCTTTATTTTTCCTTCTTAATATCTAAATTATGAATGTATCCCAAAAATACTTTCCATACATTGAATAGGATACAATATCTTAACCATTTCCCAAATGACTCGATATTTTTTGTCTTCTTCTTCTATTTTTGTCCTGTCAGTGTGCACACGTCATTCACACACATACCTTATGTTGCTCTCACGTAAAGTTGCTATTAGAACCATTAAGAAAAATAACTTTGCTCACTTATCACTCAGTCAAGGGTCCTTTGTTATCCTGATCACACTAAATTTCTTTTGACTTCCATAATATACCACAAGAGACAGGTTTCGTAACAGAAAACAGAGTCCTGGATGAGGTATGAAGTACACTTTAATCACATACAACATATCACATTAGATGATGCATGATAGATGGGGATTGGGAATAAAAGAAAAATTACCACACACAGATTATTATACATACTTCACGACATGAACAGTGAAAAGGAGAAACACATTATGTAATTAATGATAATGACAAAGCCTATACTTTAAGACTTATCCTTGTTCCTTTAGTTTTTCTTTAGCCTATCACACAGCCAGCACATATTCGTATACCACATCGTCAGATCTTAGGGGAGGGGGAAAGAAAAGAAGAAAAAAAACTTTAAATCCTGTATTTTAATTACTTAACAAATCTTTGTTCGTCCTTGCTTGCGACAACACACATTATACCAACCTGCAACACTTTTTCTTTGTGTTTATTGAAGCGTGTGCATCAGCAAGGAATTTTCATTCTTTGCTCTGTTCATTGATGCGTTAAAAACTCACACATTTATTAAGACACAGGAGCTTTGAGCACCAAAGTCTATTTTCAAAGGATCCTGGGAAGAGTATAAAATAAATGAAAGTACTGTAATGTTGTAATAATGTGCGTTATTTTACTCATTTTGTTTCGCCATGTATTATCCACTTGACCATAGTGCCAGTAGAGCCCCAGGGGAGTTCCTTTGTTAAACGAATAGGATCAAGTTAGTGTTAACACACAGCATCATAGTCTTCACTCAAGAATGCTTTGTGGAAATTTGTGAGGTTTGGGTTACTTGTACCACACCTGTTGTGCCACAAAAGTAGACTAACTTCTTTTTACTCAGAAATGTTTCTCTTCGGGGAATGCAATGGAGTATGCTCATGGTGTTTCTTTTTTATTTTATTAATGTGTCAAGAATTATGTTAACACTAATAAAAAAAAAAAAAACATATAGGTAGGTACTTCATTTTTTATTCATTGCCCTAGAACTACCACGCCACACACCCTAACCAGGTTGGAAGAATTGCGTGAGTGGAGTTAAGCCTTACGGGGAACAAGGTTAAATCATTTGCACTCAATAGGGAGAAAGTAGTGTGTAAGTTTCACACGCCACAGCAAATCCTTTTAAAAGGACGAAATTGAATGCATGGTTTTAACAAAACAAATTGCATGCAGAAATAGTATTTTCCACAAACTAGGTGTCCAAAAAGAGGAAGGTTCATTTTTTATTTGACCTTGGAAATTATTAAGTTGAAGAACTCCAGAAGCCCAGTGTATGGTTTCATTCGAAATTAAAAACGAGAATTTTAAATGGCCATGCTTTGTTTGTATTAATTTGAAGGACGAAATATTCCTCTTGCCATTATCAACTTTTCATCCAAACAGTGCATCGCCATTTGATACAGATTGATAGACGCAAAATTTATTTCGTGCCTTATTCTGTCACATTTTTTGTTTTGAGTTTTGAGTTCTTCTGTGAAGTGAATCTTTTTGAAGATGAAGCGCTGTCTTAATGAGAACAAAGCAAGATACTCATACTGATTGTGATAATTTTTTAATCAGAATCAGCATCCTGTGTTCAAACTAAGGTGGAAATAATTGGGCACTCACTTCAGGGCATGTAAGAATAATCTTAAGCTTTCTTTGTCAATATTAAGTTGTTCAAACACCCGAAAATCAAAATCGCTTATGATTTAAATCCCTACTGAATAGCGGAGCAACGAAGTTTCGTGAGCGGGTTTTCCCCCGAAAAAAGGAGTTAAAATCCTTAGATCATATGCTAAGCGAGCGACCCGAGAGAGTTAACACAGGAGCTTGCCAGACGTATTTTAAATCACGAATTACTTCATTTTACAGAATTGATTGCTTTTGCGGTTTTTTTTTCGTGATTTTGATTTTTCGTGATTTCGAACCAGACCCTTTGTGGAAATCAGTAGCTTCGATTGTTTCAGACCTGGGACTTTTTCCAATGTGAAAATCTTTGGATTTTGGATTGATGATAAATAAAATGTTTCTGGGGGGTCTATAAAAGAGGATGAGACACCTCTACTCTTGTCAGCTCCCAAAATTTCCTTGCCTACAACACCTTGATTTCCGGGAACCATTCCAGAGTTTTACTTTCATGTGGCCTTTGACTGAACTTTAATCCATGTCCTTGTCCATGTCATAGCTAGCTCATGTTGTAAGCAGATTTAAAGTTTCAATTGAGTTAACTGTGTAAATTATTTTTTTTTCTTTTGGTCAAAGGATGCTAAAATAGTTTTTGATGAAAGTCCTTCAGAATCAAATCATTCCAAAATCTTTCACAATATAACAGTATAACACAGTATAACAGTTTTTCCTACTGATAATCTACAATGTATCCTAAAGAGTATTATCTGCGTCTTTCTTGTTCAACTACCTTGTGGGCATCCTCTGGCTGCATTTTTGCTTTTCACTTTCTAACATGACCTTAACTCGGTTGTTGGCAAAATCCTCAATAATCTTGTCTCCAAAATTTCTAGCAAATCGATCGCAGCACCTAGGTCTACTTTTTTGGAGAATTTCGCTGCTTTTAAATTTTCGTTTCGGTATAGTAAAAAATGTTTTCCCCAGATTTCCATTTTATGCACGCAAACTTATCCAGTCATATAATTCTCTTAATCAAATAATTCTATCGAAGCAAAAAATATTGACTTATTTTCACTATCCCACTGAATCACTCAATAGCCAATAGTGCTCAGCTTGCTGATACTTGGCTTTCAGTACTCATACATATCTTTTATCCTTTTCCCGATATCGGCCCTTGGTTATAACGACAATTTTAAAGATTTAGGTTAGGATGTTGCTGGTTCTATTGAATCATGACATCATTTGTCACACAGAAATGTTTGAACTTCTAAATGAACTGAGCAATCCTAGAACGCAGTCCTAAAGGGTTTGCTAATATAGCTCCTAATATGGAGGTCCCAAGCCGTTTTCTTATATCCTCGGCAGAAGGAGCCGATCAATTCTAAGGAACGTAAGACTTTTTTTTTGGCACATTTCGGCTTCAATTATTATTGATTTCCTTCCAGTGCGTGTTGACTCCACCACCGATATTTGTAGGACTTCTAATACTCCAACACACTAGTCGCTAGTGGCATAGACAAAGTGCCTGAACCCTGTTCAAAGTGCACTCAATGACGAAGAAGAACTTGTGGAACATGATTCTCTGACAAGAGTGTCCAACGAGATCCAATAATTGGAAAATGACACTAAACTGTCAAACATAAACATTTATTAAAAAACGCTGTTAACAGTTGTTGATAGGAACCCAGACCATTTTTTTCTGGATGAGCCTGTATCAGATATTTAGATGCATTTCCTTATTATTGTCAAGTTTCCTCTGTAATATTTTAGAGAGTCCTTCGCAAGTGTCAGAAGACCAGAACAGTTTTTTCCCAATTTTTAACTGGATGCCACCCGTGGAATTTCTATGAGATAATTATCACCTAAAATCTCAAGCCACTGTACCACCTTTCTTTCCTATCTTTCTATTCCTTCTCTTTCCTCGCTCGCACATGTTAATTCAATATAAATGTATTAATATCCCTTTGAGTGCGAGTGCATTAAAAAAAAAAAAAAAAAAAAAAGTGCACCAAATATGGCCCACTCTTAACATTTTTTTAAATAAAACTATTAATTTATGTCTAATTAACTCATTTTTTTCGTAAACAGTTACAAATTATTTTTACTTCAGTCTAACTTTAATTGAAAAAAAAAAACAAACATAACAAAAAGTTAATAACAAAAAAATTTAAGGAACTTCATTTCACAACTTAAAAAAAAAATTGCTGGTATTATGGCCCACCTAGTTTCAAATATGGACCAAGGTGGTACATATTTGGAATAGTGTTTTTAAATATTTTGTGATGGTAAGGCATGCAGAATTCACACACACAAAATTGCCAAAACAAACCAAAAAAATCCAGTTTAAACCATGTTTCAAATATGGCCCACTGATTTATATTAAAACCTATAATGGGCCATATTATTATCGACACTATGACAATTTCACTTTTTTAATTTTTTAACACACTCAATTAATTTGCAATCAAATTTTTAATTTCACATTTGAAAACATAAAATTATAACACTTTGTACATAACGAAAAAAATTATTTAATTTACAAAAATTATTAAGTAAGCTCGTCCAAAAATTATAACGAACACGAATAAAATTAACAAAATGCACTAACTCCCAAAACTAATCAACTACTGTCTCCAAAACAGAACGATGCAATGCCGGTTTGAATGTTTTTGGTTTCAACGGTTAGTTCAGTTAATAGTAGGTATTATTCATAAAATATTGCAGTGAGCCATATTACCAACCTGGGCCATATTGGGTGCACTTACTCTACATTCACTCGGAAATGTTACAAAATTATAGTCACTAGCTCATGGGCACTACTTATAACAAAGCTTATCAACTTTAACATCTCAACTACTCAAAGTTAAAGCCCTTTAAGAGACTGAAATAAGGGGGTCACAAATTCAATTTAATAAAAAGCTCATAAACAAATTAAGATTTTGCGAAAATCATCTTTTATTTTTTAAATATTTGAATTATTGGAAATTTGTCAACCAAAATTTTTTTATAAAAAAAAAGGGTTCTGAAATTTAATTTCTTAAAAAAATTAACACTTTTCCAATTGAATAACTTCGTATACCTACTTAGTAAACTGTATCAACAAAAAGCAAAATAATAATATTATCTTTATCCGAAAACATCAAAATCACTATTATCCTAATAAAGTGATTATCATTCGTATATTTATCATAATACACACACATGCTTGTGTCTATCAGGGGATTAATTCGTTTGCATTAACTTTGTAACGATACACCATTTAAACATATATACCTCATCGTCAACACCCCTCATGTCACTTAACTTTATAGTCTTAATTAATCTCCCCATCATGTATAATATCATGTCAAAAATAGAATCTTAAATATCGCCTTTGGCCGCCGAAGGCAAAGGCATAAGAATAAGTAGAATCCCACCATACCGCACCCTTATACATCATCTCCGAATCTGAATCCCAATTCCAGTCCCCAGTCTCCACGCGTCTTGAACAAATATTAAACCCAAAGAAAACGGAAAGCATCCTGATTAGGAATTTCTTGTTTGCTTTATTTTGCAAAAGATACTTTCCGGTATTAGGCACATGCGGATGATGATATAGATGGGACGGGAAAGGAGACGATAATTTTCTTTCTTTCCAAGCTACGAAAAAGGATAATTTCATCCCTTTTTGCACCACCCCCTGCACATCAACATACGGTCTCGGTTTCCTCGCGAAATGAATAAACAGAGAACCTATATAAGAGAGTCCTCGTCCAGGACTCCCCACGACTCGACTCGACTCAAACCAACCGATAATATTAATCACCTTCAATACTGCAAAGTCTGTATATCCGTTTAGGTTGTATTAGTATATACAAAAAGGATAAAACTTGTGATAGAATAAAAGGAAGACTAATTCCAAATTTGGCCGCCGTAAGGCGTCGCTATACCTAAGTCTTTATACTTCAGTCAAGGAAAAAGAAGGTGGCGCTAACAAGAACTAATCACTACAAATAAGCAAGCTATATATTTATGTATACGTTCATCGTATAAAGGACGACACACAGCAAAAGGAGTCCTGCTGCTAGCTCCTATAGGCGACAGAAAGGGCAACAAAAAACCTTGCGAACGACGACGACGGATACCAGCCGGATATATGGAGAAACATTAATGAGAAAAGTAGGGCAGATATATTATATGGGTGAAGGGATAAAACTTTCCTATATTTCTATCCTTTTACGAGGAACGGTTTGTTTTTCTTTCTATCCATCCTTCTTCTTCTTTCTTGGTATCAAAAGTCTGTTTGGATTTACTTCTAGTCACTGCGTGAGTAGACAAGACGAAAACAGAAACAAAAACAAAACAAAAAAAATTTACTCCGAAAAGAACGTCCATTTATATAGACAACATACACTCGTAATGTACAAGGATAAACTAACATATTGCATGACTTTTGTTTTGAAGGCTACAATGGCAGAAAGGATAACCGCAACATAAGCCATCGTAGAGGTTGTAGGAACTTGTTAAGATTCGAGTACAAATGATATCAGCTTTGGCCTCTTAAATCAGAAAGCTCACTCATAACATTTTGTTTGTCAGAAAGCTCAGATTTGAGCTTTCACTCAAGACATTGTGTTACTCCAAGTATCTCGTATCCGGATCGTGTGAACACTGAAATGGTGAACACTCAGGGAATGTAGTAATTGAATAAAACTACTTTATATACTAAGCGGCTTGGAATCATGTTCCCTAACAAAACAGAGTGTTGTTCAAGACATATGTTTGAAACCTAAGCTTTTTGAGTGACTCCTTGACTTGGGGCCACACAATTTATTTAATTTATGACCCTCGTATTATGATAGTTTCTGAGAGAAACATCAGTCTTCAAAATAAGCTCAAGCTTTCAAAAGCCTTGAGTGAGCTTATTAATATCACTCAAAACATAGACAATGTTTTTAAAAAAACAATTTAAAGCACCACTTTCCATGATTGACTATAACACGGAGACGAAAAGTGAAAACAGTAGATTGAGAGGTTCTGTGAGTGAAACAGAATATGAAATACTTTTATTTTGCCTAATGTTCTCTGTAGTAATGTGTGAATAAAACTGAAGCTTTTTGAGTGAGTCTGTGGGAAAAGCGAAAAACCGTGATTCCACTAATTCCCCGATTGAACAGGAATTCAACTAAAATAGCCAAGCTTCAAAATACATAAACTGTGGTTTTTACTTCAATTTAAAGCTTGTTTTCTTACTCGAAATAGAGTGCTACTTAAGGGTTTATTTGAGTTAAAATGTGTGCTCAATTAGGACGGAAGAATAATTTGAAACGAATTTAATTGAATTATTAAGAACTTAATGTTTTGTGACTTCGAAAACTTCTAAATTAAATATTTATTTTGAGTAAAAGTTAGAAAAAAGAAGCTCAAAACAAAAAACCTCAAAAGCTTTGTTTAATTTTTGCTATATTTGGAGTTTGAGTTGAGATAGAAAGCTCATTTTAATAAAGCTTACAATCTACCTGTTATTTAAACTTCATGTGGCTCATAAACATAGGGCAGAATGTTTGAGTTTGTTTAACAACTAAGCTTGAGCGAAAGCTTCTGAAATTACTCAAAAATCCGGATCTACCTTAGATTAACTCTTCTAATGTAGAAAATCTCCAGGTTCATTGATTTCATAACTTAAGGCTCACAAAAAACTGAGGTTTTTTTTTAGTGAATATATCTATTATTCCTCGACTCAAGTGTAAGCTTTTGAGTTTTTTTTGGCAATTTGAATTTGATATGATAAAATTTTTTTGATATTCCAATACCTTCACCCTTAATATATAAATAAACAACACTATCTTTCCTTGAAATTCGAATTTAGAGGCGAATTTAAAACCCAACAGATAGTGTTAAACTTTTAGCAGGATAATTATTTGTCAATGTCAGTAAATTAATAGGCGAGCTTCAACACGATGAATCGTTCCTTGATTTTATTTTCGAACGTACATAATATGTATCTATGTTTTGTTGGTTCATAGGTCTTGAGTTTAAAATACAATTCTCCTAACAATTTTCGTCCTTCAAAATAGAAAAAGGAACACAACACAAAAAATTACCGGAAGACTGCACAAAACAAGAACGTAAATCCCAAAACATGCAGCTACTTCAATGCGGGTATACCTTATGCGAAGCCATTGTACTACATGTACAGTTTATCAAGGATCCAAATTTGAAATGAATCGTGCTGCACCAGTGTGCTGTGTGGATGTAGAATAGAAAAACGAGTGGGAAGGAGCAGTGTGCAAAATGAAGCAAAACGAAGGATATACGAGTATATATAAAATATCCTATACACTAAATACAAAAAGTGCGCATTTCCTATTCCTTGGGGATATTAATTTTCCAAATCACTTTTGAGTGTTTGAGAATAAAATTGCAATCGAATAAGAAAGTGTGAGTATATAAAAGAGGAACCAAGACCCCCCGCGGGCCGCAGAGGGCTGGGGATGTTTTAGGTTGTGCTGTGCTCAGCGAGAAAATAGATCAGGGTTTTAGTAGTTGCACTTGAGGCGTTATTGGGAATTTTCATTGAATAAGCAGGTTTTTTTTTTCACTTTTATTGTGTTGGTTTTTTTTTCACCGTCTTTTTATTTTTTACGAGGTCCTTGGAAGGAGTCTAGGTGGAATAACAAGAAGGTATGTTAATTTTTTCTTTTTTTCATTGCTAAAAAATAAAGTAAGAAAATTCAATAAAGGAAGTAGATACCTTGGAAGCACTTTAGCCAGGAGAAGATATAATAAATAGTTTCCAATGTAAGCTGTTTGTCGTTTTCCTTTAAAGAAATGCAATATAGTTGTAACCTACACATAGCTGGCACTTTAAGGCGTGTGGCTGTTGAGCCCCACTTAATGTATCGCTCCGGCCATCTAGATCTATCAGCCTGCCATCTATAAATTTGCCGTCCAAGTAGTTAGAGATCTCCCTCTACCTATTCGCTTCATCGAGGCTGAGATCTTCCTTAACTTCTGATTCCCTCTGGTATGGCTTTGTCCCATTCTTCTTGCTTCTTCATTTATGGTAGTGAAAGAACGGGTAGGAGCTTGCTTTTTTTTCCTATTACGTCATAAATGTCATCAGAAACCCAAAGAAATTCTGTTCATTTGCGAAAGATATAACCTGATGTACTGGCATGGGTGAGCACGATATTGAAACAGCTGCATTATCTAACGATCAGCAGAATCCAAACCAACTTTTAAAGAACGAATAAGGATTCTCCGACGTCATCAACGTCAATGCTAAAACTGGCCATGATGGTTCCATGTAGTTCTTCCTTATCAAGACTGTCGTTAGCTGCTTTAAAATCTATACAAAAAAATTGTGGCTCGTGATGTCAATTTCGGGCTTTCTCCAGAAGCGGGCTGTTTGCAGATTTCTTGAGTCTGAGTTTTTGTATGCTCCTGGCTAGATCATCTCTGGCATATTCTAACAGTTCCGCATAATGTTCATCGGCTCGGCTGATTGATATAATTTTGGTCTTCGCTACGACTAAGACTGACTGGTACCAGCCCATTATTGAAGCAGTCCATCCAAATGGTTTGAATTAACGGTGTATCTGTCAGTGTTTCCATCACAATTTTTGCAGGATCCAGGGTAGCTTGTGAATATACCGATGTTCATTGTTTTAGTCTTCTGCTAAATTTTCTATGCATCACCTTAACTTCAAGTTTATAGTGGTCTTTCTAAGACGTTATGGAAGTCCCTAATTCTCTTCCTGAACCACGGCCTGTAGGCTTCACAACAAATTTATTTGTTCTCGAAGTTTGGCACCAAAACAGAAAGTGATCCTAGTCGATAATAGCTAGAAGAGTTTTTTGGTGACCAAAATATGTGCCCTTGTGGTTGTCGAGGCTAGAAAATTGTATGCTGCACAATACCATTTTCTTACCTTCATGCAAAATAATAACACCAGAGTCCTGGGTCTTAAAAACAGTGTCCTTTTTCCCAATGTTGGCGGCTGAGGTATATTTTTTTTGCAACTAGCTCTCCAGAACTTTCTTTGGATATAAGGTGGCAAAATTCGGCCTTGAAGCAAACTAGTCTTCAATCTCTAGCTGACTTCTTAAAAGCTCAATAAACTTTGCCTCAGTTTTCCTAAGACAGCGAAACCGCATCCAATTCAGCACTTCCCATATAAGAAGTCACAATTTTCCGTTTTTCTCAGGCCCTTCCCATCTCATCACATCTCTTGAAAAATTGCTATCAGTTTTGAAATGGATTTCGTATTTGCAGGGTGGGGGGGGGGGGCGTTAGCACTTGTGGTTTGTTAATCAAGGGATTCCAGATTCCAGCTAACAACCATTCAACAATATGACCCCAATTTTAATTATTTCCCCTTGTGTTCAAACTCAAGTTGTTTTTGTTCGTTTAACATGTGCAACTGGCCAACACGGCCAACGGCCATCATCCTAATCTTTGATTCATTTCAGGAAAAAGCCAAACGTTAAGTTAAACAGAATATATTATAAGAAAAGCCAAATCCAAAAGTAGCTACTTAACCACAATAACGGTAAACAAATAACACGCAACCTCAACCCAAACCCAAACCCACACGCCTTCAAGTGGTTTTTGTTATAACAAAAGTTTGCGGTCTTATATACCCACTTGAGGGTCAAAATCGTCCTGATTTGCCTTTTCCCTTTCGAATATTCGCAATTAAAAGTGTTTACCTTCCGTTGGATATTTAGTATCTTTCTTAATCCCCATCCTATACACGTCCTACCTACGGACCGCCGCTCTCTTATTCTTTTGCCAGGATATTCCCATAGAAATTAATTAATTGCCTCCGAGCATAGCAACATCACAAAGTCATGAAAAATATAACCAAGATGAAGATATATACCTATCTTCTCGTATATACAGGATTCGTATAGAAATATAAGGTAAAAATACATTTCATATATTCCATTGAGAAGATGTCTAGATTATTTTTTCAGGTGAAGGATGAAACAACAAGTTATAAGTGAATATATAGGCTGCGACGGTGACAGTCCCTCATACTTACTTAGAAGCATTTTTAATCCTTCAAGCCACGTCCTGATTAAGTTGTCAACATTTTTAGAGAAGAACCTTTTTAATTATCCTCCTCATTACTCACAAAAAAAAAAAAAAAAAAGATAGGCAGATACACAAATATTACCAAAAATAATCCTTGCAAGGACTTTAATTTTTTGTGTCGTTGTTGTGTCGCACAGCACCATCTCCCAAACCCCATCGTTATCGTTTGCGATTATTTTCTATACCTACCTCCTACTTTACCTGGAAATATTATCGTCATGTTGTTAACTCGGGCGCCATTTTGTTTGTTCCATATAATCGTGTGCGCTTAATTTCATGTGTATTCCTTCAGCTTTATCCAAATCCTTAAAAAGTGTTTGTTACACATCATAAGAGGGCGGTGATGGGGCTTAAGTTTATTATTCCTCCACTTCACTTAGAACTCTTTGGAGAAGTACCTTCAAGTGCTCTATATATATATACCTACCTACTATGTGTGCCAGTATTCCTGTTGTATAGTGGGAGAGCGGGAATGGGAGGAACATATAGCGCGCATATCAAAACCAAATTGGCAATTCTCGCACAGTCTTTTTGTATTAAGAAGACTTTGTTTGCCCCTTTGTCAAATATATACGCACGCATCATGAGCTTGGTTAATCCCTTAAAAATTGAAATAACCAAATCCCTAGGGCGATATTGGATTTTTTTATTTGTGTCTCTCCTTCACTTTTAAAGATCCTTAAAAGAAAACACACAAAAAAAAAAGAAAGAAAATAAAGCAGTGATGGGAGGAATGCCTTCAAGGAACGACCCACAACGACAATCCTACGACGACGACACACAAAAGTGGCAACAAAATATAAGCGCGTTGACTTTTTGGGAATACAATTTAATTTTGCATAAAAATTATGGCATTTTTAGGAATTCAAATTAGACTGAAGAGAGGGGGATAAAGAAGAGTTTATTTAAAGAAGATTTCTTTTTAAGGTTCAAATAAGTTTTAATGCAAGTTTTATATTAAAAGTGTGAAAATTTAAAACTGGAGTTTATTCCACAAACCAAATTTATTTTTTGTTTGCCTAGTGGAAAATGAAATTAGAATATTTTGAAAACGAGCGTATTCCGTTTCCATGGTAAGCAGAATAAATTGAGTAAATCTTAAGCCCACGATCTAACAAAGAAGTGCAGTCTTTCAAAGAACAGCAGCTTCTTCAAAGAAATAAATATACGCGAACTCGCTGGCCTTGAAAGTATCTCCCCTATAGTTTCGAAGAAGAGTATTTTAACACTGGCCAAATTCCTGTTTCATTCGACGGGTAATTTTGCAAACTGATGGACAACAATTTTTAACCAGCCCGTTTTTAAAAAGGAATATCGTCATAGCCCTCAAACTATCAACCAACATCCCACTAAACCCCTTCTTTTCTAGATCATGGAAGCTCTAATAAAAAAACGAAGCAAGAAAATATCTTGAGACGGAAAATTCTTAATGATAAGGGGTACGGTTTTTGTAGCAATTATGTCCACCTTTGATATGATGACATAAGCTCCCCGAACAGTGAAACCAATCGCTGCAATGTTTAGTAAACACGGGACTTGAAAAAAGCCCACAAAAAAAAGTGTGAAACGGTTAAATCGGGCGATCCTGCGTGCCAGTGCAAATCGCCAAAACGAGAGATGAGGCGACCGGGGAACACCGCCTTCAGAATATCGGTTCATGTCGGTTCATGTGTCGCTCCATGACTTGTTCACTTGTATTCTGCACCTGTCTAGTCCACAAATGTCAAAACTGATTTGACATTGGCGGCCATTTGCAAAATTGAGAGCATCTTGCAATAGGGTGATTTCTTTTTGCTCATCTTGTAGAAAGATTCGTTCGCATGATATTTTAAAAGCTTTTGATAGGGTTTGGCATAAAAGTTCTCAAATCGAAAATACTTGCATTTGGTATCTAACGACGAACGAATTCCTTTATGGATAAGAAGTTCCCTTTCAGACCGGGTAATTTGCGTTGTCCTGGATGGTTCTCATTCTGCTGCTACCCACAAAATAGATGGGGTGCCTCAAGGCTCCCTTAAGTCTCCGAATCTATTCTTAATTTTCCAAAATGATCTCTTTTCTAAGACTTCCAACCCACTTTACTATTTTAACGACAGACCTCAGCTCTTCAGATTAATTTCCAGATTCAAAGCCTTGTTCTCCGGATGTGGAAATAATTTCCTATCTTCACTGTATTGTCCAATGTGGAATTATCAAGCGTTTGGAATTTAGTACTTCAAAAACTAAAAATTTTCCCATTCCTCTACCACAGCAGATCTCAGCCCACTGAGTGTCTCTGGAAGAGTAGTTCACCTGCTTATCATTTTTCCCAGCAGGTTCCAAGCTTGTTCGATGGCAGGACAAGCCATCACCTCAATTTCCACTTCCTGCAAGTAGTCAGTAACGCACCTAGCAACGTGTGGGTTAGCATATTGTCGTGCATCAGCAAAAAAGTTACTGCCAATAAATGCTGAGAATGGAACCACGTATTCCTCAAATCGTTGATCACGTAATAACTGGAATTCAGGGATCCTACAACGATTTTAACCGATGCACACGCACAGCTCGGTTTTACCGAGCATGGAAATTTTCGCCTACACCATGAGTTCCTCAGAAGTTTTTCCTCTGGGCAACCGTCACCGAAGAGTTAGTACCTCAAACCTGGTCGTCTTCAGACTTTATAACATCTATCTGGAGTTCTCAGAAAAAATTTGGACTCATCAGTAAAAAGAACTTAGCTTCTGTCCAAACTTGGCGAATGAGTGAAAACTCGTCGGCGTCGCTTGTGCTGTACCTTGAGCCATGTTAATCAAGCTGGTTTTCTTGCTCTCAGACCACCTTCCAATAATCGTCGCCTAACCGTTTGGATACTCACAGTTGTTCCCCTTACCGTTTTGAACTTGTGAGACTGTTCAACCGCTGCTTGATGCCCTTTTCGAAGAATTTGGAATATCAAATATCGGTCATGTCTCGCAGAAAATGCTCTCTGCCCTGAATCATCACGCTGAGTAAAGGAGTTTTTCTCAGAACTTTTGGATGGATTTTCTGACAATTGACTCTAGTTTTCTGATGAAGAGAGCGGCATACCGCACACACTGTCCAATCTCAACTTAAGCTACTGCACTTGTGACTTCTTGTGCAGGTGCTCCTGGTAAACTTTTACGTCTCCTGGATAAGATTCGGAAAAAAGCCTTACAAATAATAAGTGAACCGATCTTGACGGAAACATGTGATTAACTTGAACATCGCCCTTAAATGTTTCCTGTTTCACGCTGATGTATCTTTATTTCTGTAAACATTAATCCAGCGAAAGAGCCATTATGCATATACCTCAACGCAATTTTGTCGTTAACATGACATTGCTAGGAATGCCCATCAATTTAATATCTAGTCTAACTTCGGACGTAGATGCTGTTAGGTATAGATACTCATTTTCTAGCAGCTTTGGAAGAATGTAGAACGTTTTACCCCCTCGATTTTCCCCTCCCATTTTTCGCTATCCAACTTTCCTAAACCCTCGCACACGGTGTAAATTCATGATAAGGGTATAAAAATAACCTCTTGATTGATCCTAGAATATATTTCAGCCTTATTCAACGCAATTTGTGAAATAATTCTAATTGGATCGAATCAGATTTCATTTTTGAATTATTGAATAAAGCTATATTTTTGGAATATACCCGCACCATCATAACCATCATAACCATCATAACCCTCATATCTGAAATTCTCTCAATTCGCGTCCATAAAATTTCGTAGATATTACATATTCACAAGCCTATTCGCAACCTACACAAGCCTACAGTAAAAAAGCGTAGGCTGTAAAGAATGCGTAAGGAAGGTAGGAAAAATCTATCTATCAATAAATTCCTTCCCACAAAAGATACAAGATACAAGATACAAAAATAATACCCAAACTGTTGCACACAATTTTTGTATCCTCATATTTTATGGATTTGGAAGTAGGTTGGTAGGCATTCGAAGATAACTCGTGTGTGCTACAAAAGTGCTTCATGCTACAACATTTTCACATCTGTATTCAAACAATTTCTTGATGATTCAATTCACCATTCCATTTCTAAAATGCATCCGATGATAACTCTGATGAATTCCCAATAGCTGTTAGCTGAACGAGCACCGATATTGATAGTATGGTGATGGTGATGGGGTTCGCGCAAGAGATCTCGGCCTTCATCCATAGGTACACTGGGACTGCAATGATTAATGACATTCAATTGATAAAACTATAAATCTAACTTCGCATATCCTGTCAGTAGTGTGATGATGATGGTGTGTAGTGTATGCAGAAATCCTTGCAATACCCTCTTAATACATAACTATCACGTTCAAAAATGCATTTTTCTATATCGAATCCACTTGAAAGAAGGATATCATTGCCCTGATGGGGGTATAGTATGGGTTCCTCTTCATACCCAACAAACGCTTTAACTGACATTGAAGGGAAAAAAGGGTAAAATATGGAATAATCACACGCAGAAGCTCCCGCGAAGGGGAGGTCTATACACTTTATGCTTGGCAATCTATTACTTTTTTTTTTTTTGAGTCTTTATTTCCTTACTTGCGTTATTTTGGTTTCTTTTGTTTTGCATTTTCCGCTCCATAAAACTCTTCTTCTATGGTATGGAGGATGAAAGAGAAATCGGTTACCAAGTCTCAACACGTATCCTTGGGAAGAAGATAGGTGTACCTATACTCGTGTATAAAGTATACCTATACTCTATACACATTGCTAGCCGCACGAGAAAAGGAGATGAATCTCTTGGCGCGAAATAGGGTTTCCAGTGTAATCGAATCGTGCGGCAAGAGACTTTTTATATTTATAAACCTATGCAGCAACAGCAACCTCTTACAGAGCCTCCTACTCTACACCATCATCTATGTGAGTTGCAGGAACTCGTACGTTATACCCTTTCCTTTATTATAGTGCTGCTATCTGGGAAATCCTCTCTCTACCACCCCCTCCTCGCGCTAGGACACACTTTCACGAAAAATTTATTGATTCGTTTAAAAGTGATTTGCATATAAAACTGGTGGTGATGTGGCTCGGCATGGCATGGCATGGCGATGGCGGTATAGTAGAGAAGCTTTTCCACTTGGCACTGAGGGTGTGATTCTTTTACCCCCAAACCAGCCAATACCACATATACCTACCCCCACCAATACCTTATACCTATTGTGCATATATCACTCTCGATAAAATGCCACTTTGTATATAGATGAGGAAGGACGAATCTTATATTTTTCATTGATTTGTTATGGCGCTGAGAGGAAGAAAACACTGTGCACTCTGCGTCTTCAAAACCAAAAAGAATAAAAAGGATTTCATGCAAAATGAAAACCCTTTCCTACCTATATTTCTCTTCCAAAGAGATAGAAATAAAAGGAAAATCCCCACTACTTCAGGGTATTTTTGTATGCATGTTTGAGATTATGTAGGGGAGTTTGGGTTTCTCGAAAGGGGTAAATTGCAAATTTTTGACATGCATACAAATGTCTTTCCAATATGTTATAACGGTGTCCTTGACAAGTGTAAAATGTGGGAACAAATTTTTCAAATTGCATTTCAAGATTTAAAACTGGTCCGGACTTTAGTCAGGGTTAAAACTCTCCTTAGCAGGTAGGATCGTTAGAAGCGGAAATGAACAATTATTTTTCGACATTAAAATTTAGCAGGATGGTCCTGACAGAAAACAGAGATGTCCCTACATATTGACGAATTTAAAGGGAAGACAATGTTGACATTTGTCTGGCTGGCACCGATTTTATGGAATAAAGGTCTCATCAATGGCTTGAAAATTATACCTACGCACTCCAAGCAAATTTTTCTCATTGAAGTAGCAATTCTTTATATATATATATAAATAGGCAAAAAGTTTTTTTGTGGTACAAATTGCGTGGTAATTACCCAACCGATTGAGATGATATATATATCGTTGGAAAGGTATTACTGAGTAGGTGTGCTGGGAATATTTTGTTTTATAATTTTTGTTTTTGGAAAATACAGGTGAAAATGTCTTGGTGTGTTTTTAACCATTTTGTTCGTATAAATTCGCTGTGAAATTTTTTTCCCACAGTTTTGGGCATTTTACAGGCCGAATTTTGGTCACTGGGCAATTCTAGTATATTCAAAAACAGGCTTCATCGCTGAACAAAAATTTTTTTTTTGTGAAAATCGGGTCTAGGAGAAATCTTGGTTGAAGAGTGTTGAACTCCGAAATAACAATGTTTTTTATTTATCAAAATATCCTTAACAAGTTACTTCATATACGGACTTAATAATAAAACTAAATTAATGATTCGATGTACAATATAGTATTAAATAGCTTAAATAATTTGGCCTCTAGGGTTTACCCTAGGACAAGAAGCGATTCCAACTATATTTGGTCTATAGAGTTGCCTCTATGACAATAAACTGATTAGGTCTGTAGAGATTCCTGAAAGGAAGCGCTCCACGACAAGAAACTGATTAGGTCTGTAGAGATTCTTTGAAAAGAAGAGCTCCACGACAAGAAACTGATTAGGTCTGTAGAGATTCCTGAAAGGAAGTGCTCCACGACAATAAACTGATTAGGTCTGTAGAGATTCTTTGAAAAGAAGAGCTCCACGACAAGAAACTGATTAGGTCTGCAGAGATTCCTGAAAGGAAGCGCTCCACGACAAGAAACTGATTAGGTCTGTGGTGAAGCTTACGACTGCAGCAACCCCACGACAATAAACGGATTAGGTCTGTAGAGATTCTTACAAAGAAGAGCTCCACGACAAGAAACAAATTAGGTCTGTGTTGTAGCTTACAATGGCAGCTACCCCACGACAAGAAACTGATGGCCTAATGCCTTTACTTCAAAATATATTAAGGTTTCTGCTGGTATTCCCCGCAGCGTACCTTTGAGATCTCGTTTTCCCGGTATTCTATTAAATAGAATCGTATACCAATGGCTAGGAGCTCGAGTCTGATTTTCCATACAAATTCTGCTTATACTTATGGAATATTTCAGTAATAAGGAAATGTGAATTATAACATTAAAAACTAAAAATACATGTACTAAAATAATTCCTTCTGTTTGTTGGATGTTTCTGCTGGTTACTATCATATATGTGTTCCGAGTTGGTTGGTAGTCCAAATCAGCGGTACGGGGCGGAGGGGTGGTCGGTTTTGCTCCCATAGAGGACAATGGTTGTGTTGCGTCACTGGCTGGTCTCTGGTATACACTTAGCGTTGTATAAAAATCATCGTGGTGATTGTGACGGCGGTCGGTGGCGGTTGGTGGCGGTTGGTGACGGTCGGTGGCGGTCGGTGATGATGGTCACTGGCTGATGCACTCATTATGGCGATCGGGGGCGGCGGTCGGTGGCAGTGAAGGAAATGTGTAACTTCGTTACAAGAGGAAACGTGGCGTTGAAAACGTTCCATGCTTTTTGGGAATATAACGGGTGATTTAAGTAAATGTTAGCGACGGCTACATCTAAGGTTGTTCATTCGGAAGGTCCATTTTTGGGCTACTCGTTTGATCACAGCGACTGGTATCTCGCGAGTAACACGATTATTGTTGGCTTCCGTAGCGTCAATAGTAGCTGGCTTATTCCTGTTGGTGTGATATCGCACGATCTAGGCGGCCAATTTACCGTGGCAAAACGTAAAGTTAACTGTTCACCAAAATGATTTCTCAAAAAGTCTATTGTTTTGCTCGCTTGGTATGACCATGGGCTTGAATTTCAGGACCGTTAACATGGTGCGATGATGGTAACCATTGATGGAAACATTCTGATTTGTTTCATTTTTGAAGAAATATGGACCAATGATTCCGCCAGCCCATAAACTACTCCATACCGTTGTATCCAATGAGCCAGAAATGGGCTTCATCACTGATCAACATTTCTCGGTAAAACACCGGATTGTCATTGAGTTTGTCCAGAGCCCAAACAATACTGAACAAAAATGACAAAGCAGTCAGTAAAAAGCATATTGAAAATCAAATCTCACGATGAATCACCCTATATCTGCATAATTTACATGCGTTGTTCAGGCGTCAGTCCATTTATATTATTGAAAAAAAAAAAAAAATAATAATAATAATAATAATAAACAAAACAAAACAATTATGGCAGATGACAAAATGGATGTCGGTGAAAACAGTGCTGCCAACTTTAAGTTCTATACCTTTAAAAAAAAACCTTTATATTTCCAGCTGCAAATAAAAAATGTCGATTTGTTCTCAAAATTTCAAATAACTTTTCAAGACTCGAGTAAAAAAAAAAAAATATTTAATATGTGGCTTAGCCTGGAATGCGTACCTTTTTATCAGCTGGTAAATCCCTTGCATAAAGTCCTATAAGGCTGTTCTAATGTCCCAATTGATGCCTTTTCTCTCCTATTGCCGTTATAGGACATCCCTTAAAATTCAATTTGAAATTTTTCACTTTAAACATGAATAAATGATATCCGCAAAGTTAAATTTATAGGATTCGATAGAAGATGAAAAAGTCCTGTTATAGCTAGGTAGGTATATACCTTCTCCGAATCCTGAACTGAACTGAGCTCTGGAGTTTGTGCATTTCCTTCCCATTTCGTGTTTCCTATTTGACGGATACGATTGAAGGGGGCGTTTGGCAACCGGATTCCCAAATCAAATTGAAATATTACCAGCTTTTGGGTTTTAATATATATCTATGGTTTCTATAGGATTTTCTTTTTCATATTATTATAACAAAAATCGCGTAGGTTAAATGAAATAAGATACAAAATACCTACTCTTGGATATCTAAGAACAACGTGAAGGTGAAGAAGAAGTGATTTTTGTATTGAGTGGACGACTCAATGCTGCCTCGAGGCAGGCTTTCATTTGGCTGCTGTGCATGCTCTACAAAGAACGAAGATTTATTCTTTTGTTTGCTGATTTTTGAAAATTCAACAGCTTAGGGAAATACATATAGATATTGAAAAGACAAAGACCCATTGTTACCAAATGAACAGGAAGCTAAACGGTTTCCAGATAAAAAGATACGCTCTAAGAGTTCTCTGTGATGGCTCTGTCTGAATGTCTACCTAAATACATAAAAGACACACAAACATGCACAGGCACACGAATTCATGGAATACGGCTCAATTGTTTAAACAGCATCATCGAGTCCTGTGTTACGTATACATTAATACATAGATAAGTAAAGTGAGAACATAGATGGCACACACAACGTTTAGACGGAAACAATGGAAAAAGCCTTCTGTTGACATAGCAATTATGCTAAGCTTTTGTTCCCGAAGATATGATTTTGGTTTTTTTTTTTTTGTCTTTCTGATTCGGATTATTTTTATGTTTTTGATAATTTTTAACAAGAAGTGGAAGTCATTTCGATTGTACAAGAGCTAATTTGAAAATTTATTGATAATGCCATTATTTGAGGGATTTAATTTTCAAGGATAAAATCCTGTTTTAAAGACTTTAACGCTGGAATGAGAATCAATGAACATCCAATACATGCACCACACCAGATTATCTTTTTTAATCCCAATTTAGCTTGTCTGGTCTGATATTTTGTATTTGGCAAGTATAAGCTTGTAAAGAATTTGTAAAAGGCAAACTGATGCAAGCATTTTCCGCATAGCATTGTTTTATTTAAGCTATCTGGTTGAAAATCATTGCAATTCCAATCTCTGCAGCACACTAGATTTTTTTTTAAAGTCCCAAATAACGATTTAGTTTATATAAGCTCCGTTATTTTGGATTTGACAAGTAAGAGTTTGTATTAAACTTGTATAAGGCAAACTTACGCAAACATTTTTTTTAACTTAACAACTTATAAACAAGCTTCTCTAAGACCTTCGAAGTAAGTAAAAGAAAAATGCTATACATGGCTTGCAGAATAGAGCCTTAAACTTACCTGTATAAGAGCTTCAGAAGTTTTCATTGTAAAAAACTTGTTTAATTTTTAAGATCAGTAATTCAAACCTAGCCTTTGAAATATTAAAGCAATTCTATAAACGACTGCTACGCCAAAGTTTCTTGGTTCAATCGCTGATTCCACATAGGTTTTTACCTGGTTCCTGTCTTGTGAGAAAGTAGCAAATCATCCAAGAGTAAAACTTGTCAAGAAATCGCATCTGTACAACCTGCTTGGATCCAGTGTTAAATTGTAGATCTTTTCCATTCCCACAGGGAATCAACGCATACACCCCATTAAACAATTTTACTTGTATAAGGTTCTAAACAAGCTATTTTCATACTGTTATATAGACAAAAACGGCCACAAGCAAATCATTTTGGCGCACATTGCGCAAGCTATTTAACTGCTACAAGACTTTTGTTAGCAGGTGTTATAGCAGCAAATATCCTCACATGAAATGCTTAACAAGACATTTTATGACAGCTACCGCTGGCTTGAGGTGTTATAAAAAGCCATTTGATGACAGGTTTTGCCAATATAGCTTGCATAAATGTTTACATAAAGGTCTATAAGGGCCATTGCACGGAAATACTTTTAATAGCCTGCTTTCATATACAATTCTAAAATGCTTAAAGCAACTATTTTTTTAATTGTCAACGTTTGAAATGTGTGGCTTGCGAAAGTTTGCTTTACACAAACCTTATACAAGCTATTACTTGCCAAATTAAAAAACTTGGAACTTATACTAGCTAAATTCAAATCAAGGTCAATAGGCTTTTTCTATCAGAGCTGTTTCTGCCACCATACTCATTGTTTTACAATGAGTAAAATTTTTAGTTGAAGCTTTCAGTTGTGACACAGAAAATTTATAAAGCAGTTTTTTTCAGTTTGATATGAGTGGAAAATCTGCTAGTGAAAGTAGTTTTATGAGTCCAACAGGAGACAGCACTGAGCTTTCGTAGTTTTAAAGAAATTCGTAGAAAAAAGAGAGCCTTGTGGTACACCACCATTTATCTTATGAATTTCAATCTTGTTAGATATAGCCTTGTTTTGTAATCCATTACATATAGTGCTTTGTTTGTAAATTCTTAACCAACTGCCCCAATCCTTCACTTAGTAGGAGAAATAACTTTTCTAGAGACCCCTCGTTATGGCAAGACCTAAAATGCTTCTATACTATTACAACAAAAAAAGCTCGCCACAACACACTTTGACTTTGGTATTTCTTAAATTACATCGCAAGAATTATTTTATATGAACGCCCTTGCAACGCTCCAAATACCAGAGTCGAAAACAATATCAAAATAATACCAAAACCTCAAAAATATTTCGCTGCGAAAACAAAACCGTTGTAATATAAGGAAAAACTTTTGAAACACCTTTGGCAGAAAACATAAGCAAAACTGCAATAATAATCACAATCATAATAAAAATAATTATCATAATAATTCTTAATTGGGCACAGACACATACATCTTTTTTTTTGTGTGTGTTTTTGTTTGTAACGGTTTCCTGCTGTTATTTTGTTCTTAATTACGACAAGAGTCTGCCATAGAGTTTCGAATAAAGTCAGAAAGAGTAGGTATGTGGGTTGGGTTTCGGGACAAAGGACGAGGAGCTATGAAAATAAAGGAGCAGATTGAGGTTTTGCCTGCCACGGTAATTACAAATGTGATATGTGGTAGCTATGTGAATTTTTTTTCCTTTCGGTAATTACTGTACTTTGCAGCATAAATTTTCTCTACTACTTGAGTGTTTGGGGTGTTTAGTTTCCTGAATGTAATGATGACTCCTCTTGTGATACAACATGAATATTTCTGTGTGGTCCTTGAGAGCAGCTTTTTTTTTTTTTCTTTATACAAATAACATACGAGTAAAGGAACTTTCCTTTGCATCTTTTGGTCCCGATGTATTATGTTGTGAATGTCCTTTTAATTTTTTTTTTTGTTGAACTATGGTCTATTAGATTTCTTGTAAGTATTATACGAAATACTTAACTACACAATTCTTGTTGGATCCTGTGCGCAAATAATTACATTTTCGCACTTTCGAAGAGCGGAATGTGTGGCAAAAAGAAAATTGCCGCATTATCCGCACATGCATTCGAGAGCAAAATTACTCTGGATAATTGGGGTGCAAGAAAATTAAAACCCCTTTATACTAAAGTGTGAACTCTTAGAAGTCCTAACTACTCACATTCTTTACGTCATGTCAGCTCCTTACCATCCAAAGTTACAGCGTGTAGTACACACACAGCTGCTGCAACGTCTTTGGTCTTAATTTGGGTGGAAAATATGTTGTTGAGATGAACCAGAAGTGTTCAATTTTTTCTTTTCTTTTTTGAGGGCAGGTGGCTGCGTTCACAAAGTATGCAATTATCTTGGTGCTTGGTCGAGGGTTAAAAGTAAAAAAGCTTCTTAGTAATTTTAGCTGGATTTTTTCGTAGCATTTATACCAAAGATGGCAGTTCCGGTCGTAGCAGGAAAATTCAATATGGCTGAGGAAATAAATGGAAGTATCAAGTCTACTGGTTGGTTGAAATATGAAACTGATCCGGCTTTGAAAATACTGAACTGAAGATTCTAACTTGTTTTTAGTTTGTTTCAATTCAATGACTGGAAGCGAAAGAAAAGCCTGGCAAAGACATACCTAAGTGAAACCTATTCATATTAATTTTAAAAATCATAAAAATCAAAACTAAAGGCTGTTTTTTAGAAGTGTGGTTTTCAATCTGGCAATACTTTTTTCGTAGTTGGTCTTTGTTGACAGCTGTCACTTGATTTATTCTCAGTTTGGTTTGCCATTTCATAATGCGAATAGACTTACTCCTGAACAACGTTTTGCAAATCGTGCAAATTTATTAAAAAAATAATGGTTCGGTTTGCGCGACGCATCGCACGCTGCGTCCAATATTCGTTCGACATAATCGCCCAGAGGAATTTATTCGAGCCAGCCGCGGCGGCGACTTGCCCGAAATCATTTTTAAAACATAATGGCAAACCTTTATCTTTATAATAAAGCTAAATTTTTGGTCATAACATTAAATTATATGCGTTTTATTTCTTCTTGGAAACCACACGTCTAAAAAGAACACCCTTTACAATCGCACCTAAAAGTGCAGAAACATCAATCAATCAAATTTTAAATAAGAGTCATTTTGGAAGAAATGTCGTTTCCGCCATTTTCTTCTCAACTTGAAGTCAATGAATCCACTTAAGAAGCACATATACAAATATAACTCAAATTTCTGCCACAGAAAGTTTTGTGGGAAAGTGGCTTTTCACATGCACTAGGTTTTTCAGTGTCGCTAGTGTCGACATAGGTGGCATATTTTCAAATCCAAGACTGGGAATATAGGTGCCGAAGCCAAGCACGGAGTAAGCGGTACTGAATTATAAAATGGAGTTTAAATTCATTTATACCTCGAATCGGGTACACGCCAGTTTGACATTTGAAAACAAAGGTATAGGTACGAGTACATGCGAATAAACTGAGTCTTGTTCTGATTCCAAATATGTACGTAGTACTGAGTAAAAAATGAATATGGAGTTCAGGTGACAGTTAGTTAGAGTGCAAACAAAAAGAGACCGATCTCAATGAAATTGATATTGGAAGGTGTTGGCAGCAAAATATTCAACATCAAACATAATTCAACAGTTTCTATGAACATGCCCAGCAGTTTTTTTTAGAGCACAAGAGTATGCAATATTTTTATTGAATTTTTTTGACAGATGAGCTCCTTTTTAAATTCAATTCTTTTTTGTTTAAGCCAAAACAAAGGCCAAGGAAAGTTGCTGAGCTAAATGGTGTGCAGTTTTTTTTTTATTGGGACTTCCATTTTCTAAAACTAGCCTATTCAATTTTGTTTAGATTGTGCACAGGGTGTTGCGCGGTGGAAGCATAGATTTTAACTTTTTAATAGTCCTAGAACTTTTAAAAAGAGGTATTTAAAAAAAAAAATTGGGTAGTAGCACGTGGTTCAAGTCGCTGAAATGGAGTGGTCTTTTCAGGAACTTGTTTTAAAAATAATGAAAGTTTATTTTCAAAACCTCCCCACCCTATGTCTTCGGCATACTGTTCTATATCACTCCCCGGGTTTGAGTTTCCGATCTAAATCTAGTTCTTGTGTTGGGTAACCTATTAACATTGTACACCGACATTTTTTCACGATAAAAGGGGTTCGTCAGAGAACTGGCTCTACCCCTGTTTTTGATTTTTTTTTTTTTCAAATACACGTTTCAGTAATGCAGCACCCTGTTCGTGCATTTTTAAGCGGAATGTGAGTAGGAAAACTGCTTTTAAGTTTGGTTTCTTGTCAACACCCTTAATTATTGCACCGTTTTATAGTAACTCTAGGGCCTTGAGAAATCCCCACTTTGAAGTACCTATATCGATCAAATGGATTTCAATCGATTGAATAACTTTGAACGCTTCAGGATTTGACATCTAGTGATTCAAAATGATGAAACTGCCGTTAAAAAATATCATCTGTCAAAAAAACCTCGCCTCTTCGAGCTTAGCAGTCAAATTCAATCAAATTCTTTTTGATTGTTAACTTCGTTGGAGTTCTGCTTGACAGGATTTTTAAGGACCATATCGCTGGAAGCAAGTCTGAATAATTTTACTACTACCCAAAGCTAATATAAAAAGTCAGTTATTTTGAGATCAATCACACAGGACATCCTTTGCTACCTCAAAAACAGAGTGTAGTGTAGTGTGTTGTAGTTAGGTACTTGCTGATTTTATTTTTGTATTCTTTTTTAACTGATTTACCAAGATTGGTATGGTTTGGCTTCTAAGCCAATTATTTTCCACTCAACTTCAAAAGGCCTCACTTAAGCTTGTGTGTACCTTATTTGGTAATCGTTTTCAAAGGTCCTCTTGTGCATGCCATTCAAAAAAGTAAAAAAAAAACCTGAAAACTGAAAACAGCCAGCAAGCTTTCTCTAACAAAACATAATGGGTGCTGTGTGTATTTCACTCTTCGACTTTGATATCCTGGCTACTCTCGTACTCCTTTCTACACTGTACGAGCATACCTACATATAATGCTACCGTCATCACACTGGGATCCTTCTGATTCTGGTGTGAATTCCCTCGTCAGCATTTATGATAATCACAAAATTTTCATCCCAGAATGAGAAGACTGACGAGTGTTAAGGATACACGTTTTATCTCTCCACTCGAGGTTTTTTTTTTCTTTTTACTCTTGGATTTTTTTTTTTTTTTTTTACATTTTTGCTGAAGCCTTTTTTCTGCCGCAATCCATCGTCGTCGTCGTCGTCGTCGTCCTCAACAGTTTCGTGAGATATAGGGGTAGGGTTGAACCTGGACAAGGTTAGTGTATTTATCCTTTGGGGTGGTCGAGGGGGTGAGGTACTCTTGTATCTACTACTATGCCTGTGAGTGAGGTTAAAAGTTTGTGGAAATTGTGTTGACGATGGATTATAGTAGTCTGAAAACACACAGAATGCTAAACTACACAGAAAGAGGATAAAACAGAAAGCACATACAAAAAAAAAAATCAACGGGAAAACAACAAACAGAAAAAAATAGAGAAATGTTAATAAAGGATAATGGCCAAAATAGGTTGACGATGACGATAGAACGATATAGACCAGAACGACTATATACCTACGACGACGATGATGGCAGCAGGACTATTATAAATAGACAGGACCCTTCAAAAGAGCACTCTTGAAAATTTTCTGACATTTTACACGAACTCAGGTTTCACATTAGGAACGCGCCCTCAATATTCGGTACCCAAACCCGGACCAGGACCCCATCAGCCAGCCAGCGTACTCGTATAGACAATGTTACACTTAAAAAAAAAAAATCCAAAAAGTGTGTCTTTTTATATGGACGTGGAGTATGTGTTTTATGGGAAAGAGAGCTGAAGCTGATTTCATACACACACAGAGCAGAACCAGAGCACAGCACAGGGAATAAGGGAATAAAGTGAAAAGGTCTTTCCCGAGAGATTAAAATGTAGACATTACGTTAAACGCACACGTCATACGCTTAATTATTTACGTGACTTGATTGTCATTGTCAATTTTGCGGCGAATGTTGCAGTGTATATGAAGGTACATCTTTCCAACCTACATACCTATATAGTGTAGTGATGATGGTGGTCTTTGAGGCAGGAATCCTGGGATGGAACTAAGCAAGGACATTAAGTAAAATCCACTTAGGCTGAAATAATCCAAAAAGTTTTTACTATTTTTTTTTTATATTTATTTTGAGTCCTTAAGCTGGGGTTATGGAGTATTTTTTTTATCATCTTAGAAGTGGGTAGGTACAGACTGCTGAGCTTTTGTCTCGGAGGGGGACAATGTACTTAGGGTACTCTTAATGGAAATAAACACTTAGGTATGTATAAGTTCATTTTTAGTGTATATAAAAATAAAAGTTCGTAGTTATAGCACTAGAACTTTCTTTTTTACTGTGACCTGTCCAAAAATTTACCACAAAGAAACTTGCTGCATAGCTTGAAGAATGGAGATGCCTAGTTGGAATCAAACGCCTCAATCACAAGTTTTAAGGGGTATCACGTTAATAATGCATTTCTTTTATTCTCATAAAATCCATTTTCTGAAAAAAAAAGTATCCATTGGCAAGAAGACATAAAATCTGTTCCAACACATCTTTCTGGTATTCTGCCAAGTTTTTTCCGTGAAATTTTGACATTGTGTTCGTCAAGTTCTTATATTTCTTCTTCAGCAAAATAACAAGATTGACTCTAAACCTCTTTTCTCTCGTTTCGATAATTCTAGTTTTTTAAAATTTCCAATCACTAGGCAATACTTCAAGTTGTTTACTGCTAGAAATATACAAATGATCTGTCATGTCATGACAGTAACGTGCCTATCGTAATAAGTACGACAGTTTTCTGACAAAAGAAAAAGAGACTGAAAAAGCTTTATGTTAAATGAAGATACCGCGTGAAGGATGCAGCAAACATACACAAACCATAAATGTCAAAACTTAACAATATCCATATTTAGGCTATCAACTACTAACAGCTGTCAAATATACAGATGAAAGTGTAAGTAAGATTGATACATATATCTCAAACTTAACGAATTTATAACGAAAAGCGGAATCCAATAGTGCTTATACATAACTTCCCTGAATTTACAAGCGTGAATAGTGTAAGTAAAAATTTCAGTTCACATAAAACCCAGTTTGTTTTACAAGCTTTTTGACATGTGTGACTGTCAAAGATGACAGTTCAGTTAATGACGCATGAAAAGTTGGTGAAGTCAATCAACTTTTCATAACTTTCACGAATTTGTTGAGCTGAAGTTAAAGCGTGGACGGACAGCTATCGCCAATGAATTAATTTTATAGCTCGATTTCAATATTCACTTAATTCATTCTACAACTCAAGAATACGAGTTTACTTTTGTGTAATTCCATAGCCATATATGATTTGGTTCAAAGATGGTGAACCAGTCGTGCATTTCATTTAATTTTAGTTCTAAGACAAATTGTTCGATCAAAACCAATAATTAAAAAAAACATTATTGTGATGTTACAGAAATACAATGGTGACGTTTTGTACAACCAATGTTGGCATACCTTGTATTTTCGTATTTTCGTGATCTTAATTTGGTTAAGATTCTCTTTGTTTGTTCTCTTTGTTCTCGAGACTCGTTGTTACTCTTTACAGCTTCAATTTTCTTTTGTGGTTTCTTACGTTACGTTACAGTAACTTCTGTTTCCTCTCTTTCATTTGACATCTTGTGATTCTCTTCAGTGCTTAAGCCTTCTCAACAGTTTGTGAATGACAGGTTGATGTATTTGATGGTCTAAAAGGGTGTTTTTTTTTTTAGAGCGATAGAACTACATTAAAAAAAAAAAAAACAGATTTATAAATTGCCCCTAAATTGACTTTATTTGAAAGATGATTCTTTGCCATTTTTGTTTGCATAATGATTTCAGGAATATGGCAATGGCTGGCTCGGATTAAGCCCGATTTCGAGGTCTAAATTTCGATCACAATAACGCTGCGGATTTTATTTTCCAAACCTTCAATAGTATCTGGCCTATCAGTGTAGACAAGAGGCTTCACATACTTTCCCAGAAATATGAAAATCGGAATCAACAGCAATCTCGTTTCGAACTCATTCTTCGAATGAACCCCAATTCGCATGTGTTGTTCAGGCGTTAGTCAATGCATGATGAAGTGGCAAGCCAAACCAAACATGGCATATGATAAAATGGTTGTTTATGAAAACAGTACTGCCAACTTAAAGTTTTATACCTTTTAAGAAAAACCTTTACAATCACTTATTTGGCTTAAGGAAATGACGCCTTAAAGGAAGGAAAGTGTTCCACTCACAACTCACTTAATGTTAAAATGGATACCCGCTACGAAGATAACAAGGAATAACTATATGCTTAGGTTTTTCGCATAATAAGTGTCGATAACATTTTTTTTTAAAATCCGAAACATCATTAAAAGATTATTTGAATAATTAAACTCATTATTTATGACTAACCTGAACGAAATTCGAAAAACCTCAACAAATCACTTTGATTTTTATTGTGAAGACGTCACTATTTTAGCATTCAACAAGGAAACAATAAGTTATTATTAGACAATGAAACGATAATTTGTTGTTTGATAATATACACCCCCTCTTCATCTATGGGGACGTAAACAAATATTTTGTGTGTTTCCCACTCAACATACATAGATACCTACTTGTGCTGAATTTATTTTCATCAACATCAGCATGTGTTTACCAAAAAAAAAAAAAATTAGCTATCCAAGTAAAGGGACCAAGACAATGAACGATGATTCAGGACCTACCTATACCCTACGTCAAAAAAAAAAAAAAAAAAAAAAAAAAAAATAGTCGAATCATCCTTTAGTCTCCTCTGTCTGTCTAGTCAAAAGAAATTCCTCCATTTCACAAAAAAAAAGAAGATACAATGAAAAAGGACAATCATGTTGCCACCGACACCCACGACGCCGACGATCTCTTACTGTGACAACAAGCAAGCTCGAAAAAATGCTCGAAATATGCTTTTGCTTCCAATTAAGCCAACACGAGTTATTTTTTTTTGTGTGTGAATACAATAAGGATAATGATAATAATAACAATAACAATATTGCATGACATTTTCTTATACCAATCATATATGTCTCATATACATACCTATACAACATTTATTTATAAGGACACACATCAGGATACAAACATTTGCCCAACCCAGCACCAGCACAGCAACCAGCACCAGCACATCATTAAACCAACTGAGGCGGGTGTAACGACAAAATTTAATGGAGCTAAACAAAAACTTTATTGCTATTATCCTAATTGAACGGTACAACAGGACCCTGTCTGCCGCTGCCGCCGCCGCCATGCGCCACCACAAACATACATACATACAAATAGAGATGTTATAGGCTAACAAAACAATGCTTCACTTACTTTATTATACTCGTAGGTTGTAGTATAGGTATGTTTGTAGCATATTCTCTAGTTTAATAAGTGTTTGTATGTAAATGTAGATATGCGTATGTCCTTATACTCCTTACTCCTTTCCTTAGTGTGTTTAACAAGAGCGACAAATTAGTTTGAAATGCACCACATATTGAGTTGAGGTCCTTATATCTCTGAAAAACAACCCCAACCCCAACCCCAAATCCTTGTTTCAGTTGAGTGTCTTATACGATTATATTACTGCATAGTCCTTCAGATAAACATCCCTTTACTGTAGATGCGTGTAAATCTGCTTATATCTCGACGACGAGGACGAATGTCATTCGAGTATATTTTGTGAGTAACGTTTTGTTCAAAATTGCTAGATTTTGGTGCAGGACAAATTAATTCGACAACAAGGATCATTCTAGAGAAAAGGTATAAAGACTCTGTTTTTATCCTTTTGTGTTGTAATTTTAAACTCAACAAAGAGGAGTGTTGTGTGTGTGGGCTGTGGGGGGTTGGG
This sequence comes from Platycheirus albimanus, assembly GCA_916050605.2. Taxonomy (NCBI): domain Eukaryota; kingdom Metazoa; phylum Arthropoda; class Insecta; order Diptera; family Syrphidae; genus Platycheirus; species Platycheirus albimanus. The sequence continues at coordinate 14,243,651 of OU696698.1, read as the reverse complement.
TGATGTTTAAGTTAAATGGATGATGGGTGGGTGGATTGGATACAAAAATAATTATAAGGGAGGAGGGCGATAGGACGAAATTACTCAGTCATAATTATTTTTCAGTTATTTGACTCTCCTCGGAGATTTCTTTATTTTAAAATATTACATGCACGTCTCAAGGATAGGAAATTATGTACGTGAGTTGTAGCCTTTTTTTTCTGCGACGAAGACTGTAAGGAGAGACCTTTTGGAATAACGTATGAGTGTGAGTTATAATGGTTGAAAAGTATCAAAAGATTCATAGCTTTAAGACCAAGAGGGTGCCATATTCATAAAAGTATTTACCGTCGTCGTTACAAGGGTTCGTATAGCACTGTTTCATGGGAAAGAAGCAATTATTTACCTACCAACCCACACAAGAGCTAAGGTAAAAAAAAGGTTTCTTTCTTTAAACGCTCTTTTCATGATAAATTTTATTTGGTCCTTCCGACGAAAGAAATATTAAACTCAATTTCAAAATTCCAGTGAAGAGGGCAATACAAAATGGCCAATGTGCTAGCCAATTTATTTTGTTTGGTTTCTCTTAGATTTTCCTTCAGCACAAGTTTAAGCGGCAATAAAAAAGGTGCTTCTACGAAAAATTATATAAAGGGCGCCCGACCTTAAGAAAACTTCGATACATACATATATTGGTTTGAATTTCTGTAATTTATACTGAGATCAGAAAGTTGTGCAGCGTAATGCATTTCACATTCTTGCAGTGTGGCTAAAAAATGAGTATCTATGCTTAGAAGTACGTTAGAAATTAGGGGGGAATTGTATAAGGTACGTTTTAATCTGGCTGAAGCATTGTTTATAAAAGTAGCTCTAAGACTAGGTGAGATATTAAAGTGAGAAAAATATTTCAGCAATTTTTCGTTCACCTATATTCTTAATCTTGGGTTGAGATAAGATTTTGGGGGCTTTGGTCACAGCGAGAAATCTGCAGGGACTTAACTCCTGATCACGGTGACAGATACTGACGAAGATGTGAGGTTTGCATTGAACTACCTACGTGAAAACTTGCAGAGATTTGTGAGATTATTAAGCTGGAATTTTTAAAGAAGACCTCAAGTTTGTGAAGAATGCCTTTATTTCTTACATTGTTGGCTAGACAAGATTTAAATGCCTGAGGCTTTTAAAATGTTCTCCAAAAATCATAACGATACATGCAGATCAGCAGATAAATAATTAACCACCCAACAATTGGTCATAATAATTCCCTAAGCAGATGTGCAGCTTTTTAAATGCTAAACATAAAACAATGGTTCCTACATTGTCAAGCGCTACGTCTTTTCCGAAAGCTTGTGTAAAGCTGCTGCAGCAACACTTTAAATCGTCCGGGATCATAGTGCAGTGATCAGATCCTTCCATTTCTATCTGTTTCTAGCTACGATTCCTCATTGGTCATCCACGAGTGCAAATTCTGGAACTGAGCTAACTTCATGATATACTTGACCTCCACCTCCATGTTTCTTTTTTGTATACCCTATTCAATAGAATGGGTATATTGTATTTGGTGTGGAGTTTGTAACATAAAGAAATAATACCGTTAGGTATAGAAAAGTTTATATTTATTCTGACTCCAAATCAAAAGTCTATAGTCGATTAAGCCATGTCCGTCCGTCCGTCCGTCCGTCCGTATGTATACTCTCTAGAGGTCGCAACTTTTCAGCTAGAAAGCTGAAATTTGGTATTCATAATTTTTGGTTCAAGAGTAAGGCTAAGTTCTTGATAATCTGGCTATAGTTGCATTACAGCCAAAAACTGCAAAAATAATTGGTATCGAACACAAAAATGGTACTGAACTCCAACTGACACTGGCAGTCATTGTTAAAAAAAAAAGATGCGTCTATTCGCAGGCAGTGTAGTGTCGTTACTCTTTCAAAATTTCAGAAGAGACAAAATATCAAGCATCATTTTTTTTAATTAATTAGATGCATAACTTACCTGCTCTTTACTGTTTCTCTTAAGCTCGCTTTATTACGTGTAAAATTAAGTCTTCGTCAGTGTTGTCGTACATAGAATACTTTTTTTTTTTAATTTCAAAGCAAACTGTGTAGTAATTGAAAACTAATGCGAATGTGAGTTTTTCTTTTTTTTTGCTATTCTGTCACACCTTAACTACTTAACTGATCATCATGAAATTTCTTACACACATTGTCAGAGACAAAAAAAGGACATAGGGTACCTATCATAACGAACAAAAAATAGGTACTGCTCCCGAGGGATGGACAAACTTTTCCACGAGCAAAGCATCAAACATGATAACAAATTCAAACAAAAATTAAGTTTAAAAACATCTAATTAAAAAAAAAATGCCTCCCCAATTCCCAAATGTATCTTAAATCATCTCTAAAAAAAGAAGTAATTGTAATCAATTGGAGAACGAACTTAATCTCAAAAGCTTTCATTTTTACTTTTTGCAACTCTTGTATTGTTTTCCATTTTCACTGTGCCAGAATGTAATTTAATTGGAAATTGGAAACAACACACCGTTAGATAGCTCGGCAACGAAACAAAAAAAAAACCAAGAAAATTCGTACAAAACGAAAAATAATTAGAAATAAAGCTTTCGAGAACCCTAATTAACCCTTGACTGTGAAATAATATCTCCTGTGCAATCAGGATCCATAGGAAGCGGGATTTCTGCTTTAACTTTATTTTGTTGTTGTTTCGATCTCTTTTTTTCTCTTCCCTTTTTGCCTCCCTTATCTCATTGCAATCATAATAGAGAACAACAGCATCCATTAAATTTCACTTTTTAATTAACATTGATTGTGACCTGCTGATAGAAATTTATATATAAAAATGTAAAGGACCTGCTGTATACCTGTACACCTTTATAGTAGGAAGCTATACCAATTTTTTTCTATTTTGTGCTTTTTAATTCCACGAAATAATAAACATTTTGTGTACAAAAAAACACAAAATTTATTTTTAATTTTTAAAGATTTTCTCGCCCCAGCCCTGATTAGAGCGAAATATTGTTGGTTGGGTTTGAATGGATGAAGCTATATAATTGTTTTGTTCAATCTAGACGAGCGCTGAGCTTAAATCGCCTCGAGACCAATCCAATTGGCGAAGGCATCTGCTCTGGAAAATAATTAAATTTAAAATTTGTGTATTTTAATTAAAAAGTTTGGATTTTTTTTGGGAGGTTTTCGTAGAAAATTAGGGAAAACATTACAAAATATCAAAAAAAAAAAAACCAGAAGCGTTGTTGTTAAAAATGTATTTTTTTCGCGATAAAAGGTACACCCTATGTCCTTTTTTGTTCCTCCTACATTGTGTGTAAACAATTTCATGATAATCGGTTGAGTTGTGGAAGAATTTTTTATAAAAAAAGGGGTTTTCAATAAGGACGGGTAGAAGTTGAAATGGAATTTAACAAGCCGTGTGTGAGGTATTGACAAAATTTTTTTTTATTTAAAAGGCCCATATACGCCATTATGTTTGAAATATATCATCGTTAAAATGGAAATTTGGGTCATAAACACAGCCATTTATCTGAAATGAGTTTTGAACTCCTGGGTCAGTTGGTTCTTGTACAAACAAAGGCTCAAGTATCGACAAAAATTCGTCAAAATGAAGTCTGCAAAATTCTAAGTTCTTCTGCACGGCCAGGAATCGGTTGCCTTGGGTTCTGCTGAACACTTTCACTGATTTCGGCCGATCTTGCATTTTTCTCCAAATATTGTGTATTCTTTAGAACTCCGCAATCGTCAAAGACAAAGAGCTTCTTAACTGTTCTTTGGTGTTACCCAAGACTCACGTGGTATCCACACAAATTTCCAATTTTTAATCCTGTGATCCATCACCTACCAAAACTTTTTTCACCCATTGATTGCTTAAGGTGCTCTGAAAACTTTAAAGTGTCCTTACGCTTCCATATGCTAAGTAACTGAAAACAATCTTTTGTTTTTAAATAAGTGAATATACATAGTTTGCAAACTTTTTCCTAAAAGTTCACAAAGAAAATGGATATAATGTAGCTACTCAATCTTCTCTAAGCGAATATCGCCAAATGCTCTTTGCTGCAACTCCACAAGCGATGTTTTGATTTCATCTAAAAAAAAAAAAAAAACTTCACCTCATTTTCAAAACAACAACTCATCCCATCGAACGAAACAACAATGACAATGAAAGCAGAGTGCATTGCACTATACCAAACAGGAGGAAGGATAATGCAACAAATGCTTATGTTGCTTTTCCATGCTCTAAAAAGGAACTCGCACACAAGCTCTCCCATTCTGCTTAAAACAATATATCTCAGAAAATATGTAAAAGTATTTGTGTGTGTGTTTTAGTATATTTTTTTGTGTCTACAACAAGGACATTTTACTACATCCCCCATACTATACTCCAAAAAAATTTCCTTTAAAACCAGAAAACAATAAACCTCGAGGGCAAACTCGATTTTCTGTATTTAGATGTTCCCAAACACTTTAAGGCACTTACCAGGGGTGATAGCTATAGTAGGTTAGATTGGACGTCTTCGACATATAGAGAAGAGAGAACGAGGTTCAATCTGTCATCGTCAGTATAACCAGAGAGAAAAATGAGTTCCATCATCCGTAAGGAAAATCTTTGTGTGTCCTTTCCCTAGTTGAATTCCTCAACTGTTATCGAAATTTTGCACATTATCCTTGCACCCATTGTTGTATATATATGGATGGATGGATGGATGGATAGATGGACGGGTGGACATACTTGTTTCTACTATAATACCATCGCATCAGTGTGGGTGGTAACTGTGGGTATACTTATCGAAAAGAAAATCCCAAAATAACTGGAGCACCGCAATGAACCCAACTATCAAACTATAACCAAACCGACCGACGACCTTTTGTTGCCTTTCGTTGATGTCGATGATGGTTCTCCTAGTTTCACTCTATGATGCAAGTTTACTTTAGATAGCTATGTATTTTTTTTTTGTTTATTATTATTTTAATAAAATAGCTATTTACTTGTGATTGGGAATTTCTCCATTTAATTTGTTTGTGAAAAATATTTTTTTTTTGTTACTGTTTCCATTTGTTACATTATTTTCCAATTTCAAAAACATCTTTAATCGTCAAAAATGTAGGCAAAAAATAGTACAATTTCCGTTAAGTCACAAGATCGAGGAGGCCTGTTAACAGGAAATAAAGTTGTCACCAAATTGATTTTACAGTAAATTGTGGTCAAGCACGCTGTATGGCAAGTTGCGCCGTCTAGTTCGAACCAAATATCGTGGATGTTTAGCTGATTAATTCTTGGAAACAAAATATCAGTCAGCATGGCTCGATAGCGCCGCTTGCAATTCACCGAAACTTCCTATTCTTTCCTAATTTCGAAAGAAATATGAACCGATGTTGCTTCTAGCGAGTAAACCTTATCAAACAGTTAATTTTGATGTATGTACTATGGTGATTCGATAATGGCTTGAGGATTGTCTTCCTTCCATATTATGGCAATAATTCGTATTGGTGAAGCTATTAATCGTTTAACCAAAAATTCAGCTTCATGACTAAACAGAATAATTCTTCGGTAAAAATTCCTCTATGAATTTTGTACATTTTCAAAGTAAATTTCCACAATTTGAAAGCGTTGTTCTGGCGTTAAATGATTCATGATGAATTGCCAAATATTACTGAACAGAAATGGTCAACACAGTTTGACATTTTCAACTGTCAACTCATAGATAACAACCATTGAAACTTCTCATGCAGCTGAAAAAACACCCTTTAGATGCCGCAAATCCACTGCCTCTGAAAGTATCTCTCCCATTGTTTTGAAGAGGTGTGCTTTCATGCTGACAAAACCACTGCCTCAGCTCTTTCATCTGTCCTATTCTACAAGGTCTCTTGAAAAGTCGGTGGAAACCACCATTTGTCCAGCTCGTTTCGAGCAATTGCACTCGTCCCTCCTTTCCAATGTCATGGGAGCTCTGATACCCCATCGGATCAAGAAAAAATATTTTTAGACTGAAACTTCCCTATGACCGAGAGTAAGTTCTTCGGAGCAATAAGTCCACTGGTGATATGATGGTTTGTCTCACGGAACAGTACCACCAATTTTTACATCGTTTTGAAAAAAAGTAAGATTATTGCGCTTGAAATCTCAAAAGCACTATTTTTAATAGAGTTTGGCATCAAGCTGACATATCGGAAGTGAGTGCAATTGGTATCGAATAACTTCTTCTTCGAAGGATTAGAAGTTATACCTTTCGGACCGTCGAATTTCACGTTGTCTTGAACAGTATTCAGGCTGATAATCCTTTTATGAAGGTACTGGTGTCTGGTGTACCACAGGGTTCTGTTCTGTCTCCGATTCTCTTTCTTTGTATGCCCTATTCCATAGAATGGGTATATTGTATTTGGTGTGGAGTTTGTAACATAGAGAAATAATACCGTTAGGTATAGAAAAGTACATATATTCTGACTCAGAATCAAAAGCCTAGTCGATTTAGCCATGTCCGTCCGTCCGTCTGTCCGTCCGTCCGTCCGTATATATACTCTCTAGGGGTCGCAATTTTTGAGCAAGAAAGCTGAAATTTAGTATATATAATCTTTGGTTCAAGAGTAAGGCTAAGTTTTTGAACCGGTAAAATTCGCTCACAAACACGCCCACAATCACCATTTTTGTTGAACAACCTCAATTTGGTAAAATTAAATTGTTTTTTGTACAGTTATGATAAAAGCATAACGCTAAAATTTTGCACGCGCAAGCTTCAGGTAAACCTTCTTCCAACTAATTAAAAAAAGTCAGTTTCTTTGTGGGTATTACTTGCACATAAACATAAACATCAAAAAATTTGATTTTGGGCGTGGCTGACGCCCACTTTTCACTAGAATTTATAAAAAATTGTTTTTGTAGATAAACGGTACTTATAACGAATCTGTAAGCCAAAAATTTGCGTCTCTTAGTAGAAACTAAAAAGTTTGCGCATGAAAAGAAGTTTTTGAATTTCGAGCTTGGCTTACGCCCACTTTTCACGAAAGAACGAAAAACGTAGTTTTAAAAATTTAAGGAACTTCCAATATTCAACTTTAACCTTTTTCCTTCCGTTTGTTATTTAAAAAATATATCTCTAAATTTTCTTAAGTTAATTTTTTCAATACGCCTACTTTTAAAGGCGTGATTTTGATAAAATACCTTTGTTCAGGTAAGATTGTTTAAAAACTACTCGATTCAGCTGTAGTTTTACACATATGCCTAAATACTGATCAAAGCTCAGTTAGTGCTTCAAATTTTTAAGACACGTCCACTTTTAAGGGGCGTTTCCGCCAATAGTCGTATAATGCATTAATTTTCTAACGTTTTTTAACTATCGGTCGCAGTTTTGAAGTAAAAAGATGAACACTTTGAGTTATATTCCTTGGTTACGTAGCAGAGAGGGGTCCAAGAATTGTTAGAAACACCCATATAATCGCTATTTCCATTCAAAATCTAATTTTTAAAAATTTAATTTTTGTCTTGTTTTGTTCAAATCGCGATCTGCAAGAATAAAATTGAATGTCACTGAGCTCATACTGATTGCCTTGGCAATAAATAGTCTCAACTTTGGGCGTGTCACACGCCTTTTTTACTGTGCCAGCACTAATTGAACATCACACCAGACAACATTAATGTTATTGAATTTTTTCTGTCTGCTAAAGAAGAATTTTGTTTCTGAAACCGAAACATCGGCTGGCTGCGGCAGCCGAACGCATACACATACAAAAATATAAGGAATAGGGTATCCAACTGTTCGTTGCAAACGTACTGTAGCTCTCGCTTATGTTTTAATGTTATTTTGTGTAAGACTTTTGGTCCGTTCTGTTTAATTACCCTTTTACTGCATACTCGTTATCAGTTGACTGGTGTTTGGAGAGGGATGTGGAGCTGTGCAATGGAAGACAGACATTCAAAAGCAATGTGTATCGGTTTATTCTATTCAATTTTCCTAAACTGTGACGGATCAATTTTGAATAAGTACTTGATGATTTCTCTGTGCGTTGATTTTTTGCAGGACCTACAATTTTACTCTGACTTGTACTCCGGAAAAAAATTTAGGTGAAGTCAGTGATCGAAACCGGAACTATTGGCGTGAAATTCTTACATACTAAACACTACTCATAATTTCAAGAACCTCAGTTAAACATTTTTTTGGGATGAACAAAGTTTGTATGGCATAAGCATTCTTGAAAAAGATACCGACTCCAAATATAGCAATAAGTTTCCCCCCCCCCCCCCCCCCCAATTAAAAAAATAAGAGAAAAATTTAAAGTTCAAGCAAAATGAAATAGCTACAATCATCTGGAGAAATTCACCATTCAATTGTTGCTATAATCCAGGGTACATTCTACCAAAACTTCTTCTTTTTAAAGTAACTCCACTATCAGATAGGGAGGAGGGCGATGCAGTATACATAGAACGTAGAGTGTCCTCATCTGCTTTCCAAGCCATCCTCCGTCGTCGTGTCTCAGATGACACGAATGTGTGGGAAGAATAAAATCCCCACACGTATAAAATATACACTGCCACATATAGGAAAGGTTTACCTAGAATGGGGTCAATCCTTGACAAATACTAAACTTTGAAGGACACTCGTGCATGTTGATGATGCGGTGAAATGAAGGAAAACCACCAACGACGACAACAACAACATCAAGAACAAGAACAACAACAACGACATCAGCAACATCAACTAAAATTGGGTTGAGAGTTGAGACCAATGATCGGACTAAGATTGTTTGTGTGTCACCCGCGCCACAAGAAGGGTTCACCAATTCAAACAAAACGAAGCACACATACCTACCTACATATACAATAGACAGACACATAAACTTGTTGTCCTGACACTTCTTGGGGAATAGGGAGCTTAGTTTGAGAAAATGTGATGACTGTGGACGAGGAGGTACCTATATAGTATAGAGCTGTGCGGGGTGTGTATCTTGCGGATACTCGTGTGGTTTATTGATTTTGTTCGTTTGCGGGCTGTCATTTTGGTGCCTTTTGTTTTATTATTTCAAGAGTTCCGCAGAGCTTTATTATATCAAAAACCCCAACGAAGGAAGAAATGAGGATAGGTGGAGAATTTCTAGGGGTTATTGTGAAAGGACGATGGGACAATGGTTTGTGGAAAAGTGTAAGAATCTGCAGTACTTGATTGGAGGTGCTTCACATGTGAAGGATTCAATTGAAAGTTACGACGACAACAATATACCAAGACCAACGTCGACGTCGACGTCGACGTTGACGACGAAAACAAAAACGACAATGGCAACGACGAGGACTACGACCGACACGCCGACGACGAGGACGACTGTAGAAAGAGCAAACACAGAGTTGAGTTAAGAGACCTCACTTTTTTGGTCCTTTTTGTATGGTGATGCTGCTTATGGAGCGTTTTTCTTGCATTAATTAGACTGGGAAATTGGCTAGGTTGGAGGTTTTTTTTTAGGGTTTGACAAGGGTAAAACGCGTAGGGTGGACATCTGAATGGTGAAACATTAGCTCTACTTGAAGAGTTACATTGAGGTAGAGTTTTTTTTTCTTCTTTGCCTCAGCGAGCTATGGAGTGGATTAATTAAGGTAAATGTTTCTGAAATATATAGTACCCTTCGGCTGAGAGTTGATGGAAGGCACAAGATTTACCTGAGTTTTGTATTTTTTTTTTTTTTGCTGATGCAGAAAAAGTTAAAGCTTGGTGAAGCATTTTTTACTTAAATTTAAGAGTGGATAGGTTGTGTTTTGTGTATTTGCGTTGTCCTTGCATAAAATATATTAGATTTATTTGTAGGAAAGCAGCATTTCTAGAAGAAATTAGCATTACATTATTTTCGCAAGAAAAAATTATGTCCAAGCTTTTTAAACCTGTGTCTACCTTTAAATTTTGAATGAAAAATTGAAAGACATTACTCATATGGTTTTCAGTTATACTAACTGTTTCTAAATTACAGAAATTTTGCTGGATGATAAGGGAACAGACATGAGCATAGATTAGAGATGTCCTTCTCTGACCAAAGGCATTATTTCTTAAATCCCCTGCCAAGAGCACTTTCCGTATCAAAAAATGTTTTGGAAAATTTTTTAAACAGTTTGAAAATGAAACACCAAAAAACTGTTGAGGATAAAATTGAGGTGAAGTGGCACTAGTTAGTTGAAAAGTGACACTACGACTCCAGTTTTGTTTTGTCAACCAATCTTTACTTTAGACCCTACGCATATAGGTCACAAAACTTAAGAAATTGAATGCTTGTTGTTGATGTCTTACACAACAGCAAGGGCTAGTTACGTTAAGAAATGAAAATATGTCAAAGATCAGAAGACGAACCTTTCTAATACAAAATATTGACCGACTCATGGTCTTTTAGTCATAAATCGATATCAGGTTCGGAATAGTCCGATATAAAACATTAACACAAAATTATAAAAGCTTAAGCTTTTGGTAGAATAATAATGCCACAACCTAAAATACAAGCAAATTTTATTACTTTTAAAGCTCTTAAGGGCAAGTACTCGTCTCGTGAAAAAATTGAAATTTTAATCAATCAAAACATAACATGAGTAATTTTTTAGACGGTTTTTTACCTGCGATTATAGGTAGGTACTATAACCCAAGTTATGCATTCGTAAAAAAAATTTTTTTTTTGGACAATCAAACATAACATTACGATGATAGAGAAGCCTAAAACAGTGGGTGCGACAATTATGTCTGTCCGTCCGTCTGTATCGGCACCTACAGCCTAAACGGCTGGAAACTTGGTAGATAGTATTGTATTATGACGTCCTACAGAGGGGTTTTTGGAATTAGTATTCTAGCTTTAAAACTAACGGTACCTGCCATACTATTTTTAGTGAAACATTAATTTTTCTCAAAAATGGCTGCTACGATTTTGATAAAACTTTCTGAATAGTGTTTTATGTGCAAGCTTTATGTTTTGGTTGGAATAGGTTTTTCAGGAAAAGTCTTATAACGGTACCTCCTATAGGACCGGTTTTTTTAAATCCGATTTTCTCGTAAGCCACTTGACGGATTTCGATGAAATTTTTAATGTAGAAGCCCTTTTATAAAAGAAATAACAGAAATTCTTAAATTTTTCAAAAAAAGTTTTTTTGAGTTTTTTAAAAAAGTTTCAAATTTTTTTTTCAATTTTTGTTTTTTCCAAAAACGGTTTAATCTATATTTTTTTCATTTTATTTTTCTGATATATTTTCGAAAAGCTTTAAAAAAAAACTGTTTTTTGAAAAATCTGGTCCAACGATTTTGAAAAAAATTTTCGTCAAAATTCAAAAACGTAAAAGAAACCTGATGGCTTACTTCATTTTCTTCAAAAAAACGTTTTAGGTATTGATTTTAAAGTGATTTATAAAATGTCATATGATTTTTTCAACTCTTTTTTCCCAAAATCTCAAGCACCCAAAACCATTTTAACACATTAGAGCAAGTTCGTACGACCCAGTCGTGCACTTTATTTTTTAAAGTGTGGATCTAGCAGTTTTCCATCCAGGATATGGTGCCAGTTTTCTTTTCAAATTTATTCATAAACGGCTTAAAAGATTTTAATTAAACACAAATAATTTCAAAAACCTATAGAGCATTGTTGACAAAACTGGGTTTTGTTTTTGGTTAAAATGTTCATAAATGAAAAGAGGTTTTAAAGACTTCAAATATTAGAGCAAATATTGAAATTAACAACGAAGACCTGGCTTCAGCGGTTATATTAAACTGGCCATAAGCCCACAAGGAAATACTTGCATCATAATATTTACCAGAAAATGGCATTGCTTTTTTGCAGATTATTTTTTTTTTAACGTTGGCTCACCTAACTGGCGATTCAGTCTAAACAAAAAATTCAGCTTTTTTTTTTGTCTAAAAAACGGCTGCTTTGACTTTTTTCAAACTACCTATGAATGTAACAAAAACAAAAAAATAAAAATGCTCTTGGCTTAGAACTATGTGATATAAGTCTGGTTTTAATTATTTGCAGAGTTTTTGTAAAATGATATAGCATTTTTGAAGTTTATCGTTTGTAAACGGCATTTTTGGACAATGGTTTTGGCTTCCCGACTGTAAGATTGAAACATCGAGCTGCGAGTTCTCAAATTAAAAAACTCAATTCGGATTTCTTATATTATGCAAAAGTGGGAGCCCTGCCTTTTTTCAATGACGACACCCTTGATCTTGATGCTTTTCTTAAATTATGAACATTTAAAGTTTAATTCAAAGACAAATAAATAAAGATTTGATTTTCTCCTAATAATTTTGAATACATATGCGCTCGTAACCAACGAAAAATCATGATGCCAAAACAGGTTTCAAACTTATTTTTCCGTTAGTTTAGTAAGCTTTCTTGGTAACCTTTCTTCATAAATAAAAAAAAACGCGGACATTGCTAACATGCACTTACCTCTTGTTCCATATAATTTTCTCTTAAGCAGGGTGCTGTATAATTTATTGGAAATAATTTGAGAAATGATTTCAGATTTACGCGCGTGTTTTAAAAAACAGAAATTCAATAAACTTGCTCCTATAGGAAAATATATTTTTTTAAAGCAACAAAATTCAAAATTATTTAGAAAATTAATTAAAATGTTGCTATGAGTGTTTTCTTAGCAAAAAAATATGCTGAAATGTAACGTTTGTGTTTCTAGTAAATGAAATTGAAAATCGTTCGAACAATATTCTGAAATTTTGTTTGAACCTTTGAAACAGATAAATTTATAACATTTAGAAGAATTTAAATTTAATTTAATAGACTCGTTTCTGAGATATAGCTACCTACAAGAAAGCAAAATTTAATTTTTAAAATCAATACAAATAGGAAAACAATTTTTTAAACATTTTGCAATGCAATATCTATCTTTTATTTGAGTTTTAATGGCTTGCTGTGTTCAAAATTTTATTAAAATTAGAAGTATGGTTTAATCGAAAATATAATTTAAAAACTCGGTTCTATGATAGTAGTTATTACTATGAGGTAAATTCTGCAAAATCTACTCAAACCAAAAGTCAAATTGTTCCGATACAGCACTCAGAGAGTTTATATCAAAATCATTGGTGACGTTTTCAAAAAATTAAACTAAACCTTATAAGCCTCGCTAATATTTGTTTAATGTCTTGTTTGAATTTACAGATTTTAAGTTTTGAGCCCTCTTCAGTTTTTCTTGCCCATGTTCATTTTTTAACTTTCAAGTTACATTTGTATTTGCTCTTTAGGGCAAGTAATTATTTTATAAAGAAAGAAAATCGAATAAAGAATATTAATAAATTGGTTTTTGCATACCGTCCGTCGTTCTGTCTGTGCGGATGTGCGCTTTTTCACTTTATGTTACAGCCTAAACAACTTCACGGATTTTTTTCAAACTTGATAAATAGCAGTTTGAAGAAAAACGATTGTCGAGGTTTTTTTATTTTGTTTGTCTCAAACTGGTACCTTTCAAGTAACAGTTTTTGTCATTTTGGATTTGCTCGAAAACGGCTCTAACGAAAACTGCAATTTTTGTTTTTGGCTCAAATAGTCGTAACGATAATCAGGTTTAAACGGATTTTTTCAAACGGCCATAAGTTCGCACCGACTTTATTAAATTGATTCATTGCCATTTTTTTAGTGAAGCCTTTCCAAACGGTTGCTCCCATTCAACGAGCCGTTGAGTATAAGCCAATTTTTTTTTGGTTTTTTCTAATTTGCTCAAAAAAGGCTCTACCATTTTTTTTTTAAAAGTCTGTATGTAATATAAAAGAATACTTTGAAGAAAACTGCATTTTTAGTTTTTTTTGCTACAAATGATAATAGCGGAAATGGGTTTTAACATTTGTTCTTATTGCTCGAAAAGTTTGTTTCGTCGTAGTTACACCCAAAGAGCAAGTACGTGCGACCCAGTCGTGTATTTTATTTGATTCTGCTTTACAAATATTTTTTTATTGTTCTCCTTTTTGTGTCTTATAACCGTAACAATAATATAAAACTATTACGATTCCTAGAAAACTTGCTACAGATACAACTTTTCCTATTAACTTTTTGGTTTTGGTAATTTTTCATTACAGAGAAAAAACTGTAGAACAATTTTTTTATTAAACATGTCATTGAATGAATCATTTCTCAAAAAAATTTCACATCAAATTAGTTAACACCCTGTATTTATAACCAAATGATAAAAAAGGCCTCTCATCATCTTCTAACTGCACTTTAATCTCTTTAACAACAAACAAAATTTTCAAACGGGAAAACCGTTACTAAATGATATGCAATAATGCCAGAGACCAAAAAATTCCACACACAAAATTGCATGGCAATAGCCCAATGAGCAAAACAGTCCAATGACACGTCATGATTCATGACCAATATTATTAGAGGATAACAATTATTATTGAGAGCATGACCCAGATTAGGAATCGTCCATTTGTTCGTCAGCCGTAGTCGTTGTTAGAACTCGCGAGGACGTTATCCGTTTAATTGTCAATTTTTTTTGAATATATATTTTTTAATCAGTGGTGCGCGCACAGTGTAGTGTTGGTCGATAAAACAATTAAATTTATATATTTATATTTTTTTTTTTATTATAACAGTCGATTTGAGTATTTTAATAAAAAATAAAAAACAAAAAAAATATAGTTTTTTACATTATATAACTGTGACTATATATATTTATTTCCTGTCTCGTTCGACTACGGTTTATCGTCAATAAAAAAAATAGTAAAAAACGAAAGAAAAAAAAAAAACTATAAAAAATGCTTCGTAGTACCGCTCACGGATATTTGGACACACGAAGGATGATTTTTGATTTTTCCGGCAAAAGCCATTCATACCTCGAGTGAGTAAATTATTTTTTTTATAAAAATTGCAATTTTTTATTAGTATTTTAATGGGAGTTGGGTGGAACACCCACTAGCCCTATAAAAGGCTCCAAAAGGGGGGAAATCTTTGTGGTTTTTCGATTTCGCTTGAGACAGGAAAATGTTCACGTGTCAGCTAAAGTAAATGACCCGTTATCCATGCTGGGGCTATATTGATTTGCTATTATCTCTTAATTGCAACGGCAAATGTCCATCACGGGGTTTCTGGAGCTCTCTCATGTGCGGTTTTGTAGGCGGAAAAGAAGAGAAAGGGATGAAGAATCGATGGACTGCGTCAAAAATGGGATTAAGCGCTTGGCAGAGCTTTTTGCTGCTTCGGTTTTATGTACCCGTTAATATAATATAATGTTTTGGTGTGTGTTCTGTTGGTAACAGTGCTGTGCAAAAAAATCTATCTATATTGTTTTTTTTTTTAACCCAAAATAAAATAAATAAAATGAAATGAAATTAATTTATGATTGAAAAAGGTAATTTTATCTCACCAGTTTGCAGTTCTTAAAATTCTCTTGGAATTATACTCAGAAATATTATTGATTGAAGGGTTTTCAAGTGTACGTTCCTATTTTTCAAACAAAATAAAAATAAATATTTGAGTTGCTAACAGCTCTGGGGAGTCAAGGCCTAGTGACTGACGATCCTAAACATTCCAGAAAGCGCATGTAGAGATACTCTGCAGGAATGGATGGAACCTACAGTTAATAACCAGATCAGAACGGCTTGTGGAGATACACTTTAAATATTAACAAATTCAAAAAAAAAAAAAATTATTTTGGACCCACTAAAAGAAAAATTGTAAAATTTACATAAAAAAAACTAAATTCTTCCAACTTAACTCTCTTGAAAGCTGCTGGATATGGCGGCTACCAGACCCTTCCATATCCATCTTTTCTTTGCACTATACTTCAATTGTGAGTACGGCTACAAATTCTGGGACTCAGCTTTCTTCATAGCAGTTTACCTCCTTCTTTCTTTTGGTCATGCAAACCGCCTTTCACCTTGAAAATACTTCTTTGCTTTTGCACCAGATCTTCCAACTTCAATTTAAAAAAAATTATGAAACACATTTTTTTAGCACAGCACTGTGCCATCGATATGCAAAAGGACCACAACCATCACCATCCATGGTTCAACGGTCATAATTGCTTTTCTGCTCCTATTCTTCAGCATGGGATTAGCAGCGCGGTGATTATAATGGGAAGTTCACGTGGTGGCCATGATGGCCAACACCGACACCCATACCAACACACATCGAGAAATTTACTGCTGCAAGTTGTTTTGCTTGTTGCCTTTCAGTTTCATTTTCATGCGGAACAACCCATGGGGACCACTTAGGCAAAATCATTAAATACGAATTTCTTGCAAAAAAAAAAAAAATTAAAATAGGAAGGAAGAAAAAAATTGCTTATAATTTAGATAATTTACAACAAAATTGGAGACTTAAATGTTAATGAAAGTAAAGAATACAAAATACCTACTTACTTCCTTGTATTTTCAACAGAGGTCGGGCGGTTCGGTGGTTATGGTATAGCATTTATTTTCTAATTGAGCGCTAAATGCAGTTAATTTTTTTTGTGTAGGTGTATTTTTTTTAGTGGAAAATTACCTGAAATTATGGAAATTGAGAACACCAACTTTCGAAAAACTTTTATCATTAATCGAATTAATTTATTTTTGACCGAACTCAGCTATTTTTGATGATTTTTTTTTTTTAATTCTGAGAAAAATTTGATTGAGATTCCACCAACTAAAAGAAAATACCGGACTGTGAATATCCTGCCCACGTATATTCGTTGAAAAGAAAAATCAAGAAAATACTTTGGTAGAACTGTCGTTACATACAAAATGGTGCCAAAAAATAATTGAAATTCTTTTTATTTGATTTTCATAAAAATATTTATGTCACTTCTGAACATTTTCTTCAAAACTTCTAAACAAAATGACCGTTTTGTTTAGGAAGTTTCGGTAGAAACCATTTTTTCAATTGGAATACATTTTTTCCTGACGTTTTCATTTAGAATTATAATTTATGCAAAGAAGGATTTGGATTATATAATTTCAGAGTATTTTAAGCATTTTTGAGCATACAAAAATAACATTTTAATCGATGTCCATTAAAGCAGACTGCAAAGCTATGAATTACTACGGAATTCAAATAACTTTAATTTTTTCAAAAAAAAAAAAACATAAGCAGCTACAGTGCATTTGCAACGCACTGGTGAATACCCTATTCCAACATTTGTATGAGTTAATTTTTTACAAACTCCAAATTTTTTTTTTACAAAAATTCACGACCTAGTGGGTGGGATACTTCCTCGATTTGTTTAAATTTCAAGATAGAAGCTCGTGCATGTGCAGTTTCATGGTTCGCAGAAAATGCTCATTTTTTTAAATTTATTCTTTGTTGTCTTAATTTTTGACATGCATCTTTTCCGTGGTAAAATAGTTGGCAAAAATACAAAAACAGTATTGATTTGTGTGGCCGATGTTCAATTACTGCTTGTGCAATAAAAAAGGCATGTGCCACGCCCATAATAAAGACATTTTATTGCCAAGACAAAAAAAAAATTAATATAAGCTTAATGAAGTACAATTTTAAGCTCGAAATTCGATTCAAACTGAAAAACAACACATAGTTTCAGTTTTGAAAAATTAGATCTTGAATGAAAATGGCGATCGTTTGCGTATATCCTAGCAATTTTTGGAACCACACCCTGCTATTTAACCAAGGCATACAAACACAAATTTTTCATCTTCTTAATACTTCAAACCTAAATACCTACAACCGATAGTTGGAAAATTAGTACAGATTTAGACTTTAAACGGAAACGGCCCTAAAAAGTGGGTGTGTCCAAAAACAGAAAAATATTAAGACCTAATCGAACTATGATCATTTGCCATTTTCTAAGCATATATTGGTAAAATGACATCTATATAGAGTAGCTTTTTTACCAAATAAACCGAATAAAGATATATTTTATAAAAATCACGCCCCTGAAAGTGGGGGTTTTAAAAAACTATACACACAATTTTCTTAAAATATATTGAGCTTGGGCGTGTTCCTTTATTTTCAAAAATAAAATTTATTATTTTCTTTTGAACAGTAGGCGTCCCTCGCTTATGGCGTTACAATGATGGAGTAGTCAAAAAAGTGTGTCTAATAATTCCATTTGTCCGTCAGCCTGTCTTTCTGTTCACACCTCTACAACCTAAAAGGATGGTCCGAATTCCTTCAAACTTGGTACCAAGTAATTATTTTTGGTCAAAATATAATAATATATCAAAAAATTTGATTTTCTCAAAAATTTCTACTACAATTTTGATAAATCTTTCTGAATGGTGTTTTTTGTGTAAGGTTTATGATTTTGTTCGAATACATTTTTCAGGAAAAATCTTATAACTGTACTTCCCATATGATCGATTTTTTCAAATCAGATTTTCTCGTAAGCCACTTGAAGGATTTCGATGAAATTTTTCATACGGAAGCCCTTTTATAAACAAAATAATATAAATACTTCAAACAAAATTTTTTTTGTGTTTTAAACAAAATTAATTTTTTTTTTAATTTTTTAGTTTTTTTCAAAAATGTTTTGTTCAGTTTTTTTTTTTATTTTATTTTCCTCAAACAAAATTATTAAGTGCTAGGAATTGGCATTCTCGAAATAAATTTGAAATTTGTATTACGTTTACAAAAAGTTTTTCAAAAAAACCGTTTTTTTTTTTTGGAAAAAAAAACACTAGTCGAAGGATTTTGATATTTTTTCCTAAAAATTCAAAATAGTAAAAGAAATCAGAAGGCTACTTCAATTCCTCAAAAAAAAAGATAAACAGTTTAACTAGTGGCTTTTAAAATTAATAAAATTTGATATGATTTTTTCATGCTTTTTTCCAAAATCTCAAGCCCAAGACCACTGTAACACATTTGATCAAGTTCGTACAATTTAGTCGTCCCCATTTTTTTTTAATCAGGTATCGTTGTACACCATTTAGAAATAATTCATTTCAAAACTTTTTTTTCTGATTTTTAATAATTGTGTGGCTTTTAAAATATTTTGGAAACGGTTGCATTGAATTTATTGTGATTTTGTTTGTAAGTGAAAACAACAAATAATTTTTCTTATATTCACATGCTGGAACAAATTAAAAAATTTCTTAAAAAAAAAAAGTGGTGAAAAGACTTTCACTATTCAATAGGGGTGCAGGGAACTAACTTCACGGGCACTACCTTCAAATGGGAACTAACTTCACTTTTTTTTTGATTTTTTCATTTCCAAAAAATGGTATTTCGTTTTAGTATAAAATTCGTGCGAATTTTTGCACTCCTTGTTTTAGTTTATCATGTTAAACTAAATAACACAACAACGATAATTATATCATTTACTGTAATAAGAAGTGATGTTATATCCCACCCACAGTTGGAAATAACTTCACACAAAAGTGAAATTAATTACCACTTTCGGTGGGAATTTACTAAAAAAAAAAGTGAAATTAGTTCCCACCAGTGCCGAAGTTAATTTCCATGTGTAAAAGTGCCCGTGAAGTTAGTTCCCTGTACCTTCAATAGGTATGTTTTTCTGTTAAGATATAGAGATAGAGGTAATGAAATATTATTTAACAAAAATCAAAAAAAAAAAAATTAATTATAAACGCAAATTTTAAAAACATTTGAAAATGTGTTTTTTTTTTATTAAAATAAATTGGTTTTATTACCTACACCACAAACATGATTTTTTCACACTGTCCCCAATTTGCGTCCGTTTCTCATATCCTTCAAGTAAGTGGGCAAGTAAAAAAAAGTTTACCCAGAATCTTTTAGTGTGACTTCTACACTACATACATCCCCTTGATTATGGCACAATAACGACTCAATTATTCTCTTTATGCTTACAATCAATTAAACGGAAATTATCCGAAGCCATTGGCCATTTTATGTTGTTTATGCTGTTTTTCCAACAACAACAACGAACAACCATCCCTGGGGTAAAGAAGAACATTTTTCCAAGCAATTCAAATGAGCCCCAAGCAAAAGAGCATCCAAGCATTTATGAAGTTCTAATAAATACAAGGCCAATGGCCTCCCAGCTCTCATACCCACTTACCAATATTCTCCTCTTTGTTCCAGCTTTATGATTATCACCTTTTTTGTGTTTGTATGTATCAAAAATGTGTTTCCTATTAGCAGCCAACAAATAATATTATACACCCTCACTCGAGGGGATGAAATACAAAAAAAAATGGAGATTATTTAACTAAGCAATTTGTTTTTCTTTTTCTTACAGTGCGTTTGGTATGAGTGACAATGGTAGCAACAACGACAGCCTACCGAATTCCCCAATCAATAATAACAACAGCACCCTATTGAACAACAACATTAGGGCATGCAACAATATTAACAACAACAATAGCGCCAGCAGCCCGAACCATAACAATAATAATAATAATACGCGAAATGCGAATCAGAATGTCCCATCGGACGCACTTGTCCGCATGGACACGTCCGATATTCCCTTCGACGAGGAGCCAGATCCAGATACGATAAAAATGTTTGTTGGCCAGGTTCCAAAGTCAATGGACGAACGCCAGCTGCGGGAGATGTTCGAAGAGTTCGGACGGGTCCATTCGATTAATGTTCTTCGAGATAAAGCCACCGGAATCAGCAAGGGTAAGTTTCACATTTTCAATTATCTAATTAAAAAAAAAAGAGATGATGTCTATGCTAGGGGATGATAGTATGCGCGGACGCGTGGTGGTGGTGGACTATTATTATCCACAGGATGATGGGCAGGGGTGGTAATTGTGATTGTGTGCATTGAAATGACACAATTGACTTGGCTGCCTCTTTATCTTGCTATAATGCACAAAATGAACTAACTTGAGGGCGATATGGTGCCATGGCCTGGTCTTGGTCATGGACGTGATTCAGTTATGTGATGCGATAGATGCCAAGATTTTCTATTGTGATGTTGGGATTTTTAAACTTGATTGTCCCAGCAAGTCACAGGACGAGTTTTTTTTTCTGTGTAGACATTTTTGAAGTTTTCAGTCGCGGATAATAAGTTCTAAATTCTCAAAAAAAAAAAAAAAAAATTATTGAGGCATCCTATAGGACACAATCATAATTGCTTTAATTTATTTAGGCAATTTCTTCTCTTAAAAGAAAAAAAAAACAGTCTAGGATAACAAAAAACGGACATACTGCCATCTCTTTTTTTTAGAAAATCCTTGACTTTCCTCTGATTTAAAAATTCTTTATTCTTCACTCTTTTGCATGACTTCATGACCTTATTTTCCAAAGATAACCATTCTGGCTGCACAAAATCCATCACCTAAATATTTGCGTGAACCTCAATGCCACTGCACTGCAGGATCTGACCTAAACATCATTTCCAACTGGCTTTCTCTCACCTCTCCCAACTCCTTATCCTTGACTGGTCAGAGCTATTATTTGCAACATACCAGCAACAACAACAGCTTATGTATGCCAAAATCATTCTTCTTCTTGTGCTCCTTGCAATTCTTTTCTGCAACTGACAGTCAAAAGCGAACAGAAGCAAAATAAAATAAGGATACAAAAAAAAAACACGCCCGCCCTAAACAAAACGCACGAAACTAGAGCACGTACGACGACGGACAAAAGCACTTAACAAATCTCCTTTTCTGACCAAATAACACTTCATGCACGAAATGAGCACTCTTCTTGCCTGCATCATCATCATCATCATCATCGTGCCTCACAAGCTTAGTCCAATCTCCAGCTACCACAAAAGCAGCTTGAAAAAAAGAAAAAGATTAGAAAAGCCAAACGCAGCAGCATCAGCAGCATCACCAGAGCAAACACTTTAGTTAACCATTGTGTGACTCATCAAGTGAACCAACCCAATTTTCTTGATGGGAAAAACACACAGAAACGAATATGCTCATCAAGTCCTCTGACTCCTTTTCCAAACTCCGACACATTCAGGAGGGGGCAAGGAATAATTGTGTGAGTTTTTTTGATTTCGAAAAGGGGTAGAGTTGCCAAGTATTCTTTAAGCAAAAAAAAATGCAATATTTTTTTTCTAAATTATTAAGTGTCGATTTAAAAAGAAATATTTAGTCAATGAGCAACATAAGAAGTGAATTCGTCGCCACAGGACTTCAAAGTTGAGATACATATTTGAAGTAGTCTTTAGTCTAGTTTTTGTTCAAAGCCGAGTTTTCTAACAACTTTGGTACTAGTCAAAATTAATTTTCACAGCAGTATAGAACTTAAAGTTGGCATCACTGTTTTTATTGGCCGGCATTTTGCCATCTGAAATGTGATTTATCTTTGGTTTGGTTTGCAATTTTATCATGAATCGACTGACACCTGAACAACGCACTCAAATTTTGCAGATTTATTACGAAAAACATGGTTCTGTTTCTGTTGGAGTGAATAGCATTGCCCGCTAAGTCGATTTATGGTCGACATCGACAAAATCGTCCTCTCAGACAATAACTGGATCTGTGTCCTTCCACTTTATGGAGAAAAGCTTAACAAAAAATAAACTTTAACTACATATTTTGTTTTTCAATTTTTTTTATTTCTAAACTTCTCCGTAGGCAACCCTTGTAACCATGTGTGACTGAACCATGCATTTTATTATTTATGAATGCATTATGTACTTCCCAAATAAATTGTGCAGAATATTAAAAAATTATGTTTCTGACTTAAATCATAGTTCGTTGTGTAGCTCTTAATTCAAAAACTAAAATCCTTGAAAGTAAGGGCACTTTTTTGAAGGACCTCCCTTTGCGTTGGCATGAAAGATGTTGAACTTTGAACCCAACATCCTCCCCTCTTCCCAACCACATCAAGCCAACTCAATTACGGCTCTCTTTCGACTTTCTTTCGAGCCTTGATTCTAATCTGCACAATTTGCATGCGTTGTTCAGGCGTCAGTCGATTCATTATAAAATGACTAACCAAACTAAAGACAAATCAAATGACAGATGATAAAATGGATGTCAAAAATTCTCAAAAAAAAACCATCTTTATTCCGTTTCACGGCTTAAGCTTCTAAAAGTTGAGTCACAATTTGGTTCCTTAGTTACCAGTTGGAATTAGAAATACTTCACTACACAAAATATTTCAACTCAAAACTCAAAATCAATTACATTCAACAAAAAATTCGAAAAATGTTGTTAAATAAATTCCCCCATCCGGTATCGCTTTCAAGATTGATTGCCTAACAATAAGGCTGAACTTATATCCTTCCATTGCCTCAACAACATGAACAAACACCACTTATCACTTTTTCAGCAAGAAAAAAAAAAAGGAAAATGGAGTTGAACACAGCTTTTGTCTGGTTTTTAGTTTTTCTCTAATTTTGCAAACGGTTGTTCCCTGCAATCACTTTGTCTTCCGCCATTGCTGCAATTTGTTGAGCATAATTTCGCCTTAAAACGTTAAAACGGGAATTTGTTATGTAGCTGGCTGTTTGTTTGAATCCAAATCCAAGTCCGAGTCAGTTGAACATTCTGTTGGGAGAGTCAAAAATAAACCAAACAAAAAATAAAATTCCGAACCACAACAAAACGATATCCATATCATCTCGAACAGGATAAGCTCTCGTATATGCACATATATACTATAAGAGTCCTTGTGGTGCGGTAGCCTGGCCGGCTTAATGCCACTGCCAATTGGGCGATACACGATGCGATGGGGTGTCCGCCTTTCGATTTCGACATATTCAAGTGAAAAAGTGCTCGATTAAGTATCATGTCGAAATAGAGGTTCGTTCGTTATCCTTCGTTCGTTCGTTTGTTATGTACGCTCTTCGTCCTTATACGGGTCGGAAAATTGTTTTCGGATAATTTCTCTCCTGTGTTCGACAGGAAATCATTATCAATTTCTCTTTCCGACGTACCTACCTCTCGCCCTTGTGTTTCCAGAAATGCATCCCCGCACTAACACATCACACAGTGTACATTTTTAAGTATCTATACCATCCAACCCAAACCCAAACACCACCTCCTTCAACTTTAGCCTTGTTGACCCAATTCTCTCGATATAGTGACTGGGTTGTCGAACAAGAATTTCGACTTAACAAAGCGAATGAACTCTAACCCGGGTATTATCCTATCGGTACACACTACAGTAGATAGTTTTGTTATCAAGGAGTATGTGTTATGCATGTAAGAGCTAAGATAGGATGGAAGGATATAATGTTCCATTTATCCTACTGTATGATACGCAGAGAAAATTCCTTGCAAAAAAAAAAAGAAAAACGGAAGGAAGACTATAAGGTCAATCAAAAGCAAGAAAAGTGACAAATAAAACGAATTTATCGAACTTAAATAAATCAATGTTGCTTCTTAGGAAGTTTGTGAAGATTAAAAAGAAAATTGTTTTTGTTCTTCACAGCTTCGGCAAGTCTGGGCTTTGCTCCGACTAGGATTTGCATTTTTCTTTCTTTGACTGAGAAGATGGAATATGGCATGGGAAATTTCAATAATGTGCCTTTGAAGAGTAAGGAAACTTTAATATTAACGTATACAGTGACATAAAGTTTAATAATGAAAAAGTTGAGATACATAATTTTATCCGAGACCATCTGGATAGCAAGTTCATTGCGATAAATCATTGAACCGGTTTTGCTTTTATTTCTAATTGAAAAAGTCATAGACAGAGTCATAGAATCATAGAGTCATAGAGTCATAGAGTCATAGAGTCATAGAGTCATAGAGTCATAGAGTCATAGAGTCATAGAGTCATAGAGTCATAGAGTCAAAGAGTCATAGAGTCATAGTCATAGAGTCATAGAGTCATAGAGTCATAGAGTCATAGAGTCATAGAGTCATAGAGTCATAGAGTCATAGAGTCATAGAGTCATAGAGTCATAGAGTCATAGAGTCATAGAGTCATAGAGTCATAGAGTCATAGAGTCATAGAGTCATAGAATCATAGAGTCATAGAGTCATAGAGTCATAGAGTCATAGAGTCATAGAGTCATAGAGTCATAGAGTCATAGAGTCATAGAGTCATAGAGTCATAGAGTCATAGAGTCATAGAGTCAAAGAGTCATAGAGTCATAGAGTCATAGAGTCATAGAGTCATAGAGTCATAGAGTCATAGAGTCATAGAGTCATAGAGTCATAGAGTCATAGAGTCATAGAGTCATAGAGTCATAGAGTCATAGAGTCATAGAGTCATAGAGTCATAGAGTCATAGAGTCATAGAGTCATAGAGTCATAGAGTCATAGAGTCATAGAGTCATAGAGTCATAGAGTCATAGAGTCATAGAGTCATAGAGTCATAGAGTCATAGAATCATAGAGTCATAGAGTCATAGAGTCATAGAGTCATAGAGTCATAGAGTCATAGAGTCATAGAGTCATAGAGTCATAGAGTCATAGAGTCAAAGAGTCATAGAGTCATAGAGTCATAGAGTCATAGAGTCATAGAGTCATAGAGTCATAGAGTCATAGAGTCATAGAGTCATAGAGTCATAGAGTCATAGAGTCATAGAGTCATAGAGTCATAGAGTCATAGAGTCATAGAGTCATAGAGTCATAGAGTCATAGAGTCATAGAGTCATAGAGTCATAGAGTCATAGAGTCATAGAGTCATAGAGTCATAGAGTCATAGAGTCATAGAGTCATAGAGTCATAGAGTCATAGAGTCAAAGAGTCATAGAGTCATAGAGTCATAGGGTCATAGAGTCATAGAGTCATAGAGTCATAGAGTCATAGAGTCATAGAGTCATAGAGTCATAGAGTCATAGAGTCATAGAGTCATAGAGTCATAGAGTCATAGAGTCATAGAGTCATAGAGTCATAGAGTCATAGAGTCATAGAGTCATAGAGTCATAGAGTCATAGAGTCATAGAGTCATAGAGTCATAGTCATAGAGTCATAGAGTCATAGAGTCATAGAGTCATAGAGTCATAGAGTCATAGAGTCATAGAGTCATAGATTCATAGAGTCATAGAGTCATAGAGTCATAGAGTCATAGAGTCATAGAGTCATAGAGTCATAGAGTCATAGAGTCATAGAGTCATAGAGTCATAGAGTCATAGAGTCATAGAGTCATAGAGTCATAGAGTCATAGAGTCATAGAGTCACAGAGTCATAGAATCATAGAATCATAGAGTCATAGAGTCATAGAGTCATAGAGTCATAGAGTCATAGAGTCATAGAGTCATAGAGTCATAGAGTCATAGAGTCATAGAGTCATAGAGTCATAGAGTCATAGAGTCATAGAGTCATAGAGTCATAGAGTCATAGAGTCATAGAGTCATAGAGTCATAGATTCATAGAGTCATAGAGTCATAGAGTCATAGAGTCATAGAGTCATAGAGTCAAAGAGTCATAGAGTCATAGAGTCATAGAGTCATAGAGTCATAGAGTCATAGAGTCATAGAGTCATAGAGTCATAGAGTCATAGAGTCATAGAGTCATAGAGTCATAGAGTCATAGAGTCATAGAGTCATAGAGTCATAGAGTCATAGAGTCATAGAGTCATAGAGTCATAGAGTCATAGTCATAGAGTCATAGAGTCATAGAGTCATAGAGTCATAGAGTCATAGAGTCATAGAGTCATAGAGTCATAGAGTCATAGAGTCATAGAGTCATAGAGTCATAGAGTCATAGAGTCATAGAGTCATAGAGTCATAGAGTCATAGAGTCATAGAGTCATAGAGTCATAGAGTCATAGAGTCATAGAGTCATAGAGTCATAGAGTCATAGAGTCATAGAGTCATAGAGTCATAGAGTCATAGAGTCATAGAGTCATAGAGTCATAGAGTCATAGAGTCATAGAGTCATAGAGTCATAGAGTCATAAAGTCATAGAGTCATAGAGTCATAGAGTCATAGAGTCATAGAGTCATAGAGTCATAGAGTCATAGAGTCATAGAGTCATAGAGTCATAGAGTCATAGAGTCATAGAGTCATAGAGTCATAGAGTCATAGAGTCATAGAGTCATAGAGTCATAGAGTCATAGAGTCATAGAGTCATAGAGTCATAGAGTCATAGAGTCATAGAGTCATAGAGTCATAGAGTCATAGAGTCATAGAGTCATAGAGTCGCATAGAGTCATAGAGTCGCATAGAGTCATAGAGTCATAGAGCCATAGAGTCATAGAGTCATAGAGTCATAGAGTCATAGAGTCATAGAGTCATAGAGTCATAGAGTCATAGAGTCATAGAGTCATAGAGTCATAGAGTCATAGAGTCATAGAGTCATAGAGTCACAGAGTCATAGAGTCATAGAGTCATAGAGTCATAGAGTCATAGAGTCATAGAGTCATAGAGTCATAGAGTCATAGAGTCATAGAGTCATAGAGTCATAGAGTCATAGAGTCATAGAGTCATAGAGTCATAGAGTCATAGAGTCATAGAGTCATAGAGTCATAGAGTCATAGAGCCATAGAGTCATAGAGTCATAGAGTCATAGAGTCATAGAGTCATAGAGTCATAGAGTCATAGAGTCATAGAGTCATAGAGTCATAGAGTCATAGAGTCATAGAGTCATAGAGTCATAGAGTCATAGAGTCATAGAGTCATAGGGTCATAGAGTCATAGAGTCATAGAGTCATAGAGTCACAGAGTCATAGAGTCATAGAGTCATAGAGTCATAGAGTCATAGAGTCATAGAGTCATAGAGTCATAGAGTCATAGAGTCATAGAGTCATAGAGTCATAGAGTCATAGAGTCATAGAGTCATAGAGTCATAGAGTCATAGAGTCATAGAGTCATAGAGTCATAGAGTCATAGAGTCATAGAGTCATAGAGTCATAGAGTCATAGAGTCATAGAGTCATAGAGTCATAGAGTCATAGAGTCATAGAGTCATATAGAGTCATAGAGTCATAGAGTCATAGAGTCATAGAGTCATAGAGTCATAGAGTCATATAGTCAATGAGTAGTGGATTTAAAACTTTAGTCTTGCAAAGCCATTATTTTAAAACATAAATTATGCGAAATAAAAACATTTATAGGAAAACATTGTGGAACGTATTCGCTTTGATTAAATCTGCCTGCTTAAAATTGTCAGCGGTAAATTCACAACTTTACTTTTCTTGATTCAAATTTTGCAAACTTGTTACTAGCCTCCACGGGAATATAGATTTTTTTCGGAAACTGTATAAGCCTAGTACCTACATCCTACACAAATCAAGTGCAAAATAGGGAACAAATATTCCGCCGTGGATTTCGCAGCATTTTCTTTCCACAGTAGGACCTACACAGGTCAAGTGAAAAATTGAAAAAAAAAATTCCGCTGTGAATTTCGCAGCATTTTTCTTCACACCTTTAACAAAAAAAAGCCGGAATTTTGTTAAGGCTTTTCTACGTGGCCGCTCATTACAAAATAAAATCTAGGACGCTGGGAAAATTGTGGAACGTATTCACCTTTTCATTCATCTCACAGGAGGTGAGTAGGTATTTTGTTTTAACAATTCTGTTGTAATAAGAAGCTGTGGAACTTATTCATTTTCTGATTTATTTTCTACTCACATCTAGCAAAATTAAAAATAAACACGTCCCACAATCTTTTCCGCCCAATATTTTTATTTTCACAATGTGAAACCGCGTGGAAAATCTCAAGGATTGTACAAAGTTTGGTAGTTCACTACTTACAAATTTTTTTCGTTTAAGAAAATTTTTAACTGTGGAAGGTATGTTTGAATCCACTCGGATATATTATGGTATGAATTTTTGATTTTCGCTCAAACTATGTTACTGTGCTTGATTGTGCAAGTTCATTGACCAGTGTGGCAAGGATACAATTTTAAATTATGAAAGTATTTGAGTTTCTGTGGAACAAAACTTATTTTTTGCAAAATCATTTACTTTTGTATTTTTGTATTTTCCTCAAAAAGTGTTTTATTAAATTGTTTTTTTTCCTTATCTCAAGCAAATCAAGGTGTAGACAAATATTTACTTTGTTTCAGTTGTTTTGTTTTTTGTCCTTGGAAGATAAAAGAAATTTCAAAGGACCTTTAAAAGGAAAGAAGAAAAAAAACCGAAACCCTCATCAAATTAGTTAATTTAAACAATTTTTGTTCTTTCTTTTAAAGCCACACTGTCGCCCTTGGTCCTCCACCGCTCATTGAGTTTCGTAAATACTCAAAGCCGACTTCACTTTTATAATACAAAAACTTTCGACTACCTTCGTAAATCGCCAGGCTAACATAACTGTCATATACTTAAGCAGTGAATAGGACTGAACTGGAACTCATAAATCAGGATAAAACAATTTGGAATAAAGTTTCTCTTTCTTTTCTTTTATGCTACATCACCGTTTGGTTTTTTTTTTTTTTTGCTAGGACATCTTTAGGATTGAGTTTTTTTTTTGCCGCCTTTTTGGCCTTAATAAATATATATATGTAGCTATCTGTGCGTTATAGCTAGACATACCTACAGCTACAGCTACCTAGAGTATAGACAAATTTTATTGTTTTTCTTTCTATTTTCCAAGTGCGGATAAGAACAGAGGCATCTGGGCTTAATCCAATAGAAAATACGACGAGCCTAAAGTATCTCCGATCACATTTGGTGACCTCTGAACCAGAAAGTCGTAAATAATGAAATTCGTTATTTTATCCAAAATAATGAAGAACCATAAGAATAAAACAACAAAACGAACTTCGTCTTCTGCTTCTTCTTCTCCAACAAGTTTCGTCCTTCGTTGTGTCGTTGTTATATGTGTCCCACAGAGTCCCTATTGTGAGAAAGTAAAAGTGAAGGGGACACAGAACGCAGATGAACAAAAAAGAAACACTCAATTCCATTTTAGTGGTGTGTCGGCATGTGGAAAGGAGAAGGGAGCGATGGGGCTGATGCTGGATGATGGGGTTGGGGGTGGCTCTTCCTTCCACTCCATAATTTTTTTTTTCTTTTTTGTTCACCGAACAATTGGGCTTTCATATGCACACGCATTTTATTATCTTCCCGAAGATTTATAAGAGTTTTTCCTTTTTTTTTTTCATTTCCCAACTTGTTCTTGGTCCTTTTTTTCTTGCATGTCTTTTTTTTTTTTGGTCCTGCAAATAACAGGCGGAAAAAAATGATATGACGGAAATAAGGTCATGTATAGGTTGAGTTGAGTTGAGTTGAGACTGAGAGATACTTTTAATTCATTGTACTTGTCGTCGTCGACGTCGTTGGTGAATGTGTGGTGTGGTTCTGGTTGTATGTTGTTGTGTGGTATGTTATGTTGGTTTTTGTTTGATTTAATATATGGAACTCGCAGTAAACTAATGTGAAAGCAATCGAAATGTTTTTGACGTTTATTTCGTTTCAGGCCATTTAAGTCAAAATTTGTATGTATTTTTTTTTCTTCTTCATTGTCGTCGTATGGTCGTGTTGTGTCCTTGTGATGCCTTCTGCCTTTTACTGTAGAAAAAGATCGAGATGATGAATGTTTACGGTTTGTTGGAATCCTTTTCTTCCTTCTTTTTTTTCAAACAAACTCCTTGGGAATTTTTTTTGTATTATTGTATTTGTGTTGTTCGTCCTTTTTTTTTCTTCCATAATATCTTTGTGAGTTACAAAAAAAAAAAAGTGGTGAAAGGAAAATGCCCAAGAGGGTCCATTGAAGAAGACTGATAGTGGGTTAATGTCAGTGTGATTGCCCACCCATTTGGTGTATAATTAATTGTTCACTTAGTTGGCGACCCCTGGGGGAGATTTCTGTCACTTGAATTATGGTTGATGTTTTTCTGTGTTGAGGAGCGAGTGAATGGACATTTTTGTGGATGGTGGGAGAAACCAGGACAGGCTGGGGAAGGCTGGGGCAGGCGCGCGTTCATCAGTAGTTGTTGAATGTTTTTTTTTTTTTGAAATATAATCTTTGCTAAGATTTGTGTATGAAAAGGTAATATTTGCGGACATGAGGCAGATAGATATTATTAATGAATAATGTCTATTCGGAAATTATCTGGGCGAGAGTAGTAGTGGTAATGTTGTTTTAATGGATTGGTCTTGAGCTGACCCGGATAAAGTGGTCTCAATCGAGTTATCTATTGTTTTCGGCATGACAAAGATAGTGGACAGAAATAATAAATGTGGATGTCAAAGCTATATTCATTGTTGATTAGAAAGCCATTTCTTCGAGGAGGTTCTTAAACTACATCCTTACTCCACAAAAACTAATAAGACAACAAATGGTCAAAGGCTGGCCTAGATGGCAACCTCAGGTGACTAAATCAAATGAAACAAAAGGGGTAGCAAAGACAGGATTGAAAGAGTCAGCGTTCATTTCAGAAAACTTCCCTAATAGTGTTTGAATGAGGAATGAGCTTTTGCTGAACAAAGAGGAATACAGCATTTTGAAAAAGTATATAAAAACTGAGATCACATCGAGAAGAGAGATCATGCTGCTGTGCTTCAGCTTATTAAAACTCTCAACATACAAAAAGTCTCCAGTTAAAGGACCAGCCTGGAGATCCTTTCAACAAAATTTTTTGTAATGCTTTAGATCAGGATCAAAATTTGTTTGTTTTTGTTGTGAAGTTGCACTTATAATGCACGTCGTATATACCTGCTTTAATGTCACATTCCATTTCGTCGGCCATACAAAAAAAAAAGGATTTTTTTAATTTAATCATAATAAAAAGAATATAAATACAAATTAATCCTTCAAAAGCAAACATCCAGATTACGGAAAACCAAAAAGATATACGCATCGTGTATGATTGCTTTCATTCGGATTAATTCTCTTCAAACACGAATTTAACTTTTAAGCAGAAAGCTGAAGTTATAAAGTGTACTTGGAATCTGAGGACGTGGATTGGGTAAAGGATATGCTTATCACAAATAATATCCTGCAGTCTCATTTTGATTTCAACAAAAAGATTGTGCGGCTTTTTGAGTGATTATAAATAAAGAGTCTCATTTCTTGCACCGCATCCTGTTTCGAATCCATCTCTTATTTTTCAACAAAAAAGTAGGTAGGTACTACAAAAGGAAGCAAATTAAGTTTACGTCAATGTTCTTCTTTAATTGAGAGGAATGAAGTTGCTATAATTAAAATGAAATTGTGCTTTGAAAGAAAGAAAAATACATTATCTGGGTTGAGCCCCCAAGTCTACTCGGTGTCTTTGGTTAGAAATTTCAACTGTTTCCATTTCTTCTTTTAAGACGCTGCGCTGTTAAACTTTACAGTTTCTAGCTTCAACTAGAGCCTTTTCGGTTGTTTGTTTTATCCAACAGGTCCAACTGGAGGTTTGTGTAGTTCTTCTGCAACTTGCGGAAATAAGGCCCCTTGTTAGGTTTTAAGCTAAAAAAAAGACTTGGTAAATGTGACAAAAATTAAAGAGGTGGGTCAGCAATTTTTCTATCAAAATACCTCTAACGAAGTGCTTCTCCAAAATTGACAAATTTTAATACTAAAAATCTCGTCTTGCTTGCGATAATAATTTTCACTTTAGTTTTACGACAATTTTTAGTTGAAAACATAAGCGAGAGCAACAGTACGTTTGCCACGAACTGCAATAAAAAAGGCATGTGCCACACCCAAAGTTGAGAATTTATAACCTCACTGCCATTCAATTTTAAGCTTGCTGATCGATTTTAACAAAACGAGACAAAACTTGAATTTTTTTTAAATTAAATTTTCAATAGGAATTGCGATAACGGGTGTATTTAACAATTCTTGAAGCAAAGTCTTTTACGTAACCAAGGAATACAAACCGAAGTGTTCATCTTCTTATTTCAAAACTGCGACCGATAGTAAAAACAAATTAAAAATATGCATATTACGACTTTTGACGGAAACGCCTCTTAAAAGTAGGCGTATCCTAAAAATTTTTAAGTAAAATTTAAAGCTCTAACTGAGTTTTGATCTATAGTCAATTATTAGGCATTATGTTTGAAACTACATCTGAATCGAGTAGCTTTTTAACGATCTTACCTGAATAAAGGTATTTTATAAAAGTCACGCCCTAAAGGGTGGGCGTATTAAAAAAGTTACGCAAAAAAATATCGAGATATATTTTTCAAATAACAAACGAAAAAAAAAAGATAAAATTGAATATTGGATTGGTACTTACTTTAAATTTTAAGAACTACGTTTTTCATTCTTTCATGTAAAAATGTCTTTTCATACAGAAGCTTCTAAGTTTCGACTAAGAGATGCACAAATTTGGGTTTGTGGATTCATTCTACGTTTATTTGGAAAAAATTATGTACAGTTTCTAATGAAAAGTGGGCGTCATGTACAAGTAATACCTACAAAATATAATGTTTTTCGTTCCAATGTAAGCATTAATATTTTATAAAGACAAAATTTGTATGAAAAGTGGGCGTTAGCCACGCCCAAACTGCAATATTTTTATTTCATTGGAAGAAGATTCACATAAATCTTGCGTGTGAAAAATTTTAGCGTTGTGCTTTGATCGTAACTGTACAAAAAACATAATTTAATTTTGCCAAAAATGGCGATTATGGGTGGTTTAAAAAAGGTGTGTCTTTACAGTTTATGCCTCTAATTTATTTAATTTAAGTTGGCAGTTGGTAAAAGGCGTTTTCTTACACGTGTGAAGAAATAAAACGAATGTAATTTAATGGCATGGCCAAGAATTTAGCTTTATTGTAAAGAAAAGGGTTTGCTATTATGTTTTAAAAATGATTTCGGGCAAGTCGCCGCCGCTGCTGGCTCGAAAAAATTCCTGGGCGATTATGTCGACCGAATATTGGACGCAGCGCACGATGCGTCGGTAGTAAAATTGCACGATTTGCAAACGTTGTTCATTAGTATGTCTATTCATTATGAAACTAAACTGAGCATAAATCAAGTGACAGCTGTCAAAAACACTAACTCCGAAAAAAGTATTGCCAGATTGAAAACCACATGTCTTACTTTTCAATTTACTTTTTAGTGTTTATTTTGATTTAACAGTTCCATACCTCTAAAAAACACCCTTTACATCATGTGTATATTAATATGAGCTTGGCTGACAAATCTTTTTAAAACACTTAAAGCCTGTTGAATTTACAGTGTCCCGTCAACCAATAGTCATTAAAAAGTGCATCGTGCTTTAAACAGTAAAACTGCATGTCCCAAAGGTCGTTAAACAAAAGCCAACATAAAATAATCTCAATCACGTGTATCACGCTTAAAATTTAAACGTCAATCCAACCATTTCCTTGAATAACTTAAATTTTAATTAAAAACAAAAATCAAACAACCAACAAACACTCTTAAATAATAATAATAACCCGGATATTTAATGATAAGTTATGACACAATATACTCGTTGTGTACTATAAAGGCAAAGGCAAATTAAGTCGCTGCTAAACATTATAATGCTTACTCACAATTCACGGTTATTATTCAAAAGTTCACCCTTCCCGCATCCCCAACAGCAAAAATACAAAAAAAAGTACCCAAAGTATTATATGAAATAAAAATTCATAATTCAATTGTATTTCCCGGGATATGGAATGTTAATGCGAAATAAAATGCATAAAAACGATTTCCATACACCGCCACCGCCATATTCATTCCTCTGCCTTTGGTGTAATAATAAACCGTAATAAAAACCAAAACCGGGAAAAGCATTTAAAAAAATTCCAACCCTCTAAAAATGTTGGCTGGAGTTAGTGTAGTAAAAAGGAGCAAACTTTACTTCATACCTAACCTTACCCGGCAGCCCATAAACTCAAATGGTGGGGCCCCCAACAGTAAAACACGTGTCCAAACCGTTGTTTCTTGAAGTTTCCATTTTTTGTTTGTTGGTCCTGATATTTAGTCGTCACCTCACCACCCCGGCAGCGCCATTTTAGAAAACATGACATAATTCAAAAATTTTATATTTTTTATCCTTTTTTTCTCATTTTGAAATAATATTTTCTTACTTTGCTTGCAGGTTGCTGTTTTGTGACATATTTTGCCCGAAAATCTGCCTTAAGAGCACAAGATGCCCTACACAATGTGAAAACCTTAAATGGGGTAAGTTTGCACAAAACATATGAAAAATAAAAAAAAACCTTTACAAAACCCCCACATAAGCACAACCGTAA
The DNA here is from genome assembly GCA_916050605.2 of Platycheirus albimanus. Classification (NCBI taxonomy): domain Eukaryota; kingdom Metazoa; phylum Arthropoda; class Insecta; order Diptera; family Syrphidae; genus Platycheirus; species Platycheirus albimanus. The sequence goes on along the minus strand of OU696698.1, from coordinate 14,208,820 downwards.
GTGAAATTTATTTAAAAAAAAATATATACATATATATCCAACTGTTCGCGCGATAGCAAGGCTCTAATTTTAGACTCTTAGCCTTAATCCTTGAATGAAAAATTACCTACGTCGTCGACGTCGACTACGCTACGTGCGGGTGATTAATTCAAAGCTTTCAAGAATGATATACCCAGCAGCGGAGGTGGAGTTCTCCTACCTCTAAGTAGAAAGTGCAACCCACATTTCCTATTGCAAATCCGTATAAAATAACGCATTTTATTTAACTAGGACTTTATTACACTTCTGCCTCCTTCTTCCATCACAGTTGCAGAGAGTCCTTTTTTCCCTTTGGCCACTAATTAAAAACCAAACGGAGAAGATTTATTATCTTGAGTGGAGAAACCGACATAAGTCACGACATGAGCACGACATACAATTATACACAAATACAAAAATTCAACCTACATGGATAGGATACACTGTATAGGGACTTACTTTGTGCAGCATTGGTTGCGGAAAATCCGCAAGGATATCATTCATTGTTTACAGTTACACCACTCCATGTTGTTAGCATTTATCGAATGAGTTAATATTAGTTTTCATTTCTCAAACAGGACAGGACACGGAGCGTGGTATATTGTTTTTTTTTTTTTAGTTTAAATTTAGAAGGACTATTAGGTTTATATATATTATCCTTTATTCAAGGATAAGAAACTGCATAATGCAATTGTTGTTATCATTGTATGGTATTAAAACCAGCAGTTTTTAACATAGGCACGCAATGGGCTTTTGGATGACTAGGGGCTTTTGCCGGCGACTAGCGATCGGTCCGAGGAGAATTCATTTTACTCCAAGGTATCCAGCCCAGGACAACAATATAAATGGCTGTTCCGAGACAACATAGACTAATGCATATAATTTTCTCTACACATACAAACACACTATAGAGGAAACTATGGCAGTGGAACACGGGGAAATGTAAATTTATAGAAGAATTTGTTGAAAATGAATTTAAAAAAAAAAAAAAAATGGAGAATAAAAAAATTAAATTAAAATAGAAAAATGTGAAGGGAAATATTTTGCTTGGGGGTATTTTAATGGAGTCAGTTGCTGTCTCTATACCTAATTGCGTTACAACAAGAAAATTGCTGACGGCATTATACGAATACCTACGTATACTGGCGTGCATAGTAATTGCAACGTTCTTTTCACTGGCGCAAGAGAATGCAAGGACTTCTGTTTGTGCAATTACGAATAATTTTTAATTTTTTTTTACTTTTGAGAGCACTGCAGATTTAAGTAGAGCAAACTTAAATTAATAAAATATTTTCAATAGTTTTAGTTACTAATTATAGCATGTTGCGAATATTTTATTTTATTATGTGCGTGGTATACTTGTTTATAGGTTAAATGAAAGCGGGGCAATATTACAGAGTTAGTATTGCTGACATTTTTTTTTTAGATTTGAATAAACATGCGAGTAGTCATAAATATTGTGTCATTGTTGTGGGTTCCATACTTGCGTTGTGGATAAGGAAAAAGAGTCCTCTCAAAACTGCTTTGGCAAAACTCACGCAGGGCTTTTCAATCGAGATGAACATTTTTTGAGACTATATTGCTGCCATAATTGCTCAAAATATTATGTAATTTGTATCAAGCAGAGCGCAAGCACCAACAGTGAGACACTTTTTATATAAAATTCGTGTGTTTAAACTGCACTGTTATGTTATGTTATAGCTTTTGCATACTTTAAATGCTTTTTGTAATAAAAATAAACATGCAAACTAAATACGCCAGAGCCTTGGTTGTCTCACTGTTGGTTTATTTCCGACAAAAAATAATAATCCGAGTGTAAGTTGGCCTATAAACGATGTAAGTTCTTTTTGAATCCGAAGTCTGTTTTTTTTAAGAATTTTTGTTGGGACAAAATTGTTTTTATTAGAAAGATAATTCCTTGCCATTTTTATTTGAATTTGATTCGGAAAACAAAACGTTTTCTTCAAAAAAAAAATGAATTTGGCACGTGCTGTGTCATGTTGCGCCGTCTTTTTGAGACCTCAGATGATAATTATTAACATTTAGAAATAAGGTACACGACTGGGTCGCACGAAATTGCTTTAATGTGTAACAGTAGGCTAGGGGCTTTGAGATTTTGAAAAAAGTTAGGAGAGAAAAAATCATACGAAAAAGAAATAACCACTCAAAAATATCTTGTTAAAACAGTTTTTGGAAAAAATGAAGTAAGCCCCATCTGATTTATTTTAACTGTTTTGAATTTGAAGAAAAACAAAAAATTCTAATTCGTTGGACCCGTTTTATTTTTTTTAACTTAGTTTTTTTTTTTTTTAACTTTTCGAAACATACTCCAATTTTTACTTGCGATTATAGGTACTAAGGCAAGTTATGCATTCGTAAAAAAATTTTTTTTTTTTGACAATCAAACATAACATTACGATGATAGAGAAGCCTAAAAAAGTGGGTCCGACAATTCTGTCTGTCTGTCTGTCTGTCTGTATAGTTACCTACAGCCTGAATGGCTGGACCGATTTGCTTCAAACTTAGTACATAGTATTATTATGACGTCCTACAGAGGGGTTTTTGGAATTAGCATTCTAGCTCTAAAACGGCTAGTACGATTTTGATAAAACTTTCTGAATAGTGTTTTATGTGCAAAATTTATGTTTTGGTTGGAATAGATTTTTCAGGAAAAGTCTTACAACGGTACCTCCCATAAGACCTGTTTTTTGAAATCCGATTTTCTCGTAAGCTACTTGACGGATTTCGTTGAAATTTTTAATGTAGAAGTCCTTTTATAAAAGAAATAATTTAAATTCTTTAATTTTCCAAAAACAGTTTTTTTTTGATTTTTTGAAAAAAGTTTAAATTTTTTTTTTTATTTTTGTTTTTTCCAAAAACGGTTTAATCTACATTTTTAAATTTTATTTTTTTGATAAAAACTACAAAGTGATAGAAGTTGGCATACTCAAAAAAAATTTGGAATATATTTTCTGTTTTTTGAAAAAACTGGTCGAACGATTTTGAAAATTTTTTTTCGTAAAAATTAAAAATCGTAAAAGAAACCTGATGGTATACTTTATTTTCTCCAAAAAACGTTTAAGGTATTGATTTTTAAGTGATTTATAAAATTTCATATGATTTTTTCAACGCTTTTTCCCAAAATCTCAAGCACCCAAGACCATTTTAACACATTAGAGCAAGTTCGTACGACCCAGTCGTGCACTTTATTTTTTTGAGTACCTATGCCAATTTCTAATTCTTTGTATTTCTTATCAGAAAAAAAAATTAAACGAACGGTAAAAAAAGCCAAAAAAAAAAAAAACTAACTACTACTACAGTAGACACTCGATACATTGAACCTCTCTGTACAGTGAACTATCCAATATAGTTAACCACCAAAATTTAACACAGACTTTTCTTAAAAGTGAACTATGAGAATCACAATATATAGTGAACTTAATTGTTTTTTGAGCCATTTTCAACGAAACATTTTCTGTTGCAATGCGCCTGTGAATGTCAACTATTTTTTTAACAATTTACCATTCCTTCGAGTGGTTTTTGTACACTTTGGCATGAAAATAAATGGTGTTTTTTTTATGTGTGGTTTTCAATCTGGCAATACTTTTTTTAGAGTTGGTCTTTCTGACAGCTGTCACTTGATTTTCGCTCAGTTTGGTTTGCCGTTCCATAATGAGTAGACTTACTCCTGAACAACTTTTGCAAATCGTGCAGATTTATAACCAAAATAATGGTTGGGTTCGCACGATGCATAGCGCACTGATTCCAATATTTGGTCGACATAATCGCCCAGGAATTTATTCGATCCAGCCTCGGCGGCCGCTTTTCTCTATAATAAAGCTAAATTCTTGGCCATAAAATTAGATTATATGCGTCGTATTTCTTCTTGAAAACCACACGTCTAAAAAATACACCCTTTACCATCAAGTTTTTGATATGGCCTTGCTTTCGATATAGATTGTAGTCGTTTAAGTAAATTCCATTAAAACTTCGAACTGTGGCGATTTTGAGAAATGTAAGAATTAAAATTATTTCCTTTAAAAATTTCATCGATATTCATGATGTGGTTTACGAAAAAAATTGACTTGAAAAATCCATCCTACTATTTAAAGCACCTTTCGTTATAAAAATTTTCCTGAAAAATGTATTCCAATAAAACAACATTATTCAGAAAGTTTTATCAAAATCGTAGGAGCTGTTTTCGAGGAAAATGAGTTTTTCATTAAAAATCATTTGGCAGGTGCCATTAGTCTTAGAACTATTATGCTCAAGCCAAAAACCCCACTGTACGACGTCATAATAATACTGTGTACTAAGTTTGAATCAAATTGATCAAGCCGTTCTGTAGCCACGGGTACAGAAGGACAGACAGTCCTTCCATCGTATCATCGTAATGTAATGTTTGATTGTTAGAATTTTTGTTTGCAAGAATCCATAACTTGACTTATCGCAAGTAAAAAGTGATGCACAAACGTTTCATTAGTAACCGAATTGATTGCTCTGACGGGCGATTGTGCCGACCACAACATGGACGTAGTGCCCAATGCATTTCAGGAACAGAACCATGATTTTCAAAATTGATCTCCATAGTTATGAATGCGTTGTTCAGGCGTCAGTTCATTCATAATGAAGTGGCAAATCAAATTTAAAATAAATCAAAATAAATAACAGATGACAAAATTTCTGTCATTGGAAATAGTTTTGCTAATTTAAAGTCTTATACCCATACAAAACACCTTCTATTTTAATACTGACTAGGGTATATAGAAAATCATATGCAAGAATTTCTGGCTGACAGTGGAAGATTTGCCTGCCATGTTGTACGGCTTAAAGTATGGCAGGCAAATCTTCCTTAAAGTTTAAGCCAAAGAAGTATCTACTTCTTTTGCACATACAAACAGATTTAGACCTAAAGTTTGTTTTTTCACTCTTGCTAAAATGTTTCGTTTCTTTTATAAAAAAAAACCTAATCTAGCTTTTTGTCAGGGATTTACTTTAATACTTCCTGTTTTATTAAAATACTGACTTTCAAAGAGGTGCGGTTTTTTCTTATTTTTGGTGATAGGAAAGTTAAATACAAAAATATTGCATATCATACAAAAAAACCCTTTTGTTTTCGGTATTAAAAATATCCTTTTTTTTTGCCAACCCTCGGCCCTATTGTATTTATGAACTCTTTAAAAAAATAAATTTACCATAAATTCTATGTGCGATTGACAGATTGAAAGGCATGATGTGTCCCTACAAAAAAGGCTTCACAAATATATCTAAAACTTAAAACAAAAGCGTTTAGCTCCATTAAGAGTTCCGTTACACATCCAGTGTATTATCTTGCATTACTTGTCAATCGATGCTACAAACATTTCTAAAATAAGAACCGAATGTCATGAAGCGGATTGATATAAAAAAATTGTATTGCATTTTCAAATCACTAAAAAAAAAAAAAAAAACACAACACAAAAACTATACAAACTTAAATTTCAAAAAGTCAGCTAATCTTTTTGAATGGGTGAAGAACTCCTTTCATCCGCCATTGTGTGTATGTCTGGTGTCTATATATAGTATACATTTGGTTAAATAATCAATCTATAAACCATACACAAAAACATACATACATCGTCCTGTAACAAAATAATTCCCTCTCTATCATTCTGGCATTTGATACTGAATTTTATAAAATCGAAAAAAAAAAACGAATTACAAAAAGCAAACCAAAACGAAAAATGAAGACCAAACAATATTCCAAACGAGAAAATGCTGCCATAAACAGAAAAAAGCTAGCGCAAGGATATGTGCCAGGGGAGCTGGAGCTCCTTTGCAAGGGAAATACGTGCTGGATACATCGATGCTGATGTTTGAAGCTGTCATCTATTTGTGTTGCAAATTCGATGCAACGCTAACAAAACACATCAAAAAAGGTTTTCTCCATTTTTTTGTTTTTGACAATATTTTTGTAAAATCAACAAAAAAATATCTAGAATGCTTGCTCTCTCTAACCCGCCTCTAACCGTCTAACCCTGTGGGATGATGGGAATAGAAAGATGTGCTTGTTCTTAATCCCAGGACTTTGTGGTGTGCTTTGGGGTTATTTCTTTTTGGTCAGAATGCATAATATTATTGTGTTGAGGGGACTCTTCCGTTTTCATGATGTGCAATTTAAATTCAAACGGTATTATAAACTTAAGCAATGGGGTATGCGGGTGTGTGCAAATCAAAGATTTTGGGGTTTTGTAAATTTTAGGGTGCGAATTAAAATTGTATTCATATAATATCCTTATTATGAATTAACACAGTGATGGCTTTAAGGAAAGTTGGATAGGAAATTAAAGGAGATACCAAAGGACATTGGTTTTTGAATGTCTCTGTGTATCGCAATGGAAGGGGGGGGGAGGGATCAAGACATGCCCAGCATACTACATCATTGTGGTGGGGCTAAAAAGCTAGTTGTCTTACTTAAAAATACGCTCGAAATTGGGCTCGATGGTAAGCTGATGATAATTTTTTTTAAGGGGAGTAAGGCAACTGGCTATTTCCTTAGAGCAATGTTTATAAAGGGTTTAGGTAACCTCGGAATTTTTGGTCAAAAATTTTCTATTTTTTTGATATTGTATTTTAAAATTTAACACCGACATTAAGTTTAAATTTAAATTAAAACGCCTCTTTCCTCTTCATTAATACATAACTTTTTTTTTAATTTAATTTTAGATGTATCATCCCATTCAGATGAAACCAGCGGACAGTGAAAACCGAAACGGTAAGTTCAACTTAAAAATATTTAATACCAAAAATTTACTTCGGTTTTATTTCCATCACACTAATTATAACATTATTAACCACACTTTTTAATTAAATACATAACAACAACAAAAAATTAAACGTAGATACATATCCATCACATATGCATTGTTCTACATTTTTATTTTTTTTAAAGAATTTCCTGTAAAATTATTAACGAGTTCTGAACTTTAAAAAAAAAAATTCACAGCACTGTAGTTTTGGGGGAAAAAAATTCTCATAAAATTGCTAAAATACTTTGTTTGGCGTTTTCAATTTGTGGTCAACGCATTAATCTTCCTGTTGCTCAAAATTGAATTCGCTTTTTTATTCAGGAATTTTTTTTTGGAAAAAAAACAGCCTCTCCCTTCAAATCGGTATTATTTTCAGGACATAAATAAAAGGAAAATATTTTCAATTCGAAAACTCATTCTGCGATCAGACATTTTGGTCTGGTTTGGAATTTTGTGTTTATTTCACTGGGTGAGTGTTTTTTTTTTTTTTTTTTGAGCATATTCCTCGGTTTTGCACGGTCTGGTGGGTTAAGGCAAAGAACCCTTTGGAAGAAAAAAAAAGTAAATCAACCTGGACCGCGGGTCTTGTTTCGGTTTTGGTTTTCTGTGTGTTGTTAGGTAGAGTGACGAGAAATATTGTATACCAGACGACGATTTTGGTTTGACGCTTCTCCTCGTATCAGAGAGTGAGATTTTCAAAAATGCTGTCGCTGTCGCTGTCCCATAACTAGTGACATAGGTTATTGTGTGGACCTTCGATCAGAATGCAGTTCCACCGGCAATTTTTGTTCAGGTTGGAGCAGATACGTTCATTTTGAATTTCTTGGATACTTTTGCTTTCTACATCGCGATTCGCGAGGAGGAGGCACTCGTACCTACACATGACAGCTGATATGCTGGATTCTTTGTTTGGAATTGCATAGTGCTTGCAGCTGTAGCAGTGTTCCCAACGCAGATTCTGTAGTTGTACCTATAGCAGTGTTCCCAAAAATGAAGAATTTTCATTTTGATTTTGACGAAATCGATTTTCTGCTGAAAATTGAGCTAAGACAAAAATCAAAGTGTCAAAGTTTAGAATTTTTGAGTAACAATTCTTTAGTTGCGTTTGCGAGGCAAAAATGTCACCACAAAGTGACACCATCTGTCAGTCCGAATTGATGATGGCAGAGTTCAAGGTGTCAATTTGGTTTTGTGGAATACATGTACCTTGGCTGATGGAGGTGAAAAGCTGCCAAAGTGGCATCAATATTTTCTGCTATTCACCTCCAGCATACAATTTTTGTAAAATGAATTGACTGCAGCATTGCCAGACAAGAAGTCAGATGTGTAGTTGAAGGTTCTTAGTTTGTGGATTTGGATTTGTTGTTTCCAAAGTTTTTGTGTAATACTGAATAAGTCAAGAATTGAATTTCCCATGTGATGTGAGATTAATCGCATCCCTTAATATTACATTCCACAGCTTTTATTTCCAAAACCAAACAAACCAAAATGCCTGACGTGAAATGTGAAATTTTTTCACATGTCTACCTTCAGTTTTTCAAGCAACCCAGTGCAAAATAAAAGACAAATTTCATGCGTTTCATATAACCCCTACCATCCACCATCACCCCTCGAATCTTTAAGATGTTCTCGTAAATAAATGTCAAATAAAAGAATGTGGAACACATCCATTTTTTTTTCATTTCACAAGAGTTTGATAGAATACTTCGTGGAAAAAAATGTGGAAAGTAATCTTATACGTTATTTCACATTATTGTTGAGCCAAGAACTATAGGCGTTTGTGTTTGGTTTGCACTAAAAGTTGAGCAAACTTGTGAAAAGAGTTGTGAAACATTTTTACATTTTCGTTCCACAGGGGATAAAGTGCAAGGCTTATTTATTTATTATTTTTGCTCGATCTGTTAATTAAGCCATATTGATTTGTTCCTTTCGTTTTGAAATAGAAATGAAAAGTTGAATTAAAAGTTCACGTGAAATATTTCATTTGTCCTTTTCACTTTGAAGTAAAAATGGAATTTAGATTTTTCATCTCATTATGATATTTAAGTTAAAAAAAACTCAGTTCAAAATGCTTTAAAAAATCCTTGAAATCAAGTTCCACGATTTTTTACTCTTCTGGAAAATATTTTAGTTTTCAATAAAAATTTGTTAAGTCACCATGAATGATGAAACCCATTTTGATGAAACATTTTATTTTCAAGATTTATCCTGGTAACATTTGTCACTTCTTCGCAAAAGGCAGTAAGCCCTATGAAAAAGCTAAGGTGGACGAAGAGGTACTGGCACGGTGCCAGTGTCACCCACATCCTTTTTCACAATAACCACTGGCTAAAACTTCTCCATTTTTCAAACCTAAACACCGGCGTAAGCAAGGTTGTGGAACGAACAAGTTTTTGATTATAAATAAATTGCGATGACATACAAAAAAAAAACTAAAATTTTAATAAATTTCAATATTAACGTATTTTTATTCTCATATACAAAAAAAAAAAAACGGCAACGGCCCCGTGGAAAACAAAATGCACCTCTCTCTGCATTGATATTTTCATTCCTTTAATAAAACCCTTAAAAAAAAGGTTGATGGGTGGTGGGGTAAGTGAAAACTATGCGCTAGCTGTATCTGAAAGTAGATTGTTTCAAAATTGGATATCCCTTTTGGCATTGTATTACTTTAACTTGACGGTGTGCTGTAAACATTGTTGCAATAGTTGCAGTTTCATTCTATCAAACAAAAAATGCGCATTCGTTTTCGTTTCAAACAAGTAAAAAGAGAAAGATTCTTTTTATTCATTGGATATTTTATGAATTCCATTTGAGATAGAGCGAGGAGAAAGAGTATTGATGTTCCATCTTTCTTTGTTTCTATGTTTTTAATAAAGTTTCCATTGAATTAGATATAATGGAATGTATTTTTTTTATTACATCTGCATTAATAAAAAAAAAAAAAGATTCTGAAGCGTGATAGAAAAGTAGAAATTCTAAGTAAAATAGAAATCAAAAGGGAATGTGTGTTTTTGTCCTGGGGTCAATTTCAATTTGTATATAACAGAAAAAAACAGAAAAGGTCCTTTTTTTTGCCCCTAGGAGAATTAAGGTTAGGTTTTGTGTTTAATTTCTGCATTTTAAATTATTTACAAAGAAAAATATTTTGATATTGATTTGAACATGACATTTTGGAAGCCCTCTGGCGGATATCAATTGAAAAGAGAAATCATTTTTTTAATTCTGAGAAAATATATGTTTAAAATAAGAAACAATTAATTTCAAGTTCTCAAAACCGGACAGTTGAAGGAGCTGGTGGATGTATGGTGTTTTATTTAATTTAAAATAAAATGGTCTAAAAAAGTAAAAATGTTAAACTTTGAAATTTCAACTGAAAGTGTAGATATCAGCTTTGTCCATCAATAATTGGCAGTTGATTAGTGGTGAATAAAAATAATTTGCTTAAAACAACATGAATAAGTATGCAACTATTTTTAAAAAAGCTGCTCAAAGATGGAGAAATGGTCAGGAGATTGGATCGCCAATGTTCATTAACGATGCTCAAGGCCAACTTATTGTATAGAGGACGACAAGATTCTTCACAAGTGGCAAGTATATTGGGATAGACTTTTGAATGAATAACTCAGCCAAACTTAACTGATGGATGTACCCGATGGAGTTACATCCGAAGAAGTTAGTGAGGATTAGACCTTTTTTTTATAAGGCACACGTGCTCAAGGGTTTTGAATAGTCCTTTCAATGATTACTCAAATTAGGGAGGAAGGGAAAGAAGGTGTCGATAAACATTGGTCTTGAATGTTTGAAAAGCAAAATTTGATTGGAAAATTGTACCAGGCAATTTATTATACATTCGTGTTGTACGGCTGAAGACGGAATCCCTGTATTTCACTGTACATCAGAAATTGGGCTCAAGTGTAAACTGATGAGCGTTCCTAGCAAGACGGGTGTAACGGGGGAAATGTTTAAGAGATGGGACGCAGCTGGATAGCTTAAGTGAGTATTTTTTGTAGAAGAATCGGTAAAATAAAGAAATACATGAAAGATTTCGACGATGCATGTTCAAGGGAACCAAGGAAAACTTTCTGGGTTTTAGAAAAGATGAAAGATAGCGGGATCAAAAGCCTAGGCAATTGAGATGAAAATATACTACGGCTTTCTTATGACTAGTGTAGGATGTAGGTTCAGGTTCATCTGTCGCGGGGAAGTCAGCAACAGATGCAAGCTAAATTATAAGGATTATTATGGAAAAATATCGGGGTTCCGTATTGGATTTTCATATTGTTTCGGTTATTAAAAAAAAAAGCAGTCTATAGACCAACCATATTTTGCGGTGGCCCTAAAGCAACCAGAAGCTCCAGAAAACTATGTGCGGATGAGCAGTGGCAAATGTTAGGTAGCTAGCTTAGTCAACGAAGAATTTCAAATCACAATTGGTCTACACCAAGGAAGTATATTTAGTCCTCTGCTTTTTATTTCAGTCCTTGGCTACCTGTTTGAAGGTTAAGTGATGGGACCCCAAAGTACATCAGTTATTCTTTGCTGACAATGGAGCCATCATAAGCGACGATCCTACATCCCTGTAACGAGCACTTGACGGATGGGTGGACGTTTTGGAGGTAAATGGGTACCGTCTAAGTCCAAGAAAAGACTGAAAAGTTGTGCTGCCCGTTTTGGGATCCACACATGCTTACTTTAGACATTTATTTGAACGCAACAGTCTTCCCCAAGTACGAACAATTTTAATATGTGACGACATTTATCATAGCTTAAACTCCGCTATCTTTCTGGGACCGAAAAATGCCTCACATATGCTGAATTGAAGAATCTACACCTCAGTTGTGGTCCCAGCATTCACCTACGTTTCATAACGTTGGACAATGTAGGTCCGAAACGTACCTTTTTTTATCTAATTGTATCAAAATACTTCAGAATGAAAATTAAGTATCATGAAAGTAAGATCCAAAATACCTTTTTGAACACCATAGTAACAGGACATCCTAAAAATCCTATTTGGGCAGAAATATTCTCCCATTTTATTTTATGATACAAAAACAAAACAACTTTCAAAACTTTAAAACAAAAACTCGAATCAAGATATAAAATATTGATAAAACTTTATTTATAAATAAAAATTATTAAATTATCGTCCATCCCATGGCACCACAATAAGAATGAACAAAAAAAACAACAACAACAAAAATTGAAGAAGCCAATTGTTTTTTGTCCTCAGAAGAAAAAAAAAACACACACACACTTCTCCTTATTTTTCCAGTCCGGATATCCCCCTCTTGAAATAAGAGTCCTCGTCGTAGTCGCCCGTCGCGTTGTCCTTCCTCGTACCAATGAGCGTGACACAATCTATGTGTCTTTCCTGCCATCTTCTTATTATTGATGTATTTTTTTTTTGTTTTCAATTTTTTACAGTAAGGATGTCTGTCTGTCGAAAGGCCTCTTCGGGCCAACACCAATAAAAACTACGAAATAAAATGTCTGCATTATGTCCGCTCTTCCTGTTTGCAGCCATCTCAGCTCCAACAGACTAAGACACTATATAGGTAGGTACACTATTCTCCACATAAAAAAAAAACTTATCCCCGGCTGCTGGGCTACACTGGGCTGCTGTGCTGCGTCCTTTGACATTTCTTGGATATCCTCCAACAAAACTATTCAAATGAATTTCAATATCGTAAAAGCAGGCACATAATGCAACATTACTTATTTTTTTTTTTCTGTATTTTTTGAAGACAACTACTGTCATCGTCATAAAATAAAAGAAAAATATGGAAAATGAAAAAAAAAAAAAAAAATAGAACAAAGTCGAAGTTGTGTGCCAATGGAGGTGTCTATTTAAGTGGCAATTAGTCCTGGGTCAAGAGTGTTGCTCTCAATAAATTCGCTTAAGGATATTTTTTTTCGAGGATACGCCGCTGCAGCACTGCGAAGAAGTCAGAACTCGGGACGAAATAACCCATCCCGCGATGCTTATATAAAACTATGTCAAGCAAGAAGGTCCTTAGAATCTTTGGAACAATATTTTTCTTATGTCCTTTACTTCCTACGCTTATGAGGAAAAAAAAAACAGCACTTAACCCTATAATTTTGTTTTCTCGTTTTGATATATAAAATACCAACGTATGTACTACAGTATAGTCCTGTGGGAAAAGTTTCCTTTTTAAAGGACTTTTTTTTATTTTATTTAAAAATGAAAAAAATATAGAAAAAAGGAAACTCTTGTTTTTTTTTTTTTTTTTTGTTGTTTTTAATTCAGCACCTATATTACGTAGGCACACGAACTCAAAGAGGTGGAAGGATGTTGAATTAATTTTTAAGTTAACCAGAGCTCCCACAAGAGTGAGAGGATAGAGCACAGCCCTACATATATTATATATCACACACATACTACTACAAACAGGATCACAGAACAGTCTCACCCGTGTAGAGCAGCGCATTAATTTTTAAATGCAAACAGTGTCAAGTGGTTAAAATGTTTTAATTGCTCGCAGAGCGTACATGCATGCACTAACATATTTACACGGTTAATTCAACTTGAATTAAGTTTGTGGTAGGGGTGTACAACAGTGTATACACTGTGTATGCCATGATGATGTGTGTATAGTGGTGTATTATATATGGTCCTGGTGCACGAAATGTTGTATGGGTTAGGACATCGTAATGACTGAGTGTTGTTGGATTCAAATAAAATAATGAAAAAGAAAAAAAAAAAAAATACATACACACACACACACAGCTATACAAAATTATTATGTGAACAAAATGTGTGCTAACAGGATTTTAAACAGGTTAGTCAAACAATGGCTTTTTGTGTTGACAAGAAGCGGAACAGAACCAAAGGAGAACTGCAATCAAAAGTTTGTATAAAGGAACAATAAAATTGTTGGAAGGATATTATGTTACATTACTTTCGGAATTTTCCTAATGAATCCATAGGGTGCTTTTGAGCTTTTAAATGTACCTAAGTACAATGTGCTTGGAAACAGGAATGCTTAAGCACACCTGTGACAGTGTTTGGGGTATTTTTAAATTGATTCCCATGTGCAACATGGAGGAAATGAAAATGTTCACATGCAATAACTTAAACTGTTCCAAATAATCTAAGGTTTTCGAAAAAAGGTCGTTCAGAAATTTATATTTTCTATATCATCAGGGATGTCCTTGTAGATCTTGATCAACGTACATACAGTTACGTTGCTAAGTTTTTTGCATACCCTTTTCTATAGAACGCTAAAATTTTGCACACTTAAGCTCTCTGAATTTTCTTCCAATTAAATATAAGTATTTCAATTTGGGCGTGGTTGACGCCCACTTTTCATTAGAAACTATAAACAATTGTTTTTGCAAATAAACGGTATTTATAATGAATCTACCAGCCCAAATTTGTGAATCTCTTAGCTTTTGCAAATACATTTTTTCAATACGCCCACTTTTAAGGGTGTGATTTATATAAAATACATTAATTCGGGTAAGATTGTTAAAAAACTACTCGATTCAGCTGTAGATTTACACATGTGCCTTAAAATTGACAAACTATCAAAGCTCAGTTAGTGCTGTAATTTTTTTTTAAATTTTTAAGACACACCTACTTTTAAGGGGCGTTTCCGTCAATTTTCGGAAAATTCTTTCAGTGTGAGCAGCTGCTTGCAAATTTTGAAAATCCTTCCATCCTTTAAAATTCGGATAGCCTTATCGAAACTAAACACCAAAAAGTCTAATGAAGGGAATGGCCTTCCTGTCGAATTCTTCGAAGAGCAGCGGGAGATGACTTGATGAGGAGCATACACCAAGTCATTAGCATCGTGTTTCGTGTGACCTATCCAATGGAAAGGAAATATTTTGAGCTGCGCCAACTGAAGAGGTACCTACCTTTGTCGTTAACGAAATCTTGGCGGCTATTCTAAAGGGTGTTTTTTTTAGACGTGTGGTTTTCATGAAAAAATAAAATGCATACCTATATATAATTAAATGTTATGGCCGCAAGAATTTACCTTTATTATAAAGATAATGGCGGCTGGCTCGAATATATTCCAAGGCGATTGTCGACCGAATACCATTATTGTGGTAATAAATTCGTACGATTTGCAAACGTTGTTCAGGAGTAAGTCTATTCATTAAACAATGACAAATCGAACTGAGAATAAACCAAGTGACAGCTGTCAAAAAAACCAACTAAAAAAAAAAGTGTTGCCAGATTGAAAACTACGCCTAAAAAAGCAACCTTTAAAAATCTAGTTTGTTTGACATGTTGACTCAATCGTCTTCTTTTTCTTCAACATGTCATAAATTACTCCTGACCTCGTCTAACAAATTTCAAGTAAAGTCTCATAAATCAAATTATTTCCCCATGAATTACCAAACTCAAAACGTAAACTTTTCACAATGAAAATCTGCTCACAATGACAATAGTAATTTTGTAACTCTATATTCTTCTTGTTCTTGTCGCTAAATCTAACTAACTTTTTTCTAAAAATTCAAGATCATCAACAATAGACCGTAACGCAGTCGAACTATAACTATACCTACTTTTGTTAGAAAAGATACAGATACACTACACATCATCCCCACATCAACTAAAACAAAAAAAGTATCTTTTCCTCCATTTAATTGCTTCTTAAACTCCATTCAAGATGCATTTTATTCTCTAAAACGCACAGAAGCGTAAATTTAACTTTGAGAATGTTTTGTGTATCTAAATTAATTTATCCGCAAGATACAAATCTTAGCCAAAACGTCGCTATAATCATTCTGACTTTAGTTGCACCGCAGACATCAATCACTAAAAAAGAGCGTCGTGATTTCGCCATTTTAATGTGACATTATGCGTATATTTATGTGTCGTTAGTCGTTGTGTTGTATCTCTAAATCCAGTGAGTTAAATTACATTATTTTTTGTTTGTTTTTAAGTTTAAGTTTTGTTCATTCTCCCATCCCAATCTGCATCTGCATCATCTGGCAAAAGAGTGATGCGCATTTCTTATCGAACAAAATACCAAATCAAATTTAAAATAGATTTTATCGCAAATTACTCGCCAAACGATCGATTTATAAGGCATTTTTTTGAAACCGAAACAAAAAACACAAGATAAATGCCTCATAGGACGGGGCAGCAAAACACGATCAGATACATTTTCGTTTTATCCTTCAACATGATAAAATGCGATTCCTCGTCGAGGCATAATCACATTGTTACCCGCAACGCCGCCATCGCCACGGCGACATGCAGACAGACAGTGTTTTTTGCTGTTTAAATTAACCAAAAATGAAAAAAAAAATGCATTTATTCAGCATCACATCAGATCAATCGGGGTCCGTATTTTTAGACACAAATATTGTATCAGCAGCGAACAGTTTTTTTTTTTTACATTTTCTTTTTATTGAACCGAAAGAATTAACGACGAATACACGATACAAATGAAAAAAAATTAAACCGCCATCACCGTACCGTCACTTGATTGTTGGGGCAGAAGTACAGCTGCAATCTGCACCAAAAGTACGGCAGCAGCCGTTTTATTTAACCGTCCGTCATTCAAAAATACGCCCTCAAAACCACTCTTTTTTTTATATATATTTTTATTTTCTGTCTCCATATTATTTGTGTATTTTTTTTTTAATTCGAATTACCCGTAAAAAAAAGGTCGTTTCATGCTTCACGTAATATTTTTGTGTACTTAATTAAAAACTTTATGTGTTATGTGTTAAAAAGAAAGTGTTAATTATTGCAAACTCTGTGTGTGTGTGTGTTATACAAAATAAAATACTCGTATCGATTTGTTAAAAAAAAACCAACAACCAAACCAGCAAGGCCTACGATATTTTTGAACCGAGGAGACACAGGACGAAAAAAAATCTCTCGGCACAAAAAAAAAAAGGAACTGAATAAAGAAAATCGAGTTGAGTTGGAAAATTCTGGTCGAAAACTGCAATGAAAAATAACACAACATCAGTGACAGCAGCAACGACAAATGACAACAGCATCATCAGTGACAGAAGAAGAAGTAGTAGTGGTAGTATCGTCATCGGTAGTGGCAGCAGCAGCAGCAGCTATAGCAGGAAACCCATCCGGAACATCACTCAATTAATGCCATCAGTAATTGGAAATTTATCCAATAGTTATAGTTCAGCGAAAACTTATCCGTCCATTAATTCAGCGTATTGGCAACCGTCGCCGTATCCATCGCCGTACATTGTACCAGGTACGAATAACTCACCTTCAATCAACACCAACTATACACCATAATATACCAATACCAACCACTTATGTACCACCACCACCACCACCTTCTCTGTCCGTCCATCTCATTCTACTCTCTCTCAAACTTCTTTTGTATTGAAAACAAAAAAAAAACAAACCAACGAGGATATAAATTTTTAATGTTATTTTTAAATTTAAATTTAAATGCGAAAACCAATCGAAAAAAATAAAATTAAAAAAAAAATACATTTACAAAAAATTTATCGAAACTCTGAAACGGTTTTTCGGTTCATTTTAATTTTAATTTTTTTTTTTTCTGATACCCATTTTGGTTCGGTGAAGTTGAAAGATAAAAACGCTTGTCACCACTTCCGTTTTGTATTTTTTTTTTTTTTTTTAATGGTCACTCCGTTTCGGGAGAAGGAGAGATACGGAGATACGTAATGTAAATTGACTTTTTGACATTTAAGCTTACACGTACAGCAACTCACATGGATGTGAATATTTTATGTATTTTTTTTTTTATAATTTTTGTTGGTCAAAAAACTTTTACGGGAGTGAAAGATACTTTTATGGATAACGTAACAATTGAGGAGGAATTTAACACCCTTTCGATTTTGCATTTTTTATTGTTGTTATTATAAATTGTCCTCCTGTTGTTTATTTATGTTCTTTACCTTTAGGTAAAGTTTTTTTTGTTGGTGTATTGTTTGAGTGTTTTTGTGTTATTTTTTTTAAAAGCGGGAGATAAGTTATTGCGAAGCACAGTGTGTTGCGCAAAGAGGGATTGTTTTTATATGGGTACGGTATGGTTTGGGAGATTCAAGCTCAAACATATATTTAATTTTGGCTTAAATTTATAAGGACGACTGGGAAAAAATGTTCACCTAAAGTTATCATTTTCAAACTACAAATTTAATTTATAAGTTTGTTAGAACTAACATACTACAATCTATCCCAAATTTCTGACACAGAAGCAACGTATTTTATTTAAAGAATCCCATATCGGCAGTTACTATTTAACAGTCTGTTTTAAAATAGGACTCTCGTGTAAGCCGCTTTTCGGGATTTGGATGATATAAATATTGCGTAACTATATTTCTTAATCATGGTCGGTCATACCCACGTCTCCTTAAAGCTTTTTTCTTCTTCTTCATATAATAACGGCTTACTTATAGCTTGGTGCTTCTAGGAATTTCTCTCGCACTGCAAGTAGTCGGGATCAACCTCTATGCATGGTCGATCCATTGAAGATGCCATATCTACCCTGGCTTCTGACTATGGTTTGGCGTTAAGGGTTGAACGAGTTGGAGCATTTATATAATATGTCGATTTGATTAACATAGTCCAGCCGTTTTAGTCTTTTTATTTCAATTTTTCTAACTATGCCTATATTTTATGTTTTTATTCATATGCATTCTCAAAAACTATTCAAAATATTTTTCAATTAATTTATAGGAAGGAAAACCCTTTTAAAAAATTGGTTGGACAATGCTGAAATTATTTTGCTTATGGCTTTTTTGATTTTCTTACAAAAACTTTGTATGACTAGAAAAAAAAAAAAAAAAACAAATATTATGCATACCATATTTTGTCCAATATTATGTTCAATTTTCAATCACTGCTGTCAATCAAAAGATCAAGTTGGGGAGACCAAGTATTCTATATATTAATTTGAGATAGTTTGATAGTTCTTTTTTTTCAAATTAAAAAAAAAAAAAGTGAACGGCCTGGCCTGCTTCCGATACAGCAAAGGTTTTCAACATATCAGGTAAATCAAGCAACACCAACCTCGTGCTGTTGACATGTGTTTTCGGTTCATCTCTTTTCTGTTCTGTCTGTCTCTCTGTCTTGCTATTACCTTGAGTCCCCTTTTCACCATTGGCGTCGATTGCCAGTGCTTTTAAGTGTGTCTTCCTTGTAGATATATCTACGGAGTGGATTCAAATTAAAAAACGTTGAGAGGTTCTTGCATAAGACACTGTAAACGGGCAAAATCTATAATTTTGAAAAATCACCACGACGAACTTTTTTTTATAGTTATTTACGTTGACAATAGATTATTACATCCCCTGTACAAAAGATATCCAGATCATGATGAACATTTCAAAGCTGAAATTTGATATGTATAATCTTTGGTTCAAGAATTAGGTTAAGTTCTAGAACCGAAGAAATCCGGCTACAAACACGCCCACAATCGCCATTCTTGTGCAACAACGTCTGTTTGGCAAAATTAAATTGTAATTTTTGTACAGTGACGATTAAAGACCAACGCTTCAATTTTGCACACTGAAGCTTTGTTTAAATCTTCTCTAAATTAAATAAAAACATTTCAGTTTGGGAGTGGCTGACGCCCACTTTTCATAAAAAACCATCAATATATTTTTTTTTTATAAAATAACGATGCTTAGGTATATTCGAACAAAAAAACTTAAATTTTGTTAGTATAAAATTTACGTAAACTTCTTGTGTATAAAATAAAATGGTTTCGGGCGTGGCTTACGCCCACTTTTTGTGAAAGAACAAAAACACATTTTTTAAAAATCAATTTTCACCATTGTTTTTTCGTTCGTTTATGACAAATAAATGTATGTGTTTTGTTTGCGTAAATTTTTTCAATACGCCCATTTTAAGGGCATGATTTTTATAAAATACCTTTATTCGGGTAAAATCGTTGAAAAACTACCCGATTCCAGCTGTAGAATTACACATTTGCCTAAGAATTGACTTATGATCAAAGCTCAGTTAGTGCTTTATTTTTTTTTATTTTTTATTTTTTGGAAACGCCCACTTTTAAGAGAAGCATGCGTTAAAAGTCTTAATATGAATTAATGTTTTATAGTTTTCTAAATATCGGTCGCAGTTTTGAAGCAAGAAGATGAACATTTCGGTTTGTATTCCTTGGTTACGTAACAGGTTGTGTATTGGGAATTTTAAAATAGAATTACTCACCTTTTCCATTCAAAAACTAATTTTTAAAAATCCAAGTTATGTCTTATTTTGTTCAAATCGAGCTACAAGCCTTAAATTTAATGTCATAGTAAATACCTTGGCTATAAAAAGTCTCAACTTTGGGCGTGGAACTCGCCTTTTTTACAGCACCAGCAAACGAATACTCATACAAAAATAGGGAAAACAGGTCGTTGCAAACGTACGTTGGCAACACTTCATTTTTTAATCAAAACAAAAAGCCTTGGCTTCCTTCACTAAAATTCCCTATTTTTTTTTTTTAATTTTCAAACCTAAAACTCTGCAAACAGTTCTATGAAAAATAATTTCTTTTTCTAATCCCGAAACGCATCTTATATACAATGAGTCGGGTGCTCTGTTAGTAAAATTGTCCACCCAATTGTTCCCGATTATCCAAATGGGATATGGCATGGGTATCGCACAATCTTCATATACAACAGTCTATCCTTCATACATAACAGAGTCTTCGATGGGTTGCAAATAATAATAATTTTTTGTTAACCTAAATGAATAATAATGACGGTATGACATTGATAAACTTTTTGAACAACCTTTTTTTTTGTTATTCTTTTTGTCCACAGGGTGCGGTAGTGTGTAAAGAGTATAGTATATAGATGGATGCGACGTTATTCGACACAATGTAATCCAAAATACCAAAAACCATAAAACTAGGAAAAACATTTCCACTCAAATCGTATTTTACGAAGCATTTGCATAATTTTCCAGCCAGGAAAAAAAGGACATTCGTTTTGTTCGTCGTTTCGTTCCTGAATATTGAGTGTTTCCTTCAGAAGAAAAAACAAAATTCCTTATAGATTTGATTGTAGGTACTTATCAAAAGGGAGCACATCATGATGTATGCTTTTTTATGGATTTGTTTGGCTTATTTTTTTTTAACAAAAGCTACTCTCTTTTTCGTATATAGCACAGAGTAGCTATCTCAATGATGATAATTTTGCCAGCTTATAGATTATATCCATAAGGGAATGGCAAGGGTAGGGGGTAGGTTATATGGCTCTCTTATGGGTTCAAGTTAATAAATTGACTATAAATTTTGGGAATAAACGCAATAACGAGCTCGTTTACAATGCGAATTTCGTTTTTTTTTTCAATTCCGATGTTGTCTGGTTGTTTTTTTTTTTTTTTTTTTTTTTTTTTTTTAAGGAAAAGAGAAAGGTCTTTGGTCTCAATATCAATTGAACAACTTTGGGCATTTTTTCTACTTCAATGATAAAGGATAAAAGGCTTTGGAATATTGTGTAAAGGAAATGTCGAGAGGGGTTATATTGTGTGCTGGGAAGGAGACGATACAAATCGGGGAGAACATTTTTATAAATTGAGTTTGAATTTATGGTTTTTGTTTATTGTTTGGAAAAATTACAAATGAATTTTTTTTTTCTTTATTATTACAATATCCTTGTGGGATAAGCTTTTGTCAGCATAAAGTTCTTTGTTCGAACTTTCTTTTTAAAGGGACACTCTACTCTTTCTTATCTGCCATATACAAACAAAAATGTTTAACCAAAATGAACTAAATTTTTTGCTTAAAAATTGAACAAATCGCTACAACGAAACGAAAATAAAATTTAAATAATACAATCCCCTTAAATATAAAGTAGATTCTATAGGCGAGAGGGATATGGAAATCTAATTTACTCTGGAACTCGCGGCACTCATGAGTTTATTATGCTGCACCAATTTCAAAAACAAAATTAAATTCATATCCTGTGGACTTAGCCTGTTGACATAGCCGCATGCATACATAGCCACGCTACCCTACAACATGTTGTTGCCACATTAACGTTTAAAACTGAATTATTTTCGGACCAAATCAAATTCAATCGAGTTAGCAACTAATAAAAAGGTCACACAGCGGTTCCAGGGTTTAGAGAGGAGGGCTTTGGAGCATGCAATCCTGGCAACCTTTTTGTTTTTTTTTTTTTTAGAACGCGAAAACCACATTTAAGTGACTCAGTCGGTAGTCGGCACGCAAAATTTACTCTGCAATAAGTTTTATAGGGTGCAATGTGAAAGTGTGTGGCATAAAGTGTTTTTACACAGACACCTACAACTGTATGCTAAATTCTAAAACCTAATTTGCGATTTTGGACTTCATGAAATGGGTTTTTAGGTCAGTGTGTTTGTATGGACTCGTGGTTGTTGGTTATACTAAGCCGATTAAATTTACGTTGCTTACGGAAGATTATTTTTAGCGAGAGTCCAGGGAGCATTTTTGAATATTGGGATTTCATGTTAAAATAATT
This sequence comes from Platycheirus albimanus, assembly GCA_916050605.2. Lineage (NCBI taxonomy): Eukaryota > Metazoa > Arthropoda > Insecta > Diptera > Syrphidae > Platycheirus > Platycheirus albimanus. Next base: position 14,186,570 of record OU696698.1, on the reverse strand, counting down.
TTATTTTCATTTCAATTTAAAAATGGTGGCATACATTTAATAGGTATATCTTCTCATATTTTATGTGGTATAGTGTGGTGGCATAATTAAGCAAGTATATATACTTTTAACTTCTTCCAAATCACACATTTGAAACATATATATGTGTATACCCTATTCCATAGGATGGGTAGGGTTTATTGTATTTGGTGTGGAGTTTGTAACATAGAGAAAAAAATACCGTGAGTTATAGAAAAGTATATATTATCTGCCTCAAAATCATTGCGGGTGGCAATGGTACAGTGGATGTAGTGCTTGGTTGCTCAACCCGAGAGCTTGGAGTTCAAACCCAGCCTGGGCAGCAATTTTTATTTATTTCCCAAGTTTCAACTGGATGCCACCCGTGGAATTTCCATGAGATAATTATCACCTAAAATCTCAAACCACTGTACCACCTTTCTTTCCTATCTTTCTATTCCTTCTCTTTCCTCGCTCGCACATGTTAATTCATTATAAAGGTATTAATAACCCTTTGAGTGCGAGTGCATTATAAAAAAAAAAAAAAAAAAGCCTGCTAGATTTAGCGATGTCCGTCCTTCCGTAGGTTTACTAGAGGTCGCAATTTTTGAGCCAGTAATTCGGTATATTATAATCTTTGATCCAAAAGTAAGACTAATTTCTTAAACCAGTGAAATACTTACACAAACACGCCCACAATCGCCAATTTTGTTTTACAACCTCTATTTTGTTTGCCAAAATTTAATTTGAATTTTTTGTACAATGGCTATCAAAGTACAGCGCTTAAATTTTGCACACTCAATTTTTAGGTAAATATTCTCCCAATTAAATAAAAATATTTCTGGTTTGGCGTGGCTAACGCCCACTTTCCATACAAAACCATCAATATTATTTTTATAAAATAACGATGCTTATATTCGAGTGAAAAACTTAAAAATTTTGTGAGTATGTAAAAAAAAAATTTTTATTTGGGTGTGGCTGACGCCCACTTTTCACTAAAACCAATAAAGACTTATTTTTGCAAGTAAACGCGTTACTTGTTACTAAGAAGCTTGTGTATGAAAAGAAATTTTTGAATTTCGGGCATGGGAGTGGCTCAAGTCTACTTTTCATAGAAGAACAAAATTTAAAAATTTAATTTTAGGTACCAATAATGAATTTGAGTATAATAAAGTATTTTTCGTATGATATTTGAAAAATATATTGAGTACATATTTTCAATGCGCCCATTTTTAAGGGCGTGATTTTCATAAAATACGAGAAAGACCAGGGTTTGGCAGGAGAGTAGCCAGAACAATGGATATACCCTAACCCTTAAGAATAAAAGTCTTTGATCCAACAAAGTTTATAATAGAAAGCTTTAAGCCATGGACTAAACAATGGTTGATATTATTTAATCCGTACTTTGAATTTGTCAGAATTTTGAACTTTTTGAAACCCATCACTCACGGGTGACATTTTTGATCGCATGTTAGGCGAGTGTTGACTGGACTTCTGGTTCTCTGGTTCTCTGCACATGACCTGTTAGTGGGCTAACTCTTAGCTTAATCGTACGTTTTTCCATCGTCCTACTCATCAAGTATCTTTTTAGGTGGATGGAAAACAGCATTTTTGTCCAGCGGGTTCGAACAAAAAGGGGTATCGGCAAACCCCTTCTTCGATGGATTAGAAGTTGCCTGACAGTTCAGTTCACGTTGCATTGAATGGTTTTCAGTCCGCAATTTTTATTTTTGTAACAGCAATGTCCCATGGGGAGTTATCAACCGTGTGGAATTCAATACTTCAGAAGCTCAATGTTGTCAGCTTAATCTACCCCCTCGGCCAATATCCATAATTTTTTGCGCTCTAGGTATGTGTATCATAAAGCACCTTCTGTGGAACATGTATTTGACGTCGTCTGATCTGATCTGATCTTAATTCTAATATCTTTGCAAGCAGCTACTCCTATTCCACACAATGCATCGCCTGGATATTATTCAGAAAAGAGCCTCAAAATAATTGATACGTGACAGGGCCTTTACGGAAACAGTTACTGTTTCACTTGAACTTCGCCGTAATGTTTCCTATTTCATCTTGATCCATCGCTATATTTCTGTAAACAGTGCTTCAGCGAAAGAGCCAGATGCATGTCTCCCCTTAAACAATTTACCCGTAACACTCGCATCTCTAGGAATTTACCCTCGAGCCTAACTTCGGACGCATACTGTCAAAGAAAGAGCTTCAATTTTTGGACGTACTACAAGAATGTAGAATAATTATCCCGGCTTTTCGGTGTCTCTTTTTATCGCCTATCTAACATACATATTTAGAGTACTGAAAACAGCTTATGTGAGCTCAAATTAGAAAAAAAAATCGATCGGTAAAAATTCGGCAAGCGCAGCTGCCTTAAACTGCAAGTATAAAATTTCATACAAACAACTCCTTAAAAAATTTTTCATTTTATGAACTTCGAGTTATGTTGTCCTCTCGGAATATAGGAATGTCAAAATTTCTATGCACAATTTATTTATCCATGATATACTTACTGATCTTTTTTTGATGATTGTCGAGTTCCCATTTTTGAATTGGGGAGGTAAACTGTGAACAGTCAATGAGTTTTCCTGAGGTCACTACTGTTCTTTGTCTTCATGAACTAAACTATCAATAAGCTTTCAAAAAGTACGCAAATTTGTCTACAGGCTCTTAAATCTCCCTCATACATCTTAGTGGAGGCCCAAGCCAATATATCTAAAGGGCGTTTTTTTAGACGTGTGGTTTTCCATCTGGCAATACTTTTTTCGGAGTTGGTCTTTTTGACAGCTGTCACTTGATTTATAGAATAGACTAAATCCTGAACAACGGTTGCAAATCGTGCAAATTTATTACCAAAATAATGGTTCGGTTCGAGCGACGCATCACGTTCTATATTCAGTCGACATAATCGCCCAGGAATTTATTCGAGCCAGCCTCGGCGGCCACTTGCCCGAAACCATTTTTAAAACATAATGGCAAACCCTTATCTTTATAATATAGCTAAATTCTTGGCCATATCATTAAATAATATGCGTTTAATTTCTTTTTGAAAAAAAAAATGTGTGTGCGTAATTCACACTCGGTTGAAGTGAAACTTCAAAGAAGTTGGTATACCTAATTTACGAGAGAATGAGATGAAAAACTCAGCCACCCAGCACCAGTTTTCGGATTACTTTCAAACCTTATGTTATGTATGACTAAATGCTTTCAACACGTATCTATACAAATACAAAAGTTTCAACACATATTCAAGCATACAGACGTACCGACATACTTTGCGTCCTTTTGACTCCCTTTTAAAGTATGAACTCCAGGACGCCACTATTTAAAACAAATCAAAAAAATATTCGAAAACTGACTATTTTCAAAAATTCAGGATACTTTTTTTAAAATTTAAATAATTTTTTGAATGCCAATTTTCTATAAATACTTTTGTTATGTGTTTGTTTGAATTTTACATTCTTCTTGAATTAAGTTTATTGAAACCTTTTGTAAAGCTTTTCCTGTTAGACAGCATTCAAATCACGTACCTATATTAACTAACATACTAACTTAATCGTACCAACGCGCCTGCTCACTCGCTTTTGTTTAACATAATGCTTAGTAGACCTGAGTGAGAGGCAAAACGTATGATAGGAGAAAATGAGAGCTAGAATATAAAATACTGTGTCATAATTTTTTTTTCATTCGTTCTCTCTCAGACTTGTTGCGATATATTTTTTTTTTTAATTGATTTACATATTTGCTTAAAAGTGTCATGTTGCATTTCCGTTTCGACGAGTTTCAAATTACCCCGATATTAAAGAAGTTTCACTTCAATAATAACACACCACGCTGACATCTTACTAAAAAGCTGTAATACGCAGCCGCATACAGTGTACAGAAGCTCACGTAGTTTTCACATACACTAACACACGTTAAATGCTCAAATACAAGCACGTATTAAACAGTGTGCAATATACATACACACCGACATCTGCTCTCTCGCTCTGGCTCACAAATTACAGGCGACTATGCTTAGAAGACGGGAGTGGGGACGCTACGAAGTATGGGACAAAGAGGAGAGACCGATGATATAAAATAGTATGTATATTTCTGTCTCATAATTTCCTGGCTTCATCCTACGCATTTTTGTATTTGTGTCTCTTACCTGTCGTTTTTTCGTTGCATCCGGTTTGAAATCACAACGATTCTAAAGAAGTTTCACTTCAAAAAAACACGGCTAAAAAAACACCCTTTCCACTATATTGATTTCATAGAAAGCCCTGTCAATAATTGTATTATTCGCTTTCAACGTTAACAGCTCCTAATTCCTCCAACTCCAGTTAAATGCTTTTTCCAAAAAATATCATAATGATGCCGTAAGTCAAGAAATCTGTCATCAAGATTTTACAAAGGATATCCGTTTTCTATGCAAGTTCTAGAAAAAGAACACGTTTCTTGGGATGGAACTCCTGATTCTAATTGCCGAAATTCTATTCATAAACTTGTTCCCATTAGTTCTTAAACAAATCACAAATTTAATCGCAACATAACCTTTTACAAAAATTAATGGTTCTCCTCTAAACTCCCAGTAAGCACTCTCATTCCCCGGGTTAAATTGAATACTTTGGAAGTTGTTAATTGCAATTTAGTATTTTCTCCATCACTCTGATATTGTTACAAGAGACAGCTTAAAACCGCCAACAACAAAAGATCACAGAAGAACCAAACTGTATAGTTACTCCAAGAAACAGTAGGAGACAATAATTTTATCATAATGAGTCAGTCAATCGTGTGAGTTTGTTACCTCGAAACGATGTGACGAAGTGACGATGTCATGTAAGGTGATACACACTTCCAAGGCAAAGGTGTTGTATGTGGCAAGCTTGAAGTTGGCACTGGCGTTCGTATAATGTATACGCACAATAATATTAATTGACATTGATAATGAACGAATAGAAATTGTATCCATCTATTAAACTCATCACTAGGTAGGTACCTATACTACTGATGGATACAAACCAAGCAACCAGCTACCTCTCCAACTCTGCCTCTGCTTGTGACTCTGATGACAAAGACAAAAGTTAAATTGTGCCGCTGAAGCGCAACATGAGAACTTTACACACCTTTGAAGCCCTCTTCCGGTTGGAACCAACATACCATGAGGCGAGAAGCTCGAGGCAATAATGAGAGACAATCATAAACACCATTATTGTCATCTTTGAGCAGCAGAACTGAACTCAGCACTGTTAGCTGTTACTGTTGTGATGCTACAAAACCTTACACAACCAACCACCATAAGTCTCAGCCCAGAGAGCTCAGCCAAGACCTTGGTACTTTGCATCATCCACATCATTCACATCTCACCCCATCCCGGTGTTTGTGTCTTTCGCTTTCAAGTTCACAATGAATGGAAGACAATAATTGGATTCGGAATGTGTTCCAAGAAGTATCTACACCTTCACAGCAGCGCTCCATATAGATACTCGTATGCATTGCATTATGAATATGCGCGAGACTTTATGAAGGTGCTTCATCGCTCTTATGTATGCTCTTGGTGTTGCTGCTGCCTCGGTTTTGGCCTCGGGGATGCGTATCATATTGACGCATTGAAGAGTTACAATCATGATGTTGGAATTCAACACTCATCCCTTGGATACCAGCACAATTATAAAGAGTGAAGCAAGTATAAATTAAACCCGAATATAGGTGTGGTGTAAGTGTTGGGGGGAAATTTAGTGACATTAAACGCTCACAAAGGGTTGGAAACTTATTACCTTTGTAAATTTTTTTGTAGGTACCTTCTTTGTCTTGAAAATTTAACTTAAAAGGAACACAATCTAATGACAACTATTGTCATTGTCAACGTCGTCGTGGTTTTCCCCTCTTAATTGCGGTGTAGACATCATACACTTACGATATTTCAGCTGAAAACTTGGCTTAAGGAGTCACATAAAAAAAAAAGTTTGCCAATTATTTACGGTTTTAATAGAGTTTTCCGGGAAGGAACATTTTCTAGAAAAGAGGCCTTTTGAAGAAGTAAAATATAGCCTTGTTACAAAAGATCTATAAGATTACTTTCACCCTCGTATACAAGACGGGTATTAAGGGTGTTTAGAAATATGGCGATTGTTAAAGCTCAAAGTTTGACAATTTTATAAAATTAAATTAAAGACCATAACTTTAACAAAGTTTAAGGATGGAACCACAAATGGGAGGTTATGTTTATTTTTGCTTGGGTAAGATGTTGTGCTTGAACCCTTGAAATGCTGAATTTCTGAGAACAATTTCTGAGGACTTATTTTTTTTTTTTATAAAAACTTTCAGGTTGAGATTGAAATTCCTATGAAAATCTTATAGTTCTGGAACATTTTATGGTTTCAGTGTCTATGATCGATCTACATTCCCAGACAAGCTGAACTACATATTTACTATTTTATCACGAAATGACAGTGTTACCAGTTTAAAAAAAAATACAATTTTAAAATGTTCTTCCGTGAAAAACTAAACGTTTTTGCATAGGATGATTGGAATAAGATGTCAAAAAAGGCAAGGCAAAAATTAGAAAATTAGTAGAATATCCTGAAATCATTCTTACGAAGCAGATTGGGCCAGCCATTAAGGCTGTACCGACAGATGCAGACAGAAACTATCAGACAGGCAGATAGATAGAACTACCCTTTTTATACCCTATTTCATAGAATGGGTATATTGTATTTGGTGTGGAGTTTGTAACATAGAGAAATAATACCGTTAGGTATAGAAAAGTATATATATTCTGACTCAGAATCAAAAGCCTAGTCGATTTAGCCATGTCCGTCCGTCCGTCCGTCCGTCCGTCCGTCCGTATGTATGTATACTCTCTAGAGGTCGCAATTTTTGAGCTAGAAAGCTGAAATTTGGTATATATTATCTTTGGTTCAAGAGTAAGGCTAAATTCTTGAACCAGTAAAATCCGCAAACAAACACGCCCACAATCGCCATTTTTATTGAACAACCTCAATTTGGTAAAATTAAATTATGTTTTTTGTACAGTTACGAAAAAAGCATAACGCTAAAATTTTGCACACGCAAGCTTTAGGTAATCCTTCTTCCAATTAAATAAAAATATTTCAGATTGGGCGTGGCTGACGCCCATTTTTCATACAAAACCATCAATATTGTTTTTATAAAATAACAAATGTTATATTAAAGAGAAAAACATTAAATTTTGTGGGCATTACTTGCACATAAACATCTTATGTATGAAATCAATAAATTTGATTTTGGGCGTGGCTGACGCCCACTTTTCAATAGAAACTATTAAAAAATTGTTTTTGTAAATAAACGGTATTTATTATGAATCCGCAAGGCAAAGTTTTGCGTCTCTTAGTAGAAACTAAATCGTTTGTGTATGAAAAGAAATTTTTGAATTTTGGGCGTGGCATGAAAGAACGAAAAACGTAGTTTTAAACATTTAAGGTACTACCAATATTCAATTTAAAACTTTTTCCCTTCCGTTCGTTTCATGAAAAATATATCTCTACATTTTCTTGTGTAAATTTTTTCAATACGCCCACTTTTGAAGGCGTGATTTTGATAAAATACCTTTGTTCAGGTAAGATTGTTTAAAAACTACTCGATTCAGCTGTATATTTACACATATGCCTAAATACTGATCAAAGCTCAGTTAGTGCTTCAAATTTTTAAGACACGCCCACTTTTAAGGGGCGTTTCCGTCAAAAGTTGTATAAGGCATTACTTTTTTAACGTTTTTTAACTATCGGTCACAGTTTTGAAGTAAAAAGATGAACACTTGGATTTATATTCCTTGGTTACGTAGCAGAGTGTGGTCCAAGAATTGTTAAAAACACCCATAATCGCTATTTCCATTCAAAACCTAATTTTTAAAAATTTAAGTTTTGTCTTATTTTGTTCAAATCGATCTGCAAGAATAAAATTGAATGTCACTGAGCTCATACCAATTGCTATGGCAATAAAAAGTTTTAACTTTGGGCGTGGCGCACGCCTTTTTTTATTTTGCCAGCACTAATTGAACATCACACCACACAAAGTTAATGTTATTGATTTTTTTTCTGTCTGCTAAAGAAGAAATAAAGAGGCATACGCATAGGTACACATACAAAAATATAGGGAATAGGGTATCCAACAGTTCGTTGCAAACGTACTGTAGCTCTCGCTTATGTTTATGAATTAACTTTAGAGTGTTCAGATATTGTGACTCAAATTTTGTTCTTCATAATATCATATTAAAGATTGTTGAGCTGGAAGTAAAAAACAAACTTGAATTTCTCTAACGAGTGAAATGAATCGTACCTTTCTTTCACTTGACTACACAAGACTCACTCCCATCACGACAGCTCAGCTGACTCCAAATTTTATCTTATTCAACTGATTTCCCCTTGTCAGTTCTTATCCACTTTATTTTTGGCTGACCCAGTTATTTGACTGCCTTTCATTCCTTAAGTTTCATGGCATTTACATTTTGAAAATGATATCATGGAAACTGGTCATGACTACGTCTGAGGTGGTCAATTCGGAAGGTCCAATTTCATTTATTTATTTTATATATTTTTTACTGAAGACCCGAGACTTTACATATTCCCAGAGAAAATAGTCAAAAGTTGTGATATCGCACGATCTAAGCGGCGAATTTGCCGTGGCAAAACGTGAAATTAAGTGCTCACCAAAATGATTTCTCAACAAGTCTACTGTTTCACGCGCTGTTTGGCTCGTAGCGCCATCTTGTTGAAACCAGAGCTCATCGAGAACATGGGGTTGAATTTCAAGAAGCACATAGTCCGTTAACATGGCGCGATAACGGCTACCATTGACAGTAACATTCTGATTTGCTTCATTTTTGAAGAAATAGGGACCAATGATTGCACCAGCCTATAAACCACACCATACCGTTGTTATGTAATGGCCGCTCTTGGTACTCTTCGGGTTGCTCAAAATCCCAACCCAAATACGGCTATTTTGTTTATTAACATTGAGCTAGAATGGGGTTCATCACTGAACAAAATTTCACGATAAAACACCGGATTTTTATTTATCACAGAACGCTGATTTTCGTAATTCAGCTGAACAATTTGGAGAAGCTGTTGTGGTGTGAGTCTTTCCATATTCTGACTTGCCAAACGATACTGAACAAAAATGCGGCAAAGCAGTTTGATAGGAGTCACGCGTGATCTGTCAAAAAAAAGTTTATTGAAAATTGAACCTCCCTATGAATCACCCATTACAGTAGACGCTCGGTAAAGTGAACCAGTGTATGGTGATTGGTGAAGTGTGTTAAGACTTAGTGAATGAAAAGACTTCCGGAGGAGGAAACTAAGTTGTACAAATGGTTTTTGGAACTACCGATTTTAAAATAGAAGGCAGTTAAGTTTTGAAAAACATTAATGGCAGCAGGTGATGGCTGCTTTGAAATAAAAATTTATATGTTTTGTGTGCTTCTGTTAACTGCTGAAGTTCATAAAAACAAAGGATTTTATTTATAATGAAATTAAGTGTTGATAAACATTTTTATTGAATTGTTAGTAGTCTGTAAGATTTAATATCCGTAGATGAATGAATAAATAAATAAATAGATAAACATTTTAAAATTCTGATATAGTGAACCTGAACATGTTTGGTTGCTTATAAGTTCACTATATCGAGCGGCTACTATACTCTAACTCATATCATCTCGTTGCCAAAGAAAATTTACCTTTTTCATCCTAATCCATAATGTGGTACCCAGGCATATTGAAAACAAAAATCCCCGAAATTTTATCAATAGCGGAATTTTGTTAAAAAAAAATGCCAGAAGTGTTGGAAATCACTCCAGAAACATGTAGAAGCAGAGCCGGAATGTGAAATGATGAGAAAGTCGAAGCATTCTTAAACTTTCAATAATTTTAATCAAATCGATCACTAAACATTCTTTTTGTCTATCTTGCTTTGATATTCGGGTGATTTTGTGGTGTTTTTAAGCTGTATAGTATAGCAAATACTCAACTACGAAAGCTAATATTGAAATCCCAAATTCGCTATCCTGTATACGTGTGAGCAAAATCTGTTTTGATCCCCCAATTACTTATCCTTGAAGAACAAGCTCAATTAAAAAAATGTAAAGTCCTATTGATGGTTCTGTAGATGCAAAAATATTGCTTCCAGATTCGCCTCTGTAATAAAATTAAGCCAAATATTACACAGACTTCAAAATAGTCAATAATATCACACGGACAGTAATATTTATTCCTAAAAAAGTAACTCCTACAAAAGTACACACCACACTATGCCACAGGTGTCGGCCACAAGTTTTACATTTTAAATTAAAAAAATATACTTTTTTAATTCAATTCTCAAAAAAACTGACAACCGCAACTCTAAATGCTACTGACAGAAGTCCATATAGCTAGCAAAAATAAAAAATTTCATACAAAAATTGCCACCAGTGACACGATTATTCAACCGGAAACCAACGTCATTTCCTCTGTGTGCCCTGAAAACCTGAACGAATTACTTATTCATAAATGTGTTGCCACTGCATTTATTGAAATTGTTTAGCACAAATTACCATTCGAAGAGAATAAATGTACAAAATCACCATCAGCTGCATGCTGTACAACTTTTGTATAGTATAGACTAGCCTTTCCGTTCCGCAATCACCCTCATCACCCTTCCCCTCCTGCTTTGGCCGCATCCTGTTACTTGGATAACGCGTGAGTTTCAAAGTCCTGCAACTTTTAGCAACAATAGTCTGGTGGTAAAGGATATCGTTTGTTGCATTCGGTTTTTTTTTTTTTTTTTTTAACTGTTATTGTAGGTTATGTGTTGACCCAAAATTCAATGAATTTTAAATAGACTCTATGGAAAGGATATGGGACTCTCCGACTCTGTCTGTGTGTGTGTGAGTGGGGTACAAAACCGCATATTGTGCAACTCTCAATCGTTTTGTAATTTTGCCATCGAAAACTCAACTCAAATGTCTGGTGGTCTCATCGTCATCGTCGTCGTTTCAGTCTAGTGTAGTATTCGTTGTTTCTTTTGTTGTGTTTGTTGTATTCATCCTGGGATCCATCTATCTATAAAGATATGTGGAATATTCTACTACTGCTGCTCTACTGGCACGTATCCTTTATCCTCCAGGGATGACATGTAGAATATTTATAAAAAATAAAAAAAAAACTAGTATATGACAACCCTTTTATAACAAGACGGGACATCGAAAAAAGGAGTGAACGCCAAAAAATGAATGGTAAAAAAAATAAAATTATACAACAAAACAAGGAAAAGTTTTAAAGTTGAAAACTCCATGTCGTCCTTTCTATAGAGTCTTTGTACAATTGTGACGATGAAATTAAACCACCGAACCGAAATACCAAAAAGTATATAATATGAGTATATCTATGGGTATGTTGAAAAATTTGTGTGCACTTCTTGTGTTGAATAAATATGTACACATAACTGTATGCTTATACGTTTATATGTTGAATAGTTTTAGAAGCATCACAAGGACGAACAAATATATCACTTGTCTTTTTCTATATACGAGTATATTCCACAAAACATCTAATACGTGAAATTGCGCTTTGCCCAAACAAAGGATATTAGGATCCGACCTCTCTCTGGTCAGTTGTAGTTGTGTCGTCATTTTTGTTTTGTTTAGTTGGTGTCATCTAAAACTACACATACCTTTATATATGTATTGGTGAGATAAAGAAAAAATATATAGGTAGGTACCTACATGGATGGGGTGTAGGAGGAGGTTTTCGAACTGCAGACGAAGGACAATTTATGCGTTTCTGTGTCAGCACGTAGTGTCCCTTAGGACAGATTGCCCTATGCTGAGTCTAGCATCGTACATGTAGAGGTACATATATAGGTAATGTCCGTTTGTACGGATCAGTTGAACATAGATGATTGCCCATCAAGTTTGCTGTCAGTTGTTCATGTGAGTTCTTTGTTGCAGGCAATTTTCAAACCAGAAACTTTATATGTGAGAGATTTTTTTTTTCTAAATTTTATATCAAACAATTTTCACACCTTTTTGTAGTTAAATTTTAATAAGTTTTGTAGTCTTTTTTTTAATTTTTTGTGAGCTTTAAGGGATATTGTGAACTCCAAAGTATCACTCAGCTAGTCAAATCACCCCTTTTGAATGGCTCAGAACAAAGTGAATGAGATTGGGTTTCTATATAAAAAAAAAATTGTTGAAAAGTTCTTACTACCCTCTTACATGTCCTGTTTCACATTTATAGGATAGTCAAAGTCTGTGGCTTCGTGCTTTCGATTCGAACTAAATTGGACTCTTTGTCATAAGAGTTTTGGTGGAATAAGACAGCTTCCTAACAAAAAGACCGAACGATAAATCCGATTCGTCTAACTTCAAGTATCAAAACATGCGTTAAAAAAAAACCGTTTCTGGAACATCAGAAAGTATTCTGGAGTATTTGAAGTCAGATGAAAATGGATTCCCTAGTTTTTTTTTTTTTTTAGATTTATAAATTGATTTGAGGATTTGGGGATTTGGGGATTTGGCTGTCTTGTGAGTAGGTAGGCCTCTGAATGGCAAAACTGATAAATAAGGTAAACATTTGTATTGGACAGAAACCTGCAATTTTAATTTTTAAAAAGCATAACAACTTTTTTTTGACGAAAAAAATGGCCCTTCAACTTGACAATATAGAGCATATCCAAAATCAAGCAGTGGAAAAAAGCGAGCATAAAATATACATAAGCACCTGCAAAATTAATTTATTGGGATTTATGCATCAAATTCTCATTTATTAAGAAAAATAATTAAAAAGGGCTCAATTAATTCCTGGAAGATGAAATTCGTGCATCAAATCCATAGTTTCTTATGTTTTACAAAAAAAAAAATAAGAGTCACCACAAATTATAGAACACACGCAAAAGCTCAAAATTCTGCAAAATTTAAAAATAAACGATAGCAATTTTTCAAATTTAAAATTTTTAACAAAAATGATGTTTTGATTCATTCGGAGAACCTATTATGGCACACGAAAAACACCAAAAAGAATATTGAAAAAGAGGATGTCTTTCAAATTCTTATAAAATTTTGAAGGACTTTTGAGCTGATTTTAATTTATGAATTACATCAAGGCAGTGAAAGACAGCCAGATTCAAGTATATTCTATACCCGTTTCAAAAAATTTTGTACAATCTCTAAAACTTCCCAGACCATCAATTCGTTATAGAAAACCCAAAAAAAAAAAATGGGGTTAGTTGTAACACCAACTATATCTTTTTATTATAACACAAGCATCATTTTGAAGTAAATTCAACATACTGTATCGCTAAAGTCATTCTTTTTGTGTAGATATTCGTGCAAATTACACTTTGGACTAAAGATTAAATAAACCATGGTCCAACTTACCCCATAAATTGTTCTGACAGTTCCCCCTTAAAAGTCTTGTAGAAATTATACTTTACCTAAATACATTTTTTGGATCTACTTAAAGAGGATGAAACGCTTCTACGTCTACATGATGTGACCTGAAGTTTGATGATGTCATTATAAATAGCTGTCCTAAATTTCCCATTTGACTTTAAGCCTTGATATTTTATGTATTATACATACTACATATTTTTAATAACGACTTTTTCGGGAGCTAGGTAAAAAGTTCACAAGCCAAGTGAGTCTACGCAAAAACAGGCTTTTATTGCATATATTTAAAAGGTTATGACGTTATGAGCCATAAGTCGAGAAATAATTTATTTTGTAACTACTTATGAACCTCAAGATAAATTATGTATATTTTAAAAAATGTGTGATTTTATGCTCCAAAAACACAAAATCCTAATTTTGTATATCAAAATGTTCTTGCCTTTACCTCAAAAACTCTGAAATGGGGTATTTTCCTATGTTATAAAAAAGTTTCTTATACACATCCAATTTTAAAGGAAAATTGAGAATCGGTGTTGTTAAGCGTCATTTACTGTATGTTTTTGCACTTAGTGGGAACTAAATTCCTTTCGATGAAAAATAGTGATTTATACCATATATGCGAAGTGGGAATCTTAATCTGAGGAAGCCATGTGATCTTAAATCCCTTTCGAATGTAAAATAATTTTTTCCACCAAGAAGAAGTAAAACAAGAAGGCAGGAGTTTCGCAACTTGTTTTATAAAAAAAAAATGGTTGTCTGTAAAGTCGGTTTACCGACGATAATTTTACGTGATAACCAGTTCACAAAACAGTTCATGTGTAGGTATCTCTCCAACCGCCAACCACCCAACCCACTTACAACCACCCACCATTTTTTAAATTTTTTACACCTCTTAACCCAAACACCAACCTACCACCCCCACATAAAAACACCAACCAACAGCCCATCATTTTTGAAAATTTGTTCCTCCTGCCCAACACAATAAAGCCCCCCCCTCCTTACCACCACCAATCAATTTCCCCAAACACCCATCCCACCCCCAAGTAACAATTTAATTTGTATAAGGTTCTAAGCAAGTTATTTTCATACTGCTATAAGAACAAAAAAAGGCCTTAAACAAATCATTTTGGCGCACATTGCGCAAGCTATTTAACTGCTATAAGACTTTTGTGGGCAGGTGTTACAGCATCAAATAGCTTATCATGAAATGCAATTAGCTTTTCTCAGCAAGCCATTTAATGACAGCTATCGCCAATAGCTTGCTTGAGATGTTGTAAAAAAGCCTTATAAAAGCCATTTGATGACAGCTATCGTGCATAGCTTGCTTGAGATGTTATGAAAAGGCCCTATAAAAGCCATTCGATGACAGCTTATGCCAATTTCTTGCCGTAAATGTTTACATAAAGGTCTTATAAGGGCCATTTTTGCATTGCAGCGAAATACCAATTTCTAGCCTGCCACAAGTGAGGAATATAAGAAAACAATTTATCGTTTTAATACAAAAAAATAAGGCAAAATTCAAAAATTGAATTAATAAAAAAAAAATATCAATTTTGTATTTATTTCAAGGCATGTATTGTATTTTTATAACATTATTTATTTGTATTTTATTTAAATTCCTCCTCAGCCAGCTCCCCCGTTACATTTTCTAGTGTACTCTGTAATAATTGAAATTTTATTTTAATTATAAAAATGAAAAGTTTTTGTTTACCTGGGTTTTGAACTCGAGTCCGTCCTCGTACCATTCCAGCACTCTACCACTGCGCCAATTCACTGTTGATAATTCTTGCATCAAATGTGAACTTGTTAATACTGTCATCAAATGCCTTTTATAGGGCCTTTTTATAACATCTCAGGCAAGGTATGTGTGATTTCTGTCATCAAATGACTTTTATAGGGCCTTTTCATAACACCTCAAGCAAGCTATGCACGATAGCTGTCATCAAATGGCTTTTATAAGGCTTTTTTTTAACATCTTAGGCAAGCTATGTGCGGTAGCTGTCATCAAATGACTTGTATAGGGCTTTTTCATAACATCCCAAGCAAGCTATGTACGATAGCTGTCATCAAATGGCTTTTATAGGGCCTTTTCATAACATCTCAAGCAAGCTATGCACGATTGCTGTCATCAAATGGCTTTTATAAGGCTTTTTTTTAACATCTTAGGCAAGCTATGTGCGGTAGCTGTCATCAAATTGCTTTTTTAATGACATTTGATAACATCCAAAGCAAGCTTTTAACTGTCATAAATAATAAAAAAAAAAATAGGTTTTGGCTGTGTTGACTATCGATTGTTAGTTCCTTTTAGACAATCTTAATCGAAAAGTGCTCAGTTAAAACGCGTACAAAAGTGGCTGTGAAAAGGATAAAATATGCATTGCTACAAAGTTGTGAAGATTGTCGATAAAGGAAGTAGCCTTTTGGCTACAGTTTGGAATTAATTTAAAAACTTCTCTGTTTTCCAGTAATCAGTACATACATACCATTCTCTCTTTATTTACATAACTGATTACATTTTTAAGAACTAAGACTATTGATAATAGCAAATTAATTTATTTTGTGTAAGGCCTTTAATGGCCAGCCTTACACAAATTGTTAGCATTGACTTGTCGTGGAGACCCTTATAGCAGCTTATATTTTTTAAATTTTCAGTTGACAACTTCAGAAGGCCTTATACAGGCCATATTGTATCTTTATCAGCAAGCCTTGTATAGAACTTTTCAAATTAAATTCTAAAGGGCTTATACTAGCTATTATTTTAATTGTCAGCGTTTGAAATGTGTGGCTTGCGAAAATTTGCCTTATACGAACCGTATACAAGCTATTATTTGCCAAACTCAAAAAATTGGCCCTTATACAAGCTAAATTGTTACTTGGGACCTACAACCCATTAGTTTTGACAATTTTTGTCTCACCACCCAAACCAGCTACAACCACCCACAGTTTTTCCTCTTCCCGACACTACATCCCCCCTCCCCCCGCCTGCCCCGCACACACTTCCACCACCACCAACCAACCACCCAACACCCTCACCTCTTACTTTATCGACTTTCTATGCTATCAAAGCAGCTTTGTAACGTGACTGTGACTGTGACATTTTTTCGTGCGTGCTGCCCATATATTCCGAACCGATTTAGTACACGTTATCACGTCAAAATGACACATTTCTGTCTAAGAAAGCTTAAACAAAATTTCTTCTTTCTTGTAAACTGAATTCTGAATGATATCGGGACTAATAGCTATCGTGCCGTTTTCAAATTTTCTTACCAAGATATATGATGAAAAGCAAGTTAAAATGGCCTGATAATTGACTCCAGTTTAAAGCTTGTTGGAATTAACTTTCTCTCTTCTTGCTGGAGATGGAGTACAATCCTAATTTACATGGGATTTAAGTCACTTCGCTGGAAGGGATTTAGTTACCAATAAGTATGGAAACTGTGTCCCTCGGTGGACCTAGTTCCTTGGAGAAGATTATACTTGATTTTGGGAGCAAAACAAATTCGGAAAAAAATCTAAAAATTCTTCTGTCAGAACTTCGATCCAAGGTAAACTGAACCTAATCCTAGGTTTTGAATGAGGCTTTGTTCTGTTACAAAAGGCGAATTTTCGACCCTCCTTACAAGGTCAGAAAGCAACAAATAAAATACCACAAGTCCACCGAATTTTTAGAAATTTTTTAGTGTGACTTTTGATACTGCACAACTTTTTCTTTGCAACCGAGTCTGCTTCATAGTCTTCTGAGTTTTCGTAACCAGCTGTATGATATGTTTTCAAAATATGTAATCAAGTGTTTTTCGAACCAGAAACACATTTTTTTGTACTTAGTTTATTCCGAAAATAAAGTAATTATTGGAAAATTAAAAAAAATTATCTTTCTAAACTTTACAAATTGATTCAAATCGCCTTATGAAATAGATCCTTTTCCAGAATATTTTAAATTTCATAAAATTAAAACAATTCTTTTCTTTTTTTGAATATTTTCAGAACGGAAACTCTTCGTTGGTATGCTAAATAAGAAACTGAATGAAAACGAAGTGCGTAAATTGTTCGAACCGTTTGGAACAATAGAAGAGTGTACTGTGTTGCGTGATCAAAACGGACAGAGTAAAGGGTGTGCCTTTGTAACATTTTCAACAAAACAATCTGCGATATCAGCCATCAAAGTAGTAAGTTTTCACAAAAATTTATAAAAAAAATTGTTCTTAAATTTATTTGTTTAAAAAATTACAGACATTAAACCAAAATAAAATCATGGACGGATGCACCTCACCGTTAGTTGTTAAATTTGCTGACACCCAAAAAGAAAAGGAGCAAAAGAAAATCCAACAGATCCAAGCGAATCTATGGAATTTAGCTTCGAATATAAACATCCCATTGGGCCAGACGGCGACATCTGTATCATCTCCAATACTGCCAAATCCACCGCAACAAGCGAGTCCTGTATTAGGATCGGACGCCATAACACCATCGTCGTTGCATTTCCTGCAACAATTGCAAGCTGTTGGCTTACAGCAACAGATTTTGCAAGGTAAGCGCACTTGAGCACAGTTTCTAGTAGCGAGTATCTATACAGATACTGTATCTAGTATATCTATATAAGGTGGCTGTAACAAAATAAAATTTGTTGAGCTCTGCTTATCCTTTTAAAGGACTTAAGGATACGTGAAATTGAATACTAAAGCTTTATTTATGACTCTTTCCTTCTTTTTTTTTTTTTTGTCTAAATTGCAGGTTTAAGCGCACAAACGGGAGGAGCCGAAGCAGCTGCAGCTGCTTTCAATGTACAAAATTTGGCTGCTATTGCAGCTATGACCCAACCATCGCTGACCGCTAGTGCCGCACAACCCGGAAGCGCGCAACTCACAAATGCTGCCGCCCTCTTATGTAAGTGTCATTAGATTTTATTTCTTTTCCCGTTATTTTCTTTTTCCTCGTTTTTTTTTTTCTTCTTTTCGTTATCAATGTGTGCGGATGAAATTGCATTTTTTGTTTCAATTTTTTTTTTTTTTTTATCTTTTCGAGTGGTTTTTTTTTTCGTTTTTATTTCAAAAACATTCAACATTCTATAGGGGGTGGCACACAAGTGTTTTATAAAATCCATGCAATCCATGAGATACCTATTTGATAGTAGCTAGTATTTAGTTCAGAAAAAATGAACATTGCATTGCAAAAATGTGAAAACTGAAAACATCCAGGTTTAGATTGAGTGCAAACTTTTAGATTGCTGAAAGTAATCGTATCTATCTATCGTTGTAGTGCTTCGTGCATGCCCTTATAAAAGTGAACATTTTACATAGATTTTTTTTGCAGACAATATAAGGTTTGAATATGAATATAAGCTGTTTGCTTGGAGTGACCTAATTAAAAACACTGAATACTCGAATTGAAGCATTTTAAAACAATGTTTTTTAAGCTAATTAAATAACGCAATATTGTTGGATGGTCTAATTAAACATCATGTATTGAAATTTAATTAAGAATCCTTGGGTTATCACACAATCAGATATATGACGTAGTGAGTGTAGAACAAGCTGCAATCTGCGATCAAGAAATTCATCCATTAAAGTACGGCTCCGAAGAGGTATCCAGTATTTTTTAATGTTACGGGTAATTTGAAACTTCCTTATAGTTTTCTTAACTGCTTCACGATTTGGAGTCACTTGTGGAGAGAGCATCAGCTTGATTTTAGAAAACATCCTTAAATCTCCCGATGTTGGATTGTTTCATGCCTAAAACCAACTAAAACAAGGGTTTTAAAGGCCTGTTTTTCCTCTTTCAAGATATTTTTGATGGATTTCTGAAAAATATATCTTTGAGATTATTGTGAAACTAAACTAATGTGAGCGTTTCTTAAAAATCCTTACCCCACAGTTGCTCCTACTTCTTCCTCCAAGAAACTTTCGTAATTCCAAAAAAAACTGATGGTTTCTGATGATGATTTGTTATTCCTGAAATTTAAAAAAATCATTATTTTCATATCTGAAAAAACAATAAAGCAGGTTTTTCAAATGAAACATTACAAAATTGTTAACTTGGAATTTGGTTTCATTTAACGTAAAACTTACTTTCCGAAATCAACTCACTCGTTTACCTAGAAATCATGTGTTTGAATACCTACACAATCCTTGGAAAAAACTTC
This sequence comes from Platycheirus albimanus, assembly GCA_916050605.2. Lineage (NCBI taxonomy): Eukaryota > Metazoa > Arthropoda > Insecta > Diptera > Syrphidae > Platycheirus > Platycheirus albimanus. Next base: position 14,167,041 of record OU696698.1, on the reverse strand, counting down.
TATTTTCGTTTTGTGAATATACTAGTATACCTACAGAAGCTACAGAATTTTTTTTATTCATCATTTTCCATTTGGAAAACATACAAAGAACAGCGTGTGGTCCGATTCTGGGAAGCACACAACTAAAATTTAAGATGAATTTAAGACTTTCATTCACTTCAGTTAATCATTTTGGTTTGAATTTTCATTTTACTTAAACTCAATATTTATGTGTGTAAAACACAATTCTAAGAAGAAAATCAAAAATCGAATTTGTGTTTCCATCAATTTCTCCATTTTCATTTTGTAATTTTTTAAAGTTTCACTCTGAACGAGGTAAATTACAAGCAAGCAAATTGATGCAAATAAAAAACAAATCAAATTCTGAAAATTTAAACGAAATCCAAAACATGGAATTTATCTGAGTTTGGAGGAAAAGATTATTACAAAAACTCATTAAGGAAAGGTAAACTAAGAATATGATGTTAGGCAACACTCTCTTCAATAAACCAATATTTTGTAGGAGAATCGCTGGTACTGCGTCTAATTTGACCTACCTAGTGATTAGTATGGACTTGCCAGTTCCATCAATTAAAATAGCCTCTTTTTAAGATGCGAACCTTTGTGAAATAAAAGTGCTGTTTTCGTAGGTACCTACCCACATTTGGGTTCGTATTTAAAAACTAATGCACCCAATTTCGGTGTTACTGAAATGACCCATATTAGACACTTGGGCCAAATTCATCTTTTTCACGTTTATCTTTGAAACTCCACGTTTTTCTTGTTGTTGTATTGTGTTAAATACTTACTGGCAGAAAGACTTCTTCGTCCTGTTCCTTTTTAGGAAGCATTTGATTTCAACTTCCACCAACATACTTATTTTTAAAGGGCCTAAAAAGCGTGGTACTTCTGAGCCTTACTTTATAAAACACGGCTTGATCTAGTTTTATAAGAGCCTTGAGAAAAATATTTTTCGTGGTTGCCAACCCCTTTGAAAATAGGAGCTATAGTACAATGGTTGAAGAGTAATTTGTGTCGCACGCTAGGTGCTGCTGCTATCTTGTCTGCGCACTAAAAAGTGTGTGTTTCTCGAATTACTGCCAGTATTATTAAATCGCACGATCGTGGTGGCCAACTCACAGGTTCAAAATGCGAAATTATGCGTACAAACGTTTTTTTTTTGTTTTTTTTTTTTTTTTGACAAATCAACCTGGCACGCCGCACTGTGTGTGTTTTGAAAGAACTGAGTACCAATGATTCCACTAGCCAATAAAATACACAAAACTTGCAGTTTTTCCGAATTTTACGAGTTTCGACATCTCAACAATGGCTTCAGGATTATTTACACTCCAAATGCTCCAGTTTTGCTTATTGATTTGCCTACACATAAATGAGCTTAATCGCAGAAAAAAATTTCTTGTGAAGCTCCGTTTCATGGAAAAGAACCATGTTTTTCAAATTAAATTTGCACAATTCGCATTCGTTGTTCAGGCGTCAGTCGATTCATGATGAAATGGCAAACTAAACGAAAGATAAATCACATGACAGATGAGGAAATGGCTATCAATGAAAACAGATCTGTCAACTAAGAGATTTATACCTCTTAAAAAAACACCCTTTATATGTTATAATTTTTTGGAAGGAAATCCAGTTCCAAAAGAAAATACCACTTTGGACCACGACAGTCAAAAGACAACATGCGAGTACATTTTCATCCTTCTGTCAAAGAATCAAACTCCTAAAAGTATACAGCAAAATATTTAATCTCATGAATTCAACGAATTACCAGATGGTGGTAATTTAAAAAATTAGTCCGCCAACAAATTTGCGATAGTCACAAGCTCGCTCAGAAATGTTGTAAATAAATACATTATATAGGAACTCCTGATTGAAGGAACATTTCCTTCCTGGCTCACTTAAAAAAATTATCTCCACTCAAATTAATCCATTAATGATTTCGTAGAAAATTATTATCCCATTGCCTTAGCCAATAAACTTAAGAAATTACATTCTTCCTATCATCAACACTGTCCCCATATCTGAAAATCCTTCTCTCATAAAATCTCCGCTTTATTGCTTGTCAACCTTACAAACAGAAGCAAACAAAGAAGTTGGAGGAGGGGTGGGGAGGTGAACAGGAAGTGGAACATATCTGCCACCCCCATTTAATCCAAATAAAAGCTTATTTTATGTGTAACTAGAGCTATACATTTTTGTCGAACATGCGAGATTCTATTTTCAGGAAGAAAACAAACCTTCTTAAGTTCTCTCACTAATGAGTGTTCCTGCCCCACACTTTGTTTTCCTTGTTTTTTTTGGAAAACAATGAAAAAAAAATGTCTTTTTCTGTGTCAATTTGTGTGTCATCGATTTTTATCGTGAAGCTTTACGTTTTGATTTTTCCTTAAATCTTATTGGTATGAGTGACCCTAATAATGGGAATTTAATTTAACCCAAGCATATACACAAGGAAAGGACTATTCTCTGTAAGAAGGAACTATACGACACGACGACGACGACAGCGTCGAAAATAGATATCTTTCAATTTATCTACCCTAAAGTTTTTTTTTTTTTTTTATCTTGGAGCCCACTTTTTCTTGTCGCACTCTCTGGCTATATCTACCCCAAGAGTAACAAATTAGTGTGTGCCACCCCTTTAGAGACACATCAAAGAGGGAACTGAAAGTAAAACAGCTGAAAACAATTTTCAATCAACCACTGACAAAGTAGACACTCAGTTCATTATTAAAGTGTATATATCCGAACGTCTACAGCAACTCTCCACCAGGTGGTGGATGAGGACCGACGACACAGGGACAACTAACCCCCATTTAGACCAACCATCTCCCCATCGAACAAAGAACCAACCCCAATAGATAATCTCACCCTTCTTTCAGTCCTTATCTATGTTTTGGCCCTTAAAATAGTCAACCAGTGCGGCGGTGATGATTGTCCTGCTTAGCTAGCTCCCTTGGACGACGACCGACGGCGACGTACCTATAAAGGGGATGATTTTATAAGGCAGCTGCTAGCTGCTGTTGTGTGTTTAAGGGGGGATGATAAGCTATTATTATCATCGCTGTATGTTTTTTACTTTTATGTGTGTTTGTATATAATTTTTTATTTATTGTTTTATTTTTATTTTTTAAGCTAGAGCACAATTTATTGATTTTTCTGTCACGTGCATCATCTGGCCATTTGGTTTTGTGGAACACTGAACACAGTTGTTGTTGTTGGTGGTTGCGTTGTTCGTTTAACCACCGACAAAACACCACCCTTCTTCGTCATCCTATTTTTAACCCCAATTAAAAAATACAAAATATATTATATTCTGATATCACTTTTATTAATCAAAAAAATCTCTATCTCTATCTCTATCTCTCTCTCTCTCTCTCTCTGTATTATTTACCTTTCGTGTGCAGGTCTATTAGGAAAAAAAGCCAACTCAGGTGAGAACATAATATTTTATAACTTCTTGTTTACTTTTGTAGATCCCTATTCACCATTTTGTTTATAATGTGAGTGAATATTTTTTTTTTTTTTAATTTTGTTGGCTTTAATGGTCGTCCTTTTTTTGTTGTTGGTAATTTATATCGTTTTGGAAATTTTGTTTTGATAGTTGTCGTTGCATTCAATTGTTTTTCGTATTTAAATCTTTATTGTTTGAAACAATTTTCAGGACATTGTTGTGCCATTTTTGTTTTTGTTTATAATTATATCATTTAATGCTTGAGAATCAAGAGTGCTATTATTTTTGAGAGTGTTTTATTCAGTTTTATCCCAGAGTCAATGTGGTTCGCAGGATTTTTGAGTTTTAATTTTGTAAGGATTTTAGAGCGGAGCAGTTTAATACACCTAGATTTTGTTCTTTAAATTTCATTGTTGACGTGGTATTCGTTTAAGCATGATAATTCGCCATTTGAGCGAGTTTTAATTTTAATATTTTTTAATCACAAGCTTCTAAGGACTTACCTCAACAAAGTCCTTAAGAAAATATCTTCATTGTCAAATTTCACTTTCCTACATCTCATTGAAAGTGAAATGTTCCTGGACTTCCTTTCATGTACACCCCGATTTGGCTCGATCTCAAGCCCGAAATCTCTGATTTAGTACAAAATAAAAGTCAGAGGTTAACTTCTATGACCATGGCCACGCTATAGAAGTCTAGGTCTAACTTATGGTTTCTTCTTCATTAGGATAATGGCTTTGCAGGTTTCACTGGTAATACAGGGCTCATGCCAGTATCAGTATATATTCTTGGCCATATTATTGTCTTTTTCTAAAACATAGAAAGGGGCGTTTCATTTCACTGTGAGCGGATGTAATCTTCTCTATCATATTAGCAGGACTTTGATATTTTCTATTTTACTTCTTTATTCTCCTTTTTGACAGAGTTTCTTCATTGCTTCCCAAGTTTGAAGAAACTACAACTGTTAGTCTGCGGTTTGCGATAAGAGTTTTGGGTGCACATAGTGCCTTTATTGTTGGTGCCGAGAAAATGTTTTTTTTTTCTGTAGATCTGGAATATAGAACAAAGTGCAAAGAAGTTGTTATATCAGCTTTCTGCTCAGTAATGGGCATCCCTGCTTCCTACAGTTGATGTTTTTTTTTCTTACCCAGAACAATATATGGGAACTATTATTTTATCTATGGATCTTAAGACCTCTGCTTTAGGTTTGAGTTTGTCTTTGCTCATTCTAGGTCAAATTATAGAGGTTTCTGTGAGCTCTTTATAAAATATAAATTTTGCTGATGTAACGTTTTTAGTTGATTGACGTAACTTCCGATTGTCTTCCTAGCTTACATATATTCAAATTTCTTTTCTAGTTCATGTAAATAAAGAAAGCAGTTTGACACCTAATAGTTAGTCAGTTATTCTTAAATGCAGCATGCAGCACCGACTGATCTAAGATTTCTCAACCTTAAAATGCCTTCCTGAATAGAAAGGTATAAGAACCCTATGCTGCTCATTAAGCCTTAATTTAAAAAGGCCGAGTCCATAATTGAAGGAGAAAGTGACTTCGTGGGACCTCTGTTCCTCAAACTTCTTACAAAAAAATGACCCATTTTCGAATTCTTTTCATCCAAGGTTAATTTTGTTGTCATCAAACGTCATATTTCCTTTCTTATTTTGTTTGATGGTCTATGTCTTCACAGCGATATCTAATGTTTTTCTCCTAAGCCCTGATGAGGTCATCCTGATCCCATCATTGATTCATTTATTGGCTTAAAAGTGGGCACCACCCTGAAATAGTGACGTGCTATCCGTCAATGTTCGTTCAATAGCAATGCAATATTGTTGAATTCATTATTGTTTCAAAAACACACTACGATTCCCTTGAAAACAATATTTTATGAATCGGCTCTGCAATCCTAAAAACCACGAATCAAATGTTTGTATTTAGTATGTAATTTTCCGCATTTCTCTTTAAAAAACTTGACTTTCTTTACCTGCACTTAAAAAATTGAACCTTAGCTCTCGAAATGAAAAAAAGATTTTATTTGCTTTTATTTTATGCCTTGCAATTGCAACCCATAAGGAAAATAAGAAACCCTAACTACAATAACAACATTCTTTAACTGATTTTCTAGGAAAAATGTTAAGGACCTTTTCTGTGAGCAATTTAATAGTTGAAAAGGTGTATTTGATTTGAAATCAATGAATCCTTTGACTGTTTCGGAAAGATGAAAAAATTTGACTATTTTCTTATATGCGAAATATGGTATTCCCTCTGAACTCTGTAAACCAAATTTGCAACTGAAGTTAATCGATCCGAATGTTCTTGATCCTACATACATTTCTTCCCATTTAATCTTCCCCCTTGATTAACTTAAAGTTTGTATTTTATTTCTTAAAATAAGTATTATTTGGTTTTACTTTTAAACTTGCTTCAATTGCAGTTCCTATCCAAGAAATAATCCAAAGTACAAAATGGTCCATTTCAGTTTTATTGTATTTATGTCCTGATTGCTTGTGCAATTCAACTGTTATTTCGTAAAATTCACAGACATTTCCAGTTAAAAAAAAAAATAACCCCGGTTAATGATGCTCTAGCATGGTTTTACCAGATAATGTGTGCAATGTGCATGTTGGTGTATATGTGTTATCCTTGCGGACTTTGATGTTCCTCTTTTGATTGTTGTGTCTATGCTGGTCCTTTATACTGTTTTGTTGTTGGTTGTTCTAATAAAATAGCTATTAGCGTGGGACGGGGTTCATTCGTAATTACTCTCCATTAAAAGTGCATGGCCATCATGAGATATCCCTGTGCAAAAAGCAAAGGGATATCGCACAAAAAAAGATACATACTCCTTCAACAACGTTGCACTCAATGTTGATGTGTTTTTTTTTTTTTAGTTCTTCCTTAAAACCATGCAAGAGTATATACTTGGTATCCTGTTTTTTTTTTTTTTTTTCAAGAAGAAAAAAAAAAGCTTTGGATTTGGTGGTGTATGTGTGTGAAAGAGATTACATTTTTAAAAGGCTATTTGCTTTTCCTATTGGGTTGAATTTTTTCCTGACTTTATTGCGGCAAGAAGTTGAGGGTTTATGTGTATTTTTTTTTTTGCTGAAATTTTTTTATGAGAAGAAGTTGTTACAGAATTTATAATTTTTTTATAATTTGAAAATTATTATATGCTGCATATCTTAAAGCTTTATTTAATGTGACTTGCTTTACGTTTTTTGATGCTCAGAATGTATGCACGAACTCTAGGTTAATTAGGTTTTAACCAGAACATTACAAACAAAAAATGGTCAAAGCTCCTGGAATCCATATTGTGTTTCTTATCAACATTCTGAAAAAGTTTTTGAAATGGAAGATTGCGACGTTTCCGATGGGTGGAAAAGGTGGCTATGGTTAATTTTATAGACATTTGAGTTTTAGTAAGGCATTTCTTCTTATTGTGAAAGATGAATAATTGACAGCTGATTTGCGCTTAATTTAAAAAAATAATTTTGCAGTTACTTGAGAAATCATTATAATTTCTGCAACATTACTTGAAATCATGATACATTTTTTAATAATCTAAGGTACCTTTCAAAGATTCTGCCTACCAAAAATTCAATACAGAGTGCTCGAGATTCCTGCTTAGGTGAGCTTGTTCTCCAAAAAATCGACCAACTTTTCACCGGCAACTTAATCAAACTGCTACAGAATTGCAGTTCTTTGTCACTATCTTTGAGTATTTGTAACATCCACAAAGAGACAGTTTCTCCAAAAAATAGTGAATTAGGGAATTGAACCTAGAATATTTTTCCACTAGCAATCCATCTGTATAAGTTGAAAATATAATATCCAAATCATCCGTATAATTTTATTCAGACTTTATTCAGACAATTCATCCCCAGGAAAGAAAGAAAAGTTGCCAACACTACGAAGAAGCCTTAATTTTGTTTTTCCAAATTCTTAAAATCTCCAAAGACTCCTAAAAATTTCCAACATATTCTTGAATAAGTTCTAAAGTTCTAGCCTCTGAATCTAAAAAAATGATTTTAAGATAATATAAAATATGTGCAAGTAGTAAATTATGCAACAAAGTCGCGTACGTCTTCTCTTTGAATTCTCTCTTATGGTTGTTGTCTTTGCTAGATTGATATTTTACACTCTTGATTCACATCAACACATCAACTTTTCTTATGTTCTGATTAATTTCCTGCTAGAAGTTGGGCACCCTTTTATTATTATTGCTTCTTTCTTTCAATTTTTGATTTCGAATGGAAAATTTCGAACTCAAAAATTATTTTTCTAAAACGATTATCAAAGAAAGTTCAAAGAGGACACCAAAATGTAACGATTTTCGAGAACGCCATTTTAGATTTCAAGTGAAGCAATGAGTTATTGCTGGGTAACTTGGTGTCAGATTAAGTGAACAAGTGTTTCCATAATTTTTGTAAGAGCTTGAAAACAGAAGTTAGCGTTGCGTTCTTGTTTGTAATCGAAAATCCTCCACTTACACGAACTAAATGTGTGTCAGAAGCCAATTTATTTGATATAGAAAAAAACATCCTGAATCCAGAAGCGAAAATAAAAAAAAAATTGGAAATTGAGTTAAGCGAGTTTCAATATGATATTTTTCATTTCGTGAATTTCATAACCTCTCCGTTGTACGTCGGAACATCATCACACTGCATCACTTTATTCTTTCGCTCCAAATTCCAAAGTTAATTGATATTTTAAAACAAACCCAACAGTACTAGGGAGCATGGTAATTAAATTTCATTTTTAAAAATGAAACCTTCTACAGGCTCGACATCAGGATTTTCATTAATTAGTGCAGTGTGAGAGCTAACAAAATAATAATAATAAAAAAAATGAAAAAAAGGATACAACTCTCTTGGCAAAACAAGGTAGGCAAAGTTTTTTTTTTTTACGAAATTTATTTCTCAATGTTTGCGGATCTTAATTTTTCTTTTTTTTTTCATAACTAACTTGATGAAAAAAATCTATATGAACAAGTTTAGAAGGAATAGAGTACTCTCGTTGTGAATATTTGTGTTGGAGAAAAAAAAAGAGTTACATGAGTTGTAAGTTTTATATTTGCTTGCAGCAAACAGACCTCGGAGTGACTGCATGTAGACTTAATAAATTACTAAGTAATTTACTTTTGCACTTTAGGCGAGAAAATCTTATTTGAAACAGAATGAATCTCAGCATAATGTTATCATTAAAAAATAAATAAAAGAACTCTACCAAAATGAGGTAGCTAGCTAATTCAGAATAAAATTGCAATCCTTGAATTTTTGAAGGATACTTGTTCTCAATTACCATTGAAGCATATTGATGGTTAAAAATTTAGAAAATATATACTTGAGCCCTCAATTGAATTGATATCAATTTAATTTGCTGAATTCTATGATCCACTCGGAAACCCAACAACTGAGATAATCCTTGCTATTCAATAAAATTTTTTGTATGGTAAAATGGCGCCCGAGTGAAACTCTCGAGTTAACTTTTTACATTTAATGTATACGACCGACCGACGATAACAGACTACTCGCACACTCGTACACTAAAGCAGAAAAGTCAAAAGTTCAAAACTAACTTTGATTAAGATTTATATAAAATGATGTAACGGTCGTCGGTATGGATGCTGGGAATAACTGAGCAACCATCCTATGTGTCTGTGCATAGCCAAATCAATGACTATACAGTTTCGAATGTCCATCTGTGAAGAGAAAGTTCTACATTATTCTCGGCTGATAGTCCTGTGCTGAGCCTGGATAATGCCTTACACAATATTTCAATGGGAAATAAGGGAACCCTTCATCCATCATCGGTCCGGTCGTGGCTAGGTCCAGAGATGAAGATGAAGTCCAGTGTAGTTGTACCCAGTGAGTTGTGGAGGCTAAAAATTTGAATACAAAGTTTACACAAAGGATAAATGAAAATTCATTTTAGTTTAAATCCTTTTCGTCAGCCGGTCAGTTTGATTTCAATTTTCCTTTTTTTTTTTTTTTGTACTATTTTGCATTTTGTGCTTTGGATAGAGGCTAACAGAGCAACTCTGGACGAGGACGATGCCGACGTCCGTCGAGTGCAAATGATTTGGCTTGGAATTTTTTGGATTAAATTGAGGGCATGGATTTGTTATTTACTGCAAAAATTTGAACTCCATAGTGAATGGTGAATAGCTGGAAGAGGAATTATTATTGAAGTACAAATAGGATCTGTAATTAAATTGACACTGTGTTTGGTTTTTTTTTTTTAAGTTTTTAATGAAGTTGGTATAGAAAAGTCATGCAAGGAAGTCATTTGGTTTTTGAATTTGGAGGGTTGAGTCTTTTTTTTTCTCTCGAACGAAACATGAAAAGTTTTTATTGAAACCTGAAGCCATGGTTCTAATGATTCAAACATGTCTAAAAAAAATGTCTTAACTGGTCATTCCACTGCAAATTGGATTGAAAAATTAGTTCGAAAACCACTAAAATTTTCTTCAATTTAATTGGGTTTGAAAGATATCTTAAGAGCCTTATTACATAATCTCAACAAGAAGACAGGGCCTATTGATTTACATTCGTAAATATTCCTGTGTGTTTATTGGTAGTTTGCAGAACATGGAGAGACATTCAATTTACCTTCGAGTCCAAATGACTAGTAGGAAGGCACTTCTATATTTAGTCTTGTAGGAACAAAACTTAGGTGAAATCGTGAACCTTACCAATAATCTTCTGCGTCGTAGGTAGTCCGACGAAAGTGTGAAATTAGGCATATGTTGAAGTTTGGCAATGATAGAACCTGTTACAAGAAGCATGGGGCCCAAATTCATAAAAAAAAAGATTTTTAATGAAACATTCACAATTTAAGTGGATTTATTTTGGTTAGAGTGGCTGGGCTATCATACCCAAAAGAGGTTCATACTTTAAAAGGGTGTTTTCTTAGATGTATAGAGCTATAGTATAAGGAAAGTATAACTATTTAAAGGATAGTTTTTGCAATTTTTATTTTAATATGACTTCTGGTATATGGCCACCGCCACTGGCTCCGATGTAGAGGTCCAAATTTCGTTATTTGCTGTATATTCGACCCATTTTAGCAATTACGCAGCGAATATTGTTTTGCAAGGCGTCAATCGTCTCTGGTTTATCAGTGTAGACTAGCGAAATTATATAAACCGTCCTCCCATACAGAAAATGGGAGTGTTAATTCCCACGATCCTTGATGACAACTCAAAGGCCCAAAACACGAAATTATGCGTTCACCAAACTTTTCTTTCAACAAATCAATTTATTTTTACACGCGCTGTGTGACATGTTGAGCCATCTTCTTAAAACCACAGTTCCCCTACGGGTTGGATACGATTTGTCGATTTTTAAAATGTTGATTTAAAAAATTAACCGTCAAAATGTCGACTTTCGAAAAGTCGATTGGTAAAAATACCGACTGGTCAAAATATCGATTCTTATAAAGTCGATTTTGAAAATATCAACTCGTAAAAGGTCGACAGTGGCAAAGTGAATGACAGCATGCATGTGTAAACATCATTCACTGTCGATTAGTGTTTGCGCCCCTACTTCTATGATTTAAAAATAATTTTCAAATTTCAACTGTCGATGCAATCAAAAGAACTACATTTTTTATCAATATAAAAGTTGAAATTTTTACTTTTTAGTCGGTATTTTGAACTGTCAACTTTTTTTTTGTCGATCAAACATCAGTTGACATTTTAACAGTCGATTAAATTTGTATTTATCCAGTCGACATATTTTTTGTCGACCATTTTCCTACATCAATTCGATTCAATTCAGGAACGAAAAGTTCATTGATCATGGCTGTATAATTGTCTGCATTGACTGTAACCCTCTGACCAGAATTGGTTTTAAAGACGATAGGACCAATGATTCCACCAGCTTATAAAGCACACCAAACTGTCAGTTATTCTGGATGGATGCCACAGCCGGAAACTCAACAATCGCTTTATGGCTGTCTACAATCCAAATGCGGCAGTTTTGCTTACTGACGTAGACATTCAACCAAAAATGAGGTTTATCGCTGAACAAAATTTTCTTGTGAAAATGAGTTCCAATCATGTTTTTCAAAATAAATCTACATAATTTATTCGCAAGTTTCGTTCAGGCGTCAGTCGATTCATGATGAAGTGGCAAACCAAACGAAAGATAAATCACAAATGACAGATAACAAAATGGCTGTCAATGAAAACAGGGCTGCCAACTTAAAGTTCTTTACTTCTAAAAAAAAAACACCCTTAGTTACTTGACAGTTTAACTTCACACTAAAGTGCAACTGAAAATAAGTTTTTTCAATATAAATGTAACATTTGAGAATTCTCTAAGTTACCAATATACGAGAACAGTTTAATGTATCATGATACTCCCTTTTTAAATAACAAGTTTTACATTTTGAACTCTTTACTAAGAAAATAATATGAAATTCTTGCCAAATTAAAAATGTCTGAAATATGATTTTACATCCAGAATATGTGGCAAATAATTCAATTTCAATAGTTTATTTCAAATTGTTTGTTTCACTAAACGAATGGTATTCCAAAACTATTAAAACAATTTTTGTTATTAATGTGCGACTAAAAATGTTGATTATACCACAAACATAGAAAATATTAAAATCATTTAAATGTAAAAATAATTAATTCGCACAATCATAAATTAGTTTCTCTGTACAAATTAGTTCAATAGACACTTTATTAAAATTGTTGATCAAAATTCTTCAACCCACAAAATGGCATATTTTATTTGCAAAACATAACCTATAAAATGAGTTGAAAAATGTTTGCCCTGCATTTTCTCTTTCAAAACATTTATTTTGTTATCTTTAACACACACACAAAACCTATTTTCCTTATTTCATTTGAAAGTGTAGAAAAAAGTTTACAATAAACATTCCTTCTTCTCAATAAAAAAAAAAAAAAAAAAATCAAACCAAAGGATCGACCACTTAATTTAATGAAATATTAAAAATTCCTAGGCACAATCAATGTGGTCCGCATTTTGACCCGATTACAATCGTAAACGATATGTTTTTTTTTTCTGTTTGTCTGTTTGTGCTCCTGTTCATCTCTCACTCGTTCTAACTCACGAGATCTCTTGATTCGTCCTTATTTTTCTTTGGTATCTTGAACAATGAAAAATCGTTACTCATTCGGTTTACACCAACACCAAATCCAGCTATGGCATGGTTCATTTTTCTCGTCCTTACTCCTTGTATTTTTTTGAAAAAGAAATGAAATCTAATAACAACTTAGACAGAACTGATGGGACGACGGACGGGCACAGGACTATAAAAGGAAAGATATTTATAGGAGGGGGTGGCTGGAAAAAAGGTGAAAAATCGTAACTTTTCTTCTCATCCTTTTAGCTCAGATTGCCACTGTCTTTCGAAGAAGAAAATGTTAAAAAAAAAAATCCTCACCAGGAAATATTGAACGATTTTTATGAGAAAAATAAATTTCATTTTATGTGTTTCGATACACGACTTTGACCTCAGAGAAAGGTAAAACGGAAATCCCAGAGGTAGCCTTCATAGAGACAGACCACAAAAAAAAAAAAAATGAAAATGTAAAAGGAAATAAATAAATAATATAATGTAGCCCATCTGGTTTTGGTTTTTTTTTTTTGGCTGACTATGGCTACACGAGACTATGCCTGATTCATATAATAAATAATCTTTTACCTCAAAAAATATAAAAAAAGGATACGAGTATGTCCTTTCGAGTTCTAAGCTTTTAAGCCGTTATGCATTTTTTATGACATATTGAAAACTATTTGCGGGAACTAAATGATGAAGAGGTGAGAGTGTAGGCTCAGTGGATTTTGAAACAACAAAAAAAGGTTTACTTTTAGTCCTTGTATTTTAAGGACATTTTTTATGGTTTATTTATAACCAAAAGTATAAAGCTTTCTAATTTTATTTAAATGAGTTTAACAATAATGGGGTTCTACTGTCTTCCTGTCTTTCCTTCTCATCGTGTGAACTATAGTCCCCAAAAAAAAAAGAAGACATATGAGCTGTTTGCACATTTCAAGTGAAACTAATTGAAAAGTTGCCACATCGTCTCGAAAATTTTCAAACATGAAAAAAAAAAACTAAATCCTTTTTGCTTGATTGGAAAAAAAATCCTTTCTTTTCCATCAAAGAACACACTTGAAGAAAGAAAGAAAAAAAATTGCAAATTAAATTTGTAACACAATCTCCTTTTCGTTTGGGTTTCATTGAAAATAATTTTAAATCTGTATGATGATGATGATTCAAGGATGATTGTGCATGTAGGCGAGGTACCTTTATTACCCGCCGCCTATTCTGAGGCATGTCCATGAATTTAAACGCAAGACGAGATTTTTTTTTTCAACAGTAGGTACATTTGAAAGTACACATACTATCTTCTTTCTTTGCTTTTGCTCCTCTCATTGTTTGAAAGTCCTTCATTAATAACTTAGAATTTAATCTTCTTGCATGGTAGTAATTTTTTAGAAAATTTCAATTTCGCGCAAAAGACTTCTCTGGCAGTTTGTTTTTAGAATCACTGGAAGGGAGATTAAAAAGGAGCAAAAGTGTTTTACTGCATTTACTCTTGTGTGCAAGTAGACTGTGGAGACTGGCAGGGGTCCAATTTTAATTTTCTGTAGTGTTTTTATTAAATTTATTTGAAATGGCCAATAAATTGAAGAAGTTTATTTCATTTGCTTGGAAGTCTAGTATCAATTTACAAACTCAGTCAATTCCACTCCTTAGACAGTCCAAATATATGGGGCAATCCATTAAGCCAATTCTACAACACAAGTTTTCTTGATAACTCCTTGCCCTTTTTTTGTGTTGGTTGGAAATCTTCATGAACGAAATCAACAGACGAAATTGTTTCATGTTATCAAATCTCGAACTGGGAACTTTGTGAAACTTACATGAACCAAGCAACTGAAGTCAATTGTATTGAATAAAAACAAATATCTCAAATGCTGAAACCAAGTGTGAATTATAAGCTGATAACTCTAGAACAGGATATACAACTTTGCATCAACTTTCTTCAATCTTTTCAATATTTTGAAGCTCTGTTAGCTACACCCTGTCATATGTTTAAGCACGAAATTAGATCATGTCCATATCCATAACCATATCCATATCCATATCCATATCCATATCCATATCCATATCCATATCCATATCCATATCCATATCCATATCCATATCCATATCCATATCCATATCCATATCCATATCCATATCCATATCCATATCCATATCCATATCCATATCCATATCCATATCCATATCCATATCCATATCCATATCCATATCCATATCCATATCCATATCCATATCCATATCCATATCCATATCCATATCCATATCCATATCCATATCCATATCCATATCCATATCCATATCCATATCCATATCCATATCCATATCCATATCCATATCCATATCCATATCCATATCCATATCCATATCCATATCCATATCCATATCCATATCCATATCCATATCCATATCCATATCCATATCCATATCCATATCCATATCCATATCAATATCCATATCCATATCTGTATCGACTTTGACATCTTGTTGCATATTGCCTTCGACCCACGCCTGACTTACATTATGTTCACTTCAGTGAATCCGGATATCCCGTGAAACGCATCAAGCTGGTATCTTTAGAAAAGCCATTATTGAACAGCGGAGGTTTCAGAATTCAACCTTGCGGAACTCCATCTTCTAATTCGGAGGTTTAAATTCGAAAAAAACCTTGACTGAATAAAAAAAAAAAAAAAAAAAGGATTCGGTCTCCTTTTTTCCCCCACTGATCCTAAACCTAGTTTATTTGCTTAGTGCACCACTAAATGAAGAACATTCTTTCTGTCTCTTTTCTTCTTGTTTTCTGTGTTGTGTCGTAATCAGTCCTTGAATAGCAGTCTATCACTTCAAAGCCAAAAGACTTGTTTCTTTTTTTTTTGCAGAAAAAAAGACTCCTTTCTAACTTCCTTGTTCGGTTATATGTTTCCACTCTTATTTTGTCCTTTTCTTGTCTGTTTGCTCGAGTTGTTGTCTTGCATGAGTGTGTTCATGGTTTTCTCGTGTTACACAAATAGCTGAACGCTGCTCTGTTGCCCCCAACGGCAACGTATCCGCACCTACTACCATCATGCCTGAGTATCCTTTATGTAAAAAAAAAAAAAAAATCCTCTTCACTAGTCCGGAAGTTAATGTCTACCCCGGCAGTGTAAATGTGTCTATACGAGTGTATGTAGTATATCCTTGCTTTGGTTCGTTGAGCCTTTTGTTTGCGCACATAGCCAAGCCACCATATTTTTTTTTTAAACCAATTTTTTTCTATTAACTGCGATTTTAGTTTTATTAACTTTTATTTTTTTTTATCAACTATTTAGGGTCGGATGCTAATTCATTAACATCAGCGTATATGTCATCGGCTGCAGGACTACCACAATTTGGTAGCACAGCTTTAGCCACATCACCATTGGCAAGTGTGGCATTAAGTACAGCAGCAGCAGTTGCTGCCGGAAAACAAATTGAAGGTGAGTTAAATTTTATTAGATGTGTTCGTGTGTGTGTGTGTGTGTTTGTTAAAATATTGTGAAAATGTGCGTGCATTAGACAGACACTAAAGCACGCGGGCAATAATCCACAGTAATTAAGCAATTTATATCCTCGCGCTAACTGTGTGTACATCAATCAATCTCGATACTACGTTATATGGCGCGGAATACTTTAGGTTTATTGGTCTGTATGCAGTTTTGCAGCTAACGCAAGGATCAAGCATACCGGAAACAACACTTTTGGCGTCTCTGTATATCTATAATAAAGTTGTATTTATGTATTTCGGTATAACACACGCGTGCATGGTGCATGATGATGATGATGGGTCTGTGTTGAAACTATTGAATTAATGTTTTATCCTGGGGATTTTGTGTACAGCAACGCGCAGCACCGCGCCAAGGCTATCGGAGCGTGTACACGCGGATTAAATAGAATGTGCTGGCAAATATATGCTGAAGGCCTGAGGTTTTGCATTGTTTGTATACTATATGGAGGTACCAACATTCTTCATACAATGAACAAACCTACCTTGCGGTATTGGGTTTGGGATTTATATATGATTTAGTTGGGAGGTGTGCTATGTTAACTAGGTAGTCAGCATGAATGCGCCTCCTGGCTGATGATGTCTAGTGCATTAACAAAAGTGATTTGAATTGTTGCTGAATGAACTGCCAACAGTATGAATAATCATAAAATTTATATCTATTCGTGACATCACGCAAAAAAAAAGAGATATTCAAAGTCGGTAATGTCAATCAAAGGGACCACTTTTAAAAAAAGGATAAATTGATAAATTGAGCGCTGAGTTTCCATTTTGGGTGGTAGAGCCTTAGTGGTAGTTTAGAATTGCTAAACATCAACTTCTGCAAAAAAAAAAAAAAAATTGCGTGTCCTGTTTATATAAAAAAAAAATTGATCTTTTACAACAAATCATCAAAGTAAAGCTGTGGTATCATAATCCAAGGCTAAATTTTAAGCTTGTTCATAGATAATGCAGATCAATTTTTAATGTCTTTTTCTTTTGGCACATTGAATTAAGGCTTTTGGGACCGAGCAGAGCATATACAAAGCCTCTGACTGGTGTCGTTACAGTCAGGTATTGGTATTGGTATATATTTTCTTCAGCTGCAGGAACAGCAGCGTTTTAATTCCTGATGATGCATGGAGCATAGATCGGCAATAAGATTCTTCCATCTATTCCAATTCGCCGCAACTCCCCTAGCTATGGCCCCGACACTCTGAGACCGAAATTTTTTCAAAACAGATAACTTCCAAATTGCTTGTGGTTCCAGACATATATGTAGCTATAACCCCAAAAATTCAATGGATTGTCTCCATATGGTATCGTAATTCGTCAGGACTCCTCGGTGTATCCAACGGAATTTCTGTAGTATCAGTCCTACACCCAATCCTTTTTGTCCAGTGTATTCCAAAGTTCAACGTTAGATAGGGATCTTTAGAACACACTTTAGAAAATGGTAAGAGAGATCTGCACCTTTCTGGAGATTCTGGCAGACAATATCCATGTTTTAGAGGTATATGATATGTTACCATATGCAGATTAAAGCAATGTTTTAATGGAATTCAATTGGGGGAAATGATTTTAAATGCAATGAAAAACTGTCCCAAAAATTAAACCTAATGACCTTTTCTGTGGTCCCCTGAATATCTTTGTTTCATGTACCTTTATTTTGTCTTATTTACGTTGATCCTTAATCCAACCACTTCTCCATCCATTTGTTTTGTTCGCAAGAGACATTTATCGTCGTCATAGGACAGTTTTTTTAAGGAATACTTCCAGCAAAAAGCGCACCCCACATGCCTTCCCAAAATTCAAAACAACACGAGATAAGGGGGTGATTGATACTCAGATAATTGTTCAAGGATGATTTACACGGTGTTGATGTAGACGACACAAGATCGTCCACGCTGAAAACCGCTCGGTGTCTCTTGAGTGAAGATTCGATCCTGTATTTAAACCTCTGGAAAAGTGGTTTCCATCAACTTTGAAAAAATGGACAGAAAAGTGATACCACTCCAGTTATCAAAGTTTTTGAAGTGTCGCTGCTTTAGTTAGTTCACAAGATTTATATTATTCCAGTCCCGTGGATAAGTCTGACTCTCCCAAATGTATGAATTATTCTGCAGTGTCCATTGGCTGGGCTCGGTTCACGTTTCTTCTTTCTGTAGATATTGTGGAATATGGTGTCCGTACCCCTAGAAAAACTGCGCATATTGTTTACTTTTGGCTCTCTTGAAATTCCTTATAGGCTGTTAAAAAGGATGGGTAGATTCATCATGTAGTTCTGAAATGTTTCTGTCTCGTAAAAATTGTCATTAACTTCCCCACCACGTTTATTACTAATTTTTATAGTTTTCCGAAGTATTCCCTTCCCAAAGACAAGACTTTTTAAAGTGAAACGTTTTTTTTTTCATCGCCTCAAAATGTTTGTCCATCTTTCGCATGTCGCAATCTCGCAATATGGCGTCGTCGTCGATGACTTGCATCAGCTGAACGTGTAGCATTTATATTCTCACTCATTCTTGCTTTTTGCACGTGCTCCGCGGTATCTGTGTGTTTTTTGAATTTCCGTGTATTAATGTAAATGTTGTTTTTCACTTCGATCGTGGTGGATACAGGCTAGGGAGTCACATAAACCGGTCGAAATGTCTACTATCCGAAAAAAAGTTTCACTTGCATCGTTTCATAAAACCACACAATGTTTTTTTTTTTAATTGCTAAAATTCCCACCTAAAATATGCAGTACCAGAGAATTCATAAAGGGAAATTATATTTTCAGCACTTCAGAGTTAAATCACCAATCCGCCTCATAACATCAAGTCTTTAATGAATCTTTAAAGAAACAAAACTATCAGTGCTGGATTCCAAAAGACAAACTTTGTCAAAATTGTTCTTCAAAAAAAAAATCTGACTTGTCAGCAACATTCCATGAAAATTCGTATCAAGACCTGAATTGACTGTTAAATAGGAAGAACTTATATCATTGACTCTATCAACCATTTGAAAAACACGGTACTGAAAAAAATCCATGTCAACCATTACATAATAATTTAAAAAAAAAAATTATTATTTCTAGCCACTAAAATGGCCATAACCTCAATATAACCTCAAGACCGTTGTACACATTCCAAGATCAAAAAAAAAAAAAAAATCAATACAAAACCCTATCTCTCTCACACAAAGTTCATCTTTAAAATGCTACTTTATTTCGAACAAGCATCCTTATTCCTTATAATCCTCACACTGCATCTAATCGAATTTGTGGTAAGGATTACTGAAAGCTTTTGGTCATCATCTCATTTCCACCAAACAAATCCCCTTATACCTTTCTCTAATATTTACTTATATAATATAAAAAACAGGAATGAAGTGAACCTCTTCCATCCGCTTCAAATACGTTCCTCAAAAACCAGACATGAATCCCAAAACAGCATTATTTCTATCGAATGTCAGTTCCACCCTCCATATACTATTATACGGGTATATGGACGATATTGGAAAATTATGGAAAAATGCAAAAAGAGTATAGAAATAAAAATCAAGATCATATACCATGACCCAGCTTAATTTTTTTTTCTCCTACATTATCATAAAAAAAAAAAAGAAAAAAAAACACCAACAACACTGTTCTGGGTGAATAGTGAAAAAAAAAAACAAAAAAAAAAGTGATTTAGCTAGCGGGTTACGATGACATAAGGACGACACAATCGAAACATTGCGAGTGCAATGGGCCAAAAGGCGCAGATAACCCATATTGTGTTTGTCCTTACCTTAACTCAAGTCTTCCCCTCTGTGTTGTTCACCTTTGGCTAGAATTTTTTATTTTTTCCTCTGAATTTTGTACATTTTCTCAGATAACGTGGTTGCCAAAGGTGTTTTAAAGTAATTTATTTTAGTTCTAGCAATGTGTAGTTTAGTTGGAGAAATTTTAGTCAGGTTTTTAATTGCGAAAAATGTTTGTGTGAAGTCAAACCATCTTTACATTGTATGAAAGGAAATTACCTTCCTGATTGTCCGCTGTCTTTTTCTAAGCCACGCAACGGATTTCGTAACGGTATTCAACATCATGTGGGTAATTTATTTCGGGAGGTTTATGGCACCTTTTATCCCGACAAAAATAGTACTGAAATCCGTAGCAACGCACTTAACAATATATTCAAAGGTTGCATGTGTGATCTCCTAAAGATATGCAACACTCTTAGTTCGTTTCTAATGCATTTGAGCTTATGAGAAGGAATAGGTAAACGATTTTTATTTTAAGCAAATTGCAAGTCTTAAAAGCTGAAGTGGGCCTTGTTGATATTATATAAATGAATAATGTACCTTGCCCTTGCATTTCAAACGAACCAAACTGTAAAACCGGCTTATTCTCAATTTTAATCAAATTGAAGTCTTATCGGTCCAGCTGCAATAATATATTAATTTTATTCAAAACTTAAAAAAAAAAATGTATAAATTTCGTGTTGAATGTCGTGAGAATCTGGCAACCATGAAACATTCATTTTGTGGTTTGCTTGCATCATATGTGTACAATCATCATCAACGACGATTGGTTTTAGGATAAACTAGGAGGATGCGCTTCTCTTGCCTGGAGTTATCATCATTTTTGTCATCATGAACTGCAACAGCACATAGTGCATAGTGCACACAACACACAGAACAGCCACCCACGACGACGATGACTGACTCAAACACACATCCTTGGGATGTGTATTATCCTTACATGGCAGCAGCAGTAAAAGAGAAGAAAACAAGTTTTCCAGTCATCTACCACATTCATATATATTGTGAAGGAAGAACCAACAAGCAACAACACAAAACACAGCGGATGCAACGTCTTTTCAAACGGAAAAGGAAAATGCAATATAGGAAATCGTTTTCGGGATAAACAGGAAAAATGCGAAAGACGGGCGGGCCGGGCCGGGCGTCGCGTCGATGTCAGCGGCGGCGGTGGCAGCGCTACTCAATAGATGAGAGGAGGATGCATATACAAACTTAAAGGAGGATGTGTGTTGTTGGGTTTTTGTGTCTTCGATGCTTCTGTTGTCGTCGCTCCTGTTTTGTGTCTCCTGTATGTGGATGGCCTTACTCTCGTAACTTCTCCAATTTTTCTTTATCTCGTGTGCGGTTGAATTATTATTTTTCATTCTACAAGCATGTATGTGTACCTTCTGGTTTTTTTTTTTTTTTTTTTTTTTGTATCCTGTGGCTCTGGGTTGGCTTTTATCCTTTTCTTAGTTTGCCGTGGGATTATCACATCCTGTTTTTCTTGGAAGGCAGAATAAAGAAGAAGGAGCTGGTGCTATAGAGCAGCCAGCTATGTTTTGTATGCTTTTCGCCTTTAATGGTGGATAATAAATTTCTTAAAACGGAAATTCACGAAGGAAATTGCGGGAAGAGGTTCGGTAATTTTATTTTATTGGCAATAATTTTGCTAGAAAATTTGATGACGTGTTGTGTGGGAAATAATGTGATTTGATTGTGATCGTGTGTTCTATTTTTTTATGGTTGATTATATTATTATTATTATTTTCGTATAGAAAAATGATGGTACACCATGGCGTATGAGTAATTTTTTTTTTTGCTTATGATTTTTTTGTTGATAATAGTATTTTATAAATATTTTTGCCATGGTAGATAATTGAAGAAAAAAAAAAAAAACAATCGTAATCAATGCCGGAAGGAAGAGTTAGGATTTAAAATTTCGTCAACGTTTTATAGCTATGTTTAATAAGTTGAATTTGAAATTTGATACCTCATTTCGTATAGGGCAAAAATATTGTATCAAATTGAGTCAAAGACTATGTTAGAGGAAATCGCAGTTTTCTAAGGCTCAATTTTGGAAGTTTTCAATGTTTTTAAAACTACATTTCTAACTAAGTCACGGTGTTTCCGTGTCCCAAGTTTTGTATCGCTTTTTATTCAATTGGCAAGTTTTTAATATTTTTTTTCATTTTGTTAGTGCTTCTTTTGCTGCTTTATTTCGATGCCTTTTTTTATTTAATTTTACCAAAATTTTTGAAGTTTTGAGATCTGCGTGTAGTAAATTTCATATCTTTTCTGCTAATTATTGCAGATCTCATGAATCGAAACTCTATTTGCCTTATGTGTGAGGGTGTTCTTAAGCACGCGGGCTCTTCTGGTCGTTCACAGGGTGAGTAAATTTCACTTTAATTTACAAAAATTTTATCTCATTTGACGTTGTTTCTTCTTTTGTTCTGTTCAGTTCATCTTATGTTGGCTTTTTTCGCTTTTAAATTAATTCTTTTTGAGGTTTTTGGTTTTTAATTATAATTTTTTTCGTTTGGAAATGTTACTATCAAAGATCATAATATATTCAAAGGTTTAATTTTTTGTAAGGGTTGATTATGACGCTTCTTAATTTCGCTTGTTTATTTAAAAAAAATTTAAAATCAAATATCTTTTTGTTTTACTATTGGTTTTGGTATAGAGTTTAATGACCTTAAGGAATAAGAAATTTGTTCATAACATCTTTTTTATTGATACGCCTATGGGGTATACCAGACTGGTCTGGGGAAATTTTGTCAAGTTTTTTGGTTTCGGAAATATTTAAATACTAAAGGGTTTTTCAATAAGAGGTGTTATTTTGATATTCAAAGAAAAATAGCATTTTTTGAGACAAATTATCGGATATTTATTTCAATGCAAAGAAAAAAATATGCCATTATTAATGAATACCAATATCAGCCAATTGACCGCCACGGCTACGCTTACAAAACAATATGCTTTTCATGAAATTTTCCATCACCAAATCTCAAAGTTGCTGCTGTATGCCCTCAATAGCTTCACGAATTCCATCTTTGAGGTCTTTAATCGACGCTGGGCTGTTGGCGTAGACCTTATATTTCACTTGGCTTTAAATTAAGAAGCGCAAGATGTTAAGTCACAAGATCTCGATTGCCAATTGTGATCACCTCTTCCAGAGATAACACGGTCCGGAAACTTTTCCCGTAAAAGATCGATGGTTTCGTTGCTTGTGTGGCAAGTAACGCCGTTTTGTTGAAAATAAAAATTGTCCAGATCAATAGCTTCCAATTCCGGCCATACAAAATTATTAATCATCTCTCGATAGCGCAATCCATTCACCGCAGCTGTTGCTCCAGCCTCATTTTCGAAAAAGTATGTCCAATGACCCCGCGGGACCATAAACCGCACCAAACAGTTGCTCGTTGCGGATGGAGAGGCTTTCAACAATAAGTCTTGGATTTTCCGAGCCCTAAACGTAACAATTTTGCTTGTTGACGTAGCCACTGCGGTGGAAATGGGCCTCATCAGTCAAAATGATTTTTCGATGAAATTCCGGATCATTTTCATACCAAATTTCCACTATTTTTTCAGCGAATTTTAATAATTTCAGTGCGTTGTTGAAGCGTGTATCGACATGTCGACAAATTACTGCTCAAAAAAACAAACAAAAAAAAATCTACCGAAATAACGGGCTATTCAAAATAACACCTCTTATTGGAAAATCTTTTATTTGCAGTTTGAAGACCTATTTGTCTTCAATTTTCGGCGCTGTTTGTTTTTTTTTTCTACAAGTTTCGAAATAAAAAAAATGACACGTAACTCATTTCACTTTTTTTTTTTTGCAGTTATTAGTTTTGAAGGTCCACCCACTTTCGTTCTTTGAAACTATTAATAAGCTATAACCAATATACCAAGATGGTTTCTTCAATTTAAGACTGTTGGACCAGTCCAATAAAACAGTAGCAAATCCTAGTTAGCTTTTCTTTTCCCATAGTCTGAAGAAGAACAAGTACACAACAGAAAGGCCCAGGGAGCTGCCAATAAGCAACTTGAAGAAAGCTCTATGCCTGAAGTTCACTTCACACATTGCAGAACAGCAACAGCATGGAGTTTTTTCGTCCTTTAAGCTGCAACTTTGCTTCTTCTAATGCCCCTGTCCAGTTTACTGTATTCGCTGTCCGCCCGGTCTACTAGCCCTATATTCTGCTGATCGATAATCTGAACTTGGAAGCAGAGGATAATAAAAGTTTCTATTACACACGATACCAATTGTAACTCCCTACCCCATCCGTGGGAAGAATTTCCTGATATATTGTGCTGTGAAAACCAACAGCAGGTTCAATTTGTCATTCCTATAACACCTTATACTCTGTTAAAACCTTCACGTGTGTGATTATTTCCATCTAGATACCGGCCTTAAATTTCAAAGGCTAAAATCTATTGATTACAGGAATGTCTTTCATGTCTAACCAAACCGAGCATATAGATATTATACCTTCTGTACCCATACTTCACAGCTCACTGCTAACCTAAATTCCTTCCACATGATGATGATGATGATGATGATGGTGATGATAATGACGTTGTGGTAGCGTTCCATTACCTTGTGTGAATTGCGTTCCTGACAGCGGCCAGGCAAAGGAGTGAACTCGAGCGACAAAAATAATAATATGACGCGAAATGAAGGATGTGTGGCAAAACACAGGTTGAGGAGTGGTAGAGTCCTCATCCGTCGTGGTAGAGTCCGGGGGGGGGGGGAACCTACACGGATGACTGACTGGAATGGTTTTGATGTTAAATTCTCATAACAAAAACGTGACTCAAAAAAAGAAAAAATCCTCCCGTCTAATGCATCCATGCGGATTGTGGTAAACATACTCAGAATACATTTCCATAAAAATAGATAGGATTTTTTTTTCACGTTTCTTTGAAGGTGCTTTTTTTTATTTTGATAAAATTTACGTCATGTTGTCCTTGTGCTCCTTGCATATAGGTTTTTTTTTTTCCAAAAAAAAAAACCGCTTAGTTGAATGTACCGACAACGACACGATGACTAGGACGACGAAGATGTTGTAAAAGGATGTCACTAGGGTAGCTAGGTTAGGTGGTGCTTGGCAGTGTATCTAAATTTAAATATCACTGACTCGCACTAACAGATAAGGAATTATCTTCATCCTTTTCTTTTAACCAAATTTTTTAAAGAACACGACACATATCTATACACAAACTGTGTTGTTGTGTGTTGGCATTTAACGATATTGAAATTTTTCCTTAAAATGGTCGTTAAAATAAATGACCGAAAAACTTTAAATTTATACAATATAGAGACTGCGCCGGGCGTTAAAGTCCTTTAACAAGGATCTAAAAATTTTGTTTCCTTTATACTTTTATAAAGATACAATATCTGCTACATATGAACGAGTAGATACAACATTTTTATTCAGTTATATTGAAGTAATCTAAAAATTGTATCTATATTTTTTTTTTTGTGTATCTATAAAAACCACGTTTAAGCCAGTCAGTGGAGTGTGTAGTGGAGCGGATGTTGATTTTTGTTTTACATGCGGCATAAAAGCTAAAACCAATATTTTCTTTTTTTGTTCTCATATTGTATACAAAACATTGGTTTTCATGTTGTATGTCTGTGTGTGTTTTTATATATTTTTTGATGCACCATCTAAAGCGTATAAACGCTTTCAATCGCTTATCGCAATTTACACAAATTTGGAGATTGTTCATGTGTGACAAATTTGTTTTTCAAACGCGCACACGGTTGAAGTTTTAGAATGACATTGATTTTGACTGGGAATCGATTTTTTTTTGTTCTTGTTTCAAAAACGAGATTGGAAAACGATAGAATTTATTTAAAAAAATAATTTAAAACAAAATGAAAGGGGTAAATTGTGCTATGCTACAGAGTACAGAGAGGTACAAAGGAAATATGTATTTTTTGTATCAAAAAAACATTGACGGTGATGGAAGGTGTATGTTTGTGATGGGCTGTACTGTTTTATAATTGCTTTTTTTTTTGAGAGATTTGTAATTAAAAAGAAAAATGTTTAAAAAAGTTTGGTTAAAGTGCAATACTTGTTGCGCAAATTGCTTTAGAATTTATTTGGAGGTTAGTACAGTGGATCGGAATCAGAAATGTTTTTGTTTCAGTACCTTAATATTACGTTCTCTGTTAAAATTGTTATATTTCCTGGATGTCCTTAAAGAGACTGCACCATTTAGACCATCAAACATATAGGGGGCATGTTTGATGGTTGTGTTCCTTTATTTAAAAAGTAGTTAATTTCAACATAGACACCTTACACAGTCCGCATGTTCCGAATGGAGACAGTCCTTAAATTCCTTCTACAAATTGATTTATGAAGAAAAATTTAAATATTAGAGAAGAACATTTTCGACGATAATTTAAGAGATCCAAACAAAACAAATGGACGAACAGCATTCATCAATTCGAAGTTGAAAGCTCAAAATTGTAGTTATTTGATTAGATATGCAGATTGCTTTCATTATCGAGGTGGATTTTGATTCATATCTGCCCTAGGTTTTCCTTTTTTAAACACTTCCAAACAAATAATTATGTACCGTCAAAAATTGACCGTCTTGTGTTACTCCTGTATTCAAAAAAAAAAAAAAAAAAAAAAAAAAAAAAAAAAAAAAACCAGACAGCCATTTGTTTGGAATTGCTTAGAACAATTTTTGTTGTAACAGATTTTTAATAAGGACGGGTAGATGTTTAAATGGAATAAATGAAGCTGTGTGTAAGATATTACCAAAATCTTCTTTTTATTCGAAAAACCCATCCATGTCACTATTTATTATTTTAGCATGGTCTTCTTTCGGATGCACGGATCCAAGTGATCCATTTTTCTTTGACTCTTTCGCATAACTCATACTGACTTTGAGAGATGGCTTGTCTTATGTTTATGCCATCGATCAATTGTGGCTTATTCACATACATAGATCTGCGAGCTCAGGAAATCTTTCCAAAAAAAAGTCTATGGGGTCAAATTTCAAATCACATGACCACGGTGGCCATTCCACATTTTCTCTGCGAGCGATATCGTTGATGCAGAATATCAACTGTGGCATTATCTGTGTGGTGCGTAGCGCCGCGCCGTCCTGCCAGATAGAACCAAATGTCGTTTGGGTCCAAATTATTCACTTTGGTTCACGACGGTTTGGTTCAAAACTACTCTGAAGGTCCAAAATCTACACAAAACGGTTACTTTTTCAACGATTGCATTTCATTCATGTACGTCAATATTTCTTGTTTACACAGCCATTCATCTAACAATGTCCCTCGTATCTAAAAATGTTTTTTGTCCAAAATTTGTGTTCTCTTCCAAACGCTCCAACTTCCAGTAATTTTTATCTCCTGGAAGAACTGTTGAATCGTGCTACTTGCATGGTGATATGGTGATCAGAAACTAAACAATAAATAAGTCATTTTTAAAAGGTCGCAGAATGAATTTAAAAAGTTAAAAAAATATAAAAAATATAAACGAACAAAAATGAAATTGTGTATAATTCCTTAAAATATGCAACGAAAAAACATAAAGTTCTTAAATATGCTAAAAATATAATTCTATATCTTTTACCAAATAAAATGTTTGCACGGTCATGTAGCTTCTTCCAAAACTATGGACGTTTTTTATGTTCACCTGTTCGGTACTAGGACTAGCACTATCACACAGTAAAAATATTTCTTTACATTTTATGGTTGTGATATTTTTTATTATCTTGATAGTATGTCCTTAGGTGCCATTTATGTAGTATCCCTCCTAGTCTGAGACAAGCATTTTACAAGCAGATATTATGGTGGACACAAAAAATATTATAATTGTACTTTAATTGATTTTTTCGAAGCCAAGTCGTGTGCACCCTGTATATTTTTTTTTTTTTTTTTTGAGGAAAGTGCTTGCAGAACTGCTGGTACTTAGAATGAACTATTTTTTATTATATATTATGTAGGGGATAACCCTCGGTCAATATTTACATTGATGAAATAGTATTTGTGGCTGATGATAAGCATAAGGTCATAATCGTAACAGAGCTAGCTCAGCACTTCAGTTCTTATTGAAGAATAGCCTGGCCATAAAAGAGTTAAGAATAGTGCCGCCTATCCTGCAACTGTAATTATCAAAACAATTAGATCTTGTTTTTTGACGTGATAACGTCTAATAAATCGGAATATATGGGCAGGCAGCACGCACGAAAAAGTGTCACAGTCACAGTCACGTTAAATACATCTTGCTTTGAAAGCCTAGAAAGTCGATAAAGTGGGAGGGGAGGGTGTTGGGTGGTTGGTGATTGTAAGTGGTGGTGAGTGTTTGTTAGTTGGGGGGGGGGGGGGAGAGCAAAAATTGTCAAAAATGATGGGTGAGTAACAAGTGGTTGTAGGTGGAGTTGGTGGTTGGATTTGGGGGGAGGATTTGGTGTTTGGGAGGGAAATGTCAAAAATAGTAGGTGGTTGGTTGGGGGTTGTAGGTGGTGTGGGTGGTTAGTGGGGTAAGGAAGGGGGTATTTATTGTGTGAGGGGGGGGGGTAAAATTGTCAAAAATGATGGGATGTTGGTTGGGGGTTGTATGAGGGGGGGAGAGGTGGATGTTTGGGGGGAAGGGATGAGAAAAACAAAATTAAAAATGGTGGGTGGTTGTAAGTGGGGTGGGTAGTAGCTGGTTACAGAGATACAACCTACACATGAACTGTTTTGTTAAATGGTTATCACGTAAAATTATAGTCCGTAAACTGACTTTACAGACAACCAATTTTTTTTTTTTTTTGAAATAACCCTCGATTTTGAGAGGTCATAATATCCATTTATTTTTTGACTGGTTATTGGTGACGTGGTGAGCAGCTCACTCCTTCTTTATGAATTGATTTGTGACCAAAAACTTGGACGTTTTACTGTCCTGTCTCTAAGATCTCAAAACATTCCAATTTTTCTCAGCATCAATAAATACAAGAACCTTCTCTTCCCTAAGTTTAGTTCATATAAACTTCTACCAAGATCAGAAATTTGAAAGTTAAGGATTGAAAACTTCGGAGCTAGTTTTTTTTTCAGGAGCTTTAAAAAATACGGTCCCGGTTTTTTTGATTTTCATTTAAAAAAAAATTTTTAGGATTGTACACATCCAGAAAAAAAAAACCATATCATATCTTTTTCTAATAAACCCTTCTTTTTATATTTCAGGACCTGAAGGATGCAACTTGTTCATCTATCACCTACCGCAAGAGTTCACCGACACGGACTTGGCTTCAACTTTTCTACCCTTTGGCAATGTGATTTCCGCCAAAGTGTTCATCGACAAACAAACAAACCTATCCAAATGCTTTGGATTTGTTTCATTTGACAATTCCGAATCAGCCCAGGTGGCGATTAAGGCAATGCACGGCTTCCAAGTCGGCACAAAACGTTTGAAGGTCCAGCTGAAAAAGCCAAAGGATGCTTCCAAGCCGTACTAGGTAGGTTTGAACTGAAAAAATCACAAAGACAAAATGCAGTCGTCCCCGGAAAAGAAACATCCCAGCTTATTGTTTTTTTTTTATTTTATATTGCTTATGCGTTTATATAGCATAATGACTTTAACTATATATGATTTTCTTCACTTTTAATAGTTTTGCTTTTAAACTATAAAACTTTGTTGTGGATTTTTGTGTTTTTCTAATAATTTTTTTTTATATAATTATTATTTAAATATTTTACATTTATTATTATTATTTTTTATATTATTATTTCTGCAGTTTGACGCACTTTGAAGTTTTTTTTTCGTATAAGCGTTACATTATAAATAATTTTTGCTTCTTACGATACGATATATGATACTCGCGTTAATGTTAAATGTAATAAAATTTGAACGTTAATTTATATCTTTATTATAACCACGGGTAGGTACATTAGATGTATCGAACGAATACAAATCATTTTTTGTTTCATGTATCTCTTATATGTATCTTATTTTGAGACAAAAATGTTGCAAATTAATTTTTTTTTTTAGTTTTTAAGTTTAAACAAACAAACATAATGATGAAATTGAATTCAAATGGAGTTTAAAGTTAAACTTTAAACATAATATTATGAATTTTTACAAAATTAAAACAAAAAAATACTGAATTTTAAATGTTACTATGAAACAATTACAAAAACACTGACATTGATTATGTTTTTTTGTTTAATGAAGTTTTTTTTTATGGAATATTATGATTTTTCTTATTATTTTTATTATTTTTGTTTAATATAATATCGACATGTTACAATATTTATACGCTTTTATGCTTGTATATACATGTTTGTTCGTTAATTTATACGAAAAAACAAATACTATTTGGCTTTGAAAGCTCACAATGTTAAACATTTACTTAAATAAAAAAAAATATAAAAACAAAAATAGAAAGTGTACAAGTTTTTTGTTAAACGTTATGTTTATAATTTTTAATTGATTATTATTTGCTTAATGTTCTTAATTTTGTGAATTTCGTTAAAACATTTTTCATGAATATTCAAATTTTAACCAAATTAAAAACATAATAAAATAATTAAAATAATTATTTCTATAATATTTTGTTCTTTCTTGTTTATGAATAAATAAAGCTTTTGTTTCTCTTGTTTATAGCTGAGTTTTCTTTTAATTGCTTTTAATTTTATTTAATGCTTACCTATATTACTTATAATTTCTATTTTTATAAACTTAAACATTTTTAATACAACCTGAAAAAAATAGTTTATACGCCTTATCAAGCTTTACAATACTGCATGTTCAAAACTTAATGAAAAAGCTATCTCGCTTCTTCTTCAGAAAAGCACCTACACTCAAAATAATTGAAGTCATTGTGTCTTTTTGCCATTTTTATTTGAACACAATTTTTGGGTATATTATGGCACCCGGATGTATAGTAGACGCTCGATATAGTGAACTAATAAAAAACAAGTCTGTTCACTATATCGAAAATATTTAAGAACATTAGATTTGACAATAAATAAAATTCTTTTTTACTAATTCAACAGTTTAAAGAAGAACAAAAAAATGTTCGTTGAATATCGCAAAACAAATTTTACGTTCACTATATTGAGATTCTCATAGTTCACTATTTAGATTAGTCTGTGTTAAATTTTGGTAGTTCACTATATTGGATAGTTCACTATACAGAGGTTCACTATATCGACCGTCTACTGTGTACTCAAATCTTGAAGTCCAATTTGCGATCACTTTTTGCAGCATTTGGGGTCGTATAACGGCAATTACGCTGAAAATCTTATTTTCCAAGTCGTCAATCGTCTCTATCTTATCGGTGCAGTCTAGTGACTTTGTTAGGTCTAGCGGTGTTAAATCGACAGATCTTGGAGGCTAACTCACAGGTCCAAAACGCTAAATTATGCTCTCATCAAAATTTTCTTTTAACAAATCAATCATTGTGGTACGCCCTGTGTAGCATTTTGCGCCGTCTTGTTCATATACCACAGCTCTTCTATATCAGGGTGACGCGATTCAGGAACGGACAATTCACTGATCATGGCTCTATAAAGGTTTCCATTGACTGTTACCCTCCGGCCGGCATGGCTTTTAAAGAAAAAGGACCAATCATGTCACCAGTCCATATAAAGCACGAACCGAACTGTCAGTGTTTCTGACGGCGCTGACGTCTGAACAGTGACTTTAGGATTGCAACACCAATCATGTCACCAGTCCATATACAGCACACCGAACTGTCAGTTTTTCTGACGGCGCTGACGTCTGAACAGTGACTTTAGGATTGCAACCATTTATTACAACCAAAAACGTGGACGATTGGGTCGACCATAAAATGGACGTTTTCACGAACAGAACCATGATTTTCGAAACAAATCTGCACAATTGGAATGCGTTGTTCAGGCGTCAGTCTATTCATAATCCATGATTAAATTGCAAACCAAACCAAATGAAAAATCACATGACAGATGTCAAAAATTGCTGTCAACGAAAACACTGTTGCCAACCTTGGGCACTATATCTCCACACATATGTATGTACTTTTAAATATAATAATTGTTAAAACTATATTTTTTTGAAATTATTTTCACTGGCTCTAAGTATTCGTTTAGTGTGGGAAAAAAAATTAAAATTAGTGAGGCGTGGCTGTAACCATCCCATTTCTATACAGGGTGATTCACGAGCGTTGTGCCAAAAATCTAGAGCGTATAGGTTGGGTTGAGACAAGCAAAAAATCGTATGGGAGGGGGGAGGGTCTATTCCCCTCCGTTTAGCCGGAAGGGGCAATTTTCTAAAAACATTACTTAAATTTGAAAAAAAATTATTAAAAAATAACGGTAATTCCTACAATGACATGCTATATTTTGTAAAGCCAAAAACTTATTATTTAATTGTATATTTAAATGAAGTTATTCTATTGAACTGTTTTCAAAATATTAATTTTCAAACTCCAATTTTTGAAAAAAAAAAAAATTAAAAAAAAATAATTTTAAAACTATTTTTTCAAATTTCACTTACCGAAAATGTGGTGAGATTTTTTCTTTTCAAAGTTTGGCTTTGTTTTACAACAAAATATCAATGATTTCACCTGAATTTTGCTGATATTTGATTTTAAAATAGATTTACGTACCAATTAAAAGGTCCTTAAACAAATTTTCAAGCAACTTTGATAGTAAAAACTGGAACAATTGAAATACTTTGATACAGGGCATAAAATAATATACAAATATCAGCCTTTCCAGGACATGTCTTTGACTATTCAAATAAATAATCCCTTATGGTATCCTTATTGGAGAAATGAAAAAAAAAAGATACCAGGCAGGAACATCAGTTTGAATTATTGAAAGCCTGAAGGAAGTGAGTTAGAGACAAAGGAAATAAATTCTTGTTACCTTTTCTCAAACACTTCCTGTGTGTCCTGATTTTGTCTTGATTTTTTTCTGTCGAGATGCAATTTAATCTGCTCTGTACTGAATTTGAAGTACATTATACAAGGATCCTTGTGTTAAATGGTTTTCCTAGTTCAATTGGATAAATTGTTTCATTAAATTTTTCAATTAATTTTAATTTCACTCAGAAAACAATTGAATGATGAAGTTGATGATGTAAGATGGACTCTTGAACTATTATTTCATTTATTTTTGAACAAAATTAAGGATATTTTATAGCAATTTACTTTTAAGCGGGAGACTTAGATTTAGTAGGTATTACATACTCCTTAATAGACTTTTGTGAACTGGAAAAATTTATTAATTTATACTTAAATGCAAATTTTAAACCCCAGAAGTACACAAAAAGGGTTTTATTAACAATAAAATACTTAACATTTTTTCTTAAAACAACAGTGAATTATTTTCATTTAAAAAATTAAACCAAAACATACATAAAATCTGCTTCCATTTTTTTTTTTTTTAATAAAAAAAAAGAAGAAAAATTCACATAAAAACCATTATCTCTCGGCAGTCCTTGTTTATTTTGTAGTCGTAAATTTCATTCCAATAATTCAGATTGATGATGACTCCCTCCAAAGTCCCTACCCAATTTAATTTCCTGCTCGTAATTATTTTCCAAATCATTCCCCCAATGAATTTATCTCCATTTTGATATGCCAGCTTATAATGAGTCAAAATGAAAATAAATAAATACAAAAAAAAATATAACAACACATTTAATAATAAATTACCAGCAAAAAGTAAAAAAAAAAATTTGCTGATTCATTTCCTCCCCCTCCAACCCCGAACACCACCCTTAACCACACCAATCTTATCTGACAAACAATAAAAAGAGAAACAAACATCCGCTCATATTTTCCATTCTTCCGTTGACAGTTGTTTGGAAAATAAATTAGAATTTACAAAATTCCAACTTTGAAAAATACAATTCAAAAACTACCCCTCCCCAAAGTAGGTATAAGTCAGTTCACAGTAGCAGCAGCAGCATCACCATTCAGCACCCCCAACTGAGATTCTATAATGATACCACTTCCAGTTTGTGTGTGTGTTTTTTTTTTTTTTGCCCACAGCTGGCCGATGTTACACCGGCGGCAGCGGATATTTCATTAGACGAACAATTTATTACAGCCACGACTCGACTGTCAGAAGGCGTTATTTAGGCAAACCCCTACCGCAATGAGAAATGTCAGAAATGCCAGAGGCCGAATCGAGTAATTAAATTTTCAAAACTTCGAGTTCGAGGTGTCTTACGATTGATTAATGCTACCCGTTGCGTTCGGTCGGTCCCATGCCATCCCTTCTTATCCTTTTCCCCCCATTTCCTGGAAATGTGTATTGTGTATTGTGTGAATTTCACCTCCTCAGCAATTTATTAGATTACAGAGTTGTGTTGTTTTCAATTCATCCCTTCCATCCGCAAATACCTACTTCTAAGCGCGCACTTGAACACCAATACCTACTCGTACTTGATTCTGCTATATAGCTAGGTAAGTTAGAAACCCCTAAGCCTCCAAAGGGGATGTTGGAAGAAGAAGAACAAGAAGAATTGAATTTACCCTTACCTCCCCCCGCCAAAGAACCAGAACATTCAAAATTAAATTTTCGAGTCATTTCGATGCTCATAATTGCTTGTTGCGCGTGGTTGAATTTGAATTCGAAGAGAATATTTCACACCGTGTGGTGTCCCTGAATAGAAGGATATATAGATACAAAAGGCATGAAAAGCTTACCATCATCAGTGAATCATGGGTGGCAGGGGCTGTGGCAGTGGCATCATTCCTTTGACAAAAAGGATCACATTTGCCAAACTCTCTTGTGAACTCACAATTGAGAGTGGTATAAGGCATCCTATTCATGATGATGTGATGGAAATAACCCTTTGCTAACACCAACCAACACCTGAGTTGCGTTGAAGTGGAGTGGCGTCTGGAGTCGGAGTATGCCTTTGCCATGAGTTTTCCATGGAACAGAGAGCACTAATTATATTCACAAACCGGATTGTAGAATTAATTAATGGAAGCCATTGTGGTGAGTGTGTCCAACAAGAATAGATACTCCATCTTTTGTTCATAGTTCCGAGACTATTATATTGGTATAGCCAGCAAGAGACGGAAAGAGAAAGTTCTGCGCTGATTAACTCTTAATTCCAGGCACGATAATTAATCACAGCATTGTTGAGTTTTCATTCAGCAATGAGATTATTTTTAATCAATTTTCACTTTGATACACAAAATTAAAAAAAAAAAAAAAAAAATTGTCCTAACAAAAGGACTTGAAGTGGAACAGGAAATAAAAATTAATGACACAAAGTGAGTGCCGATACTCTATCATTATTCAAGTGGTTTCAAGTGATGCCATACCTATACAACGACTTGTTTAACAGAAACCGTCGAAAATTAAAAGTTATACGTAGTTTAATTGTTATTGTTGTTGTTAGAAATATTTAATATCAAAAGAATATTTTGACAAGGTCGTTCAATGACAGTATGTTTTTTTTTTTGTACAGCAACTGCGAATAAGAGTTGTGTTATTCCAAATTCGAAAGAACTAAAAACTGGATTGATTCTCAGGGGTACCACAGGGAAGTCAAATTTGACCCATTCTGTAAAGTCATTAGTTTTTCGGTTTCGAAAGTTAAGCTTAAGAAAACACACACAGCGATACATTTTTGATGAACATTTTATTTAAATATACAGAGTCTATTTTGCCATTAAGTGTGAAAAACAATATCTTTTAAAAACGGCCGCTTCGGGAAGATTCGCAGAATGTAATTCTTTTAGGGTAATTTTTAACAACTTTTTCGCACATTTTAATCGGTATCTCGGCCATAACTTGGGTATAATGTTAGTCTTTAATGCGTCTAGAGTCCGAGAATTATTAGCGTAAAGAAGGAATTTTGTGTAACTCCACAGGAAAAAATCTAACGGTGTCAAATCACATGATCTTGGTGACCAGTTGACGTATCCAAAATGTGAAATTACGCGACTAGGAATGTCTCACGCAATACAGCCTCAATTGGTAGTATTGTGTGGAGTGTGACTTGTTGTCCCATCCCTTGGGAACCACATATCGTCCAAGTCATGATCTTCAATAGCGCACTGTCCAAAAGAAATCTGTTACCATTCGACAATATCGCTCCGAATTGACTGTCACCGTCTGTCCATTGGCACATTCGACCATAGAGCACGCCAAACTGTCACTTTGTCTGGATTCACCGGCACCTTTTAGATCAAATGTGGGTTTTTTAAGCCCCGACACCCACTTTTGTAGTAAGTTTTAAAAATGTTTACGACTTGTTCAATTGTTAAACGATCCATTATCGTAAATGCTAAACGTTCAACTAATATTATGACACTTCAGCGTTACCAAGTTTGACACCATGAAATGAGTGCCCCTGCAGCAAATGTATGATTATATGTCAACACAAAAATTTACAACAACAACTCAAACCAAATACAGGTTTTAGGGGATAATTTTATTAGAGCTTTTTGACGTTTTAGAACTCTAGATGAAGTTTTTTGCCTCGTCTGGAATAGATTTCACTTTGGCATATTGAGCATTGTTCCTGGCAAACATGATCTAGGCATCTAAGTACATTTTTAAGAAATCTATTTTGAGTGTTCAAACTTCTCATACAGGGATTGTTTTTACCTCCCGAGTTGTGGGTGTCCAAAATTTTTGAAATATGTCTCTTACCATGCAACAAAATGGTTGATTTATTTTCAAATTTAATTTTTTTCAGCCAAAAAGGGAACAAGTAATATTGACTATATTCTATTTGGCCCATTGGGCTTGACACAAAGTTTTATAAATTTTTTCATGAATTTGGCTTACCTTCCAAAAAACCACAAAATTATTTATTGCTTAAACAAAAATTTACAAGTTTAACATTTTCCAAATACTTTTTAAATTTGTTTCATGTGTTTAATTTGTTCGTTCTTCTTTAGTTCCTTTGCTTAATCATTATTTTCGTTTTTAGTGTTTTTTTGCAAGTTATTTTTTGAGGTTATTTTTTAAACTTAACAATAAAAACAAATCTTAAAAAACGCTGAATAAGCAATTTACTTGATTTTCTTTTACGACTATCTACGGGTTTTCCCATCATGACAATGCGATTTTAATCGGATTTTTTTTAATTTTTTACAGCACATCCCTTGCAAACTCAAACACCAAGGAATCTGCAAACTAATTAAAAATGCTGTTCGAGTTTGAAAACCAAATAAAATTTAAGAAAAAAAAAGGACGCAGTCTCAATTCTCACATCACACAAAAAAAGATTAATGAAAAAATCTTCGGTTTGTTTTTTAGGAAAAAAAATCAATGTTTATCTAAAAAAATTGTAAAAAAAAATTTAGTTTTGTAAATATGTAGCTTGAAATAATTCAAAGACATTAAAAATTGAAGAAAAAAAAATTGAAAAATATAAAAGCGCACTGACAAATCAAGTTCTTTCACACACAAGAAGAAAAAAAAGAAGTAAATTTTAAGTAAAAAATTAATGTGTGATTTAAAAAATTAATATTAACAAAATATTGAAGAAAAAAATGTAAATTTGTGTAAATAAATCTTAATACTTAAAAGGTATTTGTAAAGTCCACTTTTATGAAAATTAAGAAATAGTTGTAAGACCGTAGCTCCCAGTCATTGTTTTCCAATCAATAAAATGTGTCCCAAATAATTATTGTGTTAATTAAGAGCTCACAAAAAAAATTAAGACATGTAAAAAAAAATTAATCACGCACAATTTTTTATTTGTTTGGCTACGCTAAGTAATTAAATAAAATTTCAACTTACAATATTCAGCCAGAATCTTATTGAGCTTCGCTTTGACTTAAAGCTGAAGCTAAAAATGATTAGTAAAACTTTCTTACATATTCTTCATCACCAATAAAACTAATTTTAAAAATGTTTTAAGACCCGAAATTATTTTTGTTTGTGTTTAAATACATAACTTATTTTGATTAAAGTAAGTTAATTGATAAAATGTTAATCTTATAAAATAAATTTTCTAATAAAAACATAAAACAAAAAAAAAATAATTAGATAAAAATAAAATGATGTGTAAAAAATTATAAAAAAAATAAGATTAAAATTAAGAATTATTGATAAAACTTAGATGAATAAGTTATTTTATACAAAAAGGCTGTGTGTACTAAAATGTATATTTAAAATTATATATATTATATAGAAAATAATTATTATATTATAAAAGCAAAACAAGAGAACAGAAAGAGTATAAGTAAATGAATTATATATTGATATACAAAAAAATAAATTTCACGAAAGGTAAGAAATAAAACTTTTTATCGAAACTGATTAAATATAATGGTGTTTTTATTTCATGACATTTTTTTAATATGGAAGTAAGGAATTTTGTTAAGATCAAGCCCACTCTGGTGAGTATCGATATCGATTTATGCATTGAGTAAGACATGATTTATAGGACAGTGCAACTACTTGCTATAGGAATTCAATAGAATGTCGGATACGCGATCGTGTCCTTAGACGCATGACCTGTCAAAAGGGTACTTACATTGCAAACTATTTAGAAATGTGCATTGTTTTAGATTTTTTGACATTTAAGTTGTGTTCATGATACACTTTTGGTTTGATTTGTATGACGTCACAAGAATCCTATATTACTATTATTCGATCCCTACTCTTTATTCTAATAGAGCACTGTTTCTGAGAACCCAGAATTAAAAAAAAAATGTTTAACTATCGTGTTATATTCTGTCCTGGATTGTGGGAAATAAAAATAATGTACAATTAGTAAGCCAGGAAACGTTCTTTTATTGGCTATTACTTGGCAAAACCGTTTGACATACATTTCTAAGAAGTTGTTGAGATTCTGCCAATGGTTGGACCAAACTGTTTGTCCAGGCTTGGAGAGAAGTTCATAAAATTCTAGATTTGAATTAAAACAATTATTTGGGTTTGAAAAAAAAAGAAACAGCACTCAGAAATTAGGATACAAAGTGACGAATGTTGAATCTTTTGATTCCTGGAACTGAAATTGAAAATAAAAGTTTTGAACGGAGAATAAGAGCATTTTGATCAAATAACCTTGATTTACTTTTCAAGCAGAACTGGAGATCTTAATATAGATCTGGGTCATGGGGTACTACTTACTTCAAAACTACGACAGATAATTAGTAAACATTAAAAATTAATGCAGATTAAGATTTTTAACGGAAACACCCCTTAAAAGAGCGGGCGTGTATTAAGGAATAGTTAAAAATTTAAAGCACTATCTGAGCTTTTAATGTTTTTTAGTAATTTTTAAGCATATGTGTAAGACTACAGCTTTATCGAGTAGATTCTTAACAATCTTACCCGAGTAAAGGTATTTTATAAAAATCACGCCCTTAAAAGTGGGCGCATTGAAAACACACACAACAATTAAGAGATAGCTGTATTTTGCAAATAACGAACGAAAAAAATTGAATATTGGTACCTTAAATTTTTAAAACTATGTTTTTTGTTCTTTCGTGAAATGTGAGCGTAAGAGACGCCCGAAATTCAAACATTTCTTTTCATACACAAGCTTCTTAATTTGGACTAAGAGACCCACAAATTTGTATTTGTGGATTTATTATAAGTACCGTTTATTTGCAAAAATAAGTTTTCTATTCTTCCTAATTCAACCACAAGCAAAATCAAATAAATATTTTGGTTTTTGTGAGATGCTTTTTGTCTAAGGCTGAGGTAGGCTCAGTGGGGGTTTACTAAAGAAGCATAAACTTTAGTTTTTTTAAGGTTATTTTATTCACTTATTTTTAATAATACAATTCTTCATAAAAATTTTTTACAATCCATACATTCTGGTTAAATATTATTAAAATATTACAATTTACAAATATTATTTCAATTTTTAATACTTTAATGTAAATACATAGTCTTAATCTATTTAGGCCCTGAGGTAGCAAGGCCTACTAAATTCTCTACTGAGTTAGCAGTGGATACTTAATTTTCGGCTGAGATGAGATAGCGGCGGACACTAATTTTACTGGAAGCCCACGTCAACTTTGGGTTCTAAGCTTACAAAATATTGGAGTTCGGCACTGTACTTAAGATTGGTACACGGTCACTGGAGGCAACCGACTCGATTTACACTGAGTCAAACTGGCTCTCTTATGCATATTTTCGCATGCAAGACAGTGGTAATTATAACATAAACAACAAAAATGTAATGCAAATCGCAAGTAAATTATAGCTTGCCATTGGTTGTTGTTTGTGTTGAATATAATTATGGTGGCGAAGCTGGTTTGGCTGATATTGCTGGTGTGTAATCGAGTGTTGGGTGGTGCAATATAATATGGCACGGTCGGGGAGGAGTGAAATCCTCAATTAATGTGCGGTAGTCGTTCGGGATTGCTTATTTTGCAATTTAATAATTGGCGGTAGAGGCGTTTCATTACAGTTTTCATGCAGAAGATGTTCACATACACTCACAAAATGTAAGGTTTTTGCTATCACGTAAGCAGCGTTATTTTATAAAAATAGAATTGATGGTTTTGTATGAAAATAGCTAGGGCGTCATCCAAACCCAAACTGAAATTTTTTTATTTAATTTTCAAAAAAATTATCTCAAAATCAAGTTGTATATTTTTCATATAATGTAGCATGGAATTTTCAAGCGATGTAGTCCTTTCTCAAAAATATTGTGTGAAATTGTTAAAAATTCAATTCCTTAGTCTGGAAACACAGACAACAGAACGATAAGCACATTTGCTCAGCATTTACAGTTCGTTTTAAGATACATTAAATTGATATAAAATTCAAAAATCTCTTAATTCTTCATTACCTTTGACACGAGATTTTCAAAAGTCCTTAAATCATTGTCAACAAAATTTTCATAAAAAATAAAATCAACAAAACTAGAAAGTACATTCAAAATTGAAACCCTCGTCCTTAAGATATTCCGCAAATTCTCAAAACCCCACTTAATTTATTAGCTTCTGAATTTTTTCTTTTTCCAAGCCACCATCGTCCGTCCATATCGTCTAACTAAGCGCTCACTTATTTTATTGTCCTTATACCAACAACAATAATTCCAAGCTTCCCTCGTCAATTTAACCTTCAAAAGCCGCCGCGCCGCCTATCTGCTTGACTTGGAAAACTTTTTTAATTTTTTTTTTGTTCCCTCAAAAAATAAACAAAAAAAAAAACAAAATTGAATTATTCTGTTCTCCTTCGATATCTCACACTTTGCTCTGACGAGGTTCGTCCTTGGTGGATTCATCCGGACAGAAATATACTTCATTACCTACAAACACTTAGGTATGATAAGATAAAAGTTGAAAACGAAAAAAAGAATCTGTTTTGCGTATACGCACAGAAATGGCCAAAAAAACATTCCAGATGACAAAGCCTAATAAGATCCAAGAATAAAAAAAAAAGAAAAAAACACGTTGGAAACAAAAATAAAGAAATATTTAATATTCCAAGTTGCCCATCAATTTTGCATAAGGAAACAGCATCAGAAACAAGGAACAACACCATCATCATCATCAGCATCAGCATCATCATAAGGATCGTCCTCGAAGTAGTAGTAGTAATTTCCACCTCCATCTCGCCATCCTACTTCGTCATCATTTTTATCGTGTTTTCTAAAAGATGTTGGTTTCTTGGCAAAGAGTGTTGAGGAAATGTAAGGGAAGGAGGGAAGGCAAGGGAAAAATTATGAACAGAACGTTTCCTCAATCAAAATGACAACGAGCAGAATTTAACAAAAAGAAACAAACCATGAAATTGAAATACTTTCTGGTCCGCAATCTAGAGTGGGGTGGGGGCACGCGATGCGATGAATGTATCTTCTTGTATAGGTGTGCAAATAGAGGAGGATTTGTTAGTCAGAGGGAGGTATAAGGAGTCAGGGAACGTTAGGAATAATTCACTAGATTCAAATTTCCTGGGAAATCTTCGTCTGCGATTTGGTGACGCGGCAGGAAGACACAACGAGATATCCTTCTTAAGAGAATGACGATTGCCTTTGGAATGTTTCTTCTGGCGACGCGACTCGACGAAGATGCAAAGTGAAGAGCATTATTCCAGCCAGCGCAAGTTTTTTTTTGTATTTTTTTTCATCAGTAACTCCCCCGTCTCCTGAGAGATTACGATAAATTATTTTTCACGCGAAATAAAGGAATGTATCTGCAGTAGCAGAGAGACAAAAGACAAATGTCGCCGAACCGAAGAACATAAACAGTGCCTCTGGTTGTTTGATACTCCTTATACTTATGGAGCAAGTTCCTCGCACTCGTTATGGTTCAGTATTTTTAAACATCACAAGGAGTGTTGGCTCCAAAATAAAACAACAACAACACTCATAGCATAAGAAAGTGAGCATATAAAATAGCTTTAAAAAAAAAAACTTGAATAAAAAAAAATTATGATTTGCATTTTGATTCCAATTTATGGGGTACCAACATGGTTCGTTTAACTAGGATCAACTGGAGTTTCAAAACTGTATTGTAGGTGTTTTCATGTTCAAGGAGCATGGCTTTTAATTTGAGACGCTTTAGGATACAATCGGGAAAATCTATCACGTATAATATTGTTTACGGTGGCGAAAATTATTAACAAAATTTAGTGCAGCGAGCTATTTTAGAAAAATTGAAACCAAGCACGCATCTTTTCTGGACATTTTCAGCGTCCAGTAATTACTTGTAATTTTGTTCTTAATAGATTTTTTAATTTTCTATTGGCTTTTCGTTATTTGTCTCCTTAAATTAAATCATGAGTTCTTATGTTAAAAAAATCTTGGTTGTCTGTAGAGTCGGTTTACGGACGATAATTTTACGTGATAACCAGTAAGCAAAACAGTTCATGTGTAGGTTGCATCTCTCCAACCACCAAATACCCAACCCACCTACAGCCACCCACCATGTTTGAATTTTGTTCACCCCTTAACCCAAACACCAACCTCCCACTCCTACATACAACCACCAACCAACAGTCCACCGTTTTAGAAAATTGGTTCCTCCTCCCCCACACAATAAATCCCCCCTTCCTAACCACTATCAATCACCCACCCCATACCTACAACCAACCACCCACTATTTTTGATAATTCCCCCCCGCCCCTACACCATATTCAACCACCCTCCCACCACCTGCTACTCACCCATCCTTTTATACAATTATATTATATAACAATTTCTTCTTCGCCTCTCATAAAATCAACCACCCACCCCACCTAAAACCACCAACCAACCACCAACCATTATTTTTGACAATTTTTTCCTCAACCCCATTCCAACACCAAATCCCCCAAATCCAACCACCTACCCCACCTGCCACCACCTTCCACTCACCCACCATTTTTGACAACTTTTTC
The DNA here is from genome assembly GCA_916050605.2 of Platycheirus albimanus. Taxonomy (NCBI): domain Eukaryota; kingdom Metazoa; phylum Arthropoda; class Insecta; order Diptera; family Syrphidae; genus Platycheirus; species Platycheirus albimanus. The sequence goes on along the minus strand of OU696698.1, from coordinate 14,123,969 downwards.
ATCGCACCCCATCAAATCAACAATTGCCACCACCAAAACTGCCAACCAATCAAAACACTTGCAACCGCCTACCAACCACCCACCATATTTGCCAATTCCCCCCCCCCCCCCCCCTCCCCCAATCATACCAAATACCCCCAACTCCAAACACCCATCCCACCTACAGCCACCAAGGAACCACCCATTAGTTTTGACAATTTTTGTCTCACCACCCAAACCAGCTACAACCACCCACCATTTTCGACAATTTTTCCTGTTCCCGACACTACCAATACCCCCCCCCCCCCCACCAGCACCCACCGCCTGCCCCACACACACTCCCACCACAACCAACCAACCACCCTCCACTCCCACTTTCACGACTTTCTAGGCTATCAAAGCAGCTATAGGTAACGTCAGTGTGACTGTGACTGGACATTTTTCTGTGCGTGCTGCCCATATATTCCAAACCGATTTATTAGACGTTATCACGTCAAAAAAGTTTTTACGAAGCAGTTTGTTTTTGTGGACTTTATTGAAGTAAATTCAATTTAAAAGATTTTGTGACCTATAGTCCAAATGCGTTTCCGCAGGTACAACAGTTGGGCTCATCAGTCAGATGCTAAAAAAATATTTTGTAAAAATCAAAGTGATTCAACATAATCAATTTCAATTTTGAAGCAATATTTATAATTTGTGGAAAAAATATAACGAGCAGTTTTGAAATTATTAATTTTCTTAAAAATTTTAAAAAACTTATTTAAAAATACAAACAAATATTTTTTTTTTAAATTATAGTATTCAGTATAAATTGAGTTACCTACACCTATACATGTGTGAAATTTCGAAAAAATGGGCTCAGCAGTTTTCGAGATCGTCGCAAGAAAAAAAAGTCCTATGGAAAGTATCGTTTTTAGACATTAAAAAAAAAAAAAAGTTCAGCCATATGATTGGTAATACCTAAAAAGCTACACTAAATTTTTATATCAAAATCGTTAAAGCCGTTTTCGGTAAAAATAAGCTTAAACGCAACGGTTATATGGCAGATACTGTTATTTTTTTTGCTAAAAATTTAAACTTAAGACCTTAGTTCTGAAATCATGTACCTGTACCTATAGTTGCTTACTTTTTACTTGCAAGTTATACATTCGTAAAATTTTTTTTTTTTTTGGGCAATCAAACATAACATTACCATCATAGAGAAGTTGAAAAAAGTATGTCCGACAATTCTGTCTGTCTGCCTGTCTGTCTGTCCGTGTGTCTGTCTGTCTGTATAGTTACCTAAAGCCTAATGGATCGATTTGCATCAAACTTGGTACATAGTATTATTATGACGTCCTACAGAGGGGTTTTTGGAATTAGCATTCTAGCTCTAAAACGGCTCGTACGATTTTGATAAAACTTTCAGAATAGTGTTTTATGTGCAAATTTTATGTTTTGGTTGGAATAGATTTTTCAGGAAAAGTCTTATAACGGTACCTCCCTTAGGACCGGTTTTTTTGAAATCCGATTTTCTCGTAAGCCACTTGACGGATTTCGATGAAATTTTTGATATAGGATCCCTTTTATAAAAGAAATAGTTTAAATTCTTAAATCTTAAAAAAAAAGTTTTTTTGAGTTTTTTAAAAAAAGTTTCAATTTTTTTTCCAAAAACGGTTAAATCTATTTTTTTTAATTTTATTTTTCTGATAAAAACTACCTATATTTTCGAAAAGTTTTTCAAAAAAAAACTGTTTTTTGAAAAAAACTGGTGTAACGATTTTGAAAAAAAATTTATTAAAATTCAAAAAAGTAAAAGAAACCTGATGGCTTGCTTCATTTTCTCCAAAAGACGTTTAAAGTATTGATTTTTAAGTGATTTATTTAATTTCATATGATTTTTTCAACGCTTTTTTCCCAAAATGATTTAAACACGACCCGGTCGTTCACTTTATTTTATTTCCTAATAGGGCGCCTGGTTTCGCACCTACTTTTTTGCCAACCTGTAAGTCCGCCTGTCGCCTTTTCACCAACTATAGCCTTTACCAACTTTCTTTGTCGAATCCGAAGCACCCCTTTTAAACTCGTTATATTTCATTAACAAAGGGAAGGAATAATTGCAATATCACATTAGGTGTGACATGGACATTTTCAATATTTTTTTTTTATTTTTCGGCGAGATTTGGGAATTGCACAAAACTTAAGGTCAAATGACATTTTTAAGATTTTGGCAATTTGACATGCGGCCAATACTTATCCCAAAGTACATAGCGGAAGGCGTATGATGTATACAGAAAAGACACAGAGTACTTTAAAAAAAAAAAAACTATTCCCGAGGGATGGAAGACATTGGACACATTACTTATCAAGCAAAGCACATAGAACTTTGACGCTCAGCATTATATGATTTCATCACAAAAATTACAAAATTAAGCAGTTATTGATTCGATTTTAAAAAAAGAAAAAAATCCAGCCCACATTTCAATATCTCCGGCATCATGTTTCTTAGTGGTTTTAATAGTTTTTTTCTTTCCTTTTATTTTTGGGCAAACATTTTTTTTTTTGAAAAATTTCATTTTATTTATTTGAAGAAAGTGTGATCATACTAAAAACGTGTCCTTAAAATTAATAAGTATGACGGAATGAAATTTTCTGTATAAATTTAAGGAAATGCTTCCAACAGAACAAATTCAATGAGATTCACGGTAACTAAGGGTAGTTTTACTACCTGCCTCAGAAAATTTCGTAATAAATCACAAAAAAAAACCTAGAAAATGCATTACCGGTGCTCCTATAATTAAGAAAGTTCTATAATTTATTCAAACACCTGCTTAATTTTATCTTTTCAAGTGCCCAGTAGTTCGGAATTGGATGTAATTTTTGGCACACTTATTTTTGTAAGACATTTTTGTTGTTTCAAACTCAAACACAAGTGAATCCTTTCTTACTAACATACTGGATGAAAATATTCAATGATTTCGACAAGCCCTTTTTGTAGAAGCCTTACACAAATTTATATAACTTCATCAAACCGCGTCTTATCTTAAACTTTTCACATGACAAAATGCATTATTTGCCATGATACACCCCAACCCCTGTATCCACCAAAAAATTCACAAGTAGTCTCTCTAAGATATGTATAAATCCTTTCAAAATTTTCTTCACTACATTTAATCCACTTTAATGACATTTTATCCCGCTAAAATGATTCTTAATCTGAGTACATTGAAAATTCCTCGCGCGTTCTTTATCTTCGTCGTCATATTATATATATGTACTTAACTTAGCGTACTTCACACATCACCACCCTATCTAAAAAAAAAAAGTCAGAGGCAGTCAAAGCCTGCTAGCTCTAGTTGTGAGCTCCTTAAGTCAGCTACGAACAATCTGAATCAAACCCCAAAAAAAAAAAAGGAACTTTGACTAAAAAAAAAAAAAACAAGAAACCATGCCTTCATCCTATACAACTTGTTAACGGTTTTTAACAAGAGCAAAATCATTATCCCTATAATCTCTTAATCCAGTCGAGTGAATTTTCACTTGATTCCGAAAGGATAAGTTTGCCGCTGCTGTTTTACTTTCGCTTTTTTTTTTTATTCAACTGTATCAACCCTCTCTGATTTGAACCGTCTGTCTGCCTGTCGTCCTCGCGAAGCCTCTTCCTTTGGTTTTTGCTCATCTCAATGGGATTATATGGGAACCATCCTTGAAAGCTTTGGAATAAAAAATGAATTCCAGAAAATACTTATATGTTATATATATAAAACTATGTATGTGGTGAAAATAGAAACAAGTTGCAGGACATTTTTGTGTCTATTAGCGTTGATGGAAAATCGAGGCTTGAAAAAGGACATATTCACGAGTAGGTACCTACCTACCTTTATATAAATGATGATAAAAAAAAGTATCCAAGCGTATAGGTACAGTATAACTCTAATCCCTCTTCACAGAAGAGGCTTGAATTGAATGACTTTGTATAAAACCTAAATGGACCACGCACACACATATGGGCGGATGGGGGCATAAAATCAATACCGGTGCACCATAATCCGATTAGGATTTACCTGTGGTAGAGCAACGGTGTCCTTTTTTTCGTCATCGCCCCATACGAATTTGTTTGCCAGTTTTTTTTTTGTCCTTATCCTGAAATTCTTTTAATTTAAAAAATAAAGAGAAATGGCTTACCGCAACTAAAAATAGTGAAACAAAAATAAATTCCATGACTTGCGGTTGTGTGAATTTGCTGAGATTTGCATTCAAAGTAGAAATATATTTGTTTGAAATTTGTGGAATTTTTGATCGTTTCCTGAATGGAAACACTAACTTAAAACCATAAAACCATTTGACGAATTTTGTTGACTACTTGCGATTTTTTCGTGACAGTTAAATGGAATACCATTTCAGGAAAACTATTTTTTATATTCATGAAAATGTACACAAAAATAGGCTTTCAATTGCTAACTTTAAAAAAAGAGAAATGAATTTCTTTCCTGGAAAATTACTAAGTTGATGTATTTTAAGGAGTAAAGGTGAAAAGTTAAACGCAACACAAAGCTTCAATTTTTTATGCAACAGAGAACTTGTGACAAAATTTGTACATAGGTATAAGAAACGCTTTATTTCGGTTTTAATAAAATTACATGTTATTATGAGAGCTATTGTTAAGAAAACGCCTATCTTAAGAATTTTCAATACCATCTTGTAGAAACTATTATAGATACACATGTTAGCAAGACATTTTATTAGTATCCTTTGGAATTTTATGGACAGTTTAATTAAAGCACTAGAACTAATTTCTATAGTCATTTCCGTTTTCAATAAAGGCAGTATTCCAGTTCACAAGGTTTGATCAAAATTGAAAAAGCCATTTTTGAGAAAATTAGACAAAACAGCCAATGTTAATAAAATGTTAATTCAAAAAAAAATTGTCGTTTTATGAAACAAGTGAAACTTTGTTCGTTGTAATAAATTCACTATAAAAATCAAATTAACTCACCAAGAGATTTTTCTTTTCCCTGCAAACACGAAACCCTTAGGCTTTCTTACGGCCTAAAATTAATTCATCGTCCGATATTTTGCGCACTATTCTTGATTTTGCACTTGGTTACCGATTTAACAGCATAACACTGAGTAAAACACAAATGCCGCGTATCACGTACATGAGTGAGTGAGAATATAAATGCTACACGGTCAGCTGATGGGAGCCATTGACTCCGCCATATATTGCGACATGCGATAGATCAAAAAACAAATTTCTAGCGATGGAAAAAAGTTTCACTTAAAAAACAAACAAAAAACGTGGATTAAATTGGATGGATCTTTATTTGCCTACCACAAAAATCGTTAAAAAAAAAGCAAGGTCTCAAGGAAAACAGTCTGAAGTTTAATTTACACCTAGTTATTTGAATAGCTATTAAGCTCCCCGTGGCGTAGTGGTTAGTGTGTCGGACTGCCACGCCGAAGGTTCTGGGTTCGATCCCTGATGGCTCCACCTAAAAAGTTCTTTTCCTCTTGCGAGGAAGTGACAAATCCTCCAAGAGTAATAATGTCATGGAAAGTGCTTCTCAGTTAGCCGTTCGGATTCGTCGGTAAATTGTAGGTCCCTTCCATTCCTGCAGAATATCAATACACACACAGGAATGGTTGAGAGTGTAAGTCACAGGCCCCGGCCCCGCTTGGAGCTGTTGTGCCAACAATTTATTTTTTTACTAAGCTCAAAACTAAAAAATTTTTTTAAATACTCGTAGTTTATTACCAACATACAAAAGAGCCATTTTGGATCAAATCCTTAACAAAACAAACCCTTTCTTGAAAGGCACCAGTTCGAGCCGGGCTTAAATGAAGTAAACAAAAACGACTTTCTGCACGAGACCAATACTTGCCGGAAAACAAGTTAAAAATAAATTCTGCTGCTATTAATGAATGAATTAAATTGGGGAAAAGCGCACTGCGACCTTAAAAATCTATTGTGCTTCTGCCCCTTTTAGCGCTGGATGAGGAATGAGGATACTCATCCTACAGCACTTCCTCCAACTTGGTTTTTTTAAGAAGGTAAGTATTAGAGGTATATTTTTAAAGAAGGTAACCTGCCCTTCTCTATCTGGTAACTACCCAGGTGTTTTAGTCTTTTGTGCATTAGTGCACCACATCTACTTATAATATATGTGGTCCGGTGTTTCTTCTTCTTCATCGCAGAATCTGCATTTAAGTGTCTTTTTAGTTTGCAGCTTCTGCTGCTAAGTACCTATGAAGTTTGGAACAAAATCTGTCAAGACGTTCAAACTGTAGCTTCTCTTTCCGTAATATTATATTTGTTTATAACTTCAATTTTGTTCACGAAACCAACACTTACCCAAGAGAGCAATTAATGAATTTGGAACACTTTGGTCATTTGTGCCAATTATTGAAGGGTTGGGTAAGATTTGCAGATTTTTTAAATATCGATTTAAAACAAATCGATCGCCATAATGTCAACTTCTGAAAAGTCGATTGGTAAAAATTCCGACTGATCAAAATGTCGAATCTTATGAAGCCGATTTCAAAAATATCGACTCGGAAAAAGGTCTACTTTGACAAAGTGAATGATGTTCACATGCAAGCTGTCATTCACTTTGTCACTGGTCGATCATTGTTTCGCCCCTACTATGTACTATGACTTAAAAATAATTATTTTAGGTCATATTACTTGCGATTATAGGTACTATAAGGCAAGTTATGGATTCGTGTAGAAAAAAAAATTTGAGATAACAATCACACATGACATTACGATGATGGAGAAGTCGAAAAAAGTGGGTCTGGGAATTCCGTCCGTCTGTCTGTCTGTCTGTCTGTCTGTCTGTCTGTCTGTCTGTATGTCTGTTCGCGCCTCTGGAGGCTGAACGGGTGGGCCGATTTGCTTCAAATTTGGTATTTAGGATTTATTTGGCCGTCCCTCGGAACAAATTTTTACTTGCGATTATAGGTACTATAAGGCAAGTTATGCATTCGTCGAAAAAAAAAGTTTTGAGATAACAATCAAACATGACATTACGATGATAGCGAAGACGAAAAAAGATGGTCTACAAATTCTGTCCGTCTGTATGTCTGTCTGTCTGTCTGTCTGTCTGTCTGTCTGTCTGTCTGTCTGTCTGTCTGTATGTATAGAGACCTACAGCCCAAACGGGTGGGCCGAATTGCTTCAAACTTGGTATATAGACGTTTTTAGGTATTGTACAGAGGGGAAATTGAAATTTTTTTTTTAGCTCAAAAAATAACGGTACCTGCCATACAACCGTTACGTTAAAGCTTATTTTTCTCAAAAACGGCTCTAACGATTTCTATTTAAAAAAATCAGTGTTGCTTTTTAGGTACGACCAATCATATGGCTGAAAAAAAAGTTTTATAAAATGGCTAAAAACGGTACTTTCCATAGGACCGTTTTTTTTGCTTTCGACTATCTCGAAAACGACTCAACCGATTCTTTCGAAATTTCACACACATATAGCTGTAGGTAGCTCAATTTGTATTGCATACAAATATTTTTGAAAAATATTTTTTTGTATTTTTAAAAGCATTTAAAAAAAAAAAATTTAAAAAATTAATATTTTGAAAAATGCTTATTAAATTTTTTTCTAAAAATTTTAAATAAATGTATTTGCTCAATACCTATGAACTGGCGTTTTTGAATTTTTTTTGAAAATTTTTTTCAAAAAGTTTTTAAAAAAAAACTTTTTTTCTCAAAAACCGCTCCACAGATTTTTATAAATTTATTCTCATAAATTCAAATTTATCGAAGAAATAAAATGGCGTACTTTTTTTCAGCTCATTTTAGTTTAAATATTTATTTAAGAATTTTGAAAATTTTATTTTTATCAAAATCTCAAGCCCCTAAACCACTGTCACTCATTAGAGCAAGTTCGTGCGACCCAGTCGTGCATTTTATTTATTTTTGCTCTAGGTCCAAAAATAACGGCACCTGCCATACAATCTAGAAGACAAAAATTGATTTTCTCAAAAACGGCTCTAACGATTTTGATAAAACTTTCAGAATGCTATTTTTGCAAAAAAATCTATCTTTTGGTTTGAAATTTTTTTTTAAAATTTGTCTAATAACGGTACCTCTCATAGAATCAGTATTTTCAAATTTAATTTTCTCGTAAACTATACATTCGATTTCAATAAAATTTTGACCACAGGAAGTCATTCATAATTTTATTAATATGGCATTTCAAAATTTTCAAAAACTTTTTTTTTTTGATTTTTTATAATTTTTTCAAAAAAAATTTTGGTTTTCGAAATATGTTGGAAACGGGTACATTGATTTTTTTTTAAATTATTTTTCAAATGTAAACTATAGATTGCCTTATATTTGCATACTCAAATAAATTTCAAAATATTTTTTGAAAAAGTTTTTCAAAAATAACGTTTTAAAAAAAAAACTGGTCCAACGATTTTCAATATTTCTTTTTCCTAGATTGACGTAAAGCTTTGAAATTTTATTGCATACTTAGTTTTTCCGAGAAAACTCTTAAACTAATTTAAAAAATAAAAGATTTTTCGAAATTATTTAATTTTTTTTTAATATCCATATATGCAGCCACTACGCAATTGCTTATCATAAGAGCAAGTTCGTGCGACCCAGTCGTGCATTTTATTTTTACTTGCGATTATAGGTACTATAAGGCAAGTTATGGATTCGTGCAGAAAAAAAAATTTGAGATAACAATCACACATGACATTACGATGATGGAGAAGTCGAAAAAAGTGGGTCTGGAAATTCCGTCCGTCTGTCTGTCTGTCTGTCTGTCTGTCTGTATGTCTGTTCGCGCCTCTGGAGGCTGAACGGGTGGGCCGATTTGCTTCAAATTTGGTACTTAGGATTTATTTGGCCGTCCCTCGGAACAAATTTTTTATTTTTGCTCTAGGTCCAAAAATAACGGCACCTGCCATACAATCTTGAAGACAAAAATTGATTTTCTCAAAAACGGCTCTAACGATTTTGATAAAACTTTCAAAATGCTATTTTTGCAAGAAAATCTATCTTTTGGTTTGAATTTTTTTTTCAAATTTTGTCTAATAACGGTACCTCTCATAGAACCAGTATTTTCAAATCAAATTTTCACGTAAACTATACATTCGATTTGAATAAAATGTTGGCCACAGGAAGTCATTCATAATTGTATTAATATGGCATTTCAAAATTTTCAAAAACTTTTTTTTTTGATTTTTTATAATTTTTTCAAAAAAATTTTTGGTTTTCGAAATATGTTAGAAACGGGTACACTGATTTTTTTTTAAATTATTTTTCAAATGTAAACTACAGATTGCCATATATTTGCATACTCAAATAAATTTCAAAATATTTTTTGAAAAAGTTTTTCAAAAATAACCTTTTAAAAAAAAAACTGGTCCAACGATTTTCAATATTTTTTTTCCCTAGATTGACGTATAGCTTTGAAATTTTATTGCATACTTAGTTTTTCCGAAAAAACTCTTAAACTAATTTAAAAAATAAAAGAATTTTCGAAATTATTTAATTTTTTTACTTGCGATTATAGGTACTATAAGGCAAGTTATGCATTCGTAAAAAAAAAAAAAAAATTCTAACAATCAAACATGACATTACGATGATAGAGAAGTCGAAAAAAGTGGGTCCGACAATTCTGTCTGTCTGTCTGTCTGTCTGTCTGTCTGTCCGTATGTCTGTCTGTATAGTTACCTACAGCCTAAACGGCTGGACCGATTTGCTTCAAACTTGGTACATAGTATTATTATGACGTCCTACAGAGGGGTTTTTGGAATTAGCATCCTAGCTCCAAAACTAACGGTAGGTACCTGCCATACGATTTTTTGTGAAAAATTAAATTTTCTCAAAAACGGCTCCTACGATTTTGATAAAACTTTCTGAATGATGTTTTCTGTGCAAACTTTATGTTCTGCTTGGAATAGATTTTTCAGGAAAAGTCTTATAACGGTACCTCCCATAGGACCGGTTTTTTGAAATCCGATTTTCTCGTAAGCCACTGGACGGATTTCGATGAAATTTTTAATGTAGAAGCCCTTTTATAAACGAAATAATATGATTTCTTAATTTTTCCAAAAAAATATTTTTTGAGTTTTTAAAAAAAGTTTCAAAATTTTTTTTTAACTTTTGTTTTTTCCAAAAACGTTTTAATCTATATTTTTTTAATTTTATTTTTCTGATAAAAACTACAAAGTGGTAGAAGTTGGCATACTCAAAAAAAATTTGGAATATATTTTCGAAAAGTTTTTCAAAAAAAACTGTTTTTTGAAAAAACTGGTCCTACGATTTTGAAAAAAAATTTCGTCAAAATTCAAAAACGTAAAAGAAACCTGATGGCTTACTTCATTTTCTCCAAAAAACGTTTTAGGTATTGATTTTAAAGTGATTTATAAAATTTCATATGATTTTTTCAACGCTTTTTTCCCAAAATCTCAAGCACCCAAAACTATTTTAACACATTAGAGCAAGTTCGTACGACCCAGTCGTGCACTTTATTTTTTTTTTAGTTTTGTTTATTTTTAGTGTTCAAAATCAGATATATAATTAATTGAATTTGTTTAAGCAATAGTTTGTTATTTATACATATGTTTTTTATATACAGGGTGATTCACCAGCGTTGTGCCAAAAAGCTAGAGCGTGTAGGTTAAGTTGAGACAAGAAAAAAATCGTATGGGAGGGGGGTCTATTCCCCTCCGTTTAGCCGGGAGGGGCAATTTTCTGAAAAATTGACTTATTTTGTAAAAAAAAATATAATCAAGGGGTTCGTTTACAACACCGTGTTATACCTTTTTGGAAAGCCAAAAACTTCTCCTTTTATTTTGTTTTTAAATTAAATTGTTTTAACGAATAGTTTAAAAAATATAAATTTTCAAACTCAAAATTTTGAAAAAAAATTTGAAAAAATAATTTTAAAACTAATTTTTTTCAAAATTTTACGTAATTAAGTATAATTTTTGTTCTCAGAATTCAACGCTTCCATTAATGTTTAATCAAACACTGAAAACCGTATGGCTCTACGACTTTTTGTTGCCAAGGTATTTAAAAATAACCGAACCTACTTCTTAGTTATTTTTATGTGAAATAAAAAGTAAAGTCAACTCATCGTATATCTATTTTCCATTTCGTTACAACATTCAACTTAGATGTTCATAATATCAAATCACGATATCAATAGTGATTGTCTATCTCTAACTGCCTCCCCACTTTGCAACTTTTCATTGCAACAGACCTCTCAACCTCTGAAACTCAAAATATTTCAAAAACTCCCATGCATATCTTCTTGGATAGTTACAAATTTTAATGAATTTTTTCTACAGTACCTAACTCTAATCTCAACAATCATTGGAGTGACATCCTTATCCGTAGGATTGATACCTAAGAAGCTTAACATACCAACAACAGCAAAAAGTTCAGTGATACGGATTCCTCGGCTATCTCTAGAAAATACGGAAAGATTTTATCAGAACTGGTCTTAAACTCAAAAAAAAAAAACTCAGTTGTTGCATGCAAAATCTTCTTTCTACAACTACGCTACGTGTATCCTTACAAAATCAAGTAAACAAAAAAAATTCAACAAGGCAAAAAAAAAAAAAAAAAATATGAATAATGCCTTGCGCCCAATATACATTCCGGTTCAGCTAAAAGCATTTCAACCAAGCTTCGATGGCAGCCTTTTGACAAACAGTTTTGCGGGCGGATTTGAGCGAAAGAAGTCAACACCAAATAACAAAATTATACGCGGATGGTGTAAATCAGAATTTGGCACAACCCACAAGCTCCAGCAACAGAATCCTGAACCTGATCCTTTTTTGTGTTTTTGTGTGCGTTTTTGTTGGTTCGGCTTGCGGATTTAATGCCAAGCGGCATGAATCAGAAAATTGCATTAAATCAAATGAAAAACGTAGCAAATAGAACGGGAGTAGGACTAGAAGAGCCATTTATCAAATCGACAATTGAATTTACGCCTGACGATATTATATCCCAGAAATCCAAGCCTATAATACCATACCAACCAGGACGTCCACCAGGACGACATCGAAATGAAACGGCAACGACTTAAAGATCTATGGCTTGTTTGTGCAGGTTGCTTGCCTCTTGGGCGTGGTGGTGTTTGCGATATTTTTGTTTGAGCATTTTTCTTTGATTCCCGGATTAGGTTCTTGTACGAGCCTATATTCTTACGAGTATAGTGTTGTAGTGATGGGGGTAATCGTGGAACAGAAGAAAGGTGTGAATTGGCGATAAGAAGAGAAATTGGATTTATCCGTCGTCATCGTCGTCGTCGTCCTTTTCGTGAGATTTAGTTTAGAAAAGAGGGTGGTATATGTATGTGAATGGCACTAAGTGCCATCGCCTTCGCCAGGGACACACGTATGCAGCAGCAGCAGCAGGAGGACGACGACGCAAGGACAATGCTAGAATAAATAAACGACCTTCATTGGTTTTTTTCTTCTGCCTTTACCGCTGCCACCGCTGGCGTATAAATATCTTATTTTTGGATATATACCTTGAATAAAGGTGTTTTGGGGCTTAGGCTGGATTTTGTTCCAATGGGCTTTGTTTATTTTATTTATTGCCTTTTATTATTCCTTCGGCTACTAGGCGGGATCGGGTGGGGGGCAGTCCTTTTCGCTTCTTTTTGTATGCCAACAATCATTAGTTTACGTTTTTCTCTTCGTTCCATTTTTTTTTTTTTTTTAAATCTTGTTATATTGAGCACTTTCTGTCAAAAAGGACCACTACACTATACAGTAAGTATATAATACAGGATAACAAAAAATGTTGGGTTGTCAATCAAACCCTTCAAATTATTTACTCGTGCCTTTGCTGAAATCCTTTAGTTTAACCTTTTACCCCAATATAAGGTACCTATTTTGTTCAATTGAATTTAGGAAAAAATAAAAGGTCTTATTTTTTTTTTTCTTAAAAGCTAGGCTTACGTTACAACATAGGGCTAGGTTGAGATATTGGCCCATGTGAAGTAAATCGTGACGATTTACCCTTGGCAAGGGATTAATGGCATTTCATACTCAATTCTACAAGAATTTCTACTTATTCAAGAATGTGTGTTTCTGTTTATTGAGTTATATGGAATTTTATTTCGGATAAATTGCTTGCAGGTTTTTTTTTGTATTTTTTGTATTTTTGATAATAAATTGAATATTAGTAACGATTCAATTTGTTGCGGAAAATGAAAGAAAAATATCCACTTAGTTCGACATAGAGCGAGTTTATCCATTAGTTTTTGGTGATTGGAATTTATTCGTGCGGAAGAGTAGATTGGTTCAAAGGAGCAGTAATTTGTTTCCTTTACAAATCAAAAAAAAAAAATCTGTAAATTCCGAAACAAATTACAGGGACAACAACTCAAAAAAGGAAAGATTTTCAATTTTAAAGTTGCAAACACATAACATTTTAATACAGGAATGTGTGTTGTTTTTTTTTTTATCAAAGGGTTGTAGCATTAACTGACGGACAAATTAAAATTTGTAAAAAAATGCATAAAGTCTGAAAGCAAATCCAAAACAAGGGAGCTTCAAAATTTTGTAATCAAATTAAGAGTTCACCAAGGGAACGTCTTCAGTCCTATTCTTTTAATTTTATTATTGAACTATTGTATATTTTGAAATAGTGAGAAATCTTAGCCCATTTGTATGATTGAAGCGTATTGCGATGCTTGTGGAAACCATCTATTGAATGACATTTTCTTTGATGTCCACTTATCAGTATTTTAAGTGTACTGTGTACCCGTACCCTTCTGTTTCATATATCTAGACGCTGGAGAAACTATTTTAAACATATTCTGAAATTCAAATGTCATTTTAATACAGTTATCATCCGTTTTTTACTTGCGATTATAGGTACTACAAGGCAAGTTATGCATTCGTCGAAAAAAAAGAAGTTTTGAGATAACAATCAAACATGACATAACGATGATAGCGAAGACGAAAAAAGATGGTCTAAAAATTCTGTCAGTCTGTCTGTCTGTCTGTCTGTATGTATAGAGACCTACAGCCCAAACGGGTGGACCGAATTGCTTCAAACTTGTTATATAGAGTTTTTTAGGTATTGTACAGAGGGCAAATTGAAAATTTTCTTTTAGCTCAAAAAATAACGGTACCTGCCATACAACCGTTACGTTAAAGCCTATTTTTCTCAAAAACGGCTCTAACGATATCGATTTAAGAAAATCAGTGTTGCTTTTTAGGTACGACCAATCATATGGCTAAAAAAAGTTTTAAAAAATGGCTAAGAACGGTAGCTACTTTCCATAGGACCGTTTTTTTTTGCTTTCGACTATCTCGAAAACGACTCAACCGATTCTTTCAAAATTTCACACATATACATATACAGGGTGATTCACGAGCGTTGTGCCAAAAAGCTAGAGTGTGTAGGTTGAGTTGAGACAAGCAAAAAATCGTATAGGAGGGGGGTCTATTCCCCCCGTTTAGCCGGGAGGGGCAATTTTCTGAAAAATTGACTTATTTTTTTTAAAAAAATATTAAAAATCAACAGCTTCGTTTACAACACCGTTTTATACTTTTTTGGAAAGCCAAAAACTTCTTCTTTCATTTCGTTTTTAAATTAAATTCTTTTAAAGAATAGTTTAAAAAATATAAATTTTCAAACTCAAAATTTTGAAAAAAAATTTGAAAAAATAATTTTAAAACTAATTTTTTTCAAAATTTTACGTAATTAAGTATAATTTTTGTTCTCAGAATTCAATGCTCTCATTAATCTTTAATCCAACAATGAAAACCGTATGGCTCTACGACTTTTTGTTGCCAAGGTATTCAAAAATAACCGAACCTACTTTTTCACAAAAAGAAGAAAATCTAGCCTTACGGGATGGCACAAGTGATCATTTAGCCAATTTTTTCGTGTTTTTGTGAAGAAGTAGGTTCGGTTATTTTTGAATACCTTGGCAACAAAAAGTCGTAGAGCCATACGGTTTCCATTGTTGGATTAAAGATTAATTGGAGCATTGAATTCTGAGAACAAAAATTATACTTAATTACGTAAAATTTTGAAAAAAATTAGTTTTAAAATTATTTTTCCAATTTTTTTTTCAAAATTTTGAGTTTGAAAATTTATATTTTTTAAACTGTTCGTTAAAAGAATTTAATTTAAAAACGAAATAAAAGAAGAAGTTTTTGGCTTTCCAAAAAAGTATAACAAAGTGTTGTAAACGACGCCGTTGATTTTTAATATTTTTTTTTTACAAAATAAGTCAATTTTTCAGAAAATTGCCCCTCCCGGCTAAACGGGGTTGAATAGTCTCAACTGAACCTACACGCTCTAGCTTTTTGGCACAACGCTCGTGAATCACCCTGTATAGTTGTAGGTAGCTTAATTTGTACTACATACAAATATTTTTGAAAATTTTTTTTTGTATTTTTAAAAGCATTTAAAAAAAAATATTAAAAAATTAATATTTCAGTCGTGTATTTTTTGTCTTGTTTGATAGGTAATAATTATTGTTTGATTTAACAAAAGGGTTGATGTTCAATTAACTACCTGACCGGCACATGAAATGTCTTTTATTGGCACTACTGGAAATTTCGGAAGACATCATGATGGTCACCATCAACGACTTCTACGTTTGTATTACCAAAACATTTTGAGTGTTGACCTACATTCAAGAATCAGAGTTCTCAATTTCGCTTGCAGTTATCGAAACTTGAAACATTTCAAAATGGCTGATACTAACTTATGAGTTGGCAGTGTCATGGTGAAATGCCTTTTTTAAAGTGACTTCCTGGTTCCTGCAACTATCTAAGCAAAATCATTCGATCAGCCTTTTATATCTGTCAGCGGGTGCTCTCCGTTTTGATATCATCAGGATATGTCTAAGTCTTATTTTTCGAAACAAATGCGGCAGCGTCTGCAGAGATTCATCTCAGAGCTCTGTATTTATTCGGATAGATCTCAAGTCACTTCGACATATCCCCTCATCTTCTACATTTGTCTACATTCTATCAAGATCCACTTGGGACGATAAAGAATTCTTGAGATATGATTGGGTTCATTTCTGTTACGGTCTGGTTTGTCGCCGAGTGTAAGCAGACAGATCAAAACTAAGTATCTTATCCGTCTCCCGGGCGACTGTAGTTCATTTCAAGCAAAAATGTTGGTGATCAATATTCAGGCTCAATAGGAAAAGGTTATATGGATAACTGCATCTTCTCTGACAGATGAACCCGACAGAAATTGAACTATCCAAGAGATAGAGCAAGTAATTTGGGTTGAGACAGGAAAAAATCTAACTAGAAAAAACGTCTATTGTCCTCCGTTTAGCCGGGAGGAGCAATTTTCTAATAAAAAAAAAAGACGTAAGTTGGAAAATATTAAAAACAAAACAACAGTTACCCTTAAAATGCCATGCCATACATCTTTGTAAAGCCAGAAATTGTTTTTAAATTTTTTTTTTTAATAAAGTTATTTAAGTGAACTGCTTTAGGAAAAGTAATTTTTAAGCTCAAAATGTTTGAGAAAAATAAATTTTGAAACTAGGTTTTTTTTTTAAATTTTACGAACTTAAGTTCAATTTTTGTTTCTAAATTTAATGATCTTATTAGGTTTTAGTCTGACACTGAAAACGGGGTGCATCTAGGACTTTTTGTTAACAAGCTATTCAAAAATAACCGAACCTACTTCAAAAAATAGAAAATCAAGCCTTATTACAATCATCATTTTTTCGTGTTTTTATAAGAAGTATGTTCGGTTATTTTTGAAAGGATTGGCGACAAAAATTCCTAGAGCCCTGCGATTTTTAGTGTTGGATTTGAAATTAATAAGATCATTATAACAAACTTAGTTCTGTTTTTTCTCAATGAATGGAAAGTTTCATTCATAACACCTATATTGAAAGCTGGACATACACATTAGGTTGAAAATTACCGTGGTATTTCCAAACTTTCAGCAATATCAAAATTATTTGAGCTTATTGTTAAGAATAAGTTATTCTTTTTCATAAGAGAACATCTTTCTCCCTTTCAACATTTATTCATGAACGGTAGATCTACAACAAGAAATTTATCGTTTTTTACAAAATATTTTTCTGATTCTCTAGAGTCGGGATGTCAAGTTGATGTCATTTATACAGACTTTCAAAAAGCTTTTGATAGTATATGCATCCCACTTTTGGTCAATAAATTAAAGATTTTTGGTATTCACTCAACTTTTCTTGAATGGATTTGTAGTTATTTGACTAATAGACAACAAATTGTAAAAATTTTGGACTTTAAGTCGAGAATTATAAATGTTTTTTCAGGAGTTCCCCAAGGAAGCCATCTTGGACCTACATTATTTTTAATTTATATTAATAAATTATCTTCATTACTGAGGTACACAAGTGGTTTGCTATTTGCGGTTAATTTTAAACTTTTTGCATCAGTATAAGTAAGTTGTATTATGTTTATTTATGATATATTGTCTTATCACATAAAATGTCATTTTATCTTAAGTAATTTAAATATTTAGGTTCCGGAAGAAACATTTTTATATTCACCAACATAGATGTAATTATGGAGTTTTTGAACCGTCCGGTCCACTAGATGTATGAAATTATTTAATTCTATATGTGGAAAAATTGATTTTACTATTGAAAGGAAATTGTTTAAGAATAATCTAATTGAAATTAGTAAAAAGTTATAAGTACTTTTAGAAATCTGTAAGAGAAAACTCGATAGATGAATAAATAAATAAATAAATAATCACGTACAATTTTGGCAAAAAGTAGTTTGAAAATGTATTTAAAATGTTTTTTCGTTCAAAATTTCGACTTTGAAAATTAATTTTTCTAAAAGGGTTCACTAAAATACCTTTGTTTAAAAATACAATAAAAAGAGAGATTTCTGGCTCTACAAAAAGGTATAACATGGCATTGTAGTTGTAGTAGAAGTACTTCTATCTTTTAATATTTTTTTTTTTTATAATTTAAGTATTTTTTCCGGCTAAACGGAGGACCTCCTCGCAAACTATTTTTTCTTGTCTTAATTCAACTTAGGAGCCAGTTCTAGCGATACGAAAAACCAAACCGAAAAAATTTTAAATGGAAATTTTGTATGTTCTGACTTTGTATATAGACACTATAGTAATGGCGTCAATGAGTATAAAATTACGCGATTGTTGAACGTTCGATGTCGCTGTCAATGTGCTGGCAGAGAAAATTGCGAAGAAGAGTAGAATGTTGCAAGAATAATAGAAAATGTTGTTTAGAATGTCATATCATAAGTAATGAAATAAATGTTGAGTTGAGGTGTTTCATGGAAACTGAGTGGAACTGGTTGTATTTTACACCTATACATACAAGGAAAATCGTTTGTATGTAAATGCATAGCCATAGCCAAGTAGAAAAGCAGTATTTTTGTTTAAAATGCTAATAATGTAAAATAATATATTTCAAATAAAAGCTAAATGACGACGGGGTTTGAAAAATATAAATATGTAGATACATATTTTTCAATTTAATAAATATGTAGTCATTGTAGTCATTTTTAATAATTAAAAAAAAAATAAATTTGATTTTCGAAATATTTTGATATTATTTATATTTTTGGCAATTTTCAATATTTTTACTTGCGATTATAGGTATTATAAGGCAAGTTATGCATTCGTGGAAAAAAAAGTTTTTTTTATGTCGTAGTTTTTAACATATTGTAGGTACCTACAGATGGGAAATTTAATTTTTTTGTAAAACAAAAAATAATGGTACCTACCTGCCATATATATTAGGTTTAAATGTCTAAAAAAGATACTTTCCATAGGACCGTTTTTTTTACTTTCGACTATCTCAATAACGGCTCAACCGATACTTTTGAAATTTCACACATATAAAGGTGTAGATAGCTCAATTTATACTGCATACCGATATTTCTTAAAAATATTTTTATGTATTTTTAAAACATTTTTTAAATTTTTGGAAAAAAGTTAATATTTTGAAAACTGACCATTATTTTTTTCAAAAATATATAGGTATGAATGTATTTGCTGAATACTTATGGACTATCGTTTTTGAATTTTTGTTTGAAAAATGTTTTCAAAGTTTTCCAAAAAAAACAATTTTTGAAATTTAATTTACTTAATTTTTCTGAGAAAACTCTTCATTGAATTTGAAAAATAGAAGAATTTTCGAAATAATTTTAAATATAAATTATACAGCCAATAAACAATTCTCAGACATTAGAGCAAGTGTGTGCGACCCAGTCGTGCATTTTTTGTTGCAAATATCTATGACCAGCCAGCCCAGTTAGCAAGAATTTGCCAAATTTCAATTTCAACACAATACACTCACACAATCACTTCCCAATAAAAAAATCACTCAATAACAATTTTAGATATGGTTGTCAGAACGGTGAAAAGTCTTGCTGCAAAGATTTTAAACGTACTGCGATATGATTGCCACCTCTACGGGTTTCTGCAAAATGTATATGGTTTTTTTTTACCTTTAATAGTAATTTCCTGTGTAAATATTTGCGTATGCATTTGTAAAAATTTTGTTTCTTTATACCTATAGTCATTTGTGCAATCGTTGTAAAAATCATATACATAAGTCTAGTTTTCTTTAGGAAAGGGAAGGTTAGAATTATTTGAAAAGAAAGAGTTTTATAGATTTAGTTTTTAGTATTTCAGAATATATGTAGGTACTTATTAAGTTCAAACACAGCATATCATATTAACCGATTTTTATCTAAGAAAAGTGGCAATCAAATAAAGTAGGTTGCATATATTAATAATTCTAGAATTCTTGTGCTTTATTTTTTTTTTCTTGTTTCAACCCATATACACGTCCTCGATTTTTAATACACTTAACTTATATAGGTAATCCTCAAATACCGCATACCTATAATCCTTTAGTGCATCTATACACTAAAGTGCAAGCCCCACAATAATTACCTAAATCACCAAACATTATTATTTTGCTAGACAAATTTATTTATTGGCAACCATGGCTGCCACATGAAATATGAACGTTTTCATACATTTCCTCTTCAAGGCCAACAAAATCCATCACAGCAATTCAAAATAAAGATGGCTGCCATACATTTCCACCAAAATTCATCAAACCAAAAAAAAAAAAAATAATAAAATCCTACTAACACACAAACCCACCCGCAAAAGACAATTCCACTCATGCAGAATTCCAATGCACTCAGTTGTGTTTTCTTCCATTTTGACCTATTCTCTGCAACATGAGTCTCGTCATTCTTAAAGTCCACACAAAGTCTGTAAATGAGTAAATTGTGTGGAAGCGTGCGAGGCCGACACCGTCGATTCTGCACGTTCCATTACTATAGATTTTATATACAAGGGTTCTGATTCGATTCTTAAGACAAATACTACACTGATCACCGGCAATCAATGCAGAGAATTTTTTTGTTCATAATAATCTTAATTGAACAAATACTTTTTTGTTAAAAATTTGATTTTTATTTTTCTTTTATACGTATAACAGAAAAATGAATAAATACATTTTTAACAAAAAGTATTTGTTCAATTGAAATCATTATAAACAAAAAACATTCTCTGAATTGATTGCCATCGATCAGTGTAGCATTTGTCTTAAGAATCGAATCAGAACATACAAAAATTTCCATTTGAAAATGTTTCCGGTTTGGTTTTCCGTATCGCTATAACTGGCCCCTTACTCGGTCCAGGTTTTTGGTGCACCTTATACCGATTTCCCTGTATAACAGAAAATATTTTCTATTTTCTTTATTTATCTTTCTTTCTTCAGTTGTCAGTTAATTAAGCAACCCATCTAACAGAGAAGCGCAGCCTTGCTATGGACAGCGGATTCTCCTTTAGAAATAACAAAATAAAATAACAAAATAAAACTACTTTCGTAAGCAACTGTCAACTTCTTGAAGGCAAAGGTTTTATCACAAATTGTTAATTAATACAAGAAAAAAAATAAAATATTAAATCTTAAAAAAAAATCTTAAAAACTTCTTGAAGCATTTTTCGAAGAAAAAATAAAAATACGATAGAATTAAGAGAGAGATAAGACAAGTTTCTACGATGTCTAAGGAAATCAAAAATTTCCAAGAATATAAAGCTCTCTCTAAAAGGCAGTCCTTTAAAATGTCATCATAATTTGACACAATGCAATAGTTGACAAAAAATTAAAAAAAAAATATAATATATCACTTTTTATATTTTTTTTACCACTCACCTTAATGCAAAAGTATGAACAAACTTTTTCTAACAGCCAACAATGAATTCTCCCAGCTTAAGAAGTCCCCTTTTTAAAAGGGGTCTAACAGATAAATCACATAATAGTTATTATATTTTTTTTTCTTAAATCTCTTATAAGGCTTACAATTTTACATTTTTATTCCCAGTCCACAATAATAATAAAAATAAAAAAAAAATATTTAAATCCCCCATAAATATCCAGACACGCTTTCACTGGAAGTTTAAAAATATTCGACCACCATCATTTTTATGTTTATCACAGGATTCATCTTGGTAAACGCCATCCGCCGCCGCCGCCGCTGCTGCCGTATCCGAATTTATGTCCAACAAAATGTTTACGTCCATTTTATTCATATTTATTTATATCTGAGTACGCAAACTGAAAATAAAAAAAAAAATATAAATATAAAAATCACCCCAGCCTGCTCCTTCGCCACCCTACCACCCGCCGTCGACGTCGTTAATAGTGAACACATAAAACTTCCTCCCCGTAAACTCCTATTTTTTGTGTTCGTTTTTATGGCGCTATACAGCTTCAGAGTATATTTCGAAGGGAGCGTAGGTATTTTTTTTTTAAACCTCCCTTTGCTATACTACTTCGGCCCATTGTAGTATCGGGCTTCAAGTTTTTGATATAATTTTTCCTCCTCGATTTATAAATACATCAACTGAACTGAACGAAAACATTCAACTGAATCCATCGATCAAAAATAAAATAAAAAAAAATAATAATAACGGACCAAACTTTATTTTGCTCATTTTCCAAAAAATTTACTTGAAAACAGCAGTTTTTCACGCTGGCTGTATTTAATATTTTTTTTTTTTTTTTTGCTTGAGCACGCCCGTAGCCAGTTCACTCTCGCACGATAAGTTTTGCTTTAGCAGGCGGAAAAAATGCGAAAAATCCGCTCCCACCACCGACCGCACTGGACCGATTCGAAGTGAAAGGGAATTCTAGGCCACTTGAATGGAAACCATTTTGTATTATAACGGTAGCAATTTGCATTGATCATAATAATGTGTTAGTTGAAAACGGTTTTATTATAATAGGCACGTTTTTGGCCCACGACATAAACGACGACGAAAAGCGTCGATTTTGAAAAACGAGGGTAAAATGATAAATTTATTATACCTCCAGAATGGGGAAGGATCTAAATCAACTCAAGTACCGGTCAAGGGTTCAATGGTTCCCCCGCAGGAAAAGGGATAACTTATCGGTCCGTTTGACTATAAATTTTGCTTAAATGGTCAGAACACGTTGTTGTATCGGAGAATGGCAGCATGCGAGGAGAATGAACAAAGCCGACCACCATCAAGACGCATTTCCATTTCATACTACTACTTAATGCCCTAACTGGATGTGATGCAAAGGGAACACAAAACATCCTCATCTTGATGGTCCTGCTTCTACTCCTGCTATTGCTTCTCTAACCTCTCTCTGGAGAGTGCCAAAGTGTCAAATTTAATTAATTTCTTGATTTATTTGATAAAGTTTTGAAGTTTTCGAACAACGAACGTTCCGGCAAAGTTGCGTGTCTGTTTCCTTCAATAGCACCCCAGGCCCAGGCCCGGGCTCCGGGGGGGCGGACGGTTGGGTCGTTACCACAATTCAAGAAAACACCAAGAATAGAGAGAAGAAAGTTGTGTCTTTGCGCTTATACGAACACTATGTATGGGAGTTCTTCTTCTGCTTTAGCTTCTTCTCGTGGAATATGGCGTAACGTAATATATTTTTGAGAAACCAGAATTGGTTGTGAATTTAGTGGGTTTTTGAAGTTTCTTTCAAATGTTATACCACCTACCCTACTACTTCCTATATATACATACATGTGGTTGATGGAACTGGTAACTATACTTTTAGATCTTAATGCCACTTTTGGGATGATGGGAAAAAGGGTAAAGATATAGGAGATTCAATGGACGCAAAAGTTTAGTTTCATCGTTAATCATTTTCACTGAAAGTTCAAAGTAAAATTCGTGCGAATTGTGGCATTGAATTGGTTAAGAGAGAAATTGTTTGAATAAAATACTTTTCGTCATTTTTTATCGCTGACCAAGTGGAATATAAAAGTTTTTGAAAGATGAATAGCATTTAAGAGTTTGGTTTTTTTTTTTGAGTCTGATTTGCCGACTTTTAAAATGTTGATTTAAAAAAATCGATCGCCAAAATTTCGATTTTTGAAAAGTCGATTGGTAAAAATACCGCCTGATCAAAATGTCGACTCTTATAGAGTCGATTATGAAAATGTCCAGTTCGAGAAACAAAATTCTTCTTTAGCAGACATTAAAAAGCTCAATAACATTCATTTTGTGTGGCTGATGTTCAGTTAAAAAAGGCGTGTGCCACGCCCAAATTTGAGACTTTTTACTGTCAGCAAGGGCAATTACCATGAGCACAGTGACACTCAATTTTAAGCTTGCAGATCGATTTGAACAAATCAAGACAAAACTTAAATTTTTAAAAATAAGATTTTGAATGGAAACAGATAATATGGGTAAATTCAACAATTCTTGAACCACACTTTGCTACGTAACCGAGGAATGTTAACCGAAATGTTCATGTTCTTATTTCAAAATTAAATCGTCATTAGCCCTTCCACTGAAATTTCTTTATAATTTATCTCTGTCGTCTGGTACGTTCTTGGATGAATGGAAAACGTCATTTATAGCCCCCATATTCAAAGCTGGTTCAAAGCAGAAAGTAAAAAATTATCGTGGAATATCAAAACTTTCTGCCATTCCAAAACTTTTTGAGTCAATTGTGACAACCAAACTCAATTTCTCATTGAAAGAACAAATCTCTCCACACCAGCATGGCTTTGTATCTGGTAGATCTACAGTGACTAACTTAATGCTTTTCAGTAAATACCTTTTCGATTCCGTTGAATTAGGTTATCAGGTTGATGTTGTGTTTACAGATTTTGTGAAGGCTTTCGACACAGTGTGTCACAATATTCTCATCGAAAAATTAAGATCATTTGGCATTCATTCGAGCCTCCTTAAATGGATCTTTAGTTACCTAACAAATAGGAAGCAAATTGTTAAAATTGGTTCTTCTCAATCGAGGCCTATTGACGTTGTATCGGGTGTTCATCAAGGCAGTCACTTAGGACCTTTGCTATTTAATATTTTTATCAACGATATTCCAACCATGCTTCAGCATGCTCATTGTCTTATGTAGGTATGCTGATGATTTGAAAATATTTTTGCGTGTTAAAAGCATTTTAGACTGCAATAGGCTTCAATCTGATTTGAACACAATCGTCAATTGGTGCAAGCTAAATCGGCTTTCCTTGAATATTACTAAATGTCATTCCTTATCTGTTTATCGTATTTTCGCTCCAGTTATTTATCAATATAAGATTTCAGAAATTTCACTTTCTAAAGTAACTGAAGTTAAAGATCTTGGTGTGATTTTTGACACCAAACTTTCATTTTCACTTCACATTGACTACGTTGTGGCTAAGGCGAATTCTATGCTTGGGTTCCTCAAACGATCGTGCGCCGTATTTTCTGTTTATCTGTTTACATGTCCCTTGTTCGTCCTTTTCTTGAATATTGTTCCATTATTTGGTGCCCTAACTATATCACTTCCATAAATCGGTTGGAAAGAGTGCAAAAATCATTTACAAGATTTGTCATTGCTCAATTGAAATGGAACCTTGATGAAAGACCTTCTTATTCTACTAGATGTGCATTAATCGGGTTAGATACCCTTGAGAAAAGACGTAATGTTCATTGTATGTATATTGTTTGTTCATGATGTGTTTTCTTATCGTATAAAGTGTCCTGATATTCTAAAGAATTTTTTGATTTACGCACCTGAAAGAATACTCAGATCAAGAAATTTATTATTTAATCCTAGGCATATTTATAACTATGGGCTTAATGAGCCTACTACTAAATGTATTAATTTATTTAATTCAGTTTGTACAGAAATTGATTTGTGTGATGACAGAAAGAAAGTTAAATCCTTAATTTTAAATATTCATGTATCATAATATAATTTTGCTTCTTGTTAATTTATTAATTCTTATAGTTACTTAAATTTTATTGTACTACTTTATATACTTTTAATTATTATATTACTTTATATTATATCTGAAATCTGTTAGAGTTAAGCTCGGTAGATGAAATAAACAATACAATACAATACAAAAAAAAAAAAAAAAAAAAATTACGACCGATAAATAAAAAACATTAAAAAAATATATGCATATTAAGACTTTTGACGGAAACGCCAATTAAAAATGGGAGTGTCCTAAAAATGTATAAAAAAAAAAATTAATGCACTAACTGAGCTTTGATCACTAGTCAGTTTTTGGGCATATATGTAAAACTACAGCAGAATCGCGTAGTTTTTTAACAATCCTACCAGAAACATGGTATTTTATAATAATCACGCCCTTAAAAGTGGGCGTATTGAACAAATTTATAAAAAAAAACATATATTTTTCATTATAACGAAAAAAATAAAGTCCACGACTGGGTCGTACGAACTTGCTCTAATGTGTTAAAATGGTCTTGGGGCTTGAGATTTTGGGAAAAAAAACCTTGAAAAAATCATATGTAATTTTATTCATTACTTAAAAATCAATACTTAAAACATTTTTTGGAGAAAATGAAGTAAGCCATCACGTTTCTTTTACTTTTTTGAATTTTAAGGAAATTTTTTTTCAAAATCGTTCGACCAGTTTTTTCAAAAAACAGTTTTTTTTTTGAAAAAATTTTCGAAAAAATATTCCAAATATTTTTTGAGTATGCCAACTTCTAGCAATTCTTAGTTTTTATCAGAAAAATAAAATTAAAAAAAAAATACCTTCAACCGCTTTTGAAAAAAACAAAAATTAAAACAAAATTAAAATTTTTTTTTTTAAAACTCAAAAAAACTTTTTTGGAAAATTTTAAGAATTAGTATTAGTTCGTCTATAAAAAGGCTCCTATACTAAAAATTTCATCGAAATCCGTCAAGTGGTTTACGAAAAAATCTGATTTCTTGATCTGATTCTTCTCTTTTCCTGAAAAATCTATTCCAACCAAAACTAAAAGTTTGCACAGAAAATACTATTCAGAAAGTTTTAACGAAATCGTAGGAGCCGTTTTCGAGAAAAATTAAATTTTCACTAAAAATCTTTTGGCAGGTACCGTTAGTTTTATTAGCTGGAATGCTAATTCCAAAAACCCCTCTGTAGGACGTCATAATAATATGTACTATGTACCAAGTTTGAAGCGAATCGGTCCAGCCGTTTAGGCTGTAGGTAACTATGCAGACAGACAGACACACGGACAGACAGACAGACATAACTGTCGGACCCACTTTTTTAGGCTTCTCTATCATCGTAATGTTATGTTTGATTGTCAAAACAAATTTTTTTTTTTATGAATGCATAACTTGCCTTGTACACCTATAATCGCAAGTAAAAAACTGGCTAAAATTGATAATTGGTATCTTTATTTTTTAAACTTAGGTTCTTTTTCTTTTATACAAAACTGGGCATAAGCCACACCCCACACCCGAAATTCAAAAATTTCTTTTCATACATTAGCTTACTAGTTTCCACTTAAAGACGCACATATTTGTGCTTGTGGATTTCTTATAAGTACAACAGTTTATTTGCAAAAGTAAGTTTTCTATAGTTTCTAATGTGAAGTGGGCGTCAGCCACACCCAAAATCAAATCAATTTTTTTGGTTTTCATGCATAAGATGTTTACTTTCAGCTAAAAATCACAAAATTTAAGGTTTTTTGATCGAATATAAGCATCGTTAATTAAAAAAAAACAATATTTATGGTTTTCTATGAAAAGTGGTCGTCAGCCACTCAAAAACTGAAAAATATATGTAGCGTTGACGGCAGGAACACCCTCTACTCTGTTTGCACCTTAAATCAACAACACTAATTTACTCGATTATCTTTATTGAACTTCTTTTATAATTTGCTTTCTTAAAACATTCTTTAAACTGTTAGCTTAAGCTTAAAGTATTTGGAACAAAGGTTAAATCTTTCTCTTTTATAATCCAGCCGTCAAGCAGTAAAGCCGTGATATAAAGCTGTTATGTAATTAATAATTTATCATCTGACTTGCGTAATCTTTGATCAACTTTCTTTTTTTTTTGTACTAATTAAATGAATTTTTATTAAATATTAAATTGTAATGAATTAATAATTGGTCACTCTCTTATTTTCCTACATATATAATATTTATTTATATTTGACTGTGCAAAATTTAAGCGTTGTGCTGTGATCTTACTGTACAAAAAGCACAATTTAATATTGCAAATAGAGGTTAATGAACAAAAATGGCGATTGTGGGCGGATTTCATCGTTCAAGAACTTATCCTTAGGGGCCAGTTATAGCGATACGGAAACCCAAACCGGAAAAATTTTCAGATGGAAAATTTTGTATGTTATAAATCGATTTTAAACACAAATGCTACACTGATCGATGCTAAATAACTCAGAGAATTTTTTTTGCTAGTAAAAATTTCAATTGAACTAATATTTTTTGTTAAAAATGTATTTATTCTTTTTTATGGTCAAATTTCGTTTTTCGCACAGCTGATTGACAATTCCACCAAAATGGAACAAATAGTCTTTGCTGTTGCAATCCAATTGTTTTCGCTTTCCACTGGAATGTGAGCTGTCAAAACATTGTTTTCGTTGTAAATTGGGCCATGAAAAGTTTTTCGTTGCAATTTTTGAACAAAATATCATAAGTCAGACTGAGACAGAGGCCACTGACCACTGACTTCTGTTTGACATTTATCAAGAAAGTTGTTTCTTCACTCGCACCGAGCCACCAGTGTCGCCAGCAACGCAGTGTCGTAATGATTTGTAATGTGATTTTTTTGGTAAATGCAGATTTGTATAAAAAGAATTCTTTTTAAATTAATTTTGGATTCATACATAAATATTTTATTTTTTTTTATTTAGGAGAAACATACAAACATAATTTAAATAATTTAATTTAATTAATGAATTCATTGATGCATTTTTGCGCGAGTGAACAAATAAATGTGATTTAAAATCATTATACAATGTACATATTATTTTTAATTATCTTATTTTTTTTATAGTTAATAAATTAAAAACGTCAAAAAAAATACAAATAACACAATAAGAAAAACAGATCAAATCTGTTGTAAGTGATTTTTTCTTGGAAATATAGATTTGATCTGATTTCACTTCTAAAAGAAATTGAAACAGATTTGGTTCGTTTTTGTAATTGTGTTATTTGTGTTTCTTTTTGACGTTCTTAATACATACATAAATTATAAAATATAAGAAAACTAATGATTTTAATTCACATTTATTTGTTCACTTGCGCAAAAATACATTAATCAATTCCTTACACTCCTTGAACCGTCTGTATTTATTTAAAAACATTAATCACTTCTACAAACAAAAATTCTCCACAATAAATTTCACAAAATTTAAAAAAAAAAAAACAATTGACGCTTGAGAAAAGTCAAATTATTGATGTACCTATGTGTGCAAATGGGTGTTAAATTTGATCTGAAGTCCGATGTGGGGTCAAAAAATGATCCGACGCACGCACCAACAAAAATCACATAACGAATCGATTCGCACTATAATTTGATTTAAAATCCTTTTTCTTGCTCACTCTCACTCATGCGACTTCGTTTCTCCCCGAAATAATTTTTTAGTAGTTTTTTTTTAGTCTTTATTGAACATTTCATTTTTACACAATGCAGGAAATTAATAGGTAGAGTAGCCTATTTGCGGCCCCCTCCAGTGGCCGGCCACCTATCAGAAAATTCATTGTAACTAGTGAATCCATATTATCTCTTCTGAGTGTTTGGTTTTAAATTGTTCTCTTAAACTTCTTTCTCATTCTTTCAAAATTGTGGTTACATCTGCTCAGTCGCTTTCGAGAAATTAAAACAATTTTGTAGCGATGTAGTCCGGGAAGGTTTTTTTGTGAATATAGTGTCAAAATCGTTAGTGGACTTGCTGTCGGAATTAGTGTCTAGAGGGCACATTTTGTGGGTAGGTGTTTTCTAGTATTGTTTTTCTTTAAAAATATATTATTTTTCATTAAAAACAGCCTTTTAATGTCAAAAAATGTTGTATTTACTCTTGATTTTAAGGGGGCCGGAAATAGGGCACGAAAATACACGTGGTTGCCTATTGTCGGCCGGCCCGGCCGGAGATAGGCAACTCGATTTTTTTATTTTTTTTTTAAATGAGTATGTGAGATGATAAATAAACCTTCTCTGATCATCGTGTAGCAAAAAAAATCGTTAAAATTCAAAGATTTCCAGTGTCCGGCCCCCCCTTTTCAAAATGATTTCTTGGTGGCCGGATATAGGACACAAGCGTCCTAATTCCACCGAAGTGGCAAAAAGAAAGCTTGCTGTACAAAAAACCAAAGGAAATGAAATCTTTTAAAACCGCAGAAGTTCAAAAAAGAAAGTTTAAAAGGCAAAATAGAAGTGAAAAGCGAAAAAGAACTCAACAAAACGAAAAAATTTTTGTTCCAAAATGTCCATTGCTTGAAGATTTCCTTACTTACGGACGTACATAGAAGAAGAAAGGCTAAGGAATTTAAGAATTTCACAATGTCACGTTCCGTAACTGCTTTTATAGCATAGAAAGTCCATACAATTTTTCAAAGTGTGAGGTGAGGGTAGGGTGTTGGGTGGCTAGGTGTTGCTTAGGGGCGAGGTTTGGTGAGGCAAAAACTGTGAAAAATGGTGGGTGGTTTGTTGGTGTAAAAGTTGACAAAGGGGGGTTATTTGGGGAGTGGATCGGTGTGTGGGGGAGGGGTCGGTGCGTAGGGGGAGGTCAAAAGTGATGGGTAGTTAGTTGGTGATTGTAGGTTGGTGATTGGGGGGATACTTGCAACCTACACGTGACCTGTTTGGTCAACTGGTTATCAAGTAAAATTATCGTCCGTAAACCGACTTTAGAGACAACCAAGTTTTTTTTAAATATTAAAGTAATTTTTTCTAATATTTTCAATAATAAAATCTTTGAAAAAAAATTATTATACAATTAATGCCCTTTATTTACTGGGTGGCCGAAGATGGGACACCCGCTGGCCGGAAATAGGAAACAAGGGGCCGGCCACTGGAAAAATTGACTTTTTTTATAAAAATCTAAATAAATATTTTTTTGGTAAAATTAGTCGACTTTTTTTTTCTTTCACCGATAAAAAATTTAATAAAGAATTATATATTTCAAGAATCATTCGAAAATATTAGTATTTGTGGCTACAGTGCTATATTTTATGAGGAAAAATCCTTAGGGGGCCGGCCACTAGCGACTCTACACTGCGTGCGTGTAGATAAACGCCTGTTTTGTGAAATGTCAGAGTGAAATATATTTTTTCTGGCATCGTTTTCTTGATCGCTATAAACGCTAAAACCGAAAAAAATATTATTTTCATCCCGTTCCACCTTTTTGGTTTGGTTTTCCGTGTCGCTATAACTGGCCCCTTACTCTTGGAAAATTTTGGAAATAGGTGTTTCAAATGAAGAAGCTGATACGAATCCTACACAAATTGCACAAACGAAAAATTATGTGTATTCACACTCATGTCGCAGTTCTGAGTTGGCAGTAAGATGATAATCATCACAAAAAAAAATTCCTTACTTAGTCGTTTTTAAGGAAAGTTTCGGAAAATTCCATTAATTAGGAAACACTGGGTAACATGGTTTTTTTTCCAATAAAAGATTTGTCCATGTTGATCATATTCAAATTCCACCACTTTTCACAGGCTATTAACAGATATAGCCTATTATTATTATTGTCATTTGCCAGGTCCAATTATAATCCATTGCAATGGACAATGTACAAGACACACAAAGAAAACAAGCCAGATAATTTTAACCTATACAAATGTAGGTATGTATAAACAATTTAATTGGCTAGACTGCCTTCAAGCATTATTTTCACTAATGAATTCAGACAGTTTAATTAAAATTCGTTAATTCCCAATTATTCCAGTCATTGTATTCAATACACTTAAAAAAAATTTAAAAAAAAAAACATGATCCATATTCTTTTAATTACTCTGCGAGTTGAAATGAATTCTTCCAATTTAATGCCACCAAGGAGGCAATTTTCCATCGAAATAAGGATCGTTACGTTAAATTGCAATCCAATCCCAGTGAAATCACACTGTTGCTCTTCGACGACTCTGACAATAACACGAGTCCTGGAAATGTGCAACGTTACATTATAGTAGAGCATCCCTATGGGTTGGGTTTTTTGTGATTGTTTGATTAAATTCTCAGAGGGAATGTCGTATGAAGCATCATCTGATAGTTAAGGAATAACTTTTTTTTTTTTTAATTCATCATTATTTTATCTAGGGGAAGAAGAATCAATGGAAAAAGTGTGTTGTCAAAATAGATATATTTCCAAACTGTCGATTAGTCTAATGAAATGTTTTAATGGTGTATATTGACAGACTTAAACAATGAACAAAAGCAGCAGGAAACAAGACAATATAATCAGCGGGAGCATTCATATAGAACCACGACTATCAACAGAGTATTAAACATGGTCTTCTTTAGGCCAGTGTTGCCCCACTGTGGTCGCTGGTGACTGAGTTTTTCTTATTTGTGAGTTTTCAATAACATTTTTGAATTAGTCTATTTTTTAAAGATTCTAAAGACTTGCACTGAATTAGTCAGATAAAATAATCCTTTTTTATTTTTATGATGAAGACTCGAGGTTTTTTTTTGACAGATTACCATGACTCCTATTAAACTGATTTGTCATTTTTGTTCAGTATAGTTTGGCAAGTCATCATACTCGTGTTATCCGTGATATCCCCTCAGCTATACTCAAACGAATCGCCAAAATTTGGACCTTTTGAATGAACCACTTCAGGCGTTGTCGTAGCCAACATGATATAATTTTGAAAAATAAAATCCCATGAATATTTGTTCTTTTGACCGATAATACAAATTTTAAGTTCACTTTCAAATGCATGTGTTTTATTTCACATTATAAATCAAACCTCACAACGAATCACCCGTAATAACTAAGTTATCTCCGTTTTTGGAGGGAAATATAAATTATGTTTTATAGAGTTATGGAACCAAAAGTTGGCAGTAATGTTTTCATTGACAGCCATTTTATCATTTTGCCATTTGTCTTTAGTTTGATTTGCCATTTCAAAATAAATCGACTGACGCCTGAACAAAGCATGCGAATTGAGGAGATTGGGCTCGAAATGAGATTAGTGTTGGTCCCAATTGTCACAAGAAAATTTTTTCCAGCGTTATTGCCGATATATGACCCCAAATGCTGCAAAGAGTGATCCAGAATTTGACCTCAAGATTGGGCTACATCCGAGCAGAGGCTTGTACCTCTAAGAAAACACCGTTAACTTCAAATTAGTGTTCGATTTGATCAACCAATATGATAAATTCTTAGTTACCAAGTGAGTTGCTTATGTAAAGTTGGTTGGCCTGAGTCCGGTCCCGGGCGCCAATTATTGTGTTTTTTTTTTTTTTTTTTTGAGATTACGCTTGTAAGTCTAAGATTTTAAAATTAAAGTCAAGTCTTGACAAGATTTCACATCTTCAATAAAGAAACTATCTCTTAAATTTTATAAAAAAAAATCCTTGAAATTTGTTTTCTTTAAATGCAAGAAAAGGTTTGATAGAATGGCAACCATGACACTATGCATCCGAATTAAAAAAAAAATAGCAAAAAATAAGGAAGCACTCGTTGTCACTCTGGCTGGAATCTTAAGCAATGACAAAAGACTTTCAACTCTGTTGTGCATGGTTTGGTCCTTTTTTCATCTACTTCTTCTTCTTCTTTCAGAGGGTTGCTTTCCCTCTTGCAGTTGGATGTTTGGTTGGCGTATACAAAGAATACACTAGGTGGGTTCAACAGAGTTGATTTTAATAAAGCTTTCAATTATGTCTTAATCATGAGGTGATATCTAAGAGCAGCACTACTTAATTAAATTACATGCTGGGGAACACGACCTCATTGAAAAATGTGTCGACTTTTCTCCGTTCCACATCTTCATATTGTATAATACCAAGCAACATCAACCGGGATAATGATAAGTAATTATTTTAAATCCTGTAGATTCTTGTGGGGTTATGGCTGATGATGGAGTCCTATGGTGATGGAGATATTGGAGAAAGTGTGTATATGTATGTACTGGTGAGACTGTGTTATAAGAATTCAGTGTTATTTTACTCTTGTATTAAATTTCTGCATACCTTACAAAATTGATGAAAGAAGTGACGACATCGACATGACGAACTTTATGCGTTACAACGCACGTATACTAACTTAGGTACCTACATACTTCTTATATGGAGTTATTTGGAGTATATGTGATGTGAATTGCGATGTATTTAATTTAATTCAATTAGAGTTCTTGGTTTGTTGAGCTAAGCAGAACCGGGTGTTTCCCTGGCAATCATTATTTTAATACCAAAACTCTTGTTGAGGAGGCCTTTTTATTTAAAGTAGGATGTTTCATCAAAGAGCAAAAACTTCTTCAATAATACTTCAACAATTTTAATGAAAAAATTAAGTTGGAGTTTTTTTTCTATCAAAACCAGCTCTCTAGAATCACTGGAATGTTTTGACACTTGAGTTTTATTATCTTTGCCTTGTTCTTAACGGGAATATTTGTTTTGCTTAAGAGTAAAAGTACCAAGATTCTAGAATAGAACCCTCAGTCGATCTTTTTAAAATTCCAATTTATGGACCGATATGTCTCAAATTACACTTTCTTTTTCTTTTTTTTTCGGCGCTGTTAGATCTCAGGTGGACTACAATTTTCCCATTTGACTTCAGAGAGGAGTTTTTAAGCCTCTTCCCCCCTCGTGACAGTATTTTATGATATTGTCGTTTTTGACAGGCATCGAAGTGTTTTTCCTTTGAACGTGACAATAACAGCTGAGCCGGTCGTGGTCTATTTTTTGAAATATGGAATTCCTTCCTCGGTTTTTTTGACATCTCATTCGATCAAGCTTTGTTACTTATGCTGTCGCACGAAGCATCTTCGTATCAGCAACTGTTAGTTTACTCGCATACTTTTCGTACATATTGTCCAACATCGCTAACCGTATGTGGAGTTCTGGACACACAACTGATGTGCAGAAT
Organism: Platycheirus albimanus; assembly: GCA_916050605.2. Lineage (NCBI taxonomy): Eukaryota > Metazoa > Arthropoda > Insecta > Diptera > Syrphidae > Platycheirus > Platycheirus albimanus. The sequence continues at coordinate 14,089,696 of OU696698.1, read as the reverse complement.
CTTCCTTTCACCCTAAAACGTCTAACAAATATCTAGGTCTAATAAATATTAAAGACCGATATAAGACAGTTGATTGGTAAAAATCCGCTTTACACTAAGATATTCAATCTTGAATTGTATTATTGGACCGAAATATCAAACCGAAAACGCTAAAGACTCCATCTGTTCAGCAGGGTCGTTGATATCTAGGATAGTAAGGGTTGAAATAAAAAATCTCCTAGTGGTACAAAAGCTGCTGGTCTTCTAATGGAAAGACGTTGTTGGTCATTGGCTATTGCTTGGTTGAACATTAACAAATTTTTCGAACGTAAGTTTTATATCTTTAAAAGTTGAAAATGGATCTACCGCTCTAGACTCTCCCTTCTTCTTCTCTCTCTCACTCTCTCTCGCTCTCTCTCTTTCTTTCTCTTAATTTCCAGTAGCAGCTGTTTGCAGAAAAACTATAATTTCACCTGTAGCATAGAACGGAAACTAGATCCTTCTATGTACCTATGTATCTCTGTTCACAGCACACTATACTTCAGCTGTGCCTACGACTACAAATTCTGGAATTCAGTTTCTTTCCAAACAGTTGACCTCCTTTTGTGCTCTTCTAAGATACCATTGAAACAGTTTTTCTAGAATTCTTAACTGGAGAAAGGATAATGAATGCATTACGAGCTGCGTTTTGATGCCCAGATCTGTTCCACCATCAAGTAACGAAAAACGCCCCAGGTAGTCTCCTGTTTCACAATAACCTGCTGTTGTAAGCTTTGGCTGTTGTGAATTATTTTTGACTTTTTGGCGGTAATCCTTAAGTTTTATTTAAACCCTCTAAGCGGATAAAAATGACCCCGAAACCTTCAGCTTTTATTGTTCGGCATCTTTTAATTTGAAAAAAAAATTTGTTCAAGAATTTCTTGGGAGGGATCGACAAACCCTTTAAGAAATGTATTTCTATGCCATTTCATCTTCGAAATAGGATGATCTCCTCCATTCCTGCAAAGTCACATTTAACACACAGGAATATTTGTGACCATCATTCAGTCTTTTTTCTTAAAGGTGCTATAAGGCAAGTTATAAATTCGCACAAAAAAAATTTCTAACAATCAAAAATGACATTGATGATAATAGAAGTTGAAGAAGTGGGCCTGACAATTCTGTCGGGTCTGTCTGTCTGTCTGACCGTCTGTAACCTACAGCCTAAGGGGCTGGATCAATTTTATTCAAACTACTTGCACAGTATTATTATGACGTCCTACAGAGGGGTTTTGGAATTATCATTCTAGCTCTAAAACTAACGGTACCTGATATATGATTTTTAATGAAAAACATATTTTTTCTCAAAAACCGGCTGCTACGATTTTGATAAAACTTTCTAAATGGCTACCCTACATAGGACCGGTTTTTTCAATCAGGTTTTCTCGTAAGTCACTTGACGGATTTTGATAAAAATTTTAATGTTGAAGCCCTTTTGTTGACGAAATAATATTTATTCTTATTTTTTTTTAAATATTTTTTTGAGTTTTTTTAATAAATATTGATTATTTTTTTAATTTTTGGTTTTTCCCAAAACGCTCCTACAAAGTGCCAAAATTTGGCATATTAAAAATAAAATTGTAATATGTTTTCGAAAAGTTTTTCAAAAATAGAGTTTTTCTGACAAAACTGGTCGAACGATTTTGGATTTTTTTTTTCCTAAAATCCAAAACAGTAAAAAATTTGATTTTTCAAAACAAAAAAAAACTTTTTAACTAGTTATTTTTCCTACTAACTTTTTTTTCAAAATCTTAGGCCCCAAGACCACTGTCACACATTAGAGCAAGTTCATACACTTTTTTTAATTGCTTTAAAATGTATTTGAAAATTGTGCTAAAAAACTGCAGAACACAAATATTTATGGAAAAAGTTCTACTGTGTATGGACCAACCTTTGGTTGTTATTCCTGCTTCCTGGTATTAATTAAAATGTATACCTAAACTGATTCCTGATTACCGAACTCTTTAATCTCTCTTATAACAATTTGCGTCTGCAGTTGTTTAACAAGATTTCACATTCCAGTCGATCTTAATTACCCTTCAATTGCAATGGAGATTCCTGCTCCGACATTGAACTCTCGAAGCATCATTACAACAGGTCCTTACAAAATCAATTGTGACATTGTTATCTTTCCAAAAACCAAATGTATGCCCACACTCTGATTCCACTTCAGATTCAGCTCCAGGACGTTATTTTCATCATCAAAAGCAATGTATCGAGCCCTTATCGCATCCCAAAAGGTATACTGAAATTGAACTGATAGGTCAACAGAAGTCAACTTATATTGAAATGTCAACCAAATCTTCAAATCTTCTCGACGATGATGGTGATATGGTGATGGTGATGGTGTCTCTCCAACTCCAAAAATATTTCAATACCATACTCAATTGCGAATATCATACTTGATATAGATTGTCAAGGGTAAACATATCGGAGCAAATAAATATTAAAACAAGAATTCGGCTCTTCTTCTTCTGTCCAGGAGACACTTTGCAGGCGAGTAGCTATTTTATAAAGATATACAGATACAAGATACTTGTCATCACAGTAGGTATAGTACGTGTATAGCCGTAGGTTAAATGTCAGATTGAATGTATCTATCAACCTGTGCTGTGTACAAAAGACACATGGACCAAGTGGTGGGTGTTTTGTGTGTTGATGGGCCGATGTCCACTTCAAGCGGACACTTAAAACTGCATTCAAAATTTTGAATATTCCCAAGGACGAGCTCGAGGACGAGAGATCCTACAACTTTTGTCACTATACTCAATTGATGGATAAATATGCAAATATTATGTCTTTCAGAAGTGTTCAGAGGGGTTTCTGAATATCTTTTGGGTAGGTACACAATTTTAACAAAATAATTTTTTGATATATTTTTTTTTTTTGAAGAAGAAGACTAAGAAAAGTTACGTCAGAAATTAAATATTCGCCTGGTTCGATATAATTTTTTTTTTTTCATCATGTCAAGCCACAACTATACCAAGAATTGCTGATGTAAAATAAAAGGAATTGCCTCCTGGCCGATTTTTGGTGCCTCTCTGTGCTCCAAAAACTTTTTATCGAAATGTTTTCGATATTTTTCTATATCATCCCATGTGGTTGGTTGATTGTTTGGTTGGATGAAGGAAGAGATATAGGGTGAGCTGAGCAAGGAGCTCACCAAGAAAATATGGCATATGGTTTCGATATGGAGGTGATACTGGTGATGCTGGTGGAATTTTTCCTTACTTTCATCGTCCTTTGGGATGAGCAAAAAAGAAACTTTACATATACCGGCTTCTTCAATGCTGCCGGTGTGGTGCTGGCTGCTGCTCAATCCAAAGGATGAGGGCAAATTTTATTTATTCGAAAGAATGTGTGGGTTTCCTATGGATCTTATGCAAATGTATTTCTTCGTTATCGACAAAGATTATACGAAGAAACTTTCACCAATGCTCGCCATCATCCCATTGGACGCCAAACAAACCCCCCATGATGCTGATGCTGCTTTAGTGTTTCTCTGATGCTGAGACTTTGGAGAAAGTTTTTTTTTCCACCATAACACATTTGAGTTCCGTGAAGGGGGGATGTAGTTGGTATTGACGATGTCTGCATTGCTCTGAGGTAGATACTGGCTTACCCTCATAAATTGAAGAATCAAGAAAAAATCAAAATCGGTTGCTTCCACTTTTTTTTTTTTTTTTTATTTGTTTTCTACAGTGTTGAAAACAAAGTGAAACAAAGTTCCAGGAGTGGATTTATAAAAAAAAAAAAAAACTTATATTTAATTTGTATTTAAATTCTCGGAAACGTCTTTGAGGTTTGCAAACAGGGTGGTATTTGATTTCTAACAATGTTTGTTTGTTTCAAGGGTAAATGAAATTGACACTGTTAAATAAAAAAAATTGAATGACGTTTCAACTGAATAGGGCCCAACCTATACCTAGTTGCACAAACATTTTTTTTAATCTTTTTATGTGACGGGCCAGACCCTAAGCATCTAAGATTGCCTTCAAACTGGCTATTTGGTATACTTAGTGCATTTTGGGCATTGCAAAGAGGAGTTGTTTGAAATGGTAGTTAACCCCATAAATAACGGTAAATGCAATATAAATTTCAACATAGCGATCGTTTTTCTCAAAAACTGCTAATAGGATTTTGATAACACATTCTGGGATGTGAAATCAAATTTTCTCTCAAACCACTCGACAGATATCTATGAATTGCTTAATGCGGGATAAATTAAGATCGCTTTTAGGTTTTGCCAGTTGACTTGATGAAAAAATGGATTTCTTCAAAATGACATACAAACTGTCAAAGGTATTTTTTTCTTTTTTTTTTTTTTGTAATATAGATATGCACGATTTGGAAATAATTTTCTTTTAAATCAACAAAGTTTATAAAAAGAGTTAAATGGCGTGCTATATTTTCAAACTAAAAACCCGGTTTTGAACATTTTGAATAATTAATAAAATTTCATAACTTAAGATGAATGTAGTGTTTAAATTTTGTTTCTATATTTTTCCTTATAAGAATAATTTTGTGTGACCTAGTCGTGCCTTTTTTATTTGAATGCATAATTTGTCTTATTTTTCCTATTAATAGCAAAAAAAAAAAAAAAAAAAGAGAAAAGGAAACCCCGCTTTTGAGTTTTTTTTTTACTTAGGATAATTAGAGTAAACGTTTTTATTTTTTTTTTATTGCTTAAAAGCGCCCCAATTTTGTTTGATATTAGATTTTTAAACTTCCTCCATGAGGGTAGATACATATGTAGCATTTCGGTTTTATACTTGCGATTATAGGTATTTTAAGGCAAGTTATGCATTCGTCAAAACAAATGTTTGACAATCAAATGATGATAGAGACGACAAAAAAGTGGGTCCGACAATTCTGCCTGTCTGTATTTACACCTACAGCCTAAACGGCTGGACCGATTCCATTGAAACTTGGCAACAGTATTATTATGAAATTCTTCGGGAGGGTTTCTGGAACTGGCATTCTAACTCTAATACTAACTACTGTATACCTGGTTTTTAATGAAAAACTCATTTTTCTCAAAAACTGCTCCACGATTTTGATAAACTTTCTGAATGTTGTCTTTTTTTGTGAGCTTTATGTTTAGACTGAAATTGATTTTTGCCAAAGTCTTATAGCGTAAGCTCCCATATTGTCGGTTTTTTTTTTAAATTCTTAAATTATTCAACAAAATAAAAAAGATTTTTTGAGTTTTTTAAAGAAGCTAATTTTTATACCCTATTCCATAGAATGGGTATATTGTATTTGGTGTGGAGTTTGTAACATAGAGAAATAATACCGTTAGGTATAGAAGAGTATATATGTATATCCGTCCGTCCGTCCGTCTGTCCGTCCCTATGTATACTCTCTAGAGATCGCAATTTTTGAGCTAGAAAGCTGAAATTTGATATATATAATTTTTGGTTCAAGGATAAGGCTAAGTTCTTGAACCAGTAAAATCCGCCCACAAACACACCCACAAAAGCCATTTTTGTTGAAGAACCTCAATTTGGTAAAATTTAATTATGTTTTGTTGTACAGTTACGATTAAAGCATAACTCTTTAATTTTGCACACGTAAGGTTCAGGTAAACCTTCTTGTAATTAAATAAAAATATTTCAGTTTGGGCGTGGCTGACGCCTATTTTTCATACAAAACCATCAATATTGTTTTTAAAAAATAACAATTGTTATATGTATTAAAGCGAAAAACATTAAATTTTTTGGGTATTACTTGCACATTAACATCTTGTGTGTGAAATCAAAAAAATTGATTTTGGGTGTGGCTGACGCCCACTTTTCACTAGAAACTATCAGAAAATTGTTTTTGCAAATAAACGGTATTTATAATGAATCCTCAAGCCGAAATTTTGATTTTCTTAGAAGAAACTAAATCTTTTGTGTATGAAAAGAAATTTTTGAATTTTGGGCGTGGCTTTCACCCACTTTTCATGAAAGAACGAAAAACGTAGTTTTAAAAATTTAAGGTACTACCAATATTCAAATTAAACTTTTTTCCCTACCGTTCGTTTTATGAAAAATATATCTCTACATTTTCTTGTGTAAATTTTCTCAATACGTCCACTTTTAAAGGCGTGATTTTGATAAAATACCTTTGTTCAGGTAAGATTGTTTAAACACTACTCGATTCAGCTGTAGTTTTACACATATGCCTAAATACTGATCAAAGCTCAGTTAGTGCTTCAAATTTTTAAGACACGCTCACTTTTAAGGGGCATTTCTGTCAAAAACCGTATAATGCATTAATTTTTTAAAGTTTTTCAACTATCGGTCGCAGTTTTGAAGTAAAAAGATGAACACTTAGATTTAAATTCCTTGGTAATGTAGCAGAGTGTGGTCCAAGAATTGTTAAAAACACCCATAATCGCTATTTCCATTCCGAATCTAAATTTAAGCCTTGTCTTGTTTTGTTCAAATCGATCTGCAAGAATAAAATTGAATGTCACTGAGCTCATAACAATTGCCTTGGCAATAAAACGTTTTAACTTTATGCGTGTCGCACGCCTTTTTACTTGCGATTATAGGTACTATAAGGCAAGTTATGGATTCGTGCAGAAAAAAAAATTTGAGATAACAATCACTCATGACATTACGATGGTGGAGAAGTCGAAAAAAGTGGGTCTGGGAATTCCGTCCGTCTGTCTGTCTGTCTGTCTGTCTGTCTGTTCGCGCCTCTGGAGGCTGAACGGGTGGGCCGATTTGCTTCAAATTTGGTATTTAGGATTTATTTGGCCGTCCCTCGGAACGTATTTTTTATTTTTGCTCTAGGTCCAAAAATAACGGCACCTGCCATACAATCTTGAAGACAAAAATTGATTTTCTCAAAAACGGCTCTAACGATTTTGATAAAACTTTCAGAATGCTATTTTTGCAAGAAAATCTATCTTTTGGTTTGAAATTTTTTTTCAAAATTTGTCTAATAACGGTACCTCTCATAGAACCAATATTTTCAAATCAAATTTTCTCGTAAACTATACATTCGATTTCAATAAAATTTTAGCCACAGGAAGTCATTCATAATTTTATTAAATATGGCATTTCAAAATTTTCAAAAACTTTTTTTTTTGATTTTTTATAATTTTTTCAAAAAAATTTTTGGTTTTCGAAATATGTTGGAAACGGGTACATTGATTTTTTTTTTAAATTATTTTTCAAATTTTAACTACAGATTGCCATATATTTGCATACTCAAATAAATTTCAAAATATTTTTTGAAAAAGTTTTTCAAAAATAACCTTTTAAAAAAAAAACTGGTCCAACGATTTTCAATATTTTTTTTTCCTAGATTGCCGTATAACTTTGAAATTTTATTGCATACTTAGTTTTTCCGAGAAAATTCTTAAACTAATTTAAAAAATAAAAGAATTTTCGAAATTATTTAATTTTTTTTAATATCCATATATGCAGCCACTACGCAATTGCTTATCATAAGAGCAAGTTCGTGCGACCCAGTCGTGCATTTTATTTTTATTGCGCCAGCACTAATCGAACATCACACTACCGCACAAAATTAATGTTATTGAATTTTTTTTTGTCTGCTAAGGAAGAATTTTTTTCTGAAACATCGGCTGTTGGCGGGAGGCAGACACATACACATGCAAACATATAGGGAAAAGGGTATCCAACAGTTCGTTGCAAACGTACTGTAGCTCTCGTTTATGTTTTTTTCAGTATTTATTGTGTATTTTTTTATGAGGTTATGGTGGATAAAAACAAAGCATATATTTTCTTTTTCATCGATCGATTAAAGTTGAAATTAATTAAATTACAATAATTTTGAAAGATATATAAATTTTTTAAAACAACAATAAGTTAAAGAAAACCAAACCTAAAATTTAAAAAAATATAATATCAAACGTAACGAGCAAATTCCTGCAACCCCCCGGATTGCTTTAGACAAACAATTTAACAAATCAGATATTTTTTTCATGCATTTTGATTAATGCAACTTTTAAATCATCATAAAGAAATATGTGACTGTGAGTAAAAAAAAAAGAGAATTCAGAATAAGAATAACGAACGTAAGCTCAGAAAAAGATGATACAAAAAACTTTAAAAACAAATTTCGAATATTTTATCGAAAAGTTCGTTCCGTTCGTTCCGTGTGTCTTTTGATTTCGCCCACAGCAGCGTATGGTAATATCTCGAAAAGAAAGTATTCGTAACGTATCTCTGTATTTAAAAGTTCGGGGTTGCAAATTCCATATTTTACGGTGCAATGCATCGAAGTCTGGAAAAGAAGCAAAGGTAACTAACTTATTTGCATAGATAGATCACGCGATATGTTAAAAGAAAACAAAATGAAAAACTTGCAACTTTATTTTTTTTTTCCAACGGATATCAGTTTAGGAACATATTTCAAAGATTGCTCTTGGGGGAGTTGTTTTTGGTGGATTTTTTTGTTTGTAAGTTCCTTGACTCCAAAAGAAGTCTGATACAAACCATGTAATGACCTCTTAGATGATAAGTTTTTTCATTTAGAGATAAGGTCCGTCGTGGCAAAATAGTTGTAGAGCGCGATCCGTTTTAGGAACAGACCATGCTTTTCGAAATTAATCATTACAATTTGTTTGCGTTGTTCAGGCGTCAGTCGATTCATGATTAAATGGCAAACCAAAATAAAGACAAATCACATCATGGGAGATGACAAAATGGTTGTCAACGGAAACAGTGCTGCCAAAGTGATATATACATACATATACTTCCTAATTAAAGGATTAAATTGTTTTTTATTCCGAAAGTAAATTGATCCAGTTCGAAACATTTTAAAGGCTAGTTCATGGCCTATCATTTGGAAGCTATTTGTATTCCTTTTTTTGATTTTTGTTTAGGGTTCTATTCCAAGAAGTATCGAAGTGAAAAACTAGGACAGGATAATCATCCATCATGCTGACTCTTTGTTTATTTTATAGAAAAATATTAAATTTTCTCAAGTTGCTACATATTTGTCATTTTTTTCCTAAGGACTTCAGGACGTAGGTATGCATTTTTGTAAAAACAAAAAAATGGTAAACACTTTAAAACCGAATCGGTCCACAGCAGGACAACGAAATCAAAAAACAAGAGAAAATCATTCTTGATTCCTTTGGCTATTACTAAAATGTCTTCCCTCATAACTTTATACAAGGACCTCTATCCTATGTGTGCTCTAGCCAGCAGCTCAGGACATGCAGCAATATGGCATCCATTTTTTTTTTTTTTTTTGTATCAAAATGACACTTTTGTATAGGGAAGCAGGCAATGGCAATGGCAGGCAACCAAAGCGTGTGCCTTTGCTCAATTCAGATATCTAAAGTTTTGCTTTACAACACACCCGTCTATACCGTCGTCGGTCGTATACATCGACACCAGTTCAGCTCCGGCCTTAGATTGGGTAAGGCTCTCTTGCCCTTACCCATTTTTATCGTATAGTCACAATAAAAAGGGAAACGTGTTTTGAATAATTGATTTGCAGTTCAGTGTTTTGTTCTACTTCCCATTTTTGTTGCTCCGCTAGCTAAACTCTTAGAGTGAGAGTAAAAAAGGAGTGTAAAGGAGGACCAATGGAAACAAGACTAAAGGACAACTCAGCTTAAAATCATGTCCTTTGTCATAGCTAGCAGAGGGTATACCCTGGGTTTATTCTTCTTTTTCCAGAATCACGGCTAATGGAATTTGTTCTCGACGATGACGACGATGACGACTATACGACGACAACGTAGTGGAGGGTTTTGTGCTGGTGAAAGCAATCAAATTGTAGAACGAGATTCATTTTCTGTCATCAGTTAGAGGACGTGAATGACATTTGGATTTTTTCAGACCTTTTTTTTCTTTTTTGTTTAAATGTAGTGTCTTTTCCTATACCTACCTACCGACACAGACCGAACCGCCCGACCGCCCAGTTATGTGAGTCTTATTTTTTTTTTTTTTTTGAGTTAGGTTCAGGTGTGTGGAATACGTAGTGTACACATGCCTAAGAGGAAATGTCAAGTAATTTGCTGTGTAAAATAAAAATAAAAAATAACGTCCTTAGCAAAGGTAAAAGCCATCCACTTTCCACTTCCACATGTTCACATGACTCCTTGAAAACGTGCCAAAAGATTTTCCAAATATGCCAAATAAACTTTATGGTCATAAAAAGATGGGGGTGTATTTCACCAGCAGCTTCTGGATAATCTTTTTTGACTACAACCATGCTTATTTAAATTTTCAATTCGCATTGTTCTTCTGGAATTCTGTCGTTCGTGCTTTTGATCTTTTGGGATGTCGGTTTTTTGGAATTTCGATTCTTGGGAATATCGTACTTTGGGGTTTTCAGTGTCAGAAATGTTTACCGAACATTTATGGTTGTGAGTTGCGAAAGATTTGGGAAAGATGATCATCGGTTTGACCATGTTTCGTCCATGATTTTTTAACCCCAGGATAGTCGATATGTCTTGATTATTGGTTAAAGGATTTTCGGGTTCAAAACTAAGCTGAGTTTCTCGGCTAAAATACACAATTTTGAAGTCATAGCAGACTCTTTGTGTAATTCCGGAAGGCCCATGGGCTGGTTCAAAAGCTTTTCGTCATGAGCGCTGTCCAGATGAAAGCCCCTCTTAGGCAGATGATGCGGCCGGATGTTCTGTCAAGTAAACAGTCCATACATGTTCTGGATCTGTGAATTGTAGACCCATTCTGAAACCTTCCAGCTCTAGTTTTTTCAAATTCAAGCAAAAACAAATCCACGACAATGATCAAGCAAACGTTTAGAATCCAGAGTTGCCTTTCAAACAGGTTTTTTAAAAAAGTCGGGTTGCAAATGGCTCTACCTCTGGAAAAATGAAAACGTCACCTGCATGCTTATGGATTGAATGGTTTCGGAATTGTTCAATTGTATATCTGGAACTCGCTCCATGTTTTCTGGGTAGAGACAAGACATAACTTTCTGAGGCCCCCATTTTATCATCGACAGTAATTTTCGGTCCACAATGGAAAAATTGAACTGAACTTTCTGTGACCGTTAGGAAATTTTTCATTCCTAACAATCTTCTCCCATGAACAACTTTCCATGCTCAAAACCCTTTTCAAAAATGCAATAATCATGAAACAAAATGGTTACTGGAACTTGGTCTATTTTGCTCAAGTATGATGGACAGAGTCCTGATATGGCTGTTGAAAATCGACAGTTTTAAGAACTCATTTAGAAATTCAAAATGTTTACGAAGCCGAAATATCGTTTTAGTAACTTTTTTCTATCCGTTCCAAGGCTTTGATTGAATTCCGGCTAATGAAGGGATGAATTCACCAAGAATAAGTTTCCGCAAGCCATTTGAATTCTTCGTTGATCTGTGAGTCCTATTTCTGCAGACTAGCAAAACACACTTAAGAATGGATAAGAGTGTAAGTCACCAGCGCCTAGCATTTGCAGGAACTGTAGTTCAACACCTTCATCTGTCCTAGGCAACAACTTAGTGGCCCCGCATGGATATTTCCAGTTGTCTGGAAGATGTCTACGTCAATTTTTGTTCAATCAATAGTTGAAGTAATTTTTTTTAGCTTTAATTTTAAAAGCAGTTTTTTAAGAACAGGCTTTGGTTTTCAGGATTCTCAGTCACCATTGCAACAAATTTCACAACCGTTAGCAAGCAGTGCATCCGCTAGAACAATTTTATTTTTCAAGGGAATAAAGCGCGGAATACACCATAGCGTGCGTAGGACACCATTTAACTCTATATGCAGCACCTAGTTGATTTGATTCGTCTGCTGTAAAAATCAACTCCTAAATAAATTTCCAAATCCACGAAATAATGTTGAAAAAGAAACGGCCTATAAATCGAACCCTGTGGAACGTCACTTATCATACGTTGTATGGTGTTGCACTAAGAATGGATCGATTTAACTGCATCCTATGAAGGTTAAGGTTGATGTGCTGACAAAAAAGCTACTTTGCAGAATTTGTGAATGAGGATTGATAGCAGTAGAATTAGTAACGAAGTTTTCGTTAAAAATTTTCCTCGGGTGCAGCACAACAAAATTTTATAACACCTTCTTCACAATTTTCTAAATTTGTTTCCTGACGATTGACGAAGGAAATGTAGAAGCGAGGGAAAAATAAAGAACTTTTTGGTTAGCGTACGCAAAAACCCTACACAAATTGCTGTTGAATTATCTGCATTTTTGTTTTTATGGGATCCTGAAGAACTTTCGTGAAATTCACTCTAAAATTATTTCCTTTTAAATAATTTCCGAAAAAGTAAATTGTTCGTGAATCAAAAAATTTAGGATAGAAAATATTGCGACCGCAACCTTAAAATTAACACCTCTTCTCATTCAAGACTTTCCACATGACTCTAGATTATCACGTATCTCTTTGGCTTCGTGGTCTTGAACGAGATAACACATATTTATGAGGACAAACCATTGAATCTCTCTCCTCCTGATGCGTCCTGCTCACCAAAAATATTGTGTGACAAAGAACAAAATTTTCCAGTTTTCACATTCAAATTAGCACTTGAATTGCATGAAACTGTTGGAAAACTTTTCTCATCCCTTAGTTGTACTCGTAGGTAATAATATAGAATGTATTCCCCCCACCCCTCCCATTAAAGCTCACATGTGTGCTGCGGGTAATACACAAACCCTACATCATCATCATTCATGTCACATGTCGCATTCATTTCGATTTTCAATTGAAGATTGAGGAAGGAGTTTTCTTCCAGTGTAGCCCGTGTGTCGTCCCTAACTTCCGATGGAAATTTTTCAAATTGAATAGCTCAAAAGCTCGAATAAAAACCTCGCCCCTTCCAAATAAAAATGGTTGCCATAAATTAATGGTGCCAAGCCAAGCACTCGGGCTATATTATTTTAAAAAGCAACCGAAGGAAGACAAAAAAAAATCCCTTAAATTTTTTTTTCTTACTACTTTCCCAAAAGCAGTTCATTGCACATTGAAACATATATACAGATACACAAACATGCACGTATACAAATAACAAACCACACTCATCATGTCCTGAAATATGAATACGATGACGATATAAGTACAGGGTGCTCTGTTAACATTATGTGTGTGCGACTAAATAAATATTATTACGACAAATGCATTGAGAATGTTGTGAAGGATCATTGAAGGAAATTGACTCCTGCTGCAGCCCCCCATTTTGAGGGGGGGGGGAGGGGTCGGTATATAATAAACTTTTCAATGCATACAAATTATTTATTCATCAGGATTTCCTTTCACGTTTCTTCGCTCCGCTGTCCTCCTTCGCCTCCGCCTCTAGTTTTCGGTAGACGAACCAAAGAAAAACGTGTCAGTGTTAAGGGCGGTTTTGTATTTTGTTGCTTGCAGCAGGGCTGATGGAAAGAGAATCCTGTGAATGACTTACCTTCATAAACAGAGCCTGGTATAGTATATTATGCCTTGTGACAACTAAGGTGCCCATATAAAAAAAAAAAGTAGAGTGTGGGGGCAATGGGTAACCATTACCACTCCCTTATCAGTAAAGATGATGTTGCCTACAAAACATCATCATATGCATTTGTGTTGGGAAAGATTCCATATGTAAGTCTTGTTCGTCCTTTGTGGAATATTAGAGAGGACTAGGAGTAAATATGAAAAGAGTTTACTAGCTTTTTTTGTTCCTTCTTTCTCGAGATTTTTTTTTTTTTTTCATCTTCTTCCTTGAATGACTTGGAGAATATGTTTCTGGTTCTTTGTGGTTTTGGATGTAGATGTACCTACTTATAGTTTTCATTGCTTTTTATGATATGAACAGGACGAACGAAGAGAGTGGGAGAGAGAGATCCCTTACGGTAATGAAATTTATGAATGGTCCTGTTTGATATGATGTGAGGAATTGAAAAGGATCTAGAAGGAAGTATATTATATGAAAGGAGAGATTTTATTTTCGTTTTGTTTGATTGGAAGTGAGGTTAGTTTTCTGTTTCTGCTTTTTCCTTTTTTTTTTTTAATGAGGACAAAAGTTGCAAATGGACATCTTCAGGTCATGAATGATACAGAAAAAAAAACCCCTAGGACAAAAACACTAATTAAAGTCAACAGAAATATCTGTAAGGATCATATATGTGATTGTGTATTATATTTGTTCAAAAGAACATTACGATGTGCTTGGGTGGAGTCAAAGTGTCCTTTTTTATCATCACCCATGGTCTGTGTGATTTTGGTTCTTGTTAAAATTTAATGAATTTTTTTTTCTGACATTTTGAAACCACATTTCGGATTCAAGTATGCACTACATATTTAATCAATGAATTATTATTTATACGAACCCATGGCGACTCCTTTTATTCTTGGAGTTTAAAGCTTTGAGTCGACTGGAAAAATACTAAAATAACGCAGACAAACTCTGAAGCCTACAACAGCGGGCTATTTTGAGACAGATGACAAAATTTCAGGTCACATTAGTTTAATCATCTGTGAAGTTGTGTGCACGCGCAGAAAAAATCGAGCTTGTGAACGCATTGTACATTCATGTAGTGCGGCTAAAAAATTATTCTCTATACTCAAGAGTAATTACGTCCGAAATTAAACTCGAGAGAGAGCATTCCTAGCCATGGGAGTAATACAGAAAATTGTTTTAGGGGAGGAATGCATTCTGCTGCCGTTGTAAAGGGTGCTTTTTTAAAGGTATTGAATTTACAGCATTATAATTTAAATATGATTTCTGGCATAATGATCGCCACGGTTGGCTCTGGATCTGGAGGTTCAATTTTCGGTGACTTTTCCCAACATTTGTGGCCAAGTGGTCAATCGTTTTTTTCTTATCGGCGTAGACTAGCGACTTCACATATCCCCACAGAAAATGGTCCAGCGGCGTTAAATCGCACGATCTTTGAGGCCGATACTCACAGGACCAAAACCAAGCTCATAATTTCTCACCAAACATTTATTTCAACAAATCAATTATTGCACGAGTTACATGTTGCGTAGTCTTGTTGAAACCACAGCTCCTGGACATCATGGGTGTTCAATAGATGAACGAAAAAGTCAGTAATCATGGCTCTATAGCCGTCACCATTGACTGTAACGTTCTGGTCAGCATCTTTTTTAAAGAAGTACGGACCAATTATTCTACCAACCCATAAAGCACACCAACAGTAAGTTTTTGTGGATGTAACGGTGTCTCAACATACACTTGAGGATTATCATAACTTCAAATGCGGCAGTTTTGCTTATTGACGTAGCTATTCAACAAAAACTGAGGCTTCCCGCTGAACAAAATTTTCTTGTTAAAACCGCGATCAACAGCAATTTCGTTTCGAGTCCTATCTGTACACAATTTGGAAGCGTTGCTCAGGCGTCAGTCGATTTATAATGAAATTGCAAACCGAACTAAAGACAAATCACAAATGGCAGATGACAAAATGGCTGCCAGTTGAAATAGCGTTGCCAACTAAGTTTTATACCTCTGAAAAAACAACCATTACTTCCACACCAGAGGAATGGGGTTGTTAATCTAGAAACGGATTTCAAAAATTGAATGTAATTGCTTCAGCTAAACAGTTTATGAGGAACAGAGTCGGATATAGAAGGGAGCCTTGGGGTATCTCAGCATTTTGTGTAATTTATACTGAAAACGGTCCTATACAACTCGAATAGAGAGCTAGGTAAACGAAAAATAATTTCTTATCGATGGAAGCAGGGGTTTGTGGATACTACCAAACATTTTCGATAGACTGGATTGGTGCAAGGCTTCCGTTTCTAGATATATTTCTTCATTTGATAGCTTAGCTGGAGTTCTATGACCTTGGAAAGAAGAAACGCAAATGCATGGCCATAAGGGGTATTTGAAAAAGTAAAAAGATATAATACAAAGCTGCAGAGTACATAATTTTACATCTGACTTGACTGAATATTATAAATCGAGATCCCTGAATTGTTTCCTTCTATACCTATGAGAATAAAATTTTTATTAAGAAAAAATTCAACATAATCTTAATGTTTTTGCGAAGTATCCTTGCCATTTCCACAGCGTTCTAGGTACATACACATTAGAGTTGCTGGGATTCTGTTTGTGTTCTACTTTACATATTTTATTAAAATGAACCTTAGCCCTTAGACAAAATCCTCGGAAAAATTCTAGAACTCCATGACCCCCCACTTCCTTTTTCTTCATAAAAATGTACTTTGTGCATGATGTGCGGTGCGGTGGCGATGGCACACCGCACGCTTCCAGATTTGCAAACATCATTGTAAATCAATTTTGACAGATGACATATCGAAATGAAGGGAATCGACAATGAGAAATTCCTAATGACAGCCAAACACACAAGAAGTATTGATCAATCAATGTCACCTGTCTAGTGTGTAAATCTATAAACAATATATGATGCCATAATTCGTCCTGCACACACACACATACCTATACATCTGCATCCATATAGAGTATAGACAAACCCGTCTGCTTGCCTGATGGGGATTTCAAACCTCATATTAAAAAAAAAAAAAAAACCTTATGTGGTGTCTCTTTTTGAAATCTTTATCCTTTTATTTTCTATTCTTGGATTTTTTTTTTTCGTTTGAATCCTTGCATTGAGATAGAAAACCGAAAAACGGAGCAATGGTTCGGTTCGACTATGATTGAAATCAAATTTCAACCGAAAAGGGTTTTCATCATTTTTACCGCCCGGTTGGCCGCCCGCCACGACAGCCATCATGAAGGTTGTAGTTGCATGACTGATAGCCAAAATGGGGAAGGTGGGGTTTGTTCTAATCTTTGAGAGCATACAGCTGAAGATGGATTTCATGTTAACTCTCTTTGCTTTATTGTTCCATATTTCCTGGGAAGTGGTAGTGTAAGCTTTGATCGAAAAAAAAATCCAATTGATAGACTCTACCCTGCAGCAGGGTGCAAATTGCGCTGTCAGTTTCGCATGGTGTAGATGCCAATAAGCTTTTGCGAATGCAATAGGTTTCGAAAGGGCACCTGTGGCTCTCGTAACACAGAAGTCATGCTTCAATTGCTGAAAAAAGATTTTTTGAAAATATGGGTACACTTCACGGAATTGCAATTGTATAGTCTTAGTGGTTCCTTTAAAAAAAAAACCCTTTGTATCCTGATTCCTCATTGATCTTCATTAAAATTAAATTCTTAGAAAATACAAAAGTGATTGATGTATTGACTGTAAGGTCAACGGAAATAGCCCTCATTTCAACAACAAAAATTAAATAAATCCTTATCGACTAACACATTCATCTACAATCGACTGAACAGAAGAAGAACCGCGGCCACCCTTTCTTGAGTGTGCGGTGATATTCTGCAGGAATGGAAGTGACCTACAATTTACCGCCAATTCCGAACGGCTAAAAGTGAATCACTTTCCATGACATGATTTACTCTTGGAGGATTCGTCACTCCCTCGAAAGGAGCAGAACACCGGAACAGAATGTAGGTGGAGTAAGGAATCGAACCCAGAACCTTCGGCGTGGTAGTCCAAAATACTTACACCACGGGGTACTAGTTTTCGATTAAAACTAAAAGCTTTAATTCTCATTATCTTGGCAGGTACTCCAGAGCACCTTTCAGTTGATTACCGAATTACGGAAAAAACTGTTTCTTATATTAAAGCCACACTAAAAGAACGTGGAATGTTCTGCTCAACTCGATTTGTATACCCTATACCATAGAATGGGTAGGGTATATCGTATTTGATGTGGAGTTTGTAACATAGAGAAATAATAATCTTAGGTATAGAAAAGTTTATGTATTAATATGCTTGCACAGAATCATCTGATTTCGTCCGTGGAGAGGTCGCCATTTGGAACCTAGAAAGCGTAAATGTGGTATACAAAATCTTTGATCCAAGAGTAAGGCTATGTTCTTGAGATCCGTCCACAAACAATCAAATTATATTTTTTTTATCAAAGCACGATGCTTAAATTTTTCACACAAAATATCGGTAAATTTTTTCTAAATCGAATATTAATATTTGAATTTGGGGGTGGCTGCCGCCCACTTTTCATACAAAACCATCAATATGGTTTTTATAAAATGACGGGGTAGGTCTTATATTCGTGAAAAAAAACCTTAAATTTTGTGGGTATAAGTTGTAGGTACCCAAACATCTTGTGTAGGAAAGCAAAGTTTTTAATTTTGGGCGTGGCTGCCACCATCTTTTCATTAGAGGCTATAAAAAACTTAGTTCGCAAATACGCGCCACAGGCCCAAATATGTGTCTTTAAGTCCAAACTAATTGGCTTGTGCATAACAAGAAAAATTTTGAGATCCGGGAGTGGCTTACGCCCACTTTTCATAGAAGAACAGAGACATAGTTTGAAAAGCTCAAGATAGACACCAATACTCAATGTCAGCTCATTTTTTTTTTCGTTAGTGAGAAATATATTTTTAAATTTATTGTTTATTAGCGCCTTCTTTTATGGGCGTGATTTTTATATAATACATTTATTCGGTTATAATTGTTAGTAAACTACTCGATTGAGCTGTAGTTACGCATATGCTCAAAAACTGACTTACGTTTATGATAGAAAGCTCATCAGTTATTGCCTGTAATTTTTTTTTAAACAAATTTTTGGGAAACGCCCACTTTTTTGGGGTGTTTTCTTTAAAAGTCTTAATAGGCATTATTGCTCCAATGTTTAATTATTATCGTCCGCGGTTTTGAAGTAAAAAGATGAACATTTCGCGTTTGTTTTCCTTAGTTAGATACGAAGCATTGTATGGTTCAAGAATTGTTAAGATAATTAAAAATTTTTTTGAAAATAAGAATTGCAAGCATTGGGTGTGACACACGCCTTTTTTTATAGATCCTACAATTATTGAATATCGGTCACACAAAATTGATGTTTTTATATGATCTGTCCTGTAAAGAAGAATTCCATTTCTGTAACTGGCAGCGACTGGCTGCGGCGGGCGGACGCCACACTTTACACAAAGAAAAAAAAAACTTGTCAAAAATAAGGGGCACAGAGAATTAATAATACCCACTCAGGGCATGCATTTTTGAAATAAAAACAATGGTACCAAATATTTTGTCACAAACGAACTCATGTTGGAATAGGGTATACCACAGTAAGTTGCAAACTTATTGAGATTTTCCTTATGTTTCTTCTCATTATGGCTTACATTTGTACATTAAAAACGAATGCACATTTGGCTTCTTCTTGTACCTCCTGTCCAAAATTTTCATAAAGCAAAAAAGATAAGATATCCGAACCTATTTTTGGCCTTGGAAAAGCTTGCCTAAAAAAACTTCCACTCCTTAGCAACAATACGCTCCCTGTTCCTTTGAATCGGATAATGCTCTTAGATGTGATCAGATCACAGTTTTGTTTACTATGAAATGTATTGGGTTTTATTTAATAGAATTTAATGATAAAAACGATAGGCTTCTGAGAAATATTTGACTTTGAAGTTTTTGAAAGCAAATACAATTTCCAATTCAGATAATTATTTAAGATCCTCTTATGATTGACCATTCAACATGTGTTCGACCCCTCAAGAAACATCATCATATTCATTATACATTATTCCATTATATATTTGCAAATCCTGCTTCGCGATGATGATGGCGATAGCGGCTTTATCATTCAATCAAAGCATCTTGTAAGGAATGAAAATCTTATTTTTAAGATAGGTTTTTTGGTATAGGTACTATCATGTCTTTCATCTTGTCATCCCATCCATCATTTAAATTGATTTTGTTTCGGGTTCTTTTTTCCCTATACAAAACGATGTCTAATCTATTTCAAAATTCCCGAACCCATGTACTGTACAAAAATGTGTATATTATCAGATTGTCCTTTCTGCAAAAAAAAAAAAAAAATAATAAAAAAGAAAGAACTCGTCCTTTTTTCTACTCGGATATAAAGATATGCTGTTTCGGGTCCTTCAAAAATGATGTTAACGCTGCGAAAATTTAAATTTCCACCTCATCTGTTATAGTGTGCTTCTTTTGGCGAACTCGGCTATGAGTTTGGAAGGGAAGAAGATGTAATCTTTTGTTATAATATCTCACTCTCTCGCTGCGCTGCCTATATTATCAACATCATCATCATCATCATCATTATCATGTTTTTTGCTGCCCGTTTTTCACTTGTTATATTATAGATCCAGGATAGGATACCCATCGCCACCAGTCACTAGCCAGCATCAGCATTGCCAACAACTACTTGCATATTCATAAGGGTTGAGTGAAATTGTCTGTCGCTTAGTCCTTGAGTTTTGTATAATAATAATTGATGTCATCCCATGGAACGCCATAAATACCACTCAACTATTTGCATTTCCGACCCATCAAACTCCTTCTTCGTCAAAAAACTATACACCATGACCATTCATTGTGGGATGTTTTTTAAATGAGATTCTCTCCTTTTTTTTTGTTATTGTCCTGTTTTGCTGAAGTTGATCCTGATACAAAATGATGGGGGCATATAAGAATAACGAACCAAACCAATTGGCGAGTGATACGCTGACAGGAGCCAAATAAACTGGAGCCGGTTGTGGTCGGTAAGTGGGAGTTTGTATTATGATGTCTTGAACTTTCACTATCAATAATGATGAATAATGACTTTGAAAAGGATGCTGGGTCCAATTAATTGTGAACAATATCCTTAAACGGCTTCGAAGTTGAAATTTGTATTTATTTTTAGGGAATTCAACTGATTTTGGTGAATCAAGTTCAGGACCTCAGTAACGAAATAACGAAAGGGAACTTTTCTTTTTGTGTCTGCAAATTTACATCAACTGGTGTGATGCGTAACGTCGTCGTCACGTCACCTTTTTTTATTTAAACCGATTTCTAGAACGTGATCTGTCACATTTTTGGCGTTGCGTTGGGGGTGTTTATAGTCAAGTTTGCATTTCAAAGACATTCGATGGTAATGAGTTTTTTTGTTCGCTTACCTGTGCCATAGCGTTGTTCGATTATAGCCCCCGTCAACGCATTTACCAACCAACGTTCAAAAATTTGCATTTTGATTTCTTTTTAAATTCTATTTATACTTTTATGAAAAAAAAACATAGGGTAAGTTTGTAGTTGTTTGGTTAAATAGGTTAGAATTTCAAAACTTTAAAATGTTATTTTAAATTTTATAAAATTATTTAAAAATCTTTTTAGTAAGACTTAAGAATGAACTCCGGCTTAGATTTTTAAGATTTGAAAAGGAAAGCAGGTTAGACTAAAAAATATCGTTTATATGGGATGTTCATTTATTTTCTTAAAATGATGAAACCAAGAACGGATGCGGGTAATATCAATTGATTAGTCATGTTAACAAAGTTTTATCCAAAACTTGAATCGCCCAATGTACAAAATTCGGCCATTAAAATGCCCAAAACCATGGGAAAAAAATTTCACATCGAATTTATACGAAAAAAATATTTAAAAAACACACCAAGTTATTTTCACCTGTATTTTCAAAAAAAAAGTACAAAACATAATATTCCCAGCATACCTACTCAGTAATGCCTTTCCAACGATATATATATCTTCTCAATCGGTTGTGTAACCACCTCTTAATTGGTACCACACTGCTTGGCTATTTACATATGTATATATAGATAGAGGACAGCGCTACACTTGAACCAATAGGCAGACAGTTGGAAATGTCGCTCTTTCCTGATTTCATTATCATCATGCAGAAATCTATCCAAATGAGATGATTTTAATGACAAAAAGGATTTCCCCGGACAAAATAAAGCTTTAAAACTAGAACGACTGTGGGTTATCATGTACATTTTTAATGAATGAAACAAATATTTTTTTTTTTTAGTTTATGAATTTTAAGGAGCAAGGACAGTTTAGGTGAAGTATCTTCACATGATAGCAGGAGTAAACGAGGCTCGATCAAAATAAGACCTTAGAAATACATAGAAGGTCGTTATGTACAAAATTAACCTGATTTTTTTAATAATACTCACCATAAAGACTAACCAAAAGACAAAGTAAAAACTAAAAATTATGCGAATATTTTTTTTCAACGTAAGCCAGTGATGAAATAAATTTTTGACAACTTTACTACTTATTTCAGCATCGAAGAATCAATGCTTTCTCCACCAGGCCTGAGTTTTGTCGCTTCACATAACCATCCTAAAATTCCACGGCGAGCCTAATCGCATTCAGAGTTTAATTGGGCTTTGACCAGAGCCCTAAGATCTACCTCGCGGTAGAATCTTAGTACCAACTTTATGGAACATGTTGAGGCATGTCCACACTCCTTGGTGAAGGGCGAGGTCTATCTAACACCTCTTGCATCTAGAAATAAAATCCGTAGATAATATAACCAGATGCCATATTATGTATCCGCTTGGAGTAAACCACAACCAACACGATACTCCCACAAGGAGGCCTACCTCATATATAGTCTCCCAGGTGACTCAGCCACCTGGGTGGACAGTGGACACTATCTCCCGTGGTACCAGAATAAAACTTCCGGTCCAGCCTTGCAACCATAAGGTCACTTCTAGATGAGCACCATCAATACTCAAGGCCTGGCAGCCTTTAGATATGCGCATTCAATCAGTTGCCAAAGTTAGAAGCAAACAGCCAAATACGCACATCCAGCCTTCTTCTCTTTGCCGCATACAAGTTTTACCTTGCATACGTTACCGGTAAGGAATCAATACTTCAAGGGAAGGAAATACAGCTGCAGATACTCACTCCTATTTCATTTACAACAATTTCCCTGCCATTCATATTTTTCCCGGGTTGCCACGCGGAGGCAGAGGATAGGCACATCTATGCCCTATCAAGTTCCAACTTTCATCTCAACCACATTCGTGATTGGATAGAAGCCAGCTTGCAAAATATCGTCAATGCTAAGCCCGGCAGGTACCCTAAGGACGAAGAGGTGCCGCAGCCTCTACGCTCCATGAATCGGCACGGAACAGAAGAAGTATTGCGATCTATATCTGCAGCCTTGGTTAAGCGTTCAAAACACCTAACCCCATATAACGCTTTGACAAATCCATCAGGTTTATTCATCCAACAAATTTAAAAGTAATATTTCACATTCCATCCCATTAAAAGCCATCTTAAAGAGCATAGCAAGTAAAACAGTTCTAAGCCGCCAGGATTAGCTTATAATCGTTGCTAGAAGCTTCTTTTCCTGATCTTAAACTTAACGCCAAAATACCTGATTTTCTTTTGAAAATGTGACGCCCAACTAAAAATTTGAATGAGGAAAATTTTTTTTTAACTTGGCGAGTAATAACTTGTATAGAGGTTGTTTTTTGGAGAAATTTTCTCATAGCTGTTATAAGGCCTTCAAAGTGAATTTGAAAAGTTCTATTCAAGGCTTATAGATAAAGGTCCAAAATGACCTGGGTAAAGGCCTTCCGCTTAGTGAATTTATATTTAAGCTGCGAACAAGGCTCTCCACGATAAGCTAAAGGAAACAACTTATAAAAGACTTGAGTATAAAAGCTTTATACAAGCTAAATCTGCCTATATCAAGCGACTTATAATTAGTTTCTAGTTTCTTACAAGTTAAATCAGTAATTACAATTAGAAAGGTAAGTACCGAAGATCGAATGGAAGATGAGAAGTGCTAACAGAAAAAAGTCTTTTGTGGAGGAATTTCTTCCGTATTTCCGAAACGGTCTACTGTAGTACTAAAGTTAAACAAAATTAGCTGCATCCATTAGAAATAGTGTTCACACTTACGCTGTAATAAAGCAGCTTGCTGAGAAGAGTTAAAGTTTTTTGGTGCTATAAAACCTTCGCCAACAAAAGTTTTGTAACAGTTATATAGCTTGCATAATATGCGCTACACTGCCTTGCATAAGGCCTTTTCTTGTTTCTATATTAATTTGAACCTTATACAAGTTAGATTGTTAGTTTGAGCAAACTCCAATTCAAAACGGCAAGTCTACTTATGAAATATTAACGTTGGATTGATATGGATATGGATATAGAGTCTGAATTTAATGAACATTTACAAATTTCACCAAACATGCACGATTTACCCTACAAAAAGCGCACGCGGTTCAATATTTTCTTCCGCAACAGTGTGCATCTTTTGTAACACCGTATATAGACCGTTCCAACCATCAAACCAACAGATGTGAGCAATGAAGACAACAAAGTAAAATACACTCTCGTCCTCCAGCTCCAGCTCCAAGAGTCATGCTGCTCTGTGTGAAGCTCCTTGCCAAAAATATCTATTTAAAATGTAAATGGTCAATTCAGGAAGGCAAACTACGGTACGGACGTACGTAATACGCTTTTCAGAGCGGCGGTGTGCACCGTTTGAAGATGTAAGTAGCGAAGTTTTTGCTATCTGAATGAAATTAACATTAATTTTCGGCACATTAAGGATACAGTTTATACGGTTTTGGTCCCTCCAATCCTCTGCAAATCTTCTCAACTGAACTCAAGGAAAAAAAAATTAGAAAAAGAAAAAGAAAAAGAAGAAGAGAAAGACAGGTCCTTGTGGTTTAATAAATGAAAAGAAATATTCATTCTTGTGGTGTGCAGAGAAGAAAATTATTTTATACTCACAAAGTAGAGGAGGAAGCGACTATGAGATGGGATGAGGATGAGGACTACGTAGCTTTGAGATGAAGAGGAAGTACTACGCGTTTTATTTGTGTATCATTGTGCGATAATATTCAAATATTTGACAGAAGGATGCTTCTATAGCTGTGTCAAATGTTGTGAGTTTTTTTTTGGTCTCCGAGGGTTGGGGTTTCGAATTCAGTTCACAAAGAAAGAGAAGAGGGTAAATTAATAACGTTACGTTTGTATTAATATATATAAATGTATGTATATGTATAATTTAAAGGTGGAAATGTTGGTAATGATCCCTAATGAAGATGAGATGGCTTTTTAAGGACTTGGGCTGTTTTTTTCATTTTGTGAAATGAGACTGGAGTGGAGACTGATGTGGGATCATTACACAAAGTTCTCGCAAGGAATATAAGGATATAAGATTTCAACGTCGATTTCAATTAGGCTTTTTATTTTATCATCTAATTAGCATAGGAAACTTAAGTTGCCATTAGAAAGGCCTTCTTTTTCCTCTCTCTCTATTTTTCTCTGTGTATTTGAAGATACCTAATATCTGAATTTACATAGCATTTTTGATGAAGATAAATACGTACGTTTCCTTTTTCCTTCTGACATTTTGAAATTCTTAGAAATTTTTACTAACGAGATGATTTCTATTTGAAGTTTTCCAGGGAAATTAATTGCAATACTACTTCTTGAAATTCTTAGAAATTCTCAAACCATCGCAGTTCACTTTTGACTTCATTGATTCTGTTGGTCCTTTAAATGTAGATTTCAATTACATTTTAAGTCTTTAAATATTAATTTTTTTACACCATAAGTTGTATAACAATGGTTCATCATCACGGGAAGGAAATTTTTTAAGGAAATAATTTGCCGCCGTATATTTTTACATTCTTTTATTACCAATATGGTGTGTGTTTTCTGTAATTCTATATGTCCTTTGGTTCTCTCCATACACTACACACATTTTGCTGATTTGGCCCACCAGCTACCAGCCAGCACCAGCACATCGAAAGCATACAACCATCTTGTCATCTAAAACACCATTTGACAGAAAATGAGGATGTGCCCTGAATTTGAATTATACACAAAAGCAAGAAGAAAAGTAACATCGATAACGACGACATTTGATTCATGCAACTTGTTCTCTCTACCATTTACAGATAATTTTTTTGACACTATGGAACAATACCCAAGCATGCATATAAATCCTTTCCATCTCGACAAGGAATCTGAGAAACCAACTAGGACATCACGATCTCTTTTACAAAAAAAAGCAAAAAAAAAAAAATACAAAAACCCAACAGAAGATGGTGAAATGCCGTAAAATCCTTCTATTACTACCATCACTTGCGACTGACTGCCATGCCAGTAGGTAATACAACTCTGCACGTACTACTCCAACCAGCCAGCTCCAGCGTACCAAAACAAACGACGACGACAGCACGCTTCAGTCAGCCTCCAGCGGCAGCAGCGCGGCGAAATCCGAGAAGGAAGCAGTATTCCAGAACACAGCTAAAATCCCAACGAAACAATCTTCTTCGCAATTTGAATTCAATCATAGATGTTGGAACATTGAATTTATTCTGATATGGATTTGTGAAGTGACACTTTCCAAAAAAAAAAAAAAAATTAGACTGAAATTATTAAGCCGATGGTAGGGTCTTAGGTACTTGCTCGTTATCGAGTGTTGATGTTTCAGGAAGTGACTCATGTGGTGTTCCGAGATAAAATAGATAATTCAAATTATATGGTCAATATGATAAAGTCATTATAAGGTATTCAATATGGGCGAGTAGATGGAGGTAGATCGTGGTGCCGTCCTGCTGGAACCACATGTCATCTAGGTTTATATGATTCAATTTCGGTCACACAAAATTGGTAATCATCAAACGGTAACTTTTTGTGGATGCATCGTGAACCTACGCGAATTTCGCTTCTTTACCAAAAAATGCACTTAGTCGCTATAGATGATTTTTTCAGTAAAAATTGGGTCAAAGCACTGCGAAGCCCAGTCAGCGAACATTCGGTGTTGTCTATCATCAAGAACTTTGAGCTCCTGTGTCATTTATACCTTTTACGTAAGCTGAAGTTGTAACGAAGCGCCACATCTCTTACCTATTTTCAATATAAGTACATCATACATTCTACTTTTCTACGATACGTCATCGTCACATGATCCATTAATATCCCAATGCTTACACCACAAACAGCAACAATGAAGAAGCGTGTGTTAAAGCACATATAAAATTATCTTTGCTTTTACAACTCACACGATGTTGCTGCCGCCATATAACATAAGAAGGCGAAGAAGAACACAGAGAAGCAAAAAAAAAAAAAAAAAATCAGAGAAGCATGGAGCAATTCATCATTTTATTTTAGGCATTTATGTTTATCTTAGTTATTTTACCTCTCTGACTTCCCCCCACCAGTGGTAAGGGGTCTTAGTGGTTTTTTAGGCATTCTTTAGCTTGTTATTGAATTTAAGTATTAGTTTCCACCAGGGGCCTTATACCTGCTGATCGACCAGAGCGAAAGCCTGCTGTTTGCTTGCAACCTCTATGGTGCG
This sequence comes from Platycheirus albimanus, assembly GCA_916050605.2. Taxonomy (NCBI): domain Eukaryota; kingdom Metazoa; phylum Arthropoda; class Insecta; order Diptera; family Syrphidae; genus Platycheirus; species Platycheirus albimanus. The sequence continues at coordinate 14,062,639 of OU696698.1, read as the reverse complement.
TTTTAGTATTAAGTTCCACTTTATTATAATAACCATTTTTTGTTCCCAGAAAACAAATATTCAGCGGCGAGCCTAAAATCAGTGCGGACCGAAGGAATAACAACCGAAGAAGAATTTCACCGGTGCAACCTGGCTACCTGGGAAAATATAGCCTCTGAGCGGAATAACGAATTAAGCGTTTTAACGTTTAAAGATTAGAATAATGAATGTAAATAAACAATACAGTAACTATTATAATTTTGACATTTAAGGATTTAAGTAAAAATAATTGTAAATTTATTGAAGAATCTTAATCAAAGTTTTCCTTGTTTTTCTTTGATAACGATAACGAACCTGGACAAACCGGCGAGCGAAACCCCGGCTGGAAAGAAAAAAACACATCACAAAGTCCCGATGCAGAATTTGCCTAGTTGAAGTCTGCGTTATCCCAAGTTCTTGTGCACGGCGACGCGACGGCGAGGAATCGACTACCTCGGGTTCTGATGGTTACTTGTGATTGATTGCTAAGCCGGTGGTCTTAAGTTTGGCCGAAATATGATAAAGAATCGACTGTGAAGGACACCTAATCTAAATTTAAAAAAAAAATACTTTTTTATGAAACACTCAAAAAATGATGAAAAAAAATTAGAGAGCTTAATAATTATAGTTAGGTCATTTTTTAAGAAAAAATATTATCACCCTAAACATCCAAGCCCTTGGTAAAATTTGGCCAAGTTTTGAGCTACATATTCTCAAAAACATTGTTATACAGGGTGTTTCCTAATTTTTTGGCAATGATTTAATAAATTATTTTTTGAAATATTTTAAGAAAAGGATGCCCAATTGCTTGATTGATTTTCTAAAATCCCAGCCTTGTGGTTTTAATTTCGCTATTTTTAAGTCCATCCTTATTAAGTCACAATATTGGGGCAAGAAAGTCAAAGTATACTTTCATTGGAATTGTTTCTCCTTTTATCAAGTCATTGGCTATTTTTGAAGACACCAAATAAAAACACAAGAAATAATTTAGATTACCCCCGCTTAACATGGTAATAGTCTTGTTTCGATCCCTTCTCTTAATGGGTACCTGATACGTAGCATGATACGACTCCTAAATTAAAAATGTCTTTCCTTTAGTAAATTAAGTTTTATTTTAGATTTTTTTTTAACGGCACACGCGCTCAAGGGGTTTGTTATAGCCCTTTTAATGATTAGTCACAGCGCGACCGATAGGAAATTAGGGAGGAAGGGATAGGAGGTGTCGATGAACATTGGCATTGAATGTTTGAAGATCAAAATGGCAAGTACAAATTGTGCCAGGCAATTCATTCCACATTCGTGTTGTGCGGCTAAAGAAAAAATCCCTATATTTCACGGTACGTCCCAAATTAGACTCAAGTGTAAACTGATGACCATTTCTAGCAAGACGAGTATTATGGGGGAAATGTTTAAGGGGTGGAACTCAGCTGTTTGGTTCAATCACCAAAGGCTTCCTCTTCTATCTTCATACTCCAAAATTACAACAAAAGTTTTCAGCTTTTCGTGGTGGCCTCAAGAGGAATACCCTAAGTCGTATAAGAAAATGCCTTAATCGTGGATTTTAATGCATCCCCTTCGCAGGATTCAGCTCTCCTTCCTTCTAGACTAACTCATGATGGGATTTGGAAATCAAGTCGAATTTTTGAAAGCAAGTTGGTAAGGATTATTTCAAACGCTCTAAAGATCCTGCTTCACATTGTTTTTTATGTATGAAGTTTGCAACTTAAACGTCAGCAAAAAAACCAATGACTTAGAAAAAGCCTTTCAACATTTACACTCCTATAGAACACTAGGCAGGATACGGAGCGCAAGGAAACAATAATTAAGCAGTTTTCCTTTGTGCTTGTGTCCTCCAGTAATTGCTTCCAAATGCAAATAAGTGTCTTCAAAGAAAGTTCATATATGAGTACTCTTTCTCCAAACTCCATTTCAAACTTCAAAACCAATACTGTCCCTTCGAAGGATCAAGCAAAACCGAAAGAGAATAGAAATCACCACTCATCGCACATCAGAGCAGCTCCCCGAATCGGAGCTGCTTAGAATGTTTGATGATGATGATGACGATGACGATGAACGACAAGGCCCATGGCGACAAGGCCAATGAAGAACCAGACGAGCCACGACCGAAGACTATACACCGAGCACCGCGTCGCGTCGCACAGCCGCCGAGACGATCGAAACAATGTCGACGACATTTTGCAAACGTTAACAACGGTGATGATGGTAATTTGATTTCAGAACATGATTCATCGCTTTTTCGGTATTAAATTAGAACCCCTGAGGGGCGGGCCATCCGTCGTCGTACAGTCGGTTCAATTTGGTTTGGTTTAATTCGGTTCAGGTCGGTTCGGGTCGGGTCGGAGGCCAGGTCGGGAGTACAAATGCTCTGTCTGGGTGGGCGATGAAAAAGGGCGGAAAACTCTTCAAAATGTATGTTCAATGCTAATTTTTTAACCAAAAAAACAAACCTCCATTATTGCTGCCAGCACGGTCTGTTGTCTTAGCGCATTACTTACTCGTAACATAACCCATACAAAAAAGGGAGACCGAAAAATGTTTAAAAAAATGAATACAACCCTCGCACATAGAACTTACCACCACCATGTCCTTTGGGCCAATTTAGCTTCATTTTCAAAACCTATTCAAGTGCATATCGTAAAAATCAACATCCCACCCCTGAAATCTCTCCTTCTTTGTACCCAAAATGAAAAGGTGTGAAATCGAAATTAGGAAAGAACAAAACAGAACAAAAAAAAGTTTTTTTTTTAAATTTGGGTTCTCCATTCACTTGCACACACCCACCCCCATATCCCGGCTCCTCCACCTACCAACCCACGCAGGAGTTTTGAAGCTTAAAAGAAGCAAAGTAAACATTTTTGTGCAGGCAAACCACGTAGCAGAGCTGCCATTAATTTTGTTTTCTTCTTCGGAATTATTTGAATTCTCTTCCTCCAATGACAAACGCTGGGATTTGTCATTTGTCGAATTTAAATTTCAATTTGGCCAAACAATTTTGTTGGTTTTTTGTTCATTTTGTTTGCTCTGAGCTGCGAAGAACTCCGGATTCAAGGCTCCAAGCTGCATGCTCCAAGCTCCGAGTAGGTGGGTTTTCGGGTGGCACATTTGTGATAAATATGCGTGATCGTGATTCCTGAGTTGTGTGTGTGTGTTATTTTATTTTATATTTTTTTTTACTATCTAAAGGTGTGAGAAATGTCACCCCATTTATTGACAGGTGAAAATTCCAACACACGGCACACACTAAAAATCAATTTTGTTACCACCACCACCACAACAACCACTGCCACCGCCGCGCCGCCGACGCTATTTCCACAACAGTAGCTATGCTCTATTCTATAAGAGTAGGTACCCTACCTTCTACCTATACTAGATAGAGTATAATAATCATCGCATCACATACACATTAAGAACGGTTTTGTGAAATTGTTTAAGGAAAATTGGATGAATTTCAAAATTGTTTCTTAAGGATTTCTGCTTGCTTGAGTTCGAGTTGACAAATTATATTTATCTTCTTATCTATCTTTTGGATTAAATGGTTATGTGTGTGTGTGTGTGTGTGTACAAATTCTATAGCGTGTGTGTTGGCAGTCAATGAAAACAGAAATTTCCTAGAATTAAGGACTTATAAGTATTTAGTAATCAGCTTGAGATTTGATTCAGATGGTTGGTTCTTAAAGTATTTTGTTTTTTTTTAGGAAGATGGAAAAAGGCTTGGAAATTTATTTGTCCAAGAGAAAAAGGATCAATTGGATTTTTATATGTCAAAAGGCCATACGTCTGTTCTTGCCATTTTTCTGGTTGCATTTTTTTTTTTTTGAATCAAATGGGAATTTAACAAAGCAAGTCTAAAAATCATTCTTTGTTTGATATTACATTTCTTCAATCAAATCCTTTAATTCGAAATTCAAACGACCATAGTTTGAAGCCATATTTATTTTAGTCTTTGAAATATGTAGTTCTCATGTAGTTTGACGAAATAATGAAGATCTTGGGCTCATGATAAAGCGTATTTTTTGTAAAAGTATTCATTACTTATTTGTATTAAATTGGCAACACTGTTTTCATTGACAACCATATTTTGACATTTGCCAAGTGATTTATCTTAAGATTGAACAACTCATGCAAATCGTGCACATTTTTTACGAAAAACATGGAATACCGGTACATCGTGAATTGCTGTTGATCACGATTTTCACAAGAAAATTTTGTTCATCGATGAAGCTCATTTTTCGTTGAATGGCTACGTCAAAGTTGATGCATTTGGAGTGTAGAAGACAGTCTACACCGATAAACCAGAGACGATTGATTACTTTCAAAACAACATTTCACATGTTATCGTCGATATACGACCCCGACTGCTGCAATGATTAATCGAAAATTGGACTTCAAGATTGGACTCCATCCGAGCCAGCCGTGTTGGCCATATGCCATAAATACAATCATATTAAAAACATAAGCGAGAGCTACAGTACGTTTGTAACGAGCTGTTGGATACCCTATTCCCTATATTTTTGTATGTGCCAGCCGATGTTTAGAAACAAAAATCTTCTTTAGCGGACAAAAAAAAATTCAAAAACATTAATTTTGTGTGCTGTAATGTTCAATTATTGCTGGCACAATAAAAAAAGGTGCGCCACGCCCATAGTTAAAACTTTTTATAGCCAAGGCAATTGGTATGAGCTCAGTGACATTCAATTTTATTCTTGCAGATCGATTTGAACAAAACAAGACAAAACTTAAATTTTTAAAAATTAGATTTGGAATGGAAATAGCGATTATGTGTGTTTTTTTAACAATTCTTGGACCACACTCTGCTACGCAACCAAGTAATATAAATCCAAGTGTTCATCTGTTTACTTCAAAACTGCGACCGATAGTTAAAAAACGTTTAAAAATTAATGGATTATACGACTTTAAAATGGGCACCTTAAAAACGGGCGTGTCTTAAAAATTTGAAGCACTAACTGAGCTTTGATCAGTATTTAGACATAATGTGTAAAACTACAGTTGAATCGAGTAGTTTTTAAATAATCTTACCTGAACAAAGGTATTTTATCAAAATCACGCCTTTAAAAGTGGGCGTACTGAAAAAATGTACACAAGAAAATGTAGAGATATATTTCTCAAATAACGAACGGAAGGAAAAAGATTGAAATTGAATAATGGAAGTAGGTACCTTAATGTTTTTCGTTCTTTCATGAAGAGTGGGCGTAAGCCACCCCCAAAATTCAAAAATTTCTTTTCATACACAAACTTTTTAATTTCTATTAAGAGACGCAAATTTTTGGCTGGCGGGTTCATTATAAATACCGTTTATTTACAAAAACAATTTTTTTATAGTTTCTAGTGAAAGGGTGGGCGTCAGCGACGCCCAAAATCAATTTTTTTGATTTCATACACAAGATGTTTATGTGCAAATAATGCTTACAAAATTTAATGTTTTTCGCTTTAATATAACAATTATTGTTATTTTATTGTTAATTTATTGTTAATTGTAGCGGAAGAGTTGAATACATTATTTTCTTATAACTATATTGCACAATGTACAGAGTTATGGTATATAACTACCTTACTACTGACAATTTTTACTGATATTATTGAATTATTGAATGGAAGAAAATAAAATTTGATTTGAAGGAAAAGCTACATAAAAACCTTCATTGAACTTAAGATTAAAGAGGAAGAAGGGTGGGCGATGCAGTAAATTACAACCAAAAGCTAGGCAAGATAAAAACAACTATAGAAATGACATATAGATAGCAGGAAGAACAATATTCATGCCAGCTATAAATTATCGATATAAATAAATTAATTGATAGAAATATTACAATTTGAACAAATTAACAAATAAAGAGAACGGAAATTTCCAATGAACAATTAATTAACGCTTTAATGAAATTAAATGAATTAAACTTCATATAATAAATAAGATAAAAATAAATAATTAATAATAATAAATAATAAATAATAAATAATAAATAATAAATAATAAATAATAAATAATAAATAATAAATAATAAATAATAAATAATAAATAATAAATAATAAATAATAAATAATAAATAATAAATAATAAATAATAAATAATAAATAATAAATAATAAATAATAAATAATAAATAAAAAAATAATTAATAAATAATAAATCGAAACAGTTGTTTTTATGCTATACATCGAGGTTCGAAATAAGTCTATTATTTGAAGATATGCAAGAAACACTATAGCGCTCATTGAGCTTAGAAATTCTAGTCGAAACCAATTCAATATTAGACATTTTGTGCAATTCATCAGTAGAAAATGACCACGGAAGCTTGAGGATCATTTTCAGTACTTTATTTTGTGAAATTTGTAACTTTCTAACATGGCTCTTCGCACATTTTCCCCAGACCGGTGAGCCATAAAACATTATTGCCTGAAAAATTACTTTATAAATCAAGAGCTTGTTACTGTTATTAAGTTTCGATTTGCGGTTTATGAATGGATATAGAACCTTGATTGTCCTACCTATCTTTTTAATGGTTTCTCGGATGTGCAAATTAAAAGTTAATGTCTTATCGAGGTGTACCCCAAGATATTTGGCACTTGAATGCCAGTCAATCCCTATTCCATTTATTCGGAGATTATTACTTGGTAAGAAACAGGGCTTTCTTTTCCTTGTGAAAAAGATAGCCTGGGTCTTCGAAGCATTTATTTTGATCTTTCAATCATTAAAATAATCTTGTATTACATCAAGCGCTGATTGCAAATTGATTTCAATGGTAAAACCAACTGAATCCGAGGTGTAAATACAAGTGTCGTCAGCGAAAATCGCCTTATCGCAGTTTGTTAAGCATGGGAAGTCGTATGTGAAAATGATGTATAGGATTGGGCCGAGAACTGATCCTTGGGGAACACCTGCAAAAATATCCAACGTTTCTGATAAGCAGTTGTTAACGGAAACCATAAATTGTCTGCTATACAAAGAGGACTTTACAATTTTAATTAAATACAAAGGAAAATTCAGTCTCAAAAGTTTGTGGAGTAGACCATTGTGCCACACTGTGTCGAACGCTTTTTCCACGTCGAGAAGTACCATTCCTGTGCTTTTTCCTAGTTTAAAATTTGATTTAATATGACTGGTAATGCGGTGCACTTGGTTAACTGTGCTGTGATGAGCTCTGAAACCGAATTGTTCAGGTGGTAAGATATTTCGTCTGTCTGTTTCTAGGTCTATTCTTCGTTTTATAACCTGTTCAAAGCATTTACTAAGGGAACTTAATAGACTTATTGGTCTATAAAAACCGTTTATTTACAAAAACAATTTTTTAATAGTTTCTATTGAAAAGTGGGCGTCAGCCACTCCCAAAATCAAATTTATTGATTTCATACACAAGATGTTTATGTGCAAGTAATGCCCACAAAATTTAATATTTTTCTCTTTAATATAACATTTGTTATTTTATACAAACAATATTGATGGTTTTGTATGAAAAATGGGCGTCAGCCACGCCTAAACTTAAGTATTTTTATTTAATTAGAAGAAAGTTTACCTAAAGCTTACGTGTGCAAAATTTTAGCGTAATGCTTTTATCGTAACTGTACAAAGAACATAAATTAATTTTACCAAATTGAGGTTGTTCATCCAAAATGGCGATTGTGGGCGGATTTTACCGGTTCAAAAAATTATCTTTACTCTTGAACCAAAGATTATATATATATACCAAATTTCAGCTTTCTATAGCTGAAAAATTGTGACCTCTAGAGAGTATACGGACGGATAAACGGATGGACATGGCTAAATCGACTAGTCTTTTTATTCTAAGTCAGAATATATACACTTTTCCGTACCTAACGGTATTATTTCTCTATGTTACAAACTCCACACCAAATACAATATACCCATTCTATGGAATAGGGTATAAAAAAATGGCTTATAATTATCACGATTTTTTTCATTGAATAGTTCAATACCTCTAAATAAAACACCCTTTATAGAAATAAAATTCCTGCTTAGACTGGGACTCGAACCAGAAACTCCACCATACCTTTGTCACCCGCCACCCATCGTGAATCACATCCAAGTTAATTAAAGCGCATTTAAATTAGTTGCTTTTATGATTTCTGAGTACAGAAATAAAGGATTTCGTTTTAATAATGTTTTAGTTCCAAAAATGATTATAGTTACCTAGCTACCTACAGTTTTTTTGTAATTAAAAATTCCTCCCAAACCGATGAAGCAGTCAATATTAATATTTTTTTTAATTAACACGCTGCAACTCCATCACCAAAGGATATTTTCATCGTATTGTAAAATCCAATTTCTGTTTTCGGTTCCATATCTCCTTTTATGAAAAAAATAAATAAAAAATACCTTCTCCTTACAATTTTTAATTTCAATTTTCAAATGCAACCGCATGCTCAATATTTACAAAGCAAAACTCATTCCAGGAACGATTTCTACTTACATCAGTATAGCACAATAATAAATGAAGCACGGTAACCTAGTTTTGTACGTCGTAGCGTCGATATGATTTTCAATTTTGTGATACACACATACATATCCATGTGATGGGATGATGGTTAAAGTACACTATTTCAACTCAACACTCATGAACCAAAAACACTATCGATTTCGAAATCTCAACCCAGGGAATTATATCGAAAGGACATCAGCCATCTATAAATAGGTACACTACGGAAACCCTCTGTACCCAAAGGATTTCAAATTCACTATAAAGGCACATATATTATAGATACACAGACACACTCATACATAGTTAAGGTTATAAGAAAATTGTACAAATCGTACTTTGTACACCCGAATATTGAAGTGTAAATAAGAAAATTCAGCGTGATATTCACAGCACGTCCTTGGAGAATATTCTTAGAATTTCGAATATACTCTCGCTGTTCCTTCCATCTTACCCCATCCCATATATCGTATAGTTGTTATCAAATCAACCCTATTTTAAAGTGAATTTTTCTAGCATCGCTCTTGTATACCTACCTCCATCCTCCAACTCAAACCCCAACTCAAACCCCAACTCTAATATTGAAGTTGAATTTGAAATTGAAATTGAAAAAAAGCATTCCTGATTCCTATATTATGGTTTGTAATGTTAGCCAATTTCTATTAACTTTGTTAACCAAACACACAACGGAATCAAGTCGGAAAGAAAAACCGCCACGATGCGATGAAAAAAAAAAAAAGATATCCACAACATCCTCGGAGTCAAGCATTCTGACCAAAATAGAAACGATATCAAGATCCTGATAAGGGAAATGAAAAACGACACTCAATTGAATATTCCAAAACAGTTTTAAGACCAAGCAACTGGAACCGAGAAGTCCAGACTACTTGTGGAGAAGGTATCGAAAAAAAAAGAACACCCCAGCCATCCCAGTCAGCCAGCATCGTTATCAACTAAACTTAACTGACTGACTGCAACAACAACAACAAAAACATCAACAATGTTGGCAACTGTTGCAGAATCGAAATGCTCAGCACGTTTACTCTTAAGCTTTCTAATGAACAACAAAATGTAGATAAGGTTTCCAGGTACCAGGACGAGAATGATGATGAGGCACATGGGGGTACGAAAAGGTGCAAAAAGCAATTCAAAGCCATTCTGTGTTTCCTGCTGCTGCAAGAGGGGAATGCTTCGCAAGCAACTCCTTGGTCACTAGACTTTGTTCGGGGTACGAGAAGGCAAAAGCAGTTTGATAAACAACATTTTTTTTCCAATCGCAAGCATCCTCATCGTCGTGGACTAGCTATGTACCTTATTCTTCTACTGCATTCGGTACCACATTGGATTGGTGAGTGAGGTGATTTGATGCAACAGATTACAAACTACACGAGATACTCAACTACTGTCCGAGACCAGTTACGCTGAGTGTATGCTTGCTCGAAGAATGAAACCCATTTTTTAGAATTCTAAAAATTCTTAGGCATTCGTATGAGTTTTGGAAAAAGTCAGAAGAAAATGAAAAGAATTGAAGAATAGTCCTGAAATGTGGAGTCAAGCCTATGAGCCCATATTTGGGTATGGAAAAAATTGTCCCAAAGTAGTTCATCTTGGACACCTTTTGGCATAAAACTGTGATGGTTGCGTGATTCTTCAACTATGGACTGATTCTCTTACTTCAATTGGACTGAATGGCTGATTGGCAGAACTCTTGAAGATCCAGCCACAATGGTTTGCTGAATTGTTCATTCATCAGGTAATCTATCAAAATGGAGAAACCAGCAAACAGAAATTGAAAGCCGAAGTTATTGTGAAGCTGGCATCAAATTTTGACTTGAGGAACTGCAATACATAGATTTTGTCCTCTTTTTAGTCCCTAAGGGCAGCTATCATGCTCCGGTCTATTGTGGAAAGAGTTGACTCAAGAGTTGATGTAAATATTTGCAATAAAAGACTGCGTTCATTAACTGCGTTAACGCCCTGTGGGACACAATAAATCAGCTGAGTTCCAATGTGGCTCTTTTGGGTGTGTTTCCAGAAGGAGAAATATCTTGACCATACTAAGCTGAGCTTATGAAGGTAATATGCAAGGACTTATGGACTCAAAGGTTACTTCTAATCCATTCAAGAAAAGGCTAATCGACACCAAACACCCAAACACGAATTTTTGAAAAAAATTTCTCTCAAAGACGTTCTCAATCCTTGTTTGCCTGTTAAACGGCAGCAGCCAAAAGACTCATAGTCCAGAAAAATGCCAAAGAAAGGAAAAAATTAGATCCTGGCTGAAAATTGCCACTATCATTAGCAATGGAGCAATTGCCTCAGCTACACGTTTGTGGAACAATTTTTGTCTCTTAACCAAACCGTTTTTCAGTAAATTAAAAAAAAAACCGTATGTTTGTGACCTTTGACACCTCGTAACTGACCTTGCGGTCATCGGATATGTAAGGAACTCTCTCAGTTTATAAAGAGTCCCATTACCAATAATCGTGCCAATTTTCAGCCAGGATCTAATTCTGGCTATTTTTCCTGGACCATCGCAGTATTATGGAAAGAGTTGCAGGTTTTTAAAATATTATTGGAATCCCATTTGGTTGAAAGACCAAGACACCACGGTGATCAATAATCGAAGAAGACTTATGTGGCCATTTTTTGTTGGCCACGTCAGAGCAATTTGTTTTGCTCTAAGAGCAAACATTTTTTTTTTGATCTGACAGCGAAATTTTGATTTCTATTGGTCAAAAGCTCTCAGAGCAAAGTCTAAAATCTCATTTTCAAACGAGATTTAACACACACACCACAAAACTTTTTGACATCTCTCGAAAAGCAGTTTCGTTTTTGCCATTGCGAGAAAAGAGCCTATAAAAATACAAAAAACAGATAAATTTCGTTATGGTTTCCATTGGGCGAGCAAAATCTGAAATCTGAGATCAAAATCTGTGATTGACAAAAAAAATTTCAAATTGAGAGATAACACTGCAAAAGAAGTAATATGAAGATATTCTTTGCTTCCCAATGCTTCGACCAGGATATGAAGGAAAGAAAAAGATCTTGTACCACGATATTGGTCAAGAAAATACTTGTTTTTTAAACACTTAAGTAAAATTTGACATTGGAAACACTCAAGCCTGAAGACATACCAATATCTCGAAAAAGACTATAAGAGTCAGCTTATTAAAACTGCTTTTCCCAGCAACTTGGCACGACTGAATGGTCCACCTTATTTCCTTCCAGACTTCTATCCTTCAGGTGTATCTATGTTTCAAGTGTCTTTGCTCTGGATGAACTTGCTTGAAAAAAAATCCAAACCGAGCGAAAACAAGTGGAAGACAAAAAACAAAAACAAAAAAAACTCCAACTAAAGTGAGAATGTTGAAGGAAAATGTATCTATTTTTTCCAGAACCAAATAAAAAGAATATGGTTTACCTTCTACGGCCAAACGAGCTTGGTCAACAAACGAAGTGAAGCAATTTCCATTCATTGGCTACAAGATTATACGATTGATGTTTATGAATACCTACCCTTGTCTGGTCCATGTCCACCACGTCCATTGGAGACTATCATATCTCCAGCCCTGCACTTCCATCACGATTCACGAACAAAATGTCTGAATGTGCGCTTCCTACCTGTGTGCTTTTCAAAGTTTCCTATCAGTTTATTTTTCATTGCACAAAACAAAAATATAGTACAAAAAAAAAAAAAACACAAACATTTTATTTCATGTTTTTCCAACCATATAACTTCTGTTTATAACTTTGTTATGAAAATTTTCCTGAATGAGTGGAAATTCTGGAGAAAAAAAAAAACTCACCATACAACGAAGCCGAAACCACCGGACCGCCATTGCTGCCACCTCACCGTTCGTTGGCAGGATATGAAAAGGAGTAGCTAGCTAGTATCTACTGAAATATTATATCTGAATGCCAGTGAATGGAAATGATGAACCATAAACCAGAGTGTATCAAAAACGCAAAACACTTAAAGTGCGGTTTTGAAAAGAGATGTTTTTTTTTTTTAATATTTTATTTAAGTTATTTTTAAATTTTATTTCATATCCTTCGCCACGAACCGGCCCGGCCCGACTATGGCCACGGATTTATGTTATATTGTTTTAAATAATTGTATGCATTTTTCAGGAAGTGGTTTCGTATTCAACGAAAATTTATATAATAGAAAACCACTGAATTAAAATTGTTCATTCAACAAAAATGCACAGAGCAACAATTTTGTTGTTGTTGCTTGCAGTGTTTTCCAAAATTGATGGAATTAAGTCGAATTGAGTTAACTGTAAGTATGATGTTGTTTATAACTATTTTAAGCTAATAAAGATAAAGTTGTGTGTGAGGTTATAATGGGAACTAAAAGAGGGCGAGCGTCTACATGTGAACTGCACATTTGAAAAGGATCACTAAAAAATCCAAGCAACATTTTGGAATAGTTCAACGATTTGTAGCTACAATTGGATAAATACTTGGAATGGAACCAAGTATTTTAAGGCACTCATCACAAAATATGTATATGGTTAGGTATATTCCTTAATAGCAGATGTGTAGACGGTGTTATCGAGTAATAATAACATTTCCTGGCGAGATAGAGGGGAACGCAATGCCGTCTTTAACATAAGGGCACACGGGGCCCGTGCCCAGGGCCCCGGAAAGCTGATATATTCAATTACACTATACAACAAGTTTGCTCTCTGGAAAACTATAAAATTTCTAGGATAAATCAAATCCACTTTTCAGTTTATTGAAACATTTATGAAACAACCTTTTTTATTCACTTTCTCTGGTAACATTTCGGTCAAGATCTCAAATGGCGTCGGCTGTTTCATACTCTACCATTTTGACAACTTGCTGGAAGGCGGTAGAACTTCACATTATCATTTGAAGCTGACTATGAATCTTCTAACTATTGACAAGCCAACGTGCACAATGACCAAGAATTCAGCGCAAAATCATCATCTGGGATAAATGCACGATGACGCATAAACGAGTTTTGAGGCAATTGACCGAACGATTAAAAGATTTTTAAGTGATTCGAGACAAGAAATAGAAATTGGACTACGAACATGAGAGTCACATTGCAGAGCGACCCATCAACTGCCTAACTCTCGAGACAACTGCTGGCGTTTGACAATGGCCAAATTCCCGTTGATGTTTTGACTGGATTGATATTGTTTCTGCAAATTTTTGAGAGTTCACATCCTTATCGAAGGAAGGGCTCGTCAACAAAGTGTTCCCCGGAATCGCACAAAGCTATACAAATCTCGATTGGATTAGTGAACTGGTAATACTGGCAGCGAAGAATAAGAACGCTGATAGCTTGAATTTCATAATTCAAAGCCTAATCGTTGGAGAACTGCATCCACACAAATCCGTTGACAGGGTGACCGACGAAGATGAAGCGGCCAACTATCCGAAGAAATTTTTGAATTTGCTTGATATGTCAGGAACTCTGCTGCATAATTAACAGCTGAAAGTGACTAGGTTCAAAGGAGTGGAAGTCCTTATCCCACAAAATCCGATTATTTTCCAACTGATCTTCCATTCCATTTCAAGCGAATTTAGTTCCCCTTTATACTAGCTTTTGCGATGACAATCAAAAAATCGCAAGGCCAATCGTTGGAAGTCTGTGGGATTAATCTCGAATTTCCCTGTTTTTCGCACGGTCAGCTGTACGTTGCCTGCCCGCATGTTGGCAAACCGTCTTTACATTACATTACACCTTAATCTACTCCGTCGATGAATTAACAAAGTCGACACATTTACAAGACTGAGGCCATCGCAAACGATCTTTGCTGTTTTCTTGACGGAAAATCATTGTCAACTATTAATTACACTCTCTACTTTTTTCGATTCCATTCCAATAATATATATTGAAATTTGATCTATAAATACAAAATGTTTTCACTTTTTTAACTTTCCAGCAGGGCCCCAAATTCTTGTGTGCCCAAGGGCCCCGGTATGGCCTAAGACGGCCATGGCGGGAACGGAGCTATTAGTACCAGAGGTGAGAAGTAGCAACTACACAGCAGTTGCGGTGTACTTTGTTTTATACATATTGTAAGAACCAGTTTCTTCTAAATTGTATTTGGGTAAGGTTTAATTTTATAACTATAGTTAGTTAAAGACAAGTTTTCTGAATTTTTGGGGACAATTTTGACAAATTAGAAGGTACTCCGTAATGAACTAAATTCATCATTTTACCCACCTTCTTCAAGTCTTTCGATATCTCACTGTTTTATTCCTTATCCGATTATAATAAACTATTTTTTTTACATTTTTTAATGGACATTGTTAGAACTTTCCCCATAAACGGGGTAAGTTGGAACATAGTGTACTACTTTTTATTAGAAACCATAAAAAAATTGTATTTGCAAATAAACAGTATTTATAATGTATCCACAAACCCAAATTTGCGCGTCTCTAAGTCGAAACTAAAAAATTGTGGATAAAATAATTTAATTTGGGGAGTGGTTTACGCCCACTTTCCATGAAAGAACAAAAAAGTAGTTTTAAAAACTTGAGGTACCTTCCAATATTCAATGTTCATTTTTTTCCGTTCGTTTATATGAAAAATATATCCCTACATTTTGTTTGTGCAATTTTTTCAATACGCCCGCACTTTTAAGGGCGTGATTTATATAAAATACCTATATTGGGGTAAGATCGTTTAAAAACTATGTCCAAAAATTGATCATCGATCAAAGCTCAGTTAGTGCTTTAAATTTTTTCTTACAAATTTGTATGACACGCCTACTTTTAAGGTGCGTTTCCGTCAAAAGCCTTTAAATACATTGATGTGTTAATGTTTCCTTACTTTCGGTTGCAGTTTTGAAGTGAGAAGATGAACATTTCGGGTTTTATACCCTATTCCATAGAATGGGTATATTGTATTTGGTGTGGAGTTTGTAACATTAGAGAAATAATACCGTTAGGTATAGAAAAGTATATATATTCTGACTCAGAATCAAAAGCCTAGTCGATTTAGCCATGTCCGTCCGTCCGTCCGTCCGTATGTATACTCTCTAGAGGTCGCAATTTTTGAGCTAGAAAGCTGAAATTCGGTATATATATTCTTTGGTTCAAGAGTAAGGCTAAGTTCTTGAACTGGCAATATCCGCCTAAAACCACGCCCACAATCGCCATTTTTGTTGAACAACCTCAATTTGGTAGAATTAAATTATGTTTTTTGTACAGACAAGTTACGATAAAGGCATAACACTAAAATCTTGCACACGTAAACTTTAGGTAAATTTCCTTCCAATTAAATAAAAATATTTCAGTTTGGGCGTGGCTGACGCCCATTTTTCATACAAAACCATCAATATTGTTTTTATAAAATAACAGTTGTTATATTAAAGCAAAAAACATTAAATTTTGTGGGTATTACTTGCACATAAACATCTTGTGTATGAAATTAAGAAAATTGATTTTGGGCGTGTGTGACGCCCACTTTCCACTAGAATTTAGAAAAAAACTGTTTTTGTAGATAAACGGTATTTGTAATGAATCTGTAAGCCAAAATTTTGCGTCTCTTAGTAGAAACTAAAAAGTTTGTGTATGAAAAGAAATTTTTGAATTTTGGGTGTGGCTTACGCCCATTTTTCATAAAAGAACGAAAAACGTAGTTTTAAAAAAATTCAATTTAAACCTTTTTGCTTCCGTTTGTTATTTGAAAAATATATTTCTACATTTTCTTGTGTAAATTTTTTTCAATACGCCCACTTTTAAAGGCGTGATTTTGATAAAATACCATTGTTAGATAGGTAAGATTGTTTAAAAACTACTCGATTCAGCTGTAGTTGTACACATATGTCTAAATACTGATCAAAGCTCAGTTAGTGCTTCAAATTTTTAAGACACGCCCATTTTTAAGGTGCGTTTCCGTCAAAAGTCGTATAATCCATTAATTTTTAAACGTTTTTTAACTATCGGTCGCAGTTTTGAAGTAAAAAGATGAACACTTGGATTTATATTCCTTGGTTACGTAGCAGAGTGTGGTCCAAGAATTGTTAAAAACACCCATAATCGCTATTTCCATTCAAAACCTAATTTTTAAAAATTTAAGTTTTCTCTTATTTTGTTCAAATCGATCTGCAAGAATAAAATTGAATGTCACTGAGCTCATAACAATTGCCTTGGCAATACTAAGTTTCAACTTTGGGCGTGGCGCATGCCTTTTTTATTGTGCCAGCACTAATTGAACATCACACCACACAAAATTAATGTTATTGAATTTTTTTTTTGTCCGCTAAAGAAGAATTTTGTTTCTGAAACTGAAAAATCGGCTGCCTGCGGGAGGCGATCTCATACACATACAAAAATATAGTGAATAGGGTATCCAACAGTACCTACGTTGCAAAAGTATACTAGCTCTCGCTTATATTTATTTTCAAGCTTACTTTTACGTTCATGATACACTCTAGACAAATTCCCATATAATTTCTGTTGCTGTATCATAACTTTATTTGTTTCATAAGTTGACTTTCCTCATGTATGGTGCGTCTTAAACAATAAGTGAAGAACTCCCTATATTTCTCGAAGCAGTACCCATCTACAATTAGTGATGAACTCTACTTAGTGCGATTATGTTCTCATTTCTTCCGCTTGCATCCATTTAAACCCTCGTCTCCTCAAATAACAGGCAAAGGATATTATTCAGGATAAGTATTTCCGTTCCACACGGCAATTAATACATACCGTTGTTGGCTAAGACCAACGCCTCGCCGCCGCCGTTTAATGTTACCTCTCTAGACCTACAACGAACAACGGTATAAGCTATGAGCATAGGAATCTACAACTATGCAACCTACTTGTAGAACTTGTAGAAGAGAGTGAAGAAAATCTCCAAAACTAATTTCCACTCTAACGATCCGCAAAATCTTGGAATTTCTCACTAGGTTAGGCATCCGAGTGCTTTCATAATAGTTTCAAACAAATTAGTCTTCTCAGTCTTCCGTGGAATATCCTTTTGTCGACATCAAACCTACCGCATCTATTGTAGCGCACCACCAACCGCAAGCGGCTTCAAAAAGGATATATAAGCTCAAAATGGTAAATCTGCACCATTTTATATGTGGTTTTGCTCTCTTCCTAAATGAGTACCCAGAACCACACATACACACAGACACAATATAGACATACGTTCGAGCCCATTTATGAGATCGTTAAGGACATCATAATTTCAAAGATGAAATCCTTTTCGAAAGGTTAGCTCTATAGCTTATAAGATGTCGTCGATGTCGTCGTTGTAGGAGGCCGCCATGCTGCCATACTGCCTTTGCCGGTGCGGTCTTCATCCACAGGAAAGTGGAAGCGGAAATGAGTTCTCATAATGTGCCTTTACCATCAATTGGCTGCTACCTGTCAACCACAGGGTTATAGTCCCCTCCCCCGTCCCCTCCCCCGTCCCCCCTTAGACCCACAATTGACGTCTTCTTTACCAATTTTAAACCGATATCAATTGAATCCGAATCCTTGAATCCTTTCGCAAGAGCGACCGACCTGGAGAGGAATTGCTTTTGCAAAATGGAAAACGATTTTAGAAAATCTTCGTGCGACATTTTGGAAACGTTGAAATGGCATAAACTGTATCTCTGCCTCAATTGAAATCCCGTCTTTGAAACCAACAACAACAACAACAATATAAACCCAACAATGGGCAATATAGAGGACGACTCTGCTACTACTGCTACTGATGTTGCTCTTGGTTCTGATGCCGCTGTTGCTGCTGCTGTGATGCTGCTGCTGCGTTACAAAAGGAAAAAGGACGATGGAAATTCAATTACGAAAATTATTTGCTTGGCTAGTCGCCGGGACTGAGGCGTGGAATATTGTATAGGGCAAAGGATCCAGTTATTTCCGTACATACCTACCCCATCCTCATCCCCATCCATAAGTCCCAAACTTCGACCAACTAGGCCAGACCGGGCCAGGACGGGCCGGGTCGGTTCCGTACACTATAACCGCACAATAATTTCACCAGTTTTATAATGAAATTTCTGTGAAATATTGTACCGGAATTTTAAAATTATTTGGTTCATTAATTCCTATTTTGATCGGAGGGGAGTTTTTGTTACTGGCTGAGGCTGAGGCTATGTGCTGTGTATGTTGGGGTCGCCCCGGTCGGTGTGTGCTTTCTTGGTCCTTTTTTGGAAGGTGGATGGTTTTTTTTTTGTTCCTTTTTTTTTATTTCCATCTAGCTTTATGTGGTAGAGAGGCATGGGAGTAAAATTATTTTGAAATTATGTCTATGCCATCAGTTTTTCGTTTTCCTTTTTGTGTCGAGGAATTTATTGTGCACAAAGCTATGCTCGAACTCGTATGGGATGATGATGTAGGATTTGGAAGGATGGGATTATGCTTTTGGGCTTACCGAGGTTTTAGTATTTTGAATGTGTTCAATAATAATTGACGGTTATTTTACAGAGAAACATCTGTTTTGGAAAATTATTTTGTAAGGGGGTGGACACTGGGATATTGAACAATGATGGAGGTTGTGTATGAGTATGGGTGTGTGTGCCTGTGCATGTTTTGGACACAAAACTTAATTGAAACTTTATACTCAAATAAGTTTTGAAATAAATGTGTGTGTTTTTGAAAAAATAATTGGATGGAGTTGATAAAAAAAAATTGGTCTGGTATATTATCATGGGAGGTAATATTTTTCAAATTGGTAGGTTTTGTGAAAAAGAAAAATTTGATTTGGTTTCAGGTTACTAAACGCTTAGAGCTATGTACAAATTTCAAATTGGAATTTTTATTTCGCACAAGCACTGATATTGGTCTTTTGGCATTTTTATTAAAAAATACGGTACGTTTCTGCTATTTGTTTTTATATTTAAGTATTTTACTTTCTTTTATGTAAGTACGTTGAAGTATATTTCTGGGCCAAAAGAATTGTCGTTTTGAGTCCTTTTTAAAAAAATATTAACATTTCTGTCTATGTTATATTTTTGAAAGGACTTTTCAATAAGGACGGGTAGATATTGAAACGGAATAAAACAAGCTGTTTGTTAGGTAATAAAATAATTCTTCATTTGAAAGGCACATGCAGGCCGCTGAACTGCTGAACTTACTGGTTTGAATTTGGATACGCTTCTTGATTGTCAGAAATTTAGCTGGATCTCTGGGTCATAAGAATTCGCCATCTTGCATGCTAAGCTACCCTTGATGACTTCCAAGTTTGTTTGTATTCTTCCAAAGGAGTAATTTCGCTATACCGTCGTCATGTTTTCAGACTTGTTCATCTAGTCCCTTTCAACAATTTAACTCACGAAATGAATTGCACGCGATAGATCTTCTGAGTAATGTGCATTTAGTGGTCCTTTTCAAGAGTAAATCTTGCCTTAGCCTTGAAGAAGTGCATTTTAGATAGTCGTTCAGGTACGGTACGGTTCTACATTTGGTGTAGCTCCCTTCCATTCATCCAGAGTATCCAAGCTGCACCCAGGAATGATAAGTAGCGAAGTGTGTCCAAATAGACACTTCATCTTTGGTAAATGTGACAGGCTCGCTTTGCAGGGATATCGTTTTTAACGTTCGACTTTTCAAAATGGAATTATCAAAATTTTAAGAGAAAGCATGCACATTTCAACCTTCAAAACTGACGTGGTTGGAATATATTTCAAAAACTGAATAGCTTAATCATCTTCGGCCAAACTGTACAATACAAACATTTTTCTAGACAACGTTAAATATTTATCAAAACATACAAAACCAAGTCAAGGATTTGTTTTTCTTTCCCAACTATTTTGCACGTTCATCCGATTCATTTCATTTTCGCCCACATTACCTTCAAGGCACACCTCTGAAACCACAGCAAGAAATCCCCCATAGATCCGTCATTATACATCAAACCCACATTCACACACACACACACACAGCTCCTGAAGGTAAAGTTAACCTTTTCTGTTCCCATCTAATGTCCCTAATCGAAGTACAGAAGCGCAAAATAATAACAATAACAATGTCAGACGGTTATTGAGATGCCTGGACTATAACATGACGACCACGACCATAACATCGATCGTCTGGAACCCACCCACACGTTGCTGAAACAAATTCATTCTTCGACAAAAAAAAAAAATATCCTGAACCTGTCAGAACCTATCCAGCAAAGTGTAATTTGTATTTTTAATTTATCAACGTGACGATGCAACGTCAACCCACAATGTGTGCCGCCGCCGTGTGCGTGTTGTGTTTAAATACAATATATAAGCTGATTCTGATACCAGGTCTTGGCCATATAAGGGTTTTCTTGGATGATTCTGTCACCTTGAATGACACGCCAAGCCAACCGGTCGGTGGAAGCATCCGTCAATCTAATGGAAATGGACCGGTGTTGTTCTCCTGAGTGTGTTTCCCCAGTTTAAGTGTCCTTTTATCGCCAAGACAGCTAAAACATGACCAAAAAATAAAGGCAATTTAAAAACCATCCACAAAGGTGTTGCCAGGTGGACGTTTTTTTTTCTTACTAATAATTTTCTTAAACACTTGGGGTATTTCGAAACATATACGGAAAAATATTTGACTTTTAGAGATTCCTTTTGACTGGCTGATTGAATAGTTTCTAAAAAAATGTCACGTTCAAAATTGATGTTTTTAAAAAACCGTTTTTCTACCAAATAATCCCGTTTCTAACAACTAAGGTAACAAATTTTACAGTATTTCTTCTAATGACCACATGAGCACCTCAAAAACTACAATGGCAATGCCCCACACTCAACCTGTCAGCTGGGCTAAAAATAAAAACCACGCCATCTTTTGGTTGTACTGCCACAACATATCGATTCAATTTCATCCTCGAATGGAAGCATTTTCCTGTGTGCTATTCCTGGCTCTGTTTCCGCTACCCCCATGGCATTGTGTATATGGGGACCATCATCATGTTGATGTTGTGTGATGCTGCTTCTGTGGCACCATCAGTGGCGGGTGTTGTTATGTTTTTGATGCAGAGTCCCTGGGAGTAGGTATATTTGTATCTATCTCCTCAAATGGATTTACTCCCGTCCGCAATAATCTTATTACGAGTTAGTTGTTCGAACCTAATCAATTACCTACATAATTACAAACTTTGCTAATCTGCTTACGAACACATATTTAGCTATCAGAACGGGATAGAGCGAGAGTAAATGAATGGATGGAACAACTGCGAACATAATTGTTCTTTGTTGTTGTTGTTATTGTTTTCGTTCCAATGATGCTGTGTTGGTATAGATGCGGAGGACGATGGAGCAGATAAATGTGTTGGTAATGCCATTTTCGAGGTAAAGTGGAATAGAATTGTGTGCCCTTAAGTGGGTTTGTTGGGGGCAACGAAGCATTTCTGAAGATTAGTTCACCATCAGAATCCTGATCGGTATTAATTGTTCCACACACATCATGTTAGAGCTTATGGAGGATATGTTGGAATTTCGGCATGTTATGGCTTTGGTGCAGTAAAAATGTTAAAATCTTTCTTTCACATTATGCCAACCATTTTTATTATTTAACACACATTTTTGGTAATAATTTCTAATACATTATTTTCATCTGGCAACTTTTTTTTTTAAGTAATCACTGGGATGTTGCATATTAATTCACATGATTTTTATAGTTTTTAGGAAATTTTTGTACAAACTGCAAGTCCTAGCAGTATTTGGATAAATTTCGCTCGGATAGAGAATCCCGGTGGTGGTTTAAAAACTAGAAATTGGTCTAAAACACAAGTTTTGAAATTTCATAATTTAAAAGATCTGGCCAATCATATAGCCCTGCTTGCTGGCGGGGTCGTTGCTGGCACGCTGAATCGGCCTGAGCCTCGTCGGAGGCAGTGGGATCTCAAAGTCGAACTTTTTCGAAATCGGCTCCAAAGATTTTGATGAAACCTTCTGAGTGCTGTTTTGTTAGGAAAGTCTATTTTTTGCTTAAAATAGGGTTTTCGAAATTTGTATTCTAACTGTCTGTAGCTCTCATAGACATTATGATACAACTACTAAAGATATGGCATAACGCAACATAAAATGTAAAACTGCAAACTCTATGTGCCTCCGTGACGTAGAGCCACGAGCAGTGCAGAAAAAAACAAAAACAAAAACGCGATGAACGAAACAAAAATGAAAACGGGAAGGCGCCATCTGTTAAGTCGTATCATGCATAGAACCGGTTTTTTTTTAAATCAGATTTTCTCAAAAGCTTCAAACTCTACTTTTTTAAAAAATATATAAAGAAAGTATTCCATA
Organism: Platycheirus albimanus; assembly: GCA_916050605.2. NCBI lineage: Eukaryota > Metazoa > Arthropoda > Insecta > Diptera > Syrphidae > Platycheirus > Platycheirus albimanus. Next base: position 14,039,929 of record OU696698.1, on the reverse strand, counting down.
ACTTTTTTTTATTACAATTCAAGATTTTAAAAAATTTTGTTTTTTTTTTTTGATTTTTTTAAAATTTTATTTCCACTTCAAATACCTTGGAAACGAATAAATTCAAGTTTGAAAAAAGTTCTTTGTATTGACATACTCATAAAAAATTCAAAAAGTTTTTCAAAACAAAAAAAGCCTTTAAAAAGCCTGTCCGTATTTTTATTTTATTTTTTTTAGATAGACGAAAGAATGTGCAAATACACAAACAGACCAACGGACTAAATGACAAAAAGTATACTACTCCATCGGAGCAACATAAAGTTTGATGCAAATTTTGCACGAACCCAATAATTTCCCTTAAAAGACCAAAACAAAGTCATCAAACCAAGAGAATACACATCACAATCAAAAAGAACATCATCTAATTAGATGAAAGTTAAAGTTAGATGAAGGCCTTCAATCAAATTCATATTCGGAGGGTCACCAACGCTGATCACGACTTAAGGGCCCCCAAGGTGTAGCTTTACAGCTAAGCTTTAGGCAAGCCTTTTCAGCCAAATTTCGTCAGGTCAAATAAGCGAATAAGCACATATCGTATAAGCTTTAGGGTTATCAGAAAAGTGGCATGCTTACTTTCTGGCTATCTTGAGGGCGCTGCGACGCTATGCCCAAGCCGTCAATACGGCTTCAATTGAAACTCTTCATATTTCTTCAGCTCCCCCCAACACATCAAATGAACTTAAAGATTGCAGTATAAACTTGAGGTAATGATGATTGGATCAACTGAACATGGAAGTCATCAAAGACAGCGGACATGTTGATTTATTTATTTCATACATATGTATATTATTGAAATATTGATTAAGCTAAATTATTTGAACAACTTGGGAGAATCTAAAGATGCCAAAATTCAATCTTTAGAGAGGATCGAAGGGAAGAATTACATTATAAAATTTGCATTCCTGCTAGTTGGGTTAGGATATCCTCAATACTTTCAGTTACCAAGTTTGGATCGAATCGGTTCAAGCAGATAGACAACCATAACTAGCTGGCAGACAGACAGACGGACAAGATTTTCAGGATCCTATTTTTATCATACTAATTTAAAAAAAATTAGGATTTTTTTAAGAATGCACTTGCATTTATGTACAAGGTGTAACAAAATTAATCAACCTATCAGAAGATGTTATAATCTTAACATATTTGAAAATGGCGTCGTACGTCAATCATATTTGACGTTTGTAAACTAGGCAGCTGCAGTAGGTTAAATTGAAGTTGACAAGCTCTCACTCAAGGCCGGTGTTCCATTGTTATAGATGTTATTGTCCAAATTGCCTTTCTCTAGATGAAAATTGGACGATTAATTTTGTGCCACCTTGTACAAACAAAATGCACACTGGGTCGCACAATTTTGCTCTTAAGCAAGAAAATTGCTTAAGTGAATATTTTGAAACAAAAAATTGAAACATCTTTAATTTTATTAAGATTTCGAGAGTTTCCTTGGAAAATCTGAGTATGTAGCAATATTTTATTGCTTTATCTATCTACGAAAAAAATATTAAAAATCGCTGGACCACTTTAAGAAAAAGGTTATTTTTGAAAAACTTTTCGAAAAAGTATTTTAAAATTTGTTAAAGTATCTAATGTCAATATATGGAAATTTTTCGTTTACTGGGAAAATATTGTTCAAAATTTCAATCCACCCGTACCTATCCAAAATTTTTCGAAAACCAAAATTTTTGTTTACCTACATTTTTTTTAAAATTAAATAAAAAACGTTTTTAAGAATTTTGAAATGCCATGTTATTACGCTTGTAAATGACTTCCTTTTTCTAAAATATTATTGAAATCAAAAGAATAGCTTACGAGTAAATCTGATTTGAAAAAAGAAAACACTTCTATGAGAGTTAGGTATAGGTACGCGTTATAAGACATACGTATTTCTAAAAATCCATTTTAACCAGAAAATAAACTTTAAAAAGCAGCACCTTGAAAGTTTGATCCACATTGTTGGAGCCGTTTTCGAGAAAATAAAACTTCTTGACGATAGTATGGCAGCGTTATGTTTGTGCCTAGTAGAGAAAAAATTAGAAATACTTTCCGAGGGACGACCAAATACTAAATTTGAAGAACATCGGCTCATCCGTTCAGGCTGTAGAAGTGCGAACCGACAGACAGACAGGCAAACAGACAGACAGAAAGAAAGAAGACAGATAGCCAAATCGCCAGGGCTACGCTTACACAACAATATCCTTTTCATGAAATTTTTTATCAACAAATTGCAAAGTGGCTGCTGTATGCCATCAATAGCTTCACAACGCCAACGCTGCGCTGTTGGCGTAGACCTCATCTTTCACGTGGACATAAAGGAAGAAGCCGGAAGGTCATCTCTTCCAGAGATAACACGGTCTTTGATATGGAAAAAATCACTTAAGATGTCCTCTAGTGTATAATTGTTTGATGGTTATAAGAAAATTTGAAATAAAAACCGTTTTCATGAATTATAGGTACATATAACACAATTTCTGAAGCATCCATTTCAACCTAAAAATATATTATTTTTACAAAACAGGAGCCAGAATTGTTTTTTTTTTGCAAATATCGTTGAATCCGTTTTTTTTTTCTTCTTTTTATTTCAATTTGAATCACTGCTATGGGAAGCGAAACTTTTATGAAACAATTATTCCAACCATAAGATTGACTATACCTTCAAGAATCTACCTAAGGACCTATTTTTGACCTTGCATGCCGAATCAGACAGCCAGATAAAATCTCCTTAAACGCAGTTTTCATATTTCTTGTCATCGTAATGATAAACTTTGCTCAGGGTCAGGGTACCACCACTTAATCCAAGTAACATTTTAAACATAAGCGAGAGCTACAGTGGGGCATTCCATGAAAAATGGTAACTTTTAATGAAAATATATTGTATTGGTAGAACGAATGGAAACATGGATTGTTTAAAGATCTATAAATATCCTCTCTTGTATGAGTTGTCACATCTCGAAAAACAGTTTTATAGCCACAGGTAACTTTAATTAGAAATGTATTATGTTAACAATGCTGAAATTGCAGCAAAAACGCCATGGGAAAAGGTCGGCCCTATTTCAGGCATTTCGCGGTTTCATATACTGCAGTGTGGTGGAAATACACTACATGCTAAAGTACACAATTTGCACCAAGATGACCACGTTTATCAACAACCTCCTTTGAATTTGAAGCTGTAATTTCGTACACGTCGGGCACGTGACAAAACTGTCGGGCACGTGATGGCAGATATTATGCACAAATTCAGAATAACTATTATGTTTTTTGCTCAATTTTTTTTTCTTCGTGAAATCTTTGATATATTATTGTTTTGTAGAATATGCTATTTTGTTAATATTATTCAAAGTTTTGTTAAAATAAACCAAGAACAAATGATATAAGAACTTTTGGTTGTTTTACTGTCGGACACGTGACACAAAATACTTTATGTATAGTTAATAGATTGTTGCGCTTTTACTTACTAAATTTTTTGGCCCATCAAAGCGATGACTTCAATTTATCTAAAGATATAAAGCATAAACTAAATTCATGTGATATGCTGTTTTAATTTAATTTTTTGTAGTGAAAACAACGTACAAAAGTCGGGTACGTAACAATGGAAAGCTCCCAGTACGTTTGCAACATGCTGTTGGATACCCTATTCCTTAAATTTTTGTATGTGTATGCGTTTGCCTCCCGCAGCCAGCCGATGTTCCAGTTTCAGAAACAAAATTCTTCTTTAGCAGACAGAAAAAAATTCAATAACATTAATTTTGTGTGGTGTGATGTTCAATTAATGCTGGCGCAATAAAAAAAGGCGTGCGCCACGCCCAAAGTTAAAACGTTTTATTGTCAAGGCAATTATTATGAGCTCAGTGACATTCAATTTTATTCGATTTGAACAAAACAAGACAAAACTTAAATTTTAAAAATTAGATTTTGAATGGAAATTGCGATTATGGGTGTTTTTAACAATTCTTGAACCACACTCTGCTACTTTACCAAAGAATACAAACCGTAGTGTTCATCTTTTTACTTCAAAACTGCGACCGATAGTTAAAAAACGTTAAAAAATTAATGCATTATACGTCTTTTGACGAAAACGCCAGCTTAAAGTCGGCATGTCTTTGAAGCTCTAACTGAGCTTTGATCATTAGTCAGTATTTAGGCATACGTGTAAAACTACAGCTGAATCGAGTAGTTTTTAAACGATCTTACCTGAACAAAGGTAGTTTGTCAAAATCACGCCTTTAAAAGTGGGGGTATTGAAAAAATTTACACAAGAAAATGTAGAGATATATTTCTCAAATAACGAACGGAAAAAAAAGGTTTAAATTAAATATTGGAAGTGCCTTAAATTTTTAAAACTATGTTTTTCGTTCTTTTATGAAAAGTGGGCGAAAGCCATGCCCAAAATTAAAAAATTTCTTTTCATACACAAACCTTTTAGTTTCTACTAAGAGATGCAAAATTTTGGCTTGCGGATTCGTTATAAATACCGTTTATTTGCAAAAACAAAAAACTGCCACACCCAAAAGCAATTTTTTTGATTTCACATACAAGATGCTTATGTGCAAGTAATACCCACAAAATTTAATGTTTTTCGCTTTAATATAACAATTGTTATTTTAAAAAAAAAAACAATGTTGATGGTTTTGTATGAAAAATAGGCGTCGGCCACGCTTAAATTGAAATATTTTTATTTAATTGGAAGAATGTTTACCTAAAGCTTACGTGTGCAAATTTTAACGTTATACTTTTATCGTAACTGTACAAAAAACATAATTTAATTTTACCAAATTGAGGTTGTTCATCAAAAATGGCTATTGTGGGTGTGTTTGTAGGCGGATTTTACCAGTTCAAAAACTTAGGGTTACTCTTTAACCAAAGATTATTTATACCAAATTTCAGCTTTTTAGCTCAAAAATTGCCACATCTAGTATACATACGGACGGACGAACATGGCTTAATCTACTAGGCTTTTGATTCTGAGTCAGAGTATACTTTTCTATACCTAACGGTACTATTTCTATACAATATACCCATTCTATGGAATGGGGTATAAAAATATGTACGAGCTTTCTTTAAATTTAAGGGACAGGGCTAAAAAAAACCAAGCAAAACCTGACCAGCCTTTAAGAATTATTTTTTTTTTAAATAAGTTGATATCTAAAATATGTTTTATAAATATTTACGTAGGTACTTCGCTCTAGAACTCAGAAGAACCTGGCACGCACAGTGTTTATAACGTCGAATTTTATAAGTGAGCCTCTACTGTTTCAATAATTTCGCCATCATCTACCTTTATTATCTAGCTTTATATACATACGTCATTTTTCAGTATTTCGCTGAGCTTCACCCCAAACTCAATCAAAGTATTTTTTCCAAATTATAAGACATAAAATCATCGACTTACCAAAAATATGGGGACATAACAGAAAATAATTACCCCTAAGCACATCGCAGATCACCTAAAAATAAACAAGACAAACAAAAAGGATATAATATAGAATTACTGACTTTTATATTCTTTCATGGAAAACATTTAGTTAAAATTAATATTAATAAAAATAATGAACAAAGGGAACAATATTATTGTATAACTTTATTTACCTTCCAATTTTTTCCATTGCAGAATTTCCTTTGGCTTGAAAAAAACAGTCGTCTATTGTGAATTGGAGGCCATTTTACTGATCCACCGAAAACGAAAAGCTCTGTTCATCCGATATGATGCAGGCAACAACACGAACGAGAAGCGACGCCATGACACATCGAAACGAATATTCGGAACAAATTTTAATTTAAATTCTTCAAATTATATAAATTCACTGTAAAAATTGAATTTTTACATTCTTTACCACTTTGTTTATAATAATATTCACATTTAAAAACTGCATTTTGTAAATTAAAATTAAAATTAATTTTTTTTTATTTTTCTCACAAACCGATCGCGGAGAACACCGAAAATGAAAACAGACCGGCACTAAACTGAATGACTGAATGAACTTGTTAATGAATGTCAACAAAATCACCACTGTCCACTGTAACCTGCTGATTGCATTTGCCATCAGCCCATCATGCCAGAAAGAATAAAAAAACAAAGAGAAGTGGAGTGATTAGAATGATGGCTGATTGCTCACATGATCTATGGAAAATTGAGATAAAACATGATTGAAGCGTGAAGGGCATAATGTGAGTGAGTGAATCTCTGCATAAATCCATTTTGCTCATTCTGATTGTAGTTGTTGTGTTGTGTCAATAATCAATAGTTTGACTTTTGAAAAATGCTTTTGGTGGTAAGGTGGTGGAAAAATGACCGTGTGGTGAGTTTAGGTGGGTTGGGTTGGGTTGGTTGTTTAATTTGAAGTTCAAACTGTCGTTTATTATTAATCTGCGATTACACTGCGGGTCATTAGTTTTGAGGCACCTTTTTTTGCGAATGTATTTTTTATAAATAGTTTTTCATAAATTAATTGATTGATTGGTTTCTCTCTGACAGATACTAAAATTCTTAAAAAGGATTTTGGTTTCGGTTTGAGAATTACTTAAGAAAAACAAGTGTGCATCTCGGGACGCTCGAAAGAGGTGATAAGTGATAACTTAAACTAATCTAAGTTGAACTATGTATTTAATATTGAAATTGTTTCACTATTAATATGATATGTGAGAAAAGGTTTTTTCTTATACGGCTAGCGCTGTGGATTAAAGTGAGAGAGGAGGAGCCTGCCTATACTGCTGCTGTATGCGTGAGAAAAAAAGAAGCCAGACTGTGTGGCGCCGTAACGCGTTACGTAACAAAACGGTTAACTCTCCCTCCCATAAGAAGTTATCACTTCAAAAAATTGCTTTAAACTTAAAAGCCTGCAAATTGCAAGAGGATTAAATAAAAAGAAAAATCCCAGCGTTGTGCTATACTCTCAGAAAGGATAAAAAATTGTTCCACATATTGGACATTCAAAGACAAGACACGAATAAATTCTGGGCACCTACCTGCTTTAATTGCAACCCAGTAGCTGGCATACGATGGGTATGATGATGCCTCCACAAAAACTTGAAAGTCCAAAGAGTCAACGTCGAAGATTTTCTCAAAACTTTCGACCAAAGATAAACACACGTCCACACACACTCACACAACCTACTGCAGCAGAACATACACAAACACTTACATGTGTGTGTCCTGTGTTTTTGCAAGAACTTCGTTATAATTAATCCGCTTATGAAATTTCCAACAATCAACATGGGAAGAGAGTAGCTTTGGTTTGGAAAATTTTACCAATAAATCTGTTTTCATTTTGGTGGATGAAAGTTTTGCGTTTCGCCACCATCTCACACCACAAAACCATCCTGGCCCATACCAACATCATCCAGGCCAGCAGCCAGCCAGCCAGCCAGCACACCAAGAACCTTTGTTTTGAAAATCAGTGACAAAGGTCTGCAACGTCAAAGTCGACGATCACGACAACGCATCGCAACGAAAACGATAACGACAACGACAACGAACGTCCTCCTGACCGAGAGAGACGCATGGAATGGTAAACCCTTGGGTGCCAGAGGGTACAACTTTCCATAGTTCTTGATAAGTTAATTAAGGATTAAAATTTTCGAGGAGTCGAGTCGGGGCCATCTACAACTACAACTACAGCATTATGAGTATATTGCGCCTTATAATACCTGGTGCCTTTGCTCCCCCCCATACTTGACAGTCATCAAAGCACCCTGGTGATGGGGGGAAATACCTACCCCACACCTTGGTTGCTTGAAGTTGCAGTTTATCGTCGTGTGATGTCGAAAAGACGTGCCCGGAAATTTTTGAATATTTTGTCAAACTGTTATATTTTCTTGCTGTGTGTGCGGTGATGTGCGTGTGTTTTTGTTGCGCTACCTCGTTCCCTTCCCCCATTCCCCTTTTCTCACTCTTTTCAGTTTTCAGTTTTCACCCAAAGCAAAGCAAGAGTTTACCTTTGTCAAGCAAGGCTGAACAACTTAACGATTTTACGTATTAAAAGCCGTCCCCAGAGGTAAAGATAAACACAAAACTTTTCCCCCAGCCTCCATTTTGGCCCATCAAAATTGTTTGCTAGCATTACGTTAACGGTAAAAGGGGTGAATTGGTTAAAGAGAGAGGGAGAGAATCTTTGTTGGATGGTAGGTAAGGTAGTGCGGTGGTAGTTTTGGGATTAAGTTTTTGTTTGCTTGTCAAAGTTTTGTCGGACTTGAGAATGAGATTATTGGAGACGTCATTTGAAAATGTTTAATTGTGGCAACTTTTTGGCTGTGGATGTGGATGGAGTAGTTGTCTCTGGAGACAGCATTACCAATGTGGCTTGATATCTTAAGCCGTTTTTGTACTATATGTCAGTATTTGGGGAGATCCCTCACTATACTATATATCTATGCGAGCATGAGCCGCCCAAAGACGGTATCCCAATTGTATAGCTGCGATGCAATGGTGATATAGGAATAAGGAAAGGTATCTTTTGAACAAATGTTGCTGCTCTCCAGAAATTATGCAGATTATTCAATTTGGCCAAAAGAAACGTCAACGTCGTTGTTGTCATCGTCGCTGTCGTCGTTATCATCGTCATCGTTTGGTTCTTTGGTTGGTTGGTTGGTTTATAAAGTTGAAGTTTTGTTAGGATGCAATTAGGTTGTGGTAAAAGATAGAGCAACTTATGGCAGCCAGTTTTATAGTATGCCTCTGGATGATGGACAAAGTTTGCTTCGAAAAGCGAGAGAGAGAGAGCCGTGTATAATTGAGTAAAGAAGTGCATAGTTTCCAGCTTGGGCAGGTATAGTTTATTTTTGTTCTATTCTTTTCTATTTTTATCTCAGCCCAGCTGGGAAAATTAGTTTTTATGGAGTTCTTATGTTATCCGGGGAAGAACCACATATTTTTTTTTATTATTTAGATACCTTTTTTCGGGAAAATTCACTTAGAAATTTATGCAGCGGAAAAGTTGTTTATGGATGGAATACTTTTAAAATTAATAAGAATCGTAGCTGGGCGAGTGAATTTCTAAGTGAATTTTGTGGCGTTTTGGCTGTTTTATTAATTAAAAAAAATCCTTGAATAAACAATCTCTCTCTGGATTGAGAGAGCTATAGAAGGACAGGATAAAAAATTATGAGGACTCTGGCATAAATGGGACATTTTGTTATGGAAAAACAAATTAGTATAAATCACAATTTCCTTATCCGATAATGGCTGGAGATAAAGAGCGTTGAAATTAGATTGAAGAAAAGAAAATGGAACTTTAAGTTCTGGACTATTAAGTTGATGTTTTAAGTGGATAATAATGTTAGCTATATTATTTTATTAAAATCTAGCTAGATGAAATCCACTATTAAGTTTGTATCTTTGAACAGCTAAGATTCTATGAAACTTAGCTTTTAACTCCCTCTAGCGGAAAAGTATCCGTTTCAAACTGAAAACTGCCATAACCTATCATTATTATGATGGAGAAGTTTAAAAGTATTCCCCGATGTGCAACAGCCCAACGCAGTAGGTTGCTATTGATCCGCAGAAGGATCGAATGTCAAAATATGAAATACATACGAATTCGAAATAGAAAATACAAAGAAAAGAAACGGAAATCCGATCCGAAAACAGTGTCGGAAACGTTTTTGACAGTTCACAATAGCAAACAAAAAATACAACTTTAATAAATAGAAATAGAAGGTATGCTAACTTTGTATGTGACGTCAGGAGCATTTGATTTTGTAAAGAGGGAATATAAATAAATTTTTAAATTTGCCAGTTTTAAGAATATTTTTTAAAAACCTTGTTCAAATTTTGAAACGGAAAAGCTAATTCACTTCAAACTTTGTGTTCTCTGTGTGCGAAGATTGATTATTCGAGTCACAATCAATCGAAGCACCAACTGTGAACAAACATTTTTTTTTTTTTGAATTTTACTGCAGAAGGCTATATAGAACTTTTCAATAGGAGCGGGTAGATTTGTTCTTGTTTTGGTGACATGTGTCAAATCTGTTGTTTATTATTCAATTACTGAGCTAAATTACCATAATAAGTTTTAAATTATTGAACAGCACTTCCTGGCTTATTGGTAACCCAGGATGTTGTGCCTGGTCAGTATGCTAACCAGAAATCGTAGTGACTTCTTGTTGAGCTAAAAAAACTTCTTTGTTTATTGTTTATTAAAGTAGGGCAACAGTTTCCTGGTTATGACCCGTTATACGAGCGAGTTCCATTTCTCATTAGCTGCAGCGAGTACTTTATTCCCAATTGTCTGTTAAATGTTACAGGTTGGAATCTTTACCCTTGTGTCTGCTTGGTTGAGTTATAGGGATGATCCCTTTCGTGATAGCTCTTCAGCTTTTTCGTTTCCTTGCACATCTTTATGGACTGAATACGGCAGAAAAACTTTTTCTGATAAAAATGCGTTCTTAGTTTTTGAAAGCGGTTTATGGCACACTAAAAGTTTTTATTAATTTGTCAACTTGGTTAGATAAATGTTCCTTTAAACTGTCAGAAGGATATTATTTAATTTACTAACTTTTGGTGAACTTCAAACATTGGAAAATGGGATACCGCAAAGATCGGTTCTCAGTCCCCTATTTTTTGCTTTCTTTTTCATAAACTTAAGTTTTAACGATAATTAGAATTTTACAGAATTTTCTGCGATTTTTTCTCGAAACGATCCATGCACCATGTCCTTTTGGACCAAATTATTGAAATTATAATGAAAAGTTGTTGGGGGAATCCAGGAGAAATTTAGCACGTACTATTTGAGTGGCCAATTAAGCAATATCTTTCACGACAATCGCAGGTGGTTCTACTTTTCTTGTCTTCTGCTCTTGGACAAAGGTGACATCTGACTATCAGAGACTGTTCGTAAGACCGGCTCAACTCTTTCCATAATGCGTAGGACATCCAAAGCAGTCTTTCCTGTTGTGTATTGTGATGCAGGTTGTGAACGCTTATTTAGCTCCAACTTTATTAACTCCTCCTCCATCAGTTCGATAAGCTTGCCGTTTCTGAACAATATTTTGTTGCTTCTGGGTTGATTAAAGTTTCGAAGAATAATTAAGTCTAGTAAGTTGTAAAATATGACCATGACCATCGTTCAGCGATTCGTTTGACGTGTACAAGAATGATTGGATACCATTTGGTGAAGTACGTCGACTCCACCTTTGGTGCGGTTGAAGTCAAGTATTAATACCGGTGGCTTTCTCACAGTATTGTTGCATAGTTAGAAAACCAGTTGCTTGTTTGGTTTGGAACATAACTTACCATCGCAATTTTCTCAGAAAATCCAAAGATGGGTGAGTGGACTGGATGATACTGGCATTAACGACATCACCACATCAAATACATTACCCTGTCTTGTACTTTGGTCAGAGCTTCCAGTGTAGATTGAAAATTTTACTGCATAACCCGCTGAGCCACCAGAACTTTAAGCCATATTTGAGAGGCTTGCTGGGCTTGTATTAATAAAATTTACAGCGTTTACGAAATCCTTTCAACTGTTTAATTTTCAGATGGAACGATAAGGTCTGGGTCAACTCACCCAGAAGCAATTAAACTAGGGAGAGTATTATTATTTGTATAGTTACATTTTACCTTTACTGTTTTGAAAAGGGTTTGCAATTCATTTATACATTAAATAGAAAAATTAAAGAAAAATAATTTATCATAGATATCAAAAATATTTCATAGTAAATATTTTGCGTCCACATGAACCCCATTTCCGGTTTTACAGACTTTTCCCGTGATGTAAAGGAGGGTTAAAGTTAAACTGATTAAAAAAAAAAAAAAATTCTCGTCATAGAAGGGTACTATACAAAAGCATCTAACCGATGAGCCCAACTGTTGTACCTGGGTGAAACCTGAAACGCATTTGGACTAAAGGTCACAAAATCTTTTAAATTGAATTTACCTCAATAAAGTCCACAAAAACAAACTTCCTCGTACATTTTTTTTTTTTTTTGAATAAAGCCAAACTTCAGCTGCGCAGCTTCTGAGATTCTTAAATAAAAACTATTTAATAATAAACATTAAACATTTTTGTATAGTAACAACAGCCTGAAATGTCCTGTCTCACATAAATACTCCCGTCAATATCATTTATGAAAGTTATCACTGGCTCACGAACTGTAATGTAATAGAAGATGTATCACGTCCCTTTTATTGTATTTACTCGAGTCCTTTTTTAGCCTAAAAACTGTCACCAAATTCGGCAAACTTTGGACTAAAAACAACATAAAAGTAAAGATTTATTGCCGGATTTATTGTTTTCGTTTAATTCCATCAAATTACAATAACGATAAGAAAAATTAAATCAAAAGTAATAAAAGCAACTACCACGTCCGGACTGTCAATTTAAGATCAATAAACTTACGGGCTGTTTGTTCTATCTCTCTTTCTTAATCATTCTGTGTAATATTACACCAAATAAAATCACAGTTACTTACAAGAATCACTCCCCCTGCCCTTCCTGCCAAGGCCAACGATTGTATGTATATACCTACTTTTCCCATCTCTTCCTGAAGTTCTGAAATCTATCCCAAATGTCGAGCCACCTACAAGTTTTTCTTTGGCTGAGCGTATAAATCGCTTAATCCCTTTTGTGTTCCGTACATGTTGTACGTGGTTCAATAACATTAAGGCCCAACTCTTTGCTATTTTCCTTTCACTAACACCAAAGTTCTTATCCTTCTATTTTTTTTTATACTCGTAATAAGGATCAAATACACACACACACGCACTCATTCTTCCTGCTTTAAGAACACTGGAGAAGAGAAGATTCACATTATTTTCCTCTGATAAAAATTAAGTCACGTATTCTCAATCACGACCAACTGCTACACTATAGTACACTCCGAGATAAATATTCGATTTGATTTTGCCGCCATTATATTATGGAACACACTGAGATGTTTCAAGGATCAGCTTGGATGCACTAAGTAGCACCAGCCAGTGCCAGCGCCAGCACCAGCGTATGACATAATAATTGGTGACTGCATCATTTATATTCCAGTGAAATTAATAGCCATTTCGGCTTGGGAATTATGAACGATAAAAATTCGATGAGGATGATAGGTATAGCTGGCTGGTCTGGTCACTGGTCAGTTGCGGAAGGAAGGCTTGAGAAGACAACCATACAAATGTGAAGCCATTATCTGAATTCGCAGACAATCCACTTCTTGATAGTCATATAATATTTCACAGGCGAGGCGGCAATGATGATGATGTGATGAGGATACGAATCGCCAACACCAACACTATCATTTTCATTATAATCTGGAAGAAGATGCATGCAGGATAGTATTATCCTTTCCAACAGCATTGACTGCTCATCCTTCGGCTGGTTGATGTGTGTGACGTACGTTGTAGTATTGAGATGTAATGACTTTTAAACTATTTGTGAAACATACTAAACAATCCTGGATGATTGTTTTTTATAGGAATTCTTGTTTCATCAATCACAGGGATAATTAAAATTCTTTGAATCCTTTTCTTGAATCAAGTCGAGTATAATAATGTTTTGTTTGGAATAGAGCAAGTTGTTTTGGAATTCCCCTATTTTTGTTAAGTTCTCTTCTCTCTCATCTGCAGGATGGCAAGGATGGCATTTAATTTTAATTTTTTTTTTTTATTTAAACGTTTGGTGGTTATGCTTTTCTGAACATTAGAACTTTTCAATGTAAGGCTTCTTTTTATAGAATTGTGCTCTTTGTGATGTTGTTGTTGTGTGAATTCCGATGACTTGAAAGAAATAAATGAAAATACCTTTGGAAAAGAGAAATTCCAATTTCCAATTGGTTTGCTATTGGTAGCTAATTGTGTGTTTTTTTTGTAATTATTTTGCGGGGAGAAGCTATTTAGCTTAGAGCTGGCAGTCTAGTTTTTGAATGAGCAAAATGAAGACCTTGTAATGATGAGTAGAGCGAACAGCTAGGAACCTTACAGAAATAGTTTAACAACATCATTGTATTGAACATTGTATCAATTTTAATCAATCAATTTGAAAAAGAAAACAATTTCATATCCGAGCTGCCACGACGCCGACGTCTGCAATTAAGATTTTAAAGTGAAAACAAGGAGTGCTCAAGATGTTAAAATTTCAGGGATGAAAACTTCACAATTAAAACTCGATTTCTTTGCTGACAACATTTGGTAACTAGACTATAGTAGTCCAGTCAACAGTAACTTTCAGGTCAAAAAGGTTCAGGGATAGTTAATTAACATTTTTCAACGAAGTTTTGGACCTCGAAGGCCCTGTGGAAAAACAGGAGTAACAGCAAAAACATATTGGGTTTTTTTGTAGAATGTTAAAAAATTGTTTTAAGTCAATTCTTTACCAAGATTTATGGCGCTTCAAAGAACAGGTCGATTTTCAAAATTCGGTAAAAAATTCCAAAAAAAATTTTAAAATGACTTGTTTTTCGAAGCGGTTCGGTAACGAATCGTCAATTTTTGTACTTAAAAAATTGTAGAAAATTTAAAGCTCTAAAAAAGCAGAAAAAAACTTTGCCGTAGGAACTTAGAAAAAAAGTCTTTCCGAGCAAGGTCGGCAAATTTGCATGTCCCCCCCCCCCTCTATCTCTCTCTACACCTATTTTTCCACACAGCCGTCGAGGTCTAAAATTGAGCAAATAGTTAGTTAACTATCTTTGAACAAAATTCCCGAGTTTCAATAACTTCCTACTTTTTTCCACCTAAACCCACTTTTCCGTCCTGTTGACTGGACTATATAGGCACTCTTGATTCCATTAATGATTTACATGAAATGCCCACTGTTTTGTTCGATAACAGAACAACTAATTTATATACACCATGTCGATGTCAGTCATGGTAAAGCAATAACTGAAAGATTTATCGCAAAACCCAAGTTGGTTAATAATTTCCCATTTATAAGTGAGAACATCAAAAAACTTTCGAAATATGAAAGAGATGTGTTTTTAATATGCATTTTCTAAGCAAATATTAGCCAGTGTGTCTAACCATAAAATTGGCTCTGTTAGTAACATACTCCAATATCATTGCATATTTTTAGGATGCTTCTAACATTTGCAGTGAATATACTCCGACCATTATAATGTATTATGCCTCTGATCAGTAGTTTACAAAATACTTCAGATTTTGAGAAGCCAACACAAACCTTTTGCTTCTGCCAAAACGGAAATATAAATTCTAGAAACTTCATTATAACCTCTGAAAATAACATCAGTAAAGACATAATACAGTGTAACACGGATATAAGAAAGTCTGAGAATGCAAAAATTTTCTTTCTTATATCCGAGTTTTTCTTATATGAAAACCTCGGATATAAGAAAAAAAGGTTCTTATAAAAAAAACTCGCATATAAGAAAAAAAATTTCTTATATAAATACAAAAATGCATACAAGAAAAAATATTCTCTTCAAAAATACATACTTCCCAAAGTAGAAAACTCTAAGAGTTAAATAAAAACTGCTTTCAATATTTTATAAAACTAGAACTTTATTTAACAAAAAAATAAAATCTTTCATCAACAACAAATAAATTTAAAGGGTAAATATTTATGTAATCTATTTTCACAAAAATGATCACATTCGTTTTTTTAAAAGATAATGTTTTCAAGTGCATATTTTTTCAGTAAATCAGGGATGACAATATCCTTGAAATTTTGAGCTGCATTCGCATCTGCAGAAACGGATTCACCATGTAGTTTTTTGAAACGTATGTTCTCACTCTTTTTCCATCTGTGAAGCCAGCCTTGATTAGCTTCAAAATCACGGATTTTCAATTTGGAGGCAAATTGTTGAGCTTTCTCAAGCAGTACGTTAATTTAGCGTTCTTTTTTTTTGTTTATTTAGCGTTTTTCTCAGACATCTGCTCAAACCGTCTGCTCATAGTTTTATTTAAAAGCTCATGTTTTGGCTTTCTGATCCTTTTTTTTGTCCAAATTTTTACAGACAAACCTGGACGCTTCGATTACACCTGCGTTTTTGATTACTTTGCTCAAAGTGGATTTAGAAATCTCAAAATTACTCGCAACTTGTTTTCTTGTTTTCCCGGACTTAATTTCATCCAAAATTTTGATTTTAGTTTTAAGAGAAATGTTTTTTAAACATTTTGATTTAGACAAAATTAGCGCTGCCACAAAAATTCAAGCAAACACAATGCACACATCAAGTCAAAGAAATCAGCTGTCAAACAATTAAGGGCATTTTGTTTTCCTTCCAAGTGACTGCTGTCATTCCACTGGAAAGTTAAATGATTTTATTAAAGGTGAGAACAGAATGAGACTCATACAAAATTTCGTAAACAAAGTCGGTTTTATGAACAAAAATTCTTATATGCGTATTACTTTATTTATAAAATTTTTAAGTGGTGCATACAAATCAATTTCTTTTAACCGAGTTTTTCTTTTAAACGAGTTTCTTTTATACGTTCAAATATAAAGAGGAATGCCTGGAAAAGACACGGTGCTTTCGATTGCATTTCTTATAAGCGAGTTTTTCTTATATGGGTGTTTCTTATATCCGTAAAATACTTATTTTGTTCGGGCTTTGAATGAATCTTAGTAGCAAAGCCCTCTCTAAAAGGACCACGGATAAACTATTCAAGACCCTTATCATCCATGTCCTGTTGTGTGCGGCCGATGCGTGGACCCTGACATAATAGAATGAAAAACGGATGGGCTGCTTGGAGAGAAAGATTATGTGGGTAATATTTCGGTCCTGTAAGTATCATTGGATTATGAAAGAGAAGATTCAATGATCACCTGTGCGGGTTATACAGCGACATTGATCTCTTTAAAAAGCAAACTATAGGTACATACCCACCAGCTCACCGAGTCTCCAGCTTTAACCCTGAGGCCAAAGCAGTAGGTACTGGAAGACCCAATCTAAGGTAACCAGCTTGGAGGGCAAACTGGAGGCAACGGGTGAGGGACCAGACTGGCTGGTGAGGTATGTTGGTTGAAGCCGTCCTCCACAAAGAACACATTTTTCGGTCACTTGTAAAAAAACACACTAGTTTGCTGGTCCTGATAATTATTGTCTCCCATATAGGTTTGAAAAAGGCTGCTTCCTAGCTGATACAGCCACTGCGTAAGTTTTCCACAGATTGAGGACTATGCGTTTATATAGCCCATTCCTTGAAAAGGGGTTCCTACTTCATCTCCCTCAAGCTTCGTTCTCAAACTATGTTTCATCTTTAAAAGATCATAGAAACACTGATAACGTAAAAAAGAAACAAAACCTTAGAAAAGTAAAATGCTAGTACGGTTTTCGTAGCAATAAGACGGTTTTCAGCCTTAGATTAAAAAAAAAAAAACTGGTGTGCCCCAAGGTTCCATTATGTCCCTCATTTCTTTCAATGATCTCTCACTTAATGTTTCTAGTTAAAAACCTTGTAAAAGTGCTTATGCAACAGTAAAGGCTTTGTTCCCAGTTGTTCTTTAAGATTTGAGCAAAATCTGTTGGATGATTTACTACAACTTCTATGTTTTTGTTTGTTATTTTGCCCTTACAAATCAAATAATGAGGATATTAGAAATATAAAAATTACTATTCCAAAGAACTATGATTTCTGAAAAAATTTCTGATGTTCTGTGAAACCCTCAACGGATTGACCAGCTTCAAAACCATAAACAGTTTTGTAAACAGTAAAGCTGGAACTGGACATCGTACAACAATGACAATATGCTATAGACCGAAAAGGTTTTCCAAAATTACCCTAATAAAATTCAGAATTTGTTCAGTTAAAAGTCCTTATACGCTCATAATTTCCTATAAAAGGATACAAAGTTATTAAATCATCAGTTTCATTTTAATGAATAAGAATTGAATATATCTATTTACGGACCCCCAAGTGGGATTCTATACATTAATGAAAAACATTCTTCCGAAAATTTTAAGGACTCGTTCCATAAACAACATTCTCTCCTTTAATATTGTCTGTGTCATAATCAAACAAAACTGCCAAACCTGTAAATGTGACACATTGTAAATGTATCCTTCTCTGTTCTCATGTGTCTGGTCTCCTCTGCCTCTGATGCCTGAGCTAATAGTCCCTTTAAGTGGAGTACTAACAAGAGTGTGAAAGACTTTTCGTCCTTAAACAAAACTACAGATTAATTTGCTCTTCTTGTTCAATGCTCGTCTACCATGGCTTAGCACAAATATTAATTTTCTCACCTGAATTCTGTCCTTTTTCATTCGAACGAAGCAGAAAAGGAAAACAGAAGGATATGCACAGAGCAAAATAAGGAGCAAGCAAAACAGCAAGCACACAAAAAAAAAATAATAATATCTACAGAATCCTCCTTTGTTAAAACAATCTAAGCTCATCTAAGCATGTCATCATTCAGTTAGACACGATGCCATTTATGCTGCATTCATTACCCCGACTTTAAACCATCACCACTGTTATACTCCTCCCTGGACACTAGACACTCGACAGTCGACAGTCTATACAGAGTCGACACCCCATGTGGCTTAGCAAGGATTCACAATTATCTCCTAGTGCTGGTGCTGCTTGCTGGTGGTGACGCTGTTGCTCCTCTGCTGTTGCTGGAAAATGACTGATAGCATTCTCGAAGACACATACAGACATAGACACAGATACAGAAATAGCAACAGCACTATACTTCTAGGGTGACAGATCTTATTCGTTGTCACTCCATTGTTTGGAATTATGATCCTTGAAGACAATGGCAACGTGGTGACCATGGAAGCTCTCTCTCTTTCTTTCTTTGAGAAGAACGAGACTGCTTATGTACCTAGCTACCCAAGGAGTTTAACAAGTTGGTATAGGTAAGAGGAATTTCTAAACAATTGGGTGTACTGCACAGAAATAATTCTACCAAGACAGGAAGGCGGTGAGGTGGCGTCGCCGGGGTCAGAGAAGTGAATTTTCATCATTTACATGGTTGGGCTCATGCAATTTCCTGTTTTTGTTTAGGGCTTCATAGTCCTTAAAGTCTGTCATTCATATTATTCTTCCAGGCATCCTTGAAGACTCTACCTTCCATTATACATAGTGCTGCAGGGGAATGACGTTGATGATGATGATGATGACGATGATGGGCTTGGGAACACTATTGTGGGTCTTTGTATTTATTGCATTTTGGACTGCTTTAAATATCAGTAAAAAGGACGAAAAGACCAGGTGCGGCTATGCAAGTGCAAAAGGGAGACCATAAATTTATTTTCATTGCATAGTCGTTTCGCTCAGTTGATTGTGTTTAAAATGTATTTCATCAACTTGGATGTTGGTTAAATCCTGTAAAGTACTTAAAATTGTTGGTAGATATAGGAAAAGGATTTTTGCTCCATTGCTTGCTTGCTTGCTTGCTTTCATGCTTGTCGGGGCTTATTCAAAAATTAATTTGGAACTTATACAAATAAATTGTTGTTTTTGTTAAGGAAATTCCAAGAATGACATGAGTAGTTAGTTATTTGGGAGTTATTAACTAAGTTTGGACATTAAATGATTTATTAAAAGTTTGAGAGAATTATGAGATTTCGGACATGTTATGCTTGAGTTATGTCACATACTCCGACTCTTTTCAAAGTGGCTTGCTAATGTCAACTATTTCCATGAATCCAAAAACGGTGTATTTTTCATTCAGGTATTGAAGTTGAATGTTTCAAAAATATCCAATCCTAGCTTTCCCACACTCAATTTTTTCACTGCACGTAATACGTGATACGTTAATGGTCTCGGATCCGAAGTTGTTGTTCTTCCATTTGATATGAAGACATAGTAATCATATGTTATTCGAAAACTTTGGTTCTTTGGGTACAAATTTCAGGTGAAAGAATAACCTAACGAACAAAATCTTGAATCATTCTTTTTAATATGAATAAAAAAATAAGCCGAATCATTCAGGAGCAATCAGCTTGTTTTCAGGCGCTCTGGGTATCCTTTTTAAGATTTCACTCTATATCCACTGTTTCAATGCCCTGGCCAATTCATGATGGGTAAGAAGAAAGATGGTGTAAAGATTGCTTCCAATTTTTCGTGCTGCTAACTTTTGATCTTCCAAAAAACAATGATATGTTTCGGGTCTCCGGGAACCCGTACAAAAGAAACCGAGCGTTGAATGAGTTCCAACTTCCAAGCCAGTGAACCATGGCGGCCCCATCAATAGTCATCATAGAAGGCATCTTAATGAAATACTTCGACATTATTTGGGGCAGAGCACAGAGGTCAACGTAATCAAAGAAGATAAAACAGAGGCGCGAACGATAAATTTCATATCCCCGAAGTAGGTTACTGACTCTTTTCTAGAACTCTGGACAGCTCCTTTTGGCTGATCGGCATTTGTGCAGATTCTCCAGTTGTGCGTCCGTCGGAAACAACCAACTGACTCCAGTATGAATGTTGAATCAGGAGGTGGAATGGTTGGACCTTTTATACGCCATGTGCAGCTGAACGATTATGGTGGAACCCTGAATATGGAATCGAAGTCAACATATTTCAGTCAAGCTTCTGGAGAATGCTTGAAGTACTCGTACGAGACTAAAATTAGAATCAAAAAGAAGGGTAACTTTGCCCGGAAGCCGAACAGCACAGCCTGCATGGCAAATTTACTGGTAACGGACTCAGGCTGCGTGCAAAGTTAATCATACTTTACTTACTTATGTTGGCACCACTGGAGCGTGGTACTCCAAGGCCTTGCTGAGAATGCCCCTCCAGCCGGCTCGATCTCTAGCCTGCTGTCTCCAATTTCGTACTCCAAGTTGACGGATGTCTCCCTCTACCTGGTCACTTCATCGAAGATGAGGTCTACCTTGGCTTCTGACTCGCTCGGGTTTGGCGTTGAAGACATTACGAGCTGGAGCGTCGATGTCCATTCGCTCTACATGGCCCAGCCATCTTAGTCTTTGGATTCGAATTTTTCTGGCTAGGCTTATG
Source organism: Platycheirus albimanus (assembly GCA_916050605.2). Taxonomy (NCBI): domain Eukaryota; kingdom Metazoa; phylum Arthropoda; class Insecta; order Diptera; family Syrphidae; genus Platycheirus; species Platycheirus albimanus. Next base: position 14,019,048 of record OU696698.1, on the reverse strand, counting down.
TCGCTGTACAGCTCATACAGTTCGTTGTTATATCTTCTTCTCCAAACGTTGTTTTCGCGATTTACGCAGACAGGACCATAGATCGTACGCAGAACTTTTCTCTCGAAGACTCCAAGTGAATTTTCATCCGATTGGGAGAGGGTCCATGCTTCCGCACCATATAGCAGGACCGGGATGATGAGTGTTTTATACAGTGTCACCTTGGTTCTTCTCGATAGGGCTTTACTCCTCAATTGCTTACTCAGCCCAAAGAAACAGCGATTAGCAAGAGTTAGTCTGCGTTTGATTTCAGCGCTGATGTTGTTGCCTGTGCTTACAGCAGTGTCCAGGTAGACAAATTCACTGACTACCTCGAAGTTATACCTATCAATGGTTACGTTCTGACCAAGTCGGTGGTGGGACTGACTTTTGTTAATGAAAGCATATACCTCGTCTTGTCCTCGTTTATTTTCAGCCCCATTCTGCTTGCTGCTGACTCCATAGTAGTGCAAGCACCGGTTACTGCTCGCTTTGTTCTTCCTATCACGTCAATGTGGTCAGCAAACCCAAGTAATTGTGTCGATTTATTGAAAATGGTGCCTGATGATCTGGCATGGGTGCTCCGTATTACATTTTCAAGCACAATATTAAAACAGCTGCATGACAGTGCGTCACCTTGCCTTAGCCCTCTGGTGGTTTCGAAGGTTTCAGTAGAGTCTCTACCAACTTGGACGGAACAGCGAGCATTCTCCAACGTCATCCTGATAGGGCGTATCAGTTTAGCAGGGATTCTAAAGTTAGACATGGCACGATATAGTTCAACTCTATTAACACTATCGTAGGTGGCTTTAAAATCGACGAACAGGTGGTGGGTGTCGATGTTATATTCTTCGGTTTTCTCTAGGATCTGGCGTAATGTGAATATTTGGTCGGTGGTAGATTTTCCAGGTCTGAAGCCGCATTGGTAAGGACCTATCAGGTCGTCAGCAAATGGCTTGAGACGTTCACATAAAACGCTGGACAGGATCTTATAGGCGATGTTTAAAAGGCTTATACCTCTATAGTTGGCGCAGAGTGGGCGGTCTCCTTTTTTGTGAATCGGGCAGATGGTACTGAGATTCCACTCATCGGGCATACTTTCCTCTGACCATATTTTGCAGATGAGTTGGTGTATACTCCTGACCAGGTCATCTCCAGCGTGTTTAAAAAGCTCTGCTTGAAGGCCATCACATCCAGCTGGCTTATTCATCTTTTGTCTGGTGATGGCTACTTTGATTTCATTTTGGTAGGGCGGGTGTAGTTCGTGGTCGTCATCTAGATTAACTATAACAAGTTGATCTTGGGCGGGATTCTGGCTGTCATCGCCATTTAGCAACCGGTTAAAGTAGTCTCTCCAGATGGCTAACATCGCCTGCGTTTCCACTATGGTATTTCCATCCTGATCTTTGCAGGGCCCAGGGCGGCTTGTGAAACCGGATGTAGACTGTTTCACCCTTTTCTGCAAAAACATCTCTGCATCTTCTCGACTTCAAAGTTAATCATAGCTAGCACAAATTTCTAATTCCTCAACATAAGCAAGATGACTTCTGGTCAATATGCTGTTAACAAAACAGGCCATCAATATTGTCCGCACTTTCCGGAAGTTCAATCTAGAGTAGCTTAAATGGCTGGGACAGCCCACCTAGTCTTCAATTCAAATCACAAAGAAAAATGCAGCAGTGGGATAAAAATTTGGCATCTGGACAGTATGGTGCGATGTGCGATGCAGAGTAGGTCAACGTCAAACAACTTTGTTTTTGCAATTGGATGCAACTGGTCAGGGAACAAACTACCTTTAACAAGGGTATGTTGGTTGAGATTGTCGTCCGCTATGAACTATATAAGAATGAGCTCTAAATTGTATCGTTTTAGAATTATTCTGCTATGACTTGTTTATGCTAGTGCAAGACTTTGGATTGTCGTTTTGCTTGTTTTTGATTCGACTCCTCCCAGGAATTGGCCTTGCAACTTCTAAAACAATTTTTATCGAAATCGGGATAACAATACAAAAGCAAAATTCCTGAAGTTAAAATTCCTTAACGTGATTCCCAAATTCAAGAATTCCTTTACAAATTATTTATGCCATAGCGCGTTCATAAGCTATTTTGTTTAACGGTTTTCCAAATTATCTCTAGCATGTCCTCTAGCTCAAAGATACTCATCTGGACTTCAAAAAGACTTCCGTTCAAACGAATTTAAAAAGGTTATTTGAAATGTCTTCCCATTTAATTTAAGTTGTCAATATGTTTCTTATTTAAGCCATTAGCCTCCTAGAATCTCCCAACACAATCGATACAAATTTTGCCACTATAAAAACCAATTTCATAATCACCCTTGGAATGTCCTTCCACCTCATAAACTTTTCGAAGTCATTTCCTTCCCAAAACAAACTTTGCTATTATTTCTTCTCCAAAAACTCACTTTTCACGCTCAATTAAATTAATTAAAACCATCAACACCACATTCCATTTGTTAAGGCACTCTCTGACACACACACAATACGAAACCCCGAAAGTCTTGAAGATGGTGTTGAAATTTGCCCCCAAGCTACTACTACTCAGGGCTGCAGTTTCATCAAAGATTATAATCGACCAGTGCCGGTGCGGTGGTGATGGTAGTGGCAGTGGTAATGGTAATGGTGACACTCGGGAGCGACACAAATTTCAAGTTTCAATATCGTTTTAATTAAATTCGCTCATTTTGAAACAAGAACTGTTGCAATTATTGGGGATAGTTTTACCTTGTCTTGGGATAGTTTCAGGACCCTGTTTCTGCTTCGTCTACCGATAGTGCACTTATTATAAGAAAATCCACGACCAACTTCTGACGTCCACGAATTGGTGACAACAGCAACTTCAGAGCAGACTTGACCCCGACTCAATCAACTAAAAACAAAGGTACAGTTATGGTGGGAAAGTTTTGGGATTTTAGTGGAAAAACTTTTACAATCGTCTTAAAGTAGGAAAAGGAACGACAGAAACTTTCGACACTTGGACACTCTGGTGTTTTGCTTTGCAGGAAGAAAGTAGTTGTGAATATTGAGGTTGGTATAGTAAATGATGGCGGCCATAAACTGGAAACTTGCAAACTATGTCAACTATACTCAAAATGGGTGTCCCAAAATCGGAGGTGTCTGTACAATTTATTATTTATGTAATTCGGTGTACCTGTGTCCAGCGAAATTATTACATGATGGCCTGAGTAGCTAGTTGAATGGTTAGTTCATCAAAAAAGTTATTAAAAATAGTACATAGCCAAATAATTGAATAATGAGGACAAACAAAACTACTGAAGCCATATTATAAAGGGGTGGTGTTGGATAAATCGTATTAAATGAAGTTTGAGTGAAGTTGTCAATTGGTTTTCACTTATGGCCAGTTTAATAAATTCGTAAAAATGTGGCGGAACAAAAACTCATTTTGAACCCTTTATGACAACCACTAGATAACAGACGGGAGCGTATCGGAATCCCGCTTTTTAAAATCCCGCTTTTCAAAAATCCCGAAAAAAAAGTATTAAAATCCCGTCTGCTAAAATACTGCTTTTTTAAAATCCCGACTTCTAAAATCCCGCTTGTTCAAAATCCCGATCTATTATAATCCCGCTTTTTAAAATCCCGACAAATCCCGCTAATCCCGTTTTTTTATAAAATAAGCTAATGTTATAAAGTCACGCGCAGTAAAAAAAAATATGAGTAAAACAGGTTTTTTGCGTCGCATTGCTTATAATATACAAAACTAATAAAATAAAAAATTTTGTTAATGGTTTAAAGTTTTTTTTTTGTTCCCTTTTGAATAATATCGTATAGCATGAGGTACTTTATACTTTTTTCTTGTTATTTATTGAAGATTGTCATATTCATTGTTAAAATAAAATGCATTTAAAAAAATCACTCATTGCTTAATTTATTTTAATTTTCTTACTATCCCGCTTTTGCAATCAAAAGTAGTTGTTTTATTTTAAAAAATCGCGCGATTTTTTAAAATAAAACAACTACTTTTGATTGCAAAAGCGGGATAATAAGAAACGGGATAGTAAAAAACGGGATTATAAGAGACGGGATTTTAAAAAGCGGGATTTTAAAAAAGCGGGATAATAAAAAGCGGGATTATAAAAAGCGGGATTTCAAGATTGGGATTTTAAGAAACGGGATTATAAAAAGCGGGATATCGAACCCAACCCATAACAGACTTATGAACTTGGAATCATGGCATCGAAGCTAGGAGCAAAAGAAACATGGAATATGAAAGGATGATACGCGACTGAGAATATTGCAACTTCTATAATTATGAGAAATGTCACCTTGATGGGAAGGCCCGCTAACTCTAGTGGTGTCAAGCTACGATTACGGATATCCAAGGAAGCTTTTAGCCGGACGCAGCAACTATACCCGCCGCGGATATTCAAAATTGAACCACTTCAATCATTCCTAACGTCTATCCCTAGAGCTTGCGGGGAGCACTGTTGATAAAAGCCCGGTGGCAGATTTTGTGAACAATTCATAAAAGACGCAGCAGCAGAATTGCTGAGCTTCCGAAAAAATAATGGTGTGACCCCAAAATCGAAAGTGGTCTGTGTTAAGAGAAAGTAGAATAAGAGATGCCTATAGTCAAGAGAAAGTTACAAGACAGCAATGACATACGTCAAGGAGATCCAGAACTGGTTTAACAGAAAAGAAGTGCGAAGCTTCTATAAAAGATTGAAATACTCAACCCTGCAAACCCATCAAAGATGGCGATGGCCAAACAATGTAGAAGATGTGATGTCGTTGTTAATCATTAGGGGAGATAACTTCAAGCAGTTGTTGTTTGGCAATATCAGTCAAGATCTCGTCAAAAGGAGTCATTATATCAGCTTATCTGGATGGCGAAGGCAACCAGGAATTGCTGCTGCCAAATTTGAAAAGAACAAAGTATCTTGAACCGATGGCTTACAAATAGAAATCTGAATCACGACTAGAGATGACCTGGTCACTGGTCAGGAGCAATTTTAAATATTAACATTGTGCCAGAGCCTGGGAAAAAAGTGGTTGTCTGTAAAGTCTTTTTACGGACGATAATTTTACGTGATAACTTTTCTACAGAACGTGACAGTTACGTAACGTGACAATTTTTCGTGCCTGCAGCGGGTGTTCATCGATTTATAAGACGTTATCACGTCGAAAAATCCTAAAAAATATAAAAATAAATAAAGTCAGCCAGAGTTTTGTATCTACCTGTCTGTCTGACTATCTGTATCGGCACCTAGGCTTAGAATAACATGGAGAGGAGAGTTAGGAATTGGCTTTTCTGTCTTAGAAAAGGTACCTGCCATAAATTAGGTGATTGGCCTGGGGTGATGTTTTGTTTTTTTTTCTTATCCTTAGCTGCAAACAGAGCAGCGTTTCATTTGCGGCAACCAGATCACAAGAACTCGCATGGTGTTGATGTGGTCTTAAGCTAGGATTCAACCCTAGACTTAGTTCTCTCAAAGATAAAACTTGTCATGAATTTCGGGAAAATTGACAGAAATGTAATACAGCACTAGTTATAACAATTCTTGGGGTTTTCATTCTTTTGTAACTATACACAATAACTCCATCTTTGCAGACCCGTATGAATTTAACTCCCCCAAATTAAATCTAACAAAATGTGGGCAGCTGTTTAAGGAAGGGTTAACTTTTAAGAACTCTGCCGTCAAATGCAGTTTTTCTTAAAAAATGAAATGAAAGTTTTTAACCATTTTACTTTTTTGGGGGACTAGTGTTAATTCCCTTTAAATGCCTGCGCATATTTTTTTGTTTAACAATGCACTCACACTCTAGGGAGTACGAATACCCTTATAATGATTTATTATGTGTGAGCGAGGAGAGAAGGAATAAAAAGATAGGAAAGAAAATTGGTACATTGTCTTGGGATTTTGATGCGATATTTATCTCTCAGGACTCAAAGACTCGATTATCATCATCATTTAGCAGTGCACAAAATTGTTTTCTCTATATCTTTGAAGCTGATCTTTGAATTGTCACTAAAAGATTGCAGTTCCAGTCCTACACGAGATGGTTAGTAACGGGTGATTTTTTAGCTGGTTTGGTTTTGGCAACACTGGTTTTGACAGCTGACGTGTGTTTAGTACCTTGTGTCACTGTCAAACAGCTTCAGTTTGGTTTGCAATTTAACCATGGATTGTCTTACAAATGAACAACGCTTGCAAATTATTGAATTTTACTATCAAAATTCGTGCTCGGTTCGAAATTCGAAAAATTGTGTTCAGCGATGAGGCTCATTTTTGGTTGAATGGGTACGTAAATAAGCAAAATTGCCGCATTTGGAGTGAAGATCAGCCAGAAGCATTGCAACAGCTACCAATGCATCCCGAAAAAGCCACTGTTTGGTGCGGTTTATGGGCCGGCGGCATTATTGGGCCATATTTCTTCAAAGATGATGCGAATCGCAGCGTTACTGTCAATGGTGAACGCTACCGAGCGATGATAACAAAATTTTTTTTGCCCGAAATGGAAGTTCTTGACTTGCATGATATGTGGTTTCAGCAAGACGGTGCCACATGCCACACAGCACGCGAAACAATGGCGCAATTGCGAGGCGAGTTTGGTGAACAGTTAATTTCACGTTTCGGGCCGGTCAATTGGCCGCCTAGATCGTGCGATTTGACACCATTAGACTATTTTTTGTGGGGGTATGTCAAGGCTAATGTCTATAGGGACAAGCCCGCTTCGATTGACGCACTGGAAGCCAACATCCATGCATTCATTCGTGAGATACCGGCCGATATGTGTGAAAGAGTATGCCAAAATTGGACTCAGCGGATGGGCTACCTGAGACGCAGCCGCGGTCAACATTTGCATGAAATTATCTTTAAACATTAAATTGCAAGGTTCAAACTATCGATTCAAATAAATATTTCATTCATTTTTTCGAATTTTGTGTGTTTCTTTTTTAAAAAAAAGTTCTAAACCTCTTAAAAAATCACCCGTTATTATTCACTATTTGACAATATCCTTAGGATTTTTAAGCAGCTCCCACTCTCCACAAGTTTGCCCACCCTTGCCCCCTTTATTACGTCTCACACTAGGTCCGTCTTTCTTGTACTTTGTATAGGTTGATGTCACTATATCTTTGTGGTAGTTCCTGAAGACGCGGTTTTTGAAAATCAGGCTTCTCGCAATTCACCCTGATGAAATTTTTGAAATTGGTTTTTTTATTTTTTATTTTGTTAGTTAATTCGTATAGTTTCATCGATATCTAAATCATTCCAAGTCCCCGCGTAAATGGTTGAGAAACCACACGAACTTAAGGTTTTTATGTTAAACTATAACCTGGTTAAAAGTGCTCTCGTCTTACTTTTTCAACTGTCTACATTAGAAGATTCTTTTATTAATTTAAACAACAAACAAAAAAAGTAAAACCTTTTATCAGACAAAGCCCCAATTTCGTATTCTTAATAAATCTTACAATAATCTCATTCAACACAATCATGGAAGAAGTATTAATACTACGACGAACAATGTACATTATTATTTCGAAAAATATTTTAAATATTAATTTGAAAAACTTTCCGGATTAAGATCCAGCTTCCAGCATTCTCTTCCCTCGTCATGATGATGCCTTAATTTTTGCAGCTATATGTAGGTATATGGAGCGGTCCAAAACTAAGCTTAATAAATTTTCCATGACCATCCCCCCTGTATACAACATCGTGTTGAGTCGTCCAGATACTTTGAAGAAGCTTAAGTCCAAGCCTCTGCTTATCCCCTTAAAGGACATGATTTCGTGCAGTTTGTCCTCTCTATCGTGTTGGTTCTGCATTTTATTTTTTGGTTATGTTTCTTCCTTCCTTTCCCAAAAAAAAAAATTAACAAAAAAAAAATTGGTTTTCATGAAGGCAGTTTCTTGTATTTTCAATTTTGTCTTCCTTTTGGCAGCAATTTCCTTTTACATCGCCCCAAAAAATGACAGTGACAGGATTCACTCAACCATAATGGACTTAAAGGATAACATATCCTCGCTGTCCATGCGGTGCCGGTGGTTTGTGCCGGTGCCGGTGCGGTGCGGTGATGGTGGCAATGTGGTATTGTGGTAGAACGAGTGTACACGTTAAAATGGAAGAGAAGAGGAAAGTGAATTCAATCAAATAAAAAGGATGTTTTTAAGATTAAAAATTCATATGTGGTCCGCTCTTAATCATACACTTTTCTATTATCCTTGTGCCGTATATAGTCGCATAAACACCGCACTCTTCCTCTCTTTCCTGATGTTTTGTTAGCCCGGAGTCCTTTTATGTCTATACCTTCGTATTTCCCCGGGCATATATAAATTGTTCCACGAATCCGCCCATTTTCCACCCACTTGTATATGACCAGCAGTCATATGCGACTGCATGTTGAGTGTGTATGTAAGCACTACTATACCATGGCAGTGTATTTTAAACCCGCCGGAACACAACATATAACATCGCATGGTTATTTGTTCATGCAAGAATCCTTAAGTCCTTGATGAACTCCATCATATGGCTGTTGGTTTGGTACCTATTCAAATGAAATTTAAATTTTTTCTATGGAATCAGTTACTCCTTATTTTGTGGTCAAAAAATTACTTTTTTTGGAATGTGTATATGGTCTTATATTGCATGTACATACTCAGATGCAAATTTCGAGAACTAACTACTTGCATAATGAAGGATTTGTGAGAGGATTAGAATTTTTTAAGGATTTACATAGAGCTTTTAAGGACGTTAATTAGGAATGAAAGCAGTCCATTGGACTTCCTTATAGTTGGATATTGAATTGGTTGAAATTGAATTAAGACCCATTGAAAGGGAAATTTTAATGAGAGTTCTTGAGATAAGAGAAGACGCATGAAATAGTCCTGCCTTAAAGTTTTATTTTTTCGGTATGCTAATATCCATTATGAGATTTTTACTTTTGAAATGCCAAAGATCATTACACGGACTTATTCGGTCCTTCGATTTTTTTACCTTAACCTGCGTCTTTTGCAAATTAAGCTCGTGTAAAAGCACACAGATGAATGATAAGTTTTTTGAAGGACATTCAACCATATTTCTGAGGCAGAAGGAGTTTTTAGGATTTTTGGACGAAAATAGTCTTTAAAAGGGAAACAACCAGAATAGAGTGCGAATCAAACATCTTGCTAAAGAGTGTGTTGTAAGAGTACAAGTACTTTTGCTTTAAGGCCCTGGATGATCAGTTGGTTATTGGTTCTTCCACCGTTTCCATTGCAGGCACAGTTGTTCCCATCAAGCAAGTCAAAATTACCCCCTCTCTTTTTCCGAGCTCTATATTTTCATGTTAAAAAATTTCTGCAAATTCAAGCAGAAAGGTAGATTCAAGTTTCAAGAGTCACTTTATTCCAGAAAAAAATCATGTTCCCTGTGATATAGACATCTCGAACATCATTTTGCTTAGCTCAGAAACTATTCAAATGCAAAATTTAGCCAATATCGGTTGAGCGGTTTTCGAGAACGCAACTATGTACCTAGTAAAAATTCATTTCAATTCAAAATCATTGGCAAAGTTCTGACTGAAATCAAGCGATATGAAATGAAATGAAATGAAATGAAATGAAATGAAATGAAATGAAATGAAATGAAATGAAATGAAATGGAATGAAATGAAATGAAATGAAATGAAATGAAATGAAATGAAATGAAATGAAATGAAATGAAATGAAATGAAATGAAATGAAATGAAATGAAATGAAATGAAATGAAATGAAATGAAATGAAATGAAATGAAATGAAATGAAATTAAATGAAATGAAATTAAATGAATTGAAAATGAATTGAAAGAGATAACGTTTCCACTCCCAAAACTTGTTTAAAAAAATTAATTTTGCCTTGCACTACATATGTATACATTTTATAGTTATATGTATACATTTTATAGTAATTTCATGGAACATGTTCTTTTAGTTCTGAACTTTGTCAATGGCGGCGCTAGTTGTCTTGTCTACTTAACATCAAATATCTTCAATTATTGTTTTTGCTTCCCATGGCAATCTAGACAAAAACCACTCCTAACTAACCAATCAAGTGTTTGTGAACTTCTTACATAGATGGCGCACCAAGCGTTCCACTTTTTGTGAATACTATAGATTATAAATACAATGGGATATCTAATCAAAGCTATCTCAAGGAACCTCGTTCATCCCGAACAACGGTATACGAGTGGGCCATCTAGTGTTTTATTTTTAAAGGTTATTCTGATACTGACAGCAGCTTTTTCCCTCTCGAAATCTTGACAAAAAGTCAGTATCATTATCATACCTCCACCGGACATAATGAGTAAAATAACGTTGGGAAATATTGAAAATTTATTTCCAAGTGAGCAAAAACAGTCGGTTTTTTTGAAGAAAAAAAAAATTGGCCGAAATGAAGCACCCTGCTGCACGCAAGCTTGTGCAAAAAAATTGTGAGACTGGTGTGGTATGGTAGTGGATAACACTCCTGAAGAGAACTTTGCTCAAAGAAATCGGATAATTCGCTTACAGGTCCAATTGACTCAGCACTTAGTCATCGCTGCGCAGTTTGGACCTTACAGCTTAAAGCAGCTTAAATTAAACAACAATTTTGGGCAAAGAATCATCTTTTCTGACGATCGATCTTTTGGGCACCAAATTCCTCAATCATGTTTATCAACCGTCTTGGCGATGGATTGGCCGCCTTGGAACTACGACTGAAGCCTTTGGCCTTGTTTTTGGGGAACAATTATTGGAGGGCTGATGCCAATAACGGGGAAATGATTCAAGCACTTGAGGCTAATATCAACCAAGCAATCCGTGATCTACAGCACGAAACCATTAAGGTCTTTTAAAATTGGAGTGACAGGAATGGAAGGGGCCTACGAGCTACGATTTACCGCCAATTTCGAGCTGCTATCAGGGACGACCTTTATTCATGGCAAGATATATTTTTGAAAAATGTGTGACTTTCTCACAAGAGGCAGTACCCGACTAGATCAAATGTATGACAGTGGTACAGTGGTCTTGGTGCTTGAGATTTTGGAGAAAAAAAAAAACATGGAAACAAATCATACGAAATTTTAATAATCACTATTAGAAATCACTAGATAAAATGAGTTTTGAATTTTAAGGCAAACATTTTCAAAATTGTTCGATAAGTTTTTTTTCATAAAACGGTGTTTTTAAAAAACTTTTTGGAAATATATTTCAAATTTTTTTTTTTAAACATGCCAACATATTTAACTTTGTTATTCTTATCAGAAAAAGAAAATCCTAAAATTTTGAACAAACCGTTTTTGAAAGAATAAAAAAAAAAATTAATTTTTGTTTAAGAAACTCAAACAAAGTTTTTTTTTTTTAAATTTAAGAATAATTATTATTTTGTTTATAAAAGTGGTTCCTACATTAAAAATTTGATTGAAATCTGTCATGTGGCCTACGAAAAAATCTGATTTGAAAAATGGCTCCCATGGAAAGTACAGAAAACATGATTCAGAATGTTTTATCAAAATTGTTATAGCTGTTTTTAAAAAAAATTAATTTTTCAGACAGGTAGCTACAGTAGGTTTTTGAGATAGAATGATAATTCTAAGCCCCACTGTAGGACGTCATAATAATACTGCGTGTACCAAGTTTTAAGCAAATAGGTTCAGGCGTTAAAGCTGTGGGTGCCGCCAATACAGACAGACAGACAGAATTGTCGGACACACTTCTTTAGGTTTCTCTATAATCGTAGTGTCATGTTTGATTGTCATTGTTTTTTTTTACGAATACATTACCCACCTAGCTACCTACAGTCGACCACCACACTTACACTTAGCCAGAGGGTGTAGTAGGTAGGGGAGACTGGGTACGGTTGAAACAAAGGACGGTTGAAACAACGCAAATATTCCAGGAACAGTACACGGTACGAGAATGTTTCCCGAAAGCAAACGAAGCAAAAACACATTCGAATAATCGTCAGTCTTGCTTAGCACGTGGCACGTTGCCGTAGTTTTTAAGAGCACTTTTTTTATATAGGTAACCCAAAGTAAGTATTTTTGTGCGGTTTTTTTTTCCTATAAATGGTTTTAAATTCATGTTAGAGTATTGTGTATGTGTGTGTATTTGAAACGAAGAGTGTAGAACGCATTGTAGTGACTTGTTTCAACGTGTTGTTAATGAGATCATAATTATATACATTTTTGTAACTAAAGTGGGGTTGGGTACGGTTGAAACATTTTTTCTGGGTACGGTTGAAACAAAGCAGATCTGGAGAAAAGTGGATACAGTGCACTGCCTGTAAGCTTTGGGCTCACAAAGAGTGCACAGAAGGTGGAAACCCATATGTGTGCCAGAATTGCGATTCGGAATATTCCGATTAATTTATTATTTTTTGTAAGAGTTTATGTTTGAAGTCTATTTTAAAATTATTTTCTTTAAGTTTTTTTTCTTGTAAAAACGTGGATTATTTATTTGTTTTCGTTTTGTTTTAAAATACGTACTATTTTTTTTTTTTTTTAATTTTTCTTTACCTACATGAATAATTATTAAATAAAAATTAAGTAATAACTTAACACTAGTAAATGTTTATTATTTTGAAGTGTTTCAACCGTCCCCAATCGCTGTTTCAACCGCCCCTGGTATGGGTACGGTTGAAACAAAAAAGATGTTTTTTTAAATTCCATGTTCCACAAAAACTAATGCAGTGAGGACTTAAAAGACACTCCCTATTTGTAGATGAAACCTTCTTTTTTCATTGAACATACCTTCTTCGTCGCTCGGATTACAAAAATCAAAGTTATGGACGATATAAGCGAAATTGTTTCAACCGTACCCAGTCTACCCTACAACTAACGATTGTACAGGGGACTTTTACAGCTCGACTACCATTGCATAAGTTCTCTGAACCTGGGCTTTAACGACAATGCCAGTCCAACGAAGGGAGTTTGAATCCCATTAACTTAAAATTTTCTTTAAAATATTTTAACTGTTGGTTTTCCTGCCTGAACGAACATCCTTCAACGATATCAAAAATTGTTATAAGGAACAATTACTTACCAATAAATCCGAAGCACTAAAATCCAGTCATTAAAAAGTAATGTAAACCGATGTTATTTTAAGTTTTGTTTGCCCTTCTCTCCCAATAAAACCGCACTCAACTTCAAAATGAGTTCGAGGCTAATTACAAATTGAGTAATTGATATCTTTTGCTATAGCTTTAAGTAGAGACAGAGCGAGAGAGAGATACAAGAACAGGGAAGATTCAAGTAGAGAGATACTATACAACAACTGGGAATTTTAGTAGATATACAAATCCTTGAAAGGAAAGCATATCCTTTACAGCATTCACTCTTCCGCCCCATATTCTCAGATTAAATTGTACCAATCATTTGAAAAACTTTCCCATTATTTGATTATATGTAGAACCAGGGAAAATTAACTTTTCTCCATTTCCGGGAAAACACAAACATTATAAACAAAACAAAATGCATCCCTAATCTGAGTTTGAACTCTTTTTCTTTCTGTTTTTTCTCTTCTTTTATTTTATTTTGGTTGGTCTTGATACTGGTCCTGGTCCTGGTCCATCATCATGTTAGATAAGCTTTTATATGCTGGTATTTCAGATTCCAGGGCCACCACGTATAGATAAGTTTTTTGGGGTATAGCACGTACATTGTTTCCTTCCTGGAACCAAAAAAAGGAGGAAAAAATAACTTAACAGGATCATTCCATTTTTGTAATTAGTTTTTCTGGTTTTGGTTTTTCCTCAATCCTCTTCCTCATCCTCGTCCTTATATCAATCCCTTAACGCGTGCTGTCCATCTTAGACGAAGTGAAAGATGAAACTTTGGCATTTTCCTAAAATGCTGCTGGGAAACTCTCTTTTTTTTCCTACCTGATTTTTCAGGTGGTGATAGTGTGAGTGTGGTGTGAGCGTGTGGGCAGAAAGTCAATGAGCGGATAAACTTTGTTATACGTGAACAACTCTCATATTATATTCAATTGGTTGTATAGAAATCTTATATAGAAATGCAATTGAACAGACAGGACTTTCGTTATAGATATTGGGAAGTAGATATATATGTATGTATGTATGAATCCTGCTAACTGTCTGTTGGAAGAAAAAAAGTTTAGACAGTTAAGCATTTTGTGACTTGAAAAATAATTGCTTGGACAGCAAAGGAATCACTTCTGAATGAGATATTTTTCAGAAATTGCTACCGTATATAGTTCAAATTACCAATACATACTTAGATTTAGCTTTAAAAATAAAAGTTTGAAGGTTAATTGGATGGGATTCGAGGGAAAAAAAAGGTCAGAGTTATGGTATTTATTGATTATTGATTTTCGTGGTGCAATCATTGTGGGTAAAATCCTTGTCGAAAAATTTATTTATTTATCTACCAATAAAAACTATCAATTTATTTAAATTTTGATGGTACTTACTGCTTTCTGTTGCATATAGCACAGTTTTTACAGTTTTAAAGAATTTTCAATTCTTACTGGCGGCGAGACCGATTTTGATGAAATTTCTCCTATTAAGTAAGTAAAGTAAATCTGTGGAATGCTGAACTGATCTCCAGCTTATATATAGATTTAAAAAATGAACTGTTTTTCGAAGTGCCATTTCTCAAGAACAAATTGATATAAAACAATTTTTACAAACACAGTTGTAAGAAATTTAACGCTTCACTCAAAAAGCCGAATGATTTTGCTATAGGATGTAAGACAAAAAAGTTATTGAAGGAAAATTGGAGCAAAGTTGACAAATTTGCAGCTCCCCTCCCCCTCATCTTTTTCGACAGGACCCTCGAGGTCAAAAACTTAGCAAAATGTTGATTAACTATCCGTTAAAAAATTCACCAAGTTTCATCAACTTCCGACATTTTTCCACCTAAACCAACATTTTTCCGACCTGTCGACTGGACTAATGCCTATCAATATTGACGGATCAGCGATCATTCTCCGATGGTATCCTCATAAAAAGTATAATTCTTGCTATGAATCATCAAGCTGGTCGTGGGAAAATATGGTTGTCCCTTGTCCCATATTTGCACTATCACAAGCTGCTTTGTATCCGATGAACATTGTGTCATGGGCTTCCTTCTGGATATGTGTGATATGAAGATCTCGTTTGTGGTAGATTTTCCAAGGCCGTAGCATAATTGTCAATTAAAACGTTTTCCTTTTTCTGAGATCGGGAATATGGTACAGAGCAGCATTCCAACCGTGGGGCATTTTTTCTGGCGATCATACTTTACTCATGAGTTTTTAATGCACTTGATCAGGTTATCTCCACCGCTACCAAACCGTCTCACTCATCACCATAGAAAACAAGCAACTGGTTCAATAGTCTATCTATACAAAAATGGTTAAAATGGACTTTGTATTTACTAAAGTATTTTCATAACTATTTTTGCAAGGTCAAAGGCATCTTCTAGTGAATCAAGATGTTGAAAGATTCACTCTTCAAAAGAAATTTCAAAGCCCTTTCTTTCCTGCTAAGGCGTCTCTACATTTACTCGACCTCATGTTATTGGTAATTTTTTGTTTCTGTCTTCTAATCAAGCGTTTCTAATCGGCCGGTCCGTGGTCCAAAGTAGATTCTAATAAATGTTCTAGTTTTATTCCTGATCCGCAGCCTTTAGGCAGCCATCTTGGCTATGTTTACTATCTGAGATCACTCAGGTTCAAACCAGAGATTCCTTGGAAGGTGCTTGCGATACAACCAGCACTTCTGATGCTGCATTTCTTAAGGCTTAATGACATACATGCCACCTGCGATTGGTCTACCGTTTTCATATTAACAGTAGTCATTTGATTTGTCTCCAGCTCGATGGATACGTGGCCAGCATAAGCTGTAACATTGGATTTTCTCGGCCTAGAAGTTTTTCGCCTAATAGCTTCCCCTGATGTCTGTTCTCGAAGTTTGGCATCAAATAGCTCCTCTGAACGAAGAATTATTTAGACGGATAGAAAAGTGAATGCCGTCAGTCGCAATAAGATCTATTTGGTTGCTGGTTTCACCATCTGGGTGACTGACATTCTATGATTCGTTGAGATTGTAATCTTTCCCAATTCTGAAGACTTAATCATCCGAAGATCCGCGCTCTGAAAGCTACCCATAATTTTTTTTTTCGATGTGGAAAAGGTTCATGCAAGGTCCTTCCCGATCTTTACTAAGATTGTTTCTCAAAGGATTTTAAAGACACAGAATTGGTTTACTTGAGAAGGATGGAACGAACTCGGTACAAAAATGATAGTTTTCAACCTGGAATTGGAGGGCCCTCGTTATACTTTTGCTGTGCATTGGGAAAACAATGCTGAGTTTCCATGAGTTGGCTAAGTCACAGTTTATACCCCTTATCAAGTCATTTGTCGATGTTTGGAATAGTCTCACTGGTAAGTCATCCACTCCAGTATTTGGACTATCATTACTTTTTACTGGTTGACCGACTTTATACATCATCTTTAACCAATTCAGCTCCTTGGCAGTTGTTGTCTGGTTATTTTCAATGCTAAAAGCATTTTTTTTTATACCCTATTCCATAGAATGGGTATATTGTATTTGGTGTTGAGTTTGTAACATAGAGAAATAATACCGTTAGGTATAGAAAAGTATATATATTCTGACTCAGAATCAAAAGCCTAGTCGATTTAGCCATGTCCGTCCGTCCGTCCATCCGTCCGTCCGTCCGTCCGTCCGAATGTATACTCTCTAGAGGTCGCAATTTTTGAGCTAGAAAGCTGAAATTTGGTGTATATAATCTTTGGTTCAAGAGTAAGGCTAAGTTTTTGAACCGGTAAAATCCGCCCACAAACACGCCCACAATCGCCATTTTTGTTGGACAACCTCAATTTAATAAAATTAAATTATGTTTTTTTGTACAGTTACGATAAAAGCATAACGCTAAAATTTTGCACCTGTAAGCTTTAGGTAAACTTTCTTCCAATCAAATAAAAATATTTCAGTTTGGGCGTGGCTGACGCCTATTTTTCATACAAAACCATCAATATTGTTTTTATAAAATAACAATTGTTATATTAAAGCGAAAAACATTAAATTTTGTGGGTCTTACTAGCACATAAACATCTTGTGTATGAAATCAAAAAAATTGATTTTGGGCGTGGCTGACGCCCACTTTTCATTAGAAACTATAAAAAAATTGTTTTTGTAAATAAACGGTATTTATAATTAATCCGCAAGCCAAAATTTTGCGTCTCTAAATAGAAACAAAAAGGTTTGTGTATGAAAAGAAATTTTTGAATTTTGGGTGTGGCTTACGCCTACTTTTCATGAAAGAACGAAAAACGTAGCCTTAAGAATTTAAGGCATTTTCAATGTTTAATTTAAACCTTTTTCCTTCCGTTCGTTATTTGAGAAATATATCTCTACATTTTCTTTTGTAAATTTTTTCAGGTAAGATTGTTTAAAAACTACTCGATTCAGCTGTAGTCTTACACATATGCCTAAATACTGAAAAAAGTACAGTTAGTGCTTCAAATTTTTAAGACACGCCCACTTTTAAGGGGCGTTTCTGTCAAAAGTCGTGTAATACATTCATTTTTTTAACGTTTTTTAACTATCGGTCGCAGTTTTGAAGTAAACAGATGAACACTTGGATTTATATTCCTTGGTTACGTAGCAGAGTGTGGTCCATTAATTGTTAAAAACACCCATAATCGCTATTTCCATTCCAAATCTAATTTTTAAAAATTTAAGTTTTGTCTTGTTTTGTTCAAATCGATCTGCAAGAATAAAATTGAATGTCACTGAGCTCATATCAATTGCCTTGGCAATAAAAAGTTTAAAGTTTTTGCCAGCAATAACTGAACATCACACCGCACAAAATTAATGTTATTGAATTTTTTTCTGTATGCTTAAGAAAATTGTTTCTGAAACATCGGCTGTTTGCGGGAGGCAGACGCATACACATACAAAAATATGGGGAATAGGGTATCCAACAGTTCGTTGCAAACGTACTGTAGCTCTCGCTTATGTTTATATTAACAGTAGTCATTTGATTTGTCTCCAGCTCTATGAATACGTAGCCAGCATAAGCTGTAACATTGAATTTTCTCGGCCTAGAAGTTATTCGCCTAATAGCTTCCCCTGATGTCTGTTCTCGAAGTTTGGCACCAAATAGCTCCTCTGAACGAAGAATTATTTAGACGGATAGAAAAGCGACTGCCGTCAGTCGCAATAAGATCTATTTGGTTGCTGGTTTGACCATTTGTTGACTGCCATTCTATGTTTCGTTGAGATTGTAATCTTTCCCAATTTTGAAGACTTTATCATCCGAAGATCCGCGCTCTGAAAGCTACCCGTAATTTTTTGTTCGATGTGGAAAAGGTTCATGCAAGGTCCTTCCCGATCTTAACTAAGATTGTTTCTCAAAAGATTTTAAAGACACAGAATTGGTTTTCTTGAGAAGGATCGAACGAACTCGGTACAAAAATGATAGTTTTCAACCTGGAATTATGGAGGGCCCTCGTTATACTTTTGCTGTGGATTGGAAAAACAATGCTGGGTTTCCATGAGTTGGTTAAGTCACAGTTTATACCCCTTATCAAGTCATTTGTCGATGTTTGGAATAGTCTCACTGGTAAGTCATCCACTCCAGTATTTGGACTATCATTACTTTTTACTGGTTGACCGACTTTATACATCATCTTTAACCAATTCAGCTCCTTGGCAGTTGTTGTCTGGTTATTTTCAATGCTAAAAGCATTTTTTTTTATATATATTTTTTCAAAACCGACTGTACCTCTGCCACCGTATGCATTTCGATATTTCATTCTACTTAAAATTATTTTCTCTATGATTCCTTCTAATTTGTGTTGCCAACCAATTTCACACAATAAATTTCTTTGTGATAAAGTGTTGGCTTTTTGATTCTACTTTACGACACATCATTCATCAAAAAAAATTAGATTTAAAAAAAAATATTTTTCCTTCCAACCCAATAATAATAATCAAAACATAAAATATTTAAAATATTTAAATAAATTCACCACCTGTTTTTTTTTTTCTTTTAATTTTAAATTAACTAATAAAATTCCCATTAAATAAAAAAAAATAGTGTCAAAGTTTTTTTTTTAAATTTAAAATTAACTCATAATAATACTTTGAAGTGAACAATGACATTAAAGTTGTTCGAAACTATGCTTCGATGATGCATTTTATTGTTTTCTATTTTTTTTTTTTTTTTTTTTTGTGATTTATTTTCAGATATTTTTGTATCTTTTTATTTTGTGTATTCCAACGAACGACAACAGCCGTCAATTTTCATTATTCATACAAAAAGTATCTATTTTTAGCAATCGTCGTCCCACAAAAAAAAAAAAAAGAATTTTTCAACCTCTTATTCATATTCAAGGCCGACAGTATTTCTTGTTGTGTCAAAATATATCCACAAAAAAATAAATGTATAAAAATAAGATAAAATATTTCACAGGTGAACTAACGAGGTGGGGGGGGGGATGAAATATAATTAATATAATCTATTAAGGGGTGTTATTTTTTAGCTTCAAGTTGGAAGCATTGTTTTTTTTGCAGCCATTTTGTCATCTGACATTGTGATTTGTATTTATTTTAGTTTACCATTATCGATGAGCCAGAGACGATTGACCAATTGAAAAACAACAGTCGCAGTGATATTGCTCATATACGAACCCCAACTGCAAAATGGACCTCAATATTGGACTACATCTAAACAACCGCGATGGCCATAATTTTGTGAGAAAAAATATTCAAATGAAAATGGCAATGAATTTTCAAATAAAGTCAATTTGATGGCATTTATTACAATTCATCTGTGTTTTATTTCATTTTATAGTTCTATAACTTCTCCAAAAAAAAACACCCTTTAACTGTGCCTTAGAAAGTCAAAAATGCTTTCTTTCAAATCCCTATTTCAATTTAAATTCTAAACGGTTTGAACCGTCACGCGATCATTATTGTTTTCCAATTGAAATCCCAAGAACTTGATCAAAAAAGTAGATACCTACCTACTCGCAATTATTTCAATTTTCGCAATATTCAAGTTAGTTCTCTAAATTCCAAATTTATCGTTGTAATCTCCTTTTTTTCAAGTTTAAACTCCACCAACACAAATTCCAAAGCACATTAACTAAAATCGCATAAATTCTCGACATACCTTGAACAAACACAAAATGCCAAAGCAAAAAGGTCCTGGAAATCCATAGAACAGATGCAAAAATCCACGTTCCCCAAGTCTCCCATGTAAATCCTACTCCGGCACTGCTACAGCTTATGGGAGTTAAAATAAAAATTTAAAAAGAACAAGACAAAAAAAAAACACACACCGACTAGCCTTTTGTAAAAAAAAAAAAATTAAAAAAGTCGAAAATGCGACCGGTGATATATCGTAATCCTTGACATGACCCAAAAAAAGGACTGCAGAAAATGAATGGAAGAAGAAAAAAAAAAACACATTGAAAACACCGAAGCGGGAAGAAATCGTGTAAAACCTCTTTTCACTCGGTTGAAGATATTTTCCTAGACCTCTCTGTTCTTCTGCCACTTGCCAGCCTTTTTAAAGTTGCAATGGGCTACAGGGACGACTACGACAACGATGGCGACTACGACAGTGACACCCTAAAACAGCGCACAAAAAAAAAAAGATAAAATGAAGGAACAAAAAAAAAAAAAAACTGGACGACTGTGACTATAAGTAAAGCCTTTAGGGAAATATTTTAGTTTTCACAGGTGTTTTGTGGCCTTTTAAAGAAAATTAAGAAATCCTTAACGACACGTTTTTATGAGATCTGTCAAGGAGCAGGGGAACATATTCACTGCTTAAGCTGGACGGACAAACACAAAAAAAAGTAAAAGAAAAAGAAATCAACGGAAAAAGTTTGTCTTTGCTATAAAATATGGAGGACCCTCTAAAGTTTTAGTTTCAAAAAAATATTTTTTTTTTCATTCGTATCTTTAATAATTTGTTGTTGGTGTTTTTTTTTCACATGAATGGCGAAAATGTGTTTCGCTTTCCTGTGTCATTTGCAGCTTGGGTGACAAAAAAGCAACAGTATGTCAGACAAGAACAATTTTGACTGACTTTTTTCGATACAAATTTTTTCTTAGAATGATTTTCGCCGGAAGTAGATGTTTCTTACATCGTAAAGCGTAATGACGTAGTTTTTAGTCATTTTTTCAAACTGTAAGTTACAGAAAGTTTTTGAATTAGGTAAATGTGCCCCAAAAATATTAGAGGTAGAAACTAAACATTAAACAATACCTTCAAAGGCGTTTTCCACGCCTTGAATTGAGCATTTTTACTGTTAAGGCTTAACCATTAGGTACTTTAAGTTTAGTGACTCCAAAATTTTGAAAAAGTAAATTTTGAATGAAGAATTTTGACCAAAAAGACTAAAAAAAGTGGGCGTGTCAAAATTTTTTGGCACATACGTAAGATAGCAGCTAGATCGATAGAGTCAAATTTTGGGCAATTTAAACAAAATATATTGTTTTTTATTGAAATCGCGCCCCTTGAAAGATTTCAAAGATTTAATTTCAAAAAGCTTTGTTAATGGTGGGCTTCAGCCAATCCCAAAATTTAATGTTAATGTTTTCATTTTACAGAAAATTATTGTTGGAAAATAAACACTAGCGGGATAATCAAAAGTCGGAAAAATGAGAGAGGGAGACAGAAGTTGATGTCTACCTCACATCTAATGGAAATACCAGAGGTAGAGGATGATCTTCGAATACACGAAGTATGAAATTAGAGATGCAAACTTGAGTTCAATCCACCTAGTGAGGTCTTTGGAAACCCAGGCTATATCGTTTCATCGGGATTCAAGTATACCTATGTAAGTATGGAACTTAGTGTTTCTGTTTTGATTTCAGTGCCTATTGGCCAGCTCGCTATAGCAGCAACCAGCACCAGTGTTTGAAAAAGCTTTCTCATAAGGCCCACATATACTGAATATTTTTCTTGGATAGCATATTGTTCGTTGAGAAATTATCTACTGTCAGGAAAGAGGTTGACTAAAAAAGTTTTTAAGGAGCTTTTTAATATAAGGTTTGAATGATTTTGGTATGGTGATTACTCAGACCTTTGTGCAAAAGATTTGGAGCGGCAAACTTTTGAGTGAAATCCTTCAAATTGGGCGCCATGTAATCCTTATTTTTTTAAACGTCTTTTTGCAATCTGTGGTGGCTCTGAGGTAACTAGAAATTAATAAGAAATATAGTAGCAGGAGTTATCTTTTATGTAAGCCTTAAATAAGTTCGATTTACAAAGCAGAAGAGCTAATCTTCGTCCTCACTCCTCACTGATATTGAAATCCCATGAACACCGAGAAGATTATAAAGCTTAAAAAACCCAAAAAAAAATTGTTTTCCTAGAATATCTTTCAAAACATACTGTTGATACCCAACACAACTACAAACAAAACAAAACAGGATAAGAATTTTCGAAAAAAAGGATTAAGGCTAAACTACAAGATTGCAAGTGCTATTGCTGCTCGTGATGAAGTTGGCCAAACCGCAAATGGACACCGTCAAGTCCAAGTGGGAATTTTTCCCCCCCTCTTCCTTCTGGTTCTGGATGATGCATTCTTGGGACTTCACTTTTAAAAAGCGATAATAAAAACTCTAAAACCTTCCATAGACGGACGGGGACGGCACTAATAAAGCTTTTCTTCTCATTTTGCTTCTCGTTATTTTTTGTGTCGATCTGTGTGTGTGTGTCCTTTCTTCCTTCAGGTCTTCCCACTTCGCAATATTGTTCGTGTTTTATCATCATCATCATTTCGTTGTTTGGTCTTCGCAATTTAATTTTTCCAAGTTTTCTTTTCTTTTTGAAGCCCTCTCTCTTTCAAGGCTATTATTGCAAGAAACTTCAAAAGTGTCGTTTGAAAGTTGTAAGAATAGCAGTGTTTATGGGTTCCGTCCATTGCTGTTGGGAGACTGGCTATTAGTTCTGTCAAGAGTTTATGTCGGTGATTTAGATGATGAAGAAAAAAAAAATAGTAATTGCGATTGCGAGGACCCAAATGGAAAACAAAAGTTCAGATTTATAATAAATTTTAGTATAGATAGTCGTACCCGTAAACACTGACTACTTGATGAAATCATGCTGTTGGTATGTATTCCTGTTCTTTTTTTAAGCATAAATTTGCCTTTTTAAAATACGATTCCTTAACCTATGTTCTGCAACTCCCCGACCCTGGCCCGGGTCCCTGCTGCGTCTTCGTCTTCGATAAAAATCAACTTTAATGAAACAGCTTCCCGCTGTCATGCCATAGCTTTCTATGTGGAATTAATTTGAAAAGTTTGTGCACCTATTTTATTTTGTTGGTGTGTGTATCAGTGTTTTAAGCGAGTAGATTTCGATGAAGGGCTTGCTAGGAGAATTTCACCATACTCATATAATTTTTTTTTTTTTTTTTGTAAATATAGTAACAGTTGAATTTAATACTAGCCCATCAATACACAATATGTCACTGAGAGTTTCATCATGTCACGCCCCTTTTATGGAAAATCACAATTTGTTTGTATTTTCTCCAACCGAATAGGCGGATACCACACCCACTGAATTGAAAATATCAAATTTTCATTTTTTCTGTATACGCCGCAAGGCCTACGATAATACAATATTTTGAAATTCTGCAGAATTTTGACAATCTGTCCGTAACGGAGCAGTTATTATTTTTGATAAGCTTTTGTTTGTGTGTGTTGGTTCCTATCCATTTCTGCAGCCTTTATTTACAGTCACAAGTACAAGTTCTGAATGTATAAATGGTGAAACGGATATCTTTTAATTAAGGGAAGTGCATTGGTTCATATAACACAGAAAACATCGCATCTTTTCGTCCACATTTTCCCGCCTATATCTTACTAACTGGCTCAATCCCTGACATACCTCAGCAAAAGGTCCACGTCACATCACAATTTATTGAACCTTGACTTCAGAACTTCAAAAAATTCGGATGAAATTTATTCGATCCTTAAATTAAAATTCAATCAATATCAATGGTTTAGTTTCTTAAAATATTAAATTTCCTTTAAATTAGTCAACTACTTTGCTGGTGAAATTCACTTCGAAATGTGCGTGCTTCTTTGAATTTTCAAATGTGACAAAGTTTATGATTTTGCCGGAGAAAGCAGAGGAATTATGGGATTTTGGGTCAACACCTTTTGTGTCATCATCAACAACGATGAACGCAGAACAAGGAAGAAAGAAAAAAAAAACAGGAACTTTTCCTTCCGGCAACGCCATGGGTCATTTGGATGAGGCGTTTTTTTTTTCTTCGGGTGGTGGGTGGCCTCTTCTGATGGTTGGTTAGGGTGATATGTTTTTTTTTTTTTGTCAAGAACTGTGAAATGGTAAGTTTTTTTTTTTTTAAAGACAGCAAAGTAAAAAATAAAGTACGTTCAAAATGACCTGAGAGAAGATTTTGTTGTTGTTGTTGTTGCTGTGTTCGAAAATATAAAATAAATTGTTCCTTGAAGAAGCAGCTGCTTTACGATGTTGCCATAATGAGAGTTCAATGAAGGGAATCAGGGGATTTTGTAAAGTTGGAAGTTTTGTCCCTTCTATGTGGGCGAGGAACAATGATGATGAGTTGACAGTCATCCTTTTAGCTAACATCGTATACACGAGAAAGTGATTTGTAATTTCTGTCTACTTTTTTTTTTCTGTTTGCTGTTTGCTGATGCTGTGTTTTTCTTTTTGACGAAAAGTTAATATTTGATTGAATTTTAAAATTTCAAACCACATGCCACGGTTGTAATTTTTATTTTTCAGTTCAAAATTAGATAAGAAATAAAAAAAAATGAAATTGGATTTTTATGCAATTTTACTTTTTTAAATGCCCTTTGGAATTTTGTCTTCGTAAGACATTAATGTTGGCCCAGAAATAGAAGCAGCTGCTAATTAAGTTAAAGCCTTTGATGTTTTTATATAGTTTTGAATTTCAAAAACAAAATTTGTAGTTGCCACGTACGTCCGACATGCCGGAACGGAACTAATGCGGAATCTGCTTTCCGAATTGTTTTTGGCTTTTTAATGAGCTTTTTTTTTTAATGGTTGTAGGGTTGGCGAGGATCTATTTTGGGTATTGGAATAATGAATTTGAAAAAAGAATCTTACATCAAATTGTCAAATATTATTTGGGTAAGGATTTGAAACATTGATTTTTGACCGTTGGTGAGGCATTTGACCTTATTGCACACACAGATCCGTCGAAAAAAGATATCGAATAAACCTACGTATTCATATTCAGTGAACAACTTCTAGAAATGTTTGTTCGGCACTTGGGGGTGCATAGTTCAATTTGAGAACTACAGGGAAACTTTCATTAAATAAGGCCAGAAAACTTGCTCTACTCTCCTCTTAAAGAAATACCAGGATAAAAAGTTAATTGTTAAGTTTCTCCTTGGTTCTTCTAGACAGCTTCAAAAGTTGAAAATAGTGCGTTCACAGAATAACTCAGTGACAACCTGGAAGTTAGGCCTACATTTAAGAACGGTTACATTCAAATGACCAAATTTACAGAGGTACTCGAGTTCTCGTTTTGTATTAACTTGAACTTGAAGCCAGACTCAATCTGCTCACTTCGGATGCTCACTCAGTTTTAGAGAAATGCTTGCATGGTTCTTACAATCAAACTTATCCTGAAAATGACGTATATGCACTAACATGGCCGAAAAAATGAAATAGATCTCAAGCGACAGATATTCGTAGACAAAAAAATTTCTTGCATCAAACTGGGAAAAATAAACGGTCCAAGATGACTTCCCTGTAGTACCTGACATCTCACGAATAGTGATAGACAACAGACGTGATCGATCGGAAAAGGACTCTATACTGATGACGGTATTATCTGGTGTAACATTCTGTCGCGTACATTCCAGGAGCCTTTCCAAACTCTGGCTATTGATGGCCCCTTCTTTTCCTTTTGAGCGATCGTTTCTTCTTTGTCCAATGTAGCGTTGCTGACACGTTTTTGATTTTTTTTAGACTTGGAGCGACAATCTGTAGGCTTTGGCTTTTGTTTCTTTGCCTGAGCAAACTTCCGTCAACCCAATTTTTTCCATGTGACCTCCTGAAAATCTGCTATTTCAAGCTGGGAAAAAGCGTTCAATGTTCAAGGCCAGATGCAACCATCCTTTTGTTTCTCCAGAGAGCTACCAGAAGCCTGCTTTGTGGTCCATCCCGGAGCTGGTAGAATACCACTCAATCTTGTCGAAAATTCACATTCAAATATCACAAAAATCCCAGGAACCCCTTCGATGGCTTCTCTCAGACGCCAACTACCTACTCAGTTCCAACAAATTGTCAAAATGTTTATAGTCAAGAATGATTTTGATGGATGAATGGAGGAATTCAATTTGCAATCTATCGCCTCCATGATTTTTAGTCATGCCATGCCGCGATCTATCTCGAGCCTAGGAAAATCATTCAAAAATTTCACTTTCATTCACTTTCAATTTCAAAATCTCCCAATGAGTAATTAGTATCTCAACATTGATAAATGATCTCCGGACAGATACATTTTCTAGATCACTTTCGTTCTTATTTCGCTTTCATCGACAAACGACGATGGACGACAAAAACTTTTTCCAAGCGCAGCTACTTTTTTCCGTCCGTCGCGTCGCGTCGTCGCTATATTATATGAGTTTGGTGTGAGTTTGTAGGTTGTGTATCTCACTTCTCACCGGTAATTTTAATTTCTTGGCCCGTCCATCTGTCCGCCCATAAACGTTATTATTAAGTATAAAAAATAAAAAATGAAAAAAATAAAGAAAAAAGAAATATTATTTACCATGTGTGATTTAGATACTTTTGCTTTTTTTTTGCAGTCCAGAATTGATATCGTAAAAACGACAACACAAACTAACATCGTCCACCGACTATATACAACGATGTGGACAGACGTTGCGCCCGCCGCAGTCGGTGAATCTATACGCGACTCCAAAATACAAAACAAAAAATACCAAAACCAAGAGGCAACCAGAGGCAAACCAAAAGATACAAACACTTTGTGTCAGTTTCCATTCTATTCGATGAAAATAATTCTGCTACCACTGCACTATTTGTGAATAATAATTTTTGCTGAAATGTATCTTTTATTATTATTAAGTGTATCCAAAGAGTGAGAAGATATTATTCGTTGTTTTGTAGCGAATTTTTCACCGCCACCAATCCAACCCGCCCCCTTATTATTGTGTCGGATCGGATGCGTTGGGAAGTAATTATTTATCCGGGTTAATTTGAAAATGTATTTTTTTTCTTGTTTGTGTTTCTGGTGTTTATGATGGTTCGATTCGGTTTTTGTATCTATAGACGAAGATGACGATGCGTGATCTTTTCCCATATTGCAAAGATGTTCATCTTTTCTTCTGAATGTCTGAAAGTTCTGTTCTTTGGTGATGGAAAAAAACGGTCGCAGTGCAAGAATTTCAAAAGTGAAGCGCGAAAGTATCTGAGAAAATTCATTTGCATATTTTGTACGGTATTTCGCGTATTTTGCGGTTTAAGGTTTGTGGCTTTTTTTGTTTGTCTTTTTTTTTAACGGGCTTCCATTATTTTGTGTACCGGAATGTTTACGTGGTGAATTCCGAAAAAAAATTCCTTCAAATTTTAAGTGTTGTTAGCCCTCCAAATGCTTCACAATAAGGAATTTGTGGCAATCTGGAAATTTCGAATGTGTTTGTGTCATTGATCGCTGTGGTGATCTTCGCAAGGAATATTATAGTGTGAATCTGCAAAAAAAATCAATTTAAGGAATAAAAATTGCCATATTTTCGGTTGCAGAAAGAGTGATGTGAAATCCAAGCGCCTGCTGGTACGGTGCCGATACTTCAAGCAAACAAACCAAGAACCAAATTGCTCCAAGCTAATGTTCTAGTGAACCTACCGTATCTTAAAAACAAATACAAGAATAAATAGCTAGTCCAAATAGTTGATGAAGAAGGATCTCAAAGTCGCATTCTTGTTCCTCCAGTGTTAAGTGTTTGGCGATGAGTAAAAATTAGTTTGATTGAGTTTTTCAAAATCCACCAGCTGGCATATTAATTGGACAGCGGGTAGTCATGGTGCTTGAGATTTTTTAAGAAACGTATTTTTATATTTCATAACCTATGTGCCACAAAGATTTGTCAAAATCGGTTTAGCCGTTAACGAGTTGCAAAAAATGAATCTACAAGAGTTACTGTGCAGGTTTTTTTTTTTTTTTTTTTTTAAATACTCTTAGTCAACAAATTCTATACTGGAAAAATAAAATTTCATGTCGACATAGCAATACCAAGAAACCAAGAAAGTGGTAGCTGGTAGGTAGGTAGGTACTAAATTGTTGTCCCTAACCGTACACTAATAGGAAGACAGATGCCAACATAGCAATATCGAGCCTTGAATGGTAATCCTTAAGGTAAAACGCGGGTTGATAGGCCAAGGAAACCATCTAGGTTAACTGTTATGAAAGAACTAGGAGGGTCCACTAACATGGAAGATGGAATTATGGTCAAAGCTCATTCAAAGTGCTGGTTGCCACCCTTTTCTTCAGCGGTGTTAAATTTATTGCATGAATGTGTAGAAACCAAGCTAACAGCTTTGCTGTTATAAGGCATTATGTCGTTATTTTCTCAGAAAAAAAAAATTAAAACCTTAGAGCTCGCTCTGGAGGTTCACCTAAAAAGCTCTACAAATTTACCCAGTCAATAAGGCTGCAAGTACCTTTACATATCAGAGTCTTGCCTTCGTTATGATTTGTTTGATTTTTATATCAGACTTGTTAAAAAATGCAGACAATTAGCTAAATCAGTCACGGCCTGTCTTCTCCGGTGAATACAGCCAAAAAAGAAGACTTACTGCAATGATAGTAAAAAGCTCTTTATAAAAAGATCAATTTTTTTGAAAACGGCTTCAACGATTTTGATATATCTTTCTGGGTCATGTTTTGCTTTGCAAGCAAGTAAACCCCTCGACTGATTTTGATGAAATTTTCTTTATAAACTGAGAATTAAAGAGTGATTTTTTTTTTAATGTATATATAACCATAAAGTTTATTTTAAAAAACCGATAATTTTCTTTCAAAATCGTTCGACCAGTTTTTTTCAAAAAACTTTTTTTTAAAGTTTTCGAAAACACACCCCAAAATTTTTTTTGAGTATGTCAACATCTAGCAGTTTAAAATTCTTATCAGAAAACAAACATTTTAAAAAATTTGAACAAACCGTTTTTGAAAAAACCAAAAATTAAAAAAAAACCGTTATAAGACTTTGCCTGAAAAATCTGTTCCAACCAAAACATAAAATTTACTCAAAAAACACAATTCAGAAAGTTTTATCAAAATCGTACTAGCCGTTTTTGAAATGTATGTGTTTTTCATAAAAAATCATATGGCAGGTACCGTTAGTTTTGGAGCTCGAATGCTAATTCTAAAAGCTCCGCTGTAGGACATCATAATAATACTATGTACCAAGTTTGAAGCGAATCGGTCAAGCCGTTTAGGCTGTAGGTACCGATACAGACAGACGGACAGACAGACGGACAGACAGACAGACAGACAGAATTGTCGGACCCACTTTTTTAGGCTTCTCTATCATCGTAATGTTATGTTTGATTGTCCAAATTTTTTTTTTTTTTTTTACGAATGCATAACTTGCCTATAATCGCAAGTAAAAACGATCTCAGTACCTTAAGAGCGAATCCGTGCCTCCGAGTATGTCAATTTCATGTGACATTTCTAATAAATCTTTCTGTCAGTTTCTTATTTAACTTTTGAACGAATTTTCGAGATCAAAAGCTTTATAAAATCATACAAAAAAATCGTTCACTGATTTGATCTAAAAAAAGTCTTTAGTGTCATCAATTTGTTTCTTAAAACTTGCTTTAAAAAAAAAAAAGAAAGAAAACTTTCTTATTTTCAAGTGTCGAAATGTGTGTTGCAACTTTAATAAAATTAAATTAATTTGACAGCAATGGTAGCCGCCTTCAGATCATTACAGCAAAGTCCCAGAAATAGCATACAAACTTGCTCAAATTGTCAGATTCAATTTAATAGTGTCACAAAGCAACAAGCTAGATGCAGGATGCCTCCATGTTCCATGCACCATTCACCATGCTCCATCTTTGTAATAAGAACCAATTTTAAGTGTTTATAGGATTTATGACAAACTTGTGTATGTGAAAATACAATCCGCTTGGTCCAGATCCAGAATTGCAAATGGTTATGATGGACCCAAATTTAGAAAATCAACTCAATATATCGTTGATGTGCACTCGTAGACCTGACAGTGGACTGAATTATGGCGAAAATGTCCAGCACGACCGGCGGCGGGCGCTTGTCGAAGTGGGTCTTTTTGAAAACACAAACATCACATTTTGAGATTTCTTGGGAAGTGACCGACAACCTTAATTTTGTTTATTAAAAAAAAAACGCAATCTGAGATACATTTTATTTTTAAACTTTTATGCACCAAAAAATAAAAAACAGAAAGTGTGACGGATGCAAAAATGAATGTCCTCGACAGAGTATCTTTAACGTGGGCTGGACGTAAATTTTTTGTTCTCCAAAAATGATTAAAAACTTTCCACCCCTAATATCATACATCGAAGGGCAAATTTAATTTCCCGTTTTTTGGATACCAACAAACACGTCATAATTCTAGGAAGTACCCAAATTAATGATTTTTATTTTGGGGGACGGGGGAAAGGGATGGATTGTAATGATGAAGCTACGTATTGAATTGTAATTAAGTCGATACGTGACAGATACCGCGGCAGGTCTATATCCTCGCACCATAATCATTTGTATTGGTGTCTGACTAGATGGCTGACTGGTTGGCTGGCTAATTGCCAGGATTTTTCTGTTCCCATACGCACGCCAATGTGTGTGACTCTGATTTTATATGTACCAAACTACGGTGAAAGGGTGAGGTTATGGTATGGTTGCCGACAGACAGTTTTGTGATTTGTTTTGTAAGTCGTGCGGCTTTATGTTGTGAATCAAGCTAAATAGTGTGTGTTGGGGACTTTTCGTATAATTTAATTTTAAGCTCATTAATCAAATTACAAGTAGGCGCGGTGATGCATAAAATATCATGCGCCGCGTGTATCCTCTTTTCCCACAAAGACGAACAGATTTTATATTGAAATATTTTCATCAAATTTGTTGGTCTAATGCGGAGTAAATTGTTGATGAAATTTAGCGATTTATTTCTGGTTAGAGGGTGTTTTTTTTTTGTTAGGGGTGGTTTTTGTAGGGGTGATGGTGATGTCTGAAATAATCAACCGTTGATAACAACAACATCTGGAATCATGGAATAAGCTTTTCTATAAGTTTATTTGAAATTATTCATTTAAACTTTTTTTTTTGAAAAATTACAAATTTAGAACGATTGTACAAAAATGCGAAAATTAGAGTTTGGCCGAGTGCTTGAAAATACTTTCAAGCGAAATATAAACTTGGCTGAAACATATAAAGGATCCCTTGTCAGCGATGGCAGTTGGGATGATATCTCAGAGGAACCGACCCATAAGGAGTCTTATGAGCGCAATCCTGAATCAGTCCATAGTCGCTTGAAATGAAAAAAGGCTTGGACGGGATGAAACTGCTCAGGCAAATGCCTTCGTTCGGCTATAGTCAAATTCAGAGATAGAATTGACGAGGTCATCGTACTTATCGAATCTTGCAAGGTTTTGGTTGGCCCTGTCTTAAGGTGTCTCAAAAGCCCGAATTTTTGCATTTGAGATGTTGGAAGGCTGAAACATTATTGGACCAATAAATGCCATTTTTCAATAAGACATTTAATGCACACCCAAACATCGTTGGGCACTATTTAAATCCATCAAGTATGAAATCTAAATGTAGCAAATGACAATGGAATACAGCATTGTACTCGGTATACCCAGATGTATACATAGATCTCTATTGAGAACATTTTTAGAAAGCTTTTTGATACTCTTCTGAAAAATATTTATTCCGCTGAAGTATTGAAAGATTGGAGCCGTTTTTATTGACCATTTTGGCAGCCAACGCATTACAGTATTATTTCAAAGCAGTGGGTAATGCGATTCTGTAAGTGCGTTGTTGAACAGGGTGCCCAATGCATCCTTTGAAATATAGCAGAGTTTTGAACATTTGAACCAGAAAGGCCATTATTTTGGTCTTGTACTTATATGAGAGTGCTATTGGCAATCCAGTTAAAGTGATATGAGTTCAGGTTCCAAAATACAAGGTTCCAATAACATACTGATGTCACATCAAATGCTGCTCATGCTGCGATGATGGGTACAGGAGGTTTTTTCAATTGGCCTTTACTATTGTTTGATTTAGAACCCCTCAGAAGAATATTTAAAAATCTTGTCAGGTATGGATTCAATAGATTCTAAAATGGGCTTTATCATAATCTTCAAAAAAGAACAAAGACATCCAGTAAAATATAATTTGGAGTGATGCAGTTTTGTGTCGAAATGTGGGTGTCCCTCAAGGATCAGTTCTCAGGCCTTTACTTTTTTTTTTTTTTTTTTTTAATATTTTTTATTGTCAAAGTACGCATTGATGGAATTATTGAAATATTTGCATTTTTAGATATATGCAGGCAATGCCGTCTTATAAAATAAAATGTAATCTGGTCGCACGAACTTGCTCCTATCATATATAATCACTACTTTGAAAAAACAATTTTTTTGAAAAATGTCCAAATAGTTAGAGCCGTTTTCGAGAAAATCATAATTTTCTTCTTCATGATGGTATGGCAGGTACCGTTAGTTGTAGGCCTAGAGCAAAAAATAAAAACATTTCCCGAGAGACGTCCAGGTCCAAATAAATACCAAATACCAAATTTGAAGCAAATCGGCCCATCCGTTCAGGCGCTTCTCCATCATCCTAATGTAATGTGTGATTGATATCTCAACAAATTTTTTGGCACGAATCCATAACTTGCCTTATCTATCTGTTTTCCATAATTATCATATAGGGTGTCATCGAAATAATGGTACAAATCTTAAACCCAGTATTTTTCAACTTTTGCTTTCCCTTTTATCTGCGTTAGATTTCATTTGAATGCCAACACTTTCGCTGTCCCAACATAAATATGTATGTTAATTGTCCAAATCAATTGAAAACCAAATCCCTATCCTTAATCCTTAAAAAAGGCTTTCCTCTTTACAGGACATGATAGGTATTTATGTCAAACTGTTCAAAACTTAACCAATAAAAAAGAAGAGAAGAACAAATATTGGATAAGTTTATTGTGAAAAGGTTCCTCTGTATCTTCCCTTGACCTTAACCAATAAAATAGACAAAGGAATATATTTCGAGAATTCCCCCCCCCCCCTTACCATGTAACCCTTGAATGGATCTTTTCTTGAGTACCAAAGTATCCAAGATTTATAAACCGAAACTTAATCGGTTTCTTTTCTCAAACAGAAACAACAACTATAACCATAAAAAGCAAAACTTAAACACACACACCAATAAATTAAGTGTTTCCCTTCACCTTCCATGTGTGTAGTATCTGGATATGGTGTCTTTTACCACAATAATGAGCGTACGCACGTAACTAATAACCAAAAACTTCTAACAGCTAATAAAAACAAATTGAAATTTATTTCGACGTCTTGTTTCGAATGCATGTACATGTTCAGTGTTCACCTCATCCAACCGCACATAGCCCCTTCATTATAATCGTAGTTGCATAACAATATATATATATATATGTATGTGTTTACCTACCTTAAGTACTGGGCGCTATTTACCATTCATCCTGACAGTGTACAAAAATTAATGCCATTATGCTCAGTGATTACCGGCACGAACCACACTGTACACGACCTTTTGTCCCAAAGACACATAAATACCCGACATGAGTGTGTGTGTGTGTATGTATAGGGTATGAGTATGTATGGTACACTCGGGGAAATTCCTAATTCAATACATGCCGGCCATGCACTCAGCACCAGGACCCACTGCGGCAGGGCTGTACTAGGTGAAAATTGATCCTACAAATTAAAGGGGGCTCCAATTTTTAAAAATACTTGCGGTAACCAAATACCGTCGATGCCACCATGTCTTCAAAATTAAATTCAACAGATTTCGAGAACCGGTAAACTTTCACAATTCTTCCACAGCGAGCGTTGTTATCGATTGTGCCTCCTAAGAGCTTTCGCGATTTGAATGAGCCTTGTTCTTGAAAAAGTTCGGACCCAAAAGTATTACACAAAAGCATTTGGGTTGAAAACGCGTTTGGCTTTCTTTGCTCTTCGCTGAACGCACTTCTGCTCAAATCTTTTGTTAGTCCAGCCAACTTAACACTGTACCAATGAATACCAGTTTTGAGCCCCTAAACCAAGTTTGATTTTCTAACCACCTAAGTACGGCCATGTAAATGTGAACCCTTTGCAACCTCCATTATATGTGTCTCTTTTCGTGATGTCCTTAGGTTGTTTTCTTTGGTTTCTTACCAATCTCTGGCCTGCTTGGCTTTTTCCCAGCCACAAAATTGAGTTCCAAAGCTTTGACTTGGTCTACCTGAATTTACCTTTTTTGGTTTTGGTTTTTTTTTTTTTTTTTTTTTGTGTCCTTTTCCTCGACTGATTTTACCTTGTAGTAGTTCCCGTTCCCTCGGGTATGGGTATGGAGTATTGGCCGAAAAAATTATATTGAACTGTGTACCTATGTGTATACGCTATAATACATGAAGAGGATATGGAAGGACATCGCATATGCGATGGTTAATTTCCTGGCCTCCATTTATACTCTTACTCGACTCGTACCGTATACATTTGGGACATACACTACGAGTACGAGGATATAATGTTGCATATTGCTCGGTTGTGTCGACTCTTCGGTTTTGAACACCATCTAGTGTGCGCCTCTCGGAAATGCCCATTGCCGGTTGCGGTGGTGTATCCATACTTGCTACAATATTATATATACAGGATGATGAGACGATGGACGCTGTATTGTATACGTGAATACGGTGTGTTGTACAGTGTACTGTACACGAACGAGGAACTGGGTATATCCTTGTTAGTTTTTTAATGGTACCCATGGATTCACCCAGCTGTGAATTTTAGATAACTTTGGTTAATATTAATGAAGTGCTTTTAAGCGAAGTGTACAACGGTGGCACTGCGGTTTGAAAACCGAATTGTTGTAGGGTAATGGACTGATGATGCTGTTAAGGGATTGTTGTGTGGGGTTGAAATGACGATGACGGAAGAACGGAGGCAATTGTGTTTTCTATATTCTATAGAACGGAACTCAAATACTATAGTTTGGTTGCAATGGGCTTATACTTAGTCAAAGCCAATATCTAGCTATACACAACCTACTGGTACCAATGTGGAGGAAAAAGGGTTTTCGTCCGTAAACGCTCGTGATTGTCGAGACAGTGACAATAGGTATTATGTTAGGGAAATTTACACAGTAAGAAAAAATACGGATGCAATTTTCAACCAATTCAGGATTTCATATAAAATTTCTTAAACAAAAAAATGCACTGTTTGGTCATTTTGATATAACTTTCAATTTGAATAGTTTCATCTCTATCAAGTGGGGCAGTTAAAAATGTCTCTAATTCCAAATCAGTCAAAAGCATATATTTTCTAGGTAAAAGAGGGAGAGGCAGAACATCTTATTTGAATTCAAACCAATAAACGCGTCGGGGCAATATTCTCCATAATAACATAGGCGCCCAACGTGGGGCCTCAGAGTTAGGGATTATTCATAGGAATATCAAATGACTAGCACCGCCGCTTATTTGATTCTGCATGAAACTTTTAATTTAAGGAGAACAAGTTGTTGCGAAAGAGGAAAGAGGAACATCGCCTTTTCAGAAACAGAAAGAGAGAACTGGAAAAACGAATGGTTGAATCTATTGAGGGATGCTGGGGCAGAAACAATGTTATAAGGTTCTACCAAAGGGTAAAGTATTTGTCCCAGGGATACAAAGCCCGAGCTACGGCGTAATTCTCACCCCGGAAGTATGTAGAGACGAGGGTGCTGAGAATTTGGAAAGAACACTTCTGCAGACTGTTAAACGGCGAATATAACCAACTAATTGCTGTCAGGTAGAATGATCCATTCGATATGGACGAGGATGGACAAAAACTCCGTCCACCTGACCGACATGAAGTTTGAAGTATCTTAACTAAAGTCCAACAAGGCTGCTGGAGTGGATGGCCTTACGGCTGAACTCTTCAAAGCAGCGGGAGATGACTTGGTGAGGAGTATACACCAATTCATCTGTACAATCTGGTCGGATGAAATTATCCTGACGAATGGGACCTCAGCATTGTGTGTCCAATCCACAAGAAAGAAGAAACTCCAAACTGAGCCAACTACAGAGGTATAAGTCTCCTGAATGTCGCCTATAAAATCTTGTCGGCCATTTTGTGTTAACGCCTGAACCCTTTTGCAGGTGAGCTGATTGGACCCTATCAGTGTGGTTTCAGCCCCGGTAAGTCAACCGTAGACCAAATTCTTACACCTCGACAGATTTTAGAAAAGACTCAAGAATTCCAGATCGATACTCACCACCTCTTTACTTTACTTACTTATGTTGGCGCCACTGGAGCGTGGTACTCCTGGGCCTTGATGAGAATGTCCCTCCAGCCAGCTCAATCTCTAGCCTGCTGTCTCCAATTTCATA
The DNA here is from genome assembly GCA_916050605.2 of Platycheirus albimanus. Lineage (NCBI taxonomy): Eukaryota > Metazoa > Arthropoda > Insecta > Diptera > Syrphidae > Platycheirus > Platycheirus albimanus. Next base: position 13,982,436 of record OU696698.1, on the reverse strand, counting down.
CTCCAAGTTGACGGATGTCTCCCTCTACCTAGTCGCTCCATCGATGAGGTCTAAGTTGGCTTCTGACTCCCTCGGGTTTGGCATTGAAGACTTTACGAGCTGGAGCGTCGATGTCTATTAACACTGTCGTAGGCGGCTTTTAAATCGACGAACAGGTGGTGGGTGTCGACGTTATATTCTTGGGTTTTCTCCAGGATCTGGCGTAATTTGAATATTTGGCCGGTGGTAGATTTTCCAGGGTCTGAAGCCGCATTGGTAAGGACCTATCAGGTCGTCAGCAAACGGCTTGAGACGTTCACATAAAACGCTGGACAGGATCTTATAGGCGATGTTTAAAAGGCTTATGCCTCTATAGTTGGCGCAGAGGAGGCGGTCTCCTTTTTTGTGAATCGGGCAGATGGTACTGAGATTCCAATCATCGGGCATACTTTCCGCCGACCATATTTTGCAGATGAGTTGGTGTATGCTCCTGACCAGGTCATCTCCAGCGTGTTTAAAAAGCTCCGCTTGAAGGCCATCACATCCAGCTGACTTATTCATCTTTAGTCTGGTGATGGCTACTTTGATTTCATTTTGGTCGGGCAGGTGTAGTCCGTGGTCGTCATCTAGATTAACTGGAACAAGTTGATCTTGGGCGGGATCTTGGCTGTCATGCGCCATTTAGCAACCGGTTAAAGTAGTCTCTCCAGATGGCTAACATCACCTGCGTTTCCACTATGGTATTTCCATCCTGATCTTTGCAGGGCCCAGGACGGCTTGTGAAACCGGATGTAGACTGTTTCACCCTTTTATAGAAGTTTCGCACCTCTTTTCTGCAAAAACATCTCTGCATCTCCTCGACTTCGCGTTGCTGGTGTTCTTTTTTCTTTCTCCTGAGAAGACGTTTCTCATCTTTCCTTCGCTCAACATAGAGATTTCTGGATGGTCTAGTATCTCTCTGGAGCCACGACTTGTATGCCTCCGTTTTGGCTTTGTTTGCCTGATCACATTCGGAGTCGAACCAGGGGTTTCTGGGGGGTGGATGTGAGAAGCCCAATACCTCTGACGCAGCACTTCTTATGGCTTGTTGAAATAGCTGCAATTGGTCCTCCGGGTTCATGTCATCAGTCGAAGGATTTCTCGCAAGCTCAAGGGATACGCGGTCGGCATAGGCAGCGGCGGTCTCTTCCGATTGAAGACGTTAAACATTGAATTTCCTAGGTGTAGTCGGTGTTCGCCTAAGAACTTCCATGGAGATCCGTATCCGCACCGACTAGGTAGTGGTCCGAATCGATGTTTGCTCCTCGGAATGTACGGACATTCATAATGCTGGAGGAGTGCCCTCCATCAATCACATTATGGTCGATTTGGTTGCATGTTCGACCATCTTGGGATCGCCATGCGCCCTTATGGATGTCGGGACGTGGGAATCGCGTGCTGCTCAGCACCATGTTTTTTCCCGCTGCAAAATCGATGAGCCTGAGTCCGTTGTCGGAGGTGGTGTCGTGCAGGCTGTGTTTTCCGATCGTCATACCAAAGATGTCCTCCCTCACAATTTTGGCATTGAAGTCTCCCAAGAGAATTTGAATGTCATGTTTTCGGCACTGCTCATATGTTTTGGCGAGGAGCTCCTAGAAACATTCTTTGGTAGCGTCGTCTTTTTCTTCTGTAGGGGCATGGGCTTATTAGGCTTATGTGTTGGAATTTGGCCTCACCACCTCTTTATCGATTTTAAAGTCGCATATGGCAGCGTGAATAGGAACGAGCTATACAGAGTCGTGTAACTTCTTGGCATCACTGCTCATGCTCAACTCATTTAATGTCCTAAAAAGCTTAAAACAAGTTGACGACCTTTCATGTAAGCCTTTCAACACCATTCTTGAGTCCATCTTACGGAACTCGCATGTTAACACCAGAGGTATGATTTTTTTTTAATCCGTTAAATTACTTAGCTATGCTGATAATATTGACATCATTGGAAAAACGATGCAATCAAGTGGAGAACGACCTCAACCAAATTGGCGTGCGGGACTGGAGGCCACTGGCTAGGGACCGGTCTAGCTGTCGAGGGTAGTTGGTTGAGGCAGTGGTCCATAATTAACTGTCTGCGCCACCTTATGCAAGAAAAAACCTTTCAGGCCGTTAAATTCGCATCGTTTTAGACGGTTTTTAGTCTGATATTCGCAAAATAAATTCTGATGTGCCACAAGGCTATCTTCTGTCACCAAGTCTCTTCATCATCCTCATCAACATTCTCTTGTGTAGAAGACTTCTAATTAAATAAACTGTTAAATGTGCATCGGAATCTCGTTTTATATTCCCTTAAAATTTTCTAAACGTTCGCACTGTGTTAATAATTTATGATAAGGGTATTGTTCAGGTTCACCCCTTGAGTGCGCCACCTTAAATAAGTGAGAGTACCTTCAAAATATATAAAAAAATCCTTGTCCGAAGGAAAATATTAATAAAAATATAATTTTTTTCCAAGTGTATAAAACAAATCGAAGTAATTACTCCGTTCAATAGGCGCGCGGCTGCTCCTTGCCCGCCCAGTCCTTATCCTTATTCCCTGCCATGTAATTTTACAAATAGATATTAATGCCACACATAGTCTAATGATCGACAGGACATGTCATACAAGTACCTACAACACACACACACATACCTAAACTTAATTGGTACATGCCGCCCGCCGACGCCGCCGCTTTCAAAAGGGTGGTCTTGTCAAACTTTATTATTATCCCCCATTCCATCATTATTTTCTTGTCCTAGCTTCAGGATATTAGGGCTTGAAACTGTCCGTCATCGTCGGCGTCGTCGTTGATGTCGACGTCAACGTTCACGTCCACGTCGACGTGAACGTCGAATGTAGTTCACATTCGTTCGGTTCGACTTCCAAGGCCCGATTTTCATTAATAAGAAAACAATTTGTATCCCCCTCCGGCCATCGATTTGCTCTTGTTGTTCCTTATAGCTTACTCGGGCTTATCGGGTCTGCCGATAGGACGACGACGATGGACGCCGGACGGCTAGTGGGGGGTCCGGTACATGTTCGATTCAGAATTTTTTAATAGTTTGGTGCAAATATGATTACATGGATACCTGCTGATGGGGGGTGGTGTATGTCATTCTTTGTGGAGACACACCGCACCCGCACGTAGGTAAAGTGTATAGTTTGGTAGGAGGAAGCTATAGGTGTACACACAATCAAGGGGGGTCTTGTTTTAGTTCGATATTCTTTTTTATATTCTATACTCTTGGTGCTCAGTATTTAGTTATTCAGGATTTTTTTTTCTTTCTTTATAGTTATAGGTTGCTGTCTGTAGTATATGTATCTTTGTTTGAATATATAGATATTTTGTTATCCTTTTGTGTCCTAACCAAGGTGTACCTTTGCCAGTGGCCCACTTAGAATAGGTTGAGTGTTTGTTGCCCTATAGTGGAACCCAGGTGGACGGGACACTTTGTAACGACAACACTTTCAGCTTCGACTTTAGTTTATATTTATTATCAATATCGAACGGAAGACGCATCTGCCGGTTATAAATACAATATTGAACTGTTAATGTTCTTTTTTTTTTTTGCTTTCTTTGCTTTCACACATATCGGATGAGTTGAGAAAGAAAGTGTGCGAAATGTGCGTAGTTACACGGAATGCAATACAAAAAGTGCGATTAGGCGGACATTCGATTTTGTTGTGGGCAAATAGGTGCTGAAGAGTGAATTGTAAGATTTTTAATTTGACACAAAAAATCATTGAATCTGTAAAAAAATGAAGTAGATATCCACCAAAATTCATCCGTTTATTGTATGTTTAAGAAAAAGTTTAAATTTTAAAGAACGTTAATACCCAAAGATATAAAATTAAACCAAAATAATCTTACCGATAAGATTCAACGATGCCAATTGGTATGCGAAAGATATTAATTTATTGGTGGCATGATTTTTGCGTTTGCTTCTAAAGGGTGTTTTTTTTAGACATGTAGTTTTCAAGAAGAAATAAAACGCATATATAATTTAATGTTATGGCAAAGAATTTAGCTTTATTATAAAACTAAGGGTTCGCCATAGTGTTTTAAAAATGATTTCTGGCAAGTGGCCGCCGCGGCTGGCTCGAATAAATTCTTGGGCGATTATATCGACCGAATATTGGACGCAGTCCGCGATGCGTCGCGTGAACCATTATTTAGGCAATAATTTTGCATGATTTGCAAAAGCTGTTCAGGAGTAAGTCTATTGATTATGAAATGGCAAACCAAACTGAGCATAAATCAAGTGCCAGCTGTCAAAAAGGCCAACTCCGAAAAAAAGTACTGCCAGATCGAAAAATACACGTCTACAAAAAACACCCTTTACAAAGAAAAAAAAGAAACTAAAACAAATTCAGAGCCATCTTTTATAGAAAGTTATAAGGAACTATACCAAACAAAGTCTAAGTGAATTCGATACAACCGTTGCCAACTTATGGCCGTTTGAGCAGTTTAAACATGTTTTTCGTTATGACCATTTAAACCAAAAATAAAAACGCAATTAAAAAAAAGAAAATAACATAGGTTTGTTAAATTTTGAGTTTAGCACAATTTTAGAGCCGTTTTAGAGCAAATCTAAAATGAAAAAAAAACCGTTACTAGAAAGGTACTAGTTTGAGCAGGGCTTACATGAAATAAAAAAAAAACTCGACAAAGTTTTTCTTTAAACTGATATAGGTAATATGAAGTTTGAAAAAACCCGTCAAGCAGTTTTGGCTGTAGGTTGACGGACGCACATCCGAACAAACAGACCGACGGACGGTATGGCGAAAACCACAGTATTTGTTTGCACGAAACCAATACTTGGCCTATAGAGCAAGTAAAAAAAAGTATTCCACGTTTCCAATATAAAATTATAGTCAGCCATTGAGTGGAATGCAATGTCGTAAGAAATTGCCCAAAGGAAAATATTGCTTTCATTTTTACTCGAAAGTTTTCACCTTCACTCGCAAATGTGGACTACCGTTTAAGTGTCGACAACTTTAAGACTAACGTCAAAATAACATAAACCTTTAAACTTAAAAATTAAAAGGAATACACATGATGTCATGATGTAATAGCTTGTGTTGGTTGACTTGTAACCTTCTTGAAAAGTGAGAAACTATTAAGACTTTGAGCGACTCACACAAATAATTATGTAAGTTGAGATAATTAATTGAAGATTAACCCACAAAATTTTTGTCTTTTTTTGTGTGTTTGAATATGAAGCCATTTCCATGGTAGTTCTTCTACAGTACACAATGTTGTATTACCTGTTTTAACTATTTTCGCTAAAACTTTATCAAACAAAAATTTATTTTTTGAATATCGTGATGATAACTAGAAAACATATTTTTGACTTTTATTCTAAAAACGGGTGCTCTAGATCTAGATGTCCGGAAGTACCTACTGTCAAAGCAAGTTTCATTATTTGCTATATTCTGGCATTAATTAATATATTAAAAATTTAAGATATTTTTTTACACAGTTTTTCATAAAGGGTTTATGGATTAAAGCTTATTTATCCTTCCCACATAGTTGTGTAGTACCCAGTGACGTAGTGATTAGTGTGTCGGACTGCCACGCCGAAGGTTCTGGTTTCGATCCCTGACTCCAACTACTTTTCGGCGTACTGGCTCTTGCGAGGAAGTGAGAAATCCTCCAAGAGTAAATCATGTCATATCGAAAGTGTTTCTCTGTTAGCCGTTCGGATTCAGCGGTAAGTTGTAGGTCCCCTCATTCCTGCAGAATATTAACGCACACACAGGAATGGTTGAGAGTGTAAGTCATAGGCCTCGGCCCCGATTTGAACCGTTGTGCCAACAATTTTTTTTTTTTCCCACATAAAGTGCTTTGCTTTCCAAATAAAATAAACGACTGAAAATGTTGTCCCTCTGTCTGTCTGACTTTCTTTTTGCACCACTGTAACTTAAGATGAGGGACCGATTTGCCTCAAGACATCAGTGTTTGATATGGTAGTCTCGTGATGGTTTTTACTTGCTCTTTTTATAGGGCAAGTATTATTTTCGTACACAAAAAAAGTCGAGCGCGTCTGTGCGCTTTTATACGACAAGCTACTGTCTAGATGGCGTAACGGATTTTCTTTAAACTTCATTACAAAATAATTAAAAGAAATTTCTGTCAAAACTGCGTTTTTCTGATTTTGACAAAAATGGTCATAAAATAAGATTTATTTTTCAAATGGCTAAAAGTTGGAAACGGCTGAATCCAACACTCACACTTTGTAAGGCATAGTATGTTTTAAGTTTCTAAAAGATGGCCTTGCCATTTTTCAGTGACTTCTTTTTAAACGGTAGCACCAATATATTGAGCCGCTCAGGTTTAGTAAAATTTTTAAAACTTTTTTCCAATTTTCCCCAAATCGGCTAACACGGTTAAAATTTGTAAGATCTAAGAGTACTAAAAATGCAAATTACGGAAATCAGGTTCTAACGTTTTTAAAACACAGGCTATAAACTAACAGCCATTTTTACTACTTAGAAGATGGCGTTTACATCTTGAAGTTTAGAATTTTCGTAATGGTAGAAGCATGTCTTTAAATTTGGGATCCGTTCAAAATCCCGAAAGTTCAAAATCCCGAAAAATCAAAATCCCGAAAAATCAAAATCCAGAAAAATCAAAATCCCGAATGAAAAAAAAGCCAAGTACTGTTTATTAAGAAAACTGTTGACACAGGCGCCTGCCAGACAACTGAACATTGGACATACCCATAGCAGAGCAACGAAGTTGCGTGAGCGGGTGTGTCCCCGAAAAAGGGAGTTAAAATGTCAAGAACCCGCGAAGCGGGCCACCCAAGTACTGCTGATTATGAAAACTGTTGACACAGGCGCCTGCCTGCATCACTAATCCGATTTATCAGTATTGATTGCTATTCGGGATTTTTTCGGGATTTTGAACTTTCGGGATTTTGGTTTTCGGGATTTTGAACCAGACCCCTTTAAAATTTTAACCAACATTTTTTAGTTGTTAACGATTTTCCAAAACAATTTGGTTTTAACTACATTCTAAGTTTAAACTACAAATAAATTACGTTACTCTGGTTTTAACGGTTATAATTAACAGGCCATAAGTTAAAAAAGACATCTATTAAACTGAATAAAGTTGGAAAATTATTTTTCAAAAAAGGATTTCCAGCAAAACGCTATTTTCTTAGCGACTACTAGGGTAGTCGACTTAGTTTTAGCTAAAATATTTATAAGTATGTGTGTATTTCTTCAAAAAACGGCTGCAGTGGTATATTGTTCAAACTTCATTTTTGACATATTGGGCATTCCTCCAAGAAAACTCCATATTAATACTTTTTTTTTATTTATTGCCTTGAAAAAAATGTGGTGAAATAACAATTATTCCATAATCTATCTCATTTTCAAAAATAGATAATCTACATAGGAGCCAAAACCAATATTCAGTAAGACAAAAAGAAATAAAAGATTTTATAGATAAAAACAAGTGCGATAGTGTTACGAAAGCTTAATTACATAGATAAGACCCGATGTCCAAGTGCGCACTTCATTTTGTGAAACGCCCTCAAAATGCTTTTATCTTTATCTTAAAAAGTATCTGTTTACCCAACTTTCATATTAAAATTTTAAAATATTCTGTTTTGTGCTCCCAAAAACCTACATTATGTGATGTCACAGGACCACACTATAATACAAAACAGGTAGTTTACTTACTCTTATTCCTCTGTCACCGTTCATTTATTATCATTTCACATTATAACGTGTCTGTTATCTTATCAAAACATTCTTATTTACCCGACTTAAAATACAAATGCAAAGGAAAATTTACACTGCGCTCCGCCGGTGGATTTTCTATAAAATTTTAGTCCACACAAACACACACACACTCACGAAAAAAAAGAAGATAACAAAATTGACTTTCATATTTTTATTTGTGTGACAGACACTAAAGGTAAATTTGTTAGTGTTAAATATAAAATATGAACCACGATAAGACCAAGATAACCGTACACTTATCTCGATTTAGATAGGTTTCCATTTTTTTTCGAAATCATATTCATTGAACTTATATACAATCAGTAGGTAGGATATAGTGTGAGAATGAACAATAAGGTGCGTGACAATAAATTGAATAATTGGAGCAAAAGTTGAGTGCGAATCTGTGTAGTTTTGAGAGTCCTTAAAAGTGTTTAAAAACTAGTTAGTCAATCGATATATTATTTTTGTGTATTTTTTCATTAAATTCGTTTCCAAGATACTTGCCTTTTCGTTGTTGGCAATATTTATTGCCCCTTTTGAATTAATTTCGGCTTCAGTTCGGTTTTGATAAATGGCCTAGCGCAGAAACCTCAACAACAATATTCATTAGTGTAAACAAAAATATTATTCTTGTCCGACTAATTAACCCAGCTACATAAACAAAACCAACTTTAAATTCATTAAATCAATTAGATAATTAAACGGGTACTTCATTATCGGCCTACCCACCAATAAATTAATTTAAAAATATTTTTTTTTTTTTGTATTTCAACACTCTTCTACCGCCGCGCCGGCCGACCGACACAAATAGTATCTATACCTAAAATCAATTGCGGTTATCAGTGTATAAATACCATATACCAACTCACGTGTGTTTTACATTTTTCCCATCTTTTTTTTTTTTAAGTGATTTGTAGAAAAACAAACAAAAAAAACAATTAAAATAATAAAATAAATTATTTTAAAATCCCATCACACCAAGGTGACCCCGGCGCGTAAAGAATCAACTTATCGCTTATATAAACAATTAAAAAAATATATATGTAATAATGTTGAAATCGTTTGACATAACGGGAGGAAATTTCACGGAATTTTTAAACGTCGGTGTTGTAGCAGCTCTAGCGACACCTGTTGCTGTAAATAATAACAATTTGGCGTTAATGAATATTAATAATATCAATAAAAAGATTTCATCACTCGATAACAACGTATCGATGAAAAGTTCAAAAATTCTTCGCCCACATCCGTATTTGCGAGCTCCACAACAACAATTGCAACTGCAACAACAACAAGCACTTATCCATCCGACAATACAGCTTCAGCAACAACAACAGTTGCATCTACCACCATTACAAAGAATACAAGAAGGAGTAGTAACCGTTGTAAGTGGAAGTAACGTTGATGGTGTAATTAATTCGGTTGGGGGGTTTGGATTAAGTGCAATGAATAATTCCTCACCACCATTACCTGTAGTTGGAAGTAGCGGTACTACGTAAGTATCTTATAGTTTTTTTTTTTTTGTTATACCTACAATAATTAAAAATTATTATATTTAATATGAAGTGTGAATTATTGGTAATTTGATGTCCTCTTTCAAAATATTATTTGCTGATGATTTGATTACCTAGTGGAAATAAAAAGAGCTACTGATGCACATTTTCTTAAAACATCTGTGAATCACAAAGAGAGGGCAGAGTTGAGCCGTGTGAAACATTCCACATTCTTGTAGTGCGGCTAAGAACTTAATCTCTTAACTTAACAGTACTTCCGAAGTCATGCTCGAGGGTAATTTGATGGGCATTTGAAGGGAAGGCATCTGGCTATTTCGCTGGAGCCTGTGTATAGATACACGGTTATAAATTTTGGGTTAGATTTTAATATTTTGAGGGTTACTTATATGACAACACCAGAAAAATATTAAAATCTAATAAACTGCAAATATTAAAAGAAGATAAGTAATAAAGTAAATATTAAAAAATAATACTGATGAGATATTAAAAATTAATACTTTTTGTATTAAAAAGTAATATGCCTTTTATTAAATTTTAAATAAAGGTTGTATTAGATATTAACAAACGTTTATTAGAATTGTTAATATTAAATTATTAAAAGGTAATCAAAAGCGGTATTTAATATTAATACAATTTTATATTAAAAATTAATAAAATTTTATATTTAAAACTAATATAACTTTGCATTAAAAATTAATACAATTTTATATTAAAAATTGATACAATTTTATATTAAATATTAATTAAATGTTGTATTTAAAATAAATGAATTTTTTTAATACAAATTAATAAAATTCTGTTTAAAAAATTAATAGAATTTTATATTTAAAATTAATAAATCTTTATATTAAGAAAAAAATAAAATTTAATACAATTTTATGGATTTGTATTAACATTTAAAAAAATATGGAAATTCAGATGAATTCGAAAAATATCGAAAAAAAAAATACTTTTTGTATTACTTTTTGACTTGGAATACAAAATATAAGATAATTATGAATAAATGAAATTAAAAACTATACAAACCATTTTCATCGACCCACCAATAGATCAGGAAATGGTTGGCCATACTCTAAGAATTGTATTACATTTTAGTACATGGGTATTAGAATGTAATAAAAACCAGTATTACATCTTAATACAGTTAAAATGTAATACAAACGGGTATTACATTTTAATGCAAGGATATTAAAATGTAATACAGGCGGGTATTATATTTTAAGGCAAGGGTATTAAAATGTAATACAAGAGGGTTTGTTTTTAATAGAATTGTATTACTTTTTAATATACGGGTATTAGAATGTAATACACACAGTATTACATCTTAATACAGTTAAAATGTACTACAAACGGTTATTACATTTTAATGCAAGGGTATTTAAATGTAATACATGAGGGTTCGTTTTTAATAAAATTGTATTATTTTTTTCAACATAAGGGTATTAAAATGTAGGAAAACCAGTATTAAATTTAGGTTTTAATTCCAAATGTATTAAATTCTAATCTCTTTGTATTACATATAGTAACTTTAAGACAAAAATATTAAAATTTAATCCAAAATAAATTAAAACTGAAAAAAATAATCCAAAAATATTAAAATTTAATACAAAATATATTAAAATTAAATGTAATAATTTGAAAATATTAAAAAGTTATATTTTGTGTATTGCATACAGTTGTAAAACAGGATCTGTATTAAAAAATATCCCAAAATTTTTAACCGTGTAGAAGTGGCGATAAAACAAGATGAGGCAAGAAACATTACGGCGATGTGAAGGGACCTTAGGAAAACCTTTTTTTTTTTAAGATAAAAGATACCCAATTTATTTTCTGTATAAATACCCCTTGAAATATGTGTACGAAATTTCAAGTTTATCCGTTTTGTTTTAAGGCGTGAAAGACTAACAAAGAAACAAGCAAATGGAAACATTAATGCGCTATGGATTTCAATGTCCGAATATCACAAGTTCTATACAAAAACTGTTATTCAAAATCACATTCGTGTAGTACGGCTTAAGAAGTAATCTCAGCATCAGCAGTAAGGTCAAACTAATAGACATTTCGAAGTTTTACGGCAGATGAATGTTTTGTAGATATCCGACCGATCTGAAGAATCTAATATTTCAGACATTCTTGCAACGGTAAAAATTGTATTTTTGCCCTTAATGAATGATGACAGCCAAGCTGTCATCTGACCTTTTTTTTCAAAAGTAATTTGGAGTTACGATCTCAATTTAAAATAAAGCGACAACTGGTTCTCACGAACTTGGTCTAATGTGTGACAGTGGTCTTAGGGGCTTGAGATTTTGAAAGCAAAAAAATTAGGAGTAAAAAAATCATATTCAATTTTATTTATGACTTAAAAAACACAAGTTTAATCGTCTTTTTGAAAAAATTAAGTAAGCTTTCTAAATTCTTTTACTGTTTTGAATTCCAAAAAAAAAAATTTAAAATCTTTAGGTACCTAAACCAGATTTTTCAAAAAACTTTTCGAGACATACCTATTTTAAATTTGTTTGTTGATAATGCCAATATCTGCTTTATAGTTTTTATTAGGAAAATAAAATTCAAAGAAAATTGATCAAAACGTTTTTGAAATAACCAAAAACTTAAAAAACATTTTTTTTTTAATGTTTTAAGAGGAAACATTTTTTCGTTTATAAAAAGGATTGTACATTAAACATTTCAAATCATTCCCGGAAAAATCAGTTCAATCAATTTTATTTCATTTCAACATCTACCCGCCCTTATTGAAAACAACTTTATAAATTCAACATCTACCCGCCCTTATTGAAAACCCACTTATAACTTGACTATCGGGTAATAAAGTCACTTTTTTGTTAATACTTCACATCCAGCTTGTTCTATTGCATTTTAGGAGCTGTTTTTCTGAAAAATAAGTATTTCATTGAAACTTGTATTGCCAATTTTAAAAATCCCTCTAAGGGACTTCATGATAATACTTATACCAAGTTTAAAATTATATTGGCTTAGCCGTTTAGGCTGTAAGTGCCGATATAGACAGACAGACAGAATTGTCGGACATACAATTTTTTTTTTTGCTTCCTCATCATCGTAATGTCATGGTTTACTGTCCAAAATATTTGTTTTTAGTACCTTACTACACTATACTCGCAAGAAAAACACCTTCTTACGGTTTTTACCGACAAAATTCTCCACAGTAATTTCGATTGTAGAATAGAGCCAGATAAAAAGTTAACAGACACTACCAAAGAAATTCCAGAGTTGGGAATAGGTTCCTCAAATATCCTTGTGTAATACTTTTTGAGGAAATATTACAAATTTTTATTAAGGATGGCCACAACTGTCATTTTCTGCTGACATGTTATTCGACCGATCTACTTGAAAAATGTCTGGCATGTCGAAAACTTTTATGTGTCACAAACCTAAGAATGCTTGAAAAAGAAACTATTACCTACTTGTGTTGAGTGTATGTGTTATGCATTGTAAGGCACAAGTAGAAAGCAGATCAGATGCTGGTGTTAAAGCTGAACATTTGCTATAAACGCTTGGCCCAATTACAAAATTGACAGCAATTAAAGCAATCCAACGATTGATAATTGTATTAACTTTAAGTTTTCGAAAAGATTGGATGACGGTCCTGCCACCAGCATCGCAATGCTGAGTTTATCGATTTGGCACTACAAATGGTCTTTTTTGAAGGTTCCAGTATCAATTATTCAAAGACTTTTTTTTTGCACGGTGCAGAGCCTAAACCGCTGAAATACTGGTAGGTGACAGAGACTTAGAAATCACAATTGAAGATAATGATTGAAGTCTGAAGTTTTGAGTTTCGAATTCCTCGAAATTCAGTTTCCCTTTTGTTCAAAAAAATCGAAAAGATAAAAAAGCATCCATTGTAGCTTACATTTGTTCTTGATTTATTAATTGTAGAAACGCTATTTTTAGTTTTCGACAAATCTTCGTCGTGGTTGCAATGGCGCAGTTGATGTGCTTGGTTGTTAACCTTGAGTTTTGGGTTCAAACCCCTGCCTGGGCAGCAATGTTTTGATATTCCCCCAGCTTCAACTGGATGCCATTTGTGAGATTTTTGTGAAAGAAATATCACACTATAATCTCAATCCACTGTTCCATCAAAAATTCTTTCCTATCTTCTATTCCTTCTATTCTTAACGCCCTAACAGTTTTGATTCAAGATAGGGATATTGATAACCCTTTCAATTAAAAACAATTTAGAATTTACAATTTTGCTTGTGTAAACTAAGTTTTCGACATTCCAACCCAGTATTTAGGGAAAACTTCGTTTACAGGTGTGAGGATGTATTTTAGTCTCCAATCTCCATCGTTATATCTGAGGTATGAAGCCTCATCCGAGAATTTTATATATGAAATCCTTAGATTTGAAGGAGCTGGAGGTAAACTTTTGTAATAAATCCTAAATTGTTCAAGTTTTGTTTTCTTTTGTAAGTGTCTTAATATATTTTTTGAAAAGTAAAAAATGAAAATACCACAAGCATTTTAAATCTCTGAATCAGAAAACACATTTTTTGGACATATTATTTCAATTACCCAGCTCGTCAATATTTCTTCGGATAATTTATTTCAAATTATTCACGAAATTAATTTTTCTTCGTTTCTAAGTCCTTTAAACAGTTGAGTCAACTTGAATAAATGTCTAACAATTTAAACACGACTCCATCCCATTTTGGAAATGAAGGTATAATCCTAAAAAACCATTAAACTAACCAAAACAATAACAAAAGCAAAAACAACAACACAACGGCTGGCAAATAAATCTCTTTACACCGCAACAATGTCCTTCTGGCAAGACAAAACCACCGCCATCATGCTGTGTTCATCCTAATTCAACCAACAACAACAACAACAATAAAAAAAATTAATAATTCAACAGTACGCGCGTTTAAATGTCAAAACAGCCTGTCAGTCTTAAACAAATCCCCGCCCAATTTAACATCTACACTTTGTAAAATCTAGAGATGGATTACATTTTTAGAGAGCATTTTTTTTTTTTGCTGTGTGTGTATGTTGTTGTTGTTATTAAATTTATCTCCCTTAAGGACTTAACTCATCAAAATCATCCAATGGCACACTAAAAAAAAAAAGCCCAAGCAGACATTTTTTTTTTGTAAAAACAACATTCGACCCAAGGAAATTTAAATCCCTAAACATTGGCCCCTTCACTGTCACCGTGCGTCGGTCGTAGTCTTTGACGCCCATTTGTGAAGGTAGAAAGCGGCTATTTGTTAGAAAGGACATTTTATTATGTTGTCACATTAAAAATGTCCCTTCATAAATCTATTATCCTGGCTGGCACATGTCAAAACAATTGGATGAGAATGGCCGACTGTGGCCTCTCAGGCGTTATCCGGATCGACATCCTTGTAAGCCTGCGACACTAATTAATTTTCTAATCGAAAAGAATAGAGATAAAGCATACATGAGGTTGTTCACGAGTTCATATATATATTGTTTATCTAACCTGCACCTAACATTTCTGTAGAATCAAAAAGCCTCCATGACGCGACGGCGACATTTAGAACTTTCAACCTTTTGAGGGGTCCTGGTCCTGGCTGGATTCTGATTCTAGAACTGGGAGCTTTTTTTGGTGCAAGAGAACTTGGATGAGTTCGAATGGAATTCGGACGGTGGTTTTAGATTACCATGACAACTAAGAAGAATTTCATCACAGGAATTGTTTTCAAAAAGGATGATATTACCTGATTCTTCTAACGGCGGCCGGCGGCGGCGCGGTGGCGATGCGTTTGTGAACCTTATAAAGAGTGTTTTTCTTAGACGTGTGGTTTTCAATCTGGGGATGATTTTTTCGCAGTTGGTTTTTTTTGACAGCTGTCACTTGATTTATGCTCAGTTTGGTTTGCCATTTCATAATGAATAGACTTACTTATGAACAACGTTTGCAAATCGTGCAAATTTATTACCAAAATAATGGTTCCGTTCTCGCGATGCATCTCACGCTGGGTCCAATATTCGGTCGACATAATCGCCCAGGAATTTATTCGAGCCAGCTACGGGGCCACTTGCCCGAAATCATTTTAAAACATAATGGCAAACCCTTATATATATATAAATAGGCAAGCAGTTTTTTGTGGTACCAATTGCGAGGTGGTTACCCAACCGATTGAGATGATATATATATCATTGAAAAGGTATTACTGAGTAGATGTGCTGAGAATATTTTGTTTTGTATTTTTTTTTTGTTGAAAATGTCTTGTGTGTTTTTGTTTTACCATTTTTTTTTTTTTTTTTTTTTTTTTTTTATAAATTCGATGTGAATTTTTTTTTCCACAGTTTTTAGGCATTTTAATGGCTGAATTTTGGCCACTGGGCGATTCTAGTCTTTATAATATAGCTTAATTCTTGGCCATAACATTAAATTATAAGCGTTTAATTTTTCTTGAAAACCACATGTCTAAAAAAAACACCCTTTACATCTTCTTCACTTCAATAGTCCCATTATAAAGGGTTTTTCAATATGGGCGGGTAGATATTGAAATGGAATATTACAAGCTGTGTGTGGGGTCTTAAAAACATTCTTTTTTATTATTTGAAAGGCCGATATAAAACGGTAACTTTTTGAGGATGAATTGTCACCTGAGAAACCTCGTGTAGGTTGGTGTCGTCCCATACACTACAATTTTGCTTTTCAACACAGCCATTTATGTGTCCTTTTTCAAGCTCCGAGGCCCAGTTGGCGTAAAATGGCGTTGTGTATGGTCAGCAGCTGTGACCTCCTGGTTTAATTGAAATTTTTTACGGGTGAAGACCCAAGTCCCGACTTAAAATTCACCAAGTTAAAGTCGTGAAAGAGTCGACGGTGGATGGTCTATACCGTAAAATGGGTGTAACGCGTGTAACGTTTACACCAACAAACACTCATTTTGACATGTGTTGTGTCACGGTGTGACCAAAACAACATGGCCGCCACAACCCACCAAAATCTACCCGTGCCAATTGAAAACCCCTTTGCAAAAAATGAACCATATAATATACATAACACAAATAAAAACCCTTGTGAAATTCACCATACCTACAGTTAGTCTGAATAAAGCCAAAAATGGAAATTCTCAATCCGCCACGGCTGCCGCCAGCGGCAGTGTAGACAGACGAGGACACACATCTGCCCCTGGATTTCTGATGTGGGCGGGCGAATAAGTGGGATTTCGTTGGTCATTTTTGGTCTACTGACAACCCGTTGCCTCTCCCTCAACCCTATACCCGCAGCCACCTCTGCCGCTATAGATATGCTATAGATATTGTAATGGAGATAATTTGATGAGTATTGATTTGGATTTATTTGATAGGCTTGCTGGGGATGAACGGTGAGGGGGATAGGGGAGGCTTGGAACATGAACATAACACAGAACATACAGCAACGAATGTTTTATGGGTCTACCATTTTAATTTACCTCTCAACGGGGGGGTACTTTGGCCAAGGGATGATCAGTGATTACATCGAATACCACCGGATCTATATATATGGATGGATAAAACACACACACATTTCCCCCATACCAGCTGAATAACATTTGGTCCTTTGGTGTTTTACTGTAGATATGTGTTTTTTTTATTATTTTTGTTCCTTATCTTGTTTTGTCGGTGGGAAAAGGTATCCTTTTGTACGTGTTTTTGGTTTTCATCGATATGCCTGTGTCCTGGAATATAGCATATCGAACCCGATAAAATGTAATTACTTAAACACTGTTGAACTGATATAATATATATGTAATAAAGGCACCTAGATACCATTGAATGGTGATGAAGTGGAGGAGTTAGACAGAGATACTAACGGTCGAAAAACCAATTTTCAATTCAAAATAAATGAAGGTCAGACGAAGAGAAAGTTTTCGTCCATTAACTTTGGATAATATTTTGTTTAATGGTTGATGTTGCTGGCTGGTTTGTCCGTCCATTATGTACCCCAAAAAGGCATTTTATTGGGTCATATACCTATCCCTTTCAGTGGTGGATATCCTTTCGTACCTATACCCTAACGTCTTGACAGGATTTGGCTTTTAATCATCAATGCAGAGGCGGTACTTCTGTGAATTCCAAAGCCCTAATCGAATTGAAAGACTTTTACTAATGACATCACAAGCATGACATTGATATGATTTTTTGTAGGTTTTAGGTTTTAGCCTTTTCAAATGAACCGGCGGCGGCGGCACCGACATCCTCCGACAAGGACGAAGAAATGTTTTTGAGTCCATCAATATGGTCATTAAGGTAATGTCATCGGCATTTTTTTTTTTTTTTTTTTTAAGGGATTGAAAGTCTTTTTTGTATAGATTGGGGTTAGTAATTATACAGACAACAAAAAAGGGAACACGGGCCTTAATGCGGATTCATTTAACTGGGACGAGTTTTTATCGAATGAATGATAAATGACCTGACCACTGACCATAGAATATACTGCAAAAGGATTTTATGAATCAAATTAGACGGCGAATGGCAGAGATGGAAATAATCAAATTTTTAATAAAAATATTGCTGCCACAAAAGAGCCCCAGAGAGCCAAGACATAGTGACTTAAATATTCTCAAAATGTCCTTGTATGTGTGATGATATACTTTGCAGGTAGAAGTGGAAAGAACCAACAATTTACAGCCGGGTCTGAAGGGCTATCAAAAGTGCACTTTTATCGACAAGTTTCACACCTCGGAGGGTTCGTCAACTCCTCGCAAGAGGAAGTATTCCCCAGAAAAAAAAATTGATTTTAATCAGGGATTGAACCCAGAACCTTTGGAGTAGCAGACCGACAGACTCAACAATATCCCATGATGGGGCAGGCAAAATTGGTAATCTTTCGTAAAAATCGATCTTTTTGCATCAACATTTATAAGATTTCCGGGTGGGAATAGTACATGCAGTAGATAAAGTGTTTGGTTGTATATCTAGATTTGACGGTTCGATACCCAGCCTGGGAAGCAAATTTTCAAGATCTGTAACACCATCAGCTGAAACAATGCTTCCTAAGTTATTTAATAAAACCTAGTACATTATTCATCGCTAGAAAAAAAAAAATGTGACAGAACCCCCACCTGTCCCATTTCCAAAATGATGGCCCCCAGGGCACTCCCTCCAAGCTCTCAAAGTTAGGGCAGTGTGCTGTTTACAATGGAGGTTACATCTGGATTTAGTTTTGCAAGAACCACAAAGGGCCAAACAACTAATGTAGACACGTTGAGCGATCGCTTTAGCAGCATTCTCAACGAATTTCTCCTTTCTCAATTAGATGAATTGGAACTTGCAGTGGTGTATACTGCACTAAGGGAGAACGAACATTTTGAAAGCTATACATTTCCTGGTCGCCTCATACCTTCCATTTTGATTATTTGCGAGACATCAATCGCCCTCAGATTCTAGAACCAGTCACAGAAAATTGCTGCCTGGAATGTGAAAACATATCATCGGAATTTCGTGCAAGAGTGATGAGGAATGCCCATAAATCGGTACCGAATGGTCATCAATCTTGGAGGTGTCGATTAAGCAGTTGCCATTTCCCTAATCTTAATGGAAAAAATAAGCAGACCCAAAAGCTGAACCAAAATTTTTCATTCACAAGCAAAATTACAACGAAGGAACACCGGGTGAGCTGATAATGTGCACAGCCAGTACCGGATGATTGGTGTATAGTTCTTCTTCCAGACAACTACGATTCTCGGGTATCTTCCGTTATTCGGTTTCTTGTTGAGCATCAGTCTCAGCACTAATTCTGATCTTCTAAAATTAAAAGATCTTTGCTTAATCGAATCACTGATTTCCAGTTTGAAACCTCCGAGTGAGGTACTCTATACTTTGGAATATTTTTTTTTCAATTCTGTTACAACTCTTAAGAAAGCTACCTACTGGAACCGCGGCGGGAATTTGAAGTTACCGGATATCGGATCATAACAGTCTTAATTTTTTTAATGCTATAAAGAATTTCAGATTTTAGGGACTTCTTTTTTGAGTCATATGGTATTTAAGTATTTTCATATTTCAAAAACTAAGAGCCGTCCGGGTTTAATATCGAAAACTCGTTTCAAAGCGTTTGGCTCCTAGTCTCGGGAACGAAATATTGACAGATTTTTGTCTTTCTTCTCTACCCCCTTTAATTTTATGCTTCGTGTAAATTTTTCTCTCCCTCTCCGCTCTTCCGTAGGTAAACAAAAATCGATGAACTCGCGGATGGTAAAAAAGTGCTATCGTTTAAATCAGTGAATAATTTCTTAGTCGAAAAGTTCTCGTCCCCACCATCCCACTAAAATCAAAACAATCCTAGAGTTTTCGAAAGTATCTTTAAGATACATTTTACACAAGCTACAAGAACTTTTAGAATACATAAGAAAAAAAACAAAGTTTGCATTTTTTTTTCACTCCACGTGTATAATATTTTCAAAACTTTTGTGATTTTGTTCGAAACTCATGTTAAAGAATATAGTATCGATGTGTGTCAATGTTTCAAAGAGTTATCAGCTTGATTTATTCAACCTACCCCTCCACCTCACGATAGACTGTGTTCGACATGACTAAAGTTCAAAGGCTGCTTCAAGTATTTTTTTTTATTGTACAAACATCATTGATCTCCCCCCTTTATTTTTGTCTCTTCATTGATGTTCTTCTAGAGAAAAAAAAAAACGCAGTCAGGTTACTTGTGAAAATCAACTCTTGAAATCATCTATCTACCCCCTAACCTGTGCTGTATATGGTATGCTTGCCTCCCCTAGGTTTTGACATCGACATCCTGAAGGAGCTTGTTTATTGTGTATCGCACAAATAAGAAAAATCATGTTGTACAAAAATACAGATTGTGTAAGGGGAAGGTGCCCCCCTCTCATCTGATGGTTACTATTCTAGTAGGTGTGTGTGTACTTTCAGTTATCATTTAACAAATGTTACAACTTTCAGAAGGATTCTCTTCAACCACTGGGTCCTTTGAAATTACACAACAAACAATAATGATGACGAACAAAGTAAAAAAAAAAAATACTATATATTTATAAAAGTATTGTCGGCTGCTGATAATGACGGTGATGAGGACAATAATAACAATTCCATGGCCGGATCACTAATAAGATGTAGCAGTTATAAGCTTTGGGCGCCTTGTTAAATTTAAGGGCTCTTAACTGAACTGCAAAACCTTGTAAAATTAAGAAAGGTTCAGGTTGGTCAAAGTCTTCATCGCTCCACATTAGATTTGATCTCCAGTACTGCGTTGGCTTTCAAGGTCTGAATTGAAGACCCAGCGTCCATTAGCACAAATTGGCTCTAACCATTTAGGCCGCCGTATTTTTTGCTTTTAATCCAGGTCAATCAAGGTGTATAGCTCATTCATGTGATTGCCTAAAGGAGATATTAAAACGTTACATGCTAGTGCCAAGACTTCGACATCGAAGGAGTCAGTGGTGTTCTTCCCAATTTTAAGGGATCAGCGTGAACTCACAATCCAATGAGTTTGGGAGGGATACCAAGAATTGACTTGGCTCTTTATAGCATATCTTAGGTGATTTCAAAAATCGATAAGAAAATCTTGATTAACGATCTGGAATTCTTGGGTCTTTTTTTTATATCTGTTGGAGTGGATGACGGTTGACAAAAACCTGGCTTGAAATCACACTTATAATTGGCAATCAGGGTATGCTAAAAATAATGTCAAGACTGAATTAAAAAAAAAATAATTTTTTGTAAAAAGAAAAAGAGCGCCCCAACACTTGCACAACCTACAGGCCATATAAAATCCAACTCCGTCCCTGAAGAATGCCCTCTATACATTGATGAGACAGATATCACAATGGAGTTATTATGGACGATTTTTCATGTGCTCTCTGTTGTTTTTTTTTTGTCATCATTTTATTTGTAAAGGTTATATATTTATAGGATACACAGTTGTATTGTAAGGACGATGATAGTTGTTATATTATTTAGGTATGCTGGGTGTTTTGATTGAAACATCATGTCATTGATGGAAAAGAATAATATACTTTGGTCTAGGAGTGGCCCTGTCTAACATGTGTGTGATGACAATGAGTCCTCAAAAAGCTAAGTAGGCGGGTGTAATTCTGATGATAAATAACCTAGAGGATCATTGTTGATGAAATTTATTTATTTTGTTGAATTGCCAGGATGTAATCAGCTTATGTTTCATTTAGTCCATGAAATTGTTAATTTCCTCAAAAGCCGATTTGGTTGACAAAAAAAAATATATATATCTACCTGCAAAGAGCTAGCAAAAAATTGATTGATCCGATTTGTACAGTTAATAATTTTTAGGACTTAATAGGCGAGAATAACTACTCAAATTTTTTCATCACTTTTTTTGAGGATTCAAGCTTAAAAATTGTATGACTTATAATTTTTTGTTTTCCTAGAAAATCTTTCATATTTTAAATTAATTAATTAAAATGTCATTTCAGGGAAATTCCTACAGCACCAGCAATTGTGAAAAGGGAGCCAGGTACCGATAATAATAATGAAAAAAATAATCCGGAAGAAATTGGCAATGGCGGTAATATTGGAGTCGAAATGGTATCCCAGTCATCAAATACCAGCGAAACAGTTTCCATGGAAATAGCCACGAGAGGTGATGATGAATTTGACAAAGATGAACCAGATCCGGATAATATTAAAATGTTTGTTGGCCAAGTGCCAAAGACAATGGATGAAACGCAGTTGAAAAAAATGTTTGAGGAGTATGGAAGAGTTCATACGATTAATGTGCTGCGGGACAAGCTGACGTCACAGAGCAGAGGTGAGTGAAAAACGATAGTTTTTTTTTAATATTTTTGAAATTAAATTTGGCCATAAAATGATAGAAACTGTTATATAAAGAAGATCCTATATCTCTTCATAAATATTGAAAATATGTGAAATATTTTTTCGTTGACCTGAAAGTGTTTCAAAGTTCAGGTGCCCATAGAACTATTGGAAATTTGACGATAGAACAAAAAAGATGTTTGAGTGCATTGATCTATGGAAGGTGCCTATTTGGATATACCTATATAGCGTAAATTATCGCCGTTTATTCTGTTAAATCTTCCTTGTTCTGCCACATCGAGGAGCAACAGCATTTTTTCCAATTAACATGTTTTATATGAAAGGTAACGCATTTGTATTTGGTCTTGACATTATTTCAAACCACAAAAAGCCTTCTTAGTTTGTTTTGGCAGTGTCGCAAAAGCTTACAATTTCCTTGTGTGTGCATTTTTATTCTACGGAAATGAAATAAACCTACAATTTTCCGCCGAATTCAAAAAAAAAAAATATTTGTCACTTCCTCACAAGAGGCAGTACCCCAGACAAAAACTCAGGTGATGGAGTCAAGGGTCAAGCTCAGTAATTTTGACGTGGAAATCCGACACACCACGGTGTACTACAACAATTTTCATTTGTCATTTCTTAAACCTCTTGTTCATTCTTAAAGTTGAAGAGCCAACCACCATTTACCAGTAATGCGAAGCTTTCTAATTTAGAACCCCATTGTCCAGGACTTCTTGGGATACTAGAAAGACCTGGGGAAATTTAATGATCATTTGACCAATAAGCGGGCACTGGCAATTGAAATGTGGCAAAGTACATTATCATCTGGCTAGATCATTATCTTAATTTCAACCGGCATTTAGGAGCTGCTTTTTGCAGAGCTTTATAGGGAGGATTTGCCCTTCCAAAACGGCTGTTCTATAGCAGTCCCCATCTCAAAGAGGAAAGATTCGGCTGTTTGAAAGGCAGTATCTTAGCTCTTAGGACCTGACCTGGATTATACAGAACTCCAAAGAAGTGATACAAAAGTTGCTAATCCAACCAGGTCCCTTACATTCGGGCCAATACTGGTTAGATAACTTCTTGATGAAGTGTATTCGGGGTCACGTGACGCAAGCCATGACAGTTTCTAATCTGCTCATTTTCGTCATTTTCTACAGCCTAAACGGACTGGCCGATTTGCTTCAAACTTGGTATTTAGTAATTATCTGGAATTCCCTAAGGAGATCTTTTTTTGTTTTTGCTCTAGGTCAAAAAATAACGGTACCTGCCATACACTCATAAACAAAAAGTTTGAAATGCCTCTAACGATTTTGATGACAATTTCAGGATATCTACCATTTTTTTGGTATAGTCAATCTTTAAGTAAAAAAAGATTTTTCGACATTTGTCTAATAACGGTACCTCTCATAGAACCGGTTTTTTCAAACAAGGTTTATTCGTAAACTATTCTTCCGATTTCAATTAAAATTTCAATACAGGAAGCAATTAATAACTGAATTTATATTGCATTTTAAAATATTCAAACACCTATTTTTCGATTTTTAATAATATTTTGAAAACTGTGGATTGATTTTTTTTTTTAATTTTTTTTATTAGGTGAAGAATACAAATTTTCTTATAACGACATACTCAAAATAATTTTAAAATATTTTTTCGAAAAGTTTAAAAAAAAATCATTTAAAAAAAAAACTGGTCGAACGATTTTCAAAATGTTTGTTCTCTAGATAGATATGTAGCAATTAAGAAAACTCTTAAAAAAATTTAAGAAATTAAAGAATTTTCTATTTTTTTTTTTTTTTTTTTTTTTTAAATACATAGACCCTAAGTAAATATCTAGTATAAGAGCAATTTATTGCGACCTAATCGTGCATTTTATTTCTCTTATGAAAATCGGTATCCACACCATGTTTTTCGAAATAAATCCGCTCAATTTGCATGCGTTGTTCAGGCGTCAGTCGATTGATGATGAAATTGCAAACCAAACCAAAGATAAATGGCTGTCAGTGGAGACAATGATGCCAATTCAAAGTTTTATACCTCTAAAAAAATCCCTTTATAAGTCAGGTTATGGATTTGTGCAAAAAATGTTGGGATACTAATCAAACACGGCATTTTGATGATGAGGACAAAAAACCCCGAAACAGAGGGTTTCAAAAATTCTGTTTATCCGTCAGTCCATCTGTCTATCTCTTCGAACCTCTACAGTCTAAGCCGATAGACTAGTTCGCTTTAAATTTTTTAGTTTTTTTCTTACTCCGAACGCCAGCTCTAAGTAAAGCAAAATCTAATCGCCTGATTAGATTCGCAAAATATTCACTAAGAGGACTTTTAATTTTAAATCCCCCTTACTAAACATAAAATCATTAAAAAATGTTAGTCAATAAAACACCATAAATCAATTTCCAACACTTTAAAAACAAAAAAATTCTCAGAAAAAGTCCCTTATAGTCCGTAGCATCGCCTTTTTATACATTTCAAAAACAAATAATAGTTCCCCATCTCTCATGTTGACTCTGCGAAAAATGTACCTCTTCCTTAAATTCATCTGTTTTTTAACATTCCCCAGAGGAACATAAAATATTACAACGCGTTCCTTAATAAAACAGCTACTTAAATGCATTTCACACCTGAATTATTATAACCCCCTCGGAAAGCTCTGAGTTTTATTAATATTCCCTTCATCGCATATTCCCAAGCAATAAAATACATAATTTTACGCAATCGAACCCTGTGCGTTTCGTCATTTCGTTCCCGTTATACGTTTCAAAATAATGTATATAATATACTTTCCTCCTCAATTTCATGCTTATTTACGTAATTGCTCACTTCGAAAAGACATAATATTTCATTTCTCAAACTCACTACTTTTATAGATGTTGTATGTCTTAATGTTTCTGTATAAAATGTATAAAGAGGGTGAAGGAACCCCCCAAAAGTCAAATAAAATAAAATACCGTTATACTGACATTTATTAAAAGAACATACTCAAAGGCATAAACATTAAAACTCCCCAAAAAGTACATATTATCATATACCTATATACTAAAAGATTTATATATACAAATTGTAATGGCCATTAAACCCCCCACCCCCCTCCCCAATTCATCCAAAACTTAGCCTTTTCTTTTTGTATATGGGTCTTATTGTAAGACCCGCTGCACCCTTCAGCACGTGGGGTCAATATTCGTCGTCATCATACTCCTTTTTAAGTCCACCGCTCAATCTATACTGACTCTTTCATTTTATTGTCAAACGTCGGCCATTAAGAACGTACGTTTATTGTGGTGGTGGGGGGAAGGGGGGCTAATAAATGAATAACAATAATACGTTCTGTATATTGTTGTTATTGTACATAAACATATTATTAAACAGGTCGAAGTTTTCGTTTTCGTTTTCTTTTTCTTTTTCGTGTTGTTATTGTTATTGCTTCGCTTCGACATATTGAATGGTGGCCGCCAGGACGAATACGGTACGGAGGATCAACAAAAAAAAATCCTGTCTGAATGGCATAAGAACGTAGCACATATAGTTCGAAAGGAATTCAACCCGCACCGCCATCGCCATCGCATCGCCAGCAACCAGAGTGACCTCGCAACCCTATGGTGTTGTTATAACATTCGCAGGATCAGGACTCAGGACAAAAGAGAAAATTCTGAAACTTGCGAAGGATTGTGTAATTACGAAGGGAAAATTTATTCGAATCGAGTGAAATGGGACAATTATCCGAAAAAGTTCGATGGTGCTATAAATTTTCATTGTTTTCATATGGCTGTGTGTGTTGTGTGTGTGTTTGTGTAAAAGAGTATTTTGGAATGTTGAGAATTTCGCGCCAATTAATTCTCGAAACACCTTGTGTGTGTATATTATCCGTTGTGTTTCGAATTAATGTTTTGAGTTGTTTCAGAAATAAATTAAAGTTTAATTTTGTTGCAATGAATGCAATTAAATAATAAAATTAACTACTCATCTCAGACCTTAAATGAGACTGTCACTTTATAAACTTTATAAACTTTTGTACACTTAAAATTTTAAACATGGGCCTGAGGAGTTTCTTACGACATAACGAATTTGTACGTAACGGGCTGGAACCGGTGCCTGTGATTTAAACCCTCAACCATTCCCGTGTGCGTGTTTATATTCTGCAGAAATGGAAGGACCTACAATTTACCGCCGAATTCTAACTGCTCACAGAAAAGCACTTTCCAAGACATGGTTTACTCTCAGAGGATTTGTCACTTCCTCTCAGAAGCAGTACCCCTGGGAAGAACTTAGGTGGAGTAGAGCGTGTAAGAAATAGACTCCCCCTCTTCCTCCCAAAACATTTTTCTCTTGTCTCGACGCAACATAAAGGCTCTAGCTTCTGTCACTGTATAGGGCGCGACTTATTTTTGCTATTAAAAATAGGAGACGCCACCATTAAGTTACTAATTCTAATAAAATAAATAAAAAAGGCCGACCATTTTGATTTGGGAAAAACCGACTTGCGGAAAAAAACCCAATTTATTACTTGCAGTTCGCTTGTTCGTAGATGACTGATTTGTAAATACATTTTATACCTCTCGCAGGCTGGCATGGAAAAATATTAGTACATAAGTTAATATATATATAATTGTTGATTGCTGTATTAGTGTAATGTCGCTGGCTTCTCAGGGCTGTCGTCTCTAGATGGTAGAATAAATTTATACTACGAATGGTCCCCATTCGGAACAGTCACACCATATACGAATCACCTTGTACATGGTCAATATTTTTCGAAGTTTCAAGTTTGTAGAACTATTTGATACTTGTCAAATTCAGCTGTCATCTGAACTGTCATTGTATTATTTAAATGTTTGCCATTTACTACAATGAATCAAAATGTAAACATTTTTAAAACTAACTACAAAAGTGGGTGTTTGAACAAAAGGCAATTTGTAGTAATTAATTTTCAAACACCGCTCCAAAGTACCCCACCTCTTGTCTCACTCTATCCCACCTATGCTAATTATGGTACACTTTTTTAATCTATACATATAATAAAATTGTAACGGGTCGATGTCTGTACATTGAAGATATAGATACAAAACTAATATGGGGAGTCTCTATTAGACCCACAGAAGCCAAAACAACCATTTTTAGAATTTTTGTCTGTCTGTCTGTCTGTCTGTCTGTCTGTCTGTCTGTATGTTTGTACGCGCATCACGCAAAAACTACTGCATGGAATTGAATGCGGTTTTCGCAGATTTATTGGTGGTACGCCAACTTAAAATATAGGCTACATTTTATCGCAGGAATATATATAATTCTGGTTGTTTTTTTAATATTGCTGCAATCGAATATTATTCAATGAACTTAAAGCAAAATTTAAAGATTTTAAGGAAGTTAGCGTCTCTCGAATAGCGCCACACATACCTACATATACATGAATAGAAATAAGTTAGTCGCTCTGAATAGGAGTTACATCAAAAACATCATAGATGGCGCTAGTTACCACCTTATACAAAATGTCTCATTCAGCGAAAGCAGAAATCGAAAAATAATGTAACCATAAAGAACGGTGAAGGAGCAATACTTACGCCCAAAACTGATGAAGCGGAGCTGCCATAAATAGCAGTATCGGCGCGTAGCATTGTTTTGAAAGTGGGCATTCCAATTAGGTATATTGCTTCAGAACTTTAATCTCCAACTTTTATGTAGCTTTCATACCACGCATACCCCCCCCCCATTTTGAACCTGTTGTGCAAAAACAAAAAAATTATTGAGATACCTACTTTATTCTAAAATCCACGCGTACGAAGTAGCGGGCAAAAGCTAGTATACAATATAATTAAATGTGACAAACTTGATCGGAGTTCAGTCTGATTTAAAAAAAAACTATCTGATTCGAGTTTTAATTTTGAGTGGACTTTAAAATAAGGGAAATTGTCCGAATGAGCCCCACTTGCTTTTTGGCAGTCTTGGGAAGCTTAAATTGTTAAAATCGGAGCAATTAAAACGATGTGGTGAGGTAAAATATTAAATAAAACAAAATTCTCCTTTTTTGTAATAAAAACTTGTTGTTTTTTGCATCAATATATTGTCAAATCCTTTTCAAATTGTGAAACTGTGTGTGTACTCGTAAATTGTTTGAGTATGTTTAAATATCCTTATAACAATAATTATTGTCAAAACATAATACATAATATTTTTATCTGTCTTGATCTATGTTCCAATGTTATGCCAAAAAGTCGTCAAATATTATGTATATCTTTATCATAAAAGCAAAAAAATTTATATCGCATTGCATGCACTCTATCTATTTCGAAATAGAATATTTTTATATAAATTATAACTGTTTTCTTGTATATGTTCGTTTTTATATGTATTTGTTTGCTTTTTTCTCTTTTTTCGTGTTACAGGGTGCTGTTTTGTTACGTATTATACTAGAAAGGCTGCGCTTAAAGCTCAAGATGCCTTGCACAATGTTAAAACATTATTTGGGGTAAGTTTGTCTTTTTTTTGTAATTTCATAAAAATATTTTTATTAATACTGTTTGTTTTTTGACAAAAAAAAAGTAAAAATGTCTAAGCTCATCTAATAAAAAATGCAATAAACCTACAACATCCTATACACATTTCCTTCAGGTATTGGTGCACTATTTGTGATATCTTCTTGTCTCTAAACGCTGTGTAATAAATTAACTTTATTTGTTTAATTGTAAAATATGTTTGGTAATCGATACTTATTTAAAGTTTATAATATAAACTTTTTTTTTAAGGGATTGTTATTTTGCATGTTTGTGTTAACTTATCAAACAATTTCATGTCGCCCTGCAAGGAATGTATTATAGCGAAGTTAAAAGCAGGGTGTGTAAGAAACTATTTCATTTGAAACCCAAACTCTTAATTGACATCGTTGTTCTGTGCCCATATAGTGCACAGGCCATACACCATACAGGCAAAGGGTCAAAAGTCCACAAACCCACTTGGGTGGGTTATTTATAACTTATAATATAAGTACTCAAATCTATTGTGAACTAGTAACCCAATCATTTATTCCATAACTATAGAAAAAAGAAAAGAAAAAAATATCCCCAGCGCCACCTACTGGTGATTAACAAATTAATTAAATCTAGAACATCAGCTATAAGCCTGTGAAAGTCCTGTCAAAGTAGGTTCATTACTTCGAATTTTCGAAAAATGCGACCGCAGATCTACCTGGAGGGGTGATTAAAATAGTTTAAGTTACTCCTTATAACGTCAGCTATATTATAGTTCCAACTAAGTGCTGATAACCAAATCCCTTTCAGTGAAGTGGAATTAAATTCTGATGAGATGTGGTATATGGAACAAATCCCCACTTTCACAAGAATAAGCAAAACATGAAGTAAAGTATCGGGCACTTTAATTTGTTCAGAGCTTTGTTAACTGAATTTCAAAATGAAGTTTTGAAGTCATCAAGATGTTGAAAGTGAAAGTAGAGCACGTTTCCACCTTACGTGGGATTTAAGTCCACTTAACTAAATTGAACTTAGTACACAGGGTAGGGTTATTTTTTTCCTGCACCAGATGATCCTTCATTTTGAGCTGCGCTTCAAAGTATGTGTAACATTTCACTAGATTTCGAGAAGTTTTTTAAAGTGAAACTTTTTTCCATCGCCTCAAATTTGTTCGTTCATCTTTCTGTCGCGTGTCGCAATATTGCAGCGCGTGCCGATGGCTCGCATCAGCTAACCATGTAGCATTTATATTCTCACTCATTCATGCACGTGCTCCGTGTTGTTCACTGGATCGTGATGGGCATTAGTGAATCAAATGAACCGGTAAAGCAGGTAAAACCAAGAATAGTGCGAGATGCCAATGATCCGAAAAAAGTTTCACTTGCATCGTGTTTTCATAAAACCCCACAATTTTTTTGTTTGACTTATTATTTTTAATTTCTGACCCTCGCTGCAGGGCAAAAAACCTAAGAATCTAATTATGTCCTTTGTAACCATAAATGTGAGTCATAAGTTCCTAATTGATTTGTCGAGTTATAACACACCCAAGTGGGTTAAAAGTAAGTCATGAACTTTTATCCAGTGAACTCTTGAACCACGCAGATTGCTTATAATCCGTGACAAGGACTCAACACCACCACTTATGGTTCAATACCAGATTTATACAGCTGGCACTGGGCTGTTGCAACCATTTGTTAATTGTACACTATTGTTTCAAGAAGCATGATAACGACGGAACACACATTGTATATTTGTATCACCCTGTTCTTTAATTTTTGGTGAAAACCATTAGTTGTTTGCGGTTCTGTTTTTTAGTTTTTAGAGGTTATAAAGAAGCGCCGTTGATATTCAAATACCTAAATACCTACATACCTGCTATACCAAATTATGGTCCAAGTAGAAGAAGACTCCAGACAAATATCCTTATCTCATGGACTGTCCTGACTTTGCACCATGTGGCACTGACCATGGTAGAATTTCAGTGATCAGCAACCCATCTCACTCGTTAGATGTCAAGCAATGTGGGATGTGGGAACGAAACCTATCAGGACTCTTCTAGTTCGCACTCTTATCCGAGTTTTTTCTGCAGTTTTTGGCCAATTCTACCAAGAAACAATTAGAAAACCGATGAGCTCTAATTTTTCTAACCTCACATCTATCAAAATTGATAAATTTGAAACCCTAACCGAACAATTATCCGGCTGACAGTAAAATTGATTTTGAAAAACTCTATGCACTCCTCATCATTTAGAATGTGTGGTGGCAGGCCATAGTGTAGCAGCATTGACTTCAAATTGCATTTCCAGACAAGACATTGATTTGGGATCAAGAAGGACATTCGAAGGGACCCCTTAAAATCGCACACAAAACACATGCAACAGCCCGAATCTATACACAAAAATACAAATACAACAACACAAAGTTCACTCAAACAATCCTGGGCTTTGGCACACAAAAAAGGATTAAAACACTGTTATACTGTAGTGCTGCTTGGTGCACGCTATCCTATATGGGTGTGTGATAGTCAGACCTCTTCTCCTCACTCTTCTGGGAACATTTTTTGGATGCCTGTCAATATGCCTGTCTGCCAATTCAATGTGTGGAAATAATGAAACTTGTCTTCCTCAATAGAACTTGCTGACACTTGGAATAATGCTCCTTGTTACATCGCAATTCAATTAGGATCCTTCAAGCCAGGCATACAATATATGGGTGGTGAATGGCGATGAGTGGTGTGATAGTATGGAGTATCCGTTTGTGTGTGTCTAAAAGTTTTTCCGCCGCATCTCTATATCTATATGGGCTCTCATTCCCAAAATAACCTGAAATTCAATTAGGCTCTAAGGATAAGGACTATACGTCATTGTTTTTCAAATTGCCTATCCTATCTCTGTGTGTGTTCATAGATTGTGATAGAGGGCAGAAAATGCATATTTATCTGCTGCCCACTTTCAATGACATTGATGAAGATGTGGGGTGAGAGATGAGGAATCTTCAAATGACATTTACATCAGGATGGAGCTGAAAATTGTGTGCTCCCTCGGTTTCTATTATCAAAGAGTCCTTTGATGGCAGCTTATGCTCATTTCTTCCCATCCATGCATACATGATGGACGACGAATATAATAAATTATGCAAACAGAAAAGTACATATGTATATGTGTGTGTATTTTGATATCTATAAATGTGTTTTGAGTTTAAGGAAACGCGTATACAATAAATTCTACCGGACATTATTTGGGCTTGAATGCCCTTTTCTGGGATGCCCATCCATCAAAAAGACATGATTGCCACGAGCAGTTAAATTGACTTACACAATACATGCATGCGTATGAGTATAATTGTCTTACCCTTGTGTTTTATATGTAAAGCCTTGAAGAACAACAACATAGCAATTATAGTGGCATTTCAATTACCCAGGAATACAATCTACTTAAGCTTCGGTCGAGTCTACTACGATTTCATTGCGTTTCAAAGGGATAAGAGAAGGATTATGCATCAATGCCATTCAAATGATGGCATCAAGGTTGATCTCGTTGATAATAATATGCGCGATGTCTTCTTAATCGCTTTGAAGCATTGATTCGAAGTTCTAAGCTGTGGGGATCATCATTAAATGATAATATTTCCATCAAGGACGAAATCTATTCTCCAACCTGTATACCTAATTAATTAAAAGCAATTTAATATTAGCGGATACCTATCGTTAATGTGCGTTTATTTAGAATGGGATAAGCTTCATTTTGTATTTCAGTGATGGCTATGAAAAAAATATAAACCGGGTCGTATATATGAATTACTGCCGTTAAACTTATTCATTTGCTGTTCCCGAAATATTCAAGAAGTTAAAAAAGTTATTTTAAAAAACTTTTAAAAACCCAACAAAAAAAAATTTTATCTTTTGAAATTATTTGTTTTCTTGGAAAGTTGTAAAATAACGGGACTTAAGTTACATAGGCACTTGAGCGTGGTGCTTATGAGACTTAATCAATAAACCCCTCCCCTCTAGTCATCTCGATCTCGAAGATCTCCTCTTACCTGGTAACTCCACATTAGTTGAGGGCTGTGGGTCTGCCTTGTTTTCTGACTTCCTCGAGTTTGGAGTTAAGGACTTGAAGAACTGGAAAAATCACGTCCATTTGCTCCACATGGCCCAGCTTTCTTAATAGTTGAACTCGAATTTTTCGACACGTTGTTCTGACCAAAACAAAGGTGTTAGTTGACTTTGTTGTTGAATACTTCTTCACTATAGTTTCTACTGATGCATGATGGAAGTGAAGGCATCAGG
This sequence comes from Platycheirus albimanus, assembly GCA_916050605.2. Lineage (NCBI taxonomy): Eukaryota > Metazoa > Arthropoda > Insecta > Diptera > Syrphidae > Platycheirus > Platycheirus albimanus. The sequence continues at coordinate 13,949,688 of OU696698.1, read as the reverse complement.
AACTGCTCGTATTTTCTTTATAACTCGACGATCACGTCAGAGGACCCAAAGTTATTGAGTGTATTTTTTCCCTGATCCCTGATGTAGGTACTGGCATGGAGGTGTGGACTTCCTTTGAAACTACATTTTTGTACAGCTGCTTTTTTTGTCACCTGATTCTAACCCTTTTGGTGGTGTCGAAGGTTTCAGTTGAATCCCTACCGACTTTGACGGACGGACGTCATCCTGCCAAGACGGTTCATTCTTGTAGAAACTTTCAAGCTGGCCATGACACGATATAGTTGTTCCCTAATTTTATAGTAAAAAGTTGTTTCAAATTTCAAATCAATCAAAAAGATTGTAAGTCTTTTCTTGGATTTCTTGCAGGATTAGCCACAATGTGAAGATTAAGCCAGTAGAGAGTCGAGGATTTTGCAGGTCTGGAGTTTGATGGGTGCCATATCTTTTTTTGCTATCATAGTCAGGTCATCTTCAGCTTAGTTAATAGTTTCGCTTTAAACCTTTTGGACCTAGCTACCTTATTGGCTTAAAGTAAGACTCTGGTAATAGCTTATTTGACCTTATTTTGGTTCGGTGGATGCAACTCTTGGTTATCATCCAGGACTACTCATACTGAAAGTTTTTTGATAGAATCTTACCTTTTTTATACTCAAGAACTAGTTCAAGTAGTCTCTATCTACAGCAGTGTTTCCAATACCATCTTTGCATGTAACAGGACTGACAGTAAATCCACTTTGATGTTGATTGTTACACTTCTTGAATTCACGTTGCTGGTGCTTTTTTGGTTCTTTCTCAAGAACAATCGTTTTTAATGCTTCCTGTGTGGGATGCCTCGGTTTCCTTTTGGAATCGAAACAAGGCTTTCTCGGTAAAGGTTGCAAAAAGCAACACACTTATTTTAAGCTGTATTTCTTAAGACTTCTTGGCACAGCTGCTGCGATTTTTCTTTCAGGTTCATATCAACAAAAGTGGGATTTCTCTTTTTCTCGAAAAATACGCGGTTGGCAAAGCTTGTAGCCCTCACTTCCAATTGAAGCTGCCTGATATAGAATGTCCTCGTCTAAGAACTTCCCTGAATATCCGTTCTCGAAATTTTTCACCAATAAGGCAATGATCTGAGTCGATGTTGGACCCTTTTGGAATGTAAAAACATTCCATAAAACATTAAGTCGTAGAACTTATGAGTAACGTGAAAACAAAGACAGGCACATGTTAAAAAAAATGTGCTAATAAATCACAGGGATATCCAAGGAATTCGTTTTTAAAAGATTCCTGGTCTGTCTTGTTTGTCAACTGGTTCTATACCCTAAAAACCGCATTCTTACCTTAAAATCTAAAGATTTCTGGATGAGACACAATGTTCTGATTTAAGTCAGGTATACCTAGTTCCCGATGTCATTAACCCTACTCTACTGTTCTTTCAATCAAATTGCTAGGCTTTAATTTCAGCCTATCCAAGGTTCAGACAAAATAAACAACTTTTCCACCATTTTTAATGAGCTGATTTTATTGAACAATACATAATAAATTAATTGGCTGTAAAGTATCTACTATTTTCAAATCAAAAATTTCGAGGCTGTTGCATAAAAGTGGATTCATATTTTTATTATTTTTTTTTTAGAAGCGAGAACAAAATTCACAAAACTGCAGCTACTGTGATAAATAAACTTTCATTAAATTTTCACGCATCAATTCACTAAAACCAAATTGCATATCCAAGCTTATGCTTTATTGAAGGGGGTTTCAGAATGAGGTTGATATAGCAGGGTTGGGTTAAAAGGGGTAAATTTCTGTAAATTTATGTTGTGCAGGATATTACTTTATCTGATATTTTTGCCACCTCACACATTATATAATGCATCACCATCACCATTCACCAATAACCACACACATGAATTCTCCCAACAAAACCGTTATAAATGTGATTACATTGCAAAATACATGGAAGTAAAGCAAACCAAACAAATTGCATCTGCAACCTATTTGCTATCAGATTACCTCTCTGCTGACAACAAAGTAATTTTATTAAAAACCAATCAACCAACTAACAATATATATCTACGAATAGGAATAGGAAGAGCTAGAGGGGGGTACAAATTCAAGGCAAAAGATTCACAAAAGCTACTGTGCAGATGATACATAGATAGATACAGTGGAAAGTAGATTGTTAAAATAAAAGGTTTTTACCTATAAAATAAAAAAAAATCTCAGTAAAAATAAATAATTAAGCACACTAATCCCGTTGCTTGCTGAACAACAACATTCTACAACACCAAGTACCTATACCTATCTATACAACCAACAACTACAACAACCTACAAAAGTACAATAATTATCCTTGTGCCGATCGATGATGGTATGAGGATAGCACTGACTGTGATAGTGATGATGATGACGATGACTATGACGATGACTATGACGCTGATGATGAAACGTTACAAGTTTCCAATTTCAATTTGCCATCGAACGTGGGCATACAATGAGAAATCATCACCAGCCACAATATCAGGCCCTAAGCATACAACTACTCATCCCAAGTCTCCAAGGGAATGAGGGTGTTTAAATATTCTCCACATTCTTTCAAAATCGTCTGTGTGCATCCCCAGCATTAATGAATATCATCTTTATACGTTTAACAGTCCCTCAGTGATGCTGCCGTATTTTGTGATGTTTTGGTCTGCTTAGTTCGTCTATATTAGTCAGGGGTGGATTAGCCAACTAATCCTGACCTGGTCTTTGGATAAACCAGGTGGCAGTTGCCCTTGACTCTTAGCTACCTACTACACTCAGCTAGTAGGTTGCCAAGACCGTACTGGTACCACGTTACTCCAGCTATCTTATGCTGTTGCCCGAGCAAGCATTGAGCATTGCGCATTGAGCATTGAGCATTGAGCATTGAGCATTGAGCATTGAGCATTGAGCATTGAGCATTGATCGTTGCGCATTGAGCATTGAGCATTGAGCATTGAGCATTGAGCATTGAGCATTGAGCATTGAGCATTGAGCATTGAGCATTGATCATTGAGCATTGAGCATTGAGCATTGATCATTGAGCATTGAGCATTGATCATTGAGCATTGAGCATTGAACAATTGAGCATTGAGCATTGAGCATGGAACATTCAGCATTGAGCATTGAGCATTGAGCATTAAGAATTGCGTTTTGACTATTTGAAATACATTTTTTTCAAGTTTCCTATTACATAATCTAACCAATCCTTCCCTGAATATATTTTCAAACCATTCCTAATCTAAATTGATGTTGGTAAATTTTTCTCATCAGTTTTTTTCTTTTTTTTTATCCTTGCAGATGCATCACCCTATCCAGATGAAGCCAGCCGACAGTGAGAACAGAAATGGTAAGTCATTTTCTTTCTATCCGTTCGTCCATGTATGTACGTGTAGGTTCGTATGTATAGTGTGCTTATATGGTATCTCTTTGGATTTGTTTTTGGTTCATCGTCTGCCATCCCACAGGATGCAGACAGGCGGTAGGACGATAATTGGAAAAATACAAAAGTGAGAGACTAAAGCGGAGTGCTTTGTCTCTTTTGCCTTACAAATGATTTTCCGAGTTTTTTTTGTGTCTTTTATGTTTCTTTGCCCATCCAGTTCTTCGAAATAGAAAAAAAAAATCCTGAATGGAGAACTAAATATATGGGTTGAAGCTTGAAGGTGGGTTCGTGGGTGTTGTGGCATATGTGGATGCACTTCCGAGATATATCTGCTACTATTGCTGCATTTGCCTGGCTCCGTTATAGTGACAACGACGACAACAGACGACTGGTATTGTCTGTGATTTTCTATTTCTTATTTAGTGTTATCTTTGGTTCAGGAGGACTTTACTATGGGTTTCCTAGTTTTTGTATCTTTTTTTTTTGTCGTCCTTAAAGTTTCAGTTTTTTTTTTTTTTAGTTTTTAATTTATCCTGTTGGCGGTAGTGGTGAATGAGAGAGATCGGAAAGTATTTCACTCATTGTGGAAAGGACTAGTTGGATCTGCCTGGCTCCATGAATCGCATTCGCACACAAAGCACAGACATAACCTCGAGGCGATATGTTCTCCACTTGAACTTCATTTGAGTCCGTGTTGGCGAGGACAATTGTTCCATTCCATGGAATAGAGATTGTTTTCTTTCTGTCTTTTTTACACTTTATTTCGTAGTACATCCTTGCTGGTTAGCAGGTTGCTCTTGAATTTAACGAACTTGAATTTTACTGAAGCCAACAGTGCTAGTGAAGGTAAAGATATGGAATCATCGAGTGTATGGATATGGAGGCCCTGAATTTAGTAATAAAACGCATGTGTTTGTGAGTTATAAACAATTCCGAAATATGACAGCGCTATATTAAAGCATGCATTTCACAACCATGAATAATTCTTGGGGTACTTGGGGATCCCTTCCAAAAACCACCTCGAATAGGTACGTGCAAAAGGAAACGTTTAAAATGTGTTGAAGGTAATTTTTTTTTCATTGAACCCTTCCACAAGGACAACACAAAATGGAACTTGAGAAATTGAAGTCCTGTTTTCTCTTATCAAAGCCTTAAAGTCCCCTTCTATATGGATTTGCAATTCAATTCAAATTATTAAAAAAAATGTTGAGATCCCAGAAAGGATGCAAGGGATATGAAAAGAAGTTCTTCAATTTTATAGAGTTCTTAGTCTGGAATGGGAATTTTTCTAGAATAATTGAAAACCAAATTAATTTTCCAAGTCTTCATTGAATTCAATCGAAATTGATTCAGAAAATGCTAACTAATTTCAATATTTTCATTTTCTGCATAAATACAAAGGTATGCAATGTATGTATGCATTGCATAGTATAGTGCAGGTATTCAACAGAACTATGTATACAATATGTGTACATATATGTGTGGGTTGGAGTTGGGTATAGTATTATTGTAGAGTTCTTGAAATTGGATGGCATTTTTGGAAATTATTTGCAATTCTTGCAATTCAAATGGGGCACTTGATGAATGTGAATGCTCCTCTTGCTCGAAATATGAATTATTAATTTGAGAAAAGAGTGAAATGAATGGGAAAATTGTTTGGAAATTCTGCGCAGTATTTGTAAATATAAATTTAATTGGAAATCTTAGAAACAAATCAAATCCGAATTTTAATGGCAATACCAATTTCTGTTCTTGACTGGATGGGTTAGTGTTGCATATTGAACATTGAACAGTTTATTTGATTTTATGCACAAAGCCTCACAACTCAGTTAATTGATTTCTGAAAATATTAAAAAGCTAGGTACGACGAACATGTAGTTACACCAAAGATTAAATCCTTATTACCGCAATCATAATTACCACAATTCTTTTTAATAAGTAATAGAAATGCATATTAATATTTAATACAAAGCTTTTTTCAAACTCTGCTTTGTTCCCGGCAAAAATTATAATTGGCGCCCAACGTGGGGCACAACTTGCTTGGGGTCTCTTTGATTTGCTTAGTTTTTATTTTTCTGCCACTGATTTTTGATTCTTTGTATAAACAAAGGTATTAAGTTTTGACGGGTGAGAGTTGCAGCTTCTGAATTTTTTTGTCTTCATAGAGCAAAACGTTCCATTCATTCTTTGTCGTTATTTCTTAATGCCAGATTTGTTCGGGACTATATTGGCCAGGACGAGATGGAGTATTTTTCTTTATCCCTCCTTTGTTTTTATCTAATAAGACTGAAAAATTGAGATGAAGGTATTTTTATTAAGAAATAAAGTGCACAACTGTGTTGGACGAACTTGATCTAATGAGTGACAGTGGTCTTGGGGTTTGAGACTTTGGAAAAAAAAGCGGGGACAAAATGATATCAAATTTTATTGATCACTTAAAACTAGTTTAAACGTTTTTTGGAAAAAATGAAGTAAGCCATCTGATTTTGTTTACTGTTTCGAATTTCAAGAATTTTTTTTTGAAAATCGTTCGACCAGTTTTTTTCAAAAAAAAAACATTTTTTTTAAACTTTTAGAAAATATATTCCAAATTATTTGAAGTACATTGAGTATTCCAACTTCTGGATTTTGTAGTTTTTATCAGAAAAAAAAAATTACATATTATAATTATTAAATAGAACCGTTTTTGGAAAAAAAAATTTAAACTTAAAAAAAGAAACTCAAAATAAACTTTTTTTGAAACATTTAAGAATATAAATAATTTCGTTTATTAAAGGGCTTCTACATTAAAAATGTCATCTAAATTCGTCAAGTGGCTTAAGAGAAAATCGGATTCCAAAAAACCGTACCTATGGGAGGTACCGTTATAAGACTTTTCCTGAAAAATCTCTTCCAACCAAATCATAAAGTTTGCACATAAAACACTATTCAGAAAGTTTTGTCAAAATCATAACAGCCGTTTTTGAAAAAAATTAATTTTTCATTAAAAATCGCATGGCAGGTACCGTTAGTTTTAAAGCTAGAATGCTAATTCCAAAAACCCCTCTGTAGGACGTCATAATAATACTATCAACCAAGTTTGAAGCAAATCGGTCCAGCCGCTTAAGCTGTAGGTGCCGATACAGACAGACGGACAGACAAACAGACAGAATTGTCGGACCCACTTTCTTCGACTCCTCTATCATCGTAATGTCATGTTTGATTGTATAAGAATTTTTTGTAGTACCTATAATCCCAAGTAAAAATAATAAAATGGCGCCCAACATGGGGACAGTGAAATGAGATTGGATAGAGCCAATTTAACCGTATTCGGATGTATTTTGACAGCAAGCTTGTGTTGGCTTTATGAAGTTAGCCGAGGGAGGTATCTCCCCCATCATTCAAGGCATCAAGTTTATAGGCCTTTTGAAAATCGTCTGTGAATTGCTCATCATTTTTGCATCATTGGCCTAACTCAATGCTTTCCGTAATGCCAATATCATGAGAAGAGAAGATAAAAGAGATGAACCTTGAGTAACGAAGGATATATTTCCTGAATGGTGGATACAAAAATAAGAAAAAAATGCTGTGGTAAATACTTGAGAGCGTCTGCTTAGAAAAACCAGAGTCAATAATTTACAAAATTTGTATCAGGGTTTCCTACCGAAAAAAATGTTCTATAGTAATGTTCATAGGTGTGACCCTCGTCAATAGTTCTTAGAAAAAACTTTATAGCGATTGGGACTCATTTTTGTCAGATAGAATCGATACTACGTAAGGCCCCAACCGATAATTAGACAATTTTTTTTTCTCATATTGATCCAGGAACACCAAGTAGTCACTCATTCGATGTTGTCTTTAATCGCCTGCAACATACCATACCTCAAATTCCTACAGTCTAATGAAATCCCACATTCCCCAGCTGAAAGTGCATAAACATAACAATGGTTGTTGGCGTGCCCTTCAAAACCCCCCATTTTTCCACAACCACCAACACCATCAGCATCATCAACAAGGAAAGCTACAAACACAAAAATCAGAAATATTACGAAATTTTCAAAAGTTAATTGCACCCTTCTGTTGTAGTAGTTGCTTTGTCATGCAATGTTTTATACCAGATAACTATGACCAGGACTAAGACCAGGCCACCACAACAACACCCACTCAATCGGCGTTTTTCAAACCAGCACCCAATCTAATCTGAGTATGATTTTTTGCTCTTTCATTCATTATCCTGATAACTGAAACTCTCATTTTAGATATCCTTGTTCAAACATACTATGAGTATGCAGGAGTAGGTACTTTGTTTCGATTCGTATGTATGGAAGAGATATTTTTTTTTTTTTTTATTTATGTTCTTTCTCGTCCTTTTGTTATCCTTGGTGGAAATTCACAGCGGAAAATATGAAAAACTCGCCAACATGCAGTAGTGTATCTAAGTTAAAATTTTATAGATCCATCTAACCGGCAGAAGTAGTGGCGGCGGTATCAGCAGCTCAGGACAAGGCCATATCTAAATGAAGTAACAGAACAGAGCATAGCGTTTCCGGCTAACAATTCCCGTGTGATGCAATGTTCGATGAGAGAGTATCTTCCAAAAAGGAAAAGTCCTTCGTGTTGTTCATTCATACTTTGCAAAATATGTGTATCCAAGTTTGTTGTGTTTGTGCATATGTTGTATGTATGTATATGTGAAAAGCTTGAAACTCGTTAAGCAAACAAAGACCAAACCCATAATAAACCGCAAAGTATTTCGGACTAAGACTTGACTTTTCCATTTGTGTGGTTTGTTTGTTTCCTTTTTCGTTTTTCTGTTTTCCACTCGAGGCTTCACACATCGTAAATAAGTGCTAAAGGGGGTGGGGTGGGGGCATTTAGACGGCCGGCTCCTACAAGCTACAACTACAAGCCTCAAACGTTGATGAGGAGGGCAGCAGAGGAAAGGAACCTTTGATGGTCGTTTGTTAGTGTGCTGAACTATAGAATATAAAAGGAGCAATTGTGGCAGGAAGAGGGAATATGAATTACCACATATGAGAACAAGGATCATAAAATTAACACACAAAACCTCACTAAATTAACAGCGAAACATTGTACACAGATGGAACTAGAGTCAGAGCCAGAGCTAGAGTCAGAGTCGGAACCACAGTAAAAACTGAATATCGTTCCGGTTTTTATTTTGTTTTTGTTAAGTCCTTCTTATTGTTGTTGGGGCTTATGAGAATGATAGCCGGTCATACGGAAGGATTTATGAAAGCAAAAGCTTAATAGTTGCATAAAGCGTATAGTATGTGCTTTGGATTATTTTGTTTTTTTTTTTTTCTTGTAGTTTAGTTTTTTAATTCAAACCCATGTGATTGCAGAGATAAATTTAAAAAAAAAGGAGGATTCGTTGCGGAAAACTCATCTGAGGAATTATCGTCGTACCTTAATTTAAAAACGAGGTCATTCGGAGAGGTAGAAGTTAATTATCATGGTTAGGGCTTTCAAGAATAATAAAATCGGTACAAGGAACAAAAGAGCATGGTTGCATAACCATGAATTTATCGAGTTACACATCACTCGGAAAAATAAATGAAATAAATAGAATAGACCCTAAGTGGCTGCCCTGTGGAATACCAGAATGTATTGTAAGGTATTTGGATGGACAATGTTTAACAACACTGAGTATGTTCGGTTTAATTTGATACCTGCGATATATACAAAACCAAGACTTCTTAACTTTTGATCAAGATATTATGTGAGAGCTTGTCAAATGCCTTCCTTAAGTCTGAAAAAATTCTGTCGGCTTCTTTTATATTGTGAATCGATGCAAACTTTTGCTGGATTCATAAAAAACGTAACTTTGGAGGTATCTTTTAGAAAGGTATGCTGAATTTACATTGGAAAACAGAGATTCCAAAACATCAACATATTTATACATTTCGTCTTTTCAACCCTCCTAAAGTACTGTATGTTGTGATTTTTTAGCCTGGTTATTAAGAATTCGTTTAAGCTTATTTAATAGATTCCATAAAATCAGCAGGGGGCTGAAAAACTAGGATTCTTAAAATTTAATGGAGGTCATGTACCTAGGTGGTAGTTCAAGTCAAGCCTAATTTTGTCTTTAGAGCCTTATAATTTAAGAGTGCAACAAAATCCTATAAGTAGTTTCCACTCGGGAAGCCAAACATGTTGTTTGGCCTCAAAAAACCGATTTTGAAGTTATGTATAAGATATTTTGTATTTCAAGAATCCATCCCAAAAAATGTTCAGAATTAGCACGGGTGGATACAACCTTTTTATCAAAAAAAAATGTTCGTTTTAACAGCTAACTGCTAACATGACATTATGATGAAGAGAAGTCGTAAAAAGTGGGTCCGACAATTTTGTCTGTCTGTTTGTCTGTCTGTCTGTATCGGAACCTACAGTCTATAAACAGCTGGAACGATTTGCTGCATACTTGGTACACAGCATATTATTATGACGTCCTACAGGAGGGTTTTTGGAATCATCATTCTAGCTCTAAAACTAACGGTACCTGCCATATGATTTTAAATGAAAAATTTACTTTTCTAAAAAACGGCTCCTACGATTTTGATAAAACTTTCTGAATAGTGTTTTTTGAGCAAATTTTATGTTTTGGTTGGAATTAAATTTTCAGGAAAATTCTTATAATGGTACCTCATAGGACTGGTTTTTCCAAAGATTTTCTAGTAAAATATTTGAAGAATTTCGATGAAAGTTTTTATGTAGGACTGTTTACGAGCCCATTTAGGAAAACATAAACTCTTAAATTTTTCAAAAAAAAAGAGGTTTTAAAAAAAGTTAATTTTTTTTAAGTTTTGGTTTTTTTCAAAAACGTGTTTGATCAAGTTTTTCTAGTTTTATTTTTCTGATAAAAACTACAAAGTGCAAGGAAAGGAGCTGGAATAAATTTTTTTAATATGTTTTCGAAAAGCTTTTAAAAAAAAACTGTTTTCAAAAAAACTGGTCGAACGATTTTGACATTTTTTTTTTCTTAAAATTCAAAATATTAAAAGAATGGATTGGCTTACTTTATTTTTTCTATTAAAAAGTGATTTTAAAGTTTCTTATGATTTTATCCTTTATTTTTTTTTTCTAAATCTATTTTTATAGCAAGCCGCTGTCCATAGCTAGGCTGCACCAATCTAGAAGGTTGTTGAAGACTGACTTTGTTTTCTTAGACTTTTCATTTTCTAGTTTGTTGGAGGTAGGTGAAAGAAGATGTTTACCTTACGGAAATGTTTTGCTGTGAATTCAAAAATTGGGGGAAACCGTTATTGTTTTAAATTGGGCCAAGGGGAGTGTTTGGCGTAAGGGATAATTTCGATATGTGGTTGAATATCACACTAGAGTTAAGTCTACCTTTGTGCATAATACTCAAAACTTCATATTAACTTGAAAATAATTTGGACATTCTTTTTTCCAATTGCCATTGATATAACAACTATTTTACTAATATCAGTTGTCTTTGATTATAATGCCGTTTTTATTTAGTTTTAATAAAAAATTCATAAATAAGATTACTTAAAGAGTTCAATATTCGAAGGATGACCCAAATCTGATTTGCCTGATTTTTGCGAGCACCGATGACATAATCCTTGACAATACTTGTAAACAACAGCAGCTCTTACATCTGGAATAAAATAAACAAAACTTAACAGTTAACGCCCTTTCCAATGCCCATGTCAAATCCAGGGCTTATACTATCCGACTTAAAAGTCGGATTCAAGTGTATACATAGTTATGTCCTCCAGAAATGTTACAACATATCCAACTACTTGCAATCGCTTTTTTATTCAGTTGCCTCTCATCCGAATGTCCATCATACTCGAAAAACAGTTGTCACGTAAAAAATAAAATTTAAAAAAAGCAAAAACATGAACATGAACAAAAAAAAAAGAAACCAGCAACAATTAGTCGAATATGGTGTTTGCATGTGACAAACATTGAATTTGGCACACAATTTACGCAGGTACCCATCACCTCATTCAGAGCATGGTGCTGGTGCACTATATGGACCAGGCTTAAACGAGAGTATGTTTGCCAATTGCCAGGGCGATTGATGTCAACAAGCAAACACACACACACAAACACATCACACACAAAAAGGTGAAATTCCGTATATTTCAGTGCGCTATTTACCTGGCTTTGCCCTTATTCCACTCCATCGGGTACTAATTTTGTCATTAAGTTTCGCCAAAAGGCTAGTCATTCAAGCCTATCGATGATGATGATGATGATGATGACGATGTGTTTAACGGTATGTATAGGCGCACAGTAAGTTGTAGTACAGTGTACAGCACGCGTGTTTGTTGATGACAAGCAGCATTCTCTTGGTTGCCCGGCGGGGACTCCTCAAGTCTGTCAGTTTTGTGTTTCTGTTTCTGGTATATCTCGGAAACTGCACTCTTGGGAGTTGAATGGGGACAAACATTGTAATGTGTCATTCATTTAGGAAATCGGGGGCGTCTTTACAGGGTCGCACTAGCTAAGACGTCTAAAAAGGCATTTGTTAACAAAAAATTTAATTTACTGGGGCCCATACCTAATGTTCAAACTGACTATTATTTAAAAAAAATTCTTAAGAATTACTATACAAAAATAAGCACCAGGACTCCATTTTTTTCTTTATAATCTAGCTCTATAACATGCATGATCGAGAGATCGAGTAAGAGTAGAGTTAACATTTTCAAACGGTTATAGCGATGAAATATTGAGTTTTGAGACTTTAAAATGACAAATATGAACTAGTTTTTTTTTTAGAAATAATAATATCTAGGATTTTCTTTCACATGGCCCTTGATAAAAACCAAAGCATAAGTACAGCCCTGAGTAGACGCCCCCATTGCAGTTACACGACACGCATAGAAATAGATGACATGGCGATGAGTTATTTCAACTTGCACACACAAAACTTAGCGCAACGATTTTTGGCGCGCAATTGCTTGGTTTGTATATTCTTTTATGATCTCACTCTAAGTTCAGTTGAGATATATATTTTGATGTTTGTATCTGTATCTGGGGTTGCTTCAGTTTGTCATGTTTTATCAGATAAATGGATTCAAGCTGTTAATAGAAGGGTTAACGTATAGTGGGCGATGTATGATTCGATATAGATGGTGGACATTTATATGCACATCATGATATCAACGTACACAACGTGGTTCTCGTTGGACATGGTCACAGTCATAGACACCACCTACAACACCTTCTATTGAATTGGAAATAGGTACAGGAAGTCGGATGCAAATTATTATTGCATTGTTGCACAAGTTAGTAAGATTGGCTTGTAATAGAACATGCACGACATAACACACGAAGATATTATAGTCAACCAACTGGAGGCATTATTTGTGAGGGTGTAGAAAATGATGATAATTGAATTTGGGAGTTAGTAATAGGAATTTATAGTTTGGCTTAGCTTTTATGGTTCCAAATTAAAAATGGAAATATTTAACAAACATTTTTTTTAATACGAGTTGAATAACATTCCTGGGATATTATTTTTGATTGGGTTCTTAGAATCTTTCTTTGAAAGATGTCAAACTAATTAGGACGGTCTTTCTGTACTGTCCCAAGATGGAATTATTCTATTAAGCTGTGTGTGATAGACGCATACAAATGTAAAAAGAATACCGTTTATCCGTACCGCAGTATATTGTTTCGCTGTTGAATGTTGATTAAAAATGCAAGCCTTTTTACAAATTTCAAAAACACGATACCGACGTCTTCAGTATTTTTTAACCTCAGAGTGTCTTTGGAAAAATAGGGATCCACTTTTTTTAATGGCTCCAATATCAGCAAAATAAGTAACTGATGCAGTGTTGGTTGCGTCGCTTCACCGTAAAGCAGATAGTCAAGGGCTACAATAAGGAGCAGTTTGGTGTTTCAAAATACTGTATAGAATGAGTTTTTAAAATTAATATTCTCTTGAGTCACAATAATTTTCCGTAACGGTTCACCCGCTCAACGATCATCAGCTTGTACGTACCAGCTCTTCATAATTATAGAGACTTAGTTTCCGCATATAAGCCGTGACTTCATGTGAGACCAAATACCATGTTAACTTCATTGAACCTATAACTGAGGTGGGCTGACGAATTTTGTGCGTGCTGAAAAATTGTTTGTAGCACCCTTGGGGTTCTCGAATATGGTGTTCTATGGAAGCTTTGGGTATGTCCTATAGCCAAGCAGTTGGTGTGCTAGACATCAAAAGATTTTGACGTGGTCACGTCTTATAAATTGGTGAACATCGGCTGCAGGAACGAAAAAATTTCAGGTTCCGAAATTGTCACGTTATGTAATTGTCACATTGCGTAATTGTCACGTTCCGTAGAAAGGTTATCACGTAAAATTATCGTCCGCAAAACGACTTTACAGACAACCATTTTTTTCTGGGATAATGCATTTTCAAGAGTAAAAACTTGCAAGGAAAAGTTCATCTCACTATAAATCACGATAAATTAAAGGTCCCTTTCACACCTGCACAGAATCAGCTTGTGATGGAATGTTTGACTCTAAGGCACAATATTTTGTTTTATTTTTTGGAAGCTTTGGTTTGTTTCAAAAGTTGATCTTTCCCAAGAATCATATTTCTTCCACAAGGCAAGCTATTTTTCTTCAACATTTGGAATATTTAATATAATCAGATTATTTTTAAGGAAAGTAAAGATTTCCGATCTCAATAGTCTGCCACGTCCCACTGGGTAGTAGCTATGTGACAGATTCTCTTTGTAAGATCCAGCCCTGTTTGATTGCAGCGTATCTTTTTATTCTCTGAAGCATCTTGACCAGGTATTGGGGTTTGAAGTTTTGGGTATGTATACTCCTCCACAAAAGCTTCCCTTGCCTGAAAATAAAAAAAAAAAAAATTTAAAATAAGAATCCGAAGTTCAATCTGGCAACTTTTTTCAAGAACATAAATAAATGAATTGATCAATATTCTGACATTAATTCGTCGTCTTCTTCGCTTTATAAGTAGGACAAACCGGTTTTGAGGTAAGCGATAGTTAACCCAATCAATCCTCTTATGGTATCACAACTTTCCTCCTTTGGACTAAGTGTGTCAGCTTGTCCAGTGTCCATTATATGACCCAATGGCTGGACAACCACTTTTATTTCTCAGAAATTAACACATTGTTTTATGTGTTTTTATCGCTTCGGCTAATATTTTCCGCTTTTAATTAATAAATTGAATATTATTTTAAGCAATGTACAACTCGAATTATTTGTTTCAAAATCTTTTAGATGAGACCAAAATTATGTATTCTGTATCTACTCCTTTCAGAAAACAAAGCAATCAAAACAATTGCATATTTTTAGGAGAATAGTAAATTTGTGTTCTTTAATTATAATTTTTGTTCACATCATACTTACAATTATTCCTAAAGCAAGACAATTCACAAAAAATAAAACGTGTTAGAAGAAATGATTTTAAAGGAACTTCAAGGATTTAATGGGAATTATAGGAGATTAAAACAAGTTTGTAACTAAATAAAAAAAGAAAGAAAACAATTGGCTCCTTAAATCCCATTTCCAATTCCCCATTCCCTTGTTTTCAATTAATCTTAACATTAACATATAAATATGAATCACCCTGAAATTGACTTTTATTTTAAATGTATTTGCAATAGTACCTATCCACACTCCACAACGTAGTTATCATGAATGCTATCTGTTATATCCCAAAATACAATGGAAAAGTTTTATTCCAGGTGCACCTTTCACCCGAACAAAAAGTAAAACAACTTAACAATGGCATTCATTCGCACAAAACCTATCGAAATTCACCCTGAAATCGTAATAAAACCCTTTAATTTTATCCCAAAACCAGACCAGACCAGACACTCCAGCCTCCGCCACACCGCTTCATATTCCTGTTTAAAAGCAAAAAGTTTCATATATAACTTTCAATACACATTATCCTGTGTGCTGTGTGTTGGAGGAGCAGTTTCCTCCTTTCGAATCATTATCCAACCATTTACATTCAACAGAGACAATATACTCCCCCCCCCCCCTCTCCAGCAACCATACCAAACACAACTAAAGCGAGTACAAGTAGCTCCAGTAGCGTGGAGAAGAGCATCTCATTCATTAAAAATCCTACTTGCATCCTTAAACCTCCTCATACACTGTACACATCCAGGAAACATGCAACTACCATTCACAATATATTCATTTCTCGTGCTAAGTATACGTTTTGGTCAGAAGAGGAGATGGGAATAATTCGGGCCAAATAGCCAGAAGCCCACTCTTTCATTCTCGATCTCGATTCTCGACCGAGACCAGCCCTCTGCTGGGATGCTTTATAATATAGAACGCGGAGCAAAAAAGTTGTTGGTTGAAAAAGTATCTCACAGCAACTATATCCTGCCAGCTATAGTACAGAGCGAGCAGGGAGGAACTATTCCACTAGCCATCTAGTCATCCAGCCCTGAAGTTGTACGTACATTTACCTAATTACATTTAAATGGCAGCGCAACAAGCGAACACATTAAACGGGGGCGATTTGGGGCTGTAACGAGGTATACGATGGCGTTGAGCATTATATTATTTACAGTGCGGAGGTGATATTCCTTGAAGTCATGTCCTGGGGGCGGCGAAAGTTCGCATATGTTTCTTAAGCGAGGTGCTGCTATGAAGGTTGGATGCAGCTTGCTACCGGCACTGATGGTAATATGGTACTACTTAGGTCGGTATAGATATATTAACTTCGGAAGCCAGGAAAGGACTGTAAGGACATTAATCATTATTTTATTTGGTACTTTTGTGGATCAATTGGATACTAAGCCAAACGCGATTGTTTGGGCATGGAAGGAGGTTTGGTGGGGTTGATTGTGGAGTGAATTGAGCTAATGAACATTTTTTGTGATTGTTTGTATTCCGAGGGAACCATACAAAGTTATTTAAAAATTGACGAATAAAAGTGGAAGCAGGTGTTTTCATTTACAATTACAATAACTTTGTATCGTTAATTTTATATCGATGTAAAAAGGGTGATGAAGTTCTTCAGATGTTGATGAGTTTTGTAATCCTGAACACAGTTTGATCTTCGATTGTATTTTTAGCGATGATATCTGGAGATCTCTTTGTGCAAGATGCATCCCTCAAGAAAGGTGTTTTAATTTGCACAGTACATAGAGGTTTCCCGGATCAGGGTGAGAGGATTCTATAATAACAATTTTAACTATACAACAGAAGGTCAGTAATTTACCACTACCACTTTCCAACATATCGAATAGATCACAAGATTTTGTAAGCCGTTGAGAATGTTAACATCAATCAGTTAAGACGGCACTGGAGACTGGAGTAGCCATAAAAATGGAAAGCATGACGAAACGAAGTATGTACTTCAAATAAATCATCAAAATTTAGAGTGAGTTTTTGCCCAAAGGAAAATCCCAGAAAGTCGGTTGATAGGGCGATTTTCGCACAGAAGAAGCTTGGGCAGTAGGCCAGAGTGTAATGGTATGGTACAAAACAATTTTACAATACCATGAAGTTGGTACGGTATCTGCCAAACGATTTTAAAATAGTGGAATTCGCTCGGAACGAATATTTTGATATTTTTAAATAATTTGGCTAATCGATAACCGCTACAACGCTCGAGAGGTGGGTCTTCGTCGGATATTAAAAGCAAGAGCAGCAGCCAACTGCAACACCCAGTGGCGAAGTTGTCCAAAAGTTTCAGTTACCAAACTTAAATTTTGAAGCCGTTGAAGACTTCGAATTCATAGATTGTTGGCAAACTGAAAATAACCTATTGACTGAAGACTGAGCCTCCAATTCTCAAATATTTTAGCGACTACGACCTTCGGGAAATAGTGCAACAAAAACAATCGACTAGTTCAAACTTTTAAAACAGCTTCCACGTCACAAAGCAGTTGAAAGTGCTGTTCAGTAAGTGACCAAAGCTTCCCAGACTGTTTGTGGGTCTTAAAACAGAGATGGAATCAAAAAAAATACTTTGATTTTCTCGGAAAGACCCCATTCTCGAACGCAGTGGCGAATTTAAGGTGGTTTCCCCCCAAGTCTTCAAGATCCCTTTTGTATTTAGGTGTATTCATCAAAATTTACTTGATTATCTGAAACTTTTTCGTAAGTCTTAGAGATTTTGTACAGGAGTGACT
This sequence comes from Platycheirus albimanus, assembly GCA_916050605.2. Classification (NCBI taxonomy): domain Eukaryota; kingdom Metazoa; phylum Arthropoda; class Insecta; order Diptera; family Syrphidae; genus Platycheirus; species Platycheirus albimanus. The sequence continues at coordinate 13,932,180 of OU696698.1, read as the reverse complement.
CCCAATTTTGGTGACCCCTCTACCCCCAACAATTTGTTCGATACGCCACTGACACCTTTGGCTGTTTTTTAGCAAATAAATGTTTTGCCAAGTAAAAGTTGAATCTATTGAGCATTATCTCCAGCGGATCTGTGTGATTGGCTAACTTTTCTTTTTTTTTTTTAATTTCAATGAGAATGCGCGACCCCTAGCGGTCATATTTAAAAGCTAAAACAAATCTTAAAATTCAATTTAGGACCCAACGAAACTTTTGTGGGGGGTATGTTTTACATTTGAACGACTTTTTTCATACAACCCCGCTCCGCCCTATTGGGCAGTCCAAATGTTCGCAGCCCAAAGTCTTCACATCGTGCCCAGTTTGCTAAAGAGCAGGTAGAGGTACAGCGCCCCGGAATGAAATGGGGGTTTGCCAGATCAAAAATAAAATGAGGCTAAATGCCAGGGATTCTGTATTTTTTCTAAAATGCGTGTAGTACCCCGCGGAAGAAACCTTAGTCAACACCACTTTTTCCTAATGGAACCTAGAAAAACAGAGAAGATTTTATGGAGACGCACGATAATTTTAAGTTTAAAAACAGTTCTTTTTATGACCACTTTTATGTACCTATAGTTTATAAGTGCACAGTGTTATCTTCGTAACACAAGAAGGCCATCTGCTCGTATATGTGGGCAGCAGAAATATGGGGCATAGGTACAATGTTCGAGTTCAGGCAAGGTATTGTGGATTTAACAATAAGATTGGCCAAATCTAGATTAGAGCAAGTCCCAATCTCGGGAACTCAGATTGTCTTTACCCATATCGTATCCTATGGAAAAAGTCCAATTCCATCACTCAAAATTTTATTTGATTCAAGGTATTGTCGTAGGCCCAGTCCTACTTTGACTAAGCTAACTTCCCGAATGAGTCACTGTTTCCAGCACTAAATAAAAACAAATTTTAAAACCCTGGATAAGCACTGAACCACAATTTCACTCGTTATCTAAGAAACCGTGATCCGAGGTTTAGTCTAATTTAATCCGCGGATTAATTCTTGAATTTTAATTTGATTGTGCAAGCACTAAACAATGTAAGGATCAACTTCTGTGATTGAACATCTAACCCTTAAAAAGTTAAATAAAAAAGAAAGTCGAGGTGACATCCGCTTTTCTCCATTTATTTTTCTATCTTGCATATTTGTCTATTGTTAACGAAAGTATCTAACAGTACAATATTCGTTCTTGACCCTCACTTCCAATAGAAACTACCTAGCTATTCTTTTTAAAAAGTCTTCTTTGTCATTCAATTTTTGTTAGTCACTACACAAACAAATTTCTTATTCTTTTGTTGTATTTTTTTTTTTTTTTTGCCTCATTCCAAAATCATAAAAAACAAATGCGTTTTTATGTTACGAAAAAACTGCGTGCCCCAGCTTTGTTAGCTTAGCCTACATTTCACAATAATTGAAATACTAAAAATAAGACAACAAACGACGACAAAACAAAAATACAAAAAAAAACCTATCTGTACTTAAGCCTTCAAAGCAAAGAAGAACCTACTAGGTACTTATGATAATTATTATAGCTCTCTATTCAAGTGTGTGCGCCCCTTTGATGTGGCTCTTTGCTCATGGACTTCACTTACATTATGTTTTTTGGTCGACTAACAGGTGTATCTGAATATTTTATGGGTTATTTTCTTTATCTGTATCTATGAGTGCTTGTGCTATGCTATATGAAGATATGAGTTACTCAACATCACAACATCGTATATTTCTCTTTTTCCGTTTCATGTACATTTAGCACATTTTGTTGTATGAACGCATGCCAGGCCAGCCTACCTTGCCCCTCCCCACCACGATAAGCCAAATATAAACAAATTTAAAAATAAAGTAAAGACCGAAAAAATACACACTCTCCAACATTTTTAAAAGATACGAGTACCTTACCTTAAGTATCTGCAGCAGGAAGTCTACCTACCTCTCTGGCCTGGCATATACGCCACCGGCCGCTATGAGAAATATGTGTATTTAAGTGACATTTTAATGTGACATCTGCTGCTTGTGTGTGAGTGTGGGTACGAGACTCGGCAAAGGTGTATATGTGGATTTGTATCCGTAATTTTTTTTTTTAAAAAGAATTTGAAATTCTAATCACACGACAATTCCTCGAAAGCAATGATAACCGTTTGATTGTGGTAAGGTTTTGTTTGGCTTTGGTATCTATAAATGTGGTTGAACTTGAGGAATGGAGACATTCAATGTGAGTAGTTCTCCGAAGCATTTATGTATTCATGGATAACCATCCATATGGATATTCCAATTTCCAAGGTATAAGCTCACTGAACTCATTCACGAAATAATTGTTCTAGATGGAATTAAAATTCCAAGGAATTTCGGTGGCTACATATCGCAGATACTTCCAACGGTAAGTAGCTGTATGGTCGGAAATAGGTTAACATGATATTGATTCAAAACCAAAACCATCACCAAGTGAAAGTCACGTTGTAATTGTAACTATAGCAAATACAAAAAGATAAAATTGACAACATTCTTATAAAAAGTGTTTTTTAGATGTGTGGTTTTCAATCTGGCAATACTTTTTCGGAGTTGGTCTCTTTGACAGCTGTCACTTGATTTATGCTCAGTTTGTTTCGCCATTTCATAATGAATAGACTTACTCCTGAACAACGTTTGCAAATCGTGCAAAGTTATTACCAAAATAATGGTTTGGTTCGCGCGATGCATCGCATTTTTAAAACATAATGGCAAACCCTCTTCTTTATAATAAAGCTAAATTCTTGGCAATAAAGACACGTCTAAAAAAACACCCTTTATAACTGGCATTTGACGATTTGCAAAGCAACAACCGTAAATATAAGAACTGGTTGTAAAAAATCCATTTGTTTCTTGTGGTGAATAAATTATGATGAGTGTTCACATGTTGGAAAACATTCTTCTTTCTGTATTCGGTGGACATGATTAACACTTGAATTAAGAACTTGAAAAATGCACATGCTTTTTAAACGTTCATACCAGAACTACATCAAAAAAATGTTAAGTCTTTAGACCTTTATTCCCAAAAAAATAACAAAGCTCAAAGCGGGTTGGAAATCTGATTGATTTAAGGTCATAATCAAATCAAATGTATAAATTCATATCTTACTCAAATGTCCGCCAAATAATAGTTTTTGAAGTGTCTTTTTACACGCACGAGTTTGGCCAGTTTTAAGAATCTATTGATATAGGTACCTTCCAGAAAAATGAAGGCACGAAGAAGTCGTGATTTTGACTACGCAATCTCTGGGTTTTGCACTGGTTCCATGCTTTCCGAGAGGTTAAAAAATACGTGATTGTTAAAAGTTCTGGTAATCTATTAGGATTGCTACTTCATGGCACAGTCGATATTCGATGCTGTGGCGTAGCACTAAAGCTTCTACAAGATAGAAGTCCGAATCTATGTTGGCCCCTTGGAAAGTGACATTGACATCCAAAACATTGGTTGAATGCTGGGCTGTCGATTGCTTTGTGGCCAATTTGGTTGGCAGTATGTTGACCGCCAAATGCCCTTCTGTTCAAATTGAAGTAACCCACGGTACTTTCCCTCTCAGATAACACAGATAACACTCGCTCTGGGGTCCATTCACACCGAGTATGACAGCAGATACGGTTGCAGGTCGTATCGGCACTAAATTAAAAAAAAAAAGAACGTAATTTCTGCTTAATGCAACCAGTAAAAATGTAAGATACCAAGTAGAAAAGCAAAAAGTTAAATAGTCAAAAATAAAAACATTCGTGCAAATAGCAGAGTCAAAGTTGATATGAGAAAAAAATGTAATTAAAATTAATTAAAAAAATAAATAATTATACAAGCGTGCTTAGGCACTTGTGTATGTATATCCAGGCTGAGCCCCCAAGATAATGATGACTTAAATAACTTTGTCATTTTTATTCTAGCATAATTTCTTGCAATGGCTCAGATTTAGTCCAATATTGAGGTATGCAAAGTTAGTGCTAGCTGTGAGAGACAGAACGCCCTGCAACATAGTCGATAAGCCTGAGTCCGTAGCTGAAAGTGTGCAGGTTAGCAAACCGACTGTTGAATCAAAGTTACCCATCTTTCCGATCATAACAAGTTAAGGTCAATGAGAATAATCGTAGTGTCCTCCTTCGGGCATTAACGTCTTCTCTAGAAGATTGCTGAACTTTTTATGAGTGTCTCATCTTTCACTGCAAAAGGGGCGTTAGTGGGCGGACATCGATGAGAAGTTATTTAATCTGCCATTCGCCTTTTCTACCGTTTCAAGTTTGCTTTACTTTTCCCCTCCCCCTCACAAATCAACATACAAAAACAGCTCTAGCACTTTCCGTGTTAAAAATCATTCTTATTGTGACTTCAGTGATGCGATTTTTCAATTTTTATTCTCGGAATTATAAATTTGGTCAGTCATGTCCAGTTGGAAATGTTCGGTATTCGGTGGCTGCAAACTTAGATACGCACAATAAGTGCTGTTTATGAGATATAGCTTCAAGCCTGGACATTGCCACGTTGATGCCAATCAGGACCTCCCGTATAAAAACAGCATCCAGCAACCTGTAACTAAGAAATGCAAACATTAAAAGGCTAACCTTTGTTTTAATTTCATTTAACCAATCTTCTTTCTTGAGAGCCGTGTTATGTCTTAAATATTAAATAATACAGGGTTTTCCAATAAGAGGTGTTACTTCTATATTCAAAGAAACATGGCATTTTTTGAGATAAATGATCGAATATTTATTTAAATGTAAAGAAGAAAATATGCCATTTATAATGAAAAACAATATCAGCCAAATGCGGCCACCACGGCTATACGCTTACACAGCAATATCCTTTTCATGAAATTTTCCATCACCAAATCGCAAAGTGGTTGCTGTATGCCCTCAAAAGCAAGGTGTTAAATCACAAGATCTCGGTGGCCAATTCTGATCACCTATTCGAGAGATTACATCATGGTCCGGAAACTTTTCCCGTAAAAGATCGATGGTTTCGTGTGTGTGTGTGTGTGGCACGTACCGCCATCTTGTTGAAATTAAGCTTTGTCCAGATCAATACCATCCCATTCCGGCCATTTAAAATTATTAATCATCTCTCGATAGCGCAATCCATTCACCGTAGCTGTTGCTCGGAGCATAAACCACACCAAACAGTTACTCGTTAAAGGTGGAGGGGCTTTTGCAAAATAAATCTTGGGGTTTCCCTAGCCCCAGATGCGACAATTTTGCTTGTTGACTAAGCCGGCGAGGTGGAAATGGGTTTCATCAGTGAAGATGATTTTGGATGAAATTCCGGAACAATCTCTTCCCAATTTTCAACATTTTTATAGTGAATTTTAATAACTTCAGTACGTGCATCGTTTCATTTTTATTAATGGCGTAATTTCTTCTTGTCAAATGTCAAAAAACTACAGCTCCAAAAGTGACAACTGCCGAAATAACGGGCTAATCAAAATAACACCTCTTATTGGAAACCCCTTGGTCACACAACAGTGTCTTTAAAATGCATGTTTTAGGTGTTTAATGCACAAACAAAATATTTCTACAACTCTTTTGTAGTTAAAGAATCGTTAACAAAAAATACATCGTTTTGGCGTTTAAATACTTACTCTAACGAAACTTATGTCTCGCCTCATTTTGTGGCGATGCATTTTCCCGAAGTAAAATAAAATCTCAAATTCCTGCAAAAACATTAAAACACTTAATTTATTTTCATTTAAAGACCAATAAAAATAGTTGCAAACATACAAAACGTCTTGACCATTTTGCAGTCACTTATAATTTATTAATGTTTCGAATATTAAAAATACGAACATGACAAAATGTAAAATAATTATTAAGATACACGAGCATAAATTGTGACAAACGTTTTCTGACAATTTTGTCGTGTAAATTGTTTTAATAGTTTTTTGTTTAAAAAAAAAAATGGAAAAAAATAAAAGAACTCAAAAGCGCGGTAGACCAAAACTGCTCTGTCACTTTTGCTAGAGGAAGATGACATTTTTTTTTTATTTTTTCTATTTGTTTCTATTTGTGTGAAATAAATGTGTTGAAAGTGTCGAAAATATAACAATTTTATATTTCTTCGAATGGGTGCCGGAGTCGGTGCCGGTTGGCTTGGGGCCAACCTTTTTTTTCTTAGTGAATCTATTTTCTTTCACATTAATCATTATAGTATCTTAGGAATTAATCCGGTGTTAAATGACTATGCAAATGCAAATGCCCCATATCTGAAAGCTTAATGAGTGTATTTATTAATTAAACAATAAAAATGGAGGTCGTTTTAATATAATTATTGTCAAGTAGTGTGATGTATTAAGATTTTTCAAAGGGCGACATTTTATGGGTCTCAATAATCTTACCAGGTAAGTAAAATTTTTTTGTTTGTGGATCTTTTTAACAAATTTATGATAGTAAATTTACTTTAGGATTTGATGAAATAAATCAATCTGCTTAAATGTTTTGATAGGTCCAATGTCAGAAACACACACATTAGTGGCAAAAATAGGATTAGTGGGGAAAATAAACCAAACAAATAAAAATGTATCTTTATTAAGTCGAAATATCTTTTTATGTTAACTATTAAAATTTTTATATTTAATAATTTATTGTTTTCTTTTTGATTTCAGGTATGTAATTCTTTGGGTCGTATTAAGAATTTAAGATGTATTATTAACAGTAAGTTTTATTGTAGATTATACAGAATATTTTTTTCTGACTTTTAAACCGATATCTAACCATCAAATTGAAGAATATTACGAACATTTTAACGCGCAATGTCAATTGAACTTTAAAAAGCTTCCCATGAATCTTCAAAAGTGTATTATAAAATATGTTTTTAAAACTCGTGGTTTTCATCAGGCAATACTTTTTTCGGAGTTGGTCTTTTTGACAGCTGTCACTTGTCACGTCTAAAAAAAACACCTTTTATAAAATTTTAAATTTGTAACAGATCTGTATTTCAAAAATTCCTCAAAATATCTTAATAGGTTTAAAAAACCTCAGAACTATTGTCGTGTAAAACATTTCAGATGAATTCACAGCGTAAAATACAACTAATACAGAACTATCAAAAATACTATCAGACCTCTAAATGAAAAGTAATTTTGTCCAAAAGAAGCATCTTTGTCCCCGCCACTTGCGCAGGTTTTTCCGTACCCTTTCCTTAATTTCCACATTTAACATTTCTCAAATGCAACAAAAGAATTTATTCCAGTTGCCTTCATAAGCCAACAAAAAGCAAGAGACTTTGGTTTTTAATCCAGGTTGAGCCCCCAATATAATGATAAAATGATGACTTATTAAGTAGTTATCACCTTAAATTAAATATTTCACAGCATAAGGTCACTGTTTTGTGAAAGATTTGAAATATCTAAAAAAAAACTTCACAATAAATTTCGTAGCGAAAATAAAATAAGGAAATACCAATAAGCAAAAGGGTGTTTTTTTTTAGGTGTATTTCTTCTAGAAAATGAAATAAAACCCTGTTAAATTCTATAAATTGCCATAAAAATGACTTTATTTGGTTGTTAAAACCACAGCTCCTAAATATCAAGGCGATTCAATTTATTAACTAAGTCATTGATCAAGGCACAACAGTATTGTTTGACCATAACACTCTGGCGGGCATTGCGTTTTTAAGAAGTAAGAACCGATGATTCCACCAGCCCATATAGAGCATAATAACGAACTGTCAGTTTTTCTAGATGAAGTAGCCGCGTCTCAACAATGACTTGAGGATTATCTTCACTCCAAAAGCTGCAGTTTTGATTATTGACGGAGCCATTCAGAACTTCATCGCTGAACAAAATTTTCTAGTGAAAACCGGGCGAACAGAACCATGTTTTTATACCCTATTTCATAGAATGGGTATGGTGTGGAGTTTGTAACATAGAGAAATAATACCGTTAGGTATATAAAAGTATATATGTATATTCTGACTCAGAATCAAAAGCCTAGTCGATTTAGCCATGCCCGTCCGTCCGTCCGTCCGCCCGTATACTCGCTAGAGGTCGCAATTTTTGAGCTAGAGGGCTGAAATTTGGTAAATATAATAATTGGTTCAAGAGTAAGGCCAAACACCGGTAAAATCCGCCCAGAAACACGCCCACAATCGTCATTTTGGATGAACAACCTCAATTTGGTAAAATTAAATTATGTTTTTTGTACACTTACGATAAAAGCATAACGTTAAAATTTTGCACGCGCAAGCTTTAGGTAAACCTTCTTCCAATCAAATAAAAATATTTCAGTTTGGGCGTGGCTGACGCCCATTTTTCATACAAAACTATCAATATTGTTTTTATAAAATAACAATTGTTATATTGAAGCGAAAAACATTTAATTTTGTGGATATTAATTGCGCATAAACATCTTGTGTATGTATTAAAAAAATTAATTTTAGGTGTGGCTGACGCCCACTTTTCATTAGAAACTATAAAAAATTGTTTTTGTAAATAAACGATATTTATAGTGAATCCGCAAGCCAAAATTTAGCGTCTCTTAGAAGAAACTAAGAAGTTTGTGTATAAAAAGAAATTTTTGAATTTTGGGCGTGGCTTTCACCCACTTTTCATGAAAGAACGAAAATTTAATTTTTAAAATTTAAATCTTTTTCCTTCCGTTCGTTATTTGAGAAATATATCTTTACATTTTCTTATGTAAATTTTTTCAATACGCCCACTTTTAAAGGCGTGATTTGATAAAATACCTTTGTTCAGGTAAGTTTGTTTAAAAACTACTCGATTCAGCTGTAGTTGTACACATATGCCTAAATACTGATCAAAGCTCAGTTAGTACTTCAAATTTTTAATACACGCCCATTTTTAATGGGCGTTTGCGTCAAAAGTCGTATAATGCATTATTTTTTAACGTTTTTTTTAATAACGGTCGCAGTTTTGAAGTAAAAAGATTAACACTTAGATTTATATTCTTTGGTTACGTCGCAAGGTGTATTCCAAGAATTGTTAAAAACACCCGTAATCGCTATTTCCATTCAAAATCTAATTTTTAAAAATTTAAGTTTTGTCTTGTTTTGTTCAAATCGATCTGCAAGAATAAAATTGAATGTCACTGAGCTCATAACAATTGCTTTGGCAATAAAACGTTTTTAACTTTGGGCGTGGCGCACGCCTTTTTTTAATGTGCCATCCCTAATTGAACATCACATCGCTCAAAATTAATGTTATTGAATTTGTTTCTGTCTGCTAAAGAAGAAGGAGGCGGACGCATACACATACAAAAATGTAGTGAATAGTGTATCCAACAGTTCGTTGCAAACGTACTGTAGCACGCGCTTATGTTTTAAAATGAATATGCACGATTTGTAACGTTGTTCAGGCGTCAGTTGATTCATCATGAAATGGCAAACCAAACAAAAGATAAATCACATAACAGATGACAAAATGGCTGCCAATGAAAACAGTGCTTCCAACTTGAAGATATATACATACCTCTAAAAAACATAATTTATTTGATATGGTTCTTAGTTTGCATAGACAGGCTTAATTATTCCATTTGTAAGCAAATGAAACAGTGCTTGCAAACCTATGTTTTATACTTTTAAAACAAAAATATGTTAGGTACTGTAAGCAGGTACTATCAACTTTGTATAATGCTTACAGTATTTGCATTCGGGCAGTTTTGTTATATTCCCTACTATAATACCTAATTAAATTCATGCATTACGTATTACAACACTTCATTAAAATCCAGGGCAAACAAAATTAATGATTAAGAAGAAGTATCACGTACTTATTTTTTGTTCATTTACTAATTGACAGTAATAAAACTCAACAATCAAAATACGTAGAGAGTTCGACTTGCAGCAATAATCAGTAAAATAAGAAATAATTGGTCATTAAGACTGATTTTATCAAACAAATTGCAACGATATTTTTTTTAATTCAGCAAAAGCTCAATTGAAGTAAAAATATGAAAATTTACATTACATTTTTGATTAATCAGATTGGACACCAACGCACCGCACCGTAATCATCATCCCAATAATCATTGAAATATAAAATCCCCATTTATCCGAATAATTACTTCCCAATTAAATTACACTCAAAAACACAGTAAACACAGCATTTCAAAAACAAAATTGAATGTTATACCTGCTCTATCCAACAACATTATTGCTATTTTTGAAATTTCAATAATAATTTCAAAATTAGTTTTTTTTTTAAATTCCCCAAATAATGTGCAACAGTGTTTGATCAAAGTGAAAATAGCAAATTACTCTTTTTGGAGGTATGTTTTCAGTTCTGTTTGTAAATTTTTGATGAGTTAGCGAATATATTTCAAAAATATGTATTTTCAACCTACAAACAAAAGGATGGATGATGTTATGAGGGTTGTGTGTAATTTTCCGCAATGTTTGATGATTTGTTGTTTTATTAGATTAATTAGAGAAACTAAATATTGCTGCAGATACAGTTTCCATATGCGGTGGTGGTTATCGGCAGTAAAATTTGATCAATGGGTTTTGTTTTTTTGTAAGTGTTGTTAATAAAATTTATAGTTTTGAATCAATAACAAATCATCGAGGACATTTTGGAAATGGTGGCATATTTTATATCCAAACTGATAGGTACATAGTTCGATTCGATAATAATTTGTTTCAATAAAAAAAAAAAAACATCAGTTTCGTGTATATTAGATTGTAACTAAAAATTAAATTTACGATGTAATTAGAGGACAAATAATTTGAACACCAAATACCGTGTAGCTATTATTAAAAAGGTGAGTAAGGATTTAATTCAATATTTTTGTATCATTAATGTGATCCAATAAAGCGTAAAGGACCTTCCTATCAATAATATTATATTATTTGATTTTAAGTGATAATTTGATTTATTTGCAATGATAAATTAGTTACAAATTTTTGCAGAATAAATTGCTACCAAAAATAGTGTTCAATTATAGTTTATATTTTTGGATAATGGTAGGATTAGGTTATTTTCAAAAATCAACCCTTGATATTAAAACAACTAACCAATGTCACCGATGGGTGTTTCACTTGACAAACGCACCATTACGGTATCTGTTTACAATTATTAATGAATAATGATTAGTACATCATTGGAGAGGTATAGGTATTGAGGAGGTAAAGAACACAATGTAATGAACATGTATACTTGAGGGCAAAATAACCCACCCATAACCACCTATGTCTGGTACTACAGCAATATTATTAATTTAGTAGGTGTTAATATTTTGAATGGTTTTTCTGAAGTGGGCACCTAGAGCCTACTTCAATCGTTACCGAAATAACTACCACATTTGACTCAATACTTTCACTTCTTGTTGTAAAATGTACTTTACTCAACAACATTATTATGTAGTTGTAAAATGCCTCTCCCACTGGCTTTTGCTAATTCATGGAGAACTGATTTAGAACCCGGTAGGTTTAATAGTTGAGTTCGAGTGTCGAGTACAGTTCAAACTTGACAGAACGTTAAAACAGACCTTTTAAACTTACGAAATAATTCTTTTGTCAAACTACGAATAGAATGCACATGCACAGTTCCCTTATACAACTTTCAGGACCAAACTCGATTCTTACAATACGACAACTAACATGTTCTTAAAATGAAAGAAAAATGATTTTTTTATTCAACAAAATTTGTTCATTCAGAGGGTCATTCGTTTTTTTGTAGTAGTAAAAAAAAAAACAATTTCTTGATATTTTCGGGAGTTACCAAAAATCATCAACCTGAAAAAAAAGCTTTTTGAGTCACTAAGCAATCGCAAACCAGTCGCTAAACAGTTTGAAATATGTTTTTGAATTAAAACATAGCTTAAATGTGTAAAAAAAAACTTTATTTTCAAAGTGCACATCATTTCACAGTTCGACCCTTTAATTGATAAAGGACCTAATCTGGCTGTCCAAATAAAGTTGAGTTGTTTTTGCATTGCATTGGGTAACAAATAAATAAGTATTTGGAGGTTCTCACCCGTTGAGTTTAGTAAAGTCTGTTTTTGCCAGAAAAAAAAGTTGCACGTTTTTCACTTACCTTGATAAGTTTATACTTTAGAATATTACAAAAAAATGTAAAGTCGAGTAGGCTATCGGAACCTGTTAGACCCCAAAATACAGTGGCACGAGTTTTGTGGTGTTAGGATATCTTACAATACACAGAAACACCAGGTATGCTGAATTCTTAGTATTATGTGACGTCACAATTAAAATCATAAAATTTTCTTTCATAGAGTCCGCTTTTTTTTAAATAAATTTTAAAATAATATTGTTTGAAGTATTGAACAACAAGCATTTTTAAAAACTTCAAACTTTGATTAAAAATTAAATAAGATTATTGTTACTTCATCCACAAAGTCAGCATACCCTATATTTGTGTGTATTTAGTTGTCTTTTTTTTCTGAAGCGTCAAAAAGTAGCATGTTTTCAAAAACTAAACCTATCTTATTATCCGAATACGACTCCATTGTTGCGTTTCTTGAGTAAAAAGTTTGATGGATTGCAGTTTGAATTGTCTTCGGAAGAAACCTTCAATTAAGATTGTTTTTGAAGTTTTATCGTACACAGTTGGTTCTCCATTGAACAACTTTCTGAACCAAATTCCAAATTTGCTTATTTGTTTATACGTTTCCAATATCAAATAAAGTGCACGACTGGGTCGTACGAACTTTTGATCTTATCTGTTAAAATGGTCTTGGGTGCTAGAGATTTTGGGAAAAAAGCGTTGAAAAAATCATATACAATTTTATAAATCACTTAAAATCAATACCTAAAAAGTTTTTTGGAGAAAATGAAGTAAGCCATTAAATTTCTTTTACGTTTTTAAATTTTTACGAAATTTTTTTTCAAAATCGTTCGACCAGTTTTTTCAAAAAACGGGTTTTTTGAAAAAAATTTCGTAAAAAAAAATATTCCAAATTTTTTTTGAGTATACCAGCTTCTAGCACTTTGTAGTTTTTATCAGAAAAATAAAATTTAAATATAATTGATTAAACCGTTTTTGGAAAAAACAAAAAATAAAAAAAAATTTTAAAACTTTTTTAAAAAACTCAAAAAAACTTTTTTTTGAAAAATTTAAGAATTTTTATTATTTCGTTTATAATAGGCCTTCTACATTAAAACTTTCATCGAAATTTATCGAGTGGCTTACGAGAAAATCGGATTTCAAAAAACCGGTCCTATGGGAGGTAAAGTTATAAGACTTTTCCTGAAAAATCTATTCCAACCAAAACATTAAGTTTGCACAGAACAAATTATTCAGAAAGTTTTATCAAAATCATAGTAGCCATTTTCGAGAAAAATTAAATTTTCACTAAAAATCGTATGGCAGGTACCGTTTAGGCTGTATGTGCCGATACAAACAGACGGACAGACAGACAGAATTGTCGGACCCACTTTTTTCGACTTCTCTATCATCGTAATGTTATGTTTGATTGTCAAAAAAAAAAAATTTTGTTTCAAAATGCATAACTTGCCTTATAGTACATATAATCGCAAGTAAAAATAGTATTTTGATATGTGGCAATTGAACCATTGAACCTTTACCGATGCTATGAAGGTAGAAGGTCACCATTCCAATTTTTTTTTTAGTTTACATGTTTTCAGTTTTGGGCTACCACTTTAAACCAGTTAAAGATCAATATGAAATTTAACTTCTACATATTTTGAACTTTTTAAAGTAACACTTTACGGAAGTCATATTGGTGCACTTTACACAAGCTATTTAACTGCTATAAGGCTTTTGTCGACAAGTTCATTAGCAGCCAATAGCATTTCATGAACAATTTTAATAAAGTTTTACAAAAACAACACCTTCGGAAAGTTATAAGCTTATTTGGAAGTTCTACATAAAGGCCTTATGCAAGCCATCATAATTAATGCTGATTTAGAAATAATATATAAGCACATTTTGTAGTTAGTTGTTTTACTATCCAGCTCCTTTTTATTACTTATAGCTGAGGAAGATGATGCTCTTTCATAATTCTGTTTTTTGAGATTTGTTAAAAACATTTTACAAGACTAAAAGTAAACAAGATTATTGCAATGACTTGTCAGTGGAAGCCTTATAGCAGCTATTATGTTTTTTGATTTTCAGTAAGTCTTAGAAAGGCTTTATACAGCCTATTTTCTGTTTTGCAGCTGTAAGTGCTGCAAAGCACTTGGGTAGCTCAATTTCAAAAGCCTCAGAGCAGTCAGCACTGTTCTCAAAAAAAATTTTGATTTGCGTAAGTTTGCCTTATAGAAGTTTCATACAAGAAACTTATGCTAAATCAAAAACAAAACTTGGATCTGCTTTGATTTTACGGAGCTTTATTTAAAATATAATTTGGGCATCAGCTAGAAGAACAATTAATTATCATTCAATCTCCATTGCAATTGACAACCAATTCTTTACCCTAGTTCAAAACTTAATTTTGTTTTTTGTTCGATTGTTAGCAGTCTAGATTCTCTGCGACACAACTGTTTAAATAGGACAATAGATTCAATCTAAGATTCTTGTCTGTTTGCTATTCTAAATTTTTGTATATGTTATGAAAAGACTTCAACTGAAACTGTCCATCACTCAAATACAAGCGATATCTATTTAACATTGCTTGCATGAATTGTTCAGATGTCAACTTAGTTCGAATAAATTATCTATTCCCCCGAGCAGCTGATTTGTGATATAAACGTGCCACATTTTTTAAGTTACGTAACATCGAGATCACATTCCTGATATTTGTCTTCAACAACTCAGTTTTAATAATGGAATTTTTTTTTTTTTTTTGCAAAAAAGATGAACCTATACAAATTTTTGACTTGCATAACAAATACTTATTGCAAATAACAACGTCCTATGTAAAAAAAAATCTCAAACCAATCATTCTGCGAGGTCCCAAAATGCTGTTGAACTTTTATCACATCATTACCATATAGACCCCATCAGCATATCGCCATTTCACTTCGCATTTCTTGCCTAATTTAATTAACAACTATCGTTCAATCACGATTTTTCATACACAAGAAAAAAAAAACTTAAATTCATCAACTTCACAAGTTTTGGGCTTGACAGAAAAATATAAAAATTAAATAAACACAACTAAAGTACTGTCCCAACTGAACAAAGAAAAAAATAAATAAATAAATGTTTACTGTAAAACGACTTCAAAATAAAAAAAAATACCTCTGTACCTACAACGATCGCATAAATAAATAGTTAATAACCGTACACTGAACATAGGCACTAGCACTTAGGTATACGGTACAAAGGTATATAGCAGAGACACATTATGTGCATAAAACTATTCACATTATCCATCAGATACCGCATATAATGTACAACAACAACAAATAAATTCGTTTAGAGCTCTCGCAAAGCACGACTCTGGAATACGTTATTAACCTATGCACATCAGAATAAGCACTTTTCAGATACACTCTTAGAATAACAACAACAAAAAGGTGACTAAAATCTATGGCTACCTAACCTATACCTATACCGACCTACCTACTTGCATACATGTACATAATATTTTTTTTTTCTATTTCACGCTTTTCACACATTTTCCGCGTACTAGTGCTAGAAATTGCAATATTCTAAGCGCAGATACTTTTGTATATTGATACTTTTCTTTGTAATGAGCACTTAAATGAGTAAAACCAGCGGCACACCACTAGAGGGAGCGCCGATATTTTTCCAACTTCTGATCGATTGATCGTCCCCAACAATAATAATTATTGTTGTTGTAGTTTTTTTTTTTTTTGTTGGGTATATTGGACGTGTTGTCGCTTCATTGGGGATTCACGATTACCGCCGCGCCGCCAGTTAGCATTCTATCGCAGTCGGTTACAGTAGGTTCGTTTGGATTAACTCGCTTAAAAAAAAATATATATTTTTTTTCAAGTTAATTGGATAAAAGTGCAAGTATTTGAGTGAGTTGTCAGAATGGATTAGCATCACAAAACACGCGTCACAATCCGCCCATAACATTGAGAAGAATAAGAAAAAAAGTGCATTCGCCGCTGCACAGCCACTATCTAGCTACAACTCCCGTCTATCCCAAACGATTCGTATCTTTTCATTCTAGAACTTCAGCCAGAAACGTGACTTTGGTAGTTCTAAAATGCGTTCGGTTTGTTGCATCAGGCGTTTGTGATCGCGTTCGCGTTCCCATTCACCCACATCCCAGCAGATCAGATCGGCGTTTTTCCTGAATGCCCAAGTTAAATGATCATAAGTTCAAGTATCTCATAGAAAGTGTGCGCTGTGCCGAAGTGCCTAAAGATATACTTAAGTGCGGTTTGTTTTGGTGTGTGCGGTTTGTGTGCACAGCTGATCGTTCTTTTTAGAGATTGCTTAGATAAAAAAGTATCTATCTAACTATGTGTTTATATGCCTATAAATTCCATTTGAAGAGAAAATAGCAAACATAAAATGATTGACGGCACTATGTGAACATATAGATACAAAAAAGTATCTAAAATTGTGTCTGTTTTATGCGTGTGTTGATAGATCGTGATGTGAGAACAAACAATTATTGTGATACGGTTTTTTTTTTTTTTTTAATTTATTTCCTTCCCAACCGAAGCCACCATAGCATCAGGGCAAACGAAGCACGAGCAAACATCTATATGATCGATAGAAAACAGATGTATCTGTTCAGTGTGTTTTTTTTTTTCTATATGAAGTATCTTCGATATAAACTGCGTTATTTTTTAATTATTTTTTGCATATAATGCATGTGAAAATAAACCCAAATGGCATTTTCATTGCTCAGATACACAATAAGCACTGCCTTATCCACATATAAAACCACTCAATGAACATTCAATTTTAATTCACAAACAAATTTCTTAAGTTTATTATTTTAAGAACTCGAACTGTGTATCTTTTGAGATTTTAAATTTTGTTTGTGTTTCTCTTTCATTTTATAATGATTAAAGAGGATCTTCTTTGAATGAGTATTTATGATAGGACGTCGTAGATACGTACAATTTATGCTGAGATACTATATTCTTATTAAGAATGAAGACGGACGCACAAAACGCATCTTTTATCTCATAGATAAATAATGCATTCATTTGAGGTGCAGAAATATAGTTTTTCCTTAATTTGTTTGTCATAATTGAGTGGAAAAACAAATCATTTTTTCTCTCTCTTAATTTAAGTAGAAGATTCATAGTTGAAAAATAAAATCACTGAATGCGAGAGAGGTTAAATAATATCATTATAAAGATATATATAAGGGGGTGGTGACATAGCTATAAATTCTGCTTTAATAAGTTATTTAGTTTTTTTTTTTTTATTTTATTTCGTAGACTTGTTAAAGTTATTAGGATAGTTGACATAGAGGGCAAGATGTTTTTCGGATTAACTTAAATGATTTGCTTTGGGGAACATTTTGTTTTCTTAATTTGGTGATTTATGGTAGGAAAAAATAATATGAAAAGGATATAATGGCCTAATGAGTTTTAGAGTGATTTGAATAACATGTGATGACAGTTTAGTCATCGTTATGAGTTAAAATGCAATAAATTAAGGTTTTTGGGGGAAGAATTAGTATGGTGGTATTTAAAGTTTTTCATACATAAGAGATGGACACTATAATTATCAAAAATAACTCGACGGTTTTTAGTCAATCATCATTGCTTGCATACTTCGCATAGAATAATTTTTTACTGTCTGAAAATGACCATCTAGCGGAGATTGGTGTTATTTGTCATGATCAGGAAATCAATTTAAGCCAAGTAAGGCCGGAAATCTAAAGATACTGTCAGTTTTTTGGCATCAATGCATAATACAAATTACCCGTATTGTACCTATCAATATCAACTGGAAGTATTGTGTTTTTTGTGGAATGAGACTTATTGATATGTTATACTTTCAGTAAGGCTTTAAGTGGTTTAAGCTAAGCCTTCTATACCAAACTGGTACAGTATTTTAAGATTGAATCTTTTTGAACGATGTAGCATCGACCAAGTGACTAATCGCAACATGGTTTCAACGCCCAAAATTGTCATCATCATTTATATTTTTATTTTTCAAAAGTCATTTTGAGTCTGATGTCGAAGAGAATTTAAATAGATCTTGATCTTACAACTTGTTGTTTAACTTGTTTTGTAGGCAAGTCTTCTGTTTTTAACGCTTGTTATACAAATCTATAAGATATCTTGCTTTAAAGGTGTCAACAAAACTGATTTCAATTCCATACTACATTTGCTCCAGATTATTTTATTTTCATCAAAACTTACACAATTTGTACAAGACTTAAGGAGCGTGACGATGGTGCCTTACGGCATACATGACACTTATTGTGAGAAGAATATTCAATTGGGACTATTATCGTTAAACATATCTACTGTGGGTGCATCAAAATCACTTTGAAATCTATTGATGCAGAAAATGTTTTTGTTCCCCTAAAGAGGTTACCGCTATAAAAAAAAAAAATCTGAGTTTTTTATGTGTGTTATTGAACCCCATTGATCTTAGGGAATCAATTGTTGGTTCTTTCACCCGTACCTCGACGTTAAAAAAGAACTTTTCTTGGTTAACGTAATCGTTCTTCCACTTTGTCCTCGAAGTCAGAGAATAGTGAAGAAGTTTTGAAGAAATTTTTCTGTAGCTTTGGTATCTATAGCGAAAAAAGTTAACTTTTCTGACACCGCTTAAACATGATTTAACTGTACAGGGCCTATCAGCACTTTTTTCGATCTGTACACTTTCCGCTAAGGGAACATTTCCGATCACAGAAAAAAAGCAAAGTTTTCAAATAACTCTGTAAATCTGAACTAAGATGAGAAAAACAGTTTTAATTTTTGTAAAAGGTTCCAGAAAAACACAGACGAAAATACTCTGACGCTCCCTGTTGTAGTGATATCGGACCTCTTCTCATGATAGCTCTTTTTCCAGCCAGGCAAAGTTTAACTCCGTTTGCATCATATACTACAACTATCATTTGGAATTTGAACATGATTCCAAAATAAACCCTAGTTCTTTTCTGTGTTCATTTTACTGGCGCCCAACGTGGGATTTTTCAAATTCAGCCAAATGTCTAACTTCAGGTAATCGTATATGCAAGTTGATTTTTGAAGATGGACGTATACCATAATGTTATTATGTAGTTTATTACCCAATGGCATAATTTAGACAGCATGGCACTGTTTAAAAATATAGTTTTTAATCACTTTGCCGATTTTAAAACACAATTCATTTTATTTGATTCACTTTTCCGGAATCAGTGAAGTGGACTCGACATTTTTTCACAATATTAAGTTTATTTTTTGTTAAGTTAACTTTCTTATGAACTCCAAAAAGTTTAAAAACCAACATCTCTATCGGAAGAACACCTCAAAAAAAAAAAACAATTAAGTCAAAACGACCACATTCAAATGGGAAAAGGAGTCCAAATAACACGATCCACACTAAATTTGTTTGCCACCATCTCAAAATCTTCAATAATTACCAAAAGTTCTTAACCATTTTTGTATTGTTTATATTTTTGCATTTATTCGTCTTAGACTAATTACTGTTCTCATTAAAATTATGTATGTACAGTTCTTGCTCTATAAAATGGAATTTTTAGAATAAAACAGAGATAGTGCCATTGTTTTTTTTAATAGGCTGCCATTTTTATTCAAAAACATGCTCGTTTTTTGAAAGCATACCTCTAGAATCTACAACAAAATCATTTAATGTATTAACTTTTTCCTTTTTTAACTTTGCCAAAGAAAAAGTGTGGAAGTGGATATAGCAAATCAAACAATAAATTCTCGAGGAATCGATTTAATTGCTTGATTCACTACTTGCAAATTTTTTGGTTTTCTCTTGGTGATATATTTTAAAATCATTCTTAGGGATTTGATGTTTGAAGAATATCTTTTTAGGCTTATGTGATTTTCCCTTTCTTTTATTGTTCTTGTCCAAGATAATAGGAGTATTCACTTGACATGCAAATTTTACTTCAGATGTTAGCTTTAGATCTTTGATCCGCAAATATCTTATTTAGATTCTGCTGAAAAAGAAAGTGTGTTTTCCAGATAATTTTTACAAGTCGCGTATTCTAAATTCTTTTTCTAGATTTTGGTCATCCAGGATGTTATAGATTTTCGTTTTGGAGATTTTTTTCTAGATTCTTGACCCACTTCGCTATATATTTTTAAATAAATAAATTTCCTAAAAAAATTCTGTATTGCAAAAATGTGGGCGTATTTGCAAAGTATTTGGGTTAAACGTTTGAGTGGTTGATTTTTCCTTTTTACATACAACCTCCACTTTTGTAAGAAATCGTCACTCGAAAAAATTCAAAGAATTGGAACTTTTATAACCCTTTCGATACTCGGTGAAGCAAAATTTTGATAAATTGTGAGAAGGAACTGTATAACTACCATGACCTTAGGTCAATAGTTCCCCATATAAATCCCATCGTAACGCAGATGTGATATTGTAGGTATAGTACAAAATGTCTTATCACAAATAAATTTGTTTCGCTCTTATATCTACAATGCCACTTACGCGACGCCCCTTAAAACATAAAACCACTTAACTCCACTTGGTTTCTCCAAAAGCAGCACGTACGCACGACAAATTTTATCTAAAAAACCACCGAATTGCCGTTTGATTTTTACGATTTTTTGGTTTTGGTTTAATTTTTTTGATTTTTTTTTTTATTAGCGTCAGTTCTCAAAAAGCAGAAAACACTTCACAACATTATATCCTCCTAACATATTCGTCGTCTTACCCAACCTCAGTCTTATTCTGCGAATGGTATGGCGTATGGAGTATGGTTGGTATATCCATCCATCCATTATGGATAACCCAAAAAAAAAAAAAAAAAAATTTAAATTTCAAATAAAATTTTATTACCTCTACACTCTACATCTACACTCCAAACACTAGAGATACATATTTATTAAACGGCCGTCCGTGCCGCTCCGGCCACCGCTCAATGCATTGCATACGAACATAGTGCTTCTTTGTTGTTGTTGCGGTGGTTGGTTGTTCGTCATTTTCAAGTACACTAATGTGATTCCAAGTACTTTTCTAGTGTCGTCATCATCGTCATCGCTCGCGCCAGCTCTTATATTCGTTCACGCTGACACTGGCTTTGGCTGAAAAAATACAGCACACTCATCATCATTTTGGAATTATTATAATAAGCAAGGTATAGGGTATTATAGCCGCAGCTTGAAGTGTATTGTATCTCTGAGATACATTTTTTTCGTATACGAGTATTATTTATATGAGTATGATTGTGCTGCTGCTGCTTGTGCTGTGCTGTGCATGCAATGTGGAATGTTTGGTATCCAGATCCACCACATCAGTGCTGTGCGCGATCCGATACATTACTTAGTCAGTTGGATCTCTCTATTTACCGACGATTCGATTGTCATTCTACTTCTTATTGTCATTATTACTTTTAGCTTACTTTAATATTAGCTATTACCTCTCGTCTAGTTAGACGGTAAGACGGCCGGTCGTTGGCGGGTGTGCGGTATCTATCTATCTATCAGTGAAGTATTTCAACTGTTTTCGTTCCCGGTCTTAGCAGAAATTCATGCATTAACTCTTTAAGTAATGTTCTGTGCTTCTGTTTTGTGCTTCTCTGCCTTCTGCTGGCATCAACATTATAAAGATAGAGGAGTAGCTCTTTCTCTCTAATGGAATGTATCTTAAAGATACACTTTGAAGAAGTAAAAGATACAAAGTACAGACGATCCATAATAATAATAGTACATTGCCGATCGATTGAAGAAAGACAATAATAATTTGTTTTCGAAAACGACAACACAGACGCAGTTGGACGGACGACGGACAGGCAAACCGACCATCAAGAAGTCATTCTGCTCCGCTCCGTGCTCCGTGACTTTGTTGGACGTTTAAACGTAACGAATACGGAATACCGAATACGCAGCAATATTGCGACTTCAACTAGCTAAACGTAAACGACCGCGCAACGGCAACGAGAACGACGACGACGACGCGGACGGACGGACCCAGTTTGGAACGCGACCGATCAGTCAAGTCGCAGTCATTCATTTGGTTATCGAGTGGTGGAGCTTCATTTTTTTTTGTAAATATTCGCCGGAGTTTAAAATTTAAACATAAAATTAAAACGAAAAACGAAAAACGAAAAACAAACCGAAGCGAAGCGGAGCGATGCAAATTTTGTGCTGAATGTGTGCGAAAATAATTATTTTTTTTAAGTTCGTTTCGCCAAAGCGAATTGAAACTTGATAAGGAAGCTACAAAATAGTGCAACTGGTTGCAGTTTTTTTTTTTTTTGCTGTTTTAAATGTTTTATAACATTTTTGGATTCAGAATGAGAAATGCCAGAATGTAATAAAAAAAAAAAACTAATATTGAATTACATTTTTGAAATATTACTCATGGATACGCGGTGCGGAATACGGTTGAGATCACACGAAACGAATTCGATCAGTGTCTTTGTTTTGTTAATTGTTTGAGTGAGTTCCAGTTAAATGAAAATAAATAAGTTTAAAAGTATCTAACTACAGTGGAATGGATGTGTAGGATGTTGTCGTGTGTAATTGGTATGTAGATACATGTGCGACAGCAGCGGTGGCAAGCTGAAATTATGTAGGTGAATTTAAAGTATAATATAGAAATTGTTGCGCTTTGAATTCCGTAGATTTGTTGAACGTGTGTACGGGCGTATTTTTTAAGCAGTGTACGTACGTACATACCTAACCTACCTGTTGGATACAGGGAACAAAAAAAATCGAGATACGTTTTTTTTTATGTGCTCGGAATAGTTTTTGACACGCCTGTGATGTGATGTGGGGATACTTAATTAGATGTGTTTGGTTTTAGTTTTTTTTTTTTTTTTGTCTCATTTATTGGTTTATTTTGAGTGACAACTTCTCAAGGATTTTCGAGTTCACAGGTGTTATTTACGTAAGAAAAATATTTTCAAAATCTTCTTTGTTAGCCAAATTTTTGGTGAAATATTATTTTTAAGTAGAAAACTCTTTCAATGCGGTTTTCTTGAATTCTCAATAAGGTCCGAAATAATAAAATGTATTTCATCAATAATTGTGTGGTCTTCTGTAGATAACAGTTTGTGAACTGATTGGTGGAGTTTTGATGAAAACTTACCCATTTTAGTGTCTACTTAAGTTTGAGTGTCATTCCACGGGGAGTACTAAGATAGGTAACACAGCCATTCCTTGTCCTAACTAGACCGATTATGTTTATGATTTCCAATAGTAAACACTTCCCCTACATCACCTTCTGCATTGAAATACTGACACCGGGTGATGATTTATTTAAGATTTGCATTTTTGGAACCAACGTTTTATGGATGTTTGAGGGATTGTGTTTTCTTTGACTGCTGTCTGGGGAAATTTTTGAAATATCTTACTCTAGCCCAGTAATTTTAGGTTTTATCTGCGGAAAAATTCCAACCAAGCTAAATTTTGGTACACACCTTTATTACGGCGTTGTAATGAAGATGTGAAAAATCGACATTGATATCGTGCCGGCAAAAAAAGTTATGAAGGTCAAAAGGTCACGAAAACCTAAAAAAAACCGTTTTTCACAAATATCTCGGTTTCTATAGCTCCAATGATTTTAACGTGTGTTACAAAATTGTAGAGCATAAAATTTGTAACAATTTCGTTAGTACAATCAATTTTGTATGTCGATTAGTTACCGAGATATGGCACTTCGAAAAACAGGTCATTTTTCAAAATTCGTCAAAAAATGCCAAAAAATGAAGAATTCCACCTTATTTCTTCAGATATACCCGAGAAATCATGAAATATTGCTGTTTTTATGGCTTCTTGTTGAAATCACCAACTTTGTACACCCCCCAACGATCCCCGCTTGCCCACCAGGTACCAGGCCATGCCCATTACTATTGTCATTCCGCCGTAATTTTTATATATTACTTTGTTCTTAGTATACAGTGGGCAGGTAGAAAAAGGTCGGAAGTAAATCAAACTTTGAGATATTGTTCAGGAATATTAAATTAACATTTGACGAAGTTTTGGACCTCACCGGCCCTGTTGAAAAAGAGGAGGAGGGGAAACTGCAAGCTTTTCGAGTTCGCTCCGGTTTTCGCTCTATAACTTTTTTTGCTTACGTTCTACGGCAAAAGTGTACTAGACTTTTTTGTAGAGCGTTAAATTTACTAAAATATTGTTGGTATAAAAATGGTTGTATGTCATTTCGTTAACGAGATACGGAAAAAGAGGAAAAGGGTCAATTGCAAAATGTTCGACTTTGCTCCGGTTTTCCCTCAATAACTTTTTTTCCTTACTTAATACGGCAAAAGTATCCAAGACCTTTTTTGTAAAGCATTAAATTTCCTACAATATAAATAGGGCACAAATTGTTGTATGTCAATTCGTTACCAAGAAATGGAATTTGAAAAGTAGGGTGGAACAGCTTCATTTTTGACCTTCCATTCCATTCCATTCCATTCCATTCCATTTCTTCATAAAGAATTGACAAAGAAGAACTTTTGAACTATTCAAATTGTAGAAATTTAATGTTCTACAAGAAAATCAAAACGTTTTTTCCGTAAAATGTAAGGAAAAAAAGTTATTGGGGGAAAACCAGAGCAAATCAAAAATTTTACAGTTCCACCCACCTTTTCTTATTCCATTTCTTGGTAACGAATTGAATTAACTTTTTGAGGATGCATTGTCACCTAGGGAACCTCGTATGGGTTTTTGGCAATTTTGTTTTTCAACACAGTCATCCATTAAAAAAAATTCTCCTCGTGGCTAACTGCCTTATCACAATGATGTAGTTGCAGCAGTAATGTGTAGCACTGTCAAAGTTAAATGTATACGTAAACCGTATTGCACGGCTAAAATGTGCAGTAGCAGCTCCAGCACAGAGAGTAGCTGAAGTACAATTCAACTCATACCCAACTTCATGAATAAGCTGCGCTGCAAAATAACAACAAACCAAAATGGCAGACACGATTTTTGTTCGAGTTCAGTGCTACACATTGTATTTGTGCATGCTGCTTAGTGCGTTACTTTTTTTGACATTTACTTTGACAGTAAAGATGATTTTTCGGAAGTAAAGTCAGCGAACAAAACGGCGTTGTCTACGGTTCTTTTACGTTTGAAGGCCCAGGTGCCGTATTGTGGCTATGTTCTCGCCCGATCTTGCGTTTTTTTGACGTACAAAAATGTTGGCTGATTGATTACCAACAATCTTTACAAAGTGAAGGGCCACCACCTCTTCCGTGAAATTTGCTCCACGATTGCATCGTTTGCAGTAACGAACGCTCATTTTGTTAATAAAATCTTATAATTTGGACGTACCTTCTGTTTAAAAATGTCAATAAACAACAGATTACGTCATTAAAAAAAAAAAAAACATGGCCGCCACAAGCCCTTTTTGAAAAAACCTTTGCTCAACTATTATCTCTAAAAAAATGAAAAAGAAAAAATATTATTTATAAAAATATGACAGAAAAAACACTTTATCCGTGGGACAAAAATTTCACACCACAAAAATATATAATTTTCGCTAAAAAAACCAAGTCATCGTCAATGCAAACTTCTCTACATAATTCTTCTGAAATACACAAATTACTGCACCTCTGACTCGTCACAAGTTCATGCAAAATAATAATTTATCTTAGTAGGTATGTAGGTATCTAAGTATCTACGAAATAAAAAAAAAAACACACTGAAGTATGTGCACAAGGTGTGTAGAGTGTAGTGTGTACTTATAATATTTGAATGTTAGCTTATTATAAACCTTGAAAATAAGAGAGGGGGCATTAAATGAGAATCAAAAAAAAAATTAAATGCATCATTAGTTCCCTCATCATTTTATACGACAAATTTACACGATAAAGTAATTTAAAGTGACATCGATGACAAGAAAACGATATAAAAACAAAGCAGCTGATGAAGATCGTTGCTATAGTACCTAAAAACTAATAGGAAGAAAAAATTTTAAAATCGGGAGATACTCACTAAAAATTTGAGAAAAAAAATACACAAAATATTTTCTCACAAAACACGATATTTGCCAAAGAGAATTTGGATTTCTTAGTTTGTTGGATTCTCGCTCTTTCTTTGCTTTTGATTGTGTTTCTTATTTTGTCAATTAATTTCTCTTTGAAACCTCTATTTCATCAAATTGATCTCCGAAGCAATAAATGTCAATCTTGAATCAACACTTCTCGTTAATAAGAATTTCATACATCCCAAGATACATATATGTAGATACATACCGTAGTAGATAAATAGATACAAACAAAATCGTGTGTGTGTATTGTGCTTCTGGCTTAAATTGATAACAAGAAACTGAAAAATAAAGTAGAAAGAGAGAAAGAAAAACAAATAAAAAAAAATTTGTAAAACATGTGTTCTGCCGTTTTTTTAAGTAATTTGTATCTACTAGATACTTTTATGCCGGCTTATTCCATTAACTTGTGGTATTTTTGAGATACATGACATTTTTTATTTTAAATAGCTTATTTTCGTGTTTATTTAGTTGTTTTTCAAATAGGTGATCCAAAGCAGCAGTACTAAAAGTGTAACAAAAAAAATAATTTAATGTTAATTAACTGTCAATATCAAGAAAATAAATTAGTTTCCAAGAGAATAAAAAAAAAAGTGAGTTCAGTGCAAAAAAAGAAGTAAGCATTATTAGTGCTTCACATGTGATTTGTGAGTGAAACGAATAATAAAATAAAAAAATTATATTATTAAAAATTTAAAATAAAATCTAAAACAAAATGAAAAATCGTATAAAACAAGAAGGTTCATCGCCAAATAGTCAGCAGCAAGGATGCGCCACAACTATGGCAAACAATAATAATAATAACGGTAGCAGTTTGCAACCAGCATATCCATCCATTACGGCAACTTATTGGTTGCCAGCACCCAATCCTGCACCGTACTTAGTTCCAGGTAATTTAATTTTTTTTTTTGAAATGATTGGAATTGTGGGTGATATTTTTTATTTTCATTTTTCATTAACTGTTATACTGGGTTCTATTGTGCTCTAAAAAATAATGGACGAAACAGTGGATTCCGGGGAAATTGCGATTTGATTTTTTAGTTTGGTTTTATTATTTATTTGAAACTGACATTTTTGATATTTGTATATTTTACGAGTATGAACATAGCTAGATACTAGCTATTGGAATTTTATATCATGGCACAAAATGAATATGAAAAAATTCATTTGAAATTTTTTGTTCATTAAAAACTGAAATCAAACAATAATTGTTTGCGAATATTTCAAATGCATATTTTTTGAAACAAGATATTTTTAGTTTGAAATAAATAACGAAGCATGCATTCTGAGATATATTATATCAAAAGAATTCTTTATCAAATGCTCAATAGTTGATGAAATGATTAGAATTTCCAATAATATCGTTGGTAGTGGAATTCCACGTACCTACTTGCTTTGCTCTATTTGAGCAAATATTGAAATGATGACCATTTAAAAAAAGAAAAACGGCATCTGATATGGCGGGCCTCAGGCAACGATTTGTTCCAGAAACCTATAAGCGAATTGTCAAAACCAGTTGGAGTCACCGAAAAATTTAAAATCACAGTAGGTGTACACCAGGGAAGCGTCTTGAGACCCCTACACTTTATTGGAGTCTACGAATACCAGCTTTACTCTTAGTAAAGTGACCGACCCCAAAGTGCATCAGTGGTTCTCTGTTGACAATGGAGCTATCATAAGCGAGAGTTTTTAATTTCTGCAACGCGAATTGACATATGGATGCAAGTTTTGGAGTCAAATGGGTACCGTATAGATCGTAAGAAAACTAAATAATACTACCTGTTCTGTCAGATCCACGCATGCCTATTCTAGACATTTATTTGATTAGAACAATCATTTCCAAGTGTTAAAATATTAAATATCTGGTACCTATGAATAATGGCAAAGCAACTTGTGGTGATGATATCAATCATTGCGTAAAATCGTGGGTTAGTAGAAGTGGCTGGAAAACTCCGCCATCTGCTTTGACCAAAAAATGTCCTCTGAGCTAAAGTGAAAACCTATAGATACACCTCAGTTGTGCACTCAGCTGGTATCATCACGTTCAAAGAAGATATACTGAGAACCTCGTCAAAACTTTTCAATACGATTGCTGGGGAGAAAGAGAAGAGGCAGGCCTGGTATACCCTCATAAATGGAACAATTCAATATTGGGAGGCTTGTCGACGCTTCCTGAGGTCAATTCAATTAATCGCACAACCGAATCACTATAGTTTAAGGCAGTCACATAAAGACTATACGGAACATGGCTCACTATTTCGATGTTCTAAATGCTTAAAATGCACTTATTTGAGCCGATGTTTCAGAGCTTGCATAATATCATGGTTGAGAAGGATTTGTCTTCTGCGGTTGGTGTTCCTTATCTTTTTGAACACTTCCAGCACAAAAAGGGGTGGTTAAACCACTCCCACGATAACCAATTTTTGACGACTTTGACCAGGACTGAATACCAAAAACAACCGTAACACACTAGTGACTCGAGGTGTTTAATTGCCAACATTTGTTTGAGAGTTGATAGACACACTAATCCACGTCGAAAATTACAGAAAAAGAACTACACAAAAATCTTCACGATTCAATTCCAAACTTGGTACATAGAGTTTTTTTAGGTATTGTACAGGGGGGGAAACTGAATTTTGTTTTAGCTCTAAAAATAACGGTAGCTCCCATACAACCGTTATGCTACAGTAATTTTTTCGTCGAAAACGGCTCCAACGATTTTGATTAAAAATAAAATAGTATTTCTCCGAATTTTCTCGACTTTTTTGCTTTCGACTATCTCGAAAACAGCTTATCCGATTCTTTCGAAATTTTGCAAATATATAGGATTAGGTTACTTTTTACTTGCTATTATAGGTACTATAAAATAAGTTATGCATTCGTAAAAAAAATTTCTTTTTGTGCAATCAAACATAACATAACGATGATAGAGAAGCCTAAAGAAGTGGGTCCGACAATTCTGTCTGTCTGTCTGTCCGTCCGTCTGTATCGGCACCTACAGCCTAAACGGCTGGAAACTTGGT
This sequence comes from Platycheirus albimanus, assembly GCA_916050605.2. Taxonomy (NCBI): domain Eukaryota; kingdom Metazoa; phylum Arthropoda; class Insecta; order Diptera; family Syrphidae; genus Platycheirus; species Platycheirus albimanus. Next base: position 13,903,173 of record OU696698.1, on the reverse strand, counting down.
AGATAGTATTATTATGACGTCCTACAGAGGGGTTTTTGGAATTAGCATTCTAGCTTTAAAACTAACGGTACCTGCCATACGATTTTTAGTGAAAAATTATTTTTTCTCAAAAACGGCTCTAACGATTTTGATAAAACTTTCTGAATAGTGTTTTATGTGCAAGCTTTACGTTTTGTTTGGAATAGATTTTTCAGGAAAAGTCTTATAACGGTATCTCCCATAGGACCGGTTTTTTAAATCCGATTTTCTCGTAAGCCGCTTGACGGATTTCGATGAAATTTTTAATGTAGAAGCCCTTTTATAAAAGAAATAATAAAGATTCTTAAATTTTCCAAAAAAAGTTTTTTTGAGTTTTTTAAAAAAAATTCAAAATTTTTTTTCAATTTTTGTTTTTTTCCAAAAACGGTTTAATCTATATTTTTTTAATTTTATTTTTCTGATAAAAACTACAAAGTGCTAGAAGTTAGCATACTCAAAAAAAAATTGGAATATATTTTCAAAAAGTTTTTCAAAAAAAAACTGTTTTTTGAATTTTTTTTTTTGTAAAAATTCAAAAAAGTAAAAGAAACCTGATGGCTTATTTCATTTTCTCCAAAAAACGTTTAGGGTATTGATTTTTAAGTGATTTATAAAAATTCATATGATTTTTTCAACGCTTTTTTCCCAAAATCTCAAGCACTCAGGATCATTTTAACCAGTGTTGGCAAGTAAGTTACATGAAGTAAGTTACTCGTTTAGTTACGCGTAACTAATATGAATTAGTTACGCCCAATATAAGGCGTAACTAATGTAACTAATGTAACTAAATGTAACTAACTGTAACTAAATAAAACTAACTCTAACTTAATAATAAAAAAATAAAAATTCACATTCTACCTACACTTGTACAATAATTGAACAAGGTTTCATCCTGAATCCCGATCGACTATTGACGAAATTGTTTTATTAGTAAGGGCAACGGCAACCTGGCAAGGAATATATATCGAAATTACTATATGTTCTTGATGAAAAGGAAATCTAATAAAATATTATATTCTTGGAGCATAAAATAGATTTTTACTTACATTTAAAGTTTTCCTTTCTTTCTTGAGATTCTTGGACATTTATTTGTTTATGTTTTTCTGTTTGGCAAATTCAGATTTGATCTCAGATTTGATCTCAAATTTTAGATTTATCACACCACAGTATTTGACATTATGCTTTTTAAAGTGTTGTTTCATTTTGAATAAATATTTGTAGAAAATAAATTCTTAGGAACAAAAAATGGTTAATTATCAGCGAATTTTGTTTAAATAAGTGAAATTTGTGAATTTAGTGAATATTGTAATAACATAATTATTTAGGTTTTTTGTATGTACATTAATTATCAAAAAGCACACATACAAAAAAATAAAACAAAATAGATCTCGTTTGAATTCTTTAGGGCGAGCAAAATCTAAAATTTGAGATCAAATCTGAATTTACCAAAAACAAAACACAAACATGTATTCCTTGCCAGGTTGCCGTTGCCACAGCTGGCAGCGGGCCCGACGGCAATTCATCAATCATCCAGCTTTGCCTTAAAACAGTGTAGTCAATCGTCATTCGATTAGGTGTGGATTTCAATTTAACATAAATGTGAGTTTTTGGATATGAAAATTCTATTAGTTATAGTTAGTTACAATTAGTTACATTTAGTTACATTAGTTACATTAGTTACATTAGTTACATAAGTTACATTAGTTACGTGTAACTTATTAAAATTTCAAAGTTACGCGTAACTATCCAACACTGATTTTAACACATTAGAGCAAGTTCGTGCGACCCGGTCGTGCACTTTATTTTATAATGCATACCAACATTTTATATAAAAACACGTTCGTATTTTTAAAAGCATTTTTAAAAATAAATATTTTAAAAACAGCTGATTAACTTTTTTTTCAAAAATTATACGCACCGTGCTCGAAAGTTAATTAGAAACGACGAAAAAAAAAACTTTTTTCAAAACCTCAATCCTCAAGACCACTGTCACACATTATAGCAAGTTCGAGCGACCCAGTCGTGCACTTTATTTTTGCACGCCGAAGATATCAAAATTTTTAAGTTGTGCCAGATCTCTTTTAGATGACAGTAAAATTCAAACAAAAAAGGCAGTATCTATTCTAGCATTTTCAAAAATACTAAATCCATTTTATTTCGATTAGAAAATTAAGAATCATTCCTTAGAGAGGAGTCGAAAAGATCTTGGAGTTATTTTTGACCCTGTAATGAGTCTTCAATGTAATTTCCAAGGTCAATTTCGATATAATGTTTTATTTCTAGAAACTCTTAGTCTTTTGAAGAAAGGTACAACAGGGCGTATGTGAGCTATTTTTTTTTCGATTTTATATGTTTTTAAATGAAGTAATAGTCAGTGAGCAACCAGACTCCTTCTTAACTGGGAAATCAAACCTCACCAAAATCTCAAATATTTAAACATAAGTTCGTGAGGGAGGCCAAAAAGTTTCATTGTCAAACAACAACGACCGGGTATTACATTTCTCAAACATAAATATTTGTCAGTCATGGATACGCAAAGGTCCAACTTGTTTTACAAAACAACTTAACCACAATTTTATTGCAATTCTCTTAGACACAACTCACCAATTTGTGGTTACCACTCCATTGAACGTGAGCCGGCAGCTTCTCCTCTGATATGCATCTCGCCCTAGCCCGAGCCCGAGCCCGATGCCCTATGCAAAACCACATCCTCATGATTACCCGTCTATACTCTCTGGGGGTGCATCATTGGCAAGGCAAAACCCTGAAATTGCACCTCAATTTAAAATACTAATTAAATGCAGCAAATAATTGGAGTTATATTGACAGCGAACGTGAGGATTGGTTTGGAGTATTATTATTCTATAGGAACGCAATGTGCAACCTGCAACTATGCAACTCCAACTTCAACTTCCACACTGAACCACTCTACGATTCTGATGATGATGATGATGATGATGATGACGACGATGATGGCTCAGATTGGGTCGAGTACAGAATATACACTTAACCCCATTTTGGAGTTTTTTACACTACTAGAACACTTCTTGTTGAATCAAGTGGTCATTAACACCTGGCCAATTAAAATTGCGGCACAAGTGGTGCGATGATGCTGCTGCCTGCTGCAATGCTGCCTCTGTTTCTGCTTCTGATGCAGTTATGCAGCTAAAGCAATGCAATTTTGTGGATTCGTGTCTGGTGTGTCTTTTCAATTTGTTTCGTTTTATGTCTGCGAGTTGTATTTATATTTTTGGTTTTTTCTTTTTGTGCGAATTTGGAACGTGTCTGCTGTCAACGTTTCAATGGATATTTTATTCGATTACGACCCGGCGAACAGGATATACATGTTTAATTTTTTTTTTTAATTCATTAAATAAACTGGATGAAATGCCAAATTGATAAATGAGTTAAGTGTACTTGTAAGGTCAGTACTTTTTACTACTTAATGAGAAAAATCAGTGTAAAAAAAATATGTTTCGCTGGTTTTTAAAAATACAAAAGTATCTTTTTGTTTGCATATTGGTGCGAAGATAGTAAAAATGGTCAAATTCCGCTTTTAATACCCTGTCGGGTTAATGGCCATTTTGGTGCGATAGCTTTTGAGGAACCAAGAGGCCTAGTAACTTCAACCAGTCCTTATGTGTGCGTTGTAAGTTGGAAGGAATAAAAGGATTATTTTTAAAAAAATCGGACAGACGGCTTCAGAAATTTTTTGGAAGGAATGTTGTAACTCTTGAATGTTCAACTTTCTCGCAGGGAACAATTTTTCTGGTAACAAAAATTAAGTCATATTATCTTTATCTGAGCTAAAATATGGTAATCAAGCACCCTAACCACTTTGCCAAGAGATAATGCATTTAATGTCATACAATTGCAAGTTCAATCATTTAAAGTTCACTCTGCAAAACTATACTATTAATAGATACACTTTTTAAAATATAACTTATAGCTACAACAATGATGTTTATACAATTTTATTTTTGTTCCCGTTGTCGTTTAGCTGTCAGAAATAAATGTAACTCATTTCGTTTGCATCCATCATTTCCATAGTGTGTCTGTCTCTCAGCGGAACGTTTCACTTCAGTTGCAATCATCAATCAGTCTGCCTTGAAGACGAGAATATATTATCTAATACCGAGAATGTATTTGGCAGATATTCAAAATTTGACATACAAAGCAGACGAAAAATGAGAAATGCAACTTTTAAACTAAATATAGGTAATCATTATTTCTTCGATGAAAAGATATTTTAATACTTTCTTACATGCATACAATTGTTTACGTGGTGTGCAAGTTGTTAACGGTTAACAATGCAAGCCTAATTATTTTTTAAACTATTTAATGAACTCGTTATGCAATTCATTAAAAATAAAATGCACTGGTCATTCGAACTTGCTCTAATGTGTGACTAGTGGTCTTGGGGTTTGAGATTTTGAAAAAAACGGGAAAAATGATATGGAATTTAATGGTCAATTAAAAATCACTAGTTAAAATGTTTTTTGGAAAAAAATTAAATAAACCATCTGTTTTCTTTTACTGTTTTGCATTTTATGTACAAACTTGTCAAAATAGTCGGATCAGTTTTTTTTTTCAAAAACCGTTTTTTTTTAAACTTGTCGAGAACATATTCCAATTCTTTTTTTTTTTTTTGGTTACACGGTTAGAAATTTTGGGTTAGATTTTAATATTTTGAGGGTTACATATATGACAACACCAGAAAAATATTAAAATCTAATAAACTGCAAATATTAAAAGAAGATAAGTAATAAAGCAAATATTAAAAAATAATACTGATGCGATATTAAAAATTAATACTTTTTGTATTAAAAATTAATACAATTTTATATTAAAAATTAATAAAATCTTGTATTTAAAACTAATATAACTTCGTATTAAAAATTAATACAATTTCGTATTAAAAATTAATACAATTTTGTATTAAAAATTAATACAATTTTATATTAAATATTAATAAAATGTTGTATTTAAAATATATGAATTTTTTTATTAAAAAATAATAAAATTTTGTTTAAAAAATTAATAGAATTATATATTTAAAATTAATAAATCTGTATATTAAGAAAAAAATAAAATTTAATACAATTTTATGGATTTGTATTAACATTTGAAAAAATATGGAAATTCAGATGAATTCGAAAAATATCGAAAAGAAATACTTTCTGTATAACTTTTTGACTTGGAATACAAAATATAAGATAATAATGAATAAATCAAATTAAAAACTATACGAACCATTTTCATCGACCCACCAATAGATTAGGAAATAAAATTTTATTAAATTTTAATACGAGGGTATTAAAATGTAATACAGGCGGGTATTATATTTTAATACAAGGGTATTAAAATGTAATACAGGAGGGTTTGTTTTTAATAAAATTGTATTACTTTTTAATACATGGGTATTAGAGTGTAATACAAACAGTATTACATCTTAATACAGTTACAATGTAATACAAAGGGGTATTACATTTTAATGCAAGGGTATTCAAATGTAATACATGGGGGTTCGTTTTTAATAAAATTGTATTATTTTTTTCAAAATAAGGGTATTAAAATGTAGGAAAATCAGTATTAAATTTTGGTTTTAATTCCAAATGTATTAAATTTTAATCTTTTTGTATTATATATAGTAACTTTAAGACAAAAATATTAAAATTTAATCCAAAATAAATTAAAAATGAAAAAATTTATCCAAAAACATTAAAATTTAATACAAAATATATTAAAATTAAATGTAATAATTTGAAAATATTAAAAAGTAATATTTTGTGTATTGCATACAGTTGTAATACAGGAGCTGTATTAAAAAATATCCCAAAATTTTTAACCGTGTATGCTAACTTCTAGCACTTTGTAGTTTATCAGAAAATTAAAATTCAAAAAAAAAAAAATTGAACAAACCGTTTTCGAAAAAAACAAAAGTTAAACATAAGCGAGAGCTACAGTACGTTTGCAACGAACTGTTGGATACCCTATTCCCCATATTTTTGTATGTGTATGCGTCTGCCTCCCGCAAACAGCCGATGTTTTAGAAACAATTTTCTTAAGCATACAGAAAAAAATTCAATAACATTAATTTTGTGCGGTGTGATGTTCAATTAGTGCTAACGCAATAAAAAAGGCGTGCGCCACGCCCAAAGGTAAAACGTTTTATTGCCAAGGCAATTGTTATGAGCTCGTGACATTCAATTTTATTCTTGCAGATCGATTTGAACAAAGCAAGACAAAACTTAAAGTTTTAAAAATTAGATTTGGAATGGAAAAAGCGATTATGGGTGTTTTTAACAACTCTTGGACCACACTCTGCAAGGAATATAAATCCAATTGTTCATCTGTTTACTTCAAAACTGCGACCGATAGTTAAAAAACGTTAAAAAATTAATGCCTTATACAACTTTTGACGGAAACGCCCCTTAAAAATGGGCGTGTCTTAAAAATTTGAAGCACCATCTGAGCAATGATCAGTATTTAGGCATATGTGTAAAACTACAGCTGAATCGAGTAGTTTTTAAACAATCTTACCTGAACAAAGGTAATTTATCAAAATCACGCCTTTAAAAGTGGGCGTATTTAAAAAAATTTACACAAGAAAATGTATAGATATATTTCTCGAATAACGAACGGAACTAAATAGGTTTAAATTAAATATTGGAAGTGCCTTAAATTTTTGAGACTACGTTTTTCGTTGTTTCATGAAAGGTGTGCGTAAGCCACGCCCAAAATTCAAAAATTTGTTTTCATACACAAACATTTAGTTTCTATTAAGAAAAGCAAAATTTTGGCTAGCGGAGCCATTATAAATACCGTTTATTTACAAAAACAATTTTTGTATAGTTTCTAATGAAAAGTAGGCGTCAGCCACGCCCAAAATCAATTTTTTTTGATTTTATACGCAAGATGTTTATGTGCAAGTAATACCCACAAAATTTAATATTTTCGCTGGAATATAACAATTGTTATTTTATAAAAACAGTATTGATGGTTTTGTATGAAAAATGGGCGTCAGTCACGCCCAAACTGAAATATTTTTATTTGATTAGAAGAAGGTTTACCTAAAGCTTACGTGTTTGTTGGCGGATTTTACCGGTTCAAGAACTTAGCCTTACTCTTGAACCAAAGATTATATATACCAAATTTCTAGCTAAAAAATTGCGACCTCTAGAGAGTATTCATACATACGGACGGACGGACGGACGGACGGACGGACATGGCTTAATCGACTAGGCTTATGATTCTGAGTCGGAATATATATACTTTTCTATACCTAACGGTATTATTTTTCTATGTTACAAACTCCACACCAAATACAATATACCCATTCTATGGAATAGGGTATACAAAAATATATTTAACTTTTTTTTTTAAACTCAAAAAAACTTTTTTTTGAAAAAGTTCAGAACTCATGTTATTTCGTTCTTAAAAGGGCTCCTATTCCAACCTAAACATAAAATATACACAGAGAATATTATTCACAAAATTTTACCAAAATAGTAGGAGCCGTTTTTGAGAAAAATGTGTTTTAAATATCCTTTGGAAAAAAGACAAGAAATATTTATTCGAAGTCAGGCCAGAATTTTTTTTTTCGAAAAAAAGGCCTGAAATCTGGGAAAGAATGTCAGAAAAATTTGGCTTTTTTTCCTAGGAAGAAAGACCAGAATTTTGTATGAAGAATATTCATATTTTCCAAAAACAGTTTTTTTTTCCAAAAACAATTCTGGCATAATTTCCTCTAGCGTAATTTCCGGGAGCTTTCAAAACGACATTTGCGATTTGAACCAAATTTCAAATTAAAAATCTGATTCAAATGGTTTCCAACAAAACTGCATTCTTACGTTTTGAATGGTTGAAGTTTTTACTAAATTTCTCAAAAACTCAAAAAATAAAAAAAAAATTTAAACTCAATAAAAATCCTAACAGTCTCTAACTCTTTTCGGCTTTTAATGCACATTTCAAATATATGATTTTGATGTTTTTGTATTGAGATTCTATTCTTTGAAAATGTTCGTCTTAAACATTTAAAGTTTCTAAACTGAAAGTATATATATTTTTTAAAATTACAAAACCAACCACAAAATGAACCTTGTTAACCCAAATTAAGTTGAAAAGGAACGAGGTATATGTGGGAATTATGATGTGAACAAAAATCTTACAAATGAAAAATATTGACGTTGATGAAGATGACTTCGCCACGGAAAAGTGACGACGATGTCGTTCGTCTCCGACGTGTAACAATACATTTTTAAGAACGCGAATATAACGCACCATCACCACAGAAAGTTGTAACCTCTTTTTTAACCATTTTTTTAACAGTCCAGCACAGTGCTGGATTCACCAAGAAGCCAAAGGAGCAGGCTCGTCAGTAATTTAGGGCATACCCGGTTGAGTAGAAAATGACTGTTAAAATTTGTATAGTTTGTTCCAACTTACCCTTCATTTAGGTGAGGACAGCATCGACCTTGTCGCCTCCATTTACAAAAATAAAATCATACTTTAAAAAATAAAGTAGAGACAATCTTTGTCCAGAGTAATCTCAAAAACAACTAAAATAATTCAAGCAAATGTTGCTTTATGATATTATTGATTTATAAATTAGATAAAAAAAGCTTAGTAACAAAATATGAGCATAATTTCTCCAATTCTGTAATATTTATTTCTGCAAAATATTCCACTCAGTTGTTGCATCCCTCACGAAAATCTGTGAAGTACCCTTACCAAATAATATGACATTTAATTTTCTGTGGAAACATCCCGTGAATGAAATGGTATTTTGTATTTTGTATTAAAGCAACCAAACAAGTCCGGCCCTGGTCACACATTTATCAAAGAAAATGTGTAAGAAAAATCCCGTCATTGCAAAAATATTATGACAAAGCAGAGAGCAGCGGCAGAAAGGCAACAAAAAAAAAATTAATGAAATGTGGAACTCGAGCGATGTAGGTTGCATAATAATCAGGTCATGTGCTTAGACTTTGTTGAATAAGGGTATTCCCGTATCCTCAGGATCCCTACCCTTTCCTTCAAAAAAAAAAAAAAAGTAAAAATTCTTGTTCACTTTTTAAATTCACCACGAAAAAAAGAAAAAAAAGGAAAGATGAATCTTACATAGCTCCACTTTTTTTGTATCTCCATAGCTCCAGAGCAGAGGTTTACCCAAATAACGCGCTATTCGCGAGATCCTTGATGTAAATTTGAGAGCGCTTCTAGACTCTGGGTTAAGTTAAGGATATAACATAAGAAAAGGAAAACCAACGAAACCAACTAACCAACGAATGACTGGCAGTATCTATGGTAATTTAAAATGAGAAATTAAATTGCAAGACGCAGATATATACGTGAGTGGTGCTTCATTTTTCTTCTTCTACTCCCTTTTTTTTACCCCCACCCACACCTATTTCGAAGGGTTGGAAATCACTGGGGATGAGAAGTAAGGAATAAGGCTACTACTTCTGTGATAATTTTGACTCAAGCTGTGGTGGTCTGGAGAGATCATCTTCATCATGAAGTCACATGAATGTTAATTTCAGTTGTAACTGCAACACTGGCTGGAATGAGATGAATTGGGTGCTTAGCTTAGGATTTATTTCGGTTTCGTGAGGAAACTATGTTCTATTTACATTCGAGCTGTGATAAGCGCCACTTGGATGAAGAGGTTTATCTATTCTTTTTCTTGGGAGTGGAAGAGCTGACGAGCAGCAATGCCACAAGGATGCCTTCGGAATTGTTGACCCCCAAATGTTTGTAATGAACCATTTGGCAGGGAATGGAGGTGTACCCCTTTATATTTTAATAAAACACTCAGATAAGTAAAATTGAAGTTAAAGATAAACTGAATTGAATTTAGGTTAAAAAAATAGAAATTTAGTAGAGTATGTATTAAGGAGGACGGTGACTTGGACACTTGAATGAAAAATCAGGTTAACCAACAAGGCCAAGTTGGTATACAGTATTAGCTGAGGTTTATATCTATGATACAAAGTCCGTTCAGGGAAGGACTTTGAAATGTTCTAGATGAAGAAAAACTAGCGGTTTCGTTCAAATAATTTGGCAGTGCATCTTTGTTGGTAGCCATTTTACATCGAGACAAATATCCCGACTATATCTTATGATGTATTCTAGGGATCACAACTATCCCTTTTTTTGCTACTTGACACTATTTAGGAACTTGTATATTTTGGAGTTTTGGAGATTAATATTGGAGTAGATTATTTGGCCAGTCTTAAAAAACTATTTTTCCTATTGTGTTAGCATTTAGTGTTGCCATTTTAAATAGGTCATCCATCAGGAATTTGTCTTGAAAACATGAAAATCATCTCAGATACCACTGCAGTCTTTGTAGAGTCTTAATCGACTTGCATTCTTGCCTTACACTGCTTTCAAATAATATGTCGAAGTGTCCGCCTTCTAGAGAAGAGCTTAAGATTGTAATACTCGTCTTGCTTAGGAACGCTCATCAGCTTACAAACTTGAGCCAAATTTCGGACGTACCGTGAAATATAGGGATTCTTTCTTCAGCCACACAACACGTATAGGGTACAATTTTCCTTTGCCATATTGATCTTCAAACATTCAAGGCCAATGTTCATCGCTCGCGCTGTGACTAATCATCAAGGGCTATACAAACCACTTGATCCCGTGTGCCATATAAAAAAAAATTAAGAAGTAAGCATCCTAGCTCTAGAACTTATGGTACCGACCATACAATTATTAATGCGAAACTCATTTTTCTCAAAAACAGCTCCTACAATTTTGATAAAAGTTTCTGAAGGATATTTTTTGTGTAAGCTTTTATTTTTTAGTTGGAATAGATTTTTCAGAAAAATTCTTCTTATATTTTTAAATCTGATTTTCTCGTAAGCCACTAGACTAGACGCATTTCGATCAAATTTTTAATGTGGAAGCCCTTTCATAGACAAAATAATATTAATTTTTAAATTTAAAAAAAAATGGTTTTTAAAAAAAGAAATTTTTTTTTCAAAAAACGGGTCAATTTTTTTTTAGTTTGATTTTCCTAATAAAAATTAAAAAGGGCTAAGATTTGGGATAGGTACTTAAAGAAAATTTGGAATATTTTTTTGAAAAATTTTTCAAACCGGTTTTTGAAAAAATACTGGATGAATGAATTTGAATTTTTTTTCTTAAAATTTAAAACAATAAGAAAAATCAGATGGTTTACTTTTTTTTTTAACAATTTAACTGCTGATTTTCAAGTGTTTAATGAAATTTAATTTTTTTCAAAACTAGAATAAATAATTGGAATTTTTTTTTTAAGTGAAACTTTTTTACCATCCACTAATTTTTTTTCGTTCTTCTGTTGCGTGTACCAATATGGCGGCGCCGATTGGTTCGCATCGGTTCAACGTATATTCTCAATCATTCGTGCACGTGCTCCGCCGTATGTGTGTGTGTTTTTGATCAGTGTATTGATGTAAATGTTGTTGTTCACTTCATGTCATGGAAATGCCAACGATCTGAAAAAAAAGTTTCACTTGAATAGTGGTTTCATAAAACTACCCAATTTTTTCCTTTGAAAATTAGTATTAAAGACTTTCAGGAACCCTCAAAATTACACACATCAACTATTTATTTTGATAAAAGCTTGACTTCCTGAAATTTTCCATCAATGATTGTTCAAAAACAACTGATGGGATGGAATTAAGTACTTACTCTAATATCTTAGTTTTTCCTTCCATAGTCCAAACCATTTAAAAAATTCCAGATGGTATAAAAAGCTGTCCAGGGATTTTTATGCCGGATAAAGGAAAACGTGATATCTCTCAAGGACGTGATCACTTTCCCTGATAGCCAGGCTGCATACAATCTCTCGATTCCATCTCCTCTAATCAAAACAGCTGTCGACTATCAAAACATCTGTAATGACGGAACAGTTCTACATTTACATTAAATTATAAAATACCTTAATCACAATGGTCCATATTTTGACTAAGTCTCTTATCCCACTTTTAACTAAATCAATGGATCATATGATTTTTGAAGATTTAAAAATACTAGAATCGCCCAGTGGCCAAAATTCGGCCAACACCAAGAAGTGGTATTTTTTAATTGTTCAATTTTTAATTTTTTTATTTTTATTAAGTTTAAAAAAAAAACATTAAAATGTACAAAACTGTGGAAAAAAAATTTCACAGCGAATTTATACGAAAAAAATGGTAAAAAACACACCAAGACATTTTCACCTGTATTTTCAAAAAAAATTACAAAACAAAATATTCCCAGCACACCTACTCAGTAATTCCTTTTCAACGATATATATATCATCTCAATCGGTTGGGTAACCACCTCGCAATTGGTACCACACAAAAACTGCTTGGCTTTTTATATATGGATATATTTGCATACTAAGAAAAAAAATTATATTTTGACACAATCTTGTAAATAACTTAAAACCAAATGGAGGAAGAAGGAGGAAGAAGAGTTTTTGACATTGAAGTTTATATTATTGTTTAAAAAATAGCCCAAACTATTTTGTCAAAACATATTTTTTTTAATTTTTTTAGAACGTTGCAAAATTGTCTAATAAACCTAATTTCTCAACTTTTCACAAAGCCCTTTACAACAAAATTAACAGCAAAATCGACTTCATGTAACGACTTCGACGTGCCATCCTACTTAATACTTCTTAGTGCTCTTTTCAAAAAGTATCACCTCATTAAATTATGGCACTCATGATGATCCTCTGCTTCTTGCACCACATTGTATCACAGTGTGTAGCATCAATTATCATCTGTTTGTAAAAACTTACAAGCAATCTTGTTATGTATTTATAATAAGTCCCAATGAACGATGCACGATCTTGCAATATTTTATCAAAGAAAAAATAAAAGATTTATTTATTTGATCATTTTACATATCAATCTTAATTGAAGCAAAACTCAGAAGTGGGATGTTGTTTGTGCGTTATACGTTACTTCAAAAAATATACTTTCCCAGCTTTAATAATGAAAAAGAAAAAATAATTATTTATTGATTTAGTTTTTTTTTTTTTTTTTAAGTGGAAATATGGTTTTTCTGGCCTTTGGACCTTCCCATGAATATCATCATCATCAGTCAATACCTTGTTGGCAATAAATTATTGTTCCCATGCAAAGTACAGACAATCAAAAAGTTAAATGCTTGATTTGATGTATAAGTATGTAATTGAATGCATTACCTATTGTCGCATGATGTGTTTTTGACGTGTTTCAATGTAAAATTGTCCAGTTCATTATGATTTTGATTTCCCTGACCTCCAAATAGGAAATTGCATGACAATATATGAAATATTGAGACGCCAAGACTGACGCCACTGGACGGCGCAAATGTAAAGTAAAATATTGTGATATCAACGAATGTAGCATTGATTTTTTTTTTTTTTTTTTGAGTCTGTATCGCCAGGAAAATTCACAGAGTTGTGATTATTGCATATTGCATCAATCTATTGCATACAACTTACTTGTACATCACAACTAGGTACTTGTTGCAAAACAAATGTTTTGGATGTGAAGAAGACTGAACGGACAGCGGAATGGCTATTGCGTGGTGCGCTAATTGTTGGTTAAGTTAATTGAGTTTAGTTGGCAATCATATCTCATATGCATGCTTCTTTTCGAGAGGAAACAATTATGTTTTGTGTGTCATGTTTCATTTGTTGCACGAAAAATATAGGCCATGATGTAGTAGCTGACATGACTTATAAAGTTTGAGCAAAACCAGATGATTCTTCAAAGCATACAAGAAGTCAGAAGCAAATTGGATTTTGTTTCCCTTTGAACACTGCTTCTGTAACCGACCGATACTTTATAGTAGCTACCTCTTTCGATCACTCAAGCCCTCAAATTATGTCAGAACACTTGTTGTATTGACGTCAATCAGTCACTCAGTCAGTCAGCACATGAGGACCAAAAATAAGCCAACCAAAAAGAGAAAAGCCATTAAAAAGGCAAACAAATGAGCACACCAATCATCCATTGACTCAAAATCAATTAAAATTTTTCTGTAGATATTTTTTTTGTGACTCCTCTATCTAAAAGTACCTACCTACACCAATATGGAGATCCAAAAATAGACACCACACAAACAGACATTTTGTCGTTTTTCCTTCCGATTTTGATTCCTTTTTAATTTTTTTTAATTTTAAATTTTTATTTTAGTTTGTTTTGATCATTTTTTGCTTTTATCTTCCGTCATCCAAGGAGGTAAGCAATAATTTTAATTGATTCCATTTATTAATTATGCATGCCACATGCTATCTTGCCCATATAGCTAGTCAGCCATTCGTCCGCCCCGTTTGGCTGGCTTGGAGCTAGATGCTTGTATCTTATATATCTTGTGCATTTGCATTGTATAATTCTGCACTCAGATGTAGGTGCATGTATTTTTAATTAATGTAAACGTTTTCCATTAAACTTTTGTGTTTGAAGTATGAAACACAAAAAAAAATTACATTACACCAAAGAGGTTACAGTACATTACATGGTATCTTTTGTGGAATCGATAAACCACAATTGGATGCGCGCTCTCTTCATTCTTAGTTACTTTGATCAATTGCCAATTGCATGGGATGATGTTAAAGTTTCGAGTTGAATATACACTGAAATTATTTTTGTTGAAAAAAGGCTATTATTTTTGAATTTGAAGTGAAACTTAATAAAAACCGTTGTGATTTGAAACTCGATGAAACGAAAATGCGTCACGACAAAAAAAAAAAACAAACACCAGCGAGAGAATGAGAAAAAATACATCACACCTTATTTTGTATTCCAGGTCTCCTCTTTGTGCGATTCTTCGTAGCCCCTCCACTCTCATCTACTAAGAATATTAAAGGGTGTTTTTTTTTAAGAGTATATCTATAAAATGAAATAAAACTCAGATAAATTGTATGAATGGCCATAAAATTGACTTTATTTAATAGAAAATTCATTTTCAATTTTATTTGAACATGATAGTCTGTCATATATGCATGTTTGACACCCGCCGTGCAAGGAAGATGGACGGCTTCAATCCTTGCACTAGTTGAGATTTGTAAGCAAACAAACGAAGATCTTCTGCAAAACTTTCCATAAAGTAAATGGACACACATTAAATTGTTGTTCAAAATAGCAGATGGACTTATTCTGGTCTTCCTCGATGTTGTGCTATACAACAGCAAAAGCTTCTTCAATACACACTGTACGACTCCTCAGATGATGAGTATTATCATTAAGAGTAACCAATGTGGTGAGAAAACGACCCATTGTTAATCGAGTTAGTTGCTTTGATGGACGATTTTTTTGGCCATAAAATTTCCGTAGTGCGCGATGTGTTTTACGAACAGAACCATGTTATCTTAATCAAATTTGAATGCGTTGTTCAGGCGTCAGCCGATTCATGCTGATAAATAACTCTACAGATGACAAAATCTTTGTCAATAAACACAGTGCTTAAAATTTCAAGTTCTATGTCTCTAAAAAAAAACACCCTTTATTAATGCTTGATTCGGCCAAGAAGGAAACAGAAAATTATAATTGTCTTGCTTCCATCGGCTAAAAATAACGAACTTATTTTGAATATTCCATTTCATTCAAATTTTTTTCAGTGTATGTGTAGCTTTCAGCCTCTTGAAAAGATTTCCACTTTCATTGAAGACAAACACAAATGTAGCACCAGGAGGAGCTAGATATATGTATAGGAAAATAAAATCTACAAAGTGTTAGCCAGACGAAGACGATAAGTCCAAGATGAAATTTTCCATAAATTGTTTCCGGTAATTGAGTCTATCCACTTAACTAGTGGGCAATGAATGCATAGGATAGACTAAGGCCAAGCACAAGCAGAAACAGAAGGAGCATGAAGTACTATAGTCTCCTCCTTCTATGATTCTGTTTCTGAAGTACTTGTTCTGGTTTTGGCATTATGTCTTTTTAACCTCAGCTGCAAGGGAAACTCGGAAACCAGCGGCGGCGTCGGGCAATATCGGCGGCTTCGTAGTCATCGTCATCGTCATCAACATCGTCGTCACTGAACACTTGAACATTTTTCAATACATCGGAAGCGATAAGCCATTTTTGTTGAACAAAAAAAAATGGTCAAATGGCTGGAACGGATACGAACTCGAACACTCCAACCGGGTCGGTCGGTCGGTCTGGTGGATCAGAAAGGTTAAGCTAATGTAAAGCATTTGGTGTCGGATCTGTTGGAGGATGTGACATTTATGGGATTGGCGATTGCACTAATAGAATTCGCTTCATTGAATACCAAGAGGAGGGAATGGCAGCAATGCCATAGGTACAAAATAGTTCCAGTACCTATGTTGTATATGATGCCATAGGGAATTGAGTCATTTTGCAAAATGGAGGCTCTCTATGACACAAGATTGGATGGTGAAGCTAATTATCCAAGCCATTCAAGCGATGATATTGTAATTATTTGCAAATTAAACTTAAATTCTCTTGTTCGGGTGGGATTTGAACGGATTAATTATATTTTGTAAGTGAATAGAAAGTGCAGAGTTTAACACTTCACTGAGCATTTATGTTTTCTATGTGGAATGCCTTTGTGCCTTTGGGAGATTATATATTAAAATAATTTGTAGTTTGCTTTGTAATTGGATAGCCAAGTGTGTTTTGATATTGATAAGGTTTGGGTATGTTTACATAAGATGGAATTTGGTATCTAAACAAAACATATTGAATTATGTTTTCTGGGGTGAAAAAATACTTTCAAAGATGGTTATATACGTATATGTGTATATGTATATTCTGGACATAGACCCAACCAAATTTTGGAATTCAAAATATTAGCTTTATGATCTTTTTACTGTTTGATTGGATGATTTGCCATATAGATATTGTAAGATTTGTTCCCTTAAGCTTGAGTTTTCAATTAGAGAATCCACTGTTTACTTTGTTTTCTTCAAGACAACTTTAAATCTTCACTTCTTTTTTAATTAATTTCTTTCGTTTTTAAATTAATTTCTTTTTTTCTTTTTTTTCAGGTATGTTACTCGTTTTATTCAACTCAGAACCGTATGTATTTAAAAATTAATGACTCAAGTTAAAAACTCATTTTTGTAAGTTTTTTTTTCAAAAAAAGAGGGTTTGGACAAAATTAATATTAACCTGGTTTAACTTCACAATATTACTTCCATATTAAACTTAAATGCTTTGAAAACAAAATGAACAATCGTCGATTTTACATTCTAAAGCCGCACCACACGAATGTGGAATAACGATATTTCCACTTGCAAAACCAATGTCCAGCACTTGTCCCTCGTTATTTCTTTTCAATATTCCTGGATGCTGTTCGTACTCAGACCTCAACTCACTCACTTTGTTGTAGGAAAAAAGGCGGCCAGAAGCATCAAAAAGTCGTGATATAGTTCTCTTAGCACTTTTCTGTAACTCTACTCCTTAATATAAAGTCGAAATTCACTCAAATGCCTAGCACAATTACAAATACTAAAATCGCCCAGTGGCCAAAATTCGGCCATTAAAATGCCCAAAACTGTGGGAAAAAATTTCACAGCGAATTTATACGAAAAAAAATGGTAAAAAAACACACCATGACATTTTCACCTGTATTTTCCAAAAAAAAAAAAAAAAAAATTACAAAACAAAATATTCCCAGCACATCTACTCAGTAATACCTTTCCAACGATATATATATCATCTCAATCGGTTGGGTAACCACCTCGCAATTGGTACCACACAAAAACTGCTTGCCTATTTATATATAGATACTTGGCAATTGCTAATTGCGTCAGTTTCGTTCATTGAGACAGTGTTGATTAAGGTGACACTTTAAAAAGTAAGAGAAACTCTTACTAGATATTATTGTCTGCCAGACCCTTCATACGGACCTGCGAAAAGTTTCTTCTACAAAGATCTAGGAAAATCCCTCTGTCCCACGTATTGGGATACACACACACACACACTATTGTCAAACCGGCAAAAGTGGTGGGTGCGAACCGACACTGTGCTAAAATTGAAAAGAAGCCATTTTACGTATTTCATTGGTTTCAAAATGATAGTTCTTCTATTATAGTTGACGAAATCACCCTCTTTTACCTTGGGGATGTTTTAGCAAATGTCCTTTCTAGCCAATTGAGCAGGTTCATGCTATAATTGTTGAACTCATATCATAACTCCTTAATTAAGGCAAATAATTAAATCGTCTTTGATCTGAAGGATTGATTTCTCCAGAACTTCCAGAACCATCAATTTAATTGTGAATATTTCATAACCATGTGCATGTGCAAACAAAAAACTAATTAAGAAAATGGCGTGCATTAATTTTTGTTCCTACGCTTCTAATAATTTATTTTCACTAAGTGCATATTTGGCACACATTATTTTTGCATCAGATAAAAGCGTTCAAAACCTGTAAACAAGCTCAAGGTTACAATATTGTAACACTGCACTGATGACATCTTATTGACCTACTTCCAACCCTTGACTGATGCTCTTAGTTTACATTTTTTTTTTTTTTCATATACTCGTATGCAAAGTATATTCCTCCTTTTGTAACCCCAATATGTGTGTGTGCGATTCAGTATATTGTAATTGTTGTAGGTTTTGAAAAAGACTCTACGACGTAGGTGATAGGTTTTGTTCCTATATCTGAGTTCCATTACATGAGACACTTCTGTGTCAGGCTGTCTAGACTTTGTTCAAAGAGATTCCCAACATGCTTTCTATTCTAATGTTGGAGCGAAAATTTGTCGCATATAGAAAACAGAATTCCATGTCATTGTGGTTAGGATGCGAATGTGTTCCGTTCCGTGTGTGTGATATTGTGAAACCAACAACTGCTCTTGCTTGCTCTATGTGCCCTGAGGTCTGATGAGCTCTGAGGAGGAACTGCCAGCTGCTGGCACTGAAAATGAAAAATAGAAAATGCTAATAAAACGCCTTCAATATTATTACTCACGTACACCTTAAGTATACTTTCAACCACAAATGCTGGCGCAAATGTAATGCCAATAAAATTTAATTGAACCTCTGCTCCAAGACCTATTGCAGTCCGCATTGTTGGGTGTTCGGAGATGATTTACACAGATTTGTATGCTTGACATCATCGCCAGTATTCAATAAAAAATTAATAAAAATTAATTTAAGACTGAGCTAATTATTTTGATAAGACAAAGTGTTTTGAAATGAAAGTCAATGCGAGGTGGAACGTGCAAGTTTTATGATTTTTTCTAACCATGTTTGAAATTTTGGATTACGCTGAGATTGAATTAATTTTTTAGCAATAGTTGAATAAACTTAGCTGTTTTGTAACGAAACGTTGGCGCTGTATAAGTCTAGATTGAGAATTTAATATAAGAGGAAATTGCTTTGCTCTACGACATAAGCGGTTTTTTGTATGGCGGCCCAAGCATTCAATAACAAAACTGTCAATCTCAGCTTTGAGATTCACATGGTCATTAGCAGATTGAAAAGTCTTAAATTGTTCATATCGTTTCAAATCACTAGAACTAGTGCAAATTCTACATCGCTTATAGCGAGTATAAAAAGAGTTGGACCCAGATGACTTCCTTGTGGGACTCCAGATTTTTCTTTCAAATAATTTGAAAACAAACGCCTGAACTGAATTATAAGGAATCTATAAAGGAGACGGTAATGATCCGAAGTACATCGATATCTTCTATTACCAAACCTTCCTAAACGCTCGAGCTGTGTTTTGGAAGAAAAATTAAAGTAATTTCCGTAATCGTTTCAACTCACCATTCTTTCCCGGCGTGTTGTCTTTTCATTTTAATTTCTTAAAAGTGTGCACATTTTTTTGGGAAAAGATCTTGTTTTCTGAAATATCTACTGCCTCTAACACTAACAGCATAACCATACGATGTGAAAAAAAAACTTAAACTTTGACAATATATGAGGCTTTTCAAAAAGGGCGGGTAGATGGAAATGTAGTAGATCGTGACGTCAATTGTGTGGCACTTGGTCGCGAAGCGCCGCCGGCCGCCGCGCCGTCCTAATGGAAGTACCAATTTTTCAAAATTCTTATATAAATACTTAAACTTATTTGAGCTAACAAAATACTCTATTTTACTTCTTGGATACCTAAATTTGAATTTATGAGAATAAATTTATAAAAATCTGTGTATAGTGGTTTTTGATAAAAAAAAGTTTTGTTTTGAAAAACTTTTTGAAAACATTTTCCAAAACAATTCGAAAACACCAGTTCATAGGTATTCAGCAAATACATTTATTCATAATTTTTGAAAAATATTTAGGTAATGGGCGGTTTTCAAAATTTTAATTTTTTTAAAAAATTAAAAAAAATATTTTAAAAATACAATCAAAATATTTTTCAAAATTATAGGTATGCAGTATAAATTGAGCCACCTGCGCCTATATTATGTGTGAAATATCGAATGTTTCGGTTGTGCCGTTTTCGATATAGCCGGTCCTATATAATGAACCGTTTTAAGACATTTAAAAAAAAAATTCAAATATATGATTGTTTGTACTTAAAAAGCTACACTGATTTATTTAAATCAAAATCATTAGAGCTGTTTTCGAGAAAAATAAGCTTTGACGTAACGATTATATGGCAGGTACCGTTATTTTTTGAGCTAAAAAAAATTCAATTTCCCCACTGTACAATACCTTAAAAACTCTATATACCAAGTTTAAAGTGATTCGCCCACCAGTTTGAACAGAATTTTTAGACCATCTTTTTTCGTCTTCGCTATCATCGTAATGTCATGTTTGAATGCTATCTCAAAACTTTTTTTTTCGACGAATGCGCATAACTTTTTTTGTCCAAAAGTGAGACCCTCTTCCCTTAAATTGAGATGCTCCAAAGGCCAGTTAACGAACAAACAACGCTTGGGCGTTGTCTTTCGTCATGTATTTTGATCTGGTGGGTCTGCTTCAAGGTCTACTAAATGCTTTCACGGTAAACGGCGTTGTTCTCGTCCGATCCTGCTTTCTTTAATATACGAACATTGGTTGATTGATCAGTCCAACCAAATTAGGCCACCAAACTTTGAAAAATCGACTCTGAAAAACTTGCGCAACATTTCCGCTAACGAACGAAATTTTATCACTCGTGACGTGACTTTCAATCGTGTAACTTGACATATTGTAATTTGGTTACAGTAACTGAATAATTAAGATAAGATTTGACAGAAGCTATCACCAAAACAACATGGCCGCCAAAATTTTCTAAATAGGTTGTCATGTTTGAAAAATGACAACGACGAGCGAACCCAATTGAAAAGACAATATCTGGCAACATTGTCAACTTTGAAAATAGAACAGCTGAATCACTAGATTTGAAATATCCAAAAAAATCATTATCATGGGTCATGTCTGGTTCAAAAAAATTATCGTTGGAATTGCATGAGGAACTTGCACTCCGGTGTCAATAACTACACACATGCACTGTGCTTGAAAAGACAAGTTTATGTTTTTGAATTCACCCTTTTAAATGAAAAATTGGCGACGCATAAACATTCCAGCACGACGAATTCTTCCAACTCCATTATCATCATCATTAAGAAACAAAGAAAAAAAAAACATATAAATTCTTATAAACAAATACCGTTTCGCTACTCGAACTTCAAAACCTACTTCATCATCAGTTTCTCTTCGCTAACTCTAACTCTCGAACTCGAGAAAAACTTGAGAACATTTGTTCAAATTCATCTGATTGAAAAATCCTCCAAACTATGTTGTCAAAGAAAATAAAAAAGAATTACAAATCCTTTTTACTTCTTCGATTTATACGTAAAATGTTTTACTTTTTTTTCCATTGACCTCGTGGTTCACCGGATTTTTCACTTCGTGTTTTATTTTCCCTTCACATTGCTCGCTCTCGGAGGAAAGTTCACTGCCTTATGTAGTGTATTTTTTTTTTTTTTTTTAAATATTAAGTTTTATTTTCCAGGAAAAAGAATGCCAGCAGTGCGTTTGCTTTCAAGTTTTGTCTCCCCCTCAGACGTCCTCCACTTAATATGTAGCATTAAGGATGTTTGAAAAGCAGCATCTTTTTCTTGAACGATGAAGTTGCATGGCGTGCTCATGGAAAACAAAACACGAGAAGATTCCCTGAATGAAAATTGATAATCTGCCCCCGTGTGGATACAAGTATATTATATCTAGATATAGATAGAAAGATAGATATAGAGTGACTGCATAAATTCGGAATAAAGATAGAAATCTGTTGCCATATCGTGTGCAAGGCGGGGCAACTATGCATTGGGTGCAAAAAGTCGTCCTCTTAAGGACCCAACGAAGATGGGTAGCGGGCGTCCTCCACCACCACGTCAGAGTCGTCGCCCCGTCAACAAAAAAGTAAATCCTATTACTTTCGAATTTTCCTCTACAATCGGTAGCAGCTTACCGCTAAGAAGATAAAGATTTCGATTTCGTACTTGATATAGTGAAATTTATAAGTTTAAGATCTTTTCTGTTCCCATACCTTCTTTTCTTCCTAGAGAACCTACTTATATTCTTGAGTTGATTCAAGTTCTGTTATACTCTAGTTGGAATAAGTTTCTATTTTTTTTTTTTTTTTTTCTGAATTCATGAGAGGAATGGAATATCTTCAGATTGAGAGGATTGGATACTTATCTTTTGGATGCAAAAGAATGCTACACACGGTGCATTGAATTAAGATGCATTTAATTATATATAAAAAAAAAACTAGGATATTTCCAATTACGGAGAGTCCTTTTAGACATGGGTTCCAGTTTTTCAGGAGTCGTGTAATCCGATTTAGTATTTTAAAAAGACCATCATCAGTCATGGATGGCACTATTTTCATTGTTCTATGAACTAAATGTGCATCTAAGTGGAATTATATTTTTTAAAGTTTTGAAGTACTTGAAGAAGACAGAATTTTTGTTTTGGAAGTATCTACGTAACCTTTAAAAACAACTTTAATACAAAATCTCATTTAATTTTTTAATATTAACAAAAACTGGTAAGACTAAGAGAAGTATTCTGCCTAAAAGTTTGAAACAGAATAAATGTGAAAATTTTTCCAATATAAAAGGTGTTCTTTTAGGAGTATATAACTTTAAGTTGGCATCACTGCTTTTATTGACAGCCACTTTGTCATCTGACATGTGATTTATCTTCAGTTTGGTCTACCATTTCATGCCTCTATGAAAACCCCCTGTTTATGAATGTGCTTATTACTGTATCGTGACGCATTTTCGTTTCATTGAGTTTCAAATCACAATGATTCTTAAGATGTTTCACTTCAAAAAACATTTTATTTAAACAAAACGATGAGTTGTCACCCCATCAAATCGATACAAATATGTGAAATAATTGGCAAATTAAAAACACAATTATTTGTTCTAGAACTCTCAAGATGCCAGGTGAACTTTTTTATTTATTTTTCAAATCTACGTTTGTGTCTTCATATGGGTAACGAACCGTAAAATGTTCAACCGTGTACCCAAATAAGTATACAGCATTGGACTGAGCACCCAACGACCCTCCTCCAAACACACTTCCACACATTCTTCAAATCAAAAAAATAATTTTAAAAGAAGATTTCGAAAAAATATAGACACTTACATTAAGAGTCTTTTTTTTTTAAGAAAACTACTTATCTAAAAGTTTATCTTTGAAAAATTTTCATCGACGCCTGAAGTTTCTCTAGACCTCTCCAACATTTCAAAAGCAGGAAATAAGAAGAAAAATATAATATATTTGTAACGGAAAAAGGAAGTAACTACACGTCCTTACCCTGAGATTCGTTTAT
Organism: Platycheirus albimanus; assembly: GCA_916050605.2. Lineage (NCBI taxonomy): Eukaryota > Metazoa > Arthropoda > Insecta > Diptera > Syrphidae > Platycheirus > Platycheirus albimanus. The sequence continues at coordinate 13,879,425 of OU696698.1, read as the reverse complement.
TACTTCCTCATCTCATACTCACAAATGATGAGGACAGAAGGTTGCAGGCAGGATACGAACAAAAAAATAAAAATGAGGACACAATAATCATCATTTTCTTCAATTTGAAACAGCAAAAGCCAAGATTTCCTTTTCTCGTTGCGTTGTCGTCGAAGGCATCATCATATAGCCAAGGCGGTCTCGGTATCCCTGTGTGGAAGCAATGGAGGGCGGCTCATGTGATGGTACCATCAGAAGAGACTTCTTCAATTCACCTTCTGTGTTGACATTACTATGCGAATAAGTTGTGTGTCAATTTGCGGTAATTGGATCTCCGATTCTTTCTAACTAAAGTAATGAGGCAGGAAAAAAAAAATATGGAAGTAGGTAGTTATATATATATATGGGCGGGATGACTACGTATCTTCATCGCATCGTGGAAAAACTGATAAAGTAGTTGGTCATGTATGACAAAAAAATTAAGTTACGTTTTGAAAATATTTTATCGTTGAACTGATGTTTTTACAGTCAGAGACGATGAAATTGATCGATCCTTTTGAAGTTTTTTGAAAGCCCTGTTTTGGAAATCAATTAATTCTGCCATGAGTACATGAAATAAGTGCACTTGTTTAAACTAAGACATGGAAGTGTTTTTTACGAAAGGAATCTTCTTTATGTAAGGATTTGTATTTTTTCGGATCAGAGGATTTTTCCTTTGTAGGAAATGTTTTACACAACTCCAAATCTGTAGGGCCAAGGTGCTTTTTTAACCTTCTTGGGCAGACCAGAGTTAGTGATTTTGTTATTATTCGAGTATTCGATGCTCCATTATACAAACGACAAATTTTCATTTTTTTTTTCATTATACCAATGTGTACAAAAATCCGATTAAGTGTCAAAAATACAATCCTGAACAAAATAAAGCAAGACTCACTCTACTAGAAATGGCCGTCGACTTACGCTCGAGTATAATTTTTCGATTTCGGTCAAGTAAAGTGGCTCATTCCCCAGCCGCACTATACGAATGTGACATGCTTTACCCGGCTCAACATCTCTTGTTAAATTTTTTGGGAAAACTCGTACCATGCTAAGCCATCTTAAGGGTATAAACGACCCCTTGAGAGCGATCCGAATAAAAAGTTTTGAAACTGACAACCTTAAATCAAGTATACATTCATTTTTGACGTTGATTGTTCATACAAAACATCAAACGACTCAGTTTCCAATCATTCAAAGAAGAATTTTGTATTCTTACTTCAAAAACAAAGTCTCACAATATAAGGTACCTACCTACCGTTCCATTAGTTTACTTTTAATTTAGCAGTTTTCAACTTCTTTTCTGTGCAAGCCACAAAGACACACGTTAACTTTGAACAAAAAGGACTTTTAAGTCCTTTCAATTTCCTTTTACAAGCAAAAAAAAAGCCTTCATTCAATAAGCATTCATTTAAAAAATGTGTGATGTGAAATAAGTTTGATGCGGGGGGGGGGGGGTCGCAAAATGTTCTCATAAGCAAACTTTGTCAGAGCTACTTCATTATTCCCATTCAAAAGATCCCACTATACCACCTCGCTCAAAGGAACACATCACAGACAAAAAAACGGTACCTACGAATGCACGTGTATGGGAGTTATCCTCTTCAAAAGTTTATTAATGAGCATAAAATGTTCCTGTTCATAATATAGTACATTCCATTTCAATTTATTCATTTTAATTTTATATAACTTCGTAGTGCGCCAAAATAAAATTTTAAAAAAAAGTCTAAAATACATTTTATATTTCAAACGTGATTTCAAGTTTGGGATACCGCCCACCGCTCAGCCTTCCATACTCCTCCAATCCGCGAGAACATATTTTAATAGTTTCAGCGAATTTTGTTCTAATCCCCCGCAGGATATTTTATTTGAATTTCTGTTCAAAGCCACTATACAGTATACACCCTCCTACTACCTACTACTACACTCTTATAAAACAATACATTTGCAATAGTAAAAAGTATATTTATGTACGTATATATAGTTGAAGAACGAAATATGCGGATGTTACGACCGACCATTAAATATGTATTTTTAGCTTGAAGGTGCATTTTTGAAGTTAATTGTTTCGTTTAAAATGTTATTGTGGAAATTCCGCGTTACGAAATTGACGATTGAATTGTATTTTTTTTTTTTTCGTTTTTAATTTTAAATTTTGGATTTTATGAAAAACTGCTTCGGGGGACTTAAGTAAATTTATGTATTGCAGAACTTAATTTAATTGCCATGCCGTTCAGTTGCAGATGATTTTAAAACAACAAAAGCTTACGGCACGGGGTGGTTCGATGTTAAATTTGAAATCGAACAATTTAGTGATTTTAAATTGAGATCGAATTGTATGGTTTGAAGTTGAATAAAAATATATCTACGATTCTTCATGAAAGAAATTTTTAAAACATAGCTATTTAATATGGATTTTTTAAAACTAAAGTGTTGAAAGATAATCAAAAATTCTAAAACCATCGAAATCGTTGCCAGGTTGTGCAAAATTATGCATTTTATGGCTTGAAAGTTTAGAAATGGAAATTTTTCTTTGCCAAAAAAATTGTACGTGTCAGCGGCGACGCAACTTGATTGCATTCCGCTTATCTCGCCCATGTTCAATTTACTAGAAAAATATAAAATATTTTATGAATCACCCTCTGAATAAAAAATAATATTCATAATTTAATCTTGCCGGCAATCAAGAACAGCGACATAAAGAGTGATTACGCATGTACCTTTCTCTGTGAATTTTTTGGTGGATTCATATCAGCCTCGGCAGCCATTACTAGATGTGTATACTTATATTATTTCACCTTTACATTGATCCGTTCCCATTTAAAGTACACAATTTAAACAGTCTTCAAATAAAGTATACACCAGCAACCAGCAGATTTTTTCAGCTCGTACGCAAAAACAAAGTGTCACGTAAATCAATCACTGTTCTCTTTCTATGCTGCCAACACCATTGTATTTATAATCTATAGTACTCCCAATAAGAGGAACATTTGTTGTGCCATCTATGGACGAAGTTCACAAACACTTGATTGGTGGGTTAGAAGTGGTTTTTGTTTAGATTGCCATGGGAAGCAAAAACAATAATTGAAGATATTTGATGTTAAGTAGACAAGACAACTAGCGCCGCCATTGACAAAGTTCAAAACTTAAAAAACATGTTCCATGAAATTACTACAAAAATGTATGTACAATGCCAACACCAATCAATCATATCAAATGACTTGCACTTCATTCATTTGTCACTGGGGACATAAGGTTCTCATACTTTCTTGGCCAAGGGTGATAATAACGGCAGTTTCGTTGATGTACGGGTGTTGGCTAATAGTCTTCTGACCCGGTTGGCGTGAATTCGGTTAGTTAGTATTGAATTGCCGAATCGGTAAAGCTTTAAGGGGTGCACCCATTATAAAAATTAAGCCATCATTATCTACCCAAATCAATTCGTCCTTATTCAGTTGCTGCCACTTTTAAAAAATTCACAATAATGTACATTTCTTCAATTTGAAAATGTTTTTTAATTTGACAGTTTGAAGCTAAAAGTGTCACAAAAATGTTTCCAATCCGTCATTTTTAAAAATGAAACGATTAACAGTTTGCACTTCTGATTACTCATCAAAATTTTCTGTCCCAATCCCAACCCATCAGCATTGCAATGCAATTCAGCAACCATGGAAACTAAAAATTCCAAAACTGTCACTTTACCTACTAGTCGTCATTCAAATAACGTAACTCTTCCATCCACTCACTTAACTTCCTTCACTGTTTATATTCAAGCGTCACTGTCATGAAGCTTCAAAAATCAAATACATTCGCTAAAACTAATGTATTGCCTCAAGAGTTCTGCATCTGCACAACATAATTATAAAGTCAACTTCATCTTTTACTAAACGAAAATACCGTTATTGTTTATATCCAGAATATCAGATAAATTACTCTTTGAAAGTGATGCTAAGCGATAATATGACGTAGGATAGGACGTAGTAGCTTTATTCCCTGATTACTCCACAAGATGAAATATCAACAGGAGAACGTTTGATATAATGCTGTTGTGTCTGTCTATCTATCCTCTCTATAATGTTGGAAAATCACGAAGTCCTTTATGCATTGCTATTAAATGTGCATTTCCCTAAGACATATCCTTTTGTTGTGTCAGATTTCCTCATGGAGCATTTTATGTATTGTAGTTATATCATGCCGCAAGGAAAATTATTTTACTCGGTTGAATAGGTATTGCCAGATGAAATTTATTTTATTTTATAGTGTGGTCTGTTTATGAAAATAAAAAAAACAGGAGTTTTAAGGGTTGCCTATTTTTGCTTCGCGATCGTTTTGGAACGTTGTAGATATGATATTGCCTTTTTACAGGGTTCTTAGGGCCTCACCTTTGAAATTGACAAGACCTGCTTAGGTGGTCGTATGGGCAGCAAAGGTATCCAGTCTTTTTGGACTAACACGATACCGATTTCAATCAACACTGGCCACCCATACGTCAAGTGCTCGTTGCAGAGATGAAGAATCCTCGGTGTTTTTTTTTCGACTTTCAAGAAGAAATAAAACGCATAGGTAATTTAAGTAATGGTCAAGCATTAAGCTTTATTATAAAGATAAGGGCTTGCCGTTATGTTCTGAAAATGACTTCGGACAAGTGGCCTCCGCGGCTGGCTCGAATAAATTCCTGGGCGATTATGTCGACTGAATATTGGACGCATGCGTAGCGCGAACCGAACAATTATTTTGGAAATAAATTTGCACGATTTGCAAACTTTGTTCAGGAGTAAGTCTATTTATTATGAATTTACAAACGAAACAGAGCATAAGCCAAGTGACAGCTGTCAAAAAGAAAAACTCCGAAAAAAGTATTGCCAGATTGAAAACATCAAGTCTAAAAAACCCTTAACTTACTGGTGGACTTAATGGTCCGTCAATTTACCTTCAACCAGCTAGTCCAGGTCTACAATCAAAATCATAGGACTCAAGACGCTTCCCTGGTGTACACCATAACCCATATCGACTTTGTTGTTATGTAAGAAAAATCCCAACTTTTTGCATTAGAAAAGTGAGGGTCGGTGCAAAAAGATTGGAAATTGATGCAGCTTTAGGATGTTGTTTTACATTTTCTGAATTTTTGGACCCCGACTATCCTGAGCGAAAAGAAGAGGGCGGTGACTGCAAAATGTTCAAACCTTCTCTAGAGCACTGAATTTTACCAAAATCAGACCAAAGACAGATGTTTCTTTACACTTTTCTTATATTTTCTGTGACTGATTGATATCTGAAGTTCAATTTGTAGTTAAACAATTTAAAATGTTGGGTAAATAAACTTTCCCAGAAATGTTATTCTTTTAAAAACTGACCAGTATTAAACATCAAATGATTCATGGTATCAGTCGGTTTCAAGTCTAAAGCATAGTACACAGATCGAGGTAAATTTTTCTTCACATTTTTTCTCCAAACATTAGCTAAAATTAAAGCTAAATTTTGACAGAAGAGCGTTGTGTAGAAAGTGCCACTACAAACAGCTGTTCTCTTAAAATTGATGTCAAAAATTGTTTTTAATGATTTTGAAGTGAATTTTAAAAAGTGCTCTAGCCGCAAAAAGGATGATCAACCCAAGGCAATAATTGCATTACTTTGGAGATGGCGTTTGACAGAAGCTTTAAAGCTTTTTGTATTTGTATATGTTCTCGAAACGACTTTTTGTGATTCAACCCCATACCATTCCCCCTTTTAACTACGCTCTGAAAAAATCTGTTAAAATTTAGTTTGAAATGAATGTGCCTGAAAAATGTACACTGGGAAATTTTTTTTTTTTGAAATTTTAGCTCGAGCTGCGTACTTAAAATAAACTACGGGTGTGCCGCAAGGGTCGGCTTTGTCGCCAATTTTCTTCCTCATATTTATATATATCAACGACTTGCTGCTTGATGAATCTTTTAACCTGTTCTTTCTATCAGCAACAGACATTGGACAAACAAATAAAAAACGTGTAGAGTTGTTGGTTTTTGAAATAAAATAAATATGTCGGTACTTGGTATTTTGGATCTGACTGTTATCTATTTGGAGCCACAGTCTGGTTCAGAACAAAAATCGTCCACTGAAAGCAATAATTATTATTACAAACGCCACCGTAAAGAAAAAATTGGTCTCACATCTTATATGAATGATTTAGTAGAGAGTCAGAATAAGGTTTTAAAAATTAAAGGTTATACAATTTAATGAAAACAGTAAAGGCTATATCACACTGACAGTGAATTCACTGACCACTGGCAGGCAGTGACGTCAAAATCGCGTCACAATGCCGTCAGTGAAGTCATCCGTAGTGTTCACTGACGTGTTCACTGACCAACCCAAATCGCGTCAGTGACTGACTCAAAAAATGACAAGTGTGATAAGAAGTCACTGGCGCATAGGACCACTGACAAACTTTTATGACAAGAGCGTCAGTGTACTGACCCTGTCCCATCACTGGCAACACACGAAGTTTCTCGTTGTGCCAGGAAGAAACCCCGTCAGTGAACTGACCTGTTTTTTGATATTTTGTTTGAAAAATTTCAAGTACCTACCGTATTTTTTGGGAAGTTTTGAAAAAAACTTTTTTTACCAATTTTTTTTTTTTGATTTTTTAGAGCTGGCATTTTCTAGATCACGAATATGCATTTTTGAAGTCGCTAGGTCGCTTAGTTTAGCCGCAAGTCAAGTTTAAAGATGTCAACTTTGATGCCTCTAGCACGTCTAGTTTAGCCGCAAATCGTGTTTAAAGATAAAAGTCAATTTTTCATATAACCAGCAGCTAGAGTTTTCCGCCTCAAACAAATATTAAAAAAAAAAAAAAAAAAACTAGGAACTGACAGCCACTGGCTGTCGGTAGTCAGTCAGTGTGATAGCAAAACTGCTCACTGACCCGATTTCGCGTAAATTTCACTGACTCTACTTGCCAGTGTCGAATGCCAGTGAAGCATGTGTCAGTGTAATGTGATAGTCAGTTTTTCAGGCGTCAGTTCACTGACCAACTCGGAGAAATTTTCACTGACTCGCAAGGGGTGTCAGTGATTTTTGGGACACACTGGCACAGGCCTGCCAGTAAGTGTGATAACCATTTTTTCTCAACTGACCACTGATGAGCAATTGCTTCACTGGCGTAAAAATCACGTCAGTTTTCGTGACGACACTGCCTGCCAGTGGTCAGTGAATCCACTGTCAGTGTGATATAGCCTTAAGTTCTTTGAACATTCATCGCAATGTGTTTTGACAATTCGAACAATATTTGTGTGAATCTCATCTCGTGAAATAATCATCTACTTTCTTAACTTACACTATTCTCCTGCAAAACTTGCACATCTGCTTACATTTAAGACATAACTAAACAATCTCAGGTTTCCACAGAGACTCCTTCCTAAAACGTACCGCACGAATGTGGAATGTTCATTTGGCTCAAAATTGCATTTTTGATACACAAAACGTTAAAAGCAAAATTGAGGAGAACTTCATTAACGAATTTCCTCAAAAGCTTACGAAATGAAAACGAAACTATCAAAATTCTTTTAACCCATTTTCAAGTCCATATCTTTAATTTTTCTGCTTAAACTTTTAATTTTAAGTAAACAAGAAACAAAAATGCCAGGATCAAAATACTTTCCCCGACCAACTGCCAAACGCAACGCCACTGAAGGATAATATTATTGTTTATTTTATCTGGCAATATTACTCCAGCACATATATGTACGTGATATATGTGCACAATATATTTTACTCGCATATGCATCAACATCAACACTATAGCTCATGCATCAGCAGCAAGTTGCATCAGCAAAGCCAGAACCAGAGCCAGAGTGAGCGGATGGATAAAAGGCGGTCTTGATTGTTTGGGTACACACGCTGTTGGAATTTCGAATCTGTGAAATCTATGCAAATTCTAAGTTTGCAAACAGGTGATTATTGTAAAATTTGTTTTCTCTTATAGAATAAGGATAGAAGGTTGGTTTGGTTGGTATTAGGTAACTACCTTTACGCTTTACCTATACCTGCCAAGCCAAAACAAGGATGTTTCCTATCCTTTGTGTTGAATGTATAATGTATATTGTAAAAGCGAATAGATATTCTTACAGAATATAGGTTTGTGCATAGGTACCTATGTATATCTGAAAGGCTATATAGGGGGAGGAGGTAGAAGAGGTTTTCAAGATTTCGAAGTTATTTGCTCATTAATCTTGTTCAGCGAAATGCAGAGTGTACATTATCGCACATCCACATAGCATTTATACAACATATACATCAATGTGTCTATGTATGTAAATTTAAAGCTATCTTCGGAGAAGTGATGTGTCTTTGTTTTCTCTTACTTGTTGTGATCCAGATTAGGCAAATGCTATAGGAATTGTTTATGCAGATGCAAGTTAATGTTCTATGGATACGAGACAGGAAAATCTGCTTAAAGTGTTTATTTGCTTGTTTTTGTTCTGGGGAAAGGGACGTGAGTGTGAAGAGAGCTGTTGAGAGATTAAGATTGAAAATTCATTCCTTACGAAAAAAAAAATTATAATTGTTTCTAGGAAAAAAAGAAAATTATCAAAAACAAAGATGATTTTGAAAAATGAGTCTTAATTTAATTAGGAGCTTTAAATTGGAAGAGGTGGTCTATTTTCGGGAAAATGATACAAATGCTAAGTTTGTCTTGATGACTGGAAGCAGTATAACCCGTGTCAGGCACATCGTCCATACAAATACACATACTTTATTTATAGAAGGCCGATCCTACAAACAATAACTCAACTTCCGACTCCATTCAAAAAACTGTTACACGTTAATATCACAGTGAAATCATTGTTACGGGTGATTTCAGTAAATAAAACTCTACGCTGCTGTGGGTAAGAATTTCTCTGAGCTAAACAACTTGACTCAGCTTGTTAACGAGCCAACTGAAGTTGCAGTTCATTACGCAAAACTACGTTAGACTGTTTCTTTTTTTTCAGCCTTTAGACACATCAGATCATTGCTTCATACGATTATCTGCTAAAAGCAAACTTATGGCAGTTCAAACAGTTCTTTGAAAACTTCAATTATTCACAATTTTTGCCACATAGTGAATGAGACTGGAAGTTCCTAAAGTTCTCGCAGCAATAGGTTCACAGGTGATATGATATGATGTTCTTGATCGAACAGTGGATCCAGTCTTTACATGCTCTTGGAGAAAGCAAGATTATTTTCTTTTTTTAGATATTTTACAGACTCTTGATTGAGCTTAGTGTAAAGTTGCATTTCTGATGCTTCTATTAACGTTGGCTTGGGAAGTTCTTAGTCATATATTCAGAAATTAAAAGTTGGTGTGCCCCAAGGCTGCATTTTATCTCCGACACTCTTCTGAATTTTATCAATGCTCTCTTGTTTATTTTCTAATCCACTAAATTGTTTCGCTCATGAAAGCAGTCGTATTTGTTTCCAGCTTTAAAACAGTGTTCTCCAGATGAAGACTAGGGCAGCATATGATTAAATCGTTGAACACTGATCTTCACAGCATAGTCCAATGGAGAATTATCAACCGTGAAGAATTTTATGTTCACCTCACCTCGATCATATAGGATATTTCAATAAAAATGGGAAGATTTTAAAATGAGCCCTCATTTCGATAATAAAGTTATTTTTTCGTTTGGACCATTCTAACTTGTCATATTCGTTATTTGACATCAGTTAACAATAAACAACAAATATGACAGATGTCACAAAAAAAAACAAGTGGTTTTAAAATCTACCCGCGCCACCCTACAACTACATGCTTTTTATTCCTCTGTCGATCAATATTATAATGTTGACGGACAATGGAAGAAGTGCTAAGACTCATGAATGCTCTTACAACTAAAAGGTGTTTTTTTTTAGACGTGTAGTTTTTAATCTGGCAATATTTTTTTCGGAGTTGGTCTTTTTGACTGCTGTCACTTGATTTATGCTCAGATTGGTTTGCCATTTTATAATGAATAAACTTTCTAGTGAACAAAGTTTTCAAAACGTGCAAATTTATTGCTAAAATAATGGTTCGGTTTGCACCACTCATAGCGAGCTGTGTCCAATATTCGGTCGACATAATCGCTCAGGAATTTATTCGAGCCAGCCACGGCAGCCACTTGCCCGAAATCATTTTTAAAACATAATGGCAAACCCTTATCTTTATAATAAAGTCAAATTCTTGGCCATAACATTAAATTATATGCATTTTATTTCTTCTTGCAAAATAAACGTCTAAAAAAAACACCCTTTACATACAAACAACATTTTTTGAATAGATGGATTTTCTCTTAATGTAGAGGTGAAGGAACTCGTAATATATGGCTTATATAATAAATCATAATGAGTGAAAATTTGAAGCTGAATTTTTTTTACAGGTCCATATCGTACCCTTAAAGGTATCTTCATATCAAATGTAAAAATATGAATTAAAACGATGTCTATTATCCTCTCACCAGCTTGTTTCATTCCCAATGTTAAAATAAATACAAAAAAAAAATTATTAATAAATGAAAAAAATTTACATTCTACTACATTTTTTTTTTTTTTTTTTGAAAATATTTTCCTCATTTCAGAGAGAAAACTTTTCGTTGGAATGCTCAACAAAAAGTACAATGAAAGCGAAGTGAGGCAACTATTTGCTGGACACGGAACAATAGAGGAATGCACCGTGTTACGGGATCAAAATGGACAAAGCAAGGGCTGTGCCTTTGTTACGTTTTCAACAAAACAGGCAGCAATTGGAGCAATTAAGGTAATTTCAAAAAACTATATACAATATGGCAGTGGAGAAGCAAGGAGGGAATGTATGGGGTTGTTTGGTATGCAATATGCATCCTGATGGAAATGTGCATAATATACAATTCTTGAATAATGAAAAAGAATGTTTAATGAATGGACTTAATGTGAATAGGTACACTCTTGTAATATGGAAAATAAATTAATGCTGAAAGGGAGAGTGGTTCTTGATGATGGTTATGGTATAGTATATATGAAATGCTCTAGACTCAATAGAAGGGAGCAGTTGTAGTTGGTGGAAAGATGAAAAATTCCATTTTCAGTGCAATGGACATGAACTGTGATTTTCCATTATTGCTTTTTGTATTATTATTTGATCCAGAAGTGGGTCACAATGCGCCGAGAAATATGATTCTAATATTCATTCACATTATACTTACAATAGGATGAGGATTTGAATACCAAAGCAGCAGGGGGTTACTTTTTTGTATTCTTGAGATATTTTTTATTATTTTCTTGTTCCAACCGTCTTTGTGTTTTTTTTTTTTTTAATGGGGAAATATTTTTTTATAGAAAAATGTCCTTAGCCTTGGATTATTTTTCTTTTTGTGATTTGAAGGAACAGCGGTTGCATTACAACTTTTAATAAGTTTTTGAAGCTGTATTTTTACTTTACTTACGTAACTATAGGAACAACCTAAAAGACATAGCGTTATCCTTGTATTCATTCAATAGCTTAAACAGTGCGTAAGGATCGAGTTTTGTTGTTAGTTTTCAGATGGGGGTGAGCCTTCAGTGATATACTATTACATAACAGCCATATTTTTGTAGACACAGTGATATATATTAAATTATGAAAGTAATTCTTCAGTGAGAAATTATTGTGGATGTTACCGGAAAATGTTTTTTTTTTTTTTTTTTTTTGAATTTCAAATTGAAAAGAATATTTGTTCCTTGCAAACATTTTTTAGAGGGCCTCAGTTGTTGACTAAGTTTTGGGTTCAATTCCTGGGTACACCTACGTTTTTTTCCGGGGTAATGCCTCTTTCGAAGAAGTGAAGAAAACCCTCCAAGAAAAAAACTTTTCATGAAAAGTTCAGCACTTTTAACTGAAAAATTCTAGATTCTTACATTTTGTAGGTTATCCTTGTCTCATTCTTTGCTCTTCGTAGTTTACTGTTTGATAGTTTTTTTTTAACAAACACATGGATAACTTCAAAAATTATTTTCATCTAAAATGAATTAGGAAACGCCTTGTAAATTTTGTACTTACGACTAAAATTTTGGTGTACCTCAGGGCTCCATTTTGTCTCCGACTCTCTTTTTTATCTTTTTAAGTTCATTCTACATCAGGCTTCTGACCAATTTAATGGTTTTTATCTGATGAGCGATGACAGATCCCACAGCATTGTTAAGCTTTTAGTAGTTGTCATATTTACTAGCTTGTTTTTTGGATGTGGAACTACAATAGCAAGGATGATAGAGAATTCTACAACTAAGAATCCTAAGCCGTGAGTTACACTTGCATCTTTAGTTCTGCAATTTCGGTTATCGTATATTGAACAGGAATATATCTTGCTTCTGTAGCATATATCCTCACGAGACAAATGTGGAATGCCTTCCTTTTCCTTCTGTCCATTGGAAGTTATTTCAGAAAAAGGATTTCAAGTCATTCTGGACTGAAATGAAATGGGCCTTCAATTTTAAAGGTGTGTTTTTTTTTTATAATAATGTACCTACTCGCTTTCAAGGGGTTATATACCGTCATTGTGAATCAAAAATATATTCAGACGAAATTTAAGAGAGAATTAAATTTAAAGCTTAACATTTAAAAATTTTAAAAGCAATCTTTAAAATTGAAATACAAAGAAACATCGTTTGACATTATGACACTTCCCAGCCATGAATATTAAATACGTTTAAGGTCTTTGTAAGAGGTTTGACTTCAATGCTTGGGCACAGCACATTTCAATTCAATGCCATGCACATTCAGTTTCATAAATAACATCAAATCATCATTCACTATGTAATGCCAAGCAGTTGGCCAGGCCCAGACACCATCCGGGGACAATTGTTGCTTTACAATATACATTTGTATATAAACATAAGGATAACAACAATACTAGGTACTTTACAACAACACAATACCGCAAAACACAACCGTTTTACAATGAAAGTTCTTCCGTTAAAGTTCAAATGCCAATGCAAGCGAAAGAATTCGGGTAAACGACCCAGAAAACAATGGTCCCTTAAGAGAGCCATATTTTAAAGAGGGGAATTTAGCAAGCAGGGGAGATGAGTAATTGAGAATATTGTTAACCAAATATTCTTAGCTCCTCAAAATTTATAAATCAAAGCCGTAAATAAGTTGAGCCATTATTTGAGTTGAAAAACACTTTAAAGGACACTTAACAATATTTTAATGCTTTGCCCCTTTTACGAATTAATTGAATAACCAATGCACTCAGTGCGCCCTTCAGTTTTGTATTCCATTTTAGCAAAAACATTTACTGACAACGTCTTTATTAAACAATAATTTTTTTCAAACAACACGTGATGGTGAAATTCACCTTTATCTTAAATGGTTTGGTGCCTGGGTAGACATGACCAAAGAAGGTACCTTCTGTCGCCTGTTGATGTTGTTAGAAACAGCAAGGAGCCATATAAAACCCTCGTACACAAATTGGCGACAGACATTATGAGTAAAAAAAAAACCGAGTAAACAACAAATGGCGGAAACCTCACCAAACTGTTAAGCAAAGGAGACAAAAAGCGGTCTCCAAAAACCTAAACACTGTCGGAAGTTTGTAATTTAGCTGTGCGCTGTGTGTACACTACTCGACTCAACTGTGCTGGTGCTGTGCAGGCAGTGCATGCCTCATAGGATCACTATGTCCTGGGAGGATTGTTGTACACATCTTTGGCAATTAATCATGGCGTGGAATACAAAAAGGCAGAAAAATAAAATAATGTTTTTAGTAGTGTGCTCAGCTCAGGGAACATATAACACCACCATCACCATCGGTTTCATAAAGGCAAAGGATGTTTTGGAATCCTTTTGATATCCAATCTCTTTTTTTTTCAAAGTCTGTGCAAAGATACACCTACGATAGATAGGTACGAAAAAAAAACGAAATTCATAACACGCTGTATTACTTGCTTTGTATCCAACGATCCTATCAGTGGGATTATTTTTTTCTTCTTGCCTTGATTCCCTTGGATGGAAACACTCGATGAGGGAAAAAAAATAAAGGTTTTGAAATGAACTCCCGCAATGAGATTGCAGTTCCAATAATTCCTCAAAGCAACATATTAATAATAGATTCCGCAAATTCTAATGAAATTGCGGGCATTGTTAAGCTCAAAAGTGTAGTTTGGAAGACAAGAGACAGTCGGTATTGAAAGTTTAATCGATTTTTATGATTTTATTTTGGAACAGTTCCATGCACCATGTCATGAATCAAAAATCAGGAACCCTTCAAAGCATTAAAAAGAAATAGTGGTTGATACACAAATATTTCCTGATTTTTTTGGAGTACTTGCGTTACTTTTTTTTAAACATTTCGACATGGGTTACTTCTGAGACTTCACCCAAACTGATTTCTCAAAAATTGCAATACAATTCATCTTGATTCCCGAGTGGCAAAACAGCATTTTCTATCTGTTACAGATATTAATTTACTAGTAGTTAAGTTTTTCTACCACTTTTCATAAGACCCACAAGTTAGTTTCTTGCTCAACACACTGTAACATTTTATGCTTCCAAAAATAAAGCTATTTTTATGCTCGCATTGTTTTCGTTGTCAGTTCCATCATTCATCAAACCTCCAGAAAGAGGATCTACTTCCTAATTACTTTCTAACCGTTTTTCTCTATTTAAGTGGTTCAAGGAATAAATTCTTTAGTAAAGTGTCCTTTGTTCAAAATTGATCCACTACCAAGTGCGCCGTGCCTCGAGGCGTGTGTCGCGGTCGCGCCATCACTTACAACGATGTAAAACCAATATAATTACAGGACTCCTTTCATGTTTTATAATGCAAGCTACCGCGTCGCGACGGTCTCGACAAGACCTACCTGCATCCGAAGCAATACCTTCTTGCCAGGATGCACTCAGGCAAAATGTCAATCTGCAGAAAATGAACAACAAGGAATCAAGTAAACGTTGATGAAGTTCTCTTACCTCTTTTTTTTTTTTTGTATTTTGTGTTCACCCCGAAGGACATAACGTTGGACGACGCCGCTAAATAATGTCAACAAAAGTGAAACAAGTCTGTTGCGTTAAATAATCCCCGGGCGAGAAATAAGGTGTCCTTTTGAAGGTTGTAATACTTTAAAAGGCAATATTATCCAACAGGAAGCAAAATGAACTGAGTGTACTTACAAGGATAGGGCTGGGGCTGGTGTTGGTCATGCTTTAACCAAAACATTAAGTGAAACAAATCTACTGAAACTAATGAGTTTTTGTTAGCCCTAGGGCTTATACAACATACGGTGGAAGGTGTCATACGTAAATAATTTTGTCCGGGACAGACTGGGGCATATGTATATATGGAAACGGTTGCGGGTTGTGAATTTTGGCCTTGTGTCAATATAATTTTTCACATCTCAACGAATGGCACACGTATCTATCCGATTTGACGTGACCAATTCGAGTAAATTGGATATGGCAATTGGCACTTTTATTGTTTATCATTTTCGTTTGCAAATTGTTTTGCACGAAAATTGAGATTCGTTTTACGTTATTTGGTTCAGAATGGAATTGAGAAAAGTTAAGATACATTAAATCAAAGGTAAAGAATGATTGGACAACTACATAGCTCTGCGTTTCCTATAAAAATTGATTGGGCTGCAAGGTAGATGGAGCTATTTTTATGTTTGAATTGCTAAGACAGAGCGGTTAAAAGAAGTTGCCTTTGGTTTTGGTTCTTAAATCGTGCTGGGTGTTAAATGGCGTTGAAAAATGCAGGACTAGGATGAACTTATTTAAAACCATTTTGAAAACTATTGGGTTCATTCATTAATAGTACTAAACGGTGTTTTTTTAGACGTGTGGTTTTTAATCTGTCAATACTTTTTTCGGAGTTGGTCTTTTTGACAGGTGTCACTTTATTTATGCTCAGTTTTGGTTTGCCATTTCATAATAAATAGATTTACTTCTGAACAACGTGGAAATTTATTACCAACATAATGGTTCGGTTCACGCGACGCATCACGCGCTGTGTCCATTTTTTTAGTTGAATGATGAAGCTCATCTTTGGTTGAATGGATACGTCAATAAACAAAACTGCCGTATTTGGAGTGATGATAATCCTCAAGTGTATGTTGAGACATTCCATTCCTGCAGAATATCAACGCACACACAGGAATGGTTGAGAGTCACATGCCCCGGCCCCGCTTGGAGCTGTTGTGCCAACAATTTTATTTTTGTATGTTGAGACACCGTCACATCCTCAAAAAGTCACTGTTTGGTGTGCTCTATGGGCAGAGATCATTGGTCCATATTTCTTCAAAAACGAAGCCGGCCATAATGTTACAGTCAATGGGAAAAGCTATATATAGCCATGATTGATGACTTTTTCGTGCCTGAATTTGAGGATGTTGATGTGGACGATTTTTGGTTCCAACAAAACGGCGTGTTCTAGTGAACTTATGTCCAGGTCCATCAGTTCATCAATGTCATTAAAAATGTATTTTCCTCAAAATATTTTCCGTCTTTAAGCAAGTGCAATGTATGTTAGGGGGTGGGTAATTGTCTCCTCCTCTTCTCGTGGCGTGTCTAATTTTGGGACTGTGTCCTGTAATGGCATTTAAAAAGTGTTTTTTTTTTTTGCTAAATAGAACTTTGAGTTGGCAGCACTGTTTTCATTGACAGCAATTTCGTCATCTGATTTATCTTTATTTTGGTTCGCCATTTCATCATGAATCGACTGACGCCTGAACAACGCATGCAAATTCTGCAGATTTATTTTTAAAAAACATATTTGTGCTCATGAAACGCGTACTACGTCCATTTTATGGTCTACACAATCGTTCTGAAATTATGTTGTGCCTAATTAACCTCAAATTGTTTTCGTTTTCCAGAACCTGCACCAAAGTCAAACCATGGAAGGATGTTCGGCACCCCTAGTCGTTAAATTTGCCGATACCCAAAAAGAAAAAGACCAAAAAAAACTACAACAGCTGCAAGCAACCTTTTGCGGTAATGGTTTGACAACAAATCCAGTATCAACGGCTTCAGTGGTATCCCGTACAAATCCCACCGTCCAATCTCTAGCAGCACCAACATTAGCTCAAAGTGCAGCTGCTATTGCTGCAACCCCTTCACTTATGGCTGCCAATCCACCACAACAGACTTCACCTTATCTAGCAGCTGATGCATTGGCAACCCCAAGTCAAATGCAATACTTTCAACAGCTGCAAACTTTTGGAATCCATCCACAATTTTTACAAGGTAAATTTTTTTAGATATTAATTTTTACAAAAACAAATACATAGTATATATATTTATTTTTTAAAATTATTTTTATTCATACAACATACACATACTACCAAATGTCCTTAAGTTTTGATTGTGTTTGAAATCATTTATGTTTACAAAAAAAAAAAGTCCGTTAATATTATTTGTTGATCAGACCGACAAAAAATACTGTCCTTTCCTTGTTTTTTGTTGTATTTTATATTAAATCCTCACTTGTGCAATGAAAGATACAAAAAATTAAAGCAAGTGGCTTTATAAGAAGGACTTTCCAAAAGGTGAATTTCACTGACGTTAAAGTTGTTGATTTTGAAATTTTTAAAAGTTTGAAAAAACATGTACACTCACTACGGTAAATATGAATGTGTCATGAAAATTCAAAAAAACATCATACAAACATGGAATAAATTGAAAAACAAACGAAAAACTTAGTTAATTTTTAACAAAAAATTGAATAAAACTAATATATTTTTTAAATAAATCACATACGAGTACATTTTGTCTTCCAACTAAAACAAATTAACATAAGTTTAAAAAATTGAAACAAATTACAAAAATTTAAAGTAAACGTCAAACACCTTCCAAACTAGTGAAATTCACCAAACGTTCTCCAAAGCTAACCAAACCACGTTTAAATGTTTTAAATTGATTTTGTTTCTAAATTTTAATTGTAATTTTCTGTGAGTTTGACATTATGTGGCTTTTCGACATAAAAAAAAAAAGAAAACAATCAAAAAATGTCCTTTTTTATCTGTTCTGTGTGCTCCTAAGTGTCCTTTCTAAAAAGACAAAAGTTCATATATGTACATATAATAGCACCGCCAGTTTGCATTGCATTTAACATATGTGTGCGATGAGGAAGCTATCCTTCCTGCATATAAATATTATAATTCTCTGTTGTATACATTTTGTGTTATCTATACTCCTTCCTATATCCTGCTGCGTATATAGAAGAATATTTAAATGTCATGCTTATTCCCAACTTTATTTATAGTGTCTCAGGACTTCCAAGAGTGATGAGGATAATTTTTCTTGCTGTTTCTGTTTCCCTGCGCTTTACTTACTGCAAAAGTCCAGAACTCTATACATATATTTTTTTTTTCTAGGAAAGCTTTATGTGTTGAGTTGGTGGCTAAATGTTTCAATCGTTTATAAACCAAGGAAAGATAGGACGAACAGAGAGAGGTACATTAATATGAAGACATACATCCTTTAGAACCAAACAAAAGTGTTGTTGAGTTTAACGTTGGGTTATAAAAATTGTAGAATAACTGCAAAAAAAAAAAAAAGTAAAACACATGCAGATAGGACGAAGGATGGACTTGTCGACGTTTCTATCTTCAATCATTTTTAGATTTACATATTTTACGGTGCCCTTTTAACTTTTGCTTTGGAATTGCCATGGGGGTTATGAGCTGTGAGGAAATATGAGGAAAGAAATGTAAGCGCTACCGCTTTAATATAGGCATCCGAGGGTGTTGGTAGTCGGCGTTTTTTTTTGTTCGGTTGTATATGTTAAAGGCAAGAAGGACAATGGTTGAAAGTTAAGAGACAGGAAGAAATGTCATGTCCCTTGAATACTTAATCATTTCGGTGTGGAAATCGTATGGTTTGAGTATGTCCTACAACCTACAGGATATATTATTCTGACACGAAAATCATTTTGACGAGAACTGAGTTTAAGTTGATGGTTTTGTAAAATATATTACATGTACTGCATATTTCATTTAAACCTATAAACTCCATCAAAAAACAGCTGTCCCTTACCTGTTTCAAATATTGTATGAGGAAAGGATTGATCAAAGAATATTTTAATTCCAAAGTTTCTTTTTGAAGTTTTAACGGAATTCTTACAGTTTAGAAAAAATTTCAGCTAATATCTGAAATTTTCGTTACAAAATCGTTACTGGTTTCTACAACTTTCCTTTAAGGACATCCCTTACAGAACCAAAATCCGTACACTTTCTAACGGTTTCCATATTAATTTCACTTCTTATCCATTTTCATCGATTGTGTCTTTTTTGCAATGCAGAGGTGTGGGATTTACCGCAGTACCAGAACCATTAAGCTGCATAAAAATAACAAATTAATTGAAAAATGAAAAATTACAGTGAACCATGTTCCATGATAGAGGTTCCATGTTACATGTTCTATGTTCCATGTTCCATGTTCCATGTGTCATGTTCCATGTTCCATGTTCCATGTTCCATGTTCCATGTTCCATGTTCCATGTTCCATGTTCCATGTTCCATGTTCCATGTTCCATGTTCCATGTTCCATGTTCCATGTTCCATGTTCCATGTTCCATGTTCCATGTTCCATGTTCCATGTTCCATGTTCCATGTTCCATGTTCCATGTTCCATGTTCCATGTTCCATGTTCCATGTTCTATGTTCCATGTTCCATGTTCCATGTTCCATGTTCCATGTTCCATGTTCCATGTTCCATGTTCCATGTTCCATGTTCCATGTTCCATGTTCCATGTTCCATGTTCCATGTTCCATGTTCCATGTTCCATCTTCCATGTTCCATGTTCCATGTTAAATGTTTCATCCATCATCCATCATCCATCATCCATCATCCATTATCCATCATCCATCATCCATCATCCATCATCCATCATCCATCATCCATCATCCATCATCCATCATCCATCATCCATCATCCATCATCCATCATCCATCATCCATCATCCATCATCCATCATCCATCATCCATCATCCATCATCCATCATCCATCATCCATCATCCATCATCCATCATCCATCATCCATCATCCATCATCCATCATCCATCATCCATCATCCATCATCCATCATCCATCATCCATCATCCATCATCCATCATCCATCATCCATCATCCATCATCCATCTTCGATCTATCTCTCTCAATAAAAAAAGCTTGTTCTAGGAGGACTCAAAATCGTGGCTCAAAACATTATGAGACTAGAATTTCTCCATCTTTCCGAAAAGCCAATGGATACCGTCTCAGTGAAAAAAGTACTATACAAAGAGATGACAGCACTGACAAATTTGCGTGACATAAAAATATCCTCCAAGGGCGGATCCTACTATGAAAGCATATAAGCGCAAAATTTAAGGCCGCTATCATTCCTGCAGAATATTTAGCACACACATTAAGAGATGAGCATATTAGTCACTGAAGCCTGGCACTGTTGCTGACAGCTCTGGAAATACACTTTGCTTTATTTCATTGTCAATTCTGCTCGCTTTATTTTCATCGTCTAAATTTCTACTTAAATCTTAAATTTTTCTAAGCATGGTGTGCTAAACATTTGTTATTGTTTTTTATGTTTATTTCGTTAAAATTAGGTGCTAAAAGGATATTTCAAGTGAAACTGACTTCTTCGTATGAAGCGTACTTACAAAAAATACTACACACTGATATGGTTCGCTTTTCAACTGCCATAATCCTCACGTTTCTCCAGGAACAAGAATTCCATATCCCTGAATTTCGTTCAACTTATATTCCCTCCGTGTAGTAGCAAGCAGGACTAGTGCCAGCAAGTAATAGTGCAGCAGGGTTGTGACCATGTTTAGAAAACTAGCTTCTATACTGGATCTCTTGGAGTGTGAGTCACAAATTGTTAAGTCAACCTTATGGGCGCTTAAGTGTAACCCACGTTGCGCTCTAGTTTGTCGAGAAGCACACAGCTAAAATGTATAATAGAGAGCTGTGTGTAGCGCAACTTCGTCCATGATTTGTACAACAATGTCTATTGTTTTGGATTTTGTTTTCTGTTCCCCTCAAGTGGTTCTGCAGACGTGTCGAGGAACGTGAAGTAGGAGACCAAGTTGTTTTCGTCGTCGTCGTCCTTTCGACTTTCGAGAGAAAATAGTCATTCCAAACCCGAAGCCATTAAAATGCATTATATTAAGTACCTTTTCGTCCGCATTGCTGGTTGTTATTTTTTTTTATTTTTTTTTTTTTTTTATTTTTTATTTTACTTAAGAGTTTCAATTGTCCTGTGACTTAAATCTGTATGTTTGTGTGTATGTTTGTAGTGTGTGCAGGATATTTTTGTGTCTATTCTGTGGAAAGAGGAGAGTTCGAAAAAAGCACCTTTTTGGCCAGTAATGATCGTTATCGTTGGTTGATTTTTTAAGCGTTACACCGGCTTGGAAAGGATATGCCAGACGAATTAAGGAGCAAAATGTAAATTTCACTGCTGATGCGATGCCCATTGTATCCGCATTGAATTCACTTAAAGCGAAATGTTATGCAGTAAAATTTTAATGGCGATTTTATTGAATCAGTCAAGTGGTGTTGAAATGCTGAAAAGTGCGGTGGTTGAAGACATTTTGCAGACCAGAAGAAAAAAAGAAAATGGAGGAAAACAAAAAAAAAACAGAGTTTTTATGTGCGGTATTAATGTGCAATTGATGTTTTACAGAGTTGCCAACGATTAAATGAAACACAGATCTGTGATATTTTTTCGTGTAAAATTTTATTGCTCCATTGTGTGTCCTTGTTGTTGATTTATTTGAAGAGCGAAAATGTAAAATGGTTTCACATCCGCCCTCATTAATAAACACTTGAAATTCAATTAATTTATGTTACAACCAAATATTTTCAAGAGCAAATAATTTTGCACTCATGAGATAACTTGAGGGTATAAATACCAACTTTTTTTTGAACACAGAAGCTTCTGGCAGGGTTTAGTTAAGGATGGGTTTCAAACTTCTTAAGACCTAGCGCAGAACTGGAAGTTTTGTTGCATAACTAAAAAAAATTTCAAGCAACTGCTGCTACCAAAGCAAATTTATTTGAGCAGAAAAAGAATTTAAATAAAAGAGGACACAAAATGGAGCCCTGTGGTATGCCAGTTTTCAATTTGAATATTTTAATATTTAATATTTTAAAACTATTACCGTGGTTTTCTGTCATCGGCAACAGATTGAACTACAGTCATTCTTTCTTCCCTTTTTAATCCGTCAATTTCTTACAATCCTGTCAACATTCTTTTCTTAAACTTTCTTATATTCTGTTCAAAATTCCTTTCAAAAGAATATGTTAAAAAAAATCCTCATTGTTAGCAAACAAGGTATCATTTTACAACGCACACTATTTTGCAAAAAAAAAATCCCCCAAAGGCTTGTGAAATTTATATAGTAACTTACAAAACTTTAACTCAAAAGCACAGGAACAAAGAAATAAAATAATTTCCATTTCACTACCCACCCGCGAGAAAAGGATGATAAAAATCACAAAGTTAAAAATCATCACTTTAGCTTGTGTGACAAGTGAAAAAATATAAACGCTATATGTATGTATGCATCCTTTCAAGGACTTATAGTATGGTATTTTTGTTCTTATCCACCACATAGCTAGACCAGGCATAAATATTTATAATGCCTTGCACATACATTTGATATTTAGTGAAGGATAGCAAAGTTATCCTTGTGATCCTTTTTAAAGGAAGGGTTTTGGCCCAAAGCGTATACTGTTGTTTTTTTTTTAACAAGACTTTTGTGTAAAGAGTACTGCAGTGTATGCAGAAATTTTTTTTTTAACCACATGCATGAGATATGGAGGAAAAAAAATTTCTTAGAGGAGATGAAGTGCTTGTTATTCTTTTGAGAAAACCGCATACTTAAGAAAATGCATAAACAAAAGGAGTAGATTTAGTAAATTTCATTTTATTCAACTTTGAATATTCCATCCATCACGTGTGTGGTTAAATAAACTCGTTTTTTGTTCTTCAAACCTGAAATTTGTTTTTAAAACTATAAAAAGAGTCTTTACAAATTTAAGGTTATGTGATGAACTATTCACATAAATAGATTCAATGGAAACAAATCTGAAACAGCTTGCTTCGAGGGTACAAAGTGTTCAATCCCACTTCTGATAATATTTTTTTTTACAAATAGCTGATTCTGGAATTGATGTGTTATGTAGAAAACAACATGACAAATTAAATTTTTATCCCACTTCTGATTTTTTTTTTTAATGTTTGGGGATAAAATATTATGTTAAGGCAGAAAATTGCAAAATGTCAAAAATATGTTCGTTCCACAAAAGGTGGATTGTATTACACCAACCCAGAACGCAAAGCTATTCGTTTCTCTCGATGAAAGTGCTACTCATGGATAGAGGCATGCGAAGTGGGTTGTGCTTAAATGTAAAAAGATAGCATTGAGGTTCGAAGCATTCAATTCCACACGGTTCGTAATTCCCTATTGAATTGAGTTGAGTTCGGAATTCAATGAATTTATCATACTCTGCCACTGCAGTTCTACATGAGATGAAAATAATGTTTACTTAAAATTTTAAGGTTTTTTTACTAGCTTGGCCAGTAGTCTTTTTAAAAGGAAAAGAAAGATGGTTAAGAATTTTTGTTGTCAAAGTGACTTCAGACTAAGGTTGCAAATATCCAACCATACCAACCACAGGTGGCTGCAAAGTTAAGTCGGCGAGCATAAACAAACTTCTGCCCTTCAGACTGGAGCTCGAATCCATAAATCTAGCTTAGAAACCAAGCATTATGTCAATTATTCCCTACTGATATTGCGAAACATGTATTATAATAGTATGATCCCACTTCTGATGTCTTGTTCGTTGCATTAACTACACTTCGTAAGGTTTTAGTTAAAAATGTAACATGTGAAGTTGGCAAAGCGTGGTGCATTTGTATATAGTTGAATCCCACTTCTGATACCACGCTTGTTCTAAGTGCTTTTTCAATTTAATATTTAAAAATTCAGATTAAAATTAGTTACGCTATAACTAACAAACAAAAACTGCACAACTTGTGCTGCAGTAGTTTGACCCTTCTTCTGATACCATTTTCGTTTCGAGAACATATAGTTTTACACATTTTTTGCATCCATAAAGTTCATACATAGACTTTAAAAAAAATCCAGTCCTGAGAAGTTCAATCCCACATCTGATTCACTGGTTCTTTTATAAATGTGTTCCGATTTCGTCTCTTACAAGCTAAAGTTAAAATGTTATAAAATCATTGAAAAACTGGGGTTGTTCTAATTTGACACCACTTCTGAACCATTTGTATTCGTATTCACTGAAACATAGAGTTGTATCCAAGATGCTCAGAAATGAGAATACCTTTTGCAAAATCCAAGCTTTATAAGTTCTAGCTAGAATCATTAATCATCCATAAAACTTTTGATACAAACTGCCTCTGCCCTCCATTTACTCCGCATTCTTGAAATAAGTTCCATTTTTTTTTTTGTGAAGACCCAATCCCACTTCTGATAAACATGATCATCTGTTACGATACATATTAGGATCAAGAGGAAATGTTTTCGCTAATCTTTTTCTATTAAGCTTGTATTTTTGAAAACTCGCATAATTTTTGAAATGATTGTATCCCACTTCTGAAAAGCATGATTAAATTGTTTCATCTTGTTTGTATGTAAGTAATTTGTGTTACTGTTATATATTTTGTGCAACACCCAAAAAACTTCACACTATCCCCTCCCACTCCTTAAAGTGATCTATTCAAACAAAACAAAAAAAAACATTTCCTTTGTTGAATATTGAAAAACATTGTATTTCTTGCATTTTTATGTATTATTTTGAATTTGATTTTAGTTGAGTTGTTGTTGATTTTTTATTAATACATTTTTTTATATAAATTTTTTTGTAAATGTAAATAATCCATTTTTGGGTGTGTGTTTTCTTCTATGTTTTATATTTGTTGATTTTTTGGTAATGTCTCTTACGACTCTGTGGTCATTAAAAAAAAAATACAAAACAAAAAAAATCGTAAAAAAAAACCAAAAAAAAAAATATGGAAATATCAGGACTAAATTTCCCACCGGATCACAGTGCAACAGCTTTATCGGCTACCAGCGGACTTATTGCACCTATTTCCATGCAGAGTTTGGTCTCGTTGAGTGCTTTTAATCCGGCACATCATCAATACCATCATCATCCGCACCAGCATCAGCATTTGACGCATCAGCATTTGAGTGCAGCCGTCCCAGCTAGTCCAACACAGCCCATTCCAGCACAATTGGCAACCACACAACAGCCTGGATCGCAAACATTGTGTAAGTAAAATTTAATATTTCTTTTTTTCTTATTCATTTTAAAACAACAAATATAATTATTATTATTTAGATTTTTGACTAACATGTAGTTTAGAGTTGAGTGAAAGCTAATTTTGAGCAGTTTGACAGTTTGGTGAGACATTATTGGCAGAAGCATTAATTAATAAATTACTTGAGGCGTTTTAGCTATATTTTAACAAGCGCTTGTATTTTGAACATTTTGTATTTATTTTTTTAAATATTTGAATGTCTTATGATGGGTGGTTCTAGCATTTTTAGCTATTCTTTTAATGAAGCTGTCAATTACATTTGTCAAAATAAGGAATCACTCCGGAATGCTTTTTGGGTAATTTTTTTAAAAAAATTGGAAGAAAAAACAACTGAGTTTAGCATCATCCTTAGAAATTAAATTTGGTAAAGCAAAGTTGGCAATGTGTGAGTGCACAAATAAATTAAATGCTAATTGAAATCAATTTTTTGTCCTATGAAACTTCTTATTTTTAAACTTAAAAGAAACCTTAAAAACAATTGCAATTAGTGCAACAAATAATAGATCTGCTGACGTTGAACAGAAAACTAGCTGAGCATGTGATTATTTTGTGTGAAAAAGGGGAGCAATTCTTACACGTGCAATTAATTACCAATTAACTTCATTGGATAATATTACAGCAATTATTATTTTCTTCTTTTTGGTTGTAATGATTGTTCATGTGAAGTACGGCGACTGATAAAAAGTACAAACACAATTTAACTTTATTACAAGTTTATAACTAACACTTAATTTTTTTTGTATCGTATAAGAAAATTCTTCAATATCTGATAACTTTGTCTATTTCTTGTTAAAATTAACGTTCCATCTTTGACATTCCTAGACAATTGATTAATACTATTTTATTTATACAAAAAGGGTTCTTAATTCGTCTCTAAAGAGCTGATCTGGTTACTGCATTTTCTGAACGTCTCCTGATAACAGCTTTCCAATCGTAGATCGATTGTTGGTAGTGGCAGGTGATGTTCGATACATGGATCTGATTCCGAACTTCTCTCAATCCTCTTACTTTTTTTGACCATACCGGGGCTAGTGTGTAAACAACGTTACTCCAACCATCAGCTGACTAGGTTACAAAACTGTCACTTTGTTGTCACTATTGTTGTTTTGTTGGCTCAAGCCATGTTTAACCAATATTATGATCATGACCTACGTTTTCCTGAAGGGATAAATTGGTTTCCAGAATTCTAGTTATAGATAGTGGTCATTTTTTACTTGCTCTATAGGGCAAGTATTGGTTTCGCGCAGAAAAAAAAATCGAGGTTTTAATCAAACATGACATTACGATGATAGAGACCCCCAAAAAAGTGGTTTTCGCCATACCGTCCGTGGGTCTGTCTGTGCGTCTGTGCGGATGTGCAGATGTGCGGATGTGCGCTTTTTCACGTCATGCTACAGCCTAAACCGCTTGACGGATTTTCTTCAAACTTGATATATAGTAGTTTGAAGAAAAACGGTTGTCGAGGTTTTTTTTATTTCGTTTTAGCCCGGCTCAAACTGGTACCTTTCAAGTAACGTTTTTTTCAATTTGGATTTTCTCGAAAACGGCTTTAACGATTTTGATTAAACTCAAAATTTAGCTAACTTTAAGCATTTCAAACAAAACTGCGTTTTTCGTTTTTGGTTCAAATGGTCGTAACAAAAATCAGGTTTAAACGGCTTTTTTTTTAAATGGCCATAAGTTCGCAACGGCTTAATTTAATTGACTCAAACATCGTTTGGCATAGTTTTTTTTAGTGTTCTATAAGAAAGAATTGCAATTTTTTCAGTTCAGTTTTAGCCAACTTTTTTAGGTTTTTTCTAATTTGCTCAAAAATGGCTCTAACGATTTTGTTTAAACTGTGTGTGTAATATTCTTTTAGTGTTCTTAAGAGAACTGCGTTTTTAGTTTTTGGGTAAAAATGCATATAAAGGAAATCTGGTCTTGACGTCTTTTTTTCAAATTGCCATAAGTTGTCAACGGTTGTATCGATTTCAAACAAACTTTGTTTGGTATGGTTCCTTACAACTCTCTATCAGATGGCATTGCATTTTTTCCAGTTTCTCTTATTTAAATGGTGGCTCCCATACAAAGATCCACAAGGTTTTGGCCAATTTTTTTTTGGTATTTTCTAATTTACTCAAAAATGGCTCTACCGATTTTTATTAAACTTTGTATTGAATATACATAGAATGTTTTGAAGAAAACTGCATTTAAGTTTTTGGCTACAAATGATAATAACGGAAATTTGTTTTAACAATTTTATTAATTTGGCCATAATCAGACATTTATATCATTTATAGCACCCAAAAGATGACATCTAAATTTTAAAAATTCAAAGGTTTCTTAACGTAAGCTCCCGCTCGGGTTTTCCAGTTTTAACCAAAATTTTGTAGTTTTCCCCAAATTTTTCAAACAGGAGTTCTTCATATTGCTCGAAAACTTTGTTTTCATCGTACTATTGCACCCACAGAGCAAGTACGTGCGACCCAGTCAGTCGGGCATTTTATTTGACAGTCAGTTTTGAACTCGCACTCGCACTTTATTCAGATTCAGGGTTTTCTTTACATGACTCACTCCCAATTATGATTACTAGTTTTCGTCTTTGGGAGAGAGCAGGACAGAGAAGGTATGGGATAGTCTCTTTATACTTACGATAATAGGTACTATGTATAAGTCAGCGTTCGAAAAAAAAAATTTTTTTGGACAAGCGAACATGACATTACAATGTTAGAGAAGCCTAAACAATTGTGCACGACAATTCTGTCTGTCTGTCTATCTATCTGTCTGTCCATATGTCTGTATCGGAACATACAGCCTAAACGGCTGAACTGATTTTGTTTAAATTTGGTACATAGTATTATTATAACGTCCTATTGAGGGTTTTTTGGAATTAGCATTATGAATTTTAATAAAAAACTCATTTTTCTCAAAAACGGCTCCTACGATTTCGATAAAACTTTCTGAATAGTGTTTTTTTGATTAAACTTTATGTTTTGGTTGGAATAAATTTTTCAGAAAAAGTCTTATAACGGTACCTTCCATAAGACCGGATTTTCTCGTAAACCACTTGACGGATTTCGATGAAATTTTTAATGTAGGTAGAAGTCCTTTTATATACGAAGTTACACTATTAAAACAATTTTTTTTTAGTTCAAAAATGGGTTTTATTGGTGATTTCTTAATGCAAAGTACTAAAATGAAGATATATGTAGTTCTTATGCCATGTTGTTTAATAAGGGTGGGTAGATAATTACACGAACAATTGTTTTGATAAATAAGTGATACTTTCCAAGCAAAACTAGCATCGCTAACTGAATATTAAATAGCTAATATGACAGCTTTCACCAAAACAACATGGCCGCCACAGGCCAGCAAAATCTACCCGTGCCAATTGAAAAACCCTATAGAAACAAAAATAAAGTGAAATAACCTGATAGCTACAGCTCCCTGCTTCTGACTTTATTTCCGATGTTAATATCAACGAGTCTACGCTCAAGAGACACCAACTTAGTTTTGGCAGTGGTAGATAGTATTGCGATCACATCAACACCTTACGAATAATCCTTAAACAATAAAATCGCAGTATGACATGTCGCCCTACCGTCAATTTCGAAAAAGTATTTGGTCGTGTTAGTTGTGATGTAATCTGGAGATCTCCTGATACGTAAGGCGTCGTTCGATAATCTTTTTTGCAGCAATATTATTGTTGTAATAAACAATAGAAACCACATTAACTTTTCACTTCAATTTATAAACAGTTGACAAAACAGTTCACGTGTAGGTTGTATCCCCCTACCAACACCAACCAATATTTTGAAAATTTTTTCCTAATTCCAGAAGGAGTTTTAAGTGCTGCTACCGACATTATCTTCCGGAAACCTAGAGAGAGAAACTATCAATGTTTTTAAGAAGTCGGCATTGGAAGCTTTATAGAGCTTATATTTAAAATTAACATTTTCAGCAGATTTTAAAATATTTAAAACGTAAATACCGTTCATCCATTGAAACAGAACAACTGCATCTATTTGAGATGGACCTCTGCTATGCTGGTTTCTATGTTAGATAAACCTATAGTGTGCATATTTACATAGAAATAAACATTAAAAATTAAGAAATACCATGACAAAGTGTGCTGACCCATCAAAAAAAAAAAATTTCAAACTCTACAACAGTCTCAAATTAAAATAACAAAAATTATGACACATGGATTGAGAGCTCCCAAAAAAATTCATAAAACAGGGTTAACATGCCGAGCACATTTTTATAGAACCTACAGACAAAATAAAAGTTTTTTTTTTTACTTTTAGATATAATAACCTTATTTTTTATGTTGCATAGCTTTGTACAAAATTGAATCTCTCCACATCTCCCCGGTTTGAACCCGGTTTTACAAAAAAAAAAAAAACCCAAACAAAGAGGATAAAAAAGGATATTTCGAAATATTTCCATGATTTTGATTGTGTCCTTTTATAACCCTGTCATAAAACGAAAACGGAAAAGGTAACATCCAATTTTTTTTTTGTCATCATGAGAGAATGTTCTCTGTATCTGTATGGTTAAAAAGGATAAAGAGGCAGGATGAGGGGGTCATTTTGGATTTTATTAAAAGAAAGAGGATAGTTGGACAGGACACACGTAGATATAGGTTGTAGGTATATGGAATATGCAGGACATTCAGCTGATTTCGAGGAATTTTTGTTTCTTTTTTTACGTCATCCTGTATTTACCTGTAAACATTTTATTGTCTTTTGTTTGTTGCCAGAGTTTAATATTGCAATTTTTACGATGAAAAATTCTTATCGAGGATATAATATCTTGTTTCGGGTTCTGCTTTTGATGAGCACGTCTGAATCGCGTTGCTTGGTTCGTTGGCTACGTGCGTACCGAAATTGGGGTTAAAATGTACCTACTGTGCTGATGGAGGTGTGTCTGTGTATATAGGCATATATCTATGGCTTATATGACATGACTTTTTTTTTTGTATAAAAAACACTTGAAAATTGAAGAGATTTAAGGATTTACTGTGACAATTGAGGTTGAATTGTTTCAATTATTGTCTTGTTATGCTGTTTATTTTTTTGTCAATTACTTGTCAAATGTTCATTGTGACAATGAAAAGCTGAAATTAGGCCAACCCAAGGAAAATGCCAATCGTTACAGAAACAGATTTACGGGAAGCATTTTTGTTCTTTTCCGTCATTAATGTAGAATTGTCGGATTGAAGTTTAGGGCTCAATTATCTTAGAATTTACTTTCTCATTTTGGGAAAGGTAAAATTGTCCAAGCATTCCTAATAGAACAAGGGATTATTCTTACAAAAAATGATATTCGTTGCCTTAGTCTAACGTCTGGTAGAGTATGGTATAAGAGTTGTAAGACAATTTTGATATTTATTTATAAAATCTTAATAAACAGTTGCTCACCCTACTGATATTTTTGAGAGATTTGAGGCACGTTATAATTCTCACCACGACAACCCTGTTAAAGCTTATTAAAATCCATATTGGTCAAAGTTACATACAAATATAATATCTGCATAAATTGTTGTAAATTTTAACTTGATACAAAAATTAAAATGGTAGCTCTGGGTTCCTCAACCAACCAAAAAAAAATCGTCCACCCCTTTAAATTTAAAAGAAATCAAAAAATCTTGATTTAAACTGTCAAGATAAACTAGTATTCAAAGATACATGAAACTCTTAGTCCCCACGTTGGGCGCCAACTTATTTTTTTTTGGTGTTTATCTTGTGAGAAATATTAAATTCTTTCAGTAATCTGTGTGCTTACTTTTATTGAAATAATATACTTTAAACTACTTAACAGGGACTGGAACTGACGCTCTCACTAGTCCATATGCTCAATCTCTATCGCATTTGACCAATGGCACATACGCAACGGCAACAGCACCACTTACAGCTTCAGCACTTTCAGCCGCAGCAGCAGGAGTAGCTGGTAAGCAAATCGAAGGTCAGTTAAATAGTAAAGTTTTTTCATATCATCCAGAGGGTCGTCCCCACTTGGGAGGATTTTCTGGACCTTAAGATGGATATTATTTTAATTCCATGTCTCAAATTATTTAATACATGGAATTTAAATTATATCAAGCGAAAATTTAATATAAAATTGAATATGGAAATAAATTTACTATTACTCTTCTCTTTACAAAATTTCTAAAAAAAAAAAATATGAAAAAGTCTCAAAGACAAATTTACCAATTTTTCCAACTTTGTTTTTTTTTTTTTTTTTTTTTTATTACAGGACCCGAAGGAAGCAATCTTTTTATATACCATCTACCTCAAGAATTCAATGACACCGATCTCGCTTCAACATTTCTACCCTTCGGCAATGTCCTTTCTGCGAAAGTTTTCATCGATAAGCTAACCAATTTGTCAAAATGTTTCGGTTTTGTGTCATTCGATAATCCCATATCGGCGGGTGCAGCCATCCAAGCTATGCATGGCTTTCAAATTGGAACAAAAAGGCTGAAGGTTCAATTAAAACGTTCCAAGGATGCTGCAAAGCCATACTAAGGATGGATATATTGGATGTCCTTGACACACACACACACAAGCACAAAGAGAATAGTTTTGAGTTTGAAAAAATACCGTCATTCTTTAGTTTTCTAATTAAAAAAAAAATTAATTTAATTTAAATTTATTAAATTTAGTATCAGCACCTAGTTGTTATAAGTAAAATATTATTTTAATAAGTGTATCTTTTAGATATTTTAGAAAATTCCAAAGTACATTGTGCCTTAGGTTAGAAATTAAGGGAAAAACAAATGGAAAACAAAATAAATATTTAACTTAATAATATTTTATTTTAATTTTGTATATATTGAAAATTATTGTGTGCAGCTATGTCAACTTTGTGGGAGTTTCATTTCGAAGAAAAAACGTTAATTTAGATTTTAGTTTAAAATTCCTTAATTTTATTTATAACTTTAAAAAAAATATTAAAATTGTTATTGGGAAATAAAAGGAACGGAAACTACCGAATATAAGAAAGGTTTCATTTTAAGTGGTACCAAGTATTTACATTTTAAATTAAATAATTACAACTAATTGTAGGTTTTAAGAAAATTTGATTTAAATTCTAAATTTAAACATAAACACGTGGTTATTTAGTCTGTATTCAAAAATAAAATATTATATCACGTTTATCAAAAAAATTATTGCATTTAAGGAGGAATACAATTTAGAAATATGAATTTCTTGTGTTTGGTTCCAATTTTCTTAACACAAAATTTTGGGTAACAGTATACGTGCTTGAATAATATATTTTTTTTAGTTTAAGACCAAAGAAATTAAATCAAAAATTGCTTAACCAAATAATAAAAATCAATGAAAACAAAATTAAATCAAAGAAAAATAGCCAGTCCATCTTGTTTAGTCATTTTTTTTTCCAATTTTGAAACATCAATTAAAAATATATTTAACAATATAATTGAATATATCTAATAATTTCAAAAAAAAAAGCAATAAAAGCAAAGTATATAGAAAAAGTCTGCTATTATAATTTAAGAAAGTCAAAAAATAGCTTTTAATTTATTTTCAATTTAAATTAAAAACAAATAATTTTATTTTAATTAATTAAATATTATAAACTATTTACCAAAAAAATTAAAAAACTTTGTTATGTATATTAATCACAGTTGTAGGTGAAATAATATTTAAGTACTGTTGGATTATATACAATTATTATTGTTAAAAATAATATTTAAATTCATTAGATTAAATTAAAGTAATTATAATGATTTACACACAAAATTGTTAACACAAGTGTACTTAAGGCAGTTGAAAATACCTTCTACTCTAGTTGTTAGAAAATTCAAAAAAAATACGTAGGTACATTTTACCAAATTGTATGAAATTTAGAAAAATTATACAAATAAAATTACAAAAAAACATCCGCTAAATATAATTATTATGGGAACAGAAAACGTTTTCTTATAATTAATACAAAACGTAAAAGCAGTCAATAGAAATGTATACGGATCGGAAGGTAATGATTTTTGGCATTCTTGTCCTAATTACTCAGTTCGAAACTATTCAGCCTCGAATCTAAAATCAAACAGAACTCTTGCCATTGTTAAGGCGCTATTTATTTCCGCATTGAAAAAGAAATCGCAACCGTAGTAAAATAAATAAATAAGAACACTGATAAATTTGCTTGGGAAAACCTTGTACGGAAAAAACACAATTATTTGACTTGCTTGTTCGCTCGTTCAAAGAAGACTAAAAATAATATTATATTTTACACCGCTCGCAGGTCGCATGGAAAATATATTGACTAATACATAACATAGGTTAATATAAATAAGTGTTGATTGCTGTGTCTCTGTTTGATATGTTACTCGCTGCTCAGTGCTGTCTTCTTAAGATTGTAGGATTTTTTCCTCCGTATGGCTCCCATACGGAACAGTCATTGCTTCTCTAAAAATATCTGGCTGTCGGTTGGTGGCTATGAGCCATTCTAAGTACATTGTTCGTGATTAAAAGTGAAAAGTACATGGGGGCCATGTGAATCCTCCAATAGTCAGACATATTTTCTGGTAATTAAGGTGCATTTTATGAATCATTGGGATCCTCCAGTTTTGTAAATAGTCAGCAATATACAGCCATCATGAGAAAAGTAAGGTTATGTGGTAGCTTGTTGAGAGAGAGCTTGTTTCCGGAAGTGAATCTATATAGTTAAATTGTAAGATGAGACTGCAGTTTAATTGGCTGGAAATAAAGGGCTTTTCGATAAAAATATGTAGATCTTGGAAAGGAATACAAAAAGCTGTGTGTAATATATTAAAAATATTTTTTTTTATATTTGGAAGGCCCTTCGGCTTCTTACATTTGCCGAGATCCAAATATCCCGATTTCCAATTACTTTTTCACATAGATCCGGCTGAATATGATCGATGACCTGTGTTAAGTTCACCTCAAGAACATCGGTTGATTTTGGTCTGCATCATAGAACTGTGTCTTCAGGAAACACCACAAGAAATAATCTAGCTCAATTTAAACGCATGACCTGGCACCTGGGTGATCAACTCGTGCCACCTCTGCAAGAGCTTACCTCTGAAGAATGTGAATCGTGGCATCCGCTCTATGGCACGAAGTGTTGCCGCCATCTTGCCGGAACCACATGTCATCTACAAACTACTATCATAAATGTTTGAATTACGGCCACAAGAATTTGTTTTTTTCTATTGTTCTATTAGCGCTCGTCTTCCTATTTCGAAAACCCATGAACCAATTACGCCGCCTGTCCAAAATCCATACCAAACGGTAACTCTTTGAAGAAGCATTGTCACCTGGCGAATAAGGTGGTTAGTGTTGTCCCATATACAGTAATTTTTTAACAACAAAAACGCGCCTCATTGCTAAAGATGACCTTTTGGCTTTGAAGTATGAAAAGAACACACATGTTCTTGAATAGTTTTAATTTATTTCCCCCGCGGCCTTTAGCATAACATTTGCTTCCGAATTTCTGTTAACATATCATTTAAGATACACAAAATAAAACAATTTCAAAACCAGTCAACCAATACAAATACACAAACTCAACATCATGGAACATGAATCCCTGCAGCTGAGAGTTTATCATATTGTGATGTTCATTTTTTTGAAGAATAAATCTCCGATATAGCATATCTCTCCTTTCTTCTTTTTTTTTGACTGTCTTACATGCAGCAAAAGATATATAATAAAAACAAAATTTAAATAACAACCATCCATGGTATTTATAGCAATAAAACATTTATCCTGGGGCGCTATGTCAACAGCACATCCAACAGATCTTCGTCTTATTCAACAAAACAAAGTATACAACAAAAAGAAAACAACACTAAGCACAAGAAGTAGTATGTAGTATCGCTCTACACTTTTCCATTCTCAAATACATCTCTTTTATTTCCCTTATCTTTTAGTTTTATATAGCCCCCATAGTAAAAATGTCCTTCCCAGAGAAGGAGAGCATCACAAAAAACACATCGAACCATATCCTTCCGTATATCCAGTTGCAAAGAATACAAAACACACCGAGTATACGGAATACAGAATACAGCAATACAAAAAACATCAAGATAAACCGACAACGTTACTTGAGGCAAACAACAAAAGAATTACGATTTTGCCACGAGGCGTTGGGAAATCGCAATTGATTGATTTAGCCAAATTTAAATAAACCCACACGTCCTTTTTCTCTTCTCGATAACCTCAGCCAAATACCACTCTACCACACACCATATCCAGTGTAGTGTCCTTGTTGAAGACAGACAGAATTATATTCAAGATGGTTTTCTCAGACGTAGAAGGTGTAGGTATATGTGTTTGGATGGAGTTATGCAAAGATTTTTGGTTTCAATTCATAGAGTGTTTGTGCATGAATTCCTGACAAACACACAAGCAACTTTATTTGTTTCCCAAGGTCCTTTTCACAATGTCGTTTATTCAATTCAAATAAAATCGTATTATTTTACATCAAATAAAGTTCTTTTTTATTGAGAGGTAATAGAAAAGATAGCCAGCTACAACATCAGTGAAGGAGTATAAAACACACACAAAAACTTGTGAGAATAAATTTGTAGGATTATGCACAGCGTAATAATAAAAAAAATGATAAGTATACGACACAGTGACCCTATAACAACAAAATTATAATAACCATCAAACATGGAATAAATTCAACTTGAAAAGAAGAATTCTTGAAGACTCAGTTTCAATTCAATAAGAAAATACCTGAGACTGCAAGCGTTTTGTAAAAAGAATTTAAAATAATTGCCCCTGCAAATTGTCCAACATCGCTTAATGCGAAGCAAAGGATTCGGAAGGAAAGGATTTTTAATATCAAAAAAATATTTATGGAAAAGGAATACTTGCATTATTGCTTTGGCTTTGACATTATAGGACAGAATTATTAAAATTGGCAAGAGACAAACTAGCTATATATTATGAGAATGCAAGCTCAAGGTGAGAAATGAGAAAGTGATAAGTATATTTCAATGGCCGAGATGAAGAAAAACTTAATTTGCCAGCTTTGTTTTTTTCTGTCTTTCTTTTCAATTTCGTCTGTGTGAACGTATATACACATAGATGTAATATCCGCTATGGCAGCATACTAACGACTAAGCGGATTTTTTCAAATTTTAAATGTTTGCGCCTAAAAGTATACTTGCAGAGTGAGCATAATGTATATTTATTTGACCAAATAAATATGTTAAATTTTTCCAAAAATCGTATTTTAAAATTGTTTAAGTAATTTTTGAAAAAATTGGTAAAACCTAAAAAAAAGTTTTTGGCTAAAACTACTGGAAAACCCGTTAAGGAAACTTTTATATTTAAAATGTCAAAAATGCCCTAGGTTTTTTAAGTTTTGAGTTTTGGGCAAAATCTTTAGAGCTGTTTTCGAGCAAATCCAAAATGAAAAAAAAAACCTTAACTTTAAAGGTAGGTACTAGTTTAAGCCAGGCTAAAACGAAATTAAAAAAAAAACTTCGACAACTGTTTTTCTTTAAACTGTTATATATAAAGTTTGAGGAAAATCCGTCAAGCGGTTTAGACTGTACACGGAAAGAATTTTTAGATCAGATCAAGGAAAAAGAGCTGCAAATCACGAAAATCTTATGCAGTTTCTCACCCTAGCTCGGGGTTTTGTAAATTACGACTCCTTGTTCGCAATTTTCAAAATTGAACGAAATGAAGATATTGACACTCAAAAATAGCAAATTACCACTTTTTTGGGTCAATAATTCGATCCTGAGAAATAAAACATTGTCATCGCGAATCGAAAATTGATCCAAATTTGTATCAATTTTATATTTACTCGATTGTAAATTGCAAAAAAGCTAGTCGTAGATTTCCATCTTTTTGTTTTGAATCAAAAATATGTTTTTGAAAAAATGAGTGGTAAAGTCGTAAATTGCAACCCCATTTTACTCAATTTGTAACAAATTATATTGCTTTGAGAGGAGCAACGTTTTCTATTTATTGAAAAGCATTTATTATTTTTTATTGAACAATGTAACTTTTACTAACTTGGCTGATTCTAGGAATCGAACTCGAGACCCTCTGCATACCAACCTAGCACACATCTACTAGGCCATGGTGATGCATCCAAGTCGGATATCAAAATTAATCATAAGAAGCAATCTGAATATGAGTTACATTTTAGGGGTGTTCTGAATTAAGATTATGTTTTATTGGCGAGAAAAATATAGTCGTCTTATTTTGGACGTCTAACCTCTAATGTACAATTTTGTGTGATGATCATTTAAATAAAGGTAAGAAATTGTATATAATGTGTAGTTGAAATTCAACCTTGTACTCCCTATGTACATAATAGAACTACAAAAAAGGCATTATTGGAGACACAAGCGGGGCCAGGGCCTAATGACTTATATTCTGAACGATTTCTGTATGTGCGTTGATATTCTGGTGGAATATCATTTCCCGCTAAATCCGAATGGCTTACAAAGATCCACTTTTAATATTAACCAGATTTATTTTTCGAGGATTTTACATTTCCCAAAAAAAAAAAAGATAATTATTAGTTGGAGGCAGGGATCGAACTCCGGACCTTCGACGTAGCCGTCAGACACACTTGAGTTGAATTTAATACTCAGTGATTGTAAATCACGAAAAAATTTTAGCAAATCCAGATTGGTAAAAAGTATAACTGGAATTATTCCTTTGAAGTAGTAAATTGCGACAAAAAGGTTGTAATTTACTTTGAAGGGCACAAGCTTGAATTATAACTTTTAATTGTAAATCTCAACTCAGGAATTGTTGTAATTTGCGATGAATTGAAAGTTAAATTGCCAATTGTTCTATCAGTTTCGAATCAAAGCGCCGTGATTTACAAAAAAAACATGTTTTGTAAATTGCAACTGAATATTTCGCAATTGGTGATTTTTCAATTCTCTCCGTGTAGCTTGACGTGAAAAAGCCCACAGACACACATCTGCACAGACCGACCGAGGGACGCGGTATGGCAAAAACTAGTGTTTTGCGCTTCCCTATAATCGTAATGCCATATTTGATCAAAACCTCGATTTGTTTGCCCTATAGAGCAAGTTACTTAAACTTCAGAAAACTTACCTTCGAGCGACTGGGATGAACGACATCTTTCACCATAAGTTTTTTTCATACTTGTAAAAGGAGAATGACCATTTTTGGGCCCAGTGCGTATACTAATGAGATAGGTACCAAATAAAAGCTGGTGTTTAGCTGAGTATATATCCGAAATATTTCCAAAATCGTTAGTGGGGATTTCGAGATATTTGAGAATGAAGTTGGAGTTACCAAACTAAAAAAATCGTGTTTTTTCCCAATAACAGCTCATAACTTCCGATAAATAGGGAGTTGGAAAAACATATTGGTACCAAATGAAAGATCTCAAAAATGTCTTTCTGACTTAAATCACTTTTTGTATGTAAAGTAATTACATATTCATTTAATTAGCTCAGACTTTGTTTGAAAAAAATTATTAATGTTGGCTTTTACACGCTGATATTTTGAAAAAATCAGTGATGAGATGTACTTTTTTTACTTCATTCTAATCCTTAGTTGATTACCTTTAATTTGATAAACAATAAAGCTATATATCTCAATCAAATGCCATCCTTATTATATTACTCTTCTAAAAATGAACTTTTTTTTTTCTTAAAAATGTTTAAAGAAAATATATTGCTTAATTTTTTACGGAACGACTTTATTTGTTTGGTAACTCCAACTTCATTCTCAAATATCTCGAAATCCCCACTAACAATTTTGGAAATATTTCGGATATATACTCAGCTAAACATCAGCTTTCATTTGGTACTTATCTCATTAGTGTACGCACTGGGCCCAGACTTGTATGAAAAGTGGTCATTCTCCTTTATTTATTAGGGAGATACAATTTTTCACACAAATAAAAATACATATAAGAAGTTAAACCGCATTGTCTTTTTTTTTTTTTATTTAAATTTTCTAATATCATTCTTCAGACAGCCCAACGGCTTTATCTTTTATATTTGTATTTTTGTCTCTTAATCGTGACGCATTTTCGTTTCATTAAGCTGCAAATCATAAGAATGCTAAGAAAGTTTCACTTTAAAAAGTATTATTTTATTTCTTTATTCTCTGAGAAGCCACGCAGACAACGGTTAACAAAATTTTGTAGCTAACTCTAGATTTTGGCAGAATGATTCCACATCACTCAATTGTATAGCAATACCAGACTTCACGTTTGATTCAAAGAATTTCAATTTAGTACGAAGCTATTCTTTTAAGGAGTTCAAGTCTTTGCCACCATTGACTGACTTCCTCTATTGTCTCCTGTTTCACAATAAATTGCTGATTCCTGCTGGTGTGAATTATGTTTCGTCTTTTTGGCGTTAATTCTACAACCAACCGTTTCTCCATGTTGTGAACCAATAACCAGATGTCATTACAGCAAATGCCAAATGGCTTAACTAGTGAAATGGGCCCTATTGAATACAAAGTCTCTGATTTTCACCCATTGTTTAGCCCTGTCACCTTTCAAATGCATTGGAAAACTGTCACTATTTGGGCTGCAACAACGATAAGTTGTATCAGAGTTTCGTTATCAGGACAGAATGTAACCATCAAATTTATCAAAATCGTTTAATTAATTCGTGAAGAATCAAACGTCTTTCGCAACCAAACCATTTGCTCTGCCTTAAACGAACCATAATATAAATAAACGTCATTATTGTAGATGAGGTATAATTTAAGTGGGGAAGAACACAATATAATTCTTAGTACACATACTTACCAGTCTTACCAGTTTGTCCACTGTGGAAAACGAAACACCTTTTATAGTAGCAATCGTTTTACAAGAGATGGCTCTAGCATCAAAATAATTGACGAACATGAAATATTTGGTTGTTTGAAACTCCGATGATTGTTCAAGAACTATTCGCGAGGTATTTTTGTGATCGACACATGATCGATCAATGTGAAACCCTAGTTGGTCTTGGTAGTAGAAGAAAAGTAGTTCCCATTTACTTTGGAAACTCGGACAAAATGGTGATACAACAATAGCTTTTACACACCTCTTGTAAATTGCTGTATACTCATTTTGCTGAACCAATTATTTCCGATAAGCATTAATTTCGTTGATTATACTTATTTCTACTAATTTTCTCCACTAGTCTTTTAATATCCAAAGACCCCTTCCTGAACTTAAAAAAAGTATGTTTTTATTTAAGAGGAAGGCATAACCTTCTTTAAATTCTACAAAAACAATATCGTAGCCAGGTAAATTTTTCATCATTCTGCAATATATTATATGTCCGAATTCTCGAAAATCAACTAGCTTAAAAAAATCCTCCGCAAATCTACGGTTTGGTTTTTCAAGTAACCTCAATGTTCTGCCTTTCTCACTAAATTTGTTTAACTTGTGAAAGCTGTCGTAATAGCTAGTTTATGTAACTTTATTATCTTTACCACAGAGAATAGTTTTCAATTGAATTTTAAAATGAATGTTCGCTAAATCCAATTTTCTTTGAAATAATAAGCGCAACTTTTCTATAAAGTTAGCAGCAAAAATGAATTATGAATTTACAAGCCACTAAGTATTTGATTGGAAATCTAAAATTAAACACGATGTACAAAAATGTTAGTTATGAAAATAGTGTTTCCTGCCATAAGTTGCATGGACCCTATTTTTCTCGAAAGTGATTATAGCGATTCTGATTAAACTTTTAGTGAGTAATGAAGTGCTTTTTTTCGTTGAAAGGTATAAATAGATTTTTCAGAAAAATTCTGATGATGACGCTTATGATGATGTTGACTTTAACTTGAAGTAATCCTATCGTTATTCAATTAAGTTTGTTTAATTTTCTTTAATAATTTTAAAATCAGTCAAAATAGACTATTATACTACTATATGCCAAACTTGACATAATAAAGTTGATTTTTAATTAAATAAAAACCTACTTTTTTGTCCTTGAATATATCAAATCATTAATGGTGAATCAAAGGCTATTAAAACATAAATCATGATTTTTCTAAGTACTCGTAGGTAGTTGAAATCCTGATACAAAATTTAGAAAATACACATTTTTGAACCAAACACACATAACTTTCACAAAGAAACATTTTACTTTGAAACAAAGCTTTTATACTCTTCTCAACAAAAAAAACTGGATTTTTTGTGCAACATAATCTCCCTGTCGATAGCTCTCATGGAGGTTTGTATATAAATGTAAATGTGTCGATATAAATCAGAAAATAAACTCGCATCTAACGCTCTTTTAACTCAAACCCTGTGAAATACCTAGTAACCAGCCGCAGGACCGTCTGGCATAGATTTTCACCTCCCTCGCCCTCACAGAGTGCACATTTCTATATTCGAATTGATAAATGTCCTGAAAAATATTCAGCCATATTTTTCCCCTCTCTATTGTTGTATAATATTTCAACGGACATTTTTTTGTTTTTTATTGTAAAAAGTTTTGCGAATTGTACGTCGGCTTCGGTCGAAGGACTATGATTTCAGACTTCGACGCACTTTGTATGCAAACTGTTTGCCAATTCAAAATTTATTGAAAAAATATTTTATTATATTTTTTTTTATGTATAAGCACATATACATAGAAAAAAATTAAAAATTGCTTTATGAGTAAACATGAAACCCCGAGAGGGTTATTGGCGCGTCAATTGAAAATTTATTTTCAATAAAAATGACAAA
The DNA here is from genome assembly GCA_916050605.2 of Platycheirus albimanus. Classification (NCBI taxonomy): domain Eukaryota; kingdom Metazoa; phylum Arthropoda; class Insecta; order Diptera; family Syrphidae; genus Platycheirus; species Platycheirus albimanus. The sequence goes on along the minus strand of OU696698.1, from coordinate 13,837,440 downwards.
AAAAAAAGGAAATATTGTGTGGAGTAGACAAGCTCCTGTGTGCATAATAGGAAATGTTTATGTTGTCCAATGTCCACTGTCCACTGCCCACCTGGCAGCAATTTGATGATGTATGTATGGCAAATAAAATTCAATTCATTTTTTTATACTTTTTGCCGTTCAATAATTTTGTATAAATATTTTGTTACAAGCTTTATAGTTTTTTATACATAACGTCAATGATAGATATTGAAAGGATTTTTTTATTGCAAACCATAGTGAGTCGTATTAGGAAATCCGATTCGGTGTGTTAGCCACATCCGATGGCGATAGTTATGTGTGATTTTTTTTTGTGTATCTGAAATATTTATTTAATTTTTTAGAATAATAAATAATCGAGTGGAATTAACGGAAAATAGTTAACAGTGATGTTGTGAGAACTTGTCTTTAAATCAATTTTTATTTGGATAATGTTGGGTTTGTTCACACCGATCGATCGCCTAAAAGTAGACCTGCTATTTGAGTTAGATCTTTGGGATCTTAGTAAAAATTCAATTTGTACGAATAACTGTAAGAAGGGAGTGTTTGGCTCCAGACTGAAAAGATTCTGGTGAAAAGCAAAAAAAGGAAACAAAATGATATCCTATAAAAATATTTTGAGCTAAAAGTTAATAACTTTTGAAGTTCTGAGCTGGAAACTAGATTATAATAAGGCAAGTAGACATTTTTAATGTCAGGGAAAAAAACACGATAGGGAGAAACAATGGAGACAACTGAGTATTTATTATAAGGAGCAGTATATAACTGAAGTCAGATCAGATTCATTTTTGTTGAACAAGGTTTTGACAGTATCTTGATCACTTTAGAACCCAGTGAACGCTGGAAGTTGCCGCTTAGAACAGGTGCTTTGATTCCTACCTGAAGATAATCTAAGAACAGGGAAACGGACTTTATGACGCTGACTAAGTTTAACAAACTCTATTTGTTTTAAAGTTTTGTATGACAAACTCTCACACTAGCTTAAATAACGCTGTAACGCTGTAACAGAAGTCAAGTCAAGTTTTATTTGTATCAAACTTAGATCTAAATTTTTGATGGTACGGTCATTGCGCTTTGCGAATGTAAAAGGAACTTGCGTGAATTAACAATCAAAAGCATGCATTGAAGTAAAAAATAAAAAAAAAAAGTTACCTCGAAAACATTGGTTTTGAAAACATTGGGAAAATTGTATAAGGGGAAGAATTCATAACGCTATAACAATGGAGCATTGCATATACATATGTTCAAGTGAAACAAATAAAAAATGTGTCTGTAAGGTTTCCTTAATTTATCGATTTCAAGGCTCTTTTTTGAATCCTTTCCGTGCAAATGTGTTGCGATCAGGTCAGATGGGGACAAATCTACATTCAAGGAATAGGGCTGTGAATCTGAAAAAAAATAAATAAATTATGGGCACAACAGCTCCAAGCGGGGCTGGGGCTGGGGTCGGGGCCTGTGACTAACACTCTCAACTATTCCTGTGTGTGCGCTGATTTTCTGATGGAATGGAAGGGACCCACAATTTACAGCCAAATCCGAACACCTAACAGACAAGCACTTTCCATGACATTAATTACTTTTAGAGGATTTGCCACTTCCTCGCAAGAGGCGCAGTACCCTCGGAAAAGAACTTAGGTGGAGTCGTCAAAGATCGAACCAGAACCTTCGGCGGCGGCGTAGCATTCCGACACACTCACCACTACGCCACGGGGTACTTCCTGTGAATCTGAAAATGAATATAAAAAAAGGGGAGTGCTGGCATCAGCGAAACAATTTTTTGGATTTGTTCTTGGACAGGAGATTATTCATAAAATTTGCCAAACGCATACCATGTCCTTGACACGAAACGCAATCAAAGCTGTCTGAAATTTTCTCTTTGTTTTATTTTTGACTGAAAAGCAGGCTTCCGTGTTTTGCTACGTCATTCTTTTTTTTATTTCTTTAAGAAATACAAAATTTGTGTTATAAAAGGTTCCCTTAAGTTCTTTTCAACGCGGGGACGAAATTTCTTGGTTATTGGTTCAGTCGCTCTAAGACAACAACAAAATAAATATATAAATGGTTTCGTTTTGTTTTCGACGTTATAATAGGATCTGGATATTTATGTAGTGTTTGGTTGATAACCTAGTGTTGTGGGTTCAAACCCCAGTTGGGCAGCAATTTTTTTATATCCCCAGTTTGAACTGCATGCCACTACCACCCCTAACATTTTCGAGAGATAAATATCACTTCACTTTACCATCTATCTTTTGATTGCTTCACTTTTAAAGGCTCGCACAGTGTTAATTCACGATAAGGGTACCTATTGATAACCTTTTGAGTGAGAGTAAACCATAAAAAAAATGTATTCCAAGACCCAAGAGTCTTTGTAGAATGCAACGACCGAGGACAACACACAGCTTTGAAATTTTGTAAGTCCTTGTAGACTTTGTTCTGAAATCTGAAGTTCCTTTCATTTCCAGCGAAGACATTTGAACTTCTTTAAAAAATAACTTTTTTAATTTCTTTTTTATGAGTAAAATTTTGATATTGTTCATTTTTTGCTTCACCTTGAGGAAGCCAAACAATCTATAAAGCTTTTTTTCCTTCCTGAGGAAGAGATCTTATTAAAACCCTTTTCTGTTGTAATTTTTTTAATCAAAAAATAATAACTTATTTACTTGAAGGGGTTTTCGACATCGCATCGCCAGTTGTCCTTTTCACGAAAAAAAATACACTTAATTAGTACTCTTACCTTCATCACTTAACTATCTTCATGGCTTCTTTACCATTTTCTAGCAGGACATCCTAGACAACAAAAGTTTCCTAGTTACTTTACAAAACCTAGACATTTACTATGATGTTAAGCATCTATCCTGTGTTCCGTTCACCCTTTTACACCGCATTTACTTATCCTAATACAATTTACTTCATTTTGTTTCTTCTCGATTTTTTTTTATTGAAATAAATTTACCTTCCTTCATCCTTTAAAAAAACAAAAACAGAAATAAAAATAATAAAATTCATTACTCTTTGCTCTCTTCATTCTAATGAAAAAAAAAACAAGCTAAAAAAATCATAAAAATAAACTTGACAAATTGCAATGCAAAAAAAAAAAAAAAAAAAAAAGAAGACAAAAATTACAGGAGGCATCAAAAAATGAAGCCGACGCTATGAGGAAGAGATAAAGGATCATGGCAAAAGGCAATTAACTTGGCAAAGAAGATTTCCGCGACTTGTAGGTACTTCCTCATCATTCATCCATGCATCCATCTTCATTCCACGATTATAACCTATTCCATTTTCCGTGTCCCTATATTCCTGACTACCACAGTAGCTGAACTCAAGAAGAAAAAAAAAATTAAATATTAAAATTTAAAAATTAAAGTGATTTCAACATCAAAGGATGCATTAAAAAAAAAAACCAAAAGAAAAACAACACCCATACCAACCAGCAGTAGGTACCAGCCAACAACGGCCCAGGGGTAAAAAGATTGTTTTCCAATTTATGTTTTCACACCAGCTTTAGCTATAAGGGCTTTGGGGGTGAATAAACAAGGCGAACACAGAGAACAAGAGAATTTGAAAGAACCCACAGAACTGAAAATAAAATTAAAACAAGACAAATACCTAAAAAGGACGTAAAGGACGAAGTAGAAAACCGACCTAACCGCAAATAAAATGGAACAATAAATTTGTGAGGTAGTTTTGAATTTAAAAAAAAAAAGAAAGAAATATCGGTTTCCATTTAAATTAAGGCTTTCGTTTGATATCATATACATATTTTAAGTTTTACATAAGAGTTCCTTTATTTATTGTGTGTAGCCAGGACTTGACTGTGGAACGAGGCCTGGTTACTCAGACTCTTCTTGTGAATCAGCTCTATGATATGATGGTGGTGCGTTACAATCTTCTCCCAGGACTACAATCACCCAGATTGTTTTCTAGTATGGAAGCCGAATATTCTTACGCCATCGCCGCCATGTCGACCTGTAAAACAGTTTTATAAAATTTAACATACGCATGGCTTTCAAACATTTTCGGAACCAAAGTCTCGATCAACTCAATGTATAGCGGAGGAAGTCACCGTGTGATGTTCGTGAAAAAATATATTCGGACATAAGTAGCGACTCATCTGATATGAAGTTAACTTCGTTTACGCACAGCAGCTCTTCAGAGCGTACAATAGCAGCAATACCAAGAGCAGCAATACCAATTTACTAACTCGCACAGAGTCCATTGTGGACAATATACGCCGCCAGCTAGTCCGGTCCCTAGCCAGTAGTTGCCTCTAGAAATGCACACCAAGTTGGTTGATGTTGTCCTCCTCCTGGTAGCACCTCCTCAGTTGCGTTGGCACTCAGGGCTGGAAATGGAATTGAAGACTCGGCAGAAAAGTGAGATTCCTAAAAAGAAGCACTTCACTACAATAAACGGTCTCTTAAGGTTTGGTCTGTGGTGAAGCTTACAAACGCAACAACCCCACGACAATAAGCAGGTCGCCTAATGCCTTTACTTCAAAACTCGGTGAGGTTTCTGCTGGTATTCCCCGCAGCATACTTTCGGTTGAAATCTCTATTCCCGGTACTCTATTTGAAATAAAAACTTCTTCCAATGTCATAGAGGTCGAGTCTGGTTTTCCCTACAAATTGCACCGCTACTTATGGAATATTCTTGTGGAAAGAAAGTGTGAATTATAACACGAAAAGTAAAAAAGTACTTGTAACAGTGTAATTCTTTTTGCTTGATGGATGTTTGTTTTTGTTCCTCTGGTATATGTAATTGGAAGTGGATGACAGTTCAAATCAGCGGTGCGGGGTGGAGGGGTAGGCAAATTTGCTCCAATAGAAGACAATGGTTGTTTTGCGTCACTGGATGGTTTTTAATATGAAATCGTCCTGGTGACCGTTGGTGTCAGTCGGTAGCGATCGGCGGCGAATCAAAAATGTGTAACTTTGGTACAATACCTTTTAAAAAAATACCCCTCATTTCATAGATATAGTTTGAAATATGAAATGTGATTTTCGTCAGCTCGAAAACAACGTGAGTCTTATTTATAAATTTCAATTAAACAATGGTTTTTTTCAGAAATAGTTCCTACTACAATACTTCAGTATTTAGTAAGAGATCACATGTTTGGTGCATAATACAACATCTATATAATTATGTGTCTCTGATGCTGTTGTGACGTCAAATCCTTTTCATATTAGTACATACTGTGTAGGCTTAGAGATGTTCTCTACTTAGGACCTCATGCGGTGAGCAATGTTTGCGGATGATATGTTTCAGCAGGCAATTCCTGGAACATTATACAAATGTTGGCTTGTTGCCTGCTTTCTTACATGTAAGATTATGACGCATGTAATTTGTAATGATATGTGGTATTTCACTTTTATTCGTGACATGACATAAGATCCAATTTATGTAAGCTTGTAAGTCATGGAACGGACTATAATTAACACCCAAATACCACTTTTTTCAAAAGGAACATTACCAAAGCTCTTTCTCCTTTATCCCACATTCTCGTTACAATGCCGGACATGCAATAAAATGTCCAAACTGTCAAATTTTTCAAACCCCATAAAATGGCTGTAGCTTTCGGAATCAAACAGAAGTACTTGTCAGTATAATCCTGAAACAAACCACACACAAATTTAAAATACCTTTTCTCAAAAAATATTTCTATCAAAAATTCGGCGTTAGGAAATAGCGCCCAAGGAAATATCGCCCAAACCGATTTGGAAATAACGCCCAAAAAGTAGCCGAACAAATTGTTGTTGTATTTATTTTTCCATTTTGGGTGCTATTTCCTTGTTTTAGTTTGTTTTTATAAAAGGCAATACTGCCCAAAATATGAGGCCGAAATGGTGTAAAAGGAATTAAAGCCCAAAAGTAGGAATAACCGCCCAAAAGTGCAAGTACAAAAAGAAAAAGCACTCAAATAGGGGAAATATCGCCCAAAATTTTATTTTTCAAATAAATACCACTATTTGCCTGCATAATGGGCACAAACAGTTTTCCTCATTATTTGCCAAAGCTTGACCCTGCAATCTCATAAAGCAAACGTTACACATTTTCAAATGCCTACAAGGCTCTGATAGGCAAGCTTTAAAAAAAGACCTAGGGCACTTAGTATCCTTAGATAGTCCATATGTGTTCCATATGGACTCGTGTTGAAAAGCCTCAATTACATCCAGGGGCTTTCGCGGAGATTGAAGAAAAATTTTCGATGACAAATATTGTAAGCCTCTTCGAAGTTTTGAATAAACTAATTCCGAAGTAGATTCCTGATTGCTGCAAAAAAAAAAATTAAATTATAGTTACAAAATTTGTCAAAACAACCTACATCGCGGGGGGGGCGACGCGGGTGACGCGGGGCGACGCGGGGCGACGCGGGGCGCACGCGGGGCGCACGCGGGGCGCACGAGGCTTCGCGACCCGCGTGCGCCCCGCGTGCGCCCCGCGTCGCCCCGCGTCCCCCGCGTCACCCGCGTCGCCCCCCCCCGCGATGTAGGTTGTTTTGACAAACTTTGTAATTATAATTTACAAATGATTAAGTAAATGTTACCTTTCACAGACGGCACGCTCCCGCCTGGTCACTGCGGTCGCAAAGCCGCGTGCCCCCCGCGTCGCCCCCCCCCCCACGCACCGAATTTAATTTCCAAATCTTAAGGATATTGTTCAATACACTTTACAAGAGATTAAGTAAATGTTACATGCTTCAAAATTGTTTTTGGGTGATGAGAACCAAACATTTTTACTTAAAATAGTGATTGGAAATTACGCCCAAAATTTTGGAAATATCGCCCAAATATTGCAAAAACAATTCCCATATAAAATTTTTGGGCGATATTGCCATTTATTAATTTGGGTGATATGGAATTTTGGGTGTTAAGCCCTAACTTTTGGGTGATAATTCCTTCTTTTTTTTTGATTTTGGGCGTTAAAAATTTTTTTGGGCGGTATTTCCAAATCGGTTTGGGCGATATTTCCTTGGGCGCTATTTCCTAACGCCAAAAATCTCTCAGCAATCAACATTTATAAGAAAAATCTCACTCCCTATATGAAATAGAAATATTCCTCCGGGATAATTTAAATTTCTGCTTTATTATTTCATTCCAACTGTTAGCGTTAGTTGGAATTTGCCCCCTCAAGAGAATACAAGACAACAATTAAAGAAATATCCTGAGTTCTGACAACACAAAACCAGCCAAACAAAAAATGTGATTAAAAATGTCCTTCAAATCTACCGCAGGGCCATAATTAAAAGCAGTAAACACATAAAATATTTAAATAGCAACGAGGTAACCCACACCGTATAGGTACCCTGTTCACGTCACATGACCATCACATTTTGCTCGTTGTCAAAAGATGAAACAAAATCCTTTTTAGCATACAATTAACATAACCTTAAAAAATAGAAACACCCTTTCCCCCTAAAAAAAAAAAAAAAATAACCTGGATAAGGTAGCCAAACCCTTAAACTCTTGAGTACTTGAGCTCTTCTGCTCCCAGCATACCGCAGAAAAATATAACGACAGGGAAATGCGACGAATAAAAATTAATGAAGGTGCCGACAGCCCCCAAATAGCAAAACAGAACAGGACGAAGTGACAGCAACAACAACAAAATACAAACAAAAAATTCAAAATACAGCTTAATGGGGACAGTGTACAATGTACACATCAAGGAAGCAAAGGAAATCAACAAAGTCGTGTCCTTCGTTGACGTTGTTGTCGTCGACGTCTACTTCGTTGTCGTTGTCGTTGTCGTTGTCGTTGTATTCGTCCTTCACATTTACAACAATATAATTAAGGACTAAGTGGTGTTAACTTAAAACTCAGTGCGCCAGAAGCTTTGCATTGCAACCAGCTGGTGAATTGGTGGCAGCAGTCAACGGTCGGTGGTGGCTGGGCTAGTCAGTGGACCACATGTGAATTTGAAACTCAAATAAGTAAGCTCAGGTGATGCAGAAGAAGGTGGTGGCCCCGGCTACGTTGGTTGTTGGCGGCAGAAAGCTGAATGAATACGACGCGTGCCACCATCATGTGTATCGTTACCACATCCAAACGCTTGCATATTATTATAACTGAAAGGGTGAAATTAAATTAAAAATTATAAAGAAGGGCTTGTACGTGTGTCCTGTGTCCAATGCTGAAAATTAATTCGTAGCTTGTGTTTTTTTTTTTTTTTTTTCTTTTTTTTTTTTTTTTTGATAAATGGATGTCTTTTTTGTTGGAAGATGGCTTGGCAATGCTTATTTGACAAAATATGGTACAGGGTGTTTTGTAGATCATTAACAAAAGCACAAAAAAAAAAAACATTTTCGAAGTCATTTGTAAGCAGGAATAGCATGGGAGTTCTCATAAGATTACATCTTTAAAGGTTTCAGGAACAAAATTTGTCTTTTTGTTATACACACGGGACATAATTTCTCGCAGGTCGACTTATTATTTTAATTTTGGTAAGTGACTGCTTCACGCAAGACATAATCTTTAAAGTGCAATCCCTAAGAACAGAATAGATAAAATAAAATCTGCAGTAGCAAAATCCCTAAAAAATAAACCCCAGGTCAAATATTCCCAAGCCAATATTTCCACAGCAAATATGTTCAAGTAGTGAATCATGCGATCAAATCGTGGAATTTAATTTGAAGATTTCGTGGGGTTCTGTCCCATGTTAATGTTTTTGTGTGAGGATTTCGTACGACACAGTTATTTATTACTTAACAGGGATATTAAAGCACATAACTTAAAATATTCGGGAAGCGTTGGAATGGTCGACAAAAAAAAATGTCAACTGGATAAATACAAATTTCATTGACTTTCAAAATGTCGACTTATTTTGATCGACAAAAAAAAAAGTTGACGGTTAAAAATCCAGACTATACAAATGTCGACTGAAAAAGTGTCGGTAAAAATATCGACCTTTATCCTTATAAAAATGTCCTAGCAATATGTATACAGAGCCCTGCGATATTAGGTTCTTTTTCCAATACCGTCGAAATTTCTCTGAAAAAAATACTTTCTTTAAACCTGGATTCACAAGAATGCTGAAAACGTTTATCAATACGATCTTTATTTTAAGAATTCACTTTTGAGTGTCCTATTAAAAGGAGCAAACGTTTTTCAAATAACTGCTTCATCTACAAAATTTTATGTCTTCAACTTCAAGGATCAAAATTACTATTGGCTTGCTCATATAAGCTCAACAAATTGCAACTGTTATGCTTTTTACTACTGTGACACTTCTGTCTTAGAAACTGCTTCCAACATTTCTTTAATGCTAGACATTTGGTACCTTGGACGCACTCAAAATTTCCATGGATGTTGTTCATATACTCGTATGTAGGTCAGAAAATAGAATATTCAATATCCATAAAAATCTTTGATGAACAAAATGTACACATACATTTCGTACAGTCTCATACTAATTTATGCAAGTTGCCAAATTAATTAAAACTCTCCATAACACCCTGTAAACAATCTTTTAGCTACTGCTTGGAAACGTGTAATATTTAGCTCATGTAGCTTGAAATAAGACCACTTCTGATGGTTAGCATATACAGCGCAAGATACACGTGCCTTTATGAGCATCATACTAACCAAAGCAAGGAGCTGCAAAAGCAGTACCATATATGTATGCCATTTTCTGTGTGTAATGACAACCAGGTGAAGCGTTTCGCAAAGAGGATTCTGCCGCATCAGCAGTAGACAGTAAAAGGCAGTCAGTTCCAAAGCCCCTACAGCAGCCCCATTAGGACACACAGGATGTCGTATCGTACCTACCTATACACACAACAAAAAAAATATCCCTAACCATATTATAACGTACGAAGCGCGGAAGCCGGAATATGTTTCCGGTTGGTGGCGGTGGGGGGTGTGTATGTGTGTGTGTAGGACTTAATTAGAGGACTCTGGCGGGTAAATTGCACAGGCACACACGTATGGAACGTTAACGCATCTGGCTTGTATATTGGGTTAAATAAATTGACAAACAGGGTCGGATTTCATGGCGTTTCGTATAATGAGGTACTTGTGCTGACGTTAACATGTTAACTACCTTATATGACGTTAATATTGGGTGCACTTAGAGGAGTTTCATTTGGGTCAAGTGGTTTTGTTAAAGGAGGGGCTTCCTTTCCTGTATATTTAACCAACATTTGAGGTTTTCGAGTATGGTTTTGCTGCTGATGCACGAAGAGGTGCTTTGTGATAGCATTTTTAATTTGTATGTGTAATTAGGCACAGCATAAGAGTTCCACTTGGTCTTGGGTTAGCGAAAATTTTCTTCCTCCATTTTTTTTTTGAAAAAAAAAAAAAAAACAGAAAAGTGGGTTATATAGAATTCTTTGATGGTTGTAAAATTTTTTCTTTAAAATGCAGGTTGATTTTAATGAAGAATCTCTTATCTTCTTAAAAATATTTATTCAAGGACGAATATTATTTTATTTTTACCAAACTGTGAAACACACCCTAACCTAGAGGTTAAGTGAAGCTACAGAAAACTAAAGGAAGTCCCCTCAACATAAGCTTTTAGCTTTGTGAGTTTCTCTCTACTTCTTCAGCATTTAAAAGCTTCAAAGTCACTTCTGTTCGTACAAGTATGAAGCATTCAAACTAAAACATATGCTTTCAAGGACATCACTTATAATCCTTCATCTCAAAAATACCCACAAAATATCGATAAATATTCAAAAATTATTTTCAAAAATCAATTCCAAAAAGCGCCCAAGTAATTGATAGCCTGCATCCTACCTCGCTTCAAATATTTTAACGATAGGTGCAAGTGTAAACCACTTGACGTTCCATAAGCTCAAGCTGAAATTAAATAAGTCCACCTAAGATGAATCCTAGTGCATTATCCTTTTTTGCTTGTATATCTCCCTGATGTACTTTTATTTTGAACTTTACATTGCTGTTATTTTCATTTAAAATACAAATCCTGAGGATGGTACTCCCATCATCACTTCACATGAGAGAATCAATGAAACAAGGACACACTGCCAGACTGACAACCTATGCCATATCCCCCCCCCTTTCGCTCGTCAGTTACCTCTTTTTAACAACAACGACCGAACGAAATTAAACATATGGTGCTGGTACTTCCTACTTTTGCTATACTGCTTCAGCATCAGTTTCAAAATAATTGTAAAGGATGTCCTTCATAATCCCGTCGGAGGGCAGAAATTTTAATTTGAATTTCACAATTAAGAGCATTGACATAGAATTGTACTTGTGTTTCCAGTGTGTAGTACAACACACAGTAATCAACAACTGGATACGTATATGAAACAAGAGATGGAGGATGTGGGATTGATAATATATTTTAAGTACACAGATGCTGTCTCAGCCAAACATCCAATAGATATGGCATTCCTGTGAAGGACATATATTTTGTAGTTGCTTTTAATTCCTGATAACTGTTTGTACTTTAGAGTCTCTGTTGTGTGTGTATTATGCCCTTCTTCATATGAGCTTATACACTTCATGTGTGCACTTTTGCTCAAATAGCGAATCCTTGTATAATTCAGTAGCGAAATTTTAATCCTTTTCATACAGTTGGACGGAACATAAATATCTTCTCGCTCCTTACACACAAACGTATATCGGGTTTCATATGATATTGTTGTGAATTTATAGTCCTTGAAGCTTGAACCATGAAAAGTGGACGAAGAGAAGGATAAAATGGCTGACAGACATATTTCGTACAGAAACAAGAACATTTATTTTTAAATTATGGTTTATAGAAAGTTTAGCTCGAATGACTTTTGTTATATACAATTGATGGACTTTATGCAAAATGTTGATCTGTACTAAGTGGATCTTGAAGATACTGCTGGTTGACTTCAACAGTTCCAGTTTGTATTTTGAAATTTGCATCCTTCTGGTTCAAGGACTTTGGAAAACGAAAAGACAATTTATATGATAAAAATAATTTAAATCTTATTACAGCCAATCACAATTCTCATATTTTTTTTTTGGAAGAATAGGAATCCATTTGCTAGAAATTTTTACCTTAGAGGAAAAAAAAACTGATGATGTCATTTGAATAGAATCGAAGGAGTAGGAATTACAGAAAGACTTCACATATTGGAGTTTGGAGTTCTTGTCATCTTCTCCAATTCTTCACATGGAGTAAACCAACTCTTAGCTGCACCTTTTGGCAATGAAGTACCATCTTAAGCCACATTGTTTTGTTTGTTTCCCGAATTCTATCATGGTCTCACTTTCTTGCATACTTTTAGGATGGATTTCATGAAGGTCATGTATCATCGGTTGTTGTGTCAGAAATATATCGATTCTGTGAGTGAACTGATGTTGGAAGATCGTCATGTGAAATACCATGCTATTAGGGCATGTCTGTTGGACGAAAACAGCTATAACCCAGCCGGAATCTAGCAAATTACAATCTTAACCATTCATGTGTGTGCGTTTGAATTCTGCAGAAATGGAAAGGACCTACGATTTAACTCCGAATCTGGACGGCTAGCAGCTGCGTACTTTGTTCGTGACAATATTATGTACTCTTGGAGTATTTTTTACTTCCTCCCAAGAGCAAGAGGTAGCACCCAGTGAGTTGAGTCAGGGAACCCGTAACTTTCAACGTTGCAGTCCGACATTTAAGTACAAAGCCACGGGTTGCTAAGAGGTTTTCAATTTTCGGTCATGTTGTTTTGGTAACGTCCCTGTCAAATCTCTTGAAAATAATCCAAATTTTCGTCTAAAATCATCATTAGCGACGATGCTGATGGGATGAAAGACTCAGCTAACAAACAAAATTGCCGAACTTAAGACGCCACCAACCCACATGAGGATCATCAGGTGAACTCAAAAAATTTACCGTTTGGTGTGGATTTTTATTAGTTTACACGTTTTCGAAAACGATGTTGGTGGGGCGGTCACCGTCAATGGCCAGCGCTCTAGAACGATGGTAACCAATTCTTTATGGCCTTAATTAAACCATACAGCTGATGCCAAGGCTTCGATTGAATGAACGATTTAAATGTAAGATTTATCTCTCGCAACGAAAAAGCGAATTGGCCAGCAATGTCATGCGATTTGACACCGCTAGACTTTTCTCTTTTGGGGTTTCCTAAAGTTACAGGTATGTACATAATTCACAATCGACCAATGACCTCAAGGTGAACATAACACAGGCTATCACCCAAATTCAGCAGGATATATTTGGAAGAGATATTAAAAATTACACAACTCAGATCCGTGCCACCGAAAGAACCCGACATGGATTTTTGAAAGATTGTATAACTCATGCATTCATAACAACTTACATGGAACTTTTAAATTAAAAAAGAATTTTGTGAATACCTTACACACAGTTTCTTTTATTTGATTTCAAGATATACCCGTCCTTATTGAAAAACCCTTTACTTGCATATTTTTAATATTTTTTTTTTTTTGCATGAAACCAGATATTTTGACAAGCTCTTTTAAACTTTTCGAAAATATATTCCAAATTTTGTTTGAGTATGCCAACTTCTAGCACTTAGTAGTTTTTATCAGAAAAATAAAATTCAAAAAAAAAATTCACAAAAAATAAAAAAAAAATTTAAAACTTAAAAAAAAAAACTCAAAAAGACTGTTTTTGAAAATTTTAAGAATTTATATTATTTTGTTAATGAAAAATTCCATCGAAATTCGTCAAGTGGCTTACGGGAAAAACGGATTTCAAAAAAACCGGTCCTATGGGCGGTACCGTTGTAAGACTTTTCCTGAAAAATCTATTACAACCAAAAAATAAAGTTTTCACAGAAAACACTATTCAGAAAGTTATATCCAAATCGTAGGAGCCGTTTTTGAGAATACTTCATTTTTCACTAAAAATCGTATGGCAGGTACCGTTAGTTTTAAACCTAGAATGCTAATTCCAAAAACCCCTCTGTAGGACGTCATAATAATACTATCTACCAAGTTTGAAGCAAATCGGTCCAGCCGTTCAGGCTCTAGGTACCGATACAGACAGACAGACAGGCAGACAGACAGAATTGTCGGACTTACTTTTTCGAATTCTCTATCATTGTAATGTCATGTTTGATTGTTAGAATTTTTGTTTTTACCAATGCATAACTTGCCTAAGAGTACCTAAAATCGAAAGTAAAAAGTGCTTCGATAATTGGTTAAAACACATGCAAAAGTGTTTTAATCTTTATGGATAATATTTTTTAAAACGGGGTTCCACATGACAAGGCTTGAAGCCGAATCTCATGACCAGACTTGGATTGATCTTATGGAACAGATATAGTGCACATGCACATTGCACATGGATAAAGAAAAAGTTTCTGAGAAAATCGATCCTTCCTTAATCATATTAATATTCCAAGATTATGAACTTTTTTGTACTCCTGTATTTTATCAACAAACTTTCTTCCTTTACTTTTCCATTTAAACCTCATTTTTTTCTTCAATCATTTAAATCATCACTTTGCTTCAATAAAAAACCATTCCAAACGTTTTCAAGATCTTCTTCTCCCTCTCATCATGCAATGAACGGGCGGAGTTTTGTGTTAAGTCGGATTAAAGGATTATTTTTATCATTATTTGCGTTCTTCAAACACAAGAAGTAATATCACGATGAGGGTCCTTTTATTATAATTCAAATAAAATTTAAGTAGAATTTTTCTTTTTCTTCCATTAATGTTCACCATCACACCACACTATACCCAGACACCACACTATACCTTCTCATTTAATATGATTCATAATCCTTCGTAGAGAGCATTTTTGAAGGAGAGGAGCATGGAGCAACAACCAAGTCATTTGCCATTTTGCTATTCGTTTTTGTTTTGATTCCTTCCTAAAAAGGGTTTAAAGGGTTGCTGCTCATGATAATGATGATGATGGGTCTTATGATTCCTGAGCAGCATTTCTCTTTCTCTCGAACTAACTCCCAATCTCCCTCTCTCTCTCTATTTTGCAAGGAATTAAATCATTTGTATGCTAAATAGTAATCCTTTTTTGTGCGTGTGTAGGACATTCATTGCTATTAGCAACAAACAAAGTACCTTAAAAGTTTTTTTTTAGCCCGACTCTGACTCAAACACAACATCAGCAGGACGACTGGCAAGAGTTGTAGAAACGCGGCGCGAATACGATAAGAAAACTTTTCATGCTCTGCTTTTTATTGATAAAGTTTACGTACTATAAGAGAGCATCCTTTTGTGTTGAAGCATTTAGGCCGACCTCGTCGTTCAGTTTTAATCCAGTTTTAATGATGGCCCTATTAACAGAGAGAAGGAAAATTGTCTAAGGAAATATACACCATCGTCACAACCCACACACGGCCAGGGTGTGGGTAAGTTCTTGGAAATTCTTAAATGAGACTTAATGGAGCGCAACATCGAACACGTCTTGAGAATGGCAATGGTGATGGCAATGGCGATGGCAAAGTATAAAGGATTTCCATTTGCGCTGTTTGTAATTGTTTTTGATTATACACAAAAGGACCAAAAAGGACTATAAAATAATAGCTCTGCAGAGGTTACTGTTACTGTGATATTATTATAACCCTCAAACTGAAATGAATCGATTCAAAGTTTTCAAGAAACACACACACACACAGTTTGGAGATTGAAAATATAGAACAATTTGTCAGAAGAGATAATAATTTTCTTAGGGATTTGATTCGAAGGATATTATGGGGTTGTCAAAGACATCAATGTCATCAGTATCTATGATTGGGGGGCATCATTTGTTGGACTTTAACCAAAAGTTACAGGAATTTAACGTTGAAATATTAAATGAATTTATGGTTTATTAATATGAAAATATTTTCGTATGAATCAATCAAGTGGAATAACCACAGCCACAAAACCACATTTGGTAACAAAGCAAATATAGGTTCATTTGCTGATTCACGGGAATCACTCAAACGGAATAATGTGGGAAATTACAAAGTATTCTCTGGCTGATTATAGGTATTTTTTAATGGAAAACGTAACTATAATGTGGGGAAAGGTGTGCATTATTGCGGAATAGTGAAGGAAATTTAAGAACTTTTTCAAATGGCGTCGAAGATTATGGAATGTTGGCTTTATTTGGTGACAGTAACCCAATAGATTATGATGTATGAAAATCGTAACGAACTGATACGGGAATTTTATAAAAGTAATTTTTAACATTGCGCTAAAAAAAAGTCTAGAACAGCAATTTTCGTGAAAAGCTCATAACGAGATTTGGTTTTGCAGAGATGACTGCATAGAGCCTCTCATAAATTGCAAATTGTGGGGTGGTAATCAAGGTATTTCCATTGAATTCAAGATTTTTTGTACTTCATCTTGGTTTAAACTGTATCATTTGATTTGAAGGAAAACAACTTTCTCAGAATATAATGTTGAATGGCTACGTTGAGATCGGTGACATCTTTCTTTTTCAATACTACTCTTGTCCGCTAACCCAATGTTTTTAAAGTTTTGAGCAATGTCCAACAATTGCCAGCAAAAACATAATAGTCAACCTGAGTGTTTCCACGTGAAGTCACAAATTTGATTTCAACCATGCATTTACTTCGTTAGTTTAGCTGCAGTTTAACGAAGAATATCTGAAAGAATCTGACGAAACTCAATGTTCGTCTGAATATTGGACGCAGCGCGCAATGCGTCGCGCGTAGCGAACCATTACTTTGGTAATAAATTTGCACGATTTGCAAACGTTGTTCAGGAATAAGTCTATTAATAATGAAATTAAATTGCAAACCAAACTGAACATAAATCAAGTGAAAGCTTTCAAAAAAACCAACTCCAAAAAACTATTGCCAGATTGAAAATCACGTCTAAAAAAAAAACACCCTTTATAAGGCAAGTTATGCATTCGTCGAAAAAAAAAATTTGAGATAACAATTAAACATGACATTACGATGATAGCGAAGACGAAAAAAGATGATCTGCCCGTCTATATGTCTGTCTGTCCGTATGTATGTATAGCTTTTTAGGTTTTTTTAAATGTCTAAAAACGGTATATAGGTATACATACTTTCAATAGGACCGTTTATTTTGCTTTCGACTATCTCGAAAACGGCTCAACCGATACTTTCGAATTTTCACACTTATATAGGTGTAAGTAACTCAATTTGAACTGCATACCAATATTAAAAAAAAATATTTTGTTTGTATATTTAAAATGTTTTTTTCAAAATTTGTAAAAAAATTAATATTTTGAAAACTGCTCATTAATTTTTTTTTTCAAACATTATAAATAAATGTATTTGCTGAATGAACTGATGATTTTGAATTTTATTTTTTAAATTTTTTCAAAAAAAAACATTTTTCTTAAAAACCGCTCCACAGATTTTTATGAGTTTATTCTCATATATTAAATTTATCCAAAAAATAAAATGTAGTTTCCATTTTAATCAAAAACTCAAGACAAAAGAACACCGTCACACATTAAAGCATGTTCGTGTGACCTAGGCTTGCATTTTATCTGTTGTATTATTATGTGCTCTAAAACCGCTATAACGATTTTGATAAATCTTTGTATGTAATGTACTAAGGTTGTTAAGGGGTTTCCAATAAGAGATGTTATTTTGATATTCAAAGAAAAGTGGCATTTTTGAAATAAATTATCGGACATTTATTTCAATGTAAAGAAGAAATATGCCATTAGTAATGAAAATTAAAATTAGCCGAATGACCCACGGCTACGCTTACACAACAATATCCTTTTTGTGAAATTTTCCAGCACCAAATTGCAAAGTGGCTGCTGTATGCCCTTAATAGCTTCACGAGTTCCATCTTTGAGGTCTTGAATCGACGCTGGGTTGTTGGCGTAGACCTTATCTTTCACGTGGCTTCAAAGGAAGAAGTCACAAGGTGTCAAATCACAAGATCTCGGTGGCCAATTGTGATCACCTCTTCGAGAGATAACACGGTCAGTAAACTTTTCCTGTCCGGACCATAAACCACGCCAAACAGTTACTCGTTGAGGATGGAGAGGCTTTTCAACAACAAATCTTCGGTTTTCCGAACCCTAGATGCAACAATTTTGCTTGTTGACGTAGCCACAATGGTGGAAATGGGACTCATCAGTCAAGATGATTTTTCGATGATATTCCGGATATTTTTCATGCATTTAAAGGACCCATTCAGCAAAGACAAGTAACGTTGTTGAAGCGTGTTCGTTCCATCTTTATTAATGGCGTAGTATATATTTACAAAATGTTAAAAAGTTACAGCTTCAAATGTGACAACTATCGAAATAGCTGGCTATTCAAAATAACACCTCTTATTGGTTTTTTTTTTAAATATGCAAGTAACGGAAATCTGGTTTAAACGGTTTTGTCAAACTGGCTATTTAGTTGACAATTTTACTCAGAAGATTCCAACGAAGTTTTTAAGATTAAACTTTGCTCCCATCGAGCCATTGCCTTAACCAAAACTTTTTAGTTTTTTACCAATTTTTTTGGAAACAGCTCAAGCAAACTTGATTTGACTTTGTATTTATTATACTGATAGTTAACTGCGTTTTTAGTTTTTTGCTGAAAAATTCAAAGCGTCTGTGAAATCGACAAAACTTGGTACTTCGTGAATCCTTATAAGGTTTCCAACAAGTGGACATTGCAATATGTGCAGATTGAAATTTTCTAAGCGATAGTTCCCATATAACAGTCGACTCAGTTTATTTAGAGTTGACAAAGAAATCACATGTCTGGGCTAAAGGTGTTGCATTTTGGTAGCCTTACGCATTCAAAAAGAATATTTTGACATGCCTTTGGTTTCTGCCACAGATTACCAGCTTACCTGCCATCATATACCTATTTACCTACCAATCTTTTTATTTAAACAAAACAAGAAAAACACCCAACATTTTCCACTTCGACAAAATAAAAAAAAAATCAATTTTTATTTTGAAATTTTATTAATATCCTTAATAAACTACAAAATAAATATTTAAATAAATAAATTCTTAGTCTTTATTTATTCTGTTTTAAATATATAAATGAGTTGCATCTCTTATTAAATTTTATATATCATTCCACACTTCAATTAATTAATTTGAATGTTAATTATTAATTTTAATCATTAAAATGTATATCATTGGCTCTTTAATAACTGTATACTTATCATAATATTTTAACTCCCCCTTTTTTTAAAACAAAACGAATGATGAAAGCATATTATATTTTATAGAATAAATAATAGTTTTATTAAAAATCAGACTTAAAATTACAATTTTGACAAATAGAAGAATTATATATACTTTTAATTCAATCGCAGTCATAATAATTGCTTATATGGCAACATTTTTTTAAATTTTTATTTTATTGAGTATTATGGTATGAATTTAAATTGATAATTCACATTCAATTATTATTAAATGCTTAAATAATAATTACACTTATAATAATTCTATAAAAATACATATAAATAAAATATATTCTATTTTTTTTACTTGATATCAGCCAACACTTCAAATCTTCTAGCTTCGTCAGCACCAACCGACTTCAATTCTTCCACATCGAATAGTTCCGCATCTGGATTGACTGGTGCTCCCTGATCAGCCATTATGTCATTTATAGCGATGTCATTTGACAAATCAATCGGCACACTCTCGTACACATCGATTTCGTTAGTGAGAATATTCTTGTCATCCAAACTACTAGCGCCACCCCATTCAGATTCCAATCCTTCGTTCTTGGTGTTGTCGTTGTCTTCGTCGTCATCGTCTGAAGATGAGACATCTTCGCGCAATGAATGATGTTGATTGTATGGCTTTTGTGTTGCCTCTTCAATAATGGCCTCATTCTCTTCCTCATCCACACCGGCATCGGCTTCGGCATCGTCATCTACATCGTCGTCATTGGGCGATACCATCTTTTCAACTTCATCGGCAAAACGCTCCTCATCCGCGTCGGCCATTGATAACTTCTCTCCAACCGAATCTACTAAAGCTTGCATCTCGTTCGCAGCAAGGATTTCTTGTTGTTTTTCCAAAAGTTCCAATTCTTCGACATCAGAAACTTCGGCACTTTGATTTATGACGATTGATTCATTAATATCATCGTTATTATCCTTGTCCTTTCCTTCGATTTCTTCCTCAGAGGCGGATGCCGATGACGCCGACACCGACGTGGATGACGAGGACAAGGACTTGATGTCTTGCTCATTAACATTTTCCGGGTCTGCGAGTTCTGAGAGTTGTTCGCTTTTTATTGTATTACCAGCTAGATTTGGAGTATCCTCGCTCAGGGTGGCTATAGCTACAGCATCATCCAATCCTTCTGTGGTGGGTGGGGTATCCTCTTGAAGCTCATCATCACGCTTGACAGAACTGTCAGTGTCGATGGTGTTGTTGTCCAATGATGGTATACCGGTGTCCAACATTTCTGCGGTAATTGCTTCTGTAGTACTCTGTTTGTTTGTTTTTTTTTTATTTTTGTGGCAGTGTGCGTGTGCGAGGAAAAAGGACAATGATTTGTGCGTGTGTGTTGAGATATGAGGAAAAAGTGCGTGAAATTAAAAAAAAATAAAAGAAAAATTGGTATTTTTAATTTTGTTTTAAACTTTTTTTAACACAAAGTATGAAAAAATTTTATGAGGAAAATATAATAAAAAAAAGGACAAAAAAAATGACACTCAGACAGGATGGTCTGGATGCTGTGGATGGTATGACATGCGGTTGCGTTGCCTTGTTTATTGCGTGGTTAATTTTATGTTTCACAACTTTTCTGTTGGCGTTGCTATAATTATGATCGAGTTAATAAGCTTTTGAATGTATGAGTTTAACTTTTGTTTTTATCATGCAATTATATCGATGACCGCAAAAAATCCAGAGTAAATTACAACAACAAAAAATTATGAACAATTTTTAAATCCATCAATCTTGAGTTGATATACTCACCGCAAACGAAAAATAAAGTAACTCGCTATGGGGAGTATATTTACGACTGTGATTGTTAAACGCGAATGATTAATGCAATCCTTAAGATACTATCTTTTATACAAAACTCAGAAATAAGCTTGAGTTTCTACGAAATGTTGAGAGCTTTCTTAGTAATCGACTCCCCCCTACTTTTTTTAAACCTAGAACAAAAATCTCAACCAACGATGAAACATGTATCTGAGACTCTGTTGAGGGTGCGTGATTAATATTTTTACTACGTCGCCGTCGTCAAGTGATGTCACCTTCGGAATGGATGCGATCGGAATTTAAGTTTTAATTTTTCAAGAGCTTCGGTATATTTCACAAAAAAATAAAATGCACGACTGGGTCGCACGAACTTGCTCTTATGATAAGCAATTGCGTAGTGGCTGCATATATGGATATTAAAAAAAATTAAATAATTTCGAAAATTCTTTTATTTTTTAAATTAGTTTAAGAGTTTTCTCGGAAAAACTAAGTATGCAATAAAATTTCAAAGCTATACGGCCATCTAGGAAAAAAAAATGTTGAAAATCGTTGGACCAGTTTTTTTTTTAAAAGGTTATTTTTGAAAAACTTTTTCAAAAAATATTTTGAAATTTATTTGAGTATGCAAATATATGGCAATCTATAGTTTACATTTGAAAAATAATTTAAAAAAAAATCAATGCACCCGTTTCCAACATATTTCGAAAACCAAAAATTTTTTTGAAAAAATTATAAAAAATCAAAAAAAAAAGTTTTTGAAAATTTTGAAATGCCATATTAATAAAATTATGAATGACTTCCTGTGGCCAAAATTTTATTGAAATCGAATGTATAGTTTACGAGAAAATTTGATTTGAAAATATTGGTTCTATGAGAGGTACCGTTATTAGACAAATTTTGAAAAAAAATTTTGAACCAAAAGATAGATTTTCTTGCAAAAATAGCATTCTGAAAGTTTTATCAAAATCGTTAGAGCCGTTTTTGAGAAAATCAATTTTTGTCTTCAAGATTGTATGGCAGGTGCCGTTATTTTTGGACCTAGAACAAAAATAAAAAATACGTTCCGAGGGACGGCCAAATAAATCCTAAATACCAAATTTGAAGCAAATCGGCCCACCCGTTCAGCCTCCAGAGGCGCGAACAGACAGACAGACAGACAGACAGACAGACAGACAGACAGACGGACGGAATTCCCAGACCCACTTTTTTCGACTTCTCCATCATCGTAATGTCATGTGTGATTGTTATCTCAAATTTTTTTTTCTGCACGAATCCATAACTTGCCTTATAGTACCTATAATCGCAAGTAAAAAAGAAACTATTTTCGTTTTAAGTGATTTAAACTGAATTCTGAAGAAACATGGATGTTTCATACGGAAGTCAGAGAGTGAGAGAGAGAAATGGGGTTTGAAAGATTTACTGCCCACATCCGCTAGCAACATGTGTCAGCCAGCAGTGACGATTGTAGCTCGTTTTGTGCACTTCAAAGATTGATTTAGAAAAATCAGGTAAAAGCTAGAGTTTGTTTTGATACTGAGTCACGTATCACTTTGCGGAATCGAAATATAAGCGACTCTTAACAAATACGCATGCTAATGTGTAATGATCTTGAGGGATTCCCTCTATTTTTGGACAGTGGAATAATTTGTTTGAATATGGAAATAATATTTCTGATGCTTTTGGAGTATCCACAGCTGAGCATAGTCAATAAAAATTGGCATTGGGTTTGATCAATAAAAAATGCATAATCTTGATCATAGTAAAGTTTTTGGAGTACTATTCCCTTTTGAAGATATAAGCCATAGTTTTGGGAATGCTCTGATTTTCTTATATGGTTTCTCCTCGTATTAATTAGTTTTCAGGAAATATTTCCCAACAAACGTTTTTGAATACAATCTAAACTACTTGAGGATTAATAACTGCTAGGGACTTTAGTCAAGAATTTGACGTTGTTTATTATACAAGTAGAACAAATCTTTGTGATCAATAGTGCATTCAAAGTTAGGAGGATCGTAAGCTCTTCCTGATCAGTCAAGGAATTTTATCTTGGCACCAAAAAGCAGCATTGAGTTTTTTAAGCGTTGAAAATTACGGGATTCCTAATTGCCTATTAAACAACTATTTTAAAGTTTCAGTTAAGTCTTACATTTGAAGAGCAAGGAGTTGTATCTCGGAGTATCTGAGAGTACTTTCGTTGGCATAACAATCTAATGGATAAGATTTTTTCAGACTGGACATAGTTGTTAAGTTTCAGAAACAAGGTCAGTGACGAAAGGGAGTCTGGAACCACAGTTATTTTGTAAATCTAAGACTTTAATCCAACTGTCGGTCAGACTTATTATCAGCTCAGACCACTGACGGTCACTAAAAAGCTCTTCTTCCTGGTATTTTTTCAGTCGACAAATTTGGAAGCGAAGAAGATTCACCTTTTTTGAATCTGACAGGATTCATCCCCTCGCAGCAGACCTGAAAATAAATATAATTGTGAAAGCTTGCGTGGCCAAACACGGCAGGGATGATTTTTTGATCAGCAGATTTATTTGCATGAGATGACTCAGTGAAGCAGCGTACGTAGACTAGAGTTGTGCATTTGAGTTCCAACCTTGGCAGCAATTTTATCAATTCGCATTCATTTTCAATCCACTGTTCCATCCAAACATCTTTCTTTTCTTTTGATTTCTTGTAAGGCACTAGCTAGTAAGCCTCATTTCAGGGAACTAAGACTACTTCGAAAAAGAGAAGCTAGAGGGAGAAAAAGATTGGAGCTGAGGATAAAGCTGTGTTCCGTATGTTTCTTAAAGAAAAATCTTTCTGCCTTTGGGAAATTGAAGTATTTATTCGGTGCGCGTTGCAAGTTCCAATCATTCCTAGACTTTGACTGACTTTTTCCCTTAGTAGTTTTGGCCTTAAAATATCGGAAGACTACTTCTTTCACTTTTTGATTCACACCACACGTCTAATTGAAATATTACTTTTTAATCGTTTTGATATCCTAATTCATATTGGGGAAGCGAACTATAGAGACCAGTTGAAATTCCTGAAGAAACCGTTGATATGGTTACAATATTTATTAAAATGAACTCTTCCGTTTGGAAAACATCAAATTTTCTTCTAATTTTCTGGCATTTTGTTTAGAAATTTTACACAAGGTACCATTTCAATAATACATTTTGAAACTTTTGATTGAGTTTATTAAAAGATTTTGATAAGATCATTTTTCATTAATTAAATCTAATGGGAACTCGAAAATAAATTGGTATTGCTCGTGAGTTTATAGTTCACCAATTCCTGCTCCAACCATATCAATTCAAATGTACTTGAATTCTATAAAAAAAAAAAAATAATAATATTAATATTTTGTGAATCACCCTCTGAGATAAATGAACGTTGCTATAAAAATGTGTCTTGATATCTTGAATATTTCACTGCCAATACCACCCAATAGTAATTTCATTGAATTCGGTCTCTTTACTTTTTGTTTGATCCATTTTTAAAACCTTCCCTGTTATTTTTACTATTAATACAACTTCATGCTGCTCTAGATGACATCGTTTCCAAAGGAATAAGCTCCAAAATTCTGACTATAATTTATTTAATCAAAATCTTTGAAAAATATTAAAATTTGTAAAGCATTTAGTGTCTCTTCTTCTTTAAATATTGACACAGAAATGAAATCATCTGTTAAAATGAGAAATGTTTCTCAAGATTTTGTAATGCTACCAAAATTAAATGTTTCTTTATATTGGCGGTGATCAAAGTAGTATCAGATACTAAGTTGTGATTCAAATTTTTAAACTACTTCTAGTTTTCGATGAACAACAAAACTAATTATCCCCAACCACATGATCCATCACAATTCATTCCAATATTTTCGTCCATGCCAACACAACCGAAACCTATTTATTAGCATTACCACTAAATGAATTGGATTAGTTGTTTCAAATCAAATGTGTTTCAACTTTTAAATTCCAATCATATTCTAAATCAAGCTTTCTTGTATCTTTGAGATAACTCTACAGCTGACCACAACAAGGAACTATTAGATTCCCATATTGCAATGTGATCTATTGAATATACGAGACAAGTACGTATCGGTTGGATGACAAGCTAAGTACAAAGTCAAGGTGAGTAATGCTGACATCAAAACGCAATATGTATTTGCAACTAATAAACGCAAATAAACAGAAACCGCAATGACATCCAACACCAATGTGTGTAAAATCACTAGGCTTACGACAGATACAATTGCATTTCTATGGAAATTCAAATAAATATGACTGACCACATGGCATAGGTTTCATGGAAGGCGCCTGCCTAATCATTTGCATAGACATAAAAAGAAGTTCATGTTTCATATGCAATTTGAATTTTACAATTTTTAATCAAATTTAAAATGCATCAAATTGTTTGAATTGGCTTTAATTTTTCTCAACTTAAGAGCCTGATGACATGTTTTTAAGGACGAATTTCACTGAGCAAAAACAATAAACCATCAAGCCATAAAGCTTATTATTGTTTTGATAAAAAATGTACTTAAATAAATTAAATAATACTCTTAGCAAAAAAAAAAAACAATAAAGAAAAATATTTCGATTATGAGATTTATTGCAAAAATTAAAGCATACACACAAAAGTCATGTTTAATATCAAATCCTCTTATAAAAAGTAATTTGCATATTAAATGACATCGTTTTTATTATTTCACATTCACACACAAATAAACAAAAGGCTTGATAATAACCAACAACAACAATAACCAGAACCACATAACATTGTCGCCCAGCTCTTTAAAATATGCATTCGTCATAAAAATTGATGTATTTACGCCCGCCATGCCATGCCATGCCAAATGGTGATGGTCGACAATTTTATTTGTGGTTAATTTTAACATCCTGCTGTGGGTATTAATACGTCACCACATGACAACCAAATATTAAAATTCATATATCCTATCCTTTTCAATTAAATATTAATAAAAAATAATACTTCATTCCTGGAAACAAAAAAATAGAACAAAAAAAAGCAAATACTTTGTAACTCAGAGTTTTGTAATGAAAGCCTTCAGCTCCATAATGAATAGTCCATGGAAAAATAATTAATCTATCAGTTTAATTTAGTAATTCTATTTTTGCTTTTTTTTACAGTTTATATAGCTTTCCTATCATTAAGGAATCAGGACTTGAAATATTATGATGGCTTTAAAACTTATCTTTTTGCAAAGTTCTCAATTATAGGGGCTTTCTCCTGAATCTATGATTTTTTATTCGTGTGGGGAAAAGATTGGGACAGAACTACTTGATGGGAATAACTGAAACAAACACTCTTCATCAAACAAAACTAGCCTCAGTTATAAGAAATTCTTTTAAATATTTACTACTTCAAATTTGTTTATTTTTAAACTTTCAAGTATTAAAAATAAAATTTAAATGCGTAGGCTAACTAACAAAGTAAGAAAAATATGCACTTTAGCTTCAAACTCTTGCCACAGTCGCGCCACACGTTCGTGAATAAAGGTTTATTACTCTGTGTCTTGTGGTGGCGTTTGACGGTGGTGCCATCTGGGGCCTCAAGCTTAGTTTCAGATAGGTAATACATAAAAAAGAGCAGAGCCTCTCTTTCATGAACGAACCTTAGCAAAGGTTCAACTTATGCATTGACCTTGAAGTTCCAATTATGGTAGGAAAAAAGTTTTCATTTTTTTTTTTTTTTTTTTTTGAATGCCCTTATCATCAATTACTACAGTGCAAGCATTAACTTTTCAGTTTCAAATGTCTGTAAATCACAATAAAAGGAAAAAATTAAGCTGGGAAAAATATTCGCCATTCTTGTAGTGCGGCTTAAAAAATATTTGTTCAAATTGGCAGGCCGTTTAAAGTCAGGCTCGAGGGTACATTGATGCTAATATCTAGCGATGCAAGTGTTACGCGGAATTCGCTTAGTGGGAGGAAAGTGTCTGGCTATTTTTTGGGAGCAGTTTCTTTGAAGTTTGCAATAAATCAATCTGAGAATAAAAACGTTGTTCATGTGAGACAAATGTGGTCCTTATGGTTCTCTCACCCATCAATGTTAAAACTCCTTTCTGAATCCTAGAGACCTGGAGACGTAAAGGTGTAATAGGAGCATTTGCATAGGTGGGATTTTTGTTCAAGCTTTAAGCAAATCAATGCCTTGTAGTTTGTTACTAGAGATCGTTGATAAAGATGAAAAAGAGATTTGGTTGGGTGGCAGAAGAGAGCCAGATTGAAAACCGCCCAAAACAACGCGTCCGAGAATCAACTTTCAATATATCGAAGAAGTGGTTCATCGATACTAAAAATGCATATTTTTTCGATACAAAAATCTGGAGCCGAATTAGCTATATCAAATGCTTTTGAAATATCAAGCGCTATAATAGTTAAGCGAGCATGAAAGCACATCTCTTCATAACTATGAGGGACAGTACAACCATAAAACAATTCGAGATGTGATTTTGCGGTTGTGTCAGATTGACAGCTCTAGCTTGACAGATGAACAGAGCAAATTCATTGGAAACCAGCTCCAACGCTGAAGTCTTGTCGGAGTTTCGTACGATTTTCACACATGAGACATGACCAACAAATTATTTTGGATTTCCTTATAAAGGTTGGGTTTGTAAACAAGCGTCTCTCATTTTGAAAGCTTCTTTACAGCTCAAGTCAAACCATGGATTCTCTTTTGGTTTTATACTCTTAGTCCTCTGATACCGCAGAGAACAATGTTTGTAATCATAGCTGTGCTGGATCAACGTAATTATCCAGGAAGCACAGTATTCAGTTAAGGTTTTCGAAGGATTTGTTGAGACCATCTTAGTTGGGGTTTTCATATCGCCATACAGCTCTATTTGGAATTACTTCTTTACCTGGTTATGTTGGAGCGAGAGGTTGAAGTTTCAGGGATAGAAGAAAGAATTGTATACCTAATGTTGGACAGAATCTCAACATCATGATGCAGAATCAAAGTTTCACATTGAGAAAGCATTGGCATCTGTGAATTCACAACGAAGCAGAGTTGGACATTTTTAAAACGTCGAAGATCACGTCAATAATTTTTAACTGAATTAACAACGTAAGAGTTTACTGGTACTCTTAGATATTCAAGTGTTTACCAATGCAGCTGTTACCATAAGTTCACAGAATTATTGGTTAATAGAAAATTGTATATTTGGTTCGGGTTGCATTTGTCCCAACCGACGACAACGGACGAAAATTGCTTTAGAGTTTCACCAACGTTAAAAAGTACCAATGTGTTTTAAAAACTAACCTTTTTGATCGATATAATGAAGATGTAGAATTTGTTGTCCCTGACTGTATAACACCCACACACATCAATTATAAAATCCTCTTAACCGCAAAAATCTGGTTAAAAGTAAAAAAAAATTGAACTTTTTACAAAACCGCAAAAAAACTAATAAAATCATTGTCAATGTGCCAAAAAAAATTATCAATAAAACGAGATATTTTTTTTCTGAAATCAAAATTAAAATTACACATTTTGATTAATTATTTCATTTAATATTCGAATAATTGACGTTGTGGCTTAGTGGATACCTAACGATCTACCAATTATGAATCTCTGCAATTAATTAAAACAAAACCAACAATATGACTGTTTGATGCAACATGAAAATCATATTAAATTTTTAACTAAAGCGACAAAAAAAATTAATAAATATTAATTTTGAAACAGATAGGTCTACATTGTTTTTAATTTTATTTTGTTTATTGAAAAAAAAAAAAACCAAAACCAAAAAAAAGGTTACATGTTTATTTAGGCACACGCCTGCGACATATTGTGTAAAAAAATAATACTAAAGCCGACAATACCGTTGTTGAAGTAAATTTAAATAATATTTTCATAAATATAAACTAAAAAAAAAAAAAAAAGATTTAAGGTAAAACATTTTGCGAGGAGAATATTTAATACCCAGAATTTATATATTTCCAATATTAAACAGACATGAATTTTGAAGGACGACGCTAGGCAAAGACCGGGGCGACAGACGACCCGAGCAGAGAATTATTATGCCAATTGAAAAGGGGAGGTGAAAAAGGATTGTGTGTTGTGTTTGGATGTGGATGTGGATGTTGAAAACCTCAACGTTTCTGACACACAACAACTAGACCAAAATTAATTTTATTCAAATTTGTTTCGTGTGATTATGGTCGGGCATGTAACACAGCAAATTGGACGTGTATAGATAAATCCCAAAGGGCGTTCATTGAATGCAATGAATTATTTTGATGGGGCACGCTATATAGTATACCTTACAAACTCATATATCTCGAATTCAGATTTGGGTTCGTTTTCGGGTTTGGGTTTGGGAGGATGGAATGAAATGGGACAGGACAGGACAGAACAACACTCACTACACTACATACTACACAGCTACATGGAGCTTTGAATTAGTTGTATTTTGGTTTGTGCGGTTTCTGTGGTGTGGTGCAACGATGATTGAATGCGTAATGAGGAGACTTTTCATTAGCAAATAGCTACCAAATTGTTAATACATAAAATTTGATTCATATAGGGTGATTGTGGCGATTGGTTTATTCATCCGATATAGAATTTTAACACAGCATAAATTTTATACGAAATATATATAGGTTCAAATTATTATTTTACTAATCGGCTTGATTTCTGCATCTCTAATTTTTTTTTCATTTTTTTTTTGTGTGCATAAAACACGCACTATTATCTGTTAAGTTTACTCGTAAATAATTAGTTTAATAAAAACCAATTGGAATGTGTTTTTTTTTTTAAAGGCATTTTTATGACTTCCCCTTAAGGACCTTGAGCCTTCTTGGGGTATATAGTCATCCTTTACTGAGGTTGGTCAGTATGTAGATCTCCATTCTTATCTCTGACCTTTTTTCTCATTGAAAATTCATTCAAAGGATTACTCCGCGATGTTTTTGATCAACTTTTTCAGTGTATGACAGACATGGCCTGGCCATTTTTGCTGCAGCCTTTCAAAATAATAACATTGAAATGATCAATCAAGGAATCCCTCTTGCCAATCACAGTTCTTTTGGATTAAGAAAACATCAGGATTAATGTCCTCTCTCAAAAGAGACAACATACAAGACCCCAATGAGCCGGGTCCTGTTGGATGGGCAGAAGCGTGGGGCCCCTTCACAATCGGATGTATGAAATGCAGCTGAGGTGCTTTGAGAGAAAATTTCTTCGGGGATATTTGGTCAAATATGTACCAATCAAGAAGACCCAACAGTGAACTATGCTAGTAGTTGTTCAGTCACATTGATCTGCTCAAGAAGATGAAAAACAGCAGCTTAAATGACTGAAGCAGAAGAAGATCTAGTCAATTAGATGTGAATAAACTGGAGGCAACTGACTAGCGACCAGACCAGCTCCTGGTGTAGATAAGTTGGTTGAGGCTGTTTCGTGCCAACAGCTATGTATGTAATTTTCTTGGAAGAACTCTCAAAATGTCACGTAGAAAGCTAGCTACAGAAGCCATTTTCTTGAGGAACCTTATACATTTTAGATTAAACCGATCTGTTTCTTTATCAGGTCCACCGTTAAGAAACCTTCAGTCTACAAATCTTTAATGTCATTTGAAAGGATTTTTCAATAAGAACGGGTAAATGTTGAAGTAGAACAAAACAAAGCAATGTGAGAGGTATGCACCATCTTTTATTCATTTGAAAGGCCCAATTATGCCATTTTGTATGAAATAATGACATCGTTTAAATGTCTACCTTGTCTTCTTACTGTGGCACAGATCCGAGTGGTCTAGTTTTCAGTTACTCTTTCGCATAGATCCACCTGAATTTTAGCGATGGATTGTGTTATGAATTATGATCATGATTAAACCACAGGGCATCTGTAGATTGCAGTTTATTTGAATAGACTTGCGACTTCAGGAAAACCCACAAGAAAAAGTCTAGCTCGGGCGGGAATTGCATGACCGATTAACGTCGTGGTCGATTAACGTCAATCGTTGGCATCCGCTGTGATGAACATGCGCCTTAATGCTGGAACCACATGTTTTCTTTGTTCATATGGTTCAATTTCGCAATTAGAAATTGGTTATCATCGTTCTGTAGTGCTCGCCATTGACTCTGACCGCCCACCAGAAGGTAAATTTTGAGGATGCCTTGTCATCTGGTGAACGAAGCGTGGGTTGCTGTCGTTCCATCATCAAAAAATGTGCCCCCTCGCTAATAATGATTTTCCGGCCAAAATTATGCCCTTCGTCTAAAAAATCCGGAGCCCAATCAGTTTTATCATATTGACCAAAACAACATGTCCGCCAGAGGCCGCCTAGATCTAACCCTTTAGTTACTTAGAAAAATATGATGTCATCTTTGCTGTTCTGGCCAAAAAACACAGTTTTGTCAACAGTCGGCCCTATCGAGGTATCCGTCGGAACGGAAAATTTCTCCGATTTTATACGATTCGGACGATTTTGGCTGCGAAATATCTGTTCGGAATATATCTCCAAAAAAAAAATTAATGCACAGCAGGGTACTACGTTGCAGTACGTTTCAATGAATTTTTTGTTGTAATTTTTGACAGCTAAGTACAATTTTGTTTCCGATTTTCTCCGACACAAATTCTTGGCGGAATTTTTTTTACGAATTTAAGGAAAGTGAAAGTAAGAAATACAAAAACTACGGTTGTAGATATCTCGAACGCAATTGAAACCTTGAACGCAATTGAAACCTCCGAAAAAGTATGCGTTGTGGAAAACTTTCCATTCAATTCATTCAATCGCTAGGGCTAGCCACTACATTCTACCGCGAAAAAGTGCACACACTTTTTGAGCGTCTCTACGAGTATCATGGTAATGTCATATGTATGTTTGACTGAAAAACTGTACGAAATCATAAATGAAACCCTTAAGAACTGTTGCTACAGCAAAAACATTCTAATATTTCGTTTTTCAACTAATAACCGGCTAAAACGTTCACATAAAATTTCAATTTTGTATGCTTTTTAAGGCAAAAACTAACAAAAAGGTATTTTTTAATAGCAAGTATCATTTTGTCATGTGCAAAGTTAAAGTTGCAAAAATTGAGAATATTTAACCAGTTTAAGGACGAAAAATTTCTCCCCTAGGGAATATAGCAAAGAGTGCTACAAAATATGAAGATCAAAGTAATTCGTTTAATCTGAACGACGCAAACACCCACAATACAACTGACGCTAGACAGAATCTACTATTTTTGATTAAAACCTCGACATTTCCTTTGATTCGAGACGAGACCCACCCATTTCCTCAAGAAAAGGCGAACAAAAAAATCTCAAAATCATCCGGAAATTCAGCACGGATTAATATTGTCTTCACTCAACCGCATGTCCTCAATTCTGTCCTGACCTCTGTCATGAACGTAGTCTTTTAAATTGATTAAATAATTTTCAAAGAAAAATTTAAAATAATTTGTATTTCATAAATTCACATTCTATTTAAACGCACTTCACGCCGCACTGCCTTTTCCAATACCAACTTCACGTCACGTCCGTTTCCTCCAGATATTGGCTGGCAAAAAAAAAAAAACAATTTCAAAAAAAAAATAGTCGAAGGCACGAATCCCTTGCTTTAGCTTGAGGCTTCTTCGTGCAGAATTGAATTCCCTTGCTTTTATTACAACGATAATCTGCAATGTATATTTTGGAATCAAGAAAATCTACTGCAGCAATTCGGTAGTTAAATTTCCCGAAAAGAACTCTCGCAGTCCCATCCCAGTATACCCAGTTACCCGTTGCCGCCAATCGGGAGACATTTTTAAACTTTTATTGGCCCTGGCCGCCCTTCACATAGTCACTTACAGAAAAAAAAAAGTATACGCAAATCCCCGCAATAAAATTGTACATTTTTTCGTTACGGGTATTAAGTTCAAATCGAAGTGAAGCGCTTCTTTTGCTTTTGCTTCTGCTATAGCGGGCTGTTTTCTTAGATGTGTTATTCGGTGTGTGTGACTTGGGAGACAAAAAAAAAAGGATAACCCAAGTGCTTTGACTTCTTTCTGTGTGCCCTGCGGACAGACACTCTTGTTCTTTTCTGCTCCGATCCATTCATTCGCAAATCGTAATGTTAGTCTGTCTTAGATTTTCAGTCTCACAGTTATGGAAGACTATGCTGTCAACGACAACGATGGCAATCGCTTGGAAAAGTCGTTAATGCCAAAATTGATTGGAAAATGAATTGAATTGAAAAAAAAAGAAACCAATAGAAATGATATCGAGGACAAAATGCTAGGATTTGCTCGACGATAATAGTGACAACATATTATTACGTTTAGAATGTAAAAGTATCGAAGGTGTACACTATCCTTTACAACATCTCATCTTATCCCTTGATGATTTGATCATTTTTGTGGAAGAAGGGGAAGAAACAATCTGAGAAATCCTTGCCTAATGATTGAAGAATGGAATAGAATAGCTTTATAGCGTATATAAAACGAATTTCATTGCTCATAAGAGCTCCAATTCAAGGTGGTTGAATTACATTGATAAATTGCAAAAGGATATGAGGAGACTGTACGAAACTGATGCAACGATGAATGATGGGGTATTTTCATTTATCAGTTACACAAGAATTTACCACTAAAAATATCTTTCATAATTTAAGTAAAACAAAGTTGAACAAAAAATATTTAAGAGCAAACATGAGTGCAACACACTGATCGCTTCTGATTTGTGTCGGGAAAGCAATTAAAGATAGATAAATACTTGCAAGCTAGTAAGTTTATCTTGAAGATACATTAAATCTAAGCTTTTTTTAAGCAAAATCAATCTCGTAAGAAGAACTTGCAATAGCTCGTATCTTTTAAACTTCACTAAGGTTCTTGTTTAGGTTTAATTATAACGTAAGCTTTATAAGCTATCGATCTTCATAAGCTTGAAGATGCTTTTAAGCGCAAACTTACATCAGAAGCTTTTTGCAAGTTTAATATTGTAATGATATGAACAATTAGATTTTCCTATTTTCCCAACATGATGGATTTTTAAAATTAAGCTTCCCGCGAAGCAGAAAAGCTATTAAAAGTTTTTACGAGTAAATAGCAACAAATAGTTTTTGAAGCTTAAATTTTTCCAGTACATTGTGATTTGCAGCTCAATGAAACGAAAAAGCGACACTGAAGGGAGAGAAACATATAATACTCTTAGGAAAAGCATACAAGATTATTAGATAAAATACAGATGTACACAACAGTGTAATCTGTTCCCCTTGCCTCCTTTAACTGTGGAGCTTTGTAGCCTCCCCCTACGTTTTCAATTTTCTGAAGTTTCAATTGTACCACATTTGAGCTGCATAAGTCTTTTGTTTTTCCTATAAGGGTAAGTGTTTTTGGACACCAAGCAATTTTGTAAGCTTTTTAATGGATACTGAAAGTTGAAGTGAAAATGTTCCCCTTAAGTCGGTACAAAAGAAAATAAAGTGCACGACTGGGTCGTACGAACTTTCTCTAATGTGTTAAAATGGTCTTGGGGCTTAAAATTTTCAGATAAAAGCATTGACAAAATCATATGAAATTTTACTAGTCACTTAAAAATCAATAGTTAACATGTTTTTTGGAAAAAATTAAGTAAGCCATCAGACTTCTTTTGCTTTTTTGAATTTAAAGGACATTTTTTTTTTTTCAAAAAACGGTTTTTTCGAAATCTTTTTGGAAAAACATTTTTTGAGAATGCCAAAATCTAGCAGTTTAAAGTTTTTATCAGAAAACAAAAATTTTAAAAATTTTGAAAAAATCGTTTTTGAAAAAAAAAAAACATTCAAAAAATCAAATCAAAGAATTAATTTTATTTTGTTTATAAAAGAGCTTTAACATTAAGATTTTCATCGAAATCTGTGAAGTGGTTTACGAGAAACTCTGTTAAGAAAAAACTTCCAATGGGAGGTACCGTTATAAGACTTCTCCTGTAAAATCTGTTCCAACCAAAACATAAAGCTTACACAAAAAACTCCACTCAGAAAGTCTTATTAAAATCGTAGAAGCCGTTTTAGAGATGAATGAATTTTTTATTAAAAATCATATGGCAGGTACCGTTAGATTTTAGAGCTCGAATGCTAATTCCAAAAACCCCTTATAATAATACTATGTTCCAAGTTTGAAGTCAATCGGTCCAGCTGCTTAGGCTGTAGGTTCCGATACAGACAGACGGACAGACAGACAGACAGAATTGTCGAATCCACTTTTTTAGGCTTCTCTTCTATCATCGCAATGTTATGTTTGATTGTCAAAAAATCGCAAGTAAAAACGTCATTGCTGATCTTATTGAAAGCCTTGGGCCATAAGCTTCAAAACAAAGTGATTGTGATTTGACATTTGTTTTTTTTTCTATTTTTTTTTTCTATTCGAATTCGAATTCGAACACGAATAGAAGAAAACTTAGCTTTAAAAGCATACATATGTTACCTCTTTTCTTCTAAAAGAATTTCTATAATTTACATGTAGGTAAAGCTGTTTGTGTGAGTGAAGGAAAAGTCGCAAATCAGCAAAAAGAAGAACTAACAGGGACAGACTTCAAGAAATTTCTAAAGAAGAAAAGAGACAACCTGGTGATGGACGGACAAACATAGCAAAAACGAGCAAAAAATTACGTTTGTTGTATGGGAGCCCCCATAAATATTTTATTTTATTTAGTTTTTAGTATTTGTTGTTATAGGGAACACAATAATACATCATCTGTCCAAATTTCAAGTTTCTAAGTTTTACGGTTCATGAGATACAGCCTTGTGAAGGACGGACAGACGGACAGACGGACAGCGAAGTCTTAGTAATAGGGTTCCGTTTTCACCCTTTGGGTACGGAACCCTAAAAACAAAAATTCGCTATGCCGACTGTTTGCCTACAGCAACAACGGCTAAATGGATTTTTCAAAAACTTTCATGAAAACGGATTATGGAGGTTTTTAAAGTACCTTCAAAGTTGAGCTTTTGTTTTTCAGGATTTATTAAAATCGTCTGTACCGATTTTGATAACATTTTGAATCAAAGATGGGTTCTAAGATTTTAGCTCTGAGGCTCATAACTTAAATTTGGTTTTATAAGCTCTTCTCCAATAGACCATAAATTGGCAACGGTTTATTATTAGTATTCATAAGTAAATGAGACACTTAGCCAGTTTCTTTTTTTTTTTATAAGTTGCTCAAAGACGGCTCTAACGATGTTGATTAATCGTTGTATGTTAATTAAATCATTTTGAAGATAACTGCGTTTTTGATTTTCAAGGAATTTTAACGGTTTTATTAAACAGCCTATAACTTGGTATAGATATTAACGAAACGGGTCCAATTTCGTTAGGGTATATATGATTTTTTAAGTTAGAACAAACCAGTTTAAGGTCAGTTTTTTTTATTTGCCCTCATTAAATTATCAGACTGTAATTCTTTTTTATACTATCAACGCGCGCAAAGATAATTATAATTTTTAAAAAATTACTAAAATACGGCTGGACAAAAAAAATCAAAACTCAATAAAGTAGTTCCCGCATTCCGTATAAATAATATTCCACAATTCCAGAATTTTTGCCACTCCCACCATTAAGCTTGCGGATTATTTTTTTCCAAAAACCTTGTTTAAAAAATCCATGGCAACCATAACCACATTATATCTTAAAATATTGTTTCCTTTTTTATATATAAATACCTTAACTCCATTATTAAAATGTGAAATCCGAAATTTGTGAAAAAAGCTAGTGGTTTTTCAAAAAAAAAAAAGATTTTTAGAATAAATTTAGTATTATCGCATGAAAATAAAATTAAAAGTATTTGTCACTTAAAATCTGTTTGGGATACGTTCTGAGTAAAAATTCCAATCTCTTAAAGAAACCAAGGAGTTCAAGATATCAAAATATATTAAGTCAGACAAAAAATTAATTTGTGAACAAAATACAAGGAAAAGTTGGACTTGGAAGCCATCTTTAAATATGCTGTCATTTTTCAACTGAATTGAAAACCCAATTGAGTGCAAAGAATCATTACAATTATTTTCGAAAAGGAATGTTATATGAACAAACTTCACAAAGCCTCTAAGCTACACAAAAATATATAACTACAAAAATTCTTGAAGAACAAATAAAGTGCTTTCAAAACAGTCGTAACAGTATAAATTCAAAAACACCTGTCTGCTTTCAAGCAAGAATTTCCAATTCCCTTAAAATCAAACTTTATAGTGACAAATTCCATAACTTTATAAAATCTCAATAAATAAAGCCTATTCTATCATTATTAACTCCTCAGTCATTACCATATCTCATCTCTCATCTCATCTTGACTCAACGCACCAAATTGATTTAAGGAAACATTATTTCCCACAAGATTATACAAAAAGATCCTTTTTATTAGAAAATCTATTGATTAACAAGAATGCAAATAGTTTAAACTTAACGAAGCAATTTACAGTCAATTACCCAGTTGCATTATGGGGTAAGACTAAGTGTGTAAGAGTAAGGCTACTCAAAAATGTACATCCCATTTTCTAACTTAACATCACTTAATGCTCTTAAGTCACCCAGTATTGTAGTAGTAGTAGCAAGGTACATTTAATGCAACTATAGCATCAGCAGCAACTCAGCAGCATCCTTCGATGAGGTAACATTGTCCATATAGGATACAAAAACAAAACACCCAGTGTGAAGGTATGTTTGATGGGTCTTTCATCCTTGTGTTTCCGGAACCGGATACACACACTCGTAATTTTTTTTATTCTTAGATCTTTTTTTTTTTGTATACAGGAGTCCTGGAGTGTTCAACTTCTCACACATATAAACTCAGAAACTCACTCTACCCCAGCGCACCAATTTGCCACGTTGTCGTAGCAATTAAATTTATAAAAAAAAAGAAGGAAGGAAAAGGCAAAGCCCCAGGACCAAACGGAAGCTGCGCTAAGTGAAAGAAAATATAGCAAACATGCATGTGCCAGCAGATTTTTTTTTCACGAGTTCTCCTTGCTCCTTCATCCTCTTTAATTTAATTGAAAAAATATCCTCCCATTCAATTCGGAGGGAATTTCAAGTAATTAGCTGCAAATTAATGCAGTTGGGTTTGGGGTGGCTGGGAATTGGCTGATCCTACACACCGACAATCAACACGTCGCGTCCTTACATCCTTATTGTCAGTCATACAATTAGCAGTCAAAAAAAAAGAAATAATATTATTTTTACGAACTTCATTCAGGTTGCAATCCATTCCGAATATTTATTTTAAGAATAATTTTTTTTTTAGCATGCGGCAAATTCAAGTTACTTTTAGTTCAGGCGACAGACAAAAATGTAGAGAAGAGCTGAAAGTTTTTGTGAGGTTTTGAGGATATTTACAAGAAAAGCAGTTATTTTTTTTAACAATCTCCTTCTATTTTATTTGTTAGTTTTGTTTTATTTTATTAGTAAGATAAATTGTATAGTTTTTTTTGTTTTAAAATATATTATTTTCAATCTGTATAAAATCAAAGAAAAAAAAATTATTAACAACAAGGCATATTTTATAAATGAACGGAAAAAAAAATAATAATTATATAATTTTATACAAATAAATTTATAGTTTTTTTGGTAGAACTATAATAAATGTTGTTATAATAATAATATTATGTTCATTGCGCTGAAGATAAAAGGCCAAGCTAGGTTAATTGTTGTTAGATTTTTTTACCTCCGGATCATCAACATTGGCATTGATTTCATTTTCATCGGAATTCTTTTCATCGGAATTTCCTTCGATATCACGGGGTGTGGTTGTGGGTGGTTTTTGTGATTCTTTTGTTGCGGGTGCTGAAGTTTGTGATCCTTCGGATACTTCTTCGTCAGATTCGAGAGGACGGATATTGATGATGCGGAATTTGAATACGGCACCGCCAGCACCATCGCCATTACCAATTACGGTTTCGTTTATTTCTACTTTGTGTCCATCAACAACCTGAAAGAATTAAACAATAGTTTTAATATAAGATGAGGACACATCAATTACACAAATATAACTGTAAATTGTGTAAATTCATGAAGTTTTATCATCACGTTACTTGCTATGATGATTTGGCATCAGTAACTGAATAATAAACAATAAATTTGACTGGTGTCACTTAAACAAACATGTCCGCCTCATTCCGCCAAAATCTACCAAAGCCAACTGAAAAACTAATTTGCTTTAATTCAGTAAAAACAAACAGCCAAGGAAGGCTATCACGGGAAGAGAGAGGGATTATTATAGAATATAGCCTTGAGTTCAGTACAGCATTTAAAATTGCATCAACCCAAAATCTGACGTACCGCAAAGAAGTCACTTAGGTCCCTTTCTTTTCATAATTTGACTTAATGAGTATTCCTGATTGGTATTAAGTGTACCAAAATATCTTTTCTCAAAAAAAATTGTGTATCTTCGGAATACAGTATGTCAACCGACTTTAACCAAATCTGGAGATACTTCTTAAGCATAGTTTAAACTAGGCATTGCACAATTTGAAAATTGGTCCATTTAGTGAGAAATGATTTTGACAAACCCGATTTATCGCAATATTCTTGCCCGAATTTACGGGAATCATTTTTGACGAGAGCTTGAGATTGCTAACGTAGACTCGTGACTTCAAAAATCATAGAGAAATATGCCTGGAATGGTTAAATCTGGCGATCTTGCTGGCCAGTGCAAAGTGCAAATTGCCAAAACAAGAGAATAGACGACCCGAAAAAGCAGCCCTCTTTTTTCCGGTTTTGACGCAGGCAGTATACGCGCCGTTGATAAATCCTGTTAAAAACACTAAATACATGTTCTCAAGTCCCTATTCATCTTATTAAGAAATGAGGCATTCATTGCAAATGGCCGAATGGCAAGCATTTGGCGACCATAGTACTCTTCTGACTCGATGACGCCTCCAGCGTACACAGCACACCTTGCAGTGAATTTGGGGAGGGGTGTTATATGGTTCTTCGTCAGTTGTACGTATATTTCGGTATCCTGAAATTAAATTTCCGCCACCTTGTAACGGGTGTTTTTTTTTAGAAGTAAAGAATTTTAAGTTGGCAACGATATTTTAACTGGCGGCTGTTTTGTCAGCTGTCAAGTGATTTATTTTTAGTTTGGTTTGGTATTTCAACATGAATAGACTGACGTCTGAACAACGCTTCCAAATTGTGCAAATTTTCTTTTGAAAATCATGGTTTTGTTTGAAGTACGCATCAACCACTACGTCCATTTTACGGTGTTAAACGATGAAGATCACTTTTGGTTGAATGGATACGTCAATAAACAAAACTGCCGTATTTGTAGTGATGATGATCTCAAGTGTATGTTGCGCCACCGTTGCATCTACAAAAACTGACTGTTTGGTATGTTTTATAGGTTGGTGGAATAATTGGTCCGTACTTCTTTAAAAACGATGCTGTCCAGAAAATTACGGTCAATGGTGACCGCTATAGAGACATGATTACTGACTTCTATTGAACAACCATGATGTGCGGGAGCTGTGGTTTCAACAAGCCGGCGCAACACGTTACACATCTCGTGCCACAATTGATTTGTTGAAGGAAACGTTCGGTGAGCGCATAATTTCGCG
This sequence comes from Platycheirus albimanus, assembly GCA_916050605.2. Lineage (NCBI taxonomy): Eukaryota > Metazoa > Arthropoda > Insecta > Diptera > Syrphidae > Platycheirus > Platycheirus albimanus. Next base: position 13,797,051 of record OU696698.1, on the reverse strand, counting down.
TTTTGGTCCTGAGAATTGGCTTCCAAGATCGTGCGATTTAACGCCGCTTGACTATTTTCTGTGGGTATATGTGAAATCGCTAGTCTACGCCGATAAGCCCAAAACGATGGACCACGTGGAAGACAACATTAGACGCGTTATTGCCAATATACAGTCACAAATGGTGGAAAAAGTCACCTTAAATTGGACCTCCAGATAAGACTAGGTCCGAGCCAGCCGTAGCGGTCATATGCCAGAAATAATATTCAAATTATAATGCTAGAAGATAATATTTTGAATAGAGTAATTTTTTGTTTTATTCCATTTTAAAGTTTTATACCTTTAAAAAGAACACCCTCTATTTATAATAGGGCTAGTGCTCCCAATACTGATTTTAACTGCCGAAAATTTCAAATTTTTGGTGCTTTAATGTTTTGAATTTCTTCGAACAGTATTTTGTACCGTGTTTAAATATTGACCAAATGACCAACCCTTGTTTCACAAATAACCCTTAATTAAATATAGCTCAAAACTACCGTTTTCACTTACAAAAACGAGTTTGTCAAAACCTCCAAAATCAACTTATATGCTAAAAGCGTTCCAACACTGAAATCTAAAAAAAAAATACTCACTTTAACGACTGAAGTTGAATCGTTGATAGGATTTGATCCTAGACCGAAACCCAATACATCACTTGACTCATTTGAATCTGAATCTGAATCATCCGAATTCACTGACCATAGACGATTACGGAGTCCCCTGAAGATATCTGCAAAAAGAAAATTCAGAAAATTATTTTTTTTTTTTTCATTGAAAAGTGTCGCATGATTGAAAAGGATTAAGAGAGGTGGCGGATGTCGACACGTTTGAAGTTCAAAAAAAAAGCATTAGCATTTCGTATGCAAATCATTGTCAAGGACCTAAGTCCTTAAAATCACTGCATGATGTTTCATTCTCATTCCCGAAACGAAAGAAAAGGAAAGGCATATGAGATAAAAGGTAAAATGTGAAAGTAAAATTACATTTGGTGATGTCGGATATGCGAACTACGAGTTAGTAGCTAGAGTTAAAGTACCTTACCTATACGTGTTTGTTTTTCTGCTGCGCTGTTATATCTAACTACATACTAATACTACGAAAAAGGACTCTCTAAGCGAAAATAAAACGTAACATCAACGCACAAGAACAATGACAATATAACAACGCCGCGCCTCCAATGAGCTTTGTTGTACGACGAAAACACAAACGGTTTGCACAATCACAACACAGAGCAAACATTATCGTCTGATGTTATATAGGAGAGAGGAGCGAGAAAAGCCTAATGGGAACATGCACAGGTGTAGTTAAGTGCTAAGTCGATTCATCCCTTTTTCTTAATGTATGCATTCCAAAAAGGAATTTTATGTGTGGAGCGGATGCGGAGATATACGATAGAGACGAAGAAGGATGTGTGTTTTTTGTGAGCACTAAGCGGATGTAAAGTTGACATTAAGTTGCTTTTCGCACTCAAATATATGAGATTTGTGTTTCTTTTATGCTTAACGCTCCAACAATCCAGTGTGATTTACGCATAGCACCAAGTCCCTGTACATATATATTCTTGAAGGATAATACTAATGGAATTATAAAATCGGATATAGAAGTGTTTTCAAATGGTATTTTAAATATTGTTTCTTTCAAGTTTGGTTTGTGTATACACTTTCCTTTAAAATGCAAAATTCAAAAATAGTGCCACGTGTCAATGCCATCAGTGCCGGTGGTGGTAGTTAAGATTGATTCCAAACCATGAACTTTCGTTAAATCAAACAATACATCACATTAAACATGCTCCAAATACTCTGACAAGTGTTCCAAACACCTTGATCCAAATTCCATTATGTACCTACCTACATTCACGAATTATTTAAGGCTTCCTGGGGAATCAATTTGAAGAAAAATAAAATAAAACTGTCATGGGAATTGAAACCAAGTTCAGAAGTTCAAGCTTCTTATTCAATCGATAAAACAACATCGGCATCATTCCGTTATTCTTCTTCTTCATTCTCTTATTTCTTTTCAAAACAACCATCATCGCATCAATCCAACCAACCATTTTAGTTTGATCCCTCGTAACTGTTACAAATTTCATTTGTCACCTTCTCAATCTTTTATTTCACTTAGGGTTCAACTTGTAACCATTTTCCCGTTATACACACACACACACACATACATAAATACACACATGTAAGTATAAGTAAAGTGCTAGAGAAGAGCCAATTTGGGAATCCTTACAAAAAGCTTTACGAATGGGATTGCATGACAAATTTCTAAGAAATTACTCATACGCCCCCCTCTGCTCTTTTTTATTTTCAATTCCATTCTATATTTTTTTTTTTTTTTTTCAACCCCTAAACCAAACTCACAGAGCCACTTGGTAGTGGTGAAATGCATTTCAAGGTAAATTGCAAATAACAGGAACTTGGAAAGAATAAGTGTGCTGCAACAAAGTATTTATTGTGACAATATTCTTGACATTCTTAACACAATGACGCTGGGGCTTTGAGTGAAATTAGGAGGGAAAGATAATTCTAAAAGAAAAGCATGGTCATTGTGTTTCGTGGGAATTTGAAATAGGGCATACAAAAAAATATATATAAATAAGAACGAGCATGTCAGTATCCATTTGATCCATCCAATAACTTGAAAAAGCTTTTGAAACTTTAAGGATCATTAAATATTTGAATCAACAAGTTTGCAGTGGAAACGACATTTTGTTTTACTAAAGCTACTTTTTAAAGATTCCCCAATAACTAGTCGATGAATCATTTAAATAATTTTTATTGACTCACAGAAAGACGGTTCTAGACTGCATGAGACATAGCACCATGTCGTGCAGGAACAACAGAAAATTATGAAAAAAAAATGAAATAAATAAATGTTTTGCACAACAACACCATCAGAGTAGGGTCCAGATCCTAGTTACTAACATAACTCTCAACCACTTCTGTGTGTGCGTTGATATCCTGCAGAAATGGAAGGGACCTAGTGAAAATGTACTTTTGCTCATGATGAGATTTACTCTTGGAGGATTTGTTGGAGGAGGTAAAACTCCGGAAAAAAAATTAGGAGGAGTCAGGGGCGTTGCAGTCCGACACACTAACTCTTACGCTATAAGGTACTATTAAGAACTCCCTTGGTTACAACAAATGGTCAGTTATGCATATTGAAGGGACATTTGAGTGTTTTGCAATTACTTCAAATTTACTGGCCACAAAATACAGGGTTTTCCAATAAGAGGTGTTATTTTGATATTCAAAAAAAAAGGCCTTTTTTGAGATAAATATTCGGATGTGTATTTTAATATAAAGAAATAAAGTGCACGACTGGGTCGTACGAACTTGCTCTTATGTGTTAAAATGTTCTTGGGGTTTGAAATTTTGGGAAAAAAGCATTGAAAAAATCATATGAAATTTTATTAATCACTTAAAAATCAATAGTTAAAACGTTTTTTGGAGAAAATGCAGTAAGCCATCAGATTTCTTTTGCTTTTTCAAAATTTAAGGAAATTTTTTTTCAAAATCGTTCGACCAGTTTTTTCAAAAAACGGTTTTTTTTTTGAAAAAGTTTTCGAAAACATATTCCAAATTTTTTTTGAGTATGCCAACTTCTAGAACTTTGTAGTTTTTATCAGAAAAACAAAATTAAAAATAAAATTTTTAAAGAGTTTTTGAAAAAAAACAAAAAATAAAAAAAAAATTTAAAACTTTTTTAAAAAACTCAAAAAAACTTTTTTTGAAAAATTTAAGAATTTATATTATTTCTTTTATAAAAAGATTTCTACATTAAAAATTTTATCGAAATTCGTCGAGTGGCTTACGAGAAAATCGGATTTCAAAAAAGCGGTCCTATGGGAGGTACCGTTATAAGACTTTTCCTGAAAAATCTATTCCAACCAAAACATAAAGTTTGCACAGAAAACATTATTCACAGTTTTATCAAAATCGTAGGAGCCGTTTTCGAGAAAAATTAAATTTTCACTAAAAATCGTATGGCAGTTACCGTTAGTTTTGAAGCTAGAATGCTAATTCCAAAAACCCCTCTGTAGGACGTCATAATAATACTATCTACCAAGTTTGAAGAAAATCGGTCCAGCCGTTTAGGCTGTAGGTGCCGATACAGACAGACGGACAGACAGACAGACAGACAGACAGACAGAATTGTCGGACCTACTTTTTTCGACTTCTCTATCATCGTAATGTTATGTTTGATTGTCCAAAAAAAATTTTTTTTTTACGAATGCATAACTTGCCTTATATAGTACCTATAATCGCAAGTAAAAAGTAGGCGATTAATAATGAAAAAAAAGCCAAATGGCAGCCACGGCTACTCTTACACAACAATATCCTTTTCATGAAATATTCCATCACCAAATCGAAAGTGGCTGCTGTATCTGTACGCCTTCAATAGCCTCACGAATTCTCACGTGACCCCAAGGGAAGAAGTCGCAAAGTGTTAAATCACGAGATCTCGGTGACCAATTGTGATCACCTTTACGAGAGATAACACATTCCGAAAACTTTTCCCGTAAAAGATCGATGGTTACGTTGCTTGTGTGGCATGTAGCACCGTCTTGTTGGAAGTAAACGTTGTAAAGATCAATACCATTCAATTCCAGCCATAAAAATATGGCGTAGTTTATACTTGTCAAATACTAAAAAATGACAGCTTCAAAAGTGACAACTACCGAAATAGCGATCTATTCAAAATAGCACCTCTTACTGGAAAACCCCTCATATATTCTGATTCAACATTTCAAATAAGAAAACATAAATGTCGTTAAATTTTATTAAAATCTTTCGATTTGTCTATGAGAAACCTTTGTTTGAAAAGATGGGTTCTTTGAACGGTACAGCTATGAGATATATCAAAAAAAAAACTAATTTGCACCAAAATAAAAACTAGCCATGTGAATACCAAAAAAAAAGTTTTATCAAAATCGCTTCAGGCATTTTCGACAAAAAAAAATTTTTCGTTAACAGTCATAGCTAGCTTTTGAGCTATAATACCGATTTCAGAATGAATTTTGTTAAATGCGTAAAAAACTTTATGCGCCAAACTTAAAGCGAATCGGTCAAGCCGTTAAGGCTGTAGATACCGATACCGATGCAGCCAGACATAAGTGTCTGAGTCACTTTTAAAACTTTTATCATCGTTATGGTATGATGTTGCTATCTCGAAAATGTATACTAAGTAATGCCTTCTCTTTTCTTCTCTCAAATAGAACTGAAAATAGCTTCATCGATCGGGTACTTCTCTGAAATATGGTGTTTTTTATTTTAAAGTTAGGGCATTCTTAAAGAATTGAAATTTTTGAAAATCTTACAAGCATTTCAGAAGATAATCTTGACTTCTCGGAATCAAGTGCTTTATTAGGTCTTGATTGCAATTTTAAATTAAAAAGTAAAAAGTAAGCTGTTAACAGTGTGAATGATTCATTTAATTATATTTTATTTATCATTCAAAAGATACAAGTAATATCAGTTCTAATACTTTGTAACAAATTGCTGATGAAATCATGAACTTTTTTTTTTACATTCGAGTTGATTCGTTTCATCGTTCGTGTTAATAAATCAATTAATTCTGGTTCTCTGACAATTCAAGATATAAATCTAAACTATCTACTTTGAATGTAGTAAATGTTGTGTTGAATGGAGGAATCAAATACATAACTAAGTGATTTTTTAACACCATCGTTTTGTTGACTTAGTTTTCTTCGTTTTCTGCGAAGAATAAAAAAAAAAAAGATGACATGGAAAATTATAAAATGATGTCATGAACACCAAGTCTTAATGGCATTCCATCACGCTTTGACATCTTTTTATCATGCAAAAACAAATCAGAAAGACATTATTTACAACAACAACACCAAAAAATATCTATCAAAGAGAATGCATCAAAAAGTACAATGAGCTACATTAACCCAGATATTTACAAGACCATTGAAAAAAGGAATTGTTTTGTAATTTTTTTTGCATATCATTCTTTTTTTGGATACAATTTTTGGATGTACTTCAAAGTGAAATGTGAAATGCATTTCAAGTGTTTCGTGGTCTAATTAATTTGAATAAATTGAATGCAAGAGGGAATGTGTGTTATTTTTTAATAAAGGAGTCTTTGATTATGAAAGGAACGCTTTGGAAAACATATTTCTTTAATATTATATCTCTGCTTTAGATGATTTATATGCTTTTAGAAGATTGGCATACATTATTTCTATTAAACATGAATTATTTCAACTTTTTGGATAATTTTTTCATTGCAATTCAAATGCACGTGAAAATAGATACAAGTGCTTGATTGAGTGTACAATTTGAGCAAAAGATATGAATGAACCCAAAAAGTTGACTCAGTAATCGTCGAACGGATAAAATGTTACATAAACATAGAACAATGGTGGATTTAAAAAAAATTTTCAAGATAATTCTTCTACTACTTTTGAAACGATTTAGTTAGTGGTGTTGGCAGAACAGGAAGATTGCTGGTACCTAAGCTATATTCCTGCGATGGAATTGATACGAAATTTTATTTATTTATCCGAAATTGTCAAACCCACATTTTTAGATTTTAAGAGAAAATAATGACATAAACTGAGAATAAGTTGCATCAAAATCTTAAAAGGCGTTGTCAATATGATTTGGCAGAGTCCACAAATTCAGATCTCGACTGGCGATTTCTGCAAGATAGGGCAGTTTTTTCCTAATGCGTACTTAATATTTTTGTTTAAACACATTGCCAGGATTTAGTTATAGGACCTTCTGAGTTTAAGCTTTTCGCATTAAGTTACATAGTATTCTTGTGATACTATTTGATAGTGGTGCCTGCTGGTGTATGATTCTGTGAACATTACAGCGTCCCCTTGCGTCTGAGATCACTGCCTTAATTATGAAATGAATGCTCATCGTTTAACTTGCCATGGTTATTTGGCATCAATACCTAACTGAAAAATAAATATCAAATTTGACAGATGTCACCATAAAAACATGGCCGCAACTGGCCGCCAAAATCAACCCACGCCATCTTTGTAAATGTTGCTGAAGTCGAATTAGTAGCAAATTCTCAAATAGTATTTTATTGAATAAACAAAGCATTTAGGAAAGCAAAAAGCCTCTATCGTCTGAACGTGACGTACGCATCTTAAGCCTTGCAATGAAAGCAAAAAAGGAATAAAACATCAAGCAATTTTACATAATTTCATATAATTTTAAAACGATTAAAAAAGATTCCCCTCCCCACAAACACACTTCAGAATTCAATATTTTTGAAAAAATCAAATGCACTTCAGTTTCAAGCAGGCTTCAAGAAATCCTCCATTCCACAAAAAAAAAACATTCCATTATATCAATATGTAGCTGTCAAAGCAGTGATGTGATGAAGTGTAACTTAAATGATTTTTATTTTTTTAACAAAAGATGCAAAAATACACTTCATATCAATTTCTGAAAGTCCGGCCCCTCATAAAAGTCAAAGCGAAACCGACAAAAACAAATTACTTTACACTTAAAGTGTCATGCCTTCCCATCTCCCCCTTTTCCCTTTTTTTTTGATAAAATTTATAATCATTTATTTTTTTTTTTCCTCCTTTGTTGGTGGACGCATAAAATTAATTTTAATGATGTGGTAGGATACACTTCCATTACGGTCATGTTTACACAATTTTTTTTTCATGTACTCACCGTCAAATGAATCAAAGAATCCTAAATTGAAACTGAACGGACGTGGCAACGGAGCAAGGAATGGATAACCAGCTCCAGTGTCGACAAAGCCCTTGAAGTTTTTGAAATCAGGATCGACATCGGTTTCATCATTGTCAGCAGTATTGCCAGCTTCACGGTCAAGGGATCGTTGTGGACCACGCGGCACATCAACAACATCAACTTCGTCCTTGGGTGAGCGTGCTATAAGAAAAGACAAATATAAAACGATTATAGCATTTTAATTATATGATAAAGCATTTTTTATTTTATTTTTTATTGATAATAATAGATCTTCTAAGAGTCTTCCAAATCTTGTGGTGGGTGGCTTTCACACGGCCTTCAAATCAAAAAAATAAAATCTGAAAATAGATGAACACCGCTTAAGTGATATCGTTCATTAATGCGGGGGTGGACTGGACACCATTTGACAAAATAAATGATAGCCCACGAGGAACAAGGTAATTTTTCGTGGAATCATCACGTGAAATATGATTATTTATTATTATGGTGCCCCCCTAAGAGAATCATCCATCGCCATCGCGGCGAACGACACCACGCTGCATAGCGTCAAAGTAAACTACCCAAACGATTAAGGGTGGTTTTTATAGTTGCGGTTAGAGATCCCACTTTGTTTTTTTTTTTTTTATTTTTGTAAACAAAAAAAATATTTTAATTCTTGTAAACATATTGAAAGTAGTTTAAAATTTTTTTTTTATTAAAGTAGAGAAGAGGTGACTTTTGAGTTTCCTTGATGAAAATGTTGATGATGGATATTGGCTATGGGGATACTTTTTTCTCGCATCGAGTCGAGAGTTAAGAGCATAGAATTAAATAAGTTTATAATAGCCCTTAGGCTTTAGCCGAATTTGGAAAATTTCAAAGCCCAAAATGCTATAAAATGACTTATACAATACAACTTTGAATCAATCATTTGAAGATAGTAGGAGTCCCAATAGAGCCTTGCGGAACACCAAAATTCGTTTTATGAATATCTGACTGAAGATTTAACTTCTTTCTCGTTTAGAAAAATTTTGTATACTTCCTTTACATTTGAAAAATACTGAGTTTGAAAAAAAATTGGTGTGGGAACTCTGTTTGCCATTCTTGGCTTTCCAAATCGGACGTTCTGATGTAAGAGTTAATTGAGTTTATTAAGAAAACGATATTAATTCCATAATTCATTCTCATTGAGCGTTGAGCGCGAGAGCGTTGACGGCAACGACGCAACCTACGGCGAAAACTACAAACACCACGGTGGCGGTGGTGGTGCGATAATAATAATTATTATTGCTTTTGATTAATGGAAAATGGAAACGTTCATCAATTTCAATTTCAATATTATCGTTCCCGCCACGGGTTGCGAAAACCTCGGTTGGCAAATCCAACCGTCGGCGTCGGTGTCGTCGTCGCATCGACCCAGTTTCAGTTTTGCAACAAGGGAAATCATCTCATTTGTGTAGGAAGTGGGGTTGGAGACAATATCTCCCCCTTGGAGGGGGGCTTGCAATTTTTTACGTTTTATGGCAATTTCGCTTGTCCCTATGTTGAGTGTAAGTGATTTATTTACGCAACATATGGCGTATTAATGAAATGATGAATTTTTTTCCACTGCTCCTCTCGGTACAAAAAAAAAAAGAAATCAGGACAAAATCAACTGACGATGAAGGTGGATGGATTGAATATATCCTTCCTCTTGATAGAATGTCGTTTGTGTGCGTTCAGCGTATCCTTACACACAATATTGTAGGTAGGTATATTATGAAGGCAAAAGAAAAAAAAATAATTTAACAACATTGTTTTTGCACGATACGTGAACGTGATGGGGAAATTGAATATCTTAATGTTTCTGAAGCCTTAGGGCCATTACACACCCATGAGTGTATAATATGTATATAGCTACTCCCTATACTCGCATGAGAGAGAAAGGCAGAAAGAAAAAAAGTGATTGCAAGTGCTTTATTCAACAGATGGAGGCAATAATGAAGTGTTCGCACTTCTTGGCTATATAATGAAGTTATCGGAGTAATAATGGAAATCATAAAGTTATAGGGAAAAGTTTTAAATTAAGTTATGATATGAAGGACTCAGCTTAAAAAGGTACATGCCCTACCTACGCCTACGCACAAGTCAAGGATTGTTTCATGGAATTTGAAACAAAATGATACTCAGGAAGTTTTTTATTAGGCTCATGGATGGGGGGAAGACAAAAGTTGTACAACAATGTTGATGACATGTTTTGTATATGGTACATCATATACATACAAAGACAAAAATGACTGAAAATTATATCTTTATTATCATTAAATACCTTTTCCATTTCTGAAGTAAGGACATTTTGATTCTGTACAAAAAAATCGTTTGGAGGAACCGAAACGATTTTCGAGATCACCCAAAAAATAAATGTTTGAGATACATACTTCAAATATTCCGGACAGAAATTCAAGAACTCACAAAAAAAATCTCATAAACCTACTAATGTGTCAGACCATAATAAAGTGAAATTTTTGAAGGCAGACAATTTCCATACTTCAAACTGAGTTTTTTATATCTGTAAGTTGTACATTATGTATCATGAAATCGACATTTTGCACTTCTCCTCTACGTAAGCTATATGCAACGAAATAACATTCACGTATGTAGCCTACTTTGAGGACAGATAGATCTTACCGAAAAATGTGTGCTTCACTAATTTATGTAATGATACTTTTAATCGTGGAGTTTTTTCCGCTTAGCATGACAAATAGTAATAAGTCTATTCAGAAATATTTTTAATCTTCAGCATCTCTAAGAAATTCGTTTAGATCTTCAGTTCTCCATTTTGGAAAACATTTATTTCTTCATTAAAAAGTGTGCCTTGGAGCAACCAGGTCATTGAAAACCAAACCAACTGCATTTCTTGAAGATATTAAACCATTTAGTATTGCTTCAGGAACTGATGGTGTAATGGCTCTCAATAAACCCGCCATAGCATAACTCGAAAAAGTCGATCCCACTTTCGAAGAAAATTTTTAACTGGACACTCAGAAAAAATATGACAAAATTATATGTAGCCCGTCAGATGTATCTTCCCAAGCAACCACTGGGATAAGAACAAACTTCCACATACTATGGGAGTCAGCTTCTACTTGGAAGCCTAAGAAATCAGCCGCTTAATCAGTTTGCCCGATTTGAATAAGAAACTTGATGACGATGTTCAAGTGACACGCATGCTTTCGTAATGGATCTTCACCAAACGATTTTAAGGCTCTTTCTGAACTCTTTTTTGGAGATGCAAATATGTTATAGGAGTAGGTACCCATTGAACAATTCATTTCCGTATCCGAAGAACAGGGTTGTGAATCTAGAAAAATACGAGTAGCTGACGTTACTGCTACCAGCAAAATGTTTGAATACATTGGAAGTCTTGGACAAGAAATCATGATAAAGTCTAGAAACATAGTCGGAGACAGAAAGGAGCCTTGTGGCACACCATCATACATTTTGTGAATAACAAATTGTCCGAAAAAATTCGAGTAGAACGGTCGAAGGTTAACTTCTAATCCATCAAAGGGATTTGTAGACGGCAAATACTCGCCATTTTCGATAAGATTATAGCAAATTCCTTAAGAGCCATAAGCGAAAGCTACAGTACGTTTTCAACGAACTATTGGATACCTTATTCCCTATATTTTTGTATGTGTATGCCAGCCGCTGTTCCAGTTTCAGAAACATAATTTTTCTTGCAGACAGGAAAAAAATACAAAAACATTATTTTGTGTGACCAATGTTCAAAAACTGGTAGCGCAATAAAAAAAAGCGTATGAAACGCCAAAGCTGAGACTTTTCATTGCCAGGGCAATTACTATGAGCTCAGTGAAACTCAATTTTAAGCTAACAGATCGATTTGAAAAAAAACAAGACAAAACTTAAATTTTTAACAATTAAATATTGAATGGAAATAGCGAATATGGGTGTATTTAACAAATCTTGATCCACACTCTGCTACACAACCAAGGTATACAAACCGAAGTGTTTATTTTCTTGCTTCAAAACTGCGACCGATAGTTAAAAAACATTAAAAAAATTAATGCATATTACGACCCTTGACGGAAACGCCCCTTAAAAGAAGGCGTGTGCTTAGAATTTGTAAACAAAATTTAAAGCATTGATTGAGCTTTAATCGTTAGTCAATTTGTAGGCATATGTGTAAAACTACAGCTGAATCGAAGAGTTTTTTAACGATCTTACCTGAAAAATAGTATTTTATAAAACTCAAACCCTTAAAAGTGGACGATATTGAAAAAAAAATTCAAATATATTTTTCATACCTTACAAAATTCAAACATTTATTTTCAGACACAAGCTTCTTAGTTTCTACCAAGTTTTTTATAATTTCTAATGAAAAGTGGGCGTTAGCCACACCCAAAATCAGTTTTTTGATTTCGTACACATTATGTTTGCTCACTAACCACTAGGTAGGCCACGGGATACTACAGGGATCTATTGCTATACGAAAACCGAGTTGACGGTTGATAGTTCACTAAAGTTGATTTAAAGAAACTGACTTAAAGCATGCCCTGCGAAATGATATTGAATTTCTTTCACCTGTTACATAAATTCATAAATCTATTAAATACTCGTACATTCGCTAAGAAAGAAATAACACTGAATTGCCTTTGATGCCATTATTTTTCTTTTATTTTTCTAAAGTGCTGATGAATTAAAGTTCGAAAAAAAAAATTTTAATTTTATAAATCTTCAAACTGACTGACAGGCTAATGGATATTGATGACCCTGCTCTAAAAAGTTTGTGATGAATTATTCTGTTTTGTCAAAAAGATACAAATTGACACAAACAAAATAAAAACATCCATTACATTCAATTTTTTGTTTTTGTCTGTTTGACTCTCAAGTCTTGATAAAAAAAAACAAGCTACCTAATTTGAAAAGCAAATATTTACGGTGCAAATGGATTAAATGCATTTGTTTGCCAATGATTGTTTCCTTTTTCCGTGAAAAGTATTTTTTTTTTTGTATTTTTTTATGAAAACACAAAACTTAATCGGTTTGGATTTGTTTTTTCTTCTCCTTATGATGGAAGTGAAACAAAACTTCATTTAAATACCCCCCAAAGTGTATCCCGTCTAGCATCAAGAGCAGCAGGAGAACCTATCCTTGCAGTTTACAGTATGGCTGGCATCGGAGTTAACTTCCATCCTTTGCGAAAACACATAAACATTGCAAAATAGAAGTTCAGCTGTTATGAGTGTATATGTAACGTGTATATAGCACGCAAAACCCCGGTCAATATACTGAATGGGCTCGTAAACAAAACGGTTTTAGGGACAACAGGAATTGCTTCCAGAATCCATCCGAAAATTGCCAAAAAAAAATAAATAGCAACGCTTAAACTGGTAAACGGGCAGCGTGCTTAAATCTAGTGAATAACAGTATACTCACCACTCAGCTTGAGTATACACAATACACACAGAGAAAGGCTCTGGGCAGGCCAAAAGTGTATAGAGGACATCAATATAGGTACAGAACCAGGCCATGACGTGGTTGATGCATATATCCAAAAGCAAGTCATTGTATGCCAGGGATTGGGGATTGTATATTTAAAGTGAAGTAGCGAGCGCAAAAAAAAACAAAAACAAAAAAAATCTCAAAAAGTCATTAAATTGTTGAAAAAGAAACGAAAAACTTCAGATTGATGTTGATTTTCGAAAGTCAATTAGTGTCGAGCATTCGACCGAAAAGGCGAAGAAAACACAGTTAAATAAATGAAACAAAAAACAAACAAAAAATACTTTTAAATACTTGAGTTAAGGGAACCAAAAAATAAATTATGCACTGCAGCGCACGAGTGTTGAGATTAAGTAGATTTACGAACGATTAAGAATGTAAACTCGAACTTTACTTTGGTTATTTGGATCAACAAGAACGCAATGCTTTCACGCGGACAGGGTGACCTATTATTATTATTTTTTTTTTTTTAATTTGATATTTATTACGATAAAAAATGTTTTTATTTCCTGGAATTGGTTTGCTATTCAGACACGAATGAATTTTTATTAATTGATACATTTCGCTTGGAGAATCATCGTGGTGTACCTTATTCAAAAGTCCAAGACAATTCTTTCGGTGGTGATTCTTATGTTAAATTTTGTAATTTGATTTTTCGGGTTATGGAAAATGAACTTGGAGATTTAATGGATAATGAAAAGATCTTAAAATCGAATCAATTCCCTGTTTACTCTAGAAAGGTACCTGTGCACGACCATTAAGTGTCTCAACCTCTACCAACAAAAACCACAAAACGTCAAAAAGCATGTTGACAAGAGAATAGCTTGGGGCTCTGCATTTTTGGATCCTAGAGCTCATCCCCAAATGCTCAAACATATTGGTTGAGTATTTGTGGTTTTTCTGGAAATTTAAGCCAGGACACGATACTGAATTCGAGGGGAGAATCCATAGTGAAGGATGAGTAGAACTGCATATTAGGCAAACCCATACCTCAAACTTTTTCACTGAAAAATGATCCACGCTGAATATCTTATCCCATCTCCTACTTTTCCAACCAAATCTTTACACCAATTTCATAACTTAAGAGGTCTCATTTATTTCATTTTATTTATAGTCTCCAATGATACCCATAAATTGATTAACCAAACTGTCATTCATCAAGCATCTCAAGCTCAATTGAGACTGCTAACCACCTTAACAACCACAATTCGATTACAAAAAAAAAGGAAAAAATACGAATAAAAACTCGTCCGACAAAACAACGTTGCATTCAATTAAAGTTTACGACACAGAGTCTATAAGCCAGGCTCCATCATCCCCAACCTTCATCTTCGAACATCGACACCAGTGTAGCTCTCCAGCACCAGCACACTATCAGTCTCAATTCATATTCCAAATATCTATGAAAAATACAAACACAAAATGAGAGATGGCAATGCATCAGATACCGATTTGGCGGCGGGACATTTGCCATGTAAAGCCGACGCTATACTGCCGCCGCCGTTGATGCTGCTGTCAATGCCGACGAAGTAGAAGTATACCCTTTTTTGTTTTCTGTTGCCCCCGGAACCAGCTAATCACTCCTCTCCAACATGCATACAACGCGGCGCAATTTAGTTTCGGTGACAGAGTCACTCATTCATTGGTGTGAGAAAAAAGAACACCGGGTGGGCGCATACTGCCGCAATCAACCCAATGAAGGAGGGAATATCCCAACCTTTAACCATTTCTGGCACCCTTTTCTCTGACCCCAAACACAAAAAAAAGGAAAGTATTGAAACACGTCGCAATCGTTTGCTGAAAAGCCATTCACGATTCGATGCGACGTGAACTGAACCCAAAATCACCATCCACACCATAGAAGCAAGCAGCCCCCAACAAAGACTATACAAACTACGAGGATGACGATGACGATGCCTGTGCCGACGATGAGTTCAATGGTGGCGAGTTATCCAAGTCGGAGTCACTTGACTCCCTCGTCCACTTGTTTTCGAATCTGTCCCGGCCATGTAGTCTGACAATGCAACCACTTTTTGTGTAGACACTTTTTCTTTGAAACATGCTGGGAGCTGGATACATGGTCTGTGTGTGTATGGTTTGATACCCTCCTGCTAGGCGTAAATTGGATTGATTCAAGGCTTGAAACAACGAAACGTAGTAGTATCCACCTCGATCTGGGTGCATCATGTCTGGGATATATTTGTATACCAACTACCCCTGTCTCTTTCAGAGCTAATAAGGTGAATTTCTTTAGCTTTGTTTGTGTATTTTTTTTTTTTTTTTTAAATAAGTTGAAACTATTAAGAGGGTATTGCCAGTCTAAGGAGTATTGTTGTCTAGGGAGCTAAGTCTCAGTAAAAATTTAAAGTGACATGGTGGTGGTGGGGTGAAAACTCAAATGTCTTAATTGAAGGCAGAGGTCTGTAACAAGAAAAAATATTGACAACAATGCCTAGAAAATAGCCAGAAACATTTTCGTGGCACCATTTAAGACACACAGAAACTCATATACCGTACTGGTGAAATTCGGATTTTAGCAGACAATTCCCTGCTGAGATGCATCCATACCCTACCCGCACAGTCTGATGGAGACCGGCATTCATAAAATATACAAACCAAAAAAATAAAAGAAAATAGAATTGATGATTTGGCCACGCCACCAGCCGAGGAGTAAGACTGTTGGGTAAGGGGGTCTTTCAAATGCAATTGCAAACACTAGTCGCGTCATTGTACCCGGATAAACGAAATCAATTGAAATTACATATGTCAACAAGCATTTTCAGGTCCACTAGCACTCTCTACTGTATACTCTACTATAACTATCCGTGCAGCATCATACTACGTTGTATCTCTAAACTAAAACAAAAAATAGTTAGATACACGAACAAGGGGGGGGGGTAGGGGTTCTACAACAGTGATAGACCAAATGGAAATAGCGGCTTATTATTGCAGCTAATTGAGCGAACTGATTGATAGCTTTTCGGGGGATTGTTGGTGACAGACGAAAGACGAACGCATGGGTTTTACCAGTTAGATTTTGTTAACTTTTTTTGTTTTCATTTTGCAAATGTCTCGTCTGTCGAAATAGAGATTTTGGTTAGTCTGGCAGAAAAGTTTTGGAAGCCAGAAAAGTAAAAAAAAAATGTTGAATGAACTTATAAATCAGATGGGACACAACTTTGCAGGATTGTGAATTGTTGAGGGACAAGAGTGATAGATATCGTGGAGGGAATATCGAAGGAATGACTTATCACCCTTTAAATTTAATGGAATTGGAGTCATTAATTGAAGACTTTTATCCGTAACATCATAGCAGACCAATGAATCAAAATCTTATTGATATGAGAATCAAAGACCATTCGGTTCCATTTTACCAGTCTTAAGGGTAAAGTTTCCTCATGAAAGCTATGTTGTTGGAACGGTATTTCATAAAGGAAGTGTACAAAA
The DNA here is from genome assembly GCA_916050605.2 of Platycheirus albimanus. Taxonomy (NCBI): domain Eukaryota; kingdom Metazoa; phylum Arthropoda; class Insecta; order Diptera; family Syrphidae; genus Platycheirus; species Platycheirus albimanus. The sequence continues at coordinate 13,780,387 of OU696698.1, read as the reverse complement.
CAACTTTTATACATAACCTTAATAGAGGTTCATAGTTTTTTTCATCATTGTTTTCATTCTGTCTTTTTGTTACTCTCATGCAATTTTTGCAATCCGTTTCTCTTACTTTTGGAGGCAGTAGAAAGAAATATGATTTTCTATTCCAAACTAGGAGCAGAAAAATCAAAAATTGTTAAGACCTTCACTTTCAAAACTATAACAAAAGTTCTGGTCACATCACCTCACCGCCAAAGCCCAAACCAAAAAAAAAATCTGTCACAAAAAAATGCACAAAACAATTTCACCATCGCAAAAAAAACTTTACTATATTTCATACGTGATAAATTATTTAAAATAAAAATAATTTATAGAGCCATCATTTTACTAAACATCGCAAAATAAATCAACTAATATTAAATTTTCATCACGTAATTTGCATCATCATTTCCATCAAATTTGTGTTTTGTCCTTAGGTTTCGTAATAATAACGATAATAACCCTGCCATCTATCGGCTTTCAACTGTCAGTTAAAAATAGTTTCATACATTATTCTCAATTTAATGTAATCAGATTGGCACAAGTATGATTTTGTTAGTTGCTAATAAATGAATGCAGTAATTTGTATGAATCAGCTAAAGGCAAGAAAAATTTTGTAGTGAACGGACGATCCAACAGAAATATTACACAACTTTGTAGAAAAAAACTAGGTTCCATTTTTATGTTTACGTTTTTACCAAATACTTGTCATGCACATTGAGGATTGACATTTAAAAGTCAATTCTGACACAAAAGGAAGCAATTGAAATGCACTAAAACTCACAAAAAACAAGAAACTATTTAGTTGAACACTAGTGCAGTCACGCTTGTTCACATGGGATACCCCAAAGTTTATCAATTTCAAAAGAGAGAGGAAACTAGATATAAAAAGTATACGTCGGGAATTTCATTTTCCTTTTAGAAAAACTATCGCTCTTCCACTTTAAAAAATGTTTTTAAGACTTTCGTTAAATTTCTAGCGCATAGAATTCAGTATGTTACAAAATGAATAACGTTTCAAAACACATGTTCGAAATCAATCACGGCAAGTTAGTGCAATCTTGCAAAAGCCCATGGCAGTCAGTTGAGGAACCAAATTGTATCATCACTAAAACTGTCAAGTGGGTGAACAGCCTTAAACTGATCGAAATGTCATTTTTATTTTTTTGCCATCCATTTCTTCATTGATGCAATTTAAATGCTTAATAGGCATGGTTCCAGAAGCCAGATATCAGCAATATGGTCTTTATGGCTAACTGGCTGCGCACAATGGTGTAGCTGTAGCAGTATCACATAGCAAAGCAATGTCAAAGTTAAACTTACGTTTGCACGGCTACAATATGAAGTAGCAGTTGGAGAAAACAGAGCAGCTGAAGTCTACCCGACTCCAACTTCACGAATGTGGTACAACAACAAACCAAAATGGCATACATGATATTTGTTTGAGTTCAGTGCTGCACATTGTATTCCTGTATGCTGCTTAGTGCGCTACCTTTTTTGATAATACTACTTGCTACTGCTGCAGCTACACCATTGTGCGCAGCCAGTAAGGTTATCAAAAAACTTCCATTTAATAAAATATCACTCTTTTGCTCATCTTGGCAATCGATCATCATCTCATCAGCTGTGCTATACTGTGTCAAATGAAACTTAACGAAGAAAGAATTCTAGCCTTTCCAGTGATGTCCCAGGAGCAATTCCTACTTACCCGGTTCATGGTGGTTATTGGATCTAAGAGGATTGTTTAAGAATGATGCAATAGATCTCATGACAGATTAGTGTGAGAGTTTCGTTTTGTACTTCGTGAGTGTAACCTTGATCGTTTTGTAGAAAGAAAAATGTTACGAAGAATTTTTAATTCTGTTCTGTTGCGGTTCTGCGAAGAGAAAGCTGCTTCTTGATTTGAAGTGAAGAACCACAAACACAAAATATATAAGCTTAAGTGTTCGCCATAGAATACTTTTAAGTTTTTCTTGCTTGTTACATCTTTCTGACTTAAGCGACTGTTGACGCAGATGGCTGGAAAAGATGGCTGGACGGACCATAAGCAGAGCAACAAAGTTGCCTGAGCATATCCTTACGAAGGAAGTTGAAATCTCTTTATCAAACAACGCCGTATGAGCCCAAGAGTATGAATCCAAAATAACTGATGTGTAAGGGCAAATCATTAAAACGAAGCTGTTTTTGATGCACCTTTTTCATAATATTAAGCAATTTTACATTTCTTCCAGTTCCTGAATGAGCCTCATTTTCCTCGGAAATTAAAGAAATCATTTCTGGATCTTAACGAAATCGCTACCATCAATTCCAACTGTTCTGTAACTTAGAATCGAATCATCCAGGTGATCATAAACAGATTTCATCAAATTCAGTCAAGTCAAGCCGTTTGATAGGAAACTAAATGCGAACACACCCAACCCGATATCCTTTAAACAGGACGTTCTGAAAGTCAGTTTCTATTTGTGTGAACATAATAGGGGGAAGGGGGACAGTGTGAGTTCACATTCTTCATTTAATTACTATCAATCCGACGTATTAGTATCAAAGTAATATGAATTTCAGTACCAACAAATGCCAAAGTTAAAAGGAGGGCGCTAATGTCGTTAGGAGGCAAAGCGTACATTTGTAAGACTTTAGATTCAAAACAGAGCTATGCAAGTTCCAAATCAATGCTGCTTGCCTGCGGTTGTATACGAATACCATTGCATTTGAGATACGATACATCTATTTGAAAAATTGAACCCTTGGTTCGCTTTGATTTCATTAATTTAAAAGTTCGCTGCCTTCCCCATCCCCATCTCTCCTTCCACGGAACTTTTTAAAATGCATTCGTTTATCGATAATTGGAACAAATTTGATGTGGCAAGACTTTGCAAATGCATTTTCACCAAACTGATTCTGACCTATGCTAAACTCACGGAATGATGGACTCATTAACGGTCCACTGAACATCAGTCCATAGTTCGTCGAGCTATAAAAGCATCAATTCTAACTCATCTAATACGAAATATAAGAGTGTTGTTGTTGTTTCATTCATTTTGGCCAAACCAATCAGATTTCCTATATAAAAAGATACAGATGCACACATTCATAATATGGAAGGATATGTGCAGAGAGGGATTGTTTTGGGCAAAAAGGACCTGGAGTGCTTTTGCAGATTTCATCACAAATTGCTATTACAGAAAATCTAATCATAACCGGAAATTAATTTGGCAGAAATCTCATTAAATTTACAGCTCTCCCGAATGCTTTACAGCATCAGGAACGAGAGCGAGTCCGAGTAGCATATGTCATGATGCCTATGTGTGTATTCTATTTCTCACAGGATATGTGTTTGGCGATGCCAATGATGCCTCTACTATGTATTATAGGGCTTATTCTGGATTGTTACATTTATTTGAATCCGCTACTGGCATTATAAATGTTATACTCTCCTATGGGCTATCGGATGGGCTGTTGTGGGCTGATGTAAACGCATCCTCAATCCATATGAACATAAAATGCGTTCGTTGCATTGATGATGATATGTATTTGGGAAAGATAGGTAGGAACGTAGGAGTATCTGTTGCAATGTTATTTGAACTCGGAATATGAAATTGTTCAATAAATTATTCATAACTGCATAAAGTTGTCAGAGCGCGCGTCAATTTGATATCGAGTCTTTAATTAATTCAACAATTTGATATGGCATTCGTTTTTGGTTTTGGTGAGTGATGTGTGAATTGCTTTTAAGGCTGATATACGCCTGGGTCAAATATTGATGCACACTGCACATAGCACATGCACATCCCAGAATCGCAGAGTGTTATTCTGTTGTTGTACTCATTGACATGTATGTACGAGTATGTAGGTGGATTTCTTTATTTTTGAGTTACAGCAACGGCGTGTATAGTGATTATTTGGAAAATTCTGGTTTATATTTCGAACTGAGTCCCAAAAGGCAATTATTGGGTTCTGTTTATAAAATTCTAATTTCATAGAAATATTGGAGGAAATGCCACGATTCTGGAATTGTTTTGCATCGTATAGCAGACAAAGCAACTAATTTATTTTGACTATGATCATTAGGATAACCAGGAACCACGAAGCTTCTGTTACTCGAAATAATACCTATTAAGGCTAATGAATGTCAGGAGTCTTGCGTGTTTCATGTACATAAATGGAAATTCTGGAAAACCCCATTCAACATAGAATATTATCCTTTTCATGGGAGATTTAATAATTCAAACCGCCATGGAAGCAAATAGAACATCTACTGCATTGTTCAAAGAACTTGTTTTGATTGGAATGAGATGTGAAACAGCTCAGAATTAAAATATTTTTAACTGATCAAACAGATTTTTTCGATTTCCAGCTAAAGAATAAATGAAGGAACAATTTATGTTATAGCTCAAAGCTTATGGCAGAATTTTCCAGGCTGTTTCTATACTTCAAAAATGTCAGTAGAACAGTTCTTATTAAAGATTGAATCTCTTTTAAGTTTTGTGCGTGCTGGTCCTGACGCTAGTTTACTTACCGGTTAAAGGATTAGAGAATGGATGTTTGGATTTAACAATAGGGTTCTCAGAATGTGACAGTTCATGCTGTTATATAAGAATTGTTAGGCCCTGACTGAAAACCTGATATTCAACCATGTTAAAGATTGAACAACTGTTAAGCAACTAGCGCAACGAATTTCACTGGGTCATCCGGCTGCAAAAAATGTTCAACTTTCTTTAAAGTGATAAACTATAGCAAAGTTTATACTAAATTTGCTAAAGGCTTCAAAGTTGTACTAAGTTCCCATAAAGAAGTGGAGTATACATCTCCATCTAACATAAAAAATAAGTCCATTTCACTATGTAGTGGATTAAGTGACCACTAAGGTAATTTCGAGAAGAAAGATGATCTTAAGAACTACTGTTATAACAACCATTCTAAAGAGGATAAAGCTCAAGATCGAGACTACACTCAAGAGGCAATATTTTTGATATGCATTTGAAAAGTGACATAGAGACTGGGTTATAAACAGTCACCGATGTTGATGTTCTTACTTGCGATTGATGATGTAATCACTGGTGGATGGAGATGATAGACATGAATTCAAATTGGACATTTTTCACAATATGAGCCATTAAGAGTATGCTGATGACTATTACTTAGTAAAAAAACAGCCCATCCCAAATGTGTCATCAGCTTCAACAAAATGGTGGTGTAGCTGGCTAAGGATTAACTTCAAAAAGGCAAAAAACCATCATGTCCAACCAAAGCCAAAAAAAAAACAGGATATTGTAAGACAGAAGCAAAAATTGGAGGTCACTTAGTGTAACTCTCTGTCACTCGATAGTGGACCACACTTGGCCATCATCAACATAATACAGTAGACGCTCGGTAATGTGAACTTCTGTATAGTGAAATATTCACTTTAGTGAACCACTAACATTTTATACACACTATACTCTAAATAGTGAACTATGAGAATCTCAATACAGTGAACTAATTTTTTTTTGTTAAAATCTCGATTGGAAAATATTGTTAGTATTAAGTAGTTCTTAAATCAAAATTTAAAAAGATTATGTATCATTAAAATGCAATTGAAATAAGCTTTATTGAACAAAAATTTAATATAAAATCAGCCACAAAATTAGTTCGTGTTTATAAATAATTTAAGTACTTAACCAAATTTGCATTGTGACTGATTAAATTAAAATACTTATAATAATTTAAGCTAAAGGTTAGCTTTATTATATCCATTGCATTAAACTAATCAAATATTATTTCAATGAATATAGCCAACCAGCAAAACATAAGCTTATTTTCCCACAAATACTCGCACAAAATAAACTGTATGCAATTATTATTTATATTTTACAAAATGTTTTAAGTCTTACAAGGCACATACAACATGCACTCTGTAGTTAGACTATACAAAAAAAAATTAAATAAAAACTTATTTTAATATTATTAAACTTAATTGGATTTCACATTCGAATGCGCGCTTATATTACGATGCCAATGAAATTCATTAGGTATCCCCAACCACCTATAATAATTGAATCAAAATCAAAATCGCATTATTAATATTCAAAAACACTATTCATGCATACAAAATGGGTTTAGTACTTTCAAATGAACCGAAAATTTGTTGGACCTATTGAATCAAAAAAAAAAACTAACACTTTTAATAGAGTTATCATAATGAATTTATCAGAAGAATATGTATTTTCGAACAGATGCAATAGATTTGATTTAAATTTAAATAATCTGTTGATGTTTTATGCAATGGTCTGGTTAGTTGTTTTTTGCACTAGAAATTTTAAGTATGTGTTTTTTGGTTGGGTCTAGAGCAGAATTAATTGAATTGATTAAAATGTAGAAGAAATTGTAATGCAATAATGCAGTATTGTATTCTCTTCAAATTTGTGGGCTTAAAACTAAGCAAACTTAGGACGACAACTAGATACTTCAATTCAATGTTCCATTCACAGTAAAATACTTCAGCGGTGCTCCAGATTCAGTTTCCATCTCTCTTTGGTCTTCCAATCAGCATTTTTGTTCAATAAAGCTTATTTCAATTGCATTTCCATGATATATAATTTTTTTAAATTTTGATTTGAGAACTACTTAAATCTATCAACATATTGGCGGCCTATTCACACAATATTTTCTATTTGGGATTGGCAACATGTTTTCATTTCAAATTAATCAATGAATTTAACTTTTATTGCTAAAGATTTCAATATATAAATTAATTATTCTAATACATAGTTAAGCTATTTTTTCATGTTTGGAGTTTACTAATTTTCTATCAAATTATGAGGATGAAATTAAGTTTTGAGAAATAGGTGTAAAATCTTATTAATCTCAACCATAATGAAAACGGATTTAAATGAAATCGATATTGGGTTGTGCTTGTGTTTAAGCTGGTGTTAATGGTGTTGGCAGCATAGAAAAAGAACACAGAAATGCGACCGCCAACGTGTTTCTCTGTTGTATTTTGTATTTTGAATATTGCCCTTTGAGACTGTGTCTTTTTAAATTTGAACTTCTTAACACAAGTGTACAATAATGTACAACTACACACCCAATGATATCTTCTGATGTTGACACGAATCACCTACAAAATACACATACAATTATGTTGGCAAGATCAATTACTTTATCAGTCTTAATTAAATCTGTCACATTTTTTTTTCGGAACGTGATAATAAAACTGGAAGAATTGGGATATTTGTTCCACTTTTTTGTTCAAAGTTCAGTGTTGAATTTTTTGCACGTCATAAAGCCTTCTCTAAGGCTTTTCTGACAAGACGCATAGATTTAGCCAGACAATGAATGCTTTCCGGTGGATCGAGCACATTTCACTGAGTTTTCAGCCATATTCTCCGTGGCAAATCTTCGATATACCCGAAATAGTAGATTTGCTAAGAATTCTATTTCATAAGGTGCAGAACCTTGGACTGGGCTGTGACAGGACAAGTCATGTTTCCCCCCATAATTCCAATCTCGTCTTCTTCAGTCAAATGTACTTTATTGGCATGGTATATCCAAAAGACTTTGTTCCAAGAAACTCTATAGTATTTCTGAGGTCGTCTTTATGAATAACTCCGGGCATTAAAAAAATGCTATGGAGGACTTCTTCAATCTGTCTCCATCTTTAATTTAAAGAATTCGACCCCGAAAGAATATGAACTAAAATGTTCGCAGGGATCTAAACAGTTTCCAGTGGTTGACACCTGCTAAAATCCACCACAGCTGTGGGATGTAAATCTCAAAAAAGTTTAGGTAAATGCACTTTTATCCATATTCAATCGTCTGTCACAAGCCACATTTTTTAAAACAAACAAAAAACTACAAAAAAAAACTTCTGATATAAAAAAGTATTTTATAACCACCTCAAAAGTATATTATATACGAGTATGAATGCAGTTACTGAATAGTTTATTATCAACGTACCTACCTAAAAACAATTCCCTGCTACGTGTCTCATTGTGCTTCAAAAACAACAGAGTAATTAATTGAATGTTTCCACACAAACAACAGATTGTATTAATTATTAGAAAAAATACCTCTGCATTACATTATTGCAACACTTAAGATACAATCTGTATCTACTTGTTGCATAAGCAAATCTTTTGATTCTGAAATAAATTTCTTGAATGTTATGTCGTCTAAGCTCCTTAAGTGAATTCTCAGCACATAAGACAGTGTGCCACACAGTCCTACAAAAACACATTGGATACGTAACGTATCCAACAGATGGATATACTCTAGTCTAGAGATGCATGCTTTGAATTTTGTATTTGAAAATTTACATTTTTCACAAAAGGGGCTTGGAGAGGCCTCCATCGCATATGCTCCAAGAAACGCAGTTTAGACTTGTATTGTTGTGTGTGTTATACTTTGTTTAATTCTATAGGTCATTAACAAAACAATGTCAAAGCATTTGACGACGCATGGCAATTTGAATAATGGCGGAGTGGAGTAGATAGGTATAGAGGTACCCACAGTCATTATGAGAATATTTTTCAGTTTTTTTGAGATTTGAATAATGATTTTTTAAATACAAAAGGTATTAACATAATTATTTCTTTTTTTGTGAACTAAAGCGTCGAATCAACTGATTTGCATGGGTTCTTTTTTTGTTTTTATTTTTATGTGAGAAGACTTTATGGACTAAAAAGCGCTTGTTAGTGCGCGACTTATTTCCATAATGTATAGAGTACGAAGTAGACATCCGGTCAAAAATGAGAATTGGAATCGAAATCAAAAATTATTCTGAGAATATACTATTAAGAGTCATGGTCCCTCTATAAATGTCAAATTCTGCACTCATTTCAAAAATATAAATGCGTCATTTTTGTTCTCTTCGGCTGATGATTCATTACTTACTACCATTCATGGTTGGTTTCTTAAAACTTTGTTAAAATCAGCTTTGCCTAGCTACCAGTCCGGGCTTGACATGGCGTAATTGTAAGTGCGAGTGGTCAATGCGAAAAAAATACCGCAACGCGATGACACTCCACCGCGGCGTTATTTCTATCCGAGTTCGTTCTGCATACATATATCAAAAAAAAAAAAGATGGGAACTTGAATGCCTGTGTGTGTGTTGACACTCTATAAGAATTGAAGTGACCCACAATTTATCATCGAGTCTAAATGACCAGCTGAGATGCTCTCTCAATTGCAAAACTTACTTTTAACGACAATATTGAAGTAATTCCTAAAATTAAGAAAAAAAAAATTGAAATCAGGGATTGAATCTAGACTTTCGTAGTAGCAGTCTGGCATACTAACCACTACTTTCTCAATACTTGAAATTTGGTGTTGTAAAAGCTGAGAGGTATTTGTTTCCCCAGATTCACAACTCTGTTCTTTGAAAGTTGAATTGCATCGTAAGCGTATGATAAGCTTAATAAATTCCTATCTTGACAGCATTGTCCAATTGTATGTGACTGGCATTAAAGAAACCAAGCTGCTTTTCAGTCTAGATTTGTGTATTGAAGTTAAAAAAATTACGCTAAATATTTAGGTTTACTAAATCGGTCAAAAGACCATTGCGGAAACAATAGTTTTACGCCGTATGGCTCACCTCTTGTTTTATTGCTACTTCTATAAACAGTTTACTCCATCGAAATAGCCAGATGCGTTCCTTCGCTAAACATATTTCAGCGCAATATCCGCATTGCTAGCAATGCCCATTAATGTACCCCCGAGCCTAATTCTGCACATACTGTTCAGTACAGAGACTCATTTCAATTTCAAAGCCACACTACAAGAATGTGGAATGCCTTTCTTGGTTCGATTTTCCCACCTATATCAATTTACACATATATAAAACGATACAGGAAAAAGTTAACCAGCCAAAGGGGTATCCAATCCAATGATTTTTTTGGGAAGATGCATGAGATCGCCAAAACCAAAAATATTGTTTTTAGATATCTTCGGCCATATCAAAAGAACCATGTTTAAAATTTTACTTAGTGCTGTGATACCATAAAACATAGTTGCCTTGTATAACCTTAGAATCTACAAAAATTCTTAAACTATGGATACCCGCCCCTTAAATTTGGGTAAAACAAAAATGTGTAGGTGTAGTGAATCAAGCAATAAAATCGCACACTCGCTTTTTCTATTGAATTCACTACTTGCACATCTTCTTTGTGAGATTTCGTTAAAAGAAGTTTTCTCTTAGGAGTTTAGTCATTTCAGGACTCATCTTGGGGGTTTTGTGTGTGTGATTTTTTGGAGACTAGTCCGTCCAATTTGAATAGAATAAAGGCTGAAAGAAACATCTGCCAAAAATGCAATGACGAACTATTCGTACTTTATATCGCCCTGAGGCTCGTCAAAAAATATAGGTACCTACCTTCGTCACTGTGAAATAGAGTTTTAAGATTTCTGAAGACCACAATTAAACAAAATTTTAGACTAAAGATCAAGCCCCATGTGGGGAACGGGAACCCCGTCTAGGCTAAGATACCTGCAGAGGATACATCGAGTACCATTACAGACACCCTATCACATTTTTATTTTGAAGTTAAGAAAAACATTTCTATGAAGTGTAACTAAACTTCTTAAAGGACCATGACAAAAATATAAAACCCAAGGATACTCACATTCATTCAAATCAAATAAGATTCACGGTAACTCTGTTTCGCAGATTATAACGATGCAGTGAATAAGTAGCAATTAGTGCTAAGCACACTAGACGTACGCGACGAACCAAAGAAATGTTAATCCGAATCCGATAGAATATAAAAATAATATTTGAAGTTCTTATCAAAATGGTTTTCTTTTCCAAGCAGCAAAAATAATATCCTTCAATGAGATATTTAGCAACAGCTAACAAAAACTCTTATAGAATAAGGATGATGACGATGGGGATGAGGATGATATTCAAGTAGATTGATGCAGATCTATAGGCATCATGATGTTAAATACAATTCGACGTTAACCCTTGATCCCTTTACCTCTTTCTTATTTTCTTTCTCTTGCCCCCCTCTATCTCTTCCTCTGACTTATGGTATATGAAAAATATCCTTATTTTGTGCAAACAAAAACGGAAACATTTAGTTTCTCTCTATGCTGCCTTCCAGACCAATTTACTACTACACAACCCACTTTGTATATATATCAACATCTATCTCAAGGATACGTCTATATGTATACTCAGTATGAACAAGAACTTGTATTTATAACAAATGTTTGCCTAAAAATGAAGGCAAATCCTTGTTTACATTAAGTCTTCTCCACCGCTCCCTCCGCTCCACTCCGCTCCAGGGGGATATTATTTCAAGTGTAAGAATATTTTTGTAGGAAGAAGAGGCATCATATTCTAACAGGTTGTATGTGACTTTGGCTTATAAGGAAATCCGAATGATATAGGCTTATATTCCTTTTATACAAATATATGTATGTATATGTGTGTGTGTGTGTGGTGGAGTGTTTTGTATCATTGTGGTATGAGAAGAGCTGGGGGGAGTAGGTCAATAAAAGGAAAAAGGCTTATTTTGTAAATGATGTTAAAAGATTGAATTTCAATTTATGAATTTCAAGTAGGATACAATGTATTCAACAACCTTAACACGTACCTACCTCTCTTACATTGGTATGTAGGTATGAGTTTAAAAATATATATGTAACGGTATATATTATACAGAACTCTCTCATCAAAACCAAGGTATTTTGCTTGTAATTAAGATTTTTAATTGAAATTCGAGACATCAAAGAATGGCTAATTAATTTTAGGGGGAAATTCCATTTTGTGAGAAATTGATTGAGTATAAAAAGTGTAGAGACGAAAGGAATGATTGAAGAAAGAGTATAACGTTGTATATATTTACATTTGAAATTTAATATGATTTTATTGTTTAAATTGGCAAAATCGAAAAATCGATATAAGAAAATGTGCTTGGTTAAGGTTAACGAGAAATTGGAATTTTTGAATTAAATGTTTGTTTGCTTTTGAGTTTTGTTTAGATAATTTCAATTTTAAGATGATGATGGTTATGAGGGTGATATAGATAAATTTGTTTAAGTTTTTTTATTAATTCTAAGAATAAAAATCGAAGAAAACAAATAGTAATTAAATGAATTTTATCTCTTCCAAAAAGAAAATTAATTCTACAAAAAGTTAATTTAACATCTTAAGATACCTTTTAAGGCCTTCTCTAAATAGAAATAAAATCATTTGCAAGAAATCAACAATTAATTTAATCATAAATGGGCTCTTGATTGCTTTTTCATTGAGTTTCATCTATTGAATCAGTATTTTCTTTTTTTGTTTGCTTCATAAATACAAAAACCTCAACATTTGGGATACATTTTAAAAGTAGAAATAAGAAATGCAAATGGCTATGACTACCCTTTATATGTGCAGCATGTTTTAAGGAAACAGGGGTAGGACTTTGTAATCAAATTGGTATTAAACTTTTTGTCATTGATGTGGTAGAAAGTTCAACGTTCGTGCAGTACAGCTAAAAATAATGTACTTATACTACTTTTAAGATTTGGCTATAGTTTATAACGATTTCTTTGCAAACAGGTATCAATATTCAATGTTGACCTTTTTTCCGTTCTATATTTAAAAAATATATCTCTATATTTATTTGCATACATTTTTTTCAATACGCCCACTTTTAAGGGCGTAATTTTTTATAAAATACCTATCGTTAAAAAACTACTAGATTCAGCTGTAGTTTTACACACATGCCTAAAAATATTGACTAACAACGATCAAAGCTCAGTTAGTGCTTGAAATTTTGTTGACAAATATTTAGGACACTCCCACTTTTAAGGGGCGTTTCCGTCAAAAGTCATAATATGCATTAATAATTTAATGTTCTTTAACTATCGGTCGCAGTTTTGAAGTGAGAAGATGAACACTTCGCTTTGTTTACCTTGGTTATGTAGGAGAGTGTGGTTAAAGAATTGTTAAATACACCAATAAGCAATAATCGCTATTTCCATTCAAAATCTAAATTTTAAAAAAATCAAGTTTTGTCTGATTTTGTTCAAATCGCAGATCGATTAAGCTTAAAAATTGAATGTTACTGAGTTCATAGTAATTGCCCTGGCAATAAAAAGTCTCAACTTTGGGCGTAGCTTACGCCTTTTTTATTATTGCGCCAGCAGTTATTGAACAAACATCAGCCACTCAAAATGAATGTTACTGAATTTGTTCCTATCTGCTTACGAAGAATTTTGTTTCTGAAACTGGAAAAGCGTCTGGCTGCGGGAGGCGAACGCATTCACATACAAAAATATGGGGAATAGGGTATCCAACAGTTCGTTGAAAGTGTACTGTAGCTCTCGCTTATGTTTATTCTACTGCAAACAATATTCTAGTAATCTAGTGAAATAACAATTTGCTCGTAATGCTAGAAAAGCTCATCACACTGCACGGATGAAGAATGCTTCGCCTGGCTGAACTTGTTCATCCCATTATGACTAGCAGACATTTAAAATCAATGAACATCCGTGTCTTCTTTTCTCTCCTGTCCACCTGTCATAATTCATGATAATGGTAAGTAAACACAAAGAAAAACCCTGCCCATCATACTTTTGCGTTGTAGTTCAACACTAAAAGGAGAAGAAGGTGAATTTGAAATCGAATATCGAAAGCCATGAGAGTTTTCGTTGGAAAAAAACCAAGTGGTTTATCAGTTTCATACAAAGAGACGATTTATGAAAAAGAAAAATAAATTCGGTAATAAGAATGGAACCTTGGGGCACCCCAGCATTTATCTTTTGACTTCAGACGTATGAACCTCCGAAACATTTTGAATTGAATAGTAAAGGGTTTTCCAATAAGAGGTGTTATTTTGAATAGCCCACTGTTTCGGTAGTTATCACTTTTAAAGCTGTAATTTTTTGACATTTGACAAGCAAAAACTACGCCACTGGTAAAAATGGAATGATACACGCTTCAAGAACGCATTGAAATTATTAAAATTTACTATAAAAATGTAAAAAATTTGGCAGAGACGGTTTGTAAAACTAAAACATTTTTTGGTCGTCGTAAAGCACCTTGTTGGACCGCAACTCAGAAATTGGTGGACAATTTTGAGCTGTTGGGACAAGTTAGCATAATGTGAAGAATAAAACCCGTGCACGTCGCTCAAGATCAACTGAGAATATTACTGCTGTAGCCCAAAGTGTTGAAGAAAACCCTCGTTGTTCTTTAGTTGGGCATTCCACAAACGTCATTACAACGTATTTTGCATAAAGACTTGAGTTTTAAAGCTTATAAAGTTCGGTTAAAACAAGAACTCCAGCCAGCCGATCTTCAACAACGTCTTGTCTTTGCTGACCCAGCGTCGATTCAAGACCTCAAAGATGGAATTCGTTAAACTATTGAGGGCATGCAGGAGCCACTTTGCGATTCGGCGATGGAAAATTTCATAAAAAGGATATTATTCTGTAAGCGTACCCGTAGCTTCCATTTGGCTGATATTGTTTTTCATTATCAATGGCATACTTTCTTCTTTAGATTGAAATAACCATCCGATCATCTTTCTAAAAAAAATGCCATTTTTCTTTGAATATCAAAATAACACCTCTTATTGGAAAACCCAAAACTCAAATAAAATTAAATTAATTATCATTTTACAAGAAAAAATCAACGTTCGGTACCACATGCATGCCCTGAGGATAACCTATCCTCAAATATGTTATATCGTTGCGAAGGTTTTGTAAAAGAAAAGTGCACAATCTAATTTTCATGTAAATTTATAACCTTAAAGACAGTTGAAACTAGGGTAGAAGGGATGCACTTAATAATGAAAACAACAATTTTTAATCTATAGCTCGTTATTGTTCTGTGTATAGTTGATTTTTACAAACAGTTTTTAATAGTTTCATCAACTAGATCTTAAAAAATCTTATACAGCTCAAAATGAACTCTCCGTTATAATAAATATTTGTCCTCTTTCCGAAGCAATATAAGTTCAATCAATACTGCATCACAAAAGTTCCAGATCGAATTAATTAACAAAATTGCACTTTATTTAATTTGGGGCTTGCTACCATGGATACTTAGGACTCATCCCAAAACCAAATTTATGTTCCTTTATTAATTCCTCATCAGTTAGCAGGTTCAAAACATTTTAAGTCAGCCAATAGCTGAAAATGATTACACACTTGAAAGAACCACGTCTCGTCTATGCACTGCTCCAGAATTTCTTTAGCTACAAGTAGTGCCCACACTCTTCTTGATTTTTCCTCCCAATTTTCATCCACTTTATCCAAAACTTCCGCATAGTCCAAGTCCAAGCAAGCTTCGAGAAGTAGTAAATTGCAATCAGAAACACTGTTTAAAGTTTTGATAAACTTATAAAAGAACATTTTCTTCAACGAACAGAAAGAAAAAAAAAACAACAACTTTTCAACTTACGTCTCTTCTTCTTCTTCTTCTTCTTAAAAAAAAAAAGGAAGAAGAGAAATAAAACGAAATCCTCCCCACCACTTCCGAAGACCAATCTTTGCTGCTCTTTGCATCGGAAATAAACTAACTTGAGCCTAAAGCAGTTTTGCAGCAGTTTTACATTAGTCCTTTTTTCATTTTCTTCACAGCATCGCAGGACGAGCAGAGCAACAAAGAGGCAAGATGCAAAGCAAAAGCTAGGAGAAGGATGTAAAGTTCATCTTCGTTTTTGGGGGGAGAAAGAAGAAGAAAAATGTTTCTTTTACGTGAATAACTTGCATACGAGAAAGAAGCAGCAAGAAAATTCAGCTTGTGGGGCTTTGTTTGGCAGGACTTTTGAACAAAAATTCATTCTCATCGTCGTCGTCGTAGTTGTTGGAGTTCTTGTTGTCTTGGTCGTATTCTCAATGTTTTCCAGGATGAGAGAGGGCTAGGGGGGTGGATGGATACAAATAAAAGTTTCGAAATATTTCAATTTTTGACACTAGCAGAAAATTGCACTCGACTCGTTTTTATGTCTTTCTCGGGGTCAGGATGGGTTTGGATTTGGAGTGATTTCTTACAATGCATCCTTTCAAGGATTTTTAATTTTCAGTCTCTCTCCCCCTTCCACTTCCATTATTTGGTCTGACATACATTCTCGAATGAACGACGGACGCATAGATTTTGTTTCTGTGTGTGTGTGTGTGTGTGTGTTGGAACTTGGAAATAGAAATGTTCGATGTAAACTTTAATCCTGGCAAAAGTGTTGGGCACAAAATTGATGCAAGCATTTGTCTTATATTTGTGCCTCGGACAGAATCCTAAGTGTAAATTTGCACAGAAAATCCACTGAAATCATTTTTGGGGAAAATGATTCATTGAACTAGATATCCACTAGGCTGATGGAGATGGGGAAGGAGACGGAGAAATAGGAGGTTGTTGGTTGGGTTGTTGTATTTTGGGGGGATTTTTGGCATTTTCTGGCTTTTTAGGTTAGGTCAGAAGAGAGCTTAGCAGCACAACGATGCTGATGATGCAATCCGAGAATGATTTATGGCCTGAATGGTGTTGTGCATGCTTGATGTGAACTTCAACAAAATAAATGAAAAGTTTTTGACATTTGTGTGTTGATGAAATGGAATTTTCATTTTAAGTTGCCAGACAGTTCTGCATCTCGTTTTTGGCATTTTGATGGCATTTGATTTGAAAAGTCGAAAGTAATAATGAAAATGGTTTCTCGAAATCAAACATCGATTTGGTAACAACATCATATCAAGAGGAACTGTAAATAAAAGATTTTCATCGGTTGATGTTTGTCTAACAAAACTATTAGGTATCGATTTGCAAATGTAAAGAGATTGAGTGGGATAGGATTTGTGATTGGATATGATTGCGGTGTTGGTGGTAGTTGGGACACAAAAACTAAAGATTAAGTTGAAATTGAAAGCAAACTAAGGATTTTGTTCTGGGCAGGCTTGTGAACTAGGACTTGAAACTTCATTTCTACTGATACTGACTTTTCGTGATGGAGTGTGACAAAAAAAAAATCAATTGAGTGCTGCCACAATCCCATTTCATAACAAAGCGTAACAATTTTTTTGATTGACATCCCTCACTCCACTGCCTTCCCGGGGAAATTAAATTTAACTGGTGGTTTTTTTAGAGGTGAAGAACTATAAAATGAAATAAAATATTGTTTTCCAAGTCGTCAATAGTCTCTGATGAGCTTATCGGTGTAGACTAGTGATCTCACATGCTCCCAACAAAGAATAGTTAAGCGGTGTTCAACTGCACGATCTTGGATGCCAACTCACATGTCCACAGCTCCCCCACATCAAGGCGATTCAATTCATGAATGAAAAAGTTACTGATCATGGCTCTATAACGGTCCCCATTGACTTGAACCAGCCCGTTTGGCTGACATCGCTTTAAAGAAATAACGACCAATGATTCCACTACCTCACAAAACACACCAAACTGTCAGTTTTTCTGGATGTAACGGCGCGGCGCGTAGGGCGTCTCAACAATGGCTTGAAGATAATCTACACTCCAAGTGCGCAATTCAACAAAAAATGAGCTTCATCGCTGAACAAAAATTTCTTATGAGATCAACAGAAATCTTAGAGAATCTTTTTCAGAATTGATCTGCACGATTTGCGTTGTTCAGGCGTCAGTCGATTCATGATAAAATGACCAAAATAAAGAACAATCACATGATAGACGACAAAATGGCTGTCAATGAAATAAGTGCTGTTCGAGACCTCTAAAAAGACACCCTTTATAATCAGACATAAGTTCCGCTTAAGGGTCCCGACCAGACTTATCTTCAAGTTGCTTGCTGAATACAAAAAAGTATCTCACTAAGGGTTGCCCCGCCTATGACCATTTTGCCAGATCTTCTTTAAAGTTGATTTCAGGATCCACTTTTGGTTCTGAAAAAAACTTACAATGTGTGTCACTCTATCGGATCGCACAGGTAGGCGGGGCAATATTGCGAACCAATTATCTAGGAATTTGAGTCCATAATCGAAATCATAATATGGTCGTGGAAAGAAGTTAAACAAAAAAAACGAAAGAATAACCGGAACTGTACTATCGGATCCGTTCACCTCACGTTCATACAAATATTGGTGTGTTCACGCACACACCATTTTTATAACATCGTTCAAGCAATGTTGAAGTATACATTTCATTTAAGTCATTAAATTTCCCATTTAAAAACAGAACTGCGAAAACAAACCTGTACATCTTTAATGATTCAAAACCAGTTGATGCTATAAGCTTAACAGCAAAATACATGATTATTAAATCCAAAAAAATGAGTCATGTCACGCGATAAAGCTTAACCTTGTTGACAATATCGTTTGAGTCACCCAAAAATATGTTTCTCAAAGTAAGTATATTCTAAGAACCCCATTATTCTGCTTGAATGCTTCCAATAATTAATTACGTGCCTTTTTTTCCTTTCAAAAAGGTTAAATGACTACTGTCATGAAAATTCCAGGAACCGATAATACAGCTGCGCTAGGTATTTAAAATTTTAAAAAAAAATCAGTATTTAAACCCATATTTCCCATTTAATTACCGTAACTCACTCTTTTCAACAACAACGACTATTAAAAAAATAACCTTTAACACCAATTATCACGTTTTACCCATCATTTCTTGCATAATTCTTCGGATCGATAAATTAGACAGTCGAGGTGATTTTTTTGTCGTGTTTTCGTGTTGAACTTTTGTATTCTTATTTCCCTGAAGCCAGTTATAAATGTTTATATTATTCCAATCGAATACTTAATCAATAGATTTAACTTTGTTTAATTATTATCTTAGGACAGACAAATCGTGCTTTCCGCTCGGGGTTCTTCCATCCCATATATAACCATAACCATTTCTATATTCACCACTCCTTAAGGAACGTTTGTTCATTTGCTTTGCCTTAGCTGTTGTATGCTTTGGGATTGGGACTTTCCCTCGATATTATATAACTTTTTCTTTCCGTAATACTAATTAAAAACCAAGGAAACAATAACTTTGCGTTAAACCTTCTTTCTCTCGCTGTCTCACCTCTTAACCTATACAAGCTGAAGCTACAACCAACCTATACCCACCACACAACATTGACGGATCATTCTTAGAATTTGAAATGTTGCTGGCTCTGGCTGAAACCCTGAAACAACTTAAACTCATCACTCTTCGTGAGTCACTTACAGACAGCATCTCTACAAGCAGCAACGATGCTGACGATATGGCGATGGCGCTGATGTTGGAGACGGCCACTACGACGACGACGACGTGCGAATCTTTGGAATCTCAGGATTTTGTACTCGTTTACAACACGACCGACGCAACGCCGACGACGACATCAGGGGCATAGGGTCTTTTCCTTTTGGGTAAAAACAAAAAAGTTTAGGTAAACAATCCGAAAGCTTGTAACGCTGGCTTCTCAGATTTTATCTAATTATGTATTCTAAAAGCTGACTCGCGTACGTATACTTGGAATGGACGAGGATTTTTGTTTTCATTTTTCTTTTATAATTTTCCCTTGAATTACTTTGGACTTTTTTTTTTGTTTTTTGCTCAACCCTTAGGTCATTCTCAGGCAATAAAGGTTCTTTCAATATAAAGATGATGGCTCAAAACACAAGTGAGAAAAATCTCTTAAAGATTGTTTTTTAATTTTAATAATTAAAATTTAGCGTTTAAAAATAAGGATTCTCAGAAATGGCGAGATAAGATTGCTTACAAATTTTTTGGAACTTCAGGCATCTTTTTATGTTATTCTTTCTGGGGCATTGTGGTAAAAATTATTGATTTGCTGCAATAGAACTGTCAAAAAGAACTGCCTGATGACGTTTCCCGAAAAAACTTCCAAAAATGATGTACATGAGGGAACCATAATTGGCCCTATACTATTTATTTTTATTGTTTCTAAAAAAAATAGTTTGAGTGCACTTTTTGGTGGGAAAGGGCATGAGCAGGCAAACACCGATCGATTGTTGGGCTCACCTTTGCTATATAAAGAGTATTTTTTTAGACGTGTGGTTTTCAAGAAGAAATAAAACGCATATGTTGAGTGACCGAATATTGGACCCAGCGTGTGATGCGTCCGTCGCACCGAACCATTATTTTGGTAGTAAATTTTCACGATTTCCCAACGTTGCTCAAAAGTATGTCTATTCATTATGAAATGGCAAACCAAACTGACAATAAATCAAATGACAGCTGTCAAAAAAACCAACTCCGAAAAAAGTATTGCCAGAATGAAAACCACACTTCTAAAATAAACACCCTTTACGAGGAAGCAAGCTTTTTCGCCAACTCTGCATGGTAAGCGGCGTTTCTTACTAAATATCAGCTGTCAGAAACCTTAATAGTTTCGATAGAGGGCGCAACAGTCAAACGTCATTATTAAAGTACTATAAATTCTATACACAATGATAGCACATAATTTTAAAGCACGATAGCAAAAATAGAGTGACTGGAAACACACAAGCTAATCCAACAGATTAATTACTTTTATCGAAAAGAAAGCTGAATTTTATTTTCTTCCGGCAGCGTCATAGACGAAAATCAACATCATGAAGTTAGATGCGCTCCAAGAAGGCAAAATTATAAAATGAGCTGATCTTGAAGTTGTTCTCTTATGCTTAAACAGGGATGTCGTCCGAAACAATTTGTGACTGTTTGACACTGAAGACATTTCGGGAGTACTTAGTATTTAAACAAATATTGGAAAATTAAATTTCTAGAGCAGATCCTTGTGCGTATTACATATTATTATTTTTTCATCGATTTGGATAACCCTTCATTGTTAGTCAAAAATGGGTCTATCCTAACCCTGAAAAATTATTTCAAAAGGTCTCATTTTTTAGCCTTTGGGACTCTGGGTAGGTACAACATGTCGTTAATTTGATTGAACCAAAACTCAATAAAAGTTCGGGATTGTTTGAAAGCGATTCCCGGAAAACAGCTGATTCTACGTATTTTGACATTCAATTGTAGGTACTTCCAAGAAACGAGGTTGAAGTAATGTCACTATTTAGTATGTGTCAGTCAGGGCTGTGGCTCAAAAGACGGATTAAGATTAGAACCATCAATCATACTCTTTGATATTTTTGAATCGAGTTTTGAAAATTCAACACTTTTGTGTTTCTCTTAAATTTTACATCCCTGAAAAAAATAAGAGCACAGTAATGAATTTATGGGAAATCAAAAACTACGATTTTGCAAAAACTCCAAAAACGCCATTACAGCCAACTTATTAGGTCACCTTAATTTTCCGCCCCTCTTTAGGAATAAGTCACCGGTAAAAAGTGGTAGTGGGTTGGAGGGTGTTTTGGTTATTGCTGTTATTGTTGTTCCTTATCCCATTCGTTCGAATATAACTTTAATCGCAAATCAAAAAGGTAGGCGAGTCGCATTTGATAGAAATCGTGAGCGGAATTTAAATGTTTTGAATACTTTTATATTCCCTTACTTTATTGTTGTCGTCGTTGTTGTCGTCTTCGTCGTCCCCGTAATTCGAAGCCGGTCAATCTCCAGACGAAATGGATGCGAAATGATTGGAATAATAATTTTTATTGGTCACCAGGTGGTTTTGACTTAAAGAAGCTTCAAGATATAAGTTTTAGGTCGGTAGGTCACGCCGAAAGTAAAGGCAAACACAAAAAAAAGAAAACTAAATCAACGGCGGCGGTGTCGAGGGCAGAAATAATATAAAAATGATGTCGTAGGAGCTTCTGCGTTACGCAAAAGTTCGTTCGCATCACTCAAGGCCATATGGGGTGGTTGGTTGGTTGGTGAGTGATGGAGCTTAGCCGTAATTTTGCGGTGAGAATGTTTTGTGATGGTGGTGGTGGTAGCTGATGGTGGTATGCAGGTTTCATTTTTATGGAAATTCCAATCTTATTTAGTACCTAATTGAGGCGTGGAGATATTCCACTCTGATGACGATGAAGAAGAAGAAGGTTAAATGAAATAAATGAGCAATAAAAGTGCGAATCCGGATCTATCTTTAGACTTTTCGGAATGTCGGGGTATGCATTCTAAAGTTTTAAGTGGATCCCGGCGGTGAGTTATAGAGGCTCTATCATCATATAGACTTTTAAAGGTGTAGGTAGGTACATTCATATACATATGAGTGTGTTAATGGTTGGCCTTTATAAGGACCATTTTGTGGTTTTATGGAATGTACATAAATAAAATGGGGTTAAACATAGATAAAAGGCCATCTGTGAGTAGGGAAATTAAATTGACCAATTGGGATACTTTGGTAAAGCCTTGAATTAAGGAGCTTTTAGCACATAAAGGTCATAAACATTTTGGTTTCGTGGTATCCCTTACAACCATAGTGAAAATATTACACAGGCAATTCAATTAAGTTGCTTCCATGGAACACTTTACATATAAACCAATTTATTGAATCATAAAGTATCGAATAAAATAAAATGTGTTTCCTGTAAAAAACGGAAGCAGAAAATAACACAAATAATGTTTTCATTTTAAATTGACACTGAAGAAGTTTAGCAATTCTTCATAATATTAAGCAAAAGTCCACACAAATATTTTTTGGTTATTCTTATATGGACCGCATCAATTACTTGACGGAAAAAATTGCTAACAGATTAAATCCTTAGCCAAATCATAACTGGAAAGACTGACCTATAAAGGGGAGTCAACATGGATGGCCCATCCGATATAGAGAACCCCTAGGATACTTCATCTTATTCAATCAAATTGGTGGTAGAATTTTCACTTGAAGGCCAAACACCTTGCCGAGTATCCAAACTTTAATTTCTGTATCATCTTTAACTGTTACGAGTTAGCTAGGTTAACACGGCGATCGGTTTTGGATTATTAAAAACAGACAGTCAAACGGCACTCTACGCTTGTAGTTAAATGGATAGCTAAGTTGGTACAGCCTGAGACTCTCCATTTTTGGGTTGTTGCATTCCGGCCCCACGTTGGGCGCCATTTATAAAAGTCAAATGTTCATAGAAAAAAATTGCACATTAAGCAAACGTACCACCGCATTTCTACTAACCAAGACGTTTTCCCCAATAGAAAATAAGTGCGCAAATAAATATTAACATTGACCAACAAAACATATTTAAGACTTTTGGTAAACAATTCCAAGAACCCGGCCGCGGCCGTGTGACGGTAAAATATTTTATTGTTATTTTCCTCTCAACAGAAAATAATAATTTCTTTGATTCAAGACTTCAAGTTTTTATCGCCTTCGTCATCATCATCATCATGTCGTCTATTTTTGGCAACATTATATTTTTATTATGCATGCATATACGTCTTGTCTGTATCAAGCTAATAAATTTGAATTTGTAAAAAGAAAAAGAAAAAATAAAAGAAATAAACTTGAATTCATTTTTGTCTGTTCAATTTTATTTTGCCGGAGAAATGAAAAAATGCAATTGCATACATAATTCTCTATTTTTATTTAAAAAAAAAAATGAAAAAGACGAAGCAATTGAATAATGCAATTTCTTGTGTGATGTGCTTTTGCCTTGTTGAATCAAAATGAATAAAACAATTTAAATTAGTTTTTGCTTGATTGAATTGGTATCTTTTCTACGAATAACTGTATAAATGCAAAGACAGAAGAATATATACCATGAGGAAGGTAGGTGCCCACACATACACACACATACACACACAGACACATACATATATACGAGCATTATTCTGATCAAACAACTTCCGGGGGCATTTATGGCGAAAAAGCAAAAATAGATTAGATAGTTGCGCAATTTGTTTGTTTCCTATTTTATTTCATGTGAAAGATTTTGTTGTTGGATTCTGAATTCATTTGTAAACACCGGATTGAATAAACATAAATAAATTCATTTGCCTGATGGACAAGTTGTTAAACTTATTTAATCGCACAGATGTACATAGCAATTTATAAGTCCTTGATGTGCCATAATATTGTTAAAGAATACCCATCACTATCCAGGGATGTCAATTTTAAATAAAACACTACATTCGTGTATTTTAAGTATTAAAATTAATGAACTGTTATTTTAAGTTTAAAAATAACCTTGAAAACGACTATAGACTGGATCTACTTAAATTTCTTAATGGGCACTAAAAGAGAACATGGCAATTAAACGAGCTTGAATTAAGAGCTTAGAGCAATTTAAGAGACAAAATGTCGGTAATTTTTCTTAAAAATTTGCATAAATATTTGTTGTATGCTAATTAAAGATACTATATGAAAAAATATACGCTTTGAATGTTTTGTCAATTTAAGTAAAGATTTTTACAAAAGTAAGCTAAAATTAATTATTACTTTATTATCAAGAACAATTAGTTTAATAGTCTTTTAGAGTTGATGACATTATTTTGTCAGTTACTTGGGAACAAATTATTGCCATAGGGGTTAATTTATTGATCGTTTTCATTGTACATGAGTTCGGATTCGGAGACCCGCAATTTTTGTTTGAGGGTTGCCAGCGATGCGGGTTTCTCCGTATGTCACTCTTGTTATATAGGGTGAGGTGAGGAAGCTACACCCAAATATTGTTGTGTACCTATAATCTAACCTTTCAAATTATTTTAAATAAAAAAGGTGGTTTTAAACTATTTTAAATTTATAGGCACAATGCTGGTTGCATAATGATATTCTGTTGATATAGTGCTAAATTACTAACTAGAAGGATGGGGTTAGAACAACACTCTAGGTATTGTATATATTCTTTTCTTATTCTTCAACTGGATGGTTCAGTTGATTCCCTTTCCTACATGACGTATCTAGTGGTCTTGTGGGTAGTAAGCTTCCAAAATTCTGGGTTCAAAATTTCTTTCGGTGTAATGGCTTTTGCGAAGAAAGTAACACATTTTCCAAGAGTTAACCTTGCCATGAAGCGATGAAAACCATTCCTAGGTGGTGTTGACACAGAATGATTTTTTACGAAGATTTCAAACTGGGCAAGTGCTTTGACGTTCAGCCCCCTCTGGTCAAGAAGAGTACTGATAATGTCGAAGCTTTGGGTGAAGGTGTTGCAGAGGACTCCGGATCCAGAGTATCGACCAAAATACCAGCCACGCAATTAGGCATCAAGAGCATCGGGTGACAACTTTTACACCAAGCAATAACATCACTGATTTTTTGATAACAATTGTCTTCTGAAAAAGGTCTAGAATGGCACTTGAGGCAAGGAACACACTTTTCTTAGTAAAACAAATATCCAAGTATTCTTCCATACTAGAAGATTTAAAACATTTGAGGTTCTTAGATTACGACCATTGACAGTTTCTGATTAACCACCGTAAAATGCTTCTTTCCGCCACGAGAAAAACACGCCCGAGGTGATTGGAATCCATAGCTCTTCTTATGGACTAGTCTCGAATGTTGATACGATATAACCTATTTTCAAGAGTCTCTGATGCTGAAGATCCAAAACTGTTTGGGGTGACATACTATAAGTATATCTGTACACTCATGATTTAAAATGGTGCCTAATGTGATGCTGTACATCGCGATCATTGACCATAGCTCGTTGACGAGAAACAAAAATACCAACGAGTAACACCAACGCTTTAAAAAAAAAATTAGAAAATGAAAAACTCACCCAAAACCCTTGTAGGCCCAGCTGCAACAAAAAAAAAAAACTTCAACCAAACTCACTTATCGCTCCAAAAGCTATAACCTACATAAATCGAAATTCCTAGCTTTCAAATCGTTCCTGACGTCATTGACAATTCTGTATTTATGTATCACCTTCCATTTTAATAATAACAAATTTGAACCACAAAAACTAAACGAAGATATTTTCCAGGGAAGAACCTTGCTTGAGAGTCTCTTGCGTCCTAACAATGCAATGTTTTAGTAATTTTTAAAATCGATCTTCGTTCTTATAAGTTGGTATCGAATTCGTAACAATAATGGCCAATAAAACATACGACACCACTTCTTGGAATGATAACCAATTTTTCGTCTAGAATTTATTGCTCGAAATCGACTGAACAATTGGTTCATAAATCATGGAAACACTTATAAAAGATTCAACCCAACTTCATTTTTTTTCCGAAAAAAATTCAGTTGCAATAAAAATTTCGTATCCAAAGTATCTGAATAAGTTGTACCTTCAAAACTGCATTGAAGTCAATACACCCACCAACATGAAAATTAAACTTTAAAATATCCCTTTTATAAGCTGCCAACACGAAATTGCTAAAAAATAAAATGAAAATAGAGTTTCTATACAAAATTCTAAAGCAGCAATTTGGTGTGTAATAGCTTGTCATGATGTCCTCAATGTGTATCTTGACTTTATTTGTATTTATACCTATAAGGACGTTGCAAAAGTTCTCACACAAAATAACTCACTAAAGCACTCAGCCATGGCACGCGTTTGCCTGCTACTCCTGCTCCCATCTCCCGTCCTACCGCCCAAAACCAATAAATTTTCGAAAAGGACAAGAAAAGTCTTAGAAACTTAAAAAAAAAACTAAAAATAAAATATACAAAAAAAAAGTAAAAACAAAGAATTTGTAAAAGATTTGTTGTTTACTGGAAAGTCATCTCCCTTTCTCAAGGACCCAATATCCATAGTTAGAAATCGATTGCATGGGCATGATGTATACGGTATAACGGTGATATGGTGGTAAAAGTAAATAACAAACTTTTATAGAGATGAACATGAACAAGAGAGTGGCACAAACATATTTACTCACCTGGAAGAGCAAATGCCGAACTTATTGCCAAAGATACAAGTAATCCAAGTAGGAACTTCATGATGATGATCCTTGTTGTTTGTGTATATATTTTTTATTTTTTTATTATTTGGAGTTTATATCCTTATCACACTTTAATTTTTTTTTTTAGTAGAACACTTGTGCACGACCTCACTGGTTAGTGTGCTTTAGATATTTTTGGATTGGGTAAGATAGGTTTTTTTTTTAAGTTAAGGTAAACAAATTCTATAAAACAAAACAGAAAAAACACAAAACTTAATTAATTAATTTAAAAAATATTTTGGATAGAAAAATTTATTAAGAAAATTAAACGAAATTAAGAAAAGAGAAGAATTCTTGGAGAAAAGAAATTATCGCGAACACTAACTAACAACCAACTTGAACTAAGGTTGACAATTCACTGGAGATACACCTAACAACACGATGCCGGATTGCGATACTTTGGTTTTGTTTGATGTATCTCTAAGTTATAGTGTTGTAGTGTTGTTTGCTTTTTTAAGTAGCCTAACCCTCCCCCCTTTACACTTTGGACAGCCACAGAAAAGTGGATGTACCTCCACTGACTGAATGTGTAAAAATTGTATACACTCAAGTAATATACACGAATTGATCCCGCGTTCCCCTTTTTACTTTTTTTCTATCAAAATATGTTATTGCACCCTCCCCCGGCTTTCGTTTTCTATTTTATTCTATGCCTCAATATTTTTTCCTTTCAATGGGCACTTTTGTGTTGAAAAAACTATCTTTTTTGTATCTGTAGATACAATCTATTGATTGACTTATTATAATGCACTTAATTGTGAGTACACACAAAGTATAGGGTATATTTATCGAGGCTTATTACCGAAGGTAAATAAAGTGCGCGATACCGTTGACGAAACGAAAACGAAAAAATTAAGTATAGTATACTCGAATACAACAAATCGTTTGAGATTCAAATGAAAAACTAAAATGGTTGAGGCGATTCGCTTTAAATTTATACGCCAATGGCTAACCAACAAGAGACTCCGACCCAGACCTGGTGCTGGTGCTGGTGCTTGGGTCCGCTCCAAGCAGAAACGATCTTATAAAATTGATGAAAGAGAGGAGCACCAAGAGAATCAAAATAATTACTAAACTGAACTGGTTGGGATTGCTTTTGTTGTTGCCGGTCTTCTTGCTTTTTGGTGCCGCACCGCGTTGGGCAGCGTAACATCGCATCGGGCCGGCTTGATGATCATAATTTTATTATAACATAACATAACAGTCTCAGTCACCTGATTGAGAGACATTCTTTTTTGATAGTACATGCATCCAACCAGTGATGTCGCCCACATAATTGAGGAAACTTTTAGAAAAGTATTTTATATCTTACTTAATATCAAACATAAATTTCAAAGTTTGTATGTTGGAATGTTTGTTGCGCCATCACGCCTCAACGACTGAGCAGATTTTTATGAAATTTGGTTTTTAGATGGATGAGATACTGGATTTAAACATGCCTAATAAATAGTGTTTTTTCGAGGTATAAAACTTTAAATTGGCAGCACTGTTTTTATTGACAGCCATTTTTTTCATCATCAGCCATATGATTTAATTATTAAATATTGGTTTGCCATTTCATCATGAATAGACTAACGCCTGAACAACGCA
Source organism: Platycheirus albimanus (assembly GCA_916050605.2). Classification (NCBI taxonomy): domain Eukaryota; kingdom Metazoa; phylum Arthropoda; class Insecta; order Diptera; family Syrphidae; genus Platycheirus; species Platycheirus albimanus. The sequence goes on along the minus strand of OU696698.1, from coordinate 13,752,135 downwards.
TGTACGCATGGTGAGTGGGCTCGAAATGAGATTCCTGGTGATTCTGATTTTCGCGAGAGAACGTTGTTCAGCGATGAAACTTATTTTTGGTTGAATGGCTACGTCAACAAGCAAAACTGCCACATTTGATTAAATTGATTTTAAATTTTGAACATTTCTGTCCGTAATTCTTATCAAAATCGTTACAGTCGTTTCAAGGAAAACAGACTCTTCAAAGCAGGTTACATGGCATATAAAGGGCATTTTTTGAGACAAATGATCAGATGTTTATTTTTATGTAGATAAGAAAATATTCCATTAATAATGGAAAACAATATTAGTCATGGCCACCACGGCTACGCTTACACAACGATTTCCTTTTCATGAAATTTTCTATCACCAAATCGCAAAGTGGCTGCTGTATGCCCTCAATAGCTTCACGAATTTCATCTATGAGGTCTTGAATCGATGCTGGACTGTTGACGTAGACCTTCAACCTTTACGTGGCCCCAAAAAAAGAAGTCGCAAGGTGTTAAATCACAAGGTCTTGGTGGCCAATTGTGATCACCTCTTCGAGAGATATCTCGGTCCGGAAACTTTTACCGTAAAAGATCGATGGTTTCGCTGCTTGTGTGGTACGTAGTGCCTTTCTTCTTGTTGAAAGCAAACGTTGTCCAGATCAATACTATCCAATTCCGGCCGTAAAAAATTATTAATCATCTCTCGGAAGCGCAATCCATTTACCGTAGCTGTTGCTCCAGCCTCATTTTCGAAAAATTAAGGTCCAATGACCCGCCGCGACGGACCATAAGCCACACCAAACAGTTACTCGTTGAGAATAGAGAAGTTTTTCAACAATAAATCTCTGGTTTTCCGAGCCCCAGATGTGACAATATTGCTTGTTGAAGTAGCCACCCAGGTGGAAATGGGCCTCATCAGTCAAGATGATTTTTCGATGAAACTCCGGAAAATTACAGCTTCAAAAGTGACAACTACAAAAATAGCGGGCTATTCAAAATAACACCTCTTATTAGAAAACCCTTTACTTTCAGTTTTTAAGCTAAACAAAAATACTGAAAAAAGATTTCTTTGACCGCAAGTAAAAATACCTGGCATTATAAATGCCAAGATTGAACGAAGAACCAGAATTGCTGAAGTAATTCTTGTAGAAGTTGTTTTTATGAATTTTATTTTAATTTATAACAATTGTGTAACTTTTGATTCCTCAAGTCATTTATTTTAATCTACCTTGCGCCAATGCAACCAACTGAAAATTGTATTTTTTTTTTTGCTTTAATTTTTTTTCCCCAGAAATTTTCTGAATTTGCACAGAAAACACACGAAGAGTTTTAAGACGATGCGAAAATACAAATTCTACGACATTGACCGATTTTGCGGAATAATTTATCACCCACATGCCCCATGCGTTTGCGTATACACATGACCCTGACCCCATTATCTCAAAATGCTTCTTCCAATTTATGAGCTTCGCAGATTCGGTGAATGAAAAGAGTCTCTCGTTTGTATTAATTTTGTTTATTCCATTTTTAGTTTTATTGAGATGTGATCCACCAAATGATAATGATTATCTGTTAAAAAGAAATTATAATGTTTTGAATAGCTTCGATGCTTTTCTGGAAAAGATTAGTTTGAGTTTGAAGGAAACTGGAAAATGAGGAAAAAAATAGTATACTTTACCCAATTCAATAGAATTATTCGATTGTTAATTAGATGTGGGTGCGATTAATAAAAGACCAATAGACAAATGGATGTTTCTTAAGAAACTGTAGCAATCACAGGGTTTCATCCCATTATTTTGTAGAAGCAGAAATTATTTACACTTCAGAAGATTTCGTCGTCGAATTTTCAATATTTACGATGTTACATGAATAACATCAACTGCAACTGCAAAAAGTTGAAAAATTTTCTCGGGTAACATTTTGAAAATCACTTGAATTCATGCCTGCGCCGTTTTCAGGAAAACTTTATCATTATTCTATGAACGGCAAAATACTTTTCAATAAAACCAAATGAGACTGATTTTCCAGAAATTTTTCGTTGTGAATATTTTCTGGGAAACCATTTTTAGCATTGTAAATAACTTCGTTATAAGAGGGTGAACATCTAATAACGGAGGATACTTTTCGAGTGTATGATCGAAATTTAAATAAGAAGTATTTTCAATGAACAGAAAAAAAGTACGACTTGACAAGTTCAACGAAAACACACAATATTTTGCAGAAAAATTGGTGCATGCTCCTGCCCAGGAAACCTGAAGCGCATAAAGAATTCCACTTGTAACCCATTGACTGGTAAAGATCGCTCATCGGCGCTCCTCTTAGTTTGTTTAAAAAAAAATTTAAGTTTTATAATCTTTTTGTTAGGTGAATAGCTTCATACCTTGAAGCTTGAAGATATAAGCTAAAGCTTTGTATTTAGCAATTTGAAGTGTTCCCTAGGGGAGTCATCTTGGGCCTTTACTATTTATTTTTGTTTTTGATCTCCCTTCTACTTTATATAGCAACACTAATATATGTTGATAACTTCAAGACATTTTGAGCAGTTGACAGCATAAAGCAGATTTTGGACAGCTGCAAGACGATTATATTACAAAAAAAAGTTTTAGAATATTGACAAGTTACAGACGACGTGATGGTACATACAAACGTTAATTATTCAATTTTGTTTGTAGCCATTAACAAAAAAGTAGACATTTTTTGTATTACTGAGACTGATTAAATTGCTTTTGATATCTACTTTATTGGAAAGAAAAATGTACTAGATTTTAATTGAGCTCAAGTTTATTGGTGCTCTGCAATTGGAATTCCACCTAATCGAGCAGCAGCGCACATACAAAAAAATACAAAAAAATAATCGTTTTCCCCTCGCCTCATTGCACACGGGAATGCAGGTCACTGCAAATAATATAAACTCCATGCAATTTGTAAACCTATATACCTATGGATGGCGACAATCGAACTTGTATCTAGATACAAAAAATACACTATTCAAATTGACAACGCAAGGCCATCCCACATACCTACACATTGTATGTATTGAAGCATTAGTTGGTGCCCCGGCACGCGGCGCCGCGCCGCCAAGCTAATTGGTTTAGCATAAAATTGGTAAAAAAAAAATCCTTTGGTCTTCAAAAAAAAATCCGTTTTCATTCTAAAAAGTACGAGTATAATGGCGTAGTTCAAAAACAAATGCGTTGTACGAAGCCAATTTGCTTTCTGGGTTTTTTTTTTTTTTCTTTCTTTATTGTGATTAAGACTCTATGCTTGACACGGTTATTTTATGGTCCATAACCTAACATTGATTTTTTAAGTTATAAAACTTTTAATAGTCCACCCTCAACCCCACGCTGACTACACTGTTACAAGCAGTTAAAAAGGGTTGTTCGTTTTGAATGGGAATGAGAGTCAATACTGAACGAACACCCGCCATTTATGAGTTGCAATTTGAGTCAGTAGATATACTCGTATGATGTTGATTTCAATCTTAGCCATAAAAACTGAAACTAACGGTGACTCACTGATTTAAAAGGTCAGTTAACATCAGCGTGACAGCGTTAATTTAATTGTTTCAACGCTCATTTAACTTGATAATTAATTAATTTTCAAACCATATTTTGCTTAGTTAAACCAAAACTTTTTTAATCAGTGGAAAATGGGAATGTATCGCTTGAATACGTTTTTCAATCTCGACAAAATATTGCAAAATTTTCAAACGTGTCATAAAGAAGGTAGATGGATGATTCAATTGTTAAGAACCCAACATGAATACACTTACTTATTAACCTGCTGCCATGTAGAAACCTGACATTCTTCAATTAAATGCGATAAACCTGCCAATTTGAACAATTTTCCTGGAAACAAAATTGTGTTGTATTATTCTTTGTAAATGTTTAATAAATACTAATTAGGTATGTAAGAACGACGTAAGTACATCGTTGTTCAAAATGATTAACGATTCCAAGTATTGATTCAAATAGTATTTTTTATTATGGTTTGCTTTTGTTGCACGTGTTCAAATAATTATGTTTAAGCAATAAAAACATAATAATATAGGTAATTAAGTTACTCAACCTTTAATAAAAAGCTTAGGTTTATAACGGAAGATAATCTGGCAATACCGCCGGAAGGACAACGAAAAGGAGAGAAGAAAAAGGATACGTCGAGCGAGACAGAGAACCAACGCTGCGTAAGAGTTGATGTCTGAACGTCTCCTAAGTAAGACGTACTGAGTTTTTATAGTCTTATAATTAAATGTATTTTGAAGTTCTTGTTAAGTTAATAAATAAAATTATATTGAATTGTTCGTTAAAGGTTTTAATGTATAGGCACATAAGCACTCAACCACTACCGTACCTACTTGCTTTTCGTTAAAGATAACAACTACTATTATACTGTCAGCAATAACTTTGTTCGTTGTGTCCTGAAGTCACACTGGAGTCGCCGAAAATATTTTATGAAAACCTTAAATCGCCCTGACAAGAAATGTCTCTTTTTTAACCCTGAACGCCTTGAAGTCGCTAAACTCTGTGTCTAAACGCTTTCGGCTGCATCTTGGCTGAGTCACGGATGTTTCTGCTGCATCGCTCGACTGTTCATGGGCTGTGTCTCGACTGATTCTCGGCTCTATCGGATATGTCTCTGCGGTGTCTCGGCTGTGGCTAGGTTGTGCCTCCAGCTATGTCTCTGCTGGTTATCTGTTTTATCCAAGCATTCCTAGTTCCTTCTGTCTCGGCTGTATTTCAACTGTGTCTCTGCTATGTCTCAGTTGTGTCTCTGTCTCGGCTGTGGCTAAGTTATGCCTCAGCTATGAGCTATGTCTCTGCTGGTTATCTGTTTTGTCTAAGTTTTCCTAGTTTCTGCTGTCTCGGCTATGTCTGAACTGTGTTTCGACTGTGTCTCGGCTATGTCTCTCCTTTGTCTTGGATGTGTCTCCGCTGTGTATGGGTTGTGTCTCTGCTATGTTTCTGCTGTATTTCCCCAAGTCATTACGAAAAATGAAAAGGCGTTTTGAACTGGACGGAAATACACAAAATGTGTGTGTGTTGACTTCAAGCAGAGAGATTGCCGCGTGATGTGCCTAGATTGGAAGCCCAAAATGACAACATAAGAAAGAAAGGCCATTGTATTTATAATCTATAGTATTCCCAATAAGAGGAACGTTTGGTGCGCCATCTATAGACGTAGTTCACAAACACTTGACTGGGTGAGTTAGGAGTGGTTTTTGTCTAGATTGCCATCTGAAGCGAAAACAACAATAGAAGACATTTGATGTAAACTAGATAAGACATATAGCGCCGCCATTGACGAAGTTCAGAACTAAAAAAACATGTTCCATGAAATTACTATAAGAATGTATATAACTACAATGGAAAGGCATTGACCTTCAAGCTGAAAGAAGGCTTGCTGGGCCAAAGAAAACTGAGTTGTACCATGCTAGGAATAAATAGATAAAAGGATCTGGTTGCCGCCCTATGCTCCAAAAGGAGTTAAAATATGTCCTCCTAAGAGCAACTTTCTAAAAACAAGAAGATTGTAACTTAAAACCCAAAACTTGTCGTTTAATTTTTGCCATTGGTTATCTAGAAAATTTGAAGGTTGTCAGGTTCATATTAAAACAATTAATTTTCTTGTGGTTTCAAAACTATTATCTTCGAATCTAATAGATACAATGTGAACCTGGCTTTAAAGAAAAAAACCCATGCATCACTACTGGTGCTAATGACAGTGATATGCACTTCACGATATTATTATTAAAACTTTCAAGCATGAAAACTAAGCCATAATTATTTACACCGCCTTAATTAATAACCAATAAAAATAAAGAAGATAAACATAATTGTTAAAGATACTTTTTTTCTGTTTAATGAAAAATCCCCTTTGTATTATGAAAACATTATTTTTTGTGGGAAGTGAATTTTTTGTTTGCTTAGAAGATAACCAAGAGAAAGATCAGCCGAACAAAGCTTAGAGATTATAATGTTCATCAGTGTCATCTGTTTTGCTTTGAAAAACAAAAAGGATGACACTATATTGGGATCGGGAAAGAATATGCGACAATATTGTTTCACACAATTTAATATTGATAACGCTTTCGTTATCTGTATAATGCTGTGAAAAATCTAGAAAATGTTTTGAATCACCTTAATAGTGACGACAGTTCCAACCTATAAGTACATAGGTAGTTAGATTGTAAGGTTCAAAATCCAGAAAATTCAAGATTTGGAATAACAATTTCCATGATGTGAAGAACATGAATAAAGTTACTTAGATAACATTATCCTTGGCCTTAATGCCTTTAACTATTATTGATTAGAATTCTTTCTTATAGGGTTTTCACACCGAGCCGAAAACCCGGTTTTCGGCTAAAAGTTTACGAAAACCTGAAAATCATTCACACCGAACTTTTCAAGTTTTCGTTTGACATTTCACTTCATTTTTACAACAACTGACTATCAAATTTTGAAATAAAAATATTTTCGGCTGCTATGATTGATTTTTTTTTTGACGTTTATGCGCTTTTTAGGTGTGTTTGGAAAGAATCACAAGAAACTTAGGTGTGTTCTGAAAGAATCACAACAAACTTAGGTGTGTTTACTTTGTATTCCAACAAGTTTTCGACAGGTTGTTTATACAACTAGTTGTTTTCGAAAACTTGTGTTTAGCAAAAATGTATGCTAAATCTTGTGTTTTCGTTCAGGTTTTGGGGTTTTCAACGAAAACCGTGTTTTCAGCTCGGTGTGAAAACCCTATTAGTACGAAAGCATCGGCATGGAAAAACAAGCATCGCTTCACTTCTTATTGAAATAAATATTGTGATCGATATGAAATGCGCCATCTTGAAGACATACAGATAGTAAGACAACCTGGCTATGTCCTGGCTTTTTTTGGAGGCCGAGGTCTTGTAACAAAAATTAAAGGGTGTTTTTTAGACGTTTGGTTTTCAATCTGGCAATACTTTTTTCGGAATTGTTCTTTTTGACAGCTGTCACTTGATTTATGCTCAGTTTGGTTTGCCATTTCATAATAAATAGACTTTCTCCTGAATAACGTTTGCAAATCATGCAAAATTTAATACCAAAATAATGATGCGTCCAATATTCGGTCGACATAATAGCCCAGGAATTTATTCGAGCCAGCCGCGGCAGCAACTTTCCCGAAATCATTTTTAAAAAATAATGGCAAGCCTTTATCTTTATAATAAAGCTTAATTCTTGGCCATAACATTAAAAATTATATGAATTTTATTTCTCCTTGAAAACCACACGTCTAAAAAAACACCCTTTATTTTATACAATGCCCGCAGCAAAAATGTTGACATACCCTAAAAATTGAGGTATCCAGCTTCACGAACCAGATGAAATATTGCAATCGAATACCAAAACCGCAAAACTTAACGAAGAAAGTTTACTTAGCACAGACAACAACCATATTTTTATAAAATGTAACCATAGTAACCGTTTTAAGGACGAAAGAAAAACAAAATGCACATTTCGTCCCTATTCGCATACAAAACCAAAACAAAAATAATTTTTATTTAATTTGTCTTTCAATTATGTTCCGTCGTGTTAGTAAATTATCTCTTTTAGGACCAAAAGATGATAGAATTAAGGTCATCAATGAACGAATCAACTTGACCGAGAAACATTTGATGGAAATCTGTTCTAACTTCGCTTCATGCACCAGGAAGTTGGCAAAGTATGAATTCGAAGGTATAGAGTGCGTCCAGTTTCAATGATTATTTTGTTTTTATCATTTTAAAGATGCCGAAACTCCTATGATGAACTCGCCAAAGGATTCAAAACATACGCCGAAGAAGAAGAAATTAACGAGAGTTTGTGTGAAGGACTTAAAAGTTTCACCAACTCAATGACTATTCTGGCCGACTTCATAGACATTGAAGTTCATCGAATGGAGTTGAAAGTAAGTTCTTAATAATAACTACTGTCGAGTAACAGGCTTGAGAATCCGCTTTCGGTTTCAGATCGTCAATGAACTGTCTCAGTTTGAGAACATTTGCAAGGCAACACGGGAAACTCTTCGCATAGCCGTGATAGCAAGAGACAAGGAGGTCCTTCGGCAAAAACAAATGATGGAAATTAAATCCAAGTTTTCTGCCAACACAGTAAGTTCCTTATCATAGAACCTTATCTGAATAATAACACTCCTTTCCACCTTGCAGTCAGCTACTGATTCCGAACTTATCAAAGCCAAGCTTGAAGTCAACCGAACCAATAAGGAAATTGATGAAATCATAAACAATTTCGAAAAACGCAAACTACACGATCTGAAACAGTTTCTAGTAGACTTTGTCCTTATATCAATGAAGCAGCACACAAAGGCCTTAGAAGCCTTGTCAGCGACTTATTATGATATCTCGAATATTGATGAGAAGTATGATTTAAAAGAATTTCAGAAACTAATGAAGAGTGACGAGGAACCTGTTAAGAAAAATTTATCGAAAAAGGGTGGTCTTAGGGCTGCTCAGTCTATGGATAATCTGGATAGAGATGATCTAATGAGCCCTGCTAAGAGCAAGAAGAGATTGTCAAGAAGCACAAAGAATCTTTCAACCGAAGCTCACACTGACGACGATGTGGATGCGGTAAGGTTTTTGTTTTGTTTTGAAAATGAATTCGTTATGCGGGAGTATTTGGCTAGATAGTTGAGGATATAGTTCAGGGGGGTCGCCAATGGATCTCACTGGAATGTTGAATTCATATGAATATACCACCCTATCAGAAGATACTATGATTTTTTGGAAATTGTAGAAACTGTCAATGCTTTTGCTCGTATCGTGGTGTGGTAAATGCAAACAATAATCTTGACTAGCTACTTGTCGCGTTTGCAGGTTTTCAACGTTCAGTTTGTTATTTAATTTAAATATCTCGTTTACGGGGCATATAAGCAATCGGGATGAGCAAAAGCTAGCTTTCCTGAAAATTCAGAGGTCAGAACTTGAAAATTATGGTTCCGTTAAAATTTAGATTCAAAAATGGATAATTTATTCATTTTTTGACTTATAAGCTTCCCCAACTTCACGCTGAAACATCCAACTATACTTCAGACACAAATCTTCCAGCGTTTCAGAACCTAAACTTTGAGTATTGCCGACTTTGGGTGCAATTCAGAGCGTAACGTATCAGGTCTTTCAACGCTTTTACTTTTAGTATGTCCTGATACACGTTCTCAGGTCATACAAATTTGAATTAATGTAAATTCCAGCCATAAAAACCCATCTTCCAGCTTCCTATTAATCAAGAGTACTTATCTTGATATCACAACCTCCAACGTCACTTTATTTTTTAGGACTCTGATGCAGAATCAGCCGAAGAGGAAGAATCCGACAGTGAAAGCGAAGAATCTGGCTCTGCAGAAGAAGATCCATCTGAAGAATCCGAATCAGATATTCCTGAAAAACCGAAAAAGCCTAACTTCCGGGTAAGATAAAAAAAACATCCTATGAAAGTCCAGTATTCAAAGAATTCTTTTTAGGTTGTAAAACCCAAACCGCGAACGTCAATTGGAATACCAAAAGAATCACCACCGTCAACAACATCAGCCGCCTTTGGTCGCATGGTAACCGTCACTGAAACAAAAGGCGACCCACCAACAGCAACGCCCCGTCAAGCTATCGATTGCACTGCAAGAAAGAAGTGAACTCGCTACAACAACAACAACAACAATAATAACCAATAAACTTCTATAAACTAATGTTTTTTTTTTATTAATTTTGCTGTTTTCATTAATTTGTTGCTGATAACACACGAACAATATAAATGTGGGTGTTGTTGGTGTCCCTCCGTGGTGTCAAATCTCACATGTCACATCAATGCACCGCTCTGAACTCTGATAAATGAAGGAAACTACCTTCCTCCGGGGTTTTGGTTAGGTTTTTTTTTTGTGGGTTAGTAAACATGATACATTTTTAGCTTTTGTATATAAAATTGCTTTTCTTACAAACTGTATGAATATAATAATAAGAAAATGATTGTTTTTATTTTGTTTTATATAATTTTCTTGTTGGGAAAATTACTTCTCTGGTCCCTCGACTCCTGCTTGATTCATCAAATCGGCGATGCTCTTCTCCAAGTCATCTATCCGATTGCCCATGTCATCGATTCGGGTGATTATTTGATCAGACATTGTTTGGAACTTATCTTGAACATTTTGTAAAAGATTTTGCACCTACGAATATATAATACATGCAAGATTTGTAAATAATGAATTATCTTATCCACCCCTTCCACCAACTTTTCAATTTTCATTTATTTCACATCTTCTACTGCGTTTTTGATAAAAAAAAAAAAAAAGATAGATACTCACATAGATAGTTAGTTCCTGCATGTTCTTTGGGTCTGCATTGCTGTTTAGGGAATAGTTTTGTTCCAAATCACTGTCGATGTCGGCTTTGAGTTCAGTCATTTTGATATTTTTTTACTTAATTTATTTAAATTATGTTAAAAAGTGAGCAAAAAATCAGTTTTTATTTGCGAGTTACCACAAGAAGACAACAAAAGTGCAAAATACGATTTGGTTTGGTTGACAGATGCAAAGTTTTCCGTTTGACAGGAATGGGTTGGTGTCAATGGGGCGTTGCCAGGGAGAAGTTTTTGTTTTGGTTATGTAAACAAAATGTATGGAATAAATTATTTAAATTTTTTATTTATTTCAGGATGTTGCTATGACACAATAATAAAATCAAACTTGTTTTAAAAAAATTCGGTTCAAATGAGATAAGGAGCACATTTCAATATTTTAAAACAAGCATTTATTGATTTACTGTCTAAAGTTAGGCAGTACCAGGGCGCTTGGGGATTATAAAAAGTTTTAAAGTATGCAGGATCGAAAGATTGGGCTCGAATTGAGTCACACTTATGTTTCCACTTATGTTTGTTGAACAGGCTACTACAACTTGCAGTATTACCCTGTGAACAGAGTAGACTACAGTCAAAGCCATATTGTTCTGTTTTGACAGACATTCTGTCTACGGAAAGATAACCTTCATTGGACAGTTTCTGAGACATAAAAGAAGGTACCTATTATAGTTTTCATGTAAATGGAGAAAGTGACACTAAAACACAAAGTTGGTAATCTACCCATCTATTTTTATTAAATGCTACTTAGTGCATTTTATAAATAAAATAGGAACAACGAAGCATAGTTTATCAATTTTCAAAGCACAAACATTCATTTTTTTTAACAACAAAAATAGTTAATTGATTTTATATGAATATGTAATTGAAAATCAATAATATTTACGCTTATCTTATCTCATCGAAAAAAAAACTCAGCTGGCAGTACTTACTTGAATAAAGTCACGCCATCTTTAACTGAGATACCACAACTTTCTACAGTTTGACTAGCACTGGTTTTTTCCATTTCCTTCCCAACTTCGATTTCAAAATAAACTCATTTTTAACGGTCGATAAATTATTTAAATAACCAAACAAAGTTCATAACAAAAAATGTCCACAAAAGTCTCAAATCAATCATCTACATCTAGATTCTCACACATGACATTTCCAGTAAAATTTGTTTTCACAAAATCACAGCTTGTCTGAATAGAGTCAGTCTTGCTTCCGAACAACTCTTGTTTAAATTTGGGCTTTACTCCACCTCCCCCAGTCCCAGCTCCTGCGCTTCCTGAAAAACATGAACTAACTAAAGCAGCTTGATTTGTTTGTATCTGCTGCTGAAGCATCTGAGCATAGACAAGTCTTTCGTGAATTCCTCCAGTATGGAACTGTTGCTGCTGCACAATTGATGTATTTATCTGAGTTTCCCGCACAAACATATTCAAATACTGGGTCATTAGGAAGGGATTGGAGTATATCAGCGGTTGAACAAGGTTGGGAGTTTGATAGAATGGATAACTGCTGCAGTAGTTTGTGGGATTCATCATAACTGGCACTTGTGGCACACTTGAAGATCCCAGATTTGTTGGGCATTTGCTAGTAGTTGGGGTTCCAAATCCCTGAAAAGGTATTGATTTCGATGAATATGAGTTGGGAAGGTGCGAGGAACTAGCATCTTCAAAACAGCTAACACCTAGTGGCTGAGGGAACTTAATATCAGTTGGGAAGTCCAGGAACTCCTTTCCATACAATGCGTAGTTTTCAGCAGCTCGAAAGTATTCTGGCGATCCATTCGGTGGATGACCCATGGTTGAGCAGAACATCAAACGATTAACTTCTTGCATGTAAGGATCCTTGTGGCGACAGGCTTTCTCAATGTGGTTGTTTCTTGTACCGTAATCAGTCGAAAACATTTTCTTTATTTCATCCTGCCCGGATCTTGAATCTAAATTCTTCAGCTGCGGTGGCTCAGGAAACATTCCAATTATCGTTTTTATCCCCGAACTGATTTCGTTCTTTGATTGATCGAAATCTTCCTGAGTGACAGATTCAGCCGGGTCTAAGAGTGCAAAGAAGACCAAGAAATGAAGCAACTTAATTGTCCTGCCCACTGCATTTACCTACCATCAAGGAATGACATCATACCGTTAATCAATTCTTCTGTATTTTTGTGATATAAACTGGATTCGCAATTCATACTTCAGAGAACCGTTATTGTTTTTTTTTTATTATTATTAAAGAAAAGTATTGGCTCGCCTACCTAAAATTTTGATGACAAAAGTGTTTCTAGAGCAGAAATCAAGCTGAAGAATTGGCGACAGTCTCTAGGTTTGATCCACAACGTACCTTCCATACTATACGCTGCATACTTGCAGGAGGAGCGTAAACCCTGCTGGAAAAGTTAAAAATATTTATTTTTGCGTCAATAAAAGATAGTTCTAGGCCGAAGCTGGAAAACTGGACAGAACATCCACCTTTGCTTTAAGACTTGAAAACATTTTCCAGACGCTGATATCGCTTTTCGGTGCACCGAATCTGCACTCACAACTGCTGTGGCTATCAAGGAAAGAACAAAATAGCCGAGTGGCTATTCATTCGAAAGTGAGGCAGAATAACCTGTCTCTTAGACCGCCCAAAATACATAAAATCCTCGGGAACAGGTTCCAAAACGCCAAAGTAAACAAATCAAAATTTATTTTTCAATCAAAAAAATCGTCACACAACACTTAAAGCACATCACAAAAGAGATTTGGTCCCCAAAATACCCCAAAAACCCCACTAGACTATCTGTTTATTCTCCACAGACCGCATAGCAAAATCCAGCTCCAGTTCCTGCGATCCTGCATGCTGACTTCAAAGGCACTTGAGTCGGAGTGAATCTGAAATTATAAAAAAAAAATCATCAATCCATGTCCATCTAACTTTTTTGTACATTCCTTACAAATTATCTGAGGAACCAGTTCCACAGTTGCCGTGCTCGTTCCAACCCCAGGTGAAGACCTTCCCATCCATTGTACAGACTAGACCATGTTCGGATCCCAAATGTAACTTCCGAGGAATAGCTCCATCGGGCAGAATCAATTCCGTAGGCGTTCGGATCACGTCACACGCTGCTCTTCCCAGTTGTCCATAGCAATTTCTACCCCACAGAAACACCTTGTTATCTTTGGTCAATACTCCATTGTGTGTCCATCCGGCAACTAATTGTTTAATTTCGTTATCGAACTCAAAGCAATTAGCCTGGCCGAACTTATTGTCGCCCAAAGCAAGCACACGTCTCCTATTCTCCACGAGAATTAACAAATGATTCTGTCCACCAGCGATGGCGTCGATTTTGTAGTCACACTGCACCCGCACAACGTCATCCATTCGATTGAATGCTACCTGGGTAATTTTCAAAGCCGGATGTGGGTCGTTTACGCGCAAACGACCGAGTATGTAAATTCGATTGTCCTGTGTGAGGACACTACAATGCCTCAAACCGAATGTCACCTGCTTGGGCATTTCACCCCTTGGAAGTTGCAACTCCAACGGCCGCCGAACGGCAGTGAATCCACGCTGGCAGACGCCCAATTGTTGGAAAGCATTAGATCCCCAAACATACAAACATCCATTTGATGTTATTGCTCCGGATAGATCCCATCCGCATGCAAAGGATTCAATGGTGCAATCCTTGAAGAACTCACTTGGTATTGCGGTGAATTGGTTGTTGTTATCGTCAGGAAGGTCTATGCCCAATTGGCCACGATTATTCCACCCACAGGCGTGCAAGCGACCACACTGATCTAGGGCAAGGACATGTCCACCGCCACCACGAATCGCTCGAACAGCATTGACATTGAAGGAGAACCTTGACACTGGTTGTGGCGTTGCACAGAGTTCACTTTCAATGCCAAGGCTAAGTTGACCGTGGGAGTTGGCTCCCTACACAAGGAGGAAGACACGCGCATAAGAACAAATAATAGTAAAGGTTGTAATCCGAACAACTCACCCAAGAATACACAGTCATTGCTGAACCAACCACCAGTTGAATGAAAGTATCGTTAGTTTAATAAATACCGCGATGTGAATATTGAGCTTAGCTAGAGAAGTACAAGGAACCGTCACCTTTGTGGACACAACACGAACTGTTTGTTGGAAGAAAGGATTTCTTGGAATTTCATCAAGAATTTGAGCTTCCACTTTTGGTGGTTATTCATTTTTTGTAAGATTTGTATGACAGTCAACAAACGAAGCAGATGTTTTTTGACGTTTGCGTTGTGTGCTTGTGACATTTGGCAGTATTGCCAAGTTGATTTTTGTATGTGCGGTGTATTTATGGTGAATATTGTGAATTATGTGGTGGGTTTTTGGTGCGTTTAATTTAAATTTTCTGAAATGATTTTTAATTGATTGGCATTACTTTTGTCTGTGTTTTTAAAATAGGACTTTCATTGTACATAATTTTTATACAATACAATCTAAACATGGCATACAATATAACAAAAATATTTGACAACACGGGAACAAGCCTCCAAAATTTGAAAGAAATGTCAAATCAACTTGCAACAAAAATGGCAAAAAACCGTTTGACATTTGGCTGTCAAATTGGCGAAGTTTGTGTATGTGAATGCAAAACATGAATGTATTGTAACTTGCATACCAGTAAATAGCAAAACTTGCAACAAAACCATCTGACATGTGCCTGTCAAGTTGGCGAAGTGTCTGTATGTGAATGCAAAAAATGAACGCATTGTAACTTGCATACCAGTAGATAGCTGGCATGTGCGCGGTCAGGGTTAATAAGCACAGAAATACAATACAGACCAGCGCAACGATCGAAGTTTGGTTCTCTCTTTTTGCCTACAAGCTTGATGTGCATTTTTATTAACTGTATGTTAGCACTTTACCATGCATTTTAAATGAGGACTTATTACAATTACAAACAAATATTTTTCAATAATGGAAAAGTTAACGTGCCAGCGTTGAAGCACACCTCTTCAAAACCATAGAAAAGATATCTGCCAAGTCAGCGGAGTTGTGCAGGCATAAATATCGCGATTTTTAAATATAGGAATTCTTGCAACTTGCAAGGCACACTTATCCAATAAAACCAATTACGCTCTCAAGTTCAAAAGGAACCTTATCACTTTGTGGCTGCGCTGAATTGTAGCAAATTGTGTAGTGAATAAAATTAGTTTAAGTTTAGAAGCTGACATCACCTGTAGTGTCACTTTAAACACGCATCGGAACCGAAGACTTGCTTGCCAATTACTTAAACGTAGAGTCAGAGAAAAAGTAAAGTCAGCACTCCCTTGAGAAGATTTCAAATTTCGACTCATTATGAAAACTTTCCAATTTACAAATCAAAAAGCTTCCTAACTTTCCAGAATCCTCCCTATAGCACGATACAATGTCATACAAAACATAATGATATTATTCTCTACAAAAACTAAAGTCAACCAACAAACTGCGCGCCCACAACAAAGAAATACAAATATTAACAAAAGTAGAAAGTTCAGAGCAACGATCCACAAAACAATAATAAACTCATTTACCCATTGTTCCGGCAGGTACCACGATCAGTTGAATAATGAATACCCAGTTGTTCCTACAAACTGCGATCCTCAAGCTACCAACGAGACAGGTTGGAATCTTTCCAAATTTCGATGGCTATCTTTAAATATTCCTACGAATCGAGCTCTCCAGCAGGTTATAAGCCAATGAATGCCATGTCTGAGCCTCCACAATAATTGTGGGAAGTGATCTACAATAGCGAAACAATTCGATCGATAATTACAATGACATAGCAAATGTATATAATTTTTTTTTCCTCTATACAATGTCTCGGCACATCTCAAAAGTCAGGTACACCAGCCAACAATTCGAGGTCCATACTTTGCGCTTGTAATATGTCCAAACTCTGAATATTAAGAGCTCTGGGGCAAACCGTGCGCATGATCCTATATAGGTACGAGACATAACCATGAGCATGGGCTTCACTTCTTCACGATTCCAACAACATCAACCTGTTTAGCTAAAATACTATTATTACTGTTATTGTTATTATTACTGAGACTTTTATTGGCCCGATTATCATTTTACGAGCAGTGACGACGAAGAAGCCAACTATTTTGGAAGGAGAATGACCCATAGTTGAGTCAGTGTCTATACCTATTCTTATACAATTCATCGCGGATTGCTCTTTTCAGTCCAGTTTAGGTATTTGCATCGCTAAAAGAAAGAGGGACATTTGAAATGCTTTCATTATTTGGTGATTTTCTATTTCAAAAGTCGTGGATTCCTTTTAAGTGGAATTTAATCTAATTATGGGGGGTCTTCCCAATTCCGTGTACAGTATATGACAAGAATAGGTCTGACTAGTATACAATCAAGATAAATAAGTAATTTTTGTAGTTAGCTGTGGATATAAGCTGTCACTTTTTAATTTAATTTGTATTAGTTTGTCATCACTTTTAAAGAGTGCTGACTGACGTTACTATTAAAAATTTCGTGATGGACACACATTTTATTGTGAATCGCTGAAGTGTAGATGACATAAGGAAAGGGTTTAAAACTCAGCTGTCATGTATGAAGTCATAATTATACCTATTTTTCCTAGAAATTGTCAAAAATTTTTACGTTTTTTCCAAAAAATAATTGGGGCTTTGACTATACATAGTGGACAAGCTCAAATCATTCTGAACCAAGCTCAACCCTTTTTAATTAAAAAAAAAACATGTGCCGTTTCTTTTGAACCTGAATGTTAAAATACAACAATTCTTATCTCTCGTCTCTGGACTTGAATGTTTTATTCGATTTCATCTTCTTTGCCATGAAGATATCAAGCCAAATAATTGGATCTACCTTACGCTTACGAATGGATCTAATAATACTCATTATGGATCCAAGCCGATTAGCATCTCACCGATGCGAAGAAAAAGATAGTTTAGACCAAAAAGACAATTTAATGAGACGTGCTGACATATCAAGAGAGCTTGTGCAGATTGTATTCTTTTTTTTGTAATTGATGCCACAATCTTAATCTTATGAGATACACAGATACATCTCCAATGAGGTGTTAGATATAACATTAAAATTCACTTTACACTTCTTTAATGTCATTAAAATAAAAAACCAGGCCATTAGAGAGAGTTACTTCAGCAAAAGGTTCCAGGAGAAAGTGTTTTTGTTTCTAGGATGTGGTCCAGCGACCTCATTCCAATTTCTGTCCATTTTCCCAAACTTATGCTAACACGCTTGGCAAACTTAGGTGTTAAGACATTTTGCATCCGTAAACAAAATCAAAAGGTGATGCGTGCAGGTCTAAATAAAAGCAAAACACTTCCGACTTCAAGAGCCAAAGGTCTGCAACAGGTTAAACATTTTGCTGCACCTATATAATAATGAATCAGTTTGTTCAATCTGATACCTACACTGTTGGGGCAGGACCAGGATCTCATAGCCGCACGATTTTTATTTATACCAAATGTGTTTTGATTAGGAGTAAGTAATGAGTTTTATTGGTGCTCTTTTTTTTTATTATTTGAATCTCTAGATGGTGGTTCCTTCTGTGTGCATCAGAGATTTCATAGTGAATCCAATTTATTAACGAAGATCCAACAACTAATGAAGCATGTGGAATTGGCTAGAAAAACAACATTGCTACCATTTTCAGGCTCAGGTTGGTGGGTCTATAGGGAATTATGGTAAATTGTTGTTTCCATTTTTGGAAATAAACATTTGATTTCGTAATCCATTGTCGTAAGAGGATGCAGATGCGGGATGAGCATCTAGAGATGATACCAATTACTCCAAATAAGGTATGTGTACAAAAAAATACTGCATATTCAAATTGGTATTGTTGTGTGTTCCTGTTTCTATTTAATTAAGGAAGGAAGGACTGGTTTCTGGAGGAAGAAAATTTACTTAAATTATGAGCTTGTTTTAAAATCGGTCATAGTGACGACAAAAAACTGGACTTAAAAAAAAGTTGTGTTGAAAAAAAAGAAAGCACATGTTTGGAACTCCTGGACAGACACAGTAAAAAACAATTTTGTTGGATTTTATCATCAAATCAGATAAACTAGACCATTATGATCTCAAAGATCTCGTTTCTTGAAAAGTATGGCGATACCGATTTACCAACTGAATATAAATGAATGAACAAACTAACTGTTATTGATGCCAGGTGGTCTATAATAAGAAAGACGCCATTCCTCCCAAAAGGAGACACAACAAATTATTTCCTTTCATTAGCTCCAGATAAGCAGAAACAATGTTTTTCCCGGTGATAAATGTATACCAAACCCCACAAAGCTTCTTTAGAAACATCCACCTACTCTTAAAGCCTCCTCCCTCCCGCAATATATGTATACTCAATGCGAGATGGAAAAATAATGCCATAGTCAAAAGGAGATCCTTAACAAAATGTTAAGACACCACCGCATACACACTGGAACATGACAACCGACAACGCGTAACATATGACTGCTACCTGCAAGCTTAATAAATTGCGCTGCACACCGTACATTGTCTTACACTAGGTTTACTTCTACGACTGCCTCACTGGTGTACACTACACAGGCTGCTTCCGCGCTCACTCTTCGGTGTCACCTCACTACTGCACAAAGATAACGCGCTGAACAATTACCCATATGAACATTGAGCCACCATTATTATAGCAGTTTGGTGTGGTATACGAGAAGAAGGCTTCCATTGCGCAGAGTGTGAGCCAACAGTCAGCCAACCCGAGATCCGACAATCTACCCACTGCCATGAAATTAAAATAATTTTTGGAACTGTCACACACAGGCAGCCGCGGATTGTCTGAGGCCAAAAAAAAAAAAAAAAACAACCGACCCAAACGTCGCGTCGCCGTCGACGACGCATAGAGTCATACCATGCACTATACCGCCTTTAGACCAGAAGGATGTCATTTAATGCTGCAAACAGTATAAATTAACGTAACGTCCACATACGACAGTCATATATCTGCATTATCATTACGAGTACTGCCGCAGGCATTATGAAACGTCGCGTTACCATCGTGAATGGCTTAGAAACCGCCATGAGTTGGATTTTTTAAGTATCGAACGAAGAATCCTTCAGACGACTAGTTTGATATCTCTTTTGAAAATTAAGTATTGGGTTTGATCTTTATGTCCTAGTGCTAAACAATGATTATTCGCATCTTGTAGTTATACATTGAGACAATTACTGGGCTAAGTTATAAGCACTTTATTGGCACGACAGTAATAAGGAAGACTTTGAAACGAAACTCAGCGAATTCTTGACCAATTAGCAGTTATCCTTGAACTTGCTACATCCTTCGAGGCTCCCGAGTCTCAATATTAAAAGTCGATGTAAGGTTGACATGTAGGTACAGTGGTGGAATTGAAAGAGAGAGAGAGAACAACAACTAATTTAGAAGTATCTGTCAGATCATTCAGATGTAACTGAAGCTGTCAAAATTTTACAACCAGAAAATGACTTCATAAGAAAAGAATAGACAGCTGACAAACAAATTTGAAACTTTAGAAAGGTTTTGTTGTAAAACCGCAAGGAAATTCTTTTGTTTCATACGTGACAAAGACATTTATTTTCGTTTGCATATTAAAATATCACGAAAGTCAAGGTTTACACTCTTCAAGTTAATTTTCCTTGTGAACTTGCTACGTGTGAACGATAAAAGTGACAGTTCAGTGTAAATTCTTACCGTATCAAGTAGTGTTTTTTTGACAGACGAAAGTGTTGCCATCTGCCAATGGAAAATATTAAATAATATATTAGGGGTAATATATGCCACGTCAAGTTTCCGACTTTGAAAAACAACCTGTCAAAAATTTTTAGCCGGCATCTTTTACAACGAATCGTTGTTTATTGTAACGTTTCCCACACAAATTACTGTAGAAAATGACGTAAAAGGTTACCTGCTGAGTGCTGAGTGTCCTTGGGTAGGCAGTTATACAAGGATTTGTAGAACTTCATTCTAAAAATTTAAAAATGTCAATTATAAAAACTTGAAGCGTAAACCTTTAACCTTTACCCTTGTCCAACCTGTGGATTTTCTTCCTCTGGGGCGGACACTGATTTTATTTTGTGGCATTGAACAAGTTTAAGCATCAGTTGCTATTGATGGTGACTGTAAACGTCAAAATGATGGGATTGGTTCCAAATGCTTAGTCAAGAGCAAGTACCTGCGACCTAGACATTCGTCTAAATCCTGAAAGATGTACAACTCAAACCTCCCATGCTGAGGCTGTACCAACAAAAAACAAATACCTATGTCGTATTAAGAGATGCACCAGCAACGCGGAGAAATGTTATTCTCTCATCAGAATCCCAAATTGAAGATCCACTTTTGTGGAAAAGCATTGAGAAGGAACCTAACAGTAGCATAGGTTACCTTATACCTATCCCTCGTCGTAACTTGGTATAATACTTGACACCATAAAAAACCATCTCAGAGGCGTATACTTACCATTTGAATTGACAAACGCCAACTCTGGCGATCATGAATTGCAAATGAAGCATAATCCTTCCCATCAATCTTGAGCGTTGTGGGTGTTTTTTAAGGATGAGTCGTCGTCGTCGTTGTCGTCGTCTTCGCAGTCTTCGCCGTCAACGTTGTCGTAGCTCAAAGTTTTTTTTGTTTTTGTTTAACTGTATAACTAACTGTAAGTGATCCTTCTCGCGTTACCAATCCAAAAGTAATTAAGTTGAACAATTACGAAAAGAAAAGAGGACACCATATTCGCATCGCCATCGTGAAGTTGTATAAAAAGGTTTCCGTAGGCGCATCGAATTATTTTATTCTTCCAATTTTTTTTTTACTTTTTTGGTGAAGCACCAAGGTGTGGACGGAGAATTTCTCTTCCAAAGGAGAACGCACACGTTCGGTGAAATTTATGTACGCCAAGCTCCGTATATGGAGTGAATGGGGGTCTTAAGGTATAATTAGTGATGTGATTCTCTTGTTTCGAACGGACATTTTGGGATTAAGGAGGACGCACGCTTTTCGAAGTCAAGAAAAAAATAAAAACAAACATACACGTAGTCTTTGGAGATGAACTTATGAGTAATAGGGGAGGTTTGGGCAATCATTCCTTGTATCATTTTTCAAGGATAATTGCTAGGATCAACTAATATAAACATTGTTGCAAGTAATTTTTATATCAATTCGATATAACTTGATTACTCGTATAGGTAGGTAGGTATAGGTACTACCAGTTGACCTGATTGTTCGAAAACCATTAATCTTTGGCCTAAATACCAAATTTGTTTTTTATTGGGACATCACTGTAAAAATTGTGAGATGATGTACGATGACAGTTTGCTTGTTGGGAGGGCTGTGTTTTGTACAATCAAGTTGTTTTCACAAACTTAATTGTTTTTGAAAGATCAACGGTTATAAACGATGAAGAAGATACTAAATTACCTATTTGAATTAAGAACGGTTTGAAAGGATGATTGATAAAGGACAAAGATTTATACTACCAATTTTGAAGAAAAAATCATCGCTATCTCTTCTGTTCCATGTGAAATAAGAAAACTTTCGGAATGCTGAAAACTTTGGAATCTTTTTTTTGCAATTGTATAGATATTCCATTTTGGAATAGGGACTCTGGAAAACATATTTATCACAGAACACTCTCATCGAATTCAAATTAGAACATCAAGTTACTGCTTAACGACCGACGTCCCACTAGTAGTAGACACAATATTTGTAAAACAACACTGTGTACTTATTTTGACATTTGACATTTATAACAACACTATAGTTTTGTTCCTTGAACTTTTCCCAGGGTAAACACAGGACTACTTGACAGCCTAAAGAGTTTTAAAAAAAAACTCGAATGGGTGCCAAAACTCTTGACCGATCTCACGCTCGTAGGAGGGAGTGGGATCTTGACTCCTGTCAGAAAATTGCAGAAAAAACTCATATCAGGCTTTACGTCAAAGTGTTGTGACCCATGAGATGTTTGTCTTTACCCGCCCTACCATAGTTACCGTATTCGTCTGAGCAACCCCTTAACTCACCATCTCTTGTTTCCCTCCACTCATTTTACAACCTTCCCTTTTCAGCAACACACATCCATCATCGTTAAAATCTATTCACAAATCAAGCACTAATATACAAATGTGTCTCAAAAGCCCATCACAGAATATTTGCTGGGGAGCAGTTCCTATTCGCACGCAAGATTGCCAAAAGTTGTGATAGGGTCGGCGCATGATGTGACATAGTTTTGAACCCAAAACTCATGAAATAGACGCATAAGCCGAGCTAGGAAGTTTCATGCACGATACTACTATGGTGATAATCAGTGTATCCGCAAATCAGTCTGCACACAAAAGTTTGACATTTACAAAAAAAAAAAAAAATGGTGGAAACGGTAGATGCTTGCTGTCAGACACATAGCATAAATATTTATTAATTTGGTTTCAATTGTTTTCTTTAAAATTTACAATAGCTTTTGAGCACAGCCCAATACAGATCGCCAACTCGTACTCCTCTTGCCTGAAACTCCCCCGAAATATTTGTTCGTGTGTGTGAAGACGTGTACATCTCTGTCTATTCATTTTGTGATGGCAACCATCGCTCCGTGTGCCATTTATTTTTGTGGTGTGTTAACTGCTTCCATTTAAATAAAATGCACGACTGGGTCGCACGAACTTGCTCAAATGTGTGACAGTGGCAGTGGTCTAATGGTTTGAGATTTTGATAAAAATAAATTTTTCAAAATTCTTAAATAAATACTTAAGCTAATTTGAGCTGAAAAAAAAGTACGCCATTTTATTTCTTGAATAAATTTGAATTTATGAGAATAAATTTATAAAAATCTGTGGAGCGGTTTTTGAGAAAAAAAGTTTTTTTTGAAAAACTTTTTGAAAATTAAAAAAAAAAAAAATTCAAAAGCGCCAGTTTATAGGTATTCAGCAAATGCATTTATTTAAAATTTTTGGAAAAAAATTTAATAAGCAGTTTTCAAAATATTAATTTTTTAAATTTTTTTTAAGAAAATGCTTTTAAAAATACAAAAAAATATTTTTCAAAAATATTGGTATGCAATACAAATTGAGCTACATACAGCTATATGTGTGTGAAATTTCGAAAGAATCGGTTGAGTCGTTTTCGAGTTAGTCGAAAGCAAAAAAAATGGTCCTATGGAAAGTACCGTTCTTAGCCATTTTTAAAAATTTTTTTTTCAGCCATATGATTGGTCGTACCTAAAAACCAACACTGATTTTTTTAAATCGAAATCGTTAGAGCCGTTTTTGAGAAAAATAAGCTTTAACGTAACGGTTGTGTGGCAGGTACCGTTATTTTTTTAACTAAAAAAAAAATTTCAATTTCCCCTCTGTACAATACCTAAAAAAGTCTATATACCAAGTTTGAAGCAATTCGGCCCACCCGTTTGGGCTGTAGGTCTCTATACATACAGACAGACAGACAGACAGACAGACAGACATACAGACGGACAGAATTTTTAGACCATCTTTTTTCGTCTTTGCTATCATCGTAATGTCATGTTTGATTGTTATCTCAAAACTTTTTTTTTCGACGAATGCATAACTTGCCTTATAGTACCTATAATCGCAAGTAAAAAGCACGGGAGAGCGTAACACTCTCAGAATAAATGGCACATCAGCTGATTTTTAGCTTGTAGGCAAAAAGAGAGTTGGCGGTCTGTATCTTATTGGTCCGTGCTTTTCAGTTAAGCTGCATAAACTAAGTAACTTCTTAGTTTAATAACGTCACTGTGTTCAGTTCAGATGGCGTTTAACATACTTGATCCGTAGAATATGAATGAATTTATTTAAATTATTTGAAGTATTGGTTCTCCTTTTCCTCCACAAGGTTAAAGAAACCATCTTGCTCAATAGATGCCTATGTTCTACCTGTGGAGTCCTATATGCCATGATGATATTGTTTCTTCTAGAAGTGAGTTAATTTCTCAAAAAACCGCCTCCCAGAAAAACTATAAAACTTCTCATTTGAAAATAGCATGACGTTGATAGTTAAATAATGGCGTCGTTAAAATAACCTTAAAAAATATATTCATGTTTTCTGCATGTATAAGTACTTGTGCGAGTACATAACTATAAAACATCTTCAAGTACCGCTTTTTAACTCATGTACATGACGTGCTATAATATCACACGCAACTTCATGATCATTACCAGTTTATGACTTATTAACTTCATGTTTCGCACTCCATGAGATCAAAGATAACCCCATCATGAACCTATAGGTTCCTGTTCATTAAACACCGATTTCTTGAATGTCACCATGTTCCATGACAATATTGCGTTACATTAAAAAAATAATACAAAATACAGAACCGCAGCTAAAGCAATTATTTTTCCAAGCACCTACACAGTACTGACGTATGTCAGGACGACCGCACCACCCTACCTCGCCCCACCCCGCTGAACATTACATTTATACAATAAATCGAAATCTGCAAGGCCATCTTTCCATCATCATCCTTAACTCCAAGACTCATTGCATTGCATCATAATTCAAGGCATTAATTGAGAATTTCACTTTCCATCGGATAGGAAAACGAACACAAGAGTCGAGCAGTAACGAAGGCGGAAAGGATATCCCGTCACGCCTGCAGCGCCAATACATCATACTGGCAATGAAATATGAAATTAAAGGGACTTTAGGACGATAAACCATCGATGATGATCTTCACCCGCTACTAATTAATTTGGACATGGGTCTCTTCTTTGCTTCGATGCGTATGCGTACGGATTGTATTTTATATTATGCGATGTGCTGTGCTCAATACTTTTTTGTGCATCCCATGCCTTGGCCGACTTTTGACAGCCACTCCGCACCTTGCTTTTGCTCTTACCACAGTTTAAGTACACAATCAAGTACATGGGTGTATTTGGGGGGACAAAGTATATACAAGGCGCTTGTTGAATTAGGTGGGGGGGAGGGGGGCTGTATTGATGCTTGAAACTATAATTTTTTTGTCCCAACTAATATTTGTATATGGAAATGCCGGTTTGATTATTTCTGTGGTAAGCTTTCACTTCTCAACTATCCAATCGATCATTATGAAATTTTGTACAGATATTTTCCGAGGAACAAAAACGGACAGAGGGGATCTTTCATCCTCCAAAAAAGTACTAGTTCTCGGTATGTCAACTGGGACTCCGGCGCTTTTATACGTTTATAATTGAAACCAAAATGTTCAGTATTAAATCCAAGCTTAAGATTCTGTCATAAATATTTGTCGAATAAATCAAAACCATCGATGCAAGCCTGCTCTCTTTTTAAGAAGCGCCTTAAGGTCCTTTACAACCAAATGCGGACCTGAACTGTGGGTGAAAGTATTTGTTTTTGCCAGTTAAAATCAGCCAAAATGACAGACCCCTTAAAATTTATATACATAAGTACCAAAACCAATACGCATCCTCTCCATGTTGTTCATGTTCCGTAAATAATTATTCCTTCTGCAGACAAATTAATAACAATAATTTTAGCGCTTTGTGTCAAAAAAAAAAACTAAGTACATACACGATTTTGTTGGTCATTGGAACCGCTGTTGATGATGATTATACAATTTAGGCATCTTAACAATCATAATTGTTATTAATTTGTTCGTGTGTTGTAGGCGCTTTTTGGGCGCCTCGGAGGGTCTTGCTCCATCTGGCATACATAAGCCTAAAACCATATATCCCACTGTCCTGCATAAAAAAAAAATAAAAAATGGTTACCCTTCTCAGGTGCATTCCGCACGCGAATTTTAACACCTGACAATTACAAATTATCATTGATTGTTTGTCATATGGAGTGTGATACTGTGCTCCTTGGAGTCCCTTATGGTGATTTCGTCAGAGAGGCCTGCTTCTCCGGTGAGACTGTGTAAGTTTTTTTTTTTTTGCCATCATGTTAATGCAAATATCCAATTTAATGATGCAATTGCAGTGTGTTTTGTCCAGTTCTTCACTGTGCCACATGTTTATTGAAAAATGAAAGGAAAAGTTATTTCCAGTAATTAGTTAGCAATTCAGTGAGAATCAATCATGAGTGCGATGATATATTGATAGTGGGAGTGTGTGTTGTGGATTTGTTAATGGGTCATTCAAAGTGAATGGAAAGGGACATAATAAGTGAACCTATCTGCAGATTTTTTTTTTTTTTTTCATGAGTCAAGAAAGCGAAGTTATGTGATTGCAGTTGATATGTTAACCCAGTGTTTGTTTTGGAAAAGAAATTTTTATTACATATTCATGTATGGGAGACTCGAAGACTGCCAGACTGATTGGGGTCCTCTCAATCAAGATGACTGAGAAACTACCGGCTGGAAGTAATTTATTCTCTTACTTACTATAACTTATAACTATAACTTATCCTTCTTGCAATATGCACGACACATATTGAAGATTTTTGGCTTTTGGGTGGTTTCCGACTGAGAAAGTGAAAGGGCACAGGACCTATTTGGAAACCTCATCTGACATTAGAGAAACTTTTTGCTGAATTCATAACTCGGGTGTTTCCAGCTGACGGCTCATTAACATTTAGATTTAAGGATAGCCTGGGAGCTGTGCTATGACTACAATTGGATATACCTATGTACATAAGTTTCAACCCGTTCTATTAAAGAATGGGTCTGGAATCAACCGAAAGAGTTGGTAGAAATAAAACAGCATGCAATATGAAAGTGCGTCTACATTTTACCGTTTGGTATGTTTCCAACGGTCTTCCATGCCGAAAGACGAACTGTACCGACTCGGATCCAATCCCAATCAAATGAGTTCAGCTCTTCGGTCTTGTTGTCATCTACTTATTTTGCGGCTGCAGAAACACTTACTGGCTGCGCACAATGGTGTAGCTGCAGCATTAGCACGTAGAAATGTCAAAGTTAAATGTACGTAAATCGTATTGCACGGCTACAATGTGCGAAGTAGCAGCTGCAGCATAGAGAGCAGCTGAAGTACAAGTCAACTCGACTGCAAGTTCACGAACATGCTGCGCTGCAAAATAACAACAAACCAAAATGGCAGACATGATTTTTGTTTCAGTTCAGTGCTACACATTGACATTGCTACGTACTACTGCTGCAGCTACACCATTGTGCACAACCAGTTAAAGTCCTCCTGTAGCATTTGGTTGAACATTAGCCGAAAAAAGTTTGCCTCAAAGTTTTCTTGAGTATTTTAAAAAGACTCTCTCTTTAAGGTCTTCCTCAGTGTATGGCCAATCCAGCATCACTTTCTTTGCTTTATATCAACATCCAAATTGTGTTCGGCTGACGAGCGTTATATATCTTCGCTGACTCCTGTTTTCAAATTTCAATGCAACTAGCTTTTTTAGCCTTTTTATTTAGCACAATTCTAACACCACTCAATTTTCGTCAACTCATTGTATCCTTCTCCCCAGAATGCAACACATACTAGTAAGTCCTGAATTTCCACTGTATTCAGCATTTTTTTGAGAGATTTCGAGAGTAGATACCTTCTTGATGCCAATTCATAGTGGAAATTGTTTTTGATCTCCATCTTAATATTGTTCACAAAATTCTTCCTAAGAAACAATCCCGTTTTCTAATCAAAGAAAATGCTTTAATTGTTCAAGTTTTACAAAGATGGTTACCCCAGATTACAAAAATAACTCCGTAAATCAGTGCCAATATTTCATTCGACAACGCCTTTTCTTATCTTTCAATTAAAATCAAGTAGAAGGGTCTATACTCCAAATAAAGACCTCCAAAATAAAGTGTTCGACATTCATTTCACTCAAATTGAATGATTTCCGCAAATTACACCTTAGCTCGCTCAATGTACGAAAAAATTCGCCCACTTATTATTTATGAAACATGGGCCAATTCCAACTTCCATGCCCCTTTCAATGTTCAATTTCAGAAGTGGTCAAGTGAACCTTTCGCTAAATCAACCAAACTCCATCGCCATTCAGTCGCAAAACTATTCCACGCTTCAACTATTTCAAAAATAACAACACTACAAGTATTGTCATAATTCGCCATAACCCTAGTTATTGCCAATAAATCAGCTGTTATTATTACCGTTATTACTTTAGCATACTTACACTTACACCTATCAGAAAGATGGATAAAAAACAACAGGTTCCTCGTTCCAGACATACCTACAACTACATAAATGTGTCTGCCGGTTGCACACACGAAAGATACGGCCAATTGCCAGCCAGGTTCTATTGATCCGTGGCAGACTAAATCAAAGCCAGCCCAATCGGCCTATGAGTAATGATTTGACAGTTTTGCAAATGACAGTACTGGCAGTTGCAGTTTGCAGTCTTGCAGTGTGTTGTAGTAGGCACGTCGTATCTTAAGTGCACCCAACCAACAGAGAGTATCGCAAACACGAATCAAATTGCTGATTGAATTAAACTGAATGATTCCTTTGAGCTTGCAACTTAGCCAGCCATTCGGGAACGTGTTTTTTCAGAGATGTTTTCATCCTTTTTTTTCGCGGTCCATTAGGCATTTTAACTTGCAAGTTATACGACTTACAACCGTAGAAGACTGCGTCGTGACGTGACGCAGTGATGATGCGACTAAAGTCGTGCTTTTATTTGATGAGCTACAGTGGCTTCAACAGTAGCGGCCTTAGATAATAACCATATCATTACCCGGGTGCTATAAAAATGTAGATCGATTAATTTCGTCAGTTTAT
Organism: Platycheirus albimanus; assembly: GCA_916050605.2. Taxonomy (NCBI): domain Eukaryota; kingdom Metazoa; phylum Arthropoda; class Insecta; order Diptera; family Syrphidae; genus Platycheirus; species Platycheirus albimanus. Next base: position 13,723,127 of record OU696698.1, on the reverse strand, counting down.
CGCTTTACCGCATAAATCATCTGCCATAAACGCTAGCTGTGGCAGCAATGTTTCTTAGAGGTTTTTTTCTTCGTCAAAACCGACGACTACGACGACGACGACGGTAGTCGTGGTGGCGACACGCAAAACAAGCACTTTGTGGCACGAATTTGACGTTCGTGTTTATGGGAGGCTAATGCAATTCTCACCTTGTGTGTGCACTGTTGGCAATTCAACGTGGTTAAAGCTTTTGAACTACAAAAAAACTGGTAAATTGTAGGCAATGTATAGACCATATCGTAATCGGGTCCCCGTTGGTATAATGTATTGTATATGCTTGTACTTGGGGAGGCACTTCGAGGACCGGAGGACCTCTATAATGGTAGTGTTTAAATTGTTTGGGAAGGAAGTGTACCTATTATTATTTTTTCGCCCAACGGAAATTGCACTTATTGGTCGTTGATTTACGGAAAAGTAGAAGACTTACGAGCAGTGTTAGCTGAAAACAAAAACATGAACTGTAACGCGTATTGTGCTTGTGCTCTGACCTTTGTCATTCATTGTTGCATAAATTTGTTCGAAATCGGTTAGATAAAAACATTGCCAAGAAATTTGTGTGGTCATGAAGGTTGATATGGTTTTTTGCTAACTTAACTAACACATTACTTGTGCTTTGGACTTTTCTCTTTAAAATTGAAGGAGTTAAGAAATCAATATCCAAACTTGAACTTCAAGGTAATCCACCACAACTATAAGCATAGTAGATATAATTTCATGGTGACATTCATATCTCTAGTCTTATATATTTAGTTTTGCGATGAAAAGCGAAACACGAAATTACAACAACACTGACATCTTTTGATTTATAGCCAAACTTACTAAGTGAACACAAGAAATTCATATCTGGTTCCTACAAAATCGAATTGCTCTGTTTCGTCAAGTTTTCGTCAATTTTTTTTTGAAAATTTGACAGCTGGCTATAAATTTTAAAAAGAGTTGTTTTATTTTGACAGATTCTTGCGTTTACTTACGTATATGCAATGTAAGGTATCTGTGTTGCCAGAACTTCCGGTGGTAAGTCTCTTTGAGGGCTTTGGCTTAATAACATGTATTCCTGACTTCAGAAATCTCAAAAAAAATATGGAGTCAGAACCATTGCTTCTCAGTGAAAATATGTCTCCTTCATGTTCGAGATTCCCGGCTTAAAGCGTAGGTTACACTTGCTCTGCGGTGAATGTATAGCGACTTTCTTTTTTTTGTATTTTTTATCTTTTTATTTCACAAATGTCACAATAGAACTGACATTTGCCGCCATGCAAAAATTAAACAAAGGTGATGTTTTTTGCGCCATCTTGTAGTTGACAATTTATTCTGCTTTTTTCTTATTCTCTTTTTCCCTATTTTTTCTCTCTTTTTTTTAAATTCCATACTTTCATAATTTTTCCACGTAGTTGGAAGCACTCTTCGCATTCAGGTTGCTTGCAATCTTATCTGTAAACGTCACTGATCGAGTAAAGTTAATGTTCTCTATGGCAATGAGCATGAGCACTCTGACACTGACTAGCTTGCTTTGGAACTCGCTCGCATTCCATTAGTTTTATTTCGCCTTCCAAAGCAATCACTTCAGAGCAGTCACCGTCTCGTCAGTTCCTATCGTCTATATGAGTAAAATGTCAACTTTGATCAGAAAATTGGTTAGCACTGCAAATGCTGCAAAGCCGGTAGCTCCATACAAGTGAGTTAAGGAAACTTAATAAAATAATTACAATGAACCCAGTTACAATATTAATTATTATTTTAACAATTCACCAGCCAAGCTGTCGTTGCCGATCGCACAGTCTATGTTTCTGGATGTTTGGGTTTGGATAAGAACACAATGAAGCTGGTTGATGGTGTTGCTGCCCAGACCAGCATGGCATTGAAAAACATGGAAGCCACTCTCAAAGCAGCTGATTCTGGAATGGACAGAATTGTTAAGAATACAATTTTCTTAAAGGATCTTGAAGATTTTGGAACTGTCAACGATGTTTACAAGACAAGTAAGTTAATTTTATTAAAACAGATTTTTGTGAAGAGCAGTCAGATAAGATAACGCAGCCAGATTGTGACCTTTTTAATCGACATGGAATCCAAACAAGCTGTCAAATCAAAAAGTCACTATCGTACAGCGCTTATCAGCACAACTAGCACTTGATTGTCCGTATAGATCAGCTTGAGGTAAACAAGTCATAATACTATTTTTGTTCTTCTCTCTCTTTCTCGTAGTTTTCACGAAAGAATTCCCAGCTCGCTCTTGTTTCCAAGTCGCCCGATTACCGATGGACGCTTTGGTGGAAATTGAATGCATTGCAATGACGGGTGATGTCAAGACTGTTTCGTGACTAGATGATCATGGAAGTGTTGTTTCAAAGCTTTAACAAGAAGTTTCTGTATCTGTTAGTACTTCGGAAGCTTTGTGTATATGGTTGAAGTACAACTTACACTTTTTTGTGCTGAATTAAAGTTGTTTTTTTGTACAAGTAATTAAAAATTCTATGTTTCATTTAAATCATGGATGGACTTTATTCTTTGGGTCAAAGGATTACAAAGTGTTGCAGCAGTATTTTAGCTTAAAAAGGAGCTCTAGCCATCATAATTCAAGAATGTTTTTTTTAAGCACCACAGCGCCACACTTCTGTCCAAAAAAGACCGGTACAAAAGCCCAAATCTCTTTGAGTCAGTCATTCGCTGTTTTGAAAAATATTGTATTTTATTTAACTTTGACAGATGAACTGTCAAAATCTATTTGAGTTTCTGTCTGCAATGTTTTGGTCTACTTTAGACAGTTTATCAGACAGAACAAAAGGTTTGACAGTTTTCTTGCAAATGAAGACCGAGTGTTAAGGATTCTGATAGCAGCTTTGTTTGTTGAGCACTGAAGCCGCCATAGGGTCGCCATAAAATGTATTTTTTTTTTCAACCTCAACTGAACCCGAAGAGAAAATGTTCTGTTGTTTAAAATCTATGGTCTCCCAGAACTCGATCCGAATTAGATCTTGGTATTCCGTTAGGACGGTTTGAGGTAATGAATTAGCTGTTAAAGTGACGTCGAGTGTCAAGCATTTATTTGAGCACCCAAAATTAAGGTCTTTTGACAGTTCTTGGGGTTGTCAAGGAAGCCTGGGCAAACTATTTGTAAAGTTAACATAAAGTAACGGTAATCTTAAAGAAAGGTTTTTTTTCAGTATATACCCGAATAATTTCACATATTTATCCCCTTGGACTACACAGTTTTACTAGCACACGTTCAACTTATACCTAAACAGGTGCAGCTGTACTCTGTGTACCATAAAGGCTCACTTCTCAAATCTACCGGAACGTGTACAACATACCTAACAAAGTAGATTATGCATTCCGGGTCTCAAACCACGCAGGACATGGCATACCCCCTACACCTCTCAACCAAAGGTCTGGGCGCACTCGTTAACTTATTTATTATAAGAGTCAGCAATTCATTACGTCTCACATAATACTCCAGACTCCACCATCACTATACACAACCGGGAGATCTCTGTAGAAGGAGAGATCGGCAGACAAGATCGTTAATTTGGTTTTGCCGCTTTGCGTTCATAAATATAAAATAAAATTTTCTACGCATTCATAGAAGATGTCGTTTGCGGTCTCGTCGCTTCGTCGCGGTGTTGGCGGTCGGTATAACAGTGCGGTGAAGAAAACGACTAGGATGAATGCCTAGGATACAAAGACTTACTACCATATAGTGCTTCATCATAGCCAAGATGAATAATATGGACACGAGAGGGCGGGAGTTGACTGTTGCATAAAGTATTTATGTTTTGTCAGTGTCACTTCATTATTGGCCGGTAATAATTTTATTTTTGTAGGCGAGGCACCTTGTGTGTGCTGTACAATGTGCATACAGGTGCATGCAGAATGACAGATGTCATTTAGAGCTGCTGAGGTATGTCGTTTTGAAAAGTGTAGTAGGTGGTTATGGCAAAGTGGAAGATGAAGTCACTTACCTCTCTAAAGTCCAAACTCTTGAAATACATCATTATTTTTTAATCAGTCTGGGCTTGTTGTGCACAATATATTTCCATTTTCGAATGGCCTTTTTATTGCCTGTTGCCAGAGAAACTATTAAAATAAGATTTTTGCTGGAGAACAGTAAAATCCAATTTATTTCAATATTCTATATAATATGGAGATAATAAAAATATTATTGCCTTTTTGGGCTTTAATGCGAAGTCTATTTTGAATACGAGATAGTATTATGGACGAGGAGCATTTCTTTTGAAGAGTGTAGCAAAAAAAAATGTATGGATGGAATCTTCTCAAGGATTCATTTGCAGGTTGCCAATAAAAAAGTAAGGTTATGTGTGATTCCATTTCTGGGTTCTTCGTTGATTTATGAGACCAATAAAAACATTTTATTTTTTCCCAAAACGTCTACGTTTCTGAATTTAAGGTCAAAAATGTGTTTCTGGTCATATGCGATTAACAGTTTTAACTTGTTTGACCTACTTCATATGGCGGTAAGAAGATAGCTGGAGTTATTTTTTTCTTCCCGCGGATGGACTTATAAAACACATAATTCGTATTCTTTTTCTTTTTTTTCTCTTCATTACGACTAAGTATTTTATTTGGGTAACAATATAATTTTATTTAGAGAAGCCGCTGTCCAAAGCAAAAGGCTGCACTTCTCAGGTTATTCGATGGGTTTGATTAGAGTGTTTGCAAGGAAAGCTTGAGATATTCATTACTATTCATTCTTTTTTTAATTATTTAGAAAAAGTTTGATTTGAAAAATAACGTTCGCGGTGCTCTGGAAGCCAGTTTTTGTGACACCTCAACTCATCAGGCACATGATTCGACAGAAATAAAGAATCATAAATTGTCTTCAACTTTGAATACTTATCGACAACATCAAAAAACATGTTGCCTACATTTTTTTAGAAGCCAAAAAATGGCACGAGGTAGTTATGAAAAAAAAATAATATGGGATTCGTTTGTTAGCCAACCATCACGAATGTGGAATGCTCAATCCGCTCTATTTTTCATTTCATTATAATATTCAGAAATAAAAGATGTATTTTGCCATTCTAATTTGATTGTTTGGTAAGTAAATTAGGTACTGGAAATTATTTCTGACTGTAGTTTTTCTAAATTGTTGAAACCATCAAACCAGTAATTTTTGGCTCCTCTAAATTTTCAAAAATCTGGTATGCTATAGAAAAGTGTATTGCGATAGGATCAACAAATAAAGGGTTTTTCAATAAGGGCGGGTAGATGGAACCACAATACAAAACCCTGTGAGCCTCGTGTGTGTTGAATGTTGTCCCATTTACGGCCAAAGACTCAACGCGATAGTTTTATTTTCACCCTTCCGATATGTAATTAAATAATAAACAACATGTGACCAAAATATCATGGCCGCCAAAACTTTGTTGATCATCTAGCAACAGCCATTTTGTTTGTGGGTAGTGGATTTTGCATTTAATTGGAAAATTGCCTTGGCGGCCAAGTAAACTTCACAAGGAATACCCAAAATCTTAGTTTGTATTCAAATACGCAAAACAAAAACAACGACAAGCTTGCAAGTCTTGAAAAATATTGTCACATCTCCTCGAAAGCGCATTTAAAATTGACATTGTTTCTTGCCAGTGATAGGTACACTTCACAATACTTATCACTGTTTAAAGTCCTTTTTTGTCTTATTGAGTGGAGGTTAGTTTGAACAATTATCTTAGAGACATGAGTCTAAGTAGAAATAGTTTTAGCTGATGGCTAGAAAGGACCAACATCAGTGGCAGGCAAATAGCAAGCCTTATAAGACTTGACCAAATTCAGTGTTATAAAGTCATACCCAGACGGCAAAAAATGGGCTCAAATAAATTTGAAATTATTATGTCCTTATCCTTTGTTAACATGAAATATGTTCGAAAAAATTATATTAAGTCAAAACTTTGCCTTGGTTAAAAAATTGATACAATAAGACTTCCGCAGCAGGATAGCTCCCACTCCCATATTACACATTAGATCACCTAAAAAACTTAATATATTCACTTGATTGCGTAAGCTTCAGGGGCTCCACTCTGACTTCCACTTAAACCACCTGAATCACAAAAGGCACCCCGCTGACATAGACGAAACAACTCAACTGAATATATTATGATTAACAAGTCCTGACCCAAAGATGATAGATCCAAGATAAAGTTGAGCGTTCGTAATAACCAACCAACGCTGTGCGTAGCGAAACAAGCCTATATAAGATTCAAAGTCTGGAAGTCGTCAGGCACAACAGCTTCTACATGAATGTGTTGAAATTTTTTTTTTATTATTAAACTACCGCATGTGCGCGCACAGCCAACTAATCAATTATCGTTGTCTTATGTGTATATAGATACATTTTATAAACATTTACCGATATTGATCTTATTTAAAACTTTTATTTATTTCCTAGGCACGCATTAGATCCCATTAACCGTAATACACTCGATTAATAATCGTGAGGTGAATAGAAATTCCCAAAAGGCTCAATAAAGTCAAAAAATAAAGTAAAGTCTGCCCCGACCAAAAATAAAAATGACTCATTGGCCATGTGCGCGCTGCACCGCGTATCGTCGTGGCCAAGCAGTGTTTATGCCACAGCCTGTGCCTGTGCCTGTGCAATGTGCTCCAATTTCAACAGAGGAAACTGGATCATGCAATCACGGTATCATAATTGACATCTAGTGGACAGTAGCTACAATAATAATGCAAAATAAAAAGGAACTGCCTCAACAGCCGCCAATGTAATTAGTTTCTCCTCGAAATATTATGGTGGTGCCCGAAATGAATGGAAACCGCGAGGCCCTTGCCTCATATATACACCATACACCATTTAACCAACCGACCCACGTCCATGGGGGAAAGAAGCCATTTGCCAAAATGTCAAAATCTTTTATAATATATTTGTTTTGTCATTCAGTGAAAAATGGCCTAATCTCAAAATCAGTCCACAATTCCACACACATATGTGTGCCGCCAATCTTTCTCTCCTCGTTCGTTGGCTGGCTGGCTGGACCGGCCCGTCCTGGCTCAGGCTGACTGACTGTCCCGCGTGATCTTGCCAAGATAAGGAAATTAATTTTTCATTTCCTTCCCAGTTGAGATTGAGACCCATAAGAAGAAGGGGTGGCAGGCTTCGTAAATATTAAGATATTTTTGTGTATCTCAAAAATACACTCGCTCGTCGTACCTATACAACTCTCAAGATACTCAAACTCAAAGGAACGATTATATAAAAATGAAGCAAAATTACAAACCTAATTCGCCTGGCATAGAGTATCTAACTATGATATTAGTCTTTCTGTCTTTTTCTAGCTTCTTATGCTGTTGCACATGCGCGCGACGCGACGGGATATTAATCTTCGTGTAGTTTGTGGTATCCAGCTATAATAGCAAGCGGGTAAGCGCGAAAAAAAGTCAAAATTGAAATCAAAACGTAAACAGTGAGACAGACTTGCTTGTTGTTGTTGTTGTAAGGTGAGGCTGACAGGTTCAAAGGGAGGTAGAGGGCGTTACGTTAACGCTTTAATCGCAACCTGTGCGACTCTGGTCGTAAACATTAGTCAGTCAGCCAAGGCACAATCTCTTGTGCTCTCTCAAGCTGAGGTGGATGCGATTGTTGGCTGAAACTGAGGCTCTGACTTTAGCGAACAAGTAAAATGTTACATTTAGAGGCGAATAAACTTGTTCAGTTGGATGTCTGAGGCATGTTTTATGTGATATTTCACTTAGACGGTGCATAAATATTGAGATACACTGTGGTTAAAGTTTCGATTGAATACCATATGATAAATATATGAACGAACATGTATGGTAGGTATGTCTAACATAACTTCCTTGTTCTAGGAGAGCTCATTAACATAAATCTATTGCCGAGGATGTCATCTTGATTAAGTCACATGGGAGCCTGCTTCAATATTGATCGGGAAACTACAGCTTGTTTAATTTTTTTTTTATTTTTTTGTGCATTTATGGGTCATGAATACCCTTACAATGTAAGAGTGCTCCAGAAAATTGGATAAGAATTTCTAGGAGATACTGAATGTCCAAATACCGTCATGGAATCGAAAATTGAATCGCTTAAGACATTCTACATTCGTGTAGTACGGCCTAAGAAAAATCTCTGTACTGCTTATTATATAGTACGTTCTAAGTAAAGCTATAGAGTTGGCGTTCTTAGTGGTGTAAGAATCAAAGTAGAATTGTTTGACGGAAGGATTGACTGTTAATAAGGATTGTCAATAAAAAAAAGGTGAGACCAAAATCTTTGCTAAGTTTTTCAGTTATAAATTTTATCTTTTCGGAAAGAAAATTGTTGTTTGATAGCTCGCACCTAAATAATTTTTAACGCTGTTTTTTTAAGTTCGATGCAAGAGATGGAAAAATTTAACAAGAATACCTGTCCAGATGTACAAGAATTGAACTTAAGTTTTTTGCTAGCCTATAAAAAGTTGTTTGTGAAGTAAAAAATTGCTACATAAGTGTGTTTTGAAATACAAATAATTCCAAGGTTTGCGAAGCTATATTTAGTGTCATCTATGCCTGATGCAAGTACTATTCAGCAATTCAGCAAATCCCACTCCGTTCATAGTTCCACTCGGACAATGCTGTCATCTATCACACACTTAGGAACAGGAATAAGCATCAAAACTTTAACATAATTGAAAATTAGAAAACTTGGGAAAAAAGGTCCGATGACAAAAGAGAATCTTGTGGTACACCAGCATTTTGTTTGTGAATGTTCTGAAAGGTTTTTCTAATTCAATTGGAAGAACAGATTTGTAAGAGATGTATTTTTTCAGATCACCAGAATATAATTGCTATTTGTCATGGTTCATTTACTTTCATGACCATAGAAGGAGTAATGGAAATATAGTCGGGGTAAGAAAAATGTTGGCTAAAATGTTCGTCCCAGTTTGAAAAAAGATGTCAGAACAACGGTGGGGATACTTCTTTCAACAATTTTTAATCATTTTTCGCTCTTCACGTCAGGGTTTATACAAATATTAAGGAAGCCACAGCTGAAGTTTTTGTCCATAGAAAGATGGAGGAGATTTGTTGGAGCCCCATGTTCTAGACCGACGTCGACGACGCGACGTGCTCTTGATGAAATTTTACCATAATCTTTTGAGAAATATAGTTTCCTTAAACTGACGCAAGCTGCTGAGAAACTGAAAGGAAGTTTCATTAAAATCTTGTGAAGCGTTTCGAAGGAAAAAACAGTTTTTGTTTGGATTACACGAACCGTCATTGTCATCATCAAGTATCCGAATTCTTGAAAACGTAGAAACAATGCTTAAAACTAAAAGAGAATTATGATTAAAATGCTGGTTTTTAGTTGAGCGTTTAGTTTAGACCGACACAACTCAGGTAGACAGAATTACCCACCCACTTCAAAAAAAACAAATAAAATGTCTGCGCATACTTTTTTCTCAGTGTTTAATGAAAATGGTTTGCAATTATGTTGCTTTTATCATTTAACTATCTACCCAATGGTATGTTTATTTTGTAGGCTAAGATTTGTTCTAATCTTCTTCAAGTTTAATAGATTAAATTCCTCTTTGATCAAGTAACCATTCGGAACCTTTTTGAAGATGAACAAGTCTTCCTCCAAGCTGCACCGAAATAGTTATTCATACTCAAGACATGCGGCACCGGTACGTATCAGAATGACTGAAATAAATTGAGCGCACTTACACACAATCTTTAAAACCATTAAGCAACATACCTAAATGTTTTGCAACATTGTTGCAGCAAACAAATTAATTGCTTCGAGTTGCTAGAGAGGCAGACATGTTTATCGAATTTAAAGCCGCTAATGACAGTGTAAAAAAGGAAGTGCTTTATAGCCTTATGTTTTAAATGCAGTACATTGGCTGAAGTGTAATCAGAAACCTTGGGCCTAAAACAATTTAGTTTTAGCAAGTTCCTAAGGTTTTGAAATATCTTGAACTTTATCGAGTGCTTTTTGGGATTCTTTTAGACCCACAGGATCATGAATTTTAAAACAAATAAAACTGAAATGCTAACAAAATGTCACAGCGCCAGTTAAAAAAGATGTCTCTATAGTCTCGATCCTTGAAGAAACTAAAACAAAACATGTCTATCATAATATAGTTATATAAATGCTTTTTAACTTAAACGCAGGGAAAGATTAAACACAATTAAAGCTAAAATTACCCCATGGAAAATGTTTTTTCAAATGAGCGACCTAACAAGGTATGGTATGGATGTATCTTTCCAAAAACATTAACGACAAACACCATAAACAATTCCTTCTTTAACATTTTAACTTGCGTCTATGACAACAGTCAAAGCTATTGCCACCGACTTACATGACATTCAGAGATCCAGCGACAAACATACAAAAAAACATCTCTTCGATGCGGCACTGCACATATTTTGCAATCAACTCCCGATTGCCAAGGAATGCACCTTCTTTCTCCTGGAACAAAAATTATTGCTCAAAGATTCAGAAGACATCATGACAAGTCCAAGCGGCTGTTTCGGACTGTGTTGGACTGTGTCGGTGTAGGTTGTGGGTTTTTAAACAATAATTTCACCAGGGCATTAAATTAGCTCAAGACACTGTGGTGCGCGAGGATCACCACAAAATGTCCAACTGTGTGTCTGTCTATTTTCCTTGCAAGTAGCAATCACACCTTAAGTTTTGTTGAGGAACCGAACTCCTGGATAAACAAATAAAAATGTGTGTTTCTTCCACTACAAGCAAAACACACAAGTTGCATGGTCAAAGGATTAGAGAGACAATGTGTTGTTGTTGTTGTATAAGGTCTGCGCATTTGTGACGAAATAAAACATGGCTTTCTGTGTCGGCCATAATGAAAATATACGACGAGTTAATTCCAGAATTTATTTATTACTCGTTGTGTGCAGTTAGAGACCGTAATGTAAATGTTTGTCGGGTGGTTTGGTTCAACAAGAGCTGGCCCTGGCCAGGTAGGTCGGTTACCAAAACACGGAAATGACACTTTATTTTGTACGGCCAGAGCGGAGAAGACGGTAGTTTAAGAAGGGTATGTGTGACTAGTTGGGTAAGTTTTAGTTCGGTTTTCCAACAAATAAAGAAGTGGTATTGTTGAGCTTCTGGTGATTGCGCGCTGGGCTAGAAAAATATTTTACAATTACAAGGCAAAATGACAGGTACTAGCTACTCTCGAAGTAAAAGTAAACCAGTTCAAAGGGTTGACTTGAGCTTAACTTGCTGCTTCATGGTGGTTACAAGGACTTAAGATTTAACATTGTTGACCATTTGTTTGTAATTAATTTCAAATGACTGCCTGAAGACCTTCGTATTCGCCATCGAAGGAGGCAAACGTCAAAGCTACAAAAATCACATCTGTCAAACATTCGAGTGCGTCCAGCGCTCTTGTTCGTGTTTGTGAAAGTGAACGAAACTTAACGAATCACATCATTTGACACTTAACGTAGATACATGCTTATTATGTTTGGACCTTAAAAGTTAACAAGCCCTTGCTGTTTAATTTCTAAAATGCTGTTTGGTTTATTTTGAAAAAGTCTTATCACTGGCAGAAGCACCATACAACCTGATATTTTATCAAATCCAAATTCCGGCTCCATTTGTACACCTTATGATCTTAAATACCAGGCAATCAACATTTTTCAAGCCCTCAATCTATTCATTGATTGTTGTAAATACATTTCCTGATTAAGTTACTCTACCACTCCCATCAAGTTAACTTTTCCATCTGCTACAACAACAACAACAAAAAAAGGTTCACACTGAATAGACACCCAATAAAACATGACCCAATCGTGCAGTGTCATCGCTAGGACAAAAGCCGTCTCAAATGCCACAACTATCCAATCCATACGCAATTTTACAGTCCAGCTCAAAAGAAAAGTATATAGGTCCACCAGAAAGGCCATACAATTCAACCTGATGCCTAGATGATTGGCAACCATATCCAATAGGACACATCTCCCAAAGTATACACCACACGAACTAACAAAAATGAACATTTGTGCGCACACGGATCATGAAAACACCTGAATTCGCTCCGACACTTAACTCATTCTTATCAAGATCCCCCTTTAAGAGAGAGACTTCAATTGAACTTATGACGATGACGACGCGACGGCGGCATCGCGGCGTAGTGGAGTATGGTGTCGGACGCGGGCGAAAGGCGGTTTGTGTATACGAATTCGTATGGTGTCAGAAAAACCACAGCCGCCAGCTTCGGGCACAATAAAAACACATGTCTGACGTCCATAATGGTTTCACTCAAAGGCGCTATTCCTGCGCGATGCATGTCGAGGATCATAGACAACCAGCCTCCTGCTCCATCGAGATCTTACCCGGCGAATAAAACTGAACGAAACGAAAAAAAAAATAAACACATTGGAAAATTATGAATGCGCCGCAATAAGCAATTGGAAAAATGGAAATGGCTCAATCAATAACACTCCTGTTAAAAGGTGTGAGCCACATGCAGAGAGAAATGGCTGGCCGTTGTAATATTGACGATGCGATGGCAGCGCGGTGTGGCCAGATCTTGTACCATGTGGCTAGTGCGCAATTGCGCAATGACAGATACTACATAACAACAGCGAACGCGGCTTCAATAGAAAACCCGTTGTGGTGCTGATACCCTTAACCTGGCCATTTAATTGATCACTTTAGGGGCTTTATTTGGAATTGCATGGTTCTGTTCGTCGTTGACAGATGTTGTTGCTGGCCCATTCCATAGGAATGTTTTCTCGGGGAAGTTCTATCCTGCCTCGATATAAATCATCGATCATGGGCAAAATATTGGCCTCTTTGCATTCTCGCGTACAGGTGAATGTAATCACTGACAGTAATTCCCAGAGCGGGCCATAAATCATAATAAAGCCGGATGGGAATATTATATGAAAATTCTATACCAAGAGAGAGAGGGCTTCGGCTTATTCGTGGTTCGGTATAGACGAGTATCGTGGTGAAAAATGATCGATTCTCGGAGGGCACCAGCAATTCATTGACCAATCGTTGCAGGGGACGAACATTAATAATTCATCTATTGGCATTCACGGCTGTGCAGAGAGTCTCAGCAAGGTCAGTGAATAAGCTTACCCGCACGGAGACTTCGTCTAATGATGACTTGGACCAGACGAAGTCAAGTTGCACGATCATTATTCACCATACACAGCCTCGTCGTCATCGTCGTCTGAGCATCGGTCGTTGCCTGTCGGTCCTCGTTTGATGGTGCGCTTACATTTTCAAAGTTCTGTGCGGCCCAGCAATCAAATTTTATTCTGACAGCTGAGTTTCTTAATTGCAATTTCTGACAGTTCGATGCGTTAGCTATACCGCACATAATTCTCAATGTTCCATGTCATGGATTTAATTATTAATGGCCGAAACAATGCTACCCTTATTCGCAGAGAATTCACGACTTTGAATTTTACTGTAAATTGTATCTGTCAGGGAATAGCTTAAATATGCATTTATTTAAGTCATTGCAATGATCGGTGGCTGGTTCAATGGAGCTCCTGCAGAAAGCAGGATTTGTTTCTTTTTTTTTTTGTTTCTAAAGGTAGGTATACCGGGTGATGTATGGTTTGTATTGACATTTTTAGGAGAGAAATCCTGCACTAAAACCAATTAGCTGATATAAATGAAGGCGGTGGTATTGCACGCTGGCGGAAGTAAGCTTAGATAGATCCCAGTATGAGATTTCAGCAGGAAATGTGTTTGAATGTATAAGGAGGAGTCTTATGACAGATGATCTTGGCAAATGCAAATCGATAAATTGTTGTGAAATCGCGAATGAAAGTTGTTATATTACCATCTGCAAGTTTGCAGTTAAGTTGTATTTGACTGGACAGTTGGGTCAGTTTTAATTTGACAATTATGAAAAAGAAAAACAAAATGGCTGTATGTTTGACACTTTTTACTTTTACTTTACGAAAGAGTTTTCGGACCTGCTTTTCTAATTCTTCGTTCGTTGTTTGCTCATCACACTTTGCTTATGAGTTGAGGTTGGAGTTAATTATTTGTATAACATTGATCTTTCCTGCTCACTAAGAAAACACTGTCAAACATTAATCAAGAAATGTCATTGCATAATATTTGTAAAGTAATTTAATGGAACATGTTTTTCTGTTTGTGAACTTCGGCGCTAGTTGTCTTATCTACTTTACATTAAATATCTTGTATTGTTGCTTTTGCTTCCCATGGCAATCTAGATAAAAACCACTCCAATAACTCTCCAATCAAGTGTTTGTGAACTTGGACCATAAATGGCGCACTTAACGATCCTCTTATTAAGAGTACTATAGATTATAATACAATGGAAGTGTTCACTTTCCGTTGTTAAATGAGGAGTCCGAAGCCGTTTCCGTGCTTTTGAACTAAAAAGGCGGGAGATTGGCAGACAAGGTTTGGCGAGGCTACGAAGCACCACGCAAAGAGGACAAGAGTAACTACACGTTATATTCTATTCCATTTTCTAGGAGGCTAAATCTTGTAGATGTCTATGTTCATTTCCTTTTAGTGACGCTTTTTCGTTTCATTGTGTTTCAAATAACAACTTCGCTAAAATAAAATTTCACTTTTAAAACACGTATAATATTTGACAAGTTATTAGATGTTATTTCCAAAGATTAATCGTGACATAACGGAGACTTATATACTAACTATATAACGATTAACTATACGTGCTGTACAGCAGCATATTCAACAACTAAGACAGCTGGGCCATACCTAGATGGACATCAACGCTCCAGCTCTTAAAGTTATTAACGCCAAGCCAAAGAGAGTCAGAACCAAGGTAGACCTCAGGTTTGGTGGAAAAAAAACTAAGCAGAGGGAGATTTCCGAGACTTGAGAGGTTAGAGATCAAGCCGGCTAGAGAGACATATTAAGCAACTCCTAGGATCACCACGTTCTACTCAAGCCAACATAAGCAAGTAACGGAGACTTTCCAGCCTTAGGTTTAAATGCCCTGGCACAAATATTTGTTAAAAAGTGGTTTGAGTCTTTGCTTTTCTTGGCACAATGTTTCTTATCAAAGGATTTAAAAAAAAAAGTGAAAATTCCGAAAACTTCTTCAAGTCCCCACATCTTTCCGTACGCCTTTTGCATATTATCAATGTCAAGGGTCAACAGAAAACACCCATACTTACATTATTTTAATGCTTCATTAAAAAAAATAGACAAATAAATTAAAAATGCATTAAAAAAATAAATCCATTAAAACTCCCACGTCATAACTTTCAAAAGAGGAAATATTAACTGTAAATGCTAGTAATAACATGGATACTCGTTGTATATTAGAATATGCCCAACTTGCACGGAACAACAGGTAGATTGTAAATACATTGTCATTTATCTTTTATGGGTAAAACCATAAGATATTACAGCTAATGACTGTGAGCACACTCTGCATCAGCACTGCAGTACCGGCAATAAACAACAATATAACGGTTTGCGGCTCGTGGGTGGTAAAACAAAACAGCAGAAAATATGAAAAGAAACCGCTATATTCGCTGAAAATTAATGGCTTTTCGTTTTAAGCACGTGTTGCTTTGTAAAATGTTCCTTTTTTTTTTTTTAATGGTAGGTATATTTTATATCTTGTGAGTTTTTTCATTTATATCGAAATGACAGACATTTTTGATATAGTTTTATAGCTACCTCCATTTTGTAATTGCTGAATTGACGTTTAAAGTTGACTTAACAACGAAGAAGAAGAGCTTATAATATCACGTTGAAGCAGTCACTAAAAACAAAATGGAGGCTTCCGTGTAGCCTTGGTTTTTACACCACTGATATCTTAAGACTTTATCAATGAGTTCTGACATTTTTTGACATAAGAACAGTGGACCGCCAAAAATACAAACCGAATTTTTCAGGATTTTTAAGTTCAATGATGTGTCACCCTACCTACCGGAAGATACTATAATTTTACATAATGGCGGCAAATGTCAATAATTCTTGTTTGACATTTGTGAAGTTAAAAAATTTCAAACACACAACGTCAACAAGACATGAATCAATATAATTTCAAAGAACAGGGAATAGTTGTTTTGATTTGACAACTGCCTCTTATTGCTTTAATTATAGCATCTTCCGAGAAAGTGACAGCTCTTATGCGCCACCTTGTTTAAGTTTTTAAAAGCGCTGAAGTTGATTGATTTTCTTTTTTAATAACGCATGTAGCTGGATCAACAATTATTTAAGGCTTCATATAAATTGTCTATAGCGAAGCACATACAGATGTTATCTGAATGATGCAAACAACAATCCTTAATCTCTTCTGCAACTTCTTAAATAAAAAAAAAATACCAGGAATCAAGCAGCCTTTGCATGCTTAACACAAGAAATGTATACAAAACCCAATTCAAATTATTATGTACCTTCTTCCCGTCCTTGCCCGTCCTGCCATATACATATAAAAAGGTACAAAAATCAGTTCACCTTAATTTTCGATTTCATCGCATCCGCCAGATATACGTTCCTTGGAAACTGAAATGCTTTTAAAAAATATGATTGCTACCGATTCCACTCCACGTAGGTGGCACTGTAAATCCGCTATAAGTCTTCAAAATTTAATCACCTTACACGCCCAGGTTATTCAATTTGTTTTTATTCCTTTTTTTTTGTTGGGTTGATGCCCCACTGCGTGTATGCATCTCCTTTTCTGATTACACCTGTCAATCGTGCTCCTTGTGTACATGCAGAGCAGAGGCGTGACATTAATTTTTATTTAACGAAGCTCTTTGTGATTCCAATGAAAGAGCCTCAACAGCATCAACAGGAACCGTCATCCAGCAACCAGAGCAAGAACTGGCCTTTTTGGATGGACTTCCATTTGGAATACTTATTTAAATTTTTTTTTTATTTTTGGTCCCCGTTCATGTTGAATTGAGCAATTCGAAAGTGGATCGTGTCACCACTTTAGTATTCATTGTCCACCGACCGCGCGATATCCCTGTCGAGTCAGCTTGATCAAGCACGAGCTCCAACACCTGCCCTATCGAGGCACGGAATCAAATTTATTTTACGATTTGTTAAAATATTAATTTTACTCTTGTCCAGCCGAAGCAAGAAGGATCCTTTGCTTTGGAATAAGCTTCAGGAACTTCGGGGCCATACTAAATCCATTGGCCAACACATTCCAAAGTAAGTGGGAGCGGACATGTTTATGCTGAAGTCTCATCGCGATACGGTTGGTTGGACGACGACGACGACGCGACGAGATGAAGCCCCTCTGGGGCTGGAATGGAGGCAGTGTGGACGCCTGTCAAAATATAGTCGCAGTGTATGTACATACAAGGCATATGGTGTGGTGAGGTGCGCGTGCGCACGAGCCCCGATTGGGTCGCGATAACGCGCTTACGCACATCAATTTAAGAGTTAACAACAAATTATGCTGGGTGTCCGAAATGGAAAGTCGCGTTGTCCCAAAGAGTGAGCGATGGAGGGATAATTGAAAAGGCTCCAGCATCACTGTGCGGAGGAGATATCCCCAGTATGATGGTGGTCATACTGATGACGACGATGCGATCCGATGATGATGATGAGAATACGGATGGGACCCTTGGGGTGAGATGGTTTTTTGATTGTGCAATAAGTTTTTCCCTGCGATTTTTTTTTGCTGCGTCTGTTCCTCCGACAGTTCGTATTCGTATTGAATGGAAATTAAATCTGGAATTCCAGTGCCATCTGGTATCTTTATTTGTTATTTAGGGCTTTTCTGACCTGTTTTTTTTTTTTTTTTGGTGTGTGTCCAATCCAACGCGATGGTAAAGCACTTGGTTACCCAGTTTCAATAACATGATGATGATAGTGGGTTGCAGCAAGAGCAGGAGCACGAGCGGTGGACATACATTTATTTCTATATAGTTATTGATAAGTTGAGCAGGGAAGAGGGTCGATTAAAGGAGATTGTTGAAGGTTTCCATCCATTGGGGCATGCTGGGGCTTTCACTTGACCTATCGTTTAATAAATTTCAATACGATGACATTATGGTGCGCGTTTTGTGTTGAGTCGAATTAAATTGAATTGCATATTGGGGCATGCTCACTGCTCAGTGCTCAGGCTCTCACATCAGGGAATGTAGGTGAGGTCGTCATGATTGTTTTTATTTATTTTATTCCTTTAAATTTTCATCTGATTAATCGGGACTTTATAGGTGATGCGTAATTTATGGCTCAGCGATATCTACCTACTTCGATTCGGTGTGTGTTGTGACAAGAGATGTGAGTTGTGTAGCAACTTGTTATTGAAAGTGTATATTTAATGGCAGAGTTGTAAATGGTATTATGAGAGGGAGATGGTATTTAGGGTTAATTCATTGCGTAAATGTTCGATAAGTTTTTTTGAAAAATTGCTGGATGTTGTTTCGTACCTACGAGTAGGTTGTAGTTGAGAAATTGAAAAGTATAAAATATGAAAAGATAAGTAATCAAAATGAATTCCAATAATGATATTGGTTTCTATTTTTTAACTCTCAAAAGCATTCTAAATCTTAGGTTCCTTATTTAATGTATGCACGTATCAATCGGCAAAAATTTTCCTATAAGTCAGAACACTTCTTACTTAACGTCTTTTTAAATAATAACAAACATGAACAAGGCCTTGGCGATGACTTACTGAGCCGGCTGAATTTCATATTTTCGCCACAGTGAGCGCTTCGATCGATTAGGTCTCGAATAATCAAATTTCAAACACACCGATAAGACTAAACGAAAATTCTGGTTTGATGTCTTCCAGACTACTATAGGCGTAATGCCTGAATCACAAACACGCTTTGGCTATGGCTTCGCCTGACCGCCTGACGTTTACGAGTTCAGGCATAGGAATTCTATGTATGCAATCACAAAGAAGCTTCGACCTCACGTTTCGTTTGGCAACCGTAAAGAGAAAAACGTAATGTTACGTAATGTGACTCCAAACGGAAGCTCTAGTTCAAATGTACTGAACATTTCCTTTGACAGCTCAACAGCTGTAAAAAAAGTCAACAAACAAAAATTAATTTTTTTTGAAAGTCATTCAGTTAAGTGGAGAATAAGCAATATTTAATAATAGTTGTTGTGTGTAATTCGATGTAGACAATAATAAAGTTTATTTAATAATATAAATATTGAAACTTAAAACGTATTTTATTTATTTCTGAGCACAAATTGCATTCGCAAAATCACAATGCGACGATAATGCATACTGCCCTTAATGAACTGTCATTTTTGAAATGTCATAAATGAGAAATGTCATACAAAGCAAATTCAAAGCGGGTGCATCGTAACGTAGACGAAGCAGCAGCCAAAGCTTGTTTGTGATTCAGCCTTAAACTTCGTTTTTTCGCTTGTTATGATTTTTGACAATTTCCGGAACTGTAAATCATTTGTTTGCATGCATTTCAATTGTTTTAATGATGTAACATGAAATTTCCAAGCTGAAGATGAACTATTAGAATTAACATGGCCCCACTTTATTTTATGAAATATTTCACTCCAAAGGAGAGGAAAGTCCTGTTCCAGTTATTAATTTCCAACCGATGTACATATTTTCTAAGTTATTACATTGCGCTTCTTCCAAACAAGTAAAACAAAAAATGGCGGCTCTCTATGACTATTCTATTTATGGGCTGTGAGTTTTTGCAATACAAGATTATTTGTTGTTTATTTTCAATGTGTTAAATAGTCACAGTTTACGGCCATTTTGTAGAATTTTGACAGATGCGAAGAACGCTAGCAAGAAAATGCTGAGAGATAGGATAATTTTTGCCTTTACTATATTATGTTTAGTGTTTACTTTCTTTTTTTGACACCGAAAATAAATAAATAATCTTTACTGATATTTCAAAGAAACAATTTCCCAATTTTTTTCCCTACTGAGTCCATTTTGTCCATATTTGGCACATCAAGTAATTGTTTTTGGAAGAATCCAAATTCTCGAAAACACAGCGAATTATATTAGTGTTCTGTATCGAAGAAAAAAATGGAAAAGTAAAGCTCAAAATATTTCCATTTCTTTAAATGAAATACTAGACTTAAATTTGTGCTTCCAACTTCCAATCCAGCACCTCCAATTAACCTCAATTATATCCCCATATCTCATGGACCTCGTTACGAAAATTCCATGCAATCAAGCTCAATTGCAAGAAAACCTACAATTAAGGTGGAACTTCTAGAAATAGAATCACATTGCTCCCGTCCCGACCCGACTACTGAATCTCTAAATATATACGTGCGGATTCGCAAATAAAGCCATCCTGCCAGCACCTCCATCAAACTCGTTGAGTATAATTTTCCCGCCAAAAAGATTGCTTCTTTACGATTCCCATTACAATTTCCACCTCATCCTTTGCCACATAACACTATCAAACTGCCGATTGAAGATGATTATAAAACGATTGGCTTCTGATTCTTGCTACGCCCATCACAGTTAGTAGTGAGAATGGTAGCCTGGCCTGGGCAGTACAGTGCCAGGGTGTAATAAAAGAAAAATCTGACAATGGCATCACCGCATAGCCACATCATTGTACTGGCATTCTAGAATCTAGGAATCATAAATATCCACTTGGCCATAAACATGCCTTTTAAAGCTGAACCTGTTCAGGTAACTTTAATCCTACCAATGCAATTGTAGTTTTTCTCTGCTGCTACTGCGGATGCGAAAAGCCTGAAAATGAAAACGACGAACAGTAGTTATGGCAGTGGCAACGGTGCGCGGCGCCATAGTGAAAACGAACATTTTGTGTAGGACGTTCGTCATAATTATTTCCCTGCGAGTTTGGTTTATAATTGCATGCCCGCCCGAAATATATTTACGAGGCCCGATTTCCATTTGCCTTAACATTATGGCTTAAAATAAGTTAGCCATGTTGACAACGAACATTACGATTAGTATAGCTCTCCTTGTCTGCGTCCATCCAGCCGGTGCTGGTGCCGGTGTCTGAAATCCCACTTGTCCGTTCTGTTGAAGAAGGGAAAGAAAAAAGAAACCAGAGCAAATCATCGGCGTCCGAGATTTCTACAACTTTATTATGGGGCTTCCGCACAGCAAAAATATGGGGTAAGTCCACTTAAAAAAGATTTCCCCCTAACCAATTTGTATCTGCCTGACGCCACATGCTTTGGGCCAGCAATTAATAAAATTAATTAGCCCAAGGTATGGCATTAAGCGTTAGACATATCTTCGCCTCGCCAACGCTACTAGCTAGGTATATATTCGGCTGAGAGTTGGATCTGTCTCTGCCCACCAGGAGCACTTTGTTTATTTCGCGAGCTTGTTAGCTGAGCAATTAATTATTTCTGTTAGTACTACACGCTCGTAAATTCCAGCTCTGTGTGTTATCCAAATGACAAAATAATAGTAATGGTTCTAATTACACATCTCATACCCGTTAATTTTTCAATTTCCAGCGCGATATACTTGAGACCACACAGAGCAGCCTGCTGGATGTCTATAGATGGCTGGATGGAGGCACAGGTGGTCATCATCATCTTTCTCTCCTCTTAAAAGCCACCACTGCAACCCAAGACGTATACTAAAGGAACCTGCTGAAGCTGATGCAGTGTGGGGAAATGTTTAATTATCGAGAATCGAGTGTAGAGTATTGATCATTTGGAGAGATCGCTATCGCGAGCGGGACTTTTCAAACCCAGAAGCAACTTGTTAACATGAGAGTCCACAGGAGAGGTTCTTATTCTTGACCATCACGGAGCATCCTCGATGGGGGGTTTTCATCGGCAGCGGAGACTATAAACAAACAAAAACAGAAGAAAAAATGACTACTTCGGCCAAATCAGCAGGGATAGAAAATTAATTTTTGGCCAAAAGTATACAACGCTCGCTGTGGTGGTATCGCGTATTAATTGATTGCTATTAAACGGAACAACAGAGTTGTTTGACGTTGCCAGTTGGCGGCTGCAGAAGTGCAGAGGATGAAGTGATAGTGTAGTGGTGTCCTGCACCAAGTAGTAGGCTATATTCCTGCCTGTACCTACATAGGAGTTCCAAAACTGACTGCGGTCGCGTGTGGTCGAGATTAGTTAAGAGTTCGCCATGGCAGTAGTGACGTGCGGAAATTTATCGTGTGCCATTCGAATGCTTGAGTGCATAGTTGCAACTTGCAGTTTGCAATTGCATAGCGACGAACGCAAAACAGTTGCCAGCTTAGTAATGTGTGTGTGTGTGTGTGCAAAAGGATTAAAGGAGAATTTATTTGTATCGTGTAGAATAATAATTAACACACAGCAGCTTACAGGTCGGAGGTGAGCTTTTGTGCTTGAAATTGATTGTTATTCCTTTGTGGCATTCAAGAATTTCCGCAGCAAATAGTTGTGGCAATACCCACTACTACGGGTAAGTGGGTCGAAGTATTTGTGATTGCGTTTGACTTGTTTATCTTTAGAAGGGAAAAATGTGTGTTTTTCTTGACCTTCATTGGCAAAGAGTACCTATTCCATAAATAAAAGGAAATTCTATTGACGGCTTTGAGGCCGCATTTTCTGATTAACATTGTTGCAAACGTACCTTTAAGACCTATGCCGTCGTTGAAAGGTTAAAAGAAGCAGAATCTGATTGGTTAAGGTGTTGTTATGCTTCGACTTCCACCCAGTGTTGTTCCATGTAGACAAAACATGTAGACTACACAATTGTCTACGTGTAGACAATTCAACGTAGACAATTCATCATTGTCTACATGTCAATGTAGAGAATGTAGACAATCAATTTTGTTTCAATATTCCAACTTTTTTTGTCTTCTAAATCAAGAAAACAAAACAAATTTGTATTATTTTAGTCTTCCACTCTGCATTTTGTATTTATTAAAAAAAAAAACACTTCTATTGGAAATGCTTACTTCATAATTTTACAATAAGATGTCTTATTCATACTCGTCTTCGACGTCTTCATCAAAACTATTGTATTGATTATCCTCAATTCTCACTGAATAATAAAGATCGTTCAAAAGTCAAGCGATTTCTTGGTATACTTGAAAAAACTCTTTCGATTTGAGCGGAAGAGGCTGGAATAAGAAAACATTTTTGTTTGCCCAATTTGACAGATTTTGATGTTTTATAGAGGACATATTCCAAAAGAAATTGGTTTTTTAATATCTTTTTCATAAAGAATCTTAAAAATGTTGATTTTTCTATTAAAACAGTTCCAATCTTTAATCAACAAACCGAACAGTCAACCGCTTGACACCTGTTTATTAAAGTGCAGACTGGATCAAGAAGCTCGATATAACTGCAATATGCTACATATTTGTTGTTAGATTTTATTAAAATAAATCCAGGTCATCAAAGCATATTTCAACATCAAAGGACTGAATTATTAGATATTCAATTTAAATCAAACACGCGCCTTTTCTAATTCGAAATAAACCATGCGACAGAACAATCAAGAATGACAGATTGGAATGGAATGTCTTCATTGTCTACATTGTCGACGTTGTCTACTTCGTTGTCTACATTGTCGACATTGTTGACGCAATTGTCTACGTAGAAAGGTAGACAATCAAAGTCGACGTGTAGAGGAACAACACTGCTTCCACCATTGCCTATAGGTACAATAACGGAAGCGCCTTAATGCCTTTTTACAGAGATTACTTACTTACTTACTTATGTTGGCGCCACTGGAGCGTGGTACTCCAAGGCCTTGCTGAGAATGCCCCTCCAGCCGGCTCGATCTCTAGCCTGCTGTCTCCAATTTCGTACTCCAAGTTGACGGATGTCTCCCTCTACCTGGTCACTCCATCGAAGATGAGGTCTACCTTGGCTTCTGACTCCCTCGGGTTTGGCGTTGAAGACTTTACGAGCTGGAGCGTCCATGTCCATTCGCTCTACATGGCCCAGCCATCTTAGTCTTTGGATTCGAATTTTTCTGGCTAGGCTTATGTCGCTGTACAGCTCGTACAGTTCATTGTTATATCTTCTTCTCCAAACGTTGTTTTCGCGATTTACGCAGACAGGACCATAGATCGTACGCAGAACTTTTCTCTCGAAGACTCCAAGTGAATTTTCATCCGATTGGGAGATGTCCATGCTTCCGCACCATATAGCAGGACCGGGATGATGAGTGTTTTATATACAGTGTCACCTTGGTTCTTCTCGATAGGGCTTTTTACAGAGATACATCATCTTTATTTCAACAATTAGTCTTATTTTCTCACAACTGCTTCCAAATTTGCTCAGCCACCAAAGCCAAAACAGAATCCAACATAGGTTGTGGCTTACGAAGAGAACAAGAGTGTTGCTTAAGCTCAACGTTGTTCGAAAGAAGGATGAGAAAAAAAGATCATCTACAACGTAAAGTGTAGGAGATGCTTCTGAAGAAGAGAGGTGGAAAGCTTTTAGAAGACTGAAACAATCCAATTCGCCCGCCACGCCGTGCAAGGATGCTGTATGGCAATACTGTGCCTTATAGTAGATACGAAAAAAAGAATTTGTTGACACGACAAAAAAACTCAAACAAATTTAAAAATACAAAACAGAAGCTGCTAAGCTTACCACTGTGGTGGTGTGGAAAAAGATAATCTAATTTTTTTTTATATAAAACAAAGTAAGTACCTAAATGAAAACTTCAATCTAAAAAACAGGACGGTAACTCTACATACCATTCTTACAGATTTTTGCTAATTTGAAATGCTTACTACGGAAACCCTGCAACAGCTTATGTATGAAAAGCCCTTTCCGAAAACAAAAGAGTGCGAATAAGAGACAAACATCCCTATCTCCTCTGTTCTGCCGATTTATGTTGGACAGAGTAAAGTAATGCTAAATAGCACGATCTTGTAGTCCAACTGAAAGATCCAAAGCGTGAAATTATGCGCTCACCAAACATTTCCTTCAACAAATTAATTGTGACACGATCTGTGTGACAAGACGATTCAATTCAGGAACAAAAAAAGTCAGTGATCATGCCACTAAAAGGTCTCCAATGGCCGGCAGTGTTTTTAAATAAGCAAGGACATAAAGCACACTAAACTGTCAGGTTTTCTGTATATAACTGAACAAAATTTTCTGTGCAAATCAGAATCACCAGGATTTTCGTTTCAAGCACATTCACCATGCGTACATGCGTTGTTCAGGTGTCAGTCGATTCATAATTGAATGGCAAATCAAAATTAAGATAAATCACATGGTAATAGATGACCGAATGGCAGTCAAAAAAAAAAAAACAGTGCTGCCAATGGCAACTTGAAGTTCTAAACTCTAAAAAACACACGCATGTTTTCCAATATCTTCATATGTCATTTGCTCAAAAGAATTGATCAAAAATAGAAAACGACGATCAAAAGATATTTGTTCCTTGGTTTATGACAATTTTCATCTCACATTTCATTCACATTATAGCTTTATCTTCCAACTCTACCCATTCGGTAGATTTTCTTTTCCAAAGCAATAAAATCTGACTCTTCTTTTCAACGAAATTCAAAAATTCCATATCAAACCCATCTAATAAATAATTTCCGAGAGGCTTCTTTTTCCATCCCATCCAACCGCACCGATTGCAATATTGACTGATCCATAAGTTTCTCTGGATTTTTATTTAAGAAAAAATTTCTAAAATGATTGATTGGACATATAAAATTTGATTCTAATCGATGTATCTTCTATCTTCTGCCAAAAAAGGAATCATAATCGTCTCCACTTTCCATCTGTTGATGATGGTGACATTGCTCTGACATAAAAATGGAAAACTCTCCAAAAGCCTCCTTTTTTCTCTTTTCCAATTTACGATCCAAACCATAAATGTGACCCCAACTTGTCCATCTGTGGATGACAAAAAAAGGCACACAACTTTCCTTACAAAAAAATAAAGGAACTTGCTTCCCACATGCCTTCCCGCAACCTGCCATTATCCACCCAAGCACTACTCCAGCCGCTGCTGCTCCCTGTCTGCTCCGACTCTGTTCAATTGAATTGAAACGATGTTCGCGCGACAAGTCACCGTCATCGAAGCCACTAAGTTGCTTCCTCTTCGCCTAGGATCTATAGCATCTAGGAGATGGCTAAAGCACTAAGCCAGCGTATAGAATAAGGCAGAAAAAAAGTCTTCGCATGTGGACCTGGATGTTGGTCTAGAAATAACTTCAAATCATTCGGATGTAAGTTATGAGCTTAGTGTCATTCCATTATGCGGCTTATACCGGTGAGCATAATGAGAGCAAAGTGGTTTCACTCCACGCCATCGCATCGCCATGCCATGCCATCGCAATGATCCTGTTTCCGTATCCCGTTTTGTTTCTTTTTTCTTTAGCGGTCGGTATTGCTCCAGGTCCATCAGTGTGTTGTGTGTGTAGGTTTGTGTATTGGGCGAGGACAAGTCGTTCCATTCATCCATCTAGTGCGGATTTGTTCGTTTTTGTGACTTAAATTCCATCATCTTTTCGGACTTCTGCGCCCATTTGTGTCCGCTGGACCGCGATGAAAGATACCTGCCGGTTGGCTAATGCGCTGCCCGATGTCCGTGGACAGTTATCGGTTGATTCCTGCTGCTTCTGCTCTGCTCTGGTCTTCAGATGATGGGTTTCCCCATCATTGTGTGGTACCGGACAGTATGGAATCTAACAATATTCCTGCTTGGATGCAGTATACTTGGACCTGGACGTTTTGCCAGTGATGTTCATCTCTTAGATGGCTGCGCAGATGCGATGATGACGCGACCGACTACGACGCGACGCAGTGTGGTGCTCTGCGCAGTGAGAAAGATTAATCGCTGTTTGGTGTTTAAAGACACTTAAATGGTGGAGTATTAATGATTGATTAATCGAGACGCTTTGGGTCTATCCTCTATCCGCGAGTGGAGTTTAGAAGTAGGATGTGACAAAAACCTGATGCTGTTCGAGGAACGCAACGAGGAGGAGTAAACTATCATGATGTGTGCGGTGTTATTAATAATGGGCTATCAGCTTTTAAATGAGTTTAGTTTTGATGCGTGTAATCAACGGATTTTTGTTTTGTTCTTGTGTGTCTTTGATAGGCGGTTTTTCAAATGAGGGATTACTTGATGTTTCACACCGACTTTCTTTTGGGTTTTTTTTTTTTGGGATTTGGGGCTTTGTTTAAAAAAGTCAGCCAGAATTTGGGCGAAAATATTTCATTTTTAGAGGATTTAATAAAATTGATCTGTTCTTTCATGGCTTTTGGTGTAATAAGGTGTTAATGGGTGCGATGAATTGATGATGAACAGCGGTTTTTGGAATTTGATGGATTTTGTTTAAATGGGAAAGGTTGTTTTTTTGTTTTGTTTTCGGGATTACGAGTAGACTTGAAAAAACCGAGTGATGATGGTTGCTTGGCTTTGTTTTAGTTGGGAACATTTTCACTGGGAAACATGACATTGTAATTTTAGGAGGAGATCAAGAAGTGTCATGTTGGAATTTCTTGGACATGGATTTCGTGATGGTTCTTTTTAAGGCCGAACTATTAATATTCAGGTAAGCTATTCCGAAAAGATTTTATGTGAGTTTAATGCGTCATTTTCTTAACTTTTTGAAGTATACGATGGCATATGGCGGTTCATTATCACTCTCACTACCAAGGTTGGTCACATCCCTTAATTGTGCACGCCAAAAGGTATGAAACGAAAGATAACGAGGCCGCGGTGCGCAAGCTTCATATATGAACATCGTAAATACACGGGGGGAGTGCCCTACCCAGCCTGGCCTGGCCTGGCGATGGCGTAAACTGGCAGCGGATTTTTGACGTTTCTCCTTTTGCTTTTTTCTTATTCGCTGTTTGTACAGCGGCTGCTCTATACATATAGGGCAGGAACACAATGTAGTCGCTTTCCGAACGCCACATAATGCCAGCTGTAGATGGTGGATGGATGGGATGTAAGATGGATAGGTTGTTGGATGGATAGGATGGTATATGAACAGGGTGGAGGATTGTGGATGGATACGATGGTAAGTGGTAAATGGTAAATGGTAAATAGTAAATGGCAAGTGGTAAATGGGTAATGGTAGATGGTAGATGAATACGGCGGCATACCATGCGTCACATATAATGCGCCAAGGGTCATTTTTATTTTATTTTTTCACAGAACCATAACTTTTAAACGACGACGGTCAAGTTTTATAAGATACTAGCAAAAAGTGCCCGGCGTTGTCCGGGCACCCGAGGTAAGTCTTTTCATGAAATATCTTACAAATGAAATGAAAAACCCAAAAAAGAATTTTTGTATTTATTTTATCGTATTAAAACGTATTTTTAAATAATTTTTAGAATCTCCTTTATTGGCGCAGTTAGTTTCGTGGACTCTTCTATAATTCTTTAAAAAACAAAATCCAATTTGATTTTATTTGACACACCCGTTTTGAATTACCAGACTTTCTTTTCTTTTACTGCCAGTTAGCATGTTTATGAAGTTTGTGTGTGTGAATGGAAAATATGCGTGTGTTGCAATTTTCGTGCCAGTAGCTGGCTGTGGGCAACGCTATATTGTATTCCCACGAAGAACAAATACGAAAAAAAGGAAATTTGCTAAAAAAGTGTTTTTGTTTACTTCTGCCGTTGCCTTGGATTTATTTCCAAATTGTTGTTTTGTTTTGTTTACTACTTCTGCAATTGCCTTTTGTTCAGTTTTGCTTACTTCTGCCGTTGCCTTGGATTTATTTCCAAATGACTTTTCCTCTACACATGTTCACAATCATTTTGAAATTAGGGATGTTCGATTTCGCTTGCAAACTAATTTCATCCAAATTTGGTGGAAATGAGAAAATTTCGAAATGTGTTTTTGTATAGGAAATGAGGTAATTCCGAATCTTATTTGGAAATGTGCTACGAAATTAAGATTTGAAGATACCCGAAATTAAAAACAATAGCATAATTTGACAAAATAAAAATGAAAAACCTTTTTCTTGCAAAACATATTTCTTGGTTTTTAATTTCATTTAAAAGATATTGCATGAAAAGACTTGCCTCGGGTGCCCGGGCAACGCCGGGTACTTTTTGCTAGTAAATAATAAATACCCTTAATTTTCTAATCAAAACATATGTAAAATTACATCATTCATATCACAGTGCTGATATTTTCCATTCAAGGATTACTCTAATCTTAAAGCGTCAGATTCAACCTTTTTATCGGCCAAGAAATAGCCGTTACAAATTGGCATTTATATTCAAACACCTTTAGCACAAAAAAAAAAAAAAAAAAAAAACAGGCCCTCGTATTTGGAGGTCATCGCTGTAAGACTATTTGACGTGTGACCTAAAAATCCATCCACCTACGTTCCTACATGCATTGTCCATTTGCCATCTGACAGGCGCATCAATATACGATCCCTTGGCATCAATGTGCTCCAAGTTCAACTGCTGCCAATCTAAACAATTTTCTTAGGTAAATTCTCCCGTCTCTAAATTGAACAATTGTTCTCGTGTTGTATAGAAAGTAGTTTATTGTGTTCCAGATTCTTCCAGAACAGCTTTATGCTGTTCCTTACCTTTACACCCTCCCACTTTTATGCCACTTTTTTTTTTTTTTGTTGTATAAAACAAGCTGAATTAAATGCACTTCAGACCATTATTATTCATAAAATACACCGCACACAGCTGTTGTAGGTATAGTAACAGAACTTTTAAGCCAACAAGTTCAAGTTTAATAAGCCAACTTGATTCTGTTGTCAAATTGGCTTCCCGCTAGCATTCCCCTGCTCCAAGACAAGCTCCTCCGCCATAATAATCATCGAAGAATGATCTATCGACGTCAATTTCCATATGAACAAATAATTCTCACTCTAAAAGATTCCTATCGCCCACGCTGTACTGGTAATGCAGCCTTATAAACATATATGCGAGCCTGAGCCACAAATCATTTGTCGGGACGCGAAGCTGAAAACATGCTGTATATGTACCTACAAATAAGTACCTCCAATGCTCTGACTCTGACTGCAACTCCATGCCCAACTAATTCTTGACAGTTTCCGCAATGGAGAAATGAATTCAACGTTGATGCATTACGAATTTGATTGTGTGGTGCCTTAAGTAGAGATCTGTGGCACTTGCTCCAATGGAGCTGTGAGGGTTTCGAATTGAAAGCACTAGAAAATATTGGCAGCAATAAGGACAGGACATGTGTTACCCTATTTTTTTAGGGTAGACTGTAAAAAAAAGTATTTTGATTGATCTTTATCTGTCCTCGAAGTTTAAAGTTTCAGATGTCCTTCTTCCACAAAAAAAAAATAAATAAGATAAAAATGTCCTAAGTTTGTTACTCTATGCTGGAAAAACTCTTTCAAAACTTAACATACCCTACAATCTGTATCCAAAACAACCCGAACCAAACCGACCAAAAAAAAAAAAAAAAAAGATCCCAAACACCTTCTCCAATTTTGGTAGCTTGATTTGTCACGACGAATTTCGAATTGAGTGAAGGGTGGCATTCACCCCGGGTGGCAAAGGGGGCGAACGAATTCAAGAAACAAATTGGTTCGCATTCAAAAATTGACAAGAACTTCGTGACTTTGTCACCTTTCCGCTAAAGATAGTTTTTAAGATATCAACTATACCCTTACCCACTATTAGCTATATACCGTTAAGTTAAAATGTGATTGTGAGAGTCTGTTTTGGTGCTGTTGCTGCTACTGATGATGATGGTGATGGTGGTGGTGATGGTGGTGGTGGAATTGAATGTGAAACTTGTGTCATGACGCGTCAAAGTCAAGATAATGCCGGTTCCGTATAAATTAAAACTTATTTGGTCCCACAAAAGGCTTGGTTACGCTAATTATTGAGGACAGGAGTTGATTTTTGTTTTTCTCTTTTTTTTTTTAACTTGAACTATGGCTCAAACCATGCCTTCACAATGCATGCCGTACCGTTAGAAAATGAATGCTGGGAGAGCTGGTGTAATGCGTTTGGGTTTATTCAATCGAAGGCAATCAATCAGTTGAATAGGGAAGTCAATTATGTGTGATGCAGGTGTAGGTACCCATATATACATGCCTATACTCTTGTGTCTAGTAGGAGAAGGTAACATGAGCGTAGGAAGAAAGTCTTATTTATTATTGACAACGGAAACGGATTCATTATTAGGAAAAATTTGTGAAAGTTTAAGTTTTTTCTTGTAGTTTTTTTTTTTGGTTTTGAATTTGGTGTAAAGGGAATTTTTGCCTCTAACTGCAGCTATTTGATCCATATGGTTGCATACCATGATTTTGATGTAGGTTCTGCAAGCACGTGAGAAATCTCATCAGAAGTGGGATTGTTTTAAATAAGTAAATCAAATAAAGAAAATAAATACCTAAGTTGACGCCTCTTGAATTTCCAAAACTTTTTGGGTTTTTGGAATTAAAATTCTAGCTCTAAAAATAACATGGTATGAGTCATATGATTTTTAATAAAAAACTCATTTATCTCAAAAACGGCACCTTTGATTTTGGTAATACTTTCTGAATATTGGTTTTTGAGTAAACTTAAATGTTTTGGTTGGAATTAATTTTTCAGAAAAAGTCGTATAACGGTATATACCTCCCATAGGACCGTAAACCCCTCAACGGGTTTCTATGAAATTTTTAATATAAAAGCTCTTTTATAAACAAAATAGTATTTAATCTTAAATTTAAAAAAAAAGTTTTTTGAGTTTTAAAAAAAATTAATTTTTTTAAATTTTTTTTTCAAAACCGTTTGTTTAAAATTTTTAAAATTTTTGTTTTGATGATAAGAACTACAAACAGCTAGATGTTTGCATACTCTAAACAAAAATTGGAATATGTTTCCGAAAATGTTTGCAAAAAAAACGATTTTTGAAAAAAAACTGATCGAACGATTTAAAAAAATAAAAAAAATTTCTTAAAATGAATTCAAAACAGTAATCAGATGGCTTTCTAAATTTTCTCCATAAAGCATTTAGACTATTGATTTTAAAGTGATTAAGAAAATTTCATATGATTTTTTCAATGCTTTTTTTTTACCAAAATCTGAAGCCCGAAGACCACTGTAACACTTTAGAGCAAGTTCGTACGATCCAGTCGTACACTTAATTTTTATATATTTACCACCACTAAGAAAATAAATTTAAACTGGTAACCAAAATTTAAAAGACTAAAATGTCGTTATAAAGGTTGTTTTTTTTTTGACGAGGTTTTCAATCTGAGAATAATTTTTACGGATTTGGTCTTTTTGACAGCTGTCACTTCGACTTCGTCATGAATCGACTGACGCCTGAACAGCTCTCTTCACTGTTGATCCCGATTTTCACACGAAAATAAAGCTCATTTTCACCAAGAAGATAAAACTCAATCTTGGATTGAATATAATCCTCAAACTGTTGTTGAGAGTTGAGACCCCGCATTACCAAGGTTATAGAGCTCTAGTCAGTGAATGGATTTTTCGTTCCTGAATAGAATCGCTTTAATGTGTAGAAGCTCTGGTTTTAAGAACACGGCGCAACATGTCACATGTTGATGTGATCGAAATTTGGACCTCAGGATGACCGTATTCTAGAAATCATATTCAAATAAAAATGTCAAATAATTAGTCAATTTGGCAGTTAATACGGTTTATCTGTTCATTTTAGAATTCTATGTCTCGAAAAAAATATATACTTCAAGGTTGTTTCCTAGGACCAACTCTATTTTAGTTCTTCCAATTGGTTCATGAAATCTTTTACATTAGTTGCAGTACATTTGCAATTTTTTTCGTTTATAATTCCAAAGCATGATTCAAAACTGTTCAGCAAAGGTTTTTTTTGGAAAAACTTTAATTGCATGAAAAGAAGTATTTATAAGATTGTAGACTTTCCTAATATCGGTACCTCCCTTTTCCTTGCTTTTGTAAATTGTTTCCAACTTTTCCACCGAGATAAAGGTCAATCTCGAAACTTTCCCGTCTTCACTGTGCTACTTCCAGTCCAAGATCTTCTATTTTAATTTCTTTTTTATTGAAAAAAAAATAAGAAAAATTAGCATGCTCACTGACCTGTTGAACGGTATCGATCCGATGTCGTCGCATCGCGAATACTCCTAGAAGCAATGTCGATACATGGACACATGTCCAAAATACCAAAATCCAATATCAAGCCGCATGCCGTCCAATAAGCGAAGTATAAGTTAAGATACTCTCGTACATCCGTGTATACACATGCCTTAACCAGTATCTTCACGGCGACAAAGACCCCAAAGTGCTCCACTTGCCAATGATTATTGCAAAGATATTCCGCCCTCCATAGAGTGCCCCATCGCACCAGCCAGCGCAGCGCAGCTCAGCGTATCAGTATCATTCCTATGTTTGTATAGAGTGTATACCTTAAATCGACTTTGGGTGTTTGTTCGAGAGAGTGGTTGGTGCACAACAATAGAAGCTCAAGCATAACCAATTCCAGCGGAAGCATTCCAAGACACCATTTATCACATCTAGCGTTGGCTTAATCTCCTCCATGCCGTGTATAAATGAATAGCGAATAAGCTGGCAATTCGTGCGCCCGGCTAAACACCTGATAACAGAGGGTTCCAGCAGAGCGCTCCAAACCGACTGCGAAGCTCGACGACGATGACGATGGTGTGGATCAGCACTGTTAAGGCCAATTCTGCACATCACCCAAAAAAACAGTGTGACCAAAGTATGATTTTCTGAGAAATACTAAGGTAAAATAATCGCCATTTTAAAACTTTACTCTGTCGTTTAGGCAATGCAAATTTATGCTTTGACAGTTCTGCACGAATGCGATTTTCACTTTTGACGTTTAGTTCTAATTTCGCCAGAACCCATATTCAAAGTCCAAAAGAAAATTTTAAGATTAAATACTTTAGTTTGGTTTGTGTTGTTGGTCACACTAATCCTCGCAACTCTTGATCACCAGGTAGCTGCTGCCATCATCCATTGCAGTGGCAAAAGTGTGCACTTATCGCATTTGCTCGCTATTCGTGTCTTAAATTAACCTTTTATAGAAAAAAAAGGTTATTTATTCCCTTTTTTTAGCGCTGGCTGCTGCGATTTTTGTTGTTGTTTATTTTGTCCCGTTTTTATCCTCCTTTGAAGTATTGATGCCTCAGTTTGGGAACACGTTTAAGCGTCGTTTTCATCGCCGTCTACGTCTCCCCCAACAGTACAGCAACAACAACAAATAGCGAAACCGTCTCTCTGTCGTTCCGCAAATCATTTAGCCAATCTTTTATGCGCCATAAATTTTCCAAACGGTGGTGTCCCAAGAAAGCCGGACAGCAGCTCAGCTCCAGCTTAAGAAAAGACCAAAGGGAGGGAAAGTCTATATCTATCTAGCTGACTGTGTGTGTAGCGCACAGGTATAGCCCATATTTGGTAACGCATGATTCTTCTCAACATCAACGACCGACTACTACGACGACGACAACGGCAAAAGAGCTATCCCTCCGATAGATGGTGATAGTGTGCGCGCCCTTAGGCCTTCCGCCTTCATGTCTGACCCCCAAAAGCGATAAAGTGTCCTGCACGCCATCAGCAGATTCAAAACAATCCAAAAACAATTCGATTGTAGCCCATTCGATCCATATTACTGTGCGGGAAGATCCGTTAACAAATTCCACCTGGAACGGTACCAATCTGCGCATATACCGATACCACCACCACACAGTCAATATGGTCATAGCACGATCAGAACGCTCTATACCTTACTCTAGCGCGATTTATGTCCCAGTCGTGGAGGCACGATTAGTCCTCCATATAGTGTCACACAAACGTCGAATTTGAACCCTTTTCGTGGTTGCGCATGCGCACTTCCATTCTGCGCATGCGCACTTGTCATCTGTCATTAGACTAAATGGTGCATCGATCAGTCGAAGATCAATCGATCGCTTCAGTCTCCAAGGTGTTAGTAAGTTGCTGTGCTACACAGCACAGAGGAACCCCTAAACTGACTTTAAAATAAGCTCCCAGCACCTAGCTTCTATAGCCGTATATAAGACAAAATATCAATGGATGCCGCCGCCATGTTAGCTATGCGCATGCTCAGCTCAATGACATGGACTCTGGGGGCCACTCGTATCTCTTTTGCCAAAATTGGTCTTGGCAATAAGTCACGTGAATGTTGGCAACATGTTAGACTTTAAACTTTTGGCTAAGATGGGAATTAAATGTTCCGCTTGTTATAGGATCGAATGTATCTTTTATACCGTATAGACGAACGCTTCGAGACGAACTCGTACATATAAATATCTGATTGGAAGTGAACAAACTGAATGTCGATTGTGTGGCAGCATTACACTATTTTACATGGAGTAGCTATGGGGAGGCACTGACTTTGTTGCGAAGTCTATTAGTGGCACATTGGAAGATGTAGTGATGCTGAAGCTGATGCTTGAGTGATGCTACATACAACATGTGTTTTGCCGCACTTCAGGCAGGCAGGATGAGCAAAGTGAAAACATTATGTTAACGTAGGTGTCGGTGAATGCGGAAAAAGATCCCTGGACTTAATGGAATACACTTGAAGTATTCTGACCATTTGCAAGATCGTGATTAGATTTTGGGATATGCAAAAAAGGAAAAGAAAAGTTAAGTCACAAAAAGTTTTTAATAAATTTTAATTCGGACAACAAAAATGGACTCCAGAATCAATTTAAAAGGTAACAAACATCATAAGAAACTTGCGACTCTCGAACTTCAGAAGAACGACTCTCGACAAGAGCGCGATGATAGTGATAGCGAAAAATAACAAAGCAACGGGACTTGGTGGCATATCCGCCAATTTTTCCGCAAGCAAATCTTGACTTTGGAGCTTGTAGTTTGTTGACACTAGTAGTTGAAGAATGGTGATTATCTGTAATGGGGGGTGTAGTATCGCCATTTTTGTTCTATACTTCCGAAGTTGACGGCAAATATTATTCTCGATAGGATATGATCCAAGATCAAGTGTACGCTAAAAAATCGTGGGGGCAGTGGTCGATCCTGTGTCGATCACATCACCCCCGGAATACAGGTCGTGGTCACAGCCTGTGTACTCCTGTGGCTCACAGGAGAGATCGATGCGAATCGGTTTTCTGTAAATCTGAATGGGAGTGCAAAATCAAGACATTTATCATTCTTAAAGTGCGGCTAAGAAATGCGATTCTATACTTTATACATAGATCGTCTGAAATAAGACTCGAGAGTTTATTGATGGGCATTTACAGCAAACGCATATAATTTAATGTTACGGCCAAGAATTTAGCTTTAATTATAAAGACAAGGGCTTGCCATTATGTTTTCAAAATGATTTCGGGCAAGTGGCCGTCGCGGCTGGCTTGAATAAATATGTCGACCGAATATTAGACGCAGAGCCCGATGCGTCACGCGAGCCGAACCATTATTTTGGTAGTAAATTTGCACGATTTGCAAACGTTGTTCAGGAGTTAGTCTATTCATTATGAAATGGCAAACTAAACTGAGCATAAATCAAGTGACAGCTGCCAAAAAGACCAACTCCGAAAAAAGTATTGCCAGATTGAAAACCTAATATTGTTGTCTCTCAAATCCGTAGATTAGAAGTCTTAGACAAGAGATCATTATTATAAAAAGAGTCGGAGCCAGGATGGAGCCTTGAGGCACGCCAGCATTTATTTTGTAGATGTCATAACTGCTTAAGAAATGTAAATAGAACGATCTGAGAGCTAAGAGGTATTTTTAAATCCATCTAAGAACAGGCTCTTCGACGCCAAATGTTTCCATTTTGTATCCGAGATGATGAAAGACTTTCAAAAGACTAAGGCTCAGTTGGTCAGAAAATATTTTTAAATTTAAAGATATTGTATCTCAGTTCTGACAAGTGTCCAACTGTCGTTTGCCCAAGTGGCGTTCTTCAAACGATCATTATGTATATTTATGTATGTGTGTGACCAAAAACTTTCTTCGAAGCAGAGCCCCCATATGAGGCATGCTCCGCAACGAGCATTCTCCCAATTGCAAATTAATGCCCATTACGCTTTCAATATCAATGTGCCTCCTTGCAAATTTGAGTGGCATTTATGAAGGAATCTGTGATTACTCACATGAGACACGCTACCGATATCGTAAGCAAAGTCTACCCAAGTAAACCATAAGGCACCGGTCTTAAGGCATGCCGGTGAGACGGTGACACAAAATCCGATGAAAACGATAATAATTCAATGAAATCAAATGTAAGTGCAACATGGCCTTTAGAGAGACAATGTGTGGAGGATGAATGGCAGGCGAATGCAGATGCAGTTAGAGTCACATGCCACCGCACATGGACTAACTCTACGTCTACAGTGACGTGGAAAACGGATTAATTAAGGAAGTGAAATTGGTTTATAGAGCTGCTGATGCTAGTCACAAAGCCGACGCTAGGAAGGACGCCATATGTGCTACAAGCTATAGCTACAGCCGGAGGCAGTGCACAATTGGGCGAGGAGTCACAAATCATCCTGAACGATCACTATATGAACGAATGAATTTATTTTATTATTAGTAACACTTTAGAAAGGTGCCCAGATGAGGTGACACAGATCGGTGTCCGATATCTCGAAAAAGAAAGGTACATTATGAAAAAGAAACGGATGTGCCATGATAAGACTATAAGAGTTGGGCTTAGCATATCTTTTCATAAGTGAACGTCAATCGAAACTGGTCGCCAATATTTTTTTTTCAGGCTTTCTCAACTTTACATCCGTCAAAGCCCGTCCTGTGAAGGATTTTTAACTGAAACTATTGAGGCAATTTTTTTTTGCCATGACAGGACTTGGTCAATTAACAAAAAAAAAACTTCACTTCAAACCAGCTTATAACTGGGCAACAAGTTCATGCAAAATTTATATAAACCATTATGTTGATCTTTCAGGAAAAACAGCTTAGTCAAGCCCTGAATTCTTTCTACTTAGTTTAAAAATAAACTAATTGACAACGCGCCGCGCCGGTGCGGCATGCACTACAAAATATGCTGTCCGCAGTCCTGAGTGCTCTGGAGAGTCAGACTCATTTGAAAATTGCGACCGCCCAACTAGCCCAGCGGCCGCACCCACTATGTCATTAATAAATTCATCCTGGCGCGCGATCGTTCATTCGAACTAATTTTGACAATTAACCGTTAAGTCTTGTTGAAATGCGCTGGCCGGCTTACAGCTTACGGATTGCGTAAGAAGTCCACACGCGAACCTGTTACGACCTAAAAAATAAAAAATTGAGACAAAACTAAATTAAACCTTAGCTGGATCGAATAGACCACCTACAGTTATAGTGGTGCACCACATGACTCCCATATATGATGCTTGAGGATTCCTCTCCGCTAGCGCTGCTGACACAACCCACCCGGTGCTCCACAATGATGCTGATCGGTCCCGCACAACAACGGTAATAATGATATAATTAATAGACTCAACGTTTCGTTTAATTTCACAACAAATTGATTTCGAATTAATCCTCTCAGGTGTGTAATGGGGTGAACCGTTTGGATCTCTCATGTGGAACGATATTTCGCCTGGTCGTTGTCCCAAGCTCCAACTTCCAACATATATATAGGTACTAGTAGGTACTAGTATATCAGAGTTCGGAACTGCTCCGTCTCATCTAGAGAGCGCTACTTAGGAGCAAAAAAGTGTCTGCAGATTTTTTGTTTGCTTTTCAAAAGTAAATATACTTATGGACTCGTATAATGCTCCTTGCTGCTCTGGGATCGAATCGATGCAATGGAAAGCTATATAAGCTCAGAGGTGTTGCTTTATGGTGCCGGTGCTGTTGTCGTCGTATCATTTCATTGCAGGTTCGAATCGAAGGTGATATGGCTTGGTGGGGTGCATTATAGCCCGCGGTCATTGTTTGGATAGAGTTTTTACTTGATGACAAGTTGCACCGTCAATAATGACGAACGATACAGCCGGAGGATGTCTTGAGTTGCATTATACAGAGGCTCTCTTGGTTAGAGAGTATAGTGTGTTGAAAAAAGGAAAACTATTTAATCGTCTAAGCTCAGCGGGAGCCTACCAAGAAATAGGTAAGTTGACTTTATTAAATAAATTTTTCAGTTCACACAAATGGAGTGATTTTTAATTGAAATCCTTGATGATTTGCTATATTTTTAAAACCTATTTGCGGATGGGCATGGACACGTACGAGAGAGCAGTGGCGAAAGCAAAAAGTTGTCTATAGCTGAAATCACTGAAGAATTCCAAATCACAGTAGGTGTACCGCAGGGAAACATCTTCAGTCCCCTGCTCTTTATTGCAGTCCTTAACTAACTCCTTGAAGTTAAAGTGTTGGACCCCAAAGTGCATCAGTTATTCTATGCTGATGATGGAGCCATCATTAACGATGATTTTTTATCCGTGGAAAGAGTAGCTTACGTATGGGGGACGTTTTGGAGGGAAATGGTAAAAAAAAAACTGCAAAACTTGTGCAGGTTATTTCCTGATCCACACATGCTTATTCCAGACATTTTTTGTGGTTGGATGAAGTGATCGAAAAATACTCCCTAAGCTGAAGGGAAGACTGTACAACACTTTGATTGTATAGAGACAGAATGTCCATGTCCACTCCAAAAAGGTGCGATTTTGAACTCGGTCTGTGGTGACGCTTAAAGAAGCTACAATCCAGGACAGAGTTTCATCTAAAAAAGAAACTCTCCACGACAATAATTAATGCTGTGCAGTGCACACTTTGTATCAGCGAACTGACAGCTGACAATACTCATTTTAACTCCAAAACTCAGTGAGATTTCTTTCCCACCCAGTAGCAGTGTTCTGCTTCCATTTGCATATGAAAACGGTTTACAGTCCAAATCAATGGTGAAGGTTAGTCGGGGTTGCCCTTGCAGAGTGCGGCAATAAAGCAAAGACGATTCTTACAATGTATAGTATTTTATTGGGCTTTTCCAAATCCTGTCCATTTTATTTTTCGAATATTAAAAAACTCACTTCAAAAAATTAATTCACTTAACGTTTTTGTTATTGCAATTTGACATTCTGTTGGCAATTCTTACAATTTCAAGACACAATACGATTTTACAAACTTTTTTAGAAGTGGCATTTTTTCCTCAGAATCCTTGGGGATAGCATGACCTCAACAAACAATTCTCAAAAATTCAATCAAAACCGATCTTCCAAGTCCCCATTGATAGCACTCCAACTTTAAGGCTATAACTTGGTTTCTTGCATTTTAAAAATGGATGCCCCAACGCTAGCTAAAATCCAAACCGTCAAAATGTCAGTTCTGTAAAATGCAAATCTTAAGCAGTCAGTAAACCTATCAAAGATAGATTTTCCTTGAAAAGTATCACACTGGCCTGAATGCTCAATCTTTCATTCATAGGTATACGAGAGTACCAATCGATGATGATAACAAAAAAACTTCGAAAGTATATAATTCTTTTATCCTGCCGATATAAATGCAATTATATCGTCAATCGTTTATCGGCAGATTCATTTATTTAATACCATCTGACTGTTTGATTCTCTATCGAAAGTTCGAACAGAGGGACTCCCGAGTCCCGAGAGAGCGATCTGACACAAACATTGCTTAATGATCGCCTGTCTTATGTGTCACAGTGAAGACGATATAGTATCGCGCGTCTCCACCTCTGTCCACCTCCTCATCAACCAAATTGTTCTGCGTTGCCCGCCTACCTATCAAAAACCCATTAAAATTAATCCCGAGAATCTAGCACACCATATAAAAAAAAAAAAACCTAGACGAAGTATCTAAAGAAGACCTCTTGCGGGCTCCACGGCATCATCATCATCTTCAACTTTACTGCTGCTGCTGCTGTAGTTAGACAACTTGTTCGCTTAATGCAATCATTTATCGAGGATGACTTGTCCAGACAAGGTGGGACCCGGGATAGAAACTGCAGTGAACATTCATCTCTGTGGAAATGAAGGATGCGGATGCCGGATGAAGGCAAGGAAACAAAAAAAAAGCCATCGCAAATAGGAGGAAAGTGCCTGATAAGATAGCCATTCCCTCGCAGCAGCATGAACAACACACGTGCATCATTTTGTATGCATCACAGGAGCTACTCCAGAGAATAATCACAATCAGTAATGCACCGAGTTCGCCTCACCCAATGTATGTTTGTCCCTTTATGGGAGTTTCGTTGCTGGGTCTTCGTCACAGTGGCCTCCTTTGAGATACTTCATTAAAGATATTAAGGTTGACTATGATGATAGTGTGTTTAAGTTTACGTCGGTCGGTCGGTCGCGTCGCGTTTGTTGCAACTAGACAAAAAGTTGCATTTAAATAAAATTAGAGCCAGATGGATGACGCGTGGGATTCGCCATAAGCACGCTCTATAGACATCCCGAGATGATAAAGTAACGATAAATCGATAATTACACTTTGGAACACAGCATCGAACATAAAGGAGGCAATCATCGGCCATCAGGCTCACTCTCAGAGGATATGAAAAGCCCAAACAAAAAAAAAACACTTTACAGCGAAAATAATTGCAAAAGCATTTCCTGCGGAGCGCAGTGTTGAAAGCGATAGAAAAGATTGTTTATGTCGCTTGATGAATAAAATTTAATCGAAAAAGTTTGCACTAGACT
This sequence comes from Platycheirus albimanus, assembly GCA_916050605.2. Taxonomy (NCBI): domain Eukaryota; kingdom Metazoa; phylum Arthropoda; class Insecta; order Diptera; family Syrphidae; genus Platycheirus; species Platycheirus albimanus. Next base: position 13,681,673 of record OU696698.1, on the reverse strand, counting down.
TCTTCACTTTAAAAATGGCAGCATTCCACATTCTCTTAGTGCGGCTAAAGAAAGATTGTCTATATAAACAGCAGTGTGTCCGAAATATGGCTGAATGTATTCTTAGGTGAGCGAGTATTAGGAGTAAATTATTTCAGGGACGGCTATGTCGCTGTAGCACTTCTTTATTGAAGTAACGATAACATAATGGCTAGGCAAGAAAGAAAGCAAAACAAAGGCAATTTGACGAATTTTTCGGAACTCCATCCCAAAGACACAAATGTGGAATGTGTTCCCAGATAATCATTTGCAAGAGGGTAGATAAAAGTAGGAAATATCTTTCTGGTCGTCCAAAGAAACCCTCAATATTTCGAAGTTTTAGCCCTAAAAATGGTAAAATGGTTCCTTTTGTTCAAGCCAAGGACATGAAGAATAATTTTATTGTTCACCACCCAAGCAAATCGAACAAGAAAAAAAATTTCCGGAATGTTCTACACGGTTAGAAATTTTGGGTTAGATTTTAATATTTTGAGGGTTACATATATGACAACACCAGAAAAATATTAAAATCTAATAAACTGCAAATATTAAAAGAAGATAAGTAATAAAGCAAATATTAAAAAATAATACTGATGAGATATTAAAAATTAATACTTTTTGTATTAAAAATTAATACAATTTTATATTAAAAATTAATAAAATCTTGTATTTTAAACTAATATAACTTCGTATTAAAAATTAATACAATTTCGTATTAAAAATTAATACAATTTTATATTAAAAGTTAATAAAGTATTGCATTGAAAAGTAATAAAATAATGTATTGAAAATTAATAAAATTTTATATTTAAAATTAATATAACTTTGCATTAAAAATTAATACAATTTTATATTTAAAATTGATACAATTTTATATTAAATATTAATAAAATGTTGTATTTAAAATATATGAATTTTTTTATTAAAAAATAATAAAATTTTGTTTAAAAAATTAATAGAATTATATATTTAAAATTAATAAATCTTTATATTAAGAAAAAAATAAAATTTAATACAATTTTATGGATTTGTATTAACATTTGAAAAAATATGGAAATTCAGATGAATTCGAAAAATATCGAAAAGAAATACTTTCTGTATAATTTTTTGACTTGGAATACAAAATATAAGATAATAATGAATAAATCAAATTAAAAACTATACAAACCATTTTCATCGACCCACCAATAGATTAGGAAATAAAATTTTATTAAATTTTAATACGAGGGTATTAAAATGTAATACAGGCGGGTATTATATTTTAATACAAGGGTATTAAAATGTAATACAGGAGGGTTTGTTTTTAATAAAATTAAATTACTTTTTAATACATGGGTATTCGAATGTAATTAAAACGAGTATTACATCTTAATACAGTTAAAATGTAATACAAACGGGTATTACATTTAAATGCAAGTATATTAAAATGTAATACAGGCGGGTATTATATTTTAATGCAAGGGTATTCAAATGTAATACATGAGGGTTCGTTTTTAATAAAATTGTATTATTTTTTTCAAAATAAGGGTATTAAAATGTAGGAAAACCAGTATTAAATTTTGGTTTTAATTCCAAATGTATTAAATTCTAATCTTTTTGTATTACATATAGTAACCTTAAGACAAAAATATTAAAATTTAATCCAAAATAAATTAAAAATGAAAAAAATTATCCAAAAACATTAAAATTTAATACAAAATATATTAAAATTAAATGTAATAATTTGAAAATATTAAAAAGTAATATTTTGTGTATTGCATACAGTTGTAATACAGGAGCTGTATTAAAAAATATCCCAAAATTTTTAACCGTGTACTGGGGTAAAAAGTGATCTAGTTAGCGTCATCTTAGAAAGCACAAGATTCCTGTTTCATAGTATGTCAAAGGGAACTTGTTTGTCTCCAGATCAACGCACAATTTAGCGGTCATATAAAGTAGGTATGTATTAGGTAGTTGATTGGCATTTTCCATATCTTAATTTGTATCAAGTCTTAATTCCATTACACCTTTTCACTTTTTGTCTTCCATATATTGGTCTACCTCTACAGAGGCATTACCTACTTAAAATCTTACCACGTTACTCCGATGGTAAAAGAGTGGCACTTGTGCGTAACCGTGATTGGAATATCAATTTGAGAAAACAAGTTGATCCAATTATTGCTCACTGGTGGTGATTGGAATAAATTCAAGTTTTTTTGTTTTGTTTCGTCTTGTACCTACCTGACGTATTTTGATGTGAGGACTTTCAACGGGGATGTAGCTCAGATGGTAGAGCGCTCGCTTAGCATGTGAGAGGTACGGGGATCGATGCCCCGCATCTCCAAAATGTTTTTTAATTTTTATTTGGGTGTTTTATTGGGCCTATTCAATTAGTCATTTTAATAAGTTGGATAAGTAGTAACTATATAAAAACAGAGTCTAAAGTAATGGTTATTATGGAAGTAACCATTGTCTTACTTGCCCTCAAAAATTATTTCTATCGGCAGATAGTCATCTATCTGCAGCCTGAGCCGATGGTTCCATTTGCTTAAAACTTGTAGCTAAGTTTTACATTGGTTGTCTCCCAGGGCTTCCGATTACGCCGGACAAAATAAATCCAGATTTTTTTTTTGGAAAAAATTCCAAAAAAAATAGTATACAAAATTCTGGCTTTTTTTTCTAGGAAAAATAGCCAACATTTTCTGGAATTTTTCCCAAATCAGGCAAAAAAAAAATAGTTAGAATCAATTTTCCGGGCTTTGTCTTATAACGTTTCCTAACGTTTTTTTAAATTTACTGTTTGTGGCCTTTAATTTTTAAGACAAATTTGTTCTGTTAATTTATGAGAAAAGTAATAAGGGCCACGCCCGAAACTAAGATATTTTCTTTCATACACAATATATCTAGCTTACACTTGTAGGAACAATATTTTGGGTTTGTGGCTTTGTAAAAAGTGCCGTTAATTTGCAAAAATAAGTTTTTTATAGTTCCTTATGAAAAATGATAGTCAGCCATGCCCAAAATCAAACTTTTTTCTTCCAACTAATACCCACAAAATTTTAGTTTTTTCTCTCCAAAATCAGAACCATAAATTTTTTTAAAACCATATTTATGGTTTTCTATGAAGAGTAGGTGTCAGCCACGCCCAAATTGAAATATTTTCATTTATTTAATTCGACAATCACCTGTAGCTTGTTGTGTGTGCAAAATTTAAGCATTGTTTTTTTATCGCAACTCTAAATTTTAATTTTGCCAAATAGACGTTGTGGAACGAACTGTCAGCGTTTTTGTTGGTGGATTTTACTAGTTAAAAAAAACTAAGTCCTACTCTTAGACCAAAGAATATATATGCCAAATCTTAGTTCAAAGGGAGACAGGAAACGGGCGGATGGACGGACATCGCTTTATCGGGTCGACTTTTAATTCTGAGTAAACATCTTCTATACCTACATATAATAAAATTGTAACGGGTCGATGTCTGTACATTGAAGATATAGATGCAAAACTAATATGAGGAGTCTCTATTAGACCCACAGAAGCCAAAACAACCGTTTTTACAATTTTTGTCTGTCTGTCTGTATGTTTGTACGCGCATCACGCAAAAACTACTGCGTATGGAATTAAATGCGGTTTTCGCAGATTTATTGGTAGTACGTCAACTTAATATATAGGCTATATTTTATCGCAGGAAAATATATAATTCTGGTTGTTTTTTTAATATTGCTGCAATCGAACGTTGTTCAATGAACTTAACGCAAAATTAAAAGATTTTAAGGAAATTAGCGTCTCACTTACATAATGGCGCTGGAAATCATAAAAATAGCGCCACACTTACCTACATATACATTAATAGAAATAAGTTACATCAAAAACATCACAGATGGCGCTATTTACCACCATATAGACAATGTCTCATTCAGCGGAAGCAGAAATCGAAAAATAATGTAACCATAAAGAACGGTGAACGAGCAATACTTACGTCCAAAACTGTTGAAGCGGAGCTGCCATAAATTAAATAGCAGTATCGGCGCGTAGCATCGTTTTGAAAGTGGGCATTCCAATTAGGTACATATATTGCTTCAGAGCTTAACCTTTGCAATTTAAACCGTTATGGTACTTCGAAATAATATTATACAGAAGCCAAAAATCTTACGGCTGTGGAGCTGGTAAGGTATGTAGCTTTCATACCACGCATACCCCCCATTTTGAACCGGTTGTGCAAAAACAAAAATATACGAACGAAGTAGCGGGCAAAAGCTAGTTACATAATAAAAAATTTTCTATGACTAACGGTATTATTTCTCTATCTTTTGAAAACCTACTTCAATATTGGAATTAAGTATTCAAAACATTTAATTAAATTTCCATCTTCACTCAAAATTTAAATATTTACTCAAAATTTTGCTTTCATTTTTAACGAATGCCAAAGTACCATAAGTTGGCAATAATGGATAAACGTGTTCAAAATGATAAATAAGAGTAAGCGCCAATTCAATTATTGTCTTTTCTCTATTTCAAGGTAAGTGATCGAATTTGAATTAATTTTATTTGTTGGTTTTAAGTTGACCACACTGAGCAATTTTTAACGGGGATGTAGCTCAGATGGTAGAGCGCTCGCTTAGCATGTGAGAGGTACGGGGATCGATGCCCCGCATCTCCAATTAGACACTTCTTTTTTTTTTGCAGGATTTTGGTCCTTTTCATGCCTTAACTTCGCAGACACAATGTTGTATATCAGTTTACTCAAAAATAATACATCTTGTTGCTGTGAGTTCGATCATCTAATTTTAGTACAATAAATTGTCTTTTCTTTTGTTAGTTTGTCAAGGGATTATCAAGAAGTTTAGTTCCCGAAAGACTTTCCTGCACCTGAATTAGATTTAACTACCTTATCGATGTGACTTGTCGACTTTAACTCCGCGTCACACTTTATGTAATTGTAATGAAAAAACCCAATCAAATAATATATAGGCTTCGAATCAACGCGTATATTGAACATCTGTATACTCGAAGACGAAGATAGGTTTAGTGCGCTGGCTGGCTGCTCCATGAGCCTGAACGTACATAAATATCAATCTGAAAACAACACCACAATTGTTGCGCGTTGAATTGATGAAAACCCTAACTCCAATATATCGAATCAGCGATCCGGCGATCCGATAGATAGACAGATTGATAGACAGACACACAGAGAATCTTACGAACAGCATATTTATACGTTAACCGATCGCATTCAATCTGCACTTTTATTATGCCCACGTGAGCCAATTTTACTTTTAATTAATGGGTAGGAAGAACAATGATTCAAGACTCTAGACTAAAGAGATTCAAGAAAGAAATGGAAAAGAAATAAAATGGGCTAATAATGTTGCGCCGAAAGAATGATTTGCCCACTGATTGCATCGTCGATCATTGATGTTGGTTTTTTTTTTATTTTTTTTTTTTTTACATATTTTTGATACAATTCTTATAAATCTTATATAGAAATGCTTGAGAGTGTGTGGGGTGCTCCCCAAATAGTTCTTATGTGATTTTTTGAAATCGTGCATCCTTTGGAGGAGAAGAAAATTATGCCAAATGTAGATCAACGTGGCACAGCGGTGGCGGTGTGGCGGCGCGGCGTTCGAAGTGAAATTTCAATAGCTTTCGAATGAATGGAAGTGGGCGTCAACAGGTTAACATGTGTTAAGGAAGGTACATATCGGTTTGATAAACTTCTTACACGAAAAAAAATATATATCGTTTAATCGGGATCTGGGCCAAATTCGTTGGTGCAGCTGGAAGGTGATTTTGCTGCACCTTTATACTTTTTCATCTTCAATGGTTATAAAAAGTGAAAAAAATATGTGATCTACTTTTGGTATTCAATATCTTTTTAAGGGAAAAGAACAACGTATCTTTTTGTTGATACCGATTGCCAAACATTTATAAATGAAATCGAAACTATGTAAGAGCTAGATATTTTTTTAAATAGAAAACTATTTAGGAAAAGTAATTTTGTAAAGGTGGTCAGGAAGTTTTCGAACCTACAACCAAATCGACCATTTATCAAATTGATGGAAGAAACTTCTCGAACATATTCTGAAAGAACAAAACTTCAAGCATAGATATCTGTAGGGAAGTTCTTAGGCGAACCAACCCTATACGCTGGCATGGCGCTGAGGAAATTGAAATGTTGGACGCCTTCAAGCGGAAGTGTCAACAGCGTACCTCTTGAACTTGAATGCGAAGAGAATCAAACCCTCCATTTAGATCTATATTGACGAAGGATATTGAGAAACGCTAGCTTGGGGAAAAAAATCGCCTACAGCATAGTTGAGGAGATGCTTTAGCAGAAAAGGGAACCAATCACAACGTCAGGATTTACTAGCCACCCTTGGCCAAACCATCAACTCATCTGCAAAATATGTTTGAAGAAAAGTATGCCCAACTATTGAAAGTCCTTTACTATCTGCCCCATCCACAATAAAAAAAAAGATCGTCTTAACAAAATTCGCTTATAAAAATTCGCGAACGTTTTTCGAACAGAAACATGATTTTCAAAATAAATTTGCACAATTTGGAAGCGTTGTTCAGACGTCAGTCTATTCATTTTGAAATGCCAAACCAAACTATATAAAAAAATAAATCACTTGACAGCTGACAAAATGGCTGCCAGTTAAAATAGTGTTGCCAACTTAAATTTCTATACCTCTAAAAAACACCCGTTACAATTTAAGGTCTGAAATCTGAACACATTGTTGGTCTAGGTAATCGTCTGGCATCTTAAGAGTAACTTCCAGGGGAGTGTTCTGGACTCATTCCCAACCAATTCTCTTCTGTGGTGTCTGCCTGAAAATCAAGGGCTAACAGAGGACCCATCTGGGAACCATACATCTTGTCTATAGGTGACTGGTTATGATTCCATGGACGGACACAAAACGAACCCGTAAGCTGCCTAGGTGGCATAAAGTCTGGATTCTTGCAAAATTGATTTCTTTTAGGATGTCGTCCGGCAGATAAATCACCTTAAACTGATCAACCACCGAATAAAATCATTCTCTTATTCCCATTTTATGGTAACAAAACTGAGCACATCAGCGCTGGTTAGATCGCCTCGGGAGATTAGCTGAAGAAAACAACTATTTCTAACAACCTACCTTGCTAACCTGCTATAACACTATACTAATACTAAGGAAGAAGAATACGCAGGCATCCTAGCTGACTTGAATTAAAAAATAGGTCATGGCAGTTTTGAAATCGATGAGGTCTGAAAACGCCATACATTGTTAGGCCATCGAGAGCACACTATGAGGGAGAAGGGAGTGGATACTAGGGTTTTTCAGTCAATACCGAAATATTAATTAAGTTTATTGCTTTCTGCTTTTGAAGTTTTAACACGTTATCTAGTTTCCTTGCAATCAAATAAATTATGTCATAATTCTAACTAAAATAACTAAATGTTGATGAAATAAGGAAAATAATGAATTAAATAAACCCCAACATGACTCACTTAATCGACCTACATACTCAATACAGCAAGCAGCACAATGCCAATATAAAATTCATGTGGGCGAATAAAATCTAAATAAAATGTTCACATTAAACTTAATGAATTACTTAAGTCAACAGCAGTTGTTACAAATTTTTGTATACTATATGCAATGCACTCTGCGCTAAAGTTGAACGTTAAGAAAACTTAAGCAATTAGCCAAACCACACAGAAAGCCATTTGTCTGACCATCAATTTGCAAATCAGCAACAAAATGTTGGCAGCCAACTACAGCAGCGCCACAAGAAAACACCATCAACATTGAACTCACCGACTTATCGGCTTACCGACTCAACCAATCACCCGAGCAACTGTCCAATCAGTCAGTTAATATGTTAACCAGGCTAAAACAATGATTCTGCTGGGCTTGGAACAAAAATATATCTGCACAACATGAATTCAGCATATTCGCATGCGCAATATACTAACGAGAATTTTATAAAATCGGCCAAAAATTATCCAAAAGCAGGCAAAAACATAATCACCCCCCGCCGTGCCACCGCCACCGACTCCAGCAACTTCACCAAAGTTGAGCCACCAAAATGACAACGGACAATTACAGCAGTAGTCTGTCCCGGGTGATCTTGTCTCGTTTTGGACAAAAACCTAAAAACAAACAACGACGCAATGACAACAAGCCATCAACTCTCGTCTTGGTGGATTAACTGAAACTCCCTAACCCCTCCAATCCCAACCCCAATCCTTATAAACGCCAACCCTATAATCCAAGACGACGATGTCAAAATAAATCAATTGATTGATCTCGTTTTATTTATGTCCAATTCAATTGCGATCATTCGTCGGTTACGAGTCTCGATTGAAGTTGTCAACCGAACGTTCTATGGAACACACGAGATCACTATGGCCACTCTGACTGCAGGATTGGCTTGGAGTATAGAGTAAGAAGTGCCTGAAGTGCAGCAGTGCCGCCAGTCTAACAGTTGCAAGCAACAAATTGCGTTTAATTGAAAGGAATAAAACAACCCCCTTCTCCCAAAGCCCTCTCTTTTAACTCTGGATCTGGAGGCACTTTGGGCAATGGCAAGCGAGCAAAGCGATATCTTAAAATTCCAAAGTCTCTGAAAATTTAAAGTTTAAGTTCTTTCCTTGGCTACTCTGGCTGTGGCTAATCTGATACAAATGTGTGTGAGTTTTGTGGCGACAAGCTCCGCATGGCTTGAGAGTTAAGCAAATAACAAAGCTACTCGGTAACAGTGTGTTTGACAAGAAATTTTAAATGCAAAATTTTAGATAACTTTTAAATATCTTAATTTGGCTGGATCTTGGCTGTTTTGCTAGGGAAAGATTTTTAAAGAAGTGGCCAAAAATTGCCCCACTTAAGAAAATGTATTATAACTCTTTTTAAATTTCAGCTATAAATTCATATGTTATACCTATATCTTTTCAAAGCTGTATCAATAAGCTTATTTTTTAAGCTTACCAAGTTAAAATAATTTCAAGATGTTTTAGTTTTCAAAACTAAAAAAGAAATTGAAAAATGAGTACTTGCCTAAAACGGCACTGTGAAGTTTAGCCCAAGTACTGAGTAGACCATTTTGGCAGTTAGTGTTTTTTTTTTTTACTAAAAGTTTAACACTGAACAAATTTAAACTTACTCTAAGGCAACTGATTTTGCTAAAATCATAAGAAATACTTTAAAAAACACTTACATTTACTTCCTTCTACAAAACGAAATGTTTTTTAGGAGTCTCAGAGTTTTAAAAAAATTCAAAAAAAAATAATTTCGTCATCATTTGGTGAAGCCAAGATACAGCTTGAACTGTCAAATTTAAAATAACAGCTTGAAGTTGGAAACATTTCGTTTTGTCAGTGATGTTTGACAAACTAAGTAACTGTGTTCATAAAACATTTGTATTATGTTCGATTATAAGTTTTCCAGCAAGTGTACCATTTTACCTTAGGGGGCCATTATATACCGCTCACTTGAATATGATAACTGACATCGAATTCGAAAAACTAAATAATAACCAGTTTTACTAGAAATCCTTCCAGTTTCTTGAATAGATTTTGTTTCCTCAAAAAACATTATGTATCAACGAAAAAGCTATCGAGTCTTGACAAAATGATTTTGCAGAGTCCGAGCTATCGTTCTCATTCAAACATGGTATGAACCAGAAAAGGTTCTTTGGTAATTTCTAGACGGGATGAAAAAAGTAACATTCTTTAGTGTGTGTTTTTATCCAGTTTCGTATAAGTTTGGCCTAAAAGTCTTCGTTTGTCTGGAGATTTCTTTAATATACAAGCCAGGCTTAACATACATTCAAAAGTTGGAAAAATTTTACCTTAAGTTTAAATATTTGTTTAAAAAAGATATGTTAGAATTCTCTCAATCTCTTCCTTCTGAGGTTCTGAATACCCTGATCCTGGTACCCTTAACCTTTAATACAGCTTTAAAAAACTTTGAATTAAGATATGTAACTTCTAGCCCACATCCTTCTTAATTCTGTTTTGACAAAAGCAATTTTTCGGTTCATACCTTAATTTTGAGAAATATAAATTCAAGACACCCTAAGATTTAAAAAGGAGCATCACCAGGTCATCTAAATACAGCCAGGAGTTGTATTTGAACATCTACAAAAAGGAAACTCCTCCCGGTATATGGTATTGTTGATACTCGTTCTTGAAAAAAAACACTAACGGATGAAAGGCGCATCCCTGGGGTTGATTTATTTGAGAAAACTATAAGGGTTTTTCTAATATTCTAGTAGATTCACAATAGACCGGTTTGCCCGAAAACCGTCTTGAAAATCTATGAATCTGTTGTTGTCTTCCAGCCATTTAGACGGCCTAAGCCATTTGATCCGAGAAAAAATGTTTTTAAGACAGCTTAGCACTAATGATTATAAAAAGGGTGTTTTTTTTTAATCGTGTGGTTTTCAAGAAAGAAGAAATAAAACGCAAATAATATAATGTTATGGCCAAAAATTAAGCTTTATAATAAAGATAAGGGTTTGACACTATGTTTTAAAAATGATTTCCGGCAAGTGGCCGCAGCGGCTGGATCGAATAAATTTCTGTGCGATTATGTCGACCGAATATAAGACGCATCGCGTGATGCGTCGAGAGAACCGAACCGTTATTTTGGTAATAAATTTGCACGATTTGCAAACGTTGTTCAGGAGTAAGTCTTCTATTATGAAATGGCAAACCAAACTCAGCATAGTGACAGCTCGCTTGTCTAGGGGAAAATGAATCAATGACACAAGTAAGTATATCTAAATTAAAGTTTATTCAATACTCATATTCTGTTAACTAGGTGTATTTTACAAAAGCAAGGTTCGGCGGCGACGCACTCGACTAACTTATTCCGATTCTAAATGAGAACTGACTTCTGAGTTCTGACTCTGGTTTACATAATGCAAAACTTAAAAGAGGGACGCAATTCTGTTTTGGTGTGTCTGATGTCTCGCTGTTGAGTTTGCTGTAGTCGTTGCTCGTTTTAAGTGTTTGTGTGAATGGTTTTGTGTGGATCGTTTTGTGCTTGTATGTGTGCGTGTGTATTATCGTATATGTGTTGTTGTCGTGCAGTGAAACTCCTATCCCACAAACATCATGGCGTCTTTAACTTTAGGCGGTATAGGCACAATTGCGCATTCAGACTCAGCAATTTTTTTTTACCAAATGTAGTCGAAAATGGATTAATCACTAGTTTCGTTTGATTCCTTGAGCCGTAGACTGACACTCATAAATACCAAATGATGGGAACTTCTTGCGTCAGAATTTTTTCATCGGAGACTCCCTGTGTTAAAGTGTCGCATTACCACGCATGATGGAATCGAAGTGTAGTCTTCTATTCCACATAAAAAGTTGGAGCCAAAAAAATGTCGAAATTAGAACATTAGCAAATAAGACAAGAATTTCAAAAATTAAAAACCCCTACCTTTGCAAACTAACTTCCAAAAGTATGGAAGAGATCCCATAGCTTCTACTCCTCGCCCCAAGACCTGTCAGCAATACTGTATAATAGTTTCATTCAAAAACCAATTGAAGATGAATGACTCCAAGGCAAGGGGTGACGAAGTAAGACCACATGTTGTATTCTGTTCACTGCCTGATCTGCAGGGGCGGGCAACATAAAATGATTGTCATGATTACACTCTACCGCACAACCAAACGCCAAAGCAGTAAATGTCCGCATTTTGCGGAATAAACAACGAACGTGTTGCGTGTGTGTAGTAGATCTGCACTTAAGCAGTGCTACCGCGTTTACGTGTCTATTTGGCATTCAATAGCCTTTCGGTGTTTTTTTTTTTTTCTTACACCATATGAGGCACAATTACCTTCCGTCCGTCCGTCTGTCTGTCTGTCTATGTGTCTTGACTGTTGACTGTTGAATAAGAAACACACAGAGAGGTGCCTTCAGTTTGTTGAATGAATGGATGAGGAGGAGGTGATCAGTCTTTGAAGGAGTATTCTCACAGAACACGCAAGTCATGCGCGCCTTGAATCAGGTGAATTATTTAATGGCCAATTCTGGAGGCTTTTTTTGTCTTCTTCTTCTTCGTCTTCACAAGATTTCAAGTCTCAACTTAAGAGAACTCCAAAGATGCCAGCATGATGTTAAAAGTGGATGTATTCAGCACTATGTGAGAGGAAACAACATTGGCCACCTCTGTGAGATAGGAAATTCATTTGAGTGTGGCGACAGCTGTTGTCCATAGAGTCAACAAGTCCAATTTGGGCAGGAACGACATTTAGATACTTTTTGTTTGGTTTGCAGTTCTGAAAGTCACTTTTAATAAATCTCATTTAACAAGTGATAAATTGATTGGCGCTAATCTTGTATTTCAGATTAGTTGTGAGGGGAACTATTTGAACGGATTTTGATTAAACGCTTATTGCGACTGCTAAGGCAGAGATTTTTAGTTTTTGATTAAACATTTTGTCGGCTTCGATTACCAACCTGCCTGCCATATAGCTTAAGCTACCTGCCAGCCTACACAAAAACCACACAGCAGCCGCTAGCGTTGTCGTGGTCGGTTCTTTTTTGAAAAACAATTTTAACGAGATGCCAAATTGTTTGCGGAATGAGATTGATATTGTTGGCTGATTAATTAGCAACAAGTGACTGACGAGACGAGAATAATTGACGGTAATGTTTTTAATTTTTAATTAACGAAGCATTCGGGCGGCTATTTGATGTTTAAATGCGAAATCGTGTAATAGTGGACAGGTAGAAATCAAAACGATACTTAATTAGGTGACTTCGTGGGAGAATTTTTGTAAAGGCTTGGCTTTAATTGAGGATGTTTGACCCAAAGATACAACTTGTTTTAATAATAGCTGTGTTGTGTCTTGTGTTGTGCTCCAGTTTAAGATTGAAAGATACATTTTGAAAGGGGAAGTTTTTTTTATTCTGAAGGCCTTTTATTAGTGAAAGATCTTTCTATAATCGAACAAGACAATTTTTTTCAAAAGTATGGAATTTATGTTAAGACAAGTCAAGGATGTCAAATAGTACAAGGAGGTATTTGTAATGGTGTCTACTCAGTAACAGATAATGCAATGGAATATGAATTTTTGTTAGGGTTGATTTACAAAAGTAACACCAAGGTTTAAATTTTAGCTTAGATTTGAACTGTCGAGCCTTTGAATATAACAGAAAAATAATTTCAAAATATAAATTAAGGCCTCAGAAATGCAAAGCCCAAAAATTAATTAAACAAATTTGAAATAATATAAAATGTCCCATAAAATCTCAATCCACTGTATCACCAAAAAATCTTTAATATTCTTTCTATTTCTTTTCTTCATTATAAGGTTATTCATCTATTCAAATCTTCTTGAGTGCGAGTGCATTGTATACAAATAAAATACACGACTGGGTTGCATGAACTTGCTTCTAATGTGCCCCATGACAATTTTGATAAAAATAAATTTTTCGAAATTCTTAAAAAAAAATACTTACCTTAATTTATTTGAGCTGAAAAAAAGTACGATATTAAAATTCTTGGATAAATTTAAATTTATGAGAATAAATTTATAAAAATCTGTTGAGCGGTTTTTGAGAAAAAAAGTTTTTTTTCAGAAAAAATTTTGAAAACATTATTCAAAAAAAAAAATTCAAAAACAAGAATTCATTAGTATTCAGCACACAATTATTAATAATTTTTGGAAAATTGGTATGCAGTATAAATAAAGCTACCGACACCTATACAGGGTGATTCACGAGCGTTGTGCCAAAAAGCTAGAGCGTGTAGGTTGAGTTGAGACAAGAAAAAAATCGTATGAGAAGGGGGGTCTATTCCCCCCCGTTTAGCGCGGGAGGGGCAATTTTCTGAAAAATTGACTTATTTTGTAAAAAAAAATATTAAAAATCAACGGCTTCGTTTATAACACCATGTTATACCTTTTTTGAAAGCCAAAAACTTCTTTAATTCTGTTTTTAAATTAAATTGTTTTAACGAATAGTTTAAAAAATATAAATTTTCAAAATCAAAATTTTGAAAAAAAATTAAAAAAAATAATTTTAAAACTAATTTTATTCAAAATTTTACGTAATTAAGTATAATTTTTGTTCTCAGAATTCAATGCTCCCATTAATTTTTAATCCAACACTGGAAACTGTACGGCTCTACGACTTTTTGTTGCCAAGGTATTCAAAAATAACCGAACCTACTTCTTAACAAAAACAAGAAAATCTAGCCTCACGGGATGGCAGAAGTGATAATTTAGCCAATTTTTTCGTGTTTTTGTGAAGAAGTAGGTTTGGTTATTTTTGAATACCTTGGCAACAAAAAGTTGATAATATTTTTTTTTACAAAATAAGTCAATTTTTCAGAAAATGGGGGGGAATAGACCCCCCCTCCCATACGATTTTTTTCTTGTCTCAACTCAACCTACACGCTTTAGCTTTTTGGCACAACGCTCGTGAATCACCCTGTATATGTGTGAAATTTCGAAAGAATCGGTTGTGCCGTTTTTGATATATTCGAAAGCAAAAGAAACGGTCCTATGGAAAATAGTGTTTTTAGACACTTTTCTAAATTTTTTTTTCAGCCATAAAAAACATAAAAAACTTCACTGATTTTTTTAAATCAAAATCAAATCCGTTTTCGAGAAAAATTAGCTTTAACATTATATGGCAGGTACCGTCATTTTTTGAGCTAAAAAAAACTTAAATTTCCCCTCTGTGCAATATCTAAATATGTAACTCTTCATCTACCAAGTTTGAAGCGATTCGGCCCACCAGTTTGGGCTGTAGGTGTCTATACATACCCACAGACAGACAGACAGACATACAGACGGACAAAATTTTTAGACCATCTTTCTACGTCTTCACTATCATCGTAATGTCATGTTTGATTGTTATCTCGAAACTATAGTATACTTATAGGTTATAGTACCTATAATCGCAAGTGAAAATTGTTTTCAAGTTTTGCATTTATTTTTATTTTATTTTATTGTTAATTAATTAAAATTTAATATATAATAGAGTATCTTTCCTCGATACTCGACATGTGCTTATCGTGCGGGCTGTCTTTCGTTTGCGAATTTGATGAAATTTTGGTAAAATACCAGCTCCAGCGGTATTAGTGTTGCAGGAGCTGTTTGTCTTGGTTTAATTTATTCGCCGCTTCAAGCCATTTTGTCTTAATTTCTCTCATTTTTGCATCACAGGGTCGTGATTCGTGAAATCCATGAAACTGTTTGTTGAATAAGTTTATTAATTTTTGTGCACGGCTTAGGTATAATGGTCAAACAAAAAACTGCCCTCAATATTTGTACAATGCTTACTGAAATACATATAAGTGGTCTTCAAGTAAAGAATTTGGTTTCTGAGGTTGCCTTCAATGGGTGGGTCCAACAATCAGGAATACATTCCGAAGTGAAAAAAGTTAACCAATTTGGACAGCAAGGTATTTTTCTGACACGAACAGTAAAAGGGCTTTATTCAATTCACTCAAACTTGTGTCAATTCTTTCCTTCATAGATTTCTAAAAATGGAGTTGTAGTTTTTAAGATTACTGCTTCTTCAACAATGACATTCATTATATCAGGCGGTTCAGAATTGGTTAAAATTGATTGATTCTTGTGAATTTATTCAAAAAAAAAAGATAAGTATACGCCGCAGTGAACAGTATTAAATTAAGCTTCAGCTAAACACAATGACAATTGAAAAATTATACGTTATTCAAAAATATATCCTATCCATGAAGTAGGACCAAGTGACAAATTTATAAATTTGGTCTTATGACCCACTGGGCAAAAGAGTCACCGGTGTCCTCGTAACCATTCCCCTTCTAATTCAAATTTCGTATTCACGACCATTAATTATGGTGCATTTTGAGTCTTGTTCGTTGTTATATGTTAACTTTGTCTGCTGAAAAATTTTGGCATTATGTCCTTGAACAATTTTTCCGAGCACAAACTGACTCTGTGTTGCCAATCTTGTGAACAAATTTCTTCCAAGGATCAAGTCTGATTATTTAACGTCAACGTTTATAAGCAATTGTCCCTTTCAATCTTCTTCTTCGAACAAAGATCTTGAAAACTATCACCAATCGTTCTCTAGATTTGCTGATTGCACACACTTTATAGGTTGATGAGTGGGCAATAGTTATTCAGTTGCTGAAACATCTTTAAGTCCTTTAAGTCATTATAGAAAAAAACCTCCAGCATATTTGAAAGTTCGGCAAAAACAAATATCCAAATGGTTTGTCTCGATATTTGTATAGTCGTCACAATGATCTATGCAAACTTCAAAAACTATCCAGCACTACACTCACCGGCGACAAAAATTTCTTTCACCATGATCTCTCGACAACCTTTACCCCATGACCCAAAGCCAACATAACCAAGCTGAAACCCTTTTTGTAACTTAATTAAAGAAAATGTGTTCTTATTCATGCCACACATGCAATCAATTGTTACACATCAACAGCAAACCACCTTACCATGTGCCATATGAGCAAGCACTCAGCTCCAGCATCAGGCACGTAATAGACAACACATCGACATAGTTCTCTCACCTCCTTGACTCCTTATACAATGTGTGCAAAAATTTTCCCGACCTGAACTTCAACAAATTAATTTAATCCATCCACCCATGAGTTGCAAATTCATGAAAACCTTGCCAGCCCAGAGTTAAGGAAAAAAATTAATTGCTTAACAAAATGTTTTGTACGAAACTCCTGACGCTACCCCTAAAAAATAACAGGAATTTTTTTGGTCAACTAACTGTTCTTTTGACAACAAAGTAGTCTTTCTTTTTGGTAAATTTTTATTTATTCAGCTCTGTATGGCTGATCTATGGTGCATCGGCCTATTAAGTGTGTCGAATTAAGGTACAGGGTGTTTCACAACTCGCTCATTTTTTTAAAAAATGTTTTAAAATGCTTTCCTTTGTGAAAGCTTTTTATCCTTTTCCCAAATGGTTTCAAATACTTTTCTATTGTCGATTAATTTTATAAATTTCTTTCTTGAGAGAAGTATCTTTTTAAACATGGAGGCTGTTCAACGAAAAGAACCTTCAGACCTCGATAAACTGCTCATAACTTTATTAAAGCTTTATTAAGCTAAAAAAAAGCTTTCTATCGTGCTTCGGTAAGGTGAATTGAAGCCATAAAACAATAGAAATTTTTAAATTTGGTTCCAAAAAACTTCAAATCCTTACTTTATAAACAGGACACCCGGTTTTGAATTTTTTTTTTAACACCAACTTGTGGCTCCTGGCTGGTTGAGTTTTGCCCCCCAAATGGACAATCTACAAGTACAAATCTACAAAAGTCTAGCAAAATTGACATCATCCAGCAACAAGTCTTCGTCGATGTCGTCCTAGTCTCAAAAAGAACCAAATCGAAGAAGTCGTCGATCGTTCGGTCGGATCCTCGACATGTTGTTTGTGGTCGGAGAATTCGTTCTCCCAGTAAAAGCTGGAGACCTTGTAAATCTTCCGCAAAGAAGTAAAAAAAAAAATTGAGAAAATCACAGATCGTGATTTATTCCTCGGGTTCAATTGACGACTCGGTGAGTTGAGTTGTGTTTTGCTAAATTGTATCGGTTTTATAGTGTGTGAGGACTGAGGAGTTCCTCAGGAGTTCTTCCATTATTTTTTTTTTGTTTGTCCAATTTTTTTTGTTGGTGTTCTCTCGGATTCCGTGCCATGTTGGTTTGTTGTGTTCGATGGTGTTACTTACTGCTATCAGCCACGTAGGTGCATAAAAGGTACATCATGCCTGAAACTGCAGCAGTGTGTTGTATATACGGTGTGCATCTGAAGGATTCTTTTTTTCGTAACTGTGGCTGGGGATTGAGACAGTTCTTTTGGGTGTTTGTATCATTACAGCCGCCCTTTCGTGCCGCTCTCCCAACAAAACCATCAGCAAAAACCTCTGGATTAAGTGTTTTGCATGGAGATTTCCTCTTTCTTTCTGATTTTTTTTTTTACAATTCTGTTGCACCATCATCCTGCTGATGCTGTTATATAGTTTGCCCAGAACCCAGACCCAAACTCAAAGCCAGCACGGTAGACTTTGGTAATTGAATTAAATCAATTCGAAGGTATACGATGTGAGTGGAAACAACTTGTAGCTGAAATTAGATTACTCCTGTGATACAGGTGCAATACCTCTTGTTTCTGTCCATGTTGGTTGTTCCGTATATGGCAATGGCAAGGACTGGGGGATGCATCCCAATATTGTACTTAAGAGTGGCTTATGGTTTATCTTGTGCATGGATGGCTTGCATTGGGAAATGTTCGCGCATGTAGCAAATAAAGAGGCCCACGCAAGACCTGCGCCTTGGTCGATGAACGATGTTCGTCGGTTTTTTTTTTTTTGGTCGGTATGCTATAATGGTGCTCTGATGGAAGACACAGTTCCTTGGTGTTGTATTGAGAAGGGTTTTTTTTTCATTGCTTTTTCTGATTTCTGTACGTGTCGCTTTTTATGGGCTTTTTTCTTTCATTGATTCGTGGAAGGAAAATAAAAAACAAAATTGAAGTCGCGATTTATTTGTTTCGACTTCGACTTTGTGCTAAAAATTGCCGGAGGAGTTTTTTTGTTGTTGTTGTTCGGTTCGCTTTCTTTGAGTGGTCGCTGATGGTGCTGTTGCTGCGCACTGGTGTGTTGGACAAAACAGTGTAATCGTGCCATTGGAGTTTATTGAACTGCTATTGGGCTGAAGCAGTGGAATGTTTTTAATTTGTTTATCTCATTGCGAGAGGAACTCACATGGCTTACATTAAAAAAAAAAAGGAAGAAGATGGTTCAATTGGAATTAGAAGTTACTTGAACATGGGATTGGTTTAGTGCCTTACGGGATATTTTTTCTTGAATGTGTTATAGGTCAACAAATCTTCTCTAAACAATTCAGAAAGTGCCAAATCTATCAAACCGCTGACCAATTCAAAAGGCCGCCTCAATTCGATACTGCAACAGAAAAAGAAGCTATTTGAAAGGCAAACTACTTCAATTATTTTGATTAAATTTTTTGAGAACAGTTCATCGGTTTAGAATTCACTCAACCTAGTATTAGATACAAAAATGTTTTACCATGATATGGTTCATTGGAGAGAAAAATCTTTTCAAACTTGTATGCATTGAGTTGTGCAGAGGCGGTGGCAGGGCCTTCTGATTTTGAACATGGTTGTAGGACGGGCTGAATGACTAAATGAGTTTTCCATTTATGGAATGAAAATTTAGAAGTAACTTCTTGAGACGAAATTGCTGGAGAGTCCTTCCTTAACAGCATCAGACTAGAATTTGGAGGCATCAGCAAAACATCATCTGAGCGAATATTTGTGATGGAATCTAGAATTTTTTTTCGGTTAACTTCTTTTTCAGGCACGACATTTTTTACTGGCAAGCAGATCGAAGCTGTCTATTCTGGAAACTTAATCAATTCGTTTTTTATAAATGTGAGACAATTTTTGTTTTTGAAAATAAGACCATATTTCAAACTCACAGCAAATAGCAACAATTTTGAGAACCCTTTGGCAAAATGTCTGCGTAATGGCGAAGATCCTACTAAAAAGTGAAGGAAACGGTGGTATGCAGTCGATGCTAACCAATTGGAGAAACTACTTCAACCTATTGCTTCACGGAAAGGTAATGCGCAACACGAAAGTCAGTAAATCAGGAACTTGGGAATAAAGGCTGAACTATTTATAATGGACGGAGACAAACGGAAGCTAGTGTTAAAACTAAACGAAACGTTGCAGTCCAAACTGTGAAATGAACACGCACCCCATAATTGACGGATTACTGCGCAAGATGACTGTGAGCTGTGACAGTACTCATAAAGTCTGCGTACCTCTCACTCTCATGTCCATTCATAGTCAGATGTCAATTTTTCGTCCGTAAAATGCGATAGCCAGAGCAGTTTACGTCCTTAAACTAAAACTGATCAAAATTTGACAAAAAGGAGGAATCCGCTATTTCGGGCATAAAATACGAATACAGATCTTCGCACTGACAACTTAGATCCGAAAACACATCCTTCCATTAAAATGTTGAACTATATTCAGGACTTCAGAAGTAATTAATTTTAAGTTCCGAAATTTGATTTAGGGTTTCTTCAAAATTCTGTTTTTTTTTTAGAATTAAAAGATTCTTCTCTGAAATATTGTAACCCTCAAAAAATTTAACCCCCCACGAAACTTTATGCTCTAGGCTGCAACTTGTGGCAGATTAAGCAGTCTTCAAGTTCCCAATTTCACAAAAAACATAACTCATCTCCAACCACTCCGTTCCTACAAAATGAAGTCAACTTAATACAAACATGAAGAACATACTTAACTTTCTCGATATTTCAAGTAGGTAACGTTACGTTATGGCTATAATCCGCAGGTAAAATGCAATCATCTCTTATGACTCCGAAGCAAATTTCAATTCCCATAAATCACAACTTCATAAGTCATAAAGAACTAAGGTAGGTATACTATAAGTTTTAGGGTAGGTTGTAGGCTCAATTTATATTTGTACTACAAAAATAGCAACTCTATAAGAAAAAGGTGGAATATATTTTGAAGAATATCGCGCGTGATTGAAACATCAAAACACACAACACGCCAATCAGTTGCTGGAGCCAGTGAGTAATGATGCACCACCTACAACATGTAACGTGTAGTGTGCCTGCCCGACCTGGCTGTGTAAATATAGTGTGCATGCCCCAAGCTTATACTCTTCTTATAGTTGTCGCCCTCTGATAGAAACAAATTGCGTGTGCACCCCCACAAGAGTCCCAATTTCCAACCGAACCGCACCGACCCGACCCTGCCATAAACGACGACGACGACACAAAAACCATCCAATCTCAGACCCTGTGGCTGTGGCAGCTTTTGTTTTTTGTTCCTCATCATCACCACCAACATCACTAGCGCTAGCGTTATAGCGCACGGTACGACGCGACATCATGTATCCAGAACATAAATCGGTGCGTGTAGATTCAATTAAAATGCAAATCACACTCAAAGCAATAAAATGAAAGCCTACGTTCGACAACTCGTGCCTAAGTTTTCAACTTGCATTTCGCAGTTAAAAGGCTGGGAGGTGACATGCAAAGCGCCGATGTTATTAACTGCAGTCATATGTAAATCAGCCATCAGGCAGGAGGCAGCTGGGCGTCCCGAAAGTTTTTTTTTTCTTCTCTTAATAATAACCTGCGGGACAAAATCTGAAAGAACGAATTAATTTGATTGCTAATTAATTGATTTATGTTAAATTGATCAAGTGAGTCATACAATGGCTGCCTTGTGATTTTATTCTTTAGTGTTGCACCTGCATTTTTAAGTGTCAAAGCTTGAATTGATGGATAACCATCAGGATGAGGCTCTTGTTTACGGAATCATTTTCTTAGCGAATGATCGATAGATTTGGAAATGAAATGAAATGAAATGAAATGAAATGAAATGAAATGAAATGAAATGAAATGAAATGAAATGAAATGAAATGAAATGAAATGAAATGAAATGAAATGAAATGAAATGAAATGAAATGAAATGAAATGAAATGAAATGAAATGAAATGAAATGAAATGAAATGAAATGAAATGAAATGAAATGAAATGAAATGAAATGAAATGAAATGAAATGAAATGAAATGAAATGAAATGAAATGAAACAAAGTTAACCAATCTTAATTTTGCGACTAAAAGAATTAAAAACACTATTAAAGATTGAGGAAAGAAAAATTATTTATTCCAAAACGTCCAAAAATAAATATAAAATCCCCCGATACAAGCTCTGGAAATTTCCTTATTTTGCCCTTTACACAGGGCACTGTCTTCATTCCATATGCCCATGGGTCATTGCTTGCAGACCTCATATATCAATCACTTGCATAACCCAAAAAAAAAAACCGCATGTTGTATTCTTCCAAGTGAATTGAGATTCAAGAACCAGCATCCCTATCCCCAACCCTTTTTTGGTTAGATAACATCAACGAAATGATATTCCAATGAAATTCACACCAGATCCAAAGTAACTGTGACAATAGAATTGCAAATACAAGGTGGACTGAATAGCTGATCGTTCACCCCATGGCTGACGGCTGTGCTTGAGAAATGCAACCCATTTAAGCTTGTGGAGAGGCCGCTAGCCCCAGCGGAAAAGTCAACGATCGCATGTAAATGCATCTGTTGTCTACAGGACAACGGACGGACGAACTGGCATACCTGCAAAATGTCACGTAGGCCCTCGGGCCTCGGCGGACATTGCTCTTGGTCAGTGAACCGACCTGATTGATTTCTCAGGAAGGATACTGCCCTCGGATCATAGGAAAATATTCACCAGTCCGTTATATTGTTCATCATGATCGATGTGAAGAACTCAGGGAATGGTCAATGAACTTGCATACCACTATTCAGTGTACTATGTACAGTTGCCATATGATCTCTTTCTGAGCGAAAGGCTTTTAACGAGGCCGCATATGGAGACAGGAGGTGATCAGCCACATTGACGCGACTCCATAGCACAAAATGAACGGAACATTTTGCATATTTGGGAAATTCTTGAGGAACGTTGTGTTGCGTGTTCATTTTGTATTACTATGTATCGAGATGATTGATTTGCAATTATAA
The DNA here is from genome assembly GCA_916050605.2 of Platycheirus albimanus. NCBI lineage: Eukaryota > Metazoa > Arthropoda > Insecta > Diptera > Syrphidae > Platycheirus > Platycheirus albimanus. Next base: position 13,659,103 of record OU696698.1, on the reverse strand, counting down.
ACGATCCCAGATGCATGTGTTAGCTTAGCTGATGCTGCGGTGGGAGTCAAGACTTTTTGAAGAATATTTTGTTCTCGAATGGCGGTGTAGCTAGGTAGACTGGAAGATGAGCTTGAATATGAGCACAGTCATTAATTTTGATATAGGCACCTGGTTTTTCGAAAACATCACTCACTCAAGATTTCTTCTCATTTTTTGATTCCAATGAAGTGAAATTAAAAAAAAAAAAAAAAACCATGCCAGTGTTCCCTTCCTACATAATTTTTTTTTTCTGGCTGACTAGGAAAGGAACAAAGATATTTATTTTAAGCAAGCACATTCAATCTTTCAATCTCCACGTCTCTCATGATTAAGCAATTACCTTAATGCCTTGCACGATGTCACCTTAGCTAAGCTGATGCACTAACAAAGAGAACTTCCATCCTCCACTATCCGTTGGACAAGTTTGAACATTTCGAAAAACCCAAACCTCTTTCCACTAGCCATAAGGCAGGCCATATAGCAACCTTTCTGCGGAACTCGTCGCATCGCGTCCGTCGGTCGTTGCGTATAGAGAAGCAACTGAAAACATTACAGAATCTCTGCTGCACAGAATGAATGAGAATGGACTGAGTAGACTTCGTGCTGTCCTTTCCGCAGATGTCTGAATTATTTACAAAAATGACACTTGACTCTCACCTCCATGTTGTTGTTGTTGTTTTTATTTGTCTGATGATGAGAGGTGATCCTCCCCAGATGCTTAACGCATAATTTTCAACTCCATTAGGTTTATAGACAAAACTCCTGCTTGCACACAGAATCACAACCATCATCAGTGCGCGATGCGATGCACATCGTGGAGTGGGTATATCTTCCAGACTATACAAGAGATGTGGTCAGCCTTAGCCATCATATCATCAACGTGATCAAGCCTATCATCAACATTGTCCATCGCAACGCATCGTCCCTATATTATAATACATAGGTAAGGTACTAACTTATTCTCTCTGGGAAGACAGTTTGGGGACCGCATCGGAGTATCTTATCTTGTTTGAGGTCTTGTTCTTGTTTTGTGGAACGTGTTTGTGATGATTTTTTTGTTGTTGTTGATATGAACCACCTCGAAGCTTAAACAGCAAAGAAGTGACAAAGTACTATTTCAGCTTGTTATTCTGTTCAACTGTCACCATGGTTCAAGCCTACATTTAGACGACGCGACGACGACAATCTGCATCCGTCGGAAGTGTTGGATTTGACCATCAGAATATATGCAAGTGCCAACAAGAAAAGTGAAGAAAGGGCCTTAAATTTGTTTTTAATTGATTAATTAAAATAAAATTAGATAATGCGAAATCAATTAATCGTTCATGCTCTCAAGAAGTGTCATTTGAATTTATTGATGAAATTCTTTTTCGATTTCCCAATTTATTGTTCCAAAGGTTACTCCAGGTCTGCGGCCCCTTCAATGTCGTCCTTATCGTATATCACTTAGTTCAGCCACCCATATCGTATAGGCAAATTAAATTAAAAAATACAGCTAACAATTTATACGATTATATAACTTTTGAATAAACAATTTTGCATTTCTATTTCAATTGAATCAGCAGCGTTAAATATACAAGATTTTTCATACTGTGTATTGTTTATTACCGGCAGTAACAAAATCAAGCCCAACTTGTGTAAGCTTAGATACATTATGCGTATGCGTTAGAAATAGGAAACTAACTAAGCTAAAGTTTATCTACCGTAAGATTGCAGCTCCAAGCTTATGGAGCATTAGAAATCACTTTCTTGATCTAATAAAATCGTTCAATAAATTACTTTGTGTGTGAAAAAATATTTGCATTTTCCATTTGGCGATTGTTATGGATGGGTTGTGCAGTTTTCTACTTGATGCAGATATAGATACTTTTGGTTTGATTTTTTCACCTTTGATTATTATGATTGGGATCAATTTTTTGAGTAAGCTATTTTGAATTTTATTTAATACCAAATCTGATGATGACACACTTTATTCTGATGTATCTAACGATTGTTTTCGACGTCAAAAACTGAACCGTATTTCGAATGAAAAACTTACGCAACTTCGTTGCTTCACAGTCTTCTCATAGACTTTCAAGGAATCATTTTTTTTCTCAGTTAAATTCGAGCGCATGTATTTTATTGTTCGTTATTAATTTTCACTTTACAAACAATTTTTTATGAAAGTAATTAGGTGTTTTAATTTTTGGAATCTCGGGTTTTTGAATTACACTCCCTATTTAAAAAAACACGTCAGTAAAGCAAATATGTTGATTAATTTCCGATATCACGATAGTGAAGTTCTATGTTGAATAGATTGAGCCAGTTCTAATTTGACAACTTAACAAAGAGCAAGAGATGCAGCCTTTTGCTTTGGACAGCGGCCTCGGGGTAGAAAATAAATAACTAACTGTAATTTGTTCCCCCGAAGCAGTTTTGTATGACCAGACCACGTATCCAGTTGAAAAAAGAAGTCTTTGAGAAATGATATTGTATTTATTAATAAACTATATAGTAGGTTCTCCTGATAAGTGGACCGTTAAGTGCGCCATCTATGGACGAAGTTCACAAACACTTGATAACAGAGTTTGGAATGGTTTTTATCAGATTGTCATGGGAAGCAAAAACAACAATAGAAGACATTTGATGTTGTAAAGTCGATAAGGCAACTAGCGCTGCCATTGTCGAAGTTCACAACTAAAACAACATGTTGCATGAAATTACTATAAAAATACATATAAAGGGTATTTTCTTTAGACGTGTGGTTTTCGAGAAGAAATATAACGCACATAATTTAATGGTATGGAAAATAATTTAGCTTTTTTATAAAGATAAGGGTTTGCCATTACGTTTAAAAAATGATTTTGGGAAAGTGGCCAAATAAATTCCTGGGAAATTATGTCGACCGAATATTGGACTCAGCGCGCGATATGTCGCGCAAACTGAAATATTATTTTAGTAGATAATAATTTGCAAACGTAGTTCAGGAGTAAGTCTATTTATTATGAACTGGCAAACCAAACTGAGCATAAATCAAGTGACAGCTGTCAAAACGAACAACTGAAAAAAAGTTTTGCTAGATTGAAAACCACATATCTAAAAAAAACACCCTTTACAATGGAAATGATACTGCCGGAGCGTATTAAATATTTAAATGTGATTAAATCAAAAACATTGCATATTTTTAGGAGCCTTGAAATGATCAAGTTTGGGTTTCTTGTCGGTCTCCAGAAAGGAGTCCTTTTCAGTATTGAATATAGTTTTGATTTCTGATTTGTATACTTCTTCAAGGAAAATATTTTTTTTTTAGACATTTTTCTCCCTTCTCTTTGAAAAAATAATTTTGTTTTTTTTTTCTTTTAGTTTATTAAGTAGTGTTTTTATTTTTGTTGGAATACATATTTTATTGCATTTCCCATTGAGCCAGTTTCAAGTTGAGCTAGTTTCCATCCAATGAACCATGTAAGTTCGAAATATCTCGAAAATCACCTCGTGACATTGCTGACCCAATAAATTCAACAGTTACATCTTACATCTCCATGCCAGAGAATTGTCTGTATATTTTTTCTTTTATGGGCCACACACATTGGGATATGTCAATTTAAAATAAATTGATTGGAAGATTCTCCATCGTTATAGGTATGTGAAGTTTGGAATATATTCCAAATCTAAGTTCATCGTCCAGACTCAAAGTTACTTTTATTAAGGTACCGACAACTGACAGTTGGGTGCTTGTACAGCGACCGACGACGTGCAAATATGCACCCAAATGTAAATCCACGAATAAATTCAAGTGAATATTTAATTCTTTTATTTCGGATTAGAATTTGTTCTGAACCTGTAAATCTATCACGTGGGGGCACTTAAGCGAATTCTGAATGAAGTTCCAAGAAGCATCTACAATTCCAAAGTATACATATAGTGTGAATGATGTATCTTTTCAAATAAAATTGTTAAATGAACGAAAACATCCGGTGGTGGACGACGACGACGACGACGACAATTAATTTTATAGAATTTTAAATGTTTGCGGTAAAGCCTTGATATTAAATTGATTTGGTCATAGCCTAGTGGATGGTCGTGTGCCTTTGGCTAAATATTTTATGTTGAAATTGTTAAATTCAATGAGGTGACTATAAAATTAATTTTCTTTTTTTAAATGGATATTTTTTTACAAAAAGTAAAATTGATGTTTTACGAGGAATTGATATCAAATAGTTCCCAGCAATAGATTCAGAGCTTTGATTTTAATTTCTCCACTTACATTTTTGGTTTTGAAACCACCCCTGAAGCAAGTGCATAGGTAGACTAAAGTACCAATCTTCTTAATTCAAACTTAAAGCTTAGACGGCATACGTATTCTGCAAATTCTATCGAGTTATTATAGAATTTTTCATCTCATTATAAAGTTTGAAGTTTGCAAATGGCTGCCTTGGAAATATTCGCATTATTTTGGAGTAATTTTAACCACTTTTTCGCACATTTCGGGGGGTATCTCGGCCATAAATTAAGTAATGTTGGTTTCATATTAGTCTTGAGTTCGGGGATTATTCGCGTAAACACGGTATTTTGCATAACCCAACAGAAAAAAAAATTGACGGTGTCAAATATTATGATCTTAGAGTCCAATTGACGTCGCCAAAACGTTTAATTAATCGACCAGGAAAATTCTCACTTCACGCAATTTATATTGCTTTGTGGCTTGTTGTTGGTGTCAAATGCCACCGCTACCAACTTGAAACAACAAATTGAATGTGTATAAAAATGGAATCTCCAAGATGCAAAGTTGGGAGCTAAAAACATATGACATACAACTTGTTGTCACAAAAACTGTAGAATCTCGTGAAAAGATGACCCAATCAGTCCAGTTATTAAGAATAGACATGAACACTTGACGTTCTATACTTATTTGAATAAAATTTGTATGCTTTAAATTCAAGATGGAGGCAAAAATGTATGGAGTCTCATGTACAGATTTTTCTCGGCTTTCAATACGTGATTTGGGAAATAGTCTCAAGTCTTAGGAGTCCTACTTTCTTAGAAACTAGGGAAAAGTATGAACACCAATTTTAAGAGTATGCCACTGCTGTTCCAACAGATTTCAAAAATCATCTACATTTTTATTTTTTGATGTCTTAAAATTATTGTTTATTTTTTTCGTACGCTTCGTAAAATTTTTAACGATTTGCCTATATTAAGCTGCTTCTTTCTAAATTTTTTAATATTCCAAAAACCAAAACCCATAAAGCGGAGTATATTAAAATCTATGGACTGAAATTTTACAGAAAAATTCACGCAACATTTCCCAGTATGACAAACACCAACATAAATCAAAACTTTTCTGAAGTCTTTCAATATTAAAAGGTCACTTTTTTCAAAAATTATGATTTCCTTCTGCATCTAGAAATAATCCCAACACCATATAGGAGAGCTTTGGAACATTCTTAACACACACAAAAAAGCCGATAATGCCACATCACTTCCCTCGATCTCATAATTAATTCAAAATGATCGAGCACAGATGATCGGAAAAAATAAACTTAAAAAAGGGGAAAACTTCAAAAGAAACCAAATAATGTGTCTCTTAATACACCTCATCCACTTCAAGTTCCGAATAAATCATTAAATCCAGTAGGAGCACCAGATACCACCGCCACTGCTGTCTCCAGTTTGGATATAGCATCAGCACCCGGCAAAAAAGGAAAAAAAAAAAAACTATCGCCAACAGCAGATAGCAGGGAAAGATGATGATGGTGATGGTGTTGTATTGTTGATTGGCGGTCGGGATCTTCGATGATCCTCATTAGCCCACTGCGCACGTTTGTGATTATTAAAATGTTTTTTCCATTAATTTTTTTTTTTTTTGGTTTTGTTTTTGAAATTTCTATTTTTGTGGTTTTTTGAATGAGTCTTGGAACTTAAAAAGTTGCATATCAATGAAGAAGGTTTTCATTGAGAGTCAACCGAATGCCATAATAAATCAGCACACAAACGATGATGATCGTGCTTCCCCCGCGATCCGATGGATGAGTCCTGTTCCTGGAGTTGTTTTTTTTTTTTTCAAAACTCCCTCGCGTATCCATATAATAGCGCACATGTGCGACCAATCAAACGATAACATTCATCATTTCAGGTCGTCGTATATGCATGAGAAGATGAACAATGTCTTCACCACAGCCAGCCGCCACAGACTTGAAGATGAATATTGAGCATGTGCTCCTCTCGTTTTCAGTGTTTCCCCGGAAGAGCATCAGCGAAAAGGGATTCCAGGGAAGAAGAAAATTAAAAAAAAAAATATTCAATTTATTAGTGCACAACCGAACTGTCCTGTCCTGGTGTACTTCGTATACCTCAATACCTAGTGTGTGCCTATGTGCAGTTATGATTATGAAATCCAATGATTGTCATAACTCACGATTTTCTAGTTTAAATAGATTTCTCTCTTGAGTTTTCGGGTTAGGGATATATTATTGGAGGATCATAATTTAAAATGCACGGGATAATTAAATATGAGAAGGGATTTCGGTAGGTGATCCACACCACAGAGTGGCTGGCTTCTTATTCGAAGATTTCTTTTTGTCTGGTTTAAATCAGGGAACATGATATACCTAGAATAGAATGGTGTGCTCAGAGATTCTCGGTTTTGAAATTTTCACGAAGGAGGAAGTATTTGGTTCATTCCAATTGGAATAAGATGATTAGGGTGAGACGTGAGACAAGAAGCCTATATGTTTGCCATTTTAGATGGAACCATTCAAATGCTTCCCAGGATTGTCACCTTTCTGGATGCTTATTGATTTGAATATTTTTGTTTATGCACTTCTTATGGACTGCAGTTGGAGGTGTCATGTCTTATTAGATTTCCGTTTTTCCACCGTGGGAATTTTAAACTAGGATACAGTTCTTTGTGACGGGATCATGAATATAGAAGTAGTTTCGTGTCGCTCAAAATGTTTGAAAAAAATGGGGTCGGTGGCAAACGTTGTTTTCCAAGTCTTCAATCGTCTCTGGCTTATCGGGGTGTAGACTAGCGATTTCACGGTGTTTGATTGCACGATCTTTGAGGCCAACTTTCAGGCCGAAATCGCGAAATTATGCGCTCCTTCAAAAAATCACATCAAGCAATTCAATTCAGGAACGAAAAAATTATTGATCATGGCTCTATAACCATCTCCATTGACAGTAACTTTCTGGCCGGCATTCTTTTCAAAGAAGTAAAGACCAATGATTCCTCCAGCCTATAAAGTCCTAATTGTCAGTTTTGTTGGATCTAATGGCCGGCGGGGCGTCTAAACAATGGCTTTTGAGGCACTTTTGCTCATTGACGTAGCCATATTCGTCCAAAAATGATCTTCATAGTTGAACAAAATTTTCTTGTAAAAAACGGGATCAAGAACCATGTTTTTCAAAATAAAGGGTGTTTTTTTAGACGTTTGGTTTTCAATCTACTCTTTTTTCGGAGTTGGTCTTTTTGACAGCTGTCACTTGATTTATGCTCAGTTTGGTTTGCCATTTCATAATGAATAGACTTACTCCTGAACAACGTTTGCAAATCGTGCAAATTTATTACCAAAATAATGGCTCGGTTCGCGTGACGCATGGCACGATGCGTCCAATATTCGGTCGACATAAACGCCCAGGAATTTATTCGAGCCCGCCGCAGCCACTTGTCCGAGATCATTTTTAAAACATAATTGCAAACCCTTATCTTTTTAATAAAGCTAAATTCTTGGCCATAACATTAAATTATATGCGTTTTTTTTTTGTGTTGAAAACCACACGTCTAAAAAACACCCTTTAAATCTGCGCAATTTGCATACTTTGTTCAGGCTTCAGTCGATTCATGTCATGATAAAATAGCAAACCAAACAAAAATCACGTGCCAGATGACAAAATGGCTGTCAATGAAAACATTGCTGCCAACTTGAAGTTTTCTATACCTAAAAAAAAAAACCTTTTTATTATGCCATTCACAACTTTATGCCCAACGATTCAATTTTTAAATATTTTGTTTTGAGAGGTTAAGGTTTTCCAGTACAGAAGTGCACTAAAAGGTAACGTGCATTTTTGTCTGCCTTGTGGAAAACTCTACACAGAAGTTAAATAATTGGCCTCTTACCCACTTAACAATACTTTCTGGTTTATCATTTGTCGTAGTTCTGGGTGGCTTCATCGTTAGTTTTTCCACTGAAACTTTGTGATGATCACCTCCTCATCAACATCAGGTAGCCTTAACTTGGGCCACAATAAAAGATATGTAAATGATATTAAAACAAAGCCCAATTCCAAATTCCTGGTACTCTCTCTCTACAACAAGTGGACATTTGGACAGAATACTGTCTTCCCAAAATATACAAAATAAAAGTCTTCAAATTCCGGGTAAAAGTGTCCGAACATACTCTCGTAGATATACGTATATCTGATTCAGAAGTCAAACTACCAACCGGTCGCGGTCGGTGGTGAGTGACATGACTTTGACAAGACATCCCCACCGCACCGCTTCTGATTTGGTTTATCTCACCTGTTTCGTTACGTTGTTGGGGCAATTAAATACCATGAAATGCCTGACAAAATGGCCAATTGAGAATCAGCCAGCGTAGAGTCTCGTCTCGTCTCGGCCACTTGTTGCGCCAAACCACTTCACTCTTCCACTTATGATATCATGATGACGATGATGACCGCGGCGACAAGCGTAAGACAGATCAAGATGTAGCTTCTATAACCATAGTGGCGCGGGTACTCCTCACTACACTGTGTATGATGCTACTGCTGCTGATGGTGGCAAATGATGACGAAGATTCTGAAACAAAGATGATAATGATGATGATGGTCTCATGATGGACGCAGGACGCTCATTATGATGATGTTGATGATGAAGATGCCACTGGCACAGCAGCAGCTTCTGATTTTATTATGAGATGCGATGAAGATACAAATTATTTCTTTGTAGCTGCGTTTTACTATCTTTATTACCTCGCAGTGCTCAGTTACCTTTAATGGTTTCATTTTACTGGGTAATCTCTGGAGGAGGGATCTTCTTCGTTTTTTGCTTGACCGAAAGACCGACCGCGACAGCGAGACCACCAGTTTTGTTGGGTTGTGCGTTTTATTAATTGGACGTGACTTAATTTATTTTATTGCCTTTTCCTATGAAAACGGTTTCAAGTGTTCTTAGAGATGAACATCATATTCTTTATGATGAAGAAATTTGATAGCTTCCACCGGCTGATTTTAGATTTCAGAACGTGGGATTTTTCACATTTGTAGAGATGAATCCTTGACATTTTCACAAAGTTAGAGTTTTAAAAGTTTAGCCTATTCCAAAAATGGTATCGAACGAAAAACTGACCTCATTTTTCAGCTTCATTTAACGACAATAATATTTCGCAAGTGCAAGCTCTAATTCCAGATAATTGGACACCGGAAAGATACAAAACCTATAACAAAACATTGGCAATTGCAAATGTTAATTTGTTTATTGCCACTGTGGAATTGTGTGGTGCATCCACGCGTTGAACAGATGTTTCCTTCAAGAGACCTGTAGTGTAATACCTGTTGGCTTTGTTTCTTGTTAGCTTGTTGCGACATATCAGGAGCGTACAACTTTTTCTTCTGCATATAGCTATGTGTAGCTAGTCTTGTTGACTTATTGTGGATTAATGCCGCTCCCGCATCGTTCAGCCAGCGATGTTCATCGGCTTCCATTGTTAATTTGTGACATATGAGCTCAGCATGAGTGTGTATAACCCAATGTATTTCTTGAGGTCTTGAGAGTGTCTACACCTGCACATTAGCATACTTACCGCTGGCTGCTACTATTCCTGTAACCATTGCTCTGTGGATGCTGTACCTAGCTGTTTCTGGTGGGTTACCCTAATTTGGCTAAAACACAAAAAATATAGTTGCTCCTTCGCCGTCGTCGTCTTGTGTTATGTCACAATCACAATGAAAGAAACTACTTTTTGGTGCAGCAGGTATATGAATGGCTGACTCCAAGATATTGTATGAAGACATGTGTTGTCGGGTAATCGAAAGGGACTCATCCGTAACTTTTCTTTTCTATTGCAAATAAAATAAGAGGATAGAGTTGGAAGATGAAGACATATTATGCATCTTACTTCAAGGCTGGTGCAATAGACCACAAAGTGACATAACAACATTGGTGTTTTCAAATGGAAATCCATCGAAGAAGTTGACTTAACCATTAAAGTGTATTATTCCTGCAGTTCTTCACTTGTTTGTAAATAATAGTTAAACTATGAACAAACATTCATTTGGAATCTGATCTTTCAATGAGAGTTGGGTTTAGTGGAAATTCCAAATCTAATTGGAATTTCTTGACTCCAGCTAGCTAATTGGATGTTAACGAGCTGGTTCTTGTCTCGGATAATGGGAATTTTTCATTAATATTCCAACAATCTAATAAGATGGTATTTCAAAGTTAATACGTGTTGGCACCGTCTTAAAAATTGGTAACTATTTGCTGCAACCATATTCTTATATGCTGTATGCGACTTTACGTTTTTGTATTATCTTTCATTCTGGTTCGATATTTTAAAAATAGTTAATGCAGCACAGAAATTCTTGCAAAAATCCAGGCTTAGTCTAGAATAAAGTGTAATTAAACTTAATATACGCGAAAAACAATGTTCTGATCTAGAAATTTCAATTGAAAGGCAGGGAAAAATAAAAATGGAGATAGTTATGCCCAGGGGAAAAGGCACAAGATGTTGGTTTGACGCTGGAAGAAGAAATATACAAAGATCCATGTTAGAATGTCAGTATACATTTTACACTGAACTTATACATCGGTCTAAGGCCATGGAAGGCATTACGTCAGTTTTCTCGGCTGTTACACGAAAATACAACTGTATTGAAGGGAAAAATAAATGCGTTCTGTTGTTCAATTCCATCAGTTTTATATAGGAAATTGTCACATGTTAGCTGCAAAAATAAATTAAAAAGATTGAGACTTTTGAAATTTGTAAAACGAATTGCTTCTAAGTGGCATCATGTGAACGAATCTATTCAAAATCAAAATTAATTAAGACTTAACTAAGATCAATTGGAGCACACAAAAAATATAAATTTCAATGATTTAATAGAAACATTCAGTGCAATAAAAGGTCGAAAGCACCTTTGAATAAAATTTTTTTTTTCGAGTTTTGTACCTACGCTTGCTTTACCGTCCCGGGTGCCACTGCCTCTTAGTCCACCCGTGCAGCGGTTCAAAGTGACAATTATTGTTCTAGGGGTATACTGTTTTCACGTCAGCAGATATGCCATTAGGTAAGATAAATGACTATTGGAACTCCTGCATCAAATGATCTTCAGATTTCAGCAAATGAAAAATTTCGGACTCTATAGAATTCTCGGGTCCAGATCGATGGTGCCTAACCCAAACTCACTGGTAGAGATCAACTAGGTCTAATGTGAAAGGGTTCATATACGTTTGAAAATCATTGTCAACAAGATTTTACAAGCGGCTTTTAAGAAACTCAAATCTCTGTAGTTTTCGCAGTTCAAAGTTCTTCTTTCCTGTAGATAGAGCTCACGATGCTAGGGTTTTATTCGTTATTAAAATCTAAACACAAAACTTTCTTAAAAATAAAAGAACATCATCTAAACACACCTGTTTTCCCAATGAACATAACATCAAACCCTCACTAACTCTTTAACTTTACATAACAATAGATACTATTTTTATTTCATCCCAATACCTAAACATTAAGAATAAATTATTACTCAAAACATGCACCTGAATCTGTCTCAGATGGCGGCAGGCCCCCCACATTCAATTCTCAATAAAGTCATAGAAAAATATCAATATTTCCATCTCAGTGTCCAATCAAAACATAATTTTTCAAACCTCTTAATCAGGTGACAACATCGATACAATTTCAATCTGACGGCAATCCTAACATACGACTTGGCCGACTAGGTATACTCTCGTAGGTACCTCCAAGCTATCTCAAGAACGATTCTATATCTATTTTCCCCTTTGCTTTTTTATATGCCCACCAAACGACACCAAACAAATAAAAAGATAACGATATCAGAAGATTGAGATGAAAAATGTTTAATGATTGAACCACAAAAGGAAAAACAACCCAATCCCAAGGTGGCGGTGGTTCCTAAGAGGAAGGCGAAGGCGATGGTGATGGTGATGGCGATCGCGGATCGAAAAAAAGATACAATGTGCCCACATCAAATAATGGACATCGGACTTGGACAAAGCAACTCTTTTCAAATGCACCTTCCACTAAACAACGATAATGATGTAACCCCCCTTGTCTATAATAGTAACAGTAACACACAAACGGTGTGCGCTGTATTTGATCGTTAAGTGGAATTAAAATAATAATAGTAAATAGGATTAGATACTTAAAAGATACTTTCACCTTTTCGACTATACCTTAAGTTGGTCGGTGCAACAACGCCAACGATAGAAAAGAGAGCCGGTCAAAGGAACAAGTTGATATGGATTTCCCATTAATTTTCTCATCGTTAAGACCACCTGTATCGTGGCTGGCTATTGAGATGCGGGAGAGGTGTTCGATGTTAAAATTCGAACACAACAATGGACATTGGAAACAAAACAAAAATCAATGAATGAGAAAATTTCAAAGTATTTACGAATTCAATCCAATTCCTGGATTTAACATCATTTTCTTCTCAAGTGTTGAATTACATTCGATTATTCAAACTTCCACAAGAACATAGCTAAAAAGAATTCGTCAAAAATCGCAACAGGTAATGGCTGGAGATACATTAAGTATCTGTGAGATACTTTTGGTTTTCATGAATGGACCAGTTCACTGGGAAATATAAAAATACACAGAGTGATAATTTCCCGTTGTTGCCCTTAGTTTGAGACGAGAGGAGAAAATTCATCATTCACACGCACAGGTGGCAAAGGGAGGAGGATTTTGCCAGGTAGCAGTGTTACTGTAGTATCCTACCAAGCGAATTGGAATGGTTAGCAAGACAAGTTGTTGCTGCAATCATCATCGGATCGCATCTCATCATAGCCAGGAGCAGGTAGATGGAATTTTAAAGATTCTTTTTGCACTAGCATGTCGTGTGAACCTGTTTCGGTTTTTTTTTTTTTTTTCTTTTCAAATTAGGATTATGTGAACTCGTTTAGTTTTTTTTTTTTTTTTTGCAGGTTGTTTTTGTGAGATATCCTTTCGCCAGAATTGAGTGAAGTGAAATCTTTGTTTTGTTTATGGATTCCGATAATTCGCTTGTTGGGAGTTCCATGAGCACACCACCACCTACCTCTCTATCTTCTTTAAAACCTAACTGTTTGCGATTCTACTTTTTGTTAAGATTTCTGTTTAGCACGCAAAAAAAAAGTATCTTTAAAACATTTTGGTAAATAATAATGACAACCTTCAAACAAAGATATTTTATTGTGTTTTTTTTTTTGGTAAATTTACCTGTCAAAGTTGGATGTTTTTTTGTATTTTTTAAATCTTTTTGGGTTAATGTTTGGGATTTTTTTTATTGAAGGTAGGTAAGTTGTTTCTGTGGGAATCATTTTTAAGATTAAATTTTGTTTTATTTTCAGATTTGTATCTTTTCTTATTGGCGAATGAAATTTGAAGTTTTTTTTGTTTGACAGGAAATTTATTGTTATCTTAAGTGCTGTGCTGGTTGGGAACTGGATGCAAAAAAATGGTTTACTTAATTTGCATATTTTTTTTATTATGAACGAAAAAATGGGGGTCATAATTACTGCTACTCCTTAATTTTTTCTTAAAACTTAGGAGTCGTTAGGAGCTTATGAAACATGAAAAATGTTTTTCGATTTCTTGAAAAAAAAGTGACAGTAAATTTAAGATTTCTAGTTTGGATATTTATTTGGGTTTTAAATAAAGTTTTTAATGTATCTTCGTCTGTTTTTAATTAATTCGTGGAATTTGAAGGTTTTTATAAACTATAAGTGGGGAATGTGTTTTTTTTTTTTTTTGGTGGGGGAAACTTTGATAGCTTGACAAATTTACGCGGGAGATTTTCGTTTTTGGCTTGATAGACAGAAAGTATAGATTTGAAATAGATTTTCAATAGTTTGAGATGTGACAGTTCCAAGTGGTTTCTCATAAGCCACTTGACGTAATGTATAAGCCCTTTTATAGACAAAATAATAAAAATTCTTAAATTTAAAAAAAAAAGACTTTTTTTTAAAGTAATTTTTTTTTTATTTTTTTCAAAAAACGGTTTAATCTATTATTTTTAAATTTTTTTTCTGATAAAAACTACAAACAGCTAGAAGTTGGCATAGGAACTCAAAAAAATTGGAATATATTTTCGAAAAGTTTTTCAAAAAAAAATTGTTTTTTGAAAAAAAAACTGCTCCAACGATTTTGAAAAAAAATAATTAAGCATCAATCGAAATGAAATGGCTTACCTCATTATTCCAAAAAAAAGTTTTAACTAGTGGTTTTTAAGTGATCAATAAAATTTCATATCATTTTTCCCTGCTTTTTCCAAAATCTCAAACCCCAAGACCACTGTCACATATTAGAGCAAGTTCGTCTGACCCAGTCGTGCACTTTATTTCTTTTAAAGAGCACGAAAGAGCTCAAGAGTCTTCACGAAATTTTTTCTTCAATGGCTTAGCATCGCGATGAGCGCTCCATCTAGTGTCTACAAAGTCTCTAGACTGACACAGTAGATGTCCTTCACAACTCAATTCATCCCTTATTAGTCTACCACCCTCACCACTACACCCCCACTTGTCAACCACTGTTCAACTTTTTGTCCACAACCAATCTCTCGCTAAGCTAAAATCATAGTTGATGTACCTATCAAGCTTCTTATGCTCTTGGTATTTTGAGTTCGAGAAATTCTCGAACTTTCCCATAGCTGATTTTCGAGTCCTCTAGATATTTCCGAGAACTTTTGCAAGACTCCAAAATAATAATGGCGGACAACCAGGTCCAAAAAATATATTGCCGTTTGTGGTTTGTGTCTTGAATAATGCTTGATAAAGATAATGTGGTATCGTCATTATCGAACATGCCAAAGACCAAAACATTTTTTTTTTGTAATGTTTTAATTGGTGCTCAGAAAATGGATTGATAGAATCGTCCGATAATCAAAAATTAAGTTTTACAATAACTTCGGAATAAAAAAATCTCGTTAGAAACACTTGCGATGCAAAATATTTCATTTAACAAAATTATACGTCACGGGAGAAAAAATTGGACAAGTTCCAAAAATCCTTAAGTAGTCATAATATAATCTGGCCTTTCACCAATTCGAGCTTGGACCGGTACGATTGGGACTACCCTAAGTTGCAAATACATCTTGGATCGGAACTTGCATGAATTTGTCCCCATTTTTAGGTCTTTTTTTGTGTGTAATTTTTTCATACAATTTCAAGTCAACAATTATAAAAAGAAAAATGTTTTGAACCACTCTGCTTCGGGGTCATTTGAATTAACCTCTTCGGCCGCATGATCTACTGCCAAGGATGCAGTGACATTCCTTGTTGAAGCCTCTAAGCAAAAAACAACAACTTTGCGATGTACGATCTTGTAGCGCTCTCACTTCCAAGGTGTAATCATTTTTGATTCATATCTCTTTGAGTCTCTAAAGTCTGCAATCTCCAATTCATCGCTGGAAACAACCTCAACAAGCAAGAACCAAAAAAAAAAAAAAATTAAATAAAAGGCACAAGTTGAGCATTTGCACCATTAAATAAATAAACACCCACTTGTTGGTCTCCAAGTCCAAGTCCAAGACACAGCACAGACACAAACACTTGATGTGCCTCATATACCTCCGCCATCCTCATCAGATCAGAAATGGAAGCAGCTGCAGCACCGATCAGTTTCCAATACCGTTCAGTGTTATTCAGCATTCTACGGAGCAATTCCATGAGCGTTGCGTGGCACGCGAGATGAGATGTATATGAAGTAGTATCTGTATCCGTGATCCGTGATCCGCTTGGATTCAGTTCACTTAAAAAGAGAACCTCTCCCATCATCTCGAATAGTGCTGCGCAGTGAATATGTCAAGAACTGCACCGCAACCGTTGGATCAAGTTATTATTAATTTCCAGGCGTCAGACTGGCCACTTTATGACAAGAAATTGTTTCTTGCTTTCTGGCCAAGTCAAGCCAGGCCTTTGGCGCGCAAAAAAAAAGAAGGAACAAAATACGACCAAACACACAAATGTGTGGAGGAGTTATTCATGTTTAAATTTTTTTTTTTTTTAAGGTGCCACCACAGCGCCATGGCATGACGATATGGCGTGGATCTGGTTGCCAATCCCCTTTATGTGGAAGTGATCTGCGCAAGTCCACGTTCAAGGTGAATGTTCTGACATCGAATGCAAGAGTTAACTCTGGTGACCGACAAGGATTGTGGGTGTTTCTCTGTTTCTACCACAATACCGGCCGCTGTATACAACCAATAGTTAGGTACAACTTAAAACCTACTTCGATTGAAGATCGGAGGCGAAATTATTAAGTCGGAAAGAGAATGGCATCCAGTTCTCCATTCAGTTTAACCTGTCCACGGTTCAATTTTGTTTAATGAAAATTTATTTCAGTTCAAAAGAGCAGGGATACTCGGTGGCATTGCGATGGCGATGGCGGTGTGTCGTCTGGTTAGGGACACAAGAAGTCCTCCTCGTGTAGTACTTGTGAGCTCTATTTCCTTTTAAGGCACCGTATGGTCATTTTCATTATTTCCATTATCATTTTAATGAAACCCGGCCGGCTAAGAATGGAAATGGATACGTGTTTGTAGATTAATCATTTCATATTCCAGGGAGGCCAATTCATTACAATTTTATTTATATCGCATATCCAGAGCTATGGTTGGTTTAAATAATTTGGTCACATTCCGGGCATCATCCAAGGCTTACGCTGCCCGCCATGCTATCGCCACCGTGATAGAATTTGACATGGTTTCTCCAAAGTCCTTGATAAGAACCGGTGGTATTGAAGTTATGGAAATTGTGACACACTTAAAAGACTAATCGATTGAAGTACAAAGGTGAATTAAAAATGATAAATGATATTTTTGGCTGACTTAATTAATTTTTAATAAATTAAAAAAAAGATATCAAAATGAAGGTTCGATTAAAAATTTGTTTGAATTAAAAATGGAGGCCACTAAGATACGTTTTTATGTCCTTAAATTTTTTTGTAATTTTAAAAATTGACACTCATGTCATAGGGCGAGTGCGAGAGATAATAAGATGTCTAAAGATTAGTTTGCACTTTAAATGAAATTTGGTGAAGTAAACAAAGAAAAATGGCGGTTCCCTGTGACTATTCTATTCATGTGCTGTGAGTTTTCCTAATAAAATATAGTTCGTTGTTAGTTTCTATGTGTTCAATAGTCACAGTCTACCGCCATTTTGTAGAACTTTGGCAGATGTGCAGAATGCAACCAAAAACGCTCCGAAATTCATTACTTATACTATTTGGCCCCAAAGGAAGAAGTCGGTGTAAGATCACAAGATCTCGGTGGCCAATCGTGATCACCTCTTTGAGAGATAACACGATATGGAAATTTTTCCCGTAATAGATCGATGGTTTCGTTGCTTGTATGGCACGTAGCGCCGTCTTGTTGAAAGTAAACTTTGTCCAGATCAATGCCATCCAACTCCGATAGTGCAATCCATTCACCGTAGCTGTTGCTCCAGCTTTATGTTCGAACAAGTAAGGTCCATTGACCTTCGCCGGACCATAAACCGCACCAAATAGTTACTCGTTGAGGATGGAGAGGCTTTTAAACAATAAATCCTGGGTTTGCCAAGCCCCAGATGCTACAATTTGGCTCGTTGACGTAGCCACCAAGGTGGAAATGGGCCTCATCAGTCAAGATGATTTTTCAATGAAATTCCGGATCATTTTCATGTATTTTAAGGAACCAATCAGCAAAGACACGACGTTGTTGATAATGGTTATTGAAACATGTACCGTTCCATTATTTTTTATTAATGGCGTAGTTTCCACTTGACAAATGTCAAAAATTACATCTTCAAAAGTGACAACTACGGGCTATTCAAAATAACACCTCTTATTGGAAAACCCTTTACAAAGTGTAACTCGACAGTACTTTTCAAAAAATTAAGGATTTTTCAATTGGAGCGGGTAGATTTTGGTGACCATGTTGATATGGTGGTCTGTCAAACCGTTTGTTTATTATTAAGTTGCTGATGTCAAATCACCATGGCAAGCTATACGATTGAGCAGCATGTCCAAATCATGAGACTTTATTACCAAAATTAGTTTTCGTTAGTGCAAACGTTTCAGGCGTTGAACCAATTTTACGGTAGACGTGTTGGCCCTTCACAGTCGACTCTTCAACGTTTAGTGGCTTAATTTGAGAGGTATTGGTCGGTTTTCCGTCAGCCAACGTTTGTCAAAAGATGGCAAGATCGCCCGAGAACATCGCTGCGGTCCGTGGAATTGTACAACAGAACACGAGGCAGTTGATTTATATCCATGCACAAGAACTCGGTATTTCGCAGATGGTCCTTCGCACATACCCATACAAGATCCAACAGACATAGTAGCTTAAGGTTCATGATCGTTTAGAAAACGTGCTTTATTCGCTGTCTGGGCTTCGGAGCGTTGGGGAGAGGACTCCAATTTTAGTCAAAGAATCATCTTTAGCGACGTGATTAAGAAGAAAAATTGTAGTAAATGAAAGGACACCAGCCCACACGACATTCACCAGATGACAAAGCATTCTCAAAAAGTAAACGTTTGGTGTTTGTTTTGGGCCGTTGGCGTCATTGGCCCGTACTTTTTCCAAAACGGTGTAGGTGAGGCGGTAAATAATTTCTTTTGGACCAAATTGAACCATATGGACCTAGTCGTCTTGTGGTTTCAGTAGGACGTCAATTCATATGATTTGACTAGACTTTTTTGTGTGAGGTTCCCGGAGGTCTATGCCTATAAACTACAATCGACCAATGACCAAGCCTGACCTATGCGCATGAGTCATTGAAAATTGGACCACCGTACCTTAAGAAGCCGAGGTATGGTAGGTATCCTGAATCCTGCCTTCCTAGCTTCACATATATCGTAGATGCCTGTTGGTTGATAGCTTGGACATCATCCAGAACTGTGTTGCCACCTAGATAAATAAGTATCAGCATTTCGAGAGCCGTTTTTTTTTTTGAGTTTTTTGCAATTTTTCATATTTTGCCCATCACACTGCACTTACCTGGATCGAAAATACCGATTAAAGAATCAGTTCAGGATTATATACACAAAACAAAAACAAAAAACGGTCCAGAAATATGGGCTGCAGGTGCCTATTTTCTTATCACCGTAATGTGATGTTTGATTGTGTTCCTGAATTCGATTTGGCCCTTATGTATCACTTTAATCTTCAGTGAAACCTGTTAGGGATAACTTTTTTAAACAACAATGAATAGGATAGTGACGTATGGATTAGTCCGGAATTCCTTAAATTTTTACCGATAATAAACAACACACTTCCGTGAATTTATCCTAAAATGAAGATTCTTTTTTCTGCAAAAAAAAAAGAGGATCCTTATGTCCTGCGTGTATTGAATTCTCTTATGCAATGTTTATGTCCTTCCTATCGTATGGTCGATTTCTCGGAATCACTTTGACCTATAATCCCATCCCATCTCAAATCAAAAAGATACATAAAGAATAGAAAGATTGAGGAGGTGGAATCGTTTTATTTTTCTTATTATTCAACAAAACTACATGAAAAATAGAATCCTTAAGAAAAATCCTTAATAAAAATGATTGATCAGCATCATATTGTCTTCAAAGAAAAGGATCAACTACAAAAAAAAAGTAAGATAATATGTAACAACATCGGAAAGGATATCCGGTAGCTGCAGGTACCTATACCTAAAGGTTTTGGCATGAAATTAGGTGCAATATTGGTTTTCATTTATTTGCATGGTACCAAAAGGATATAATATGTAATTGGGCCAAGTGCAATCACCATTGAAAATTAGGTACATCCTCAAAACGAAAATATTCAAATGTGTTCTTCCTTAAATTCCAGACCTAATTATTTGTTGAAAAGGTGTTTATGAATCACAAAAAAAAAAAAAAAAACTCAACCGGAAATCCCTCACAGCAATCCCTAACCTAAAATGGTACAATTGCCCTGACAGAATCCCAGACAGAGGATGTATGATGACGAAAAAAAAGGAGCAAAAAATTCCTTCCTTTTCCCGTCTGAGTCTGCATCATGATGGAGATGAAAAGGTTACACCTGTTTTTTATGAGGATATCCTTAGATTCCTTTATTTTTAAAGTTTAATTTAAATTCTTTTAGCTGTTTCCTTTTACTAAAAAAAAGGGAGGTTCGGTTCGGTTCGTCGAACTATGAAGCACTCCAAGGATATGAAATTCTTATTCTATTCAAATTGGGCCATCACACACAGATGTGCATACTACACTGCCGAGGACAAAGAGCACTTCTTATGGTAATATGCAGCTCTTCTTCCGTTAAACCGAAATTCAAAAAAAATTTATTCACTCAGGTGCACCAGCTGAACTTGTTGCTGACATATGTGACGTACCGGTCGAATGGTGATCATAGACCAAATCCACATTAAGCCAGGCCAAACCGACCATAGAGTCCAAAGGAATATTATGTAAGTGGAATATGCTCTTGTGGTGCACCGTGCTCATTTGACCAAGAAAACAGGACACCACCATAATATCAGCAGTCTCGTGTGGATGGCACGAGCGCGTCTCATTATTCAAATTATTATTCCGGCGTGATGGAATGGTGCTGTGTGCAGGTTCTGACCAAAGTATCGTCTCACTGTCATGCACACACCTTAAAAACAGTAGAGACAAAAAGAAGTGCATGGTCAGTGGACCGAAACTGCAGATAGGGGTGCAGAGTGTCATTTCCCATTTCTAAGCGCATACAAATTCTTCTTCCTTGACTTTTGGTAGTAGCAGTGGATATACTTTTCCCCGGACCGGAGGAATGCCAGTATATTAAGGGTGTAACAGATAAGGTGCCTCGTCTTCCTAATGTACATATATTGCAGCAAGGTGGTGGTTTGGACAACGCGTACAAGCGGCGCGGCGGCGTACAGGTACAACGCCAAACCAAGCACGCGTGTACCATACGTGAAGTGCATTCTAAAACAATCCCGATGTACGGGATAAGAGACATCAGCTAGTGGACATGGAATGTGTCCTTTATTTTTGTTGTGTTGTAATTTGTTGGACTAAAATAATTATTGTTTTGTATTTTTTTGTATAGGGTTGACTTGTTGGTATCTTGAGGGGTTAATAGCTAGGATACGAGCAAAGTAGTGTCAGGTGCTGGGATGTGTGGTGCGGGCTTCGCTATGCATAATGAGTGAATTACTTTTGCCACGAGACCAGCATAATAAAGGAACAACAACCTGCTGTTTGTGACAGGCTAAAGGGATGTTTTTTTTTTTAATTTGAATTAGAAAATAAGTCATTGACTCATCCTTTTTTAGAGGAAAACAATGTGGACTTAGAGGGAAGCTAAGTGGTTTTACAAAAAATGTGCATGTTGAGCACATATTTGATAATGGAACATTTAGAGGGAAGCTTCTTCGGCTTTTATCACCATCTTAAATTATCTGTTCAAGATAGAGTGAGCAACCCAAGAAATATGAAGAAGGAGTATGAACACTAAGAGCCAGGCTATCAATTCAAAAATATCATCGTGCAAGAAATACAAGGTAACAGCCTAGGGAAGTTATATGTTCCCCTTTGTTAGAAGACAGTTTGACAACACCGCTTCAATCATCTATATGGCCTCGAAAAGGTTCTTCGATGACTGACTTCGTTGCATCAACTTTAAACGACAGGTTGGAAGAGCAAATTTCATATTAGACCCTGATATCGCTGTTCTATGAGGCCAAGCATGGTTTTCTTGCTATATCCTCACCAAAAACACTCGCTGAAGTGAAAATTAACAAGAATATCCTTATGAGAACCTAAGTGGTTGATTTTTTTGGCATAAGCCGAAGGAATGCTTCAACTTGGGATCTAGACTGAGAATTTTTTCAGCAGCCTTTTTATGACAACATTTCTTCCATTTTATTTTCAGTATTCACGTAGACTGGTTTCTCATCAAGTAAGCCTTCAATTTGGCGTAGTTTCTTAAATTTTAGGCGAAAATCTCCTCTCGGATTAATGCCTGAGCACAATGGTGTAGCTGCAGCAGTAGTACGTAGCACTGTCAAAGTTTATGTCAAAAAAAGTAGCTCAAAAGTAGTGAACACAGACAAAAATCATGTCTGCCATTTCGTTTGTTGTTTTTTTTTGTTACAGCGCAGCACATTCGTAAGGTTGGAGTTGACTTGTACTTCAGCTACTTTATATGCTGCATATGCAACTTCACATTGCAGCCGTGCAGTACGAATTCCGTAGATTTAACTTTAACAGTGCTATACGTACGACTGCTGCAGCTACACCATTGGTGCTCAGGCAGTTTATCTCCTCAGAACCGTGGGTCCTTTTGACTACTGGATTATGATGGTGTACCACATGTTTCAACTAGTTCACGTTACACGAAAGGATTGCTCCCACAAGAAATTTGTACACACGAATTAAATCTAACAAGCAGTGATCCCATCTATTTCTTTAATTATATAGAATTAAGGAAACATCTAGGTTGGAACGATTCAGCAGTAAAAATGATCAAATTTGAAAGGACTAGCTGTTTGGGAATTCACGCAAGTACTTGCGAAGTACGGATACTACAATGAACTCAACAAGTCTGAAACTACTTATTTCGGAAATTTTTTTTCAGATCTTTAATTTCTGCTGCGTTCACTATCTTTAGGAAATCTGCCAAAAAAAATACACTATAGAGTATTCGATAAGTTCGATACAGTGAACTCGTAAAAATCAAACTTGTTCACCAAATCGAGCGGGAAGCTGCATACATGTTCACTTTATCTAGCAGCAAGGAGCTGGAGTTGAAAGCTCGTGTTCATTCTATCAAGACTTTTATTGTTCACAAAAAAAGGTTTGTGTCTTCACTACACTGGATTGTTCACTATAAAAAGGTTCACTAAACTGAGAGTCCGCTGTACTTGTTTGTAAGATTTCCGTGATATACTTACTTTGAGTGCAGAAAATGGCAAATGTTCATTGCTTCCATTCCCCGTTGCCCAATCGTTTAGTTGCAACCACCTGCAGCTCGTATATTGATTTCGAATGACCAATTATGAAGCATTAAACTCAAAACGTCGATCAATTTTATTGCTACAAAATATCAATCATCCATACCTAACCTAAAAAAAAAATTCTTCCTCTAATTGCATTCTTTGGCGATTCCAAGAATATCCAAAGTTCTCATCCATCCAATTCTACTTTATCTGCGAAAGCTATTCATCATTTCGGAGCTCACAAAATCAGACAACGAACAAAAACAAGGACAACTCCTTAAAAGTAATTAAGCGAAACATACTAGCTACTGACACATCACACCGGGCGTAAACATTATAAATATTGAAGCGAGAGTGTGTGTAGTGCATAACTATACACCATGCTCCTCCAGTCCACTTTTTTGTTCATACTTTGGCGTCAAGTGGAGTGTCAGTTAATTAATTGCACATGAAATTGATAGCACCTCTAAAAATTCCCATCACAAAATACAGCGGGGAAGGGGAGGTGGGGAAGATTGAAGCTATTGAAGATATTGCAACAGAATGCCCCCAAGACACCTAAATTACTTCAATTTCATCTCGATGCATCATGAAGAACGTCCTCATCAGTGATGGTCCCTCTTTCTAAATGATAACCCAGCCATATATGAGAGGACTTAATATTTTTTTTTTTTGCTGCATCTGTAACTCGAGCAGTAAAGGACTGATTGCTTCTCCACCTGCAACAGTTCACAATCCACATTACGACTCTTCTCTGACTCTCATATACAAGAATATATCGTCCGACCAAGTGGCATTTTGTTTTTATTTATTTGTTGCACGAAGTGACATGGATTTATGTGCAGATCACAATTTCCCGCACATCAAAATCGGGCTCCAGCACAGCTCCCAGAGTGCAGGAGTGAGTGCACCTTTTGGTTCAGAGATATAGAAGTCAGGAGAGTGTTTAATTAATGAACGTCGTGGAACGTAGCACCAGAAGCCATTACGACAAACGAAGCGAACAGATGAATTCCCTTATTATGTCCAAAGTCAATTTGCCTTCCATTTTAATTGCCGGGGCTTTCGGTAAGACGCTAGCTATGCAGAGACCTGAGCTCACTGGACTTGGACTGAACTTCAAACGTCAGAGTCAGACATTGTCCAATCTCTACTGGCGACCACTATACTTCTCTAATTGTGCGGACACAAGTGTAGCAGAAGTAAAGCAGCAGAAGCCAGATCTTCTCATCAGCAGCGGTGGAGGATCAGCTTCAACATACTCATTCTGAGTGTGTAAACAGGGTTGCCAGGTTCTTATTTAAAGAAAATTTTACAAAACGCTGCATCGCTATAAAACTAGTTGTGATGATCGAAGCTCTGATGTAAATTTATAAGACCTTGAGTTTTGAAAATATTTGATCAGTCTTCAAGAATATTCTTTCGCTATGATCTTGGCCGAACTAACCGTTAAATAAAAATTTACTGTCCTGAATTCTCACATTTCTAACATTCCTGGCTTGGTGCAGTTAAAATTATTTAAAACTTAATGGAGTTAGGTTTGCTTCCACCAAGCCGGATAATTTTCTTTAAAAAAAATTAAACCTGGCAACACCTATTTTGACTTCAAGTATAATTTATTGGTTTCAATCTGTGGTCTTGTCACCGCCGTGAGATCTTAGTTGGTCATTCATTTCGAGGCTGGCCAATATGATTTATCACTTGAATGTGCTGCAATAAAAGCGCAGTAGTTGGTCATAATCCGAAGTGGGCATCCATTAAGGATCGGATCCCCACATAAGTTATTTATAAACATTTATATATACAGACACACTTGCGGCCGGCGGTGTTGTGCTTGGTGGAAGTGGAATGGAAATGACATCTGTTCCAGTGGTTGATTGCATTATGCGATGCATCCTATATTATATATATGATGGAATGCCTATATGCAATGAAATTTGTTCCCCCTTGTACTCCTAGCAAGAGGAAAAGGACGATCGCGATCACCCTCTTTTGATAATATCCTGAAGTAAGTTTTCAATGTTTGCAGTCATATCAGTAGGATAAGTATAGTTCCAGTTCTTTTAACTTCCTATTTTGGTGCAGTATTTGTCCTGACATATTGGTAGGGATAGGGAACAGTTGAATTTAGATCGATGAAGAAGGGGGAATATAGAACGCGCATGCTTCATAAAGTGTAGCTATACTTACAATGGAATTTGACGCTTCTTTATTTTCCTTCTATTTGGGGACAAGGATGTGTGTTAACTACCAGCTGTGCTAATAGCACATCAGACATGAGTGTATTGTTGTAAAGGAGGAAATCATAGAACGGAACGAGTAGGTGCATCATCAAAATGAATATGCAAGCGTGCAGTGAGCTGTCCTACAAATTATGCATATTTCACCATTATCACCTGCTTTAAGGAAAGGTGCTTTTTTTATATCTAAATGAGGATCCTGAATGAAATGTTAACGTTTCAAGTGTCACTTTAATTGATATTTAAACAAATTAGTGTCATTGTTGCAACTTATTTCCACTCTTAAAAGTATTGTTCGCTGTGTGGAAGATGGAAGCGTCACAACATTGTCAAAACAAAGCCTGGGCTGTCACTCTTTTGTCTGGAAACCATGTGAAACATCTCAAAAACAATTTCACAACCAAATGTGCTAGGCATCTTAGACGCGAGTAGAAGTATATAAAACGTTCACATTGAATTCAACAGTCGAGTTTTGTGTCACCACAGCCAAAATTGCTTGGAGTTCTGACAAATACGTCCGAAGACGAGAAAAAAAACTATCATTTCACATTCGTGTCGTACGGCTTGAAAACAAATCTCCGCTTTAACATTAGAAGTTGAGCTCAAGTGGTATATTGTTTGTCTTCAGATTGGTGTTCTCAAAACTCAATAGACTCCCAAGGCTTCTGAAAGCGAGGTTATAAAGGGTGTTTTTTTTAGACGTGTGGTTTTTAGTCTGGCAATACTTTTTTCGGAGTTGGTCTATTTGAAAGCTGTCACTTGATTTATGCTCAGTTTGGTTTGCCATTTCATAATGAATAGAATTACTCCTGAACAACGTTTGAAATTCGTGCAAGTTCATTACTAAAATAACGGTTCAAATAATGGTAACGCTAAATTATATGCGTTTTATTTCTTCTAG
Organism: Platycheirus albimanus; assembly: GCA_916050605.2. Taxonomy (NCBI): domain Eukaryota; kingdom Metazoa; phylum Arthropoda; class Insecta; order Diptera; family Syrphidae; genus Platycheirus; species Platycheirus albimanus. The sequence continues at coordinate 13,632,822 of OU696698.1, read as the reverse complement.
AAAACCACAAGTCTAAAAAAACCCTTAGAAGGAGAAGAGGATTAAAAAAGAGCTCAATCTTATTGATTTCAGAACTCATCCGGAAGCTGTTCCTTCTCAATTCCAGAACTAAAGATAAGCGAGAGCTACAGTACGTTTGAAACGAACTGTTGGATATCCTATTCCCATATTTTTGTAAGTATGCCTTAGCCTCCCAGAGCCAGAAGCTGTTCCAGTTTCAGAAACAAAATCCTTCTTTAGCAGACAGGAACAAATTCAATATCATTAATTTCTTGTGGCCGATGCTCAATTATACCGCTGGCGCAATAAAAAAGGCGTGTGCTACGCCCAAAGTTGAGACTTTTTACTGCCAGGGCAGTTACTATGAGCTCAGTGACATTTAGTTTTAAGCTTGCAGACCAATTTGAATAAAACAAGACAAAACTTACATTTTTACAATTCCTGAGCCACACTCTGCTACGTAACCAAGGAGTAAAAACCGAAATGTTCATCTTCTTACTTCAAAACTGCAAACGATATTTAAAAAAAATTACAAAATTAATGCATATTACGAATTTTGACGGAAACACCCCATAAAAGAATTTTTAGCTATAACTGAGCTTTGATCATTAGTCAATTTTTATTCATAAGTGTAAAACTTCAGCCGAATCGAGTAGTTTTTTGTAACTATCTTACCTGATTAAAGCCATTTTATAAAAATCACGCCCCTAAAAGGGGGCGTATTGAAAAAATTCAATAAAAAAAACATATATTTTTCAAATAACGAACCGAAAAAAGGTTAAATTGAATATACCTTACATTTTTAAAACTACGTTTTTCGTTCCTTCATTCAAAAGTGGGCTTAAGCCACTCCCAAAATTCAAACATTTCTTTTCTCAAACATAAGCTTCTGAGTTTCGACTATAAGAGGCACGCACACACATTTATGATTGCAGATTCATTATAAATACCGTTTATTTTCTTAAACAATCATTTTATAGTTTCTATTGAAAAGTGGGCGTCAACCACGCCCAAAATCAATTTCAATCTATAAAATAGGGTATAAAAAGTTCCAGGATCAGTTGGTCAGACTATTTTTACCATCATGGTTGAAGGGTTCCCTTAATTTTTTAAATTGTTGTTTCACATCTCGAAAAGCTTTGAAGAACTTTGTTGCTTATCTACAAGTTCAGCTGATTTTTCGTATACCAAACACAAAACATCGGGGTCGATAAGTAAGTACCTAATGATGCATTTTATCGTTCCTTTCGAATGGAATATCCGGTCTTAGCACGGTATTTGGTGTTGACAAGTTGTAAAAATCTCCTTTAGCCCCATTCCACATTGGTCGCAGAGTGGTGACACTTGATGATAAGATATTGATCTGAATCTGATCCTTAAGAATTCAAAGATAAAGAGTTTTCCCGTATTAAATAGTTTAAAGCACTTTTTGTTACTCTCCTTGATTTCTAGCCTGACTGTCTCTGCTGAATAAAAGTTTCTTGAACAACCTGTTTTTCTAAGCGTTTACGATAAAAGTTTGTGACCTCAATGTGGTTGCCCCTTATTGTCTCTAAGTACGTCTACATTGTTGGTATCTTATATAACTCCTAATTAGGACGCATACCATTATCCCAGCTAGGAGCTATAAAACAAACACAAATACTCTCATTGTATGATGCACTTTACAGAAGCAACAGATTTGGAATTAATTTCAATCAAGCATTCAAAAAACAATTACAGTAAAATGTTGTGGTCATAAAAGTCAGGTAGGTATTCCAATTCTATCCTAAACATTTAGTTAAACTCTCTGCTGTGCCACTGCCTCAATCTTTTCTCATAGTCTTTCACTTTATGCAATACCAACTTTGAATGTCAGGAATGGAGCACCACCGTGCATCACCCAACGGCTTATGTATGCAAAATGGTCCATTTGTCCATTCAGAAGCTTAAATTTAACTGCCCACCCCACCCATATTGACGAAGCTCTATCCTGACCAGGACAACTCTTGGACATTAGCTGAAGTGCATCGTCTCACAATACCCTGTGTATGTGTGTTGTTTCTTTCCGATGCTCTGTGTAACTCTGGAAGACAAATAACCATCCATAAAACAATTCCAAAGAAATAATACGGGCATAGGGAGCTCCAGCCAACAAAAAATCAACCGATCATATACGAGAGGTAGCAACAGGTAGTTTCTTTATGGCCATGGCCACTCTATACTCCACCTGACCGTCCATCGGCGCGGCGCGGCGTCGGTCGTCGTTGGTGATGTTGAGTTTGCTTGAGGATAGCCTCCATCAATTGAAGAAATAGTCGGAGACTCTGGCTCCTTTCATTGTAGAGTGGTGACCTGTTAACTCCATTCCAAACGGACAACCTTCTGCCAATGATGATGATGATGCTTCCTCTATGATGCCGGACGTCGGTCGGTCGCGTCGTCGTCAGCCGCCAATTTCAGCAGATATCCCTACATAAACTTATAGATGCATTCCTACTTATATTTTTTTATGGCCACCATATTCGTTGGGGCGGCAGCGGCTGCTGGCTGTGCTGTTTCCTTCTACTAATCCACATCTGGACACAAACACCGGACTGTCAGTAATCACAATCAATTTCCATATGATAATATTTTTGCAGGACGAGCACCAGCATCGCCACCAACAGTCTAAGAGGAAGCTAGTGTGTGTAAGGGGAATTTCACCAATACATGTGTTTTTTTTAGAATAAAATATTAGTTAAGAAGGTGTAAATTTGTTCCATTTACACATTTTTGACAACTATCTTATAGACGAAGTATCTGACACACAAATATCTAGTCTGTTTTTTATCTGTCAGCCAAATTGAGCGCAAAATCGTGGACTGACCATCAAATCGACAGTGATCCAGGAATCACATCAAAATGACATCTCAAAAATGTTCAAGATATTTTAAAAATAATCAAATCTACCATATCCGTGAAATTCACCTTCAGCACACTCTAGCCTACAAAAATGTGAGTAGCTTCCGTCATACACTTGCGAAGTGGGCAGAGTGGTGGTGAGGTGGTAGCGATGGCGATTGTGTTGCGTGGGTGGTCGATCTTCGAAGTAGCGTTCCGGTGAAGTGGCTGGAGTTGGCTATAGGCGCTCCTGGTGGACGCGCAATTTCAACAAAAATTGTTCCACAGTTTTGAAGTATTAAAATTTTATTCGCGATATTTATCACCCCAGTTGGATGGTGCCCGTGCAGCTCCTGCAACTTTAGCTTGTCTGTTTGCCTCAAATTGCTGCGGCTCGGCTGGTGCATCTGCGAGTTCCATCGACCATACATGAAGAGTGTCTGAAGCTGTTGGCTTTCAAGTCGCGTCAAATCAGGAGATTTCACTTCGAGTTGATAGTTGATAGTTGAATCCCAATCCCAATCCTATATCCCAAATAAATGGAAAAGAAAAAGATGATTGTGTTGTCTTTGGCACAGCACAGAGCATCAGAGTTAATGGAATTCCGTTTTAGGTGCAGGCATTCTGATTGTTTTATTGGAGAGGATCGATCGTTCGTAAAGCCAGGAAGTTGGACAGCTCGCTATGATTGTGTGTTGTAGTTTTGTATGCAACATTCAAGATACATCAAGGATGTGGTGTGTTGTGTCTATGTACCTACGTTGAATTCTGCGGGCATCAATTTATATGCTGTTTTTAGAGAGTTTGTTGCATCTAGGTGACCTTTGATTTGAGATGGTTTGACTGCAGAGAGGAGTCATGATTTATTTTATGAAGTTGGGATTTGTGTTGCCTTTTTTTCTGCTTAGACAAGTTGGACAAGTTAATATCGATAAAGATAATATCATATTAAATTTAGTTTAAATGTCAATGCTTGGAAAATGGGAAACCGTTGATCAAAAGTTGGAACTGACAAAGACGGAACAAAGTTTTAAGGGAGCACCAACCAATCAAGTAGGTACATACTTCTATCAGTTCTCGGAAAAAAGAATATGGATAAGAAGGTACATATATTGACGGGCTTTTAGAGATTTCGGAAGAACCTTACTGCAGCCCGAGAAGAGAAAGAAACAATTGTTAGTTCTTCAATATTTTTGTCAGTATACGGGTATCTATATCACTATCACTATCAAAGTTCAAAACATCCGGATGGTCAAAATAATGATTCGGTTAAGCCTTGGGAGAAATCATAATCTCGTGTTATAAGCCAGGTTATGTCGTTATGTCTGTAATTTTAGCACAGTTTACTGCTAATTCGATGCAACTAAAAACTGACATAGCCCTGTACTTGAGAGCTTAAAGGGTTGTATGGAACAAATCTCCTTTCGCATTCGTTCAGTTGCAGAATCACTTAAAGATTCCAATATAGACAAATCCGCTAGTCCGGATATGGTATCTCCAATATCAGTTCTGAAGACGTGTGCTTCCAAGCTGGTCAAGCCACTACTGAATAATTTTTTTCGTCTGTTCAAAATAGATCGGAAAGAATGGAAACTTCATAAATGCTCAGAAAATTCTACTGAAAACTTTAGCATCAATCGCACTCTAGTGCGCCCTTGTTTTCGAAGATGTCTTGAAAATGGACCAAAATTCTTCCACTCTACGGGCACACATAGTCAGAAAATTTGTTATTGTACGGTTAAGATTCCTGGACCATGATGAGCAAATGGACATCTATATTTAGCCCATAAACTCTTCAACGCCATACCTGATGAAAATCTTCAATAAAAAGACTAAAAAGAGGGAGCTCTCCGACTTATTGGAGCGCTTAATTGAAGACTGCAAGCTCGAGACCGAGTTGGTTGGAGGAGCATCATTATTTGTAGTGCCATCGAAAGGTAAAAGTATGTCTCATAACTTTTTTCGCATTATTCAAAGGAAGATCAAAATCTTCACTATCATTCACTGTTCCAACTTTTCCAATAATTCTTGATGAGCAGCTTACGGGAACATTTTATTTTTTGCTACGTCGGTTTTCCTTTGTGTTTAATTTAATATTCAGTCAATTGGCACCAAGAATGGCTTTTTGAAACCGAGCTTCCATCAATCTAAGTGGTCTCCGAATTCCCCCTGCATCTTGAAGATTGCTGACGTTCTTTACTCCCTGGGTCCCTGGTTTTCTAAGTGCAAGCCAATTCAGTGTGATTTCGTTTTATAATGTCTGATGCATCCAGCTCTTTCTGTCCGATTCTACGACACAACAAAACTATTCTGCTCTTGAATAATGTGCATCATATTTGGATAAGTTTCTAGGTCCTCACAAAGGACTTTCATGAAATAATTCTATTCTAAGAAAACACCTGACTTCCTTATAGGTACATGCTGATTATTTCGTCCAAAAAGAAATACCTATTCAGCAAAACTATTAAAATGACTACTCAATCATGCATCAATGGGATCCTTTGTTCCCAAAACATTGGACCACCTCCATAGCAAGCAGAACAATAAACTGCAACACACCACAGTTGCACCACACCATTCCAATGAAATCACTTTCTAATAAGGTTAAGGACGCAGGTGGTGTGTCCTTCGTCTCCTCTGTTCTATTTTGCAAAACAAATATAAAGGTATAAATTCCTTACTTATAGCTATTTGCACCTTTGGCACACCTACCTGCCAATTGGCCTCATCCTGGTGTAAGAACAAAACCCCTATTTTTATCTTATATTCTTCCTTGCAAGGATATTTTGTAGCAATGACAGATCAACAACAATGTATATGAAAAAAAGATATCTGTGCATCTGTCCAATATCCTTGATATACAACCACAACCACTGACTGTCTTCACTTTATGACTCAACTAAATTAAATCTACAAGACACTACCATAAAGTCTCCTAATCGGCCATTTGGGAACAACTATGTAGTTGGAATGATAAACAAACATCAAATAAAACTTCATCGTCATATCGTCTCATAGTGGCGTCCTTATTTCGGTCCCTGATTCTTAGGTGTGAATTGGTGGTGTTGGCAGTTCCCAAATATGTAAAGTTGAATCTGATCTGGGTGAAGGTCCCACGGGATTTTCATATGGATAAACATTTTTTTTTTTTTTGGGACAAAGATAAAAATAGGGATCCGTGTAAAAAAGGTCCCAAAGTGCATTACGCGCGGTGTTCTATCGTTATCTATCGGATTAGCGGGGGCAGTACAATTGATAACTATAACACACTTTGCTAGATTTTTTTCCTTGAAATCAAAATTCCCAGCGATAAGACACGTTGCTGGGTTCTTCTTCATTATCAGTAAACTAAAATATTCAATGTAAATATTCGATTGGCATGTTGCATCAGAAGATACAGATTAATGCGCCAGGCGACCTGCCATCGTCCTTTTTTATGGGTTATTTATCAACGAGGATAAGACGTAAAAAAATCTCAAGTAATAAAATTTAAACCAATAGATACTCACGTAGATACTTTGAGCAAGTTAAATATTTTTTCGTGGCGATAAGACAAACACTTGTAAATATCCCACGAAGGACGATGATGATGATGAGCGATGTGGTTTTGACACGGGCACCTGAAATTCCTTTTATTTTTTTATTTGCTTCACAATTCACAGACAAACATTACAACACGGTGGAGTGGTGTTGCGTCACTGCTTGTCAAATTTTGTGTACTCTTTTGTGTTTTTATGATTGCTATGGATGCGTAGATAGACTGATGTGAGATACTTTTTGCTTACAGGTGGCATGTTACTGAAATATTATGTTTTATCGCGTTTTATTTGTCAAAAGATAGGATTTTTTTTAAATTTGTATAGGAAATTTTTAAGGATACGAATACCTTTTCGTATTGATATTTAGAGAAACAGCAGGTCAGAGCTATCTTAAGTGTGGTTATTTTAAGAGATAATGACAGGTAGTATGGTGGTGTGGTTAAACAGCACAATCTCGGATAAAAAAGATATATTTCACTTTGGTTTTAACTTTTTTCTGAGTCTAAAAATAAGTAAGTGTCAGGATCACTATACGTATACCAGGCGCACCCAAGATAATTTCTTATCACGGAACAATTGGGTTGCACTTGAGACAATGACAAAGTCACAGGTAATTACTGATTTCCATACAAATAACTTGAGCAATCAAACTATTCGGTTGCAAAAAAATATTAAAAGTATAAATTTATTGACTAAGGATATCCCCGCACGAGAAAATTGCTGTACCAAATAGTAAAAGTCTATAGGCTTTTAGTGATTCTTTGTCAAATAATAAAACTGGTTAAATACTTGGTAACGAATCCATCGAAAATATCAGTTTTGTACCAAACCAATGTTAATTTCTTTCAGTTTGCTTATTATTTCAAAAATAAAAGAACATTTAAAAGCGAATGGTAGAATATTTATAAACATATAAAACAGAAGAGGGCCCACAATAGAACCCTGCGGAATGCCAGTTTTGGTTGCGAGGAAATACGACAGATTGTTCGGAATATGCAGAAACAGCTTGAATTCTTCCAGTTAGATGCTTCTGAGTTATTTTACAAGTCAATCTTTTATTCACTCAATACAATTCTATTAGGAACTTCAACAAAAGCTTCAAAAGAATCAAGCAGTATGAAAGCACGTTACTTATAGATTTGCAGCCGTAGATCAACTATTTACAACTCTTGAGAGTATTATATTTTATTTTTTTTTCTTTGGATCGTTAAATGGGTTCATTAGGAGCCTACGTAGCTCTTTTCGACCTCCTGGAACTATTGCGTTGGCCGCCATCTTGAATTTAAAGAAAAAAGGTTTTTGTTAAATAACTCCCTTATTATCAATTTTTGACTAAATATGCAGTTGTTCAGAACTCAATTTCCTACATTTTGGTGAATGACACAATTTTCCCTACGACTAATATTTTTCGACTTAATTCTGAAAATAAGAAAAAAGTTAATAATGCATATCAAATAGTTTTTTGTTAAATAACTTACTAGTTTTCAACTTTTTACTAAAAATTCACTCAACAGAATTTGTGCAATTAGCGATCATAAGAGCAAGTTCGAGCGACCCAGTCGTGTTTGTTTTGGTAGACCTTACTTTGAAGACTGGAAACTTTTTTTTGGAATTTTTTCAAATTCAAAATTCATAGTTTTACACAGATTTAGAAGTCTTCTGGAATTGATGGAATAATCTAGACCGTTTCTAACACTTGTAAACATGTTTTATTTGAAGAGAAAGTTTTGCGATCTTGAAACAAAACCATTTGTCAGCAGGATGTTTTACAGTTAAAGCATTACACGAAAAATTTCAATCAAAAATGTTATTCAAAGGGGTTGGGTTGGTTCTATTAAGCCGAGTCTTTTTCGATAACATTCATAATAGCACCGGTTTTATAAAAACTAGGAGGCTTTATGAACTTCGCTTTTAAGGAAATAATCTAGCTTTAAAACTGATTCAATAAACACCTAAGTTGATACCAGAATCAGAGTTCTTATAAGTGTAGCTGTTAAATTGTTCTTTGGCGAACATGACAACAACTCATCCCCAACCTGCACAGTATTTCTGAGAGCCCTGTAAACAGTAAACTCAAGGATGCTTTTATTTATGAGATTTCTGTTTGACTTGATCTAAATATAACTAGTTCTTTAATATTTTTCTTTTGACAAAACTTTCATGTGCACCTACCCTTGCAAATCGAATTTTTTTATTTGTCATCCATATGAACTAATTTTCAGGATACCAGAAGTGCAAAAATATTTTGCAGCACTCCAACGGCTTCTGAAAATGCCATTTACTAAAGCTGTTGATTTCTTCCATGATCATCAACTTTTAAGGCACATAGGTTCACCAAGACATTTTTTTTTTTGAGTTTGATTTCCAGTAATTTCGTTGGAATTTTCAATGGCAGTAAAATGCAAGATTTTCACCTCTGCTGCTTTGGACTATACTACCAAGAACAAGTGAACAGGTTATAATTCAGTTGCTTCTCTGTCAATAGAAATCTTGTGTTCAATCATGGTTCTTCCTTTGAAAAACGTAGGAATTCATTTAAATGGCAAAATATTTCTAGATGTCGTAATACCCAACGCCATGGACTCATAATTAGAATTTTTGCCATAACATCTTAATCTGGATTATCAAGGTATTAAATTGACTTCTCCTCATGGTCAGGAGCGACGTCAGTATCGTATCAACCTTAACGTTCTACTTACATATTTCATCAATCACATTTTACAGTATCCAAGAATCTAAAACTTTATAACCCTTATATAACCTGTTAACTTGTTTTGTATTTTAAATATTAAAAACTGTGAAGGATCATAAATCAATCCCGAAAAAATTCACCTTTGTATAATTTAAAGTCTCGTTTTGTTAAATTTTCAAAAATTTAATCAATTTCGTTCCAGCTCTGCGCATCTTAATCTTTGAAATACTTTTATTTACGACTTGAACTCTTCTTGATGGATGTGCTGGTGCATGCCGCATACGCATTCATCCAACACATCATCAGACTTGGCCATAACCTGAGTCAGTAATAAAAACAAATTAGAAATCTCTAACAGCAGTCCTAAGAAGCTAAATGAGTTAAGACCTCTCCTTTCGGTCGGTGATATGCAAGAGCAGTGTAAAAGATGATCTCATTGTTCATGTGCATCTCACGTAAAGGTGGACAACACCAAAAAGCCAGTTCCGAACTCCATTATAAAGGGTCATAACTCATGCCTAATAAAGACCCAGATTGCATACTATAAACGTATTTTGTCAGGTGTCATAAAATTTATATTTATTAAGTGGCATAATGCCGAATAAATCTTCCCGAAAGTCCCAAAAGGAACTTGTTTTTTTTTTATGGGATACATCTTTTGCTCCTGTTGTCTCCATGTTAATTGTAACGACAACCTGAAGAAGTAGAACAGTGATGCGAGTGTACGCAGAGTTAGGTTAGGTCTTTTGATTATAATGGCCATAATAAAGAAACGACCGGGACACCACTCTGCATCACGATGGGCAATGTCTCGCTCCACTATCATTTTCCATGTCCGTCCGATTGTCCGACACGCAATCAAACATTTTGAGATTATTTTTTTTTTATTCTTCTCACTTTGTCCAACAAGAATGGCTACCAGCTTTACAATGGACACAATAAATGGATTCACCTTAAATGTTACCTCTAGACTCTTTGGTATTTGCGGGTCTCTAGTCTCTGGTCTCTGAATGGAGGACATTATTTTTCCTTCTTCCAGCCTGATGCCTATGAAGATGGTGTTTGTAGTTTTTAATCATGTTTTTTTTTGTGTGTGCCTTCATCTGTGTCATCGTCACCGTTCGTCGTCGTCGTTGTCGTCTTTTTTTCTTTGGAAATGGAAGATGAAGTTGAAAGGAGAACTATTTAAGGGATTCTAGGTATCGGAGATGAGTTGTTTGGAGTGTGGCAACTGGCAAACCAACAGGAATACCTACCTACATAACGAGTATCTATAGGAATTCAAAGAAAAGAATGACTTTTGGCGCGCCAAGATGTCTCGGCCGATGCGATATAAAATCACAGCTTGTCGGTATTTTTAAGGATCAGAGGTTTGCATTCCCCTTATATATATGCTTAGCTTATGCAACATACCATAGACAATTATTGGTATGTGCAGTGCATACAAGTATATTTACAAGTGCATGAGGATGCTGATCCATAGAGAAAATTAATAGGCACCCTGGAAGGGGTCCAGGTGCCATGGTACTATGGTAACTATGTTAGGTCTTGAGCAAAGCAGATGAACATTACCGAATCATTATTTATGCTCTGGTAGTTTTTTAACACAAACTCGTTTGAAACGCAAATGTTTTGAATCAAAAGATTTAAAAAAATCTGCTTGCAGATGTAGAATATTTTTTGTTGTTTGAAAAAAATTTAGAGACAGAGCTGTACCTATGTAGTTTGACAGGAAAGAAAAGTTAGCTTTAACATAATGAAATCAAAGCAAACTGGGATGAACTATGAGCCCCGAATACCCCGAAGGAGGTACAACACTCTTTGGAGGATGCTGTTAACTCACTGCTAATTCTGTACAAGGACCATACAAAAAATGAAAGGAGTGTTTTGCTGACTAAACAGAAATTTCGCCAGTGATCCACAACTCGTTCTTGGTCAGATTATGGTTCCCAAAACCTAAAACCTCTGCTTTTGCAGAGCAACGAAACCATTGCCTCACCATTGGAACCCTAAAGTAAAGAAAAAAATTTTCTATGGCCGTTCTAAGCTCCCACAATCCTTTTAAATACATCTTCCATTGGAATGCACAACTTTCAAAGGTTTGCATATTTTATCCTTTAAGACGAAGATGTTACCAAGATTTTGACCGATACTAGGTACCCATTTAGGAAGTGAGAACATCAATTTTCAAATGAAACGCCGATCAAACGCCGCGCGCCGGTCGTTCCAATGGTGTTAACACCATGTCTGTTGCTTTTCAGCGATACTTCACCTGACCACCTCCAGGCTGTCATTTAAGTTATTGCTTTCACGGCATATATAGCCCATTGCCATTGCGTTATGTTGACATCGCCATCCCATGCAACAAGCAAGCAAAACACTCCATTGGACTGGTGTGATGATTCTCGGCAAGTGAAGTTCTTCTGGGGTGTTGTTGTAGATTTGTTCGTCTATATCTCGACCCAGTGGAAACTGAGGAAGAGGAAGCTGCATCCAAGAAAAGACAGTTCAAGATTGACGAAGCCATTGGCCATCTACCTGAAGAGAGCAACAATTTCTCTGATGAGGTCATTGCTGGGAGAGCTGTTACCACTTCCATTGTCGGTGCTGAAAATTGGGCTGAAAGAAAAGACTTAACACATAGTAAGAACTAAGTCTTCTTTGACGAACTTTCCCCCGATTATTTTTTGAACTGGCATCCGGGTCTAAAACTAACAAAAGCTGCCATATAGCCGTTCTTGAAAACATCTCTTACGATTTTGATAAAACTTTCTACTGTGTGTTTTGAAGGCATTTTATATCTATATAATTTTGACCTACATTTCTTAAGAAAATAAACCTTTAATCTACTGTATCTTGGCTATCTTAAACCACAATCTCGTTAAATTAACTTAACTTACAATTCTACATCTAAGTTCCTACAATCTCAGTCACGTGAGTTTGCATTAATGCGGTATTCTTTTGAAAAAGATGTTATTTTTGCCCAAATCCTTACATAATGGTAGGACCCAACTCAGGTACGTATGCAAAGAATAGTTTTGAAAGCACATGCCAAAATTATATAATTCGAGGGTCTTTTCATCTCTGCAAATGTTTAAATATCAAATTTTTGCATAAGGGTCGGCAGGAATGTAGGCACCAATGCCAAATGCAAAGCAACCATCTACCACTACCACACCTTGCTTCGCAACCGGTGCAAACAAAAAATTAACCGCACGCTGCCACTCTACGTCTGCATTTCCATTCTTAATCCTTATGAAATGTAAAAACTCAGTGAGATCATTCCTTCTCTTTTCTATGTTCACCTAGAACGTCAATGTATCTACAACAACAACAAGAAAAAAAAATGCATAACGGCCAACAAGGATCAGCTGAGCAGATGTGCCTCATGCATGACATTCATAAAAACACCATCGATGAACACAATAACAATAAATCACCCCTCAGTGTTTCAGTCACTTTATACCAAAAGAGTCACTTGCAAGGGGATGTTTAAAACAAATTTATTAAAAATCTTGTTTGCCCCACAAGGATCTACAATCACTTTAATCCATATTAGGTACCGGTGGTGGTGGTGCCGGAATCAGCTTGCTTTCAATATTTTACTGAATAACACGCGCACGCTCTCTAAATGCGCGGAACTAAATGAGCGCACGCACCCTCGATATTGAAATTAAATCCATGCAAGGATATAATAATAGAAAACAAGGACCTGCGCAAAAAATCTTGAATAGGCTCTGGTTTCTGGTATGGTAACGCATCGCACATGCCTCTGCATCTGCAGGTTATAAGGACTACATACATAAATGTGTGTTTCGAAATATAACGGTCATTTAGTGTTTACTTTTAACGGAAGCTAATTTGAATAACCAACTACTATCCTTTGAAATAAATTTATGAAGTCAACAATATGCGTGAGTTGCTGCTCCTTAATTAAAAAATGCTTTTCTAAAGGACACTGACGGACGTCCAGAATGAAAAAAAAAATAAATAAAAAAATCGGCTGCAGGAGCGTAATAATTAAGGCAGCCATCAAGATTTCTTTGTATCGTTCCAACAATACCAAAAAAAACTGTTCCTCTTTTCCTCAAATGGATCAAGGAAAGAAAATAAAAATTCATAAGGACTCTCTTACGTGCCAGGTGCGTTGATTTTCCGAATCTTGATTTTTTTTCTGTTCCTTGATTGAACTCGAACAATATGAATTCCTCAATTTTTTTTTCTTGTCGTCATCTTAAAGTCCTAATGCTGTAAGGACAATAGGCGATTCTTAATAATATGATTTGGAAAGAATTGTAAGGAAGGAGCAATGTACCTCTATGTTCGTTTTGTACACCTTGCAGACCAGTCCGGTCTGGAGTTTGTTTTACCTTTTCTTTTTTCTTTTTATATTTTTAGGGCCTTTTTTATAACGTTGACTGATTCATGATGATTTTTATATCATTTTATTCATTTGAAAGGATAATGGCAGCGAATCGTGCCACAAACTCTATCTATGGAGATTTTTTTTATTTATGTCGTCATAAATGTTTTGTGTTTGTTTTTCTAGGTCTATACGAGGTAGTTTCCAGAGTTTGATCCTTTTGAGTGAAAGTTGTTTAAGTAGGGTGTCTGATGGTGATGACGCTTATTGTATGAATTGTAAGGATATTACACAGAAATCTGACTTTGTGGTTTGTTTTGAAGACACGAGGAAAGCATGAATAACCGTCATTTCGGTTAAATAAAAAATAGCGTCACCATTACAAAGCGAACATATAGGAGAAAAAAACACATCCATTCATTATTTGTATAGGTTATATTTTACGAAACATAAGTTTTTAGACTATAAATATGATTTTTATGATCAGTTCTTACAATGGCGAATCTTCTTTGAGGTTTTGTAATCAAACAAAGCTATTTTTATTACTTTAAAATGTTAATTAATTACTTGATTTTTGTTTCTTTAATACTGAGCTCAGTGACATTCAATTTTCAGCTTGCAGATCGATTTGAACAAAACAAGACAAAACTTAATTTTTTTAAAATTAGATTTTGAATGAAAATAGCGATTATGGGTGTATTTAACAATTCTCGAACCACACTCTGCTACGTAAGCAAGGAATACAAACCGAAGTTTTCATCTTCAATCTTCAAAACTGCGACCGATAGCTTAAAAAAATAAAATGCACGACTGGGTCGCACGTACTTGCTCTGTGGGTGCAATAGTACGACGAAAACAAACTTTTCGATCAGAACAACTCATTTTTGAAAAATTTGGTAAAAACCAAAAAAAATTTGGCTAAAACTGGAAAACTCGATAAACGGGAGCTAACGTTAAGTAACCTTTAGTATATCAAATTTAGATGTCGTCTTTTGGGTGATATAGATGATATAAATTTCCGCTTATGGTCAAATTAATAAAACTGATATTACCAATTTCCGCTATTATCATGTGTAGCCAAAAACTAAAAATGCAGTTTTCTTTGAAGTATTCTTATGTTACATACAAAGTTTCATAAAAATCAGTGGAGCCTTTTTTGAGTAAATTAGAAAAAACCAAAAAAAGTTGGCTAAAACTCAACGGCTCGTTGCATGGAAGCCACCGTTTAGAAAGGCTTCAGTTAAACATTTATTAATCCATCCTATAAATAAAATGCACGACTGGGTTGCACGAACTTGCTCTAATGAGTGACAGTGGTTTAGGGAAAAACCAAATCAAAAATTACAAATTCTCGATTTGAGCAGCAAGAACACCGTGAAGTCTCGTATAATTAGAGTTTACACAAAGATAACGCCTTAATGACTTCACCAATTTTGTAGTGTATTTAATCTTATAAATTAAAAGACATTACTTTAATTTGTATGCATTTCAGCATTTTAATGCCATCTTCAGCAATTTTTTATTTTTGACTAAAACTATTTACATGACTTGCACTTTTGTGATTACATTTGTTTGGACTTTTTAGAAAGAACGAGATGAACAGCAAGTACATTTATTTAAAATTTAAAAAAAAAATTTAATAAGCAGTTTTTAAAATATTAATTTTTTAGATTTTTTTTTTTTAAAATGCTTTTAAAAATACAAACAAATATTTTTCAAAAATATTGGTATGCAATACAAATTAAGCTATCTACAGCTATATGTGTGTGAAATTTCGAAAGAATCGGTTGAGTCGTTTTCGAGATAGTCGAAAGCAAAAACAAAACGGTCCTATGGAAAGTACCGTTCTTAGCCATTTTTTAAAACTTTTTTTTCAGTCATATGATTGGTCGTACCTAAAAAGCAAAACTGATTTTTTTAAATAGAAATCGTTAGAGCCGTTTTTGAGAAAAATAAGCTTTAACGTAACGGTTGTATGGCAGGTACCGTTATTTTTTGAGCTAAAAAAAAAATTTCAATTTCCCCTCTGTACAATACCTAAAAAAGTCTATATACCAAGTTTGAAGCAATTCGGCCCACCCGTTTGGGCTGTAGGTCTCTATACATACAGACAGACAGACATACAGACGGACAGAATTTTTAGACCATCTTTTCTCGTCTTCGCTATCATCGTAATGTCATGTTTGGTTGTTATCTCAAAACTTTTTTTTTCGACGAATGCATAACTTGCCTTATAGTACCTATAATCGCAAGTAAAAATTAACGCATTTTACGACTTTTGACGGAAACGCCCCTAAAAAGTAGGCGTGTCCTAAAATTTTGTAGCAAACATTTAAGGCACTAACTATAAGCTTCGATCGTTAGTCTATTTTTAGGCATATGTGTAAGACTTCAGCTGGATCGAGTAGTTTTTTAACGATCTTACCTGAATAAAGATATTTTATAAAAATCATGCTCCTAAAAGTGGGCGTATTGAAAATATATATAAAAAAAAAAAATATAGAGATATATTTTTCAAATGACGAACGGAAAAAAGTTAAAATTGAATACTGGTTCCTTAAATTTTAAAACAACGTTTTCCGTTCCTTCATGAAAAGTGGGCGTAAGATACTCCCAAAATTAAAAATTGACTTTTCATACAAAAACTTCTTAGTTTCGACTTAGAGACGCACAAATTTGGTCTTGCGGATTCATTATAAATACCGTTTATTTGCAAAAACAATTTTTTTTAATTTTTAATGAAAAGTGGGCGTCAGCCACGCCGAAACTGAAATATTTTTGTTTATTTGAAATAAGATCACCTAAACTTTTGTCTGCAAAATTTTAGAGTTGTGCTTTTATCGTACTGTACAAAAAACATACCTAATTTAATTTTGCCAAATTGATGTTGTTTAACAAAAATCTTGATTGTGGGCGTGTTTGTGTTCGGATTTAACCAGTCCAAGAACGTAGCCTTACTCTTGAAATAGATTATATGTATCAAATTTCAGGTTTCTAGCTGAATCTAGCTCATAATACCCAAAGTGAAATCAACAGTAACAAAATCCCGTTAGAGAGAATCCCCCAGAACGAAACATATATGTTCAAGTAGTGAATCGTGCGATTAAATCGAGTGATTTATTAATCATGGCTCTATTTGGTCTTAATTGACTGTAATACTATACAGCCGGCATCATTTTAAAAAAAATATAAGGACTAGTCCATAAACAGCACACCAAACTGTCAGCTCTTCTGGTTGAAATGGCTTTGCAACAATGGCTTGAGGATTATCTATAGGTACTCCAAATAGGGCAGTTTTACCTTTTGAAGATGATCATCGCTAAATGAATTTTTTTTTTCTGAAAATCTTAATCAACAGCAATCTTGTTTCGAGTCCATTCATATCTCTGCGCCGGGCTTGGCTGGAGGTCGTGGTGGTGTTGTTCAGGCGTCAGTCATTTTATGATGAAATAAAAAACCAAACTTCAGATATATCAGATGGCAGATGACAAAATGGCTGAAATGTGCTGTCAACTTAAAGTTGTATAAATCTAAATAAAACACAGTTTTCAATTCGGGTACCTTTTTTCCTTAATCTGCAGCTGTAACATCAGGAATCAGGTCTCTAGCTGATGCTTAAAAAATATATTTACCCATTCCTGCTTCTATAAAATTCCAAAGACCAAATTATCAAATTTGTTCAATCTGCATCCTTCGCCAGTCGCTACAACAATTCATTCGAAACAGGTCTCTTCCCCACAATTAATTGAAATCACACTCCTTTTAAAAGAAACACAAACCCTTATCCTGTTTGAATTCAACCATAATCGAATCGGAAGCCATTAACCCTCAAACCAAAATGACCCACCTCCTATTATTTAGTTAATATAATCAAATTACCCCAAACGACTGCTCAACTTGCATGATTAAAGAGCACAGCTCGGAAGGGTTAGTCCATGCCAATGCCACCACCATCACACTATGTTATGCCGCCAATCCTTGATGTTTGCTTGTTTTGGCTTAGCCATGTACACAAAAAAAAAAAAAACGAATCTCATCAAAAGGCCACCACAACCCACCGACCGACGATGCGCCGCCGCCGTCGCTCTGCCGCCACCGCCGACTACATGACCAGGCCAGAACTAAGCTCGATATAATTGATGAAGGCGGTAGTGTTGGAGGAGTCGGAGAAGTCGGAACCCTTTGTCATGACCATTATGATGACTGGCCCAAAAGTAAATCGAAAGGTGTTAACACGCAGCCACTAACCATAAACACCAGTTCTGGATCTCTAACCAGGCGCAGGCAGTTTATAAGCAAGCACCAGTCTCTGCTGCTCCCTCCTCGTCATAGATATGAAGACACACTTCAACGGATTATCGTTTGATTAATCGGTCAGGCAGGTGGTTTGAATATAAGGTTTTTATACGGTGCCAGTGATTCGGACTCGGTGTCGGGTCGGTGGATGATGATAATGGTGGTGGCTATCCCATATCGTCCTTTGTAGCTTATTGTTACTCTGTTTGAAGGTTTCAAAGTTGGGTCCTGATGGATATTTTCCACAGGGTTGTGAAGAGCTTAAGTATGTTTATACTGACTGGCGCTCTTCTTTCATCGTGCGCCAGTTTGAGCAATGTTATTATGTCCTAATGATGATTGGAATTGGCCCCCACAAAAAAAAAAAAAAATTATTAAAGGTTTCACTCTTCGTTTGCTATGAACATTACCACTTCCACTGACGACCGACGCAAGGTGAAACCAAGCCTTCGTTTTCTTGTCGTTTCGTCGCCGGCCGGTCGTCAAGAAGGTGACCATGACCATTATATCGGAAAGGAAATTAAGAAAACCGTATTTTTTTTTTTTTTTTTAATTTTGAGGCCATTTTCTTCTCCTTTGTTTTGTTTTTAATGGCCAAAGCCTTATTACTTCATCGAGATTTATTACAATTAATAACAGGGCTTGGGAGAGATGAACTTTCAACGGACTGAGTGCTTACAGGTCGTAAACGGATCATAACCATGAAATGGATAATTATTATTTGGTGCTGCCACAGACTGACTTGACCGACACAGTATTTTCCGTTGGCCTAAATTTCTTTTTATTTATTTTTTTGGAGTATCCTTTGTTTTAAATCACGAACTTTGGACAGACGAAAATCTCTGTGTGAATATTTATGAGGAACGAAATTAATCCTAAAAAACGATTTTGTCTTCTGAAGTGATCTGGAATTCCTATCATTGAATACAGCAGGACAATTGAAGAGCCAAAAGGTTTAGATCGGAATGTGGAGATTTAGACCATGAAAAGAACTAATTGTTAGAAGAAAAACTTATGTAAAATTAGACGGATAGGACGCTTAGAACAGTCTGTTGGACAGGGCAATTTTTTACCAAGCTTTTAAATTCTTTTCTTCGAGACTGCCAAAAATGATGCCTTGGTCATGAAGCATCACAAGTATTTCTCGGTAAATTTCGAAAAAACGTGCAGTTTTGTTAAAGTACTTGGCGGAAAAAATACACATGGATTGTGGCTCGAAGATGAGGTGAGGAGTCAGTGCTGGTGAATTTTTAGAGACGTTTAAATTGTCCAAATGATTTTGGTCCCATGAATTTCTGGATGAATTTTAGGCAGAAGTTCTTGCAATCAGTGAAGATTGTATAGACATCATCCTAATCGAAACAGCATCATCTTAGTACCAACTGGAAGGTTTCTCTGCTCTGGGTTCCACGTCACAGTGGCATTCAGGAAAAGGAGCAAGACGATCAGCTGACAAGGTAAAGGTCAGCTCACTCGATAAAGAAGTCGAAATTCTGCTAGGAAGAGTAAAGATCATTCTTTTATTAAAATTGTTTTTGAATGGCGCAGGTACATTGACATTGGTAGTCTGTGGCGGCCATGCTGTTTTGGTGACATCTGTCAAATCTTTATTTTTCAGTTAGTGATGCCAACTCCAATTGCACGATTTAGCAGAAAATCCAAATAATAAAACTTATTATCAAAATCAGTTTAAAAATTCCGCAAAAGGCACCCTCAAAAAGTTACTATTTGTTGAATTTTGTACAGGTGACGTCATTGGTCAGTCCTTTTCCGAACACGACGTTGGTGGTCACTATCAATGGCGAGCTCTTCAGAACCATGATAACTAATTTCATATGGCTCAAAGTGAACCATGTTTACTTAGACTACATGTTCCAGCAGGACATCGGTGTTGCTACGTGACATACAGCGAACGCCAAGATTGACATTCTGTATGAACGATTTGAAAGCAAGGTTATCTCTCGCAGAGTTGACTTAGATTGGAAACCAAGATCTCCGCTCAAATTCAACTTGATCTCTGCGGAAGAGTCATTAAAAAAATTGTATCAATCGGATCCGTGCCACCGTAAGAAGCTGACGTTTACATATGAACGAAGTTATATTCCGTGTAATGGCTTCACACATCACCCACAACGTGTTTCAACATCTGCCCGCCCTTATTGAAAACCCCATTTTAACCGAATCAAATAATATGTGGTGGAGCAATTTGACTAACTACGTCATAACTCATGTTTGATCTTCAGAAACTCTTCCATTCAAAGATGTTATAATTTTTCAGTTGATTTTCCTATTCCAACCAATCTCCTTTTACAAGAACTCTCCATTTTTTTTTTTTGGGTTGCTATAGATGAACGCAGTCTTGGAACCATACACCTCACATGGGAGCAGGACTATGATTCTTGAAGAATCCTAAACCGCCCCAATAAATGAACGAACCCCGTGACTGATCAAAAGCGCCCTTAGCAAACAGACATAATGACTATAGTCTGGTCACACAGATCGTCTAGGTCTACAGGATCTTGGAACGATTGGATTTTCTTATCCCAATCTAAAAAAAAAATACATGTTTATATTTTGATCTAAGCACACAAAGGGATGGGACCATCTGGGAAACAAACCCCCAACCTTGATGGCGGGTCGCGGTTCTTGGAGGAACACTTAAACTAAAACGTAAGCTGAGCAAAACCTCTGAAAAATCAAAAATACCCCAACCAGCCTCCAAGTTGCCTGGATGGTATGTACTGGAATCTGGTCTCGGCCTTTCGAAAGGATTTTTCTGGGCACAAAATTTGTCGACGGGACAGCAGGAGATGTATCGTGTACCTGTACAGATGTAAAGATTGGTCAGGTTTCCTTTTCTTCGGGCCTTACTCGGTAAAGCTTAGTTTGGCTAACCACAAAAAATACTGAGAAGACTCGGAAGCGTCGAAAATGAATAGTTTTGCATTAAAAAAAAAAACTTGCACTTATAAACTATAATAATGCTTATCAGAGATGAGGTCTGTCAAACTATAATGTAAAATTAAATCTGAGACCCTACATTGGGTTCCTTTGAAAATAAAATTGCTTAAACTTACCAAACCCAATATTTACCATAGTTTCGCATTATCCTGCCTTGATCTTGTTTCAAGAGATAAAAAAGGGACATGTCCTTAAAACAATTTAATCAACATAAGTTAGAACACAAGACAAGGTGTAAGGTGCAAATGTAAAGACTTATCTACCTGACCAACGCAACGTCATGATTAATTGTTTTAAGGATTCAATT
Source organism: Platycheirus albimanus (assembly GCA_916050605.2). Classification (NCBI taxonomy): domain Eukaryota; kingdom Metazoa; phylum Arthropoda; class Insecta; order Diptera; family Syrphidae; genus Platycheirus; species Platycheirus albimanus. The sequence continues at coordinate 13,611,802 of OU696698.1, read as the reverse complement.
TCCTTGTTAGTTTGTATGTAATTCTTGTAATTGACACTGTTCCTCTCAGTTTGAAGTCTATAAAAGGACAACCGCACGCCTCACCCAGTCCGACACCAATTACCACATTGATGCACAAATGACCATCTACGATAACATTGTTGTTGCCTGATGCACATTTTGTGACACACTCTGTGATGTACACAAAATACAACATATTGAAGAACTAACGTTCATTTAATTATCATTTTCCCAAACTGCTAAGACAAACAACAACAAAGATCTTGTTAAGATTCCGAATGCTGGATGCATACCGATCTCTAGGACAAAAAAAAAAACTCACAAGTCAATGCTGGTACTGGCACTGGCACCATAGTGAGTTATTTAGCTCCTTATCTTATCAACATTCTGTTGGATGTCTTCAGAGAAAGAGAGTCTATTAGAAGGCCACCTCGGGAGAGGTGGTATGTGGTATAACCTCTACCTACATTTAGATCCATAATGGATGCATTGCTTAAGATGTCCGGACCACCCGCATACTCTGGCTGCTGAGAGTTCGGTGTATGCTATGTGGACTAGCCTAGCCAAGCCGGTGTGTGCGGAGCACCTTCTCAATCGACCTCCAAATCAACTTCCATTTGGAATAGATAAATTTGATTTCTCGTTCTTGCTTAGATTTGAATTCCGAACCTGCTAACCATACAGTGGTCCTGAATGGCCATCATCCTTGTATCAGCAACCTAACCACCATAACAGCCCGCCCAATGATGAAGGTACACTGAAAGAAAATTTGCAAAATGATGAAAATGATAAATCTTGCATCGCTTATGACGTTTATGGTTTCTGGTTAATTTTTTTTTTTTTTTTACCAAAATTGATCTTTATGACAAGAGAAGGCAACATTTTATTGTAAATTCAAACAAGTTATAGTGTCCTTTGGCCAAAGTTGTGCCTGTTTTGAAAAATGGCAACAAAAAATGACATTTCTTCTGTCATTTAAATAGATCTTCCGCCATTTTTAGATTTTTCTTTCCCAAAACTCTTGCTTTGTGATTTATGAAATTTTGAGAAATTGACAGAAATTTTGCCATTCTCGGTTGTCATTCGATCAGAATTAAAATTAATAACACAAAATGGCAAATTTCTCTCGTTTTAATAGCTTTATGTCAAAATCTGTAGAACACTTTTGATTTTATATGATTTCTGACAAATTGCCGGAACAGGAATTGATTTTTGTCATAATTTTGCTTTTTTGACATAATAATGGCATTCAAAATGGCAATTTTTAGTCAAGTGAGGAAAGGATTGAGCAACTTCCAGCTGCTGCCCCAAATCATGCTTCACGACAAAAAATGGAAATCTTTTTTGATTTCTTTGACATACTCGTATCACCTGAACTCTGCCATTTTTTTTTGTCATTATTTTTCCAAAATCATACCAAATGATACAAAATTGGAATTTTCATGGCATTTGATACCTGTTCACTGTTCAATCGCCTTGAAGGGGTACTTCCAGCAAACTGTGGACCTTGCATAAAATGTTCGGTTTACAAATACACATCGATTTTGTTCAGTGCATAATAGTAAGACTTCCGAAAAACAGTATAGCTAGTCGAAATGCAAAATTTCAAACATGATGTACAAAACACGAGTGGTGCTGCTGCACTCGCTGCTGAAGATGAAGCTGAAGCGGTATTAGTTTAGTATATGTAGTGATGCTGATGCATGCCATTTAGGCACCATGCCTGCTCATACAGAAGATAGAGAGTGCGCCTGCCTGCTGTGTCAATCCAAATGGATGCTGGGATCGAATAGGATAGGTTGGGATGGGATGCTGCGGTTTTTCTCTAGATATATATATCTTCTATCACTGAACCGCAAGCAATCCTTCCAGTGCACTTAAGTGCTCCTCGCAGTGGTGCTCAAGTGGATGCGCATGTTCTTATGTCGACATGGTCGCGTGATTTAAGATTCCGAGTGTTAATTGAGATAAGTTCAAAATAGAAACTGGAATTTTTCGGTGTATAGCTCGCGCTCACTGAGGGATCTGGATACAGGATGGGATGGGATGGTATGGTGCACAACTGGGCACTGGTACCGATACCCAGCAACCAGCACATATAACATAGAGGGACCTTTTGGTTATTTTGATTCGAAATAAGAATGTTAAGGACAACAACTTAGCAAATGCGCAACACACTTCAACGCAATTGGCTTGTTGATGACAAGTTTATGGTGGATTCCGAATTGAATTGGAAGAAATGTTAAGTGCAGACGCACATCATATAGGGAGAGAGAAACAAGGTGATGCACAAGATCAACCCCTGTGTTGTTCGTTCAGTAGAGTGCTGTTTCTACACCTACTTCTTCATTTCTGGCAATGTTTCTTGAAAAAGGGGTCGTATCGAGGATGACAGTTAACAAATTTCTACACTTTCAGCTCGCTTTGGGTGGGCAACGAATGATATTGTCATGTTTGACACGAATAATCAATTTTTAGTTTTAAAATATTGATGATGAAAGTTGATCTTTGGCACTTGAGGAGGTGTTGACTTGATGTGATGGTGGAAAGAATAAAGTGTAATGTGATCTTGACAGCAAGATCGGTGCATTGTTCCTTTAAAAAAGAAGCGTGTTTTAGGTTGATTTGTGTCCATTTGTATGGTCGGTCAGCGCATTTCGAAGATATTGGACTTTCACATCACATGTAAATACTTTGAAGCTTCTTTATGGTTCTTATATTTCCGTTTCACTTATATTGGCATTATTAGTCCCATCTAGAGCTTCTTGATTTTAATCACCAATTGGAGCGTCTAAAAGGTCGGAATCATTCTTTGCGAAGTGTCAATATCGAGTCTAAAATTTCTTTCCTGTGTCCCCAAAAATTTTGACACACATTACTTCGAAATAAGTCTTGCTTCCGTTCCAAGTCTACTTCTTCCATGATTTTCTGCAACTTTATAATTTTTAGGTAATATTCACGGTTGCGCTGAGACTTGCATCTTGTGGCAAATTTGTTTTACTTAACTGACCCACTGGCACTCTGGCTAAGTGAATTGGTGAAACGAAGAAAAGAAATGTCCCTCTTGAGGGCATCACAAAAAAAAAAAAAAAACGAACACTCCACCTCCTCCAAAACCAAATTCGATTTGTCCTCATTAATTTCCAAACTGTTGTTCGTTGTTCGAACAATTAATGTCAAAAGATCACCACTGAACGACCGACCTAAAAAAAATAAATCCAATAACACATTCTGGACTCATCCGTACGTTGTCCATCGGTCGTCGGTCGTCGTCGAGTCGGTCGAATCAACGAAGGAAGAAAACATGACCACACAATGGTCTTAAAAATACTTCACGGACAAAAAATCAATAAAATATGTCCAAAAGTAATTTCGCCGGGACATGTTATTACTCCTTATTTCTCGTATTCTTTTCTGGCTTTCAGATCTTCCTTTTGGCATAGGTAGGTTAGGTATATTGGTAAGTGCCTGAAACTGATGCCTTTACATTTAGGCTTTTAATTTTACTCTTTTCTTTTAAAAATTTTTAATTTAATTTTCAGACTTCTGGACTGGCGATGGTCATGGTGATGGCTATGGCGATGGCGTTAAATCTTGGATCCTTTTTACCAGCGATTTGTAAACTTTCTTAGCATACCACCGTACGTGCTTAAGAGCTCTCACTTGTTTTTCGAGGGACTCGCCTTTTGTGTGTGAAATTTGGTTGAATTCATCGGGACCGGGCCCTGGCCATCAGGCAGTGTAAGCAAACCACCGTCAGACTTAATTTGTTGTTTTCAACATTTCGATTTGTGATGTGAACATGTCATAAAAAAGTTTTTTTTTTCTTCACGTGAAAACGAAAACAATTTCGTGGTTGGTTTCACTTGATCAGTGTTATTTTTCGGGGGATTTCTCCTGGTTTTTTTTTTTTTGGTGAATGAGCTTTCACCAGATGCACCATTCTGTGGTAAAGCGCATCAAATTAGTCGGATAAATATTTAATTGGTGGCTGTCAGTGATGGGAGCTCGCAATGAGAGTGAAGTGATGTTTGAATGTTTTGATGAAATCATCAAAAGGATTTGTAGAAGGCTTATCATCAGAAATATGGCGGGATGAAATGGGGAATCATCGACCGTTTTCACGGTTAAATATTATTTTTTCTAGCTCAAACACTGTCCCACAAGTGGACGGAAAATTTAAACAATTAAAGAGTAGCTTCAAAGGATGTTCTATTTTAAGGTACATACCTACACACTATGAAGAACATGGAAACATTCTACACAGTTTAAATTGGAAAAAGTTTATTGAAAGCTATACCGGGACCAAAAATAAAATAACAAACGAACTCTTGACTGAAGGAAACATCCTTTTTCAAACGAATGGATTTGTCTTTCTTCGCTGTATCCGAGTGTGATGATTCTTAAGGAAATATTATTCGAGACGAAATATTTTTGTAAGAAGATGGGGTTTTAGTGACGTCATCGGAAAGAATTTTTGGTGGAAAACTACGTACCTCAAATGAAACCGAGACATTTTCTGTGATTAACATCACTCGAAGTATTGGAAAGGATAATCAAAATATAAAATGCTCATGCTAAGGGTATTCTTTCGTCATACCCTCCGCACCTCAGCATATACCCGTTCCAACAGATCGGGGCATGTGGAAATATCTTATTGCTGACCTATCCTCCAGTAAGAGTTGAGGTGCGGCTGTACTTTCACTCGAAAATGGCTATATTGTTTTTCAAAATATCCTCTATTAAAATCAATACACTTTTCCATGCGTTTGAACAAATTTTCGTAGCAATTATTTCGATTGCATCAACCACTTTTCTCCAGCTTTCGAAAACATTTAAATCCGTAATTGAACAACATACTTAGCTCTTATAGGGATACATCACTTGATTCCAAATCAGCAAACCTATTCAATGTTTTGAATGCTGAAAAACGAACTTCTTTGAGGCGATGTGTTTATCGTGGTGGAGAATGATTCGTCTTCTACGATCCAGTTCCTTCATTTTTCGAGACACTTCTGGCAAACAATTGGTGGCTAAACATCCATAATATTGACTGTCCTAATTTGATCTAATAACATGGTGACTACATGTCCACTTATTCCGAAAAAAAATCAGGCGACTTTTATTTGCTCAGATTCGGCTCGTCTTAAAAGACCCAAACAGTCAAATGTTTTTTTAAATTTTGGGTTCACAAACCTAGTTTCATGATTCGTTGCCAGTCAAATTTTCATACGTCATTAAATTCACAGCGCCAGAGGAAATTACGCCATATTTTTTTGGACAAAACGCCCGAAAATTCTGGTTTTTTTTCCTAGGAAAAAGCCAACATTTTCTGACTTTCTTTCCCAGACTTCAGGCCTTTTTCCAAAATATTTTGTCTGGTGTTTTTCCATTTCCGCGGATTCCGCGCCCGCTGAATGCCACCACGCGCTCGGGCGAGAGCGGGTTTAAGGCACGTGATCACGTTCCACCCCCGCGCTGTAATTTCATAAGTCTCTAAAACATTTCTGGCCTTTTTTCCAAATCGTTATTTGGAATTTTGCCCTTCTGGGCCTGATTTCCATTTTTTCAAAAAAAAAAATCTGGCGTAATTTCCTCTGGCGTAATTTCCAGGCCATTTTTTCAGCATTTATTGCCCCCAATCAACATGAGCATTTTCTTCAGCCATTGTCAAATTAAATAATCGCACTTCTAGGAACGCCAATCATCAGCTTACCCATGAAACAAAGTTCGGATCTACTCTTAAGTACTCAGGAATCTTTCTTTAACCGCACAGCACGAATGTGGAATGTCATATCCAGATCCAATTTTCCCTCCCATTATGACATTCAGACGTTCAAAATGAATTCTTATCGGTATGACTTCTTTCACAAACCCTCCCCCACCCCCCTGATTTCCGAACTTATTTAATTCAAATATAAAAATTGTGTTTGCTTCAAATTCGTTCATGTGAAGTTGAAACCATAAAAACTGATTTCGAAACAGTTAAGAGAAGGATGATGATATCATCCAAAAAATTCCTCAACCTGTCCCATGCGCCACTGTCAATCATAACCCCAAAACCCCAAATTATCTTCTTCAAATCTTTTTTTAATGTAAAAACTGTTAAATGACCTTAAAAGAATAAATTTAAGAACAACGCTTAAAAGTATTCCAAAACAAAGTAAAAAAAAAAGAAACCGGTGCATTTTATGCTTCAAATCAAATATGTCTTCCCCGTGCCAATGCCAATGCCAACTGCCACAAGAAATCCAAAGAAGTTCACTGACTTTTTTGACATAATCCACCGCGTTTAAAGAACATTTTTATTCTGCTTTAATTCTGCCATTTTGTAGAAGCACATTAAATTATTGTTAAAAAAGAAATATACAAAAAAAAATTAATTTTAATTTCCTTGTTTAAATGTTTCGCTGAAATTACGACAAGTCTCAACAACGACTATACCAAGACTTTACAGCCACGATAAAGACGACGACGACGACGATGACGACAAAGTGTGCAACCTGTTCACCTTTAACTCTGCGGTGTGTGTCTTCGCCGTTTAGTTGGAACAGGTAGTTTAAGTTGGAATATTGTTTGTCATGTCGTCAGTGTCACTGACAATACCACAAGCTTCAGGCTCTCTGGCTCATGTTTATCCGAATCACCGACCGACCGTATACCCGTAGCAAGTTGATCCCGCTTTTTTTTTATGACAGCCATGCCAGCATCAAGAAAGGAACCATAACTTTTCTGAGGGACGACGACGCGACGCTACGGTTGTGATGGTGTGTGTTGGTGGTTCTACTTTGTTTTCGGATTCCAGCAACGGTAATACGATACAAAACGCTAAACCTTTGAACTTCTTCCATCTTTCATCATCCGATCATCTTCCAAGTCGCGGTCGGTCGTCATCATTTCTTCGTCTTCGGGATTCATTCGTATGAAACAGAACAACATTTATAAGCCAGAACAGAGACGATTTGTCTTTGTTATGAAACAAACAGAGTTCTCGTTCCTTACGTCAAAAAGTTATCATCATCCGAATCCCAAACCCAATCCCTGAGGAAATTATTCTCTCCCGGTGATATCTGTAAGGTGAATTTTGCCATCGGGAATATTTAATTCAGAAGAAAACCGAAGGATTTAAAAAAAAAAAAAAAAACAACCATCTTGTCGAAAATGCAATTGAAGAACATAATACAAACCTGGTGAAGGAAGAAAAGGAATAGATATCGGAAGGTCAAACGAAGAGAAGGAGCGAGAAGGACAACAAAATAATAGAACCTACAAGACAGGCAGACAGCATACTAAATCTTTCGGCAGACTGCAATTTTTTTTTTTTTTGTAGAACCGATCGCAATCAGCTGAGGGCTCAACCTCAAAGTTGCACCTTTGCTATTTTTGTTTTGAGATGATGAATCAACTTCATCGTAGTAGTGCCTTATGATGGTTCAGGCTGGTGATTGAGATGAATGCTGCTGCTGCTGCAAAATAGAGCCACAGCCAGAGCCAGGTTGAATTCTAGGAATCCAATTCATGGTGGTGTGGGCTCTTTATAGAATATATTTTGTGTGGCTATTGGAATTTTTCTTGGTTTTTTGCGCCTACACGAACCATTACACTGAGTTGATTTGTGCACAGGTTGAGGTTGACATTACTCCGACTTGGAGATTTATATAGAACTCTGTGCAGGAGCATATAGGAAGGATTCCTTGTCTTTTGTTCGTTAAATGTTACGTAGTTAAGATAATAATAGATTTTTTTTTGTATGGGACAGGTGAAGAAATGGATTTCTTGGATATCAATGATCGACATCTGCGTAAGGTGTAGGCTGTAGGGTATTATTTCGCACTTTTTTTTATGGGGACCTGCGTGACATTGTTTTGTGGTATTATCGGCATCAGGCAATAATCGTCCTTGCGGAGGAGGTGAATGTGTTTGTAAATTTGTTGAGCAATCAATTTGATGGGCTGCAATAATGATCAATGGTGTCGTAGTAAGGGTCTTGTGTTACTTGTCTAGAAGTAATAAACTAAATTCCTTTTTTTTTCTCAATGCTAAAGCTATCTAAGAAAGAAATTCTCACTTATTGGCAGTGATGTATCTGAGGTATTGATTTCACCGTAACTTTTTGGGAAACTTTTTTGAAATTGATTGTGTCCGTAGCGCAGCAAGGATACAAGGCTGTTATTTTGCATCCAGGCAACTAAGTGTCCTTATACCTAAGTGTGTTTTTTTGGACGTGTGGTTTTTAATCTGGCAATACTTTTTTCGGAGTTGGTCATTTTGAAAGCTGTCACTTGATTTATGCTCAGTTTGGTTCGCCATTTCATAATAAATAGACTTACACTTGAACATCGTTTGAAAATCGTGCAAATTTATTAACAAAATAATGGTTCGGTTCGCGAGACGCATCGCGCGCTGCGTCCAATATTCGGTCGACATAATCGCCCAGGAATTTATTCGAGCCAGCCGGGGCGGCCACTTGCTCGAAATTATTTTTAAAACATAATGGCAAACCCTTACCTTTATAATAAAGCTAAATTTTTGGCCATAAAATTAAATTATATGCGTTTTATTTCTTCTTGAAAACCACACGTCTAAAAAAAAAACAAACAAACAGGCTTAGCTTTCAGAATTCTAGGATGAGTCAGGTTTCAGGGAGGTTAATATTTGTCAAAAGAAGCTAGGCGGATTATAAGATAGGCAAATTAGCATTTCCACACCTTTAAGGCCCCAACCCATAGAATCCGTTGCATCCGTGCGTCCGGCAAATCAACTGACAGCTCGATTAAATACACGCGTTCTTACGAGAAGTGGTCCATAGAACTTTTAACTTTTTCTTCTCCGGCAATCCGTTGACAGATGGTTGACATCAATTTTTTTCGATTTGAAGTGGTTTCGTTTTGGCATTGAAGAAGAGAAATATATTTCTTCTTCTAAGAATTTTGGTTACAGTTGTAATTATGTAAAGCATAATTTTTTGCAGCATGTTCGAAGAAAAAAGATACAAACATGGAACGTCAACGCATTCATTGGGTCACCCCCAATCCAGCGATCCGGCAAACGTCAACGGATGCGTTGCCGCAACGGACCAACGGATTCTATGGGTCGGGGCCTTTAGCAATTCATCGCCTAAACAAAGAGCTATTTCAGTTCATAGGTTGAAGGGTTGAAAGGTTCTTTTTTTAAAGTTAGATATATAATTTGAGGTGGGACCACTGTTTTCATTGGAAACCATTTTTTCACCGCCATGTGATTTAGCTTTAGTTTGGTTTGCCATGAATTTGCCATTATCATGCATCTACTGACGCCTGAACAACGCATGCAAAAATATGGATGAAAAAAAACACTGTCAACAACGATTTTCACAAGAAAAGTTTGTTCAGCTATGCAGCTCATTTTTGGTTGAATTGCCACGTTTTGGTGTGGAGTATGATCTGGTGGAATCATTGGTCCTTATTTCTTTAAAAATAATTCCAGCCAGAGGGTTAGAGTCAATGGAGACCGTTAGAGCATTGATTAATGACTTTTTCATTTATGAATCAAATCGGCTTGATGTGGGGGAGCTGTGGTTTCAACAAAACGACCTGACATGTCACACCAGCACGTGCCAAAATTAACTTGTTGGAGGAAATGTTTTGGACATGTGAGTTGCCATCCAGGTGGTGAGATAAAATCGCTAGTCTACACCGATAAGCCAGAGATTGACAACTTTAAAAACAAGAGTCGCAGTGGCCATATGCCATGAATAAAGTCATTTTTAAGGCAATTAATACAGCTTCATTTCATGTAATAACTTAAAAGTTCTAAAAAGCGCCCTCTGTAAGATTATCAAACTGTCTCAAAATCACAAAATTAAACTTAGTGTTTCGTAAAAACACACAATTTTGACCTGTGCAATGAAAAATGAATAACTATCATAAATACGTAGGTACCATACATTCTCTTCAAAATTCGAATAACGGTTACCAACATATTCTAATCGTCATAATTTACCCTAAAACCTAATGTTCTAGAAATAATTCAACATCCTTGTCCAATGACACCAAATTACTCAGCACTGCTTCTGCCATAAATCACATCTGCCCTATAATCCTGCGGCACGTTACCATATTGATTTTTGGTATACCTACCTACCTATTTCATAATGTGTCCCGGTTCAGGAACTCAAAAACACCATCTCCAAAAACACCAAAGTGCATCATCTCGCACATGACAGACAGAATGAGCGAGTTAAATGATGAACGACTGAAACTGATGCATCATGCTCATGCATCCATACAGTTCACCCTTATATCCGTTTTTGACATGTGCACACAGGCACATGCCATGCAAACATCCATCGCATCACCGCACCGCTATCCACTCTATCGGTGCTTCGCGCCGTCGTCGCTGACGACCGACGGCCGAGCCTTGGTGCATATCCTTCTTAAAATTATCATAGTAAAGTTATTTTAATAAACGACTGTTCGCCAGTATTGTCACGTATTTAGGACAACGGAATCACTTTATTGGAATAACTTCTCTTCCGTCCTGTGCAGAAGGATATCCTCCACAAAAAAAAAAAAAACGAAAACGCATCGAACTGTACATCTGTCGTGTGCCGGTGCGCTTTATTCAGAGTCCTGTTTTTAAACAGAGGGGAGAGAATTCCATCAAACGGTGGTCTATTCTTAAATACCTAACTGGTGATGGTAGATGGTGATAGATGCACCCGGAAGAAAATACGGAACCAAACCACCGTTCTAAGCGCACACTGCTACAAACGATGACACCCAAACGACACAAACACAGAACAACAATTTTATTTCATTTTTAAGGTGAATATCCTTGTGCCTTGTGGCGAGTGTTGTGTTTATTTACATTCGATTTTATTCCTCGAGGAGGGGATCCCTAATGTTTGTGTTGTCTTGTTTCCTTTTTGAATGGCTTTCTTTAAAACTACCGGATTCAATGGCATCATAATTTATTTTGAAACGTCGTCGTCTTCTGCGAGTTACGGTTATTGTGTTGAAGACACGGGATCTCCTAGAAAGGACATCATCTTCTTGTTCGTCTTTGATTTGGGGTGTCTTCTTATTTCGAGTTTTAATTTCTTGCGTGGACCTATTTGCAGAGGATTTATTTCTTGGTCCTTTGGAAAGTAAGCCACCTCCGGTTTCTTTTGGGCAGCTGCTGTTCTGTAAGTTTCGATTTTCATTACATGCCGTTAGAGAGAGGAAGAAATGCGTAGGCTTACAGGGACCCTAGACATGGTAATACAATAGTTGAATGTATCCTGATTGCTGATCCCTAACGGCACGTTATCAATTCAGTGCCAATCAGATTTTCTATTGACGGTAGGAGGTATGGATTTGGTTGTGCAGTCATTTTTGCAAGATGACAATAACAACGACCACGCTTTCTATACCTACCGCCACCGGTACTTTTTAAAAGGGAAGTGAGCGGCTGCTGGAAGGATATTTTTTTTTTTCAATTGAAAACTTTAAATGTTCTGAAGGGTGTCAACTAAATCAATAGAGAAAGGTGTTTATTAGATACTCCAAGTCCTTACGGGAATATTGATGATTTTTATTTCAAAACTTTCAGCGTACCCCATATGAACGAGTAGACATATTCATTCCGTCTCCGTCCAGTTTTTCTGTATATTTAGAAAATTTAATGTTAAACGATTAACCATAATTTAAAACCCAATTTAAGTCGTCAGATAATGAATTTCCAAACATGTTCCCATTTATTCTAAAATTGGAAATATGGCCTTATTACAGAACAAGGTTTTTTTCGAACATGCCCACGTTTGTTTCAGAAATTATTGTCATCGAATTAGAAATCACAATTCAAATAAAACAAAAAATGTACAATGGGCAGTTGTAAACTTTTTAAAGTGAAACTTTTATTACATCGTCTCAAACTTTTTCGTCTGTGTGTTGCATGTCGCGTGACGGTCGGCCGCGGAGTAGGGATAAAGTGAAAGGCGCTCGTTAGTTTCACTTTTACGGTGGTTTCATAAAACCACACATGTTTTTTTTTTAAAAAGTCTTTTGTCTACAAAAAAGTGTTTTTAAATGCTATTCTTGCATTTAAAAACACTTTTTTGAGCCGAAGAAAACCTTCGCAGGACTAACACATTATTCTGAATTAAATATTAAATATTTGAGAACTAGAATCAACTCTTTTGCAGATTAAGAACAACAAAGTTCCACAGAGTGATGGATTCCACGATGCCTATTTCAAGAATTGCAATCACCAACTCAAAACCTACATCTTAAATTTTTCAATTCTTTTCCTTTTTTTATATATTTGAATGAGGAGGCGTTATTCAGCCTGAAAACTATAGATCTCCTTTCTCAAATAAATGAGAAATATTTTTTCTTGGATTAGGTATGGGTCGAGACTCGAGAGTTGATCTGCTGCACTAAAAGCACAAATTGTCTCGCTGCAGGCGTACCGCAGGAATGCATTCTGAGCCCCTTGCTATTTGCACTATTTATCGATGGTTTATTTTAGGTACGATATGCTTCCCGGGAATTGCCAGAATTCTCATGAAAATACTTTAATACCTACGTGGTTGACCTTATGTGTTAATAGCTGAAAATTCCATCACTCTTGATTCCCAAATCAATATCATCCTAGAGGCTTTCTGTAAAACATCGTTCACCATAAAAAAATGCTAACTAAGCTTTTTTCACGTCAAGTACCTAGTTTTTATGAAATATTGACTGGAGTTCGACCAATGATGTTCCTGTAAATACTGCATCGAAACAGCTTTTGAAAATAGCCGTAACTTTTGGTCTTGTTTCATAACATTTAATTTTAACCTTTAATTGTACAAATTACGTTTTATGTAGGTACTTTTTACGTTTTGGATCTCGAGATAATTTAGAAGACTTATTTACATTTTCCAGAGAATATTTTATGAGATTAAGCTCGAGCTGCATATGTTCTAGACCTAGGTTCTATTGGTTCTAATACAAAAATAGGTAGCTGCGTAGGTACCTACCTAATTAAGCTTCCCAGATTGTCCTCTTCCTCCATGTAGGTAACCAAGACTGAATTAAAGTATTTAGATTCGTCAATTTTAAAGTTAGGTTACTTAAAACATTAGGGACGAAGCAGGAGATATTAATTTTATCATTTTAACATTTTTATTGAAATGAATAGGTATACCTACCACCTACCAACGATTTTTGTTAAATGTTTGTCCAATGGAGCTTTTCGGACTCAACTTAAAACATTTCAGCACTCACACTTGTACTGGCCAGATGCTTAAGGACTGGCATCTTAAATAAAAGCTGGATTCTGCTGTAGCCATGGGAAACTAGGTACCTAATACCATTTTAAACTAGAGTCTAGCTTTTTTACCAACATGTACACCTACTAATGTACCTATAGGTACCAGTGACTTCTATACCTAACTACAAAGGTATGGTATCTATTTGATGAGACACTGCTTTCAGTGTTTATCAAGACGTCCTACCTACCTAGGTAGTTATGTAGATATGACGACCACTTATACAAATTAAAATTATGCAAAATATAGGAACCTAAACATATACCTACCTATCTGTCTGTTTTTTCCCCCGACCTATTTCCAAAACAAAAAACTGCTTAGGTATCACCTTCAAGAAATAAATGCCTAGGTATCTTCCAATAATCATAAAAATAAACAAAAAAATAGGTGCCTACTTTAGTTCCTATCTATCACGACATCCTTGCTCAAGAATCAATTTCTTAGGTAGGAAGGTAGACTGATAATCCGCACCGATCGACAATTCAATATTTATTCACCTTTTTTTCATACCTATCCTTTTTTTCCCTAAAATATAATTTTTTTATCTCGTAGGTACCTCGTAGTTCCACTCCACAGGTAGAAAATTCATCCAACAAAATATTCCTACCAAAGTTCCTGGGGTAGACATTATATAAATGAATAATAATAACGTTCAAATTGGATGAACAATATCCCCTTCCGAATCGAACATAAACCACGAACAAAAACAAATTAATACAAAAAAAAAATTCAAGGAACAAGTTCCAGGATTCACACAAGGATCATACGGGCATACGGCACATTCAAAAACATCAACAAACAAATTTCAACCTCGACAAAAAAAAACCAAGATGAATCTTCCACAGGGGAAACTGTAATCAACCACCACCAGGCACAGGCACCAGCTAGCAGACAACTTCTACGTCTACCGCATGTGTCTACGACAAACGGCACAATCTTTATCCAAGAATTAAGACAAGACCATTCCGGCAAGAGCCCATCGTCAAAGCAAGTGGATAATAAACTCTGCAGATGCAGACACAGCCACTCTCCCCTTCCACAATTCACCTTTACTCATTTGAATTTTCTGAAACTCAAAAAAGAGAAAGATACAAATTGGCAATGAAACACATCCAGAAGATACCATCCACAAGAGGAACACAAAATTCAACAAAAAAGATACCATCCACACAAGAGACGAGACGAGTCCACTTTGCAGCAGTGGTCTGGTCTGGTAAACTAAACACTAAAAAGATCTAAGCAAAAAACGGTAAGCACCTTGTTGTGTATTGGTAAGGTACCCTTATGCCTTATCTCCAGCCAGCAGCAGAGAGCACACCTGTCCATGTTCATGTTCGGTTTCGTTCACCACCAGTAGCAGGAGCAGCCAGCACCAGCAAAGCACACAGCACCATATAGCAAGAGCCAGAGCCTGTTCTCAAAATCCAACGGCTCTACAACGACGACGACGACGATACGACGAGGACAAGAAAAACAGACACAGTCTATATTCTATATGAACGTGATACGTCAACAACAACAACAACGACAACCGCCTCGGTTCACTGATTCAGGGGAATAGCATTTGCTGCCTTCCAATTGGTCCGGCGGCACGCGTCGATGAACACAAATTCAACCTCACAGCTCAAGCAGTGGGGAAGGCTATAAAAAGACATGGATCTTGAAAATCCCTCACAGTTCTTCGTTGGTTGCTCTTGCGTTCTGTTCGTTAAAAATAAATAAAAAAAGATACTCGGAACAAAGTAAAAAAAAAAAAAATACAAACTCAAGAGATACCATTTAAGTTCCGTTTTTATTTGAAATTTGATTAAAAATCGTGATCCCTTAAAAAAAGAAAAAAACCCAAAATGCATCTTGAAATGATCGCGGGTAAAAACTATAGCAAGTGTCCTTTGAAAAAACGTCCAGTGAACTATCAATTCGAGGACGACAATGACAATGACATTGATGTCGATAGTAGTGATTCGCCGCCACCGTTGGTCCTTACAAAGGACGAACCGGAAAATTTAAGTGTTAAAAAAGAAATCGACTGTTGCAGTGATGAGTCTTCGTCTACTACAGTCGATGTTATGTCCACAACATCCTCTCCATCCTGCAAAGAGGATAACAATAATAGTGTTTGTGTGAAATTAGAAAAATCATCGCCAGTGATCGTGCCAATGCCAACATATCCAAATGGCTATGGAAATGGCCTACAGCCATGGAATTTCCACGTATCTCCTTACACCGCTGAATTCTACAGGACCATCAATAATCCTCATTTGAATCATACGCAAATCTCGCCACTCAGAGGAGAACTCCTGTCGCCGAGTTCACCATCAGACGCTGGATCCATGTCGCCACCACCGCACTATTTAAATGGTCGTGCTAGTTCTGTGTCACCTCCAATGCGATCTGAGATCATCCACCGGCCGATTGGTGTGCGACAACTTCCACATTCCCAGCTAACTCATCGCTTCATGCCATACCAGATTCCAACCTCGCCATATTCTCCTTTTGGATTAAATCTGGCCCATGCACCAATCTCCCCAGCATACAGTGACTCTTCGTACTTCTCGATGAGGGCGCTTACTCCAGAATCAAACTGCTCATCCCTGCCAGAAGATCTCTCCTTGAAACAACTTTCCTCGCCATCTGGATCTTCCTCAGTGTTATTATCTCCAACATCGCCAGTGATCTCGTCGGTGGGGTCGTCGTCAATTGCCAGCTCTCAGCATTCGCCAAATGATATCTCGGCGGTGAAAAAAGAAAAATCCTCGTCGCCTCCTCGGTACCAGTGTCCTGATTGCAACAAGTCCTACTCCACATTCTCCGGCCTGACTAAACACCAACAATTCCATTGCCCAGCTGCCGAAGGAAACCAAATTAAAAAATCCTTCAGCTGCAAGGACTGTGACAAGACCTATGTCTCATTGGGAGCTCTCAAAATGCACATCCGTACGCACACTCTTCCTTGCAAGTGTTCGATCTGTGGCAAAGCATTCTCCCGACCATGGTTACTCCAAGGACACATCCGAACCCATACTGGGGAAAAACCATTCAGTTGCCAGCATTGCCATCGGGCGTTCGCTGATCGCTCCAACCTGCGGGCTCATCTTCAAACGCACTCAGACGTCAAGAAGTACTCATGCACTTCCTGCTCCAAGACTTTCTCTCGCATGTCCCTGCTGACAAAACACACAGAAGGAGGTTGCCCTGGAGGCAACAGTTGTTCCGGAACATCATCCTATCTCGCATCCTATGGAGAACATTAATCAATAACTTAGATTGTCCTCCTGCAGCCATAGAACATATTTTTGGATTGAATTCTGTTATTAACCAAAAATTAGTTCCTAGAACCTGAAAAAAAAACCCACCCAACATCTTAAAAAAAAAGAAAAACAGAAGAGACCACCAAACCCAGTTATTTGTTATTAATTTTATTTCTTTTTCATTTTTTTACTTGAAATCTATCTTTGAAGTAAATTTTTATTTTTAGTTACTTTTTATTTTATTTTTATTTGAATCCTTGTAAATGCTAAAAAACGGAACCTCTAGTCACACATCGTTGTAAAATAAAAAGTTGTAACTTGAACTCATAATCCTTGCGAGAAAAAAGTGCCTATTTTATTTATTTCTTATTTTTTATTTAATTTTATTTTAATTTTTTTTGAAAAAAAATGTAAATATTTTGTAAAAAGAAAAAAATAATATAAAGTAAAATATTTTTTTTATTAGTTTTAAGAACAAATTACAAGCAAAACAAACAAAACCGAGAAGTGAGAAGATTATTTTAATAAAAATTTATATTTTAAGTTAAACAAAAAAAAGAAACAACCTATCGATTAAGAAATATTTTATAAAAATAATATTTTTGTACAATCAATATAGTTTTTTAAGAACAAATCTATTTATGAAGTTGAAGAAAAAAAAAAGAAAAATGAATTAAATGAAATTATTTTTTACAAATTAAATTTATTTCTGTTTTTATTTCCGTTGCTTTTTCGTTTGGGGAATTCGTTTCTTATTTGAGTTTTCAGGTTTTTGGTTTTTGCAGGATATTTACAGACTTGATTCCTTTTTGGAGGAGATAGAAGATAAAATCTACAAAAACAAACCAACAGTTAATTATTTTCTTGAAAGTTGAAGCCAGGAATCAGGAACATTTTAATAACTATAAATATATTTTTGTTTTTGAAGTGCATGAAGCAGTGTTTTCAACTTTCAATGGCGACAAGACCTACCTTCTTCAATTTGATTTAGATACCTAGACTTTTTTTGAAGTATCGATTCATTAGAAAAAATCTTCGAGTTTGTAGATAGGTAGGTAGGTACCTATACCTTTACGAATATTTGAACAATATAATTTTTAATCTAACTTAAGTCAACGGCAAGTTTTTGTGTTCGCTTCAAGCCTTTTAAGAAGTTTTCTATTTTAACTGTACCTTCCTACCCATTTTGACAGATCAAACTTGAAGTAGCCTTATAAATTTGTGTGGCCTGGTTTAGGATTTTGGGAATAGCAGTGAATTATGAAACCTAGATAACTAAGTAGGTAGGTATTTTTTAAAAATAGAGAAATTACAGGTCTGTAGGATAGACATAGGTACTTTTTTGTACTTGATTTCTGCCAGGAAGTACCTATCTTTAGGTACCTGCATTATATAACATGAAAATGTCAATTCATAACTTTTTTATGGAATTGCATCACCAATTTTAACTAGATGCGATAAAAGTATGTCTCACAAATGTTTAACGGAAAAGAAGTCTTAAAACTGTTTTGATTGATGATTCTGAAAAATATGCAATGGCACTACCTATATGAAAACAAAAAATTTGTTTTTGTTTATAATTTTTATTACAATTTGTATAAAATATATAAAAAATATTGTATGTCCCGTATTTTGAACTACTTGCCATTAAAGTAGGTATATAAAAGTTTAAGTTTTTTTTCCATAATTTGATTTACTAAAAATCTTTATTGTTTAGATAGTTTTTTTGTGTTTTGTCATTTTTGCAATTTTTGCGGAATTCATAAACACCAAAGTAAATGGCTTTAATTGAATGGGCGGTTAATAAGACAAAAACTTATATAACTTATACTGGACCACTCGACGTTCTATGGGTCTGCCTTAAAAAAAACGTTAAATTTTCAAAACTGCAATATCATAAGACTATTAAAGTATACTTAGGTACATTTTAGATTTAAATTATGTTCTTGACAACTTGTTTTCAAATCGATTAAAAATTAATTTGAAAATTAAATCATAAGCGAGCGAGCTACAATACATTTTCAACAAACTGTTGGATACCCTATTCCCTATATTTTTGTATGTGTATGCTTCGCCTCCCGCAGCCAGCCGATGTTCCAGTTTCAGAAACAACATTTTTCTTTAGCAGACAGGAACAAATTCCATAACATTTACATTTACTACGAGCTCAGTGACATTCAATTTTAAGCTTGAACAAAACTAAACAAAACTTAATTTTTTAAAAATTAGATTTAACAACTCTGGAACCACACTCTGCTACGTAACCAAGGAATACAAACCGAAGTGTTCATCTTCATATTTCAAAACTGCGACGGATAGTTTAAAAACATTAAAAAAATTAATGCATATTACGACTTTTGACGAAAACACCCCTTAAAAGTAGGCGTGTCCTTAAAATTTGTAAAAATAAATTTAAACGTCTAACTGAGCTTTTATTATTGGTCAATTTTTAGGCATATGTTTAAAACCACAGCTGAATCGAGTAGTCTTTTAACTATATTACATAATGAATAAAGGTATACCTACATGTTTTATAAAAATCACGCCCTTAAAAGTGGGCGTATTGAAAAAATGTACACACAAAAATCTAGAGATATATTTTTCAAAGAACAGAAAAACGGTTAAAATTGAATAATTAGTTGGTACCTTAAACTTGTATAACTAAGTTTTTTGTTCTTTCATGAAAAGTGGTTGGAAGCCACTCCCAAAATTCAATTTTCTTAGTTTCGACTAGGAGACGCACAGATTTGGGCTTGTGGATTGATTATATAAATATACCGTTTATTTGCAAAAACATTTTTTTTATAGTTTATAATGAAAAGTGGGCACCAATCACGCCCGCTTGAAAATGTGAACAGTTTCGATATAGTGAACAGACTTGATTTTTACTAGTTCACAATATCGATCTTCTTCTGTATGTAGAATAGCACCCTAAGAAAATATAAAAAAAAAACATTTGTCTAAAAAGTCATAACATGGTCTTTCCAGGTAACAAAAACTACCAAAACAATTTAATAAAAATAACTATAATGCATCTGACAAATTGTTGGAAATCGGGTGTTCCAATAAGGATTTGGAAGCAGTATTTGATTCTTTGTAAATTAACATTCATCATGGAAGTACCTATACAGTATACCTACATATTCGACAAATTATTTGACTAAAAAAGTATCAATTATTATTAATAAATTTTTGATCAATTAGAACTTAAAGTTGATCTTACATTTTATTAAGTAGGTACTCCAAAAAATCCTAAATGATTCTTTTGAAAGAGTTTGAAGTGCATAGATATAATAAATGATGATGGTTTGCATATGCATTTGTCTGTTTAATATGTGCTTTTGTGAAAGTGACAGCATTTTATGTTACTCGATGAAGTTTTTGATTATTAGGTATACCTTTACTTTTTTTCCTCTCTTCTATCTAGTTTCATTTTACAAATATTTTGGAAACATACACAAGTACTTTTTTCCTGAGAAACTAACCTCCCATGTCCCACTACCCCAATCTATGAATGTAATCATATAGTTTAAATGCACACATAAGTTTTTCCACAGATACAGAAAATCATATCCATCAACAAAAACATTTTTATTTTTACACAAGTCTTGCAAAAAATATTATTTAACCAACAATTTCATTTTTGTCATTTAAACAAAAAAAACTTACAAAATTGTTTTTCGAATATATTTTTATCTAAACAATAAATTCTTTTTTAATATGTAGGAAGGTACCTATACTTTGTTTAATAGTCAAAGCTGTTTTTTAAAAGAATTTTATTGAAGCATCATGTTTGCATTAATGGTATTTAAATTAATTTACAAGATGTATTTTCTTAGATCAGCGCACTAAAAAAATATAAGTCGCATTGGAATGGAATAACACATTTTCCCAAAAGGAAGCACTTACAAAATTCTGACAATCAAACATGATAGGTATGTATTACGATTATAGAGAAGTCGAAAAAAGTGGGTCTGCTAATTCCGTCCGTCTGTCTGTAGGCTTTTTTAGACCAAAACTGTTTTTAAAATTTGTTGTACATAATGTATACTTAAATGGCAAATCATCTTTTAATTTCTTGCGGTGACTTTGAAAAATATCTTCACCAGGACCCATACGTGTTTCCATAAATGCTTCTGCGCAGAGATTCTTTACAGGATATTATTTGTTAATTGTCTTCTGTTTCAAAAAATATTCCTATTCTTTTGATGAGACAAGCATAAATCCACACCACATTTCTGGATATACCTAATTCATGTGTTCCCAAAAAAAAAAAAACACTGATTTATGAAAAGTGTTCTATAAGTCTGTACACGGAACATGTAAAATGTATGGCACCTAAATATTTGTTTAAAGGATCTAATCAGCAGTAATTCCAAATTCCTTTTTATTGACTCTTATATAGGTATTCAAAGGTAAGTAATTCGAATCTACACGATTTTATTTTGCCCACTAGCTTTTCTCACCTGTTGCACCTCCCAATAAATTTTTCAATCGTTAAACAAATCTATTTCAAACTTTTTTTGCTTACTCTGAAAACCTCATTATTCTTACTTTTATTGTTTAACAAATGTTTAAGTTGACCTCGATCGATCGTTTATACTTTCTTAAAAATTCCTTGGAAACGCACACACACACACAAAAAGACTTATAATCCTCCCAGGTAAAAACATATACTCAAAGTCGTACCTCTCAAAAAGTATTTATTCCTCCAATTAATATCACTCTTATAGACCTCATGCCTCCCCATACTACCTTTGATAGATATATTCATCTTCCCGCAAGCAAATTCAATAACATTAATTTATTCGATATTTATTCGCCCATTGAAGTTCAGTCATAAAATCTTGAACAACTCGGCATCGGCATCCGTCCGACATTGAAGATCATAACTCACCGATCCACATATAAATCAAATGCAAGATAATTCAAAATTAGCACAATAAAATGTGAAATGTGCGCGCATATGCGCACACTATTTTGTGTGTATGTCCATGATCATATGCCCGTGCCTCGCAAATCGATGGCAGTATGTTCCTCCACCCAGCCAGCATCTATAGAGCGTCCCAGTGCCAGCCTCTGCTATCCGCACCACATTTCGCATATAAAAATATGAGAGTAGGTACCTTATAATATAACTATTTTACCTACCTGCTGAATGTGCTTGTCTCTTTGGTTGAGAACATGTTTCCAGCTTCATCAGCTCATAGATCCACTTCTTCAAAACGCAGGCCAAGTTCAACAAATCAATAAATCTGCTGATTTTGTTGTTGTAATCCCTCTATCTCTCTCTCTTTCTGTCTTTCTCCTTGTTTGCATGTTATATTTTTTTTTATAAGCAGGAGTGTCCATCAAAAAGCTAAGGCGTACGACGACGACGACGTAATCCATAACCATATCACTTGGAGTTTGGAGGAAATACTATTGGATTTGGAACCACAAGTCCACAACTTACATTTTGAACATCCAAACCTATTGACTGACTGTACTGGAATAGCGAACAACAAAAATGCAAATTTGTACCTTGGACAAGAACCATCACCATCACTAACAACAACTAGGTACGAGAGGCGCACTTTTTCTTGAGCATTCGGCTTTTTGATAGATGGCCTAGCTTCGCGCACACACTTGTACGCCCAGGCCTAGTTGTTCTTGTTGCTAGCCAATTGGCATTTTGAATCCTCTGCTCTCTCGGCGCGGCTTTTTAGTTCTCTATCAAAAAAAAAAAAAATTAGCTCAGCGTTTAGGCATACATTTCAGAATTTCAATAGGCATTTAGTTTGTTAATATAAATTAATCTCAAGAAAGTTAGTACAAAGTCGCCATCGCTTTATAAAATTCAGACACCTGTTGAGTAGTGATAAATGTGTTGGACCCTGCTACGCCGAAGGTCTGGATTCGACTTTTTCCGGGCTTTTTGATAGATGGCCTAGCTTCGCGCACACACTTGTACGCCCAGGCCTAGTTGTTCTTGTTGCTAGCCAATTGGCATTTTGAATCCTCTGCTCTCTCGGCGCGGCTTTTTAGTTCTCTATCAAAAAAAAAAAAAAAATTAGCTCGGCGTTTAGGCATACAATTCAGAATTTCACCAGTCGTTTAGTTTGTTAATATAAATTAATCTCAAGAAAGTTAGTACAAAGTCGCCATCGCTTTATAAAATTCAGACACCTGTTGAGTAGTGATAAATGTGTTGGACCCTGCTACGCCGAAGGTCTGGATTCGACTTTTTCCGGGTAATGTATATTGTATAGGTATTCTGTTTCTTGAAAAAGTGACAAAAACTCCAAGAGTAAAACTTGTCGAGAAAACCTAGCAGCCGTGCGGATCCGGCCGTAAACTGAAGGTCTTTTCT
Organism: Platycheirus albimanus; assembly: GCA_916050605.2. NCBI lineage: Eukaryota > Metazoa > Arthropoda > Insecta > Diptera > Syrphidae > Platycheirus > Platycheirus albimanus. Next base: position 13,588,923 of record OU696698.1, on the reverse strand, counting down.
ATTCCATTCGTAGTCAGGCTGCTATCAAAGCAAAAAATTCGGCTACCACATACTAGAAACAATGACAGAATGAGCTGCATTTTATAAGGGTGTGGTCCCTTTATGAAGATATTTATGAAGACTTGGAGAACTCTCTTGTTAAGAGACCAAAGACCACTTTCCTCGATTTTAAGAGAACTCCGCAACTTCGACCTAAACAATTTGATGTATGATCAGTTGGGGACGATATACCTCGCCTAGATGGCATGATATAATTTTTGAAGCAGTCTCAAACCGAACGAGCCTTGTGACAATTAACAGCTTAACCTGTACAATGAAAGCCATGGAAGAGGTCATGACTGGGAACCATACACCAAGAGCCTAGGTGGCGGGTTATGAACACAGTAATACAATACAGAACAGCGACCGAAGTTTGGTTCTCACTTTTTGCCTACAAGCTTAAATCAGCTGACACAAACACTTCTCTGCAAATAGAATGAACTGTATTCTTCTTTTAAGTCACGTTCTGTGCGTTCCCAATGGACTTGTGTTTGACAGAAAGAGTTTGAACCCAACTGTGATGATGGAATTTGCCTTTGCCAATGTTATTTTTGATATTTTCAATTTTACTAAAATCGTGAAATTCACCTCACCATAGAGATCACTGCTCAAAGGATTTTCGCTTGGCATGCGAAATCCATCTAAAAACATAAAAGCGCACACGAATACAAAAAAAAAATTATGAAAGCAACTTACAATAGTTTCAGGCGTTGTTCCGAAGATTTATGTCCTCCTGTCAGAAAGAGAGTGGTGTCGAGTCGAGTCGAAGAAGAGCAGGGAAAATATAAGAAAATGTGTAGCAGGACTCGTATACTATAAGCCAAAGAATCAAAATCCCATAATTCACCATCACCATGATTTTAGTAGAAGCAAGCGGCCGGCATGCACCGCAGAAAAGGCCAACAAGACACACAGTGATGATGCACTTGAATTTACATATATAGGCCATCGAATAGACATTGCACAGTTCAATGGACTAACAACCACCCCACCTCCATTTATGGAACTTCTTCTTCTCTGCATCGCAGATCATCTCACATCCATAATATCGATGTTATTTGAATTCTATAGAGGGACAGCATAAGACAGACAGAAAGACAGACGTACATCAGTTCCAAGTGCATATTGTACCAACTACTCCAACTGCCAATGCCAACCATGATGATGATGATCATGTTCATGATGCTGGTTGAAGCCCGCTTGGGGTGATGATGATGATAATGAAGATCCCAAGGAAGAAGAAAAAGAACTTCGAAGGAGTTATGGATTCCAATCCTCTAGCTCTTTATACTCAGGTGCCTATAAGTACATTCTGAATATGCCTATTCCTATTCCGATTCTGAAATCCGATATTATTAAGAAATACACCTGCCATTCCGTCGATCGTTTCAATTGTATCTACGGGTTCGTATAATAGGTATACTTGGTACTCGTACAGTTTTGTCAGAATGCTGGCACTTAAAAGATACTCCAAACTCCAAAGATGTGGGAAGGCATATGTATATCGCTTATATGGTAATGCGTCCGTGTTTACGCACCTTTAACTCCTTTACTCGCATCATCATGAAGATCATGATGATGATGATGATGGTGATGGCTTTGGTTTAGCTTGATGGTGTTTCCTTTTTACAGGTTGTTGCTGCGAGGTGCCGCGCCGCCGGTTGTTCTACCTAATTCATCTTTGAAATACACTTTTTTTTCTCTGTTCATTATTTATCTGAGATTCTTTTATATGGGGAAATAGGTACATTTTTTGACGTTCTGATGTTCTATGGAGTCGTATTTTTTTTTTTTTTTTTTTTTTGCTGGTTTGGTATATTCAAGGTGCTTCATTTAATTTGAATAGAGAACGAGAGAATAATAAAGTCGTGATGGAAATTTTTTTCTTGGAATAATAATTTTTGATGCGACTTAATCAATCCAACTCTCAAGACAACAGGTAAACTTGAGACGAGAGGGCAAAGGTTTTAGATTTTTTGTATTCTTTAAGAATTATAATAATAGAATCAGAGCAGCGCAATAGATGTTGATTAATGTATACGTAATTGAAGATTCATCATGTACCTAGCTGTTGATCGCATTGGGAGACTCAGTGACGAGCAGAGGTCAATTACCTCTGAACTTTGGATGGTTCGGATAAGAGTGATTGTCGGTTTAATTAACGGTCGATCTTTTCACATGATGAGTGATTCAGAAATGAAGGGGCAGTTTTGGGCACCCTCATTTTGATTTCTTTGATCAAAGTTAATTTATAGGAATATAATTTACAAAATTCTTGTTTTTTAAGAAATCAGTTTGTCTAAAAAAACTCTTTAAAAACAATTCGAAAAAGTTAGATAGTGCAGATTTTCAATTATTCAAAATTTTCACCTATTCTAAAGGGTTTTCCAATAAGAGGTGTTATTTTGAATAGCCCGCTATTTTTGATTTTTCGACATTTGACAAAAAGAAACTAAACCATTAATACAAATGTTACGATACATGCTTCAACAATCATCATCAACAACATCGTGTCTTTGCTGGTTGGGTCCTTCAAATGCATAAAAATGATCCGGAATTTCATCGAAAAATCATCTTGACTGATGAGTCCCATTTCTACCTCGCTAGCTACGTCAACAAGCAAAGTTGTCACATCTGAGGCTCGGAAAACCCAAAATGTATTGTTGAAAAGCCTCTCCATCCTCAACGAGTAACTGTTTGTTGCGGTTTCTGGTCCGGCGGTCATTGGACCTTACTTTTTTGAAAATGAGGCTGGAGCAACAGCTTTGGTGAATGGATTGTGCTATCGAGAGATGATTAATAATTTTGTTTGGCCGAAATTGGATGGTATTGATCTGGACAACGTTTCCTTTCAGCACGACGGCGCTACTTGCCACACAATCAACAAAACATCGATCATTTGCGGGAAAAATTTCCGGACCGTGTAATCTCTCGAAAAGGTGATCACAATTGGACACCGAGATTCAAGACCTCAAAGATGGAATTCGTGAAGCTATTGAGGGCATACAGTAGCCACTTTGAGATTTGGTGATGGGAAATTTCATGAAAAGGATATTGTTGTGAAGCTTAGCCATTTGGCTGATATTGTTTTCCAATATTAATGGAAATCAACATCCGGATATTTATCTCAAGAAATGAAATTATACTTAACACCCCATATAGTAATCAAAAACAGTTACATTTTATTTTATTAATTGTGAAAGATACCCCGCTGTCCAAAGCAAGGCTGCACTTCTCTATTCATTCTGACATGCTCGAAAATGTCGTTCACCTTTAGTAAAAGTTTCGCCAGTCTAAATAGCGTTTTTCTGCCACTTTTCATAGAGCCAGTTGAACAATATAGTGGTTCATCCTCAGATCAAAATTTAAAAACGATTTACTTCGGTTGACATTTTTAAAAATTAAGACGATATTTCAGGAGTATTTTAAGATTTAACCCACCAATTTCAACGTATTTAATAAGTTGTTCCACGGATCAAGAATTTATAAATTAAGTAAAATGCTGAACCGCGATTGTAAAACTGGAACTTAAGTTCTCACTTTTTATCAAAATCCTATTCTAGAAAGAAAGTTTGAAAAAAAGGTTCCGAAAAATCCTACCTAGTATCTAGTCAAATTCTTAAAAATTTTAAATTCTTAGTCTTTCTTCGTGTATAGTGCAAATGTTTCCATTCATCTCCTTTTATCAGATCTACCAATCCCGGTTCATGGAAGAACATAATAATATTTCAGGTTCAGAAAAAGGTCACTAATGACTTTAAATAAAATTGGTTCAATAACATACCCCTGCGGAACTCCTACTTTTATTTCAACAGAATTGGTTTTTTTTTGGAAAACCTGAAGTTATTTATTTTTCATTTCTTCGTCCGTTTAAACTATATTAATAGGTAGCTTGAAAAGTGTCTAAAGCTTCTTTAGAAGTACGATGTTCCCCTTGGATGGTTCGAGCCCATTTTTTTTCTGGGATTTTAGCATGGATTTCGATAATTTTCATATTACTAGGAGGCTTGGAAAATTTCATTTATTTTAAATCCCAAATAAAAGGTCATTCCATTTGCATTAATTAGGGAAGTCAAAGAGTGCTTCCCTCTCAGAATTGAAGTGGGGCTAAACACTAAATTATACTACTTTTTTATATTAATCGTGGACATTTCATCCAAACATCTGGCTAGCTAAAACTTTCTTCTTAATCAAAATAATAAGACGAAATTCGTTAAGTGTAATGGTAAACAAAACCAGAGCAACGAAACGTCCCGTCGTCCGGTCCGTCCAGAAAGATCTTTCTTCAGACAAACAGAAGAAAGAAATAACACAAAAAAAAAACTCTCTTCTGTATAGATGACCAATTTTTTGGTGTCAGCATCATTAGTGCCATTCTACGTCGTCGCATAAGAAGTACACCATCCACCACACCATATCACCCGTGAAAAATCATCAAGAAAACTGCAAATTGGCATTGAGCTTGAGCCAACTAACCATCGAAACATCGAAACAGCCAACGCAACGCACTACCGACCGCACCGAACACACCATCATCCCGTTAATCATCATCTTCCATTATTATCATCGATATCACCACCACATGGCCCAAGAGTCAGCGAGCGCAGCGAGTGCGTTATTAATGCGTTATGAAGAGGCACCTTATTAGAGGGAGAGCGATTGGGAAGCCTGGTTAATACCTTTGCTGATTGCTACCATTAAATTTCATATCATCTACCACGTCCTTTTCTCCTGCTTAAGTTGGAGCTGAGATGGTGCTGTTTGTTGGCCGATATACCTGACGACGCGACGACGACGATGAGGACAGGGACGTCTCTGATGGTCGGAATGGAAACCGTAGCTCCACTCCAACCATGTATCGGATCCACGCATAAAACTCGCAAAATCTGATCCGCAATGAGGTTCGGTTAAATAGGGTAGATATACGTACACAAACGGTATGGATATAGTAATTCTGGAGCTGCTCTTGGTGAAGGCAGTGAAGACGACGACGACAACCAGCGATTCATTTTTACGGATGCTGTGTGAACTATTTTGTCGTCGTGGTGTCTCAAGTTCATCTTTCTCCAAAGAGCTAGCTGGTGTGGAAGCCTGCTGATATATCTTAACAGCAACCACACATGATGCCTTACCGCTTTGGCATGGGAAAAACAATTTCGTCCCGAAATGCCCAACAATTTTGTGTGGAATTATTGTTTGTTGTTTTCATCCGATGGCGATGGAAATGTGTTGTTTCTCTTCTCAATGTCGCCCATTTGTGGTTTGGGGAATGCGTGTGTGCACTGAATCATATTGTGAAGCTAGAGAGTTTTTGTAGAAGAGTGCCTCTGGTCTGGTGTGATGCTGGGTTAAACTTTCCTTCGTCTTCGGTTACTCTCCATTCATGCTTTTCTCTAATATACCACTAGATATTTCGATATCCAATTGGTATTAAGAGTATCTGCAAGATACATTTTTCTTCTATCTCATTTGTGCATATTGAACTCATAAACTAGAAAAGGTGAGTGCGGGGGACTATTTCGACCGTACATTTGCAGCACTAATGAGATGATCGGATCGATTCATAAAACCCGAGACGAGAAGCAGCTAGCGTATTTAGATATTGTATCTTTAATGCAATTACAGATGCGCTAGTTGGGTATAAGTAATTCATATTGCGATGGTGTCACTTGTCAGATTAGAAAACTTATGATTTTTGTATCGTTTACCGTTCGATGATTTTTCGTGGTTACCATACTTATCAAGTAAAGAAAGGTACCTTCTTTGTGTTTAGCATTGAATATGGTTTCATGGTGCATTGTCATCCGCAAGTGATTGTTGCGAGCATAAAAGTTTCTATCTGATGGTGCATTGAATGTGGGACAAAAGGCTAGATTCGCAACTTTTATTAGCCATTTATAAGTAGGGGTCTGGTGGGTGATGAAGATTATTTACATAGGCTTAGTAAAAGTTTATTCAAGAGAAACGTAACCGATTTAGCAGTAAGAGACATGCAGGACTAAAAAGAATCCGAGATGTAGCCCAGCTGTATATGCGTCTTCCAGATATACAGGGTGAGGGTGGGCCAAAAGAAGATGCTCTCGTTTTTGCAAATAGCAGCCAATGTCAAATTTGTTTTGACATTTGTGGACTAGACAGATGCAGAATACAAGTGAACAAGCCATGGAGCGAAACATGAACCGATATTCTGATGGCAGCGTTCCCAAATCACCTCATCTCTCGTTTTGGCGATTTGCACTGGCCCGCAAGATCGCCCGATTAAACCGTTTCAGACTTTTTTGTGGGGTTTTTTGAAGTCCCGTGCTTACTCTCTGGACTCTGGAAGCCCTCAAGGACAACATTCGACACGAGTACGAGAATCTGTCGCCCGAAGTTCCCGCTGGATCATCTTCTCGACTTGACAAATACAAATCTAAAGGTTCAAATAAACAAAATCAAAAAACAGAATCGAAGTTTTTCATTTAGAAAAAAAGAGAGCCAAAAAACATCGGATGGATGACTTCTTTTGGCCCACCCTGTACAACACAATTTTGGCATTTAAAGGGACCAGCTGTTGCCTAGATTCCTGATCTTGCAACTGGCTGTGTGAAAGTCCGTTCTTCATTACCTTTCTTCGTCAAAACAACAGAAAGAACATCGCCCTTAACGATCACAAAAGAAAATAGGTGATGGTATACAGCCTTTAGGTACTCCACTTTGGACTTTATTTTTTTCTGAAAGCATTTTCCAAGCAGAAAACATATCAGAATATTAGAGTTCTCACCTCACCTTCACAGGTGCGGCTGCGTCAAGTCAGATGACTAACTATAGCTGGGGCTAACCTACTATTATGAGCATTTGCTGAATTATTGATAAGGCTGCCATCATAAGTGACCGATGATAAATACTGGAAAAGTTGTTTTCGTGCTAATTTGGAAATGGAAGAGTAAAATCAGATCTTTATAATTATTGTTAATCGCTGTTTCTTTGGGAATAGTAAGGAATTGAGGAATGAAGCAGTATAGAGAAGAACGAAGGAGACGATAAGTACAGAACACTCATAATCCCGGTCGTCCTATATGATGAAGAGGCCTAGACCTTTCCCCAGAGAATACTTTTTAATAGCTGTCTGCTATTAAGAAGAAAAATCTAGTAAATAAGACGCAACGATGAACTACTAGTAAGAAACAAAAATTCCTATTGAACAGTTAAAATGGCTTGGCTATGAGGAGCAAGTGGATTTGAAAGCTCCAGTTCGAAAAATCATCAACACCATTCAAAAAGGGAATCGAGAAGCAGAGGTAGATTTCATCTTCGAAGACGTAACTCAAGTAAATTTAGATCTCTGACATTTTGGAATTTGAAAATGGAGGTAAAGACCTTTTTGGCTGAAGTGGCATTAAGTAAGCCATTAGGCTCAAGAGCACCATGCTTTGTAGCTCCATCAAAAGAAGAGCAGGTAGATGAAAAACAGAATTTTTGATTGGAAGAAGTATGAGCAGTCTAGCACAAGTATTGCATCAACTCTTCCGACTACAACAACGACATCTACTACATCAAAAACGAAACAGAAAGCCAAGAAAGATAGAGATGGAACACCTTATATGGCCAAGCACCCATTACATACTTTTTGTCAGACTTTGGTACCTCAAATGACTATCATGGGCGTATTTGAGAGTGCACTTACTATTTCTTATTTAAGCATTTTAACTAGTTTGGTAAAGATTATATTATTCCTTAAAATGTGACCCATGAAATACATCAAACCTGACTTCAACAGTCTGAAGACTGTTAAGGCTTAGAAAATTTGCAGTCGAAAAATCTTCGTTGTAGATCAGACTGAAGCCGATGACCTGATGACCTCCCTCAACATGATGGTTAAATTCAAAGACAGGGCTCTAGAAGTCAAGCCAGCTTTGGGTTCTTTTACTAGACGGCGAAGTTGAAATTTGGAAAAGCAAGGATTAGAGTAGTCCTTACTAATTCAAAAAAATTTATTGGAAAGAGATCTTGAATTTTTCCTAAGAGTCAATAATCTGGAATATTCCACTAGAATCTAGACTAGAGTACATGTAGGTATGCAAATTGTGCCTCATTTCCAAAGCCATTTTAACACCCCACACCCATGTCATGCAGGGAAGTAGCATCAAGTGCCTACTTAAGTCTCCTTCAGCCAATTGCAAACAAAAGGCTGTCACAAATTAAGATAAGGTTTTAAGACGAAATAGAAAAATGAGGACTTCCTATGCCTTCATAATGTTCAACATGAAAAGTGCAATATGCGCCTGCGCGCACACTATCAACCACACACCTGAGACTGAGAGATGGTTTCAAGATAGACCTACGAATTTTGCCCACCATCGACATCGACATCTTTAAGAGGAGGCCATTTATACCCAAAAGGGAGGTGCAGATCGACCGAATGAAGAGCTAGAGGTCTCCTTCATATTGCCTCAGCGCAGCGCAGCGTCAGCAACAAAAATAGCTGAGGGTTTCCGTCTTTCTCCGAATTCATAAATAATTCAATTTTCGTATAATAATATCAATTGCACAATTTTTGAACAGAGCCTGTGTCGGATGCGGACTGGGACTCTGTTTTGTATGATGCATGCGAGATGATGCCTTCTTGTGGCAGTGATCTGTGACTGGGATGCGAGGAGACTGCCTGGCAAGAGGTCTCCAGTGGGAGTGAAGTTATTTCCTGGCGCATAATTTCTATCCGTTCTGTATTATGCGAGTTCTTGCAAACGTCGTCGGTCGTCGTCGTCCGTCGGTTATGGGTGTATCTCCCTGATATTGTGGATGAGAGTGATTTGCGTTTGGCAACAGCAACTACAGTGGTCTCCATCCTCGTTGGCAAATGAACTCTAGAATCATACATCACAGCTAAAAAGATACCATATTCTTCCCTATTCCTGATCGCTTTCGTATAAAAATCTTGGAACTCCTTCGATATAAGTTTTTCGCATATATTAATTCTTTTTTTCTCATTCACAATTGGCAACACCGCAACGCGCAGTCCTAGATCAAGTGCATCATGCATCATCATTGGCATATAGATTATGTGTGTGCACCGAATATGGACGCACAGAGTCATCGATGACATTTATGGATCATAACAATGTAATTGAGTACCGCTTTTTAATACCCTCGGGTATCAATTTGGAGCAATAGTGGACCGGATTGGTTGTGTGTTGGTCACCAAAGTGGGTGCTTCTATAAATATGTGGATGGAATACCTGATATTATTTTTATTCATATGGATGGATAATGGTAATAATAATAGCCGGAGCTGGGCAGTAGAGTAACCACTCTTTAAATTGGAGGGCAATTAAGGAAGTCGCTTTGCCAATTTTGTGAATTTGTCGTATATTTCCGTGAAGTGGGCTCAAAAATTATGTAATAAGTCTTATAAAAGGGTTACCTTTTAGGGTAAACAATGATCTTTTGCAATTTTTTTCGTTTGTTCTAAAAATGTTTAGTAACTTGTAGATACAAATCAAACGGTAGATTCTACGCAAAAGGATTTGTAAATGTGACATAAACTGTATTATATTTACTGATCCAAATTTGGAAGCAAAAATACTAAAAATTTTGAAACTCGAGTCCTTGATCCTTGAGCTTGTGGGATGGCTTAGAAACGGCCAGGAAATTTGTGCAGTAAAGTTTTTGTTGATAATGTTTAAAGTCACCTAGTAATCGATGATGATATTCACAGATTGGCAGTGGTGCCCCACGTTGGGTGCCAATTTTGTTGGGAAGGTTTTCACAGGGGAACATCTTTGCATTTGGAGAATCTACAAAAAAAAAAACACCGAAAATCGTGCCATCCACCTCCCTTCTAAAAACCAAAAGTTTTCTTCTTCATCAAACATGGCTCCCAACTCATATCCAGCTGGAGTCAGGGATGAATTTTGTATCTTGAATTTAAAGTGATGTACCACAAATTTGCTTGCCGTTGATGAAGCCATTATAAGAGAGGGTCATGTATCCTGTATGACCATTTCTGAACTCCAATTTCTGAATAAGCGGGACTTTTCTAGAAAGTTTTCTGAACAAAACTTCATTGATCAACATAGCATGCAGTTGTGGAATGGTGGGTCTAGGCATTTCTGTGCAAGGTTTGGATTCCATAAAATCATAAGTGAATAAGGAAAAAAATATCGAGTGATACAAAATTCTCTAGGCTGATCTACTATTGTATAAAATAACCCTTCAAAGCTATGTTTGAAGAATTTAAGACCTGCGTATGCATAGGTTCTTCCCTTACATTCAGAAGATTCAAGGGAGGTTTCTTACATTCTTTCGAATTGTTAAAGAAAAAAGAAGTGCGAAGTGGGTAAGGATAGGAGTAGTAGGTACCTAATATTTTCCATGGACAAATTTTCTTTCAGACACAATACCAACCTGATTGTGAAGTGAAAAAGTCCAAAGAATTAGGAGATCCGAAATTTGATGAAGAACTTTAATGTTGGTTGAAATTCTGAAAACCTCCGTAAAAGGATCTTGACGTTGATTTTAAATTATAAAATCCAAAATTATTAAACACAAAATGTCCAAGCCAGTAAATCAATACTGTGAAGTTCATTTGGAGAAGGAAGAAAGAAAAATTGAAGTCTAAAAGTTTCTCATATTATTTTTCGGGAGCCTTTTGAACTTGCAATTATAAATTTTATAACTTGTCTTCGTCGGATTTGGTAGCTGTCTTCTCTCAAATCTGACGAAGCAGTTTTTTCCAAAAATTATTATAAAGGAGACATTGATATTTGTTTGTAGGGTCAAAATTAACCATAACCAACCTTAAAAGCAAATCTTATTTGGCTCAAAAATGAGACCTCCATTTTGGCTAAACATTTTCTTTCTATAATAGGCACGATCAATCAATTGACCAAAATCAATTTGCGTTTAAAAGATTTTAATTTAAATATGGTACATCCCATATAAACAATTTGATTTCCTCAACATTCTCGTAGACTGCTCATCAAATGTTGACAAAATTTTGCTCGATTCCGGTCCCTCTTGAGCAAAATTTAAAAGAAAACAGGGTTTTTCCTTACTCAGGACAATAACTTGGCAGTTCTCTTTATTTTTGTTGTTGAGAATAGTGATCGGAAAGTTGTAAGAAAAACAAAAACAGCATAGAAATTGATTACCTGAATCCTCAAATATGACATAATATTTAATTAATTGAATGTTAGCATTTCTTGTAAAAATTAAGCTTTTAAAGAAGTATTGTGCGGCTCCATTTGACCTTATATCAAAATTGAAAAAGTAAGAAATAGCAACCCGATCGAAATAAAATACCATCAACTTTGTTTGGGAATCCTCAAAAAAAAAAAAAAAAAAAAAACAATTTATTTAGACGCTTGCTTGTCGATTGCTCAAAGAAGACTAAAATTGAAAGTAACAAAAACTACATATTACACCGCTCGCAGGCTGGCATGAAAATAAACAAGTTAATACATACGTGTTGATTGATGTGTTTGTGCACAACGTTACTGGTTTTTCAGTGATGTCTTCTTCGGATTGTATAGTAGGCATTCTACTACATATGGTTCCCATACGGAACAAAATAACTAGAGTAACGTCCACGGAAACAACACCCAAACTGATTTTGAAATACCACCCGAAACTATTTCTTAAGTCTAAAATAAAACAAAAATAAAATGCACGACTGTGTCGCACGAACTTCCTCTTATGCTAGATATTTGTTTGAAAAAATAAATTAATTTTTTTAAAAGTTCAAGAATTTTCTTGGAAAAACTAGGTACCTATCTCTTATTTCTTCGCTAAATATCTATCCAGATTTTTTGTTTAGCTTTCGAAAAATATTTAAACCTTCAACTTAAATCAAATTATTTAAGAAATATTAAATTTACCTGTTTTCAAAAGTTTTTGTTTAAAAAATTAATGCCAACCAAAAAAAGTAAAAGAGACAAATGGTATTACACAAATGAAAATTTTATCAAAATCGTTAGAGCCGTTTTTGAGAAAATCAGGCTGTAGAGGTACGAACAGACTGACAGACGGACGGAATATCCAGACCCACTAAAATAGGCTTAGCGTACGCAATTAGCCCAGCTCGTGTTTTACTACAAAAAGAGTAAAATGTAAAATTTAAGAAAAACCTAAGTTTCCTGTGCATGTTGTTACTGATTTAAGTCACAGAAAAAACAAACCACAGAACAACCCATGTTCCTAGGGTGAAAAGAAACCACAAAAAGAAATACATTATATCAAACAGAAGCAATGATCAACCTCAAAACATAGATCTTTATCTCCCTTTAAAAACTTCAGATTGTTCCTTATATTGTTAAAAAAATAAGAAAACTGTCATAACTTCTTAAAAAACTCTCCCCGTTACATATCCAATTCAATTCAGTTCACAGAGGAGAAAACATGTGTTCCAATCTCCTCCGAGACCGAATCCCCCATCCATATAACATGAAACACACCTTAGTTCCTTTGAGGTGCTAGGTCACATTACCGGATACGTCTATATAAAAGGCTTTTGTACTCCTCTCCTTTTATATTAAAAAATAAAATTAAAAAAAATGTCTCCTCATCGTTCATCGTTCCCAGTGCATTTATGCGCTTACAAGAAGCACCTCATCTCCAACTCCAAGGCAGCACATATAGCATCCGCTCCATATGAGATGCGACAAAGCCCAATGGAAGGTGTGTCTCTCATCCACCATCTACCATCTACCACACACATGTAGATATGTACCTTTATATATTTTTTTTTTTTGGGATCCGATCCGATATGATCCAAAATCTCGATGAGCAAAGGCATACGGTCTGGATTTGGTCTTCGTCGTATATCATCGTTTTGGTTTTGAAACCTCCGTATTTGTTTGCTGGCGACTATACAGAGCTCCCCCGAAAAAGGAAATGATAACCCGAAATGAATACAAAACGCAGATTAAAAAATCCCAAAATCGTATTCATGTTCATGATTATCATTGAGCAACGAGGATGATGATGATCACGATGATCTGCATATAGGGATCGCACAAAGTGAAACCATCCAAATTCAAATCGAATCAAAAAAAAAAACACCTACCTGCCTACGCAGCGCAGGTACATACTACAACACTCATCCAGCACTCCAGAGAGTCTTCCTGTGTGATGTGATGGTGGGCCCAGCCCCATCGGTGTACCTGTCTATCTGTCTGTCTGAATTTGTATTCGAATATTTATTTTTGTCTTGAGCACTTTTTGTCTCACGATCATTGATCTCAAAGGAATTGCCAAGCCAACCTGTAATGATTTCCCGGGGATAGATGGTTCGGACTACACACATCGAGTTCGAATCCGAATGAACGCAGTATATGCCCAAGTTGAAGGCTTGTGGGAGCGAACACGCAAGTGGAATAAATTCACAAAAGGAATCCGATGCACCTGCAGGTATTGAATTTTGTTGTGTTTTTTTTTTTTTTTTTTTTTTTTTTTTTTTTTTTTTTTTTGGTTTTGCATTTTTTTCTGGAATCATGTTGAGTTGTGGAATTCAGAGCACAACTCGTACGGAACTCGGAAGTCTCAGCGGCCACCACCACACCACGTCGTCGTTGCACTGTGAAAAAGGACGACAAATTTGGAATTGCCTCGCTAAGTACTGCAGAGCAGCAGCGTATAGAGAGTGCCAGTGGCCAAATTTAGAAACAGTTCTGTCACACAAAACATTGTGCGTTGCATCCTGTGTGTTGCATTGTATATCCTGGTTCTTGTATTAGAATATATTCCTCTCTTGGATGTTTTTTTCTTCCCACCTTCGAGGACATTGAACTTTGCAGCATTTATCGTCGTCGCGTCGTCGGTCGTTTATACATTCGTGAGAAATGTTTAAGGACTCAACAACCTGTTCGTTGCTTCTGATTTTTTGTTCCTTCCAACTTTCCGTGTTTTGTTCAGCGAGGATCAGCCGCGAGGATAAAGAAGATTTTATAGAAGAAAAAAAGAAGAGAAGGACAAATTGAAGAATTCCCACAGGAATGTTCACAAAACAAATGAGGTCATGGGAAGTTTTTAGGTTTTCGTTTTGGAATTAATTCAGAATGCATGTTTGTTGTATTATGTTGCCCTTGTTGTTAACAGGAGTGCCTTCGGCGGGTGTTTAGGGAAGATACGGATATACATTTGAGATGCACATTTATGGAAGATGAGATGGATTGATTCGGAAGTAACAATTTGAAGGTTACCTTTGGGATCAACAGGGTGATGTAATATGAATGGCATGTAATTAATTTTGGAGAGCATTTTCAAATACCAATTTAATTTTAAATTGATGTTACGTTTCTGGGGTTTTGGTAAGGATCATGGTTGAGGAGGATGATATTCTGGTTCTAATAAGAAAATATCGTTTTCCCACGGAGAAAGCACTTATTGATCAAATTTTTGAAGCTGGAATTAAGGCAGGGTGATGGGATAAGTGGAGTTTCTATGGTTTGTCAATAGCTTTTACTTCATTTTGTCACGTAATTTTCCTTCTTTCCTAAGAAGACATGTCTATCTTTTTTGTGACTGAAATCGTTGTTATGGGTGATTTTAATGGGAGCAATTCTACGTAGTTACTTTGCTAATCAGATCTGACAACAGCCAAAATAAATCATGCCAAGATTTTCGTTGAGTTAAACAACACATTTCGATAGCTTAAACTGGCTACTATGGATCCCCGTTTGGGACTTCGACTCCAAGAATTCTACAATGTTGGTAGAAAAAATGTACAAAGTTTTTACAAATAAAAATAGAAAATTCAACAACGCCTTCGATTTTGACGAATGTTTGCAATGACTTTCCTGTAGTCTGCTTCCAGGCAAAAGTTGGAATAATTTCAGAACAGTTAGCTGCTTATTCGGCAATACCATAGATTGATATGGCTCCTTCTGTTCTTGAGACCTTGAGAGAGTAAATGGTTTTATGTCTTTCAGTTGCAAGAGTACTCTTAAACGTCTCGTTATACACATATCCGGTGGCCAGGATAATTTGTAAGATTTGTTCTTCCACGCTGAGTAAGCTTTTTCACCTTTCCTACTTTACAGTCTTTTTTTAAGTGGATTGAAACAGCATTTGTCCAGCCAATACCTAAAAAATTCTTATGTATTCCGCTTAAACAACCCAACAATTGTGTATCCCTTTTTTCCAGGATCATGGAAACTCTGGTAAATCATGAAATCCAGAATTGTCTTGAGGAAAAAAAATATTCTTAATGAACTGCAGTATAGGCTTTGCTTTAATAGATATCTACTTGTTATTATGATAAATCTCTTACCAAACAGTCGATCCCTTCTTAACATCGTTTTGGAGAAAGTAGGATTACTGCACTTTGATATTTGATAAAGTTTGGCATCTAGCTCTCTTATCGAAAATGCGTGCAGTAGGTACGGACTAACTATTTCCAGGATGAATTAGAAGTTGCCTCTCGGACCGTTTCATCCGAGTTGTTTTGAACGGCTTACAGTCTGATGCTGGTGTGCCCCAAGGATCTTTTTTGTCACCGAATCTGTTCCTCATCTTTATCAACGATCTCTTGTTTAAGATATAATCGCTTCCAGATTCACAACCCTATGCTTCGGATGTAGTCTTCAACGGCAGCGTATATTAATTACAATCTTGCCATCATTGGTCAGTCGGGATTTACCAACCTTGTGCAAGGAAATACTTGTCTTCCATCTCATCTCTATAATCTGAAGGCATTCATTCAGGTGCTCCTTTAACACATTTTCGTTTTTTGGATATAATTCAAAAAAAACCCTTAAAATTTTCGGTGAAAGAACTATTACGGTAACATTTGGTTCACTTGAAGATCCCCGCAATGATTCCTCTTCAGCAGCTTTGCAAAGCTATTTTTTGTTTCAACTAAAACGTGGCTTTTTTATTTCGTAATTATTTTGAACTAGATTTTATAAGTAGTCTTCGAAAATTGTCTTCTGATTTCTACCGAAAAGCACCTTCTATTTTAAAGATTATTTAAAAATTTTAGAATGAATATAGCTCCAAGGTGTAGGTTAAAAGTAGGCACCTTTAAGCATTTCTAAATTTTTTTTTTTGGGCAAATTTTGTATGACATCAAAAAACTTGTGATACAAAGCATATCACAATGTCACACTGTTCTAATGCCTCAAACTGTATCTACTTTGTCGGAACTTCCAAAAAACAGTATCGCACTCGATTCCAGAGTGGCCCACGTCTATTAATCTTTTTTCTAAGAAGCTTCTTTTATGGGAGGCATTGTCATGTTAGTTTGAGTATATTTTTTATTTAAATTGTGTGCAGGTCCAATGGCTTTTGACATGTGCCACCGTTTAACAGAAAGAAGTAGGTATTCAAAAACTCTCCAGTGGCCAGAAGATCGATGAAGGTGACAGCGAAAGCTTCTATACACTGACCACACCATACTTTCGAATTCCACAAAGTATCTCATAAGTTTCTTTATAAGTATTCTTGATTTTAAACATATCTCATGGATAAATTGTGACACTTTAAGTTTGTTTGGTATTTGTATTTGACAGCAAGATAATGGAAACAAAGCCAAAAATACAAACAATGCATGCGTGACATAGTGTGGATCAGGCTGTGTAACGGATTAGCTTTAGGTAGGTACCTGCATTCATCTAAAACCTTAACCATCAAGGCAATATTGTTCAAATGGAAATTGGGTTCCATGAAAGTTATTTCCCATTTTGATTGAGCACTTTGACCAAGACTGATTGGCACCAAAACGTCTAAAAATGCATTGTTCTTCTGAATTGATCCGAAGGCCAGGTTGATTCTAACGACGGAAAAAGAAAGCAAAAACATTTGTTTCTATTTAACGGAAAATACAATAAGTTCATTGATGATACAACCCTTGAATGTTCAAACATTCGCCAAAAGGCAGCTGATTGTCTATAATTTGTTGACATTTTACTGTACCTCAGAAATTTTTGGAAAACTGGTTCAAATTTTGTCTTTGGTTTTGGTTTCTGGACGATCTTTGTTCACGAAGATTTTAGGTATCGACCCCGCAATAAACATGAAAACACGCTGGCTGTTGGGAAAATGTGGAAATCAGTGAACCTGTCATCCAAAAAGTCCATACACTGCAGTTTGAGCCCTCTCTATATTTTCTGGGATAGGCGGGGAAAGCTAGTTAAAAAAAGGTCCAGAATTATGATATTTAAAGGAAGCTAGACAATATTTATAACCAAAGACAGCTTCAACAGGTCAACCAGACGAGTCTTCTTTCGGAGAATGTGAATGAGATTTACAACAAGGACACGATTCAAAAGTGTGAGTTTCTGCAGTTGTTTCACCAATTCCTAATGTCCTCAGACACACTTTGTCTAACCTTTATCTCAATTGTAGTGCCCCGTGGTGTACTGGTTATTGTGTCATACTGCTACGCTTAAGGTACTGGGTCCGCCTAAAAAATTTTTTTAGGTGCTCACTATTGCGAGGAACTTCCAAATCTTCCAAGAGTAAAACTTCTCGAGAAAAGTGCATCTCCCAGCCGTTCGGACTTCGCGGTAAATTGAAGGTCCCTTCTAAGTGACTAGGTCTAGGCCTTGGTTCTTCGGAGCTGGTCGTGTCACAATATTTAAATTTATCATATGAAGAATACTGTAAAGCGCGATAGATGGAGATCCTACAAAACCCAGAGTTCAAGTTTTTATCAAAGTTGCAGAATTTGGTCTACGAGGACTTCCTCTGTTCGTGAGACTGAATTTGTTTGTAATTTAATCAAATTCTTATCAAAGGCAGCAACCTTTTGTTTGCCTAGTTTGGCGCATAGAGGGCGAATGGTTTTGCTGGTGATGCACGATCGAAATGGCTTTATCGTTCTTCTCTTTCACAACTAAGTCAATTAAAGGGACGACGGTTGATACTTCATTTAAGGAACAAATTCTTGAAACAGGAAGTCACTCTTTTTACACAGAGAAGACAGTCTACAAGCAACCAGCAATTTCCTAGTTGAACATATTTTATGGATTTTATTTGGGGGGTCATCCCTTAGTTTGATCACCTAGAACCAACCATATAGATACCAACCATCGTGAGACTGTTTCTGAAATAGATGAGGCCCCCCCCCCCCCATCTCTTCAACAGCTTACAAACCATCTTCCTTAGCAACAGATCTCTTAAATTCTGATGAAAACCCAACTTCAGAATTGCTTCTACCTTCCTGTCCTTACTTCTTTTGACTGGCCTGTAGCTATGGCTTCTACCATTTTGTTCATCTTGACATTAACACCGTGACAGCTAATAGTATAGTAATTACTTATTTAGTGACAATCTGCTCAACGGTATTAAAGACATTCCAGAACTGATTAACTCTCATAAAGAGTGCCAAGTGTCCGTATAAAACTCTGGCTAAGAACCTGTCATTTGTACTCACCTGATCCTTGTTACAGAGCTGTCATTTTGACAAATATCTCGCAGACAGAACAACTCAACCAATTATAACGAAATAAATAAATAAAGTAAAGGTATACTTAAATTCATATCAAGGCCATTGCTACTGGTTTTTCGGCCGCCAACCAACTCGTCTACGTCTCGACCAACGATGAAGACACGCACGCTGGAATCTCTTAAGATGAGAGGCCAACAACAGATTGAAGCTGAAGTGCACAGCTTAATGATGAAAAGATGAAGATGATGAGCGAATATCACAAAAAAAGCCGCATCTTTAAACTAGCGCATCGCACTTAAGAAGATTGTGGCGCACTCTTGGCACACTCTGATGCTCCTGCGATCTCTATGAAAAGTTTGACGTTAAATCTAGTCCAGCAGGCAACATATGCTTTATGTCAAAATGTGAGACACAATGATGAGGATGCCTTGAAAGCTGGACATTATGACGATGACGATGATGATAATGGCGACGAGGATGACGGAAACGAAACCGAACGCTTGTCTTAATTAGAATTTATATTGGTAATTGGAGTGCAAAATAGTTCAGGTGAAATTTTTTATATTTATAACCTATTCCTTGCCATGATGATGATGATGTTGAGGTTAGGTGACTTGGTAAATTATCCGCATTTGGAACTTGGTCAAATGTGATGCGTGGTGATGTGTGGTTTTATGTTTATTTCATATTGGAAACTCCACTTGAATCGTCATAGTCGTCAGTGGCCAGGCGTCCCGTACCGTCCGTGTCCAGTGGTCTATTTGAATGATCAAGTAGTTCAAAAGGAAAGTGCGCGCACTTGGTGAGGAGGATTGTTTCTTATGGTTGGTTGTTGATTGTTGGAGTTATGTTCGATGAAGTGTACAGTGTCCTGTTAGACAGAGAAAGTGGTACAGAGTGCTTGAAGTTCCTTTTGAAGGCATTTGGAGGTTGTGGTTTAGTGACAATATTTCGAATTAGTTATACTGCAATGCGCCGAAGGAGATATGTTACATGTTTCCGCTGAGTAAAGGGTATACCTACCTTTTCTTAAACCAAGTATGTGAGATCATAGAAATATGATTTTTTATAAGCGCATAAATTCTTCAAACGGAGACATGTAGTCAGGAAAGAATAGTGAGAGAAAATATTTTAGGAGCCAGAAGATCGCTGTCCTACACTTTTGCTGACCATGAGCCACTACGATATGATTTTCTTTATTTATGTCAGCTTTTTTAGCAAACCATAGGAAACGCCCCCGAAAACCCCTGGTTTGGCTCTGAATGTTCTCTGAAAATCAGATACGAAACAGATTACGGCTCTGGAAAACAAAAACTAGAGAATACTCTACGGTGAGCGAAGAAAAACCACTCACTCAGGAGTAGAGATGCGCTAGCAGAAAAGAGGTGAGAAACTTCTTTTAAAGGCTGAACAACATCAGGATTTTATGCCACACTTTACCATGGAAACATGATGACGGAAAAACTGAAGTAGGATCACGGCTCACACTTACCTTTTGGAGAGACTTTTTTAACCAAAACCCAACTTTTGATGACAACCAAGATCCCAAATGAGTGTCTTAAGCTGTTTGTCGATAGTCAAATTCACCACGAATTTAAGTTGTGGAAAACTTTCCTCCGACCAGATTATATTATTTACCACCGAGGCCCACTTTCTTTATCGATTGAAATGCAGCTTATGCCAGTGTCAATAAGGGAGAGCTCTATCGTGTCTTGACCAGCTTTATATAATTCCTGCTAAGCTGATATATACATACGCCTGATCACAATAACGTTAAATAATGCTCACTGAGCCGCTGTATAAAACTGGTTGGGATGCTACTAAAACTTTCGATACCACCAGAGGGTTAAGACAAGATGAAGCGCTGACGTGCAGCTGTTTCTACAAAGTACCAGGGACCGATTTATATGAACAGAAGACGAAGTACATGCTTCCATCAATAAAATTCGGCTCCCTTCCTTTCTCAGAGCATGAGCATTGATAAGTTTAACTATCAAGCATCTAGAGAATTTGTCTACCTGCTGCGAAACTGGGAAACTGAATGTCTCTTTCTAATTACTGTTTCCTTGGGCTATGCAAGTGATTGACGAATAAAGCCTTATCAAGGCGAACTAAGGGGGCGATGTTCTCAGCATTCAAAATCTCGGACCACCTGTATGATCGCTGACTTCGCGAAAGCTACATACACTTTGCCTTCGTCTGAATGCGAAAAGTCATCCAAACAAGCCTGAATTCCCACTAAGTGACATTTACCACATTGGAAGCGACGGTTTTTGTTTTGTCCAGTCCCACCCGATGCCATTATGCGTGTTTTTGAGAGTTGTTTCACTAGCAAGGGTTCCAGCTGGCTGCTCAGCCTTGCGTTGCTTTTTAATGTTCGCAGGTTCCACATGCATCTCGGTAAATCTTAGTGCTTTTTTCGTTTGAGAGGAGTCGTCAATGTTTTTTGTTTGCTTATCCTTTTGTCATCTCATCACAAAATGGTTTTCCCTTAACATGACCGGCTTGAGAGACCTGTGCATGATGTTTTGATTTTATCGTTTTAGGGGTTGGATTTTCAGAGCACAATCTTTTCCTTCGCTGAGACCCATGGATTCGATGGGTCCAAACCTCGTCGTTAGCTTAGGAGTAAAAACTTGTTTACTTAAAAATACCTATTAATTCATCCTTTAATCCCATCTTTTATATTAACAGAAAGGGATAGAATAGAAAATGTGTACCTACTTCATTTGAAATTCTTACGAAAGCCGAAATTCTTTTAGTTCAAAATTCATTATTCATCGTCAGGATAACAGGACAAACATATCCCATTTTCATGATTAAAAACATTAAATACTCATTAATTTTTCGCAACCTGACTTCTAACTACTTTTTATCGTCTATAAACCACCATTTAACGGTTTCCACTACATAACTTAAAATGTTCCCATTTAATTTAATTTATTAACCGTCACACTCTACAAGAACCGAACCGCCACATACTCTTATAGTCGTCATCTTATCAACCATACACTTAACCTCTCATATACGACGAACATAAACCAACAACCTATTCAACATCTCGATCAATCTGACGACAAATCGCTTTATCTGAAAACCACTTTAAGCTACCAACGATCAATCATAACCTCTATTGGCATTCGGTAGCACATTAAAATCAAATGATAGAGTACGATGACTTTTCTATGAGAAGCGATAACCGCGCACTGCCGCGGCGCGACCGTCGCATACTGCAGCAGGTCCAAAGTGTACTACACTGCTGTATATACTATAATAACCACCTTTCAAACGTTTTACGGATCGCGGCTTGAAATCCTGCTTTTTAAGCTGCAAACACAAAAAAAAAAATATATTTAAACCCACAAGTATTGCCGCCACATCACTGACACTGCATTTCAGTGCTGTCTGCTGTGCTTCATCATTGACCATTAATTATGTCGGAAAGAATATTATTTTTTTTTTCTCGCAAAAATTTGTCACAATTTATGTCATAAGCCATTGCGTGTCCGTAATAATGGCTTATAAGCACTTTGGCAGTATCATAAATTTAACGGCAAGTTTGTTTGATAAAAAATTTCAAAATTATTAACGCGACGACGCGACAGAAGCGAGGTATAGGCGGTGCATTACCTGCATAAAGCATCACATACTTCCTTTAATAGGAAACACTTTGCGGCAAGACCCTGTGTACTTGTGCACCGGCTTCGTTCTAAGTTGAGACTTCTACCAGGTCCGTGTAGGTAGAAATTGGGAGGGGTTATTATACAAAATTTGTGTCTTCCCTGTTTCGATCCTATAGTAATTGGGACTTTCCAATTCGATACGTCAAACCTGAGAAAGTTCAGTGATCCTCTTCATCCATGACAGCCCTGTTCTGTGCACATCTTCTCCAATATGGGCCTTGGCGTGATATGCGGGGTCTTGCCGCTTAGAGATAACAAGGAATGGAACCTACCTCCGGAATATCGCTTGCATGCAATTCCGCATGCACTTAGAAATCATTTGTCCAATGCGCAGCAGCAATCGCCTGCCGCGCTGCTCCATGCAGTACTTACTACCAATTTATAAGAGTGTGTGTACCAACGGAAATCACGTCATTAGAGATCGTTCGTATGGATATTTTGTCCTCCCGCACTCCGCATTATTTTGCAAACATAGATTGGGCGCACACAGCACAGAACAACAAAAATGTGTACACTATACTCCTGCGCCGGCCGCCAAGTCCGCCGCGCCGGTATCAGCCACATGAATAAATTAATAAGACCACACAATGTTGAACATGGTTTATTAATTCAATTTAGATAAATTAACTGCAGTCTCACTCTCTTGGCCATGGCAAGAGATGTGAGATGTGCTGCGTTTGCGCATGGTTTTGGATTAGATACATCCAAGCAAGACGGACTCGATGGAAGGTGGATGGCGAAGATCGGGAACGGGGGACGGACATAGCGTAGACACATTGCGTGTGTGGTAAATGTGGAGCTATTTGATTTCTATGCTAGCTTATAGCATGCGCCAGTGTCACTCGCAAATAGGCAGATTTTCAAATGGGGAAATGTGCTCCTGTCCAATAAAAATGTGATTAAGCCGATAAGCGCCGCAACCAAAGAGGGAATTCTATTTTGGTTTTTTGTTTCCAGATCTTGGATACAGAGTGATGTGGTTTTTAAGGTCTCTTTTGGGTGGTAGATATCTCTGTATAAATATTGAAGTTTTTTTTTTTTTGTATTTGTTTTTGAAATTAAAAACGATTGGGATTTCGCTAAAGATAACCTTTTGGATATACATTATCTTGGAATGATCGTGATTTATATTGAGTTTTATATATGGTTTTTGATAGCTTGGTGACTCAGGTGATATGATACAATTTTATATCGATCGACAGGTTTTTCAAATGAATTAAGGAAATCAAAACATGGAGTTGTAGATATGGTTTCTAATTGTTTTGTAAAAGGGCCTATGAAAATACGTTAGTTAGGAATATGGACTGTCGAAATTTTATTGGGGTTTTCCTTGAACATTGAATTCTTTGTATAAGCTTATACCGACTTTAATATACATATGGGACCTATTAACCTACTTGATTAGTCTAAAGGGTTCAAAAATTTAGAGTACGATTTATAAATCAAATTCTTCACAATAAAGCAGCCGCTGTCTTAGTCAAAAAGGCTGCAACCACTTTTGTTAGGCTTTGGTTCCGTTCGCCTTTTACTAAATTTTCTGCATTCTTTGTAAAAATCATGTGTAACAATAAACCAAAAAAACTTTAGGATGATGCCATGATAAGATATATGGATCTCTCCCTTAAAATTTTTCTTAGGAAAAAAAGGTTGGATTTGACTATAAAGAAAGGAAACCTTAAAAACTATACATTTTCTATTTTCTACTAGCTTTTGCCCGCTACTTCGTACGCGTGGATTTTAGAATAAAGTAGGTATCTCAGTATGGGGGGTATGCGTGGTATGAAAGCTATATACTATACCAGCTCTACAGCCGTAAGATTTTTGGCTTCTGTATAGTATTATTTCGAAGTATCATAACAGTTTAAATTGCAAAGTTGGAGGGTTAAGTTCTGAAGCAATATATGAATATACCTAATTGGAATGCCCACTTCATCAGTTGTGGGCGTAAGTATTGCTCGTTCACCGTTCATTATGGTTACATTATTTTTCGATTTCTGCTTTCGCTGAATGAGGCATTGTCTATATGGTGGTTAATAGCGTCATCTACGATGTTTTTGATGTAACTTCTATTCAGAACGACTAACTTATTTCTATTCATGTATATGTAGGTAAGTGTGGCGCTATTTTTATGACTTCCAGCGCCATTATGTAAGTGAGACGCTAACTTCCTTAAAATCTTTTAATTTTGCGTTAAGTTCATTGAATAACGTACGATTGCAGCAATATCAAAAAAACAATCAGAATTAGATATTTTCCTGCGATAAAATATAGCCTATATTTTACGTTGGCGTACTACCAATATATCTGCATTCAATTCCATGCAGTAGTTTTTGCGTGATGCGCGTACAAACATACAGACAGACAGACAGACAGACGGACAGACAGACAGACAGACAGACAGACAGACAGACAAAAATTCTAAAAACGGTTGTTTTGGCTTCTGTGGGTCTAATAGAGACTCCTCATATTAGTTTTGCATCTATATCTTCAAAGTACAGACATCGACCAGTTACAATTTTATTATATGTATAGATTTTCTATTACTATTATTTTCGAGAGTCCCTGCAAAGTCGAGGATCGAGTCCATGTTCAAGAGACCCCAAGAGGTTGATCTGGTAACTCGTGAATGCATCTGGGAATCGCTTATTTTGTTTGGCACAATGGAAAGCTACACGATTCCTGTGATTTTGGTGAAGGAAGGAGAAAAGTAAATATTTTTTATAATAATATGATGGCAATTGACGACGTCGCGTCGTGACTAACACGGTGGGTATAAATTAAGGACATAGTATCCATTTTGAAAACTGAGGTACATAGATGATGTCGATGATATATGTCTCATCGCTTAAAATACGTCTGGTTGTCCTCAATTATTCGGAACACCCGAAGCTGACATTTTTCGAATCCATCATTGAACCAGTTCAGTCAAATGCTACAGAAAAATTACATTGCTCTGCCAAGTTTTCTGCCTCAAATTCAGAAGATCCGTTGGTTGCCAACCGGAAAGAAAGAATTGAATGTAAACACCATGAAACGGATTTGGCGTTGGATAGGCAATGAACTAAGTAATCCTGTTTCCTCAGTTTAAATGACGCTTGGAAGACCAAAAGCAACTTGGAAGTAATCTGTTTTAAAAGAAACCTTAACTCAACAATAGCTTAGGCTAGGTTCGGCGGACCGGAAATGATATTTTTATTTTCCTCACTCAAAGAATGGAGCTGCAATAACATTATCAAAAAATCATTTCAATCCCCAAGCTTTTCCAAAACATTGTGCGCGAGGTTTTATTAAGCCTAATAAAATACCTATAATATAATGTCCTTGAATTCCCACCATTTTTCATCTGTAAAGGCTGGGATCATAAATAGAACTACCCCGAATCGTTGTTGTCTTCGTCAATTAATCTGTGATATTACAGTTGTTCCTCAAGGCAGTCATTTGGGTCCTGATTTGTTTCTTAAAAATAATTTTCTTAAAAATAATTAAAGATATGTTTTGTCAGTATTACATCCTAAGAAGGCCCATACTTTCCCAGCCACTTAAGGACAGCTCCACTCTTTCCCCAACGCTCCATCGGAAAATATAAGGATATTTTAAGTCTGCTTCAAGAAAGTGACACTTGGCAAAAGAACTTTCACATCGACATTGATTTTGACAGAAATGTATGCTCTCTTCATGGTACACACACACCTTCTAAAACTCCTGTCATTTGAGCTCTTTGTAGAAAACTAATGACCCCTAAGAAGAGGATCCCTCAATTGAATACTTCCCATGGTTTAGCGATGTTGGGTTTGAAAATCTGGATTTCACCAAAGACCGGTAGTGACGCGGACGCCAATAAAACAATCTCTCTGTAAGAACAAACCCCTATAGCAGATTCCGCATGTATCATGTAAAATCTTCATTCATTTAAAATGTGCCTCCAAGTCATCGCCCAAGTCCATTCACTGACCAATTGCAATGTTCTTCAATTTGTTCCTGGCATGTGCTGGAATCACTAAAAATTTACAAAAACATTGCCAACATACTAAATGAAGCAGAAAAGACTTTAACTGCGTGTACCAATGTTGTTTTTTTTTTTTTCTTCCAATTTTATTATCCAGCGCGAACGGTTCGGACCACCAGATATTCAAAACTCACCATGTGCCGTATCCATTTAGACACCAAACTCCTCTCAGACACCACTCAAGTCTCCATCCATTTGAATCTGATCCAGAAAATCTTTTTTTTTTTTAAATTGAACGGACCAACGGCAATGGCAACGATGACTATGAGCTACGACAACTATACGATGGACGTTAACGTGGCCTAAACCAGATCACTTCCTAATAGCAACAACAACAACAACGACAACATCAGCAATTCAGCAACAAAATATCCCTTCGTGTGTGTGATTCATAGATCGAAAATTATGTTGTGACATTTTTCTTGCATGTCAAAATTTTATTACTCATATTTGTCCGGACACACATAGAACCAAATTAACATTATATTGGATCTTTTGTCGGTGCGCCGCCGAGCCGGCCGACGTTAGTTTGTCCAGTGCAGCCAACCGGCCACGTTATAGGACCAACGACAACATTAAACAACGACAACGACGACGACAACGACACACATCCACCACATCACCTAGTTTGTTCGGTCGGTTTTGGTTCCTTTCCAGAGCCAGAGCGCTCCAGATTCAGATTTCAAAGGAGGAGGAATGGGGCTGTTTAGTTCGTAATATGCGTGTTGCGATATGTTTGAGGTTATGTAAAAGCAAAACGCTGAATAGAGAGACCAGCCCAGGATAGATTGTGGCCCATAAAACACTGTCTTCAGAATCACTAAAATAGAAAAAAAGTGTGTTCGATCATTCATATTAAAATAAGAGCAACCTGGCAATGGTGGAAGTGTTGCCATCATAGCTTGAATTTATCAATTTTGAAAACAAAAATGTTTGAAAACCTTGCACTTTTTGTGTGTTTTATTAGAAAATATCTAGTTGATATGGGAACGCCCATTGTTTTTAGGGGGAGGAGCACACATTGAGTTTTGAGGATAACATCACAAAATTAGTCTTGAAGACTATTCCCTATCTGACAACAGGAGCCTCGTCAGAAATGTCAAAAAAATAGTCAAGCAATAAGTCAGTCTCTATTCGCCATTTGAATCGAGTGGTGCAGCCTTTGCTAAAGACAGCGGGCTTTCCATTTGAATTAAAGTCATTCACAATGACAGTTCGAAAAGAGAATGCTACAACCCACTCTCACAAGAGTTCACTCCCACGACAAGTGATAAAAATCAGGACAGCAAATCAATAGAAATGCTTGCGTAAGATTTCTTGGGCTTTTACAACAGCCTCCAGGAAGCTTCCATTTTACCCTCTATTTTGGTTTAATTTTCCTAAGCACGTTTGAGGACGAAACAAATCAGGATTTCGGATACCTTGTTTTGGTCCATACATAAAAATTCTCTATTGCCTCAATGTTTCCAGAACCACGCCCACTTTTTATCTTACCCAAGTTCAAAGATTCTAATTTGATTTTAAGATTTAATTTTCCAAATAAAATTTCATCGCAATTGGCATCGCTGAATAAGATCATACTTCCAAGCCATCTGATTTTGGGCAGTGGCAGCATTCGTCGGGACTCCGATACTCATAACAATTTGCATCAACCATATCAATGCACATGCACATTGCTGGTGGTATGCGTCTCCGTCTGTGTCTGTCCCACCCTTCTCGACATAATATTATGGGTAGGTATACCTCCGATACCCACATAAAGTGTGTGCTTTGGTCCATTTGTGCAAAAGGATCACTCATGGAACAACCTGTTCAACTTGATTTGTGTTATGGAATCGATATTTTGTCCCTTGTGCTGAGGCTCTGTTGGCTATATGGATGTTTTTCGTATTTATTATGCTCCGGCTCGGCTCCCCCAGAAGAATTGTAAAGTAGATTGTAAATTTAAACCGAATTGTAACAGCGGGCTCTGTGTGTTGTGTGTTAGTGCGCGAATTTTGTTCCTCGGTTATTTTTGGGTTCCGGGGTTTTGTCAACATTCCTGTGCCGCACTTGAATTGAAAAAGCATTTTGTGGTGGAGACCCAATGAATTGTCTTGTCGACGTCCTCGTCGCGTCGTTGGCGGAAAATAATGTTTCAAGAAATCTGTTCTTTTGTATTTTGCAAAAAGTCCGTTGTAAGAGGTTAATTGTTTTTGACGGCTTCTGCCTTAGAAGGCAACAAAAGTTTGGCAAAATGGAATTTCAATGGACATTCAACTTGTTGGGTGTTTCAGGAGTTTTTTTTTTTAAATAAAAGCGGGGAATGAAATGTTTGAAGTCACGAGCCGCTTAAAGTCTTTTAAATACTTGATCGGATTTTATTTATTACTCTTTTACGAGGGGCGTTCTTACAAGCTCGAAGACGCTTTTCAATCCCGAAGAAATAGCTACTGACAAAAAATGATTTGTCGACTGATCATTTCACTTATTATCAAGTTCTTGACGATTCTTTAAAAGTCAGCAAAAAATGGGTGAAATAATAGCAAGTCAGGCGGTAGCGTTCTTGATGGATCAGTGACAATTTTCAAAAAAAAAAAAAATCAAGTAACTAACCTTAGAGACAACCCTGTGGCACACCGCTTTCTGATCTAAAAAGTTTTGATTAGCTTTTGCCGCTGGCTGCTAACGCGGACTTAATTAGTTGGAGTTGTTCCTTTATCAGAATTATTTTTTTTGAAACCTGGATTATTCCAAGCCAACTTGAGTCAACTTCCAGTTCTTGGCAAAACTTAAATTGCGATATTCGAGAATGCTCTTACTGACCTCATTCTAACTAAAATCCTACCAACATTTGCTTACATTTCCGACAAAGAAAATTTTGAGAAATCGAAATCCTAAAAAAAAGTAGATTGTAGGCACAAAAACATAACCTGAACAAAAAATAGTTTCTTTTTAAGAAAGCCTTTTGTTATTGTTGTTCTTGTATGACAGTGCGGTTTTGCGTTCAATCGTAACAGGTGCTCTCAAGTATACCGTCCAATGCTATCTTCACAATCGTGCGCAATCACCTGACGATCTGGCCAACTTAAAAGTACTCCAACATAAACACGTCACACACATGATGATGATGATCGTGTATAGTAACAACCATGGCATCGCATAATGAAGAACCCACGCCTTATCCACCCAATTCCATTCAACCAGAGTCTGCCTTCCTAATGATCTCATAATACACTTTAACGAGATTCAAGAGGAGACCTCCAATTTGACGGTGAGGTCTTAAGCAAACAATAGCCTCCTCGATATCGCGGTGTGTGCACATCACAAATAAAATATCCAGCAACATCTATATACCTAACCTACCTACCTACTCCCTCTACGTCTGGTGTCTCGTCAAAGCATAACTAAAGCCCCATGAAAGATTCAAGAGGCTCTTCAGCTTATAAGAATGGATGCGGATACTTGAACTTAGAAGAGTTGGAACATACATGTACCTACGTATATATGTATATGTAAGGTATAAACGCTTACGCACGCATCACAAAATGCGTCCGCTTCTCGGTTTATTTATACGCGTCGTTTGGTTGAATGAGCTTGATTATGATTGCCAGGTGAATTTGTCCAGTCAAAAACTTTGTGGATTTGTTAGGATCTCTGAAATCAGAGCACAAATTGAAACATCACACGAAATTTCATATTGATTTGTAAATTAGTTTTTTACGATACCTTTTTGCATCGTCAGTTTTTCACGCTTTCTTGTCCTTTTAGTTTCGTAGTTTGCGCATGTTCATGCTTTTTTGAAGTACGAAACTAAAGGCAACACAACCAAACTATTAAGTTACATGAATTTAAATACCCTTGTCAGAGAATGCCTAAGGAACGTAAGGAGTACTTCTATTCTTGTCACTTCTTAGTTTGCTTTCTTTACTTTCTTCGTAGAATACAAGTAGGAGACCGTAATGAAAGAACTACGAAACAAAGATGACAACGTAGAAGCAAAGAAGAAATATAAATTCACCTTTTTAAATCACTCTAAGAATAATTATTTTTCTCAGTATGTCAGCCAGATTTTATTCAAGAAAAAGAGCTACCAGATTATCCGGCAGACAGGGCTTCCGAGGAAATTGTTTAAAAGGCCCATGGTGTCAATCAAGCTGATCTTCAAGCCAAAGTTGCAGAGTGCCGGAACAGCAGAAACATTAATGTTTCCTCAAATCTACTTCGAATACGATGGCTTCATCGATCATAAAGGATGTGGCAGTCCTGCTTTCGTAAAAGCACGTCAATCTGTGTCTTCAATCTCAAAAAGTATGAGTAACGCCAGAAGTTTCTGATGCGCTTACCCTTACAGTACCCACAAGTCTTGGCTCCTTTTAATTAATTTTGTTTCTTACCATGAAAGTTTACTTAGTGGATGCGTGTGGGCGGAAGACTAATGGGAGGAGGTGATTTCACCAAGAGCGCCGTATTTTTCAAAGTGTTTAAGAAAATGACAGAAATGTTTGGGAAAAGTTTATCGGCCCCACACCAAACGGGATTTTAATTTCGTCGACATTTTTTAAAACTTACAAAAAAAAAAAACAACACGGAGAAATTCCCCTTTTATTTTGTTTTTTCAATTTCTCGAACAGCGCGGAATCAGAGGATCTTTTGTTCTACGACCTTATGGCCTTCTTGTGGCTTCTTCTAGTTCCACCTTCAATCATGTGGATCACCTTTATTGTTCCTCTAGCCTTGTACACTCCACATTGCACGGTCCATAGCCGCATATACTCCATATCGTTGTTCTGTCAAGAAAAAAAAATCGAAGAAAAATGATGATTACACACACATGATGATGATGATCAGATCGTCGAAGATCAGATCGTCTTACTTGTTGTCGCTATAGGTACTTCTTCTTATTATTCTTCCTGCACGTCTTGGACCTTGTCTTCCATTAGCATCCCACATTCTAAAGAGCTCCTCTTTTGTTTTCATTCTTTGTAGTTTTTTTTTTTTTTGTAACCAATTAAACAAATAGCGCGTCCATCTCGAACGCTTCATCCATGATTGGCAGGTATGTTATTGTTCCAACAAAGTGTTATTACGATCCCATTATATATGCTTGAGGAGCACGGTTAAGGAATTCCCGCCACATTCACTTGGTTGATTCCAACATCCACTGTCTGTGCCGTGCATATACGAGTATTAAAAGACTTCGAGATCGCCTTGAGAAGAATATATTGGGATTGGGATATGCTTGCGGCGTCCTTTATTGGAATGCAATGCACCATCACTCTCTGAAGCTGGCAATTTACGCTGACCACGATCCGCGCACGAACAAACAGGTGGATTCCGTTCCCAGCGTTGATTGGTGTGCGCGCCCTGCTCGATCTGGTGATCGATGAGGAATCCGTCAGAAGTGGTCTTTTCTTGAGATTCTCTGCACTTGGTATCCGTATAGATGATATTATAGTCGATCGCGAGTTGAGTTTGGATTCACTCCGCAAAAGAGCACTGTGTTCCTTGTAAAAGCTGGCTAAGATGGTTGTTCTTCTTTTTTTCTTTCTTAGACTTATAAATGATGGTTGTGGCCGGTGGCGGGCGGTAAACGGGCCGATTTATTTCATCGGCCTTTTGAATGTGCGTTTTGTTCGGAATGTGATAATGGGATGCGCGGATGGGTTATTTGGATTGTTTAGGGCATTTGAGAACATGGGAATTTTTTGAATTGTTCCTTGTGGTTTCTTTTAGTTGTTGTTGGTGTAGTTATTGTGTATTGTGTTGTTTAGACGGTATAATATTGGGATTTTATAATGCTGTGGTTTTCCAGGAATACCGAAAAGATAGATTGGGGATTATTTGGAATTTTGAATAAGGTGGTTTTTTGGAAACAGAGGAATGTGCAGGTTATTTGAAGGCATGAGTCGTTGAAGATTGCTAAGTTATTCATCAATTTCCAGCTAAGAATCTGCAGGTTTTTGAAATGCCAAATGTGGGAATGAGAATTGTCAGGGCTTCAAGTTTTTCCCGGAGAAAGATATGTCTGTACCAATATGCTAGGATGATCTTACCACTTTAAAAAGGATGTGTGAAAACGTATAAGTCCACGAAGTTACCCTCCCCCCATTGAAATTCAATTTTCTTAAACAAAAATTTTGTATTCAGATATTTTTTTTTTTTTTTTTATACTGCACACGCGCTCAAGGGGTTTGTTATAGCCCTTTTAATGATAAGTCACAGCGCGAGCGATAGGAAGTTAGGAAGGGAGGGAAAGAAGGTGTCGATGAACATTGATCTTGAATGTTTGAAGATCAAAATGGCAAGGAAAAATTGTGCCAGGCAATCCATTCCACATTCGTGTTGTACGGCTAAAGAAAGAATCTCTATATTTCACGGTACGTCCGAAATTGGGCTCAAGTGTAAACTGATGAGCGTTCCTAGCAAGACGAGTATTACGGGGGAAATGTTTAAGGGGTGGAACGCAACTGGCTACCTCGAGTGAGCATTTTTTGTAAAAGAATCTGTAAAATAAGGAAAGACATGAGACATTTCGACGATGTTCAAGTGACGGAAATGTTTCCATAATGCTTCTCTCTCCTATCAATTTTAACGCTTTTTTCTGAACTCTGTCGAGCAGGTGAAACTGGAGATGTTTGGGTCCAAACCCGGTTTTTTAGCTTTCTCCCTTTTTCGATTTTGAAAGTTGTGCTAGGTTTGTGCCACTCTTGGATTCGGATGATTTTTAAAACTGCGGATACTAGAGCGACTTTCAAAAATTATTTATTTCTCCCTCAGACATTACAATACCCCAGTTTTTAAAAGGCTTCCCTTTTCAATTTTGATATGGATATGGATATTTATATGGATATGGATATGGATATGGATATGGATATGGATATGGATATGGATATGGATATGGATATGGATATGGATATGGATATGGATATGGATATGGATATGGATATGGATATGGATATGGATATGGATATGGATATGGATATGGATATGGATATGGATATGGATATGGATATGGATATGGATATGGATATGGATATGGATATGGATATGGATATGGATATGGATATGGATATGGATATGGATATGGATATGGATATGGATATGGATATGGATATGGATATGGATATGGATATGGATATGGATATGGATATGGATATGGATATGGATATGGATATGGATATGGATATGGATATGGATATGGATATGGATATGGATATGGATATGGATATGGATATGGATATGGATATGGATATGGATATGGATATGGATATGGATATGGATATGGATATGGATATGGATATGGATATGGATATGGATATGGATATGGATATGGATATGGATATGGATATGGATATGGATATGGATATGGATATGGATATGGATATGGATATGGATATGGATATGGATAAACCTTCTCTCTGCTCACAGTACAAGTTATCTTTCTCTCGTCCAATTCAGGTTTAAGGACAGCACTTTTTCTGGAGAAGGACTGTACAGAGGTCAGAGATAATTCTACTTATCGCATCAATTTGCTCAGTGAACCTAAGTTATTTCATTGGTTTATTTTAGATAGTACCTGATATTAGGGCGTGGTTATTATATATTTTTTCACCACCAGCTGCATGATTGTCGATATCCTTATCTTAACCCTACCCTGGTGTCGAAAGCTTCAACAT
This sequence comes from Platycheirus albimanus, assembly GCA_916050605.2. Lineage (NCBI taxonomy): Eukaryota > Metazoa > Arthropoda > Insecta > Diptera > Syrphidae > Platycheirus > Platycheirus albimanus. The sequence goes on along the minus strand of OU696698.1, from coordinate 13,555,167 downwards.
TCTTCAACGTTATCCTGATGAGATGTATCAGCTTAGAAAGAATTCCAGAGCTAATCATAGCACGATGTAGTTCTTTATTTCATTCACTGTTGTAAGCTGCTTTGAGATCGATGAAAAGGTTTTAAGCCCAGATGTTGAATTCTTGGATTTTCTCCGCGATAATGCCACAAGATGTGGTTGGTTGTAGATCTTCCAGGTCTGAAGCCTCTCCGGTAAGACGTTTCTTTTTTCTTAGACAAGTGTGAATTCAATCGTAAAATCCGGAAATCTTGCATCATCATGTGACAAAAGTTTGACCAAGTCCTTTTTTTTTAAGTCAAGTAAAAACCATGTACAAGTTGTTTTGTGGCAAAGGGATCATTAAACGATGACCTACAATGTTGTCCGAACAATATTTAACAAATATCCCCTATTAACTTTTCCACCTTGTGTGTCGCCAAAAAAAAGAACAACCTTTCCCTTTAAGTTTCTCCAATTTCACGCCACTTGCTTCACTTGCATTTTTTAATGAAATCCGATACTATCTTTCTCTGATTTGAGACGATACAAAAAAAAAAAAAAACTCTGAACAAAATGAAAGGAAGAAAGCCCCTGCTATACCTCCTTATCCGGTTGATTAAGTAAATCTCCGAACAAAATCAGCATTCGGTGGCAATAAGAATGCAATTACAACGCAATAAATCAACACACTTGATCGCATTGCATTTCTCGAGGCGATAAAATATCAGCGACTTCTTCTTTTATTTTTGTGTGACCAAATTACAGTTCCATTCGTCTGAGCTTGTTCACGCAGTGGACACAGGTGGACCATGAGACCAGATACTCGACCAAAGTGACATTCAAAGGCAACATTCACAAACTTTAATTCGAGTGTAATTAAGTAATTTTTCAAAGTGCGATCTCTTTTGGAGCAATCAACAGCTGCTGCACTTGCGCAAAAGTGGAATGAGAATATACAATGTCGATATGTGGTATTGTCAACAGGAGGAGGGCATCCGAATTAAAATTTGGCCATTTTAAACCAGGAAAAAGAAGGTCAGCAATGCGCACGAAGGAAGTTTGGGTTTTTTGTTGTGTTTGTTCGCCTGCAACAGATCATGGTTTTTGTTTTTTGCTGTTTCGACGGATTTCCAAAGCAACAGCACAAAAGTTCAGCAACCTGCAAATATTTTTGTGACTCCAGAAGACCGTTATACTGTTATACCAGACAGACATGGATTTTGCGCAAGTTCTTTCACAAAATGCCATCACCACGCGAGTTCTGCATCTTATTTATGGCTTAGACAATTGACAAAAAAATAAAACAGGAGAACAATCCGTTGACTTTTCTTGACCATCAAGGAGGCCAGAATATTTGAAGAATCAGCGAAAAGATTCTCCAGTCTCAGCCAAAGACAAACCGAGAAATATGTAATTTTTTTTTTCGTTGGGGTAACTCTTATGTTTTGACTGTTTTTTAGTATTTTTTTTTTTTTTAATATGAGCGGTGCACTTGGTTCAAACAATTTATTGTCCAAAATATCTCTTAATGTTTTGTAAAGCTTTTTTTTTTGTCTCCAGTTGAGTTATCTCTGTTTTGGTCATGTCCTTTGGATTATTGGTAGGCACAAGAATGAAACGATTTAACATCGATTAACAAATCCAATTGAAACTAACTTTTTTACTTGTTGATTTTACCGAAAAGGAGAATTTTAAGTTATTGGAAAAAAGTCAGTTCTTTGTTTTAATCCTCAGTGGCGCAATGGGAAGTTAGTCGCACAACCACGTCAAAGGTTCTAAGTTCGATCCATGACTCCGAAATTGTATTTTTTTCCGAAGGACCCTTCGATTTCCTGTAGAATATCAAAACACACATAACAATGGTTGAAAGTGTATGCCAAAAGCTATGGCCCAGCTTAGAGCTATTGTGCAAGCAAAATTGTGTGGTTTTATGAAACCACGATGCAAGTGAAACTTTTTTCAGATCATTGGCCTTTCGCACTATTCTTGGTTTGCCCTTGTTTACCGATTTATTTGACTCACTAGCTGTATCGGTGTTCATCACGATCAAGTGAACAACAACGTTTACATCAATACACTGATAAAAACACATATACCGCTATACCGTTGCAGTTCGACATCTAAGCGGCGGATATGAGGATATGGAATCGAGACTCGAGAACTTAGGATTCTGAATTCGGCAAAACAATTAGCAGCAATTGTAAAGGTACGGAAAAGCTCAAGCTCGGAGCAAGCTATTTCAGTTGTCAAAACAAAGCGACATTTCGGAAACTCTACCAATTTTTTTTCAAAAACTGAAAAGTGTAGCACGAAGACGAAACAAGAAGTCGAGCGAAGTCTCATAGCATTTGAACAAAATTTATAGAATATCTAATTTTTTAAAATCACTTTCTTGGCCCTATTTTAAATTTTCAAAATTTTTGAGACAAAGAAGTGAGAGCTCGAAGCTTGTCTAAGTTTTTTCTTTTCAAGAATTTGAAGTCAGGCTGACTGGACTGCTATTTAAAGTAATGTCTGCAATAGGAATCGATGCATTATCAAAGGAACTGTCCAATGTAAAAGTATTCGCACTTTGTGCACTTTACCCAAAAATAGAAACTTCAGCTACAAGACGCAGCTCCAAGCCAAAATATAGTTATTCCCTCGTTATAAACAACTGTAAAGTTTTTTTTTTTCTTTACTTGAATATTTTTTAACCATTTTCGTGATATTATGATAAAAAAGTATGAACGACATCCTTAAAGATGACAATCGCTAATAAATTGTCGCTTTTTTTTTTTAAAGCACAATCCGCGTGTGCCCATTCTTGGATGCAAGAAACAAGTGAACAACGCGTAATGTCCCCTACCAAAAACATAAACATTCATATTTAACCCTCGCTCTCCCATAGCTCCCACAGAGGGGCAACCCAAATCTGCCCTTTACTTCCATGAAAGGCTTGAAGAAAAAAAAAGTACAATTATTCGCCAAAAAATATGTGTCGAAATCGAAATCAATGGAATTTTTTTTTTTTTTGACTTTTGGAGAAAATTCAATTTCAAGGGTTCAAATAAATCTGCATGCCTCGACAACGACGACGAAACGATGTGACGGTCACCAGCAGCAAGAAAAAAAAATGTCCACGCTTATTCAAAAAAATTCAAAAACCATTTGGTGGCATGTGGCGCGCAGGTATTCCAAGTGCGTTCAACAAAGGAAAAAGTGTTCGTTGCCAGGAACACGGGAATCGTGACTCGTAATTTAAGGCCAATGTAGGTACGTATTTGTATATCTACGTCCGTCGGTCGTACGTTCTTTGGACCTATGGAAAAGTAGCGTATAATATTGTTATCGACAAACGGATATTGTATCTTTTACATACATAAATAAAATCAAAGAACATCATCGATGGAAGAAGAACTAGGTCAGCAATGAAGAGTTCAATGGAATGTCAAATAATATAACTGTTTCTCTTTAATAGAGCAAGGTTGTAGGTGAGAAAAATGTAGTATAAGGTGATCATGATCGTGGTTTTGAGAAATTCTTAGGAATATCGTGTCCAGGCTGATGTTACTTTACCGATGGTGGACAGATCAATCGGAATAGCATAATTGATTCCTTCGTATGCTTCTTGGCTATAATGGTATCTTTGAAGGCTTCGAACAGAACTTTCTTAAGATTATTTATTTTAGACCTGATTCCATCTCTTGAGGGTAGGTAGTTCCTCTGAGTTTTTTTTTTGTCGTATACTTCTTCTTAGTGGACCTCAGGCAGAGGATCGAATTGAGGCTTCCAAATATAGAGAGACAAGGAATTATTTTGCTTGAAATTATCAGCCAATATTCAAGGGGATTCTTCTTTTAGTGAAAATCATTTTGGAAATAGTGTGTTTTCATATTTCGAACTTTTAAGCTTACCCTTAGTCAACTCATACACAGCGGTGCTTAGCCTTAAAAATCTGGGAGATTAGATATCGTATAACAGAGAGGTGAACAGAGTGAAGTGGTTTTCTAAATGCCTACCTGTCTATCATTTCTGTTTCGCTGCAGTTCGAGTAATATTCATCAGCTTATACCTGAGCCAAACTAAGGACGAGCTGATGAGTTAAACGTTTCGTTCTTAAGCCGCACAGCACGAATGCAGAATACTTATATAAAGTTTTTTCTCCGTCTTTGTGACATTCAGGAGCATAAAATCTCTTTCAACCTACCTCATTATCTTAACGCTCGCACCGCGGTTACGGTTACTAAAAATTTAAAAATTTGTCACGTGAACTATACCAATAGCAAAAAATTGTCATTATTTAAAAAGTTTAAAGTTGAGTTGGAGTAGCATTTTTTATTGGAAAAGATGAGTCTACTAGAGTTTTAAAAATAAGTCATTCGAACAATGTTTAACGATTTAACATGTTACAATGATCACCGAAAAAGTGTTCCAACTAGCCCCCTTTTGAAATTTAACACGAAAAAACACAATTTTCAAGAAACTGTTCTTCTGTCAAATCACATAATCGTGGCGGAGAAATTGACATCGCCACAACGACGACGTAGAATTACTCGGCTATTGATTCATTAGCTGTGTGACAATTGGCAACGTCCCGTTGGAACCACATGTCGTCCAGCTCCATATAGCTACTCAATTTCTGGTCACAAAAATATTTTATCATCTCGCGATAGCGAACGCCATTCACGGTAATTGCTTGCCCAATATCATTTTCGAAGAAGAAGGTACGGCCCGATGACGCTGCCTGTCCCGAACGAACTGGACGAGTACGCACGCAGTTATTTCACAGCTCCTATAAACCCGGCTTGCTGAAATTTGAGCACGATTCCTCCGATTGTGGACACATTTGGTCGATTATGCTGACCAAAAAAATTACGAAGTGCACGAATTGCATTTTGATTTGAACGCCAATTTTCATAAAACGCTTCAATTATCTTTAAGTGCTGCACTATTGTGTGCCTCTGCCTCTCCATGGTTGAATCTGTCAAAGACTGAAACAAACAAATGTCAAATAAAGTTGAGCAAAAAACTTGGTGAGCCTCACAAGTCACAATTAACATATCGTTCGTAATGGTTGGACTACACTTTATTAAAAAAATTGTATCCAAAAACTAGCACAGCTCTGATCTAAGACTGAAATATGCGATAAGAACAAAGCCTACCTAGATGGGGTGAGAACTGACGCTTAATCAATATTAATATTGTGACTGACCTGAAATGGAAAAAAAATTAAACAAACGAAGCTTAGGCTCATTACGATATTTTGTTAGGAGCAGAAATATTTCCGAACTTATTCATCAATACCCTTGTCAACATCTTATTTTTTTACAAACGGTTTATTGTCTTCACATTCTTTTTTATGTGAGCATCAAAAAATACTGTTAAGACTTAAATATATTTTTTTAAATATTTAAGAACAAAATTAGTATTCAGGAATTTATTTTGCAACAACATGATGAATATAATAGGAAACCCTACCTTGAAAAGCAACCATACTTACTATTTAAGACCCCACACCATCAGTTTAGCTTTATCGCCGTCCATTTAGTTATATCATTCTCCCGTTCATAATTCTTTATTTCAAAAGATAATCTCTGAATATAATATTTATCATCGCTATAAATTAATTCCACCAACATAATCGGCCAAAATAAACAAAATGCGCTCTTATGACTAAGAATGTGACAATAACGTTAACACTCTCATATGAGTGAATATATAAAGCCAAGCACAGCACAGGCACTGTAAACAGCTCACACAAAATTAATGACACCCCGGACGGACCAAAGCTAACTTTCAACTATTTCCAGGATACCTACCCGTCCCATATGTCATTCTCCATCATACATTATCTCTGAATTGGACTAAAAAATAGAGATACGACTTAAAAAATAAAGAAACGGTCTCTAGTCCATATAACTATATGCCCAAACATCACTTTAGGCCATTTGTGCATGAGGTGCAAACTCGTTAACGCCCGATTCGCCGCAATCACCCTCCAGAGCCAATAACTAGTTAATCCAAAAGATAGATGATTGTTTGGTTGCACACGGCACATATTGCGTTCCCACTTGCTCTCTCGAATAATTTTTCTATGTTGGTTGGACTTGGAAGTCCTGTCTGTCTGGACATTTAAAGTAGATACTTCTATTCAAGTATGGACTGCTTCCAGGCACTTTTTTGTTCATAAGTATGGCAATAGACGCATAGCAAGCAAGCATGAACGGGACAACAACTTATACTATTAAGCTGGACCTGGGACTTCATGTCGTCGCAGTTTTATTACTCCAAAAAAAAAATAAAGCCTCGGCTGAAACTATAGACTATATATAGCTAAAGCGCCGCTGCTGCCGCCAAGAGTTGATATCAGGAATTATTATTTAATGGGCACTCGCGCGACTAGCATATCAATCGACATTGGCTTATAAAGTGTGGCCATTGATTAATTTTATCGGCAAATTTTAAATGATTTATTAAGATCTAAGATTATTCATTTAGCAGAGATTGCTAGCGCGCGACATAAATGAATAAAAGCGCGCAATACAATCTACCCAATTTGAGCGTTATAAATTGTGGACACAGGGAACAGGCTAATGGCATGGTGTCTTATATTTGAGGAGCAAGTTTAATGATGTCATAATATTCAACTGCAACATGAATTATTTATTGTCTAGATTCTTTTTTTTTTGGCAAATGTTGGAGATAATAAAATAATTTATTTTAATTTTTCTGAGGAAAAGAGGTCAATTGAATAGGAGCACAGTTCCAGAACAATCAATAATGGAGTTCGCAGTTCCAATTTTATGGAAATGATGATGATGTTATGTGAAATTAATTAGTTCAATAAGCAAACTGCTATTTCTACTGTAAATACATCCCGAGACTACAGTACGAGCTCTCGGAACTATTCCAAAAACCACTGATTCGGTATGCCAGGACCAACCTTTTTCATTTAAAAATGCTAGGCCAGCACAACACAAAATTTCATAGACAAATCAAAAAGGATAAAATAATTATAAGAAATTTCTTACTTTAATTCTTATAATTCACACTATCTTTTTGTATTAAATTTGCATAAATAATGGTGTAATTTGCACCAAAAACCAGATCAACGATTGTCAGCACTGCTCACGCTGACATGAAATCAACATTTAATATTAAGAAAAACTATTGTTAGACTTAAGACATTTTGTTTTATTTAAAAATGGATATTTATTCTACAAATAACGAAACAGAGCCCCTTCAGTGATCGCAGATTTTTAAACTTCTAGGAAAAAAAACGAATTGTAAATAATCTCTGAAATGTAAATTAACTAGGAGCAAATAAAAATATTGTAAATACCAAATGCCAGACGCGAGCTCCATAACTTTGACATTCACAATATGACATATCATATCACTTTATTTCGAATAGAGTTCACGGGACTAGAAATCTCAACGGCAGGTCCATTGCTATGAATACCTGGCACATAGCTCACCACGTTTTGACGTTTATTGTCAGCTTTTCACTTTCCTGGTCGTCGCAGCGAATTGGTGACCGGCCGGCATTAGGGTTACCGTTTATTTTCGTTGAGCGTTTTTTTAGAGGAAACTTCACAGACCACCCTTTCTAGTCGTGGATTGTAGCCTCACTACAGACCGAGTGTAAGCTCAACGCTATTTGTCGTAGAGGTTCTACCTCTAAGAGTGCCATGGAACGGGCGATCTCACCGTTTTGTCTTGTGGTTTTCAATTATAAGAGTTGTTATATGAAATAAACTGCTTGACTTAATATTAGATAAATACAAAACAAGCGTGTCAACATGTGGAAGCCTCTATGCTCGCAGAAATGAGAACCAATCAATTAAGACTTCACCAAATGTTGTCTTTCTGCCCAGATCATCTCAAAATTCTACATCTTACCATCTTCCAAAGGTGTTAAACCAAATCAAATTTTTGAAGCTAAAGAGAAGTGATGGTACCGAAGCTATAGAATCTGTAATCAAAATTTGAAACTAACTTGGCTCAAAAACGGCACAACTAATTTTGATAGAAACTCTCTCTTAAAGCGTAATTTTCATCGGATTTTTAAAAGCTACATCGCTGGTGTTGCTTTTTTGTTTTATAAAATGTTTTACAAAAGTGTAAAACAATGATTTTTTCAAAGATTGTTTAAACGATTCAAAATTGTTTTATTTCGAAATTTTTGTTTTAAAACAGTTCGTAGGTGTAATCTGTTTCTTGCTCTGAAAAAAAATTATAAGAAATGGATGAATAGTTTGAGTATATCCATTAACAAGAATAGTTCGAACAACTAAGAATGAAAACCCATAAAGTCCGTCACGTATCATGGTTTGTATTGTCCCACTCAACAAGGACCTTACCAAATAACTTATTATAATTTTCCCGCATGACCCTCCAACACGAGTGCTGCCAAAGTTCCCACCATTTCAGAATCATTTCTTTGTTCTTGTTTGCCAACAACCATACTGCTGCGAAGTGACAGCTCTTGCTTCAAGAGTTGCATTCTCCTCAGATCGAGTTGATTCGTCATACCGTGTTCCAGTTCAATTAATCAAAAAATTTAACTCAAATTCATACGAATTTGCTCTTCAAAACTAAAATGTTACAAATGAAAGATGTCAGTTATACCAAAGCGCACTTCAAAAACAACCACCCTATACCCTATTCTCTAAACATAATACTTTTCCCAAACATTTATTAAGCAAGTATTTGCATGGTGCGCCTTATCCAACCACACAATATAATTCCCACCCCTGCTTGCCTACATATATTATCAAGAGCTCTGGCACTTATTGAAACACCATCCATCGTGACTCTATCCGCACCATCATAATATTGCCCGTGAGAAACTTTGTTATCCTTGGAACCTGTACAATAGCTCATCTCACATTAACAGGGATGATCCCTTCCTATGATGGTCATACGCATATATATTGCCGTTAACGTCCCATCATCCTTTCCGCTCAATAAGAAGGGATGATGAACATTTTTAATAGAACTACCAGACATCCACTTAAAGCGATAAGTGTGCCACAAAATGGGGTCCTTTCAAAATTAATTGTTCCACGCTGGCAATATGCTCATCCACACAGTGGCTTTCAAAAGCATATGCAACGCATCCAGTATAACATAAAATATTTCAGATACTTAATGACCCTCGTCCATGAAAGGAGAAGATAGAAGGATAGAAGAAGATCCTGGAGACACAATGGGACATCAGCATCAATACTTATTCCATACCGTCACGTGACACATTGTTACCGATTCGTAACAAACTGCCATCCACATGCATGCAAGTGCTTTTGGTCCTTTTTCCGGTTAGAATATTTTTTATAGTGCGTGGCTAGTGATTCGTAAGGATAACGATCAAAATTGCATCCTTAAAGTGGCTGACTGAAGTTGCTGATGGTGCTGATGCTGATGCTGATGTTGGAACTTGTGCTTCCGGGTTCCGGATTTTGTACATGAAACATGGGCGTCGAGCGGTGCGGCCGACGCGACGCGTGCCTGGTTATGTTGATTTATCCTCGCAATATATATAACTTGTCAGAAACTTGTCTCTTGAGCGAAAGTTGCTGGTTACATTGTTGCCGCAGGAAATATAAATATTCTTTGTCTTTTATTTTTATGAAGCTGAATGCGATTGCGACTGGGATGGCCCACTTTAGTTTCGGATTGCAAAAGGGAAAGGGACGAGGATTGGGATTGCAACCTCAACGCTCAGCCCTACGTAAAGATACAAAAAAAAAACCAATAGTCATCATGAGTGTCTGGTTGTTGTGGGTGGAGAAAAATCGCCACAGATCTTCGTATATACTTAAATTAGATACTTTTTGTTATAGTTGCTGGTATTATTTTTTTTTTTTGGGAAAATAAAACCGTCCAATGGAGAACGTGAAACGGCCATAAAATGAAATTAAAGTGCGAGACAATATGAGACGATGGCAGTTTGAGTCTAAACAAAGAGATTAAGAAACAAAAGGAATCGACTAAAATTCTGTCAAAGAAAGTAGACAGCACCCTACAACCTGTATGGATCAGATTGCGTCCTATATTTCTTTTGAAGATCCAGATTCAAACGGGATTTTGTGCTATCAGAAATGATGTAGTTATTGCTTTTAACAGTTTTTTGATTTTGAAATATGAGATACATTTTTTGGAAAACCTTTTTGTCGCTGTTCGAGAACTGTTCGCGAACTGTGGCAGAAAAGGTTTTCATTCCTTAAATTAAATACTAGCAGATTGTAGGCAAAACCTAAGTACTACGTCGTCAGCCGCTTTTTTGCGTTCTCTTTCTATGCTGCCAACAGCAACTTCACCTAGAAAAATACTCTGTCCATCGTCCACCGCTTTTCTGTGTTCTCTTTTTATGCTGCCAACTGCAACTCCATTCTCCACCTAGAAAAATACTCTATCGGACCTCCGCCGCTTTTCTGTGTTCTCTTTCTATGCTTCCAGCAGCAACTCCATCCAGATAAATACTCTACTTGAGATAAGAGACTTGGAGTTTAGCGCTATAGTGGCAAGAGTTTGAAACGAAACTGAATATTTTCATAGCTCATTTCAATGGCAGCCATAGTTTTTTTTTTTTTTTTTGACTACAGAACTTGCTTGATCTTTCAAGCTCAAGTTCAACCATAGCCAGTTTTTCTCTGTCTACTTTATTTGTAATTTTTATCAAGTAACTTATAGACTCTTTGAAAAAGTCGCGCAAATTTACCCTACATTTTTCAAAAGGGTATAAACAATGAGCTAACTATATTCCAAGCCAAATTAAAAGTGAACCTTACCGTCTTTGTGGCTGTCCCTTGGCTCAAAGAAACAATTGTGCGTAGGAACTCTTGCAAAAGTAAGGTTTTTTTTTTGTGTAGAAAAAGGGCGACAATTTCCAGGCTTGAAGTGCTTATCCCTGCTTGGAGAGACTGCTGAGTTTATAATCGGGAAGACATGAAAGTGTGAACGTGAAGCCATACTATACGGCGGGCGAGTGCCTTCAGCCAGCGAATAGTGATAAATTCTGATATTAGGCTTAGATGGTGAGGAGGAGTGTCTTAAAGGGATAACCGAACCGAAGCATAGGTTCGAAACATGAGGACTTGCATCCATAGGAACGTATCTACGACAGAGAGTTGATTGGTGTCAGCCATAAACTTTCGGCTGAGATGGAAATGAATGAAGTGGCGCCAAATGGATTCGTGTGTTGTGCAGAGTTGTAGGGGGCGGGCGTCTAGTGCATTTTTTTTTTGTATGCTTGTTTTCACTGTGCGGGTGTTGGATCTAAGTCGGGCTTATACATGTTTGTATATATATTTTTTATATTTAATTTTAAAGTAAAATGCCTATATGCATTTGACCGAAAGGCAAAGAGGTGGTGAAATATGAGAGCCACTGGTAATGGTGGCATTGTTTTGTATCTGCTTGGGTTGAGATCTGAGACTTGAGAGAAAGAAAATTTATGACGACTGCCGTTTTGTACAGTGTGAAGCTCATTTCACAGGTTGGAGTTTTGGAAGTTTTTCATGCTGAAGTTCTATCTTTTGGTGGAGATAAAAAGTCTTAACACTTTCTTTGAAATAAAAGAAAGTTTTGTTGTGTTTGTGAATTCTATAACTTGGCTCTAGTTTTGTGTTTGAATAAATTCTTGGTTTTCTGGTGTCACATGCACAAGGATCAAGGATCTAGTATATGTATCGCACAAATATGGAAGAAGTTCACAGAAGCCATTATATAAAATCAATGGTTTCATAAGTTCCAATTCGAAATGAAAGCAGTGCAACTTAAAGTGCGAATAGTGGTTACAAGCTCAAGCCATGTAAGGGAGCTCATTATTTCTAACGAAGACCAAGTGAAAAAAGGAATGGTCATTTTGCTGCTATATTAGGACTCCTAAGTCCTCTGCAATACGTCAAGGAGGTACTCGATGTCTAAGCTTAAAAGACATGGAAGTCACATTCAGAATGAGATCTTTATCTTGAACAAAAAACTAAGAATGAAATTGATGAATCTCCTATAAAATTCTTACACGCAACAGTATAGTAATTGACATTAAATATAGGACCGATTTTCTGAAAGTAGATTCTGGTATGGCTGACTGAAAGAATTTTGTTACCACTATGGTATGAGCTGTTAGGAAAACGCAATCAATTTGCATTCTAAAAACTAAGCTTTCGTCCTAATAAAATATAAGGATTGTACAGTAGACGCTCAATATAGTGAACACACATTCAAATAACAACAGAGACTACTCTTAGTAAGAAAACACAATTTTTTTTTACAGTGTGAATGCATTTTTTCAAATGGGAATAAAATGAAAGTTTTAAAAATTGTTGTTCATTTTGTCGTAGTTTTTTAAAAAGAAGAAGTATGAATCTATTTAATTGTGAAGATACTGCTGACAGCGGAAGGTATATTTAGATCTGATAAAGTTTGTCAGAACCAGTGCAACCACAATCGAATTAAATTAAAAAAAAAGGATACTGCTAATGGGCACCCTGTATCTGTAACATTTGTCTTTTAACACTAGACAAACAAATGTGAACAATCTCGATATTTTTTATAAGTCCACTATATCGAGATAGTACTGTAGTTTGTAAACATCATGCACTGCTAGTTATCCTGCTCAAGAGAAATCATAAACATGAAGAAAGACCTAATATAGCCTCTTGCATGTAGCAATGGATTTAAGTTGATTATGATGATAAGATCTTTTGTAAAGGTTAAAGCACTTTTAAAAATTTCGTAGTTTGGATTTGCAGGAAGGATCCAATTTATTAAATATGACGAAAATAAAGATTACAAAATACATCACTTCAATACGTAGCTTTAATCTTTCTCAGAAAAATAGGTTGCCATCACTTGCCAAACCAGATGTACATTATGGCAACCCTGAAAAACTTCAAAAACTCACTTCACATTTAAACTGCTTTAAAATTTTACTGAAAATGGACATTTAGCCAAAATTGTAATATTCGCATGATACAATTTTTGTCATATATACATATGTAATATAGCTTAGAGTCTGGCAGTATCTCATAGCTGAAAAATGTATCTAAAACCATTTATAAACAAAAAAATTGCCCCAATAGAAAGGTAATAATATTTAAGCGACAAAAAAGGAACACTTTGTTTACCCATAAACCACCTAATTGGTCGTGTTTTGTTTGTCGATGATCATCTCTAACACACAAGGAGGTGCAAGAAACCTCTCGAGAGAGCAAAAAAACTGTCAACAATCTATGTTTGGTTGCACCACGAGCTCTATGCACTGGCGCAAGAGAATTAATAACCAGGATCATATCGCTCGGGCACACTCATATGGAAACCCAAACCCGAACCCAAGCAGCAGCCCAAACCCCAGACTCACTAGTGCGGAAAATATCACCTAAATGACCATTAGCGAACTGCTTTAACAAATCATCTGATAATTTTCCAGCTAAGTTGTCGTTATTGTCGTCCGCACTTGGCCAATGACCATGGCCATGGTCACCACAAATTGAATAGAAGCTGAAAACTATCCGCCGAGTATTTTGTAGTCACTTCCCTTCACCGATTTACAATAATATTGGTAAGTTGTTGTTTCGTCGATAGGGGACGTGCGATATGGTCCCATGAGAGTTCATAGCCTCTCCCGCAAAGACCATCTGTTTACTGCAGCACGGCGCGGCCGGCGTGGCGGCATCACCATCAGTGCGGCCAGCATTCAGGTGTTCTTGACTCCTCTCGAAGATCTTGAAATCTATCGACGAAGCCAATTAGAGAGAAATGACCGACCGCCTTGTATATACCAACGAAAGAATTCCAAAGTTGTTGTCAGGTATGACATCTTGCACCTGATTAGGAAGTGAGGCACTGGAAAAATTGTTCACACTCGAATGGAATTCATCATCATCATCATCAGCTTCATCTTTGGGTAGCAAGAGAAGAGCAAATCCTCAAGGGAGATTCAACAAATTGCTGCAACATAATTCTTCCAATTCCTTTGCGCAGAGGGAATTTGTTGGATTTTTCTTCTTCTTCGAGAACTGGGACAGCGAATGATATATAAAATCTGCATAGGTAAGGGTATACCATCTTCATTGGGACAAGGAAGCACAGAGGCGACATCGACATAGGAAAGGGATAAAGAATAAGAACAGCAATCCAAGAAAAAAAAAAAACTTCTCGATGCCAATTGAATTGAACTTGGTTCTGATTCTTATCAAGAATCACGAGTATTTGTTCCGCCAGTTTCTTCGTGGAGCAAAGTTAAACACCGTTCTTTGGTTGAGTGCTGGAGAACAAGTCCACTGTGCACAGTCATGTGCTGTATGCTATTTATTGCAAAGACGCCCGCCGGTGCAATGGGGGAAAGGTAGAAGGTTGACTCACGGTTCAGGCCACTTGGTGTTGTGTTAGAAGCTGTTCGGTGGTTGTGTTAACAATTTTTGTTCGTATTTAAACATTTTTTTTTTTTTTTCTTATTTTTTGTTGGAGCCAAAATACCGGAAAACGACATTTTGATTGTTCGAAATATGACAAAAGACCTGGAAATCAATAGAGGGAGAAGGTTGTTTTTTTCGGAAGAGCTTGCGAAACGTCATAAAAACTTACTTCTTTACTGGATTAAAAAAAAAAAAAATTAGTACAATTTCAATCGCCAAGGAACGAGATAAAGGCAAAGACTTGGTTTTTGTTGAGCTCCGGACCCCGGTGAAATGTGAAACCATGAACATTTCAACTTTTAACGTCTACGTCAGGCTTTTTTGTCTCGATTTTCGTTTTTTGAAAGCTTAAAGCATATTTTAAGTTAATGTAATCCAACCCTTAAAAAAAATTAAAATTTCCCTGAATGATTCCATATTTCAGAAGAAATATTTCGGTCCGGATGCATTCACTGCTTTTCATTGAGTGAACTCTTCTTAGAAAAAGAAACTGGCATATGATGACATTTAATAAAATAAGGGTATGCAACATTGTAAACTTTGCAATGTCATACAATTTAAAAGTTAAAGACAGACATTTCAAAACTCTATTTACGACAGAAATTTCATTAGGAAATTTTCGACGTTTATAATTTCCCATACAAGAAATGACAGCTCGTTTGCTACGTCTGAAGTTTTATGACGACTACTACATTTACAGCTATTGAATGACGTTACGTTACGAATTCCAACCCTGACGGCCAACGCAGTACTGAAAGGCCACATCTTAAGTGGAAGTAACGGACAACCTCAACTAACTTGGCGTGAGTAACTGGAGGCAACCGGCTATGGACCAGACTGGTGGGGTATGTTGGTTGAGACATGAACTGTCTTCGTCACCTTAATTAAAATAATTTGGGGACATGTTGTATCCTGAGAGTATACCTATCTAATTTATTGAAAATTCAACCTACATATTTTGATTTAATATGTCATATAAAAAGCTTTCGCAAATTTAAATTTCATCAAAATCGGTTGAGTAGTTCACTACACCATCTGTTTCTCGACAAGAAGGTTGGGGCCTTAATTTTCAAACTGAATGTTGTCGGAATGGTTTATTAAAAATAATAAAAGGCATTTTGAGAAAAATGAGCTTTTTGTCAAAGCTTTAGAGGTAGAACGCCAACTCCTAAAACAGTGTGAACAGTTTATTTCGTTAGCTGGCGGTCTTGACATTTTTGATTCCCTTTTAAAAATAAATAAATATTATTACATCCAGCATGACAGCTCCAGATCAAGTTTTGGCTATTGCTCTGCTGGGATGGAAGAGGCCTTCAATTAACTGCTGAATTCAATTGGCTTGCAGTGCCTGTCCTAGCCATAAAAAGTCAAACTCTTGGAGGATTTATAACTTCCACAAGAAGCATAGTATCTGAAAAAACTACACCATGGAGGTATTTTTATTTTGGCTAATATCTAAGATTTTGAGATCCAAGACAATTATGCCCCAGAATCCGTTACAGAAACCACTAAGTCATGAAGATAGGAAACGATTCTAATGTCTGATGGAACCAAAGGTAAGCCAATCAGTATTTTATAATTAGCCTCAGGCATAAAAGAATCCAAAACGTGCCTATCGCACCTAACAATTAGATCACAAGTTCAGTCAGCAGTCAATTGTGACTCCACTCAAGACCTAAGACCATATTTGATCCCAAAAGGATTAATCTTATAGATAGATAATGGTGGGCGTCCCATACTAATACTATGCCCCAAATGGTTTTTGTTGTCTCTGTCCTTTTTGGAACATCATTATTTCAAGGCCGAAAAGGGTAACAAGTAGAAATTAAAACATTCCTTAGGACGCGTTGTTGCCAGCCTATACATAAGTAACTCCACAGAACTCAATTGCAAATCCTTACAATAAACTTTGAAAAACAACATTTGAATTAAGAAAGGATTCCCTACCAAGCCCTTAATCTTAACCTTAGGGAAACACACAATCAAAAAACCAAATCAAAACCGACAAATTAAAGGCAGCAATGCAACGAATCCTATCCGATTTAGCAAAAGTAATTACAAATTCCTTTTTGCTTTGCGTTCAATTTTAAAAACGTTAAAAAGCCAACACATAAATGGAAGAGTTACTTTTAAAGCCAGATCCACAGAGTGCTTTCGATTCACTCCTCACCCGCAGTGATGCCCATCCAGGTGATGACTTATCACCGCGAAACAATCTCGTTCAACAGGTGAATATAACGAACGTGAAACCTCCTCCGGCTACTGGACTTTCTCTGTCTGTCTGTGTCTACTGCTTCGGTATCGGTATATTACCTGGGTCTGGCTTAAACTTATATCTTCTATAGCTACTTGCCCGCATGAGCTCTCTTTCTGATTGTTATTCCTATTTATGGCCAGTTATCCATTCTATCCTTCTGTGAGCATCCATTGAACCTGTCGCAGCCGAATCTGCATACCGACCGACTACGACCACGACCACGACGACGACGATGACGATGAAAACAACAATTCTGAAGAAAAAAAAACCTCCACCATAATATTTTGTTTGGCTTGGCCAAAAGACCTTGATCTTCAACCAACCTGGTCAAGATCACTCATGAAGAATATGCATGCATATAGCCAGCAAGCATACCTGGCCAATTCTTCTCGGGGGACAGAGAAACAAGAATCTCAGCGAATTATTTTATGCAAAACAGGATGAGGGATATACGGATGGATACAGATACAGGTTGCTGCTTAACTTGTTGTTACACACGGCCCAGATGACATTGTTTGGCCAGAATTTCGTTGCTTGATGCTCTCGATGTGGGTTGTAGCCAAATTAGTGGATTTACATGTCTAACAATGCTTTGACCACATACTCATAGCATAGCCATTGCCAATAGTGCTCCTCGCACCAGTAGATCCAAGACCTACAGACTTTGGCATAACGAAGGGCTGGTAGCCAGCCGTGGGTCTTCTGCCTTTGGCATTTGAACCAACAAAGGGATTTATTTGTGTTCTTAGGATTGGTTTTGCATAATGCATGTGGGGATTTTTGATTTTTAAGGATCAACTCTTGTGTTTTGAATGTTAAAATGTAAATTAAATTAAGGCTTTCTTCCATCAGGAGACCGTCCTTTTGGTGAGGAATTTTTGTCATCGGTCATGCCATATACGCACAACAAAGGACGACGAAGCAAATGAGAGAATTTGCATCCCTTCAATCAGATATTGGTTGCGGCTGGGTCTTCTGGGCTGGGGGCTATCCTTATCGGTTTGTTGTGATTGATTGAAGTGGATGGAGTATATTCTGAAGAAACGATTCTGTTTTCAAATGCCAGATAGAACTACAAACTACAACTTTAATTGGATTTTAATTATTGTTTTCGTGTATCGGGGATCTTTTATAGCATACATTGTAAGGAAGAAGCTACATTCCAGGTTAGAGACAAATTCCTCAATTCTTCATATACCTAAAAGGCTTTGTAAAAAAAGTTACTTTTTTTAAAAACCCAAAAAAAAAACTTCTTATGGAAATTTTGAAAAATTGTGTGATTTTTATTAATAAGTTTCCATATAAAAAATTAATCGAAATACGTTAAGTGGCTTGCGATAAAATCTGATTTATAAAAACCAGTCCTTGTGGGAGGTAGGTACGGTTTTTGCTCTATTTTTCTTGAGGCATAACGTACCTTACTTTGATACGGTCTAGATGATGATGCTTATGCTCACATCCAAAATTTGCTTGGTCTATCAGATTTTCTCAAGCCATAATACCTACCTTGACTGTGTGATATTTTGACAAAATACTCAATTAATTTATGTAAAACAATTAATAAACAGTACATTTGCAAAAAAGTTGCAGTGTAATCTAAGATTAATAATTAATGGCAGTTTGAATTTCAAATTATACAATTAACCCAACCCACCTACTCACCACGCAACACAGTCATTTTTCCACCACCTTACCACCAAACGCATTTTTCAAAAGCAAATTATTGACACAACACAACAAAAACAATCAGAATGTGCAAAATGGAAGTATGCAGAGATTCACTCACTCACATTGACCTTCACGCTTCGCTCATGTTTTGTCTCTATTTTCCATACATCATGGCAGCAATCAGCCATCATTCTAATCACTCCTCTTTGTTTTTTTTTTTTACTTTCTGGCATGCAATATGGCAAGTGCATTCAGCAGGTTACAGTGGGCAGTGGTGATTTTGATGACATTCATTAACAAGTTCATTCTTCATTCAGTCATAAGTCATTCAGTTATCAGTTTAGTTTAGTGCCGGTCAGTTTTCTTTTTCCGTGTTCTCCGCGATCGGTTTGTGAGAAAAATATTAATTTTAATTTTAATTTACAAAGTGCTGTCGTCAAATGTGAATATTTTTATAAACAAAGTAGTAAACAATGTAAACATCAAAGTTTTACGGTGAATTTATATAATTTGAAGATTTTAAATTGAAATTTGTTTCGAATATTCGTTTTGATGAGTGTCATGGCGTCGCTTCGCGTTCGTGTTGTTGCCTGCATCATTTTGGATGAACAGAGCTTTTCGTTTTCGGTGGTTCAGTGAATTAGCATCCAATCCACAATTGAAGACTGTTTCCAAGCCAAAGGAAATTCTGATGCAATGGAGAAAACCGTCTTAGTGATGCAAATTAGAAGGTAAATTATATAAATTAATTAAAACATTTAAAAAATAATGAATAATAGTATGGACAAGAATACTAACATTTTTGTTTTTCTTGTTTTTTTTTTTAGGCGATTTGGGATTTTTCGGTAAGTCGAAATAACTTTTTCTATAATTTTAGAAAACATATTTTGATTATCTGGGAGTTGGGGCACAGCCCTTTCCGAAATATTGAATAAGAGAATACAAAGGTGAATAATTGCAAAATTATTGAAACAGAAGAGGCTTCGCCTGTGCTTAGTTTTTCTTCTGGCACAATAAATCAATCCCTTTAATTTGAAGAAGGCTAGTAGGTATTTTTAAAACGTTATTTTGATTAGGTAGTGGTACCTGAGCAAAGTTTATCATATCATGTATGCAGATACTTGTAGCTGATCCTAAAGTACAATACATAGGTTCTTCGGTAGTGTTTTGAAGGTATAGCCCATCTTTTGTTTGTAATAGTTGCTTCACGAAAATTCCTCTCCCATAGCAGTGATTCTATTTGAAAAACATAAGCGAGAGCTACAGTACGTTTGCAACGAACTGTTGGATACCCTATTCCCTATATTTTTGTGTGAGTATTCGTCCGCCTCCTGCAGATAGCTGATTAGTGCTGGCACACTAAAAAAAGGCGTGCGCCACGCCCAAAGTTAAGACTTTTTTTTTGCCAAGGCAATTAGTATGAGCTCAGTGACATTCAATTTAATTCTTGCAAATCGATTTGAATAAAACACGACAAAACTTAAATTTTTTAAAATTAGATTTTGAATTGAAATAGCGATTGTGGGTGTTTTTAACAATTCTTGAACGACACTCTGCTACGTTACCAAGGAATATAAATCTAAGTGTTCATCTTTTAACTTCAAAACTGCGACCGATAGTTATAAAATGTTAAAAAATGAATGCATTATATAACTTGATGGAAACGCCCCTTAAAAGTGGACGTGTCTTAAAAATTTTAAGCACTAACTGAGCTTTGATCAGTATTTAGGCATATGTGTAAAACTACAGCTCAATCGAGTAGTTTATAAACGATCTTACCTGAACAAAGGTGTTTTATCAAAATTACGCCTTTAAAAGTGGGCGTTTTGAAAAAATTTACACAAGAAAATGTAGAGATATATTTCTCAAATAACGAACGGAAGGAAAAAGGTTTAAATTAACTATTGGAAGTGCCTTAAATTTTTGAGACTACGTTTTTCGTTCTTTCATGAAAAGTAATAACCACAAAATTTATTGTTTTTCGCTTTAATATAACAATTGTTATTTTATAAAAACAATATTAATGGATTTGCATGAAAAATGGGCGTCAGCCACGCCCAAACTGAAATATTTTTATTTGATTGGAAGAAGGTTTACCTAAAGCTTACGTGTGCAAAATTTTAGCGTTATGCTTTTATCGTAACTGTACAAATTTGCGATTGTGGGCGTGTTTGTGGGCGGATTTTACTGGTTCAAGAACTTAGCCTTACTCTTAAACTAAAGATCATAATTATGTACCAAATTTCAGCTGTCTAGCTCAAAAATTGCAACCTCTAGAGAGTATACATACGGACGGACGGACGGACGTACATGGCTAAATCGACTAGGCTTTTGATTCGGAGTCAGAATATACATAACTTTTCTATACCTAACGGTAACGGTATTATTTCTCTATGTTACTCCACACCAAATACAATACACCCATTCTATGGAATAGGGTATAAAAAAGAAAAGCAATGAATTCAACGCTTTAAAAAAAAAATTGGCAGCTGTTTTGTAAAAATAATATATTTTAAGGTTAAAATGGATGGTTCAGGATTTGCATTGTAATAGTGGTATCTAGCTTAAAAAAAACCAGGGTTTTAGATCAAATTTTCCATAGCCATCAAACAATAAGATAACAGGATATCTTATAGGTAATGACTCAAACTAATTCAAAATTTTCTTAAATCGTTTAATTTTTTTTTACGTATGTCTTTATGTCTGTATGTCTGTATGTCTGTATGTCTGTATGTCTGTATGTCTGTATGTCTGTATGTCTGTATGTCTGTATGTCTGTATGTCTGTATGTCTGTATGTCTGTATGTCTGTATGTCTGTATGTCTGTATGTCTGTCTGTTTGGCTACTGTCTATTTGTCTATTCGCACAGCCTGAACCGATGAGCCGTTGATTTTAAAATTTAGTATTATTTATTTGGTCGTCCTTCGGAAAATTTTTATAATTTTTACTCTACTAGGCATCAACATAACACTGCCGTACAATCTTCAAGAAGTAAAATTTTCTCGAAAGTGGATCCAACAATATGGATCAAACTTTCAGGGTGCCACTTTTTTAAAATAGTTTATTTTCTGGTTAAAATGGATTCTTCGAAATATTTCTTATAACGGTAACCTCTCATAGAACTGATTTTTGCAAAGCAGATTTTCTCGTAAGCTACTCGTATTCTTATGATTTCAATAGTATTTTAGACAAAGAAAGTCATTTAAAATTTTGCTAACATGGCATTTCAAACATTCTCAAAAACGTTTTTATATTGGTTAAAAAAACTTAAATTTAAATAAAAATTTGAGTTTACGGAATATTTTGGATAGGTACGTATGAGTTCAAATTTAACAATATTTTCCCAGAAAACTACTAATTTTCATATGTATGTTATATGTATGTTATACACATAGATACTTTAACAAATTTTAAAATACTTTTTCGAAAAGTTTTTCAAAAATAACCTTTTTTCGCAAAGTGGTCCAGCGATTTTCAATATATTTTTTTGTAAATAGATATTAAGCAATAAAATATTGCCCCATACTCAGTCAGGAAAGTCTTAAAATCTTAATAAAATTAAAGATGTTTCAAATTTGTTTTCAAAATATTCACCTACATAACCCCTATAAGCAATTATTTAGCATAAGAGCAAAATTGTGCGACCCAGTATGCATTTTATTTGTACAAGGTGGAGTAAAATTAATCATCCGATTTGCATCTAGAAAGGCTTTAACATCTTTAACAATGGAACGCCAACTTTTCACTTTAACCTACTACAACTGATGTCTAGTTCACAAATTAATGTCAAATATGATTGACGTATGTACGAAGCCATTTTCAAAAATTACAACATCTTTTGATAGGGTGATTAATAATTTTGCTTCACCTTGTACCTACATAAATGCAAGTGCAATACTAAAAATACCTAAAAATGTTTATCGAACATTAAAATGATAAAAATAGGATCCTAAAAATCTTGTCCGTCTGTCTGTCTGTCAGCTATGGTTGTCTATCTGCTTGGACCCATTCAATCCAAACTTGGAACTCAATGTTTTGAGGATATAATTTTGGTATCTTTAGATTTTCCCAAGTTGTTCCCATAATTTAACTTAAACAATATTTTAATAATATATGAAATAAATAAATCTACATGTCCGCCGTCTTCCATAACTTCCATGTTCAGTTGTTCCATTGAACATAATCCAGTCTTGGATTAAAACAATTTCATTACCTCAAGTTTATACTGCAATCTTTGAGTTCATTTGATGTGTTGGGGGAAGCTGAAGCAATATGAAGAGTTTCGATTGAAGCCGTATTGACGGCTTGGGCATAGCGTCGCAGCGCCCTCAAGATAGCCAGAAAGTAAGCATGCCACTTTTCTGATAACCCTAAAGCTTATACGATATGTGCTTATTCGCTTATTTGACCTGACGAAATTTGGCTGAAAAGGCTTGCCTAAAGCTTAGCTGTAAAGCTACACCTTGGGGGCCCTTAAGTCGTGATCAGCGTTGGTGACCCTCCGAATATGAATTTGATTGAAGGCCTTCATCTAGCTTCAACTTTCATCTAATTAGATGATGTTCTTTTTGATTGTGTGTATTCTTTTGGTTTGATGATTTTATTTTGGTCCCCCTTAAAAGGAAAAGTATTAGTTTCGTGCAAGATTTGCATTTAACTTAATGTTGTTTCGATGGAGTAGTAGCTGAGTCCGTTGGTCTGTTTGTGTGTTTGCACATTCCTTAGTCTACCGGAAAAAAAAAAACAATTGAAAATCGTAGGACAGGCTTTTTTTAAATGTTTTTTTTTTGTGAAAATCTTTTTTTCTTTTTTTTGAGTGGGCCTTCAGTTTTGATTTGGGAACTTTTTTTTAAACTTAAAGAATTTATTCGTGTCCAAAATATTTCACGTACAAATAAAATTATTAAGAAATGAAAAAAAAACGAAGTTTTTGAACATTTTGCATTGCAATAAGAATAAATTTATGAAATGCTTTCTTTATACGCTTTTTTTAAAAGTTGATTTTGATGCTTTCGGAGAAAATCTGATTTAGAAAACCCTTTCTATAAGAGCTACAGTTAAAAGAAAATACCCAAAAACCAAATTCTAACCAAAAAATAGACTGTCCTAACAAAATAGGACTCCGAAGGTTTCATCAAAATCTTTGGAGCCAATTTCGAAAAAGTTAGAATTTGAGATTCCACTGCCTCCGAATAGGGTCAGGCCGGTTCAGCGTGCCAGCAATGACATTGACGGCAAGCAAGGCTATTTGCTTGGCCACATCTTTAAAATTCTGAAATATCAACTTGTGTTTTAGCGCTCTTCCTGTATTTTAAACCACCACCGCGATTTTTTCTACGAGGGAAATTTATCCAAATACTGCTAGGACTTGCAGCTTGTACAAAAATTCCCTAAAAACTTTCCAAATCATGTGAATTAATATGCAAAAATCCCAGTGATTAAGTGCTTACAAATGAAGCAAAAGATGGATGAATGATTTTTTAAAAAATAATCTTCACATCAAACATCAAAGTGTCAAAACAAATTGAAGAAGGGTTAAAAGTTCATTATGGAAATCATATTTCATTCCATCGTCTCGTCTGATGCCACCAACAACACAGTTAGGTACCTTCCACCGTTCAAAAGGAAAGGAAATCCACCTTCATCAGGGCCCTTTCACTTTTAACCACCAAATTGACTAAAAATTACCAACAAAATAAAATTTTTATAATTTTTTTTTCTTCAAAAAACGGAACCGTAAAGTTTCGCACACGAATTTCGTCCATCATGGCGAGATATGCACCCGCCGCCCGCCGTGGTTGTTAGGTCGTGTGGGTTCCTTCAAATCCCCAAAAAATGCTCAAAAAAAAATACCGACTAAATGCTCGTGTATGAAAAAAAAAATATAATAAAATTTTGTTCAGTGGTTTTCATTGAATTCAAAATTTTTGATTTATTGTCATATGGACAGGCAAGAATTTACTGTCATGGATAATAAATAATTGAGCAAGCACAGGCTCACTGCTGCACCGCCACCGCACCGGGCCAAAAGGAGGCGCAGAAGAAGTGTCGTCGGTTACCACAGAGACAGCGAGTCAACGAAGACGTATTTATACTGTTTGTTGTAGCTACAGCTTCAACTGGAAGTTGTTGTATATTCCAAGTTCCAACTACCAGCAAGCACTCTGCTGCTGGTCCTGGACGCCTTTTTATGCTTACTTTCAGATGGAAGCATTTGGGTCTTCATAAGCTTTCCTTGCGCACATATACAGCGGTTGAGGCGGCGGTGTGGCAGTCTCTTATTCAAACCAGGTTAAGGGTTAAAATGTAGGAGTCACGATTTGTTGACGACGTCGTTGTGTCGTTATGTTGTCTCTCTGATGGTGCTCTTTGTCGCTCCTCACAGTTGGGCTGGTTAACTTTATTATAATAATCAAATGATACACCAGTTAATAATATTAGATACAATTTTGATTCGGGTTTTTTTTTTTGTCTGAGATGTATTATGTCCCGTAATGGTACACCATAACTACCATTAAGTTGTATAGCATTGATTTTTGGTGGTTGCGGTTTCCGCATTTGGAACAATATTATGTGACCAAGAACAAGGAATAGCTATTTTGTGGGTCGGTCGTGGGGACATAAATAAATCTTTAAGCCCTGTCAACCTGTTGTCTTAAAATGGTCAACAGAGACTTCAAACAATCGCCAACTGCCAACAGGTACAACCGTACATGGCTCAGGGCATCACGTATGAAGAGATTGTTTCAATGAATTCTTTGAATGACACTATTGTTGAAAGGTTTTTTTTTTTTGCCGCAATAAAAAAAGATCAAAAGTCCACTTCTCGGATCTATCAAAAACTTGCTTTCGTCAAAACATAATAATCTGAGCTGGTATCGATTTTTTCACTCCTGTTGGGGTCACAATCAAATTGCTAACAAGATCAGCATTAACACTGAGTTTCTCTGTTTCAAACGCCGTTAGACGTATCTTAACACCACCTTCTTATGGTTCGTGATTAGTAACAAACTTGTACAACAAATACAACAAATTTCAACTTTCAAAATCACGATCTGCAAATGCAAGAACAAATTTCACAACCCTGACACATTTTTTCTTCGATCTCCCACCCTGAAATGGTGTTAAAAACTACTGACCCAGTCTATGTATCAGCAGCGGTGCGGCAATAGTATAGAAGCTCTAGCGACTCCAACTACAGTGATGGCGGCGCCGCATACCTCCTGAGATAAGAAAATTAATTAAAACGCGAAATAATTACCACATATCCACCTGTAAGATAAAGGTGCATTCGAAGCCAGCACTGTTATTCGAAAGAAAAGATCTACACTTACCTCTGTTCGGATCTATCCGAAGTAGTTATATACAACACCCGCGTGAATCTAATTTCCAATTCCAAGCCATACTTATCATGCCATAAAAATCTGCCCAAAAAGCCCCACACTCTACTTATACAAATCACAAACATTGTGTGTATATCTGTGTTTCTGTATATTCGATTGCAACATGAGTTGTAGCTGTATCTTTGGACAAATAAACAGACAAACAGACAGACGGACAGACATTTTTTGGTGTTATCCTGGCACAGGATGCTGTTAGCTGCCGTAACTGTTTTTTAGTGTTTTAGTTTTTTTGTATTTTTTGTATCCGCATGTGCTCCAATGCGAGGTTCTTTCTGTGTTACTGATTGCAACGATGTGATATCAGTTCAACAGGTTGAATCTGTGCCACAGTCAGAGTCACAGTTGTTAGAAGAAGTAGGCGCAGGTAGGTATACGTATACGTAGTACCTAGTACTGTTGTTCGGGGTTTCTAAATCAGTGATTAGGCCAAATCTTGGAGGCCGACACTACCGCTGATTCCGAGACATTAATTAATTACGATTTATTGGGCGAATTTAGCTTAGAAGCCAAGGAGTCATTTTGATGAAAAGGGGTTGGAAACGAAAGAGGGTGGTTACAGTCGACGACAATTTTAATGGTCCAATATTCTTGAAGTTTTTTTTAGTTTAGTCTTTTGTTTAAATTTTATAAACGCACATATTTAACAAAATTTGAAGGAAACTAAAGATTTGTCCAGTCTTTTTAAAAAGTCAAGGGGGGGGGGGGCGGGGGAGGGATTTTCTATCAATTTTGTCTCTTGTCAGTAGCAATGTTAGAGGCATTAAAAAAACATTTGTCCAGGTGAAAAAGGAATATCTTCATGGTATATATAATTTTTGGTTCAAGAGCAAGACTTAATTCTTGAACCGGTAAAATCCGTCCAAAACACGCCCAAAATCGCCATTTTCGTTAAACAACCTCAATTTGGCAAAATTAAAATATGTTTTTTGTACAGTTACGATAAAAGCACATCGCTTTAATTTCACACGCAAGCTTAAGGTATAAATCTTCTTCCAATTAAATAAAAATATTTCAGTTTGGGTGTGGCTGACGCCCGCTTTCAATACAAAATCATCAATATTGTTTTTATAAAATAACAATGTTTACAGCAGAGCGAAAAACATTAAATTTTGTGGGCATTACTTGTACATAAACATCTTGTGTATGATGTCAAATAGTGGATGTGGATGACGCCCACTTTTAATAAGAAACAATACAAAAATTGGTTTTGCAAATAAACGGTATTCATAATGAATCCACATGCCCAAAAACTGTGCGTCTCTTAGTCGAAACTAAGAAGGATGTGTATGAATAGAAATATTTGAATGTTGGGCGTGGGTTACGCCCACTTTTCATGAAGGAGCAAAAAACGTACATAGTTTTAAAAATTTAAGGTTGGTACCAATATTCAATTTTAACTTTCTTTACAATTTTGTATGTACATTTTTTCAATACGCCCATTTTTAAGGGCGTGGTTTCATAAAATAGCTTTGTTCAGGTAAGATCATTTAAGAACTACTCGATTTAGCTGTAGTTTTACACATATGCCTAAAAATTGATTAACGGCCAAAGCTCAGTTAGTGCTTTCAATTATTTTTTAACAAATTTTTGGGACACGCCTACTTTTAAGGGGCATTTCCGTCAAAAGTTGTAATATGCATTAATTTCGTGATGTTTTTTAATTATCGGTCGCAGCTTTGAAGTAAAAAGATGAACACGTTTGTATCCCTTTTATGATTTAATTTGATGCTCCAAAACTTAAAATGTCTTTTTTTTGTTAAGGCATAGCTCGCATTCTATCCCTGAAGTATTTTCCCCATAATACTCGCACCGCTAGGTGGTATGCTCATCACTTTCCTCTCGAGCGTAATTTCTGACGTAAGTACTGTTGAGTATAGAGACTACTTCTTTAGCCGTACGACGCGAATGTGGAATGCTCTCCTCGACTTAATATATTCATTCTTTCAAAAAAACAAATCCGCAACTTATATTTTTAATTTAACTGTACCAAATCGCCAAGCCATTGACTGTAGTTGATGCTAAGCTATCGATTTGGTTGGTCATGGTGCTTAATGTCGTCGATTAATTGAAAACAGCGCGCACACACACACTCATAGTCACAGTCGCATTCGCGTCCAATATAGACACAGGTGGGTAAGTTATTATTACCTGTGTTGCCAATTGGATTAACAAAGCTGTCTGGGCATGTCGACTCATGTTGGATTTTTATACTTTTCCGCAATTGTAACATGTTGAGTTGTAGTTATTTTTTTTTTGGGTACTGGGGCTGGATGTTGGTTTTTACTGTTGTTGTTGGTGGTGTCCTTGTTTTATGTATATTTTTTTTATTTTAATTTGTGGTCGACTGTCTCCGATTTGTAGATTTTGAATTTTGATTTGGTACACTTTTCACAAAATGTAAACACCCGGTACCTTTAGGAGTTCGACAACTGTGGCACGCCGGCCGCGAACGTTTGTTAAATTTTGTGACGTCGACAGTTTGAATAAATGAAATGTATTTTTAACCTTTCTGCGGTGGGTTATGTAATATTTGGCATACTTTCTGTCTTGAAAGGGATACCTGCAAAAAGTAAAAATGGCAACAATTTAAGTGGCTTGAATGTTTCATTTTGGCCATCGAAGCGATGTGGGTGGTAAGAAGGTTAGGTATTGTAGGAATATATGGTTTTTTGTATCCTTTTTTAAGTGAATTATTGTCCCAAGCTATTAAAGAAAGTTTTAAATTTGGGCTTAAACTCCACACGATTATGACTAAATGCCAGAAATTGGGCACTATCTTCGACAATCAAGAGAACCATCATGTGTACAATATGTTACTGCCAAATATTGTATCAGTGTGCGGTTCTGAAAACACCACATTCTCAGCGGTAGAAGGAAGCGCACCATAAACTCTTGTTTCCAATATGCAATACGTATTGTACCAGAAGTTTCTTTCTGCCTTGCTGATTTCGCCAAAATTCCACAGCGATCATGACCTTTGCTTCCGACAAAAACACCATTTAAGGTTTCTTTTCACTTTTTTCCAATTTCACTTAGGGAGCTCAAAAAAAAAAACAAAACTGAAACTTTCCCCTCACGCATCCGAAAAACCATTAAACGAGACCCAAGCAGTAAAATAAAAAAAAATTGATCAATTGTCATTGATTTTCATGTGTCATTACCACAAAATCCAGCGATCAGTCGACGAGTCGCGACGACTCTCGCAAAAGAATAACCCCAAAAAGGCCACCACATTACCCCATGAGGTCTATCTCATGGTTACCATAAAGAAAAATGCGTTCCACACGACGCAATGAAACCTTAGCAAAAGCCTTTAAGTAAAAAGATATAAATGTATCTTCAAATGCAAAACACTACTTTTATAGGTTCACAAAAAAAAAGTCACGAATTTTCGTTAGCGCGCTCGTCTTCAGCGACATGAATTGACATTATGTCATAATAATCTCCGAGAGAGGACCCTTGTGGTGGCGCGATATGTGTGATGGTTGAAGGAACCAACAAAAAAAAATTAAAAAAAAAACATTCGTGGAGCATGTTTTTATGCCTACGAAATGACACTAATAAAAAATACTTGGAACACGAAAGAAATATCATTTCTGCGACACGTTTTCCTTAAATTGAATTCATAAAGCATCACACAAACGGACTCAAATGTAAAGGGGTTGTGTGGAGTGTGGAGGAAGCCTGGGATGATCGTCAGTGATGATGATGATTCCTTTTTTTTTTGTAACACAGGTTCTATATGCTCATGGCCGGATTTGATTTGCTTAAGGGTAAACAAAAATCCACAATCGGCTGCAAAGCTATATTTAACACTAGTTTCCTTAATTTTGTTAGGACCGTGTCAGTTCAAATGTTGGTACGTTTTCTGGAAGCCATTTTTAATTCACCAAACTAAAAATAGTCGATTAAATGTGTGAATTTCAAGTGGCTCCATGGTTATCATATGGATCAGTGATCATGTCCATGGATCAACTTTGCAAATATTTTTCAATGTGAGAACCGTGGACAAAAAATAAATCACAGCACACCAGAAAATAAGGGTCAATGGAATTTTCTTTTTGAATCGAAGGAGGCCAAGTTGTGTCTATCAGCCAACGACAAAAGTTTTTGGGATGCTCGCCGTGAATATTTTACCTATACTGTCTACGGATTTTATGGGTCGAGTCAGTTCTCGAAAATCTCAAAGATTGGAGAAACACCATTTTCAAGGGTCTCCAGAAATTCGAGAGGACATCGATAAATTGGAAAATCGTAAGACTGACTGTTTCGAGTTTAGAAATGGAATAATGCTGAAAACTAAAACTGTTTTATGCCAAAATCAGGGTTCACTATTGAAAGCTTCAGTGAATAATAGGTCCACCATTGTACGCTTTTAATTGAAATTTATAGTACGAAATCACAAAATTTGATCCAGTACTTCCTGAAGTTTTGTAGAAAAAATTTTACTGGGTTGGAATCTGATCTAAAAATCTAGAACTTGTTGAAAACGATTTACTTTTTCTTACAGAAAAGACGATAGGATATAGATGAGTTAGAAGAGGGTATGGTATTAAGGATCAAATATGATGCATGTTAAGAAGACGTTACTGCGGAGTGCTAGGTAGATTTATGTAAAAGGAGTTCAACAGCTCTTGTTCCTATTTCATACATCCTTTTTCCTGCAAATCTTGGGGAGAGCTCGTTTACTTTTTAGACCTTCGATTTTAGAAATACCTGGTTTCCAACTTCAATATCGGTCTGTTTCGGAAAGTTTCTTTTCAAAAACGGTGCGTCACTTTTACCTTTTCGAGGTAGATTGAATTAAGAGTTTCATAGTTGACTTCATTCCAGGCGGCTCGAAACCTCCACTTGATCTAAAGTGAACTTCTTTGAAATGTCTCGTGTCTTTGGAGTTTGGAATTACTAAGGGACTTATGATATGCAATCATTTCCTTAGAGGGAACAGGGAAGACACCCCTTAAAATTCTGTGAAAAAACCTGAAAGGCCCCGCCGAAACCACGTACATATAAGCCAAGCCAAGGACCCATAGACAATATTTTATGATAACTCTAATCAATTTCCTAGCCAAACCATGTTGGAAAAGACAATTTCTTTTGGCACAACGTTTGGAAACTTCCTTCCAGTGTCATCGTCTGCTTTTTACTGCTTGAATTCATTAATAAAGGGTGTTTTTTTTTAGATATGTGATTTTCAATCTGGCAATACTTTTATCGGAGTTGGTCCTTCTGACAGCTGTCATTTGATTTATGCTCAGTTTGGTTTGCCATTTCATAATGTACAGACTTACTCCTGAACAACGTTTGAACAGTCTGTAGTTGAAATCTATATATATAAAAATCGTGCACATTTGTTACCAATATAATATTTCGGTTTGGACGACGACACATCGACTATACCCACATATAAGGTGTTTTTTTAGAGGTGTGGTTTTCAAGAAGAAAAAAAAACGCATAAAATTTAATGTTATGGCCAAGAATTGAGCTTAATTACAAAGATAAAGGTTTGCCGGGCAAGTGGCAGCCGCGTCTGGCTCGCATAAATTCCTGGGCGATTATGTCGACCGAATATTGGACGTTGTTCAGGAGTAAGTCTATTTATTATGAAATGGCAAACCAAACTGAGCGTAAATCAAGTGACAGCTGTCAAAAAGACCAACTCCTAAAAAAGTATTGCCAGATTGAAAACCACACGTCTAAAAAAAATCAAATCCGTCCCTGGAGTTGTTGGCACTCATGTAGTTTTACTCCTCCAAAACAACAGGTAGACAAATACAACTTTGCCTATAAGTTCGCTTTGTAGCGCCCTCTTTCATCACGCTCCATCTGGAGTTTGAGTCAGTAAAAAATCCCATATCTAGAAAAAATGCCTGATACCTGGACGGACATTGTTATTTTCACTTTGAGATCTCTTTTTCTCTCTGTCCCGCTGTTTTTTCGGTCTCCACTACCTCAGCTGCTGAAAGTTTATAATGTCATCCTGACCATGGCAGTGATACTGCCACTTCATGGCCTCTAAATGACAATATGCTGCATCATGCATTGGGGAGGTCGCATTGCATATCGACTGTCGTCTGTCGCCGTCGTTGTCGCATCATTTGTACAGAGGGGGCACCAACCTTCCTTGCCAATCTACTGTAGGTATACAGAGTGCGCAGTGCGCATCTCACTCCTTAACGTTTTCGGTTTGGTTTTGCTTTTGCACTCTTGCGAGATGCTGAACTCGTTTTATTTCTCGCTTATGACCATGTTAAGCACCGTGTTAAAATTTGTAAAATGACAACTTCACGACGCGATTATCATATTCAAATATTCCCGTGTAGTCTCTATGGACGAGATCTCGACGAAGCGAAGCATCAGCAGCCAGCAAACCAAGTTGTGTGGAGGAGACCAACTAAATGGCCCAGCCGCGTTGCTCTGCTGTGCCGACCAAGTCAACCTATGTACAGCACGTATCTTTTGCATATATCCACGTTAAGTTGAAAGCTTCAACTTTTGGCGCGCTGGACATTATCGAATATCTTAATAGGGGGTAGTTAGACCTAGGAAAAGGAGAAGTCTCCTTGAATCGGATCATCATCATCATATCATTGGCGATGGCGCGGTGGTGGATCGGCAGTCGCGGGCTGTAGTTGTAGTTGCACGATATAGTCGCGTCGCTCATGATTGTAGTGTACTGCACTCCGTTTGTTAAGTTCTTCATCTTACTGAATTTTTGATTTTTTTTTTGTTTGCAAGTGCGCTACGATGGCGGCGTGTAGTTGGATAGTGTCGAAGGATGCTGCTGCTGTCGCTGTCGCGTCGCTGTCCGACAATAAAGCTATTACCCTTGAAGTCGCAAAGTTGGGGACGATTGAGATTTTCTTGTTGTTGTTGTTTTAGCTTGTATAAGTAGGAATAAGCGGTTGGGTGCGCAGCGCAACCTGTTGGATTTATACTCATATCTCGCGCATCGCAGCGCAGCACTTGGCCGCTCAGATCACCTCCCTATCTTTATTTTTTTTTTTCAAGGTGGAGGTGAATTATTTGGAATTTTAAATGAAATGGAATTCATGTTGTGAACGCGAGCGATCAGGTTGAATGGACTTGACATCGTGTAATTCTGAAGGTGGGGCCACAAGTATACAGTGAGGTTTGTGTTTTTTTTTTTTTTTTTTTGCAAAGGCATAGGTATTTTAATGCAAACCATAAAGCTTTTGCAAAGTGAACGAACATGTTCTGTTCCAGCGAATAAGATTATGATAAATTAATTTGTATGCCATGACTCAGACTATTTGGGTCCATTGGACAAAAAAAAAAAAAAAATATAAATACCAACTTCAACAGATGGATTTGGGAATATTTTCTGGTAGATGTTTTAAAAACTTCGGAATGTCGGGAGATGAGTAATATTCACACATATTCACAGCAAGTATCACAGTAACTCTTCCAATTTAAAGTATTGACAGGAAGGAATAAGTTTCTTATGGATTCGATTAGAATCACTTAAAAGCAATTGGATGAGTAAAATGGGTTCGTTTTTGTTGTATAAGTTGTCTTGAAATGGGAATAAAACAATATCCCCGACTGACTGAGAAAGTTTTATGTGTCACTGTAAAAAAATTCACTAATTTAAAAGAAACTTTAGGATTTTTTACAAATAAGTCCTTTATAAAGGCGATTTTTAGAAGTGTGGAATATAAAATTGGCAGCACTGTTTTCATTGACAGCTATTTTTTTCATCTGGGATGTGAGTTTGGTTAGCCATTTCATCATGAATCGACTGTCGCCTGAACAACGCATGCAAATTGTGCAGATTTATTTCGAAAACATGGTTCCGTTCGTTCCTAATTGATCCCGATTTTCACAAAAAATGTTGTCCATCGATGAAGCTTATTTTCGGTCGAAAGGGTACGTCAAAAAGCAAAACTATGCTTGATTTCTAAACAGCGCGTGCCATAATAATTAATTTTTGAAGGTAACGTTTTTCGTGTTTTGGACCCGTGAGTTATCTTAGAACACTATTTGATTTAGCACCGCTAGATAATTATGGGGCATGGGGGCATGTGAAGTCCCTAGTCCACACCAATAAACCAAGGACATTGGACGACTTGAACCCAAATGCTGCAAAGAGTGATCGAAAATTGTGAAAGCTGTCCCTTCTAGAAATAATTCCAACGGGTCACATCGCAAGCAGACCAGGCATCAGCACATCCGACTTATGTATGTAGATGCAGAGGCTGCCAGGATAAGGAGGCAGTATAGAGGATTAATATTATTTTATTTAAAAATCAAACTATACTCTGTTCCACATAAATCGGCGGTACAGGGAAGATAGGGATATTTATCTCACATTCGCACTCTTTCGTTTTCCGTAAGGGCTTTTCAAACAAAAGATCTTGTAGGGTTTCCGTAGTAAGCATTTCAAATATACGACAACACTGATCACTAAAAACTCTTTTTTAAAGCTCTAAGACCAAAAGGTCATCTGCAGAAACCCAAGGAAAGAAATCTGAACGAGTTACCAAAAGAACACTGGTAACTCTGAATGCAAATCAATTAAAAAGGGGTTGAAGTTGAAGTTGAATTTTAAATAGCAACACCCACAGCCAATCAGTGCACATGAATAAGACGTAGGATCCACGTCAGATGCGATTGGAAATTCACTGGCGGCTCAACAATATTCTTATGGAGGGTTTCCTTCAATTTAGTATAGTGCAAAAATATTGCACGCAACTGATTTAAAAAAAGCTTCCCCATAAGACGTGTACTGCCTGTTTAAGTGGAATAGAGTATAGAAAAACTGACCTCAGTGATAATTCTCCAACAAACTGGACGGAATCTTTAACATGCAACCCAAAAACATCCTGGAAGACATTCAGATGGTTCATAGGACCCCGCCACATAACCCCGATACATTATGCTATTACTTAAAAAAAAATATCTCAACCCAATTTGCATCCTAGTATCCCAGAATTTGTAAACTTAAAAATTTCCAAAAACAAATTTGCAGGCTTCATTTGACAGCAGCATCCCAAAGGACCTCGTCGGTAATCCATTGTTTCTTTAGAACGACATTGTAACAAAGTTGCATTCCACACTTGTTCTACAGTAACAAGAACAAGCGTTTGCCCCTTTTGTTCTTCCACAGTCTCTCGCAGCGAGTTCAATGGTGTACAGTTACAGCCAGAAGGCAAAACAAAGTCCAGCCACCTTCTTCATCATCCTCATAACTGCCATATATCCTATTGAAAGAAAATTTAACAATTTTCACACGAACACCATCTCCACAATAACGACCGATGGATGATCATGCCGCAGCCTCTGCCACCTCCATCTCCACTGCTTCTTCCGACACACTCTTTGAAATCCCAGTTTATCTTCAACTCAAAATAACGAAGACGATTATGATGATAATGATGATGACGATAAAAAGTCCTGGAGTGCTCCTCTTGTTGCTTGTTGCTTTTCGCCATAACCCAGAACCACATCAGTGAGAGCCACCATAGCATCGCATCGCACAAACCATAACCATTCTATAGAGTGCAACCCATCACCATCATCAGAGAAAGAGAAGACAATCGTCGTGTTAAATTTCGCGTCAATATAATAAATGGCCAAAACAAATCACGAAACTATTAACAAGTGTGAATTTCATTTAAATATTATGACGACTCTCTGGACCTATATTTCACCTACCTCGCACTCGCACCCACCCCCTTTGCACTGTTTTTTTGATATATACAGACTCAAAAGAGCAATCCATTGAAGACTAAACGAGGTCCGGAATTGGCATCAGCACCGCCAACGGCAGCATCATCACCGAACCAGGCCATCATCAGCAGGACCTATGTAGGTATAGGTAGGTAAGGTACCAGTGAAGCTCGGGAAGTGTATTCGCGCGCGCGCTCGCTTGCGCTCTTCAACCATAATTTGCCCCCAAACAATGTCTTTGCAACCCGAAAAAAGTTTCAACTACAAGTAAAAGAAGTTGGACACATATAAAAAATAAAAAGAAGACCAACGGAGAAATGATAAATCTCTTAACCAGGTCGAATCCAAGCCACCAAAACAGCTAACAGCCATGGAAATCTAATGCCAACGGCACGAGTATTCTGTTTGGAAGCATCTAGCAAACATTTTGTCGGCAGCAGCAGCAGCACCACCACCAGATGATTCGTTTGGTCTGGTTGGTGGGTTGGTATAACTTCATGCTGCTCAGCTCTTTTATGCCTCCTCAATCCACTTCCACATATAGATAGCTTTAACCCACCACGGGAGTTTGAGTTTTGGAGTGTATTAAGTCCGCGTTGAATGTCTTCCGAAAATTGATTGGAGCAGTCAGCGTCCAAGAGAGTAGGTATACCACGAGTACCTATATGTATATACGAGGAAGAGCAGTAGGTCTTTGAGAAGATGCAGTAATTTGCATTCATTTATTCATCTGGAACTGTAACACATCCAAACCGTGAGCAGGAAGCTACACTCGAAACCTTTAAAAAGACGGATCTCCAGAGTTAAGCTTTATGGTGAATTTCACCAACTTAGTTGTTGTTTTTTTTCATCTTTTTTTTTTTTTTTTTTTGATTTTTATAACGGGGTAAACATTTTTGAATAGTCGTGTAACCTACTGAGTAGGTGTGGTCCTTGAGCTAAGGTTAGGCGACATGTGAGCACAATGTAGTAGTAACGTACGGTAGCAGTCCAAATGTCATAGGTCTGGTCATAGGTCTGGAAGGCTGTCTGGTTATTTCTTAGCAATTTCAAAGCATTTCTCCGAAAGGTCTCATTTGAAATCCAAACGATATTATCTAGCGATATGTCGTAGCAAATAGCAAGCTCCCCCAGGTATTCGATGAATTCCAGGGGGTTTCCGAAACCCTCAAGCCATAGAACCCATTTGAGCAGTTTTCTGGTGAGCGGCAATCGATTCCTTGTAAGTCGTAATTGGAGGTTTTTCTGGTCTGCTCGGATTTCGGATCTAACGTCTATTGAGGTCCCTGCTCGGGCGCCATTGCGATATCTAGATTTTTTAATCTTATATAACTTATATATAACTTCACTGAAATGAAAAAAAAAACCGAAGAAAGAGCTTATTTATTTTCTTACTCTTATATTGGCGAAATTCACCTGAATCGTTTTCGTGTATACAGGAACGTGTTGTCAAAAGTTTTGAAAGTTGGTGCGCGGTCAAGTGACAGCACTCGATTCCACATGATATCACGCCTCTATGTCAAATTAGTATCACGACCCATCGAGTCATTGTCAAGAGCTGCGCATACTCAAAACCCCATCATACAACAACAACCACAAAAAGTTTTTTTGATGAAGACGAAACGCCTGTCAGTGCTATAATTAGGCGTGATTGACTTATGGTAATGTGCTCGCATACAACCAGTTGGCCAATTAAGTACTAACTCTGCATATTTTCTCAAATCTATAAGTATCAGTGTATGAGCTTGTGTGTGTGTGTGTGTGGTTTTAGATCGTAAAACTGTCAATAACCTGCGATCAATATGGTGGGGAATTCGAATATACCAAAGCCAAGCTACGATGTCGTGTGATGATTGTGACACGAGAAGAGCCCCCGATCTCACTTTTTTGATGGCGAATGTACTTCAATGTTCAACTATACATAGTCCGGTTGGTTCGGTTCGGTTCGAAATGCGGTGATTGAAATCATATCTCGACTTTGACGTTTGTACTTACTTGTTGTTGTTGTTGTTGCTTTTGTTGTTATAGAAGTTTGGGTAGTTGTTAAAGAGGAGGTGTATGTAGGTACTTGCTTTGCTACAGTGGCAAGCAGCTACCTTAAAAGTTTGTTGAATCAGAAAGCAGGTGCTGTCTGTCATTGACATGACAGTCGTGACTTTGTCATGTTTGGTTCCAAAAAAAAGCGTTACTCATTTTCTTGTTTTTTTTTTATTTCTTTTTAATTTTCTTTTTTAACTTAACTTCATTTAGCTGAATCGATCGATTAAGTTTGTACAACTGAGAAAGAGACATTCAAACAAACCCATTCTTTTAATGTTTTTTTTTTTTTTGAAGACAGAATGTAAAAGGGCTTGCCGTGTCGATACTTTGTTCGATAAAGTGTGCGAGGAATAGTTGTCGAGGGACAGAGAATTAATGGTTTCTTTGGAAACTTGATAGTGGAAATTCCTTTTTACCTATACTTTGTCAACTAAGTAGGTAGAGAAAGTTTTTTTTTCTGGAACTCAGAAGCTTGATATGTCATTTTCAAGTTAAAATATAAAAAAAAAACAAGAATAGGTGGGCACCATGTCAGCATTGGCTTTGATAATAGCTGTTCAAAAACTTCCATCAATTTCGCTGTCCAGCTGTTAAGTTGATGGCTCGATGTGTTGATGGATTCATTTTAAACGAGGAACAATAGCTTGAATAACTTCGCATTGTCAATGACAAAATTCTCTGCATCTTAATGATATTTGGCCCTACTAACATATTAAGGTTATACTAAAAAGGTTAAATTTCTAATTTAACAAGTACTAGCTTGCATAAGGCAAACTTATCGAAGCCATGTATTTATCACTTTTAGTATTTTGTTCAAATAGCTGCTCTTAGGCCTTTGAAATTAAGTTCTAAACAAGGCTTAAAGATGAGCATCATACATGCCCTGTATATTGTAAAGGGTGTTTTTTTTTAGATTTAAGGAATTAATTTTCATACAATTGACTTTTTTCACCATTTTTATTTGAATTTGATTTCTGGCATATGGCCACCTCGGCTGGTTTGGATGTATACCAATCTTGAGATCCAATTTTCGTTCACTCTTTACAGTATTAGGGGCTGTGTATAGCCAATAACGCGGCGTTAATGTTGTCTTCCAAGTCCTTACGAAATAAATCTGCAATATTTTTGCATGCATTGTTCAGACGTCGGTCATTAAATAATGAAATGGCGTATCAAACTGAAGATAAATCACATGGCAGATGACAAAATGGCTGTCAATGAAAAAAGTGCTGCTAACTTGAATTAATATAGAGCAAG
Source organism: Platycheirus albimanus (assembly GCA_916050605.2). NCBI lineage: Eukaryota > Metazoa > Arthropoda > Insecta > Diptera > Syrphidae > Platycheirus > Platycheirus albimanus. The sequence continues at coordinate 13,516,443 of OU696698.1, read as the reverse complement.
TGCGCCTAATATGGCCCACCCTTAACATTTTATTGAATAAAACTATATATTCAAGTCTAATTCATTTATTATTTTCGTAAACAATCCTACAAACTATTTTTACTTCAGTCTGTAGAAACTATAATTGAAAAAAATAAACATAACAAAAAATAAAAATAAATAAAGTGCACGACTGGGTTGTACAAACTTGCTCTAATGTGTTCAAATGGTCTTGGAGCTTGAGATTTTGGGAATAAAGCGTTGAAAAAATCATATGAAATTGTATAAATCAAATTTTAAAAATCAACACCTAAAACGTTTTTTGGACAAAATGAAGTAAGCCATCAAGTTTCTTTTACTTTTTGAATTTTAACGAAAATTTTTTTCAAAATCGTTCGACCAGTTTTTTTCAAAAAACAGTTTTCACCTTTCAATTTTGTTTGAGTAGTCCAACTTCTAGCACTTTGTAGTTTTTATCAGAAAAATAAAATTAAAAAAAAAATAGACTAAACCGTTTTTGGAAAAAAACAAAAATTTAAAAAAAATTTTGAAACTTTTTTAAAAAACTCAAAAAAACGTTTTTTGAAAAATTTAAGAATTAATATTATTTCTTTTATAAAAGGGCTCCTACATACAAAATTTCATCGAAATTCGTCAAGTGGCTTACGAGAAAATAGGATTTCAAAAAACCGGTCCTATTGGGAGGTACCGTTATAACACTTTTCCTGAAAAATCTATTCAAACCAAAACATGAAGTTTGCACATAAAACACTATTCAGAAAGTTTTATCAAAATCGTAGGAGCCATTTTTGAGAAAAATTAATTTTTCGCTTAAAATCGTATGGCAGGTACCGTTAGTTTTAAAGCTAGAATTCTAATTCCAAAAAACCCTCTGTAGGACGTCACAATAATACTATCTACCAAGTTTGAAACAAATCGGTTCAGCCGTTTAGGCTGTAGGTGCCGATACAGACGGACGGACAGACAGACAGACAGACAGAATTGTCGGACCTACTTTTTTCGACTTCTCTATCATCGTAATGTCATGTTTGATTGTTAGAAATTTTTTTTTTACGAATGCATAACTTGCATTATATGTAGTACCATTAATCGCAAATAAAAAAGCAATTTCATAACTTTTAACTAACTGCTTGTAATACGGCCCATTTAGTTTCAAATATGGACCAGGGTGCTGCATATTTGAAACAATGTTTTTAAAATATTTTTCGATGGTAATGCATGTAAAATTCACATATAAAATATTGCGTTTCATTGTCAGCCATGATGTGATTCCTTAGGTAAATCAAAACAAACAAACAAAATCCAGTAGAAACCACGTTTAAAATATGGCCCACTGGTTTATAACAAAACCTGGGATTGGCCATATTATCTACACTATGACGATTTCACTTTTTTTTAGTTTTTAACAAACTCAATTAATTGCAATCAAAATTTTAATTTCACATTTGATAACACAAAATATAACACTTTAATTTCCAAAAATGTTGATACACAGACCAATATACAGACTGCCAACTCGTACTCCTCTTGCCTGAAACACCCTCGAAATATTCTTTCCAGTCTGTGAATACGTGTACATCTCTCTCTGTGCATTTTGTAATGGTAACTATACCTGCGTATGGCATCTATTTTTTAGGTGTGTTTGCTAAATGGGTTTTAAAAGCAAGGGAGAGCGTCACACTCAAAATAAATGGCATATCAGCTGATATTTAGCTTGTAGGCAAAAAGAGAGACCATACAGTGAGTTGGCGGTCTGTATCTTATTGGTCCGTGCTCCCAACATCAATCAACTACTGTCTCCAAAACACAATGATGCAATGTTGGTTTGAATGCGTTTGATTCGAACGGTTAGTTCAGTGCCTAGTGTGTTTTATTCATAATATTTTGAAGTGGGCCATATTACGAATCTGGACCATATTTGCGACACTTACTCTAAAAAAAAAAACACCCTTTATAACCTCCGACCACAATCCATTACTAAGCATTGTGTAGTATGCATTAAACTCTCAAACATTCATACTGTACCTTTAAATAGTGCTCTTTTCCTAGAGTATGGTCTTTACTTGAGCTCATTATTTTTTGAATTGCCTTTAACAACTTCATTAAAACAAAGGCACCCAGCACCTGTCGAACTAAATGCCAAATCAACTTATCCCAGAATTCCCATAAACACCTCGAAGTCGGTACTCGGTAACAAAATAAATAATGAACTGCATTTCCAACTTAAGGATATCTTTTGCATCTCTTTTCCGGCATATTCACCCAAAACCTGTATACTTTTGCCTCCATGTACTCGTAAAGAAAAACCTCTTGCGTGATAGGAGTACATTTCCCACCTGCATCAAAAAATAAGTACCTCTGCCTGTGCCGTAAAAAGGTGTAGAAATCCATTAAATACAAATCACACTTCAGCAGCGTCCAGTCGTCAACATCAACATCAACACAACACAGCACCACCAAAAAGAGTGATACGCCTAGGAGTACCTATAACCTAACCTAGGAGCTGGAGCTAGAGCTATGGTGATCTGGAATTCAAGTCCCTAGTCTGAATCCGCATGATGCAACACCTTCTAAGTGCCAAAACAACTCAGTGGCGCTGCGGACAGTAAACTTCCGATGACATCTTAAAATGGCTGAAAAATACTACTCCGTATAACATGACAGGCCAACAAATATGTAGTAGTCACACACTCTTGGCTCTGGTTCTCTGCCACCATCGCTGCTGCTGCTGCTGCTTTGAGGAACGGATAAGACTGAAGTGTGCACTATATAGCTAGTCTGAATCTGAAGTACCTAACTTTCTGGTTGTCCGCCCTATTCGGGCTATTCGGGGGAGTTATCTGCTGCGCCTGCCAAGACAGTATGTTTTCATTTCAGCAAAGGGAATAACTAATGTTCGCGTTCCGCTATAAATTCTTTAAGAAAATGTCAATTAGTTGCGCGCACCATTCAATGTATACAACTCGGCTTTTGTGTGCTCTCAGATCGCTGTCCATATAGCTAGACTGGGTTTGGCAGTGCACGGACGGGCGCAGGAGCAGGATCGGGCTTGGATCGAACGCATTTGTGGCTAAAGTGGCCAAATTCTCAGCACAGCAGCTTCAGTGCCCATTGTCTCCTTTTGGCCAAAAAAAATAAAGTCAAATAAAGGCGATGTGTTAGCGTGGTAACGTGTCGGTTCGTCGTTGGCTTTGTCGTCCAAGTCGAGTCGTCCTAATAAAGCTACTTCTTGCTCTGTGATTTTGACTTGGTTTCAGTCATTGGAACTTGTTATCCTATATCGACACTTTCTGGGATAAAATTGATTTGTTTTGATTTTTCTTTTTTTTTTGCTTTGATCACTTTTTTTTGTGGTTGATGATGTTAACGTGCGGTTACTTCTTCCAAACACGCACGCATCCTATTTCGATCGTCCTGCGGGACCACTTAGTTTTGAAATGATGACATAAAGGAAGTTGGTGACGTATCAATGGGACGGTGTCGGTCGGTGTGTCCAGCGACTAATAGGGGTACTTTGTTATGGTCAAGCCAAAGGCGATAGGTATAGTCACATAAACGAGGTGTTCCTCGGTTGGCTTCTTGAGAGATGTTTCGGGTCACATTATTAGCAGGTGACTTTTGAGGGAAATAATAGCGTGTTGCTTGGCGTTTCCTCTCGCATTTGAAGAATTTATGGTTCCTGAATTTTGTGCCAGGCACAGAATCGTTAATCATATCCTTTGTTGGAAGAGAAGTTCAATTTCTTGATCCTTTGAATTGGATTTCAGGCGGAAAACTGTAAAAAAAAAGATACTTTCCATAAACAACCTATCATCGCATCGGTTGGATCTTGAAATGAGATTTCTCTGCGCCGCGCCGGCCGCCGCCATCGCCATCGCAGCAAATTGTCCATTCCTATGCCAACACTGCGAGTTGCCTTAAGTGAGTCGTAAGTAATAAAAACACAATTTGTTCAGCAGTTCTGGTCGTGATGTCGGAACTGTTTTAATCGATAATCTAGATCATTTGATCGTGAAAATTTCTTTCCCCATATAAAGCTGAAGAAATTCAAAGACAAATCCAACAACAAAAACAAAGATCAACTTTTGGTATACATATACTCGTATACGCTTGAAGGAAAGCGCTTAACGCGTCGAGGATCTAAATTAGCTTATGGAGGTTCAAAAGCGCACGCGCACATTGACTGGACGCGAGATCTTCCATAGCTACTCTATCACCTTTGATGGGGGAGGGATGTTGTTTGGAACTAAAAGTATATAGATAAGTTGGTCTACCTTACTTCCACAGTGGATTAAGTAGGAACAAAAAAGTAATGGACAGGCACGTAAAAGTAATTCCAAGGAGAGGTCATGACCCAAAACGTAACTCTGACAGGCTATTCCGAAGTGGTAGTCAAGTTTACTTTTTCTCTTTGGTTTGCATCCAGATAAAAAGTAGGCGAGCATTTTGGCTTCTGGCTGTGGTTATGGTTGAATGGGAACAGAAAAAGATGTTTGCGAAGAAAAACTTATTGAAGTAGTTTTGCGATGGTGATGATGTCTTGGGGACCAAATTAAGGAACATGAGTCAAGAAGATTTAATTCAATTTTTCTTTTTCTTTGGATTTCCTACCTACTTAGGAATTGACTTTAACAAAAGTGCGTGTTTAGATACTGGCTGGAATTTCAAAACGGATATCAGGTCTTACGATTTCTATACTTATGAGAAATAATTCAAAACGCCCTCTAACCTAACTTTTTAAATCAAATTTCTGTTCTTCAAAAAAAAAAAAACGCCATAAAATGTTTTCTAATCGAAATTGTAAAAAAAACAGAATCTAATTTGGAAAAAGCACACGCACTGAGAAGCATAAAAGTTCGTATGCCCCTGGACTGGCACGATGACGATCGGATCATGCAGCTTGATTAACAGGCAAGCCGGTAGGCTGGCAAGCAGACAGGCGACATTTTTTTCTGTAATTTTTTCTCATTCAATTTCTTCGACCAAATCTGAAAATACAAAAAAAGCCTGACATTTTGAAACAATTTTCAGAAAAACTAACCCTTCTAGGAAAAAATCCAGAATATTGTAAGAAGAATTTTTTGACATTTCATCAAAATGGCGTTATTTCCAGAAGCCATGGCAAACGCGGTGTCTGACAAGGATCTAGTTTCGAAGGAACAGAATGTTGTAGAAAAGTGTTGCCTTGTTGAAAAGCACCCAACACAGGTCGTAGCTTCTTTTGAAGATCCTCGATCACAAAGAAGTCAGAGTTCAGTATCCAGACGAAGTCTTGCAAATGTATGCCTTTGGTCAATACAATATCTTTTTTCTGTCACTCTATAAAGTTTGGGAAAGTTGCTGTTTTGTTGATGGCTAATCTAAAACTTATAAATTATAGGTTTAAAACCTTAATTTTGTTTCGATGTGCAAACATATTTAGAGGCACCAAAACAAGTAACAATTTGTATAAAGCTTGTATACAAACAAATTTTACAAGTAAAAACTTTTATAGAACTTGTATAAGTCAAACTTATACAAGCAAGCATTTGCGATTGACTTTTATATTTTGCTCAAAAAACATCATATTTGCGAACATTTCATAACCTCTATAAGGTCTTCTGAAGGTTATTGCAAACATTGTTCACAATTTATTGATATTTACCAAAATCAAGAGCCATAAATAAATAAATTCACCATGTTTAAAAATACTAAGCTTTCACCTTTCCGTTGGAAGCCATTGCATTGGTAAGGCTTTAGCAGAGGTCTATATAAAAAGCTACTAGCTGCTAAATGACTTGTTTGAAAAAGCCTTATAACAGTAACATAGCTTGTTCCCTTGTATGACTTGCATAAGAAATTTCAATGTTTTTTATAGGAACTGAAAGTAGCAGCAATAGAACCTTATAGCAGTTAATTTTGAAAGCTTCCTTTCCTTGCCCATCGCTTCAAAACCGAATACCCTGAGTTTTTAGTTGATTTCGTTTCAAAGATGATATAATGTTCCAATTAAGGAATCACGATAACATATCTGGGTATTGCAAGAAGATATGCCAACAACCCAGTAACCAACATTCAATTCACTTCTACAAAAACCATGTCACGATCTTCTTTCTATAAGAAGTAAAATAAACTTCGCCCTAAGGGCCACTGCCTTACATATTCAAATCATTTCAAAAGGGTCCCTTTATTCAAAATTAATCTTTTTCTTGATTTTAAAGGCACCTTTGCTCGTATATCCAATCAGGGAACGCGAAGTATGTCGCGAATATCTTGCATAATTATTTTAGCCCGATTCACCATTTATATCGATTTCTGCAACCAACAAAGACAACTCACCACGTTTAGACCCTAAAAAATCCTTATCCTTTTGTGCATTAAAATTGGCGGTGAATCTAACAAATCACAAAACAATATGGCACCAACAAACTACGAGGCACCCAGAATGAATATTGAATACATCCCTTCTATGGTCTATTTTTTTTTTTTTTTGCTGGCTCATGTGCATGTAGGTGGATCTGGAACTATGGGATTGGGATGGAGGTATCTATGGCAAAACCGCGCAATAGCCAGACCAGGCTATTGTTTTGAAGCTGCTACTGCTGCTGCTGCTGCACCTGAACTTTGCGCCACATTACATAAACATGGAAATCCCCATTTTGTGTTATCGAAGGTTTTTCTTTCTATTGTTACCACATTTTGGGTTGTTTTTGTTTTCCAGTGTAGGATGATTTTTATTTTTGGCAACAGAGTATACAGTGTTGCTAAGATCATGCTGCTGCAAGAAGAATTGAAGTCGCGCATGCTCACTGCTCACTAAGAGGTAGATACCACAAGAGCATGCATCATCACACAGCAGCAACAGTTGGTGATGGTGAGAAATTGTGAAATTATTATTCCTTGCGGTGACACAAAGAACGAATTGCGCTGCATTTGTGATTTATGTGCCAAGTGGCAAGTGTAAATGGTTTATCCAATTAAAAAATTGTATTTTCGATATTTCTTATAATTTTTTTTTTATTTTTGTCAAATCAGCAACAAGTTTTGAAAACTTGTGGAGGAGGAGGTTGAGGTTCATATGAATCGCTCGATCCGATCTCGACGACGCGAAGACTGAGTCACCATACACCATTATCGATCGCGAGACATACAGCAGGCAAATAATAATATTGGGAACCTATATACTTTTTTTTTTATATTTATGTGGAACAGAGATTAGGCATAGTGACGACTCCTCCGGCTGCAGCTTTGAGGCTTATTCATGGGAATTCAATTAAAGCATTTTGTAAGGCTCCCACTCTCGAGTCTCGAGAAACGATTATTAAGATTAATTTGATTTCAACAAGTGCAAAGCTGTTCGGCGCCAGGCAGGCATAAGAGACAAAGTGCAGAAAAAGAGTTATTTTTTTTTCTTTCCTTATGAGATAGGCATAATGAAGAACAATGCTACTTTGGATAATGTATTTTGTCATCGAGATAGATTTTTGTGTATCTCATGGATTACAATTGCAAATGCGGTAGGGAAAAAAACATTTGAATATTGTTAAGCCTATTGCAGGGGCGGTATTATTATTCTGATTTAATCCGTGTCCACCATGCAGTTGTTGTGTTCGAGTAATGTCATTTGGATTTGATATTATAAATTCAATGAAATAGTTTATTGAATACAATTTTGAATTAATAAATGAATTTAAAAAATAAAGTCTATAAATATTCGCATTTTTGAAAACAGGATTTTTGTAAGTCTCGTTTTTGTCACATATAAATTCAGGTAGTGTGTAGGTGTACCCTAGTCCATAATCGAAAGATTCACAAGCCAACATTCAACAACTGTTATTGATGTGCATTCCGAGTTGCCGGTGTCCTTTTGGTAACTCGTTCAGATTTTTTTCCTTTGGTTTCTGTTGAGGAGCTTTTAGTTTTAGAGCTTTAGAAAAAAGTTCTTAATGATGCATAAGTGTAGTCGTGGAGTGGAGATGGAGATCTTGTTTTGTATGAAAAGCCGTTATGGAAAACAAAAGAGTGAGAATGAGAGACAAAAATCCCTATCTTCCATGTACTGCCGATTTATGTTGGACAGAGTATAAGTGCGCTTCAGTTGATTTAAAATTTAAAATTTTGACAGTGTATCCTACCCCAATTGACCGGAAAGATCCTGAAAAAACAAAAAAGGATCTTCCAGGAACTCTTTTGGTAAAGAAAGTTGTTGAAAAACGCAACTGCTTCTGTTTTGCGGATAATAACTTCTGCTTCATGGGCTGGGCTGCTGGTGCGAAACTTTGAATTTGCAAGATTCTTGTTTTTTGGGCTTCAGATTTTCCAGAATTTACTTTTTCAAGGATTTTAAGCTTAAATTTGAGAGTAAATTAATGGGCATTCCTCGCGAGCGATTGTAGCCAGAGTAGAAACAGGAAAGTATTTTAAAGAAGAGGCATTTCATAATTCTACCGAGCCTATTTTCTTTAAACTGATAGAATAGTCCGCCTTCTCATATACGTACATATTGTACTTTGTACATTAAACTTCCATACGAAAAATTGTAACTGTCTAAGTTCCAGTAACCCTGTTTTACGCACATGCACATATGAGAGAAAAACTGTCTTCACTACCCTCGTAACAATTTGTTTTAAAGTCAATCACTCGTATTCATGGGCCTTTCTGAAAACGGCTGCCCAAAAACACTGGAATCAAATATCATTTCCTCCAAAAACTGCTTAATTCCAAAAAATTTAATATTTCTTAAACCATTGATTAACAGGGTGAACCTATAGATACTCGAACGGTATTATTATTAGTATTCAAGGAAGTTTCCCTCCTGTTTATCCGCTAACTGCTTCTTAACCACTCAACGGATTTTGAAGCGGTTTCCACCGTAATTAAGATAACTTTTTCCGGAAGGTTTACATATAGGTGTGTAGTACCTTTGATCCCTAAAAAATTCTGAAAGCCGTAGAAACGCACTAAAAAAGTTATGCGAACGGTGATTTTCGCTCCTAAAGGTATACAACACTCTTAGCTCGGATCGAACGCCGATGAATATACATAGGTGGATGAATAAAATTTAAGCCTTGATTTACTAACCGAAAAGCCTCGTTTTGACGGTGAAGTTCGTCGTCCGTATTGCACCTTTGGGTGGTGCGACGCCAAGCCAGCTGACAATCGTTCCGAATTTTCAGGTTCACTTTCTGAAGAAAAAACCTCAAGCAAGGATGCAACTTCACTGATGTTGACTTAACAAACTCGTCTATGTTCCTCAAAAAAAAAAAAAAAAACATCCCATCTAATAGATTTTACATAACATCCTTTCGAACCATTTAAGGCAGTCACTAGTGGCAACAAATTGCCAACAAAATGCACTTAAAAACCAACATGATTGTGTGTGCTTGCTCGCATCATGTGAACCAGAAAAGCACAAGGAAACTCTGTAAGACCTTTTGTTTAAGATCGAAACCTAACACTATTGGATGCTTTGCTTATATATACCCACCCCAAATACCTTACAGCTAACAACAAACGCAACAATTCCGCACATTCAAAAGAGAACAATGTCCACATCAAGCTGCGACCATAACCGCGCGCAGTACAAAACCGACAAACTTCGATAGCGCATGCCAAACAAATTTCCAGCGACACTGAAACTGAAACCCGATCACAAAATAAACATCCAAGGAACGAATGAACACAAATCCAAACACCGCAATCCCATAAAGCACCCGCTTTTGTAAAGCATCAAACTTGCCGCCCCCAAATGACTCAAAGGCGAGATCGCGACAAGACCGATGACGCCCTAATCCACTGCGGTAATCTTTCACTGGAAAATGCACTTACGTGTGAGAGGTTCCATTAGACAGACGAGGACGAGCACTTGTATTCAGCAAGGTGTACAATTGATGGAACGGAACTAGCTGGCTTTTCTGCTGCTGCTGCTTTTGCTTTTGCTGCACCATCGCACCATCGTCACCCATTCATTGAAGACCGTTGTTTTTTTTGTTATTTGATGTTTTTTTTTTTTTTTTCTTGGAGAAGATACTTCACTGGCTGCTCTGGCTATATCATGTCGGCATCTAAGCGCGCACTCTGTGGCATCATCATCCAAACCGATTTACTGAGTGAATTTGTGTGTTCGATGGTTTTCGCAAAAATAGTAGCCTCTCACATAACCCAACTTAACCCCGGCCAAGGAACCCATCATCATCATCTTCACCACTAGACTGCGATGCACCATAATAGTCTCAGCGACGACAACAACTATACGATGGCGATTGCGGTGGATGGTGCAGAAGCTACTAGCACTGATATCAGAAAATACGCTTAACCGTACCTTATAGCGCTGGCTGAGGAGCAAGAAGCGAGATTGGGCCTTAATGCCTCTGTGGCCGCGCAGTTTTTGCGTTCGATTTTTGGTGAAACATAAACGATTTAGTTCACCGAGTTCGGCAACTTCTATTTATCACCTACAACACTACACCAGCCATCAGCGCATGTTGCACTCTTCTCCGCCTAAAACTCCTGTGAACCTCGACAAGCTGGTGGTATCGGACAGCTCTAGGCGCGCGGGTAATGTGATATATTTGCCTATAATCTCTGCCGCGCTACATTCCATCGTAATTGAATTTGTGGACTTGCCAATAAATCGCGTATTATCTTTTCCCCCTTTGAGCTGGGAGAGCTCCGGTCGGTGGTGGCAGTAGGTATCTGGCGCGTCTGAGTCATGACCATGAAAGTGCTGGTTGTATATAGTGGATCGGCTGATGACGATGCGGCGGCATAGCCCACTATGGTGGACTAGTCAGCCGGCCGGTCAAACTCTTTTTTTGTTTACTTATTTGCTTGTCTTGTTGTGCTGTGATGCCGCCCCCCAATAGAAATGATTGTAACCACCATCACTACCCACCTTCCTACAAATAGAGAGTTGTCGTCCTGGTGCTTTGTAACCTAACCATCATCATCCGGAGTTGTTGGGGAAGCGGTGAGAAATTTCCGAAAGCACTTGCAGATTTGTGTAACAATGGATAAAATGGTTGAGAAGTTCAATTCAGGCCAAACATGGTGCCTTACTGCGTGAAAATACACTTTAAAAAATATTCTAATCAAAATAAGGTTGCTAGATTATTTTTTTATCTAACCACATTTTATTTGTGATAGTCAATCGGCCATTTTTTCATTGTGTTACGTCTTGCGTCCAGGGGCCAATTTTGTATCTTTCGTTAGTTTCGTAAAGGGTGTTTTTTTAGACGTGTGGTTTTCAATCTGGGCAATACTTTTTTCGGAGTTGGTTGTTTTGACAGCTGTCACTTGATTTATGCTCAGTTTGGTATGCCATTTCATAACGAATAGACTTACTTCTGAACAACGTTTGAAAATCGTGCAAATTTATTACCAAATTAATGGTTCGGTTCGTTCGACGCTCGAGATGGAAAACCCTTATCTTTATAATAAAGCTAGATTCTTGGCCATAACATCAAATTATATGGGTTTTATTTTTTCTTCAAAACCAAACGTCTGAAAAAAACACCTTTTATCTTCGTAGTTTTTTGCTTATTTCGCATAATGGTGCTTGAGGATAAAGGTTAGGTATACGAAGTGTTCGTGGTTTCGTAGCTATATTTCTGTGCTCCTTTATTATGTTTGGGGACAGAGTGCGAAACTTCGTAGTTTTATTGTATACTTTACGTATCTTCGTGGTTGTCTTATCGTAAGATTCTTTGATGACGGCTTTTACATCTGTGCGAAGAAGCATTGTAGCTTCGTAGTTACGGTATTTTCTGGCCCCTGTCTATTATTTAAGATCAGCGGATCAACTTTCTAATAAGAAGATAGAGTTGCTTCAATATTTGTTGATTAATATTCTACGAACTTCTCGTAGCTTTTTAGTTTAATTTGTGTGGCGTTTTATTATGTTCGGGGACTTATGGTTCTTAACAAATTTCATAGATTCGTAGTTGCCCATTTCAGACTGCATGTTCTTTTCATAAAAGTCTTATAAGAGTCTTACGGAAGCCTTTATAAGGAAGTCTTTATAGGGAAGCCTTTATAAGAAAGTAGAAAACCAAGATTTCAGTTTTAAAAATATTTTGTGTGTGGAAACATATACCATATTGTTTTTTAGAGTGTAGAATTTTTTAAGGGAGGTGGAGGTACTTAAAATAATGTGTCTACTATTCCAGCAGCCCCATCAACCAACAACTGAGGAACTGAGGTAGGTACACTTTTCAATTTGTGCCCCATCGATCGCTGCGCACATAGTGTTTGTTCTCAAGCTTTCGGAAGGCTATAGGACGAGGATGTGAGATTACTTCAAGCAGCCGAATTGGCGGGGGACATAGGTCGCGGTGAGCGATAGTGGACGACATGGTTCCATCGCATCGGTCTGTGCAATGCATTTTCTTCAAGATACCTCCAGCACCTCCACAGAGATGCATTTGGATATCTATCCTTGCACTGGAGCAACATGAATATTTTATCGGCAAAATACTACTAGAGTAGCCGCGTTTTGCCGATGTTGTTTCAATAAAACTGACAAACTAATATTAAGCGGGCGGTAGTGGAGGTGATGGCGATGCGGTGATGGTGATGGTGATGGTGTGGTGAACCTATTCCGCAGAGTCTGTCCGAACGCTTGTTGTCGGATCGGCAGACTAATTTTTCTATTGATACATTCGATACTTATGGATGCCAGAGTGCGGTGTCTTGTCCTGGGTGATGAGATCGCGCCATATAGCTGCTGCTCCGCCACCACCATCGCGGGCCGTCGCTAACCGAACCGCGTTGTCTATGTTCGTTGTAGTTGCACACAGTGCTGATGATGATGATGATGATGGCGGGCGTTGGTGGAATGCTATGCGTACATATTGTTGTTCGTCGTATCTGGAGAATGTGATGTCGACTCAATGGCACAAGGAATATAAATTTCCGGTGAATTGATATACACGTTTCAGGTGTCATTGTGGAGTTGATCCTACGCAAAAATTTTCGTCCACAAAACACAAAGTGCATAGAGAGTGGTATGTTGCAAGAAGTTATTGCAACGAAGTTGGACATGCATGAAGGATATTGGTAGATTATAGTGACATTCTACGACATTCAAAGGATTTTTGGAGTGTAACAAGCATTTTGTGGAAATATTGTTAAAAAAAAAATTCTGTGTTCGTGAAATGAGAAAGTCAAGGAAATAAAGAAGGCACAATGTAGCTATCGAGAATTTTTTCTTCAGTTCTTCAGTTCTTTGGTAACCCTGAAACTGAAAGCAACAATTACTACTCCAAACCGTAATTTCTATTTGATAAAAACTTCCAAGTTGGCATTTCTTTTAGATCATTGACGCATGATCCAAGGATTAAAAATGTTTCAGTTTCCTTTCAAGGATAAAGGAAGAATGGGGATATTTTGCTTCGATGACAGAAGACAGCTTTTGGTCTTAGAAGCATGGAATTCCAAACTATTTTTGATACCCCAGAAAACAACATTGATAAAAATGAGAAACAAAGTAGGAGACAGTATGGAGCCTTGAGGCACTCCAGCAACGAAATGGAAATTGCATACATTCCACAATATTCTTCATGCCATATTTTTAACTTTTCAATGTGCATTAGCGGGGTGTTTTTCCAAGCATTCCTCGTCACTTTTAAATTAAAAATAAGCTTTAGGTTAAAAGTAAACGTCTATAATAAAAGCAAGTTGAATCTACACCATGATCACAAAAATTAATTTTTATTTTCCTGAATTCTAACCTTCAAAATCCATCTAAAGCTTTAAAATTTATTTGTTAACTTGAATCCTCATCACATAGATGAGGTGACACTTTCAAACCCATTAGCGGATTTGAGTTAAGAACTACTTTTGAACTTACCGGCTCTTAAGAAACTAATAAAAGTGGATTCATTTATCGAACAGGTCTCACGACTGTCGAAACACATCTCCAAACACATCTGTCACCAACTGTCACTTGAATAATAAAAAAAAACAATCACACTTGCTGAGCGTTATTCCCCGAAATCCGCTGGAATTTCATCACCATCCAAACATCAAAATAATAACCAATTCGACAGGTTCCTTTCAAATTCCCATCATGAAAGAAAAAAAAAAAAAAAAAAAACCAACAATAGGTATTCATCATCACAACGGGATTAGGGCGTCCAAAATAGGATTAAGCTTTGGTGATGATGAAGATGGGGGTTCGTTCGTTCAGCAGCTCAACTATTCATACCTACGAGATACAAGCGAATTTCCATTAAAATTTGATCGAACACCTTGATAAGTGGAATTATTTGACTTTTTCAATTAAATTTTGTCGTGCTTCTCCTGATACCCCAATACCCTCCTCCCCACCCCCCAATTTCAAACGACTTCAAAGCCGTTAATATGTAAATAGTAAGACCATACCAGAGCCAAAGAAAAGCTTAGAGAATTTGTGTCTTAATTTTGATTTGGATTTCTTCAATTAGTCCCGCTTCGGAGAAAGTGGAATTTTTTCACGAGTGAGTAATGTATACCTAAGCGTTCTAAGCTTCAATGCATAACCCATCAGAAAAGCCAAATGTGTAATGGAAACTTTTAGGTTTTTAGTCAAATGAACCAAAACCGACCACGATTGCCACCTTCTTCTGTATGTTCATTGGAATATATGCCCAGCGCACCCGCAACACTATAGAACCGAAAATTCAATTAGAGAAGTGTTTCGCCCGTTGACCTTAATCCACATCACGGGCTTAGAAGAAGTTTATAAATGTTGTATATCTGGACTGAAATGGAAGTAGGTACCTACTTTGTCGTGATGTTCGATTTATATCGGGAGGAGACCCTTTTTTCCAGGCGAGTGGCCATACTTTTTTTTTCGTGTGCCACATTCAACGTATGTAGTTGGTGAGCCTTCTATGTGAAGTGCAGTGTGCATGTGTATGTACATTAAACGTTTAAAAAAGTGCAGGGGGAAGGGGGGGGGGGGCGACATTTATTGGTAACAAAACAAGAAGACGTAGTGAATTCATGCAGAAGGTGGAATGTATCGGTTAGGTACCGTTATGCACCAAAACATCAAGGTGACACATGTCAATTTCTAAGTAGAAAGTTTGAATAATGAGGGATTTAATTTCAAGGGCCTAATTAGATTGGATTTTTTTTTTTTGATTGGAAAAAGGTATTGTTTTGTTCTTCTGGGATTTTATTTTGACCAATTATTTTTCTGTGAATGCTTGTTTTGTTCACATATTCAAAGTCTTTTACGAAAACTGCAAAACTATGCCTCCCAAGAGGAAATATTTGGAAACAAGTAAAATTTACTGTTGGTTGAGAGATGACCTCATTTTTGAAGACAAAATGGACTGGTAAATGAGGCAACGGTATTCACACACTGAACGCCATATTGAATATCTACGTTCTGATTAGTTTCAGTGACGTCAAAGTCTTTTAGCAACGAATAGTTTGGTGTCCTTGTGTCGTCAAGTAACTGGAAGAAGGTCTTGTTCAGGATCAAGTTGGTGAGTGTGATGTTTTTGTCTTTGGGAAACGCATAATTTTGTTGGGGATTTTACAATATAACCCTCCCTTATCTGTCCTGGCTCTTGTGAATTATAAATTCGATCACAATTTTGAAGCAACATCATGAAATTGAATTGTCTTGCCTTTTCACACTTGAAGTGTCCAAGAATTTGGGAATATCACTTCAATTTTGACGGAGCAGTTTAGAAAACTATACCAAGGCTGGGCATAGCGCGATAAAGTTCTTCTCTGTTATCAACGTTATAAATGGCTTCGAATTCAATGTAAAGCTGGAGAGTACATAAATCGTGACTGTCGGACGTGTCTTAGATCTGGAACAAAGTTTTTTGGTCTGAAGCCGCATTAGTTGAAGCTGATCAGGTTATCAGAAAACGTCCTTAGACATTCCAATAAGACGTTTCCATAACACGTTTGATGGGGTTTTTCTGTAGTTGGTTGTTTCCGTTTTACTGGCTTTAGCAGCAGTAGCACGTAGCAATATCAAAGTAAATGTCAAAATAATAGCTCAGAAAGCAGCATACACGAATACAATATGCATCACTGAACTCAAACAAAAATCATGTCTGCCATTTTGGTTTGTTGTTGTTTTGCAGCGCAGGGCGTTCGTGAAGTTGGAGGTGAGTCGACTTGTACTGTGCAGCTGCTACTTCACATTTAACTTTGTCATTGCTACGTGCTACTGCTGCTACTACACCATTGTGCTCAGCCAGTTAAGCGATAGCGAAAATGGCTCTTATGTACCAGATGTAAGTCATATTTTCTTCGGGCTCTGTTCAGATAAGTGAAGTTTTGCGTAGTGTACTTTGAAAGCTCCATTTATGGCACATCAGTGTTAGCTTCTTTTTTCGATTTCGGGTTGGTTCGCAATAGTGTGGTATTGGCTCACTGGTGTGAATCAACTTTAACATTTGACGATTGGTATTCAAATTTCTTTTGGTAAAATGGTTTTTAGTCCAAATTCTTGGTTATAGATTTAGTTCAGGAAATGATATTTATTGGAGGAAATCAATAATATAAAGATGCCGAAGGAATAAGTGTCTCCCCAAATGGATACTCCTGTATCTAAAGTACGAAACCTGAAAAAGTATCTAGTCAAAACACAGAAGAGCAAGCTTCAGACATAGCTCGCACAGAAGATAGCAAACCACAAAAATAAACGCTCAACTAATTCTTCTGAAAAGCTCCAGAATATCAACTTAAGGGCATGGACACGGAGTGCTGTTTGCCGAAAGATAGCTTTTTCAAGCAGCCGATTGGTGTCTGCAATAGAAAGCCTGGTCGCCTGCCAAATAAATTTAATTGGTTTGGTATTCTAGACTTGGAAACAGAAGACAATTTTCGGTTCTTTTTTTTACAAAATTTTTTATCTGCTCTTGGTAAATTTACATTTCAGAGATTATTTACAATTTATTTTTTCCTTAGGCTAACAAAGTTTAAAAATCTGCGACCACGACCACTGAAGGGGCTCTGCTTCGTTGTTTGTCGATATTAAATTTATACGGTCTTAATTAAAAAAAGTGTCTTAATGAAAATGTTCGCAACCACATTCTTTTCGTTATATCGTATTTTTCAGCTAAAACGCAGTGTGAATTGAAACGATGAAGTTCAAAAGTAGGTATGACGTGTGGAGTAAAAAGTAGTTATATCTTTAGATTTGTATATTAACTCAGAGTGAGTGATGCAAATGGTACGAAATTGCGTATTGCGAGTAAACTTGTCGCAGTAAGGCAGTGAAGTAAGGGGTGGATCTAGAAAAAATTGTAATTCTTCGTTACATAATTTTATGAGTCTTATTTAATGCAATTGCATTCGAGTCATGGCTAATTGTCATCGCTGTCCCTGGAGTTCCTTATTCGCATCTCTTTCGGAGGTTGTAATATTTAATTCATTCATAGAAATGCGCCTGTCATAAGTTCTGACTCCATTTTGAAATGAAACAGCGTTCGGGCTTTTCTTTTTCATACTTTCGCCGATTGTGTCCTCTTTTTCGATTTGTATTCTAAGGCTTCCTATATGAGTACCTAAATGTAGAGCTTAATTCTTGAAAAGATGTTCTAAGAAAGAGCCTTGGTAGGATTGTTTTTTTTCTTTGGATTTGGCTTTGAGGTGGATACATGGTCAATCTTACGCTGATCAAGCCAAGAAAACAAATTTTTTGAAAAAGCTCAGAGATCTTGTAACAAGGTAAGCACTTGCCTGGCATAATCTTGACTACGGTTGCAAGAAACCTTCAACGTTAACAAAATTCACTTGAACCTAGAAAAATAAATTATAAATCACAGTCATTGCTTCGGTGACCTGGTGAATTCTTGAAAAAAAAAAATAACTCATTGGAACAAACCCTGGACACTCGATGGTCATTCAAATTTTTCATGAGAAATCTGCGGGTGTCCATCGATGAAGTGTGAATTGTCGTTGTGCTTCCTCCTCTCTTTGCTTCCTCTTATCCCAGTGTTCCATGCGACTAAAAAAGAAAATTCCACACGCACATAAATACAAGCCATACCATTTGCCTTATTGGAATTCAACATCATTACACAATTCGCATAGTCTAGATTGTGACCGTCGAGCCGCCGCACCATCTCAGAGAAGATTTTGTCCATCCAATGAACAAGGTCCAAAAACAAGAATAATTCTACTACTTTAACCGCCTCCTCGAAATGCGTCTTCGTCGAGATACTTTATGGAATGGCATATACCATGAGACTATGGCATGAAGAAGATGGTGAGAGTGCACCACCAAGCTCTGAATTTATATGTTTCTTGGGGACAATCAGCACACAGACTACACATTTAGGGCGATACACAAAGTGTTGACTGTATAGGGGACACGTCTTATATAGTGATTCTTTTTTGAATGCCATTGCCAACTAAGAAGCAAGTGACATTGGTGCGCCTGCGCACCTACAATCAGCAAATGTCCTTATATGCGAATGAATGTTTGCCTCCCTTTAGCCCAGTGCTCTGCATATAGGTGCTTGCAATTAATTTGTACAAGATAATCATCTTCAGGTGCCAAATAAACTTTACCTGACTTCAACTTCAGCAGGACATACACCATTCGGATTCTTTGTCTTGTTGTTTGGAGAATTTCACAAGTAAACAATTCAAGCCACACTCGGAAAAAACTTAAAATCAGAAGTCGCATTAATTCTTCCAGTTTTTTTCTGTGTTAAAAGAAACTTGTTCACTTGTGCACTTCGTTTTCGAAACACCTTCCCATTAATACCAAATTTATTTATATACCTACACGAAGCTTAACGCAGACAAAATGGTTCAGAACGAAGCTTACTTCACGTTTTAATGCAACGATTCCAAAAACAGTCCTACAATGTCACAGAAGAAATGACATATTGACAACGTTCTCACCGCACTCTGACCGTTCCAATCATATTTTTTTAAAGCCTATTGTTTCAGTCTGTTGGTGAAATTCCCCTTGAATGAATATAGTGACCAACATGAATAATTAAATTATTTTAATCCAATATTTGCGTGAACGAATAAAACATGGTATTCATGTCCATGTAATGAGAATATATGGCGATTGTGATACCGTAAACTGTGCCAAAGTGACTGACTCTGACGCTGACCATATATACCTACTCTCAAATCACCCAGTCGAGATTTCTCATTTTTCCACCTGAGAATGGCCTGTAAACAGCACACCTATTCCCCAGAATAGCGTGCACTGAACACAGCACACCCCGACGGACGATTGCGGAAGGAGAAGTATTCACAACAACAACAAAAAAAAACCGCACTGCCTATGGTGCAGACCGATTTACGGTCAGGTGTATGATTACACGCTAAAAGGATGTTAAAATCAGTCCTCAGATGCTCATTAAAGTTGTGTTAGCTGTTTGCTCCATCCATCTGCTGGCTTTGGTGTATCACAGTATCGATTCCACACTTTTTATAGCCCGGCAAGTGTCGAACTGTTTGCTTGGACTGTTGCAATCTGGAATGGACGCACTGTTCAGGGACATTTCTAAAGTTAAAGTGTATGCCTCCATACGAGTAGGTATATGTAAGAGGTAGGACTACAGGAGCATGATGAGGAGACGAGCATCGTTTTCATTTGGTTAAATTAGGGTCTCGGAAATAGTAATCTAAGAAGAAAACACGACATTTGCAGGTTGACACATTGACTGCAGTCCAGCAGATCATTTGGCCATTTGATATGGACGTTTGTCTTTTATTGAAAATGCTTGGTTCTTTTTGCATCCAGCTAGGAGGCGTTTTGTAGACCTCAGAAAAATTAGGGGGGAAATTATTTGATACTTCGAAATATGTGACCCATAGTGCGTGTTATGAGATGGCACAAAGTGTCAGTTAATAAATTGTCGGAAAAGTATTTTTTTTTCAAATATTTCGAGTTTTTAATTTGAGCTGGATGTTGCTAGCTCTCCTCTAAATTGTTGGAAAGTTTTTAAATATTTTTGACTGAAAATTTAGGAAAAATTAGTTCAGGGCTGGCACAAGAAGGAAAAGTTTTGGATTTTGTATTTGCCAAAGAATGACTGGAGAGCTGAAATTGGACTCGTTTTTGAAACAAGGCTCTAGAACTATTTAGAGGTACAACCAAACGCGGGTTTATAATTTGAAAGGGGGACCTCACGGGAAGGAATTAGTTAATGAGTTCAAAAATCTACAATATTGGCTTAACAAACATTTTTAAATAGGGGCTCTAACCTAACACTTTTGAGATCAAGTTTTTTGAGAGTCTGGTTCAAAATCCGTAAATCAAAATCGCACTAGGCATTTGCTTTTGATCAGTGGGAATTTTAATTTTTTGGGATTTCGATTTTCGGGATTTTGATTTTTTTGAGCCTCACAAAAAAATCTAAATTCCAAAAATTTGTGAGATCTTATCTCTTTTTTGAATACCACTTTTGTGGCTCTAGTCGGTACCCACAATTATGAAAATTTTCCAAGAAAGACTTTTTTTTATAAGGCACACGCACTCAAGGGGTTTGGATAGCCTATTTAATGATTAGTTATACAGTGCGAGCGACAGGAAATTAGGGGGTAAGGGAAAGAAGGTGTCGATGAACATTGGTCTTGAATGCTTGAAGATCAAAATGGCAAGGGAAAATTATGCCAGACAAATTTTACCACATTCGTGTAGTACGGCTGAATAAAGAATCCCTATATTTCAAGGTACGTCTGAAATTGGGCTCAAGTGTAAACTGATGAGCATTCCTAGAAAGACGAGTGATACGGGGGAAATGTTTAAGTTGTGGAACGCAGCTGGTTACCTCGAGTGAGTGAGAGATGGAAATGTTTCCATAATGCTTCTCTCTCCTATCAAGACTGGCACAAACCTAGAAGAATTTAAAAAAATTGATGTTCAAAAGGGGGAATACCTTGAAAACGGGGTTTTAGCCATAAAATTATCAGTTTTGAAATGCTTTTGAAAACAAAAGCTGCAAAGACGTTAGCACAGTTCACCGCGATTTGAAAAAAAGGTGGGCTAACTTCGCACTCTCTAGTTTTGTATAGGAACATTGAGCTAAAACGATCAGCTTTGTGAACGTTTGAGGTTAGTTTCAGAAACACGGAGAAGGCTCCTGAATTTTGATTTTTGAGAGCAACAAAACTAGGCTTATTAGTGAGAAAGAGCATTTTTTCAAAAATAGGATTTTTTTCAAAAATAGGACAATATCGAAGGAATCATTTATAGAGCTAATTCCGCTAATACAACAAAAGACGGGAAAGGATGCGAAAGCTTCATCTTCAGTTATAAGTTTATAAGTCGAGAGAAGCTTCTAGGAAGGAGTCTACGTAGTGATAATCTTGTGCAGTTAGTTTGAAATATTAATGAGGTCAGGTCTTCAGAGAACGTGCTTCTAAAGAAGCTTCTCGCGGAAATTTACCACGAATTCCCAATGTCAATGCTTGGACTGTTCGTAGGTATAGACTTTCTGGAAAGGCCTTTTAAAATGGAAAAAGGCTGATTGACTATGCCGAACATACATAGTTTCGCCTGCGAATCGAGCTTTATTGAAAAAATGTTCCTAGAAGTACAGCACAAGAAGTCAACGCAAAAATTTTGCAAAAGTTTTCGCGGATCCATTTTCAAAGATGGCTTCCTATTACCTACAATGGGGTCTTTTTGAGCTTAAAATCCTTCGATTGAATGTACTGTATTTCTGAATGACTTTAGGCGAAGAAGGTTTATCAGAGAGCTCTATATGGGTTGTGTGGCGACATGGATCTAGAAGATAAAAGATTAAAAAACTATGGGATAGATAGCCCAAAATAGAACTGCCTGGTGGGACTTAATGATTCAGGCTTACCCCGAAGCCTGAGCTACTGTATAATCAACAATTGGAACTCATGTTTGACAAAGGGCCTCTAAAAGACTAGGGGTGAATTCGTAAGTCCAATCTTCATCGACAAGAAATCAGCTCGATAGTTCTTATTTTCAGATTTTGGCGTATGAATTTTAAAGTTGGAAGATGATTTTACATTTCACTTCACTTCTTCTTAAAAGAATTCAAGCACTTTAAACTTCTATAAATGGGTTCAGGGGATTATCGAGACCGTCTGAACGCATTTCCCGGCTCTATTGATTAAATTTACTTTCAAAATCAACGTCAGCTTAAAGCACCAAGACAATCTTTGCTTGGAATGAATAACATAATTTTAATCCTGATAACGGCTTATCTCTTTTGAATAAAAATAAGTGTTCCCAAGTATTTTTTATCTCCCACTCTATATAAGGCTCCTTCAAAAGGTACAACTGCAAAGACTTGTATCTTCTTCTGTATCTTTAGAAGAAAATAATATCGGAACATAGATTTTCGTATTAAAATTTATTAACGTCAACTTCTATTATTATTTATAAATCACGTTTACCCGAATGCACTTGGCATCGAGATCCCGTATAGATACTTTTGTATCTTTTCCCTCACAAAGCTCCCAAGTGGAAGTATAGAAAAGGAGCCAAACTAAACATTGCTACACCACGATTTTTGAATCGCGTGTACCTGAGTCGGCGCCTTATCCAAGTGTGTCTGCCCTGGAAAGCGAGGAGCTGCATTATTCTGCACCAGCGAGGAACTTTGCAGCAGTTGACTCCAATGACTTCAACTTCACACAAATTTTCCAGCCAATAAACAGGTAGCTGGTAATAATGGACCATTATTATTGTTTATTGAAGATATAGGAGGGCATCAGTGTAGGGCTTTCAATTTCCTACAAACTCTGATTCTCGTCCGTTTGGCAATCTTTTGTGCCCGCAAATAAGATTGTAATGGATGGCCGCACTGGGCAACGAGTTAATTACAGAATTAATAGATGATAATCGATGGATGCAGTATAGCGAAGCACCGAAAGATGTGTTTAGGTACTTTAAAAAGGTGGAGTTTGTATATTCCTTGCCTATAGCAAAGATATAAAAAAAACAGGAGCTGTCAAGTGGTTGCTATAAAATCAGGGCTGGAATGAGTTCTTATGTCATATATCTGAAGCTAAGGCTTGAGGGGTGTATGCAGCTTAAATAAAAAACATTGATATCTTGTCCTGAAGATTACAGTAAAACATGGCATTAAATGGTGATTAAGAATCGTTTTATGGCTGTTATGGCTTATATGTCTCCTTGTCTTTCAAAGTTTTGTAAGAAGGCATAAAGAGGGAATCCTCGTTTCAAAAACCATAGTTCCTGTTAAGAAGAAGCTTATTAGTCTCACAAACAGCTATTAAAATTTTCATTAATATTTTTTTGAACATTGGTAAAATTTGGAACACTAATGCATGCGAATTGACACTACCTATTCAAAAAGCATTTCTGTCAAATATTGGTCTCAATCGAGCCCGGTCTTTTTTTCTAAAAAGTGAGTGAAACTGAACTATTGGCGCTAGGCTCCATAATATTTTACCTAACGGCGTGGTGTATACACTATTAAATAAAAAAAAAAATACTTGGCACAACAGTTCCAAGCGGTGCCGGGGCCTGTGACTTCTTACACTCTAAACTTTTCCTGTGTGCGCGTTGATATTCTGCAGGAATGGAAGGGACCTATAATTTACCGCCAAATCCGAACGACTAACAGGGAGAACTTTCCATGACATGATTCTCTTGGAGGATTTGTCATTTCCTCGCAAGAGGCAGTACCCCTGGAAAGAACTTTGGTGGAGTCAGGGATCGAACCCAGAACCTTCGGCTTGGCAGTCAAACACACTAACCACTACGCCACGTGGCGCGTACTATAGGCTATACCCCATACCATATCATGCCACTAATAATTACACTGCCAAATATTTGGAGAAATGAAACTCTTTCTGTGCTAACAATTATCATATCATTGCGCCCTTTTCACTTTCCCACTCCAAACCATATATTCAATAGCTTGTCCGTCCCTGAGGGTGAGTGATCTTATGTGAAACAAAACACTATACTCAGCATCAGCATTAACATCACGGATTCAACTCCTTCATCTCTCGTGTGTGTCTGTGTAAGCATCATCATGCAACATAGAAATTATGTCCGATGGTATAATCTTCATGTTTTCCCGATCAGTTAATTGATTGCATGCCAATGAAATTGCTCAATTTTCGCGCGTGCAGTTGGAGCAGTTCATAAAGGATACTCCATCTCCAGCTCTAGCTCCCCTGCAGCAAGCTTCGTCTGGCTTCAGCTACAACATAAATATAGTAACAACTCAGCGATGAAGTTGTAATTAAGGAAAAAAAAGAGATTAACCAAGGAAAGTACCTATATAAGGTGTCCCTAGACATCAGACAATGGCGATCACTTGATCACTTTCTTTGGGATTCTTTTCCTCGGTTGTCAGTCAGAGTCACTGATGCTGATGATGATGATGATCGGTAGGTATAAGTATATCTTTTCCATGGCAATGGTTCAAAGATGAAAATTGGAACAAGGCGGCATGATCTATGTCTGCAGAGCTGTCTTCAAGACTCTTCGGAGGCCATTAACGCCAACTTGTACGAGTACATGAAAATTAATGGAAGCCCAAGTGAGGAAAGTGTATAGGATAGGTACATATCATCTCTTTCTCTTCTCAAGTGCACAAATAAATGAACGCGAGGATGTGATGATAATGGCAACAAAAGTATTGAAGCAGCAGCGGTGGCGGTGGCTGCACGCGGGTGAAAATGAGTTTCGAGTTCATTTTTGGTCGTGATTGGCCTCGTATAGGGCAACCAGTATATATATATTCGTTATATTGAAATCGCTAACTCAGGGCAATTATCGCACTCAACCTCCATTAACTTATACAAGATGGATGTGAAGTAAAAATTTTAACTACCTGAGAACAACGTGGATGTAGCTTAATATATGTATGAACGGTGGGAAATTCAAACTAGGCTCATACATTTTTTAGGAGCCTTGTAAATTTCTTTTCTTAAAGGTTATGCGGCTTTTATAGCCTTAGAAGAGCTTCACTGTAAACTCTTCTTATAAGAACGAATAGTCTTTAAAAAATCAAAAAAATGTGCTAGTTGTGGACAAAATGCTATAGGTCTCATAAATACAAATTAATAAGCGGTAGCCAAGCGCTCCAAAATGATGTTCTTTTTTGTTTTAACAAGGACTTAAAGTTCACAACTTAAAGGAACTTTATACAAAAAATGTTAGAAAATGGTTGCACTCCATTTTTCTTGAAAATAATCTGAATAGACGCACCCTATTTTCACCTGACCAAGCTCATGGCGCCCAACGTGGAGCTTGAATTTTTTTTTTAACTAGATTTATACAGATAAACTTCTTTTAAAAGTGAAGGGGTGGCGGGTACATACCTGAAAAATATGGAAAACCATGATAGTCTCAAACATTTTTATGTTGGGCGCCATTATTATGACATAAGCAATTTTCAAGGAAGGAAATATTTGCACGAGAAGAATAGACAAATAGCCAATAAAAACTGTGAAGACTAACTAAGCAACAACAAGCATATCACCACCATTACAATCCTTCGTTCGTATTAGACTTGTTTATATTAATGGCGCCCAACGTGGAGCATGAATTTTTGTGAACTAAATTTCCACAGATGAACTTCTTTGGATAGTAAAAGGGTGGCGGTATGTTTTCAAGTCCCTCTATCTTAATGGAATACCATGAAAGTCTCAACAGTTTTTATGCTGGGCACCATTATTATGAACATTTTTCTAGAAAGGACATCTTTGCGTCAGAATAATAGACAAATAACCAATAAAAACTGTGAAAACTAACTACGCAACAACAAGCCTGTCACAACCCTTACAATCCCTGAAGCAGTTTCCTTCGTATAAGATTTGCTTATATTAATGGCGCCCAACGTGGGGCATGAATTTTTGTTAATCAATTATATTCGCAAGGAAACAGTCGACGCTTTCCAAAGCTGGGGGATTTTTTGGAACTGTGTGATAGGCTGAGATAGACTTTAACATTTGGATAAATGCATAACTAATGTATCTAAGCAAGCAAATTTTCAGATTTAACTTTCGGCTTTCCAAAGTAATGAAATAAATGCACATTCATATTGGGCTTTTACTGACAAATCAATACATGTCTTCCATGAAATTAAAACGGAATTTCCTTCACTTGCATATCAGTTCGAAAATTGAAGGAAGCTTTTCAGTTCATTTCGAAAAAGCTAAGATACGATCTAA
This sequence comes from Platycheirus albimanus, assembly GCA_916050605.2. Lineage (NCBI taxonomy): Eukaryota > Metazoa > Arthropoda > Insecta > Diptera > Syrphidae > Platycheirus > Platycheirus albimanus. Next base: position 13,490,346 of record OU696698.1, on the reverse strand, counting down.
ACGGATTGCAAATACTCACAATTTTAAATGTAAACTTTCAAACCGATAGAAGAAAAAAGCAAAGACAAAGACACACAAAAAAACTCAACTTTTCTAGACCAATTCCACCTTTCCAAGAATTCTATATAAAACCAAAAAAAAAAAAAAAAACGCGACCAACAACCAAAACCTAGAATATGAAAAGCAGAAGCCTAAGCATTGAACTCCTTTTATGAAAATAAACTCGAACGCAAATTTGCCAAGGACAAAACCACCTGTACCAGCATAATAATGCAACACCGTGCGGCATGTCCACCGCCACCACAGGCAGGTACAACAATTTTTAGAACCCAATCAAGAAAAAAAAAGCTACCACAACAACAAAGTAGAATAAGAAAATAAGAAAAAAAAAATTAAAGAACAAATCCAAAGTCCAACAATAGCCACTGCCAATCTTATAAAGGAACCTGCAAACCTGTTGGTTAAGTATCCATGAGGTTATTGTGTCTGGGAGCAACTTATTATTTATTTTCGTATTCGTTTGTCGTTCATCTCTACTTTACGGAACCGCTTGGGCATACAAAACTTGGGCTGAGAGATGATCGTTTTTTTTTTTTAATAGCCAGCTCAAGCCCACACCTTACCATCCTGCAAATTGAGCATCGCATACCTTAAAGAACAACCAACACTGTCATCGCCAGTATTGCCAGACGAAAAGATTATTAAGGAAAATTAAATGTTTGGGCTTACCAAATTAGGGATGGTTGTTGAAGTTGAGAAGGGATTGTCAGAACTGTTGAGCGAAAGGGAGTACTAAAGAACTTCTCTATTCCTTTGTTTTTAACTGTCACTAAGGACCTACCACTTTTTTTTAAGTATAGCAGTCTTCAGGTAGATACTTGTTTTAAAGTAGATATATCGTTCTGCCTTAAGATTTATATTTTATTGAATTTCTGAATACTGGCAACACCTATCCCTTCCGCCTGCAGGAGAGGGCGCGAAGATCATTTTGGGATCATGTAAGCTAGTGCCTACGATTTACGAGCTCTAGACGCTCTTTCGGACAATTCAAACCAAACCAGATCTTTTTTTTTTTTTTTTTGAAGTGAAAAGGAACTTCGGGCGGGGGCGGGGGCTGATGCTCTGCTTCAACACAATCGAAATGGAAATGGAAATGTAAATGGACCCGCAGAAACAAGTGTACTTCTGATGAAATGACCATAAGCGGTCCACACCACACCACACCACTAAATCCAATGCCATCCAGCCGCAGAAGCAGAGCGAGCGTGGTGGCGGTTGTTGTCGGCCGCCCATTTGAAACATGGTCACCACCAACACCTTCGACAGGTTAAATGAAAATGACCAACAACTACGTAGGTACAATTCACAAAACAAAAATAACCCAAACGTATCCGTATAATGAGGTACGAAACGAAACTACATGGTCTGGTCAGGTCTCTGATGGGCAAACGGAAAGGAAGATAGGAATTCCAATCCAGAAAATACATTTGGAGGCGGTAAACTGTATAGTTGGTGGCGGTGGCAGAATGTCGATTTTTGTTCCTTTTGTTATAAGCGCGTATTTTACATCGGAAAAGGAACTCAGTATATTTTTGGATGGAAGTTAGCATAAGCACAATGCACATATAGGTGCAAAACAACATGACGTTTAGGGTCTTAGGAGTTTATTAGACTTAACTCCGTTAGGTTTTATGAACCCCAACATTAAAGTTAAATTTTTATGAAGATAGCGCAAACAAAAATGTGAAAATATAGTTTTTAAAGAAATTGATCGGTGGGGTTGGTGTTGGCAGCATAGAAAGAGGACATAGAACAAACACCTTCAACTTGAAAATCTGTGTATGTGTATTTTTATACCCTATTCCATAGAATGGGTATATTGTATTTGGTGTGGAGTTTGTAACATAGAGAAATAATACCGTTAGGTATAGAAAAGTATATATATTCTGACTCAGAATCAAAAGCCTAGTCGATTTAGCCATGTCCGTCCGTCCGTCCGTCCGTCCGTCCGTCCGTATGTATACTCTCTAGAGATCGCAATTTTTGAGCTAGAAAGCTGAAAATTGGTACAAATAATCTTTGGTTCTAAGAATTTTAATTCGTGCAGAACTTGGTCATCCAGGAGCCTTAATTGGAGATGTAAGGCTAAGTTCTTGAGCCGGTAAAATCCGCCCACAAACACGCCCACAATCGTCATTTTTGATGAACAACCTCAATTTAGTAAAATTAAATTATGTTTAATGTACAATTACGATAAAATCATAACGCTAAAATTTTGCACACATAAGCTTTAGGTAAACTTTCTTCCAACTAAATAAAAACATTTCAGTTTGGGCGTGGCTGACGCCCATTTTTTATACGAATCAATCAATATTGTTTTTATAAAGTAACAATTGTTATATTAAAGCGAAAAACATTAAATTTTGTGGTTACATATTACTTGCACATAAACATCTTGTGTGTGAAATCAAAAAAATTTGATTTTGGGCGTGGCTTACGCCCACTTTTCACTAGAAACTATATAAAATTGTTTTTGCAAATAAACGGTATTTATAATGAATCCGCAAGCCAAAATTTTTCGTCTCTTAGTAGAAACTTAAATGTTTGTGTATGAAGAGAAATTTTTGAATTTTGGGAGTGGCTTTCGCCCACTTTTCATGAAAGAATGAAAAATGTTGTTTTAAAAATTTAAAAAAATTACCAATATTCAATTTAAGCTTTTTTCCCCTTCCGTTAGTTTTATGAAAAAAATATCTACGTTTTCTTGTGTAAATTTTTTCAATACGCCCTTTTTTAAAGGCGTGATTTTGATAAAATAACTTTGTTCAGGTAAGATCGCTTAAAAACTGCTCGATTCAGCTGTAGTTTTACACATATGCCTAAATACTGACTAATGATCAGAGCTTAGTTATTGCTTCAAATTTTTAAGACACGCCCAATTTTAAGGGGCGTTTTCGTCAAAAGTCATATAATGCATTAATTTTTTAACGTTTTTTAACTTTCGGTCGCAGTTTTGAAGTAAAAAGATGAACACTTAGATTTAAGTTCCTTGGTAACGTAGCAGAGTGTGGTTCAATAATTGTTAAAATCACCCATAATCGCTATTTCCATTCAAAATCTAATTTTTACAAATTTAAGTTTTGCCTTGTTTTGTTCAAACCGATCTGCAAGAATAAAATTGAATGTCACTGAGCTCATAACAATTGCCTTGGCAATAAAACGATTTAACTTTGGGCGTGGCACACGCCTTTTTTTTATTGTGCCAGCACTAATTGAACATCACACCACACAAAATTAATGTTATTGAATATTTTTCTGTCTGCTAAAGAAGAATTTTGTTTATGAAACTGGATCATCGGCTGGCTGCAGGAGGCGAACGCATACACATACACAAAAATAGGGAATAGGGTATCCAACAGTTCGTTGCAAAGGTACTGTAGCTCTCGCTTATGTTTTTTTTTTGGGAAGATCTCCTGAGCTTTTATGAAACTATCTAATTGAATGGATTCAAGAGATAGTTTTATAATTGTTATTGTTTACAGTCGTGTTCCTCAGGGCTCTCTTCTTGGACCCGTTTTGTTTACTCTATTTAACAATCTTTCTGTTTTTGTTCTTGGTAGCCTCAGATATATGGCCTGTCTAATGTCCATGATGAGTTTATAAATTTGTTTGGTCCTGAATTCTGTATTGTTAACAGAACACTGCACTTGAATTTTTTGCATAAATAACATTTTTACCCCTTTTTTTTAATATGACCCTTCAAACATTATCTAGAGATCACAATTGGAAAACCTTTTCAAATGCAACTTGATGGGTTTCACTCACCTTACAGTACCTCTACTTACAGTTACAAAATAAACCACCATAATTTACTCCACTTTGTTCGAAGATCAAATTTCTATTGACCATGATGTGCGCATCCATGAACAAGAGTTCAGCTTCATCAATCAGTCAATATAACCAAAATGGAACATGTACGTTGTATACGATGTTCCTATTGACCAGATTGAGTTACAAATAAAGTAATGCACACAAACATGCAATAGTTTGAACCTTGCTCGCTTTTGATGGACGTGATCATAATGCTAATGATTAATGGTCCATTTACATCAGTTAGGTATGTGGTCATTGGCCAGTGAAAGAAATTATAATTCAACTTGTTTTGATCGATTTAATTTGAAAGAAACAAAATGTTTATCATGAAATAGCTAGGTCAGAAATATTTTCAGTGTGCATGACCGTTATCTTAAGGATACCGTTTTTAACAAGTACTTTAACATTACCAAATTCATTGTGTTGAGGTTTATAAAATCAAAGAGTGACCAGAGTTTTTAAAGGGTGTTTTTTTGTAGAGGTACAGAAAGTTGAATTAATTTTAAAGATAATCGTGTGCCATTTTTATTTGAAGATGATATGGCACATGGCCGCCAATGAATATGGCTCGGATGCAGCCCAATCTTAAGGTCCAATTTTTGATCACTCTTTGCAGGTTGCATCATTTGGAGTCGTATATCGGCAATAACTCGACGAATGCATTTTTCCAAGTCGTCAATCATCTCTGGCTTATCGTTATGGACAAGAACTTTCTTGTGAAAGTTTTTCAAAATAAATTTGCACAATTCGCACGCGTTGTTCAGGCGTCAGTATATTCATGATGAAATGGCAAACCAAACTAATAACAAATCCCAAGGCAGATGGAAAAATAGCTGTAAATAAAAACACTGCTGGCATAAAGTTCTATATCTCTCAAAAAGACACCCTGTATTTTCCCCTGAACTCACACACAAAAATTACATCAAAGATGGCTGCGATTAATTATTGACAATCCATATCCTCATATCATTGCGTAATTTTAAACTTTGTATTCAGCAACTACTTAACATTACACCCAATTATACAATTTACATGTCCAGTGTCTGAAATCACATTATTTTCGCTCAAAATTGCAACCCACATTCACCTTTCCGCATGTAATTTCAACAATCACCGCTAACACGCCCTAAAATCAACAAATCCAGTCAATAAAGTATCACCACACTCCAAAGGAATTCAATTAAGTCATCACCTATCTTGTTGCACATGCGGACCCATGGACTATCATGTTCCACTTGACCACACCATTTGGAAACCTCAAACAAAAATCCTCCTCTTTCTTCGTCTTCGTCCTTCTTTGTCCGTTTTACTCAAACACATAACATTACAACATACAATCTCTTCTAATACCCATCAATTACTACCGCCCAACGAGACAATTAGACCCATAAACCATTCATTCGTTTCTCGTGGATTTGCACATTAGCTAGGCGAAATTTTTCTCCATAGGAGTTCTGATCCGATCCTTTCCTCCGGCCACCGCTGGATGGTCGACACACGCACAAAAAGAAACAACATACACAAACTTGCTCAAACTCATGCGTTTCACTTGTCATGCCATGCCAAAGGTACACTTGTCGAATCTCTGCGCCAACAAATAACCTGACCAGGAAATTACATTGCATTAAAGCCAACCCAAGACAAATACCGTCCGTTGGACCGGCATGGTTACTACGACGCGACAGACGGACGAACCCACCGACGACAGTCGCAAGGATCTTGTTTTCCCACACTGCACTCACTGACTGGCTGCGGCTGGGCTGAGGCTGAGGCTTGGCCAAACACAATAAACCATCATCCACAACTATTCATTCTCATCCTGCTGGGTATTTTATTGCCCCGCTCGCTCAACTATATGGCCTGGCTATACGGTTAAGCGGGCGTTAGGTATATGTTTTTATTTTTGTGAACACGTTTGGATTAGGACCACCCATCCGGTCATCCATGATAAATATAGTGGAAGAGATCCAAGAAAAAAAATCAATTAATAGGTTTGTCACTAAAAGTCATAACATTGGACCATTCTAAACACCTTACTGTTCTGCTTCCCAATGACGCAAACGACGATGACGCGACGCTACGCACGATGCAATATGACAAGCACTCCTGTCCAAGAACCTGACCAAAGAAGAACCACAACAGGTTCGGTTATTCAAATTAATCTAAAATTTATTTCGGTCGATCACTAAAACAAATTAAGATCTTTCAAACACAAAGAAGAAGGGGTTGCTTGAGTGAATCTTTTTTGTTAATGCATCGGACAGGTTAAGATATTAAATTTTGTCCCTGAAACAGATGAGAGTAATGACACGTTTTTGTCGCGTGAACTTGCTCATATAAGATTTTTAGTGTATTTGTGCGAAGACACAGTTGCTAAGATTAATTTTAAATAAAAAAAATCATCAATCGGGTAATATGGACCACTATAAATAACAATAATATGAAATTCATTTGGCAATCATCAGCGGCAATTGCAATAACTATCGTCTTATCAGCAATTGGAGTGAAAAGAAACTCAAAAATTCACATCCATATATGGTGAACTTAATAGGCCAACCTAGTCCATATTACCCTCTTTGCAGCTTGTTTGGTATGTGGAAGGTTAATCAGGACTTTCGAGATCATTTGTTGACCCATGTTCAGTGTTCACGTCTTTTTGAAGTGATAACGTCTAATAAATTGGAATATACGGGCATCGCGCACGAAAGAGTGTCACAATGTCACAGTCACGTTTCATATCTGCTTTGATATCATAGAAAGCCGATAAAGTGAAAGGGGGGCGTTGGATGTTTGGTGATTGTAAGTGGTGGTGAGGTGGGTGGTTTTGATGGGTGTGTATGTTTGTGTGTGTGTGGGGGGGGGGGGTATTGTCGGGAGGAATATAAATTGCCAAAAATGGTGGGTGGTTGGCTGGTGTCTGTAGGTAGGATGGGCGGTTGGCGGGGTTTGTGATTCGGTGTTGGGGAGTGTAGATGGGGTGGGTGGTTGGAGAGATACAACCTACACATGAAATGCTTTGCGAATTGGTTATCACCTAAATTTATCGTCTGTAAACCGACTTTACAGACAACCAAGTTTTTTAACCATGGTAAAGAAACAACTGCCCTTTGATCCTTTCTGCTAGGGTATAGGGCTAAGTAATTGTAAATGAAACTGAATAACTCAGTCGATTTAAATCTCATTTCCAAAGCTGCTCTATAAGTGTCGTACATCTTTTCTGCTGATCAATGTAAATATCCTTGACATGGCTATCTTCGTACCGCTTGAAAGACTTAAAATAGTCGAAACCATACGATTCTCAGAAACAAAATTTTCTCGCTACCAATACTTACCCCTGAGTTCCAAATCAAAAACATAAACATTGCCACTTTAATTTTCGTTTCTTTAGTCCGTCTTCAATCGGATTTTAAGTTTCAAAAATGCTGTATCACTTCGGAATATTGGAAGATCTGTTCGGACACGAGGAGATCCACCATACTCTACCACCTGATTCCCACTGGAATTTACAATCATCTTCTTTTTATTGTTATTATTATTATGGTGTTGTTCGGCAGTGCATCTTTGTGTTAATTTTCGGTGTCCTCCAGATTGGTTCTAGAACCAAACGTAAATTATGTTGTTAAGCCAGTTAATGTAGTGTTGTCCACAGGGAGTGATATCATCTTCTGCGATATGGGGACAAGGGACAAGCGAAACAGCGCAGCGCATCGGTGGAAGGATTAACATTGATAATTAAACACTGTTGACCATGAAAACACGCAAGAGCCGCCGGCGGCAGCGGGATACAGTGTCAGGTGGTGGCCCCACACAGTATACAATATTTATTTTGAGAAGATCAGAGGACATTCTATTTAATGGCGGTCGTTAATCGAACGTAAGTCAGGTTCAAGGTAAAGTAGGAAATGATGGGATAAATACTGTTTTTTTTTATCTTTAATTGATACTTTATCAGAACTGGATTTTGATAAAACGAAACATGCATGTGGAATTTTGGATGCAGTTTAAGAATTTAAGAATGTTATTGGGACATGAGAGTGTGATGGAAAGGAGCTTGAAGTGACTGATTAGGATTTTAAAAGACATTTTTCAGAACTTCATGGAGCCAAAATGTGATAAGAGATTGTTTTGGGTCACATGAGATGCTCCGCCCTGAGGATCTTAAGGACATATGGACACATGTCCTACTGAAAAAAAAAACATTTTGGGAGATATTGGATTACTCTTAATGGTGCAATTAAATAATTTTTGTAATAAGAAACAATAAAAAACTACAACGCACCTTAGTAAAGTACAAACACGCTTGTGCCTTATGACCAATAAAATTCAATTAAAACCAACATGCAGGCAAGGGATGCGGATGTGTCTACCCTTTTCGAATACAAATGCGAGCCCTTAAAAAATTACATATTTCCTCCTTCATTTATACATTTTTTTTGGTCACGTGTTAACATGCAATAGGCACAGGTAACACTTAACCACCCTCATCGTGTATGTAACGTCGATTAAAAAGGGATGTACCTTCTAGTTTTGTGTAATGAACTCCTATCTAAAAAATTACAAAACAACCCCAAAAAAGATGGCTCGTTACACACAATATCCAATCCACCCAATATGACTCATTTGTTTCACGGTAATTATTTCAATAGATACTATACCTACATCGTTCCATGGCACAACATACCCTCATCCCGCGATCAGCATTTTATAACACGAACATGAAACAGGTAAGCATTTTAAGTTCTTCGGCACTTCTTGGGGCAGTACAGAGCAGTACATCATATAGTCAGGCGGTATTAATCAAATGATGTTGTGTTCCAGTTCAGATAATGGACGCTCGCTCGATACACATAGAACATCAGATGGCCAGAATGCTCTGAATACAACCTATCCGAGGAGAATTATTAACACGCTACCCATCACAGAGCGATGGTGCAGTGTTCCTTTTAGTTAAGTGTAACCCCAAGGATATGAAATGTTTAAAACATGAATTATTATAGCAATGCTCTGCTTGATGGTGTGGTGTCATATGGCGTTTTTTGATGCTTAATTCGTTCGGCATGGTCTTTTGGGGTCAGTTTATTGTTTTCATTAAATATGAAAATAATTTCTAAAAAAATAAATTTGAAAGGCGGTTTTTTTTTGTTTGGATGTTTTGAAAGTTTAGGAGCTATAACAGGTGCCTCTCATAACACCGGATGCCTTCCTGAATAGATATGATTCAAATCCATATCAAGCAAATCCTTGAAAAGAAGATGAATTCATTCGTCGCAAAAACATAAGCATACCCATAAGAGGCCAGCATTTTTAGATTATTTCACATTTCAATATTGCTTGACACTTGACAATGTTGACAGAGGACACTTTATAGAGACAGTCACAAGCCCTAATTCTTGTGATCTTTTGTATGGTAGACTTTTCATGAAAGCACAGTAAACTTGTTTTTAAAAATTAAAGGTCCCCACAATCAATGTCAGCCAATTTTGTTCATACACAATATGAAAGATGGTTCTTAAAATTTGTATGTAATTTTTTTTTTTGTAAACATTTTCCATACGAATAAATTGGGGGGAGGGGCGTGGTTTTTACCTTTATTAAGTTTAAATAGCTTAAAACGACTCAATGCAGCTATAGACATATGCAAAAAATGGCTAACGATTAAAGCTCAGTTAGTCCTTTGATATTTATAAAAAAAAGTCTTAGGACACGCCCACTTTTAAGAGGCCTTTTCGTTAAAAGTCAAATATATGCATTAATGTTTTAATTTTTACTAAATTGTCGTTCGTGATTTTGACGTAAAAAGATGAAAAAATTGTGTTTGTTGGTTGCATTTGCAGGTTGAGATTCAAAAATTGTCAAGATACACGCACAATAGCCATTTTCCTTCTATTTTATTTTTCAAAATTCAAATTGCCTACATATTGTGTTGTTTTGCCAATCTAATCAAAAAATCGTATGTCACTAAGCTCAGAGTAATAATTTTGTCTTGGAAATAAACATTTTAAGATTTGGGCGTTACACACGCCTTTTTTATGTTTTACTTCTTTTTCCTGTCTGTTAAAGACGAATTTCATTTCAGAGGGTGCCGGACGACAACTTTTTATACGGTGCATGGAAATTTCACCAGATTTTTTGTGGAAAAAAACGCCAAACAAATTTCATACAAAATTGAGGTTTTTATTCTTACGAAAAATTTTCTGACAATCTTTCCCAAATTTGAGGCTTTATTCCAAAAAAATTTCCGACGTTTTTTCCATTTCCGTAAATGGAAAAAATTAGTTCGAAAAAAAATCAGACAAAAATGTACCTAAGCTTTTTTCCCTTCATTTTTCGGAAAAGAACCAAAAAACTGTATTATGAATCAAAATGCTGTTAAAATGTTATTTACAGTTAAGTAGGACATTCTTCTATTTGGGTAATATTTTAGGCAATATAATTTAGTTGCTTTCGGGAGAAGACAAACAATTTTTTAAGGTATTTTCACACTTTCCTGCTTTCCTCCACGCCCCGCATCTGGCTGAATTGGATTTAAGGTGTTTAAAAACAAAAATTTATGGAAACGCCCACTTTTAAGGGGCATTTTCGTCAAAAGGAAATATCTGAATAATTAATGATCCAATGTTTACAAAACTCTCTGTCACCGTTTTGAACTAAGAAGATGAGAACTTTGGGTAAATATTCCTTGGTCTCGTTGTTGGATATGGTTAAAAAAAAATTAAAATACATCCACAATCGCCATTTTCATTCAAAGTTAAAATTGTGTGTTGTTTTGTAATGAGAATCGAGCTGCGAGCTTAAAATTTTATGTCACTAAGCTAATATTAATGGTTTTTTCCATACAATGCAAAGTTTAAGCTTTGGGCGTGTCACACGCCTTTTTTGAATGTTCTAGCTGTAATTTAACAACGAACATACAAAGTTAATGTTGTTTTATTGTATCCTGTTTGCTAAAGTAGAATTTTATTTGTGAGAGTGGTAGACGCCAACTTTTTATAGGTACCTTACTCATGGAAAAAAACTTATGAAAATTCTGAACTTAGAATAAATTAAACAAAATGCATGCCTGGGTCGCACGTACGTGCTCGAATGTGTGACACTGGTCTTGAGGCTTGAGATTTTGATAAAAATAAATTTTTCGAAATCTATACATATAATAAAATTGTAACGGGTCGATGTCTGTACATTGAAGATATAGATGCAAAACTAATATGGGGAGTCTCTATTAGACCCACAGAAGCCAAAACAACCGTTTTTAGAATTTTTGTCTGTCTGTCTGTCTGTCTGTCTGTCTGTCTGTCTGTCTGTATGTTTGTACGCGCATCACGCAAAAACTACTCCATGGAATTGAACGCGGTTTTCGCAGAATTATTGGTAGTACGCCAACTTAAAATATAGGCTACATTTTATCGCAGGAAAATATATAATTCTGGTTGTTTTTTTAATATTGCTGCAATCGAACGTTATTCAATGAACTTAACGCAAAATTAAAAGATTTTAAGGAAGTTAGCGTCTCACATACATAATGGCGCTGGAAATCATAAAAAAAGCACCACACTTACCTACATATACATGAATAGAAATAAGTTAGTCGTTCTGAATAGAAGTTACATCAAAAACATCATAGATAGCGCTATTTACCACCATATAGACAATATCTCATTCAGCGAAAGCAGAAATCGAAAAATAATGTAAGCATAAAGAACGGTGAACGAGCAATACTAACGCCCAGAACTGATGAAGCGGAGATGCCATAAATAGCAGTATAAGGGCGTATCATCGTTTTGAAAGTGGGCATTCCAATCAGGTATATTGCTTCAGAACTTAAATCTCCAACTTTGCCATTTAAACCGTTATGATACTTCGAAATATTATTATACAGAAACCAAAAATCTTAGCTTTATTATACCACGCATACCCCCTATTTTGAACCGGTTGTGCAAAAACAAAAATATACTGAGATACCTATTTTATTCTAAAATCCACGCGTACGAAGTAGCGGGCAAAAGCTAGTTCTTAAATAAATACTTAAACTAATTTGAGCTGAAAAAAAGTAAACCATTTTTTTTTTTTTGATAAATTTGAATTTATGAGAATAAATTTATAAAAATCTGTGGAGCGGTGTTTAAGAAAAAAGTTTTTTTTTCAAAACATTTTTCAAAAAAAAAAAAATTCAAAAACGCCAGTTCATTGTTATTCAAGAAATAATTTTTGAAAAGATTTTATTGAGCAGTTTTCAAAATAAATTTTTTTTTAAGTTTAAAAAATATTGGTATATGCAGTATACATTAAGCTATTAACACCTTTATATGGTAAAATTTTCAAAGAATCTGTTGAGCCGTTTTCGAGATAGTCGAAAGCAAAACAAAAAAAAACGTTCCAATAGAAAGTAACGTTTTTAGACATTTTTAAAAAAATTTTCAGCCATATGATTGATACCTAACAAGCTACACTGATTTTTTTAAATCAAAATCGCTATTGCCGTTTTCAAGGAAAATAAGCTTTAACGTAGTACCTAAAGGTTATATGGCAGGTTTACTGTTATTTTTGGAGCTAAGAAAAATAAAAATTTCAATTTCCCCTCTGTACAATAGCTGCTCAGATAGGTTTATTTTTAATTGCACCAGAATCGACATTACATCACCATCAAAAAACTTTGATTGTTTTTTGAAAAAATATAATCCCACCCACTAGGGCGTGATTTTTGTAAGAAAAGTTCGATACCATTATTAAATTATTTTGCTTTTTTGTCTCAAACGAAACCAATGTTGTTTGTTACAAATGAACTTTAGCTCTCCCTTATGTTAAAATTAAAAAAAGTGTGCAATAAAGAAAAAAAATAAAAATAATTTTTTTTAACATTTTCTAGTTTTTTTTTCACAGTTTGGAGTTGAACAAATAAATTTTATAACTTTATTTTAAAAGAAAATTCAAAAATCGATTTCTGGCTTAAGGAACTGTAAGATTTTGGGGAATTCGATTAACATAAAAAATTTTGTTTCCAATTCATCAACAATAACAAAATTGGCAGTTTTACCAGAAAAAAATTGTGTTCAGTGTACCTAATTACTTCATTAACTTCATAAGGGGTAAACGTTTACTCTCATTCCAATTCGACTCGAGTAGCATTGTCATTTCTATGAACCTATAAAAGGAATATTCGACTTTTGTACTGACATTTTGTGTGTCAGCTGTGGCAAGAGTTTCATTCTATTTTAAATGCCCGATCACAAATATCAAAAGAAGGAATATCAAGGAAATGAACCTTCCACAAACTTAATGTTTTTGTCTACCAACTACCAAGGAACCTTCTAAACGAGGCCACTTACCTACTAATCGTCAGTTTCAATCTCGTTTCCAAAAATAAAGTTGAATAATATTATATCAAAATATAGATCTATATCTATCCAAACTAAACTGGAACCTCATACAATCATCAAAGAGGTATCTATCACCCAAAGCAAGCTGATTCAGCATCTCAGTTCATTCGAAAACTGTCATTAATACAAAACACACTTTTCTCATTTGCATAACCTTCGTCTTAACAAATCAGCAAAATGTTTCTCAAAACTCCCGATGACTTGGTTCCGATAACCGACATACCTAGTTCAAAATAATAAGATATACCTACAACTTGTCCAAAAGTATCTAATATCTTTTTTTTTTTTTAATCATTAATCGCTCTCACATGCAACCTGATTAATATTCAAAATAATTCTTTTGATTTTTTTCAAAATGCCGTCGCAAGCTTTGTTTCTATTTCTCGTGTTTTTGTTCATTACCAATTATTGGCGTCTGTGTTTATGGCCAATTCCCCGAAGACGTGTGAGCAAATCAAAGCTAATCTAAATCTCTTACCATATCAACGTGAACTACAGTGAACAAGCTTTTTCCAATGTTTTCTACCTGTCGCTGTCCGGCGAATGTGTTTTTAACCATATCACCCGGCGCGGCATTATTATGGTCGTAAACCGCAAAAGCCTTGAAATTTATTAAAATATTATTTTTTGTTTTCGTTCTGTTGATTTCCTTTGTCCAATTCCGCCGGATTATTAAAATCGAAATAAAGGTCTCTTTTGTGTCGCGCCACCTAATAACAGATACATTTTGATGGCCGATAAATCTTGAGAATAAAAATCAAAGAAACAAAGAAGCTCCTCTCCTAGATACAAAACTTCTTTGGATTGAAATTGAAATTTGGATTGGGATCGGGCATCGGAATCGGGATAGATACACCTCGATTATATTGATTTGTGTTAACGACACTTATGAGCTTTCTGCAGGTCGCAGGTCTTAGATGAAGAAGGTAGGAGGACCTGGGAAAATATTTATTTCTATATAAGCCAAGTTAATAGTGTGGGATTTATCAAATATGATGACCACCACGAAGAGGCTTTCCCGCTGGATCGCTACGCTGGCGCTGCCTGCTGCTATAGTGGTGATAGGATCGCCATATAAATTTACGGCATCTTATCCATCAAATCGGACTTTTTCTCGAGCTCGATGGGTTGCCCCAGCTCCAGTTCACCTATATAGAGGCCAATGTTCAGAAGCTAATCTGAAAATGAAGAGGGATATTATTTATTTCCAGGTCATGATAGGTGGTATCTTTGAGGCCCTATCTGAAGGTAATTTAAATAAAAACGTGACTAAACACCCAGTCTGACTTCAGTGGCTATATGGCTAAATGGGATAGCTTCCAAACAGATGATGATGCTTTTCTTTTCTTTGAAGCTTGCGAGAGAGGCTACCTGTACCTGTTTGCTAGGCTTAGTTTTATGGTTCTCATAATAAACTTGGGAGGCATAATCTATCCCAGGGAATTAATTTAATTGTGACTAAACTATCAGAAGGCAGTTTAAAAAATTTGGCTATTAATCAAACGAAATTGATACATTTTAGGGAATTTTGAAAATAAGTCAAAATCTTGGTTAGGTACATTTTGGTGTTCTTCAAGGCAGAGGAGGCATAAATATCAAATTACGAAATCGAAATTAGGCCTTTCAGTTGAGTCATATTATAATGATTTGGTATAGTGTCTTTTCTTATGGGTGGGTACCTAAGATTTTAGTCTAATTAATGAGTTTGACATCTGAGAACAGAATCTGGGCTTTATTGACATCGTATTGGGAAACAAAATAAATACCATGTCGTGCCTTTGATGACGGGGAAAAAAGATTTAAATCGGTAAGCTGAATAATAATAAAGGTAATAAATTAATAAGTTTGTGGTCACGATATCATCATCCTATAGCATCTGGGTATAGTGATTCATTTTGGATTCTTTTATGTTATTGGATTTTAATTTTGAAAAAATATTGAATAACTTAACTGGCGCCTAGTATAGTTTGAGAATAAAATATTGAATAATGTTTTTTTGATTAAAAAGATTTTTAATTGGTGTTCAACTTCTGGTAATGCAATTATTTAATTTTTGTTTGTTTGATTTTTAATGGCGATTAGTTTTTGTTCGAGTGTACAGTTTTCCAAGATGGTTGCTCTTGCATTTTTGCTGGATCATTGTTTATAAAGGAGCGATAAGTTAAGGCGCAAGCAAAAAAGTTGCGCGAACGTTCCAGTGGCATGAACCACGGAAAGAAGCTCCCTCGAACAGAGGCTGTTGTTGAATGCTAAAACTCATTTATTCAAGCAGATCAAACAAAATGCAGCCAATTTGACAGATGTATAGCTTCAGCAAATATGAGATCAATCACCTGTCAAAATTCGGTAATCCCTATTGGAATAAAGGTTGTCAATTAAAAAGTTAATATAAAAAGTTCAAGGAATTTTGCAAACACAAACACAAATTTAGTAGATCGAAAATCGTGAATAACAGATCAGTAGACAGGAGAGAACCTTTCGGCATACCACCATTAATTTGATAGCACGAATAGACAGCTTGTGCTAGTGCTGTTGTACAAAAGAAAAAAACCTATGCCTATGGAATAGGCCAGGTCATGGTAAGTGTATCGGAATACCACTGCAAGGTTCAATCCCTGATTCAACTTAAACCTTTTTTCAAAAAGCTACAAATATGTAGTTTCAGTTTCTTCTATTTCTCGAGAGTTCCAATAGCACACGAATGCTGAAAAAATGTCAGTCATTGGATTCACTTAAAACTGTCATTACAGCAATTTATGTAAATGTATACTTAACAGTTCTACAAGAAAGAACACTTTTTCCGAACGGTGTGGTGGAGATACTGATAAGATCAGCAGATTTGTTGGTTCCGACTTCTTTAAGTAGGTACTTAATCCTGCAAATGTCCGATTAGTGCGGATTGCGGAAGATCATTTTTGCCTCATCGATCCATCAACCAATTAATTTTTTGCAAGTTCGAGGGAATCATTACCTACATTCTGAAGTAGCAAAGTGTGTTGCCATCAATAGCATATAATTTTTCTCATGTGAGGTGACAATCCAAGCGAGAGACTGCACCAATTATTTATCACTTGGAACACGTTCAATTTTTGATCATGCAAGAAATGGATTTGTAAATCAGAGTCTTGCAATTCGTTCTAACTTTTTATTATGAATTTCTTCTTCTTTGGACATTTTTTGTTCCAAAGCATTGGCAGAATGGACTTCAAAGACTTTGGATAGAAATGTACGAAGTCAATTTGTTCTCCGTCAAATTACGGAGTTCAGCTAGATTCTTCGCTAAATGTTTTATTTTTTGACATGATAACGTCTAATAATTCGGTTTGGAATATATGGGCAGCACGCACGAAAAAATGTCACAGTCACAGTCACACTGACGTTACCTAGCTGCTTTGATAGCCTAGAAAGTCGTTAAAGTGGGAGTGGAGGGTGGTTGGGTGGTTGGTTGTGGTGGGAGTGTGTGTGCCGCAGGCGAGGGGGGGGGGGGGTAGTGTCGGGAAGAGGAAAAATGGTCGAAAATGGTGGCTGTTGGTTGGTGGTTTTATGTGGGGGTGGTAGGTTGGTGTTTGGGTTAAGAGGTGAACAAAATACAAAAATGGTGGGTGGTTGTAAGTGGGGTGGGTGGTTGGTGGTTGGAGAGATACCTGCACATGAATTGTTTTGTGAACTGGTTATCACGTAAAATTATCGTCCGTAAACCGACTTTACATACAACCATTTTTTTAGCGAAAACTTAATAGCGCGGGTATCAATGAAATGCTCCCAAAAATACCCAAAAATACCCCCAACTAAAAAAATGTTGCCTAAAACTAGAAAGGCCAATATACGGGAGCTACCGTTGAATCTTTTAATATTTGAAATGTAGATGCCATCCCTTGTGCGCCATGAAAAATATCAGTGACAACCTTCGTTGGAATGATCATATACTTGAGGTTGCCAAGAATGCGGCAAGATGCTTAGGCTTTCTTAATAGATGCAAGAAGTTTTTCACCCCTTCGGATCTCATGTTTCATGTCTTTCCTTATTTTACCGGGTCTGTTACAAGAAATACTCACTCGAATTAGCCAGCTGCGTTCCACCCCTTAAACATTTCCCCCGTACCACCCGCCTTGTTAGGAACGCTCATCAGTTTACACTTGCACCCAATTTCGGACGTACCGTGAAATAAAGGGATTCTTTCTTCAGCCGTACAACACGAATGTGGAATAAATTCTGATTTCGTTTGCTGTTTAGAATTTTAAGAATTTTTTTTTTTCAAAATCGTTTGAACAGTTTTTTTTTTAAAGCTTTACGAAAATATATTCCAATTTTTTTTTAGTATGCCAAATAAATAAAAAAATATATTAAACCATTTTTGGAAAAAAAAAATTAACTTTTTTCTAAAAATCTCAAAAAAAACTTCATTTGAAAAATGTAAGAATTCATTACATTAAAAATTTCATCGAAATCCGTCGAGTGGCTTACGAGAAAATCTGATTTAAAAAAAACCGGTCCTTTGGGATTTACCATTATAAGTCTTTTCCTGAAAAATCTATTCCAACCAAAACATAAAATTTGCACAGAAAACACTATTCAGAAAGTTTTATCGAAATTGTATAAGGAGTTTTTGAGACAAATTAATTTTTCACTTAAAATCGTATGGCAGGTACCGTTAGTTTTAGAGCTAGAATGTTAATTCCAAAAACCCATCTGTATGATGTACCAAGTTTGAAGCAAATCGGTCGAGCCGTTTAGGCTGTAGGTTCCGATACAGATGGACAGACAGACAGAAAGAATTGTCGGACCCACTTTTTTCTACTTCGCTATTACCGTTATATCATGTATATTTGTATATTATGTTTCATTGCCCACAAAAAATTTTTTTACCAATGCATAACTTTTCGTACCTTATCGCAAGTAAAAAGAGTAACTGAAAAGAATGCAACGGCGCGCGTCTAATAGGAAGCTGTAAGGAACTATACCAAACAAAATTTAAATGGATTCGTTACAACCGTTTCTACCTTATTGTGGCCATTTGAAAAAACGACGTTAAAAACACATCTACGATATTTGCATTTTAAGCCAAAAACTAAAATTCCAGTTGAATATTTCACACAAAGTTTAATCAAAATCGTTGGAGCCGTTTTTGAGCAAATATAGGTTAGGTTAGGTTAAGGTGGCTGTCAGTCAACGACTGACACACTTAGACCAGATACTAGGTCCATTGTGATACCACATATGAAAGTGAGGCACTACCTCACTAATTTTAAAACCAATTGGAACTTTTAACAAAGCGATGGAGACAGTGGATGTCTGTATGAGTTAGGTCATTGATATCGTTGAGGACAATACAACTGGAAAATGCAGGACATTTCAATGGTGAAGTAAGAAATAAAATCTACAAGTTGACCTCAACCTTTTAATTTTCTTCGTGAGAAATTCCTCAGTGGCAACCCTAAACTATTGCTTAGAATAATATCCAGTGGAGAAACAATATTAAGAAAATTGTTGCTACAATCTATTAACTATTATAAAGTGATATTAACAGAACTATTAGTTTATAATAATTTAAATAATACGAACATTTAAGGTAAACACATTATTCCAGCACGATGGTATCTCTATTTTCGAGTTCTCTTAAACTTAAATAGTTAAGCAAGTGATTGCTTTTCGCACTAAAATCAACAAAAACAAAACCATCTTCTCTTCATATAAACAAAACGTAAACAAAGAGAGCACAACATTACAAAGAAGATGAGTTATAGTCTCTTCCTCTTCCTCGTCCATGCAACTTCTGCAGAAGTCGTTCGAGAAGACACCGAGTCTAATAGCATGTCTGCCTATAAGACGGTGTCTGAACGGCTGTTGAAGGTATGGGGGAACCACCTACATAATATGCTATAATATGAAGTTTGAATAAAATTAGTCAAGCAATTAGGGCTGTAGCTTGACCTGAATATGCACACAGACGCACAGACAGATTGGGATCTAATTTAGTACCAAATTGTGCTCTTATGAATTTCAGAGGCAAACAATTAAATTTTGCTTATAATTAAATTATATCTTGCCAAAAGGGTGCATTGCATTCACAAAATCCCAAAAACTCACTTTCAAACAACTTTGACATTTAATTTTTGTATGAAACTTCAAGCTATTCTAATTTGCATAAGGTTCCATAAGAACACCATGCATGTCAACCGAACCAAACCAACCAGAAAACCCTCAGAGCCTTTTAAAGTTGGTTAAAAAAAATAAGTCTCCGAGGGACCTGTTGCCATTTTTGGAAAAACTGCGACAGATTTAAACCAAATCCACTCGGGACCATGTATTTCTAAACACAAAATATGGATCGCTGAACCGCCAGCAATGAATTGTTTAACCAAATTTATAAAGTCTACAAATGGGCTAGCCTTGATGGCAAGCAAAGCAAAAAAAAAAGTATCTAAACCTATAAAACAGCCAATCTAAACTTTGAAAAAAAGGTTCCCGTCTATACGATGTCAGTATTATTTCGCATTTGAAGTTCAAAAACCTGAAAGATAGTTAAGTCATATAAAAAGATACAAACACATCTACGTGTAGGTGCTGCATTAAACTCCAAAGCAAACGCATGACTCATACAGACCCGCAGACGTCGATTAAGCCAACAACAACAACTCATATAATAGACATTTGGCTTTTAGCGACGTCGACAACGACGAGCGTCTCTCACTTTCAGGTATATACGACGCGATGCGATTTGAAATATGCACAAGTCACTGCAACGGAAAAATAAATAGATTTAGATAGATATTGAACGCGAATATGTTGCAGATACGTACCTACAAGAAAAACCTATCTAAAAACCCCTTTATGCCTTTGGGGCGATTGATGTTTGTGACGTTGCCACCATCAGCGGTAACACTCTCTCAGACCTCCAGAGTCCAGATGGATTTTGGATGTAGGTACAAAAATATCTATCGTATCGGTCGGTGGTGTGGTGAGGAAATCTCGCGCAGACAGTTTCTGAAACTATATACGACGACGAAAAATAAGGTGCAGTCAGTCAGTCATCCAGACGCAATTAATATAACAGCCTCGCATGTTGTTGCACAGGTTCGGCTATAAGACGACCAACAAAACAACCCGAGACGAGACATAGTTTTCCATCCATCCAGCCATCAACCATCAGGCTTCTATTGAGTTCCTATGTCAATCATATGGGCCACAGCTCTACCAGCCACTTGAAGGAAAGTGGCAGTGTTATGCTATGTGCTGTTGCTGTGCTGCACTGCGTGTATACTCGATTAACTGCCAAATTTATTAGATTTATTCCGTCGCCAATTGTCTGACAGTTTTGTTCCATTTAAGGAAAGAATTGAAAACCCCCCGGGAGAGAGGACACGAGTGTGACGAGGAAAGGGCCAGATGAGAGCGGTCTATACAAAAAAGTTTGACCTCTCTACTTGACCTCGTCGCCTTCGCTGCCGCGTTCAATGTTCTTTATTCATTTATTTGGTTCGTTCCTCACGGCTCCTTGCGAGTGCTGCAACTGCGACTTCGATGGAGCAGAATAATCCCCCATCAACGTCTTATCTTTTCGCAAAATGTGTCTTCCTGGTAGCTGATGTTGAAGCTGATGCTTAAATGAAACTTAATGCCCCTGTGGACTCGGACTGTATTTTCACGCACTCACGACTTATTTCTGCACCAGCACATCGTCCATCGAGTCCATCGAAAACGTTGCCGTGTCGACTTGCTTGAACCATCGACATGGCAGCTTCTTTAAGGATTTTTCACTTAGCCGCTCATTGATCTGCATATGGAGCATGTCAAAGCTAGAAGCTAGATAGACACCACACAGAGGCTTAACTATTATATGGGGATACCTAAGTATATGTAAGGAAAGGGATCACACAGTTCGAAACAAGCAAGATCGAAAAAAAGAAGTGTGCTCGTTGGTGCAACTGGCTACACTCTGCGGCACATGTCGTGATGTTGATCATCGAAGGGATCATCTCGGACCAAATTTAGGTATATTAAGGAGAGGTTTTTTGGCCACTAATTGAGCTAACTATACGACTATACTCTAGTGAGGAGTACTTTGTACAGGATATATTGAGGTTGGACAATATAAGATTGTTGGTTTTGGTTCGTACAAAACGAAGTCGATCCATTTGTTTGGGTTTAAAATAAGTATTCCTTCCTAACTATATACTGCCCCCGATCAGAGATGACATTTGCGATTTAGATTGTGAAGACAGATGAAGCAAGGTTCTTCGTGGCTAAAACCTATTTGGCAAAAGGACAGTGTCAAAATGAGGTAAATGGGGTTGCCGGTTTGCATGTAACTTGCAAATTAGGACAGTTGATTGGGACGGAAGTATAAGGTGATGATGACCAAGAAGTGATAATGGCGAATTGTCACTTGATTTTTTTTACGATATAAACTCGCCACTTTGTGAGGAGCTGTTTCACAGTTCGAGGGGTTATCAACAATACCCGAAAAAGATCTTAGAATTAGACTATACAAATTTAGAGTAATGCAGTGCATACATGAGGTCTTCAGATACAGAAAATCGTATCCATCTACAAAAACTTCTTTCTCATCTGAGCAAACCCAGAAATGAAAAATTAGATATTTTGAGTGACTGAACGGTTTTTTCAGAGTTTAAGAGGTTACGTTTTTTGTTGTGTCGAACAAATCATCAATGAAGGCAGTAATTCATGGCGTAGAAGTCAGTGTTGCGGTCTTACTCATATCCAGGCGGTACCCGATTCTACACTCAAAAGTTTTTTAAAGGGTTCCCTTACAGTCTTTCACAGAGGAGTGTCAAATCATCACTTAACACACTCCACTCTTCATGGAACAGTTTCGCGAAGATTCAGATGGAACTTCTAGTATGTACGAGTTGGTAGCCAGTGTTCAGCTGATACTTTCTAGAAAGATTAGGCTTAAAGCCAAGAACTATCAGCTTATGTGGTTTTATATACTAGATAGTCAAGCTCACTAAGTTGGTTGATGCTTCCCATGACTTCATTTTGCATTTCTGGTGCACTTTTGGCTTACAACCCAGCATGTGCTCTTGTGCATCGTTGAAGGAATGCATTTCTTCTTATCTTGACCAAGCATATAATGTTGAGGTGCCTCGTATCGGGCACCTTAACATCCAACCAAGTTCTACAGATGGGTTGGAAAACAAGTCGTGTTTCCCGGCTTTAAAGCGCGCGGCTGAGGTGCTTTTTTACCAACAGCTCTTCATGGACGAGGTCTCCGTATCTCCAGCTGAACTTCGTCTTGATAGAGTGATGGACTCACGGTGTCCACATGTTAGTTTTCGCCATTTTAAAAGTCCGCAGATGTGTTCTTTCTAAATTCTCAGCAAGGGCTGTATATCGATAACCAGATATTCCGTATTTATCCCGACATGTTTCCGCTTTTAATTTTTTACCCCTGCTTGAGGTTTCTACACCTGCGTAAGATCGTTCAAAAATCGCCTCTACCATAGCAGTCATCAATAGACTCGAAGACTGGTTTTGACGTACCGACTCCTTCTTTTGCTTTCCGAAAATTGAACGATCTGCCTCTCTTTTCTGTCTGTAGAATACCCCAGGCAGCACTGGTTCTTTGCCTGCAGAAGGGTTCTGTTCGAGACTGCTGTTTCGTTAGGATTTTTTTCTAGTCTAAAATAATGAATTACATTTAGTCCCTATGTGGATGATTTCTAGACCCCTACTTATGTCGCAAAAGCCTTACATTTTCCTCCACATCGATATGAGCGCTGTCTTGTTGTCTAGAGCATTTGCCATGTAAGAGTCCTTGCAGTTTTTCCTCTCCATTGAACCATTGTGTCATCACCACCTCTTTTCTATTCCTGGATGGCGGTAATGTTTCCCCTGAGTTCATTCGAGGTCCTCAAATAGTTCTTCCTCCTCGCCCGCCGTGTTTCAGGTCCTGACATACCACGTGCAGGTCGCAAATTTGCTGTTTTCGTTTTCCTTGCTTGGATCGTAAACAGTTATCCATCTTCAAGGCTTTAGAATGCAAAAACTAAAAAGTTGTTCGTTCCATAAAAGCTGTTTAGGAATTATTAATGGGAGAAGCGTTACGACTAGGTACGACATCTATTTTTTTTTTTCGATCAAGTCAAATTACAACTTTTCTTATAACGGACCCATACAAAGTACCTAGCCAAGCTATAGCAAATTTGCATTCCAGTAATCTTTCTATCGACCAGTGTATAACTTCGGCATCTTAAATCACCCACATCATCAGGTGATTCATGTGTAAACCATTGAGAAAGTCCACTTGAGCTAGATTCAGGTTGGAATTCTTCTATAACGTTCAATCGATACTACAGCACACTCCACTCCATATACCTTAGATACCAGACTTGACCAGTCCAGAATAGAACGCCGCACCGCCGCACCGTGCCGCACACTTGCCAAATCATGCGTCATACCAGTTTCGATTTTTTGCAATGTTTTTTTGTCGCCTTGCAAGCCAGAGAGCCACACCACGTTTTATTCTCGGGCGTGGTGTGGACATCTCAAACGCCATTCCATACCAAAAGACGCTTGAATCCAGTGCCTGGTTTGCTGTCTGTCTGTCTGTTTGTATGTCTGTCTGACTGACTGTCATCGGAGGAATTTCTCACTCATGTATCGCTAATGATTTCATTAAATATATACGCAACTGATATTGGAATCAGCGGCGAATTAAGATAGCTCAGAGCATAGAGCTGCTGGCACTGGCACTGGCATGCCAGCCACGTCTTTGGAAGTCCTCGAGCTCGCTATAGCACTATTATAAGTGCTTGAGAGAGTGCTGGGGTGTGAAATAATGATGGTAAGCCATAAATCGTTTGACGCCTAATACCAAGTTCCATACGCACTGTCACAGCATAAATCTTCAAACCTGCACCTCAGTTCTCTTTCATCTCTCCAAGCTATCTGTATTAGGAATGGCAATATTACCCAGATATAAGCCTTATACTAGTGCTCATTGCAATGTTGGACACATGTGCTCGCGGGACACACACAAAATGTACCGGTTTCTGGTGTTGTTTCCAGTGTCGAGTGTCCGATGTCCACCATCACTGCCTGTGCTCCAAAGTGCGATTGCGAGCCATCCAGCAAGCATTAAAAGCCAATAAATTAATAAATTATCACATTAAAATAAATTGCATCTAAATGTTCTTAGATTCACATTAATTAACCAGAGATTGAATGATTTATAGGCAGATCGAGTGTCGCCTTCGGAGTATTTTGCTGCGGATCGGACGGACGCACCATGGATGGTGATGGAGATGCGACGGACGCGGACGCTTTCTTGGCTTCCTCTAACATCATATACGTCGTCGGTATCTAGGCGTATATGAGGAAGAGAAGATGGTATTCGTCCCGCAACTTTTTTGTGGTAACAAGTGCCTCTGTGGGGCACGCATCAAACAGCAGCAAGGAAAATATTTGCAACATAACAGAAGCACATTTGCCACAAGGGTTCCCACTTTTTGAAAGCAGTTTTTTTTTCATAAATAAATGGGGCATCATCGGTGCGAATATTTTGGCTGAATGCATTTAATGGATGTAAAAAAATGTTATCAAGGTGGTCTTAAAATAAAATTAGGAACCAATACAATTTCTTATTCTTAAAAGAATTTGAAAAAAATACATTTTATGCACTTCTCGGAGTCACTCATAGATGGCGTTATTGAAATAAAGTACATTTTTAGACTTAATGCTAGACAATAAATAATTGCAATTTTCATTGCACGACTAGGTATTGAGTTGCAAAGTGGTACAATTTGCAGATTGATTTTTTGGACAGGATTAATCCTTTTCAGATACACAGTACCATTTTTCTGCGACGTTAGAATGGCTGTCTTTGGTATAACCTTAGAATAGGCTCCCGCTAGCAACTTACTTCCTTACTTGCTTTGGCTTAAATAATAGCGCACTCACCAGCAATTAGCGATTCCCATAGCAATCACTTGAGCTATCAAACTGTTTCGTGACAAAAGTTTTAAGTGGGCGCCTGACATTATGCAATGTTAATTTAGATTCCCATATGAGGCTACAAAGCATGGCACAATGAGGTCACCTAGTATGAAGTACTGTGTTATCTGTTCTATCTCACTTTCCCGCTGGCTTAATAATGTGTGTATATTCAAGCTTTTGTCTGTTTGTCGTGACGCATTTTCGTTTCATCGAGTTTCAATCACATAGATTCTAAAGAAGTGTAGGCTTGAGCACTAAAATCTATGTTGCCCAAAATTTGTGCAATTCTCGTATACACCAACCTAACCAGTACCATTTTTCTGCGAAGTTAAAATAGCTGTTTTTGGTTTGAACTTAGGTCAGGCTCCCGCTAGAAATTTCTTGTCACGTAACAATTTGCTTGCTATGCTATATTTTCTTCCTTAGGCTTAAATAATAGCGCGCTCACCAGCAATTAGCGTTTCCCATAGCAATCACTGAGCAACCAAACTGTTTCGTGACAAAAAGTTTTAAGTTGGCGCCTGACATTATGCAATGTTAATTTATGTTCCCATAGGAGGCTACGAAACATGGCCCAACGAGGACACCTCGTATATTACATACTGTGTTTTCTCATTCTCCCGCCGCGCCCGCGGGTTTAATCCAAAGAGTTTGTCTTTTTGTCGTGACGCATTTTCGTTTCATCGTGTAATGACTTGAAACTCACACTATCGCAGGACTATAAGTAGAATTATCATCGATGGCTAAGGCCAAACAAATTTTTCCGACTGCTAATCCTCTTTAATTAAAGTTCGTCTGATAAAAAAAAATTTAATCGCCAAAAAAACTAATTTTTTAAATCATGTATTCTTTAAAACGAAGTGGGAACTCTGGTGGCCACCTCATCATCACCACATCATCCTCATACTATCGTCATGATCGGCGTCATCTCATCTCATTGATTGCCAATTATACGGTGTGTTGGAGTAGATGGCATGTCTTAATCGGTGACAGGGCGGATCGTTTAAGATTGACGAACTAAACGGTAAGTTGGACAGACGTTCAGCCCGCAGATACACACATATCATGCAAGTGCTGCTAAATTCAATGTTGATATTTTTTTTTGTAAAATACACACACATCCGTCCAAGCATCAGCTAAACCAGTTTAGTGCTGTTGTGGTCACTGGGGCGGCGGCGCGGCGGCAAATTATTCAAATTTAATGGTCGATTAAAGCCGATCTTGTAGTGATAAGGTCCAAGAAGGCCCCCTTTATTATTTCATCTCACACAAGATTGAGATGGATCGAAGAAATCGATTGAAGCAATGTGTAGTCCGCCGCGCCAGCCATGCCTCCAAGTCATGGGAATTTCTTCTTCCATATGTATGCTTGAAGATGTGGTTCCGGAGCACAATTTGGCTCTTTGTTTTGCGCGCCACTTTATCTAGATTACGCGGTCTGGGGAAGTATGTTTTTAACACATCTAAGAATCCAAACTAAGCTGCTGGGTCTGACCACCAGCGGCGGCCGGCGCGCGGCGGCATCGGCTTAAGTGGGCCTCTAGCTTTACACAAAGCCTAATGATTTGGTCTATATCGTTACGGTGGGCGCAAACACAGTATTTTTTTTTGGAGGGGGGTCGGGGCAAAGTTGTTTTTTCCCATGAAATATGGCGTAACCTGTTCGGAGTAATAATCTGCTAATCGGTGGAGTTTATTGGGTCCTCTAATTAATTGGAAACACAGTTTGTTCTAATTTATTATTTTTTGGAATTTTGATTTCTTCAGATGATGCCGCCCCGACCATGTTGATGGGAGTGTGATAGGCTTTGTTTTCGTTTTGTGTTTTTTCTTGTGGTATTGTGACAATCAATGGATGTCGAAATTTGATGGTTAATTAGATTTAAATCTTAATTTTATTCACAACATCGAATAAAATGTCTCGGGGATCTGTTTTTGGAGATATTTATGGCAAATTTAAATGACATTTAACGATAAGTTGAAAAAATAATAAAATTGTTTTGGAGCGTTTAGTAACGGCCGTTGGATTTAAATAATAAAAGAAGTTACGGACACGAACAGGTAGTATCTTTTGGTGGCATTTAGTTTTGTCACAACAAAATGGTTATATTGTCACGGTGAGGACAAAGAAGTTAAGATTGATTTAATCTGTCAATGGAACACCAACAAGTCCGGGTTGATGGTGGTAAAATAAATTTGTCTAGGAAGTAATATTAAACGTTCTTTATTAAGCTAAAAAATTGTTATTGTGTGTGTTCAGGTGATGAAAAAATATGACGAAACTTCTCATACTTGCGACAACAATACAAGCATTTTATATCTTGGTCAACAATATATGTGAACTTTCATCATACAGCCTAACCAAGGACTGTCCTAAATTGAGTAATAATTTCTAAAAAAAAAAAAAGAAGTGTATGGAAATTATGCGAGAAAATGTTGTTTTTAGAGCAAAAAGACCCAAATATTTTATTATTTTTGTAAGCGATTGTTAATTGCTAAGTTAAAAACTTTGTCATTTCTCCAAAGGAAATTTAAAATTAGATCAGCAGCAGATGGACACAAGTCATCCAATAAATGTAGCTTTTCATCTAAGAGAGTAAGCGGGGCAAAAACAAAAATCCACGATTTCTTGCAAAAACTAAAAAGGCAATACGGTAAGGCGGCCTAGTTGGGCCTGGGGGCAAGTTGCACCACCAGAATTACTCAAAAACCTCAAGAGCAAAACACAATTTTTGTAAGCTTGATTGAATTTGGTGAAGAGTAACCATAACCACGAGCTGAATATTGTGTTTTTGAGAACAAAATATTACTTCTGTTGGTCATTAATTGGTCTAACAAAGCCCATTTACTGGCCCAACTTGCCCCACAAGTCAGACAACTTGGTGCAAATTCATTAATTCAATTATATTTCTTCTAATATGTGAGAAGAAAGACTTAAAATAAAATATGTCCCAACTAACCCTACACTACCTGAAACATTTGAAAAGTTATTGAATTATATTTGTGTAGAAGAATATCAATATCGATTCATTTTAATGTCTATCAGGTTGAAAACACTTAATTTTTTTAATATTTTTCCTAGAACAATACAAAGTTTTTAAAATAAAAAAATAAAATGAAAAGAATTCCAAACGAAAAAGAAAAAGAGTAAACTGTTATAATTTTTACTTGGAATTATAGGCATGTTTGGACTAGTCAAAAAAAATTGAGATAACAAGATACCCTATAACGGTATACCTGCCATACAATTATGTATGAACAAAAAGTTTGATTTTCTCGAAAACGCCACATAGGATTTTTATAAAAAAAAAATTTAGGACAATTAATCTTTAAGTTAGAATAGATTTTTCGATATTTTTCTTATAACGGTACCTACCTCTCATACACCCGTTTTTTTTTTTTATTAGGTTTTCTGGTAAAATGTTAATCCAATTTCAGTAAAAATTTGAATGCAGGAAGCTTTTTAAAATTAAATTTATGTTGCGTTTCAAAAAATTTTCAAAAACTTTTTTTTCGCGATTTTTAATAAATTTCTGAAAAAAATGTTAGTTAACGAAATATTTCGAAAACGGTTGGGTAGAAATTTTCAGAGAGGAACACTACAGAGAAAAAAACACTTTCAAAATATTTCTTCGAAAAGTTTTTCAACAAAAAAAGTTAAAAAAAAAAAAAAACTAGTAGAATGATTTTCAGTATTTTTACATCCGATTATTAGGTATTATAAGGCAGGTATGCATTCGTAAACAAGAATTCCAACAATCAAAGATGATATTTTGATGATAGACAAGTCGAAAAAGTGGGTCCGACAATTCTGTCAATCTGTCTGTCTGTTTGTCCGTCTGTCTGTATTGGCAACTTCCTAAACTGTTGGACCGATTCGCTTCAAACTGGGTTCTTTTCTGGGTATTATTATGATGTCCTACAGAGGGATTTTTGGAAAGCGCATTCTAGCTCTAAAACTAACGGTACCTGACATACGATTTTTAGTGAAAAATTGATTTTTCTCAAAAACGACCTCTAGGATTTTGATAAAACTTTCTGAATAGTGTTTTCTGTGCAAATTTTATGTTTTGGTTGGAATAGATTTTTCAGGAAAAGTCTTATAACGGTAGCTCCCATAGGACCTGCTTTTTAAAATCAGATTTTCTCGTAAGCCACTAGACTAATTTCGATGAAAATTTTTAATGTAGAAGCCCTGTTAATGATAAAAAATAATACAATTTTTTAAATTAAAAAAAAAAAAGTTTTTTCGAGTTTTTTTTTTTTTTAAATAAAATCAAAGTTTTTTTTCTGATAAAAAATGCAAAGTGCTAGAATTTGGCATTAAAAAAAAAATTGAAATATATTTTGGAAAAGTTTTTCAAAAAAACTGGTCGAACGATTTTGAAAAAAAATTCCTTTAACTTCTAAACAGAAAACGAAATCAGATGGTTTACTTCATTTTTTTTTTAAACGTTTTAACTATTGATTTTTAAGTGATCAATAAAGTTTCATATGGTTTTTCCCTCTTTTTTCCAAAATCTCAAACCCCTGCCTAGACCACTGTCTCACATACCTAGTTTTCCCAAGATTTTTCGAAATATTTTTTTTTTTCAAAATACATTGTCACATTCAGATAGAAAAAATAAGGATTCCATATTTTTAGAAATGAACCTTTGTTTCTTCAAAAAACTCTTTTAACTCTTTTTTCGACGTCAATAAATAAATTTAATACTCTCACTCTTCGTCCTTTCCCTTATACACTTATACATTACCAACTTATAAATTCGTTACCGTTTCTTGAGGTTCCCTTGAATAAGATAGCTTCAGTTTGTACAAGGAATGAGTAAGAAGGTATCAAGTCCGATCTGTGGGGTGAATATTATGTCCAAAGCAAAAGCCTCTCCATTCTCCTTGTTACAAAAAGACCTTTGAAACAGTGATGCCAATATTTTTTTTACGATTTCCCCCTTTTTGTCCAAAATACAGAAATCCTTAACCTCTGGACGTACCTATTAGTACACATAATTTCAATTAATGTCGTCTTAGAAGCGACAGATTCAAGGTTCTATTCTCAGGAAAAAGTGTTTTTACTGTTTCACACAACTTGGTTCAAGGTCATTTGATGTGATTGAAGCCTTAAATTCTTACAGATATTCCAAGCTCAACGTCATGCTCTCCCGGTAGCCAAAAAAGACATCCACAAAAAAAATCCAAGAACTTCACAACGCATTTAAAACCTAGGTACATACCTGGTAACAGAATTCGTTAAAAGTTCAATAACCAGAACTATTAAATCATCATGGAAACATCGACATCTTTGAGAACCTTATGATCTTAGCTAACCAACTCAGCTTAATGGAGGCATTCTGTAGCTACCACTTAGTGCTTAGAGGCAGCGTCTATCCTATTCCTTGAAAAACCTTTTAGACCATTTTTCTTATTTCGAAACAAAAGTCTGCAACTTTTGCAACAATATTTAACCTATATTTTTCGCAAGACCCATACAAAAGGAACTTCCCCTCGATTTCAGACAAAAAAAAAAAACCAACCAAAGCAGGTTACTTTCCACAATGTCAATCGAGTCAAAGTTATAAAATCTCGATGAATCAATCGACAACAATGCTATGGAGTCTTAAAGTTTTTTTTTTATATGATTTATTTATTTAATTTTTTATATATTTTTCATTCAAAACAAAAGCACTGATCGATCACGACTTCTCTCTGCGCACATTGTTATTAAAGATGCATTTATTCCACCCACAACAACTGGCGAGATACTATTTTTGTGTCTCTTATATGTATATGTATGGCTAAGACGACACGACGACGACCGAAGCGACAACCGGCGACGAGAGGGTTTCTCCAATCCTTTCTGCCTTAAATCACACTTGCAGACTTCGTCGGAACATCGATCGTTGATTTTAATCCCTCGCGCTCAGTTAATTGCAAGTCTCCGTAGATCACGACGAATCGACTACGCGATGACGACGAAGAAGACGACGACGTAGTTTCGTCGTTGTCATCGTCCATCGAAGTCTTACAAAATGGAGAATAAAAAAAAAAAAAAACTCCATTCGTACCTATATAATTTATAAAAGCAACTCAAAAGATGACATCTGCGAGTTCCCGAGATTTCCGCAGAAGTCAGTCACTAAGAGTTCCATAATCTTCTTTCACATCGTCTCTTGGAACTATACCAACTCTTGGCGTGGCCTACCTACCTGTTGTCACATGGGCATAGAAGGCATCTTATGTACCTATACTTTTAGTATAAATTTGGTGTGATCCTTTTCCAATTGAGAACTTTCTGCTGCGGTTGGTTTGATTTTATTGGGGAGCAGCCAACAGCGTTATCCTCCCAATTGAATCTTGACTCTCCAGAAGTACTTTTTATATAGGGACAGCGGACAGGGAGTCTCTGTCAAGTGCACCTATTGATACATACTCATGGACAAAATACCATTCAGGTCAACATGGATGGGCAATGATTGATTTTCCTCTGTTGGAATACTACAAGTAAGTCCCCTCTGTGACCGTACCCCATATATTGGAGTGCCATAGTGGACTTGGTCGGGGTTATTCGTCGTGCCTTAATTTACATGATATCACCATTATTGGCAGAGAAGCATCTTTTGTCTGCCCACAACCAAAACGGTACATTATGTGGCCGAAAGTCGATGCTGGAGTGAAGTATTTGCATGGCATGGGCTAATCTCTGGACACAAGGTGGTGGTGGACAATACCTTTATTTTTTTTTTTAGTTCTTCTGCATTCATAGTGTACTGTAGTTTACCCTTGGTAAGGTGCAATGCCAGGCTCTGGCTTAGTAAATTTGATGAATGGATAAGGATGGCTTCGGCAGCTGGTGCAGCACTTGGTATATGGAAGTTGGAAGTAGCTTAATGGGATTCTAGATGGAAATAACATTGGTGCTGATTTGGGTAAAACTGTAAAGAACAATCTTGATGGGGCAGTTGGGTTCATTAGAACTCGTGGGGACATTTTTAGGAGTTTTCTTTTTTTTTAATCCGGAGCTTGGAATAAATCGATTTGTGGGACGGATTTTTTTTTTTTTTTTAAGTAATGTATCATGCCCAGGTGGTCACTTTTTTGACTTAAGAATGCTGGTTGGACTCAATCAATCCAAAACCATTTCTACCATCAATTCAAAAGTATGTCACTTATCTTACACCATACAAAGTTGAATTGAATAGAATTTTTCCAAAATATTTTTCTACATGAAGTTTTCATTCCCACTTCTGATACGTAGTTAGCTTTTTTGGAGCTAAGATGAACGGACAATTCACAAGACTTTGGAAAAATTCAGAACCACCGGTGACTCTTCAATTTTTGAATGTCATGGAAGTAGTTGTTGAAAAACTTGTTTTCAAACTTCGTACATCAGCTTTCCTCCAGGGGTTTTCAATCTGCCTTTTTTGTAGGTCTCTTTTCTAGTGGATTTAAAACAGCATCTTTTATGTAGCTCATACCTCATCAGACTACCAACTGACTGCAATAAATTCAGCTCTTTTCAAAAAAATTTCCTGTTTCTCCATATTTTTTCGCTACTTCTATAAATAATGCTGCAGCGAAAAATCTGGATGCACTACTGCACTGGATCAATTTCACTGTGCTACTGCAATCGAATGATAAATTGTCCTCTAGTTAAACGTCTGACCTTATTTAGGAAGCACCTAAAAGGACCTACATACCTACACTCATTTTTCAGCCGCACGATAAAAATATAGAGAAAACGGTTGAAAATTAATTTTTTTCAGTGTCAGATCTCAACTAACAATTTAACTTGTATAAGGTTCTATTGCAGCTATTTTCAGACGTCTGAAGAAACAGCTTTATGCAAGCTATTTTTGAAGCTTACCATTACACAAACTATTTAACTATGCTTTAAGCCCTTTATCAAAGAGTTCTACTGCAGGCAATAGCTTTTCAAGAACAATAGTAATACAACCTATTAGCTCTTTAAGGCAAGCTATTAGCTCCGTCAAACAAGATTTTTATGATAAAAGTCTATTATGCAAGCCATCATAATTAAAAGTTACGCGACGTCATTTGCTATGGCAATTAACTTTTTTCAATTGCAGATAGTATAGAAGTAAAAGATGTTGCTTGGAAACTTCCCCAGCTGTTTTAAATGTTGCATTTTATTTTTTTTCGCTGTTCAGATTTCACATTTTCAAATGTTTTGAATTTTTGTATGGCTCTTAATCAATTTTATCAAATCGTCACGCTTAAAAAAATTATACAAGATATCTTTTTAAAGCAGCTATATTTTTCACTTTCAGTAAACAACTTTCAAAGCTCTTATGCAGGCCATTTCAGACTCACATATATAGAACATGAGTTACGATAATATTCAAAGGCCTTACAAAACGATTTAAAATATAATAAAATGGAAAATGCTTGTCTTGCGTAAGCTTCGCCTTATAAAAGCTCTATACAAGCTATTACTTGCTAAACTACAAAAATTGGACTTTACACAAATTAAATTATTAGCTAGGTCTGATGTGTGCGAAACAAAAATAAAAACTATTTCCAATCGTTAAAAATCTTATTTCAAAACAGGACATGACAACATTCATGAATATGCAAGAATTTTCGCACCTGGCTAATAATTTACTTTACCCATTGGCCTCTATAACCTACAAATATTGTTCGCTATTTGTGGCATTAAGTTTAACTTGAAGTGGACTTCACACATACTTTACCTTCACCTTCCGGGCTGCGAATTGATATGGTAGCCCTCTTGGCGCATATTTTTCTATGGTTCCCGTCCTTAAGCAGATTTCTTCATAAGGGTCAAAGTGCATGTCCTGAAAATATAAGATTGTTTTGCTGAGGATAATTAAAGAATTGTCAACGATAATCATTTTTATCATTTTTAACAAGCTTTAAAATTGCGAAGATGACTCTTATAACCATTTGCTGCTTATTTTTAGAACACCCTTTTATGCAACGAAGCAGTCTCGTCCAAAAACCAAGCATCAAAAATGTTTCTTGATCTCAAGAACTCAATTAATGCTTCCTCCTTTCATCCACTAACCTTCAGGCCATCCAGTCTAACCTCCATTCCATTAAACTTTTACATTTTTGACCTGAAAGCAACATTAATTTAAAAAAAAAAAGTAGATTTAAGTAAGCTATCTAAATTACTTACCTACTCTCGAAAAAAAAATCAATTTTCTCCACTTTTTTAGAGTATATCATCAAATGGACCAGTTACATTCTCAAAACAGCCACACCCAATCATTCAAGAGCTTACTCATACTGCACCTACAAAAAAAAAAGACAAATTAATTCATCAATATCGAAGATTAATTAATTTTATTTTCTCAATCACAAAAAAAAAAAAAAAGTGAATTATTATCCATTGTTTTACATTTGTTTCTTTGAAAAAAAAAAATAACTTTCCAAAATAAAATGATTCCATCAATCACACACTTGTTATCATTAACCTAACGACACAACAATAAATTTTCCTAATTGTTTGACCCAAAAAACTCACGAATCATTTTTTTTTTTGTTAAGCTTTAAGCATTCTTTTTTTAAAACAAAACATTTTGGTTGGGTAAACATTATCAACCAAATAAACTATCTCTCTAAAAAAAATAATAATAAAAATGATATTGAATTGATGCGTCCCGCATCAACGCTACCATCATCATTATCATCAACAACATCATACACAACACACCACCAATCCATATTCATAAGATGCCAGATGAGTCTTTTGAAAGATATTTTTGACGAAATTGTCCAAAAAACAAAAAGTTAAAATTAATTTAATCGTCCCAACCGTAGTGTGGTCAATCAATCACACAAACAAAGCAGATCTTCTGCTTAAAAAAAAAAGTACCTATCTATCTACGAACATGGTCCAGCAATCATCACCTGTATCTGTTAGATTCATTTCGAACAGATCATCGGACAAGTACAAGGCTAAAAGGAGGAACGAAGAAATCAGCAAAAAAAAAAAAAAAATTCCACCCACCATTCTGTGTGAGTATTAGTTTGAGATTTTACAATGTGTAAGTGTTTATGAAGAGCAATACAAAAACCACCTGACACCATATTGTACGCCGGACGCGGACGCGGACGGTGCTACCATAACCGAACCAAAAGTCTTTCATCAACAAACCGCAGGCCGCGAGTATCTCAGTATCTATCTAAACTACACACCACTGATTCGGTTAATTCACCATAAAAACATTTCAACCTGTTGCACAGAAATCTGCGGGCGGTATATTCCAGAACTCAGAACTGAACCGAAAAATAAAACAAGACAAAGAACTTAAGAACGCAATCAAAAGCAACAACAGCAGCAGGGCAGCAGCAGTATAGAGGTTCCATACAATTCAGAACGTATCTAGATACAAATGAACGCGGATCAATTTTTTTTTTATTTTTTTATTGAGTATTCTTAAGATTTTCCATGGTCTTACGAGTATTAATATGATTATTTGGGCTTGGCCATTCGAAGCGGCCAACGACACTTTAGCATACGGCGCGCCCTCTCTCGCATATGCCACGCACAAGTGCACCATTTGTCGGATATGAGTTTCTGACACAGA
The DNA here is from genome assembly GCA_916050605.2 of Platycheirus albimanus. Classification (NCBI taxonomy): domain Eukaryota; kingdom Metazoa; phylum Arthropoda; class Insecta; order Diptera; family Syrphidae; genus Platycheirus; species Platycheirus albimanus. Next base: position 13,454,570 of record OU696698.1, on the reverse strand, counting down.
AAACCCAAAACGATGACAAAACAAAGAAATCCAATGGATACCACACCATCGCATCGCAGCGTGGATCTCAGCAAAGATGGAGCACAGAGATTTATTTGTGTTCCATGGAAACGCAATTTATATACGCGCGTAGTTGACGGTGACGATGACGATGACGACGACGACGGACGCACCACCACCGCCGCGCCGCCGATCCCCGTCCACCACGCCATCACCATCGCATCGCCACCGCAGTCGAAGTTGAAGTCGTATCTCCCGAAGGTGAATCCACCTCAACAAATCATACGAATATAAAATATTTCTACCTGTTGTACAAAGATCGAGATACATGGCCCAAGTGCTGCCCCCATCGAGGCCGATTTGCTGATTTGCCGCGCCGCACCGAGCTTCGTCGCTGCTGGACCGGACCGGGTTCGTTTGAATGGGTTTTTAATTTATTTTCGCCTTCAGTTTCCTTTGAGGAAGGGAAGACGAACCGACGCGACAGCGACAGCGAGGCCAGAGGATAGCCATCGCCTGCCGCTGCTGCCTCCACCGTCCGCATCTGCGTTGCGTTGTTGATACTTGAATCACACGATTATTAATTCGATCAATGCTTCATTTATTGTTTTTGTTGTATTTTTTTTTTTTTTTTTTTTTTTTTTATGGTTGATATGATGCTGGATCTTATGTAGATACTTATGGACCACGAGGTGGGTGAATGTTGTTATATTTTGCAACGGAAATTATTTTAAACAGATGACAATTACTGGAGTGTTATAATCTCATTAAAGTTAGCTGTATACGCGTTATATAAACTAGTTATGGCAGACGCAGATACAGTATGGAATCCAGCCGCAGCTCATGTAGGGTATTGTGAAATGATTGTGGGTGTAGCGCCGGTATTTTTTTTTTTGGTTTCTGGCCACCTGTTTTTTTGAAAAAGAAAAAAATTGACAAGTTGGCAAGCAGAGCCCGGAAGCAAACTAAACTTGTTCTTGACTAAATCTATTTTAAAAACGAAAAGTCTTATCGAAGTCACATCTTGTAGTGCCTCTTTAGTGAAGTAAATAGTGCTATGGACTGCTCGGTGAAGGTTCTGGGTTCAATTGCTGATCACCACCAAAGTTTTTTTTTTTCCGGGGAATCGATACCCAAGTCATCTAAGAAATAAAATGTCGAGGAAAGCCTTTTGGATCAGGCTATAAATTGTTTTTGTTGGTTCCTTCTTTTGCTGCAGAGTATCAACGCAGACACAGAATTCGGTGAGAGTTTTAGTCACTAGCATATGGCTTCACGGAGATTTTCGTCCCAAATACTTCTGTTTTTAATATGACAAGTGCACAATATCAGATTTTATGTGAGATGGTTAACTTTTGTTCAACAAACAATTTAACTTGTATAAGGTTCTCAAAAAGCTATTTTCATTCTGCCATAGAAACAGTAACCTTACGCAAGCTATTTAACTGCTATAAGACTTTTGTAGGGAAGTGTTATAGCAGCAAGAAGCCTTTCATGAAATACAATTTGCTGGCCCAGCAAGTCATTTAATCACAGCAAACTACTGAAAAAAAGCCATTTGATGACAGCTTTTGCCAACAGCTTGCTATTAAAAAGGCCTTACTAAAGCCATTGTATGAAAGCTTTCGCTCAAAACTTGTCTAAGATGTTATAAAAAGTCTCTACAAAAGCCATTTGATTGCAGTTTTTGCTAATATGCTTGCCGTAAATGTTTAAATAAAGGCCCATGACAAACTGTCTGAAAAAGTATGCCACAAGGTGGTGTTCTTACCTCTTTCTTTATTGGAACTAAGTATCGAGAATGAACTGTTCGAAATTGATTTAGTATGATTGGTCATGCGTATGACCTTCTCATTGCCGTTTCGGGAAAGCATTTTAACCCTCTTTGTGGACTTATTTAATTTTAACTCTACCAGCTTATCAACTGGGCAGGACAATGTTGTCCTTATTACAAGGAAATACTAAACTATACACTTCGACCCTGGCTCTACCTCTATTAGATAATCACACAAGGTTTCAATTCTGGTTTTAATGGGGTCAGGAGCCCAGTAAATTGCAGCTTGCAAAGCTCTTCGCCCTAAATCTCAGTCTCATTTGCTTCCGTCTTCCAAATCCAAATGGTGTCCCGACTCCTGAGTACTTGGAGTCCCAAAACAAACTACTATCTTAGGTGGACAAGTGGTACAACATGTCAAGGAACAAGAAAAATTTACTTTTTTAGCAGTAAGCATAATAAGCTCCTAAAAAATATTGACTTTACAGGACGCTGCACACACGAAACTTGCGAAACTTACGGTCCTGAGAAGCACTTATAACTTTCCATGGTTTGGCGTGTCCCACCGCCATTTCTGTAAAAAAAAATTACTTTTCAAATCATTTTACCTTCTGCGATGACCTACAAATTTAACGGTAAAAACACTAATCGTGTCCAACCTAAAGCGTACCAACACCGACCGCTGTGACCATCATCCATCGACTCTCGATCGATATGCAAAAAGATCTCTCGATATTTACTTACCTGATGCAGCAAAGATCATCCGCTCCATATTTGGAAAGCCAAAGTGATGCCATTAACACGAGCGCCGCTTTCGGCGAAAATATCGTTACTCGAATGCCAAATGCGTCCAAGTCCAATTTATATATAGCAGAGCAAAATCTATAAACCAACATACGCCTCCCAGATGGCGTAGTTGTATAGTGCACTCTCTCAAGACCCTGCACCATATGCGGTAGCAGATTGTCTAGGAGTCTTCACAGTTCATTAATAACCCCACAAAACACCGTCGGTCGCATCGCATCGTCAGCTCACGTCACAATTCTTTTATTGGTCGATTTGGAAAAAAACCGTGATTCAACACATTATGGGTTGGTTAGTTGGTGTAGGTAATTTCCTTTTTTGTAATGAGTTAGTTCCCGTTAGAATATGGAGTCATCTCCTCTGAACAATAATAATAATAATAATAAACTCCTCTTCCGAAAATTTCTCTTGGAGAGATTAAACATCCCAACATCCGCCGTTATACTCTGATCGAGTATACAGCACAAAAGGAATAACATCAAAAGTAATCAAAAAGTAACGAACAAGGAAACGCGCGAGTGATCTCTCTCTGACGCCTACGCGCTTACACACTCCCAAATGGGTATATAGGTATAATAAGTACACACTTCACGTGTTCCAAGAGTTTCCGTCGAGACCATCATCCTTACCAATGAGTAGGCATAATTTCCATGCGATTACACTAATTAGGCTCGCTGCGTGAGGGACGCATCGCATGGGCATGGGCTATGGGCATATTGGAAGGAAGGAGAGAAGATCGACACTGATCTGCGAGGAACACCTTAACTCGAGTTGATGTGCGATGCTGTGCTCCAGCAGTTCCATCTCACCGAGTTCATTCGAGGAATCCACTTGTTTGTGCGGAAATTGATGATGAACCGAGCGTGGTAGGTTTTTTTTTTTTTTTTGATGTTGTCTGAATTGAACACTTTAGTGATGCCTGGCCAAGCCCCTTAGGACCTTTAAATACTCGCTTCTATACCTAAAGCGGGAGGATGTACGCGCGGCGCGATCGAAGCAGGAAACCAAAAGGAGAGAGATTGATGGAGATTTTCGAAATCCAGGCGAAGACATCGTTTTTGTGCGCCAACGCAATAACTGATTTCTTTCGAATATAAAGGTTTATAAAATTTAACTTTTTTTTCTGTCGCATGTTGCCAGTTTGGATACGAGCTTTGACGTTTTATCAAGGAGAGAGATGAACGTGAAAGAACTGTTGCAAACGATATCGCACGAAGTTGTGTTGTGAGGACAATTTTTTTTGTTTTTTTTTTTAATTTACAAAGTAACAGTGAAGAACCGAAGACTGAATTAAGGAAAGAGCAAAGAAATTTCAAGAACTGCAGACTGACGGACGGGGAAAATTTCTGTGAGCTACAACAGGTCTCTCTGACGGTATGGCACGGTCTCTAATTGAAATCGTCGGGTTTAATAATTTGGTTTTTGGGGCAGAGTAGGAGGCATATCCTTTTCGTCATTATCATCGAAAGAAATGCAATAAACGCAATGAGAATGCTTAAGCGTGCTCTGTTGGAGATAACTACACTGAGGAAAAAGTTTAATTAATTCTTAGTAGAAATCTACAAATCTAGTTAGAATAGAAGTGAATTCTGATTAAACGTTTGCTTAAAGCATTAACGTGGCACAAGTTCAACTATCTTAGTCTTAATCTAGAGGACCTTGCCTTCAACAAACCCTGCAAAGAGTTCAAGACTTTAACACATTAACACAGACACAGTTTTTGACAAACAGCTTTTTTCTCAAAAGTTGTAGAATATAGATGTATACTCGGGATATCTTTGCCATTTCGTCAAAAATACTGAACACAAAGTTTTGGGCTTCTCTCATTAATTGCCGAGAAAGAGAAACCACTTGCTCACACACAAAATTAAAAATTGGTGGACCTACGGGTCATTTCAGAGGTATCAAGAGCGTCTACCGAGAGTTTTTTCTTGACACAAGGATGAAATATATTTATTTATAGCAGCGTGAACCCAAAACCACGCGGAGATTTATATGGAGGAATCAAGACGAACAATAAAAACCAAACACAAGAAACCGTCGACCATAGGTATCGGTAAAAGATCAATGAAACTTAAGTTTTCGACTTCAATCGGTTAAGTTTTAGTCCAATCTAACATTGACTTAAATGTAGATCGAAGTAAAAAAAGTGCGTGCGTACAAAGTACACATGTCAGAATTAAACTTCTTCGGCAAACTATTTTTTTTTGCACCGCATCAATATACCAGAGCAGCTTCTTGAGGCCGCTTATGTGCATAACACATTTAATGTTATACACATCACATATTTCATATCAACCTTTCAGCGCTCATTTAACCACACACCAAGTCAAATCCCTGCTACGCGAAAATTTATTTAAGACCATCAACCGCCTGACTGCCTACAGTGGATATACGAAACACTTTTGTCTGCTAAGACACACATAATGTATACCGGCACGGCGTCCCTGCTACCCACCGTTCTATTTTTAACCATCAGCCACCGACCTACCCACAGTCGATATGCAGAACCAGTTTGTGCTATTATAAAACAAACCTAACCTAACCTACAGCTCTCTCTCCGCATGGCACTGTTCGTGATGCGACGTTCGCTCTATCTCACTCTCTCTCTCGATCTTTCTCACTCCCTTGCTCCCTACTCTCGCTCCATGGCTATGTACTTCATGCTAGGTTAGCCCTTTCTCACTCTCTGTCAATCGGTCTCAATCGCTCTCTCCCTCTTCTGGGACGGAAACGTGCCACATCTCCGTCACGCTAATTTACGCTTCATCCGTAAGAATTTTACCCTCATGCGTCTAAAGATGTTTCACTTCAAAAATATTAAGTTCGGCACCATTCAAAACCTGGTAAATATTTTATCTTTATTATCTTAAGTGCACGAGGCTTGTTTGAAAGTTGGCAGTCCCAAGAAGCTGCTTGGAGCCGTTTTAGAGAAAACAGACTTTTCTCTTTAAAAACAAAATCCAAACCCTTTTCTGCAGAAAATTCCTTTTAAAACAAAAACTAAATTTGAAGGACATCGGCTCAACGATGTTAAACTGCCGCTCTAACAGAGAATGAGAAAAGCACAATTATTGTCCTTCCATAGTTGGTTGGTGTCTTTGATAAATGGTTGCTGTATCGAGTTAGTTTGGTATCAAACCAGAAAAAAGTCAAGTGCCGTTTCGGTTTTAAGTTATTTTTAAGGAAACCAGCTTCGATGTAGAGTGTAGACCAATTTAAGACCGCTTGGAAAAAACATACACATAGACTTCTTTTGTGTTCTTTATGGTATTCTTCCCACTACCAAACCCATCTTGAATTTCTGGTATTAGCACATCTGTAATATGAAAATCGCGTCTCTGCCTTTCTCACAGCTTTCCAGCATGGAAAATTGGCTCACAAGAATGGTGTCCAACAAGTCGCAGGGAGGTTCTTATGTCAAAATTGTGGTGAGACATGGTACATAATTCAAAATTAATTGTGTATCATAAGATTTCATCAAATCATAATTCTTATCGGCTTTCATAACAGGCTTAACTTTGGAAAACTGTTTTTCAGGCTTGTTGTGACCAAATTCTACTTTGAATCACAAGTTGCATGATAAGCGTTTAAATTGTTTGAAGAATATAATATTAGATATAGGTCAGTAAGATTAGTTCGTATACATCATCAGGTTTCAACAAATTTCATTCAAATGAAGACTCTCCATCTTTTCCCATAAGTAAACGAAAGAGTTGGCGTACGAACCTGATTTAAGAATGATTTTCTTCATTAGATTTGACAAACTAAAAATTTTTTACCGTGTAACCAAAAAAAAAAAAAAAAACCGAATCGAGTTGAAAGAACTGCGATGTAAACAATTCGCATCACCGACAACACTGCGATAAATTTCACCAATTTCATCAAATCCTCCTTCGTTTACTCCATCGCACATTTCCAAAATTTGGGTCAAACAGTCAGCTGGTGAAGTATACTTTTAATCAATTAACAAACCCAGACGACGATGATTTCTTCACGAGGATCGACCACCACTTCATCAGTCAACAAAAAACAAAAAACAAATATTTCCCAAATCAACCAAGGGCAGGAAGCTGTGTTGTTGTTGTTTGTCGTAAACGTGATGCACAATTCATGGTGCACACCTATCACCACAAATCTAACTCTAATCATGCAGCACAGGCACAGTACACAATCCACAGTCCATATAGTCAGTGGTGCAGCGCCAATGGGTCACAAACTGGTATACTGGTACGCCGCGGCGCAGCCAAAAATGCGTGGACGGTATATTTAAGTGAAAAAGGAGCGCCTGTGGAGCCGCAATGGTGGTGCACTGCAGATAATGAAGGGGGTCTTGCAACTGCGAGGGGCAATAAGTTATTTTTTTAGCAGTAGTAAGTTTCCCCATTAGCGTGTCGCCGATGATGATTCATACACCTAATCCAAGCTCTGCGCGTTGAAATAAAATGTTGCAGCCCTCTGGCGGCCAAGCAGCACAACTAGATACAACAATTGTAATTAAATGGCGGATAATCAGATATGCATTGTTATTTTGACTCCACACTCTCAGTCTTATAGAAGTGCAACACGCGCGCATGTGCAGTGCATTGATTGCATTTTAAGTTAAAAAATTTCTACCACGTTGGAGCTTGGAGGTGGTGGTAGCAATAGCAAGAAGCACTAAAGAGTCATGCGGAGCGGAGGCAATTGATAAAGTGCATGTGATCGGTATGAGTCGGGCTTTTACTACTGATTCTGCAGATTAATTCTTGTAGTATTATTAAAGTGCAACTTTTTTTTTTTTTTTTGCTGCTTCGATATGTTTCCTAGTGCGGCGGATTGTTTTTGCGGCTGCTGCATGTGACGTGCAAATTGTTATTAAGTTTTCACGCGTATAGATTTGATCTTGAAATAAGTGGTTTTGGTTTTGGATTTGGATTTTCTGCTAGTGTTTCTAAGTTGTTTTTGGTCTTGTTGTTGTTGTTGTTGTTGTTGTTGGCAATGCTATAGTATAATATAACAGCTGCAGAAATGTAGGCGTTTATATAGGTTCGTTTGAGAGAGGTGAGAGTTTTTATTTTGTGTGATTTGGAAGTGTTGACAGAATTAAATGTCAGCTTAAAGTTTGTCGCATGAAAATGTCATTTGGGAATTTATGTTTTTTTTTTTATTACTTTTTTTGGTAGATGCTGTCTGAACAACGATCGTTGTAGATGCAGTTAGGGAAGGATTAAGCTTATAAAAGGTGGGTTTTTATTTTAAAGGTGTTTGTACTGTGAAGAATGTTTTCTAGGTTTTGGCTGGCATGCGTGTGGACTGAAATAGGGTATATGTTGATTTGAGTAACTTATCCTTTTAAGGTGTTAACTGTGAAATGCTCAAAACCGATTGTGTACAGTTATAAGAGCAAGTAAATATTTGGTACACTCATCTAATAGCTTGTAGTTAATAAGCCAACATTATAATTTTAAGCTAAGTGTCCGCGAGGTTTAAAAAAGATTATAATAAAATTGAACTTGTGAATTTATGAAACCTGGTTCAACCCGTTTTGAGGATAGATTGGTTTTATGGAAACAAAGACGGTATTTTAGCTGTATTTAGTTCTTTATCTAAGGCTATTGCATCCAAAAGCCTTTGTATGTGTATTAATTCTTGAGTAGTATAATAAATACAAGTGTGTGGGCAATCTCATGCAAAATTGAATCACTTATTTTCAAAACATGATAAGTAAATCATTTGAAAATTTTCAGGAGATGAAAAAAACGTTTTATATTTTTTTTTTTTTGTGTAAAAAAAATTGAAAAAAATGTATTGTGTATTCGGGAAAAGTTCTACACAATGATTTTTTTTTTAATTTATTTTCCCACCAATAAAAAAAAATATAAAACTTTTTTTTCATCTCCTGAAAATTTTCAAATCATAAACTTATCATGTTTTGAAAATAAGTGATTCAATTATAGTTCTAATTAAAAATAGGCAATCTACGCTCAAATAAATAAGCAAAAAAAAAAATCTCCAAATATAGGAAAATATTGAATATTTTAAATTCAGTTCAGTTGATTTCTACTCAACTCTATATAATTATCTAAAAGTATTGAATATGTATCAATAATTGTTGTAAGCTTTTAACTTTTGTATCTTTATTTTACTTGTGAAAAATGGAAAATGTTCCTCTATTTTCTAGATTTCTAGAGGCTGTGATAGAACATATAAAAAAATTAGCAAAGCGTTTACCTCTTCATAAAAATTTCGAAAAAGACCATTTTTATATACTTTTAAGAAATATGCTGAATACTTACCGTATATGTTTAGAAATAGAACGCCTTATATTTTATTTAAGCAATGTCATTGGAAACAAAATGGCATACATTAATACATTGTTTAAATTTTGTTTCCTATAAACAAAAGAGCTGACGTCCGAACCTGAATTAATATTGATTGTATAAGAAAAGATAATATTTGATACTAGCTTTTGCCCGCTACTTCGTACGCGTGGATTTTAGAATAAAGTAGGTATCTCAGTATATTTTTGTTTTTGCACAACCGGTTCAAAATGGGGGGTATGCGTGGTATGAAAGCTATATACTTTACCAACCCTACAGCCGTAAGATTTTTGGCTTCTGTATAGTATTATTTCGAAGTATCATAACGGTTTAAATTGCAAAGTTGGAGGGTTAAGTTCTGAAGAAATATACGAATATACCCAATTGGAATTCCTACTTTCAAAACGATGCTGCGCGCCGATACTGCTATTTATGGCAGCTCCGCTTCATCAGTTTTGGGCGTAAGTATTGCTCGTTCACCGTTCTTTATGGTTACATTATTTTTCGATTTCTGCTTTCGCTGAATGAGGCATTGTCTATATGGTGGTAAATAGCGCCATCTATGATGTTTTTGATGTAACTTCTATTCAGAACGACTAACTTATTTCTATTCATGTATATGCAGGTAAGTGTGGCGCTATTTTTATGATTTCCAGCGCCATTATGTAAGTGAGACGCTAACTTCCTTAAAATCTTTTTATTTTGCGTTAAGTTCATTGAATAACGTTCGATTTCAGCAATATTAAAAAAACAACCAGAATTATATATTTTCCTGCGATAAACTGTAGCCTATATTTTAAGTTGGCGTACTACCAATAAATCTGCGAAAACCGCATTCAATTCCATGCAGTAGTTTTTGCGTGATGCGCGTACAAACATACAGACAGACAGACAGACAGACAGACAGACAGACAGACAAAAATTCTAAAAACGGTTGTTTTGGTTTCTGTGGGTCTAATAGAGACTCCCCATATTAGTTTTGCATCTATATCTTCAATGTACAGACATCGACCCGTTACAATTTTATTATATGTATAGAGTATAGATAAGGTTTTTTCAAGGTTTTTTTTTACATGGGATTATAGGTACATACTATTATAAGGGAAATTATGGATCGTGCAAACAAAATTTTTGAGAAAAAAATCACACATGACATAACGATGATGGAGAAGTCGCCTGCTTGTCTGTTCGCATTATCTAGACCCTGAACGGATGGCCCAATTTTCTTCAAATTCGTCCCTTAAAATGAATTTTTATATTTTTTCTCTATGTCCAAAAATAACGGCACCTGCCATACAATCGTTAAGAAGATATTTGATTTTCTCAAAAACGGCTTCAACGATTGTGATAAAACTTCCAGAATGCTACATTTTTTAAACAGTCTATCTTTCGGTTAGGAAAGATTTTTCGAAATTTGACTTATAACGATAGGAACCTCTCATAGAACTGATATTTTCAAAACAAGTTTTTTCGTAAACTATACATCCGATTGCAATACAATTTTAGGCATCGAAAAAATTTTCATTTTAAATAATTTTTTTTAATTTGGTTTTCGAAATGTGTTGGAAAACGGCATATTAAAATTTTGTAACATTATTTTTCCATATATACATATATTTATTAACTCGAACAAATTTTAAAATATTTTTTCGAAAAGATCTTCCTTTTTGAAAAAAAAACTTCCAAACGATTTTCAATGTTTTTGCCTAGATAGATATTAAGCTATGAAATATTATTGTATACTTAGTTCTTCCAAGAAAACTCTTTAAAAAAAAATTAACTACATATTTTCCATATATACCTATATACTCGTATATTTTTTTAATACATACCGATTATCTAGCCTAAGAGGAAGTTCGTGCGACCCAGTCGCGCATTTTATTTTAATTTGTAAGATACAAAAATTGGAAAAGAGGTTTTTTCTTTCAATGATTTTGATTTTTTCGTGAACAATTTAAGTAGTAAAAATCATAGTTTTTACAAAATTAACACGAACAAACAAAATTTGAATCACAAACGCATCAAGGTTTTGTTGAACTGTTTTTTATGAGTTTTAAAATTTCTCCTAAATAAACTTCAATATATTATTTCGATTCAAGGCATTGATAAGATAAGATATCGATGTGTTTCCTATACCTACCTCTTCTTTCGATTGAGATGCTGCAACAGCAGCCTATGATAGGATCTTCAAATACCGGTTTAAGCAGCAATTCCCAATGGAAAACTCAATGCTTCAAAATTAAAAGCTGTCTTTTGACGTTCTTGTTCTCATATCCGAACAAGCAATCCTGCCTTAAATATTAAGCTAAACCACCTGAAAAATGTTGCCGTAGTACCTACGCTCCAACGCCACTAATAATTATCAGCTTTTTTGAAGACAATGTGCATCGCTATCATCTCTTTACTAAATTCACGTACTCCCTTTAAAAAATGGAGAGTAAGGAACAAAGTACACGTTTGTTGATTAAACTAAATTTCATAAGATTTTCGTTTTGCTAGACCTACTTTTATTCACAGGAGGATCATAAGCACAAAAGATTAATTTTCTTTCTTGAAGTGTGTGTATTTGATTTATCAACAAATTTTTTAAACAAATTCATTGTGTGCATGCGGCTGCCAGCGAAATATTATAATACACTCACAATACATAAGTGTTTGGGTGTTTTTCATCCCTGTGTTACTATAGGTATACATTGAAATTGTATACCGAAAAATTTTAGGACATTCAATAAGAACTGAAAAGAAAGGCAGCTGATGGAATTGAAGTACGTCAACTACTTTGGAACATCTTGTAAATATATGTATGCATGCGTTTGATATGGTCTATATTTACACACGAGTTCAATTTTATTTTATTATTCTCAAAAGGTCCCTTAAATATTTAAGGTTGATCAATAGAAAGAAGTTTTTTGTTTTCATAAATATTATTGATATTTTGTGGTATATCGAAATTCTAATCAGGGCCGCAGGGCTAATATACCCTTTTTTCAAAACAATTACATAATCACATTCAAATCATTTTTCCTAGCCAATTCCGATTCAAGAAAAAAAGTTGGGTGTTGCTAATCTTGATAATGATTTTTGATCCTTGCAAGTAGGAACACTAAAGGTTTGCTCAGAACTGGCTTCTGAGATTAGTAAAGTAACAGAATATGTGCATATGAGTGGGAAGTTTGGAAAATGTTTGTATATTTTTTTAAGTGATATTATTCAACAATTTGAATGGAGGAAGAAAAAGCATACAACTTTTTCCATAAATGTTTTTCAGGTGAATAATTGCAGTCAATAAATTTTTGAATCACATCTACAGCAAATTTGTATACAAAACTGTCTACGGAATTCATGATACCACCTTCTTTCATCCTTGGAAACCTTCAAAAAATGAACTGATTTTCTACAATATTCTTATAGGTTAAAAATCTACCATTGATTCCTAATATTTCACTCTCTTGAATCCGATTTCTTCTTCAGGTACAGCACCCAAATGGTTCCATGCTTGCAAGATAACATTCCATTGATTTCGTAAAAGCTACAAATCCTCGATAAGACTGGCTTGAATTTTTAATTCCAAAAAAACTATTGACTACACCATCCACTCTGAATATTTCTTGAACACAATTATCAAAAACAATAATTGTTTACTGGAGAGTAAGAAAAACTGCTAAGAATTTAATCCACCTTTTTTGGACAACTATGTATGTATATCTCACTTCCGAGATTAGCCCTAAAAATGTATTTCCAAAAATATCTTCACACAAATATGGTGGTGAGTTTTCTCCGCCTTTAAATTCAAAAATCTTCTATTTTCAGTTTTCAACAAAAAATTATTTTTTATTCATCAATAATATACAAAAAAAAAAAAAACATTTACAAAAATTTATAAATAAATACAATACCTACAAACAAAGTGCTTTCACAATGTATTTAAGGCTTAAAAATAATTTTATTCGAGGCTTGAGAGTTCATTTGTCATGTTCAATTTACAAAAGTTTATATAAATAAGTCCTATAAATCTAATATAATAAAACTTAACACATTTTTCATTAAAACAATAATAAATTATTTCATTAAAACTAATTTGTGATTTATAGTTTTATTCGTTCTTCCTGACTAGACAAAATATTTGTCAATAGCTTTTAAAGTTAATTGTTAAAAACAAATTCTTATATATATACAAAAAAAATAAATAAATAAATAAACAATAAGGAAACAATACAAAATAATAAATAAAAAGAATAAGTTATTAAATAAATAAGGAAATAAAATCAAACAAAAAAATAAATAAATACATAAATTAAAAACTTAAATTAAAAAATAAATTAAATACCTTAGGCTGCCTAATTTTTGGTGTCTTCATTGTCTTCTTCGTTCGATTTGCTGCTTGTGTTTCACTTAAAAACTAAATTTTTAAATAAATAATTTATTCTTAACCTAATTTTAACATCTAAAGATGGCCGCCCTCTACTTTGATGGCTGTATTGTAGTTGTTGTATTGTTCTTGGACAAACTGCTGATGAAGCTGCGGTGGGAAATATGGCATACTGTTTGACTCTTCTCCACTCAGGTCACTGTTGTTACTGTAGAATCCTCCATTTTGGGGCGATGATGTACGACAGCCACTTTGAAGATGCTTCCCCAGCAGCGACATCCGTGAGAAGGTCTTTGTACACGTTGGGCAGGAATATTTCTTAACTTCCGAATGCGTCTGCATGTGAGCACGCAGATTCGAACGATCAGCAAACGCCCGATTGCAGTGCTGGCAAGTAAAGGGCTTTTCTCCAGTGTGCGTCCGGATATGTCCCTGCAACAGCCATGGTCGGGAGAAGGCTTTACCACAAATTGGGCACTTGCAAGGTAGAGTGTGTGTCCGGATGTGCATCTTCAGAGCTCCCAATGAAACATAAACTTTGTCACAATTCTTGCAGCTAAACACCTTCTTCACTTGGTTACCCTCCGCACTGGGACAATGGAACTGCTCGTGCTTTGATAATCCAGCGAATGTTGAATATGACTTGCCACAGTCTTTGCAATGATAACGCGGAACTTGAACTGGCTTGATGATCTTCTCCTCGATTGGCACATCGACATGGATGACTTTGTAATCCGAGTCGCAATGATTATGCTGCTGCTGATGCTTCACCAATCCAGGATATGTGGAGTAACATTTGTTGCAGGAATGGCACTGGTAGTAACGGTCATTTGAGGCCTTGCTAGATTCCTGAAGATTGCTCTCGCCGAGGATTCTCCGATTGATTATGGGTTTTTTACTCAGATCCTCGGGTTCAGAGATATCTTCATACAAGGAGGCGCATGCGGTTTCCATGAAATGTGGTGATTCTCTACTAAGATCAGTCGGTTTGAAGTCACAATAGTCCGGCGTGACAAGTGGTTTGGTGAAATTATTGTTATAGCTATCGTAGTAAGGCTGAGTGTCCCTGTCCATATAAGATTCCGGCGATGCCATGAACTCCATTTTGTGTTGTTCGTTATTAATCGGGGGGAGATCTCCATATCCTAGTCTCATCAAGCTTCGTGCGATTTCCTCTCTAGTGAAGACATCCGGAAAAGCACGAGCAATTTCTCGAGTTTCTTCGAATATCCGCTCTGCAAGTTCCTCACGATGAGCGGGTTCCTTACGAAGATCACTGGGTTCTTCTTTATCGGTCCACTTATTCGCTGCTATGCTTAAATCCACTGGACCTTCATCTGAAGAAGAGAAATTCAAAGTTAGCACCACACATTCAAGACAAAAGAAGCTTGATTTTTTTTTTTTAATTACCATTATCTTCCAAAGTTGAAATGCTTGGTGGCATTATGGGACGCTTTTTAAGCGGGCATTTACTGTAGTTTTGTCGATCCATTTTTATTTATAAAATTTATCCCGTTTTTATTCCTCTTCTTCTTCTTCGTTTTCTTTACCACGATCAACTCTCTCTCATCGCCAGGGCAGACAAACCTGGAATGATGCAACTACCGGCATAAAGATCCTCTTTATACGAATAAGTCCCCTTCCATTAGTTTTTGTGTGATGATCATACTGATCGCCGCACACGTGCTGATCGTCCAATCAGTTTGCAGAGATTTCTCTCATTCTCTCCTTCTCCCCATTCGCTGCGCATGGCTGGCTGAGCCAATGTGTGTGTGTGTGTGTTTGAATGGGTGGAGTTGTTCAATTTAATAACGGTGCACAGTGGGGTGGCTGAAGTACTCTCGATCGTATTCGTGATCACTGATCATACACAACTACCATAGCAATGGCGGGGTAAACAGGTGTGAGAGCTGCTCTATAAGTTCTCCAGACAATATCCCGTTTTGTTCTCTCTCTCTTTGAGCACTGATTCAGGATTTGGGTTTTGTTTTCGGTGTCTCGGTCTCTCGCCAGTCGGCACTCTCGACAGTGAGCAAGTTTTATTCATTAAACCGTTCCAATTTGAATGATTCCAATTCACCGGTGGTGGTTTGTGGATCGTGCTAACTGCTCTCTTCCGGAGAGTCTTGTTGCTATTTCCTATTCGAATTTGTGTTTGCTTTGCAGATTTCCGTAACACTCTCTCCCTCTCTCTTCTTATTTTTTTTTATTTTTGTGTTTGGTTTGTGTAGGTTCTTGAAATCTGTATCTGTGACAAATTTATTTTGTTGTATTTTGGCGCGCACTATTGCAACCGGTGGCAAATGAGCTACCTGGTCGACCGACTCGACTGATCCGCGATGTGTCGGTGATCGGTGATCGGGCTTTGTATTTTGTGCGGTAATGTTCTCTCTCAGTGAACGTTATGTTCCATTTTTGGGGTTGTTGTAGGTACATTTTGAAAGAAATGGAAGGGCTGCCAGGTAGTTTTGAAAGAGAAGAATGATGAAGATGATGAATTTAACCACCGACCGGCTGGATGCGGACGGGGTGGCAGATGTGTGTGTTTGGAAAAGATTGGGCCAGCAGCGTGAGGATCTATTATTCTATCGATTTGAATTGAATTTGGAAATTGTTTTGATATTGTTTTTTTTTTGTACCTTGCTTTTTTTTTGGACTCCGTTAGTTTATAGCGCATGCTATGGTATATTTTGGAACTATATGTGTATTTAGGGGTTCAATGTTTGCACCTAGGATTTCACTGAGAGAGGGGGTTTGTTTTTGAGTTCCTGTTTTTTTTTTTTGGTTTGGTAGGCACTTTAATAAAAATTGCGCGTTTAATGCTGGATGCAGCAGCCATAGTCAGTGAGTGCAGAGTGCAGCTGTTTCTATGCGTTTGGATGCTAATATTATTGTGAGATGGTGTGTTATGATTTTCGTTTTTGTTGAAAATGTCGTTATGAGGTTTTTTTTTTGCTTTTTGAATTTTTAGATTTATTGCCCATTTGGCACGTTCCATATAGTTGAGTGTGCAACTGTCGATTGGGGAAAAGTGCAGGCGTTTGTCTTTGTGTGTTTTGGTAGAGTTTTAGCTCGTGCTGCATTTTCTGTCAAGGAAATCTTTTATCCTAAGTACCTATATAGGTAGGTTGTTGAAGGTGCCTAATTGAATTATTTTCACTTTTCAAGTCTTTGATAGGTGAACAGTTTTCTATTCAATTCTTATAATAAGTTGGTATGGCAAATAAATTATCTTCATAGCGCTTAGCTATGCCACATGGTTCCTAACTCACCTTAGTGCCTCACATTTAGGAAGACGTTTTTCAATGTAAGAATAGAGTACGTACACTTGAAATAAGTAGGCATGTGCCTGATGAATTGGCACCTGGTTAGCAAAAAAAAAAATCAGTTGTTCATTAAATTAAAATTGTGTACTTCCTTTGTGACGTACTTCATTGCTTCCATAATATAGACTTTCAGGCGGTAGCATATTTTTTTTTAATAAAAACACATTGCATCGAAATTGAGTTTTTGAGCAACTTTTCTAGATTTTCACCTTTAAAGCTGAAAAGTCTTAAGGTGACTTTTAGAAGTTTCAATTTTTGGACTAGACGTCTTATCCGGGTTATGATTTCTAGGAAATCGTTCTCACAAATGCGAGTCTCTGTTTTGCGTTGCGAAACATCAAGTTCCATATTAAGTTGAGTTTTAGGATGCCCCTTTAGAATCGTTGGAAAGTATCACCTAGATATGGATCTAAATGGTCGAATTTCTGTGTCTTTAAAATAAATTGATTGGCAAACTTTAAAAAGATTTGCGTTAGTTCCGAAACTACAAATTTATAGGTATTAGTAAAATTCATTAAAAATCCAAACTTAATTGAAACAATCATCTTAAAATCGCACGAGACGATTTTAATTGTTTTTTTCTTGGGAAGTTTTGTTTATTTGTCATAAATATTGCAAGTCTGGCGTTATTTTAGGTAAGTTTTTTTTTTTTTATTTTAAAATATATATATAAAATAGTTTCATGTGCAAAAGAGGGGAGTTTCCAGAAAAAAGGTTTCTAATTGAACATTTTGAAAAACCACGTCATAATTTAGTAACATTGTTTTTTGAGGTTGCTGCTTGAATATTAAAGTCAAAAAAATAGATTTGACCTATGCATACTAAAGTATCAAGGCAATCAAGAACACATATTTGAGAAAAAATAAATTGACCGAGCTTTTTTAAACGTTTTTTCTAAAACGAAGTGAAAAACAACCTATGTGGACGATTTATGTGATTGTAACTAATTACGAGTTTTGTTTTTCATTGAGTAAAAAAGCAAAGGTTATGGCTTGTCCACACGCGAACACGCGACATACAGTTGTGCAAATATTTAACGTTCCAGAACATAAACTCCAAAAATTAAGTGCAACGAAATGCCTATGATTTGAAAATGAAATGTGCCGCATCTCGCGGCAATGGGCTGTCTTGCAACATTTTTTTTCATTGAGGACGCCAAACTTGAAGAGCGGACCGAAAGTACGAATTCAAAAATTTATATTATTCTTGAAAATTTGAACAACGAAAATTTTGTTTAGTTAAAGTTTTTTCAAAGAGTGTTCTTGCATTATAGACAATACTCTATTTACTATTTTTCAAAAAAATTTATTGAAGGAATATGAACCTACCTACTTGAAATCAAATTGTGAGATTGAATATCGGACCGAAAATTATTTTAAAAAAAATTGCATAAATATATATCGGCAAAGCCAAACATTTCTGAGAGAATACAAAACTTACAAATTTTGAAATTATTTGCATTAAAAATAAAATGCACGATTGGGTCGCACGAACTTGCTCTTATGATAAGCAATTGCGTAGTGGCTGCATATATGGATATTAAAAAAAAAATTAAATAATTTCGAAAATTCTTTTATTTTTTAAATTAGTTTAAGAGTTTTCTCGGAAAAACTAAGTATGCAATAAAATTTCAAAGCTATACGTCAATCTAGGATAACAAAATATTGAAAATCGTTGGACCAGTTTTTTTTTTTAAAAAGGTTATTTTTGAAAAACTTTTTCAAAAAATATTTTGAAATTTATTTGGGTATGCAAATATATGGCAATCTGTAGTTTACATTTGAAAAATAATTTTAAAAAAATCAATGTACCCGTTTCCAACATATATTTCGAAAACCAAAAATTTTTTTGAAAAAATTATAAGAAATCAAAAAAAAAAAGTTTTTGAAAATTTTGAAATGCCATATTAATAAAATTATGAATGACTTCCTTTTGCCAAAATTTTATTGAAATCGAATGTATAGTTTATGAGAAAATTTGATTTGAAAATACTGGTTCTATGAGAGGTACCGTTATTTGACAAATTTTGAAAAGAATTTCGAACCAAAAGATAGATTTTCTTGCAAATATAGCATTCTGAAAGTTTTGTCAAAATCGTTAGAGCCGTTTTTGAGAAAATCAATTTTTGTCTTCAAGATTGTATGGCAGGTGCCGTTATTTTTGGACCTAGAGCAAAAATAAAAAAAATTGTTCCGAGGGACGTCCAAATAATTCCTATATACCAAATTTGAAGCAAATCGGCCCACCCGTTCAGCCTCCAGAGGCGCGAACAGACAGACAGACAGACAGACGGACGGAATTTCCAGACCCACTTTTTTGACTTCTCCATCATCGTAATGTCATGTGTGATTGTTGTCTCAAATTTTTTTTTCTGCACGAATCCATAACTTGCCTTATAGTACCTATAATCGCAAGTAAAAATGTATGTATCTATAGCTACTTCAATATTTTTTGACGCTCTGCGAAGAATTTTTTTTTAATATTGTATGTAAAAGTTCTGTTTTCCTATAGTAAACAAAATTAATACTTAGTGAGGTATGTGACTTTTATTTTTTTGGAATGCGACTTTTTTCAAGCAATTTGAATTTGCGACTTTTTGAAGAATCATAGGGGTAACCCTTTCCGTTTCCCCGATGACCTTTTTCACAAGACATAAGCTCTTTCTCCAGGTAGTCTCATTTTCATTCCATATAGCGTAGTTGATTTTTCTACCTTCAATTGCAGATTTCGAGAATGTGAACTATGGGCTATTCCAGCAAACTCTTCGATAAATTTGTGAATCGAAGGAAAGTTATCGTGATGGAATGATTTTTTGAATAGTAGGCCAGACCCCCATGATACGACATACGACAGTTTGGCTATTTCGCTAACCCAGAAATACTTTTTACATCGTGCAGCTGTCAAAGAAATGATAGGTCCCAAAGGTACCTAAGGTACCAATAAAAGGATATTCAGAGTGGTTAAATCGAGAGTATTTATTATCTATTATCTTTTAAACTGTATACTCTTTGGTGTCATTCACATTCTGAATTCCCATGTCAAATACTTTTTTCCGGCATTTTTCAAGGGATTTCCAAGTTTTTTTTTTATTAATTAACGATTATTTTGTACAGAAACAAGAAATACACATTACACAATTATCCTACTGACAAATTTATCAATCTCTTTTTTATATGACGAATCGGAAAGCGTTCCTTCTTTAAGGATAGATA
Organism: Platycheirus albimanus; assembly: GCA_916050605.2. Lineage (NCBI taxonomy): Eukaryota > Metazoa > Arthropoda > Insecta > Diptera > Syrphidae > Platycheirus > Platycheirus albimanus. The sequence goes on along the minus strand of OU696698.1, from coordinate 13,434,783 downwards.
ACAAAGTTTTAATATTTATGAATTTAAAGTATTAAATTATCCAATTTATTTTTTATTAGAATCACCTTAAACACAACAAACTTAAAGACAATTTGTAGCTACAATTTTAAAGATTAAAATCACATTTCTGTCTTCACAAAATAAAATAAAAACATCTCATAAAACCGTCCAAATTAGTTTATAGTTCTAAAATTGTATTAACTAAACTCCGTTTAAAATGGTGAATAAATAAATTAAAAACAACAAAATCTGATGCACCCATCGCATCGCCGAACCATCTGCAACAATTATCACATAAATGATGGTGTTTGTTGCTATTCCATGGCATTTATTATGCAATAAAATCAATGTTGGAGTCATCAACTTTGAGCTCTATTCTGTCTTCTATAATGTCTACTAAATTTCACATAAAAAAAAAAAAATAAAATTTTTAACAAAAAAAAAAATCTCGCTCTAGATCACATTTTACGATCGTCATTTCATTCAGGATTTCTTTTTTTAATGAAGCGTTTAGCCGCCCAAAGGCATCATCCAGTTCCAAGTTCTTTTTTTTTTATTTTATTTTATTTTATTGCACCTCAAAAGAGCAATGTTAAGCACCATACACACAAGCACACTTAAATACTATAAAATTTGATACTCCAATTAGATGGAGAAATAAAAATAAAAATAAATAAAATTCAACTTGAATCTTCCGTTATCAGAAAAAATATTCTTCTTGGAAGACAAGTTCAATGATACAAAGCTCAATGTAAACATCCTTCCTTGGTTTAGTGAGTTTGGTGACAAAAAAAATTGTTTGCGAACTAAAAGATACAAAAATGTTTGTTGACTTGGTAAAAATTACCTTGAACTTCAAAGTAAGGTTCTTTGAAATACAAGCGATGTTTTTTGGGATTGCATTTATGATCTGACATCATCAAATTGAGTTTACAAAATGAGGTTTGTGCAATCCCTTCTTCTTGGATATGAATTTAAGTCAATGAAAAAAAAAACACACAATGGAGCTTCAGTTGGCTCCGTATCACATTGTCGGAAGAGTTGAGTTTTTTATACTGCTCATAAAAATAAGTATAAAATCAACAGAAGTGCAAAAGGACGACAATTGCAAGAAATTTGTCCTCCAGTTTTTCAAGCACTTGTTTTAATAGCCTCGAAAGTAGCACTTTGAAAAGTAAAAGAGTTTTCAACCAAGCTGGGTTTAGTAGTTGACCAATTTTGAACTGCAATTTGTATTTTTTTCTTTCATTCGTTCTGCCTTTCAGCTCAAGATGAATTTTTTTATGCTCAATTGCATCTCAAAGAAGTTCAAATAGTAGGTTGGAGGTTCTAGGTACATATTTAGAATAAGCTGGATATTTAAGGGTTTTTCAATAAGGGTGGGTAGATGATGAAATAGAATAAAAAATGCTACATAATGTGTCGCGCATAAACTAAGTTATTTTTTGAATTTAAGGCTGTTGTATGCCACTGTACAGCGCCGGATATGGGAGGGGGGGGGGTGAAGGGGGCACTTGCCAAGGGCATCAGCCTTTAGGGGGCGACTAATGGAGATGAAGAAAGAAAAGCGCTGCCGTCAGCCTTTTGGGCACTCAACACAAATGAAGACCAATGAAGATGAAGAAAGAAAAGAAGAAGAAGTAGAGTGAAGTGCAAAAACAAAGGGTCTTCAAAATTTCAAATTTCTAAGAAGATGGAATGTGAGGGGCGCCAAATTCGTCTTTTGCCCCCCGCCCTTAAACAATTGATCCTCTGCTGCCACTCTGTGTGTATGGAATATGACATCTTTTAAGTGTCCGCCTTGGCTGACGGTGGTGGCACGTATCCGAGTTCTCCAATTTTCAATAACTCTTCCGCATAGATCCGGCATTTATTCGCATAGACCTGTGACTTCAGAAAACCCTACAATAAAAACTCTAGCGTATTCAAATCGCATATCTAAAGTGGTCAACTCTGCGAGAGATAGTCTTACCATCAAATCGTTTATACAGAATATCGATCGTTACGTCCTAACACCGTCATCCACATGTCGTCTAGGTCCGTCTAGTCCATGTGCTTTTGGCCACAAGAAGTTGGTTACCATAGTGAACTTTGTGCGGGTTGGTGTCATCTCATGTATGATAATTTTGCCCGTTATCCGAAAATTCGCCTCTTCGTTAAAAACAATTATTCCCCCAAAATCGGGATCCTCTTATAAACGCTCCGAAGCTCGTTCGATGAACAAACGGCGTTGACTGTGGTCATATGAACTTTGAGCTCCTATAGGTCGTTTGGATCTTCTACCGGTGTAGGTCCAAGTCCCGAGGCGAAATTCACCAAGTTGAAGTTTGCAAAAGAGTAAGGCCAAATTCTTGTGCAGAGCGAGGAATCAACAATAATCTACACTTTTTATCTCGCAGCTGTTTGGCTTCATCTTTAAAAAAGTTTAAAGGAGAAACAAGCTTTTTTAGTTGATGATAACTTGATGCTCCTCATGAGCTGATATAATTGGAGAACACTGATGACTGAGCAAACAGTGGAAAATTCAGGGTCAAAGCTGGTGCCAAACTCCAAAGTTAAACTCCAAGCCAAGCTCAAGAGTTTTGGGTATTTTTCAGTGACTTCGATAAAAAAAAAAACTTAATGCTGATACCAAAACTCTACTAATGACATCAAGGATTCCATAGAATCCACTCAAACCAAGTTCCTTGTTATCTCAATCATTGACAGCTGTAACAAGTCATTAGCGTGCAGACTCTTAGAAATTATTATGCAGCCTCCAGATTTTGATTGTTCCATGTCACCCCTTCTGAAACTCCATGACTTTTTCTGGAACATTGAGCGAAAACAGTACTGATTTCCTCGAAAAACCTGACCTATTCCTTCTTCTGCTACTTCTTGTTCTTTCACCCATTTTTTTGCTAGATCACAACATTTATTACCAAAATTACAGTCAACAAATTAACTTGCAAAGGCCACCACAATCAATAATTCTCGAGTTTCACGTTAGTAAAAGTCGATCTTTAAAATATAATCCCCAAGAATGATCTATTGCTAACTACCAAATTAATTCCCTTTTCCTAATGCCAATCAAAGATATGCCCCAAAGTCAAAAACCCGTCCGATTCCACTTTAAAAATATATATTTTTAAGATAACCCCTTCTAAAAGCCCCTCTCAGATACCACCGTCCAGAAACACCACACCACCATGGTCAGATTTAAACGATTTTCCAAATCATTTTATACTCCCAATTATGATCAATTTAAATGGATTTCATAAATCTCTGGCGCACTGGGCCAAAAACTCCGAAATTGGTAGCATTATAGCCCGTCGATTGTCATTGAGTCATTGCATCATATAAACAGTTATATCTACGTCAGTCTCAGATACAACACACTCCTCCGTTTGGTCTATAATGATATGGCAGACTATATAGTGAGATAGATCCATTTGTGAATGGAATCAGGGCGATGGCGATGGCGACGGACGTGCCGTTCTTTTCGCGCTCATAATGAGGCTTCAAAATGGTTGGGTTTCATGACAGACACACATAGAATCAAAAATCTCAAAGCGTGTGCCTCAAATTCGCAAGTGGTCACTTAAGGAGTAGAATTTTACACCCCCCGCCTCGGCAAACATTTGGGCATCAGAGTGTGGTAGTGGTGGCCAGTCCTAGAAATACGGGTATCTGACGGAAAAGTGTTTCTCAAATCTCGGACATTGACTCATGTGTTTGTTGTGCTGTTGTAGCGGTAGCCCCAATGGTGCTCCATTAACATTTTGATTCAATTCGCCATACAGTGGGAACGAAGGTCAAATTTATTGGAAAAAAAACAATTTCCTCGTCAGGAGTACTACTTTCGTTTACGTAGTTTGAAGTGATGTAATGCTACCGTGAGGAAGCCTTAAAGGGAATTGCATGTGTGACAAGCTTTTTTGGAGCTGAGACAATACAACATGATTAAAGGTATAAACGATGGATAAATTGATGGATGTTTTATTCACAGGCTTTGGCTTACCTTTCAAGAAGTAACGAAAGACTCAGAAAGGGTACCCGAAGTCACTGATAAAATTAGGAAGATTGTGAACAAATAGTTTTGGGGAAAAAATGAAAGACTAGCGCACGGTTTTAGTTGAGTATACTCTATTCCACATAAACAGGCAGTACTTATATGGAAGCTTTTTTTTAAATCAGTTGCGTCCAATATGTTTGCACTATACTAAATTGAAGGAAACGCTCCATAAGAATTTTTGACCCGCCAGTGAATTTCTAATCACATCTGACGTGAATGAAATATTTAAAATTCAACGCCTTTTTAATTGATGTGCATTCAGAGTTACCAGTGTTCTTTTGGCAACTCGTTCAGCTTTATTTCCTTGGGTTTCTGCTGATGAGCTTTTGGTTTTAGAGCTTTAATTTTTTTTCACGATTGTTGCTTATTTGAAATGATTACTACGGAAGCCCTGCAAGAGCTTTTGTATGGAACGCCCTTACGGAAAACAAAAGAGTGCGAATGAGAGACAAACATTACTATCTTCTCTGTACTGCCTGTTTATGTGGAATAGCGAGTATAGACAACTAAGACTTCGTCATTACCTGAGGGCCAGTCACGTGGCTAGCCACCTTTATTGGGAGCAGTGATAAAAGGACGACTTGGATTTTTTATTCATCGAAGAATTTTAAATCAAAATTCGTGTATCCTTTAAAAAATCCTTAAAATTCCTGCTGCTTGTTGCAGTCCCGAAGATTAATATAATTGCAAGAGAGTAGTCACATGTGAGGACCCCAGATCCTTGAAACGAGCACTAGCTCTTGTCAAAAAGTCTGAATGTTTTTCAGGGAAATGAGTACAGTGAAAAAAGGATCAAATATCTGTTTATGGGAACAATACGAAAAGTTTGAAAACCACGAACTTGTGTTCAAAAAGGAAGCACTTTGTAATCCTTTGGAAACGGGAAAGATCACTGATTGTGATATGCCAGCCAGATTACATGACAGCAGAAATAACAAAATTTGATAGTTCTATTAAAAAAAAATGTGTCCAGATAATTGCTCAGTTTGGACCACTGTTTAATCGTAGTTACTGCGCATGTGACTATTAATTGGCATAAATGATCCAAAAAAGTATACCTTACGTCCGCGTCTGAGTCTACTAAAACGACGACGACGACAACGACAGCGAACTGGCATCGCACTTGGCCAGGTGCGGGTGTTACGATATCGCGCTGTGAAACAAGTTCGGCTGGTTAACTTCCAGTTAACTTGGAAATGGGCGCACTTACTAACCACCGTGTTCTAATTTGTTGTTGCAATTTATGGCCAACAGTCATTTCGGACCTTATACCTACATTCAAAGATACATAATATAGTAAGTATTATTATTGTAGGACCCTTTTGTCTTTTGACGTCGCGTCTGTCGTCGTCGTCGTCGTCGTCGTCTATGGTGGTAGCAATTGCTTTACATAGATCCGTTCCCTGCATCAGCTAGAGCATAGGAGTGGAGAAGGACGAAGCCGCATCCATATGACCATTGTCGCAGTTGAGTAAACAAAGTTCCATACCCAAATTGACCAAAGCGAAAGGTTTTTATTTTGGAACCCCATTATCACAAATCCTAAGTACAAACTCACGAGCTAAGCGCGATTTTTATGCGAGTTATACTTCTCTGTGTTGGGTTGGCTGCTGGCTGCTTGGTGACGGACGGAGTAATAAACTTTCCAGACACAAATAAAATTTATCGAGGAAGGTAGACGAGGGGTAGGCTGAGGGAGATTTCGATTCGATCTGCTGGTAGGCGGTTTATAGGAACCACAGGTGGAATAAAATAATTAATGCAAAACAAAAATTGTCTAATGAACATTTCGAGCATTGTCCGATTGGGCTTGGTTTTGGTTTTGTTTCCAGCAACAACAGCCGGGCAAAAATGATACCATGATGGTTGTCCCCGACCAGCCGGAGGTGGTGGAGCTATAATAGTCGTCGCATGATATGGCTTAAGTCGCGGTTATCTAGTTTATTGTAATGGCGATATAGTTTGCAGCTTATAGATTGTCGTGGCTACCGTCCCGGCTTGTTGATTGTCAGGGAATTGTGTTTTATTTGAATTTCAAAATTATACTATCGAAATAGATAAATGTTGCTAGGATGAAGATAATTTGCGATTCTTTGAGAAGGAAAAAATTAATAAATAAAAATATGAATTATGAATTTTTTTTAATATCAAAAGGCGAACCAAATGCTTGAAATTAAGTCTGATAAATAATTCTTGAAATTCTAAAACAGATTTGTATTGAAGCATTCTTATCTTTTTTCGTGGGATAAATTATTTCATGTTTGGGAAGACAAGTACCTGCTTCTCGGACAAACTCAAGCAATTTAGTTGTTCTTCTTGATATATTTCAAACTTCGGAAAATCAGTCAACGATTGAACAGGTCAAGTTTTTTCTTTGTTTCGATATGCATACATTTTTTGGATATTCGAAGCATCATCAAAGCTCGTCCCTTGCCCAACAACGTTATATTTAAAGTTTTTATCAATTCAAAAGAGTTATTTAACTAAAGACTTAAAATGTCGAAGTAACACTCTGGTATTTCGTTGAGCTACTCTTGAAAGAAGAAACTTAAATCAAGTGTTTTTTTTGAAATCAATAAGGTAATAAATTTGGTTAAAACCAACTCAATCAATTCAAAAAATATTTACTTCGAGTTGGGAATTACGAGTATATACAGACAAAAAAACATCGTCCGCAATCAATAAAAACAGATGTGGTCTCCACATTGACTCTTGCGGGACCCCACTTCTAATAATATAAAAGAACTCAACCTTTTAACTACCATCTCTTCGTGGCCAAATATAAAAAAATTGCCAGAAACCAATTCAAATTTTAATTCAAATATATTTGTCTTTGAAGAAATTAATTTATACTATAACTTTTGGAACCAGATGCTGTTTTTGAATTTTTACTTGCGAATTGCGATAAAAGGTATCTACCTACTATAAGGCAAGTTATGCCTTCGTAAAAAAAAATTCTAACAATCAAACATGATATAACGGTGATAGCGAAGTAGAAAAAAGTGGGTCCGACAATTCTGTTCCGTCTGTATCGGAACCTACAGACTAAACGGCTCAACCAATTTGCTTCAAACTTGATACATAATATTACTATGACCTCCTACAGAGGGGTTTTTGGAATTAGTATTCTAGCTCTAAAACTAACGGTACCTGCCATACGATTTTTAGTGCAAAATAAATTTTTCTCAAAAAACGGCTCCTACGGTTTTGATAAAACTTTCTGAATAGTGTTTTTTGTGCAAACTTTATGTTTAAGTTGGAATAGATTTTTCAGGAAAAGTCTTATAACGGTACCTCCCATAGGACCGGTTTTTTTTAAAATCAGATTTTCTCGTAAGCCATACTTGACGAATTGCGATGAAATGTTTACTCAAAAAAAAATGTAGAATAGGTATATCTTCGGAAAGTTTTTCAAAAAAAAAATTGTTTATGAAAAAAACTGATCGAACGGTTTTGAAAAAAAAAAATTTAACATTCTAAACAGTTAACGAAATTAGATGGCTTACTTCATTTTTTCCAAAAAACGTTTTAACTAGTGATTTTTAAGTGATGAAGAAAAACGTCATATCATTTTTTCCCTTCTTTTATCCAAAATCTCAAACCCCAAAACCACTGTCACACATTAGAACAAGTTCCTTCGACCCAGTCATACACTTTATTTCTATTTATATTGACTTGTAGTATTTACCAATGTTAAGATATGTATATTTCCACCACTTCCGACAATTTAAACATATATTCGGCTTATGCTTATAATCCCGCACATTCTCTTGAAAGACTTTGGAAAGCGATCCATACTTTTGAGTGAAGTAAGGTTAGGTCGGGTTCCCTTGCCATAGCAAGCCGACACACTTACTTACCTCGGATGTCATTGGACCTATTTCGCTCTCCTCGTTCTTTGTGTGAAAAGTGTTACATATCAGAATGTTCCGAAGTGCTCTCCAAAGGCACCAAGTCATTAATGTTCGTATGGGTTCCCATCAGGTTAGTTAACTGAAATCTGCTCACCTCAAGCAAAAGATTTCTGGTTATAGATCCTCGAATTCCTTTGGCAAGTATCGATTGTTCGCCAAATATCGTTAGCGGCTTTTAGGGAACTCTAGTAAGGCTGCAAAGTTCTACAGTTGGCCAGTGTCACCCAGCAAGTTATCTTGAAAGTTTTCTAATAGATTATTTTCTGAATCTGATATCTGATACGATATTTTGACAGAAAACATTGGATGTTGTTTCGTTCAGTGACTCATTATATGATAGGAAGCTACATCACTGATATATTCGACCAACAAAAAATTCCTTTATGTGCATGTGCACTTGTGTGCAGAAATCAATTTTTAGTTCCTCTTCGCCATCGAAAGCCTTCTTTAATCCTGATCAGTGGTCACTGTTACTGGGCTGTACCTGTAACACGATGGAAGTACAATCATCTGCTTTGAATCAGTTACCGAAGTCTTGTATGGTATACCTACTTTGCTTTCCAATTGTCTTCCTCATGAGAAAGTCAGTCTTCTGAAAAACTACTTACATTACAGGATTAATTTCACAAGAAAAATATAAACCTAGGTACATAAAACCCTTCCGCAATTAATAAAAATTTTATGAGCACATATTTAAACTCAAAGTATTTTCCCTATATGTACTATATCCTCGACTTAACGAATTTCGGAGACAGCGGTCAAAACTGACCACATTATCAAAAGTTCAAAATATCAACAGGAATATTATTTAACCCTTAGCAATGTATGCTTGACTACTAATTCCTTGTGACATATTTTTGAATGGACGGATCTTTTGATATCCTGTCATTATTTCATCCCAGAAAACCTGAAAAAAACATAGTAATTACCTATCAAAAAAAAAAAAAAAAAACCGACAGCTAGTTACCAATATTTCATCACAAAATGTAACCTTCCCCGAAATCTCAACGACGACGACGCTTCGAGGCTCTTGGCTGTCCTAGAGTACAACTTCTAAGGTCACACGCAAATGTATACCGCCAAAATATCAAGCACAAGGCTTGTTCAAGTTTCAAGTTAGAGTTCTTAAATTACAAGTATTTTCCCAACTAATGTAATGCTTTAAACAAAAATATTCAATTGTATCAATTTATTGTTGTCCAAAACAACAACAACAAAATAACATATATTATTACCACAAAAAAAACCAGCTGCTAAAACATCATCCACCATAACCATGCTAGCAGCTTTCTTCCTCTTCGCATCACCAACATCCATCATCAATCCAACAAGTTTCTCACCTTGCGAAAATATCTCAAAAAAATAAAAACTCATCCCCCTTTTGAAAAACTCTTATGAAATTCAATTATTGCGCACATGAGGCTGAAGTAGAGGTACAGTCGTCAGTCAACCCACCACCAAAAATTACACTGTGCTCTTACCTGCTTTCCTCCTAATCATAACCAGCTTGCTTCCACCAAAGCCAGATTCGACACCGGTTTTTAAAGCGTCGTCATATACCTATACCTAACCTCTACTATCAGTGTCGAAAATAAGCCAGAAACTGTGGGAATATATCGCCCCTTGCTTTTTTTTTTTTTTTTTTGAATATTTTCCTCTTCCCTCTTTTCCCAGGATTCCCAAAGAATACGATGAGGATGACTTGTTTTCGAGCAACGTGTTCATCATCATCCTCACCCTCCCTGTATGTATACAACCTTGCACATTCTATGCGTAAATAGTGCTAACCTTTTTTAAGACCCGGGTGGTGTGGAAGCTGGTTTCTGCCATAGCATTAACCTTTATGGTCCTGAAAACAATATGTTGCGCGTCACCTCTCTCCCTCCCCTTCCCCTTACAATCAATCCATGAACTTCCTTACTTCCTACCCTCCTAGGTAATCCTTATCGGAACTAAATTTTAGGTTTGAATATCTCTTTGTTACTCGTATTGGCTTGCATAAAGTTTTGCCTTTATCCTTGTGGAATTTTCGAACCATCATGTCCTAAAGCAGATGTAATGTTTTTGGTTTTTTTTTTTTTGATTTTTTTTTTAATCGAGTTTCCAAGTGAGCATTTGAGTGAGGGAATTTCATAGACTGATAAACTGAGGGTTGGTTTTGACGAAAATTTTCTTAGAATAATATTAGTTGGGCCTAGTCTAGGTGGGATTGAGAATCCAAGGTACCCTTATGAAACGTCATTGCATTGCGAAACAGGGGGAGATTTCAAATGAAAAATTGAAGGCCCTTTTTCGGGTTTCTTAAGATAGAATCTTGGGATGATGGTTTCTTTGAAAAACTCGTTCAATGTAAATTTAATCCATTTTTTTTTTGAATGATTAAACCGAATCACAAAAATGGCAGCTGTAAGGACAATTAATTTTCTTAAAGAAATTAAACTGGGTGCGAGGATTTCTTAAAAAATAAATCATTACTCAAATCAAAGAGCAAGTTCAGCGAGCTATTCCGGCAGCACACTATACCTACTTACGTTGCTGACGGATTGTTCAGAAGATTTCCAAAACCACACCACTTAGCAATCCTTATTTGGTTTTGATTAATTAGAAGGTCGAGAAATTAAAATCAAGACAATTACGGCAGAATTGTGTTGTTGAGCCGTAAATTTTAGTATTTTTGCCGAAAAGAATTTTCTTCCGCTTTCATATTTCCAGAAATAGTAAGAATTACAGTAAGCTAAGTATTTTGAAGCAATATTTGTGTATCGTATGCTACGCACACAAGTATAACAATGAAAGCTCTCTACGGAAAGGAGCATATTCTTCTCCTATGCTGAATATAGAGGCGTATGAACCAGCTAATGAGATGTATAATTTTTAGTCTTAAGCAGACTCTGTGAGAGGTCGGCAAGCTATCCGCGAGCTAAAGCTATTGAATAAATGTTGGGTTTTTTAAGTAACGGGTGATTTTTTAAGAGGTTTAGAACTTTAAAAAAAAAAAAACACAAAAAATTCGAAAAAATGAATGAAATATTTATTTGAATCGATAGTTTGAACCTTGCAATTTAATGTTTAAAGATAATTTCATGCAAATGTTGACCGCGGCTGCGTCTCAGGTAGCCCATCCGCTGAGTCCAATTTTGGCATACTCTTTCACACATATCGGCCGGTATCTCACGAATGAATGCATGGATGTTGGCTTCCAGTGCGTCAATCGAAGCGGGCTTGTCCCTATAGACATTAGCCTTGACATACCCCCACAAAAAATAGTCTAATGGTGTCAAATCGCACGATCTAGGCGGCCAATTGACCGGCCCGAAACGTGAAATTAACTGTTCACCAAACTCGCCTCGCAATTGCGCCATTGTTTCGCGTGCTGTGTGGCATGTGGCACCGTCTTGTTGAAACCACATATCATGCAAGTCAAGAACTTCCATTTCGGGCAAAAAAAGTTTGTTATCATCGCTCGGTAGCGTTCACCATTGACAGTAACGCTGCGATTCGCATCATCTTTGAAGAAATATGGCCCAATAATGCCGCCGGCCCATAAACCGCACCAAACAGTGGCTTTTTCGGGATGCATTGGTAGCTGTTGCAATGCTTCTGGCTGATCTTCACTCCAAATGCGGCAATTTTGCTTATTTACGTACCCATTCAACTAAAAATGAGAAGGTCGAGAATGCCGACCATAAAATGGAAGCAGCGCGCGATGAACATTTCGAACCGAGCACGAATTTTGATAGTAAAATTCAATAATTTGCAAGCGTTGTTCATTTGTAAGACGATCCATGGTTAAATTGCAAACCAAACTGAAGCTGTTTGACAGTGACACAAGGTACTAAACACACGTCAGCTGTCAAAACCAGTGTTGCCAAAACCAAACCAGCTAAAAAATCACCCGTTATATCTTTTTCCCAACAATAAAACATAACGCGTTTTATTTCGATCGGAATTTAGTTTTTAGTTTTAGGTTTTTGGGGAAGTTATAGGTTCCGTCCTATACAATTTGACTGTGTTTTTGTATGATTTGCGGAGGTGGATGATGAGGTGAGTGAGTAAGGGTTCACTTGTTACAACGTGCGCTTTTGTTGCACTTTTTCCAAGTACGAAAATAATTTAAAAACTCAATTTCTTCGCAATTAAAAACTTTGATTCACTCCAAGTTAACTTACATCAGCTCCAGTAAAATTTCTAAATAGTCCAGTCGACAGGTAGTTATAGGTGGAAGAAGGTCAGAACTTAATAAAACTTGCTAAAGTTGTTGGGGGTAGTTAACTTTCGTTTTGATAAGTTTTTGACCTTGAGGGTCATGAGGAAAAAGAGGAGGGGGGGGGGGGGGGGCAAAACTGCAAAATGTTCGACCTTGCTCAGGTTTTCCCTCAATTACTTTTTTCTTTATTCTTTATGGCAGAAACATAGTCGGCTTTTTTGTAGAGTGTTTGCTTTTGCCTTAAAACGTAAAGAAATAAATTGATTGAGGGAAAACCGGAGTAAGGTCGAAAATTTTGCAGTTCCCCATCTTCCTCTTTCTCCATTTCTTGGTATGGAATTGACTTACCACATTTTTTGTTAGAAAAAATTGTGTGGTTTTATGAAACCACGATGCAAGTGAAACTTTTTCATTCTAATAAATTCACTATAAAAATCAAATTAACTCACCAAGAGCTTTTTCTTTCCCCTGCAAACAGGAAATCTTTTGGCTTTCTCTTAAGTTCATAGTCCGAAATTGTACGCACTATTCTTGATTTTTCACATGTTGAAAGGTTTTACATTATATAACACTCAGCAAACCACAAATACCGCGGAGCACGTGCATGAATGAGTGGGAATATAAATACTACATAATACACAGCCAGCTAATGCAAGCTATTGGCTGGCGCTGCCATATTGCGACATGCGACAGTTGAACCAAAAAATTTGAGGCGATGTAAGGAAAGTTTCACTTTAAAAAAAGTTATTGAGGTAAAATCAGAACAAGGCGGACAGTTGCAGTTCCCCTCCTTCTCTTTTTCCGCAAGGAAAACGAGATCCATAACTTCTTCAAATGTTAACTAACTATGCTTGAGCAATTTCCCCAAGTTTCATTAAATTCCTACTTTTTTATTTAAACCCATTTTTTCCGACCTGTCGATTGGACTAAAAGCAAAGATGCCATGAGAGAGTCAGAAGGACGTTTTTCATAAAATATTTGCCATATTTACCATTTTTACTGGCGCAAGATATATCTAAAATTATCAAATTTTTACTTGCATACAATTTTCAAGATGGAGTGCCAGGGGGAACACAAGTTCTATTTTACTTTCCCGATAATTGACTTCATTTTCATTCAAGCCCTGCATTAAACATTTAATTAAGGCGTAGGTCATGCAAGTAGAAATGTCGCAAAAGTAGGTAACAGTTTGTAAAACACAATATTTTTCTCCTGCTACCGAAAAGCATAAAGTTCAGTGCAAAAAGTGAACTCCATCTTTTACTGGCACCTGAAAAATTGTAAAAACGCAATTTGTTTTTACTGGCATGCATTTTAATTTTTACATTTTTAATGTCTAACTTAAAATTTTAAATCTAAAATTTATGGTCTTCGGCTTGACATTCAATGGCAGCGAAGCCATGCATTTTTGAAATTTGGGGGGGGGGGGCGCTGTCTGTTTCTATGTTTTTTTAACCCAGAGCCTCAAAAATTATGTTTAGTGAAAAGTTTTCTCAAAAAGTATTCAACAAAATTTTGTTTGAAGCAACAGAAAATATTGATACTGTAACTGTGAGAGATTGCAGAACACTTCTTAAAGGGTTGCCAATGATTAAGGATTAACAATTGTTTGTTTTAGTTATTTTTATAGGGTGTTTCTTATACGTGTAGTTTTCAAGAAGAAATAAAACGCATATAATTATTTAATGTTATGGCCAAGCCAAGAATTAAGCTTTAAAAAGATAAGTGTTTGCCATTATGGTTTAAAAATGATATCAGGTAAGTTTCCGCCGTGGCTGGCTCGAATAAATTCCTGGGCGATTATGTCGACCGAATATTGGACACAGCGCGCGATGCTTCGTGCGAACCGAATCATTATTTTGGTAAGAAATTTGCACGATTTGCAAACGTTGTTCAGAAGTAAGTCTATTCATTATGAAATGGCAAACCAAACTGAGCACAAATCAAGTGACAGTTGTCAAAAAGACCAACTCCGAAAAAAGTAATTCTAGATTGAAAACCACACGTCTAAGAAAACACCCTTTATTATAATTCCGGCACCTTCTTCCGAAACGGATGGAATCAGTTACTCTTCTTCTCTCTGACCTTACAAGGTCTCCATTAGATCCCCGATAAATAAGGGTGCCTCATTAAACTTCTGTAGTGTGGTGTGGGTATAAAAAATCACTTAAAAAATACTGCTAACAACATCAAACTAATGGAGTCCAAAAAAACATGGCGAAAATCCTCTGATCAAATCTGCTTTAAACAATTCGGACCAGAATGGTCATCCAAAACAACAAAATTCCTCCGAAACCTTGATAGAAAAACTCTCAAAACAGTGACTTGAGTATTGCCCCCTAATAATCTGCCCCTGCTACCAGCCCCCCCCCCCCTCTTAGTCCGCCACTGTGGAGCAACAACCGGCCATTTTTCTTTGTAAAACATACATCTTCACAAAATAATAGTAGCGGCAGAATGGTGGGTAACTCTCGTCACTATTCCTGTGCTTGCTTTGATATTTTGCAGGAATGGAATTAACCTACAATTGACCGCCAATTCCGAAGGAGAAAAGGATTATCGTCCCAAACGTACATATGTATCAGTGTTTGGACACAGTGTCGTGTACTTTGTTTCCATACTAACTAAGGACATACTTTGTTTTCTCGTGTTATAAATTCAATTAGAGAATGGCCAAATACCAACAACATCACAACTATATCAAAAAGGGGTAAAAGCGGACAGCCATTGACAGCTTCCAAAACATAACGAGAATGAATGAAACATAAATTTCTCTGAACCAACTTTTCTAAAACGTTGATAGGTTGCTTTTCTTTTCAGTCCGCTGGTCATAAATCCTGAACCAGTTCTGTCGTTCTGTGTGGTGTGCCTTATGAAAATATTTTTTGAACATTCTAATGCTCATTCACTTTTCCCATGTTTGCATCTAATAAATTTAACATCGCAAGTTACCAAGGCCTTCTTAAAAAACAAGATACAACTTAAAAAAAATTTGTTCCCATAAGTGAATGCAACATAAAATTTTCATAAAGTTTTTTTTTACCTCTTGAACTCAATTGGTATGGTGAATTGAGTATAGAGATATCAGGTGTGGTGTGTGCATTGGCCCAGATCACTGGACAGATTCATTTCTGACAAATTTTAAGCAATTTCCTTCTAACCCACCGCGTAACTGGAGCGATTTAGATCGCGGTTCACTCCACTCTAGCTTCTGTCCCAATACACATCCGATCCTATCCGACATACTGTATAAGTATAAAAGTAGTACATAGCGGCACAAATAAGGAGAGGACCAACCAACCGATCGTCGGTCGTCGGCTACAAAGACAAGAAACAAAAACCAAAGCTATCGCTAAAACTGGAACCACCTTAAATTATCCGTGCCAAAATCTATTAGACAGGAGCTAATTTAAGGCAAATGGCACCGATAAACAACACCATGACGCGTAAGTAAAGCCTTCCATAAAAAACTCTTGTCACACTTACACATTCATACCGATGCCGATACCGACTGCGCTAGCGACTCAATGCGCAGATTCCGGTGCAGTGATTCATTTGGCGGAGGACCAAAATCAAAAAAAAAAAAATTCCAACAAGGAAAAGAGTCCAAACTTTTCTTCTATAAGCCATACCCGCAAATAGGCAAAATAAAAAGGTTATCGAACATAGATAGGTTCCGATTCGAATGGCCAGGCTAGGCCAATTCAGTTGCTGCTGATGCTGACCGGTGTTCTTTGGTTCATGGCGCTAGCAACTTCAAGACCTTATGCTTTGCTTTGCGATAGTGAGTGCATGTGCGCAAGCGCGAACTATATGCGCTGTGTACTTAGATTTATGTTATGAAATCTGACGACGAGTTTACAACGCGCAAATATCTCCCTCCCCCTCAGGGCTTTTTCATGGTGCACTGGTAACCCAGCACCTTCTTTCACTGGTTATACACTCGTAGAGCACTACCACGCGTCTCATCGGAGATTGCGTCGAATCTTAGATCGAATCTTTACCCCAGCCAATAGACAATGTTAGACTTTTTTTTTTAGCTGCTCAAATTGTTTTTGGTCAACTTGTGTCCGCCAAGATATTGGTGACCAGTCAAAGTTTACAGTGGGCACGTGTACAAATTTATAAGGAAAAATAAGTTTCAATTTAAATGTTTGCTAAAAAGAGATGGATTCAAGGAATAAGAGTTAACAATTGCATAGTCCTCATTTAAAAGGCTGACGATAAGTTACTTGAAGATCCACCTAGTCCTCGTTGGTGTTTCGGTACACATGCAATTTTTTTGCAGATCGGAAGTGTTTAAAAAGACTGAGCGAATTCCAACAAAAAAAGTCTATGAAAATAGGTGAAATCCAGAATCATTAGAAGCAGTCCGATTTTTTAACTTTTACGATTCGGGGCACTACAAAAGGGCCCTCCAGCCAGTCCTATTTTCAGCAAAGTTACTCCAGTTTCTCACACCAAGGTTTTCGAGATTCTCTTCCGGTTGGGTTTGTACTGCTCGGAATTACCACTGCACTGGGTATTTCTTCAAGTCAGTTGTTGTTTTCCATGCGGTCTTCTTCACCATCCATCAAAGTCGAAGAATACGTCACTGCACAAGCTTACAATCCAAGGGGTTCCATTCGCTGATTTTAAGGGTACTGAGATTTTTTCAATAAATTATTGATCGAAGAACATTGCGATCCCAGGAAGTAAAAAAACCAATGAAGTTGATGGAGTCAGGGTCAGAAGTTTCTTCCTTCATTATGTGGTGGCAGTATTGAAGAAGCATTTATCATGGAAAAGTTTTCCCAATAATACTTTCAATAAAAGAACCTGAGTGACAGTTGAAGAAAAAGAAGTATGTTGGACTGTCAAAAAAACCAACAAACAAATGACCAGACGGGGACCTCTGAATTTTTGGGAAAAGATGCGAAGGCTGGGTGAATTCTCTTGTGTAAAGATATGGTATTGAGGTGTATTTTAGTTGAACATCGCAGTTTCGTCAGTTAGACTGATTTGAATGAACGTTAACATCATCTAATTTTTGACGTATGAACGTTGTATTCGGAAACTTATACCGAACAGTCAAAAACTAACTTCTTTCTTGGTTTATTTCTTGGCCCATCACACATGTCTACAATCCCAAAAATTTGTGCGCATGTAAGAGTGTTTTCCAAAGGCATTGTTTGTGCTCTTAATTCTAACGTTTGCCATGACTCCAACACCAACACTCCCAGTTGAGTAGGTATGCAAATTTTTTTAAAGGGCAATCTACAGAAACAACCAACACCTCTGGAGTTCCCTGCTGTAGAAGGGTGCCATAACTACCCTACTTATCCCAACATATTGAGCGTAAAATCAAAAACGATTTTCCATTTTTGCTTAAGAATCAAATTTTTCCACTGTTTTTGAGCATGCTGTGGTGGACCCGCGGCAAAGGGGTTCAGATAGGGTTGTTGCTGCTGTTGTTGCTCTACTACATCCACTTTCTGCCACCGCATGTGCACCATTAATAATTTCGAATTAGTCATAGGGGCCAATACAATCGGGCATACACACTTGTCCGAGTCCAACTTTACCGGCTGCTGCTGCTGTTGCAGAGCTATCGTCATATCCCATATACCCATAGTGGGAGTTGTTTCTCGGATTTCATGTCGATGTTGTTGTTGCAACGTTGCACTTAACCGGTGTCCGGTGCGGTGCGGCAGTTTGTTTACGATCGAAACTATACGCGCGTTACCATTTCCGAAACTTTCGAATTCTTCAACATGACAAATGAGGTTCAAACGAACTCCAAGATCTCTGGACATTTGGGCAGAGTATCATATTATGACCACAGCACAAGCAGTGGCAGCAAAATAAGAAGAGGAGAGCCCGCATTTGTGGGATTCCGCCCTCTGCATATTGCATGATGTTGCAGGAATTAAGATATCAACAATCAATGTGCAACTTGGAGGCATTTCGCCTGCGTTTCCGATTTGAAATTGAATTCCATCTGCAGCTGGGCACAGCCGAGCTCCTTGCATCAGTATATTCAGCAAAAGGGAAGCCAATTGGTAAGGTAGGTTTATGCAATGGCTAAACATTTGTTTAAGGCGCAAGCGCCGCACCATATTAGCCGCCATAACTTAAGGTGTGTGTTGTAGCGCTGCGGCGGCGCGCGGTAGCGCGAGAGGAAAGCGCACATGTAAATCGTAATCAGCTACTGATGATCGTAGAAAAATTGTTCTATCATTTTTTGGGGAAAATATCTTTAATCAGGCGGAAGAGTTGAAACAGAGAATGCGGGATAATGAGCTTCGATTGGAATAGCCTAGAGCTTATTTGAATTGATCATTTTTTTCGGATGTGAGAGACCGGGCTGCCAATCTATACGACAGACAAGTCTGCAGACTGTGGCATACACAGTGTAATGCGGTTTCTGGTTGATGATTTCTGACCATTGCTCGCCTGGGTAGGCTGGGTGATTGTGCATGAGTGTTTTTGTGGTAAATCGCTAGAATTTGTCATTTTTATTGCTTGGGCAGATATGTGTGGGAGGACGATTTGTAGTTGGCATAGGATAATCTATGAACGTGTTATGACACCATCTAGAGTGTGTAGTTCGCAGTTGGTAATGGTGTAATATGGTTAAGCAACCGAGGATTTATGTTTATGTTGTTAGAAAAATGTGGGCTGAAAGAGCATTAGTAAACTTGATACCATTTGAATACAGGAACTTGGTTCTTGGAAAGAGTCTAAGAATTAGAGCGTTTAATTTGATACTTTTGGTTTAATTTTTTTTTTTTTTAATTTTTCTTAACGTCATGTGTAGTGAAACATGGCGTATTTTACTGACCAAGCTTCCTCTTCCATCTTTTGCTAACTGCTTCCAACTTTTCTACAGAAACCAAGTTGAAGCATGTCACAGTGGGAAATAAGAAATTAACTTTTCCCAAAGACTTCTTCAACATTGTCAACATCGTGTCAGACTTAAATCAGCCACCTTTGATAGGAGGGATAAACTCGGGATAAACTGCTTGGACATACACAATACACTCTAGAAGCTGATATCTGTTGGTGGAATGGTTGGTATCATCATGTTTCTATTTTAAATCTGATCTTCAAAGAAATTGCTTCTGAAACACCATCTTTTACAGACCACCCATAAGTAATCATCGGTCGCATGAGAGTCGAATGGCAAATCATCTAGCGGGTTGCAGTGGATGTCCAATTAATGTTCCAACGATCACTAGATTTCTTCGGTTTTTTCTCGTGTCTCTAGAAGCTATACCCAATGAGGTTCTAAGCATCTAGCCATCGCAGTATTGCTTAAGCTTGTCGAATACACGCTTTAACAGAATTTTTATGATCTCAACTTATATACCCGTTTTGAACGATACTAGGTCTTTGACGTACGCAATCGCATGAGTAGGATAACCTTTCAAATCGCTGATGTAAATATTGAATAGGATCGGCAAGTTCATCGTTCAAAGAACTGTAGACCATTTTCTGTGTCGAAAATTTTGGATGACGGGTGCATGTTCATGTTCACTTTTGCCAAAAAAAACTTTCTTCAGTTAAGAATATCCTTTTCCCAAATCAGGTCTGCACCCTTTAATTGACTTTTAGCTTAGTTTCATTGACCATCAGAAACTTGCTTAGACGCAGTATGAATGGTGTCATGTCGTGCCGCGGAAGAGGTCTTATGGACCAAATCTCCAGTCCATAAGTCCTCCAACAATCGACTCCTGCTGATCTATGTTTCTGGGTGATTCAAAAATTAGCTGAAACTCCAGCTTCGAAAGTATCAAGAAACTTTGCCCATTTCGTCCGGAAATTTTGTCATCGCTGAACCAAGTGGAATCAGTGTTCTCAGATTGCAATTACGTGATGCTCTCTGTTCTCCAAATGCTAACATTCACACTTTACTGGAAAGTTGATAACAATAATTTGGGAACCGACTCAAAAGCACTTTTGACACAATTTACCGAGAACTTAAGCAAGGACTTGCTTCGATAAGTAGCTCTTTTAATATGTAAAACAGAATCTCAATTCTAAACGCAAATAAAAATGGGTCTTAAGGCTCTTAAAGGTTTTCTTTTTTATTTTTTTGATAACCCTCGGTTTAGATTTCAAAAATTATCGATCGATATCGTATGTTTTCAGCGGTGACTTTCATACAGATAAATATTTTATTTCAAAGTTTGCTAACAACAAAAACGTGCCGTACTTAAGTCAACAACAAATTCCAAATCCCTCGACAATCTTCTAGAGCACCAAAAATACTTTCCCTTCAATGTTTTCTATCAAAAATATGCCAATAAAAGTTAATTTTTATTCCAATTATAACCTTTCAAAGTTCAAAACACCTTAAATAGTCCCTCGAAATCACCACCCTAGTTTACCCTTTCAATTTTTCAAACACAAAAACCTGTCAATTCCAATGATGTAAGCCCATTTATGACAATATCTTCTCAAAACTAACCCATTCAAACGTGTCTAATAGGTTTTTCACCAAGTCAAACAAAAATCATTGCCCTTTTTGTCTTATAGAAACCATATCACCAGTGTGGCAGGGGCAGCAGCATCCAAAAGATAGATCCCAAGATAATCTTAAATTCGATTTAAAATATCAAAATGACGACAAGCTTGGCAATTCAGCATTCCATTTTGTCCATCAATACTCGCATAAATTTCCAATTTTATGTCATCCCGCTTGTAAAGGGCAGAAAAATTGCTGCTCTTGTGCATCACAACATGATGCTGTTTTGTTTTTGAAGTTTTCAAAAATGTCAGATTTCGTCTCCCCAAGTTTTTGTTTTTGTTGTATCGACTTACGATTTATGCTGACAGAAATAATTGCCATCGTCGTATTCTTCTCGATTCTCTAAATTGCCTGAACTGCTCCCCGAAGTCTCATCTTCGGCGATCTTGACAAAGAGCGGGAGAAAATATTGACGCAATGCATCGCGTTTTCGACGATTACAATAAAATAACCGTCAAACAGGTGCCCTGAAAACACGGAGGAATAGGGCGTCCCTCGCAAAGTTTGGGGCAATTAATTCCTCTGCTGCTACTGCGCTGTTCTGTTCTGCATAATGTTTTTGAAAAGATCGGTGCGAGTGGTGTTCCTTGGTGGTGGATGGTGGTGCTGGAACATGCACCAGCTTCGAGGTGATTTATTCGAAATGGATTGTTTTGAGGCGTTGTTGTTTGGGAGCCCGCTCTCGAAAACGCCGAACTTTCGAAACTATTTTTGAAAAACCGGAGTTTTTCGAAAAAAATATTTTGTCACGTACGCTCCTATATGCTATCTGCTCCGAGGTGTTTATTTTGTTTTGTGGCATGCTGGGGAAACACTGTGGTGTTTTCAATTTCAATTTTTGGGGTGATCCGAAAATAGTTGCAGGCAGGTTGCCTGCGTGCCACTTAAGGACACTCGTATCGTCGTATATATATTTTTGTTTTGATGCAGCTACGTGTTTTTTTTTTCTTCGGCCCATGTACTGTGTACACCTCACTTAATCTAGGTGACTATACGGCAAAAAGATTAATTGTTATCGAAAATTTTGGCAATTAATCTTTTGCTGATGGAGAGAGGAGATCCCAGATTCAGTCCATGGTTTTGTTGATTCCCGAGTCTTTGGTCGGTCACCATCACCACTGGAATTGTGTTCCTTCTTTGTTAAGGTAAGTTTGTGTGCATTGATGGATTTTATGGTGTCACTTAATGGTCCACATTTTGGATTACGAAGAAGCATTGCTTTTTGGATGAATCTTCGCGGCTCGCATAGGTATAGGAACATATATTCCTTGAGGGTGCAACGAGCGAGTGAACTAAGCATCTTAATTGGTTGCGTTTGAGAAACGTGCATCGTAACGTTTTATGCGAGCGATAATTTGTATACAGCTTGATCCTTATAGAATGTGCTTTGGCTTTTTTTTGTGTCGAGACTCGGGACTGTTGCAGTTCTATAGTGGTGGTGTGTCGTTTTAAGATATTGAAACTGGTCTTTAAAAAAAATTGAGTCTATACGTTCTTGGTGAGTTATTAATTGGTCGAGTAATTATATTCTGTGTTTTCAAAGTGGCAAAGCAATATTCATAACTTCTTCATTTTAACAAATGTTTTTTTTAGACACCACCTCCAACTTTGTATAGCAAGTGGGATTGACTACAGATTTAATTGGAGCATGGAAGTGAGTTATTGGAGGAATTGGTTTTGGTTATAAATTTGAACAACCTTTTCGATTTCAAAAACAAAATAGAATAGTGTTGAAAGTATATGTGAATATTGGAAGATTAATTATTTTGAATCAATGAAGACGGCGACTGTTTTCAGCCTTCTTCAGAATCTGTTTATTAAAATTTTTTGATCGGCTAATACTTTAACAGTAAAGTTCAAAGGTTATTTCAGTATTCCAGCAAAAAATGAGTATAAAACGGAACTATGTTGGAAAAGAAAGCTGAATGTGGTAAGCAGTTTGGTCTTTTTCAAGAGCTTTTCAAGTAGTCAAAACACATTCAACCTAAATAATATGTTCCGAACCTGAACAATATGTTCCGAGATGACAGGGATCTTTACTTTTAAGAAACTGGCGAAAATGTTTGACAGTTGAACTTTAAGTTGACGAGTTAGGTCACTCTGATACAGAAGTGCATTATACGATTTTACTTTTTAAAAAAAAATAAGAAAAATGAAGTTCCACAAGGTTCTTTACTTGCTGTTTTTCTTATTGTGTTTGATGCTCCTTAATTCACCTGTTTAATAATGATGTTTAAAATGTTTTTAAATGAATATTTGGTTGGTGCAAAAATGTTACCCAGAGAAAAATACATACCTACACTAGAAACATGGCAGCATTAGAGAGTAGACATGAACTGAATAAGTAGTATCTATACCAATTTTACAAAAGCGTTTGAACAACTCTTTTTAAAGTTCAAAGCTTTTGGTTTCGATGTAGGATTTTCCGCTTGGATAAATTCATATTTCCCAAAATATTATCCTACTTAATGAAGGTCGTTTTCTAATCCAGTTACAGCAAACTAAGGAGTCCCACAAGGCAGCCATCTAGGTCCGATTTTGTATCTACTAGCTATGACGCTCAATCATCCATTCGTGGAAAAGAGATTCTTGCACGGAGAGAATTGAAAAATCACCAATTGCGAAATATTCAGTTGCAATTTACAAAACATGTTTTTTTGTAAATCACGGCGCTTTGATTCGAAACTGATAGAAAAATATGGCAATTTAACTTTCAATTCATCTCAAATTACAACAGTTCCTAAGTTGAGATTTACAATTAAAAGTTATAATTCAAGCGTGTGCCCTTCACAGTAAATTACAACCTTTTTGTCGCAATTTACTACTTCAAGGGAATAATTCCATTTATACTTTTTACCAATCTGGATTTACTAAAAAATTTTCGTGATTTACAATCACTGAGTATTAAAATCAACTCAAGTGTGTCTGACGGCTACGTCGAAGGTCCGGAGTTCGATCCCTGCCTCCAACTAATAATTATCTTTTTTTTTTGGAACTGTCTCTTTTGAGGAAATGTAAAATCCTCCAAAAATAAATCTGGTTAATATTAAAAGTGGATCTTTGTAAGCCATTCGGATTCAGCGGGAAATGATATTCCACCAGAATATCAACGCATATACAGGAATCGTTCAGAATATATAAGTCATTAGGCCCTGGCCCCGCCTGTGTCTCCAATAATTCCTTTTTTGTAGTTCTATTATGTACATGTACAGGGAGTACAAGGTTGAATTTCAACTACACATTATATACAATTTCCTACCTTTATTTAAATGATCATCACAAAAAATTTTACATTAGAGGTTAGACGTCCAAAATAAGACGACTATATTTTTCTCGCCAATAAAACATAATCTTAATTCAGAACACCCCTAAAATGTAACTCATATTCAGGTTGCTTCTTATTATTAATTTTGATATCCGACTTGGATGCATCACCATGGCCTAGTAGATGTGTGCTAGGTTGGTATGCAGAGGGTCTCGAGTTCGATTCCTAGAATCAGCCAAGTAAGTAAAAGTTACATTTTTCAATAAAAAATAATAAATGCTTTTCAATAAATAGAAAACGTTGCTTCTCTCAAAGCGATATAACTTGTTACAAATTGAGTAAAATGGGGTTGCAATTTACGACTTTTACCACTCATTTTTTCAAAAACATATTTTTGATTCAAAACAAAAAGATGGAAATCTACGACTCGCTTTTTGCAATTTACAATCGAGTAAATATAAAACTGATACAAATTTGGATCAATTTTCGATTCGCGATGGCAATGTTTTATTTCTCAGGATCGAATTATTGACCCAAAAAAGTGATAATTTGCTATTTTTGAGTGTCAATATCTTCATTTCGTTCAATTTTGAAAATTGCGAACAAGGAGTCGTAATTTACAAAACCCTGAGCTAGGGTGAGAAACTGCATAAAATTTTCGTGATTTGCAGCTCGTTTTTCTTGATCTGATCTAAAAATTCTTTCCGTGTGTGCTTGCTAACGATATAAACGCTTGCTTAACGGCTTTTAACTTTCGGGAACTGATTGTGGAAGACCGAATCATCATATTTTTGGACTGCAAAGTCCACCTCTTACAAGCTATCTGATGACAGGCAAGTGAAGTAGACCATTATCCATATATGTTAGGTTCGAAAATCACAATTAAAATATGAGTTTCAATCGCATCGGTGACTCAAAAACTTTAACACTGCCCTCACTATAATAGCACCCCAAGCTAAAAGATAATGATGAATCATAAAAAGAACAAGTTTTGAACTTTCTCAATGTTATTTTTTGCTTCAACTGTTATACTGACGCACTATTCAAACTGTAGTATATTACACCACTTAAATATATGCAAATAGGTCAGCAAATAAAAATATTGCTTATCTGAACCCGACTCTTTTTTTTTAATATCCCTGGCTTCAACAGACCGATTGGCGTTTTTGATACAAGTTCAATAAATAAATAAGTAGTGAAAGATATATTTTTCAAATGCGACTTTCAAAGAATTCTATTCATTAGTCATTCTTCATTAGCATGTGTATTTGAACAGATGAAGCACCCAAGTGTCTGTGAAGTACTTCATGCCTTATCGCGCATTTTGCATTATCTTGTCTCAGCAAAATTCATTTGATCCGAAGTAAATGCGTTTCTTTGAATTTATTCAAATATGAAACTACCAAAGTATCTGCATATATACCTACCTTTATCTTTATCCAAAAACCTGTCATTTTTTAAATTGGTGAAACCCACAGGCCAGAGTGACTCAAGGAAATCAAAAACGTATTGAATCGTGTTTAGGACTGATACTTAAGTAAATAGTTGGATCGTATTTTGCGAGCACCTTCATGTTCACGTATCGTTTTTCCCGCCATTTTTGTTTATCACAGAAAGATAGAGTTTTTTTGCCACTTTAGTAAGCGTGGGGTGTATACGCTTACGCCATGATTTATGTCTTCATCGCTAGTTTTCCTAGTCACTAATCATTGATCCCAGATATTTAAACTTTTCGCACTTGGGAATCACTGTCCCATTCAAATAAATGTCACGAAATAGAAATGGGATCAGAAAACAGGCAGCACGAGAATTCTTTTTCTTTTTTGGACTTATGCGGTACCTATATGTCGTCCAAAACCTCTAGTGCAGGGTCGAAGGATCCTTGCTTCATCGTCAGTAAAGAGTAACTTTGGAGTCCATCATTTAACCTTCCAGCTGGCATAGTCAAGAACTGCAATAAAGAGCAAGGGACTAAAGGCGCCTCCCTGGTGTCCACCTAATGTCATTTGGGATTCTTCGGTGATACCAGCTAGACATCTTAGTTGTGTCACTTCTGTATATGACCATCCGCACTTAGGTTTCTAGAACTTTTAATTTGCCTAATATAGGGTGTTTTTTTTTAAACGTGTGGTTTTCAAGAAGAAATAAAACTCATATAATTTAGCCAAGAATTTAGCTTTATTATAAGGATAAGGGTTTGCCATTATGTTTTAAAAATGATTTCAGATAAGTGGCCGACCCGGCTGTCTCGCATAAATTCCTGGGCGATTATGTCGACCGAATATTGGAAGCAGCACGCGATGCGTCGAGCGAATAATAAATTTGCAAACGTTGTTCAGGAGTAAGGGTTTTCATTATGAAATGGCAAACCAAACTGATCATAACCCAAGTGACAACTGTCAAAAAGACCAAATCCGAAAAAGTATTGTCCAGATTGAAAACCTTACGTCTTAAAAAAAAAACCTTTACTTCAAATTCAGTCAGCTATTCAAAACTCGAACTTCTTGGTGTGTAACAATAGCATAATCCTTGGGAGAAGTAAACTTTACCTCCATTTTTTTAGGAATCTGATCAACTCTTTGAAGCTTGGAGATGAGAAGCATGAGCCATCTAAATCCGATACCACCAATTTTTTTCCATAACTCAGAAGGTATCTAGCATGGCCCAATCGCTTTTACTATTTTGGGAGTTTCTTCAATTGTAACGCTGGGTACCTAAGAAAAGTTTAGGTCAGCAATTAGAAAGAATAGCCGTTGAAAATGCTCATTTAAAAGTCAATCACAATACTGTCGCCACCGGTGAAGAATTTTGTTGTCTTCTACAAGAAGTTGGCCCTGAAAATATTGTCAATGAACTTTTGTGAAAAAATTTACTGAGATTTTCGCCTTCTTTGAGCAGCTATCAGCTTCTTTGAAAAAGTCGTTGCACCCTTGTTCATGTTGTCGTAGCTCTTGGATTGCTTGGTTTACATCAGTTAGACAGCTTCTTAAATATACTCTCTTTATTCTTTGCTTAAAGTTGGGTGCACTTCTTCGCTTCTTTCTTGCAGCTCCACTTCGAGACATGCCTCTTCATCTGTTTGATCTTAAAACTTATCACTGTCCTAGCTAAATACACATGCAGAACAATATGCATGCAGAATCTGCATACGAAATTGTCTCATTTTCAACTACAATTCTCTTATGCTTAAATTATAAATCGTAGCCTTGTTGCAATACCTGGGATCTTCCCCTTCTAAACTTTCAACTACCTGAATGAGTTTCTTTCTTATTCCAATCCGAAAGATTCAGTCCTAAGGTGCTTACTTTTTATCGCCGGTTAATTGCGCACCTTCTTATAACTGCGCACACCTTGCTATTTACATTTACCTTACTCATTTCTTCACTTCTATAAAAAATATAAATAAATAAGTTGCTTATTTGCATGGAGGGTTGGTTGAATCTTGAATTAATAAAAAATAAAACCATAGTACACCGAAGAAGGCAGAACCCAGAACCAGAACATTCAGAACATAGTAATGGAATGGAACTTGCTTGCTTACTCAGGTTTGCTTGACAAGTTTTTTTTTTTTTTTAAAGAAGGTAGGTAGGTAAGGTACCAATGCCTTGATTAAAAACTTGACAAAATAATAATTCCAATTTTTTGTTGTTGTTGTTGTTGCTGTTTCGAATTTCCGTCAAGCGTTCCATTTACGACCGGATGAATGAGATCCAGTCCAGTTAAGTAATGGAAATGGTTTTTGAATTTGAACCTGGGTGCAATGCATTTCGAATAAATTATGCAAATTTTCTGGGATGTGCGTGTACGGTGACAAAAGCAGTTCTTCAGTTCTTCATCAGTCAGTGGAAGTGAAGTTGGGCATGTGAAAAGGATCATCGTTTTGTGTTCCGTTGTCTTTGCGGGTATCTACGTATAATAGGCGTCTTTTTCCCTTTCATTACAAAATTCTCACAGGAACTGAATAGCTGCGTCTCGTCTTCGTCGGTTGGACTGAGGAAGTGACTCAGAAAAGACACTTGGCTAAGGAAATTGATTTTTACATAAATACGAACACTATTTGTTTTGGATTCTTTTTAGTTTTCTGTTTCCTCCTTTGAACTGTGCTGTGGATGAAAAATGGGGGGCAATTAATTCCAGGTCACATTTTCATAATCTTTAAGAAGGGTAATTTAGGAACCGATAAGGCAGAGAGACGAATAATACCGAAGTTGAATAAAATTATTATGGGTATTAAAAAACGTAAGGTATGGTGGACTTCCTGTCAGACAGTTATTATGCCATATTATTTTTTCTTACGACTCGACAAAAAAAAAGGGAAGGCCATGTATGTATGTTTGTTCAAAAGTTCAAGTTGGGGTTAATAAGGTGGAGATCGGTAAGAATTTTATCTATCCACATGTGTATGAGTACATTCATACCTACATCCTCCAATAAGTCCTGGAAGTTCATTAATTTTTATAGACTGATTATTATTTAAAAACAATATTTTATGGTGCGAAAAACTTTGCAACAGTAATGTTTTCATCATTTTTGTATTAACAGTTTTTTATACTCGATTAATCGTGTAAAGACAGTATTTTCAGTAGATGAAGTTCTTTTCTTGTCCCCAACTTTAAATGTTTATTTTAAAAGGCTATGTTGAGATGAGACATTAATTTTAAGCAGAGTAAGTGCTTGCAAGAATGTGAATATAGGGCAGTGGCTCTCGCTGAATATAGTCTTGCAACTACCTACAATACAAATTCGTCATACAAAAATGAATAATAAATTGGCACCCAACGTGGGGCCTATTGGTATTGGATATATTGAAGCATCATTTTGAGAACAAGTTTGATTTTTGATTTTTGGGAAAATAAAAAAAACAATGCATTTCGCAACGGTGCCTTTGACATTTAGAGGTTCACACTCTACAAAAGCTATCCTAAAGATCCTAAACAACCTTAAACGTATTAAATTGAAAAGTTTTAAAAACATCACAAAAGTTTTCTAAAAATCATGTTGGACCAAAAAATGCATGTTGTAAAACTCATGATTGCATTGTAAAGAGCCAAAAATATCTGATAGATTGGAACAATGGGTGACATGTTTGGCTCTCACCTGACTGGAACTATTTCATGTTCGATTCTCAGGAACAGGGCAAGTAAGTTTTATATTCATTTCAAAATAATAATATAGGTATAACAGGACTGAAAGAAAGAAGAAAATTCAATCATAATTTTTAAAATAGGATTTTTACAAGGAATACTAATTTCACAAAAATTTTGTTCACATTTCGGAAGACCAAACTTCCGTATTCAATAAAGGTGCTGGCACAAGCTGTTTAGCTTCCATTTGAAGCAGATTATTCAACAAAACAATAGGAAACCAATTTATTTTTAGAGATTATAAGAAACAACCCTTAGTCAAACAAGCAATTAATTTTGTAACAGGTTTTATAGCAGCTATTTTAAAAGGTCTTATACAAGTCATTTTAGAGCACAATACACAAATTATATAACTCCATTAAGGGTTTTGACAACAAGTTTGACAGTAGCCTGTTATTATTTATATCGTGAATTTACTTATGACCCGAGATTTTGGTTGATTTCAATAAATATTACAAGATGAAGCAGTCATACCACATGATGATTGTAATGACCTGTAGCTGGAGCCTTAAAGCAGCAAATATTTTTCACCTTCAGTAAAACGCATCGGAAGCCCTTATACAGGATATTTACTTGCGATTATAGGTACTCTAGGTAAGTTATGCATTCGTAAAAAAAAATTTTTGGATAATCAAACATGACTTTACGATGATGGATAAGCCTAAAAACGTGGGTCTGACAATTCTGTCTGTCTGTCTGTATGTCCGTCCGTATGTATCGGCACCTACAGCCTAAACGGCTGGACCGATTTGCTTCAAACTTGGTACATAGTATTATTATGTCGTCCTACAGAAGGGTTTTTGGAATTAGCATTCTAGCTTCAATACTAACGGTACCTGCCATACGATTTTTAGTGAAAAATTGATTTTTCTCGAAAACGGCTCCTACGATTTTGATAAAACTTTCTGAATGATGTTTTCTGCGCAAACTTGATGTTTTGGTTGGAATAGATTTTTCAGGAAAAGTCTTATAACGCTACCTCCCATAGGACCGGTTTTTTTTAAATCAGATTTTCTTGTAAGCCACTTGACGGATTTCGATGAAATTTTTAATGTAGGACCATTTTTAAAGACGAAATAACATGAATTCTTAATTTTTTAAAAAAAATTTTTGAGATTTTTTAGAAAAGGTAAATTTTTGTTTGAAATTTTGGCTTTTTCAAAAACATTTTGATAATTTTTTTTTTGTTTTATTTTCCTGCTTAAACGAAAAGTTCTAAAAGTTGGCACACTCAAAAAAATTTGGAATGCCTTTTAGAATAGTTTTTCAAAAAAAAAAAAACTGGTCCGAAGATTTTTAAAATTTGTTTCCCTAAAATTTAAAACAGTATCTACATAAAAGAAAACAGATTGCTTATTTCGTTTGTTCCTAAAAACAGTTTAGCTAGTGGTTTTTAAGTGATTAATAAAATTTTACATGATTTTTTCTAAAATTTCCAGCCCCAAAACCACTGTCACACATTAGAACAAGTTCGTGGGACTCAGTCGTTCACTTTTTACTTGCGATTATAGGTACTATAAGGCAAGTTATGCATTCGTCGAAAAAAAAATTTTGAGATAACAATCAAACATGACATTACGATGATAGCGAAGACGAAAAAAGATGGTCGAAAAATTCTGTCCGTCTGTATGTCTGTCTGTCTGTCTGTATGTATAGAGACCTTAAGCCCAAACGGGTGGGCCGAATTGCTCCAAACTTGGTATATAACTTTTTTAGGTATTGTACAGAGGGGAAATTGAAATTTTTTTTTAGCTCAAAAAATAACGGTACCTGCCATACAACCGTTACGTTAAAGCTTATTTTTCTCAAAAACAGCTCTAACGATTTCGATTCGTGTTGGTTTTTAGGTACGACCAATCATGTGGCTGAAAAAAAGTTTTAAAAAATGGCTAAGAACGGTACTTTCCATAGGACCGTTTTTTTTGCTTTCGACTATCTCGAAAACGACTCAACCGATTCTTTCGAAATTTCACACACATATAGCTGTAGGTAGCTCAATTTGTATTGCATACCAATACTTTTGAAAAATATTTTTTTGTATAAAAGCATTTAAAAAAAAAATTGTTTTAAAATTAGTATTTTGAAAACTACTTATTAAATTTTTTTCTAAAAATTTTAAATAAATGTATTTGCTGAATACCTATATACTGGTGTTTTTGAATTTTTTTTTAAAAAATTTTTTCAAAAAGTTTTTTTAAAAAAAACTTTTATCCTCAAAAACCGCTCCACAGATTTTTATAAATTTATTCTCATAAATTCAAATTTATCCAAGAAATAAAATAGCGTACTTTTTTTCAGCTCAAATTAGTTTAAGTATATTTCTTGAAGAATTTTGAAAATTTTATTTTTGTCAAAATCTCAAGCCCCTAAAGCACTGTCACTCATTAGAGCAAGTTCGTGCGACCCAGTCGTGCATTTTATTTTTTACAATAGCATCTGCAAGCCTTGAATAAAACTTGATATTTTCATCTAATGGTACCTATTTAAGTATTGTCAAGTTAAAAATAATTGGCTAAGGTAAGTTTGCCTTATTCAAGCTATATACAAGCTATTACTTGCCATATAAAAAAGAACCTTAGTGGGTTAACCTCCCATAGGTGTTTGTCAAAATAATTCTTTAATATATAATAAGTCTAACATGGGGAATCATTCTGTATATGCACTTGAAACTGAATGCATCCATCTTCACCGAAAAGCTAATAAAAATCTTTAACGGAATTTCTATTAAATCCATGAAATTATTCATAAATCATTGCTCCAGCCGCACCGCGTAAGAGCATAATGAATAATTATTATTAAAATATTTCCCTTCCGCGTTCCACGCTAATGAAATTAAACACCAAAAAAACTGCACCTGGTACAATATTTTTCATTTAAATCAAATAAACCAAAATATCATAAAACACAAAAAATTCACATTACGTCACTCGATTTATCACTCTTTTTTTGAATGTTTGCGTGTCTCAGATTCAATTACTGAGTACCTATAGCTACCTCCACTATAGTAGTCCTTTCAAGCAGGATCAAATTACTTGCCTAAAGTGCGTTCATTTTTCTACTTCCGAGTGAGAGTTCAAAAAAAATCATAATATCCATACATTAATGTTCCCTGAGGGATGCATTCATAATCCACATACAAACTTAATCATGATTCCATAACACAATATCGTCGTGCACTTAACAACAACGACTGAATGTTTGTGCAGCATTTGTCACAGTCGCAAACAGAGAGCATACGTTTCCACCCTTAAATTTGTTCGGGCGTCTGTTCTGGTTGCTATTGCAAGTTTGCGTTGGTTGTTGGTTGGATTGGGGTGGATGTTAAAGTCTATGATGATGATGATGATGATTCGTTTGTTCCTTCTTCCGTGTGTAATCGCTAATGACGATTCCCATAGGGACGACGACGATGACGACCAAGACCAACCCTTGCGGATCTCAGGTTTCACAGAACTATACGTAGTGGGTAGGTACATAAAAAATAATAATTCGACAACAGCAAATGGTCATGCGTATCCAGTGAGTTGATTTGTGTGATTGCGGGTGCAGTATACCATCAGGGGCTACTAACTTATAAAACTATACTTCTTCAGAAGATCATCCCTTGTATTCTTCATAATTCAATCTGAATGCATTAAAACAACCACCCGAGGGTGAGTTGAAGTTCAAAAACCACCCGCATTAGATCAATTAAAACCAAGAAACTTCCGATATTTTTTTGAACGTACCTATCTGTATCCTGTTTTGGGTGCGGTGGTATAGCGTGGGTAAATAAACTAGCTGTGCTCTTGGGCTAGACAATAGGTATACAGAGAATCCTGGATGGAATGCAATTCCCACGATAGAAATACATGGTATATATTGTGAATTGCAAAGTGGACTGATGATCGGATCCTTTTGCTGCTGGTTGGACAGGACAGACAAACTTCTTCTTGGCTTCAACCCTGCTCCTGCTGGTGATGGTGGTGGTGATGATGCAGATGATGATTTCGCAATTGAGCATTAAGGTCATGGGAATCCTGCAAAGGGAATCAATTTAATTCAATTAATTTGGTTAACAGCCATAGTTGGATTGATTGCCTTATTAAATTTTATTGCAAACACATTTGAAAAAAATAAAAGGAGCAGGGACCTTGAAAAATTGAAGTGGAATATAATAGTAAGTAGGAGGGTGTTTGTGTGGAATGGCATGGTAGGGGATATTTGTGCGAAACCACAGGTTAACATAATATTTATATATACCAGCATAATTTGTGAGAACTTGTCTAGTTGTGTTGGAGGAGTTTTAAGTAGATACACCGTTATGGGAATCTTTCGAAGAATTCCTCAAAGGACTTTCACGTAAATGAATTAAAAATTTGGTGATTTTAATGTCACGTCTAAAGACAAATCCTCATCCACGGTAGCTTATGGACAGGGAACTTTTTTATCACGAATTTAACTTACTGTAGGGACAGGTCCACTAAAATTTTGAAATACATAGGTATTGCCAAAGTTCTTTCTATGGTGCCAATATTCAAAACCTATTTATAGTCCCCAAAAGAAAATCACCCCCACAGTTTAAAAAATGTTCACAGATTCTGATGTTATCAACGAAATATCCAGAATAGATTCAGGAAGTTTTAGTTAAACTTCATTAATATTGTCAATATATAGTACGTATACGTTTTAACGAACTGTTGGATTCCATATTCCCTATTTTGTTTGATGTGTATGCAATCGCGGCCCCCCCCCCCCCCCCCACAATAAGCCGCTTTCCAGTTCCAGAAACAAAATTCTTCTTTAGCAGACAGGAAAAAATACATTAACAATAGTTTTGTGTGGCCGATTTCAATTACTACACGCAATAAAATGAGGCGTGTGCCACGCCCAAAGTTGAGTTTTTATTTCCAAGGCAATTACTTTAAGGTAATGGACATTCAATGTTATGCTTGGAGCTTGATTTGAACAAAACAAGACATAACTTGAATTTTTAAAAACTAGATTTTGAATGAAAATTGCGATTATGGGTATGTATTTAACAATTATTCTTAAACCACACACAGGAATTCAAATCTAAGTGTTTATTTGTTTGCTTCAAAACTGCGACCGAAAGTTAGAAAACCTTAAAAATTAATGCATATTACGAATTTTAACGGAAATGCCCCTTTAAAGTGGACGTGTCCGTAAAATTTGTAATAAAAAAAAAAAGCACTAACTGAGCTTTCATCGTTAGTAAATTTTTAGGGATTTCTGCAAAACAACAATTGAATCGAGTTGTTTCTTAACGATCTTACCCGAAATAAGATTTTGTTAAAATCACGCCCTTAAAAGTGGGCGTATTGAACAAATTTACACACACACAAATGTAGAGATATATTTTTCATATAACGAACGGAAAAAAAGGTTTAAATTGAATATTGGCGTAGTACCTTAAATTTTTTGATCTTTTATGAAAAGTGGGCAGAAGCCACTCCCGAAATTTAAAAATTTCTTTTCATATACAAAAGCTTCTTAGTTTGGACTATGAGACGCAAATATTTAGGATTTATTATAAGTAGCTACCGTTTATTTGCAAAAATAAGTTTTTTTAGAGTTTCTAATGTGAAGTAGGCGTTAGCCACTCCCAATATCAATTTTTTTGTTTTCCTACCCAAGAAGTCTTAAGTACAAATAATACCCACAAAATTTAAGACTTTTTGCGTGAATATAATCATCTTTATTTTATAAAAATTAAATTGATGGGTTTGCTTGAAAAGGGGGTGTCGGCCACGTTCAAATTGAAATTTTGTATGGTGATTGTGGGCGGATTTCAGAACTTGGCCTTACTCTTATGTATATAACTGAAATTTATCACCTTTCTAGCTCAAAAATTGAGACCACTAGAGAGTATACGGACGGTCGGACGGAAGCAGACATCGTTAAACTTAGGGGTCCAAGATGACTTCCCTGTGGTACACCTGACATTGCACGAATAGGGATTGATTTACACAAATTGAAAAGGACTCTAGACTGACGCTAAACTGAATAAGCCTAGATCCAAGATATGGGCAATGGTAGAAAACCAAATTTTGTAAGCTTTAAAAGAATTGATTTGTCAAACATTTTGTCAAAAGCCTTTCAGTAAGTGATTGGATAAAATATTTGATGTTCCACATACACAGGGTTTGATATTTTTATGTTGCCTCAAGCAGTAAACTCACCAACTCTTGGATGGAATTCGGATAACCAAATTTCGGTGTTTGTTCTGAAGCATGGTACAGAACATAAACCAAAAATTAATTACTGACAATTGTTTGGTAGTTGCAGATCAGCAAATGGAAGGAACCCCTCTGAAAATTTTGATTATTACAATGGTTGGAATAGTCCAAGTTATTGAAATTATCAATTTTGAACTTCGTTTTTCATATCAGATTCTAAAAAAAAAAAACATTGACTGAGAAAAAATCTGGCTATTGCCCAAAAAAGGTACCTGACCGCAAAAACCAGTCAAAAAATGTAAGGCAAGGTTGTTTTTCCACAAAAATCACTTATTGATATTTTATTACTTTCCTGCCCAATACATTGACTCATTTAAACACACCAAAAACAGCACCTTAGGTACAATTTTAGCCAAATACCTACCACTCTGCCACTACTCCCCTTTTTAGTCCTCTCTTAAAGGCTCACAATTTTCAGATATAAAATAAAACAAAACGAAATCAATGATTGGCCAATTCCCCAACAATAAATCCAACATAATGCAATCAAACGAATTGCAATTACAATTCTAAAAGATTTTCCAAAAAAGATAAAATTACACGAATCACCAGAAATACCCCGAACCCAATACATAACCCGTAACATTATTGAAGGCAGGTCTCTTGGCTTGGTCTTGGTACATTAAAATGCAAAACGATTGCAGCGCCACAATATCCTTAGGGTTTCTGTCAGCCATAATGCACTTAACCCAAAAAAAATTTCGGATTCGATTTCATTTCGCGATTCGCGATATACCACTTGGTTCATATTATTGTATCTCAAGTTTGATCGGCAACGCCGCCGCTGCCGCCACCATCACGCTGGCTGCTTCGCTAAGGCCTCCGTCGACATCTGTTTTATTGGAAAGAGAAGTGGCGCTAGGAAGCTTTTTGGTGTTGAACCAACTTTGGGGGTGCTGATATCTTCGATCAAATCAAAATCGAAGGAGAATATCAAATGGACGCTAGCACTGACGCTGATGCTAGAGCTTACTTATAAAGGAACCAGGCAGCTTACAAATAATATTACTTTGATTTAAATACCGTTTCTTTGTTTGATTCCATTTCGGTTCCATTATTTATGACCCATTGTCTTTGCGCTAGCACGTGGTCAGTACAAAAGTTGTGCTGTTAGTATAGAAACAAGAGGTTTGAAGGTTGACGGGCGGTAGCGCGGCAGTCCTGATAATTTGATCTTGCCAATGAGCGTATTGGTAACATGATGGTGGCTTGGAACATCAAAACATGGCACCACCTTGAAGTTGCAGTTGCAATTAGATAGTTTATTAGCGTTTTTGATGATGTAATTAGGTTCGACTAGACAGCTTTTAGAGATGAGCTTGGGCGTTGGATACAATGGGCAGTTAAGTAGAAACAATTCAAGGTTTTGTTAGCGTTATCAGATGGACTTTGCGTTTATTTGAAAGATCATTTCAGTTTCGAAGCTTATGAATTGAAGAAGATTTTTATGGTTTCGTCTGTATCCCCCTGCCCTGACTTGTATGGGCTCCAGGCTATGGAAATGAGGATACACAAACTAGATCAGAGACTGAAATAGGAACAGCAAATTAATATGGAATAGGAGTTTTAGAAAAACCATATTTCAACCCGATTTCAACCAAATTTCAACTCGATTTCAAATCGATTTCAACCCGTTTTCAGATTTCAGAAGGATTTCAACTCGATTTTAATTCAATTTCAACCCGATTTCAACCTGGTTTCAACCCGATTTCAACCAAATTTCAACTCGATTTCAAATCGATTTCAACCCGTTTTCAGATTTCAGAAGGATTTCAACTCGATTTTAATTCAATTTCAACCCGATTTCAACCTGGTTTCAACCCGATTTCAAACCCGATTTCAATCCGATTTCAACTCGATTTCAAACCGATTTCAACCCGATTTTAACCCAATTTACACCCAATTTCATCTCGATTTCAACCCGATTTCAACCCGTTTTCAACCCGATTTTAATTCGATTTCAACCTGATTTCAACCCGATATCAATTCAATTTCAACCCCATTTCAACCCGATTTCAACCTTTTTTCAACCTGATTTCAACCCGATTTTAACCCAATTTACACCCGATTTAAACCCGATTTCATCTCGATTTCAACCCGATTTCAACCCGTTTTCAACCCGATTTTATTTCGATTTCAACCTGATTTCAACCCGATATCAATTCAATTTCAACCCCATTTCAACCCGATTTCAACCTTTTTTCAACCCGATTTCAACCCGATTTCAGCCCGATTGCAACCCGATTTCAAACTGATTTCAACCCGATTTCAACCAAATCTCAAATCGATTTCAACCCGATTTTAAAACGATTTCAACCCGATTGCAACCCGATTTCAACCCGATTTTTACCCGATTTCAACCTGATTTCAACCCAAAATGGATACAACACTCTCAGTAATGGACATTCTTTGTGTAATAAAGTTTTATCATTTGGACGGTGCTGTTCTATCGTGTAACTTTAAATGTTGATTTAGCATCAGTACATTATATGAATAATAAACAACAGATCTTCTAATAGATGCCTCCAAAACAAAACGGCCGCAACACGCTGACAAAATCTACCCGCGGCAATTGCAATCATTTTATTAGTTTGTCAAAGCTCCTTAATGTAAGCAAGGCACCCGTTTTCTGAAAATTTTTATCTCAATAAAAAGAAAGACAATACCTACCAAACCCAGCACAAAAGTTTCATGAAAATCGATGCAGCTGTTTTCGAGAAAAGTCAGTTTTTGCTTTTCGTAGACCTAGAACGTCAATTCCGAATATGATAAGGCAGAGTACTCGGTAGACTTTGTTCTACCAAATTTGAACCATTTTGTCTGCTCTTAGCAAGATTAAATAACTGAAAAATTCTTCTTGGCCATCCAAGATTGTCACGGCCACCTTTGAAATTTTGTAAGGGCAATAAGAAAATCACAGCCAAATATGGATCTAATATTTTATGTTCTCCGTTTGTCTTTTTATACTGACAAAAAACTTCTTGAATAATATTTTTTTCCCAGAGTCTTTTTTTCCTATCTTCCCACACATAAAATATATTTAACAATCTTGTTCCATCTCAAAGGTGTCACCTAGTATTAAAAATTACGTGCACTTTAATTTTATGATATTTTGGGGGAAAACCCACAAAAAGATAAAACTGACGCTACAAAAAAATCCTCCTTAAATAGATTCTTAAAAAAAGAAGAAGTATCTCCTTCGATTAATGTCCTCTTTAAACTTATTGCTCCCGATAATTGGATCCAGAGCTCACTGTTATCTTGAGACAACGACTCATCAATCCCTAGTTCCAGGTGTCAAGTTCACTTCACAAAGTGCCAACAACCTACATCCGCATATTGAATTGATTACCTGCCATTCAAATTATTATGTCCTACTTACAAAACTTCTTTTCCTTTCTAAAAAGCTATTTCAATAGAAATAGCACGTGGAACTCCACAATAGACCATTGATACGAGTAAGTTGGGATAATAATTGCAACGACCATTTTGGCGCCAACACCATACCAAACCATAGCACGTGCTATATACCACACATCGCAGAGGTAGACTATAGAAACGCGCGCATGCCAAAAAAAAAAGTATCTGCACATCTGCCCCCACACAATATGATTATCGTCGTCGTTTATCATATCAATGGCGAAATACCTTTCTGGAACTGGAAGTGATTTACCTGCAATCTTCGTCGTCGTCGTCAGCCGGAAAGAAACACAACAATCGAAAAAGATAAACTCCTTGGAGGGATGAGGACGAGGGAAGACCACGACGACGGGAGGGACCTCATATCAATTTGACACCCTTCCGAAAAAAATTATTGTCCAAACAATTGTTGCTGATTATTCGCTTTTGGATATCATCATTTTTTTTACAACAACGCACACCTTTCCTGTTTCATGTGTGTTTTTCTCGGGAACACCTGGATTGATTTTTCTTTAAAGACCCTTCCTTGATGGTTGTTCCCCTCATCGAAGATTTTTATAAGATACCCCCGGACATAGAAGAGGGAAGAATAAAAGTGTACCTTACCTAAAACTACATGTCGCCCTGTGTGCCGGGTAATATAAAAAAAATTCTAATAAACGATTGTGTCTTATGATTTACAAGACGGCATGGTAGAGCGTCGATGGTAGATATGTACATTTTGTTGTTGCCTGCGTGAAATGTAAGAACGAAATTATTCTAATATTCATCCAGACATCCACCTGGGTAGTTTTTTTAGATCTTTGATATTTCGAAATAACGTCACCCTCTTTGGAATATTTTTTTTTTTTTTTGGAAATCCATAAGTAAACGGGGAAGATGTTATGTGTAATCGTTGTCGTGTAAATGTAATGAACAAGGATTTTTTAAGATTTGGAATCTTGTTGCATAACAAGTCGAGCACGTTTAGAAAATAGAAAAGATCGATCAATATGAAATACAAGACTTCAAGGGAAGAAATGGAGGTAGTATTAAAGTTTGGAATACCTGAATATTCCTAAATATTC
Source organism: Platycheirus albimanus (assembly GCA_916050605.2). Classification (NCBI taxonomy): domain Eukaryota; kingdom Metazoa; phylum Arthropoda; class Insecta; order Diptera; family Syrphidae; genus Platycheirus; species Platycheirus albimanus. Next base: position 13,394,961 of record OU696698.1, on the reverse strand, counting down.
CTGAATATGGGTGAAAAACGAGTACGTAATTTATATTGAAAAAAAAAATTAATCATCAAGATTCATCAAGGAAACAGGCTTAATACAAGACGTGGAGTCAACCAAGATTTCACACAAATAAAAAATCGCATTGGAGAAGCCATTTAAAAAAAATCAATTGAATGTTGGAAAAATTTACAAAAACGAGGTTGAGGGCAATGTTATTTAAAAGAGTATGACTTAGTGGTAAGTGCGTACTACTGCCACTTAGCGCCGAACGTTTTGGATTTGACCTCAGCTAAGTTTTTTTCCAGGGCACCAATATCTACTGAATGAAAAAGTGCATTTCTGCAATACGTTCGGAATCGCAGCCACTTCCCTTCCTGCAGAATGTCAACGCTCACGCAGGAATTGTTGAGAGTGTACATCAAAGTCCCAGCTTAGAGCCGTTATTCCAACAATTTTTTTTTTTTTTTGCTTATTAATCTTATTTCAAACTTGACTCAAGCATTGAGTCCTTGTCAAATATAGGTTTGAATAAGCATCCGACTTTGCCTCTCCCGTCTCCCCGAACACGAAGATGCATAACAATTTACGTATTTCTGTGCCTAAATTAATCAAGACGAGTAAAGTTGAACAGCTAGCCGAGACCCCATCTAGTTTCGGAGCTGATGTTTCAGTTCTCCATGAGATACGATGACCGGAAAGGCGCAGAAAACTGTGACTTCTTTTGTGGAAAATATCATCCCGCATGGAAGTCACATTTCTTTGGGTGCGGTTTTGCAGTGTCACATGAAGACTAATCAGCAACACAGAGTGATGACTATCCGTATCAAGGCCAAATGTGACTACTTTAAGTCTTAAAGCTCACATGTGCCTTCAGAAGAGAAAAACAGCGCTCCCAAAGGACGAGAACGAGAAGTGCCCAAAATATGACATTTAAGTTCTCTATGGAGGCTTCATTGGCAAAATTTGGAGAGAGGACTTTTTGATTAGATAATCAAAGCGCACAGGCTTTATTGATATTATAGCGGGCATATGATGGTGGTGAGCAGTATGCAATTCCTATACGTATCGATATCCGCAAGGGCACATGGTGATGGTCACTATATAGATAGTCGAACCTGCAACTAAATAGATCAAGTAGTATAAGTTGTCGGAAGACACTAGCATTCTAAGCGGCCATAGCCTTGTTGGTGCCAAGAGTAGATATCCTGAGAATCTTTTAGGAAAACAACAATAATTACGCTAAGGAAATTCAATGTTGAATGACGAACCCGAAAGACAAATGGCAGCTTCGTTAACGTGAAAAGTGTCGGGCTTCTCGCAACGCAATATTTCGCATCTGTCAAAAAAGTAAACAAAGAAAAATGGTGGCTCCCTGTGAATATTGCTGTAAGTTTCTGTAAAAAAAGTATAAATTGTTATAAGTGTTCAATTTTGGTCAATAGCCATATACACCGCCATTTTTAAGAATTTTGAAATATGCAAGGGAATATATTGTTTGTACTATAATTTACATACCTTGCCTACGTTCACCGAAGGAAGTAGGTCCAATTCTTCCTATATACATTAGCACGTAGCAATGTCAAAGTTAAATGTACGTAAATCGTATTGCACGGCTACAATGTGAAGTAGCAGCTGCAGCGTAGAGAGTAGCTGAAGTACAAGTCGACTCGACTTCAACTTCACGAACGTGCTACGCTGCAAAACAACAAAAAACCAAAATGGCAGACATGATTTTTGTTTGAGTTCAGTACTGCACATTGTAATCGTGTATGATGCTTAGTGCGTTACTTTTTTTACATTAACTTGACAGTGCTACGTGTTACTGCTGCAGCTACACCATTGTGCACAGCCAGTTAGGATACCGGCGACAACATGAGGTCGAGAAGATGCAGAAATGCTTAATAAGAATGAGATGCCGACTTCTAGAGAAGACTGAAATAATCAACATCAGGGTTCACTATCCACTTAAGAGCCTGCCATTGGAGAGACTACTTAAACCAGTTGCTTGGTTACAGTCAATCTGAATGACAAAAAAGAGTTCCAGCAACAAAATTTTAGAGATCAAAGCAGCCATCTTCATCATTTCAGTAAAAATTGCACTCTACGGTCCTTCAGCAGATTTTTTTAAAAGTTTGAAGCTATGGTTAGTTTCCAGAACTCTTTTTCCGATGTAAATAGAATTCGTTTAGTAAAACTATAGAGAGTAGAACGCCTTTCACTACAAGCCCCATTAATGATACGAGACTGGCATCTCCTATGAGAAGACTGTTAGGAAGACAATAACAAGGGGACCACGGTGAGTTGCTATAATGCGATATATTTCAATTTCTGATTTAGCTTTTAATGATTCCAATCAATATCAAATTTTTCCAATGTCCTTTTACTAGAAATTAAATATAGCATCAACTCTTCACCTTTATTTGTGTATCCTTTAATTTTGCTCAAATGACCCTAAATCTAATCAAATTCAGTGCAAGGCATTAAACATTATATCTTAGTGTTCCTCGCAATGCATCATTACAACTCTTCCATCTCTTCCGAACAACACAGCTGTGCAGGTGAAAGGATACACCCGTTGCTAGTCCTTTACATGACAAACAAACATAACGAAGTATCATATTGCACTGCACACATTAGTAATGAAATGAAGAATATTCTGCTCCCTCATCCTTACAATAATAATAATTGCTATAAGCAAACATGTACAAGGAAGGATCTTATTCAATGGTCAATCACTCCTTTTCACTTTGGCAGCATGCCAGTGTTTAGAATTTTGTAACTCGATTTTCCATCTGCCAGGATACCATATATCCTTAAATGGGGAATACCTTCATATTTGTTTTTGAGAAATTGTGGAGGAGTCAACGGTCACCAAAAAACAAGCAGCTGATGGATATAAAGTCGTCGTGTGGCGTGTGCGTCCTATTTTCTTACCCCTATGTCAGGTTCCTTAATGGTCCATCGACAATGATTTATTTTGTCCTTAAGAATAGAAAACGAAAAAAAAAAATTTAAGAAATCCTTTTAAAAGGACTTTTCGATTTTCTATTTTTATCCATATTTCCACCAGGATCTCCAAACTGAAGTTGTCCCTTCTGCAAGAACTTGACTTCTTGTCAAGCCCTTTTATTCTCAAAAATTAAGCCAGAACCCGTAATTTATGGAACGTCGACGCATGTCGCGTCCAGCGAAATAACGGAAGTGCGCGTAGTGCACGGTACACGTACACGCATCATCTGATGTCACTGCATATAGCGTTTAAAAAAATATGGAGTTGGTATGGGTCACGTGTCCTGCATTAAATAAATGTACCGTAATAATGAGGGTGGACATAGTTACTAAAGGAAGTGCTCAATAAGGAATCCCAACCCTTAGCCGGCCGCGTGTAGTAAAATGTCACTGCTGCTGGCCGCGATGAGAGCTGCGATTGCAACCTTTTAATTTAGGCAAGTTAAAAGGGTGCATTTAGCAAGTGGTTGACTGATGTTCCGCTTGGTGACCTGATGAGCGTTCATAAGCCTTGCTGCACCCAATTTATAAGTCGCCGTCGTCGTACCGTTTTTAATCGTAATGGAAGAAGGGTGCTGAATGTTGATTTACATCCCTTTGACATTGTAATTCAATTTTTCTCTTCCTTTAATTATATTTCAATTCACTGGTTGGTCGAGAAGAGGACACACAATCCTTGTTGAACTTGATTGTGTTTCTGGTGTGTGTTGTTGGTCCTATTTGATTGTTGGTTCTCTGTTTCTCGATTGAAACAAGCAAGCAAAATAATATGCTATGTGTCACTTGCAGTAGTTTATTATTTTGATTTGACAGTTGTGGGAACAGGAATGACATTTTGTTCTTATTTGTTCTCAAAAAAACCTTTTTTTTCAATCGAGTGGCTTAGAAGGGATCATAATGGCCGCGAAGTGGCGCGGCGGTGGTGGTAGCTTGTGGGAAAGTTTTTAAGCATTTCAAGTGGAATTATAATTTTTGGCATAAGATGGTTGATAGACTTTTCTTTTTGGTGGTGGGAAGGGTGAAGTATTTGATTAGATACTTATTTCACAATTAGGACATGCATGATGGAACTTTTGGCGTTTTCAGACCATTCAGGCAATGCCTTTTTGGATGGTTCTTAGTCCGATATTCAGAAAATTGATAGTGGTGTGCCACAAGGCTCAATTTTGACACCGAAACTGTTTCTTAATTTTTTTCGATTCAATTGTTTGGGTGACAAAGTCCGAAAAAGTCCACTCGTCCCAGTATCAGTATCCAAGCAAAGAAGTGCTATTGCAAATATCAACATCTGTTCCTCTAGCGAACCAATAATCAAAATTTTTGACAAATTTAGGCCGCAAAACCCGCAAGGAGTTCCAATAATTTCTAAACAGATGTGTCATCGAACCAATCAATAGATCAAACAAAAATTATACTTCTTAACCCAGTTCCCATCACCGACAAGCGACAAGAAACCTTCCATCAAACCAACTATCGATGAGAAGAATTACAGAAGAACGAACGAATGAAACATTAAGAAACGATCCCTCAGATAAATGTTTAACCATTTCGTAAACACAAAAGAGCAACCACAATATTCCACAATTCTGACCCAAAGTTTTCATGATAACCAAAAAATTTTTTTTTTTAAACCAAGAACCCTACTTTGGAACTAGTTGCAACTCTTCCCATCCACTTGTGCAGGCTTCTTCGCATCTCTATAATTATCCATTGCACAAGTAGTCAGCCGCACTTGGTTGGTCACCCACCTCCTCAATTTTTTTTTTTTTTTTTTTATCGGATCATTCACTCCTTGAGACGCTTCCATCTTCATTAAAGCTTCACGAATTAATTCCCATCCAAGAGCATCCAAGGTAACAAAAACAAACGTCGAATCCGTCATAATCAGATGGTGCAGTGGCGATATGCACTATCCATATACCCCCTCCTCTCTAGACTCGAGAGTATAATGTCTCATTTCGAAGAGAACATTAAACAAAACAATGATCTCGATGCGGCCATGCCAGATGAAGACCTTAATTCCCCGCTATAAATTATAATCCCCGGTGATCTCTAAGCGCTAATCCAATTGCTCATCGTCGGATGATGGAATAAAATAAACAAACGAACTATGAGCCAATTTTTTGAGTGAGAAGAAGCATATCACCGCGTGATGGAGCTGGAACTCTAGCTGGAACTGAATTTTGGTAATAAAAACTCACGTCAGCGATGATTAACTTCGGTCGTTACTTTTTGTTTCTTTTTTAATTTTTTTTATGAACTTCATTATTTGAACCTGCGCTGCAATCGACTATGGAAAGATGTAGAGGCTTCTTGCTGCTGCACAGCTTAAAACATGAATTCAACACCCGTGTAGCCCCAGATTTTGTTGAAGCCTTATGAAACGTCTCATCATCTTTGACGGCTTGCCTCGTCTTCCTTTCCTCTGGCCAGGAATTTTTAATGTTTTGAAATTTTACTGTCGCGGATTAGCACAAAGTACTTTGGGAATACCAAAGCCAAAGCAGCAAGAAGAGCGTTAATATGGCACGAAAAATAGTGTTTTTAATGGGGGATCAAAATTTAATTACATTTGAGTGTTCCAGACTACACCAGATTTCGGCATCAGATGGACACAAGGAGCGGCGGCACAGTTGGCTTGACACCATTTTTTTTGATGACAGAGTTAAGATGGCAGCACATGTTGAGTGTGCATATACGTTGAGTTGCATCGTCACGGGCGAAGATCGGGAAGCCATTAATCATTGACAGGGACATTGATGGGAAACAATTAAATTGTTGAAAGAGAAATTAAGAGATCTCGGTGGATGGAATAAACGAAAGCAATTATGGAAGCGTTTAAGAAGTACGATGACGTATGTATAGTTGTGTTGGGTTTTAAGAAAGTGCTTCGAAAGAAGGAATTCCAAAAGATCCTTAAAATTTGAAGTCGTTCTTTGAAGGTTAGAACTAAAAATAGACGAGAGCATTGAATATGAATTTTTACATAAGTTAAGGGTGTTTGAATTAGTTTTGCTTGTTACAGACGTTACCGTGAGCCCGAAATTGGCGCTGATATTTTTCTTTTACTTAAGAAAACAGATCATTTAAAAATTGGTCTTTTTCTAAGGAAGAAAAGTCCAACATTTCTGTAAATATTTGAGACTGTTTAAGCTTCGGTGATTTTCCATTTTCAAAACTAGAAAAAGGCGAAAAAATTAAGCGAAAAACATCCAAAAGAAGGATTTCATGTCATGTTTTGGTTTAAATACATTTTTCAGGAAAAGTCTCTCTCATAGGACCGGTTTTTTCATATCAGATTTGCTCGTAAACCACTTGACGGATTTCGATGAAATTTTTAATGTAGAAGCCTTATTATAGGTAAAATAGAATGAATTCTTAAATTAAAAAAAAAAAATTCAGTTTTTGAAAATAAAGTAATTTTTTTTTCAAAAACGGCTTGTTCAAATTTTTAAAATTATTTTTTCTGAAGTGCTAGGTTTCGGCATACTCAAAAAAAAATTTGGAATGTGTTTTCCAAAAGTTTTTTCAAAAACAAACCGTTTTTTGAAAAAAACTGGTCAAACGATTTTGTAAAAAAAAATTTCCTTAAAATTGAAAACAGTATAAATGAAATCGGATAGCCGGAGAGCTAGCTACGGAAAATAGTATACAATTTATAGAGCGACGAAAATCAATCTAGTTAGTCTGCCATACTATCATTATTCATTGATACAGTCACCTGGCACCTGTCCAGCGGTGGGTGTGAGAGTGGTAGGCCAACAAAGGTCAAAAAATGGAGTTCCTGCTCATATTGACTTATATTTCAAAAACAGTGAGCTTTAGACAAAAAACATGTTTTACAAACTTATAGCTTAGTAAATTTCAAATTAAATTGCTGACGAAAGTTTTCCCATACCATTTACCATTTAGAAGTTATAAATATTACTTCAAAATTGTATGTGGTTTCCAAAAGTATGCAACATTTTGTTTCCGGTGCTTTACTGCCAAAATTATTTGTCAAACAAGTTATAGAGATATAGATTTGGTATCATATTGTGGATTGTTATGTATTTAATTTAAATATAACATTGCCAGGAGTTTTGGCCGGGAAAAGTGGTAACATTGCATACTTTTGGGAACCACATAAAATTTTGAAGTAATATCTACAGCTTTTATATGGTTTCATATCATTTTTTCAATGTTTTTTTTCAAAATCTCAAGCCTCAAGACCACTGTTACACATCAGTGCAAGTTCATACGATCCACTATATTTTGATTTATTTTCAAAGTTTTCTATCAATGTAAGGAAGCGTTTCAATTAATTTTATTCTCAAGGCTTGTTTTATTGCCATATTGGAAACATAAAAACTCCAACTGTCCTTTATGTTGCACTTCTTTTAAGACAGCTTCCGGCATAAGATCCCCTTCCGACCAGAATTTTCTTGGATGAACTGTTGACAGAGGACTTTCTGCTTTGGGAAGATTCATCAGTCATTTTTGTTATGTGAAGTACACGCAGGACGTCAGACTGACCCAGCCTTTCTTCAGGGTGCCTATTGAAGACATAGAGCTATTTCACCAAGGACAGTCCACAAGTATAGGGAATTCTTATGTAAGTCTTTGAAGAACTGTGATGTTCAAATCAGAGTAACATTTCCATCCATCGCTGTTTTGTGTTCTCTTTGTATGCTGCCAACACCATCCAATATCAATTTCATTGAAATCTGTTTCTTTATTTTTGTATATAGAAATATTCATCCACATTTTGACGTTTGATTCATCTCATTTGTGACAAAATGTTGTTGCATACAACTTGGTCAAGTTAATAATAATACATTTCGAGCTACAGTCAATTAAAAAAAAAGCCATAACTCCGATAGACCGCCATTATGCATCAAACAAACCAAAAACATCAATGAATTTGACTTACAATCAGTCAGCATTAAAATTGAATTCCTATAACGATTGCATCTAACAAATAATATTGTACCTGCAGCTCCAATTTGAAGTTTGCAATTTTCCCAGGCAATCCAAACATTCCACATAAATCTTCTGAACTCTGGCGACTTCTGGTCGCGACAACACAAAACCTTCCAATCAAAACAATTACTCCAAAAGACCGACATTCTCTTCTATCGAAACTGTGCTACATGGACAAGATAGAAAAGTAAAAAAAAAAAAATGAAAAAAAAAATTAAACAACACCCACCGGCTGTAAACTTATTGATTTGGCAAAGCTCGACGCCAGGTCGTGGGTCAGATCAGTTCAGTTATACACTAGCCACGCTGATTGTCCTTCTCCGCGATGGCGATCAACCAACGAAATCCTATACACTATAAGTATAACAGTAATAGAAATATACTGTAATTCGCCAGAAGTGTGATCATCATCATCATCATGATCAATATTATGGTCGTCGTTGTCGTCATAGTCGTTCCAAATTCAATTACTTCATACCGTTAAGTTTGAACTTCTTCTCAAGAAGTAGATAGGTAGGTAAACCTTTTACCCTGCTTGCGTTGGGCTCTATGGTTGTAAAATGGTTGGTGAAATGGTGGTCTGGTCAGTGGTCATGTTGAACCCTTCTTGGCAGGGCAATAGATTTGGTTACTGTCCAGATTAGTTGGAGTTTAGGGTTGCCAACAGTTTTTGTTTTTAACAAATTTAATATTTTTGGGTGTTAAAAAAGAAGTGGAATCAAATTCCAAGTTAACGCCGAACCTGAACATTGTATATTACACTTTTTTTTGGCAAGATTGCAACTGAGAGATTTGTCGCTTCCTCAGTATGTCTGGAAAAAAATTGTGGAGTTTCAAGGGGGGACTTCTTTGTCTCACTTAAATATTAGGACAGGAGTTGTCTATTGACTTGCGGAGTCATGAGGCAAAACCAATTAGTATTTTGATGTACGTTTCTAATTTTGTGCCTTCAAGCTGTCACTGAAATCCAGGACAATACTTCCAGATTTTCGTCTGTCTTCATAAATGTTTTTTTGAAAGTCTGTCCTTACCTTACTACAACTTTACTATAGTTGAGGTTAGTTTTTCCTGCCTACCCCTCTCGCTGCTCTGGTCTGGCACACCTCAAAAAACTTGTCGAAGACATGGCAAATAGCTTCAACGACATGCAACAGCCGGCCCCAGCTCTGCCATCCTCAAAAGTCCTTATGCCGTACCTACTATCGTGGAATTTCAGACAGCTTTTCATCGGTGCAAACTAAGGAAAAGGAAGGGTGAGTGAGGGTAAAATTATAGGAGAAGCGCTCTTTTCGTTTGTGAAATTGTCATCTCGAAAAAATTTTACCGTGTAACTCGACAAGTTCTAAGCTCGTGAATAAACCTGAGATTGAGAATCTTTCAATCAATCTTTCGCGAAGTCGATGAGGTGTTGGCCGCCATCACAACCTGAATTACATGTTCCATAAGACTCAGATTAAACAGTGGAATGAACGGCCATAGCTGGAATTGTTTGATCCATGTTTGTTTTAATTCGAAAAATTCTTGTTGGCAACCCTGGCTTATTAGGTGATCGAGTGCCCTCTTGGATTCCATAACGAACTGCAGGTTAGACAAATCCATCTCTCTTTTTTTTTCCAGACATTCTCTCATGCACCTCTAATTTGCCCCTCGTCATCGTCATCGTATTCCAAAAAAAAAAACTCCAGTTCTCCTGATCGCCCCAATGTATCACGATGGATTTATAGTTTACAATGCACGATCAATCAAAAATCGTGAATATGTGGTGTTCTATGTTCCATAGTTGGCTCTCAATTTGCAAGCTTTAAAATCAAAAAAATCATTCCTCTCTTGAATCACCAAGTGGATGATGATGATGATGATGGAGGAACATCAGACTTGACTTGGAGATGATGTGTGGTGATTCGAAAAAATTATTACACCTGATTTGGATCAGATCTCATGAACTTGACCATCATCATCGTCATCATCTGCTTTGCATGTGCTGATGATGAATTCTGAGATGTGAGTTCCTAAATGTGTGTGGCAGCAGCAATAGCGGCTGCTGCTCCTGCTCTTATCAACCGATGATCATCCAATCACGAATATTTAATTTCGTTTCACCTGAGGTCTTATCGTTTCGCGTTCCACTTAACGATTGGATCTTGTTTCCTAGTTTTGTCTCTAAAACAGCGGGTCGGGACAAGGCGATGGTGGGGTGGGGGTCGGTGTATTCGGTGCATTTCACGTACAGTGTAAAGCAGTTATATTTATCTATATATTCCTTCCAGAGGTCTTATACCCTTTTTAAGATTTTAATTTTAGTTTTTTGTGTGTGTGGAAAATCTTGTTATACCGTTGTGTAAGCGAAATAAATTTATGGTTTATGGCGGCAATGGCGGTATGGTACATGAGAATTTATTTATTATAGCGGGAGACCTTTTGTATCTATACCTAATACTTGTGGAATCAGCGACTCGGACTTATGGAGAGGTGAATGTTGTGAGGGTGATTTAAAGAGTGCATTAGAATGGTCACAGAACGGGAACTAGAATATTGTGGTATGGTAAATTTAAGTGGACCGGAATGGATGACAGATAGTGTTAAAACGTTTGAATTCATTAGCCTGATTTTATTGAAACGGGGAAAAACGGCGGCGGTCATCACTGGACGATCTTAAAGAGGTTCATTTGAAATAATTTGTAATTTTGCTGACCAATTTACCTGTGGAACTGGGAAAAATCTTTTTTTGTGTCTTCAACTATTCCATAATAGGAAGTAAAAGTTATGGCATGTAATTGGGTTCATTTTAAATGGAGTACATTTTTTTAAATAAAAATGGACCTTTAAATTTCTCTCATGGGTAATTCTATGAAGCAAGTTGTGCAAACATTACCCAACAATATTTTCTGATACCAGCAAACATAAATAAAAATGAAAGGGAAGACGAAAAGAGGGAGTAATGATACGATTTAATTTTGGACTAAAAAGACGCATATTGACGCTAATGACTGTTTGAGGTGCACAATTATGCATGTGCAGTCTGTTCCTAACTAGCTTATGTTTGATAAACTTAGAATTAGAATCATTCAGAAAAAGTATTTTAACCCTAGTTTACAAATTGGGGTTCGCGCGAACCCCAGCACACGTTTGAGTGCTTGTATCTTTTTTTCAAATCACATTTTCGACCTAGGACAAAAACTCAGTTAACGAAATTCATTTTTCTCTACGTTTCTTGTCTTTTTTCCATCACAGCGGTTTCAGAAAATTTTTTGGAATTTTTTTCTGAAAAAAAGTCACAAACTAAACTTGGGGTTCGTGCGAACCCCAATGCTGAAAATGGTATACAAAAAATGCCATTGAAAATAACTAGAAGAGACGCATTTTGCAAATTTGTTACAGGGCCAATAGTTCCACCAGGTCTGAAGACATTACTACCTTGGATACGAGACAAAACTTTTGCCTCCGGCTCTTTCGTCCATTTTCGACCACTGATGGCAAGAAAAAACTCTTCATTTGACGCCGCCGCCGACGTCGAAGGTTCCTGATCATGCTCACTTCCATATTCATCTGGTTGAGGCAAATTTTCTAATGGTCCTAATGCCTCTGCCGCAGCTTCGTCAAAGTCATCATAATCCACTAAGAAGTAAAACCATATATGTACCTACCTAACTAAATACAAAACATCATAACATAAAATACTGTCAGTCGTCAAATGCGTCATTTTGCACATAGTCTGGATCATTATCAATCTCGCCCTCCTCATCAGAGTTTATGTCTAGCATTGCCCTCAACGCCGCGCCCGCCGTTGCCCTTTCATCTTCGTTGCCTCTATTGTATTGTCTCAATAATCTATCTAAATAAGACTTTGACAAATTAAAACAATGTAAATAAAAATAATAAAACTTGAAATTTTAATATTACAACTAACTTTTTGCTAATCTTCAAACTTTATTTTGCACAAATTTAAACAATATTTACTAAATTTTGTGAAAACCAAACACGTTTTTTATAGTTGCAACTTGCAACACACCTCAACTGTCAACTCAACGAAGAAGAAAAATAATAATAATAATAAAATAAACAATTAGAAATGATTAAAAACTGTGGGGTTCGCGCGAACCCCAAGTTTTTTTATTCACGTATTTTGTGTGTCGTAAACTAGGGTTAAATAAGGCATATAATTAGATCAAAGTGACCCAGTCGGGGGTACATTGATACATGTTTAGGGAAACTTTGATTCAGAGCCAAAAAAAAGTTCAATGATTATTGAAAAAGACAGTGATGCCGAATTTTATCTTGTGGAAGCGCAACAGCTTAAGACAACGTGAAAAACCTGGGAAATCATGTCAACCAAATGTTTTACTTCAACCCACGCGTAGAAGTAGGACTGATGGAACCTTACTTTGATTCGGAAAAGAAACGGAGTCAGCCAAAAAGTAAGACACCTTCTGTACAAGCAGCTGATTGTCATCTATACTGTTTCTCAATCCCTGAAGAACCTGACCAGCCATCCGAACCTGCTCACGTTAGGATTACTCAGCCAGCAGAGTCCTGATAACAGCAAACTCTGAACATATTTCTCTTCTTTTCCTTTCGGCATCGTGTTGTGTTATGATTTCAGATGGATCACAACTCTCCTACTTTTCTGCTTCGCACTAGTAATCCGACTTGTTGACCTCAAAAAGTGTCGGCAAGCCTTCCGATTTAAGATTTTCCCATTCGTGAGGCCAACTTAATACTTACTAATGTTGCTGTGTTTTTTTTTTTTTACCAGGAGATTTAAGACTTGCCTCTCTACTTTTTCTCTCACGATAGTATTGGAAAGATGTAATTTATTGCCTTTTTGTCCGGGTTCTCAGGATCTTTCCTTTGAACGTGAAAAAATAAGCTGAATCTGTCGTGCTCTATTTTTGGCAAGATGGTATTTTTTACGAGAAGGCTTTTTGGACTTATATCTACGGTACCTATTTTCTTCAAAAACGTCCGACCATACGTCACTGCAGGGGTAAAGGATTCTCGCTTATGATGGCTCCATCGTCAACATTATGAATCTCCAGTTAACCCAAGTATCAGTTTATTTTAACTGTATGTGCATGTGTGGGGTGACTGTTAACCCACCATTTCTTAACTTTGTTGTTAGCTTTGAAGCTGCAACAATGAAATGAGTTAGGTAAGCTATGTTCACCTCATATAAAAAGCAAGAAATCAGAGCTCTTAAATTTTCCACTTAAAATTTCCTCAATTTTTTGTAGAATCTGAAGATCTGACTCTAACTTCTGCAATACTTAAAAGTACCTTAGATTTGAATTCACAAATTCATCTATTCTTACAATTTCACTATGAAATCAAAGGTCCCACAAGGAAGTCAATTAGGCCCACTTTTCTTTTCTTCATACTTGCTTCTAAACATACCTTTGCTATAGTCTTTCTTTAATAATTAAGTTTTCTTGCATCGAAGACGATTATAGACACAACGAATGCAATTATTATCCTGCCTTAAATTTCATCCATACCCCCTCCCCCCCGGTGCCATTATTTTGACAACAAAATTCCAAAATAAAAACGATTTAAGAGAAATCAGTAAATCGAAGACAAATGATTGTCTGTTGCGAAAAATCAATATTCGACACGGTGCTGTTAATTTAAACGAACTTTTTAAATGCAAAAGTGCTCGCCTTGGAGCCCTACCATCAATAACCGCCAGCAGCAAGTTTGTTGCAACTCTATCAGGTGTCCATTAATAATGTGAATTCGGTGCTGATGCTGGATAGAGGGAAAAAAACCTGTCCGTTCCTTACCCACTGACCTTAAAACCATGGAATAACAAATATTTCAAAGGGTCAAATCTTTGCAATCAAGCAAGAGGAACGATACCTAAAACACCAACACGTACAACACGCATCACGCGTGTGACACCGAAAAACGAAGACGACTTTCGCATCGCAAAAAAGGTTAATCAACGAGCGAACTGCGCGAAAGTCGCATTACTCTCATCAGGACTCAATTGCGTTGGCACTTGTCTTGTCAGTGTCGGCTCGGCTAATTATGTCCACGATTTGGGACGTGAATTTGTTGTTTTTGCTCCTCAACGTCGACGAAAGACGTTCGAGAAAGGCTGAATTCTCCTGCTGTTTCTGCCATGGTCAATCAAAATGAAATCGATCCAAATAAATATCTCACACTTGGGTTTGTTTTGATTTTTTTTTTCATCGCAAATCTGCACGGATTCATTGTCAATAAATTGGTTTAACGGCGGAATGATAAGTACCGACCGGAGTGAGGGCTCCTTGCTGGACCACCACAACGTACCGGCCGTATCGTGATTCCTTGGTGGAATGTGGACATACTTATGTGTACCTTACACCTACCCTTCCCACGACAGTATATCCCCAAAAAAAGGAACTTTCGAAAACCAAACAGATTACGGATGCAAAAATTGAAGAAAAAATCCGCCTTGATTATGGCAAAACTATATACAAAGATGGCGGCATGGCATTCCAATAAAGTTACGATATTGGGAATCGATGATGCTGGCGGAGGATATGTTGCGTAGTCGGTCGTTGCGTAGTCGGTCGTCGCGTCGTCGCTTGATGCCTGATGATGCTTGATGCTGTCGATGCAGAGGGGGCATCTATCTCTATACCTTCGACAGATATTAATTGCAGGTATCTGGATTCATCTATAAATAAATGACATCACTTAGTAGTCGGTTCGGTTCGGTACAGTGCGTTGTTTGGTGATGCTGGAGGAGCAACCTGTATAATCGCGTTGGAACACATGTCAGCTTGGATGTGGTTAATAAATTTGAATACGGTGGAGCGGCGTTGCCGAGTCGCACCATCACTATACTGCACCATTCTGTGGGGGTTTTGATCATGATGGAAGCTATAAGGATGATGGTTTAATGTCTGAAATGTCTTAAGCCGAAATAGGCTAATAGCTTCCGGAACGGGAATGATAATATGAAAAACACTGATTGACGTAACGTGGGGTAAGCGTTTTTTTTTTTTTTTTTTTTTTTGTCATTTTCCTCGTAATAGGCAAGTGGGACGAGACCGACGAAATGAAAAATTGTGCCGCAACTGCATTATTGTTTTGACTAAACTAAAAATAAAGCTTTAAAGTGTCTTCCTGTCAGGAAAGTGCTTATATGGTGATTATGTTGGAAACAAATTGCTATTGTTTGTGGTTTTTGTTTTTTGGGTGTGTGGTCGCATAAAATGTCTTGGGGTGTTCGGGATCAAAGCGTTTTTCTGATTTAAGGAATGCTCAAATTTTCAATTTTCGTATGGAACGGAAAAACAAATAAATTTGACAGAAACCTGTGATCCTGTAGAAGGAGCTTTTCATCCCAGGTTAAGAAAAAAATTGTGTGGTTTTATGAAACCACGATGCAAGTGAAATTTTTTTCGTTCTAATAAATTCACTATAAAAATCAAATTAACTCACCAAGAGCTTTTTCTTTTCCCTACCCTGCAGACATCATCGTCCGATCTTTACGCACTATTCTTGATTTTTCACTTGTTGACCGGTTTTACATCATAAAACTGAGGAAAAACACAAATACCGCGGAGCACGTGCATTAATAAGTGAGAATATAAACGATTCACGGTCAGCTGATGGGAGCCATTGGCGCCGCCATATTGCGACATGCGACAGGTGAACCAAAAAATTTGAGGCGATGTAAAAAAAGTTTCACTTTAAAAATCACTTAAGCAGAATGGCGCTGCTGTCGTTAAAAATATTGGTTTACTACGATGGAAGCCCAAGTATCAATACCATGATTATACCATGTTGCTAGCGTGGTATTACCATGGTTTTCTCTGACACCATAGGTAGTATACTCGAATACCATGGTATCGATTTCAGCAGCGTGTCACAGGTTTTAGGAATAACTGCTCAACTTGGAGGTCTAATCGAGATGACGTTATCAAATGCTCACAATTCCGCGACGGGATCCGTTCAAAATCCCGAAACCCAAATTCCCGAAAGTTCAAAATCCTGAAAAATCAAAATCCCGAAAATTCAAAATCCCGAAAAATCAAAATCCCGAATGTTCAAGATCCCGAATGATAAAAAAGCGAAGTACTGTTGATTAAGAAAACTGTTGACACAGGCGCCTGCCAGACAACTGGACATACCCTTAGCGGAGCAACGAAGTTGCGTGAGCGGGTGTGTCCCCGAAAAAGGGAGTTAAAATCAAAAGAACCCGCGAAGCCGGCCACCCAAGTACTGCTGATTATAAAAACTGTTGACACAGGCGCCTGCCTGCATCACTAATCCGATTTGTCAGTATTGATTGCTATTCGGGATTTTTTCGGGATTTTGATTTTTCCGGATTTTGATTTTTTTGGGATTTTGATTTTTCTGGATTTTGATTTTTCGGGATTTTGAACTTTCGGGATTTTGGTTTTCGGGATTTTGAACCAGACCCTTCCGCGATTCATTTGGTATGTGTAAGACTTCTGATCTTGTTTCAGAAGCCTTTATTTTGTATATGGGTTGATGGAAACTGTATCCCTAAGAAATCTTTTTGGATTGTTAAAAGTTTCAACAAAAAATTTGTCTGAATGTAGAAACTCCTTATTTACTTGACATTTCGACCACAAATCTTTTAATTTGATGTGGCAGGCTCATATCTCCTCAGCTGGACGGACCAC
This sequence comes from Platycheirus albimanus, assembly GCA_916050605.2. Taxonomy (NCBI): domain Eukaryota; kingdom Metazoa; phylum Arthropoda; class Insecta; order Diptera; family Syrphidae; genus Platycheirus; species Platycheirus albimanus. Next base: position 13,378,363 of record OU696698.1, on the reverse strand, counting down.
CAACTTGTCAATAAATGCGGTCTACACACGGAAGCATCATTCCATCGGCAAAAATCTTTGTCGTCGCATGCACGATGCACCACCACTGCGAGTCGTGTGCCAGTGTCAGTATACCTAGTTTTAGCCATCATCATCATCATGGGTGAAAAAGAAAATTTCTATCTGGACAACATGGCCTGAATCCTTCCGAATGGATTTCATCGCGCTATGCTGCATGCGTCCGCTTCATATATTTTTTGCCAGTGATGACAGCACTCCAATATTGTGTGTGTGAGAGGTGGACCCCCATCACAATGCATTATGATCACAAATGCATTTAGAAGCAGGTAAAAGATACATTTTTGTTAGGTAGGTACCTCTACTAAAAAGTGGACCTAACCAAGGCTCAGCTGTTAGTTCTGCGCACATTTTATGGAATGGAATGGAAATTCGATATCGCGTACTTCATCTTGCACACAAAGTATAATCAAAGGCAAAACTACACCACTAATAATAATTATTTTATAGATAGATACAGGCTTTAGTATCTATCTAAAGCAGGTCGTTCAATCTGTTTGCTGTGCCATAGGCAAAGAGTTGTAAAAAAAAGGATTCGCGTTTTACCCACCCGCAAATCCTATCGTCTCAAGACCTATACTCTCCTGTCCTAGCCATGTATCTTTGACTAGATGATTCAGATTTAACTCCGATTTGGCTTGGGATATCTTGTCTCCCGGCATTTAATACACTTTGTCACGATATCTCTTGTCTTCGGTGGGTGACTTTCTGTGGTGCCCATTGACCCGAATTTTGTGTGTGATTTGCCTCCCCATATTAAAAACGAATAATGTCGCATTTACTTTGCAACATGCTACATGCACTCTGACTACACTCGCAACAACTTTTTCAAACATAAAAAAACCGGAAAAAATATAATCCAGAGCACAATTTATACAAAAATTATTTTAGATACAAAAAAAAAAATGGCAGCTAAACGTAGGGAGTCCAGAGGCAGTGTATCTAATGGTGGGTGGGTGATTGGATGGAATCTCTATTTTGCCACAAGTATAACGGCATATCGGCGAACGACGGCGAGCGGCGACAGTGGCAGAAACAGGCGGAATTTCACCAGGCAGTCCGACATAGACCGACCCACTTGTTACCGTTGTGTGTATACATCGAGATGAAATGGTAATTGCATGGGACAAGTTGATGTCGCCAATGTTGCAACTGCTGGCTGCGGGAGAAATGATCACGATCAGTTGAAACGAACATAATCGGGTTTGATCTCATCTCAATCGAATTAGCTATTATAAAATTAAAGAGAAAAGTTCCAGGGTAGACCTTTTGAGGTTATGTATATTATATTGTTCATGTTTTTAGTTATTTGCTTCCATTTAAGTTGAATTTATAGATTGATCGTGAAAAGTAATCTTGTTGTGTTTCAACTATTCAATGTATCTGGATCAGAAGGAAGAAGGAAGAATACATTGTTTCTATTGAAAGAAAAAAAATAAACAAGAAACTTTTGACTATCAAAGTTGGATTGTTTTGCTTTCAGAAATGTTTGAAGCAAAAAAATGGCAGGTACCTAAAACTGCAGCTTTTGGGCTTGAGATGATCCTCTTGATACTAAATTGAAACTCTCGAATATTCTTATGCGCGAACCCCTCAGAACTTTCAAGTAGTTTCCTACCTTTCAAATTCTCAAAAATTCAAGTCTTCAATAATTATTTATTGAAGTAACTGGTTGGTGCCTTGGATAATTATTCATGACTCAAACCATTATAGGTTACAATGGTCAGCTAATGATAATGGATGACCAACACTTTATTAGTCCATTAATTAGTTCCAATTCCAAAAAATTGCTTTTAAAAAATGCTTTTCGATTCAAAATGGGAATCGCCACCTGGATAAGATTGGATTATATTGAAGTATTGATAGCTTATGCAGCTCAGGCATGGCAGTATCTTATTGATCCCTTATCCATATTGACTCTCTAGACTCTACATCTGGTCATTTGCTCCATACTCGGCCCAAAACTTTAATGGCTTCGCACAATGGTGTAGCTGCAGCTGCAGCAGTAGTACGTAGCAATGTCAAAGTTAAATGTACGTAAATCGTATAGCACGGCGACAATGTGAATTTGCAGCTGCAGCATAGAGAGTAGCTGAGGTATAAGTCGACTCTACTTCACGAACATGCTGCGCTGCAAAATAACAACAAACCAAAATGGCAGACATGATTTGTGTTTGAGTTGAGTGCTGTATTGTATTCGTGTATGCTGCTTAGTGCGCTACTTTTTTTGGAGATTAACTTTGACATTGCTACGTGTTACTGCTGCAGCTACACCACTGTGCACTGACAGTTAAGATAGTTTGGAATTTTTCCATGGAAACGATTCCCAAGTGTCCACTTTCTAAGACATCAGAGAAGTGATGGAAATTCTTCTGCTTGTCTGATGTCATAGAGACATTTTGTCAAAAAAGAGTGGCCGGTGATTATTAAAGTCACAGTTTTCAGAGTTTTCCTATTCAGATTTATAAGAAGTTTTGTGGTTTTTGGACGATTATTCTGGAAGACTTGACAAGAGGTTTTTTGTCATGCTTTATTGTACTCCATGATTTGGCAGTGTTTTTGGAATGATTTTTATTCATTCCAGATAGGGGCTCAGGGCCAAAAAGTGGCTCAATGAGGCACCCTATTTCGCCATCATACTCATTGTTTGGAGGAATTCAATGGACAATCACAGAGTTCATCCCTACAAGTTCAGAGAGTTCTACGATAGTATCCTGAAAAAGTTTGGATCTTATGACAGGTGAACTCAAACATTTTAAGGCAGTTTTGCTGTCTGATAAGATGTCATACCTTTGCTGTTCGAGTGATATATCATCCTCTGTCACTAGCTCATAGTGAATATACTGAAAGCTGGAACCCATTCCTACTTCCCTTTTTAAGAATAGGTGGATTACGTTTAGACCCAAGACGAAGTGGATTGCTGTTATTTTCTAGGTTCCACCAGATCTGCATTGTCGTCCATGGACGATATCTTGGACTTGGTGGGTTTGCTCATTCCCGTTTAGGTATAACTTCGATACAATTATCTAGCCGCCACAATAAAAAGTCCATGTTTTCTTTCAGGGCTCTGGCATGATAAAAGAGTTGAATAGTTTATTTTTATTGTTCTTCGCTAGAAGGATTCAGTATTTAGTCGGATTCAAATGAGACCAGGCAGCATTCCAAAGCTCGAATTACGGAGAACCCGAAATCCTGAAAAACAGAAAATCGGAAAACAACTTATTCCTCAACATTGAATTATATTCATTCCAAGCCACCCTCTCAAAATGAATCTGAATCTTACCTCAAGTATTCAAATACTTTAACAAATCATTAATCAAAACGAATCGCTTAATTCGCTATAAAGACCCCAAGACCCACTCTCTAGTGACTCACCTGGAATTCCAAAAAAAAAAAAAAAAAAAAAAAATATAGATCAACCGTAACATTACACTCCTTTCACCAGCTTACACCACATCAGTGAAAATTATTAAAAGCAAATTCCACCGCCCAGCAGGCACTTGTTATAACTAACATTCACCATGCTCAGGTTAATACCTGTCCGATAGCCAAGTCAAAATGTCCAAAGCCACAAGAAAGGACATCCATTAGGCACCCGATTATATTCATCTTTTCGAGTTTCAAGTCTGAAAGGAAGGAGCAGGAGCCAGCGCAGCAGCCAAGTTGTAACGCAACCAATCCGATAAATATAAACTCTGATGTTTGGTGTAGTAGTATAGAAGAGTGGTCAGTTGCAAATGAAGGTCAGATTCCGTTGACCATAATAATCTGTTTTAATGGCTGTCAAACGTCTCGCGGACACTCATAAATTAAAATCCCAGAATAAATTCCAGTAGCTTTTAGATAGGTACTTCGTATTTTATAGTGGGGAAGTGGATGTGGACGACACTCATGCCACTTGTTTCTATCACTACTTTGAAAGGGGCACCAAATTCAGCAGCACTTGTGACCATCTACAAAGGAGGAGTATAGAATCATTTTTCACTGATAAAGTTCTTAGTTGATGATGCAGGTTCAGGTGCTGAACTGTGCGCTTGGAGAAGAAGCATTCTTACTTTGGGCAATATTTATCATGTCCTTAAGAATTATTGTTGTTGAACACATTACTGGACAGAATTTGTTAAAGAACAACTAACAGACGCGTAATGGTCTGGTGCAGGGAGTGTAAAGATTTATTTTCCTCGAATTACGGCACTAATCTGGGCAATTCACTGAGAGTATGTATCTGGGAAACATAACTAAGAATCAGCTTCTTAAAAGATGAAACCTACTTTGCCGAAAATCGGAATCCATTAAAAAAAAAAAATCACTTAGGTGTATAGTTCTCTTCAGGCTTAAATGTCTCTGGAGAACCTTCATACTATCGTGTATACTACTTCCAACATTCTTTCCATTTCTTGACTTGACTGACTTAAATAGATGTAAGTTTCAAGGCTGAATCATTTGGTTGTATCGGTTAGTTTGAGAGAGCAGAAGAGCCCAATTAATAATTGTTCTATTAACTGTTGTCTGATTTGCACAAAATGCAAGACTGTTATCAATAGAAAAATAATAAGTTATAGTATACAGCCTTGTGGGACTCCACATCGAACTTCAGATTTCTAAGATGATTGCTAGAAATATTTTTTTACCGAAGACCAAAACCGAAAACACACGACCGCGATCGAATATATTATTATTAAATTATGTATTTAAAGCTAAACTATTAGGATTTCCCGAATCCAAAACTAAAACGCGAATATATTTATTAAAAAAAGAATAAACAAATGCACAGAGACGACGTGCAACACGACTTTGGAAATAACAATTGAAACGTCAAACGCCGCGCCGGTGTGTTTGATAGGAAAGATAAGAGAACGATCAAAATCAAAAAAAAAAATACTCCTAGCCAGACAGCAAATGCAGTGCTGTCTCCCGTTAGCTCAGCTGGGAGTGGGTTCGATAAGAACAATTATGTTTATTAATCGCGCTCGATTAATAAAAGAAACGATGAATTAAAATTATGTGTATATAGAGTACAGGGTGTACTCGATTTAAGTGGGCGCCAGGAAACTTTTATGGTAGTTTGCCTTACCAAATGGAAGCTGAAAAGTGTCTTCAATTTTTACAGAAATAAACAAGTGAATTATTATTCCCAAAGGGAAATTTGAATCTTTTATTGAGTGTGAAGGGAATGGTCTGGGAAACCTTGGCAGAAGGCCTGGACGAAAACCCAGAGTCTTTTCAACAAAAAGAAAAATGGAACAAATGTATTTCGAGGTTAGCAGAAGGCTAATTCTCGAAATTAGGAATAGGTTTAAGCAAATAAAGAAAAGCAAACACTATTTTGTGTCACGGTGACACAAAGGAAAATCACAATGGTAATGGAATGTACAAAAGAAAAAGGTCACGAGTCCCACAATCTTGGGAGGAAATCGAAAATTCAGCGAAGGCCTACACAACTAAATTTGTTTGCCCCACATAGGGTCACAAACAAAACGAATTAAAAACAAATTAAACAAACAATAAACAAGCTAAACTTTCTGGACACCACCAGACACAGAAATACTTAGCTTTGCACAATTCTCCAACAAGAAAATCCCTCTCAAATGTCTTCAAATTTAACTTCTAGATTTCCTCAATCGTTTACTCCTTTAAGTCTTAATCTTTTAATCTCGGTCAAACAATCTCGTTTTTCACTTCTCTTTTTCCAAAAATTCTTTTTTCCAAAATCAAATTATCTTATCTTCTCCAAAATCCAAAATTGAATTCTGATCCAAAATGGAGGCCTGGCTTGTCCACTTCGCCCCGACCATATAGCCATCCTCTTCGGATCTTTTGCGTGGTGGTGTTCTTGTCTCAGTCATGCAGCAGCATCTCGCCCATCTATGCAGAGACGTGCGACTGAGAGCGGTGATACCACCATTGCACGCGATCCTATGCGTTGAGGATGCGATCCTCGTAGGCTCAGTGGACGTGTTCAGCCGTATAATGTCAATTATATTTTATTTTAAAAAGGCAAGTGGAAAACTACGACAAAACGCGCAAAGTCCCCAGCCCAAACCGGCCCAAATTAATTATTTTGAAAAGAATATTCTTGTTGGAAAGAAACTTTACCATTTTCCAACTAAAATGGTAGAATTTATAAACAAGACAAATCTTTATTTTGTAGACCTTCGCGCAGAAAATATTAGAAAGGGAAAAACACATCATTGTGATTTTTCTTTGATGTCCGACACTTTATGGTGGGCACTCGGCCATACTACATTTATGTTGGTGTGATTATAGTTCACACATCGTTGGACATGAGTCATCTTCATGCCTTTCTGCTCTTTCGACCTTCTGTCGACAACTCGAAGATTTCGTGGCTCTTCCGCCTTTCGTAAAATAAGGTGGACCTCCTGTCCAACACCTCTGATGGAACCTAGATTGGTTACTTTTCCAAAATACTTAAAGAGCAGTCCTCTGGCTGATGGACCAGGTTTCTACTGCACTCTGATGATCTTCTTTCGTATAGAACGTTACACTTATGTTGAACTAAAAATTTAGGATGTGTTTCCATCATAGTTAGAGCCAGATAAATTCACCGTTGACAATATCCAGTACTTCCTTACTAATGTTGGCTTCACTAGAGCGTGGTGCTCTTAGGCCTTGCTTAAAATGCCCCTCCAGCCGGCTCGATCTCTAGCCTTCCGTTTCCAATTTTGCACTCCAAGTTGTCGGAGGTCTCCCTCTACCTGGTCACTCGATCGAAGACGAGGTCTACATTGGCTTCCGACTCCTCCTGGTTTGGCGTTTTAGACTACGAGCTGCAGCGTACATGTTCATTCGCTCTACATGGCCCAGCCATCTCGCCGTACAGCATGTATAGTTCGTTTTTGTATCTTCTTCACCAAATGTTGGTTTACGCGGACATGACCATAAATTGTTAGCAGCCCTTTTTTTCGAAGACTCCAAGTGACCTTTCACCGATTGTGAGAGAGTCCACGCTTCTGCACCATATAGCTAGACTGGGCTGATGAGAATTCTATATAGTGTCCCCTTGGTTCTTCTCAATAGGGCTTTATTCTTCAATTGTTTATTCAGCCCAAAGAAACAGCGATTAGCAAGAGTTAGTCTGCGTTTGATTTCAGCGTTGATGTTGCTGCCTGTGCTTACAGCAGTGTCCAGGTAGACAAATGTCCTGACTACCTCGAAGTAATACCTTTTAATGGTCACGTTCTGACCAAGTCGGTGCTGGGATTGGAAAGCATATACTTCGTCTTGTCCTTATATATTTTCAGTCCCATTTCGCTTGCAGCTGACTCCATAGTAGTGAAGACACCGGTTACTGCTCACTGTGTCTTCTTATCACGTGTTTGTCGTCCGCAAACCCAAGTAATTGTGTCGATGGTGCCCGATGTGCTGGCTTGGGTGTTCCATATGACTTTTTAAAGCACAATGCTAAAACAGCTGCATGACAGTGCGTCGCCTTGTCTTAGCATTTTCCAACGTCATCCTGATAAGGCGTATCAGTTTAGCAGGGATTCCTAAGTTGGACATGGCACGATACAGTTGAAATCTGATAACACTGTCGTACGAGACTGCTTTCAAATCGACGATTATTCTTGGGTTTTCTCCAGGATCTGATCCAGCACCTTTTTTAAAACTCACAGCGTCATCTTTTTTGTGCGGTCTCAAGTATAAATTCAGGATTAAACTAGCATGCAAATTCTCTCAAGTTTTCTTCGAAGACCTTGCTTTCCTACTAACTTTGTGCTGGTAAATCCCCATAGCGTAGTGTTTAAATTGTCGGACTCATACACCGAAGGTTCTGGGTTCAATCCCTGATTCCATTGATTTTTATTTCGGAAGTAAAATCCTATCCTATTCGGGTACTGGCTACTAAAAGGTGTCATCTACCTGTTGATTTGGTCATCACCAAAAACTAGCGAAGAGTCCACTGAGTTCTATAGTGGAGCCAAAAGTTTCTTTCTTATTGTGAAGAAAGTTCTGCTTCCATATTGAGGGACTTCTTGCCTCTACTTCTAACGAAAGAATTTTATCGTTCCTGTGTTTATCAAGGCACAAGTTGTTTTGTTCTTTGGTTCGGTTCTTGTCCAAGCTTCCTTGGAAAACCAAGCAGTTAGCGTTTTTTGTGAATCACCAACTGTTCTTCAGAATAACTTATCACTTGACTTCTTCCACAATCTGTAAAGGTGGTCTCCAATCTATGGCGTTGGTATTCCATCGTCATTCAATATTATAATTGGGTATTGTTTCGTTATTACTGATGTGTTGTTTCTCCCAGAGCCTTACTAAAAACTTAATGAATCTTGAAAATAAAACCAACGCCCGTTACGCACCTTGGCCACCTTTCATAAGGTACCTAACCTAACTTATCGATCTCCCAAACCAATCACCTTAAGTTTTCCCATAAACATAGTCATAGTGTCTCAAGAAATAATAACGCAATTATTTTATCAACCGACCCTCACCAAGTTACGAAACATAAAGTCTTTTAGTGCGGCCGCAATTAAAATCAGGTTTCGGTAAGTTGGTGGCGCACCCGTCGTCGTCGGTCTTCGGTCGTTGTCAGTAGTTTGTTCGTCATCATCCTTGATTCATGAATTAAACATTCTCGTGGATTTTAATTGAACGTTATGAGATTTATATTCGATTTTTGTTTCTATTTTCTTTAATATTTCTTACCTGTTCAGCTTGGCAGCGCACTACGAGCATAAAGCCAATACTTAGGCGGTGGTGCCGAAGCACCTTTACAAAAACCTGGGGATCAATATTAACGTAGGAATACGCAAATGGGCAACAATTTCATATCCCCATTTATGCAGATACATCCATCCGTTTACGCACCATTAATTTTGTGTTAGATGCGATGTTCGAAATAAAAATCGATTTCCTTCTCAAATAGTCTTGGATGACGATGAGGCCGAGGGTCGGTCGTAAGAAGAGGGACAAGATTTCTTGAGAGGTTCCCAACCTAATGGTGGTTTTTAATATCATATATGGGACTGAGTGTGTCGTCTTTTCTTGGTATGAATCTTCTTCCATATGATCAAGTCAAGCGAAACAAGTGCTGCGTACATTTTTTTTATTCATTTTGTGGAACGGTGGGTGCACTATTGTTGCGGTCGATCACCGGCTATCAACATCATCACAGCAAAAGGTGAGGTTGCGACTTATTTGTTCTTTTTCTTGAAATTGGAAACCATGCGAGCATGAAATTGTCTTGGACTTGCCTTACCCGTGTTTGTGTTTTCATTGAGCACCGACTGACTACGACGACGACACGATGATGGTTACACTTAAATTGCTTAATGGACAATTAAGAAATTTTCAAGGAGTGGAGATTTGGGCTTTATTTATAGATCTACACCTTTTAGTATTAATTTTTGTGGATGACTTAAACGCCCTCATATTTTCACAACTTAGTCGGCATAATAAGTTTTTGGATTCCAAATATTATTGAAGCAGGCTGATGTTCATATTTCTCAAACATCAAATAATAAGGATATATTATCTAAGATTGTTCACCTTTTTTTGTTTGAGGTGATCTTTTATTGAAGACTGTTTTGCCTGGAAGGAGGCATTTGATAACACAAAACCGGAAGAACAGGTTTGATAGAGGAGCCCCTAAGTTGAGGATCACCCAAACCAAAATCCTGAACGATTAAAGTCCTGACATATCAATTTTTAATGATTTTCTAGAATCGGTCAGTTACTATGACTTGAAATTATCGGTTTTGAAACCTGTGCTATGGACAATGGGTAACAAGCAGATCTTTTTTAAACACGCTGGAAATCACCTCATCTGTAAAATATGGTCAGAGGAACGCCGTTTACTCTTTGATTGGAATCTCAGTACCTAATATCAGACCGATCTAAAAAAAAAGGGAATCACCTAAGATGCACCAACTATAGACCTGTTTATCTTTTGACTATTGATTTGAAGAGCTTGTCCAGCGTTTTAAGTGAGCGTTTTAATCGGTTGCCAAGACAAGGTCACGCACTGTAATGCAGATCTTTCAAAATCGTCCTTGAATTGGTAAGATACCTCACCGTTGCTTGTATTTTCTGACGATAGAAACAACAAACCAAGCTGTATCAGGTGCCTTCAATAGTAAGCTGGAGGAATGGAACCGATTATAGCTGTGAACACGGAAAAAAGCATCAGCTCGGCAATCAAAAGCAGAATTACTCTTGTTGTTTCCTTAGGCTCAGAAGAGAACACTTATCACCGGTCCTGCTGTATGGTGCAGAAGTAGGGACCATCCCCCAGTCGGATGAAAGCCACTTGCAGTATTCAATACGGTGAAGCAGCTGGTTTGAGTATCAACGCCAAAAAGACAAAAATTATGCGCCCCAGTCGGAACTTACCACAGCAGGTTATTTTGAGACAGTAGACAATTGAGGAGGTCCCTTAGTTCAACAATTGGGAGGTTGTTTGTCACTCGATGGTGGAACCGGCCTGCACGTCAACAACAGAACAAGCAAAGCTAGCAGTGCATTCATTCCTTTCTGCAGTGTAAAACTCTAGCCGAAATTCGCTTCCTGCGATGTTGAAACTGTTTTTATGTCCTGCTGACAATGTGGAAATGTTCTCCCACTATCTCTATCAGGTTTCAAGACTTTTTCAACCGTTGTTACATCCCAAGGATCTGGTGGCCAAAAACCATATCCAATAACAAACTGCGGCTTAGGAGGACAAACAAAAGTGGAAGTAGACACCACGCAGAGAAAGATGCACTGGATTGGCCATACACTGAGTAAAACCAATGACCGAGCAGTATTTTCAATGGAATTTTTAAGATGAAAGGCGCGTTGGAAGAGCAAACAAAATCTGAAGACCAACTTAAAAAAAAAAAAAAAAACTGAGTCCTTAAATTTGGAATCGTGAGCACAGAAGAGGTATCGTGATGTAAACGAGGATATGGGGGAATCTGGTTGTGATCCTTTTTTCAGGAGGATTTAGAGTGTTTTTGCCGACAGCAGTTTCCGGAAAACAAGCCAGAAAGACGAAAAAGTGTTCGAAAGAATAGTAGTCTTCACTGTTTTAACAAAGAAGAGCATCCGGAGAAAAATATACATACAACAATCGTCGCGGGGATTTTTTCAAGGCGGGCAAAATTCGAATTTGGCGAATCATTTAATTTTGAATACTTTTTTTCGCCCTTCACTCTCTTCTTCATCTTCATTTGGTTTTTGCCCCCAAAGGCTGACGCCCGGAACAAGTGCCTCCTTCGCCATCCCCCCTCCCCCTCTAGATCCGGCACTGACAACAATGAATTCTGTGCAGCAACATAAGTCAAAAAAATTCGTGTTCAACAGTTAAAATGGTTGATTCATAAGACTTACGGACATCAATGCTCCAGATCGTACACTTTTCAAAACCATACCAGAAGGAGTCAGGAACCAAGTTAGACCTCATCTTCATTGGAATGACTCAACTGAAATTTGAGAAGGCAGACTAGAGTTCAAGAAGACTTGAGGGGCATATTAAATGAGGCTCAGCAAAACTTCAACTGTAGAGGCATGTAAATAAAGTACCTATAACTAATGCAGCTGCAAGTCCTAAGAAATCAGCTCCAGCCATTCTAAGAGGCCTATTTGGTAGGAACGTATAATCTTAAAAGAACTACATGATTGTCTCTATGATGTTGCCCCTATTCCATAAATGAAGCGAAATGATTAGGTTCTCAGGACAGAATTCAATAGATGGTCTTAGAATATATTGGTAATTAAACCCTTACGGAAACACTTCTTCATAAATTCCTCCCCTGAACCGAATTTTCCTATAATTCTCCATTGGGAGGAATATCAAAGAGTTTACTTTTGAGCGTAACTTCAGACTTCCCCCTTTTTAAGCCACACTACACGAATATGAAATGTTTTACTCGACTCGATATTCCAACCCATACTAAAATAGTAAGATTGATGTAATGATACATAGATTCTGTTAATATGTGGACCCAACAAAATTTACTTTTTTAAAGAGGTACCATTTTCTTAAAATAATAAGGGCTTAATAAATATTTTAGAACTCACTCATTACTCTACCTTACATCTCATAGTGCCATCTGACAGTCAAAACTTATGTATCCACCAATTAAAATTTAAATAAAAAGCAATTACTTTGACTGTCATAATTCTGTAAGAACGTCCAACAGTCAAAATACCGTTCGAAGTTCGTGCGAATTCACATTTTATTTCCTCCCTATTAAGATGCAAAAATATTGATGCATTTTTTATTACAACATTCCCAGAAATTACGATCCCCATTAATCATATTTCATACTGATAGAATAATAAATACAAAGCACCCAATTAAAATACGACCCCCACGTCGAGATAGATAGATATACGGATACGGAGAGTATCTTAAATGCAGTTCTAATAATAAAAAATATATCCTAACAACTTGTTCACGATCACGCAGCAAAAAAAACACACACGATCCGATCGAATCAGTGTGTTGTCCTCGTCTCCATCATCGCATTAAGTAAACAAGCTTAAGTTCGTCAATTCAAATGGAAATTTGTCCGGCAAGATCTCTTTATATATTCCAAACTCACTGAACTCACTGAGATTTGAACTTTCTTTTCACGACCAAAAATAGACTTGCACCATTTCAGCAAACGACATGAAAACAAGTTGCTTCATATTATACTTATACAAAGTATCTACAGCTTTTGTATCTGAACTTTTTTTTGGGTTAAAAGTTCGTCCCATATACATTTGTCATATTGTTCAACTTGTGCATATCATCAGCACCATCATTTTGGAGGGCATACTAAGGTCAAATAGTGTTTTTTTTTTTTTTTTTTTTTGGAACAACAAAACATCAACAACGGTAGTATTGTAGAGTAGTTTTGGTTTAGATACAACCGATGAGATACACTCACTCTATACAAAGGAGACACAACTACAAGACTCGTTTGTATATAGTTTCAGCAGCCCCCAACAATGCCAAAGATCACTCACAATTGGCAGCATTAAAATGCTAATAGCACCCCATTGACAGTCATATCGATCCACATTCGCAATTCAATCGATGTGATGTCGATGTTGAACGTCGACGATGACGACGACGACCGACGACGCGACGGTGGCGACATGGACTCAGACGTTGGTGACGGTAAAAGACGTTTCACGTGCACAATGAGAGAAAATCCATGTCTTCTCGTCAACCCATCCGGACAAGAGCTGCAATATCCAAGCGCGACAGGAAAGTTAAGTGGCATCTTTAGTACATCGGATGGCGATGATGGGCGCAATGTATCCGATAGATCCGATCGCCGGTAAAGAGATCGGACATCAGACCGAGTATTTGATTGAATCCACAGCGGGGTCGGAAGGATTCGCTCACACCACCATGGTCATCATAGATACTTTGAATTGATCCAAAATTAAGGACACTTGGATGGGATATTTTTTATTGATCGTTCCAGGATCAAAATTTTAATCCGTTTATATCAAAATCAGAAATTTTTGACTCATTAGAAACAATAATGAACCCACTACATTTTCTACTGGAACAAGTCCAAAAATGGAAGAACCAAGCCATCTCCCTACTGATGCTGATGGAATTATCTTTGGCAAATCATGTTTCATCGATGACATCAATGATGCTCCTCCAAACAGAAGAGAGAGAGAGACTTTTATTCCGTCCGTTTTCTTCGATGATGATGCGCGCGGTTTGCATGTCATGACTGGCGCACAAGTTGGCGACATGATGATGCTGATGATGATAGGCAAGAAGAAGGAGAGCATGATATGAGGATGATGTCGCGTGGATTTTCTATTAATCCCCAAGATTACGTTTAGTTCACTGACTATTAATTTGCTCCAAATAAAACATAAACCTACACCTAATGCCGAAGAGGATGGGATGCAACGGACGTATAGATACTATGCGGCTTTTACCTCCCGGCTTATATTGCGAAGCGAGGACATGAGATGTTAAAGATCTTAGATAGTTTCTTTTCTTTTTTTTTTTTTGCTTTATCTTTGCAGTGTATCTTGGATCTTGGAGAATAGACTTTCGGAGTAGACAATTTGTTATGTTGAAAGATAAAAAGGTGCTAATGTCCGTATCGATTAAATACCTCGTATGAGATTACACTGGCGGCTATACAAAATGGACACATTTTATATTCATAATGGATGTGCCTGAAAGGGCGTACATTTAGGTAGGGACAATTCTTAGATTTCAAGCGGACCTATGCTTGGATGTGTACCTATGCAAAAACTTTCGAGGACGCAATTACAGCATTCGTGAACATGTTGGACGTATTTATGACGTTTGAAATTTTATCATTTTATTTTTGATTTAAAAAATTGATTTCGGTACATTTTCCGGAATCTAGTTCATTGCGCCAAATTTTTTGTTCAACAGACAAGATACAACTCCTTCCAAATCTAACAAATTCTAAAATATTTTTGCTAGACATTTGAGGTATACTAATTTGTGTCTAGGCAGCTCTAACCTGTAGACAAAATAAAATGCTAGTATGCCCCAAGGCTCCGTTCTGTCTACGACTTATTTTTTAATTTTTGTCAAAGAGTTCTTACCCATTACATTGTGTTGCTAAGTACAGTAACAGTACAGTATCACAAACCATCAATCAATGCCACTTTCCATAAGTGACACTTGTACTGTAAAATACAGAGATTATCATTCTTTAGCCGCACAACACGGATGTGGAATGCCTTAATCGACTAGATTTTTTTGTTGTACTGTATTAATTCACTATACAATTTTGGCCCACATCAAGACTTTCGCTTTGGTTTCGTTAAACTTTCAAACAGGTTGTTTATTTCACTCCTTTACTGTAACTCTTCCCGACAAATTCTAGGCAGTGCATCTATCGATCACTGAGATAAGTCTTTTTTCTTACCTTTTTTAAAAAACTAAAATCCCTTCCATCATTGACTTATAAAACCGGAACAAACTCACGAGGCATAAGCCATCGATTTAGCCAGTGTACAACCTGTCAACGCTGGAATAAATCATCTTTTGTGGTTACGGCCTTAACGGGACCTTACCCTACAACAAATTTATACTCCTTACCACAGCATTGTTGGCTGAATTACAATATCTTTTGATATAGAAGTAAAGAGGTGTAGTTTTTTTTTTAAACGTCAACAAGCCCTCATCATCCAGGTATTTGCATAGACTTAGGTTGACATATTATCGGGAAGAATGTTGACTATGCACGGTATGATGACGTTCCGCCTTTTGTGGTTTACACTTACAACAGTTCTTTGATCTTAATTTCAAGCGATTGAATTGCATAATAAACTGGGCAATGGATTTAATTACTTCCCTTTACTATTTATGGAGGCGATTGAACTTTAATCATAGTTGAATGGAGTTAAGAGGAATGTATGCTGTTGTTGAACGGTTTTTTGTTAAAGAAAAAAGAGGGAAAAAAGGAATCCAAGCAAGAGAGGGATTTTAATTTTTTGTTTCTTGGCACATGCCTGGCTTTGAAATCCTGATTTTGACATTTGGTTAAGCATTTTGGAGTGTTGGCTGTTCTTAAAAATGCTTTGGGGGACCGTTTTTATAACAGCGTAAGCTACTTTTATATGAACTAGAATCGCCCAGTGGTCAAAATTCGGAAATTAAAATGCCCAAGACTGTGGGGACAAAAATTTCACAGCGAATTTATACGAACAAAATGGTAAAAAAAACACACCAAGACATTTTCACCTGTATTTTCAAAAACAAAAAGAAAATTAGAAAACAAAATATTCCCAGCACACTTCCTCAGTAATACCTTTCCAACGAAATATATATCATCTCAATCGGTTGGGTAACCACCTCGCAATTGGTACCACAAAATAACTGCTTATTATAAATAGATGACTTTAGAGATATCGATTAAAATAAATGATATTTTCAAGTAAATTTTCAAACTAGCTATTAGGCCAAGAACGAAAAAAATTTGGCACCTGCCAAAACCACAGACATACAGATACAGACCGCCAACTTGTACTCTTCTTTCTTTAAACACCCTCAAAATATTGTACTTACCACCCTATATGTGCATATATCTCTGTCTGCCTGTGCATTTTAATTTGTTCGTGTATTCGTTTCACATTTAAACTGCACGGGGGAGTTTAAGAGAGAGCTCATAAAATCAAAGAGAGTTGGCGGTCTGTATCTCAGTGTCTGTGGCCACAACAACGGACCAATTAGATACAGACCGCCAACTCTTTGTATGGTTTCACTTTTTGCCTACAAG
This sequence comes from Platycheirus albimanus, assembly GCA_916050605.2. Taxonomy (NCBI): domain Eukaryota; kingdom Metazoa; phylum Arthropoda; class Insecta; order Diptera; family Syrphidae; genus Platycheirus; species Platycheirus albimanus. The sequence continues at coordinate 13,362,077 of OU696698.1, read as the reverse complement.
CTGAAAATCAGCTGATATGCCATTTATTTTGAGAGTGTGACGCTCTCCCTTGCTTTTTAAATGGGAGCAGTAAACATACCAACAAAATAAATGGCATACGCAGTGATGGTTGCCATCACAAAATGCAGAGAGAGAAATGTACCATATTCACAGACATGAAAAAATACTTCGAGGGTGTTTCAGGCAAGACGAGTACGAGTTGGCGGTCTGTATTATTCTGTAACCACAACCCTCGATATTGATAAGATTCGCTTCGGCAGGGAGCGGCTAAAAGTCGAGGTCTTCAGATTTTTCTTACAACGTGACTTTGGCAAGATTCAGCATCTCTCCGATGACTGGACTTTAGAAATCAAACTTTCCAGAAGTACTTAATTAACCCGTCTGGCGCTTTTAGGTATTTGAGAGGAACTGGGGTAATATAGCGATCGTTGGACCGAAGGTTATGGTGTGGTAAATTTTTGTTTGGCATCTGGCTGTATCTTTATCTACCTTAAGATGCTGCTCTCCCCAGCGAATTTTTGAATAAAGCAGCTTATATGTCAAGGATCCATCACTTTATTTCTTCCCAAGATTTTTTTTTTTTCGAATATATAGTTTCATCACATTTTTATTTCCAAAAATATCCAAGTTCAAGTTGAAATTACACAAAGTTCCATGTTTTATTTCTTGTTCCACATGTACCTGGCAAGGAAAGAACCCAAAAATAAAACTCCAAAAGTGCATCATAGAAACAATTATTATATCTAAACGTGCATCATCATGATGGTGCTGCTCGGTGCACCCTTTACATTGTCATCATTGAAACGATTAAAATCCATAACGTATGCCACCTTGTTACAAAGTGTATTTTTCTTAATGCGTAACATCATGTATCTCCATTAAAGTACAATTTTCCTGGGGAATCTTTGATTTGTTCTCCTAGATATCTTTACAAAAACATGACAAGCATCCACCGGCCGGGATTGGGATTGGGATGGTCGCCGTGCCGCGCCGATCAATGACATGCTCGTCGCGAGAGTAACTTCAGAAGCGATAAACCCGCTCGTAAATAACAATAACAACACAAGCAATTGTGTTAGCTTAGCATTCCCTGTTGGATTGCCTGTCACTGTTGACGGAATTCAGTCAATCGACATGGGCATAAAAACATAAAATCCAAAGGGGTTCGTGGTAGTAGTGTTGCCAGTATAGTTGTATTTCTTGTTTTTAGCTTAGACTATATGAACTCTGAGCTTTTGAGTATGTCAAACGTTACGGAAGGATGGAATTTTTAAAAAAATGCACCAGATTCCACTTATTTTTTTCTGAGGTAGATTTTGCCTCTTATAGCGACAAGTTGATCGCATCCGGCATAATAAATAGTTAATTGTAGGTCCCTTCCATTCCTGCAGAGTTTCTACGCACATACAGGAGCTTTTGAGAGTGTAAGACACGTGGCCTTGTCTTCCCAGAGCTGTTCGTTCCACAATATTAAGGTAAAGGGTGTTTTTTTTTTACGTGTGATTTTCAACCTGGCAATACTTTTTTCGGAGTCTTTTTGACAGCTGTCACTTGACTTATGCTCGGTTTGGTTTGCCATTTCATAATGAATAGACTTACTCGTGAACAACGTTGGCAATACTTTTTTCGTAGTAAGTCTTTTTGACAGCTGTCATTTAACTTATGCTCGTATCGCCCGCTGTCTCCAATTTTCGGTCGACAAAATCGTCCCGGAATTTATTCGAGACAGCCGAGGTGACCACTTGCCTGAAATGATTTGTAAAACATAAAGCTAAATTCTAACATAACATTAAATTACATGAGTTTTATTTCTTCTTGAAACCCACACGTCTAAAAAAACACCCTTTATTTATTTTTTCAATCTGAGTAAGCCCCTTACACCCTCAATTTTTTGGGCAATATCGTTTCTTGTGAAATATTATTGATTGGTCTAAAATCTTAAATATTTTTCTTGATATTTTTAATTTAGAAAAAAAAAAAATAATAAAAAAGCTGGCAACTCTATTTCATATGACACACACGTCATGTCATATAATCGAACAAAACATTGGATAGGATTGGTGTTGCGCGTCATTTCGTTGATTGTATCGCTGCATTAGACATGATTATTACCTCCATCACATAGACGGATGGACCGATCGAGTGCATTTAATTAGCTGCCGAGGGATATGTTCAAGGAACCCCCACCAAAACTAATAAAATCTCTGATAGAGCGCTTGTCTCCACATCAGTCCAAATCCCTGACGTAAATGGTATCACGGCGAGGCGGTGTGGTGTAGTAGCGTTCGGCAGCTGTGTAGAATAAAAATTTCAAATCAGCCGTGTAAAGTGCACCTCTAAGGACGTATTTTTTTGAAAATTTTTACACTTTCGATGATTAATACGACATGATGGCTCTTAGGTCTCGGGCCCCGCTACCACCACCAACTTACTTATACTATATACTCCCTTTAGTAGGTAGGTATATATATTCCACGGGAGATTTATTTTGAAAATTTGGACTAAAAATAGCTGCGATTGAATATTTAAGTCAATTTTCTTGGGTGCAATATGATTTAGGATCCAAGGATGCTGGTTGCATCTGTTGCTTGTTCAAGTGGCTCAAGCGTGGCGGCATTGTGTCTTTAAGGGTTTGTCCTGGTATTTTGATTCAATGTACTTGAAACTAGGGGTTTTATGGAATATTATGGACTTCCTCTTAATATCTTTGGCTTAATAGGTAGTGCAAGGAAGAGTTACTACCGCCACGTGACTTGTTAAGTTGATTCATGGTGTTGTTTTATTTAACGCTTCATATTTTTTTTCTTCTTTTTTTTTGTTTTATGAGGGTTTTTTTTTGTGTGTGTAAGTTTAATGATGGAGCCAAGATGATGGGCAAAGTATATTTTTTTAAATTAAAGGGTTGCAGGGACATCCGACGGACGACTCTACTCATAACTTGTTACGGCTCATAAACCTAGATAAATTGTCGTCGCGTGTAGTGTTAATTTATTTGTAGTTCTGCAGATGGTACGTTTAAGGGGAAAGCAACTCTGAAGTTAAAGTAAACAAGCTCGTAATTAGTTTATGAAATAGAAGGATTGTATAAGGTAATTTGATAACGCGATTCTGTGCCTTGATACAGCTCTCCCACGAGCTCGATATCTTGGGCGCTGAGAATTTCATTATTTTATAAAAGCAACGAAGTAGATACTTGCGACTTTGCCGGGCTTGAAAAAAAGAATAGAAACTAGACACTATACCAGGAAAATGTACCTATGGAATATACAAAAAAGAGATCGGTCTGAATATTTAAATGGGAAGTTGGCTGTTTTAAGCCTGGAAATAATTCAGATTCGTTGGTTCAGAATACCTACTTTTTTTGTTGAAAGGTTTTTTCCATCGCCTAAAATTTTTTCGTTCATGTGTAGCATGTCGCAATATGGCGGCGCCGATGGCTAGTAATGTGTGTGTTTTGATCAGGGTATTGATGTAAATGTTGTTTTTCACTTTATAGTGATGGACACCTGGAGACCGATACAGCTAGTGAGTCAAATAATCCGGTAAACAAGGAAAAACCAAGAAAAAAGCGAAATGACAACGATCAGAAAAAAAGTTTCACTTGCATCGTGGTTTCATAAAACCTCATAGTTTTTTTTTTTTTTTTTTTTTTTTTGATATTACGACTTAGCAGTTGGTTCAAGAATGCTCTTCATTTCATCGAATTTGGCTCCTTAATTTTTTTTTTAATGACCAATTCAGCTTGTGAAAAATAACGTTGATTTCTTCACTCTTCTTTTCCAATGAAGCATTGAAGGCGCAGAAAAGCATGTCCCTGCATCATTTGAAACAGGCAATCTGCTAGACTTAGTGTAGGAAACTGCAAAAAGAAGCCAGTTTTCAGTCACTAATCAGCCGAAACACCAAGAAACCTTATCTAAAAGTATTCTTGAGCAGGAATGAGGAACAACCCCATGTCTTATGTGGAATCTAAGAAAGAAAACATCAAACACCTTGAATAGGAATCTTTTGAGAAACCAGCTGTGTCCAATAATCAACCCTAATCATTAAATATCATCGGAAGCTATCTGAAGATTGACTTGAAGATATATTCTGCAGAACGACCAAATAGGTATCCCAGTTCCTGTCCCACACATACAAACTGGGAAAAAAAGATTCAAAACAAGTGGCTTACTTGAACGCAACTAGTCATAAAAAGAATGGCTGCGTAGAAATCAGGCGAAGAACTTGTAGAAAACGCAACGTGTCCTCGATCTCCTTCTTTTATTTATAACCTCAACAGTCGGAACGGTTCTGAGATTTTTCCCAATATAACTTTAAAGAAATTCTCAGAACCAACAAAATTGAGCTCCCAAAGGTCGAAACATTTCAGGGTGACTTTTATTTAATGGTGGAGGTGGACCACGACCTTACATGACTTACTTCACCATCCAGACATACCTATGTATCTCTAGTCAGTTGGCACACCAAATTGGATAAGATCGGTCCCCATATATACGGTCAGCCACCACCTTTGCAAAATTTGGTTTCGTCCTCTCCCCTAGCTGTCATCTATCAAAATTCTGCAAAATGGCGGTGAACTGTGACTATTTAACACATTGAAACCAACAACAAATTATAATGTTTTGCGAAAACTGACAGCACATGAATAGAATAGTCACAGAAAGCCGCCATTTTTGTTTGTTTTATTTTTTGATAGATGCGCAATATTTAAAGAACTTTTGCGTTTAGAAGAAGACTCTGAAAACAAAGTTTTCTTGTTGCTTCTTAGCAAAAACTCCGGACCAAATGTGAACTACCCTAGCCTGCAGAATGCGTATTTATTCTTCAAACTTGATCCTTCACGAATTTCCTATCAAAAAATGTATGGTTCAGGAGTTCAGGTGTTGTTTTATTGAAGACTTGTTTTCCTTTGATCCTTTCTCTTAAAACAAATAACAAACTAGCGTGTTTCGTGACAAAGCAACTTCACACTTCATTGAATCCAAAGAAAATGAATCTCATAGATACCGACACCACTTTTGTGAAATAATCCCAATAAGTAATTTGCTCTAATTCTTGTTCGATTTTTCACGCAAGCAACCACATTATTTAAGACTCCGGATAATACACAAATATAGTGGAGCCTGTGCTTATCTAATGAACCGTCATGCAATCACTAAAGCATTGTAAATTCACATCTAAACCACTTAACACCCGACTAACAATTATTTGCGGTACAAAGTCACACTTTGCCGACCGACCGAAAAAATGCTGCACGGTTCTTATAGTGTCCGTCGTGTAAGACGTCCCGTCCGCAAAGCCACCTATATTCCACCGAAGCAATCGCAGTCTGTAAAACAGCAATTCCAAATTAGGACTTCGACATAACACTCGCGCGTTCATCTGATTGAAATCTCCAAAAGTTTACAATTACAACTCGTCGGCGTTGGTTGGTCGTACTGAACGGATACGAGTGGTATCCAAACCATGATAGTTACAGATACTATAACGAAATGTAATTCCGGTGAGGCGCGGTACAGCCAGCCAGCGTGCTAAGATTAATTCGAATTTATGTCGACTTGCTGGCAGATTAATTAAAGAACATAAAAGTGTCGTTATAGAACATAATTATTAATTTAATCGCAATTAGATATCTTTTTGCAAAATTGACTTAAAAAAAAAATTTAGAAAAAAAAGTAAGATATCTCGAACAGAAACATTCGGCCAGACATTTATACGGGTGATTCATCAGAGTGCGCCAGCCAGCCAGCACAGCGCACACCTGAAAAGGTGCCTAGCCAGACACATTTAACACGCCGGCCGATGTCCGTCTGTCCAACCGTCCGTCTTTCCGTCCATTTGGCCAATCGACTTCATTTCTGGGTCGATCACCGCTGCAGAATAGACCGACCATAATCTTAACACACACACACCCCACATTCGAATTCAGGATTTGTGGCACTGGCGCACGTAGCACGTGCTAAATTATTAAAAGCACTCGTAAACGTTCAGTCGAACCGAGGTTCGTAATTAATTTATCCTAACCTAAGACCGTTTAGCCGGTCACATACAAGGTTTCATTCAAAACGTATCTTAGCGAGACTTGAGACTCGAGGAGTATCTCTGGATCGGCTGCACTGGCGCAGATAGGAACAAACTATGTGTGTGTTGTTAGCAACAACGATGGCCACGATGACTGCTGATTACTATCGTGTAATACATGGTTGTTGATTTAATCTCTATCTTCTCACACTCAGACTTAAGAGGATGAAGCTTGCAATTGGCTTTGAAGAAGTATGGCATGGGATAAAAGAGGCAGCAAAAATGCTTTCTTGCATAACCCACCAACAACAACAACCCCTTTGCTATTGACATCCCGATATTAATTATTGTTCCCACCTTAACCTGTTCAAAGTGTTATCTTTACCGAAAAGTCTATGAGCGTTTGATAGCGATGAAATAATAGTTAAATCTTTTCAAAAGAATAAGACCTACAGGGGCGCACTTGCTTGTCCTTAAGGGCCTTAAATTAAAGCTTAGAAGGCCTAGATCCTTATACATTTTATTTTCTCGCCTTGATTACTGCTTAACTGTAGGGTCGAAAATCTGTTTCCAAAGTACCTATAGTAGATGCTCGATTTAGTGAATTTCGGTAAAATTAACTACCCAGTTTAGTGAACACACCCCTCGTGATTTAAATTTAATCTGCGGAATTAAGACGAAATCATTGGGCACCTAAATGGATGACCCATCAATTGTATGTTTTGAAAATGAATCGAAATCAAATTTAAGTCAAAAATGCACTTGTTAGAGCCGATAAATTGGGGCTTGCATACAGAAATGCTGTCCATTCCTCGTCACTCGATTGGTACGGTGGCGACATGTCAAATTGTCCCAAAAAAAGGCGAACAAATTTTGTTGGTTTTGTAAGCTTGAAAGATTTTTTTTTTCTTTAGCAGACGGAAAAAAATAAAATAGGTAACATTAATTTTATCTAGCCGATGTTTAATAACTGCTAGCGAAATAAGAAATGGCGTTTTCCACGCCCAAAGTTTAGACTTTTTATTTCCAAGGCAATTACTATGAGGTTAGTGATTAAATTTTAGCTTGCAGATCGATTTGAATAAAACAAGACAAAACTTAAATTTTTAAAAATAAGATTTTGAATGGAAATAGCGATTACAGGTGTTTTTAACAATTCTTGAACCAGGTTTTCCTACATAACCAACGTATACAAACCGAAGTGTTCAACTTCTTACTTAAAAATTGCGACCGATAGTTAAAAAACATTAAAAATTGAATGCATGTTACGACTTTTGACTGAAACGCCCCTTAAAAGTGGGCGTATCCAAAAAATTTGTAAACAAAACATTTTGAGCACTAATTGATTTTTTATCGTTTGTCAAGTTTTAGGTATATGTGTTAAACCATAGCTAAATCAAGTAGTTTTGTAACCATCTTACCACGAAAAATGTATTTTATAAAAATCACGAACTTAAAAGTGGGCGTTTTGAAAAAATGTACACACAAAAAATTAAGAGATATATTTTTCATATAACGAATGAAAAAAAATTAATATTGGTACTTTTAATTTATAAGACAATGTTTTTTTTTTTGTTCTTTCCTGAAAAGTGGGCGTAAACCACACCCTAAATTGAAAAATTTCTTTTCATAGGTACACAAGCTGTTTAGTTTCTACTAAGAACCGTTTTCCTTTAAACTGCTATATACACATATATAGAAATTTGAAAAACGCCTGTCAAGCCGTTTGGGTTGTATAGCTTGACGTTTAAAGTCGCACAGACAGACTGACACTGACAGACGGTGGAATATCAAAAACCACGTTTTACAACCACAATTTGTTTCTGCACGATACCAATTCTTGCCCTACAAAAGAACAAGAAAATTTCAATTACCAGGTAAATTTATCAATCAAATCCACCCCTGTCAATCGTATTCGATTTCCTTGTTTCTCTAGGCGTGAGGTGTAGAGCATATGAATTTGAAGTGATCTGAAACGGAATCGGATTAGAGTTGGCATGTGGCAATATGTTGCACTTCTATTTACTTGCATAGCGATGCTGGTGCATATTTGCATACCAAATGTGGGCTTGGCCCGTCCAGCTCACATTGGAACACAGCACTGCTCTTATACTATACCTTCTGAACAAAACACAACGCACTTAAGCTAGAGCCTCTCGGGCGGTAGGTAGAGTTCTTTCTATAATATGGAGCAGGCTGATGAATTATGGTCATTTCGTGTAAATTTAGCCAAATGTGATCTTATTCAGAGGAGATTTTAAGGTGGCGATTGGTGGCCCGTATCGCTCTTGGAACACAACAGTATTGCATGGCAAAGTGCAATAATAAAAATAAAATTAGTCTTTCCGTATTATTTTAAAATTCTGTTTTGTATCTTTTGTGTTTTGTGAGCTTATAAAGCTGTATCTTTTATATAGGTTGGGTTTGGGTGGCAAGGTGGGTTTTTTTTTTCTGTGAGCTATACAAAACAAAAATTAAGTCTTTCGATTACAACTTATTTATTGAAATTGAAAATTAATTTTTTCGGTTATTGATATTGTTGGCGATAAGATTTCATTGATTTAGCTTTTAGTGTGAAATTGTAACATAAACAGGTACGAGTACAGTACGATAGTAGATATGGCCTTTAGGTCTTTAAGCTCTTTATACTTGAACGGATCAAGTGAATGTGTTAAAATGCTGGGGCATTGCGGATGGAATAAAAATGGTATCTGACGAATATTTTATCTTAACCTAGGTTATATCCAAAAGTTGTGGTGCTTGTGCTTGTGGCTGGTTGCGCCTTTCTAAAAATGATTTTATATAGGTTTGTATTCAAAAATTAATGAAGCCAAACGTAAATATGAAATTAATGATTTCTGATATTAAAGTTTATACCGGAGAAAAATAAGGTTGGTCTAATGATATGGCGTTGAAATGGGGGAGGTTTATAGTCTATAGTTGTAGTATTTAGTTTTAAGCACAACAACAACCCAGGAATGACCTAATAATATAAAAAAAAAATGTATCTCGTTATGCTTTTGTGCTTTCTAAGACTCGAAAAAATTTAGGTGTTGTGGTTATCTGCCTGCAGTGATGGAGTTTGAAATACAGTTTATTATCCGGGGACTTGCCCCTATTAGACCAGTTTCTTAAAATCAAATTTTACAGGTATTCTATTCGGACTATCAGGCACCAACTTAACTGAGTTTGATGACATAATTTGGTGATTCGCATGACAAGCGGCAAGAACCGTTTTGGTTTGCAGGTTCCATCAAGACAATGAATACATTTCTAGGTCTGCTTTGTTCGAAAATTGAATGTCATGTGTTTAAAATTGCTGCCACAATATTTTTGAATCATTTGAAATATCTGCTGAAATGTAAACCCGAGGAAAATAAAATGATTTTTTTGAATGCTAAAACTTAATCTTATACTTTCTTTTGTCTAAAGGGTTTTTCAATAAGGGCGGGTAGATGTTGAAATGGGATAAATCAAACTGGCTGTGAGGTATTGACAAAATTTTGTATGCCATCATGTGTTGAATATAACATCGTTTTCATCCCGCCTCGGCTTCTTATATCCGGGTTCTACAATTTTCAACGACTCTTCTACATAGATCCAGCAGAATGTGACCGATGGGTCTGTGATTTAATAAACCCCACAAGAAACAGTCAAATTGCATGACCTTGGTTAATGCAGAAAGTCAATTGTTTCGTCCGGAGACCGTGTGATACGTAGCACCATCCTGCTGGAATTACATTTCATTAAGTCCACAAAAGTGGTTCAATTCGGGCCATAAGGAAATCGGTTATCATCTTTTTGCTGAGATCCCTATTGACTGTGACCGAATCTCCAATTTGGTTTAACCCGCCATTGGTGACCTACCTGTCTGTGAGACCATGTTTCAATGTTGTTCAATATGGGCACGTTATTCACGTCACCACTACTGGCGGGTTAAGAAAGAGTACAGACCAATTATGCCACTGCGGCCTTAAGTCCGAAGTGACTTACGAATGTAAGATGATTCAGTCTTTTCGAATTTGTACCCCGATCCTCGAAGTTTCTACTGTGTTAAGGTTCACCGCATCTAGTAAAATAGCACTAACCAACACTTATATTATAATAATAAAATTGTATCATTTGTACTTGCTGTTCAATTGTGTCAATTGCCATGTTGATTTGGCATCAATTACTGAATAATGAACAGCAGATTTGACAGATGTCACAAAAGCAACATGGCCGCCACAGGCCTCCAAAATCTACCCACACTAAATGAAAAAACTTTTAGAAATTTTGAAGACCTTTTTTCTTGCTCTTCACCCTCTTTCTTCTTTGTTTTTCTTTCTTCATCTTCATTGCTTTAGTGGCCCCAAAGGCTCCCCACCGAAACAAGTGTCCCTCTTCGCCCCCCGGATTCGGAGCTGTGTATGTTCAACTGTTACGCCGACTCCACCAATTTTTTTTTTTCAGAGTTACCATCCAAGAGTAAGTGGATCTTGTCATGAAGAAGGTGAACCTCTGCTAGCCGTTCAGGATCGGCGTTAAGCTAAAGTCTCTTCAAATCCGTCACCGATCTCCCGATACACTCACTTAAAATGGGTTAAGTCTGGAGACCTCACTGATCATGGGATGTCTCCAAAACGGATGATCAGTTCTTCTCTGTAGACTGGGAGGCTCTAGCGGTAGATAAGAGAAGTTGTTTCGAAGGTCAGAGGTATTCCTTTAGAGGTATTGAATTCAAATAGGGTGGCTACACCTGATATTTCATCTTCTTAGTCAGCTGTTAAGGAGAATTCCTGTTACTTCCTCGCCCTAACCAACACTACAATTGTTATATTAAAAAACTTTTATGATTGTGTGCTCTTTTGGTCTCGTCACCTTTAAATTCTGCCGTCGCGTCGCGTCATAACGATTAATGAAGATGCAGCCAGCTTATATTATTTATAAGCACAAGGGAACATCATTCTTTCATTAACACTTACCCAACAAATTAGTCCAAAACCCTTCCTGGCACACTCCCCTCGAATAATTTGATAACAATCACTTAATTTTAATCAGCAACAAAACTAACATACGGCACCACATTCCATTTTCCACATCCATCCATGCGATCCCTTGTTGACTTTTAACTGTCAAATTGCCCATGACCATAGCAAATACCATGTTAACTCTTTCCATCCCTTATGAGGACATTTGTTTCCAGAATTATTTAATTAGCGATACACAACTCTAACCCTGAGAATTCTTCAGAAAAAACAATAGAAAACAATTTCTGACATTCGCCATGTTAAAAGGATAATGAATATGTTTTTTTTTTTTTTTTTCTTGAGCCTGACCCAGCATGATAGCCAAAGCCAATAATGAACCCATCTTAGTGCTAGAACAACAACTGTTGTTTTCTAGCACTTCCATTCCATAGCACAATATTTTAGAAAAATAAAAACAACGCAAGCGATTTAAAAAATACCAAACATAATGTTAAGGACCTTTCCCTTTCAGTTAAACCGAACTAAACTAAAAAAAAATAAAATGCACGACTGGGTCGCACGTACTTGCTCTGTTGGTGCAATAGTACGATGAAAACAAACTTTTAGATCAATAAGAACAATTCATTTTTGAAAAATTTGGTAAAAACCAAAAAAATTTGGCTTAAACTGGAAAAGTCGATATACGGGAGCTAACGTTAAGAAACCTTTAATATTTAAAATAAGACGTTATCTTTTGGGTGTTATAAATGATACAAATGTTCACTTATGGCCAAATTAATAATACTGTTAAAAGCAATTTCCGCTATTATCATGTATAGCCAAAAACTAAAAATGCAGTTTTGTTTGAAGTATTCTATGTATGTTACATAAAAAGTTATATAAAAATTGGGGGAGCCTTTTTTGAGTAAATTAGAAAAAATGAAAAAAATTGGCCAAAATCTAGTGGCTCTTTGTATTGGAGCCACCATTTAAAAAAGAGAAAATTAAAAAAAATCAATGCCATCTGATAGGAAGCTGTAAGGAACTATACCAAACAAAGTTTGAGTGAATTCGATGCAACCGTTGACAACTTATGGCCATTTGCAAAAAAGCCGTTAAGAGCAGATCTCCGTTATTTGCATTTTTAGCAAAAAACTAAAAACGCAGTTCTCTTCAAAACACTAAAAGAATATAACACACAAAGTTTAATCAAAATCGTTAGAGCCATTTTCGAGAAAATTAGAAAAAACCAAAAAAAGTTGGCTAAAACTCAACGGCTCGTTGTATGGAAGCCACCGTTTAGAAAGGCTTCAGTGAAAAATTTACTAAGCCATCCTATAGAACACTATGAAAAACTATGTCAAACAAAGTTTTAGTTGATTCAATCAAGCCGTTGAGAACTTATGGCTATTTGAAAAAAGCCGTTAAAACCTGATTTTCGTTACGACCATTTAAGGCAAAAACAAAAAACGCAGTTTTGTTAGAAATGCTTAAAGTTAGCTAAATTTTAAATTTAATCAAAATCGTTAGAGCCGTTTTCGAGAAAATCCAAATTGAAAAAAACCGTTACTTGAAAGGTACCAGTTTGAGCCGGGCTAAAACAAAATAAAAAAAACCTCGACAACCGTTTTTCTTCAAACTGCTATATACCAAGTTTGAAGAAAATCCGTCAAGCCGTTTAGGCTGTAGCATGACGTGAAAAAGCGCACATCCGCACATCCGCACATCCGCACATCCGCACATCCGCACAGACGCACAGACAGACCGACGGACGGTATGGAGAAAACCACTTTTTTGGGCTTCTCTATCATCGTAATGTCATGTTTGATTAAAACCTCGATTTTTTTTTTCTGCACGAAACCAATACTTGCCCTATAGAGCAAGTAAAAAAGGACTCGCGTGTATAGCGCACGGTGCAATGCCTGCTGCTGCTGTTGTTCAACGATGCTCATGGCTTATCAAATCGGGATCAGCAGAGACAACATTATCGTTTGGACAGAACAACACTCATTTTCATTCACTTGACCATATGGCTCAACGGCGCATAAGTGATGGTGTGGTGGTCATAGTTATTCTATTAATGAGCCAACAGGATAATGATACACTCCAAGATACAATCAACTCAATTTAATATCCTAATTCACTTTATCTTCCTTGCTGTATTATGGTGCAATGCAGTATACGTGTACCGTTGTGCTGACAGGTTAAGGTGAACCTTTAATTTACCATTCCGACACCTGATGGTGGACGTGATGGCGGCGGCCGACGCGACGACGGCGGCAGCCTCAGCACGACTTCTTGATGCATCCTTTTCGGCGCAGTCTCTGTTTGATTTAATGAAGACAGGTATATGGGATATCGAAAGGAATCCCATGCAGTAGCTGTGGAATTTATACGATCTGTGAGTTTATGAGGTGGATAACACTTCTCGGGTCTTTTTATTTTTGGTAAGAGTCCTTCTTTCTTGAAGGATGAAGTTGATAGAGATGATGCCAATAAAACGGTACGACGCGTATGTTTACGTATGATGGTGGCGGCAGCTATAATTTTATTTTGTAAGGTACATTTTTGGAAGGAACATCATCTGTGATGATATGGGTCTCGAGATATGCTACACCCACATGACTTATCCCATTCTAGAAACCATTATCTCGATTTCCATATCCTTCGAGTATGGTGTATAATTAAAAATTCATTAGGTTGAGGTTTTTCGTTAGTGGGAAGGAGATACACTAATTTTTCTTTTTGTTCTTAAACAGGAACGTTTTTTTTTTTTGTACTTGTTCACTTCTTTTAATGTTACAGGTTAGTTTTGTTGAAGATCGCGATATGTGAAGAAATGCACAGAGCCCTGCTTCATTTTAAACAACCATTGTTTTAAGCTTGCTGGATCATATTAAACTTTTTTCATCAATACCTGATTAGAACCACATCCTGCAACAATTATTTCGTGGAAAAGCTGTAAGCTGAAGAAATGGAAAGAGCACTTCTGCAGACTGTTAAACGGCCTAGAAACCAATTAATGGGTAGGATAAATACTTTGATTTGAACCATGATGAACTAAACTTCCGTCTACCTAACCAGTAAGAAGTTTGATAAGCGATATATAAACTAAGGCCAATAAGACTGCTTGAGTGGATGGTCTTCCAACTGAGCTCTTCAAAGCAGTGGGAGATGATTTTCTAAGAACTCTTCTGTACAATCTGGTCGGATGAATGGAACGTCAGTATTGTGTGCCGTATCCAAGAGAGAGAAGATACTGCTCAAAGTCTGATACCTCTCGCGCTCAACCTGATCGGTCCCTATCTTTGTGGTCAAAGGCCAGGGAAGTAAGTAATCGACCAAGTTTTTACACTGCTACACGTTTTAGAGAAGACCCAACAATTCCAGCCCGACGCTTTACCATCTTTTTCTAGATTTTTAATTCACCTGTAACAGAGTGAATAGGGTCGATGTTAATTGATAGCCATGTCACATCTTGGCATCACAGGTAAACTGTTCCTTCAAGGATATGAAGAACCTCACCGAATCCTCTAATGGAGGCCATCATGTTACCTCTTCATAATCCTTCAAGAGGCAGTCGTACAAAATGCTAATATTGAAACGAGAAAAAATCAATCTCCAATAAGATTAAGGAAATGTATGCTGTCTGCAGGAACAGAGCATCATTATCATAGACTTGGATTAAACGGTGAACAGATAAAACTTTGAAGTAGTCAAGGACTTATAACGTCTCAGAATTATATAAGTGCAGAGATCAGTCAAAGAATCAGTCTTGCCAACCGCTGTTTCTTCATGATTTGAAGGCATCTTAATAGAGACACTGCAAAAGATCCTATGTCATCTAGGTCCTGATTTATCGGGCAGATGTATGGACACAGGAACAATGGGATGGAAAGCTACCGAAGTGCTTTCAGAGAAAATTTCAGCGGGTGATATTCGGATGTGCCAAAATGGAGTGTGGAGGGGAAGATGCAGCTACAAACTGTTCGGTTTATAAAGTAACATTTACCATTGACCGCTTAGATTGCTGGGACATATGGACGAATAGGCAACAGCTCCTTGAGTCTTCAGTTCTAATCCTGAGAGACGACACGACAGTGAAAGACCCCATTCAAGGCAAATTATTATGCGTAACTTGAGTCAACTCTGGGCAGGCTAGATACCAGACTAACTGATGAAGTTGGTTGAGGTAATTTTAAGTTACAAGCCTTAGTTCTCACTCTGATCGTCTTCATTGTCAATTATCTTTCTGTTAGGACTTTCAACTAAAAAAATTGTTTTGCTGACGACAGCACCTTAACTTTTTTATATTCGTTCAGTTTCCCAGTCCGTTCATCGGACATGATTCGCCTTCTGGAAATCATATCGTTAAAAAACGACACCGCGAAATTCCTCCTGTAACCCGGTATAATACTCCCATACCGCAAAGAATTCAAAAATGTATAAGTTTGCCATCAATCTTTACTTCAAACACACTTTTTACTTAGAAAGTAGTTCTTAAGCCGCACTGAACGAATGTGGAATGCCCTAACCAGCTTTCTTTAAGCAAATATTTCTTATTCCCATTCTGTTGAATTTTTCACAAACACTTCAAACCATATGTATGCTCAAAACGATTTGCTTCAAACTTCAAACTCAGCTTGTGTTTCAAACACTCAGAGGGATTTTTAAAAATCATATTCCAGGTCTGAAAATTTTTCTCAAAAAATGGTTCAACTCAATTCAGTCAAACTTGTTGATATACAAGTGCAGCAGTTCCTCCAAGATAGCCTTCACCAGCAATGTTGATGCCCAATTTAATGGTGCGTCTCCCAGAGCTCTGATACTCCCAACAAGCATACCAGAAATTAGTACAACTCAGTTTTAAAATAATAAAATCTATCAAAAAATATTAAACTCTTCCACAGGGTGTACCTGTATGTGATGACGAAATCAGCCATAAAACCCCACAAAAATTGGCAATAATCATTTCTTTTGATAGGCAATCTCATAAAAACCTAACTTTAAATCCCAATAATTGCCCAACCTTGGATTTCATCACAAAATCACTCATAGTTCTCTAAACAGTGTATACTTTGAAATTCCATACGCCACCATCATCAGTTCAGTTCCAGTGCGGCAGCGCGAACGAACGTTAACCTCCCACACGATGACCAAACTCCTAACTCGGTCAACAACACAAATCACTTTTTTGATCGAAATCGCCTGCCATTTGCAGGATAATTTGCTTCCTTCATCTCATAAACTTTAAAACTTCCAGACACTCCCAAACTTTGTATAGAAACTTCAAAAAAACATTGACATCATAGCGTAGAGCCAGAGCGAGACTTAAGAGGAAGAAGTCGATGATATGGTGGCACTAGCGGTTTATTGCATGCTTGGTGCAAGTTACAAAACCCCCCCTTTTGGAAGTCTCAAAGCAGCGCCATCTAACTTGGGCGGTCTCGGCATCACATCAAAAGGAAAATCCTCTCCTCACTTTGTATGTGTATGGTGGTGTTGTTTTTGTGTTTTCATCTAAAGTAGTACCTTTATGAGATGGCGATTTGCCAGTCAAGCTAAAAGATACAAAAAAAAATAAGATACTAAACCGCAGTGCAACACAAATCTTATTTGTTTATGCGTGCCATGGGGACGATGACGGCGGCGCGGCGACGACTACGGGGCTCGCCAGATAGAAGCCAAGCTTAGGATTTGGTGGCTTGGCAGCTTGGTCGGTCGAGCGCGCAGGCGCGCGTGCACAGCTATTTATTATTAATAATAATCTGCAAGGCGTTTTATTTATTGCATTTATCTGGCCATTAACGAACCTTAGATGCTGTCCGCATCTCACTGAGACTATACCAGATACGCCACCATCATCGTAGCATAAGCACCGGGTAGTAATATGATCCGTACGCTTTCATCTTATGCATCCATCTGAAAACGCACGCGGGCCATCTATAAGTATCTATGTATCTAACATCAGCAAACGATGCTATCCTCCTATATTTTTTGTGTTTTGCTGATGATAGAGGAGACCACTTGGCGTTTTGAAGTCAGTTGGAGTTGGAGGAGGTGGATGGTGCGCGGTGCCTCAATTAAACGTGCCCCAATGTGGGCTTTAATTGTCCCGAAACACATCACAATGGTAACAATGAAACATCGCGTCGACAAGCGTTCAACTACTTTAAGCTGTGTGCCAAACGCTTTGCGATAAATCTCATTAAGAACCGCACGTTGCGCCAGCACGCGTGGGCCTCGTCGTACTGTGTTTAGCTCGATCTAATGATCTTTTAATTGTACAGTGCATACATACACCACGCGCGCCACCATCGAGGAAGCAAAGGATATGGGAGATCGAGATAAGATTTGGGTGTAGCCATCCGTTTTCAAAGACCCATATCATCACAGATGATGGTTATAAAAGTGAGTCCTAAATACGTAGTTATAGCGTAGATTACCGTATAATTGTTCCTTCTTTTGCTTTCCTCTTTAGAAACGATTTTCTTATTAACATAGGAAGACCTAAGAAATTTATATAAGGAAGGACATGGGTAGATTTTATTTTTATTTTATTTCCGCTTTTATTTTGAATCATCAGAAGTATGTTCCTTTGTTATCCTTGATGGTTTTTATATTTTGCACGAGGACATTATAAAAACTGCTTGATGTTGATTCGAGCGAAAAATCCTTCGAATGATTTTTTGCTGTGCAGCGAAGAAGGTTCAACAATACGGTCAACGGGTTGTAAAGAGAAGTGGATTGTGCCGAAGGATTCGTATTCAAATACAAAGGATCACCCCTGTGGGACGTACAATATAATGTATAGGTTAGGATAGTAGTTGAACTATTCATATTGCAGAATTTTTGCAAATTTTTTATGTCAAGTGTTTTTGTCGTCGCATTTTGGTAGACGATAAATTAAAGTTGATACAAAACTCTAAGGGATTGATTCACTTTGGAAAGAAATTTGTTTATTGAACACGCACTATAAATTTCGGAAATTTGCAATAGGTAAAGTGAGACAAACTTTATCTGATGCAACTTTTAAGATTTTGAAAACAAGATAAGCAATTATTTTCAGGATTAAAGGCATAATTTCAGAACCCTCAAAAAGTAAAGTTTTAGCAAATTGTGTTATTTAAATTAACCCCGCATATGGGACAAGTTGAAACACATGGCTCATATTCAGAAACATTGCTATTTCCTTTCCCTTTGACAAAAGGCTGGAACATTTTTCTTCAGATGTGGTTTTTTTCATTTTTGACTTTAGTTTTTGGTTTTATTTTGGCCAATACTTTAATACTCTCCTTAAAAATCATATATCATATGAATATCATCCAACATTTTAGACCGTCTTAAACTCTAGGATTACTTTCCACTTTTCGGTTCATCCACTGAAGTAGAACCAACGACATGAAAGCCTGATTAATCCGATGAGCATTTAGATAACGCATATTTCATAAAGGAATATGGTTAAACTGTTGCAATTCTCCCCAAAAAAGTGTTACAACTAGCCCCGTCATTTAATTTAACACAAAGATCACAACTTAGAGGAAACCAGGCTTAATAAAACGGGTGTGTTTTTTAGAGGTATAGAACTTTAAGTTGGCAATACTTTTTTAACTGGCGGCCATTTTGTCAGCTGTCAAGTGATTTATTTTTATTTTCGTTTGGCATTTCAACATGAAAAGACTGACGTGACGTCTGAACAACGCTTTCAAATTGTCCAAAAGGACGGACTACTTCCATTTTACACCGTTTCATCCACAAAAACTGACTGTTTGGTTTCCTTTATGGGTTGGTGGAATAATTGGTCCGTCCATCTTTAAAAACGATGCTGGCCAGACGCCAGAACGTTTCAATGGTGGCCACTATAGACTATGATTACTGACTTTTTCCTTCATCAATTGAACAAGCATGATTTGCAGGAGCTCTGGTTTCAACAAGACGACTGGCGCAACATGTCACACAGCTCGTGTCACAATTGATTTGTTGAATGAAACGTTCGGTGCGAGCGCGCAATTTCAGGTTTCGGTCCTGTGAACTGCCCTCCAAGATCATGCGATTTAACACTGCTTAACTATTTTTTGTGAAGATATGTGAAGTCGATAGCTTACGCCGATAAGTTCGAAACGATTGACCACTTGAAGGACATGACAACATTCGCCGCCTTATTGTCGATATGCGACCACAAATGCATTGAAAAAATTCATTGAAAATTGGACCTCCAGATTAGACTACATCCGAGCCAGCCGAGGTGGTCATATGACAGAAAATTGTATTTAGATTATAATACCAGAAAATTATCTTTCGAATAAAGTAAATTTCATGCCAATTTAAAAAAATCATCTTTGTTTTATTCCATTTCAAAATTGTATACCTCTGAAAAAACACCCTTTAGTAAAATTGCTGCCCAAGCTGGGGTTCGAACCCACAACTTTAGGTTAGCAACCAAGCACTATATCCACTGTACCGCAATTGTAACCAATACAGAAATTCTACAAAAACTATCTAGCATTGCGTCAGTTCCATCATGTACCTATCTAGGAAGTCGGAAAAAATTACAAACAAACACCGCCAGAATTTGTTTTGATGGCGTCAAATGAAGAAGGTATCCACGTTGCTTTGTAAAAGTTCGAACATTGTCCTTTCCCATCAATTCTTAATTTAGAGGAGAACTTCTTGGGCCTGTTACTTGCCAAAGAATATGGCGCTCAAATTGCTTAAATAAATGCTTGATCTAAACTGACTGTGCACAATGGTGTAGCTGCAGTAGTAGCACGTAGCAATGTCAAAGTTAATGTCAAAAAAAAAACAGCATACACGAATAAAATATGCAGCACTGAACTCAAACAAAAATCAAGTCTGCCATTTTGGTTTGTTGTTGTTTTGCAGCGCATCACGTTCATGAAGTTGTAGTCGAATCGACTTGCGCTTCAGCTATGCTCTATATGCTGCAGCTGCTACTTCACATTGTAGCCGTGCAATACGATTTAAGGACATTTTTTAACTTCGACATTGATACGTGCTACTGCTGTAGCTACACCATTGTGCGTAGCCAGTAAAAGTCATCTAGACACGTCTGTTTTGTGGAATTATTGCCTTACAAAATGTCTCTGCGTAGTGTCATAATCTGCAAAATTACCTACCCCTTCCCCTCCTTCACCGTCCCCTGAAAATGTTGCCTCCCACATGTTGGCCTTTCATAGAGTGATAATTGTAATTTGTAAGTCTGTCAGAGCATCCAAACCATCCGACTCAATTTTGCTTCCTCATATATGGCGCCTACTTGGCAAGTGCTGTAATACAATCGCAGACCCCTTTCAGCAAAATCTTACTTTTTGCATTCTCAGATCGCTTTGGACAAGTGCTTCAATCCAAATTAAAAGGTTTCCGCCTTAGTGATAATTTCCAAGACTCATATCAAGGAAGAGGGTTCTCCCATCAACGTTCGAGTTTTTGTTTGCCCTAGAAAATTTCATCTCCTTGGACTGTAATATCGAAATGAAAATTCTAAATACTAAGCCTTCCTCATATTGGAAGCAATCCAGCATTCTGCATTGTGCAAACATTTATCCAGCTTTAATAACATCCTGCAATCACAGCTAAATACTTTTCAAATGATCCTATCTGCCATCCTTTTCTTAATTACCAGCTGACGACGTCTACAAAAGTCTGCGCGGCAACCCTTTCAATCATCATTATACATTGAAATAATCCCCTTGACTAAAAAGGGAAGTCCTTGAAACTCAGACCAAAAATGCATAGGGCAGGTGAAAAATCTTCTGCAAATAAAAATCCAACCAAAACCCACCTTTGCACAAATCCTGGCCACAATTTTTCCCCTTTTTCAACTGAAAATAAGAGTGAATTCCGATAAGAAATATTTTGTTTGTGTAATGCACACACAAGAGTTTACACTGTACTCGCCCGGAGTAGAGCAGGTTGTGATCATTTCATTCAAAAGGAAAAAAAAAGAGGATCATTTTGTCCATAATCGAAAGGAACACCCGCACTAGTCAGTTCCATATATACCAGCAGCATTCCGACATTGTTTGCAATCCTCTTGAAAAGGATGACGAGTATCTGTCGCTACCTAATCAATCCCAAAAGTACTACAATACATATGTACAAATGAAAAGGTGCAGCTTATGCAATGCGCTTGTCAAAAGCAACACACCTGCGTCAACTTCAATATCTTACCCGTACCCGTCGATGTCGATATGCCTTTTCAGCTGATACGAGATATAACCCCCGCAAAGGGGAAAGATTGTGAGGGTGATCAGTGATCATCTTTAAGCAGATCGCTTGTGCCATTCTCAATTTTCAGGATTTTGAGGTTACCTTTGGTAACCCTGATAAAAGGATATTCATTACTTCTGGGTCTAAGAGTTCTTATTCTTTTAGATACTTATGCGCCTGTTCGTCTGCGACTTTGATCTTTGAATTCTTGATGCAGCACCAACTGTCGTCTTTAGTTTCTTAAAAATCCAAAATCGAGGAAAACAGGAGTATCATTACGCTTGACTTCGCAACTTTTGTTAAAATTACCGCATTGTTTGGACATATTGTTCGGACAAAAGAAAGGACAAAAATCAGATCAGATCATCAATTTAGAATTGCGGCATCGTCGAAAGAAAGAAAGAAATAAGAGGAATGTGTCACTTTCGGCAGAAAGGAAGAAATAAAGGAGAGCATCAGGCTGCACACTTATATACGACAATATTTAGTACATTAAAGGTGTTAGAAATTCGTCCTACTTTTTGCAGTTATTCCAAGAAAAAATAATGATAAGGGTGATCTGATCCAAAACGATGGAATGAATGAATTGCACTCTTGATGTCATTTGTTCCTTTTTTTTTTGTGATTTTACAAAGAAAAATAATAGCGGTATGTGGTCTACAGTAGTTGAGTCGAAATAGTCGTAGCCTTGTAGGCTGCATAGTTTCCTGCAGTTTTTCTTACTAACTAAGGATACCTTTTTTCGTTTCAATATATTGAATTCGTCCTAGCGCCTAGGGGTCTAATTTTATATTTTCCAACGGCAAACCATTTGATTCGGATTACTGACGCTTCTCAATTTCGACAGTTAAGGTCCAAAAACAATCGATCCAATATTTACTCAAGTTATTTTACTCATTTAACACAAAAGTTTTTTTAAACAAAACAGGAGACAGTAAACCTAAGAAAGAAGATAATTTTGGCTTTAAAGCCATTAGAGCAATTTTTTGACTTGAAAAGCCAAATGATACTTTGAAGCCTAGCATTTACTTAACAAAATGCAGCAATCCTAATGAAAACCACTCTTATTTTATGGAGTGAAGCCTGGTAGTCAATTCGTGTGAAAATGAAAATTCCATGCAAAAATTTCAGCGAAGATTGAACAAATTTAACATTTTTAAAGAAAAATCTATCATATTTTTTCCCAGCTAGTCCACCATGCAAAATAAAAAACGTTTGCTTCGGTGAATTCCGTGGAAGGCCAATATTTTCATCTTTTTTTCTGAAAAATTTCAAATTATGAAAGTCTTGAAAGATCCTTTGGAGACACGGAATGGTATCGCACGATTTAATTGCATGATTCATTACATGAACATGTTTATTTTGGCATGGAGATTTCGCCTTATTTGAGCGAGTTGTCCCAGAACATGTTTCTAAACGTTATTGGACATACAATTTTATTGACAAGTTAGGTCTGGTTTTTTTACATAACTCAGTAGCCAGAAAGTTCCCTATTTTGATATTCACCAGATGCGATATGACAATTGTCTAAATTATTGATTGAAAAATCAGAGTCAAAAAACACTACGAACCCTCCATGAATTCGCACAATTTTCTTTAAAGTTTTGACAGAAACTACGAAAGTGATTAAGTAAATCCAGAAATTGAGCATTGCGGTACATCCTTTTATAACGCCACAGCAAGCGAAAAATAGTTCTCATCAATATGAGTTATGTGAAGTCAAGTGTCGAAAATATCAAAAGGCGGCCAATGATAGAAGTTGAAGTTGAGTGAAATTTTAAGTTTTGATAGATATCCAATTTTCGTTGGGAAAGTGTAAAAAAATATTGTCAGTGACGTAACATTCAAGTTCCTCAAATCAAAAACTTAGGGTTAAACACTTTCGTGTTTTTGAGCGATTTGATATTACGACCACAAATTATAAGATCTCAAAGTATTGATTCACTCAATGTAGAAATGTGTTGTTTGCCGCAATAATTTACTCCGATTTGACATAATGACAGAAGTCACATTACATACATTACGATTTAATCTAATCCGTCGATGGATCAACGAAATAGACACTCTTACAAGCACTCTGGTAACTGGGGCCATCGACACGTAAGACAACACGAGACAATAACACAACAGAGAGAGAGAGACAGACAGAACAAAAGAAAGAAAAACACACCACACATGTTAACAGTATGCAGTTATTAGTTTTGACAGTCCACCATCTAGCTACTAACCACGAGCAACGATGCTTGATTTTGCTGATCTATTGGGAAGCGATTTTTCTTCAGATTCAAGGCCATTGAACTCCAAAGAAGTACATATATAAATCTAGGGCTATTTTCTGCAATCATTGAAGTTGATATCAGTTTTTACTTGCGATTATAGGTACAAGTTATGCATTCGTCGAAAAAAAAAGTTTTGAGATAACAATCAAACATGACATTACGATGATAGCGACGACGAAAAAAGATGGTCTAAAAATTCTGTCCGTCTGTATGTCTGTCTGTCTGTCTGTATGTAGACCTACATCCCAAACGGGTTAGCCGAATTTCTTCAAACTTGGTATATAGACTTTTTTAGGTATTGTACAGAGGAGAAATTGAAATTTTTTTTTTAGCTCAAAAAATAACGGTTCCTGCCATACAACCGCTACGTTAAAGCTTATTTTTCTCAAAAACGGCTCTAACGATTTCTATTTAAAAAAATCAGTGTTGCTTTTTAGGTAAGACCAATCATATGGCTGAAAAAAAAGTTTTAAAAATGGTTAAGAACGGTACTTTCCATAGGACCGTTTTTTTGCTTTCGACTATCTCGAAAACGACTCAACCGATTCTTTCGAAATTTCACACACATATAGCTGTAGATAACTCAATTTGTATTGCATACCAATATTTTTGAAAAAAATAATTTTTTTAGGGTGATTTTTTAGCTGGTTTGGTTTTGGCAACACTGGTTTTGACAGCTGACGTGTGTTTAGTACCTTGTGTCACTGTCAAACAGCTTCAGTTTGGTTTGCAATTTAACCATGGATCGTCTTACAAATGAACAACGCTTGCAAATTATTGAATTTTACTATCAAAATTCGTGCTCGGTTCGAAATGTTCAAATTGTTCAAATTGTGTTCAGCGATGAGGCTCATTTTTGGTTGAATGGGTACGTAAATAAGCAAAATTGCCGCATTTGGAGTGAAGATCAGCCAGAAGCATTGCAACAGCTACCAATGCATCCCGAAAAAGCCACTGTTTGGTGCGGTTTATGGGCCGGCGGCATTATTGGGCCATATTTCTTCAAAGATGTTGCGAATCGCAGCGTTACTGTCAATGGTGAACGCTACCGAGCGATGATAACAAACTTTTTTTTGCCCGAAATGGAAGTTCTTGACTTGCATGATATGTGGTTTCAACAAGACGGTGCCACATGCCACACAGCACGCGAAACAATGGCGCAATTGCGAGGCGAGTTTGGTGAACAGTTAATTTCACGTTTCGGGCCGGTCAATTGGCCGCCTAGATCGTGCGATTTGACACCATTAGACTATTTTTTGTGGGGGAATGTCAAAGCTAATGTCTATAGGGACAAGCCCGCTTCGATTGACGCACTGGAAGCCAACATCCATGCATTCATTCGTGAGATACCGGCCGATATGTGTGAAAGAGTATGCCAAAATTGGACTCAGCGGATGGGCTACCTGAGACGCAGCCGCGGTCAACATTTGCATGAAATTATCTTTAAACATTAAATTGCAAGGTTCAAACTATCGATTCAAATAAATATTTCATTAATTTTTTCGAATGTTTTGTGTTTTTTTTTTTTTTAAAGTTCTAAACCTCTTAAAAAATCACCGTTTATTTTTAAAAGCATTTTTAAAAAAAAAATTAAAAAATTAATATTTTAAAAACTGCTTATTAAATTTTTTTCTAAAAATTTTAAATAAATGTATTTGCTGAATACCTATGAACTGGCGTTTTTGAATTTTTTTTGAAAAATTTTTTCAAAAAAAACTTTTTTTCCCAAAAACCGCTCCACAGATTTTTATAAGTTTATTCTCATAAATTCAAATTTATAAAAGAAATAAAATGGCGTACTTTTTTTTCAGCTCAAATTAGTTTAAGTATTTATTTAAGAATTTTGAAAAATTTATTTTTATCAAAATCTCAAGTCACACATTAGAGTTCGCAAGTTCGTGCGACCCAGTCGTGCATTTTATTTTTTTTTGCAAACCCAGAAATTTTTTCTAATGACTCATTTTACTCGAATTGACAATTTTTTGAGCTTCTGAAGTTTTCTAACTGTTTTTGAGTTGTGACAAAACTATCGATCAATATGACGAAACGTCAAAAATCCTGTGCGAAGTGGAATTTTTAAGGATCAGTTAAAGTGGTACGATAAACAAAACCGAAAAAATTTTCAGATGTAAAATTTAGTATGTTATGGTTCGGCTTAAAACACAAATGCTACACTGATCTATGGCATCCAACTCAGAGAATTTTTCAAATGAGAGTCGCAATAATTTGTCATTTAAGTTTCCAAAAAACAGGAAGAGCTAATTTCCAGTCATGATCTTTGAAAAAAGTTTGTGTCTCGTTAATCAAGGAAATTATATTGACATATTTACTAGCGTGACAATGAGGATTCGAAAGGTTGACTTAAGCCCAGCGTATTTTTAAACTCGTTGTCGGCAACCAACACTTCGAACGTAATGGCTTTTCAATTAACAATTTAAAATTGAACAAAAATAGAAATATTAATGTCTTTCACTCAATACAATTGTGATTATTTGCTACCTACTTTTGAGTAGACTGACGCAACTATTTATAAATCCCTTCAAAGGTTAATTCACAACATTTGGGATTTTCCACTGGATTTTCTGAACTCCTTTGGCTTAGGAAAAAACATTCTAAGCCACTTTTATTAAGTATTTCCTGATCATAAATTACAGCAGGTAGATATAATAACCGAAAAGAATTACCTACAGAAAAAAGTTGCTAATACAGGCATAATCAAGAGGCACGGAGTG
This sequence comes from Platycheirus albimanus, assembly GCA_916050605.2. Classification (NCBI taxonomy): domain Eukaryota; kingdom Metazoa; phylum Arthropoda; class Insecta; order Diptera; family Syrphidae; genus Platycheirus; species Platycheirus albimanus. Next base: position 13,335,863 of record OU696698.1, on the reverse strand, counting down.
TATACATTAAGCATGCTAATTCTAATTGAAGTGGATTTGTTAAAATATTTTTTAGACATTAAATACAGAACAAACATCATATTCGATGAGTGCAAAGTTGATTAATCGATACAAAATCGATCGTCGCGCCATCTGTGAACGAAACACAAAATATGGGCGGCTCTGAAAATACACCAACTAGCTGTTCTGTTCATAAAATTGAAAATCGTGTATTTTAAAAATGTAAAAGTCTAAGTTTTTTTTATTTTTATTTGTTTTTTGTGCCGCCAGAGTTGTAAAAATACAGAGGAGCTGGCGTCGCCGTCGTCGTTAACAGATCACACTATACAGTATATCTCTGTAGCAGAAATTAAAAGGAAAATGATGGTGCTGCATTAAGACTCCTTGCTATTTCTTCGTATTAATTAACCAAGCTACAAAAAAATATTGATAATTCGATCGAAAGAATTTCTAAATTCAACAGACCACATGGAAATACCAAAGTAAAAATCCTCAAAGAAAAAGATTCGAGAAATTATTTTTTATATAGTTTGTTTATTATTTATTGTTGTGTTTTTTTTTTTGATATTGTTTCCTTAAAAAACTAATGTAACATGGTTCATATATTAAAAAAATAAGATAAACAATTTTCCTAAATTTAACTTTACAATCTTACAAAAAATATTTTCGACTAGAACTTTCACGTTCTTAAATTTGAATTTAAAAAAAAAAACTATTCGAATTCGAAAATAATAATAAATTAATTAATACAAAAAAAATTTAGCACTAATACAGTTATTTACAAGAATATTTCCAGATTGTACTTTTTTTTTAAGTCTTATTTTGGTAGTTTTTGGTCTTTTAGCTGTGTTTTTCTTCTAAAATTGTCGGTCCTTGGTTCTCCTCCTGATTTCTGCGACGACTAATCTCAAACAATTGTAATTGTACAATTGGAGTTAGCATGCTTGTTCAGTAGTGACATCCTTGAGAAGGACTTGTGGCAGACTTTGCAGACGTATTTCTTCACATCCACATGCGTTTGCTGGTGAGCTCGCAAATTTGAGCGATCGGCGAATGAACGGTGACAATCGGTGCATGAGAATGGCTTCTCACCGGTATGGGTGCGGATGTGTCCTTGGAGCAACCACGGTCGGGAGAAGGCTTTGTTACAAATTGGGCACTTGCAGGGTAGGGTGTGAGTACGGATGTGCATTTTTAGGGCTCCAACTGATGTGTAGGTTTTGCCGCACTCCTCGCAGGAATGTATCCTCTTCTCCTGGGTGCAATGGTATTGCTGATGTTTGGCCAGACCAATTGAGGTCGAGTACATCTTTGAACACACTTCGCACTTGAAACGGTAAGCCTTTGGACTGGCAGTTGCTTCAGTTGGTGCTTCTCCGAAAACGTGTAAGAGAGCAGGAAGTGGAATATCGTTCCGAACTGACAAATCTTCAGGCTCCGACAATGATGATGAACAGGAACCAGGACTTGATGGAGGTGTCATTTCGTACTTGTAAAGCGTAGCTGGGATTCCATAGTTGCTAAAGTTGTTCCACACAGCTGCCATTGGGTTGTATTGAGTGTATCCATTGTTATAGCTGATTGGGCTAATTCCCCGCAGATGAATGTTTGGGTAGTCCCTGTCCGAGCTGGGAGGCGTCAATGAATTATCGATGCTGGAGTTCCGTGATGTTTCACTGTAGTTTGGTGATTCTGGACGGGTGTATAAGTATTCGGAATTCATGTTGTCGTACACTGAATTCACTGACAAATTAAGAGCGCAGTTCCGTTTAGCCTCACTTTCACACTCGTAAACGGCTTTCCGTTTTATGGACAAATCTTGTGGTTGGTCTTGTTCGATAACAGTTTCTTCGAAGAAGACTGGACGTTTCTTGAGTGGGCACTTCTTGTAGTTGTTCATTTTGATAGAATGTATTTTTAAACTTCGTAAAATATCCAAATTGATTTTTTTTTAAATAAAATAAACTTCTTCTTAGATGTTTACACCTTGAGCTGTTGGCAGCGTATGACAGGTTTTGGATTCAGCACTCCCTTTTATACTGCTGCATCGAACCATTCAACCCTCGTTCCCTTTTGACCTGCAGGCTGCTGGCTGGAACATATGCACGGGAAAATACAAGAAAATCCCTCACATTCATAGAAGAAGAAGAGAGAGATGCATTGGGATCAGGCTATAAAATGTACGACACCCCTAGAAAATAAAAAAAAAATACAGACGGTAGAGTGCACCGCAACGCAGGCAGGTATCGCATGGATGAGTATTTCCATAACTTACGGTACGGATACGTTTAGGTATTTCTGCCTTTACTTCTCACCGCACCGTCCGTATATAGTTTCTTTCATTCACCTTTAAAAAAATACGTGGACCGTGAAAAGATGTTGTTGGAAAATTTACAAAATTCCCCTCTGAAAATATTGTAAAATTGTATTTTAGGGATTGGTAGATTGAAATCATGTTCCCCCTTCGACCGTTGATATAATCTTCTATGTTTCTATACTTTCACCGTGATCTGCAGAAAATACATACTTACATCAGGAACTATGATATTCTTTCTCTCTTTTTTTATTCATAAAATCCAGAGTCCAGGTATTTTGATTTTTGAAAATAAAGGAAACAAGGAAGCTGCATGTTTCATTCCCGTTTTGGTTTTATGATTTCCGATTAGAAGGGGAAGTAGGTAATGGATCTGATTAGAAAATATATTGAATGAACATTTTTTGATGAATTATTTTGGTTTAAGGAAGTGAACAGGAATACTCCGGACCGGATGGTGGTGGTGGTTGGTTATTTTATTTTTAAAAAAATCAAGAGGCCACAATTGCAATTTGACTGCTCTCCGAGGTGGTTTCAAAATACAATATTTGTTTTTGAGGACCTACCTACTGTTAAGATTTTTTTCAATGCGAATATTCAAAACATTCTTCGGAAACTAATCGCCCTCTAGAAATAAATAGAATTATTTAGAATCAAAATAAAATCCTACATTAAACTACATATATCTTAAATAAGTTTGACGAGACGAGAAAATTGTGGGTTCTATTTTTGAAATAATTTACTTTGTAATTTTTGGAAATGTGTTGATACAGGAAAGTGATAGCATGAAGGTGCTTTCTCGAAGTTATCGTTAAATTGAATGCAAACTCAAATTCATTCTCGAGAATCCTTGTCAATTAAATTTGGTTGAATGGTCCATAAAATAAGGGTGTTTGTTTAGACGTTTGGTTTTCAAGAAGAAAAAAAAACGCTCTATGGCAGATTGTCTCCCGGAAAAAAGCGTTCATCTTTCCGACTTTTTCATGTTTACGAGAATCTACCGTAATTTCATGTTATGGCCAAGAATTAAGCTTTGTTTTAATGATAAGGGTTTAGCATTATGTTTTAAAAATGATTCCGGGCAAGTGGCCGCTGCGGCTGGCTCGAATAAATTCCTGGGCGTTATGTCGACTGAATATTGGACGCGGCAAACCATTATTTTGGTAATAAATTTGCACGATTTGCAAACGTTGTTCAGGAGTAAGTCTATTCATTGTGAAATGGCAAACCAAACTGAGCATAAATCAAGTGACAGCTCACCACACGTCTAAAAAACACCTTTTACTATAAATGTTTGGCATTTGGGTTTTCTTCACAGCTCGAAATCAATTTTTTCTACGTCCTTCAAATATTCAAAAACGAATTTAAACAATAGTTGGCAGCGCTAATAATTCTGCTAACTGCTTTTAAATTAGCGAATGGTGAACATTTGATCACTATATTTTTACGGTTCATTTTTTCAGAAATTTTCCAAAAAAATAAATTCTACATCACTGTCCCAGAATCAATAATAATTATGCATTAAGTATAATGGATAACCACTTTTTTAACTTCACCAAGGAGAAGAAGTTCACGCTTGCGATTTTATTGCTTTATTCACTACTTGCACATTTTCTTTCGAGAATATCTTTTGTAAAGGTTGTTTTTTTCTTTTATCAATTTAAGAAGGTTTTCTGAAATCCCTCAAAATTAAAAGAAATAATAAAAAATTATAAGAAAACTTAATTTTTACGGTTTTTTTCCAAATGTAATCTACATTTCTAACATTTCTAACATCTTAAATTTTTTTTAAATCTGCAAATGTACATACATAATTACTTTTGTAGCCAGAGCAAAATGAACTTCTTCTAATGACATAATCCTGAAAAATCATTTCGAAAGAACTTTGAGTATACAAGCAATATGAAGAGGGTCCCGGATTGATGAAGGCTTTAAGGGCAAAACCGTACTCCTATAAAATAGTAATTTTTGTATTATTTTTCTAGAAATTTTCTAAGTTTCCTGGAGTAAATTACTGTTCAATGTGACACATTTCTTAAGCCACTGAAGGACAAAATTTAAAATAAAAACAATATTTTTAGATTAGGTAGGTATGCCCTAAGCAACTTTTGTGGAAATCATTGTTTTTAAGTAAATCTTAGGAAACTTACATTGTATATATGAAAATCATATTTTTGTTAGAAAAGCTCTAGAAACGGGAACTTCACGGATTATTTCTTAAACACATTATATCTATACTATATGTTGAAATCGATAAATGAGCTGGAACTCCTAAAAAAAGCCAGCATCCCAAGGTCATTTACTAAAAAGTCGTGAAAAAGCACTTTAAAAATTAGAAAACAATTCTAAACTTCCGTTACAATAGTGTTAGAAATAAAAAACTTCAGGATTTTATTGGAAACATATTCAGACAAGCCGTGTAAATAAAAAAAATTTACCATCACAATTTGGGTTACCTAGCTTTTTGGGCAAACATGTATTTTTTTTTAAGGAAATCGAATTTTTTGTTTTTATTTTTTTTTCTGTCTGACTTTCGCAAAACTATTTTTTTAGGTATGAGGAACTCCTAGATAGGGTTCCTTAAACCCGAAAAAAATTATTTATATATGATTTTTCGAGAAATGGTATGCTGGCGTGAAGTTAGCATCTTATCACTTATTAAAATACATTTTTTTCAGTGAAATCATACAGAACTATTTTGGAAAGCTACCAGGAACTATAGAACTCATGTGCATGCTACAAGAACTAAAAAAAAAAGTTGAGATGCTGACATTTGTTATGCTAACTTCACGGACATGGTTTTTTGAAGGGGTGGTGAAAAAGCGCTAGGAGATCGAAAACCGAAATGTTGACCGTAAGTCGGATTAAAAGTAGGAACAAAATTATTCCAATTTTTTCCATATCAGCACTTTTTGTAAATATTTTAATAAAAATACAGTTTTTTTAAATTTTAATGAATACATAAACTTCACTTTAAGGTTTTTACTTCTTATTTGTGGAAAAGTTAAGTATCATCAAAAAGATTTTTGAAATAAAGAAATCACGAAGTCCGATTTATTATTTTCTAAAACTTTTCATTTCAACTGAAATATCCTTTCCTTATCCCTTTTCATACAAGTTTTCATTTAATAAGGATAGCTGCACCAATTCCATATCTAATGCCAAAACGTTTTTGAATACCTTCATTTATAGATACAACTAAAGATTTTTTTTCCTATACCTTTGCTTTTTATTGGGAAGTTTCACTATTTCACCAAAAATATTCAAATTTTATTATTTATCTATTCGGGTTAATATAAAAAATTATGAACTTCCTGTATTTTTTTTTTCTGAAGACTTTTATGTATTTACCGGCTATTCTTCTTATCCGAAAATCCAATGAAAAAGTCACAACTTTTAATTTAGCTTAGCCTCTTTTTAAAAACAAAAACACATGAACAAATCAACTCTAACATCCTAGCTTCAGCTCTAAGTTGATAAGAAAACAAAAATAATAAACATTCCTTCAATCCTCGCATCACTCCAAAACAAACCCAAGAAATCACATTCCTTCCGAAAGGTATTTCCAACCATCAAAAAAAAAAAAAAAATCCGCGTATGTTTTCCAAATTAATTTTATTTGGCTGCCTAACAGATACACGGTATGAGGGGTGATCTCAGCAAACAACAAATGAGCCATCAACAGCGAACATCGAACAACATAAGTTCTGTACTTTCCTCCAGTATGGATTTCCCTTCATCATGCGATATACCTATGTCCTGTCCATATGAGCGAAGAATCCCATTCGCTTAGTACTTTCCCAAAAGGAGGAAAATTATCCAATTACAAGCGCACATGTCGGGCAAATCCTAAAAACCAAGCGCGTACTTTCTGGGGTTTTATTAAAAATGTAGATTTCTTCACGCGATATTACAGACATATTTAACCAAGGATATAGAGACGGCCTCTTGCCTTGCAGTATTTATAATATATATATAGTCTTGACTAAGACTACCTGGACAGGATCGGAAACACCATGAACTGATTATGAATTTTATAATTAGTTAAGTATGTAATAAGAACACAAAAAAAAAAAAAAAGCCGGACGATGTTGATATAAAATAGCACACATGTCTATTAAAAAATGATTAGAGTCCTTTGAGATATTCTTGAACTATTGGATTAAACTTAGAAGTTAGTCATTTCAAAAATAATTTAGCGAATCAGTTGCATTGCAAAAGTGGAAGGGGTTTTGTGAGGTTTTTGGAGTTGGTTTTGAGTAATTGAAAACTGAACAATAATTTAAAATAATAAAAATTCCATTGATTCAAAATTATGATGTATCTTCTTTTACAGATATGAAATCCTTAACAAGCGTTTGGGACAATATTTGTGCTTTTATATTTTTGCTTTTAAATATATTTTTTTCTTATGGAATATGGAGATTGCTACGTTTTGTCTTGAGATATGACAACACCAACCAACACAAAAAAGGCTCGTGGCGATTAGAGCTTAGAATTGTTGCAAAAATTTAATGGCGATTCTACAGTAACGGTCTTTAAGATCGTGACAGGCGAGGAATTATAGATCTTTGCATATGAACCAGAAACTAAATAAGAATCGATAGTCTTTCGAGGCGCGCCAAGTCCAAAGCATCAAATGGTGGCCTGTTTTCTTTCGGAAAAAGCTCATTCTCCACCACGATAATGCAAGCTCAGACTCATCTGATCAAACAAGCCCATTTTTGTGCACTCAAAAATATCGAATTGTTGAGTCATCCGCTATAAGGTCCTGATTTGGCAGCCAACATTTTTTTGGGAATTGGATACGAATTTGCCGATTTAAAAAAATCGATCGTCATAATGTCGACTTTCGAAAAGTCGATTGGTAAAAATTGAAATACCGACTGATCAAAATGTCAACTTTTATAAAGTCGATTTTGAAAATATCGACTCGTAAGATGCGGCGCAGCATATTTTAAACGACATTTTCATGGTCTGGATTTTACTGTCAACTTTTTTTTTGTCGCTCAAACATCGTCGACATTTTGACAGTCGATGAAATTTTTATTTATCCATTCGTACGCTTCCCATTTTTTTCTTATGCGTATCAGAAAAACCCATTGAAACATTCAAAATGCATATTTTGGAGATATCTCTCAATCGGAGTGGAAAAAATATACTTGAAAAATCTGTTCAAACGCATACATTAGTGCTTTTATCTTCATTGAGTATTTTTTGCAAAACAATAACGCCATTTTGGACTATGAATATTTATGTCTACTTTTTATATCTAGACAGGACACGTAAAGCGTTACCCAAAAGCAAAAAAAAGTTTATCGGATATCAAGAAAGTCAGCCTAGTAATGGTCGCCTCACGGTCGCAATTCAAAGCAGCTTTATTAAACTTCTATGGAGTCGTTTTACCTATATTATTGTTGGCTTACCCGGTTGCAACATATATTTTGATAATCGTTGGTTCTGTCTCTTTTATGTAACACATGTTTCATCCAGAAAATGATGACATTAACCCAGTGAAAAAGGAAGGAAACCGATCTGAAACTGCGTATCTATAGATATTCCAGTGCAGCCATATTCTTGGGGCGCGAAAAAAAAATTAATACTTAAAAAGAGTTAATAAGGTTTTATCTTCTTCATATTAGGAAAAAGAACAGCAATATTAGGTATGCGTTATATTCGTATGTGCTGTGAGTTGTACCCCTGAGTGTTCTAGACGAAAAGGTTCATGCAATTCATTTCACAGATTCAACTTGAGATATGTGTTTTGTTTAAAATTTAATTGATTTGTCTATCTTTACTTTGTAATCTAGCAGACTGTTTTAAGTTTTGTTTTATTCTTCATACCTAATACTTGTTACAACTTACCCCACATACACAGCTGGTCAAAAAAATAGGTGTGATAAAATTTTTTCGCACCACTGTTGTCTTTGATGCAAAATAACTGTTTTTTTGATCGCAGGCCTTACAAAAAGTTCTTGTTTTAAGAAAAAACGGTTATTCTGTTGACACTGATGCTGAGCTTACTGCATTTTTTGTGTGTTATGTTGAGCTGTTCTATTTTCTTTGTTGCATTAGGATTAGGTGTTTTTCAGAAGTTGGTCATTAAAATAGGTGTTCTCCAAATAAATCCACAGTTTATATCTCTGTTATTTCAAAAAAATATTAAATTTCAAGGTAACCTCTTTTTAATAATAATAACCTCTTTCTAATAATTTTACTATCCATAAATGATAGTTGTTAATAAATAAAATAATAAATAATAGTTTGTTAGACTTTTAGTATGGGTAGAAACGTCCACTGTTCGGCGGAAGAAAGACGGGTAGTTTTACAGCTAAGAAATGAAGGTAAGACTTACAAATTTATAGCAGAAGCCCTAGGAAGATCACAAAATTTTGTGACAAATGCACTCAAGGCCAGATTAGTGCGCAAAAATCGTGGGAGGCCGAAAAAAACATCAGTCACCACTGATCGCCGTGTCCTCCTTTTGGCTAAATCTAAACCTTTTGCTTCGTCAAGGACAATAGGAGCACAAATCAATAATGAAGTCAGTGCCCGCACAATCCGCAGAAGGCTTCAGAGCTTCAACCTACCAGGAAGAGTTGCCAGGAAAGTTCCTTTACTAAGAGCAAGTAATATAAGGTCCCGAAAAGAATTTGCCTTAAACCATAGAAGTTGGAACGGACCTGAAGGAGCAAAAAAATGGCAAAATATCCTCTGGAGTGACGAAACAAAAATTAATTTGTTCTCATCAGACTCGGGGCGTAATGTCAGGCGACCAAAAGGAAAGGGCTACCACCCTCGCTATACCCGGAAAACAATAAAACACGGGGGAGGAAATATTATGGTCTGGTTCCGTTTTTTCTAGTATGGTGTGGGCCCTAATTCCTATATTCCGTATTAGTTACATCTTGACCAAATAAGGTTATAGGGATATTTTGGAAGATATCATGCTTCCATTTGCCGAAGAAAACATGACTCTCCGATGGATTTTTCAGCAGGATATAACGATCAGAAACATATGGCAAATCTTGTGAAAGAGTGGTATCGAGAGTAAGAAGTTTCAATTGTTTCATGGCCAAATCAATCCCAGATCTCAACCCTATTGAGAACTTGAGGAATGAGCTTAAGCGGAAACTAGGATGCCAATATTTTCCAAACTGGAACCGATTGTGGGATGCTGTTCAGAGTGAATGGTATTCTATACCCCAAGAAAGATGCCAAAAGTTTGTAGAGTTAATACCACGATGACATTAAAAAGTTTTGGATAACAATGTCGTATACTCGGGTTATAAGAGAATGGTTAACGAAAATTATTATAAAATACAACAAATTTTGCATTCAAACTATCATTATTCATAATTTAGGAAGACACACCTATTTTTTTGTCCAAGCGCAAATGTCTACACCGTCGGTTTTATTGTATAAAATTTATAATTACTTAATTTAAAAGCCTTAAATATTAATATTTCATTAAGTATTGATAGTCCAATGAAAACTAATGTTAAAATAATATTTAAATAAACAAAACATATTAAAAAATTAAGTTTATATAAAAAAAAATAATTGCACCTATTTGTTTGACCAGCTGTGTAAGTATCTTTAAAAAAAAATTTGTAGCTGAGACAAAGCTTTAAAATTCAAAAGCTGCTCCTTATTTTCAAAATCTTAGGAGCTGCCACCGCCACTGGTTCTAGTAGAAAATCTTTCACCACTCTCCCCTCACCCAACTAAAAATAGGTATTGATACTTTAAATAATCTCTGAAAAATTGTGCTCAGTCTAATTAACCTTTTTATAAACGAATAAAACAAATATCATGTAGCCTGAGCCTAAATTCCTTTCCAAAGGTTAGGTCTGATCCTGGGCGCATTTTGACAAAAGGAATTTGTGGAGAACATTAATGGGAAAATAGCTGTCCACTGATTAATATTCAAAGGTGACCAGGAAGTAATTGCAGGGTGATTTATCCAATGCCATTTTTTGACTACTTGCGTTATAAGTCGCTCACGATATTTTTGTGTTCCTTTTTTAAGGCTAAAACTAAAAAACCTAGTTTTTCAATTAAAAATATTCAAATACATTTGATTTTGAGATAGTTTAGTCTAGAATCGTTGTGATTTCGATTTTTCTTTCCCATTAAATTTTTTTTAATTTATTAAAGTTAAAAAACCTTTTAAAATGTTTAATAAATTATATGTAGCTTTGTATTTTATAAGTTTCTTTTGTTAAAATTATTTCCATTTTAAAACACAAAAATCATGTTATTTTAGTGTTTACAAAAATTGCAATGGAAATTCCATCTGTGTTCCCTATACCTAAATCTCGATTATACTTCCCTGGACTACCCAAGGAAAAAAAATTAACCCATAATCAATCCATGATATGTGGAATTTCCTTTCCCTCTAACAGTATGCCACAATAAGGTGTTTTTTCCCGATTAATTTCCAAACAAACCCAAAAACACAGGAAATTCAAATTCCCAAATTTTATGATTTGTTTAGCCATAAAAAGATTAATTTTTATACCAGGTCACTTGTCGTGTGGGATTTTGGGGGAAAACCGCCGAATAAATTATCTCAATGAACAGGTAAAAAATATGGGTTTTCAAATTTCCCATCCAAAATCATAAAATTTGGTTTTACCGATGACAACTTAATCTTTAAAGGATTATAAGCTATATAAGTCAATTATCAATATGTTAAAGGACCTTATAGAAGAGTTGATGTTACGTGACGTTACATTATTAGCAAACAGGTGCGTTTAACACCGAAATTTCTCGGTAGTCCTTATTCTTTTCTAACAATAGAAAATAACAAATACGCACTGCCACATTCCTCGGTACCAAGGGCGATCTATGTTCGTCCTTAATTTTGCACCTTTTCGATATGGCAAGGTGATTGATCGTCGTTTGTCGTCCTGACAATAAAGAAGAACAAAATCAATATCACACATTTATGATCCATACCACCAATACACACACTGCCTGCCTATATAGAAGAGAAAAAAAAACTTCAATTCATTATTTAATGTTTTCGTTGACAAAGGATATTTTTTCAGCGTGCTGTCTTCGCTATTGTGTGTGTCCTTCTCTGATTACGACCTTGCCCCGGGCCGATGAAATTCCATTGCACAATACCTTTATCAAAATCAATACAAAAAATACTAAATCACAACCACCTCCGCTCTGCATTGAATATAGGGATGCTGCCGATGGATGGTTGTTTTGAAAAGCCAATGAAAGGAATTGCTTCCAGGAATCAGCTGTTTGTGACGATGCCGATATGACAATAAAAGAAGAAGAAGATTTCCTTTTTATTAATTTCACCTGGCTAGAACCTTACGACTCTAATTGAAAAAATAAAAAAAAACCGAAAGATAAAACCATATCCTCGATTCCCCCCCAATAGCAGGCATAAGTTTCCAGAATCCTATTTGCGCGCAAGGTATTGCTTATACGCACCTGGCTATAACTAAAGAGTCCTGATCCAATCAAGTTAATCACGATAAAGGTATTTCATGTCGATAATTATTGTCGCCCACAAAGATACCTGCCCAGGACTAGGTAAGCAGATAAACGGAAATGCGGAAGCAAACACATTTAATGTGTCGATTCATCACCAGGATCCCGGCCAGAATGTCGCCATCGCCACCCACGCGGCATTAATCCTTTAATCTCATTTATCGCTGATACTGTACGGTGTGTGGCATCCCTTAACTAATGGCTGTCAGTATAAGTCAGTGCTAGCAGCGTTGGGCAAGTGTCAAATTTGTTTTGGTTTTTGATTTGGGGTTGCAAAAGTGGATCGCACGCGCGCCCCATTTTCTGATTTATGCCAGTTAAAGTGGTGTGTAAATGAGGTGTGACGCTCCCCTAGATTTGAAGGTCTTTGTCGGCGTACTCCACAAAAAATGCGATGGTAATTTGAATGTTTATTCAAGTGATTGATAAATTGTTATGGCTGTTTATTATTGTATTATTAAATTGCACCTAGTTCCCACTTTATGGTTATCAATGTGAGTCCTTTTTTTTGGGTCTATAACGAAATCTCAAGAACCGAAGTTCAAAAAGACCAAATTTCAGAAGACCCAATCCCAAAAAGACAAATTTTAAAAAGACCCAATTTCAAAAGACTCAGTTCCAAATGACAAAGATAAATACGACAAAGTTTCAAACTCTCGTATGCCAACGCTGCACAATTAAAAAAGGTATGAGCTTAATTTCTATTGGTGAAATATGTTGCTTAGCGATGATATAATATTATGCATACATTGTTATTTAAAATGCCGTTAGAAGAGTAAGAAGAAAGAGAAAAGGTATACTTTTTAAAATTCTTTGCAATTACTATACTAGATACATACACATGTTGAAGCAACCATTTTTATTGACATTAGCTTGACCATTTGATTGGTTCCTATTGAAAATTTAAAAAAACAATGCTGACATGACACGAGAAGGAATTATTTATATATTTATTGTGATTTCTTTTTACATAGCATAATAAGAAGCCAGAAGTGACATATTTTGTAACGTTTATTTTTTTGGGGGAAGACAAGGCGGGCAAATAAAAATTATTTGAATGAATAGGAAATCAATAAAGTTATGTATAGTTTGTTGTAGATATATGATTTTTTGTACACGACCGCAGGGAGAATGAATTTTTTAAATATAAATGCAGATGTCTATGTTACTTATGAGCTATTTAAAATTATTAATTTATAACAAAGAGACAAGTTTATTACATAGATAGAATTTTGTATTGGCTTGGGATTAGGAGAGTGGAGGGGAAATGGTATTAAAAATAAAGTGCACGACTGGGTCGTACGAACTTGCTCTAATGTGTTACAGTGGTCTTGGGGCTTGAGATTTTGGAAAAAAGCAATAAAAAAATCATATGAAATTTTATTAATCATTTAAAAATCAATGTTGAATCGTTTTTTGGAAAAAATGAAGTAAGCCATTAGATTTCTTTTACTTTTTTGAGTTTAAGGAATTTTTTTTCAAAATCGTTGGAGCCGTTTTTTCAAAAAACGGTTTTTTTTTTTAAATTTTCGGAAACATATTCCGTTTTCGAAAAAACCAAAAGTCAAAAAAAAAATTTAACTTTTTTTTAAAAAACTCAAAAAAATTTTTTTTTTGAAAATTTAAGAATTCATATTATTTCGTTTATAACAGAGCTTTTATATTAAAATTTTCATCAAAATCCGTGAAGTGGCTTACGAAAAAATTTAAAAAAAACCGGTCCTATGGGAGGTACCGTTATAAGACTTTTCCTGAAAAATCTGTTCCAGCCAAAACATAACGTTTACTTAAAAAATACTATTCAGAAAGTTTTATCAAAATCGTAGGAGCCGTTTTTGAGATAAATGAGTTTTTCATTAAAAATCATATGGCAGGTACCGTTAGTTTTGGAGCTAGAATGCTAATTCTACGTCTGTAGGACGTCATAATAATACTATGTACCAAGTTTGAAGCAAATCGGTCCAGCCGTTTAGGCTGTAGGTGCCGATACAGACAGACGGACAGACAGACAGACAGACAGAATTGACGGACCCACTTTTTTAGGCTTCTCTATCATCGTAATGTTATTTTTTACGAATGCATAACTTGCCTTATAGTACCTATAATCGCAAGTAAAAACACTATTAAAAATAATATGTAGGTATTTCAATTCACAGACCAATTATTATTTGTATTTTTATCCTTCAAACAAATTTTCGGAAGAGATTTAACTCCAACCATTCTTCCACGCCACGCTCAGAAAAAAATCTGTCAAAATTTGGCTCCGAATGCGTACCACTCGGCTGCTTTCCACTCGGCTAAATTTTAGCTTGGCTAAATTTTGAGGAAATTTTTGTATGGCAGCTAACTCTAAGTTCGATTTGCGTATTATGCTTAAACAAAGAATTTGTATTTCTTTGTTGATTTCATTTAACAAAGAGAAGTTCTTATCGCTCGACAAAATTGTTATTATCGTGATGTTTAAAGACAGAGAACAACGAACATCCTCTTCTCCTCAAACTATTGCCCCCACTTGCTATCTTATCCTACTCACCTTTCCCATTCCTTATATCTTTATATTTGTCACGATTTTTTTTTCTGAGTGTAAACTGTCTGAAAAGAGCAAGAACTTACCCAATCCTTAGAGCTTAGCCAAGCAGAAGCAGCTCATTTTCAACGCCTAAAAATACCCGCGTGGCTTACCGTGACTCGCAACAACAACGTATGAGTATGTCAACGTAGGCACAACACATTCACCTGAAATGCTTTGTTATGCTTAACACTTCCAATTAATACAGTGCAAAATATTCAATTAATGAATAACGAACCTTAATATATACATTTTTATTTTTATTTTAAGAAAAAATATATATTTCATTACTGTCCCCAAATGCTGCAACACAGATAAATTAAAAGATATAGGTATAGGTAACACGAGTTATAACAACTATAACTATAAATTGAAAATACAACGCCTACTACAATAGTAAGTTTGAATTCCTACAACTTAATCTTGATGGATTTCCTATTCATTCAAATAATTTTTATTTGCCCGCCTTGTCTTCCCCCAAAAAACTAAACGTTACAAAATATGTCACTTCTGGCTTCTTATTATGCTATGTAAAAAGAAATCACAATAAATATATAAATAATTCCTTCTCGTGTCATGTCAGCATTGTTTTTTTTAAATTTTCAATAGGAACCAATCAAATGGTCAAGCTAATGTCAATAAAAATGGTTGCTTCAACATGTGTATGTATCTAGTATAGTAATTGCAAAGAATTTTAAAAAGTATACCTTTTCTCTTTCTTCTTACTCTTCTAACGGCATTTTAAATAACAATGTATGCATAATATTATATCATCGCTAAGCAACATATTTCACCAATAGAAATTAAGCTCATACCTTTTTTAATTGTGCAGCGTTGGCATACGAGAGTTTGAAACTTTGTCGTATTTATCTTTGTCATTTGGAACTGAGTCTTTTGAAATTGGGTCTTTTTAAAATTAGTCTTTTTGGGATTGGGTCTTCTGAAATTTGGTCTTTTTGAACTTCGGTTCTTGAGATTGTGACGGGCCCCCCTTTTTTTTTTGTTGCTGTGCATCTTGTTGACGATGATGAGTGATTTGTTTGGAATTTTATCTTTTTTGGAAAGGAATTCCATATTCAAGGCTAAAGTTCTGAGTGGGTAATCGATTTGCATTTGAACGATGATGTGTGGAATTTTTGTTCATATTTTAATGGCAAAGGGGTTGTACTGTTTTTTATATTTTTTTGTTAAATATTTGTTAGTAAAAATTTTTTTTATAGTCAGGTTGGTCATGATAAATGGGTTCGGGTACGGGGACAATGCAATACCTCTAGGTTACAAAGATGGGGAATCAACATCAAATAGGTAAACCAAAAAGAAAATAGTCGATCTGCTAATTCTCAGAAGCAGGACGAATTATATAAATATCATTTTAGAGAGACTTTTCAAGGCAATTTGAAACAAATTTCTTTAAACTGGTCCTATCCACGATAGAAGTGTGAACATCACAGAAAAGAGTCCATATCTGTGATGCGTATTTCAGATGGGAACGAATAAAGAAATTATATAAGGTTGGAGTAACGAAAGGATCCATTCACTATCTTTCAACAAATCGTATCCTAGAGTTAGCTATTTTAACAAAAAAAAAACAAAAATTGATATGTTCATTGTAAATCAGTTCTAAAATTGATTTCTTGATTCTTAAAACTAGTCCCATAGAAAATTCGATGTGAAATAGAGAATCATTCAATTATGCTTCGTTTGGGGCTTAAACCGTTCTTGTTGCATTAAGTGCCAGTTGTTCAATCGTGGTTCATACTTGAATCAATATTCAAAAATTTGGATTTACTATACACAAAATTGTACCAATATGAAAACCTTGTGGGGGATCTTGATTATACTACTGAAACGTTTGGAAATCGATTGTCTGATGTGGTATGTATACGACGCACGTTTAAGACTAGATGTCCCTCTGAACAGAACGTGTGTAAAAAATATATTTATAAAAACAAATTGTAGACGGTTCCAACCATAGTTATACCTAAACATACATACGTAATACCTATGTCAATAAACTAGGTTAAACTTCTCTTCAAAATTTTGTACGCTGTTCTTCCTACGTGAAGCAAAAATGATGAAGCCACAAATTTAAAATTTTCCTAAAAGCTAAAACCAATTTAGTCGCTCTATAAAATATTATATAATCTACTCCTTAGCATTCAAGCTCTAAAACTAACGGTACCACGTGATTTTTACTGCAAAATACATTTTCTCACAAAAAGTCTCCTAATATGTTATCAAAGCCTTCTGACATTTGTGGGTAAACTTTCTATGTTTTGGTTGAAAAAAATGTTTCAGGAAAACTCTTATAGTGGGACCTCCCTCTCCCATAGGACCGATTTTTTTTTTTCAAATCAGATATTTTCGCAGTCTACTTGACGGATTTGGATGAAATTTAATTTTTTAGCAAAATACTATTGCTTTTTAATTTTGTTTGGTTATTTCGAAAACTGTATGATCAATTTTTTAAAACTTTATTTTCCCGATAAAAACTACAAAGTTCTTGAATTTTGGGTTTTAAAAAAAAAAATGAAATATGTTTTCGAAAAGCTATGAAAAAAACATTTTTTGAAAAAAACTGGTAGAACAAATTAAAAAAAAATTCTAAATATTCGAAACAGTTAAAGAAATCAGATGGCTTCCTTAATTTTTCCAAAAAACTTTTTAACTAATGATTTTTAAGTGTTAAATACAATTTCATATGATTTTTTCCCGCTTATTTGAATTCAAAATCTCCAAGATCACTATCGCATATATGTAGGTAAGAGCAAATTCGTGCGACATTATTGTAAGATCTATTCCGGTGTATTGCAATTTGCAATCTGAAGCATTGTTATTGCGGTTAACCTTTTAAAGAAATTCGTTGCACTGAAAAAGAATCCGTAATGTAAATTATGGGATCACGACGTTATGCAGAGTGACATAATCTAGAAATGACAAAATCTATAATAAAAAATATAGAAAGATAAAATCTACAAGTAGAAAAAATCTAGAATGTGGAAAAATCTAGAATGATGGAATCTAGAAAACGCTAGAAAAAAAAGTATGCTTAATTTTTTTTACTTTAGAGGAATTCCAAATCTAGAATTGATATTAATTCTAGAATTTGTCCATTCTAGTTTTTTTTTCTAAATTTTGGGTTTTTGATACCTAAGTATTTTGGATTTTCCTAATTCTAGATTTGTTTGCTCCAATTTTGTTTCTAGATATCATGGTAAGCCCGTAAATTGTATATGTTTCAAAAAAATTAACCGCTTCGAATTGCCGCCCCTAGCAAAATGCCACCCGAAGACTGTTACCATTTTTTTTTTGTTTAATTTAACATTTCGATTTTTGTTATTAAGTTTTTTAAATTTTGTGGGATCTTGATGGATGTCTTCAAATTTATACGGATGAAATTTTGAAAACAATATTAGCCATTAGACTTGATAAGAAAATAAACTGATTATAGACAATTTTCGCAACAGATTTTCACATCGCAGAAGTAGGAAGATACGATGTTGCCAAGAACTAATAAACAAAATTTAAGTAAGCCTAGGAATTACATTTAATACTATTAACTGAAGTCAATTGATTATTAACAAAAAAAGAAAATCTTTGGGATCCCTCAAGGAAGTCCCTTGGGTCCCATAATATCCAAAAGTCTTTTTAAGCTATAATTTCCATTGGTAAACTCGTCCTTTAAAAGTGACTCATCAATTATTATCTACTTCCTTTATCCTTTCAATATCATCTTCATCATCCTTAATGACAATGATAAACAAATTCAGTGATTAACACTAATTGCTAACAAAAACACTTCCTGCTGTTTTGACACGACAGACAGTATCCTCTCCATTAAAACAATGCTCTGCAAGTACCAACTCGAATCCTTGGTAAACAGGTAGTTTACCATACACTTGACGCCAACCTATAACCACTATGACTCGTGTTTTCGAGGATAATCACCTAGCCGATCCTGTTGTTTACTTGTGTCATCTCGAGTAGTCAGGTGGTGATTATGTTAATACAAAAGGATCTACCTGTGAGCTCGAGATGTCTGCAATCCTAGCTCAAGTGTTTTTGTGGGTTTCCCAATTTTACTATGCGTACAATGTGCATTTATCGGCACTTGGTTTTTGATAGATACGTTTCAAGTGGATGTTTAGCGAAGTGATCATAGCAAGTGGATATGGATCAGGATTTTTGAATACACAGACACGTCATCGTTTCAGAGAAGAAGGGGGTTTTTGAAACATGGGTTCATTTTTGCTTCAAGGAAATACCCGTATACCAACTACAAAGAAAACGCCTTGTTCTGCGTCACATGGAAACGTATGTGTTGCGCATTTTTGACATATGCGGTGTTTTTCCAACACATGAAGTAAAAATTTGTTTTTCCATGATACCTTTTCTCTGACACCTCGAAATTTTAATGGCCACGTGTTAAAAGTAAAATACATATGTTGTGTGCGTTCGTTTTGTCCTTCCGAGTTCTGAGTTCCGAAGTGATTGTAGTAGACACCATGGCGCTAGAAGTTCAGAGAATTTTAAATATTGGTATTTACCTTGGTAGATTTTTTTCCATTTTATGATGGGTAAATTGTGCTGCACACAAACGTATTATCCCGTTTAAACAAAAGGACAGCGCCTTCGTGAAATCCGTGGGAATTATTTGCTAATATTCTTTAGTAGTATGATTGGGTTTCAGCATGACTAAAGGAGGCTCTAAGGCTAGGAGTTGTAGTAGGTAAAGGTACACATCTAAGGATATGTGTTGTTTCAGTTTGTTATGGTAGTTAATTTGGAAAAGTAACCGAATGTTTTGAATTGCGATTACTTGTTTAGAAGAAGAGGTTTTTGAAATTACCTTTCACAGTGTTTTGTTTTTAGAAAGAGCGCCTATTTCATTCTGAAATGTTTGAGGAATTTTAAGGAATTGGTACTGGAATTTTGCCATGCAGAAGATAATTTCTGTTTTAGTGTTCTGTACACTTGGTTTTTGTTATGGGTGACCTTTCAATCCTTGAAAAATGAAGGTAAGTTTTAAAATGTATGCTAGGGCGCCAAAAACGATTTTTTTTATCTTAAACGGGGTTTCAAGAATTTCACTGAACTTGTTTAGGTATCTACTTCTCCAATATCTTGAACTTTCTTCTTATAAGGCTGCTATACAAAAAAAAACTTTAAGCGAAATATGGAAAAGATTGTAGTAGATTGTGATTTCGTACAAAATGTCGGTACCGGACAAAAGATTGATACTTTAGGCTTTTCAACTTTGAAATCGTCAGCCTCATTATTTCTTGAACGATGTCACCAAGGCGTTGAATTTAGTAGCCAGAGTTGGATAGCATTATGTAAGGTTCCCTGCTGACTTTATAAAGGGTGTTTTTTTAGAAATGTGGTTTTCAAGAAGAAATAAAAAAACATTATCATCTTATTCTGGAAGAAGTCTACTCCATTCTTCACGATCCGCAGATTGATTTTCCAACTGCAGACACATTTGCTTAGCTGGATTCTTTCTGCTTTTCAAAAACTGCGCTTTGCAATACCAGATACAGTTTGGCTTCCTAAATGTCTGACAGTTGATATTTTCGCTTTCTTCTATCAACATATAATAGGACTTTAATCGGTATACGGTCTACTTCAATATGGTGTGTGGCTAACCATTACCAATAGCTGTAGCGCAGACAGGGATTCACATCATTTTCTCGAGACGTTTCTTGAGAATTCCCTGAATTTGCTAGAATATGATTCGAGGAGTCTATAATCTTAGTTCGTAAGCATATTGGATTTGGTTTCCAAATTGGAGACAAGAGTTTCGAAAGCAGCTTGAGGTATATTGCCTTACACATATATCAGTAAAAGAAACAAAATGGCCTACTATGTCCCAAAGTTACTGAAAATGATATGGCTGTATTGATTCCATTTTCAGCAAAAATTTCTAGATTTTAATTATGAAAAAAAAACATACAGTTCATCCACGAAAAGGTTTTGCCAGGATTTAAAGATTGGTGAACTTCTTAAACCACCCAGAATTAGCCTTAACCAAAGGGCAATTTTCTGACTTCCAACTTTTATATTGAAAACAATAACTTGAGAAGCAAGATTTCAATGATCCTAATTATTTTAATGGATTGACTGACAAAACGATGCTTGATTTAATATACCGCCAGGTCACCTCACGTAGGATTTTTGTACCAAGTCAAATATTTATTTTTCATTCCGAAATTCTTGGAATCCCTTCCGGCAGTTCTAGGGATTCCCAAGAATAAATTATCATTATCAAGCTCAACAACCCTTAAACTATGCATCCTTGGCGTTGACAGAAGGAATTAATTTAAAATCACACTCCGTCGCGCCGCCACCGCCACCGTCAATTTAAAATGCAAGTGATCTACACTTAAGTCATTTGTGTCAAAATAAAACCACCTTTTTTGTGGATTTCTCTAGAAAACGATCAAATCTTTTAACCCAGATATAATATAAAAAAAAGAATTGCCCCACACACAACATCCGATTGCCCCAGAAAAATAAAGAATGTATACGCCACTTCGCCGCTGGCTGGCCAGGAGATCTTCCCTTCGGATTTTTAGATGATCATGCAAGACCTACATTATATAGGTAAGAGGTAAGTTTCACAATCAATCTCAAGTCGATCCATAGGTCCAGGTTCATTATTCAAATCATCATCGCATCATCGATTGGGTTTTTTGGTGTTGATCCACTTTTCATGGAATATATAAAAAAAATACAAATAATGTATCTTTGTATCTTTGTATCTTTTATGGCTTGGCGATGTAGATTCAATTTATTTTTGTCATTTTCTCATGAATTTCCTGAATTAATGCGACCTATGACTGATATTGCCATTTATCTCAGATTTTATTTTTTATTTATGTTTATTGTGTTGGAACAATAAACTTATTCAACTCTAATTTATTATTCGGGGGTTATATATTACAGAATGCGACAATGTAGCAGTATGTACTTTGGGAATAAGAAAGAAAGATATCTGGATAGTGAATTTGGGGTATCTATCAACAATCTAACTGTGACATGCAATACGAGTGTAAAAAGGCACAAGACTTGTTGAATAAAACATCGATTTTATTTCGATTGATTTTCAAAAATAGATGCGGTGTCATGGCCGGTGGTCAGTGGGGTCATTTCAAAAGTGCTACAGTCTACACCACATGAAAACATCTGAAGCAATCAGAAAATTTTAGCATTTTATCTGCTTTATGCAATGTCTACATTAGGTACACCTCAGGGCTTCATATTGCAATTTATCATTTAAAACCAGGTTTCAATTAATGGCAAGTCAATGGAAAGAAATTAATCTTTCGTCTCTTAACGATTAAACGAATCCATGATTTCTTCTTGTCTGGATTTTAAATGTTTTTTACACCATTCAAAGAAAAGCACCTAAATATATGTCCACTAGAAAATATGTATAAAATAATATTTCCCTTTGATTTATATAAGACTAGCTAGATATTGCCAGGTCATTGTTTGAATCGCTATGGGTGGAGGATCATTACCAAAAATAAAAAATGGGGGCTCAACCGGGATGAGAATTGAAACCCTTGCGCATATGAAGCTAGAACTAAACATACTCCGAGAAATCAGGATGAAAGAGCTAACAGTAAACATTTTTCATAAATTTCCCCACAAAATCCTCAACAGTCACCTACTTTAAATGTCCTCTACTCTAAACCATCTTCGAAAATCCATTCAAACCCCATTTCCGCACAACCTGAAAACCAAATAACTTAATATAATACCATTACCTTAAAAGTGCATCAGGATGTAGCAGCATCTCTGGGCATAAAATAACAATAGTAACTAGATCTCCATTAATCTAACTAGCTTAGCTATTCAGTCAGTCAGTCAGTCAGTCAGTGAGTCAATGATGGGACACGGATAAGACGCCATCGCCATATACTAACTTGCGAGAATCTTCCAACTCCAAACCACGCGCATATAATCACAGATAAAGAGCAAAATACACAAATTATTGTGCGGAGATAATGACAATCTTTTGATGGTTCGTCACGATTCCAAGGTGTAGTTGGGAACTTTTTCTCACGAGTTTAATCCAAATTTAAAGATCTCTCCTTCTTTAGCCTGCCTTCTTGTTTTGCCTTTGCCCGCACTGCTTCTTCATGTCCAAACTCCAAAACGTAACAAAATAAGAAAAATAATTTGAAAAAAAAAATCCATAAACAACGGCTCTTATTTGTGTACATCTTTCGCGTACACAAATTGTATCGCATTTCACTATTCCGACTACGCGGATGCCAGAAGCATCAGCGGCAGCAGCAGCTCCATCACAAACCATCGAAGCTAGCTCTGCGCTAGGAATCTTTTGCAAATATCCAAAATCAGCTTTAGTGATGCCATGCAAATAAGCATTATGAAAGCCATTTAGGAAGCCTTGTTAAAATGGAGAATTTCACCAAAGCTGTAGTTGTGAGGAGTCTAAAAAGAAGGTCTTGACTTGAGAAAACAATGCAAGAAAAGGGGAACAACTGGATCTTAGAATTATGAACTGGGTTTTCAGCAAAAATTTAGATAAGAATTTAATTTGGAGGAGAGGGCTCAACACGTCATCAGTGAAATGTTCTATATGATACCTGGGATTTAGTGGAAGATGGATCCAACAACATTTACTGGCTCAGTTCCAAAATTCTTAAGTGTTGATTTCTTTTAGTATGGCCAGCGTCATGGAAGTTGGATTTTTCCGTCATAGAGAGGGGTGAAACAGTTGCTCTTCCTCTTACCCTGTTGCCAGAGTTGCAAAGAAGATATATCTTGCTCAGTTTTTCTCTGGTCCACCATCTTTTTCTTGCTTTCTTAGGTGTTTTTCTCTGATCAAGGAAAAGGCAGTACCATTTTGTCCCATTTGTCCTGTCCTAAGTCGTGTCCAGTGCTCCTTGTTGACAAAGTTTCAGAAGTTAAATCGAATTGTAGAATGCGATTCCCTGGTGTATCTCCTGGTTGAAATCAATCCAATAGACACTGGTCACGTAAGACCCTGGATAACGGGGAATAAGTTTTTATTATTTAGCTCCCTAGTCGTACACATTGATGGCAACACTTCACTTTTTAAAGCCTAGCTCCCACTATGGAACATGTATTTCCATAATGGCGCCCAACGTGGGGCTCATAACAGATACTGAAGCAACCTCGAGTGCACACTAAACGAAAATTAAATCCAAACGACTGTTCATTTAGAAAAGCCTCATCAACTGACCCAAAAGTGGGTGATCTAGTCTTGGATATACCAACAATTAAAGCTTACTCGCTGGTCTGGTCATTTGTCCTGCTTAAGAAATCCACCTAATAGTTCAGACAGCTTATAGCGGGAGTACCACCAAAGTAGGAACTGCAGGTAGATTTAAATTTCAATTCAAAACTACTAACAACTTGGAATCCAAATACAAATCCAAATCCAAGTCCAAATCCGAATCCAAAACTTAAGTTTGTCGGTGCTCGATGATGATGACGATGATGATGAGAGATCGCCAAAGCTGACAAAGTGCACGCAATGAATGAAAGATTGAGATAGCGTTGTATGCGGCACAGATCACCAGAGCTGGTGGCGTCGCGTCGGTGTTGCTAGAGTATTGTTTTGTTATTCCACGGCGGAGGCATCATCATCCTAGTCGTCATGTTTGTCTTCATGCTGTCATGTTTTCGGGTTGTTTGTTAACAATATTGAAGGAAAATTTGTGAAATTTGTTTCGATTTAAAGTTGTTGTCCATGTCCATGTCCATCCATCCATTCGTTTGTCTGATGCTCTGCTGTGTACTGTGTTGTGTGATGGAATTGTACAAGATCGGTTATCATCCTCCGCGTTAGGGAACAATAAAATGTAACGTAAATCCAATTGCAACGCAAAGTGCGCGCAAGTTTTTCCTGCAATTATATTGCTTACACCGCCGGCTGGCCGCCACCAACCGACCGCTGCTGCCACCGCTCCGGCCTCCTCCGATGCAACATTTATCAGAAAGATATATATTGGTCATAATTTCGATAAATTGCTGGAACTGGGTTACGTTCATTGGCAGCCAGAGTTGGAGTAGTTGGATATACATATAATTGCGAGTTGAGAGTGCCCAGCGCCAGCGGTTAGACAATAAACTCTGTTTACTGATTGCAGGAGACTGATAGCAGGACCCGACCAAGTGGTCCGAAACCGAATTAGATTTCTCTCGTAGGTACTTCTTATAACTTTGTTTAACCATTTAGCAATGAGGTCATGGTTAGGTTTAGATTAACAATGAAATCATTAATCGGTAAGTTTCACAATAATTTTGTATCTGCTACGGGTTATTATTATTATTATTGGGAAATGGAAATCTCTCTAATCATCTGGTATATTGTAATTTGTTAGCTACACTATATCAGGTTGCTCATTAATTGGGTAAAAAATGCACCGTATCTCGTGTATCTATAGTTTATTGTAGGAAGGTATACCTTCCGAATAATTTACCTTTTGTTGAAGAGGAATCGCTTGGACCAGAAAACCTCTTCAATTTAAATAACGTTTGATTTTCAGGAGGTCTTATAGAGACTTGACTTATGCAGGTTGTTTGTTACCTACTCATAATTTTTTGTGTTCAGATTGTTATTTTTATAAGAAAAAATTTTGTGATTACCCGATAAAGATATTTCATCGATATTTATTTGACGTTAGTTGAGGGTTAAGCCGATACATACAAGTGTTGGAAGTGTTGCCTAAATGTGATTTCTCTTTTAGTCACCTTTAACGACAAGCCGCCAGACGATGTGGGAATATTTTAACCCGTCCCTTTGGAATTTAATATACCTTAACATTGTAAATTAGTAAACAAACAGATATGCTAATAAATTTCACCAATATTTCGACAGTAGCCATGAATTAAAAAAAAACTGGATCACGGTATAATTTTTCTATTATTTTGGTGTTCTCAAAGACAACCAGACTTCGATTCCCAAACGCATAATTTCCAAAACTCAATTCTTGGAACTTACTCAAAAATTCTTATTCTGATGTAATTCATCCAAGAATTTCAACAGTTTATTTTTCGGCAAATTTATCAATTGCATAAATGCATGTTTTGATCTTCTAAACACAATATTGAATTTGATTAAATCACTTTAAGCTCATAAATAGGTTACCGAAGTCAAGGCCACAACATTCACCAAAAATTATCACGCCATAAGATTTCGGGCGCCATCTCACGCCAACGCCATCGCCATCGCCATAGCCGAAGCGCATTTAAAATTCTACGAGCTTTCTAAAACAACAAAATTGATAAGAATTATTTAATAAAAACCAAACTCTAACATCACCAGTTCCATTATAGTCGTCCCTCCCATATCCAATCTGAATTGTTAAGCTAAGACCATGATACTCGTGGATCGTGGTAGATGTGAACATGTGGTCCTTGAACCGTATACATCTCCAAAGTGACTTGCAAATTAATGCATCACTGCACCATATCAAGTCATATTAAAAAATTCGACTGGTGAATCTGAATCTGGTATTAGAATTTAGTTTTCGAATAATTTTTTGAATCTATTTGCATAAGTAAATTTGGCTGGCCCCCAAAAAACGCCGGTAAGTTCATCCATCATCTTGGATGTGGGTCTTTAGAAAATGCACATTTTTATTTCATAAATAATGTGGTTCGTCGGCGGCGCGGCGGTGTGCGGTAAACTTCTGAAAAGGATGCTTGACACAAGCCAAGGTGAAGGCTATAGCCATGATCACGAGGATAGGTAAATATTTTTGTTAGAAATACGTTTGTTCGTTTTAGGCAAAAAAAAAAAGTCAGATCGCAATACGAAACCCAAAAAACAATAAAAAAAAATCTAATTCAAACAATTTGAATACTAGAATGTACATAGTTCTGGCGCTAAAACAAATAGGTGCGGATGTTAGATATACCTTCTGAAATAGGTATACCGTGCCGACACGGGAAGGATTGTGTATACTCAGTACTCACGCCAGGCATGGCTAATTCCGTAGTAGAATTGGGTCTTTTGTGAGAAGTCACGTACGAAAAACAAACGGTGTTTGTTTTCTGAAAACAAATTGCTTCTAGGCACACGTGCGCGACATATGGATTAATCGGTTTTCGAGGGAAGTTTTCGAATGGTCTAAGGAACGAACTCAGAAGTTAGGCTTATACATTATATTCTTTCTGCCATACAAGGCCTTCTGCATGTTTTAAAAATTTGGAGCAACGTTTTTTGTTAGTGCAGAGGGTTCAAAACTTTAAGCCATATTATTTGATGACATACCAAGAATCTTTAAAGTTGATCCTGTCACGAAAGCGAATCTAAGTAGTAGGTAGTTGTACTAAAAATGTGGTTGACTTGGAAAATAAAACCTGTCCTAGAGGATGGAAGGATGAATAAAGCAAATCGCTGCAACACTGTCCTGAAACTAATGGAAAATGTTCTTTGTAAGCGCGAGTGATTAAATGCTGGAATTAATAACGAATTAACAAGTTCTTCAGTGGGACAGCGAGATATCAAAATTTGAGATATACAGGCTTCCGATGGAGAATGCCAACCAAACGTGGGTTTCGTTCAATTCCTTGGAAGTATTTTCGGAACTCTTCAGATTCGCTGTGTAAAGTTGTAAAGTGATGGACAGACAACAAAAATCTCACTACCAAATATCGGAAGATGGGACGTGTAATTACGTCGATGAAAAAAACGTACACTTTATTTACATACAAAAATAGAACTTCTGTTGTGTGTCTTACGCTGGAATGGACACCACTGTCACCACTAAGGACACTAAATGAAAAATGTACAGAATATTTTGTAGACTTAAAACAGGAGATCAACACTCAACAGCAGAGTCCTCAGTTAAAAAAAAAAATACGGCAACAGGAAGGAAGAACAAATTCGGTCTTGCGTGAAAAAGCTTGGGGCAGTGGCATCTCTAGCAAAAATCGTCCGGGTTCTATTTTAAGCCAAGAACTGATGCAAACATCAATACTCGTCAATGATAGTCCAGCCTTTGCTGATCCAAGTCTGATACGAAATATTTCCTCCACTGCAATTTTCGTAACGCCACATAAGGGACAGGGCTCTTCTAGGTACACTTTTTTCTAATCAAATTTAGCAGCTAGTACGTTATGAAACAGGTTCTCCATTGGAACCCATGGTTTTCAACTCCTTCAACACCTTACTGCTCTCCGGGTATATTCGTTACTTTTATTTTTGAAGATTTTTATAGCAGGCCAGGTGAAGAAAAAATTTCAGCGTTCCATCTGAAGAAGAATGTCAGCAATATTTATGACATATTTGCAGAGAGTCAAAACATGCAAGAAACAACAACAAGCTTACAAAGAAATCCATTTGAGTAGTAATTTTTTGTTCACTGTGACACCATACGGAGACTCCTTTTTTTAACATAGTCATTTATTTCAGTGAATAAAGTATTGTGTTAATAATTTTTGTTACAACCTACCCCGGCTGCGTTACAATATACCTCATAAGCGGGCTAAAGTGAAACAACTAAACAAGCTTTATTTTAGATTTTCTACCTGAATTATGCTTTCAAATTTAAAAATGGGCTTGGTTGAGGAGAGGCTTTGGTTTGAGTAAAAATTGGTTGGTACTTTTAGTCTCACGGCCCCCCACTGCTTGAAACGAAAAATTAAATTCACAGAAAAATAAAGTGACAGAACAAAGTTAGATGAAACAATTAAAATCTTTTGTATCCATTTTTAATTTAATGCTGGGACTGGGTACCCTGTATCATCGACTCTTCAAAAAGAATTTGAGTAATATAAGAGAAAAACATTATGGTGGTAAAAGTTCGAGTCATGTAATATTCCATTGTATTGACTGTCTAGAATCTAGACTCTAGATCCTCGTCAGATTAAACGTGATGCTTGATACCCTATCCTATTTCCCTGCTTTTTGTTTTGTTAGTTACATCTTTACCCCTCATAAATCGTGCATCAAAACAGTCCAAGTTCAACTTGCAGCATAAAAACAAATGCCTATTCAAAATTCCGCTTCCTGTGCACTTGTAGAACCAATACAACCACCAGAGCCAACAGTCTCTAGAAGACTTCCTTTGAATAGCCAATCGCATATTAATAAACTATAACTCACATCCTTTCAATTTCATTTATACACAAGAATACCTAAAAAAAAACAGCCTTTGTCAATTGACCCTCTTTCCTCAATAAGGTCACTTTCGATTTCCTAAATTTCTTGAAAATCATTAAAAAATAAATCCTTATCCAAGAATAAAACACACAATAATATTCTTTGTCTGACATTCAACTTAACATCGGAAATAAATGCATATTAGGGGAGACGAATGCACAAGAGTAAACCCGATTCCAGAAAAAAAAAAAAAAAAAAATTACCTCACCATTTATCAGAACCTACCTTGCTAACCCTATCTACCCTCAGTATCGAACCGAGCGAGCTCTCCAAAGTCGGTGATTTCAACTTTAGACAAAAGGTTAAGTACAGCAAGTACTTTACATTTTACTGATTGGCTGTTGGTTGTTGGTAAGTTCCTCAGCGCTTGACAATTTATTCCTGTCGCGCACCTGGACAAAAAGTCTGAGGCAACCACCATCGGCATTCGGAGCGTTCGGCGTTCGGCATTCCCCTCCTATTTAGTGTGTGTACTGTAGTATTTGATGTTACTCAAATGCACGGCGATGGGGAACAAAAAATTGGACAAAGGTTCTGATTGTCAAGTGATAAGCCAACAACGCCGCTTTAAGCTGTTTTCACCATCATTTCATGGATGGAATTGCTCACAATTATCACCTCGAATCGATTTATGTAAACAGAGATTGGAATTACCATGATACCATGATACCATGATACCGCCGCCATGATACCGTTGTGGCTGCGTTTGGATCAAAAAAAAAATATTTAAATTGTGACACTTTTTTTGATTTGAATAATGACGACGATGTGAGTGAGGCTTTGTGATGGGAAACGATAGTTTGATTCTTAGGAAATGACTTATTCATTGAGAGGGACCTATGATCCTGATGGGATTTTTGTTGCTATAGTCTTTATTTTGATAGTTTGTTGTGGTTGTGGGTGATTAATCACTCTATCATGTTCAAATAAATGCCTGATGGTGTGGATTAATCATGTTCAATGAAAAGAAAGTGAAAGAGATACGATGGATGAAGAATAGGGCTTGATTGATGGCCAAGGCGCTAAGGGTTATCGGTCTTCTTCACAAACTTCTTTGAATACTCACTCGTATTGTAACAGAGTTAAGGGCTAAGCCTTTAGCTTGATTTTTATTTGCTTACCTCAGAAGCATAAAGACAAAGGGTTTTTGTGTGGTTTAAGTCTGAAAAAGGCGAATAATAGCTCATTATGAGGTCGAGTTTGCTTATGCCTACTTTATCTGTCTCAATCTGATCGAATTGTTAGAAGGTGAGATATTGGAGCTGTTGAATGTTACATGAAATATTAAATTAAACTTGGCTCGAAGTTTTGACTTCTCTGACTTAAAGGAAATGAAGAAAGAAGTTGCGGTGATTGGAAAATTTGATAACAGTATTTTTTTTTTGTCGTCCATAACTATGCCGGAAGCCGGACCCAAACAAAATTGTCAAGATTATTCTTTTTGTGGTTTCTTAAATTTGTAATTCTGTCGACTTTTTTCTGAGCTATGAAGTTTCAAATAAAGACTTCCTTTAAGTTCTTAACTTATCGCCAAATAAACTCTTGCTGGGATAAGTATAGAATTTTCTTCAGTTAGTAACAAAATATATGTTTATTATCTATAAAGGGTGTTTTTTTAGACGTGTGGTTTTCAAAAAAAAAAATAAAACGCATATAATTTAATGGGGCTTACCACGATATCAAAAAAAAAATCTAGAGCAAAAAATCAAGAATTAGGAAAATCCAGCAAACCGAAAATCTAGAATACCTAATCTCGAAACCCCAAAATTTAGAAAAAGAAATCTAGAATAAATATTAATTGTTGTGACAATAATGGTAAAAAATTAATACTAATTCTAGATTTAGAATTCCCTCTAAAGTAAAAAAAATCTAGAATACTTTTTTTCTAGATTATTCTAGATTTCCATCTTTCTAGATTTTTCCACATTCTAGATTTTATCTTCCTATATTTTTTTTTATAGATTTTGTCCTTTCTTGATTCTGTCACTCTGGATAACGACGTGATCCCAATTTTATGTTATGGGCAATGTAGCTTTATTATAAATATAAGGGTTTGCCATTATGTTTTAAAAATTATTTCAGCAAGTGGCCACCTCGACTGGCTCGAATAAATTCCAATTCCTTGGCGATTATGTCGCCGAATATTGGACGCAGAAAACCAATATTTTGGTAATAAATTTGCACTATTTGCAAACGTTGTTCAGGAGTAAGTCTATTCATTATGAAAAGGCAAACCAAAGTGAGCATAAGTCAAGCGACAGCTGTCAAAAAGACCAACTCCGAAAAAAGTATTGCCAGATTAAACCACATGTCTAATAAAAACACGTCATTTATGAATAAGAGAAACAATAAAGGACCCAATTGACTATCTTGGGGTACACCTGAGTTCAAAAATTAAAATTAACTTATTTCGTTATAGGAGTTCTACGAGATTTACCTACTGTTATACCTAAGACAAATTCCGAAATTTGTATTCTAACTATCAGGATCATGAAATGCGTTTATTTTTCAACATTGTCAACAGTTTTTTATATTATTTTCACAACGATTAAGTTTGCCCCAACACGAATAATTTTTGTCACTAAATCAAAAGTGAAGACATTTGTTTTTAAAGTGTTAAGTTTGGTTAAAACATTTCCCGACTTTTGTTCTGAACTGCTTCCTAAGGTCACCCAAAAGTCTTCAGCTATACATTTTAAAATGTGAGGAGACTGGCCACCCGCTGTTTTGACTAAGATAACATAATGTAAATCTTCACTTCACTGAATTTAGGTTTTTTTCATGTGATTATCATCTTTCCAGATTCGATACCCAAAAAGAAGCCTTAACAAATTTCAAGCCTTGGAGTTTGTTTTGAAACGCGTGTTACCTCAAATATTTTCTTTAACTCAATTCTTGACCCAACATTTTTATTTACCAAAAATCAACATTCCGTAAATTTTCTGTTGATATTCCTCCAATAAGCCTATTTGGATTAAATAAAATCTGCATCTAACGCCAAACGGGCTTATTATCTGAAACAACAAACGAATCCTTCTTTCAAAAAACAGCTCACAGGATATCACCATCATATAGAAACACACACTCGCATATTGTTTTTGGTATAAACCAGAGAGGATAATTCAATTTACCCATCGTAAATATTTTGCTTATGCAAACAATAGTCAGTTAGCGCCGCGTTATATAGCTTTAAAACATTTCCCAGTCCCACACCATCACGGAAGCCATGTGTTTGACATGTCCTTTACCATAAACATGGCTGGAATATTTAAACAACCGGAATTTTCGCTGAATCCTGTGTTTGAATATAATACAGTTGTGATGTGGATGTGGACTGTTTTGGGATTTACTAAATGGATTTTTATGGATGGTGTCAAAATGTGCGATGATACCTGCGCGGCGCGGCGCGGTATATGTGTGTGATAGTGCGAGTAATTTAGATTTCGGAAGGAAATCCCTTTAAGGGACTTGTGTTTTTTCCAATTTTAATGAAATTATAATAATTAGCTATACACGTTGTGGGAATGTTCCATCTTTGTTTTGGGTTTGTGACAACAGATGGTTCATTTTTATTTTGGAACTCAACTCGCAAAATATTTTTAAATAAAGGCAGATTTTTGAAATTCAGTCATTTTCAGCCTGAAGAACTGACGCTTCTCCATCGGAACTGAGAGTCTACACATTTCCCGTTTGGATTCTATTCAAAGTCGACCTGAGTTTTGCAAGGTTCCCCAAACCCACAGACTTTTTTTTTACAAGTGGTTTCAAGACGGTAATGGTGTAAGCTTGCTTTATGGATAGTTGATGATATTTTAGTCTTTGTTGAAGTGACCAGATGCCCTTAAAAGGGTGTTAAGGTGCAGGAAGCGAAGTGGAGCAATGTTGCTCAGCACAAGAAGCCATTGAGCTGGGGTTTACCTTATATTGCCGGAAATGAGTCTAATGGTATTGTTAAAATCCAGGTCCACCTTCGTATATGAACCCTATTCAGCCACATCGGAGTGAAGCTTTACGCTATGGAGTACCCAAATACAAATGGGTATCGTTTCATTAATGACTAGGCTTACTCTATGTCATCTATGTGTTCTATCCATGTCTACACACAACATGTCTACCCTTCCATGCGGCTGGCCCTCTAAATTCGGGTCGGGAATTTGTGGAGTATAAGCTAATTCTGCCCACTTGTTCTCATAAAGTTCTTCAGGCTTTTCTGCCAAGGTGAGTAAATCCAAGATGGCTGACAGCTGTTTCCATTACATTTTGCGCGTTTCGTCAAGCAATCTTAGTAATTCTTTCAAAATTATTTGCAGTCGGAAAAGAGTTGAAGAAGTGACATGCTAATAACGTCACCTTTCTTCCTTGAGCAATGGCTTCCTTTGAATAGTTCTCCAAAAAGAATATAACAAGGGCCAAACAATCAATTTAAAATGAAGACCCTGTGTAAGGAGTGCTTCGTCCTTAAAAATCAGGAACCCACTAACTTTGTTTTTTTTTTTTCAGAAACATGAACACATTATGTTCTATGTACCTACTCGTTAACTTTTTAACAGAAGCCATGCAAAAAGGCTCCACAACGTTCACTCCAACCCAAAAAAAAAAAAAAAAAAACAATACTATAACTGTTATGTGTAGTATTGCATCAACATCAGAAACCGTAATAGGCAGCTTTGGCCCGAATAACCTAAACAGCATCAGAAACACTCACCGTTGTTGTAATAGTCATCGTCCAGGTGTTTAAAAATCAGCAATGAACAAGTACAGAACGGGTAATGTGAGATTTTGATAAATGATCCTTTTTCGCGAGTCCTATACCACATATCACAAACATTTGAATAAATAAAAAAAATTAAATGAACATACTCCGCTCTAAATGAACTGTTTTGATTGCAAGTTAACATAGTTTTTTGATGTAATTCACGCCTTGTTTTGATGGAGGTTTGTTTTAGTATTTTTTTTTTTTCTACTTTTTACTTTTGTTTCTGGAAGTTCACCTTCCTGGATTGTCTATATTACTATTATACCCGTCAATACCTGGCCCTGGTGGTGGAACATTCAAACGCACTTGTACAGTCATAAATAATAGAAAATGTGTAACTTGTACAGTGATGGTATATAAACCTTAATTTTTGATTTTTGAAAATGAGTTTATGCTTACTTTTTGGCAGGAATCTGAAGACCTTGACTCCGGCAACAGTTAATTTTTTCTAGAATCAACGCTACTTCACTGGTTTACAATACCTTTAATTCATAGAGCTCACAATAATCTTAAAATAATTTAATGAAAAAAGAAGTGGGCCGAGGTGAGTGCCTAGAGGAACACCTCATTCTAAGAAGTGTGAGGATCACTATTGAATTTTAAAGATTGAGTATGCTTCAGACAACTGTCAATAAAAATAACGATAAAATAATGGATGACAAGAAAAATTTCGAAGGTGTTCAATTTATTGAGACCCAGTTTTAGATGGATACATGTTTAATACCGCTGAATTAAAAGGGAATGACAATTTCATTCATAGCCTTGCATAAGCCTAGTGGCATTTCTGGCGACATCAAGTGTATGATCGTTCCATACAAAATGGTTGCTATTCTGCAGAAATCGAAGGGACCTACAATTTACAGAGAAGCACTTTCCATGACATGATTTACTCTGGGAAGATGTGTCAAATCCTCGCAAGAGGCAATACAACGGAAAAGAACCTAGGTGGAGTCAGGGATCAATCCCAAGAAATTCGGAGTGGTATTTTAATTACTTTTGACAAACAAATATCCTCAAAATTTTTTATCTCAACCACTCAACTGACCTTCATGAAATTTTGAACCCAAAAAAACTCCCAAAGGCAGTGTATAAACCAAAGTTTTACCTATAGTTTATATATACAATGCCGAAGGTTAGAAAAGTCGAAGCAAAGCACTTTATAATAAATGCAAATTTTGATTTGCACACCTGAAGGTATGCAACAACCTTAACGCTGCTCGAACGCCCATAAGTATGCATCAAATAATATTAATCGTCTGCTGTTGCTGAGCTTGTTTGTTTGTTTTCGCTTTCAAACCTCATCTACTCACCCGATCATAATAAAATTTTCAACACACAATGTCGGGGATACTTGCAAGGACATAGGTTACCTTTTATTTGGGACAATCATATAGTCCAGCATAGCAACGCCACCTCTCGCAGCAAGGCATATTAAGGGACTATAGGGTTTTCCAATAAGAGGTGTTATTTTGAATAGCCCGCTATTTCGGTAGTTGTCACCTTTCAAGCTGTAATTTTTTGACATTTGACAAGTAGAAACTACACCATTAATAAAAATGGAACGATGCAAGCTTCAACAACGCAGTTTTCTTTTCTGGCTGGGTCCTTGAAATGCATGAAAGTGATCTGGAATTTCATCGAAAAATCATATTGACTGATGAGGCCCATTTCCACCTCGGTGGCTACGTCAACAAAGCAAAATTGTCGCATCTGGGGTTCGGAAAATCAGAGTTTTATTGTGGAAAAGCCTCTCCATTATCAACGAGGAACTGTTTGGTGCGGTTTATGGTCCGGCGGGGTCATGGGACCATGCTTTTTCGAAAAGCAACAGCTACGGTGAATTGATTACGATATCGTCGGATTATTAATAAATTTTTATGGCCGAAATTGGATGTTATTGATCTGGACAACGTTTACTTTCAACAACATTTCAACAAGATTTAAAACCTTGCGACTTCTTCCTTTGGGGCAACGTGAAAGATAAGGTCTACGCCAACAGGCCAGCGTCGATTCTAGACCTCAAAGATGAAATTCGTGAAATTATTGAGGGCATACAGCAGCCACTTTGAGATTTGGTGATGGAAAATTTCATGAAAATGATATTGTTGTGTAAGCGGAGCCGTGGTGGCCATTTTGCTGATATTGTTTTCCATTATTAGTGGCATATTTTTTGTGTTTACATTAAAATAAACATCCGATCATTTATCTCAAAAAATGCCATATTTCTTTGAATATCAAAATAACACCTCTTATTGGAAAACCCTGTATAAAAGGACATAGGTACCTTTTTTCCATAAAATCATATAGTCCAGTAGAGCAACGCCACCTCTCGGAAAAACGCATAATAAGGGAAACTATACAATGACTTTTTTTCAATAGAAGCCATAGCCATCTATGGCCGAGAAATATAGACTTTGATAACCCAAGTTTTCAATGGCTGCATTAGTGCTTCTCTAACTCGCCGCTATAACTGAGTGGAGCTACACTTTTTAAGATAATTTGTTTATTACGGAAATCTGAATAGCAATCCATGAGAACTATGTCAATGGTCAGAGCTGTCGTTAGTATTCTATCTACTTTTACGGTACGTCAACACCCTCGTTTTATAGATTTTATTTTGGCAATAACCCTCAAGCCCCTAATTTTTTCAACCTGATGTTCCTTTTCGTATAACATCACTGCAATCGACTATACCCATTCCCGCTCCACCCAAGCCCAACTTAGCAAAAGCAAGCGCGTTTAGCAAATCGAACGCACACAAATATCGTGAAGACACGATATTTATGTTGATTTGTTTAATAGTACAAGTGTAACGACTGCTTAAGTCCGCACAAGCTGAATTGAATTAATTCCCCGATCGAATAACATAAACACTAGCACTAAAGTGCAATAAGGCTATTAGGCGCGCGAGCTGCTCATAGAATATATATATATTTGGCATCTTGCGCGGATCTGTTTAGCTTCAGCTACAGCTACAGCTACAGCTTCAGCTAAAGAGACCCAGCAGACCCCGCGCTGCAACTGCAACAGCAGCACAGAGGCCAGACCGCCTTACAAATGGTGCACTGATCATTGGCATGTGTCTGTCTGCTGAAATACGGCGGTATACATGTATGTATGCCAGTGCCAGGATGTTTTAGGCCGAGCCTAGGATCATCACAAGACAATTTTACATAAAATTTCAATTATCCCAGCGATAAAATGAACCAAGTTATAGTAAGGCGATGACGCGACGGACGCAAGTGCGGTGCTGTTGCAGGCAAATATTGGTTGCGCGAAAAATTGACGCAATAAAGAGCGCGCGCGATCGTGATGCTAAAACGATCGTTAAAAAGGTGTTAACGAAACGAAAGTGATTTCATTTTGGGTTAATGTTTCAATAATCGATTTTATTACCACTTCTGATGCCAGCAGAAGAAGCGCTTCGGTTCTCCTTTTCTTGGGGCCTGTGCCGGTGCCAATTCAAGTGCCAGTGCCGGTTTTTACGCGAACGTGCTTCGGTAAAGCAGGGGCTATAGCTTAGCCTTATAGTCTTACAGAAGACAACTGCAAAAAAAAATTCGATCGCTTCGATCATGTCTTGGTCCTGGCCATTAAGGTACTTTAGTGAATTTTATTTGATAGGTGTTTGGTTTAGAGGTTGTTGTTCCATCGATCGCGATCGGGTCATATGGGTTGCTCAGAGATTCTAGATTTAATTTAATGTTTGTTGCTTCTCGACTGGAGTACTCGTACATATATGTGTGTAAGTGAGTAAAGTGTAGCAAAAAAGATTGCATTTTATAATGTCTTCCGAAAAAAGGTTATGCAAGGAATGCTTAAGGTTGTGCGCTAACCATGATGGGGATCGGTAATGGGCTTCGTGGATTAAATAACAATTAAATTGTTTGCCATTGATTAAGTGGACTAATTTTAAAATGCCAATATCAGAGGTTTTGCTGGGTATAATGCGGTATGCGGGTGATGCAAGAAGAAATTAATGGAATTTGTCAAAAATTAGTCGATGGAGGAAGCAGCAATTTGTTGCATTTACTAGGTGTTATGGAATGCTTGCCATTTGCATAGAATGTGGTAAGTTTCTTGGCTAAAGATTGGGTGGGTAAGTTTGAGACCACAGAAAAATAGATAAACGTGTGGAGCGACCAAGTTCGCCCCTCGTTAAAGAAGCAGAGTTCGATCAGCACAAAGTTTACTGTAGTCGTACAGTGACTTCCCTACCACGTTAAACAAAATGATGGTGTATTGCAGGCACAAGGAGAATGTACTGCAGTGACATTCAAGTTCCCGGAATCATGTCCAGGTGCTTTTACCAGGTGTTAAAAGGATGAAGTTTCTTATGTCCGTCTACTTTGAAAAATCGCTCAATTAACCATGACGCAATTTTTTGGCTATCATTAAAAAAAACTTGGTTGTCTGTAAAGTAGGATTACGGACGATAATTTTACGTGATAACCAGTTCACAAAATAGTTCACGTGTAGGTTGTATCTCCCCCACCACCAACCACCCACCCCACCTACAACCACCAAACAAACAACGAACCATCCTACTTTGCAGCCACCAACCAACCACCCAGCATTCTTGACCACCCAACCAAGCACCCACCATTTTTGACAATTTTTCCTCCCCAACCCGACAATAACCTACCCCCCCCCCCCCCCCCCTACCAAATCACCTTCACCACTGCCAACCAACCACCCACCATATTTGTGCAGCCGGGTGTTCATCGATTGTTATGATGTTATCTCTATGGAACGTGACATTGTGACAATGTGACAGTTTTTCGTGAGTGCTGCCGGTGTCATCGCTTTTTAAAACGTTATCACGTCAAAAGTCCTTTGAAAACAAAACTTTATGGCCTTGAAGTGCACTAAAGTATGAAGCAAGGAATTTCTTCCTTCTTTCTGTTATTGGTGTTGACCACCAAGGTGCTGGGTCCTTACAAAGACCTTTTGATATCAGATATCAATATATATCTTTTCTGCCAAGCCACATTCGTACCCATATGCCGCATAATCGGGAGATAATTTGTTGAAAGATTATTGTTGAAAAAAGGCACTATAGCTGAAGATTTTTATTGATTTCTAAAAAAAATTTAAAAAAAAACCTTATCTACATGTATTCTCCTTCGAACAACCTGATTAGCACCTGTTCCTGATTTATGGAATCCTAAGCATTCTTCTCCCTTGAACCTCAGAGTCCTGAAAATCAAGAGCACCATAGCTAGCATCACGATTTTATATGCGTACCATTATGCCATCAACAAACTGGGACAATCCAATATTAGGGCACAATTCCCTATAAACATTCCCCTTTCCGTAAGTTAGGTATCCCCAAATTTAAAAAAAAAAAACTGGAGCCATCTACATTTTTCTGAAAACCGAGTGAAACACTGATAAGAACTCGATAGAAACCCCTCTGGATTGGCGGCAGGCGATGTAGGAGGATTTTTTAAGCGACGACGACGCACTCTAATTTTAAAAATGAAATCTATCGAGCGGAGCTCCCTCTTATATGCTTTTCTAACGGTTGTTTTCTCCGCAAAAATTTCTGACAACCAAGGACATTCTTCTATCCCATATATTTATTTTATTTTTTTAGGGAGAGATAGAGAGAGAGAGAAAGAGAGCTAGAGAAATACTGCAAAAGGAAACACAACATCGATATTCTTTTATCAGTTCTTCTAAGTGCGCAGCATCGTTTTTTCCTAATTCTTTCATCCTTTCTCAGCTTCCAAGAAGAACCTTTACTCAGCTACATCCTTGTTTCTTATGTCTGATATCCTGGTAAAATTCAAAATAAAAATCTCTCTAAATGGATTTTTAATAGTGGGTGTTCGTTTAAAGTGCATTTAACTAAATCATGTTTATGTATTATAACTGGATTATCCCACTCAAGGGGATAACAAAAAGGACCTTTGCTTCATTTATTCATCAAGGTAATAGCCGCTCGTTTTCAGGTTCATTTAACGAGCTATTTTCTCCCATAATAAGGACTCTGAGTCCTGCCATCGCATCGGCGTGGAATGAATGAGAATTATATAAATCAACAGATTCAGAGTAAAAATTTGTGAATTTTGGCGCCTCTAGGTACCAGGCTCCCATCCTAAACAGAAAGCCAACTCACATTCCAGACAGCAGCAATAGTGTCCTGTTTTTGTGTTCATTATTATCAAAAGGGCTCGTAATGGTTCTGGTTTGGTTGGTATGCGCATTTGAACTCTCAGAGTTTCCTTTATGAATGAATGAATTGAGAGAGTGGAAAAAGTATGGTATATATTATGTACACAGGATAGCCGAAACCAGGGTGAAAAGGATATTCAGTATCCTGTTCAACGTAGACAGTCCCTGCAACATACAACAAGGAATGTAGTATCCTGCTGGGGTTGCCAGATAAATATCTTCCCCTTCTCGAATACAGAAAAGTATTTTGTTTTTATTTTTTGTATTTAGTGGTACCTTCCACACAGCCGGTGCGAAGCGTCGTCGCTTCGTGTGTAGATAAGGAATGTATCCTTCTCATCGCACAAGTCCTTTGACATTTGCTAAGAATTCTGAGCGCCGTGTGCAAAGAATGCTTTTTCTTTTTGATTTCGATGACAATTTGATTGATGGATAACTTCTGACTGAAGATTTTGAGAATGAGCCGAATGATTTTTGGTGATGACATTGGAAATTCTAAAAATACACACGAAAAATGCTGATGGCCGCAGCTAGTTTTCCTTGAAAACATCCACAAGTGTGTGGGACGTGAACTGAATATTGCGAGTATACTTTGTACTTTCGGAACCCTTGTGCCTTGTCCTTAAACTTGAACATCCTTGAACTATACGAACATTTTGGTATTTTTGTATTTTCGGGGGTTTCAAAATTGATAGTTACATAGTTGTTTTGCTGGGCTCCTGATGTGAATGTTGAATCGAGGTCAAATTGTTTGCGGCAATGTCACAGGATATCCTTGAAAGTAATTCAATCGATGGTAGGTATATACACGTTTTCAACATTTAGAAAAGAGAAGGCAATTTGGGTAGTCCTGAGTATTTAAGATTAAAGTGGGTATTTTATGTGATGTTACAAGTTAGACAGTGCATTTGAAGGAATACAAGTTTAACAAAATTTGAGGGAACAGTGAATACTGCCATTTCGCAAAAACATACATAAATAGGTTCTGGCAGACATATAGCCACATACACAGGCAAAATTAATTTCTGGTCCCGCTTTCCCGAAGACATTTTTTTGTTAAAAAAAAAATTAAAATTAAAATGGAAACATTTCACAAGAACTAAATGCCCAACTATAATACGTGTAAAAAAAGGAAGCAAGTGTCAAAACCTAACGAAAAGTTTATTTCCGATCTGTCAAATACATCAGTTGGCCATAGAAAAAAGGAAATGTCAATGTTATGTACGACGTGATGTTCTGTAAGGCAACGTACGTACCCATTCTTCAATTATGGTTAGCCCTTAAGGCCCAAACACAATAGACATAAGCAAACATATGATAATCTCAAAACTCAGTGAAATGTACAAAAATTCTGAAGCACACTGTACACCCATAATGCACTTTTGGTGTTCAATGTATCCCTCTGTCATTTGAATGAAATGTCAAAATGAACGCAACTTAACGAAACGGAGCTGGCCTCCATTGTTGTGGTCTATTTAAAGAACTTTTGTATTTTCCCAAATTTGATAACTGAAGCAAGAAGTATGAAACCAAAATTAATTAAATAATGAAAACCTTCAAAATATTGTTGTAAAACTTCTAGGATTCATAAAAT
This sequence comes from Platycheirus albimanus, assembly GCA_916050605.2. Lineage (NCBI taxonomy): Eukaryota > Metazoa > Arthropoda > Insecta > Diptera > Syrphidae > Platycheirus > Platycheirus albimanus. Next base: position 13,294,761 of record OU696698.1, on the reverse strand, counting down.
TAAAATCAAGTTGACTCTTGTTTTTCAAGATGGGTAGAACACACGATATAACTACTAGAGATAACGCTTTCCAATTTTCATTTTTGATTTGTTCTGCGCAACTACGTCATAAGAACACCTGAAGTTTGCGTCTTCTTGTTTTCGCCTCTACTCTTGTTTCGTTCTACTCTCTATACGTTCTACACATTTACATAATATACTTGTATATAGTATGTCAATGTAGTTGTGCGCTTTACGTCATAAGAACACACGGAGTTTGACAATGGTTTGACGTTTTGTATAGCATCATGCCCAATGCCATATCTTTATTAGTTGTATCATGGCTAGAACAAATGGATTTATTCAGATCATAATTAAGGCAGATCAAATTATTTGACAGTTGATTTTTGCTTTCATATTTGATTTAAATGTCATAATAGTAAGTACGTGTTCCCATTGTATATAGAACCTATAGTAGGTACTACTACTTGGGAGTTTTGCTGGTTAGCCGCGGACGGCAAAACAAGGCATTTACTCATTTCAGAATATAGGTGAAGAAATTAATATGAAATGGCTTGAATGCTTCTAATAATAATACGGGGGTGTTCGTGAAGCTTTGTATTCTAATTTGTAAGAACGGAAGGTTTTCGAATACCTGTTTACAGGGAGTGTTGAACTTTGATCCTTTCAAACAAAGGAAGTGAGTAGCTATTCACGCCACTTCGTAAAGCTTTTGCATTTTAAAAGGTTTTGTTTCTTTGGCTCTTTAACGCCGATAGAAAACCATTTCAAGGTCAAAATGACAATGTTTGACAGTTAGAACTATAAAGTGTTTTGAATTCTCATTTATCATCTTAAGTTTCAAAATGATGTGGTAGCGCTGACCTGAAAAGATAAAGAATTGAATGAAGACCAAACGTCAGTTAGACATTCATTATAAGATCATATATGTTATCTGTTAGTGTCCGACTTGCATAACAGATTGATAGGAGTAGATATGTCAAAACTACATAATTATGTAGGTATCTATAAAGTCAATCTGACGTTTGACTATGTGATGGACACTTGACATTAATATGACACCACATACATTTTATGGCTCTTACAGACCATCTTATCTACGCTTAAGTTAGAGCTGTCAAATTTTTGTTGGGATATCGCAAAACGATGTACCTACATATATTTGCTAACCATTGTAAGTAGCATTTTGGGAAGTACATCAACTCGTCACAGAAATGTGACTGGTACTTTCTTGTGCCGAACCCTGAATGGAGATACCCCAGAAAATTTGGAAGCGATTCCAGGCATGGATCGCAAACATTTCTGCTCTCAAATTTTGATCTAAATCAACAGCTTGAGAGAAAAGAGATCTGCCATTTAAGACAGCATCCTCTCCTTTCGCTGTGCCATTTTCCATTTCCCTATACTACCCTGCTAAAACCAAAATCAAAAAACAATCAAACACATTATAATAAATAATATTAAAATATTTTCCGAGTTCATCTAAGGCTATCTATAGATGAATCTTAAGTACAATAAAAGGCACAACAAAGTCTTATTATAAACTACCATAAAAAATCAATTGAGTTTCATCCAGAAGCCAACCCTTTTTCTATCAAATAAAGTTATCTCTAGTGAGCGGTAAGCCACTCCTTCAAATATTGCCTCCGCGCAACCAATTATATTTGCCACAAGCTATTTAGCCCTCCAACCTATTGCCAAATTAACTCTGACTTAATGTCAAAATCATCTCGCAAACTAGTTCCATATGCTAGTGTAACAATCCCCTAAAAAAAACACTTTGTTTGTTGACAAAAATCAGTGGCACAACTGACTATTTGAGCTTGCGTCTGGTGCTTGCAACAAGAACAAAAATCTAAGTCAATGCCTTTAGAGCAACAAAAAATTATAAAAAAAAAGAAAATTTCGAAAATTAAGGTTAAAATGCGGCTGCCGCTAAAGTTGACATTTCAGCTTTTAAGAGTTGATGTGTCGCTAGATTTTTTTTTCAGCTTTTCTGGTGAGGAAATCACCACTTCACTTCCACTTTGAGACTTTTTTAGACAGGCGACACAAAATAAAACACTTCATCTAAGGAGATGAATGTAATCGCGGTGCAGGAGCCTATCCCATAAAATCAGGCGCTTGCCGGTGACACAATCAGTGTAGGTACTGTGGCAGTACCTACCATGCCACACTTTTATCAACTCAGGTTAATCGTAAATTGAGTAAAATCCTAGCTTCCAGACAGGTCTTGGCGGCGGGCCTGTGCAATATAAATATAGTGTAGCAAGCCACAACAAACAGCAACGTGGAGAGTTCATGGAACAGGTTAAAAACTGTTGACAGAGTTGCAAGTTGTTTTATTTTTGACTTAGATTTCAAAGTGCTACAAAATGCACAGTTTATAACTATCACCAACATCGATCTAGATTGAGGCAGCTTGTTTCAGGCAGGAAATCATATACTTGAAACCTTGGAAGCTTGGTAGCATATTGAAATTAATTAAAAAGAGCTACGACCAAAAAAATATAAGACCTAATTGGGAAGCATGGTAAACTATGAACCCGAAATGAATTCAGGGCGTGCATGCAAATTTTGCAGCGTGTTCACTTACAGAGCTGACAAATTAATAATGTTGGTAACATTTTTTCTTTTTAACTTATTAACACATGTTGGCCTCACCCCTAAATGATGAAAGATCCAGTCCAGCAACTAGAGCTTTCACGAAAATTAGCTGCTGTGGTGAGATCTGCTCTCAGGAATTCAACTCACTCGAATGTCATATAATAAAACTTAGGAAGATGGAATCATAATGACAGCAAGCTCCGTTTCGTTAAGTTTCGTCCACTTTCAATACCACTCGCACTCAGTTAAAAATAAGGTTGACAAGTGTGGTTGATGCACCTTGGTTAGTGTCTATTCGCATGTAAAAGTGTCAGCAGTTTCGCCAGTGACAGTGAAAGCAATCGATACTTCTAACTAACTAACTATTCAAGAAAAACTTTGAAAGCACTTTTTCCCATTACATTAGCCGCTCACCTCAGAGTGACACTGCCGAAACTGAACTGACTAAAATCACAGACTATCTTTTTCCAGCTGTTAGGTATTGGGGCAATTTCCTAACAACAAGACTGTCTGTTCAGCTCGGATTGTAATTTTCAGCCATTGTATTTGATTAGTTTTTTAAACCCGATTTCAAAAATTGCTGTCAACGTATCGAATGAGGGGGAGACATGTTATCGGCAAAAACGACTGATGCATGCGTATGAGATCTTCGGTGATATTCCTCATAAGTTGTTAAACCCTTAGGGGTGCGTGAAAACGTCATTCTTGTGTTAGAAATAAGAAAAACATCTGATATGCCCACCAGGCATATTGAGAAAGGATCCTCGATAAGACTGCCTCGGTCAAAAAAAAGTCTACAAGGGCGCCATTTAATCATAGCGTCGAACCAGAAAAACAATAGTGTCAAGACCACTACTGATTTCTTCAAGGGGCTTATAGGCGTTTTCCTGATGAATCATCACCGAAATGGACTTGATAATTTTCCTTTATTTCTTCTTTGAACTTTGGCAGAAGGAACCTTTTTCAAGAGGACTGGGAAAAACAGATCGTGTTGCCATTATAAAGAATCAAAATAAATCCGATCATCACATCATTGTTTGACACAGAAGATAAAGATTCCTTAAATTTAATTCCTACTACGTATACTTCTGTCCACGTCTCAATAACTAAGTTGTCTTACATGCCCACAGTCTATTTATAATCTTACATCTCGAGAAAAAAAAAACACAACTCGAATCTGCTGTTAAACACTTGTTGACATAGTTACCTGTCAATTGAAACGCTCCCCCGTCTCGAAACAATGGGTGTGTTCAGCTCTAGCAAACACCTGAAAGAACTCCAACCATCATCGGCATCGTTGTCCATAAAAATAAATATTGTATTTACAAGAAAACATAAAAAAAAATATCGGTCCAGACGTAGAAAATATTGATTCAGAGGAGCGCACCATACTTGCCGGGGTCAGAACAATTTAGTTTTATGCGAGAACAGCCAAAGTCTCCTCCCCCGCATAAATGTTAATACTGGACCAAAACCTATCAATATTTGGCGCCATGTGCACATTCATTGTATTTGTTGACAACAACCACGACCAACGGCGAACGATATAACTCCATCTTGAAGCGAAGCAAATTGATTTCTTCCGCCCCCGAATGCCCCCTGGCGGCACAAAAAAAAATCAATTGACGCGTAAATCGCTTTCAGAAAGTCTGAGATCTGAGTCATTTCATGCTACAGGCGTCAGTCAACGACAGACATCGTTGGTCGTAGTCCACGAGGTATTTTTTGTCGTACTAACGATATAAATCTACCAACACAACATCGCCCACATATTTTTCTTTGAAGGGGGTGAATGTACCCCTCCCCATGACAAACTCTATAAGCTGTTAAACTTATTTATGAATTCAAAATCTATGCTCATGGTAATTATTCATTTACCTATGGAGAAGTGTCTGTCCCCCTTTGATAAGGGGTCCTCAGCCCCCAACCTGCTTTAAAACGGGGTGTGTTCGGTCCACACTACTGTCATTCACTATAGTGAGCGTTGCGCGAGAGTGCGCTCCTAGAGCTATTAATTTATGGTGCATTAGTGCAGTTGTTAACTGCCACAGCAGTGTTGCTATTGCTGTGACAATCAAAGTGGACCATAAATTTATTCAGTATTGTTGTTGTTGTTGTTGTGTTGCTTTTATAATTCGAAAGCTGATTGTCAGTCGAGGACGACAAGGGCTCCAGGGAGAGCTTTTTCCGATTTAATTTTTATTTATTTTTCACGGAAAAACTGCTGCAAGAAAATCAATATATACAAAAGCACTCTCTACCTCCACCACCGCCCTCTAACGTGATAATAAAGTGCAAATAATACACTTTACGGGGAGATATGGACAAGATATCGTCGTTCGTCGTCATTATCTCCTGAAGCCGTATTAGATGGAGTGTCGGAGTCGGTGCCGAGGCGGCTCCAAGCTCCAACGACTGCTCCATCGCCGGGCCGCCGCCTCAGCCACAGTCGATGAAATAAAATCCACCTGACTCGCGAGGTATTTGCACGATTTGTTGGAATTTGGTGGATACTTTCAGAGTTTTGAGCTCTGAATGTGCTGGGGTAATTTTCTCGTTTGGCAGTGATTTGCACCAAAACCAAAAACAGTCAGCACATATAACAACAACAACAACAACAACAAGGCGGCAGCAACAACAGCAGCAAACGTTCGTTGGGCAATTACTTGAACCAATTTCAACCTTTAGCCTGAAGTTCAATACTAAAAGTATCTTTGAGATATATTATTTTTCTTCTTACGGTTTTCGCTCGGTTCTCGGATGCGATGCCGGCGATGGTGATGTGGGGAACACAATTTTTATTTTATTTTTTCCTTCTTCTGTTTGTGCGGTTTAACCGACATTGAAGGAGGAGGTGAATGTGAATGTGATTGGGATTGGGAATGATGATGGAAATGTAATCCATGCGAACTTTTCCGTTCTTTTTTCTAAAAAAAAAGTCTGTGCTGTTGCTATGTTTCATATATAGCTGCAAGGTGTTGAACTTTGTGGTGGAGGCTTTGTAAAGGTAGGACATGAAGTTCATGATTGTGGGGCACATTTGCGTAAGGTGTTGAGTGATTGCACCCAAAGTTAGGTCCCTTTTTTGTTGTTGTTGCTGATTTTTCATGGATCGTGGCATTTTGTGGCAGCTCAGTCAGCGATGAGAATGGCGGTGGTGGTGGTGGTGAGGTTGGTGGAGTTGAATTTGCATTTGATGGCTGGGAAAATAAAGTTAAAGGAAAGATTTCGTAATAATGACCTCGGGAAACAGTTCTGTTTGGCAGTAATTGAGAACAAAAACTAAGTGGTAATTGATGGTGAAGGCTATTAAAAATCAATTTGTGGTTAGAAGTTGGCAGCGTTTGTCGGCCATTATCGTCCTAAGGAGCGTCGTTTCTTATTAATCATTGGACTTGGTGATTTACAAATTGTAGTTATTTGCTGAGCTTTTTAATCAGCAATTTCGTGATTGATTTACTTAGTATAAAAAAAAAAATAAATAAATATGGAATCACGAAAAGCTCCGGGAATCAAGTGCCTAGTGACTTAAACTCTCAACCATATATATTCTACAGGAATACAGGGAGATGTGCTTTTTTTCGAGAAGTATTACATGTTATACTCCACACTTTAAAACTCCCAACCAAATAAAGTTTCAACACACGGGGGCGCAGATTGTAGCAATCGGTGTAAAAATTATGCTGTTTTAGTTCGATTACGTGCCACTGTAACATCACACGTTTTGCCCTCAATCAGCATTTCCTATTCTTGCTTCTGCGTTCATTATCTGTGACGTGAATTCGACATAAAAAGCTTTTAATTGAAGCACTCAATGAAAACAATGAAAAAATTAGGAATGCCATATATTTTCTTTTGCCTCCGATCCCCAAATGAAATTTATTTAAAAAGCCTATCGGAAGAAGCCAATTTTTTGCAAATGGCGGCAAACCAAACCAAGATTCCTCGTTCTTTATGAGCTAAGTGTTTCATGTCATTTTAAAGTGTTTGTTGTTTCTGTTAATTTCACAAATGTCACTGTAGAATTGACATTTGCTACCAATTGCAGAAATTATATTCTATTTATCAGCTTTATCAAAAAAGGACAACAAATATGGCCAGTTCACAGTTATTTAAAGGCATGTTCAGCTTGTTGATAAATTAAGATTTAAGTATTTAAAATTATTTAATTTAGAAATCGGTTTTGTCTCTCCGAAATATTTTGTTAAAACCCTAGATTCCGCTTTGGTGTGAACATGGTATAAGTTTTAAAGGTACTAGAACTTATCGAAATCTCAGTGCTATCAATAGTTTGTAAGAACGAACAAACCTTTGTTTCACCATATGGTGAGTAAAACCTTACCTGTCAAAATTCAAAGCTTTGATTTATGAGCGAGAGGGCGATAATTGCAAAGAAGAGGGATGGATTAAGCAATGGAGTTTCAAACAATAGTAACAGTTTAAAATATGGTAGTTTCTGACATTTTTTAACGCATTTTCAAATGTTCTATTTCTATTATTTTGCGTTAGTTGCCATATAAAGCTGCCATTTAAAAATAAAATTATACATTCTTATTGCGTCAAATTTAATTTTTTCTCGGAAATCCCAAATTTCAAGTCAATAATTCTGAATAAGTTCATTGCTCCCGACCACTCACTTAAAAATCATGTTTCTTAAAAACTTTTTTCAAAACACTTTTAAAAATTTGAATAAAAAATTCCGTTGGCTCGATAAACAAACGCGTTTTAACAGTTTGTTGACATCTACAGATTAGCCTACGCATTGCCAAACTGTATATATTTGTCTTCCACCCGTTATTCCAAAGCAAATGTTCCGCCATTAAATCAATCCATGCCCCTGCCTTCTTGAAAACCGTTTTTATCCTTGAAACGAAAACACCTCAGCGAAGATTTTACACACATTTCGCACTTTTTTTTCATTTTCAAATATTTGAATACTTAACGAATTCCGGAATCTTTTCGTGTGTAACTATTTTTTGTGGTAAAGTCCTTGAATTAGTTCAACGACCACTATTTTGGTTGTTTTCAAATTCATTGCGAAATTTTTTACGCATCTTTAAGTGGTTTTGGGGCGATTTTTTGTTTTCAAAGCGTTTTAGATGAGTTGGAGAAATATAAATTAGACAAGAGAAGAATTTCTGGGATAGCTTCAAATATTTTTGAAATCTATCTTAACTCAAATATTACATATTTCTAGTTCCGGTGCTGGCTGTGAAAAAAAATTATTCAAAACATTCATATAACATAATCGATAACATTCTAATGAAAGTCGTATATCGATAAGAAGTTGTTACCGATTTCCTTTTCCGGTCTATTCGATAAATGTATAATGCGATGTATTTTATTTGGCAACAATCCAAGACTTGACCCGATTAATGGCGATGACATGAATTATAGTTTGTGTCTGTGATTACTCCGAGAACCTCGGAGTACTGGTACATGGGTTGCGTCATGACTACTTTTATGTTTTATTTGTTCCTCGCTATGGCACATAGATGGCAGCAAACAAATAGTCGTTAAGTTTAAATAATCTGATAAAACTTGGTTGTTTATTAAGAAACAAAGAGGATAATTTAATTTTATTTTAAGAGTATGGAATGACATCTTCTCTCTTTATTTAAATCCTTATTCGTCTACTTTTGAAATTTTTAGTGTTATATACATACATACATACATATGTAACTATAAACTGAAAAAAAAATGTATTAATTGGCATAAACTTGGCTTTATTTGAAAGGTAATTGCTTGCCTTTTTTGTTTGAATTATGATTTTTTGCATAGGGCCACCGTGGCTGGCTCGGATGTAGTCCAATCTTGAGGTCTAATATTCGTTCACTCCTTGCAGCATTTTGGGTATTTTATCAGCAATAACTCGGCGAATGTTGTTTTACAAATCATAAATCGTCTCTAGCTTTTTGAATAAGACTAGAGACATCACATGCCATCACATAATATATTCTAGCAGTGTTAAATCGTACCATCTTAGAGGCCAACTCGCTCTCACATGTCCAAGACGCGATATTATTCATTCATTAAACGCTTCTACAAATCAACTGTGGCAGAGAATGACATTTTGCGCCGCTGGGCCATGTTGAAAGCACAGCTTCCCCACATCAAGGTGATACAATTCAGGAGCGAAAAAGTCATTGATCATGGCTACCTAACAGTCTCTTTTGACTGAACCTCTGGCTTTTTCATCATGACATAAATCATAGCAAACTGTCAGTTTTTCCGGATGTAACGGCGGCGGCGTTTCAAACGTGGATATAGGTATGTTGTACTGCTTACTGACGAAGGCATTCAACCAAAAATGAACTTCATCGCTAAATTCTCTTGTGAAAATCGAAATCGACATAATTCCAAATAAAATTTCATAATTTGCATACGTTGTTCAGGTGTTAGTCGAATCACGTGTCAGATGACAAAATGGCTGTCAATGAAAACAGTGCTGCCAATTTCATTATAGGTATAAACCTCTAAAAAATACCATTTAAAAGGAAAACCTGTCAATGCGTTCTTCAACTTAAGGAATATGCCCGAAGGGGTGTAGCAGTTAAGAAGTGACAGCGAATAGGTACTTGAAGCTTTATACAAAAATTTTCTTCATATTATGTCCAATTTTATGGACTGTTTGCGTTGCGAGTAGTATCCGTCTCTTCCAAATCCAAATCCTAACACAGCAACATTATTAAAAATAATACTTCAAATAGTATTGCGCTGTACCGATAAAATTTCGGAGTGATCTATGAGATTTTTTTTAATAGTGATTTTTTGATAGTTTGTTGACACATTCAGATCTACGCAGCGAAGTAGAATAATTTTTGTCGTCTATGATTTAGCACCGCCAAATTAAATAAAGCGTGGCTCTAAGACCCTTGCTGTAGCCATTTCGACATACCGACTGCCTCTATGAAATACGTCAGCATCCTATAAACAACAACCACTCAATGATTGTACGCACATGTTTAGCATTTTCTTTTATTTTCAAAACGTTTGCATAATTCAGATACTCCAAATATTCCCTGTTTTGAAATCCTTGCTTGTATTTTAAGTAGCAAAGACCTTGAATTAGTTCGTCGACCGCTATGTTGTTGTTTTTATTGTGATTGCGAAATTTACGCATTATTTGGTGGTTGCGCGAAGTGCTTTGTTGGACTTGAAAAAATATTCTCCTGAAAAAAAAGTAATATTGTAATTTGGAAGTCTCGAATTTCAAAATATCTCACACGTCAACGCAGTAAACAAAAGAGGCATGAAACTATATAATCGATAACATCATCGATATAACTTTTCCAAATAAATTCTTGAACCGGTTAACATGGAATTGTTTCGATAAATTTGAAGCCATGTTTAATGGGTTGTGTCTCGACTATGTGAAATAGTTATTAAAGGTGGCACATAGATGGCAACATAGTCGGGTCGATGGTATTAATCAAATAATGATTTTTAAAACATTCAATAACAGACCAAAAGGATTTATTTATTTTGTGAGTAAAGGTATAAGGGATTTATGTATCCAGTCCAGTCAAATAAGCTTTTAATACCGCCCGATTTTTCTTATGAGTTAGTTTGCCTTTTTTGATTAGAGTTTTTTTTTAATACAAAAAAGAAATTCTCATTATGTGTCAACGGCGACGCACCAAAATATCCAGGATATACCCAGCTCCTGAAAATCTGGAAATGGATTTAACAAAAAATGCTTAGTAAACATTTTCCCAAGCTTATTATATGAAACATTCTTGGGATATTCTCGGAAGTTTCTAACTCCGGGTGGATCAGTTAATTTTTGACAGCCTCTTCACTTTGGCAATAGGTACCAATGAGCGTTCGAGAGAATTGAGGACAATAAATTATTATCGACAGCTACTATATGTATCAAACATTTAGCTAATCAGTCGTAGTAGGAACCATTTCACGGGAGAAGACTGATTAACACATTAACCCATTAAGACAGTCATATCCCATCTCTATCATTTCCTTATGATGTTATTAATTGCTTATTGGCCAAGGTTAAATTTTCAACAAGTTAATCTGTTGAATGCACAAATTTGTGGTCGATTTTTATTACTTAAATGTTTTTAAAAAATTTTAATAAATCCTTATTGACCGCAAAAGATTATAAGAAAATAGAGTTCAAAATAAATAAAACAAAACAATAATGTTAGGTATAATTATTTTAACTTTATTCTCTTTAACACGGATGCATTTCGAACAGTATTGACCGACCATCATCAGTACATCAGCGCGATACGCGTACTAACTAAAAGCAGGAATATATTTATTCACAGATAACAGAAATTGATACAGAGAGTAATACATATACAAAATACACTGAGAGAATTACAATTTTTAAAATTATTTGAATAAATAAAAATAAACATAGAAATTATAAATATTAAATTATTTGGCAAGTGTAAATAAACAAGAAGATATGCTTATTGGCAATTGGCACCCGATGTAAGCTCTTTTATTTAGAACAGTTTTAAAGTGCTGCCGAACGTCATGTTTTTGAATATTTTACCACTTCAAACAAATGCCAAAAAATAAAAAGTATCAAAAGAGTGTTTTAGTTTATTTCAGTGTTGTGTTATTATTACATAGGTACTTCAGAGCAGATGTATAATAAGATATTCAAAATATTTATACACCCGGCATGACTCATGGCACCCTCCCACTTCGACCATTGTCTGCATGAATCCATCACACAAGTCAAGGGCCACCCTTTATAATTTGTGCAGGGTTGCACACAGCGCATGACGATTATTGAAATACATAAAACACAAAAGATACAAGTTTGGTGTTCTAACAAAAAAAATGTTTGTAAAATGACGTCATTTTACTTTGAATAAAGTTTTCGGATGTTTTTTTTTTTATTCATAGTATCTAGATTGTAAGTTTCATTTAAAAATTGTATCAAACCTTAACTATGGACTCAATTTATAAGTACACGTATTTTTATTTAAAAACATTTTTGTAACGGTTTAAAAAATTTGTATTTTAACGCCTATGATATGATAATGATACGATACCTACCTAACGATAAATTCAAAGAACAAAATCAACTTGCCACCACTGAGGTTAACGCTACCAGCAGCCCCAAAGATTCAACTAAACAGAATGTGTAGGTATCTTCAATAGCTTTTTTTAATTACATCGACGTAATGAGAAAGCTAACCCCCCACTCCACCAATTCAAATAATACATTTGGCATTTGAATTAACAATCTACCTCTAAAGTTTTAGTTTTATTTCTTTTATATCGCTTCACTTCTCTTGGGATATGGGGTCCGAGACCTGCTAATAACTATACACAACGCGTACGCATTAGAAGATACATTGATACAAAAAGTATGCTTTTAGTTTGTTCGATGTTTTTGTTGATTATTTTTGCCGGCAAATAGTCACACTGTCACCGCTCATCGACAACAGCAACAGCAGCACAAGCGCCACCAGCAGGCGGTGTTCAGGCATATAGAAGTGGGCGGCAATAAGTAAGGGGCCGCAGAGTTGTGAAGGAAAATTGAATCCTAATAGCTAGAATGAATCATTTTGGTAGTGTTTCACTAATAAGATTTTATTTTTTTATTGAAACACATAATTTGAACTTTGAAAAATTTGAATTTTAATAAAAATGGCGATTGAACATTTACATTTCTTCTGCTACGTAACCAAGGATTACATTCACACATTTTTCATCTTCTTACTTCGAAAGTTCGACCGAGATAGTAAACGTTTATACATTTAGGCAGATTAAAACTTCACGAAATCGCCCCTTAAAAGTGGGCGTGTCCTACAACTTTGCCTTTAGTCTATGACTAACTGGTATAATAGAATATTCTAAAAATTACAAATGAATTGATTCATTTTTAACAATTTTCCCTGACTAAAGGTATTTTATAAAAAATTACGCCCCTAAAACTGGGCGTATTGGAAAATTGTATACAAAAACTTAAACAAGAAATATTTTACATGTTACCTAAGAAACAAATTGGTGGGAATTGATTATTCACACACTTTATTTTTAAAATTAAGTGCTTCCTTTTTTGTTATGAAAATCGGGCTAACCCAAGCCACGCCCGAAGCTTAAAAAGTTTTAATTCATATACATAAGAACATAATTTGTGGCCTTAGAACAAATTAAAAGTAGGTACAGTTATTTCAATTATTTTAGTTGATATTAGCCACGCCCGTAAAGATATTATTTTTCTCAATATAACAATGTTTTTCTGAATTTAAGTGCATTTAGTAAAAATCCAGACACTTAATTTTGTTTATTGTGTTGTGTTCTGATGATGGATTCGATGCTTCTGAGGCTGGGCGCAGCAAACCTTAGATCTGCCTCTGGCGAGCAGACACTAAACGCGCCCTACCAGCACACCAAAGAGCACAGACAAAACCAGAATTTTAAAATAAAATAGTCGTCTCCAAGCGGCAATCGAGGTCACTTGGGGCGGGTTATTTTTTTAATTTTTGATCGCACGCGTGTAGTTTATCTTTTTACTTTTTTTTTATGTATTTCCATGCAAAAGATACTTAATTTAAATATTTATTTTTTGAACAATGCCGTCATCATGTGCATTTATGTACGACCATCCAAACTCGGTGTATTATAGTGGAGATGTACTTAACGGGAAAATAGTTCTTAAAACTGACAAATCAAAAGATGTTCGGGGTAAGATTATTTTTCCAATGAAAATTAATAACACAAGTTGTCGGTAAAAACCCGTCTGTCAGCACGCTATGCACTGCAGAGGTTTAGTCAGTCTGGCAGACTGAACTGACTGCACAAGAGAATGCAGATGCAGAACTTTAATAAAATGAGCGCCGGAATTTTTGTTGTGTTGGTGTAGTGTGTAAGTGTAAGATGTAACTGTAAATTCTGTTTCGGTGAACTTTTACTTACCTCCTCTAATCTGAACTTGAACTTCATTTTGTCTCTTTTTATTTACAAATTTTTTTTTTGAGTTGGTGTGGGAGTGCTCAAGTATTTTACATATTGATTCAACAGGTTTATCAAACTGATATCAATTAACTGTTTACATACCTTATCAATGGACGATTAAGCTAAAAAATAATAAATTAATTTCAACTCAAAACTTAATTGCATAAAAGCAAAAAAGCTTTTAGGAACTTTTAAAAATATTTCTAGATCAACTATTTATGTACTCTCAGTCAATACATAACACACTTGTAGGAGTAGTTTTGTAGTTTGTAGTTTGTGGTAGAAGCGCCGCGCCAGGGTAACCTTCTATACAACTTAAAACAATATTATTACAATATTATATACTATTTATTAGAACAGGACAGAACAAAAAGTAGAAAAATTTAAAATTTTGCGAGAGCTTTGCTACAGAAACTATGGTACTCTCAAGTGGCAGTAGTTTCTGTAGCAAACACTGCACGCTAGGGGCCGCTGCTATCTTCATAGTGAATTACAACTTAGAATCGAGATTTTGGACAAATTTTAGGCAGATTTTCTCTACGGGACATTGAACTATACGATGTACTGTACGCACAAAAATGTTTTAATGCACCAAACGTTGGCCGTTCCGTTCATTAAAAAGAGGAACGAGGATGTGGCGTTTGACTGACTGTGTTGCCCTGTAGTTCCTCAAAATTTCGTTTCTAGTAGCTAACACAAATATTAAATACAATCTGAAGATAGCAGCGGTCCCTAGTAGCCGCTATTTGTATCAGTTATTACTTTCTATTCATAGTAGGTACATAGTTTATATAGGAGACATTTTATTGGAACTGTCAGTTGAATACTATGACGCAACGGATGGAAGTGGGTTTATTTTTGCACGTTTCACAAATATTTTACGAATGAAATGGCGCCCAATATTCATAATGATAGATGAAATGATGGGATTAATACGACTTCTAGTGTTAATTGGTTTAATTGTCCAATTCTTGCGACTAGCTATATAGCAACTTAAATGTACGCAATGACAAATGTTTTTGGGTTTCTCCTTTACATTAGTCTTATTGATGTTATTCACTGTATGTCATGTTCCATCGAAATTATATCGGGTCAAATGTTTTACTCATTTAGTGAGTGTGATCATATCCATCGTGTTGTGTTTAAAAACCCAAATGTGACAATTCAATTTACAAATCATGTACATTTTATCAAAGAAAGATATGTACTGTCATGTTTATTACGCACAGGTTGCCACCTAATTATTCAGCGCTAATTTTTGAAAATGTTTCTTTCTTATATTCTAAGAAGACAATAATTATTTGAGAGCAAGGGTTTTTAACTCTAATTTTTTAAACATATATCGGAGATTTAAGATTTGGTGTACCCTGACAAATATTCAGATTATTGTAATCCGCATGTGTAATAGCCGTGCCAGTGCCAAAAAAAGAGACATCCAGTGGCAACACTGTGTGAGTACGACAATAATGAAACCATACCAACCCTATTTCGTTGTAAGAAAAAAAGAAGCCACTGTCAGTAATGAAGTCTGCTGAAAAATAAAGCACCGATGACAAAGCCTAAAAATGCGTGCCATAAACCCTTTTTTGAGTGGATCAGGGAATACAGTAAGGACCATTTGATTTTCGTTGTTTTTGACAGTTTGGAGGCTGATATTCACAAAATAAATGCTGGTGTGCCGCAAGGTTCCGTTTTGTTTCCTAAAATCGTCTTTATGTTTATAAATGATTTCTTCTCAAATACTTATCCACTAAATTGTTTTGACGACGACAATACTCCCAGCTCCTCATATTTCGTTCCCAACTGCAATGGCTACATGTGATAACCTCATTTCGTTTCGATCATAATAGCATGAGTTTCTCTTATCCAAACAGGAGCTCCAATATGACACGTTGCTTCCTCCTGAGTATAATTTAGAGTATAGCCTTAAAAAGGTAAAAAGGAACCATAATGGAAACATTTGTTTGACTTGAACATCGTCCTAATTTTTCTTTCTTCACCTTATTTTATTGTCACTTCTATAAAAAAAAAAGTTCCAGCTAAAAATCCAGATGTGTTCTTCCCTGGTTCGGTAATACTCGCTCCTTTCGAAATGCCTAGCTGGTTACGTATGGTGACTAATTCTTTAGCCGCACCTTACGAATGCGGATCTGAATGTGATTCGTTCGGCTCAAATTCGTTCGTACTATTGAGATACATTTATGGTATCTCTTTTTGTAGGCTCAACCACAGTAAGAGATCCAATGAGAACCTTTGGAGTAAAAAGCTTTCAAGCTTTTAAAGAAGCTGCTCTTAATTATTCTGCTAACTTTTTTGAGGACAAACTTCAAAGAAGAATAATGCTTTTTGACTTCAATAGACATTTATTAATATTTTTATATAAATTAAATTTTAAGGAGTCTACATAACCATCAAAGGAGCTGCAAAGGTTCGATGGACAGAAAGCAAGAGTCGACATAACCACCAAACCAATAAAACCGAATATTACGATGTGGAATATACAGGCAATCGGAAATATTTACACTCCGAGACACTTGTCGAAGGAAGTATAAATCTCCCTCCAGGAACACACGAATACACCTTCTCCACGCCATTACCAGCACAACTTCCCTCCTCGATATCTGGCGAATACGGCCATGTGTCTTATGAAGTTGAGTTGAAACTTGACCGGGCACTGCGTTTTGACAATGTATACTCAAATTGTTTTACAGTTATTCATCCGTTGAATCTGAACCTTGATGCGTCATATTTGGTAAGTCAAGCTTCCTTTTTTAAATCTTTCATTAATCCAACAATTTTTGGGATTGCCAGCAAGGAATTATCGACACAGAGCAGAAATATTTTTGCTGTTGTTGTTGCGAATCGGGACCTATGAACTCAGAGTTGGCCACTGAGTATGGCGGATATGCACCTGGACAGAGGTTACAATTTACTGTTACTCTCGATAATGAATCTGATAGAGACATTGAAGAATGTACTGTGGAACTTTGTCAAAAGATCTCATTTAAAAGTGAATCACCCGAACACAAAACGAAGACAGAAAAAATTGTAATTTCCTCAGTTGGCCTGGAAGGAGCAAAGAGGTTCTCGAAAAAACTACACGAGGGATCATTTACAATCCCACCCCTGCCACCTTCGACTATAGGACCGGATGACATTATCAGAGTTTACTACTATCTGAGGGCTGAAATTGAAACTGGGTGCTTTAGTACCAATGAAGTCTTACACGCTGGATTCACAATAGGCACTGTTCCCCTCTATGCCAGTGCCAGAAACCCCGACAATGTGATCACTGTTCAGCCGACAGCGCCAATTGATGGGCCTGATGGAAATGTTGGTGATTTTACTCCACCACCGGAGTATAGGCCAGATGGTAACCAATGATTTAATAAAAATATTGAGCTTCACTAATTCAGTTTTTTTTTTTTTCAGTTCCACCAACGTTTGAAGAAGCCGTTGGCATGAACAAACCATTTATAGACAAAGATGCTGACGAACATAGGACTCTTGATCCCTTCGTCCCAAAATATCCAATGTTCCATAACTATGCAACTCCGTCAGCTCCTGGTCCTGATGACAGTGAACGTGCGCCTTTAACAAAAGAAGCAGAGGCGCAACAATCTGCTTTATCATCGCAAGCGTCAGCACCGCCATCTTTTAATGGAGGGCCAGGGCCAACAGCCACAGCACCTCCACCGGCTACTCCTTTGCCATCTTCATCGGGATTGCCTTATCCTACTGGAAATATGGCGTCAGGGATACCTTCACTTCCTTATCCTGCCCAAGGTTTTGGTGTAATGCCAGTGCCAGGAACAGCAGCAAGAGTTGACACTTCGGTTGAAAATCAGGGGGAGTCAAGTATTGGTTGGCAGAAATAAGATTAAATTATTGAAAAACCAAACTACCAAAATGGCCTGTCTTTTCAACAATCGCTTTATTATTCAGCTTTAAATGTTGCTTTTTTTTACTTACAAAGTGATATATTTTTCGAATATACACTTAAAATTGATAAAATAGGTAGTTTTTACATAATTTTTTTTAAAGAAAAATACAGATGTGCATTAAATATTATATTTTTAATTGAGATTTTACAAAAACGAGGTGTTTTAAATAAAATATGCCTTAAATTTATTAAAGACCTTAAAAAATGTTTACACTTTAAAATCATTCATCAAAATTACATCACTTTAAGTTAAATACAGTGCCAATTAATTCACTAAGCTTTGCCACTGTGGATAATTTCCTAAACGGAAATAAACTCAGGGACTTATAAATCGCCGGGCTCAACAGCAATCCGGTTTCGAACCCATTCAACGAATGTAGGTACACACAAATTGCATGCGTTGTTCAGGCGTCAGTTGAATCATGGTAAAATGAGAAACCAAAATAAATATACATATGTAAATCACATGGCAGATGACAAAATGGCTGCTAATGATAACAGTGCTGCCAACAAAAAGTTCTATTTCTCTATAAAAAGAAGTGTGGTTTTCAAGAAAAAATAAAACGCATATAATTTAATGTTATAGCGAAGAATTTACCTATATTATAAAGATAAGGGTTGGCCATTATGTTTTAAAAATGATTTCGGGCAAGAACCGAACCATTATTTTGGTAATAAATTTGTACGATTTGAAAACGTTGTTCAGGAGTAAGTCTATTCATTATGAAATGGCAAACAAAACTGATCATAAATCAAGAGACGGCTGTCAAAAAGACCTACTCCGAAAAAAAGTATTGCCATATAGAAAACCACACGTCTAAAAAAGCACCCTTTACAAGAATCACAATCCATCAGGTGGTTTATCAGCCATACAGGGCAATTCATTCCCTCCTTGAATTTGGAAATCGGGTAGGGTGCTCAATAGGAAAGCGGATTAAAGCCATCAATACAGTCTTAAGTCATATGATTTTATGGTCACGGCAACTACAAATAGATGTCTTCGAGAAACGTTTTCACCGATTAAATTTTCTTATACCTATTCAAATTTCTGAATTTTTTTTTTAAATTTATTCAAGTGTGAGTCGACACATCGTCATGTGTGCATGCGCCAAACGATACGTGTCGTGTCATTCGTAACTGTTAAGATGAACCTATATTTCTTGAAAACATTTTTAAGGACTTTGATATAACTTTCTATGCGAGCTTTTGTATTTCCGTGAAGTTTTTAGTTAGAGTACCTAAGTGTCCCAAATATGGTCCAGGTTGGTAATATGGCACACTGCAATATTTTATGAACAAAACGTTTTAGTCACTGAACTAACCGTTCAAATCAAACAAATTCAAACCGGCATTGCATCATTTTGTTTTTGGAGACAGTATTGTTGATAAGTGTTGGGAGTGTTTACATTTTGTTAATTTTATTCGTGTTCGTTATAATTTTTGGATGAGTTTGTACTTAATGATTTGTTTATCAAAATTTTTGAAAATTTAATAAGTTTATGCGTTATGTATAAAGTGTTAAATTTTATGTTTTCGAATGTGAAATTAAAAATTTGATTGCAATTAATTGAATTTGTTAAAAATTAAAAAAAAGTGAAATTGTCATAGATGGCCCATTCCCGGTTTTGATATAAGACAGTGGGCCATATTTAAAACATGGTTTATACTGGACTTTGTTGTTGTTTACTGTTTACTCAAATCTAGCTTTGCAAAAAAAAAGTTCATCTAAAGCCCTTATTTTTAGTAAAAATTGATTTTCGGAACTCAGTTTTCTTTAAATCAAATAATTGATTGCATGACTATCACAAGACAATACTATATTTCGAAAAAACAAGGGAAAAAAGGCAGCTCCTAAAATAAAAGATTTTAATGTTCAATATATCAATTCTAACCTCACTTTCGCAATAGCCGTTACGTCGCCATTAAAATCGCCTAAAAAAGAACTGGAAAAACTGACAAGATTAATGTAGGATTTTTTCATAAATTTCTCAGGTTTGGCACTTTTTCAACCTCATTAATAAAAAATTGATAATGCGTTCTCCCACTTTGATTACAGAGAATAAAAAAAATATTTCAACTTTGATTGATCCGAAGAAAATGCAAAGATGCACGAATGGTTCATTATGGTTCATCATTATAATTGTTGTATTAAAATTATTATGAGCTGATAAGAATTGTAACGACAAGAATAAATCTACTATAAAGGGCTTGACGCGTGCGTGTTATAAGTACCTAATCACACAACGCTAATTAAGTTTCAAGGCTAAATTAATCAAAGTTGAATAACACTTCAGCCCTTAAGATGACACAAAACATGCATTACAGTAATCTGAACACTGAATTATTTAAATTTTATTAAATTTTAAATTAAATGACGTTTCAAATATTTTGTGCCCAAAGTATAAAAACAAATATAAAACAATTTCAGCTTATTTAATCATAATAAATTATTATTTAAATTCCGAATGTCTTTCATAAGCCATTTTCCAATCAAGAATATATAATTTATTATTTCGTTAATCAAAATCTTAAAAAGATAGCACGTTAATGGGAATTTACAAGTTAAATACAAAATATCTGAAAGTGATGAAACGTCAATATTTTTTGTCATTTTACTACGCAGTACAACCGGAAATGTGTCTTACGGAAAAAAAAAGTTGTACATGTAATAATAATAATTGTGTATTTAGTTTTTACAACGATTCCGCTAAAAACTATCAATGAGTGATTAATAATGTTTAGATTTGATAAATATTACTGAATTGGTAAAGGGTGTTTTTTTAGTAATATCACTTTATGTTGCCATTTTGTCATCCGACATGTGATTTATCTTAAGTTTGGTTTGCCATTTTATCACGAATCGACTGACGCCTGAACAACGCATGTAAAATGCGTCCAGATTTATTTCGAATGGGCTTTAAAGAAGATTTGATGTTGATCCCGATTTCACAAGACAAGTTCGTGGTTGAATGGCTATACGTCAATAAGCAAACCTACCGCATTTGGAGTGTAGATAATCCTCAAGCCATTCTTGAGACGCTGTTACATTCCGAAAAAAATACAGCTTTAAAGAATAATAGAATCTTTGATCTTTACTTCTTTAAGAAATATTAAGGCCAGAGGTTACAATCAATGGAGACCCTTATAGAGCCATGATGAATTGCTTTGCTTTGATGTGGGGGGGAGCTGTGGTTTTAATATGACACACAGCGAATATCTCAACTCTCAATTGATTTGTTGAAGGAAACGTTTTGGAGTCACGTTTTCGACATGTTAATTGGCCTCCGAGATCGTGTGATTTAATTCCGCTAGACTTTTTTCTGTCGGAGAATGTGAAGTCCCTAATCTACACCGATAACCCAAAGATGATTGACGACTTAGAAAACGGCATTAGCCATATTATTAAGGTAGTTCCACACTATCCCACAGTGTAATACGACATGTCAAAAAAGTGTGATGAAACAGATGTATAATAGTGTGGAAACAGAATATGACAGCACAGATCTCATACGATTTGACATGTGCTTAGATCTGAAATATTTTTTAGGATTGAATGTAAAACCATCACAAATTCCTTCACACTTTTTTTTGACATGTCGTAATACACTGTGGGATAGTGTGGAACTACCTTTACCGATATTTGAAACCAAATGCTGCAAAGGGTGATCAAAATGGATCTCAAGATTTAACTACATTTGGAAAAAGCCGAGGGGCCATATGTCAGAAATCATATTTAAATAATAATAACACGGCAAATAAAGTCAATTTTATAGCGGTCCAATTTGACTGTGTTTTATTTAGTTTTATGGTTCTATACCTCTAAAAAACACGCTTTATAAGCAGCTTCTGAGCTACTGGTCAGGTTTTTTTTTTTATATTTGGTTATATGTATGTATAATCTCCTCTTGATTCCATATACGGTTGAGGACTCCATCCCACAGGGCAATTCTACCAAAATCAGAATTTTATGAGGCACGTTCAATGATCACGGTCTGATCAAATAGGTGACGGGATCTGACTTTTGTTGATGGAAGCATTCCAATACTTCCTCTTGACCTGTAATTAACCAGATTCAGTTCCAATATTTTCGCTGCTGACTCCATTATAGTGAAGGCACCGGTTACTGCTCAATTCGTTCCTCTTTTTACGTCAATATAATCAGCAAATCCTAGTCAACATTCTTCAACGTCATCTTGACAAAGACATATCATAACATTGTCGTAAAATGCTTTGAGATCGATGAAAAGATTAGGATAATCTATGTAGTTCATGGGTTCTCTCCAGGATCTGGCGTAATGTGAAGATTTTGTCATTGGTGGGTTTTCCAGATTTAACGCAGTGTTGCAAAGTTTCAGCGTAGAAGAGCATCTGGAAGTATTGAACATTGGCGGCATACGAGAAGTCTTTTCACATGGGGTGCTAAGGTAGGTGTTTTTTCTAACTCCTAATAGAGGCACCTCTTCCATTGTTTTATATTCACCACGGATTTTAAAGTGTTTCTTAAAACCCTCCTGTGATGTACCTATATTCTTCTCAAATGAAACGCTTCAAATTAATCCAAATCAAATAAAATCACAAAAAACTTCTTATTAAAGTTTATAATTTATTTTAACAATAAAATGTGGAATTGATTATAACAACGTGATAACAAAATGGTATTTGAAATAATTTTACTTATTTTATAATAATTTTAAGTACCAACAGGAACTAACTTAATTCTAACAATTCCATTTTTTGGACAACCGTTGAGTGTTTCACGCTAAATATCCCGCCATTTTTTTTAAACCTGAGACTCATTCTCATATCAAATGTAGGCTTCACATAAATAATGCTTGCTACCGTCACTCATTTGCGTTATGCAACAGATAAGCCATACCAGCCATTTTTTTTATGCATAACGAACCACATAGCAATAGTGTATCACGATCGCGTTCACTAATACTATCACACTGTGTGCTTAGCTTCAGTTATAAGTACAAAAAACACACATAAATTATTTAAATTAAAAGTTAATACTAAAAAAAAATAAGGAACAAATCGAAGTCTTCTAAGTCCGATTTGACTTCCTCAATCTGGTATTCCTGAGAGCAGCACTCCACAGCCCATATTCTGGTTTCGGAAAATCCGCTGACTCGCAGGCAATTCACCGATCAAATAATCTCGCAGCATATTTGTTGCAGCTATTGTGTGTCCTGTGCCATGAAACGCTAATGTTGCATCGCGTCCGGCATGATCGAGTATCATATCTTCACCACCAGGGTGCTAAATTATTCAAAAAAAAAAAATAATAATAATTAGTCTCTGTTTACACTTTCACTTTTTTTAAAGTTTGATTTACCGATAATAAAAATTTTGTGACATCGTAAACTCGATCGTAGAGAACAATCCAACAATCATGAATTTCGTCATGGTTGGCAACTTCTTGCAGAGTGATTTCAGGTAATTCGTCCACATTCAAAGGATCCTTTGGGATATTTTTTGTTGATGTGGGCAGGACTCGCAACGCCATTAGAATATTATTCAACGAAGTCATTTTTTATTAAGACAAAAATTTAAATATTTTTAAATTGGCTTGGATTTTTTATTTGATTGGAATTTTTTTCTAGTCTTTGCTTTCCGTGTAATCTTTCGATTCCGGAATTACTTGTTTGATTATTATGGGACACACTGAATGAATGCGACTATCAGCTTCAAAGTTTGTTTATATAGCTTTAATTCCAATGTGCGGAGCACTATCTGCTCTCTGATTAAAATCGATCTGAGTCTGAAGAGCTCAGGAATCAGGGGTGGACTCAAAATTGTGGATAGGCGCAAATAACTTTCAATTTTAAATTTCGATTTCAAACAAAGATATAAAGTTCAATGCCTTAAATGTCATGGATCTATAAAAATGTAAAATACAAAGCATTTATATGACCATAAGAAGTAATTTAAAAATTGTGATCTAAATAATGACATACTAGAGGTATATAATGACGGGTTTTCCTAACACTAACTCAGCGTTTCTTCGTGTAGTTATGTAAGGTATCAGAAAAGGCAAAACTAAAAATAAATTAAACTGCAAATTGACAGAGGCTCAGACAAAGTAGATAACGATTTTTTCATCTGGGCCCATCTAATTCTAAAGTCCATCCCTGTACTCAAAAAGATTAATTCCTCAAGTGCGATGCCAGGCCAGGAGCTAGAGATGAGATTAAAATTGTATTTCTTTAAAATTGTTATTGATATTGATATATCGGCAACAACAACAAAAATTATCGTTGTTCTCCCAAATACCCGCTGATGCAAGACCGCATGAAAATTGATAAAGCGGTTGGGCTTAGGGGCGTGCGGTTTTTTTTTTCTATTCACACTTGTCACTTCAAATCAGGGCAAAATCTTACAGTTCTTTGATTTTGCACTTATTGTTAGATACATACTTAGATTATAATATTAAATCGAAGTTATGAGAACTGAGTAAAAATGAATGAAAGTGTAGAGGTACTGGTACTGGTGTATCTTTTATGTAAAACAATTCAGATGTGCAATATTTTTTTCTCGGCTGACGCCGGCGACGATGAATTATGAGATAATTATTTGAGTGTGGAAGTTTGTACTTTTCTATGGGTTTTTGATCGCTATTTCATAAGCTACTATTTAGAAGATAGCTGGGCATAACACAAACACTTTAACATGAGTTATCAGTTTTTATTTTTTGCAATCACGTGAGATTAAAATTAGGTTTGAATTTAATCGACGAAGACATTGTAATAGTTTGATTTCGTGACGTAGATAGTATTTTTTCTGGAGGACAGTTTCTAGCATTATAAATCAATTTTATGCATTCTTTTTATTCTCTCTCGGAGTTCCGAAATATTTTAGCTTTTCACGTCCTAAATGATCCCTTAAACTCAATTTATATTTTTTTCTGTTTTTACTGAATTATTATTCGTATAATTATTTCTTACCCGCTTCGTTAACATTAGTTATTCAACAGAAACATTTATAAGATACATTTAATAGCTAGGTTAGGTGGTGAAATACTTTTAGTAAGAAATAGGGGCGGAAAAACAGTATCAATACAAAATTTCTATAGACACGAGACAAAATAATCTCGCTCTTTGGTTAAGATTTAACGAAACTAGTGGACAAAATAGTTAACTATTTCTAAAACACTGAATTGGTGTCATTTCTTTCGAAATGTAGTTTTTTTTTGGTCCGCAATTACCAATTAACAATTCATTAATTAAAATTTGGCCAGAATGGGATAAGGCATTCGCTAGAAAGCCAAAAAGAAGAAATAGACATTCTAAACATATTTAGTAAAAATAGGTTCGACTCAGGACGGGCCAAATCACGAAGGATAAGATGGCTGAAACACTTTGTCCAGAGGAAGATTTTTATCATAAGAAAAATGTGTTCGAACATGTGAAGTTTTACATATAAAAAGAGCACAGACAAGAAGTGGAGAAACAATTTTCAATGACATCAAAAGTGGTGTTGGTGCTGGCAGTATAGAAAGATATCGCAAAACAGCGATTAATGGATTCTGCCCTATGTTTCTATCAACAAATTCAAAATCAGGAGATGACTATTTTAAGTATGTTTTTCTTTCACTGCGCATTTAAAATGTGAAAACTTCACTCAAAATTGTAAACTAAAATACACATGTACAGTGCACACCCAATGATGTCTGCCGACCCCCACATGAATTCACCACAAAATGCACAGACAAAGATGTCTGGTATTCACATGCATAATGTCATCTATAGTGTAGTTCAACTTCATTGAAACGTGCTTCCCCAAATGTCCTCGATATCAGATCTTAAAGACGATCAGAAAAAATACCGTCCAAGTGTCCATTAAAAAATGACATAAGTGTCTCACTGTTGGTTTGCCTCTAATTTAGTTTAGTAAAATATTTTTTTCTTCTTAGAAGTAAATTTGGTATGAATAAATCAATAGCAGATTAAAGTTTTTGCACGTGATTGAACTCCCATCACTTGCCAAAAGAATTGATGTAATTTATGGCTTAAAAATGTCTAGCCGTTATCAATTTCGTGCAAACTTCTGGCAATACATAGATTGTACTTACTCATAACTTTATATGTTAGGATTTAATTTAATTCAATTATCTTACCGCTTCTTCATGAACTTGGCACTAAATTGATAGGAGATTTGAAATCCAACCAAATCCGAATAAATCTGATTTCATTTAATCAAAATCAAAAAAAATTCACACATATTTTGCAGACACACATTCACATATAGGTAGGAATATGACAATGACAATGTACTTATTTCCACTATCTAAATTGAGCAAAATAAAATGTATTATAATTTTGAAGAAAAAGACTTTTCGTCTTGATAAGCCTAGCATCCTTCCTAACTCTAGCATGTGGTTTTCAAATTGTTGAATCAAATTCAGTTTTGGTGGTTTTAAATTGATTTCAATTGAAACTATAATGTTTCTATGCGGCCTGTGATTTAGAAACGAGATAGTGACGACAGTATAACAAATTAAGAAATATATAAAAATTTTGGGTTGAGCGATATTGCTCTTTTGAAAAATGTGTAAAATGGAGAAAGTTGGAACTAAACACTAGATTTACATTTTGACTTTCTCATTTCAAATTTTAACTCTGCAGAACATTTAGAAAATTATTATAAAACAATCAAAGACATTTTTGAGATAATTATTTATACCTACATATACATAAATAATATTTTTGCTAAAGATTATGTGACAGATTTGAGATTTTCCATAAGAAGCCATTAAAGCAGACTGTTTTAAACTGGCTGAATAATAAAAATTGCAAAATCCTATTTCAGAGTTATATGTTTTATCGAGTATGAATTGTTTTACAGAATGTTACAGTTATCAATATAAGTTCTCAATTGGCGCGGGCTGTGACGGCCATGTTGTTTTGCCGACAGCTGCCAATTTAGTGTTCAACTTGTACTTTGCACGTGTTGAGCCCATTTTACGGTAGACATGATTTCCCTCACAGTCGACTTTTCAATGTTTCTTTGAATCCTGCTGGGTTTTTTTAAGTCACGGGTCTATGCAAATAAACCACAAGCAACCGGTTCCCTTAAGGTGAACATAACACAGGCTATCACTCAAATTCTGCAGGATCTATGTGGCAGAGTCATTGAAAATTGGACCAGAATCTTTTTGATACCTCACACACAGCTTGATTTTATACCCTATTCTATAGAATCACAAGTTTTGTTAAACAATTTCAATTTGGCAAAATTAAATTATGTTTATTTTTACAGTTACGATAAAAGCACAACGCTAAAATTTTGCACAAGCAAGGTTTAGATGAATCTTTTTCCAATTAAATAAAAATACTTCAGTTTGGGAGTGGCTGACGCCCACTTTTCATAAGAAACTATAAAAATTTGTTTTTGCAAATACACGGTACTTATAATAAATCCACAAGCCCAAATTTTTGCGTCTCTTAGTCGGCACTAAGAAGCTACTGTGTATGAAAAGAAATTTTTGAATTTTGGGTGCGGGCATACTTTTTATTAAAGAACGAAATATGTAGTTTAAAAAAATTTAAGGTAGGTACCAATATTCAGTTTTAACCTTTTTTTCCGTTCGTTATTTGAAAAATATATCTGTATAATTTTTTGTATAAATTTCAATGCTTCCACTTTTGAGGGCGTGACTTTTATAAAATTAATGTAAGATCGCTAAAAACTACTGGATTCAGCTGTAGTTTTACACATATGCATATGACTAAAACTTGACTAAGGATCAAAGCTACACTTAGTGCTTTAAATATTTTTTTTTTAAATTTTTAGGACACGCCCATTTTTAAGGGGCAGAGTTTAATTCAAGAATTGATAAATACACCCATAATCGCTATTTCCCTTTAAATCTAATTTTTAAAAAATTAAATTTTGTCTTGTTTTGTTCAAATCGATCTGAAAGCTTAAAATTGTCACTGAGCTCGTAGTATGTATATGTAATTGTACCGGCAAAAATAAGTCTCAACTGTGGGCGTGGCACACGCCTTTTTTATTGCACCAGCAGTTATTGAACATTGCCCAAACAAAATTAATGTTCCAACAGTTCGTCGCACACGTACTGTAGCTCTCGCTTATGTTTTTATTCCATTTCAACATCTACCCACCCTTATTGAAAAACCATAAAGTACCATAATGACTAACATGGAACAATTAAAATTAAGTTGTTGTCAAGGGCTGTTATATCTTCAATTTATTTAAAAAAGTTTCAAACTTCAATACACTCATTTTTTCAGAAACTGAAACCTTATTTTAAATCTCTTCAAAATGATAACGCCAAGTCATTACTAACAACTTGTGTTCGTATCAATATGACTAAGCTTTTGTTTTGTTAACTAATTTTTTAAAAAGTATATAACACTTTAATACGTCTGTTTTAAACAGTCATCAATGTTTACATCAATGTAATCTAAAGGTACCAACTAAAGGGGTTTCGAATTGTTTTTTTGTTTTGGCCAACAATGATGTAGTTGAGGTATGTACGTATTACGATTTTCGACGTATTGCTCATCTCTTATCTGCGTAACCGGCGAAATTTTCTATGACGTTTAACTGCTTTTTATGTGATAAAACTAAAAACCGTATTTCTAACATCGCAGAATAATATGAAAAATATTTTGATGATATCACCGGCTTACGTTTCTAGAATTGAATAACGTGAAGAAATATTGAATATTTTTCTCAGATTTAATAAATATAAAAAACTTTTAATAAAAAGTAAAAGTTTTTTTTTAAATAACATTGAGCTATTAACATTAACTTTGTTATCATAAGGTCAGTATTTACCTATCAGTTTCCTTTAAATCATCCTTACTTGGGGGGTATGACGTCAGAAGAATTATTGTTTTCCTTTGTTGCCCCGATAAAGGCAGATAATCAAACAACAATAAATTTGAGTGCAAGAGCACCAATGGGCAGTGGCCAGGCCTATCACCAGATTCTCTGATGTATTCTAATAATGTGTTAAAAATTTGTTCCGTCACAGAATTCGAATCCCATAAATCGTGTTCTAGAAGGCAGGTAACTTGCGTCATAGAAGCTACCATCTCGTTTGAAATGCGTTTTAAAACATTTAACAAAGTTTAATTTCTCATGTTAACCTTAGAAAGTAGTGTTAAAGAAAACTACTTTTCATGTAAGTCTTTTAACATTCATTTTATATAGTTTTTAAATGGTCACATGTCTTCCATATTATAACAGGACTTCAAAATAACAACACGATCGTTTTTTGTTTTATTAATAAAATAATGCCTATATAGTGACTTATGTGCACTCTCAACCATTTCTGTGTGCCTGATGATACTATACTCTGCAAGAACGGGATTGCATTAAAATTATTAAAGACTGGACTCGAATGGATAGCTGAAATGCTTTTTTGTGTAACAGCTGTAATAGTTGGGTAAATATGTTTCAAACTTGTTGCATAATCATTATTATCGACTATTTTTGAAATTGTCATTACATCAACCTGCCGTTCATCCTGCCATACAACTGTGAACGAAGAGCTTATTTTTCTCGAAGACGGCTCCAACAATTTCAATGAAATTTTTTTTCAAAACGTCCTTTCTCGTAAAACAATTCACAGATTTTCATGAAATTTTTAATATCTTCAACGATTGTTTTCGCGTAAGACTCTCGCTTTGGTTTGTCAACTGACCTTGACAAAATATCAAAGCTTGCAATTTACTCTTATAAAAAGTAAAGGGTCGAAAACAGTTCCTTGGTGTATTCCGCCTTTGATTGGGAATTCTTCATGGACCTCAGCTGTCTACAGAAAAGAAAACTTGTCTATAGAAAAACACGTAGCAAGTTTTACAACCATTATATCTTTGAAAACACCGCTGGAACTGTTCTACAATATCGGTGGTACTTTGTAGACTTTTCTAAGGACTTTGTAGGGACCCAAATCATTGAAATATAGATCTGTATCAACAAAATTTCTTCATATGAGTTATAATGGTACCAAAACCGTCCTTAAAAGCAAATAAAGTTTCACAGAAGCAGGATTTCTACCATCCTGATAACTGAACTATAAAAGCTTTATTGTATATGACTGTGCTGTGCTTTTTTTTTAAACAAAAACCTATGGATATGTATTTCTAAATCAACTTTGATACTCGAGCTCATATGGCAATGCTGTTAACACAAACTGTAAACAAACAGTTAAAAAAGCTCAAAAAGTTCCATTGCTTTGAAGAATCCCAAAGCTTATTCACATATCCTTACGGCTTACGTGAAAGCTCCATCCAATAAGAAACAGCTGTTGAATGCTTTCGTTCGGAAAAATGTTTATCTAAAGAAAATCCTCTTCGGAATTCAGTTTCAGTTTCTATCCCACCACGGTATATTCGACACGTTTCCAACGCAATTACCAAATCCTCTATTAAGCCCTAAAAAGAACACACAGGGGTGTATCAACAATTTGTAGAGACACAATTCTCTACCCGCCCCCAAACCCCAACACACACATTCCTTTGCCGTGCGTCCGTCATTGTAGCCGTCGTCGTAGTTGTCGCTGTCGCTGTCGCCGTTGGTCTGTCGGTCGTTAAAATAAATGTGAAAATATATTTTAATTGATTTTAGATTAAAACCTACCATCCTACCTACCGCAGTCAGGAAAATATCTGAGTGTTCAAACAATTGCATTAGAAAAAGCCACGCATTCATTCTCGAACACTTTTATCGTTTTAATTGATTTGCTCAAGATAATCGCTAATCAAAGTGACACAAAGTGTTTGCATTGAGTTTATCGCTCAAGTTGTGACTATCCTGCCCCACCCGGACCGGGGGTGATTCGCCTCACTGAGGCAAATGATTAACATATTGTAAAATTTATTTTTCGAGGGTAAGTAAGAAGGTGTATACAGTATACCTGTCGAATCATTTTTATTCACACATCGAAAATTATTGTTTTAAGGAAAATATTACATTATTTATGAATGTGTGTGATGTGTTGTGTGTGTGTGCATTGGATCTTATTATCCTTGAAAAATGCCATGCACCCCACTTAACCCTGGTGAGATTGGTTTTTTGTACCCTTTAACTCCACCACCTTTGGCTGGTTTAGTTGGGTCCTTTCTGATTTGATGTTCATATTTTTTTTTTCTTTTCTCGACGACCGACGACGACGTGGGTATATTTTTTCCTTTCTTGTTTCTGTATTTTATTTTTCTCGCACGCAGGCAGAGGCTGTGTTATAAGCTTTTATGATTATCCTGTCTACTATTTGCAGGATTTTTCGTACGCACTTCATTACACGTAATAATGTGCAGATTAAATGCCACATTTACTCAACGTCAACATAGTAAGTTGTGTTGTTGTGTTGGCTTTGTCCTTGTTAAGTAGACCACAATATCTCATACGCTCCTTTTCATCTCGTTTATCTTAATTTTTCGAAAATTCCACACACCCAGAGGTTTCTTCTATGCACCTGGTGCTCTATAAGAATAGGTATCTGACGCGGAAAATATTTTATATTGGTGTTCATTTTTGCAGTTGCGGAAGGAAAATTTTCAAGGGGAATATCACAAGCAAAATAGATTTTGATTGTACCTTGTAACAGATTTTTGAGTGCTCCTATCACGAAGTAAAGTTGATCAAACAATTTCAAAAACAACTTTTTTTTAAATATTTAAAAAATTATTTTCGTTTTTGAAAATTGTGTCTATAAAATTTGTAAATAAAAAGGTTTGTTCTATGGTAAGGTAGGTACCATTGTGGAAACCATTTTTCACACGAAATTATAGAATCCCCATAAAAACGAAAGTTGCATCGAAATCGTAGAAGCCGTTTTCGGGGAAAATTAGTATTGCATTAAAATGTATATGACAGGTATAATTGACAAACAAGTGGTGGTGGATAATCGCACGGTCTTGGAGGCCAACCCATAGGTCCATTGTCCATAACACGAAATTTTGCTCTCATCAAACTTTTCCTTCAACAAATCAATAATGGTACGCACCGTGACATGTTGCACCGTCTTGTTGAAGCCACAACCCTCCCTCATCAAGGCGATCAAGAACGAAAAAGTTATTGATCATGATGGTTCTATAACGGTGTTCATTGACTGTAAAACTTGGGCCGGCATAGTTTAGAAGTAAAGGCCAATAAATCACACCAAACTGTCAGTTTTTCGTGATGAAACGGCCGGCGGCGAGGCGGCGTCTCGATAATGGCTTCTACATTCCAAATGACGCAGTTTTTCTTATTGACGTATAGCCATCAAACCAAAAATGAGCTTCATCGCTGAACAAAATTTTCTTCTGAAAATCGGAATCAACATAAGCAACCTCGTTTCGAGTCCATTCGAAAGAAATCTGCACACAATTTGCCTGACTTGTTCAGGTGTCAGTCGATTCATGATGAAATGGCAAACCAAATATAAGATGAATCACATGGCAGATGACAAAATGGCTTTCAATGAAATCAGTGCTGCCAACTTAAAGTTCTATACCTTTTTAGAAAACACCTTCAGTTGATGTAGATGTCATTTTCTATATCCGTTGCCAAATTCGTGTAAAACTGAACATCATCGTCTCTAATAAAGGAAGAAATAAAACTTAGAAAGGTGGAGAAGTAACGTGAACGTTTTTGTTTCTATCTTTTAATAGAGGTCTTTTCTTGTACGTTTTTTGACACTAAAAATGTGAAGCCAGCCTAACCCTAATTTTTGTCACATTTTTCAAGACTTAATTTTGTTTGTATAACGTCAATAAAAAGCCTTTTTATTCGAAGCATTATCATAATAACCACCCATAGAAAAGCACTGTCACTTTAAGATGTCAAACTAAAGGTATTTTATTTCCGATACAGGGACACGCTAAACCAAATTATGTACTTATTTTTTTTTTATCGGGCAAACACCATTAACAACTCATTTTCTTTTCCAACACACCTTGTTTTAGTATAAACGTAACTGCGGTGTAAAAGCTAAAAGCTTACAAATAGTGGCCAACTAACAGTGGTGACGATGCGATTTTAATCCCACTTACAGCGGGGATACACTGCTGGTATACTTGCAATACCATTGAAGGTGACATACACATGTGTAGTATACGTTGGCAGCACTGTCCATTGTCTACAAGCAAACCACAACAAATTATTTCAGAGGGTCGCTGTTAAAGCAGCAAGTAATTTCAGTTCTAAAAGATATCACTTAAGAGAGAAGAATGGCGCTGTTGTCGTTAAAAAGATTGGTATACTACGATGAAAACCCAAGTATCAGTACCATGCGAATACCATGGTATCGATACCAGCAGGGTTTCACAGATAAAACTGATTTTTTTAAACATTGTTTCTCCATATAAATGGGCTCTCTTTACAGGGTGATTCACGAGCGTTGTGCCAAAAAGCTAGAGCGTGTAGGTTAAGTTGAGACAAGAAAAAAATCGTATGGGAGGGGGGTCTATTCCCCTCCGTTTAGCCGGGAGGGGTCTTTTATGGGGTGACATTATCCTTTTGAAAGAAAGCAATTAGTTTTGTTTCCGTTTTTCATCAATTTTAGCAGTTCTAGAAGCTTCAATTGATTGGTGGTGGCAGTTTCGTGTCTTCTAAAATTTCTTACTTTGTGGCGGAAAAAGAAAAACAGTCACGAAGCAAGTCCTCTAGTCAGATAGAAAGAGGACTAAAGGAGCCAGAATAATATATTTGCTATATTTTACAAAATGTCCTTTGAACCTCCAAATTATTTACTT
The DNA here is from genome assembly GCA_916050605.2 of Platycheirus albimanus. Lineage (NCBI taxonomy): Eukaryota > Metazoa > Arthropoda > Insecta > Diptera > Syrphidae > Platycheirus > Platycheirus albimanus. The sequence goes on along the minus strand of OU696698.1, from coordinate 13,261,557 downwards.
CCGCTGTATGGTTTTTGATGGAAAGCTGGCATTCTTCGCAACACAGTTTGTCAGTAATTCGACCCTATACCAGCAACAGAGTGAGAGCACAAACTGTTTTATGGGACAAGTCATCTTTCGCACTCGCGCATATTTGCAAGAGTACTTCAAGATCCCGGTTTCATTCAAATCCGCTGGCCCGGAATGTATGTCCTTCCTCGTTTCGAAGAGTTTAGTTTCCTTTTCTTTTCTACAAGGGAATGGAAAATTGCTCCGAAATTAAATTAAATTTTGAAATCCTCAATCGGTAGAAACATCAGTCAGAAATTTGTTTCCAAAATTGAATTCTTAAATGCAATTAAATATATATACGTAACTCTGGTAAGACCGCAAAAAACCATTAAACTAGATATTAATTGGCTGCATAAGACTCCTAAGTTCCCTATAATTGTTTTTACAAACTTAATTCACTATAGTGCGATAAAAAGAAACCATAAATACAGCTAATCAAAATTGAAATAAAAAAGTAATAAAATACCTTACTTCAAATGTAGTATAACGTCCGTTTTATGTTACCTACATCCTCGTAACTTCCTCTTCTTAGTCCTTATTCTAACTTTTTCAATAGATTATGATTCCATGCACATGGACAAGGACGAGGACGAGAAGACGTGACAATTTCATGCAACGAACCAATTTTCTTTCGACATCTTTATTAAGGATATATGCAGTGCTTCTTTTTGCATCCTTCGATGGAACTTTTAATGGTTTATTTAATGTCATCGTTATAGGAAAACCTTATCTCTAACTATTTGTGTAAAATTTCCACTTAGTTTGAATAAACATTTCGAATCGATCGAAATTCCCAAACTTTAAGCTTGCCCTTGAGCAAATATTGTATCCTGTATCGTTTCATACATATATGCTCTGCTCCAGGGGGAAATTACTTTAGTTCAACACAAAACACATTCCATACTTCTTGATCCTGGAGTGTATGTTACATCAAAGGAAGGAGTCATTTCATTTTTTTTTTTTTTTTTCAATAATATTTCCTATAACTAGATTTTATTGTATTGCAGAACACCCAAAGGACGTGGTCTTCAATTTTTATATCTTTCATTAGACTTTTAAGGAAAATTGTTTGAGAAGGACTATTTTACGACAGGGCGCAGACGGTAGACGGTATAGATGAGTTTTCTTTATAACAAGGACATAGTAATTTTCTTCACCAAAATTCCTAGAATTCTCAAATTGAATTCCTCAAACTCATAACGTATACATTCTTGTGGTTTGTGGTTTCGCAAAAAAAAAATTAAGAAAATGTCACATTCTATTCAATTTAGAGGGACTTGCTTCAAATCACGCTATGACATTCCACCACATAGATGGAGTAATGAAATAGAAATCAGACGGGAAAATGCAATAATAGCTTCCTTTTCGAATAAACCGCATGAAATGTGTCCTTGACTGAACGAAGTGCTTTGTGAAGCTGCCAGAAATGGCGACAAGAAAAATAATACTGAAGATGATGAGGTTTAACAGCTCAAGTCAACCAAGAATACCAAGTTGAGTTTTTTTTTTATCTGCCATTATAAATGGAGCTAACATGATTATGCTCCACATTTTTTTTATTATTCGTATCTAATGGCTTTTACGAAAAAATAAATGTCCATTTTGGTGGCGATTCTTGGAGCAGGAGATGTTTTTTTCAAGGAAAAACCCATCAGAGTAGTTGGTTCAAATATTCAAAAGCAACCCAGAGCTTAGGGGCTGATCTGGGATTCATTTAGAATAGGTGAGGTGCAATGGAGGATATCAGACATAATGCTGAGGTTCCAACCAACGGGTACTCCAGCTTTCATCCAACCAGATTTTAGAAAAGAATTTCGCTTATTATCAATTTATCTCCTGCTGTGTGAGGAGCTCACCCGGGACAGTCTTGTCGGTCTGATGTCGCTAACATAGCTTTTTCCTGACAGGTTTGAATGACGTCTTTTCCATTATTCTATAAGCCATCCTACCTGACGGCTATTTAACATTGAAATATACTCCTAACAATCAGAGCCACTATGGGAAAAACGTTTCAACATCAGGTGGAACTTAACTGCCCTTACCGTAGTTCAATAGCCTCTAAATGGCCTTGGCCGCTTGCTACCTAATTCCTCCTGAAAAATCGAGGTTCATCCACTTTTTCTCACACACACGCCAACAATCGCCATTTTTGCTAAGCAACCTCAATTTGGCAAAATTAAATTATGTTTTTTGTACACTTACGATAAAATCACAATGCTTAAATCTTGCACACGCAAGCTTTAGGTGAATTTGCGTCCAATTAAATACAAATATTTCAGTTTGGGCGTGGCTGACGCCCACTTTTCATTCAAAACCATCAATATTGTTTTTATAAAAGAACAATGCTTATATTAGAGCGAAAAACATTAAATTTTGTAAGTATTGTGCATAAAAATGTTGTGTATGAAATCAAAAAAATTGATTTTGGGCGTGGGTGACGCCCAATTTTCATAAGAAACTACAAGAAAATAGTTTTTGCAAATAAACGGTATTTATAATGAATGCACAAGCAAAAATTGTGCGTCTTTTAGTTGAAACTAAGCAGCTAACTAAAAAAATTTTGAATTTCGGGCGTGGCTTACGCCTATTTTTCATGAAAGAACGAAAAACGTAGTTTAGGGTAGTACCAATACCAACCATACCAAATTTAACCTTTTTTCCGTTCGTTATATCAAAAATACATCTCTGCATTTTTTTGTGTACATTTTTTTCAATACGCCCACTTTAAAGGGTGTGATTTTTATAAAATACTTTTATTCAGGTAAAATAGTTTTACACATATGCCTAAAAATTGAGTTCTGATCAGAGCTCAGTTAGTGCTTAAAATTGTTTTTACAAATCTTTAGGACACGCCCACTTTTAAGGGGCGTTTCCGTCAAAAATCGTAATATGCATTAATTTTAAATGTTTTTCTAAATATCGGACGCAGTTTTGAAGTAAGAAGATGAACATTTCGGTTACGTAGAAAAATATGGTCCAAGAATTGTTATATACAAATATAATCGCTATTTCCATTCAAAATTTAATTTTTAAAAATTTATATTTTGTCTTGTTTTGTTCAAATCCATTTGCAAGCTTAAAATTGAATGTCAATGAGCTCATCTTGATTGCACTGGTCTCAACTTTGGGCGTGGCAAACGCCTTTTTTTATTGCGCCTGCAGTAAGCGGACATTAGCCACACAAAATGAATGTGATTGAATTTGTTCCTGTCTGCCAAAGAAGAATTTTGTTTCTGAAACTGGAACAGCGGCTGGCTGCGGGAGGCAAATGCATACATACCTATACAAAAATATAACGAATAGGGTATCCAAAAGTTCGTTGAAAACGTACTGTAGCTCTCGCTTAGGTTTTTATAAACATTTACTTTGTCACTCTCAGACTTTTGATGATATTAACATAAATTGAAACAGCGAAAATGTTTTTCAAGCTAGAAACAAAAATATAATATCAAGCCAAAAGGCAGTGTTTTGTTAAATCGACAACACTGTTTTGTAATCAAATTTTTATCAGCCTGATAGAATAAATCGTTTCCATTAATTGAATCTTAAATTTCCTTACATGGAATCATGTCAATCAAACAATGTATATTGTTAGATTAAATAGAAAACTGTCAACAATAACCCGACAAATTGTTCTAATTGCCTCAAATCATATATTGCAGGGCTGTCGCATTAGTTTTGAACAATAATTAGTCCTAAAAGTCAAAAATGTATGCGTATATTTATAGTGGTCTATTTCGCGACCGATTCATGAGTTATGGAATAAACATAACCTTGAGTTATGCTTGTATGAGAGACAGAAATAAAAATTCAAAAAGCCATAAATATAAAGTCGCAGGTATACTTTTTTATAAAACAAAAATAGAAGGATGTTCTTCCTGGCAGAGCTGTATACTGTTTCTCATCATTACACAGCAGCAGAAGGTAAGCATACGCTACGACATCAATTTAGACTGAACGATAATGATGAATGTTTAACGTCAGAATGATTTACTACGCGCAAACAAGATGGCTTCAGAAGTGTTTTATTTTTATCAGTCCTAAAAATATTCCCTGGCATGGCTTTATCGAACAAGTTTATACACTTCCTCTTGAAAAATGTCCTTAAATTACTTCATAAATTGTGCGTGGGTTCAGATGAGCATACACAGACACACTCTTGTGGTATGTAAATTAATAACAAAAAAAAAAGGACATTCTAGTATAATACAAAGCTTTTAGGTTGAATAAATAAATTAAAGGATATATAGATAAGCCTTAAACAAAAAAAAGGACATAACCAAACAACCAGAGGCTTACATCTAGGGAACATTATTATAACCTTTGTTTTCGAACCCGCACTTACATGCGAATTTTTTTTTTTTATCAAGAGGTTTATTTCAATCGTCCCTTATACAAGGACCTTATCGACTTGGTCAAATTGAATGCAACATGTGACACTGACAAGGACATATTTTGTCGTCCTCTTTCGTATGCCACTCTAAGAAAAGTCCTTATTCTTTTGTTTGTTTTTAGCCTATATAAAACAAAATTCTAATCTATTTGGTCAGAGTCGGAAGGGATTAAATGGCATGTTGTTGCTTGCCGCAAGGGAACTATACACGTCAACTTACACAAAAGCAAACAGCTTGGAGCCCTTGGACTGGACATAAGGACTGTGGGACAACATCATCTATCTATAATGTCTGGTCATCATCGTCAATATCCTTTTTATTTTCCAATCTTTATATTCCCGGCAAAAGGATAAAATGCCAAACGGACTTAATCAATACGAAGGACACACAAGACACAACTTGGAGGAGGTTTGTGCAAAGGTTAGGCGGGCGGGATAGTCTGGGAGTGGAAGCGCCAGTGTTATTGCCGGACAGTCATCTTCATCGACGGTAGTCTAATAAATTGCATTTCATTGTGAGTTTTTTTTTTCTTCTTCTTCTGTATTCTGCTGTGGAATTTCCAATATTTGTCCTGTGGAAATTAAATTTATGAATAGGTGGCGCTGTTTTTTTTTTATAAAAATGAAATAAGAAGCAATGGCGGAAACGTGTGGACTATCCAGAAAAGCTAGTTCGTAGAAAGAAAAAACTTCAAGGTTAATTCAGAAAAAGGGTTTCGAGTATTTTTTTTAGTTGGTTGAAAACAGACGACAATGATGTATTCAATAACTCTTCATATTCTTACTTGCGATTAGGTTCTATAAGGCAAGTTACGCATTCGTTAAAAAAAAGGTTTTTAGATAAAAATCAAACATTACATTACGATGATAGCGTTAAATCTTATTTTTCTCGATCATAGATCATATGGTTGATCTTTTTTTTTTTATAGTGTCTAAGAACGAAACTTTCCATTGGACTGGTTTTTTACTTTCGACTATCTCGAAAACGGCTCAACCGATACTTTTGAAATTTAACACATATGTACATATATAGGCGTAAGGTAGCTCAATTTATACTGGCATACCAATATTTTCAAAAAATATTTTGTTGTATTTCTAAAAGCGTTTTTAAAAATTTGGTAAAAAATATTAATATTTTGAAAACTGTTCATAAATTTTGTTTGCAACGAACTGTCGGATACAATATTCCCTATATTTTTGTATATGTATGCGTCCGCCTCCTTCAGCCAGCCGATGTTTCAGTTTCAGAAACAAAATTCTTCTTTAGCAGACAGAAAAAAATTCAATAACACTAATTTTGTGTGGTGTGATGTTCAATGAGTGCTGGCACGATACAAAAAAGGCGTGCGCCACGCCCAAAGTTAAGACTTTTTATTGCCAAATCAATAAGTATGAGCTCAATTTTATTCTTGCAGATCGATTTGAACAAAACAAGACAAAACTTAAATTTTTAAAAATTAGATTTTGAATGGAAATAGCGATTATGGGTGTTTTTGACAATTCTGGAACTACACTCTGCTACGTAACCAAGGTATACAAACCGAAGTGTTCATCTTCTCACTTCAAAACTGCCACCGATAGTTAAAAAACATTAAAAAATTAATGCATATTACGACTTTTGACGTAAACGACCCTTAAAAGTGGGCGTGCCCTAAAAATTTTTAATAAAAATTTAAAACACTAACTAAGCTTTGATCATTAGTCAGTATTTAGGCATATGTGTAAAACTACAGCTTAATCGAGTAGTTTTTAAACGATCTTACCTGAACAAAGGTATTTTATCAAAATCACGCCTTTAAAAGTGGGCGTATTGAAAAAATTTACACAAGAAAATGTAGATATATTTTTCAAATAACGAACGGAAGGAAAAGGTTTAAATTGAATATTGGAAGTACCTACCGTAAAGTTTTGAGACTTGGGTTTTTCGTTCTTTGATGAAAAGTCAGCGTAAGCCACGCCCAAAATTCAAAAATTTCTTTTGATACACAAAATGTTTAGTTTCTATTAAGAGACGCAAATTTTGGCTTGCGGATTCATTATAAATACTGTTTATTTACAACAAAATTTTTTTTATAGTTTCTAGTGAAAAGTGGCCGTCAGCCACCCTCGAAATCAATTTTTTTGATTTCATACACAAGATGTTTATGTGCAAATAATACCCACAAAATTTAATGTTTTTCGCTTTCATATAACAATTGTTATTTTATAAAAACAATATTGATGAATTTGTATGAAAAATGGGCGTCAGCCACGCCCAAACTGAAATATTTTTATTTAATTGGAAGAAGATTCACCAAAAGCTTGCGTGTGCAAAATTTTAGCCTTGTGCTTTTATCGTAACTGTACAAAAAACACAATTTAATTTTAATAAATTGAGGTTGTTCATCAAAAATGGCGATTGTGGGCGTGTTTGTGGGCGGATTTTAGCGGTTTAAGAACTGAGCTTTAATCTTGAAAGATTATATATACCAAATTTCAGCTTTATAGCTCAAAAATTGTGACCTCTAGAGAGTATACATACGGACGGACGGACTGATATGGCTAAATCGACTAGGCTTTTGATTCTGAGTTAGAATATATATACCTTTCTATACCTAACGGTATTATTTCTCTATGTTACAAACTCCATAACAAATACAATATACCCATTCCTTGGAATAGGGTATAAAAATGTATTTGCTGAATACCTACCTCTGAATTGGCGTTTTTGATTTTTTTTTGTTGTTTTTGAAACATTTAAAAAAAAACTTTTTTTCTCAAAAAAACTGCTCCACAGATTTTTATAAATGTATTCTCATCTATTCAAATTTATCCAAGAAACAAAATGGCGTACCTCTTTTCAGCTAAAATTAGTTTAAATATTTATTTAAGAATTTTGAAAAATTTATTTTTATCAAAATCTCAAGAACCACGAACACAGTCACACATTAGAGCAAGTTGGTGCGACCCAGTCGTGCATTTTATTTACAATTGAAATCTATTTATGCATATAATTAAGCATTTATAGCACAAGTGGTGTTGTTTCAACTGACCCCGTGTATTGGGTTGGTTGTAACAGAGGCCGTTCGAATATAAATAAATTAAAATTCATTTCGTTATACAAAAGTAAATAGATACAGTTGGTGTTTAGATTATAGGAGGAAGAATCTAAACCTGATCAAACATATGTTTATGCAAAGGATTCCTTTCGTCTTTTGTGCACAAGTTGTGGGTCCAACTAGATACTAGTGTTACGCACTGTAACCTTCTCTTCACCAGACCAACTCTGGGAAATTTACACAGCAGTAAATCGGAAGTTTTTCGAATCTTCTTTCTTAATTGAAGATGCTAAAATCTTCTTAACCTGCTCTTTGGAATATTTTTAGCTACATTTTTGGCTTGATTTTTAGCCAAGATTCTGTTTTTCTATTTAAGAATTGCTTGCTGTTTTGGAGTATCAGTTGGTCTCCGCGGAACTTTCTGAAAAGAAGGTAACCTTTTGATGGGGATATCTCCAACGAACAAAGAGTTGCCGGAGTAGTTTAAAAAGGTTGAATCCAATGATGATGCTGGTTCATTTCATAGTATGTATGTTATAACATGTAACAATTAACCCCAAAAAAATGTTACAACTAGCCCCATCATGAAACATAACACAATTTGCGACAAACTGGTTTTCGCTTATATGTCACAATACGATTCAAACAATGTTTACTAAAACGCAAATGCATGTTTAAAGAAATCCAGCATTTAAAAATTTAAAAAAAATTACGAACCGGCTTATATTTTTAAGAGAGAAGACGCAAAACATATTGAGCCGTACTTTAAACAGCACCTAAAGTCTGTGAACCTACTCATATTTTAAAAATTCATTAGATTGGATTTCTTACTTCGAAAGAGCATGGGCGGAGCACTTAACTTAAAGGACCTCCACTCTCCACATTCACAGATATAACAAAATACTATCCCAGATACAAGCACTCCAAAAGGACTAAATAATTTAAAACCTAACTTAAAAAAAGATTCAATTCAAACAAAAAAAGTTGCTGTCCTATAAAATTAAAACCTTGGCTACTTTAATTGACTCACGTATTACTTTTATTCGAAAGAAAAATTGTCAGCTTACATATATTTTATAGAAGCTTTACATCAACGTGCACGCCAACGCAAAGAAAATTTCTTTTGGTTTCCCAGGTTTTTCATTGGAATTGACGTCAGCATCTTCCAGATTCACTCACCTTGGAAACGCATCCATTGTTAATATTTTCAGATTCTTAGAATACATATAAGAAAGTTGGTCCTTTATAAACCAACGCAACGCAAAAAAAAAATTAAACTTGAAGAATTGTTTTCAGGGATCGAAGAATTCTTTTCAAAACAATGTTTGTAGGTTAAGTATTGCTATCCTTCTTAACAACAAGGAACAAAAAAGTTTTTTTTTTGTATTTAAAAACGTAAGAAGGGAAGCAGGCTCCTATATACCAACCTACATATCTGGTAAATTAAAATCATTTTACATTCCAACATTCGAAGGCGTCCGTACATACCCCTACGACGACCAGCGTGTTCATTCAATTTCCTCCTGAAAATGGTTTCCTCAATTGGTTTTGTAGATTTAATTAAATATTAATCGAGACAATCGAACGCAGAATAATTTGAGAAATGTTTAGAAAATTGCCTAAACACATCATCCTGCATAGAAAACAAAATGGAAGTCTAAGAAAAACCACACAAAAGTAATACGCAAAACTTTTTAACAAAGGAAATTGTTAATTTTATTTAAATAAGGTTTCCGTTCCCGAGTTCCCAAATGACTACGAGAATTTAATTTAAAAATTTCTTAGGGCGTTCTAATTTGGGGGTTCCTTAAAAAGAGAGAAGATGAAAATACAAACTCGTTAAGAGCTTACCTCCATGTTTTTATTCATTTTGATTTTGATTAAGTCATTAAGACAGACTATAAAGACAGTATTTTGATAGTTGGGGGAGGTTTATTACAACAGACACACGTAATTTTATGTGCCGTGCTTTTTTGGAAGTCTTTGATCAGTGTATTTTGAATTAACTTGCCATTGACATTGACATGGTATAATTAGAACAAGCAGGATTCAATGAAAAATATAAATTAAAATGGAAAGAAAATTAATGGATTAAAGGAATTACTTTGAAAAATCAAGTATAAAAATAGACTTGGTAATATTTTTTGGGATTTTGTATTTCATTTTACAAACTCAAAAGTTTGTATGTGATGCGACGTCTATTTAATCTGATTTTAAATGTTGTTTTGCATGAGATATTGAAATGGCTAAACAGGGTGTCCCATCTACGCGGGAAGGCCCAACTTTCAAAAAATTTAATTATATTAGAAAAATAATTGAAAAACAAAGGCGGCTCCCTCAAAATCTTCTGGTTTTCAAACATAGTATACCCAATCAAAAATGCAAGCTTTAAGAGATTACAATTTCGTTTTCATGTTTTTTCTTCTTCAAAATTTTTCATTTGAAATTAAGTTTTTCTAAAAAATAGTGTCCGAAAACGTTTGAAGAATAGCATTAACGTCCAAGCTGTACCACCATCAGCTGATACAATGCTTCCAAACAAATGCCCACTTCAATGTTTATATCCTGCAAGATAATTCGCTGCTGTGTAATGCGGCCTGTTTTTGTTTGACACCTTCCCAATTGTATTCTTTGTTCTCCCTCTATATCAACAGTGTCAATATGAGCATAAACTATGGCCAGAAGAAAAAGAACTGGCGGCAGAACATCCCCTTGGGCCTTGGGTGATTCCATGTTGCACTTAAGGAATTACAAAATTGTCCATAGCGAAAAACGAAACACCTTGCGCTGTGGTAAGACTCCTTCATAAAAGCAACTTCTTGGTTGATTCTTGGTAGAATAATCGATCGGACGGACTGCTGGAGAATAATGTGCAAATTGTCGACACACGATCCAACCTCTAAAACTTCCATGTGGGTCTATTTAGCTATGTTTAGTTCTTAAAAACGATTTGTATCAAGGAAAGTAGAATGCTAGCCGTTCTAGAGGGATGTGCCTTTAGGAATTCAAGTGATTTGCTGTTTTTGACAAGTTTAACCATAGTTTGGACCTTTGTCGCTGTTGTAGATATAGTGTTGATACCTCTAGCAGAATTTTTCATGAAACACAGATGGAAGCTCATACCTAGACCACCTGCTCACCAGGATCAGCATTGAGCAGAGCAAAAAAAATATTCCTTCCAACTGGGAAATTGATCTTTTGCTGATACAATACATCCACAGCCAGCTCCAGTACCAGTACGTCTTTGAATTTTTGCCACATTTCTTAGTATCTCCATTTCTCACAGCATTGTTTGTGTTCTCGGCGATTCCATCTAACCTCGTTCTCCTGTCACTTCCCCAACAGCGGTGAATAGTTTTGTGAGTTAAGCCTAGAGCCTAGTACTCAGATCGCGCTAAACTAAATTATATCTCTATCTACAATATTTTTCTCTACACACCTTTGCTAAAAAGGCGAGCTAAATTTTGAAGTTGGAGAGAAAACAGCTGTTTATGTTAGGCGTTTTTTTATCATTAAGAGTCCATTTTTATTTTTAATGTAATTTAATTTTTATTGAGATTTTTTTTAACACGACTCTTAAACTATTTATAGCACTTATATTACATACATTTATATAAATTTCCGACTTCGAATTTTTCTTGAGTTTTTTTTTATTTGGACAATTTTTTATTTATGATGTGTTCATTCAGCAAGACCTTCCATGAACTTCCATTTTTATTTTTCAATAACGCTCTCAAAATGAATTTATCTTGTGAAATAATGTGTTTTACATCCTTTGGCAAGCTAAATTTTGTGTAGACTTTTTTCTTAGCCGTTAGCCTGACAGCTGGAACTTAGCTTGAACTGAATACTGCTCAGCTAAAAACCCAAGCTAAAATTTATCTTGAGGGGAAATTTGTATGGAAGATAAAATTCAGCGCGATCTGAGTACTAGGCTTAAGCGGTATTCGCTCCGCAATTCGTCCTTTGTCTAAGCGTTTTTGCGATTTTCGTTTGTATCCACGGTTTCTAAGAAAAAAAAAATGTGCATATCATATGAATTCCAATCAATTATTGAAGGGGGGGGTTAAAAATCTTGTTATGACTTTGCAACGTCAATAAGGATATTTGCCTGATGGTGAAGTGCATCAAAGCAGGACCATAGAAGTGGTTTTTAATCAGTTTTGAACTAAAATCCTAAAATCCGTTTTGGGGCAGTGCACTGAAATGAAATACCTAGTCTCTGCTGAATAACTTTTCACCGGAAGACTTGCTTATTTTATCATATTTAATGCTTCGTTCTTAAGCCATTTTAAGGGGGTTATTGCACCCATTTAGGTTCCCCCACTACACCCGGTCACTATAATCGAAATAACAACTTCTCGACAACCTTTGGTTCATGCAAGATTACCAAAACGTGTTATCAGCTGTCTTGGCGATGTCAATTGGCAGCTTCGAAGCTGCGATTTGACAACATTGCCCTTTTTTTTGGGGAACCATGAAGGACCGATGTTATGCCAACAATCCGATTAAGCCAATATCATCCGTGAGCAACAGCCGGAAATCATCAACAAGGTCTTGGAAAATTGGGGTGACAGAATGCGCTACTGCCAAGCCAGCCGAGACAGCCACTTGAATGACTTTGCATTCAATAGTAAATGAGAGTGTTTGCTCATAATACATGAACAAAATATGATTTTTTCACTTTATTGGATTTTTAAAAAGAAACTTTAATTTAACCGAATTCAAAATGTTTTTTTTCTTAACTCACATTCAAAAACGAATAAATTTGGTTACATTTTTATAACACTTTGTTTTAAACATCTAGTACATTTTGTTTTCTTTTAAATTTAAGGATTATGCAAGACCGTTTGCATTCCATCATTATTTTTCAAGGGAGGCAATTAACTGTTCCGGGTATTTTTTTATGCAAGTTTTCTCATTGTTATTTCCAACGCCTTTGTTTTCACCAATTACTGTGAGTGTTTCTTTTTGCAAGTCCAAAGCGTGAGAAGAATACAATTCCAACATTTCTGAAAATGGAAAGTGCTTCCTATTTGAGTACCCTTAAAGATGTTGTATGCTGTTTAAAAACTTGAATCTGTTTTTGGTGTCAATTCACAGTAAACCTTTTATTTTAATCTGGGCGACTTGAGATATTAAACCAGGAAATTCCCAAAACAAATTGGCCCTTGAAATGAAACTTAATGAATTAATGTTCATTATTTCAGAAACTCTTTAAGTCAGTTCAAATAGTTATAACGACTAAGGTTTCATATTCGTTTAATACGCTGAAAACCACAAAACTTTAGCCTTTAGTGATGTTAAAAAGTATTGAGATTCAAACAGACAGTAAAATAAACTTTCTTCTTAATAATGTTCCCGTTGTCGTCTGTAGAAAGCAAAAATTATAAAACTGGAGTACTTTTTGGCTTATATACAAGAATTTATCCATTCAGATATTCCCTCCACCTTCCTGAAACAAACCAATTTTATTCCTTGTTTTTATAAATGCATCGCTGTTTCGGTGCATCCGAAATAAATAGAACGAGGGAGTTTTTCGCGGTCCTTGTGAGAAGACAGAAGACAGTACTTTGATGCAGCATTTTTGATAACTCTGCATGTCTATATCTACTCCAGTGAGTCCTCCTATTGAATTCATGGAATACGCTTTCGGCAAAAATTTCGGAATTCGTTATTGCAGGACAGAGTAACGTTACGAACATGCAGTATGCTTAAATAATGATTTCTGTAGATGGAAACAAAGAGTCGTAAAAATAAACAAATTTGTGAACGAACTTTGGCAGATCATCACCATATTCTCTCCCGGATAGTCATACCCTACCAGGCCCAATTGCCGGATTTGACTCCGTAAACGGTAAACTTGTACCCATCATAGTTTTTTAAAATTTACTGGCAGTACCAGTATTCTCATCCTTTACTGCAGGAACAAAATGAAGTTGAATCCGAAATCGAATCCGAAGACAGACCGCATGTCAAAATACGGAATACACTCCAATTCAATGTTGTGGATACAACTCAATGAAATGGATCCGAAAACAATGACGGCAAGGTTGGTTTTAGAAAAAAAAAATGCAAAATGAAGAATTCTTGAAATTTCACACACAAAAGATACAACTTCTGCACCAAAAATATAAGGTATGCTGATTTTATTTGTGACGTGAAATCTGATTTTGTAGGGGGTTTTATTGTGTTTTTGAGTTTTGTAATAAAAGTTCATTGTTACGTCATAAAATACCAAGAACTCAGAATATCTGGTATTCCTGTGTGCCATGAAGACAATCAAATAATGTCATTGTGTGTATACACTTCTAATTTGTCACTCACAACGTTTTTTTGAAACGAAAACAAAATATTTTATGTTTTATAATTTAAATTTCAAAACTTAACCTTGAGATTCAAGAATTGAAATTTTGCACCTATAGGACAAAAAAAATTACCAACTATAAACCCTTCCAATCAAAGGATAGGCGATAGGGTATACAACAAAATTAATAAAGTTATTTTTTAACCCTTAAACAATGACATGCGATAGCGTGCAAAGACATAATGGAACATTAAAATTAGTAAATCCGCCGTACATTCGATGAAAATCTTTTTGTTGACGCCACCACTGTAACCAACTACAAGTTGCATGCAATAAATTACCAAGCTCTGCTGTTGACTTTGAGCATGCAATAATAATGACCGTATAACAGTGCGTCGCTAATTGGAGGTTTTATTTTAATTGTAAAATTAAATTAATTGGGTATTTGTGATGATTTGTGTAATTCGAAAATATATTTGTTGATACCAAAAAAATTGTTGAATAAATGTTTCAATCAAAATTTTTAATTAGGTAGGTATACAAAGTGTATCCGTGAAGTTGGAATTCCACAAAAATTTTGTGCCGGCATGAAAGAATTTTGTCATTAAGGATACAAAGGATTTTTGTAATTAGAAATAATTTAATCAATGTTAACATGATATGTCATCAAAATCAACAGTTTCAGTAACTTTCACGAATACCACATCAGCCTTTTCAAAAGAAAAATTAATTATAAACTACAAGCAATATGTCAAAAGGACATAATCACGACTAAACGTACATCCCAAACTCCCAATTCATATGTTCAAATTTCAATCTAACATCCATATTTCATCTTCATCACATCATTTATTTTTCATCTCAAATCTCATCCACACTGACAGAAAAGAGCAACAGTTTCATCTTAATCAATATTATGTAGGTACAAACGAGAGCAGAAAGATGCTTTTGAAAAGTTATTGATGACTTTTGATATCCAAAACTTTTCGTATAAGCAAGGACGATGTCTTGGAAAAGATTTCCAAAATATTATTCATTGCACGTTGGAATAATTTATTAGGTGTCCTGTCCTGTATACCTAATACAAAAAAAAAATTCTGAAACCTATGTTTATTTGAATAAATAAATTTTCATCAAGCGAAAAAATAAGTTTGAAGATTTACATGGTAATTTGTGTATATCGATTGGCATTTCCTGTTGCCTGGATGAATATAAGTTGCAAGCAATTCAGTTAAGAAACACGTTTTATAAGAGTACCTTTCGCGTGACGATGGCAATTTTTTAAAGGACCTTCGGGGACGCAGAATTTTTAATAGTCGGATGATTTTATCGGACTTTATTATAGGCTCTTTGGCAATGCACATAAGGTTCTGATGACTGTTGTTTTGTTGACAGGAACCTTGAATGGAGTCAGTTTTACTTTCGAGATATGCAAAAAAGTTTGTTTAGGATGTTTAGTATTTCTCAAAGGTGGTTTTAGATCCTTAGTCTGTTATATTTTATGAGCAATTATTTCTTTTAAGCACCTTTCTTTGATATGGTGTCCTTGGTTGGGTATATTAAGATGCTTTCAGGTAATGCTGCTTAAAATCTCCCACATCATAAAACATTCCGATGGGGAACACCTCAAGGAGGGGTTTATAGTCATGGACCAAGCTCTTACATAATTTTGTACGGAGTTTACTTATGGTGTTTTCCATGGTGTTTTTTTTTTTTTTTTTTTTTTTGCATGGAAAACTAAAAGAGGTTGATTTTTTTGGAGGAAGACGTAACAGTCTGCAACAAATGCCGTGTTTGATGGTCTCGGCAGTTAGTACTCTCACTTTCACTTGTTATAACTTCAAGGAGCTGTCGAAAAATAAGATTAAGGATTGTATTTGAGATCTTGAGAATAGACTACAGAACAGTGGGTATAACTGCGTCAATTCTATTAAGTACCTTCCTGATTCCGACCTTACCTTTCCTAAATTGTCCCGATCGAAAACACCAACAAAAGTGAATGGAAACACTTACTGCTGCTGAGATCTATGTGGTATTCCGAGTAAATTCAAGATGGCTACGCCAAAATTTAACCACACGAATTTGACTTCCCAGCAACATATGTACATAAGAGATGAGCAAAAATTGACAACCTGTGAAATATAAACTGTGAAAAAAACACAATCACGACCTGTGAACGAGTTGCAAATAAACTGCGTATTTTTAAAGCGTGATTTAGATTGGTTCCCCGACACTTTTCTTCATTTCGCAGTTTAAATCACAACAAACTTAAACCGCTCATGAGTCACAAATCACGACACGACCTTCATTAACATTTTGTAACATAAAGAAATCATTTTAACTTTTTGGAAGAGTCGAAGCACTTCCAGCGATCCACTTTGAAAAAAATTGGTTATAGATGGCGGGTGCATAGTAGACATCTACTATTTTGACAGCGCACCGAAAAATTTTACTGGATACTGTGTCTAAGAGTATTTTTAATAAAGTGCACGACTGGGTCGTACAAACTTGCTCTAATGTATTAAAATGGTCTTGCGTTCTTGAGATTTTGGGAAAAAGCGTTGAAAAAATAATATGAACATTTTATAAATCACTTAAAAATCAATACGTAAAACGTTTTTTGGAGAAATTGAAGTAAGCCGTCAAGTTTCTTTTATTTTCTCGAATTTTTACAAAAAAAATTCAAAATCTTTCGACCATTTTTTTTTCAAAAAACAGTTTTTTTTTTTGAAAAACTTTTCGAAAATATATTCCAATTTTTTTGTTTGAGTATGCCAACTTTTAGCACTTTTAAGTTTTTATCAGAAAAATAAAATTAAAAAAAATATAGATTAAACCGTTTTTGGAAAAAACAAAAATTGAAAAAAAATTTTGAAACTTTTTTAAAAAACTCAAAAAAACTTTTTTTGAAAAATTTAAGAATTTTTATTATTTCTTTTATAAAAGGGCTTCTACATTAAAAATTTCATCGAAATCCGTCAAGCGGCTTACGAGAAAATCGAATTTCAAAAAACCGGTCCTATGAGAGGTACCGTTTTAAGACTTTTCCTGAAAAATCTATTCCAATGAAAGCATTAAGTTTGCATAGAAAACATTATTCAGAAAGTTTTATCAAAATCGTAGGAGCCGTTTTTGAGAAAAATTAGATGTTCACTAAAAATCGTATGGCAGGTACCGTTAGTTTTAAAGCTAGAATGCTAATTCCAAAAATAATTCTGTAAGACGTCATAATAATACTATCTACCTAGTTTGAAGCAAATCGGTCCAGCCTTTTTTCGACTTCTCTATCATCCAGTGGCGATTCCTCTCAGTTGGCTAGGTTGGCTGCGCCAACCCAAAAATAATTAAATACAATTCATATTAAAAGTATCATGAAATAATATTTTGTGTACAAAATACAAACCTGATTGAGTTTTCTTAAAACCCATGTGTTTACCTAATTACAACAAAACATTTTTCATTCAACCGCAGCAATCTCGTGACATTTTACTCCCATTCAAAATGGCATTGGAAATAGCGCATTCACATTCTAATTCAAATCGTATCCAAACTCCCCTTACCCTTCGTGTGCTGCTTCATTCCACCTTTAATGCATAAAATCGATGCTCAAAATAATAGCCATACTGCGAATGGCGAATCAAAGGAAAACAAAATAAAACTTAGCCAGCAATCGCATCATTGGCAACGCACACGCAGGGTTGAAAATGTAAACCTAGAAAAGGAAGCAGATTGCCAGGAAAATCTAAATAGGTTTGCAAAAAGTATTAAGTACTAAGTAGGGTCTACATTAAAATAAAATGCACGAATTTGTCGCACATACCTACTTGATCTGTGGGTGCCATAGATGGTTTTTGAGCAATAAAAACTACTCTTTGTTGTATAAAATATGCAACTAAGTTCAAAATATTTGTTTAAGAAGTGTTTATTTCCCGCATTTCGAGCATATTGACAGTGTTATAAGATACGTCAATTTTACCGTTATTTTCGTTATACGAAGACGAGTAATTGAATTAATTTGCTTCTATACATCAGATGTCCGTTACTTGAATTAAGCCCAAACATAAGAACAGTTTAGAAATCAAGAAAATTCTACCAACAAATACACACAAAGGGCTTAACACGATATCTAGAAAAATAAATAAAATGCACGACTGGGTCGCACGAACTTGCTCTAATGAGTGACAGTGGTTTATGGGCTTGAGATTTTGATAAAAATAAAATTTTCAAAATTCTTAAATAAATACTTAAACTAATTTGAGCTGAAAAAAAAGTACGCCATTTTATTTCTTGGATAAATTTGAATTTATGAGAATAAATTTAGAAAAATCTGTGGAGCGGTTTTTGAGAAAAAAAGTTTTTTTTGAAAAACTTTTTGAAAAAATTTTTCAAAAAAAATTCAAAAACGCCAGTTCATAGGTATTCAGCAAATACATTTATTTAAAATTTTTAAAAAAAAAATTTAATAAGCAGTTTTCAAAATATTAATTTTTTAAATTTTTTTTTTAAAAATGCTTTTAAAAATACAAAAAAATATTTTACAAAAATATTGGTATGCAATACAAATTGAGCTACCTACAGCTATATGTGTGTGAAATTTCGAAAGAATCGGTTGAGTCGTTTTCGAGATAGTCGAAAGCAAAAAAAACGGTCCTATGGAAAGTACCGTTCTTAGCTATTTTTTAAAACTTTTTTTTCAGCCATATGATTGGTCGTAGCTAAAAAGCAACACTGATTTTTTTAATTAAAAATCGTTAGAGCCATTTTTGAGAAAAATAAGCTTTAACGTAACGGTTGTATGGCAGGTACCGTTATTTTATGAGCTAAAAAAAAAATTTCAATTTCCTTTCTGTACAATACCTAAAAAAGTCTATATACCAAGTTTGAAGCAATTCGGCCCACCCGTTTGGGCTGTAGGTTTCATACAGACAGACAGACAGACAGACATACAGACGGACAGAATTTTTAGACCATCATTTTTCGTCTTCGCTATCATCGTAATGTCATGTTTGATTGTTATCTCAAAACTTTTTTTTTCGACGAATGCATAACTTGCCTTATAGTACCTATAATCGCAAGTAAAAATTAGAGCAACAAAATCTAGAAAAAAAAATACTTAGAATTGGGACAATCCAGAAAACCGAAAATCTAGAATACTTAATCTCGAAAATCCAAAATCTAGAAAAAGAAATCTAGAATGGACAAAATCTAGAATTATTAATATTAATACCAGATTTAGAATCCCTCTAAATAAAAAAAAAATCTAGAATACTTTTTTTCTAGATTCTAGACTCCATCTTTTCTAGATTTTATCTTTCTATATTTTTTTTTTTATAGATGTTGTCCTTTCTTAATTCTGACACTCTGGGTAACGTCGTCGTGATCCCGCCCACACAGTACATACAAATTGTTTAAACCGATTTTAAATTTTTTTTCTAAAACTCAAAGGTTCGATATGGTGCTAGCTACAATTAAGCAACCGTTACTCCTTAAAACATAGGTGCGATCTTGTGGGTGCTATGAAAGATATATACTTTAGGAAGTGCGAACTATTTCGTTAATGTGGTTGTCCACTTTAATAAAACCTTTGAAACCTGTTTTCCGTAAATATCATTTGTAGCCGAAAACTAACAAAATGAAGTTTTTTTTTTCTATGTAACAAAGTTGAATAAAAATCGTTCAAGCCTTTTTTGAGCAAATTAGAAATAAAATGCACGACTGGGTAGCACCAACTTGCTCTAATGTGTGACAGTGGTCTAGGCTCTAGGGGATTGAGATTTTGATAAAAATAAATTTTTCAAAATTCTTAAATAAATATTTTAAGTAATTTGAGCTGAAAAAAGTACGCCATTTTATTTCTTGGGTGCATTTGAATTGATTAGAATAAATTTATGAAAATCTATGGAGCTGTTTTTGAGAAAAAAAAAGTATAAAAGTTTTTCATACAAATGAAAAAAATTAAAAATTCGTTTTTAAATTTGCTTCTTTTTGGTTTACTTTTGGATCCTTGGTGTAGCCAACCTAATATTGGAGACCAGTAATCGCCACTGCTATCATCGTAATGTCATGTTTGTATAGCTTGCCTTATAGTACCCATAATCGTAAGTAAAAAACTGCTGCATACACGGAAAGAAGAAAAGTTTAGCCTGAATTCTGCGGAAGAACAGCCTCAAGGAAAAATAGAAAGGGGTGAACGTTCTCGGGAATCACTTAAGGAATTTTACTTTTTATACCCTATTCCATAGAATGGGTATATTGTATTTGGTGTGGAGTTTGTAACATAATGAAATAATACCGTTAGGTAAAGAAAAGTATATATATTCTGACTCAGAATCAAAAGCCTAGTCAATTTAGCCATGTCCGTCCGTCCGTCCGTCCGTCCGTCCGTATGTATACTCTCTAGAGGTCGCAATTTTTGAGCTAGAAAGCTGAAATTTGATATGTATAATCTTTGGTTGAAGAGTAAGGCTAAGTTCTTGAACCGGTAAAATCCGCCCACAAACACGCCCACAGTCGCCATTTTTGTTGAACAACCTCAATTTAATAAAATTAAATTATGTTTTTTTGTACAGTTATGATAAAAGCATAACGCTAAAATTTTGCACACGTAAGCTTTAGGTAAACTTTCTTCCAATCAAATAAAAATATTTCAGTTTGGGCGTGGCTTACGCCTATTTTTCATACAAAACCATCAATATTGTTTTTATAAAATAACAATTGTTATATTAAAGCAAAAAACATTAAATTTTGTGGGTCTTACTGGCACATAAACATCTTGTGTATGAAATCAAAAAAATTGATTTTGGGCGTGGCTGACGCCCACTTTTCATTAGAAACTATAAAAAAATTGTTTTTGTAAATAAACGGTATTTATAATTAATCCACAAGCCAAAATTTTGCGTCTCTTAATAGAAACGAAAAGGTTTGTGTATGAAATAAAATTTTTGAATTTTTGGCGTGGCTTACGCCTACTTTTCATGAAAGAACGAAAAACGTAGCCTTAAGAATTTAAGGCATTTCCAATGTTTAATTTAAACCTTTTTCCTTCCGTTCGTTATTTGAGAAATATATCTCTACATTTTCTTTTGTAAATTTTTTCAATACGCCCACTTTTAAAGGCGTGATTTTGGTAAAATACCTTTGTTCAGGTAAGATTGTTTAAAAACTTCTCGATTCAGCTGTAGTCTTACACATATGCCTAAATACTGAAAAAAGTGCAGTAAGTGCTTCAAATTTTTAAGACACGCCCACTTTTAAGGGGCGTTTCCGTCAAAAGTCGTATAATGCATTAATTTTTTTAACGTTTCTTAACTATCGGTCGCAGTGTTGAAGTAGAAAGATTAACACTTAGATTTATATTCCTTGGTTACGTAGCAGAGTGTGGTCCAAAAATTGTTAAAAACATCCATAATCGCTATTTCCATTCAAAATCTAATTTTTAAAAATTTAACTTTTGTCCTGTTTTGTTCAAATCGATCTGCAAGAATAAAATTGAATGTCACTGAGCTCATACCAATTGCCTCGACAATAAAAAGTTTTAACTTTGGGCGTGGTGCACGCCTTTTTTTACTGTGCCAGAACTAATTGAACATCACACCACACAAAATTAATGTTATTGAATTTTTTTTTTGTCTGCTGAAGAAGAATTTTGTTCCTGAAACTGATATATCGACTGGCTGCGGGAGGCAGATGCATACACATACAAAAATATAGGGAATAGGGTATCCAACAGTTCGTTGCAAACGTACTGTACCTCTCGCTTATGTTACGAACTTGTATCTGTCAAGCAACGGATTTCTTTTTATAAGTTTTACTTGTCATTTTAAAACCCCCGAAGATTATCGAAAAACTGCGATTTTATGTTTTCGTTTTGAACTTGCTACAATATCATCTCAAAAAAAATTACCAGTCGAGGTTCAATTTTCAAGAAATTTCTTACACCCAGCGTTTTAATTTTTTACTTACTAACTTTTTGTATACCTATTTAATTTCAGATCAAACTCCTTTCAACCAAACTACACCACAACAATGGACATCATAATCCGTCAAGAAGAAATATCCCTAGCTCAAGTTGCCTTGTATGCTTCGATATCGTTCATGTTGGTCTCCCTTATGGGAGCTCTTGCCTATATAACATGTTCCAAAAAATACCGTCTGAATTGGTTTGAGAAGACTCTTCTTGAATCGGCAAATGACAACGAAGAGGCAAATGACAGGTTGGTTTGTGTTCTTTCATCCATGCTTTCCAGTTCCGAAAATTATTATTTTTGATTTCTTTGCCAGTCGCGAAGCTCTTGTCAGTGGGCCGTCCGGATACAATGTAGACTCAATAAGCGAATGTTCGCGCAAAGGAAATATTAGTCCTACTTCAATAAATGACGACCCTGCATTTTGGGTACCACCATCCAAGGCAAATATAACTGCTTCCACTCAAGTCTTGTCGTCGGCAGGTAAGCAATAAATATACCCTTAAAAAAATCGTAAACATTGATTGATGTCCTTCTAAAGATGATTCTCCGCCACCAACACCAACCTCACCCACTGGGAGCAACAAGTCAATTTCCTTGTCAATCGGCTCGGGTTCAGTGCCAATCACTCGATCCGACAAGCATATCGTCCTTGGAATGACTCCTGCACGACCAAAGGTTTCGTCAATGAACTCCAAACTCGATCACACTAAAATTGATATGTCCTTGTATAAAAGTGTAAGAAAGGTGATAAATTTTTTTAAGTTGTTGTTTAAAAAATCCCTTTCAGAATTCTCTTCAAAAATCATCGCCAAATCCTTCGAACGAGGAGATCCGAGGAACTATTCATTTGAACATTTTGTACGATCCTATTGCCGGCATATTGTCGGTGAGACTTATCGAGGTAAGGGTTAAATAATTTCTCATAAAAGTTCGTCCTTAAACTTAACATAACCATCATATTCCTTAGGCTCAAAATCTCCAGCCGCGAGATTTCAGCGGAACAGCTGATCCTTATGCCAAAGTTCGCCTTTTGCCTGACAAGAAGAACGTCTGGCAGACCAGGATTCACAAGAAGACATTAAATCCTGGTAATTTGTTTTTTTTCTTCACCTAATTGCATTTTATCCTTCTAAATTGTTTTGTACACTGTAAAATGTATTTGTATGAGTCCTTCTGACAAAGAAAAAGATAAATCTCTGTTCAGAAATATTCTCACCTAATGCGTTCCAAGGAAGCAACAGGAACAGCAACAGCATCATTCATATACAACGACGTTGATTGACGCTCAAAGTCGGGGAAGATTTTTCCGAGCTTCGTATATTTTATGGATGAGAAAATTTATTCCAGGACATATCGACATCGCGGAGTTCGGGCGGGTATCGGGTATCAGGAAGATGGGGAAAGAAACATTGAAATTTTTCAAAAGACAAAGAATTTATTTGATGGGTTTTGTATTCTGGCATTCGAGGGTTTTAAGTTTCTTGAGTTCCTATGGTGGTGGATACTGATGGAGAGTGCATCAGTGCACGTGAATGGAATAAAGTTGCAAGTGGATGGTGTGTTCATGGGGGTTGGTTCGAGGGTAAACGGAGAACACGAAGACAATAAAGTGAAAAGAATTTTCCACAGACTTGAGCGTGAGGTGATAGACGACGACGATGTACAATTTACGGTCACAATTATTCATTTTTTATTGCAATTTATGATGAAGGAAGGTTAAATTTTGTGCAAAGAAAGGTATGGTTTTTGCCTTGTGGGAGGTATGAAGGAATACATTTTTTGTTTGAATTATAGGTAAGCTTTTTATTATTTCTGCGAGTGAAAGTAACAAGAAATATCGATTTAGAAGAATTGTAAAGTGTGAAATATCTTCTTTTTTTTTAAGCTGACCTTTACCTTTGAGCTAACAATGAAATGTAAATCTCTCTAAATCATATTTAAAATTTTCGTTCCTTAATAATTTTTGTGAAGGTTTATTGGTGGTTCTTTGTTAAATTACTCAAGCAGACAATAGAACAGGGGGTTTCTTTGGCTTCGATATACGCAAAGGTTGCGTCTTTAAGTAAACGTGGAAGATATTTTAAATATTGGAAAAGTTTCAGATCCACTCAGTATCAAAAACTAGACACAAATGTCAAATATGAATACGAAATAATTGTTAAAACTATTTTGATTTGAAGTGATAAATTTGAAGAATTTTCTAGAATGAAGTCTCACTATTACACTTTACTTTTATTCTGTTCTCAATACGAGGCAAGCTCCGTCTTGTCATGGAGTAAATCAATGTTTGATGTTAGAAGTGACAGCTGTCACTCATGAATTACTCTTTTTAACCGATACTTTTCAACTATTTGAATGTGAATATATAATAATCTTTGGTTAAAGAGTGAGGCTAAGTTTTTTAACCGAAAAAATCCGCCCACAAACACACCCACAATCACCATTTTTTTTAAAACAACCTCAATTTGGCAAAAAATTAAATTATGTTTTGTGCACAGTTACGATAAAAGCACAACGCTAGAGGTAAATCTCCTTCCAATTAAATACAAATATTTTAGTTTGGGCGTGGCTGAAGCCCACTTTTTATTCAAAACCATCAATATTGTTTTTATAAAATAACAATTGTTATATTACAGCGAAAAACATTAAATTTTTTGGGTATGACTTGTATATAAACATCCTGTGTATGAAATCAAAAAATTGATTATGGGCGTGGTTGACGTCCACTTTTCATTAGAAGCTATAAAAAAATTGTTCTTGAAAACAAACCGTATTTATAATGAATCAAATAGCAATTTTGTGCGTCTCTCATCCGAAACTAAGAAGCTTGTGAATGAAAAGAAATTTTTGAATTTTGGGCGTGGCTTACGACCACTTTTCCTGAAAGAACGTAGTTTTAAAAATTTAAGGTACCTACCAATATTCATTTTTAACCTTTCTTCCATTCGTTATTTGAAAAATATCTCTATAATTTTGTGTGTGAATTTTTGAGGGCGTTACTTTTATAAAATACAGGTAAGATCGTTAAAAAAAACTACTCGATTCAGCTGTAGTTTTACACATATGCCTGAAAATTGACCAATAATCGAAGCTCAGTTAGTGTTTTAAATTTTTTTTTACAAATTTAAGGACACGCCCACTTTTAAGGGGTGATCCCGTCAAAAGTCATAACATGCATTAATTTTTTAATGTTTTTTAACTATCGGTGGCAGTTTTGAAGAAAGAAGATGAACATTTCAGTTTGTATTCCTTGGATACGAAGCAGGTTGTGGTTCAAGAATTGTTAAATACACCCATAACCGCTATTTCCATTCAAAATCTAATTCTTAAACATTTTATAGTTTTGTCTTGTTTTGTTCAAATCAATCTGCAAGCTTAAAATTGAATGTCACTGAGCTCATAGTAATTGCCATGGTAGTACAAAGTCTCAACTTTGGGCGTGGCACACGCCTTTTTTTATTAAGCCAGCAGTTACTGAGCATCAGCAACACAAAATGAATGTGATTAAATTGTTTCCTGTCTGCCAAAGAAGAATTTTGTTTCTGAAACTGGAACAGCGGCTGGCTGCGGGAGGCGAATGCATACATATACAAAAATATAAGGAATAGGGTATCCAACAGTTCGTTGAAGACGTCCTGTAGGTCTTGCTCGTTTTTTTTTTTTGCAAAACATCTCCTTGTACCACTATTTCCTTCCTGAAATTTAAATGACACTCGATCAAAATCTGTTTGAAAACCCCAAATGGGTTTCGTTCCATTGATTTCTTGGCATACGGATCTTAGTTATACCCTATGTTGTTTTTCTCTAGAAATGTTTCCCTAAACACAAGTTCAAATTGAAAAAAAAAAGCTAAAAAAAACCATAGTGCAGAACTCCAACAATCAAATCCAATTTCCAATATTTTTCGTCCTTAAAAATTACTATCACCTGCAGCCACTTATTTTACAAAACTCAATCTAAAAAAAATGTCTGCCACCCGAGCAAACTTATAAAATCAAGGAATTAACTTTCACTACATGGGATTAGTTTTTTTACTTTGAAAGTGTAGTTTGCTTTGAAAAAGATGAAAGTGAACTAATTAAAAACTCTCAACTTTTATTATTGAATTTTAGTTTTCGATGAAGACTTCGTTTTTGAGGAACACCCAGCGGTCATCGAGAAGAGAACAATTGAAATTCTTCTTTATGATTTCGATGCATATTCTCGTCACGTTTGCATTGGAGGTGCTCAACTTCCTCTAGCCAGCATGGACTTATCGGATAAAGTTCAACTTTGGACTCAACTAGGGTCATGTGCTGAGCAGGTGCGTGACTTAAAGGAATTTTAAAAGAAGCTTTGATTTAAAAAAAAAAAACTTTTTTTTCAGGACTCTAAAATCGATTTGGGGGATTTGATGCTTTCACTGGCTTACCTTCCATCAGCTGAACGTCTGACAGTTGTCATGATTAAGGCTCGTAATCTACGAGTTGTTGATGACACTCGCAACTCATCGGATCCTTATGTAAAAGTTACCCTAAACAGCAGTGGGAAAAAAATTAAAAAACGCAAAACCGGTGTTGTTCGAAACACTGTTAATCCAGTCTTCAATGAGGCACTAACATTTGATGTTTCGAAGGAACTTTTGAAAAACTCAGTTTTAGAATTCACTATTGTCCATGATGGACTTTTGGGTATGGCCTTTACCTTTTTCATTTTACACTCTTCTTTTAAACAATCAATTTACTTTTTCAGGATCAAGTGAAATTCTAGGACGTGCTGTCGTTGGAAACTCTCCTGAAGTTCGTGTCGAAGAAAAAATGTTCTTTGACGAAATGTTCCGTTCAAAAAGTGCAACCGCGCAATGGGTGCCCCTGCAGGAATCTACTAGCAGACCATCAGGTTCTTCAAATACATCCCAAGGACAGGGCAAAGGATATTAGGAAACTTGCGAGTTTTCAAAGGAAGAATCAATTAGAATTATGACTTTTCTTATGAGACACATCATGTCCTTAGGATAAGGAGAGTTCATTAAATGACATGAAGATCTCTAAAAATGAAATTAAGCTTCCAAATTGCAGGTTATTAAAGTAAAATAAAAAGGGAAACAAAAATATTTGCTAGAAATTTAACACTAGAATCTGAAAATTCATACATTCAGGATTTGAAAAAGGGTTTCAGCAAAAGATTTGGACAATTTAGAAACACTTAGAGAAATTAGCAAACCAAAGATATCTTTGAAACAAAATATGTAAAAATGCTTTACTTGTTGTGAACATAAGAAAAAACGAGGAACTACTATTTTAAATGGAAGCAAAAAACTTCTTCAACTAAATTTTAATCAGGAGATTTTTTTTTTTTGATAAGTTTTCATAAATTTGGTATTTGTTGCTTTTTTTCGTCTTGTTATTATTTCATACATTCTCCAACAAAGTTCAGAACTAATTTGCATTATTTTCATTTGCTGTCCAAAAATTCAACCTGACTTTGGTTAAATTTCCAGGTTTCCAAGCTCACCAAACCATTGAAAATTTATAAATGATCGTATTTTTTTTTTTCTTCTAATTCAGTTTGTCAAAATTTACAAAGTTAACTTTCGACTCTGAGACAACCTTTTGAATTTGTCATGTAAGGTAGTAATTGCCGTTTCCTGATGAGCGTTTATAGCTATAGAGAACAATAAGTTAGGATTCATCATTAAAATTCATCCTTAAAAAGATTGATTTAAGATTTTAAGACGATTAATCAAACAAGACTGGGTTTTGCATTGGTATCAAAATAAAGCTCAAGAATTTTATGATTTTTTTATGAGCAAAATTTCATACATTGTTCTTAATTTTTAAAACAGTTTTCAAAGTCATTAAAGTGCTTATTAGATTTATTCAATAATTGTGGCTAGATTTTTAAATGAACACTCATTTTGATGGACGTGCTGTTCAGTCGTATATTTTGACATGGTGATTGGGCATCAGTAATTGAACAGATTTGACAGATGTCACCAAAACAACATGGCCACCAAAAAATATCCACATTGAAAAATCCGCTCCAATTGAAATACCCTATATTCTATTCATTCATCCATAAACTTTTATTTCCTAAATGACTATCAACTTAAAGCTTACCTTGTTAGTGAAGGTACTGGTTGGCTGATTACTGACAGTCAAGCCGATGGTTTAACTTCCATATATTTAAAGTTAAAGCAAAGTAAAAAGTTGTTAGTTAACAAATTTATTTATTTTTTCTTCTAGTAAAATCATATGATTGTGACGTTACACACAAAGTCAGCATACCTTATAGTTCTGTGCATCTCTGTTTTGAAATGTTTTAAAAGATAAACGTACCTTGTATTAACACCTCTTTGCCTTCGGTGGGAAGTTAAGGAAACTCAGGAACACATAGTTAAATTACATTTTGCTATATTTTTGACCTTGAGGGCCCTGTGGAAAAAGAGGAGGTTAGGGAAAACCTTGCTCTTTTTTTCCTTACGTCCTGTAGCAAAAGTATATTCCGATTTTGTAGAATGGTATATTTCCTACAATTTTGAAAAAGAAGTAATTTCTCAAAATTCGCCAAAAACTGACAAAAAATTAGGAATTTTAACTTATTTCTTCGGATATACCCGAATTATCATGAACTGTTGTTAATATTATGGTATCTCATCAAGTTCACCAACTTCCATCCCTTGCAAACCAGGCAGTGTCAGGTCATACTCATTATTATTGTCACCCGCCGTAGTGTTAAGTTATTATTTTGCTTATAGTCCAGCCGGCAGGTATTTTCAGGTAGAAAAGGTCGGAAGTTAATAAAACTGTGGGATGTTGTTCAGGAATATTTAACTAAGATCTGACGAACCTCGAGAGACCTGTGGAAAAACAGAGGAGGATCGGGAACAGCAAAATGTTCAACCTTGCCGAAAATTTTGCAGTCCCCCCGCCCCCCCTCTCGGGAACAAAAACTCAGAAAAATTTTAGTTAACTATCCCTGAGCAAATCCACAAGTTTCATTAACTTTCCTTTTTTCCTTAACCTTTTCAACCTAAAAGTACCTGTCAACTGGACTATCTGTATATTCTGATCCGATTGCGGGTAATTTTATTGCGTTCGGCGCATTGAATAATTGTGTCTGTTCAACAATTAATCGGTTTTGCCCCCATGTGCGGTTTTACCCACACTTCCCCTATTTCTAATATGAACAATCCTTTTTTGTATGAATGTTGTAAATCTCAATATCTCATACACTATCCCACCGACACAAAGTTAACATTGTTTTAAGAAAAAACTCTTCAATTTTTGGAAAGCTTTCATATTTGGATTGTAAATGTCAAAAACGGTTTGGAATTTTTTTAATTTTTAGTGACTAAATTTTTTTTGTTTTGAAAAGTATTGTTTGGTAATTAGACAATTGATCATACGAATTTTAATAAATTACTCTTATTTTCGAAATATTTTCGAATTTAAAAAAAAATTGATGCTATAAATTTAATTTGTTCGTTTTCACGATGAAACATATATTTGAGATGCCCAAATATGAAATGAACATTGCTGTTATGAAAACCCATCTGCAAAGTTCAGGGAATCTGATATACATAAAACGCCTAAACTCATATATATACTTTTTTATAGTGTCAATCTTCATTACACATTTTCATATAAATAAATTGCTTAACTTAAAGTATTTTAAAAATAATTTTATTACAATTAAATGTCCATTGTACCTTAACCTAAAAAAATAGTATTTATAAGGTTTTAAAATTTTGATATATTATAAACAAAAAAATATAAAAATGTAGTGTTTTAAATAACGCCATTTGCATTTCTAAACTACTCCATCATTTTGGGGAGTCATGGACCCATCAATAACTTAAAATTATATTTTTTTAAATATGTAATTTGTATCTATTTATAATATAAAAGTTTGTGAAACGCTTTCTGTGTGGTACCTACCTATTTATAAAACTATAGCCAATATATATATTTATTAACTTAATCTTAAAATAAACTTATTTAAATTAAAAGCACCAGAGAAAGTATATGAGAAAAATGTTGTCACTTACTCATTTTCTAAAAAGAATGACAAATTTAAAATTTATACGAAATACAAAAAATACTAAAATAAATATATAATATAGAGAGAAACAATTATTTATTTATTGGTAGTCAAATAAAAAATTTAAATAAAATTTATAATTAATACTAATATTTATAAAACAGGAAAATGTTTACGTGTAGTTTTTATGAAAGAATATTATGTTTTGTGTAATTTATCAAAGAAAAATATTTATAATAAAGTTGAAACTAAATTATTTTATTTATTTATTTACTTTATTCCACCTTCTTGTCAAATTTCCATAATCACTAACAGAATGTACGAAACAACTAACAACTATGGAATTGACAGCTGGTTTTTTTTTTTTTTTTTTGTCATTACAATGCCGCAATTTTGTTGTAATGAATTCGATGATGTATTACACTAATGATGGGTTATCATTTCTCGCTGCGCAAATTGGTGTAGCTGCAGCGGTAGCAAATAGCAATGTCAAAGTTAAATGAACGTAAATCGTATTGCACGGCTACAATGTGAAGTAGCAACTGCAGCATAGTAAGCAGCTGAAGTACAAGTTGACTCGATCAACTTCACGAACGTGCTGCGCTGCAAAATAAAAACAAAACAAAATGGCAGACATAACTTTTGTTTGAGTTCAGTGCTACACATTAAATTCGTTTTTTCTGTTTAGTGCGCTACTTTTTTTACATTAACTTTGACATTTGCTACGTGATACTACTGCAGCTACACCATTTTGCGCAGCCAACTATTCAGAACTGCTACTTTCATCAAGAGAAAAGCATGTTCCGAGGGACTGTCCCAACTGCTTACGTAGGCTATCTCTACTATTTGTACAAATGGCCAGAGCTGTTATGGTTTTGAAAAGACTATGGAACGTATTCATTTTTCGGATCGTAAGGGGCCAAATATGAGCTGTCATTGAAATGCATCACTGAAACATGAATCAGTGGTACCTTCGTTTTGTATTTTCAATGACGAGTTTTAGCAATAATAATTTTGAGGTTAGAGCTGACAGATAAAAACAAATAGAATATCGAACGCATTCAGTGAAGCAATTGTTTTCGATATCAATCATAAAATTGTAAATCAAAACTTTCATTGATGAAGCTTACTGACAGCTAAGACGTGACAGGTGGGTTGTTTCCTGGGCTTTTAGGTAAAAATAGCTTCCACAAGACTGTTTTTTTTTTACATTTATTAAAGTAAATCTAATTGAAAATTATGCCTAAACACACAAGCCTTTCACCATCGCAGCGTATTAATCCCACATGCACAAAAGATGGGTTTTATCCTAGTTTTGGCTTGGAATGATCTCACCCTGACATTAAATATATCAATAGTTTGGCACAACACGCTGCTGACTAGTTTCCATCATTCTTTGTCGGCAATTAAACGCCAAATTTGCCAAAGCCTCAGCAGCATCGATTTCGTCCTTCTGATGAATGGTATCATAAATATGATGGATTTTGGGTTGTCTTGAACTGTTTTTGTCAACCTTACATCTTGAAAAAAAGGATATTTTAATTAAGAACACATCAACTGTTAATCAAAAGTATCACCTTTTCCCATTCCACTCGATAAAATAGTTATTTTTATTCGGTGTAAATTTAGCAGCACTCTCAAGCCATTTCGAAAGCTCAGGACTGCAACTCGCTGAGGATGAAGATGTCTTATCTCCGCTCGTCGTTGTTGTATCTCGCAGGTATTTTTCCATAATTTGTTGTTTGTACTTGGTGCTGTTGGAAAATGCAGGATTTGTCGATAGCAATTTGTCGGACTTTTGACTATCCTCAGTCGTTGTTGAACTTATTTGAAAGCATTGTTGTTTGGCGGGACATTTGAATGGAGCCTCTACAAAGAACCCACTAGGAACATATCTGATATTTCGATTAAAATTATTGGTATTATTGTTGTTGTTTTGGCTGTGTCCTTGAGATTCCATATCCTCATCGCTGGATGTGAAGAGACTCGAGTTCTCAGTTTCATGACCCTCCTCTTCCCATATACTATCAGCAGAGGATATGCTAAACTGTTCCACGTTGCCTCTCGCATTTGTATTGTAATTCTTTATCAGGTGTCCCCAGGATTTCTTCGATTGTTCCCGTTTCGAGTTCTTCAGCTTTCGCCGCCAATTGGCAAACCAATTGCATATTTGAGTGTAAGTTAAGCCTGTTTCTATTGCTAAGGTTCTCTTTTCATCACGACTTGGGTAGGGGTTGTCTCTTCGGCGTATTAGCCAGTCTTTGAGCATTCGTTTGAGGTCAGGTGTAAAGAGTCGTTTCATTGGACGATGCATGTCATCTGGTGGCCATGCTCTTCTAAAAAAATTTAATTGGATTATGAATTTTCAAATTAAAAGAAAATGCTTTTGAAATCAAAGATGTTATTAAAAAACAAAAAAAAAAGGAAATGAATGACCGATTTTTCATGCTGGTTAATATAATTTTTTGTAAATGTAAAAATTTAAGGACTAATATTATTTTATGAGTTGTTTATTACCAAACAATGTTTAAAATGTTTGCTTTTTGGATAAGTTTTGAAATAAAATCTCGCCACACAACAATCCATGACGAACCTACTGTGGCGCCGATTACGCACTGGACGGGTTGGTTTTTCAACCATTGTTGTTGTTGTGTTTGATGAATTTTCCATTTCTAGAATAAAGATAAGAATTTAAGTTGATTAGATATAAATTTACCGATTTTTTCTGATACAGGGAAAGAGTTAGTAACGATATTGCGACTGATAATGTTAAGTTCTTAAATGTTTAAAAAACGTTCCACAATTGTTTTCCCGGCGTGGACTTCAGACATTTACATTCAATCTGTCATATTCAAAATGTCCACTACAGTCAAGCTACCTCCATGTTTTCTCGCAATGTGGTGTGGAAAAATTGTGGAATGTATTTATGTTTCATTTCACTTGAGATGAGTTATTGGCTTAAAGGACTTAGATCTAAACTAAAACTTAAAATAAGTCTTGGAAAGTTGTGGAATGTATCGTAGAATGAATTGTCTGCTGATCGCAAATATCGCATTGTGGAAAGTGTTCATTATTAATTTCACAGGTGAGCACTTAGTCAAATAAAAAAAAATTAAAGTCTGGAGGTATTAATTCTGGTGGTAATGACTCTAACACATTATTCGTTTCGCTAGCTAAAGCTTTAAGAGCTTTAAGAAAGTTTGAATTAAAATTGAATATTTTGTTACAGGTAGAGGCAGGTTCAACTATTTGACACATTTAAAAGCTCAACTCAAAATGGTTGACAGCGATGTCAAAGCAATGTGAGGATTTCTAAGGAATATTTGTTATTGGCTTGTAGAGAAGTTGTGATTATTCATACAAAAGCAGAAAATGAAGACGTCCTTGCTGCTCAAATCAAGAATTTGTAATTTTTTGGTTTGATTTTTAATAAAAACTTTGAATTGTTTAATACAAAACGTCCAATTTGACAGATCAGCAATCTCCACTCATATAATGGAGGTAAGGTGGAAATAGTAACAAATCGTAACTATTTGACATTTCAAAGTGAGTTTCGGAGCTCTTTTATGACGTCATATAGTTACAAATCGTAACTAATTTGGATTAAAGGAACGCCATTTTGTTGACTATTGTTAACAATTGCTGAATATGATTAGAAAAAGAACGCACCAAATACACACCTGTTTATAAACTGCCAACAAGGCGATGAGCTTCGCAAAGTTATACGCAGATTTAATTTCAAGCCAACCACCAGGCGCGTATACCAAATGTACTGATCCCCAATTAATTTGAAGGATTCGATCCTAACATTGACTAGAATCGAGATTAATGTGTTATTTCCAGTAAATCCAAGCTCGCTGCCTAAGCCTTCATTTGATTTCCAGCAACCAATACATTGATATTCTTGTGGGATTTTCACACATTTTAGTGTGGCCCGAGATATTAAACAATGAATAAAGAATAACTCTGATTAGGAAGTTTGACGGCGATAAAAGATTACTGATGACCCTTTAGTACACCAGAAGTCGTTTAGAATATCTGATGTCATACAAAGGGAAGACACCAGCGCCACCTAGCATGCAGAAATTACTTGATGGAATACAAAGATTCGCACACATGAACACAATGTATGAATCTAACTATCAACAATACACCACTATGCTTCTCAAACTGTGGATTTTTAATGTATTCGCCAGGGTTGTTAATTTTTCTAAGTTAACGAAAAGTTGAAGAGTCGAATGCTAAGTTTGTCTGCAAATAATTTCCACGATCATAAAAATAATTTGGAAACTACGTAGGTACAGGCGGTAACAAATAGGTAACTAATAAAAAGTGTTATCCACTACAGGCCTTGTAAAAACATTATTATCAAAATCAACACAGTCGTTCTGCTCTGAGAAATTAAACACTCTTTAATTATAAATAGAAAATTGAACATGAACATAAGTCTCTTAGAGACAATTAAGCCCCAAGAAAGGAAAGAATACAATTTCAGTTTAGATTTCAACCGCAAACATTGTAGCGTGTGTCCATTTGAAAATTGAGATCACATTATTTTTAGAATCTAATTGAACTTAAGTCACCTTCAACTCAAAACTGAGAGGTAACGGTTTTTTTTAAGGCATTTCAATTCTTCACATCCTCATCACCACTAAATACTATTTTTTTTTTATTTTTTACATTTCACACAAATAAATGGGCCATTGGATATTTCAAAATATATTTTCTGGAATGCAGTAAAAAAAAAACTGACAAAAAAAAATCACACTCACGACATTAACTTTAGAAAAAGAATAAAACCTTGTCAGCAGTTTCTATGAGGAAATTTCTAAATGCCTCACATTTCATGTTTGAAAAACATGACAAAAGTGTTTTCATGTTTGGACACCACTTTGGTAAAAAAAAAAAAAGAAGAAATCATTTAAATAAAAATAAAACAATATGAGAAAGGCAAAGAAAATGAGAGCGCGTGCGCTTTTAGAAAGTGTCTCCTAAATTACTCTGAAATACAACAAAGTATCGCTCTTTAAAGATCAAAAATCTAAAATAAAAAAAGTAGTGAACAAAAAACTAGAAGGACACATTTTGAAGATGGAAAAACAGAACAATTATGTTGTCATGTTTTTTAGTCATTCAATTACGCAACTTTTTTTTCTATATGATTTTTTTTTCAATGCTAAATGTTGGTTCTTTTTTTTTAACATGGTGTGAATTATATATACAAAACTAACCACACACCTTTGGTAACTTTAAAATTATAGTGATTTAAAAATATTGCACACTTCAACTTTTTTATTCAAAAACACCATATACCATCGATTTAATTAACTCTTTTTTTTTAGAACATTCGTATAAATTAACAAACAATTTTGTCAACTAGGAAACAATGTATTTCAGACAACCGTGAAACTATTCGTCTTTTCAACTCGACAAACTTTTTCGAAATGAAATACGAATCACTATGTTTTTCATACCTGAAGAATCTTTTGAGAGACTTTATTTTTGTGAGAGCTAAGATTTTGAAAGATAAAATAGTATTTTTGGGAGGATCTCGTGGGTGATGTTTTTTTGAGGAAGGCAGAAAACATGGTTTTTGCTTTCGTCATAATTGAGAGTGAAGATACATTTTATTTTAATCAAGATATTTTTGTAGACAATGTTTTATTTTTTCTTTCTACTTTTTTGTTAAAATTGTGTTTCAATAAAAATTACAGACACAATAAATTTAATTATTCAAAACTAATAGAAAACAAGATCAGTTTTTAAAGAAAGGTAAAAACTGAATGTGTCAAAAAAGTTTCTAACTGTCTAGGGAGTATTAAACTTACCTTTACTACGCAGATGAAGTAAGCTAAAAGGAGGATCAAAAAGTTCAATGTCAGACACATCGGAAGTAGCTAATTCATGGGAGTATTGTCCCCGGCACGGACAATTCTGGTCCTTGGCTACCTTTTTGAAGGTATAAAGTGACGGGCCTCAAAGTGAGTTAGTTATTCTTTGCTGACAAAATGAGACATCATGAGCGAAGAACTTTCATACCAGCAACGAGCACTTGACGTATTGGTGGACGTTGTGGAGGAAACGAGTTATGTTATCCGGTATAAGTCCAAAAATTATGAATACTTGTGCTGCTCGTTTTCTACTACACACATGCCCATTCCACACATTAATTTGAATGGAAAAGTGATTTCCAAGTGTCAAAAATTTTACGAAAATCGGGGAAGCCTTACGTAAAAAATACCATGTTGCAATAAATTGAGCACGGCCAGCTCAGCTCAGCAGCTATTGTCACGTTTAAAGAAGATACCCTAAAAACCCCGCTAAAAGGGCAATTTCATGCAAGGATACAATTGGATCACAAGGGAGGAAGGTTAGGAACCGGCCTACAACTCCTGGTACAAATAAATGCAATGAGACCAGTATATTTAGTTAGCCCCAGAAATTGGAACAATCAAAAACCGGGAGGCTTGCCGAGGCTATCTGAATTAACCTGGCAAACCTTGCAGGCGGATCGCTAGTGGGAAACGAGAATTGCAATTTGCAAGTGTTTTGATCTACCGGAAATCATAATGGCTCCGAAAAGGAAAAAAAGATTCTGCCTAGGAATTACAAGTTCCGACAGAATATTCCTATTCAAATGAGGATGGCTATAGTTCGCGTTCTTTAGTACCAGTTGTACAATCGTGGTTCAGCACTGAACCTCATTTTCAAATTCTTGATCCGTGGTTCAACTTTATTTAATCCACCGAAATCGGTGGGTTAACTCTTGAACCACCGTCTTAACTTTAATTATGTACACATGAACCAAGTTATTGATTTTAAATTTTGATCCGAGGATGAACCCCGATTGTGCAACTGGCCCGTACTGTATCAGAACGATGACAGATACAAATTTCTCGTCTAACCTATGTAAAAACCAAAGCCGGGACAGAGTTTCGACTTCTCGTCAAATAAATTGCATCTGGCGATCAACACAGGTACCAGTCGTAGAGGTTTATTAATTAAACCAAAAAAGTTCAACGTCCTTCAATCGCTCAAGGCTGGCAGCTGGACTAAAAACAATTTCACAACTTTCCAATACCATGCTTATTTCGAACATTTTACATATGTACATAATTGCTCACGTTCTCAAAAAGAAAACGAAATAAAATTTCAATCCAAAAAAACATGGTTAGCTAATTATTTTGAATGCATGAAACGTGACGTGATATATGTGAAGTGGTCGACATAAGTATGTTTTGTGTGTGTATAAATGTACTAATGTTTTCAAAACATGTCAGCATTCTTTTTATTTAATAATCCCTCGATAAATGTTTAACACCCTGATTTCAAGTCAAATATTGTGCTCGTAATGGCAATGTTGAACGAAATCCCACACTTAATATTTCAATTCTTCAACAACAACAATAATTAGTAGACAGCTTTTAAGAAAATAAGATTTTATATTACATATTTAGTTTTTAAAAATAGAATTCCAAATTTTTGTCAACTTTCAAATCCCACAACACTAAACAGTGTTTTTACTATAATTTATAGAGATTGCGCAATAAAACAATATAATTTTTAAAATCTATTTTTATTTATCAATGCAACAATCAACAATGAATCTACTTGTGGATTAAAAATGTGTTATATCCTTTCCTCAGATTGTTCAAGTCCCAAAAACGTCATCATGTTTTCTTGGTCGCCATTAAAAAACATGAATTTTGTGTTTTCTTACACATAATTTAATTTGGATACCAAACCTATCACTTGTGGGAATTTTATTTGCTCCTCAGTTCTGTGCTAAGAGCGCATGAATTTTTAAATTAAGGCCACTTGCCAACGGATGATTTTTGTTTAGAGATATGAAGATGAAGAAGATGTGAAATGTGATTGAAAAACATGCTTAGAAAAATAACACACGAGTGGGTGACAATTTTGACATTTAAGTGGGGAAGGTGTTTTTTTTTTTGTTAATAGGTATGTATTTGATTGAACAATTTGTGGGATTTTTAGAATAGTTGTCCAAGACACCAGCCAGATGACTGGACATACTCAATCAAAGGGGTCAGTCCGGGGGCGGGGGGCATCCAAAGATAGCTTTGAAAATGTTTCATTGCTAATTTTAGAGGACGATTACTGTGAACTTTGATATCCTTTGACAGATATAAGCTCTTTAAAAACATCTATCTACATATTTCTTATCCCCAATCAAAAGTATATGGTTAATCTAAAAAACTTTAAATTTATCTCCTGTCAACCTCCTTGAAAACATGAGTCTTACGAATCAAAACATACCCGTTTGATCTGCAAAGTTATATACGAGTACCTACATGTATTGCAAATGTCAATGTCATTTTTCAAAACAACATCTTGGTATTCCGTGACCTTTCAATAATCTGCTATTATTTTTATTATTTAATTTCTTAAGTGAAGAATTCATAAGTTACACAGTTGTTGTTAGATTATTTAAGAAATATTTAACAAAAAGAACACATGTCATTGTGTAATAAAACATGTGTAGTGTTCCTATTATTTTTCCTCCAAAAAAAGAAATCAGATGACTGGCCAAATACAAAGACAACATACCCCACATTTCTGTGTTTAATTTTTTGTACGAGTTGTGATTTTCCTCAATCTCTTTGCAAAAAAAAACTCCGAAAAAGTTTCCATCAGTCAAATACATTATTTTTGCTACCTTCTTCTAATTCAATAAATTATTCTATCTTTCTTTCTTAATGCCATCCCTGTACATAATATTACCCAATACAACAACCATTGTCTCTTGTATTATTAGCATTACCAAACCAACCAAATCACACACCCCGCAAACACCACAAAAATTGTTTTCAACTTTTCAAAACTGCAAAGCGCCAACAAAATTCGTTTTCGTTCGAGACAAATAACTTTTTTTATTACCAGGCAATCAGAAAAATCAGCAAGCATGCGTGTCATCAAGAGACTCGCTCTTTCATTCTCTACTCGCGCATCGCGCTATCGATACTTCTTATTTTCCTTTCATTTCATAAAGCGCCAAAGATTCCCTCATCTCTTCACTCCGACGTTCAAGAATGAAACCTGAAATAAAAAACAAAGCTGTGTGTTTGAGTTTGAAGTGGGCTTTTTAAGAGCAGCTAAAGAGGTTTTTGGCTCAGAGCACTTACCTAGTGCAACGTTGCCGAGTTTATAAGTACCAGGTGCTTAGAAATTTTAGTAGGCAAACTACCCAAGTTTGAAGTGTGCGATTGTAGCCCGCTTGAAAGCAATGAGCTGGCGAATGGCAGGCATGATAAGTTGAAGAGTGAGATAATGAAATAGTGTATGTGCAAATGTGATATGACGATTGTGTGTTTAGTGTGGAAGGAAAGTGGCAGGGGAAGTTATAGGCGAATGTGTTCGTGTTATTTCAGCATGTGGGTTTTATAGTGGGAATGGGAAGGGAAGATAGCACCACAGAAAAAGAGCTGTTGAGTGAGTGTTGAAGTTGAACTGTGATGTTGTGTTTTCTTTTTCTGCTGCCAGTGTTCCCTTTTTAGTGTAAACAAAAAACTACTTGAACGCTCAGCCATGACCTTATTTCAATGTTTGCTTGTCATCATCATCAAGCCTTGATTGTTGCTGATTTTTAAAATTTTAAAAATTACTAAAATCAACTCATTGAATTATGAAACTGTCAGATTTGTTTGCCATTTTCTTAACAACGACACCGGCGAAACTTTTTAAGTCGCGAATAGCCAATTCTTTCAAATTTCTGTCAAAATATTGTCTCGTCACTTCAACCTTCCTTAGAACCTTTTCCTAGACAATTGAGTATTTTAAGATTGTCTTATTTCATTGTGAACGCTGCGCTGCTTAAATTATCAATATTTTCTCCCAGAAAAATGAAGGGAAACTTCATAAAGGTAGCAGCTTTTGTTTTTCACTGCGAGCATTTGGCACTGACATTGACACTTCTGACATTTGTCGGAAGAGGACAATTTTATGCTGTCACACTGACTGGCCTAAATCAGTGCTAATTCAAACTTGTAAACTATGGCTTATGGTATACTACCGGATCCGGAAGTACACATTCTTATTATTTTACCACTTCATAATCATAATCATTATGTCAAGCCAAGTTCTCAGGCGTTTGATTGCACGGAGATGTTCGAAAGTTGGGATTAGGACTTGGACTTGGCCGTAAGGTGAAGCAGTTCGCTGAGCAGAACGACACAAATTCGTGTTACCATGTCGGTCAGTCAGTAGTGAACTTTCCGAAGACCTCATTTGAAAACCTTCTTGTGTCCAAAGAATTGACTTCTTCAAGATCTCATGCGGCACTCTCAAAAACATTTCTTACAGTTTTTGATATCACAAAATAACGTTGAAAGATTCTAATCTTGTACTATTTCCGTCCTCCCGGATGCCAAACCACTGATCTCCATTATAAAAAGTGTCACTTTTTTTTATAATAGAGATAACCCAAAGCCCGAAAGCCAAATACCCTGCCTAATAGTGACACTTTGTATCAGAATCAGAAGGCTTGCCTGTTCTACAAAATGAACTGTCAAAGTAGTGCGAGGTGCGACTACAGCGTTATGTCGTGGAAATGACGTGCCATCGACTCGTTCGTACGTATGAAATCACAAACCAAATTGTGGTATTAAAGGGAAAGGTGCACTATGCCACTCTCCTTTATAACTTTCTGCCTTGTCCCATCTTCATTGGAGGGAAAGAGCGCTTCGAAAAATATCCCAAGAAAAGTGAAACAAATTTCTGACAGTGTTATCAGGCGTTCAGAAAAAACAAATGGTAATTGGTATGTAGAATTGGAAGGCCAACCGGTGAATATATTTTGATATGCGAATTTGTGGTCATGGTCATGGACGTGGTGTGCAGTTTTTATACTTCCCGGCATTTTTGGTTGCCACTGAGCGCCCCGCCATGACCAAAAACCATTACCGACGACGGCAACCGGCAACGTTGCTTACGTTAGCATTGTGAGAATTATTTAAGTAGCAAAATCAACCGTAAGTTTTGTGGGTAGTGGGTAGGTATGGCAGCTTTCGCACCGGCAAGTACCGCATGGGACATTACGTTAAGCGTTGCTGCACAGCGTTACCGATATTTGGCATGGGAGTTCAGAAAATTAAGCAGTGCTTCTGCTGGCATCCGTCATCGCACATCGCTATCTGCCTGATGCTCACATTCATTCACACACACATGACGCCGCCGCGGTGCTTCGGCAATGGTTCAACTTTGGCGGGTTATTTTTTTTTTTTTGTATTGGAAAAGTGTACTATACTATACGATACGGCCGTGGCAGAGATCGCAGAGGTGCGTGGTGGTCCGTATTGTATTCCGTGCCATGTAAGGTAACACTGTGACTGTTGACTGTTTGCATTGGAGTTCGGAAACTGTGTTTTGTGTTGGTCGAATGCCACAATTCTGGTATCAGGATTTCATCGTTTTCTGTTGGATACACACATTTTGTTGTGTTTTGCTAAACAATTTGTTTTTGTTTTTGTTGAAGTTTGTTATTTTAACCGCGCAATTGAAACTATTTTGTTGTTGTCAAATCGGGCCAGCAGAATAAACAAAAACAAACTTCGAACATTATATTATAGCGGCCGGGAGGCGGTTGAATGAAAAAAATCTTGCCCGCGATATTATGTGCGTCGTTCGTCGTTGTGTTGCACGGCAAGAAAGGATGGATGTACAGCTGTTCTTGTTTCGTATGCTAGGTGATTTCTATTTCAGATATCGTAACAATGTGTTGAAATGAGATGGCATTTCATTTTAACTTGAATGAAATGGATTTTGTGTTATTGAAGAAGGGTGGTCAAATGGGGTAATATGAAAGTGGAAAGTGCTGCCACTTTCATTTAAATACATAGTTAGTTTTTTTGAGCCTTCTTTTATTGGTTTGGATAAGGCTATGATTTCATTTTTCACTTACTTCTACTTTTTAGGGAAGATGAAATTGTGTCTGACAGCTTTGGCGTTTTGTAGGTTAGTTTAGCTTTCTTTATGAATTTGAAACTGAGGCTGAAATGATTTTCTTCAAATTCTGTATAAGTATAGGTAGGTAGGTACTGACAAACAGATCCCTAGCAAATAAAGTAAACTTTTGATGGAAAACCTTTGAGAACTGCCTTTATTTTAATCTGTGAGCAGCTGAACAGGGTTTTGTTCAAATTATTAGCTAAGACTTTTTTCAAGACGTTTCTTACCGCTGAAAATAAGTGTTTGCGCTAAAAAATACAGGTTGTTTAAAAATAAGAAACATTTTGTTTCAGGTAGGTATGTGTAGGCATAAACTATAGATAGGTACAAGAGATAGTCAATAAGATAAGATAGTCGAAGATAAATTATATAATCCAATATTTGATTATGTACTGAAACTGAATAAAATTTATAAACTTTGTTTCAAAGGCATTAAGTTCGAGAACCAAATTTATGACTAATGGTTGCCTATGACGATGCTTTTCAGTTTTGGTATGATTAAAACTCTAATGCAATTCAGTTGCTGGTACCTATACAGATGCCCCTTACTTTTATTTTCAGCCCAAATACTAGAACGCAGTTAGCAATAAAATACCAAAAAAGTATGTTTTGCCTTGTGTATTTAAGTCAATTATGCACAGAAGTACTGTGAATACGTGTAACTTTAGGGGGTATGCCTTGAAAGGAACTACGAAGAGAAGACAACTACGAACAAACTACTTAATGACAAGAGTGTCAAAAAGAACTATATATTTATATTTATTATCAAAATAAAAGTATGTCAACGAAATACTTACATATTATTGGTGATAACTTAAAATAGTCAGCAAATATAGGTACCTAAAATTAATTTTAAAATTCCATCCTGACTACCTGAAGAAATGAAAAATGTATTAAAGCCGGGTTCTTGAAGTTGCCAATGCCAACTGAGAAGAATCTGTCAAGAAAACAGTCCATAAAAGCTCTCTGTGTGAGCTCTGGCTCCGCGTCCTTCTTAAATCTGAAACCAGAGATCTTTCAGCTCAATCGTGCAAATGTTAAGACTTGATTTCGATATACTATTACTCGACCTATAGAGATGATCGAGCTTCCGTTTAAGAACTATGTTGGAAACACAAAATAGCACACTCCATCTTGGCGTCTGAAAATACTTGTTAACAAAACAACCTCAGTTACAAACCTGTTCGACCTTAAAGAAGAAGCAATTATCTTTATAAATTCACACCCTCCACCGACCCTGTTTATACCTACTTTTGTTGAAATGGACAAAATTTGAAAAAGTTTATAAAACATTTCATCGCCTCAACAGAATCGTACACTTTTAGATCATAAGTAAAGGAATACGTTCTTTCTCGTCATGAAAGAAACAATTTTACTGACAAAAAAAATATATTTTTTCCGATTGAGATATTTTGTGTCGAAAAATTCAATGATTTAGAAAAATCCATTTGAAAAAAACTGAAATAGAAGTGAGAAAATATTTATAGTGCATTATTTAAAGTTATATTGATCGTCCTTAAAAGCATGCGAAACCCATCGCGTTGCTAGAAAAAAGAAAATGTATTTTTTCTTTTGTACCAACCTATATCTTGTATTGTTGTTATTATGCACTACAATATTATTCCGCACAAATAAACAATATTCAATGTAAATAGTTAAAGTTTCACGCTCTTATATTATATCACATAGAATTGGAAAGAAAGGTACATTTACATTTCTTCTCCTTTGACGTCACAGCGACTGATCAAAACTATAACAACTTATGGTGATCTAGACTTCAAAAAATTTCCGGTTGCATGGAAAACAAAAAGAGATCGACTTTGTTTTTGTTATTGTGTGTGCCATTAACAGCTAAAATGATGACCCAC
The DNA here is from genome assembly GCA_916050605.2 of Platycheirus albimanus. Lineage (NCBI taxonomy): Eukaryota > Metazoa > Arthropoda > Insecta > Diptera > Syrphidae > Platycheirus > Platycheirus albimanus. The sequence goes on along the minus strand of OU696698.1, from coordinate 13,217,944 downwards.
TTCTTCGTCTGAATGAAATGCAACAATAACATCTTTGACGGAATGCATGCCTGTAGCTTTTCTTGAACAAATCTTCAATTTTGATAAATTCTCCATCATCGGATGATATTAAAAAATAGTTAATGGTTGCTCCTCCATGCTTAAATAAATTATAAAATATTATCTTGCGAAAAGATGTGCTTCTTTCCAGCTGACGTTTAGGAATGTGTGTGCGTGAAAATATCTGTAAGTCTGGCTCTGAAAATTGATTCGCAAAAAGTGATCTAGATTCAATCTGAGATCAAAACTTGATAGCTTCTTTGGCTTCATAGAAAATGAAAAATGCTCAAGATCAAATTGAGAGGCATATTTTGGTTTCATGGAATTTAATATTAGCTTGGAGCGGAATAGGTTTTGTAATCTTTTATTCCTTCGCCAAACAATGATGATGCCCGTTAAATCGATTTATGCAGGTAGCCATGTTTCGACTTCTCTTTAAGATATGATATCATTGAAAAAATCTTTTATATAAAATAATGAAACGTCATAAGAATTTCCCATATCGTGAAACATGAGCTTCACAAATTCAGCAAAATAACCAACCAACTACTTTGACTTTTACCGGTGCCCTCATGGACTATGCCTTTGCCTTTGCTCCCAACCCAGATATTATAGGGAAGCCAACAACAACAATATATCCTTCGAAACCCTTTTTTAAATGCCATTTTTCACTCTAAAGTACGCTTCCTACACAATATTTTGTTCATCCAAGGATTGTATGAATCTTCAATAATTATCTCACCTTTTATAATCGATATAAATAAGTTACATCGTATAACCAATACACAAAACTCCCTCTATCGTCCAAGGGTTATAATTATAATAATTGATAGCTAACAGGTGCATAATCATTTTTCGCGCCAAACTAATTCGAATTCGAAATCAAGAAAGTGGCATCACTTCTAACAAAATTAAAGCGCAGCGCCACATTGACTCATAGATTGACATGTAAGCGGAAATTCTAGAACCAAACCAAAAACGTGATTAGATATTTTCACTCACATAATAATTTATTAAATTCCATTTCAATCAATTAATAATATTATTTATTATCATCTTTTCTTTCTTAAGTTGCAGCATTCTTTGAAACGCCTATAAAATAAACCCCGACGATTGTGAGAACAAGTGCAATATTATCAGTCACCTAAAAATCCAGAGAAAAATGTGCTTTAAATTTTACCATAATGGCGCATTAATATAGAGCTACATATAATTTAAAATTACATCTGTAACTGTAGTTAAAAAAAATTCAATATTTTCAATCAAAACTCCCATTCACCGCTCGAAAACAACATTCAAATCTATCGCAGAAAACAAATTTTAATTATAATCGCTCATGCCAGGGCGGTTCCATATCACAATCCAATCCAAATCCACATCCACAACAAGAAAACATGCTTCAGATTCAGATACTTGAATGTTCAATGCACGATACACGACATCTTCATCCCTCCTTTCCGAACCCCTTCGACAACGAAGAAATCAGCTGCTTGGAACAGCCAGCACCAGCAGCTATGCACGATGCCGCCAAGAATCGAGATTATTGTTTTGGTTCATTATAGAATCCGACAACATTGGCGCGGTGTTGTACCAGGGCGCGCGTCAATTCCCAGGCTAACAGGCAAAACAGTAGGCAAACAGTGTTTGAAAAATGCCATTCGATGATTTTTCGTGCGGCTCTTGGTTTGTGCTGAAACATTCATACAAAGAAAGAGATGGGCTGTGTTGTGAGTAAGGTAAGAGCGAGCAAGCGTGTTGCTGTTGGTTGCGTATGTGTGTGTGGCGAGGTGAACTACTAAATGAAAAGTTGAGAAAAAGTGTTGCCGTGCTGCACAAAATTGACAGCACGATTAAGTACTGAGAAAATAGTATTGGGAATAATGATTTAAAGTAAGTGCAATTTTGTTTTCATTAATTTATTGGTTTAAATTTGATGGCATTTGTAGAGAAATGCTAAAAAAATTAATAGTTTTATATCAAATTCACACGATTTATAAGAAATTAAAATAAATTGAATGTTTGCATTTATAGCAATTCATAGGTAGGTAGGTACCTATTATGGGAATGTAATGGGGAAACATACGGTGACCATTAGTTCGTCAATAATATTTAAGGGCATGATTCTTGGGTACCTATTTATTGTAAGAAAGAATTGTTCTACAGAGGGCAAGCAATTTTTTTGTAGGTTTTCCCACGTACATGGAATAGGTATTTATGGGGTTTCACACAAGCTTGTAATTGATTTGTATTTATATTATTGTGTCCTACCTCTGCTATAAGCTATTACCTAACCTAGTACCTAGTAGTAGTATGAATAGAAAGTAATTTGTGTTACAATAAGTTGGTACTAGGTGCCGCTGCTATCTTCAGATTTCATTGTATAAAGTTATTAGCAACGAAGTTGAAGTTGAGGCACTAGAGGGCGACGCAGTCAATCAAATTAAAATTATTCTCTTTCATCGTTTAAAATTGGCATAAAAGTCATTTTTTTCTTTGTTGTCACTCAAAGAAAATAAAGACGTTCTTGCTGCTCAAATAGAGAATTTGTAATGGTTTGGTTTGATTTTTAATAAATACTGAATTGTTTAATAGTAAAACGTCCAATTTGACAGATCAACAATCTCAACTCATATCATGGAGGTGAATTGGAAATAGTAACAAATCGTTACTATTTGACACTTCAACGTGAGTTTAGGAACGCTGTTATGACGCCATATAGTTAAAAATTGTAACTGATTGTCTTGAATGGAACGCCTTTTTGTTGACTATTGTAACAATATTGTTGACTATGGTGAGAAAAAGAACGCAGTCATTGTATATAACGGGTGATTTTTTAAGAGGTTTAGAACTTAAAAAAAAAAAAAAAACATAAAATTCAAAAAAATGAATGAAATGTTTATTTGAATTGATAGTTTGAACCTTGCAATTTAATGTTTAAAGATAATTTCATGCAAATGTTGACCGCGGCTGCGTCTCAGGTAGCCCATCCGCTGAGTCCAATTTTGGCATACTCTTTCACACATATCGGCCGGTATCTCACGAATGAATGCATGGATGTTGGCTTCCAGTGCGTCAATCGAAGCGGGCTTGTCCCTATAGACATTAGCCTTGACATACCCCCACAAAAAATAGTCTAATGGTGTCAAATCGCACGATCTAGGCGGCCAATTGACCGGCCCGAAACGTGAAATTAACTGTTCACCAAACTCGCCTCGCAATTGCGCCATTGTTTCGCGTGCTGTGTGGCATATGGCACCGTCTTGTTGAAACCACATATCATGCAAGTCAAGAACTTCCATTTCGGGCAAAAAAAGTTTGTTATCATCGCTCGGTAGCGTTCACCATTGACAGTAACGCTGCGATTCGCATCATCTTTGAAGAAATATGGCCCAATAATGCCGCCGCGCCGGCCCATAAACCGCACCAAACAGTGGCTTTTTCGGGATGCATTGGTAGCTGTTGCAATGCTTCTGGCTGATCTTCACTCCAAATGCGGCAATTTTGCTTATTTACGTACCCATTCAACCAAAAATGAGCCTCATCGCTGAACACAATTTTAATTTAATTAAAATGGAAGCAGCGCGCGATGAACATTTCGAACCGAGCACGAATTTTGATAGTAAAATTCAATAATTTGCAAGCGTTGTTCATTTGTAAGACGATCCATGGTTAAATTGCAAACCAAACTGAAGCTGTTTGACAGTGACACAAGGTACTAAACACACGTCAGCTGTCAAAACCAGTGTTGCCAAAACCAAACCAGCTAAAAAATCACCCGTTATAAACTATAGTACTCCTTACCTAATAAGCTTAATTTTAGGTGTGCCATCTATGGAAGAAGTTCACAAGCACTTGGTTGGACAGTTTGCACTGGTTTTTTTTTTTTATAAAAAAGTTTAAAAAAAAAAACAGAACATTTCACAGGCTACGCTCAAAAATACACTTAGTGTTTAATACGGTTAAGCTGCAGTTTTCCCTTTTCCGTTTTTTTCCACAACTTTCGTGTGTCAAAATTTTAGCCAAGACACTAAGCAACACTTAAAGAAAAAATGTGAAAGTCAAAAATATTGCTGTTTTCATTCAAAATAATCGGAGTTTAGTAGAAGCGTTTTTAATTCCAATCAAAATGCATCACGGATCGAAATATCAGGATATTAAAATCTTTGTGAATTTTAATTATTTTAAAATAACTATCAGAAGAACCTAAATACTTACTTTACTTTTTTGTTAGAGCTAGAAAGTGTGATGGTGCTCCTGAGCCTGAGCCTCACTTATAATTCCCCCACAGCTTGCTCGATCTTAAGCCTGCCGTCTCAAATATCGCACTCCAATTAGTCGGAGATCTGCATACCCATTCGCTTTATCGAAGATGAGGTCTACCTTGGCTTCTGATTAAGAAAATTTTGTTCTGCCATCTTAACCTTTGAATACGAAATTTTCTGCACACTTTAAGTTCGTTGTATCTTAACATCTGGCAAAGAAGATACAACGATTAAAATAACAAAATATTGTATTGCAAAATATCTTTTAAGGTAGTTCCACACTATCCCACAGTGTAATACGACATGTCAAATATGTGTGATGAAACAGATGTATAATAGTGTGGAAACAGAATATGACAGCACAGATCTCATTAAATTTGACATGTGTTTAGATCTGAAATATTTTTTTAGGATTGAATGTAAAACCATCACACATTCCTTCACACTTGTTTTTGACATGTCGTACTACACTGTGGGGTAGTGCCTATAGTGTGGAACTACCTTTAGAGGTAAATGAGAGGGTGTAACTTATAAGAAACCTGGGGTGGAATCGGCTAAGGTGATTTGTGATAAGTGATAGTCACAATCAACAACTTTCGTCTGGCTTAGGTGATGTCACAAAAATGTGATTGTCACTTATACCAAAACACCTTAGCCGATTCCACCCCTGCTCTATGGGAGATACTGTTTCTGACAATAAAAGCAGACTATACCTACATTCACTAGGATTTAAAAAAAATTCCCTGAAAACTGTTAGGGAGAAATTCATCATGGGGGAAATTCTGCTTCCCCAACAAATTTGAAACGGCACACCGACCGAGAATTATAAAGGGTTTTCCAATAAGAGGTGTTATTTTCAATAGCCCTCTACTCTCTAATTTTTTGACATTTGACAAGTAAAAATTACGCCATTAACAAATACGTATACGCTTTAACAACGCATTAAAATAATCAAAATTCACATTAAAAATGGTGAAGACTTGGCAGAGACGGTTAGTAAAACTAAAACATTTTTTGGTCGTCGTGAAGGATCTTGTCGGACCGCAATTCAGAAATTGGTGGAATAATTTGAGCTTTTGGGACAAGCTAGCGATGTGAAGGATAAAACCCGTGCACGTCGCCCAAGAACAACTGAGAATATTGCTGCTGTAGCCTAAAGTGTTGAAGAAAACCTAGGTTTGTCCATTCCTCGTCGTTCTTTCGAATTGCTGGGCATTCCACAAACGTCATTACACCGTATTTTGCATAAAGACTTGGCCCTTAAGGCTTATTAAGTTCAGTTAACTCAACAACTCAAGCCGGCCGATCTTTGCTGATTGGGTCCTTGAAGGTCATGAAAATGATACGAAATTTCACCGAATAATCATCTTGTCGCGGCCACCACCTCGGTGGCTACGTCAACAAGCGAAATTGTCGCATCTGGGGTTCGGAAAACCCAAGATTTATTGTTGAAAAGCCTCTCCATCCTCAACGATTAACTGTTTGGTGCGATTTATGGTCCTACCGAGAAATGATTAATAATAATTGTTTTTGGCCGGAATGGGATGGTATTGATCTGCACAACGTTTACTTTCAACAAGATAGCGCTATGTGCCACACAAGCAACAAAACCATCGCTCTTTTACGGTAAAAGTTTCCGAAGCGTGTTATCTCAGGAAGAAGTGATTACAGTTGGCCACCGAGATTTTGTGATTTAAATCCTTGCGACTTCACTTGAAAGATAACGTCTACGGCAACAGCCCAGCGTCGATTCAATACCTTAAAGATGGAGTTCGTGAAGCTATTGAGGGCATACAGCAAAAACTTTGCGGTTTCGTGATGGAAAGTTTCATGAAAAGGATATTGTTGTGTAAGCGTTGCCGTGGCGGCCATTTGGCTGATATTGTTTTGCATTATTAAACATCCGATCATTTGTCACAAATAATGTCATTCTTCTTTGAATATTAAAATAACACCTCTTATTGGAAAACCCTGTATTTTTTTGAATTTTGACAGTTTTGCATAAATAATGATTTTATAAAAAGTACTTATATAGTTGGAGTAGTAGTTTTATAGTAAGGAAACAAACATGTAAATCATAATGTCCTTCCTCCCAAATTTTGTTATGAGATAAATTAGCAAGTTGATTTTTGTACCACCCTGTACTGAAAAGTGCTGCTCGCGCCTAAGAGTATAGCGAGAGCATTATCTTTGTTTTATTCAATTTAACACACAAATACACAAGATGGCGCTTTTTAATTTTAAATGTCTATGGTTTGCTTTAAAGAGTACCATGATTTTCGAGGGCTCATTTTAAATGAACCTTTTTTTAAATAATTGAAAAAAATATCCGCTGAATTCAAACATTCAATAAATTACATTTTTATTCGAAGACAATAATTTGTTTATTCTTAACAAAACAAGGAAATGTATTTTTGTCCTTTCCAATAGTCCTTCAAAGACTCAATTGAACATATGTTTTCATTTTATTAATATACATTGTGCAATTAAATGTCACCTTATAACTTAGGAGGCAGTAAATCTTCAGCAGTTCGTTACCAAAAAAAAAGTATTTACCTACCACGAACAGTGTTATTGTTTTAAAATTGCTCTTTTTAAGTCCTTTGTTTATATTTTCTCACCCCTAATTCTACAAAAACTCTTATTTTTAGTCCTGTTTTGATTTCAATCAACCCTAAAAACGACGGCACAGACACACGAAAAATGTTTTAATACCCAGATGTCCCGATTTTATCAAGCGTTCTATTTACTCGAACAACGAACAAGTGCGCAACCTTAGCACTCCTTGGCTCCCTATACAACCGAACGAACCGTTGATGTTTCCTACCTTCCGGTTGTCCTTAAAAATTTGTTCAAGAATAAAAAAGAGGAACAACTCTACTAGCTTAAGGCAGAGGGTGCATTGAGTGTATTTCTGCTGGATTCGTGCCGGAAACACGCGTTGTATGACTTAATTTCTCAACCCTTTGAACTGGAACAAGAATTTTTGTTTTGTCTTGTTTTTTTCTTTAACAAGAAAGAAAGGATCCCGATTCTAATCTAAACAAATTGTCATATGGAAAGGTGTGTTTTTGGTTGTATAGTCGGTCTGGTCTGGTTGTTTTGGAAGCACGTGCGTGCCACCGGTACAAGGTTGTCAGCACGTCATAATATGAAGGAGGGGAGGTTAAGATGCATTTATTTAGATAAATTTGTTTAGAGACAACTGCTTCGAATGCCTTTTTTTCATCTAAAGGATGACGTACGTTGCTTAGGGATCTATTTTTTGAAGCAGTTCTCTTTCAGTACCTTTACAGGGTGTTTCAGTTGATTTTGGCCGTAGTTTTGTTGCTGGGTCCTTTCTCATCGAATCTAGTGCCATCCACAATTAGTTAAAAGATATACGGAATAAAATAAAATGCACGACTGGGTCGCACGAACTTGCTCTTATGATAAGCAATTGCGTAGTGGCGCATATATGGATATTAAAAAAAATTAAATAATTTCGAAAATTCTTTTATTTTTTAAATTAGTTTAAGAGTTTTCTCGGAAAAACTAAGTATGCAATAAAATTTCAAAGCTATACGTCAATCTAGGAAAAAAATATTGAAAATCGTTGGACCAGTTTTTTTTTTTAAAAGGTTATTTTTGAAAAACTTTTTCAAAAAATATTTTGAAATTTATTTGAGTATGCAAATATATGGCAATCTGTAGTTTACATTTGAAAAATAATTTAAAAAAAAAATCAATGTACTCGTTTCCAACATATTTCGAAAACCAAAAATTTTTTTGAAAAAATTATAAAAAATCAAAAAAAAAAAGTTTTTTGAAATGCCATATTAATAAAATTGCGAATGACTTCCTGTGGCCAAAATTTTATTGAAATCGAATGTATAGTTTACGAGAAAATTTGATTTGAAAATACTATTTCTATGAGAGGTACCGTTATTAGACAAATTTTGAAAAAAAATTTCCAACCGAAAGATAGATTTTCTTGCAAAAATAGCATTCTGAAAGTTTTATCAAAATCGTTAGAGCCGTTTTTGAGAAAATTAATTTTTGTCTTCAAGATTGTATGGCAGGTGCCGTTATTTTTGGACCTAGATCAAAAATAAAAAATACATTCCGAGGGACGGCCAAATAAATCCTAAATACCAAATTTGAAGCAAATCGGCCCACCCGTTTAGCCTCCAGAGGCGCGAACAGACAGACAGACAGACAGACAGACAGACAGACAGACAGACGGACGGAATTCCCAGACCCACTTTTTTCGACTTCTCCATCATCGTAATGTCATGTGTGATTGTTATCTCAAATTTTTTTTTCTGCACGAATCCATAACTTGCCTTATAGTACCTATAATCGCAAGTAAAAATATAGAGGATCCTGTCAGATGCAGGGATTGTCAATAGCACTGTATTCAGAATCCATAGTACTCTTTAAGGTGGTGTTTTACTGGGTCGCCTCAGAATTCTTTGCTAATAGCTAATATTTAACACGTAGAGCAGATAGCAGCGACACCTACAATGCAAGAATAAAGGCTAATAAAACAGCTCGATTGAATATAGAGTCCACCATTAAAAAAAAAAAAACACTAACCTCAACTTCAGGGTCTTCGATTTTTTTATTGTCTAAAGTAAGGAGGGATTAAGGTGAGTTTGATTTGATTTCCTTCTCCACATTCCTATAAGAAACACCCTATCTCGAACTGTCATGTCATAAAGACAACCATTTTTTTTTTTTTTTGAAAACATAAACAAAACTATCAAAAGGAACGTTATCGATAGTTGTCATCTCCAGCAGCAGCAGTTGTTGGTTGATGCTTCAAACTTCAATATGCTTCAATCTTCAAATAGACGGAACAATATGTGTCGAGGAAAGGGGTTCTTATAAATATGTAGTTCCTATTTCCAAAGCAACCGGAATTCGAACTTCAATCGGCTCATTAGTGCTCCTAATGTGCTGCTTTCGTTTTGATGACTTATTTCGGATGCTGCGGCTGCGGTAGCTTATAGCGACGTCATTTGAACATTGATGCACCTTTAAGGGGATAGATGGGATGATAGAAAAATGGGTTACACCTGCTATCGCGTAGACTGCGAGCGTAGACCAGAAGCAGCAGCAGTTCCAACGAAGAATTGGTTTTTTAATTTCTAGTTGTCATAGGAAAGAGCTGCGGTTGTTTTGGGGTGATGTGATATGTATCTCTTGAAACGTGCAGATGAGTGGGTTTAATATTTGATTTTTTTAGATGTTTTTTACGACCACATTTGGTTTGGTTGACAGAAATAGATAATTAATTGGAACGCTGTTCCCTGTTCCTGTTTATGTTAAGAAATATGTAAACACTAATGGGTTATTTATGGTTGCACGTTTGTTCTCATTAAAAAAGGATTGCTCTATTTGGAATGTTAATGTATTCCGAGGGAAAAGTTGGCTTGGGAGAGAAAAGGGAACTAAAATAGGTCATTTGACATTTAAAAACTCAGTTTTTTTAAGGTTTTTATTATGAATGACAATTGAAACGTCATTTTCTTCAGGAGGAAGAAAAAGTGTTAAAGTCAAAATTCCCACTGGATCTCTAGAAACGAATGGGGAAAAGAATGCTACATCACTCAAAGTGAAGACTCCCTAATTCACTATAAATAAATGGACTTCACTGAAATAAAGACCTGAAGAGACGCCGACATAAGACTGTTCGCAGGCTCCAGCTCAGCTATCAAAAACCAAGTCAAACTGATTTTTCAAAAAAAAAAAAAAACCGGAATTCACCAACGTTTATCAGGACGCAGAACTTTCCCTTATTGAAATAAAATGCACGACTGGGTCGCACGAACTTGCTCTAATGAGTGACAGTGGTTTAGGGGCTTGAGATTTTGATAAAAATAAATTTTTCAAAATTCTTAAATAAATACTTAAACTAATTTAAGCTGAAAAGTTTTTTTTGAAAAACTTTTTGAAAAAAATTTTCAAAAAAAATTCAAAAACGCCAATTCATAGGTATTCAGCAAATACATTTATTTAAAATTTTTAGAAAAAAATTTAATAAGCAGTTTTCAAAATATTAATTTTTTAAATTTTTTTTAAAAAAATGCTTTTAAAAATACAAAAAAATATTTTTCAAAAATATTGGTATGCAATAAAAATTGAGCTACCTACAGCTATATGTGTGTGAAATTTCGAAAGAATCGGTTGAGTCGTTTTCGAGATAGTCGAAAGCAAAAAAAAAACGGTCCTATGGAAAGTACCGTTCTTAGCCATTTTTTAAAACTTTTTTTTCAGCCATATGATTGGTCGTACCTAAAAGCAACACTGATTTTCGAAATCGTTAGAGCCGTTTTTGAGAAAAATAAGCTTTAACGTAACGGTTGTATTGCAGGTACCGTTATTTTTGAGCTAAAAAAAAAATTTCAATTTCCCCTCTGTACAATATGTACCTAAAAAAGTCTATATACCAAGTTTGAAGCAATTCGGCCCACCCGTTTGGGCTGTAGGTCTCTATACATACAGACAGACAGACAGACATACAGACGGACAGAATTTTTAGACCATCTTTTTTCGTCTTCGCTATCATCGTAATGTCATGTTTGATTGTTATCTCAAAACTTTTTTTTTCGACGAATGCATAACTTGCCTTATAGTACCTATAATCGCAAGTTGGGGGTATGGTTTAAGAGCAAATCCTTGCGCGAACCTATCCATTTGTTAGGTTTTGACAGTTGGTTCGAGCTCATTTTGATTTTTTATATTTTGCAGACAAAAGTTGTCGGCAGGAACTTCTGGGCCGATCTCGATCATATTGAACATGCTCCGAACATCCTCAGAACCGATGTCTATTTTTTTTTTTTTTTTTGCTTTGAATACTTTTTGAAACCCATTCATCATAATTTTTAACTACTTAACTACGTAGAGAATGTGCGTACTTTTTGTATGATTTATGGTGTCAGTAGTTGACAGTAGTTAGTAGCGACAATTAGTGACACAAAATGGCGACTTCACACTATATTCCAGCTCACCTTTTGTCAGTACCTATACTTTCATGTCGATGGTATGTGTAGCATCTTAGTAATAGTGCTCATCCCATTTGTAATGAGATCACTAATGGTGCTCTGAACGAAGCCAATCCTTATTGATAGCAAAAACTTGCGAGCAACCAAGGTTGTCTCTTTAACACCTTGCACTCCTTGACAGAAGCAACACAAAACTGTCGCAACTTTGTTGCTAGGTGAGCGACAGTGCTTAATGCCATTTTTTATCACTACCCAAAAAGACCTTCCAAGCCATTAACGACTGACCATAAGCATTTCCTCAAGTTTAATAGATATTTTTATCAATAAAATAGTCAATTAAAATGTCATTCGCAGACTCCTTTTTTAAAAGCTGCACAAACTGCAGCCATCTGTTCCATTGGAGTGGACGTCTTTGTCAAGTTCATTCAATCGAAAGCGAATTGTCACAATATTCACACCTTTTCCAACCAACTTCAGAGATCCTGTACATAAGTTTCGATACAATGTAACCAAAGTCCACTTAAGCTAAAAGTGTCTACACGCCACCATCGGTGAACTAACCAATACCACTCACTCCATCCACAACTTAAATATGGGTCAGGAAAAAAAAATTGAGAGTAGACATCTTTCGCCTGACTCATCTCATCGTCCTTCTTTTTTATCTGCGAATGGGACTGCAAGCAACAAGGAGTATAGAGTATCCGTGCCAATTTTATTTCATCATATTATTATTGGCCATCATTCGTCCTTAATTGTCTACACACATGCGACAAAACAGCTGTGTGGCTTTTATGCATCAGCATGATGCCAGCAGCAGGAGTTCCTTCCTGGAATGGTTGTTGTTATGTTATATGTTCCTTGCAGGCCATAAAATATTTTGCCAGCTTCTTGTGATAGCCACAATTCATTTGTGATGCCTGCTTGCTGCTTCACATACTGTGCCACCAGCCAGCACCACCACCTGACCCAGAACTAGGTATGGATCTGTTCTCGGTTCTATTATGTTGGCCTCGACTCGAGATAAAAATGTTAATGATAGCGTTTGGCCTGATGGCAGTCGGTTGGTCTGGTCTGGTCTGGACGGTGGTGGTGGCGGTCGGTGGTGCTGGTGCTAGTGCTTGCTGTGTGCGGTGACTCTTCAAACAGACGCACACGAAATTATTACAAAAATGTGGTCTGGCCATTATCTGCTGTTTGACTGCACCTGATAATGTGGAAATATCTTTGTCTGCCCTGCCGATGCGATGGTCGTAAGGGTTGAAGTTCTTTTTTTGTTTGAAAAATAAAAAGGACCAACCTTCAAATTTTATTTAAAATTCTTTTTTTCTAGGTCTGCTTACTTCTGGCTGACTTGTGCCTCTGTTTTGTAACAGGTGAAGCACAGGACATGCCCCTTTTTTGATTTAGACATTTTGCACACTTTGTCATAGGGTGTGCTTTTATTTATAAGACAATTGTAACAAATAGTTAAAAATCCTAACTTTGACATAACGAGAGTACTTTTCTTTTCGTTTTTGACACCGCGGAGCTGTCAAACAGTTTTGATGAACAATATCAGCCATTTATTCTTTCAAAGCATGGTCAGAGCTCGCTCTATAAGATCAGAATAAATGTTTGGGACAGGCATAGAGAAGGTAACGTCAGATTGACAAGTGAATAAAATAAAACGAAGAACGAGACTGGATAGAAACAATGTAACTTTTATGACATATGTCAGAAGGTTGACTTGGATATTTGACAGCTCAGAGTCTGAGTGTCTTGTACCAAATCATGCAGTGCATGTTATGCATCCGATAGTATGCTTATTTGTTCAATTTCTTGAAATGTGTGCATGTGCACTTACCCTAAGGATCATTGAGAAAAGATTTTCCAGTGATTTTATTAAAAGGATTAAATCGATTTTACGAGCTTATTTATTGTAAAAAAAATTAAACTCATATCATAAGGATTGAAAGGACCTTAGTGCCCAATAACACCTATACAACATTGCAGCTTTTATGTTTGTTTTTATCATTGCCTCTTTTGTGCGCCATAATGATATTATCTAATGGAGAGATACTTTTTGGTATCAAGGCACGTTTTGCCACGTGACACGCTTAGACACACGTGAATAAGGATGGTCACATCGAAATGCCTGCTGTTTTGTGAATGGCCTTCATTTAGTTAAGTCTCCCAGAATAGGCAGATGATTAGATGTATCAAGATGAAATGATACTTGCATAATAATAATATACATTACCTTTTGTTGTTGAAGATTCGAGTTAAATTAAATGGAATTGAGGACAACTATTCTATTGAGAATTGTTATGTCAAATTGAGACATAATAGATTTTTGTCGATGGATTTATGGGGCGATAAATTTGTCTGTGTTACAAATATTTTTGTGTAAAGGTTAGTTTTGTTGATGTTTTTATTATTTTTCTTAATACATATAATCATTTTAAGATGGACAAATTGATATTCACTTAATAAGTTAAGTAATGATTTAATTTTCGTACTTATACGGGTGCACACATGCGTACATTTACATGCGCCAGTAAAGTTGGCTTACATGATTTTTTCCAACTGACGCGTAAGGGTGAGCTAACACCTGCCAATTTGTCTGAAGGCTGCCCTTTTCCCCGGAAATTCGTGAATGTGTTTGCCCGGTTATTTTCGTCGTACTATACGTTTCCATAACCGATGAAACAGGACCATTATTTGCAACTCTTCTTTCTCAATTGACATTTAACCATCTAAAAAACTGTTTCCACTTGCTGGAAATTTCAACGAAATATACCAGTCTTGGCACAAATTATATATAAATTCGTTGAAATTTGCTTTAACGGAAAGGGCCTGAGTTAGGTATATCAAACTGTCAAACAAAAACATAATGTTCTTTTCATTTGAAAGAAGATTTGACATTTCGATAACGATTTGTGATCTTATAACTTTTCTTTGTTTAATGACAGTATTTAAAACCTTTCAATATAATGGGTGTTTAAATTGGGATTTCAAGGTTTATATTTTGAGACATAGACAAAGAACATGCCATCATTGTATATGAAATCTATAGTAGTATGGATAGCAGGATCGACTGTGGCGACACCGTGAGCCACCAAACCTTTTTTTCAAATTTCTCGTTTTGGAGAGAAAATGTAGGTGGATAGGTTTAAATATGTGATAATTATCAGCGACATCTATGTGTTTCCAAACCCCGTTATCTCTTACTCGTTCCGCAGACTACTATAGATTTCATATACAATGATGCCATCTTAGTTAGTTGTAGTGCGTTCTTTATTACTAAATTTGTCAACAATAACAATAGTTACGTTTTATTGTTCTTATTCAAAGTTGAAGTGTCATAATTGTATGATAGTATCCAGTTCAACTCCACGATGTGAATTGGAATTGTTGGACTATTCCGAAGGTTGCTTCACGAAGGCGTCGTTTCGCTGCATCCCTTCTGGGAATCGCAGTTGATTTATTGGCGAAGTGTTTGTTTGCTTTCTTCAGTTGTTGACCAATCTATTGCAATGGTTGATTGAAATTTGTTGTTCATTGAAATTTCCGTTTGATGGACTACAACTTTGTCGTTCCGAAATGAAAGTATAAACATTCCTCACAATATTTAATGTGACATTCCAGAACTTTAACTCTGACATAACAACCATCTGAAGAAAAAGAACGACTGGCTTCAATCACTGCGATGTCAGCGGTTTGTTGTCAAAATGACATCAGAAAAACATAAGTAATAATGTGGATTTCACACATCATCGTCTAATCTAAGTATAAATGTAATGACATAGTTTCTAAAAAAAAGACAACAGCGCCCCCTACTTGACTGTTAATTTGAGTCTATAGTAAAACATTTAAGAACCCCTGTTTGTGACAGATACTGACAGATTTATGTTACCACAGCTATATCTTGGAAACTAAGAACACTTCCTTTCTTGTGCTTCCCTTGAATCCTTCACATCTTGTCCATATTCTCGAAGAAGAAGAAAATATGAATTTTATTGCCACAAACTTAATTGCTTAAACATTTGTGGTGCAATTATTCCGTCAACTGGAATAGCTTTGTCCCATTAGGTGCAGTCAATTATAGTTGTCCCATAACAATCTCACTGGATCTGCGCCAAGGGATTTAATAAAAATTATGACAGCTATTCCAAATAAATCAAAAATATAGCAAAGACTCGGTATAACCTCAACTGTTGGTGTAAATGAGTCTCGCTGATGGTAGCGCGGAAGCATTATTATTATCGGTGAGTGGATAATAATTTAAGTTCTGCGAACACACCCCCGCATTACAAAAAAATGAAAAAAGAATTCATGACATTTGGCGGACAAAACGCTTTCAGATCGCATCGTCGACATCGCAGCTGATGAAGATGATCAGTGATCCCGAGTCCCGACCAATGATGATGGCTATGATGGGGTGTTGATGGGATATTTTGCCAATTGAATGGAAAAGCCGAATATTTTATTTGTCATGGCTCGGTGAACACTTAATGAAACAAAGAAATCATTATTGTCATTTCACACTTCTGTTCTGCTGGCGGGAATATACATTTCCTCGAGGTAAATTTTTCCGTCTGTCTGGTTATTTTTAAATAAAAGTTTTATTTTTATATCGTTTAAAATTTTAAAAGAGGAATGAGTTCTGGGGCATGGGTTAATAAGATGCGAGATTGTATGTGGCACATTCAATTTGCTTAATTAATGGGATGGAGTTTTTCGATGTTTTTACGAAATTAATATGGCACGGCCATGAAAGATGCAGAAGAAGCTATTAAGAGTGTAGTTTAAAGTGCCTATTTTGGCTAAATTTAACGTTATGAAGTAAAGGTATAAAAACAATAGACATGACATTAAGTGAGTTGTCAAATTAGAGAACACGAACAAGAGAGCAACGTCGCAGACGAACATTTGACAGTTCTAATGCTAAGTCGACACTAGCGACATCTTTTTGATTTGAGTGCCTGTCCGCTAGATATGTCCAAACCAGAAAAATGAAGTTGCAAAGATGCGAAAACGGTTTGAAATCATTTTTGCTGGGAAGTGAGACACCAACCTCAATGTCAAGCTGTCAACTTTTCATCTTTTAAATTCGGAGAAGCGTATTTGACGTCCACAGTCTCATCTGCTGGTATAGACTGTATAGGATCTGGCAAAGGAATTCGTGTGATATAACACTTTAAGATTTCTTCTTTTGGCCCTGTTTTAATTTGATGTCCTAAAAGTTAAAACCAACGGCGGAAATTTGAAACATTTTATATTTTATACTTAATGAGGTATAAGACAACCCTAAAATCCTGTATTTTATTTTATAAAAGACACTCCTCATTCCCTAATCCTTTCAGCGATTCTCCAAGCCCCTTTAATCCGGGTTAAGCAAAAAAATCAACGACAATGTAAAACTGCAAACTCAATCACCTCATTAGTTCCAATGCTTGCTCCATTCCAATCAATTGAGTCATTTGGTTCTTGGCTGCCTTCAATTAAGCAAAGACACACCAGCCCAACAAATCAAGTTGACATTTCCCTCAAAACAGCTTGTAAATAAAATGGTATACAAAAAAAAAATCTCTAACCACCCGAAGCATCCGGTATGAGAAATGATTCTTCCATAAATCTGTTTCTTCAAAAAAGGGAAAAAAAAAAAAAACATAGATGTGCTTGACAACGTTCGTGTTTCGTGTGTTGCATATGCCACGGGAACAAAGTGTCGGCCATTCCCGAACCGTCGCATCCAACTTCCCCATCGCGACCCCAACAAAATGTCAGTTCAAAGTCCAAAAATATACCATCACCCAGAAGAATCCGCTTCCTCTGGAGTGTGTATTTGCGCTCCTGATGGCTTAGTTCCGTGCCGCCAACGTCAGTCCGTCACCAGTCTTCCTCTTCCTTCATATTATACCGTTCGACTAATTTCAATATTTCTGCTTGTGCTCTGCTATTTCTGATGTGTAGACACAAAAAATAAGACATCACAAAATCGTCTCTTTTTCTAACAGATTTGTCGCGTTTAACGCGGTCCAACTCCAAAACTCTGTGATTTTAATTCACGATGGCATGGCGGGCGCGTTGGTGGCGATGGTGATGGCGACGCCGACGACAATAATGCATATCTATCTTCAAAATATGGCATTTGAGTGTACACGACATCAGTCGGAAATTTGTCACTTTTCTGGATGGAAGAGCATTTGCACCACTCGTTTTGCTTTCGCGTTTCACCGACCGACGAGCGATGACGGCATTGGAGCAAAAAAAAAATGCCTATAGTGGGGTTCCTAAAGGGATCCCATTTTCTTTTTTCGCCGTATCGTGTTCGTCGGCCTTTTATTTAACGACAATGCATCCAGAGATTCTGGTTAAGGGTGTGCTGAGAGCATCGGGATTGTAGGCTAATGTGCTAATCGGTTTTCGCTCCGACCTCCGAGTTTCGAAACGTCACTTTTTCGTTTTTATTCGTTGAACGCTGTCAGTGAGAAGCTGTTGTGGCTTCTAGTTTTGTTGACCAAGTCCTTTAAGGCATGTCTTTGAGATATGATTGTCATTGTCGAAATTTGAACTCAAAAAATATGAGGGATGTTCGGAGATTGCAATGACAGAGAAGGTACGATTATTGGCAATCGTGGTTGTCAAATATTCGTTCGAAAAATTAGAAAAATCTGCGTTCGAAAACAAAATGTATCGAAATGAAAATGAATTAGTTCTTTGTGCTCAATAACCTTGCATCGTTCATGGCCATTTCTGCTTTAAGAATCTTGCTCGTTAAGCTTTGCTGTAGCCTTAAAGGCCCAAACATAATAAATTGTCATAAGCAAACAGAAACTTACATATGTCAAAACTGAACGAAATGCTTGTCATAGTAAGAAACTCCCTTGCAGTCAGTTGCGCTCACTGAATTTTCGTCGCTCTTGATTGAGTATTCCCTGTTCCCTATATCCAAGTTTCTAAATCCAAAAAGATATCGGCAGTGTTGACTCTTGCAAAACTGTTGAAACAAGTACATGCGAATAGACATTACCTAAAAAGAAAAAAATTTAACGAAACGGAGCTTGCCTCAATTATGGCTCAATTGAACACATGGTGTAGGTACCTTTTTTCGCAAATCTGGCAACTCTTGCGTTTGCACTGTCACGCCTATTATGTGTGGGCACAAGAACAGCTTCAAAACGTTTCTAAAATATCATGAACTCTGTTTTTGTGCTCTGACGTCATTGTGACTTGCCGGCATTACAATTATTAAAAAAATGACATTCGGACATAACAGCTTGACACTACGGTACGTGGCCAGAGTGTGTACTACTTCGAAATGAAATTTGACAGTTGATTGATTACTTTGCCGCTTTATTGACTAGAAATGTTCAACATTCACAATTGAATTCAGTTCCTCCTATACTGCACAAAGACTATTAATCAATTTACTTTCTCGTTTGCGTAGGGAATATCTTTTTGAACTGTCGTGCCAGTAAACTTAACAATAACAAGTTAGAATTAGAACAATATTCAGTTAGCTGTCAGTGTACACTCATCGAAAAAAAAATGGTTCCTTCATTTGACCATCTTTCATATTATATATGTAAAACTTAAGCGCTCAATTTGCAACCAGCATGTATAGGAATGACCAAAAGGACATCGCATAGCCACCCGGCCAAAAAAGCCAACTGTCAAAATTAAAGTAATTAAATGTGGGACTCTTCGTGTATATGTGTTGCGTTCGTGTCAATGACTAAACTGGTGGTTGATCTGTGGTCACGGAACATATATCTTTTGACATCACATCTGCATTTTTTCCAATTTTTTTTTAAGTGGAGTATCAACAGTAGGTGGCCAATTATGTGAACCAAGCAATTTAAACCTATATCATTCATGTTACATGTCAATTGACACCTGATTGTATAATTTATTTTAAATGATATATAAAATAGTTCTGTATATTATGGTATCTCCATATAAAATGAAATGTAAGTGACAATTAAAAAAAAAAAGGAAGTCCAAATTTTCAGGTGCTGGCTGTAGAATTTGGAAATTCATTCCAATTTTAATTGAAAATAAATGATGGCGGGTTTCCCTAGATGTGACAATCTGAAATATTTTTTGTAAGAACCTGGATACTCTAGAACAAAAATCCACACTTCTGCTTCCAGGACAAGCTATATTCAATGACCAATATTAATTACTCCGGATAAACAATGGCCGAACTAAGCACCTCCAGCTTTAATCCTACTATACGGTCTGGCAGCAATTAATGTCCTCGTGTCCCTGACAGGTTCACTAATCATTTTGCATCTCTCTGTATAGAGGTAGACATTATATTTTTTTCCAAAAAGTGTATCCTCTTGTGTGTTGGCCCTTTGACCCTCCTCTGCCAGATCTTTGCGAATTCCCTGAATGTGTGCATTGTAAACACCTTGCACTTGGGCTTCACAATTTTCGTCGTGCGACACGTGTACGATGTTGAACTGTTGATGATAAAATAATAGTACTTGGGGAGTGAGAGTGTGTTAAATTGTAAAGGACTTAAGCCGACCTGTCCTGAAAGCAGCGGCAGTGGCGGGCGGTGGCAAAATGCATCCGTGCAGCAGTCAGTTTTGACTGTCATAAAAATAAGTTACTGTCATTAATTATGTGCTTCTTTGCAGGACGAAGTATCGAAGGAGTCTTTTTTGTACATTTTTTTTTTGACAGCGCGTAGTTCGAGCGCGCGCGTCTGCAAATCAATTTGAAGTTTTTTTTTTCTTACTTTTAGTATCGCGCAACGCAATTTCAATTAATTTAACATTTTGCTGCGTTACATAGCAACGACGGAGTTGCATGCGTATAAAGACTTGTAATTAGATGTGCTTTCAGAATAATATTCAACTTCATGGGTTATTATTATAATTTTTTTTTTACTTGGTGAATTGCGGTGCAATTATGTTTTTTTTTTTTTTTGTATAAGACAGGAGAGTGTGGAGGACTTATCATTGATTTATATATTTTGACACCTGACCGTTGGCTTGTAAGTTATTCGATGCACGCATCATGTTCAGTCATGCATAAATTATGCTTAAAAAATCAGCTGGTATTTTGAAAATTGATATTTTTAATTGGATAAACTTCAGTCCATAGTCCCGAAGGTGTTATTTTCTTTTTTAAAAGATCGTAAAGTGGTTTTGAAGGTGCATTCTGCAAAGGCTATGACACGTTGGGCGTTTTTCACAAGATTGAGGGGTTTAATTTTTAATTACGGAGGAATTCGGGATGGATTTCCTAGTTATCAAGTCATTTAGGGAAATAAGCTTGAATAATTAAAAAAAAAATATACAGTTTAAGTGATCTGGAGTTTTCAGTTGTGGTACCAGTTTGGACTCCATTTGAATATGTCCTTCCGGGGCTGAATGTTTCCATTTCTTTTCTGCTGAGGAAAAATGTGATAAATAAAGTTCTGATCAAAATAATAATAATAATATCTTCTGTTGATAACGCATCCGCCTAAACTCTCACGTCACAAATGGTTACTTTGACGCTGACAACTTCTACTGTGCCGAAAAGGGGCACGCCATGTCGTCCTCCGACAGGTCATTAAATGAGCGTGGGTCCTAGAGCAGGAAATCGACACAAACGCTGAGGAATCTTATGAATTATCAAGTTTTCTTTCTAAAGGCAAGTGTCCTCTACTAAAGGGTATTTGTTTTAGACGTGTGGTTTTCAATCTGGCAATACTTTTTCTGGAATTGGTCTTTTTGACAGCTGTCACTTGATTTATGCTCAGTTTGGTTTGCCATTCCATAATGAATAGACTTACACCTGAACAACGTTTGCAAATCGTGCAAATTTATTACCAAAATAGTTGTTCGGTTTGAGCGACGCATGCGCTGCGTCCAATATTCGGTCCCATAATCGCCCAGGAATTTATTCGAGCCAGCCGCGGCGGCCACTTGCCCGAAATCATATTTAAAACATAATGGCAAACCCTAATCTTTATAATAAAGCTTAATTCTTGGTCATGACCTTAAATAATATGCGTTTTATTTCTTCTTGAAAACCACACGTCTAAAAAAACAACCTTTATAAAAACACTAGCTATTGGTTGGCCTCCAAAATCGGAACTTTCACAAACAATAGGCTTGCAGCTGTTTTATTTGGCAAAACCAGCTAACCTTTACCCTAGAGGTCTGTGAGAGAAATGAGATTATCCAAGTTGAAGTCATGAACGATGCGACATGCCTCAACTTTTTTGACCTAAGCAGGTTATTACAACGTCAACGAAAATGGACAACGCTCTGACCCGAACATTCGTTTCATTGTGCCTGTCAACGCAGCAGCAGTCAATGCTTGACAGAATTTTACCTTGAGGATATAATGAGCGTGGCACAAATAATTATATCGCTTTGGTGTTAGGGAGTCAACGCGATGACCAATTTTGTTGACCGTGTAATACTTATACTTTACTAATGACGAGGCCATACCTGCTTATACATTGGAAAATAAGGTTTCTCATAAAACAAGCTTCCCACAACGTCTGTTTCAATTAATTTGCCCCCTGAAACCAAAATCAAAATAAAAGTCACTAAAAACACAAAAAATCTATTCGAAAAGTAAAAATTTGTTTTTTCTCGAAGACAAATGCCTCTGCCTGCCTCTACTTCATGTTCATCTTCATCTCACGCACAAATACCAATTTGAAAAGTAATTATGTGTTAAATAAATTAATTCCACTGAGACGAAAAATTAATCGCTCGGATCAACCTTTGAGATTCTATAAATTTCACCTCAGGGTGACATCTTCTGTGGTATATAGTCATCCAAACTGACTATGACACACCACATTATTGGAACATTGGTTAGAAAAAAAAAAACCAACCATAAAATACCTCTTCATTCAGCCATCATCTCAGTTTTCAAAAACACATTTCTATAGACAAACACGAATCACAAAAGTCGAAGGAATAAAGTTTCCTGTCAGCAGGATTGGAAAACAAAAAGTTGTCCCCATAAATACATCTTCATCTTCATAGGGCAAGCTTTTCCAAAATGGATGCGTTTAAAAATTTAAAAATATCACATTTATGTAGTTTGTGTTGGGAGACAGATCTGTCAAAAACTTTTCGAATGCATCCGACAAACATCCGGGCCGAACCGAACCGAACAGCATATAACCTCCTTGACATCGATCGCTCCCGAAAAAACCCACAAGAATTATGCCATCCCATTTTGATGCCGTTTTGTTATCTGGAATTCTTCGACATGGAACTATTAAAGAACCAAATATACGACGGCGACGCGACGTTTAGATTTAATTGGAGGTGAAAACCAGGCTATTCAAAACTTCAACTCCAACCTCATGGCCCTAAAGTATCGACACAATTTTCCAACGCCAGCTGTTCATGATTGAGAATGGGTGCGTGTGGGATGTGGGCGTAATGAAAGATGGAATAGTCTAAAATTGAGTGAGTATTTTTAGAAACCTATAAAAACTGTTTTGGGGCCTACCTATATGAGCGTTTTTGAGAGATGAATATTATTAAAAACGATTAGTTTCAAAAATCTTATTCAAAATTGAGATTGTCGAAAGATGCTTGTTCTCATTTTGTCACACTCGCGGGAACATGATGTTTATTAGTGTGTTTTTTTGTCCTAAGCTGTTTATGTTTCAAGAAAAATATGCTTTTGCTTTTGTTGCAAATATGTCAACATAATTTTAGAAAACAATTCACATTAATTTTTTTTATGGGCTTTCCCAGTGGACACCATTAAAATATTTGTTTAAAATGACATTATTGTTGTGTTTTTTGAGGTTTATCTGTTAGCATGATGCTTAACTATACGACCTGAAATTAATGTCAGCGTTAAAAAATTATAACCAAACCTATGACGGGGTTATAGTTTTTGAAGCATATGGTGAACTTTTTTTTTTTATTTGGAAAATATTTCAAAAACATCCGTTCGATTCGGATTTTCCCATTAAGAAAAGAATTGTGTTAAATATTCAGTTTTATTTTTCGAAGCAGAAATTCTCCAAGAATTTTGAGGACTATAGTTAAACGGAAGAACTAAAGAATCTCTCAAATCCTAAAAATCTTCCCGCCGCTCGGCTTAAGCCAAGCGCTCCAACTACTGGAAATTCATCGGATGGACGTTCCAATACTAACAGTTCTAGATTGTATGATGCCTGTGGCGAACGGAACACTGTTAAATTGTAAAGGGTGTTTTTTTAGACGTGTGGTTTTCAATCTGGCAATACTTTTATCGGAGTTGGTCTTTTTGACAGCTGTCACTTGAGTTGGGTTCGCCATTTCATAATGAATTGACTTACTCCTGAACAACGTTTGCAAATCGTGCAAATTTATTACCAAAATAATGGTTCGGTTCGCGCGACGCATAGCGATCTGCATCTAATATTCGGTCGACATAATCGCCCAGATATTTATTCGAGCCAGCCGCGGCGGCCACTTGACCGCCTAAATTTTTGGCTATAACATTAAATTATATGCGATTTATTCCTTCTTGAAAACCACACGTCTCAAAAAACACCCTTTATACATATGTTTATAGTAATTTCATGGAACATGTTTTTTTAATTCTGAACTACGTCAATAGCGGCGCTAGTTATCATTGTGTTTTGTCTTCTAAATTGCCATGGGAAGCAAAAACTACAATGGAAAACATTTGTTTTAAAGTAGATAAGACAACTAGCGCCGTCATTGACGAAGTTCACAACTAAAAAAACGTGTTCCATGAAATTACTATAAAAATATGTATACCTACAATGTTAGAGCTTTTTATGATAACCTTCAACATTTCGAAGTCCAGAGACTTTTAAACTGACAGAAAGTTTTAGAAACGGTGTGAAAATCTAGTAGTCCAATACAAATATGGAGAAAAACAAGATCCCAGAAGCACCTGGAATGACAAATCGTCATGATGGACAGATATATCTTTGAAGTGGTCAAGAACTCTGTCTATTTGGGTTCCACTATAACCTCTCAGAGCAATATCAGTGGAGAGATCAGTCGAAAAATCACTCTTACCAATCGCTGTTTCTTCAAGTTCAGAATGAATCTTATTAGCAAATCCCTGCCTAAAAGGACCAAGGACACAACATATATATATAAGATCTTTATCATCCCAACAATGCTGTATGGGCCAGAAGCTTCGGATGAAAGCGGCTGGAGTGCTTTGAAACTGTGCTGATGAACTGCACAGACTATACAGAAAAAACCACAGCAGCTTAGATGATATCTGGAAGTCTTCTTCTAACAGGCCTGGGTAGAAAATATAGCTTCTTGATCGGAAGTCAGAATCCACATAAGTAGGGTAGAAGGGGGTGCATTTGCCAATGGGGTACATCTGCCAATTCATTTTTTTGGTCAAACCAACAAAGTGTAAAATATCGAAAAATCGATTTTTGTTTCACATCTCTAATTGCTAACTCTCCACAAAGTTTGACAGTTCTCAGATAGACACAAACCGAGTTGGGCGCGTGTGTTTTTTTTTTGTCTGCTCAAACCAAAAATGGTCGTTAATTTGTAGTTTTTATAGTGCTATGTAAATTTTAGGTATATATATCTTTTGTAAATATATATGTATGGTGTAGTATGTAGAAGTGATTAACATTAGCCGCTTACAAATAAAAAAAAGTTATACATTTGTTTTAAAAAAAACAGTTTGTGGGGGCCATTTGCCATTTTTTCGTGGGGAGGCTTTGCCTTGCGATTTCTGAAAATTGTCTTCGATATAAGTATACATTTAAATATTTGTAATCTAGCATAGCCTAAATTTTCATTTACTAAAACAAACTAAAAACAAAACCATCGGTCTTAAACTACAAAAAAAACTCCGACAAGTTGTGACCCATCAAATTCCTAGAAAAACTAAAGTAACAGTAATAATTGACTTAAGTGAGTTCATGAAATTGACAGGTGACTCCTTATACTCCTTGCATTACAATTTCTGCCTGTAAAGCCCTTTTTCTTAATTTTTTTTTGTATTGCAGAAATGTTTCACCCAATTTTCCCAAAAATTATCCTGGCGCTAGCAAAATAAAATATAAAGACGCTTCATTTCCCAAATGACACACAACTCCACCCTCAACGACCACAAGCTATTCATGATGTTATCCTTTTGTTCACATTACTCATCCTTGAACAGGATGACATTACAATTTACAAACGCACATGCCATACAAATGTTAAGTCGAAAATCTTCAACAAAATAATCTTCTGACTTTCTTAAGTCCCAACAAAAAGGACACAAACAAGAAAAAAATATCGTCGCAAAATTTTTGATTTATTACTCCTTGCGAGTTTTGTTAAAGTCCCTTTTCTTTTCGTTTCTTTGCTTCCTTTCTCTTCTTTTGTTTTGTTGCAATTATACACTTTAACGTTGTTTCAAGTTGTTGTTGTTGTTATTCTGATTCTGATACTTGTTTGGCTTGTGTCCTCTAAATCCATCTATGGCAGTCTTTTGTATAATATACGGGTATAAGGCAAACTTTTAAAGAACCTTATTCCTCGTATCCCATTAGCACTGCCACCACCTACTGTGAGTTTGGCGCCAGGAAGTTTCATCGACTTTCTTGGCCAGACATTTTTGAATCGCATACCTATCTACCTACCTACAAACAATATGGATTTGTAAATATATTTTTGTGTCCCTATAGCACTTGTTCAATTTGCAATTACATTACTCTTTTGTCCTTTTTATTCCGGTCTTTTTGTTTTTATTGATTTGTGTTGCACAGAACCCAGAACACAGGTAAGGTTAATGTTTGTGTTAAACAGGAACTCCAGAGAGCACATCTACACCTGACGCAGTCAGAGGTATCCTTATTGAAAATCATATTTCTTCGACGGCGCTACGACGACGACACGGTTAAAAGGATTCTCATTTCAAGGGAAGTTAACTACAGCAATCCTTTGATTAAATAAGGCGGTTGATATTGATTTATTGGGGGAGATTTATCTCGTTAAGATTTTAGGCAATTCGAATAAATTAACATGGAAGGAATTATTTTTATTATGAACAAGTTTGACGTCATCGCCGACTTTGTCCTTGTCCTTTTCTACATTCCATTCTAATCTATATTTAGTTTAAGGAATGCGTGTAGGATTTCGGACAGATCCACCACAATATGAATTATATTATTGGAAGACTCTAGTGGTGGTCTTACACGTCTAACATTGAATTTCTTCGGTGGAATTACGTCATTTCCATTAATTTTATACACACACAAGATAAAATCGAAGAAATCCCGACGAAAAATTTGTTTCACCTTAAATTTAATCTTCCCTGATTTTTCCTGTAAATCACAATGTGAGGGAAAATCGAACCGGGTCAAACATACCACATTCTTGTAGTGCGATTAAATAATGAATCTCTATACTTGGTAAATATAGAATTTAGCGCGAGGTGTTCATTCCTAACCTAACATTGTGACGGCAAAATTGTTAAGGGAAAGGAATGAATCTGGCTATTTCGCTGGAGCACTGTTTGTAGAAAGTAGAGATAAAAGATAGTGAGACAGTGAAGTGAAAAAAAAAAATATTTCAGCAATGGTTCTGTCACCTATAAATGTTAACTGGCTGCGCACAATGGTGTAGCTACAGCAGTGGCATGTAGCAATGTCAAAGTTAAATGTACATAATTCGTATTGCAAGGCTACAATGTGAAGTAGCAGCTGCATCATAGAGAGCAACTGAAGCACAAGTCGAATCGACTCCAAATTCAAGAACGTGCTGAGCTGCAAAACAACAACAAACCAAAATGGCAGACATGATTATACCCTATTCCATAGAATGGGTATATTGTATTTGGTGTGGAGTTTGTAACATAGAGAAATAATACCGTTAGGTATAGAAAAGTATATATATTCTGACTCAGAATCAAAAGCCTAGTCGATTTAGCCATGTCCGTCCGTCCGTCCGTCCGTATGTATACTCTCTAGAGGTCGCAATTTTTGAGCTAGAAAGCTGAAATTTGGTATATATAATCTTTGGTTCAAGAGTAAGACTAAGTTCTTGAACCGGTAAAATCCGCTCACAAACACGCCCACAATCGCCATTTTTGTTGAACAACCTCAATTTGGTTAAATTAAATTATGTTTTTTGTACAGTTACGATAAAAGCATAACGCTAAAATTTTGCACACGTAAGCTTTAGTTAAACCTTCTTCCAATCAAATAAAAATATTTCAGTTTGGGCGTGGCTGACGCCCATGTTTCATGTTTCCATGTTATATTAAAGAGAAAAACATTAAATTTTGTGGGCATTACTTGCACATAAACATCTTGTGTATGAAATCAATAAATTTGATTTTGGGCGTGGCTGACGCCCACTTTTCAATAGAAACTATTAAAAAATTGTTTTTGTAAATAAACGGTAGTTATAATGAATCCGCAAGCCAAAATTTTGCGTCTCTTAGTAGAAACTAAATGTATGAAAAGAAATTTTTGAATTTTGGGCGTTGCTTTTGCCCACTTTTCTTGAAAGAACGAAAAACGTAGTTTTAAAAATTTAAGGTACTACCAATATTCAATTTAAACCTTTTTCCCTTCCGTTCGTTTTATGAAAAATATATCTCTACATTTTCTTGTGTAAATTTTTTCAATACGCCCACTTTTGAAGGCGTGATTTTGATAAAATACCTTTGTTCAGGTAAGATTGTTTAAAAACTACTCGATTCAGCTGTAGTTTTACACATATGCCTAAATACTGATCAAAGCTCAGTTAGTGCTTCAAATTTTTAAGACACGCCCACTTTTAAGGGGCGTTTCCGTCAAAAGTCGTATAATGCATTAATTTTTTAACGTTTTTTAACTATCGGTCGCAGTTTTGAAGTTAGAAGATGAACACTTAGATTTATATTTCTTGGTTACGTAGCAGAGTGTGGTTCAAGAATTGTTAAAAACACTCATAATCACTATTTCCATTCAAAATCTACTTTTTAAAATTTAAGTTTTGTCTTGTTTTGTTCAAGTTGATCTGCAAGCTTAAAATTGAATGTCACTGAGCTCATACTAATTGCCTTGGCAACAAAAAGTCTCAACTTTGGGCGTGGCACACGGCTTTTTTTTATTGTGCCAGCAGTAATTCAACATCACACCAGACAAAATTAATGTTATTGAATTTTTTCCTGTCTGATAAAGAAGAACTTTGTTTCTGAAACTGGAACATCGGCTGGCTGCGGGAGGCGAACGCATGCACATACAAAAATATAGGGAATAGGGTATCCAACAGTTCGTTGCAAACGTACTGTAGTTCTCGCTTATGTTTTTTTTTTTTGAGTTCAGTGCTACACATTGAATTCGTGTTTGCTGCTTAGTGCGCTACTTTGTTTGAAATTAACTTTGACATTGCTACGTGCTAATGCTGCAGCCACACTATTGTGAGCAGCCAGTAAGGCTCTTTTTTGAAACTTATCCGGGAGACATTGATTAAAGAAACCCAAACATTTTGCGGCATTTCGACAAAAAGTGGTTCGTATGTAAACGGCGTGGAATCAACTGTCTAGGGTTCTGTTGTGTTGTCCTCAGCCGATCTTGATTTCCTTTAAATTACGAGTAACCGAGTAATACTAAACAACATCAGATATGACAGATGTCACCAAAACAACATGGCCACCACAGACCACTCAAATCTATATAGGCCTATTGAAAA
This sequence comes from Platycheirus albimanus, assembly GCA_916050605.2. Lineage (NCBI taxonomy): Eukaryota > Metazoa > Arthropoda > Insecta > Diptera > Syrphidae > Platycheirus > Platycheirus albimanus. The sequence goes on along the minus strand of OU696698.1, from coordinate 13,189,024 downwards.
CCCCTTGAAACATAAACTCACAACGTTAGGAAGGTTTCTCGGACTTGTCTTCCCACTTTAGAATTAACTTTTTCAAATTTTGCAACAAGCTTAATTTAGTGCTAATCTTCAATCTTGCGCAGAGAGGATATTCTAATTAAAATGAGCGTTATAAAAGAGAGTCATTTAGGTTCGAATATACTCGATCACACTTTGACTAAATTTAGAAAACCTCCGCTAGACCACACCAGACATATTAATGAGAACAATCAAAATTATCCTGCCTACTCAAACCATGAATTTATTTTCGTCCTCTCAACAAAATTACCCCTTTCGATTCCAGAGTTTTCAAATTATCCCATAAATTACCGTCAATTACTCGAAAACGATCTTCATTTTGTCACGATTTCCAAACTCAATAAAAAAAAAATTCAAACCACAAAAATAAACCAATATTTTTAAGAAAAGGATTCTTGAACAACTCTCTCTCATCAATTCTTTTTTTTTTTTTTTGAAGGGGGATCTATTTTATCCAAAAATACAACACTTTCGATTCTATCTATCGTCATTGTCTGATGGTGTAGCACTCCTGTCAATGTCAATGCATTGCTTGGCTTGGGCATCATTGGCATCAACTTGATGTCGATCATTAACCCCTGCGTCTTGCTCCATCAAGGAATATCAAAAATTAATTTATTCCCAAATGTGTTTTAATCTCAAATAATGAAGCAGCAGAAGAGGACCTTAGGATGTTTGAATCTAAAGCGTTCCAACCACCACCGCCGCCGCCGCCGCTGCGGCCGAAGATCACACTTAACAATTTCTTAGCTAGCGGCACATACAGGAGCCCATTATACTTTTAGCTGCCATCTTGGTCGTGTTGTCTTCGTCGCACAAAGATCAGACACCAGCATCAGCATCAAGCATCAACATCTGAGAAAATGCACAGAAGCATGAAGACTCCGTTTCGGTTTCTCTTTTTTTTTGTCAGATGGTTTTGGTATGGCCATCAGCTCCGCAGTGGTGGTAGCGGTGGTGGTGGGACAGACTACCTATAGCTGGGTTGGGCGTCGAACAAGATTCTACCCCCAGGGTGAGATTGGTGAAGGAGAAATATCACAGGCGTGGGAAATCGCTCCTGGAATGCGCACACGAAACCCCAACAAATGCGCTTAATATCGCGTGCTAAGTCTTTTCGAAGCCCAACTATACAAAGGAAAAGGATGACTTCTTTAAGGGTACACCTACCTATACTATAGCTGGACACAATTTTTTAGTTTTTGAGGGTCAAATGCGATTGCCATCGATAAATACAAACATCTAATTCTGGCGAATTCCGACAGATTACCTGACGACGATGGCGATGGCTATCAATGCCAAACTGATATTTTAGCTGCAGACTGCAGTTAAAGCTAAATCTGAATCTGAATCATGAAGCCGGGTTTTAAGTACAATCCTGGAGGCTGTCACGATGACGTTGATGATGATTATGCTGTTGCTGTTGCTGTTGCTGGAGATGTTTTGCAAGCCTCAATATAATGCGGGGGCTTGCGATGCTATCGATTGCCCAAAAATTAAAATGAATTAGTTTGATGTATCTCTCCCCATCAGGCACACAAACACACATCAGGACAGGAGTAATCGAGTAGTAGGTACAGGCCGGATGCCTCTCTATTCTTGGACAACAAAGAGCACAAGCAGAAGCTATTCAATCTTCTATATAGTATAACAAATTGACTGTGATATGATGGCAATTAAGTCAGAGACTTCTTGTTGGTTGTCTCGATTTGACGGACCCAAAAAACAAGAGCTTTGACCAGGATTTGCTGCTGGATGGTGATGCATTTAAGGTCTTCTGTCGTGGAGAGTATAGTAGGTATGCAGGAGAACTTGAGACATTCTACGCCTACGGGGACGTTTTACTCTTCGTTCGTAAAATGTAGTGGCGGCTGTTGGATTGATTGCCAATCCAATCGATTGATTGTGTGGGAATGGGAATGCTTTTCGGGGGCCACAAACTTAAGCGTGTAGACAATGAAATCAAATTTAGAGGTCTCCGCATGCCAAAAATTATGGTATATTTCGTTAGTGATTGTTAGAAATAATGTTCGAGAGGGCAAATAAATTTGGTTTTGAAAAAATCGTTTAGTGCGGTTACAATGTTGTAAGATTGGTATGAGCTTTGGGCATGTGGCCATTGGTCAATTTTAGGAATTCGACATTCTCCAGTTAATCGCGGATTGATATTGGATTGGAGGTTTCTCAAGAACGATTTGCTTCGCCATACAAAAAATGCTTTTCTGATTTTGGTTTCGTTAGAATCTCTCAATAAAAGTGGCCAGGTTGCAAGTGAAAGTAAATGGCATGAAAGTCAAGTAGCGGCAGAGCCTTAATATGGAATCCGTGAGAATCTACTTGTTTCGCCAGTAGGGGACTTGTAAAAAGATGATGATTTACCATAGTACGTTGAAGTGAGAATCAGTCATTGTCCATAGGAATAGAGTCTGAGCTTTTGGATTTTATTTGCAAATCTCAGAAAACACAACGGGGGTGAAACGAGAACTTCATAAAAAAATCCTTGAGGTCTCGAAAACGTTCTAGAATTGGAGCATAAGAAACGTTGTGAGGTTTTCGAGTAAAGGATATAATTTGAGAGCTCTGGTATTTTTTCTCACACATTTCCAAAAGTAAAGTCTTAATCTAGCTTGACTCTGATAGGGTTTGGATACTAAACTATAGCTACCAGATAGCATTGGACACTAAATTTATATTATTATACAAAATTCCCAACGAAATAGCATTGGACACTAAATTCACAACGAAATAGCTATGGACACTAAAGTTTACACAGAGCTGACGGTGGGTATTTAATTCAAAACGAGAAAGCGTTGCAAATTCAATCAATACCGAGATAGTAAGGGACACTTAGTTTACTTATACTTGTGTGGTGGACACCTAATGCGCCAAGAAATAGCTTTGAACAATACAAAACTTCACAAAGTGATGGTGTTGGACATTAAACGCATAATGAGATAATCATGAATAAATTCGATAACTTTGGACACCTAATTCACAGCAAGATATCTTAAAAAAAACTAATAGAGCAGTGGACACTCAATTTTTAATGAGACACAAAATTCACACAGAAAAGAAAGAGGAAGACACTAAATTCACAACGAGATAGCAGGAAGATTTACACCTGTCTTAAAATCTAGAATCCTTCGTCAGGTCCTTGACAGTGCCGCTAACAAATTCTGTATAGTTCGGCTATGATATATGGTGTGGATTCGATAATGTGCCTTAAAATTAACTCTTCACAAAAGCAAGTTAGTTTAGCCTTATGCATTATGAAACCTTTCCCTACCGTCTAAACTGGGGGAAAAAGACACTCCTACCGTACAGTTTTTTCTTCAACTTTTGTTCACACCTTAAGAAGAACATTCTGTATAACAGCTATCCATTATACAGAAGTTCAAATTTCGCATCCATGATCATAGAACCAGTTTTGTATACGAGTTTTGGGTAAATTTGTTCAAAACTGTTCCCTGAAAATCAGGGTTTACACTGCGGTTCCTTCTGGAGCAACATAATTTGTGTATATATTTTGCACTAAGAAAATAGCAGCGGCACCTACCTATCATGCAGCTGATGAAACAGAAATTACGATAACATTTTACAAATATGTCTCCTGCAATATACAGCCGAAGGCATATCCTTGACCCAGGAAATACCTCATATTATCTTCACTGCTGTCCGGTTCCGGAAGAACAAAAAAAAAGGTCATAATCTAGATAAGGATATATGTGTTGAGGATAATGTGGACAATGTCACTATTAAATAAAATGGCCAAGAAAGAACTGTGCTCTGGAATGAGAGCATTGCGTACAGAGAAAACAATTAACAATGAACCAGATGACATTATCTTTTGTTTGTCTTAAGCGACACGTCCAGAGATACAAACAGGAGGCATTCCTTTCATTTCCTATATATTCTATACACACATGTGCATTTGTCTGTCCTGTCTGCGCTTTCTAGATGTATGTATGTGGTTGGCATGACAAATGACTTAAACACTTGCTACAAAAGAGAAGAAGAGTGTCCTTCAAAGTTTATGTTTAGCAAAAGTGTCCACTCACATCTTATACAATATTATATATTTGTAATATGGCGTTGAAGGGGAAAAGGCAGATTCCAAAAACAAGGAAGACACTAAACTGTCGTTCTGGTATTTCTGTTGTCTGGCGGCGGACTGGATGGATCGTAAATTACGAAGCTATGACGTTTCCTTCTGCTAAATTTCAAAGTAATTATCGTAATGAAATATTTCACTAAACCTACTGTTTATGTTGGTGTGGGTAGCTGTAGGTATATCTATGACTTTTAATTGTTTAAGAAATTTTCGAGGAAATACGAACAGATGTTGGGAAGATAAATTAAGTCCAAGTTTAAGGCTTTGTTTGAATTAAAGCTGCTTCTTGGTGTCAGATGCAGGTGTTTACTTTAAGGATACTTGCAGTCAGAGATGCATTACAGTTTATTTCATAAGTTTCACTCAACATGACTATACGGTAGAATATCGATTGGTGCGTCATAAGGACAGAAGATCCACTAATATAAGAGGTGTTGAACAAAGTTATCGGGTTACGAAAGAGTTAAAATGCTTCGAAGAGACCATTTGATCTATAGTGTCGCACTGTCATATGCCATATACCGCCAAAATAGAAGCATAAGGAGATGGCAATTTTTTTGATTGATTCCTAAAATTTTGAATTTCGTATGTCACACTCTAAAGTGTAGCGTGTCAGTACATTTTTACAGGAAGTACGAAACTACAATCTAACATTATAAGTCGAAATTGTGACTACTGTAAAAAAAAAAAAACTTCGCACAACAGCTCAAAGCGGAACCGGGTATGTGATTTACTGCAGGAATGGAAGGGACCTACAATTTGCCGCCGAATCCGAACGAACGACAGAGAAGCTCTTTCCATGACATGATTAACTCTCGGAGGATTTGTCACTTTCTTGCGAGAGGCAGTACCCCAGAAAAGAACTTAGGTGGAGTCAAAGATCGAGCCAAAAACCTTGTGGCTACTGAACCTATTGATAAACGAAGTCTCAAAAACAAATCCATTTATTAGTCACTTCACTACATTTTTATACCCTATTCCATAGAATGGGTATATTGTATTTGGTGTGGAGTTTGTAACATAGAGAAATAATACCGTTAAATATAGAAAAGTATATATATTCTGACTCAGAATCAAAAGCCTAGTCGATTTAGCCATGTCCGTCCGTCCGTCCGTCCGTCCGTCCGTCCGTATGTATACTCTCTAGAGGTCGCAATTTTTGAGCTAGAAAGCTGAAATTTGGTATATATAATCTTTGGTTCAAGAGTAAGGCTAAGTTCTTGAACCGGTAAAATCCACCCACAAACACGCCCACAATCGCAATTAATAAAATTAAATTATGTTTTTTTGTACAGTTACGATAAAAGTATAACGCTAAAATTTTGCACACGTAATAGGCTTACGCCTATTTTTCATACAAAACCATCAATATTGTTTTTATAAAATAACAATTGTTATATTAAAGCGAAAAACATTAAATTTTGTGGGTCTTACTGGCACATAAACATCTTGTGTATGAAATCAAAAAAATTGATTTTGGGCGTGGCTGACGCCCACTTTTCATTAGAAACTATAAAAAAATTGTTTTTGTAAATAAACGGTATTTATAATTAATCCGCAAGCCAAAATTTTGCGTCTCTTAATAGAAACGAAAAGGTTTGTGTATGAAAAAAATTTTAGAATTTTGGGCGTGGCTTACGCCTACTTTTCATGAAAGAACGAAAAACGTAGCCTTAAGAATTTAAGGCATTTCCAATGTTTAATTTAAACCTTTTTCCTTCCGTTTGTTATTTGAGAAATTATCTCTACATTTTATTTTTTAAATTTTTTCAATACGCCCACTTTTAAAGGCGTGATTTTGGTAAAATACCTTTGTTCAGGTAAGATTGTTTAAAAACTACTCGATTCAGCTGTAGTCTTACACATATGCCTAAATACTGAAAAAAGTGCAGTTAGTGCTTCAAATTTTTAAGACACGCCCACTTTTAAGGGGCGTTTCCGTCAAAAGTCGTATAATGCATTAATTTTTTAACGTTTTTTAACTATCGGTCGCAGTTTTGAAGTAAACAGATGCACCTGGTTGCAAATAATGCCACCTCCGAAAAAGAAATTTTAGTTACGGATCGTTTTCAAGCTTCTTGCCTTTTCAACTAAGCAGTGTTAAAAATAACTTGGGGAGGCAGCTGGATCTTATTTTTACTTCAGATGAAGATAACACAGTTGTCATAGAAAGTTGTCATCTTCTTTCTACATTGGACAACAACCATCCTCCTATTTCCATTATATTTGCTTACACTAGCGAAAATTCTTCCCCTGAAATTCTAAAGCAAAGAAAACTAAATTTTCGTAGAGCAAATTTCGACAATCTAAATGATCTTATTGGAAGGATACATTTTGATTTTATTTCTGACGAATCTACCCATATTGATGTAGTAATTGCCAAATTTTATGACCTCATTCTTGATTGCTTTTCGAAATCTGTCCCAACTTTGATACTTAAAAACTTCACTTCTTCTCCTCCCTGGTATAACAATGAACTACGCTCACTTCGTAATCAGCGTAATAAACTTTGGCACAAGTTCCTTAGAACGAGGTCTGATTTCAATTTCTCCAGTTATGCTACTGTCCGCAACCGCTTCTCTACCTTGTGCGAATCTCAGTACTCCAATTATATTCGCCAAATGGAAACTTATCTTGTAACTGACCCGAAACAATTTTTTTCAAGTTTATAAACTCTAAGAAAAAATCAGACGGTTTTCTACCCGTACTTAAACTCCAAGATTCCTCGTCTACTGATCCTAAAACCATATCTAATCTATTTGCTGATTTCTTCAGTAAAGCATTTTCTAGTGACAATGATCAGATTGATCTGGACTACTTTAGCTATATGAATGATTGTCCTCAAACTTCCGTTACACAAGTTAACGTTAATTCATTAGATGTAATTAACAAAATTAATCAACTGAAGGACGATTTCAACTCTGGCCCTGATGGTATTCCTGCGATAGTGTTAATAAAGTGTAACAATTTGATCAAACCTCTTACTTCCCTCTTTGAGCTTTCCTTAACAAAAGGAATTTTTCCCAAGTTATGGAAAGAGTCTTTTATTATCCCTATTCATAAAAAAGGTGACAAAGCTGAAATTTCTAATTATAGGCCCATTGCTAAACTGTCCTGTATACCTAAGCTTTTTGAAAGTATTGTTTACGAAACAATGTTCTTTCACTGCAAATCCCTCTTTTCGCCTAAGCAACATGGTTTTCTGAAAGGTAGGTCCACAACGACAAACCTTACGGAATTTGTGTCAAAAACTATTTGTGCACTTGAAGAAGGTAAGGAAGTGGATGCGGTCACAACAGATTTCAGTAAGGCTTTCGACAAAGTGTCCCATAAAATTATTTTGCTTAAGCTCAATAAATATGGTTTTCCACCACTGTTCACTTCTTGGATCCGATCCTATTTAGTCGACCGTCAGTATAGGGTCCTATTTAGATCGTGTAAGTCCAACCCTATCCATGCATCATCTGGTGTACCACAGGGAAGTCATCTTGGTCCTCTTATTTTTGTATTAACTATTAATGACGTTGAACATATACTGTCTGGATCAAATCTGGAAATATACGCTGATGACATGAGAATCTCCAAACAAATCTCAAACTCTGGTGATTGTTTTCTGCTCCAAACTGATCTAAATAAATTTTTTATATGGTGCCAAAAAAACCTTTTAGAGCTAAACACTCAGAAATGTCAAGCAATAACCTTCTCCCGAAAACACCCTCCCGGCTTAGATAGGCAATATTACATTAATAATGATTCTGTCCCTACAGTTAGTTCTATTCGTGATCTAGGCCTGATCTGTGACACTCAACTCAACTTTCGCTCCCATATTAACAACATTATTAATAGAGCTAACTCAGCACTTGGTTTCATCAAGCGTTGGTCGAAAGAGTTTTCTTGTCCCTATGTTACCAAATCCCTTTATATGACTTACGTTAGGCCACTTCTCGAATATGCCTCCCAGGTCTGGTCTCCCTATCATCAAGTCCACGTTCAACGTATCGAAGCTGTTCAGCGAAGATTTATTCGTTTTGCTTTGCGTGGTATCGGTTGGGATGATCCGTATAACCTACCTCCCTATGAAAATCGACTTAAACTTCTAAACCTACCAACCCTAAGCCTCCGCCGTGATATAGCTGACATTCTCTTTATTCACCAGCTTTTAAATGGCAATATTGACTGTCCTAGTCTGCTTCATGAAATCTTTCTCTCCACTAACCCCCACCGTTTACGTTCAGTTCCACTATTTCGGCCAAAATATCACCGTACCCAATATGGTCAGAACGAACCATTGAGCAGGATGCAATATAAAGCCAACAGATCTTACACCTTTTATCTCCATTTAAGTAAACCTGTTCTCAGAAATGCACTCTTAAACTCACCCCTCCCCTAAACTTTAAGTTATGTTACCTAGTCTTAAGTTAGGTTAAGTTTTTTTTTTGTAGCTTGAATTTAAGCGAAATAAATGGGGGGTGTTGCCCCCGGTGCCATGAACAAACGCCATACGAATTAAGGCCATGATGGCGTTAATTCACATCTAAGTACGAATTAGTGCCATAATCGGGATATAGCCTCAATTCAACTTAAAAGGAGAACTTAAGCCGTATGGCGTTAGTTCATTTTGAAAAATGGACGTTAGGTGGGTGAGGAGATGGACAAGGAGGCAGACGTGGAGACAGACGAGGAGACAGACGAGGAGACAGACGAGGAGGCAGACGAGGAGGCAGATGAGGAGGCAGACGAGGAGGCGCCTCCTCGTCTGCCTCCTCGTCTGCCTCCTCGTCTGCCTCCTCATCTGCCTCCTCGTCTGCCTCCTCGTCTGCCTCCTCGTCTGCCTCCTCGTCTGCCTCCTCATCTGCCTCCTCGTCTGCCTCCTCGTCTATCTCCTCACCCACCTAACGTTTGTTGTTTTCTTGTACTAACTGTACCCCAGAGATCAAAACATTTTATGGCATTAGTTCACATTGGACTTATGGCTATAGTTCTCATTTAAAAGTGAATTAAAGCCATATCTTGGATATGGTGCTAGTACACACTTAAATGTGAATTAACGCCATTATGGCCTTAATTCGTATGGCGTTTGTTCATGGCACCGTTGCCCCCCACCAAAAAAAAAAAAAAAAAAAAAACACTTGGATTTATATTCCTTGGTTACGTAGCAGAGTGTGGTCCAATAATTGTTAAAAACACCCATAATCGCTATTTCCATTCCAAATCTAATTTTTAAAAATTTAAGTTTTGTCTTGTTTTGTTCAAATCGATCTGCAAGAATAAAATTGAATGTCACTGAGCTCATAACAATTGCCTTGGCAATAAAACGTTTTAACTTTGGGCGTGGCGCACTCCTTTTTTTTATTGCGCCAGCACTAATTGAACATCACACCGCATAAAATTAATGTTATTGAATTTTTTTCTGTCTGCTAAAGAAGAATTTTGTTTCTGAATCATCGGCTGTTTGCGGGAGGCAGACGCATGCACATACAAAAATATGGGGAATAGGGTATCCAACAGTTTGTTGCAAACGTACTGTAGCTCTCGCTTATGTTTTGTTTTCAATTTAAGTTTTTATTTTTAGTTCTCGATTGAATTCTAAGTTTTTTTTTTAAACTTCAATTCAGTTCTTTTTTTCAGTCTGCTATCAACATACTAAACGCTGGGGTGCCCCAAGGCTCCGTTCTGTCTCTAAATCTCTTCCTTTTTTTCTAAATGATCTTTGTCTTAGACTTCTAATCCCCTTAATTGTTTTGCTGACGACAGTATACAGTACAATCAGTTTTTTTTTTAATTATTTTTTTCCTGATTGACAGCCCTGTTCCTCGGAAATGGAACTACAATGGCAGCGCAGAGTAAGCTCATTAAATTCCGATCTTGACAGCAATGAAGAATTATCAACCGTGTGTAATTAAATGCTTCAAGAACTCAACGCTGCCTTTTGTGACTTTAGCATCACCTACTTATCCTATATGCCACTATCCATGAGTGGATCTTACATCTAGAAAACTGAGCTTTATGTTTCAGGAATGTGTATTATACTTTACAATCACTCCAAGTCAAATTGCTTGTCAAAATAATATCATCATGTCACAACTCAGTTGAAAAAAAAAAGAAATCCTGTTGACGCACGCTGACAAAACGCTAATGCAAAAGAATCCTCACTTGAAAACCCTCCACCATTCAGTCTTGATTTTAAATATGCATGTTGAAATTTGTTCTCACAACAAAAAAGTAAATGACCGGAAAATCCCTCTAGAATTCTCAGAACTCCTCTGGGTGGCTTCCGAAAACACTCAAAATTCGCATTTCTGCAACAACACAATCTGTTGAACAGATTTTTCAAATGTGACACTGGCACAGAATTCTTCTTCAAAAGAAAAACAGATGCTTGCCTGCTCTCTGGATGATGATGTAGTGTAAGATGCACACACGCATCTTGTTCTTGCCCAAAAAAACCCGAAATACACATTTCATTCCCGCCAATCTCTTACATGGATGAAGTGAACTTTCAACGGCTGATAACCAGATGTCATGTCATCCAGTAAAACGCTTCCAATTATACGCTTTGGTGCCCTGGCGACGAATTTATTTTCCATCACTATGGGTCTGGGTGCTGGGTTTCTGGGCTCTGGGCTGAGATTAACATCGTGCGAGCATGTGCATTGTGTGATCACACATCTTGTCCTCGTCACCCTCCTCCTTACCATGAAGATGATTTACTCACTAAAAAACAACCGCTATTCAATTGAAGGTTATAAATTCGAATCAATTGGCATCTCACAAAAAAGGGACCATACAACAGGTCCTATCGGTGAGAATTTACAATGTAATTGAACAATTTGCCGCTGCCCGGCTGCAGTATAATACGGACGACATCGACCTCGTCCTGCGTCCCTGTCAATCATCTGCACTGTCTTTTTGGTTCCAACAACCTTTGTAGCTGGCAATTAGGGGACACCCTTTTTTTTGTTGGTTGGTGGGGGTCGGCTGATTCAAGTTAAATTAAAATTGGCCAAAAGCCACCTGAAAGACGTGACCACAGAGCAATCATTAAACAATTTCCCCGAACAATCGACAGAGTGTCTCGAACGCTCCACTACCATGGTCTCAATTGCAAAGTCATCAGGTACAAGGTACAACACCACATAGCTGGATCTGGCAAAAGACCGTTTTAGTACATGCATGGGGCATGAGTATCAAATTCAGTGCCTTGCAACCCATCTTAAGGAACTGCAGCCCTGTACGAACACCAACACCTGAATTGATGTGGCGCAAAGGAATTCCAAAGAGCAAGCATTGTTAAATGGTCATTTTTTACTGACACACACCTGAACCATGTGCCTGTTGCCCAAAACCAAAAAAAAAGACATACTCAAAACCCGCCCAAGAAACAAGGAAGAAGACCGCAAAAATTTGCATGACCTGTGTGGACATGTGCAGAGTGCACATCTATTGATGCGCTATCATCATAACCAATCTGCCCGGTTCTGTCATCCTGACTGGACACAACTGTCCCAACACACAAAAAAAAAGGGCCGGGCGCGTCAAACCACCAAAACCATCATCAGTCCTGAGTGAGTGTGTTTAATGAACGCAATGCGTTTTAATATTTGTCCCGCCATCGCCACCGCCACCGCTGCTGCTGCTCCTGCGACGACGCCGACGACCGACCGACGAGTCGAATTGAGCCAAAAATTCCCAAATTCGAACCAAGAGTGCTTAATTATATATTTACGGAGCACGGAGGAGCCCGCAATTGCAGAATTTCTTAATAGGCGTATTATTTTGGAGTACGACCGATGCGACGCTTCGTCAACGGACGCACGACGCCGACGACCGATCGGCGTACGAGAACTATGGTCTGCCTCAGTCTCAGCTCAGCCAGAGAGACACCAAAAATCATTATCAAGAGTGGGCCAATTTCAGGAGGCACCTGTCGTTGTCATCATCAGTGTTATGAGTGTACGGAAGAAGAATCATCGTCCCCCCAGCCAAGTCATGGTATGCCATCCTTATAAACGGCATGCATCATCGGCAGCAGAAGGAAGAACTGAAAAAAAGGTGTCGGTCAGCGTTTAGTAAGTCGTCAATAATCCAAATTAATGAGCAAATGAGCTGAGTGGTTAATGATTTTGGCCGGCTGAGCGCTGAGGTATGGAATTCTCTGGCTGCGGTCTCTTGCGGTGGGGTCTCTTATTTTGGGTCATAATCATAAAACAATTGGCCTTAGGGCAGTCCGAAGTTACTTCATGTTGTATTGATGGGCGGTGAAAGCATTTTTTCAATAAATTTATTTATTACCGATCGATTTTTTGCGCGTGTGTTGGTTGAATTACAAAAAAAAAAGAACGCGTTATCATTCTATGGGAACAGAGGGCGTTACGGACAAGAACATAATATTTATGAAAACATTTCATCAGAGATTGCTATTCAAGGATTTCATTTTAGATAAGTATTGGCGCGATGGTATCTTGTCTCTGGAGAAGCAGCTTGGGCCAGTTATTTCTTTGGATCGAATTGTCCTTGTTCCAAGTCAAAAAGCTAAGGAATCTGGGATGTGTGATCAAAACCTTATAAGAAGAATGAAGTAGCAAAAGTATTCTACACCCGACTAAAAAAAATTTAGAAGAAGAAGTATTATGGACCATGAATTCCTGAGCAGACCCTGATTTGGCAGCCGCTTGGTAAGGCTAGCTGTACTTATTTGGTAAAACAAAAATTCTTACAGGGCATGGAAGGATGGAGTTATTACAAAGCTACTGAAAAATGGTGGTCTCAAAAACTGTTTAAACTGGCATACTATCCGTATTTCCGAAGTTGATGCAATTATGATTCTCAAAGGGATATGGTCCAGGGTCGAGTTTATACGGTCACGACTCACGAGGCACGAAGCGGGATTTCGCAGTGGTCGATTCTTGAACAATCAACGTAAAATTAAACATTGCCACATGTTCGTCAATCGTGGTAACTGATATATTGTGGAAAGAATAGAGAGATTTACATGGTTTTCCAATAAGAGGTGTTATTTTGATATTCCTAGAAAAGTGGCATTTTTTGAGAAAAGTGATCAAATGTTTATTCCAATGTAAAGAACAAAATATGCCATTAATAATGAAAAACAATACTAGCTAAATCGGTACCACGGCTACGCTTACACAACAATATCCTTTTCATGAAATTTTCCATCACCAAATCGCAAAGTGGTTGCTGTATGCCCTCAATAGCTTCACGAATTCCATTTTTGTGGTCCTTAATCAACGCTGGGCTGTTGCAAAGGACCTTTACCTTCACGTGGCCTTAAAGGAAGAAGTCGCAAGGTGTTAAATCACAATTGTGATCACCTCTTCGAGAGATAACACGGTCCGGAAACTTTGCCTGTAAAAGATCGATGGTTTCGTTGCTTGTGTGGGACGCAGCACCGCCCGCCGCCGTCTTGTTGAAAGTCAACGTTGTCCAGATCAAAACCATCCAATTCCGGCCATACAAAATTATTAATCATCTCTCGATAGCGCAATCTATTCACCGTAGCCATATTTTCGAAAAAGTATTAAGGTCCAATGACCCCCCGCGCCGGGGCCGGAGCATTAACCGCACCAAACAGTTACTCGTTGAGGATGGAGAAGCGTTTCAACAATAAATCTTAGGTTTTCCGAGCCCCAGATGCGACAATTTTGCTTGTTGACGTAGCCACCGAGATGGAAAAGGGCCTCATCAGTCAAGATGATTTTTCGATGAAATTCATTTTCATGAATTTCAAGGACCCAATCAGCAAGGACATGAGATTGTTGATGATGATTTTTGAAGCATGTATCGTATAACTTTTATTAATGACGTAGTTTTTACTTGTCAAATGTCATAAACTGACAGCATCAAAAGTGACAACTACCGAAATAGCGGGCTACTCAAAATAACACCTCTTATTGGAAAACCCTTTAGAATGATCAAGTTGTTGCCCTTTGCTCAGAAGCTCTAGTGCCAAATACCTATACCTATACCAGCTTTCGGAAATCAGGAACGAAGACGAAGTCAGGAGAACAGGTATTGGAAGAATTTTTTTTCTCCTTAATGCTTCTCATGGAGTCATAAATAAAACTTCTATATATTCAACCATACAAAGGCAGAACTGCAGTGGACGAAGCGGTGCTCAGGGAGTGGTCTGTAACCTAGCAAATACAAGAACTTCTTACTCGTGTCTATAAAAGCGGATCGTTCAGTTTCGTCAAGGTTCCTTTAAATTTTGTTTCCGGACGTAGAATGCTCCTTAACGCAAAATAAATTCGGTTCGGTTCTTCCATCCTTTCAACTAATGTTGGCCTTTCTGTCTCTGAAACAGAAGTGCCTGCAGGTTATGTAGTCTTAAGAATGAGGAATACTCATGATGGATTGAAAGGGCATTATACCAGAAAGGCACTTGGTCGTAAAAGGGACAAAAAATTCGTTGGAAACGGTCAGAATTTTTCGGAATTTTACGCAGCATACATAAGTAGAATGTCTAACAAATCAGCAGTAAGACTGGCAGTTTGATGAAAAACAAAAACTTTGCTTCCAAGCCATTATCTGTACTCCTTTGTAGGAAATCGTAGAAACTCTTTCTGTTCGATTCTTCTTCAAGTGTTTAACGGACTACTTTTTCAGTAACAAAAAATTTATTCTAACTCGGTTTTCTTTCCAAAGCCACCAATCCCTTTTTTTTTAAAGAAAACCGTTACGTAGGAAAGCCTGAAATAATTCAAGACTTTGAGGCTTGTTGCCGTTTTAAAGATCAACCCAATGAACCTTTCAGTCGGAATCAGTTGATTGAAAGAGTCGTCATCCCATTCTAGATGCAGAGGTAAGAGGTAAGAACAGATCAGTGCACGCTCCATAGTGTTCGTGTTTGATATCTCTTCAACGACACCGGTTATATCCCATCGTGTCAATTAAGGGTTCCTGGATTTAATTCGATCCTCCCTAAGTCTCCATTACGACAAGTGCATATGGGGACGCTCTGTAGTGACATTCAATCCCTCCACTACTCTCATTTTTCTCCAAAAACATACAAAATACATAAATCGTGTTGTTTTAAAAATTTTAATACCCTCAAAGTCTACTTCCGATCCGCAAAAGAGAGGTTGTGTGTCATCTGGTATTCTAGTGGTTCGGAATGATAGCGAACACACATCTGGTTGCTTCATCTAGTTTTGTATCCATTGTTTTCCCGATGCTGTAAAAACCAGACAACTCACCATCACCATGTCAGTCAAGGTCGTTGTCTCTTCTTACACGACGAATCAAAGTACAAAGTATCTGAATTGTAAAAAGAAAACATCAATCTGTTGGCCATATGTGCATGTGCATGATTCTTCCATGATTCAGTTCTGGTTATTCTCCAGAAATTGCAAAATGCATAAGTCACGCCTATTGTCGCACATTGTTTTCCACTTCCTTCAACATCTTGTGTTTTATGTTTAAATTGGGATAGCGCATCAGCATCAGCGGCAGTATTAATGGCGGCAGCGGCGGCACATCTTTCTGAGTCATATGGCTTGTTTTTGGTGTGAACTAATTGGGATCGCACAGATAGAAAACTGAAAACAGAAAACAGAAAAGATAGATGAGCATTATTTGAACATACATTTATGTATACTGCACACAGGCTCTTAGTAATCCTTTAATTTGTACTTTAACGCTTCCCTTTCTATTATTAAACAAATTCTTTGGAAACACATTTTTGTGGACAGAAACGGCAGCGGCATGTCTTTTTTGGGTATAGAGTTTCAAATGTTTTGAGTGTAAATAGATGTCATGTATAAGATTTCGAATGACACACATGAAATATCTCAATTTTGTGGATGTTTAAACATCGATTTGGTGTGAATGGCATGGTAAATTAAAGTGGATAAAAATAGTGGGATGAGTTGATCAAAACTTTACAAATATTTTACATGATTAATCGGGGAATTTAGTGAAATACATTAAACAATTCTTTAAAAAAATTAATCATAAAAAAAAAACTTAACAAAAGTACATATATAAGCCAAAACTTACCGAAGTTCAAGTAGAGGCAGTCACTTAAAAAAAAACACACAACACAAATCATAAATATAACCAACGTTATAACGTTTCTCTGATTTCTTCGGTAAAGGAATGAGATGCATCTTGGACTTTCAGGAAAAACAAATCAAGCACATTAATTCACTAAAAAGAAATCAATACTGGCCTCATAAAAACTGTAGAGTTTGATGGTAGAACGACTTTTATTTATTTTTCAATTCAAAATTTGTAAATTAAATCAATTTGCGTTAAAATATTTCTCATGCAATATGGCAACCCTTTATTGAGTGCACTGACTCGCCCTGTCGACTTAAGCAACTCTGTGAGAGTCTTAGGAAAGGACAGATTTATGCAAGCCATAGCAATCAGACTGAAAAGCGAATAGAATATCTACATATGTATATTTTTCCTGTACTGACAATCTTTGTTGGATAGAGTTCCTAATTATGAAAAAAGAATATAATTATCGGATCATAAACTTTGCTCGCTTAAAATTATGAACAAAATGTTAAATGCAGACCCTGGTTATCCTTGGACAACCTGAGACTGTATATAAACACAAAATTTGTACAAAATCAGTTAAGCCTTTAGCCTTTTTATAGAAATCGAAGATGAAAATCACAATTTTGAGACTTTGTTCATATAATTGGAACTTTGCTATGCTTAGAAATTCACCCTGCATTTGTTTTATCGAAATCATTGCTGCCGCTTTCTAAACAACAACATTAACTCAACTCACACCTTTTGTAACTCCCCATCTTTGATTCGATAATATAGTTTTCTCAACGTGCGAAATATTTTTTTCTTCAAAAGAATATTCCTTAATTTTATAGTTTTTTCTTTCGTCGTTGCATCGGCTATAATATCAACCATTTTAAAGACACCGTTAATATAGAAGTTCACCAAATATCTAAGAGCCATCAGCAGCGCCACACCAAAAGCATTCTTTGATTTAAACTCTACCGCACCTGACTTAAAATAGAGTTTACTCCCCCCAAATGGGCCACTCCTCCCAGTAAGCCATTATAATCCTTTTTCTTTTCTTCTCATTAAAACCTCTTCCAGGAATCTTTGTAGGTAGGTATATCCTCACCGAATTCTTACACGTGATTTTGGAGTTAGTTAAACGAATACCGTTAGTTTAGATTCACTTCATTTCATCCTAATGAGGCCCACAAAACTATATTATATGTTTTATCCTTACCAGCATTCACGTAGATACAACACAATCATCAGTTTAGTTTGGACGCAAGAACCTGTAATTTGAGTAAAATTCCCAATTAATTTTCAACCCACGATTACTACTTCGTTATTCGTCGGGGTAGTAATTGCCCTTAAAACAGATAGAGACCGAGAGAGAGAGTGAACGCTATTTCGTATTTCCCTCCTACCTATTATATGTCTATGGAGGAATTCATCGTCTCGCCTACAGGAGTTCTCAGGATCGATGATAAATGGAACTAAAAACAAAGACTACACACTCTTCTTCATACGGAATGGACCCTCAAGTGACTCTACATGGCAGTTAAATCCATGACCATGAGAAGGTTATTCGACGTCTTCTTCGTGGTTAATAAAAATAAAAATACTCCCGCAAGTTATGGTGTGTTTCAAGTTGCCCATTAGCTAAGTTTCCAGCTTTGGATTTAATAATGGCTCGGGGGCGGTTAATTGAAGATATCGCATGTACATAATGAGGGAACGTTTTCTTTGGAATATGAAAGGCATAGAATAGTGGAGACTATTTTGAACAGTAAACAGTTTGAAATATCGTGAAAAAATGTATTTCTCAGCTTTTTCCATAAACATTGGTAACTGCAAAAAATTAAATACCTTATGTGGAATTCACGGTGCCGTGACATAAGGCCATGTGTCATAAGGCCATATTTCGAATTATGGCCTTATGACGCTTTTGTAAAGCGTCATAAGACCATATTCGAACATATGGCCTTACGACGCTTTCAGAAGCGTCATAAGACCATTATGGCTGTATGTCACTTTGTTAAGTTTGATTTCGAGTGGAACGCGTTCTTTAGTGTGCAAAATGGAAAATTCAATTGACGTGATATATAATTTTGAATTTTGTGAAGGTTTATGAAGAGACAGTAATATTCTTTATATTCCTGAAACCAAACATCTCTATCGTTTCAAATATAGTTCTAAAATAAGTAGACATTACAACTGCTACAATAAAACGTGTAATGCTAGTGCTATTGTTGACTTTCAAAACCAAACTCTTGTGCGCATACCAAAATCTAGTGCTCCACATAAGCATCCAAACAGTGAAGAATTTAGGAAAAAAATGTAATTGCAAATTCTTTTAACTTTAATTATCATATTGACATGACTTTGATTTAAAAAAAAATAATAGCTTAAAATTCGCGCGAATTTTAAGCTATTATTTTTTAAATTCGCGCGAATTTTAAGCTATTATTTTTTTTTTAATCAAAGTCATGTCAATATGATAATTAAAGTTAAAAGAATTTGCAATTACATTTTTACTTGCTCAATAGGGCAAGTATTGGTTTCGTGCAGAAAAAAAAAATCGACGTTTTAATCAAACATGACATTACGATGATAGAGAAGCCCAAAAAAGTGGTTTTCGCCATACCGTCCGTCGGTCTGTCTGTGCGTCTATGCGTCTGTGCGTCTGTGCGTCTGTGCGGATGTGCGCTTTTTCACGTCATGCTACAGCCTAAACCGCTTGACGGATTTTCTTCAAACTTGGTATATAGTAGTTTGAAGAAAAACGGTTGTCGAGGTTTTTTTTATTTCGTTTTAGCCCGGCTCAAACTGGTACCTTTCAAGTAACGGTTTTTTTCAATTTGAATTTTCTCGAAAACGGCTCTAACGATTTTGATTAAACTCAAAATTTAGCTTACTTTAAGCATTTCTAACAAAACTGGGTTTTTCGTTTTTGGCTCAAATAGTCCTAACGAAAATCAGGTTTTAACGGCTTTTTTTCAAATAGCCATAAGTTCACAACGGCTTGATTGAATCGACTCAAATTTCGTTTGACATAGTTTTTTATAGTTTTCTATAGGATGGCCTCGTAAATTTTTCACTGAAGCCATTCTAAACGGTGTCTTCCATACAACGAGCCGATAAGTTTTAGCCAACATTTTTTGGTTTTTTCTAATTTGCTCGAAAACGGCTCCAACGATTTTGATTAAACTTTGTGTGTTATATTCTTTAAGTGTTTTTAAGAGAACTGCGTTTTCAGTTTTTGGCTAAAAATTCAAATAACGGAGATCTGCTCTTAACGGCTTTTTTTCAAATGGCCATAATTTGTCTACGGTTGCATCGAATTCACTCAAACTTTGTTTGGTATAGTTTCTTTTAGCTGCCTTTCAGATGGCATTGAATTTTTTTCATTTTCTTTTTTTTAAATGGTGGCTCCTATACAAAGAGCCATTAGATTTTGGCCAATTTTTTCGTTTTTTCTAATTTACTCAAAAAAGGCTCCCCCGATTTTTATGAAACTTTGTATGTTACATATATAGAATACTTCAAAGAAAACTGCATTTTTAGTTTTTGGCTACACATGATAATAGCGGAAATTGGTAATATCAGTTTTATTAATTTGGCCATAAGCTGAAATTTATATCATTTATATCACCCAAAAGACGACATCTAAATTTGATATACTAAAGGTTACTTAACGTTAGCTCCCGTATATCGAGTTTTCCAGTTTTAGCTAATTTTTTTAGTTTTTACCAAATTTTTCAAAAATGAGTTGTTCTTATTGATCGAAAGGTTTGTTTTCGTCGTATTTTTGCACCCACAGAGAAGTACGTGCGACCCAGTCGTGCATTTTATTTTCCTAAATTCTTCACTGTTTGGATGCTTATGTGGAGCACTAGATTTTGGTATGCGCACAAGAGTTTGGTTTTGAAAGTCAACAATAGCACTAGCATTACACGTTTTATTGTAGCAGTTGTAATGTCTACTTATTTTAGAACTATATTTGAAACGATAGAGATGTTTGGTTTCAGGAATATAAAGAATATTACTGTCTCTTCATAAACCTTCACAAAATTCAAAATTATATATCACGTCAATTGAATTTTCCATTTTGCACACTAAAGAACGCGTTCCACTCGAAATCACACTTAACAATGAAAATTACGCGCAATTTGTTTCTTCGGATCATTGAAACATGATCATTCCTTTTAAATATTACAACGGTAAGAACAGGTTCTTGTTGTTCTCAATTGGTTTTTTTTAATATGCCCCTATGTCACAAAAGTATATGGCCTCATGACACTTTGGTAAAGCGTCATAAGGCCATATGTTCGAATATGGTCTTATGACGCTTTACAAAAGCGTCATAAGGCCATAATTCGAAATATGGCTTTATGACACATGGCCTTATGTCACGGCACCGGAATTCACACCATTACATTCCACAACGTTAATTTTGAATCAATACCACAGACATACAATACAGACCGCCAAACCCTTTACAGTTTCTCTCTCACGAGCTTAATGTGCATTTTATTATGGCTTATGACGAGTATGTGAAAGCTCTCTCTTAAACTTACCCGTGCATTTTAAATGGGAAACAGTTACACGAAAAAAATAAAATGCACAGGCAGATATCACATAACACCGTGGTGGATTTAAAATAAGGTGTTGTTTTTAGACGTGTGGTTTTCAATCTGGCAATACTTTTTTCGGAGTTGGTCTATTTGACAGCTGTCACTTGATTTATGCTCAGTTTAGTTTGCCATTTCATAATGAATAGACTTACTCCTGAATAACGTTTGCAAATCGTTGCAAATTTATTACCACAATAATGGTTCGTTTTGCGCGACGCACCGCGCGCTGCGTCCAATATTCGGTCAAAATAATCGCAAAGGAATTTATTCGAGCCAGCCGCGGCGACGACTTGCCCGAAATCATTTTTAAAACATAATGGAAAACCCTTATCTTTATAATAATGCTAAATTCTTGGTAATAAAAAACACCTTTATTTTAAGGGTGTTTTAGGCAAGAGGAAATCGAGTTGACGATTTGTATTGTATGTCTGTGGGTCTTAAAAAAAAAACGAGTTGTTTGATAGAAATCACTTTTCTCCGTTTTCTAAAAGTTTTCCTATGTGGACGTGCATTGCGAAATTAAAAAATTGAAAACGAGATAATTGTGGAACGTATTCATTTTATCGATGATGAGAAAAACGAAAAAAATGAAAAAAAATATAATTTTTTTCAAAATTTTGTTTAATGTTTAGTGGACTTTATTGAAGTAAATTCAAAATTAAGTTTAGTATTCATTTTATGTAATTCGAAATCTAGAGTGTTGAACAAAAGCTGCATATTTTTTTTGTCAGCTTTTGAACTAAATGGTGGTGAAATCCTCGACATGTTTTCACCTGAAAAGTTAATAGAAACAACTGATTTGGTTGTGTTTATTCTTTTTGACGTGATTTTTTTCCCACAAAAGCCTGGTACTACCTCCAGTGAAATGAGAAACCAATGCAATCCACAATCTTTTCAATACTAGATTCTTAATTTCGCAATGCGAAAAGCTCATGAGAAGTAAAACAGTTTGACATGTGTCAAAGAGTTTGATTTGTTTAAGAAGCATGAAGGTATGAAAGATTTGAAATGCAAATTATTAGCGTAATCATATTCCTTGTGAAAAATAAAGTTAGAAATTTAGTAGATACTGGAAAAACTAAGGTGTTCTCTAATTCTGCCAATATATTAGTTGGTGGTTGATATCGTTTCCACAAGTTTGTTGCGTTCCATATCTTTGGTAGATCTCAGCTCGTAAGATGGTTTTTTGTCTTTTTTTGAGAAGCACGGTTCCATTCAAATAAATGGTGGAATAGGCCCTATTCTTTCGAAAACGCTTCCTAGCCTTACACCTTTTGAGATTTTAAATTCCATGGACATGTTACTTTTGTCAATGCTGCCTTAAAAATTTGCATGATTAACCAAACCCTGTTTAATCGTGGTCCTATTACCATACTTATATCAGATCTCGTTGTTGTCTCTCAAAAGTCCTTTCTAAGTCAACCCACGCCACACAAGATGGCAATTCTCTAATTAGTGACAATGTTTTTCCACAAATATCCTTTTCCGCACTGGCACTTTCAGATATTAATGGACTTTAGATGATTTTTATAAATGAATTAGTAATGGCGGCTGTGATTGCACTAACTGAGGGCTGTTCGCATGTGGGTCAGTTTGGTAGTGTTTTTTCCACGAAGAACGCAATAAGTTAAATTCTTTTGAATCCAGGATCAAATACCTACTTTTTTTTGTTAAAATCCAATTAAATTCCACTTGATATGCTACCAACAATAAGACCCTCCAAGACAATAAAACCCCCTCAACCAAGTGTTGTGTAATAAGCCAGCAATTACCAATTGTTAAATGCCAAGCCGATAAAAACTTCACAAAAAGTGCAAAAAAAAAGGAATATTCATCACAAAAAGGATAACAATTGAATGCCAACAAACCAAAGACACAGTTAGCATTGTCCTGAAAATACACAAATATAATTTCGATGTACTTTTGTTCGCAGATGTCAAGATTCCCAGATTAAGGATACCGAAACGATGTTTTTCGACACTTGACTTGCATGATGCATAGTGATGCAGTGTTTGTGATGCATGATGCAAAGATTCAGGTAGAAATAATTCTTCAACTACTATCACCCTTCATTATCATTTCCAGCCTCCTGGTAATATGAAACACCTGCATCAGCACTTCACCCGAGGATAATGGAATCGGAATTGGATTCACCAAACCGTATATAAGGATGTTTCAGTTTGTTGCTCCTTTGTTACACTCCTTTGAGATTCCATCATACCTAAATACATTATATGGTTTCCATATAAGAGTTCGATGATGCAATATAGTCGAGTTTAAATCACACTATAAATTCCAACATTATGCTCGTTGATGTGCCTGTGCCTGCGGGACTTGGGACTACTGATCCTTCAAGGGGAACCCATCAACTGAACAGAACACTGAATTGACACTTTTATCAAAGAGCCTTTTCGGATTAGAGTACCCAGTTGGTGATGCGTAAGAGAAATGCGACCAGACTCAGGTGATCATGATTTGAACACTTCTTTGATGGTCAAGGGATAACCGAATAGCGTTGTCGTTGTCGATCATCTGGAAAGTGAAAAAGGATCATGTTTCGTATGGTATCAGCAGCGAGGGGATTTGTTTCTTATTTTTGTTTGAACAGAAAAGAAAAAAAAAACAAAATGAAGTGAAGTGAAAAAAGATACAAAATAAATATTAAATGCAGGTTTTACGACACGGATAGATTGCTAATGGATGTGATGCCTTAAGACGGTGGATAAGTCCACAATTGGCTTCAGGAAAATGAATTAGTTACTTAAATGGATTGATAAATGAGAATTCAGGTTCATGGTATGCTGAAAGAACACTGAGACGCGGGAGGAATGTTGTTTGCAACCAATGATTCGAAGAGATTAGCCCAGTTTATTCAACATCTACATCAACTTATCTTCCACAAATATCGGTGGCCATTTTTAACTTGACTTCTGGATACCCATTTAGGTTATAGCGCATTAAAAAGCGAAGGACTACCTAACTAACTAAACAACTTGGGGCTTTCAATATAGCGATGGAAACGGTCCAAAATTTGTTTGAGAAAATGCCCCAGTCTTGTAGCGTGTCCACCTATGGCTGGTTCCAGCTATGACACCGAATTTTCAGATCCCAGTTCCAGCCTGATTTGTTCACCACAAGTACTCGTATTTGTCCATCATAAGTTTGTTTTCCTCGTGTTTCATTGTTCTGAGTGGAATTGACGTTGTGGTCCCATTTTTGACAAACTCATCGGTTTTGCAGTTTTCCGAAATGCCTCTATGCTCCAAAGCCTTAAAAGAGATATGCGACAGTTCCGTCAGTTGCTGAACCTTGGGAAACAGCAATGAGTAGTTTAACTCAACGTTCACAAACAGTAGCATAAATCCAACCCATTTCAAACAGAAGCGGGAATCGATGGTATTCCTTCTCCGAAACGTGTAATTCCAATACTCCTGGCCAACTTGGAAAAGCAAATCATTGTTTTCCTTGTTACGAATGCTGGGACGGCAATCTTGTAAGGCTTCGAAAAACTAAACTGATTGGCTTGTTACACAAATGCTATTATCTGCAAGTATGTGGAACAAATATTCCCAAGTGGATCGATTGCCTATCGGACCTCTTAAGCATTCGAGAACGAGAAATCAGCTGATTCTCAATCATCACTTTGACTGGTGATCGCGGATTGACCAACCCAACTCCTTCGAAGTTCAGCAGAAATTGCCGCTTTCCTAAGAACATGGGAACCAATATGCAGCGGAGTGCCCCAGCCAGCAATAAGACGGCAGACCATCTTTGTGAAATTTGCTGCCGTTTCACCAAGGTGGAGGAGATAGAGCAATCACATGAAAAGGACATAAGAAGTTGAAAAATCTAGCGTTCGCTTCATCGCCATCTTTGTTTATCTTGACTTATCAGAACTAATATCTTTAAATTAAGTCCTAAAAGTTAAGTTGATTTTTATAAATTTTCATTTATATCTTCCCCCTTTAATATTTCATATTTAGATACTTGACAAAAAAATTATATCATGAGTGAATTCCAAAGCGCGAGCAGCATTTTGTCATCAGTTACACCCCTCACTCAACACAACCCATTTGACTTTTATATACAAAAAACACCACTTTAAAATTCACTTACAACCATAATGACATTTCACACCTGCCGCTGCCATAGTGCCGCACATAGAGGCATAATCATTTCACATTACAATCTTATCTTATTTCATCTGCACCACAACACGCCCACTCTCTCACTCGCAGCATACAACACACATCTGGTAGCTTGTAGCATACCTCAACTTGCCTTGAGTTTGGCAAAAAAAAAGTATAAACAGTGTCACTTTTTGAGACATCTTATCTTGCCGGTGAAATCAACGCCACGACTTTTGCACGCTCCAGACGAAAATGATTGTCCCAGAGCTTGCTTACTTCGTTGCGCTGAACCAACTCCAATTTTGCTTTTCTCGAAACACCGCCGCGCCGCATATTTAAATTCAATTTTTTTTTGTTCACAAAAGAGCAACCTTATCGGGGCAACAACACTGACGACTGTAATATTGGTGTGGCGGTGGCATGGCGGCGTCAGCATCAGCGTCAGCAACAACGACAACGGTATTGTGGTCGCCAGGCGCACCTTTTGAATTTGCAAACGCGAATCTTACACACATTCAGCATCCCATTTGGAGGAAGAAAAAAAAAAATAAAAATTGAAACACTGCGTCGTGGAATATCATCTCGGGCACTGATTCTGATCTATGTTAAGGAGTTTCAACAAGTTACCTACTCCTTTTGGGGCAGCAATCATGAGACAACGAATGCAAACTGGTATCACCCCGTGCCTCACTCGGGAACCCAGTTTAAGGTGAATTTCTCAAGACCGCCAAAATAGTAATTTGAAACCACAATCTTCAAGCGGCTGCTTGGAATGCACTTGTCCAAATAAGTTTTTTATATTTGAGGATTTGCCACTTCCTCTCAAAAGCAATACTCCGGATAAAAACTTAGTAACAATCAGGGATTGGACCCATAACCTTCGACGTATCAGACACACTGACTAGTAAGCCATATCCATATCCATACCCATATCCATATCCATATCCATATCCATATCCATATCCATATCCATATCCATATCCATATCCATATCCATATCCATATCCATATCCATATCCATATCCATATCCATATCCATATCCATATCCATATCCATATCCATATCCATATCCATATCCATATCCATATCCATATCCATATCCATATCCATATCCATATCCATATCCATATCCATATCCATATCCATATCCATATCCATATCCATATCCATATCCATATCCATATCCATATCCATATCCATATCCATATCCATATCCATATCCATATCCATATCCATATCCATATCCATATCCATATCCATATCCATATCCATATCCATATCCATATCCATATCCATATCCATATCCATATCCATATCCATATCCATATCCATATCCATATCCATATCCATATCCATATCCATATCCATATCCATATCCATATCCATATCCATATCCATATCCATATCCATATCCATATCCATATCCATATCCATATCCATATCCATATCCATATCCATATCCATATCCATATCCATATCCATATCCATATCCATATCCATATCCATATCCATATCCATATCCATATCCATATCCATATCCATATCCATATCCATATCCATATCCATATCCATATCCATATCCATATCCATATCCATATCCATATCCATATCCATATCCATATCCATATCCATATCCATATCCATGTCCATATCCTGTCAGCTGTCAAAAATGTATCAAAAAATTGCGGAAATGAGCGCAAGACTTTTCGAAAACTTGACGAAACAGCTTTTAAAGGTTCAAGATGTGAATTTCTTTAGTCACTTAGTTATATGTATATTGTTATATTTGTCCGCCTTAAGGATAGGGAGGGGAGAGTTAAGTTTGTTGTCTTTGGAACTATGTCTAAATCCATTTTGCAAGCAATACCTTGTGCTGAACTGGTGAACTTCACCTTGCAAAAAATATGTAGATATGCATCCCCTGCTGCATGAAGACTCTTAAAGAATGTTGAGAAACCATTTCTTATCCTGTGGCGCTTTTAATGGCATGTAGAAGTGGCAAGGCAACTTAAACGATAACGACGACACCAAGCGAAGCAGAGGCGTTGAAGAACTTCCATGTGAATGTTATTTGCAAGTCCCACCACCAACTTCCATACTTAGGAGGACGACGGCGACACGACGTTCCACCATAACCATCAGTGTCAGTGATGTGGTATGGTAAGGAAAGTATTGTACCTGGGCTTCCTTCAATGCCAGAAAAGTAAAAGATACCTGTTTCAGATACGCACTCATGCTGATTTTGTGTGCACGGTCGCTCTATGGACTGCGAGATATCGCACGAAAGCCCAGGATGGATCTCTGGCTGAACTGAAAGGCTGTTCCGTTGCTGTACCTATATCTATCTATTCCTCTGGCTATGTGTGTTGTTGTTACCATGCATCAGAACGAGGTACGGTACGGCTGGTTTTGTTTTTAAATATTTATTATTTTTTTTACTCCTCGCTCATGGCCTTTGTGCAGCTCAAAAGACAACGAAAGAACCCCCGTTGGTAGCCTGGCGCCAGTTGAGATCACCTTTTTTTCTGTCTCTACGCGCCGACACTTGGCCATTTAACACCAACAATAAGTGGAAGTCTCGCCCGCTCCTGCTGGCGTGAGTAAGGTGTGACTATTTGTTTCGTTGCGCGCATTTGAATCGTTATAATACCATGACGGAACTCTCTGGGTCTGTCGTATACAATCAGGTGTCACAATTCATTAATCTGGGAGCAAAGATTTCCTCCCAGCTGCTGCTCAACAACCTGTTCGCTGTTCCATTATTTGGCTTTGAAAATTGGGATCATAGAGCACAGCACACAATCATAGGCCAGTTGGACAGTCAAAATTAATTACAAGTTATGAGGAGAAGACGACTTTGACACCACATCAGAAGGCCAATAATGTTTTTGGGTTTATTGATTAGGAGGCGCAGTTTTGTTTGTCGTCTTTGTTGTTGTTGTTTCCAGGTATTGAGATGCAAATTGGTTACTGGGCTGGCGGTGTGTTTATCATTTTTGGTTGGAGTTGACAGGTTTATCGTGTGCTTGGAGTGGACTAAGAAGAGTTTGAGGCCATTTTCATTGTGAGATTTTAATTGGATAGATTTGTGGGATCAAAAGGATTTAATAAGGTCTGATGAGATGCCGTCTTTGATGTTGGTCGATTGAATTTAAGATTAGAAGATAAAATTACTTAGATCGATGGACAGACGACACCTGTGGAGACTTATTGAGTTTCTGGAAGAATAAATGGGGTGTAAGAGATTTTTAATTTTCTGATGGCGCATTCATAGATTTGAAAATATTTAAAGAAGGGTTTTTTATAACAAGTGAGTTTACTGATTGATTTGTCTTTCCTGCAAAGCTAGTTTCATGGCAAAAACAGGAGAGGAATGCTGCTGGCTATCACGCTGGAATATTGGAATATTAACATGGTGTTCATTAAAAATGCTTCTAATGTTCTAAGCTATGGTTTTTGAGTCAAACTTACTCCGAAAATCTAGTGAATGAGAAGGAAATTCACAATTTCTGAAATTACTGCAATACACGGCCATAATCCTTGCATTGACTATCAATGTATCATTTTGATTTAAACATACCACTAAAAAACAAAAGAGTGCGAATGAGAGGCAAACATTCCTATCTTCCCTGTACTGCCTATTTATGTTGGATAGAGTGTAATAGTACCTATAATGTTGGTGAGGTCTTATAGGAGGTTGACAACGGTGATTTTGTGATCAAAATTGATGACTTCTGCACTATCTAAGGTTCGTTGATATTACAAAGTTTGATGATACGGTGCTTCAAAACGTTCGTTGGCAGAAAAGTTTTGCAGCCTCGTTGATGAAGAAATATTAGGAATCACATTACTCTAGGACTTTTTGGAAGATTCTGCCCCAAATGTTGTTGTTCCTTAGGTGGTTAGCTTTAAAGAAGAACTGTTTCATGATACAAGTTAGAATCACCACTCTTGGGATTCTTTTGGAGACTAACTCAGGTTAAGATTATTTGGGTATGAGTTTTGGTTTGTCATCACAATCACGATGCGGGTTAATCGAATAAAAATTAGGGGATCCTTCACTTCGATTAATGGAGATCTATAAGAACCTTGTTTTTAAGGGTTTCTTGGTTTAGAAAGCTTTCCGAATTTATAAAAGGAACTTTAATTT
The DNA here is from genome assembly GCA_916050605.2 of Platycheirus albimanus. Taxonomy (NCBI): domain Eukaryota; kingdom Metazoa; phylum Arthropoda; class Insecta; order Diptera; family Syrphidae; genus Platycheirus; species Platycheirus albimanus. The sequence continues at coordinate 13,159,950 of OU696698.1, read as the reverse complement.
GGGATTTTTTCCTATAAAGTATTATCGGACAACTCCCGATCGCTGATCAGACAATGTAACAAACTTAGAAAGTACCTTCCATTTTCCTGATACAATCTGTTTCCTGGAGAACTGATTTTCTGAACAGGATTCGATCCCACTATTAACCACTAAGAAACAACAAGAATAATTGTGTACCGGTTTACGTACGCGTGTTATTCTGACCTTTGAAAGAGAAGTCATTGGGCTGATCAAGTAGTTCCTTCATCTTGAATGCTTTTGAATCAGCTGATAGTTGCATGGTTCCGAACTATCAAAATAGCCTAACCTTAGCTAACGCTGATTTCGGGAAACTGTCGCTAGTTTGTACTTAACTGATATCTTTAGAATCTAGATTTGTTTGTAGGCTTTCAAGGTACATTAAAAAAAAAAGATGTCCCCAAGCTATACCTATCCAAATAAGATTTGTATTTTGTAACTAGAGCTGGTCACATACCTACTTAGGAAGCAATGGATGTCAAGTCATAAAATCTCTTGAAATTCATAGCGACTAGTTGAATGATCAAGAACAAAAGAGAAATCAACAGTTGGTTCAAGCAGACTCACCGAAAAAAGTAGGCAGTAAAGGATTTAGCTTAAAAACAAGAAATTCGAAGGATTTGTCCAAAGTTCCATACAGAGTATTAAAGTCATTACAGCAGAAGAGTCAAGAAAGAACTGTTACAGTCCCCACAAAATGAATCCGTTGCGTCCATTGCGGATAAGGAGGGTAAAAGTTAAAAGTTCGTTGCGTTCATCGCATGCGTTGCGTATGGACCGCTTTCCATAAGAACACGTTCGTGTATCTAATCAAGCTGTCTACTGAATCCATCGCCGCACGGACGCAACGGAATCTATGGGTCGGGGCCTTAATTCAAAAGATAATCGTATATGATTAATCAGTAGAAGTTACCCTAACTTCAATGGCATATGGCATACGTAGATACAAACAAATCGGTTCTATTCCCCATTTATCGAAGTGTCTCATAATTTCAACAAAATTTCGTTCCAATCCCAAGCAATCCCATAAATATTTTCGGCACTCTTTTTTCTCTTGTGACCAATCAAAAAAAAAATCAAAGGCGCTTCACAAATAAATAAACAATTACTCCTATTTAATGATCGACCGCACAAAAACACTTCACATTGGATGGAATCGGACAAAAATATGTGCGCTCCCATTAACCCTGCACCATACCGTATAAACCACAAACACAGAGCACACACATGCGTCTTTATATATATGTTCTAAATCCCCCACTGTGTGATGATGCATCCCATCTGCGCAGTGTATCTCGGCAAGTATACTCCATCTCGTTACCCCATATCGTTGACTGCATCTCGTTAATGCAGTCAGCCTGGCAAAGATCTTCATGATGATTACTCCATGAGTGATTGAAATACTCCATTCAATTTGTAGTATGTGGATGTGGATGCACATGCCTATGCCCAGGCACTCTGAAAGCCAGTCAGCAGCGCCACACCAGGCCGAGTCAAATCATCCTCATCCCAGAAAAACGAATTTCTACAAAAAATGTAGTATGTACTCTTACTCCTTTCAAACCGCACTCACTCTTCCCCTAAAAAGTTTTCATATTCCGTCCAGGCGGAACAACAATTTCCGGATTAATTGAACTCAACACACATCGCACCAAATGGACTCGAACCGAGGAGGCATTATACATAAGTACAACTCTTGCTAGAAATGAGCCTTTTGTGGTGAGGTTGAAAGGAACGAAAAGATGTGATGTGCAGTAGCTTTGTTTTGAAAGCGCTTCTGTGTACCGACAGAGCGGCGTACGATGATGAAGCCAGATGTTTGGCTCTTGCCATATTATCTGATGGATGAGACATGAGACACCACCACCACCATTAAGTCCAATGAACACTTACGGACGGTACGGAGGAGATTCTTTGGGTCACCCTCTTTGCTTCTTGCGGGGCTTCTGGTGGTTTCATATTAGGAAGGGAATTCGCGTGATCTAACTATAATGCAAGTATTTGTATATTGATACCCACCGCCCTCTATACGTTGCGTGTCATTCATCCACAACAGATGTTGCTAGCGATCACAGAATAAGTGTTGGATTAAAAGGGTCCAAGTCTCTAACATGAAGCCATCATATAACATCATAACATGAATGAACATGCTGCTGACGTTGAGGCAGTTTAATAGGAGAACTAAAATGTCTTTAAAAGAAATGGAAGCAGAAGTCAGTGAGTTTTCCCTCATTTTTGATATTTTTAAAAGGTACTCAACTAATGACGTAAGCCGTGCTATTAATCTTAAAAATGGTGATATATGTTGGTTATCTGTATATGTCCCTAAAATACAAGATTTTAACATTGATCGACTAATCAGCGCTTTCTAAATGAAATGGAAGTTCTGGGTTTGACACCTGACTCCACCAGAGTGGTTTTCTCCGGGGAACTGTTCTTGCGAGGAATTTTCTTATAAAAAAGGGCTTCTCTGTTAGCCGTTTGGATTCGGCAGTGAAGGTGCTTTCCATTCCTGCAGAATATCAATGCACACACAGGAATATTTGAGTCACTAAGCCCTTGGCCCTCTTATGGAACCGTTGTGATTTCAAAAATTAATTTTGTTTTTAAATTGAAATCGATTTTACTGAACAGCTGATTTTCGTTTCTGATATTTGGAACACAATCATCGCACTTTCTGTTCTCAGCCTTCAGTATAGATTCCTTTTTTCCACGAAAGTGCCAAACGTGGCTCTCAAGGTAGTGCAGATCCTGGATTGAGCAGAAATTTTCGGGCCAGAGCTAGACCCTAGACGGAGTATTGGAAAAAGTGCAAAGAAATGTCTAATAGAACGAAAATTGAATGTCGGAAGTTCAAACGCTGAAAGCTAAAATGGGGAAAGCTTTGAGCTTGAAGAAATATGATAGCAGATGTCACATAACTCAAGGGTTTTTCAAAAAGGGTGGGTAGATGTTGAAATGGACCAAAACAAGCTGCGTGAGAAATGGTTTTTTCATTTGAAAGGCTCATGAAAGTTATCATTCCTGACTCGGCTTCTTACGGTGGCACAGAATCGAGTAGTTCAATTTTTAATCATTTTTTCGAATAGATAGGGCTGAGTTTGAGGGACAGCCTGTCTTATGTCCATCTTATGGGCATCTTTCAATTGTGGTTTATTCGTATAGACGTGGCGGACTTCAGAAAAGCACAGAAGAAAAAGTCTAGCGGGTTCAAATCGCATGACATTTATTGCAAACTCACGTCTGCGAAAGATAACCTTACCCCCAAATCGTTCATGCCGAATGTTGATCGTGGTGTCCGCTGTGTGGAACGTAGCACCGAACTACTGGGTCATACAAAATCCGTTATCATCGCTGTGTATAGCGCTCGCAACTTTTGATGGTATCCGCCGCATAAACTGCTTTTCGAAAAAGTACGCTCCAATGATGCCGACGGATGGTCAAAAATCCAAACAGTAGAATATTTGCCTGGTGATTTTCTTGTGGATAGGTGATGCGTCCCATATATTGCAATATTTTGCTTGTTAGTCGAGCCAATCATCGAAAAATGTTCCTCGTTACTGAAGAGGAGTTTTCAGCCAAAATTAGGGTCCTCTTCCAAGCGATCCAAGGCATAGTCAGCAAAAAAATGGCACTGTCGATGGCCATGAACTTCTGAATTAGTTGGACCTCGATCGGGAGTGAGCCAAGTTCCGCTTCAAAGCTTGTTACTTGCCACGGTGATTTGGCATTAATAACTGAAAAATAAACAATAGATATTACATAAATGTAACCAAAACAACATGGTCGCCACATTCATTCAAAATCTACCCGCTCCAATTGAAAAACCCGAATCCACCTCTTAATTTATTAAGATTTACATAACTATCCAAGCCCAACATACACAAACTATTAAGGAAGTAGAGTATTAGAGTTCCCGGAGGAGCCTAGGTCAAGTGACTTTTATATCCTCAACCATTCAGCTACACTTACAAAAAAATGTTTCTACTCTTGGATGTTATTCCACTTTCTCGCCAGAGACAAATTTCCAGGAATTGGCTCATCAACCAATTTCTTCAGCGTGGCAGTGGCAGTCCTACACACAAGACCATGGGAAACTGCATGAAATTATTTCTTGGTGTAATCATATTTTAAGGGTAGGTTCTAAGGATCTCGTTAACTAAACATACTCAGAAGTGGATGTATCTATGGTCGAGAGGATCCCCGAGTTCTCTGATATTAAACGGTAATTTTACTTGCAAAAAGTAGGCGAATTGGGTTCCCAGTATGCCAGTATATGTCTCCGAAATATTGGAAGAAATAAACACCTTCAAAAATCATCCCACAATACACCATCACCAGACCTTTAAGGACTCTTCCGAAATTCTTCCATGAACCTTAAATATATTTGTCAAAATACTTCACTTAAACTCTTCATCCACTGCACTAGCTGCTTCAATTTAAATTGCTCTTTCGCCAAACTGCATCAGCTACAAGAAACCCTTCTTCTCCGAAAAACGAAGTATATTAAGTAACTCTGTCTGCACACCCTTCATTGGAAATGTAAATATCAGCTTGACATTTTTTTTTCTGTTCTCATCATTTGCAGAAGAAAAAAAGTTGTGATAACAATATTTATTCGGAAAATAATAATATTCCCTCTAAAGAATTTGATTCTATATTTTTTTTTACCAAGAAATTGAGTTTTCCAGGAGAAGGGTGCACCCAAACCCAAACCTATATTGATCTTCCCCTCTTCATTCTTCAAAGAAATGCACTCCCCATTTTGTTCCTCCATCATCCCTTCAATTGCACAATAAAAACCATCACAAAACAACCACCTGACGCAAAAGTAATACAATACCTACGCACATTCTGGAATTACTCCTAGGCGCACTAAAATATAATGTAAGGGGGGTGATATCTGGAATGAGTGTCTGATGCGTGGAGTGTGGCACCAGCCATGATTTGGTATACACAAACACACATATCTACATAAGACCAAGGACTAAGCTATCTAATGATATTGCAAGAGTGGGATTGTGACGTTATATTTGCCGGATTACAGTCACATGTGTCACGTGTTTCGATATGATAATTTCAATATTTCCAAAACTGTATTGTAAAGGACCGATTTTGGGTTTTTGTTGTTGTTGCTGCTGCTATTGTGGTTGTTATACGAATTATTGCGTTCATGTTTGGATGGAAGGAAGATAAGGATTTGTTTTTTTTTTTTTGTTCCTTTTTAACGAACATCAAACCTTTTTGTTGTGATGGTATCCCTATATCATTTCTGTTTGATTTTGATTTTGATTGTGTTTGTTGGTGTTGGTGTGTGGGATGTGGGTGTGCTGCAGGCGCATCGGTTATGAATAAAATTTAATCCATATTGAACATAAAATAATGAAGCTTCATAAGTACACTGAGAGAAAAAAAAGGATTTTTTAACTATGTACTTTTAAATTATGACGCTTGTCTTGGACTTAAACTTTCATCACACATTATAAGCTCCTCTTAAATGTATCAGCCATTTTTCGAATAGCTCAGTGCTACGGTAGTAAGAACCGTTTCCCACGAGTTAAGATATGTAGATGCGCTAGCATGTCTCGCTGCCCTAGCTTGGACACCCTCTCCTTCTCCTTTCTAGGAAAAGCCTTATTTTTCTGTACCAAGATATAGGGTTGAAGCGATTAAAGGTGAGGGAGTAAAGTGTGTTTTTTTTATACGTGTGGTCTTCAATCTGGCAATACTTTTTTCAGATTTGGTCTTTTTGACAGCTGTCACTTGATTTATGTTCAGTTTGGTTTGCCATTTCGTACTGAATAGACTTACTCCTGAATAACGCTTCCAAATTGTGCAGATATGACTCGAAAACGAAATCGCTGTTGCTCGCGATTTTTAAAAGAAAATTTTGTTCAGCTATGAAGCTCACTTTTGGTTGAATAGGTACGTTAATAAGCAAAATTGTCGTATATGGAGTTATTGTAATCTACAAGCCATTGTTGAGACGCCATTACATCCTCAAAAAGTCACTGTTTGGTGTGCTCTATGGGTAGAGGGAATCATTGGCCCATATTTCTTCAAAAATGAAGCCGGTCATAATGTTACAGTCAATGGGAAACGCTAAACGACCTTTGGTTCCAACAAGACGGCGCTACATGCCATACAGCCAACGAAACAATGAACTTATTGAACGAAACTTTTGGTGAGCGCATTATCTCGCGACGTGGGCCTGTGACGTGGCCTCCAAGATCGTGCGATTTAACACTGCTAGGACTTTTTATTGTTGGGTTATATGAAGTCACTTTTCTATGCAGATAATGGCAAACCCATATCTTTATAATAAAGCTAAATTCCTGGACATGACATTAAATTATATGCGTTTTATTTCTTCTTGACAACCACACGTAAAAAAAAACACCCTTTATTTACAAATTATGTCATCATGTTTTGTAGTAGAGTTTCATTTTGTCACATGAGAGAAAATTCGGTGTCCCACCTTATTGCGAAAATATTCAAAAAATTAAGATGGACGGAGCCTTTTTAAAGGAATTAAGCAATGGTTTAATTAATGTTGTATCTGGTTCTGTATCTAGAGTTGTAAGTTCGAGCCCCATACTAGGGCTCATAACCCATTATAATACATCCACTCAATACTAATCAAACCGCTTTCGAATCTTTTATTTTTTTTTTTGGGACGACTTTGTGGAAGTTATCAGGCCCAAGTTTAGAATTTGGAACTTCGAGAGGTTAAGTTCTTAGGCCGCAAATCTCCCATAGTAAAGCTGTTACCCGAAATATTAACAAGGGATTCTGTGATAAAACCTAGGGCATCCTCACACCTCTCGATAACTTGAAAAAAGGCCGGAAAATCTAGCTTAGTCTGATATAATTTTAAGTAAAATTTCGGGCACTGTTTAAAACGAAGCTTTGAATATTTCTAAAAGAAGGTTTGGAGTACAAACTTAAAACAATTTGGAACACATTTTTCGAGCGTCCTCCCCATCATGCGAGTGAACATGTATATTCAATACGACGGAACCCTAAAAGAAACAAATGTCTTTTCCCCAGGAAATAATTGAACAATTTTCCAGCCAATTTCGTTTTCCCGAATTCGAAAAAATCCTCACGGTATGGACATTTTGCGTGCCTCTCCTTAAGAAGCGATTTGAACTGGCTAGCTCCATTTCCGGTTTTGCCCCATTTTTTCACGTGGGGAAAACTTAAATCTCTTTTGTTAACAACGACCTTTTTAAGAGCCTGGAAGCCCTCAAAGGCATTAACTAATTCCCTCGTAACTAAACCAGGAAAAAAAATAGAAACCAGTTTTTGAAAAAGTTTGCGTTTTATTGATTTTTCATTTTCAAATCTGAAACCCTGTACATTGAAATGAACTTAGCAAAGTAAGTTCAGACCTTGTCAAATGAGGCAAATTTTAAAAACCCCGCAATTTTTGAAAATGGGTTGTTTTTTTCAAATTTTCGGGCATTATTTCTAATAATATCTTAAAATTAAAACTAAGTCTTCAAAAGTGAAGTGTTATCATACCACACTAATTTCTGTAGCCAATGCTGCATGGTAGGCGCCGCTGCTATCACCAAAATATAATATAAGAAACTAAGTTAGGGGACATAGGTGGCGTCAGAGTCAGAGAAACCTTGAGGGCACTACTACACAATGGTTTAGTCTCAGAGTCAACAGCCAACCAATATCAATATTATTGAAGTATTTTTCTCAGTGTATTCCGATCAAATTAAATCCGTCAGTTATCCATTTTAATTCTGATTCCAACTTATTCGTTCACCAATTTGATATGAATGTGTTAACGTAACAGGCGATTGCTCTGCTGAGCCCAAAAACTCCATGTACCTAAAGCTTACACCATAAGGTGCCTCACCATCACTATAACCACCCTATATATCCAAGATGATATAGCCTCATTTATTGAGAAAACTCCAGCTGCCTTTTATGAAGAAATTGATTCTATTGCACAGCGGCAAAGCGCGCCAACACAACATTCAAAGCAAATAGTCACGTGTTAGACTGAGAGGCGTGTGTGACGCACGTGGATTATTTGAATATTTATTGGAAACAATGTAATAGAGAGACCCGATCATAACAAGGACTTGCTCGCATCGTCCTTTCTTGAAAATCACACAAAATCAGGCGAGTAAATAGCAAGTGGTTGGGATTTCTGTGAATATTGTTATAAAACGACGAATGACAGTGGCACTCTTCGGTGACATCTGTTTTCAAGGGTTTGATTCGACATTTTGCAAGGGTTGTTTTTTTTTTTTTTTTTTGTTACATGGATTAGAATATATCAAATTTTTCTTTTTAAAGGGGGCGTTTAAAGATGGTTTCGGTTCTTTTGCTGTGGGAGAGATGGACGTTTTAAATTAAATGGCAGAGTATCGCCTTTAAGGACGAATTAACCAAAAAAAAAGAAAAAAACACCCTTCAAACTTGAATGAAAAGATGAATCCTTCTTCGTTTGGTATCTATCAGCTGCAGCCAGATGTTAGATGGATTTTTTAAAATTAAAATATATTAAGTGTGCTTAGACAACTAAGGAACTTTCTTCTATTGATGATAAAAAGTCTCCCTTGCTTTGTTTGACAGCTGACAAAAAGATAAGGGTGTGATTAGCACAGAAGCATCTAAAGTAATACTCTTCGATTCGCCACCCTGTCACGTGTGAACGCACTTCAACTGCATGGACATAATGAGAAATCGGACCCGCAGGAGCTATAAGGAGGGCTAACTTTGACTGACCAGCGAAAGGATGAATTGGAATTACTTACACATGACTGGAGCAATATGGTCTAAAGAACCTATAGATAGTAGAACTCTTTAACGCTGCTATATATTGCTGTTACCAACTACAAAAGTGAAGTTAAAAGAGCCAAACAAAGTCTTTCAGACGCTTTGTCGAGGAAATATCGGGCTCTACTTCAAGTTGACGTCTACATAGAATTCTTGCGACTGATAAAACCGCCACGATACGAAAGACAATGGAACTGAAAAGTGAGGAGAAAAGCCTGGAGCTCTTTTTAAGAAATCACTTTCCAGAATCAATTGCTCCCTTACACATGAATCAACTTCCAAAATGAGAACAGTCAAGAGGAGGTTGGACAACTACTAGACATATCGGTGAGATATGTTTAAAGCCGTCGGCATATTTCCAGCAGAGGGAGCTGAGGTATTAACATCAATAACAAGTTTGTACTCCAATAATGTCAGATACCTATCTGTGTTCCAGTTAGCTGGAAGTTTGTCTGTGTGAGTGGAAAATGTGAGTGTATTGCAACTGTCTTGCCAGTAGCTGGTATGTGTGGCGTCCGGGTTAGGCACTTGTCCAAAAGTTGATGGAATGTCATAGTAGTTAGCTTGCCAACCAAAAGCAGAAATTAATACGGTTAACCGTTGTAGACGGTATCCTCAGATTCCTGAGACCCAGTGTTCAATCGCGACTTACATACTCGTCGATTTTTGTTCGCGGCGAAAAAAAAGAAACAAATTTCAAGTGAATAAGTCGTCAAAACAAGAAAATTTGCACTCTTGTAACCTGTCAAAAATGTTAGTTGTTGAATATGAAATAATATATCAACTGCTGCTCAGTGTCATTGTATTCGAACAATTGACTCTGCATTCAATATTTTGACAGATGTGGCTACGGATCCGTAAAATCGTGAAATAGTGAGACAGAGCTCAGGCAATATAAACTCATTATACAACTTAAAGATAGCGCCTTCCAATTTTAATTTTTGATTCGTTTGATACGTCACAAACACACCTGAAGTTTCCCGCGTTCTCGTTTAACTTTTGTTTATTAGTTGTATCATGACATAAACTGTAACGTTTAAAATGTCATCATACATCGAGTCTCGTTGAGATGACAGAAAATATGATATTACGGTGCTACTGCAATATAGCGTCAAGATTACGTACAGCTAACAAATTTTCTTTTTCTCATAGAACCTTTGGAAAGGATTCGATAGAAAAGAAATCAAACATTTCCTAAGATTCCCTGTTAAGGATTATTACTTGTGTAAGAAAAAAATAAACTTGCTCGGAGACGTTATAGATTTGCTTTTGTGCTACCTGAGCCTAGACACACCAGGTCAGGTATCCAGTATTAATATAACAACAACACTAGGTGGCGTTTAAGTAAACAAAAGAGAACAAACTGTAAAGGATACATTCTCAGCAGGCAGGCAGGCTCAGATGTGCAAAGTGTTCAGCATACACAAATTGCAGGAAATATCGCAATAAAAATATGAAAATTCCTCGAACTCAAAAATTAACGCTCTAGGGACCTGGAGTGTGTACTGCGTGGAGTGTGAGTGTGGAAAATCCCAAAAAACTCTCAATCGATATAAAAGGAACAATCAAGGAAGGTTTTTCAAAAGCAATTAGTGAAAAACCAGACGTAAAGTAATTAGTCCTGTGTGCTAAAACAACAAACGAAATTCACCAAATCATATGGGTGGTGTGTGTCGCGTCATGGATTATATTACCACCTGATGACAATTTTACTAGAAGGATTCTGTAATCTGTTATTTTCCTGTCTACCCTGTGTGTTGACTGTGTGTTGAGAAATGTCATCAGTCATATCCCACTTTGTCTAGAAAAGATTTATGTGTTATTGGCAGTGGCGTATGTAGGGGGGATTCAGGATGGTTTGTGGCCTCCCTTTTTCTAGATCCTATGTTGACCTATACGTGTTTCCGATACAAGTGTTATGTGTGAGATTTGAGAAATAACAAAAAAAGTTGAAGGTTGTTTGCTAGGATCTTGAGACTTTTTAGAGACCCCAACTCCAGCATTGTAGTACCGTACACTATCCACTTTGCTATTGGGCACTGCGAAAATAGCATGATATTTAACATTTTAAATGACATAACAGATGTCGCCTTTATAACCCGGGGTCCCCTTAAACAGGCCCTTGTGCTCTTGGCTGACCCTTGGCGATTACATATAAATACTAATCTATTATACATATACATATTCCTTTTTCTTCAATAATTTCAAGCATCGAACATTTTTTCATGAATGAATTACCGGAAAGTCATGGACCATCTGGGGTGTCCTTGGTCTTCATTGCACCATAGAGCCAGAAGTTAAAGTTTTGTCATCATCTGTTTTAATTAAAGTTAGTACCGATGGCAATAAAATGGTTAAGGTTCTGAATTAATAAATCGGTCTTTCACAATGTCTACCATCCAAGGGTTGTTGCAACTGGAAGGCCTAGCTGCACTCTATTTGGATAGCGCTGAGGGGGTGTCAGATCAGAAGTCAAAGAATGAGAAAACAACCATATCGAATTATTTTTATTACTAATTTGAATTCCCATTGTCTTGCTTAAAAAGCTTATAGAAATAGAGAAAGGGGGCGGTTTTTTTTTGCAACAAAATTTTGAGAAGCAACTCAGAATACAAGAAAAAAAGAGCGATAGAAATTGAAAGACGTTCTTTGGGAATACAATGCCACCCGAACATAGCAACACATATGACCCTCTATAGGATGCTACACAAAAAATTTGACGAAAATCCGGCAAATCTTTGATAAGGGCAATTTTTCAACAAAAAAATCGCTAAGAAAAACGATTTTTTTTCAGTATTTGCAATGTGCATTCTTCGCCAAAACGCTGATTTTTCATACGACCTTTACCTACTTGGTGTAATAAAAATAGTTCCAACGGTTTTCGAGAACACTCACACGGCTTGTCGGCCAACTCACAGGTAATATGCGAAATTTTGTGCTCACCAAAATAAATCGATTCTCAAACGCACTGTGTGAGCTTCAGGAGCGAAAAAGTCATTGGTCATGGCTCTATATGGGGCTCCCTTGACTTTTCCGGCATCGTTTTTCAGCTTTTCATAAACTTTTGATAGTTCGCGGCCTTCGACTTTGGACGTGTCATTACAACGATACCGTTGGTATGCGTTCTTTTTCTAGTCATAGTCAACAATTGTTGTTATGTCAAAACAAATTTGTTAAAGTGTCATTGTTAGGATTTGTTGGGTTTTTTACAGACCATTTAGGAACGACACGTTGTTAGATTTTGTTAAACTGTCAAACGACCACTTTTAACATTTTTTGTACATAAATTGAGGAAAATAAATTTGTTCTTGTTCTTGCTGCTCAAATCGAGAATTTGTAATTTTTTGGTTTGAAATTTAGTAAAGACTTTGAATTGTTTAAAACGAAATGTCGAATTTGACAGATCAAGAATTTTAACTCCTGTCATGGAGGTGGAAAAAGTAACAAATTGTAACTATTTGGCACTTCAACTTGAGTTGGAAACGCTGCTATGACGTGATTAGTTACAAATCGTAACTAATGTTTATTAAAGGAACGCTTTTTTGCTGACTATATTGTTAACATTTGTTGAATATGGTTAGAAAAAGAACGCACTACGTATTATAAGCTCAGTAAACTCCATGAATGATATAATTGCATCGAAGAAGCCAAACAGCTATCAGTACTCGGTATGTGTATAAATTACAACCTTCGTTGGAATGACCACATACTTGAAATTGCTAAGAATGCTGAAAGATGCTAAGGCTTTCTTTATAGATGCAGGAAGTTTTTCACCAGTTCTGATCTGGCTACAATTTACAAAGCGTTTATACGCCCTCCCATCTCTAGGCAGCTCCTTCTCAAACTTTTTTACACCAGCTCAACAGAGAAAAAAGCGTTAAAATTTTCCCGTGTCAGTGCCATTTTGATCTTCAATCCATCGAAACCAATGTTCATCGACACCTCCTTTCCCTCCTCCTTTAAAAGAGCTATCCGAAACCCTTGAATGCGTGTGCCATATAAAAAAAAAATTAGGGACCAGTGATTTCATCGTTTTGAGCACTTTCACCATAGGTACGCACTATTGGCATGCGTTGTTCAGGCGTCAGTCGATTCGTGTGATGAAATGCCAAACCAAACTAAAGTTAAATCACATGACTTTGTGATAAAATGGCTGTCAATGAAAATAGTCGTGCCAACTTAAAGTTCTACCTATATGAAAAGTAACGCATATCACATTTCAGTATCAGGAATTGAACCTATAGAACCATCTACCTACTGGGCAGCGTTCACAAACCAATTTACTTGGAGTGGGGGCCTTATATTTGTCTAAAGTACGTCGCCGTCGGCTAAAAGGTCTTTGGAACTGAAATCATGCAGTTTACAGGATTCTCATTTTTTTTTAATTATTCTAAAAAAAAAAAACAAAAGAAGAACCAAAGTCATCTCCATGAAAACAATACCGATTATCTTTTGCTTACCGAACCCTGATATTAATTTCATCATATTATTTTTGTTTTCAATTTTTCAACATTCCATTGAGAACTGGTTCCATTCATAACGGTAGCAAAAATTTGGCGCCAAAACATGAGATGCAATCCAAAACACCTGCAAAAACGAGTTCCTATGACGCACGTTGATAAATTCTTCAAAGTAAAAAAAAAAAACCTAACTCTGATTAACCCATTAAAACTCAATAACGTTCAATCTTCCAGGGCAACATTCCAAATATCAATTACACCATTACATACAAGCAAGCGAGTGTGGCAGTAAAAGAAGCCAAATTAACAACCCTCTGATATAGAGGTAGTGTTGTAAGAACCTTACGCCATCCCGATCTTCTCATCTCATATTACGCGTCCTCGTCCATCTAAAACTGAAAACGCTGGCTGGCAAACAAATATATACCAACCTGACGGACGGGAGGAACAAAAAAGGGACAACTTTAAATCCATCTGAATATGAAATCTTTTAAAAGGATAATCACTTCAACGGCAATGACGACGATGACATCGCATCCATTGAAAGTCTTCCTCTTCTCGTAAAATCCTATCTTTATGATTTTCAAGTGCAATAGTGAGGGCGCATGATGGGGACGACGACGCCGACGACATCAACACTGACACACGGACACGGACACCTTATCCTTTTGCCACAATCAACTTACCGACCGACCGACCGACCGACCAACCAAAGACTATACACAATAACCGGTCACAGGTTGAATTTGACTCTCGTTTATTTATGTTCACCAAAAAGGACACGAGAAGACACCAAGCCCAAGAAGAAAAAAAAAATCTATTTAATGAAGAAGACGGTAAACGAGGATACATTATCATAACAATAACAGAGCTGAATTTATGGCACGTTTGTGCAACTCGGCACCGAATTTCATGGGAATCACTTCAAGTTAATGAAATCGGGCTAAAATATGTATAAAACGGGACAACCACTCTACCTTCATAATTTTTTTTTTTCCTTGGAGTCTAATGTGTGGTCTGAGGTCTAAAATACACAACTTGAGAATATCATTTCGCTCCTTGAAGGATTTTTTTTTTGCGAATCCCTCAAGTGCAGATAAGTGGGGTCCCTCGTCTAGCAAAGGTTAGAAGGCGTTGGTTGGTTTCTTTATAGCTAAAAAAATTACATGCCAATTCCAGAGGGTAAGCCTGAAGTCTGATCCGACGTGTGGGAGTTCTGGAAACATTTCGACACTTCATTTGACACCATGAAGAAAACCGTTACATCCATTTTGCAAACAGAGTACGAACAATTTAAGAAACTACGAAGGTATATATTACGTAGCGAGGTTTTCTATCGAGGCACACGAGCGATATGATATCTGAGTTGAGTTCCACCTTCCACTAGATCTGAGTAGCTTCTTAGATGGAACAATAACTTCCGTCCCAACCACCCTGAATCCTGTGCACACATGATGTCCCCTGGAGTCTCAAACGATCTCCTAGGTGATCAGTGTTCCATCAACTTGGAACTAAGGAAACGCACTCTTCCTCGCTTTATCAATCAAAGACTCCCTCTCAGAGTACCATACATCTGACCGAACTAGCCCAGAATATGATACTGGGGTTAGCCTCACCCGACAAGATGTCATAACGATGCCTCCGAAAAGTTAATGTTTCCTTACCAATCAACGAATTACCTGGAAGGTTTGGTGTCTGATGGATCATTCATCTATTGGAAAGCTTCTCAGACGAAGTTCACATCAGCCCGAAAAAAGCCAACCATAAACGACGGAAATAGTACGGATCCTTGGAGTATACACTGTACTCTCACGAAAATTCTGGTCACGCCTTCTGAGGAAACTCAGGGACAATCATCCGTTTCCGTGTCCGAACTGGGAAAGAATTTTTAGCTAGAGTTTTTTTTTTCAGGGACAGTTACAAGAAGTAACTCAATGAACCGACTCAATAACAATCCAAATGAAGTATTCTATTGGAGCTTTGTCAGGGAATGCACAAATAGTCGTATTAAAGCAGCTTTCCCGGGAGCACTGCTTCTGGCCATACTATTTGACTTGTCATATACATACATCAGTGGTCTTCAGTGTGACTGGATTTGGCAATAGAAATCTATGCCTGACATCCATATCTAGACTCGGGATTCAATCGCTCATCAAAATATGCTCTGTAGGGCAATATTTCTCTGCAAAATTAATGAAGCTACCAGTACCCTTTTAATATCCCGATGGTACATCAAAAATCACAACAGCAATCATCATTAACATTCATCAGCTCCCCAATTACAAATCTTCAAGTTTGATCCACTCAGCTGTGCTGAAGGTGGTGGCGGTACTGTGGTGGTATATTATAAAAGCCTCCTCTATGCCATATGTTCCCTAATTCCCTTAAGTAAATTTGAACCCTCCTTCAAAGTATACCGTATAGATAGGTATAATAACAACGCCAACAACGTGATGAAGTGCGCCGACAATACAATTACTTTACCCTGTATGTTATGTGCGTACACTTAAGCGCGACACGTAATAAAACGCGTATAGATATATTGACAACTGTGGTTGGTTTAACATTTCATCCAAACACCCGCCACCACCGCCAATTCTGTGTTACCAGACCACAAATTGCCCATCTTCTTCTCCCAACAACAACAACAAGAAAAAACAACAACTTTGTGGCCTTTTTCTATATTTAACCTTCGTGCTTGTTTCGGTCTTGAAACGACCAACTGAGGAGTTGAGTCATTTCGGTTCTCTTTCCTTTTTTTTTTTTTGTTTGTGTTGTTGTTTCAGCTGGTTTGGTTTCGGATCGGAGTCGGAGGGACTCCTGTATCAAGAGTGATGCTTAGGAATGCTGATTGAGCGGAGGCACGTATATGATACCTTGGCTATCTTATCTGGTGTAAGGGGAATAGTATTCGAAAGAATTCTTCAATAGCCTATTGATGTTTCTTTTTTTTTTTTTTCTCAGCGCTGGAAATGGAATTTTTTTAACACATCTTGTGAAGACCATGGGTTTGAAACTTCAGGAACAAGCTTTTTTTTTATTCATCGGTTCCGGTCTGCGATACAGCTGCTGATATAACTAGCTTCTTATCCAACGTTATCACAGAAAATTTGTGAGTCCTCCGGTAGGTACTTGATGACATTAAAAGTTTCCTTGGACATATGGACTATTACCCCGCAGATGCTATAGCGTTTGATGCATTGTCGTTAGTAGCTTCTCATCTGCATCTCTTGAACAGGCGATTTTCCATCATACAGCGTTTGGTTGTGTCAGGTGAGTTGGCTGATGGTTGATGTTGTATCAACGAAGATCAATGTTATGGTCCATTGTGGCCCAAAAGCAAGCGACCTATTAACATTACAGATTTTTAAACGGTGTGCACCCGGTTGTTTTGACAGTTCTTCAGAGTCTTTGGAGAAGGAACTTCCTAGAAATTTGTTTCTTAAAGTTTGGAGTGTCCTCATGGACATTCTTGTCACCAAATCGTCTTTACAAGTTGTCTGTGCTGACTTTCAATTTCTTTTTGGGGTATACCAGCATGTTGTGCCCGGTCAGTATGTTCGAAATGGATCAAAGCTATTTCTTGTTCAGCTGTAGGATCTTTCGAGTTTTTTAGTAAGGTCACAATAATTTCCTGGTTGTGACACAGGAGTCAGGCGAGTTCAATGTATTGTTCGATGCAGCGTGAACTTTATTCCCAATCACCTGTTGGAATCTGCCATTATGGATGATCGCTTTCTTGCCAGCTCATCAGCTGTTTTGTATCTCAGCACACCATTGTGACCACGAACCCAAAAGAGTCTTATGTTATGCTGTGCGTTAAGAACCCTCTTGCTCTTTACAGTAGCAAGTTACAAGCTTCAAATCTCAGCCTGAAAAACTTTTCTGTATTCGGGAAGATTTGGTACTAACACAGATTTGCAGTTCCAAGCCACCTGTAAAGATTGGTAAAGCTGTTTAACGATTCGGTTATCTAGCCAGTCTTTTCTGTCAGTTGAAGAAATGGTAGACGGTCTTTCGAAATCTAAAAGGGTGTTGTGTAGTTTTTGCTCACATTATTTCTCTTACATCTCTGTAGAACCGTGCATGTCCTGTTCGACTGGGCTTCCAGTTTTTGTCAAACATTGTGATTTTTCAGCAAAATGGACTACTCCAGTCTTTTTTATTGCTCAAAAGACTTCTTTACCGTGCTACAAATAGTCTGATGTGTCAAAACCATTTTTAGGATATCGATTAACGAAGGGCATTGATATCTTTGGCAGTGTGAAATAGAATAGCCTTGTCTTTAGAAGGTGATTGTGTAAAAAAAGTCAAAGTGAGCTCATTCCATACAGAAATACTTCGCACCGTGGACTTTTCTCAACCTTACTGCGTACAGCATTTTAAGAACAGTATTCCTTCGGTAACTTAAAATGATAAGCACATATTTCTTTATGGGAGCTTATGCTACGCAGTACTGTCATCGTGTCATGACTGGAAACAGGTGGACTGTAGGTTGACGTTGCTATTGCCATTTCAGGAATGCACCTCAACACTTAGCACCCGTGAAATGTTTAGTGTTCACAGACGCTTGCTATTGGGTCGAAACAGTGTTAAATAGGTGTAAGCTTGGCAAAGAATAATTTGTCTGTCCTTTCCCACACGTTGGCCCCCATAAAACAGAAGCAACACGCGCTTAGAAAATGAGGACATAATAGTTGATCTAGTTTGTACTTGCACTGTTACTGTTCGAAACTGTTAAAATCTGTCTGGGAAATATTTTGCATAATGACATAAGCGTGGATCTAACGAGCATAAGATGTACTCAGTTAATGATCAAGGATCCCATGATTATGGAAGCAGAAAAATGTGCTTTTCAGAAAGTGTAAGGAACTTAGACAATAGACCTTTGTTTAATCATTTATAACTTTGAAAAAGCATCAGTGTTATCCAGGATGAATGAAACATATTTGGAAACGCTATTATATCCGAAAAAGCATTCTTTCAACTCATCTTCATTACAGAAGTCGGCGGTAAACGATGGTATACTCAGCAATGTTTCCCTCGATATTTTACCAAAGAAGTAGTGGAAACATACTCTATACTCTGTTTCACATATGAAATAAATAATGCATAATATCATCCAGTGCATTGGAGGCAACTATGATACTTCCTTTCTATATTAATGGGATTGGGGATCCCAAGTCCGGGAACTCTATAGACAATATTTTTACAGTCACCAGAAAATAATTTTTCGTTTACAAAACCAACTTCGATGAACACACCCCTGCGCTGCTTTCTGTCTCGGAACCCTTTAAAGGTGCCCCTATTCGGAAGATTTGATACCAGGATGTATTAAGGGCGTCCAGAAACGGACAAAAATCTTGCTCAGAAGAAGGGTTTTATCTAAGCCCATTTAGTTGAGAAGTACCTACACTTACATGAAAAATTTCCTTTAATTTTACAGGATTTGACAATCAAAATTTATTTGAGAAAGTGGATCGAATCCAAACCGTTCCTTGATGTGAACATGAACATCCTTCTTTTTTTTTCTCATCAAATATCACAACAAAGAAATCATTTTCATCCTTGTACAGCCATAATGTCCACCGGGCAATATGTCCTTAATCCGACTTAAAATCCTTTCAATTCTTAATAAATTTTCAATACAAAAAACAATCAATATAAATCTCACCACACTGTGTCCATGTCCACTATCATGCTCCTTCACTTGACGACGCTATAAATTCCCACCGAAAAATACAAACAAAATGTATCTCTACCTCTACCTGAGCGCCCCTTCTATATCTACCCATGATAAAAGATGTGAAGTTCTTAATAACGCAATCAAAAAGAAATCGTTTATTACACACGTTTATTTCCTTCTGTCTAATAAATTTCACAATATCATTTCTTTTCCACCAGTCTTCCAATCCTACCTGCTGTAACTGAGACTCGGTGGCTCCTCTGGACTCCTCCATCCCATAATATGATCGGTTTGGTCAGCGCGGACCATTTTTGATGAAGAAACATCTGTCTATTAGCGTTCTTACTCGAATTGTTGCACCTGAATCGTGCAACAGAAACAGACCAAAAAGATACATCGGTTTAGTTTATTTGGCGGCGGCAATGGCGATGGCGGTGAAGACGATCGCAAGGTTACTTTCCAGGTTACACATTGAAGTAGAAAAAAAAAACAGGTGCTTCCACGCCCCTCTCTCTACCTGCTATGTTTAGCTGGTTTAGAGAAAGAAAAAAAATAGGATCATTGAAGTCCGTCTGGGTTTTTTTGTTTCGTCTTCCTTCATCCAGCTCTTGGGAAATCCAAGGAATTCTTCAATTAGTTTAGAAAAATATAAAAATGTATTTAGAGGTCCTTTTAAGACCGCGAAATATTAAAAGACACCCGGCAGTGACGGCATAAAGATTAGAAATTCGCTTGGCCACAGGTAGATGGAAGATCACTTATAAACCTGACCCCATTGACAATATTTTTGGAACTGGCAATTTGGCCCGATCGAAAAAAAAAATGAGAAATTGATTAAGCAGTTCCAGGTATGATTGTTGTGTAGGTCCGCAGATACAGATGCGGATGATCTAAAATCGACCAAAACGTATCTTTTCTCACTCATAAAAAAAAAGATTCAGATGTTAATGACGATAATGAAGTTTAATAAACGCCCGATTGGTTGATACCATACTCATGTGTGCCTGTGCAGCTTGTTTTCGGCAGTTAACACCAGATTTAGGAAATACAAATGCAAGATACTCCATCCCGCGGGTTGAGTTTTAGGTATTGGATTGCATAAACATCCTTTGTTTATATGAAAAAGTATCTCTCAGACACACACAGGATGTCTGCGTGCATATATGTGTGTTGTGTAATAAAGCAGAAGCAGCAAACCAACATATCGATTTCTATTAAGTTCCATGAAATCGGGTTGAGATATGTTTGTATCTTTTTTTTTTTAGTATTCTTTGAGATACAAATGTGTTTATAAAAATTCATGTGCTAGCTAGCTCATCGCGTATCTTGAGGTTCTTAATTGGAGTGTTTTTTGTTTTGTTTTGTTATTGTTGTATGTTTTTGTATTAACAGGTGCGTCTGAAAACACACGTACCTACTTATGAGTTAGTTTATAGATACAGTTGATTTGGGCCAAATAAATTCTGGGTCATGGTCTCTAATTTATGATTCTTCTTGCAACTGGTCGGGGTAAATGTTAGTTTGATATGGAGGTAGGTGTATCGAAAAAAAAAAAAAAAAATAAGGAAGTGGAAAATTATCAAATAATGAGGAGCAAGGTGATTTGGTATAAGGAAGTTTTTTGTTACCTTCGATTGAAGCACAAAACAAAAACAGATGTGTGCCAGAAAAACATGTTGCTTCGAAATTTTGACTGAGAGGATTTGTTCAACAAATCAAGTCTGCACTTATGACATTTAGAATTCCAGAAAATATTTATTTGCTTTGGAAATTCCAGCACATCGAAGATTCTTGTTACAAACAGTGCGAGAGAATTGTAATCCACGTTGAAAAAATATTCTATGGAACACGATTTTAATAAACTGAAAACAAATCTGCCCAAAAAGCTGTTAGCAGATTTATTTCTGTAATTGCAAGAAAACTGGCATAACAGCTCCCCAACTTTGTAAAATTCCCATCCACATGTCAGGAACTTTATTTTGAAGTATGTACCTAGTTTTTTTATCATCTACAATTTTGATGTTTCTCCTTATCAGCTTCCGAAGAAGTTCTTTTTCTGGGTGCGACCAGTATTCTTTTTTCGCTTTATTGTTTTCCTGATTCATCTTAAATTAAATGGACGATTCTTTATTTAAATCAAAATTAATATATCAAATGTGAATCTTATATTTTGGCACACACTTTCATTCGTACAAAAACAGAAAATAACAGTTTTTGTCAAAAATGTCTGCCTCACATACCAAATACAGACCGCCAACACCCTACCTGAAACACCCTCGAAATATTTTTTTGTGTCTGTGAATACGTGTACATCTCTGTCTGTGCATTTTGTGATGGCAACTATCCCTGCGTATGCCATTTATTATACCCTATTCCATAGAATGGGTATATTGTATTTGGTGTGGAGTTTGTAACATAGAGAAATAATACCGTTAGTTATAGAAAAGTATATATATTCTGACTAAGAATCAAAAGCCTAGTCGATTAAGCCATGTCCGTCCGTCCGTCCGTCTGTACGTCCGTCCGTCCGTCCGTATGTATACTCTCTAGAGATCGCAATTTTTGAGCTAGAAAGCTGAAATTTGGTATATATAATCTTTGGTTCAAGAGTAAAGTTAAGTTCTTGAACCGGAAAAATCTGCCCACAAACACGCCCACAATCGCCATTTTTGTTGAACAACCTCAATTTGGTAGAATTAAATTATGTTTTTCGTACAGTTACGATAAAAGCAAACACTAAAATTTTGCACACGTAAGCCCTAGGTAAACTTCCTTCCAATTAAATAAAAAAAAATTCAGTTTGGGCGTGGCTGACGCCCATTTTTCATACAAAACCATCAGTATTGTTTTTATAAAATAACAATTGTTATACTAACGCGAAAAGCATTAAATTTTGTGGGTATTACTTGCACATAAACATCTTGTGTATGAAATCAAAAAAATTGATTTTGGGCGTGGCTGACGCCCACTTTTCACTAGAATATATAAAAAATTGTTTTTGTAGATAGACGGTATTTATAATGAATCTGTAAGCCAAAATTTTGCGTCTCTTAGTAGAAACTAAAGTGTGTGTATGAAAAGAAATTTTTGAATTTTGGGCGTGGCTTACGCCCACTTTTTATGAAAGAACGGAAAACGTAGTTTTAAAAATTTAAGGTACTATCAATATTCAATTTAAACCTTTTTCCTTCCGTTTGTTATTTGAAAAATATATCTCTACATTTTCTTGTGTAAATTTTTTCAATACGCCCACTTTTAAAGGCGTAATTTTGATAAAATACCTTTATTCAGGTAAGATTGTTTAAAAACTACTCAATTAAGCTGTAGCTTTACACATATGCCTACATACTGATCAAAGCGCAGTTAGTGCTTCAAATTTTTAAGACACGCCCACTTTTAAGGGGCGTTTTCGTCAAAAGTAATATATTGCATTAATTGTTTTAATGTTTTTTAACTATCGGTCGTAGTTTTGAAGTAAAAAGATGAACACTTTGATTTATATTCCTAGCAGAGTGGGATCCAAGAATTGTTAAGAACACCCATAATCGCTATTTCCATTCAAAATCTAATTTTTAAAAATTTAAGTTTTGTCTTGTTTTGTTCAAATCGATCTGCAAGAATAAAATTGAATGTCACTGAGCTCATAGCAATTGCCTTGGCAATAAAAAGTTTTAACTTTGGGCGTGGCGCACGCCTTTTTTATTGCGCCAGCACAGCACTGATTGAACATCACACCACACAAAATTAATGTTATTGAATTTTTTTCTGTCTGCTAAAGAAGAATTTTGTTTCTGAAACTGGAACATCGGCTGGCTGTGGGAGCCGAACGCATACACATACAAAAATATGGGGAATAGGGTATCCAACAGTTCGTTGCAAACGTACTGTAGCTCTCGCTTATGTTTTTCTCAAAATAAATGGCATATCAGCTGATTTTCAGCTTGTAGGCAAACAGAGAGAGACCATACCGGGAGTTGGCGGTCTGTATCTTATTGGTCCGTGGTCTGCTTGACATTATGTGCTGTCATAATTTGAAGTATAATTAGTAGTAGATTTTTTTATTAGGCTATGTTTAGCTAAACACAGCTAGAAAATTGTTTATGAATTTAGCAGCTGTGTTTATCTAAGGAAGTCAGCTTAAGATGTAAATTAATAAGTCATAACTTAAGTAAACATCTATGATTACTAGGGCCCATAGACTTTACGAAGTTTTCAGTTGATTTCCTTCCGATTTTGGACTTCGGAGGAACAGCGAGCAATCTCTAACGTCATCCAGTGCAGATTACTCAGTCCATCGAAATTCTGAAGCTGGTTCTGGCGCAATAAAGTTATTTTATTTTACCCCTTTGCACTGTTACGCTGCTTAAAATTCGATGAAAATCTTGAGGGTCCCAATATAAAATTCTTGTGTTACTTAGAAAATGTCCAGGTCTGATCTCGCATTGAAGGAACGATTTGATCGTAATCAAACAAATTTATACTTCAAAAAGCCTATAGCTTCTTTAGATCATTCAGAGAGAAGACGTTCTCCTATCAGTTTGTGGATGCATTGGATGGTTCTGAGATTCTCATAGTTGGGAGTAACGATGACAATAATTATTTGAAAGATGAATTGCGAGTTCCTAAAAGTTCTATACTTGTGAATATCGGCTTCGGCTGGTGTGTTCATTTTTGGTATATGGCGGTGACTGATTTGATCTGGTTTTGGTCAGACGACTGCTTCTTTTTACACTCTTCCAAATTGACTGGGAGAGATTGTTCGGTAGCGGGGGATTTTGGCTGCTATCACCATTTAGAATCTATAGTTGATGAAGTTTCTCTAGATGAGTAAAATGAAATGCATTTCTAAACGGTGTTGAGGAAAAATACAGGACACCTTTTTCGTTGGATTCTGGTTCGTATTTTCAAAAGCTATAATCGCACGTGGATAACCGATTTTTTTTTTTTTTTGACAAGTAACATTCTTCCGAGCAGATAGACCTGGACTGCTCGGGTTTGTCGAGCAAATGTGGAGCCCCGGTTTTCTGTTCATCAAAAAAAAAAAAAAAAATAATTTTAGTACAATTCAAAAAGCCCAACGGAGAATGGATGTTGAAGTGCCGACAGAAAACAGAATATGCAAACAAAGTGGGGCTCTACTACCCAAAGCTCCATGACTTTGACTGGTAAACTAAAAACGTCACCAACGTAACGGCATCTGACACATGACCTTCGTTCTAATAGAGCACAATGCGAAGTGCTGTTCCAGACATTTCAAAACTATCAGAGTCAGTGTTGGCTCCTTGGACTATACTGTACATGCTTTCAGAATTGTAGAGGAGTTTCTCCTTAGAGTTGATTTGGATACAGATTCGACACATGTCAAGACGTGGGAATTGCGTGTTCCCTACCGCACCATATTTTTCCAGCTGTAAAATCGCTGAGCTGGAGTCTTTTAGCGGAAGTGGTGTCGTATAAGCTGCCAATTCTCCCCTCTTACTTAGTTCAACTTTAGGTTTTTTATCGGACACCCTAGGAGACAAAAGAGTCCTGTTTCTGTAATATGCTAGATTTGTTTAGCTTCGCTATAACTTCATTATTTCACATAAATTATGACTTTTTACTTGAGCCTGTAGAAGTATCAAATTAATCAGAATGAGTTCCTGGAGTACGCAGTTGTAAATTCTTCGGTGAATCAGACAGTCTGTCATATAACTTCATCTATAAGCATATCCAAGATTATTCATACATTTTTGGAACGTCCTGAAATGTTATTCTTAGAGTCGTGCGAGCAAAATTATACGAACTCTTAGTGGATCCTTCAACAATGAGCCGATTAAGTTTTTTTAGAGAATGTAGATCCAAAAGGCTATGAATACATGAAGAAATAAAAGCGAGCCACGAAAACGGTACTCGATTTGACGGGGTTTTGGACCTTCGTAGTTTTTCACGAAAATTTCAATCGCTTTTTGAACATAAAGATTTGAATAGAATCCTGTGAATCCTGCTTCATCTAACCTTGAAAGAATTCCTATTAAATTGTTCACTGCTTCCAAGACAACGACAGCTTCAACCGGCTATATTAATCTTTTCTATTGTTCGTTAGGCACCAACATAAAAGACAAGTTAAGATTACTGCTTCCAACCCAAAATTCCATTCTTATAGTCAAAATCCATTAACAAAAGTCCTTAGAAAAAAAAATCCAATAAACCAATGATTCATTCAATCTTCTGCATATGCTAATTTCCCAATAGAACTCATCGTCTACACACAGATGCATCGACATTTTCTGACATCCCTGAAGTACTCTCTCGAAATTCTCGTTATCTTCCACCACACAATCTCCCTGCTCCATGAGTTACAACCTCGTTGTGTGTGCCAATTGGCATCGACCGAGAACACATAAAAATCCTCAGATAAATGGGCAAAACAAAAAAGGATGAACAGAAAAAAAACCAACAACAATTTGTGTGACTACGACGACGAAGACCGACGCCATCCATGGTCGTCCTTCACTGAACTTCGTGTTTAACCGCCAACACCAGAGCACTATTGCTCGTACGCTTCTGCATAACCATACTCTCATCTATACTGCTTTACATCTGGCACATGGATTACTGCACTATGGCCAGGCCAGGAATATAGCAGGCACTCTAGAAAAGAGGAACAGCTAGATATAGGATGAACAAAGGATGAGGCGGTGGCGTGGATCACGGACCCACTCTCCATGATGCTCATGTCCATGGTATGCGGCTGTGACACTCGAGGGCACCCAGCCAATATTAGACGCATCCACATCCTACGCAGGACAACCATGACGACGGCAACGTCGTCGGCGTCGACAACAGGCGCCAGTTGTGTCATATTTACCCACAACCATGGCACATCCACCCATCGTCATCGCCGCCATTCGCCTTACACCGCGCTACCCCACCGAGCCACAAATGGAACAGATTCCACTCTCTCTCACTCTCTACATCCAGCATCCAGCTGCACATAGATATGGTACACTTCTACAGAACACGCACCAGCTTCATCATCATCTGGGACAAGTTTACGTAGCAGAAAAAGCCATCTCACAGATGCACCACCGCAATGAGATATAGAATGAGAAACGAGGTGGGTCATCCTCTGTGGTGGCATGGAGGTCCAAGGAGTTAATCTGCTGATGCTGTTGGCGCTGCTGTGCTGCCCTGGCTAAGTCGTTATTGCTGCTGTTGTTGTTGTATAGTTGGGGCATTATTGTATATGTGTAGTCCTCGTCGTTGTAGTGCTTGCGTTGTAAAATCCCTCATTTGATAAATTCAATTGAAAGGGATTACGATGATGACAACAACAACAACAAGCAACAACAACAACAACATTAAAGATAAAACAACCGATGTGCGGAGGTGGATTCTGTCAGCTTGCCAAACAGAATCAGCCGCCGAATCCAACCTACGTGCAAATGGGCAGTGTTCCTTTCTTATACGACGACGCGACGGACGTATCTATCCTATCCATAGCGCAGCGCAGCGCCAGCCGCCAGCGATAAATTCCTAGTCGCCTTGTGGATCATTTGATACGACAGACGGACAGACGGATGTGTAGGTATTGCTGATGGAGCGATGTGCTAATATGCTGTGATGTTGTTGTTGTTGTTGTTGTGCTAACGAAAATCTATTAGAAACGGTGTTTACAGTGGGAACGTGTGACAAAGTCAAAGCTAAAAGAGATTTAATTGAATTGTTCTGAGTCCCAAAAATAATGGTTGAAATTAAGCTTTCAGTGATCTTCGATTTGAGACCGCATCTTAACTGTCTTGTAATAGCCAGGTCTGGAACAGTTTGGGTCTGAGCTTCCATGAAAGAGCCGAGATGTATTTTCGATATACACTTTGGTCATTTAGGATGGTTGTGATGAATCTTGGTCTCCTTCTTATATCTTCTGAATAAAGCTGGGCAGAAGCTGTTCGTAAGCAAAGAAGACTCAGTATCAAGTGATAGTCACTAGCTGTTTCCCATGTGAACATCCCAAAGTGGCTTCCTCCATGTCTTCTGTTTGACCTTGAGATGGTTTTGTTGGAGATGTTTTGAAGATATAAGGACCTCCCCAACCACAAGTTGACGATCGTTCCAGAAGTCGACAAGCATATTCCACTATACAGTGAATTCGAGGCCTAAATTGTAAGAAGTATATGCGAGAAAATATGGCTACTCCTTACGGAATCATTTAATAGCGTTGTCATTTTTCATGTTTAAACACGTTTTCATTCCTCAGTTTGCTGATTTACTGAAAAAAGTTAATAATACACTTAAACCAAGAGCTCTCCGGGCATCACCAGCCCTTTGCATGATCGAATATTTTTACAAATCTAAGGCTGCCGGAGCACATATTTCTCTGAATACTGCGCATTCTTGATTTGGCATTTGGTAATGGACCTTAGAGTCATCTCATAAATTGATAAAAATAAAGTCCTAAGTGGTTTTTCACCAAAATTATTACTTTTTGAAATTATTGTCATAAAATCTTCTTGAGCCCAATTTTAATATCAACAACCCCACTGTGTCATTGTTAACTGACGATGGTTTCAAGATGATCATCTCTAGTTGACGCCACCGTCCGGTCCGTCCATTGCTGCCATCGCATTGCTGAGGCTGAGAAACTAAAGAAGATAACTATAGCCTTCATATCTGCTTACTGCGCGCACAGCACACTCTGTCTCTGTTGAAGCATCACCAACAGAGGCATCACAGCAGAGAAGAATGTGGAATGTGTTGTGTATGCCTAACCTACGTATGAACTAATAATTTATTACGTGCCATAGATTCGCCCTTCTTTCTCAAGCAAGCTACGTTTATAAGGATTAATAGAATCCAGTGGGATGGAGTATGGAGAACCTTCCCCATACAGTGTAGACGTAGAGTATAGAGCCAGAGTAGAGTAGGATTGGATGAAGTCTCTCGAATCTCGATGCATGCGAATCTGCTGTGGTGTTGCATCAGGATATTTGTCTAGTCAACGGAATCATTGATTCATCATCATTAACGGAACCAGTTTGGCCAGAATAAAATATTTAGCCTCTGTGCCTGTTCTGTTCTGTGTTGTGTGGTGTGGTGTGGTGTGGTGTCTCTTTGATATGAGAGTGGGTGGATGGATCAACCAGAAATTCTACCAGATCCACTATCTTCTGTTCATCCGTCTCACTACGGCGACAACGACGGCGGACGTGGTCATCTTGGCTTGAGAGCGTCCTGTTGCTGTTGTTCGGTCGTTGGACGTTGGTCTTTGGACATTGGTCGTTGGTCGTTGCTCGCCCATGAGCTTGACCAGTGCCAGTGGTGTTTAAGGTGTGAGATGGAACTCCTACAAGCTGCAAACTTTAATGTTTATTTATTGCAGATTTTTATCTCGGTTTAATACATTTGACCATGACGATGACAACGACAACGACAACGACGACGACGACCACGACGAAGGTTGGAGTTACTTTGACTGGCCAGCCGGGGCTTGTCTGACGAGTCTATCTTCTATCCGGGTAGAGATGAGTCTCAGTCTCGGTCTCAGTTCAGGTGGCGCAAAGACCAGCTCTAGACCAACCCATAAACAAAAGAGCAGACAGTAAATTTATTAAATTGCTGGAAATACCAGGTGTCGTCTTCGGACTCGATTGGGGGGCTGACTGGCAGCATCATCATCATCATCATCATCATCAGGTGTGTGGGGGCGGAATATTAAATTGATTGTGGTATCAATATCGATTGATTTTTGATTGGAATAAATAAATAAATAATTGAGTGTTGTGGAGCTCTCTGAGCCGGTGACACTTTGTGTGCCAAATATTCTATTAAATTATGTGATATTTTTTTTTTGTTGGTTACGGCGGATATTTGCATCTCGAGATCTTTGGAATTTGGATGTTTTTTTTTTTTTATTATTTGTTTTAACTGTTATTTACGTGACTTAGTGATTTTATAGGACTTGATAATGAGATGAGCTAGTATTAATGTTAATTGATTTATAAAGCGATTTGATTCGCGTGCGAATCGAAGGTGTTCAAGTAAGAAGTGATTTCAATAATTTGGACGCCTACGGATTTTTTTTCGTGATTTGATAAAATTTCAATTTAATGGCAGACCCGTTATTATTGTTTTTTATATATATATTTTGTTAAAATATTTCATCATTTGGGAGTGGGGTTTATGATTAAAAGCAAAAGTATTTTTGATTCAAGGTGAAATATACTTGCTCCATTTGGAGAGATATCCTGAAACTTAAACATAGGTTAGGTGGAGGTGTCTGTCTGCTATAGGAAAAGAATACGATTTGATACCAGTAAGTTTGGGGATTTTCTTCTTAAATTTAAACTTCAGACAAAGGTGACTACTCTTCTTCCTCATTTATATTATATACAACTTTTGCAAAAGTCGTTCACAAGCACGCCACGTGTAGACATGTTTTGCCACCTCAGACTTGTCCTCTCATAGGCAAAGTTTTATTTTTAAAATGGGTATAGTTTCGTTGATGGAATATCTCTGGCATCAGGCAGAGGTGCATTTTTAGAGTTCCGCCATTTTTCTTTGAAATTATCGACAGTCAAAAAATTTTGTCGGAGTTTGTGGAGATGGAATCCAAACATTTCAGCGCTTTCTTACTTTTACAGAAAATGAAGATATCCTTGCACATATCACGACTTCTTTAAGAAGCCAGGAAAAAACCTCCTTTGGTCCGGGCCATTCAATAATTATTTGAATGTGCATGGTTGGGAGGGAAACGTGAAGGCCTAATCAACACCCAAGTCTCAAACTAAATAGATCCACCTTAGTTAATTTTTCCTAGATCATTTTTTTTCTTTCGAGCACATAATTTTGTTTGTATAGTTTGGTGACACACAGAGCAAAAACCCACCCGGACTGAAGCAGCCGCAGATTTAAAAGTGCTCACTCGACTCTGCTTTCAGGAAAATTATATCTCATCCCAAGCTGAACATAACAAATATTTTCGAGCTAGGAAGACGGAAGAAGACACTGAGATTTCGGCTGTTAGAGTAAACACATCTCTAGACTCCATAATTCCTTTTTTAACGAAACATAGAAACAAAAAAACTGATTTTATTCATTTGCCAAAAGGCACTTTTTTCTCGAAGTGATCTAGGGGGAATGCTTTCTTGCAAGTTTTTATCAAAATGCATTGATGAACACGATGTACTCTGTTGGACGAAATTAATTGAATAGGTTTTGCGCTTGAGAATTCGAAATATTTATACTCCACCTTCTAGTTCAGACGCTGATATTTTTCGAGGCATGCGACAAAGAGGAAACATTAATAAAGGTGCAACCACTGCAAGATTGCTCTGCAGTATCGATCGCTGGTCTTTTCCAGAGGAGGATATAATTTTTACAGGCGACTAATTTCAAATTGACAGTTTTCCCATCCTTATTTCTAGATATCTCTACTTGCACTGATCACTATCTAACATCGAAGAATTTGGTTTCTTTCAGACATTTCTTTGAAAGGAACAAAAGGAACAAAGGAACAATGATGTCATTTGACGTCAGAAAATTATGTCCACTTAGGTCAGTCTTAGACTTTTAATTGAAATTGTGCCGTAGTAAACATCCAGCTCTCACATACCAATGTGAGTAGTGTAACGTTGAATAATCAAATGGTAAATCTTATATCCAAAAATGTGCGCAAATACGGGTATACAGTGTGCTTCCAAATGAAATTGCCACACAGTAGGGGTGTATCTCCAATCTTGACATCATAATTACCGAATTTTTTCTTGGCATGTTATTTTTTTTTGTCCATATTTTTTTACAGCCCGTCGCTGTTAAAGAAAACCGGCATAATTCAAAAAACTTGATTCTTCACAAAATTTAAGTTTTTGAGTCGGACCAATTTTCATAATGTTATTTTTGTTTTTAATGATTTAAATTTTTTCTTTTTTTTTCAATTATGTTCTAAATTTTAGTTAGTTCCACATTTTATGTAATGAAAACAAATTTGAAAAAATAAAAAAAGATAGATACGATAAGTTTGTAAAAATGAGGATCTACAAAAATCTTTCCAAATTTGGTCATTTTTCCAGAATCAATTTATGATATTCAGACATGTTTTTTTTTTACTTGAATCGCCCAGTGGCCAAAATTCGGCAATTAAAATGCCCAAAATAGGTGGGGAAAAAAATTTCACAGCGAATTTATACGAAAAAAATGGTAAAAAACGCACCAAGACATTTTCACCTGTATTTTCGAACAAAAAAAAAAATAACAAAAACAAAATATTCCCAGCACACCTACTCAGTATAATACCTTTCCAAGGCTATATATATCATCTCAATCGGTTGCGTAACCACCTCGCAATTGGTACCACAAAAAAACTGCTTGTCTTCATTTCGGAGTTAGCTCATCATAGCTTTGGCAAATATTATAATGACTTTAGATTTGAGTTTAAGAACAAAAAATCAATATTAAATAATTTAACTAAATTTTATTAAAAAAAATAGTAGGTTACAATTTTTTACAGCATTTCGGTTTTTTGTAAAAAAAAGATACCAAAATGTTTAACTATTTAGCATAGCTAACAGCAAAAAAACTTTTCTAAAAAAATGACATATAACTCATAAAAGTGTCATTTCCAAAACACGTTTTTTTCAAAGTTATCAAGAAAAGTGAACCATTTTGATTTAGAACAGAAAAATATTACAAAACAGTACTGACTTTATTAAGAACACTGCTCACTTTTTACTCAGTATACACTATTCTATAGAAATTGGCACAAAATCCATTTAGCGGGATTCTGAAGAGATACAGTTATGCCGACTTTACAGAACGATAGAGAATGAACTTTTAAATCCGTTGGTATCATAAACTCAAAAATTGATTTTTTTGAGTTATGTCGGTTTTCTTAAACAGCGAGAACAGTTGTTTGTAATTGCAGAATAATTTATTTCATGCTCATGAATCATTTTCCAATTTCCTGTCATCAAATTAGCTAACACCCTGTATGCTTACTCCAAAAATTGAAGCATGCTGTAGTACTGGTACTATGTATCAAGTGTTTGATATAAAGGAATCCAAAAAAAAAACCTAGGAAAGTCCCATATTAACACTGATTTCAGCTTTAAAATGAACATCATAGAAGAGGATGGCAAATTTTCTATCAACATACAAAAAATATAGTAAATAGTGGTTGACAAAATTTAATACGAGATTTGTTTGCGTTGGGTCCGATTTGTCGATTTTTAAAATGTCGATTTGAACAAATCGATCGTCATAATGTCGACTTTTGAAAAGTCGATTGAAAATATCGACTCGAAAAAAAGTCGACAGTGGCAAAGTGAAAGTGAAAGTGACATCATTCACTTTGCCACTGTCGATCAGTGTTCCGGCCATACTACTATGCTTTACAAAAAATTTAAACTGTCGATGCAATTGCAATCAAAAGAACTACGAGTACATTTGTTATCAGGATAACAGTCGACATTTTTAACGACATTTTTTAATCGACATTTTCATATTCTGATTTTTAAACTGTCAATTTTTTTTTTCGATCAGTTTTCAGTCGACATTTTGAAAGTCGATGAAACGTCTCCCGATTTGTTTGCTTAATATGAGGCATGAGTTGACATTTGATCACTGAACATTTAGTCTGGCTGCAATGATACAGAAAATCATATCCATCTACAAAACTTATTTTCATCAAACACTATTTTTATCGAAATTTCAAGTAATTTTTTCATGTTTCTTTTTGTTAGGATTACAAAAAAATATTGAAATAGTTTAAAGAAAATGCATACCTATTTGGTAGAACTTAAAATAAGCTTCCCTATTAGGTAGGTACCTATACCTATATTTTTAAGGACAAATAGGTATCTTCAGTGGAATGTGTCAATAATGGGCGGAATTGGGGCAACAATACGGCAGATTACCCTAATCATAAATAATGATTGGCAACCCCGCAAAATGCACAACATCCATAATGCACACTCCACTCATATTCAAATCAGAAGAAACATTATGCATTCTTGTATCTCATGTACCTCGTGTATCTTACCATCACCAGAGAATTGCAAAGTGCGCCGGCTCATATTTTCCGCGATATGCAATGCCAAAACATCATCAGCTTCAGCAAGCGTCGTCGTCGGTCGTCATCATCGTCACCATCACCATCGCTCGCTGTATAATCACAAAACACAACAGAGCGCCACTATCCGAATACCACACCATTCCACCAACAACAACAACAACAACACACAAAAAAAAACAACACCAAAACACTCAGACACAATCGCAAATCCAATTCACATTATCTACATTACTAGCCGTAGCCATCTAGTCATGCCAAAGCTAAATTAATAGTAACTCTCATGCTACTTAACTCCCACCGCATCCATTCATCGATTTCAATCATACCCAACATGTCCGCATCGAACTGAGATACTTTTACTACGACGATGAGTCGAACCAAATGTATCTTTTTTCCGCCAAACGGCCGGCCATACGAACAGAACACGAAGCGAAGCGCCCTTTTGCCTTGAACAGGTTGAAGAAAAAAAAAAATATCAGACAGACAACTACAGAAGACACAACACACAACAATTCGAAACGAATTTCAGGCTGATTCGGTTTTAGGGGCTGGCGCTCGGCTCGGAAAATCAAAAAGATAGATAGATGGCTGCTGTAGATACTTTTGCTGATTTG
This sequence comes from Platycheirus albimanus, assembly GCA_916050605.2. NCBI lineage: Eukaryota > Metazoa > Arthropoda > Insecta > Diptera > Syrphidae > Platycheirus > Platycheirus albimanus. Next base: position 13,126,317 of record OU696698.1, on the reverse strand, counting down.
CCTTTGCTTTGCACCGTATATCGTGGAACATTCCCACTATATTCAGTCACATTGCGACTTTGTTAGATGACGGACGTGAGCTCTAAATAAACTGATAGCACTTTTCAAGTGTAACGTGTGTTTTTGAATTATTTTTTTTCTTCGTCTACAAAAACAACCGACAAAGTTCAAATAAAATTTTCCAAAAAAAAAAGTATCTACGCACAAAGTTATAAATAATATACAAATCGGCACACGAGAACAGGTGTATTATAGATTAGATACATTTTTAAAAGTATCTATCAATCAAAAAAGAAAAAAATAATAATAAATAAACAAGCGCGATTTTCTATGAATGAATGAAAATATTAATATTTTTTTAAAAATTTTGTTTACACATTGTGTTAATTTTAAGTGAGAAAAAAGTCAGTACCTATATTGAAAAAAGTGAATATTTTAAAAAGAGTGTAAACAGTGTTCTATTTCAATAAAAAATACGGATACAGCTGTGAGCAGGATAACTGTAACTGTTGAATATTATATTTTTGTGGATTAAATTAAATTAATAAAAACAAAAGATTTTTATGTTTTAAAACATTATTTTAATAACTAATCTGTGGATTAAAACAATTTGTATCATCACAACTTAAACACCGGCAAATAAGGACTACTGCAATGGCTAACACGGACAGCATGTGTTTGCAGCTTAATGCATCGGAATACTCAGCTATCATGATGAAAGGTGAGTTTTCGTTATTTTTTGGTTTTATTTTTTCATTTTTAATTTCGTTGCATAAAAGAATTTTGAATTTTTATAAATTAATGAGTTAGAGTACAGCAATAGGTTCAACATTTATACCAGGGAATGATGTGTTTGAGGATATTTTAAGGATATCCAATCTTTAATCCTTTGATATACTATTTGCCGTGGAAGTTGATAAGTTACAGTAATTTGTGTTGTCCTGGATACCATTTTGACAAGCAACGGTATCATAATTTAGTCAGTGGTATAGTGTAGAATAGGGAAACGAATATACCACAGCCGCAAATACCTATCGTCGTTAGCTCTCTGAAATCAAAGCGGATGATTTACAAAGTTATTCAAAGAATTTTAAGTCCCGAGGTGTTGATACAAAAATCTTTCTTTAACATGTTCGAATGAATTTTGTGACCGTTCAAGAGCCGGAAATGTCTCCAAATCGTCTCGATTCATATTGATTTCATAGATACATACTTTATTCCCAAGTTTTTCGGTAGAAATTTTGTAGGGTAACACGGATTCTGATAGTTTTACTGAACTTTGTCCTACATTTTCGGATTCTTGTCGCCACTATTCATTGTTTTGTTTTATTGAAGTTTCTGCCCCTATCTATATAAAACTGCACACTATTTATTGCATACCTAGTTGAACTGTAAGCTGGAAGGATTTCTGGAACAATAGAATTGCTTTATACTAAGTACTACTTCTTTTATATTTTAATTAAACATGGACCTAGATGACTACCCTGTGGTACTCTGAAGTATTATAATGTGTGGCTCATTCTGAACTGAATCTTTGCAATTAGGTTATCAGAATCATCTAATTTTTGCAATAGAAATTTTACTGTTCATAACGATTCATTTGAGATTCCAAATTTTATTGTTCATAACAATTCATTTGAGATTCCAAAACAAAGTATTTTAGTAAGAATACGTTGATGTCAATGATTTTAAATTGAAGCAGCAAATCAATTGGTATCAGTCTTTGTTGTAAATTTCTTCGAAAACGCAATTGACAAAGAGATAAGCTATTCCGTTTGGGTGTCGGTATATTAATCAGTTTTCGAAATTAAATGTTTGGCGAAGAATCACGCAAATACTTGATAGCATATCGGGTTAAAATTTTCTCATGATTAAAAACAAGATGGCCGACAACGTGCCTTTTAAAATTTTCTTACAAATAATTCTATTCAATTGTATTACTTTGACTGCTATATTTATTTGTCATCTAATTTCTGAATAAAAAAAGCCGACGGTTTTCCGTAAAACATTACAATTACAAAAAAATATCCTCATAGCAACTAAAACCAATTCTAACAAATGCAAATATTTAAAAAATGCATTATCTAGTGTGCAATTTAGTAGCACATGCATTATCAACCTAACAATAGGCTCCCAATAATTATTAGTTCATTATGCAGTAGTTTTGTGTTATATGCAAAATAAACAGCAATATAATTTTAATCGTTTAAAACACCTCATATAAAAAAGACAGTAGACACTATCATCATCTTAAAAAAAAAAAAAAACAGGTGATTATTTATAAACTACATTTATTTCTATAATAACTCAAACCATGTATTAAATCTGATATTCATTTTAAAATTTTAATTAAATAAATTAATTTAAATTCTTAATAATAGGATGTTACATCTTATTTACATATTTCATAACTCTTATTAACAATTTTGAATAAAGGTACCTTGAAAGATCTAATTTGAGGTATTAAATAATTATTTGAATATTGATTTTTTTATGCAGTTATCAAATTGATATTTAGCAGCAGGTCAATAGAGGTTGAGATGAAATAAAATTGTGAAATACATAAGTACCGAGTCTCATAATGTCCTTTTTTTAATCAGCTTTTTGCATTTGCATTCTGCATCGATTCTGCATATATAAGTGTAGATAGTTAACATAATGGTTCGTGTATTAACACAAAATTTAGAGCACTTTGATACTTCAAATCGATGTGCAGATTTTGAACGCCTGAATTTCAATTCTAGTCAATGCAATGTATTCCTATTCATCTCACTTTTTGATCCTTGAAAAGGAAATCAACAGATGAAGTACTTGTAGCATTCAATTTATGATTGATTTGCCCAATAGAATCTATATCATAATCGGATACAATAGAGCTTTGGATCGTCGTATTACTGATGAAATTGCACCATTTTTTATTTTCATGATTTTAATCTTGATCTATTTTTCTAATTGATTTCACAAAAAATTCCCTTGAAACTATCAATCAGTAAAACTGTTTACCCACAATAACAGCTGAATTCTATATTTTTCGCTGACCTAGATCAAATAATAAAATTTGCATACCAAATCACACATAAAAGTTCAATCCGATTAAAGTACAATAATTTTTATAGTTTTTTTTTCCTGTTTTAAGAATATTTCTTAAAAACACATAAAATTCATTGGAATATTGAAATATTACCGCCATATGGTTGTCCAACAAAGATATATATTCTAAAAAATTTTATTTCTGTCTAGGTTTATGGATTATAGGTACCTATCTATCTAACAGCTGGTTCTGGTGGGAAAAAAAATATTAGTTTAACGATTGGTTTTTTATTTGATTTTAAGTAGAATATTACCATTAAAATCAGGAATCTAGACAAACAAATAGTTTGCCAATAAAAACTATACCTAGGCCTCGAGATAATTAATTAAAAATTATTATAAAAAAGAAACAATAAAAAATAACTATTAAGAAAGTCATTAAATTTCCTATAGAAGAAGCATCGTTTCGAAATTCCCATAATGCTTCTTGAAATCCAGATTGCCTCAATTCGATGCAGTGACATAGTCAGGAGTTCAGTTCCAAACACCTTTCATTCGTCTTCACTTGAATTGGTCTTGATTTTGTTCAAAACTTTCGAATAGCTCCAATCAGTATATTTTGGAGACGGTTTTTCTCAAATAGGTATTTCCTGAGCATTCAGTTTGGGCATGATATCGACACAATTATTGAAATGTTTGTTTTAGTAAATCTTCAGCAATTAAAAATAAAACTAAAATTCCACTAGAACTTTCGAATCACTTGTTGGATTTTACATAACACCTGATACTGTGTAAATCAAAATGCGAAAACACTTCATACGCACCAAAAAAAAACGAATGTGTTTCCATAATTGCCTACCTGGTCAATAGAACTCAATGAAATCAATAAAACCAAAGTAAATTATTTTAATTCGAGTCCCCACAGACTGACCAATCAACCGAACTTATAACCCATATCGATATCGACGACTCCACAGTCCACAGACCGACGGAACACGTCAAAAGCAAAAATCCAAAAAATTAGGATCATGTTTCGTAATTTATTGACACACCTGTTTTTTTTTATAATGCCATGCAGCACATTCGACACTACACAAACAAACAGAAACAGCAACAGAACAACCCCATAATGAAGTGTGAACGAAGCTTTAGTTTGATTTCAATAATTGGTCAATACTTGGGGAGCAGCCGCAGTTTATAAACCCAAAATCAAATAAATAATGACATACAGCCAACAAAAAAAAATCCTTAATAAGCTTAAAATGTGCCACTTGCAATACAAACTATGGCAACCCAAACAGCAACAACAACAAATTATGCGCATATGGAATTTATGCACATCCAACGGATAGCTATCTACCTCGGAGCTATTAAAAATGTGTTGTGGCGTTTGAATTAAATGGTTTTATGTGGTAAGCGAAATTTAATCGGGACTCGTCATTATTTTTGGCATTTTTTTTTTTTGGTTTGGATTTTTTTTTTTTGATTTGGAATTGTGAGTGTGAACTGATTTATTGGTTTTCGCACCATCAGTTGTGGGTCAATTACAAACTTTGAACTCATTTTAACAATTCGAATTCATGTCGAGGGAATATTTTATTTATATTCACATGTCAGATACTTGTATGGTGTGGTGATAATTATTGTTGAAGGAGATACAATGAACTGGCATTGAATTGGTGATTTTGTTGTATTTCCAGTGGGAAAAAAAATCTTTAAATAGCCCAAAAAGTATCTTTTACTAAGTATACCATGGAAAATCCATACCTCCTAAAATACCCATATTCAAAGTCATTTTCAAGTCATGTAAATGCAATTAAGATTCTTATCATTTTGTTTTTCTAAGCAAAAGATAAAGTGTACTCGTATCCATCGAAGAAAAAAGACACCAACGAAGGGAAATACTGGAAGAAAAAAGAAACGGAAGAATTTAAGGGATGAAATATTGTATTCGTTCGATAGGAATGAACCGTGTAATCTTTGGCATGTCGGACATGTGTCAAGTTAAACATTAAATGCAGGTTGTTCTTCTTATGCCACTGCCACATGGTGTGCCTGCTTTACTTCGTATAGATATTCCTGTACCTCTGCCTATTGCTTACCTTCTATATTATAATCTATAATGTCAGCGTATATTACCCCAGTCCAGCCCAAGCCAAGCCAGACGTTTTGCAAGGGATTTTCCGTCATTTTCCCAGATTGACAGTCACGTTTGGTTAATGGGACGAAATAAATTATTGTACAGCACGAAAAAAAAAATGCCTTGACAAATCCATTGTGAAACATCAGAGTCTCTTGGGGGAGACAAAAATTGAAAGCTAAATTAATCAGTGGAAAGATTAATGTATTCAAGTGGAAGGGAAAGACGACACTGGGGTTGGAAAAATTTTGAATTGAAGTGGTTTTTGGTGAATGAGGGTTTCTATACGAATGAGTTTTAAGTCTTTTATCGTAGAAAATAAATTTAAATTTTGACCAGATCAGCGAAATGATTGGATTTCTTAAAAAACTTCAACAAAAACTGATATAAAAGTCAATCATTTCACCCTAAAATCGCTAAAAATTGATGAAAACTAGTATTGGAAGGCTAAATGAACTAAACGTTGATCAACATTTATCAAGTATAACACTTTGTATTTGTATAGCCTGAAAACTGCTTGAATATCCTGTCATCGGTGTTCTATGACTCTTGGAATTTCTTTGGTCAGGTTTCATCTTCTTTGTTGGCTAAATTCTTCCTAAGCCTTCAATCAGAGGTTGGCAAAGGTTAAGGTTAGCATGAGAACTAGCATCTGAGATCGGTTTCCTAACATCCTTTAACTTTGATTAGACCTAGAGCTCCAGAAAAATGTTCTTCTGCGTGGTCACGTTGTTTTTCCTTGAAACTCTGTTTCAGATATGTCCGTTCAAGAGCACAATCTTAAAACGTCTTAAAATACTTTCCAATTGATCTCCAAACACAAAACTCAGTTACATTTTCTTATCTCTGAAATATTGCATGAAAATGCATCCGTCAAACCGAATTAACAACTAAAATTAAGCTGTCAAAATGAAAACCAAAGTCTTCCATCCTTTCTTTTGACAGTACAAAAAACATCTCGATGCACATATTCAGATACAAATCCTAAAACAAAACCAACTCGAAATGAATGAGAACTAAAAACCAACTCAAAATAATATGAATAGGGTAAACATTGATGCATATTTGTAAACATTTCCAACCCCACTGTCTATACAAAACACCCTCACAACAACAAAAAAAAAACACATTACAAAGTATCTTCTCCCCTTTCGTTCGTTCTGCTTTGTTAAAAATTAAAGAAAGAAAACAAAATTTCTGCGGTGTAACAGATGTCTGCAAAGGCAGACATTTTTTTTTAATACTTTGTTGTTGTTCTTGATTCATTTTAAGTTCTTATTTCATTTAAAATGATGCGATGGGGGATGGATGGATGGGGGTGGTTGGTTGGTTGGCAGACCAAGCGGGCTAAAAACAGAGAGGGTGGCACATATTGAGTTAAAGTAGCTGTCGCTCATTAAAATATCCATCCCTAGGATTGTGTATATATCATTCAAAGGAAAGATTGTTTTCTCCTGTTTACAAAACAACATTTTTCTCCCATCACCACCCCCCATAAAATCCATCTAAAACAGCATCCATCTGTGCCAGCTGCTGATTCAGTCAGCAGCAACAAACAACCCACAAAAAAAAGAAAGAAACATTGAAAATTTTGTTCAATGGAATAAGAGGGTGTGTGCGCAAATAAACACAATAAAATATAAAAATTGAAAAATAACCAAGAAAAACAAAAAGTTTCGAAGAAAAATTATTGAAAATTTTTTTTTTTTTAAAATGTGCATAAACACACGCACTTCTCTTTCTTCAGATTTAAAAAGAAAACTCTACAATGTAGCTATCTTGTATCTTTTTACGAAATGCGCGAAAAGTATTTAAACAATTTTAATCCCATATTGAATATTTTTTTTTGTGTTTGTTTGGGTGGCCTTTGAAGAAGATTTATTTTTTTTACTGTGGGTTTTTTAATTTTTCTTGCAAATCGAAATATGAGGATAATTCGAGGAAAATGTGTTCCTCCCAACCCGCCATTAATCAATAAAAATCTTCTCTCTCCATTGAATAGTGTAGTTTAGCGTAATTTCCATTCATAGATAGACTGCTGAATCTGAACATATGGTGGCAACAACAAATTGATGAAAAAAGAAGGAATTTCCATTAGCACATCATAATAAAATTCTAACGGATTAGTCATTTTATAAAGATAGTTTTGTGGATAGGTATTAGGGGTTTTTATTTTCGAGAGAAAGCTATTTATTTTTGAGTGCGGAAACTTCTTGGGATTTTATTGCATTCAAATGTGAGCAATTTCCTGAGTCCAACGTCAGGATAAATTAAATATAATTTATTGAAAACATACAATTTTTATTGGAATAAGGAAGAACTTGGTGACATTCATATTTAAGAGAGTTTTTTAATCGGCTTCATTAAAGTGATATCATCTGAACAACGCCATTTTAGTGACATCGTCTAAGAACTAAAGAGTTTTCCAATAAGAGGTGTTATTTTGATATTATAAATAAATAAGATAAATGATAGGATGTTTCTTTCAATGTAATGAAGAAAGTCTGCCATTACTAATGAAAAATAATATCAGCCAAATGGGCGCCACGCCTACTCTTACACAACAATATCCTTGTCATGAAATTTTCCATCGCCAAATCGAAAAGTAGCTGCTGTATGCCCTCAAAAGCTTCACGAATTCCATCTTTGAGACCTGGAATCGATGCTGGGCTGTTGGCGTAGACCTTATCTTGCACGTGGTCCCAAAGAAAGAAGTCGCAAAGTGTTAAATCACAAGATCTCGGTGGCCAATTGTGATCACTTCTTCAAAAGATAACACGGTCCGGAAACTTTTCCCGTAAAAGATCGATGGTATCGTTTCTTTTGTGTCACGTAGTGCCATCTTGTTGAAAGTTAACGCTGTCCAGATTAAACCATCCAATTCCGACCATACAAAATTATTAATCATCTCTCGATAGTGCAATCCATTCCAGCCTCATTTTCGAAAAAGTAGGGTCCAATGACCCCGCCGGACCATAAACCGCACCAAGCACTTACTCGTTGAGGATAGAGAGGCTTTTCAACAATAAATCTTGGGTTTTCCGAGCCCCAGATGCGATAATTTTGCTTGTTGACGTAGCCACTGAGGTGGAAATGGGCCTCATCAGTCAAGTTGATTTTTCGAGGAAATTCCGGATATCATTGTCATGCCAAATCACCATTTTTATAGTGAATTTTAATAATTGTAGTGCTTTGTTGAAGCATATATTGTAACAGTTTTATTAATGGCGTAGTTTCTACTTGTCAAATCTAAAAAAAATATGGCTTCAAAATGTACAACTACGCAAATAGCAGACTATTCAAAATAACACCTCTTATTGGAAAACCCTTTATAAATGCCGAATTTCCAAGATGGAAAAATTTGCCATAATTTCTGCCATTTTGATATTCTTTGACAAAAAAGACAATTATGACAGATATCCCCCAGTACTGAAAAATTAATAAGATCCACAGCCTTGTCCACGCAGAAGGTACTTCTAGTTAGGTAATGTGCATTGAAGTGGATCAGAAGTGGGATTGATGATGACAAATGTTACCGAAACTTATCCACAATGACCTTGGACCAAAGCTGTCTTCTAAAAAATAGTTCACAATTAAAAAAAAAAATGTCAAAATCACACGAAATCATATAGATCACTGTTGTAACGCATGTCGAGGAAAATGTATCTTCACCCTCAGCAAAAGATTAATGTTTCCAATGAACTTGCAATAATTTTTCTCCATATATCCCGTATATGTATCTAATTTTACAAACAATTCCTATATGTAGCTGTAGAGTAGATCGTCTCCGCCAATTGCATACAATATAAAATATAAAATTCTATAAAGATCCATCAAGATTCCTTAAATACTCTGGCGCCTTTACTTTTAATGATGCAGATACAACATACCATGTTGTTTGTAAGATACTTTTAATATCAAGTAATCTACACACAACTTGCAGAGTCGTCAGTCGTCGGATCGCGGTATACCTCAATTGAATCTTATATGTACGTACGCGTTTACTATATGACAATCAAGATCCAACAAATGGTTGACAATTAAATGCGCTAACAGTAGCAGCAGTAGTATGGAGCACCGCCGCTGCCGACCACGACAGACAGTAGCAGCAGTGCACATTCGTACAATCATCATCGTCATCATCTTAAAGTAGCGCCGCCGCGCAGCTTGTGTAGGTTATGTACCTAGCTACAATGGAAGGCAAACTACTCCAAAGTCTGGCGCTGCTGTAGCTGCAGGCTCTAGTGTGTATCTAGCTCTAGACTAGAGTGAGTTACATAAAAGCGCCACACTGTGCGCTGATCACTATATCATTGTAAGACTTGAAAAAGGTGTACGTCAAACTTGTGCAGGCTAAATAAAATTGACTGGTTTTTTTTTGGATCTGTTTCTGTCCGTCCAGTGCCCGTCCCAAACTGGGGATGAGATGCTCTGTATCTTTGTATCTGTTATAGATATCGATAAACAAGATGAAAAGAGCAAAAGATACTTTTATAGATAGTTTATTGTTTAAACAGATGTCAATTAAAGTTGACTACCGTGGGCAAGGTAAAGAGTGTCCCCAAGCCCCAAAGCCATACCCGTCATTCTTCCATATAGACATGGTTATAGACAATGAACGACGACGACGACAACAACACGCCTGGCATAGCTCTGTCATTTAACAGCTCATCAAAAACCAAACAGCCACATCTACAGTATCTACTATACGTATAAAAGACCTGTACCCGTACCCGGCTGCTGCTACTGCTGTAGCTGTTGCCAATATTGGAAGGAAAGGACTGTGTGTGTCATGAAAAGATAACCAATCATATAGAGTGGCCTAGCATGGGAAAGACATTTTAACTTTATGGGTTTGCAATACTAGATACTGTTGTCGCTGCTGGTGCTGCTGGAACTGGTGCTGGTGCTGCGGCTACTGCTGTAACAAATATGGGCGATGATGGGGGAACGGAAAGATATTATCTTCGCTAGCAAAGCGTGCACACACATTGGTGGCGACGACATATCCATAAAATCCAACAAAACTGGAACTCTACACTCCATTCGAAATATGTGAAAATGGCGACGACGACCGACAACCGACGACCAAACGACAATGAAAAAAGACACCCTTCTGTGTCCTCCTTAGCCTTGTAAAGAATGTTCGAACTAAAACTATAACTGCCCTTCTTCTCACATACTCTTTATCTAACCCATTTTTGGTCGTCTATACTAACTACTGGCTCCAGTTGTTCTATTCAATGGATTATGCTGCCTGCCAGCCTGATACTTGTTTGCCTGCTGATGACGAAGACAATGACGACCGACTTCTCTCTTTTCTGCTGCTGCTGCTGCTGCTGGTTGGGTTTGGGTTGCTGCTTCTGAAGTTATGGATTGCCAATTGGGGCTCAAAGTGGTATAACAAATATAGGTAACGATGGGACGAAGAAAAAAAGGCAACGTGGAAGTTGTAAGTTCTTCCTCAAAATTAAGTAATTCACAAAAATCCAATCGATATTCCTGTTCAAAAAGACCAAGATGGGGTACCACAACATTGTATTCTTAGACCACCTTTATTAATTTTAATGCATAGGTACAAAAAATTACGTTAGTTTTTTGAGGCGGAAAAATGGCTGCCGATCCTCTTTACTTTTTGATAAGATATTACGTCTTCCACTATGAAGATGCCTGCCCTTCCTGATGTTCCTTCCAAGGATCATGCTTATAGAAAATGAGATGACACTTTCTTCTTTCTGAATTCAAGATTTTTTTTAAAAGGAAACAAATACGCGTCCTTAAGAATCGAAGATGGAAAAATCCCCCTTAAATGTAAAAAAAAAAATTATCTTCACCATAGGGAAGCAGGGAGCACCACACCACACAATCCAGCACACAGAGACAGCACACAAGAATAACACAAAGATGCAGAGTCATCTTGTTGATGATGCAGTAGTTCGTTTCGTATATGTATCTCTGGGGTACACCAGAAGAGACACGCAGGCAGAATTACTCCAAGGAAAGAAGGGGGGTCTGGGGAGAGATGGTATGGTATATGGTAGAGTTTTTGCGTGAATTGGTGTCTTATTGGCATCCAGAGCCAGGGCCAACTATCAGCAGCAGCATCATCATCATCATCATCATCATCTCACATCTCATACAAGCCAGCCAGCCATAGAGTGGCCAGCCGGAGGAGGATTCTGTTGTAGCATCGCACAGAGACGTGGCTGGTTTGGTTGGCGGCTGGGCAATTGAGAGGAGTATTGGTTTGGCGCCATCTGTTCCATATAAAAGTCAATGGATGAAGTTTTATGTTTATTGTCGAAAAGAAGGAGAGAGTCCTTTACTGCGGATTTTTTTTTTTTTGCTTTGCTAAAGTTTTATTTCCCTTTTTTTTGTGTAAGCTTCTCTGTGTGTGATGCTGTGTTTTCGGTTTCATCTGAGTGGGATTTGGGGGAATAGAGATGTACTCAAGAGATATCGTGTGGCGCGCGAAGAACCACACAGTTGTTGTTTGTTTGCTTGCTTTTATCCTGGAACACTGCCCTGTGTGGGATGTTTGTTGGGTTGTCTAAAGTCGACGTTGTCGGTCGTCGGCGACCACGGTCGAGAACAAAACCAGCTGAGGAATTGCCACTTGGTTAAAAAGGGATTTACATACAACAGTCCATGCCATAGTCATCCCATCAGCACAAGATACACACGCACACCCCAACAATAAAAAAAAAAAAAAAAAAAACAGAGTGTGGAGCGAATAGATCTTCTTTATCGCCTTTTGCTTGGCGGAAAAGGAGCAAAAAAAAAAACCTTCCCGTCTCCAACAACCAAGAAGACAACGACGACGACTTATACACAAAAAGAACATCCTTTTTGGTCGCCAGTTTTATTGATTTCATGGTTTTTTTTTTGTTCAGTTTTATTGGTCTTTTATTTTTAATGTGCGGCACGGAGTAAAAATCTGTGCTTGGGCCACTTCACCAGATGGAGAGTGGTTGCTTGATATTATCATATGCACACATACCTATATACTCGTCCATAGATATTTTTGTATATTTCCATCTTGTATCTACAACCACACAGTATGGAATGGTGGATGCGTTTATCTTTTGGTACATATCTTCTGCATGCCCGACGTGCTTGACATCGAGAACATATTGGCCCACGATAATGGGTTCATGTGGCCTCTGCTTCTTTCAATTTTTTTTTTTTTTTTTTAGTGGATGATCTCCTTTTACCCCACCCAATGGTAGATTCTTTTTTTTTTGATTTCGTATCTGTTTTAGAAGGATTTGAGGGGGGAGATGGGGAGCAAATCTACCCACACCACTTGGGAGAGTTTAATGTTTATAGACTGAGGAACTATGTGCAGAGTGGTTAGGATTTTAGTATTACGGAGTGGTTGGAACATTTTTTTTGTCGACAATTTTTTTTCGAAATTCTGATTTGAAAATGTGAGATAAAATTTTCAACTGATAAGGGATTCATCCGTGAATGGGACAAGGCTTTAACAAGTCATCGCTAGCTTGAGATTTAAAGCTGATTATGTGTTTGATTTGATCTCTCAAATGGAGGGATTTTTGAGATGTCCTTGGAGACTTAAGATGACCAAAAAAAAAATTAGGTAAATATCTACTTAAAGCAAATTTGTTCCTTCTTTTTGTTAATTCAACTGGCATACTTGGCTCTCTGCTGTCATCATCGATCAAAATCATGAGAACCCTCCGTCCGATTATAACCTACTTTCCTTTTCTTTTAAAAAACTTAGTTTTGGATGATTTCATTCCTCCAAAAAAAAAAAAAAAAACAACATGTCATCATTCTAATCAAAAATTACTCAAAATATCAAAAACATTTACTTTGACTAGATTAACCTGTCAGACACGCTAAATTTGTTCAGCAAGTAGTTAATTTTTTTTATCATGCGGTAACATAAGTCTGACAAGTACATAACGTACGTGACGTTCATTGAAAAAAAAAATTGGTATGGTAACATGGTATTGTAATTTCTACCAAATTTAAATGCAAGCGGAAGTGTTGATAGGTATATGACGACTTCATCAGATACAATGTGGCTTCCGTGTCATTTAACTTGATCTATGTTAATAGATGTTTTGCCTTTAAGAGGTTGATTTTTTTTTAAACAAGACGGAAATTTTTCTTAATAACATCACGTCAATTAAGTGTGACTATATCAACAAGTAGTTGGTGGTAAATTGTATGCGAAGATTGTTTTAAAAGCATTTTTAAATTGAACGGGTTCAAATTGCTTTAAAGTGTCTATCATTCACCTTTTGAAATCTACCTAATTTAAGGAATACAATTTTCAATTTTTTAGATGGTTTCTTACAATATTTTTAGATCAGGAAAAATGTTTGTCGGCTAGCATTTGAATAATTAAGGGCTTGAGTGCCATTTGAAATGTGAGGGTTCGAGTCCTTGCTAAGTCATTTCTCTCTCTCTTCCTTATTTTCAAGCTAGTAATCAAAAACTTTAAAATTTTTTTATTCATACGAACAAATCTAAAAAAAACTTCAGCCACTTAATGATACCCAATAAGGAGTGTTGACATGGCTCAGCGTCATCATTTATTCAAACTCGAGTAGTTTATCTCGTTCACGTGTCATCAAAAAATTGAAACCCCCATCTTTCTTCTTTAAAAAAAAATTGATTTCGAATCAACCAGACACTCAGTATTATTTGTTGATGATAACAAAATAAATGCCTTATGTCTAATTTTTTTTTTTTGAAAGAAACAAAAACAACAACAAAAATTATACGGAAGTCCCTTGACCATTTTCAAACATATGGTGTCGTTATCATTATGCTTCCAAAGGTTATCATGGATTCTTTTCCATTGTAAAATTGATATTTGATTTACCATTCACGGGATGATGAAATAGTTCTTATCATTTCTTAAGGTTTGTTTAATATTTTCATTGGACAAACATCGCAAAAGATTTGAAATAGATTTCACAATAATTTTTGTTTGATATTGTATTTTGTTTGCAATAAATAATATATTTTACCATTCGAAATACGATGGTCTTGTAAGTCTTGTATTTTTACAATGCCAAGCTTTTTAGCCAAAGAATAAAGAGTGGACAAGTTGAACTTGGGTTCGATCATACAGTAAAACGGAATACCACATTGTATAACTATACGACGACGTCCGAATGAAATGTCAAAATGTTACTATCGTTCAAGTTCAATTATTGCCATTAACTATTGTGAAACTGTTATACGCTTCAGGGTTCCTGCAGATACGCATTAACTTACTTTAGAAAATCAGTCTTAGAATAATAATCGACAAGTAACATCAGTCCGCGAAGATCATCGATAGCACCTGTCAAAAGCTTACGAGACTATAGAATATTTACAAATAAAAAGGACGAGCAATGATTTCGCTTTATAGTTAAAAATCTATGAAACAATTAGACGCTAATTAAAAAATGCGATTACTACAGAAAAACTTCAATTAGACATGATAAAATTATTGATTTTCTTTGTTTTGTGTATCAGCTGTCAAAAATGTACGAAACCTGCCTCCAAGAAAAAAAAAAACTTGAAGTGGCAAATGGATGTCACTTTGTAGTTAAACCGCATTAGCTGGGTTATATCTTCCAAAATGTATAAACCAATTATACGCTGAATACAAATTGAAATGACTACAGACAAATTACGAGATGATTGATTTTTGTAGTTTTGTGTATCAGCTGTCAAAAATGTACGAAAACTGTGTTTGCAAATTTTAAAAATGGAAATTTATATCACGGTGCAGTTGAATCGTAGTGGTTTTAGTTGCGTTATACCAATCCTGTCAATGTGTATGAAATAAGTTCCAAGAATATTCTGTCAGTAAATACATAATACTGACAACTACGAACAAACTACAAAATGGCATAGTTACCAAAAGCAATTCTTGTTCTTATTTGAAACTGGATCCTTGTGATCTTAGTTTTGTATTTCTTGCCAAGATGTATTAACACAAACTTTGATTTTGATAAGTATTCTAAAACAACTACGAACGAACTACGAATTGACATCAGAACTTTTAATTGGAAAGAATTTTAACAATTTATCTTGATCTTTTTTTTGTTGAGACAGATATATCTTTCCAATTTGTTTGTATTGTACCTAGGTAAATTTAAACAATTCATTAATTCAAAAATATGATTCACAGCTGAAAACGAACTTTGTACCTACTTGTCTGTCAAACAACTCCTCCTCCACTCTTATGTACGAACTTTACAATTTTCATTGAGTTCTTCCATTTTTGCTCGTTTTGAGATGCCAATTTTTTTCTTACATATATTATAGCCTCTGGCTCTAGTTTTTTTTTTTCTATTGACAGTTAAATTACAATCTTAACCCTGTTGGCTGACCCATTTGTTTGTTTATTGGCATCAATCTAAATGCTATTTATTATTTTTACCATGAGACTGAAACAAAAAAAAAAGATACTTTTATAAGATAAAATTTGGCGGGAGGGAGATGTAAATACAAAAAAAAAAATAAAAACACTTTTGTCGATGTAAAACTATTACTTGGCGCTGACGGCAGCTTGTTTTACAAAATAGGGGTGATGTTGATCATTGGGGGGCCAAAGGGGTTCCTGTGATGACAGAGAAGAAAGGAGAAGAAGGGTAGTTCTTCCCCTCCCCCTCCCCACCTTGTACGAATTTTTTTTCTGTCGGAAATAGAAAATTGAATTGAGGCGCCATAGTTCTTACTCGAATCGAGATCTATAGTTGGTTTGTTCTAAATATTGTCGTCCGTTCGTGTTTTGTGTTGTTGAAGGAAAAAGATTCTTCATTCTATTTCGTATCTGTGTGTCTGATGGCTAAGAATTTGTATTCTGCCTTTTATTGTCTTTGTGGGTTTAGTTGCTGGCAAGTCGGTTGAAATAGTGGGCGTGGGGATGGGGATGCATTGAGAACATTTTTGTTCATTCTGTTGTTTGGTTTTTATGGGATTTTAATTGATTGCGCCAGGGGAAGGGGGTTAAATAACGAACAAAATACCGCCAACAACTACGACGACGACAAGAACGATGAAAGACGACCAATTTAATTACCAAGGGTAGTGGTTTTAAATCGTCCGTATAGCAGAAGTTGACGTGTCGTCGCGGTTACAGTGTTGGGTGTAAAGGTATTATTTTGTAATTTTCATTGATAAGTATTTTTTTGGGGGGATGGATTAGAAGGGGTGGGGTTGGGGTTGATGTGACATGGTTTGGCTGGCATCAATAAACTTTGTTATTTGTTTTAACTTTAGACGAAAGAAAATAACACAATAAAATTTATTTAATTTGAATATTGTTGCGAAATCTGTTTTTGTAAACATATTTTCATGGGTCCAAGCTTATAAGAGGTTGTTTTATGGGTTGGTTTAATGAGCAGTAATGAAATATAGGACGCAGTTTTTATTAGACGAAAAATAAATCCAAATCTCTGTTTTTAATGTCGTCGCGTTTAAAAAATTAGTGGAATTTTCGGTGAGAAGTTCAACGATGAAAACATTTTCTCCGACGTTAGCTTCTTTTGCCTTCAGCTTCAGAAGTGTTTAGTTATAAAAATCACTAGCCTTTACCCATGGAACAATTATTGTTTTCGTAATGAAATATGTATACCCTATATCATTTTCTGTACTCCTGTAAATGTGAGTAGAAAATTTCATTAATTTCGGTTGAGTAGTTGAGGCGTTAAAGCATGACAAACAAACAAGCTCACAATCACACCTAAAATTTTAGTAAGGACTATTGTTTCTTATCCAAAAGAAATCCTTTGGTTCCGGCATTTAATAAATTTAAACAAAAACTTATAACGCCAATAACAATACCAAATACTCCCATGATCCTATAACGACATCACTGATCATTGAGTGTCAAAACTTTCATGATTTTCGATTCAGTACTGTTTGGACGTGAAAGAGTATTTCTTTGGTCCTTTATTGAAAACATATATAGAGCTCACATTCTGTTATCCATACCTTTTTATCATTTTTTTTTATTTGTCGTGGGAGGTGCGAGACTTCTTTTTATCTCAACACGTGCCTCCTTTTTTTAAGGGTCCTTCACACACTTTTTATTGCTCCACTAAGTAATTAATCAACAAAAAAATGAACCTCCATTTAGTCAATAAATAGACCTAGTTATTCAAATGGCAACTCATTTTTGGGTTTATTGTTTATTCAAACGATAATTGTTCACCGTGTCTCTAATTAACTAAGTTTTTTTTTTACTACCGCCCGCCATTTAAAACTTTTATTTACTTATCCTTCATATGCAAAAACAAAAGCGATTTATTTGTGTCAATTACCAGACTCCACTCCTATTTTTTTGGTTTCTCTGTTTGTATCTATAAGTACAATATCAAACATCTGTACACACTCATCACACTATAATCTCAAAGCAATAATATTTCCATCTACGGTGTGTGACTTACCCCTATTTTTATACCACCTTCGCCCACCTATTCAACCTCCCTTACCCTCCCCCTTCCTCACCCAATCCATAGATAAAAAAGTATCTAACAATCAACAATACAGCGCATGTTATCCATGCGAATGGTTTTTTAGAATACAGATCGTAAACAATGTGAACAGGTGTTTAGTATTTTCATAATGTCACCGTGCTGATGTTACGTATTTTCTCCGCAGCGGAGCGTTGTTGTCTTCCACTGCCGCTGCCTCAGTTCTCAGTTCACAGTATTATTGCCGCCATCACCATCGCATCGCCATCATCGTCGTTGTTGTGTATAGTCGCTTAATCAAATATTTATACATGACATTCTAATCAGACAAACAAACGTTAGACACTTGATTGAACTCGTGTGTTGGCCTCCGTTTTTATTTGAATTTTATTAAAAAAAAAAATATACCTAAAAAAGTATCTAAAAAAATATTTATGGCATCTGTACAAGGTATTATGTACATGGGTTTTTATGTGAAAATTGAGATCAATTTAGAGCGCGTGTGGTTAAACCATCTGGGCACACGTTAGACTTTTGTGTGTGAATTTTTTTTTTGTTCTAAATAATTTTTTTTTTTAATGTCTCCAATGACAATGACTGTCACAACTGTGCGACGACGATACATACAAACAGAGATAAATTATTGTAAAGCTTGACAAGACGCCAGTAATTGCTTCATTTTTAGTAGGAAAGTAGGTAGGAATGTACGAAGCACGTTTAGAAAATAAAACAAAATCTATTTGTATTGTTTTGCAATTCATAAATCTTTTTTTTCCGCAGCTAAAGTTGATGATAATAAGATTATTTTGTTTGAATGGTATTTTTAGAATGCTTAGAATTATTTTTTTCAAACCATAATCTACAAGTAAAGTTTCATGAGTATAAATCAAAAAAGAAAAAGAAGAACTAGACCGGATAACGTTATATTGCTTTATCCACGGGCTTACAAATCCTTTAAGAGTTCTTTAAATAATCATTTTAGCCTCTTACAACTTTCGGATAACTTGATATTTTTTATCCGAACCTTATATATGTTCATTTTAGCCATTCCAGGATATCAGAAGCTGTTGTATAACTTTGAAACTCTTATCCGAGCCTTTATAACTTTTATCCGAGCCTTTCACTTGCATAAGTAAGCCACTCCAGCACGCCAAAAACTATTGGCTAAGTTGGTTACTTTTATCCAATGCTTTGGATAGACAGTATTAGTTTGGAATCATTGATTTTTGTTATCCGAACCTTATATATGTTCATTTTAGCCATTATCGCATGTCGTAAAGTATTGGATAACTTTGTAACTCTTATCCTACCTTTAATTACTTTTATCCGAGCCCTAAGCTTGTAAAAGTTAGTCATTTCAGCATGCCAAAAACTATTGGATAACCTGGTTACTTCTATCCAATAGACAGTATCAGTTCGGGATCATCATCTGAGAAATTTATACTTATGAAACTGCCAGGTTACTGTTGATATCTTTTCCGAACCTTCGGATAAGCTGTTTTCCTCAAGAATTTTTCACAAAACTATCTTATATTTTTTGCTTATATCCTTAAAATTGAATTCAAGTCTTTTAAGATCATCAAAAGCTCTCAAATAAGTCAGTTGCTTTTATCCGCGCCAAAGAATTTGCTTATTAAATCCAACTTTACATATTTAAAATGTTTTGATAACCAAAGAAGTTTTCATCCGAGCTCCGTAATAAATAGTTTTCACTTAGTAATATTTCGAGGAGCTAAAAATGTTTTATCTGAGCCTTTGGATAAGCAGTTTTTCACAGTAAATCAACTCAAATGCGACATATTGGCCTTATTTTACTCGAAAAAGTCCACTGCAAAATACCAAAATGTCTCATATAACTGAGTTTATTTTAACTGCGCCTTAGGCTATAAAATAAAAAGCTCCTAAGTTCATAGTTTTCACTTAATAGTGTCTCGAGTAGCTAAAGATGTTTTATCCGAGCCTTTGGATAAACATTGAATTTATTTAAACCTTCACATTCGCTTATCTAAGCTGATTAAGCACATCAAACACTTTCGGATAACTTATAAACTCTTATCCGAGGTTTCGTAGTTGGCATATAACCAAAGTTCACTTCTCAAAACACATCGCATAATGTTCGTATAACAACTCAAGTAACTTTTTAGGTCGAATGCGCTATAAAAAATTGACTAGTTCTTGCTGGATAAGAGAGTTAGTGTAAAATTTTGCATCATTCTATTTGTTGTATCTTCAAATCATAGTTTTTATTGCAAAATGTGTTCAATTCCTCAGACACACATTTCTCAGAGATAAAAATGCTAAAAATTTTGTGTTAATGTGTGAAGAAATTTGATCACTCCCGCCAAGCCATCGGGCCATAATGTCCCATCTTAACCATGCAACATTCGCCGCGTACCAAACAAGAGTGTGACGCAGCCCGCAAATTGGCACAAGTAATAGTTGTTAATTATCATCACTTCTATTGACAGTTTAGTTTGACGATCATCCAAGTCGACAATATAGAGACACCGGCCGCCATCGCCACCACAGCGCCGCCACACGATGTGGCGTTCGAAAAAGAAAAAAAAATAGGTACACTGTGGGGCAAGTGCCAGACAATGATTATATAGATACAATTCACGATGATGATGATGATGTACGTAGTAGGTACCTCTACGTGCACTTAGATTTTTGCGATAGAGTGCGAATTGTATGAGTGAGGACGAGGGGCAAGAAGCTCCCTCACCTCCATCAGCCTCCTTCCTCTTCGAGTATCTTTAACTCATGTGCGAAGCAGCAAACGTTAATTATGTGTGGCGCTATGCAGGCAGGCTTGAAACCAGCCGAACATGCGGACTGTGCGATGGCGGCAGCAGCAATCAACCTGGCTTGGAACAGACACAAAACATTCATTCACTTGTCATGAGTGTGATGGTGGCATTGGAGTACCTGAACACCATGGTTGGTCTTGCTCTTGATGGTCTTCTTCGCCTCTTCTCTACTGGATATCTTTTGCTCCTCTTCATCGACTTTTAAAGTCTTAAATGGCCAAAGGGGCAGGCGGGTTTGTATAGATAAAGGTATATATCTCCACTCCAAGAGGTGATTGATGATGATGGTGCGATGAAGAAGCAAAACGTTGTTGAACACCAAAGTAGATATATATAGTTGGGTTATGGGGCTCTGGTGTCTCTGTTGCTGTGTAGATTGGATACCTCTTTCTCTGACAGGAAGACACAGTTGATTTGCGTGTAGGTAAGAAAAGATAAAAAAAAATTATATATCTTTAAGCACCAATTTGTATCTAAGTACATACAAAACGCGTGTATATGCATATTTTGTTTAAGTTGGCAATTTTCAAATGAATTTCATTACTTTCTCGTTGTGCTGTGCGCGACAGACAGACATAAGACATTTGTTGCATAAATCGCATACTGCATTACGAATGTTAATGTGACACTCTGTCACCCACAGAGAGGTAACTAGTCGTCATCACCATCAGCGTCAGCGTCACCGTCACCACCAGTCACCATCATTATGTGGTTTAGGTATGCATGAATGCAATCATCATAAATGAGTTTGAAGGAACCACAACTATCTTTCTATCTATGAAGGAAGGTGTATAATGTACAATCTTTTGCGGAGGTGTATCTTTTTATTGAGGCTTGATTGATTTGCGTCAATTATGAGGCATTTTATTTATTTGCAATTGCTCATGCTCATATGCTCGCCATAAGGCATCCATGGCTTAAAGGCTTAATGCTTCCATCGTCATCATCATCATCACCATATCCGATGTTTGGTGGCGCCAAAAGAATTAAACTGTCATTTTGAATTATTCTCCTACATAAGAACGTTTATATAAAATTAAGCATTCTATATGCGGGATTGGGATGAAATGGAATGCAGCTGTCATTTTAATAGCTTTGGCTATTAAATGACAATAAATGTCTTTTAGAGGTGTTTAATGGGAGGACAATTTTGACTTGGTGATTAAAAGATATTAAATTAAAAAATTTAAAAATTCTTAAACCATCCAAATCAGTAGAATGACAGAAGAAGATACATTATTTGATTTCTCATTCTCATCCATGAGTTGAGTGTGTATCTTTTTTGCATTCTGATATAGTGAAGCTAATTTTCTGTCAGACAGACATCTTTATTAAATCCAATCAAGAATGGGTTATTAAACCAAAAAACAAACCGCAGACCCCAGACATATGAATGATACAGTCATTTTGCTTGCGGTGCGGTTGGGATGGGACACATGCTCCAGATGAAAGACACACTTTTTGTTTTGGACTTTAGATTGATGGATTTTTTTTTTTTTATTTTTTTAAGATCACTTTGATTCATCAATTGACAAGTTATGTGGAACTGATTTTATTCAATTATATTCAAATGTAGAAACAATTATGTCATAACGAATCAATCATAAAATTTTGAGATTTTATTGTCATATTTGCCACATCTGGCTATCAATGTATGGTCGTGTTCATGGAGGAATTTTTTCTTCCAGGAAATCATCATAAATTATTTTTAAAATTGAATGTTGTGACAATGATCATACGCTTGAAGAACAAAGCAAATTAGCGCCGCCAGTTCTGAGAATGTATCTGGGACGCGCATATTGCACTGGACGTTTGGGTAATGGCTCGAACAATATTAACAGTAATTCACGCAATTTGCCAGTCTATTTTTTGAAGAAATCTTGTCAATTGCTTCAGTGGTTGGATGAAGCGAATTCCACTGGGATATTGACTTGACGGTTGAAATTTACAATTTTATAAATCGTTTGATCATGGAAACAGAAATGCTAAAAATGTAGTGTCGGAAGGGTATCAGAACTCCTTTTTGGCAATCTCAGACTGATGACGACATAAGTAAGCTAAGTTTTCATCCAGTTTCCATCCATTAAGTTACTACTTCTCCAGTACTTCAACCAGGTTGAAAAGTTGTACTTAATGCAAACCCAAAAAACAAAGGTTAAATCAGAGTATTCTGACAGTTAAAAATCAATCCCACAAAAAATGAAAAAACGAATGAAAAGCTGATCCAGATACTTCTTTAAAGACAAAGATCTCCACGAAGTGTTCTTGATGATACTTCTTGAAGCTATCGAACAACTATTTCCAACCAAGAAACGAATATTTCGCTATTTTCATTTCATATGGATGGATTGTATCCGTTAAAGAATGCTCCAACCAATTCTTTTCCAAGTTCTCATCAAAGTGCCTTTTCTAATAAGGCTTTCGAGAAAGTATCATGCTTCCATAGATTTCTTCTAGCTCCTTCGATACTTGATAAATTCAATACTTCTCCATGCTGTTCCAGTTCTGAGGTTAGCAGAAAAAGTCAGTATCTGATCACGATCTTGATAGCAACCATAAACAATTTTTCCAACTGTTGAATTCGCACCTTTCCGAACCAAATCACATATTATTTCAATAAATATCTCTATCCCTGTTTGACAACTTGTTTACAATTTTAATTCTAATTAATAAAAACGATATGAATCGCATAATATGCAAATTAAATCTACTCAAAGCGCAAAAGCAAAATGGCAAAAGACACCTCAAAAATTATCATACAAATGATCATTGGAAATTTTCAACGCGTAATTGAAAGATAAATAGAAAGATAGATAGATACAGTAAATAATTACAATCCCATTCCAAGAAAAATCGATTAGCAGATGGTTTTCCACAGCTGAATCGGAATCTGAATCAGTGCTTATGTTGTAATATCGCCTAGTAATGTCATCATTGCCGTTATGGAGTTGATTCGTTTGTAAATCATTAAAGGTATAGGACAGGATCACTCCTGGAGCCATTTTCATTTTTTTAAACTAGTTGTTGTCATCATTAACATTATCTTCAAGATGCAATCCGCATTTTGCAGTGTGATGCACTTTTATGTCTTTATGTGTGCTACTGCGCTGAAATTTTTGTAAATGAAATTAATTAATTATTTTAATTGGCGTTTTGTGCAAAAGCAAAAGGATTTTAAGGCATCCGCCATATGGGTTTGTGCATGAATGCGAGCGTGTATTGAATATGTACCTTGCGGTGGTATGCATAAATTAATACATTTTAACGCTTTTTGTTTAGTTGAAAAAAATAATTATGGAAATCAAAAGTTTCATACTAAATGCTCGCTGGTCGTCTGGCATGTTAATAATACCTTTTGGGTGGTAATGAATTAAACGTTGAGATATTTTTATTTTTTAAGGAATTTTTTTTTTTTTGCTTGGATGACATATCTTATGATGGATGTATATAGAGGAGGTATATTGGATTCAAAATGGTTATAAGTTCCATATTGGTTTTGTAACAGAATTATGTGATGTTAATTAAATTTTTTGATATACACAAACTGGTATTGTTCACTTGGCAGTAAGTTGAGAATGAATATTCATGATAAAGGTAATGTCCCGCACAAGTTGATTTTTTTTTTATAAATGAATATGCATAAGAAATGGATTGAAAAAATTTAGGACTTAACATACTACTTCGTAGAGGTACTTGATTCATATTTTTTGGCATGAACAGGATTTTAAATGTTTGTGTTGGTTTGCATTTTTTGAAATTAAGAAAGAAAATTACTCAGATTCCTGCATGACTTCGCTTGGATGGTGGTCTTTAAAAAATTCCATCGAATTCATTGCAAGGAAATAAAATGAATGTTTATTCAACACTAACTTGGTGTATGTGATCCTCGGGGTTCTGGTGGAAAATCGCTGTTTAAACTATTGTATTGAACCTTTAAACAATTGTTCATTCCATTTCTTCCACTAGAAATTGAATACAAAACACATTTTTGTTCAAACGGGAGCTATAATCATTTCAAAATAAAAGATACAGAACTCTACAATACACCTTTAAGGTATCAGTGCAGATGGGAATGACAAAGGGACAGATACTTGAGGGTAGGTGATTAGTGAGCTACTAGATTGACCGTTTAGTTTAGGGTGAGCAAGGTAAAACTAAGTTCACATGCAATGGCTTGGTTTTGTCTCCTACTTCTTTTCCAAAATGTCTGTCTCTATCCCTCCTAGGAATGCAGTTACTAAACCTTCACTATTTAGCTCAAATTAATGGACAGGATCTTCAACATTTAGGAATTGAGCTGTCCAAGAAAGTTTGTTGGCGCACTGATGCTTTCTGGCTTTCACTTAAGGTAAATCGGAGTTTACTTATACTTAAATTAAACAAAACAGGTGACAGAATTCAACCTTGTGGTACACCATTGTTAAATAGTTTTCTCCCAGCATTTTCAATTAAAATTGTGAGTTTGCCATTCAGTTGATGTATCTGTAAATCATCTGATGCTTTTTGGTCAACTTCTGCCAATGGTAAGAGATATCATTGGATCAACGAAATTCCTGTACAGTTCATTCTACTGAAACTGCAGCACCAGCCTGTTTTTCTTTCATGTTGTGAAGACATTTATTAGTCCATGGGCTTTCCTTTGTACTCTAATTATATCTGGAGGAATAAATTTATTGAAAAAATGTTTCTGACAGAATTTGGGTTAGAATAAAAAAGTATCTTTTGTATCAATGGTTAGACTTACTTCTGTTTCACTACTTCCATTTCCTCCTCACATTGTTCAGTATTTCTTAGAAAAAAAAAAAACTGAAAACGGAAACCTTTGACATTTCCTCTTGCGATATAGTATAAATAGATAAAAAATAAGATACACGCTGCTACCAAAGATATTATCTTTGAAAAGAAAAAAATAATGTGTATTTCGCGGTATACCCCAGTGCACATATGGGTGATTGTAGAGAAAAAGAAGTTAGCATTCAGAACTCCTTTTAAAGAGCCTACGGGCTCGCGTTGTTATTCCTTATTGTTTTATTATAATATTTTTTTTTTTTTTGGTTCAGATATTAAAAAGAGTCGAACAAAAAAGAAGAAAACCTGTGTATCCGTATTGTTGTTCTGTGTGTGTGTGTGGGGAGAATATATCGCGTATGTTTCACTTCTTCACTTTTTTTTTATAATTCCTCCGCATTTTTAGACTGGTCTGGCTTAAAAAAAGACAAAAAAATCCAAAGGAGCATGTAAAAAAAAAAAAAAAAAAAAATGACCCAACTCATTGAATCGGACTCCTTTGATGATCTTGTGTGTGCATAGGTTCAGCCAGAGAGTGTAGTATAGTGGCTTCTTGGACTTCTGGCATTCGAAGTTCGTTTTTTTTTTTGTTTAATATCTCCCTTTAGACTGCGGCTGGTGTGTCGGCGGAAGGTATCTTTTTAGATTGTTTCTGCATCCACAATCCATCCACATCCACTATACATGCAGGTTACTTTTATGTAGCCTATAAAAGGAAAGTCTACTCTCCTCCATTGTATAGTGGACTGGACATTGATTTTGCTTCCCTTTTTTTATCCTCTGCCTTTTTTGGTTGGTTTGGCTTTGGGTTTTTTTTTAGTTTTTTTTTTGAAATTCACAATCCCAAGGGTTTTATCATCAGCATCATCATCATGGTCGTATTTTGCTCTCATCGAGCCCGTTTTTCTTGTCGTGTTGTCGTATTGGGGATGCATGTTTGTTTGATACCTTGCTGCACTACTTGTTACTTTATTTTTTTTTATTTCGGATCACATTCTGATGCAGTAGTTGTACCCACACACTTTGGTACATGACATAAAATCCCTTGATATGGGCTCCTTTTTTTTGTAATCAATAAAAGATGAACAAAAAAATTTAACTGACAACTTGACGAGAGATAAATAAAAAAACCATTGAATGGGAAAAAAAAACTAACGTCATTTGTCCGCTGTTTTGGACTATTTAAAGACACCTTAGTTAATTTTTTTGGGATTGAAATGCTGCACAGGTGTTACAGCTAACAAAATTTGGACAAAAGATATACTTATCTCAGATGCCAAGTGTCAAAGATACACAGTACATCAGAAATGCACAGCACATCTTTCGTTTTTCTTTCCTCTCGTGTTCTGCCATTAGGTAAGGCCATGGCGACGCTACTCGATTCGGTAGACTCGCGTAACACTTTCTAACGCCATATGTATGTGCAGAATTGTACATAGGTAATTTGTCATTTGCATATACAGGTAATAGCCATCATCGAGTCTGCAAATCGACTATGAATATGAGAGAGGCTGTTGGCTTAAAGGAAGTCGCCTGATGGCAGCTGGCTGTTTAGTGGGCCAAGAAAAAAGACACACACGAAAAAAAACTTGCACATATTTTTTTCCTATCACGTCTCGGCGTCACGGTGCGACGCGACGTTGCAGGTACAATCTGCGGAAAATTGTTAAGTAAGTTATTAGTTTGCTGCTACCTATACCCTGGGCTCGGGTGCTATGCTATAGTGTGGTGACTAATTTATAGATTGAGTTACTTGCTGCTGCTGTGTATCTACCAGATATGTTTGAGTAAGCTATATTGTTGGCTCTTGGCTGGGAAGCGCACGATATGGATCATCATATAGGTATACGAATACGACGAGTAGATACATATAGATATATAGAAGCAAGTTACCGTACAGAGCAAACTGTAATTAGCGAAATGTCGGCTTGTGCGATTATTTCCAATTAATTAGATAGTTGGAGGAGGTGATGGAAATGCTGTTATATGTGTTTATGTGGATTTTTTTGCACCACGACACCACAGCGCACGTACTTATATCGCCGGGAAGTATCTGCAAAAAAAAAAAAAAAAAAAACATGGAGAAATATGTCAAACAGCAGCAGGTGCTGAAAATGACAGAAAATATTATTAGTTTTGATGTTCATGATGGCGAGAGTGTGAGTTATTTCATTAACTTTTAATGACGAAGATGTTCGAGAAATTTTGTAATTGTCAAACGACACATCTTGTGTTAGTAGTTTGTGTCTGTTTTATTGATCTTTGTCATTATGTAACATTTTTTTCTTTGTGAAAGATGTATAAACCATCGGGAAGTGTCTTTGAAACTAGAAAAGTTGACTTTATATCGCAATATCCTTTCGAACCGATGTCAGATCGCTTGGCTCTGTAAAAACATAAATGCAGCCCATTAGAAGATGATCCAATCGATCATATTCAATAGTTGAACAAGCTTTTTTAGATGTGAAAGACAATTTTTGCAGACTGTTTTGCTAAGAATTATTTTAGGTTATTGTTCCTTGATTTTCAGCTCGTCAATTTTCTTGAGAGTTATGGTATTACACCCTATTCAGGGTCAGTTGGCTTAAAAAATGCCTTGAACTCTGGCAAAGACTGATTCGAGGACAAGAAGAGACATTTTTGATAAGTTTATCGGTCTGCAAAACTGAGGATCTATACTGCGTACTACCAGGATGGAAAAAATTCTCGAGAAGAAGTGCGACCCGAAAAATAGTTGATATCTTCCATTCCCCGATGAAAACCAAAGCACACAGGAATAAATGAGGCCGTCAATCAGTGAGGGCCAACGTAAATTGCTTTTTTTCATGTTTCTCGTAAGCTACATGACTTTAAATGATTCCCACGACCACCATGGTTTCCCTCTATAGTAACAACTCGCTCGTTTAATTAATTTCCTATCCATGACAGTAATTTTCAAACTTTCTCTCAAGTTCCTTTTTGAATACATAAATATATGTTAGTTTCCTGGTCACCTATGATGTCCAGATATCCCACATACCTGCCTCCATGTTAGATTTAATTATTTAATTAAAATCGCACCTGCAATTTTGTTTGTTCATCCAATGTAAAACATTAACCCCCAGAGGGGTCGTATGGTTTGGATTAAATAACTTCCCGTCCAAAAAAGAAAAAAAACACTTTGTCAACCATTAAGTGCGGTGCAAATCAACACTTAATAGACCGACCTTAGCGCCGATGCCGGTGATATAAAAAAAAAACGTTTTTATTGGCTCTATGAACGATTTCCAGCCATGTTGATTGGCAAGGAAATCGTATCCAGCACATTTTTTTTCATTAGTTAAATTAAAAAACTATTAAATTATAGCAACGCACAACAAAACAATTTGAAAAATCATTCATTATTCCACAAGAGTATCTTAACATGAATTGAATTAAATTTGAGTATCTTTTGGTGTCTACGAAATTCAAGACATCAATTTGCATAGAAATTACTTAATCAATCATAACCATGTTTTATTTATCTACCTTAAAGATACTTTTGTATCTTTTATTTCTTAATAATTTTTTATCATTCCTCTTCTCTTTTAAAGCAATTTGTCGTGTTGAATCTAATCAATTCTTTGTTTTTCAAATTAATTTGGCGAGAGTGGTTTTCTTTGTTTCAAAGGATCACGCGGCAACTCAACCCCTTTTTGATCAATTTCTATGTGCAAAGTGTTGCCAGATGACCTTATATGTAAAATGTTTTATTAAATTTTTAAGTTCCTTTCAACAATTTATTGTAGTTGCTTTTTTTTAGCACCTGTGGTGCCTATTACTATACGGTGGTGTGGCGACAAAACGCACTTAAAGATACAAGAATAATAATAACGCCAATTTTAGGTTTGTTTACTTATGATCTATGATCGTCAAGACAAGATACATATCACACAAACACACACGCGACAGATAGGTGTGGTCGTATGTTAGTTTAATAATAATTGGTGGTTTTGGTGTTGTAAAGTGATAGTTAATTGGGGGAGCGCGATGACAGAAACTGTGGGTAGTTACACCTTATATGTTGGGTTAGCGCATGTTTGGCATATGTCATGTATATCTTTTTGTAGAAATGTGAAGAAGGGGGTGATGGAAATGTGATAATAGCCTGTTTCGAGTAGGCAATTATCGCTGAGAGGGACATGAGTGGCTTTTTGGAATATGTTATTAGGGTATCTATACAATACCAAAATGTATACGACTATAATATCAATTTTGCTAAATTGAGGTGGGTTACAGGTGAATTTGGTGGTTTCTATAAATTAAAGGGTGATAAGTTGACATGTGTTATCTGACCCAAATATGGAATACAATTAACACTTTCATTATTTGACATAATACAAAATATTCCATGTGTTCGAAAGTAACAAAAACAGGATACAATTAACTCAGGAATTTGTGATGGAATAAGAAAATGAAATCATGGCTTTGGAGCGAGCACTTGTTTTTTAACGTTGCAACTTGCAATGCTTATTCAGGAGTAAAATATTGGAAAAATCTTAAAGCTACACAAACATATTTTCCTGGAATCATGGCCTTAAGCCTTAAGGACTTTGTCATTAAAATGACAGTTTGCCATTATAGTCGTAGTTTATCACAGTTTCTTTTTTGTTTGTTTCTTGTATCTTGTGCTCTAAAATAAACGTTTCCTTTAAGAAATCAATTTTAGCACGC
The DNA here is from genome assembly GCA_916050605.2 of Platycheirus albimanus. Taxonomy (NCBI): domain Eukaryota; kingdom Metazoa; phylum Arthropoda; class Insecta; order Diptera; family Syrphidae; genus Platycheirus; species Platycheirus albimanus. The sequence goes on along the minus strand of OU696698.1, from coordinate 13,096,408 downwards.
GCTGTGTGACATGTTGCGCCATCTTGTTGGCACCACAGCTCCCCCACATCAAATCCATTCAGTTCAGGAACGAAAAAGTCATCGATCATGGCTCTATAAACTCCACTATCTTCACAACAAATGCAGCATCAAAAAGGATCAACAACAATCTTGATAGGAGCCTATCCTGCATAATTTGCATGCGTTGTTCAGGCGCCAGTCGAAACTAAAGATAAACCACATGGCAGATCACAAAACGGCTGTCAATAAAAACAGTGCTGCCAATCTAAAGTTCTATACCTCTGAAATTGACACCCAATTTAATTTCGGTCAAAACAAATATTTTGCAAACATACTTCTTACAACAAAGATCTTCTTTGAACTAGCTAGGCTTTCTTATTTTGACAGCTTTAATTGGGAAATGGTTGATAATTTAACAGCTTATGTCAAAAAACAACAGAATAAAAGAGTTGTGTAGGATTTTAAAATATCTAAAAATAATTACCTTAGATTAGATAAAAACCAATTCCACAAAATTGTCTCCAAAAAAGAAACCAATTTAAATCAAAAAACAAAGGAAACATTAAACCAGAACCAATTAATTAAAAAAACTACCTTGCGTTGGCTCAAGAGGCGCCACGGTCTCCACCACTCCACCAGTCTTTTTAAAAACAATCACTTTCTCAAATGACTGTCTCAAATTATAAGTTTTTTTGTGTTGATTTGTCTGTTGTTTAAACCGAAACCAAAATAAAAATCAATTTTCGTGTATCAAGCAGAACAAATTAAACTTCAAATATGCAAATTCATCACTTTATTGTGCATAGATACTTTTTTTGTTGTTTTAATTTACTACCAGGGAAGCCAGTCCCCATTAAACTTTGTCACAGTCAATCTCACCTCAGAAGGTATAAATGGAGTTTCCCGTCTTGGAAACTTAGTTGGTAATTATTTTTCCGCTAAGCGGATCTGCTAAGGCCACAGGAAAAGTGTAGGTGGACCTTTACAAATTTGCATTTGTATGTTTTTTTTTGTTTACACAAATTAATTGTTTTAACTAATCTAAAAAATTGAAAATCCAATTAGCCATCTAGTGGCCATATTTGGCAAATAGCAAATAATTATCTGTTTTAAACCAAAAAAGATAATGAGACTTTGAAAAGTCATCGTCGGTCGTAGTCATAAAAGCTGGTATCAAAAAGTTAAAAGGAAACATAACTCAGTTTCAGCGCGCATAAAATGTCTGCAGCACTTGGGAGGCAAATTTATGTGGCGCCAACTCTTGGATATCAAGTTATAACTCTCTGTCCATGTTGCGACATTAATTGCTCGGCATTTATCAGGTGTAAATGACAATGACAATATGTACGTTATGTTATGTATCTGAACATAAAAAAATAAGAAATTAAATTCTCAGGAAGTGGTTAATCAAAACCGTTTTTTTTTTAAAGAATGCGGGGTATCCAGTTTGATTGTTTTGTGATATGTTTTCTTTGAATATGTTTAAGGAATCAATCAAAGCACCTTGTTAGCACTTTTTTTTTGAATTAATATTGATGGAAGGCGGAAAAATGTTTTCCACTTTTATATGGGTGGAGCTGGTGTGCATATGCGCGCATATGCTTAATGTAATTGTCTTTTTTTTACTGAATAAAATATTGGCCTTCGGGCAGAAGCATGTGCTTGCCCCGGGGGGGTTTATTGTTATTACTATTTTTTAATCAAGATCGTAATAATAATCAATTGTTGTTCGATTAGAGGTGAGTTTGTAATTACAACACACTAGGAAAAATATGGAAAATTATCCATGTCGCGAATGCTTTTATTAGTTGGCTAGGTTGTTTTTTCAGGTGGAATTAGCTGTCTGATATAGAAATAATGTATTTGACATGATGCATTTATGCGGGAGCGGGTGAATTAATTTGTTTAAATGTTTTCACTTGATAAGTGATCTTGTTGTGATTAATAGATTCATAAAGTTAATAAGCACAACAAATAAGGAATAATTGACTTTTTTTTATTGTTCTTTACTGAAACATCAAATGAAATCAACAAGTGGCTTTGTACAGACTGATTACTTCAGCAATTTTAATGATCACCATCAAGAATCAGATTATTGGATATAAAAATTACTTGACAAATTGCCAAGAAATAAGTCCTAATGAATTCTTGAATCTTACCGAAATTCGGTCAAAAAATTTCTGAAACTTTCTCAAAATGGAAATTTGACTTCGGGTACTAGTTAACGTTGTTTCTGATAATATTTAGAAGGGATAAGCGAAACAATATATTTTTTCCAATTTATTAGTTGAATTCCCTCGAATTTGGAAAAAAAGGCACTGTTCGAACATTTCAGCAGATATCTACGCTGATGATGCTTATTGTAATACTTGAGTCCTTCACTATAGTTGTTCTTGTTGGTATGTTTAAACTTCTTGAAGAATTTTTTTTTGTATTTTTTGAGATTGGAAATTCTTTTTGTTTTGGTCATTTTTCCTTGCCGAAAAATACCTCTTCGTCTCTTCTATCGGAGCAACCTACACACATCTGAGGCTGGGACTCTTTTTCATCTAATAACGTTAATCTCCTTTTTGTTTTAATTCTTCCAAGCCCATGTAATGATTTCATTGCACATACATATTTGTTCTCTATGTTGACATTTCACTTGATTGAAGTGTCAAAAACAGGCTGATGTGTGACTAGCGTATTTCACCTAATTCGCTGATATTTCTTTCCAGGAAGCATCAGATATCACAGTCCCCATTGTGCCATGTTTGAAGATCCACGTTGAAGTGATTGACATTCTCTGTTGATACCAGACAGAAATGGAAGGGACCTACGATTTACCACCAGGTCCGAACAGCTAGTAGAAATCTGCTCTTCTCAACAAGTTAAATTCTTGGCACACTTTTCACTACTTCGTTAAAGGCAATAACCCGAAAAAAATTAGCGAAATTTCCCGATCCAATTTTTAGTTTTTTGGCTGCACAGTTCTTTAATGAAAACGTTTGGCTTTTCCGTTGAAAAATTACATAAGACAGTAGGACTTTTGTTCCGAAAAAAATCCATTGGTTAGGTAGGTGACGTTATGAAGTACTCAAATCAATTCGAAGATCGAGACTTGACAGAACTAAGTCGTATTAACTACCATCCACCATTTTTTCCATCCAATTTTTCTGGCAAAACCATTCGATCTTATCAATTATCGACTGCCTCAAATACAGAATGATCCTACATTTGGTGCCATGCCTTAATACTTACCACAGAATCGTTTTATCACTGTCTCGATAGTCAGACTGCCTTAGCTTCATGTTGTAGAATGTGCATCTAAGTATAAATTATTTCAGGACACTCTTAATTTTAATAGTCTGTTAATGACCCAATTTCCTCCCTCTACTCAAAGATATGCAAATATCTTGCCTGGCACCTATCAATTTTAATTTTAGCGAAAGTATCCGTCTTTCATAACAAGTCCATCATAAAATAGCAATAAATGTCAAAAACGCTTAATGACACTTTCAAACAACAACTCTAGACCAAAATACACCACTTTTTTTTGTTGTTGTTTTTTTTTTGAGTATGTGCATAAATTTTCACCAACAATCCGAATGAATAAAATTTTACGATCATCTCTGTGAAACTGTGATGTTCGTCATTGTAGATTGGACAGGGAGACAAATATTTAAAATTCAGCCAGGTAACTGTAGCAAACAGGTATGTAGTAGGTTTTTTTTTTTTTGGCACATAAAAGTATCTTGTTGTGGGCGAAATTAAAGTGGAATAACTCGTATCTTCTTTTTGTCATTTAAGTTTATTTATGTATTTCTTGCAAATTTCCGTCAGATATAGTTTAATGTTGTGCAACGAAATTCGATTTGGATGATTTTATTTTATGTCACTTTGTTTCGAAAATGAGCTAATTTTGTTTCTTTTTTTTATAATTTCAGGATCCCAACAATCCAATGATCGTGATGCTGGTTTCTGCTCTGGAGGATCTGAAGGCGGCGATGATATCTCGGTGGATCATTCGAGACTCGATCCAAGCAGCCCAACAGATGCCTCTGAAGACTCGGTGGAAGTCAAAGTCACCCCAATCACACTGATTCGGAATAAACGAAAAAGCACAGAACCCTCAAAAGTGATTTGTGATCGGGAAGAAACTGGACCTCTTAAGAAACGTATTCGATATTCCTTGAATGCTGCTTCCTATGAAACAACAAATAAAAACCACAGTCGTACCTCAGCATGGGATTCCAGCCAACAACTGCCTCACGAATTGATGCCAAATCCAGCTGAGGTACTAGTTCGGCATCCAGGAGTGACGACTCTCCACCGACTTCCAATCGTCCAAGATGATAACATCCAAGACGAACCACTAGCGTTAGTTCTCAAGAAACCATCATCATCGGAGATCGGAGAAGACGATTGTCAGGCTCAAGATGACATGATGTACCAGCACAAAGAACTCCACAGTCACAACATCACACCTTCAGTAGCATCATCTAGTGGTAGCATAAGTGGAGGCAGTTTCAACCACGAAGGAAGACCTCAACAGCGAAATTATAAGAATATGACTCGGGAAAGGCGAATCGAAGCGAATGCCCGTGAACGAACTCGTGTTCATACTATTTCTGCAGCCTATGAGACTCTCCGCAAAGCTGTTCCTTCCTATTCGAATAGTCAAAAACTCTCCAAATTGTCAGTGTTGAGGGTTGCCTGTTCGTATATTCTAACCCTAAGTCGAATGGCTGGAGAGGATTATAGTGAGGATCAAAGTGAGCCATCGATTGCTTCATGTATGGAAGCTGTAACTGCAACGATCCAAACGGAGGGCAAAATTCGCAAGAAGAAAGACGAATAAGAATCTGGAAATTTTAATATTATACCCGCCATCTTGAATAAATGGACATTTTTGGAAAATGTCCTGTATGTTTAAATTTTTGCTGAAAACTTTTTTTTTTATTTTAAAATTGAGAGATCTAAAAAGACAGAACAAAAATTGTATAGTTTCAAGGTTTCAAAAGATCTCTTCAAAAACCAGGCTAAGGACTCATGATATAATGTAAAATCAAAGGCTCCAAGTTCACGAATGAATCTCACTCTAAATCTTAACAATTTCGTTCATCGGATGCAAATCTCAATTTTTTTTTTTTAATTTAAAGTGAACTTGGAAACTGAACAAAGCTTTAATTATTTTGGATTTAATAAAAAATTACTTGCATCGCAATATTCGACTTTTGAAAAGCTCTACAAAAATTGCAAGTAAAATTTTGGCTAACAGGAATGTTTCTCATCGAAATTTCCTTCTTGAAAAATTAAAATTTTTTACGCTTTTGTTTATTAAAAATGTCATAAATCAGCTTAAATAATTAAAATTACATAACCCACCCAATAAATTTATTTATTATGTATTAAAGTTAAATTTCAATTTTAAAAATTTAAAATATAAAAACAAGTCACAATTTTCATAGTACAAACAAATTAAAAACAATAAATGCAGCATAGCTGGCTACAGTTAAAAAATGCAAGACAAAGTATAACGACAATAAAAATAAAATAATACTATAACAAAAACTATATTTGTAAAAATAAAACTTATTGACAATAAAAATATGGTGTGTTATGATAAAACAAAAAAACAGCACAAATTCAGAGTTAATTATAAAAAGAAATTAAGTCTTATTTTTGAAAATAAATTTAATAAAATAAAAATAAAATTTCTTGTAAAAATTTAATAAAACTTAAAAACCAATTCAGTTTAAAAATGAATACAAAATCTCAAATTACCTTCTGTAAATTATATTTCATGCTCTAAACTATGATTTTTATTTAATTTTTTTGTTAAAAAAAGTGCCATAAAATATATTATATTATATGTATACATAATTAATTTATATATGAAATAATTTTAAGGAAGACAAAAAACAACGCATTAAAAAACGAAAAATTCAAAATAAATTAACAGCGGTGATTTTTATAATTGTCGCTGTATTAAAAATCAAATGAAATTAAATTGGTGTTTTTCTTATATGGACTTGTTTGAAGACACTTTTCAGCGCAGATTTTCCAGAAACATTGAAAAATTCTTGGACACATCCGTTCTACGGATAGGATCTGTTACTTATCTCATCAAAATTAACGTGTAAAGGCCAAAACGAGAACTTCTGTATAAGATTCACGTTTAGTTGGAAGATTAGTGATGGCGGCAGTATTGTCAGCAACTTTCTAAAACCGGGTATATAGATGGCGCACGTCACCATTCTTATCTGAAATTTGGAAAAAAGCTATTTACATACTTAATCGGGAGCTACAGTTTTTGATACAATTGGACCCACTCACATGCCAGTTCAAAAGCTTCTTTGAGGTTAGCGCCAACTTTGCAATAGCAGCGAGTAATCTAAAATTTCACTTTTCTTAACCGAAAATGGAAACGATTCTCTACACACCCTTTATTATGCTTGTTTGAAATCCATTAAGATACGGTGGAGGGTTGAATAGAATCTGGCGTTTGTGGAATTTCTAATCGATTGTGGACTTTTTTGGACGATAGATAACGAATCTTTTCAAACGTTTCTACACAGTAAGGCAAAACAAATGATTATGGATTGGGAAGAAGTATTACTGAAGTTCAACTCAAAAAGATTAATGGAACCCTGTGGATTGTGGTTCATCACAAAATTGTTTTCCATTTATCAAAGATCTCGTACTTATAAACTTAGCCAGGATACTTGTTGTAATCACGAAACAATGGAACAATGGTGAATTATTGAAGATGTCAGTGGGTTTTTCTGGAAGAAAGGGAATGGGTTCATTTGCCACTGCGCCTAAAGCGAAGATTGGAGATCTTCTGGACTTGTTTTCAATGCGAAAAAATGGTTTTTAAGGGACAATAACAAAACTAATATTTCTGTATGGTTTCCAGTATTAAAATCGTAACTAAGTGAGACTTTCCTGATATTGCGTTTGTTTGGATCTGAACAACCCTATGGGAGAGCCGCAACCTCTCTTTCTGAAACGAAGCAGACAACCAACATCGATCCCGGAGCGTTTCGCTTAGTAGGCCGACACAATTATACAATTTCGCCAAGTGGTTAAATACGGACGATGAATGTCTAATATTTTTACTATTCCTGGGAGGAATTGAAGTATTGGTCGATCAGTGAAATATTTTGCGAAAAAATAAGTTTATCTCAGGGTACCAACACCATGTAGAAGAAATATAAAGTGTGTGCACAACCTTATGGAGGATCATCCCTATTGCCAACCATAAACTTAAATTGGTGAGGGCATGGACTTTCTATAAGCTAATAACTTGGAACTACAGTCTATCTCTTGAACTTTGATGAGTTGTTAAGAGATCTGTTCTAAGAGTTTGGTATAGGACCATCTGCCTGCCATCTTTTTTACTATAATGGTATCATCGCTATGGTATGAAAACTACGCAACAGCAGTGCACCTATTGAATGTATGTGTGCTTGGAACGTCAACTCTGAAACCACCTATGTATATACATACATACCTAGATCTGAAAAGAAAGGTGGATGATCAAACTTCAATCCCCGTTTCTAAACTTTCTATATGCTGACTATTTGAGCGTGGACTAGTGCGATTTCTTAGTAAATTGGAACATTCGTTTTCTCCAAATGCAATAACTTCCGAGATAAATGGAAAAAGGCACATTACTTTGAAGGATCTGAGACAACATTTCAAGTCTAATTTTTCTGCTACTAATGCGACGATAAGATTTTTGTTCCTTTCCGCTCGCTGAAATTGTCAATAAGTTGCAAGGAGAGGAGTCTAAATTTATTCAATATACTCCCGATTCTTCTCCTGAGTATGCGATTCCGAAAATTTTTATGGTATAGGTGTGATGATTGATGAATGGCAGTTGCTCGTAGAAGTCACTTGACCAATCAAACTATTTCACAAAAAAAGAAACAAGTGGGCCCTTGACTTGTGGTCTAACATATTGGAATGTTTCTTTTCGATCAGAATCTATTCCCTTGACGGTTGATCAAATGATTGCCATAGTTATTTTTTTATGATTTCGGGGAAAACAGAATCGCTTTTATTTTATACTTTAGTATGTATTTCTTCCAAAAAATTGAGAACATACTAAAAAAGTGCGGGAAGTCAATATCAGAAGTACTAATACAAAAATAATTAAGTCACTTTCCGAATTTCAAATAAAAAAGTAATCTTGACGTTATCCCCAGAAATGAATTATTACATTTCGAAGAAATCACTTTATCGGTCTTCAGAGAGCAGTTATAAGACAGGATATATTAAAACCGCTTACAGCTTTCAAAAACTGACACTTAAATTAATTCAGAAATCCCGGGATCAATGGTTCCAAGAGAATGATAAATCAATCCCTTCGATTCGGTACTCTGGTTTAAAATTTTAATGTTATAATTCCCACTTTTCACCAAAACGTTATCGGACCAATCTCATCTTGAATTAAATGACATTTAATAAGAATAAATACTTTGTGTACATAAGACTTCCTGGAGAAAGAAAAAAAATTTGACGTCGCCATATTAGCATTTCGACCGCACCCGCCCGCCATTGTTTATTAAGATTTAACTGCAAAAATGTGTGCCCTTGTTTGAACGCCCAGGCCCAGGTGGTCGTTCTGGCTTCATAATCAAACTCGTATCGATAAAAATTTATTAAAAAGAAAAAAAAAAAAACAAAACTATAATAAAAATACTTATATAAAGAATAAAAATACGCTAATTAGCGTTCAAAGAGCTTCCACGAAATCAATCGACAATATTGCATCAGGCTTATCAATGGAAGAAGAGATAGTGCCGCAGCCGGGGGGCTTAGCGACTTGATTTCTCCGGATTGGGATTTTTTTTTTGTTCACTTGCAACAACTGTTGCTGCTCTAGATATTGTCCATCAGCGTTGTAGAATAAACTTTTACAAAAATAAAATTATGATTAATTAATGTTTTATTAATATGTATACGTCGGGAATTATCTCGGCTGAATTATAGAAAAATAAAAATAAAGTTTTATAAGTTGCAGATGTTAAACTTAAGTTGTGCTGCGTGGCAGTGGCGTGCAATGAGGCGTCATTCCAGATGGTTTTATTTGAAATCAATGCCTGCATTTGAATATATGCATGCATTTTTTTATATGGTCATATAAAGCAAATTGTTTTTTTCCACTCAATTGATTTGGTGACAAATATCATGCTGCGTAAGTTTTAGTTCGACATAAATTATTCAAACGATTGTATACTTTGTATCACATTTACTTTTACCATATAAGTCCAATCGAAACAGGAGCGACAACACGACGGACGAGGTGATTTGCTTAATAGTTTTGGAGCAGCTATATGATTTATCGAATGTCTTTGGATAATTATAGTTTATGTCTCGAAGATAATTGACTACCAACATAGTTTCCGGTATGGAAGTGGTAAGAAATATAAGCTTACTTCGGAGTTCGGACATATGACAGGAAAATTTAATAGCTATTTAATTTCTAACCAAGCTGTAATTCATGAATAAGTAATAGCTGGAAAGATATTAAAGGAATAAGAGAAAATAAGTTATTTTTCAATAGAAAATTTAATGGAGATGAAATCGTGGTACAGAAGTTTAAATTGGCAGCACTGTTTTCATCGACAGACATTTTGTCATCTGCCATGTGAATTATCTTCAGTTTGCTATGCAATTTATTCATGAATCGACTGACGCCTGAACAACGCATGCAAATTGTGCGTACATAAGATAAATGGGCTCGAAACGAGATTGCTGTTGATTCCGATTTTCACAAGAAAATTTTTGGTTGAATGTCTATAAAGTTACGTTTTCAGACAAATCACTTTTCAAAGAAGAAAGAGAGAAAGCCATTTCTGGGATTTGCAAGAATATTATGTTCAGATTTTCTTCTGTCTCCGTTGAGATGATGGAACAAATTTAGTGATGCATCCGTTTTTGAACTATCCTAATGCAATTTGAAAGCCAAACCAATTTATTTACTTTACCAATGCTCGCACTGTGTCAACAGTAGGCACATGACACATTCATAGCACTATATTATGTGCGAAAATGATGAAAGTACAAAATGATAGAATACCAGCAATATTGTTCACATACAAAGAACTCCCTGTTTCAGACTAGAAATTCAAAAAATCCCTCCAAATAATGGTGAACGATCTTAATGGTTATCTTGAGTTCAATTTTAATTACAAATAAGCAACTCTCCCCTTAAAAGAACACCCAATATGTTGGAAAAGATTTATTTTTAGAAAACTGAAATCCAGCCAGTTTCATTGACGTTGTAAGAGTTATTTCCAGAATGTAATTTAAAAACACCCTTGTCCAACCTGATAACAGGCAGGTAATGTTCCATAAAGACAAAGAACACCTAGAATTATTGTGATTCCATAACTGATATGATACCAAACACAGTCAGAAACATTCAAACTACTTCTTATCACCCAGGTCAAAGCTCAGAGGTGTCGACTCCTCCAATGCCACGACAATATTTTTTTTTGTATTTATTTATATTTTTATTTTTATTAATAAGATCATGTTTGTTGTTTATGCGTAACATTAACGTTATGAAACAACAATCAATGAAATCTCAGCTGGGTATGTCATCAGCCCTTGCACAATGTACTTGCTACTTGTAGATACAAATAATCAAATGCAAACCAGTCTGCCGACAATGACATCGACATCGACATCTACAATTTTATATGGGAGGGAAACTATACTAGGTTACAAAATATTAATAAAAAAATTATACTTCTATTTTTAATTCACTCTCGAATAAACTTTATTCTAATTTTATGCACTTTTTATTGTAATAATTCCTCGTGTCTAGGGTGCAATGACTGACTGTATGCGGTTATTAGTGTTCAACTTTCAGTGTCATTGAGACCCAGAGCCAGAGCCCAGACCCAGAGACCTGAGTAAGTAGGTAATTGAATTTGCAATAACAATTTATTAATAATTGATTGTGTGGAATTTTTCGTTATTTTTTTTTCGTTTGTTCAAATATGGAGGTCAGTTTTGGCAAAGTTGATAGATCATCGTCATCGTTCAAAGTATTTTTTAGTCTATAGTTTAATTTTGATTTTACTTTCTGGATCAACTAAGACCCTATGACACATAGCTTTATCTCTCCCATTTGGGCATATATGAAAAGTAAATAGAGTAGACGGAATCAGATGAATCATATAGTTCTGGTCTCCAAACTTATGGAATGTGATCGAATGCCTTACAATTGACACGCTTTACATACACCTGCAAACATTCTCTGTATTCAAGCTTTGGCAAGCATGCCGGGGTCCAATTAGTTGAAAAACCTTTCTGTTGAAGTCGGTGCTCATCAGGGAAGCATCATCGGACCATTACTTTACTTTGCATATCTTCCAGTATCTGCTTGATGATATGTTTTGCTGACTATGATGCTAGGATAAAGATGTTTTGCAGGCAAAAAGAAACTGTAGAAATATTAGTAAATACATAAAAAAGAACATATTGCAAAAGCGTGGGGTCGATGTTATTGCGCTGACACAGCATTATTTCCTAATGGAATAGCGTGATAAGCGCCACCGAATTCCAAAGGCGGTAATAAAGGAAAATAAATCAGAACATAATTTGAATCCAATATGGGACCTATTTCAAAAGTTAAGCCATTTGGACTACGCTGTTTACATCTGTTTTAATGACAAACAGCACTTAATCAAATTTGTCACTCGCTTAAACAAAAAGGAGGATAGGTTGATTAAAGGATAAACACAAATAGTGCACACCAGCCAGAATGAACAACAAGGCTAGTAGTGCATTTAGAATCCGAGATATTTAACACATTTTAGCAGACCAGTTTTACAGTAGTAGTCGATTATCGAATTAAATTTTTAACACTGCGTGCCTCATTTGGTGATTGCTCCATGAAATGTCTTGGTTCAAGAGTGGTCCCACTGACTTTCGGGGATTAAATATAGTTAATCCGAGGATTAAGAATATAAAAAACGGATTGAACTGTATTCTTCAGTGGTCATCAATATTGTTATACCAGTACTAAATCTTATTGATCTGATGTGTCACATGCGAATCTAGTAAAAAAGGATTACGAGGTGGTTTGTGGAAAAAGTTAGGTCTAAGAAATATTATATGCTCTTTGAAGTAACAAAATAACTCGTAATTTCCTTTTTAATTTTTCTAACAGAATAAACTCTAAGATCACTTCTCCCCTCAACTGCCAGCTTCAAATAACTAGGACATCTTTAATTAAAAGCTCGTCGATAGGATGTTTAAAATTCAAATTTTTTTCAATAAATTTATGTTTACTTTATTACAAATGTAATAATTCTAGTTTTGAAAAACTAACCTTACCACTTCTTGCCTCCTATAACAGTAAATGCAAAACTAAATTAGATTTTTATCTTTAGAGCAATAAAATGTTTAAAAAGTTGCTTGAACAAATTAACGGTGTGAAGTGGCGTTATAATATAAAATGTCATAGTAAACTCTGCCATTTTATTGATAAATTATTTAATGAACTAAAAATTTCGATTTATGTTTTGACTCTTACCCTGATTTGTTGTTGCAGAGAATTTAACAAGTTACAGGACTGACAGTTGCCAGAATGTCGGTAAATTTTTGTCACTCTTTGCAAATACTTTCGAACTCAGCCAAGTATTGCCCAGATGAGGTATAAATGTCGGCGAAAAGTCAATCGTTTAAAAAAGGCATAAAACAAAACGGAATAACCTTCTTACAAAATAATATGTAAATATATAAATATAGTCACAAGCTATCATTAACTTTTATTGAGTGAAGAATTTATGGGATCTTCTTGTCAGTGCTTACAATTTCAATACAATATCGTAAAATTCAAAAGTGACATTTAGTTTATAGTAAGTATAATAAGTTAGAGTTTACATCGGATAGAAAACAAATTAAAATGTAATTTTAATAGGGTGTTTTAAAGACTTTGTAAATAGTTAGACCTCCTGCTAAGAAGAATCAATATTTTAATATAAATTTATGAGTTGTCTATAAGACAGGGTATTATTAAAATAAACAGCAATTTTGCAAATCCAATGATCTGTTCCATATTTTATAAAATTAAATCATAAAATGGCTAAAAGTCTTTCAACTAGAAGGTGGTGAAAAAGTTGTCATTAAATGTTCGTTGGCAATAATTATACACTTGGTTACTTTGTAGTGGAACATCTAGAAGTTTTCAACAAAATTCTTGTAATGACGTCACCTCAGATTGTTGTCCAATAATGTGATAATTGGATACTCGGAAAATACTTGTGATATCTTCAGCTACTCTTTCTGATCCCATAGAAAAACTTAAACTCTTTTTTTCCTCCAATCTAGAGAAGCGGACAGGGTGGGACTGCAAATGTTTTGACCTCGCTAGGGTTTTCCCTCAATAACTTTTTTTTCTTACGTCCTACGGTGAAAACAACTCAAACAAATTTTTAGAACATTAATTTCCTATAATTTTGATAGAACAAAAGGCGTTAGAATTTCGATAGATCAAAGATTGTTGTATATCAATCAATTCGTTACCAAAATAATGGCGTTTCGAAAATTGGATAATTGTTCAAATCAATACAAAACGCCAAATAAATTTTAAAAATTACCTGTTTTTCAAAGCGCCATATATTGGTGAAGAATTGACATACAACAATCTTTGCTCTATCAAAATTTTAACGCTCTACAAAAAAGTCCCCTATGCTTTTGCCATAGGACGTAAGGAAACAAGTAAAAATATTATAGAAGGAAAACCGGACCAAGGCCGAAAATTTTTTCTTCATTTCCCATTTCTTAACACGGTCTCTCCATTGGTCAGAAAACTTTCTCTGTTTCTGTTTTCCATTCTGTCAAAAATCTGTCCGCATTTTTAGGGTGGGCAAATTTCTGTCATGACAGACCAATGACACTTTTTGTATGACCGGCTAATGAATAAACATTTGCAAAAAATGGCGTTAAATACAATAAAATTGTCAGCAATACCGGTGGAGCCTGTTTTTTTTTTTTTGGGGCATCCATTTTTTTTTTTCTGCCACATTAGTTGACCTTAATGCTTTTATTTTTTTTTTTTACTTCTGGACCACTTTTTCCGATTTTTTGGGCAACTTCAGCCCATGCTGCTTTATTTATTCAAATTACTCTTTTAAGAACTGCTTTTTTACTTCCACAAATACTCATATTTTTTATAACAATTAATTAACTCGATTGTTTCTTTTCGAGACATGACGCAGCGGAACACGGAGAAGACTAGACAGAAAGTCAGATAGATCTGTTCCAACAGATTTTCTGTCTGCAATGAGGTGGTCTCCATTGTACAGTTTATCAGACAGAACAGAAGGTTCGACAGTTTTCTTGTCAATGGAGACCGCATGTAATATCAAATAGACACACAAGTTTAAGGTTTTAAAATTTTTTGTGTACATATGTTTTAGCCGTAGTACGGAAGAAAAACAGTTATAGAGGGAAAAACGGAGCAAGGGTGATAAATTTTCAGTCCCCTTCCCCCTCCTCTTTTTCACAATGCTTTTGAGGTCAAAAACTTAGCAAAATGTGAGAAAAAATCCCCAATTTTCATTAAATTTCCACATTTCCATCTAAGAGTAGGAACATGTCAGGAATTGACTAGTGTGTATAAGTTTGTTTTCAGATCTGCGTAGATAAATCTATGAAGTAAGTACACTCATAGTCATAGTCGGTGACAAAGACCATAGGTCCAAGTAAAACACAAAATAGAGAAACAGACAAAACAGAAGAGAGAACAAACATATGTCAACAGCGCGCAGTCGGTGATTTGAACGGTGCTCCATTCCAACACTAACCACACACAGTGATTGATTTCGCTGATCAATCGGGAAGCGATGTTTTAGCAAAATAAATATACGAAAGTTTCCTCTTCTACTTACTCTAAAACTAAATTTCAATCGATGAACTTTTGTCGAAAATGAAAACCCCCACTCCCTCGAACTGAATTTCCAACCAACTTCTTTCATCAAATTGTTGGGAAAACAAATTTTTTTTTTCGAATAAAAAAAAACGCCTGTCTTAAAAATTTTCCAATTCCTGTTCCTTATACACACTCTCTTAGAATTGAAGCTGTGCAACGAAGGTTTCTTCGCTTTGCTTGACGCAATTCTCCTTGGTCTGATACTCGTATCAGACTGAATACAAAGATTGTTTAAAATTCTTCCACTTCTCATTAGTACCATCAAATTCTCTTATGCTACTCTGATTGATTCACCTCAATATCAATCCAAGTGGCGATCAATTCCTTTCTTTCGACTCCCTACTCACACCGCACTAACTAAGGCCATTTTGATCCTATAACACGAAAGTAATGCATGGCCAACGTAGTACCCCGTGGCGTAGTGGTTAGTGTGCCGGACTGCTACGCCGAAGGTTCAGGGTTCGATCCCTGAGGTTGCCACCTAAAGTTTTTTTCCGGGGTACTGCCTCTTGCGAGGAAGTGACAAATCCTCCATGAGTAATTAATGTCATGGAAAGTGCTTCTCTGTTAGCCGTTCGGATTCGGCGGTAAATTGTAGGTCCCTTCCATTCCTGCAGAATATCAACGCACACACAGGAATGGTTGAGAGTGTAAGTCACAGGCCCCGGCCCCGCTTGGAGCTGTTGTGCCAAAAATTTATTTTTTTATTTTTTTTTTTAATGCATGGCCAACGTCACACAACATAACCTCCAAAAGTGTCTTATTCCTATGAAAAGTTCTATTATTCGAGACACAATCGATCGACGCGCTAACTACGGACGAAATATGAAAATCGAACGGCTTTAAAATAAACTCATCAAAAACAATTATAAAAAAATTATTTATTTAAAATTAGTCAATGATTTCTGATAAATAAGGTTGTAAAAACAAAATGACAGAGGTGCTTTAGGTGTTACAATGTGGTGGCGCTGACATCGTGCAGCAGGCACTATCAGCAAAGAGATTCAGAGAGAATGAAATTGTCTTCAAAAACTTTTCACTCCTAATTGCATAATGCCATTGAATGCACTTGGAATAGAACTCAAAATGTACCCACAATTATTTACTGCCAAGCTGCACTTGGCGGTCGTGATAATGTCGTCACTTTGACGCAGTATGAACAACAAAAGCCTTGAACTAACAACCAATTAATAACAAAGTTCATTGATAAAGTTTCAAGTTTGCAAGCACCCATGTCCAATAAAAAATGTAGTTCAATAGTTCTGCTGACTTACATTTTTCATTCCTCAAATATGCGTACGAATAAATTTTGTTTTAACTTTTTTTGTACGTAAGCAATTTTGTTATCTAATCAATTAAAAGCAGTTTCGATTGTTTTTATTTTTATTCGATTGGTTTAATTTTTTTTTTTGAGAGGTATACTCGAGAAAACCCATAAAAGAACTTCGTATTTTGAATTGAGTCATTGAGTTTAAGTCAACACCTGTTGCGAGTGCAAATGCCCTCTAATCTCGCCCAAAATAATGAAAAGATATTGACAATTCTCTGGCCTGATGGCCAATGACACGAAAAATAATAAAAATTAAATATTTTAATGGAATACCGAGTATACGAGTACGTTCGATAAAAAAATTTCCAACAATAAAAGTGAAATCAATCTTATCTGGTAACAACCTTATCGGGCATATTTTATCAGATCAAAGGAAATGAGGGCTATTTTTACCCTTATAAACTCCCGAAATTGCGCACCTGTTTCAATTAAGTGTGGCATCATAAAATAATTTATTTTGTATTTCATGTTAGAAAATAAAAAATTTAAAACTTCATAGAACCGTGTGTGTATCTCAACTACGTACTATAGATTTTAAATTTCGAACGAATCGTTATCAATTTTATTACTTTTCTTTCCTTGACGCGACGACGCACGGTGCCGGTAGTGGGTGATTCGCGAGCTCAATGTGCCTCAGAAAACTCGTGCTTTTCTCTGATAATGATAATGAATCCAAGATTTTAGAAGGATCTTTGATTTAAAAATAAAATTTTGATTTTAGAAACTTTATGGCATGCTCGTTCCGAGAACTAACTCATAAAAACTTATCTTATGTAGACTTAAGATTATTAAGCTGAATATTTAGGTGTGCGGGTACCTTCATTTTGTTATACTTAAAAATAATGTGTGACAAGTGACAGTCTAGAATTGTGTTGCTTTATTTAATTTATAATTAACATTAGAATAATTATATTACTTGCACTTTGAGTTTAAGGTTGAATGACGACGCCGACACGCCGACGCGACGTTTGCTTTTGTTGTTTATTTTTTGTACACGCGTACAAATCATTTAACAAAATTAGCGTTTTTGAAAAGTTTTTTTTTTGGTAAATTTAAAATGATGCGCGATAAGATGTGCGCCGTAGTTGAAACTAATCTCTGGGAATAGTGAACTTTTTGAACGGGAAATAGTAGTTTTCATTAATAAAATTTTTTTACAGATTAAACTGTGCCTAATTGACAAAAGTCTTCCGACAAAAAAAGATTGATTATATAGTCTAAGTACTTTTTGAATGCGACGCTATTTCACAGATGGTGAAATAGCTATCGCAAACGGTTTTGTAGTATTTTAAGATTTTGAAGGAAAAGTAAGGTATCTGATTTTCCCGACAAGGCTTTGAAATTTTAATTTTAAAACAAGCTATATTTAAACTTTATGTGTTGCAAGATGCCTTAGGCATGCATATTTAGACCTTTCACTAGGATAGGACTAAAAATTACTTTTTTGATTCCAAGCCATAATTTAACTTTAAGTTGGCAGCACTGTTTTCGTGGACAGCCATTTTGTCATCTGCCACATGATTTACCTTTACTTTGGTTTTTCATTTTATTGTGAATCGACTGACGCCTGAACAACCCATTTAAATTGTGCAGATTTATTTCTAAAAACATGGTTCTATTAGTGAAAAGCATGACACACTTCGTCCATTTTATGGAGGAAAATCTTGTCCAGCGATGAAGGTCAGTTTTAGTTGAATGGATATCGCTAAAGAGAGCTTCAGCAAAATAGCCATATTCAATCCTCCCTTCAAACAATAGCCTAAGTTTGGACGTACTGTTAAATATAAAGACTCTTTATTAAGCCGAACTTCAAAAATGTGGAATGCTTAACCCAGCTTGATTTTCCCCTCCCATTACACACACATTGAAAACTAATGTGCATCGGTATCTCCAACTTTCCTAAACACTGACGCTGTGTTAGTTCAAGGTGAGTGTATTAATAACCCCTTGATGCGCGCTACGAGAATAAGCAAGCCACTGTTTGAGACGCCGCCGCCGCCATTACATCCAGAAAAACGACCAGAGGGTAAAAGTCATTGTATAAACATTTTTGAAGTAATTTCATGGAACATGTTTTTTTTAGTTCTGAACTTCGTCAATGGCGGAGCTAGTTGTCTTATCTACTTTACATCAAATGTCTTGTATTGTTGTTTGGTGAGCGCATAAAGTCGCGTTTTGGACTTGTGAGGCTTCCAAGATTGTGCTACTTAACACCGCTTGATTGTTTTCAGTGGGGGTCTGTGACGTCACTAGTGTACACCGATAAGCCATAAACGATTGACTACTTGGAAAACAACTTTCGGGGCGTTATTAACGATATATGCCCCAAATAATGCAAAGAGTGATCCAACATTGGAACCCAAGATAAGACTATATCCAAACCACAGACCATACACAGACCGGCAACTCGTACTCCCCTTGCCTGAAACACCCTCGAAATATTTTTTCCGGTCTGTGAATACGTGTACATCTCTCTCTGTGCATTTTGTAATGGCAACTATACCTGCGTATGCCATTTATTTTTTAGGTGTGTTTGCTAAATAGGTTTTAAAGCAAGGGAGAGCGTCACATTCTCAAAATAAATGGCATATCAGCTGATTTTTAGCTTGGGGGCAAAAAGAGAGACCATATGGTGAGTTGGCGGTCTGTATCTTCTTGGTCCGTGATCCAAACTAGCCGCAAATGGGATGGCCATATGTCAGAAACCGTTTACAAAAAATGGCATGGAATTATCTGTCAAATAAAGTCAATTTTATGGCAGTTAATACAATTTATTTGTGTTTTGTTTCATTTTATAGTTCTATACCTCTTAAAAAAAACACCCGTTAGTTTGTTTTTCGACTTCCCATCGAACCTCAGTCTGAAATTACTAAATATACATAATTGTATACCTATGTATATGTATAAGTAAAATGTGTTTTTCTTAACGTGTGGTTTTCAATCTGGCAATACTTTTTTCGGAGTTGTTCTTTTTGACAGCTGTCACTTGATTTATGCTCAGTTTGGTTTGCCATTTCATAATGAATATACCTTCTCCTGAACAACGTTGGCAAATACCAAAATAATAGTTCGGTTCGCGCGACGAATCGCGCGCTGCGTCCAATATTCACTCGACATACTCGTAGTCGCCCAGGAATTTATTCGAGCCAGCCGCGGCGGCCACTTGGCCGAAATCATTTTTAAAACATAATGGCAAACCCTTATCTTTATAATAAAGCTAAATTCTTGGCCACACCATACGTCTTAAAAAACACCCTTTATATGTTAAAGGCAAAGGTATTTTTAAGATATTGAACAAAATGGAAATACAATTTTTCAATCAAATTTTTATTGAGAACTTTTACTTTTTTTTTAAATAATTTACCTATTTTGAATTGCATCAAGACTTCATATACATTGTACGATATGTCTAGTCGTTAATTATTTTTAAGGCATACCTCAATTTTTTTTTGTGTACAAATAAATACATTTCTTATTTTTACATGTAAATTCTGACGAAGAAAAAAAAAAATTGTCCGCAGCTGAAAATATCAACTACATTTTGTTTAAATAAATTGGCTCGGATTTGACTCACTTCACAGATAATTAAGTTTTGTCTAGCCTGTTTTACTGTTTTGTTTTATTTTTAATATTATTTAATATTTATTTTAAACATTTTCTCCCATCAAAATAAAAGCAAATACAAATATCAATAAAAAGTCACCTGTCTGTTGAGAACATTTGCCCTCGTCTCTCAACCATCACCACCCACCCATCAACTCTTGCTCTATAGATGTCGCTAATTAACCGATCGTTGATCATATGAATATGTCAAGTATAGTCCAACACTCCTAGTCCGTCCAGCATACAAAAAAAATCACATCTCACCAGATTTAACCAAGTTTTCCACGACCAAACTGAAATATTTTTGTATTTTAAGCTTTTTAAAAATATATAACGCTCGCTGATATGCCAGCCGGTGTTTATTTAAATGCTCAATAAATTTCAACGTGAAATAGATTGTTCCCACATACCTGACCGACACTAAGCAAATGAAATGAAAATTTAAATAATAAAAACAAAACTTATACAAAGAAGCTGTGTTTTTGATTGACTATTTAAATGCTACCTTATGTTTTCTCAATTAAAATTATGTTATTGTAATAAAGAAGCGACAATGCTTCAGATGATGTCAACACGCTTATCGCTTTTGCATTATTCTGCAAAACAATTATTTACAAATACATCGTAACTGTCGGTCATCAGATCACAAAAATACTTTTTTTTAATTGTGTGACCAAAACAACCAAACAAACCCAAAATACCCTACATTTTAGAAGCCACTTCCAAATTGAACACTGTGGCGTATGAGTATTTTTAGCTTATTTTTTTTTTTTCTTCTTCGACTAATATACTGACAAATTGCCAGATCCAAGTGTGTGTGTCGCAAATATGTTCGTTCAATAAATTTTCGATTTAAAATTTTGTAAATCTAATTAAATTGTTGCAAATTAACACCAATAGTCTAATTAAATTAATACCATAAGACCTCGCAATATTTCTCAGTGGCTTAGGTATTAGTCACAAAAATTTTGAAAAGAAAATTTGCTAAAATAATGTTCTTGAGATGCTTAGGGGGACATTTACCTTATCGCGTTGCACAAGCTGATCCAATAAAATGTTTTATTATATTACTAATTTTTTATTTTTTATATTTATCGGTGTTAATTTGTATTTTGATTACCATTTAAGATGGAGTGTTTCGATCGACGAAGATGGATTATTTGTTCTTAATTTTATGACTTCTCATGAGACAAGGTGTTATTTGCATGTTTTTTAAATAAGAGCACAACGAAAAAAATTAATTTTATTTGTTTTATGACCCGAGACACTCATTTATCTGTTTGTCATGAAATTCACAAGATAAAGTTTGATTTTGTAATTAAAATGATAAGTCAGCTCGAAGGAATTTTAAGGTGTTAATAAATTTTAATGTCACATAAAATTTATAAGTACAAAATATAAGTCAAATTCGCGTTTAATTCTGAAAATATCTTTTAATAAAAAAATTAAATAGTTCGCTGTTTTTATTTTGCTTTTTTTTTGTCCAAAACATTGTTCAAAACTTTGGATCAAAAAACTTCATTTGAAAATGAAACAGTTGTTTTCAACTTTTTAATTCTAATGCCAGCCAATTTTTAAGAACGTTGAATAAGTTTTTGAAAATATGTAGTTCAAAAAATAAAATAACTGCTGGCGTGCCGCAAGGCTCCGTAGTCTCTCCGACCATGTTTCTGGTTTTCATTAACCATCTCTTGTCTAAAACTCCTAGTCCACTTAATTACCTGCGATTATAGGTACTACAAAATTTTCCAACAAGAGGTGTTATTTTGATATTCAAAGAAAAATGGCAATTTTTGATATAAAAGATCGGATGCTTATTTCAATGTAAAGAAAATAAAATGCACGACTGGGTCGCATGAACTTGCTCTTATGATAAGCAATTGTTTAGTGGCTGCATATATGGATTTAAAAAAAAATTTAAATAATTTCGAAAATTCTTTTATTTTGTAAATTAGTTTAAGAGTTTTCTCGGAAAAAAAAGTATGCAATAAAATTTCGAAGCTATACATAAATCTAGGAAAAAAAATATTGAAAATCGTTCGACCAGTTTTTTTTTTAAAAAGGTTATTTTTGAAAAACTTTTCCAAAAAACATTTTGAAATTTATTTGGGTATGCAAATATATGGCAATCTGTAGTTAACATTTGAAAAAATAATTTAAAAAAAAATCAATATACCCGTTTCCAACATATTTCGAAAACCAAAAAATTTTTTGAAAAACTTATAAAAAATCAAAAAAAAAAAGTTTTTGAAAAATTTGAAATGCCATATTAATAAAATTATAAATGACTTCCTGTGGCCAAAATTGTATTGCAATCGAATGTATAGTTTACGAGAAAATTTGATTTGAAAATACTGGTTCTATGAGAGGTACCGTTATAAGACAAATTTTGAAAAATATTTTCCAACCAAAAGATAGATTGTCTTACAAAAATAGCATCCTCAAAGTTTTATCAAAATCGTTAAAGCCGTTTTTGAGAAAATCAATTTTTTTCTTCACGATTGTATGGCAGGTGCCGTTATTTTTGGGCCTAGAGCAAAAATAAAAAACACGTTCCGAGGGACGGCCAAATAAGTCCTAGATACCTAATTTGAAGCAAATCGGCCCATCCGTTCAGGCTCTAGAAGCGCGAACAGACAGACAGACAGACAGACAGACAGACAGACAGACGGACGGAATTCCCAGACCCACTTTTTTCGACTTCTCCATCATCGTAATGTCATGTGTGATTGTTATCTCGAAATTTTTTTTCTGCACGAATCCATAACTTGCCTTATAGTACCTATAATCGCAAGTAAAAATATGCCATTAATAATGGAAAACAAAATCAACCAAATGGCCGCCACGGCTACGCTTACGTAACAATATCCTTTCCATGAAATTTTCCATCACTAAATCGCAAAGCTTCTGATGTATGCCCTCAATACCTTCACGAATTTCATCTTTGAAGTCTTAAATCGACGCTGCGCTGTTAGCGTAGACCTTATCTTTCACGTGGCCCCAAAAGAAGAAGTCGCAAGGTATTAAATCACAAGATCTCGGAGGCCAATTGTGATCACCTCTTCGAGAGATAAAAGTAAGGTCCATCGTTTTGAGGATGGAGAGGCTTTTCAACAATAAATCTTGGGTTTTCCGGATCCCAGATGAGACAATTTTGCTTGTTGACGTAGCCACTGTGGTGGAAATGGGCCTCATCAGTCAAGATGATTTTTCGATGAAATTCCGGAACATTTTCATGCATTCCAAGGAATACATCAGCAAAAACACGACGGTATTGATGATCGGCCGGCTTGAGTTCTTGTGTTAACTGAACTTTATAAACTTAAAAACCCAAGTCTTTATAGTTACAAAGTACGGTGTAATGACGTTTACGGATTGCCCAATCCCAAAGAACGACGAGGAATGGACAAGCCTGGGTTTTCTTCAACACTTTAGTCTAAAGCAGCTATATTCTCAGTTGTTATTGAGTGACATGCACGGGTTCTTCACATTACTTACTGGTCCCAACAGCTCAAATGTTTCCACCAATTTCTGAATTGCGGTCCGACAAGGTGCTTCACGACGACCAAAAAATGTTTTAGTTTTACGAACCGTCTCTGCTAAATAATGTTCACCATTTTTAAAGTGAGTTTTGATAATATCAATGCCTCGTTGAAACATGTAGTGTTCCAGTTTTTTCAATGGCTTCAAAAGTGACCACTACCAAAATAGCGGGCTGTTCGAAATAACACCTCTTATTGGAAAGCCTTTTATATTGTATGACCAGAATAAAAAGAAGAGGGCCTTAGTGTATGCCTTGTAGAACCCTGGACGTAGCTAAGAAATTTTGTCACGATGATAATACTCTCAAAAACATTTGTTTCATTTTTCCGGTCATCGAGAAGTGAAAACCATGGTTTCCAAAAAAGTGATTTACACGAAATTTGAAGTAAATCCTGTTACCCGTTCAGGTTGTATACAAAAAGACACACAGACGACCCACTGACAACATTACGAAAACTCTTCTCTGAACTTCTTTACTGACTTTCTATAGAAAAAGTCAAAAACTGCACAGATTCAAAAAACATCAGGAATCTTGTCCTTTGAAAAATTTTAAAATTTAATAAGGTATAAATTCAATAGCATTATCTATTATAAATGAGATTTAGATCGCCAGTTATAAATCACGCTAATCAACTCGGGTAAAAAATGGCTTGGAACTAAATTCAGTTCAAAATCCCTGGAACAAAAATCAAAAAAAATTATTCTTCACTCTAAAACAATAGCTATTTGTGATTTAAGTTGCTCTCTTTTCGTATCCGTTTTTCCATTGAATTGAATTTTTTTGTGATTGCACTTTCTGTGGAATTTTTTAAGGACCAAAAGAAGGTCCCAAAAGACACTTCGAATGCGATCAAACTTTAAGATTTTCTCTTCTTTTCTGCTCCTTATGTACAGGTATACAACATATTGGTTTTTTTTTTTTTTTTTTTTTTTTGGTATATCAACCTATACGCATCGTAAATCTTTAATATCGGATCGCACGCGTTTCGCATACAAATTAACCGAACCGAAAATTTATTGGCATTTCATTTGCCGGTCATTTTGTGAGACTCTGTTGAAGTGGACAAATACAAACGGCACAACGAAGACGCTATAGGGCAACCGAAATCAGGGGAATTTGGGGAACCGTAAAAGTTCACAATTTCAAAATGTATCTTTGTTTGTTCCTTTTAAATTTTTTTTTTTTTTTTTCATTTCTTATGTGTCACTATCTTGGCACACAGATTTTGAGATTGTCAACATCGCACACAATCTATATGTGAGTGTAGTTTTGGACAAAAAACATCTCTTATCGCACCTGGGGATTCGATGATAAATTCCATCCGCCATATGGCTGCGCAACAAATATAAGGAGTGGCGGCGGTGTGTGTTCACTTTGATTGCGCCCTGTCAATGGAAATTTGCATAATACGGAAGAGAGCGAACGGCCCAAATAATATCCAAAAACAAACAACCAAACGTCAGAGGGCAAATAACGGCAAACAAGGGTTCGCGGGTGCATTCACCATAACTCCGTGACTGATAAGCTACTTCCTTACAGCTTGATTTTGTTTTTGTGTGTGTGTTGTTTTTTCAAGAAACTTCTTTCTTGGTTTGCAACGCAAGAATTGGGTAAATTTATTTTTTTACTCAACGCACAGATACGCTATCTATGACGTGTTTGGTTGACTTTAGCTGTCAACTGATGGGTCTTTCATCCGTTCGTTGGCAAGTTTGAACATCTGCATGACAGTTGCCACTCATCGATCAGATAATTTTCAACTGAGAAAGATTCTTTTTGCTCGTTTGAGATTCTTTTGCGGTTTTTTTTTTGTGAGGGATTTTTTTTTGTTGGATTATTAAGTCTTATCAGTGACTTATTTGGATTTCAGATTTAGTCTTTTGAACTTTAGAAGACCGGATAGTGTTTGGACATGAAATCAGTTTGCAGTTTCGTGATGAATAACCGTTAAATGAACTCATTTATACAGTTTGAAATTGTATTCCAAGCCAAGGTAATAAGAAAATCAGTTAACCCCATAACCTCACTCCCCAAAATAAGTTAGGGAGTGTTTATAAGGAAGAGAGAAGAAATGAATGCCCCTTTGAACCAACCTGAATTCTAAATTGACTGAATGATGTTAAGTGGCTTGCTCGAGGCATTGCCCAATTGTTTGAAAAAGAATTCACCGAGGGCATTTGTCCTGGTAAGCTGGAGCACTAACAGATGAAGTGAATTGGGCGTTCCTCCAACATTCTCTTGTTGGGATAAGCTGTTAGAACCCTTGTCTATTTACAGTGTGGGAAGAAATGTTACCGAAGTCATTTTCACAATGTCTCAGCTCACGTGCCAAGATATGGGCTTGACACCTTCCATGCCTTAGCTTATGCTGATAAAAAAATTTTAACAACAGAGGAGACAAGATCCCACCCTGCGTAGTTTCTTAATTTTAGGGTGATTGCTTTGTTTCAGTTGACTGACCCATCACATCAAATTAAAATCCATGGAAGAAATGCAAACTTTAAATGACAACTATAGGAGATGCTCCGGATGTATAAAAAGCTGATACTGAGCTTGGTAAGCTGCCTTCAAAGGATTCTCAGGAATGAGAGAAGACTCAGCCAAAAACTAAATTCACCACCTTCTCAAAAGAACGTACGAGTGCCCATGGCAGAGATGTCCAATGAGCTTAAGAATTTGAACTTTGTGACAATTGGACAGGGATCTAGACAATTTACTGAGAACGTTAATAAGGATTATGTTGCTGATGGCATGGATCTTGGAAACATCCGATGGTAGTCTTCCAGTTTTTTTTTGAGTGGGTAAAAATAGGGGAAGTATTGAGAAGGCAATTTATTGAAGAACTTACTGTACGGGTACATGTAGTACCCCGCATAAGTCGAGTACAATGAGGTTCAGCTGGCACGTGCTTGGGGCAACCTCAATAATGGTGTGCGTTATCTTAGGCAACAAAGAGCAAGTGACCGAAACGACAGAAACGACTTGAAAATTGAGGACAGGGACATAATTCATGGAGACTTGGTGCATTTTCATGAAAGCTTAAATATGGCTCGCGCAATAAAATGTTTTAGATGACTGGGTCTAGCTTCAGAATATATTCTGATAGAGACGGATCGGAGAAGGTTTCCATTCCCTGAAGGCATATGGGATTCTGTGTTCTATATCTTCCAGGTTCTGTTGGTCAGAGTTTAATAACTTATTCTTTGGAAAGCCATTTATCTGTTTTGTGGGTCTATCAGTAACCAGAGACAATCATTTTGGAATTTTTTGAAATTTTAATCCTTACAAAAAAAAAAAAGTAAAAATCAATCATTGTAATATAAACAAACACACGCCTTTAATAATTAAATTCTTTTGAATAAAATTATCAAAACAAAACCATGGACTGGCACTGGACATGGTAATTTTTGTTTTTCTTGTTTTTGTTGCATTATGAAATATTATTTTGCATTTTCGTCAGCCAATTAAATTTATTATCTTCAAGGCATATTATGACGATGATGGTAAGAGTGACTGATGAATCTTATAATATTGCGCCTTACATTATAGGCAATTATTATTAAAAAACTGAGAATTCTGATAAAAGTTTTTTGAACTAACTAGATTTGTCAATATTTTATAAAAAAAAGTAAATGGCTTCCATAAAAATACTTTTGTGTATGAAAACATCAAACATGGAAGAAAGCTGAGTTCTCAAAATGGCTTCCAAAAAAATTAGTTTTTCGACATTCTTGCTTGCACGTGGTCTTCATGTTCAAAAAAACTGTCGTGTCTTCAGTTCTATCTAATAAACAGTCCAAATAGGGACCACATACAGAAAAACTGTCACAATAGAACTGTCACAGTCACAATTGAACAGAATTGAGACATAATATTGACAAATTTTTCTATCAAAGCAATTGGGAAAATTGCATTTCTTCTTCAGCAAAAGAACAATATTGAATCAAAAAATCTTTTTCTTGCACTTCAAAACCTGGTGATGCTGAAATTTGCTAAGAATTGAATGACATGCTTGCAAATGATCTGCCATGATCCACCTTAAGAACACCGAGTTTTGACAGACTGGAACTTTGTCTGTATGTGAGGAAAAAATTGAGTCCGACAGAGCGTTCCACATTCGTACATTCAAGTCGTGCAGCTAAATACTGATTCTCTACACTTGTAAGGGTGGGTGTCCTATACTAATCTCAAGGATAAGTTGATGAGTATTCAAAAGAATGTTCCCGTCGTGGTGATAAGTGGAGTAGAAATCTTGGACAAGAGCTAATTCATTAAAATGAGAAAAAGTGTCGTAGACAAAACAGAGCCTTGAGGCACACCATCACTTTTTTTTTGCTTCACACTTAAAACATGGAAAGAAGGGACTTTAGTGCAATTGACTGTAGTAAGAGGGACAAACTGGACAAATGCTGTTTTCTATTCACTTAGAAAGAGATATTTAGAATAATGGAAAAGCTTATGAAATGGTTTTGCCAGCGTGGAAGTACAAATATTCAGAACTAAGCAAGCGAAACTTTTTAGGATAGCAGATTTGTATCTATCGCCATCTTTGAAGTGTCTATTCTTGCTTACTTTTATGACGTTGCTTGAGTTCTGTACAAAACACTAATAGCTATTCTCTGAAAAACCACTCTCCTTATGTAAATTTGTAAGTGGCATCCCTGACAGTCAGTGTATTAAAAATATCAACATTCTTACGAAATTATAGCTTCTAAACCTAGAAATCGAAATAAATTCTAAAAAATCCTTAACCAGCTTCACCCAGATGTCTAGACAGTGGCTGATAACAAAACTAAGCTTACTCTGCCAACCTCATCCCGACTTGACACTCCAGGTCAATTACATGATCCATGATTCCCCCTAACGCTACCATCACATGTAACAATCTCAACGTCAGCTATAAAATTCAAATAACAAAAAAAAAACAAAATGATTTATTAACTACATGTATGATTATATGCAGATATTCACCTTCTGTTTAGAAACTATCTTAGCGGAAGCAATCTTATATTCTCGAGCCCCGCACCCGCACCACCAATCCCAAATGCAAATGAATTGCTCATTTATTGCAAAGCAGATCAGCAATATAATATCTCCATCATTCAGCACCAGCAGCAGCAACAGCAGCTGTAAAGGCTAGACGCAATTATTTCAACTAATTACATCAGATGTAGAATGAAATCAAAAGTCATTGCAATTTGCAATTAATTTGCATTTATTTTTTTATAATCAACTAAGAAAAACGCTATGTGAACTGCCGATCTGAGTCCAAGTGGCGTGGCAGACTGAGACTCCAGACTTACATAGAAGCGCACTCGGAGTCTTGCTGCTTCAGCCACAGTTGACCGCATCCCAATTGGAATGGAAGAGGAAGTGCGAAGTCCGTTTAATGTCTAATTAAAAATGAAATTCCAAATATAATAATTATGCCAAAGATATATCATCTAGGTCCCTTTGGGTTGGATTAAATGGAGAGAAAATACAGGGTGTTCGGCGGACACGACATAATATTTGGAGATCACTAATTGTTGCCTCCAGAAGGAAAGTACTTCCAACGAAATGAAAAAGGGGAGATTATTTTGGCAAACTATACAAATTCCAGCGATGAAATGTGAATATTGAGAACATAATCGCAAAGCACGACAGAGACAGACACAACACTTTAGACAGCGGTCTTTCTCAACAAATCACTGACTTGCTCGGTAATAAAGGGTTTTTCAATAATTGCGGGTAGATGGTGAAATGGAATTCAACAAGCTGTGTGTGAGGGATTAGCAAACATTTGTTTTCATTCGAAGGGCGTTTGCATGCCATTTTGAATGAAATGTGACATCGTTCAAATGCCCCACATGAAAGAGTCTAACGGGGTCAAATCGCATGACCCTAGTGGCCAAATCACTCTTACTATACGGAAGATACCCTTACCACCGATTCGTTCCTGAAAATTTGAATCTTGGTAACCACTATCTGGCATGAAGCACCGGCTGTCCTGTTGGAACCACATGTTGTCTAGGTCGCTATGGTTCAGTTCGGGCCATAAGAACTCGGTTATCATTGTTCTGCAGCGCTCGCAACGGTGTTTTTGAATAAGTACGGATCAATTACGCCGCGCCGGCTTCGACCCAGAATCTACACCAAATGGTAAACTTGACTTTTCGGACAAAATTGGGTCAGTGAACAAACTTTGAGGTCATGGGTCAGTTGGATCTTGCAGGGATGTAATCTCTGGTACCAACGCCAAATTCGCTAAATTGAAGCCTGTGAAATGCCGAGTTCTTATGCACGGCGAGGAATAAACTGCCTTTGGGTGCTAATGGACACTTTCCCGGACCTCGGAGATGTTCTCTCCAAATGTCTTCAAAGTTCCAATATCTCCTGTATCAGGAGACATTTAGTTCTCAAATAAAACTTTCTAAATCTTAATCTTTTTAACGGCGTGTTGTAACGTCGCATCGTTTAATTGCATTGTTTTGTAAAAATTTATTGGCCAATTGACACGAACACCTTTTCCACCTAACCAATAATTAATTTTAATAATTACCAGCCACTTATGCGACACCCTGTAATCCCCATTTTATAGATCTGCTTACTGCTTCCACTATCAAGGGAGTGATAGAATTGTTGCGGCAGTTTAAACTAAGATTATCTGGGTTTAATTATTGTAAAGCAACAGCTCCCGCCACGCCACCAAACTACCGCTGACTAGTTGAAACAGCTTAATAAGCGTGACGGAATAACGAAACTATCCAAGCCAAGCCTTTATTGACCCTTTTTAACACATGCTTAGCTAAAGTCATTAAAAATACGAGAAAACTTCCGGAAAGCTGGTGCCTTACGATTTCCATGATAGACATTGATCTGTGGAACGTGCCTTGATCAATGTTAAATGCTCGTGTTCACGCCCTTTGGGTGACACTATTTACCTTCAGTTTTCCCAAAATAGATCAGCTGGCCTGGCCTGAGTCGCCTTAACCACCTGGACTGGCCTTTCTATCCAATCGGATATCGGTGTGTTGAGGTTTTTTAATTAAAAAAGCATTGTGTTCGTTGCGACTCACGATCGGTGATCCACCAGACCAGCCGGTCAATGTGGGCAATGATTATTGCGCTTATGGTGCCTCCACAGCCGCACGTATAGTACGTCTCGTCGCCGTCCGTCGTCGGTCGCCTCGTTGATCATGTGTTAGCACTCTAGATCAATCGGACTCGTAATTCCTGTGAATTAATTAGCATTTGATGTGTAAACATGGCCATTTGTCGCTGTTTACGCCTCGATCTAGTTTTCCATTTTATTGTTTTGCTATAGTAGATCAGGCAGGGAAATGAAAACAGGCAGTGGCAGAAACCCCCGCACGATTGATCGCAGCTGGGAACAAGTTCATGCTGCAACAAACGATTAGGATTACATCAGAGGGATTCGACGTGATCACTTGGTTGGTTGTTACAACTTCGCAAACACCTTAAACACCACAAAAACAGTTAGCAAAATTTAAATAAAAAAACGTTAAGATCTGTCAGGGCGGGTGTCGGATCGTAATATGGGTGCAGCCAACGTCATAATATTTCACGGTAACCTTAGCTTTTTGTGTCGTACAAATCGATGGAAGGAAACCCACCCGACTCGGACGCCAAACCGACCACGACGGACGTACAGACGTGTCGCTGACTTGGTTTTGATTATCGCTTACGATTTCGATCGACGCGCGGCAGCAGCGTGATGCTGTGGTGGTGGCACAATGCAACATTGTTGGAAGTCAGATTAATGACTTGTGACATGGTGCAATGATCTTGTCTTTGATAGATCGATTTTCAAGATCGCTCACAACAGGTGTGGCGCTGGCAGTGACGATGACGACGATGGTGGAACTGAAATGTCAAAAACTGGTATTTTAATGGGCTTCCTTAATGGCTGTTGCTGCTGGGCGTGTGTGGTTAGTTCTATCGTATTTTGTTGGCAGATAGCAGATATAGTTGATTTGGTGATTTATTCCTGATTCGTGGTTTATGGGGTGTGTGCATAGTTGCAACAGGCAGGATTATTCGACGAACTAAAATTAGATGGGAATAATGAGAGAATGTAAAGACAGGGGGATTTGTTTGGGAAAAGCTCTAATTAATGAAATGAAGGCAATCATTTGAGGAATTTTGTGACTTGGGAATGCAATTAAGAATGATACATTTTGTATAGGTATTTTGGCACTTTGTGGTTGGCTCTTGAATATGTGAAATATGAATTTTGTGTACATTTGGACTATCACTTTTCTTAAATGTATTTTTGGGAAGAAAGTAGAAAAAGGTGTGAAATTTATAACAATTAAATGGAAAAGAAGAATGGACAATGTCTATCCAAAACTTGTTATACAGTTCAACTGTTATACAAAACTTCAAATGATTGGTCAAATTAGCAATGCATATGCTGGAACTCGTTATTTTAACCTTAAAGTTTGAAATTGATAGGTGAAATAATAATCATTACGGAAACAGTTGTTTCCCTTGAACAACGCTCCAGGTAAAAAGCTATAGAAGCGTTCCTCCCCTTAATTGATTTCTATTATACTCTGACGAGGATTGGCCACCATTTTATCCTCGAGCATAATTTCGGAAGATTTGTTAGGAACAGAGACTAATTTTAAACAGCTTTACCCGGCTCGATCCCCCCTCCATTTTTCAATTTTCAGACATTCGAAACCAATGCCAAAACCAAAAACGTCCAGGTTAGGGATGCTTCAAACCACAAATAGTTTCTTAAGATACACCAAGTAATTTTCCTAGTCAGTCGAAGTTTTTTGCTTCCGTGCAAATTTTATAGACGCTCAAAAGCATTATTTAAAAACTTTCACTTGATTATTTAATATATGTATATTCTTACTTCCAAAATCTCATAATGTTTCATATAAGTGCCTACAAAAATATTGCAAGTCAAAAAACGTTTGTAAGTAAACGTCAAAATTTATGATTCCTCAAAGTAGATAGGACAAAATGTATGCGTTCTTCCTGCAATAAATCAACTGCCTTCCAAAGATGTCTCCCTTGCTGCTGGCGCTATCATCACTCGTCAATCTTTCAAAAGTGCATCCAACTCTTTCCACGCGCGTGGGAATTAATGTCCACAAAAACAAATTCCCTCAATTCCGTGCACAATTAGCAATTCCAAAATATATTACAATCGCCAGAGTCAAGTGCATTAAATGGCGCCCTCCTTGTTTAAACAAAAAAAAAATGCAAAAAAAGACACTCGCCGTTAATTTCGTCGCATATCCTGCGTTTGCTCTTTTAAGGCACAATCACAAAAAACCGAAAAACCACCACACTACTGCACAGCATATATTCAACGGTGGTAATTGATGCAATGATATGTATCATCATCCAATCTGTCCATTCTGGCAGACCCATATTCAACTAACTTTTCAAAAAGGCTATTTAGTCCGAGATCCATCCTCCATTTTTCTCTCCATTTACTTAATTACACATTAATTATTTGCAAAAAGACCCCTAAAATTTATTGCGCACTCCCTGTGATTCCTATCACTGCAGTCAATCAATGGGTTTTCGTTTTCGGCATAAAATGCTAAAAAAAAATTTACAAAATGGTGTATTCCAGAAACAAAAAAAAAACGCTCATTCCATGCTGTCAACCACGCTCTGGTATTCGATCGAATTTGGTCCACAATCGCCACATAACCTCAAACATTCATTGACAAGCTTCTAAATACATAACAGTGTTCCCACTTTATTACAGTTTCTGTAGATTGATTGTGGAAGAAATTAATAGCAACAAAAAAATGTTGGCATGGTAAAATGTTGACAATCTGCCAAAAACGAATGACAAGTTCATTCTCTTTTGCAAGAAGTCAATTTTTATAATAGAAGGTTGTAGCTTGACGGCAGAAGGGATCACATTTAATGAGTTTATCACACTTTGTCGCTGCAGTTCCAGATCTGAAGAATAGACTTGTGAATCTGTAACAAAGGTTTGAAAAGCTGAGCGTAGAGTAGTCAACAAAAATTTATTCGACTAGAAGTCCTAGAAAAAAGATTACGTTTATAAATATGAAAAAAAGAATCGGACAAAGAATGGAGCCTTGGGGCACCTCAGTACTTATTTTGTGATTATCAAAGAGAAAACCATACAGATGATGAACGAACAGGTTTGAAAAGTCACTTTTCTTTATTTAAAACGATATCTTTAAAGACGTTCAGGGTCTTGGGAAGTTCGATCGGTGTAAAAAAAGGATTTTGGACATCGCCACAGGAAAAACTCACATTCATCCAATTCAAGAGGGCACACTTGTCATTTCAAATCGCCTCTTAGAGAGATACGCAACAAAGTTTTTTCAGCAGATCACTCCCTCTTGGAGACTGCACGACGTGTTAACAAACACCCTCCCCCCCTTCCCCCAGAACCTCCTTACATTGGAAAATCTACCCGACTGTTAAACATTGAGCAATTCTTTTGGCATTTTTTCGCAAATAATTCGTGTGAACCGTTTTCTCCAAATGATGGATTTCTACAATAAGTTTGGTGCAACAGGGTCCACTTAATTGGATATTATTTTGATAAATCCAACCAATCTTTTTGAAATAGTCTGTCAATAACTATTCTTGTACCATTTTGTGACAGCAACACCATTCGAGTGTATACCAAAAATGGCAACACCAAACACCCTATCAACTCATCATCATCACTATCATTGCAATCATCAGAGCCAGCTTCGTGCCGCATCTTCGTCATGGGGACGTATTTCAATTCCCACCAAATCTCTACCTGAATGGCTAACAGAGCACCATCACCTTATAGCAAGGCTCATATACAGGAATAACAACGAAAGCCACAACAATTGGGAATCCGGCAGCTTATTAGAATTTTAAGCGCATTCTCAAAATGCAATCACTTCCAGGGAAGGCACTTTCGGATTTTTTTTTCTTTTTCGGAGCACACACAGACCAATCGGTGGACTTAGGCCAAAGAACCATTATGATGACAGTGGCTAAAAAGCACCAAAACTGTTCCTCCACTGAGAAGGAAGGACCATGTCTATAGAATTTTAAAATGTTGTTCCTCATGAAGACAATCACAAAACACAAACACACGCATTAGCTCGCGCAGAGTAAAAGCCGCGACAGCGTTACATGTCCAAAAAAAAATCAGTTTATTGAAATCTCGCTCCAAATTTATTTCACATTAAAAAGGGCAACAGCGGGTAAAAGAGAGGTTGGCAGTGAGTAGGGGGGAGGGGGTCAGTGAAGGTGACCGGCTGGTATAGTGGCAACGGATGCGGCAGTTTTACAGCAGCCGCGCGCTGTACACGAAAAAGGCGCTAAGAGTATTTTCTGCGAAAATGTTGTTCCATGTCGATGTCCACCGCTGCTGTTGGCATATTTTGAATTGTGTCGCTAAGGTGTTTTTTTTCTTTTTTTTTTTTCTTTAACCCCGTTTGCATCCTTTTGATCACTTTTTGGTAATAAAGGTATAGATAGGCACCCTGAGAGTGAGACTCTTTCAGAAAGTTAGTCCACTTTGAGTAGGTTAAAGTGTGTGCGATAGTAAATGTCAGCCAACTACCAACTGGGGTATTGCCAGGTTTAAATAATTATTCAATAGATGGTTTACGAAGAAGAAACCTAAGAAAGTTTTTTTTCAGTAAGGCAATGCTATAATCAAGACTTCCACTGGGTACAATGTCACGGCTGAAGCAGATTAAACGCTTCCCTAGCTTTTCCTTTAAACAACAAGTTTTAATAACAAGTGTCCTGACAGCTCTGATTTCGTAGACTAAGATGCCTTCTTAGCAAGAGTGATTCTTCCATTGAACCAAACATACAAGGACCTTGACTACTCCAAATTTATGTCTACACATCTCTTTTGTTAAAGCCTACGTAGATGATGATCTGCTCCCGGAAACAGCATACGACTTCGTGATAGCTGGAAAATTCACTATCGCTCCAGCTGTTTCGCTGTAGTGAAACCCAAAATAGAAGTAGCGGCCAGTTTCCAATGTTGCTACTGGTACTATGTGCTTGGCAAAGTTGCCAACTTGCCAAGAGGTTAGAGGTCAGTTCACGGAGGCTTTGACCTTCTGAAACCTCAGTTTCAATCGATGATAAGTAGAGTTAAGTATTGTCAGACGCAGACCCGCTTCTTGAAAGATCCTTGGGCACAGAACCATATTAAATTTTAAAATCTTTTTTTGAAGCTGGTAATACTTAATTAAAATTAACATCTGATTTACTCGGGTGTATCCAATTTCGATCAGATAAGCCCACAATGCACAGCCGTAAAACAAGGATCTTCAAAAGTCCGCCAAAGTGTGTGGAAGTGTTCGGTTTGGTTGGTTGGTATATTATGTATAGGTTATGGAACGATGTGATGGCAATGCCAGAGGAATCATTCGATAAACAATCGATGCTGATGGCAGTTTAAGGAGTTTTTTTGTTCTCAACGTTTATCCTTTTCTTCATTGACTTGACATTTTTTCCTTGTTTTATGCTGAAAAGCTGACAGAAAATTAAGCGTCGATTTTGGCGAAAAAGCGAAAACACAGCAACACGCCAATAAATCGAACATTTGGTTCTACGGACACACTACGCAACACCAGCTTCAGCATCAGCACCAGACATCAGATCTGGCTGGTCGCTTCACTGCACCTTTCCCGATCAATCCTCACTTTGTTACAGATTATTTGTATACGGAGCGTTCTTATTTTCCACCTTATTATACCGTTCACTAGATTGGATCCTCGCGATCGGTGAAGCGATCAGTTGGACGGTTTTTTTTTGCTTCTTCCATATACTCACGGCTTCTTGGGTTTGTCCCTAAATTGACTTCTGTTCGCTGTGTCGCCTGTTTCTGAGCCAGGTTCTGTATTGTTTCCACTATGGGACGGGAGTGAAAGAGGGCATTGTGGTGGGGCGTTGGACGTGGGGCTGCTGTCGTCAATGATGTTTCTTTACATTTTTTTTTTTTTGTTCTTGAAGCTTGAGTGTTCCGTTTTATTTTTTGTCGTCTCAGTTTGTTGTTGTTGGTGTTTTTTACCAGAAGCGCGTAATTGATCTGGACATACTTTGGAGACTTCAAAGAAGAGTATGGGATTGTTGGTATTTTGTCCGGTGATATATATGGGGCTACCGACTGAAACACCTTTATGGTGAACTTGCCCCAGCAGCATAAACGAGTCACATTCCGTTGACCATTCACGTATCAAATTCAGGAATATTGATAAGTTGTATGTTGTATGCTTTGTGTGCTTTGTGCTGTTTGCTGAGTGCGTTTCGCACAAGATTCTGTATTGTGCGAAAAATGGACTACAAACATGCATACGTGAGATGTGACAGTGTCCTGAAGTGTCTGGCTAACATGATGATGCTGACGGTATGACATGACCACAAGGATCAACCAAGAAAGAGAGTGAAGCTAGCTGCCTGCATATTGTGATAGCAATTAATTTCGGTGTCGGCTTTTGTAGGACTTCCAAAAAGGGCGCACGCAGTGGAGGGCGGAAATATTGCGGCGGCGACAATGACGACGACGACGCGACATCGGTTTATTTTCTGCAACCTGCAACAAAAGTGCTGGTAGTTTGATTTTACATGAACGCAATTACCGAATACGTGAAATGTATACGAAAGTTAAGAAAAGTATTTGACAGATTATTGTGACAGTGGAATTTTTTTTTTTTTTTTTTGAGTCTTGAAAAGATGGAAAAAGAGCTTACTTCAAAGTAGACAGACATTCCTGAAACTAAAATAATTTAATATAAATCTACTAATTAACCAAGCATCTCTACTAGTTCGAAGGACCAATTAGTTTAATGATGAAAGGGTTTCTTGAAACGATCAATTGAATCATTTGACCATGTTATCCAAATATTGATTTCCTAGTTGTCTTTTATCACATTCAATAGTCCGTTACGTCTGCGTTTTAACGAACGTCATGTGGTCATGTCATAAATCAAAACAGCTGAGTCGACTTCAATCAATCAACTTGTGACGTTTTCAGAAAGAAATACTAAAGTGACAATACTGAACGCAGTGATCTCAACTGGAACTTATTAGTTCTAATAGGTTTGTAGTTCCCCGTGGCTAACCCGAAGGTTCTTGGTTCAATTCCTGATTTTAACTTAGTTTCGTTTTGCTTTAAAGGGCACTGCCACTTGTGAGGAAGTCACAAATGTTTGTGGTCCGCGTATTCCGTACAAAAAAACAAAGAGAACAGATTTTGTACGCAGAGAACCGTTGATGTATTTAGCATAAAAAGAAAAATTTAATAGCCACCATTAAATATTCGCACATACTGAAATTGGAATCATTCAGCGGTTCGCCCGTAGTCGACACTGGCGTAACCTTGTCAATCAAGAACTTTTGACATAAGCAATGGCGAACGGTGCTGACCACAGACGTATAGATACAGACCGCCAACTCACGGTATTTTCTCTCTTTTTGCCTACAAGCTGAAAATCAGCTGATGTGCCAATTACTCTGAGAGTGTTACGCTCTACCGTTCTTTTTAAATGGGAGCAGTTAACGATCGACAAAAATAAATGGCACACGCAGGGATGGCTGCCATCACAAAATGCATAGACAGAGATGTACACGTATTCACAGACACGAACAAATATTTTAACGGCGCGGCGTTTCAGGCAAGAGGTGTACGAGTTGGCGGTCTGTATTTACATAATCTGTGGTGATTAAAGTTCTTTACTGTTTGGGCACAATGGTGTAGCTGCAGCAGTAGTAAGTAGCACTGTCGAAATTAAATGTAGCTACGTAATTCGTATTGCACGGCTACAATGTGAAGTTGTAGCTGCAGCATAGAAAGTAGCTGAAGTACAAGTCAACTCAACAACTTTACGAACGTGCTGCACTTCTTTTCAATAGAAAAAAAATGGCTATTTGTTCGAGTTCAGTGCTACACCATTGTATTCATGCTGCCTCAGTGAGCTACTTTTTTTTTTGGCATGATGTACTTCAACTACTTTCTTAGCTGTGTTGATTTTCTCAATGTGCTCAGGCAGTTAAACACAAAAATCAGTATGGTACTTGCAAAACTATGTTGATCTGATGTTGTTAAAGGGTGTATAGACAAATTTATTGGTTTGCCGTTTTTAAGTACGTATAAGAGTTTACTATAATAAATTAGACATAACTCGTCATACCTTGTATATGTGTCCATCAAACGAAATACAAGGCAATACTAGGTGGAATTGCACTGTACAACATAAACTTTTTTCCAAACCGCACTTGAGCTGCACTTTAACTAAGGCACGCGACAGCATCTCCCATTCTTGAAATTAAATTCATTTCTTTAATCAAAACACCTAAACTGTAACATCGGTCTGACAGGCAAACTAAATAAAATGTCAACCAAACTGTCAAAAATTCATATCATATGCCCAAAACAAAATACCTCCGACCGACGTGACACCTATATTTGATAAAAAAAAAACTGCTTCAAAAATTATGAAATTAATAACCATCACTCGAGATAAATATTTTGATACAATTATTAAATACTTTATTGTCCATGATAGCTCAATATAAACCCCACCATCCTTCTGCTACTCGTTCTCCTGAACGTAGTGTAGCAGAAGGATACTGCTGCACCAGCATCGCACCACTACCACACATCTTAATTGCACGGGTTTCATATTTTTGGCAAATTAATTATGAATTTCTGATGATTAACGATGACGGTCATATCAAGTCATCATCATCGTCATCCACATCGTCAGCATAAACATCAGAAGCAGCAGCAGCAGCAGGACGGACAGGAACCTCTAAGAGCCAAGTTATTGATATGTTAACGTTGCGAGTCAAAAATTGTCACATGCAACATGACTGACTGTCATAAAGTACGAGTACCTATACCGAATCAAGATGGCAACTCGACAGCCATCAGAGCTCAGATCCAACCGAAGGACCCCAGCCCCGACAAGATGGAAATTCCTTATTAATTATTGTCATTTGAGAGGCGCGACACAGACATACGGAAAAATAATAATTAATTTTCGGTTAAGAATTAATTAGCGCACATGGAATGTGTGGCGTTCTTCTGTTGCATTGGAATACAAATCTGTGCAAAAATATAAATTGTATATTATATAAATTTTTTGTTAAAAAAAATTTCTTAACAAAATATGTTTTTTTTTTTTTTTTT
This sequence comes from Platycheirus albimanus, assembly GCA_916050605.2. Taxonomy (NCBI): domain Eukaryota; kingdom Metazoa; phylum Arthropoda; class Insecta; order Diptera; family Syrphidae; genus Platycheirus; species Platycheirus albimanus. The sequence goes on along the minus strand of OU696698.1, from coordinate 13,056,837 downwards.
TTGGTAGGTACCAAACCAACCGATCGCGAACTCTGTGACTGCTGAAAATAAAATTAAGTTAATTCATTAATGTTTGTCTGCCGGGGAATTTTTAAAAACCACAAATCATCTGTCCAGTCAAAACGATGAAAGGCGCTGCCAATTCAATTCATTTTTCTTCTTGGCTAACATGTCTCCATCATTGTCATCCGGTAGGGCTGGGCGGCTGATGCGGCCGCATCCCGTCTTGTTTCTGGCTGGGCTGTGTGACATCCTTCGAATGATACAAAACATGACAAACATTCAGGAGAGTATATCTTTGCTGGCTTTGGCTTTGGCTTTTTTCGAGAGGAGAGGAGGCTTTGGGGCCGGCCACGTCATTAACATCGTGCACATATCTAAAATGCTTACGAATCGAATATTAAAAATTATAATCGATTATGCGAGTGGCTTTCGAGGTTGATGCGCACAACACAGCACACATCATTGCCCTCCTCCAGTCCCGCTTGCAGGGGATGGGATCAAAAAAAGGCCAACATTATGCGGTACAAGAAATTATGACGAAGAAACATTTATGTCTACATGTGTTGCAATCATAAAATCCATTGAATTTGTTTTAATAAAAATCAAAAAAAAAAATCCAAGTTTTTGTATCTTTAAGGATACCGCGTTGCGGTTTAGACTTTTCCCTCAGAATCCAGAACATCAGCGCAATAAGGCTGCTTGCAATATGACAATGATGACAGCCTTGCAGAACATGGAATCGTACAAATGTTTTCATGCACAATGTCATGTCCTTTTTGTTGTGATACGCGAATTATTATTACGTTTTTTTTTTGCTGTTGCTGCTCCTTTAAGGGTTTCCTTATTATTTATGAGCATCAAGTTCATAACGCGCAATTCCTGTTATCATCATGGATGACGATGATGATGATTATGATGATCATGGTCACCATGATGATGATGGAACTCATAGTTTGTTTGACAGACGAAGAATATGACGACTGGAACATGGACATGGTTAAATGAACCTACTTGTGGTTAGTATGAGTAGATAACTATCAGGTGAAGTATTTTTGTACTTCAAAGATAAAATAATTGAAATGAATTCCATCGAGGACATATTATTTTTAGTTTTTTTTTTCTTTTTTGTGGATGGAAGGATAAGATCTTGTTAGACTTGAGATATATTAGTTCGAATTTCTCGAGGGACGAGTTTTTGCCCTTTTGGTTTTGAAGAACAAGATCGGATTTATGGTACGTTTGCATGATTTTATCGATGGGATAAATTTGTTGAACAACTTTATTTTAAAAAAAATGTTACTTTTTGAAAACAAAGTAGAATACATAAGAAAGTTTTTTTTTTCTGAAAAAGGGGACAAGCAATGAAGTTAGTGTTCTGTTTTGGAATATTATCAGAAAATCGTTAACTTTGTTTGATGTTCTAAGATTTGAAATTTAGTCGGTAAAAAAGCGATCTTAATCTTAAAGAGCAAGGATATCTATCCTACATATGATGACGAAATTGTTTTTGAGTTTTTCATTTCAATGTTAATCTTTTTAGTACAGTTAACAAGAGTGAAACTTTTTATGCAGATAGCTCTAACTGATCTGTTACTTGAAGCATAACAAGAATGACCTACGAAAACGGCGAATAACATCCTAATTTAGATTGCCGTGCCTGCTGCCCTAGTTCACTTATAATCTGCACGCACTCTAGGGAAAAAAAATATCCTTATTATGAATTATAATAGGAAAACTTGGCAGGAGATACCGATGGACATGTTGGTTCCAGGAGACGCAAATACGTTACAGGAGCTTCTGCACAGATATGAGAATTAGAGGGGAAAAACATTTCTTGCATGAACCTAGAAAACATATCGGGGCACTTTTGGTGTTCCAAAACAAGTTCGACTCATGGATAGTAACATCATCATATCACCTCCAAAGAACAGTATTGTGAATCAGGGAATGAATACCAGAAGCTGAGGGTGCTGCCGTCAGCAAAACAATTAAGCCTCGCGCAAACCAAAGCGGCTGCAATAACGGTGGCGATTTAGTAGGTCGCGCGATAAACAGGCGGGCAAAAATCTGCTCAAACCTACGCGATATTTTCAGTCGCTGCCAAGCTGTAAAAAATATGATAAGGCCTTACTACTTCTAAACGAAGAATTATATTTTGACACTCTTCATGAGCCATATTATAAAGTATACTTTCTTCTCTCATTTTTTAATTAGTTGCTTCGTCAAAACATTTTTAATTTTTAAAAATTCAAAATGGTTTGCAATACTTTAAAACAATAAATAAAAAGAAATCACGAATGACAGCTGCGATACGGCGGTCAAATGGTACATGCAGCGTTCCACAAATATCGCGTGGCTGAACGCAGCAGTGGATCGTATTCACAACCCACATATCGCGTAGGTGTGTGCCATTCGTATGGTTTACATGTGCATCATCTGTTTGGTAATCGCCACCGCCACTTGGTTTCCGCGAGGCTTTAAATTGTCTTAGACAAGAATTCATTTAGAAAGCTGGGGGAAAAAAATGGCGGAGACTGAACGGAACCTTGGGGCACATGAGCATTTTACTGCAAAGTGCAAATATTCAAAATAGTCCACAGTCCACACTCCTTATTCTTAGTTTGACAATTCAAATGAACGCGTTCAGTTACAATGTTTCTCTTTATTTCACTTAAGTCTGAAACAAGTAAATACCTACATGTTAGTGTTTAAGAAGTTCATGCGTTTTACATATATAAGGGGGAAGTGGGAGGTTGACAAAATTGCGTTCTTTATTATTGTAATGCAACATTTGATTTTTGTTTCAATGGCAGTGTTCAGCCCAGGTCTTTCCTGATGAAATTGTATAGCTTGATGAGTATTATAGTAAAACATGTCCAGTCCACTATTAGATCGATAAAACTTATACTTTCATTTCGAAAGATTTTATTTAAGCTAGCTAACATCATTCGACAACTATAAATGCGTTATCGTTATAACTTTTTTTCAATTTTGTTTTTTATACTTTCTATTGCAAATTGTAGTAGATTAAGGTGTGGTGTGGAATGGTTTCACAATATTTTTAACCCAATTTCATGCCAATTAGGTGGAAATGAAAATCGCTGAAACATCTTGAGAGATTGAATTGAACAACTCTGAGTCATGACTTAAGCTTGATTCCAGATTCGTAAGGTGCAACGTTTTAAAATATATAGTTGAACACCTAACGGCTTTTAGGAACAGATGATTGCCGAACCTTGGGATTGTTTAGAAATTGTCATCCCACAAAATCCAACTTTACTAATTTTTTGAACGCTAAAAATAGCAGGAGAGGTTGCTTCGAGAGATTATATAATGTCAAGTAGGCAGGTTTCATGATAGGGTTGTATTCGATCATATAACTGGATAATCTATTACCCGAAGTTGTCTTGGTCTGTTCCTCGATCAGAAAAAAATTAACAACTTCCCCAAAATGTCATTCAAGATGGTCTTATTGACTTTTAATTTTCAAAGACTCCAGCAACAAAGGCAGTAGAAACATTTTTTATAGGTTTAATTAGTATTAACTGAATTTATTTAAATGTCTTGAGATTTAATCTTAATCTATTACATTTTTCTTTTTTGTAACATTCATCACTCAAAAGTAGATATAATAATTCGCATACTTCAATACCCTTTAGTCAAATAGATAAGCATTATATTCAATTATATAACCTACAATTTAAGATTCAGCTCACAATCTCGGCTTGAAAATGTATTCGTCTTGTTTCGTTCATAATACTCCCCGCAACCCGCACCAAATGAATTTCATTAATAGATTTCATATTAAACAAATACTTTTGCTTCCCGAAACGTTTCCAATGAATTCATAAATCTCTGAGCCCTCCTCCACCGCCAAATTCGATGCCGACAAAAACCCAATCTCCTCATCGCATAATGATATTATCTTTTGTTAACATCGCAGATACACAAGATCGATTGTCAAGGAGCTCCATACAAAACAGGATGCGCGCTACCGTGATGGACGCTTTGGGTTTTTTTTTTGTATCGTTTGTTATGTTTTACCGCGCACATCACCACTCCAGTCCAATCTTTCATCAAAATCAATGAGAGTTACCAAAACCCAAGATGCCTATCCTCAATCCCAATCGATCGGTCGATCGGCTATCGATCATCGGTTCTTCTTCTTTTTTTTTTTTGTTGGATGCGCGCGATCTGGATCTCGAATCGATCGTCATGCGTGCCATGCCTGCCTGATCTGCCGCAGCGCATATGACAACAATAATAATAACAATAAATATTAATTGGTGGAGCACACGGCTACGTCTGTGAACCAATGTGAACCAATGCCAATAATGCTTATGATGATGGCCACAACAAACAACTCCTGCACAGCAGAGAGTCGATTTTTTGGGCTCCATCGTGCATATCTACTCCATTTTTGGGGGCCAGCCGTGTACAAGTGGCGGGCTCATGTACGATCTGATGTTGAGCACACATATTTTTATTGCAAACACATGTTTATGAATTTCAAACAGCTCCCTGCTCGACGCGACGCTCGTACAGTCCGATAGAGGTACATATGTAGGTAGGTTTGTACGTTTATTGTACTCCTACAAGCGATCAAGCGAGCGGCGAGTTATGAAATATTTGCTGTTCCCTGAATAAATCTCGCGTTATGGTACGCATTTGGATTTGTAAGGGGAATTTAGCCAAAGAAGCTTCTTTTTGCTTCTGCTTCTGCTTCTGCTTCTGCTTCTGCTTCTGCTTCTGCTTCTGCTTCTGCTTCTGCTTCTGCTTCTGCTTCTGCTTCTGCTTCTGCTTCTGCTTCTGCTTCTGCTTCTGCTTCTGCTTCTGCTTCTGCTTCTGCTTCTGCTTCTGCTTCTGCTTCTGCTTCTGCTTCTGCTTCTGCTTCTGCTTCTGCTTCTGCTTCTGCTTCTGCTTCTGCTTCTGCTTCTGCTTCTGCTTCTGCTTCTGCTTCTGCTTCTGCTTCTGCTTCTGCTTCTGCTTCTGCTTCTGCTTCTGCTTCTGCTTCTGCTTCTGCTTCTGCTTCTGCTTCTGCTTCTGCTTCTGCTTCTGCTTCTGCTTCTGCTTCTGCTTCTGCTTCTGCTTCTGCTTCTGCTTCTGCTTCTGCTTCTGCTTCTGCTTCTGCTTCTGCTTCTGCTTCTGCTTCTGCTTCTGCTTCTGCTTCTGCTTCTGCTTCTGCTTCTGCTTCTGCTTCTGCTTCTGCTTCTGCTTCTGCTTCTGCTTCTGCTTCTGCTTCTGCTTCTGCTTCTGCTTCTGCTTCTGCTTCTGCTTCTGCTTCTGCTTCTGCTTCTGCTTCTGCTTCTGCTTCTGCTTCTGTTTCTGTTTCTGTTTCTGTTTCTGTTTCTGTTTCTGCTTCTGCTGGAACTATAAAACTGATTCCAATACTGGTGAAATTCTTCTTATCTGTTCTTTCTGTAAAAAGAAATATTTTTCCACTTCATTCAGCGGTGAGGGGGATTTGGCTGGGAAGACACAGAAAGAATACTTAGCTTCTTGACCATTTCATGCGAGATATTTATGAACGTTAAGTCCAAATAAACTTATGGCAGTTGGATCTGTTCGTAATAATAACACAGCCATCATTCAACATCATCATAACCATCCTAGTCGTCATCATCTTCCATAGTCCGACGCGACGTCGTTCTGGATGTGGACAACGTCGTCGACTCTGTTGTCATTGTAACCACATTGCATTGATCCACCAAAACTCTTTGACTCCGAACAGCCACAGCCCATTAGAAGTTTTGACTTAAAGTCATCACGCGTTCTTGATGGACTTCTAATGAGCCCGTCTTTATGGAATTATTAGCGCCATTTACTTTTTTACTTCTGTTCCCATGGTAAAGGCACTGCCAGCACTTCTCGCTTATGTACGAGTGTATAGGTTTAAAAATATTGAATAAATAATAAATTATATTGTGTAACGAAAACGTTACATATATGCATAATCGCATACAAGCAACCCCGATGACAACCAGTCCACCGCCGTATCACGATATGACGAAGCATTAACACTTCGTCCCCACCGCCGCATAATTGCGTACAAGCAATCCCGATGACAACCAGTCCACCGCCGTATCATGAAGCATTAAACTTCGTCCCCACCGCCGCATAATTGCATACAAGCAATTCCGATGACAACCAGTCCACCGCCGCACCACTGTAAGACGAAGCAGTATACTTCGCCCCACCGCCACAAAATAAATTGCAAACAAGCAAGCCAGCCCATCAAAACCAGTTTGCTACCACCACCACACATACAAAAATAATAATAATGAGTGTATGCCAACACAAAATCGAACTCTTCATTTAATTTCGTTCCTTCCATTATAATTCACACTTACTTCTTACTAAAAATATGCATAAGAGACCGAAAAGTAATTGAGTGAAATCAGAGTCCGCCGACCGTAGACATAGTACCAATCCCGAGTACACCGCCGAACTCTCATTCTTTTGACAAAACCTAGATCCCAGAGTTGACGTGGGCTTCCTGGGTTTTAAAAATAGTGTCCGCTGCTATCTCAGCCGTGAGCTTAGTGTCCGCTGCTATCTCAGCCGTGAGCTTAGTGTCCGCTGCTATCTCAGCCGTGAGCTTAGTGTCCGCTGCTATCTCAGTCGTGAGCCTATAGTGTCCGCTGCTATCTCAGCCGTGAGCTTAGTGTCCGCTGCTATCTCAGCCGTGAGCTTAGTGTCCGCTGCTATCTCAGTCGTGAGCCTATAGTGTCCGCTGCTATCTCAGCCGTGAGCTTAGTGTCCGCTGCTATCTCAGCCGTGAGCTTAGTGTCCGCTGCTATCTCAGTCGTGAGCCTATAGTGTCCGCTGCTATCTCAGCCGTGAGCTTAGTGTCCGCTGCTATCTCAGCCGTGAGCTTAGTGTCCGCTGCTATCTCAGTCGTGAGCCTATAGTGTCCGCTGCTATCTCAGCCGTGAGCTTAGTGTCCGCTGCTATCTCAGCCGTGAGCTTAGTGTCCGCTGCTATCTCAGCCGTGAGCCTATAGTGTCCGCTGCTATCTCAGCCGTGAGCTTAGTGTCCGCTGCTATCTCAGCCGTGAGCTTAGTGTCCGCTGCTATCTCAGTCGTGAGCCTATAGTGTCCGCTGCTATCTCAGCCGTGAGCTTAGTGGACCCTGCTATCTCAGGTCAAATTAGATTAAGATCATTGGAAGTTACCAGATTATTTACTTGGAATTGTATAAAGTAGAAAACCAGAACTCCTTCTCTATATTCTTTGATTTATATAAAGTAGAATACCTACTGTTATATATACTTGAAATTATATAAAATAAAATACCAGAACTAATGAATTAAAATTGTAAAACTTATTAAAAATTGTAAAAATTATTAAAAATTGTATTAGAACTAGTGTTAAGAATTTTGGAATAAAACAACTTCAATAAATTAAAGTTCGTGCTTCTTTAATTAGACCCTGGACCCGATGAGCTTACCTCAGCATAAGCTAAAAAGCATCTCACAAATGGCGCCCGAGCAGGGACTTCATTGAGGTTGATTCACCCACCGCCGACCGACCGTTCCAGAAGAATCAACTCCTCATTGAGGTTCACACCGTACGACCGTTCCAAACGCTTTAGCCTCCCAGTCCAGCTTTAGCACTTGTAGTTTCAAACTACCGACCAATACCCGAAAACCACTTTAAGAGCCCATTCCTTTTTCCACCTACCCAGCCAGATAATCCGAGCCAGTCACACATGTCAGACCCAGAAGAACCGACCGATTTCGACATATTCTCGAGTCTTCAATGGATATACCTCCTCAAGAAGAAAGAGCTGGTCGAAAGAATGACGATGAAAGGATTAGACACCAATGATTCCGTGGATAAACTGCGAGCACGATTTAGCGCATATATAAAGGAATCCCGTACCCGCCGCTCAACAATGAATCTCTGTGAAGAAATGTCACAATTAGTTCAAGACCGTATATTTCCCGATGACACCGAGACTTCAACGAACGAGAAATCCTCGGATGTTAAGGATCCAGAGCATCCTGAAACCAAGTCCGCCCCACCAACTATAATCGTTACTGACACTTCTCAGCAACACGCCTCTAATAAACAAACCAGTATGAACAACCAGTCCGCTCCTAATCTCCAAAACCAACCGCCTCCCGAACAGCACAACCCACTACAGATGGCTCATCCAAGCCCTTATAGGATAAATATGAGTAGTGAGGTCGAAAGCATGAACACCATCCGTAAATGGGGCCTCCGATTCGACACCTCTGGAAATGCGTTAGAGTTCATAGAACGTATCGAAGAATTGCTCGAATGCTATGCTATCCCTCCAGACCAGGCGCTGAGAGCACTTCCAGAAATATTTAGGAGCTCTGCACTCGAATGGTTCCGGATTCATAGAGACAAGTTCTTGACCTGGGAGCAGTTCCGTGTGTCATTCCTCCGTTATTTCCTGCCCACACGTTTTGTCCATAAGCTCGAGGACGAAATTATGCGGAAGCGACAAGGAGCAAGAGAAAATGTCAAGGACTTCATACGAAGTATGGAGTACCTCATCCGCCAGCACCCAAGAATGACATCTGAGGACAACGTCGACCGTATATACGATAGCCTCAGACCTGAATATCGCTTGTATATCCGCCGAAGAGATTTTAAATCTCTGGAGGAACTGACGGAATTAGCCGAAGAACTGGAGTATGTAAGAGCAGAAGAACGTCACCTACGTCCTTCAGCGGCATACAACCCAACTCCTCCTGCACGACATCAGAACACTACGCTTCCATACGACCGAAGCACACATTGCTGGAACTGTAAGCAGAGAGGGCACCAGAAGCAAAACTGCCACCGTCCGTTCCGTTTGTTCTGCTCTTTTTGTGGGGAAGATGGTCGTCTGACCAAGGATTGCCAGTGCCACCGGCAACCCAGAACCCCACAAAATTGGAACACTAGGACTGCAGCCGCTTATGTACCCCAACGCCCGAACCAAGCCACGGTACTAGAAGTATGCGAAACTAACCAGCACCGTCCCACGCCTAACTCGCCTCCTGTGGAACAACGATTGGCCATATTAGGGCGGAGTAGCCCAGGAACCATAAGTGCTACCGTTTGCGACCATCCGTATGCAAAGAAAAGGGGTCCACGGCAACCGTGTACACTGGTCAACCCGTACAACCGTTGGTGGATCACCTACCAGAACCACTGCCTCTATGCTACACCACCTAGAAGATCCACTCATATCCTTCCTTCGACCCCCGTAGAACATATTCCGATGCCATCGCAAGTTCAGGAGATCCAGCGCCACTGCCGCCGATACCAAAAGAAAACCCATCCAAAAGAAGAGCCAATTCCTACTCCGATCACCAAGCGCTGGAGAGACCCTCGTTACTTTGTGTCTATTAAAATTGGTTGGCGACTATACAATGCGCTCATCGATACAGGCTCAACCAAATCCTTTATCGGACCCGCACTCAGGGAGAAGTTGAAGAGCCTCAAACTCCCTACCCGATATCAGCGGTGTAATGTCCAACTCGCGAATGGTAACCCCGTGGTGACAAGGGAACACTTCGCAATAACATTCAACTTAGGTGATACCCTTATCAGTGGCGAGGTCACATACCTGAAGGAATTATCCGAAGACGCCATCCTGGGTGTGGATATTTTGAAACAAGCTGGATTTGCAATAACAATGGGAGGGAACCTCTTGATTCAGCATGACCTCTCAAGACCATGGACCGATCCCCTTTGCAGCATGGCTAATAACGACCGTTTAACAAAAGAGGAACAAGCACAGCTAGAGAATTTCTTGACCTCTGAGCTACCCCGATTTGAAGCTATACAAGGACCGTCAAATGCTGTCACTCATCAAATCAGACTGACCACCGACCAGCCGTTCAAGCAACGATATTTTCCAAGGAACCCTGCTATGCAAAAGGTTATAAACGAGGAGATCGACGAGTTGTTGCAAAGTGGTAGGATCGAGCCATCGAACAGTCCGTTTAGCTCTCCTATAGTCCTTGTTAAGAAGAAGGATGGTTCGTGGCGCTTATGCGTCGATTACAGGCAATTAAACGAGATTTCCATAAAAGACGCCTACCCACTACCGCAGATCCACGCCATCTTAGATAAACTGCGAGGAGCCAAGTTTATCTCGACCATCGACCTGAAACAGGGCTACTGGCAGATTCCCTTAGAATACCGATCACGTGCTTACACGGCGTTTACTGTCCCCGGACGTGGACTGTTCCAATGGAAAGTAATGCCCTTCGGATTACACTCTGCACCAGCCACATTTCAACGCGTCCTCGACCAAATCATAGGCATCGACCTGGAAGAGTATGCATTCGCTTACCTGGATGACATAATAATCATCAGTAAAACGTTTCCAGAGCATCTCAAGCATCTACAGGTGGTGTTCCAACGATTAAGGGCAGCTAACTTGAGAATAAACCCTGCGAAGTGTGAATTCTGTAAAAAAGAATTGAAATACTTGGGACACGTGGTCAGCCAGCAAGGGATACACACAGACCCCGACAAAGTCTCCGCAGTGAGGGAATTAAAGGCTCCGTCCAATGTTAAAGAGCTACGTCGAATTCTCGGAATCACGTCTTGGTACCGAAGATTTATTCAAGATTTCTCCACACTTGCCTCACCCCTCACTATACTATTGAAAAAGAACAAACCATGGAGTTGGGGAACTGACCAGGAAGCCGCGTTCCAAACCTTAAAAAGGAAACTAACCGAAGCACCGGTATTAATGTGTCCTAATTTTGACCTACCTTTCACTCTCCAGACGGACGCCAGCCAGGATGGCTTAGGAGTGGTATTATCTCAAAAGGAGGACGATCATGAGAAAGTCATCGCGTATGCCAGTAGAACCTTAACCGACCTCGAAAAAAAATACGCTGTTACAGAGAAAGAATGCTTGGCCATCCTTTGGGGCATTCGAAAGATGAGACCCTACTTGGAGGGGTACCACTTCACAGTCCTCACCGACCACCATTCGTTGAAATGGCTCCATTCCCTGGAAAACCCGTCGGGGAGACTAGCACGTTGGGCCATTGAACTACAACAATACGACTTCGAAATACAATACCGAAAAGGAACAATGAACGTCGTGGCTGACGCCCTATCCAGAGACCCATTACCAATTTCAAGCACAGACTTCCTCGCTGCCAGTATGGATGCTTCACCAGATTGGACTCTGAAACAACAAAGACTCGTATTGGATGATCCCGAAAGGTTTAGAAACTACCGTATCGAGGGAGATAAGCTATACCGTAGCTTCAATCAGACGAACCCTTTGTCGGACGCACAGAACGAATGGAAGCTTTGTGTCCCTAAACATCAACAACCTGCAGTTTTAAGAGACAACCATGACGTCGTTACGGCAGGTCATCTAGGAATAGCAAAGACAACAACTAGAATTTCCAGACTATATTATTGGCCAGGAATGTTCAGAGATATTGCAAAGTATGTCCGTCATTGCAAAGTCTGTGCCCAATATAAAAGCCCTCAACAGAAACCCAGTGGACTAATGTATACCATGCCGGAAGATCAACCATGGGAAGTCCTCTGCCTAGACTTCGTAGGACCATTACCAAGGTCCATGAGAGGAAACACCATGATGCTGGTCATGACGGACAAATTTTCCAAATGGGTAGAAGCCGTACCACTCAGAGTTGCAACCACCAAAGGAGTAATACAAGCATTAAGGGAAAGAATCATCAATCGATTTGGAGTGCCGAAAATAGTACTATCCGACAATGGGACGCAGTTCACCAGCCACCAATTCCAGGAGTTCGTCGAAGAAGTAGGAATGAAACAGCGACTAACCGCACCATACACCCCGCAAGAAAACCCAACTGAGAGGGTAAATAGAGTAATCAAGACGATGATCGCCGAATACGTTCAAGATAATCACCGCACCTGGGATGAATATCTCCCAGAATTCACGTTTGCGATTAATACGAGCAAACATTCCTCAACCGGTTTCTCACCTGCTTTTATTAATTACGGAAGGGAGCTAAGGGGACCAAGGGAGCCTGACATCCCCGCCAACGAAAAGAACCCTATCAACGAACCACTCTCAATAAAAAGAGAACTAATGCGATCACTCTACCAGCTGGTGAAAGACAACTTAGAGAAGGCCGCAGAGAGTCAGGGGAAATATTACAACCTACGCAGACGTAAGTGGAAGCCCGGAATTGGAGAGAGAGTATATAAAAGAAACCGAGTGCTCTCTTCGGGTGTAAACTACTACGCGGAAAAATTGGCACCGAAATACGATGGACCGTTCAAAGTTGTAAAATTTATCTCTCCTGTAATTGTAATCTTGCATAAAGAAGGAGAGATAAACAACAAGAAAAAAATAACGGAATACCGAGCCCATATACAAGACCTAAAAACATATCAAAACGTGGAAGAAAATTTCATTCAGTCCGCAACCATGGAAGAGGAAACATCAAAACCAGGTACCAGCAAAGGCCGCAGAGGAAACTCCAAGAGACAAGACGCCAACGGGGAAAAATATACACCATGTGTCAGGCAACCCACCGTCCCTAGGAAGCTTAAAAGCTCGGATAGAGCAAAACCGCCGATCGAAATCCAGTCGGTGGAGCTCATAAAAAAACCAACTGTGCCAATACCCATAGAGGAGCAAATGGCTGCTATTCGAGAGATGAGGAGGATGGCGGAGAGCAAATTTAAGGCAACTAGGATCGTTGTCCGTCATCCACCATCGCAACCAGACACCGACTCCAGACCTAAAAGCAGCACAACCCCACCACCAGAACAACAGACGAACCCTCCAGCAAAGCCCGCCACACCAGGAAAACAGTGGCTCAAGGAGCCAGAAACCATCGACCTCACGGATGCCCCATCGACCAGCCACCATCGTTCGCCTAAAACTAATCCCTCACCGATCCCTTATCCATCCAAACCACCACCAAGCATCAGCACTCTACCCATGGACATCACCCAAGCCCTAGCCATGCCGCAATCCAGCAACCACCCGTTACAAAACGTACCAGACCCGTTCAAAGGGATTAACATCCTCAAACACCACATGTTTGCGAGTACCGCTAGACGTCACCGTTTCCGAGTCCGTGGACCAATGGGTATTGTGAACGTGACTATAAACCACAACACAGCGGTACTCAAATTCCAGGGCCAAATGAAGACCATCCAGCTTCCCGAAAAACAAATCTAATTTTTATAAAATAATTTTTTTGGTATAATTCACATATTGTTTTTTTTGAAGTTATGCGATTTTTTTTTATTTTGAATTTTCTTTTGTTATTTTTTTATAAAAGTTTATTATGTTATGCGATTTTTTATTTTTCTTTTGTTATAAAAGTTTTTTTTTTAGGAATAAAGTTGATTTAAGTTACAATGAAATAATTTCTGTTTATTTTTATTGAAGGAGTTCTGATTATGTTTAAGAAAAAAATATATAATAAAAAAAAAAAAATTAAAAAAAAAAAAAACCAGACAAAAATGTATAAAAAACAAAATATCAAAAAAATATATATATCTATATTGGAAAAAAAATACAAAGCGTTAATTAAAAAAAAAAAAAAAAAAAACAAGAAAAAATCTATATTGAAAAAAATACATTAATAGAAAAACAAAATATATAATAATTTTTTTTGAAATAACGAGCAAATCCATACAACCCACGAGACACCCGTGTTACAAATAAAGTGCCAACAGTAGCAGTTAAGACGAGAAGGTTCTCGTCTCCGAAAGAAAGAGGGGAATGTAACGAAAACGTTACATATATGCATAATCGCATACAAGCAACCCCGATGACAACCAGTCCACCGCCGTATCACGATATGACGAAGCATTAACACTTCGTCCCCACCGCCGCATAATTGCGTACAAGCAATCCCGATGACAACCAGTCCACCGCCGTATCATGAAGCATTAAACTTCGTCCCCACCGCCGCATAATTGCATACAAGCAATTCCGATGACAACCAGTCCACCGCCGCACCACTGTAAGACGAAGCAGTATACTTCGCCCCACCGCCACAAAATAAATTGCAAACAAGCAAGCCAGCCCATCAAAACCAGTTTGCTACCACCACCACACATACAAAAATAATAATAATGAGTGTATGCCAACACAAAATCGAACTCTTCATTTAATTTCGTTCCTTCCATTATAATTCACACTTACTTCTTACTAAAAATATGCATAAGAGACCGAAAAGTAATTGAGTGAAATCAGAGTCCGCCGACCGTAGACATAGTACCAATCCCGAGTACACCGCCGAACTCTCATTCTTGGGTGTGAGCTTAGTGTCCGCTGCTATCTCAGCCGTGAGCTTAGTGTCCGCTGCTATCTCAGCCGTGAGCTTAGTGTCCGCTGCTATCTCAGTCGTGAGCCTATAGTGTCCGCTGCTATCTCAGCCGTGAGCTTAGTGTCCGCTGCTATCTCAGCCGTGAGCTTAGTGTCCGCTGCTATCTCAGTCGTGAGCCTATAGTGTCCGCTGCTATCTCAGCCGTGAGCTTAGTGTCCGCTGCTATCTCAGCCGTGAGCTTAGTGTCCGCTGCTATCTCAGTCGTGAGCCTATAGTGTCCGCTGCTATCTCAGCCGTGAGCTTAGTGTCCGCTGCTATCTCAGCCGTGAGCTTAGTGTCCGCTGCTATCTCAGTCGTGAGCCTATAGTGTCCGCTGCTATCTCAGCCGTGAGCTTAGTGTCCGCTGCTATCTCAGCCGTGAGCTTAGTGTCCGCTGCTATCTCAGCCGTGAGCCTATAGTGTCCGCTGCTATCTCAGCCGTGAGCTTAGTGTCCGCTGCTATCTCAGCCGTGAGCTTAGTGTCCGCTGCTATCTCAGTCGTGAGCCTATAGTGTCCGCTGCTATCTCAGCCGTGAGCTTAGTGGACCCTGCTATCTCAGGTCAAATTAGATTAAGATCATTGGAAGTTACCAGATTATTTACTTGGAATTGTATAAAGTAGAAAACCAGAACTCCTTCTCTATATTCTTTTATTTATATAAAGTAGAATACCTACTGTTATATATACTTGAAATTATATAAAATAAAATACCAGAACTAATGAATTAAAATTGTAAAACTTATTAAAAATTGTAAAAATTATTAAAAATTGTATTAGAACTAGTGTTAAGAATTTTGGAATAAAACAACTTCAATAAATTAAAGTTCGTGCTTCTTTAATTAGACCCTGGACCCGATGAGCTTACCTCAGCATAAGCTAAAAAGCATCTCACAATTGTTGTCAATCAATTGAACAGTTGATGGGACTTTTTCTTATTTTTATGAGACTCTTTTTGGTTTCTGTTTTAAATTTATAAAAGACCCGTTTTGTGGGCCTTATTGTCAATTTTTACTAGACGGTATCCCACAGAGAGACAACCTCAAGAAATGTGTTAACCACAAAAAGTTCCTACGTTGTAATTAATTATCGTCAAACTTAAATGCAAAAAGAAAACTATTGTGGCGCCATCTGCAATCGTGTTTCTTAAACAACATCCAGCTGTCAGTATCTTTTACTTCAAGGGGTGTTTTGGTACCTTTCTTTGAACCTGGTAACAAAATACTGATTTATCTCGAAAACATCATTAACGATTTCCATTAAACTTGGAATAATAAGTCAGAAGTGACTGCTAACCGTTCTACGTTACTCTTATGGCAAGGTGGCGACAATTCCGGAAAAAACAGGCTCCTATTGGAAAACCAATACAGTCGATTGTGTGTTCATATTGAATGGGAAAGGGATTAGGGTGGATATTTCTGCAGAACAACGTAAGGAATCATTTTCTGAAAATGATGAAATTGCGAGGAAGCTGTTCATTGAACTCGGCTTAGTTCCAAAAAGAGAACAATAAAACAAATTGTAGCTTGGTTCTGCTACAGCAGTTTCACTTTGAGCTGCATTACTTAAATAGCTTTCCAATGTTAGCCGATAGCTACCCACTCGCTTAAATTCGTTGTGCCATCATTAGTTGGCGGTAAATTTTTCTCAGAAATAAGTCCAATCCAGTGTGTTCTACTTCAGTCTGCAGCAGATAACAAGTTGATCTCATTATCCATCCTTTATTCGTATAGTTTACTGTTTACCATGTGTCTTTGCATTTTTAAGACGTTGAATTACAGATAAATATACCACCCCACTCACATCCGGTTTCTTAACTTCGACCATTTTCGTCATCTTCATCATCATCATCGGATGCATCTTATACACTATCTAACAAATTCTAAACAAATTCAACAGAAGCCAACTTGATACCATAAATCATTCAGCACATCTTCTTCCTAGTTATAATATTCCTTTTGGTGGCAATCTAATTTTTCAAGAGATGCAGATGCAGAGGAAGAAAATCCAACAATTTAATTGAACACGAAACATCAGACAGCTGACACCAAACAAACGACAATAAAACCACACAAAAGTTAAATAAATAGCATTCATCTTCTGCTTGCAGCAAGCAGCAGCAGCATGCAGCAGAAGCAAGCAGTAAGCGGCGCCCCTCATTCAATTATATTTGATGGACGAACTTTGCTATATATTCCTTGTGCCGCCGCCAGGAGTGCTAAATACCATCACACCAACTAAAAAAGACCGCACAGCGCACATACTAAAAAGTCACTCTGAATCCAAAGTCCATCGAGTTTACACTTTCAATCTCATTGGCAGCCAAACACACAAAGCGGACATTACTAGGCGCACTTCTATTTTTGTAGGGGATGTTGGGGTTAGTGAGACATAGTACAATTTATTTGGGTGTGACACTTTTCGTTGGTAAACCTTGAAACGCGTTAGTTTTAAAGTGTGCAGAAGTTTAAAAGTCAAAATCTAGCGGCTCACGGAAATAACGTTCAAATGTGGGTTTCTTCATGGGGAAGTATGATGTAATAATCATCTATGAAATAAGTTCAAAAAACTGGGAGATCTGTGTCACACGTACATTTCCGGGAAACTTTATTTTTCATTGAAGCTTAACTGGAGATAAAAATCCAGCGCCGAAAAGACGTAACCAGTTACATTCCTTCTTAAAAAATTTCACCGCAACACTCGCCAAGCAATAAATGCACATCACCTTCAACGTGAACCTCTGTTTAAGGCACAAATGTTATTTTTTAGCCGCACAACACGAATGCGAAATGCTTTATGCAGCTCTTTTTGTACTTCTCATTACGATATAAGTATTTTTCCTGTAGAGTTTCAATGTCAAAAATGTTCATAGTTATAATCTTAGGTGACATTCAAAGTAAGAGTAGAGATCACGAAGCTAGTCCTGTAAATGCCCTTTTAGCAGGTTCTTGCTTGATTCCACCCCTTCACATTTAAAGCTTGACTTTTCCAATCATTGGTAGACCAATAAACATCCACATGGCTTTAACAAGAAAATTTGCACAGCCTTACCCCGATTTACCCTAACTTGCATCTACCATACCCTTTTAAAAAGCGCCCATCCTATGGCGATCTATATCCAACTATCCGCGGGCAAAGTCCGCAAACAACAACAACAAACATCGTACACCACAACCCAGCAATCACTTCGAGTGCACTATCATTCCCCGCATAACTACGAGTAGCATGCGGCTACATGGCCATGCGAAGCAGCAAAGTGAGGATATCAGTATGCAAAATTGAGGTGGCAGCGGCTATACAGTGCGGCGATCCAACAACGACGACGACTCCGACGGACGACCGACGATCCAAATGAGCTCTTGATTAAAAGAATCATCATGATCATCGGCGCCAAATTAGTATCACCCTGCCCCACCGATGTCTAGATATCTCATCCAAAAGCGTGCAGCAGCAGGTCGCTCGCTCAACAAACGACGACGCGACGCTATACGAGGCGTTGCACTCTTACGAGCTAATTTTTGGACGCATGTCAACAAAATTTTCGGATTCGACTTCTCCCGAGTCCTGAGATGGTGTAAGCTATATAATACTGTCGAGTATGTGGGGTTTTCAACTGGCCAGCTGCATAATCACATCTTCTCTTAAGTTTAGGTGGAATGCAGTTCTTTTTTTTTTTTTTTTGTTCCTCGCGAGTCTGCATTGGAACAAGTGGAACGATCTACGAGTAGCAGAAGCAGCAATCTAAGACATACATCTGAAGGCGGCGAAGATGCAAAGTTGCGGATTTTTGTCGTTCTCTATTTTTTTTTTTTATTTTTTGGTCCCTTTGGTGTTTGATGGTATTAGTTTGGTGGCATGTCTGACATTTGCATTTCCTTTGCAAGATTTTTTTTTATTTGCTAAGTGAAGGCGGGAGTGGGACAATCTTCTTCTTCTTCTTTCTTATAGTCTTATGATCAATGACAATTGGTCGAAAATATGTTCGGTATCTGGTTTTAAAGAGGACGATGACAAAAGACGATTAGCGTTTGGTTATCATGCAACGGAAGCATGCGGATTCCAATGCAAAAGTCTTCTAATACTGCGCTTGTTTTGTTGTTGCTTTGCTTGTAGTTGTTCAGAAGCGAGAATATTTAAAAAATGTTATCGGACACAGTTTTTATTGAGCGATGATAGAACAGTGGAAAAATGCGGATGCAGGTGGGTGGAACAAGAGAATTAGGTAACTATCAGGTTCTAGAAAAGTATCTGACGATTAGCTTAGAGATTTTAAAGGTAGAACTGTAATAGATGGAGCGATGCTTACAGAGCAGGTCGTCTCGTCACCGAGTGAATGCAGAAAGTCATATCTTGATCCTTTGACAATTAATTGCTCTGTTTCGTTAGGTTTTCGATAAGTTTCCTGTACGGACGTCGGACGTATAGTCTGTTTTCAAATTAATTCCCTAAAAAAAAAAAAAAAAAAACAGACAGCAGTTTTATTGTGACACTTGCACTTTCGTCCATTACATGGGTATGATGCTATTTTGACAGAACGATTGAGATTGTTTCGTTAGGTTCTGACATTAACTTATACGTCAGTTTCCGCCAATCATAATTTGCATTTTTTTAAAGATTTGATGAAAATAAAGAGGCAAAGTAAAAATACGAATTAAGCCCAATTATAAAAGAGTTCAGCTTGTCACACTATAAAAATATCACAAAACTGTCACTTCTCTGTCATTTCATTCACCACGCTGGATTTCTTGTATTTTTAAATATTTTTATTCGTAGCCTAGAGACCCGCTACGTAACGTTGTGGTTATGAAACTAAAGATTTGACCAGAGCTCCACATTACATTACATTAAAACATAACACTGTTTAGTTGAAAAAAGACTGATGAGTGAAGATGAAGACTATCATGGGCTTCAGCAAGCATGCACTAATTTCGAAATCGTAGTTCAAATCAACGAGCGCACACACAAAAATAATGGTTATATAAAGGACACATGCACCTGTCATTAAGGTAAGACAGCACTAGGCAAACCTACATTGATTTAAATTTTGGCATAAATAGGAAATAGTTCCTTGCGTTTAGTTTTTTGGATCTCTTTGAGATTGTTCAATTTAACTGTTACTGTTTTTGGTATATTTGTCAAAGGACGCGCTTTTCAAAATGTCTGTTTCCAGATTTGTCTCGATAACTACATCTGCTGACGTTATTTCTCTTATAAAATGTACATATGATTTTATTACAAACAAAATCTTCTATTATTCAATCAACCTGTAAGATTTCAAATTGTATGCAAAAAAGGCCGAAGGTAATCTGTGACGTATTTTACCCCCTACAGAGGATTCTTCAACCTACGAATTAAATAATTTTTGTTCCAATTGGCATTCTGTGAATTCAAATATGTATAAAGAAATCAAGCTATTTATGGAAAATAATATAAATGTTTGTGGTTTATTTAAAGATACCATCTTCGTATGGTGAATGTAAAACAATACACAATACTAGTTGCATTCGAATGACGCAAAACTTTAGTTCTATAAAAAGGTTTAAGTACGCACCTACTCAATACCTTGTTCGACCTTTTCAATTTGAATTGATGAAGCGTAAACCTTACAGTTTAACTGAGCTTTTGGTAAGCTATTATTATCATTGGAAACCCCTTTGATTCTAAGATTCTATTTTTAATATTTACGCAAAATGAAATACCTACATACATAGGTACCTAAGGTAAAATATTACTTTTGTCATCAATATTGTTTAAGCTAAACTAAAGGAAGTGGAGCAATTTTTGTTGAAACTTGCTATAATTGTTGTTGTTTTAAAATCTATAAAGTGACATTATTGTTTTAACTGTCAGTGTCAGATAATGACTGATTTGACAGTTTATTCGAATTCCATTTCGTTTCATGCGACAAATGTATCAACTGTCAAACTTAGAGAAATATGATAATTCAATAAAATAAGTTTTGTTCCAATTTACAGAGTTCTTCGATTAACCTTATCGATGTGATATTTACAGAACAGAGGTCCAGATAGGAAATATATCCGAGCTTTATTGTTGATAACTACGACGGTGACAGCTGCTGCCATTGATTTGACGTTTATATAGGTCCGTTCCAATATCTACAGGAAACGGAAATGCCACAGAAAGTGATCGGACTGTTTTGTTTTCGGACGTCGAAATTTTGTTTTAAGACGTAAATCAAAGCGATGCATTTTTTCGACTGCTTGGTCTTAAATTTAAAAAATAGATAAATTCAAACAAAAATTGGAATAGCATACATTGTAGTCTTCAACATCACTTCAAATCATCTTTCCTTAATTTTATATTATTCATGCTAATGCGTACATTTATTTCTAAATGTAAACACACCACAAGATGTAGTCCAATAGCAATAATTATTCTTCACAAAAATCGAAGAAAAAAAGAAATCTTTATAATATGCCTGCATCCTTTTGAAAACAATTAAAAATTTATTTTCATGGATGAGCTCAATAAAAATGTAGTGGTGTAATGCACATCTGGTAAAATTCCGAGAAAGCCAACGAGAAAACCAGAAAATCAAAAAAAAAATCTACATAAAAACACGGTTATCGTTCCTGTCTCGAATAAATAATCTGGCAGTTGGTCATTTCACCACCAGCCGACAATAATCCGCTAAACGCCTATCAACGCGTAACCTCATTAACCCACCACAACGTCGAAATTTAGTGCATTTTCTTCTGGTTTTTTTTTTTTTTGTTTTGTCTCATTTTATACGAAATATTTTCTTCTCAAAAATAATAATCATATTTGAATGCTATACTCCCGGTCCCGAGCCCACTATACAGAATTATACAGCTAGAGCCACTAGATCAGATCCAAATTATTCTAGACACCATGCATGCAGATGTGGACGGACGCATATTGTGTGTGATCCCCTTGTTCCGATTGCTCCACGCTCCCTCTGACAAGTCGAATGCTATGCGCTTATGGGCGACACGACACGTTCTCGTCCATTCACCAGAAGGCCCACAAAACACAAACCATTCATTCAAAAATTTTATGTATCTGCGAACAGCGGCTGCGGCTGCTGTGCACTGGCGATGGTGATGGTGACTGCACATTAACGCAGTTAGATGCAATTTTTGTATCTTTGAGGTTTTAGCTGTGTGCTTGTCAAGGCTTATTATTGCCAACTGAGGAGGATAACGGATAAGAGAATAATTAGTTTTGACATTAGACTTCTGAAGTTACCGATAGTCATGTGTAAGTGTTTATTTCTTAAGCCTCCTTGTTTTTGAAAACTGGTTAGCCCTAAGCTCGCTCGGAATCTTAATCTAGGTTTGTCTGAGGCAAGGTGAGCTTTCAAATACTTTTGTTAAACTGTCAAATTATTCTTCTTCATCACTCAAAATTGGCAAAAAATCCATTTTATTGTTTCTTGTTGATCACTCAAAGAAAATAAAGACGTTCTTGCTGTTCAAATCGAGAATTTGTAATTTTTTGGTTGAATTTTTATTAAAGACATTGAATTGATTAAAACAAAACGTCCAATTTGACAGGTCAACAATCTCAACACATACCATGGAGGTGAGTTGGAAATAGTAACAAAGCGTAACTTATTTGGATTAAAAGAACACCTTTTTGCTGACTATTGTTAACAATAGTTGACCACGGCTCTTGGACAGCTCCAACTCCATAAAAGCTGTCGAAACTGAAAAAGTCATAGGTAGAATAACCATCGGGAGTTGTATATTATTTTAAAGTAGGGATACGAAACAATGTAGAATAGACGGTGGAATGTGTAAGATTAAGTGCCAAGCTGCCAAGAAATATTGCCCTCAAATTGTTTCTCTTGTTCCACAAAGAGTCAATCTTGCTGTTATAGCGAGGTTCGGAAAAGAGGAGTTTGTATCGCCTTGACTTTGAACACATTTTTATTAAAAATGGTCACTTTATTTCATTGCAGGTACCTATGCAGGGTGATTGGCATAAGGTGCAAAAAAAGGTAGAGCGAGTATTTAACCAGGAGGGGCAAATTGCTAAAGAAAGAAAAAAAAAATGGAAATAAGAACATTAAAAAATACCAAAATTGCTTGTAAAAGGAATGATTTCTTGAGAATCCCTGAGTTTTGATCACCGCTTAAAATTTTACGTTTCACGATTAGATAGCTCTTCGATTATTTCGAAGTGCATAGCACAGGCAGTTAGTGAAGGGGACGTTCTTTCGACAATACTTATTTTTAACGGCCAATAGATGAAGTAGCTACCTACTGAATTTGCCACCGTTGGTCATTGAATCGAGAACGGTTTGGCCATTGCCGATGATATTTTCTACTTTGGTCCACCATAATTGGACGTAACAAGATAGGGCCTTACTTCAAAAGCACTGAGTTGATGATCAAAAAATTTGTTTCTACTCAAGTCGCTGATCTCCATAAAACAAAATAGATAGAGGAACCTCGTCATAAGCTGCACTGATCTTGGAGGGTACATGTTGTCCCAGAGCTTAGAAGCCAAAATCTTTGTGAGGGTAATCAGTAAGTTCCTACTCTTGTTTCTCAGCCGATGAGTTTCTGAAGAACTGTAGTAGCTTATGCATGAATAACAGCTTTTCATCTGATTGAATCGTTTCATCGGGAAACAAATTTTCCAACGAAATTTTTCTTCGATATTTTAAAAAGCGTTTGATATTAGATGGCAACACTGTTTATAGCGAATGATTTAAGAGTGCTCCATCGAACGCAAAACCGAAAGATCACTTTTATTCGCAAATACAATACTAGTGCGACAGGAAAGAACCGCAAGAAGGCGAGGAGGGAATCTCACGGCGCTGCACTGCACACCAAGAACCAACAACCAAGTGTTTAGATTAGAGACATTATATTCGCAATTGAGATACGCGCATCAGTTCAACTGAATTGAGCCGATGCCAGACCCGAGGCCAAATTGGCCCCAGACATCTGGTCCAACAAAAACGACACCAAACTATACACAATATAAATAATAATAAAAAATGTATAGTGTAGAAAAGAATAACTAGAATAGAATTACTTAGGATGTCAGGCCCGCCAAAAGATTCCAAGGAATTTGTGTGCATTTTAGAACGCATCGGAGCGCATACACTGTCGCGACAGTCTAGCAATGCCTTATGTCACCAAATTCTATGTACCAACGCCTATTTGTAGGTAGGTTTTTTGTTCTTTTGGTCTAAATTGGAAGGGCTGTGCTGTGGCAGTTTGACTGTGGCCTGTGGAGTGGATGACTAAAGAAGTATAAGTGGGAAGGTATGCGTATTTGATTAGACGAAAATGCTTTGAGGTATGAATTTAGAAATTAAAAGTTTGAAAAATGTTTTCAAGAAGTATTCCGGATTCTTTGGCACCAGAACATTGGGAGTCAGTATCTTCTTTTTAACATGATGTAAGAGGGTATGATATTTTATTTAGGAAATAATATTACCTATTTTAATTAATTAATTGAATTGCATCATTGTATCTGGCAGTTCTTCAGCTAGTATTTATGGTAGCTTCGCACCTTATATTTACGACAGTCTTTCGTACTGAGTGAGATTTAAGGGTTGGTTATAAGCCACGATGGATTGAAAGAGATTGTATTTCTGTTGTCTGTTCGGATCCTCTCAGGCACGTCCAGTCCATATTGTATATAGGTTCGGGATGTCTTTCCTGGGTGGTCATCTTTCTCATCAACAGGTTTGGGTGGTTGACGGTGCAGACTCGTTTGTTACTGTATATCTAGTGCTGGTGCTGCTGTCGATCAAATATAAGTCGAATGCATATTCTCAAGATTATCCTTTCACACAGGAAAACTGTAGCTGATGACTGATATGAGTAACTGCTTTTGCAAATGCGGTTCCCTTGGCTTAATAAGTCCGATCCTCTTTTTTAGGGTTGGGTCCGATTTGTCGATTTTTAAAATGTCGATTTAAGAAAATCGATCGTCATAATGTCGACTTTCGAAAAGTCGATTGTTAAAAATACCGACTGATTAAAATGTCGACTCGTATAAAGTTGATTTTGAAAATATCTACTCGAACAAAGGTCGACAGTGGCAAAGTGGGTGATGTTCACATGCGTGCGGGCGCGGGCGGCGCATGCATGTGAACATCACGTTTTCGCATAGAAAAATGGTCAAAGCTTTGCCCTCGGTAGACTGCGACTTTTATGTTTAGTTGTACCTCTGAAGAAGTTTCTGAAAAAAAGAAAGGGAAATATGATTGTTGGTAGTGACAAGGATAGACTGAGAAATTGCAGTTTGTGTACGAGGGTATCTATCCATATACCTACCTACACTTTCGAAATTCGACTGCTTTCTCGACATCCAGAAAGCATCCAACGGTTACACGTTACACGATGGCTGCGTTAAAGTTACATAAATATGACCGATGGGGTCTTCTTACTTAAAGTTTATTAATGGATGCAGTGTTGAGAGTATTCCCGAAACGCAAACTGTATGTCACGATATCATTTCATATGCCCCGTCGATTATCGTCTTATAACGGTATTTTTTTTTTTTAAGAGCTTGATAACTTTAAACAATAACATATTGTTTGAAATTATCGTCCGTGAAACGACTTTACAGACAACCATGTTTTTTCAAATATAAATATCCACCATTTGGAAGAGTTTTTCCGGCGTTAATCGATTTATGATGAATTGCCAAACCTTATGAGGCGCATCCATATTATGCCGAATGATGCCGATCGGCCCATGTCGGTCGGCCAACCCGAATGAGTATCCAATCCATTTGATTCGGTTCGGTTGGGGATGGTTTTCGGCACGTCCATACTTATTCGGCTTGGCCGGCCGGCAAAGGCCGATTGGCATCATTCGGCATATGGACGAGCCTTTACAGAACAGAAATGTCAACATAGTTTGACATTCTCAACTGTCAAACCTGAGACAACAACCATCGTAACTTCTCATGTAGGTAAGTTATGGATTCGTGCAAAAAATAAATTTGAGATAACAATCACACACGACATTCGATGATGGAGAAGTCGAAAAAAGTGGGTCTGGAAATTCCGTCCGTCTGTCTGTATGTCTTTTCGCATTTCAAGAGCCAGAACGGATGGGTCACGATTTGCTTCAAATTTGGTATATAGAGTTTTTTTCTGTATTGTACAGAGGGGAAATTGAATTTTTTTTTAGCTAAAAAAATAACGGTAGGTACCTCCTGCCATATAACCGTTTCGTTAAAGCTTATTTTTCTCGAAAAAGGCTCTAACGATTTTGATTTGATTATAGCTGAAAAAAAAAGTTTTCAAAAAAATCTAAGAACGGTATTTTCCATAGGACCGTTTTTTAAACTTTCGACCATCTCAAAAACGGTTAATCGATACTTTCGGAATTTCACACATATATAAATGTAACAGTGTATTTATTCTGCATACCAATATTTTCAAAAAAAATTTTTTTGTATTTTTAAAAGCATTTTTTTGTTTTAAATTTAAAAAATTGATATTTTGAAAGCTGCTTATTACATTCTTTTAAAAATTAGAAATAAATGTCTATGAACTGGCTTTTTGAATTTTTTTTAAAAAATGTTTTCAAAAAGTTTTTTAAAAAATCTTTTTTTCTCAAAAACCGCTACACAGATTTTTATAAATTTATTCTCATAAATTCAAATGTATCCAAAAAAAAAACAAAATAGCGTACTTTTTTCAGCTCAAATAAGTTTAAGAATTTGTTTAAGAATTTTGATTTTATTTGTATCAAAATCCCAAGCCCCTAGACCACTGACACACATTAAAGCAAATTCGTGCGACCCAGTCGTGCATTTTATTAGAGTAGCAATTGTTATAAAATATTAAAGTCGGTACATAATTTAAATTGTGAATTGTCGATATTTGTGTGAACTGCGTATCGATCCCTGATTCCAATTAAGTTTTTTCCAAGGCACCGACTTTTACGAGAAAGCTATAAATCCCTATAAAACTATAAATCTCTAATAGCACACCAGACCCGTCGGTAATTTGTAAATTGTAGGGCCCTTCAATTCCGACAGGGAATCAACACAAACACAGGAATTGTTGATAGCTTTAGTCATAGCCATTTGCTTCATTAGGTTCTGAAGATGAAGTACGGTATAAACCAAAAAAAAGAAAAATAATTTCATCTCCGATGAATTTTTTTTAATGCAAACACATAACAATTAACAACTTATTTAAATACTTAAATAAAGCAAAAAAAAAACTCTAGATCTCATCCAAACATTGTTTAATGGCCAAAGGAGCATCATTACTTCGTTTTTTCTTGGTAAATGTACAAGAAATTGGGGCTTGCGTTTCGAGGGGAGCAAGTGTTTTCCACTCGTTGGACTTGTAATCGTATTCTTCAGCAACATATTTCAATTCGCCAGTTTTAAGTCTTCTCAAAGCGACTATTTTATTTTGAGAGACAACGCAATGCGCACTTAGCCGATCGAAATTCTTTGAACTTCTCGATTCCCAATTATCATTGAAAGCATTGTAGCGCTTGATGATCCTATTTTTTTGAACAAAGTATATTATTCCATCGACTTCAATCAATTCACCACCAACAATATCCAAGTTAGAACCAGACTTTTGGAGCCATTCTTTTTTCTGAGGATCGTAACAGTGTAGGGTCTTTGGACTACAAAGATACAAGAGCCCACCACAAGCGGCAACTTCGAAATGCAGTTCTGGTATTTCCAAAAGTTCTACATCCTGCCAAATGCACTCAGAGAAACTATATTTTTCCCCTGAAATTGATCCATGCTTTTCATAAAATGCATACAAATCACCTTTCAGCTGGACCAGCTTTGGGAAGGTTATGGCCTCCTGCATCGGAGTTAAGCTTGTTAATTCCATTGTTCGAAGATCCAGACATTCAACTTTATTAGTGCATCCGTAAGCACCCAAGACATTAATCTTCCCTCCGACGATAATAAGCTTGTTATTGATAACGATTGTACTAAAACATGTTCTGTTGACCAATAATGGAAGCTTGGGAACATCTTCATTTGTCCAGACATCAAATTCCCTCTGGTAAGTAGCAATTTGTAATTTATCCGTCTCCCTTCCGACGACAACAGCAATCTGCCCGTCAAGAAAGTAATTTCTTGGTTTGATTTCTTCTCGTGTCTGAATTTCGGGATACAAATGCCAGTTGAGCCAGGAGCAGATTAATTCGAAGTTCCCAACTGCATGCCTGTTTTTAGCAATGAACCGAGGGTTAATGTACTGATAACGGACAAACGGCAGAAGTTTTGCGAACAATGGTTGACGGGTTTCCTTATCGCTCGCCACCCAAGAAACAATACTGTTGAAAACTATTTCTTCCGAACTAACCTTGAGATCATCGCTTGATATAACTTTAACCAGCTGATCGTCGTTAAGCTGGAAGAATTCTTTTCCTTCGCAAACCTCTTCAAAATGCGCCGAACAATAGGAAGAAGATTCATTGAAGAGATTCGTATATTCGTGATGCTCTGCATAGAGCTTGATCCCCAAACAATTGCTGGAATCTATGTTTTGTCCAATGAATGAGCAACATGCTGCTATCAGGGTGTTTAGCTCGAGCCAGTTAGCAAGTCTTAATACACTTATTACATTTTCACTTCGGAGCTCAATTGAAGCTGTATACATGAAATCCAGCACTAATCTAATAGTAGCACCATCAGTTTGGGTTAGTTCAATTGTGTCGGCACTGGCTTCTTTAGTTTAGTTTAGTTTAGTTTATTTTCATGTATGCCTACACATTAAGAATTATATACTTCTTATAAGTTAGTGTTAAGCTTAAATTACAAGATTTTAATTGAAGAAAAGCTACTTAGTAATTTTCAAATTTAAATTTTAGTTTGAACGAGCATAAATAAGGTAATCCTAAGTACAAATTGACATATTATTTAGAAAGAAACGCATTAAAATAGTCTTTACAATATAAATACCTGTATATAAATTAAAAGAAAACGTTATAATCTCCATTAAATATTTTACCTGTATGCGAGTTACGAGATGAAACACAAAAACAAAATAACAAAATACATTAAAAGTAATTATTATCAATGTTCAAAATGAACACGGAGTTCTCTACGAAACTGCAAAACGCCGGTCAACCGAATCAAATGTCTCGGTAGGGAGTTCCACAGTCGGATGGTGCTGATGAGAAATTGACGCTCTGATGTAAGACATGAGTAACGAGGATGAATAAGTTGTTGGGTTCTGTTTGAGGAACCGAACGTTAATCTATTAAACAAACTACAAGGTTGTTGTGTGTGAATTATATTGAACAATAGAATAAGGGCTCTATATCGTAAAAGGTTATCAAATGTTAGGTTATATATTTGCTTAGAAAAATTTGAAATGCGATCAAATCGGCGTAATCCAAAAATATATCGTGCGGTATTGTTAAAGGCTACATTGAGCTTTCTCCTACTGGTGGCATCACTGTTGAAGAAGACTTCACACCCGTATGTAAGTATTGGTACTACTAATGTTTTAGCCAGCAACAATCGTGTTTTAGGAGGGGTATAATACTGTGAAGTCCAAAGCATGCGAAGCACACCATAAACTTTACCCACTGCCGCGTTTATGTGCGTATCCCAAGTCAGTGTCCTGTTAAATACCATGCCAAGGTTTTTCGCGGTTTGGGCATAAGCAATGGATGAATTTCCTTCTTGTCGCTGAGGAAGAAAGACTCAAAGTAAGTACTTGATGTAGAGAGAACCAGCCGGTGTGCCTTAACTTTGACACTGTCGATTCCAGCAGTAAGAGTTACATCGAAGAAATTACCGTGTTCGTAATAAGTTTGGAGTTTCTTGGAAATGTTGTTCAAGTGCTCTGGACATTTAAAGATGTTTACTTTATTTGGTAACGGATTGAAATCTTGGCCTGCCATCGTGATTTTCTAAAAATAATATATCAAGTTAAAGTGGGATATGGATTAATTAACAAAAAAAATAACAATTTTTAATTATTTACTTTTCAGTTTTCACGCATAAATCCTTTTATTACGGTAAATTCTAAATTAATGACAGTGACAGTTCGGTCTTATAATGGACGCATTCAAGTTGGAGTTGTACAACTTTCAGTCAGAAGTGGCTGCGTTCAATGAATATAAGAGGAAAATAAAAGCACATTTATTGTGGCCAGTAGACATTTTTATTCACAAGGGTACATGTGGACTTTAATTGAAAATAGAAACTACTAGCTGCCCCGACA
Organism: Platycheirus albimanus; assembly: GCA_916050605.2. NCBI lineage: Eukaryota > Metazoa > Arthropoda > Insecta > Diptera > Syrphidae > Platycheirus > Platycheirus albimanus. The sequence continues at coordinate 13,027,338 of OU696698.1, read as the reverse complement.
TACATTGTCTTGTTCTTATTTCAATAATATTTACCAGTCTCATAGCAGAAAAATATGTTTCCAAAAACAACAAACAGGAAAACTTCTTGTCTTGCAAGTTTCATTCAAGAAAAAATTTGTTCTTTCTGTCAAAAGGATTGAACTTCTTCAGTTTTGCAAGTTTCATAGCAAACAAAAAAGAGCAATTCTAGATCAATTCTCAACACGAAAGATTTCATCTCTGATGGGTTAGAAGATTTGATCTCAATACTTTTTTGTCAAACGAGAAATAATTTGTTATTTTTTGTCGTTTGTTGTGAAATTGCGCTGTGATAAATAAAACAAAAATAAACAAATAATGAACGAAGAACTTAATAATGTACTTTAATTATATCATTATTTATCAATTAGCAATAAATGTTTATATCTATCTTCCAATGACAAAAAGTCAAACTGCCATGGATACCCTAAACAAGTTGCATTGAAAAGAGCAATTCTCTATTTTGAGAACAAATCTTCCAAAGAATGAAACTCGTTATTAGTCATATTTTTTGTGTGCTCATATTTAAAATTTAAATTCAAATAAATAAACATTGCGCTCAAGATTTAGTATAACAGATTTATGTGTTCTGTGCTCAGTGGTTTGTGTATCAGCTAAATAATTGTTTCTTTTATAGCGAACCTACTTGTTTTAACTTAACGATTTTTTGTTTTGGTTATTGGTCGTCAAAATTATGACTTTCTTAAAAAATGTCACGAGATGGCGTTGTTATATTTGTTATTTTTAACTGATTCACTCAACAACAGAAATCCTCTGTTGTTGAGTGAATCAGTTAAAAATTGAGTGCGATTAATAATTTTCAAATTTCGACCTCATTTCGGTATGGTATCGAACCATTGCATATTATTTTTTTGAAAGGAATAAATTCGTAATTATGTATTTAATTTTCACAAGTGAAAATTCCGGCAATAGAAAATCTTGCCAAAAAAGTGCATCTCTATTAGCTTTTTGGATGCAGTAGTAAATTGTAGCTATTTTCACTACGTCTTGTCGTTGTCGGCAGCTTTTCGAAGATTACAACTTGCTACGATGGTCTTATGACTTTGCATGAATACTCCTCTTTATATCTCATGTGTCATTGGGGAGAAACATCTATTTTTTTATTGATCCCAGATGTATTCATGCAAATGAAATGTAAATAATTTCAAAAGAAGTAGATACTGGTTTTATTTATTTCGACACCAATAATATGTTATTAAAGGGAAACGAACAATTTTGTGTAACAAAACATGGTTTTAAAAAGAAAACAGTTTGTGTTTGTTGTGTTTTTATTAAACTTTGACAGGTAACTTTGTAAATGGTCAACTAAAATGGACACGACCCAAGAATGAACTTCTGCCAAAATCTCATTTGCATAGTGGACAAATGTACCTACCTCTTTCGTTGAGCATCATACTTCTGAAGATTTGTCAAAGAATTTACATTGAGCTGATTTGTTTTATAAAACGACTGAAAATTTCTTTTTATTTGACATATCGAATAATAGGCCTGTTTAGAAACAAATTTCTTAATAAATTCTATTTGCCATTTTAATGGATATAAATGAAACTCTAAAATAGCTTTTAAACACTACTTCATAAAAAACGATCATAACTGAACGAGTGCATGGAAAACAATTGTTTTATATTCTTAACGAAAAAATTCAGAAAATTCAACAGAGATATATTGGTGCTTACAAAATGGCGGTTTCAGTTTTCTGAACGAACTTCAATTGACACTAGCTTTTTTGGAAACGGTATAAGGATACGAACAATTACACAACTTTTACCTCAATGAAAATTCACATTCACAATCACACCCAAATGTTTACAAAGGTTTTAAGAGGCTGTTGACAAGACTTGGTATGAGGACTGGATAAAAGAATAAGAGGATTTGCCTTCTTCTCTTTAAAAATTTGTATTCAAACTTAATATTAAGTATCACTGGGTTTTTTGTTGAATGCTTATACACTCCATCACTTATATAAAACTAAAGATGAAGACGTAACTGTCACTGATTGTACATGATAGGGGCCGCTGCTATCTTTAGAGTATATCATGTATTAGCTTTAAGAAACAAAGTTTGAGCCGCCAGACAAGTCAAACGCCACCATCAGAGTATTATGGATTATATTTTCTAAATCTTTTGGTTAAATTGATTGGTGCAGTTATTTCAATATTTTTGTTTTCATAACTTCTTCAGTACACAAAATCGAAACAGAACTGTGCCTTTGTATATCATATAACAGTAACGAACTCATAGAAATATGAAAATAAACATCATACTTAATCAAACCTATATTTCTATTTTAAACAACATTATTTGCATCGATGCAATATTACAATGGATATGCTTTTCTATTCAAAGACCTAAGAATTTCAAAAGAATGGTTTTTCATTAAATGTTCCATCGTTGTTAAAAGCTTTTTCCAATTGCCTCATTAGAATTCTTGAAAAAGTTAATTATAGCCAAGTACTGTTGGGTTCTACAAGTCAAAGGCATCATCAACAAGTCGGGCAGGGTATACCCATCAGGTAACCTGTTGTAGAAGTCCTTATTGAGTTTATGAAGTACCTGCATAGTTCAGCAATCGATTTTGTCGACAATAGAGCTGGATAGAGGAAACTGGGTTTTAATTAAAGAGCTAGCTGTAGATTGGTTAAAGTTCTATAGACGCTACTTGAGATTCTTTTGAATGTTTAATAGAAAAGGAAAAGTCATAAGTATCAATATTTTTTTCATCCTTTATTTCAAATTTCCAATCAACTTCTTCTATATACCATGGTATACTCAACCATTATTTGCACAGACTTTTGCGATTATGATTTCTAACTTAATTATCTCATTAAAAATGCAAAAAAACTTATTTCCGTATTAAGTAAACAAATTGACCTATCACTTCAAAAAAGCAGTGGCAATGGTCAATAGTTAGTCCATGTTAGGACGGCATCATTGTCATAATCATTATAATAATCCCATAATGTCCCGCTTGCACTCGGACTAATTATCTCGTCAGACTTTGACAAATTGACAAATTCTAAGAGCCATTTTTGTGCAAACAGAAAACAGAGATGAAGGAACGATTCGCACAAGCCATTCAAATGAGAATGCATAATTGGAACAATGAGCTTCAGCAAAAACGAAAAAAATACTCCAAGTTGGACAAAAAAAAATACTTTAATATACTATTGTCCTTTGCAGAGAGGAAACTTTAACCGACCTCCAATCCGCACTCATTAAGGATGCTGCTACACATTATATGTTTTTTTTTTTTTGTGTTTTTTTTTTGCTGAATGAGTTTTGTCTGCGCCCTGTGTCGCACAATGAGGTCATGAAAAAAAATAAGATAAAAAAAAGATATAAAAGGAAACACCTTAAATAATTATAGGATTACGGAAGGAGTTAACTGGCGCAATGACAATGTGTTTAGCTGAGTTTAATGTTCCAATAAGTGGCTTTGCTAAAAGGTACTCGCGGATTATTACGCTTTTGTTTTGTATCCACAAGACTGAATAAAAAATGCAAATGGTATTTTTTTTTTGTCGTTATATTGCAGAGGTGCTTCAACACGATTCCATTTAGAGGATGTTATAAAAGCTTTGTCCTCCAATACTCCCAAATTCCATTGTTACTTTTTTTTTGCTAAAATCTAGCGTTCTGTTGAAATTTTAGGATAAAGGCATTTTCAAACCACAGACGATTTAATCGGAGCAACAACGAAATGTTAACCTGTCAAATTTAAATGGCACATGGATTGAAGAAAATGCACACACTATCACGAGAGCATCGAAATGAAGAACGTTAGCTTTTGAAGTAAAACTATTTTTTCCCGTTATTGTGCTGACAGCTACAATAACCTTATTATTTACCGTTCGAATTGGTTTTTAAACGGACGTTGATAGAAGCACTTCAAACAACTCCTGTGCACGCACTGATATTCTTGCAAAAATTGACAGGAGCTACAACAGCTACCAAGGAGTCCAAAAATCTAGGAAATAATACAATAGCGGCTTCAATGCTTTATTCTTATGAAGTTTCAAAACCAAACGAAATGCTTGCAGGTGTATAATTCACTTAACCTTTATAACATACGGGCCTGTCGTTGAGTTTTTCTCTAACACATGATCATTTGACAGCTATTGTAGATGACAGTCTTAACCCCAATCATAATACAAGAAAGAAAATGTAAGCAAGTGTCAAAACTGAACAAAAAGTTTCTTTTTGATCTGTCAAACACATCATTTGGCCATAATAGCCTCAAGAAGTATGAAGAGAGAAATAAGAAGAATGGCCTTAAAAAAACAAAATTTTAGATTTTTTTGCGAAATGTAGGTACGACTAAAAGCGTACAATACGTATACGGAAACAAAAGTGACCGAAACTTGCCGAAACTTATCAAAAAGGTCATTTCGGGTTGGGTATACAAATCACATGTATTTCTACTGTTTCGTATAGCCATGGCCACGTTTATACTGTGTTTAGAAAAATGACATTCCGTTTAGTTTTGACAGTAGCACGTGCTGATCGTGCCCATATTAGTTGGGCCTTTAGTGAAACTTCAAAATGAATAGAAGTTAACAAAATATGCCCTTACTTACTTATATAGTTAAATGTTCGTAAGGTGTTGGATTGAATGCGATGACTGATTCACAATACCAGATTAGGGAAAGGGGGTAGAAATTAGAAAATGGAGTTTACCAGATTTTTGTTAAGGGCGTTTAATACAGAACTTTGAGGTCCCAAACATTCCCAGCCAGATGCATCCAAAAATATAATGAAATAAAGTTTATTTAGAGGTACATATTACTACATAATAAATGATATCTCAAAAATTTAGGAAAAACTCTTCATTAAAAAATGTGGATCCTCAGCCTTTTCTGATTTGCATCTGTGCCGATATTTAATTTTTGGACCCACATTTTTGTACGAGACTTCTTGACATATCTATCTCTGAATCAAAAAACTGATTTTACTGATCGAAGGTCCAAACTTCGATCCCGAAATTCGCTGTCAGCTTAGACGATTACTGAACTGTTTCAAAAAAGTGATCACTAAGTAAAGCTCAGAAAATGCGTTCCTCAGTGTCCTGCGAGTTTCGGCCTGCTACAAATTGAATGCATTTACTTAAATCATAAATTGTTTGGCTTTGAAATACATTTTCCGTTGGTTTTTTTGATTTTTCCATAATCCTTTTAGTTAATAGAAGGTTCCAACCGTAACTTCTCTTAAGATATTCCTCATTTAGCTTTTCAGCAATAGCAAGGTCAGAAACAAATCTAGAATAAACCAAGAAAAAAAATGTTACGTATACGCCCGAGTAGCCTCCCATTTGTTTTGGTTAAAACAAAAGTTAAAATTTGAACAAGAGACGCAAAATATTCGTTTCAAAATAAAACAATGATCTCAGTAATTACAGTGCACCATTCCTCTTTGCATCAGTGCTTCTGCGAGGACGGAACAATGCTCGATTTGATAACCTTGAGAACTTTATTTTCAGCGGTGGAGCAAACAAAAATGGAAATGAATCCAGAAATTTTAACAGGTAATCTGTAGCTTCTATTGAATTTACCAAGTCCACGAAGAAAAAGCTTTCATATCACAAGAACTCTTGGAAAAAAAAATATATTTTTTGTGGAACGAATTTTTGAACATGCGCTCCGCAGTCCACAGTTCATCGGGCGAATTGAGTTTCATACTCCGAAAACGTTAAAGCTAAAAGAAATTAAATATGGGTTGGGTTGTTATGATCTGAAGTGAGGACATCATACACACATTTTGTGGTGCATTTCAATGCTTCCGGCGGATTTTATTTGACACATACGCAAGCCGCACTTTGCACACCACGAACGGGATATGTACTTTTTTAGTTGAATATCCTTTGGCGGTATTCATTAGGTATGTTATTTTTGGGATTATTATTTTTTTTTCTTTTTTTTTGTTGTTGTCTTTTTCTGGACTTTGATTATTTTCTTTTTTTGGATGCTTAATGCTCGTGACAGACTGGCAGTGTAGGTGTGTTTTAATTTGAAAAGAGAATAGGGTGACATGCCCTCGGATATAATCACCAACAGTTAATTGAATTGCCTTTGGTTGGGTTCATGATGGAGGGGCGCCTATCCAGACTCGCAGAACTCTTTGAAAACTTGAACTTGAATCAGAGTACTACAGAACGCGTATTGCAAACTCAATCGGTATCACGTAGAATTTGTATAACATTGCAGCAGAGGCAAAGTAGCAGCTTGATTGTCTTACAAAAGTTAGCTAATTTAAATACAAGCTTCAATGACTAGAGTTTAAAGTTTTAATTAAGTTTCTTGCATGCATCGTTGACTTTTGTAAGGATTGCAGTTACAGAACAAAAGAAAAGGAACAAAAAAAAAGTTATTGAAGCTGTTTGTCCTCAAAGAAACGCGATGTGATTTTTTCGTTTCCGTTGCAAGAGTAAAAACACATTACTTAAGTGTATTTAATTAGATGAAAACACTGGAGTAATTGGATGCAATTAAGATGATTTAAATGCTTGCAACTGTAAAGGAGCATTTTAGATTAATACTCAAATAAATTGTTAGAAAGTAGTTTGAAACTATAAGAAGCCTAGTAAATTCACATGAAAAAGATACAAAATTTCACAAGGCTTTTTATTGGAACTAAAAAATACATAAAAGTGCTTTTTATTCTAGAAAACTGACAGACATCCAGTTCTTAAGCTAGACTGGAATGCGTTCATTTTTAATCGCAGATTATTCTGTAATTAGGTCTGGATGCAGCCACAAAATACTAAAAGTCACTTGTTGATCATGGCTTTTCTGATCACGACTTTCACACCTAACAATTGCAAGTTTCTGTTTGGTTTTACAAATAAAAGCCCTGATCAAAAAAGTTGGTCTCAATAAGAAACTTGCTTCATCTCACAAGAAAAAAATCCAAAGCTTAATAAGTATGTCCATAAATTGTTGACAAATATATTCTTGACAGCGAGTTTGAGAACTTAGAAATCGTGGTCTGAACACTTACAGCGGTTTTTTGGGAGTGTCGATTTGCATGCAGCAAAAATGAATAAATTGCCAATCTGTCAAAGTTGGCAAGCATTTATTTGAATAAACAAAAGGAAAACCCACTAAAACAAATTGTTGTAGTGGTTTGTAAGACCCTAAATCAACTCCTCCTGCATGTTTATTTGAAAACCCAAATTTCCAGGTTTTTTGAAAGCTTTTGCGGTTAACAAAAAAACTGACTCAATCTAGTGCTCGTGTAAAATTGAACCAACAAAGCTAATAAAGGTTTGACCAAAGTGGTTTTGGGTGGTTTTAATCAGTAGCTTAAATTATAAATAGTAAAAAATCGATGGAAATCATGGAAATGTTTTTTTTTTTACACTTTAAAATCTTCCATACGAAGAATAATAACATGACAGTAGTTGTTGTTTTTGTCTTCAAAGGATTTCCATTAACTAAACGAGTTTTCAAGATACAAAAGAGAAAATTTGAGGTGAAAAAGATGCAACTACAAAGGAAACGAAAAACCAATAACCATCCGCAACTACTGATATTGACACAGAAAATACTCCTTTTATTGCATCGGGATACATTTTTTTCTTTCCCAAATCCTTATGCCACCTTAAATTGAACCCCCTAAGGTGAACAAAAAATTAATTAAAAAAACTAGTCTAGATCAGACTTAAAGGAAAGCACACGAGTTCAAGAACAAAAGGAAAACCAAATCGAAAAAAATCATGTGAAGCCAGTCTTAATATAAAGAGTAAAAATCCTGGTGAATTTTTGCAATGCATTCCTTGGTGGAACAGTGGATTCAGACATTCAGAGCATTTCCAGCAAAATTAAAGTTCACGCTTAATGTAATGAAATCAAATCATTACTCTTCTTCCCATGCCAAAAGTGTGACTCGGATTAAAATGATTTGACGTTGATTTAATGTTTGATATGAAAGAGTGTTTTCTTGTGTCTCTGAGTAATTTTTTGGTAAATTTGAACAACTTAATTTTAATTTCATCGGGTGCGTACTGCCACCCTTCAAATGCCACCTTTGGGCTTCATTCGTAAGGCTTCGCTCCTTTTCAGCTCTTCATTGTAAGAAAAACTTCCTATTCTAGCTACCCTTCTTTTTTTCTTCTAAATATTTTGTATTTTTCATTTTTCCTAAATAAATTAAAAAAAACTGCAATTATTTTGTTTTAAAAGGATCTGTAAGAATGAGTAATTGAAATTAATTTCTCTGGACAGCTTCGCGTCAGCAACTTTATAATATAACGTTTGATTGAATGCTGTCTTTTTCTTGATATTTTTAAAGTTGGGTTTCTTATTTTCACTTTAGAATTACAACTAGGTTTTGATATTTTTAACATAATTTTGTGACTAACACATATATTCATAAATTCAAAAATATCAGTTTCAGACTCATTTAAAGCTTTTTGTCTAGAGAGGCTATTTAAAATACTAGGTAAACATATAAATCTCAAAACTGAGTTTATTTTAAGACTTTATTACCACAGCACGATGTTATGCAAATATTTTTGCTTAAAAATGAAAACTTTGGATATTTTATCCACAACACACTGCTTGGCAAAAACAATTTTTTTTTTTTTGCAGGACTAAATTATTTCGTTTTTTTTTGGACTTATTCAAATTAATTATGCGAGCTTATAAGGAAGGTAAAAGTATCTTTAAAATGAAATCGTGAATTAAAAAATAAAGATACGTATATTTATCCGAGAAATAAAAAAGGAATATGTTTTTGTTCCTATCCTTAATATTTAAATTATATAGCAAGTTAAAACAAACGGCCAAAACTTTATTACTAGAGGGAGTTGGGATATGAATTCTAGAAATAAGAACAACTAAATCCTTTGAAGAAATAGCCGAAGTGCATGGAGTTAAGGCATTTTTTCCGAGTGGATGGATGCATTTATTATGTAACCTCTCAAGCTGCCGACCAATTACACTTACTTCCCAACCATAAGTTCAAAAATTTTCATGAGAAACGGAATCTTCTCAAAAACCAACAATAAGTTTTTCAAAACAATAAATCCACTCAAGATATAATGGCACATTTCACCGAACAGTGGATCCAGTGATCAGGCTCCCTAATTTAAAAAAAACACTACATTTGGAATCAACAAATAACCTTCGCAAAATTAATGTGGTGTGCCACAAGGCTCCGTTCTGTCTCCACATCTATTTCGTCAAATGGGTTTCGCCTTTTTTGACTGGGTTAATGTCAACGTATCAGGATGAAACATATCACATATAATAGAAGAAGACTTTACAATAATGAGAACATAAGTTTAATCCGGATAAGGCAACAATAACACAGATAAATCAGGTATAATGGCTCCATAGAGGTTTTATCCAAATTCTTTGAATTTACACCACAAGGCGACTAGGAATCTTTTTACATAAATGAAATCTTTTTCCCAAGACTTCGAATGCAATAAAATACTTTGTTGTTGACAGTACCCTCAGCTTTAAATATTTGCTTCTAGATTTACAACCCTTTGTTCAGATGTTGAACTGCAAGAGCAGTGTATGGATAAACTCATTAAACTCCAATCTTGGAAGCATTATTAAGAATTATCAACAGTGTGGATTTGAATGCTTCAAAACTCAATGCTGTCTTATATTAAAGCTTAACTTACCCCCTATGCACCTTGCACTTGCAATAAGGAAACTGAACAGCTTTGAAATCCAGGTTTCTGTACAACAAACCAACGTCTGTGGAACGAGTCGCCATAAATGCAGCAAAGGATTTATGTTCCCTAATTCGATGCAAGAAATATCTGTCCCCATCAGATCTGGATACGATCTTCAAGACATACATTTGCCCAAAGCTTGAGTATAGTTCTTATATCTAAGTAGGTGCTCCTGTTATACACTTGTCCTAATTAGAATTCAAAGAGTCTTTAAATTGATAGTTCAAAGAAAAATTACGGAAACATTTGTTTCCCTTAAACATCTTCGTTGGGCTTTTTGTTCTACTTTCTACTATCGCTACTTTTATTTTGTACTATAGCTACTTTTATAAATAGCGCTCCATATCCAGTTGCTGAGAACTACCGTGGAACCTAAATCAGATGTTCTCTTCAGGATTATCAATTTTAAGCCGCACTACAAGAATGAGGAATGCCCATATTATCACCGATTCTGCATTCGTATTATAATCGCGTTCATTATAAGGGTATTAATAGCCCCTTTCATGACTGTATTGAAACAATATTGAAACTTTAACTAACTTCTGCTGTTAAACATTATTCAAAGTATCGTTTTGCTAAAAGATTTAAAATTTCTTTTTTTGGAACCTCAAATAAAAACTAAAATACAAAAGCTCTGCATACAATTTGCTACTAGAAACACACACGTCCTTGTCGCTGCTCACTGAAAATATTTTGACAAGAACTGCAAAACTTTCTGAAGTTAAGAAATAGGTATATCAAATTCCTAAACTTTTTATAATTTACAAAAGCATCAGTAACTTCAAAGTTATGTTAAACAAAACAACACTCTTTCCAACAGTTTCAGTTTCAAAGAGAAACCACGTAATGATATTGCATTTCTCGTTACATCCTTCGTCCTTCTTGAAAACTTAACTAACCTGCACGCGATATACTATATTAACAGAAACGTTCTTTTTATTATTTTAAATTTCAGTAGATTTCCTTTCTTGACACAATATTCAACAAAAAAAAAAAAGCTAATCGTTTTAAAATTCATTTGACTTCACTCATTTGTATAAACAGGCAATCCCTCTGCTCTATACACCCACTCCTGAATATGCATGCATACATCAGACTTAATAATACAATGCAACTACTTCTGCTCGAACTCGTGTCCTGGAAGTATACTATACTACTCGTAGAGTATATTTTCGTCCTGCACCACCGTGCACTAGTTGTAGACACAGTTGTATAGAATTTGAATAAAAGTCCTCGTCGAAATTGGATGTTAAATTGCAAATGGCAAATGAGCAGAGTAGGTGGCTTAAATGCATTTAAGCGAACAATTTAATTTTTATTCAAATTTAATATTCAACTTTCCTCCAAGATGACAGGATGACAAGGATGAAAAACTATTGTGTGTGTCTGTGTATAGGTATAGGTAGTTTGTATAGTTCGTAGTTAGGTATACCTACCAAAAAAAAAAGGTAAAAGTTTTATTATTTTAATTTAAGCATTTCCTCTAGGTTAATTTCACAGCACGTCTTCGATGAAAAGTTTTTAAGAAATGACTTTTAAGTTCCCAACGGCAGGCATGGCATTTGTAGTTTTTTTTTTTTTATTGCCTTTTTTTCTTCGGAGTCTTTATTCCTGGGCAGGAAATAATGGCAACAACAGAGAGAGGTTATTGATTTAATTGTTCTTGGCAAAATTAATGCAGTTCGTTTTCGTGTTTTCTGAAGGAAAGCGTGGGTATTTAGTTTTATCTCGACTCATCAGTCTTAACACATAATAAATTAGCGAAATATTTTTACATTATTCCTAATGGCGGCGATGGCGGTCTGGTACACTATACATCATGAATCATGATTAATGAGAAAAGGATATCAGAACTCTTGCATTGTGGGAGAATATAATCAAAATCCGTTCACGATAATAAGTTGAGTTGAGTAATGGTATTGTTGGGAATTTCTATTTGTCTAAATCCATGTGTGTCAATACCATGAAGTATCAAATTATATATAAGTTGCTTAGGGATTCTAGGATATCGGTAAGAAAACTTTTAAAGCACGTAGCATACAATCCAATTAAAGAAGAGAAGTTAAAGTCGTGTCGCATGCAGTTGTTAAGAACATTAGAAAAGACAGCGGAAAGTTTTCTAAATCTCAGTGAAATATGTTTATGGAGTATTTGTGGAAGTTTGTTTCCAATGTATTCTCAGTTCTCAGAACTAGTGAGAATTTTTGAAAATTCTAATGGAGGATACAACAGAATCTTTGAAACATCAAAAGTTCATAAAGGCTCTAAAATAACATAAGCGAAAGCTACAGTACATTTGCAGCCAACCTTTCGCATACAATATTCCAACACGAGTTCGTTTCTTACATAATTCACACACTAAGTGGGTGTTTTATTAAAAGTTATGCAGTTTCATGGTTTACAAGAAATGTAAAACACATTTTTTTTAAATTAATTTTATGTGGCCTTGATTTTTGAAAATTTTTTTTCCTTGTTTATAAAAAAATGGAATCCGGCAAAACTGCGACCGATAGTTAGTAAACTTTAATGTAGATTTAGACTTTCACCGGGAACGCGCCTAAAAAGTGGGCGTGTACTAAAAATTTGCTTAAAACAAGCGCCAACTGAGTAGAGCATAATATGCGTAAGATTACAGCTGAATCAAGTTGTCTTTTAACAATTTAAACTAAATAAAGATATTTTATAAAACTCACGCCCCTACAAGTGGGCGTATTGAAAAACTTTACACATACAAATTTTTTGAAGTATATTTTTTATAAAGCGAACTCAAAAAAATGTTTGAAATTGACTGTTTATAACCTTAGTTTTAAAAACTATTTTTTCTGTTTTTTTATAAAAAGTGGAATGTGCGTAATCCACCCTTAAAAATTGAAAATTTTGTTTTATACACAACATAATTTAGCTTTGGCTGATAGGCCAAATTTTGGGCTTGTGGCTTTTTTATAAACACCGTTAAGATTTAAAATAAATTATATATTTAAGAATATTAAAGCAAATTGTTTGAACCAGCGTAGAATTGTATAATATTAAAATCGTCCGTAACAACGATTTCAGTGTGAGGATAATGGGAAACTATTCTTTGAATTGACACCGCATCGAATTCCTTAGAAGTCTTGATTTGGACTTCTTTAAATAAAACAAATGTGCCCAAGGAAATTTAAGTCTGTCTTTGAACACTCTGCTATGGTTGGATATACACTGCCAATCACTAGGATGAGGCCACCATTTTGCCTGTTGGAATTTATTTACCCGGAAAAGTTTACTACCTGTAAGGAGGTACGTATTTTCCCAAAAGAAAGTCATAAAATTAAAAAGTAAATTAGAAATGACCCGTGGAATTTCCCAAGTTCAATTAATGAACTACTTGAAAAGGGTATAAAAAGGTGCGCCACTTGGATGAGGCCATTGCGAATATTTAGCTGAAGGAGTGCACACCAGCGATTTTTTGCAAACTTTTTGTTATAATATTCAAAAAGTGTTAAAAAGAACTCGTTTTATAAAATTTTAATTACAAATGGGTTCCGGAAAGACGGTGACAGCTACAGAAAGGGGGAAAATAGATGCTTTCAAGGATTTGTGACTCTCAGGACGAGAAATTGCAAGGAGGCTGAATAGAAGTAAGACAGTTGTAAACAACTATCTTGCGCATCCACAAAACTATGGAAAAAATCAACCACATCCCGAGAAAAGCGGTTAATTCTGCGGCTTGCCTCAAATTCCACTCAACCAGCGACGAAAATAAGGTCAAAAAGCGGATTATCAGCCAGCATAGCAACGGTCCGAAGGATAATAAAAAAAGTGATAATATCAACCGTAAAAAACTTAAAAAGAAACCCGTTCTAAAACAAATACATAAGGAGCTTCGAATGAATTTTGCAAGAGAACATGTCATTTGAAGCAGCGAATGGAAACGTGTAGTCTTTTCGGATGAAAAAAAAATTAACCTTGACGGTCCCGATGGTTACAACTTTTATTTCCATGATTTAAGAAAAAAGGAGCTCATTTTGGCAAGACATCACAGCCGTACATCAGGTGTAATGGTTTGGGGAGCTATTACCTACTATGGCACAATCGAGTTGGAGTTTCTTTCCACAACAATGAACGGAAAGAACTACAAATGTTTGCTGGAACGGTCATTTCCAAAAGTGAAAAATATTTTTGGACCTCTGCCTTGGATTTTCCAACAAGACAATGCCCCCATCCACACTTCCAGGGTAGCTATAAATTGGATTCACTCAGAAAACGTGGAACTTTTGCCATGGCCGCCCTATTCACCGGACTTGAACATAATCGAAAACGTTTGGGCATGGCTATCTCGAAAAGTTTATGAAGGCGGTAGACAATTTGAAGATAAGGACACTTTAATCGAGGCTATCCGTGATGCCTGGGACCAGATTTCCCTTGAGTATTTAAAAAAACTTTATGATTCAATTCCAAACCGTCTTATTGAGGTGATATCGAAAAATGGTGCGCATACTCATTATTAGTGGAGAAAAACGTAATAAATAAATGTTTTAAAACCAGAAAATGTAAACATTTCTTTCATTTGTTCTTTGTTTTCGAAGATTTTTCATGTGGCCTCATCCAAGTGGCGCATCTTTTTATACCGTTTTCAAGTACTTTATTATTTGATCTTGGGAAATTTCACAGGTCATTTCTAATTCACCTTTTAATTTTATGACTTTGTTTTGAGAAAATACGTACCTACTCACAGGAAGTAAATGTTTTTGGGTAAAACATTTCCAACAGGTATAGAGAGCGAAAATCGATTGCAAAATTTGTGGCCTCATCCTAATGATTGGCAGTGTATGTGAACGATTTATGTCTCTTGAAAGGATTATCGACATACACAAGTGGTTAATCAGTAACAAAGATGTACACTGAGGGATACACATTCAGCCATTACGATGGCTTGGTCATTCAAATATGACCTCAAAGAACGTGATCTACGAAACGTAATCCAAAAGAAAAATGGATGGCTGGAGGGACATAAGTGAGTTAAGACTCTGCCCAACAGTGCAAGGCAAACGAATCATGAAAAAGCAACGACTTTTCGATGAGTTATTCTGGAATGACATATCGTTGCTGCAGAAAATTTTATACAAAATCCATTTCCAATGAATGCATTAAGAAAGAATTTTGCAAACAGGATACTGGAATTTCAGGACATAAAGCAGGGAAGATTCACCAGTGGCAAACAAAACATAACATATTAAACCAAGACTTCCCCGTGTTGAAATGGATAAGGTTGACAGTGAAATCGGGCTCATAGGCAGAGACAAAAGTGAAATGAGTATTGAGTATAGCGTATGGACAGAGAAGATAATATGTTACCAATTTAACCCTTGTTCGCACAGTGGACACTATCTTTGTTGCCATTAATGTCACTCTCATCGACATGCATTGCCTGCATGTGGTTACCCTTACCAGACGGATCCAATTTGGAGGACTATTTCAACAATATTTTCGTCCTCTTGAGCATCAGGAAATTGTGTTTCGTGAAATCATCTTCTTTTTTGACATATTTATGACAGGTGATATCATGGTAAATTGGCGAAGCCTGGACGTGTTCACTTTAGACTTCGCAGTTCACACTAAATGGTGAGAAATAACCGTGTGGAATATAATCCAACTAACATTGTCCAAGCAAAAGCAAGGAATACTCGGCCAGAATGAGATATCGAAATTAACAGTCATTTAAAGAGTTTCAGATTGATAATGAAGCATGCGTGGTGCATGTGTTTATGCTTAAACACTTAAGGGTGGAAGTGCAAGGAAAATAGACATTTAAAATGTTGTTTGTAAATTTGAACCGTTTGTTTTTTTTTTTTATTTAAATAAATGAGTGTCCGTATATGTTGTGAATGTGTTGTACACATAGCAAATCGCTTTGAAGCTTAAAATATTCAGATTGCTTTGATACCATTCTTAGTCTGGTGTCCATTGTCCATGTCCAATGTCCATCCCAAAGGGTCGAGAATGTTAATATTTTGTTTGAATCTTTTTCTGTGTGGGCGTGTATGAATCGCATTCCATCACAATATCAAAGGTCTATTTAAGGCATGTCAAATTATTGTTCTGAGTATTGTGACCTCCACAAGTGACATACTACGATGTAGGCTTTCCCATGACAACATTCCTTGAAACCCCTTCCTACAACCCCATAAAGACTTGATATCATACTATACCAAAGCTTCAACTAGCCATTCCTTCATGCCACATTTAACATACATATATGATGCTTCTGAAATATGACCATTATTTAATATTTCATTAGGTGAGACACTATCCTTAGTCAAGGTGCTAAAGAGGTAAACGCACAATATCTTCTTTCAGGATGTTGTTCAACCTTCCTATTCCTTTGTTAAGTTGGAGGCATTTAAGGCTTTTCTTACCACGTATAGTTCCTTAAAAAAGAAAGTTGTGTGTGTTGGATAAAGGTGAAGAATAATTGATTAAATATTTGTGTGTCCTTTTTAATTCTCTCAACTTTATGATATTATTTTCTTTTTAAAATGAGATTCAGAATGATGGGAATCTAACACTTTTGGGCTAATCACAATTTCCAGTAAAAAAATCCGGTTTTGTAAAACTATACATATTTGGTCATTCCAAACAATTTTTTCTTGTAACTCCACCTGTGGCGGAAATATGAAAATCAGCCGGCTTAAATGTCATTAATATTTATTGTGGTGATAAAATATTCAAAACAGTGACAGTAGAACTTTTTTATGTATTTCATATCCTTCATTGACTTTTTAAAAGTGTATACACTTTAAATTATTTTTAAAGCCACAATTAGGGCAAAATCGTCTGTTTTTTACAGAGCATGGATACTAATATTTTGAGTTCTGAACAAAATTAAGGTTTTGTCGCTGAATGGGTCCAACTGTAAACTTTTTTAAATATCTTTTGACATCCGTTGACAAAGAAAAAAAGGCCTTGGAATTTAAAAATTAATTTTGGTATATCCCAATACCTTCAAAGTTTGACTGACACCATTGGTTAATGTTGATCATTGATTATAGTCTGGTTTGACCTGAGCTCAGACCTTGACCATAACAAATTATATAATAACAACAGTGAGTCCAGCAATATAGTGTGAGCCCTCATGAAAGTACAATAATTCTAGTTTTACATTGGGCTGGAACCAGTTTGGCATCCATCAAATGCTTTTGAAGCTTTCAAATTATTATAATAGAATCATTTGTGGAAAGTTTCTAACTCCCTCTCTGGTTTGACGTTGAAGACGTTTCGAGTTTAGGCGTTGTCAATTCACTCTTTGTGGCCCATGTCGATGTACAGCACGTCTAATTCGATTTTGTATCTTCCTATAGCCAAATATAATTTCCAGTTTGAAATAATTTTAATACTAGCGGTACCCGGCGCGCGTTGCTACTCCCAAAAAACACATATTTTATGTGAAATTAGAATTATTTATTTATTTCATCTCAATGCTAGCGAATAAACAATATTTTTGGTTAAAGCCTGCATTTTTTTTTTGTCTTCGACCCGATTGGAACCAAACCTTAACAGAAACCATCCCTGGACTAAACTATATTTACCCTGAAAATTTCATAAAGATCCATTGGGCGGTTTAGGAGTCCATAGACAACATACATACAAACATACACACATCCATTTTTATATATATAGATTGATATCTAAAAACACCAATCGCTGAGGCTTAACCTTTCCCATCGCAAACTATAGAGCTTGCCCGCTAAATGCTAACCGGGTTGTTTTTCGGATTGTTAAACGAGAAAACCTTCTTGGTTTTTCTTGGTTTATTCAGACAACGCACAGTTTTTTTCTGGACTCACTGTATTTAGTGTAACTGAATTCTAAACTCTTTTTATGACGAAAGAAGAAGTCAGCTTGGATGAATTTTTATTTTACTAGGTATAGTTGTCAAAAGGAGTTCACAGCAGCCGGTCTTTTGTGGCTTTCTTTATTTCTTATCAATTGACTGACTATAAGAAAACAAAAAAATGAACAGTTTAATTTTAGTAAGTTCTACTCCAAAAAAGAACAATACTCCAAACCTAAAGAAGCAAAAGCATCCTACCACCCAAGTAATGGTTGATGAAGCCCTTAGAGTGATCAATACAAAAAAATGCTCCTATAAAGCCATTAAAAACTACATTTCAACAACCTACGATGTGAACATGAAATTTTTGACTTATTATATAAAAAGGTATGTCGATCCCATTCCCAACTCTTCTCATCTTTAAGAAAAAAAAAAAAAAACTATACATTTTTTAGTTATATTAAATCATGTTTGGAGAACGGTAAATTCAAACAAATGACTGGTCAAGGCTTAAATGGTTCCTTTCGGCTATCAGCCGCTGCCAAAAAGAACCCGGAAAAATTTATTATACACAAGCCCCCTCGGAAGCCGCGCCAGCGGTGGGGAACTGCACTTGCAGCCATAAAGGCCTTCAAACCAAAAAATAAACCAACAACATTTTTGATGTCATCATTTCAACGTCGAAGTTCTATTACAAAGCCTACAACAGTACACCGGCAGCGTCGCAGTGCGGGAAGAACTCCAAGACCCAGGCTGGCCAAAATAGGAATACAGTACAGTACGGAGTTGGATGAGTCACAATCAGATAATTCAAACTCAGGATCAGAATATGAATGTGATGATGAAAACAATAATTTACCCTCAACATCGGCTGACAGTCTCATAAACATGACGTTTTATAAAAAGTTGGACTACTTAAAACGCTGTTTTTGATAAAAGGGGATACCCGCCGTTTTATAATATTTTATGTCTCTTATTTAAGTATGTTTTTTTGTTTAAGTTTTGTTAATAATATTATTTGTTTAAGATGTGTTTGTGTAAATTCTTTGTAAAAAAAAATTGTGATAAAAATGTTGACAAAAGAAAAATTGCCTAAGAAATTAATAAGTGTGGAAACAAAAGGAGAAGTGTTACGTGAAAACCTAGTTTGTAATTCAGTATGAAAAGGCTATAAGCATTTAGTTGTCAAACTGACACTTTCGATGACACCTTCGAAGTCATACCAAGTGGAATTAGACTCAAGGAGCAACCAGATAGAGACATCGAGCTGATTGAAGTGGCATATTAAGAATGCCCAAGAAAGTTAGTGAAACAAAAGCAACCTTCAGAAAAGTCAATTTTTATGGAAATTTTTGGACTTTACAGATTTAAGTTTTATTCGAAAACACATTTTCTATTTCCATTATTTCAAGATTGTGGCCATGAAAAAAAAAACGATCAAACCGTTTTCAAAGTATTTGAATATCAAAAAAAAATATGAAAAATACAATTATTTAACTTACAAAAGAATTTTTGTATTAAAAATTGTATTGAAATCGGTTCAAGTGGCTTATGAAAAAGTCTGTTAAGCAAAATCCTATGGAAAGTAATGATATGAAACTGAAATTAACATTAAAACACCATTCAAATGGTTGCTTCCATTCCCTAGGACCTGATTTGAGAGCCTTTAAGGCTGCTGATTCCTGTTTAAGTGTAGAGTATAGAGTTGTAGTATAGTATATAGCTTTGGCCTTTTCCCCCTGATCTGTTCGTAACACCTATCGAAGCCTTTTTTTTTTTTAATTACATAAGTGCAACAAAATTAAACTTAATCACAGTTTTTTAATAATTTATTTTTGAAAATCTCTACATTTTAACAGTCTCCATAAAACTTTCAAAGGAACTTGAAATTTTCGCATGATCTGGTGCTAGTTGTGTGTCAGCGATGATGGCTAATCGACTTTTTTCTCCAAATCGATGAATGTTCAACGATAAGCCTTAAAAATTAATACAAACAAGAAAAGAACACTATAAAATTAAGACTTTTTTAAATTTGGACAATATACTCACATGTCTTGGACTGTGGCGGCCTAAAAAGCATTACATACTCCACATTTTGTCCCCACACTGTTTCAAAATTCGACGAACTTCCATAGATTTCAGTCAAAGTAACGGGAAAATTGAACGAAAAATAATTTATAAAAATTTTCGTCACAGTCCTTGGCAAAATAGCAGTCAACATGTCAAACTTAGTTTGTCCAATCGATGCCAAATATATGATGACTTGTTTCATTCGAATTTTTTCAATGATCTTCTGGATTTCCAATGCATTTTCACGTGTTGGTTTCTTTAGTGGAAGCTGGAGAAAGACAACTCCACCTATATGATTCGTTCGGCCATCTCTCTCGGTGAAGTAACCTTTGGCTATAGTGCGGCATGTTGTGTTAAGTAATTTTGGCACAGGATATCCATCGAAACCTTCAAAGTACTCCCGAAGAGCCCCAGCCAAACAGGCTAACGTAAAGTCAGATTCTCGCATTCCAGTTAGGTCAACACGTTTTCTTATTTCTGACCAATCTATAACCTTGGAGAAGGACACAACTTTTCTGCCAGAGTAGGATTTGACTTGAAGGACATTTGAATCCTTGGAACGGTACTGGAATAGCTCTTCGAAAATATTACAAGGTGCCTTGAAGATTTCATAGCAGATTTTGACTAACTCAACCTGGGCATAGATTATCAGGGGAATATACACCGCAATTGTTCCACAGTAGGTATTCAGTATCGTGTTCCCAGTGAAAAGGATATGTTTACATGCCAAAAGCTCTCGAGATATCTTGTAGGGCATCAGAAGAATTTTATTCACATATATGTACCACACTATCCGCATAAAGTTTTTGAATATGCTAAACGGATGCAATGATGTTTTAATTGAGTCTATTACAACCACATAGGATAGATTCCGCCGGACCCATTCCCTCCTTATCAAAATGCAAAAGAGATTAAAACGTGCCCGGAGTGATGTTTTCGTGCCACTGTTTTCCCTCCAGAAATCAATTAAGACTGTTACAGTTGTTATGAGGAGAACCGACAGGAGTTTACTGACGCAATCGATTTGAAGTTTATGAACTCCATCTGGAGATTCCAAGGAATCAAAGTGATAGATAAATTCGTTCCAGCGATTTATGATTCCGAGCCAAATGTAATTGAAGAGGTTTTGTATGTGAATGGGTTTGCGAACGAAATATGAGAGTTTTGGACTTTCTCGAGATGACCCATAAACATCGATTGATAGCTTATTGGAACTGTTGAGCATGAGGATTTCGCTGATGTGTAGTCCATCTTGTTCGGCTATCAGGAGATGGTGAACTTTAACCAAAACATAAAAGTGATCGTCCTGAAAAAAAAATTGAAAGAAAAATAATATTAATAAAATAATTGTAATAAAACATTGCTGGAAAGTCAAGGAAAAAGTGGGGCAGAAGGTCTTCGGAGAGATAAAATATAAACCACCACCAATGAAAAGCCGGACTTACATTTTCACATTCAGTTTCATGCCCATGAGGTTTCCAATATGAAGAATTTCAAAGAAAGTAAGATTAAATCACTATTAGCTGAATGATCTTTGGATGGAAACAGGAGAGAAAGTTGGTTATAAAAGATTTCTCAATATATAAAACTGCCGGGTATACGAAGATCTTCCAGAGGCATTGATATTGATCACAAGTTCAGAACTACGGTATACATGTCTGCAAAATTCTTGAAAGCAGATCTCGACTTGACAGTCAACACTCAGCGAACGGAAAGAAAGAGGTATCGTCAAACTACTGAAGAAAAGTAATCTCAAGAACTGTATTAACTGGCGTGATATCAACATTTCCTCCATATTTCCGAAGTTATTGACAACTATGATCATTCTCAAGAGGATAAAGTCCTGTGACAACCCCAGGACGACTTCAGGGTTCAACAAACAAAGCTAATATTTGGTAAAGGTACCTTTCAGATAACTGACTTTTTTCACGTGTAGCGCGCCATCCACCTTAATGTGCAGCTGGTGAGACTATTGCATGCGAATAAACACTGCCTGGATACAAAATCATTAATTTGTGTTACTGTAACTGACAGATAGTGATGATAGCGCAAAAGTACATTATGGGTACCTATACAAGTTTGATTCGATGAAAGGAGATCTCTGACGAAGTCCCGACAAAATCGGACTCGGAGACGGAATTCGAACAGGCTTTCCATCGAAGAGGCTTAATATAATTTTTCTTGCGACCCAGGAGCACAACGGTTTTGAAGCTCTCGAGCAAAGTAAATAAAAGTTAGAGATAGTTCCTGCCATTATGAAAAACACATCACAGGACCTATCGTATATTTCATTCTTTTTTTATTTAGAAGCGTTTATCAAAATGATTCACTTTAAGAGCTGCCTTTATAAGGATGCGAAATGGACAACTCTTACACTCCTCAATAAATTCACTACTCTGCATGAAAAGTTTTAAAATCCTTTCCGTTTTAACTTCCCTTTAGCAAATACCGAAGTCACTAAATGGAAACATTATTATAAAGCAAAGGATTCTTACCGCCATGTCCTCTTCGCAGGATGTTGATGCAATAGGAATCACTATAACCTGCCATTGTGGCAAATCCGATGGAATGTATTTTGTTATTAAATCACTCACGAATTCTTGAATATTACCATCATTCACTTTTCGTCCTCGATAGTTTGTGGTATTGATGACAACATGATTATTAATGTTGAATGAACTGTTGAGAAAAGTCAAAAATAAATCCTTTTTTTATTTTTTTATTTTTTCTTATACCTATGATCCTTCACCCAAGCATAACGCCCCCAGCATGTCATCAATTGTTGCCTCAACTTTTGAAATCGCAGCCCTCCAAATGGGTTTCGTAGTTCCATCAAATTATCCACATAGTTTTGTTTGATTTTTTCAAAGTCACAAGGACCTTGCAACTGCAGCAGGAAGTGAAAAATACCGGCATTCCTTGGTGTGTCTATGAGTGTTCTAATTTTTTTCGATTTTGATATTTCTAGAGTTGGGTATTTAACTGTCAAGATATAGTTTAGGAACTCGTTCGAGTAATGGACACCTGAAATTACACACAAATATTGAAAGGTGTCAATTTGTATATGTTTGGCATTCCGTCCCAGACATTATTTGTTTTTAATCTTGCAACATATATGCTTGGTGTCAGAAAAGGTCGAAATGACTTCTTCCATGTGATTCCGCTAGACACTGATAAGAGATTGCCTGACTTTGCCAAAAGAAAAAAATATCAAGGTTACTTCAGCCCAAAGTAATGCAATCCTAATAATAGGCCAAGAGTTCACAAGCGTTTTATGGAAACAAAAAATGTAATCCCGATTACGCGCAGCAGTACTTGCAACTGGCCAAAGTTCATCTAATTTTTTTTTTTAGCAACGATAAAGAAAAATTATTTTTAATAGCTGAGCTGGCGCTGACCAATAAGTATCCGTCCGGTTCGTTCATCGTTGGAGGCAAGCAATGTTGTTTGTAAATAAATATTCAACTGAATCAACTGATAAGATCATAATTCAGTTAGCAGTGTCGTAGTTCGAAATTTCAAAACTAGCGTACTTACAAAAGAACGATGTCAATAACAGCGGCACCAAACAGCAAGCTATTAAAAAGCACAATAAAGTCTTGATAAAAGATTTGATTCCATTCAGAATCCTAAAATACAAGAACACACAATATCATTCATAAAAATATTTTTTTTTCTCCTCAAGTTAATATTTTTAATTTTTCTTGGTTTATTACTTTTCCATTGTTTGGACATTTGAAATTTAAAAAAAAAGAACAACAAAATATTTTAAGGCAAACTGCACCACGTACCGATAGCTTGTTAATTAAATTGATACTGATACCAGGAATGGATTCCACTATCAGTCAAAGTCAAAGCGTTTGAACGTTTGGGTTTTGTTGGGACGTTGGGAGTTATCTCATGCTCTCTCCCGCTCTCGAAAGGCAGGTTTTTTGTGTTTATAAACAGAGCATAGCTGGACGAAGATAAGATGGGTGATCAAGAATTGGAATGGGGGAGCGTTGATGATTCGAATGGGCCTTTTGCTTGATCTCATTTGATTGATGTTTGGTGGACACAAAATATGATTCCTTCTTATCAAGAATCCCAAGAGAAAAAGAAGGGGAGAGAATAAGTACAAAGAGCTTTGAGGAAGGTAAAAGCAGCAACTGGGCTAGAATATGCGGACTAGGAATGCAGCAATTCAGCACGCAAAATTTTAATCAATATCGAGGTGGTAAGTAATGCAAGGAAGGAATATGCTTTTTTACAATGGAAACAGCACTTTTATATTTTCTCGTCCCACCCGTCTTAAAAGCAGATTACTCTACCCTTCTGGTCGGGCTTATAAACTCTTGGAGTTGTCAAGAAAACCTGGGTAAAGTTCAACAAACAAAGCTATAGTTTTTGGTGTCTCGCACTTATTTAAGTTTCAATCACGGAAGGCTAGTATTATCACCACAGGGGCTGCATCCATTCAGTTCTAATAAAATTAAAGGATAATAGCGCCTGGGTCACTTTGAGAAATGTTCCACTTCCTCTATCTTCTCGTTGCTCAAATTAAGTTCGTAAGCACTGCGGGTTGCTGCAACAATGATCCCCAACAAGATAAAAAGGAGCTCTGGAAAAAGTGGATAAATCAATAACAAAGGTACACTACAGGTCAACATTATAAACACACTCAACCTTAATTATATTTCACTGACTCTTGGGTCATACAAAAATACGAATCTACCTGCGCTCCGATTGAGTTTGCTTCTTTTTTTATTTCTCTAAATGTTTTGACAGAATATTTTCTTTCCTTATATTGTTTTTATTTGTTTATTTGAAATAATTTGTTTAAAAAAAAGGCTTACGAAATGCAAAATACGTCCCAGCGTGAAAGATCGAATGCGCTCTTAAACATGATGTCAAGTGGTTCGAGGGCAATGTTAAAAGATCACCATGGGCACTATATGCAAGATCAACAGACTGGCCAAAGATATGCGGCATCGTCGGCAACAGTGGCTCCTATGGCATCAACTATTGCGCCTCAACAAACTTATCACTATACCCACGATCAAAAAGAGTATACCGCTAATTCTAGTCAGAACAATAATTATTATCAAAAACGTAACCCTAATCACGGTGATGGTGGTGATTACGAATATCAATCGGATATCATCAACATAAAAAATAATGATAATGATTATAGAAATGTTCGTCACAAGATATCACAAACAGAGATCAAAACAAAAATGTCTTGCGGAACTTATTCCAATTTTTCTAGTGGTGAAAGTGATATATCAAACCAAACAGCTCTTGAAAAGCAAAGTATGAAGGGGAAGCAGCTCCTAGCATTGACAAGTTCAAAGGCAAATCTTATCAAAACAATAGACGATGGTATCACAAGTGTCAATCATCAGAATCAAGATCAATGTTGCCGTAAGACAGCCAAAACCAAGGCCAAAAGCTGTTGTCAAAAAATTCCTATAGCCAATAATGTACACCATTGTGAAAGTGAAGAGGAATTTCTGCCATGCTCACCATCACAATCTGCTGGACTGATTAATGAGAAATTTATACATCCGATGGTGAAGAAATTTCGACTGTTATATTTGCATAACATCAAGAAGGAAATTGGTATTATGGAGGACTTGGAGATGCTGCCCAATCGATTAGCAAGGTTTTGCAAGGAAATGGAAAGAGATTTGCCTAAAAATTAAATAGTTTTTCAATCGATAGACTGATGATGTATACTTTTGCAAAATTCTCAATAAAGGTTTTAGTTTTTGGGGAAAAAAAAATTGAATAAATGCTAGTTTTTCTAATTTTTTTCACTCAGTGAGAATTTAAAAGTACTGTCTGGAGTCTGGGGCACAAGGTTTCGTTTCGTCCTAATTCTAAAGTTCCTCGTGGCATTTTAACAGTGTTCGATGTGAACCCAGTGCACGCACTGCTTTCTGCACTAGAGTCTCGAAGTTACATTTTCCGAACTGTCATTATTTGAAATGATTTCAGTTTCAGTTGGCAGTTGGAAAATCAATATTTGTTTAAATTTGGGAAATGGTAAATACGAGATGTTTTGCATGCGTCTTTGGGAGGAATAAGCCAGTATGGAAGATAATTTTGACCATTTCATTTTTTTCAGTTGAAAAATAATTATCTGATAGTGCACTGAGGTGTTCCATCTGAAACGGAGCCTTAATCAGCTTTTTTTTTCTTGACATTTCAAACAGCTACACTGACATATCTCAGAGCGCAATGTGGAAAGGAATATCAAATAAATGGGCATAATGCTATGGATACAAAATACAGTTTCAAGAGTGTTTCTTCTACTTCTGCTATTATTGATCAAACTTTGCTTGGAAAAGTATTTGTAATAAGAAAAAGTCGACATGAAAAAGATAAATAAAAAAATTCGAAAGAAATATTCCGGTAGATAAATCTTACCAATTTATTTTTTTATAAATATAGTTCTGTTAATATATTTATTTGTATACCACAAAAATAGATTTTTATACTGCCGAAGACATCTTTGAGGAAAAGTCCCCTCAAATAAATCTCTCCGTTACGGACTTGGATACAGTAAGTTAGCATTTCGATAAAAAAAAAATGTACAGAAGAATGGAACTTACTGTAAAATTGAAACAAACATTTCATAGAAAGGACATCTAGCGAACCCTAAGGCTCCATGCGTTGTAACAACTATTGACCCACAATATACAAAAGATGCAAATAATAGACAGAACTTTTATAAATTCAACGTTAAAAGGTATTTTAGGAATCAAAGCACTGCTTTTAATTTAGAAAACGCTACATTTTTATCCGTTTGTTATTGAAAATGGTTTTTGAATTTTTCAATCGCAATTGGACTTTCGAGCTTCGGAATTCCCGCTAGGGTGTTTAAAATTGACAGATTCTATATTTAAGTTGACTGTGTTAAGTTTTATATTCCTAGTGACATCCTTCGACTGCGAGAGATAACAAGAAAGAAATTCCTCTTCTACGTGACACAACAGAGAGCTCTTGAAAAGGCACATGAGGACTCCTATCAATCGAGGGTTTATGAAGAAACCAAAAAGTTTTTAAATGTAAGTAATGAAGTTGTATAACTAGCTCGTTGTCAAATTCTTGATCCACGGATCAACTTTTTCTAATTCGTGGATTTATTCTAAAATCACTCTCTTTACTTTGATTACTCCACGCGGAGAAAATCGTGTTAAAATAATTGTTATCCGAGAATGACAACTGGTTTAAGAAAACTGTTATATTTTATTCCTTAGCAGACAATATTTGTACATTATAAAGAGTTATAACACTTTAATTTCCTCAAGGTTACTTCAAATCAGCTCAATATTTTTCAAAATGATGCGTTTTGTAAAGTCTTGGCCGAAAACGAAAAACTGAGGAAAATCAAATCCTTAACAATGTGTGAAGAATTGAAAGAAACCACCCTTCTGCATCAAAAGCTGTCAACAGATGTCAAGGATGTTCACAAAAGATTCATATTTCTTTTAAAGTTGATCGTAAAGTTACATTTTTGTATTTTTAAATATATTAAAGTTTTGTTTGGGTTATAGCTTGAGTTATTCTAAATTTATTGATTTTGGAAATAAAAGCCGAAAAGGTCCTTTAAGGCTCCCCTATTATTTTCAGGGCTATTTTGATGTCAATGAAGAGTCAATTAATATCCTGAAACTCAACCGTTTGGCCGATGCTGGAGATTTTGTATTTCTTAAGAATGATTTATCCTCTGATAGTATTTCGAGTGAACAAATCATTCAACTCAAAGGATTTATAGCGGATGTAATTGAGCCTTATTTGAAAAAGCAAACTTTTCTGGATGCTGATCTTTGGATTGATGTACCTAAGCTTATTAGATTTTAATTCTTTTTTATTAATAATTTAAATAAACAATAATTTGCAGGGATACGAAAATACACGTCGCAAACTTTTTGAATACTACAACCAGTTTACAAAACTTGCCATTTTAAACCACGTTGTATCAATTGTTCATTATAAATTTGTAAGGACAAAAATGTGAACAAAACCTATAGTTGACAGCTTGCACAAAATGATGTTACATTAGGGACTTAAGGAAACCAAATTCAAAATAAATTATTTTAAATTTTCAGATGAAATTTCACAAGACTTGCAATGTGAAGCTCATTGCTCAAGATCCTAGTTATCTCAAGGACCATAAGAGTCGTTTGCAGATTGAAGCTAATCAATTTTTCAACAAGTTTGAGCAAAAACAAATGAAAAGGTTAATCTAATAATTAAAAATGATTAAACATTTAATCCGCAATATCCATATTCGCAGTAAAATATGTTGGGACATCAAAGGCGTTGCACCAGTGTTACTTGAACAAATTCAGCAGAAAGATAAAGAAGAGAAGAAAGGAGCTCCAATAAGTGCCATTAGCCAGTTAGAGAAGATCCATAGCATTTTAATGGTAAGACGAAGTATGAAGAAAAACTTAATTTTTCAAAACTAAACTGAATTGAAACTTAAATTGGAAAAAAACTGTCACTTATGGCTTTCAATGACTTTACAAAAACCGCCAAAAGTTTGAAAAGATTAGTTAAATAGGACCTTTCAATAGTTATAAACCTCTTTTCACTAAGCACTTGATTATGATTTTTTTTTAATTTTTCAGGGCTTACTTAATGAACTTGATAGCTTGGAGCCCGCTTTATATAAGAATTATGAAGAAGAAGTTCGCCGACAAGTTACCAGGGAGAAGAAGGCATCCAGAAATGTTTTGATTAAAGTCAATCGTTTTCAGAATTGGATTGAGCATTACAAGAAACACCAAAAGAAAAAATAATATTAATAATTTATTGTACGTAGTGGCATAATCTTAATTTATTTAAACTTTAACAAATTATTCACCTAGCTTTGTAAAGTTTTAGATGAGGCCGCCCTTAACTAATACAAGCATTTGAAATCGCTTTATCTACATACTTGCTTTAACAAAGTGCTTACATGCAACACTTTACCGCTTGAATTTTAAAAACAAAAAGCCATGCCAATTTTCACGCCCCCTCCCGATCCACCCATTTTGCAAATAAAGCTTAACGCGGATATAAATTATAATATTATCCATAATATTTACTTAAGGCTTAAAGAAGTTGAAAACTAAATTTTGTAAATGAATTTATCTATTCCAATTGACACTTCATTACTTAAAACAAAATTACTTGGCTCTTAAATTTAGGTTTACAGTGTGACGGTTCTTCAAAAGTTTAACATCAAATAAGTTTGAAATAAACTTAACATGGGAAAAGTTTTAATAAATGGAATTTATAAACATTCAAAAGTAGATAGACTTCATTTCAATAACTTTCGGTAAGTCTTACCCAAACACTGTTAGTCTTCTGTACGTTGCACACAATTTGATTCAGAGATTTATTCAGGATACACATGGTTTGCATATTGTAAGTTCCTGCTAAATCTGATAAGAAATCCCAATGTAACTTTTATCTTAAATTTATTTTCAGTTTCGTGTGAATTGAAAAATTTCTCTTTTTGGCCAATTTAATAGAGAATCAGGACCATACATTGATTTATCTGACCTAAAATATAAAAAGTTTTGTAAAAGCTAACACTTCTAAAAGTTTGACAAACTTTTATTTATATCTTGATTTGAGAAATATTGAAAGGTGCTGTGAAACGTGTGGAAGAAACTTCCTAAATCAATATTATAACTATTGGAGACTTTATTTCGAATGTCAAGTAATGTTCTTTTACTTGAATGATTTAATATGTTTTTATTTTATGTCATTTCGATTAGAAGAAGTGGTAGATAGATACTACCAACACCTACACCCAAAAACTAAAGATTTTATTTGAAAAGATACATGTTGATAAGTAAAACTAACTTACAGTTTGATAAAATTCATTGATTGATGTTTAAGCTGGCTTGATCTCTAGCCTGCGGTCTCCGACACCGTTAGAACAATACCGTTAGGTATAGAAAAGTATAGATATTCTGACTCAGAATCAAAAGCTTCGTCCATTTAGCGATATCCTTCCTTCCGTCCGTATGTAACTACTTTAAAGCTCAAATTTAGAACATATAATTTTTGCTTCAAGAGTAAGGCTAAGTTTTTGTACATGTAAATTACGTCCATAAACACGCCCACAATCACCATTTTTGTTCAAAAACCTCTATTTGGTAAAATTAAATTGTGTTTTTTTGAACTGGTACAAAGCACAACTCTTAAATTTTGTACACGAAAGCTTTAGGTATAATATCTTCTTTCAATTAAATAAAAATATTTCAGTTTAGGCGTGGTTAATGCCTATTTCTTATACAAAACCATCAATATTGTTTGTATAGAATAACGTTGTTTATATTAGAGCGAAAACCTTAAATTTCGTGGACATTAGTTGAACGTAAACATCTTGTTTAAAAAAGAAAACAAATTATTTTGGGTGTGGCTGACGCCCAATTTTCATAAGAAAAAATACAAAACTTATTTTTGCAATAAACGTTAGGCCACGAGCACAAATTTGTGCCTCTTTTACTTTCAGTCCAAACTAAATTGCTTGTGTATGCAACGAAATTTTTGAATTTCAGGCGTAGCTTACGCCCTCTTTTCATAAAAACAAAAAATATAGTGTTAAAAATTTAAGGTAAAATATTCATGTTTTTGTATCTTTAAATTTGTGTATGTAAATTTTTTCAATACGCCCACTTTTAAGGGCGTGATTTTTCTAAAATACCTTTATTCGGGTAAGATTGTTAAAAACTCTTCGATTGATCTGTAGTTTAACACATAATATGCCTAAAAATTGACTAACGATCAAAGTTAGTCCTTTTTTTTTTATTTAGTTTTAGGACACACCCTTTTTTAAGGGGCGTTTCCGTTAAAAGCCCTTATATGCATTAATGTTTTAATGTTAACTTTTTCGGTCGCAATTTTGAAGTAAGAAGATGAAAATTTTGTGGGTTTTATTCTTTGGTTACAGGTTGTGGTTCAAGAATTGTTAAATACACCCATAATAGCTATTTCTATATTCCAAATCTAAATGTTAAAAATACAAATTATGTCTTGTTTTGTTCAAATAGAGCTGCAAGCTTTGAATTGAATGTCACTAAGCTCATAATAATGGTTTTGCCTTGACAATAAAAAATGTTTCGGGCGTGTATTCGCCTTTTTTTAATGTGGTGTCTGCTAAAGAAGAATTTTGTTTCTGGAACTGGACAGTGGATTTCTGCGGGGGCGACGCATGCACATAGAAAAATAGGGAATAGGGTAACTAACAGTTCGTTGCGTTACTGTGTGAGCGTTTAGGAGAAAAGGAATATGAAGATAGGAAAGAATTTTTGGTGGAATAGTGAATTGATATTTATGTATCTCACGAAAATTCCACGGTTGACATCCAGTTGAAACTACAAGGATATAGAATAATTGCTGCAGAGGCTTAAGCTCGAACTCGTTACTCTAGATTTTAAACCAAGAACTACATTGATTGTACCTTTTGCCATACTTATAGCCATAACCATTTTTAAATCAACTCCTTTTATTAAAAAGTGTCGAAGTAGATTTTTTAAGAAAACAGCAAGAACTATTGTTTTGAATGCAGTTGCTTGTGATTTTTGTTTTAATTTCAAATTAAAATAATAATAATGTTAAATTTTTTATATGTACACATACATTAAAGAAATATTTATGAGCATAAATATAATATATTTTGTTGTAGTTCAAATATCTAATAATTTAATATAAAAAATGCAATATTTATGATTTTTTTTATTTTTAATTATTCATGACAATGTTTTTATTTTTATTTTTGTATATTTAGATAATAAAAAGTGGCAAAAGCTCGAAATATATATATCTCTTTTATTTACTTTGTTTTGTTTTCTTGTTTAACAATAAGTGTTTTAGTTTTATAGTTGAGTACTCACTTTTATTTATTTTTTATTGACAGTATTTAAAGCGAAACGTGTAAAAATTGTTGTCTTTTTTTATTAATTTATATTTTTATTTTTACAAAAGCAATTGCTCCAATTTATTAGAGCTATTTTTTATTTTTTTGTATAGCACATTGAACAATTTATTTTACTTACGAAAAAAAATCCATTTTATTTATAATAATATGCGATAAGAAAAATATGTTTTACAACAAAAATTTAAATTTTTGTTCGTTGTCCTTGTTCATGTTTGTGTGTTTTTGTGATGTATATGCAAATGTTTGAGTGTTTTTTTTATTGTATTAACTGCGCAGGCTTTTTTATAAAACAAGTATACGTGTGTGTGTGTGTGTTGGTCTGTGGAAATGTATTGTGTGTGCAAATTGTTCTAAAAATTCTTACAACTACACCTAAATTAAGGGCTAATATCGTAAATATAATATTTTGTATTTTATTTATTTAAAATGACACTAAACTTTACGGGTTAATTTTAAGTTGAGAAAAATATTAGTTCTTTTATGGGAATTATGGGGAATAGCAGGAATATTTATTAAGGGAGACAGGAACAGGGTTTTGAATGTGTGTGGGTGTATGTGTATTGATTGATTTTTATTTTTTTAAATGTGTTATGCGCGTGTGATCTCGATGTTAAAACGAAATAAGCTCCTTTTTTTTGCACAATTATGACGGTTAGACCTTTCAGTTAGAAAACAAGTTAAAAAAAAGACAAGAGTGCCAAAGACCTTTTCCAGCAACGCCTTTCAAATAAATTCATTTTCAATCTCCAACTTCATCTTCGCCACCAGATTTTTCCTCATCGACTTTCTCAGCTGAAGAAGGTAATGGCGCCGAATTTTCGCACTGCGAATCTTCTTCGTTTTCTGATATCGACTGATTTATAAGATTCTTTGCAGCCGTATCACTTGTTTCCAGGGGCAGTGTTGAGGGTCTTATTTTGAATGGGAAACTGCTTTGATTCTCGATTTGCGGAGTGTGTACAGCAACGATTTCAGTTTGAGTTGCTGCCGAGTCTTTTTTGTCATCGACTGTTGGTATTGTGGCAGAGGAGGTTATCAGTTGTTTGAGATTTTCTTGTGGTAAATTGCAGAATACCGTTAGGCAATTGAGGATGTCACGCATCGATCCTTGTAGTTGTTGGACCTAAAATAAAAAAAAAAACAAAACATACATATTTGTTAAGAGTTTCAAGGGGAAGCAATTTTTATGAGGATTTAAATTTTCAAGGATCAAATCTACTTTTTTTTAGACAAGACATGTAGTGACTTAACCAACATAAGAACGCAATGAGCCAGGCTGTCCAACTTACCTGAGTTGTAAGCATAGTGCAGGTTTTAGCCAAATCATTTACAACTGCCGTCGAACTATTATCCAAGCTAACAGTCTTACTTGGCAACGCATTACCATCCTGATTATTTCCCGTTGCCGCCGCCGTTCCATCCGTCGATTCACTGCTTGTCGCCACTGTAACAGCCCCACCTTGCATAGTCGAAACTTTCTTCCACAATGCATTGATAGCTTGCATTTGCAATTGTTGAATTTTCCTCTCATTCTCCAACTGCGCCTTAGTCATTTCCATGTCCTTAGTTAGTTTTCTACAAAAGAATCTTTAAAATAAGTTGGTTGTTTCTTAAAAAATTCTTACTCAATATATTCCTGGGTTCGCTTCTTCAACAGCTTCTCGGCAATATCTTTGGTTTTCTTTCGTGTACGATAGCCACGCCAGATTTTTTGAATAACCACAGCTGACAACTCAGATTCGTGATTGGTATTTACATTGGAAATGTCAATGATTTCTTTATTTTCCTGACATCTCTGAGCAGCCTTATTACGAATAGTTTTCAATTTGTCAACATTTATGTGATCACTATCATCGTCTGAACTGGCGCCAGTCGATCCAACATCTGGTGTTGTTACATGGACCGAATTGCTCATCAGACGTTGTTTTATTTGATTGTCATTGATCAAGTTGGATCGCATTGAGTTGGCGTTGTTGTTCAGCTTTCGAGGACTTAAAGTTGGACTGCGTTCGGCGTTACGTTTCAGGTGGGGGCTACGCATTTTCGGTGAACTCAGTTTATTTTCTAAAAAGAGGAAAACAATTTTTTGAAGTTATCCGGTTATTTAAAAGACGTTTGGTATTTACCTTTGTTTTTGTTAACTTTTGAGTTATGAAGTTGATTGTTGATAGCGGACACAGTGACTCTGTGGGCAACAGATCCAGGACAACAATCTGGACTCATAAGAGTCTCAGGGACTGGGACCATTTTAGATGCAGCAGCTAGTGGTCCACCCATTGGCGGTGTCGTTATTTGTTGATCTAAAAAATGTTAGAAAATAAAAATTACCTCAATCCGTTAACAGCTTAAAAAACATTTACATAACCAATATGAACACTAAAAAAAATTAAATATACGACTGTGTCGCACAGCTTGTTGTTCAAGACAATTTTAAAAAAAACTTTATTTCATAATGCATAATGTTTTGTTATGTAATCAAAGATTTAAGAAAAAAACATATACAAAAGTATGCAAGGCTTTTATTTAAGGATCGATTAGTT
Organism: Platycheirus albimanus; assembly: GCA_916050605.2. NCBI lineage: Eukaryota > Metazoa > Arthropoda > Insecta > Diptera > Syrphidae > Platycheirus > Platycheirus albimanus. Next base: position 12,993,267 of record OU696698.1, on the reverse strand, counting down.
TTTGAAAATGTTAGCATTTAGGCTGCAGACAGATCCTGACGACTTCAAGCCTAAACGTCGGACTACCGTCTTTCGGTTTTTTCTATTATTGTGTTGTTGTAATTTGTTATGATTAAAGTGTGGTTCAACGTAAAATCAAAAGAACCAATAAGAGAAATCTTATATTTATTTAAGAAACTTATTTTAATGAACAACAGATTTGAAGTGAAGAAAAACTTATTTTCTAAAAACTTCTGAAACAAAAACTGTACTATTTTACTAAAAAACCAAAGTGCTGAAGCACAAAATGTGTAAATGTAAATCCAGCATTTAAGTCATAATGTATGTACTATTTTTTTGAACTTTTTATTTGAAATTCTAGAAAATCGAATCCACTTCCCAAGATTCTGTCCAAAAAATGCGGTTCATAAGTTAAAAATTTGTTTTAACACTCAAAGTAAACTAAAAAAGACTTAAGACGCAGAAAAATAAGAAATTTGACATGTGCTTGCAGCCATAACTGTTAAAACTACATCTGTCATAGAGCTACATATATGATGGCCTTCTCATGCGGAAGCGTTGCGACGAGATCGTGCGATTTTACATCGTTTGACTTTTTCTTGTGGAGTTTTCTTAATTCAGAAGTATATGCCAATAAACCACAAAACCAACTTTTCCCTGAAATCTATCGTAATCAATGCCATTGGTCGAATTCAGCCTGATTTATGTGCAAGAGTCATGCAAAATTAATTGTTCTAAACGATCACCACCCAACATAAGGTAAGGAAGGCATTCGAATGATGTTATGTTGCATAAATAATGGCATAACTTGCCCATCCAAACACATAAAATGTCAAAATTTTCAATATTGTCTCAATCACAGTTTGTTGTATTCAAATTTGAGTTTAAAAAAAACGCTGAATGAAAAACTTTTTTCATGCACATTTATGTTCACACAGGACAGTAGATGGGCAGAGTATTGTTTTAATGTTGTACTCGCACAGACATCCATTTTCTATTTCTATTTTTTTTTTTCATATTATATGTGTTTATATAACGTTTAATGAATAATGTGAACGAACCATTAGATGTAATACAAAAAAAAACTGTTATACTGTTACTCCTGCACCTGCACCATTAAAGTTATAAAAATACATTCTTTAATGAAGACAGTGTTGCATCTCTATTTCAGTGTCTCGTGTTCATACAAGAAATGCATTCGAGACTCGAGACTCGAAAATCACCGATGGCCGCAGTCAGACAGAAGACAGTACTAAAAGTGAATTCAGTCAGTTTCTGTTTCAGTCTCCGTTGGTCAGCCATCGTGTTCGCTAAGCCGTTATGCAGTGATGTTATCTTTTGTGTTAAATTCAGTGCGCGGTGCGAGTGTTTCTCTCGTTTTAATTTAATTTAGCAAGAAAACTTTTTTTAATTAATTAATTTATTGAATTTGATGTTTAATTTGTTTATTATTATTTAGATAAAAGTGCTTTCGCTAAGAAAAAGTGTCTTGTGTTAAATTGGAGAGGAAACAAGGGCAAAATACACCTGAAATCAATTTCTTTTTTGTACGATCAAGAATATTGTTTAGCTTATCGGTAAGTGGAAATTATTTTTACATTTATATTATTAAAATCGTGTCTAATTTCAAATTTAAGTTTTTTCTGAAACAAATTTGTAGTTTTAAGTAGGATCCGATCTTTATAAAAACCAACACAGTATTTGAACAATTCCTGGCTTTATTTAGACCAAATCATTACCATATATTTTCTGGTTAATAGGATCTTTAAATGAAGCTAGTAATAGTGACTGGGGCCACTTTAAAGTTTAAACACACATTTTTTGGCAAGCAAAAACCCTGGATTCGCTCGAAATGGCGCTTTCTTCTGAGCGTCCAGTCTGTGTGTTTGTTTGCACATTTTTGGCGGGTAGAACGATTTGCTTTGAACTTCCAGTACTAAAACTACTTAACGGTACCTCTTCCACAAACATAACCTAAAATATTATTTTTCTCGAAAGCTGCTATCAAAATTTTTGAAAGACTTTTGGGTGTTGTTTCTTAAGAGCATTCTATCTTTTGGCTCGACTGAATTTTTTGGGATTTGTCTCATAACGGCACCTCTCATAGAACCGCAATTAGATCTTCTCGTTATCCGCGTAACAGATTTCAATAAAATTGTGAGTAGAAACAAACTTTGGCTACCTTGACAATAATTAATTTTAGTTCCTCTATCGAAATGTATACTATTGAAGACTTCGACGCGATCAGCTTGTATTGCCACGTTCAAAGGAGACCACTCCGAAAACTTCGTCAAAAAGGCAATATCATACAACGTGCCTATACGATCTCGAGGCAGAAAGAGGACAGGCAGGCCTAAAAACTATTAGTACAAACAAATGCAGCGATCTCGGCATTTAGTTGGCTGCTGAAATGGAACAATCCAAAACCCAGATGCTTGTCAATTCTTTCTGAGGTCAACCCGGCGAACCTCGCAGGCGGAGTATGAAGCAGATTAGAGGGAGAGTTGTGACGTTCTGTGTGAACGTCTGAACCCTTTCGCACGTGAACTGATTGGCCCCTATCAGTGTGGTTTCAGGCCCGGTAAGTCAACCGTTGACCAAATTTTCACACTTCGGCAGATTTTGGAAAAGACCCAAGAATTCCAGATCGATACTCAGCACCTCTTTATCGATTTTAAAGTCGCCTATGACAGCGTAAACAGGAACGAGCTATACAGAGCCATGTCACTTCGCGCTGTTAGTGGAGCATTCGCAAGTATTGAAGTGGAAGCGGCTCGAATGGGTCTGGCTGTAAATGAAGATAAAACAAAGTATATGCTGTCCTCGGGTGAAGTAGATCATCACCGTAGGCTCGGACAAAACGTCACAATGGACAGATATAACTTTGAGGTTGTCAAGGACTTTGTCTATTTGGGTTCCACTATACCTCTCAAAACAACATCAGTGAAGAGATCAGTCGAAGAATCACTCTTGCCAATCGCTGTTTCTTCGGGCTAAGAAGGCATCTTAGTAGTAAAGCCGTCTCTCAAAGGACCAAGGAGACACTATACAAGACCCTAATCATCCCAGTCCTGCTGTATGGGGCAGAAGCGTGGACACTGACACAATCGGATGAATACAGGCTGGGGTGCTTTGAAAGAAAGATTCTGCGGGTGATATTCGGGCCTGTATGTATCAATGGAGTATGGAGGAGAAGATTCAATGACGAACTGTACGGGCTATACAGCGACATTGACTTGGTGAAGAAGCTGAAAATTCAGCGGCTTAGATGGCTGGGTCATGTGGAGCGTATGGACGAAAACGCTCCTGCCCGACGAGTCTTCAATTCCAACCCGGAGGGCCGACGCAGTTCTGGAAGACCCCATCTAAGGTGGCGCGATCAAGTGGTAAACGACCTCAACCAACTTGGTGTGCGGAACTGGAGGCCACTGGCTAGGGACCGGCCTAGCTGGCGAGAAATGTTGGTTGAGGCCGTGGTCCACAATGGACTGTCTGCGCCACCTTAAAAAAAAAAAAAAGAGGGAGAGTTGTGGTCCAGCTGAGATTATAACGGCCCGGCACAAAAAAGAAAAGGAATTGCCCTTTCTCGTAATTTCCGAGAGCTACGGAAGAACCAAGGAGACGCTCTACAAAATATTCCACTCTTACACAATCGACTACTGGAGATACAAGTATTCGAAAAAAAAGTCTATTTCCTATATATGAAGATTTACTGTCCTGTTTTAATGTGTCCAAGGGCTGTGCCGAGTTGAATGATTGAAGATTGACTGAGGAACCTAGAAACCAAAGCGGAATTTGGATTCGTCGAACCAAAGAAATAGGAACTGCTGACCTTAAGCTGAAGCGACAACAAAAGTAAAGCAAGCTTAATGGCGAATACTTTGTTCGCAAAGCCAATATGACTCTCTGAAAGGACAGGCAACTGACTATAACTATACTAAGATCTTAATCCTAACAAATTAGGCAAATGTCTTGTTCTTACCATTATATTGATTCGGTGTAATAGTGCGAGGCGTTGAATCTTGCGATGAGCACGTTGTATTCCCCTTGGAATTACAATTTGTCGAAATTGAATCAAAACTTTGCGTCATTATCGAATCGTTTTTGATATTCTCAATGAGTGACGTTGTCATTTGCATCAGGTGACTAGCATTTGACACTAAATTCAATGAATACAAAAAACAATAATTTAAACTCAAATAAAAGACAATAAACAAAAACAAAAACACACCGCACAGACAACCAACACAACTTACTTTGTTCATTTGAAATGATTGAAGAGTTTGATGTGTTGCCATGATAGCTGCTTGCCATTGAATCTGGTGATCCTTGTCGGCCAGTTAATCTTGAAACTACACAAAAATGAGAAATCGAAATGACTTACATAAATATTAGGTCTGTTTCTAAAAGGCTTACATCTTGGTGATTGTATTCGACTGGCTGGTTTCTTCCTCCCCGATGATGGTGAATTATTTCCCGATGTTGTTGAATTCTCTGAGATCTCTTCTTGTAGTTGCCTTTGGTGTTGCTGTGCTTTGCTAAGGATCAATCGTAGTTTTCTTTCATTTTCACTTTCCAATGCTTTGCCTAACATTGGACACACTGTGCTTAGGTATTTCCCAAGAGAAGCTTGTTCACCCAATCGAAATTGCCTCCCTCGTCCTTGACTATAAAGCCATTCAGCTTTGAGACTACGAAAAATCAGGTCATACTCAAGAGTCTTCAATATTTAAAAAAACGAAATCACCTTTCAATCGGATCAACCATAAAGCCATCGATAACTTTGACGCTCATGCACCAGTTTAGAACAAAAGGTCGGTGATTGAAACCACTGGAAAAAAAATTACCTATCATTTTGTGCAAATTCAAGACTGGAAATTGAACTTACTCTTGTCCAGAAGTCATTGAAATACAAGGATTCTCATTGACTGTGATGCTATGGAGATTACACAGATTCGAAAGAGTACAGATCTCGTTAAGATCACTTATATTGTTTTTGGCGAGTGATAGAACTTCGATGGATGTAGGTAGATATTTATCGCACTGGCGAAGATGTGTCAGACGGTTTCCATGAAGATACAACTCCTAAAAAAATTTAGGGATAACGTTGTCATTATTTTTATTGCAACTGACAACTCAAAAACTAAGAAACTACGGTTAAAAAAAAACATCTACAAAAAGAAAGAAAAGTTGTAAACTACAAAGCAAGCAAAACAAAAGAAAATCATTATTTTTTTTAATAACTTTTCTTACTTTCAGACATTTTAAAAATGATATATCTGAAATGCTTCCGATACTATTCTCCGATAAATTTAGATATTCTAATTTTATGTTAGTATTTAAATGTTCAATCGTTTTAATATTATTGCCTTCGAGGTTCAAATGCCGCAAATGGATGAGTTCCTTTAAGCCTTCGATTGTGAGTATGCCATTGAAGGAGAGATTTAATTCACGCAAACAATGTAAACGACACACGCCATACATTCGTAAGAGTTGATTCTTACTCAAGGATAACTAGAACAACAACAAAAAAGAATTAGGGACTTTTTTTTTTTGGTATAAAAAAGTTTAGTAACTTACAGTTTCAATTTTAAGATATGAATCGATGTTATCGATTTTTTGTAATTCGTTTTCATCCAAAATAAGTATTCGTACATTTTGTGCATCTTCTTGTTTGGGAACTTTTTTCAAGGATCTCTTGGAGAGATCCAAGCAAATGCGGTCGGATTCTTCTTCGCCTGTAAGAAATAATAAGAAAGCGTTGAGATAAAGGGGGCATAATATTTTTAGGCACTCTTTGAGCATGTGTTTAATGAATTTGAGTGAGGATGATGGTTCGATTACTTTTGCTCCAAGGACATCTTTGTCTTTATTTCTGGGAAACGGAATGTTCTTTCCCTCCTGCAAACTAGATTGGCTTCTAAGATCTCACAGGGTTGAGCGTTGTTGTCCATACGCCTTTCGTACATTTGCAGTATGATTCTCCTAACGAACATTTTGATAGGGAGTTGTCCTTTTAGTTAAAAAAAAAGGGATCCTTCAAAGTTTTTGTTGGCAATCATAATATTTTGATGTTGCATAGGGTAGCAGCAAGATCCTTCTTTGCATTTCCGTTCACCGCAACTTACGTAAGCTGTGGCCACGTTGTTTTAAGTTTTCCAACGCGTCTATTATCTTGAGGTTTCTATTTTAAGGCTTGTTTCGCTATGTAGTAGCTAGGCTTTCCAGTTTATGGCCTATTCCGTTGTTAACGATTCCCCAGTTAACGTTCGAATTCGCTTGCTGCCCACAAACTGCAGCCTGCCGAGATATTTTTATTGGATTCGAGGAGTTTTACCTTGCAGCGTCATTTAATATAGCTGGACGAGTTTGTCGAGGAAGCAATTTAAGACAAGGATTCATTGAAACCTGTCTTCGATGAATATGTTGTGTGTGTCAGCATCTCTTGTGATTGATGGATTACCTACCAGCTACCAGGCTCATTGAATATGGCCGAAAAGCTCTTGTAAGCTATGTTTGGAACTCCTCTATAGCTGGTGCAGAAAATAGGACTGCCTTTCTCGAGGACTGGACACAGGCTACAGGCGTCCATCTGGGGATGTTTTCAATTTTTCAATAGGTGAAAAAAGCTCTCTTTAATATCGTTTCCAGCACTTTTCTTAACTAGCCAGCTTTCTTATTGAATTAAAGATAGGTTGTTCCAAGCATAAGAAGTCAAATTATGGTGGCTTGCGTAAGACTGTCTGGATATGATTCTATGAGTGTGTCCTTATTCGGGCGAAGTCAGTTACTGGTTGACTTTGTATGTTTGACAATGTTTATTGTGAGGGATGCCTAATAAAGTCGCACGCAGTCTTAAAGGCTATTGTCCTGAACCTTAAGGCTATTGAAGGTAGGCAAAATTATTCAATTAACTGGCATAGTTTCACGATTTTGTGTTTTTTTTTATCTACAAATTGGTATCAAGAATAGTTTTTGAGGGAGTAAAAGTCAAAGGTTTCAACCAAGAAGGCATTTAACTTCCTTTTCCAGGCAACATTAATCAGGCGTTTAAATGTGTAATACCTAAACCCTGGGTGCATATTATAGAAGCCACTTGATAGAAGACTTTTTAAATAACTTCAAGAAGCCCTACGGACTACAATACTCTAGCAGTATTGACAAAAAGGTTCATAAATCGACGACATAGGACACTTCCTAAGACCAAGTGCAAGTATAGCTGACTGACTTGCTTGATTAACCCCAGACATTAGGCCTGAACAAAATGCGTTCTGTATTAAAAGGGTATCGTTTAAAACAAAGCCCACAACGATATACAAATCGGACAACGAAAACTGTTCCCAATATAAGTTTTATTGATTATTTTTCTTTCATAATTAGTTTACACAAAAGTTATTAGATTGCCAGTTCGATTAGGATTTGAATTGGAAAAGTTCATTTGGACTCTTATATAAACCATTGACTTGCTGGAGTTTACATTCAAAAGAGAAAGTCAATTGTTTCAAATAAAGCCAAGTGCTTTACAAATGTATACCAAAGGACTTCTTGTTTCCTTGTCTAGACATTAAAATTGCATAACAATCCGCCACCGACACATTCCAAAGCACTCTCTACAGGACATGGATAGACAACAGTAACAGACACTTTATACAGTTGATTGCTCAATTCAATTAGCAGGATGTACCTACCTACATAATTATCTACTTGTCACTTTCGTGGACAAGTGTAATATTTTCCATTGTCCTTACATTTCACCTTTACTTTACTGAGTATATTTTTCAAGCATCCTTGAGACATGTCATCAAGTAGTAAGGGAGTAAACAAAAAATTGCATTCATTAAAAATTCAACCAATTGCGTGAATGAAGTTTTTTTCTTTTTGATATTTTCATTTCCTCAAATGCAACTTTATGCGATATTGATTTGGTTAACACCCTTTTTTTTTTAAATATTTTCTGTTAAATATTTAAACTTACTCATTTTGTTTCGTTTTTAATTTTTCAAGCACTGTAGAAAAATCAATTTACATCACAGTGTGGTGGTTTAGAATTTTTCATTCTCTCATTTCTCAACGAAATTCTCTTCTTTTACAAGATATTTTGATTTAATTAGATGGTGAATTGGCCATTATGTTGTAAACATTGTTTGTTTATATTAATTATTAACTATTTATATAAGAAAACTTAAATTTTTATTTGAAACAAAATTTACTTCGTCCGAAATCTATCAACGATTGATTTTTCCCCTTCCATAATCCATAACAGAAAATTTTAAATGTCAAAATGATGTGCGGTTTCTGTTATACTGTCTGTTATACTGGAAATGTGTTATATTATTACGATGCAAGGGTGAAAGTCTTTGATTGGTATAGAGGTTTGTGTCTACGGAACTGGGGCTTAAATGGAAGCATACAGGCGACGATTTAGTTTTAGAATTCGAATTGTATTCAATACTACGTTTTGGGTAATTTCGTAGCAAATTTCCAAATTCGACTCCATTTCCCATACAAAATCAAATTTCGAATTTTTTAGTTGGATGAAATTGAGGTTGAAAATTATGTAAAACCAAATCAAACGCAACCAAAATGAAAGTAATTGAACAAATATTTTCCAAAATGTCAATTTGGAAACAAAATTCAAGTCAACGTCAAAAATAAACAAAACAAAACAACATTATCTATCAAAGTTTATATGATTGGTAAATTTTAGAGTATAGCAGCTTGCGTGCCAGTAATTTGCACAGCTGGCAGATGGTAGAAACACAAATGGAATGATTTTTAAATACAAAATTAAATGAGTGAAAGGTCTCGATTCAATCGATATTCATCAACAGTTAGGGCCAGTTGTACAATCGTGGTTCATGCTCAGATTAAAATTTAAAAAAGATTTACCTCAGTTCCTGTGGACATAATTTAAGTTTAGACTGTGGTTCAAGAGTAGCTCAAGAGTTAACCCTCTGATTTCCGTAGATTAAATAAAGTTGACCCACGGATCAATAATTTAAAAACGACGTTCAGTGCGGAGCCACTAATGTACTGGTACCACAAGTGCAACTTCTAATTTCACCCCATACACCGCCTAGATGCCAATTTCCCTAGTTTAGGTAAGGTTTCATGAGATTTTGATTCTTGAGCCGCATCATTCCTCAAATGGATCCATCGTTCATCCCAGTATTAGGTAAATAATTTAGGAAATATCTACAGGAGAGGAATATACTGCACCATCATATAACATCTGAGCTCGGGATGATATAATGAGTGTTCTTTATTGGCTTGTTCTAAACACCGCAAAGTTCATGGAAGAATTTTCTGAGGTCTGCATTTCTGGTTTGTGCCAAGATAGGACAATCTCATAAAAAATAATTGTAAATTAGCCTGCTCCATTGATTTGAGACCATGTACAAAAGTCAGAAATGTGCTGATGTGGATTTCCAGTTCCCATTGATATGTGACCTGTTGGGATTCCAATAGGGACCTGCTCAGCTTGAGTCTTCTGAATATTTCTTTGACAGATCCTACCAAAATGCTTACCAACTGTCGTGTGCCGATTTCAGTTTCAGTGATGAACCAAATCATATCGCAGAATGTCTTAGGACCCAGCGAAAAGGGTAACTAAGAACTAAGTTAGTTGCTTAGGAGGCCTTAACTCTTTGTTCTATTTTTGACTTTTAAAAAAGATGGCTTTGGTGGCCACTTGGCTCTGTTTGAAGATATCAATGTTTTTAGGGATACCACGTCAAAAACTATCCGACAGTTTTTAAGCACACAATAGACTGACGACGTTGCATGAATGTTCCTTTTGGAATGAATCATTAGCACGCATTTTCAAAATTTTAGAAAAAATAAACTTCAAAATAGTTTCGTGGACAGAAAAAAAGCTTTATGATAAAAATATAAATTTTAAGAAATATGATCGTAAGAAAAACAAAAGTAAACTACGGAACGGTTCCATTTAATTTTTCTTGTATATTAGCCCTGAATGCAATCAACTCTTTGAAGAAACAATTCTCCCGCCATTTTGCCAAGTGTAACTGTCAAAAAGAGCAAAAAAGCACAACAGAAAAAGAAATAAAAAGATAACAAGAAGAATTTGCGGAAAATTGCAACCGCATACAACGAAGAACGAAGAACAGCCGATAACCGGACAAACAAAATTGGTTCTGCCAAAATAAGTTTACATCTTGTCTCTTCTGAAATAAAATCTTTTAAAAAATGGCCTTTGAACCACGTTTCCCAGTCAATGGCTCGATGCTACGCAATTTTATCGGCAAAAATGTCAGCATATTCGTGAAAATCGAATCGGAAAGCAATAGTTTAACTATCACTGCCAAGACCACCGATGACCAGGATGTGCGAATCACTTTGCCAGAGCCAATTACTGCTAGATCATCGGACTGGATCGAGATCATTGGCACGCCAGCTGGATCTGATACTATTCGTGCAAGGGAGGTAAGCTAAATTATTAATTTATGCCCATTTGCCCATATTACGGAGAAAGACGAGCTTTATATGGGATCACAACGCGACCATGATTGTGGTCGTTGTCACCCATAAAAGGATTATGTTTGTATTGTACAATGGAATGTAAATTTTCCAGGTAATCCTGTTTGGCGGCAATCAAGATCTTGATGTTGAAGGCTATAACATGATGGTGCAATTTTGGAACCACAGCAAAGATGTCTTTAGACAAGGATAGTTCCTGAGGATACTACACTATAATTTTTGTTTTGCCAAGTTTTCTTTTTTTTAATTTCAAGTCAAAATTTCTAGTTTGTACATGGATTCTTGCGGTATTTCTTGTTAATGCCAGAGGCTCTTAATTAATAAATAGTTTAAATAGAATTGGGTGCTTCAAAAGACTCCTTTTTTTTCAATTCCAGACATTTTCATTTGCTAAATTTGTGCGTATATGATTAATTTCTTAAAATATAGAGCATCCAACTAAAAAAAAATATCTTAAGCATTTTTATTATTCCTCATCGGAGGAGGTTCCATCTTCATCGGAGTCGCTATCACTCTCCTGCGGCCGATTGAGATTTCGCACCACAAAAGTATCAGCATCCTCTTCGTCTGGATGTTCTTCAGAGTGTTCGCGCTTCTTTGTGAATTTCTTGGGCCAAATGCCGGCTTTTGTGTATTCCCTAACATGGTCGGAAGTTAGGACTTTACAAATCTCTGCCTTGACTTTGTCGCCTTCTTCGATAGGTTCAACCAAAACGAAATCTCCCCGTTTTACCCAAACGTTCTTGCGAAACTTGGTCGGCATCGAGACCAAGAATGTTTCGCTATCATCAGAACCTTCGGCTTCGAGGAGATTATTACCTCGACTGCCTGTGACGCGGACAATATTTTGATTCTCCTTTGGCAGCTCGAAGTCATCGTCCATCATTTCTTTCATGACATGTTTGTTACGGGTAACACGAGACATGATTTGAAAACAAGATCCTGTAGGTAGAATACAAATTAAATTAATATTGAACAAAATGAATGGACTTTGGCTTTACCTTATTCCTTCACGAGATTAGTAAGTTTGTAATTGAAAATGTATAAAATGAGACGCTGAAATTTTTAAAATGCACTTAAAAATGGAAAAATTGGAAATTGGCAGCACGAAAGCCACGGACGAAATAGGAAAAGTTGTATTTTTTTTATTTTTAGCACGTTTATCCAGGAATTTGACGTTTTCAGCTGTTGTTTTTTTTATTATGATGAGTGAATGTAGTAGATGAAAGATAATCTATTACCAAGTTAATGAAGGCGTTCAGCAATTCTTAACTACAAAAAAGCAATATTTAAGGTTCCAGGTTCAGAAAACAGATGTCGCACCAAAACAAGTGAAGAAAAATTCAAAAAAAAAATTTAAACAACGATTGAAGGAACCTTGAAAACTCGACGATACTACACTCTTTTCAAAAACCGTACTTGAACTGTTTATACCCTATTCCATAAAATGGGTATATTGTTTTTGGTTTGGAATTTGTAACATAGAGATATAATACCGTTAGGAATAGAAAAGTATATATATTCTGACTCAGAATCAAAAGCCTAGTCAATTTAGCCATGTCCGTCCGTCCGTCCGTCCGTAATAATACTCTCTAGAGGTCGCAATTTTCGAGTTAGAAAGCTGAAATTGGGTATACAGGGTGATTCACGAGCGTTGTGAAAAAAAGCTAGAGCGTGTAGGTTGAGTTGAGACAAGAAAAAAATCGTATGGAAGGGAAGGGTCTATTCGCCCCCGTTTAGCCGGGAGGGCCAATTTTCTGAAAAATTGAGTTATTTTGTAAAAAAAATATTAAAAATCAACGGTTTCGTTTACAACACCGTGTTATACCTTTTTGGAAAACCAAAAACTTCTTCTTTCATTTCGTTTTTAAATTAAATTGTTTTAACGAATAATTTAAGAAACATAAATTTTCAAACTCAAAATTTTGAAAAAAAAATTTGAAAAAATAATTTTAAAACTAATTTTTTTCAAAATTTTACGTAATTAAGTATAATTTTTGTTCTCAGAATTCAACGCTCCCATTAATCTTTAATCCAACACTGAAAACCGTATGGCTCTAAGACTTTTTGTTGCCAAGGTATTCAAAAATAACCGAACCTACTTCTGTGTGAAATAAAAAAATTGATTTTGGGTGTGGCTGACGCCCACTTTACACTAGAAACTTAGAAAATTGTTTTTGCAAATAAATGGTACTTATAATGAATCTGCAAGCAAAAATTTTGCGTCTCTTAGTAGAAACTAAATCGTTTGTGTATGAAAAGAAATTTTTTGAATTTTGGGAGTGGCTTTCGCCAACTTTTCATGAAAGAACGCAAAACGTAGTTTAAAAAATTTAAGGTACCACCAATATTCAATTTAAACCTTTTTCTCTTCAATTCGTTTTATGAAAAATATAACTCTACATTTTCTTGTGTACATTTTTTCAATACGCCTACTTTTAAAGGCGTGATGTTGATAAAATACCTTTGTTCAGGTTAGATCGTTTAAAAACTACTCGATTCAGCTGTAGTTTTACACATATGCCTAAATACTGACTTATGTATGATTAAAGCTCAGTTTGTGCTTCAAATTTTTAAGACACGCCCACTTTTAATGGGCGTTTCCGTAAAAAGTCGTAATATGCATTTTTTTATGTTTTTTAACTATCGGTCGCAGTTTTAAAGTAAGAAGATGAAGACTTCGGTTTGTATACCTTGGTTATGTAGGAGAGTAACCGCTATTTCCGTTCAAAATCTAATTTTAATTTAAGTTTTGTCTGGTTTTGTTCAAATCGATCTGCGAGCTTAAAAATTGAATGTTACTGAGTTCATAGTAATTGCCCTGGCAATAAAAAGTCTCAACTTTGGGCGTGGCTTACGCCTTTTTTTATTGCTCGAGCAGTTATTGAAGAAACATTAGCAACACAACATTAATATTATTTAATTTTCCTGTCTGCTAAAGAAGAATTATTTCCAATACATTAATGAATTTTGGCGGACCGAAGTTCTCCGGTTCAGGTATAGTTGAGAATAAGAATAAGTACCCAAGAGCTCTTTTATATAGTGTAAAAAGGAGCATCTTAAACTCAGTTCTATTTTAAATTTAGTGACAGCTAAATGGAGTATAAATAAATGAACAGTAAGTGACTCTGAGTGAGGTTAAATACAGAAATACAGTTTGAATTTAAATTGTCAGTTTGAATAAAAGTAGAGAGTTTTATACTACTCATTTCGAAATAAGAAGAATGAGAAAGAAATTAGCGAACTCAAATGACAACACTTTTGTCATTTGAGTTCGCTAATTTCTTTCTCATTCTTTCTTGTTTTGTTTTCTACTGCCTTTACCTTGGATTTTGTTTCCAAATTGACATTTTATAAAATATCTGTTCAATGGAAGTTCAACTTATTTCAATTTAGGTGCGTTCGATTTGTCTTTACGTAATTTGCTGCCTAATTTTGCCCAAATGAGATAATTTCGGAATGAGAAAATTTCGAAATGAAATTTTTGTATGGGAAATAAGGTGATTTGGAATGTGATTTGGAAATTTGCTACGAAATTACCTCATTTGCCCTAATGAAAACGTAGCATAAATAAAAAAAATCGAACCCAGCGCTAAGGAAACTAACTAAACTAACTAACCTTACCTATTAACCAAATTTAAATCCCAACGAAAACAACCCATGATGATTTTTATTTTGTATATTTATTTTAATATAATTCTATTTACAAACCTTATTAACAATTTATTATAAATAACATGTAACTAGCTAACTAAATGAATTTATGCTCTGCGTCTACCACAAAAAATCTACTATCTAATTAGATAGACAACAAATTAATAATTTATAAATCAAAACGAAAAATATTTTTATATTCAGTCTACTTTTTTAGGCGATTCATCAATCGGTCCTTCAATCCGCCAGGTCTAAGTTTAATTACTTTTTTGGATGTTGGTCCTGCGATATGTTTCTCTTTTGATTTTTTCAACCTAAACAAAATGTGAATTAAAATTTTCATTCAGGTAGAATTAAAAAATAAAATTACAATTCATTCCAAAGATATGCAGTTTCCTTCTTCCAAATGTCTTTGAAATCATTTGTGAAATTTGTCCAATATTCAAAGAACTGTCCCGGTGTGCAGTTTTCCAAAGTTCCCGACTTCGGAATGAAATGATAGAATCGCATTGTCTCGATAAATAATTCACGACATTCCTCTAAGCGATTTTGTAGCTTGTCGACTTTTTTTTCAGCAGCTTCGATAAAATCTTCCATTTTTTCTTTAAACGGCTGAAGATTGTCCTCACTGGATTTAAGGATGACTTCTTGTGATGTTTTTTTACAAGCTAGAAAGAGAGAAAAGTTTTGATATAAGTTTCCTTATATGTCAACTGTGAAAGCTCATTTCATATTCATGTTGACGTTTAAACTGTCATATTCTGTAACATATTTTTTTGACATAAGTGTGTTATAATAATTTTATATTATAACACTTATATATATTGTATAACACTGAGATGCCACCTTTTTCATAAGCAAACACATCATGAACAACAAGTCTCGACATTTGTACTTTTGGATTTACTTGCGCCAATTAATTCATACATGTGTAAGCTCGCCATAACTCACAGTCACTTAAGCCCTAACCTTACTTTTCAAACTGCAAAATAAAAAACAAACTAACCTGTTAGCTTTTCATTGAGCTTGATAACCTGAAGTTTGACTTCATCAAAGTCTACCTGCACAGCCCTCTCAATATCCGCTGGCTCTGGTATTGGCAACAACAGCTCTGGCAATGCTACACCATCCTTTCTCCGTCGACTTATATAAGTTTGAACAATAAAATGCAACAAAGTCGTTTTGGAGTCCTTTGATTTGACATCTTTAAGTTTTCCTAAAATTTCCAACGTAAATCCATC
The DNA here is from genome assembly GCA_916050605.2 of Platycheirus albimanus. Classification (NCBI taxonomy): domain Eukaryota; kingdom Metazoa; phylum Arthropoda; class Insecta; order Diptera; family Syrphidae; genus Platycheirus; species Platycheirus albimanus. The sequence continues at coordinate 12,977,872 of OU696698.1, read as the reverse complement.
TGCTTGACCTCTGGTACGATTTCCACCATTCATATAATTGCCAAGTGTCAGAATAATTGAGAAGACCAGTTTCAAGTCCTCACATTCCATCAAAAGCTGTGACAGCTGCTTCACTACTTCCAGTTTTCTCGATATCAATGTTGCAGCTTCATCGAACTCCGCCTGGAAAACGATGCATGAAATACGCTCCGCTGAGAATGAGATTTGTGCGATTTTCAAAAGAAACTGCTCTGGTGAATCGAGCGGGATTTCACCTTGAGCAGCATCTTTTATCATTTCCAACTCTTGATTGGTAGCTTTGATTTCCATTATATGCTGAAGAACTTCCAAGCTCACAACAGAAGTGTCAACATGATAGATTGCTTGTTCAATCTCACAAATGTCAAAATGTAAGCTACGAGCAAAAATGCCGACATTTTGTGAACGTTTGCTGTCAAGAACTTTGACAGTCTTAACTATGGACTTGGCCTTTTCCAACTTGACTTTGGGAACTATAGCTTGTCTTGAGAATAACTCAGTGAACTCATCGATATTGTCGAGTTTTGTTTCATCAATTTCTTGCCACAACTCTTTGAGATCGGTTTTGGTTTGAGCGCCATCTGTAACTTCTTCTGCTGCTGCTGCTTTAACTGGGTTCGGTGCTACAATTCGGGTCCAGTAGAGAGGCTTCATAGCCTTAGGAGGATTGACGGCATTTTTTCGAAGAGCTAGAAGACATACAAAAAAGTAGTTATGTTTGGCAGAACAACAAAACACAAATATTTACTCACTGCTAGTTTGAAACCATCCAGAAGGTGGCGCTGGAAATGGAGTTGGAGTTGACGTGCCAGGAGTTTTTGGCACACCTGATGGAGGCGGTGGTGGTGGTGTAGAATGTGTATTTAAGTGAAGACCAGGTGGTGGAGGGGGAGGTGGTTGCCCTCCTGGAGGTGGTGGAGGAGGCGGAGCAGGTGCACCGCTACCTGGAGGAGGTGGCGGTGGTGGTGCTGCACCAAATATTGGTAGAGGTGGTGGGGGAGGAGGGGCTGGCCCACCACGACCTGGCATTGGTGGGGGAGGTGGTGGTGGAGGTCCTGCTCCTAAGCCCGGCATCGGCGGCGGTGGTGGTGGAGGAGGTGGTGGAGGACCAGCACTTGACAAGATCGGCGGAGGAGGTGGAGGTGGGGGTGGGGGTGGAGGAACGTACGGCGGTGGAACTTTAGGAATGGCCACCTCTGTTTCATTGAAGCTGGTTTGCACGTACTGGTCGACACTGGTTTTTGCTGGTTGGCTCTCGGAGCGACACCTCTGACAAAGATTGCACTGGGCTTCATCCGAAGTTGACCCACTTTCTTCTTTCCGCTTCTCATTGTTTGAGACATCTTTTGCATCCTTTTCATAGACCGTTACCTCTGTCGCATTCAGCAAATCACTAAGTGGAAGACATCTTTTTGATTTTGTTCGTGGAGGAATATGTTGCTGGACAAGTAACTCATTCACAACACCATGGACTTCATTCAAACTGTTGCAGTTGAGGATGGCTTTTCGCAGTTCCGTAGTCATCACTTCAATCGGGCTGTCAACTTGAATTCCCTTCGGAACTCTCATCATGCTACTCGCCGGAGTACTACAATAAGGCCAAGCTGTTTCCTTATCAAGTTTCCTTGGTGTCATCGGAAGAGAAGCAGTTGGTAGCTCCGTATGCCGCCATTGATACATTCGAAATGGCTGTAATAATATTAATTGAAAGACACAAATTAAATCAACTCCTCCGTACAAAGTAAGCAAGACTAATGAAGTCTTGGAAATCTTAAGCGATTGAATTTATAGATTTGATATTGAATGCATGAGCGAGCGCACCGAATGCCAAGCAATATGCATCCAACAGATGAAGCATGGAAGTAATGCGATACTATGTTTAGATTTTATTTTTTAAATGACTTCGACCTAAATTAATTATATATTTTACTGATAAGAAATTGAGATGATAATTTTGCTCTTTTAAGTGGAATCAGGTTGAACTTATGAGATGATTGTTTTTCTATTTCTTTTTTTTAAATTATAACAAATCGTTTATTCAGTTTGACAGCTGTTTTTAGCAAATTCATTGATGCAGTAACCCAGACGTAATTAGATTTGTTCCAATCATTTATCTATTCAATTAAATATTTACGAGAGGTAATAGATTTATAGTTTTGTAATGAAATTAATAATGTTGATAAGGATGAGAAGTAGAACTATACATAATTATATGCACGATTGGTCGAACAAATTTTATTTAGAAATACTTGAGGTTTGTGAGGTGGACATTAAGGCCACACTGATGGGATCACCCTAAAGTTGTCGTTGAAAAACTGGAATCAGTCCTAGCGAGAACTTTTTTCCTGTCCCAAAGCAGAGTTTTCAGGATTTTATTGGGGTGACGATGGTAATAAATGACACTTTGGCGCATGGTCTTGAACTGATTTTCTCAGAGTAGGGACCAAACTTACAAAAACTGACATAGAGTGTCCCGCTAATGCACAATGTAGATTCAAAGGGTACAAATAAAAATAAACTGTTGGCACATCAGCTCCAAGCGGGGCCGGGGCATGTGAATTACACTGTCAATCATTTCTGTGTGTGCGTTGATATTCTGCAGGAATGGAAGGGACCTACAATTTAGAAGCGCTTTCCATGACATTAATTACTCGTGGAGGATTTTACACTTTATCGCAAGAGGCATACCCCGATCCCGAAACAAAAGTAATTTTGATGGAATCAGGAAACCATTTTTAGGCATTGATACAAAATCTAAGTAGGTTGGTACCTGAGCCTTTTAGCTTAAGCCTAGATAGTTCGTCTAATCCCTTGAACTTCTTTCGAGGAATTTGCTTTTTAAGTGGCAGAGTGCTGGAAATCAGAGACAGAAAAAGTCTGAAGTCTCCAGTCCAGATCTTAGTTGCGACATCATCTACACAAGTCGTTCGTGTTGTTCCTGGTCAGTATGATCATGGAGGAACTAAGCGATTTATTGTTCCAGCTACAGAATCTTCTTGGTTTTTGTTTTGTTGTGGACAATAGTTTCATCACTCGTTTGCTGCAGTATGCTGCAATTACGGCGCTCTAAGGTGTTTGGCCTTTTGCCTTGTTCAAGAAAAGAATAAGATATCATCTTCTTTTCAAAACTTCAGTTGCAGTTCCATGTCTAACAGCTTTGAGTTTGAGTTTAGACACGAATATAAAAATCTGAGGGTACTGTCGTCGGCAAAGCAATTTAGTGGATTAGATGTCTTGGACAGAAGATTCTTTATAAAGGTAATGAAGAGAGTATAGGAGTAAGAACACAACCTTGGGGCACACCAGAATTTATTGTTTGGACATTAGAAACACGTGCTTTTGAAATATAAAGCGCAATAATCTTTCTTCCTCCAGAACAATGTAATAGTTTGTTCAACTGTTCGTTGAGATAAAATAGAGGTACATATAACCGTTTATCACCAGTGTATGTAACTATAACAGCGAGAAGTTTACCTACGTTCGTGAAGGATTTTCCGTATCTTAAGATAAAGCCTTTTTCAATTGGTGCGGGTAGATTTTGGCGGACAGTGAGGGCCATGTTGTTCTGGTGACATCTGTCAAAGCTGTTGGTTATTATTCAGTTATAGATGTCAAATCACCATTTCAAGTTACAAGATCGAACATCCAAAGGATAAGACTTAATTGTTGGTAAGTGCAAACCTTTCGAGCGTTGAACCCATTTTAATGTACAGGTAGTGGCCCTTCACAGTCGAATTTGAGACGAAAATGAATCATCCAACATTAGTTTGGAATTCCGGACCATGTTATCTCTCGAAGAGGTGATTACAATTGGCCACAGAGATCTTGTGACTTAACACCTTGTGACTTCTTCGTTTGGAACAACGTGAAAGATAAAGTCTACGCCAACAGCCTAGCGTCGATTCAAGACCTCAAAGATGGAATTCGTGAAGCTATTGAGGGTATAGAGCAGCCACTTTGCGATTTGGTGCTGGAAAATTTCATGAAAAGGATATTGTTATGTAAGAGTAGCCGAGATTGCCATTTGGCTCTTCACATTGAAAGAAACATCCGATCATTTATCTCAGAAAATGCCATTTTTCTTTGAATATCAAAATAACACCTCTTATTGGAAAACCCTTTATGAGGCAACACAAAACAACACGTCAAAAATTAACTCTTTAGTGCGGTTTTTGAGCCAGCCAATTGCGCCATTAGTTCGAATTTGTTTGAAAATAATTTTGGTGAGGTGGTCACCGTCAGTAATGGAGAGAGCTACCAGAACGATGATAAACAATTTCTCATGGCCCAAATTGAACCATATATGGACCTAGAGGACGTGTGGTTCCAGGAGAACGGACGATGCTACTTGCCGCAGCAGCTAACGTCACGATATACTACATCTCCATCTATAAGCCCTTATTAATAAGAACCCTAACTATAAATCTTTTCTATTGGCCGTTTCAAAAGAAACTCCATGGTCCATGCATTATAATAATCCTAGTTACAATCGTTGCAAAGTTAATCCGGAAATCCTTATATTGTCTACCCAACTTGTATAATAAAAACTAAGCTTGGATTAAACTTTGTCTACAAAACAACATAATAAACCAACATCACCTTCCAAAACAAAAATGGATAGTTTCTTTAGAATCCTTGCAAAACTAACAATCAAACGATTTACAGTCTCCCATATGCTGCTCAATTCCAAATCCCCTTCTCTAGCATACGTGTGCAGTGCAAACAAAAAAATCTTCCAGGTTCCAGGATATACCTAAATGCATAACTTCTCAACTCCTCCGGTATCGATTAAAGTGAAATCAATTGAAAATCTTTCTTCATACGAAAAGCGATTATAGTTGTTCAATTTTTGTTTTATTCCATAAATTGAAATCGATTCTCTGTCATAAGGACCTTTTTTGTAATATCAAACAGGACAAACTCCTAAGTGGCTTGGATTTTTATTTACAAAATAAAATAACATCCCCTTGGATTTGCACCCACTATCAAGATGGGATGGTGAAGTTGATGTCGTCGTCGTTGAGTCAAGTCAAGCCGAGACTGCATATATCCGATATCCGTACGTATACGTTGGTAACTCTTCCCGATCGCAGTTCAGCTGCAAGTGCATCAAGAGGACTCCTCAACTTCCAACAAACCAACAACACCCACAATGACATTGAGTGGTTGTTGCTCTTACACTCTGTTTTCCAGCTTTGCAGTGCAATCCAAGAAAATGAAGTTTTAGCAGTTTTCCTCGAATTGGAAAACTTTAAAGTGAAACTAAATCTCGGCGAACAAACAAAACAAAAACTAAAACTTAAAAAAAAAAAACAGTAAAAAAAAAAAATTAAGGAAAATCTTCTCGACTTGGGAGACGATGATGCGTTGAAAAAAAAAAAGAATTCTTTCGTTGAAGTTTTAAACTTTAGAGATTTAGGTTGAGCTTAGGCGACTTTGTTTGGAAGCGCTTGCAATGAAACCGAACCATTTACACTACACAAACGCCGTCGGTTGGCGCGGCGCGGCGTCGGTGTCGGTGTCGGCGTCGGTCGTTTGGTCGTCGTTATGGGATTGGAGGCTGCTCCATATCACACAGTGCATCGCAGAGATATCACTCCAACGAACGGTTATATGGTCACCATTATCGTCCCTTATTTACAGTGTCTCGTTGTTGTCATCATCATGGTGGTGGTCTTAGTCGATTGCCCTGGAGCAATTTCAGGAACAAGTTTTCTCGGATAATTCTTTCGTCTGTCGCTTTGACGTTCGTTGGTTTTGTCATCATAGTCATCCTTGTCGACCGTAAAGCAGAGAATGCACACGCGTTATTCTCGGGTTTGTTGTTTCTTTCGGTTACAAAGTTGATTCTTCAAGCCTTTTTTGGATGGAGTCGGAATAAAAAGGACAATGATTGTGGGATGCCCGTTTCTCCGGTGTTTGGGAAGCGTATTATCCTGCCAAAGCATAGTAGGTATACGAGTATCAGTATGGATGACATTTGAGTTTGAGTTAAATTGAGCGTTTCAGATTGAAGTTGTGCGACTACTGACACGATTCCTGTTTAAAGGACATGTAATGCGAGGAAATGGAAAACTTTGTTAGACATTTTAGTTTTGTTTTGTAAACTGAGTGAGAGCGGCGATGGGTTTTATCTTTCAAAAAGACAAAAAATGGAAGTTTGTATATTTGTTCAATTTGTTTTGGCAGATAGGTACAACGTCTGTGGCCAAAAAGCATATATGACTTTGTCGTCCAAGTATAGAGGGGGGTTTGGGGGAAGCAGCTGGAAAACTGATAAAAAGTGTTTTCAAACTTTTTGAAACTTTAATCAACTGTGTTGTTCTTTGAGACACAAGACCATAACGCTTGTCTTTACTTTCTTAAGTTGAAAAGACTTGAAAAAACCTTCTATTTCCTGCAGACTTCTTTTAACGAATAAAATCATGAACCTATATGTGTAATGTTCTTGCTCAGATTACTGAAAAGAAACCCTCAACACAGAAAACATTGATAAACAGTACAAAATTGTTTTAAACGTCAAATATAATCAGTTTTCCAAAATCAAACAAATTTAAATCGCTAGCAATTCGGAGAACAACCCCATTAAGGAAGCACTCTATATTCACAATCAATCCCTTGTTCCAGTTATTCTCTTTGATCAATTATATCTCACTTAAGGGATATAATGGCATAAGATGGAAGATGCATCCCATTCAAACATATATGTAGCCTCAAATCAGACAGACAAATCCTATTATACTTTCCCTTTGTTTCGAATCGATTGTGTTTGGATTACAGTTTTTGAAGGTTGTTAAAGACAAATTCATGCGATGTCATTTAAACACCAACGCAGAGGCTGCCATTTTTATGAACGTTTTAAAAGAGAGTTTATAACAGAAAAACGGTATAACACTTTTTGCAGCAGAAGTGTTTAGGGGCCAGTTATAGCGATACGGAAAACCAAGCCGAAAAAAAATTTCAAATGCAAATGCTAGACTGATCGATGGCAACCAACTCAGAGAATTTATTTTGCAAATAAAATTTTGAATTGAACTTGTACTTTTTGTTAAAAATGTATTTAATCATTTTTCTGTTATACGTATAAAAGAAAAATAAAAAATTACATTTTTAACAAAAAATATTTGTTCGATTAAAATTATTATAAACAAAAAACATTCTCTGCATTGATTGCCATCGATCAGTGTAGCATTTCCATTTGAAATTTTTTTCGGCTTGGTTTTCCGTATCGTTATAACTGGCCCCTTAAGATAAAAAACAGAACAAAATTGTTTTAAACGTCAAATATAAACAGTTTGCCAAAATCAAACAAATTTAAATACATACTCAATACGCACTCTATATTCACAATCAATCCCATGTTCAAGTTATTCTCTTTGATCAATTATATCTCACTTAAGGGATATAATAGCATAAGATGCATTCCATTCAAACATATAATGTAGCCTCAAATCAGACAGACAAATCCTATTATACTTTCCCTTTGTTTCGAATCGATTGTGTTTGGATTACAGTTTTTGAAGGTTGTTAAAGACAAATTCATGCGATGACATTTAAACACCAACGCAGAGGCTGCCATTTTTATAAACGTTTTAAAAGAGATTTTATAACAGAAAAACTGTATAACACTTTTCCTAGTAGATTCGTAGTTTGATCGTTGGATTTCGTGTCGGTCATATATGTGACAAGGCCACATGATACAAAGAAATTATAAGGTATGCTTCAACTCAATACACCAAATCCACCATCTTGGTATTTCTGCGATGTCGAAAGTTTTAAGTAATTTTTTTTTTAGTAAAGACGAAGTTTTAGAACTAAATTTCGAAACAAGTGGTTGTGACGTTACGCAACGAAGTCGGCATACCTTGTGTTTTTGTGTATGATGTTTTTTTTTTATTGATAATGCAGGTGTGGTGCACTTAAGTAGTTGTTAATGTCATAATTATGCATTAATACAATGCGAGCGGTAAGGAGAGAAGAAATGGAAATATAGAAAAGAATGTTGGTACAGTGGATTGAGATTTTAGATTATATTTTCATCACGCCAATATAACGGGTAGGTAGCATCCAGTTGATACTGGAGGAATTTAAAGAAATTACGTCCCAGGCTGTGGTTCGAACCCAAAACTCTAGGTTAGCAAGAACTCTAGGTTTAAAAAAAATCGTTACAAATAAAAGGTATGTTGACTTTGCGTGTCAGAATGACCTTATTTTGTTTTGAGGAAATTAAATACATGTATTTATTTGCGTGTTTTATAGTATGTTTTTGATTCTTTTATATCCTTAATCCTTTGAAATAGTGTTCAGTTAAGAAATGTGTTTTGACGTCATAAGATACCAAGGATTCAGCATACCTGTTATTTCTGATGTGTAACATGAAGACAACTTAATGTTGATTAATTTGAACGACTGCATTGTGGGCATTTCTTTATTGGTAGGTACCTATAGGTTTTTTTTTTTGACAGTTCAAGCGTATGAGGATCTGATTTTCTATACATTCTTCAAGGTTTTCTTTCGGGATCACGCATGGTATTATAAATTGTTCATAACTTCCTGCGGCAAATAAAAGAACCCGCACACCAAAGTTTAAAATACAGAAGGCGCAGTTTGTATGCACCTCCTGTCATTTAGAGTCGTCAATGAGCTGAGCGTATAACAGTAATTACCGTACGTGAGTGGTGAAATTGACGAATGTACACAATCCCATTACGCAAATGATAATGTAAACCTACCACCTTTGTTTCGTTAACCTCCGTTAACTTTGGCAAACACGAACAAGAACCCTTGACGGAGACAACAATTTGACAGTTGTGCTTTTTACTTGCGATTATAGGTACTATAAGGCAAGTTATGCATTCGTCGAAAAAAAAAGTTTTGAGATAACAATCAAACATGACATTACGATGATAGCGAAGACGAAAAAAGATGGTCTAAAAATTCTGTCCGTCTGTATGTCTGTCTGTCTGTATGTATAGAGACCTACAGCCCAAACGGTAGGGGCTAATTGCTTCAAACTTGGTATATAGACTTTTTTAGGTATTGTACAGAGGGGAAATTGAATTTTTTTTTTTAGCTCAAAAAATAACGGTACCTTCCATACAACCGTTACGTTAAAGCTTATTTTTCTCAAAAACGGCTCTAACGATTTCTATTTAAAATAAAATGCACGACTGGGTCGCACGAACTTGCTCTAATGTGTTACAGTGGTTTATGGGCTTGAGATTTTGATAAAAATAAAATTTTCAAAATTCTTAAATAAATACTCAAACTAATTTGAGCTGAAAAAAAAGTACGCCATTTTATTTCTTGGATAAATTTGAATTTATGAGAATAAATTTAGAAAAATCTGTGGAGCGGTTTTTGAGAAAAAAAGTTTTTTTTGAAAAACTTTTTGAAAAAAATTTTCAAAAAAAATTCAAAAACGCCAGTTCATAGGTATTCAGCAAATACATTTATTTAAAAATTTTTAAAAAAAATTTTATGTGCAGTTTTCAAAATATTAATTTTTTAAATTTTTTTTTTTAAAATGCTTTTAAAAATACAAAAAAATATTTTTCAAAAATATTGGTATGCAATACAAATTGAGCTACCTACAGCTATATGTGTGTGAAATTTCGAAAGAATCGGTTGAGTCGTTTTCGAGATAGTCGAAAGCAAAAAAAACGGTCCTATGGAAAGTACCGTTCTTAGCCATTTTTTAAAACTTTTTTTTCAGCCATATGATTGGTCGTACCTAAAAAGCAACACTGATTTTTTTAATTAAAAATCGTTAGAGCCGTTTTTGAGAAAAATAAGCTTTAACGTAACGGTTGTATGGCAGGTACCGTTATTTTTTGAGCTAAAAAAAAAATTTAAATTTCCTTTCTGTACAATACTTAAAAAAGTCTATATACCAAGTTTGAAGCAATTCGGCCCACCCGTTTGGGCTGTAGGTCTACATACAGACAGACAGACAGACAGACAGACAGACAGACAGACAGACAGACAGACATACAGACGGACAGAATTTTTAGACCATCTTTTTTCGTCTTCGCTATCATCGTAATGTCATGTTTGATTGTTATCTCAAAACTTTTTTTTTCGACGAATGCATAACTTGCCTTATAGTACCTATAATCGCAAGTAAAAATCAGTGTTGCTTTTTAGGTACGACCAATCATATGGCTGAAAAAAAAGTTTTAAAAAATGGCTAAGAACGGTACTTTCCATAGGACCGTTTTTTTTTTGCTTTCGACTATCTCGAAAACGACTCAACCGATTCTTTCGAAATTTCACACACATATAGCTGTAGGTAGCTCAATTTGTATTGCATACCAATATTTTTGAAAAATATTTTTTTGTATTTTTAAAAGCATTTTTAAAATAAAAATTTAAAAAATTAATATTTTGAAAACTGCTTATTAAATTTTTTTCTAAAAACTTTAAATAAATGTTGAAAATTTAGAATGAAACAACAACAACTTGTGTGTGCTACCACCAAGTTCATAGGCTGGAGTTATAGCTATTTCACGGGGACCAACCCGATCATCAGACTTAAATTGTAAAAATTAAATCTTGACCAGTGTCAACTCTTTCGCCTCATCTCCCTCCTCATACGAATCCAATCGAAATCGTTGGCTTATGAAAAAGAGAGGAGATAATAGAAAGAACCTGAATAAAACAACAACAATTACTTGTGTGTGCTTAGAAAAATGCTAATCGGTTCAGTATAGTTCGATAGAATGAAAAAACCTGTAATTGGCTTACAACTTTCAAGTGGGTGCGGTGGCGTAGTGCGTAGTGCACTAGCTCCTCACACGCTAGGTCACTTGTTCAAGTCCAGCTCGGGCAAAAGTTCTTCAAAAATTAAATTGAACATAAAGCGGTTAAGCACCACTAAAGGAGTCTGATGATCGGGTTGGTCCCCGTGAAATAGCTATAACTCCAGCCTATGAACTTGGTGGTAGCACACACAAGTTGTTGTTGTTTCATTCTAAATTTTCAATTGTAAATTCGGCAAGCAGCTGCCTTAAACTGTGAGTATAAAATTTCATACAAAAACCTCCTAAAATTTTAAATAAATGTATTTGCTGAATACATATGAACTGGCGTTTTTGAATTTTTGTTGAAAATTTTTTTTTTAAAAGTTTTTCAAAAAAAACTTTTTCTCAAAAACCGCAGATTTTTTTTTAATTTATTCTCATAAATTCAAATTTATCCAAGAAATAAAATGGCATACTTTTTTTTCAGCTCAAATTATTAATTAGATTAAGTATTTATTTAAGAATTTTGAAAATTTTATTTTTATCAAAATCTCAAGCCCCTAAACCACTGTCACTCATTAGAGCGAGTTCGTGCGACCCAGTCGTGCATTTTATTTCCTAAGTATTTGGTGCGTTCTTTTTCTAACCATAGTCGAGAATTGTTACCAATATAGTTAACAAGACACCGTTCTTTTAATCCAAATAAGTTACGATTTGTAACTATATGGCGTCATTCCAGCGTTCCTAAACACACGTTGAAGTGTCAAATAATTACGATTTGTTACTATTTCCAACTCACCTCCATGATATGAGTTGTGATTGTTGATCTGTCAAATTGGACGTTTTGTATCAAACAATTCAAAGTCTTAATACATAATTACAAATCAAACCAAAAAATTATTCAAATTCTCGATTTGAGTATCAAGAACTACTTTTTTCTTTTGAGTGATCAACAAAAAAGAATCAAATCGATTTTTTGTCAAATTTGGGCGTTGAGGGAGAATAATTTAATTAGTTCCTCAGTATACCAAAAATTGTTAAAAGCGGTCGTTTGACAGTAACCCAACAAATCCAAACAATGACACTGCACCATTTTTTTTTTTTTTAACAAAACAACAAATGTTGACTTTGGTTGGCAAAAGAACGCACCAATTGTCTATATTTACATTGTGCTATAGTTTCGCTAGTGTCAAGACTGGTGACATCTTAAATCTTATTTAGTAAAGAGATTTTGACAAGGGAGCCTGCCAAAAAACTGGAAGCATAATGTAATTTGACCAAAAACGACAGACTGAAGGCTTCGAAGTACTTTTTAAAATTCAGATTCTCACTGCGAAGTTGACGCGTGTTAATCGACACTAACTAGATAATAAGAAGTCAAACATTTTATTGGATTTTGACGTTAGCTTACGTTTGCTACAGTTAGGTTATGTCTTTCTCAACTTAAATGGCCGCCAGTTAACTGTCAAACGAATTTTTAGTAGCGTATTAGTTGGAGGAAACGAAAAACTGAAAAAGAAAATTTGACAGCTCCAAAAAACTGAATAAGAACATTTGAAATATAATATAGTTCTTAAATGTCAGTTGAAATAATGTCTAGAATTCTTTAAAGAAAGGAACCATTGTAACCACCAACTACAATTCTAAGCCTTTAAGTTGCCCTAGTTCTGGACATGAATTGCATAACCTTGTACCCTGCCGCGTTGTGGAGCACAAATCATGCTATTAAGCCTCATATTCCAGAGGACTTGATAGAATTCTTAACAAGTTGCCTCAATGACACTACACACACAAAGACTCTTCTGAATCAAAATCACTCAACCTAACCAAACATTATTTGTATACCTCGCTTATACCAAACACTTTTAAAATTCAACCTACTCCTTTGAGTCGAAATTCAATCAAGAGCACAACTCAACACAATACTGAAAATAATAATAATAATTTCAAAACCTCTCCTTGACTATAATTTTATCGTTAATAACATCCAGCAGAATGCTCCATATGTGGATGTGGTGGCGGCGCGGCGGGCGACGCTGACGACGCGACGTGCAGTGCGGTGATGGAATGGGTAATAAATATGTCCCACCATTCTAAAGCAATCTCTTACTAATGCACGCACAAATTACTTCTCTGTCCAATTACCAAATAATGTGAACACACATTTAACACACCTCAATAATCCTTCATAATTGCTATTCAATAACAATAGTTTCGTATGGACATACTTATAGGACCAAGTTATATGTGTATAGGTATATACAAGTACATGTCCATTGTTCTACATGGCATGGTTCAATAGTCTGGGACTATTAGGCTAATTCTACATAATCACGGCGAGTGGTCCAGATTGTGGCCTTGCAGCGGCTAACTAAATTTGTGTTGCTGCCTCATGCCACCCTAGGGACATTATTTGTAAGGACTTTATGTACGAGTACCTATATGATGATTGTACAAGTGGGTTTGAGCGTGTCGGGGATCCTTGATAAGTGGACGTATATTGCGGGAAAGTCATGAACCATTTACCGCACATAATCACTTATGTAGGTACCTCGTGTACTTATACAATTCACTACATAATAGTCTATTGAATGAATGCTCTCTAAACTAAATCAATGTGTTATCCTTGAGTTATGGTGTGGTAAAACGGAATTAATATAAAGAAACAATTTACAAAAGGATCCTTAAGGCTTTAATCCACCCAGATGAGGAAATGGGAGAAAAATTATACCTGGGGCAAGGAACTCTTCTATTCTACAAAATAGGTCAAGGATTCATTTCGTGTAAATTTCCAAGAGGGCAATCATAAATGGAATCCTTTTGAGAAAAAGCATTTTCACTAAACCACTAAATTTGAAAACAAGCAGAGTTTCCCCTGCCTATAATTTTGACAGTTTGGAGAAACCTATATGCGGATACTTAGTCATGGACATGGACTAGGGAGCATTGACAAAAGTAAGATGAACAGCTGATGGAGACACCGAAAAGTATTCGAAATCACACTAGGTGTAACACCAGAGAAGCATCTTGAGTCCCCTGCTTTTAATTGCAGTCCTTGACTATCTGCTTGAGGGTAAAGTTTGTTCCGAAGCACTGCACTTGACTTACGGATGGACGTTTTGGACGGGAATGTGTACCGTAAAAGTAAAAAAAAAATTGTGTGGTTTTATGAAACCACCGATGCAAGTGAAACTTTTTTCGTTCTACAATTAATTAATCTTCCGATATTTTACGCACTGTTCTTGATTTTTCACTTGTTGACCGGTTTGAATTAATGAGTGAGAATGAGTGAGAATATCAAAACTACATACTGCACGGTCAGCTAATGCGATCTATTGGCTGGCGCCGCGCCGCCATATTGCGACATGCGACAGGTGAACCAAAAAATTTGAGGCGATGTAAAAAGAGTTTCACTTTCAAAACTTTACTTGGCAACAGAAATGTAGTTCGCCTCAGAAATGGAACAATCCAAAACCGAGAGGCTAGCCTACGCTTTTTGAGGTCAACCTGGCACACTCTACAACCGGATTACTAATGTGAAGCAAGAAAGTGCTAGAGTTGTGACCATCCTGGGATCATTACGACGGGGCTCAGCACCGAAATGAACAAGAAGAAGTCCATTTGCATGCACCAGTCTTGCCAGTTTCACATGCGAACGTAAGCATTCCCACGTCAAACCATACACTAATTTTCCAAACGAACACCAAAATCAATAACTATGGGAAAACCATTCATTTGTATGGTAATACGTTTTGCAAACCCTTTTATCTGTGGTTTAAATGGGACCTCCAAAAAACAAATAGTTGACGGGTTGCCATAAAAAAAAACATCTTCAGAAAATCGAAACCTCCATATTTTTGAACATAATGTTGAAATTCTCAAACTTGCTGGATGCGCTTTAAACATATTAATGTATTACATGACATTTGTCTCTGTTTTCGTTGAGATGACAGAAGAAATGTATTGAGACGTCCATTTTGATCAACGCTGTTCACTGAAATGTCAAACAAAAACCATTTAATGTAGAGTGGATCTTGTTTTCTTCGTGAAAAGCTGAATCACAAAACATTTGACAGCTTGAACACAATGATGTCGAAGTCATAGTCGAAATCTGAGCCACAAATACTGGACCTGTACAAATATTGACTTTTTAAATGACAGTTCCAGAAAAACCATGCGCCAAACTGTCACATAAAAAGTTACAGTGTTGAAGCATACTTCGCACGCCTTTCTTAAATTAGTAAAAGTGAAAAATTCTCCAAAACAAAATTGGTTCGCTCCAATGATTGTCATTTTCTATTATTTTTCTAGTTTGACGTTTAACCCACAAACAGGCCCATTACTGTGCTGTCAACTTCTACAAATTCTATCATTCGTTAAGTCATTTCAGTGCATTTCATAAAAAGAATAAATTGTAGAGACTTGCAGTAGGGAACGGGGCTTAAGAAACGTCAAATCATAAATGTTTACTAAATTACGTAACAACCGTTTGAAAACGTGCAGCTTCCCAATTTGAAACAAAGAGTTCGTTTACATATTCTTGCTACAAAGTTGCGCAACTGATCTTAAACCCGTTTCCAACTCAACAAAATCGAACAACTACGTTGGATATATTGTTTTCGAAAGCTAATTCAATTATCATAAAATATTTAACAAACTTTATCATAAACCAACCCTTAATCCGAACATAAAAACTTTTTCAGTTCAGACAACTCAAACGCAGAATTAACTGTTAAAACCCACAAACATGATACATAATAACGGTAATTGCAATATACAGTTGCAAATAAATTCCTTAGGAATTCCAAATCGAATAGAGTATAGAACTCACGGAAGAGTATTAACTTTACTCACAAAATCTAACTATGGCTTCCACATCCACCGTCGTCGTGCTGATGGGTATGATGATGAAGCCCACAAGGAACCATACCCTACCCCATCAAGGGCGCTCAAGTCACATGTGTGTTTCACACTTAAACTTGCCACGAATTAAGAGAGTGAGTAACATTTTGAGAAGTTTCTGCGAGCAACAAATTTGCCCGTAAATCTCATTCCAAAGAACTGAATTCATGATGTGCAACACTATATACAAAAGGAGTGGGAGTGTGTAAACTATACATATATACGAATGATTGGATGGGAGTTTTGAGAGGGAAGGGGTGTTAAACTTACACTGAAAGTTTCCAATTCACTTTTGTCGACAGCAGCAGTGGCAGCGGCTGACAAAGTTGTTGCGGCATTGGTGGTGTTGGTGGTGGTGGTGGTGGCAACAATGCCTGCAGGCCCCGCCGTCGTTGCCGCCATCAGCGAAGACGCCATCGTGGAGCTGGAGTTGATGATGGGACTGGAACTGGAACTCGAACTGGATATCTGTTTCAGAACTCCAACATTGAGTAGATTGTTGCAAAATTGCTGCGTAAGAATGTTCAGTTCGTGTTCATTAAGCGAGGGACCATTTGCTTGAAATGATGAGATGAGCCACTTCATTAGCATTTGCCCTGTGAAATGAGAAAATTTTAGTTGGATTGTAATTATTCTTCTTTTTTTTTAAAGTTATTGCTATTGCTGCAATGATAGTACAATAAGTTGGAGGAAAATTTGATGTGAGAGAAGTTGACTTCAATGATGAAAGAGACGCGGAACCATAATAATTGGTATGATGATGGTAAAATATGTAATTTTTACTTTTGTCCTTAATAGATATTGGTGCTAATAACTCTTATGGGTATCTGTAATTAGAAGTAGTTACCGAAAGTTTCTAACGGGAAATTTACTTTAAGGATAAATAACAGCAACAAAGAACTTTCCAAACTTATTCCTCGACGAATCCAAGCTAAAAAAAATGGCGCCCAACGTTGGATAAAACAATAAATTAAGTACTACAATCTTGAACTTAAAGATCTTTGTAAAATTAGGAACCTTATTATGTTGTTTCCTCATCGAAATATTTTTTCACAATAATGGCGCCCAACGTGGAGCAATAAATTAAATAACAACTATACGAATTTTGAAAAGTAATAATCATAAGTTGTTCCCTCGTCGAAAATTAGTTCACAAAAATGGCGCCCAATGAAAGTATATCAATTTCGAAAAATTAGAAACCTTTAGTTGTTTCCATGTAAAAAATTTGTTCGATAAAATGGAGCCCAACGTGGGACAGTATAATAAATAAGGTACTTAGACACTCGTGCTATAAAAGTTTTGCAAAATAATAAACCTTTAGTTGTTCCTTCGTCGAAAATTCGTTTACAAAAATGGCGCCCAAAGGAAGGTAGCTCTCAAGCACCCAACTATTAAAATTTTGCAAAACACGATAAGTTTTCTCAAGTGGCGCCCAACGTGGGGCAGTATTTTTGATAACGTATACACACGAGAAATATCAATTTCGAAAAATGAAACATTTTAAGTTGTGCCCTTGCAGAAAATTGGTTCGCTAAAATGGCAAACAACGTGGAACAATGTATTTGATTAAGTACTTAGGTATAGGTTTATAAGAATTTCTAAAATTAAAATCCTTATGTTCTTCTCTCGTCGAAAATTCGTTCATAAAATTGGCGCCCAATGTGGGGCAACCAATTTAAGTAGAAAAACACATCACCAAGCAACTGCTTACATAGTAAATTGTAGTCACTAGGAATCGATGCAATTATTGAATATCTAATTTTCTAATTCTGGCCACACGAGTGCCACTTATTCCTCCACTCCCCAGTAATTTCAAAAATGTTGAGAACAGCTCTAATAAAAGCCCGAAAAGTGCAAGTACGAATGATTTTAGAAAAGTGGAATGTATTTGCACAACGAATCTGCCCCCTTTCGGACCACTTTAATTATATTTTTGCAATTGAAGAATAAAATATTAAAATATACTGGCGGTGGCCACTCTCAAGTCCGCTTGGTCCTGTCCAAAGAGCACCAAATATTTCATCATAACCCTCTTGTTTTAGTTTTCCTGAAAATTTGAAATTTTCCACTTTAAAAAACCAATAAACCCACATGTCCTTATATTGAACCCATTCGTGTGTGTGTTGTACCATAGATCCGTTTGTGACACACAAAAATTACTACGAAATCCCTGGCCCTTTAGATTCCAACAATAAATTATTTCCATCGATGGCGATGCGTGGCCGCCGATGCCAGGCCAGCCAAATCGATGCCAAATAACCAACACAGTGTAAAATTTGGTTTGAAATTCAGGTAATGCAGCGCGTACCTACCTCTACACGGGGATAGAGACAAACGTGCAAAGGTCGGGTGTGAATCACACCTGCCTTCCAAAAAGCTGCCAACACTAACACACCGCACCTAACGGTACTTATCAAATAACATTCATTCAATTAAATTGCAATCTTTAGTTGAGGATGATGCGTTGCGTATAGATTCTAAATTCCATGTACCGTAAGCGCCTCAATATATGGACCAAAAGAGTAGACCAACCACATGAAACAGAGCGAGAAAAGCATATTATATTCGATAGGTATGTTCATTTAATATAATTGAACGTGAACGCATTTCGGTTTGCCTCGAAAATGAAGCTAAATCTGTTTTTGAATCTCTGTCAAATTGAATGGGCACGCGGTGACTTTGTGGATGGACATGTGCCAATGCAATGCGATTGATTGCATTTCGGTGGTTCACCGAGAAAATGTTAACCCAGGTCAACTTGGCTATACACAAATACATTTGAACAAGAACATAGATACACGGATATAAGGCCCAAGCAATATAAATTTAATAAAGTGTGTTCTACATACATACATATATACAAATATGGTCAGGACGAACGATACAATATCATCAATATGCGTTCATGTTCACTATACTGTACCTTTGTCCTGAAGGGCTTTTATATGTCAAAATGAAATTGTTGAAATTTATTTACTTCGCATTCACAACATGCTTGTAGCTTTCAGAGACAGAGGGCATACGAGTACCTATCTCTATACGGCGATATTATGTTGGTTGGCGGTTTACTGGTAAATTGCTCGAAATGATTTTACGAGTACCTAAACCAACATTTATAGGAATGGAAAATAGAAAATCGTAACTATAGGCGTTTTAGAGCTATTGAACATATTGCGGCGGAATAGACAACGTTTATTGAGAGGAGAGTACCTTTTCTATGGTAACACCAGCAATAACCGACAACCACTGGTTTATAATTGGACTTGGAATTAAGTTTGTTCACTCAAATTAAATTTGTTGTGTTTTTTTTTTGGAGCTTGAATTTCAATTTGATCGTCTTAACAATATTAGAATTAATGGACAATATTGAATGACAAAATGGATAAACATGAATTTATACGAACAAAATGGTAAAAAAACACACCAAGACATTTTCACCTGTATTTTCCAAAAAAAGAAAACAAATTACAAAACAAATATACTCCCAGCACACCCACTCAGCAATACCTTTTCAACGATATATATATCATCTCAATCGGTTGGGTAACCACCTCGCAATCGGTACCACAAAAAAAAAACTGCTTGTCTATTTATATATAGATACACATCATTTGTCAACATTTCAACTGTCTAACTATCACGGTTCATGAGATACAGCCTCGTGAAGGACGGACAGACGGACAGCGAAGTCTCTAATAGGGTTCCGTTTTCACCCTTTGGGTACGGAACCCTGAAAAGTACAAATTCGTGTGAAAAGAGTCACGCATGATAGTTAACTTATGTAGATGAGCTCCTCTCCAATTTTCACATGCATCATGAAAACTATGGTAACAGATTTAAACAACGACAAATTTGTGGAGAGTTTAGCAATCGAACTTAGAAACAAATATCTTATATGTACTGACAATTTATACTGAACAGAGTACTGATAGTTGATTCGCATTTAATTTATAATTATATCGGTTGTGAGCCTTTAGCGTAGTACCCCATATGACTAAGTGGTTAGTGTGTCGGACCGCCACGCTAAAGGTTCCAAGTTGAACCTCTAAATCCAGCTCATTTTGTCCTGGTTACTGCCTTTTAAGAGGCAGTGACAAGTCATCTAAGAATAGGTTAGGCATCTCTCGAGATCATCGACAGTCGAGAGCTGTTTTGGAATCAGTGGAGATAGAATTAAGGGAATTCAGCGCAACCTGGCTATCCCAGGAAATGATGATGTCCTTGGACGATATCACATTTTTTTAAGCCACTTTTAAACTTCCTTTATGGCCTTTAACTTCGCTTGAAACTCGTTAAAATGGCTTAGAAGACTTGCACGCCTTAACTATTCAACCAACCACCATTACAGTTTGTAAACATATATAGTCAGGAAAACATAAATGGACACAGGGTACTTTTTATCCCAAAAAAAAAATACTGTTTCCGAGGGATGGACACAAAAAAATGTAGGTATATGAGCGTTCGGCATGTGAACTTGGACTCCCTTAGCAACGCACCGGTGCGACACTTGCTAGTGTGTTCCTAAATGTCATGTTTAAGTTCTTGCCTGATATGATGATTAAAGTTTTATATGAATCGATCAATTCATCAACATTGCGTCGTTACCAAAAGCTTAAACAACTTGCTTAAAATTTGTGAACAGTGAACAAAACTTCAATATTATCAACACACTAACCCTTATCTTATGATAACAACCACTTCAAGCACTCACAAAATTAAAAATTAAGTGATTCAGAAGTTTTTTTTTTCTTCTTGTTGCAACTTTTCGATTTGTTAACAGTTTCTTTGTAAAAATTATTCCCGAGTCCAATTAATTCCATCATCTAAAAAGGATTAGATAACAAGGACTTCATTATCATCTTACCCAACTTAAGACTCACAAATCAACTTGTCATTGTCGTCCTTTTCGCTCCCGCATACACAAACTCTTAAAACACTCACCAGTTGTAGTTATCACAGAAAGTTTATTTTTATCAAAGCAGTCCTTATTCTTCTTGGTTGGTAGACCGTTGGTGATTCTTCTAGTTTCTGTGGTTGTGGTGGCTATGGTTGTACTTGTGCCTCCTCTATTATTTGCCATCAAAGCCGTGATAGCATCAAAAACCATGTCAACCGAAGCCGTGCGGAAATTGCAGATAAGCCCCCGGGAGTTGGTGGTATTAAGACGAGTTATCTGAGGCATGCCACCATCGCTGACACTAGCGCCATAAGCACGACGATGAAGATGTAGATGACTACGACGACGACGACGACGACGACGATGACGATGAACAACAGTCGTTATAATATCCCCTGACGAAGGATGCCAGCAGAAGTAACGAATTTTCTCCAAATAGCAATCTATTACAAGGATAACAACTGTTTCCTCGTAAGGTGGTGGACGATGATGCCAAACAGTAGCATCATCCAGGTGAAAGTTCAATACATTCCGAGCGCTGTCCCTGACATCTCCGACAACATAGTCGCAACTACGAGTACGACGACTACGGTCCGTGATGAACTTTTTATTTGACCACGTAATTGCTTTAAGCCTTTCCGGCTTTTGAAATTGCCTTGCATGCCTTGAATACAAAAAAGGACACCACGCTGCTGCTGCTGCTGCTGCTGCTGATGCTGCTGCTGAAGTCCTTGTATCGAATACTTCTCCTCGTCATGGGGATGCTTCTTCTCTAGTTTTCCTATTTACATGCCGTCTTTCACTTCGATCTACACTTTTTGTGGCCTTATACTGGATTAGTATTTGTGTCATCTTACAGTTTGTTGGCTTTGTTTTCCATCCGAGTGTGAGTGTGTGTGTGTGTGAATTAGGATGTGGATGTGGTGAACCGGGTGAAGCTATTAACGTGGATTGTTATTGTTTTCTTTGTTTTTTTTTTTTTTTTGTTCCTTTCAATCCTCCGAAGCTCTGATGAACTTGATGACCAAACAATCGATGACTTTGCTTACGGAATCCGTTCTCTGATACTACGACGAACGAAACGAGTCTATGAATCGAGTGTACGGAAACTCCATTTCTCGCATGGTTATCGTTCTTTAAGTGGTTTTCTAATAGATTGTGAGGTTTATCTGAAGTATAGTTTTTTTTTTTTTTTTTTTTAGGATACAGAAGTCGGAGTCGGTGGTGGTGTGGAGCGGAGGTAGCGGCCTCTTATCTGGGATAGATAGACTATTTGACTTGAATGATTGCCTTCGATTGATTGTTATTTTAGCAGTGCGGGAGGTTTTTGTTTTCTTTTTGATTGAGTTCTTTTGATAAGCGTACTGTCAGCGTTTGATTAAATTTAGGCTATTGACATCCATTTCGTGTTGAACTTGAGAGTGTTAACAAAAAAATGTTGAGTAAACGTTTTTTTTTTTTAAAGATTAAGTCGGTTGATAAGTTAAGTAGGTTAAGATTGGTAAAGGTTTTGTTCTGATGTTGCATTTTTTTGACTTTCATGATAATGACGGAATAGATTTTGATCAAATTTGAAACTGACCAGAAATAATGACATCATTTTACAGCAATCAACTTGATTTTACCAAGTAGTCATTTTGTGGAGGACGAGAGATTCACTGATTTTCCGTAGTTTTTTACGATAGAGTATTGAAAAAGTATTTGATGCAGAAGCTGTAACAATTCAAAGATAAGTATTTTCTTCAAAGTTCTCCGAGTCGCACCCAATGCCTTATGTTTACGGAATAACAAATGGCTATCACTTTTCAATAACCAGTGGCAAGCTAGCTTGAATTAAATGACACACTGACTTAGATACTGCCTCAATGACTCATTGACATACTGACTTCCAACTCATCGACTCACTGACACACGTAAGCATAGTTACGAGTAGAAAAATGAACAAGAGTCTGATTTCGTTAAAGGTTAAACTCTTACACCATTTTGTATAAGATTTTGCCACTAACAGACCTTACAGAAATATACATGCAATAATTTTTTCATAGACCTTCAAAATTTCGGAACAACATTTAAAATTGCATTAAGAATGTTTATAGATGGATCTAATATGGAAATCAGCGTTTTTGAAATGAAACTTCTTTAGGCGCATGGGGATAAAATGTTTACTGATGCAGCGGAAATAAGCGTGACTTCCGTCCCCGAAAATGGAGAGAGCGATTGAGACCGATTGACAGAGAGTGAGAAAGGGCGAACGTAGTATGCAGCACATAGCCATGGACATGGAGCGAAAGTAGGGAGCAAGTAAAGATCGAGAGAGAGTGAGATAGAGAGTTCTTGAACCACAACCTGCAACGTAACCAAGGAATATAAACTGAAGTGTTCATCTTCTTACTTCAAAACTGCGACCGATAGTTAAAAAACATTAAAAAATTAATGCATTTTATGATTTTTGTCCTACAAATTTGTAAAAGAAATTGAAAACCCTAACTGAGCTTTGATCATTAGCCAATTTTTAGGCACATGGGTAAAACTACAGCTAAATAAAGTGGATTTTTAACGATCTTCCCTGTATTTTATAAAAGTCACGCCCTCAAAAGTGGGCGTATTGAAACAAATTTACACAAAGAACATAGATATTACATATATTTTTCAAATAACGAACGGAAAAAGGGTAAAATTGAATAGTGGTACCTTTAATTTCTAAAACTGCGTTTTTCGTTCTTTCATGAAAAGATGGCGTAAGCCACGCCCAAAATTCAAACATTTCTTTGCATACACAAGCTTCTTATGTTTGACTGCAAGGCGCACAAATTTTTGCTGTAGATTCATTATAAATACCGTTTATTTGCAAAAACAGTTTTTTTGTAGTTTCTAATGAAAAATGTGCGTTAGCCACGCCCAAAATCATTTTTTTTTGATTTCATACACAAGGTGTTTATGTACAAGTAGTACGCACAAAATTTAATGTTTTTCGCTCTAATATAAGCATTTTTATTTTATAAGAATAATATTAATGGTTTTGTATGAAAAGTGGGCGTTAGCCACGCCCGAACTGAATTTTTTTTTATTTAATTGAAAGGAGATTTACCTAAAGCTTGCGTGTGCCAAATTTTAGCTTTGTGCTTTTATCGTAACTGTAAAAAAAAACACAATTTAATTTTGCCAAATTAAGGTTGCTTAACAAAAATGGCGATTGTGGGTGGATTTTACCGGTTCAAGAACTTAGCTTTACTCTTGAACCAAAGATTATTTATACCAAATTTCTTTATAGCTTTCTAGCTCAACAATTGCGACCTCTAAAGAGTATACTTATATACTTACATACGGACGGACTGACGGACGGACATGGCTAAATCGACTCGGTTTTTGATTCTGAGTCAGAACCTACATACATACTTTTTTATACATAACGGTATTATTTCTCTATGTTACAAACTCCACACCAAATACAATTTACCCATTTTATAAAATAGGCTATAGAATAGTGTATAAAACCAAATGAGCTGGTGAGCTGGATAACTTTCTATCATCCTTATAACTTAGGCAGTAAGACACAGCGGCTGGCGAAGTAAGTACTCGTTAATGATGGCTTGCCGACACGTGAACACGCAACATTCAGTATAGTACGGCGAACTTCAAAAGACCATCCTTCTGATTTGCTGAAGATCGTTGCAAAGGCCAAAAGCGCTGAGAATCATAGCCGTTTGAACTTGAATTGCAAGTTCATTGGAGCCATCAGGAAAAGGATATTCAAAGCATCCTTTTTCATGTACTTTGTCTTGATAGTCGTGGAATCGATGATTTTGTTTACAATCCTTTTTGCAGGTAATCTCATTTCAATGAATATTTGAAATTGATTGATGTAACGTAACATGATCACGACTAAGCCTATTACCATTTGTAGTAAAATGGTGATCCGGTGAAATGTGATTTGAGGGCAACAACATTCGAGCTATGAATGCGCTTTTGGTTGCCTTATGGTAATTGGTTAAGTCAGTTTTTTAATACATTTTCAACAGTTAAAACAACTTGTAAATTTATCAACACTATCAACTCCATCTGCCCATTCTTTATTCGTTGGTCAATTAAAGTAGGTGTTTAAATCCAGAAAAAAATTAAATCTTTCATGCAAATAAAACATATTTCTTTTGCTTGGATCCTTTTCCCAAATGAAAATACTTAATAGAAATATCTTCCCAAGCATATCAAAACACACAAAATACAAACAACAATTGACGTTGTGGAAGAATGAATTCCAAAATAAATATTTCCTGGATTTGAATTTTTGCTTATAAGTAGGTATCCTGATTCTACTGCCTCTATCAAAAGTAGTCTTGAAATAATTTTTTTATATATAATATAAAAAAAAAAATACAAAAATAATTATACTAAAGTCTTCACGAAATCACTGAAATCAAATGTCCTAATGGATGAAATCCTGCCCAGCCAACCATTATGCTCTTAAGGCTGCTCCAACTCTCCAGTTTCCATTCCAATCTATATGTGTTTGGCATAGATAGAAATAATGTACTACCTATACCTATATACAGACAGATACATCATCTCTATCTCCGCACTATGGGAATTCATTAAAATGTATTTTCGCCTGAAATATTTTCCTTTGCTTTTCTTTTGTGAATGTTGTTTCTCACCGTAGTCTTTATACTCTATATATGAATGTATTGTAGGTATGGGAGATATATAAAAGTCTTTTTATTATATATTTTAGATTGAATATCATTTTGAATGGAATGGAATAAAAAAAAAAAATAAACAAGTCTCCTCTCTCTCCTTGAACTAAACACAGAGGTGAAAGGATATTCAATGAAATTCTAATATCTGTTTTTTTTTTAAACCAAAAAAACCAAATATGTTGATGCTTTGAGGTGGAGCAAGATATACAAGTCTATAAACTTAGAATAGATTCATTCGCTGCATTATGAGAGCCTCAAATATTCAATAGGTAGTATAAGCATTAACAAAAACAACAACAAAAACAAAAAAAGGAAGAAAAATACCGGATGAAATCCTTGAATACCGCTATACTGAATTTATAAGCTTGAGCTATTTGGACATTAAACATTTTTGGAGTTTTCTTTCATCGTATAGGTATGAGTATTCCTGGGGGAGGAGAACCCTTGTCCAACAGGTTTTCTATATTTCTATAAACTTAGAGTCCTTTCAAATAATGTACCTTTCTATGGGAAAAGGATGTTATGATGTTTTTGCACAAGAAATGGGGTAGTTTGTTGTTTCTTGTATGGAAAAATGCTCTATTCTATTCGGATTGGGTTTGCAAATAAAGAAGATGAAATTCTACTGCGAAATTTATCTTAACAATTCAAAATCTATTTTAAGGGATCCAAGAAATATTCAGATTGAATGTTTCATCTATTGGTCAATATGTGAACAAGGAATTTCACCTGGTTTTCCTTCCCCGTAAACAAAAACTTGAATTCAAAACGTAGATTTAAAACAGTTTTATTTTGTTTCAAAAAGCTCGGGCTCCCTGAAGTGACTGTGGTTTGGTTTCTTCCATTTAATTTAATTTGTTGTGAATGAAATCCTTTTCTAAGAGGCAAAATGATCCACTTCTCTCCTTTTCTCCTCCCAAGGGTATTAAGAAGCATCAGAGAAGCTGGTAACCAAGACCAACCAAACCACAAGCTTGTACAGCAGCATCACTCTTGCCTATTGTATTGCGCTTTGCTTTCAGTTTTGTGTTATAAATTCAGTGTGCAACATAAGAACTTAACAATGAAACAATTACTAAACACTTGGATCTGCCCCACCAGAGAGACAGATATATATATAGTCACAATGGCGACAAATCCTTAGAAGGCTGAGCTTCCGCCTCATTCTGCCTCTCTATGCAAAGGATTTGTTCTGAGATGGATGTGCAAGGGAAATGCAATTGCTGATTATAATCACAATGATGTTTATAAAAGCTGTGATGGAGTTTATTTTTTACAAGTTCTGGTGCTGGTGTGGTTTTGAAGTAACGACATTGGATAGAATTTATATAATTGTTGTCATAACATAGGATAAGACGCCAGACGGATGAGCGTGGATTTTCAAGCTAAAACGAAAATTGCATACATGGCTTGAGTATAAGTGTGTGACTTTTAAGAGTCCTTTAATAAATTGGAAACTTCAGAGAATGAAAAAGTCGAGGTAATACTAAACTGCGGAATCGCGCAGTCTTGATGAAATAAGCTAATTGCAAAATGTCGTTGAACAAACATCGAAAGAGTACCGCTCTTCCTCTAGTATATACAAATAGTGACACCAACCGTTGCGTTGCCAAGAACAGCAGGTTATCTGGATTGATATGTGTCACTCGATGGGATGCAATTAAATTTTTACTTGTCATGCATTCGTAAAAAAATTTTTTTTTGACAATCAAAACTGGGTTCGACAATTTTGTCTGTCTGTCTGTATAGTTACCTACATCCTTAACAGTTGGACCGATTTGTACTGTACCTCCCATAGGACCGGTTTTCTTAAATCAGATTTTCTCGTAAACCACTTGACGGATTTCGATGAAATTTTTAATGTAGGAGCCTTTTTATATAAAAAATAACATTTTTCTTAATTCCGCCAGTTTCAACTGGATGCCACCCGTGGGATTTTTGCGAGGTAATTATCACCTAAAATCTCAATCCACTGTACCAACTTTCTTTTCTATCTTTGTATTCCTTCTCTCCTCGCTCGCACATGGTAATTCATTATAAGGGTATTCATATACCCTTGAGTGCGAGTGCTTTATGAATATAAAAAAACAAGGTGCTAGATTTCAGTTTGGGCGTGGCTGACGCCCAATTTTCACTAGAAACTATAAAAAAATGGTTTTTGCAAATAAACGGTATTTATAATGAATTCGGAAGCCAAAATTTTGCGTCTCTTAGTACAAACTAAATCGTTTGTGTATGAAAAGAAATTTTTGAATTTTGGGCGTGGCTTTCGCCCACTTTTCATGAAAGAACGAAAAACGTAGTCTCAAAAATTTAAGGCACTTCCAATATTTAATTTAAACCTTTTTCCTTCCGTTCGTTATTTGAGATATATAACACTACATTTTCTTGTGTAAATTTTTCAATACGCCCACTTTTAAAGGCGTGATTTTGATAAAATACCTTTGTTCAGGTAAAATTGTTTAAAAACTACTCGATTCAGCTGCAGTTTTACACATATATATGCCTAAATACTGACTTATTATCAGAGCTCAGTTTGTGCTTCAAATTTTTAAGACACGCCCACTTTTAAGGGGCGTTTTCGGAAAAAGTCGTATAATGCATTAATTTTTTAACGTTTTTTAACTATCGGTCGCAGTTTTGAAGTAAAAAGATGAACACTTGGATTTATATTCCTTGGTTACGTAGCAGAGTGTGGTCCAAGAATTGTTAAAAACACCCATAATCGCTATTTCCATTCAAAATCTAATTTTTAAAAATTCAAATGTTGTCTTTTTTTGTTCAAATCGATCTGCAAGAATAAAATTGAATGAATGTCACTGATTGTCACCTTGGCAATAAAAAGTCTTAACTTTGGGTGTGGCACACGCCTTTTCTTATTGTGCCAGCACTAATTGAACATCACCACCACACAAAATTAATGTTATTGAATTTTTTTCTGTATGCTAAAGAATTTTGATTCTGAAACTGGAACATCGGCTGGCTGCGGGAGGCGAACGCATACACATACAAAAATATAGGGAATAGGGTATCCAACAGTTCGTTGCAAACGTAATTACAGTAGCCATCGCTTTTTTTTTCTAAAAACGCTTAAGCTAGTGATTTTTAAGCGATTAATAAAATTTCGTATGATTTTTCCCTGCTTTTTTCCCAAAATTTCCAGCCCCAAGATCACTGTCACATATTAGAGAAAGTTCGAGCAACCCAGTCGTGCACTTTATTTCTTCTGCCCTGGTGCTCTGCAAAAATTTTACATTTTACATTACATTTTATCTACTCCGTAGAAAAATCTTCGAAGTAGACACAATGACAACCACTGGCAACTGAGGCCATCGGCTCACAGAAACACAAGACTATTACACACGACAGAGATATAGACAGACAGAACAGAAAAGAGAAGAACAGATTAACCATATCAACAGCACGCGGTTTCCTCCATCCGACTACAAACCACTCGCAATGATGATTGATCTCGCTAATTAACGGGAACTGAAGTTTTGAAAATTTCATTAACCGTTATACAGAAGCCGACTGCGCCTTAACAACATGTCAACGCTCTGAACTCTGTGAAAACACCCCGGGTAGACTACAAGTCTTATTTGTAAATCGTTGCTTACGTTACAACCTAAAGATACGATGGTTCTCAACCATCTCCAAAACCAAGGTCAGGATTCCACAATCGAAAGTAGAACATAAAGTGGCCGTATTTTTCGTTGGATTGACAATAAAGTAGGGCTTTCTGATGACCACAATGAGACCATCATCTTTAAATTGTTCAGAAGCGTGTCAAAAATACTGAGATGAAAGAAATACATAATTTTGAAAAAATTCATGCGAAAGGCATCCGGGAGATCTGAAATTTTGGTACTTTAACGAATCAAGAAGATCCGGAAATCTTAGTCACAAATAATTACGGACATGGTCGAGAAACTGGTTACCACTGTTTAGTTGGTATACACAAAAGAAGGTATCTTAGCCTTTCAGCACTTAAAGAATTATCTGGGTCAACATAGTTAAAAGAACATTTTATCAAGGCAACCCGCTATCAATACTGACATCTTCCAGGCATTTCATTTGAATGGACCATAACCTCCTTCGCGTTTTAAAAAATTAAAAAAAAAAACCTAAAATGGCCTGTGTCTACAATAAATATAAAAAACAAAAAACTACATACTTAAAAATTTATATTGACTGAATTAAACAATTCGCACATAATAATGAACCATCATCTTCTATGCTCCATTATATACAAGTCATTAACTCCAACTCCTCTCTTCAAAAAATCCATAAAACAAACATTTTTGCCTTAAAATAATAATAAAAAAAAAAAAAAAAAACTTACCCTCAAACTTTTCATAGGCAGCAAAGCTTAACTTTTGTGGGACATAAGACATCCGTTTGTGTAAGCCTCCATCCGCCATCATACCTGCCACAAAACCACCTGGTGCCCCCGAGTTGCCACCGGCCGAACAAGTATTTTGTGATGATCTTTCAACCGTAAAAGATGCTACCTTCTTAAGGACATTGCTGCCGGCAGCAGCGGCAGTGGTGTAGTGATGGCTTCCAAAAGCACTCGCTGTTGTCGTGGAGGTAATTATCGGGGAGGCTGTTTCAACCCATCCCCCGCAGGATGGGACAACGATGCCGCCAACTCCAACTCCACCGACGACGTTGGTTGTTGGTGTTCTTATCGTTGATGATGCTTCTCCGCTATTACCGATGCCGCCGTTGTCCCGCTGAACTTCGACATTTTGATGCTGATGCTGGTGCTGGAATGTCGATGATGCTACCGACGAAACAGGTGTAGGGGGTGGTGATTTGTATGAAATTATAACGGTTGATTGAGTTTCTGTTAAGGGTGATTGTTTGTTAACTATTGTTGCCGGTGTTAAGTTGTCTGCTGTAAAAATTCAATTAAACAAAGAAATGGGTTAGCTTAACAATTTCTGCAAACAAGAGAGTAAAGGTATTTATTTGAATTTTTTTTTTTAAGGAACGACTTAGTCAAAGCCCGCGACCTTGTTTGGGGTACTCTTAAAACGTACCGCTGCTGACGCGAGTCTCACTCCGATTCTTACCGAACTGAATTGTCAGGGACAACACTTTATTCTTGAACAAAAGAATTTATAAAGCAAGGACAGAGGCCGCCCAGGACGACACGCGAGAGATAGAAAAAGTAATGAAAAACATCCTTATTGGGGTAAACAATTTGATTTCATTAAAATTACCCTTTTATATTTTCGGGTGGGCATGGGCATCGCATATCTATTTAATTTGTTGTTATACATAGAACACAGGACGAGTTAAAAGCTGTTTCCAAAAAAATAAAGGATGGTGCGGGTGAAAATTCTTTCTAAGTAGGTATCAATTCCAGGATTTAAGGTAGCGCAGTCAACAAAAAAAAAATGTTAGCCTCTAATTAACAAGTAATTTATTTGTTTGCCCTTCTAAAAAGGACGGATCCTCCTCACAAACTCACAAAAGAGTTGTTTTCGTAAACGAGCAGCAAAAAAAAAAAAAAATAAAGAATTGAAAAATGGAATGAGATACTTTATCAAGTAGCCTCTGATTGATACTTTCTTTCAATTTTCAATTAAGATGTTAGGGGATATTTTATATTTTTTTTTTCTTTTTTTTTTTTATAAAAAAAAGGATATAACAAAGATTGAATTTTATAGAAAGTAGGTTGTAGGTGGGTTTCTATTAACGATTGAGCCATTAATTTCGAGCATAAATAGTTCAGTCAATTAAGGTTTATGATTACAAAATGACGATATCAGGTTACAAACATGAAGGACTGGGCAAATTTTTGAGATTTTTAATTGATTTGCACGTCGGCGTCGCTTTGATGGTAATAAGTTTGGAATTCAAGGTTTATGTTCGTGGAAGGTTGATGAAAGAAACGAAAATAAGGGTTTTTAATAAATATGATTTTGAAATTATTTTTTAACGTTAAGGGAGTTAAGGGATAGATAAATAAATACATATATATATGAAAAATATTTCAATTTTAATTTTTCCCGGAAGTTATGTAACCGTGAAAGCTTTGATCTTTTATCTCCTTTTTTTTTAAACTTACTGAGATTTTCTCTTTTAGAATTTCGATAAAAAAATATATTTAGGGATTGAAAGTTACATACAACTACAAAGGGTTCGTTGAATAGTTTCAGTATTCCATATCCTATATTTCCTCCATAGTTGTATATGGTTAAGTAATTTTAAAGGATACATTTGAATGTATTGGTGTGAATCTGGAAGGACACTTCTTGATTGTGAAAAAGTGAACAGAAAAAAATTCAATCTACTTGTTAGTAAAATATTTAAATCAAAAAAATTATATTTTCAAATTTTCAAGTGTTAAACTGAATATTTTATTGAAACCAGTTGTGTGCTTTACGAGAAAGCTTGATAAAAAACTGATTCCATGAGAGGTACCGTGATAAGACAAATACCAAAAATCCATTCTCACCCTCATCATTACCTACCCACAGACAATTTTATCAAAACCGTTGGAGCCGTTTTCGTAAAAAGTTTTTCCAACCATGACAATGAAATTTTTAATTTTTTTGGAGTTGACTAATACAACACAAGGTAAAGCAAAAGTTGTAACCCGGAACATACCCTCTGAGACGAGCGGTTAATTGTCTCAACGTTTCCTCAGTATATGGTATCGGACAACTCCGCAAAACAGAAACAAAAAACGATATATAACATATTTCACTGGCGTGTATTTTTATATTTACATAATGCTTTCTGTTACTGTTTGTTTCGTAAATGTCAAAGTAGAATTGACATTTGCCGCCATTTGCAAAAATGATGGCGTCTTTCGATATGGTAATGAATTATGCACTACTTTGTAGCGGAATTAAAAATACCTATTATCAAAATATTTTATGCATCTAAAACAAATTAAGCAATCTGAACTCTGGAATCATTTTCTTGCGTAGATGAATTCATTCAGAGTAAATGGAAATAGAAGGAGTAGATTAAGTTCTGAAAAATTTAAACGTTTCGCTCTATTGTTGCGATCCCGAAACAAATGTCATGAATTAGATAAACAAATCAATACACAGCCTTCATTCAGACTTTTGACAGCTCTTTATCTCCAATCTACTACTTCCTTATTTGCATATTTCACTTCACAAAATAAGACTTTCGTGCTGTATGGTTTCATTTACTTCGCAACCTATATTCGAAGTAAGAAAATTTCAAAAATTTTATGGGGCTGCAAACTTCGGTCTTGTTGGAAAAAAGTAGTATTCAAATTCTGTTTGACGTTTGGCATTTTTGACAGTTATTCCGTTTTTACTTATTCATTCAGTGCACAGATCATACGAAATGTCAGCCATTCTAATTCTGAAACGTCACTTTTACATACAGTGTTAAAAAAAAATCTCTTCAACAAGAGATAATAAACACGAGAATACCCAAATTTCATTTCTTCAACATGGCCCACTTCGACCATCACAAAAACGACAAAATTCAAAAATTCATATCCCTTCTACTTTTTTGAATCATAAACCGGTATTTTTAAAATCAAAGATTCAAAACAACGAAAACATCTTTATAGAAGCACTCTGATGCTCACTGCTCACTCTTATCCCTTGCATAAAAAATCTGCCTTTCAATCGAAAATTTAAGTTCAGATTCATACCCGCGTGTTTTTGAAAGATGATAAAGGTTGAAGTAATTTTTGGACAGTTTTGCCTTTAGGCAGTTTATTATATAACATTTTATCAGGATGAGTTCTTAACTCTTGTGAGAGAACTTTTTTTTTCGCGAAAAACAAATTGATTTAAATCTAAACTCACAGATGAAGCTAATCATAATTTTTTGGCATAAAAAAAAAATAAAAAGGCAAGGGTCCATCGTCCGGTCTTCTTCCTTTGGGGCTTTCTCTCAAATCATCGGACAAAAAAAATAACATAAACCTTCTTCTGTAAAGATTTTTGCTGGTAATGAAAAGGTTAAAAACTCAAACAGTGCTTTTGAAAGATTATTATTTTCAATTCATGGGGAAAAAAAGGATATTTTAGGGATAATAATAATTAGGAATGGGAGTTTTGTAATGAATTTGATTTTGATATAAACTTAATCAAAAAATGAAATTTGTTAAACATTTTCAAATCATTACAGTTAGCGTTTCTTTTTTTTCTTTTTGATTCCGCAGTTGGGCGGGCATAGGATGGAAATAAATCCTTTTTGTTTCAGGACATCAGCTTTGTTTTGACCTTGCTTCAAATATAAGGCTTTGTTGAAGCGTATCAAGGAAAAAAGATCATGTTGTTTGCGGTTTTAACACACTACTTTCTGCACCATCAGACATCCCATTAGCAGAACGGTACCGATAAAATATTATTTGGGGTTTGCTCGCAACTATAAAATCATCTTTGACGTCGAAGTCATTGTAAAGTTTACGACGTCGTAAACGAACTGCCAAAATGTATATGAACAATCTTTTCTAACAAATTTTAAATGTTCACACACTAATAAATTTGTGTCGTAAATGGCCAGGGCAGATGTTAGGACAGTGATATGTAGTCAAGTGGGCAGATGATAGTACAGTGATAAAGTAGTAAAGTGTCATTTCGTTCGTAATAATATTTTATTGGAAGTATTTTCACATTAACAATGAAAACAAATTTGTATTTTTTGTTAAGCCCCACTGCAATTCAGCGTAGCTTAACTTAAGATATGAGTTAATTGTACTGGGCTGCAGCCGAACTGTACTTCAGCGGCAGCAACTGGCTGCGCACAATGGTAAAGCTGCAGCAGTACCACGTAGCAATGTCAAAGTTAGATGTTCGTAAATCGTATTGCAATGTGAAGTAGCAGCTGCAGCACAGAAAGTAGCTAAAGTACAATTCGGCTCGACTCCAACTTCACGAAGGTGCTGCGCTGCAAAAGAACATCAAACTAAAATGGCAGACATGAATTTTGTTTGAGTTCAGTGCTGCACATTGTATTCGTGTTTGCTGCTTAGTGCGCTACTTTTTTTGACATTAACTTTGACATTGCTACATGCTACTGCTGCAGCTACAGCATTGTGCCCAGCTAGTTAACGGCAAAGTTGTGCAATCTACCCAACTATGACTCGACGGACGTTACTTAATTGCAGTTTCATCGCTAATTATTATTATTGAGTGTGTTTAACCCAACAAAGATAAGTTTTGGAGTACTCTTTCGGTAAGCTGGCGTCAGTGCTTGTGATGTTTACATATCAGTAGACATGAGTTCTTGTACTCACATGTTTTTTTGACGTGATAACGTCTAATAAATCGGTTTGGAATATATGGGTAGCACGCACAGAAAAATGTCACAGTCACAGTCACACTGACGTTACCTAGCTGCTTTGATAGCCTAGAAAGTCGCTAAAGTGGGAGTGGAGGGTGTTGGGTGGTTGGGTGGTTGTCTTGGGAGTGTGTGTGAGGCAGCCGGGGGGGGGGGGAGGTAGTGTCGGGAAGTGGAAAAATTGTCAAAAATGGTGGGTGGTTGTAGCTGGTTTGGGTGGTGAGACAAAAATTGTCAAAACTAATGGTTGGTTCCTTGGTGGCTGTAGGTGGGATGGGTGTTTGGTGTTGGGGGAATTTGGTATGATTGGGGGAGGGTGGGGGGTGAATTGGCAAATATGGTGGGTGGTTGGTGGTTGAAGGTGGGTTGGGTGGTCGGCGGTTTAGGTGGTGGGGATAGTTGATTTGATTGGGGGCGATGAAAAAAAGGTGGGTGAGTGGAAGGTGGTGGCAGGTGGGGTAGGTGGTTGGATCTGGGGGATTTGGAGTTGGGAGGGGGTGAGGGAAAAATAATTTTCAAAAATGGTTGGTGGTTGGTTGGTGGCTGTAGGTGTGATGGGTGGTTGGCGGTGTTGGGTGAGTGGCAAGTTTGTTGTAGGTGTTATGGGTGGTTGGATTTGGGTTGAGGGTGTAGTGAAGGGAATTGTCAAAAAGAGTTGTACTGGGGAGTGGGTGGGGGTGAGGAAAAAATAGTCAAAAATGGTGGGTGAGTAGCAGGTGGTTGTAAGTGGAGTAGGTGGTTGAATTTGGTGCATGGGGGAATTGTCAAAAATAGTGGGTGGGTGATTGGTGGTATTTAGGAAGGGCTGGCTTTATTGTGTGGGAGAGGAGGAACAAATTTTCAAAAATCGTGGGCTGTTGGTTGTATGTGGGGGTGGTAGGTTGGTGTTCAAGGGGTGAACAAAATTAAAAAAATGGTGGGTGGTTGTAATAGGTTGGGTGGTTGGTGGTTGGAGGGATACCTATACACATGGATTGTTTTGTGAACTGGTTATCACGTAAAATTATCGTCCGTAAACCGACTTTACAGACAGCCATGTTTTTTCACTTCAATTAAGATTATAATAAGCACACTGACCCATTCGATAATCTAAAAGAGAAGCTTCATTTTTTGTAAATTTCTGCTTCCTGTGACCATTTCATACAAGTTCTTAAGGCACATCTATACAAGACTTGGGAGGAAACGAAAATATGTACGATATGTATTACAGGATGATGAAAATTTTAAGGATTTTTCGAATCTAAAACTACATAGAAAGTGCCATTGTCTAGTCGTCTCTCCAGTATATATTTTGTAATTTCTCAAGAGCTATAACACCTTAAAAGGTAAAACTTTGCCCAATGTTACTATGAAAAAGGACTTTTTTGTGACTAATCAAAAACGTTAGATTTACAAAGCCCTTGACAGTTTTCGACATTTGTCAAAAAAAAAAAAAAAAAAAAATTATCAAATGAATACAAAAAGTCCGTGTCATCCATCAGAGTTAACTTTTTGTGTTTGATTTAAGTACTACAAAAGTACGTATGTATAAGTAATGACTTAACTACAAACATTGCCATAATCTAGTATTCTCTAAAGTTAACAAACAACTTATGTCCAGTCCATTCAGGGGATTGATCCTGTTCCTGATGATGTCTAGTTTGTTTTGTGTATACTTTTGATGTAAAATACGTTCACAAAATACAAACATTCCATTAAAAGTAACAAAAGCTTGAAGTTTGCATCTCCCTTGTGTGGGACTATACCTTGCCGTTGCCATATATATTCAGAAGGAATGTGTCCTTTTTCTTTGACATTTCTCTCCCCATTAATACACAAATCTACTATACATAGGATAATGTTGTATCCTAAGTAAACCTAAATTTATATAAAATAAAAGTAAAAGGGATATATACGTCCGTTTCCGTGCGTCGTGCGTCGTCGGTTGGAGTCGGTAGTACCTCTACCTATAGACTGGTGTAGACTGTAGAGTATTGGTCAAATAGTCAAATTGTCATTTTTAATGGAATTGCAATTTCCTTAAATGCTCTTATGCCAAAGGCTTACACTATTTGTCAAATATCAACAAGGGAACAGGACATTAAATTGTCGTTTGAAAAAGTCCTTTTTTTTTTGGAAAATCTTTATTTTGTTTATAGATGTTAAATGCATATTAATTATTTATACGAAGAAAAGGACTTAAGGGATCCTAAGCATACATGCCTTGAGGGACAATTTTCTAGAGATAAAAGTTAAGAAAGAAAACAAAAAGAGTTAAGGTACGTTTTTTAAGGACGTGCGTATAAGTATGAGAGTTAAGGAGTTGTAAGATTTTTTTCTAGAAAGAAAAATGTACGCTCCTTTGTTACACGTGTAAATGGTAATTTTATATATGTATGTATGAGGTCAAACATTGAGTAGGTGTAAATTATTTAAATTAAACGAATGGACTATTTTATTTGTTGGCAATAATTGAGATTGAAGGTCCTATTGTATAGAAACAGTATGGAGACCTCTTTCTTGAAAATGAATTCTTTTTCAGATAGATACTGCTATAGTTAAGGATTTCCTATTAAAACGACACAAGGTATTTTGTTTTCATAAGGGGAAGCTGTCCGAATCATTTTCCAATGTCAATCTTTTTTTTCTGATAGCTACCTTCGTGGCCATATAGACCATCAATATTTATTGTCAAATTTTTTTTTTTTCAGAACCAACATCCATTGGCTTTTCGTTAATGTTCATTCGCAATAGGATAAATATTCATGACAATTTGACATATTCAATTAATATTGACAATCAATATTGATCATTTGTTGAGTGATTTCGAAGGGTAGCGCCCATCAATTGAGACCGTTTGAATGTCACCGAAATTTCTTATCAGGAACTTCTGTTGTACAGAACAAGTTAGAATTTATTAGTCAAGTGTACAAGAACTACCCGTTTGTGTATCTTTTCAACGTCCGTTTACGCTCCCCCAGCCGCTTTTTAGGTAACATTTAGTGCCCAACGCTAATTCAATGTGAATTAAATGTGCAAAGTGCAACTCTATAGTGGGTGTTTTTTTAGACGTGTGGTTTTCAATATGGCAATACTTTTTTCAGAGTTGGTCTTTTTGACAGCTGTCACTTGGCTTATGCTCAGTTTTGGTTGGCCATTTACTCCTGAACAACGTTTGCAATTCGTGCAAATTTTACCAAAATAATGGTTCGGTTCGTGCGATTCATCGCGCGCTGCGTCCAATATTCGGTCGTCATAATTGCGCAGGAAATTATTCGAGCCAGCCGCGGCGGCCACTTCCCCGAAATAATTTTTAAAATATAATGGCAAACCCTTCTTTTTATAATAAAGCTAAATTTTTGGCCATAACATTAAATTATATGCGTTTTATTTCTTCTTAAAAACCACACGGCTAAAAAAAACACCCTTTATGTACTTTATGAGTAGCGCCAGACGGGATTACCGAAAAAATCATTCAAAAAGTCCTCATCAGTCCCGCAGATCGTTGAACTAAAGTTCATGCAATGGTAGAGACAGCGTTGCATCAGGACGTGGGAATGCCATTGCATATTTTATATGACAAAACTGTTGACCCGATGGGTACCACTGTTGCCCGCAATGGCCAACAAGCAACTACATAATTGTCACTACCCCAACCATAGTGCTTCTCTGATCTGGTACCAACTCTACGACTTCTTTCCATTCCATTCCATAATCCGGAAAAAAAATTAATTTAAGCGATGAGAATATCACAGAGACAGAGCGTATTTTGAAGATGAGTTTTACTAATATCGTTATTGAAAGGCTTAAGAAAGTGAGTGAATCTTAGGGTTTCATTACGAACCCGGGTTCTCAATCAATCTGAGCTTCGAAGTAAAATTATTTAGTTTACCTAGCTATATCATGGACAAAAATCACGTTTCCTTTCCCAAAGATTCCCAAACACATAAGTTAACTGCGTTTTTCATGGATTTTCAATACCGAACCGACATCCAACCAGTACCTACCAACTGAATATATTCAACAAATCGATAAACATCTGCCTCCACATAATCTACTTACATATATTAAATAAACGTTCTTACCTGTCAGCGGAACATCAGCACCCACAAGCCTTGACGATAAGCTCTGCAATTCAATCTTTTTTGCCTTTGTTACGTTGAAAATTCCCAACTCAGTTGAACTCCTACTATCCTCAGCACCCATAATATTGGTCCCAGCACCACCAGAAACACCACCAGCACTGCTCGACCCACTGCCCCCACTATTGCTCAATACTTGAGCCAACTTATTCCCCAATTGCAGAGCCATTTCCTCGTCCGCACAATCACTTTCGAAGTCTATCGAAATTGGTCGCCCACCTGTCAAATTTAAATGCGTCACTTCCGTTTGTGACAATCTGGCCAGCCTCTCTGCCACGTCGCGATATGTCGCAGTTCGCCTTCTCGGCGTTCGTTCGCATTTATTATTCTGTCGTGGATAATTTCGAGCGGCTAGGGCTGCTGCTGTCAATTCTCTCAGCGTTCGTTCATCCACCGCCGATTTTTCACAAATATTCTCCTCCGAGAAATAGCACTGATTTATTTCCGCCTGAAAGCCAATCGGAGTCAGGGGGTCTGTAAATAATGAATCAGAGCTTGATGAGGTCTCCTTGAGGACAACAATGTCACAATTTCCCAATTGATTGTCCGCTGTGGAAATAAATAAATAAGAAGAGAAAAAAAAAATTAAGCGAAAATTGAAAATAAATAAATTAAAACCTATAAAAGTTAAAAAAAAAAAAAAAAAAAAATTAACGACAAGGAGGGTCGTTTGGGGGGGCGTATGTGATGTGGGTGGGAGTGGTTAAATAATTCATTTTAAGTAATGAGATGGTTGAAAGATATAAATTCCTGGCAGCACCAAACCAAGGATAAGAACACGTTGACACACACACACACAAGAATGGTAAAAATTCATCATGGTGGACCGACGACGACGGCATCGATGTTTAAAACGACTTTCTTTAATTTTCAGCGGCCATTTTAAAGTGTATGAAATTTTTTAAGAGGAATTTTGACTATTGAAATCAATGGAAATTGAATTGGGAAAAAGTATTTATGTTTCTATAATCCGTTTTATTAGAATCCGAATACAGATTTGTATTCCTCCTGGGTCTCGATACAAAATTCATTTGAAATGTTTATTGCGTCCTTTTTTTCCAGTGAACACCACCAATTCGCTAGAATTTTATGGAAACCAGCCGTAACAGCGCGTGCAGTAATGAATTTTTCCACGAACATTTGTTCACAAAATTTCTGAGTAATTATCTGAAACACATTCAGTAACTGAATCCTTCAGTAATTAGAATGGGAAGTGAAAAACAGATGCAATTAAATTGTTAGTTGAATACTATATTTTCAATTGATCAGGATCAATTCATTTGAAAGAGGTTTAAGTGAAACAATTAGCGTTCTTTATTTAAATTTTAGTTGTAATATTAATATAACAGTTTTTTTTTTTACATACTGAAATATGCAAAAGAATTCAAGTAGGTACTATAGTTTTTTGAAAGGCTTTTGTTCCATGATATAGAGTCAATTTAAAGCCTTAACAGCACTTAATGGTCCAAAAATAGTTTGGATTCCACAGAAATATGAAATTGACTAAAATAAAATGTCCAACAAAAATTGGCAGTACACAGGCTTTATGTGAGGGATGAGGGTTTCTCCAAAATAGCAACGCCTGGTAATCGGATTTTACAAAAATTTACCCTAAATACAAAATTACTTCCCACGGCTGTTTTTATTTTTTTGAATGCGAAACATATACTGCAATTTAAGGGGTATACCGCAGTTGGAATTTAAGGGAACATTGGTTATTCGGGATGTGTTGTGAAAGAGTGAAGTGCAAAAAGTGATACAAAATTGTTTATACGAGATAAGTCAAGCGTGTATTGTTTTTTGAAAAATTGTATTTCGAGTGCTAGTCAAATTGAAGCAATATCGAAGTGCAAAGGAACAAAAGTAAATCTTTGAAGCTGTGAAAAAATTAAATAAAAAAAAATATGAAACCTATGCATTCATGCAAGGAGACTGTGGTAGATTTATGGAAAGCTTTAGAACCAACCTGGGATGCAAGATGATCCTCATAAAATAGGATGTATATAACATGACAAAAATTTGAGAGAAATATTTATACCATGGTATCAGAGGTCTGCCAGGTTGATAGCTTTTGTATTGAAATAAAATATAACAACGTTTCCTGATTTTTTTGACTAATCATTCTGGTTCATTAGAAAAGTAAACAAAGGTAATGAATTCTTCTTAAAAAGACCTTGTATAATGTTATGTAATATTTGGTCAAAGGACCTAATCCCTGAAAAAAATCCAATAGAAATCCTAGCAAAGAAAAACCTCCAATGGAAAATCTAAAAAAAAAAAATAATTAAAGGAACTCCCACAAATGATGATCAAGAAGTGAATCGAGCTACTAAATCGCAAGAGATTTAGACAGATTCTCTTGGGTAAAGCTAAACAAATGTGATTCATTTGCATTGATTTTTGTATAGCTTAACAAAAATAACTTTTTGATTATCACAGCTGTATCTAATTTTCAAAATTGTTTTTGAAACGAAAAATGGGTAGCCGTAGCCATTTTGAAGCATCAGTATGGTAAGATTACAGAAACTCGTAAAAATGTAAAATGATTAAAATCAACCTATAAACAGATAAACATGGTGGCGGTTTTTGGAGATTTTCAAATAGTGATGGAAAAATTAATTTTACTGTATCTACTTTGGCGGGGAAAGGGGTGGAGGGCTTAATCGTCCGATTGAGAAAATGTTTTTGGGGACAAACCATGTTTCCCTTTCCATTACTCTATTGTACGACAGTTTAGCAATCATACCAATTTTGAAACATTCAATTTCATTCAAGTGGGTAATGACTTCATCGAACGTAATCTTCAGTCAAAAAATCTTTCCCAGAAACGCAAGTTCATAAAAATGCATCACATCACACATACCACTTGCATGCAATGCTTTATTCATTGTGCAGCATTATGGCATTTGTCACAAATCTGATCTTTAAAATTAAAAATGCTTCAAATAAACTTACGAAGAATGCCAAATATACAAAAGAGAGATCATTTTAGATAATTAAAATGCAAATAATAAAAAAAAATTAACTATTTGCATCCAAAAGATGTTTCAAATGTTAAATTGTAGCATTACATCTTTTGGCTACTACAACTCTAAATTTTTGTTAAATAAAGTCATCGCTATTGTGTCTACATATTTTTGTTACCAAAAAATATAACCAACGATCTTGTAACAAAAAGTTGGAACGATTTCAAAAAAATGTTTGCCAAAAAGAAAAATGGTCAATAAATAACCCATTTGGATCGTTATCTGACATTTATTGTTGAATGATAATAATGAAGAGGTGTTGACATCATCATGGACTGTCAAAAGACGTTGCCAAGAATGTTCAATGCAAGTTCACGAACGTGGTAGCCAAAAAACAGAAACGTTTTGATATTTAAAACTTATTTTATGAAAGAAACATGCGTTTAAAAGCTGGTAACTGTCATGTTGTACAGGAAAAGACCAACTAAATACTTAACCAAATCACTCGGGCGTATACGTGTTTTTTTTTTTTTGTTACGTATGTATGTTTAATTTGCTGAGAACAAGAATTAAACATTTCCAAGTAAGTTCTTTCATTTTTTAAATGGCTTTGAGCAACGATTAAAAAAACTCTTTGATGCATGTTTTTAAAACATTAATGAGAGTGCATAAAAGCAGGGCTTAAAGTGGAATACCAAACTAACGAGAAAAACGAGTAGGTTTTTTAGCAGGATAAGCAGATTTCCCAGAACCAAGACGAGAAAAGATATTTAATCCAGAACTATATTTAGATATCAGATATCAAAGAAAATTGAAATTATACATTTGCTTAATATTGCCAAAAACAGTTATACAAAGGTTTATGAGCCATTGGAACAAAATATTGTAGTAACTTGAAAAAAAATCATGTGTTCCGATGACGTATTTGAAAAATCTTCTGAACGATATTTTGAGGAGCATTTTAAGTGTATTGCACATTAATTAAACACTTGAATACCTTCTTGAAGCCAACGTTTAGGGAGGACCTTTAAAGTACAAAGTGTCCCAAAAGCCATGCTCTTTCTGATTTAGTTACATTGAAAGAGTAGTCTATGAAGAAGAAAAAATTCTATAGAAATTCTTAAAATACACATTTTTAAAATGTGTTTCTTAGTAACTTTGTTAAAAAGAATTTTAATGTTTTTTGTTAAATTTTAATTAATTTCGATGTGTGTCTGTATGTTCAATATGGACTCAAAAACGGCTCTACCGATTTTGATGAAATTTTCTCGCAGCCTTCAGATTAGCCGATCAGCAATCAGATTGTTAATTATTGTTGGCAATTTCGCAAGTGCGATTTGCAGTTTTAGGGATATTTTAGGTAAATTTTGGTGTATCGTTCTGAGAAAGGCCAGAACACCGCCTACTGGGCCAGCTTGTATAAAATAATAAAGTTCAAAAAAAGTGGTTCCTGTCATAAAGAGAAG
Source organism: Platycheirus albimanus (assembly GCA_916050605.2). Lineage (NCBI taxonomy): Eukaryota > Metazoa > Arthropoda > Insecta > Diptera > Syrphidae > Platycheirus > Platycheirus albimanus. The sequence goes on along the minus strand of OU696698.1, from coordinate 12,934,775 downwards.
TATAATGTTCTCGAAAACGTCTCCAACGATAAAATTTTCTGCGTGCTTTTTATACACTATTCAATAAATAATTGTGTATTTTTGTACTGTAAGAGATCAAAGCACAACACTAAAATTACGCATGTGCCAGCTATATGTATGTAAAGCTTCCATAATTAAATACAAATATTTCAGTTTGGGCGTTGCTGACGCCCATTTTTCTTACAAAACATTCAATACTATTTTATTATTTTTAAAAAATAATGATGCTTGTATTAGAGCAGAAAACCTTAAATTTTATAGTTGTTAGTCGAACGTACACATCTTGTCCATAAAACAAAAACTTGAGTGAGGCCATCTTTATACTAGAAACTTAAAAAAAAATATTTTCGCAAATAAACGGTACTTATAACAAATCCACAAGCACAAATTTGTGCGTCTCTTAGTCGAAACTGAGAAGCTTTCGTATGGAAAGAAATTTTTGAAATTCAGGTGTGGCTTACGCCCACTTTTCATGAAAGAACAAAAAACATTCTTTTAAAAATGTAAGATATATGCAATTTTAACCATTTTTTTTTGTTCGTTAATGTAAAATGTATTTCATAATTTTGTGTGTGTGTAAATTTTATTCATAAGCATACTTTTAAGGGCGTGATTTTTATGAAATATCTTTATTCGGATAAGATCGTTAAAAAAACTGCTCGATTCAGTTGTACTTTTACACATATGCCTATAAATTGACTTACGATTGAGGTTCAGTTAGTTCTTCAAATTTCTTGTTTACAATGTTTTAGGACACGCCCACTTTCAAGGATCGTTTTTTTTTTTACTACGCTTGCAGTTATTGATCATCTTCCACACAAATTTAATGTTATTGTATTATTTCTTGTCTGCTTAAGAAGAATTTTGTTTCTGGAACTGGACAGCTGTTTGCGGGAGGCAAACGCATGCACATACGAATTGGGAATAGGGTATCCAGCAGTTCGTTGCAAAAATACTGTAGCTCTCCCTTATATTTTTTTTATTTAAAATTAACGGAATCAATATTTCAGTCCCGTATTTTAAGTTTTGGTACTCGAGGTTTCATTTTCTAGATTTTGTCTTCAAGATGTTCATTAAAGTAAGTGTTATTTTTTCCCCCTCAGATAATAATTCTTTAAAAAGCAAAAACAAATTATAAAGCCTGTTTGGTAATGTTATCTTGTTTACTTTTTTTTTTTAAATAAAATTTTTGTCTAAAGCCCAATTTATTTAAATATGTGTTTATCGGAACCCTTCTTAGAAAGAATTACTCAAAACTTTTGGAGAATGTCACATATTTCTAGGAACATCTTTCAAAATCAAGTTTTCGCCTAGCGCAGCGATTAAAACTGGAGCACTTTAAACGAACCATGTTAGTGCGTTTTGTATTTACTCTTTTATTGCATTCTTAGAAGGAGAAAGGACTGGATGGGGATTTTACTAAAAACCTCTCAGGAGCAAGTACCTACCTCTGAGAAACTCTAAGGTTAAATCGAAGGTTGATCTCTTCGTGGTATTTGGATACGAAATAAAATGCACGACTGGGTCGCACGAACTTGCTCTTATGATAAACAATTGCGTAGTGGCTGCATATATGGATATTAAAAAAAAATTAAATAATTTCGAAAATTCTTTTATTTTTTAAATAAGTTTAAGAGTTTTCTCGGAAAAACTAAGTATGCAATAAAATTTCAAAGCTATACGTCAATCTAGGAAAAAAAAATATTGAAAATCGTTGGACGAGATTTTTTTTTAAAAGGTTATTTTTGAAAAACTTTTTCAAAAAATATTTTGAAATTTATTTGAGTATGCAAATATATGGCAATCTGTAATTTACATTTGAAAAATAATTAAAAAAAAAAAATCAATATACCCGTTTCCAACATATTTCGAAAACCAAAAATTTTTTTGAAAAAATTATAAAAAATCAAAAAAAAAAAGTTTTTGAAAATTTTGAAAAGCCATATTAATAAAATTATGAATGACTTCCTGTGGCCAAAATTTTATTGAAATCGAATGTATAGTTTACGAGAAAATTTGATTTGAAAATACTGGTTCTATGAGAGGTACCGTTATTAGACAAATTTTGAAAAAAAATTTCTAACCAAAAGATAGACTGTCTTGCAAAAATAGCATTCTGAAAGTTTTATCAAAATCGTTAGAGCCGTTTTTGAGAAAATCAATTTTTGTCTTCAAGATTGTATGGCAGGTGCCGTTATTTTTGGACCTAGAGCAAAAATAAATAAAATGCACGACTGGGTCGCACGAACTTGCTCCAATGAGTGACAGTGGTTTATGGGCTTGAGATTTTGATAAAAAATAAAATTTTCAAAATTCTTAAATAAATACTTAAACTAATTTGAGCTGTAAAAAAAGTACGCCATTTTATTTCTTGGATAAATTTGAATTTATGAGAATAAATTTAGAAAAATCTGTGGAGCGGTTTTTGAGAAAAAAAGTTTTTTTTGAAAAACTTTTTGAAAAAATTTTTCAAAAAAAATTCAAAAACGCCAATTCATAGGTATTCAGCAAATACATTTATTTAAAATTTTTAAAAAAAAATTTAATAAGCAGTTTTCGAAATATTGATTTTTTAAATTTTTTTTTTAAAAATGCTTTTAAAAACACAAAAAAATATTTTACAAAAATATTGGTATGCAATACAAATTGAGCTACCTACAGCTATATGTGTGTGAAATTTCGAAAGAATCGGTTGAGTCGTTTTCGAGATAGTCGAAAGCAAAAAAAACGGTCCTATGGAAAGTACCGTTCTTAGCCATTTTTTAAAACTTTTTTTTCAGCCATATGATTGGTCGTACCTAAAAAGCAACACTGATTTTTTTAATTAAAAATCGTTAGAGCCATTTTTGAGAAAAATAAGCTTTAACGTAACGGTTGTATGGCAGGTACCGTTATTTTTTGAGCTAAAAAAAAATTTCAATTTCCTTTCTGTACAATACCTAAAAAAGTCTATATACCAAGTTTGAAGCAATTCGGCCCACCCGTTTGGGCTGTAGGTTTCATACAGACAGACAGACAGACAGACAGACAGACAGACAGACAGACAGACAGACATACAGACGGACAGAATTTTTAGACCATCATTTTTCGTCTTCGCTATCATCGTAATGTCATGTTTGATTGTTATCTCAAAACTTTTTTTTTCGACGAATGCATAACTTGCCTTATAGTACCTATAATCGCAAGTAAAAATTTGTTCCGAGGGACGGCCAAATAAATCCTAAATACCAAATTTGAAGCAAATCGGCCCACCCGTTCAGCCTCCAGAGGCGCGAACAGACATACAGACAGACAGACAGACAGACAGACAGACAGACGGACGGAATTCCCAGACCCACTTTTTTCGACTTCTCCATCATCGTAATGTCATGTGTGATTGTTATCTCAAAATTTTTTTTCTGCACGAATCCATAACTTGCCTTATAGTACCTATAATCGCAAGTAAAAAAGTTATACCATGGATCACAATATTTTATGAAAATAAAAAAACACATAGTTCCTTGATGAAATCTAAAAACTGATTTATTACTCATATTTTCTAACCTTAAACTAAAAAAATATTAAATCGAAAATAAATTATGTTTTTTTTAAATAAATTATCGTACAACAACAACAAAGCACATAGTATGATTTTTGCACTAAAACACCACCTAGCTGCTCTGGGCTCCACCATATCGTTTTGTAAAATCTTCTAGTGATTTAAGGACTTGTCTCGCCGACTCCTCAAGACGTTCATTAAAGTAATCTCTGTCGGTGTGGAAATCCCTCATCTCAACCGATGCATCAGCATTATCATTTTCAGCTGGTTCGTCCATCTTGAAAAGACCTCCCAGCTTAGGCAGGAACAGCAGCAAGCAAATCACGCCAATGAATTTGACAATCTTCTTGAAGATGATCAGTTTCAGAAGGATCTTTCCCAATGTGAAGAGATTCAGCTTCAGCTTCAGCTTACCCAACAGCCATTCGGGTATCGAAACCTGATGTTGATTGTAGGGAATTGATTGCATGGAATGATGCTTAGGATATTCATGGTAGATGACTGGAGGATGATTGACGTATTCCGTCTGTGAAGGAGGAGGACCATATTCCAGCTGTGGAGGTCCATAAACTGGCTGTGGTGGACCGTATTCCTGTTGGGGTTGTTGAATCTGCGGTTCGTAATTATTGTATCCTGGAGGCGGGCCATAAAACTCAGAAGGATGCTGTGAGTTCTGCAGAGCTTGAAGGTATGTATCGTCATTCACAACGGGTCCAGCACTCACAAATTTAAGACCAATCAGGCCAAGACACAAGGTTTTGATTAATAAATTCATTTTTTTTTCGGGACACCACCTGTTCGAGAAGAAGCTAGCGTTTCGTTTAAGAGACACCTTTACCGATAGCCACCGACTGACCAACTAAAAGTTCGTTCAATTAACAACTGCTGGACTCGTTTAAGCTATACGCGATGATTTGGACAAAAGTGTCATGCGGGAAGTGAATTTCAATCCATATACTCGTACGAGTATCCAATGGATCATTGCTAAATCGATGATAATAGAATACACTGACGGACGTCTTCGGATTGGAATGGAAGAAAGTACGGTATAGTGTGCGCGAGTTTCGTTGCACATCCGATCGAAGTGTGATCGGAATGGAAATTAGCCAATTGGACATGTTCTTCTTATCACGTACTTAGGACTTTCTCTGCCCAAAAGAACTGCGATTTTGATTGCCGCATGTGCGTCACGCACGCAGCACTTTGTTTGGATAAGAGACTGATGGTGTATTATAGTGGCATTATGCTAGGTCGGAATTTGACTTATTTCTTAAGAGACCAATAAATAAGGCTTTGAGAACACTTGTGCGCTTCAAAGGCACCTAGAACATGTCTTCGTTCGAAAGAATGCAGACAGTTTTCAGCGAAAGTATTGTAATTTTTTGAAAATTGTTGAACTAAATTTTTTGTTACATAAGAAACCATATATCAAGAAGGGAGGTGGTTTTTGAATATTGATTTTGAACGACACGCAAAGTGACTTCTTTGGCCACGACGAAAAGATGAATGCGGATCAATGAAGTGAGGTCGTCCATTAATGGTTCGAGTGTGACGTGTTTATTAAGTACTCGATGGCGGCAGCAGATGAAGATGTGATTTATTTGTTTGGAAGACTTTGGTATCTGAATGACCTTTAAGATTGATAAATAGACATGGTGGATTGATCGGCGTAATTATACCGTTACACGCAGTACGCACAACAACGAACAAAGTAGGACATATACATATATGTATCTACAGGTGAAAGTGAACACTGACAAATTAATTTCGAGGCTTTTCTACCTAAGGCGAGTGCTACTAGGTTTCACTATAGCACTCCCACTTCATTATTGTACCAAAAATTCGTGTTTTAAAGACAGTCATACCGAATTTTTGCTGAGGTGCGGTTGTAAGACATATTTTTTGGGCACGGAAATAGCCCACAATTTTCGTTCAATTTAATTACTCAACGAAATAAGTTTTAAAAGTTTTAAATTGAAAAAAGGGTTTTTAAATTGGTGCGGTGCAGATTTTGACGTATACTGTGGCAGCCATGTTTTGTGAAATCTGTCAAATAGGTAATTTATAATGTAGTAATTGATACCAAATCACTATGACAAGTTACATGATTGAACAGCAGATCCAAATGATAAAACTAAATTGATTTGGAAGAGGAACCCAAATTTATTTGTAGCCCAATAGTTGAACCATGTGGACCCAGGTGACATATGGATCCAGAAGGACAACGCAACCTGCACCACAGTGACCCACACCGCATCTGATGTAAGGTTACCTCTCGCAGAGGTGACTTGAAATGGCCACCATAAGTTACTGTGATTTGGCACCACTAGATTTTTGCGTGGGGTTTCAGGTCTAAGCGTATACACCACAACTGACCGATGAGTTTGAGTTTAACATAACACAGGCCATCACTCAAATTCAGCCGGATCTGTGCGAAAGAGCCATTCAAAATTGGAGAACTTGGAACCGAGCCACCGGAAGAAGCCGTGGCTGACATTTAAACGATGTCAAATTACACACATAATAAAATACCTGGGTCTTTGAAAAAAAACAAAAAAATTTGTTGTTAGTTCACACATACCCTGTTTAATTCCATTTCAACATCTACCCGCCGTTATTGAAGAACCCTACTATAGTTCCTGTTTTCTTTAGATAAAGAGTTTTCCAATAAGAGGTGTTATTTTAAATAGTTCGCTTTTTCGGTAGTTGTCACTTTTGAAGCTGTAGTTTTTGAAAAGTAGAAACTACGCCATTGATAAAAATTTAACGATACACGGGATTCGTGAAGCTATTGAGGGCCATACAGCATCCACTTTGCTATTTGGTGATGGAAAATTGCATGAAAATGATATTGTTGTGTAAGCGTAGCCATGGCTGCCATTTGGCTAATACTGTTTTTCATTATTAATGGCATCCTTTTCTCTTTACATTTCATTAAACATCTAATCATTTATTTCAAAAAATGCAATTTTTCTTTGATTGATATTCAATAACACCTCTTATTGGAAAACCCTTTATTTGATGTGTGTGTGTTGGTCGTTGTCTGACCAATTTTTCGACCTTGAAGCCTAATTCGCCTCTTGACAAGGCAACACAAGCAGGTTAGTGTCATTCCGTGGACAAAAGAGGAGGTTCCTAAATCGGAGTTTTTTTTTTCTACAGTACGGGGCTCCGGACCAACATACCAAGTTCAAATTTGAATCTAAGTTGAAATCTGTTATACGTGGAAAAGTTCTCCCGAAATAAAATATAAGCTTTTGTTAGAAGCTATGGATTAGGACTGGACAAACAAAAGCACGACACTAGCATCATAGCAAAATAGTTTTTTTTAATGGAGTGCTTAGGTGAATGGCGACTTGGGAATACCAAGTGAAACATGGAAGTCAACTCTAATGAATTAGGCTGAGTCCCTATAACATGGAGTTGTGGTCAGAGCATAGGTAATAGTGCCGCTAACAACAATGGTGTGCACGTGATGCATTCTGTTAAGTTCTGTATTTGTATTTACATACATATACATATGTATTTCTATAGAGGCAGCAACAGCAAACATACTAAAAAAAATCCGTAACACCATGAAAGATTCAAAAAAAAAAAACTGAGACAAAATCATTCAAATATGCTGCACCACCAAATTTTCCATCAGAAAGCCTATGTTTTGGCATCGAATTCATTGAAACGCCTTCAGGCTTCAGCTTCACCTCGATGTAAGAGTGTTCAATTTTCACCCATTTGTTTTGAAAATCCAATATCGAAAAAAAAAACACAAAAACAACAAGCTCACAATAATAATAATGTCTCCAGGGTAAACTCCCAGAACATTTTTCATCCTCCTTCTTTAATGTTCCCCAAGTCCCTACTCAATTGTTTTTTTCTTTTTTTTTTCAGTAAGGTGTAGAAGCTACCTTAAAATATTTAAAAATGTGTTCTGAGGAGGTTAATGTACACAGAATGGATGAACATAAACAGCAATATAAGGCTTCGAAAAGCTGGTTTAAAATAAGAAGTAATCCATGCACACGTCGATTCGCTCTTGGCCTTTGATGCCTTTGGCATCATTATCTTTAGAGTGCTCAAGGGTGGTTAATGAGAGTGACTTGCCACTGCCATCAGCCACCACTACCATCACTGGGTTTTCAATCTTGATTCCATGTTCCCATATTCAAAGCACACCCACTTTTTCCATAGTGCGTCTGTTGGGAAAATGAAAATTCAACTTTTTGAATTGGAATCACTCACGCGCTAGGAAAAACTGGGAGTGGACTAGACACTAGACAGAGAGCTTCATTGAGACCATGTTAGACATACCTTTTTTGAGGTTATGTTTTTTTCAGTTTAAACGAGAGAAGGTATGTAAACCTGCTTAAAATTTGAAACCAAGATGAAAATATATGCCTGGTGGAATACAAAAAATTATAACGGTTATTTTAATAAGAAAGGGCTAAGTTTGAAGAGATAAAACGCCTACTTAATTTGGAAAATAGGATCCTGACACGAAGCGACCTAATTACATATTCGTTTGAATTAACCATCAGTTTCGAAGGAAGCGATGGTGATGGCCTTTTGTGAAGTTTATTCAAATGATAGATCAGGATTTTGTGTGTTTTTGGTGAAGAATAAATTCGGTCATGTCACAAAGATACAGAGTATCAGCAACAACAAATCAATCATTTTCTTGATACAAATCTACAAAAACGAACGCTCAAAGTAACTGTGCATGACAATTTCAGGAATGAGTCAATAACCATATAACCAAATACCCCAACTTGAATATTTGCCTGTTTTACATAAAAATGTATAAAAGGCAAAAAGTATAGGTCTAACGATGCTGTCTTGTGGCTCGTCTATTACGTTTGACTGGTTTTCCCAATTTTCTTCAACGTCGGTAGAAAGTTTCAAATCACGAGTGTGGCACTTCATTTTCAAGAGAAGCTAAGGCCTTGAACCGCTTTACCTGTGTGTGCTTATATCCGGCAGGAATGAAACGGACCTACAATTTACTAACAAATTCGAACGGCTGGCAGCTTTTTTACAAAAAAAATATTTGCTCCTGAAGTATTTGTAACTTACTCGCAAGAGACAGTTCCCTGGAAAGACCTGACCTAACGAAACTTTGGATTGAATCCCCTTGGCGGTTGCAGCCAAACACGATTAATGACACATGGCAACATTGTTCGATAAAAAATATAATCATTCTGGTATCCATTGGACGCTCCAAAATAGCTTTGTTTTCGATTATTTCCACGTTTTGTTTACATTTGATGCATTACATTCTTTTCATACGGTGGCCGAAGGAAAACGACATTAGCCAACACGTATGATGTGTCAAACTAATGGGTCATTCATTAATTGCGTGTAGATTTTGAAATAAACATTTATTTTACTTTGACTCATTGTCATTTGAACTTGCTATTCAATCGTGTAACTTAGCTTGTCATAGTAATTTGCCATCAGAAAGTGAATAACAAATAACAGATTTGACAGATGTCACTAAAACAACATGGCCGTCACAGGAAATCAAAATCTATCGACTCAAATTGCTAAACAATACAATAAATACTGCATCAGAGTATTATTTTTGACTTATATCATATGGGGCTTACCAAAGCTTTATCTATACACTTTCAAATGAAAAGCATACGTATATTGCTTCAATTTATTTCATTTGACTGCAATATTTTCGATAATTGATCTTTCTTCTTGCACGACCAAAATCATTCATTTTGATTTGTTGATTAATTCTCACAATATAGCAACTAAGGAACGCATTGATTGAATTCCTGCTTTGACTGATGCCATTGAGTTGGATATGTAAGAGTATCTAGGAACCAAATCAAATAACTATTTGGATAACCAAATCACCTAAACTGAACTGAACTCTCTCAACCCAAAGTCATACCTTGATTTCCTCAGATTATATAAAGTTCAAGAGTGAAGCACTTCACACTCTGAAACAGTCTGAAACAGAAAATAACAGAACCTAAAACCCTACCTCTTACATTTTATTACAAAATGAAACAACATTGTATTGAATTTATACCTCATGTGTCATGTCAAACATTTCAAGCCTTTCAGCTGTTTGATTCCATCTCCATAAATTCCAATTTTAACATCAAAATTTAATCAAATCGAATCTTTGACACGCCATCGTTTTTTGGTAGGTATACCATTTACGTATATATCGAACGTCGAATATGGCTTCAAGCTGCTTCAAGTGTGTAAATTGATTGAAATCAAATATCTAATCAAATACATTTCCCCCTGCCCCTTAGTTATTCTTCTTTCCATCTCTTTCTGGTGTCAAATTTATGTAATGTAAACAAAAGACCATTACGCGTAACGGAACGGTTGACGAACGAAATATAATAAAAAAAAGAACAAGAATGACATGTCAATATGTTGTTTGCCTCTGTATTAGCATATCAGGCCCCTGCCACCCACACTACATATTATTATTCCATTCCATAAGCCACACCACTGGAAAGTGTTACATTTCCAAGCCAGGTATGGCTTTATGACTGTTTAGAAAATTGAACAGTGGTGCCGTGCGAAGACGAAGAGGTGGTAAGCTATTATTACTTTTGGAGAAAAAACAGAGCTATGAAGTTTGAGATATTAGATGTGAAATGTCATTCACAAGCTGGAAGCTGTCATCATGAATGAATGATTTTATTCGAGGAGTAATGCCATGATATTGAATCCTCTATAAATAAAAAATTCGATTTCTTCCCTTGTTGACTGGGTTAATGTCAACATATCCGGATGAAACGTATATCAAGTCAAAGAGGAAGATGCACCAATTACCAGAATATAAGTTTCATTCGGATAAGCTAACAATAACACAGGTAAAAACAAGGTTAAACGACTTCATAGACAGAACACAGAATCAACTATGAAAGGAAAAAAACAATTAACATCTAAGTTACAGCAAGCTAAAGAGTTGAGTTGCATTCGAATTTATGTTCAAGTAGTGAATCATGCGATTGAATCTCGCGATTTAACCGCATGATTCACTACTTGAGCACACTTTTTTTTCTTGAGATGAGATCATGGCTTAGGGATTCTTTCTGTGTGGATTCTGCTGCTATAGATTTTACTTTCGAGATTAAGGGTTTGGGTATTTTACTTCGGGGACTTTGTCTTGGGAAACAGTCACCAGACAATTCTTTTTACATTACTATATCTTATCAAAATGTCTCCGCACTTGACATAACGTTGATATAAAAAAAAAAAAATTATTTTCGCCAGATCGTCAGTCAGTATGTCTGTCCTACTGCGCTTTTTCACCTTAGGGAATAGACTAAACGGTTTGTAAGATTTTCAAGATTTTTTTTTTCAAAAACCGCTGCAACGATTTTGATAAGAGTTTTTACTGTGCCTGTCCATGCTATAAAATAAGTTAAAAAGATGCCATCACATCGGTAAGAATACTTTTGGCAATTCTTTTTAGCCAATAGAATGGTTAAGAAATATTAACTTATTGTTTTGTGTATGTGAAGAAAATTTTTTTTGAAAATCATTCTGTCACATCGAGTTTCTTTTTGAAATTTGTTTTTGAAAAACTGTTCGAACAGATACAATTAAAATTTGTATGAATTAATTAGTTTAAAAAAACCTGTAGTTTTTCCCACAAATATTCGATCCTCTTTTTAAATATTCCAAATACCAAAGAGTATGGCTTTCTTTAACTCTAACTCTTCTTGAGAACAGTTCAAACGTTTAACTAGAAAACTAAAATAAAAATATTAAAAAATTTCATAGTTAACGGTGCTTAAGCAGATTTGATAATGCCCCTGTCCCCGTGTCAACTTATTTCCCAAAGTAAAGGTCCAAACTTGTGATCTGCTACGTCATGATTTCTCAAAAAAAAAAATTGTAAAAATCAAACATGACATTACGATGATGGAAAGTCGAAAAAAGTAGACCCTACAGTTCTGTCTGTCTGTATAGTTACCTACAGCCTACCCGGCTGGACAAATTTCCTTCAAACTTTTTTGGAATTACCATTCTAGCTCTAAAACTGACGGTACCTGCCATATCAAAAACGACTCCTACGATTTTGATACAATTTTCTGAATAGTGTTTTTTTGTGTGAACCTTAAGTTTTGGTTGAAATAGATTTTTCAGGAAAAGTCTGAGGTCCTCCCATAGGACAATTTTTTTTTTCAAATCAGATTTTCTCCTAAGCCACTTGACGAATTTCGATAAAATTTCTTATATGAAAGTTTTTTTTTTAAAGAAAATAATATTAATTCTTAAATTTTTCAAAAAATTTTTTTTTTTCAGTTAAAAAAAAAATTTAAAGCTTTTGGGTTTTTATAATAACGGTTAATTTAAAATGAATGTTTTCTGATAAGAACTATAAACTGCTAGATGTTGGCATACCTACTCAAAACAAATTTGGAATATGTTTTCGAAAAGTTTATCAAAAAAAAACCGTTCTTTTAAGAAAAAATAACTGGTCGAAATATTAAAAGAAATAAGGTGGCTTAATTATTATTTCTTTTTTTTTGCAAAAAACGTTTTAACTATTAATTTTTAAGTGATTCATAAAATGTCAAGATTTTTTCCCTGCTTTTTTTGTAAAATATCAATCTCCAAGGCCACTGTCACACGTTAAAGCAAGTTCGTTCGACCCAGTCGGGCACTTTATTTTTCAACAACTTTGTGCTCTTATCAAACCAAGATTAAGTGGATTCGGTCAAGTTATTGTCAACTTTTTTCCATACCAAAAGCTTAAAACGCAGTGTTTTTAAAACTTCTATAGATTTCGTGAATAAGAAGTTTAATCAAAATCGTTAAAGACGTTTCTGGTATAATTTAAGAAGAAGAACATTTTCACTTGAACGAAACATGTTCTAGGCATAAACAGAAAATGCTTTTAATGAACTTTGAAGAACATCTGTCAAACCGTTTATTTTGTAACTCAACGTAAAAAAGAGCTCAGACAGTATTTCAAAAACAACTCTTTTGTATTTGATTAAAACACCAAATTTTCGTCTGAACGGAATTTCTGGCTTGCACATAATCAACAGTTTTTTGATTCCAGATTTTTTTTTTTATAATTTCAGACAGTTTTCAACAATATTTCTGAAAATGTATGCCCTCAGAGAGCTTTTGGAACTAGCTCAGGTTTAAAGTTGTAAGCCTTATAAATCTGCATGATTCTTGTTTTAAAGTTAAAAGATACGATATTGTTCACCATTAATCATAGCAACCTCACAGCATCTAAAAAATTTGTGCTATTGTTTTTTTTTTTTTTTTTTTTTTTAAGTTTCAAAAATCAACAACAGCAACTCTGGACACACGTTGGCTGGATAGCTGGTGACAATAAAAACAATGTAAACACTACACTACACACATTGGAAGCCAAGCCTCATTTGCTCCGAGAGGTGTGTGGGATTTTATGATTAGAAAAAGAATAACCAAAGAACGAACAAATCAAATAAAAAAATAAAAAACACGCAAAAGGGCCACAATAAAAAAAAAAATAATTCAATTTACTATTTTTTATTCCCACCTGTATTAGATGACGTTGTGGACGGGTTCTGTTGATGATGATGATGAAGAACAGCCGTAAAGTTGTTAGCTGTTTTCCATGAATCAGTTTGCACAATTATCTTATCCACTTGGTGTCGGACACCGGAATCGGTTTTTGATATAACTGTCACCTTGACATCGGTTGGTGTTACTTCCGAACTAGAGGACGACAATGGAGACGACACTGACGCTGACGCTGAAGCTGATGTAATACCATCAAGAACCGAAAGCAAATTGTTACTACTTGGACTCGGGGTCGCCTCATCTGCTGAAGCTAGGTTACTAACAACATTGGAAGAACCACCGCGGTCGTCGGTAATACCCATACCACCACTGGCACAATAACTCGTTCCAGTGAAGACAGTGGCGTCGTCGCTGGGTGAGCCCATTGAACGATGAACATCATCATCATTTGTTGCTTCGACAATGGCTATGATATCCATGGCCATACTGGAAGGCGGTTCCACTTGGCTTAGTGCTGCCATTTCTAGTTCTTGTTTCGATGTAGGCTTTGTGGTAGTTCCCGATCCATGGGGACCGAATTTAACTGATGATTCAACTCCCATGGCTAGCCTCGACGACGCACATGACTGAAGCTCAACCGAACCACTATCACCAAGACCATGACTTGAATTGGTGTTTCTGGTGGTGATTCCCTTTGTTGGTGAGTGCTGCAGTGCTTCCTCGGCTATCAGTGGCACCGCAACTGATTCACTGGCCATGGGGGAATTTTTTTTCACTCCACTACTGCCGGTGTCAGTTGTTGTTGATAATGTGGAAGATGAGGGGCCCGGCGGCGGCGGACCAGTGATGCTCGTTTTCAGCTCATGGGTCGATGACATTTCGGGCTCCGCTTTGGCATATTTTTCTGTTGTTATTGGACTTTTCTTGATTTGTTTTTCTCTTGTTACGGGTTCTTTTAAAATGGATTTTTGTTTTGTTGTGGGTTTATCTTTTTTCTTTGATTGCTTCTTGTGCCATTTCTTTCCATGATCTTTGACTGGATTTGGATTGGAGTGTGATAGTGTGTTGTAGTTGAATTATTGTAGGAGAAGGAAAAAAGAATATTTTAAAGAGTTTTTTTTTTGGAATAAATTTTGTATTTTCTTGCGGCTAAAGAACACAGCCATCCAAGGTAATTATTTTGATTACGAACCAGAACACAACAAGATAAACGAACTTTTTTTTTTACTCTCTCATTTCGCATGCAATTTATACTGAAAGAAATATTTTTTTTTTGTTTTTTTAAGAGAAAAAAAAGCAAATCAACAAAAATTTAATCAGTAACTGTAACACTTAAGAGATATCAAAAGAATATTAATTTGATTGAATCATGCAAAATTTTAGCGCAAACGAACATCAAATGGCACTTAAGAATCTACAACACAACAAAATTAAGATCTAAATTTGACAATGGAATGGATCTTATCTTTAAAATAATCAACTTAATGTAGGTCGAATCTTTTCTTTTCTATATGTATGTATCTAATCTACCTACACCTACGCGTTTACGTATCTTTTTTATGTTTTATTTTGAATAGGCGTCTATCTATCTATGGATATGTACTTCATTGGTGAACTTTCTTAATAAATTTGGGCTTTGAAGAAAATTTGTTTAAAAATGATGACAATGAGGCAGGGGAAAGGGTGCAATCAATAAGTTTGATTCAGAAAAGTATAACCAAAGATAAAATAACAAGTGTTATACATATTATCTTTCGTATAACACTTTTACCGGCATCATTGTATAGGATTTTTCAATTGACGCGGGTTCATTTTGGCGCCTTTTGGTGGCCATGTTGTTCTTGTGACATCTGTCAAATCTGTTGCCGTAGGCATTGTATATATAAACTATAGTATTACCACTTGAGGTGCGCCATCTATCGACGAAATACTAAGCTCTAGAATATCATGGGAAGCAACAACAACAATTAAAATGGTGGAAATTGTTGTTGTTGCTTCCCATGGTATTCTAGAGCTTAGTTTTTCGTCGATAGATGGCGCACCTCAAATGGTAATACATACTATAGTTTACGAGTATATATACAATGCCGTAGGTATATGGAACGACATTAACCCACGCGTCATTGTCCGTACTTTATTGAAAAAGCCGTTTATGAGGCGGTTACCATCAGTTACGGGCAATACACAACGATGAAAACGAACTTCATCGACACAGTAGTAAGGTGCTACGTGCCACACAGCGGAGGCTACGATTGACTTTCTGCATAAATGATTTTAGTGTAAGGTAATCTCTCACAGAGGTGACGGGAATTGGTCACGAAGGTCATGCGGTTTTACAAAAAGTTAGACTTTTTCTGCAGGGTTTCCTGAAATCGCAGGGCTATACAAATAAACCACAATCAATCGATGCCCTTAAAGCAAATATAACACAGGCCATCGCTTAAATTCAGCTTGATGCATGTTGATAAGTAGTAATTGAAAACTGGACCACTTGGGTCCCTGCCACCGTAAGAAGCCGAAATAGGCATTTAAACGATGTCATATTCTTCATTAAAAATGACACTTATGGGACTATCAATTAAAAGAATATAACTACCTCACGTACAACTAGTTTAATTTTATTTCAAATGCTACCCGCCCTTATTGAAAAACCCTTTTATAGAATCTTTTCCAATTCTACCCGCCGTTATTGAAAACCCCTTTATATAGAATCTATAGTTTTATCATTGTGATATTTCATTGGTTGCCCTCTGGTGTATTGAAATTATTTCTTAGTAAATGATTTTTACAAGGAAGATAGCAGCGGCACCTAATATGCGGAAATCGCGACAGAAATCACTGCACCTTGACAATTCTATAGTTTCCATAGAAAATTAACTCTTAATAGGCAGTAGGTGCCTACCAAGGTAACCAATAGAATACACGACTGGGCGCACAAACTTGTTCTTATGCGGAATAATTGCTTCAGACCTATGTAGGTATGTACTTTGAAAAGTCTTTAATTTTTTTAAGAGTTCATAAGTTTTCTGGGTTAATTTGAGTAGTAGCAATATTTTTGCTCAGTGGAGTAAACGTCGCAAATATGGCCCAGGTTGGTAATATGGCCCACTGAAATATCTTATGAATAAAGCATACTAGGCACTGAACTAACCGTTCCAATCAATCCGGCATTGCATCATTGTGTTTTGGAGACAGTAGTTGATAGGGCAGTCCACGAATACGTCAGTGTCAATCACTTTGAGGGAATACATTAATGGCGGCAAGAAAATGTCATTCAAAATAGGTTTCAAATGTTTACAGATACCGTAAGAAAAAAAAATTTTAACTAACAGAAAATACATTTGAATTTATTTTTTTTGCCCGGTTATTCAATGTTTCTCTCAGTGTTAACCCAAAAATTAGAAAGAGATAGCTTCGTGTACTAGTACTGCCCTATTAGTGTTGGGGTTGAGTGCATTTTGTTAATCTTATTCGTGTTCGTTAAAAATTTTTAGGGTAAGTTTACTTAAGGATTTTTGTATCATATTTTTTGTAAATTGTGTTATATTTTATGTTATCAAATGTGAATGTAATTGAGTTTGTTAAAAATTGAAATTGTCATATTGTCGATATTATGGCCCATTCCAGGTTTCGAAACAAACCAGTGGGCCATATTTGAAACATGATTCATATTGGATTTTTGTTTGATCTGTTTTAAAGATTCTTAGAATCACATCATGGCTAGCAATGAAAAATAATATTTAATATGTGAATTCTGCATGCCTTACCATCACAAAATATTTAAAAAACATTGTTTCAAATATGTATTACCCGGGTCTATATTTTAAACTAAGTGGGCCTTATTACGAGTAGTTTTTTTAAAAGTTGTTAAATGAAGTTCCTTTAATTTTTGTTATTAACTTTTTGTTATGTTTGTTCCTTCAATTTTAGTTTCTATAGAATGAAGTTAAAATAATTTGTAAAAAAGGAATAAGACTTAAATGTATAGTTTTAGTTCAGAAAATGTTAAGGGTGGGCCATATTTGGCGCACTTACTCTATCTATCTAGGAAAAAAAAACTACTCAAAATATTCCGACCAGTTTTTGGATAAAAAGTTATATTTTTGAAAAACTTTTCGAACAAATATATTGTGATTCGTTCCGAGTATGTGAATCTGCATAAATGGCAATTTGTAGTTTGCATCTGGCAAAATAGTTTTAAAAAATTTCAATATACCCGTTTCCAAAATATTCGAAAACCATATGGTTTGTTTTTTAGAAAATTATTAAAAACAAAACAAAAAATTGAGAATTTCGAAATGCTATGTAAATCAATTAAGGCTTTTCCTATGTCCAAAATTTTATTGAAATGTTTACGAGAAAACCTGATTTAAAAAAACAGGTTCTATGACAAATTGCGAAAAATCTATTATTAGCAAAAGATAGACTGTTGTTAAGAAAAATTCACAGCTTTTGACTTCTTCTTCATCATCGTAATGCCATGTGTGTTATCTGTATCAATTTTTGTTTGTATGAATCCATAACTTGCCTTACGGTACCAATGTTTAATCGCAAGTAAAAATAAGGTGAAAACATTGACTTCATGCTTTTTGAAATTTTTAATGAATTTCGTTCGAAAAAATTTGCCCTTCAAAAAAAAAAATGTCCATGAGCACAATACCCAATAGTCCCTCTACACAAAATTCTTGTAAAAAATATTTCCACAATAAAATAGAAATCCCTTCAATTTCAAATCGTTTCCTCAAAATTTCATAAGAACCACGACTTCTTCATTTCCATAATATCACACCTTGCTCTCATTCACGTAAGACTTTATTAAATTTTATTTTTGCATTTTCATATTTTACCATCTTATGTTCATATATGAATGTGAAGCCCACCACGATGCGATGATGACGTGAAAGGGATCCTTTTCTTTCATAAGCCATAACGGTATTATGTGCGTACAAATTCAAAGTGAGAAAAACGAAGTTAAATTTGTTACATTCTCGCTTTTGGTATATAGTTTTGCATTTTCATAGCTCAACTTCAAACGCTGAGTTTGAGGTTGTATATCTTTTTTTTTTACTTCCTTCAAACGACGTTGCTAAGTTACCTATTCTTCATATAAAAAAAAGTAACAGTGTGTGTCAAAAGAAAACCCACACACCTTTAAAAACGATTATTTGAAAAAAAAAGTCTTTTTAGATGTTGCAGTATTATTTTTTTATTAAATTGGTTTGGGTTTTGGGGGTAAGCAATTTCTTGTTAACGTTGTCTAAGAAGAGGAAAAATGAAGAGCTTCGTAATTGATAGAAAGTGAAGAATCAACTCCAAAACAACAACTAAAAAAACCGGATGTTGATGTTTACTGGCCGATCAGCAATTTTGTATTTAAAGCAACAAAATAATCTAAATTTAGAAAAAGTCCTCCTTCTTAAAACAGTTCACACTTTTCACTTCAGCAACCAAACTGCTCCACCACAAATAGTGAAATACTCACGATTGCAAGTAGGTTTGAATTCATCAAACTCTATTACTTTCTGAAATCTAAAAAATTATATGGAATTCTACAATATTTAGCAGAGTAGACCTCATTCTCAAATGTGTGAGGTATTAATGACCTCTTTAAGACTGTCTGAAGTCTTTAAAAGCTCTTCATTAAAGTAACTAAGCCAACATCTAGAAAAGTGTTTTGAGTCCTCCCTCGAAAAAATAAGACGCAAAATTTTTCAAAATTCAAAGTGTTCATTTAGTTTTGATGCTTACTGTATTTTTACAAGGAATACAAAAAAGGATAACAAAAACTGTAACCAGTGCAACAAAGGGGAAGGAGAAGATGACATGCATAACAGTGTTATGTGTTATCAGTCATAAATTTGCCACAACTTTATTTGGCTTTGCCAACCCATGCAAAAAAATGTGAATCGCTACATTTTCATACATTTTAAGTCTTATATTCGGTTTTTTTTCCCTAAAAGTAGAATATCGTGGAAGCGCATCCTTTTACGGTATGTACGTCTACGTATGGTTGGCATGAATCCAGACGGTTTTTGTAATTTAAGTTTGTAAGATGATTTCTTACTTTGGGTGTGTTCTGATGCATATACTGAATGGGTGCGAGAACTTGATTCCGATAACTTTTGAAGCAGAAAAGTCGAAGGAAAAAGTTGTTGCACTGAAATTTACGGTGGAAGATGCATGCTGGTCGTGTGTGATATGGGCCAAAAGGAACTCCAAGAAGAAAAAAAAAAATACGCATTGAATTCTTCGAAAGGATGCAAAAGACTTATTTAAGTCCTTTGTAACTTAGTGACATCATATTCTAAGAAACAACATTTTCTTTTTAATTTTCGAAAAGGAATAGGGACACATTATTTTTAAACAGGTCAAGCAGTTTAAATTGCTTGGCATGAGAGATAAAATGTTCAGCGACGATAACGATGTTAAAACTTTGCTAAAGCTTCTCAAATCAAAGTCTGTGAGCAAACCTTATAGGAAATAATGAATCCATTAATTTTTTTTTTTTTTTTCTAAGAAATAAAAAAGGAGCCAGCAGCATTAAGAATAAAATGATTTTAAGTACAAAACTGGACCATTTAAAGCGCTTCATGCGAAGATAGAAAAATAGTTGGCATTTGGGAATTGTCATCAGTAACTGAATACTGATTTTATATTTGACAGATGTTACCATAACAACATGGCAGCCAAAATCTACACGCGCTCATTAAAAAACCCTTTATTTTAGAGAGCAATCAAAACAGCAGCGACCTACACATCGTTTTATAATGTGAGAGAGTTAAAAGATGTGCAAGTAGTAAATCAAGCAATAAAATCTCGGCGAGAGTTTTTTTTTTGCATATTGGTGTTCCAGGGAAAAGTCCTGTTTAAAGCAAGTATTCCATCATGATTTTCTTTTCACTTGTAAAGGGTTTTTCAACAGGGACGCTACAAAAGTCGCCATATTTCTTGCCGCTCTTTTGACATTTCTCTTTAGTAAGGTTTGCCATTTCATGGTGGAAAGATATACGAGCCAACAACGAGTCGAAAATAATAAAATTTACTATCAAGACCGGCACGTTACTGTGAATGGGGATCGCTACCGTTCAATGATAACCGAATATTTTTGGCCACAATTGGATGATATGGACTTGGAGGACATGTGGTTCCAACAGGACGGTGCCACAAGCCACACAGCGAATGTCACAATCAATTAATTGGAAACCAAGTTTGGAGAACGTATTATGTCACGAAATGGTCCAGTCGCTTGGCCGCCTCGGTCATGCGATTTGACCGTTAGACTATTTCCTGTGTTGGCTACGTCAAGTCTATGGTCTATGCCAACAAGCCAGCGACGATTGAAGAACTTCGTACGAATATCGAAAGTGAAATTGCAGCAGTATCGGACGATTTATGCTTGAAAACCGTCGAAAATTGGGTTCAGCGTCTGGACTTCTGCAAGCGTGCCAGTGATGGCCATACAAAAGAAATTGGGTTCCATACATAATGGCATCAAACGTACTTTTACAGGAATAAAGAATTTCATTGATATCCAAAACCGTTTTTGTTTTATTTAAAAAAAAACTTTGGTAGCGCTCTTATTGAAAACCCCGATATATGCTATTTCATCAGGTTTTCTAAACGCCTATAAGGCTTCTAGCCGTCTTAACAGATGGCTCCAAAACGAAAGATTACATATCGTCCGGCATTATTAAAGATCAATGGCACATTAAAAACAAAAAGAACAGGCTTTTGAAGCGTATTCCAAGAAGTCAAACTTTAGAATTCTGTAAAGCTGCCAAACATTTTGAGCACAGTTTTTTATAACACAGTTGACAATAAAAGTGGTTTTAAAGCATCAATGCTCTAGTGCACTTCGATAACACCTCTAATTAGTTCTACATTTTTAAGTTTTTGGGGGATAACATCACAAACTTTGTGGTATCACAACGGTCCTCTTTTGGGCCACCTTAACCTTACCTAAACCATAACCTCAAATTTGGAAAGCTGCCTCGGAGAATACTTCTATAAAAAAACAAAAACAAAAATATGGATGAAATCTAAAAGATGCTACCCAGAACTGTTCTGAACTTAAGTTAGAACACAGATTGATCCAGGGGCATCGAGTACAAAACTTTTCCTTTTCCCTTTTTCCTTATTCCTCTACTTTCCATTTTTAATTAATTGTTTTCAAAAATTGAATTCTCTAAGATTTTGATTCCTGTAATTGTACTTTAAAGTTTAATTCTGAAAATGTTTAGCCGCCAGGGCCAACCAAAGAGAAAGTTCTAGTTACCCAGTCATGCATATGTATATCATTTGATAGGTGTTTTGGAATATTAAATTTCGTTTACAACTTCACACCATTCCCAAATGGTCTAAACACAATTATTTTCGATAATATAAACGGAATATTGAAAATATCAAATTTCCTAGTGTAATAATAATTTTCCTCCATCAAAACCAAACATTTCAAAATCCCTTAAGGCAAAAGGTGCACCTATATAAAACCTTCATACCATAAATTATATCATAGATCGGAAAATTTTGCATGAACGTAAAAACCATCGCATCGTTTCATAAACACTAAATTCACAAATGCACTCATTAATAGTTACAAATCCTGAGGGTTTGTTATGGTTACGGATGAAAGTACCAAACTCATTTGTCTGCCACACATTTACATATACATTGAAGGACTCACTATTTGTGCATAATTTTTCAGCTAATATGTAATTTTTGGCAACGAAATAATTTATATAACTCGCTCTTTTGGAGCGAATGCATAGATGACACAAGGAATTATGGTTTGACAACATTCCCGTGTCCTTAGCACTTTTAAAAAGGATTCCACCCAGATACGTATATAGGTACCTACGAGCTTTTAATAGGTTTACTTGAAAATGTCGAAAACGCCATTGTCCATTGGCCTTTTACAGTGAAAAATTTAACTAGAAAATTTAGAGTAAGTTCTCAAGAGCTTATAGGAAAACCATCCCTGACATAAACATGGATTCAAATATAATTTGGCGGAAAGATGTAAATAGGATTATGAAAGGATATGATTGATGAACGATAAATGCTTTCAGGGAATCCAATTATTTTTAGCAAAACTTTTCGAAAATCGGTTCTCGTTTTAATTGGTTTAAGTTGACTTTTGGTGTTTGATACAAAAAGCAAGTGCGCACAAAAAAAGATTATGTCAATTTCACATGAACAGTAGATGTTTTTGTAAGATTTAAATTTTTAGTTTGCCATTCCAGAGGCCAACTAAATGCTGGGATTGTTTGTACCAGGAGGTTTAGGATAGCCTCTTTTCTTTCCCCCTGGGAAATGTTTGAGAACTTTGAATGATTACGGCGTTTTCATTTGAACGAGTGGTCAATATCAGCAATTTTCACAATTGGGAATCACTAAATAATTCGGTGTTTTTTTTTTTACTTATACGGTGCCCATTCCCAACTAAAACGTATACCCGTCGTCAAGTGCTCGTTACTCTAATGAAGGATCCTCGCTTATGATGGCTCTATCGTCAGCAAAGAATAAGTGATGCACTTTGGGGTCCGTCACTATACCTTCAAGCATGTAGAATGTAGTCAAGAACTGCAATAAAGAGAAGGAGACTCATAACACTTCCTTGGTAATTAGTACGTGATTTTTGATTCTTCGGTGACTCCAGCTGGACATCTTACTTTTATCACTGCTCTCTCTTACATATCCATGATTTTCATGACTTCTTGAAACAGTTGCTTAATGGTGATGACAGCCAAGATATCGTCAATGGTGACTGGTACCAGTCAATTTGAATAAGTAGAATAAATAGCGGCTGCTCGACTCAAGTGAGACACTTGAGAATGACCTGGTCAGGAGTATATACTACCTCATC
This sequence comes from Platycheirus albimanus, assembly GCA_916050605.2. Lineage (NCBI taxonomy): Eukaryota > Metazoa > Arthropoda > Insecta > Diptera > Syrphidae > Platycheirus > Platycheirus albimanus. The sequence goes on along the minus strand of OU696698.1, from coordinate 12,911,847 downwards.
TGCAAAATATTATCAGAAAAAAAGTATGCCCATACGATTGGAATCTCAATTCCATCTACTTCAACCATTGTGCCAGATCCAGCAGAAAACCCAAGGAAACTTAAAATCGTGAACTATTTGCTCATGGATTTTACAGGACTGTGCTGTGACCAGCTTTAGAATTTTTGATAAACATTAACCTTATCTGGATGACGTTGACTGCTCCGCCAAAAGGTATAGATCATCGATTCGTATAGTCTTCAAAGTCATATCAGAGGGAGTCAGAAGTCAAATTAGACCCCATTTTGGATGGAGCGGCAAGAGGTGGAGGGTGATCTCCGAGTGCAATTTTGGAGACGGCAGGTTTGAGATCAAGCCAGCAAAAGAAAGGTACATAAAATAAAGAGCTTTACTTCTTGACCAGGTTTGACTATTTTACTTACTGATTCTACAACAATAGATTTTTCAATGAACAAAATAGGTGGGTAGTTCATTTGTTTCAAACCCTCTAAAATTTTTTTTTTGAGTTCCTTTGACAATGACTTATTTTTACCACTGGAATTTCTTTTTTGAGCAATGAACTTCTTTGACTTATGACCCATCTTAAAATTAAAAAAATAAATATTTGGCACAACACCTCCAAGCGGGGCCGGGGCCTGTGACTTGTACTCTGAACCATTCCCGTGTGTGCGTTGACATTCTGCAGAAATGGAAGGGACCTACAATTTATCTACGAATCCGTTTCGACATGATTTACTTTTGGAGGATTTGTCACTTCCTCGCAAGTGGCAGTACCCCGGAAAAGAACTAAAGTGGAGTCAGGGATCGAATCCATAACATTCGGCGTGGCAGTCCGACACACTAACCACTGCGCCACGGGGACTACATGATGACCTATAGGCCAGTAAAAAATACGCTGCATTTTTGAACATTCTACGCCCCATGGGTACCGATTTTAGTTTAAAGCCGCGAACAATGTATCTGCTTTCGGCTTCCACCCAATCTGTCTCCAGCGAAAATCTTTCGTATATAAAATGTTGTACTGCTTAGAAACACTCTACATGCATCTGATGCTGCAAATATGGGCCACGTGTGTAAAATGGCAAATAACTACATCTTTAAAAAACTAAGCATTAACATTTAAATTTGTTGGAAACAGTGTTGACTTTATGTTATCTTATGGGCCCGGCACACAAAATGAACTTTTTCACTTTTTACATTTTCTTCAAGATTCGTCCCAGGATGCCAAAATTTTTCAAAAAAGACTATTCTTGCAGGATACACTAGGCATGAATTTAATTCACACATGCAAATAGACAATTTATACAGAAGTTAGTGTGAATTTTAGAACACCCTAGTACATACTTAACACCAAGTGGACCATATTAGCCGCAAAGTTGTTTTTGAAAATATGTAAGGTATTCTTACTTTTCAACTTCCAAACCTTCTTTGTTTGATTTTTTTTTTGCGGTTGAACAAATCTAAAAAAAAATTATCAAATCGAAGACTGATTCTCATGTCATTTGGATTTTTGGGTGGAATTTCAAGCCTTAGATCGTATAGCTCTTCTAAAAGTTGCCAAATGAAATTAACTACCAACGACAAAACTCTAAATAAACCATGCCAATCTACTGAATCAATCATATCTAAAATATTATGTTCTAAATCTACCAACAAATACAGTTCAAAACTACTCAAAAAATTTTAATTGTATTTAAAAACAGGAGTATTGAAAAAGAAGACTCTTTAAAAACAGCCCTAAAATTCATCTACTTAGAAGGACTGTCAATCACTACAATATTTCTAACAAATTGAACAAAAAAACTCACCATTCCCAATAGCTTCATCGCCAGTCTCATCAACATCATCCAGCATGGACCTACCACCCTCATTTGACGATGGGGACAATAGCTGGTCCTTTGACTTCCTATGCCCGAAACGTGCGAATATTTTCGCTCGACTATTCCTTCGCTGTTTAACACCTGAACTTGACACATTCGATTCATCTCCCGTGCCTTCGCTGACATTTGAAGCATTTTGATGACTGTGTGACGTTCCCATGGTGCTCGCCCTCGCAGTAAATTATTTAATATTTTGTTTGAATTAAATAATTCAATTATTTCAATTCGATAAGAAAGAAAATAATTTTGTTTACCCTATTGACACAATAAATTGTACACAAATCACCATCACACACAATTAAATTATTGTTAAGGAACGCTGCGTCACCCCTCGCTCGGCCTTGTCTCTTGAATCTGGGATGATGATGATGAGCGGAGCAGCGCACGCCCTCGGAAGAATTAGATTTTTTTTTTTTCTTAAATGTCAATTGTCAAAAATTATAATTCAAAGGCCTCTTATGGCTTATGGGAGATGGGGAGAATCAGTTTTTCAAAAAACTCATCGGCTCCTCCTGAAGAAGAAATTACATTTTCATTATTTTATTCTTCCCCACACCCTATGACTCACAATTATTCTATTCAGAAACCCCCCGCTGCTGTTTGACAAACTGTGGAGAAATAATGGGGACAATAAGTTTTTGCGTGAGCATTGTTTTGACATGGAACGCTAGAGCTGATAATAATAAATTCTTTTGTTTGACACTCCAAATCCAAACGCACTTGACACATTTACCGGCAACAAAAACATTGACATTGACTGAAACCGCGTTGTTTGTTCGATTTTCTTTTAGAATTTTCGTATAATTCAGCACGAAATGAAAAAAATTGATAAATTATTCCCGAAAAAATCCACACCTTAACACTAAATAACTGTCATACACGCCAGCAACACCAACAATTGGGGTGGCTGTCAAAGTGACAGCTTAAATCCCGGTTTTTCGTGGTGAAAAAATCGATGCACATTTGTCGTCGTTCCTTAGTTACGCGCATACGCTTTCGCAATGTGTCAAAAGTTCTGCAGTAAAATGCTCTACACAACATTGTTGTCCTCCTGAAGATACAGATACATAAAAAGATACACAACATACGGAACGGACGGTGATGCTGATGTTCATTCAAGACCTAGATTCGATTGCAAAATTCACCATTATAGCAAATAACGGTGACTGTATGTTTGTGACTAAGTGATTGTTCGTTGACTAGGTCATGCGGGGATGATTATGCACACACTCTTACGTATATAGAATATTATTCGGGAGGGAGACTTTAGCTTTAGCATCTCGTAAATGTGATAATTGGCCATAGTCATTTTAGATTGAAATTTGAAACTCAAAGCAAAACAAAAACAACAACAAAAAGAATTCAAATCTAATGGCAGAAAAAAAAATTTGTTTTAGATTGAGGTCGAGGGGGATGAAACGATATAACAACGAATTAAAAAAAACATAAAAATATACAAATGACCGGTCGGTGGGTCGGTCGGTTGGTCTATCCCCGTCCGATGAGAATCGCTCCAATTCAGATACTGAATTGTAATTATGTGTGCTAGTTCTGTGGTTATCTTTAAAAAACATTTTGAAATTTTGAATTTTGTAGTGGGGAGTGGGGAGTGGGGCTGGAAGTATACGGTATTGGCATGGTTGAGTATAACCCTCCCACAAGCACAATCAGCATATGGGTGATATAAGCAAACAAAAAACATACGTTTGCCGGACATGCAAAGTGCCGAATTCCGAATGGAAACGCGATAATGGAACGCCTGAGTTAGCAAAATGCCAATAATTGCCGCCAGCTGGTAATGGATTAGACATGGGTTGTAGTTTTTTTTTTAAATTTTTAGAGGGGTTGTTTTTTTTAATTTTGGTATATTTTTATCAGCTAAACTGTTTTTTTTTTTTGTGATAGTATTGTTTAGGGTTTTTTTTGTAGTAGCAGTTATTGTGAATTAATGGGAATGGAAGAGGTTTTTTTTTATTGTGATTTAAAATAACACACTATTTCTGCAACTAGGTTCCTTGTCTGAGAAACCAATTTTTTACTTGTGATTATAAGTACTTTAAGGCAAGTAATGCATTCGTAAAAAAATTCTTACAATAAAACATAAACATTACAATGATAGAGAAGTCGAAAAAAGTGGGTCGGAAAATTCTGTCGGTCTCTCTGTATAGTTACCTACAGATTTGGTCCAAACATGGTACCTACATAGTATTAGTATGACGTCCTACAAGGAAGTTTTTGGAGTTAGTATTCAAGCTCTAAAACTAACGGTACCTGCCATATTATTTTTTAATGAAAAACTCAATTTTCTCAAAACCAGCTTCTAAGATTTTGATAAAACTTTCTGAATTCTGTTTTTTTGTGTATACGTTTTATTTTGGTTAAAATATAGATTTTTCAGGAAAGGTCTTATAACGGTACCTCTCATAGGACCAATTATTTTTTGTTTTAAATCAGATTTTCTCGTAAGCCACTCGACGGATTTTACTGAAATTTTCTAATATAGGAGTCCTTTTATAGACAAAATAATAGGGTAAAGTCGGGGGATATGGCACCCACTTTTCTTTTTCCATATAACTTCCAAATTAAAAAAGATTTTTATTTCAAACCAAAATAATTTTATTATCAAAATAGTTTATAAGCAAAAAATAGGAACTTCTTTCAAATTCACAGTCAGTTGAATAATTTTTTTTTTCAAAATAAAAAACCTTAAAAAAAAGACGTCTTAAAAAATGGAGGGTGATATGGCACCTGCTTGAGGGTGAAATGGCACTTTGCTTTTTCTTGCTGTTTTTCCACATTTGTTGCAGGTGTTGTTATATACGATGAACAGGAATTCATGTGATTAAAAGTGACATATTATGCAGTTTAGCCACTCGTCCTGTTTTATTGTAAGGGCATAATCCCCACACAAATATTTTCCCCGAAAGCTTTGGTACCATTTGAGTCATCTTGCAACGATATTTGCTCATCGTAATCTGACGTACTGTCCTCGGCCGGCGCGGCGTTGATTTTCTGTTTGAACTGTTTTTTTTTTTTTTTTTTTTTTTTAATTTAAGTAAGTGCCTAGTTCAAAATGAAAGTAAAGTGAGAGTGGGAGAATTGGCACCGGGGGCCATATCACCCGAACTTCTGAGGTGCCATATCACCTTTTTGACTTTGCTTCTGCTATTCCAAATAAAATAAGAAATTAAGCTCGCATAGTTATAACGGTAAACAAACCCACACAAACACGGTTATTTCTTTTTTTTCTTTTTAAATTGAACGCCTGGCGTCAAATATCTTCGAATTACCATGAACTTCACTAATACACAAAAAAACTTTTTGCTTAATACGCACCCACTATTTTTTTTATTCGGCTGTATTAATAGTATTTCAAGGGCTGCAGAGATTTGAACTGGACAATCTAATAGCTTACGTTAAACTGATTGATATGTTGTTCTCTTTGTTTTGAAAAGAAGTCAGTAAGTGGGAGATATTGAAAGGGTGCCATATCACCCGTGGTGCCATATCACCCGACTTTACCCTATTAATTCTTAAATTTTCAAAAAAAAAAGTTTTTTTGAGTTTAAAAAAAAAAAGTTAAATTTTTTTAATATTTCCTGATAAAAACTACAAACAACTTAAAACTGGCATACTCAACAAAAATTTGGAATATGTTTTCGAAGTTTAAAAAAATCTGTTTTCTGAAAAAACTGGTCGATCGATTTTGAAATGTGTTTCTTAAAATTCAAGACGGTAAAGAAAATGAAATGTCTTATTTATTTTTTTCCAAAAAACGCTAGTGATTTTAATTGTTTAAGAAAATTTTATGTTTTTTTTTCTGCTAACTTTTTTTAATTAAATCTCAAGCCCCAACACCACTGTCACACATTAGAGCAAGTTTGTGCGACCGAGTCGTGTACTTTATTTTTATTTGAGCAAAATCGGTAGAAATGGGTGCTTTTTTTTAGAGGTATATAACTTTAAGTTGGCAGCACCGTTTTTATTGACAGCCATTTTGTCACGGTCATGTGATTTTTCATTTAATCATTATTCGACTGACGCCTGAACAACGCATGCTAATTGTGCAATTTATTTCGATAAACATGGTTATGGTCCGAAGTCCGATTGATGTCGCCGATTTTCACAATTAAAATTTGTTTGTTTGGTTACGTCCTCATTTCATAAAAATGTTAATGCGGCTTAGTTAAAAAAATAAAGGATACATTAAGGTGAGAAAGGACAAAACTGTTGTACAAGCCACACAAGTGGTTGAGATGTGGTTCCACGACACAACGACGAGATCTGATACGGGTGGCCCTTAGGCAGTGAGATGTGCGGATGGTCATGGACATGTACGAGATGTCCAGCTGGAGTCAACGAAGAATTTTAAATCACAGTAGATTTACACCACGGAGGTGTCTTCATTGCTCTTTATTGCATTTCTGTGACCGAAAAATAAAAAATATCACCTGAAAAAAATCTGCACCTCAGTTGTGCGTCCGGCACTTACACACGGTTCACAGTGTAAGAGATGAAGATGATTCGTATTGCAGCAGGAAAAACAAAGCTTGATCGAAAAACAAGGACGAAAACCTGGAGAAGCCTTTAAGTTAAAATGTACCATCTTGTAAAACACTGATCACGACTGGCTCAGGTGGTAATGTCACGTTTAGAGAAGAGACCTTACCAACCCCGGCAATAAGGCAATATCATACAACATTTCAATACTTAGATACTAAGGACGCAACGTCCCCATTTCAACTCTTGAAAAGTATAGCATAAGAATAAATCGAAAAAAAAATGTCTGCTAATCTGTCAACGAATATCATAAACTGAAGGAACTATTGATTTATAAACCATTTAGTGAAATATAAGAAAGATATTCGGAGACCAAATGGAGCCTTGAGACTCAACAGCATTTTTTCTGTGATTATCTGAATGAAAACCTTCCAAAACACCGTGAATGGATGGGTCCAAAAAGAAATTTCTTAATTCTAATCCATCGAAGAGAAGAAATAGTTGAGACTGTCCGTGCTTCCTCGTATCACCAAGCGGATGTTTTGCGAGGAATGGCCTGATATAATTCAATTATCCGAGAATCAGAAATGAGAATCAGGATGAGACATCAGGATCAGCATCTACAGGGTCTATATGCTAAATGACCTGCAATGTTTGGAATTCGTCTTGACTTCTCAATAAGCTGTTTCAAGTTGTTCTATTCGGCGATAACTTCATCGTGCCTTACTGTCAGTTGTCTCGAAAGAAAAAGAAAGAATAACTACGCAGCGTAGAATTGTTTGCACTACATTCGAAATCGGTCGTAACAACGATTTCAGTGTGACATATGAGTATAATGGGAAACCATTCCTTGGATGGAGTAAGACAGCGAACCGAATACGTTCTCGTTTAGACTTTTGCCTTGGACTTGGGCAATAAACGAAAGTTATATTGTGTGCCCCTCCCCCTGAATACCATTCCCATGATAAGAGTATGTCAATTTTCTTTCTATATAACTTTTAAGGTAGGTTAGATGGTACCGAAGTGTAATGGCTTGCCATTTGAATATTTAGACAAAATATTATAAACTTAATTAACCTCATTTTTGGAAGATAACATACCAAATCAAAGAACTTAATTTATTCAAGCCTTTTTATATCAAAAACATGAATGACTGAAATCTAATTTTATTTAAAACTTTTATATAAGTGTTATTGGACTTGAGTGCTGATGTTTTGTATATCTATGATTTTAATTAAAACAATAAATTCTGTCCAAACATTTTTGTTATGAAACATAGAGTTGATTTGTGAATCTCAGGATACTTGGTAGTTGCCATCGTCTATCGTCCACCCCTCAAACTTTTTCATATATAACTCATTTTCCAAACACACATTCATAAGCTTCCTTAAATACAGACATACATGGATACCAAAGTTTATTTTCTAAAATCTATTGTATACTGAGGTGGTTTTCAAAATCTGCTTATTTTTGATACCTATAGAAATATACTCTGAAAAAGGAGTCTTTTCGGGGAATTATTAATACACATGGTCCTGAATCCTGATGAGGTGGGAGGGTGAGTTGTGCTTGTGGTTAGCAATTAAGTGCAACTTGTATCATTCCGTTAGGTAAATTAAATAATCTCTATATATTTTTTTGGAACTGGGTTTTTCAAAGAGAAAATATAACAGTTTGGAAAACTTTATAAAACATAACATTTGATTGAAGAATGTTTTGTTGAATGCGAGTATATTTAAGTTTGATGTGAACGTATAACATTTTTTTAATGAGATTAAGTTTTGATTGCTTTGAAAGTGGATAATGTGCAGTTTTAAATTTGAGGTTCTGGTAATTGTGTCATTAAAGGATTCCGTCTGTGTGTGTAGTATATGTGTGTTTCTTAATTGGACTGTATTTGATATTTGATTTCTCAGTGTGGAAGAGAGAAACTTCGCTTGAAAAACTTTTATTTCAAAATGTGTTCGAAATAGAAAAAAAAAACTATGAAAATCAGCATTTGTAAGACTTATTCAAAGTATCAAAAAACATCTGATACAGTTAGTCTCAGTATGGCACTACTATTGGCAGCTGTTCTAAAATAATCATTATACTAAAGTCCTTTAAGATAGAACAAGCAATCTCATTATTTATAGTTTCAAAAATTCTACGATTAACTTTGAAACTACTGTTTGTAACATATTTGTTCCTGGAAATGCGTCAAGTCCTACAAGCTGTCAATTATTGAAAATGTGTAGGGTAGGGTGGGGCACTTTCGACGAGGAGGCAATTTCGACTTTCTTAATTCCAGAAAAACTGTTTGTCATAAAAGATATATTTTAATGATAAATACTACAACACTGCATGTACTGCATCACACGCGTTCTTGTTTAACTTTTACGGTGGTTAGACCGTTTTTTGTTTTTTCGTATAAACTTGTGTAATTTCGCTTGTGTACGAGGTAAGTACTTTGTTCGCTGTTTTGTTTTAAGCTTCTTGGTATCTCACTGTTATATGATTTTTAAAGTTTTCATAATAATTATTTCAATTACTTTTATAAGTTTTGTTAAAAAATAATAAAAACAAAATATAGAATGTAAGGGGCACTTTCGACTCAGGCACATGGGGCACTTTCGAAGAAGTGGATCGTCAAGATTCTTAATTTATGATTTTTTTTTATCAACAAAGCTTTTAATACATTTGAATTGATTGCTTATTTTATTTTTATTATCTTTCTTAATTGTTTTGTTAAAGGACCTCGTTTGAATAAAAATACATGTTTGACAGTTTGCTTTAATACAATTCGCTTAATTTCTAATTGAGATTGTTTTCTGTTTTATAAACAATCATGCCGAAAGTTCCCCGCCCACATTAGGAAAATGACCCATGGTTGGCCACAATCTTCATTTTAAGTCAACATTTTAAAACAAAAAATACTTTTCAATAATGATGCATATGTAGTGTAATAAACAAAGTTGCGTATAAAATCAAAAAAAAAAAAAAAAAATGGTTACTTATGATAAAATTATTTGCAATATTCAGAACAAATGTAGAATCTACCCCACCCTTGATGTAGATATTTTAAGATGGATATTGTCATTTAAAAAAATTGTTTCTCTAAGAGTTTTGTTAACTGAGGGGTTCCTCAAGGCAGTCATTTCAGTCCTTTACTGTTTATTTTTTATATAAATGGAATTCTATCATACAAAATTCTTCGGAGCCTATGCATGCTGATGACATCAAACTTTACAAAAGTATAAGATCGTCTAGCAATAGTTTGCTGCCAAAAAGGATTTTACCATCGGTTTGGGTTTGGTGAATTAAAATGCATGACTTTTGAAATGGTGAAAATTTTAAGAGAACGAGTTTTTTGTGCTACAAGAATCTTGCGAACCTTCTTCTTAACCAAACCATCATTCAATAAATTGTATCTTAAGAAATAGAAGGTTTTGAATAACCTACGGTTTTTGAAAATTGAAACTCACCTCCCCACCCTTTGAAAAAAGTAAGACTAGCAAGTTTGATATTTCAAACGCATGTCCAAAAAGCGTACATTTATTACTGACGAACTTCCTTTCAATGGATTTGAAATTAATTTTCGAACCACCTCATTTGTTTCAATATTCACAAAAACGTAATGAAATTCTGAAATCTTTACAGTAGAGTTAAAGGTTCAAAAATTCAATGCTGTCTTCTGAAATCTTCAAGATATGTGCACCACACAAACCAACTTCTGTGGAACGAAAATATTTTTTTGACGAGGCGAAAATTCTCCGTACCTATACCCTGCCTCATAATTTTCGTACATGTGGCAGAAACCTTAAAGTGATTCTTATATCCCGACTGTCTTGCATCTCCTTCACATAATTATTCAAGAGTGTATCAACAATTAACGGAAATAGGAGCATATTAGAAACACTTTTTTGGCGCAACCAATGTCGTAATATTCTATGTGTTTCCAAATTATATCGCTACAATTAATACTCCAGTGAAATAGGCAGTTGCATTCCAACCCCTAACCGATTTGTCCACAATACTCACTGCACTAGGAATTCTCATCAGCTTACTTTGGAGCATGGGACAATGTTGATTTCTACTGTTTACTCATTTGCGTGCCGTTTTTATGATTTAAGTTTATGTCTAGCCAGTAAAGTACGTATCTTTACAATTTATAACTGTCGCCAGTAAAAGTTAATTTATAATTTCTAAGAAGAGTTTAAAAAGCAATCTAATCTGCTAACAGGTCGATGGAACAAAGACAAAGCTCACTTTATCCTTGTTCGTAAAGCATTGTTTAGTTACCTTATGGCAACTTGAACACCATCAGCAAACAATAAAGTCATGCTGCCTTCATCCCAATAAAATTCCAAAAAATACAAAAAGACACTGTGCATGTGTAAGTGACAAGCAATAAATTTATTCCTTTATTCGCATACACCTAATTATTCAAATTAAGATACTCTGCATTATTTAAATGAATTTCGTAAAACCATTCTCCTCTGCAAAGATCCCTAAAGCTATGTTAGCAGTACAGCAGCACCTCACCTCACCACCAAGCATATAGCATACACCAACAGGAGCATAGCAAGAAGAAATTTAATTTAGAAAAGATCGAAAACCGTACATTTCCCTGGTTCATTTCCAAAACACACATTTGGCAGCGAATTATACGCTACAATTCCTATTCTGGGTTCCCTTAGACCAAGTCGAGTGCTTGCCTGGCAATTGCAGTTTACATCCCATGAACACACACTAACAGAGAAGGAGAGAGAACAACTCCCTTGAAACATAAAAGTAAAATTGAAATAATAAAATAATTATTCTAATTATAAAGAAGAAGGTGCTCCTCCTCATCCTCCTGTTCCTGCTCCTGCTCCTTCTCCGCCTCCTACTCCCGTGTGTACTTTGAGTCAAGCTTCTTGCACTGGCCACGTACCACCGCGATATTTTCGAAGTTTTTTTTTCTTTTTTGTTTAAGTGTGTGATGCTGACGAGGATGCTGATGCTGATGCTGATGACTGTGTGTGAGCGAAGAATTTCCACGAAGGACTTTTCTGAATGCCAACAAAAACTATACTGTCGCCGACACCTACCTGCCTTAGCAAAAGATTGAAGACTTTAATTCCCTTATTCCCATGCAATCAAAGTGAGAACTTCACGTAACCGTCGAGTTGTCGGTCGGTGGCGGGCGTTCGCTTCGCTTCAGTCGGCAGGCGTGGTGTGGTGCGCGTTTGAATACAATTAAGTTAACACGCGCGAAGCTTCTTTTTGGTTGGCTTTTTAAACGAGAGAAGCTTCCTTCGTTTCTATAGCTCCTGCTGCATACGAGTTCGAGCACATTGTCATTGCAGCACAAAATACGAACTAACTTTGTATTCGGGCCACGGGGGACTTGAGTAGTTTGCAAGGCACTTACAACTCAGCAGTGACGACTGACGGTTGCACAGAAGATTAATTTCCATGATGAATGTGTTTTGTGTGTTTTGTTTTTGGCAAAGTGTGTTCGACAATTCAAGGTTCTATTATAATAATTTATGCTTCCCTATGCAAGTTAGTCATAACAAACCCTTCAGATTGAACTGTCAGCTTTGATAGTTAAGATGGTTGACGGTAACCTGCGCCATCTACACGTGAATATTATCTTGATCTTCTTGACAAATTCACCATATTGCGATCGATAGCCGACATGCCACCAAATTTGGATTTCTGGACTCTCCGAAGGGTTAACTTGGACTCAAACCACTACCATAGTCGATAAGGTACAAAAAATGCAAATATACACCACACCACTGCAGCAACGAGCAAAAACTCTGAGAAAATTTGATGTGGCGAGCTGCAATCACAAGGGACCACCAACACTTTTTTAACTGCGTTTCCTCTAACCTCTTAGCAAGCCCGACACCAGCGCCAAACCCAAAGGCAAACTGGCCATTTGAAATACCTCTGGCAAGATCTGCCAAGAGTGCTGCCCGTGTCCGTGTGATCTACCTGCAAAAGAGGAGAGAACAGCACCGTTTTATCAGAAAGAAATTGAAAGAGCTGGTAAAGCGAACGTTCAAATTTATCGAAGGGTGGTACGGCAGATACTTTGTAACACATATTGGTTTGCTCTTTTACAAGAAACAAGAGGCATTTCGAAATGTACTTGTAAAAACAAAACATAAGCGAGAGCTAGATAATGTTTTCAACAAAGTGTTGGATACTCTATTCCCGATATTTTTGTATGTGTATGCGTTCGCCTCCCGCAGCCAGCCGCTGTTCCAGATGCAGAAACAAAATTCTTCTTAAGCATACAGGAAATAATACAAAAACATTAATTGAGTGTGGCAGATGTTAAAAAACTGCTAGTGCAGAAAAAAAGGCGTGTTCCACGCCAAAAGCTGTAATTTTTTATTGCCAGGGCAATTACTTTGAGCTCTGTAACATTCCTTTTAAATTTTGCAGATCGATTTGAACAAAACAAGACAAAATTCAAATTTTTAAAAAATTAGATTTTGAATGAAAAAATCGATTATGGGTGTATTTAATAATTCTTGAACCACACTCTGCTACGTCATCAAGAAATAGAAACCGAAGTGTTCATCTTCTCACTTCAAAACTGCGACCGATGGACGATAGTTAAAAAACATTAAAAACCCCTTAAAAGTGGTAGTATTTCAAAAATTTGTAAAAAAAAAAAATTGACCCGCTAACTGAGCTTTGATCGGTTGTCAATTTTTAGACATAATATCTGTGAAACTACAGCTAAATCAAGTAGTTTTTTTAACGATCTTACCCGAATAAAGGTATTTTATAAAAATCACGCCCATAAAAGTGGGCGTATTGAAAAAATTTACACATAAAAATGTAGAGATATATTTTTCATATAACGAACGGAAAAAAGTTTAAAATTGAATATTGGTAGTACCTACTTTAAATTTTTAAAACTATGTTTTTCGTTCTTTCATGAAAAGTGGGTTTAAGCCACGCCCAAAATTCAAGCATTTCTTTTCATACACAAGCTTCTTAGTTTCGACTAAGAGACGCACAAATTTATGCTTATGGGTTCATTATGTATAAACTATTTTTGTATAGTTTCAAATGAAAAGTGGGCGTCAGCCACACCCAAAATCAATGCTTTTGATTTCATTCAGAAGATGTTTATTCACAAGTAATACCCACAAAATTTAATGTTTTTCGCTCTAAAATAAGCATTGTAATTTTATAAAATCAATATTTATGGTTTTGTATTAAAAGTGGGCAGTAGCCACGCCCAAACTGCAATATTCGAATTTAATTGGAAGAAGATTTACCTAAAACTTTCGTGTGCAAAATTTTAGCATTGTGCTTTTATCGTAACATACAAATCTGTCCATAATATTATGATCTTCCATTAATCAGCAACCAGTTTCTATGACTTTTTAGCACCACTGTTTTATAATTTGTATGTTCTATCAATTCCCTGATTCAAGGACTTCGTGAAGAAAATAATAATTTTACTAATTTCTTACAAACTCTAGGAAACCTCGATGATACCAACATTTTTTCAGCCGAAGCTTTTCTATGTTGTAAAAAAAGTAGTTCTATTATAAGTTTTTCTTGAAGAACATACTGTATTTTCTGAAAAATGCAAGTCTCTTACATGACGGTATGCATGCATATTCAGCAAAAATTTCCTCACTTAGGTTTCTTAACTTTTAGACGAAATAGAAATAATTCTTCAGACAATTTCCTCGAATTGTTGACGCTTGCTTTGGTCGCCTTTTTCTTTTTCTTCGTCTTTTGCACACATTCGTGATTTTAAGAACCACTTTACTGTGCAACTTGTACAAACTCCCTGATTGCTTGGGTGGGCCACTATCCACTAAGCCCATACCATATTGCCACACGCTGATGCTACAGTTTGGCGGGCGGCACTTTATTTAATTAATTTTTGTAGCACCTCGAACTTGGCTTGGAGTGCTAGCAATTGCGATTGAGCATGGAGTACACATTTAGCTGGCGGAATCCACTAAAAATTACATGCACGCCAACGCGGACTCCTTGGGATTGGGAGTAAGTGTGTGTTGTGTGTGTATGTTGTCGCTTGTCGCACAAGGACCAATCCTTCGTCCTCTCAATTATAAAACGAACGGAATTTGGATACAACATTAAATAGAACTGAATGTAGCCCCCAACCAGCTCTTGGAACACAGAATTTCATAGAAGGCTTGTGTTGCCTTGGGTTGGGAAATAGTGCAGTCTGTGTGTGGTGCAGCGTCTGCAGCTTGAAGAAAACATACTTCAGGCCAAAAGCGCTGTAGTTGTAGTCGTGTTGAAATTGAATTCCAGTCCCGCAAGGAATCATGCCTGTGAGAGAAATTTGTACAAGCCTGCCCCAAAGCGACGTTCATTATATAGTTCCACAGCCCACACATTCAATTCGCGATGCACGTGCCCATCCGTTGGCGTAGCGTTGTCGTCGTCCTGGAAACGTTTGACTGTAACTTAAAGAATATCCCATATCATAATACTTTTAGCATTTCAAAATGTCTCACACGTATAAGTAGTGTTCCCAAAAATATTAAATAAGTGGGCGGGCGGTGTTCGAATGTGTAGTTCAACTTTCCAGGATTTTAGATTTGATTTAAAAATGGCAGCGCAACGTAGATTACACGAAGCGGCGGGCGGTCACGGTGGGGGTGTCGTCGTGTAAATGTAAGAAACTAAGTTCTCAGTCAAGGTAGAAATTATGAATGTAAGAGTTTTTGAAGTTTGGTTCTTTTGTCATTACAGAAGCTGTTCACTTAATAAGAATTTTCATCCCCTGCCCTAGAGATTTCTGGTCTTGGTATACTAGGTATAGAAAAAATATTTTGCAAATGTGTCACAAGAAAGTATTTTAATTTTGTTTAAGTACGGTGTACGAGATCCATTCAAGCCACTTAGGGTGGAAACAAATTAAATTGCTTGGAATTGGATGTTGATTTTGAGAAGGAAATATTTTTATATCGAAGTTGATATTTCGTTAGGTAAGAATTCAAACGAAACTATGTTCCATGATATATCCATGATGTGGTTCGAAGCTTCTCAGCATTTTAAGTCATAGATTTATTACGGATTTTCAATTGGCGTAGAGTAGATTTTGGCAGCTTTTGGCGGCCATTTTTTTTTTTTTTTTTTTTTTTGTGATATTTGTCAAATCTGTTATTTATTGCGTCACGACTGTCGCAACTGACCCAAGAGCTCACAGTTCATGGCCATCGACAACACCGTTTGTTCACTGACTGCACTTCGGAGGGCTTGGCAGAGGGACCCAATTTTTTGCCGAAGTGTCATCTTAAGCGATGATGGCGTTCTTGGATAAATGGCTGTGCTAACAAGCAAAATTGCCGTATATTAGACGCCAAAATCCCACACGAGGTTCCCAAGGTGACAATGCATCTTATAAAAGTTACAGTTTGGTGAGAATTGTTGACCGACCGTCGGCGGCGATAGCATTGGGCCGTGCTTTTCGAAAACGACGTTGCGTTGGTGAGGCGGTAACCGTCAATGGCGGACGCTACAAAACGATGACATCCTATTTCTTGTGGCGCTATTGTGCCACATAGCGGACGCCACGATGAAAATTTTGCATGAACGATTTAATGCAAGGTTATCTGGTTGTCTCAACTAGTAACAATTGGGTTCGTGCCACTGTAAAAACGATAAGGGCATTTGAACTTTTTGAACTCATGTTGATTTATCAAGACAGATTAAGAAATGACAGCCGATTTGACAGTGATGCCTTTTGTCATCTCCATTTCTTACAAATCCTTTAGTGGCCTTTAAGGTCACTTCAATAGGAAGTACAAATGATTTCTCCCCCTAAGTATACCCGACAAGTCTACATGGTGTACGTTGAAAAGAAGTTGCATTCCTGTTTATCCCCTAACTCCTTCTTAACTACGCAACAGATTTTGAAACGGTTTTCTCCATCATGCGGACAATTTTTATCGCAAAGTTTATATATATGTATCTTTAATACTTTTTATCTACACCAAATATAATGAAAGCCGTAACAACGCACTATTTATTTGGCGAACGTTGGTTTACATTCCTTAAAGTATGCAACACTTTTAACTCGGCTTGAACGTTTATGAGTAGATATACAAAAAGGGATATAAAAGCGTCTTTTGAACGTTTAATTAGTTTATTGTTTAGTACTTTGTCATGATCAAATTAAATTCCAGTTACTTTGTATGGACTTTGAATAAAATCAACCCAAAAACCCTCAAAGTAAATCAAATTTTGATTAAGCTAGAAAAACATATTTTCTCCTCTTCTTTCAAAGATAGTGTACAATTAAAATTAAATTTGAGTATCTTCTGAATATTATTATTATCTTACTGAAACACTGCAGGACGCTATGGCAATGTTTCGTTCCCACAGAATTTGCAATGACAAACAAACCCATACCACAAGCTACTCCACCTTCAATGACGTCTTCTTCCACAACATAACCAAACCGTCCCAACACGTATTTACCTAAGACCGTCATCCATACTAAGAGTTATTGATTGTTGAGGTTGAAAAACAATAAGCAACTACATACTCGTACTCCAAAAAAAAAAGGAGAGACTCCCAAATCTAATATAATTAATAAACTTCTTCACCGTGGATACATAAAGGTTTCATGGACAAAGGATGGAAGCGTTTCTATCATTGTTGCCATAACAGCATCAGCATCAGCATCATTGTGCTTTATGCTTGTATATAGTACCTACTTATGTGTAGAGGAGAACAGCAACACAAGCACAGTTAAACCTAAAAGTAGAATTTGTGGCATGGAAGTTTGATGGTCGCCTCTGCGGTGATGCTGGAAGTTTACTATTCAATTTGGGAATACTCTAGTCTCATTAATTTCCTCTTCAAGGACCCGCAAGGACTACTACTTCTTCATCTTCTTCTGCCCCGTCGCCGTTGTCCTGTAAAATTCTTTGTGAGCATCAATGTTGTTTCACGAGACAAGATGGATTATAATGTTTGTGGGCAGTGTTTTGTACTTTGCTAATAACATGGTTGCCAATGGTGATTTTTTTTACAACTTAAAAAAAAACAACATTTATATTATTTTGATGCATGAAAAGATTGTGATGAATGTCGATATTGTAAATTTATATTCAATTAAATATCTTTAATTTACATACAATTTTCAGTTACTACAAGATCCTGGAAACACAGTTCATGCACGTTATCGATTTTTACTGGCGCAGCAACAAATGGTTATAAGTGACCTTCACGAAATTCGTCCTTTAGCGCCGTGCGACTACGATTGAATATGGGACACATAGTGGATTGAGATGGCAAGTTGATCTTCACATTTTGGTTGGCTTATTCCACGTCGAAGATCAAAGAAAATAATTGCACGCAAGTATTCTCGATTTAATATATTTTTTTTAAACAAAACCAATGTTTTAAATAACTTTCTTAGTAAGATTCACAGCAGCAAACCTCGAACAGGACATCGCTATTGCCTCGATAGTATATTTTTGGTCTGGTTCAAAATTCCTAAGGTTCAAAATCCCAAAAAATGAAAATCCCGAAAAGCAATCAATCCTGAAACATCAAATAATTCGTGATTTGAAAAACGTCTAGCAGTCTGGCAGGCATCTGTGCTAACAGTTTTCTAGAGATTTTAACTCCCTTTTCGGGGCATACCCGTTCACGCAACTTCGTTGCTCCGCTAAGGGTATGTCCAGTTCTGCCAGGCGCCTGTGTCAACAGTTTTCTTAATTAGTAGTAGTTTTGGGTGGCACTAGGGATTTACTTTTGTTCATTCAGGATTTCGATCATTCGGGATTTTTAATGGCTCCGTATATTTTTGAATCAGCTACCGATCTTCTCCATTTAGTAGCTTACTTATTAGGCACTCGATTCTAGCGGTAATAGCTATTTCCAATGAAGAATCTTTTTCCTTATTTAATATTGGACATACTCCGAGGAAGTGGCTTGTTTTTTCATCCACCCCCTCTCCACATATTGCATAGGGAACAAAATGAAGCCATATAGTCTCTGAGTCACATAAGTTCCAATCTTTTTTATTAATCTATGAATATGTGCCTTTCTTTTTAAACAATGTTTTCCTCACCTGGATACCACTAGATTCATCCATCAGTTTTGGAGCAATCAGCTGTTCTAACGAAATTTGTGAAGAAATTTATTTTAGACTTCGCTTCCAGTTCCCATTTTTTTTTACAGTACCTAATCACATACCTTGTGGGTCATTAGCTGAACAGAAGATGGAGATTACTGCAAAACGGAAATATCATCGGCATTGGTAATAATTTGAAGTTTGAAATTTTATAACTCTACCCCAC
Source organism: Platycheirus albimanus (assembly GCA_916050605.2). NCBI lineage: Eukaryota > Metazoa > Arthropoda > Insecta > Diptera > Syrphidae > Platycheirus > Platycheirus albimanus. The sequence goes on along the minus strand of OU696698.1, from coordinate 12,893,171 downwards.
AAGGCACGCAGTCATCAATAAAATAATATCGAAAAAAGCAATGGTCTGAGATTACAGCCTTGATGTAGTCCTTGATTTATTCGAGCCGTGCGTCGCGTTGTTTGATTGTAAAGTTGCTCCAACCGCACTTTGATGATACACCCTATCTAATAGTATGATTTAGATTAACCTAGATTGGCAACAATGCTTAAGCACCCATGGGGTTATGGCAGAAGATTGAAAGGCACAACCGTTGGAAGATTTTGTGTTCCAAATTAATGAAGATTTCATTGTTTCTGTTCTATGATTATGTTGTTGTTGTTGTTTTTGTTGTTATTATTATAGAAACCCGCCTGTCTTATGGTGTAGTATTTCTGGTAATTTTCGGGTGCGAACCGAACCGATTGTAATGGAAATTTTGTATGTATATATAGCCCAATTGCTGTTTGAACCCTAGGGTATCCCCGTAAAAAGACCGCCACTTCCACCCATAGTCAAATCATACCATCACCCATCGCCCACATAACCCAGATAGAAGAATTTGGAAACAAAAACTACCATTTCCAGTCTCCAGCATCCAGGATCCAGGAAAGGAACCATTGCGACCTGAAATACAATTTTGCCATTAGACAAGAAAACCGAAGCAAATTGGTGGGGGATTTTAATTTTTGTTAAAGAAATAAGAATGGACCGAAGCGGAACAGAGCGTAAGCATTTCAGAACAAAATGATGAATTCAGTTTATATTGAGGCAATAAAACATCTGACCTTTGGCTTCTATATCGTCTTCTATTGCAGCACCAGCAATAGCAGAATCAGGAGCAGCAGCAATTTTGTAATCGTTCGAGCTTGGAGGGTTTCATTTAATTCGAATATTATTACGCTGAATAATAAGTTGAGTTTTATGATGGAAATTGCTGCAAAAAGTTTGATGACAGCTATTAGTGTTGTTTGGCAATAAAATGCTGACTGATACGAATAAATAGGGGTCAAGGCTCAATGATATGGTCAAGGATTCTTGGTTTGAAATGATGGTAGTAAATTTTATTGAAATCATCATTATTCATAACCTGAACTGAATGGAAATGGAATGGTCGTTTTTTTTACTCTAATCAAAAATTGATTTTTGATGAGTTGATTTAAATGAACTTGAACTTCTTGACCGAAAATTCTATAAGTTTGCAGATAACCCACAAGTGATTGAGTTATTTCCAGAAAACAGAATTAAATAGGCTAGTCTTACAGTACAGATCAGGATAGTTTAGCCACTTAAGTGAATTCTGAGTTCGAGAGAGATTTTTCAATTGCTTATGAGTAGTACCTACTTCTGCTTGGCAAGAAAGTCATACTTTATGTCTGGCACCTAGGTTAAGTCATGTTAACGTGGCTATCAGTTTGAAAGAAATAAGCTGATACACTTAGCCAAAAAGAGAATCGTTGAGATACCACAAGTTCGGGGTGTTATCCTCTAAATAATTACACACGTCGAACCAATTTGAACTTCTTACGAATCGCACAAGAGAATTGATTGCCTAATCCATCAGTTCATCAAAGTCATTAAGAAAACTTACTTATTTTTTTAAATTTTGAGCGCGGCTTACGCCCACTTTTTATGGAAGAACAAAAAACATATAATTTTAAAAATTTACGGTAGCAATATTTAATTTTTATGATTATTTTTTTCGTTTTATGAAAAACATATCTTTTAATTTGTAAATTTGTTCAATACGCCCACTTTTAAGGGCGTAATTTTTATAAAATATCTTTATTCGGGTAAGATCGTTAAAAAGTACTCGATTCAGTTGTAATTTTAAATATATTATGTCTAAAAATCAACTACCGCTAAAAGCTCAGTTAGTGTTAAAATATTTTGTTCATGTTTTTAGGACACGCCCACTTTTAAGGAAGAAATTTGTTTCTGGAATTGGACTGTTACTGGCTGTGGGGGCGAACGCATACACGTAATAAAGTGTACGACTGGGTAGCACGAACTTGCTCTAATATGTTGCAGTGGTCTGGGGGCTGGACATTTTTGGAAAAAAGAAGGGAAAAAATGATATGAAATTTTATCAATCACTCATACTAGTTAAACAGTTTTTTAGAAGAAATGAAGTAAGCCATCTGTTATTTTTACTGTTTTGAATTTTAAGGAAAAAAAATTCAAAATCGTTGGACCAGTTTTTTTTTTCAAAAAACAGTGATTTTTTGGAAAAACTTTTCGAAAACACATTCCAAATATTTTTTGAGTATGCCAACTCTTAGTACTTTGTAGTTTTTATCAGAAAAATAAAATAAAAAAATATTGATCAAAACGGTTTTTGAAAAAACAAAAAAATTTAAAAAAATTAACTTTTTTAAAAATTAAAAAAAAAACTTTTTATGAAAAATTTAAGAATTCATGTTATTTCGTCTATAAAAAGTTTCTAACATTAAAAATTTCATCGAAATCCATCAAATGGCTTACGAGAAAATCTGATTTCAAAAAACCGGTCCTATATGGGAGGTGCCGTTATAAGACTTTTCCTGAAAAATCTTTTCCAACCAAAATATACCTATATTTTCCACAAAAAAACCATTCAGAAAGTTTTACTAAAATCGTATAGGAGCCGTTTTTTAGTAAAATAAATGTTTCATTAAAAATTGTTTGACATGTACCGTTACTTTCAAGGCTAGAATGCTAATTTTCTCTCACTCTCGCTAATGTTTATTATATGCTATCTCCACTTTTATTCTGTAACTGTTATATAATGTGCTCTTGTGTTTGTGTTTTTTCCCAACTGCCTGCTTCTATTTCTAGATTGCCTCGGTACCGTTTTAAAACCGGCTTCCATATAAACCATCTTTACTAGTAGACAAAATAGAGCCCTGCGGCACACCAGAATTTTTAATGAAAATCAGACTGAAAACTGTTTAAATAATTGCAAATTGTGAAATGATAAGAACAGAGAAATACATTTGTGTTTTTTAAGCCGTGTATTTGCTTTAATTTTAGTATTATTATTATTTAATCTTATTTATTAAGCATTTACATAGAAATTGGTTCGAAGCAGCGGCAGGCGGCGGCGACGCAATTATAAAAAAAAACGAACATTTTCTTTTAAAAAATAATCCCCCAAAGGCATGCAAAGACAAATAAATAAAATCATAAAAACAAAAGGACCCTCTCACATGGGAAGATCCTGCCCACTCTCTCACCTAACTTAAACAGAAATGCGTATTTCCTACCCACGCATTTGTACGCACATTAAATCCCAGACCAATTGAAGAAGAAGCCCTCAGTTTTGTAATTGTTATTACCGGCGCTCAACGAAATTGTAAAAATGGCAACAATTCTACGATAAACATCAAATTTCCACAAATTACCTCATATTCTACGTGATTTAGGCCATAATTCTAAGTTTGAAGGAAAACGAAACATACCCAAAGGAACTGGTGTCCTTGTCTTTGTCCGTGTCCGGGTGATTTGGGCTTTAACTTTGGTAAAAGCTTTTGTGAGTGAGACCGAGCATACATATGAGGCGGTATGTTGTAAGAATTTGTGGTAAGGTACATCAGGTATACTTTCTTTGAGTGAGTTGTAAAAATATCTGCATATATGCAAAGTATCTCTAAGATAGACAAAGGAAAAATTACACAAAACCATCTCTATACACAAGTATCTACCAGTACCTTGTTCGAAACAGAAAACCACACAGACAAACAATAGAATAATAAAAAAAAAAAAAAAACCAATCTAGACAACGTTATTTATGTTTGGAATATGTTAGGGACGACGTTAAAATCTGTGATAACACAAGGACGACGCGACGGAGGACTTCGGTCCCAGAGAATTCTATGACTAAGGTTGTCTCTGATGTATTGCGGATTTGGTGAGTAAGTTGGAAGTTACAAAGTGCCACCTCCTCCAACATCACCATCAAGTCCCATGATCTGAGAGCTGAGAGTTTTTTTTTGTCACCACCTAAAAAAAAAATAAAGGATCCCACCAGTCAAGTCATCCTGTTTTTTTTTTTTTTTTTTAAGTTGACATTCTTTGTAATTTATTCAAGCTTGGGTCGCATCGTCCTTGCAGGGTGGTTCGGTTTTGGTGCGGTGCGGTACGGTGATGGAATGTGAAACACAAAGAACACTGCACGTAAACAATAATAATAAATCAATTTGATGGCCACCTAAGGTATTCTGCCAAAATATGTAATATCGGAGCTCCGAGGGTTGTGTGCTATTTTTTAATGTTGCGTCGTCGTCGACATCGTCAACGTCCTCGTCCTCGTCCTCGTCTTTTCAGACTTTGTGGTTAAAATCTATGGAAATGGGAGGAATCTGCTAAAAATTATACGCATTTTTGACAGCCGCTTTTATTACTGTTCAAAATTTGGATTCAAGGTAGATATTGTTTAACCAGACACCTGCTGCTGTTGCTGCTGCTTCTGTTTAGGAAAAGGTGTTATCAAATTACGGGCGCATGTTTTGGAAACTAATTACGAATTATGGATTTTGATATTTTCGCGCAAAGGACCCTTTCGCTTTCAAAAAAAAAGAAGCCTCCTCCCAGGAACAATAATCCTTTAATACTGTTCCAAGCTGTCATTCAGTAGTTTGTTTAAAAAAAAAAATATTAAACAATAACGACGTTCTTTTAAGCAGCGTTCACGCACGCAGACAAGACAATGGGACAATATACTCAGTTGTCTTGTCCAAGCTTCTTGAACGGGGTTGGACGAGACAATGCCAGCCAGTCGATATTGTCCTCAAATATAGCTCGGCAGGCTATCCTGAATGACAATATAATGGCAATTGTCTTGTCTTGGAAATAGTTGTTCACATGGAGCAGTGACTGTCTTGTCTTTGTCTACTGTCATTTCGAACGAGACTCGAAACACATTATTGAACTTTCATGTTGAAGTGACATATTGTATGTCAGCAGTTTGAATAAGTTTTAGTTTGTCCTTATCTGGATTGCTAACTAATAAATCAACAGTATTTTCGAATAGAAAAAGATCCAGGGAAGTTCTTATATCCTCTAGTGTACCCTCTACCATTACTGTGTGTGCAATGAAACTTTGCAGGAACAGAAGAGACCTGCAATGGATACACTCTTCTCGAAAATTCTATTTCTTGAAGCATTAGGTACTTCTTCGCCAGAGGCAGTATTTGGGGAAAAAAAATCTTCGATGGAAACAGGAATTGAACCCAAAACCTTCAGCGTACGTAGCAATCTAAAATACTCATCAGTCATCACTTAGCCACGGGGAATATCTTGTTTTTTTGATCAAATTAAAGTGAAACTGTTCTACAAAAGTGACAAGAATGGTGACGGTAGGAGAGTTTAGGAATGTATGGAAGGAGATAAAAAAAAGCAGCCTACATTCGTTTAGTGCGGCATAAAAATGAGTCTCTATACTTAACAGAACCTCTACGAAGTAAATCCCGAGGGTAAAATGATGAGGATTCGTATTGACGTCAGTATTCAGAATAAATCGTTTAAAGGGAGGTGTGAATCTGGCTATTCCGCTAGACCAATTTTTATAAAGGTAGGTAGCGAACAAAATGAGGTGCCATAAATCATCACGATGATGTTCAAGTGAAATTAATGATTCCGTAATGGGATCTCTGCATTCTGACCAGGAAAAGGATCTCTGATTGGAGATATCGAATGTAGGCCTTGGGGAAAGATTTCCTACCTAATCATTACATCATTCTAAGAATGGTATAAGTGCCCACTGGCGGATAGTAACATGTAAATTAGGTTATGATTTAAGGACAGAAGCCAGCATTGAGTTTTTGAAGCATTAGATTCCACAAGTTGGAGTTGGAGTTTTCCTTCTGTACAACGCTGTCCAAGTCCAAAAAGGAATCAAATTAAAAACATACGCTGCTGTTGCAGTTTCTCGTCCTAAGGACAAAGTTGTGAATCTGGAAACGAATTTCAGAAGCATTGGGAAGTCAAAACATTGAAGTGGATTCAACAAGAAATAATTTGTAATGATAAGGAATAGTGCCGGATATATAACTTGTGGCACTCCAGCAATGAATTTGTAAATATTGTATCGCATTTCCAATAAGACAACCTGGTGCCAAACGCTATCATGGTCATCTTGGTGATGTTCTTGGTGATGTTCTCTTTAACTCGTTCATTGAAGAACTAGAAAAGGACTGACATTATAGAATGATCCGATGTGCCTTGACTCTGAGGCGGTAATACATTACAGAAAGAGCATAGTAAAAGTTGCTGAAGTGTTTCCTAGTTCTTGATATTCTTGTGTGTCCTTAAGAGGAGAACTTTAACTGTTCAAATGAAAGCATGTCAACTAATCGCTTTCATGAAATTACGTTCTTCAACATGTTCCTTATACAATTTTTTGAAGTTGAAACTCCAGACTCAGTAAAACCTTGGAACAGTACATTCCATTCAAAAGTTACAAAGACTTTAAATAGAGTTCGAGATGCACTCTTCAGAACTTCCATCAGGAATCTACGGTGAATCCAGTATCTAACGTCCTTAATAATTGTAGTGCAGCATATAAAACATCGAAATGTCATTATCACTCCTCTAGTTCCGACCAGAATGCTGTAGTTGACTCCTAACCAATCGAAATCGACTTCGATTGTTGTGACAGAACAAAATCCTTAATTAACCAACATTTTTTTTAGAAACATCTATGTGAACGTGAACACTGAACACTTACCAGTAATATAGATTGCTTGAATTTTTTGTTTCCAAATTTAACTATAAAACCTTTGAACACTTTGGAAATCAGTTTGTGACACATTAAATTTCGTCCTCTGGTGGATTAATGAGTTTTCGTTGAGTTTAACAAGAAAAAATTACCAACTCGCTCCCACTAGAAAAAAAAAGGATATAACAGATTTTAAAACTCAAAGGAGGAAATTACACACAAAAATATACGATAGCAGAAGCCAAATGAAATAATATATATTACCTGTCAAACTCATTCGTGGTATTGCACACTTTGGTGTTGGTGTTGGTGTTTGTGTTGGTCGCTTCTATAAGCCCCAAACGTTGATTACAAAAATTTCCAAGTTGGTCCTTCTCTTGATGTTGTTATTTATATGTTTGGTATGTCGTATGTGAGGACAAGTACTTACCTATAAGGTATATAGATGTATCCAATATAATGCTGTGTTCACATCGATTAAGGATCTGGTGTTTGTTTTTATCAAGGACTTTGTTTTAAATAAATTAAATAATTTTCGTTTGAACTGGTTAGATCCCAAAAAAATGTGCTCTCGAAAGTATGTTTTAAAAAAATTACAAAAAACAATTAAAACTTTAAGTGCATAGCGGACACCCACTATATTTTGATACATAATTAAAATGTGTTTAAAATTTAACCATCAAATGCAGGAGAAAATATTTCAAAAATGTTAGCGAACAGCAGGAACACAACAGAGTGGGTTAAAGTTTTTCAATTAAGTGTAGAAAATGTAAAAAATAAATATCGAAGTTTTAATCACACATAACATTGCGATGACAGAGAAGCTCGAATCAGTGGTTTTCGACATGCTTTCCTTTTGTCTGTCGGTCCACTTCTGTCACGTGAACCAACAGCCTAAAGGGCTTGGAGGAATTTCTTCTAACTTCATGTATAACAGTTTGAAGAGAAAATTATATTTTGAGTTTTAGTTTTTATAATAAACTGTCTTCTTACTCTTATAGTTCAGGAGCGGATCAAGGCATGTTTTTATTAATGCGAAGTCACTGGTAAGGATTTTTGTTAATATTTGAATTAGGATTTGCTTTTCTCTCCTGCCAAGAGAAGAAAAAAATTGTGCTATAGAAATGGGGAAGACCAAACAAAATATAAATATCCATAATTCTTGCGGTTTTTCAAGTCCCCGGAATATGTTAACCTTTCTCAGAAGTAGCTCATTGTCGAATAAAGGATGCATAAATCTGTTGTACACAGAAAGAAAATTGTAACAGAGTCAATTAAACCGCATTTTTTTTTAATAATTTTCGTACTAAAGGGGATATTAATACCTTTAAAATTTATAATAACACAGTGCGACCGTTTAGGAAAGTTGGTTCGAAGATGAAAGAAGATACCGATGCACAAGCACATTGGTTTTGAACGTGTATATCACAAAGGAAGGGAAAAATCGACCCTGGTCAGGCTTTCCATATTCTTGTAGTACGGCTAAAAAAATGAGTCTCTATCTCTATACTTCACAGTACGTCCAAAGATAGTAAAAAGGAGGGTTAATCAATGGGTATTCCCCATTCCTGGCGGTGCGAGTGTTACGGATAAATTGTTTAAGGGGAAGAATATATCTGGCTATTTCGCTGGAGCACTTTTTACGGAAGAAGCGGAAAAAATAAGGTTAGACAAACAATATTACGGCAATGTTCAAGTGAAACAATTGTTTCAGTAAGAATGGGAAAAATATTTAGGAAACCGAGGTCAAATACATATGTGATCGATCCACATGATGTGGTTTATAATACACATATCTAGAAAGCAAAACTCTTCACTAATAAGATGCTGAATACTTAGAAATATTGAAATGATATTTAATTTAATAGTATAAATCATGAATTGACCTGCAAGTCTAGAAAAAAAGACTTTTTCTAAGAAAAAGTGGTTTGTTATTTTTAATTTTCTCAACAAATTACAAGACATTTTAGCATCTGATTTTCTGTCTTTAATTAAAAATTATTAAAAGCATTGAATTTAAGAAAAAAAACATGGTTGTCTGTAAAGTCGGTTTACGGACGATAATTTTACGTGATAACCAGTTCACAAAACACTTCATGTGTATAGGTATCCCTCCAACCACCAACCACCCAACCTACCTACAACCACCCACCATTTTTTTAATTTTTTTCACCCCTTGAACACCAACCTACCACCCCAACATACAACCAACAGCCCACCATTTTTGAAAATTTGTTCCTCCTCTCCCACACAATAAAGCCAGCCCTTTCTAAATACCACCAATCACCCACCCACTATTTTTGACAATTCCCCCATTCACCAAATTCAACCACCTACTCCACTTACAACCAACTGCTACTCACCCACCATTTTTGACAATTTTTTCCTCACCCCACCCCCTCATAAGTACAACTATTTTTGACAATTCCCTTCACTACACCCTCAACCCAAATCCAAAAACCCATAACACCTACAACAACTTGCCACTCACCCAACACCGCCAACCACCCATCACACCTACAGCCACCAACCAACCACCAACCATTTTTGACAATTATTTTTCCCTCACCCCCTCCCAACAGCAAATCCCACAGATCCAACCACCTACCCCACCGGCCACCACCTTCCACTCACCCTTTTTTGACAATTTTTTCATCGCCCCCAATCAAATCAACTATCCCCACCACCTAAACCGCCGACCACCCAACCCACCTTCAACCACCCACCATATTTGCCAATTCACCCCCCACCCTCCCCCAATCATACCAAATTTCCCCAACACCAAACACCCATCCCACCTACAGCCACCAAGGAACCACCCATTAGTTTTGACAATTTTTGTCTCACCACCCAAACCACCCACCATTTTTGACAATTTTTCCACTTCCCGACACTACCTCCCCCCCCCCCCCCCGGCTGACCCACACACACTCCCAAGACAACCAACCAACCACCCAACCACCCAACACACTCCACTCCCACTTTAGCGACTTTCTAGGCTATCAAAGCAGCTAGGTAACGTCAGTGTGACTGTGACTGTGACATTTTTCTGTGCGTGCTGCCCATATATTCCAAACCGATTTATTAGACGTTATCACGTCAAAAAATAGTACTTAATAACATAACATTTTGAAAAAAAATTTGTTTAAAAAAAAACATTACAGTAGACGCTCGATGTAGTGAACTATCCAGTATAGTGAACCACCAAAACTGAACACAGACTACTCTAAATAATAAACTCTGAGGATCTCTATATAGTGCACTTGATTTTTTTTTGGACGATATTCAACGAAAAAATTTCTGTTGCAATGCGCCTGTAAATGTCGACTATTTTGCCGAATAATTTACTATTCTTCTGTGTATTTTTTCACATTGCCACGATCAAAAACACAATATTTTGATTTGGCTTTGCTTTTGATACAGATTGTAGTCCTTCAAGTAAATTGCAGGAAAACGTCGAAGCGTGTTAAGTTATAAGTGTATGAAAAGACATTTATTATTTAATACATCTACAAAGAAAAAATTTGCCAGATAATGGATTGGTTTTAAAACAGAAGGCAATTTCAATTTTGGAAAAAATCAATGAAAGCAGGTATGGCTTCTTCGCAAGTGATGGCTGCTTTGAAATAAATTTTTTTTAAACTGTTGAATTAAAAAAAAAGAATAATTGTATTTATAATCAAATTTAGTGTTGGTAAACATTTAAAAACTCCCGCTCGAAATAGCGAACAATTTCGCTTGGTTTTTATTAGTTCACTATATCGAGCGTCTACTGTATTTTCTTTTTCAAAATTTTGAATTTGAAAATTTATTTTTGAAAAAATTATTTGATTTATAAATTAAAAAAGATGTTTCTAGCTTTTAAGAAAGATATATCAAAGTATTGTGCGTCTTAGCGTTGTTTTTTAATACTTTTTTTTCTGTTTTAAGTCTTTTTTATAGAAAATTGAAGCTCCCATACAATTTTTTTCTTGTCTCAGCCCAATTTACACGCTCAACATTTTTGTCACACCGTTTGCGATTCACCCCGTATCGAGAAACATTTTTCTAACAAATCGAATATTTTTTTTTAAGAATTCGGGTTGCAAATGAATTGTGTAAATCCAAGTGAGCATTGAAGGCAGGACAGTTTTTTAGGATAGCTTGAATTTAAAAATGTTATGGAGCAATAGTTTTATGATGTTAATACAGTGTCGGAAACCTTACAATTTTATGACATAGGGGTGCGAAATGAATGTTTCATTTCTAATCAGTGTATCGAGTTCTAATATTCAAAATTGCGTTTTCCTATATTTTGTTTTCAAGAAACAGTTTCAGGTTTAGGTTTTTGTAAAACAAAACAAGAACTCTATCAAAAAATGGATTGAAATTCTGTAGTCTTATGACTTTTCAGAATTATACCCCTACCCTACCAAATTCTGAATGTGTCAGTGTCATAAATATGCATTTCCTAAATTCTGTTTCCGAAATTCGTTCTTTGTAAAATTTGTTTGGAAATGTTCAATTTTCTATTTCCAGACGTTTCCTGTTGTACAGCACAAGCCATATAAAACTACCAACTAAATGCAATTTCTGAAGCCCACGGAAGACTCTTCAACAGTGCCGGAGAAGAAACGATGAAAATTTTGCGATCCGAGTATTCCAAGATTAAATAATGGTGTAACATTATTCCTGAAGTGGCTATAAGCAAACAGTATTTGAAATGTTATTTTATTATTTCAAAGACTAAATTTTAGATCAAAGATAATGTTTTAGTATTTAAATCATAAAAAAGAAATCAGTTGAAATAAACTACGCTTTTATTTTATTTAAATCACATCAAATAGTTCCACAATGAAATACAAAATGGTCGATGTAAACATAAAATATATATTTAAGTAGAAGAACCAATAAAATAATAATCAAGAGAATAACTATTTTAAAGTACTTTAATTCTGGAAAATAAAAGAAATTATCAACATAGAAAAAAACAGCACGTGTACTTTTTATTTTTTCACTTATTGAACAAAAAAAAAATCGACACAAAAAGCACAGTCACCCTGTTGTTACATATTAAAATATCACCTGACTAAAGACCAGCGCGAAAATGGTCGCCATACGAAAAAAAAAAACGAAACATAAATATCACCTGACTCAAGCCCACCGCGAAAATGGTCGCCATAAAAAAAAATTGAAACAAAAAGCCCAATCATCCTGTTACATATAAAAATATCACCAGACTCCACAGCCCACCGCGAAAATGGTCGCCATAAAAAAAATGGAAACAAAAAGCACAATCACAATGTTACATTTAAAAACATCACATGACTCCAGCCCAGCGCGAAAATGGTCGCCACTGACCCTTTTAATATGAGCAAGTGAGAAAGGTGAACTTCGAAACCGTAACTTTTTGTTTCTCCTTGGATCGTCATTACACACTGACACTTCACATATAAAACTTTTGGCGGCAAATATGCCTCTACAATGTCTACTACCACTGATTTAAGTGTTTCTTCTTCCTAACCCAAGGTAACAATTTATATTGCGAACAAAAACCATACGAAAACTGTTTGGATCACCAGGCGCTCAGAAAAAGCAGCAAGCCTTTTATTTTTGCCGATAATTTGAAAATAGGCACCTCCCCTGAGGTGTGACTTAAATTTCCTTTCGCCTGGAAACCATAACTTCCAAACTGATCTTTACCGTTTACTTCCAGTTTTTGGCTCCTCCCATTTTCTTGCAAATAAATGCAAAAAATAGCCTCCTTATATTTATGAGCGCCTGGTGAACCAACAAAAAATGTTGAAGAAAATGTTTGAGATGTGAGGCACCTAACATGTGGCGCTGCGGTGGCGAGAAAATTAACTAAAACTGCATATTTTATTGCAAACATTGTAGAAATACGTTATCGTCATTATGTAAGAATTTTCAACTATGTATTTGGGTAATGCCAAAGTAGCTGGCCTGTTTTTTTGCAGTATGGACGTACGATGTATGGACATTTTTTTCAGCCCCCAACAACAACAACCAAAGACATCGATTTACCGCATACTATTTAAATACAAACCTCTGCCTCCTTTTAAATCCAATCCCGTTCAAATTTTCCATTTACACCTTTTTAGGTAATCCAAACAAAATAAAAAACAACCACACATATCTTTTTAATAAAAATAAGAATTGTTTATTTTATGTATCAATTATCTCTTAATAAACCAAAAAATTAATATAAAACTTAAATCTCGGTTTCTTACAATGTTTTTTTTTTTTTTGCATTTTATCATTTTTATATTTTTTTTTATTTTGTAAAATTTCATTTATATTATTTTTATTATATTTAGTTAAAATTTCCTTCATTTTTTTTTTTAAATTTCAATAGTTTTAATGTAATAATCTTTAATTATAATTTATATTACACCATTGAAATTTTTTCTGTTTTTTTTTTGTTTCTTTATCTCAATAATCTTATGTTCAATTTTTATATATAAAAAAATAAAATATTATTTTATTATTAATTAATAAAGATATAACTAAAAAGATTATTTTAATTTAAAAAAGAAAAATCGCTTTTCTACAGTTATAATATTGTTTACATAAATAAAAACAACATAAATATATTTTTTTTCTTAATTTTTATTCAAAAAGACACATTTATAAAAGTATTTGATGGAAATTTTGTAATACATTGAAAAAGAATGCTTTCTTTAACAAATGTTCTTTCGGTTTCTTTTAAATTACCTTACATGAGAAACGAAGTTTCTTTATTTATTTAACAAAAAAGATAACTGTAAATTGTGTAAAATACTTAACAAATGAGCGTATTTAACAACAAAAAAGTAAATTATTACAATGACACTTAACTTATCGATGTTTATGTTATAAAAATGCATTACGGGACAAAATGAGGATAGATTAAGTAGAACAGGCGTTAATGATTGGTTTGATTCATGAGTGCTGTATAATAATGGTTTTGGTTTATACTTTGGCTCTCAAGCTGTCACACACCAAAGGTTATTTTCCAGTCTAAATTGAGATACCATAAGAATATTTTCTTACATTTGGGGTGGTAAGAAACAGCAAAAGCTGCTATTTATGCATGAAACATCTGCTAAAAATATTTTTTCTATGATTCTGATGCCTAAATTTTCTATATTTTGTTCTCTAGTTTTCGTTACACCAATCAGTTACAATAATTTGCATAAAAACCAACTGTTATACAATGCCGTTCGAACTAGAAGCGTATACACAATATATTTTATTACTTTTTGGAAGAATGCGAGAGCACAGAATCTTAATTTTCACAAAAACATTTGTATATATTCCTGTTAAAACTGTTATACACAAGCATTTTGTAAGGTATTTTGTTCTAATGATGAATATTTTACGCAGAAATATTAAAGTTTTGGGGTCTTTGCTTACTTCTAACCCTCACACAGAACTTGTAAGATTGGGAACTATTATAGATAGTATAACATAAACAACTGGACACTTATAGGAAATAAATGTCATATTTCTCAGTACAATTAGTTTCAAGCTGTTATACTATAGACATTACCTCTAAATTAATTTGCCCCAGTTATCTGAATTATTTCAAGGCATTACCAATGTAATGCTGTTCAATATAACAAAACTACTTTGCATTTACCTAAATTTTTATTTTATATTTCAAACTGTTATACTGCTATTGTACTGCACAAACTAACACCCAAATTCTGTTTCTATTCAGACACCACTAAACTTGAAGAACATTAAAAATGAATCCTTTTATTTCCCGACTTTCTACAACACTCATGAAACAAACCGTTATAACAAAAATAAGTAAAACAACGAAGTACATACCCAAAAGTTTAAAACTTTGTAAACAAAAATATAAATATGGGAAGTTAAGAATACAGATAAAATACTAAAACTTAAACCTTAAAGTAAACAATTTCTCACTATATATTCTTTCATCAAATAAAGAAAGATTAAAATAAAAAAGAAAACAAACTTTAAATATTCGTTGGCTGATACAAGAATTATTAAATATTACAATGCTGTTGTTCTTTTTTTTAAGTATTTTTTCTTGAAAAATATCATCATATTCAAAAATATAGCTAACTAGCTAGTAAAAAATAACTTATGTAATTTTTGTTTTTGTTTTAAGTAAAATTGTTATGTATTTAAAATTACTTTTTGTTTTTGTTTTTTTTTTTATCTAACATCTAAGGGTGGATTCGTTCAAAATACAAATTTACAATAAATTTTAAATAAATTTTAATTCTTTTATTCTCACTGCGTTTTTTTAATTTTTTTTTAATTTAATTTAATTTTAATATTAACATTTTTTTGAAGCAGTCAGAGTGACATTGTTGTATTTTTTTTTTTCTAAGTTTTGTGATTTTTGTTTGTTTGATACTTAAAGAAAGAAAGTATTGTGTTTTTCGTTTTGTAAATATATTTATATTTTAATAATCTTTAATAATATTTCTGTTACTTAAGTTTCTTATGTTTTATAAATTAAAAACAAAAAAGAAGTTAAAATCAAAGTAAAATTGGTTTAAAATATATTTTTTTTTTCATTTTTACTTCTTTCTTAAATATATGGTTTTGTTTTTTTTTTATATATAGATATAGATTTTTCTGATGCTTAATTTAAGTTTTAAGTTCTCTTTTTTTTTCTTTCATTTTGTTATATCATTATATTTTAAGAATAAAAGAAATCAAAATATTCAAAACGACGACGT
Source organism: Platycheirus albimanus (assembly GCA_916050605.2). Classification (NCBI taxonomy): domain Eukaryota; kingdom Metazoa; phylum Arthropoda; class Insecta; order Diptera; family Syrphidae; genus Platycheirus; species Platycheirus albimanus. Next base: position 12,877,814 of record OU696698.1, on the reverse strand, counting down.
TAGGGTTTGTGCCAATACAACCCATTTAAGTATCTTATACAATCATATAACATATATTTTTGTTGTTTGTTTGTTTAATTTTTTTTGTCAATTTTTATATATAAAGAATTTATACTACGGAAAATGGTTTTTTTTTTTTCAAAAATAGAAACAAAAAATTAATACATTAAATTAAAAATTACAATAATCAGGATAATTGTGGTCCCTGCCAAAAAAGCAGAACTCAACACAATTATTCGTTAATATTTTTTTTGTTTTCTTGTATTTATATATATATGTACTTTTTTTTTAATTTACTTCATCGAGATTTTTAATTTTAATTTTTATTTAAATTTAAATATTTTGTAGTCTTGTTTTTTTTTGTGTTTTATTAAAACAAGTTTCACACTTACTAGCTAATTTATGTATATTTTTTTTGTTTTTGTATTAAATTACTATGTAAGCCAATTGGGTTCTGTGTGTGTGTGTATTTTATTTTACAACAATTATTGTTGTAATTGGGTGTGACATGGGAAGGTGGAGAATTGTCATGCCTCTTAGTTTTGGAGTGTGTGTCAGAAGTGCGTAATTTTGTCTGTTTCTTATATTTTTTTCTTGTATGCAAATGGTCCAAGGAGGATTGGCTTCTTTTTTATCAAGGTGCTAGGGAATGATGATTGTTTAATTTTTTCTTCTTAATGCAATAAGATGATTTTTGTATGGAAATCATTTTTAAGAACTATATCGATATTATAAGAGATAAGTTTGTATAATTTGTATGGCACTTAAATTTTGGATAATGAATTGTAAAATTGCTTATGTGTTGTTAATGGTTGAAGAAAAATGGTGATGATGATGAAGATGAGATGTCACTAAAAACTATTGAGATTCCACGTTGATAATGTAATGGTTTTGTTAAAAGTGGCAGTGTTATGATTTCGGAGAATAAATCGAATTAGAAATAATAAAAAATATACTTGAACAAGGGTAAAGTGCAGCCGAATACGCAAGAAAAATTTAAACTGTAGAAAAACTATAATGAACAATTATATACCTTAGGCTCAGTATTTTTTCAGAATCTATATAGTTCAAAATGATTTGAAAAACATGGATTTTGAAAAGTCAGTGAGAAAATATTTGCAAAAGTTAGTTATAAGACAGGAAAACGTCACTTAAAATCACTACTCCAGAGATTCGGTAAAAAAATGATGCAATACGTCTAGCCTAGAAGGATCATGTAGCATTATCCCAGTGTTTTGTTCAATAACGAAGTGCTCTCTTTAGTGATTCACGATTCACGAATGAAACCCATTCACCAAAATGTATGGAGACTCAAAGACTTAAAAAATGTACCAGAAACATTGCATTACAATTTAAATTGAATTTAAAGCTGATGCTACATAAAATATTATCGGAATGTTTTATTTCGATAATTCAATAACACATCAATGTTATTCACTTCTTAACGGATGAAGTACTTCGGTACTGATATTCTTCGATCCTTTCATGCGTTGGTGTAATAAAGATTGATGGTTACGTTCGAGAAAACTGTTGATGAAACGATTGGATTGGTTCAAAGTAGTGATTATTTTGACCATATCTCATCCTTTATCGGCGCCCTCTTCGGCGATGTAATGTTTGCAAAATTGAAGAGTAAGGTCATCATTCTATTGAATTATTGAAATCAGTAAAAACAACTATTGAAAAACGTAGCCATTAGGAAGAATGTAATGAAACAATTAATGTTCATTACAAAATCCAAGTAAATTATGGCTTATCCATAAACAAATGTATTGATCAGAAACATTTAAAAGATATAGACGAATTTATTTTATATCTATCCATTAATTAACTTCGAACTGATATTAATTCCGGTTGAAATATTGCAAAATGAATAGAATAAACGATAGAATCCTGATGCTTCCTTTTCATAACTATACAATCGGCATTAAAAAAAAAACCTCTATCTCTTTTGTTTAAAGCCATACGAAACACAGCCCATTTGCCAACCACTAACTTAAACTAACAATACAAAATTTTAGGTTTTCGATTTTAGGAAACAACAAAAGAAATACCAATTCACTAGTACAAAGTAAGTAAAAGCTTTTAACACTCAGCCCCCTCCTCCTCCTCCTCCTCCTCCACCTCCCAAACACTAACAAATCGCGAAACATTATTTCGATATTTATTTTTACTTCAGCACTTTTGTTGTTCCATTTTGTATGAAAATATGTTTTAGGTTGATGGTACCTAACCTATACACATCCATCGTACATATACCTATACCAAAGCTAATGTTGTTTTTAGAAAAACCTTTTAGCAAACATAATATATACCTGCGGAAGGATCTGTAGCTTTTTGTGCAAAAACATTGCAGTTGATTCATTGTAAATTGTATTTACAAAGTCATTGGTCCGGCAGATGTATAAAAACATCGAAGCTAATTTATTTATGCAACACCTGCTGTTATGGGGGGGGGGGAGGGGGGAGAATTTAATATAATATCCAGAAATTTAATTCAAAGCTATTGTTTTATTAGATCAGCTAATATTGACCGGTGTGTTATGTATTTATAAGCCCTGAAGCTAAATTATGAAATGTGATGGTGGCAACAATGTGGAGATGGATTTTGGTCAATATTATTGATGTGAGCTAATGAAGAGAAAAGAATAATATTGAACTTTACCGATTTGTACAGATACTGAAAATAATGCTAACAATAGATACAAAATTTAAAATAGAACCAAAACAACTTTTTGTCGAACAAAGCTGCTTTTCGACCTTTTGTTTTTGGCTAACTGCAGGAAGTTGTCTTATGGAATTTGGTTGAAACTTTGAACAAAGAATATAAAATCGCCTCTCAACCGGTTGCAAACTAGTCAGCAACTAGTTACATGTAACTTTTAAAGTGGTTTAGGTTCCAGGTTTCGTATAATCTATCTTATTTAATTTATTAACATGAGTCGAATTTGAACCGCAACTGGTTCGAGAGTAGTTTTCAACTTGTTTGGCACTAGTCAGTCGCAACTCGTTGCAAAGTAGTTTGTATTTGATTGCATGGAACTATTTCTTCGAAATTAGAACTGGATTAAGTTGACGGTAGTTCTTCTCCGTTTAGTATTGCAAGTTCTTTAATTAATGTAAGTCCGTACTGAAATAAAATGATTGTGAGTTGGTTGAAACTTGAGTTGCAAACTAGTCGATTGATGAAAGGATGGATAAGAATTTCCGCACACTGGTAAAGCGTTATGTGGCAGTTTTAAGTCGGGTCTTTGCTGTGAGTTTCTTATCCACTTGCAAGACTATAAACCAACCTCTTACAAACTTGATTCCTATAAAATACTGAGTAGTTTTGAGGTGACATTTTTTTCGATTGTGAAACCTAACTCATATTAGTAATTCGAATTTGAGTTTTTTCTTTGTTAAGCTACCAACCGATCATCATGAAATTTTGTACACACATTGTCAGGAGTACAGAATTGGACATAGCCAACATTCTGGAAAAAATGCTGCTCGCGAATAACAGAAAAATGTTAGTTAAGTATTATTTTCATTCATTTTTTCTTTCAATTAATTGAATAAATTTAAACACAAAATACATTATGTTTGCAATTAGTAAATTAAAAATATTTAAACTTAATTATTTGTTGCTATCGCGTTTCTCCCTCATTAAAATATACATTTAATTGCTTCGGATTTGTACCTCTAGGCTACAGCGTTTAAATTAATTTCTATCTGTAAAATTATAATGGAGTTTAATATTTCGACTGCACTTTTTTAGGTTTCTAATTAAAATTATAAAATATTATTTACAAATAAAAAGAGAAAAAATTAAAAAAAGGACGAAATAATCCTTAAAATTGATTTCCATACAAAATGACAATGCTTGAAATAAAAAAAAAAATTAAATACGCCAAATAAATTCATTTTATTTTGTTTTACGAAAAAAAACTTACTTCATTATAATTCGTTTAAAAAAAAGATGCGTCATTTTTCTTAAATTTAAATAAAAAAAAATATTTTGTTTCCTAAAATGTACCGTTTTGAGATTCCACGTTTTTTTTTATAAAATAAAATATATTTTTCTCGTTCGTTCGAAGTTGCAGCTGGGATATCATTTTTTTGTTTTTGTAAGTTTGTGTATAGGTACTGTTGCCAAGCCTCCTCTTCATATTAAGTTCTTCGATTAAAAATTTTTGTTTTTTACTTTTTAAAATTTTGGCACTCCTCATCAGACTATTATCTCCCGGATAACACGACGATTTCTAGAATTCGGTGTTGAATAACCACTTTCTAGATTTTCATCATAACTAAGGGACATGTGTTGTTGTGGTGGTTTCGCATCTTCTTGTTCCATGTGTTCCATGTATGGATTGGGTAGACCGCTTACGTCATGATATGGTGAATCTATTTTTTTTTTTTTTTTTTTTTGCAAAGAAAAGAAAAAAGTACGAAAAGGAGTTTTAGTAAAAAATATCTAAAATAGTTTAGGTTATAATTATTTTTTTGTTTGGTGCTGGGTGTGTGGAAGAGTGTGTTTGAAAGTATGATTGACTATTGAAAACTTACGTTTACTGCTTCCCGTTAAAGCGTTATATCCTGTACAATATCCGCTTTATGGTTGCAATAAAATATACAGGAAAACAAATTTTTTTGTTTTTGATTTTGATATTTGATTTGATTATTATGGATCAAAATAATAAAAAAAAAAACAGAATCAAGCAAACACAGGAAACGAAAAATATGCTAAAATGTTTACAGAACAAAAATAACAGTAAAATTTGTAATTTTCAAAAATGAAACTTTTCTTTTGTAATAACAGAAAGTTTTTTTTTAACTTTCCGGGACCAACACTAGCTTTCTTGAGCCCTTTTTAGAGAAATAAACGTAATTGGAAGCAAAGAGCATCCATCTTTTGTAACTCGGAATAGTTTATTCTACTAGATTCAATAATTTGTTTCCTTGCTACAAGTACCTAATATAGATCTGAGCAGCAACGTCGACGAAGCTGTTACTAGAGCAATGATACAACTTGGATGAGTTTGACGACAGATACAGAACATCAGGTCTATCTACAAAAAGCAATTTTTTTAACGCAATTTATATCATAACGAATATGAAGTTCTTGAATGGATTTATGCTTTATACAGGATACCAGAAATAAAAAATGAGGCTTGAGAGAACTGTCTCTACCCCAGAAGAGATCGAGATAGTCCGACCGCAAATGGCGAATCTCACAGGCGATCAATTAAATTTGTCTTTGTCTGAATTTTAATTTTCTGTCTGTGCGTCGATACTGTGCAGGGATGAAAGAGACCTACAATGTAAATAGAGACGAATCCGATAGCCTAGCAGAGCTACACTTTAATCGATAAGCCTTTTTCTTAATATTTATCACTTCCTCGCATCCTAGAAAAAAAAAATTAGATGAAATCAGGGATCCAACTTAGAACCTTCGGTGTAGCATCAACAATGTTGTATCTTTGTAAATAAGCAACTTTTTAATAGAAGTTTTGATAAGCCCCCTCGTTCATATAAGATGATAAATATGATCTCCACAAATGTCAATTTGGCAATCTCAGTTGTCAATTTGCTAATGGTCTTTTAAATAACAGTTGTACTTTGCAATACTTAAATCTTAATGAATCCTTTTCTAATATTTAAATTGTGTCTGAGTCCTCATATTAAAAACCGCAATTGCAAATTTTGATAAATCTGGTCCTTAATAAATTGCACATAAGTAACCACAAAATGAGTTTGTACACATCAAATTATGGTGTCGTGATGTCTACAAAGGATTGTCTATCACATTGCTAACCACAATTTTCAATTCCTTGATAGCAATTATTATAGATTTCAAATCTTGATACTTGAACAAAAATCAAATTTAAAGTCTTAAAATAGACTTTCCTGTAGTGCAATTTTTATCTGGATTTATGTATATCTAAGTTTATTTTGACAATATTGTTTTTTTTTCCCTAAAAATTGTTTAAAGATATTTTTTTGGAATTATTATTACGCCATTTTATAAAATTGTGTATTTTTTTTTAAATGCCAACTCCAAGCCATCACCCTTCAGAAACCATGAATTAAAATATTTCAAATTATTTTTACCTCGCGTAACATTTTTTTTTCGCCCATCACAAACCTATATTTAAATTTTATTTCAAGTCCTTGCAGTTGCCTTCCTTTCATTTGCTATAAAACGACAAAAAAAAAAAATAATCCCAAACCTAGCAAAGCAACCTCCATTTAAGGATTAAAACAAAGCAAAAGCCACTTCACTAACCGCATAAATACATACCAACAGCGGCATACACACACATATTCATACACCTTATAACATACATATACCACACATTAACTCATTTAGTCACGGCTTAAAAGAGAGCAATTTACATTGCCTAATTGCAACCTCTGCAATGTTGTTGCAAGCATTTAATTGTGGCCAAATTAGATGATGGCGATGAGTTTTTTTGTTTTTTTTTGTTTAGTGAATTTCAATTCGAGGAGTTTTTCGTCCTTTAACTTTTTTTTTTTGTTTTAGATTTGATAGTATTTTTTTCTCCTGTTTTTTTTTACTCGCGCCAATTTCATGAACCTATTGTGTTTCGGGCCTTTTGTTATAGAGTTTCAGTGCACACGTGTATGTCAGTAGCTTTTGCTGTGGGTTGAGATTGTATAGGGACAAGATGTATCTAGATACAGATACAAGATACATGGTACAATGTACACGGGACTTATTGGTTGTTGGTGTGGTGATGTTATAAGGGCTTTCTAGTTGCGAGAAGGCAGCATCGAGGCAAGGCTTCTGTGGCAATTATGTGCCACCCTACTATCATTGTTGTTGGCAGTGACAGCTAAGAGCCAAGCCCCGATGGCTTTTCATTTTCTCATTTTAAAATGGAAAAACTAAAGCTGGATACATGTGTTCTTTCATCTTGTCGATGGTGTTTTTTTTTCGAGTTCCTCATTCATCGAAAAACATTCCGTGCCAAGCAACAAACGAATCAGTATATCCCGAGCCGTTCCCTTTTACCTGCTTTATCTTTTAAACAGACAATCGAGGATTTTACGAGTAACTTGCTGATTTTTCACGGTCTCACCAGCAATCTTCAGACACCCAAATCGACCAAAGGGGAAATAAGAGGTCTCTTGACAAAATATTTCGAACAACTATGGGGAACCTCGAAGTAAGAATAAGAAATGAAAGTCACGGATCACGTTATGCTCATTGGGTGCATTAGATCCCAACCATTTAAGCTGATCCCAAGCCCTGGAATTCAACTTTCTTTTTTTATTCAAGGAACAATCGGAGATCAGGCGAAAGGTGAGCGGATTATTCAAGAGCTCATCGCCGATCCAAGGACACCCGTATCAACGAGGAAAGCAAACATCTGTATATAATAAATTTTGATCCACTAAAAAGGCATTTCCAAGTTATATGCGGCAGGTTTGACTAACATCAATATAAAGACTTTAAAGTATCTAAAAATAAAATAACCACTTTTCCTTAAATTTTTCTTGAACCCATACATGACACTTAAGAACCCAGGAATGTAATAAAGCCAAACGAAAAAAAAAAAAGAAACACCGTACTCAAGTAACATCCTCTTGATGGATCTTAATGCTCTTACTTTTCACCGGGAACACACCTTCTTATTTTAGCGAAAAATTTTAAGTGCATTTGCCAGAACTGCCACTCTGAAGAAGCTTGATATTCAAAGTGAAAGATATTTGCTTCCATCTGAAGGGCTCTTGTTAGATGAAATTGTGCGGAAGCGTATCCTTACACCGTGCGTAGCATCGGTCGTCGCCGTCGGCATCCTTGTCGTATCGTCTTCAGTCGTGCCTATATATTTCTAAACACTACGTGCAAAATTCTCGTTCCATCCAAAAATACTATTGCGTTACATAAATTCATATTATATATTTAGATACTTTTGAAAAGGATAAAAGTTGAAGTGAATAGTGAACACAAAATTAGACACAGAGCCTGATCTAATAATCAGGTTAAAGTCGAGATTTAAGTTTCACTATCGTGTAATAAGAGAAACAGCTAAGAGACATACGCAAAGTTATAACTGCGACAGTATGAGGAACTGAGGTGAGGACTTGGCCTTTTTTTTTGTTCCTAAAATAATGAGTTCTCAGAATGGAACATTGGATTACATGTATCTACGAGATGTGAGAAAGCAGCGTTGAGGCACACTTAATTATAATCATGTTTAAAAGTGTAGGAACGTCTCGACATTGAGGTTTTGGTGGTGCTGCTATTGCTGATTCAGTGGAAGGATTTATAAGAAGTCTTTTAATTTCATCGTCTTGATAAAAATAATTAGATTTCCTTGCAAGAATGGTTTTCAAACGCGCAACCAAGCGATGCATGACGAAGATTTCACCTTCACCGTCAAAATTCGTAGGCTTCGTCAACGAAGATGTTGGTGTTGAGGTAATTTTTTTTTTACTTGGAAGAAGGTTCTGGGAGGTAGCACAGCTCGGTTATAGTGATTTAAAGTGGATTTTGCTAACTATGCAGAAGGCAGATTGAATATACAAACCCACACTAATGTTTAAAAGGCGTGTTGTTTTCTAATAATAGCTAATTACAGTCTTTGTTGTAACTGCTTTGGGCTGGAATCTGGAAAATTAACAAACAGCTTTGAATAAATGAAGATAACGCTGTTGTTTTTACCTAAAGTTGAAGATAAGCCTTAGTTATCTAATTTTTCAAAAAAATACTGGGGTTTCGATTACTTGGAGTTTTTAATCCTTGGATATTGGTATCATTGGTTGACTCCGTCGACGATGATCTATTTAAATCGAAAAAACACAATAAAAGACTTACCGGGATTTAGAAATATTATATTGAAGTAGTTGCTTATACAAAAATAATGACATCAGCAACCAAGTCAACGGACTGTGCGTTAATGAAGAGTCAGGTTGGATATCACATATTAAATATGTTCTTAATGAATTTGCCGAACTCAGGGGAAAGGTGACGAAATAAAATATAGTTCATAGCACCGTACGCTAACAGAACCAGCACTGCAGATCACCTTGCCAGCTTCAAATCAAATAAAAAAAATAATTAAAAATGACCAAGCTTTTAAGAAATCAGCGCTATATTGTAAGTTACATTTCCAGAGCTACATTGAGAACAGTCATCAAGTTCTGACCAAGAAACTATAAGACAAAGATGATTTCGGGTGGCGTGACTATGGAAAAGGAGGTCTTCATCGTGTTGAAACGGCACCACTGACCAAGAGGTCAAACCGTCTAACGGACCTAATTGCTCAAAAGCATTAAACTATTTCAAAAACAAATTCTTTCCATTCGTTTGGTTTCAATTAAATTCTTTGTTTTTTTTTTCTTTATTCAAACTTAATCCATTTTGTATTTTCACAGATGAAGTACAAAATTTCTTCAACACCTCGTTACTTTATTGATATTCCTGTCTATCTCCATCTCCATCCTCAACCCCAGTTTCCACCCTTTTAAGAAAATTTAAAATACGAAAAAGAATTCCATGTTCCATTACATTTACCATCAGGAAGTGGGAGAAACATTCAATTCACTAATGCGTGAAAAGAATATCAGAGAAGAGAGAGTGCACTTCCTATCAGTGTTCGAACTCACACATTCACACATAAAGATTTTTGTATGGAACGTATTCAAGGTTGCTATATGTCCCTTCTCTAAATCGCAGGATATCTACCATCCCACACAAAAAATAATCCTTATTTTTGTTCCTTTTGATCATAAAAAAGAGGACGAACAAAAAAAGTATGTTTAAAACATTGAAGTAGGAAGAAGCTTTCTCATGTGTAACCATGAGTAAAGACTGAAGGCACAACACATACACGATGTGCAAAATGAAGGAATTTGTAAATGATTGAATTTCAATTGGTCCTCCGAGGAGGGAGAATGATATAGGATTTCCTTCTCGCGCCAAAGACAACAAAAAGATGTTATACTCAAACTGTTATACTGAAGAAAAAATTCCACATTTCCACGATTATTATTAAGCAGTGTTTATGTCTTTGGGCAGCCATTCAAATATTCTATTTAGGTTAAGTCCTTTGGATTAATTTATACGTTTCACAGTATTTGGCACAGATTTTCCATCTTGAAACTCAAAGGAATCAACACAAAAAAGTAACACACACTTCAGAAGATAAAAAAACACACTCTTCTTTTTGATAAACTGCCAGTTAAGGACTTTCGTGATAGCTGATGACAACATTTTGATTTAAAATAGTGCCAAGAAGGGAATAAAATATATCATAGATTTTTTGGGTTTTCTTTGGAGGATTTATATAAGACACTAACAAAAAAGGATATTCAACGAGTTAACAAGAAAGGACCACACGGAAATGCTGATAAATATGGGGGAGGAGTTGGGTTTTATTGTTTTCTTTCTTTGGATGCTATTTTTTCTGCTGATGCTTTTTTTTTCTTTGCTTTTCTTGAGAAGCAAATTTTCATTCCTTGATGAGGATTTTATCTAATAAATATACATAAGGAGCGAGTAATTGAAGAGCATTTCTTACATCAAGGATAAATAATTACACTTGGAACCGGACTTCCTGCGTCTTGACTTGGTAGGAATCAAAAAGATTTTCTTGGCAAGAACTGTTTACTTTTTGATGGCTTCTAAATTAATTTGTGAGTCTGTAGATGGCTTTAATGGATTAAATTGGAACCGAGATAGTTGGCTTTGTATACGCTTTAAATTCAAATCCTCCAGATTTCAGTTTCAAGACATTTAACTATCAGGAAGCACATCCTTCACGGAATTATACCTCCACTAAAGGGTAAGATTGATTCATGTTGAAAAAATGTGGTTATGAGCAGGACAAGGATTCCATTTCTTGCCTTTCGTGGATTTAAGATTGATTGGGACGCGAATACCAGGTGAAAAGCTTAGCGGAAAATAGGTTGCTCACTTGGTAATAATAATAGAAGACACTGCTTCAGGACACAGGCCGAAAACCTCTTTCACTTGATAGAAACCCCATACACATACAGGTGGAGTGAAAATTAAAATTCCATTGAAATATTCCGGCGTGGATTTCACATTACCATCCACAGCTCATATTGCTTGCAAAAAAAAATGTATTTTGTGACAAATGTTGCACTTCCACACTTTCCTTAGGCTTTTCTCATGTAATTACAAATTGCAAAATTAGAAATATTGAGTTGAAAAATTGTGGAACTTATTCATTTTATTTTTCTGATGAAAAGGATGATGGGTTCTAGGCTTATAGTATTTATAAACTGTGTGTAAATGTATGTTCACAGTTCGATTAAAAATTAAACCTGCATGTAAAGTGTCTGTGTGGAACTCAGTCTTACATTCCACAGCTTAAAGCTATTATTTTAAGAGAATATAAACACATTGTTTGACAAGTATTAGATGTTTCCACAATAAATAATGAAATTTGGTGATAACGCAAGTCGAAATTAAAGATTAAAGAGGAGGAAAGCGTTGTGGGACGTATTGGTTTTTCATTCCACATCAAATGAAATCTAGGCTTAAGCATTATTTTGCCCAAACATACACAAACGTGGAAACACAAACAATTGGGAAAAATGTAGGATGTTTTAATGCTACACCATGCGACCTAGTGGTGGCAAATTTTTGAATTAAAAATGTGGTGTGGAAAAGATTGTGGAGCCTATTCATTTTTCATATCACAGGTGATGAGTGCTATACGCTTAAGCGATTTTTCATTCAAACGAATGATATGAATTTATTTTTAGAACTTGTGAATTCTAACTTTAGTTTTGGTAAGTCCTTTAACAAAGTTCAAGTGAAAATGAATTTTCCATACAAAATCGCTGGTGTGAAATTTTGAACTCTTCATTGAAAACCGACATGATGCGTACAATGCCTTGTTGGACATTGCAAAACTAAAGATATGTTGTGGAAAAGTTTGTGGAACGTATTATCATATCCGCCAATTTTCTATAAAGGAATGGGGTGTACCTACCCTTTTTTTCTAAAACCACTTCATAAAATGGAGTTTTTTTTTGTTGTATAAAGGAAATTCACTAAAAGTGGAGTGAGCTAAAGCGCCATTAGTCTAAGACCAAGAACAATATACCCAATTCATTCGTCATTCACCCTCGCATTATGCACTTCCGAGCCTTTTCAAAAACCAAATCTCTAATCTTCAAACAAACTACAGCAACGCTCCAAACAACTTGCCTTGCTTCCTTGATCCATTTAAATATTCTTTATTTGACTTATATTTTGTTGGTACGAGTAGTATAGCTTTGCAATGCACCAGATCATAAAATGCCATTCAACTTTTCCAATTTAATTTCACTCAGTACACTCATAAAGTGCATAGTTTGCAATATTATATCTCGCTCTTTGCATCTCCTTTATAGAAATGGAAATGCCTCTGTGCGCGTTCAAACGCAATTCATAAAATCTATAAACTTTAACTTCCTTTTTTGGTGATACTATAGTATAGTATATACAGGATGGGTGGGCTTTTGCTCTGATGCTATCCTTCCATTTTGTATAATGAGAATGCCATGCATAATTCTTAAGGAACAAAAAAAAAAAAAAAATGAAAAACACAAAATGCTTAAGTTTGCACGAACAACTTCAACAACACAAATAATGGAGCCAAAATGTTCACTTCCTCTTCCTTAAGTTGTACGTTTTATAGGTATATAGAATATAGTCAAACCCACGCCACGCCAGTGTCCTTTCTTTCATTCATGCCTTGGATTGAGTGGAAATTTTATTTTAAAAAAAAGCAAAAAAAAAAAAATCCTGCCAAAAACGAAAACAAACAAAATCCACGCGCATAATTCTTTCGAAAATATTTAAATTCAATTCGAATAAAAAATGGATGAATTCTTGTATTTATATCTGTTTTTTTTTATAATTTTTTTTTTTTGCCTCCATTGAACGAAAAGGACGAAAAGGAAGAATCTTCGAAATTTCCGTCCGACTCTTGACACGATTTAAATGGCATGAATTATGAAAGTTCCTACAGAGGCCAGCAGACGTTATTTGTAGTCGCCGTTGTTTTCGACGTTGTCTCGTTGGCATTGTCTTCTGAATGCATTTTTTCATCGGTTTTTTTTTTATTTTTTGGCAGGATACCATATTTATTTTTGCAAAATTTCCAAACGATTTTGTGTATATTATCCTGTTTTGTTTAACAAAAAAATAAATAAAAAAAAACTTTCTATTCCATGCTCCTTTGAAGTTGATTGTTAGAAGAACACCCTAGATTCTATATAATTCTGAATATGACGTTTAAAATCAGGACATTTTTTCTCTACTTCTACTATATGCCAGGATTGTAGCTGTATTTTGTTTGTTTTGATTTCGATTTTTTTTTGTTATTCCCATTTTTGGTGCATTTTAATCGAATTTATTCAAATATCTTTCCATTTATAGTCGGCAAAAGATGAATGCTTTTGAGAATAAAATGAGAAAATGTTATCTGAATGCAAAAGTGGCATTAAGAGGAGGATTTTATTTTATTTGGCATAACAAACGGGGTTTTGAATATTTTACAGAAAATAAAAAATATGATGCATCTTGACACTAACAAGGTGCAATTTGCAACTTAAATAGATGCAAAACGTTTACAGTTGAATTGGAGTTGGTTTGATCCTTGAGGTTTTTGAAGGGATGTTGATGGGATGGTCTATGATCTTTCCAGTTACAACGATTTTGATTTTTGATTTGATTTTTTGGCGAAGGACTCTTTGAGGAAATTCTTTAAATTTTTTGAAAACAAAATAATTTCTCTCCGTAAGTAAGTAAAACTTGAACTCACCGCAATAGCAAAGCACTAAAGAACATCGTTATTGGTACTGGATGTTTTACTGGGAAAGGTTGGAAGAGGAAACAAATGGCAATCTCACTGCTAGAAAGTTCGTCGAATTCTGTAACACAAACTAACTTAATCTGGGGGCACCTGTTTGGCACAGGAGCTACGACAAAAAAAAAAAGTTTGGTAACCACAAACAGAAAAGCCGATTTCTGTCGACATCAGAATGGATTGAGAGCGTCCTTACAAGAAAGTTTTGATGCGTTTCGAAGACGACTGCACAGAACAACATATCAATTGTTTCACGGGTGCCCCATCAAAGTTTGTTGGAGATCTGGAGATGAAAGTTTGTTGGGCTTGTTCAAAACCGCGGAGCCGCAATCCCGCATGCATTAGGATGCTTTTAACGTTGAAGAACAATTCCCCTTAAATTATTTTTGGGAGAGTGCAGGGCATGTGACGAGGTATAGGGTAGTATCTTCGGCTTTGCAATTTTACGGAATGTCTCTGTGTCCCCGCGCCCAAAATAAGGTGAATGTTAACCTGCTCGCCCTTCTCCATGAGAGGTTAGCGACAGTTGAGGGCAGTTACTTGAAAACGCATCGATTGATGAAAGGAGTGATTGGCTATTTAAGAAGATTCGTATATCCGATGTGGATGTCACGTTTTGCTTGAGCCAATTTAAGACCTCTGACGACCAAGAGTTTCCACCTGTAATTCACTTGTGGCGTGGGGGTTGAATTATGACCCTCTTAAGTGTTTTGAACGCTTAAGCAAGGCAGATATAGATCGCAATACTCCTTCTGTTCCGTGCAGATCCTTGGAGCGTAGAGGCTGCGGCACCCCTTCGTCTTTAAAGTACCTGTCGGCCCTAGCATTGACGATATTTTGTAAGCTGGTTTCTATCCAACCATGAATGTGGTTGTGATGGAAGTTGGAATTTGAGAGGGCATAGATGTGCCTATTCTCGGCCTCCGCGTGGCAACCCGGGAACAAAATGAATGGCAGGGAAATTGTTTTAAGTGAAATAGGAGTGAGTACCTGCAGCTGTATTTCCTTTCCTTGCCGGTAACGTATGCAAGGTTAAACTTGAATGCGGCAAAAAGAGGAAGACTGGATGTGCGTATTTGGCTGTTTGCCAGGCCTTAAGTATTGATGGTGCTCATCTGGAAGTGACCTTATGGTTGCGAGGCTCCACCGGAAGCTTTATTCTGGTACCACGGGAGATAGTGCCCACCCAGGTGGCCGAGTCACCTGGGAGACTATCTATGAGGTAGGCCCCCTTGTGGGAGTATCGTGGTGGCTGTGTTTACTCCAAGCGGAAACATATGGTATCTGGTTATATTATCTACGGATTTTATTTCTAGATTTAAGAGGTGTTAGAAAGACCTCGCCCTTCAACAAAAATTGTGGACATGCCTCAACAAATTCCATAAAATTGGTACTAAGATTCTACCGCGAGGTAAATATTAGGGTCTAAGCCCAATTAAACTCTGAATGCGAGTAGGCGCCTCGTGGAATTTAAGGCTTAATTGCTAAGGTGTCCATGTAAAGCCTATTTTCATCCTGTAATTCACTTGAGTAGTCAGAGAGACATACGGAATGACAGACTCAGATTTACTGAGTGATCCAGCTTCGGGTTTTGACCAATCTAACCAGATCCTATCTCAAGAATACCACATCTTCCTATCTGGAACTTCTTGGAATGGCAACTTGGAAGTTATTATCAAAAACGAGAATGAGCTAGGACCAACGGACGTAAGAAAACCACTGAAAGCACTTGCTCCACCAAGGAGGAGGAGGAGGACCGAACTAAGATTAAAAAATCAGAAAGAAACCAAAAGAGCGTTCGGTATACTATCAAAGACCGAAAAATCACGCATTAATTTTAAAAACCACATTCAATATTTCGGTACACCTTTGAAACCCGACTTAAAAATACCATTCAATCAATCACCGCGACAACTAGGTACATGCCAACTCAATGCCTCCCAGGGCTTAGTACCTTTTACCCACGTTCGCTAAGATGCCTTTGATCCTGATACATGGTGGTATTCATGCGAAACAGCGGTAATATTATTTAAAGGAACGAATACAAACAATCAGCTTTTCGTCGCAGATTGTATGAGTCAAACTGGGGTATGAACGAGGAGTGCAGACAACTTCCAATAAATCAAGCTGCTTACATTCCCGCTTGTTTGCGAATTTATTACTGGATAAAAAGCGCCCAATTTTGTTTGGGACAGACCTGGAATTAAGAAATTCCAGATAGCGTCCAGCTATTTTTGGCATACATGGTTAATGACAGCAAAGATGCTCACCGTTCAACACCCTGATCTCCCTGAAGAACCTCAGTGCATTCATGTGGCCACGAAAAATATCTTTAGGACTTTCCGGAAATCCCAAATCCTTTTCCAGTGATTACACCAGCTTCTACAAATTTTTTAATTCACAATAAAAGAAATAATTCGATGAAAGTCCTTAACAACAATATCTTTCGTTGTGATAAGCACCAAATGACGAAACTCATACAAATTCTTAATTCCAATTTCCT
Source organism: Platycheirus albimanus (assembly GCA_916050605.2). Taxonomy (NCBI): domain Eukaryota; kingdom Metazoa; phylum Arthropoda; class Insecta; order Diptera; family Syrphidae; genus Platycheirus; species Platycheirus albimanus. The sequence goes on along the minus strand of OU696698.1, from coordinate 12,861,473 downwards.
GTAAAAATTTCAAGCAAGGATAATAAAATGATGGCTTAAGAAAATCAACCCAACGAAACAAAAATTGATACCCTGCTAGCAATGATGAATCGAGGAAGACTATAAACCAAAACCATGATGGCGAGTCCAGGGATTATCCTTAATTCCGAGTTAAAATGAGAGACACAACCACGAAATGCAAAGAAAACAGCAGCTTTCACTATAAAAATGGATTTTAAGAAAAAAAAAAACATGGATCCTTGGAAAATCGTTTGCATTGCACATTGCATGGGAATCACGAAGAATATCATTTACATGAATTCTCAGGGGTATTCGACAAAATAGGAGTGTTGGTATCCTGTCGATGGATGACAACGACAAAGACCATGGATGGGTGTGATGGAGATGGGAGAAGGATAAATGAAGAACTGACAGAAGTTCACTTGGAAAACATCATTTGAAGATTGTGCAACTAATGTTAAACTTTTCATCTTTTTTTTTCTTCCGTAGCACAGCAACCACCGGTACCATCATACATCGATAAAATACGACTTCGACAAAACTGAACCGTCGCCGTCGTTGAGAGAAGGGACAAAAAGATGGATAAAAGGAATAAGTTAGTAAAATCGGTGCCGAAAGATGTGAAATGTATCCTTATGTGCTGCCATCACCGTGTCATATTGAATGCAATTTGTTAGAATTAAACTAAGAGTTTGTAATGTATGCTCTATTTAAATACATTCATGCAAAGAAAAAGGATGCGATCTATGTTTTAGGGCACGGTGGTGGTGGAAGCGGCGCTGGAGGATATGAGAAACTACAATCACACAAGACCGAAACGACGACGACGACGATGACGTTTGTATTCATGAGGTTGTGAACAGAGGATATGCACCCATCAGAGCCATCCCCATTTGATAGTGGTTGTAATAGTTAAAGGATTTTACACAATCTGCACATCCATGGGAGTATGAAAAATCTCAATGATTGATTATGCATTTCGAAGGAAAACATGCTTCATTCAGGACATACACACATAGTCACACTTATGCAAATAAAGGATGTGCGCTTTATATACGATCACGACGAGTAACAGAAAGCAAGGAAACAAACATTCCAAGGATTTGGAATTTTTTTTTTTTTTCATTTATTTTAATTTTCTGAGAAAAAGAATTCAAAGAATAAATTTTTGGCACACGATGGGAAAGTGCTTGAAAGGAGAAATCGGAGATATTTCTGATTCAAGGATTAGCCAAAGGAAATGATTTCTAAGGGATTTCGGATTAGATTGGAATTTTATATAGAATTTGGTTGACAAGGAAGTAACATTCTGCAAAAGCTTTGAACAAAAATCAATCCAAACAATTTTGTGAAAGTGAAAAGTTCATACGAAATTAATATTTTTTCTAATGAAACCTAGAGAAGAAGAAGAAAATTTCGACAACCACAAGTTTTAAATTATTTCTCTGTTCCACAATAATCTTTTTATTTTTCACAGGTTTTCCCACTTCAAGAAGTAAAAATTATTACAAAATGGAAATGCTGTGGAATTTATTAAATTTTTCATTTCCCATGAATTTTACAAGTAGGATAGTTGGAATGAAAATTTATTTAAGAAATACTTAGTAAATCTTGGTAACCAGTCCGAGCGAAAATAAAAATTAAATACAAAAATGGCTTCGTGGATTGCACTTTGTGTTCCACAGAATTCCATTTCAAGCAAAACTAGGAAACTTTTCACGAAACTTTTGGTCGTAAATTGTGAAACTGGTTGATGGTTATAATAGTCCATTTCACGGGGCTGAGTGCAAAGCAAATTATTTTTGGCTTTTTCTTACGAAGCGTGATCAATGTCAAATTTCTTCACTCTACTTAAGTTTTTGTGTGGACAAATTATTGTGGAACATAGTAATTTTCAATTCCACAGGACATGACAGGTAAAAAAAATACTCATTGTATGTTCGTTCATGCCACTAGTACTCACCTCAAGTGAAATGAAAAATGAATACGTTCCACAAGCATGTTTTTATTTTTTTAAGATGCGTCCACAGGGGAAAACGCAGAGGAACGTGAAAGAGTAGTACATTTGTCGATTTGTATGGTTTTTTTGTTAAAGAAAAGTATAAGCTGTGGAAGGTATTGGTGAAAAATCCACACTGGTATATTTGTATGGAATTTGCATTTTTACTCGAAAACTCTCAAGGACAACGTAAAATTTGAAAAAACGACAAATATTTTGAAAGCTTAAAGTTCACTATTAAATTGAGATTTTCACATCGAAGACATTATTTTCACGAAGGAAGAAATTTTCACTGTGAATCTAATAGAAACCTCAAAAACTCGCATTCGAATACGTTCATAAAATTTTGAACGCTTTATTTAATGCCGGATTCGAGGAAAAACCTCGAAGTTTGTAAGTTGATAAGTGAAAATTGTGCAAATCACAGATCTAAAATTTTACGCAGTCAGTTTTGTTTAGAATTTTAATTTTAACTTCATTTTCAAATCATTGCTTGAAAGTCCAACGGATATTGAAGGACGTTTAATGACACCGCGATTAAACTATTAAAGAAAAGACTCTAGGAAAGAAGAGTTTCAAAGTCTTTTATGAAGAAAAACAACACATTGCTTGATACCCGTATCCTTCAACTTAAATTGCATAAATCATTATCCAAAACGGGAAGTGCATTTTAGATAGATAACGTCATTATTAACCAATCAAACCAAGCCAGTACTTAGGTCCTTAACCGACATAGGCCGTCTATGTAATATAATTAAGTCCTCTACGCTTTCATATAAATTGCTGCTGCCTTCAACAAAAAGGTATTATACATGCTCGTCTCGTATATAGAGGTATGATATAGATAAGTAACACCATCAGGATACCAATCAATTAATTATTATTAATAAAACAAGGACCTATCAGGACAAAAGCTCAGTATGATACACCCTATTCTTTAGAAACAGGATTATTAATAATTTTCCAGATAAAATAGTTAATTGTTTGTGTGTGTCTCTCTCTCCTGGATGTCCTGGTGTGTCTGTGTGTATAGTGTACAGCTACAGCTATTATAGTTAGCTGGTTTGGTTGAGTGAAGTTTATCTATCCATTTACCAGAAAGCACCCGCCAACACACAGGCATCAGGCGTGTCAGTTAATTCTTGCTCAACAATACGAAGGAGATTTTGTGGGAAGTTTTGCGGGGAGTTTAAGTACGATTAAGTTATTATCCTTAATTTTTTTGTATTTTTTTTTTTTTTTTTTTTTTATAAATTGAAAGAAACCCTGCAACAAACACGCAAGCATTCATATTATTTATCAATTAAAGTGTGTTCCAGTTCTCACACATTTTGTATGAAGGAGGTAGAATATAAGGATAGGGTGGTCGATGGGGTCCTGATTGGGTCGGTTCGGGTCAGGTCACGTGTTTTAATGCAGGTGACTGCGATGCAGAATAATTTATCTACTTACTATTATTATTAAATGCTATATTAAATGCAAGAGGGAAAGGAAATTTCAGTCCTCAGTCCTGTGTGATATCCTTCCGTTCTATTGTATTGCCTCGAAATTATGTTATTAAAGTTGTGCGTGAGGTAGGTTTATACAACATATCTACGTATATATGTATATGTACTTATCTCAAGAGAGAGAGTATGAGATATTGAATCTACTTGAATGGTACGTGGCACTATGAAGGATATTATACGGGAAATAGGGAGTATATTAAAATAATTTACCTCATCAAGTCACAATGGAAGACAATGCGGGTGCGTGATGCTTTTGTACTTTGGGGACGTTAAGCGTTCGTATATGCATCACACTAATGTTATGGCTTTACAATATTATTGTGGTTTATCAGGATGTGTAGTTATTTTCAATAATATTTGAAGTTATAATATGTACGACAGATATTTAATATTCAACAATAATTTTCTTAAAATATTGATTAAAAATTGTTGCAAGAAAGAAACGAGAAAATGGTACTCGAAACAGGAGGGTTTTTATATCAGAAACTGGAAGAGATTGGTGAGATTCGCTGATGGGAACTCATCGTTCCACAGCACAGCGGAAAAACAACTTATCCGTAAATATTGGTGTGGCCATTATCAATAAAAAAAATCACAGAAAAAAGGAGACTTGCTTGAAACACTATTGAACGAAAAGTCGTTAACAACGCAACTATTTAATACAAAATTTCGCTGGCCATACTGAGCGCTCCCAGAACTATTAAGAAGTACCCTGATTACAGCCATAAAAATAGCAGTCAAGAACGCTAATAAAAAGTCATGCAGTTCCAGGATAGGCCAAACCTATAGTGAATTACCACTCAATGATGTCTGGGTGCGTTGATACTCTGCAGGAATAGAAAGCACTAACAATTCAATGCTTATTCCAAATGTCTAGCACAGATGCAGTTTCCATGACACGATTTACTCTTTAAATCTTTGTCACTTCCTCGCAAAATAGTACACTGACCTGACATTGACCGCGTGCTGTTGACATATTTTTGTTCTTCCTTTTGTTTTGTCTGTCTCTCTGTCTTGTAGTTTGCCTTGTTCGATTTATCTACTGAGTCAAACATTACCTCATTACTTGATGTTAAAGTGCTTAAAGCGAAAGATGTATAGCATAGATCGTATTTGGTTTAACGTTGTATAACAGTATTTAATTTTACGTTGAATATCTTTAGTTTTACGTTGAAAATTATTTAAATTAACAACGTAACGTTAATATGAGGAGGTTTGTTCTTGTTTTAAAGTGAACCGTAGTTGATTTGACATTGAATTAAAGATGTTCCTCTTTGATTCTCAAATTTTAGTCTTCAACCACGAATCATTCCGAAATCTGCTTAAATTAAAGTGGTTTCATTTGATTTTACGTTGGTTTTTCACGGGTACTTGAAAGAAGACGTGGTTCTGCTGCTCGATTTCAAATCCACTAAGGCCTCTTCCAGGTATGGTTTTTAAGGTGATATGTGATCACTATAGCAAAATGACATGTGATGGCTACATTAAAAAGTGCAGTTCCGTGAAAAGTTGAAACACAGGTTAACTCTCGAAAACCATTGGCAGCTATATTTTAATTTTCAAGAAGCGTTTCTGAATACAAATAGGATTTATATCCACGTATTTTTAAAACAGAAAAAGAAGGCTCAAAAACTCGCAAGCTTGATATTGATTCAGTCTTTATTGTGTCTCAATAACCGTGAGAAACCACGACCGTCTGACGCTTATAAGGGATGCTACTGATAAACCCGATGCGCTTGCGGTATAAGAATGAATTCAAACTAAAAACATGTGTGGTTTTATGAAACCACGATGCAAGTGAAACTTTTTTTGGGATCATTGGCATTTCGCACTATTCTCGGTTTTTCACTTGATCACCGGTTTATATCGCGATCAAGTAAAAAACAACATTTGCATCAATACACTGATCAAAACACACACATACCATAGCCATAGGCGCCCCCGCCATATTGCGAAAGGAGACAGATGAACGAAAAAATTTGAGGCGATGGAAAAAAGTTTCACTTTAAAAAACACCCGAACGATGACGGCAGATTTAAAAAGTTATTTATTTAAACTAAATTTTATACGTTTGCTGGCTTCAAGCTCCATCACAATTTGATCGGCATCGTCAGTTTATTTTTTACTTCAAAAACTATGACATTTTGACTGATAAATGATTTTTCAGTTTTTTTAAAAATGGCAACTTTTTGTTTAAAAGCCGGCCAACTTTCGTATTTTACCCGCCGTAAGCGCGTCGATCGATTGTGAGCCGTATAACACTTCACATACATTAAAACGAAGCCAGGCATTCTTTTATTACAGCTCTAATAGTGGCTCTAATATTTTTAAAGACAGAACAATCCCAAAGCGAAAAAGATTTTTTTTAAATCCAATTTTCAAGCTAAGGATATCAGGACTCTTATCAACCAATTTGTATCCACCCAAAAGAAACGAAATTGTTTCGTCCTAACATTCGAACATTCTAATTTCAACTTGAAAAATATTACAACAAACCCTAATTGCTTAAAGTCTTAAATTGAAATGTACATTTTACAATACCTACCCCCTCCCGCCTTTTGTTGCAAAAAAAAAACCAATCAAGAAAACTCAAAGAATCTGCCAAATCCACCAATTTACCTTTTAACTCTTAATAAAACTCAAAAATTTGTTAACGTCCAAACCGATTAAGCCAACACTACCACCTGCTCTAATTCCCATCAATCATCTTGGTTATATAGTCCCTTTTTAGTCAGAACAAGGACGAGGACGAGGACGACCGACCGTCGTGTAATGTGAGTTTAATCGCTTTGTCGCGTACAACTTTCCTATGGGTTGGTTTATATACCTAGGTATAGACTCAAAAAAAAAATTATAATTTTTTTTTTAAATCACTTGAAAGTCACACGCTATATCCTTAGTCGCACCATACCGACCGTTTTGTGAGCCTTTTAAAGTCCATTCCCTGCCTCGTTTAAAACACTAATCGTGGTACTAAATTTTCATCATTTTCCGCAGGATATTCACTTGCTTCCTGTGTGCGCTCTGTTGGATGTTAGATAGACATTATGGGGCGCCTCAATCATGTAGAACATAAAATCAGCAACGACGCCGACGACGACAACGACGACGACGACTACGAAAAGAGTGTCCTTTTTCAAAAAACCAACCCCACACCATACCATACCATAAACGCCTTTAACCCAAAAACCGACTCTCACTATGAATTATGCATTTCTGTAGGGAAAGGAATCAACTATATAGTATACCAGGTTACTGAGCGTTGGAACATGGATTTCCGGTTATATGTCAGCAAATCAGTCAAGAATACGACCGCATTACCTCGGAATCCACATATAGAAATGCATAATTCACAATATGTACACACGCCAAAATCCGTTACACTGTCGTCACCTCCTGGATGATGGCGTTATAGTCAAGCTAGATTTGTATAAGGACTTTGTATTTAAATTGAGACTGCTGCTGTTGCTGAAAATATTCACCGCCATCATAGAGCGACATAACGGAACGCCATCGCATCGCCTGCGCCATTTTGCCAAAAAGATATTGTTTAACATTTTGTAATAAATCATTTCCACAGTTAGTGGTGGTGGCGGTGTGAAGAGGTGGTAGTGGAAGGATTCATGGCGCGTTGATGATGCGATAGCAGCACAAAATGGCTGTATTAAGAGCGTGTTGTGCGTTTTTTTTTTTGTATTTTAATGAGTGGGGGGATGGAGAAGGAAAAACTACTATTATAGCAAAAGGATGTTACCATAATAGCACATCCTTCCTATTCGAATATCCTCACGCTGCTGACAGACTTTACTCTACATACTGTTGTATAGGTAGTTGATATAGCAACATGCAATACGCTATTTATGCGAGGCACCAGATGGTGGTATTGCTCCTGCGGAGGTGTCTGACTATACGTTTTGGATTTTGTGTATACAAACAGGAACGCCACACTACGCCACTATCGCCGAGCTGTTTATTAACATCATTTTAAACAATTTTTTTTAACATATTTTAATGAGCATCACCATCCGCATGCAGAGCACAGCAAATGGATGAAAATTTAGCAAGGATATCCTTGTTTCAAGCATCAATGAGGTTTTATTTCAAACTCAATTTATTATGATGCTTAGATGTCTATGGTATCCTGTAATTTGTATTATTTTGTCTTGTTAACTTTTGTCAAATAATATATAGGTGTGTCCTTTTTGTGGGAGTATACCAACACCAACGCCATGACCATATCGCCACGTGAAACGAGAAATGTCCTTTGGCAAATTTCGTTCATATATACATTTATTTTAATAATACCAACCAATTGTATATGTATTTCGGGCAATTTAAAGCAAAACTTCGGGGGTCCTTAAATATTTAATTAATGTATTCATACACAAAACCAAACTCGCATTCAATGCCTAATCAATAAATGTTTTCCGAAGGGCAAGTCTTCTTGCGTTTATATGTGTGGGGAAGGAAGAGATTGGAAAAGCAATTAGATTAAACCGTATACACACTCATAGATAGTAGGTTCCTACATATTATAAATCTTTCTGTCTCTTCCATATGTCTTTGTATAAGTAAAAAGGATTAGAAAAGTCATTAAATTTACTCGATGTCATTGGGTTGTTTTAAATTGCCGCAAACGAACGAATCCAACAAGAAGCACATCATCTCTATAAATATCTTATAGTTTTACTGCTGTGATAGATTATCCTTTTTCATACTCCTTCTACTCCTTCGACTCCTTATAGAGAGAAAATTCCATCTAACATTGTTCTAAAGGGAAAATTTCATATATATAGTTACGAGTACATATATCATCCATAAACTATCTGTGTATGTGTGTTAGTGTGGTTTGGTTTGGACGTTTTTGGATATAATATTGTGGGTTTCTTTCGGGACCGATGACATGTCAGAGTGGGACATATGGGAGAGAGAAAGTGTATAATTTATCTTTGGGATTAGAGGGATACGGATTAAGAGGCTTTTAATTGTCCCAGTGGCCGTTATAGGAATTTTCTAAATGATGTTTCCTTATATATATAAGAACTTTGCCTGAACATTATCACCTAATTATTATACGAAACACACAGTATAAGGATGTGGACATTTTGAGAAGATGAATTGCATAAAAATATAATACCAAAGAAAAAAAAAAACAAGAAAGGACTAAGGACAGGCAATACAAGATGGTTTTCAACAATAATAAATAACGTGGCAAGTTCCAAGGTCGTTTTGGGAGGGTGAAAAAGACACTTAAAATGGATGTGAATGAGCCCCGAACTTTATATCATTCTTAAGAATGGAATGGAAAAAGGATACGGGACATTTAATTGACAGTGCTCTCGAGTTACTGTGGTTTTGGTTACGCATGAACCTGAAAAAAATACATAGATATATATAAATAAAAGTTAGTTATGAACGACCTAAATGTTGACCCAAATGAAATAATTGTGGCTTGACAATGTTCCAGTTGGGTTTTTATAGCTCAAGATGGAAACTTATATATATGAGCTTTATGAGGCATGCAGCAGTGAGCACAAAATATTGGTTACACGTGCTTTTAATTTGTAGGATACAGGTTAAGGGAGATTTGTGTATGAAGAATTAGGACTAGCGTGAGATTTATTGAATGAAAAGACGTGGCTTGATTATTGTATAACAGTTTGTATAACAGTTGAAAATATTGAAGTTTATTTCGAAGACATGAAAAGTGGCACAGGAGGAAAATCATTGTCATAAAATGACACACCCACATTTTAAAAAAGGTTATAAAATCTAATAAAGTCGGAAACAGAATCACAAACTGGCGCCCGGGCAGAGATCGTTTTTCGGTATATCGAAAAAAATATCAACATCTAAAGCAACCTCAGAGTTCAACGAAAAAAGAAGCTAACAAACGTCTATCGACAAATCCGTGCCCATTTGTAGGTTTAAAGGAAATTTCATCAGTGTTCGTGCTAGACAAATAAGTCATCATCATGGAATGTGGAACCAAGAAACATGTCACGGATTAACAATTTTCGCCACTACAGAAGTCGTTCATAATTAAGTAGGTTTATTAATTCCACTGTTCACAAAAAAAGTATTGTGAGTCGCTTTTGTTTGGTAGCCAAATTCGAGTTAACTTGATTTTTCTGCGACTTCAATTTAAGGAATTTTGCTCTGAGTATAGTAGTTTGCAAAAAAAAGTAAAAAGACCAACATAAAAGCTTGGCAAGGACATACTTTACCAAGAAAGTGAGGCCAACATAAAAAAGAACAAGCAGCTGGAGGTGACTGGCTCCAAGCTGAACTTTTTAAACACTGCAGATGATCTGGTCAGGAGCATAACCCAATATAATCGCAGAAAAGTATGCAACACATTTGGAACTCAGAACTATCTGACCTATTCCTAACTGCACTCTTCACTAACTATAGAAGCAGGATCAAGCCCAAGAATTTGGCATCGTGAACCACCACTTGCTCACTATAATGAAGGTCGTTCAGGATGAAGTTATAGTATGCCCGGTGTTCCGTCAACATTGGTAGTGTGTCTAATGAAACCATCGCTTTTCTTAGAAATCAATTCAGACATAAAGTCCTGCCGAGAAGAACTAAGGAAACGCGGGTAAAGAACACTCATCACCTCGTTCATGTTTTATGGCGAAGTCGCATGGACGCTTTCCCAGAGTCCTTTGTCGAATTCTTTTGTCGTATTCGATTGAAAATACTAGACCAGATGGTGGCTGAAAAGCCATGGTAGACCACGATGCATGGACGCTTTCCCAGAGTCCTTTGTCGAATTCTTTTGTCGTATTCGATTGAAAATACTAGACCAGATGGTGGCTGAAAAGCCATGGTAGACCACGATGGAGGGAGGTCTCCAAAAGATTGGAGTGCGAAGAAAGGGCATTTAAAATGAGGCACAAGATCCTGGCGCTTGGATAATTCCATCCGCTTTATGGTTTGGTTCTGGAGCATAGCAGCAAGGAAGCTAATTGTCAACTTGACAGATTATTGGGTTCTGGAAAATACTTATCAATACTAGCTTTGACCAAATAACCGGTAATTCTTTTCGCCAGCGGCAAAGAATACAGATCGATGATAATCACTTCTTGCATCTTTATTTGGATGTTCCAACAGACCGGTGCTATGCCATGATGGACATTTTACACGAGCTAATTATCCTTTTGGATTCTCTAAAATTGCCGGTCTATGCGAAATCACCGCAATCAATCTAGGTATGCCTGAAAGCCAATATAACGAACCAAAAATTGAACATCAATTTCCTAACCCGCGATGTTACTCAAAACCATGGATAAAGGAAATTTGAATTTAGAATAAGCTCAAGCCATAAGGTTCATCAAAATTCGTGGTATTGTTGGAAAACCCATTCCATCGCGTAACATTCACCAAATTTTCATCCCTTTCAAAGGATCTCTTTTTAATTTATATGAATTTAATTCAATTGCCATTGTGTCTCGTATTTTATCGTCTCATCCAAAATCTAATTTTCCAGCTTTCCTCCCATACCCAACCAAATTTGCCTTTCTAAAAATACAAAAAACTTTTCCACGTCAAAAATAATACGCTATAAAAGTTGTAAAGCATCCATAAACACTTAAATTCAATTTCGCCAAAACCACAAAATACATAAAGCGGCATTGAAAGACGTACTTAGTAACTGTGTTCACACTAAAGCCGACCATAATATTCTCCTAGATACAAACATACATATATACAAGCAAATATACATTCTCATTCATTTTGTAAAATTTATTCAAGCGAATATACTATTACCTATACGGTTGGCTATAAGGACCATTTTATACCTCAACATCATCATATAACGAACGTATACGAGAGTATGATAGAACGAACGACGAGCCTAAGCGCCCTAAGGACATTCGACCATTTTATAATCGTATATTTTTGGTTTACATACATATAGGTAGTTCTATGCTCTTTTCCAGAATATGAATTTAGACAACGCACCATGACTTCACAATACCTATGTACATATTCATATACACAGACAAATCGCCACAGGGATCCTAAAATGAAATCTAATTTCCGGGCTTTCAATATGGACAAATCCTTATAGCTGGAAAATATATACCAAAAACACAAAACAGGCAACGAAAGCCAACAGCAGAAGCGCAACGTCTGTATTTCGTCCTTTGTATTATAATAATACCTATAGCCTATACTACATAAATAGATATCTATACACATACACTACACAATACACCCGCATTCATTCTCAAAATTCATCTATATGGTCACGGTTTTTGAACTATACAAATGAACAAGGAATGTAAAGCATTACATTTTCAAAACACCACCGCGAATATATTCTATACGCGGGCGGTGGTTTTTGGTCCTTTATGTGGCTCTTGCTCTTCCTCCTTTCCATGAACATTATGTTAAAAGGAGGACTTGAATAAAAGAGATGCCTTTTAATTTAGATGCCTTGCCATGATTGAATGCAGTTTGATTATAAAGTTATAATAACGAGTCCTTGATCATCTTTTAAAGAAGAAGGCAATAGAACAATAAAAAAAAATTATATCGTCCTTGTTTTTTTGAAAGCATATTCTTTGTGTTGCATAAGAACACGACTTTGTGTTATCCTGGACATTAGATTTATTACATTCTCTCTGTATCATAGAATTTTATAATTAAATAGATCGAATATCAGTGTTTTGTTGGTAGGGGTGGGAGAGTTAACGTTTGGTAGGGGAGGTGTCATGAAAGTACCTATAGCTACACGAGTCAAGATTGTAAGTACCTCAAGGATACGTGTATTTGGTTTTAATTAAAACCGATTTTCTGATGGATAGACAAATCGAACCACAGCGAGAATAGACAACAAGGACAACAGCAATAACAACAACAACAAAAACAGAAACAGAAACTGGCCACCAGCCACCAATATTATACTCTCTTGACTGGCAGGTTGAATATATATAAGGAAGGTACACAATACTATACCTTTGCCGTTGGTTGCTGTGTTTGGTACAAATATAGAGGAGTAAGCGGTAACCAGAGTTCGAACAATGGAGGAAGAACAAACAGCATATCAATGGCGGCTAAGAGGACAACCGAAAAGGACAAATGTGTGGCTTACCGCAATTGTACTGCCGTTGAAAAGCGATACCTACGGCCGGGCCCAGTCGGCACCACTCTATGTACACATACCTATACAAATATAATGTATATGTATAGGTACATACCTTTATGTGTATTTATAAAATTCGATTAAAGGTTGTGCAATGTGTGGTATAACATCCCACCTGCGATGCTTTTATGTTTTATAGGATAAAAAGGAGGCGATATAAAGCCAAAAAACCAAACCAAGTTTTTTTTTTTTTTTTTTTACCAAAACCTGCAAGGACTCTGTTTTTTTTTTGAGAGGAAATCGAATCGATAATTTCCAGATGAGAGAATTAACATTTAAATTAAATTAAGTGACTGAATTGAAGAAGATATATGTTGAGAGATAGGAACGGTGTATTTTTTTTTTGTGGTGTGGTAAAAAAAAAAAGAAACAATGGCGGAAGGAAGAAAACAATTTAAAAAATTGCCAAATGCTGGTGTGTGAGTGATCATGTGGCTTAAAATATATTCCTGGTGTCGAAAAAATAGCAACTGTGAAAGATTTATGGTTCCGGAAAAGGAATTTATTCGATTATTATTATTAAATGGAAATTGAAACGTCTGTTTTAAGTGTATTGTAGATTTTTATTGGGACATCCGAAAGGAGCATCGATGTCTTAAGGAGCTTTTCAGTAGGTCTGTAGAAAAAATTAACGCCCTATGACCTGAAGAGACTTAAGCCACAGGCACACAATTTAAATCTCATTTACTCAGCCTCATCTCGAAAAAAATTTAAGGCGGAAATTCTCTTCTTGGTGTATGACTGTTTTGTTTAAGACTTTGATAGCCATGGCATTAAAAACAGGATGGAAAGCGGATTAGTTGACAAAAGTGTACCATCGGTGGTTTTAATAGTCAACGTACTTGATACATTGATAAGCTACTTTACCATCTATGGAGCTCAATTCAACAAGGATCCTTTATAAGTTGTGAATCTCCACCGGGAAAAGCAATTCTCCAATGTTCGAAGAGAAGTTCAACAGAAGGTCGTGTTGGCCTTGGTTGAAGATTGTGCTTAAGGGAAACAGCAGGACCCTGCAAAAAATATGTTTTTGGGAGGACATATCGTATGATCTTTTAGAGAATGCGAAGAGCTGTAAGGGTGACATGGAAATTGCTTTTCCCGACTTTATTCATAAAATTCGGAAAAGAAAAACTTATGGACGTACCCACATAAGGCAGTTTTAAAATCGTTAATTTTTTTAGATCGATAGGTTTTCAATTATAATTCGATGTAGCCACGTTTCGAACGGTTAAGATCCTGAGCCCACAACTTGTAACCAGTCAAGAGTTAAATTGGATATCCGAGATTTCACATGCCAGTACTGACTCATCTTTTGCTGACCGCGTCTGGCTTAACTTACCAACAGACCTTTCACTAGTTCTAAGCACCGCATTCCATTTGCAACACTACTCGTATCTTCTTGTAGCATAAAACACAACTGCCATCAATACATTTCGTTTTTAAAGGCTTTACTAACGGAACTAGTGTGGTAAAGATGATAAGGTATTGCTTGTATGTGAAAACGAGGTCTAGCAAGTCATCGCTGGAGACTAGAATCAGGTTTCTTCGGTTAGTTTGAAAGTTCAAGCGAGGAAAAAGTAAAATACCCGAGGGTAAAAGGCTCAAAGCAAAACTCCCAAACTTGAACATGGTACATAAATGGTGCAAATACAAAGCGATGGCCACTGTTGCATACTAGTGGCGAAAATGGTCGACTAATTTCTGTCAGGGAGCATGATCCATTCGTCCATCCACTCTAGAAGAGGTGAAGGCCATAACACACAAATACGTTACAAAGGTAATGGAGTGGTAAACCTTCCAACTCTTTAAAGATATAGGAGATGGCTTTTGGTTTGGAGGAAGCAACAATGCATAATGTCAAATTCAATCGAAGAAATGTATGCTCAGCCAAAAAAAGCAGTAAAGAGGGGATTATCTACATTGCGCTGCACCAACTTTAGAGTTAATGCTCTCTTAGTACAATTCTGAAACTTTTTACCCGAAAACCTTACCATGTCTTATTCTTATTTTCCAACGCTTTAAATTTTTCGTTCATCTGTCGCATGTCGCAATATGGCGGCGAAAATGACTCGCATCAGTTGACCGTGTATTGATGTATCTAAATGTTGTTGTTCACTTAATCGAGATGGACAACGATACAGAAAAAAAAACGGTAAACACGGGAAAAACCAAAAACAGTGCGAAATGCTAATGATCTGATCCGAAAAAAAGTTTCACTTGCATCGTGGTTTTATAAAACCACACAATCAAGCCAGGTTATTTTAGTCTCAAAAAATCTTCCACATTCCATCAATTTTTATAAAAAAAAAAAACCGGAAATTCTATAATTTCTTAAGCTTATTCAACCTACTCATACTCGTAGTGCGTTAATTCGCTACTCCGTCCAGACAGCAACCATCTAAATATTCAAACTTTTATACCTTTTTCTTGAAATAATTTTACTCATCTCGCCAACCAACTAACCAATGGTACAGTAAAACCCTCACACAAATGCCCTAGTAATAATCACGAAGGATTCCTTGAACTACGATTGCTCCAATGATAATTTCTCCACCATTTTAAGATGACAACACAAATTTTGGATGGATGTAGTTCACTCTTTACTACACTATCATCTAATCATAACTTCAACTAAAGCAACAAGTGAAGGATGAAATTCCATGAACAGCTTAAGCTACTTATTAGCGTCTTCCGCAAACATACAAAAGGACGAAAAGCAATACAAAGATATTAAATTTACTATCTGTTTGATTTCTGCGAACCAGTTTAATATTAATAGTACATTTTGTGTATTTTAATAGAATTTAATAAAAACTTTAGAAACACCATTTCCCAAAACGATCCCCTTAAACTTAATCATACCCCAAACTACTAATAAAATCCTAATCCTTTTGAAAAGAATAAATGCATAACAAGAAAATCACACCTTTATCTAATAATCTCATCGCAATATGCACAAAATATCCT
Organism: Platycheirus albimanus; assembly: GCA_916050605.2. Taxonomy (NCBI): domain Eukaryota; kingdom Metazoa; phylum Arthropoda; class Insecta; order Diptera; family Syrphidae; genus Platycheirus; species Platycheirus albimanus. The sequence continues at coordinate 12,845,839 of OU696698.1, read as the reverse complement.
TTAATAAAATAATCTGTCTCTCTTTGTTTCTTTGTTGGTTGTCTAGGATCTGCACAATATTCCATTCATTGTCGTCCTTTTGTCCTAATATCGTGTGTACGAAATTGATTTGGAATCAAATGCTAACAGAATACGTAAGGTATTCCTAACCTACATTTATCCCTTGGGGAGACGATAAAACGAAATACTCGTTTTGTGAATTTAAGACATTAGCAAGGATTTTCGTCGTTCACACAATACTTCAGTGTGTGTGTGTGTGTGTGCAATTTGTATGTGAAATAATCTATATTTTGATGTTGGTTGTCTTATATCCTTGCGAAACATACATACCAACATGTTTTCGTTTAATTTTGAAAATTTTGAGTTCCCTCTAGGAATGCAAAAACAAACAGAATTTATTTTCATATTTTGGGAATGTTTGTCGTAAGTGTATTTTGATTTTTGTACACACATATACAGATAAGCTTTTGGTTTTGATTTATTATTAGTTTATCCTTTATCATCCAGGAGAGTTGTGTGTTTTGATCTCGCACTGTCTCTCTATCTCTCTCTCAACGGGACTGTTTCTTCATATGGCAGGTGTCAAAAAGTAAAAATTGAATTTGCATTAATTAGTTTATGATTTTAATTAGTTTTGATTTGGGGATTTGCATAAACATAATTTTGATGAAGAAGAACTTATAGAAACTTGAAATTTATGTTGACGAAGAAGAAGAGTCAAAATCATATTTTAACGCTAAAAATACGTTTGGGATATAGAGTATGGAAATATTATTGTGTTGGCAAAGAAGCACTTCATAGATGACATGTTAATTAGATGATAGACTTTGTGATGTTTTGGAAGATGTTTCCGATATAGTTATTTGATTAAATCGTAAATAACAAATACTGGCCCTGTGTGACCGCCCTGAGGTACACCATACGAAATTTATAGTTTTGAAATATTTGGTTTAAAAAACAAAAATGTCGGGTTTCAACGATTGAAAATTAGATTCAAAATTTGTCTAATTGCTGTTCGAGGAAAATTTCAGAAAGATTTCTGGAAGATAGGGTCTACACAAGAGATGCAATTTTTAGATTTTTTGTTGCAAAATAAATTATATAGTTTAAATATCTAATCGCATTGAATTGCCAATCAAAAATCTGGAATCGATGATCGGCAAGGTAGCGTCATAAGTCATACGCTCTTTGTAAATTGTACTAGTTCAATATTACCTACATTTATACGCATCCTTTTAAACAGGTTGTCACTTTGCTTTTTTCAATTTGGAATCACTGGGCTGTCTTTTAAGAAATGGACTAGTTTTTGTTGAAGGTTGCAAAGTTTAACAACAGCTTTTGACCAAACGCACTTTAGGACCTCTTTAGCGCAAAGTATATGTTCTTCAAGATTCTGGACGCTGAAGCAGAATCAAGTCGTAGTACTGACGTTCCATTGACAACACCATCTTTGACTTCAAACATTCTACTCCACGTGTTTGCAAGATCCACAGTGTTCTTTAGTTAAGCGGCGGAGAGTCTAACCTATAGTTCATTTCCACATCACTACGCGCTCTCTTAGAATGATAGGTGTAGTATTAAAGGTATTTCCACACTATCCCACAGTGTAGTACGACATGTCAAAAAAAAAAAGGGTGAAGGAATGTGTGATGGTTTTACATTCAATCCTAAAAAAATAATTCAGATCTATTCACATGTCAAATCGTATGAGATCTGCGCTGTCATATTCTGTTTCCACACTATTATACACTTGTTTCATCACACATTTGACATGTCGTATTACATTGTGGGATAGTGTGGAAATACCTTAAGTTGGAGTAGACTTAGTCACTAAAAGTATTAATTTACCGAACAAACGAATTCGCAAACAAAGCAATACATAACTCGTCTTTTTAATTGATATTATATAAAGTGCAATTGGGCAATACCCTGACCAAACAGCTTCGGGCTGTTTTACATGAAACAGTCTAAGGGGATAACAAGGCCACTGGTAAGAAATAAAAACAGGTTGAAAACAGAAACGAAGCAATAGAAAATTTTAGCTGTAAGCCCTTAAGAAATAGTATTGGCGCCCAACGTGGGGCATGTGAATAGTGCGCTTAAGTGGTTGTCATGTATGAACGCGTGGCAAAATCATGTTTTCATTATTAAAAATTAATAATTTTATATAGATAGGATTTCAGTCCAGGAATCTGGAAAGCTATGAGACCTGAAACGTTAAGGTCTATGTATATAACCTTTTGGAATTGGGTCATCGACTTTGCCTGAATAGAGTTTGCCCCGGATTGTTTATATTGTTTTTGAGAGTGTTAAATGACCAACAGATAGTAATATATCAACATTAATTTTTATTAAATAAAAATTGTTCAAAGTTAAAAGTTCTTCAAGTTTGAAAATTGCATTAAATTAAAAAGTTTTACATTAAATATTGCGTAGGTCGTTTTTTTAAGCAAATCTGCATAATTTGCAGTGTTTTTTTTTTTTTTGCTGTTACTAATGGACATTCAAGTATGAACGCAAATATTTAACAAAACCATCAAACTTTAATTTAATTCATAAATTCACACCACATCGTTTATGATAATAGATTTATTTTATTTGTTTTTTTCAGGTTCTATTTTTTGTATATTTTTAGTGAGTCGTTTAATTCTGTAAACAGACAGTCACAAAAACCAAACCAAAAAAAAAATGTTTTTTATTCAAAATACTCATTTCCTAAAAATTGTTTTTTTTTGTGTGTGTGTGTTGATTGCAGTTTGTCAAATAAAATAAATAAAATAATATTTAAACCAATTTAGCGAGAAACTCTTCTAAATAAAAATAAAACCCACCAATTTAATGGCTCATAAAACTATCGCATCTAACGGCACAGATGGTTTTCCGCCAAATGATGGTCATACACATATACAAAAACAAAATAAAAAACAACAACAACAACAACAGCAGCAGCAAAATGAAACAAAAAATTTACATAATACCACCACAAAGTATGTGTATCGACTGATTTTGCCCAAAATTGCTATGTGTTTTCTGTTTACATGAGTTGTCTGGTTAGCATCCTGACTAAATCCTGCACACATTATTGCTGCATCACTTAAATTTCATGTCCTGTGACAAGTATGGCACATGCATGTTTGTGACGAGAGGAATCAGTGTTCGATAAATATTTGTCAACCACTTAGTGAAATGTACACAAATTCATGATTGTGTATGTGTGTTTATGTGTGTGTTTTTGCCTCAACACAACACAGATTGATAGAAGAACAAAAAAAAAAAACAAGGATAAAGTGGGGTAATGCGGTTTTGGTTGGACACTGCTGGATGCGATTGAAACTACAAAAATAATTGATTTATTTTTTTTTTTAGTTCAAGTCCTTGTTTTTTGCTGCTAAGCCCTTTGTTTAATAAAATGGGGAAGGATGAAGAGAAAATCTATTTTGTTTGGTTAGTCCTGCAATTTTGTTAAATAATTTAATACTTCGAGTTCCGGAAGCAAAGATTTAGATAGGTACACCGTAAGTTCAAAGTTATTGACTTTTAATTTTAAATCGGAGTTTTTTTTTTCAAACTTTTGACTGCGAGAAAAGTTGGCATTATTCGAAAGGATATCGTGACCCTTCACACCTATTTGGTTCTTTTCCAGCAGTGTAATAGCCTTACCGAATAACATCACTGATATCCTTGAAACAAGAAAGAATCAAATTGAAGATGAGAAAGGACATCAATATGTGCAAAAACTTTTTCCCAAAATAATTTTTCGAAATTTCTAGTGGTAGTTCTAGAGTTTTTGGAGAGTCACACCTGTACAATGTGTCGAAAATAATCAATTTGAAGTGTTGCATCATAGATTTCATCCATTTTCGTTCCTTTTATAGGCCTTTTCAATAAGGGCGGGTAGATCTTGAAATGGACCACATACGGTAAATTTGTTAGGTAAGACAGCCATATGTATCCAAAAATGCTCCTTATCACTGAAGATGATTTTTCGGCTAAAATAACGGTTTTCTTACAAAGCTCAGGCTGCGAAAAAACAGCGTTGTTTGAGCTCCTGGGATAGAACACTATACGGGTGTAGGCTCAAGTCCCGACGTAAAAGTCCACAAAGTGAAGTCTGCGAAAAGTTCTTCTGCGGAGAATCGACTACCCGGGTTCTTATATTTGAACCCGAAACTCAAAATCAGTTAAATGCATGGATTTTTCGAGACGCATGATCATTCAAAAAACTGCGAAAGGTTGCTTCATGTTGGGGATTTAAGCATTGCGAAATGCAAGAATCCAGCCATTTGTGTGCTTCTTCTTTGATTACACACTCCAAAGGATTTTCTCTGTTGACGAAGCCTAAAGCCTTGATGGATTTGAGGATTAACCGTCGTCTTCGGGTAATCTTCAGAGGGTTTTTAAAACCTAGCTTAATACTTTTAAATTTTCTTCTAAAAATCTGCAGTAACTGCCATACAACCCTCTTTTTTTAAGTAAAAATTTCTGGAGTCACTTGACCGATTTTGATTAAACTAGAAATAATTATTTCTGAAAATTTTAAAAAATCCTGCGTCGAAAGATAAACTTATTTAGAACTGGACATTCAACATAATTTTTGATGCACTGTACTATTGAACTCATACAAAACTGATCCAATACCAAAAACCTCACGTAAGGGTATTAAATCCCCTTCATTAGTCAAAAAAACTTACAACCCAAGAAGCTGCAAATAATTTCGATGACGTGTAAGGCGTGTATGCTTACTTTAAGGCTGATGACAGCCCTCTTCTTATCCTAATTGTTACAAAGGACTGACTTCCAGAGGATTCCCCAAAGAATCCATTAATTCTCTCATATGACAAAATTAAATGTTCAAACAATAACCCCAAAAATTCTTGTGATAAGCCCCTTCCCCACCTAGTCACCCACACTTGCTTGGACGCTTTTTGTAATGTTTTAATACAAAATGTTTGTTTTAAAACAGTACATGCTTCATTATGGCTGCTCTTTACCGTTGTTCAATCTTCGCCATTGCTGCGCCGCGCCGCGCCACACCGTGAGTATAAAATGGCTGAATAAATATTTTTACACGATTTCCTCTCAATACTTCCATCGCTCCATCATCCCGATAAAATACTTCTTGCAACTGTTAAAATATTTAAAAAAAAAAAAAAAAAAAAAAAAAAACATTTTTCCGCCGGGGGATGTGTACTTAAAAATTTACTTTTTTAAGGATGGATTGGCATTAAACATGAGTGAGTCCTCATCATCATTCTGACGGAAGAACAATTATCAGGGACGCGTGTACATTTTAAGCTGATGGATGGACTTAAACAGTACAACGACGAACATTGATTTTTCTTTACGATTAGCCTCAGGAGAATCAGGAGATGAGGGAGAACGTTGATGATGATGCTGATTCTGATAATGACGATGACGATGACGCCGACGACGATGATGAAAAGGAGAAATCGTAGAAAGGACCAACCATCATGAGGATGAGAAAAAGATCAGGTTCATTTTATTATGTGTCCGAACAAAACTCAATTACTGTATAGAAAATCCTTTTTTCATGCATTTGCATAATAATTCATGGTTTAAAATTTTCCATTTTCCCTTTTTGTGTGCAATATGGAACAAGGAGTGAAGCGTAAAGGGTATTTTTGTTTGCCCAACTCATTTCTGCTTTAGATGATGGTGGTCCTGCTGATGCTGCTGCTGCTGCCGTTGCTTTCTTTTCTTGCGTTGCAGATGATATTTGATTCAATCGATTTGATAGAACATAGACCATGAACGGAGAGGGGGTAGTGATAAAAGGGACGCTCTAACTACTGTCAGCCACTATGACAGCAAGGATTTTATCGAAATTTCTAAAATTATTTCTACCATAGACTTCTCTCTTCATCTCCCTCTTTATTATAGTTCCTACATAAATACATGTATCGATATCTTTCCTAGTGTATCCTTTATGCGTCCTTATATATAATGGTTACCGATATTCTCGTTTGGACACTTATATCTTTATTGCCATCGTCGTAGTCGTCGTCATAGTCGTAGTGGTATAGTCATAGTCATCCTAGTAACATCGTCACTTGATATTTTGTGTTCGGAATGGTAAAACTAGGACCTTATGGACTTTCATCTAGAACACACTGTGTTTCTATCTGTTTTTGTATTTTTGTGCATAGGCTAGGATATTTTTGTACGAGTATTATGCAACTTTAGAATTTCGAGTTTTTGTTTGTAAACCAGATACTCCTTGTGTCATTCGAGTGACAGCATTTAAACTCAATATCCTCAAGGCTTAAAATGTGTATGCACAATTAAAATGATATAAACCAAATGCATTCAGCTTGGGCTTTGGAAAACGTTGTTTTTGTTGTTGTCTGAATCTTTATGAACTGGAGGCTGGCTCGAATCGAACCTCGGAGAGGTATTCACAGACGACTGTGATTTGGGGATCCTACTCTAATTCCCTTCATAGTTTTGATAGATTGTGTATGTAATGTGATACATAGGATTTTTTTATAAATAAAGTGCACGACTGGTTCGTTCGAACTTGCTCTAATGTGTTAAAATGGTCTTGGGTGCTCGAGATTTTGGGAAAAAAGCGTTGAAAAAATCATATGAAATTTTATAAATCACTTAAAAATCAATACCTTAACCGTTTTTTGGAGAAAATGAAGTAAACCATCAGGTTTCTTTTACGTTTTTGAATTTTTACGAAAAAAATTTTCAAAATCGTTGGACCAGTTTTTTTTGAAAAACTTTTCGAAAATATATTCTAAATTTTTTTTTGAGTATGCCAACTTCTAGCACTTTGTAGTTTTTATCAGAAAAATAAAATTAAAAAATTGTAGATTAAACCGTTTTTGGAAAAAAACTAAAATTAAAAAAAAATTTTGAAACTTTTTTGAAAAACTCAAAAAAACTTTTTTTGAAAAATTTTCGAAATTAAATTATTTCTTTTATAAGAGGGCTTCTAAGGGTTATAAGACTTTTCCCGAAAAATCTATTCCAACCAAAACATAAAGTTTGCACAGAAAACACAATTCAGAAAGTTTTATCAAAATCGTAGGAGCCGTTTTTGAGAAAAATTAATTTTTCACAAAAAATCGTATGGCAGGTACCGTTAGTTTTGGAGCTAGAATGCTAATTCCAAAAACCCCTCTGTAGGACGTCATAATAATACTATGTACCAAGTTTGAAGTAAATCGGTCCAGCCGTTTAGGCTGTAGGTAACTATACAGACAGACACACGGACAGACAGACAGACAGACAGACAGACAGACAGACAGACAGAATTGTCGGACCCACTTTTTTCGACTTCTCTATCATCGTAATGTCATGTTTGATTGTTAGAATTTTTTTTTTTTTTTTACGAATGCATAACTTGCCTTATAGTACCTATAATCGCAAGTAAAAAGAATTGAAGAATTGAAATTGTTGGTTTATTGTTTTAAAATTTAAGATTGGTGCGTATCACTAAGTACATTTTCGGACCACGTAATAGTACTTAAACTTACCCTCTGGTTTTTAACGGCATATTTTTTGCGACGATAGCAGATAAACTACAAAAACTTTTGTGCACTGTTAAACGACGAAGACAGAGGCCCCCCCCCCCCCCCCCCACAACAACTATAGAAATCCATCTTCTAAAGAAAATCAAAGCATCTGGACTTGATGATACTTGGTGCTGAATTTCTAAAAGCAGACCCTGATTCTTTTGCCTAAACTAGTGCAAGTTCTTTTTTGTTTTCTCGAAGTTAATGGCAATTATAATTGTCAAGAGGATGAAATGGAAGATTTAATCTCATCTCAAAAGGTCACCAAGAAGATTTTTGCAGTGACCGATCGTGGCCATCATCCTTGAACAATTATTATCTGAGTATCAATCTCTGTTCTTCCTCATGGATGCATATTTTGAGAAAATGTTATATCGGGTAAATCGTAAATACGAGATGATCACGACGTTATTAAGAGTGACTGAATCTAGAAAGGATAAAATCTATAAAAACAAAAATGTAGAAAGTTAAAATCTAGAAGTAGTAAAAATCTAGAAAGATGGAAATCTAGATTAATCTATAGAAAAAAAGTGTTCTAGAATTTTTTTAGAGGAATTCGAAATCTAGAATTAATATTAATTCTAGATTTTGTCCATTTTATTTTTTTTCGAGATTAAGGTTTTCTAGATTTTGGGTTTTCTGGATTTTTCTAATTCTAGATTTTATCTTTCTAAATTTTGTTGCTCTAGATTTTTTTCTAAATACCATGGTAAGCCCCGTAAATACAACTGGAGATGGCTTATTGCGATCCCCAAAAAAATTATCGCTTTTATTAATGAGTCATGCTAAACCACTGGACATTTCGTTTCGTCAACGCATAGCTTTCGTACTCAGATATTATAAATCAATATCCTGAACCAAATTAGAACGAATTTTAAAACATCAATCCAATAGTCATTAAAACGCAATGGAACAACCATTTGTGGAATGTAATTTAAATTGATGTTATCAATTTTTTTAGTTGTGGTTTAGCATTTTGACCACAGGAAATTATGTAATTAATTGAACAATTTTGATGTGTTATACATAAAATAATTTAATAAGTTGGTTTTAAAACTAATAATTTCTTTCCACATGATGGCCACATAATTACAATTAAAATAATAACTTAATTTAAATTGATTGTATTTCTCATGAAATTATTGCTTTGAACAATATATTTGAATTGGTAATAGATACAACTTATTAAACAATGTTGTAGAGCTCTGAAGATCAAGTTTCGTTTTAAAGATTCAGAGAAATCATCAATCTAACAATATTATCAAATTAAATTTCGCCTTGCATCCTAAAATAAAATAATGCTCCGCTCTTTAATATTTAATTTTTTAATGCAACCGAGGTTTGTTCAACATTAAAAAATTTCAATTTAATATCAATGGCATTTCGTATATGTAAATCTACAATTACAATGAATAGGCACAATTCTATGCGTTAACATCAAATTTCTTATTTTGACATCAAAACTATTGAACGGCCATTCTTGTGATTTTTTAAATCTATTCTATCGTTAAGATAATGCTATATGTAAAACATATTTGTGCAAGATTCAGTTTTGTATTTATTAAAAGTTGGTCTTAGCTTATCTAATTCGATATGATCTATTCTTTTTACAGTAGCATCGGGTTTACCACAATATGTATCTAGAAAAAAAAATCTAGAGCAAACAAATCTAGAATTAGCAAAACCCAAAATCTAGAAAACCTTAATCTCGAAAACCAAAACTCTAGAATGGATAAAATCTAGAATTAATATTAATTCTAGATTTAGAATTCCTCTAAAAAAAATCTAGAACACTTTTTTAAAATTATTCTAGATTTCCATCTCTTAGATTTTTATACATTCTAGATTTTTACTACTTCTAGATTTTATCTTTCTATATTTTTTTTTATAGATTTTGTCCTTTCTAGATTCTGTCACTCTGGATAACATCGTGATCCCGGTAGCATCACTATCGTTAAATTTATAGCGAAACACAATGGCTTTATTGAATATCCATTATTTGCTAGAAGCTAGTCATCTTCTATTTTCATATACTGCTGCAGAACTCAGGAACAATAATTAGGGATAACCTGTATGCAGCACTAGAAAAGCAATACAATTTGAGTAGATGCAGAAAGAACAGCTGATGTACTTCTACTTTTATTTATATCTGGTATTAAATTACAATGACAGTTACCACACGAATTACTATTGCATCTTATATCGAAATTTTATTTCATATAAATTGTTCTTTTTGATTCCGAATTGCTTTCCAATAAATTATTGTGAATCCGAAACGCATCATTTTTTAACCTTGGGTATTTATCAATTCTACAGAGGCTTTAGTTCAAAGAGCAAGTTATATTGAAATGCTGGCGCTGTTTGATGTATTTCTTCCTAGGAAATCAGAGCGTGAGTTTCATCCGAAAACATCACTGTTTATTAAAAACAACAGTAACAAAATGAACAACACCTATAAATACATCTTAAATTTACCCATAGTCAGAGTCATCACCACCACAAACCATCGCGATAATAATTAATTTATATTCACCAGCAAAAAAATGAATACTTCATTCAATTAACGAATGAATTCCGAAGATACGATTTTATGACTTCGTATGGGCAACAATTTTTCCCGCATATCCTCAGTTCGAAACGCAAAGAAAATTTTTCAGCAAATGCGCCCGAAACATTAATTGCTGTTAATCCCACGAATAAATTCACAAAAAATCCATTCAAATAATACCGATGACATTTCATTTCGTTGAAATTTTTTTTATATTGCATTTCAGGGAAATCTTATTTCATTCAAACCAAAAAAAATTCACGAATTTATCGGACCCTGGGGCTCTGAGGATTATAAAAATAATACCACAAGAAAATTGTTTCCTCTGTTAATTATTTAGCAGAGTTCTCTGTTCGGCCGTAAAGAATCTACGATTCTACGAATTTCCGAATTCTCAAATGAAACAGCTCAAATGACATTTTATCTGATGATCACCGCCCCTTTTATATTTTTGTGTTCTGTGGTATCCTGGTTTGAAACAATCCAACAAAAACAAAAAATTATAATATCAAAAAAGAAAACAACGACAACACAAATTGCTTGTTCCTTTCTGAATTTCCCATTGCCAGGACGAATAATGAAATTAAATGAAAGAAATTGCATAAAAAAAAAACAAATTGTAAAAATAAAAATTGCAAACGAATATAAAATTCACAGACGACAACCAATCTCAAAAATATATAGTCCGCAGGATAACATCACCACAACGAGAAAGAATACCATATTATATAAGGCTTTATAGGTACGTGTTCATAGGCATGCATCTCTCGTATACAAATGAATGCTTTCATGTATTTATAGTTCGGTTGGTTGAAAGCCGATGGAGGTGTGTTTCGGTCGGTTTCGAAATCAAAAACAATTCCTCTTCGATTTTTAATTAAAAACTTAAAAATTGCAGCGCAATTTAAATTTAAAATTCTGATCGATGCTGTTGCTTTTGTCCAATGCGAAAGTATGTATTTCGGTTCATATAAATTAAAGGTAGAAGTACGACGATGATGATTAAATTCTCGAATCTGTAAATTTTTTTTTTGGATAGTGCGTTGTTACAGTATGAACAACAAGAACAAAAGATTCTAAGAACACAAAATTCCTAAAATTGAACTCAAGCCAACAACACAAAAACATAGAACACTACAATACTACAACACTACAACACTACAACACTACAACACTACAACACTACAACACTTCAACACTTCAACACGACAACACTACAACACAAAAACACTACATCACTAAAACACTAAAACACTACAACTCTACAACACAAGAAGAGAAGAATAGAAGAAAACAGAATTTGAGGAGAACAAAAGAACAGGGTAAAAGAAAAACACAAACAAACAAACATACAACAACAGAAAAACCTAAGAGCACGAACTCAAGAACCGAAGGTTACAAGAACTACATATGTATAAAACTAAAGAACCGAAGGACACAAACTAACAAGAAGTAAAGGGCTTTCCAATAAGAGGTGTTATTTTGAATAGCCCGCTATTTCGGTAGTTGTTACTTTTGAAGCTGTAAGTTTTTGAGATTTGACAAGTGGAATCTACGCCATTTATAAAAATAAAACGATACACGCTTCAACAATCATCATCAACAACGTCGTGTCTTTATTGATTGGGTCCTTGAAATGCATGAAAATGATTCGGAATTTTATCGAAAAATCATCTTGACTAATGAGGCCCATTTCCACTTCGGTGGCTACGTCAACAAGTACAATTGTCGCATATGGGGATTGGAAAACCCAAGATTTATTGTTGTAAAGAGTCTCCATCCTCAAAGAATAACTGTTTGGTGCGGTGTATGGTCCGGCGGGGTCATTGGACATTACTTTTTCAAAAATGAGGCTGGAGCAACAGCTGCGGTCAATGGATTGCGTATTCGAGAGATGATTGATAATTGTTTATGGCCGGAATTAGATGGTATTGATCTGGACAATGTTAATTTCAACAAGACGGTGCTACGTGCCACACAGGCAACGAAACCATCGATCTTTTACGGGAAAAGTTTCCGGACCGTGTTATCCCTCGAAGAGGTGATCACAATTGGCCACCAAGATCTTGTGATTTAACACCTTGCGACTTCTTCCTTTGGGGCCACGTGAAAGATAAGGTCTACGCCAACAGCCCAGCGTCGATTCAAGACCTTAAAGATGGAATTCGTGAAGCTATTGAGAGCATACAGCAGTTACTTTGCGATTTGGTGATGGAAAATTTCATGAAACGGATATTGTTGTGTAAGCGTAGCCGTAGCGGCCATTTGGCTATTATTGTTGTGCATTATTAATGGCATTCTTTCCTCTTTACATTTAAATAAACATCCGATCATTTATCTCTCAAAATGCCATTTTTCTTTCATTATCAAAATAACACCTCTTATTGGAAAACCCTGTATAAGCATAGAGCAAAAATTTACAATAGAAAATAAGGACATAGGAAAAAAAAGAATACAAAACATTAAAAGACTTATGGAACCGCTTTGAGAACACGAGTTGTTTAAATTATGTTGTGGTGTCAAACATAATGCTAATGAAATTTTTTTCTGACAGAAGAACAAATTGAAATTTGAAAAATTTATTTGAATAGTCAAGCAGAAAAGACTATTAAATAATCATTTTTCCTCTTCCACAATTCTTGCACAGCCAAATTAATTTCAATCTCAAACTGCCCAAGTTCAAAACGCATGACCTTTTCGGCAATAAAAAAAAGGATCCTAATTATTCTATTAACAGGATCAAAAAACAAATAAACGTTAAAGTCAACAAAATCCCCAAAAATTATTATTAATTTCGTTTGTCAAATTCCTCACAATCTCTCTCTCTTAAAATTTCTATTTCTATTCAAACCAAAAAAAAAAAGTAAGGAAAAAAGGAATAAATGCAAAAATTACTTCATCATCCCAAATCTGTAACAAATTTAAACCAATGGAAAAACCCTTTTTTTTTTGTGTTTCTGATTATATCCTGTGGCACAAGGAATTTTTTCAATTGATTCAACTCTAATGACTTCTCAACCTTAATTTTAAATTAAACGCATCGATCAAACAATCCCGTCCTCATAAAAAATAACAAACCAATAAAAAAAAGGGGCCAAATAAATATTGTGCAAAACAAGAATCCCGAAGTTGAAAAGGATTAATCTTTATCCCTCATCCGTACTCTGTCTCTCTCTCTCGGCGCTGACCAATGTCCAACGAAAAGGTTAAATTCTTTTTTTTTTATTTTAAGGTTTTAAACGTATAAAAATATAATCAAAAATCAACAAAAAAAAGTACCCACTTTCTTTGTCTCTCCTCATGGTCCTTTGAAACATATAATCTTTAATGTAAGCACAAACAAAATGGAAGAGAAAAAAAAAACAAGGATCATGTACCTATCCGCATGTCCAATGTCCAGTTCTAAAAGTCCACCATCATTGCCCCATTCGATATCCATAAAAACAAATGAAGCTCAATTTTTAGTTCAATATTTTGCTTGTTTGTTTTTATGATCCTGAATAACCTCCACCCATTTGGTCATCGGGACAACAATAACAAACGCATATATATATTCTCACACAGACACAGACACACACATATCTATGAACGAAATCCACTTGCAAAGTTTTCTTTTATCCTGAAAACAGGATATAATTTAATTCAAAGCTATACAGCCTGGCAGAAATGAGAAGAGAACATTTTAACAAGAAGTTTAGTTGTAGGATTTTTTTTGTGTGTCAGGAAGAACAGGGAGAGCTCTGGCATAGCACACTGTTGTGCAAGGATCAAAGCACATAGTATGCCCCTTAGGTGTGTGCCGTTATCCTTGTTGTGTATAGTGTACATACATAATTTTTTATCCCTATATACCTACTACTATACTACTGTGCACTGGCTGTGCGGCAAGGATATCGTTTTCAATTTTCGAATTTTTCAATTTATTCTAAGCCGATGAAATGTGAATCTCATATATGAACACACAAGGACATTGCCAAAGACCTATTCAAAGAGAGAGGCATTTTAAAATAGGGGCGTGGGTTGGTCCATAACAGTTGATTCCATAAGCCCATGTATTCTATTCCGGAACAATATTAACAATATAAAGAAGTATACCAAACTTCTTTAAGAAAAAGATTCCAACCAACCATCGACATCATAAAGGAGCAACGTACTTATACTTTACCTATTTACATTTTTAGTTATAAGGAGTCTTAAAATTTTATGAACCGACATGGTTGTTGGGTCGTTGTTGTTTAGTTCTATGCCAGAGTCATTCAATGTTTTACAAGTTTTATGGTTATGGTGTCTTAAGTGGTCCAACTAAAAATGTTGTTAAAGTGAGTCAATAATGATTAACTCTCTTTAGTACGGTGAAAGGATACTCTATAATGAAGGTGATTAAGATGCAACTGGTGTTTGGATACCTTTTTAATGTTGTTGACTCCTGACATTATTAATTCTTGGTCCTTTCTACAAAAGGTATACCTACAATTTTATATAGGCGTCTACTGGTAACGTGTCGATGGCAATTGGCTGTATATAGTTTGTATACCTTTCTTTGATCTGAACCATTTGTTTATACAAAATTGAAATTGAAAAAATTCACTTAGAAAAATACTTTAACAAACAATATTTACAAACAACAAAAAAATCCTTTGTATTGATTAAAAAATCAAAGCACATTCCACAATAAAAATCTGTACGGAATTCCAGAGGGGTAGGAAATAAGCGTTTTATTGGCTAAAAGGGTAGTTAATTTTTAAAAGAATTCACATTCATGTAACAAAAGTTTCGCAAGGATCTTGAGGAACTTGATATTAGACTTTGTCAACTTAAAATTAGCTTTTAATACAAAATAACTTGAGTAAAATTTTATTATTGGAAAATAACAGTTTCAGAATTCGATAGAAGAGAAAATTGGACGAATTTAAACGATTTGATTGAGCTGAGTGCTCAAAAAACTGCGGTTCACTTTGGCAGGTTTCTAATAAAGATGGTGTTTCGTAACGATATACGATTTAGTTTATACAATAAGTTGTATTGAAAATTCTATGTTTCATGTTTCTGTGATTCTGATTCTATGGCTGTATAATTCTGTGCTTCAATGATTAAATTGCTGATTCTTTGATTCTATGATTCTATGATTCTGATTTTAAGATTCTCTGTTTCAATGATTCTATGATTCTATGTTTTTACGATTTTATGATTCTATGATGCTATGATTCTATGATTGTATGATTCTATGATTTTATGATACAATGATTCCATGATTCTATGATTCAATGATTCAATGATTCAATGATTCTATGATTCTATGATTCTATGATTCTATGATTCTATGATTCTATGATTCTATGATTCTATGATTCTATGATTCTATGATTCTATGATTCTATGATTTTACGATTCTATGATTACATATATGATTCCATGATTTTATGATTCATTGATTCTATGATTCTATGATTCTATGATTCTATGATTCTATGATTCTATGATTCTATGATTCTATGATTCTATGATTCTATGATTATATGATTCTATGATTATTATGATTATATGATTATATGATTATGATTCTATGATTCTATGATTCTATGATTCTATGATTCTATGATTCTATGACTCTATGATTCTATGATTCTATGATTCTATGATTCTATGATTCTATGATTTTACGATTCTATGATTACATATATGATTCCATGATTTTATGATTCATTGATTCTATGATTCTATGATTCTATGATTCTATGATTCTATGATTCTATGATTATATGATTATATGATTATATGATTATGATTCTATGATTCTATGATTCTATGATTCTATGATTCTATGATTCTATGATTCTATGATTCTATGATTCTATGATTCTATGATTCTATGATTCTATTATTCTTTGAGTCTATGAGTCTATGATTCTTTGATTCTATGAGTCTACGAGTCTATGATTCTTTGATTATATGATTCTATGATTTCATGACTATGATTCAATGGTTCTGTGATTTGATTCTATGCATCTTAATTAGTTTTGATATTATGATTCTGTGATTCAATGATTTATGATCCTATATATCTGAATATATGAGTTCATGATTCTATGATTCTATGATTCTATGAGTCTATGAGTCTATGATTCTTTGATTATATGATTCTATGAGTTTATGATTCCTTGATTCTGATTCGATGATTCTGCTATTCTGTGATTCTGTGATTTTATGATTCTTTGATTCTATGATTCTATGATTCTGTGATTTTATGATTCTATGATTCTACGATTCTATGATTCTATGATTCTATGATTCTATGATTCTATGATTCTATGATTCTATGATTCTATGATTCTATGATTCTATGATTCTATGATTCGATGATTTTAGGATTCTATGATTCTATGATTCAATGATTCTATGAATCAATGATTCTGTGATTCTATGATACTGTGATTCTGTGATTCAATGATTTCATGATTCTGTGTTTCTGCGATTCCATGATTCTTTGATACTTAGTTTCTATGATTCTATGATTCTGTGATTGTATGATGCAGTGACTCTCTGATTCAATGAATCCATAATTTTATGATTCTATGATTCCATGATTCTGTGGTTCAATGATTTAAAGATAATATGATTCTATGATTCTATGATTCTATGATTCTATGATTCTAGGATTCTATGATTGTATGATTTTATGATTCAATGATTTTTTGATTCTTTAATTCTGTGATTCTATGATTCAATGATTTAAAGATATGTATTCTATGATTCTATGATTCTATGATTCCATGATTATATGATCTTATGATTCTATGATTCCATGATTCTATGATTATATGATTTTGTAATTTTATGAATCTATGATTCTGTGATTCTCTGATTCAATTATTTGGTGAGTTAATGATTCTATGATTTCGTGTCTATATCTTCCTGTAAATAGCACACTGAATAGATAATACGAACACATTTTTTCTACAAAGTTTTACTTTGACTTTTCGGGACTATTATCACTTCCTAAAACGTAAGGTTTAATATGAATTTTATTCCGTTGGAAAGGTAATTGCAAGAGAGGCTTCGAAGGACTCGAAAAGTGAAGTTCATTTTACGTAATCAAATATTAACGTAAGAAATATATTTCAGCGAAAACAAAATACTAAGAAAAACAACAACAAACAAAAAGCTAAATCTTAAGAAAAATAAAACTAAAAATTTTTCGATTTACTTACCTAAATGCTGATCGACTCTCTTCTTTGGTTTTTGCACCGATGCATACGGATCACTGCAATAGTCTTGTCTGGATGGATTCTGGCTATTTCTCAAATTATGATACTCATCACCATGTTGGCTAGGTGTTGTTGTCAAATGTGGATATGGTGCATAATCATCTACAGCACCATAACCGCCATGCGTTAAAGGATCATAACCATACGATGGTTGTCTTTCGACAAAATTATGTGATGGTACCATTTGTGTTTGATTTTGTGCCGCTGCTGACATTTTAACTTGCCACAGTGAATCCTGTGAATTAACACTGCCACCATTGTTTGAATTTGAATAGCTGTTCTCTATATAACCCATATTAACCCCTGAAAAGGATACAAAAAAAAATATTAATTAAAAATATATTAACATTAAGGAGATTTTTTTTTTAAATACAAAATCAACACACGCAGATATTTTTTATTTTTCGAAGGATATTTTTGTAGAAATTAAAAAAAAAATGTTGCAGCTATTTTAACAGAAAAGTAAAAATAACACAGATAGCTATACAAAAGGACCTTATGATAACAAAAAAAAAAATAGATTTTTGTATTTTCATTTCATTATTTTTGTGAGCTTTAAAAACAGTGTATACGAGTATGGCTGTCTGTGTTTATAAATCCTTCATCATCATGCATTTATGTATGTCCTGAATCTTGTGTGTACGAGTATGTCTATGTATCGAAAAAGAGTGAACCGTGTTCCTTATAAAATTAATTCAGTGCACACGGATATATATTTTTATAAACTTTTTAGGGTTAGTGAGTGGGTGGGTGTGGTTGGTTTGCTGTGTAGTGTATGCGATATGTATTTACGGTGGGTGATATATAAAGAATAAAAGGATATGGTGCCTGTGTATATACATCTATACAAAGAAGAGACAGTGCGTTAAATATTTATATGTGCGATCAAGAAAAATTCAACATCGAAAATAGAATTGAAGAAAAATATTTTATGAGTGCCTGTTTATTTTATTTTTCCTTCTTCTTCTTTTTTTTTTAAGGATAGATGGATAAAGATATACAGTACCTACAATAGAAAAGGACTCTTCGTCAATATAAAGATAGAAATGTGCACAAGCATTTATTTTTCTTATCCTCATACATGCAAAGGCGATGATGATGATTTAAGTGTTAAGCAAGACTGAACAAGGATACGATGTTAGAGTAAAAATTGTTCAAGTTTGAAAAGAAAATCTTAAAAGAATACAAACAACGAAGGCAATGGCAACGGCAACCCCAACGACGAAGAAGACGACGATGACATTTTTATTCGCCCTCATCTTTTATAATGCGCGTAGTTTTTCGCAAACCTTTGAACTGTGTGAATTCTGAACAAAAAAAAACGAAAAAAAAAAAAAAAACAAAATAAGGATATTGAATTTAAGGAACGTATAACTAAGTATTCATAGTGAAGACAGGAGATTCCTCCCGATCTCTTTTTATAACATTTTTGTATGAAAAGAGGTATCAAAGCAGAATTAAATATTTCACATTATTTAACAATGTATAAAAGAAAGAATTGCAGGGCAATAAGGATTCTACCTATATATTCGACAGCAAACAGAAACGCCATTGGAAAATTGAGAAAAAAAAAAAAAAACAGCAACCATAAAAGGATCTATGGAACGACGACGACGACACAAACACGAAAATGCAATTCGACAATATTAAGTCGAGTGTAAGGAAGCGAGAATTATTTTTTGTTCGTTTCTCATTTCAGGAAAAAGGACTTCCTAGTGGAAGAACAAAAAAAAGATTGAACTGTGAGAGGTACAATAAAATGTGTAGTGTGTGTAGTTTGATTTCAAAATCGGTCTGTAGATGCTTATCGAGGAATTCTTTAGTATCCTCAAAAAGGATGGAATGGTGCTTCAGTGCACGGATGTAGACCAGTCAAACACGTGTTAATTAATTTTTTATCGAGCTATGATTGTTAGGAAGAAAGCTTGTTTTATGGATTTTTTAAATTGAAATAAGATGGAAACACATTTATATAACGGTTTCCAGCTGGCTACGTTTTTCTCTGTTTGATATCTGTCAAATTTGTTAAGTGGCGCCCAACGTCAGTTTCAGTCTTGTGGCTCAAAAACACACTTTATAATATGAAAGTTAACCAAAAATGTTTTTCTCTCCTCGGCTTCTTATTTAAACTTATTTGGATATCTTTCTAGAACCAAGATTTTGTATAATTTCCCAAAGTAGATAAGTAAAGTGGCGCCCAACGTGCAACTTAATCCTATTTCTTGACAGCATTCTTTCCATTTTGTGTCAAGTGAGTTGAATTTTATAGCTTGACAGCATTTTTTATAATATCAATTTGTTTACCACAAAGGCTTGTTGATTACTGTCAAAGTATTTATGTTAAGTGGCGCCCAACGAGAGTTTCAAAACAATAACATGACAGCGTCTACACATCAGTCTTAATAGGGCCTACGTCTGACTGAGGCTGCAATGTACTAGGAAATATCCTTTGTCATTGTCCAAGCCTCTGTGATACGTTGAAAAAGTTCATATTTTTAAATTCGCAGTGTGAACAGGTGCTGGCCCTCCGAGAAAATGCACTCAAATTAATTATTTTTGTATACTTCATCGTTGACAATGATGACTTTATTAAAAAACAAAAACGTGGCTCATTGAAGTAGGAATAACGAATACAAAAATGACACAGCATTCACTTGTTAAGTGTCGCATTCGCAGAGCAATGTGGTAGGATTTTAATAGGCTACCCTCAAAGTTGCCTCTTTTACAAGCAATAAAAAGTTACAACAAATCTTTTAGCAAAAAACCCTATAAGTCACTTCCACAGGTCAATCAACAACACAACCAAAACAATAAAAGTTGACCAAAGGTCAGTACGTTTTTGTGCTTAACTTTTTCCTGTTCATGACATCTATGGATTTTTGTTTTTAATGTATTTTTGTGTCACTCAATCTGACATTATATACACAAAATTCCTGGAAAACTTTTGTACAAATGGCAATTTATTTAAGCATCAACGCTTTTGAAAAGGCTTTCAACAACAAAAAAGGACGTCAATAAACATAACACAACACATCCAACCAATATGACCCACAAATTTCATAAAAAAAAGAGTGTTGTAAAAGTTGACAAAGTATAAAAAGAGACTTTGTTAAGTCCTTAGAAAGTCAAATAAAAATAAATAAAAAACAAAACACACACACTCGCACTCGCACACTCACAAAAACAAACCAAAAATAAACTTTTCGAATTGTAAATGATGATGAAAACATATAAATTCGTCACCTCCTCGATTTAATGTCGAACACAGGGAAAGTTAATTTAAAAACTTTACCAAAAAGCAAAATCCCTGCCTTTTTCATCAAAAAAACATAAATCTCCATCTTACACACATTCCTTCACACAAATACCCTTTCTTTTTTTTTTTTGACACAAACTCTCATCCTTGAACGCAAAATAACTTTTGAATGTAACATAATACAAACAAAAAAATAGACATGAAGAGCAATACAGTACTAATTCTCTGTTAAAACGCCTACGAATGTGTTTATTTGTGTCCTGAAAAAAAGGACGATAAAAATAAAGCAAACGAACTACACATTGTATGAGAGAAAAATAATTAAAACATTGTTTACTTTTCTGTGCCTTTCATCAAACAAATTAACATGAATGTGACACATACACGTGAACACACACATCTTCATACTATATCCTTTCAACTTAACTACACATATCCACACAAAAAAACAAAAATCTCAAAACGAGCAAAAACATAAACACTCCGCTGTCATCGGTGCTATCGTCGCCACTGCCGCCTGTCATTTGCCTCCTCGTCATGTTGTTGTCTGTCACATGTGTGTACAATCCTCAAATTAGCGTGTCAGTTTTAATTGAGTTAAAAGCAAAATTAAATTTTATCAAAAAAAAAAAAAAAAAAAAAGAAACTTATATCCTTAGCTCTCCTCCTTTACGGTGCGAAAGCGTTAAAAAGCACACACACACCACTTACATACATAGTTACTCTGGGCGAAACGAAGAATTCTTTATTTTATCTGCTAAAGGTGTTTTAAAATAATATTCTGGAAAACTGAATGAAAGATGCCAAAGTTGAGTATTTTGTAATTTTTTTTTTTAATTAGAGGACCTTAAGAGAGTGATTAACAAAGTCCTGTGACAAAGATGTGAAAAAGACTGATCTAACACTTGGGCAGAGAGATGTTAGGACTCAGTTGAAGAGTGTGTTATTTCAAGATTAATTAAGGAAAAAAAGGAGACCAAGTCTCATACAACTAATGGATTCTTTTAGAAGATGTTAATGGTTAAGTGTGGTACATTCATTATGTAATATCCTTATCCTTGGAGGATGATTGTAGTTAGTAACACCAATTGAACAATCTTTACAGAATAATTCACTGAATAAATAATTATAATTATATGAAACTGTCTCTCTAAAACATTTAATGTATGTTTTTTTTCTTATTATGAGTAAATTAATGAGTACCCCACGTTGGGCGCCAGTTAATTTTTTTTAAAAAGCAACATTTACGTTATTGAACTATTGTTGTTTGATGTAATTTACAACGTAATGGTTAGAATTGAATTAAAAGTCAGTTGTATAAACTTTATAGTTTGGTTTACAGTTGAATTTTATGACAGGTTGCTTACGATAGTTTTCGCTGAAACTTTTTTCAATTTTGTTTGTTTGCTGAAAGGATCCCTCATGATTCCAGAAGTTTATGCATTTTAAATACAAAAAATGGATCCGGGCGTTTGTTGTGCTTGTAGTTTATATTTTTTTGAGTTTTGAAGGTACCAAATTGAATTCATAAATGTTGAAGCAAATAGCATGTTTAAAATATTGTCTGTATCTTAATCACAAAATATTTTTTTACTTCAAAACAAAAAAATCTGCTGACAATTTTAATGTCTCGCATTGGGCGCCAGTTAAATGTCAATAAAAGAATATTAATTTGTTTGTCTTACACATTTAATTGTAGGCAGATTACCTTATTACACTGGTTTTAAAGAAAACAAATCCTGAATAATAAAAGTCGCTTAATGGATTGGGACCAAAAAATGTACTGTGCTTAATCACAGAGCTGGTTGAGAGTGCTCTGGTTGAGTTTAGGAAGTTTTCATTGTCCTTACTTTTGATTTGCTTTTCATTACATATGTTAACCAAACCGCAATAGAATGGCCATACAACAGACGAAAATAAGAATGACTCACGTTGGGCGCCAGTCAAAATCCAATTAAAAAGAATAAACCGACAACTTTCTTGTTCTAGCATATACCTTTTCAAAGGTGCAGTTGGTCGTAGTTTTGTCTTCTTTTTTTTTATTAAGAAACACATTCAAGAAGTGTAAAAACGACAATTATTCCAACAAAATGATACAACCTTTTGTAACCAAAAGAGTGATGCAAGCACAGAAACACAGTTTTTTTTTTTTTATTAAAAATGTATGAATTTTCTGAATAAAAACAACAACTGTTTATAGTGAAATTGCACTGAATAAGAAAAACTTTCTACCTCTTACGAAATTGTTTTTGCCATAATGAACTTTGTCTTCTTTTGACTTTTTGTTTTATGTAGATATTTTTTTGTTTACTTTGCTAAAGTACTCCATATCCTTTGAACTTGTTGTTAACCCCAAACGGGGGTGTTCATGTGTATTTGCTGGAAACTATAAACACACAGAGAAAACTTTTGTAAATGTTGCATCTTTTGTATATGTTTTTGAGTTCAATCTTTCTTTAAAAAGTGCTTGTTTGTCTTTAGTGTTTGTTTGTGCATGCTATCGTAGCATTTACTGAACCGAAAATAAAAGTAAAGACATTTTATTTAATTGTAATGGAGCGTGTTTCTGACTTGGATATAATTTGAAAGACATGGTATTCGGTGCAAACTAAGTAAAAGACTAAGTATACATAAAAAAGCGACAAAAGTTAGCATCCAATTCCTAGGTTGTTTTAAAAACCTCAAACATTATGTAACCCAATAATTTTTTTGATTCTAAGTCACATTTTATGAGTGACTCGCATTGGGCGCCAATTAAGTTTCATTTAAGAAAAAACGTACTTACTACTTAATTTATTTATTTCATCTTTGGGGGTTAATTATATTATTTTAAATAATCAAATATTCATTTTTGTAAATCAAAACAATCCAAATGATTATTAAACTCATGCCTCACATTGGGCGCCAGTTAAGAAAAATACCAACTATTTTTGGCAATTTCGGAAAAAAAACCCCAGCTTTCAATAGAAATGTTATAATTTGCATTTCACAATATATTTTTTATAAATTTAAATAAACAATTCATCAACTTGGCTTTGAATCTATTGATGCCTCACGTTGGGCGCCAATTGAAATTTAATTCAAAATTGACCAAGAATTTCTATGTATCTACTTAAAAACGGACTTCATAATGAAAACCATATAAACCATTGTTGCTAGTTGAAGAATACTTTAACGCTTCTCCTACCACATCATCTATTTGTAAGTATTCCTCAGACTATATTAAAAATCCTTTTAAAATTCTGCTTTTTGTTATACATATTTCTATATTTATGATGCACAAATTGTGTATTAAAAAACACAGTATGTGCTCTGCAATCAACCATAAAAAACACGACAAAGAGCTTTCCGCTCTCAAACTTACCACAACAAGCGCCAACAAAAATAAAACCAGGATAATATTGAAACAAAAATTAAAAAACTCACTTTCTTAGATAAACAAAAAATGGATACAACAACAAACAAATAAAAAAAACGATACTATCCACGCAACATTGTGTGTGCATGTTCATAGAATAGGATAGCCATAGCCAATATATGCAAGTCTTTTGATACGGCTATTATATTGAAAGCCACAAAGTAATAACAACAACAACAAAAAAACATCTCCCTTTTTCCCAAGAAAACAAATAGATAAACCACAAAAAAAAAAATAAACAATAAATTCGAAACTAAGAAAACTTCCACGTTAGTATTCTTTCGCTTCAGAATACAGAAAAAAGAAAGATACAAAAAATTATTTCCGGGCCAAAGGATAACGAAAGTTGTAAAACCTAGTGAGTATGGTATACACGACTATAGCCGGTTTAGTCCTTGCTAAAGCTTGTAATCCTTATACCTTCACTGAAACGCAAAAACAAATTAAAAACAGAAAATGCAATCCTTATGCCACGTGTCCTTATGAAACAACCAACCATCTGTTCCTAGAAAAAATAATGAAGAGACAAAAAAAAAAGAAGAACAAGAAAATAACTGTAAAACATCCTTTGTACTAATTAATAAATACATTGTGCTTGAGAGTGGGTAAGATAGAGTGCATCATGTGCAAGTGCAACAACATGTATTTATAAAAAGATATCCTTTCCATAAGCCAAAAATGTTCTTAAGGAAAAAGTACCAGCAATAAAAAAAAGAAAAAAAAATCAATATTAAAACGGAAGTCTTTCTTAATTCACTTCCTTAACTATTTATGTGCATAGAGGTGCATTGTATACTTTTGAAAATATCCTTAAAAGATAAAAAGAATACAAAACACAAAGATTGTTTTTGTGTGGACAACAAAAAGGATATCATCGAACAAAGAAAGAAAATAAATTTTTTAAATCCCAAAAAGGACTTTGAAAATGCTTGATTGCGAGATTTATTTCAACCAACAATCATACACACACACACACATACACAAAATAATAACGAAGGATACAAAACTGTTGAAAGAACACATTAGAGTCCGAAAAAAAAACACACACACACACACACTCACACAGAAGCTGTAATGATGCTTTGCTGCAACTTTACCTGAATTGTTGTTAATCGTTGCGGTGGTAACAACGGGTGTCTTGTTGGTGGCTTCAAGTTGATGGCTGCCAACAGCGGTTATGTCAGTTAGTCCTGTGCAATATGTAGGGAGTTTTTTTTTTTTGTTTTTAATTTAATTTTTAATCATTTTAATTTCTTTTTCAAAAGAAAAAGGCAAAGAGGATGTAGTGAACAAAAAACAAAAACAAAAAAAAAAATATGAAAAACTACGAGCAGAAAAAAAAATCAAACAAGTATCCTTGCTGGAGATAGGAGCTTGGTCAAGAAAGAAAACCAACAAATAAACGATGCAAGCCAAAGCACCCAACAGCCATAGGAAAATGTAATAATTGTTATAATCAAAAAGGACATTTTAATTCTTCTCTCATCCGACTCTGGTCAGGTTCTTTATGTTGGTGGTGGGTGGTGGCTGATGTTGTCCTCTTTTGCTGTGTCATAGCATTTGCTTTTATGCAACAACGACGACGGACGATGACTGTGAGGACGACTCTAAGGAACTACAGCTGTAGGGGGTGTTGTGTTAAGCACGTTTTGCATATTTTGTGTCAAAAGGAGAGATGTGTCGGCCCTGTTCGTTTATTAAGACAAAAAAGGCGGCTCTATTTTGTTCGTAGTTTTTTTTCTTTTTTAACTGTTCCGGGTATGTTGTGCTGTGTGTGTGTGTGTTTTTTTTATAAAATCCTGTAAGATATTGCAATTTTTCTATAGCCTATGGTTGAAGTTGGATTTTCGTGCCAGAAGGTATATATATTTTTTTTAACTGTCATCCCAACAAACCACAAAATGAAAGCCTAAATGTATTCTTTTTTTTCTGGCCAAATATTTGTTGTTGTGTTATGTAGGTTCCTTTTGCGAATGAACCAAATAAAAGGAAATACTATGCATACTTCAACAAGAGTGTAAATCAAGAATCGAGAAGACGCAAATACGCAGGTATCCTTTCGAAATCATCGGAAATTGCATTGGAATATTTAACGAACTGTACGATTGACAAATACCATTCGAATTCGAAGAAAAGGATATCGATATCCGTGTATAGGTATATACACGAAATATTGCGTATAGGCCCTCACACTTACATACATAAGTATAATAAAAAAGTAAAAAGATATAACGGTGAAAGATGTTTTTTAAAGTCTACAGCTCGCATGTGTGGTAAATGGTATAGCAATCAGAGATGTTGATTCCATAAAGTTTACTTAACTATGCAAATAAAATGGAAGCTGTAGAGTTAAGGATCTGGAATTTTTCTTCTTTAACGATGCATTTTTAAAGTGAACAATTTTTAAATATTTAAATAAGGTCCTCGAAAGGGAAATTTTTTTAAGGTAAGTAACGGTTTATTCTGATCTAAAAGGTCTTACGTATCGTTCTTCTTTTTTATTAAAAAAAAAAATAAAAAAAAGTCGGCCAACATAAAAATTCTTTCCAAATGATTTTATTCTTTTTTATCTGCTACAAAATACTATATAGAAAAAATAAAAACATATTTCAAAAAATTGTTTGAAGGACCCGTAAACAAAAAAGAACATTAGTCGGCCGACACAATAGTTGGAGGAAGTTGTCCTCCTTTTTATCCCCTAAATTCTTCTAAACCACACAACGGATTTTCAAAAGGTTTTCAACATCGTGCAGATAATTTTTTGCGGAAGGTTTTTGTATTGCAAACAAATATTGAAAGCCGTCGCAAAGCAGTTTATGTTATACAGGGTTTTCCAAAAAGAGGTGTTATTTTGATATTAAAAGAAAAGTGGCATTTTTGGAGATAAATGATCGGATGTTTATTTCAATGTGAAGAGGAAAGTATGCCATTTATAACGGAAAACATTACCACCCAAATGACCGAGACGGCTAGGCTTCCAAAACAATATCCTTTTCATGAAATTTTCCATCACCAAATCGCAAAGTGGCTGCTGTATGCCCTCAATAGGTTCACGAATTCCATCTTTGAGTTCTTGAATCAACACTGGGTTATTGGCGTAGACGTGCCCCCAAAGGAAGAAGTCGCAAAGTGTTAAAATCACAAGATCTCGGTGGCCAATTGTGATCACCTCTTCGAGAGGTGCGGAAACTTTTCCCGTAAAAAATCGATAGTTTCGTTGCTTGTGTAGCATGTAGTGCCTTATTGAGAGTAAACGTAGTCTAGATCAAAACCATCCAATTCCGGCCATAAAAAATTATAATTCATCTCTCGATAGCGCAATCCATTCGCCTCAGCTGCATTTTCGAAAGAGTAAGGTCCCAATGACCCCCTGGACCATAAACCGCACCAAACAGTTACTTGTTGAAGGTGGAGAGGCTTTTCCACAATAAATATTGGGTTTTCCGAGCCCCAGATGCGACAATTTTGCTTGTTGACATAGCCACCCAGGTGGAAATGGGCCTCATCAGTCAAGATGATTTTTCGATTAAGTTCCGGATCATTTTCATGCATTTCAAGGACCCAATCAGCAAACACACGACGTTGTTGATGATGATTGTTGAAGCGTGTATCGTTCTATTTTTATTAATGGCGTAGTTTCCACTTGTCAAATGACAAAAATTACAGCTTCAAAAGTTGTCACTACCGAAATAGCGGGCTATTCAAAATAACACCTCTTATTGGATAACCCTTAACGTGCGTTGATATATATATATATATGCCTGAAAGTATGCAACACTTTAAGCTCGACTTAAATACCTATAAGTATCCCTCGAAAAATACATATAATCTGGTTACAGTTGCATTTCTCCTTATGCCGCAAGAGTTTATCTATTTTCCCTTTGCGGAGAATTTATAATACTGTTCCCGGGGGATGGAAAAATTGATTCGTAAGCAAACAAACATGTACAATTTAACATAAAAATTCTTCCGATAATAGAGCTAAGGGTTTGAAATTTTAGAAAGTTTTTGCTGGGACCAACAAACAAATTGCTTTGAATTGGTTCCGAGTAAGCAGACTGAATCAACCGATTTTTTATAGGGCAACGAATTTATTTAAGGAACGTGATTTCGCAGCAAATTAAAAAGTCGGCCAACTTATTGTTTTTTTTTTTTTTTATTTTGTTTGTTCTACAAATACTCTTCTTCCTGAAAAATACTTTTTTTTTTCTGTTAAAACTATATAGTTTCCAGAACTCCTAGAGAAATTTCGTTTACAAAAAATTTCCAAAACTCCAAATGTTTTCATCAACCGATCTTTGTTCATTATTTTTTGATAATCAAATATTTCAATACCAGAATACAATAAATTCTAGATTCAATTTTTCTAATAACAAAAATTAATATTTCAGCACCCTCCATAGCCCGGTCCAGCCCATCCATCTGCCTACTTTCTTCTACCCTTAAGTCACAAAAGTTTAAAAGTCAAACTAACTGATGATATGTATTGACGTAGTTCCCACATTGTCCGTCATATAGCCTGTCACTGACATATTTTTTGTGTGTCACAAAAAAAGTTTTCTGGCCCAGCACACAAAAAGGAAAAAAAAAACACCTTTTGTCCCTTAACAACATCTGTGTCCTGAAAGTGTTTGTGAATCATCTTTATATAATTTTGGGTGTCCCTGAACAATAATGACCAAATCAATCCATCTTCCCGAGACACAATCAATAATACAAAGAAAACTCTTAAAAAAAAAAAAAAAAAAAGGAACGTCCTGTGTCCTGTCCTATACAAAAATTCACATCATGTTCTGCTATCACTTAAACTTAACTTTTCTTCAAACCCTACCTACCTACCCATCTTTCCATCTTTTAGGTTGGTCCTTGCTGCTCTCTCTCTATCTCTTTGACAATGAGCGAATGTTTCGCATTGGGGGACAGAAATGTATTTATAATAAAAAAAATAACCGAAACCCTAATCCATTCTTCTCAATCAATAAACTGTCATTCGAAGGCATTTTGTGAAATCTACGATTATAAATCCATTTCGCCCCCAACGCCAACAACGCCAGCACATCAAGCACACATACTCGTACTCTTATATTATACTGTACACTACTATCAACTGGCGACCATACACCATGAGCACCAGCAGTAGCAGCAGCATTATCCTTCCCAGACCAGCCAGCCCAATCCTAGCCAAATGCCACAAGCTGTTCACATCAAAAACGTAACAGTGCTAGTTTGCTGCAGCTTAAACGGGTAGCTGGGGGAATGATAAACGAGAGCCATTTTGCATTTGATAAGATTGGCTGGAAAAATTTTATGTATATGTGTGTGTGTATGTTTATTTTGTGTTGTCCTTTGTATATG
Organism: Platycheirus albimanus; assembly: GCA_916050605.2. Lineage (NCBI taxonomy): Eukaryota > Metazoa > Arthropoda > Insecta > Diptera > Syrphidae > Platycheirus > Platycheirus albimanus. The sequence continues at coordinate 12,816,453 of OU696698.1, read as the reverse complement.
TTTACCGTATGCAAATAGACATTTAATCAATTTTGGCAATAAAGAGATCAGATCGAATCGTCAAACAGGATTATTATCCTTAATATAAGTTGGTCCTCATGAAGGTACCTTCTACCTATTCGTATTTACAGTTATTTCAGCACACAAGGGCACACGACTATTTTTTTTTTACGAGCCGAGTAACGAATTGTATTCTCAATTTTATTACGGGAAAATAATATTAAATTACAAAACCATAATACTAGGCTTGGTATTGGTATGTGTATTCGTATTCGTATATTCGTATACTCACATTCATTTCCAGGTATTGTGTGTCCTGGCACTTGAAGGCCACTGTTCGTATGGTAACCATAACCATTTTGTGTTGCGTATACAGCAGTCTTTTGGTCCTCGAGGCTGAGTGCCAAATCCATAGAATGCTCCAGAGCTTTGTTATCCAATCCGCTAGCTGGATAATACGGTGGCGGTGCTTGATTCTGTTGGGCAACAATTGACGGTCGCACCGAGTCCATTTCATAATCCTTAGCGGCTGCACTCTTTTTCGATTGATTGCGTTTGCAGCGACAAAACATTAACAACAATCCAACAAATAGTGCGAACACAACGCACGAGACGATAATTGCAATGAGAGTGGGTGTGGCAAGGGCTGAGGCTTCAGCTATGTACGTTTGGCCAACTGTGGAAATTTGAGAAACGAAAAAATGGAATTAAATTAATTTTAATTAAACGATAATAATATGTGAATGCTTAGGGCGGGTAGACAGTATGGCGAGCAAGAAGAGGAACTTTTTTTTTTTAAATTAAAGATGGACTATTTTTTAAAAGTCGTGACAAAGATATTTTCCGGGAAAAACTTCTTAAATGATATTTCAGAACTTTGCAATGCCCAAAACTCTTCAAAAAAATTCACGTTAAGGTCTTTAATGTTTTGACGGACTAGATTCATTTGACTTTCTCCAAAGGAATTCTGCCAAGCTGAAAAATTACGCAAAAAAAAAAAATGGAAAAAACGCCCAAAAATCTCCATACAATATTTTGGTTGTTTTCCTAGGAAAAAAGGCCCAAAAATGTTGGCCTTTTCCTGGAAATTTTGGGTTTTTTCCATGATTTTTGCCTAAAAGATTAAGGAAAAAAAGCCATAAAATTTAAAAAAAAAAAAAACGCCAGAAAAAACGTTTTCCCAAATAATAATCGTGGCGATTTTCATAATTTAATCTGTGTAAAAAGCGCGCGATTTTTGAACAGATCACATTATAATAATCGTAACAATAATCAATTAAAAGATCGCGCGATTTTTAAATTAATTATTATGGCGATTATTTAATGTAATCGCGCGATTTTTAAATTAATTATTGTGGCGATTATTATAATGTAATCTGTGTAAAAATCACGCCATTTTTAAACAGATTACATTATAATAATCGTCACAACAATATATATTTAAAAATCGCGCGAGTTTTAAGCAAAAAAAGCTGTTTTGTAGGTCTTTTTTCCAAAATAAGTTTGGAAATTGAACGAAAAAGTTTATATTTATTTGGCGTAATTTCTATTTTCATTTGTTGGCAGTTTTTCCTAAATTGCGGCGTAGTTTGCATGGTTTGTGGCGAAATTTCCAAAAATATTTTGGGTGTTTTTTCCAAATTTTCAACGGCCAAATTTTTTGGGCTGTTTTTCCAAAACTCATTTGGGCGTAATTTCCTATGGCATACTTTCAGGGAGCCTTAAGACTTTGGATCTAGTTCGAGTCTAAGACTTTGATAGAACTCTCTTGGAGTTCAGGAATCTCGAGATTAGAGGAATCTGCCTTAAAAAGGACGAACCAGTTTGGCACCTTCAACCATGCATCTTATATACATACATATATATATTTTTTTTTTTCAAATATGTATTTTATTTCTTCCTAACCATACTGTTTCAAAAAAAAAATCCAATTCTACTCACTTTCTGCATCGGTGTACGCTCCACAGTGCTCATGATTAGACCGCAAACACAATTTTACCCTCACCGTCGGACTATTCAAATCCTCGAGTGCCATAGTCATGTCCTCCTCATGTCCCAGCGACCTACCACCACTGCTCCTTCGTGGGGTAATCAAATGATCGATAACGGCCTCCTTATGTGTTGGCCCATTCCCACTTAGTTGCAACGATACCGTATCGACAATCTCCCATGCAGCCATCGGTGTATCACTATTCACGAGCGATTCGACAACAGCAATCAGTGACAAACACGTGGCACCCACATTAATGGCCAACGTTCTAGAATTTGGATCAAACGTCACTTGTAGGGGTGGCGGAATTTTGCTCACTTTTGTCGTGGTCATAATTTCGTTGGAGTATGTCGAACTGCCCTTGGTATTTAGGGCATTCACCTTGAATGCATAGCTCTGATGTTGGTCCAATGGTGTCACTTTGCATGGGTTATCACGATGGCAATCAAACTCCAACCATTCGGTATTGCTTGTTGCAAGAGTCGCACAATCGGGAATCATTTGTTCTTCACGTGGCATAGCCACCCGACGATAGCTGACAAAGAATTTTGTATTGCTTAAACCACCATCGAAGCCCGGATCCCAAGAGAGTGTCACGAAATTGTGGCCAACATCGATGGCCTTCAGATTGATCGGTTTTTCAGGGGCACCCTTTTGTTGCAAACGGATGGGTGCTCGAATTGTGTCTAGGGAATTTGCCACCCTACAGGTGTACTCGCCGTAGTCTGCATGTGACAATTGGTTAATTCGCAACACTGAAGTGTAGATGTCGTTGTTGTCGGTGGTTGTGTTGATTTCATAGTGACCATCCGAGGACATTGTCAGCGGGGAGGGATTATTACCGAATTGCCATTGGAACTCGGGTTTGGGATATGCCTGAACCTTGCAAACCACTTCTGCGGTCTCTCTAATGTCGAAGGCGACTTTGTTGTACTGATGCAGTACAATAGGTTCGTGTTCAATTCGCAAATGCATACTTGAGTTGGCAGTGTTCACTTCGTTTTCATACAAACACGTGTATAGACCCCGGTCACCGGGGACCAATTGGTCACCCTGTGGTCGGGATTTGCCACGGAATTTAAGCATACTTTGGACGGTAACCATGCCGTTTGGTCCCTCTTCGGGATTTGTTTTCACTTCGTAAAGGCTCAATTCGGGAAGAATCTCTCCTCCATCTTTCAGCCATCGGATTGTTGGGGCTGGCTTGCCCTTTGCACTGCACGTGACTGTGTAGTCGGAGTCTCCAACACGGCGGGTCATGTGTTGTTGAAGTTTGGCCAAGAACTGAGGAGGCTGATGGATTTCAAGAACAATTGTGGCCATTTTACCAATTCCGAGTTCATTGACAGCATGACAATGGTATTTACCCTCGTTTCCAAGATGAGCCTTGGGAATGGAGTACTGTGGACCTTGGGCTAGAATTTTTTGGGTGTTTGTGAACTCTCCGTCGATATCGCGAAACCAGCGGTATTGTGGAACTGGCCATCCTGGTGGATTCGCCGAACAACTAAGAGTCACTCCATTGCCAACATGCACTATTGGTTTGTTTGGGATGATAAAGGCCTGTCCAGGTCTGTGACGAACCAGAAGGGCTACCGTGGAGTTGCCTATACGCTCAATTCGCTTGCTGTTATACGGAGCCATTACATTGACAGCTCGACAAATATAGTTCCCAGCATGCTCAGCTCGGACACTACTCAGAGTCAAAACATCGCCGGAGTATCGGAATTCAGGAGCACCCTCCTTAAGCCATTCGACTGTTATTGGCGTTGGATTCGCCGTCACATTGCACCGTATATTTACTGTCTCTCCTTCTTCAGCTTCCCTGGTCTTTGATTCAATCACCACTACAGGTGGATACAAAATGTCCAATATGATCTCTTGCTCGCCGGCCTTTCCCAGGCCATTGTCTGCAGAACAAGTGTACTTTCCGCCATCTTGCAACGATACCCTATGAATCGTATGCACCATTGACGAGCTGATAAAACGTCCATTCCTTGTCCATCGGACATTAGGCACCTTTGGTTTGGCATCGACATTACACTCAAGCTTGGCGGTGCGGTCACGTTCGATGCGTAACGGATTCTCAGGGCCTACTTCAACACGTGGATAGTCTGGAAATAAAAAAAAAAAAAAACAAAACATTGTTAGTTCGAGATAAATCAAATTAAATTTTTTTTCCACATCAAATCCTTTGAAGGACTATAAAAATGTTGGGTGGAAAATTCGAGGAACTTAAATAAAATTGAAATACAAAATTCAAATAAATATCGAATTTTTTGTTTACAAAAATCAGAAACAAATAATGTCTATTCTCCATTAGGGCCCGCAGCGAAGGATGCAAAAAAAAGGACTTTACAGTATGTAATCGAAATATATCGGATATTTGAGTTTTTGTGTCTGAGCTTGTTGGGGAATCAAGTGGTATGGTCACATGTCAATGCAAACAATACCGATTTGGAAACCCTTGTACGTTAAAATGGAACAACTGTATATTTGTTTTTGGAAATATCATCCTTTCCAAACAGGACACTTGGAATTTTTCATTTAAGTTAGAATAAAAAAAAAGGTAGGTTTCAAACAAATGTTTACTCTACCTATTAGCATGGCAAATTATTAAGAGATGATAGATTTTAGTGTAACTTTTGAGCAGCGAAGGCGTTTATACAGCAAAACAACTGGTTTGAAATATTATACAGGAACCGTTATAATCCAAAATGTGTACATTTTGTATGTGTCTATCTTTCCCCCATCATCATTATTTTTCATATTTTATAATTTGCAATGATTGAGACGGTTTTCAGTCTGATATTCATAAAAAACTGTGGTGTGCCTCAGGGCTCCATTTTGTCTCCTAGTCTTTTTTCCATTTCTTTAATCAACTTGTGTATGCCTTATTCTATTGAATGGGTATTTTGTATTTGGTGTGGAGTTTGTAACAAAGAGAAATAATACCGTTAGGTAACGAAAAGTATATAAATTTTCTGACTCGCAATCAAAAGCCTAGTGGATTTAGCGATGTCCGTCTATCAGATTAGCCCATAATCGCCATTTTTGTTGAAGAACCTTCATTTGGCAAAATTAAATTGTGCTTTTTCTACAGTTGCGATCAAAGCACAACGCTTAAATTTTGCACACGCAAGTTATAGGTAAATTTTCTGCAAATAAAATAAAAATATTTCGGATTGGGCGTGGCTGACGCCCACTTATCATACAAAACCATCAATATTATTCTTATTGAATAACGATGCTTAAATACGAGCAAAAAACATTAAATTTTGTGCGTATTATTTGTAAAGAAACATCTTGTGTATGAAAACAAAAAAAAATTGATTTTGGGTGTGGCTGACGCCCATTTTTCATTAGAAACTATAAAAAAAACTTATTTTTTGCAAATAAACGGCACTTATAATGAACACACAAGCCCAAATTTGTGCGTCTAAGACGAACTAAGAACCTTGTGCATGAAAAGACATTTTTAAGTTTCGGGCGTGGCTTACGCCTACTTTTCATGAAAAACAAAAAACATAGTTTTTACCAATATTCAATTTTAACCATATTTTTCTTCCGTTATAAGAAAAATATATTTCATAATTTTGTGTGTGTAAATTGGTTCAATACGCCCACTTTTAAGGGCGTGATTTTTATAAAATACCTTTATTCGGGGAAGATTGTTAAAAAAATACTGGATTCAGCTGTAGTTTTACACATATATGCCTACAAATAGACTAGTCATCAAAGCTCAGTTAGTGCTTTAATTTTTTTTTTACAAATTTTTAGGTCGCGCCCACTTTTAAGAGGCGTTTCCGTTAAAAATCTTAATATGCATTAATGTTTCAATGTTTTCTTACTGTCGGTTGCAGTTTTGAAGTAAGAAGATGAATATTTCGATTTGTAGTTGTTCTTGGTTACGTAGCAGGTTTTGGTTCAAGGATTGTTAATACACCCATAATTGCTTTTTCCTTTCAAAATCTAATTTTTAAAAATTTAAGTTATGTCCTGTTTTGTTCAAATCGAGCTGCAAGCTTAAAACTGAATGTCACCAACCCCTTGCCTTGGCGATAAAAAGTCTCAACTTAGGGCGTGGTAAACGCCTTTTTTTTATTGCGCTATCAGTTATTCAACATTGGGCCCACAAAATTAATGTTATTGTATTTTTTCCTGTCTGCTAAAGAAGAATTTTGTTTCTGGAACTGGACAGCGGTAGGCTGCGGGTGACAACGCATACACGTTAAGAAAAAAAATAGGGAATAGTTTATGCAACAGTTCAGGGCAAACGTACTGTAGCTCTCGATTATGGTTTTAATTCAGTCAATCAAGTTCGTGTCAAATTGAAAACATGAAAAGCATAATGAATCTTTTGATGTGTCCAATTTCCAGACATTTAATTGCTCGTAAGAGGATGATGAATCCCTTTTAAGTTCACTCCCAAACCAAGTCATCTTTAAAGTGCCAAGAAATCCCCAAAAAAAAGTTATTCACTTCGACAATATGTTCGAATTGAACATTATTTGACACAAAATCCCTCTTAACAATCCTATTGCTCTTCCTTTTGCTTCCTCGACGTATCTCTTTGCTTCCATGCATTTTTTGTGGAAAATGTAGATCCAAAGAAGTTCAAAGTGCCACATACGGCTGGAACTCTAAGTTCCTACATTACGACTATATGGTGGCATAGTTGGATTCACATTTATCTTCTCTCTCTCTGAACTCAGTTCCTGGTCCCGATTGGATATGCATGGTTTTCCAGGAGGTTGAGGTGGAAAGGTTCTTTTTTTTTTTTGTGTTACTTTCACCATTTCAGTGAGGGCTTTACAGTTCATTGCACTTATATCGGCGAGCGATGCAGCGATGCAGCCATGGTAAAATGTGTGCTATATTCTGAAAAACCATGCAGCACCACCGCCACCGGGTTAACTATGGAGTACGAGTAGATATATGTACTAGTGTGCGAAAATTGTGGCCAAGATTGTGGTTGAAATAAATTTCCCTATTCCTTTGGCTTTCATGCAGATATTCGTGTATTTCTGGGTTCCTGGATTTGAATCGAATCCTTATAGAGTTTGCTGCTGCTGAACAGTGCGGAAGAGACATCAGCAAATCTTCGACTTTACGAGGTTAAATTTTTTTTTTCCTGATTTGTTTTTTTTTTTGTATTCAATCTCTTAGATGTTGACTTTATAGTGGGTGAGCGCATTGGTTGACTCTTGAGAAACTATTCGTTTTTTTTTTTGTATTTGCATGTGACAAGAAAATAAATAAAACAAAAAAAAATCACACAAATCCTTCAGTAGGAACTTTTTTTTGTGGAGGAGGAAATGCAAAGACGAAGAAGTAAAAACAATGACAAACCATCAGTAATGTCAAGTTTGACAAATTGGTTTACGTTTTGTTTGAATTTCAGTCTTTTCCAGTTGATGAATTTGAGTTTGGGAGTTTTTTTTTTTGTTCAATTTTATTTGACTTGAACGAACATTGTGTGGGAAGTTTTAAGTGCCGTATTAGAAAAGAAAAACATGACTTTTGGGGGAAGGATGTGTTTAGGGGGAATGAACATTTAACATCCAGATATCTGCCTCTACTTTTGAAAGCTGTTTTTTGATTTGGATTTTAAAATAAAGGAAAGTTTGCTTATGTATTTATTGAGAAGGATTTTCCCCGATTTTCAGAATCAAAAAAACTCTGTCAACCAAACTATTGACAGCAGTGTTGCCAGCATAATTGAAAACGTTAGAGGAGCTCTCTAGCTGTCAGTGTGCGTTGGCCGTTTCAAAACGGAGAAGAAAATGGCGTACGAATTTCACGAGGCAGGGTGCACGGATAATATGGTGACATAAAATCTTGGCAACACAATCTTTACTGGCGACTTTAAGGTAGGTGACTGGCTTGCCAGTAAATTTCAGTATAAATACATTTTACGGATGAAAAATGCAGCTGACATTTGTAGGATTGATCTGTTTGATTTAAAGGTAGCGTGCGACATGCAGGAAGAGTCCAAAAACTGGTCGATGGAATGACAAGACTGTACACAATACTTGTTATCATAGATGTGTAAGTAATTATTGGATTCTATAAGATGCATTTGTGCTGCCCTGGTCCGTTTGGGCAATTTCTCGAAGGCCTCCACGAACTGAGAATAAAAATTTTTTCAATTTTTTCACAGATGTGCCTCAGATGCAAAAGTTAATTTCTCAGAGGTTTTGACCGCCCGACTCTTGAATCATGATACCGATAAAATTCTATTGAGTATATGCAAGTTCAAAAATTGGAGACACTGTCTGAAAACTTCGCTGCTCGAATCAAGTAGTTAAAAGTAAACGGAAGTGAACACGAATTGTGTTGCGATGGCCAGTTCCAAAAAAGGACTTCAAAAATCAAACCAGGACCTGGGACATACAAAAAAGTCAACAGGACTATTGGTAGATGACCACAGATGCCAGAAAAATCATCGAAAGGCATGAGGAAGTTACCTTAAAACTGAATATTTTGAAGGAAGTTTTGTGCAAGCCACTCTCATCGATCCTGCGTATGTTGAGGAAGTGGATTCAAGAAATGAGCAACAACAAAGGAAACTACAATTTTGAGCGAGAGTAATGTACGGCAAGTAGTCCCGAGGGGTCTGGAATCTTCCCCAACCATGAAAAAGCAGCTGGATTAAACGATAATGGACGTCCGAAGAAATAAGCCAGTTCGGAACTTCACAATTTAGAAGCAAATATGGTCTTCAATCAAAGGACAACGATGCTTCAGATCAACGGATAAAGTACATTTGTAACCAACGACTCTACCAACGAGGCAGCAGCTAAAGGAACACTGAATTTTGACATGACGGAATCGGCAAGAAATCCTGGTGACAAACCATATAAAACGCTCTCTGGTAAGAGCAATCAACACCGAAGAACCACATCCTAAACCATGACACCTAGACATGACGGTGAGAATTTTCGAAGGGATTGCCAGAATCAATGGCTCCAAGGATCTAATTTCATGAGAATGAAGCCTCAACTAAACGCCGTTGCTTGTTGAAGCACTTTAAGCATGACATCAAGAACAACTTAATTTGAACAACCCGAGATGGCAACCACCTTGTTGTCCTTGTTGAGTGCTTCTTCGCAGCAGGCTTCAGATTCAAAAACCCTCTTCTGGGCGACGAGAAGACATTTCTCAAGGTTGCCCTTGCTTACTGGAGACATAGATATAATTTGTTTGATTAGAATAGTCCGATTTTTGACGCCATCTTGTCGATTTTTTAGCAGTGTCGTTGTGAAATTTTGACAACCGAGCAAACTTTACTTATGATTGGTTGAAAATTACAAAGGCTAAAGTGCTGCAGCTTTAAACCATGGTTTTCTGCCTTGGCTTCAATAATTTTCAAAATGGTTTCTGGGTTAGAATAGAACAAAAACCATGTCATGAAAACCTCTAAAACTAAAACAACACTAATTATGAGAAAAAAATAATGTTAGCCTCCTTGCGTAAGGAAGAACCATTATTAACATACATTTGCAAGGACTTGTGATACTTTTATTTTGCTAAATATCATCCATTTATTACAAGCCTACCTGGTAATGTTCTTTTAAAGCCAAACAAGTAGCTATAAAATTTAATTTCTTTAAATTGTTTACTTCTTGAAAGAACAAAAAAAAAAAAAAAAAAAAAACAGCTTTCTTCCTTCGAGTTTTACACCGCAACACGTTTCAGGAAATTGCTTTCTGCTTCTCTGCTCCTTTTTATTTTCTGTAAAGTTGTGTTTTTTTTTTGTGTAACCCCTCGACCTTAATAACTACTACTGGCCGTTATATTTAAGTCTTGCATGTCGTCGTCAAATAGCTAATTGAGTACTTAAAAAAAAAAAAAAAAAAAACTACAACGAAACGTACATTATCCGAAATAGACCGAGAACAAAAGGATCAAATATTAAGCCAGGACATTAGGGAGCTAATAAAAATAAAAACCCCTTTCCCTGCCAAGAGTGAAAAGTGAAAGCTACAGTAGGTTCCTCCGAGCAGCACATAGTTTAAAGAAATAAAATAATAACAGCACTCCTTTCGAAAGGAGCAATCAACAGGACGAACGTAGGTATTAGTTTCACTTCATGCGAATCCAAAAAAATAAAAAAATTAAAAATAAAAGTTTTGATTTTGAACTTTTTACAACTCAAAATGGGTAATCTTGGATGGGGGATTGGCAGTTATAGGATAGAGTTTGAAGGAGCCGCAATATTTTTCTTTCTTGTCCGTCAATAAGAGTTCATGGATCACCTGGGCCGGGGGCGGCGGGCGTGGCATGACTTGGCGTTAACATTAAAAACACGCAATTTCACTTCTTCTTTTTTTTTTTAAGTAGCGTTTCCACTATAAGAGTTTCAGTTTACGAGTGTGGAAATTAGAAATTGCACACAGAGTTCTTAGAAGCAGTTTGTTTAATGACTGAGTACAAGGATAAGAATCCTTTTTTTTTTTTTTTTTCTTGAAAATTAAATTTTAGTGCGTATACGCGGATGGGTGGATAATTTGAAGTCACAACGACAATAAAGAGAGTGTTCATGTGAAGTTATTTCGTGTTGAATATTTCAAGCAATCTTATAGCTAGCTGTACAGGAATTTGCAGGGATATAAAATTTTTGGTATGAGTGTTTGCTAAGGGGGAACACGTTCTAGACGAAAAGCATAGGTGGAAGGTGTTGTACAAATTTAAATATTTAAATATTTCCTTGATTAAACAGAGCTAAAATATTAAGACACAATATTTTTTGTAAAATTTCAGGTGTCATTGCAAGATTGTGCGTTCCTTCTGTCAAGGCACACCGAGTCCTTGTTGAAAGATGATTTGTTTAATTAGTTTTTGAGAGTTTTTTAATATTTCATAATTCTCGCACTCAGGGGGGGGGGGGGGGGGTTAAGAATATTGTAATTTTTTAGGAAACTTGGTACAAAAGTTAATTTTGAACATCTGGAAAAATTTCTTATTGCGAAAAAACAACCAACATTCATGTAGTTCGCCTAAGAAATGAATTTCTGTGCACAAAGTTTCAGTCAAATTTGACGCTTACTCTTCTAGAGGATGGTACCAAGATCAAATGACCGCCATTACAACTGTGATCGAGTGACACAAATGAAAAAAAAAAAATTGTAAGATGGCGAAGAAGAAGTTAGTCATTTAGAAAACTTGGTGGGTAATGCTTTTATGTATGTATATCAGCTGAGGTCAGTCAAAACTGTCAAACGATCGGTAAGACTCCGATGAGATATGCCTAGCTTCGAAGGACCATATAACAAGAAACCGTAATTGCATAGTACACCGTATTGGCGGCCATCTTCAATTTTTTTTAATTTGGCACACGCGCTTAAAGTTTTCGGGTTGCCCTTTTAACGTTTATCTCGATCGAGAGGAAATAAGGGAGGATGGGAAAGAAGATGTCGATGAACATTGGCCATGAAAGTTTGAAGATCAAAATGACAAGGGAAAATTGTACCAGGCAATTTATTCCACATTCGTGTTGTACGGGTGAAGAAGGAATCCCTATATTTCATGGTACCTCTGAAATCGGGTTAAAGTGTGAACTATGATGAGCGTTCCTAGCAAGACGAGTATTACGGGGGAATCGTTTAAGGGGTGGAACGCAGCTGCATACTTCAAGTGAGCTTGCTTTTTGAAGGGATCTTCGAAAGTTAATCAGTATTTCATGACCAAGTTTGTTAGTTTCAAACGTCAGCAAACACAAAAGCTGGGTAAGAATACCTATTGTACCGATAGTAGGTGCTGTCATAATAATGCTTTTGGTTTATTTCGGACCTATGGTTAACTTTGTATTTTTGCCATGGGCAAAAACGAAGACTTATTGATCGCAGATTTGCTGATTTCAAGCAATTTTTATCTTTTTCCGGTTAGCCTTGCCAAAATGTCTACTCCATACTTATCAAGATAACTTAATCTCTCTCAGCGAACTAATTACAACGCATTTGATACTCCTTAATAGTACAGAGACGCTTTGCTTCGGAAATTTTCAAGATATTGGTGCTGTTTCGCTGGGCTTTAGTTTTCTTTTTTTTCCAGTTTTCTACAAATTACTGTTTTTTTTTATCGCCAATGCGTAATGATGCAACCTCGTTCAGGCCTACAAGAATGATTTTAATTAATAATTGCATTCACATTACATACTTGGACAAAAGTTTCATCTTTTCCCAAGACTGTCAATAGAAGTCTTTGCGTTTAACAGCATTCTCGAGACATATGCGTGCAGTATCCTTCAATATCTCTATGTATGCATCACAATACCATGGTGTGCCCACGATTCCAAATTCTGGGACTCACCTTCCTTCATAACAGTTGACCTCCAAATTTTCTTTGGTCTTAAAACCTTACTTTCACTTTGCCATCGGGCTTCTTCAGTGTACTGCCAATCCAGTTTCAAATTTCTCCACTTAATTTCAAAATCAACTTAACTGTTTGTCCAGTTCAAAGGAAGGCTTCGTTGTTGTAAATGGTTTGTGGCCAGCGGATCTTTAAGATGAAGGTTTGGCAGACAAAGGTTTACATTTAGTCTCTACAGGCATGTTTCAGCACAGATTTCACTTTGGAATCAAACAGTCTTAACTTGGTACGAAGCCGTATTTTTCAAGGAGGACTCAAAATTTACAAAGAATTTTATTCCTTCTATCTATTTATCACCTATGTTGGCATCAATAAATTTCAAGTAAGAACAACATTGGTGAAAGCATATCAGCACTCATGGAAAGATGTCCAGGTCCACTATGGAAAACGAAACACCCTGCGTTGAACGACTATATGATAGCAAAAAAATTACTTCTTGAAAAGCCTGTTTGAAATCTACGAACATGAAGTAAAATGGCGATAAATACTACGCTGATTGCTCAAGAATTTTTCAGAAGGTTTTGAGGTGATTTGCCAGCAAACTGGCTATTTTACTGCATCGTGCTTCAATAGGAAATGACACACACATTTGATTTTCCCCCACCTTTAAATCAACTGCTCTATTTTTTGCCTGTCCACCTTGAAATACAAAACCCCAGCAACCTAGTGTTAACGCTTTTTATTGATACCAACTTATTTGTAAGGATTTTGAATTTTCCCTCCCTGCTTTCAGGAATTATGTCATAACCAGTTGGCCTAGTTGTTCATATCTTGTGTCAACACTATTCACAGCTGGATACGATACTATATTCGCACAACTACTTTCCTTATTATAACATGCCATAAACACACACACACATTCATCTCCTGCAGTCCACTTAACAATTTTACTATTTCAAGTTTTTTTTTTTTTTCATTTTTTTTTTTTTGTATCCTTTATCCTTAATTTTCAATGGCAAACCTCAATTTCATCTGAATCATTAGCAGTCAAACAAAAGCCACACATAAGCTCACAACGTCCACACCACTCCATATACCACTCCCATATTCCAGCTCCTAGGTCCCGGATTGTGTCTGCTTGGGAAGGCAAACAAAAAAATCCATTCAAACTTCTAGGCCAGAAGAATAGGAGAACAATGTTGCCATAGATTGGCTTTGGCTTTTTAGGGTGTGTTTTTTGTGTGCGATATTCTGACCACACCTTCTCCTCAACTTCAAACTAATTTTATGTTTTTTTTTTTCTTTCTTTCTTGTCTTTCACAAAATTTATTAAACTCACTTACGTTTTAATTGACTTCCTTTTGTATGTGTGTGTGTATCTATGTGGGTTTTAAAGATAAGATTTTTCAAGACTGAACATTTTGTAGATGTTTTCCACACACAAACACAATCCGAAGCCACACCACATCAACATTGTCCGACCATAAAAAGAGTTAAACCTCATCAAGTTTAGCAGCAAGTTAACTGCAGACGATGTTCTAAACGTACGACCGACGGACGACCGGCCACGATGGATGATGTGAAGACAAGAGAAGACCGACCGACCCTAAAAGCAGGAAAAACTTCCTAATGGAAAATTAGATTTTTAGTGTCCAAGGAATGAGGACAGAACTGGGCAGGGAAGGATTGGGACTATATCGCTATAAAACAGATACGATTGAGTGTTTAATCAGGTGGTTCACAAAAAAAAATTTATCTTTCCTTCTTCTTCTCAATCTTATACAAGTCATTTGAGCAAACGAAAAATTAAAAAAAAGGACGAGCAAAGAAAAAGAGAATCCTTAATGAAAAGTGAAAACAGAGAAGACGTGAAGAACTAAAAAAAAAAACAAAGAAATGATCTTCTTTTGAGGAGAAGATATCCAATTTGAAGTTGATTCTCGTTTAGAAGATTGATATTGTCTCCTCTATCCTTGTGTGTGCCTAATCTGGTCAAGTCCTTTTTGATTAGCCATTTAAGTTAAATTCATTTTCTTTTCTTCTGTTCTTCGCTTTTTTTTGTTTAATTTTTCTTTAAAGAGCCCCACCATTTGACGCTTGATTAATGGAATCACACGAAATTTAAGGCTCGATATTATTATCTCTTTAAGTCTTAAAGGAAGGAAGCTTTATTTCACCACTGCCGCTCTAGCTCTAGAGATATGCGAAACATAGGAAAACATCCTTCAACAATGTTTCCATTTTTGATTCAGTTCCTTTTTAAGGTGTATCTAAAGATTCGTTGGCAACATTGAACTGGATTTTTTTTTCCTACAAGCAATATAAGGATGTTGTCAAGCTCCAAGGATACTTTGATCAACATCAACAGGAGCAAGTACACATGACCCATTCGTACACTTTCATATATTAATAAAAAAAAAAAGGAAGAAGATATTAAAACACTGCATCTGCTGCTGTCGCTGTTGTGTAAGTTTTGTTTCTCTTCCCTCCTCATCATCATCATCATCATCATCGTCAGTATCATCAAGGATGTGAGCTGTGAGGATATAACAAAAGGCAAGGCAAAAGTTTTTTTTATGACTTCAAGTTTATATAGCCTGGTTTTTTTGGGCATTTAAGGCATTCAAGCTGATGTGGCTCAACAAGGATTTTAATAGTTTAACATTCCTTTTAATGTAATAAAATAGTAGGTATAGTTGTTTCAAATTGAATATTCTTTAAGGAGCTCATTTTGATGGTTACTAAACAGGATGTATGGAGATTAAAAACATACATTTTAATAATATATGAGAGGAAGAAAACCAAAAGCTGGAGAAATTTTGAAGTTTTTATGCTATTAAGAGGCTTTTGAAGTATTTATGTCGTAACTTGTATAAGTTATGTAAGTTTTGTTTTTGTAATTATTATTTAAGGAACTATTAGAAATGAATAGTTGATAAAGGATGCTTTGAAATATTTAATGAGGTATAGGGTTTCAAAAGTATAGTTTACTGAAACTTATGTTGATATTGATAATGAATTTTTAATTGAAATGTGGATTAGTTTTCGTTTGTAATAAAATTGAGGCCGAACTTGAACAGCATTTTCGAACAGCATTTCTGTAGAAGAAAAAAATTAATTTTAAGTCCAGGACTTCCAACTTAATAACAGAAACTTTTTTTTTATCGGAGAGAAGAACCAACGCTCCACAGAGGACGGCACATTGTTAAAAAAAAAACTTTGCAATTATAAGAGAACCAAACGAAGTTATTGAAACTGTACACATTTTCAACACACACAACACCATTAATAAAGGGTGTTTCTTTGGACGTTTGTTTTTCAAGAAGAAATAAAGCGCATCGTAATTTAATGTTATGGCCAATAATTAAGCTTTATTATAAAGATAAGGGTTTGCCATTATGTTTTTAAAATGATTTCGGGCAAGTGGCCGACGCGGCTGGCTCGAATAAATTCCTGGGTGATTATGTCGACCGAATATTGGACGCAGCGCGCGATGCGTCACGCGAACAGAACCATTGTTTGGTAATAAATTTGCACGATTTGCAAAAGTTGTTCAGGAGAAAGTCTTTATTATGAAATGGCAAACCAAATTGATTTTGATTTGATATCTATTTATTATGCTTGCTTACACTTATTACATAATTTAGAATATAGACATAAAGAACTTATACATTAATACATAATAATATAGAATTGGATTATAGTGGCATTTTTTATTATGAATTTTTAATAGTACTAAAAGCCACTCTAGCAAATATTAAATATTAAATAACAGTCTTAAGCGAACATTAATGTATGGGGTGAGATGTGTTTAAAGAATATGTTTTTAATTTAATAATAGAAACTTAAACAGAATACAAAAACAAATTGAACATTAGTGGACGTAGGTTAACAAAACTTCGATTTGCCTATGATCGCAATCAAAAAGCCAAATTTTAACTTTCTTCAAGTATAGCGGTAAAGAACGAATACAGCGAATACAAAAGGGTAACGTATTAAACAGTTTACAGGACACAATGGAGTAGAAGTTTCTTAAATGCGTGGTACGGAAATGTGGGACAGATACAAGACATTCACGAGAGCTTCTTGTATTGAGCATATCAGAAATTGGGCTCTGTAAGTAACCACCTCTCATATAAAAAATCTTAGAGGTCTTAAAATAGTAAAGGTGTCTGACAGGCAAGATGTTTAAGGTTCTAAATAGCTCAATAGTGGATGTTAACCGCGTAGCGCCACAAATCATTCTTACTGCACTTTTTTGTAGTATGAGAAGAGGTTGAATTTTCGAGTGATATGTTCCACCCCAGCAGCTTATGCCGTATTGAAGCTTGGAATGAAATATACCAAAGTAAGTAGTTTTTAAGGTACCGTTATAGCAGGGTTTTCTGAGGTGGTAAAGATTGCGAAGTGTAAAGCGTAAATATATCTTTAAGGCAGCAATATGGCTAGACCAGCTCATACCAGTATCAAAGAGGACACCGAGGTATTTGAATTCATCTACTTCATCTACTTTGAAACAACTATCACAGCAATTTTTTTCTGAATCGTATGTTAAATGATTATCATTGCATAAACAATTAGTGATCTTATATTTCAAACAGTTTTGAGTATGAAAAACAATTTGCAAGTCAGGAGAATCTCTAGTTTTTAAGCTGAAATACATAACTTTCGTCTTGTTGCTGATGTTAAGCTTGTGTTTAGAAAACCAGATACGCAAAAGATGAATATCATGATTCAGATCAGCTACTAGATCAAGAGCACTTTTAGAATTATAGGCTAACCCTAAGTCATCTGCAAACGCTGTTATTTTAGCTGTAAATTCAAGTTTGAACAGAGAATTTATATAAATAAGAAACAAAATGGGACCTAAAACGGACCCTTGGGGAACACCGATGTTCGAGATCTTAATGTCACTCAGTTTATCCTCAATTTTAACTCTTTGAGTTCTATCCTTAAGGTAGGACTCAGACCAATAGAAAATAAAACCTCGAAAGCCCGCCATGTATAATAGTTTATGAAGGAGAACCTCGTGATCAACGGTATCGAACGCTTTGCTAATATCAACAAATAAACCGGCACAATATAATTTGTCATCAAGGCCATTGTTAATGAACGAACAAAAGTCAAGAAGTGCATCTTCGGTAGAAAGACCTTCTCTAAAGCCGAACTGCGACGCATTGAAAAAATTCCTGCGGTTCAAAAAACAAAGCATTCTGTTTTTAACTGCTTTTTCGAAGACTTTAGAAATCGAGGACAGCAGAGATATAGGTCTATAATTATTAGCCTCCTTCTTACAACCTTTTTTATAAACTGGAACTACAACAGCACATTTTAAAACCGCAGGGAATTCACCAGAACAAATGCTTAAGTTGAACAAATGAGCTAGGATGTCAGATACATTATATGCAATCATTTTCAAAATATAATTGGAAATTCCATCATCCCCACACGCATGCGATTTCCTAAGCGAGTTAATTAGGCTGTTAACCTCAGAACCAGTAATGGGGTCGAAGTAAAAACTTCCCTGAAAAGTATCTTCCACGAATCCAAGGTCAAAACATTGAGCCAAGCAAACACTAGGTTCAGATATACTTGGGTTGCCAACTGAACCAAAAAAATCATTAAATATGTTGGCAACATCAAAAGGCTCATCAAACTGAACTCCATTTCTGTTCAATACAATGTGACTCGACTTATTAGAATTGTTAGGATTGATTATACTGTTAATAGCCTTCCACTCTTTTCTAGGATTACCAACAGAATTATTTAATAAGGTTTGATAATATCTATCACGGCAGGATTTTATTTGCTTGTTGACGATTTTACACTTTTTTCTATAACGTTCCTTCAGGATATGGTTGGATGGATGCTTCAAACACTTAATACTCAATTTATTTTTATATTTAATTATATTAACTAAGTGATTGCTTATCCAAGGCTTCAATTTCCTTTCAGATTTTTTCGGTAAGTAGGTATAGCTGTTGTTGTTTATATAAGCTTGTAAGGTGAGCAAAAAAGTACTATATGCATTAGAAACATTGTCAGCAGCATGAACTGCTTCCCAATTTTCACAACGGAGGGACATATTAAGAAGATCAAACTTTATCTTTTTAATGATAGATGGTGTTGTGTTTTTTTTCGACTTCAATGCCGTTAAGCCTTTCAACAATATTCCTGTCATATTATGATCCGATATGTGCAGATCAAAATTAATACCGAAAATATTATTAGGACAAAGTTCTTTGAAGCGGCAAAAAACATGATCAAGGCAAGACTGTGATATAAGTCTCGTAGGTTCATTTATTATGGAAGACAACCCATTTTCGGCAATCAAAGTGAGATAAGAATCACAATTAGCATTCGAAGTTAAAATGTCAATGTTTAAGTCACCAAGGATAACAAGGTTAGCTGACGTAAGATTTTTTAAAAATGTTGCAAATTCGTCCAAAAACAATTCTACACTATGGGCATGCAATCTATATACACAAACAAAGATGAACACCTGGTTACATATTCGACAACGAAGCTCTAAGACATCAGCAGACAATAAACTATGACAAACAATATCAACATCCAATGAATCACGTACAATTAAACATAAATCAAGTGACAGCTGTCAAACAGACCAACTGCGCAAAAAGTATTGCCAGATGGAAAACCACACGTCTAAGAAAAACCAACCTTGAAGAAAGAATGGCGTCGAACATTTGTTGGAAAAGAATGGCTAATATTTGTAATATTTGAATGTTGTGCTTGAGAAGTATATAAGCCTTACTTGATGAAGTTACCGCGGTACCAGCAGAATTCCTTGTTTTAAAAATATTGTTTGACATTTAAAATTTCTAGAGTTGACATGGGGTTCACAATGGCGGAAAATGAAAACAAGGAATGAGAGAAATTACGATATCAGCAGGAGTTATAAGGCTAAGAAGAGCGAAATTTCGAGGAACGAATAACGAGAAAAACTAAAAAAAGTTGTCTCAAAAAAAATCCTGCGTGACCAAATATGTACCATGGAAGAACCTCGTCAAATGTTTATTCCAGCACAATCGTAAAAGACAATATAAATACGAAATTTGTATCAATAACAACAACTAATAAATGACTGTAACGAAGTTACTCATTTTCCTTCCACCGCCCCCGATCACCACTAGGATTTTCTATTAAGACCATCATGAGACGCAATACCCACCGCTGCGCAGCATGCAAATCAGATTACTCCGGCATCCCGCACCGCTGCGCTGATTTGGATTGGCATCCACTTCCAAATACCTATACCAGAGGAATAGGCAAAGACATCTATCGTGCAAGAAGAATTACACATTTACAAGTATTTTTAACTTTTGGTGATATAATTCACATTTTCTTATTTCAGAAATATTCCATAAGTAGAAGTACAATTTGTATGGAAAATCAGATTGAACGTTCAACCTCCATGCCATTGGAAGAGGATTCTATTTGAAATAGAGTACCGGGAATAGAGAACTCACGAAGGTACGCTACGGGGAATACCAGCAGAAGCCTCCCCAAGTTTTTTTAAATAAAATTTGCTAGGGACCGTTAATTGTCGTGGAGCGCTTCCTTTTGGAATTTCTACAGACCACCGTTTATTGTCGTATCTTGTGGGGTCGCTGAATATATGAAATAATCTGTAAGAAATATTTTGGTGGATGAAGAATATTGTTGTTTCGGAGTTCAACCCTGAGTTTTCGCTTTTTTTTGGGAACAACCCTAAACATCGACGAGCTAACCTCAGCTTAAGTACAAAAAAGTATCATATGACTTAAGACTACAACCATACTTTTGTGCATTAATACTCTGCAGTATTAAAAGGGACCTACTGTTTACTGCTCGCCATACTAAAGTTCCATTTTTTCATGACATGATTTATTCTTGGAGGATTTGTCATATCTCTGCAAGAGGAAGAATCAGTGATTTAATTGTGGAACCTTGACACACTAACTTCTAATAAAGATCTTAAATAAAAGTACAAATATTTCTTCTTCAGCCGCACTTGACGAATGTGGAATGATTCATTCGGGTCAATACCCCTTTTACTTCAGTATCTTTTTCAAACCTGAACTAGTTCACCTACCACCGTTCAATTCCCAGTTTCTTTTCAGCTTATACTAACTGTCCATGGTGCCGTATTAGCCTAGAAAAGGTAGGGAATGATTCGACCGACATCTTGAATCCGACGTTCGCTGGGATTTCGAATGGTCAAGGTCTAATCGTTTCTGTTCCAAAACTCACCTCAACGATAGTGAAACCAATTCTGTTTTACTCCTAATCCGTTCCGAAACATACAATTTTGTGTGCTTTTGTTCCAAAATACAAAAACGCAGTATAAGTTCTCGTTGGGGTAGTGAATTTTTCTTTTAGTCCAGCTCTGTGGAGCAGCAGCGTGGGAGCTGTCTCAAACAGATTAAGCTGCTTCGAGAAAATGTTTCTTTGATTATTCGGTCTTGAAGATTGAACCACGAAATTGAAAAACAAAAACTGAAAATACTACGGCTTACATGGCTGAGGCTGGAGCGTAAGGGCAAATATGAAACAGGCCGCCCAGTCCCCAATTCAAATTCTGAAGAGCAACGTAGCAGATGACATCGATGGTTTGGAAGACGACTTGAACCAACTTGGTAGAGGGAACTGACTATGACTGGACTGGTTTTAGGGTTAGTTAATTAAGCCGAAATCTACAAGGACTGTAAGCGCCGACGCCGCGCCGTCTTGATAAAGTTATCTTTTAGTTGGGTAAATGTTTCATGATCGATCTGACCCATCCATTTCAAATGCAGAGGCAGCCCGTTTAATTTTGTCCAGTTTATTTTTTTTTCTTCACAAATAGGAGTCTATCTTTCCAAAAACAAACTGGCATTTCACACTGATTAAGAAGATTGCTAGCAACGGCTCCACGAGTCACCAATGATTTTTCAGCAATTCATTAGAATGTCAAAGCTTCTGTAAGGCTTAATCTGACAGCTGTAATTGTTCAAGCTTAAAATACTCTTCTTGCAGTGGACTTGGACAAACAACATCCCAAACCTATTGATGATGGGTTGCAATATAAACGAAATCGTCTCCCTCTACCCACCTAAGCACTTAAACACAAATCTAATTAACAGTGAACAATAAAACAATAAAAACAAATTTAAATTAATTAAGATCCATCCCAAAATCGTCAAACCCTCTGTTAGCTACCCCCAAACTAACAAAAGGGACTTTCAAAGACAAAAAAGCCAAAACGAAAACAGAATAAAGACCCATTAACTTTCAATCCATTTAATAGAAAATAGCATGAAACTCTTCACATTCAAATCTGGGCTGTAATCAAATCGAAAACGGTTTGGCATTAACGTTGATTTTATAGTGCCGTTCCCGTTTTCATCTCCCTTCTCCCTCAACCCAATTGAATCAACCCCAATACCCAACTAGAGGGCCAAAAAGGAGCAGAAAATAGAAAAACAAAATTCAAGGACATATCAGTTAAAATCAAATGTTTCTTTTTTGTTTGTTCTTTACTTTTGGTCATTGCGTGTGAACTTTAAACAGGAACAAGTGTTCGTTAAAATCATCAAAAGTCTCTTCCTCATGCCTCGAACCTCGGAACTGGTGGATCCCCAACCAACCAAAAAATCCGCTTTGGCCAACTTAAGACAAACAAAATAGAAAAGAAGAACTTTTATTTTTTATTTTTTTGTTTAATCTTCTTTTGTCCATTTTTAGTATAGTTTTCCTGCAAAAAAATGTAGGTCCTTGTTACGTCGAGTCAGTAGAATTCTTATTAGAGCATCCCGATATCCTTCTTTTATTTCTTCACTCCAAGCTTTTGTTGATTCCTTCTGTTCATATTACCTATTGATTCTTTTTAAGTGATTTGCAATAATTTAAAGTTGAAACAAAGGACGACGAGAACAAAAATATCGTTCAGCAAAAAAATAAAAGTTAAAAAAAACTTCAAAACGAAGCAAAAATACAGTGGAAACTGTAAAGATAAAAACAAACTTGAAATTAAATTAATTCCATTCAAGCAGTCAATTATGTGATGTCCTTTCTCGATCTCCTTCTTCCTTTTTGTGACTTTATACAAAAGTTAAAAAAAAAAAAGATACAACATGATATGATGGTGAAGAACCCATGACTGCAAATAAGGACGAAAAGAAGAACAGTGGTGTAATGAGCAGACAAAATGATGGCCTAAAATCAATGAACTTTTAACGAACATTGAACTTAATTGGACGAACAAATTATAGTCGAATGGAATGGAACGGGACTGTTCTAGACTTTTGAATATGGAGTTTTGTTTTCGACGAAACAAAAAAAAAAAAAAAAAAACAAGCCATGAACAATGTTTTTTTTTAACGAGATTGCTTGATTTTATTTCAGCTGAAGATGGAATTTTTTAGCTGAGTGGTATCTTAAGGAAAAAGAAAGGATGTGGAATTTAGATAATTGTCAATGCTTTTTTTCATGTCATGTGCTTTCCGAACTGAGCATTCCAGCAAGAAACAAAGGATATGGTCTTTTTTGATTTTCTTGGAAGTTTTTTTCGTTTTTAAATTGAGAAGGAGCTGAATTCGTTGCTAAAAGTAAAGGGTCCTTTGAGAGCAATAGTCCTCGAATTGTTTTTGGAAACAGTCCTAACCAATTTTCGGAATTTTTTTAACCAAACATTCTGAGTTCCACAATTCCAAGTCGTTCTTTGACCCTGTTTTCGGGGAACAAAAATATCTTGCTAATTGGAGAACAGGTCATCCAGCACTTCTGAGGAGTAATGAAGGTTTAATTTCGGCACTGAACCACTCAAAATTCGGAGTAAAAACTGAGCGGAATAAACAAATACGCGAAACTCCTGATATCTGGTATTGTATTGTTCGGAGAAATATCGAGTCAGGTCCAGGTGCTGATGTAACCAATACCATCTTAATTAAAATGGCAGAATATGTATATGTACCATGAAGCAAGCGAATCAGAATAGTAAGTTCCTTCGCCAAATATCATTCAAAACAATCTTCTGCTTGTGGATGAACAATGAAATCTTGCTTAAGTAAGTTTACCGGCTATCAGAGGTTGAGAAGTACCCTCTGTGTGGCGTAGTGGTTAGTGTGTCGGACTGCCACGCCGAAGGTTCTAGGTTCGATTTCTGACTCCACCTAAGTTCTTTTCCGGGGTATTACCTCTTGCGAGGAAGTGACAATTCTACCAAGAGTAAATAATGTCGTGGAAAGTGCTTCTCTGTTAGCCGTTCATAGTCCCTTACATTCCTGCAAAACATCAACGCACACACAGGCTGCGACCCCGCTTGGAGATCTTGTGCCAATTATTTATTTATGTTTTAAATATCAGAGTTCAGTCGAAGAAATAGGTGAGAAAGTCAAATATGTTGGTGAGTTTCAAAAGCCCGTTAGGAATTTCTGGAAACCATAGTTCAATTAAACGGATTGTGGAATGCAACAGTAGAGCCTCATTTGCCTCATTATGTTTTTTTTTAGCCTTTCAATTTTGCTCAGAGGTGAGGAACAGCAATCATTCTTTACTGTTGACTAGTTCATTATTCCAGAAGCCTAAAATTTCTAATTTACAGAGAGCAATGCGTTTTAGAGAACGGTTCTCTCTCAAAAGAACATCAGTGAAGAGACCAGTCGAAGAATCACTCTTTCCAATCACTGGTTGTTCGGGTTTAGAAGGCATTTAGTTGCAAATCCCTCTCTCAAAGGACCAAGGAGACACTATTCAAGATACTAATCATTCCAGTCCTGCTGTATAGGGAAAAAGCGTGAACCCTGACACAATCGGATGAATACAGGCTAGTGTGCTCAGAGAGAAAGATTCTTCGGGTGATATTCGGTCCTGAATGTATCAAAGAGAAAGATTCAATGGCGAACTGTGCGGGTTATACAGCGACATTGACCTGGTAAAGAAGCTGAAAATACAGATGCTAATGGATGAAAACGCACCAGCCCGACGAGTCTTTAATTTCGATCCGGAGGGCCGACGCAGTTCTGGAAGACCTCATCTAAAATGGCGCGATCAAGTGGAGAACCACCAACTTGGTGTGCGAAACTGGAGGCCACTGACTAGGAACCGGCCTAGCTGGCGATAATTGTTGGTTGAGGCTGTGGTCCACAATGGACTGTCCGCGCCACCTTAAGTAAGTAAATAATGTGGTTCAGAATTTTTCAAACTGAAAAGACACCACAAATAAGTGCTTCAAATTTTCGAATCCACTGAACGAACAGTGCGTCTAGATCCGATCAATAATGTTTTAGAGCAACAAATGATGATGAGAATATCAACCGCACCGAAAACAGAACATGCGCGAAATGGTTTAAAAACTTCGCTCCTTTTGATTGTCGAAAAACCTCCGTTGAGCTGAAAGATTTTGTGGGTCCAGTGTTGTATGATCTAACATTAACGGCAGCCAATATTATACTTCCACATGACGAGAGAAGGAAGAAAGATTCAAGAAGTAAAAGGATCCGAAATTCCCTATAAAAATAACTAGGCAAGATAAATTCATAAACATTGTCGGCATTGTTTTAAGCATTTGGGCAGTCAATTAGAAATAGACGAACAAAAATAGTCCCAAAACTACAGCCCTGCGGCACCTTATCAACATCAGATTTCTGGATACATGGAGAACTTGACAAGCTCTAACTTTTTGCCTGCGATGATTTCGACACATTTTTAAAAAGAATTTAATAATTTGACTTTGCAATAACCTTCGAAAAAAAGGGAGTCCCTTAAAAGGAGATTTAGAAAACAAATTTGAAAGACTACCTATGCAAGCTACCAAAGGAAAAACCAAGAACTATCGGAAAACCACCAAGAAACTACACGAACTTCGATGTTTTGTTTTAGGAAAGGCAACTGCAACACAAAGATTTATTCCATTGAATTTCCCAAGTCATTCAAGTGGGAGTTCGCAAGAAGTGAAAATTCTGAATTTAAAAACGTGACGAAGCAGATGATCCTTTCGAAGAACTTTGTGCTTAAAACTGTAGGCGGTTCGTCCGAAAAACGAGAGACCATGTTAATTGGGGTTAATTTATTTAAAGAAACATAAATGCAAACCACATTCTTTAACGAAATGATGAGCATGGGCGGCTTAATTGGTACTGTCATATTAAAAAGCTTCATTCTGAGAACCCTGTTGCAAGGACAATAAATCACAATATTTTATCATATTTATGGAAAGAGTGGGCGGTCTTTAAATTCCTCGGAAAAAACTATGTAACCCACACAAGGTTTCACACATACAAAAGTCTGCTTACGATTCTTTGAGGCAGACCCGGGGAGAGGGGGAAGGAATAAAGAAAGTTTTTGGATTTCTCTTGCACCAAATAAAATTAAGGTTGAAAACGACGCTATAAATGTTATCCAAACATCAACTCAAAAAATTAAATCCTTTAACTTTGAATTTTATGGTAAACACCATGTTTTTGTTTATTTTTTTAATTTTTATTCATAATTAAATTTTTATTTCTAATAACTGTGAGTGTGAATGTGAGTAAGAATAGGTATTTCTATTTTTCCACGAGTTCTGTTGTAACACCAAAATTTCAAAAATTCAAAAATACAAAATGTAGGAACGTTATTTTTAATCAAAATTTCTCTTCAAAATGAAATTTTGTTGTTTTTAACAGTACCTACGTATTAAAATGTTAGAACTGAGTAATACTCATACAAACACACATGGGAACAAAATAAAAATACATAAACACTTTCCACAAACGCAAAATATATTTGGAAATAAAAATACCGAAAATTGCCATTTTACAACGCCCATCAAGAGTGCGTCGAGTGAAATTACACAAAGAAACAAAAGTGAAATCCCCAAATGGTGATATTAAATATCTGTCAGTTTAATATATCTATGAAAATTAAACCACTACACCAACCCGCCTGACACCCATACACAATTACATACAAAAACAGATACAAAAGATGGGGTAAAGGAGAATACAAGGCAAAAAATCCTTATAATAAGGATAAATTTACAACACAACATCACAACACGGTTCGTAGGTAAGGTCTTATATTTTGCATGTGAAACGGCATTCTATAAGTTATGAAGCAGGAGGAGTCTGGGCTGGTCTTAGCTGGAGTGTACCCCATTGGGAAAAACTGGAAAAAGGAAGAGATGAGATCCTGGGATTGTTACATCTGCTTTTAGGTACACTAAGGTATAACACTCCTACCTAGAGGAACGGTGGGTTTTTTTCATTTAGTTCTTTGCTCAAAAAAAGGTGTTAAGGGTTATGAGTCTGTTCAGTGAACTTAGAAATTACAAAATGAAGAACAAAAAAATTATTCCCAGTAAAAGAAAGGATACAAATGAGTCAATAAGAAAGGAAAATCCTCCACAACTGAGCAAAAAAAAAAAAAAAAAAAAAAAACAAGAAAAGAAATGGAAACCCATTAACAGTTATTTTTCTTCAATTTTTCACTTTTTGTTCTTAGAATTTCTTTTTTTTTTTATTAAAAACTTTGCTGCTTCATTATCATTTTTCAGTTTTACAATAAAACGATGCGATTCTCTAAGAAACAAGAAAATTTTGTATAATTAAGTCAAAGGTAGTTGGATAAAGGAAGTTAGCGTTATGTCTTTGGAAAGTGATGATACCCGTACAAAATGGCAGAAATTAATTTGTTCAAGTTCGTTTTGTTCGTTGATAAAGTTTTCTGCTTCAGTAGCAAGGTTCTTCAAAGTTTGAATTTGTAATTCTTCTGTTTCAGATGATGGCAATTTTTTTCCAATTATATGGTCGATTTTTTTTTTATCAATAATTTTGTACTTTGTTCTTCTCCATTTCTTTCGTTGTTTCAGTAGCAAATCGAAGGACTTACGTTTTTCTTGGAAACCCAACAAATCATTGTTTTTTATAAATGATAGGTACTTCAAATCGCTAGAACTTTTGTTTAAGGTCCTTAAAAAAGCTTAAGGTTCATAGAGAAATAAAATCAAGTGGTTAAGATCCCTGTCGGTTCTGCAAACAAATCGATAAAGTCTTAAATCGTTTCAATTGAAGAACAGGTGGTAGCCTCTGCTTGGTCGAAAACATAAGCTTTCTAAGAACACCAAAATACCCAGTGTATTCAATATGGTTACAAATTTACCTGAGAGGAGTTTTTTGTTCTCAGAAAATGAAAGAAGTAAAGCTCTGAATTGAAGCCAAAAACATGATTTATCTACGTCGTCAGCGTGGAAAAATGAGAAAAACTTGAGCGAAATAAATCAAAAGAAAGCTACGGTTGATAATCGCTTTGAGGTAGCACAATTCTTCGAAAAGCAGTTTAGTTTAAGGGTTGTTGAGTTGTTTTATTTACAGATTCTTAATATTTAGTATTATTAAAATTCTTAATAATTCAATGTATAGTCTAAATCTATTTTGACCCTGAGACTGCAGGGTCTATTAAATTCTCGGCTGAGATAGCAGCGGACACCAAATTATCGGCTGAGATAGCAGCGAACACTAAATTCTCGGCTGAGATAGCAGCGGACACTAAATTATCGGCTGAGATAGCAGCAGACACTAAACTCTCGACTGGGAGCCCAATTGAACTCTGGGTTCTAATTCTAAGCTTATCAAAATATTAGAGTTCTACACTGTACACTAGATTGGTAATCGGTCATGGGCGGTAACCGACTTGATGAACTGAATCAAACTGGCTGTCTTATGAAAATGTTGGATGCAAGATAGTGGTAATTACAAAACAAACAACAAAAATTTATTGGAAAATTCCACTCCATGCAATCGCAAGTAATTGTTGCTGAAATTAGTTGTTGTTTGTATTACTTGAATATGGTGTGAAACTGGTTTGACTGGTATGGGCATAATATGCTTAGGTCGGTGAGGAGCGAAATGCTCTGTGGAGATGATTGCTTGTGTGCAATGGAATATTGCAACGGTAAAAATTGCTATATACCAATATATACAGTCAAGGAGGAGTAAAATCCTCTATGTGTGGTGGTCGGACGGAAGTGCTTTCTTTGCAATTAAGGAATGTGGCAGTAGGGGCGTTTCATTACAGTGTCGTTTTTTTGATGAT
This sequence comes from Platycheirus albimanus, assembly GCA_916050605.2. Classification (NCBI taxonomy): domain Eukaryota; kingdom Metazoa; phylum Arthropoda; class Insecta; order Diptera; family Syrphidae; genus Platycheirus; species Platycheirus albimanus. Next base: position 12,788,096 of record OU696698.1, on the reverse strand, counting down.
GATGGTAGAAATACTTGGGGGTTGTTAAACAAAAAAAATAACTGCAATGGCTTCAAAATAGTGAGGCAGTACCGAAATATTTCAGCAAATTGTTCTCTTCTAGATATTTGACGACGTCATTCTCTAATGTGGTATGATGTCGATGTGATATTTCCAGAAACCCGTGGTGTATGGGTTATTGTATCAGATGGCCACGCTGTAGGTTTTTAGGTTCAATCACTGACTGAACCACTAGTTGGACAAGTTTTCATTTTGAGGGAGCTGTCTCTTGCTAGAAAGTGACAAGCCTTGTTATGAAAAAAATTTGTTTCTGATAGCCTTTGATAGAGCAAGCCACTTTCTCGGCCCGATTGAGGTTGTAACGAACTTAATTTTTTAAGAATTCTTCAATGTTCCTTGATTTTTAGAAAAAAATTCGATTCAATTGAAATGGAAATGCGACTGAGCATCGGTTTAGAAAGTCAGAATATCAGATTGCAGGAAACTGAGCCGATAGCCAAAAAAAAGCATTAAGCTGTCAGGGTCGGAATTTTTTGAGCTTACTGCCATTGAAGTTTGACATCTGAAGAAAAGGCTTCGAATCTGAAGTACTATTTCAATTCAAACAATTGAAAATGACATATTTCAAAAGTAGGTGACAGAAAAACAGAAAAAATGGGGGTTCAACATCGCCAGCGTGGGACAAACAATAATAATGTTTGTGATTAGATCTGAACTTGAATCTATGCGATATTTTGAGCAATTATATTTATCAATTGAAATTCAAGAAGAAGATAATTGTTCTGTCAGTCCTAGTTGGTTTTATCATCGTACCATATTGTTTTCTTTGGGGATTTTTTTTCAACTAGTGTCTCAGCATGAGAAATTGACATCGTATTGACAAAGTATGGATCCAGAATTAATGACAAAATTAAGTCCTAGAACTGATTTAGGGTTTTAAAACATAGTATTTATCGCTATGTCCTTGTGAATTACGTATAGCCACCACTAAATGAATTTGAAAGCAAATATTAATTTCCTAACCACAAAGTCCAATAACGAAATTCTTGGTATTAAATAATTAAATTTATATCTTAATTAAATCGTCCCTGTCTTATCCCACTAACATACATTGTTCTTCAACAAGTTCAGTTCCTGATGAAGACAAACATAATTTAAATCAATTTCAACTTGTCCAATATCCAAGATGAAGAGAAAGAAACGAAAAAAAAAATAACTTTCCTAAAATTCATCTCAACAACAGAATTTGTGAGGTCTCAAGGAAACTTTGTCGTTTCCTTGACATGTTTTGATGTTGCTTCACCACACCTACTCACTTTTCACTTCTGATTCTGATAGATTAACAACTATGCTTCTATTATCATGTTAGACAGCCACTCACGAAAATCAAAAAGTATCCTTAAAGAAACAAAAAAAGAAAAACACAAAAACCAAAACTTCTATTAACATCCATTTGCAATTACAGACATTTCAATTCAACTTCTCTTCCCAAGAAACCAGCCAACCAATATTACAACACCAATACTAGCAACAACAGAGACTTACTTAACTTTCATTGAAATAATGTATATAAATATCCTTCTTCTAAGGATGAATTAAATCCAACAAAATTGAACTTTAACATTTATAAGCAAGACATTTCTTCGAACTTCCTTTTTTTTGGACTTCATCTTAGCGACGATGGACAGACGACGGCAACGAAGACTTCTCTGTTTCGTTTCGTTCCGTTTCAAATGCGAACACCTGATGCACAAAAAGAATAAACGAAACATTAACCGAATATCTTTTAATTTCTTTTCGTCCTTTTTGAGTTAGAACAAAGCAAAGTATTGTAAGAAGCAACAAAAAAAAATCTATGCCAAAACTCGCAAAGTATTGGAGGAAGGAGAAGAAGAAAGTTTTTTGTTCGTCAAACTCTCAACTACTGAACAGTTATTAGCTCGTATGCCCCTAAAACTTTTCTTAAGTTAAGGAGTCGAAGAGAAGTTGTGACGACACGAAGTAATACAAGGAACAAAGCGAACACATCTGTGTTCACATCAATGTTCATTTCGAAAGACGATTGAATCCAAGATGCTTGGTGCTTGGTTTGGAAAGTAATTTAGGAAGAGGGAGGTGCTTAACATTATTTCGCAACACATCCTTGATGGCGAGCGGTGTTTTATTTGCGTTTAATATTGATTTCACTTTCTCAGCTTAAACTTGTGGGTTTAGCATGCTTTTGGGTTTTCGTCAATTTTTATCTAAATGATTTTTCGATAGCGTTTCGCTAAGTATAGTGATTTCGTCAAAAACAAAAATTGTTTCGAACGTAGATTTAAGGGCTCCAAGTATTTAATATCAGTTAGGATGCCTAGCTGTAAGGCAGTAACGTTGAAGAGACACTGAATTGTTTGATTTTTAAGATGGGGTCGTTTTCGAATTCTGACTTGTTTCTCAATTACTGTAGTTAAATCCACTATTGAATGACTGTACAACGCTTTTCATTCTGCAGCAGAGGAAAAGTTTAACAGAAATGCTCAGATCAGCTGTTGCTTTCTAGCTCGTTTCTAAAAATATTTATCGAATTTGATATTCCTGAATTTTCCTGGTGGCTTCTGATGGAATGATTTCTAGGTCGTGAAAAAGCAATTTACTTTTTGAATTTGAATTTTAAGAAACGGGAAGTTCGGAAGTTGATGCATCATATGGTTTATTTTTTTCGAAGAATCACAATTACGATGGACAAAAATTCGAAACACAACAAGAGCTTGGCAGTCTCTAGGTCAACATCTCATCAACCAAATTTTAAAGTTCAATTGGTGACAGGCATTCTCAGACCACCAAAATTTTTATTTAGAACGTCTTCTATAAACCTGCAACAATACAGCGACTAACGTGCAACTTCGCCAAATTTAAGCCAAAAATTCGGAAACCACTGCTTCGACTGTTGTCTGAGACCCACGCTGCTAACATAGAAGCTTAATTTTCTCCTCATTCTTTCGAATCAATTGTTTCAGCCTACGGAAGCACTTGGACACAGCAACAACAAGCTCTACACGAGCACCAAGGATTTCTGGAAATGGACCTTGTCGTAAACGGGATTCGCTTGTTGTTCGGTCTGGCCGCTACGAAAGGCATTCTACAGTGAAATTAACCTCTTCCACTAGATGACTTGTCCACGTGAATGCTATTGCCAACAAAGCAAAAGCTGGCACATTGCTCAGATTCTAAGGACCCTGGTACACATGTTTAAAAGGACCATAGGGCACTTCCAAAGCTGACATGGAAAACAAAATAAACGTCGGTTTTTCATCGAATTAGGACTTCGGTAGAGTTAAAGGAGTCCCCAATACATTGTAAAAATTAGCTTCAAAGGTTTTTTGAGTAATTAAGCAGAGCTGCCATGCTTCGTTCTGGTGAATAGGCAGCTTTTGAATTGTCCCATGTTGATCGTAATCTTTGGTCATGGTCAGTATGGTTTGGCGTTCGATTGATTTCGAGACCGACATGTGCCTCAATAAATTGGTTCTTTGGTTTAACTTCACTCTATTCTTGAGAAATTGTACCCCATGTATCGAATTGATTTACATGTATTAACAAATTCTTCTCATCCCATCCCTGATACAAATTACGAAGGAAGGATCAAGTTTATCAGCCGAACATTGTTGGTCCTTTTTTCTTGTGTTGTATTTAAACCGCAAAGCCAATGTTACACTTTACAAAGAATTCCTTCTGTAACCTTCGATAAGGGCTAATATACCCTCAAATAATATCCATACAAGTCCTTTCGGAGAATCCTAATGCCCTTAGAAATTAACCTTATCATCATCGATGTCTTCATCTACTACAACTATCTGAAGCATATACCCCACACGGATATCCTTGTTCATCGGCCTTGCTTCGTATCTTTATGTATGCATATTAGGACATGTTGCCAATACTTAATGAGAACATGTTCTCGAAGGAGTAAGAATTTTCCCCAAAAAGACACAAAAAAAACTTTCACCAACTAACCAACCCAACAGCCAACAACCACTTGAAAAAAGGAAGACTTTGGTCTTTCATATAAATTTTGTGTGGTGCTACACTGCATGCACAGGCACACTATATAGTCATCATAAGCCCAAGATGAAGAAAAGTGCACTTGTGTCCTTAACTTTGAATCGATATATTATGTTATACTTCTGTTTCGCTTCAGATGACGTATATAGGGAAAAAGGAGAAAACTTAAACTTCCCTGGAGCCACACACATCAAGGCAGGGAAGAGAGGATGTACCACACAGCTATACTACACCCCGGGGGTTTTCCAAAATATGCATATTCAATGGTAAGAGTATTGAATTGAAAGATTTTTCCTATACAACACACAGAGAGATAGTTTTTGATCCTTTTTTTTTCTACTTTATTTTTGGGTGGGAAGAAATTCACATTGTATTGTATAGGGACACACTGAAAACCGATAAATAATTTTTTGGTTTTGAGTTTCTTTTTTTTTGTAGTGTTGGTTTTCAAAGAGAATATGGCTTACTGCTGTGTCCTGTGCTGGGACCTGTATCTCCTTTTTGTTTAGTCAATGCGGTGCGGGTTTGGCAAAAAGTTTTTAGTTTTTAGATGTTTTGAAATTGATTTTTTTTTTCAGGGGACAAAATATCTATCTCTGAAGAAGAAGGACACAGAACCATTGTAAAAGTTCAATAAGAAAGAAGATACACAATTTTAAAGTTTTTATTAGTTCAGCTTGGGCGGGCGGTCGACATGTCCTTGGATAGTTTTTTTTTTTTTTTTCTAAACTTGTTTACTTTTTGTTTGTTGTTTTCGAGGATATGTTTGAGGAATATGTGTATTTTTGTTTTTTGGACGTGTGTCCTTAGACTAAGTTGGCTAGTGAGTGGACAGGACATGTCGTTATCTTGTTACCTATGAATATACTTAACCGGAACACTATTTGATTGTATGCGAGTTGTTTTAAGTGTTTATTTGGACGAAATAAAGTGGTAAAGTTTACTGGATTATTTGGCTTTTTTTTTTTTTTGTTTTTTTAAGGAGGACAAGTTGGTAGATTTGTGGACATGTTTTGAAATTTTATTGCAAGTTTTGATTTCGGGGTGTTCTTGAGATGCAATTTATTGAATCTGATGAGCTGGAGAACGATTTTTCAAACAACTAAGATGTTCACAAAAAACCTTTGTGGGCGTATTGGCAGGAAAAATTTTCTTTGGAATTGAATACTTGGTGTGTTGAAAGTTCATTTCAATCAGTTTTGGAAACAAACATGGTTGATAGTCTCTAAAAAATTTCAACGGAATTTTTGGCAGATTTTTGATTCTCAAAATTCAAAAAAAATTTAAAACTCTAAGTCAAGCACTCAATACTTGATGGTTCTAGGACTTTTAGTTTTTAAGACATTCAAAGCCTAGTTTTTACAGAAAATTCTGTAGATTGAAGAGAGGTTCAATGTTCGAAATGGAGACTGTATTTATTGCAGTAATCTATTTTTTTTTTAAATTAAAGTCTTTCATGCGTCTGTTGGAACTCGCTGGAAAAAAAATGCACGACTGGGTCGCACGAACTTTCTCTAATGTGTGACAGTGGTCTAGGGGCTTGAGATTTTGATAAAAAGAAATTTTTCAAAATTCAATTCCTAAACTAATTTGAGCTGTAAAATTTATAAAAATGTGTGGAGCAGTTTTTGAAAAAAAAAGGTTTTTTTTGAAAAAAATTTTGGAAATATTTTTCAAAAAAAACTTCAAAAACGCCAGTTCAAAGGCATTCAGCAAATACATTTATTTATGATATTTGAAAAAACAAAATTCAATGAGGCAGTTTTCAAAATATTAACGTTTTTTTAAATTTTCTTAAAAAAATGCTTTTAAAAATACAAAAAAATATTTTTTTCAAAAATATTGGTATGCAGTATAAATTGAGCTACCTACACATATACAATACATGTGTGAATTTCCAAAAGTATCGGTTGAGCCGTTTTCGAGATAGGCGAAAGCAAATAAAACGGTCCTACGCAAATTACCGTTTTTAGACATTAAAAAAAAAAAAAATTGGACGTATCTAAAAAGCTACACTGATTTTTTTGAAATCAAAAACGTTAGAGCTGTTTTTGAGAAAAATAAGGTTTAACGTAACAGTTATATGGCAGGTACCGTAATTTTTTTGACTAAACAAAAATTTCCTTGTCTAAGCCCAATTCCAATGGTCACTGCAGCAGTTGTTCGTTCATAAATGTTTCCAAACTTTATCGCAATTCCTCTATTACAAAACTTCAATAATTTTTATTTGGATAGGGGGCCGGATCATGAAGATGACCACACTTGAGATTGAGACGAAGGTTATAAAAGTTATGGAGAGATAAAGGTGATGGAGGGTTAGAAAATTCATTGAACCACTATTTCGCCCAACCAAGCCTTGAGCTAGATTTAAGCATAATTTTTTAGATGGTGTCATGAAGTTGCAACATATTATGCTGAGGTCGCTAATTAAATCCACGGCTAATATCTGTTGAAGAAGAAAGAGACGGAAAGAGACGGAAAGATTGTACGCGTTTAGTTTACGTAAAAAAAGGATTGATTGGCTTTTGGTAACATTAAGCGATAAGCTAAGAACCAGACTGAAAAACGGTCGGGAACAAGTTGAATACGAGGATAATCGTGTGTCGAAGATATTGTCTTTTAGAACTTAGTATCAAGAGCGGCCCTACGTCCTAGCTCCCAAATCGACTAACTCCCACGAGACAAAATGAACTAAGTCCCACCAAATTTTGTAGTGGGATTTAGTTCATAATTTTGGGAGAAAATTCAGTTGGGACATAGTTCATTACGAACTTATTCCCAATGAACTAGGCCCAACCCATCAACCAGTAGTTCATATTATGCACCAAGAAGAAGTAGCGCTGTTTTCGTGCTGGATGTTTGAAGGTAAAAAAAGAAAAACCTGTAAGAAATTTAATTTTTAAAAAAGAATTGAAACTTAAGTAACCTAACAGAGTGACGAATAAAATAAAATTCGTGCAGTGTTTGGAAAATTATTTTGGTAAAAAATCGCATACTAAACAATTTAAAGGGAACAAAAATTATATGAACAAAACACAACACGAATTTTATTTTATTCGTCACTCTGTTAGGTTACTTAAGTTTCAATTTTTTACTTTGTTAAAAATTCCATTAAAAATTTTATACTTTTTTCATTCCAAAGCATTAATTTTTGTTTTACTTTCTAACAATTGGGAGTTAGTTCATTTGGGAAAAACCAACAATACTTAACTCTTATTATTTAATTCATATTTATGGGACTAAGTTAATTCTACATTTGGGACATAGTTCCTTAAAAATATGGGAGTTAGTTCACATGAACCAAGTCCCATATTCGGGGGGAATTGGTTCATTGGGAGTTAGTCGATTTGGGAGCTAGGACGTAGGGCCATCAAGAGCGTAGAGTGAATATTTTATGAGCATTTCATTGTCGTAAATAGTACGAATAAAAAAGAGAGGACCTAAGTGGCTGCCTTGTGGTACCCCGAATGCAGCTAAAAATCGACAGAGAAGAGACCGAATTCGCAAAGAACACGATAATAACGGGTTTTTAGTGGTTTTGTTTAGATTTTCATCTATGAATTCAGCATTGATATGAATCTGTAGCTACCACAGGCTCAACTGTCATGTTTTTTCAAGATAGTCAAATAAAAACCTCTTGTAAACAGCTTGGGATACGTGCAATTACATAATGCTCTCGTGAGGTTTGTTGCTTACTTTGTAATACTTTCAAAGTACTGTATTTGCTCCTTCAGACATGCTGTTTTGTAGCTCTTTCAACACTGTTTGGAGATCTCGTTTTGTTTATTCAAAAAACTGACATTCTTAAGCAATCAAAAATATTTTACTGGGTCACCGATATCAACTCTAGAACTGGGTTTGTTTATAAAATAAAAACCTGAAATTTTCTAATAAAAGATTTTTTAGAACTCACAAATACAAATCTCCAAATGTTTTGCTTAGATTTTCCAAACCCATATGTTTGCTGTTTTTTAAAACCACTCTTTCATAACCTATTTTTATTCAACCAACGCCAACGCTTAAAGTTAAGTAAACTTACAACATAAAGAAGACCAAAGCACGACTTTTATGAAATCTTTTGAAAAACTTCAAAACATCCAACCCTGCTGCACGATATCTTCATAAATAATATTTAAAAGTGTATCTCTGCTTAAGTTCAATTCAAGAGGAACTTTCTCTTTTATAAAGTCTCAAATCTTTCAACTTGGTTCGCTCGAAAATTTTCAAACTAAACCACATATTCACATCTCTTGAATTCAAAAGTTCACATTCTAAAAACCAATATTGTAACCAATATAAACTTTGATCACTTGTAACCCAAACCGTTGTTGTAGAGAAGGAGAGGGGGGGTTCTTCTTAAGAAACTTTCCAGTTTTCCATACAATAAAGGGAAATTCTTCTTCTTCAAAAACAGTTAGTTTTTTGTTTTGCTTTTTGAACTTTCAATGATATTGAAATTGGTTTTTATTTTCATTCTTTGATGTTGTTAGGAATTTTTTTTTTTTTACTGTTTTTCAAAAACACCCGTACCTGACCTATTAGATTGTTAGATATTTGAAAAACTCTTTTGTTTCTACAAACGTGTGCTTATTTTGCTTTCGTTTTTCATATCTGTTGTTTGAAAAACGAAACCCATATTTACCCGTACCTGACCTATTAGATCAGTTGTGAAAATGAAATTATTCCAACAAACGTGAACATATATTTCTAGGAAAAAAAAAAAAAAACTAGGTTAGAACGGCGAAGTTCGCAGTAATAAAGTTTTATGGAGGGTTTCTCCTGCATTCGATTCGGACGTATGGGTAAGGACTTTATGCGGCAAAAAGTCCTTAAGGCTTCCACCTTCCAATTGAATGTTTCCACGTATAGAGTATGCCGACAAGAACATGTGTGGAACACCCATTACCCCATCACCAACCCACCCACTCGCTGCTGTTTCTATTCTTGGATATTTTCATCTACGCATGTGTTCCGGGTTTTCACATGATGTGGTTGATCGGGTGCGGGTGCGGGTTCGGGTTCGGGATGCTGCAGCAGCAACAGCAGCAGAAGCGGCAGAAGAAATTACTAAAAGCCATCGTATCGCAATAACGGTGTTTATTTTGGAAGAAGAAAATAGTTATGCGTTCCAGTTTTGCGTTTGCTTGTTTGAAAATGATTGCTGCGCCATGCAATCGCCGCCATATTGCCAGCGGCATGCAGAGCGTTTAGATTGAAAGTTTGTAAACAAAATGCATTCGGCAGCATCTGGTCTTTAGGCGTTTTTAAAGACGTCTCGCTATGCTGCGATGTGCTCCTCTGTTGCGTGTTTTTTTTTTTTTTTTTTTTTGAGAAGTCGTATAGGAACCCTCCTATCCTCGGATCCTTCACTTCCCGTCACATTGAAAACTCACACATATTTTGTTTCGAAAATGATATTTTGAAAAGCCTTCGCTAATTGATTGATATCCCTTGTGCTCTGCTTCTCATATGGAATGGAATGGATGGCATAGGGGATAGGAGGGTTCTTGGGTAAACATAAATGCAGTTGCATCATCACAAGCGTGTAGTTTACAGTTTTGTTTGTTTATGCATGATGTGATTTATGGACTCCCCTATATTGATCCTTTATGTGTGTGTGTGTGTTATGAAGCGGTCATATAGGTTACTTCCTAGTTCCTAGAAATATGCGCGCACGTGATAACAAAGAACAATATGTGTGTGTGTTCTGAACCAAAGCAAGAAGTTGATTTCAATTTATTGTTTCAGTTTCAGTTTCAGCCAAGAACATGGAGGCAGGCGAACATACACATACACAAATCAGAATGTGAGGAAAAACTTTTTTCATAAGTTTCGGTATTAGTTTTTGGAAAATAATGAAACAAGATGTCGGAGGGAATAGTGAAAGGTGGTTTTTGAAGAATGTTGTGCGGTGTTTATTATTGTTTTTGTAGTTTACTTTTATTTTTCGAAAATGAATTTATTGTTACAAGAGTTTTGTTTGGAATGTGTGCGTTGTGTTCGTGTGTGTGTGTGTGTATGTGTGAGAAGATATGTTGAAAAGTTTGTTTTTGATTCGGTGCGTAAGTTTATAAATTGGTGAGTTCTTTTTTTTTTTTTTTGGTTCATATTTATGGTGAGATTTTATTACATACTTAGTTATAATGTTTGTGTTCTTTTTTGGAGAGCATTAAGACGTGTATAAATATTTACAAGTTAATAATAAATTTGAAGAGTTTTCGGACCTAGTTGAGTGTGTTTTTGGGATTTTCGGGATAGATTAAGACTTTGAAAGTATTAAAGTAAATAGTTTATTTGTTGTTTATTTTATTTTTTGTGGAATTCCAAGAGAAGTTAATATTTAATGATCGACTCTATATGAAAAGAAACAAATATGGTGGCACGAACAGCTCTAGGGAGCCTAGTGATGTATATTTTCAACCATCAATGTGAGAGCACTTCTGCAGTTGAGATAACTTTTTTTTTTTTGACAAGTGCTACTCTTGGAGGTCACTTAAAAAACTCATGTGAAATCAGGGACTAAGCCCAGAAACTTCGGCGTAACATGCCGGGAACTATTTTATTTATTTAGAAAGAAATGAATTTCACATACTTCAAGATTTAAATAAATATCTTACGATTAAGAAGTGTCAGAATTAGATAATATCATCACTAGAAGGGTTGAGTTAAATACTATTTTTGTTGGACCAAGATGGACTCTTATTTTTAGGTCTTCCATCAGCCTTACTGGATGACTCAAATAAATAGGATCATCATCTGCGCAAATGTTTTTGTTGGATGAACTTATGACATGAGGAAGGTCATTAATAAATAGTGAAAACAAAAGTGGACCTAATACAGAGCCCTTTGGGACTCCTCGTTTATATCTTTTTGGTTTATATTTTGTGATTTGTTTGTGAATTGGGTTTCATGTTTTTGTATTTTAAGTTGATGAGTCTTTTTTGGTTATGAACAATACATGAAACCTGAATACAAAACTCTCAAAAGCGTAGTTTTCAAACCTTTCAGCTTACTAGCGAGTCTTTTGCAATTTATTAATGTTTACTTACGTATATTAAAAATTTACTTTCTTAACAAAATAACTTGGTTATGCTTACCTGAAAGAGAAAAGAAAAAATTATGTTAATACATTATTGTTCAGAATTTTTTTTTTAAAATAACTATTTTCTATTTTGCTCGGGTCCTTAAATATTAAATTTTAACGTTCGAAAACAATTTTTTTTTATATCTCATCATATTTTTGTGGCTTAAATTTAAAAATAATGAAATAAAACAGGGGGGGGGGGGTAGTGTCGGGAAGGGGAAAAATTGTCAAAAATGGTGGGTGGTTGTAGCTGGTTTGGGTGGTGAGACAAAAATTGTCAAAACAAATGGGTGTTTCCTTGGTGGCTGTAGGTGCGGGATGGGTGTTTGGTGTTGGGGGGATTTGGTATGATTGGGGGGGAGGGGGGTGAATTGGCAAATATGGTGGGTGGTTGGTTGGCGGTTTTGGTCGTGGGGATGGTTGATTTGATGGGGTGCGATGAAAAAGTTGTCAAAAATGTCGGGTGGTGGCAGGTGGGGTAGGTGGTTGGATTTGGGGATTTGGTGTTGGGAGGGAGCGAGGAAATAATTGTCAAAAATGGTTGGTGGTTGGTTGGTGGGTGTAGGTGTGATGGGTGGTTGGTGGTGTTGGGTGAGTGGCAAGTTGTTGTAGGTGTAATGGGTGGTTGGATTTAGGGGGACGGAATGGTCAAAGATAGTTGTGCTAGGGAGGGGAGGAAAAAATTGTCAAGAATGGTGGGTGAGTATAGCAGGTGGTTGTAGGTAGAGTAGGTGGTTGAATTTGGTGCATGGGGGAATTGTCAAAAATAGTGGGTGGGTGATTGGTGGGGGTTAGGAATGGTGGGCTGTTGGTTGGTGGTTGTATGTGGGTATGTGGTTGGTTGGTGTTTGGGTTAAGGTCACAAAAATAGTGGGTTGTTGGTTGTAGGTGGGGTGGGTGATTGGTAGTGGTTAGGAAGGGGGGATTTAATGTGTGGGGGAGGAGGAAACAATGTTCAAAAATGGTGGACTGTTGGTTGGTGGTTGTATGTGGGGGTGGGAGGTTGGTGTTCAAAGGGTGAAACAAATTTTAAAATGGTGGATGGTTGTAGGTGGGTTGGTGGTTAGAGATACCTATACACATGAAGTGCTTTGTGAACTGGTTATCACGCAAAATTATCGTCCGTAAACCGACTTTACAGACAACCATTTTTTTTTTAAGAAAGTACTTATTTATTCTAAGCACAAAACACATATTTTAGGAAATGAGTTTTTGAAATAATTGCATCTTAATGTAGCTTAGTGCAACTCTAAACATTTTTTTTTCGTGAAGCCAAATCGACTTCTCAACGAATATGGTGTCCAAAATTTACCAAAATAAATACATGATTTCAAGAAGAGGCAAAATTAAATTGCGTTTTTTGAACTGTTAAGATCAATGTGTGTATTATTTGTGCAGAAACATCTTGTGTATGAAAAAAAATTGATTTAAGGTGTGGCTGACGCCCACTTTTCACTAGAAACTATAACAAATGTTGTTTTGCCAATAAACGATATACTTATAAGTCGAAACTTCTAGTCGAAACTAAGAAGTTTCAGGCGTGGCTAACGCCCACCTTTCACGAAAGAACAAAAAACATGGCTTTGAAAATTTAAGGTACCAATATTCACAATTTTAACCATTTTTATTTTTCGTTATTTGAAAAATATATCTCTATATTTTTTTGTGTACATTTATTTCAATACACCCACTTTTAAGGGCGTGATTTTTATAAAATATTTTCATTCGGATAAGATAGTTAAAAGACTACTCGATTCAGCTGAAGTTTTAGTTAATGCTTTAGTTTTTTTTTTAATTTTTAGGACACGCCCACTTTTAAGGGGCGTTTCCGTTAAAAGTCATAATATGCATTTATGTTTTAACGTTTTCTAACTATCGTTCCCAGTTTTGAAGTAAGAAGATGAACATTTCGGTTTGTATTCCTTAGTTACGTAGCAGGTTGTGGTTCAAGAAATGTTAAATACATCCATAATCGCTATTTCCATTCAAAATTTAATTTTAAAAATTCAAGTCATGTCTTGTTTTGTTCAAATCGAGCTGTTAGCTCAAAATTTAATGTCAATAACTTCAAAATAATTGCCTTGGCAATAAAAAGTCTCAACTTTGGGCGTGGCACACGCCTTTTGTGTTGCGCTAGCCACACAAAATTAATTATGTTTTTTTTTTTTCTTTCTCCGAACCCACAAAATTCAAAATTAAATTGAGTTGGGAAAAATCATGTTTCAGATTTCCGACAGGAATAGCACATTCTCAAAAGTAGCCTATATCATAGTCCATCTATCATCCATATTTCATTTAAATTCGTTCAGGGTGTTCAGTTCAGCTTTCAGCGGATCTTTGTGTTAGATCTCAAACGCAACTTGCTGATTTACTTTACTTTATTTTTGCAGTTCGTTTACTCCATTCCTCAAAGGACATCACGAAACGATTCTTTTATGTTTGAAAGAAATCTCGCATCGGGGTTAGTTCTCATCCTTTGTCATTTATTGTGAATTTACCACAACCAACATTTTTAACAAAACAACAACTATATACCGCAATTGACACTCCGACACTTAAAAAGAAGTTAAAGAAATTCAAACGTTTTACTGTGTGTTTGTGTGTTATGGCTTTGTATACACTGCTGCCGGTTGTCGCTATCATCATTTTAAGGTAGTATCTTCTTCCTTGCAGCATTCAGGGTGTTGTGACAAAAAAAAGGACCAAAAAGGATATAACAATTCTTTATAATTTTCTGTTACGATTCTGCCTGCATCTCTTGCTTCGTTCTCTGTGGTTGACCTATATTTCTTTGGCCCGGAATATTGTATCGCTAATGCATTTTAAATGAACCAAGATCTGAGAAAACATTAACATTTTTTTTTGTATATTTATACATGTATGTATATTTATTTCGAATATTATATATAAGCAAAAGGATGTAGTATTTATTTTTTATTTTTTGTTTGTTTCACATACAAGCAGAGCCGAAACCGCAACAGAAACAGAGAATTGTGGCGATGGTGTGGTGTCCTTTGAAAACAAAAATATGACACTTATTGTGATAGTGGGGCGCGGCGGGTGGGCGTTCGCGGCATATTAGGAACAAACATGGCATGGCATTTGCTTTTTATAAAAAAAATTAAATTTCGCTAGAATTTATCGTTTGTGGCTCGTTGCCTATCGGCAAAAATTATTATTCAAGTTTTGGCTTTTTAAAGGAGTCCTGTGAATATCTTTTTGTTGTCCTACCTCACTTCACATCGCTGGAGATAAACTGTAAAATTGTTTTTTATTTCTTCAACAACAACAAAAATCCTTTTTTTTTTTAATAAAAATGAATGATCCTCCCAATGATGGTGTTTATTTTTTTTTTATTTCTACTGTCCATTGTGAGAAAATTGAGGTGTCATCTTTGTCCACTATGTTGCTCTGGAACAAGTAAATTTTTGCTTTGTCCTCTTTATTGTTTTTATATTTTTATTTCTATGGAAATACAAAACCATCTCTGTAGTCCTTTTACTCTCTCTCTCCTTTGAGTCTGTGTGCAGTCTTATGCAAGAAAAAATAGACAAGTGGGATACTTTTTTTTTAGTCTGCTGGGACATCAAGTGGATCCTTTTGACATTAAAATTCATAATAACGAGTTGTTGAGTTTATACAGTTTTATTTTTTTGAATTTAAGTCACTCGAAAAGAAAAATAGTGAAGAAGTGCCAGGTTTTCTTTGTAATAAAATAATTAAGTTGGCAATTCTTTGTTTCTCATTTTGCTTTTTCATTCAAATTTAATTTTGCTTATGGAGTTTTCAAAAATAGAATCAAATTATATTAGACAGTTGAAAGAACTCTTCAAGTACGTTGTGAGTAGATTTAAAAAATGCAATAAAAAAAAAAACTGCAACAAAAAAGGACTTTATTTTTCTTTTTTTTTATATTTTTAAGTTTGTTCGGAGCTTAAAATTGAGTTGTAGGTACTGCGAGACTAAGAATTTCGATTGTTAATAATTTTGAACAACAAACACCGATATACTAAGCTGGGAATTAGTATTTCTGGGAACATTCTTCCATAGATCAGGTAAGCCTTCTTCGGACTTTCGACAGTGGTTTGCGAATGCGATGCAAGCTCTAATCTGATTTTTTTTAAATATTTAATTATTTTTTACAAGGTCACATATTTCTAAGTGGAGGCCGCTGTCAAGAGAAAAAGGCTGCACTTTTTTTTAGATTGTCGAATAAGAACTAATTTAATCCACTCCATACGAACTTTTTTTTTTTATGCCAGGTCAATCCCTCTCTTGCCAGCTTATCAACTCTATAATTGTCTAGAACAGCACTGTGTACAGAAACGGTCTTCGCAACAGCAAGTTACAAGCTTAGATTTATTTCAATTCAAGAAATTGCTTTTATCGCGTCTGGGCAAAAATGTCTGCTAAAATTCACTTATAGTGAAAAATGCAATTTTTAAATAATCAAAATATTTTCACGAAGCTTTGCGAAACGCGTTGAAATGAGTTTAAGAACACTAATTTTATCTAGATGCGAAACCGGAACAAATATACATAGTTTCGCATTGAAAGTAATCGCAATTTCGCAAACAGCCGTTTTATTCTTGAACTTTTTTTATCAATTATTATATGAATTTCTTTGTTTTCATAGGAATTCCTTGCAGTTTAAAATTTTAACAAACCAACAGCGAAATAGAAATGATTTCCACAACACTTATTTTGCGAAATTACGTCGTTTTGAAAACGGATTTATTTTACCAACCTTATAAACTGTAGTTCTATGACGTTGCGAAACGGGCTGAAAAGCTTTAACGTATCGAAAAATGGTTCCCAATAAAAATCAACGGTGCGAAATTATCATTTAAAGAAAAAATTATTTAGGAACAGTTGCAAATAAGAGTTAAATAATTTTTAATGGCATAAGAACCTTTGCGAAACGCGTTAAAAAGAATTTAAGAACACTGATTCCTGCATATCCAGATGCGAAACCGGCGAAAAAATTTAGTTTCGCATTGAAATTAATCGCAATTTTTGTCAACAATTTCGCATATATCGCAGTTTTACTCTGGAACTTTTGAACTTATTACTTTGTTTTCATAGGAATTCCTTGCAGTTAATACTTTTAACAAACTAACAGTATTTCGCTATTTTCCACAACACTTATTTTGCGAAAAAAAACTTAATAACTGTAATTCTATGACTTTGCGAAACAGGTCGCAAGGCTTAAACGTGTCGAAAAATGGTTCCGAACAAAAATCCAGTATACGAAATTGTCATTTGATGAAAAAAATAGGATTTTTAATTTTTAACGAAATACGAAGCTTTGCGAAACATATTTGAGCGACGACTAGGTTACTTTTTTTTAAAGACAAACAAAACCAGATAGCGAATGTGGACAAAAATTTGCATTAAAAAGAAAGAATTTTTTTAAAAACACAACCCGAAAATGTAGGTTTGCTAATTCGCAAAGTTTTTTTTCAAATGCGAAACATAATAATTAGTCCTTTATTTATTTATTTAAAAAGAAAAAGCATGCATGGTCTTACGTACCATAGGGAATTTTAAGCGACATCCAGAAATACTCATAATCAACTTGAAAACACGCTTAAATTTTGATTTGGGACACTTGATGTTTTGTTCGCAACTTTGCGAAAAAGACCTCTGCCATACAAAGTTTCTTTTTCGACATGCTCTTCTTAAGAATTAAGGATAATTTTTGAAACGGGATATCATCAAAGGCTTAGTTGATATTTTAATCAACTAAATATAGGGTTTTTTTTCCTTTGGGGAAAAAAATGCATCTGCAGTGAATGGCCAAAAAATAACTTTTAATTTTTTTTTAATTTCCGCGCTAATTCCCTTGATTGAAGAATTTCCATTATCCTTCCATTATCGGACCACTCTAAGTTAGCTTTTCTTCGAACAGCACAATTTTATTCCTGATGCTCTAATCCTGCTATGTTTAATCCGACATTGGCAGGTGAAATCAAAAATAAATGAACGGAAGCGACTATGACGAACTATCAAGCATAGATACAACTAGAGATTCTATAGATGCAAAAAAATCATCCTTTTTTTCAATTTGTTCATACCGCTTTTTGAATATAAAGATACATCCATGCATAGCTTATACATCTCCAAAAACTAGTCTCGTTTCAGTCCACATAGATAGATATTGTATTTCAAATCCATTGACCATATATCACTGTTTTATCTTCAACTAACTCTAGCTAGTTCGCGATGTGCGACGTGTATTAGAGACAATTTTCAGAGTTTCCATTCACTACAACTGTACAGTGTCCTTTTTTGCTGCAAACTGCAAACAGGATAAAGAGTGCAGCACGAGTGTAGTCAATCATTTAGGCCAACTGAGAAGTTTTACGAGTACGACCGAAGCGACGCGACGCAACTTTCGAGTACGGCAGCAGGCAGGCAGGCAGGACCGACTTTTTCGTCATCGTCAGGAGTATATAGTGAAAAATTGCCACCATTCATATCTATTTACTCTTTCTCGGTGTCTCGGTAGGGGGCCCTGCAGAGGGCGGTGCGGTGGTATAGTAGTGCAGCACTCAAAAATATATCACATTTTTGATGAAGGATTTTTCGAAGCGTGAATTGGATAAATGGCTTAAAACAAACAAAAATCCTGCGATTTTAAAGCAGGAAAAATAAACAGGATGAGGAGGTAGATGAGAGGTTGAGAGGGAGACCCACACTCGGCGAGTAAAAATGGATCCGTCAGTGTTTTAGAATTCTATTTGACGGTTATTGATGGAAGTTGGTTGTATTTTTTTTTCTCTGGTGCTGTGCTGTGCTGGGCTGTGTTGTGCAACAGCACGTCAGTGCTTCGAAATTAATGTCGAGCTAGAATCCTCTAACCTGTCCTCTTATCTGATATGTGTGTTATGATTGCCACTGACGATAATGAAGGATGGACGGATTCCTGCTGGCTACTACATGTGTTTGTGTATATAGATATAGAGACTCCATTGAATTTAGTTTATTTATCACTTTGAAGAGTCCAGCTCCGGAGGAGTGATGCATATATCTAGGTAATACTTTTTTAAAATATCCTTTTTTTTGGAGAACAATTTATTTGCATATTCTAGTTTGTTGTATGAGTGTGTGATTGTTTTTTCTTTCTTTTTTTAAGTGCCATTTGTCAATTCTCTCAAGCCACAGGGGACCACTAGAAAAATGTGTATATGGTGTCTAATTCAGCTGTCATGGTTTAGAATTATTGGCTAAAAATTGTATATAAGCATTATTTTTTTTTTTTTTTTTTTTTTTGAATAATGAATAAAATATTGCCAGAAACAATAAAATAATCATCAAGTAGTGCATTCTGTGTTATAATGACTGAATGCATCCAATAGGTTGAAATTTGAACTATGATTATGGTGTATTCTCTGTGGGGCATGAGAAGAGCATTTGTCCATGATGATGTATTTTTTAGATGATGTTGATGAATTTCTGACAGTGTGACGCGTGAATTTATATTGAATAAAGGTTTGCCAATAACACAAAATTTTAGGTTTCAGTTGCGAGAATGGTTTTGATTAAGTGCTATTGTTGTTGGGAAATAGAAGTTTCATATCAACAAAATCGAATTGATTCGATTTGGTTTGAATTTTATTTGAATTTTATTACTATTCAACTGAAATATTAGTGGTGTACCTCAGGGGGAGGTTTATGGTTCTGTTCTTTTTTTTGTGAGAACATTCATTTGAATTGGAAATTTATCGATATGTAGGTCTTTTGTTTGAACAGGGAAATCATTCTATGGAATATGTATATTTTTTTATGAAAAACAATAGAAGGAGAACAGATGACTCTACCACAGCGATGGGCCTTAAAAAATTGAAAATTTGGATGAGATTTTCAGATATAGAACATTTTTTCGCTAAGGAAATTAACCTTTTGCCGACTTAAAAATGAGAAAGAAATTTGATAGTTGTAGGTATTAGGATCTGAGAACGGATATCAAATTTATAGTTTTAATTAAATTAATGACTTTTAATTTTCTGCCAATATTTCGGAAACTCGTGCCTTCTACGTTTATCTTAAAATTTAAAATACAAGCTAGTTTATTAAGTTCCTTTCAGGGTTCATGGAGTGTAGTGAATAGAAAAAGGCACATGTGGAAATTTACTACTGATTATTGCGAAAGAATGATCACTATTGCTTCAGAACTACTTCGAGTACTGTTGGATTTGATCTTCAATATATTTCTTCAGCTGTTGATTTTTTTTACAAACCATTGTATATTTAGAAGTCAGTGCATTTCGTGAAAAGCCAAGAGTAAAGGTAGCTTCGGAATTGATAAGGGATGTGCTAGACATATACGGCTTAGTGATAAGGACGAAAAGATAAGGCAGTCGGTTTTTTAACGAGGACGAACATTTCTTGTGGAGAAGTCATAATAGCAGAAAACTGTAATGAATGAGCTAGTGGGTGGTCAGAAAAAAATGGTGTTTCCAATGCTTGAAGGATTGAAAGAAAGGTATTTAATTAAAGTTGAAAAATTTGCTGTCGTTAGCGCATCACCTGTCGAGGATAAGAAGGTACATTTTTGAATTGATCAATCAAGTTTTGCGAAGGAGTTTCAGAGCAATAAAACTGCGTGTAGTATCTTTTTAAAGGAACGCGACAAAGAGGCGCATCACTTATTTGGAAAAAAGTCCCTAAATGAACATGTATGGAAACAAAGGATTTCGGGTGGTCCAATTTATTCAAATGACTAGTCATTGCAGAAAAAGGTTATTACAAAATTCTAGGAAATTTCTGAAAAATTGGGTACATCAGTGCGTATGAGGTGTTATACCCCCAATTCCTGAACTTATTTTCTTCTGAGAGAAATTACTTTAATTTTGATGTTGACCATTTCAAATTTTCTAGTCTTCCAATATACAGAAAAATATCAGGTTTTTCTACTTGAATCTAATTAATTGGTTGCAGATATAATTAAAGTGATACTGAGAGGGTTTCAGATATCAACACATGATTAGTGTGTAAATTTTTCCAGAAAAGTCACCTACAATATCAGGAACTATTGCAAAAGGCTTGTCAGGCATCCTAATCAAGTAATCAAAGTCATTCATCCATCTGATCAGAATATCATGGCTACAAAAAATAAGTTCGAAACAGAACTCAAAAGAAAGTATATAGAGGATAGCAAATAAAGGGTTTTCCAATAAGAGGTGTTATTTTGATATTCAAAGAAAAATGGCAGTTTTTGAGTTAAATGATCGGATGTTTATTTAAATGTAAAGCGGAAAATATGCCGTTAGTAATGGAAAACATTGTAAAGTGGCTGCTGCATGCAGATCATTTTCATGCCAAATGTTCACCATTTGTATAGTGAATTTAAATAATGTCAATGCGTTGTTGAAGCGTGTATCGTTCCATTTTTATTAATGGCGTAGTTTCTACTTGTTAAATGTTAAAAAATTACAACTTCAAAAGTGACAACTATCGAAATAGCAGGCTATTCAAAATAACACCTCTTATTGGAAAACCCTTTACAACATTTAAAATTGAGCATAAAGAAAAATTGAACTACTAACACTAACACTCAACTTTTCAACAGCTTGGCCCTTGAATCGATTGGCAACAGTGCGACTCACACGTGTAATAGTTATTTCTGTAGTCCACCATTTTGTCTCCGCCATAATTGTCTATCAGACCAGTGAATCAGCGTTTCTATGCTGTTGCTATCGATAGTGTATTATCATCATCCTCCAGGAGGAAGTGGTCCATAGCAAATTATGTACTTAACTAATATCATTTCATCTATTACAGAATATTGGAAACTAGTTGAGGAAGTTGACACATTTACGAATTCCCAAAATAATCAAAGTGGACGTCCTTACTTTAAAGATAAAAATCAGTTTAATAGTATACTTCACTGCTATCCATACAGCAGTTCTAGAAAAAGATTTTTTTCTGAATAACTTGTTGTGCTGAAAATAAAGACTTGATTGTCATTTCCTGGCACCAGGACGAGGACCAACTCAAATAGAGAACTCTCCTTCCTACTATCAACATCAACATAATATTATTTCCAGTCAAATTCATTATTATTGACGGCACACAATGAATGTTAATAGTATATCGTCTGTCATGATCTATACCCAACACAACTTTCCATTCGACTTGTTACACTCCTCGTCCTTACAGAAATAAAATAGTAACTATCATTATACCATCACTCACAATATTCATTACACTCACAACAACAACTATACATAGATATACTTGATGCTTCCTTCCATCATTGTAACTTTGTAACGCACGATTCACCGAAGGACCTGTCATGGCGAGTCAATGTCCGGTCAAACAAGTGGTTATTTATCCAAGAAAATATAAAAAAAAATCGATTTCTATACTTTTTCCGAAATATTGGCAATGGCAATGATATTTGGTTAGTTTTGTTTGTGTTGCTACGGAAGACTTCGATCAATCAATACTGATGTGCTCCTTTTTTTTTTTTGTCATAGGTATCAAGGAAATTCATCTAATCTATCATTCTATTCTTTGACGTTATCATCGTTTAATGAAGTTCTCATTCTTCAAAGATTCACTTCACTTGTGACGGACCATCTCTCCATCAAAAAAGGAAAACAGAAGAGACATAGAGAGAGTGAAAAAACTGTTTTTTGATTGATTTGATAATTCCGGAACAGCATAGTTGTTATGAAAATGGTTTTTGGGAATTTTCCTTCAAAAGAAAGTCCATTAAATTTAATGGAGAATCCTTTTTACTGACTTTGAAAAGTATCCTAGTGTTTTTATGTGAAAATTTAGTCCGAAAAATTCACATTCCCTTTTTTATTTATATGATACACTCCGTATCATTTGATTATGAACAGGTTGTTTTTTTTTTTAAATTTAATTCAACGAATTTTGAGTCCTTCGATAATCTGTGAAATATTCATATATTGCGGTGAAGTCTACATTTTGGCTCTGGATCCAAGTTTTTGTCATTCTTGACATGTGAATCGCTGTATTGTCCTGTTGGAAAATCCATCGAAGTTAAAAATCAAATATTAAAAAAAACTGTAGGAAAGCACTTTACAATATTGAATTTTAGGTGATCGCAGTAATTTTTGAGCACAGTTTGAATGCGTTGTTCAGGCGTCAGTTGATTCATGATGAACTGGCAACCCAAATCCTGAATAGTTCTTGCTTTCTTTTTTCTCCATTTCTGTTGTTTCCATAATTTTCAGGGTCTTTAAAATAGCTATGAACAATAGTGGGTCCTCTTCCAATCTAAGCGGCTATGTAAGGGAGATATATTTACCTTGTTCCCTGTAAGCTCGATTTTGACCTATTTCCTCCCTGGTTAATGAATTTCATGGGTTTTCATTTCAATGGAGTTATGTTTTGAACTAAGGTCCTCAATAGTGCTTCCATATTTAAATTAATTTTGCTACTGTGCATAATCAAGCGAAACGGAGTGTATGTTTTGCAGAAATGAAAATATTTCCTTCATCTAGATTTTTTTAGGACTCGTAGTTGGTATGTATGTATGTATGTGGTGTTTCCTTTTTGTTAAGAATTTCACCGCTACTTTGCTTAACCAAATTCCAGGACAGCAAAACTATTCCAGCAATATTGGATACCAACGAAACGAAAATTATAATAATTCCTAAGGCCATTATCTGACAAAGTTGATTCCATCTCTGTGGTTGGTTTTAGTTATTATGTACCTCCCTCCTATATATGTATGTGTTTCCTTGCCGTTGGTTAAAAATATTACGGAGCTCGTTAGAAGATTCCATAGAGAATCACCTTGGTGCTGATCCTTGAAGCAAATTAACTGTATAAAAGCTCATTTTCATCTAGTTTTTTTTTTTTTTCTTCTTCAGAGTAACAAATTGATTGCGTTGCGTTGCTGGTGTTTTGAATAAGTATCCCCAGTTGCGAGAAATCAAGGGGAGGAAGGAATTAATTTTTTAAAGACACAACCACAATAAAAGGAAGTTCATAGATAAGTGCTTTAACAATGTTACATAATTGATTTTGGAATTTGAAACACAAATTTCGGACAACTTTGAGAGTACCTTACTGTTAATGATTTATTTGTGGCTTTTGCATTATTTAATGTTTTTTTAATACATTATTTAATATCTAATCAGGGAATACTACATAAAGCAAGCACCCAAGAGAAGATTGATTTAAAGATAGAAATGGCAAAGTGTTCTTTATAAATAGAGGAATGTAGTTGATCTTGAAGAAGGACTACATAATTGGTTTTTATGAAAACTTCTCGGTTCCAAAAGAAAAGGATGTTTCTCTTTAAAGATATCAAAAAGATGAAATGGATTTCTGAAATCAGTTTCTTTGAGGAGGATTCTTGAAATTAAAGATTTGCCAGTTCGTATAACGAGACTTAAAATAAATGACTTTTGTCCGAATAGTTTGAAAGCTGTTTTAAGAAACTGAGTTATTGCAAGGAAATTATACAAAGAGGCAAGGAATGAGCTCGAAAAGGCTAAGATGGATTTTCAAAATGGATAAACCTGGAGCTTAAGCAAGGAGAGAAGAATCAAGGTCTGTTGATGTGTTTTGAAGATGGACAGCAGGATAGCTTCTATAAGACCTTTCATAAAGAATTACACAAGTTTTATAGAGAGTGTCAGTAAGTTTTGAAGTGGTTAAATTGCTTTCGAAGAGGTTCATTTAAAGTAAAAATTCAGGTCAACAAGCTAAATAAATATTGAGCTGGTAGGTGCCTGTGCCTGAAGAAGAAGCAAACCATGAGCATGACAGAATGCGGATGGCAGATCATTATTGGATACTACGCAGAAATAGGAAAACTATGTCAGTTTTCAAGGTTGAGCGTTTCTTAAAGAGGATTAAGGTTTATATTATGTTTGCATTGAAATTTTTAACAAAAGCTTCTATAAGACCTTTCATAAAGAGTAACGCAAGTTTTATAGAAGGCTTCAAAGTGTCAGTAAGTTTTAAAGAGGTTAAAAACAGACAGTTTTCAAGACCAAGCGTTTCTTAAAGGGAATTAAGGTTTGTATTATATTTGCATTAAAATTTTTAACAACAGCTTCTATAAGACCTTTTTTAAAGAGTTACACAAGTTTTCTAGAAGTTAATCGGGTTGAGCCCTGATAATTTCACTAAGCGTCATTATTTTTTCGTTTAACCTAAACTCAACAGGACCCCGTTAAACCCATTGTATTTGTTTTTTTGTATTTTTTTTTGAAGGGTTGTTGTTTTTTGTTTTTAATACTATTAAAAATGGCTTTAATATAAAAAGCTTTAAACTTTTCATATTTGTGTGCACGCCGGCCGCGCCGCCGCGCCGTTACAAACAATGAAAAACATCCATGAACTATAAATTTATTAAATTAATAATAAAAAAGGACGTGTGTGCTGTGTACAGCAAAGCGCGGCTCGGCGCGCCATCACTATAATGCACCAGAAGTCAACAGCAGGTCAAAGGTTATTTTTGTTTTTTTGTTAAAAACAAAAAATTACAAACAAACAATCAAAGTGGCAACATAAACCTTTTTTTTGCTTTTAGTGCCCAGAACAATGAAAAATGCTATAGGATCCTGGCCAGAAATAACCGAATCCTCGAACTAACCGTAACCAACGCATAATGCCAGAAGTTAGCCGATGAATGGCTTTCCCGCCGACACAACATCGGATCATGTGTGTGGCGGTTTCTTTCATATGTGTGTGTGTGTGGTATCGGTCCATACAATATTTTTTTAAATCTCAATGTAATTAAGAGGCATAAATAATAAAAAGGATGTCGCATACTGCTTCTTTTTTTTAGTTTTCTTTGTTTTTTTTTTTTTTTTTGCTTCAAACGATTTTTCGAAAATAATTTCTCTCTTAGTCCTTGGCGGTGGACGACGGACGGACGGACGGTGCGGTGGCAGTCTAGCGCACCACTGTTCATTGTGAAAAACTAACATAGTGGGAATTCATGGTGGTTTGGTACTAAGCCACACACAATGCACATGCAAATTCAACTGTGCACGAAGGAGGATAATAGAAACCCATGTAAGGACGTACTAGAATATAGTCGGTCGATTATATTACATGAGTTTGAAAAAAAAAATAATGAATTAGAATCCGTTTTTCCGGGGACCATCAGCGAGAAACTACTCTTGCTCGTCCTGGACTTATGATTATTTTTTATTGCAAGGAAGAAGCGCTCTTCGGATTTAGTGTCAGATTTTTAATTTTCTTTCATTTTCTTCCTCCAATGCGGTACAGTGGTCGATTTCCATTCACTTGGTATAGATGATAATACACACACACAAAAAAAAGAGAAGGAAAATTCCCAAAGAGAAGATTATAATTAATTAAAATGTTGCTACCCACAAAAATGAATGCAAATGGAAGCGCTCTTCCAGAAAGAAGCTTAATTATTTTCATAAAGCATTTTTCCGTTCCGTTTCACCCAAAGTCCTGCAACTGGTGTTGCATGATGATGTTGATGGTGCATCAGTTTTATCATCCCATTTCCCATGCCATGCCACTGGCAGAATAGATTGACGTTGGAAGAAAAAACAAAAAAATAAATGAAAAAAATAATAACACACCCGCGAATTACAGGGAGGAGTAGCCATCATCAGCAAGGAGCATCCATCCATTTCCATTCATTCAGTCAATCATTGCACAGAAGATACACAAAAAAACCGTACAGTGAATCCTGCGATACTACTACTTTGTTCTCTCGATTAAGTGTATGAAATAACTAATAAGAATTATTGATTCTTTTTATTAATGATGTGAGTATAGTGATTTTTATTTATCAATGTAAAAAAAAAAACATAATTCTTTTTGATCCTGTTTTTTTTAATCACTTTTTATCGGAAGCCTGAGCGTATCAGCCAATTTTGAGTTTAATAAAAGGATACGGGAGAACTCCAAGGCAAGTGCAACAATGAAGATACAAATAATTAATTTGTATTTTTAATTTTAAAGCAATTATTTTTAAGTATAAACAGAGTTATTTACTTAAAAAGTCTGGATTTTACAATGAATTCTGACAACTCAACGTGGTTTATTGGCAGGCTTTGTGACCAACACAATTCTGGGAAAAATATAAATTTCTGGCAGCCTAAAATGTTGGGTCTTCAAGGATTATGGAAAATCAGAGTAACCTTTTCGGGAACTACGAGCATCCGAATCATGAATGAAAGGTACATCTTCGGTGAAACCCTAAATTTGATGCAATAAGCCCCACGTTGGGTGCCAATTTGTTACTGTTGCGTTTTTTGGATTTAAAGTTAATATTAAAGTTTCACTTGCATTCGGCTGAATGCTCATAGACATCTGGATCTTAAACAATCTGGATAAGATTGATTTGAAGATAGAAATGACAAAGTGTTTTAAAAATAGGGAAATGCTTGTTAAGCTTGATGTAGGACTATATAACTGGTTTTTATGAAAAATTCTCGTTTCCAAAAAATGGATGTTTCTTTTCGAAGGACTCTCTTTAAAGATATCAAAAAGATGAAATGGATTTCTGAAATCAGTTTCCTTGAAGAGGAATAAACCCCACGTTGGGTGCCAATTTGTTACTGTTGCGTTTTTTCGATTTATTGTTAATATTAAAGTTTCACTTGCATTCGGCTGAATGCTCATAGACATCTGGATCTTAAACAATCTGGATAAGATTGATTTGAAGATAGAAATGACAAAGTGTTTTAAAAATAGGGAAATGCTTGTTAAGCTTGATGTAGGACTATATAACTGGTTTTTATGAAAAATTCTCGTTTCCAAAAAATGGATGTTTCTTTTCGAAGGACTCTCTTTAAAGATATCAAAAAGATGAAATGGATTTCTGAAATCAGTTTCCTTGAAGAGGAATAAACCCCACGTTGGGTGCCAATTTGTTACTGTTGCGTTTTTTCGATTTATTGTTAATACTATAGTTTCACTCGCATTCCGCTGAGCGCCGATAGACATCTGGATCTAAAAAATCTGGGAGTTTGAGGTCCCTTAACAGGCTGTACAGCAGTAAATATTCCATAGCAGTTTTTAAAGTAAGAACTTGTTAAGTGACGTTATATTTTAAAACTGAATGAATCGAAAAAGCGAAACTAATCGAGGACAATAATATACGAAGCTTCCCAAGCGTCGTCGTCTTAATCTCTCGCAGGTTTTTCTCACAAGATTTATTGAAGACAGTTTATATCGAATTAGTTTGGACGACTCTAATAAACTGTGAAATATTTGACCGGGCTGTGGGAAGAAGAAGCTGTTTCTGGTAGTTCAATGGGCACATAATCATGAGGAACGTCTTATCATTTCAGAGAAGGTATTAAAAAGAACAATGTTGATTAGCAATAAAAGCTGCATAACAATCATGTTCTTTGTTTCAGAAGTACACAAATTAATTAAACATCATAAAAGTATGGAACGTAATTTTTGTATAACAGTTTTAAAAGTAGACTTAATAAACATTACATTTTTTAGAGAACTCAATATTCAATAAAAAAATAAGCTTAGAAAACAAAATTCAAGACCTTGACCATGAACATAGACTTAGAACAATCATCGTTATAATCAACCTTCAACGTTATGTAGCCTAAATGTATACTTCAATTTCAGACTTATTTTTTTCTTGTGTTATTAATTCTAATTGCTGCGAGGACACATTAATTGTAATCAGCGAGTTAGTAAAGTAGACACTTAATATCAACATACTGAGGCATATGTACACAATAACTTAAGTTCTTGGGTAATTAAGTCCTGGCAAAAATGGACTGTCTTCTTTGAAAATAAGAGATGGACATGGACATGGACATGGGCGCACATAAGCTCATACAAAAAGAAAGCAAAGAAAAAAAAGGAGTTACTAATTAGTTTCTTTTCTTGCTTCATGTCTAATTTAGCATTTATTTACACCTGAGCTGAACAAAAATTTAGCTTTCCCCGACGAGACGACGGACGACCGAGGAGACCGAAGACGGGTAAACTAAAAGGAGCCTAACGTAAGCCTTATTTAACTTACTTTACTTCGTCCTAACACTTATGTACGTACAACCAGTTCCAGAGTAAACAACCACCAGCACCAGCACCACTCCGCCATCGACATGCTATTCTCCGCTCCTGCTGCTGAACGTGGTCAGCCAAATAATTCAACTTAATGATCAAATTATGTCGTACCATTTTGTCCCATGTGGTTAGTCGTCGTGTCGGTAAGTTGTAGTCGCTTGGTTTTTTTTTTTTTTTTTTTTTTTAAGAATCACTAGGCAATATCTCGAGGTCCTTGTCGTCGTCCTTAGGGCTCGAAGTAGGCTAAAAAGCTGCTCTTTAGCGACAAAGAGAGGAAAATAACTTAGCTTCGTGCGTGCTGTGGTCAATTTTCTTGTTTTTAGGTTGGCATCGAGGGAAATGTTTTTAGTTGATTACCAGGTTCGTTGTTTCACTTACAATATATTCATTCGTATCCTGTCAACGGGTGGATAACATTGGGTGGAGTGGGTGGTGGTTACAGTGTTATATGAGAAGGTGTGGGACATGAAGGATGTGGATTTTGTAAATGAGACTGGAAGTTCGTGCGTTTTGATTTTTAATTCACTTTCTTTTCTTATTGGGTTGTAATTTTTGTTTTGCTTTTTTTTTGTGCGATTTGTTTTTTTTTTGTTTTTTTTTTGTAAGTATGTTTTCTTGTTCAAATGACTTTGTTAAGTGGGTCGTTGAAGCTGTTAATTTGTATTCCGCGGTATTGAAGGAGTTTTACATGGGATCGGGTGCTTTGTGGACTTTGAATGGGGTGTTGAAAGAGCTGAACAAATATTAAGAAAAATGCTTTATTCCTTTAAATGGGTTTGGATTGAGGACCGAGATTACAATGAGAATAACAATTAGCTGTCGGATATACTGACAGGGAATGGGCAGGAAGTTGTTTTTTATGATAGATTATTTGGTTCTTAGAGAAAAAAATACCGAGCTTTCACTAATCTCTAATGGGCTATGATTTAAGACTGTTTTCTATTCACAATTTGACATAACATTTATATGTTGGGTTTGCGACTGACTGCACATGCACACGCGGCCATGATTCATGCCTTTTGTAAAGCATACTAAGTCATTTAGTTAATTATCTGCATTAATGTCAGCAAAAAAGTGCATTAGTATGTATTACAAATTGAAACATAGTCTGCTATGACGGTACCCACGTTGGGCGCCAGTTGGTGGCTGTTGGGTCTCTTTGATTTGGTGGAAATTGTATGTGAAAGTTGTTCAAAACAGCTGGATGGTGATGCTTTTAGGGATTGGTAGTTGCAAACTTTAGGTTAATCAAGAAGGTGTAGAAAGATTATAAAGCGGGAAAATGGTTGCCACGTCGAGTGCCAGTTGGTTATCCTTGAATTTTGTTGTTTGGGTTTCAACTTTATCTGATTGTTGCTCAAAGCAGCTTTGTGGTAATGCTAATAGCTATCACTTTTTCCAAACTTTTTTTAACCAAGATATTTTCGAACAATAATAAGGTAGGAATATTTTTAGTTTGTCGAGTCCCAGGTTCGGCACCGATTGCTAGCTGGTGGGTATCTTTGATTTGGTAGAAATTTTATGTGAGTTTCTCAAAACAGTTTTTGAAAAGTGTAGTATGTAGTTATAAATTTTGGTTTACAAAGATGGTATTCAAAGAAAACCAAAAAGGAAAATATTGGCTTTGACAGGACCCACGGTGGGCGCCAATTGAATAGTTATGAATTTCTTTTTTATAATGTGAATTTATGTCAAAGTTGCTCATAACAGCTGGTATTGTTAATAACCGCGATGGTATCGAAAGATACCACAATGGGAACAAGTTTGGTCGGGTATCACGTTGGGCGCCATCATTTGTTACTTTTGTTTTTTTTTGATTGAATGTCAATTTTTTTTTTGAATGTTGCTCATTACAGCTTAACGGTGATGCTTATAGCAATCTCTATCTGGAATCTTTTTATTAATCAATATGGTGTAGAAAGGTAATAAGGTAGGAAAATCTTTTGTTTGGGAGGCTCCACGTTGGGCGCCAATTGGTTGCTTTTGGAATTTCAATTTTAATTGAAAGTAGCTCAAAACAGCTGAATGGTGACGTCAAGATGATGTCGAAAGATATTGGTAATGTAGGGAAATTTCAAATATGCCGACCCCCACGTTGGGCGTAATTTGGCCACTGTCGTGATTTTCTGATTCGATCTTTTTTATGCCATTCTGATAATAAGCTGATGATACATCATAGTTTAGAATAGTTTAGATTGATGGGTAATCAGCAGAATATGGTTGGAGTTGTTCAATAATATGTACCGTAGGTAGGTTGAAAAATTGACGTGAAGAGGCATTGAGGAGAAACATAACTACATTTCGTCCATTCAATTTTTTTTCAATATTACCTCTCTACAAAATACGTGATTTGTCCGACGACCAAACCGTTTTGAAATCAAAACAAATCTTTAAACTCTATCTAGGTTATCACCTCAAGGACACCAATATCATATTTCATATAAACTTCATCTTCCTTTTATTGTCTAACATGTTTTTTCCATAACAAAAGGAAATCACACAAAATCGATGATCCAGACACGAAACGATACAGCTACTCAAGACTGATTATAATAGCTTTATGATGAAGAAGGTAGATAGGTCCAACGTGATGGCAGAGTAGGCTCCTCAAAGGTATCCTTTTCAACGAGTAATGTAATATGTATTAAAGAACTGTCTGCCTGCTTGCTTGCCTCTGTGCAGAGGTATTTAACACGCAAGCATACCTACCTTCCTACTCAACAAGGATGCCTGAGATTTGATTTTGTCTTTTCAGAATAAAAAAAACCCTAAAAGCTGAAAGCAAGGATAAAGAAATCATAGAAGATGAAGCAAACAAAAAATGATCCCGAAAAAAAAAAATTAATAGATACAACATCGACCAACCTCATTCTCCAATGATAATCTCTGAGAACAGTTAACTGAAACGTGATAGGAAAATATGGTTTCGTTTTATATTATCTTATTTCATTCAGAAAGGTACTTCGAGGATAACAAAAAAAAAAAAACAACAATATGGAGCTCTTTAAAAGAAGGCTCAAGGATAATGCTCTGGTTGCTATGACATCACAACAAAGTCTCAATTTTTTTTCTTTTCTTTTAAGGACTATGGAATGAGATTTTATGGGTGTTGAACCCTATTTTTCAACAAAAAAAAAATCAAGGAGACAGGAGACAAGAGAAAGGAAAAACAGGTAAGGAAAAGTCTGTCGGATTTCCAAAACAGCTAATTCATCTTTTGTTTCACAGTTGGATTTTCAAATGGGGTGGATGGTGGAGTTTGTATAGACTTTCGAATAAAAAGTCCAAGTGTTGTTGTTTTTATAAATTTGTTTTCTTTTTACTTATTTGTCTGTTTATCTTGGTTTTATCCTTATCGTGTCGTGAAGAAGAAGAAGGAAGAAGGATAAAGAGACATATTTTATCTCTGTGCGTTCCGTGTTCTGTTCATCATCCTCTTTATACTTTGCCGAGAGAGTTCAATTAATAATTGATAAAAATTTCTTTAAAAAAAAAAAAAAAAAAAAACTTTTGAATGACTTTTTATTTACTGTCGTGTTTTCCTGAAAAACGTATTACTTAAAGGATTTGCGGGTAATGTAAACATTATTTATAATGTATAAACACAAACGAATGACAGGAGAACATCAGAATTATTATATTGCGGCGAAAGGAAGCGTGTTTTATACATTTTGCACAGCGACAGCGAGAGAAAGAGATAGAGATAATATATTAATGCGTATGTTATTAACTCATTCGAAATGGAAGATGATGTCCTTTTGTAGTGGTTGGTTTGGTTGTTTGTTTGGTAGAATTTTTGATGGAATACATTAAGCAGTGTAAACATGGAACAATGGTTTTTTTGTTGTTGTTGTTGTTATTACTTAGCATCCTCGTGGTTGTTGGTTTGCTGGAAATGACGAGTTCAAAGAATCAGTCTATATATCCTTCGGGCGGTGAAACTGAGAGTAATTGCTGATAGTCATCCTTGAGGCTTTCAAGCTTTAATGATTTCATAAGAATCTTTTTGCCTGACAGATGTATGATTAATTCAAGATTCAAGTGAATTTGGGGAAGAGAAATGATGCTTCCAATATACTGGAGTTTGTCAACCAAACCTAAATTCATGGTATTTCTGGAAACTCGGAAATGTGACGGTAAAATTGATTGATCAAGAGAATTTCGCCGAAAGAAATGATTAAGGATTCCACTGACTTGACTTTGAGGAAGTAAGAGCTAAAAAGCAACTAAGGCTTTTAGCTTAGTTATTTTGAGCCTTAAGCGAAAGTGACATATCAAATAGAGGGATGCGAAACAGTCTTGGAAGTGCTTAACCGTTCTTAGAATCGCATTTAACTCTTCACGACAGGATTTACTCTTGGAGGATTTTTCACATATTTAAAAAAAAGCAGTAAGAAGGTACGTTTGCAACGAACTGTGGGACACCTCATTTCCTATTTGTTTTATGTGTACGCGGTCGACCCCCAAAGCCAGACGCTGTCCAGTTCCAGAAACGAAATTCTTTCTCTAGCAGACATGAAAAAATACAGTTACATTAATTTTGTGTGGCCGCTAGCTCAATAAAAAAGGCGTGTGCTACGCCCAAAGTTGAGACTTTTTTGTATTGCCAAGGCAATTACTATGAGGTAAGTGGAATTCAATTTTAAGCTAGCCGCCCGATTTCGACAAAACAAGACATAGCTTGATTTGTTAAAAATTCCCTTAAAATGGGCGTGTTCTAAATATTTGTAAGAAAAAATTAGAGCACTAACTGAGCTTTGATTGTGTCAATGTTTATGTGTAAAATTACAGCTGAATCGAGAAGCTTTTTAACGATCTTACCCGTATAAAGGTATTTTATAAAATTCACGCCCTTTAAAGTGGGCGTATTGAAAAAAAAATACACACAAAAACCTTAAGAAATATATTATTCAAATAACGAACGAGAAATTGTTAAAATTGAATATTGTTAGGTATCTTAAATTTTTAAAATTACCTATATTTTTTGTTCTTTCATGAAAAGTGGGTGCCAGCCACACCCAAAATCAATTTATTCGTTTTTACAACCAAGATGTTCACGTACAACTAATACCCACAAAAGTTAAGGTATTTTGCTCGAATATAATCTTCGTAATCTTCTTTATAAACATAATATTGATGGATTTGTTTGAAAAGTAGGCGTCAACTACGCCCAAACTGATATATTTTTATTAAATTTACAGAAGTTTTACCTATAGCTAGCGTGTTCAAAATTTAAGCGTTGAGCTTATGTCAGTCCCTGATACTGCTAGCATTGCAAAGAGAAAACAAAAAAATATATTTTTCAAAATCAAAATTTGATGGTGTTGGTGTTGGAAACATAGGAAGAGAACGGAAGGCAGCGACGGACAGACGTAGTTTCTCTTTGTTTTTGCTTAAACCTAAAAATCTGCTGATGGTTGTCGAAGCTGATACGAATCCTCCACAAAGTTCACAGACAAAGATGTATGTGTATTCACAAGTATGTCACTTTTACGAGTTGGAAAAAAAAAATATAAAATATATTTGTTGATTTCGCAAAATTTTAGTAGATTCCAGATGGATGGAGGATTCGTAGAGTAAGCTCCAGCCACACCTCGAATCTGAAATCTATTTAAATTATTAGAAACACAGATATATTGCCCATTTAAGCATGAATAAGCTCACGCAATCCTCATAAAAACTAAATTCGTTTAACAATTTTAAAGATGATTCATAAGAAAATTTATATTATTTCCATAAAATGTATCTTCTACTCACTAATTCAACATCATAAAGCTCCTCACATCTCTGAATTTATTCATCAAAGTCTTTATCTAAAGGTCATAATGCATAATGCTTTTTCATCCAAGACAATCCACTTAAATTATAATTTCCAAGAAATCCAATAAAATTAAGAAAATAGATTTCTTGTTCTCGTTGTACGAGTCGAGTAGATAGCTATTCAATTAAAAAACATTTCCGTTTTTCATCATCTGCATCATCAGATATATAGACAGAAGATACATTACTTCAAAAATACATAATATATATGTAGGAAGCACATCTGGTAGCCGGAATAAAGGAGATAATAAAAACTAACTCGAAGATGGACCAAGTGAAGAGGAATTGTGGGAGGGGTGAAAGGAGGGTATACAAAGTGTAAACTAATACATACAAAAAAAAATAAAGATAGATTCATATCTGGAACTGGACTGGCCGACCAGCAAGAAGACAAGACAGATGATTTCGTCTCCAGCGGACGGCCGGCGTGCGCCGTGCCCGAAATGCTGATTCTGATGCAGTTGAAATATTTCAGTTGTATGGCAATAAAGTCCATGTCTGGGTCTGGTACACATTTAGGAAAGGAAAAAGAAGGCTAATTCATTATTGCTAATGGATGTTTGATTTTTACTTTTTTTTTTTGTGTATTCATTTCGATTTGAGGAACTTGGAATTCCTGATAAAGATGCATGCGTTGGTGTATTGCCTTTCAGTTTTCAGGTTACTATAGGTACTCTATCTCAAAGAGTAAATGAAATCACATTTATTCTTGAGAAATACAGACGATGAGGACATGGAAAGTATGTTTAGAACGACACGTTTTAAGAAATTAAATTGTGGATAGTTTTAGGAAAACATTTTGTATCTTTTACTTATCAGACGGATTTGAGAACTTAATTTTAAGAGGTATATTACAAAGTTTGATGATGGTGGTGACTCATGCTTTGTTGGTGAAACATTGTGTTCTTTTTTTTTTTTTTTTGGGAAAATCAACATTAAAAGGCGCGAATACTGGGGGAGGGGAAGCGAATAAAACTTCGCACAATAAAACACGCCCAAAGAGTGGCGTGATAGATTTTTAGCTTGTAGCCAAAAACAGAGAATCACGTCTATCGGTCGCTTTCCTGTGTTCTCTTTCTATGCTGCCAACACCGACACCAAAGAAGAAGATTCGAAAAACACTGCCAGCTGAGGAAATAGAAGAAAACTGTACCGAAAATACAGAAAAGTGATCGATAAGAAAAACGACACTAATCATTCGGTACGGACTGTAAGTGGCCTAGTATTTGTTGTGAGGTTGTGAACAAAATTAATGAGGGCACAATTATCGAGAGGAAATATAAGGAGAGAATGTTGACTTGCTAATAGATTTCAGAGTTGCAATTAACCGTGAAAGATTTTCTTGGGAGCTTCCATGACTCTCATTTGGATAACTCTTTGTCGCGTGTTCACGTGTCGGCTGGCGATTATCTTTGTTTTTGTTGAGGTTCCTGAATACAATGAACGAATTTTATTTAAATACCATACGATGCTGAAATTGTATGCATCGTGGAAAATATTTGTTTTTGTTTTAAATATAAGAATTTTCAATAAGAGGTGTTATTTTGAATAGCCCACTATTTCGGTAGTTATCACTTTTAAAGCTGTAATTTTTTGACATTTGACAAGCAGAAATTACGTCATTAATATAAATGGAACGATACACGCTTCAACAACGCATTGAAATTATTAAAATTCACTGCAAAAATGGTGAAAATTTGGCAGAGACGGTAAGGAAACTACAACATTGTTTGGTAGTCGTGAAGCACCTTGTCAGACCGCAATTCAGAAATTGGTGGAAAAATTTGAGCTGCTGAGATAAGTTAGCGTAGCGATGTGAAGAATAAAACCCGTGCACGTCGCTCAAGAATAACTGAGAATATTGCTGCTGTAGCTCAAATTTTTGAAGAAAACAAATGTTTTTCCCATTCCTCGTCGTTCTTTGGAATTGGGCATTCCACAAACGTCATTAAACCGCATTTTGCATAAAGACTTGCGTCTTAAG
Source organism: Platycheirus albimanus (assembly GCA_916050605.2). Taxonomy (NCBI): domain Eukaryota; kingdom Metazoa; phylum Arthropoda; class Insecta; order Diptera; family Syrphidae; genus Platycheirus; species Platycheirus albimanus. The sequence goes on along the minus strand of OU696698.1, from coordinate 12,752,139 downwards.
GCTTATAAAGTTCAATTAACACGAGAACTCAAGCCGGCCGATCATCAACAACGTTGTGTCTTTGCTGATTGGGTCCTTGAAATGCATGAAAATGATCCGGAATTTCATCCAAAAACCATCTTGACTGATGAGGCCCATTTTCACCCCGGTGGCTACCTCAACAAACAAAATTGTCGCATCTGGGGCTTGGAAAACCCACTATTTATTCTTGAAAAGCCTCTCCATCTCCAAAGAGTAACTGTTTGGTGCGGTTTATGGCCCGGCGGTGTCATTGGACTTTACTTTATCGAAAATGAGGCTGGAGCAACAGCTACGGTGAATGGATTATGCTATCGAGAGGTGATTAATAATATGTTTTATGGCCGGAATTGAATGGTATTGATCTGGACAACGTTTACTTTCTACAAGACAGCGCTACGTCCCACACAAGCAACGAAAATATCAATCTTTTACGAGTAAAGTTTCCGGACCGTGTTATCTCTCGAAGAGGTGATCATAATTGGCCACCGAGATCTTGTGATTTAACACCTTGCGACTTTTTTCTTTGGGGCCACGTAAAAGACAAGGTCTACGCCAACAGCAAAGCGTTGATTCAAGACCTCGAAAAAGGAATTCGTGAAGCTAATGAGGGCATACAGCAGCCACTTTGCGATTTAGTGACGGAAAATTTCATGAAAAGGATATTGTTGTGTAAACGCAGCCCTGGTGGCCATTTGGCTGATATTGTTTTTCATTACAAATGGCATAATTTCTTATTTACATTAAAATAAACATCTGATCGTTTATCTCAAAAAATGCCATTTTTCTTTGAATATCAAAATAACACCTCTTATTGGAAAATCCTTTATTAAGTTTTTAAATCGAGTTAAGCGTTGCATACCTTTTGGAGTGAATATTAATGTACATTGCTTCTGCCTTTCGATCCTTGGGGAACTTACAATTGTTCACAAATTTTCATGAAAATAGTTTAATTAATTATGGGCGTAAAAGCCTACATAACAATTGGCAATAAAAGATGAATTTTCTGTTGAAGTCTAAACAAAGGACTATTTTTAAAAGCAGAAGGAAATGCATCGTGCTGTGAATTTTATAACTTCCAGTACCATTGAAAAAACTCTCTGTTCAATGTGTATTGATAAAGGTTCATAAAACTATTCTGCTGAAATCCGGAGGCAATAGAAATCTAATTTCTTTAACAAAACTTATCAAGAGCAAAAAATTATAAAGCTGACAAAGAACTACACCAAATCAGGATCTGTGTTTCAACAAAAATCCTTATTGTACTCGTAAGAACCCCAATAATTTTTACGGAACTTAATCTTACCTGGATTTTTCGAGAAAAATAACTCAACACCCATCGCTAGGAGCAAATATCTGTGATAAATGCATACAAAAATCAACTCTGTGAATATGGATGTGGAGTGTGATTTTTTTAAATCAAATTCCATATCCACTTTATTGACTTCATAGAATTTTCGAATGAACAATAAAAACACTTCCAATTGGTTTTTGAGATAACTAAAGAATGCTGGAAATGAATTATTGGTTTTCATTGAATATTAATTAAAAAAAAAAAATTTAAAAGATAAATAAATTTGTTTGTTTTCATTATCATGTTTTCTTTTGTCTACCATAGACAACAATTAATTACAAAGTCAGAAACCAAGTACAAAAGGACGACAGATAATTAATTAATAAAAATCAATAAAGTTCCTGGTGGGAAATTGTATTTTTCAAAACAAATACTACTCAGTCTTTTAGACCAGTCCATATAGTCTTTCAAGGACACTATTGTTTTAAGATATCCAACTTTCAATCATATCCCGCACCTAATGCAATCAACAAATTAATTAAATCCTGAAATTAGTTTCATATCCTTTTCGCTTGAAAAAAAATTAATAAATTCCAATTCAAGTGGTGTCGCGGTGAGGGTAAGATTGGAAACCAATTAAACTGAGTAGGTATTCATGACAAGCAATGTGTAAATGAACACCATGAACAAGGACACATTCTCCCGAAGGATATCATTCTTTTCTTTATTAGATTCATTCTATAAAATCCCCTCTATGAAAAGGTGGAGAGGAAGGAGATATAAATATCCCAACTAAATGACTTCTATTCTACTTGGATTAAAAAGGATCTGCTTCCTTATCACATTAAAAATAAAATAAAACCAAACAAAGACAAAATAATGAAGAAACAAATTAATTTTCATCTAAAGTGCATCGTCTCGCTATTCTCTATATAAATCCAAACGAAACGAACAAATGCAATCAAGGATATACCTACTATCCCTACCTCCTTGTCTAGAATCTAGATGATATGGCATGGCATGTGTGCGGATTTTATATAACATGTTAAGAAAAGAGGAGGAATGGATAAAGTAAAAGTCGATATAGGATTTCAAAATTGCGTGTTACACTCATAAAAGGAGGAGCGCTCCATCTCAGCTGACATGAGGATAGTTAAGAACTATGTACCTACACTATACCCACTGCTGTCTGCGCACGTTTTCCCATCAATCTCTGTTGTGAAAGCATCCAATGCGCAATCAAACCCAAACCCATCAACCCACCGGATGTTTGTACAAGTGAATCCGGTGTACATATACCTAGTACCTATAGTCCATGTATGATGATGTCCCGAGACACATATTAGAAATAGCTGTTTGCAGAAAATGCGGCATTATCTTCCAGAATAACTTCCTGTATAGACAGACGAATGTTGTATTGTGTTGTCGGAACCACTTAAGACATTAGAATTGTACTACGTATGTATATAAGTAAGCGTTGCGTATATATATGTACCTTTTATCCTCATCTTGTTGTCTATCCCATTTCGGCTGGAGGATAAAAGTTGTGCATTTTTCGTTGCCCACATCAGGACAATACATCCATCAGAGAAGGAGAAAGAGAGCATAATGCTTGTGCAATGCAATTGTGTGTTGAGTTTTAACATTGTCGTTCACAATGCCATCCTATTGTCCTTCCGGGTAAAAGGATTAAATCCCTTTTCCAGTACATCGTTCTTTTAATGAGCATCAACGAGGACAAGGTATAAGGATTGTGCAACAGTGTTGCGTATCATAAAATGGCATAAGACTCAGGATGGAAGAAGAAGCATCAACAATGAAACCGCCATTAAATCTTTGCTGAAACAACATACACATTATACATTTTCATCTGATTACTTGCTGAAAGAAATTGAATTAAGCTTGTTGGGGGGGAAGCTTTGAAATGTTCCTTTAGTCGATAGCAGTTTAATTGAAAACATAGATCGTTCTATGCAGCGCCATTTTCCATGTATCCAAAGTTATTGCATCGACAAACTACATATTGGAGAGTCTATAAGCCGAAGTCACGTGTTCAACAGAAAAACTGTGCATTTCAATAGTTACACAACCTAAAAGGGTTCGTGAGTTTGCTTTTGTGAAATTGATTTGAAAAATAAGGTTGCGAAACTTAATACGTTTAATTGTCCATTTGTACCACAAATTTAGCCAAGACACAAACCAGGCGTCATGAACGAGGGAATATTAATCGGAAAAACGGAGATTCCTGGTGGAATTGTTGTCATAAATGAAGAAAGTTTTCGAAAAATGATGAAGGCAAGACTTTTCACAGAGGTCTAAAGAATTTGTTAAGACTTTTGATTGGGTTTCATCCATGCTTTTCAGTAGCTCTAGCTAAGAAAATCCATTCAAGAAGGCGGATTGTAAAAGCCTTTGATATCTTTTTCACAGATAATTCGGAAAATACGAACACCGCTTATCTAAAAAAGTACAACCCGTGACGTTGCATTAAGTGTGTCGGACTTCCATTCGCCGGTTCTGGGTTCAATCCTTATGTTTTAATAAGTCCAAAAAACACTTTAAGCTTGAGTAGCTCATGTCGATGCCTAAAATTTTTTCAGATAAGACAGACATCTCTCAGTAGAAAAAGTTTCCAAATTTAAGAGCTTGGCATTACCGAATTTAGTTATCAATTCTCGATGCCAGAATTTTGTAAGCCTCAAGAATAATTTATGATTGGAATGCTAGACCACATATTTTGAGCTTCTTCCTTTTTTTTCGCAAATAAAAAACAGGTAAAAAATTTGGGTTTCAAAAATACAAATTTTTATTCATTAGCTCCCATTATAGCCACTTTCCATGCCAGTTTTTCAAATTTTGTTTTTGGGCGCCACTTATTACATTTTTCTGCTTAAAAAAAGTTTATTTCGTTCCCTATCATGTTTATTTCAAGCTGCTTTCTATAAAAAACGGAACAGCAAACTTCATTGTTGTATGTGTCTAAAACTCTTCTAACTTATGCTGAAAATGGGGGAAAAACATAAGGTTATGAAATTATCGGTTTTTGCTTGTAAAATGAAAGTCGGTGGGCAGGAATTTAATCAAACAATACAATTCAACCTACGTTGGGCGCCACTTTCTTAATTATTGAATTTTTTAAATACTCCTCAAAGTTAAGATTTTTTTCCTTTTCGTTGATATCTTGCCTTTCACTCTGTTTAAGTGCGACAAAACCCAGCAATATTCAGGAATTAAACCACAATTTCAGGGCCAAGGTATTGAAATTGGGCGCCATTTCAAACTTTTGTATGAGTGTAATTTTTATCATTAAAATTATTGTTTTTGGATGACTGACAGTTTGCCAAAGCAAATTATCAAAAACAAATAATACACTGGAGCAGGAGCATATTAATAATTTTACAAAAGCCTTGACACCGATGTTGGGCGCCATTATTCTGCTTTTTGTACTTAATGTTTTTTCTATACTTTTTTTTTATTTTAAACAAAAATCGATTAACAACCCCGTTGTGTAAGTCACGATTAAACAAATTGTATACATGGATACAGTAAGAAAAGTACCTACTTACGTTGGGCGCCATTTTCCATTTTTTTAATTATTGATTCCAACTAATAATTAATAGGCAAATAGGTCGAAACATTAAAAGCAAGCAATAAATATAAATTACAGAACGATTCCAGCCCGCACAGCACTTGTGTTGGGCGCCACTTCTAAATTAGTTTTTTTGTTCTGTTTCATTCTATTTCTGTATTTACACCACAATCTAGAGAAAAGTGTTTGGTTTGCTTTAACGACTCATTCATTAGTGTGTATCTATCTTCTATTAACAAAACAAAGCAAAACTTCTAATTTGTCAAAAGATTCTCAAACACAAGCAGCAAATATCAAAACCCCATTAGATAGGTACCTATAGAATAAATATTTATGTATATAAAAGAAACATCAATATAAAAGAGTGCTTTCTTCTTCCACTTTGTTTGACACTTTAAAATTTAATGTCACCACTTTAACCACGCGGTGCGGTGTGGTGAGCGGAGTGGTGTGGAGCGGAGCGGCGCGGCGTCACATTTTGTTTCTCTTCCTTGCGTTACTAATTACCTCTGATGAAAATCGCTTGAAATTAATTTTCCCATTAAGGCACCCTTGGCGTCACCTCCTCAACATTCAAGCCCCACCTCCCTTCCTTCTTTGCTCCACCATAATATATCCCAACCAACTAATTCATTCTCCATTATCGTGACACATCATGATTTATTCGAATCAATCAACATAGTTTCCACAGATGTACATAAATTAAACTTGTATACACCACCATCTCATACTCATAAAGTTGAGAGGTGGCATCCAGGAATAACGATAGCGATATGGAAGGGAGCACCACTTAACTCGCTCGTGTTGGCTGGATGTCGGATTTGTATCTTTTGTGCGTGTGTCATTCGTTGTATCTTGTAATACACATGATGACACTAATGAATTTAATCATATCCGTATCTCTCTAGTTACTCATTCATTTTCCTTTAAGTTCCACTCAATAAACTCATCTTGGTGTAAGAAGGACGCATTCAAACACCCAACAACAACCATACACTCTCATTTGCTTTATCGTTTATAATAATATTTCAAAAAAAAAAAAGCAAAACCAATATACACAACAAACATGAGTATAATGTACTTATACCACTGAAGTATCACAGATTTACTGATTCCAAGGAATCGTAAATAAATAGATCCATCGAAGATACATTGCAGATTGAGTTGAGCTACTTTATCTGCCTTTTGAATCCTCTATGAAATTCTAAATGGCTGTGTTAGGGTGACCAGGTGATGTTTTTTTTTTTTTTAACATAATTTTGTATGGAAGCTTGTTCCATGCTTTGATCTGAAACAATGACAAATGGCCACAACAGGAACAAAATTAGGCTCTCTGGAAGGGCGTAAAAAAATTGTAAAAAACGCCCAAAATATTTTTGGAAATTTCGCCACAATTAAGGAAAAAAGGGCCAAAAAATTAAAATGGAAATTACGCCAGCAAAATATAAACTTTTTGGCTCAATTTTTTGGAAAAAAGACCTAAAAACAGCTTTTTCAGTCTTAATTTCCAAAATGGCTTTGGAAATTACGCCCAAAAAGTAAAATTATATTGGAAGGATTTTTTTTTAACTACTGTTAGAAAGCAATGTGAGGATTTTTAAATTAGTTAATGTGGCGATTATTATATAATGTAATCTGTTTAAAAATCGCGCGATTTTTAAATTGATTATACTGTGACGATTATTATAATGAAATCTGTTTAAAAATCGCGCGATTTTTAAATTGATTACTGTGGCGTTTTACACAGATAACATTACAATAATTGCCACAATAATTATTTGGAAAAAAACGTTAATTTTTTGGCGTTTTTGCTTTTTCGATTTGGAAAAAAGCCAAAGAGCTTTTTTCTGGCGTTTTTTCCCAAAAAAAATTCTTTTGGCTTTTGTTCCATAATCCTAAAGGCAAAAATTACGGAAAAAGAACCAAAATATTGTATGGAGATTTTTGAGGGTTTTTCAAATTTTTTGCCGTAATTTCAGGGAGCCCAACATTATAAATCAGATCTCCAATTTAAAAACGAAATTGCATTCGAATTTGTTCAGTCGTTGAGACATGAAAGCGGAAGAAACGCCCGAAATAAGTAACTCAATGAAATCCTCCTTTAAGGTAGTTCCACACTATCCCACAGTGTGGTACGACATGTCAAAAAAAAGTGGGAAGGAATGTGTGATGGTTTTACATTCAACCCTAAAAAAATATTTCAGATCTAAACACATGTCAAATCGTATGACATCTGCGCTGTCATATTCTGTCTCCACACTATTATACATCTGTTTCATCACACATTTTTGGCATGTCGTATTACACTGTGGGATAGTGTGGAACTTCCTTTACTGGGGTTTCAAACATGAATTTTTCCAAACTTAGTTCATTACTTGCTCACGAAAAAGTCCTCTAAAGGACTAACAAGAAGTTTTACTAAAATCGTTAGAGTAGTTTTCGCGAAAAATTGTTTTTGTTTTTCCAAAAAAATTCTAGAAATCATTAAAACTAGAATTTTAATACTTCGTAGGGTGACTAAGGATGCCCGACACTATTTGGGCACTTAGGTAAGGTGCCCACTTGACACTTTTTGTGTTGAAAGAGTTTGTTTGCTCGAGGGATAACGACGCCTACTAGCAGATGCCGGATCCTATGGTATTCAAATATGTTACTGAGTGACTGTGTCCTGAAAAAATATTTTTAAAGGGTCCTGGAATTACAATGCCTTCAAACCTCAAAATTTCATTTTCCAAGCATCTGGTCACACCACCTCTAAGGATGCCTTAATATTCAACGCAATCTTTTCCCGCTCGTTGCTTATTTCTTTTTTTTTTTTTTTTGACGTTAATTGGACACAAATTTTATGACCTCGTGTATAATTCAGTGGCGAGATGTTACATTTTAGAAAGAGACGATGGAATCCATAAATAATACGACCGCAGCCACTACAGTACAGTCAATCTGCATAAAATACTCTCGCGCTATCTCTGCGTTTACTATTCCAATCTCTCCAGACGCTGTTCCATTTATTTCGGTTGAATATGAGGATGTTTGTGTATGTGTGTGTGTGTTGGCAAAGGAGGCTGCTGCTCGGAATTGAAATGAATCCGATGATGTATCACTAAGTTGCTTGTGGTTATTTCGATGGTGCGGTATAATACTACACTGCGGTACCATCAGTTCTACACATATCTTTATTTTCTATCTAAATTCTGAAGTCCTCTGACGTCTTTTGGTTAATTGTTGTCGTTGAAGAAGAACCCATTGCCAGTGTGCTAAAAGCCAAGACCATAGAAGCTGAAGTAGGAGCAGGAACAGCAACTAAGTTGTTGGAAGAAGGAACGTATTTTGATTTGTTGCCGCTAATAAATCCTCCGATCGGAAGTAATGAAATTACAAATCATGACTTGGCAGTATAAAACTGCTGTCGGTGGTCGTGGTTGGGTCGGGTCGGGTCGGTTCAGTGGTATGATGGTGGTCGTCGTCGGTCGTCTTGTTATGGATTATATAGTCCATGAAACATCAGAAATGGCTCTGCGGAGCGAGGATTGGAAAGCTGTCTGTTTTTTTTTTTTTTTTATTACTGGCGATGATGATGATATTTGCTACTGGATTTATTTCCTGTTTTTGCTCCTTGATATTTATTTTTTTTCTCTTCCTTTAATAAAACTGGCAAGAACCGATTTGGCGGAAGTGATGAATTGACATTCCATCAAAAAAATAATGTGTTTTTTTTTATTTGTATACGTGGTGGTTGTGAAAGGAGGGGAGGAGGTGGGGGGTATTCAAGAGGAATAAGGTTTATGCTTTGATTTGATTTTGGTACTTTGTGTTTTTATTTTCTAATAAATATACAATTTTGCTTTACTTTTTTATTTTTGTTTTGAAATCATTGAATGCTCTTTTTGTCCAGTCATTGTGTTGGGATGAGATTGGATAAAAAATAATACAATGTGTCATTATTTGAAATTTATTGATAAAAAGATGCCACATGTTGTGGGTGCCAATTGATTCCCTTTTTTATAAAATTAGGCACTGTACTAAAAAAATTATTGATTTATTTACGAAGTATTGAAAGTGGAAGAGATTTGTGTTCCATTAATAAAAAACACTATCATATTTTTTGCAGTCTATTTTTAGGATGTTGAAACAGCTATGCAATACCAAAACCAATACTTTGGAAATATAATAAACATGCGAAATCTAAAGAATGCTCGAAGTTCACTGTATGACCTTAGCCCCTACAAGTCAACCCTGAAGAAATAGAAGGAATCCATAATCTTCCTCCGACATAGAAAACGATATAAGTGGTTCAATCGTTGAACAAGTTTGCTCGAAGCAGGTGTTAGTTAGAGAATTGTCGTTTTCAACAAGCAGTGCGACCACATTTTTAACGAATCAAAATTTATATAGGCAAGGGTTCTGTAGAAAGCTCAATTGCAGAGCAGCGAATATCGAAAATACCAAGGAACAGTTCTTCAGACCATCGAGTGAGGAACCAACATCATAACCAAGTTCAAGGCAATGTCTAAGTCTTCCAAAAGTTAAGTTATAAAGCTGGATCCTAAGCAATTATTTAAATCCTAAATACACAAAAAAAAATCTAGAGCCATTAACAGCTTAGGGGAGCCAAAAATAGAGACTGAATTTCTCAACCATACGTGGGGGTTGACGCTCTTCGGGAAAAAAAGGAACCTACAATTTACAACCATTTTTGAAGTTGAATAAGTTTTGCTATGTAAGGATTTGTAACTTCCTCGTAAGAAAATCTAAGGTGGGATCAGGATCGATTGCAAAACCTTTGGCGTATCAGTCCGACACACCCATTCAAGCCACCTTAAAAACTGAAAATTAAAACTGATTTACCTCGTAATATGAGCACCGTATGCTACGAACATCATTTATAAGAATTAACACAAATAAAAGTGGCCCAAGGTGGTTGCCTAGAGGAACGCCTCAGTTGAAAAAAGTAGGATTGGACACTGCACATCTGTTAGTGAACAACCATTATGTTACTATGATTTTGGCTGGAATTCTGCTTTCCTTTAAAACACTGATGAAGCTTAACATCTCTATTTTCGACTCGAAGGATTTCAAGGGTCTTCAGACTCCGTGGTTTTCCCGATTACACTTTCCTTGACTTCGTCCACTCTCAATACATGTTGCTTCGCTATTTTTTCGATGATAGCAGATATTCAAGCTTAAGAACCATTGTGTCATGTCTTGAAATTACTGGAAGAGGATCAGAAAATTTCGGCTTGAAGAGGACCAAAAATAAAGTAGTCAATAGCTCTGCTGGAAAAACAGCCCCATGTCCTTTTTCATGCCCTTTTACCAGCCAAGGAAACTTGAAAATCTAATGTCTGTCTCAAGGTTATGCACGAAAAATTTCGACACATCCAAGTATGACGCGACCTGACAATATACCTTTAATTTACCAAAAACCCCTAAATAACCCAAAAAGCTTTTAGTAACAACACTTTGAATATTACTCTCGTCTCAACCCTCGTCGTCTAATTCACTAAAACAAAACTCTGCTTACTTAGCACGAGCCTTATTTATTGACAACCTTTTCCGCCCATTTAGACATATTTTCTACGCCTCTTTCTCCCACTCGAAGTCCTTAAAAAAAATACAATTTACGACCACTCCATTTAAAATCATAAGCAAAGACCCGAGCACTTAAAAAAAAAATATACATACATACATACATAATGTAAAAGAAAAAAGGTAAAAATAAAAAATAAAATAATAAAGGATATCTTCACTTACAGTTAACATTCAAGACGACATTTGTCTCCAGACGTTGTCCCTCTGGCATGGCACGATTCCAAACAACGCATTTGTACTTGGCACCATCATCATCACGACGCGGCACAATCGATAGTGTTGCGTTTGTTTGATAATCTTTGGAGCCACCCTTTTGTAAGGGTGCTTGCAACGGAACTGTGCTACCATCACGATACCATCTATAGAAAAAAGAAAGGGAGTAAACAAGCAAAAAAAGGACATTTTAAAAAGGATGCAATGATGTTAAAGGCAAAATTCATAGCTGCTGTCGTTGGTTTTTCTTCCTCCTTCTTAACATCGTCATCGCATCCAAACATTTCAAACTCACACACAAAATTTTTCATTACTTTAACACAGGACAAACATAGTATGAAGGATGAAGGATGAACGACAAAGGACAACGATGTATGTACGTTACGTCTCCAAAAGTGCCCGTTCAACCGCATGGTTTTTCTCTTCTTCCTCATAACGCCATCAGTTTTGTGAAAGGGCATGGAAGAAAATGAAAAATAATTTTTGGACACATTTCCAAAGGACGAACTATGGGTTATGTACTCGTAGGGACAAAAAACGAGCAAGAAGTGAAGAACACCATGTGCCAAATAAATGGCAGAAAGGCGAGACATTTGTTCCTTGTCTGATTGCGGACGTGATAAAAGCCTTAACATTGTCTATGTTAGCTTGGGTCTCGCTCTCGGTCTGGCATGATACAAGCCACATTTTCAAGGAGGAGCTAGTGGCTGACATGAACTATATATAGTATAAATGACATTCAGAAAGAAGAAAAGATAGCCAGAGCGTGTAATTAAACAAACGCGCGAGCATTCTTCCATTGTCATCATCAACGGCACAGGATGCTCCAATAAATTCTGCATTTTGTCATTCAACGCCAATAAAATCCATTCAATCGTTAAGTATGCCACAGAAAGTGAGGAAGAAAGAGAAAGATAGAGCGAGCTGAAGTTCACACAAGGACTTCCGATTGCAAAAAGGACCAACGACACAAAATATTGAAGACCAGAAACCATTACATGACACTTACAAGGATACAAAAAAAAATATTTCAACTTACGTTATCGTTGGATCGGGTGATCCTCCAATGCTGCTACATGTCAATTCCACTGGCTTATCTTCGGTAGCAATGGCATTGTTACCTGGCGACACCAACGGTGGGTGTGGCGGTGTCAGGACAGTTAAATTATAAAATTCCCGATGTACATCAGCGCCTGTGCCCTTGGCCTTAATCCGGCACTCAAATCGTCCATTGTCTTGGTTATAGGAAGCATTTTTAATTTGTAAATCGTAGATTCCTCTGTCAGGACGAAAATCCAATCTGAAAATAGACAAACACAAAAAAAAAAACATGGCGTCAAAAATTAATTTCAACAAGCAAGAAGATACGACATATTCTTATAAGAAAAAAAAAATTGAATAAGAGAACCTTGTCAATTTGAAGTGAGAAAAAGAAAATTGATCCTTGAAGTGTTCAAGAAAACATTAATGATGTTTATTTTATTTATTTCTGTTAGCCTTGATATGGTGCTGGCTACCATACCATCACCTCCAACTGGCTACTCTACTCTACACACACATACATAATAATAGCCTTCACTTACACGAAAAAAAAAGAAAATGAACGACAACAACCGTTAGTCCACGTTTTAAATTATCAATTTCATTTTCTCGTTCAGTGCTTTCAAGCTGCCATCTTTTGTGAGTTTCTCTCTTAGTTTCGAGTAATATGGACGAAAATAAAAAAAAAAAAAAAATTGGGAAATCATCAATGAAAATGAAAATAAAAAAAAAAGAAGCAAAAATCGATTCGAAGGATAAATCGAAAGGGCACATTTCAACTGGAATGGAAGCCAATGTCTAAAAATTTGATACGAAAGTGATTTATTATTCTGTCAATTATTTGGAATGAAAAGAATATAAACGCTTCACAGGATTACAAAACGGTTTGGCCGAAAATATGGCAGGCGATTGGGAAGGCGTCAATGAAGAAGGAAAATAAATAATGAAATCAATTCAATTTCTCAATCACCAAACTCTTTTTTTTTTTTTTTAAGAAAAAAGTTCTTTTGTTATTCTGTGAACAATTAATTTATTTGTTAAAATAAAATTGGCTACTTGGGAAATTTCGTTTTTAGATGGATTTTCTAAGTTGAATGGAAAAGATGGAGGAGGGTAAAATAGAATCGAGTGTAATTGAGTGAGCAGTGAATTGTTTTTTCAAGATCTGTTTGAAGCAGAAGCGGGATATAAGAATGGACTTCCATGCAACTTGGTGGAGAACTAGTCTTACGCTTTGAAGGTTCTATTCGGAAGACTGATACGCTATTAAAAATTATGCACTTTGTTTCTTCGGTTTATTGCCATTTTTTTTTTGTCATTTTCGTTCAAAAATTACTGCATCCAATTTGTATCTATCTGGTCTTATTGGAACATATCACATGATGGTTATGGCAGTAACTTCTGACAAGTTCGAGATGTTAGAAGATAAGATACCAAACGGAAGCAGCATTTCGAAGCAATCAGAACGCATCCGAATAACTATTCTGTAAAATTGATGCATACTTATAGGATTTACATGGAATCGCTTCCCAATAGATCAGCGAAATGAAACATCGTTGCGCGTGGTTAGTAGTCAAAACTAATAACTGCGTGCTGTTGGCATATGTTTGTGTGTTTTTCTATCTTCTGTTCTGTCTGTCTCTCTCTGTCGTATTACTGTCTTGTGCTGTCTTGAGCCGAAGGCCTCAGTTGCCAGTGCTTGTAAGTGTGTCTACTCCGATTGATTAATCGACGGAGTTGATTGTAATGTAATGTAATGTAATGTAATTAACAGTAATCCCCGCATAATTGCCCCTCGCTTAATTGAACATCCCGCTTAATTGACGAAAAAATTATGCCCGTAAGTATACAATAGCTTTTTGAATGCTGAGTTGAACCTCGCTTAATTAAATTACTCGCTTAATTGATCTTAAAAAATGCAGCTAAAAGAATTAAAACATGTACACTTTTCGGTAAACTGAACGGCCTAAAAAAATAAATAATTGTAGTAACTTTGGAAGTACTAAAATTGGCAGCACTGCTCCGTGAATAACATAATGGCAGCCATTATTTGCTTTTTGTCATTGGATATTTCAATGCCTGAGCACATTAAGAAAATCGCTGAAGCTAAGAAAATAGCTGTAGTACAAAATATCGATAAGTAGCATGCACGAATACAATGGTGTAGCACTGAATTAATTGCCATTTGGTTTTTTTTATTGAAAAGTCAAAAATGCAGCGCAGCACATTCGTGAAGTTAGAGTTGAGTCGTACTTGTACTTCAGCTACTTTCTGTGCTGCAGCTGCAACTTCATATTGTAACCGTGCAATATTAATACGAATTCATTTAATTTTGACAGTGCTACGTATTACAGCTGCAGCTACATCATTGTTCTCAGGCAGTCAATGTTGGCTGCCGGCGATACTGTGGTGCGTTCATTTTATTGACAATAATAAATATAAACTAATAAAAATTAGTGGAAAAAATACATGAGTTTAACAATTAAAGAAAAACTAAAAGTTTTAACTGAATCGAGGGAAAAAAATAAAACTGAATTGTGTGCTAAATACAAATGTTCCCTCAGCACGCTCAATACAGTTTTACGCGATGTGAATAAAATTGAAAACAAATCAAGAAGCTGTGCATTATTTTGCAAACTTGAAAGAATAGGAACGTGCAGATGTCGAAGAAGCTTTTTTAACATAATTCGGCCAAATGAAATAATTGTTGTTCCAAAATTCAATAAAAATTGACGGAATAAAGAATGGTCAAGCCTAATAAGCTGACATTCTAGTACAAAGAGTACAATAAAAACAATAATAACTTAATAATCTGGTTCGTTACCAATCTTCCAACCTCTCCACCTTTGATACGTACTACGAATTGTAGTCTATCGAAATAAGGTATGGAGAAAAATGGAGGCGGAACAAGACAACATACTTATAGGCGCTTATAAAAATGCTGATGCTCCAAAGTCCAAATGCATTTCATCAACTAATCACATCTCAATCTATGACGTCAGTGGTCCAAAGCAGTGGAATGCGTAGTGCATACGACTGCAAAGACTGAGCAAATCTGATATGCGTTGGTTCGGATCCTATGGTGTTCATAAAAAGGTTTTTCAAATAAAATTGGATTAAAGCTCAGCACCACAATAAAAAGGAGACTGATGAGTGCAAAAGTGACAAAGCACGAGATAGCTATATCTCCAGCCAAATAACAATTGGTGGTATCACCTTTAAGTTGTTGTTGTTGTTCAAAAATTCAATATAATAGAAAGCGCAGCTATTTCTGTCAACATTGTGAGTTTCACTTTTTTCGAGATTTTCGTAAATTGACACTGAAATAAAAAATTGTTTTAATCCGACCGACTAGTGCAATTATATGGGTTTCGCCCTTATTGGACAGGTCAGTCAATAAAGCGGGATAATTGACCGAAAAACTTGACAAAATGGTCACTGCAATTAAGCGGGGAAAACTTCTTCCAGCTCATTGCTGACACTCATCTTTTTAACTCGGGTCTTTCAGATTTAATCGAGTTCGCTGAATTTCTTCTACTATTCAACTTTGACCCAATCACTTCTACTACTACTAGGATCAGAACGATCCGAAACAGTAGAAGTTTCTTGTGGGGAAAAACCTTCCGCGATGCTCTTAAGCATTTCTTCGATTGTTCCCAAAACCTGTTTAACTTTGACCCAAGTAATTCCATTTAGTCTTGGATCAACTCCTACCGCGCAAAACAGTTCTTAAATCTGTTCAACGTTGACTAAAGCATTTTTATTCGTTCGTTGATCAGTGCAATGCGAAACAGCTGAATGTACGTGCCTGGTGGAAGTGAACATTTTCTAGAAAGCCCAGTGGCGTTTCTTCACTACTCCTTTCAATTACTCTAAATCTAACCCAGGCATTTCTTCTCGGTCCAAAATCAGTCCTTACACAAGAAAAAATGCTACCTCGTTAGAAGTGTTAAGCAAGGGCTAAGTTGTACCCCATTGCTCTGTTGCATTTCTTCGCTAATCCCCGAAATCCGATTAGATCTGACCCAAGCATTTCTACTCCCAATGGAATCAGTACGATGCGAAACAGTTGAAGTTCCTGGTGGTTTTTTTAACCAATTCTTCCTCGATACTCATTTGCATTTCAACAATTGTTCCTGAATCAGATTTACTCTGACCCTAGCATTTCTACTTAGTAGAGTTCTGCAGTAGTAGTGTCTGGTGACCAAGACCTTTTTTCAAGATATTCTTCCACTCTATTGAATTTTTCGCTAGTCTAAGAAATGTGTTCGACTCTGACCGAGGCATTTCTTTACAGCCCATTATCAGTAACATGCGAAACAGAACGGTTGTATGGTGAGAAAGGACGATTGCTTAACAATTTCTCCCCCATTGCTGCATTTTACTCTCGCTAGTCCGCGAATTCCGTTTAACTCTGATCCACACATTTCTGCTCGATCAAGGATCAGTACCTACATCACCAAACAGTTCTATCGTAAGATTGCTCGGTGGAAAAATGCATTTTTAAGCCAGTACTTCAACATGGTTTCCCTAAATTTCTAAGCTAGTCTATGAAATCTTTTCAACGAAAGCACTTCTACGCGGTGTAGGTTGGGTAAATACGCGCTTGAAGATGCTGCAGAAATATTGGAAAACGTCCTTAAAATACACACATTACAAGTTTCAATAACTTTCGTAAGTTTCCTTTTAAACCGCATGGATTCCAGCTTCCTCCTCACCTTGGAAAGCAAAATCAATAAGTTAAAAAAAACAGAACTAATCCCTAATTAGTGCTTCGAATGAGGTTTCCAAAGGACCATCTACGAGGATTATGTAAGAAAATAAAAAAAAAAAAGTTTCTAAGCAAATTGTAGCAATATTTACTCTTACACGCTTTGTAAAGGATACCACACACAAATTCCAATTTGAAATAGACAAACCCAACCACCATAAACAAGTAAGAGGATATTTTTTTATATTGCAACTAAACCTAGACAGGACACGTGTGTTAACATATTTTTCCAGCAATAAAACTGATTTTCCGACTTGGTTTTTTGTTTGTTTTACTTAGTTTCCGTTGCTATTCTCACAATGTGTAGGATGTGGGATGTGGGTAGGTAGGTACTGCGAGTGAGAATCTCCATTGTCCTTCTCTATCCTTTTTATGGTATGGTATACAGATGTGCGAAAAAGAAATGATTTTTCACAATCCAACTCATTTACGCAAAAGCTTTAAGGGTCGGTCTAGGATGAGAAGAAGGCACAATGTGGATGGGTGTGGGAGTGGGTGTTGAGTTGAGGGAAGAAAAAAAAAAGAACTCGAATTACATCACAGGACACCAGTACCTTATAGCATGTGTATAATTGTATAAACCTTTTGTATGAAAAGAGGAAATATGAGTCGAGTCCTGGCAAAAACACTGGTATTGGTATAAATGTTGCACATATACTAGTATACTATCACTATACAGATACACATGGTGCAAAAGAAGGAAGTATAGTTGTTACAAATTATGTTAAGGCTATGTGAAAGGATCTATTAGCCCCCCGGGTAACTTAGCATGTTGTATGTTCTCGTTCTCATCGTCGTCGTCGTCGTCATAGTCTGATACAGTGAGTTAGGGTATGTATGATGATGAAGGAGTACCATCTCCCCCTTATTCCCCTCTATTCCACTGCCTTCATTCATGGTGGAAAAAGGATTACAGGATGTTTTATAACTTGTTAACCATTGTGTTTCATACTGTTGGCGAATATCTACATTTTTATTTTATTATGTTTTCTTTCCTACGGATGGTTATAGTAACACGAAAAGCATAGAATAACTATGTTAAGAGTTGAATAAGGAGAGTTGGCAAACAAAAAAGGATACCGGTATTGTGGTGAAACGTAATTTTTTTTCCTCTTTTTTTTTTAATTCTCTTGCTCGAATAGGTTTTTATAAACTTTTTAAAAAGGTCGAGACATTAAAGAATTGTTTACAAACTACTACGATATTAAAATTTAATATTGACACGACTTCAAGAGAGTATATATAGGTAAATTAAGTTAATGCTGTGTAATAGATGGGATTATGCTATTTTAGTTTTTCGAATATGACCCTGGGGAATGTTTTTGAGGTTTATGATTAATTGCTTGAAAGTGAAATTACTTGTTTTATTATTCTTAATGTGCCTTTAGATTTTGTGGTTAACAGAAAAAGGAGGGACTTACATAGTTCTTAAACCACATCACAGGGAGAGGATTATTTTGGGTAAAGTGGAGTGAGATTTGACATATTTGAGGACGCATGTTATAGTAAATATGGAATTAAAGTTCGTTTTCCTGTAATAAGGTTCAACCGTCTCTTTTCGGCAGATTTATACTCCAGTTAATAGTGGACCTTAGAGAAGTAGTTTCAAGGAAACCCAGTTCATTTTTACGTAGTTTTAATTCATACAGCTCTTTATATAAAAAAAAAGTACCCAGTATGTCAGAGAATCAGCAGGAAAAGCGGACTGGGCGCTGTGTAAGATATCCCTTAAAATGATAACGCAACAACGGATTGGACATATTTTTAGTGCCTTGATTGGGGGCTAGTGTGTGAAAAAGAACATCCCCACGTTGGGCGCCAGTTAAGAAATTCTTGAATCATTCTTTAACATGTCCCTACGAATGGCAACGCAACAACAGCTGTGACGTATTTCTTTGTTGTTGTGCATAACATCCTTTGAGTGGTGGCGACGAGTGGATAAAAAAACCCACGTTGGGCGCCAGTTAAAAAATTCTTTAATCATTCTTTAACATGTCCCTACAAATGGTAACGCAACAACAGCTGCGGCGTATTTTTTTGTACATAACCTCCCTTGATTGGTTGCGACGAGTGGAGAGAAAAAACTCCACGTTGGGCGCCAGTTATAAAATTCTTTAATCATTCTTTAACATGTCCCTACGAATGGTAATGCAAAAACGGCTGTGGCGTATTTTTTTCATTTTTTAGTGCATAACTTCAATTGATTATGTGCGAGGGTTGGAGAAGAACACCCCACATTGGGCGCCAGTTAAAAAATTCTTTAATCAATTAAGAAAACGTAAATATTTGTGTATAGAGCAAAATTGTCTGGTGTGCATTGCTTTGAATTCAGGTAAAATCTTATCCAAACTATACGGGTAACAATGAATGCCTTTTTTAAGCGACTAGAATCGTTGAAGTATTTTTGTCTTCCCTTTCGTGCATCGGCTTCGACCTGACGAATGGAATGGACGAACGCAACAACAGCTGCGGCATATTTTTTAAGCGCATAACCTCCCTTGATTGGGTGCTAGTGGTGCAGAAGAATAGCCCACGTTGGGCGCCAGTTAAAAACTTATCAATTAAGTTATATTTTTAAATTGATACCAATGCCCTTGCTTCAGTTCTTCCCCCTCCTACCCCTTCAACAAAAACATATACCATCAAAATCAAAAATCATTCAGTTTCTTATGAAAATGATTCCAACATAATCGAAAAACAAAACTTAATATTTCAAGAGAAACAGACTTAATCCACATAGTTGGCAATATTCAATGACATAATCCGACAAATCGGTTAAATTGTTAACTACTTTCATCTCCTTAAGTCACGCCCACCCCATCGCCCCACCTCGCACCGCCTTTTCAATTTCGCTTATGAACTATGATTTATGATCCTTTATCTTCATTTCATGCCAACCAAACCCAACCACTTTCAAACTTTCTGACATAAATAGTTTAATGTTAGTGTTATGTTTTTGTATGTGTGTATTGCTTTCGTAACCACCATACTCACTAACGCAACGGAGAGGACGGGGGATAGTTATCATAAATTGCGAATAATTTACCATATACCAAGGACGACAAGGACTCCCTAGACATTATTACGATCTCTCATAAAACTCATTTGATTTTCTCTCCCCGCACAACAAAATAATAAAACAATAAAGCATTAAAACAATAAAACAAAACAACACACACACAAACAAAAAAAAAACTATGCGAAGTAATGTTTAAGCCAAATGCGCTCATACAAAGCTGATACGATTGAAAATTTTACCAAGCCCTTCAACTTCACAATAATTATCAGGTTTTTGAAACGTTTACCTTTGAAATAAAGTTTCGTCCTTGGTTGTTTTTTGTTATGTGTCTGAATGTGTGTGTGTGTGTTATTTTTATTTTTAAAGCTTACATTTAAGTTTGAAATGAAAATTTGCTTTGACAAAGTTTTCTATTAGCTTAAGGCAACCAACACCACGAAATCACGGTTTGAAGGAAAAAAGGATCTGTTGTCATTATAATGACTTTTTTTTATCCTTGTTGTTGTTCTTCTTGGTATAGTTGGTACACTCTTATCCCAGTCGGTGAATATAAATCACAAAACGAAAAAAAAAATTGTCTGGGAAAGGGACAGCGATTGCAAGGAAAAAGTTTCTCGCGAGAATAAAAGTGCTCGCATGGGAAATTGAGTTTGGAAAAGTTTTTTTTTATTATTTTTTCGGTTTATTTAACAAAAAATTGATTTTTTAATATAATTTACTCAACAACTGTTTTTTTTTTATTTTAAGTTTTGTATGTCTGGTGGTCTCGATTCGAGTGGGTGGATTGTGTTTTCGCCTTCAAAATTTGCACTAAAGCTGTCAATGGGACTATATCTTGTTGTGAACTGTGGGTGTTCAAAGAGAAGAACCTTGATGTAATATCTCTGTAATTCATAACAGCTTTGCCAGAATTCACTTTCAGTATCCCCAACATTTAATAATAAATCTTACCAATTCTACAAATTTTGAAATTATCATATTAACAATTTCTACTACCAGCCCTAGAATTGCCATAAACATACTCTTTTACTGTTCCCTTCACTTCTTTTTTGATTCAAAGTTCAAAAACCAACTTCGTGCAACCAGTATCCTGTCTCTGAATAGTTAAATTATGTTTATTTAAAAACACAATATCAAGTCGTTTACACTTTAAACTAAAAACAAACTATTTAATGATGCATTTTTTCTGGGATTTTTTTTTTTTTTTTGTTATTTTTTTCTATTTGAAAGTAAAAACTGTCTCTCCTGTTTGTGCATCCTTTTTGAAGCAATTAAAGGGAATTTCTTTGATGTTGTATTCTTTTCGTCCTTTGGGTTCTTCCAAGAAGAATTTTTAGTTGATAAGAAAATGGCAATTGGCAATATTTTTAATTACTGGTAACTGTGCAAAGTTTGCATTCATTTGAAGCCAATGTCCTTTATGTGGAAATTAGAATCGATGAAAGAAACAACAATTCGACAAAATGCTCCCGTCAGAATACTTGGTTTTCCACAGGGGTCCACATTTTAACATGATTTGACAATGGGAAATTTAGTTGGAACAACCTATACATTTTTCGGAGACTTTTATTTCTTACAAATCGAGTATTTCTGCAATTTCCTCTTTAATCAAGTCTTCAAAAACAAAAGGTGTACATTTTCATTCAATGTTTAAGGGTTCCTAGTTTTTGTTCTGTGAATTTCCGTGAATCCAAAACGTCCTTGCCGTACAAAGCCAATCAGAGTCAATGACTAAATTTATTCCACAATACAATTTCTTTGGTGACAAAAACAAGAAACCAATCAATAAAAAATATATTCCTTCCAGCTATGCAATGCAAAGGATAAGGAAATCTATCGATATAAATAAGCAATTTCTCTGTTTTGCCATTTAATTAAGGACATCATTTTGGTGGAAGCCTGGTGGTTCGAAATTATAATACAACACGCAGTTATGCTGATTTCCATAAAATCAGTTCATATCTACTCCTGTTTCTTTTCTACAAACAAAAAAAGGTTCCCAACTGAGTCGCATGTCCTTGCAGAAAGTAAAACGTAGAACTAATAACTAAATAATAAAAGCGTAAAACTTCTCAGGTAGAAGGATAAAGAAAAACGGTAGAAAGTAGACGGTAGATGACAGATGGTAGATGATAGATGGTAGGTGGTAGATGGTAGATGGTAGATGATAGATGGTAGATGGTAGATGGTAGATGGTAGATGGTAGATGGTAGATGGTAGATGGTAGATGGTAGATGGTAGATGGTAGATGGTAGATGGTAGATGGTAGATGGTAGATGGTAGATGGTAGATGGTAGATGGTAGATGGTAGATGGTAGATGGTAGATGGTAGATGGTAGATGGTAGATGGTAGATGGTAGATGGTAGATGGTAGATGGTAGATGGTAGATGGTAGATGGTAGATGGTAGATGGTAGATGGTAGATGGTAGATGGTAGATGGTAGATGGTAGATGGTAGATGGTAGATGGTAGATGGTAGATGGTAGATGGTAGATGGTAGATGGAAGATGGTTTAAGTTAAAAAATAGAAGGCAGAAGGAAGAACGTAGAAGTAGGAAGGTTTTACATAAATTATTACATAGAATTTAGAACACAGGGCATATGACACAGAACGTAGAATGTAAAACGTTAAAGGAAAACATAATCAGATTTTGGTGAAGACTTCAATTATCTTTATTGTATGAATGCATAACGTGCCCTTTACATTACCTTAACCGCAGGCGTAACGAAAACTCATCCCATTTCTTGATACACACAATATCATACCCCAAAAATTCAATTTCCAATCAGAGAAGCATTGGCAATTTACGCCACCGCCGCCATCGCCATTTCCATTGCCACGATACCAAACAACGAGAACGACTATACGAATTTCGAGTATAATCAGATTCAAATGAAATTACCTCAATTAGATGTCAGATCCTTTCATATTTACATCACCCCGATGGATAAATGTCATTCGTGTATATTTTTTTTTTTTGATATTGAAAACACATAATAATCGTTTCTTATAACAGGAAGCACAGGATACGCTACACAGGATATGTGTGTGTGTGTGAAACATTGATTTTGCCTCGAAGTTATAAGCTCTCAGCGTCGTCATCGTCATCTTTATCGTTGTCCTTGTTGAAAAACAATACAACACAAAGGAGAAATAAATTTATGAGAAATCTTCGAAAAGAATTTTTTGCTTCTTGTTGGAAGCAAAAAGAGGTCCTGTTGCTGATATGGGCTGGCTTGGATGGGGGTAAAGGTGCACTTGTTTGAAACACAACACAACAACAACAAAAAAGGGCGAAATTGCAAAACAACGAATAATGATTGATCATATTTATGAAATTTCAACATCATCAGCATGGAAGGATGTTAGGATAAATTCAGCAAAAAAATAAAGTCCTTTTTTTGCGATAGAAAAAAAAAACACACATATTAATGTGAAGTTATTGCTTCATGGCAAAAAGATGTTACTAATAATAATCATAATTTCCAGATGGTGGATAAGAAAAATGATTATTGGCTTAAATATTTTTTGGTCGTTATATAAATATCACATCGTGATGGTCCTGTTTTTTTTTTTTTTTGGTTCTGTTTTATTTGGTTGGTTTAGTATTCGAGTGTGTTGGCAAAACCAGTGAAACTTATAATTTATTAGAATTTTGGCTTCGTTATTTGAGTTTTTTTTTTTTTTTTTGACGGCCAAATTGAAGGTTGACAAAGTATTTATACCACATTGCACAGAACACTATACTGACTCTAGAAGGAAGAAATGTATACCTATAGATACTATAGAAGTAGTATGTGTAGTTTTGCTTCATTAATTATATCGAAAGGTAATAAAGTTCTCGCGTTGAAGTCGGAAATGAAGAGGCCAAATAAAATATAAAAGGGGAAACCTCTATACTTATCCTTTATAGTATTTTTGTGGTACAAAATTAATGGTGGCTAGCTACCACAAAATTTTAGGCAATTCCAGCAAAAATAATGTGTCCTTTGTGGATCGATATTTATTACTTGTTTTATTATTATTCATTTTGCTTTGGGGAATTTTTTTTTCTTTATTTACGTGCTATTTCTGAGGGAGGGGTTTTTTTGTTGGGAAATAATTTTACCACAAGGAAATGACTAGAGGAAGAAGGTTAGGTAAGGGTTTTTGGTTTTTGGTATATATAGTGATGATAAGCCTTAATGAGATAGGATGTGACTAGGTGTTGTTGGGTTGGTCGATGAAATAGCATCATTGCGGTCTCAAAATGTAATGAGGCAATTTCAACGCCTGATGATATTTATTTGTAAGAAGGAGCGGTCAATATAAGAGGGAATATAATTTTATTCCTGATTGAATTTGGAGTTTTTTTTTCTCCTTTGATTGCCAAAAATGTTAATGATTATGATGATGAGAACATAACATTAGAGGAATAAAAATTAAGTAACTTTCAAGAGCCTGAAGGGACTTTGACCTAGAAAGAATTGAACATAAAGGGTTTTCCAATAAGAGGTGTTATTTTGATATTCAAAGAAAAATGGTATTTTTTTAGATACATGATCGGATGTTTATTTCAATGTAAAGAGGAAAGTATGCCATTAAAATAATGGCAAATAATTTCAGCCAAATGGCCGCGACGGCTACAACAAATCGAAAGTTCCTCACCAAGAAGGGAAAAACGAATTGGAGTGTTCGTTCCGCAGGAAAATGGTTGACCACTGAACCAAATATCAAGTGTTAATCTCTTCACGCACTAGTTGAAGAAATTACTGAAACGTCACAATTTGATACTTTATTGTTAAAAAAAGAAATAGCAAATGGTGACCGTTCTGAATAGTGGTACAGTTTCAAGTGTTCTGATTCAAATTAGAACTCGATACTCAAGTCAAATGTGGTATTGCTGCATCTATACCAAGCTTCCATCTATTCCATCTTTTCCTTCATTTTTTATCATCAAATATAATTTTCTCAGATTTACTTCAAAAAAAAAAAACATGGAAGAAGTAATGACAACCGGCTCATCGCGTATGTACCAACCCATACACAATTAGGCGCTGTTAACATACATACAACCTTTAGCTTCCACGTTATTTTTGTTAAAGAAGAGCTCAAACAACCTACACAAAGCCACAATCCGTAAAGCCATTGCATTGCAATTACCAACATGTGCAGTAACAAATCACACGAAATTGTCCATAAAAACTCAGCAGGGAACCCAATGGAGCCCATTAATAACTTGACTCCGTTTTCATCCTTTCCTAATTTTTAAATCCTTGTATCTTGTTGAAGAAAAACAAAAAAATAACAGGATATACACACACAATATAAAACATACAAATACACAAACGTACTCTTTTTATCCCTATATTGTCTACAACATGCAAAAGCATTTTTCTTCTAAGTAGCTTTTACTTTTCCATATCATATATCTCCGCGGGAGAGGGTTAGTATTACAACCACTCCTCCTACTCCTCTTCCCCCGTCTTCTTATGTCTTTCGCCAATAAAAATTGAGGCAGGCAGGAAGAAAAAAAAAATATGTAAAAAGCAAAAAAAAAGAAACGAGGAAAACACGACTTCTGAAACAGTATTTTATCATTCCATGTTGTATGGCTCCCTTGTATTTATTAGTTGCTCCTCTTATTTTTGCTCCTAAAACACCATCACTTTCCCTTTTGGCTCCGACTCCCCGAAAACATAAGAGGGTGAATCTTTTATTATTTTATTTTTATTCCTTAGAGCTTCTTCCTGCTCCTGCTTTTTTTTTGCGCTCCGCACGTCAGGCTGATATAAATCCAATAAACCTTTTTGGTTAGCAGGTGCTTCTCTCGCTCTCTACATCCTTCACTCATTCGGGATTTTCTTGGAGGATTTTGCGAATATAGAAACAAGGAAAGGCTTCTTAAAGAAGACGACAGCAGCGATGGAGACTTGTGTTCTTAAGCGTGTATATGTGTTTGTGTGTATAGGGATGTTTTATCTACTACAATGCTGTATGAAGATGAATTTTTAGAGAAAATGAATAATTCATATACCTACTCCCCGTTGCGATTGAAGGAGTGTTAGGGGTGCTCGGATGATTAGGGTAAGGGGGGGTTTGGCGGCACTGCGTCGCTAGGTGGAATAAGACTGCTGCTTAGTACTCTTGGTGGGACTAATTTTTTGAAAACGCTTTAATAAAGATTGTGTATTGGATTGGCAGGAAAAAAGGGTGTTCTATGCCAAGGTAAGATAACGGAAAACCGAAACCTAATTGACCCACGGACGGGGCTTGTTAACTAGGATGAGTTTTCTAGAGCCACCTTTATTTTCGATATCCCCAAAAATTTCTTTCACTTGTTCAGAATCACAGAAAAAAAGATTTCTCCTCTACTTGGAAAAACTGTAAGAAAAACGCTCAAAATATGCTATTCTCAGCAGACACCGAAGAGATATACTTGACTGGCATAACCCTTACAGCTTAATTGGAAAAGATGGAACTGACAGTCATCAAGTCGAGAAAAGAGAGAGTGCAGCAGTAGACAAGTGAACATTTGAAGGAGTCAGAAACTTCTTCGAAATGGCCATTGCTAACCCATGGAACAACAACACTTTGCTTAAAACTAAGCGAAAGACAATTTTCGTTAACTCCTCCTTCTTCAAAAGATGTCGAAAGACAATTTTCGTTAACTCCTCCTTCTTCAAAAGATGGAAATATCAAATGAGGATGCCGATACCAATCTGGACGCATTTAACACAGCTTTTGATACGATAAAGGCTCAAGACCATTTGGCTTTGCAAAAGAAAAAAAACTCACAGTTTGGACAGACCTTTAGATTATTACTAGTTCCACTTTACTAAATATCTCAAAAGCTTGTTCCTTCGACATATCCAAGCTTCAATTTTGTGTGCATCCTTCTTCTTTTGAAGGTGTCATTGCCTATTGTTCATGAATTCATATTTTGGTTGTTGAAAGAAATTCGGCAAGAGTGTGAAAGACATTTGCATGTGTGTGTGTGTGTGTGTCAGGGTCGCTGTCATATTCCATTATTGTTTCGCTACGCCACCGCTGCGCTACCATACTTGCCACCACCACAATTCCTGGAAGGAGTATTTTCTATTTTTCTTTTTTTTTTCTTCTGTTTATGCAAAATAACACAACACGTTGCTGTCACTTTGTTCTTTAGTTCATCCAATTCATTTTCCTTTTTTTTCATTTTTAAGTTGAGAGCTAGGAGTTAGCGATATGGAGTTAGAGCCTTCTTTTCTAGTGCTCCCCGGATATCATTCTCGTTTCTCGTGTTGATTTTCATTCTTTTTTTTGCGAACTACGTCTGGGTACAGCATTGCTAGACTTTTTCTCACATTTTTTTAATTTTTTTTTTTTTTGTTATTTCGACATCCTTTGGATATTCTTCCACTATTCACGCCAGGGATGGCGTGGTTAAGCCATCCTTCTCTGCATGTACAACAAGTGTACAAAAGAGGGTGCAAAAATATATATATATTTTTTTATATAATTTTTTGTTCGCCTGTAGTTATAATGTCAGCACACGATATTGTTTGATGAGAACAGGGAAGAGAGGAAGGTAGATACGAGGAGGGAATAACTGACGGGATTAGAGTTGATTTTTTATTTTTCATCTTTTTTATTTATTTTTTTTATTTTTCAGCTCGCCTCGGGAAGGAAAAACTAATTTTCTGTCATGTTCAACAATCTGCTATATCACTTTGAAGATTTTATTGTTATTTTCAATATTTTTTTTTATGTTTGCATTGTTTTTTTTTTTTTTTTTTTGCTTGCTTCTTTATGGGAGTTTGGAAGTTTTCTTCGTGAATACCCGGGGTTATTTGGGTGATTAGATTTGAGGTTAGTTTTGCAGCTGTTAAGAGTTGTTATGTTTACCCTTTGGGGATTGTGAAGAATTCAAGAATTCAAAAGTTTTACGTGAATTTTACATTTTTATGTGACCAGAATTGTGGCAGGACAGGACACTTTATCTCCGAGGACGATAGCTGGATGCTAAGAAAAACAATATACATACAGTTCTGTCCTGCTGCTCTCAAACCAACTGGGGACTGGGGAAAAACATATACAAAATTAATATCGCAAGAAATACAAAAGACTATTAGAAATGAAAACGAATCATTCAAATGAATGAAGGTGATTAGTCTTAAAAACTAAATGAGCCTACATGTTCAATGAACTACAAGTCATGGAATCAACTATAGATCAGGTCGTCAAAGCCCCCAACATACGCCGAAACTAGCATCGCATCGAACAAATAGTTTTTGTTTAATTAACTAAAACAATAATTAACTGGCGCCCAACGTGGGGAATAGGAAATTGTATATTGAAAAGAACTTTCCTACTTTCTGAAACGCTTTATCTAGAGGAGGACATGATTAAGCAAAAATACTTCGGAAAATGTTTCGAAACTGAGTTATATAGCAAGAAAGGATCACAAGATAATAACTCCAAAAATCTGAAGTTCCTCACACTGTTTTACAAATAAAAGCTCTTCGTAAGGTTG
Organism: Platycheirus albimanus; assembly: GCA_916050605.2. Lineage (NCBI taxonomy): Eukaryota > Metazoa > Arthropoda > Insecta > Diptera > Syrphidae > Platycheirus > Platycheirus albimanus. Next base: position 12,724,107 of record OU696698.1, on the reverse strand, counting down.
CAGTAGGTTTAGCCAAGTTGACTTGAGGGAAAAAAGACATCAATCTCAGGAAAGGACCAAGGTCTAACTTCGAACACCCATACATTAAAAATAAGTTCAACCGAAATAACAATCAATTCTCGTGTGTCATCAAGAGTTTGAAGCATTTTCTAAAATTTATTGAAGTCAAATTCACGAGAAAAAAAAAGAACAAAAAAAAAATATTTGAAATCACTTAAGATCCTTATTTCTGGCCACTTGTCAAAATCCTCAAAATAAAATGCCCATTAACGAAATCGACGGCACATCATCCAACAAAAATACAACGCACAAAAATAAAAAAAATATTTATCCAACTTAAGTACAAAGAGACATTGAAAGAGACATCGGTGCCTGCTGTCAGAAAGCCAAAAGAAAAAGCATGACACACCACCACCAGATTGGGTGTCCTATTTCAAGGATAAATGCCTTCAAGCTCTCTGAGATGACACTCAATTTGTTCAATAGTCGCCCGTCGTCTCCACGCATCCTATTACAAATTTAGATATCTCATTTGCTGCCAAAAATAAAATAAATTAATTTCCTTTTCTTTTTCCCTGCTTTTTTTTTTGGTTCGTCCTTTTTTATGCAAGTAGCGTATTCCCATAGCCTATATATTTTTATGTATACCTATACCTACCCAAACTCGCACACTCATGAAAGATTATAGCTATTTAAGCAAAAGAAAGGAATATTTTTCCTTCCGGTATTTCTCTAACAGGGGCAATCATTTATTTTCACTTCTTGTCTCTCCTTGTTGATGGTTCTTTTTTTTTCTTCTTCTGAATCCTTTATACATAGTGAAGTGTCTTGAAACAATAATTTCGAGCTTCCTTTTTTGTTGGTTCTTTTCAATTCTATTATAACTTTCGACATAAATTTGAAAAGGAAGAAAAAATTAGGCGCATTGCAATAGTTGACTCCTTTTTCGCGCTCCTTGCAATATTTTATTACCTACCATCTACCAAAGCTACTCCAGATATTATATATGTATGTATTTTGTGGGGAAAAGGATGTTAAAGTGGACCATATAAGCCAATAATCGAAAGACACGTATATTTATCAGAATTTATCTATGACATGCATTTTGAATCTTAAGTATATATTTCTGTCCTCATCGTCGTCCTTGTCGTAGTCGTTGCCGACGTTATTGAAGCCGGTCAGAATCCTTGATTGTTTATTGGCTATAATTTCGCTAAAAGTAGGCACCTAAATATATAGCAATTTACAAAACCAATCGAACACACACACACACATACACACTCTCCTAGTACCACGGATGCTGTGCACTTTGGTGTGGTTTTAAAATTTACGTTTTACAATAGATTTGCACAGTAATGGACTTGTGTGTATGTGTGTGCCGATTAAAAAGTTGGCAAAGAGAGGCGAAACGTTTACAAGGATGCATGCCGCGAGGACGGTTTCACAATACCACAGGATATTAAGTGCATATGCCTATGTATAGTAATGTGTAGTGTAGTTGTTGGTGTGAGGACGAAAAAAGGGCATCGGCAGACATTTCATGTCCTTTTTGTTGATCAAAGTTATGAGTTGGGCTGAATGTTCAAGTGTGCGGGAGCCCTCATAAGCGAGCAAAGAACAACCGCGGCGCATCGTTAATGGTCATGTAAATCGAGTGTAAAATTTTTAAATGATGTAGTGGAAAATATTGCTATTTATGAATTACAAAAAAAAAAAAAAAAAAAAAAAAAAAAAACACAAGCATAAAGCTTATGATAGCAACATTAACGGAGTCTGAAGAGTTATAGTGAAAGGATATTTATTTATATGATGCATACTTAATACCCGCACCAACAACTACAACTACTATAAACTGTGGATATAGATACGTTCTACCTACACTCTTATGAAACGGAAATGAGCAATTGCCTGTGAACAGGAAGTTGAAAGGAAATCATACAATCAACTGATTCTTATTTTTCAGATCGTGCGTAACTCATAAAGGTTTGAGTAGAAAAATAAATTGTTCAATGAAAATATAAACTAACACAAATATGGGACGACATTTTGGAAATGAGAATTGGTGTGGGAAGTTTCCGTTTCAAATAAAGATGATATGAATGAAAATAATAACGTTTACAACATTACCTAGTAGCTTGATTTGATACAGAACATTTTGATATTAGACACGATGTTTTTGAATTCGCATAGTTTCCGGGAAGTTTGTAAATTGTTTGAATTACTTGGAAACATTTATTGAGTAGAATTAATTGATTTGAAACTGTTATTGGGTAGGTAGACACATTTTTTGAGCACCGTAGTTGCGCTACAATGGCTGCTCTTTTAACAGAACCCCAATCACGACATGGTCAACTCATAGAGGGTGTTTCAAGAGTTGAACAAATTATGAAAGTTCTGTTTAGAGAAAACATTGGATTTGATTTTTCATTGATTCCAATTTTTTGCAGAAACAAATAGGGCCCCACGTTGGGCGCCATTTTTGTGAACTTAGTTTTTTTTCAACAGGGAACTTAATCATCCTCTGGGGTGCTGTGTTTTCCTCACAAGCTTCTTCGTATTTGAGAAATTTGTATTCAACCAAGATTTTATCCTTTTTAATTCGTGTTTAATAACTCATGACAGTTCCCATGTTAAAATGGGTTTTCGAACATTTGGTGGATATCCGTTCTTCTCCTCATAGTCCGACCGATAGCCTATGTAAACATCATTAACTTTATGCAACGGACTTGGATTTTCTTGGGATTGATCAGGTAAACAACATTTTTTGGAACCCTTCCCGACCAACAAGGGCTACCCTCTTTTAAGTGTTAATGTAACAGTCAATATTCGAAGATGTCCTTTAATTTGCGTGTTATTAATCCAGTTTTCAAGGTTGATTGTTTTCGGCAGTAGAAACGTGGCAACTATCGTAGATTTCTATGCTTTTAAGTATTTTTACAAACGAATTCGAGCTCCACGTTGGGCGCCATTTTTGTTTAACTAGGTATTAAAAAATTCGTTCATGCAAGGTTAAGAACACCCCGAAAACCGTACCTGGGTAACTGCTTTTTTATATGATGCCTTTTTAATGCTACTTGAACACTTCACACACAAAATTCAAGATCTCAGCTCGATCCACGTTGGGCGCCATTTTTTTAACTAGGTTTTCTTTTAATAATTCTTTCACACAAAATTAACACCACGTGGTTTTTTGTATGTTGACTTTCTAATGCAACTTGAATACTTCAAAACCCTAAATTCAAGATCTCATTTTAACTTTTAAAAAAAACACTTAAAAAAAAGTATAGACTTACCTGTACTGTGAATTCAATGGCACATCACCAATAGCCACATTATCAAACTGCACCGGATTCGCTGTCCATCGCGCCCAATAAAATGAAAAATTATTCGATTCATAGTGTTCAGTGAAGCGACACTTTAACGTTAAATCAGCACCTTCTCGTGTATCTAAAGATTCATCTGCTTGAGTTAATGAAGTGAAGATCGTAAGACCTGAAATGAGAACAAAAGAAAGACAAAAAAATCAAATAAACTAATTAGCAAATGAAGAACTTAATGAAGAAGAAAAGGAATATTATAATTATTATACATAGGTATCTGGGGTGTGTGTATACAAATACATATATAAATAATGTCCTTAAAAAGGGTAAGCCTCAATTCACTCGCTTTAATACAATAAACTGCTGTGCCTTTTGTGTTTATTTCTTTTCTTTTTGTTTTTTTCTTATTCTTCTTCAGAAATGCCCAATTAGGTGCTACAGGCTAAATATCATCCTTAAAGTAAGAAACAAAATGAGGAAAATAAATATTTCCTTTGCTTTTGGGTTCGTATCGTAGTCCTTTTTCATTTTGGTTGTTTTTGTTTTTCTTATTGCACCTTACCTTACATTTCTCGTCTTTTGTTCTAATGGGACGAACAACTCCTCCCAAGGGATTAAGGACACATTCGGACATTATGTCAAAGCCTGAAACAGTCAGATCTTATTTTTTTTCCTTCGGGCAAGGATAAAGCAATAAAAAAGCAAAAAATAAAAATAAAACACTAATTCAAGGATCTTCTCTCTATGTAGCCGCCCACTTGTACCTGTTATTCTGTCTTGGTTATAAGTCGAGAAAATTAAAACGAGTGTGGTACTTTTCTGGGTGGAAGCTTCGAGGTATTTACACTTGTACAGTGTAGTGCACAAAAGTAGATATCAATACTTAAGTGAGTTGTTTGAAACTTTATTTTTTTACAAAATAAGAACGGTTGCAAGGCTTTCGTGTCATGGTTGTCCTCAATATAATGGCATTACAAATCTAGTGCCCAAAGTTGCACAATAAGTAATTAACATTATACCGAGGGGAAAATATAAAATGACGATGGCGCCCAACGTGGGGCCTTACTTTGTTTTTCGAGTGAAGGGAAGCAATAGAAACAATAAAAGATTACCCACAGTCTGTGTATCGTACCCGAGCAACGACACGAGTGCCGCTGCCATTCTGCTGTTAAAACAAATTGTCACTGCGAAGCCTCCCTCAATCAAAACAATGGAACCGCAAATGGAGAACGATTTTGTCACTCGAATAAGCACATCAAATACAAATGGCTTAGTATTACCAACTATGCATAGCATATCCCTGCTAGATTCGATCTTCAAATGATCAATGACGTTTCGGTGGGTTCCTAGCGAACAACAATACGGGATTCACGTTGGGCGCCATTTAAATATTTTTTTATACATAATACAATGAAATATCAAAATGTGTGATATATTGTGAGCAACATTTTGTACACGCCACTGTACCAGGACCTACCTTCCTTATTGGATCTCACGTCTGTCTTTTTTTAGTTTCATTCCAAGGCGTTGCTTGTCCTTTAATTTTGTTTTGTTTTTTTTTTTTTTATAAGAACGAGATTTAGTTTATGAAAAAGAAAATTAATAAAAAAAAACAAAAACAAAACAATAATGAAAGGACAAATGTACAGAGATACGACTAAGGATACAATTATTATCTGTTGGAGTCAATTCGTAATTCGAGGACTTTTCTTGCTTCTTTTTTCTGATTGTTCTTTACTTGCTATCTCTTTTTTTTTTTTTTTTGTCTTTTTTAAGGATAAGGATTTTTGAACAGAAAAAAAATTATAATTATTGAGATGGAAAAATTGGCACGCTATAGATGAAGATGAAAAAGTCAAACAGCAATCAAGGATTTAATTGGGACATAGTAGTTCTTTCGTTTGAAGTTGCTTTTTAATTCTGTTAGGCGAAGGACGACTTGACGTTGATTAAAAAATAAAAACAAAATTTGTTGCTATGGAGATAAGTATGGATTTTAAATTTTGTATTTGTTTTTTTTTTTTTAAAGGGATGTCCTTTTCAGAAAATGTAAAGCAAAAGGCATAAATAAATCGTTTATTAGTATTGAATTCTTTAGACCTTAGAGTAACTCACTCTCACGCCAATCCGGAATGTCAAATGCAATTTGAAAATTCATTCACATAAGAAAATTTTGAGGCAGGAAAACGGTACCGAATGGAGTATCCCGTAAAGCATTTAATACGTTTTTGAATTAAGTACATCACGCTTGAAAAAAATGTTCTATTCTAACCCAAACAACGGTTTGTTACACAAAGCTAAAAGTTTTATGTCTTAATAGTTTGCTTTCAATCAATTTGTCTTCGAAATATAAAACAGGACATGAATAAGTCAAAAGTTAATGTTGTTGTTGTTCTTAAATAATTTTGTTTAAAAGAAACAATACAAAAAAATTGAAATTCACAACAATATCTCGTGCGAAATTTAAGAGCATGCGACATGAATTCGAATTATCAATTCAGCCGAAGAAGAAAAATCAATTTGTAATGTCCTTGATCTGAAAGGACATTATTTATTTAGGTTCCACTATACAACAAAGCGGCCAAGCCGGCGTTCGAATACCAACACAAAGGAAAAAAACAAAGTGAAAAATTCGAATAAAGTTGTTGTTTAACTTTGTTTACAGGCACTCCAGCTAATAAGACAATTTTTTTTTTTGTTCTGTGTGTCCTTTTTCGACTTTTGTTTGTTGTTAATGGCTGCAATGCCATGTCCGTCCGTCGTCCATCTCTCATTCCTCATAATGAAGCAATCCATCAACACTCGCCGCGCCGCATAGCGCGTAGGAACTTCAAAAAGAATATAATATACTTTTAATTTTTTCCATTTTAGGGGTCCAACCAATTGAAATGGCTTAACAGTTTTTTTTTGGTTCGTCCTTGCTTGATGTCGCTATTCAACTCCTCAATTGATAAATGATTTTCGCCTTTGATTTTTTTTTTCTCATTCATTTTCCAGGAATTTGAACATCGGATTCGTCCCCAATTCCCAACGTGACGCGCGTCCTGACAATTGTCGTAGCTAGCGTTGGGCATTGCGTTCATTCATCATTCAGAGTTCGGGCTATCTTAATGAAATTGATGTTTCATTTTCGGAACTTTGTATCTTTTTTTTTATTTGTTTTTTTTACTTTATTTATTTATCATGGCCGAACAGCTTTAAAATAAATAATACGAACAAAAAAAAAACTTTTTTATATCATTTTTAAGGACGACACAGACGTTTCTGTCTCAATTTAAGTTGAATCGTGAAAATATGTTTCGTGTGAATGTGTGGGCAGGGGGCGCGGCAGGATAAATAAATTTTGTCAGGATTAAGATTTCATGACATAATCTTGGCAAATTGCTTATTTCTTCTTTATTACCAAAAAGTGGGTGGGTATATACGAGGGCCGTTATCCTTGTCCATTGTTGATTATTTTTGGGGAACCAACAATGTATGTAACTGCGTCCTTTCTCGTTAAACGTTTATTGCAGTATTGTTACTTTTATTTAACAATTTTGCGTTGATGCAGCTCAGTAAAGGAGGCACTTAGTATAGGAGCATGGTCATACTTCCTACCCGAAACAAGGACATTGTATTCGATTATATTCGACAGTATTCTATGAAAAGACAAAAATATATTTTATATATCGCTTGAGTCGTGTGAAGATTAACAGCTGCTTCATTGTTAACAAAAAAAAAACCCTTAAAAGTAAAAAATAAAAAGAAGAGGCTCCTTGATAAATAAATACCAGATTTATTGGGAAGTTGTGCGGCACGTGTGGTCTTCATGGATATAAACATGAGTTTTCTTTTTTTATTACATACCAATTTTTTAGGAAGGACGAATTTGTGTAACTATAGGTACTTGATATTATTATTTTCAATTGGGAAGGTTTTTTTTAACCTCGCCTAGGGTTGAATCGGTGGAAAAGATTTTCTTTTCATACATAACGTAAAAGAGTATAGGTTCCTTTTGGGAAAATTCTGTTATGGGGTATTGTTGATGCCATCTTTGATTTAAAAAAAATCTCCGTGGATACTGGATAACCTTATTAAGAAACACACAGTTAAAGATTTTATATGTGAATCGGTCTTAATGCTCGAAGGCCACTCTCAAAAAGCTTTTCTGCTTTAAAACTTTAAATTCTTGAGTACCTAACTCATTTTTTTGACTTCTTGTGATTTTGAGATTTGTCATTTAAGCAGTGACCTTTGGCTGCCATTTTGAAACGATATTTTTTTTTTGTTTCAAGTCACGATAGTCATCAAACTTTTAATTGTGGTGGAAAAGAAGGTTTGCGAGAAATTCTGATTCAAGCCACCAGAGCCCTTATTCCGGTTCTGTGAAAAAATGAAATGATAAACTTTTTTTCACGATACTTTTCATTGTACGTTTTCATTTTATCATTTCATTTTACTCAGAAAGCTGATTCTCGTTACGTTTATGAAAAAGTATGCTGAATTTATTGCTGAATGAAAAAGTTTTCATCTGACAGCTATCAAATCAATAATAATTAATTCAAATATTTCAGTACATTAAAAAAATGAGTTCGATTTTTATGTATTTAGTTTTGGATGAAGAGCGCAGAAACTCTGGAAGGTTTTTTTTCTCTACTTTTGTATGTATTGTATATATAAAAGGGTTAAACAAAATGTTGTCCTTCTTTTAGATTTAAAATGAGAATTCTACGAAGAAGTATGAGGGACAACACATATCCTTTTGAAACTCTTTCCGAAGAAGGTTTCATCAAACTTTATCGTTTTCCCAAATTCCATTGTCGGGAGTTAATCGATAAACTTTCACCACTATCAAAGAAACCTAGTCGCGATCGGATGGAAGACAAAAATAAAATGCAGGCTTTTAACATTTTTTGGTCAACTTTTTTTTTTTTGGTTTTTTCATAAATTTTTTAGCGGTTTGAAACATAAGCAAAAACTCCGCAATTTCCGATCGGGTGGAAGACAAAAATAAAATGCAGACTTTTAACATTTTTTGGATGATTTGCTTTTTTTTTGATTTTTGATTTTTTTCATAAATTTTTTAGCTGTTTGAAACATCAGCGAAAATTCCGGAATGGCCGATCGGGTGGAAGGAAAAAAAATGCAGGCTTTTAACAATTTTGGTAATTTTTTTTTTTAATAATTTTTTTTGGTTTTTTTCATAAAATTTTAAGTGGTTTCAAACATCAGCAAAAATTCCGGAATGGCGTAGCAACGCGCGCCAACATTTCCTCCATTTGAGCCATCTTTCTTGGCGCCTCCCAAGGCATTCAACTGGTCTGCCAAGGACCTCCACATGGTTTCTCTGGTTCTTCCACCGTCTGCACATTCCAACCTATTAATATATTATTACATCAATGCATAATTATTTTAGCTTTTCCCTAAAAAATAATATTTAAAAATGTATACATACATACATACATACATATGTGGGTACTTACCTACCTATTGTGAGCTAAATTGATATTGTTCTCCAAATAATCGATTAGATAACGTTTTTGCTCATCAGTTGGTCTTTTTCCTCTATTTATTTTATTTAAATCCATTTCTTTTACTTTTCAGTTGCCTTTTCACCAAAAAAATATCAATGATAAAAAATGTTTCATATGAAAACTTTTTGACAGAAGTTTTCATTGCTGAATAGAACAAGAATCGCAAAACAGTATTTTTCAGTGAAAAGTGTTTTCACAGCTCTTTTCATAGAACCAGAATAGGGGCCCAGTTCTAGGAGTTTTCTCTCCTTTTTTCCGCTAACTCCTTCTTAGCCACGCAACGGATTTGTACACGACTTTAACCATCACTTAAATGACATTTTCCGGAAAGTTTATGATTATCTAGTAGCTTTTATAAAAAAACTGAAAACAGTAGCAACACACTACAATAATATGCAAACGTTGATCGACACTCCTAAATATATGCAACACTTTTAACTCGGCTCGAATGCATAAGAGTTAACGAGCTAGAGAGTATATCCCATTGCTTGGAAAAATCATCTCGTAAGGCAGACAGACATTTTGTACGTTTCAAGAATAAATTGTACCTCAGCGAAGCCGGGGCGGGTTGTAATATTTAAATAAAACTTATTTTCTTTTATTTTTAACCACCTCTTCTATCTATATAAATCAAACTCACTTTTACTAAGTTCAAACTCTTTATTTATTTATTTATCTTAGCACCACTAATTATTCACCATTTAATCGTCACCATGGTTAAAATCAAACTTTCCCGTTTCAGTTTGAGATTTCCTATTTATACTGGTATAAAGGTTCTCGAAGAATCTAATACTCGAACCATTCAGATTATTCAAGATGCATTGTGTTTATATAAACTATAGTACTACCACTTGAAGTGCGCCATCTTTCGACGAAAAACTAAGCTCTAGAATACCATGGGAAGCAACAACAACAATTAAAATGGTGGAAATTGTTGTTGTTGCTTCCCATAGTATTCTAGAGCTTAGTTTTTCGTCGATAGATGGCGCACCTCAAGTGGGAATACTATAGTTTATATATGCAATGCAAGATGGTTTTAAAGCTTTTAAATTTCATAATGCTCAAGTACAGTATTGGTCAGAATTATTACAGTTAACTACTATAGTATAATTTTGGGCGAATAGTAACCAAAGACAAAAACCATTCATATAACAATATCTACGAAACACAACCCAGACAGAAAGTTAAATCAAAATTGTTTTTAAGATACTTACAGTTTTGTATCTATCATGAAAAAAATTCTATCTTCAAATTACTTGGATGAGTTTCATTTTGATCGCTCAAAATTCCATTGAAAATATTGACAAATATCCGCAAATCTTAGGTTTTTGAATGTACACCTACTGTGCAGTACCAAATTTAAATTTCTTAAACAGTTGCGGTCTATGTATGGAACCCTGGAGGACTCCCTGGGCCTTCTTGGAATTTACGGCAAATTGATAAATCAATTTTACAGTATCAAATTAGAGTATGGTTTAAATTTTAAAAAATGGTTTTTAAGTCTAACACTCGATTACAACTAACTTGTGCATTATGCAATTTGGGAAGTTAATTTTTTTAAGAAATCGATACTGTTTGGAACATTTTAAATACGAAAATATAACAACAGCAATCTTAAACATTTTAAATTGGTGACTTTTTTACAGATTTTTATACCATTGAAAGAGTCAAATTTTGTTTTTATACTTTTAATTTATTTCAACACCTTTTAGCTCACGCTCCTGTGATTCTTTGTATTCTTTTTTGTTGCATGGAGGACTTGAGTTCACATTTATCTACGAGTAGGAAGTGAATTGATATAAAGTTAAAAAATATTATTTCAGGAATTTTATGTGAGCATATTTTTATTATTATTTTTTTTTTTTTTATTTTTATATCCTGGCAACTAGGGTGCATTTAAATTCAGATGGATTGTACAAAAAGAAAAAAACGTGCAATGCACATAAACAAAGGACTTAAAAATAAATCCAGCACGAAAATGTGTTCTTTTATACAAATATACAAAGTTGCTGTATATTTTTAGTATTGTATTGTTGATTTGAAAATTAAAAACTAATATTTATTTTTTAAAACATTTGTATTTCTTTTCGAATATTGAACTATAAAATTTTATTTGTGGAATATATGCTCTAGTTTGTATTTCTGTATTTATTTTATAGTTTGATCTATAATCAATCATTTTGATTCGAACAATTTGTTCGTAATAAACAGTTCAGTAAACATGGTATTTACTATTTTTCTAACTGCAAAAAATGATGCTGAATTTTGTATCACAGGCTAAGCCCCACTAAAAAATTTTAATTGGACATTTTACTTTAGAAGCGAACATAAACTTTGATATAGAAAAAATTGCAACTATGAAACATTAAAATATCGACAGTGAAGATAAATTTACGCCAGATTTAATACTGAAATGTTTTAATTTTGTTTTAATTACTCGCTAATTATTGAAAATAGCTTCAGTTAAATATTGTTTTATGCTTTCAATTAAGACGAAAATACCATGCTCTAAAAGTTGCATATGAACGCAGCACACAAAAGTGAACCGCACCGTAGAAAATTATATTTGATAATTAAATTCTAATTATTCGCTAATTATCAATTTAAAATTTAAAAAAAAACTTCGTTACTTTTATCATTGACAAAGAATCAAAATCATTGTTATAAACCTAGAAGATTGAAATATAGTTTTTGTGCTCTAATTAACTTTTAATTACTTGCTAATTAAGCGCAAAAATTAAATCTTGCGCCAAAATCTGGAAAATATCTAAGCTTCAATTGAGTTTTTTTTTTAATTTACACCGCACTTTTTTGGGGTAAATGACTAACTTTTTAATGTGCAATAAAAACTGTGCAAGCGATTAGGAAATGAAGAAAGTTGAAAGAAGAGATATCGATGAATATTGATTATGAGTTCCTGAATATAACAATGAGCAGGAAAGCTATAGCTGCATTAGACATTCCACATTTATGTTGTACGGCTAAAGAACGAATCTCTCTATGATCTTAGCAGTACTTGTGGATGTGTACACTATGACAAATCACGAAAGAGTGGATTTTATCCTTCTGTATCAAAAAATTAATGAAAAATGATTAAATAATTGAATTTTAATTAAACTGTAATTAGCTGCACTAATTCACTGTTTCTAGAACATTTCTTGTACAAACAAAAGTAACCTCATAGAGCGTGTCATATGAAGGTCCTTTAAATTTGACGTGTTAAATTTTAGACAGTTATTCTTTTTTTTCATAATACCTTTGAGCTTTAGTTTTTGGATTTTACAAAACCGACTTAATTCCATTATTATTAAAAAATATACCTCCCACGAACTGATAAGTCATCAAAATTCAGCCATTTTTCATTTTGATTCAAAGGGACAAAAATTTCGCTGTTACGTCATCTATGTATGTGTGTGTGTGTGTGTGTGAAATGGATAAATCGAATTTAATTTGTCAACGATTGCATAACTTGCGATTTGCTGTAGGTATATATATTCGACACATAACATATCCTGTTTTAATACAAGGACTCTTTTTCAAAAGGATAGATGTTTTATCTCAAAAAACAGTGATTTTCTTTTTTTTTTAAGCTTCTTTGCTTGTTTTTTTTTTATATTTTATTTGTGCTTTGTTTTTCATATCAACTGCGTCACAAAAAGGATTCATAACACAATATCAAAAATCAAATCAAACAAATCCAACTTTCACATACTGATTCGACACACGAAAAAAAAATTAAATTTCATATACAACAGGTAGAGCGGATATAAAAATTCTCAAAAAAATCCCTTTTCATCAGATTTTTGTTTGCTTGTTATTTTTTATAACCAATTTAAATAAGTAGTTTAAATGTTTAAATCCAAAAATCCTTTTTGACATTTTCACATATTTTTTTTTCGTCATCCGAATTGATGATGCTTTCAGATTTAAGAAAACAAAAAAAAAAGGACTTTATTCTTTTTTTTCGCTTTTTCACATACGTCGTCATTGTCATCTCCATTGACGTCTGTCTGCCTTGGATTAAGTATTTTATTGAATTTTTCTTTCTTCTTTTTGGTAAAAGGCAAGGAGTTGGGGATGACTTCAATACAAAAACAAAATAATAATCAGAACAGAATAACACACAACAACTGAAGGGTGAAAAACCTCAGCCAGCGATATAAAACCCCATTGTGCTTACGGCATAAATTTCCATGATATCCACGTAAATTTGTACATTTTTGTGTTTTTCATTTGTTCCGTATATATGCCGAGCTGCTAGTATTCGTTATGCGAAATCGAGAAGCGAGCAAACAGTTCGTGCGCGCTGAGTTTATTCGCATGGAAATCCGCATAGAACAGTGCACAAAATTGTTTATGTATGTTTGGATGTGAAGGGACTTCTTCTTCGATGTTTATTAAAGTGACGGTTTTTTTTTTTTGGTATGTGTGTTTATTGTGAGTTTTTTGTTCGGCGCAAACATGCGTTAGATTGAGAAGAATTGAAGAGTATGTCTGACAAGAATGGTTGTAGCTTAGAATGCCAAGTGTGAAGTATTCAAAAAATAAATGCTGGGGTGCCTCAAGGCTCCATTCTGTCTCCGACTCTTTTTCTCATCTTTTTGTTTTGCAGACGACAGTGCCCTTAGATTTCATGTGTTTTTCGGGAGTAGAAGTTTCAACCGTGTGGAATTCAATGCTGTCTTCTGTCGTATCTTAACGTCGCTGTATCGAATGGCATTACCCTTCCGGCATTGCCTTTCGACGATTTATTTATATTTATATTATTTTTATGCTAAGTACTAAGTATCTTTATGAGTTTGCCAACTCCGTTGCAAGAAAGCTTTTTTTTTTGTTCTAAATAAGTAGGTTTCTTAAAAAGCTATAAGCTTTTTTATATTGGTTAAGAAGCGAAACGAGACAGATCGTCCGAATGTGAAGCGTCTTTTTTTACTTAAATAAAATGTGATAGAAGTGGGTTTTTAACTATTTTCCCACTATAAAAAGTGTCTTTCATTTAAAAGATCGGAATTTTATTTTATACGATTGAGCTGGGCATCGAAACAGTCGCCATTATAACTAGAAATGCCCACCAGGTTAACATTTGGCCCAATTTTAGACGCGCTGTTAAATAAAGAGGCTCCTTCTTTGGCCGAACGTTACGAATGAGGAAAGGTCTCCTCTTTTCCTTTGTTAGCTTTATATCAAAAACAGAGATCCCAGAATGTGGTACCTAAGCGACTAAACAAAGAGGTTAAAAAAAAAACTTTAATAGAAAAGACCCCTTTTTTGTCCGCACTACTGTATTTGTATTGTTACTGGGTAGCTTCGATAACATAGGTCCTGAATCTTTCTTGTTTTTTGAAAAAAAAACAGCAAGCTAAATGAAAGCAAAAACTAAGCTTGAACAAAAACGGCGATAGCTGCTTCATATGCCCTACACAAAACCACACAAAAAAATGAGTGGGTATTTGTTCGATAGTAGTTCACAAAAGTCAATCTGGGTCCTGGCTGTTTTTTTTAAGTTTTTTTTTTTTTTTGGTTTGGTTTCCTAGTTTCAAATGCACGTTCAATCTGTATTTTTTAAAGCGCACCTATCAAGAAAAAAGTCACCTCCATATAAGTTCAGAGTATACCAAAAAAAAAAAAACCTACCTCGTCGGTTCTTTGTGTTTTTGTTCATTCGAACAATTTTTTTCGTTTTTGTTTCTGAGAATATTTTTCGTACTCGTTTCGTAGTTATTTGTATGCAAAGCCAAAATAGCTTGCAACATACTCGTTCACATAAACGGACAAAGCTTGAGGGGAAGTGCTTTTATGTTATATAGGAATAATATAAAAATCACTCTCGTTGGCAGGACGATAGTGCGGTCCGACATAAAAAAGTAAAACGTTTTAAGAGTCCATATGAGTCATTTCAATCAACTAAATGAATGTTTTTAGTGTCATAGTTTGTAGCTAACAGGCAGGATTTTACGAGAAAATCATTATCGAGAGAGTGAGACCGACCAATCGGCATTTTTTTTTTGCAAAGGCTTTTAGCGAACCTAATAGCACAACGAAAAGCAACATCGATTCGTAATCCTTGCAATAAAATAAAATTCAAAAGCCTTCAAAGAATTGACGATATTTTCTCATTTTTCGAAACTGTTCAAAATATGAACAAACTTTAGCATGTCCTTGTCAAACGCGAACACATCCTGTGTGATTTACGACGTGTCCAAAACGGTGGCAGGAGAAAGGACGAAGAAAAGGAGACCCAAAATCAAAATTTCAGCATTTTTTAACTACGAATTGAGTTCTATTTAAATGGTGTTGGCAGCATAGGGAGAGTACACATAAAAGTGACCGACGAACGTGGTTATCTGTTTTGGCCTACGAGCTGCAATTTCGTATTTCAAGTATGTTTCGAACAGTGCATTTTAAATGCAAACGGAGCCAAACAAGGATCAAATAAAATATAATTGCCAATAAGTTGGGTTTGGTGGAGTAAGCTTCTTGGGTCAAAGCGAGCCTCACTTCTCCGGACTAACAGGTCGTTTTTGTCAAGGGTTTTCCAATAAGAGGTGTTATTTTGAATAGCCCACTATTTCGATAGTTGTCACTTTTGAAGCTGTAATTTTTGACATTTGATAAATAGAAAGTACGACATTAATAAATATGGAACGACACATGCTTCAACAATCATAATCAACAACGTCGTGTCTTTGCTGGTTGGGTCCGTGAAATGCATGAAAATGATCCGGAATTTCATCGAAAAATCATTTTGACACCACTTCGGTGGTGCGGTTTATGTTTTTCGAAAATGAGGCTGGAGCAACAGCTACAGTGAATGGATTCCGCTATCCAGATATGTATGGCCGGAATTGGATGCTATTGATCAAAAGCAACGAAACCATCGATCTTTTCTGGGAAAAGTTTCCTGACCGTGTTATCTCTCGAAGAGGTGATCACAGTTGGCCACCAAAATCTTGTGATTTAACACCTTGCGACTTCATTGTTTGGAGCCACGTGAAAGATAAGGTTTACGCCAAAATCGTGAAGCTATTGAGGGCATACAGCAGCCACTTTGAGATTTTGTGATGGAAAATTTCATGAAAAGGATATCGTTGTGTAAGCGTAGCTATGATGGCCATCTGAATGATATTGTATTCCATTATTAATGGCATACTTTCCTCTTTACATTAAAATAAACATCCGATCTTTTATCTCAAAAAATTACATTTTTCTTTGAATATCAAAATAACACCTCTTATTGGAAAACCCTATATTATGTCAGCCTTCAGAATTGGTAGCCAGATAAAATACTAAAAAGAAAATATTTTCTCTATAGGGTGACCCGTAAAATTTGATCTGATCTGGACTTATAAACAAGTCTCTTTTGTATACAAAATAATATTTTGGAATAAAGTAAGAAATAGTGTTCATGAAAGAACAAAATTTTAACTATCAAAGAGACTTGGTAACATGGTCAGAAGGTCGCAGCCTTAAGCATCGGACAGCGGGCTCAAAGAGTAAATAAACATATTTTAAGTTAATACATTATTCTGTTTTAGTTCTCTCCCCGAGTCACTCGTCTCCTCAATAATTACTGATGAGAGCACGGTGTTTTATTCCTTTAAATTCTGTTTTTGAAACACTAAAAATTGTAAGCCGAAAATTTTTTGTTTCTGGACTATAGTAGGCATTTGAGTTCCCTAGACTTCAGCATCCAAATCAACTAAGTTTTTAGCGTTTTTCACGTGTTCATTTGTTTCGATAAAAACGAAGCCGTATAACAGTTTTGAAGCATACACGTCCCTAATGGTCTTAAACGTCAAACCATTAATTTGATGATCGTCGCAAAACCCACTCCGAAAGACTTAACTTTTTACAATTGTTTGCCTTAAAGGTTCAAAGTTTTAATATTTTAAAATGTATCCCCATCCCCACACTAAAAGTCGTGACATTTTTAGACTAATTACTGAGACTTCTTCGTTCTTCGCATTGTTATAGCCTTCTTTTATCTCTTCTTTGCAATGCAACAGCATCATTATTCCCATCCAACAATAATCCTATCGTTAAGACTTTATGCGCATTAAACCGGAACGTGACACATATATTCACTATCATTAATCAAAAAAAAAAAAAAAAAAAATTAAAAGCTTGCTAAGATAAAATAGTCTCCCACATTCATTCTCTTCAATCCCGTATAATGCTAAGACAATGAGTCTTTATGACTTTTTATAACCTTCTGTTCTGTTCCAAGAAGAACAAAAAAATTTAAATAAAGAAAAACTTTTTAGCATCACGCTCGCGAATTCTCATGTTTCTCGACAAAAAAAAAAACTTAAAGTTAAGCTTGCATCTCACATTGTATCTTTGTATCTATGAACTCTGAATTTGTCTCGAATGATGTTTCGCATAATTATGATCAAATTAAATGCCATTACATAAGTTTTCCAAAAAGGAAGTACTATGGGGGATCAAAAAAAAATGTATCTACGATTTCATAGATAAAGTTTTTTTTCGTCCTTTTTTTTTGTTGGTAATTTTTTTCAAAACAACCATCTATCGTTTATGCTCTCGAAACACATAAAATCATTCGTATACTCGTCGGTCCTCATAAATAGAACGAACATTCAAAATGTAAATTAATGAAGGCTGAAGGGGCTGCTGCTTCTGCTTTTGAAAGGAGACGCAAATTTCAAGAATACGCGGGCCAGACAAAAGGGTTTACGAACAAAAATCCAGAAGTTTTGTATCTTTTACTCGAGCTATTATTGTTTGCAAAAGCCTTGCTCTTTTTTTTTTTTTTGTAAAATTGCTGTGGGCTGGGAGAAGAGAAAGGAGCAAAGGAGCATCTGGAAAAAATAAAGTTCCATTTTCGAAATACAATGAGTCTTTTGAGAAAAGGAACACAAATTTTTGAAGTTTTTCCGTCTAATTGGACGGAATTTTAGGTTATTTAATGAGCGCCCAGACACGATGATGCCATGATGCTATGATGATGATGACGAAGAACAAAACATTTGCTCTCCAAAAAATATACAAGGACCTACACCCCCATCATTTTTGATAGCATTTGTGCCCATATACACATCACTGCAGACTACACACCATCATCACATCACCAGAAAACTCGTCCCGAAAACGAAAACGATGCGATGCGATGTCTCGAAAACTCTTGAAAAGCAAATGAAACGTTAGTTGGAATAATTTTAGCGAATTAATTTTTAATTAAAATTCATACATTAAATGGAACAATACCAAAATGCGAAGGAATATTTATAAAATATAAACAAAAAGCACAGGATCTCACTTTTGTGTGCAGATACAATATGGGGTGGTGGGGTTTAGGGGTGTGTTTTAGTTCTACTAAAGGGGACTCATTTTCAGAGTTATTTATAAGCTGTTGGTTGTTGAAGGTTCTCTTAATTTTTTTTTTTTGGTTACGTAGGAAGATGAGAAGAGTTTGATTGGCCTGGTTGATTTTTTGGTTGGGAGTTATGAAGGGTCCTTAAGTCTTTAGTTTTAATGGATTAACACTTCAATGATAAATGAATGTTCTTTTGTGAAAAGTTGGGCTTAATTTGAGGATTGGGAAGAGTTCTTTTTTTTTGGGGTGTTCTGTTTTCAAAAGAGAAGCGGTGACTCTCTTCAATATAGACCAACAACAATTTTGTTCTAAACGGTTGCGTTACAGGGCTGAAGTCAACCAAAATGAATTTCAAAAAAGGTCCATCATCTCAAAAAAGTGACTCTTTGGTTTTGTTTGTGATCCGATGTATCCTGTTTGATTTGAATATGACAGTTTCAGAGAGATTTTCAGCAGGGAGTTGGAGGCTCCAACTCGTAACTTTGTTTCTCACTTCAGAAAGCGCTCAATTTTTTGCGACCCTATGAGAAATGAATAAGTCTGAACAGAGCATGTTCAAATCCGACTTCAAAATCTTATGTGGAAAAATTGCAGGTTTCTTGAGAAGGAGTCTTTAAAGAGGGATCCTTAGAATTTTTATTCCATTACACTCATTCTAATGAACTTTAAAATAGGACAGTTTCGAAAAGTTTTTCGATTTGTTTCACATCAACGTAGTTCCGAATGATGGTTGTAGACTTTTATAATCTGATCGGGCCATTTTTTTATTTTATGCACAGTCCCTAATCACATTTTCCACGAACTCTCAGTCTGGTTGAAGAATATCGAGATTTAGGACTCAAATTAGTAATTTTCAGGGACGTGTATTTAACAATTCTTGAACCACACTCTCCTACATAACCAAGGTATCCAAACCGAAGTATTCATCATCTTACTTACTTACAAAACTGCGACCGATAGTTAAAAACATCAAAAAAATAATGCATATTTCGACTTTTTACGGTAACGCCTCTTAAAAGTGGGCGTGTCCTAAAAAATTTGAAGCACTAACTGTGCTTTGATCATCAGTCAGTTTTTAGGCATAGGTATGTGTTAAACTACAATTGAATCGAGTAGTTTTTAAACGATCTTACCTGAACAAATGTATTTTATAAAAATCACGCCCTTATAAGTGGGCGTATTGAAAAAAATTACACAAGAAAATGTATTTTGCATATAACAAACGGAAAAAAGGTTTAAATTGAATATTAGTAGTACCTAACTTAAATTTTTAAAACTACGTTTTTCGTTCTTTCATGAAAAGTGGGCGTAAGCCACGCCCAAAATCCAAAAATTTCTTTTCATACACAAACTTTTTAGATTCTATTAAGAGACGCAAAATTTTGGCTTGCTGATTCATTATAAACACCGATTATTTGCAAAAACAATTTCTTTAGTTTCTAGTGAAAAGTGGACGTCAGCCACGCCCAAAATCAAATTGTTTGATTGATAATATCCACAAAATTTAATGTTTTTCGCATTAATATAACAATTGTTATTTTATAAAAACAATATTGATGGTTTTGTATGAAAAATGGGCGTCAGCCACGCCCAAACTGAAATATTTTTATTTAATTGAAAGGACTTTTACTTAAAGCTTACGTGTGCAAAATTTTAGCGTTATGCTTTTATCTTAACTGTACAAAAAACATAATTTAATTTTACCAAATTGAGGTTGTTCAACAAAAATGGCGATTGTGGGCGTGTTTGTGGGCGGATTTTACCGGTTCAAGAACTTAGCCTTACTCTTGAACCAAAGATTATATATACCAAATTTCAGCTTTCTAGGGCATAAATAAGGATCTAACAGGTGTTCACAGCTCTTAACAATGACTTCTGAAAAAGTATAATAGTTATCCGTTGATCCTCTTACAATCCAAAGAAAACTTCTTTGTAAGACTCTTAAATACAAAATAGCCTGGATACCACCGGGTAGCTTCCAAGGTGAGTGGAACAACAAATGTTTGCCTATCTTTCAAGAAGCGGATAAAGTTGCCCAACAACATGAATATTACAAATCAATTTGGTTATAGCAGAATTCGGCGGACATTGACCACTCTTTTTCAGGATCAGAGATATTCACCATGTGGTGAATAAGAGGGCGGAAAGTTTAAATCACCGTGGAACTCAAGAAAAACACTAAAAAAAAAACAAAATTCGAGCCTTGCCAAAAAAAGTGAATCACCGGTTACATTGTTTGAGAGGTTTCAGCACTGTACTCTCTTCTGAAAACAGAACCAAACACGATATGTAGATAGATAGATGCTTTGAATTTAAATCCAAGCGTATGGTCCAAACCGTAGTTTAAAAGGATGCTTTGCGACAGAATCTACTGCACGAATGACTGACATGCTTTCGGTGTTGAAAGTGGTAACATTACAGCCCTGCCGATGAACCAAAAACTCAGTTTTTGAGGATACAACTACTAAGTGACCGTCACGCAACGGTTTTGTGACTTTTTTTTTTGAATTTCTTTGGATCAGATGCAATCGAAACTTTTTTCGACCACATTCTTCTGCTAATTGAACATTTCCATTTTAAGTTGGAAGGCCAGTAGCATCTGAATAAATTTGTTTGCAAAGAAGTCCTCCAGGATCTTGTTTATTCAGTTTAAATCAAACCAAACTCAAAGAACCAACATTTTAACAAAATTCACTTTTAATACTCTTCACATATATGACACATTTCTACTCCTCGTAGCATTATTCCGCTTAGGGAGATATCCTACCATCACATCATCTTGTGTCAGTCAAATCTATTTCCCTCTGGCAGAATTAAGATGAAGAAGCAATCAACCATTAATCGTGATCACCATAATCTATCCATTAATTGACGCATTACAAGTCGCACAGGATCAAGGACAGCTTCATCTTGGTGTTGTTCTCTGTGTTTAAGTTTTTTTTCTTTTGTTTCATTCCATCCTTGGATTTATTTCTATGCGATGCTTGGTTGTTTGATGCCTATCCTCATCAAGCCTTCCGCCATTATTGATTTTCGCAAACTGAAATTCCCTTAAGGAGACGATTAGAGTAAACTTCCATTACACTTTGCGGCAAAGTGATACACAATCCCATCACACAAACACAATCACACACACTCTAATACGCAGCCATATATAGATAGACAAAGGACATTGATTGATTGATTGACGATGACAATAATGATGATTATGCTCATCTTCTTGTCTTTAATGTGCGTTAGTGCATTGGAAACATATATTTCTACTACATACATGCTCCTTTGTATAATATGAATTCTCTCTCATACAGTAGCTGATGTTGACCTTATAAAAGATACGCTGTCGCATATACATAGAAACTTAATATAATATGTTATGTATGCACGCTCATCTAATTAGCAACAAGGATTATCGTAGATAAACGAGGCAATAATGTTAAATAAACCAACAGATTTACCTTACTATGAACAGCAAAAACAACAACACCAACAACAACAACAACAACAACAACAGTAGCAGCAGAAGGATAAGAGTAAGAACGTCAAAAGACACTTCTTCGCTTCGATATAAATATGCATATACATTCGCTCATTAATCCTTGAGCAGATGAAGCATCAGCATTTCAGTGCAGTAGTAGCAAGTAAACTAGCATCATCCTTGTGGAATATTTACTCTACTTTATACGAATAAAGTTTGTGTACGAGAGTACGTCGGGAAAGTGTATAATTTTTGGCGAAACTCAGGGACGGACTTATGTTCGATTTGAATTAGGCGGTGGAGTAAATTAAGGGCCGGTTTTTATTGTGTATAAAGTTTATTGTCGAAATTAGTGAAGATCGATACGTGAAACCCGGATGAAGTTTTAAGTAGATTTTTGGATTTCTTGTTGAATTTGTATTTAGAGAACATTATAGATTTTTTTATAATAGGGGGTGTCCGGAAGTCCACACTTAGTGGCACCCTTTGTTTGAAGCGGTCCATTGTATTTTGTGCAATGCGCTGCATACATTTCATTCAGTTCCGTCACGAACCGCGGGTTATTAGTGCATTTTACTTTTGAGGTATCCCTATAAATCAATCTCTAAGGATTAAGTTGGGAAAGCTCGTTGGTCACGGAATTCTCCCAGAGCGGCTGATCAGTTCTCTTGGGATGTTTTTACGTAGAAAATTCATGTAGGATCCAGCACGTGTGTGACGGTAAAGATGGATGTGCTCAAAAGTTTTAGGACAGATATCATGGACTTTTGAGGTACTTCCATAAACAAAATTCTAGGGGATGATTAAGTCAGTAGTGCTCGCTGGTCACATTTTATTTTAATAGAGCGGCTGATCAGTTTTCCTGGAAAGTTTTTACGCAGTAAGCTTCTGGAGACTCCAGCAAGAATGTGACGAAAAAGAAGGAAGTGCTCACAAATTTCAGGGCAGATATCAGATATTGGTGAAGAATTTATGTATTTTTTATTTTATACAAAAATTCCTTGTGGATTAAGGCTGAAGAGCTCGTTGGTCACATGATTTTTCCAGAGCGGCTGGCTTGGAAATTTCTACGCAGCAAGCTTCTAGAGGCTCCAGCAGGAATCATGAACTACGGGTTATTGGTGAAGACTTGACTTTTGAGGTACCTACTCCCATAAAAGAATCCCAAAAGATTAACTCCGGAGAGCTCGTTGGTCACGGCTGATCGGTTTCTCTAGGAAGTTTCTTGCTGCCTAAGCATATATGGAGGCTAAAACACGTATGTGACGGGCGACATGGATCTGCCCCAAATTTCAGGGCAGATATCATGAACTACGAATTATTGGTGAAGACTTTACTTTTACCGTGTTTCCATGAAAAATCATATAGTGGATACGTTTTGGAGAGCTCGTTGGTCACCGCTGATGAGTTTTTCTGTGAAGTTTCTAAGCAGCAAGCTTCTAGAAGCACACACATTTCAGGGCAGGTACCATGAACTACGGGTTATTGGTGAAGACTTTACTTTTGAGGTACCTACTTCTATAAAAGAATCCCAAAGGATTATCTCTGGAGAACTCGTTGGTCGCTGGTCGGTTTTTCTGGGAAGTTTCTAGGCAGCAATCTGATATGAAGGCACCAAACACGTGTGTGACGGGTGAGATGGTTGTGCTCACAATTTTTAGGGGCAGATGTCATGAACTACGGGTTATTGCTAAAGACTTTATTTTTGCGGTCATCCCATGTTTATAGTGCCGCTGATCAGTTTTTTTTTTTTTTGAATTATGGAACCAGCGGTTTGGCGGAACAATTTGAACTACGAATGAATTATATCAGACTTCGCTCATCGTTGACCCGCCACGCATCAACGTAAAAATCACCAATTTAAAAAAACCGTTAAGATATCGAATGCACCGTACACCAAGGTTATTCGAATGATCCCAACCTCATTTCGACCCATTTATGACTACTTCAAAAAATACATGAATATGACATCGGACAAGCCTCCAACCGGATAATAGAATGAACTTAATAATGGCAAAAATTAACTCTTGGAGGATTTGTTGTTTCCTTCCATGAGGCGCCACCAACTTTTTTTTTCGAGTCGGGTATTAAACCCACATCTTCAGCGCGGTAGCCCGACACACTCCAAACTAAGGGTTACTGCTGGAAAAGGGTGTTCTAAATATAAATCGTTCTTAAAGCTTAAGTCAACGACAGAATTCAAATTTCTTTTCCCATGTATTTTGACACCATTAATTGTATGCCTGCCATTTTGAATTTCTCCAGATTGCTCTTAAAGCTCCCTAGCGTTCATATCAGCCATACAAACAGAAACATGCGAACAAAGTCGAACTCTGTGAGATGCTTTTACCAAAAACCACCTGAATGTTCCCATCAATTAATTAAATTATGCGGCCCTAAGGGCAACACATCAGCCACCATCACCATACCCTTATGGCCCTTTTGGAATCTCGTTCAAATGCAACCCTGGGCGGGAGTCAGTTTCGCGCTTTTTGTGAGAATATGTGACACTCGAGAGTGCACTCGAGAGTCATTAAAACGCGTTTCAGTTCCGTTTGCCTGAGCGCTAACGTTCCCGTTTATCATTTTCTCATGCATCGTGGGACTACTTAAAGGCGTTCGTATAGGTATGTTGTATATGCAGGTTGGGCTGTTGGTTGGGTTTGAAAAATGGGGTTTAAGCTAGCATTCTAGATTTCGAAAAGGTATTGCATACTAAATATCCTGTCAACTTGTGAATGTATATATGTATTTATTTACGCTAGCACATACACAGACACACATACATATATTATAGCATGCTTATACATTTTGCATGACACAAAGTATGCAAAGACAACACCGAATGTGCGCCCTAGTGTATAGAAAAGTTAAAACAAAATGGAGGGCCTATTGTTTTAAGATACCTACAAATATGTATAGAGGGGGCTGTTGTCGTTTTTCTATCTTCACTTCATTTGCATCGGGAGTATGGTAGGTAGAGAACATACAAACATAAAAATATATATGTGAGTATGGAAACACATAAGTCGGCTCCTGGAATGTGTAGCTGTAAAATAATATCCTCGTAAAAAACTGGGTGAAATAAAATTTGAATAAAATCATTTGCATTCATTTACCTTCAACCTCGAAGCTTTATAAACTTTAAGTCATTTTTTTTAATGGAATGTTGTTGGTTTAGTTGGTGGTGCCTAAGAGAGAAGAAGTCAAGTCTCCTAAACGGGGTCGTAGGCTTTTATAATGAACAAGTCAACTGCGTATGATGGTAGTGGTGGGTGGTGTGGGAATAAATAAATATAATTTTTTTTTTCATTTATTTATTTATTGTTGTTAACACTTTTTTTGTTGGTTAATAATATTCACAGAGCAAGGAGTAACAAATAAAAAAAAGGGAGAGTTAACACGAGAGAAAGGTAAAAAGCTGTTGAAATATTTTACGAGTTAAGGTCATGTTAGCTGTGCCATATAAGTAGGTACCTACCTAACTACCTACGTATCTAGGGATCCTTAGGAATTTGGGTTGAGGATTTATAATATTTTAACTCAAATTGTAGGTCATAAAGAAATTGTGTGTGGCATTTACCATGAAATGAGTTGTATCAGATTGTATATAGTGCAAGTGCTACAATAAAAAGGGAATTTTTCAATTGCCCCATGGGATACTATTATATATCTACTGTGTGTGTGTATCTGTATATTGCTCGGTGCGATAGCTCGTTTTTCATTAAGGTTTGTGGTTTAATCGATTCAACTTTGCGTTGTGGATGAAAGGATTATTTAATGCTCACACATTCGTTTTGTTCATATCGTGCGGTAACGATTCGTAATGGGATTTTCACTGATTAAAAACTTGGATATTGTAGATTTTCATATATAAAGGTATGAATGTAATCAAAAAACATTAAGATTGATTGGTTGGTTTTAATGGTTGGTTTATTTAAACATGAAAAGGTAATAAAAAACAAAACTTTGGGGTTTTTTGTAAATATGTCTTTGTGCTTTAAATAACTTGCATCATCCCAAATTAATTCCCGTCCCTAGTTATTGCTATATTAAAAAATTAAAAAGCCTAAGAGTATGCAATGGTTTTTTTAAGTTCAGTTTTAGTTATAGACTTCGGCAGCAATTGCAACATTTTATAATTTTATGAAACCTTGCCGGAACCTTTGACTAACACCCTCAACAATTCCTGTGTGTGAGTTGATATTCTGCAAAAATGGAAGGGACCTCCAGTTAACAGCCGAATCCGAACGGCTAACAGAGATGCACTTCCAAGACATGATTTACTCTTGGAGGATTTGTCACTTCCTCGCAAGAGGCAGTACCCTGGAAAAGAATTTAGGTGGAGTCAGGGATCGAACCCAGAACCTTCTGCGTGCCAGTTCGACAAACTAATCACTACGCCACGGGCTATTACAATAACCTTGCAATACAGTTGTCGGAAAAAATATGTGCAGTGTGAAGAAACCTTTAACAATTTGTCGACTTTCCGACATACAGCAGAGTTCTAGATTTATCATTTTCGCAACACATGTGCCAATGTCCTGTCTCAGTTATTTTGCTCAACTATTCAAAAACCTGGGTCTCAAGAATTGGTAAAATCATGAAAAGGAGAGGTTTTTTTTTTGGCGAATGGACACACACTCCATTTTGCATACTAAACAAAATGGCAGTTAATATGGATGACTGCAGTTTTGAAACGATAGGACTTAACTCTTAAGAACTTCAATAAAAATCTTTAAGTTTCTTCCAAGGTTCAGCAAATATTTGGGCATCAATATTTGAAACCGCAGGTGAAAGAATAACAGTCTAGTTTCTTTAAATCGTGGCATGATTCTGGAAAACCGGTGCGGTCTAGAGTAACCAGCGGAAAACATCATTTGGTCTTGATTTTTCCTTCTGACATCAATAAAAGTTTAACCCAGGAATTTGGAACTAGATGGATGAGTTGATACAGGGCAGTGGGAAAGAAAACGAGGAACAATTTTCTTTTCCCAAACTCTCCGAATGTTTTCCCGCCGGGGTCAGCTTTAGAGC
This sequence comes from Platycheirus albimanus, assembly GCA_916050605.2. Lineage (NCBI taxonomy): Eukaryota > Metazoa > Arthropoda > Insecta > Diptera > Syrphidae > Platycheirus > Platycheirus albimanus. Next base: position 12,697,422 of record OU696698.1, on the reverse strand, counting down.
TCACTTATTCGAGGTCTCCAAAAAGTGTCATATGTTCCTAGGTGTAGCACCACTATTTTGACCTCTGCCCTTCAAGGACCCAATTGGAATGTTAAGTTCTTTCGCAAGTAAGCATTGCGGGGTTCTTCCTTTCAACTCCATCAAAACCACTATGTCCTGAACTCTTAACCAGTGTTATCTTGATATCGCTGGTTAGGTGAGACTAACGAGCTCCACCAGGCACTTAGAGGATGTGATGGACGAGCAAATTTGCTTGCTACTTTGCACCCTTCCTTGATCACTTTCACTTGCAAAACTGCTCGGAAATCTGTGCCAAAGTTCGGAAGTCGATCAGACGAGAATACTCCACATGCTCACCTTTGATCGATCTTTAAAAACGGTGGGGGCCACACTACCCGTCACCATTCCGACGTTCCTATTTGTCTTTCAAGATATCTCACGTTAAATCAGTAGATGAGGAAATACAATTGAGAGAGACTAATTTCCTGGGTTCTCCCCCCCCCCATTCCCCTCCCATAGCGACCTATCATGATGCAAGGCACAAACCATTTTATATGTAAATCAAGTGGCAAAAACTGCACAGAAACGTTTGAAGCGTAGGATCAGAGAATACCCCTTTGTTGCCAGCACTGGCTTTTTTTAACCATCCATGAAATCATCTTGAAATATCGGCTCCATGTTTTACCGAATGTTTTGCTGCCTCCTTCTTAAATGACGGTTGAGGATAGAGAGTTCTTCTCAAGCCGCACTAGACGAATGTGGAATATCTTTGACAGCTCTGTTCTCCTCTCCCAGTCTGATATTCCGACATTGGCACATGTGTTTCCTTTCAAATTATACTTTTTTCCTAAACTAGCACTGATGTGTTAAAATCATGACAAGGATAATCACAACAATTTCAAGTGACTAATGCAGCACCCTTTATCAATGCAATTTCGAGGAAGCCTCACTATTCATTTTAAAGCTTATGTCAAACATATACATTCCCTCATAATTCCCTCACATTTAATCTTCCCATTAACATTGTCAATCAATCAATAAGGATTGTTCGGATATGTGGAAATATAGAACAATTCTGATTGGACATTTGTATGCATCTACCCTTTTATATTGGAAATCCCAATACTTTGACATTATAAGGCCCCAACTGCACGAAAGAGCCCCCAACACTACTCGTACTATTGCCAAATAAGTGCATATGAATTGGTAAAATAAATTTAAAGGATTTGATTAAGTCTGTGATTGACCGATTTATCTTCTTCGGCTCATAAAGTCCACTCATTCGTGATTGGTTAATGCCATTCTATACTACGTAGTATATCCTTTAATATCTTGGCGCATCACACTTATCCTAGTTGAAATTTATTACAGATTAGATCTCTCTCCCAGCTTGCAGTGAGATAAAATTTTAAGAAATTTCCCTGACAGGATAAACCGAAGCAAAAAAGGAATAAAAAAAAAATTATGAAAAAGGATATAATATATGAATCTCTTTGAACCGCAAAATAAAGTAATAAATTAAGATTTCCTTCTTCAGCGGGCGTCGTCCAGGCCCTCTGACATGACGGGAAAAAAAAGGGATTTTGTGCTTTCAAAAAAAAAAAAAAATCATTATCATTTAAGGACATCATAGCAATTATGATCACCATCGTCGTCATCATTCTATACAGGATTTTTTTTTTCACTGTTGTACATTTTGTACACAGCAAAAAAAAAAACTATGTCATCAACATTCGTTTTTCTTTTCATACTCCCCGCCCAGGACCAGCAAGCAGCATTGCCGAGTCCTTTGGGCGCTTTTCGATTTTTTTTTTCTTTTATTTTCTAATTTTTGAAAGCAGACATTCATATTTCTTAAATTTTTTTTTTCTTTCTATTTTATTTGTCTCGCTCTTCATTTTGTGTCGTTTTGTCTTTGTATCCTTTTAGCTTCTCTGTTTGCCCATCCATTTATACTGTAGATCCTTTTGAGACCAAACAAATCGAGTGCCATTTACGGTCCTTACTGCAGCAGGTCCATTTTTGTTTTATACAGTTAGGTACTCTTTTTACTTACTGATGCTTGTCCTTGTTTTTGAGCAATGGACAAGCGGGTGCAATACTGAGTCGTGATGCTTGTGGCTCGTGGTGCATAAGAAGGGTTTCGCTTTTATTTTTATTTTTTTTTTTCATTGAAAAGGACAACCCTTGGCTGCACTATGATATTTTTATATAAAGCATATCCTTTTTGATTTATTAATTTGAACATTATGATGAAAAGAAAATTCGTCTTCTCTGTCAGATGGGAATTAGATAATTTTTGTTTTGCTTTTTTTTTGTGATTTTATAAGTCTTTTTGTGGTTTTCCTTTGCAAATGCTCAGAATACATAAATATATTAAATTTTTGTTGCATACTTTAAGGATGTTTAATCATGATAATTTTGATGGACATGTAATAGTTCCATACTGCTTAGTTTGGACTTTAAAACTACTGCCTTTAGCTAAGATAAAGAATATTAAATATTCAAATTCATTAGTTGCAATATTCAGAAGTGGGATTATACTATCAATTTTTTGAAATTTCCTTAAGAAGCAGCTATACGTTGCAACCTCTGTTTTTAAATAATACAAATCAATATTAAAAAATTCAATAAGATACTGCGTCAGGAAGTGTAAGGGGGAGGAGTTAACAGAAGCTTTGCGCCCTGGTTTCAGGGGAATAAACATAAGAAACCAAGAAACGGAAATCTGAAAATAATCCAGATGGAAGGAACTATTGGTGTTCTGCTAGTTGGTCTCTGCTAGCTTCTTCCATCAATTGGAATGACAAGAGCGGGAAAAATTTAAAAATCTTTAAGCTTGCAATTTTTGGTACAGGCTGTTGGATAAAGTGCTTCGATTAAGGGGTTTGGGAAAGCGGAAGCAGCTCAGGTACTGCGATTTCTAGGTGAGTTTCTAGAGCATATCTGTAGCTCCAGACTAGGACCAGAACTTAATGATATTCTGAAGGTGGATAGCTTTGAATTTTTTTATGGAAATAATCTCATCACCAAGTGTTCGTTCTCTAAGACGCAAAAGTGATGTACATCCTGTGAGAGTGTGCAGATGTGTTTCTTCACCTTAACGAGGACATCTACTTAAAATATGGAAACCAAGGCTGACTGAGAAGCTGGCGGAATGTGATTTATCAGAAATTTCGGAATGAGTACCTGTTTCCACTGCATTTCCGTAAGTATATTAGTCCAGGTGCTCGCTAGAAGAATGTAGATTGTTGTACTTCCATTCCACCCTAGGGCGGATAAATATAGAGAAGTTCCGTTTGAAGTTATGTGTCGAATTGTTATACTCAGACCTCTATTTAAAATATGGAAAGCACTATGGCTGGCTGAGAAGTTGGGGGAAGGTGATATATCGGAAATTCCGGGATCAGTACTTGTTTCCATTTCTTTGCCGTAAGTATATTAGCCCAGGTGCTAGCTAGAAGGATGTAGATTGTTGTAATTCCAGTCCTCCCTAGGTGGGATAAATATGGAGAAGTTCCGTTTGAAGGTATGTGCGCAGTTTTTAAAGCCAGACCCAAAGAGTTCTTCCCTTGCAAAACTGATTTTTGTTACGGACGAACAACTCAGAGGCATGTTACTTTCGTCAATTGATTTAGCAGCAGGATGGACGTTCCCGCTGAAAATTTTAAGTTCTGGAACACTGACTCCTGAATTCTTTGTCAAGAATTGGAAATCTCCTTAGGCACTCGGTTGAGACTTCTCAGACCCATAATATCAGACAGAGGCATTTGTGGTTTTCAAAAGTCTCAGGAACGACTTTTAGATATCGGAAGACTGTCTTAGAAATAAAATATTAATCAATGTACTCGAGAATTGGCAGATCATAAGTGTTATGGGGTCCAAAGGCGATAAAGCAGAATTCTGAGCAGAAAGTTAAGAAATGTGGGCGATATTTACGAACGTCTTATGTTTAATAGCTTTATGAGCCATGTTTTCCTTCTATGATAAATAATGTTTTCTAAGGAAAATCAGAGCTCAAAATTTGTATGATGAAAAGACATTCTGACCTAAATCAAACACTTTGGTTGAATCAGCTGATTTTTGGCCAACAGCACCACAAAGGAGTCAACACAATCCGCTACGAACATGCCACCCAAAAGTATCCTGGCTTTTAAAAATTGCAGTTTTATAATCATAATTCAGCGAATATCCTACAAAATTCATCACGAGATCCCATTGAGCACTCAAGCTGCCTTTTCTGACTTTTTTTTCTTAGCCCAAAACAACAATGCAAAATTTTTCAATTCTCTTTCAATTTTTTCCACAAACTCTTCGGTAAAGAAAGAATGGATGAAGAAAATTTTTCTTGCAACTTTTATCCAAAGAAACAATTTAATTTCCCTAAGCAAATGTTTCGTTAATCCTTTTTCCAAACAAAGGATACAGCAAACAATAAAAAAAAAAAAAAAGATTAAACTTGCACAACAATTTATAATGCGCGCGGATAAAAAGAAAGTTTTCTGCACCTCAAGCCTGCACATAAAAAGCCAACGGATCTACCCAACCTTTACTTTCGAAAGAGTCGGTCGTCCTGAAGTCAGCTCCTCCTGCATATTCTTTGCCTTCCGTCATGGTTTTTTCTTCGGTATTTTTTTTTTTTTTTTTTTGAAAAAATTCAAGAAAGTTAAACCATTTTGTATTTCATTCGCAAATCCATAAAAAAAAATATAATAATTGAAAGTATCTTTCTTGATGGTGTGATAATCGCTAATGTGAATGCAGAGGAAGGACCTAGGAACATATAGAGTTCCAGGAAACGAACAACCATAGCTGAGGACTACTAGCCTAACTACGTATTCATTTTCATTTTAGGAAGACCATTTATTTTCATCGTTCGCTCGTGCCCTCTTCGTCCTTTTTGGATAGTTGTAGTGAATTATTGGCTGAACGTTTCCGGTAAGTTTTACCTTCATCGGCGGAAAAAGAAGCATTTTCAAAAAAAAAAACTTTAAAAAACTTTACAACGAAGATAATGTATAAGTTTTGTGTGTCTGTGTGTATGCTCTTCAATCCATTTAAGTTTAATTAGGATTTCTTTAGATCATAAAGTTTTTTTATTTTTTCATTTTGAACCACCCTATATCTTCGTAGGTAAGCAAACCGTTTACCTTGATAGATGGTTGCCTTGAAAGTTCCTCAAAGAACCCAAGAAAAGCATTTTTTTTTGCTCAATTTTACAATTTTTTATCGGTTACGACCTCGATTTTTTTTTTGTAGATATGCTTCGCTAGGTTGCAGCACTTCCACTCCGACTCCGACCCACCGACCAACTAACTGTCCAACCAACTGAGAACTACTGACTCTTTTATATTTATTATTTTATATCCTTGCACAAGGACTTTTTGGTTGAGTTTTAAATGATGATTTGGCGAATAGATTTCTACACGCTGCGGCGCTGGGCAATAGAGATGTGACGGGGAGAGAGAGGATCAAGGACGAAAAAAGAAGAAAGCCAGAAAAGTGCACTTCTTAGTGTTTAAGATTTATGTGTTGCTTATATACACAGGCTACAGAGGGAGTCATATATATAAACGTAGAAAAGAAAAAGGATTTTGTATGAATTTGGCTAATATACTCATCGTATGTGTGTATGTTGGAAGTGTATTAAATTTATCGTTAAATGGTCGGTCGGAGAACAGGATATTTGAGGTGGTAATTTATGGTCAATTGAAATGGGTACATCAGACCGGGAATTGAGTGCTTGTGAATTTAATTAAGTAGGGTTTAAAGGTGAAATACAACATGCGAAACAGAGGAAGTATTGAAAAGTGTTAAGGAGATGTGGCATGTTGACAGAGATTTGGCAGGGATGGGAGGAATGCTAATGTTTTGCATAAAAAAAAAACTTTCTTGGTAATACATCACACAGTTGTGACCACACTTGCCACCAAACGTGTGACCATGCTAGGTGCCATACTTCTGACCAAACTATGACTGACTTTTCACAAGATTGCCCCTAGCTTGTGACTGACTTGTGTCTGGAATTGTCACCATACTTGTCACCACATTTTGGATTTAGAACACATTTGTGACCACACTTGTGACTGACTTTACACTATGGCTGTGACCTTCTTTCGAGTGACTTGTTACCACGCCTGTGGGCACGCTTTTTCAAAACATATTGATTTTAGAAAACCCTTCCAACTACACTTGTGACTATTCTTGTGAGTGACTTGTGTCGTGGCTGACTTGTGACTGGACGTGTGACTATCATGTCACCATATTTTGAATTTTCTTACCACACTTGTGTACGGTTGAGATTGATAGTGACCACCATGGTGACCATTAATCTGATCACACTTATGACTTACACTAACTTGTGACCTATTTTTGAGTGACTTGTGACCAGACTTGCCACCAAACTTGTGACCATGCTTAGTACCACACTTCTGACTGTGGCCACGCTCGTCAAAAAATTTCTTCCAACCACACTTGTGACTATACTTGTGAGTGACTCGTGTCGTGGCTGACTTGTGATTATGCATGTCACCAAATTTGGGAAAGACTTTTGAACAAACTTCTCACCACGCTTGTGTATGGTTGAGAGTGACCATACTTCTGACTTCACTTGTGACGCGCTTGCGATCAGCTTGTGACTGACTTTTAAATTGACTTACGAACACACTTGTAACTGATTTGTAACTAGCTTATGACTGGACTAGTGAAAACGCATATAACTTTGATTGCCAACAAATTTTGAACTTGGAACACACTTCTGACCAGATTTCCAACAACACTTGTGACACTTGCTACAGGCTTGTGAAGACACTACTTGTGGTCTACTTGCATCAGTGGTTAAATGAAAAATCTATTTGGAACCGTATGGGGACTGATTCTATTTTTTTAACTTAGGAGTTAGGACTATTCCAAATGTATTGCTTGTGGACAAAGTCGTAACCACACGTGCGACTGAAGTATTATTGTGATGACAATTATGACCAATCCCGTCATCAGACTCTGGATTCAGAACTCACTTTTGACCGCTTCTGGGGCTTCTTAAACACAAGCCAGAGCTAGCGCTAGAAGGGGCTCTACTAGATGATCTGAGCTTTGCAGTGCTTTAAAGCTCTCTATTATTCACAAGCGAAATAATTCTTCCATACCTCGGGAACAGTTTTTCGGGATAACCCTAAGTCCTTTAACGTGCCCTAGACAATTTCATGATGATCGGTTGAGTTCACGAATTGTCTGTGGACCTTATCATTGTTGGCCATTTCTGGCTGACCAAATATTCGGTTTTGACTGAAACAAACAAATCGTAAAGGAAACAACACCAACACAACAACGAAACCCATCCCATCCCAACCACTGAATGTCTCTATAAAAGCCAATTTGTTTGTCCTTTCAAAATTGGAAAATAAATTTGCCAAAAAAAAAGAAGACAAAAATCCTTGTTATAGCCAAACACTCAGTAAACTTATTTGTCGTAACAACTAACATCGACCGACACAAAAAAAAAAGCTTCCTATTTCAAAGCCGCAACAGGAGGCTCATCGGGGGCTGTTGCCATTGCATTGTGCAGCAATTATGAATGTAGGTAGACGACGAAATATACATATTTTCCCAAAGAACTGTCTAAGTAAAAAGGACGACATGGAAGCAACCAGGCGCGGAACTAAACCAAAAAAAAAAGGACAAAAAACCGTTTTTTTTATTCGCGGGATGGCACTTTTTGTTGACAGGCACAAGAACATGGTACAACGTACACCACAGCAAAAAAAAAAAAAAAATGGCGTAGGGGTTGCTTGCTGGCTGGCAGTTTGGAGGTTGAACCCTGTGACAATGCATTTAGTGTACCTTTTTCTGTTTCATTGGTGTTTTTTATGAAAGTTTCTTATTTAGGAGGCCATAATATATATTTTGTAGTTGGAAAAATGTAGTTTTTTTTAGAGACGATGAACGATTGTTTTGGAAAGTTTTATGTTTCTTCTTTTTTTTTTGTGGTTTAAAGAATTTTTTTTTTGGGTTTTATTTCATTGTGCACCAGCTGTGGTTTTTCAATTTATCGCTAGGATTGACAAAGTATTTTGTTTTAACTTTCAAAAATAGGTGGTTTTGAAAAAAAAATTAAAAAAAAACATGTTGTATCTTTTAGTTTGTGATTTGCAGCTGGCCTTATTGTTATCACAGAGATGAGGTTTAGGTTGGCAAAAGAATGGTTTCGGAACAGTAGCAGGTGAATGAAAAAGTCTATTTTGGACAAAGTGAAGCTAGTTTTTGGATAAGCTAAATGCGTTTTTCGTTATGGTTTACATATTTTTTTGGGGGTTGAAGTTGGATGCCATTTGAGGTTTTAGCGAGGAACATTTTTAAAAACGCAAAAGCTATGGAAACAGTACAAAGTGGATGATGGTGGGTTTTTTTTTATCAGAAAGAGTTCGACATGAAAGCAAGTAAGAGAGCTGAATAATTAAATAGATGGTGCGTCGAGTCAAGACGGCAGCCAATATATTGACCTCACTGGACAGGCCCTAGTAAATTCATGCTGAGGGGAAGACACTTCACAACTGTTCCACGCGGCGTGGAAAGAGAGTGGGAGGAGCCTTGTTTCTGGAGGGTTCAAGTTTAGCTTCAGAGTAACTGCCTTAGTACATACAAAGTGTATTCCGAAACACTACGTATACCCTTGGATAAGGACCATTCAATTATTGTTGACAACCCAAATACACTTATCTCTTAAATTCCTAGAACTTCAAAAGGCCTTGTGATATAATAATTGGAACCTCTGGATAGGTACCCGCTACAAACATTAAATGAGAATGTAAAAGCACAAGTATAGCATACAAAGCAGTGATATATGATAGGAAGCTAAGACGGTTAAGTGCTTATTTCAGGAAAATCTTCTTCTGTGTCCATAAGCTACCACAGGACAGAGAGTAGAAAGTGGTGATTCAGCATTGGGAAATGCTGTGTCAAAAAATCAGAATTGAGCTGTTGCATCAGCTCCACATCCGAAAAAGAGGATTTTGATCTTGTCTTAAACAAGAGATTATTTAAAAAGATGAAAAAGAGAGTCGGTGATAGAACGGAGCCTTGCGGCACACCATTTATTTTGTGATAATGAGACTGAGCACTGTTCAGAATCACGAAAAGTAAAATCTAATTTATCGAAAAAGGAGCGTCGATTCCAAATGCAAACATTCTCGATAAGACAGCTTCATGTCATACTAACTTTATGAAATCCTTATAAAACCGTAATGCCGAGCTTTAAGAAGTTTCCGTTTCTCAAGAAAGTTCTGAATCTGATGGTTTATCAGGGTTTTTTTGCCCTTTAAAAATGGAACGTAAGTGAAATTTTTTGGAATGGGCATTTACTGTTTTCCATTCACTCGGAAACACTTGCAGAATAGGACATATGGAAAAGTCTTTGCAGTGGCTCTGCCAGCGTGGAATCACACCTCTACAAAACTATGGAGGAATACTATAAGGGTCAGCGGGTTTGTGTATATCTTTAAGCAATCGTTGTACAAGTGAAGATCAGTCCAAAAAAAAACATGTATGCTATCAACAACAGAAGCCATGATACTCTGTGGTATCTATCTATGTAAAAATAGGTAAGCAGTTTTTTTGTGGTACCAATTGCGAGTTGGTTACCCAACCGATTGAGCTGATATATATATCGTTGGAAAGGTATTACTGAGTAGGTGTGCTGGAAATATTTTGTTTTGTAATTTTTTTTTTTTTAAATACAGGTGAAAATGTATGTAAATGCAGCAAAACTGCCAATTATTAGAAAAATTGTAGGAAACAAAGTTCACGCCCAGTTTTTTGGCAAAAACAGCTACCCAAACTCTTACAGTATAGATGATTCTATTGATGATGTCGACAAAAGCTTTCGACCACTAGATCAAAAAACGGTTTCGAACCTGAATTTTACAGAGTTCCTTGAGCAGATTGGTTCCCATTCCCAGAAGAGCTATTAATAAGGAGCGTATTTTTCCTAAATGTTGCGCATAAAAACATTTAGGCTCACAGCTTTTTGTGTGAAAAATTTTCATGAACTGTGTTCAAGAATCGCATTTTGAGGTTACAATCGCTTTTTTTCTGATTTGACTACTTTTATCCAAAAACCAAATATCAATGTCAAGTCCAAAGGAAAGATCCAATAAACCAACCTCTAAAATACTTCTTATATGTCCAACTTCCTCAAAACTAAACAAAATAAGTGTTTCAATAGCTTTGACAGCCTAATCATCCACGTGCAATAACCGACACCTCCCCCCAATAACTGACACCTCCCTCAAATTATTTTTATGAAGCCAAATTGAATAGACACTCTTCTCGTTTTTTTTTTTTCTAATGTCATTTGCATGATTATCAAGAGTTATGTCCCCTTCTCAAAGAGAATACTGAACACACTACACTTTGTAGACTACTTAAAGTAAATACAACAATGTAACAACTTGTGCGTCGTCCTGCCATTCACTACTACAAAGTACGTACCTAGTTTATAAACATAAATATTTATGTATTTAAGACTCACGAATAGAAAATGTTATAAAATATTAAAACTAAATCACTTTCGCCATAACCAAAGTCGTTTTATAAAGTTCTTCATAATTTTCTTTAAGTTTGCCGTCCGTTACGTTGCGTTGTGTCGTTATGGTTGTCCATTGGTTTGGTGGCATAAAGCAGTAGATAGGTAGATATGTATGTACATAAAATTTCCTATCAAACTAAGGGTAAAACTTTATTTTATTATACTCAAAATGTTTCCTTTGTCCTTGTCCTTAAAAACTCCTTTCCGACGTGGCGTGCCCCCACCCTCCCTCTTGTCAACTTTACTTTGTCGTTTCTTGTGTTGATCAAAAATATTTTTCGAAGAAAGTTCATCACGCACGTACTTTGCTTTCAAAGTTTCAAGTATCTTTACTCGCTTTAAAGTACAAAGAGGCATTAAATTGCAATAAAGTGACACTCACTCACTTTGGTCTAACCTAGAACCTCACCCCTCCGCCTCCACACAGCTTCCCCCATATCATCCCGATTTCTAGGAAACTTTTCCAAGAGTGTTGTGACAAGCTAAGACTAAGAACTTTATCAATTTGCCGCGTACTTTGTAGCTCTCTCTTTCCTTTTCTGTGCTGTCAAATAAAATTCTCACCCTCTCATCCTTAAAGGTGTCGGTCGTCCTTAAAGTAAACGAGCGATGAACTAAAAATTTCGTATGAATTTTTCTTTCAAAAACAAATCGAAGCCAACTGATTTACAAATCAAATCTGCTTACAAATATTTAACAAGGACCAAAAGTAAAAGCATCTTACTAAAATGAAAATCCTTCCTGTGCCATCCCCTCTCTCGTTTTATAAACTCCTATACTCCCGGCACCGCCACATCAATTTAAATGATAATTTCGAACCACACCTCTCGAAGGGATAATAATACACGATAAAAGCGAAGAATGGTATGACGATGGCAATGGCGATGGAGGCGAACGGATGTCGTATCTCCTTTCAAAACGGAAGCAGATTTATGTAGTTGGAAAGTTTTCAAAATCAAATTAAGGAATCCTTCGTGTACAATATCGTGCGAAATTCCTTTTGTATTATATTATTTGTCCCTAGCCCTAATCTAGACTCGTATAATAGTAAGGAAATAATATAACCAATTGCTTCCGAAAATCTGCCGACTTTCACTCGTTTCTATCGCTTAATCGGTTTCGAGCCTACGAGCATATTCACGCTGCCACCGCGCCAGCCGCTCCTCAACAATATCCTCCTATCCTTAATTCGGTTTTGGCTATACCAAGAAGGAGGTGGTCCCCTGTTTCGATATAGTAGCTGATTATGAAAATTATAGCTTTACAGGACTTCAAAGAGGATAATGCCTTTGCGTCAAGTACGGGCTTACATAACAACTATCCTGGGGTACCCACTGGTTGAACAAAATGACGACGCATTAAGCTTTACTGTTTGTATACTGAACGGTTATGCGGTGGGGATCACTCTTCAACCGCGCGCCGAATGTGCTTACGCTATGCCATTCCACGCCACGCTATACCATACCATAACAAGCCGCCTGGTGACGGTGCGAAAAACTTTTCCAACAATTTCTATTAATGGGCCTCTTCAACTAACTTTCGGTCGGTTGGTTGGTTCCGGTTTTTGGTCGTCGTCCTTGTCGTCTTTAACTCCTTTTTCTCGGCAACTTGTTGTGGCAAAAGTTACTTCCCTAGATCGCCCGATTCCGACGCACTTGTTATTTAACGGTTCGCAGTTGGTTGTTTGCGAATATATTTGTGTTTTTTTTTTTTTCCTATTTCTATTTTGACCACAAATGAATCGAGGTGAAAGAGAAAGAGAGAGAGAGCGAGAGGGTGGGATATTGAAAGTTGTTGGAAAAGTTTTCTCTTTTATCAGCCACTTGGTTGGAAAATTTTCAAGATTTGCAATCGGAAAACATTTTTATTTCTCCCGACCCGACCTAATAAAACCTATTAAAGTCGAAGTTTTAGTCTTATATAAATGTATACTCGAGCTTACCTATATTGTGTCCTTCCCATATAATTTGAAAAGGCCATTTAGACTTGGTTGAATTTTTTTTTTTTTGTTGCATGCAACCAAGGACGACGACGAAAAAAGAGAAATGAATATCCTTTAGCTTGTGGTGTATAGCTTTTGTGTTTTGTGCATGACCCATCATTAATCATCAGCAAAAAGGGTGCGTTTGGAATGAGAGCCCAGTCAGCTCAGCTACAGCTAGGCTGACTGTTGTTAAGGAGGGTGACTTTCTTGAAAGGGATTTCGGATTTTGTACCTAAATCAGATAAAATAACTTAAGGAATTTCTTCTTCTTACTGTTTTTTTTTTTTTTTTTGGAGAGAGTAGGTTTGGTTTTTGTTTTGTTTTTTGGTTTATCTTCTTTTATGCAAGGTTATCTTCGTTTAAAGTTATTAAAACAGCCATTTTGTGGAATTGAAGTTGAATTTGTAGGAAAAGTTGTTAAATTTACGGACTACCTTAAGTCAAATTGATGGTTATTTTAAATTTACAGGCTGAGAGTGTATAGCTATAAGTCGAAAACAGTAAAAGGAAGCTTTTTAAAGCATTCTAAGATTTTTAGGTTAGGGTTTGTTTTTGTTCGACTTTAAAGGATGTGAAGATATCATGCCTCAATAAATTTGTCTTTAGGTAAGGTTTTTAGAATTCTATGAGAAATGATCTGTTTCGATTTTGTTTTTGCATCTTTGGCAGCCATTAATCGTGATGTGTCGTCAAAACAACAACTTCTTTAATTTATTTCAGTTACGTGACGTCATCAATGCTACTCTAGATTTATCAATTAATTTTAAATGTTTTTTTTTGTGTAACAGGGGGTCTATCATGGACCACTTTCTCATCAACATGCAATGTACAGTCCGCTTCCAGGTGCATATAACAAATCTGTGAGAGTGCTGTCAACCATTTCTGTGATTCAGTTGACATTCTGCAGCAATGGAAGCGACCCAAGCGCCGAAACGGGTTGCAGAGCCGCACTTTTTTATGACAAGATTTAGGTACTCTTGGAGGATTTTGTCACTTCCTAGTTAGAGGCAGTACCCCGTATAAAAAAATTAAGCGGAGTCAGGGTCGAACCTGTAACCGAAACAATAGCCACAACGCCGCGGGGTACTATACTTGTCTGTCTGTTTGAAGATAAAATGGTTGGCCTAGAAGGGCACCACTCATTTTTTGCTGACTATGAATCAAAATACATTCTCACATTTTTGCAACGAAAGGTTAGAGGGTAACCGGTCACACTGGTCCAAGTATGCTTGAATTGGCCGGATAAAGCGACGAGAAGACTGTAACGAAGATACACATTTTCCTTCCACAGCCACCACGATGTTTTTTTTATTAAAACCATCACGTGACGCAATATCCACCGCTGCAGCAAATCCGATTACCCCGGCATGCACCCCGCACCGCTGATTTGGACTGCCATCCACTTTGAAATACCTATACCAGAGGAATAAGCAAAAACATTTATCATGCAACAAGAATTACACATTTACAAGTCTTTTTAACTTTTGGTGTTATAATTCACATTTTCTTCCTTCAGAGATATTCCATAAGTAGAAGTACAATTTGTATGGGAAATCAGACTCGACCTCTCTACCATTGGAAGAAGATTTTATTTCAAATAGAGTACCTAGAATAGAGATTGAAGGTACGCTGCGGAGAATACCATAGCAGAAGCCTCACCTAGTTTTTGGAAGTAAAAGTTTTTTGTCAGCTTTGTACTTCGCTGTTGGTCGCAGTGGATCGCTGACCGACATAAGGCCAACTCGTTTATTGTCGTGGACATTTTTCTTCTTAAGGGTGCCACAGACCGTTTTGTCTTCTGGAATTGCATTGCCAGAGTTGCGGCATTAGGACACCCGTTTATTGTCGCGGAGGAAACTCTACAGACCGTTTATTGTCGCGGAGACCTAGCATTTAAGATATTATATGAATTGAATTGTTATCTTCTATTGGGAACAACCCTAGACTACGACGAGCTTACCTCAGCCTAAGTACAAAAAAAAGCATCGCAAGACTAAGCGCCACTTACAGAGACGGAAGCTTTTTCAAGGCAAGCATTAGCAATTGAAGCATTTGTTCACTAGTTCACAACATTTTCAAGGGGGTTGATTGAGACTTAGTTGCATTTGGACCTAGTCCTTCAAGGTGGTAGACCGATTGGACAAGGCAGGATTGCCAAGTACTATAAAATTTCGTTGAATTGAAGATTAGACATGAAACCCCACCAAAGCTGATCAACATTTTGAAGCAGTTAAGGCGCGATCACAACACTCATGTTTTCAGCAAAAGGGAACCATACCAACATTAAGTTGGACGTATGTAAACATAGACCAATCCAAGACCGAGAAGCTGGCTTGCATGCATTTTAAGATCGCACTATGAATCTCACAGACAGGTTAATATTTTGAGGCTTTAAAGTGAACATAGCACATTTAATATCAGAAAACGCAAATGCCAACAATTTGTTGGCCGAAATGGATGGTCTCAAAACCGGGAATCTTGTTTGATGTTTTTCAAGATCGTATGGCAAACCCCACAAGCGAGTCAATATTATGATGAACTAAGGATGGGATCAAAACACTTCTGATGTCCGAAAATGTGACTTCGAACATTTAGTTGGTCGAAGTATGTAACTCTGCAGAACTGGGAAGCTTCTAGAAGATTTTCTAAAAGCCAAAAGATTGACCAATACTGTGAAAAATTAAAGAAAGTTCAAAATTCCCCGTCTTCAGACAAAAACAAATTTTAGATAGACACGATTTTCTGTATCTGTTTATTAAGACTTCTTGATCACATATACATAAGTGGAAATCGTAGTTGAATCTTACTCCGGAGATCCAATTGTCAATTTTACAATAACACTTTGTAGGACGTGTTTAGACTGAAAAATCGCTGAGTAAACCTCAACTTTTGTCACTTTAATCACGAGTTCTTTTTTTGTCTAGACATGGAACGCCAGGAACTCTGAAATCTGTTCTTTTAAATCGTACCATCATATCACCTGTTCGTTAAAAGTTCCAACTGATTTGCTATCAAGGACTCCCATGAACCATTACTTGTTTGATGAATCCATTATCTTTTTCGCCCAATGAGCAAAATGAAGATAATCAAATCCTTAATGAATATCCTTTCATATTCATTGTTTTTTTTTTACTCTATTTCTCCCTCTCTGTTCCTTTTCTGCACCAAACGAAAAAAGTGAACAAAAACTTTTCTCAAAGTAAAATTCCCAACTCCAAACTCCCAAAAAATATACATAATTTTGTTTCAAAAGAAAATATTATTCTTAACAACACGCAGAGCAATCAATCTGGCATTGAAACAGCTTGTTTCGGTTTTTCGTCAAACTTTTAATTACCTAACTGTCAGCTGCAGTAAAAGTGTATTAATTTGGCTTTTTGCTCGTTAAATATATGAGAAAAAAAAATTAATAATATGTACAAAAAAAAAAAAAAAAAAAAACAAAAAAAGTATTTAAGATTATAATATAAAAAATATTAAAACGCATGCAGTGGAATTAATTAACCTTTGGTTTGCTTTTCCGATTTATTGCTTTTCTATGTGTCTGTGTAGCTATGTGTGTGTGTGTTTTATGGTCGTAAACATTTAATGAGATTTTTTTTTGGTAAAAGCATTAATTAAAAGTATATGCTCTTGTTTTATTGAAGTTTTTACTATTTTATATCGATTTATGTCCTTTTTTTATTAGGTTGATTGATAAGTGAGTCCTTAAGGACTGTAGCTATTTTTTTTAACGACCGTGAGGTTTTTTATTATTAATTGGGTTACAAATTAAAACTACAAAACTCATTAAATGACCCCTCAATTGGTGGCTTCTGAATATAACCCAGGAAACCCATATTTGAGTCGAAACACGGTAACCCTGTTTTCCATTTTTTTATTGACGATTGCATAGAAAATCTCAATTACCGTGTGATCTCATTTAAGATTAGCTAATTGAACACATTTCAAAATCAAAACAAAGAAACATAAAAGCGCAACAACCTCGGCAGCAAAAACAAAGGAATTAACTTATCTTGCACACTTCAAACTTCACAAAAAAAAAAAAAAAAAAAACCATCCAAGAAAAACGGTAGAAATACGTACGTCTTACAGAAGAGGTAACCTGAAAACGTCTCTTGCAACACACATAAAGACTGCAATCCAAATAATAAGTATAACAGCAACTGCATCATATAGCATACCATCAAGCAGAGAAAAGACTATATGTGTCTCTTTACGTGATTGCCTCCTGAAGCAATCCAATTTGCTGCTGTAACTTCTACGCCTTTTCCGTTTTTTGAAACTATTTTATACAGACACGACGCCGACCGACGACGATGACGACGACGACTACGTCTCGCTCAAGGCTCAGCTATATAGCTCGGGTTTGAAGAGAATTTGTAATTTGACTCGGTGATGACGATGACGGTGTTGGTGTGGTGGTGCAATATAAGCCATAAAAGACTAACACTACCACATGGCAAAATGGGTTACACTGACGCCGCTTCGTTGATGACGAAGGAGCTGAACTGAGCTATAGTATACAGAAGAAGAAGTTAACACAGCACCAGGAACCAGTTAAACTTGCTTGCTGGCATTTTGAGATGCAAACAAGAGGCCAAGCGCAGGGTTATGTTCTGTGTCGGTGGTACAACAAGCCTGAGGCAATAACCCGATAGAACTTCTACACTAGCAATTTGAAATGTGTTCGGTGTAGTTTTTGATGGACGGGATTGCATAGCACAGAGAAGGTAAATTGATTCTGGAGAATGTTTTTGTTTGTTGTAAGAGGTATATGTCATACCCTATTTTTTTTTTCTTCTTATGATTGAAGGAACTTTAAGGTAAGTTATGGATTCGTGCGACAAAATTTGAGACAACAATCAAACTTGACATAACAATGATAGGGAAGTTGAAAATAGTTTGGCACGTCTGTCATTCTCACCTCTGTAGCCTGAACGGGTGGGTAGATTTTCTTTAAACTTATGGTGGTTGGTTTTTATTTGGTCGTGTCCCGAAAAGTGGTTTTAAAAACTCTAGACGTAAATACGTAGCCCCTGAGCAGCTATCAAGCATAAGAGCAGGTTAGTAGGACCTAGCCGTGAATTTTATTTTCGTATCCTGTTACAGTTTCATTCACAGGGAATTCACATTTCTTAAGAAACAGAGTTAGCGAATGAAGTTTTAACGTTGTTGGGCGCCACGGTCGGTGGTCAGAAATTGAACCAAACCTGCATATTTGTTGATAGATGCGTTTGACATATTACTTGTAAGCATTACTGATAATAGTATACAATGATTGGGATATTTTTTGGTTTGCTTAGGAAAAATGGCAATTCTCAGAAAAAATGGATTCATGTGGAGTTATCCCTTTTATCTGCAGTGAGTTTTAGTGTCGTTATCATGTCCAGTTCTAGTTCCAATTTAGCGTATACAATCTTTAGCAATCGCCAATCGTTTAAAGTTATCAGTGTATTAGCAGAAAAGCAACGCTGTGAAGAAGATCTGAATCTTTTTATTTGTTTAAAAATTCCCAAGTCTTTCAACCAAAACCTATTTTGTTCTATCATATTAATTTGTACCAAAAAAGTACTGAACAAAGCAAGTACTACCCTATGTCGCTAGAAAGCATTTAATAAGATGTCAGTGTATGTTCTATTTGCTTTGTCAGCCAAGGTTTCACTTGGGCGATAGTTGATGCATTCAAATGGGTTGCGGCGTATCCTGGAAGCACGGAACGGGTTAACATATTCACACTATGGAGGTACGCGAATAACGCCGTATTCAGTTGCCACCGGTTTAAAAATGAAACTACATCAACGAAAAACGCTTTAAATGTTTAAAATGTTACTATTAGAAGAAGAAGTGCATGAAACCGACAAACATACATATTTCATAAAGAAAAAACATCTATTTTTAAGGCATTGAAAGAGGTCCTAGCGGAGTTTTAACAGATGTGGTTCTTTTGATCAATTATTGTTGTTTAAACTCCTGTTTTTTGTATTCGAATTAATATTCTGTATTATCAAAAATGTTAATAATAAACTCAGAATTATTTAAAGGATTCAAAAACTGATTGTAGGACTATGATTGAAGTGTACGTCATCAACAGTCGATAGTATATTTTCTGCATATTTGATCCAAGTACCAAAATTTTGTTAAGTCAATTTTTTTTGCAGGACCTTGTTGATTGATAACGTCACCTCCATAGTTATTATCTAAAACGAACTAATTAACATCACCTCTACTGATCCTGTGTAACAAGTTGGCAGACTGGTGTCCTCTCTGATCTCTTCTAGAAACATGGTTTTAAAAAAAAACCTCGCATTTTTACTTGAATTTTTAATGAGGCCTAAATGGTCCTTATCCCTACTATATCAAACATTGTAAGTCTCACCCTCATGCAAAGTGCATTCATCTTAAACTGGCTCAAGTCTGAAGGAACATTTGCAGTCATATTTCATTTATTTATAGAGTTCTGTCTGGCCTAATGCGCTTCCTAATTTCAATTGCACTTTGAAATCCGCTTTTATTTTCAAGAAAAGTCATTCTAATGCATAACAAAAAGTATAGGACTGATGCCTCTTCCCTGAGGTACACCGACTTTATGTTAAAAACAAAAGCTAAGGTAAGAGTTGTAGTTTTGCAGTCTTAAAACTAAAAAAAAAATGGAACAAATGGCGCCCAACACAACGGCCGCGGATTCTATCTTTTGTCTATAAGGAAACAGTTTCATCTAAATACAGTAAAATCTCGAAAACATGAACGGTTCTAAAACATGAACAATTCGGAAAGATGAACGCTTTTCCCGTGTGACACTCTACTATAGAGCAGTTTAAAAAAAAAATCTAAATAAGTTTTTACTTCTCATCAACGACTTTTGTATGAATTTATGTTGTTTTAATTTTTTTTTTAAATAAAATGATTTGTTAACAAATAGATGCAATATTTGTATGTATAGCTTTATGTTTTTCCTAAACTAATGCTCGATGCTTGGAAAGATGAACAATTCGAAAAGATGAACGGGGTCTGTTTTATATCTGTTCATCTTTTCGAGATTCTACTGTATATATATATAAAATAAGGTGAAAAATGGGATGATATCACTACCCACTATGCAATACTTCCTTCCGAAGCAAGTCTTTTTAATAGCTCAACGGTCTTAAACACTACCAATCCCTCCTGAGGTTATAAGTTGCAAGCGTCACGATGCAATTACTCACCTGAAAAGAAAAAGAAAAGAAAATTATTAGTTTTATTGTTAACAGGTAAATACTTTTTTTTAAAATAACTCAGTTAAACATCATCATACAGTAAAAACTCCAAAAATGGACAAACAATGAACCCATTTTCTGATCCAAATCGTATTAATAAAAACTGTAATGCATCTTATTTTGGGTTTATTTTTATGTTAACATAAACTTCTGATGGAGTTTTAAGTATTAACCCCTCTCATCACATTTAAAATATATAAAACCTACGCAGAATTTTTTACAATTTTTTATATATATTTCCTCAAAACTCAAACCCTTTTTTTAAGGCTTTCAGCTGCTCAACGTCTATGCTGCTCAGCTCAGCTGCAAAGAACCACAGAGCATACATAAAGACAGCCAGAGGCAGTATTTTTTTTTTTTTTTTTGGTCTAAAACAGAATTAAGCCAATTTATGTGAAATAAAGAATAAAATATCTAAAAGAGAACAAAATAAAAATAAAACGATGAAAATTGGAAGAAGTTAGTTGCAGAAGGAGAAAACGTCGTAAAACATTATTTTTCCTTCCTTATTGCTTGCTCTTTGAAAGGTTTTTTTTTGGAAATTACTTCGGCTTCATTTTGTCGTCTTTTCATTTTCTTTTTTTGCCTTAACTAAACAATCAGCTAAAAAGAAAACCCGTTTTAACTGGTTTCGCGTTACATTACTTACTCTTTCCCGTTTTGTGTGTAAAGCTGGTTTCACGTTAACTGCTGTCGCTCGCTTCGTGCTCCTTATACTCTCAATAATGTCGCTTTACAAATCTTGGAGGCTTATGTTGTTTGAAAGAAGAATATATAGGGTGTGCTGTTTTATGTTGTGTGTTGCATGGCACAGATAAGTTTTTTTTTTCTAATAAAATACTTGAAGTTTCTGTATTGAAGAAACAGTACTATACTTTTATTCAATGATTTTCTTTTTGCGGAATCAGTTCGAAAGGCCTGGGAAATTTTGTAAGCCAAAACAGTTTCTTTTTCTGAACGAATTAATTACGATGAATTTTATTTTACTGTAGAGCATCAGGT
The DNA here is from genome assembly GCA_916050605.2 of Platycheirus albimanus. NCBI lineage: Eukaryota > Metazoa > Arthropoda > Insecta > Diptera > Syrphidae > Platycheirus > Platycheirus albimanus. The sequence goes on along the minus strand of OU696698.1, from coordinate 12,676,598 downwards.
ATCAGTGAACATTTTTTTCGTAATAAAATGTAGTTTTTTTTTTTTCTTAATAAAATGTCCTTTGTCCTTTTCTGTATTGCGGAGAATGTGGCGTGAAAGCCTAACAAACAACGTCACATTCGAATTTCTAAGATGGCAGCACGGTTTTTTTTTTTTGACAGATAATTTGGCTCCTGCCATGTGATTTATTTTTAGTTTGGTTTGTCATTTCATCATGAATCGACTGTTGCCTGAACAATGCACGCGAATTGTTCAAATTGGGCTCGAAACTTGCTGTTGATGCGATTCTCACAAAAAAAATTTGTTCAGCGATGAAGCTCATTTTTGGTTGAATGGTTACGTCAATAAAAGCAGGACTTCCACATTTGGAAGGTAGATAATCCTCAAGCCATTGTTGAGGCGCTAGAAAAACTGACAGTTTGGTGTGCGGTATGGGATGGTATAATCATTGTTCTTTACTTCTTCAAAAAGGGTTAAAGTCAAGGGAGAATGTTAAAGAGCCATGATCAATGACTTTTTCGTTTCATAATTGAATCGCATTGATGTAGGAGATTGGTGGTTTCAACAAGACGGCCGGCGGGCTCAAAATGTGACTTAAAGCGTGTCACAATAATTGATTTGATGAAGGAATCCTTGAAAATTGGACCTGAAGATTGGACTACATCCGAGGCCGCCGCGATTGCCATTTATGTCAGAAATTATATTAAAATAAAAATGGCAAAAAATTATCTTTCAAATAAAAAGGGTTATCCAATAAAAGGTGTTACTTTGAATAGCCCGCTATTTCGGTACTTGTCACTTTTAAAGCTGTAATTTTTTGGTATTTGACAAGTACAAACTAGGCCATTAATAGAAATAGAACGATACCCGCTCCAACAACGTATTGAAATTATTAAAATTCACTATAAAAATGATGAAAATTTGACACAGACGGTTGGTGAAAATAAAACATTTTTTGGTCGTCATGAAGCACCTCGGACCGCAAACCTAGGTTTGTCCTATCTTCGTCGTTCTTTGGAATCGGGCATTCCGCAAACGTCATTACACCGTATTTTGCATACAAACTTAGGTCTTAAAGCTTATAAAGTTCAGTAAAAACAAGAACTTAAGCCGGCCAATCATCAAAAACGTCGTGTTTTTGCTGATTGGGTCCTTGAAATGCAATTGATGAGGCCTATTGGTTTCCGGACCGTGTTATTTCTCGTAGAGGTGATCACAATTGGCCACTGAGATCTTGTGATTTAACACCTTGCGACTTCTCCTTTTGAGGCCATGTCAGAGATAAGATCTACGCCAACAGCCCAGCGTCGATTCAAGACCTCAAAGATGGAATTCGTGAAGCTATTAAGGGCATACAGCAGCCACTTTGCGATTTGGTGATGGAAAATTTCATGAAAAGGATATTGTTGTGTAAGAGTAGCCGTGGCGGCCATTTGGCTGATATTGTTTTCCATTATTAATGGCATACTTTCTTCTTTATGTTGAAATAAACATCCGATAATTTATCTCAAGAAATGCCATTTTTTTTTTAATATCAAAACAACACCTCGTATTGGAAAACCCTGTATATTAAATTTGATGGCAATAAATAAAATTTTTTCATTGTTTTATTTCATTTAATAATTTTATATTTCTAAAAAACATTCTTTTAAAGGGTCCAAAATAATTTTACTGTCAAGCCCATCACTTATTCACACCGTATTCCTTTTTTTTTTTTTTGTTCTTAAATTTTTGACGACTGTCTTGTTCCAACTTCAATAAACACATGTGTTTATTCATAAAATGCTATTAGAAAAGGTATAAATAGTTAACTTGACTTCAGCGCCACCTACCAGATCTTACTATATCTATAAACCATTAACGTGAACTCAAAAAAAAAAAAGATACACATATTTTTGTTATATTTAAATCGGTCAAGTAGTTTAGGAGGAAAATAATTAAGAGCATACGGAAACTATAGTATCTTTTGACCACACAGTTGAGCTTTGCTATATGTTTTTTTTTCTGTCTTTATTTTGTTCTTACAATTTTCTTTGTGCTTGTTTATGTTCAAAGCCTTTAATGTCGTTGTCTCAACAAAGGGCTCTCTCTTTTCTTGCCAATCCGTCGCCATCGATATCGACATCGTCGTCGTTTTTGTCACTGTATCGTGCGTGTGCATATTGTGTGTATTTATTTTATATGCGAGGCCAATGAACGGTGAAACCTTTTTATAGCCAAACCTATTACCAATACCCTCAGCGTTTAGGACTGAAATATATTTTCAAGTGGCTATAATAAATTAAATGGAGCAACAGACGTTTTTTTTTTTTTAAGAAGAAACAACAACAAAAATCCCCGATTTAATTCAACCACATATCGAATTTTATTTTATTTTTGTTGGTTCGTTTTTTAAATAAATTAATGAGTTTCGTACCGAAAATCATGTCGAAGCCTTTTTTGTTTGATAGCAATTTTTCATTCCTATACAGGGTATGCTCATGTAGAGCACTATGCCATCTGCCGTACCTACCTACGTCCGCCTACATTGAAGCTCCTGTTCTTCCTTTTTCCTTTTTTATTGTGAACGTTTAAAAATATCTGAAGGAAGCAACTTCAATAAATTTTGTATGATGGAATGAAAAATTGTTAAGACTCCTTCAGGATTGCTTATAGGCCATATAACCGTATAGGGTTTATTGGACAAAGAAATTGTGAATATAATGGCCCAAGGAGCTCCTTATCCTTAATTCTATTTTTTTTTGTCCAAGGATGAAGAAACGCATGTGGTGACATTCCGATTTAATTGAGTTGCAATAAATCAGACATGGGCAATATGATATTCATGATGGAATGAGAGTGTGTGCGATGGACTTGAGAATAATAATTTTGTTTTTTTTTTTCGTTGACTGCGTTTTTTTTTTTGGATTGGGCCAGAAATCAGCAAAAAAAAAAAAAAAAAAAAAACAATAACGATGGAAAAATAAGAACCACTTAGTGTCAGAAACGGTCTGCTGAAAGGATATGATGTTAACGGCCCCAAAAAAGGACATGAGCCGCAGCCAGCCAACCAGCCAGCTAGAAGGCATCATAATATATTCTGGCCCAACGAGAAAGAAATGATATTTTCGCTATAAAAAGCAGAGTGTGTGCTGCCAAATGAGGATATAAATCAAATTTTTTTTTTTGCTGAAGGATGGTGGTTCCTTCTTCCTTGCAGCAGTAGTTGGTTGTACGAGAACGAGGCAAGCAGAAGTGAAATGGTATAGAAGAAAGGATCTGTAGATTGATGGTAATATGTTTTGACACTAGCCTTATTTATTGCTGGATAATCCATTTGCTGTCCATGTTATTTTAGAAATAATTGCTCTCAGCCTCATATATCTCTACCTTCTTTATTTTTTTTTTTTTGGCAAATATACCTTCTTTAGAGGCTGGAAGTCAAATGGTCTCGGATCGTATCGTATAATGTTGAAAGCACAAATTCGCTGCTTTTTTTGATTGGGCAGTAAATTTTATATAAAAAAAAACTTTGTTCCACTTTCACCTTTGACTTGGAGAACTAATTTTTTTTGGAGTACAAAATAGGCTTTTTTATAAAAATTTACCATAACCCTTCACTGGCAGCTCATTAACACTTAAAATGAATCATGGTCTATCTATCTTTTTTTTTTTTCATTTAAAAAAAGGTAATTTCATTTACAACCTCTTTTCCAGACATTTTATTTAATGATTCTTTTTTTTATGGCCCAACATCAGCAGATACTATCCTCACACCAACACAGCCTACAGCCTCTTTTTAATGGACACATTAAGTTTTATACAAATTTAAGGTAACGTGAAGGGGAGGAAGAAAACAACATCATTCTGCATTCGTAACTTTTAAGAGTGAATTTCAGGCTCTCGACAACTAGGCAACATGTTGTTTGTAGATGGAGGAATTCAAAATGGTGGAAAAGGCTGCGAAAAGAGGAGTCATAAGATCACAAAACTGAATTTTTTGGCACCCATTTCGTGTGGACCGCACTTCATTGGGTCGAACATCAGATCTGAAGATGCAAGAAAACTTTTGTCACCCTACTTAGTGGTAATGCTGGTGGCCAGGGAGCCAATTTATAGATTTACAGTTGAAAATCATGCTCAGTGACTGACCCACCAATAGGATTGACAGTCAAGGTTTCTAACAGTTGTAGAAATTCAAGTTGCCACCGAATTTTTTAAAACCAACAAAGCAACTGGGTAAGATGACGTATAGCTACACCAACAGAGTTCCTTAAAACAGATCCGGCGACAAGAACTTGAGCCTTTCGGTTCTTGAAAGCTGTGCATCTCAATTTCTTGCTCCCAACAGCACCAACAAATGTCAATTCCACCAAATTCGGTCGAAAAAAAGAAAGATCATGTTTTGCGAATCAATCCGTAAAGTCAAAGCTGAACAGTGACATTCGTCTGAATACACATACATCTTAGTCTGAGATTTGTGTAATGGATTCATTGCGGCTTTAGTAGGCATCACTTTTTATGTATTTTTTTTTACCCTTGTGCGAGTATAGAACTATTCCGTAGCTTGTAAGCAAAATCAGAGAACTACCACGTCCGTCGGTGAGTTGCTGTTCTGTGTTCTCTTTCTATGCTGCCAACACCACCCAGTACATAACATCAATTTAATTGAAACCTGTTTCTTCGCTTTTTGTCGGCGATATTTTTATAGAATAGAGAATCTCTTAAAACAAAATTCCAACGCCATTCATCAATTATTCTAAAGGAGTAAAGTCCATACAAAAATAATGACGACAGTCTGTTCCTAACATGATGGTATTTTTATGGAAATCGACCCGAAAGGCAAAAAGCTAGCACGGGCAGGAAAAATGGAACAGGCTAGAAACTGGATATCTTAAAACTGAACCAAGATATCAAATTTATTTAAACTCATTTACAAAGGCTAATATTTCTCCTAAAAATCAAGATTTAAACGAAGTTTAAATCGTAAGTACAACATCACAATAACCGTGAACGTGAGTCAGGGTACACCAAAGTAAGCATTTTCTGAATTTTCCTCAACTAATGATATCAAAAATTGGGCCTTTACTGTTGACCGATTTCTTTCTTAAATATATACGCAAAAATCATGCCTTAGATTTTTCTTACAAATTAGAGGACGTATAAAGGGTAGAGTAAGTGTCGCAAATATGACCCAGGTTGGTAATATGGCCCACTGCAATATTTTATGAATAAAACATACTAAATGGCATTGCATCATTATTTTTTTTTGAGACAGTAGCTGATTAGTGTTGGAAGTGAGTGCATTTTGTTAATTTTGTTCGTTTTCGTTATAATTTTTTTGGTGAGTTTTCTTAAGGATTTTTGTATAAACATTTTTGGAAATTAAGTAAGTATTTGCGTTATGTACAACGTGTTATATCTTATGTTATCAAATGTGAAATTAAAAATTTGATTGCAATTAATTGAGTTTGTTAAAAATCAAAAAAAGTGAAATCGATAATATGGCCCATTCCAGGTTTTGATATAAACCAGCTGGCCATATTTGAAACATGGTTTATACTTATACTGGATTTTTATTTGTTTTGTTTTAAGGAATCACATCATGGCTGGCAATGAAAAGCCATACTTTATATGTGAATTCTGCATGGCTTACCATCACAAAATATTAAAAGTGTAGCATCTTGGTCCATATTTTAAACTAAGTGGGCCATATTATCAGCAGTTTTTTTTCAAGTTGTGAAATAAAGTTCCTTTAATTTGTTGATATGTTTGTTATTTCAATTACAGTTTATTTCAATTACAGTTTCTGGCAGACGGCGGCGGCGTTAGCCATGCTTACATTTTGAATTGTTACATAATAGAACAACAGAATTTATGAAATAAAGTCATTACTAAATCTAATCTAAAAAAATCAGTTTCTAAAGACTGAAGTAAAACTAATTTGTAAGACTGTTTACGAAAAACATAAATAAATTTTACTTAAATGTATGGTTTTATTTAGGAAAATGTGAAGGGTGGGCCATATTTGGGGCACTTACTATATAGGTATGTATTTCGAAAAACAACTAATTTTTAAATAAAAAAATTTTGAGAATTTTGAAATGCCATATCAATAGTTATAAAAGACTTCCTGTGTTCAAAATTTTATTGAAATCAGATGTTAAGTTTGCGAGAAAACGTTTAAAAAAACCGGTTTAATAAGAGGTAGACAAATATAAGTTATAAGACAAATTCCGAAAAATCTTTTCTAACCAAAAGATACCTAGGCTGTCTTAAAAAAATAGCATTCTGAAAGTTTCATCAAAATCGTAAGAGCTGTTTTCGAGAAAATTTAACTTCTTCTTCACGATTGTATGGCAGCTACCATTATTTTTGGGGCTAGGGCAAAAACGAAAAATGGTTTCCGAGGTACGTTCAAATAAATACTAAATACCAAATTTAAAGCAAATCGGCTCATCCGTTCAGGCTCTAGAGATACGAAGAGACAAATAGACAGACGGACGGAGTTTCCAGACCCGCACTTTTTTCGACTACTCCATCATCGTAATTTCATGTGTGATTATCTCAATTTTTTTCGATCGAATCCATAACTTGCCTAATAGAACCTATAATTGCAAGTAAAAAGTAGAAAAAAAGTATATAATTTTTATTGAAATCGGTAGAGTGGATTACGAGTGAGTCTGACGTAAAAAAACAGACTTGTTCACCTTAATGGCGTCGCGTCGGTCGATTGTGGTTTATTCGCTGTGATTTCAGGAAACCTTACAAGAAATAGTCAAGCGGGGTCAAATCGCCTGATCTTGGTGGCCAATTCATGTCCTTACACTCAAAGCGTTCATGGTTGTGTGGAACGTAGCAACGTCCTGCTAGAACCACACGTTCATGGTTCAATTTTGTCATACAAAATTGGTTATAATCGACCTAGAGCGCTCTATATTGTAGATGACCTCCTCATTAACGTCGTTTTCAGAAAATTATGTACCAATGACGCCCCGGCCAAAAACCACATTTCTTTTTGAGGATGTATTTTAACCTGTGTATCTTTGTTCAAATGTTTAACTGGCCTTTTTGGTGCCAACATCAGTAACTGAATAGATTCAGATTCAGATTCTTTTATTGAGACTTATACAAAAGGTTTACATATGTATCTGTTAAAATTTGAGTTACTTTAATTGATAAAATTAAATTATTTATAGGAGGCTATAATGTATGGCTCTCACTAGTGTTCACTTTGTAAAATGCCAACATGGCTGATGTTGTTATAAGAATGAACTAATGTTTGTCTGCTCTTGCTCCCGGAGCTATGTACTGTTGCGCGTGACGTGTCGTCACTGTTGAATATTTACATATATACAAATAAATACTTAATCTAGCCTAATAAACCTAAAATAAATAACCAGAAAATATAAAACTATATAGATTTGTTTCGTTTGAGTGAAATTTTAAGAGCGAATACGCTCTATATCTTGTTGTATGTAAAAAGAGATCACATTGAAAATACATGAAATAAAAGAATTATCAAGTTAACAGAAAGTATTTTTTAGAGCAGGAACGCTCTATTGAGTTACGGGAATTGAATAAATCACATTTGTAACATGAAATCACGAATTACGTTCACATAAAATATTTCCTTTTAGACGATTACTTTACTGTATAATTAACAATCACTGGTTAGAGTTAAAAAAAAATTTGCTAAGGATTTCTATGTGAATAGAATATTTTAAGAACTAAGTTGCTGCATTATGACGTTGCTGCTGTTTGCGGTTTTGGTGCTTGTTGCTCTTACACCAATGTTAAATGTAGTGCCTTTTTTTTCATTTGGTGGGCTTTGGTTAAAACTCCAGACAATGTTCCTTGTGGAATTCTGTAGCCGATTAAAGATGAATTTACAGTTGCTGCTACAGAATCCGTTGTTTGAATTCGCCGCCAGTTTGCGGTGGATGAAAATTCCGAAAGTTTACCGCTCAGCCTGTTGCTTTAACTGTACACTCTCCCCAAAGTTACAGTTAATAACCGTGAAGAAACTTCTAGCGGTGCTGAAGGATACGGGACTTTCGGATGACGAGTTGCTGGGCACTATTTGTGCCCTGGTTGTTTATCGGTCGACCGATGAATTTTTTTTTTTTTTTTTTTAAATTAAATTTACTCAGTTACTTTTTTAACTCCCGATAAAAATTGAAAAAATTTGCCAATAAAACGTTTACTTTTTTTTTTTTTTTTAATAGATTAATGGACGGCAGTGCTTGGCACAGCACAACCGTCCTCTATCACGACCTCGACATCTCCCCACCCACTAGACACAACTCAGTAACTGAATAACAAACAACAGATTTGACAGATGTCACAAAAAAAAACATGGCCGATACATATAAACCGACCCACTTTCTAGCATAAATGCAAATTCTTCCATTTTTTTTTTTTTGCATACGTATTACTTGCTCAGGTCGCATAAACTTACTATTTACTGCAATTCACTTCACTCATGTAAGTCTTCCATTCTATTCTTTAGCAGGAAAAGCATGCTTCCTTCCAAAACGCAACATAAAACATACATTTCCGATGAAAAAAAAAGTGGAACGCCAATGAATGATCCCGATGGTTACTGGGGTAAGAATTAAAAACAAGTTCATACTTCCTTTCATCCTTCCTTTAACTATACAGCGGACGCAGGGCGGCATTTTGAGTAACAGTGGAAATGCCTTAAGGCGAACGTATGGGGCTGTGTTCAAAAACTTCTTTTTCCAACATGATACGAAACCATTCCCCTGACAAAACTCTTTCACTTTTAATTTCAAAGCGTTCATATTAAAGATACACTGAGATACAGATACATTTTTTTTTTTTTTGTAGATATCTGTCTCTTAAAAACCTCTTTGGTGTTTCAAAAAGACGAATTTCTAATGCGTTTTTGATCCCTCACGTCACCGCATCGCGTCGTCGCTTAGTCATTCACGGAAAGGTAAAACTTTTTTATTCAGAAAAGTTCATCGAACCTTTTTTTTTTTTTTGGGTTAATATAAAATTTAAGATTTAAATGTTTCCTTCTTATACGCCAGACCAAGCTCAAGACCAGTCAGATTCGTCTAATTTGACATGCACATGTACTTATACGCTTTATACTCTGCATACGACGAGTTTGATGGGAAATTTATTCGATTTTGGAATTCGATTTGGTTTGCATAAATCATTTGTCATTAACGTCATTATTATTCGATTTAGGGTTTTTGGCTCAATCGAGCAGGAGCACAAAGGCACATACACAAATGTCTGTCTGTACACATAGTATCTTATATATTATACATCACAACAGTGATTGTGGATTTATGTATGTTTGAATTAGCATTGATGATGAGAGTGCTTTATGTAGATGTGTACCTAATTTGGTTTATAAGCCGCGAGGGTAGGTTATACGACCCTATACATACCTTCTAACTTTTTTTTTTTTTTTGATTTTGTATTTTGAGCCAAGTCATTTAAATTTGATGATGAAAGGTATTGGATTAACCAGCGCGGCGGCGACGCAGCGGTTTGATGACTTTTTTTCGTTCTTGACTTAATGAGATTAAAGATGGGTAAACTTTGAAGTTGACTTGTCAAATTAAAAGGTTGAAAAAAGTAAGGAAATTGATGTAAATTTTGGAAAATTGACGTCGAAGTAGTAAACCGGAAACGTAATGCAAAGTGAGTATACATTATAAGAGGCAAGGGTGGTTTCAGGTTAAGGATAATACTTAAGCCGATTCTATGTTCAATTTGAAATTTGACATTTCACCCAGAACTAGAACTGTCAATTTTGATGAGTTCATTGTACGGGAACAAGTCTTTGGAAATGTCAAATCAATTTGACGTTTCGGAAACCTTTTCGCTTGGTTTTTGGAAACTGCTGTCGATGGCTACCAAATCATTTCATTTCTCTGTGTTCGCAGCACGATACTACAACTGTGTCCACTGATTCCCATGAAATTTGGAACTAATAATGTTTTTAGCTATAGATGAGCGAAATCAAGCATCATTGCGAGTGGTAAGTACTCGGATAGAGGACCGTACGACACCAACCGCTTGCTGTCGACATGTGTTTTTTGTTCTTATTTCTTTGTTCTGTATGTTTCTCGTCGTGTATCAGTTGTCTATTGAGCTGAGATGGCTGAAGTTGCCAGTGCTCTTAAATGTATCTACTTAAAAGATGTCTACGGAGTAGATTAAAGTGTTATGTAATGTTAGAGAGCACAGAAATCTTCAAGTCAGAGTTTATTCAAGGGCTTCTTTTTTATGAACAAAAAATTTAGCAGTTGATGAGAAGAAGGAAGGTGTAGTACATGTGCTTTCAAGAAATAATGAAGAAACACTGGGAAAAGAGTTTTTGGATGTTTACACATAATTTTCAAAAGAATTCGGAAACGTTCTTGTAGAGTAATCTTTACCAGCCAATTTCGCAGCAATTGTTTGGGAAGACCTTGATTTTGAACTTTATCAAATGTCAGAAACGAAAAAGGATATGACAGAAATATATGTTCTCAACATATCTGGCTCGACAAAAAAGCAACGTTCTCCAGGGGAAACAACTTCGGAGTAGTACGAGGGTGGTTACATGCAATTCACGGCCAAACTCAACGGTTTGGGTGCGATTCTTTGTCGCTTCTCCTTATTTTAACCAAGCTTTCTACCAAATGTATTCTATCCCCAACTTGCGTAACAGCAATGGCGCCCAACGTGGGGAAACACAATCGTCTTTGCCAAGCTATATTCGATGAATCCAGGGTAGCAGGCAGTCACTTCTACTTTTCAGTCATGCATGCAACATCAAGCGTGTCACCCAATTTTTTTTTTCACCCCAATTAAGCTCACCCGTGAGGAGCCCAACGTAGGGATGTAGCCTTGTCGTTGCGTTGTTGTGCTCGAAATATTAGGGGCGATTTTGCTGTCACCTCTAATTGTTCCTTATTAAACAACAAGCGCTCCGCTGCATTTCAACACCAAAGTCGCTTCCGCGGGAAACATTGTTTAACAAAAATGGCGCCCAACGTGGGGCCACACACTATTTGCTGCATGGCTAAGGTCAACAGATTCGAGGCGGTTTTGTTGTCACTTCTACTTATTCCTTGTTTTAACAACAAGCGATCCTCTGCATTTCAACACCAAAGTCGCTACCCCGGGAACCTTGTTTAACAACAATGGCGCACAACGTGGGGCCGCACACTATTTGTTGCATAGCTAAGATCTTAGAGGAGCCCATTGTCGTTGCATTGTTTAGCTCGACAGATTAGGGCGGTTTGTTTTTTGTCACTTTTAATTATTCTTTATTTTAACAACAAGCCATCCGCTGCATTTCAACACCAAAGCCACTCCCCCGGAAAACTTGTTTAACGAAAATGGCGCCCAATGTTGGGCAGCACACTTTTTGACTACCTTCACTTGTTCTCAATGCAAGGGGAGAATCTAATACAGATTTCTTAGTTTCAAAAAGAATCGATGTCAAATTCACAATAATGTTTCCAAAAAATGTCGCCCAACGTGGGGAGAATCTTAGAAAGATTTTTTAGTTTCAAAAAGGATCGATGCCAAATTTACAATAATTTTCCCAAAAATGGCGCCCAACGTGGGGCCGCACACTTTTTGTTGCATGGCTGAGCCCAACAGATTTTAGGCTTTTTTTGACCACCTCCACTTGTTCCCATTGCAAGCTGGGAATCTTAGAAACATTTCTTAGTTTCAAAAAGGATCGATGTCAAATTCACAATAACGTTCCCAAAAATGTCGCCCAACGTGGGGCCGCACACTTTTTGTGGCATGGCTAAGTTGAACAGATTTGAGGTGTTTTTTGACCATCTTCACTTGTTCCCATTGCAAGGAGTGAATCTTAGAAAGAAAAGAAAGTTTCAAAAAGGATCGATTTCAAATTCACAATAATGTTCCCAAACTAGTTTATTAAATAATCCTCACAAATTAAAGTTTTCAAGTCTTCTAAAAAGAGCATTGAATGATGTATCGAACGAAATCATCATCAATTCACTACATTTTTGACAAAGTACATGTCCGAGAGGACACGAAACATGCTGAATAAGAACAACATGCCAGAGTCCAAAGACATATTTCATAACACTCCTCAGGACATGTGTTATATTTTTACCAACAAAAAAGTCACTAAGCCTAAACAACAGCGCACACAAGAAAAAAAAATAGTAACTTTCACCTATCTCCAAACTTTTTCTTTCTAACATAGCTTAAACACATTGAAACAAATGATCCTTGCGTATTATTCCCTTGCCTTCCTCTCGCCCTCACCCTCATTCCATCTGGGTTTCCAGGACCAAACAAAAAAAAGAATGAAAATAATTGCAAACGTTAAGTATCAACTTTTCTATGCCTTTCCGTATGCAGGATGAAAAAAAAATAAAAATAAGTAAAAGGAGGAAGGAAATTTCCTCATAATTCATCCTAAACCCAACAACCACTCGACATACATCCATAGGAACACATTTCTGCAGAGATATAAAGGATGTTGCTTTGCTATATATCCTCTTCTCTTTTCTTCTGCTTCTGTTTTGTTTCACTAAATTACTGCCAAGAAATGGAAGAAGTAAAGCTAGTGAAAGGCCGATTCCGGTCAACATGCCATTTGCTTTTGGATGGACGAATGTATAAGAATACACCAGGCTATTATAAAAGAGGACTGGGAAATGGGAAATAAGGAGCATTGGACTACTGGCGATGACGACGATAGCGATGGCGGGCGGTATGCCGGCCGGACAGAGGCTTAAGTGTAGTAGAACGAAGTTCCTTGTTCAAGTACCCGTAACGGGATCTTCTATAGCTTATAATGCATAAGAGTATCCCCACATATATATGTAGCTAGCTAGGGCTCTTCATCTTCAAGTGGTTACCACACATATTCACTGGCAGAAGCTACTATACTTAATACTTATGTTTACCCTCTTATAATGTCTAATGTGTGTGTATAAAGATAGAAAGATATTTTGTATTCGATTCAGATTTGCATGTTTTCACAGATTTTACTCGGAACTCTCTTGCTGCTTACAATAGGAGCAGGAGCATTGCTATATATACTCGACTCCTATACTGTGTGTGTCCAGCAGCATCAGTTGAAATTTATAAATCATTCATAAGCCAAATACCTTCTAGTATCCGTACCTATATAAATATATACTATATTTGTTTATTTACGCATTTTTTTTTTCTTCATTTATTGAAACCCTAAGGATATTCCTGTAGGTATACAAACTGAACTGACTTTTGATGTCTATGTATGTATATTCAGAAGCTTAAGTACGAAGGATTTTTTGTTCGTCCTTTTTATTTTGCATAAACAAACTTGAGAGTCAATATTTTGATGTGATTCGTTTTCAAGAGAGATTGGCTTGAATGCAAAAAATCAACTCATCAGTTAAGTGGGTATTGGTCTCGGATTAAGATAATTCCTGAAGTATTGGATTCATAAAAAATAATTTTTAAACGAGTTCAAAAAAGTTGACCTTAACCTTAATTCTAACATCTTAGTTCCTAACCAACATTTAACAGGCTTCTTCTATATTTTACGGTTCCCGTCACTATATACACACAAGGTTCTTAGACATATGTATACCTCTGAGAAGATTACTATCGTAAGTAAAAGTTTCGTAGTAACCAGTATCGTAAGACCATACTAGGTAATATACTCCTAACAAATAGTGTCGTAATGTCGTATGGTTTCTACATATCATAAGAATAACTGTCGTAAGAACTTGTATCGTAAGATTGCCGCAGAAAAACTGCCTGAGATATAATGTCGTAAGAAATAGTACTGTAAGCATTTCTGTCATAGAGATTAGTATACTTACATTATCGTAAGAAATGGTATCGTAAGAATAGAATCGTAAGAAACAGTTTAGAGACCATCGTAGAAAATATACTCGAGTGAAAGTGTCCTAAGAAATAGTGTTGTAAGCATGAATATCGTAAGAAAAGTGTCATAAGCAATACTGTCATAAGGATTAGTGCATTGTCGTAAGAAATGGTGTCGTAAGAGTGTTGTTAGAAATAGAATCGTAAGAAACAATTTAGGGAGACCGTCGTAGAAAATTTACTTGAGTGAAAGTGTCGTAAGAAATAGTGTTGTAAGCATAGATATCGTAAAAAAATTGCCATAAACAATTATGTCACAAGGATTAGTGTATTGTCGTAAAAAATGGTGTCGTAAGAGTGTTGTAAGAAATAGAATCGAAGAAAACAGGTTAAGGAGACCGTCGTAAAAAATTTAATCAGGTGAAAGTGTTGTAAGAAATTGTGTTGTAAGCATAAATATCGTAAGAAAAGTGTCATAGGCATTTCTGTCATAAGGACTAGTACATTGTCGTAAGAAATAGTGTCGTAAGAGTGTTGTAAGAAATAGAATCATAAGAAACAGTGTAGAGAGACCGTAGTAGAAAATATACTCATGTGAAAAAGAGTCATAAGAAATAGTGTTGTAAGCATAAATATCGTAAGTGTCGTAAAACTGTTTTAAGAAATAAAATCGTAAAACACAGTTTCGTAAGACCGTCGTAGTATATATACTAAGAATAAATACTATCGTAAGAAATAGTAGGTACATATCTTAAGAATTTGTGTCGTAAAAAAATGTTGTACGAAAGATTAATATTGAAGTTAGGGTCGTAAAATATAATACTGCAAGCAACTGTTTCTTAAGTTAAGTATTAGAGTGTCCTAAGAAAAAGTGTCGTAAGGGCAAAAGCAAACGTGTCGCTAGGGCTATAGTTGTATAAGAAAGAATGTCCCAAGAGAAGCTGCAGTAATAAATAGTGTCATAGCCTAGTCTACTTACAACTAGTATTAGAATAAATAGTGTCTTAAGAAATAGTATCATAAAAAATGGTGTCGTATGAATGCTACAAGGAGGAATACAATAAGAAAAAGTATCGTAAGAAATAGCAACACATGATATAGTGTCGTAAGAATTACTATTAAAAGAAATAATTTTGTACGAAACATGTGTTAAGAAATAGGTCACTTTTTGTGCAAAATATTGTCACAAAAGTAATTTCGTAAGACAACATGTTGAAAAAAATGTTCGTAAATAATACAACCGTAAAATAAAGTTTCGGAAAAATGGTGTCGAAGGAAATAGTTTCGTAAAAAAAGTATAGTCAGACAGAATTTTGTAGAAAAAAAGTAGTTTTTTTTTTGGTACAGTAAGAAATATTTTTTTATAGTGTAGTAAAAAATTGTATCGCAAGAAAAACTGTCGTAAAAATAGTGCTGTTAGAGTTTTGTAAGGAACTGTGCGGTTAAAATAGTGTCGTTAGACATATTTTTTCAAATTGTGATATTTTGTAGTAAGAAATAGTATCTTTGGAAAAAGAATCGTAAGGAATGATGTAAGAAATAGTGTCCGAAAAAAAATGTTCTGTGGTAAAACATAGTTTCGTTAGATTTTTGTAAAAAACTGTGCGAAATAGTGTCGCAAGGAAAAGTGTGCCAGAATCGTGGTATACAAGTAATTTGTGGGATCAGAATTTTAGTAGTATGTATCCACACATTGCTTCCTCGAATTCCTTAAATAAATTGGAGCATTTTCGTGCAACATATTTCCTACTTACTTTTGCTCAAATCATACAATGATATATTTATCACTGTTCCTTTACATAAATATAATATTATAACCTATGAGAGTCCTTTACCTTGTCCCATATCATCATCACATAATAAATTTGAATAACATCCTCATTTTGTCATTCGTGCTTAGGTTATTCCTTTCGTTTTTTTTTTTTTTTGAGCAAGGATAGGTACTCGTCGTTGTCGTTGTCGTCGTCGTCTTGCGTGTATGCAATATTTGCTTCTAGTGAATGATGATCCTATAAGGTAGCTTATATGGAATAGCTAAGGATAAATCAAATATTCACTGTTATTGTCATCATAATCATTGACGAACGTGATATTTGAATTTATATAAAAGAATTCAATTTGACATTTTGCATGTTTATGTTACCGTATTTCTCATTCTCATATATGTATGTGTACCCAGCCAAGGACTCTCTTCTCTCAAATTCGAAATTCAAGGCTCCTTCGACGACGACCTCCTATAATATTGAACGTATAGTGTCGTAATGTTTACAAATTTCATTTCAAATGGTGCTTAAGATAAACGGTTTTTTTTTTTTTTTTGGGAAGGAAACATGCGAAATAGAAATGAATATCGTTTTCCAGGACCATATCTTAGAGAACTATTATACTGTGGATGTGTTCAAGGACTCTTTTTTTTTTGTTTGGTTTTCCATTTCGTGTTGGAATTTTTGAAAATTGGATTCAATGTTCACTGCTCATTGTCACGGACAAATATAAGAAAGAAAAAAAATGTCTCAGCGCAGGAGAAAAACGATAGCAAGCTTACTGAGTTATTCTATTGAACGGTTGAAAAGGAGCTTTATGGGTTTGGTACACATAACTTTCCTTCTTCTTTTTTTTGTTAACAAAACATGAATAAGGTTGGATAAGGATCAGAAGGCAGAATATCCCTTTATAATGCCTGCATAGAAGAAAGAGTATGCAGTGAGTAAAGAACATAGTTCACATCTCTAAATAAATTATTAAACATCAAATATCAAATAGTAGCGGACTGAGTGGGGTGCCCTACCTTAGTCCTTTATTCATTCAGAACTATTTTGGATGGTAGATGAATATCTGAGAAGGTTGTGTTTTATGCACAGCCACGCATTGTAAGGTAAGACCAGTGCTTAAGAGAAAGTAAAAGAGATTTGTATTTATACTTGGTATTTGTGGATTTTTGTTGGGAACCCGTATAATATTAACGATGCAATGTTTCTCAAGAAGATAACGATTTTGATAAAAAAGAATTCTGTGATGTTTTTTAGGTACATCATCTGACTTGATGTTGGCATGAATTTTAAAGAAAATACTTGATTAAGTTTCAAATCTTGGACTTATTTTAAGATCCAATTAATATGGAGTAATTAAACACACTACAACTAGCTCCGTGGTGCCTTTATTTTCTGTGAGGACCCACCCTCCTCTAATAGTAGAATAAGTTTTAAGGCCAAAATCTAAATTATTACTAACAAAAAATAAACGCTGGAATTCTTTTCAAATCGTTCCTGAAGAAAGTGCTATGTTGGAATTGGGGGCTCAGCCCGGATGTTTGCAGTTTCAACCAAATGAAATGAAAGATAAGACCCCTCGGGTTTGCTGAATAGAAATCTGATAAGAAAATTTGTGAATTTGAATGACAAACTTGAAGAATTTTAAGAAATAAACTGTTAGTTTTCTGTTGGTTTGTATGGGTTTTTAAGCCCTGTATCTTAGACTAATAACATTGTCCGATTTATTTGAAATTCATCCTTTCAGAATTTTTGATACTTTCGGCCCTTAAGATAAAAGGATTTGATCTTATTAATTTGTTCCATTTTGTGCAATTTCAGGATCTCTTGCACTTAAAATTTCTTTGCATTTGGGAAGGGTACCAACATTCAACGCAACATTCTTTAAAGAATGCTTTGCAATTGAATTCAAACTTCTCGAAAATGTGTACTTTGATTTTGAAATGCAATCTTATTAGAAATTCTAGTTTAGAAACTGAAAATTATATGAATTTTTCTCTGGGATTTGCATAAGACACTCAATTTTCTTCTAGTTTAAAGGAAAGTTCCTGTAACTCCTTATTCTCCCTATCTTCTTTTTCACAATGACTTAAGCCTTGGTAAGCTTATAACGAAGAATCATGTTCACAAAATAATGGCAATTGTAACTCAACCACATACGAAACTACACGACTTAATGCTCCAAATAATTTCCTTTGAATAGTATTCAATGAGATTTTGTTGAATCCTTAAACTGGCTTTTTTTAAGGACCCTTTGAATTTTCTTGATCAAAAAGTCAATTTATTTCTGCCTTTTACTAATAATCGTCTTTAAAATAAGTCCCATTTATTTCTTTGATATCGGACAATACTTGAAAGTAATGCATTTAGATACAAAATTATATCAATTAATATCAACACAACACTCAAAGATTTCCATCAAAACAATTTTGTCCTTTTCATTAACAAAAAACAATAAGATTTCCTGTTCCTGATAAATTTATGTCTGATATTGGGAAAACTTCTAAAAGGCTAGGAATGGTTTGATTTTAAAATTTCGTTACCAATGATCAACACTCGAAGATATGAAAATAGATTGCTTCTCATGTTTTGTTTTTGTAAAAGAAAAATTTCGATAGAATCCGCCTTCGAAGGACTAAAATTTCAAAGATTTTCTCTTAAAATTCTTGCAGAAAATTCATAACGAGGAGAGGACACCTTTTAGATACATCCTTCATTTCCATATTATTTTATCCGATATGCCTAAGAACAAATAACCAATATAAACACACACACACACATACACTTTCGAGTATATTTTTGGTTGTATCTAGTATCTTTTGTGTCCTTAATGTCTCACTTATGCGGGGATGGTGTGTGTGTGTGTGTACTCTGTATTCGTCCTAGTGTAGTAAGTGAGGACTAAAGTAAAGTTTATAATGTCAGAGAGACAAAATACAATAGAAACCATTTACCAACAAATATTTGTACTTTGTCCAGATACGTGTTTTAATTAAGGCAAATTGGTAACCATGTCTTTTAGAAGGCCGACATGTTGTTTTGTGCACCTTTGGGTTTTAATGCCAACTTCTATTCTATGTATATATATATTGAAGTAGCAGGGAAAGGTATATATGTGTATGTTGATTGCTTATCTTCTTCTTCCACATTTAGGAACCACACTGTTTTCGATTTTCTGGTGCCAGGTGTGCTATAGATACATATACAGATACACATTTGCTTTAGCCTCCTTAGAAAGCATAAGTACATTTAATGGCATTGTTCAAATCTATTAAGAATGGCATTGCCCCTGCATCCTAACCACATTTTGTGCCAGCTGACGTAGATGATGACACCACGATATATACTCGCTTGCTTATATTGTTGCAACCTTAGCAAATCTCCTAGACTTAATCCATGTGGCCATATAGGGTTTGGTGAAGTTTAAACTTTAAGAAACTACACGGCTGGGATCATCATTTGTGGAATGGAAACTGCAAAAATAAAGAGGTCATACAACCTCCATTTCAAGGGTAGATCAATATCTAGGCTTGGAAGTTTTTCGAGAACTGAAAAGACAATGTGATTTTGGAAATTGTCGTGTGAACAGTCTTGGAAAGGTTCCTAATTCAAAAACCATGACGTGCACTCGAAGGCTTGGATAAATTGGAACAGCTGAATACTGAAGCAATTTTACCCGAAGAAATGCCGACTGAAAATACTTAATATTTTGAAAAATTTGACATTTGGAGAAGGCGCCAGAAAGTATGCAGAGTTATGGACTTCTTAAAGAACTGTCAGAATTGTCTTTCGCACACAATTTGTTGACTCCAGCCCAGCGGCCCCGACGAGTGTTTCAACAAGATTAAATTGGCGAAAGAAATGGGTCCGACAACGAAATGAGTTTTCAGTGCTTCTGGGGAGTTCGAATTAAATTTCAAAAGGTGAAAGGTCCACCACCTGGCGTAGTGGTTAATTTGTCGTACTGACACGCTGAAGGTTCTGTGTTCGATCCCTGACTCCACCTTTAAGTTCTTTACCGGGGTACTGTTTCTTGCGAGGAAGTGACAATTCCTTCAAGAGTAAATCATGCGGGTGGCAATGGTACAGTGGATGTAGTGCTTGCTTGCTTCACCTAGAGTTGCGAGTTCAAACCCAGCCTGGGCTGCAACTTTTATTCATTCCCCCAGTTTCAACTCGATTTCACCCGTGTAATTTTCGTGAGATAATTATCACCTAAAAAAAATTTCAATCCACTGTACCACCTTTCTTTCTCATCTTTCTATTCCTTCTCTCCTTGATAGCACATGTTAAATCATTTTAAGGGTAGGTATTCATATCCCCTTGAGTGCGAGTGCATGATAAAAAAGAAAAATTCCCAAGTGCAAATCTGGCTCACAATTGGCACCCAACGTGGGGCTCAATAAAAAAAAAGTCGCATTTGAAAAAAAAAAATAACTTAGGTGATTTGAGAGAAGAATTTTTCGGGTGGTAATGGTACGGTGGATGAAGTGCTTGGTTGCTAACCTAAGAGTTGTGGGTTCGAGCCCCAGCCTGGGCATCAACTTTTCAATATTCCCCCAGCTTCAACTGGACGCCACCCGTGGGATTTTCGTGAGATAAATAACACCTAAATCTCAATCCACTGTACCAACAAAAACTTTTTCCTAGCTTTCTTTTCCTTCTCTCCTCGCTCGCTCTGTTCACTCATTATAAGGGTATTCATACCCTCTTGAGTGCGAGCTTATTATAAAAAAATGTCATGGAAAGTGCTTCTCTGTTAGCCGTTCGGATTCGGTGGTAGATTGTAGGTCTCTCCCATTCCTGCAGAATATCAACGCACACACAGGAATGGTTGAGAGTGCAAGTCACAGGCCCTGGCTTCGCTTGGAGCAGTTAGACCAACAATTTATTTATGAAAGGTCCATTATTTTCCCCGTTGTGGTAATCTAGGTTTGAAACTGTTTGCGAATTCTTAGGCTGTGTAAGAAAGCTCTACAAAGTAACCAAGATCTTCAAGCAAGTATTAATTAAAGCAGCTTTGTCAAACGATGGAACATTTTAAGCAGACCCTCTGACAAAATAAGTTATATTTACGGACATTTGGCCGAAGAATTTGAGAAAAAGGATTATATCTTTCTCCAGAGCTAAACTAATTTTTTTCACTTCATTTCACTATGGATTAAATTTCAAGGATGCCAGTTTTCAGGCTTTGTAGCTGTTTTCTAGTAATCTTTATGGTCTTCACTGTACCTAGCTTCATTGTACTGGTTTGTGAAAGGGTTTCATACGCTACTTTTGCCTCAAGATCCTTGAGTTAGGTCTCAACTTAATTGGTTTGAAACTGTTTTAATTTCCGCCCTGGTATAAAGGGTGCACTGCATGCCAGATTTTTTAACATTCAAGACAACCTACTAAGCCCTGTTAGATAGAATTACCCATTCCATGTGGACAACGAAGGGTAAGAATTCCGGCCAGCGGGGGATGATTTGGTATGGAACATAACCAGTGTGATTTCAGTTCAGGTAAGTCAACCATCAACCAAATATTCACACTCTGCCAGATTTAAAAATAGACCCAAGAATTCCAGATTGATTTAAATGACGTCTATGATAGTGTTATATGAATGGTTTTTGTCTTTGGTTACAATTCGCCCAAAATCATACTACAGTTTAATTATGCTGTAATAATTCTGACCAATACTGTACTTGAGCATTATGAAATTTGAAAGCTCTGAAAGCTTTAAAAGCATCCTGAATGTTCTGAATGGTTCGAGTATTAGATTCTTCGAGAACCTTTATACAAGTATAAATAGGACATCTCAAACTCAAAACGGAACAGTTTGATTTTAACCGTGGTGACGATTAAATGGTTAATAATTAGTGGTGCTAAGATAAATAAATAAATAAAGAGTTTGAACTTAGATAAAAGTGAGTTTGATTTATAGAGATAGAAGTGGTGATTTAAAAGTAAAAGAAAATAAGTTTTATTTTCGAACCAAAGACAAAAATAGTTTGAAGAAAGAAGAGCTATACTCGTACATAGAGCCATGTCAGACCTTGGCATACATCCCGAACTTGTTGATTGTGCAGCATGAAATTGGAGATCTCCTGCTATCTTTGACAAGATTGGGAAGGAAATCACAGCCTTCTTTGGTGACAAGAAGAGCTTGAGACATGGGGACGCTGACTCGCTGCATTGTAATCTCAGTGTAAGTGGAGCATCACTCTTTCCAATCGCTGTTTCTTAAGGTTTTCTCAAAGGACCAAGGAGCCATCCTAAGCTTCACAGTCCAGCTGTATCGGTCAGAAGCGTGGACCCTGTCCCAATCGGATGAAAAGCGGCTTAGGTGCTTTCAGCTTAAGATTCTGTGTGTGATATTCAGTCCCGTATGTATCAGGAGAATGTGCCATGGACCCTTCGGTACAATTTGACTGGCCTTTAACGAGTCCACACATATTAATGCTATATCAATGAAAAGGTTTAAGGGAGATGGAGTGCACAGTGCAATTGTTATCGATACCTACACAAAATTTCACCGATAGGTAGAACTCAAGGACAGATAGTATAGAACATACCTGTAGTAGCGTGTTTACTCTCAATTCCTGCTTGAAATTTACTTTTAGGCTTAAATTTAAATTTGAGCAGAAGACTTGTTTGGTAACATTTCTATACAAAAATTCGGAAATCCTTCAATGAAAGACTTGTTCAGCTTTATCAATTTTGGAGCTTTTTAAACGTTCCTTGAAAATGTCTCCTAAAATTCCGCCTTTCATTTTTCTAAGTGTACAATTAAGAATTAAATACACACAACATTGTATCGTTCAGATACTTTTACTCTCTGTTCAATCTCATTCCGCAAAAAAAAGGTGTTATACTGAGGAGAAAATATTGCAAACCAAAATATTTGGAAAGCTCCAACATCCCTCCATCTTTCCTTCCTCAAACTGTTTTACTGCTACTGCTGCTGCTGCTGCTGCTTAATTGTTGCAAACTCTGTCCACGAGCTCAAAGTTTTCCCTAAAAACAACAATAAAAGGTGGTGAATCAAGAAGCTATAGTTTAGAGAAGAAGAGATGTCGGAGGAGGATGTGATAACGTAGTCATGATTTTACCTGACTCTCAAGTGCATAATATTTGGTAGTCGAGGTATAGTCTAGGTTCTACGAGGTAGCGAAGTTCCGTTTTCCAGATATTGTTTATTGTTTCATGCAGATTCCTTTATATATCTGTCTCTTTCTACCTAACCAACCTCAGCCGACAGCCGAAAACTATTCAAGAAGGGATGTATGAAGAATATCTATCTATCCTCAAAATGGAAGGTTTTGGGAAAGACAGAAAGACCACCACCACCATTACCGCTCCTTAAAGAGTATTTTACGTCAAGAACATAAGGTGATTTGATATATTAGTTTGTGTACCGCCAGAATTCTACTAGAGAAGAAGAAGGTAAAATGCATCGCACAACTTGTACAACTACTACCTACTACTAACAACTAACAACAAACCAAAAACCAAAGGATGTGAAATTCGGTAGAATAATATAGTTAGGTTATGCACGAACGCCTTTCATTCCAAGTTGAAGTTCCGTTCCAAGAGCATAAGCAAAGCATAGGTAAGGTGTAGGTAGAGTGTCTGTCAGATGAAGGAGGGCTGCAAATAGTGTTGGTTGGTTGTTTGGATAGTTTAGTGTAGCTAGTGTCTTGTAAACAATTAAAGATGTTTTAGTACATAAACTTTCGACACGAAAGGGCTGGGCGTTCGTTCTCCAAGGTTGGAATGGATGGGGGTTGAAGGATAAAGGTATAAGATGGATAAAAGATGATTTTCCAGGACTTTGGGTTAGGTATATGGTAATTTCCAGCTTTCAAATTTCATACAAAATCCCTTACTTCGAGGTGTTAAGGGGGATTTTCTTCTATCACTCGTTTGGAAAGAAATTCCTGAACGTGGATGACGTGTTCTAGGGATCTATGCAAGGATTTGGATTTTTTTTTATGAAGCAAGCTTGAGTAGGTGCTCATCTCATATAAGGAGATTATACAAGCAGAAGTGGGAGTGATTAAGGATTTTATGAATTTTTATTTTTTACATAAGTATATTTTAATTTTTTTTTTTTAGGGAAACACGTATGAACACAAACAAAAGGATAAAAAGGATTTATGCGAATCAAAAATGTTTGGAATTCCGGGAAAAATTGTGAAATTTTTGTCTCGGTAAACACCAAGCACGGGAATCATTCGTGTGCAATGTTAACATTTCAATGAATTTATTGAATTTAAAAACAAACACAAATGCTGCAAATTGGGATTTTTTTTTTCAGCAAGCGAAAAAGGGAAGTGTTGAATGATATTTATAATGAAGTTATTATAAAATGCTGGAACTTCATTTCGGTAGAATAAATCGAATATTCCTGTTTCCTGATTTCCCAAAATTCGATACATTGTTTTAGAAAGAAGAAAAAATTACCGGATCGATAGAGACACTAAACCGATGATAATTTTATATACAATTTTTTTTGAAAGAGTG
Organism: Platycheirus albimanus; assembly: GCA_916050605.2. Taxonomy (NCBI): domain Eukaryota; kingdom Metazoa; phylum Arthropoda; class Insecta; order Diptera; family Syrphidae; genus Platycheirus; species Platycheirus albimanus. The sequence continues at coordinate 12,652,500 of OU696698.1, read as the reverse complement.
CAGTTTTTAGAAGGTCCGATTTTTAAAATAAAATTTTGCAATCTTTTATCCTTTTATTTTGACAATGTGAATAATAAGAATGACATTGAGGAGTGATCGTTTGTGTCATTTTTTAGTTGCTTCGTAATTGCCTTATTCTGGAAGTTCACACAATTTGGAGCAGCCAGTGAAGCAACTTAGACAACAACAAATTAAGATAGGACACGATGAACCAAGCTCGAAGTCATCTTGTGGTTCCAAGAAGACAACAAACAGTCATTGAAATCGCAAGGGAACCTCTACCAGTTGATAGTTTATACGATCTGGAGTATTTTTTTTTTATTAATTTTTATAAAAAGTACTAGATTAAGGGCCAGTTCTATGTACAGGGTTTTCCAATAAGAGGTGTTATTTTGATATTTAAAGAAAAATGGCATTTTTTGAAATAAATGATCGAAGGTTTATTTCAATGTTCAGAGGAAAGAATGCCATTAATAATGAAAAACAATATCAGCCAAATGGCCGCCACGGCTACGGTTACACAACAATATCCTTTTCATGAAATTTTCAATCACCAAATCACAAAGTGCCTAATGTATGCCCTCAATAGCTTCACGAATTCCATCTTTGAAATCTTCAATCGACGCTGGGCTGTTGGCGTAGACCTAATCTTTCAAGTGGCTCAACAGGAAGAAGTCGCAAGGTGTTAAAATCACAAGATCTCGGCCAATTGTTATCACCTCTTCGAGAGATAACACGGTCCGGAAACTTTTTCCGTAAAAGATCGATGGTTTCGTAGCTTGTGTGGCACCGTCTAGTTGAAAGTAAATGTTGTCCAGATCAATACCATCCAATTCCGGTCATACAAAATTATTAATCGTCTCTCGATAGCGCAATCCATTCACCGTAGCTGTTGCACCAGCCTCATTTTCGAAAAAGTAAGGTCCAATGACCAGGCCGGACCATAAACCACACCAAACAGTTACTCGTTAAGAATGGAGAGGCCTTTCAACAGTAAATCTTGGGTTTTCCGAGCCCCAGATGCGACAATTTCGCTTACGTAGCCACCGAGATGGAAATGGGTTTGATGATTTTTCGATAAAATTCCGGATCATTTTCATGTATTTCAAGGACCCAATCAGCAAAGACACGACGTTGCTGATGATGATTGTTGAAACGTGTATCGTTCCATTTTTATTAATGGCGTAGTTTCTTCTTGTCAAATGTCAAAAATTACATCTTCAAAAGTGACAACTACCGAATTAGCGGGCTATTCAAAATAACACCTCTTATTGGAAAACCCTTCACAAAAAAATATTTATTAAAAATATTTATATGCTATTGGTAATTGTACAATTTTAAAACAATCGGTTAAGCCGTTTTCAAGATAGTCGTAAGCAAAGAAGTTGGTCCTATATGGATGGTACCGTTCCTAGCCACTGGTTATAATTTTTTTTTCAGCCATATAATAGGTCTGACAGACAGAAAGACCGACGGACAAAATTTTAAGACCAACTTTTTTCATCTTCGCTATCATCGTATCAGGTTTAGTTGTTATCTCAAAACTTTTTTTTTTTAAGTGAAACTTCCTTAGGAGCATGAAGGTAATTTTTTTACGGATGAAGCAGAAATTAGCAGGACGGAAATGTGGAATGTTTCCGTCCCAGAAGAGAGAGAGAGAGAGAGAGAGAGAGAGCGATTGAGACCGATTGACAGAGAGTGAGAAAGGAGTTTCATTTCTGACACGTGTACTTTGTACGCACGCACTTTTTTTTCAACAGGACCTACATAAAATCGCAAGTAGAAATTACTGGTGCAAAAGTAACAACCAGGAGCAGGACCTAGCTCCTAAAACTGGATATCACTGCTATGTCTGCGTTGGTATTTTGGAGGAATGGAAAAGACTCATAAAAAACTTTGGTGGAATCAGAAATTGAACGCACAGTTTCTGCGTGACAGTTTTTGAAAAAGTAGTCCTGTCAAATTGAGATGCATAGATGTCCAAAAAGGCAGTGATGACATCTGGATTGCTTTTCCTTGTCACTGCTCTGATACGATTTCGCTGAATTGAAACAAAATTTCAATTGAAATTCTGGTTTTCAAAATTTTCTGCCTTCACTCCTTGACTACTCGACCGATCGTAACAAAATTTTGAACACTCATAGTCACTGGTATAGAAAAGGACAAAAAGCAAACACTGTTCGTATAGCAACAGATATTACCTGCAAGTCTTCAATATAAAATATGGATTCCATCATTGATTCAATATTTACACAAAAAAAAAAAATCAACAAAGCTATTTAGAAATCAAACCAAAATAATATATCTCATTAAACTTTTGTCAAGGCAACTCAAAACAAAAAAGAACTGCTTCAACCACATAAACCCAACTAATGCGCTGTGTGTGTGTATAACCCAGAAATAGCTTCCCACTTATGTTTACATTTAACTAAGAAACTCAAGTGGAAATCCGGCGCTAAGTTGACAACACAACCCAATACAAGCGACCTACTTCCGAGTAAAGTGTGAATATGCATCGAATAAGCTAATATATTGGGTTCAAACATGCGAATAATTTTCATGGAATTTCTCATTGGCATAAGGGATTTTTTTTTGTATTTTTTTTTTGTATAGGAATTCATTCCCGTCCCTTTTTGCTTTTGCCACAGAACCACAAAACAACCTTGGCAATAATAGCACAAACGACTTACATCAAGGTCTCTTTGTCTCGTAAATAAATAAATTCAAAAGGCACCACATTTTGTCAAGGATATCCTTTAACACAGATATAATCTAATGAATCATCGTCATCATATCAAGGAACACCTGTCAAAAGTGTGTTATAATTATATAGTCTAGCCGCATGCTCATTTCGCATTCATCAATCGAAATCAAAGAAATCGACATGACAATAATAATTTCGGATTGGATCGGATCAGCTGTCCTAGCAACAAAAAACAGGATTTATTGTAGGATTTTATGTGTGACACCTTAAGGTCGGTCATATTGGTTAAGGTGCGGACGGATATACTACTCATAATATGTTCCTTTGAATCGATCGATGTAGGGATTATGCTTCTATTTTTTTTTTTGTCTATTCACACTTGCACACATGTGGTTATTAAAATTCATCAAGGACTCCCAACAAAGGTCATTGTGTATGTTGTCGAAAAATAAGATATTTTTATACTCATATCAGTCATTTCTATCCATATCCCAGCAGGAAAATGTATCTATATATATACAAAAAAAATAGGTATTTATGATTGTATGCGTGTGCAACACGCTATGTCGATGAAGTTGAATTAAATTCCAAGCACATGCCACGCAATGGGCTTTGTTGTCGATGGCGACGAAGAATACAACGACGATGACGATGACAACAAGGACGAGGATGACGATGGTGGTGATGATGATGATAATGATGATGGCGGGTGCGACTTATCAGATTTTCAATAACGTGCTTAATCGACTATTACATTGACGACTTGCGTGTATGTTGCGTATAGAGTAGTTCTCATATTAAGCTCTTAAGGATAAGACGAACAATAAAAATGAGAAAGGACTGCTAGCAATTTTTTTTTATTTTATTATTTGATAAAGAAATTCACAGTCCTGGAGTCAATTTTGTAGAAGCGACTATGCATCCGCGGGAGGCAGCATCAGCAATTAAACGGCAGCTGATGTTATATTCCCGCTAAGAAGAGTCAGGAACGCAGATTTCGTGTGCCATAAAAGTTGCAATTTCGGATTCCTTACTCACAATTATTTTAGGTGAGAGGGTCGTGGTGAAAAATAATCGAAACCATCGTTTCCTTGGAAAAATACATGATTGGGGGATAACTTTTCCTGAACTGTGAAAACAACTGCCGGATTCCTGTAGTGGAGAGTGAAGCAGTAGATTTGAGTCTTATGTATCATCTGGTCTGGAGAGATGTGTAAGGTAAGGTTTGAGATGTCTTCCTTCATGAAGAATTCTTCTCTCAAATCACCAAAGTTGTTTTTTTTGTTTTTGCTTGCGACTTTTTTTTGATTAAGCCCCACGTTGGGTGCCAATTGCAACCCAGATTTGCGTGGGGGAATTTCTTTTTTAAAATGAACTCGCATTCAAGGGGACATAAATACCCTTATAATGATTTTACATGTGCGAGCAAGGAGATAAGGAATAGAAAAATAGGAAAGAAAGGTGGTACAGTGGATTGGCATTTTTTAGGTGATAATTATCTCACGGAAATTCCACGGGTGGCATCCATTTGAAACTGGGGAAATGATTAAAAATTGCTGCCCAGGCAGGGTTTGAACTCACAGGAAGGTTTAAGATGTCTTCTTACCCGAAGAATTCTTCTCTCAAATCACCAAAGTTATTTTTCTTTTCAATTGTTTTGGGATTCGAGACTTTTTTCTTAATTAAGCCCCACGTTGGGTGCCAATTGTGAGACATATTTGTACGGGGGAATTTTTTGTATAATGCACTCGCACTCAAGGGGGTATGAATACCCTTATAATGACTTTACATGAGCGAGCAAGGAGAGAAGGATAGAAAGATAGGAATAACAGGTGATACAGTGGATTGCGATTTTTTTAGGTGATACTTATCTAACGGAAATTAATGAAAATTGCTGCCCAGGCTAGTTTTGAACTCACAGGAAGGTTTAAGATGTCTTCTTACCCGAAGGCTTCTTCTCTCAAATCACCCAAGTAATTTTTTTTTTTCAATTGCATTTTTGTTTTAATTGAGCCCCACGTTGGGTGCCAATTGTGAATCAGATTTGCACGGGTAATGGCTAGATAAAATACTTTTGAAAAGATCTCGGATTTCAATGGATTGATTTCGATGCCCCAGGATGAGGTAGGGATTATAGTGAGGGGGTGAGGGGGATTTAAGAGATTTAAGGGTATGCGTCTATGTATAACGGTCTACCCTGAAACAAACTGAGTTCTAAATGAGCTCAAGAACATATTCTTTAAAGTGGCTTGTTCGAGATATTGCCCGATTCGTTGAAAAATTATCCCCCGAGGGCTGTCTTTCTTTTCCGTGGTAAGCTGGAGCCTGCTGAGCTTGAAAAAGTAGCCTGTTTTTTCTTGGAGGTTCAGCCATAGATTTCTCGTTACCCGACGAGTGCTTATTCAGGACCATTTGTGTTTGTGGATTTGAGGAAATTCTCGTTAATTCTTCTTCTCTCCTGTTCAATTGGTATGAGTATTGAAGAGACTATTTGGCTTGGTTGTGAGTGAAGAACCGATTTTGGCCAAAATGAGGAAAAATATCTCCCAATTCGATTACCTTTACCCATCAATGGGTAACTGGGTTAGTTGACTTAATAAGTGAATCCAACAGTTTTGACTTTGAGATTGATGAGGAGATGGTTGGAAAATCCGTCAAGGTCCAGTTAGATTGACGATGTCAAAATCTTAAATCGAAACCGAATTGGAGTGAATAGAAACTATTTTTGATTGTTTTTACGATACCAATACAAGTGCCCCTAAAATCCTAAATATAACACAATAACAGCCCCTCTAGTTCCAAATGAAACCTCCTTAATAGCTCCCAGAAGTAAGAACAAAAAATGTGTGTCTTATACGCAATGATACTGATCTGATCAGCATTCCTATTATGAACCTTCAAGAAGAGAAACAAAATATTCCATTTTTGTTCGTCCTTTTTTTTATGCGAAGAAAATTGATGGGACTATGGAATGCTGACATTCAACTTCGTTGCGAGTAATTTCATTCGATTGCGTTTGGAATACTAAAAAACAGCGTTAGGCAATTGAACGCGCATACAAACTCAGAGGTGAGAAAGGACGAAAACGAGTACGGCTATAGAAGCAAAAAAAAAAACGACAACGAGAAGATAGTCGTCTTAAGGAGTATAAGCCTGATGTGATTTGAATTTTCCAATCTGAATTGCTAAACGACACTTTAAGGACTTTGTTGATTTTTTTTTCTTCCGTTCTGCTTTCAATAGTATGAGAGTATATAAGAGAGGTGTAGTTATTTGGTACAGCAAAGTCAGCAGCATTTAATAGAACTCATGGACTCTCAAGGATCTCTCCCCCCTTGAAAAACAGTTTTGGAAACAGCTTTCAATTTCCTTCGTTCGTTTTATACGTTTCCTTACTACACACCATCACTCTATCAGTACACAGTCCACACAGCAAGGAGCAAGGTTTGTTTTCTTTCGTATATATTAATATTGTAATCCTTGTTGAAATTGTGCGTGTTGTACTGCCATTGCTTGTGCTTTCACCTCTTGGTTAATTGAGCACGCACTTAAGAGGAATTTCCAAAAATTTACATTCATTTTACAAGGACCTCTCGCACCTCAACCTACCACCCATCCAACCAAAGGCATATAAGAAAATGAAGAGGTATTGGTTTTGAATGGGATCCTGTTCCTGTGTGCAAAAGGACGAAACGAATTCACGTCGACAACATTGAAAAACAAACCTCTACTCCGGAATGAATATAAAATATTGATGAGGATACGATGACAGTAGGCGATTTCTATCATCCTTACAGGACCTTAGCTCTGTATATAAGACCACGACCAGAGCGAGCCAGTTGCCGAATTGAAGACTTGAATTTGTGTGTTTTTAGCTTCTTCCACAACAACGACCAACAGCCCGACTACGACGACAGGAGCTCTCGAGAATCAAAATCGCTCCAATAAGCAATAATAAACACGAAAACAAGAAAATTTATTCGATTTGGAAGTCATATCTTTGAAATTCACCTCACATCCTTTGTGTGGAGGATGTTTGGATAATCGTCTTATTGTGATTTAAATTTTTTGCGTTGCTTGGTGTTTTGTGTCTTGTCCTGCGTGTCCTGTTCGTCCAAGTATACCCGGTGTATATTATATAAATTGAAATTGAATTTAAATGAGATTACTGTTATACCAACTGTTATACCTACCAACTGATGATGATGATGGTTATTTTTTTTTTTTTTTTTAGGAACAACACATTAAATTTAAGGAGCAAAAGATGTCCGTTTTTCACACCTACATCGTCCTATTTATTTACTTGTAATTGCTGAATAGGGATTTGCTGTTGTTTTTTGTTTTTGATGGCACGCAGTATACTTGGAATAATTTAAAACAATAGCACAATAATTCCTGGGTATTATGAAATTCGATTCGTTTAGGTTAAAAAAAAGGATGGGGGTTTGGCAGGACAACAACAACAACAACAGCAACGACAACAACTACACTACACTCACTCACAATAATAGGGCGAAGCCTTTATAAACGGCGGGGTTTATCGGGTCGTTGTTGGTTGGTGGATTTTGTTTTTAGCATAATTTGTGCTATTGTTGAGGGATTAGGTGCGGACGTTTGGTTAAATAAGCTTACAATGGAGGGAGTTTTTTGTTGAAGGGGGGTCTAAGGAGGGGGGCTATGGTAGAAGCAGATCGAGTGAGTGGGACTTGTTTTTGTTTTCGATTAATTAAAATTCCATAAATTGGAATTCAACATGAATTGATGAAGTTGATGATGGAAGAGTAAACAGGGTCTGTGGAGTGGGGGGAAGGGGCGGCTGTGGGGGCTCGTTAATTTATGTTTTATAATAGAGGAATGGTTCATTTTGTCTGATGTTTTAATTCAGTACTAAGAACAGGCTTAAGGGAGTCGAGTGGATTAGGTAGGATATTTTTTTTTTTTTTCATCTTTTGATTTGTTATACAATAATAGGACGGGAGTCCTTCAATGGAACAAACAATAGCTTCAAATTACACGTGCGTAGAGTAGAATTTAGAAAAATAAAACAGGATTTTACGTTTGATGTTGGATCTAAATAATATGATAAAATAATGATCAAAGTACGATCAAGCCAGGATTGCTGTTGTTAGCAAAACAATAGTTTGAATGAGAACTGTTTATAAAAAGAGAAAGAAAAAAAAAGAGTAGCAAACAAAATGGAGCCTTGCGGCACACCACAAATTATTTTTTATGAAATCACCAGAAACAAAGTAAATTTACTTTTACAAAAAAAAAAAATAGATGAGGATCAATGTAAAGAGTTTAACGCTTGCCCCTGACCCTGCAATGATGGTGATTGATATCCGAAAATAAAAAACCCAGTCTACGTTAGTCATTTTGGAGAGGCCTCTTAAAATTTAAATTCCTCGATTTTTTTTATACGGCACACGCGCTTAAAGGGTTTGTTATAGCCCATTTAATGATTAGCCACAGCGGGAAGCGATAGGAAATTAGGGAGGAAGGGAAAGGAGGAGTCGATGAACATTGGTCTTGAATGTTTGAAAATCAAAATGGCAAGGGAAAATTGTCCCAGGCAATTCATTCCACATTCGTGTTGTTCAGCAGCTTGTGACACTGTTTTTAAGCAATGGGGATTATGGCCAGCTTTAGGGTCCATCTGTTCCGTCAAAATTGGTAGGGATTCTCGTAAACTTTCAACACCGCCAGAGGAAAATGTGACACACTGCCATACAGCTGTTGGAACAGTGTGCTTGAAAAGATTAAACGGCACACCAATTCCAGAACATCAAATAAGTTCGCTGACGACATTGAAGTGATGGAAAGAACAAAGCAAGCAGTAACCGGTGCCGTCACTACCATGGAGTCAATCAGCAATCAAACTTAGTGGTAGTCATTGACTTTGTGTAGCAGGGCCACTGCTGCTTTATGGTGCAGTAGGGAAATAAATGTTCAAGCCCCTCGCATGACTTAACCTTGAAAAACGAAACGCCAGCAACGTTTAAGCGCAAAAGTCTTCAACTACATACTAGAAGCCAAGGCAAATCCCATCTTCACTGGAGCAACCAGGTAGAGGCAGATCGCCGGGAGCTTGAAATGAGAAATTGCACACGGTAGCCTGTAGATTAAGCCAGTTGAAGAGGTCTGCTATATAAGACTCAAAAGCAGCACCCTTTAGACTTTGAGCCATTGGAAAACAAAATTGGAGAAAACATTTGAACATCCCAAGTTCGAAAATAAAAAGATTTAGAAAATAAACGGGTACTTACAGTGTTTCAAAATATAGAGTAATTTTTTTTTCAAAATCATGATGCTTACCTGGAAAAAGAGAAAATAAAATAAAATTAGACACTTGGAAAATATTTGAATATTATTATTTTTAAATAAGTTTGTTTGTTTCTTAATGTAAATAGTAAGTTGACCACCTCCCCCCCCCCCCTCAATGTGGAACGACAAGTATCTGTTTAGAAAACTCAAAAAAATGAAATCCACTGTTTTGTTCTGATCAGCACAACTTAAAAGGAACCCCATAAATGGCGCCCGAGCAGAGACTTTTTAAGAAATTTTGTGTTATAACTTGTACTTGAGAAATAAATAAAGAAAATTGGTCAATTTGGCAGAGAGAGAAAAAATTATTATTTCACATCGATAACGTACTAGAACGAGGACATTTGTTGTTTGTTTTGAAAACGATTAACAAGAAAAAGCTCGAATTCAGCACCAAGCTAGTGCTGGTATGATAACAATGCAGTATTATAGTTTCAGTGAACGAATTGCCCGTCAAAGTATGGCCATTCAGTAGGTATTTGACGAACATTGTAAAAGACACGACCCAATGAGATTATTTTAGTGAACCTACGTATAAAAGCATTTGCACGTAAGATTCCTAAAATTCAATGCTGGCAATTTAAAATCCAGGAAATATATAACTCTCTTCTGAACACAAATATCTCCAGGCTTAGATGCAAGAGGAAATAGTTATGTCAGAATTTCACTAAAATCCGATTTGTCGATTTTATATATTTTTTAGTTTTCTAGTAAGCACGTAGGTGGATTTACTCGAATTTTAAACTGTTTTTTTTTGTTTAAGTTCTTAAAAGGTTCATAGTATTACATGCAAATTACGTAAATAGCAAAAATTTATAATCTCCATTTGATTAAAAACACAAGTTGATGTTTCAACGAAAAAAAGGTCCTACCTACAAAATCAACCAAGCAATAGGTACTGGTTTGTTTCAACTGACACTTTAATCCTCAAACGTTTTACTCAATTTAAACGGATTATTTTATTACAAATAGCTAGCTCTATCCAATTCAAGCAAAACGAAAAATTCACAACACCCTATTAACCCCCGAGGTCATTGCACCATTTATAATTCCTATCTATTTTGCTATTCGTGAGGCGCCCACTTAAGAAGGATTAAACTGAGCGCACAAAAATATCTTCTCCCGATTAAGGACGAAACAACAAAAATTGCCTATGGTTTAGCTGTCTATCAATTACGCCCACACGTCAATATATAATTGTCCTCGAGCGCTTTTTCGTTAAACATTTTTTTTCTTTTACGATTTGGTGAAACCACCATGTTGGGCGCCTGCACAGCACACAACAAAATTCTCAACCTCGTAATCTAAATTCCAATTTACGCCCAAATTAGTTAAGTCCTTCGTTTCTGATAAAGCTTTTTCGTTCTAAAAAAAAATCCAAACCAAAAAAAAACGAAACACACCTACTCATATTGCCTGTGTGGTATTTGTGTTGGTGTTTGTATTTGGTGTCCCTTTACCCAGTTCGTAGACACCCCTAACACAAGAAAGCTAAAAAAAGAAATAGTGATTTATCAGCTGAATCAACTAAGATGACAATGGTCTGCGAATTAACCTGCCGCTGGCCTGCTATTTATCCTTTTCGTATGTCCTTCGCTCCCTCTATACTGGCACCTTCATCACCACCTAACATCTATGTTGTCATTTTGTTGTCCTCGTGTCCTTTGTATCGTCCGTCCGTCGCATTGATTCATTGCAAAAAGCATTAAGCTGACACAAGCCAAGAAATAAAATGACACAAATAAAATAAAACCAACTAAAAAAAAAAAAAAAAAAAAAACAAGGATAAAAAAAGGATAGGTTAGAGTTTTGTGTTACAAATCTCAAATACCAGGACTAAGGAAGAAGAAAAAAAAAACGAAGAAAAATTTGTTAAAGATCAAAACTAAGATCAAAAAGGTCACTTTCGACAAGAGCTGCCTGCGTAGCGGCGCTCTATTGTTAAGAAAGAAGAAAAAAAAAAATATTTGCCAAAGAACAAGAAATAAAGGACGAAGAACGAAATGAAAGAAAAACCATTTGTCCATTGTCCTACCTATATAAATTATTATTATCGACATTAATCACAGCAACTTGCACCCAGTTTTTGTGAGTTTTTTTTTTTTTTTTAAGGATAAGAGATGTTGCTGATGTCAGGATTAAGGTCATGCTGGTATGTTTTCGTATGAAAGAAATTTATTTTTATTTAGGATTTGGACATATTTCGTATGTTTTCTTTTTTTGGGGAAAACATATCAAGATTGCACCAGTAAAAAATTGAATCAAATAAAATGTGTTGTTTAAGGTAATACAAAGAGGGATGTTGGATTCTAATGGAAATCAGCAAGTAAGATCTTAGGGAAATAAAAATATGTATCTCTAAATTTTTTTTAGAAAAATAAACAAAATTAGATAAAAAGCCACAATTAAGTTTTAATTATTTGCTAATTAAATGTAGTTACTAGATATTTTTCTATTTTTTTGTATAGAAAATCGCATGCTGTCCTAGCCTAGCCTCCCAAGCAAAGCAAAGTCATCAGAAACTCAAAACTTAAATTTCATAATTAAGTGTTCATTATTCACTAATTGATTGCGAAAAAAAATTATTTCCTAACTTTTTACGTTAACGATGAATCAAAACTGTGGAAGGTTTCATTCTAGCCAAACAAAGCCAGTAAAATAAAACAAAATTTAGTGGAACAATGAAATTTGAATTAATCGCTAATTAAATCTGATAATTCAATTTTTTTCGAAATTTCTTTTACAGAATCAAATTTCCAGGTTATTTATTATAAATATCGTCAAACAGCTTGAGTTTATCTGCACAAAAAAAAATTTACAAATAATTAACACTTAATTATGGCAATTTTTGTTTCTAAATTAAATTTTTTTTCTGAATTTTTATGAAGCTACCATAGTCCGGGATTCGCTGGGGTGAAAAATAGGGAAAACCTTTTAATTGGAAAAGTAATTAGAAAATAATTAACACTTAATTATGACACTTTTTGTTTCTAAATGCAATTTTTTTGCTGAATTTAAATGAAGCTACCATAGTCTGTGATTTACTGGTAAAAATAGTGAAAACCTTTTAATTGGAAAAGTAATTAACAAATAATTAACACTTAATTATAACACTTTTTTTTTCTAAATGCATTTGTTTTGCTGAATTTATATAAAGCTACCATAGTCTGTGATTTACTGGTAAAAAAAAGGGAAAACCTTTCAATTGGAAAAGTAATTAACAAATAATTAATACTTAACTATGGCACTTTTTGTTTTTAAATGCATTTTTTTGCTGTATTTATATGAAGAGTCTGTGATTTACTGGTAAAAAATAAAGGAAAACCTTTTAATTGGAAAAGTAATTAACAAATAATTAACACTTAACTATGGCACTTTTTGTTTCTAAATGCATTTTTTTTGCTGAATGTATATGAAGCTACCATAGCTGGTAAGAAAAAATAGGGAAAACCTTTTAATTGGAAAAGTAATTAGCGGATAATTAACATTTAATTGTTGCAACCAAATTATCAGATTTTTTGATAGACTGAAGGAATGATTTTTGACAGTGTAAGTCACATTACATTGCATTGCTGAGAATTGCATAAACTGCCTGAAGCAAGCTGAAAATGTAAACGTGGCAAGGATTGGGATTTGGATTACTGAAATCAAATATAAAAGAATGGTTTGACAGGTGTCCAGGTGTCAGACAAGCGAAAGTTAATTAATTTTAACTGGTTAAGCTGTCAAAACAAAATTGAAAATATCGTTAGCAACGGCAATTGATGCCAGGGAATCTCCAAATCACCCCCTTTTGAAACCACCACAAAATACTTGGGTTTCAAAAGATGAGTTCCGAAACAAGTAGAGTTGGGTCCCAAAACCAAGTTGGGATGGTATACCTTTAGAACCGCTGAGTATATTCTCCAATGTGTTACCTTTTTTACTCACTCCTTCGTGGTGTTTTGGACATTTTGTGTGTTTCCAAACCCTTTTCCAACGGCCATCTCTTCTCAAAACCTCTCAGACACTTGCCTTTTTTTGTGAAATTGAACTGCTTCGTTAATTTATTCATTGAGTCAAAATCATTCAACTGTCTTTATAAATATTGGAAACAAAAATTGAATTTGAAAGAATACACCAACAAATTTCTCAGATAAATATTTTTCTTTTACACAACACACACACATACAAACAACAACAACAAAAAAAAACAAGCAAAGTAACCCGTTTTCATTTAAAAAGAAGGCTTTGCTCATGGAACCCAGCAAAATAAAAATAAGAGGTAAGAAAAAAAAAACGAAAGCACTTAAATGTTTTGACCTCTATCACCTCTCATGACGGGCAGATAACCCAAGTACTTAAATAAAACGGCCACATAAAGCACCATCGCTCTCTACCTCACCGCACTAGCACCGCCACCACCCCTATATGCATATTTAAAACTCTTTGATGTGTAGGTGTGTGCTTGTTCTGTGTGTCTCTCACTCTCTCTCTATAGAGTCCTTCACTTAAAATACTGAGAAATAAAATTGAAAAAATAAAAAAAAAATTCCAAAAATAAAGAATCATCTCGACACATATCTATAGAAGAGGAGTATAAGAGCCTCTATATAGCATCTCCACTCGACCACACAATTTTTAAAGGAAGAACTTTAGCCATTTTAAGCCTATTCAAGGACCGACATTCAACAGGATATTTATTTACACATTTATGCACATTTACCTTCACGTTGTGTATGCTGTATGCTGTATGGCATAGGCACAGAGAAAGGATTCTTCTTTTTACTCCATTTTTTTTTGTTTTTTTTTTTTTTTTTTTTTGAAGCCTCGAACAATTGATATATATAATTTTTTTTTTTTGCTTTCTTAAAACCGTCCGAATGTATAAATGTCTATCCACATCAGGATTGTAGGCCTCTTCCTTGTCCTTATCCACCTACATCACAATTCACAACACAACAACTACTATGAGGACGACGTGTGCCTTATTTTCCACTTCTGAGCCAACAACAATCGTTTAGATGGCAAAAGCACTCTGAGGAGCATTTATGGCAATGTGCAGCATTTAATGTATATTTCTTTCATTTTTTTTTTTTTTTTTTTTGCTTCCAAGTCTTTGTGTGGGTAGGTATAGATGTGTGTGTGTGTGTTGTGTTTTATGATGTCCTTTTTCTCACATTCATGTAGAAGCAACACTCTAAAACAACTTAGGAACTCGGAGAATCTAGGAAAATGTTGTTTCTATTGTTGCCTCGATTCAACTTAGCTCAACTTGCCGAGGAGCAAAGTGGAGTGTTGTAAATTACACACACTTAACGTTGCTGCTGCACGCTAACCCAGAGCCCTACCAAAACCTACTCCTTCGCCCCCCTACCGCGTTAAAATCACACGCTTTGTTGTTCATACACAGTACACATCTCACATCACTAGGTTTCTATATGAATCTCCCGGCGATCCTTCCCTTTCTTGTCCTCGTCGTCGTCTTCGTTGTCGTCGGCCTCATCCTCGTTTTTCGTCGTCGTTCTTCCTCCTATAGACGTCGTAGTTGGAGCAGCAAGGATTTTTTTTTTTGCAACCAACAAATGCTTGCAGTCATGTGGATGTGATGAATACAACATCTTTGTGTCTAAGTTTCGAGAAACTAGAAGCGAGATGAATTGCTTGCAAAAAACACACTAACATGTATAAACTTTTACATTCACATTCACATTTCTTATACAAAGAGTGAGTGCCTTAAGCTAAGAGGGGAAATTAAGTTTTTGGCCTCGTTTTTAACCCTTATAACCCGCACTATACCGTTAGACGGATGATGGTGCCTTAAGATATATCTTTCTGTTCGTTTTCGCCTTTCTCACAGGAACAACACATAGACTTAGAGAAAATGCAAACTTTAAAGTATAAGTCGATCGGGAAGTTACAGCGGACTTGAGTAAAACAACTTTTCTTTGTCCAAAACGTTTCGTCCTTGTTAGGTTTGTTGGTTTTTTTTTTTTTTTTTTATCTTATTTTACTTTTATACTTTACTGTAAGACGCCTATATCCGCTTTGTAGGGTGTGGAAAGTTTTGTCACATAGTTTCTTATAGAAAGAATATATTCAAACAAAAAGTTTTAGTTTTTAAACTGAGTTTTTTTTTATTTGACCGTTGGATAAATCTTCGTTGCCATGAAATATTTAAAAAAAAAAATTGTTGTGCACCAAGAACGATTTTACAGATTTCGATGAGATTTCATTTCATGAATTAAGTGAGAAACCATTTTTTTTTTTTTTTCATTGACAATCATTGACAAAAGCAAGTTTTGACGTCACGCGGCTGATTTCAAGTTGAGAATACAGCTCGCTTACGTTAAAATGACGGCAGGGTTATGTCGTCTTGTCATTGTTTAATGTTTGCTTAAAAAAATAAAATGCACGAATGGGTCGCACGAACTTGCTCTAATGTGTGACAGTGGTCTAGGGGCTTGAGATTTTGATAAAAATAAATTTTTCAAAATTCTTAAATAAATACTTAAACTAATTTGAGCTGAAAAAAAGTACGCCATTTTATTTCTTGGATAAATTTGAAGTCATGGGAATACATTTATAAAAATCTGTGGAGTGGTTTTTGAGAAAAAAAAGTTTTTTTTGAAAAACTTTTTGAAAAAAAAAAATTTCAAACAAAATTCAAAAACGCCAGTTCATAGGTATTTAGCAAATATGTACATTCATTTATACCTTTTAGAAAAAAATTTAATAAGCAGTTTTCAAAATATAAATTTTTTAAATTAAAAAAAAAAAACGCTTTTAAATATACAAAAAAAAATTTATTTAAGAATATTGGTATGCAGTACAAATTGAGCTACCTACACCTATATATGTGTGAAATTTCGAAAGAATCGGTTGAGTCGTTTTCGAGATAGTCAAAAGCGAAAAACGGTCCTATGGAAAGTACCGTTCTTAGACATTTTTTAGAACTTTTGTTTCAGCCATATGATTGGTCGTACCTAAAAAGCAACACTGATTTTTTTAAATCAAATTCGTTAGAGCCATTTTCGAGTAAAATAAGCTTTAACGTAACGGTGGCCGGTACCGTTACATTTTTAGCTAACAAAAAAATTTCAATTTCAACTCTGTACATTTTCTTTAACCAACAAAATTCAATGAGTAGCAAAATTAAATAACAAATTATTTCATAAAATATATTTTGATGTAATCTCCAACTTAAGTCTAGGTCTTTGGGGTTCCTAAGAAACCGTCCACGACATAAACGTGTGGCCTATCGCCGGTCTGTGGTGTTTACTCTTTAAAGCAAACGCTGTACGACATAAACTGGTGGCCTATTGCCGGTCTAGCGATCCTCTTCGAAGCAACGGAGAGAAAATCCGACATAAACGTTAGAGCAGATCTCGGCCTGTAGTTCCTCCTTACTTAAACGAAGGGAATACGGCATAAAACGGGTGAGTATAAGCTCGGTCTACAGCATTGCTAAAAGAAGCAATAGCTGCGACATAAACAGGTCTGAGGCGTGTACTCTGGGAAGCAAACAATCCACGACATAAACTGGTGGGGGTGGCCTATTGCCGGTCTAGCGATCCTCTACGACAAACAACGGAAAGAAAAGCCGACATAAACGGTGAGCAGGCTCTTTACGGTATAAATACCAAAAAAATAGTTAAAAGCTTCTGACTGGTATTTTTATACAGTGTGCCTTAAGATAAGAGACGAATTCCTTGGTGCGTTTAATTAGCACCGAAACCACTGGCGGAGATTTCGAATCTGATTTGTAGTGCATTTTCTACTCCTCCTTATGCAATATTTCTGTAAAGACACAATGTGAATTATAAAGACAAAATGCAAATTTACCTAGAAATATTTTATTCTTAAGCTTATTGTTGCTTGCTACTGTTATTTCTATTGTAGGTCGTTGGAGGTCTATTTCGGTGGCTAAGGGGACCAGATGTGGCGGGTGTTGTCGGTGGTTGTTCTTGTTGTGTGCGGTGGAATGTGGGATGGCTTAGTCTATGGTGGTTGATGATGTCGCTGTGTACGGTGGCGTGTAGAATGGCTTCGTCGGTGGCGGTTGATGGTGTTGTTGTGTGTGGTCGGAGAGTGGAAATGTGTAACTTCGTTACAATACAGATGGACAGAATTTTTAGACCATCTTTTTTCGTCTTAGCTATCATCGTAATGTTATGTTTGATTGGCCAAAAAAGTTTTTACGAATGCATAACTTGCCTTGCAGTTCCTATAATCGCAAGTAAAAAATGTGTGTGTAATTCACACTCGGTCGAGGTGAATCTTTAGAGAAGAAGTTTTCGGCAAACTTTCAAACTTTATTTATGACTTGCAACACGTATAAAAACGTTTTAACACATGTTTGGCATTACATGGCATTCCTGACGCAGAAGGTGGTATACACGCATGCCACTGTATCGATACCATGGGTCGTGTAGGCAGCATAGAAAGATAACACATAACAGTAACCGATGGTAGTGGTTCTTTCTTTTGGTGTAGAAGCTGAAAATCTGCAGATTGGTATGTTTAAATTTGAAAGTGTGCAATTTATAAGTTAAGGGTTTGAAGTATCGAGCGATGACTGCGCAAGCCGAAACGATTCTGCCCGAAAAAGCTATTAAAATATGTTCCTTAAATTTTTCGAAAGAAAAAAATCATCCTTTTCAGAATAATTTCAGGCAAGACAAAGTATGACACAGAGACTGCATTTTTTCCTGATAAAATTTTTGAAAAACTCGCAACGAGACACTTCCAACAAAACTAAGCTTTCAAAGCGAATCTTACAGCGTTGCCAAAGGACACAAATTAAGCAAAGAAAAATCTTATAGATTTATTGTTGCAATGAAGTGCAGAATATCTTCAATATCTTTCTTCCAAATAACCCAATTACCTTGAGAACTAGTTAAAGAATCCTTGATACTTGGGGACTCTAAAGAACAAAAAAATATAGAACATCAAAAAATTTAGGGTAAAGCTCAATGCTTTTCCAACCCATATCTGTGCTCCTTATATTTATTTTCCTCTCCAGATTGTATCATTTTCACTTTTCTTTTTATTTTTCTGTGTGCGCCATTTCTGTCAGAGCAAACTACACAAGGAGGAGGAGAAAATTGTCTTTAATCGTTGCAATAAAGACTAGGACAAAAGAATTTTCACATGCTCGCAGCAATGCCGTCCCCAAAAAAAATAGTATTGTAGTTGAAGTAGTTATATACTCGTACCTATATACCAAGTCTTTGAAGTAGAAGTCTTAAGGACGACGACTGTGATTGCTGAACATAGAACTAAAACTCTCAATTTGCACTTTTTCACTTCTGTCTTGGTTTTTTTTTTATTTCTTTATAAACGTCGTCGTCGTCCTAGTCTTCGGACGATTGTTTCACTTTTTTTTTTCTTTTCTACTATTTCAATGTTCATTAGATTCTTTTTGCCAAGAACAAGGACATAGATAAATATAGAAAGGAAAGAAGAAAGGAAGCGGTGGTTATTTCAGGAACTTAAATGCACTTAATGGTAAGCAATTTGTGGGTGTTGTCGAAGACGAGAGGACGAGGACGACGACGAAGACGATGACGATGCCGACGGACGACGGCTATAATTGTGGGTGGGAATATCAAGAAATCGAGCTGACACATTGCCGATGTACGAATATGTACCTACTTTTCGAAGAGAAAAAGGACTCGTTTTGGTTTTATTTTTTTTATTAAATTTGATACTAAAGTTGAAGGCGCTTTGTGTGTTTTATTTCCTTTTTTTTTTGTGATAATGGCTGGAGTATGATTGTTATTGGACTTTCCTCGCTCTTTCTGTGTGTGACTCCAATTGTGTTTTTTTTTTTTTAACGACAAAAAGGACATTTTTTGCGGAAGCATTCTTTGTATCTTGATTCCAATCGGATTTGGAAAACCATCTACGAAAGGAGGTTCTTTTAATTGATTTTGGTTTTTTTTTTTGCTGCTGCTGCTACTGCTGCTGCTCCTGGTTGTTTATTGCTTCGTTGAAGATTTTGTTTTGGTCATTTTCTTTCCTCTTTGTGTTGAAGTGAGAATGGTTTTTAATCGGATTATAAAAGGAATGCAAGAATGCAGTATACAAAAACTCTTTTTTATAGTTTGGATGTTGCTATTTTGTGCTTAAAATAGGTTAAGTGAGAGAGAGACCAACCTATAGAAGTTTAAAATACAAATTTTATTAAACAAGGACTCTTGTCGAAGTCTGAAGGAGACATACTTATTTCCTTTATCAATCTTCCGTAGGTAGGTATTTATTGGAGAAGGGTTCAAAAATAGATTCCTCTTGCTTTTTTTAAACAAATTATTTCGTCCTTTTATGCTTGTCTTTGGGTAAAAAAAATATATCTGCATTCAATGCTGCATGTTTTTCATTTGATAAAACATTTTTTTTTATTAACAAAAAAAAAACCTAATTTTTATGTTTGTGATAAAAACATAAACAGGCAAAATAAATTTTAATAATACAAATAAAAACACACACAGCCATAAAATGCAAATCTACTTCTCCTCGGGCTACATTATATCCTTAAAAAATATTAAGGTTTTTTTTGCGTTGGATTTTTCCAAATATCGAATTTATATTCATCTCCATAAAAATGTCGATAGCTAGTGTCTGTATGTGTGTGTGTGTGTGTTGTTAAACTCCATAACAGGCTGATATAATCCTTAAAAATATAAATATCCGCAGGGTTAAACATTTATTTATTATCATAGATACATTTAGGTGCCCATCTAAAATGTCTGGGTGTCCTTTTTTTGCAGTGACCCACCATCCTTTATAAATATAAAGTTTGCCTTCTCTTCTCGCTCTTCTCTGTCCTTATGCTTTAGTTAATTTTATTGAATGTCGTTTGATGACCTCGATATTATATTTCAGCGTGTTAGGAATTTATTTTTATTTTTGGGATTCCTAAAGGACGTTCAAATTGTCGGGTCTTTTATGAAGAAGAAAATTAAAACTGAAGGTATTTTATGTTTCACTTTATTTGAGCTCTTTTAATTTTTTCTGAAACAAAAATCACGCTGGAAACGAACAAACAAATAAATACCCGTTCAAAAAGTTCGTCCTGTATCAATTTCTTGAAAAGTTTCTGCTAGTCAAAAAAATCTCCGATCCACGGCAATTAGAGCAAATAAAACTGCAAACAGTTCTTTAATAATTAGCACAACTAAGGAATTAGACTAAATATTTGACGCATGCAGCTGGAATATGAGTTTCTATTTCAGCATCAAGAGGTAATTAGAGGAACAAAAAGTAGCGTTTTCTATTGGGGACATGACTATACCACTGTGTTAAAGGCCTTGTTCTTTTACAAGACCGGGTTGGTGACTACTTCCCCAAGACATAATCCCCAAACCAATAATAACAAACCGAAGAAATAATTCCCAGGGCGAAAATCTCCAAGCTAATATCTCCCAAACAAATATGTTCAAGTAGTGAATCATGTAATTAAATCGCTGGATTTTTACTTTATACTCTCATACCAATCATGAGAAATTCTGAGGCATGGTATCTTATCCAAGGGTTTAATGATTCTAGTCTAAACATTCATCTGAAAAAGGGATCTGCAATTAATTCTGCTTCAAGTTAGAATGATTTCTGAAGACCATGGAACTGAACCTGAAGCAAGAACATGGTCTTTTGCTGCTTTGTCTATTTCCTTAATTTATTCTACGTCTTCTATTTCGTCTATTTCTTTTATGTCTTCTGTTTCTTCTATTTTTTTTTAAATTCCTTCTGTTTCTTTTACTTCTGCTGTTTATTCGGTTTCTTCTCTTTATTATATTCTTTCTACTTTTGCTTTCATTTTGTCTCTGTATTATTCTGTATAGTCGGTTTTTACCTATTTCTTCTATATATTCTATTAGTTCTTAATCTTCTATTTCTTCTTTTCCTTCTTTTTCTTCTATACTTATTCTATTTTTTTCATTTCTTCTATATCTTCAATATCTTCTATTTCTTCTATTTTTCCATTTCTTTTATTTTTTCTGTTTTGTATACTTTTTTATTTCTTTTATTACTTTCATTTCTCTTATTTCTTCTATACTTCTTCTAATTCTTCAATTGCTTTCATTTCTTCAATTCCGTATATTTCTTCTGTATCTTCTATTTCTTCTATTTTTTCTATTTCGTCTATTTTTTCTATTTCTTCTATTTTTTTCAACTGTTTTGCTTTTTCTTCTACTCCTTCTTTTGTTTCTGCTGTTTTTCTACTTCATCTTCTCTCCTCTTCCTTTTTATTTTTTTTTTAACACTTCACTTTATCTTCTTTACTACACTTTTTTCTTTTCACAAAGTTCCAAAATTATCAAGAGCCAGTAGTGACATACACCCCAACCCCAACGATTAAACTAACCAATATTCATTATTCTTCATCAATTCTTCCGACGATAATGCTCGCATCCTTTTTCATGTTCTAGATATCTCAAAATAAACAACATTATTCTCACATGACACTCAAGATCCCAAAGTGTCATGATATGTGACAAATATAATATCAAGCGTAAATGCCATTTGAAATCTTTTATTTCATCATGGACGATGAGAGTGTTGATAAATGGAGCATCTTCATCTTTTAGCGATAAAATCTTCGTTTATTGATGGAAATCGTTTATTTTATTGACGATTTCAGATCCTTGATATTTTTATTTTTGTTTTTGTTGATACTTTTGAAAGGATGGACATTTGCTTATTTTTGTAAAAAAAAAAAAAAAGAGAAATAGTATTTGATTTCAGTAATGGGATAAGGATAGCAAAAATGGAAATTACTATTTTTACAATTCCGAAACCATTTTTCTTTGTGTCCTTGAATAACACCTGATATATCAAAAACAAAAGACCACAAGAGCTCAGATTACATTTTCACTCTAAAAAAAGGACCCTTGACGAATTATTTTTGAATGCGCGCCAATTTTAGGACCATTCGCCAAAAAAACTTTTTAATTAACACCTTTTTTACATGTGAGTGAGAAGGGGTAATGGGTACCCCTTATGCAAATTCTGAGAGTTAACATGCCGCAATGGGTTTTAAAAGCTTAATAATTAATGAAAACTCTTTGCTCTATTATAATCGAGAAAGTTTAATCTCACTTAAACTATTTCAACAATCGGACATCATTTTATACACATACACACACTCCACCGCGCAACAGATTTATCCAAAATCCAGCAGAGTAATAATCCACTATTTTCATTCCACACACACACCGCAATACAAAGCACACTCACACAAATAAAGCATCATAACTTTTTAACTCGCTCTTAAAGTTTATAATTATATGAATAATTTTTGAATTTTTCTGAGGTCGAATGTGACTGACTGGACTATGTGTGGATGTCAACAATGACAACATACTTTATTCCAAAGGACGAACTTTACACACTTGATGTTGGATGTTGATGTCAACTTCATAATACCAACCGAACCCCTTATACCACAATGGTTTTTTACCACATAAAACCAACAGAGGGAGTTCGACCATGACCAAACATACACACAGACACACATACATATTATATGGAGAAGAGTATAGAAGACCGCAGTTTAGTTTTCTCTAGGACACTATACAAAACAAGTCCTTTTTTTTCAAAACTGTCAACACCGACTGACCAACCGAACATGATGTCACTTAATCTAGTGGAGCAAAATAAAAAAAAAATACAACACCCACGTACCTTCTTCTCTGCTGGGGTAACATGAAAATTTCAATTTCGTCCTTTTTTTTTGATAAAATACTTAAGGGCACAAAAAGTGACAAAAATATAAAAAAACATTCCCAGCCCAAGCAATTACCATGTAAAAAGTCCTTTGAATATTAAAAGTTTTTTTATTTTTCATCGCTGCGCTAACTCTATCAGGCTCCTGCTGCTGTTGCTTCATGTTCTCTGGACCACACCCCAAGTTCCTTGCTATGACTTATCACCCAGTTATGATTGTGGTAGTGTAAAGTACAAGAAATTTCGTATCCCCAATGGCACAATCACGCGGCAGTAATAGCGGTAAGTAGGACAAGAAGGTACAAATTTTTCATTTCAGATAATTTAAGAAGGAACGTTGTGCTTGCTTCCTCATGCTTCTTGGATTCCTTTATCGTTGCAATAATTTTTTTTTTTAAAGATTGGTTGTTATTAACCTCAAGAGGAAGAAATCATATTTTAAGCCCACCCTCCAACTACTTCCTTCTTTTTTTTCGTTAAGCTTTCTAAAAAACTTTTTTTGCGAAACATCTGTTTCGCTAAAGCTGGTATTAGAAGCAAAAAAAAAAAAAACGAAAAAAATATATATAGGTCCCTACGTATCAGGAACACTGACTGGGCTATGGTCGGTCGATGGGTCAAAGGTTAAGGCGAAAAAGAATATGAAAAAGTTTTCGACAAGAAGAAGAAGAAGGTTCATAAGCCGAGGAGGAAAATGACAAGAATATTTTCAGGACGAAGCGAAAGTGCTACCTCCTCCTCAACTACCTCATTCAGAGTAAAATTAATTTATGAGTCCGTGAGGTATAAATAGCCAAAAGAAGCTTCGTAAGCAATGTGTTCGAAGTAAATGACACGGTGCGGCGGCAACCGGCAACCAGCAGTTGGTAACACTGATAACAAAAACAACAACTAACCTGGTATCCCAAGCACGTATCTCTGAAGTTTTTTCTTCTTCCTTTAATTTTTTTTTTTTTTTTTTGCTTTTTTGTCTCAGAAATGGGATCGTTTTAGTGGGAGAGAGAGACTCTTTAAATCTGTTAAGGTGCACTTAAAATGGTTCTTTGGGACCAAAAGGTCGTGTGGGATGTAATGGTTGTCCAGCAATAGCAGCAGCAGCAGCATCAGCACGTGGACATATTTATCGAGATGAAGTGTGACCCAAAGCACCTTTTGGTAAAATACAACGTTATTTATAGCTCTGGTTCTGGTTGAAGCAGATAGTTAGGGTTATTTGGACACAATTTACTACATCAGTAAGCACAATTTAATCATGAGGCATTATATGATTTTTATGTCTCAAGTGACTTTTAGTGACAACGGAATTATTTTGTTCTTTGAAGAATGTGATTTTTTTGGAGAGAAGGATTAGATCGATAGAAAAACGGTTAATTTGAGAATCATATATATTGTGTGTAAGGATTATGGTTTTCAGCCGCACAACACGAATGTGGAATGTTGTTCCATTTTTTAGAGTGTTAAGAGGTATTGAGTTTGTGGAGAAGTTTATTTAACTATATTTTTCAACAGAAAAGTGTTAAATTTTGGAAAATCTTCGCTGAATGTTGATTTACCTAAGATCAAAGAGGTATTCAACAGTCTGGTTGAGTTTTTGTTGCAAGATAAACAATTTGGCACACGAGTTTTTGCTTAATTTTTGGATATTTTAAACATTTTCTCCGAATTTTTGCAGTGAGATCAAGGTACTTTATTGAGGGAAATCTTTGCTGAAATAGCATATTTGATCAAAAAGTAAGCAAGGGAGCTTTTGCTGAATTGTTTTGTAAAATCAAGGTTAATCAACAAATTTTCGCTAGAAGAACTACGAGGAAATTCTGGAGTAAGATCAAAAAGTTAGTGAAGGAATCTTCGCTGAGTTTTCTGTAAAAATTCAGAGTTAACATAAAAATTCACGCTGAAGAAATGGCATATGATAGAAGAAGTATTGGGAAAATTTCTGCATAAAGAAGTGCTGCAGATCAGGAGAAAACAGAGGTTCAAGATGTTTCTCGAAGAAATCGTGGAAATCCTCCAAAATTATGTTCTAAATTTCTGAATTTTAAAGTATTTTATCGGAATTTTTTTGTTGATCCTATCGGATTATGCTCCTGCTGGCTCATCGGTCTTCAAGATTTTTTTCAATTTAAGTTTTTTTGACCAGATTCGATAAAATATAAAATTAACAAGTCAATAAGCGTGAAGAATTAGAATTTTTCCTCTCCGAAATTCACAGAAGGTACGAAACAGAAGATTGTCTTGAATACGCAATCCGCTAAAGAATTAAATAAAGATCCGAACACAAACTGCGTGAACAAACAAATGACTTGGAAGAAGCTGATACTATTTCGGTAACTTCCCTGGAAAAGATCAGCTGGAAAAGCCTGGAATGTGCGGCAGTTAAGCTAGAATATTAGGTACAGAATGTGGAGTCATTGAAGGGGCAAACCAGAAACCCAAAATAGGGACCCTAACCTCGAGTGAAACGCGCTTTCGTTTCATCATTAACTTCCTTAGAAGAAATCAGCTGTTGAAAGATAGCTCAGGAATCACCAGTAAACAACCTACGAGATTTAAAATGCCTAACCCGTGAGAATTTTTGCCAAAGACAGCCTCGACCTAAATCTTGATCACGGAGGATTTTTATTAAATGTCTACCTTGAGCTCTGGATTAAAACCTTGTCTAATCAGACTGAATGAAAATTAAATCAACCAGTCTGCAAACAAATATCCCATAAGCACTTGCCTATAGAATGATGAAAGCAGATTTTTTTACCGTCATAATATCAAACTTAAACGGCAACTAAAGCAGAGACTTCTACTGTGTCTCAAGTAAAAAGCCGAAGGTGTCCTTGAAAAATCCCATCCACAAAAACTTACAAATATCTAAATGCAAGCAGGAAAAGCTAATTCTAAAGAACCAAAGCCAATGCAATTCAGACGTTGTCAATGCTCATAAGCACATCCTACCCAAACACACCTTTTCCCTTCCAGATTTTATGCCCCAAAACCCTTATAAGCCCAGATGTAAGAATCAGCAAAAAAAAGATTTCCATTAGGAACCAAACTACATTTCATTTTTATTTTATAACCATATTTACCTGCTTCTTCAGCGAAAAAAAAAAATATTTCAAAATTAAATTTCATCTTCAGACTCAACTTAACCTCTGACGAAGCAGGAGCTGATGCTTTCGTGCAACCTCTGTTGAACTTCCATTCAATTTATTTTTTGTATCTTTCAAGCCAAGTTAAAAAAAAAAAAAAAAACAGGCACGAATATAATGAAATTCATATTCAAAAATGTATAAGACGATACCTTCTTTATAAAATTTTTGGAAATCATCCTTGAAAATTACTTAAACTTAACTTTGTTCCATTTGACGACAGACAGTTTTCAAGGCAGTCTTCCAGAAAGGCATCATCATGATCAACAAAGGAGAGAAAAAAAAGAGGAAAAATCAATTCTAAAGCTAGCTAGAGGCAGCGCCAGCAGTGGTATGGTATGCAAAACTATTTTCCTGGCTGAGGCAAAAATGTCCTTTTTCATTTTTCTTCCGCATGCCACCCAGCATCGTCGCATCGTCGACATTCTTATAACATTGGCCTGTTGACTTGTGTGGACAAAATATAAGAAATTTTGGGGAAATCGTCGCTTAATGAAGAAAGTTTACTTCATCCGAAACTAGCAGAAAATTTCCATTTTTGTATGCTTTTCTCTGGCTTGCCTTGCCTTGTCCCACACATGTTACACGAGACAGAATTTCAAGAAAGAAAGAGAGAGAGGGATAGTTGACGATAATTATAGTAACTACATTGACATATACAATTTCAAGGATATCTTTGTGTGTTATTATAAAAGTTAGCGTTACTGTGAGTTTGTTAATAGCATGTTAATATTATGTGGTATAGGAGTACAGAGTATCTGTGACAAGAACAAATTCTAACTTTTCGTGCGTTATACTCTTCGTCCAGAAATGATGATTTATAAAACTTTATCAAACTGAGTTCTGAATTAGTTTTGAGTTTCCGAACACATCAAGTGGGAGTGTAGGGGGATTTCTCTAGGATTGAATAAGGAAAATGTTTAGAAAGAAATAGCATTTGCCAATACGAAAGAAGCAGTAGGAAACCGAGACCACAATATTGGCCAACCTTCGTTTACTCTAAATCGATTTCTGAATTTTGGGCAGAAGTGCTTCCTGACTGCTCCAAGTTGATAGAAATCATTCCTCCGATGGAACTGGTACCAACTGATTTCGGTAGCAAGCGTTCCAAATATTGAACTAACCCCCCACCCCCTAAGGGGGATATGGTCTGGTATTGGTTCTTTAATAGGTACTGAAAAATATTTTGTAACGGCAAAGCAAGAAAAATTATGTGTTCAAATACGACCTTCGCCATTTCAAATTAGCTGGCGCCCAACGTGGGACCTTGCGGAACCATTAACCCTTGATGACCGAATTCGAATTCGCCGTCTTAAACACTAACACGGAAACGTTCTATTTGATTTGTAACGAATTTGGAGACAGCGGACTGGATATCAAATAAAAAGGAGAAGTTTTAGTATATATATTGTCAAGAACCATAAAACTTGGAAGAGACAACGATACTAGGGTGAGTTCGTGTCGTAGAAAATCAGTTGTAATTTTAATTGAATGGTACACTTTCACTTTATAAATCCGAAGTATTAACAAAATAAACGCTATTGCAGGAAACTCTGAAGAAGTAAGGGAGACATTGCAGATTTTTATTTTCTTGGAAAATTAAATTCATTTAATTGGACAGAAAAAGGTTAACAAGCGTTTTTGGGATAAAAGGGTTGGAAACTAGCGCCAAAATTGTGTACATTGAATGTTTATATATTTTTTGTGTCCTGGCGAAATCCTTCTGAAGCACTTTATCAGTACCTGATGCTGGAATATATTGTCCTTGTAAGTTAAAAACTTTTTACCAGCCAGCGCCAGCGTCTAGTATTTCCATCAGAGAAGGTAACTTTATAGTTTTGCCTCTATGAATTGTTATACAAGCTAAACAAATTTTTCGCAAAAGTGTTAGAGTAAAGTCCTTTTCTTTTCTCTCAACGAATATTTTAGAGATTCTTCAGGTGTAAATCATAAATCTCCTACCTGTATCTATGTCATGTATATTCTGGCATAAATCGATTGCACGTATGAACATCATACACTTAAACTCTGTATATACGAGTATGAGTAAAATTTATTACCTAATACCTAAGGTACATTATAAAAGAGTTACGGCTTCTAGGAGTAGCTTTTTCGTCTCCTTAGAAATATCCTTAAAAAAAAAGAAGAAAACCACAAAATGTTATTTTAGAGAGAAAAAGATGAACACTTCCTTTCTCTTGTGGGTTTATGTAATATAATAATTTTAAAATAAATTTTCCTTTACACATGAAGTTGTGGTGATGGTGTTGATCCTGGTTTAGGAACTGGTGCTGCACGCATTCATTTCTTAACTCATATTTTTTTTGTTGTGTGTGTGTTTTCCTTTCATGATGATGAGATGATAAGACAAAAACAAGGTCTATAAAGAAAATGGAGGAGAGAAAAAGGACCTTCCTTATACGAAGAATTGCTCTTGATTATTTGTGTTGTGGCTGTTCAAGATGTGAGATGAATTTTAAAATAAAATAAAATAAAATAACAAAAAATAAAGGAAACACAAACACACACACACAATAAGCTATAATAATGTGGCAGGAGCCTAGGATTAAGATTTGACTTTTATAAGAAATTTCGTGTGTTACATTGCATATTTTATAATTGGATTTCTTTTTTTTTTTTCGCGTTATTTTTTGCTTTTTTTTGGAAGAGGATGGGGTTACGGCATAAAGTTTTTAAGACGTGACGAAGAAGTTTTTGCCGTTTTTGTTTGTGTTTTTGGTTGCGTAGGGTTTGTTTTTTTTTGAGTTGAAATGAGAGTCTTAAGGGAGAAGACTACGTCTTGGAAATAGTTAAGTAATTGCATTACAGAGTCTCGTGACAATAAGTTTTTTATTTTTTTTATTTTTAATTAATGAAGAAAAGTTGTTTTTATTTTCAGTCGTTGGACTAATATGTGACAGAAATAAAAAACCTCAAACACTCTTTTTGATGATATTTTAAGCTTTAAGGAAAAATTGTATCATATCATGGCCTTGGAGTATTCGAAAGAAATTTTTTGTTAAATTGGCAGGTCCTTGAATCCAAAAAGTGAAGGGTAAAATTTTGGTTTACTAGAAATTTATAAAAAAAAATTACAGTAAAATAGCTTAGACAGGTCTTACAGAGCTTTTACCGAAGCTGACAAGTTTTCAATATTTCGGAATTTCATTGATTTTGTTGAAAAATAGAAGAAAACAATCTATGGGGAAATATTTTAGCACCAGATCCCTTGTCACTTGGGTACCATTGGGATAAAGGGTGCCTAAAAACACGAATGTAAAGAAATACTTTAGCGGGCTTAGGAACATCGCTGATGATAAGAATGTTGCCATCTTCCGAAAAATTTTACTGACTAGTGTACACATGGGACATGGGGAAGTAAAGACAGCGATTGTAAAGTTCAAGAACAACAGAGCCACTGCAACTAATGCAATCGATTGAAGCTGCTGGATAGATGAATCTTGTTATGCCCGGACTGTGTTTTGTCTCACAAATCAGAAAATTTTCCATCTAGTATGCAGGAACTTAAGGGTTTTCAGCGATCTAAACAGCGTTTAAATAAGATTTTGTGTCTGCTGTATAGAAAGATGTGTGAGCAAACTATCCATGAACTTTAACATTTTCTAACAGTTAGAAGATTTAAGCCAAGAAAAGTCTTTGGGAAAGAGCATCAAGACTGTTGAATATGTCAGCATTTTTAGCGACGAGCTGAGCATGGTCATATCTTACCCCAGTCAATATCCTTCAGCTGCCTAGAATGACCGAAGTGGAAACAAGAAGTTGAGTAAGGAACTCATTAAGACATTTTTTGTCAGGAAAAAGGTACAGGAAGAGCGATGCTTTATCATGCGACTTCTTTAACTTTTGTTTGTCAAGAAAACTGCATAAACAGACGCCAATACACGAGGCAATATCTTTCAAAGGCAGCAAATGTCGGTAGCATTGATGACGTTGGAAAGATTTTCAAGGATGGATTCATCAGGATGGAAGCCGAAGTAGTTTCGATAGATTAAGTTGTCATCAAAGAATTCTGCGATTCATAGAAACCTAATTCAAATGGTATGGTGAACAGAAGCTAACCTAAGCTTTGCAGATGGTTCGGTGATGTGATGCTGTGATGATTTTTTATACTTAGGCTGAGGTAGGCTCGTCGAAGTCCAGGGTTGTTCCCAAAGAAAGCGAAAACTCAGGGTTGAAGAGTGTTGAACTCCGAAATAACAATGTTTTTTTTATTTACCAGAATATTCTTAACAGGTTACTTCATATACGGACTTAACAATAGAAACTAAGATAATAATTCGCTGTATAATATAATATTAAACAATAATAGCTTAAATAGTTTGGCCTGTAGGGTTTACCATACGACAAGAAACGATTCCAACTATATTTGGTCTGTAGAGTTGCCTCTACGACAAGAATCGGTTTTAGGTCTGTAGAGATTCTTGAAAAGAAGCGCTCCACGACAATAAACTGATTTGGTCTGTAGAGATTCCTACTAATTTTGGTCTGTGGTGAAGCTTACAACTGCAGCTACCCCACGACAAGAATCGGATGGCCTAATGCCTTTTGCTTCAAAATTTAATAAGGTTTCTGCTGGTATTCCCCGCAGCGTATCTTCAAGATCTCTTATTCCCGGTATTTTATTAAATAGAATCGTATACCAATGGCTGGGAGTTCGAGTCTGATTTTCCATACAAATTCTGCTTATACTTATGAAATATTTCAGTACTAAGGATGTGTGAATTATAACATTAAAGACTAAAAATACTTGTCCTAAAATAATTCCTTCTGTTTGTTAAATGTTTCTGTTGGTTACTATCATATATGTGTTCCGAGTTGTATGGTAGTCCAAATCAGCGGTACGGGGCGGAGGGGTGGTCGGTTTTGCTCCCGTAGAGGACAATGGTTGAGTTGCGTCACTGGCTGGTCTCTGATATGCACAAAATCGTCGTGGTGATTGGGACTACGGTCCGTGGCGGTCGGTGATGATGGTCACTGGCTGATGCACTCAACATGGTGATTGGGACTAAGGTCGGTGGCGGTCGGTGATGGTGAAGGAAACGTGTAACTTCGTTATAATGCAATCTCTGTAGCAGGACGCATGCTATGAAGGTGGCATGGGCAAGCCGAAAGAAAGCCATAAGATCTTGAAGTCTCAAATTGCGAACTTTTTCTGAATCGGGTTTTTCAAAAACATGGCGTAATTTTTGTAACCAGATTCAACTGTATCCCCCAAATAAAATGATTAAACTTAATTCCCAATATCTGTCGCCAGATGAAGTTGGGAGCATTTCAAAATATTTTTTATGCACTACATCCAAAATGGTAGTTTAAGTCGTTCAAATTAAGCACACTCATATTAAAAATTGAAAGAACAAAGTCATTTTTTATAAATTTTAAGTAGTTGACGCAAAAATTGCATATTTATAGGAGTATCGAGTAAGAAAATCCTAAATGTATTTCTGACTGTCTGCTAGACTAAGTGGCGCAGCGGTTATAAGAACAAATTGTACATTTTTTATGGAGAATTTGATATCAACCATAAACTATCTCAATCTTCAAAATCCGAATTAAAAAAAGCTACTAAAATTTTCTGACCTATAATATAATTTTCAAATAACCTCAAGCAATTGTTTGAAATTATTATTTAAATAAAACGAAGAAGAAGAAGGCGAATAAAAAAAGAAACATCAACCCGGAAGTATAAAATTCCTTTGGCATTCAGCAGATGGGTTTTTATTCAATTTCGCATTCTTTTGCATAAATTGCATACTTAACTGGGCATTTTGTTATTTTTTTTTTTATTTTTTTCTAAAGTATTTTTATTGTTTTTCTTGAGAAAAAGAAAAAAGGGTATTAAAATTGTTGAATTTTCCTTCTGCATTTAATTGTTCATTCTTCAGTTGGGAATGATTTTTTTTCTTTTTTTGAATAAATATTCAAAATTCAAAGAAAACAAAAACAACAACCAACCAAAAAAAACATCCTTAGCATTAAAATTATTTTCTTCCGTACTCTCCGTCGTCGTTTGGAAGAAATAAAAACAGTCCTTTTTCAAATCAACTCGTTTCTCTCCCAACAAACCAACTCACTCACTCTCCCCTCTATGCTACCGCAATAGGTCTTTTTTTATACATAATTTTTATTTATAAAAAAAAAAATGGTTAAAACCCAAAACAAACGCATAAACAATATCTACAAAGAAGCAATTTTGTTGTTGTTGAAAGAAGAGTAAAAGCAAAATATACTTTTAACCAGAAATTGAATACACGGCAGCATAAGCAAAAAAAAAAAGTATCTCAAGAGGTTAAAAGCATACTCCTCTTGTTCCGCGTTAAGTGTGTACACGCCTACGGGTTTAAGTATAAAATTGTTTCCTTTTCAAGTGCAACATCGCCTCAACCTACTTTCATCCGACATTTTGTAAGAAAAAAAAAAGTTAACTAATAACACCAACAAGATACACAAAAAAAAAAAAAAAAGAACAGTTAAGACCGTTGTAATTCCTTTCCGAGAACTTTGTGTGTCTTTTTGTAGAGACCTACATAGTTCCTGTTTTTTTTTTTTTTGAGTTCGTCCTTTTTATTTTTTTTTAACGGCGCTACTGACAAACACACAACGATAAGACTTAAAACTATTTATTGTAAACTTCTCTTCACACATTCAATTCAAAAGAGATATTCGCTTAAAAGAAAAAGGATTTCCTGTGTTATCCTTTTTATTTTATTGACTCCTTCTTTTGCATGTAAAATTGCAAAATTTGTCGTTTGAATTTAAATATTATGTCACGTGCCGCAACAATAGTCGCACGTTTTAGATTGGCGCGGAAATTGACATTTCTATTGCTTCGACAAAAAAAAAAGGACCAAACATGGTGGCTGTGCTGGAGGAGGATGGTCTTAAGGGTTCTCCTATTTTCGATTCATAGCAGTAGGTATAGGTGTAGGTGTAGGAAGGTATAGATATATCCCTTTCCCGCGGAACACAAATTTGAATTCTCATCGAAACCTACATTATGGCCAAACTCTGAATCCAAATTAAGTGAAACGACCTTTTTCTAGGATTTGTAACTGAACATCACAACATACAACACACTAAATATGTATCTGCAAAAAAGTTGGAAAGAAAAAAAGAAACAATCTGATGAACATTAAGGCTTCTTTTTTGTAACTTTGACCCATTAAACGTGAGAAGGATTCGTTATAAAATAAAAATCGAACCGATTTTGCATCAAAGCAGTAGAACCTCAGAGTACCAGAACATCATGGCAACATGAGGATTCCAGGATATAAAAAGAAGTCGAAGAGCTCGTAAAAATTCATAATTTAGCAGGACAATTTGTTTGGTTTTTCATTTTTAAGGTGTAACATAGGTCTTCGTTGTCCTTGATCCTTGTATAAATATTTCCATGTCATTTTTTGTACGTGAGGAATAACACCAGAGATGACCTTCTTTTTTTTTTTTTTTTTTTTGATTTCTGTATATCGATTTAGGGATCTTCTGCAGGATTTCTTTTGCTTTTGAATTTTTCGGTAAATAAATGCTCGTTGATCGGGTACATTGATTTCGTTTATGGTTAAGTGCTTTCATCCGTTAGCATAAAAAAAAGGATAACTGGAAGGTATTATTGAGTTTGTATTTTGCTTTTAATTTAATGAATACAAAAGAAGGTTGGAGATTGGATAAGAAGAACAAAAATACTCGAAATGTAGATTTGAATATTTTTGTATTTCCGATGAAGATGTTGTCTTCAATTTTGAAAATTCTAGATTGTTGTTCACCATTATAGAATTGAGGGACATGTGGAATAGAATGATCAAATAAAATGCATAATTTATTTTTTTAACTTCGATCCAATCCAATCGAATTTTTTTTTTTTTGTTATTTTGGATAATTTTGAGGTCTTTCTTTATTTACGGAATAATCAACAGATTTCGGAAAATGTTTATAAAATCATTCCAAAATGTTTCCTCCAACTTTTTTATTAATCGTATTGGATTAAGTTCAATCCCATCTAATTGTGGAAGTAGGTTTCGTTATTCAAGTAACTATTTTATCACGGCGGATACCAGAACTAACAGTTTAGAAAAGCAGTGTCCCAGTGTACAATTAATAGAATTAAAGAGACCATGACATTTGAAGGACTATAAGCACGATATCAATGTACTTAAGCAATCCAGTTTCAATCAATATTCTGCAGTAAACAAAGAATGAATACAATATAATGTCAATGTGGAAAGTCCGTTAATTTTAAAACGATACCGATACCGAACCAATTTCTAGAGAAACGGTCCATCAAGCTCATTACTGAATCATTCAATTCTATAACAATCTCCTGGAATACTTACACAATTTCATCTTATTAATATGGCACTAGTGGCCACCTCCATTAATACGGAAGTTAAGGCAGGAAGTATTGTCACGGAAACAGTATCCGAAAATTGTTAAACGGTCACCATGATTTTAGCCATATTAATAACGGACAAATTTCAATACCAATTTGAGTCGATATTCATCTACATATTTATATCCAGCACTATTTGTTCGAAAGCAGTTAAGGACAAAATTGGTTTGAAATCAATATAAAGCACTATCAAAACGATAACTATTCTCAAATATATCGATTTCAATGCGCTATCAATACAAAAATATAATTTTCTCAATTCAAAACTTAATGCCACTACGAAACCAAGTTTCAGGCAATTTAAACCAGATGCAATATCCCAATATGCATATGGAACCGAAAAACTACACTATCTCATTTTCAATCGTTTCAGCACTATCTAATTTGTTATAATACACTTTCAGAGTTCTTAACTTTTAATACGGAATTAACATTCGATGATTCAATAGACAAATATAATACCCAGCAATATCTATCAACGTGTATCGTTCTTGACAAATTTTTAGCCTCATTCATATTAGTTGGAACGAATTTCAAGCAAAATGGATTCAAGCATTATCAATAAAGAATAAACAATTAGCGGTAATTTTGTTGAACTAGAGATGAAACTATTAAAACGAAATGAAAGTACAACTTTTATGGATATGGACAAAAGTCAGACAACAATTTCTCCGTTAGAAAGTCTAGTTTTGTAAAATCAATACGGAATCAATGAGTTGTAATTTCTATAAAAAACTCAATTGCCTACTAATTTAGTTTAGTATTCGTCATCTGATATTTAAATCTGCTGCTTGCATATAAATTATAGAGAAAGAGATACATTGCAGCATCAATAAGAAATTTGAGTTTGGTAGTATCAATTCGTAGCCAATGTCCAGTATTTTCAATATAGAAGCAGCTATTGGCAATTCTATACTGAATTAATAATCTTTAAAATCAATTGGGACGCAAATGTTATTGTCCTGCGATATCAATTAAGAAATTATGTACAACACAATAGATATATAAGGAATGACCAGCATTTTTATCGTTTTTATTTAAAAAAAAAAAAAACTTCAATTGACCAACACCATCAATACAAAAACAATATTTCGATATGAACAAAAAAGTTTCATACAATACCAATTCAGAACTAAATACCAAGATTTAACATCAACACAAAATCAATGTTCTATGCAACATTAGTACTGAATGCATTTCCAAGAATTTTAATACAACTCAATGTCTAGTGAAATAATATGGAACCAGTATCAATCAAGTGTCAACTAGTATCAATTTGAAATCAATTTCGAGAATTCTGCAATATCAATGCCGTCTATGTGAGGCAATTTATCAACAGAATTAACAGCAAAATCAATTCAAACCCAATGTTGAACTGGACCAAGTTCCACAAGCCATATGAATTAGGATGATGTGTCAAGTAATGGTAATATTCACATGAAACATAATATGGTTCCAACAGGATAACCGAAAATATCAATATGGAATTCATGCCAGCAACGCTACACCAATGTTTTGTAACATCAAAACCGATAGCTAATTCTATTGAAAACAATATCAATTTCCAAGAATATCAATACGAGGAACTTTAAATATATATTTTCGGAACTGTCAATTTAAAACCAATGCTATTAATATGAGCATTCAATAGAGAAAATTTAATGCCATTTATACAAACAAAATGTTAACCTTTTTCGATACGAAATCAACAACAGCAGGCTTTCAATAAGGAGAATCAGGAACTTGATGGTAGACAATACTAACATTAGATTATAAACTACATATTTATATTTATATTTATATTTGATTCAACTTAGACCCTAACCTCTGGAGGAAGTCTTGATGAATAAACACGATTAGATTTAAACTAGAAAAAATGTCTCAATTGTATCCCGATTTTGATTCCATGTGTGCCTTTTTAAGTAAATTGCTGACCACCAATGATTGTGAATTATATCAGCGAATAGAAATTCTGCTAGAGCTGTTTACCATCCATGCCGTTATTTTAAACCCTATTTTATGAAATATCCATTTTTGTTTAACAACCTCTACGTTTTTTGTTCCAGTTTCAGAAACAAAATTCTTCTTTAGCAGACAGAAACAATTTCAATAACATTGATTTTGTGTGGTGTGATGTTCAATTAGTGCTGGCACAGTAAAAAAAAAGGTGTGTGGCACGCCCAAAGTTGAGACTTTTTATTGCCAAGGCAATTAGTATGAGCTCAGTGACATTCAATTTTATTGTTGCAGATCGATTTGAACAAAACAAGACAAATCTTGAATTTTTAAAAATTAGATTTTGAATATAAATAGCGATTACGGGTGTTTTTAACAATTGTTTGACCACACTCTGCTACGTAATCAAGGAATATAAATCCAAGTGTTCATCTTTTTACTTCAAAACTGCGACAGATAGTTAAAAAAAATTAAAAAATTAATGCATTATACGACTTTTGACGGAAACGCCCCTTAAAAGTGGGCGTGTTTTAAAATTTTTGAAGCACTAACTGAGCTTTGATCAGTATTAAGGCATGTGTAAAACTACAGCTGAATCGAGTAGGTTTTAAACAATCTTACCTGAACAAAGGTATTTTATCAAAATCACGCCTTTAAAAATGGGCGGATTGAAAAAATTTACACAAGAAAATGTAGAGTTATATTTCTCAAATAACGAACGGAAGGAAAAAGGTTTAAATTGAATATTGGAAGTACCTTAAATTTTTGAGACTACGTTTTTCGTTCTTGCATGAAAAGTGGGCGTTAGCCACACCCAAAATTCAAAAATTTCTTTTCATACACAAACGTTTCATTTTCAACTAAGAGTCGCACAAATTTGGGCTTGTAGATTTATTATAAGTATACCGTTTACTTCCAAAATCAAGTTTTTTATAGTTTCTAATGAAAAGTGGGCGTCTGCCACACCTAAAATCATTTTTTTGATTTCATACACAAGATGTTTATGTGCAAGAAATAACCACAAAATTTAATGTTTTTCTCTTTAATATAAACAATTGTTATTTTATAAAAACAATATTGATGGTTTTGTATGAAAAATAGGCGTCAGCCACGCCCAAACTGAAATATTTTTATTTAATTGGAAGAAAGTTTTTCTAAAGCTTACGTGTGCAAAATTTAAGCGTTGTGCTATGATCTTATCTGTACAAAAAACATAATTTAATTTTACCAAATTGAGGTTGTTCAACAAAAATGGCGATTGTGGGCGGATTTTACCGGTTCAAGAACTTAGCCTTACTCTTGAACCAGAGATTATGTAAATACCAAATTTCAGCTTTCTAGCTCAAAAATTGCGACCTCTAGAGAGTATACATACGGACGGACGGACGGACGGACGGACGGTCGGACGGACGGACGGACGGACGGACATGGCTAAATCGACTAGGCTTTTGATTCTGAGTCAGAATATATATACTTTTCTATACCTAACGGTATTATTTCTCTATGTTACAAACTCCACACCAAATACAATATACCCATTCTATGGAATAGGTTATAAAAACTACTAGATTTTTTTACAAGTTTTTAGGAAAAGTTTTTATGTTGTCAAAACTTCATGACGATCGGTTAAAAAGTTAAATTTTGAAAGTACAGCAAACAAACTGGAAAGTTAGTGTTGCCGTTTAAAGTTTTTATGACGAAATAAACAAACAAAATATTGGATGTTACAGTTGGTAAAAAAAATGCAGCCAATTTATCTGTCAAGAGTCACTTTTAGCATGGCGGCCCCTACCCCATCGATTGCCACCGAAAGGGGGTTAACTTAATCCCAAAACTCCTGCACTCTTCATCCATCCAGTCACATATTACCTACCTCATTAGAACTCACATTTTCTCTGCCGCTAATTTTTGTACCCTCTGCATAATTTACCAATTAAATTCATAAAAACGGAAACAAACAAATTAATGGAGGAAACTCCTTCCCGCTCTTCATCAACACACATAGGCAACAGCACACAACAAAAAAAAAGAAGCCATTTGTCTAACAATCACAACCATAATTAAGTAATTTCAAAAATGTTTCACATCACAATCTTTTTCTTCCTTTTTCCCATCGTTATCGTCTTCATTTAGAAAAATAAAAAAAAAATAAAATAAAATAAAAATGAAACAGCACAAGTATAACAAAATAATAAAAAAAAAAGGAAAATTCATCTCAACTTCCCAAACAGAGAAGCAAATTGCTTTTTCATTTTTATAAGTTTGAACTTCATGTTTATTCATTGCTATCGCTTTAAAAATAAAAATAAAAATACAAAAAATAAATAAATGAATATACACAACTTCTTGCTGCATAACTGTTGTTTTCCCTAATTTCCATCCCGCGCTATGTATGTGCTACTTGTGTGTGTATGTATGTATTTAGGCCGTAAACTGAACCGAGAACCGTATTTTGGTTAACAACTTAAGCTATTGCCATACTCCTGCCATAACATCAGCCCATAACCAGGACCTGCAACAACAACATAACATAACCCAGGCGATCTCTCTCTTTTTTTTCTCTGTATCTCTCTTT
The DNA here is from genome assembly GCA_916050605.2 of Platycheirus albimanus. Classification (NCBI taxonomy): domain Eukaryota; kingdom Metazoa; phylum Arthropoda; class Insecta; order Diptera; family Syrphidae; genus Platycheirus; species Platycheirus albimanus. The sequence goes on along the minus strand of OU696698.1, from coordinate 12,613,690 downwards.
CTTACCAACCAGAGGCAGAAGCAGGACTCCAGCAAACAGCACGAGCAATTAAATCATCCCTTTGAATTAGAGAGGCTCAAAGACGGGTAAGATTTTTCAAAATGGGTCCATGGGTTCATGTGGGTGGGTGTGTGGCTGTGTGTGTGTGTGTGTTTGTGTGTCGAGATGAAATTGCTTTGTTCGAGAGGAGCTTAAAATTGCTCCCTGAATAGTGCTTCACAATTTTCAAGCTGAGGGACTTTTTCAACAGCCCCAACGACGATGACGACGACGACAACGACGAAGACTCCTCGAGATTACTCCAATGGCTGCATGGTTTGGATGGTTAGGTGCAGAAGAGTATTATAGGCATAGCTGCTGTTGCTGCTGCTGCTGCTGCGGATGTTTTGTTTGTTCATTTCTCAGCGTTGATTGGTCTGCGTGGAATGCTTAAGGGTTAAGGGACTAACAAAGGGTTAATAGATCCCTACAATTTTTCTTTTATTTGTTTTTGTTTTTTTTCTTTTGCATTTTTGTATTTTTGAAGTGGAAAAGTTTATCCATTTATTCATTTTCGTGGATGTCTTAACAGTTTTGTGGGTGGTTTCAAGGGAGGGATGTCATTTTGCGTTGAATGCTTGATGGAATCCTCGGTGAACAGGTGGCTAACATGGAGGGAACAACTATTGTTTTTTTTTTTTCTATTTTGTGAATGAATTTAACCAACGAATGAATTCGCGCATTAAAAGTTAAATGTTTATTGGACCGTTTAATTCGGTAAGTTTTATTAGCATCTTGAAACTTCAATAGAACTTTAAGTTTAGGGGGCCGATGAGCCAGGATCTTGGATGGCTGCTCTACTGGTGCTCAATACACTTTAGGTACCATTTAACGTGCTCCCCCCTTATTTTATATTCAAAAATAATATATCGTTGAAACTGTGTTGAAGAGGGGAAGTGCACAGGATTTGTTGGATTTCTTAGACATTTATCTGCCGAGAGAAGATGTCAAGAAAATTAAAATCAATTACTGGTCGAATTTTGTGAATGAAATCAAGATTATGCTTCTGTTCTTCAAATGAAGTAGGTACCTACTGGTAATCTAAAAACCATCGAACATCGAACACGTCGTGTCAAAAGAGATTTATCAGCCAGAAGTTCACAACGATTTTTCTTGGGGGGAACAATAACTCAAAAACTGTTGCTAGAACTCCTGTAAGAAAGCAAACGATTCCAATATTTTGTTACAATACTTCTTGCCATTTTTTTAGAGCCAGACTCTGAAGAATTAAGAAAGGTCGAACTTTAAGAGCACCATTTACATATCTGGTCAAGGAGTCCTTTCTACCTATTAAAACTTAGCTTTTTCTTGATATCAGCCGATCAAGTCCTGAAACCAGCTAGAAGCGTGGATCAGATGATTCCTTTCTCTGACCAACTTCACTCTCTGGACATAACCCCCTTCTGTTAGTCTAGTGTCAGTAGAGATTTGGATAGTTATTTGATGATTTGGTGAACAACGTCAATAGTTCGGCGACAAAAATGCCCGTGAAAACTGTTATACCCACTTTTAAGGTTTTGTGAACCATCAGAATTGCTTGCCAATTGATTTTTTGAGAACGAAGTATCAAACCAAGAACTTAGGTAACCAAGATCACAAACACTTAATAGTCCAATTGACCAGTCATGTATCAGAAATTGCTGAAAAAGTAATTTTTCGAAGCTATGTAACTATAGAAGAAAAAGTAGAAACAAATCTAACCGTTCTTCGAATTAAAAAATTTCATCAAGATTTGAAGCAGAAAAGAAGCATCGATTGCAAGGTTTTCAAGTTCTATAGTTATCGGATTGGTATTTTTTCAAGATGAAATTTTTGGATTCTCAGAAACTGTGAATTGTTCTGCTTGGTACCCAACTAAGCAACTGTTCTGAAAACGCTTTGCCTAGTCAAAAAGATATCTGGACGATGTTTTTGGGACTAGCTTTCGAGTCTGTTGTCAGGAATAAGCCTTGACCCCAATTGCAATTCCCGGAGACGTTGGTAAATTTCTAAAACATCAACATTCCTTGTGTAGAAAGTGCTTCAATCTAACCAAGGGAATTGTTGAATGTAGGATTTCTTCATTAGAATACCGTTGTGAGTAAAACATTTTAAATTCTAACCTCTTTAGTTTATTTATTCAAATGTAAAACACAAAATTTCTCAAAAATTAGTATAATCCAGGGCTGATTTCGTCTGCATCACTTAGAATTAGAACACGAAAATTCAAACGAAATTCTGCGAACCGGAAAATATTTTACACATTTAGGTAAGCGAATCCTTGCTCTACGATCCGATTCGTTCCAATCTAATCCATCCGCCATTTGGATTTAAATTAAATGTTGACTTAAAAACTTCAAAAACAGAATCAACATCAGTTAGATGTCGTTTTATGTTTTTTGTACCTTTAGATATCATCTATTCTAATGGAAAGTAAACTTCACACATTCAAATGATTTCAGTTGAATTCCTCTGCCAACTGAGGGAGTGCATATTCTAATAGCCTGGTGCACTCTACCTGCCATCCATCATTAATCTCATACCATATAACCATTCATCCATCACAAAGAAATACAGTACACCAACATCTAATTGCGCTTTGCCTTGCCAGGATACCTACACTATATCCTACATAGTGTCCTTTTTTTTGTGTGACCAACTCTATATAGATACCAGGAAAAAAATCTGACTATTTTTCTATCGCTCATCACTCATCTCGCATCTCTGGAAATAAACTGCATCTAAAAAAAAGACACACATAGTGTGAACGTTAACGGTGGAAATTCCACTAATTGATTCTAATCCCAAATGACTGTTGACATTCAGCCTCATCGTCAGAAAAGAGAAATAGCCATCCAGCAGAGTATCCAAATAGTCAATTAAGATAGCATAGCGGGCGTTCTGGGTATATCGCATCGCACCATCAAATCCATTAGCTTGTCAATCGGTCGTCGTTCTTCATCGACAACTTCTTTAGAAAAAAGCTCAATTAATTACGTTGGTCGTATAGTACGAGTAGGTGTTGGCACAAACCTCTCTCTCCTGATATTTGCACTGTTCGAGCTTCTAATCCTAAATGGGTCTTTTAAATGCCCCCTGACGATTCCAAAGTATGTATGAAAAAAAAAAAAACAACCGGAACCAAAAAAAAAGGATAAGTCTTTTGAAAAAAAAAAAAAATATCAGCGACACAACTCGTTCATTCGTTCGATTTCGATTGCCACTTGCACAGCACAAGTCGTTAGAGACATATCCTTTATTTTTTTTGTTTTTCTATTTTTTTTTTTTTTTTTTTTTTTGATGAAAGTCCTATCCTTTTTTTTTTGGCGTTTCTCGTAGAGAAAATTGTTGTGCTGGGAGCAACCCTCAACAACGACACATAATATAAGGACTTCAGCACAAAAAAAGGTAGAGAAAAATACAGGTAAATATAATTTCCTATTTCAGTGCTTAACATCGATATGAGAGATGAACTTTGAGCACTGCTGACGCTGAGTGGTCGTACAAGCAAAGGGTGCAACTATTTCAAATCGATTAAAAAAAAACCAAACACACCCACGAGTATACCTATATGTATGCATGAAGGACTCTTAAGCTAAAGTTGATGTTTTCACATAGACGTATACTTGCACACTCAAGATCCAACAACTGTTACTGCATGAATGCTGTGAGATGCTTTTTGCTAAGAATGAGTGGATATTGAGTGGAGGATGCATGTTCAAAAGTTCTTCACAAAGACTGCAGGTGAAATAAGTCAGTTGGCATCTCTGGAATTTTAGCAAAAATGATTGCTCAAAAAAAAAAAAGCGAAAATATTGGGAGGACATTTAGAGAAAAATGGGCGGAAGAAATTCGATAGCACGACAAATCCGATGAAGTGAACTGAAAATATTACCTGGTGCACTTTATTTTATAGCGTTATGTGTGTTCGAAAATCCCATTTCCTGCAACTAGCAATGATGAGTGCAGTGAACAGCGTGGCTGACAAGAGTTTTCATGGCTGAGTTTTGTTGACAATCAACAAAGTTGAGTGAGTCAAAAGTATTTCCAATGTGACCAGATATCAGACCTACCAAAACATTCAATATCGGAACCAGAATTGGCGATACACTGTTCGAAATGAAAGGATCAGTTTTTAAAACTAGAAAAATATATCAAGAGAGAAGGCATGTTTCTTAGAGCACTAAGATCGGATCCAACTATGAAATGTCAGCGCTTACTTTTTTTTTTTTAAATTAACCATTCAGGAAAATTATATTGGAGACGGTGTTACTGAACCGCAAAGCGGTGAGTAAATCCAAAACGAATTCGCGATACGGAGTGTAAACATTTTAAGTAAATCATGATACGTCTAGAGCACCCTGTCAACAAAGTGGAAAATGGAATTCAGATAGCTTGCAAGAGTGCAAGGAAGCCACTCAGAAACTTAAAAGGGGACTGCCAAGAACAAAAAAAACATGAAGTTGAATGAGTCTGTTGCAAAATGAAAGTTGTCTTTTCCAACCGCTCGTGTAAAATTATCTCTTGGTATTTTGGAATAAACGATGTCTCAATTAAAAGGTACTTATTTCAGCTAACAAAGAATAGTTGAATAACTTCACAAAATTCTGCTTAAATATTGCAAGAAGTCGATTTTTCAACAGAATAAGTATTGGAAATTATTTTTGTATTTTATATGATCAAAGAAAATCTTAAGAAGATTATTCTTTTCTTTGATTTTTTTCGACGAAGCAGGACTTATAAACTTGTGCATTTTTTTAAGAATAGGGTAATTCAAAAAGCTTACTAACTTTAAAGGTGGATTGCTTATCAGTTTCGTCTTTTTGAATAGTACTTTTAGAAATATCACTTGGTATTTTTGAATAAATGATGTCTCAATTAAAAGATATTCATTTCAGCTATCAAAGAACAGTAGAAAAACTTCACGAAATTCCGCTTAAGTATTGCAAGAAGTCGATTTTTCAACAGAATAAGTATTGGAAATTATTTTCGTATTTTATATGATCAATCGAAATATTGAGAAGATTATCCTTTTTTGAGAATTTTTTCGACGAAGCAGGACAGAGAAACTTGTGCATTTTTTTTAAAGAAATAATTTTCCAGAAAGCTTGTAAGCTTTGAAGGCGGGTCGCTTGTCAGTTTCGTCTTTTGAAACTGCTCTTGTAGAAACATCACTTGGTATTTTTGAATAAACGATGTCACAATAAGAAGGAGCTCACGTCAGCTATTGAAAGGCGGCTGTAGCATTTAATAAGATTTATCAGAAGTATTGCAAGAAGTCGATTTTCCAAACGAATAAGTATTGGAGACTTAATATTTCATGTTCATATTTTATCATCCTTCAAATTGGTCACAAAATTTAGCAGACATCTGATAATTGATGTTAAAGAATGTAACTGATTTCGAAGGATGTTTTCTAACAACTTTAAAAGTCTTCATTTGGCCTTTGTTTCGTGGTAAGGGTCAATAAAGCCAACTCTGAAAGGAAAAAGTGTATTAAACTTCGATATAAATTAAATTAACGAATTTCCAACACAAAACGGTCTGTTGACTCTCAATTCAAGCCACCGTTTAGACGATATTCAATGCACTTTTTATTATTTTTTAGCGTATCTTATTGTGTTGCTGATACTGTTAAAAATTTTGCTCACACATGTGACTTGTCTCTGAGGAAAAAGCTTCTAACAACTACTACAGTCATCATCATCATTGACTCCATCGACATCGTTTTCCTTTTACGGCAGTTAACAACAACAAAAAAAACTAGAAAACAGAAAAGGAAACAAACAAAAAAAAACTACAACACAAATTCACAATGATAAAAGGTAAATACTCAAGCAAAAAGAACTTGCTACCGGATATCGAGAATTATGTAGTAAAATGGACATTTCGTTCACTTATTACAAATTGTTATCAACGATTGCTTTGTCTTTTTTTCAATTGTTTTTCTCTTTGAAACTCGCTAGACTCTTTATTGTAAAACGAATGTAGTTTATGTCCTTTTCAACTCTTGCAAGCAAAACACTGTTTACATTGATGCAGTTTATTGCATTTCGAAGCGAGAGCAGAAAATTGTGCACCTTTTTATACAAATCAAAAATTTATTTATAAATTTATTCCTTGATCCTGGAAGACTTTTCCTTTTTTTCTATGAAACCAACACCAGTACCGGGATCTGTTACTTGTGTGTTTTTTTGTGTCTACTCTAGACTAAGCGCGTCCTTATCAACATAAATCATTTTTTTCTGTTCTATTTCTCCTATCGTTGTCGTCGTATTCCAGGATTGTCCCAAGCACATGTGTGACGAAAAAATCAACAAAAAAAAAAGGAAAGCATTCTATCCATGAATCTCGTTCTATAATCCAACAAAGTAAAACGTCTAACATTCATCCACTCACATATGTCTGGGCAAGAGCAATTTATGATCTAATAAAGTCAAAGTGACTTTGTAACACTTCTCAAAAAAAAAAAAAGTTAAAGGAAACACACGGTTTGCAAAACTTATACAACAGAAAGAGACGGGAGGATGGTGAATCTTTTTATGATGTTTTTTTTTTGTGGTCGAAGGAACATAAAGACTTTTAGACCTTGGAATAACTTAAGCAGAACTTTTTGTGAATAAAATGATTGATGGGAAGTAAAAATGTTTCAGGATATAGTTAAGGGTGCATTGATAGTTAAAGTTTTCGAGAAAGTTTCTGATAATTTTTAGTTTGAGCCGCTTGTCATTTGGGATTTTTGAACTGGTCTTTAAAAAACATCGCTAAGTGCTTTTGAATAAATGATGTCTCATTAAAAAGATACTTTCTTCAACTATTAAGGGACATAAGTAACATTTAATAGGATTATGCAGAATATTGCAAGAAGTTGATTTTCCAGTGGTATAAGTATTGGAAATCATGCTTTTTCTTTTGTATTCGGTCAATTTAAAAAATTTCTTTGATGAGACTTTTCGCTGATAAGATTCTATTTTGCTAGAAACTCAATTTGAAAAAACATGACAGATCAACTACTATGGGACTTTTAAAAAAATGTTTTTGGTTTATTTTAAGGGTCAGCTGCTTGTCCGTTTTTCGAGTTGGTCTTAGAGAAGCACGACTTAGTGCCTTCAAAAACATGATGTCTCATTTGACAGCTACTTATTTGAACTTTTAAAAGAGAATTATAACATTTAACAAGATTCAGTAGAAGTATTGCAAGAAGTCAATTTTCCAATCGTTTAAGTATTGGAAACCATGATTGTATTTTATTCGGTCAATCTACGAGACTTTACAGACGAGACTTTTTGCTGAGAAGTTTCTATTCGCTACGAACTCTTTTTGTAAAAAAAACATGACAGATCAACTATGGGACTGTTTAAAAATTTGGTTGTTTATTTCGAAGGTCACCCTCTTTTCAGTTTCGACGTTCCCAACTGGTCTTAGAGAAGGATGACTTATTGAATTCGAGAACTTGATGTCTCATTTGAAAGGTACTTATTTAAACTATTGATAAAAAGGTATAACATTTGAAAGCATAAAGCAGAAGTATTGCAAGAAGTCAATTTTCCAATCGTATAAGTATTGGAAACCATGATTGTATTGTATCCGGTTAATCTAAAAGATTTTACTGACGAGACTTTTTGCTGAGAAGATTCTATTTGTTACGAACTCACTTTGAAAAATCATGACAGATAAACTATGGGGGGACTGTTTAAAAATTTGTTTGTTTATTTTGAAGGTCATCCGTTTTTCAGTTTCGACTTTTCCAACTGGTCTTAGAGAAAGATGACTTATTGCCGTCGAGAACTTGATGTCTCATTTGAAAGGTACTTGTTTAAACTATTGATAAAAAAGTATAACATTTGATAGCATAAAGCAGAAGCAGTGCAAGAAGTCAATTTTCGAACCGAATAAGTATTGGAAATCATACTTGTCATTTGTTTGGTCAATACAAAAGATTTTGTTCATGACACCATTTCCAGGATGATTCCACTTTTTAATAAATCACTTTGACGAAGCTGGATAGAGAATCTTGAGCACTGTTTTTCATCCAAGGGTTTTCTAATAGGCTTCCATACAAATTTAAGGTGGCTGTTTATCAGTTTTGTCTGTTTGAACTCTTGGCGTGGAAACGTCAATAATTTTTTCAATCGAATATATATATCAGAAATTAGGTTAAGTTCGCTTCATTTGTAAGGTACCGTTAATATAAACATTCCGATTGGTAAAAGTAAATTCTAAGAAAGAAGACTGAAAGGATTCACTTAGCCGAAGCAAAACAGAATAACTTGAGCACGTTTTCAGAAAAGGTTTTAAAAAAATGTGCTCTTTACTGAAATTTCTGGGAACACAGCTTATTTTGAGATCTTGGATATAGAAATTATTATTTGGTCTTTCGTAGACTAATTGGCTCTTTTTCGTTTTTCTAGAGAAATCGCATTTGAATTTATTCATAAAACATTACAAAGAGTTCTTCATCCGGTTGTGTATACTTTTCTGAGAAAGCATAATAAATACTTATTTTTATCAAATTTCCTTGTCAGGTAGGTAATTATTATAATTATTATAACATGATTTTGTTATTTGATACGGTTAACCACCCAATAAATTTTAAACAATATTCCAAGCCAGATGTTTTTGTGTTGACATATTTTTATTGCATACAATGCTAACTGCCTGGAATCAAATTAAGGATATATTACCATCATGCATAAATGGATTGGGTTCGGAGTCATGTTTACACACACACACACACAAACAAACATACACTTTCAAAAACATAACAAATCAACTAATATTGTGCATTGATGGGTATAGGTTGTAAGGGTGGTGTGGCGAGGACGACCCAGGGAAGTTGTTTGAATTTTAATTGGATTCAAATAGAATTTATTGTCCTAGAAGAGAGAATGTTAATTACACCTCAGGTGTGAGTGTCATAGTTGCATTGTTTATATTGAAAACATATATGTTGAGTATGTATTGATTGTATAATGAACCATACATTAGATGTGCAAATATTGAGAAAATAAATTCGGAGAATTTAGTTGTTTGAGCAACAATTCAGCAAAATAGCAATAACACGGGAATATGCAATATTTTCCAGGGTGCTCTAGCTTTAAAATCAGTTTTTCTTCCTTGACTTCGACGAGCAAAAATTGATTTGAAAATTCAGGGTTCAAGAAAAAGAACACAATTTTAAGAGAATGTTTCAATTTAAAAATTAAACAATTTTGGCGGTATTAAATTACAAATCATAGTACTTACGACTAGTCCTAGTTTAGCAAACTAGTTTACTCAAGATTTAAGTGATTTGTTTTATTTTGCTTACCTGAAAAAAAAAGAAAAAATATGTAAGTATTTTAACTAGAAAAGTTATTAAAAATTATAAAATTTATTTTATATTTTATTTAAGAAATATATTTAACACTTAAATCCAATGAATGAATCCAAATCTGAGCTCATTATTTTTACAAAATTTATATGTTCTAAAATTTTCTGGTTTCTTAAATTCAATTACGATTGGATTTGAAAACCACGAAGTGACAGCCACAGTCAGATCGGTAATACGGAGTCGAAATGTTTGATACTTTCTCATCATTTGAGCAGCAATTTTGACATTTTAATGAAAAAGAAACAATCAAATTCGAAACTTCCCTGTCATCGTTAAAATGACAGGCACTGACAAAGATTTTATACTCCATATTAATTTTCTGCATTTTAATTAAAGTTAAAAAAGTCTTTTTGAATCACCCTTTATATGTTTGATTTCCTTTCCAAGCCCTATAAACATGCCAACTACGAAGAAAATCGATTCTGTACATAACATACCTATCCTTCACATAAAAAAAAAGATGGATTGACGCAATTTTCTGACCCACATTTTGAAATCTCCCTACGGCCTGGCGTGTACTTTGGAAAGCAAACGATCCACGACATAAACTGGTGGCCTATTGCCGGTCCAGCGATCCTCTACGTCAAACAACGGAGAGAAAATCCGACATAAACGGTGAACAGGGCTCTTTACGGTATAAATACCAAAAAAAATAGTTAAAAGCTTCTGACTGGTATTCCCATACAGTGTGCCTTAAGGTGAGAGACGAATTCCTTGGTGCGTTTAATTAGCACCGAAACCACTGGCAGAGATTTAGAATGTGATTTGTAGTGCATTTTTCACTCCTCCTTATGCAATATTTCTGTAAAGACATAATGTGAATTATAAATACAAAATGCAAATTTACCTAGAAATATTTTATTCTTGTGCTTCTTGTTGCTTGCTATTGTTATTTCTATTGTAAGTGGTTGGAGGTCTATTTCGGTGGCTAAGGGGTCCAGGTGTGGCGCGTGTTGTCGGTGGTTGTTCTTGTTGTGTGCGGTGGAATGTGGGATGGCTTCGTCTATGGTGGTTGATGATGTCGATGTGTACGGTGGCGTGTAGAATGGCTTCGTCGGTGGCGGTTGGTGGTGTTGTTGTGTGTGGTCGGAGAGTGGAAATGTGTAACTTCGTTACAATGCAGACGGACAGAATTTTTAGATCATCTTTTTTCGTCTTCGCTTCTCAAAAAAAAATTTTCGACGAATGCATAACTTGCCTTTTAGTACCTATAATCGCAAGTAAAAAACACTCAATCAAGATTGGTGAAGTGGGGGGGGGGGGGGGTGGAGAATTTTGTGTATGAAAACAAAACCAAGCTATTAAAACTTTTATAGTTTTAGTTTTGTTTTATTTTTGAAACATATTTTTTTTTTCTTTTTTAAGGATTCAGAATCATTTTGTTAAACCTACTCCGATTCCAACATATTGTGTGGCCTAAGTCCACTTAATCACTTTACAGACATCCCACAACAGCAAAGAGCATGCTAAGTCATTCAAATCTATTTCAACCTTTGACCTGCCACATTCAAACATACCTAAATTCATATATGAAAAGGTAGAAGTTAAACCCATTTAGGCTATCATTTAATTTAACAAACGAGGCACACAAAATGAGACTTTTTTTTTTTGCTCAAAAGCCCCCCACCCACACACCTACTTGAAGAATATGACATCGTTTTAGAAATTAATTTTTTTATTTTTGCATTTTAAAACTCACAGGCTCATTCTCGTCCTTCACACAAACACACACAAAACACCCCTTGAAAAAAAAAAAAAATATAAAACAGACAGACATACAAAGTATGAGTTTATAAACAACCTTTGTAACTACGAACAATCGTATTGTGAGAATAAAGTTTAACCTTTGCTTTTATGGTCCGGGCCGGACTGGACTGGACTGGGCCAGGCTGGTTCTGAGATGGGCTGGACTGGGCAAGACAGATGATCCTGGCCTTTAACATTACATATCTTCTCATCTACTACAATATACCCACTAAAAACGTGAAATAGGTGGCCATAGATATAAAAACGAGAGAAGCACCGACATAAAGGATATTTTTTTCATATTTTATTAACTTTGGCCAGAGTTTTGCTGTTTTACGGTTTTTTTTTTTTATTTTTTATTTATTTGCATTAAGCATTCTCGTATTTCGTTTTATATCGCCCACCACCATTGCAAATAAAAGTTCCTTTTTCTTTTATGAATAATTGTAATATTGTTCGGGGCAAGGAAGAACAAAAATAGAATTTTAAAAATGTCTAAAGGATTCGTCGAGTGTTGTCTACAGTGGATTGAAAAAAAAAAAAAAATTATCTGAGCTCGAGGAGCCAAAAAGGTAAAGTCTCAATAAAACAAGAAGGTACATATTATAGAGAAAGCCATTTCCTGTTGGTCCAATGTGATGATGATGATGATCCTAGGAAGTACAGAGTTCCTGTTTATTTTATATGGAATAAGTCCTTACTTTTCTTTATTTTTTGTCGGCAAGTTAAGAGTTTCTTTCTAGTCCTTAAATTCAATTATTACAAATCTTAACTGAATGAATTCCAAGTCTAAGTGCCTTCTTCAGTTAAAGATGAATTTTATTTTGAAGTAGGCTCCTGCCAGACAGATGACGACGACTGGACAAAGGGTAGCTTTAAACTTTGAATAATCTTAAATTTGTAAGTCTTTTCGGCCATTTTTAAACGGATAACATTGAAAAATGTTCTCTCAACTTGAGGTGTGTCAACTGTTCAGTTCGGAAAGCCCTTTTCGTTGTCTTTTCATGGAATCGACTTAGCCGATTTCGACAAAACATTAGTACTAAGCTTCTTACCCACTGGAACGACACTTTGACAAATGAACGGACATTTTGTTTAATGCAGTGAGAGCGTGATTTTCAATGGTGATACAAGCTCAGCAGGATTTTTGTACCTATTTTCGCCAAACAGGCATTTTGGACAACTATACAAACATGGCCTGGTATGTGTTTTCTCCAGAATGTTAAGTTTCTCCAAGATTTTTGAACTGACGCAGTTTGTAGCGTTGAGTTCTGGCTGACTATCTGCTAGTATCCAGTAGTTCCAGCAACCGCACGGAGCACGGTACATCATGCTTGTGGATTTCGAGGAATCTTTTCATCGAGTTAGCCAGATGAAGGCTTTTTAAACAGCGGAATTCCCTGGAAACAGTTGCTCAAAAATACTGTTTGACAAGCCCACATTCACTTGAACATTACCAAGGAAATTTGTGCCCTCGACAACGGGCTGACAGGATCTGACAATTGGCCTAAGAATAAATCACAAATGCGAGAAATTAAATGTACACATCAGCTGATTTTTCTGAGATCTACTTTAGTTGAGTAAATCGATCGGTTTCATGTCTTAGATGAAGCGAGGTCTCAGGGAAACACCAGGTCAAAATTGGCATCTCTTGTGTGAGACCAAGAAAGACGATGATTTAATAGTGTTTAAGCATCTGAACTCTACCTTACATAATATGGGACAATACATAAGTAAGGGACTCACCAACGATCAAAGATGGCATACTAAACGCAGAAGCTTTACTGAAAAGTAAGCCACAGTAAACTGAGAATGAGAGGGCGTGGGGTTAGTTGGTCCACGAAAATCAGCGAATTCTAAATGTTCATTAATGTTTGAACAAATCAATTTAGAAAAGTAATGAGCTATAAACAAACTTTTTCTCAAGGTGATAATTTAAAATTTTCCAAAATGTTTCCATAAACGGGTCAACTTGAACCAAGTTCGACTTGTAATGGGTGATTCATCGTGAGGTGTAATCATTGGTCCATATTACTTTAAAAATAAAGCAAATCAGAATGTTACCGTTATCGTGACATGTTAATGACTATGTGCTTCCTGAAATTCAAGCCCATAGTCTCGGTGAGCTCTCGTGTCAACAAGACGGCGCGCGCTACGAGTTATACAACACATGAAATAATGGACTTGTTGAGAAATACTTTAGGTGAGCACTTAATTTCACGTTTTGCTACGGTAAATTGGCCGCCTAGATCGACTATTTTCTCTGGGAATATGTAAAGTCTCAGGTCTTCAGGAATAAGGCAGCTACGATTGACGCTTTGGAAGCCGCCATTACCCGAGTTATTCGCGAGATACCAGTCGCATGCTCGAATGAGTCGCCCAAAATTGGAACTTTCGAACGGAACGGACCTACTCAGCTGTAGTCGTGGCCAACATTTACATACATTATATCATTTTTAAAAAGTAAATGATATGAATTGTTCTTCCAACCGATAATTTATGTGTTTTATTTTACATTATAAATCAAACCTCACGATGAGTCACCCGTTACATTGAGACAGTACTGTTTTTCGTTTTTCTTTCTTATTTCAACACAAGGCAAATATTCTTTTTCTTTCAATATTAACATAGCTTAAAATTTATAGAACTGCCAATAAAAACTGTTCCAACTAACCCCACCCCACAACTACAACTTCAAGTATTATTCAGTTCCTTTGTGAAATACTTTACCAAACTTCCAATATTCCATCTCAATTCATGAACAAATTTCAGACTAGCCAAGACCGCCATGTTTATTTATCCAAAACAACATTGGACCGAACCAAAATAAACTTTTCCATCTTCAATTGACTTTATCTGTTCGATCCTTTTTCATTGAACTTTGTTTCTCTTAAAATTTATTTATAAAAGAAGTCTCCAAATCCCACCTTATTTTTGCTTTCTTTTTTTTCTCAATTTGAATTTATTTCAAGACACACAGAAAAAGAAAGAAAAAATGTCTCGAAAAAATTTATTGAATCAATAATATTTTCACAACCTTTGAATATCCAATTGCCTCTTCTGGGTCACAAGATATAAAAATATTAGTCTACCATAATAAAATAAAAAAAAAAAAATATCTAAATTTAAGGATGAAACAAAGAAAATTCATATACACATACATAAAGTAGGTACATCAACCTACGTAGGCGAAAGATACATCTTGAAAAAGAAAATTTACATATTTTTATCTAGACGACGACAGTTGGAGGGCTCAGGCTGGTAAAAAATAAATTATCTATAAAAGATACAAAGCGATGGCATCAGGATGAACCTATGCTAATTTATGTCAAATCGAAATTGAACATTCTGTCTATGGTATATGTTAGGGGGGTGGTAGATACATATAGGTGCATAGTATCTGATTCTATGTAATTTGAGTACAGAAATAGCTTAGTGTTATTTGAAACATATGATTCTTGGTATGTCTTTAAGATTCTTCCGCATCTTCACTTCAAAGTTCAACTTGTATCTATAATATCTTTGACAAAATGGCGGCAGAAAATTTTTTATAATTTTTTTTTACTCTTTGAAATGTTCAAATAATTGAAAAGCACAAAAGAAAAATCTATTATCCTTGTTTGGCCGCATTAGATTGCTTGTACTTCACATCATCATCACAGTTAAACACTGAGGAAAGAGCTTCATCATCGTTTTCCTGTGAGTGAATTGAACAATGCAACCAAGCATAATCGTACCATTAATTCGTTTGATAGTAGCAACGAGCAAGAACTATCCATAAGGACGACACGCAGCTACTCTAAAAAAAACCGCCTCTATTGGCAACTACATACCTATTCACATGAGAAGCAATTTTTATTTGAGGGATCCAGGGATCCCCAAAAGGATGTTTGATATAGTCGAGTGTTTTCTACATAATCACTGTATAATGATTTAGCACTAAAATGGCATTCTTCTTGTTTTTTTTTTCCTACCCTTACTCCTAACCAAGGATGAAAAAAAAAACAAAGAAAGGAAAAGAAGAACTAGGCTATATAGGGTCTTTGCTCTGAGCCTTTCATTTAAAAACAGAAGTACAACGAAGAATAAAGAATGACATGGCAAACATACTTACCAGTTCTTCACTTAGGCCAAAGACGCACGCCATCCCATAAGTGACAGTATAGAATCTTCTCTCCCCCAAGAGAAATGAAAGTGATTCGGATCCTTTGTCGTATTTTTTTTTTTACATTCCGAAGTATTGTATAAATTACTTTACTTGATTTAAAGAGTTGCTTTACAGTGGGTCTAACAAGATGATTTTTTCGTCCTTGTTATTTAGCGGGTACTTATTTGTTTAAAAATTTTGCAAGGACACAGAAAAAGGAACCTTCGAAAGCAAGGAAAACAAGGGCGGGCGTACGCTTGACTTAAGAGAAAAATTCAAGCGGATCGAAGCATCAGTTTTCTAAAATGTTTTTCAAACGTATTATTTTTGGATGTTGGACAAAGAAAGTAAAATTTTGTCCACTTCACGAAAAATTGTATCACCTTTCAGATTAGATCGGATAGTTAAAATAAGAGCTGGTACCAGTCTTGCTGGTTTAAGAAAAAAGTAAAAACACAGATAGATCTTGCTTCACTCCAAGATCCCCAACTGTTTCTCAAAGAAGGAACTTTTCAAGGACACTTCATACAATATACGGTACCATTGATGATGATGACGACAACAATCTATGAAGCTTAAGAACCCATCCATGGTGAATGATGTTGGTGAAGCACCAAGCGGGGTATCAGAGTCGTCGATCATTTTTGTCGATCACTTCAACAACTTACGAAAAATTCTTGGGCAATTCTTGAAACGCCCGCCGCTCTACCTCATGTTTTTCAATTTTGTTAATCGGGATGTTATCTGAAGATCTCTCAATTCTAGAAGCATTCCTAGTAAAATTGTTGCAATCAATAAAAATAATCGTACAAAAACAAGCACGGGATTTTTCTTTTTTCATACTGGACAGCTTTTCGATGGCATTTGGAGTGCTACAGGGTGATGTGTTCTCACCAATTTTGTTCTTGTTTGCTTTTGATGATGTTATTGAAAATGGGAGACTTGATGTTCAATGGGATCCATTTCACGCCAACAACAGCAGGTTCTCGTGAGACAGGGGACAACTACCTGTGAAGTTATTTGTCGATCGATTTTGGAACGAACCTGGATGTCAAAAATAGACTAACCAAAGCTTGTAGTGCATTCGGAATTCTTTTTCCAGTGTGGAACGCTAGAAAAATTTCGCTTCGTACCAAGTTGAAACTCTTGTGAAACGTTGCTTGCGTTACATCTTAAAGATCCAGAACTGAAGTGCTTAGAACTGGACAAAAGAAAAGGATGTAAGAAGTAGATATCACGTTGGGAAAATGGCGCTGTTTTGGCCATACCTACACTTAGGAAGACAAATAGAAAAGCAGTCTTATCAATGGAATCCTCAAGGTGAAAGGCGGAGGTCAACTGCTTTGATGGAAGCTGAGTTCTCCAGAAATTGCGGTCGTGGGAACAGTGAGAGAGTGGGTGGGGAAAGAAGAGAGAGAGAGAGAGGGAGAGAGAGAGAGAGAGAGAGAGAGAGAGAGAGAGAGAGAGAGATTTTTGTTCTCCGATAAGGTGCAATTTACAATATTGTGTAAGATCAGTGTTAAATTGCATGATATCGGCGTTCAATTTTTTTTCAGAAATTAAGGAAACGACCGGGTCCATAATTTTTGAAAAATTCTATGATGTCAATGATGTTTTTTAAAGAAAAGGATCATGCCAACCAATTGTCCTTAGTCTGTGAAAACATTTCAAATCAATGACACTAACAATTTTATCATCATTGTCGATGTTCGAAGTAATCGAACTCTCAGTTCCTACTTCCTTAAAACGTATTGGAAAATTGTATAAAAAGAGCCTGGTGTTGAAAATGAGCGTGTAGAAATATATTTGAAGCGTAGGCAGACTCAACTATGATGTGAGTTTTTTGAATAAAACCATCCTTTAGAAAACCCCTTTCGATCCTTTAAAGAAATTGATTCATAAGATGCCACTCTTCGTTTATTTGACAAAATGCGGTGTTAGAAGTTCCTCGCAAGATGCTCACTTCGAAAAAGTCAAAAAATCACCTGACACCTAAAAACAAATGAAAGTTACTATGAAAAATACCGCCGTTACATTTAATTTTTTTTTGTTCTGATGTAATATATGTCAATTCCTTCTCGTGTGTTGGAGTTAGCAGCGATGTTGATGCTTTCCAAAAATTCTTGACAAGGGAACTTCTTGCGCTAGTCCGAAAAAACTTGGGTGCTGAATACTGAATATTAGAATTTCAGAAATATTGTTTCGAAAACAAGAAAACTCAGCATGGTTTTGGTACAAAAAAAAATGTTGGTATCATTGCATTTGCTAACATAGGTTTCTAGATTTCCGATTGTTTTGCATTAAAGAAAAATATTTCTACATAATCTACTTTAAGGAGTTCCCGAAACTTCTAACTTTAATATGACAATACCAGCTGGATCGAAATCAATATTACAAAATGTGGAGAACTATTTTTCCAAGTTACTATCAGATATGTAAGTAAGATTCTGATGAAAGTAGGAAGTTGAAAACTTGGAACATCAGCTACGGAATTAAAGATTTTACTGATTCAAATGTTAAAAAATATCTCAATTTTTTCCCTTTTCGATTGGGACGCTCGACTACTAATCCCTTTCACTTATTCTTGCAGAATTTTTACCAAAACCGTACCACATTATAAAAGTTAAAAGTATCAAGTAAGAAGGTAATAGAAGCTAGGTTCCCAACTATTAAACTTCTTCTTCAGGAATATACCAAATATCTCCAACTCCATTATCAAAACTTTATTCGCTCATAACTTCTTCAGATTAATCCTTTCATCAATTTTCAAAAACACAAAACCGTTTTTCTCTCGATAACATATTCCTATAAGGCCAAAAACCTTACCTTACCTTCTTCAATACCTTTTAAAAGAAGTTAAACATTCCTAATAGCCTTGAGAGACAAGAGCCATTATCTTAATTAATACAACTTGATAGGCCTGAATTTTACACAACAAGACTTTCACAGAAGAAGCAGCAGAACAAGAAAGTTTTAGAAATTTTAATTCTTTAAGCCTTCAATATAGGTACATATACCTATCTTGTACATCCTGTCATTTATTTCCATTTACCATACGGTTTACATGCATGCATGTGTGTGAGTGTGTGTGTGTTTATAATATAAACCATTAAACCACAAAGCCCTTTCTGACGCGCTAACATCTATGATAATTTCCTTAGCCTCCATCTTTGCAAACAGATTGTATCTGTTTTAAAACTTTACAGCTTACTGTCCTGCTCCATATTCCTTCGTCTGTCTTTTACTGCAAAAATATATATGTATGGTATGTCTAAAAAAAAATCCTTTAACTCTCAAACCTTCGTCGTTTTGCCGTATGTAAACAGTAAAACGAAAGCAAATATGAAGAACCTACCTGAGCTTCACTTGGTATAAGAGCTTCATTACTCGAAGCATTTCATCCCAAGAACCAGAGAACCCGAGATTCCTCCGCCGCCCCAGGTTGACATCGACATTTTCTGCCTTAAACACACATCCTACCTAGATATTTGTCTTACCCTTTTTTGAACTTACGAAGAGCAGTTGCTTGCTTTTTTTTTTTTAACTTTTAATATCAGTGTGTGCGCTCTTCGCTCCTGGGTTTCTGTTGGTATAGGTACATATAACCTGGGTATCCTTTGGACTATGATGTGTACCAAACCAACCTGGCCCGTATTTTATGGTGACTTTCTCTCGGCACATGTTTAATACCTTTGTCATGCAATCTTATTAATATGCAAACCCTTTTTGACACTCGACTTTGCATAATCTTTACAGGACAGAATTTCTCATCCTTCATTTATATATCCGCTATTTTATTGTAAAGTCATATAACGGGTACCCCCGGTATCTAATGTCGTTTCCCTAATATACAGTGCAGGGTGGGTGAAAATATTTTCCAGTATGATTGATGATAATATGATTGCGTTTCTAAAAAAAAAAAAAAAACTCCAACCAAAGGACAATAGAAAAGAAGGGTGAGTTTTTTTCTTGTTTTCAATTTAATGCAGTGATTCAGGATATTATGTCCTTTCTATTGCTTTTATGAGAAAGATTTCTATACGATAGCAACAGTTTTTATTATTATTTCTTGTTTGATGATGGAAGAAGAAAAAGAAATTATGTGAACGTCCTATCTTGTGGCACAGATATTTTTTGTATCTTTTAATTTTTTTTTCTTTTTTTTTTTTGAGGGGAAAAAAATACATTAAAAGTGATAAAGGTCATTTGGGAAGGATAATTGCTGCGGTGATTCTGATCAAAATGATTATTGTGACCAGAGAACCTACCAACCTGATGCCTTATAAACCAAAAGCTGGCAAATGTGTATAATTACACTTAATTTTTATAACATTTTGTGATAAAGTGACCAAAGGATAATAGTAGGTATTGAAGGGTGAAGAATGGAAGCGACGGTGTAACTTTATATTACAGCAATTAGTGACTTGCGGCGACTGACTTTATTAAATTGTCAACTATTACCTACAACTGGAAGCCGTTGGTATATAGTGGAGTGATTCATTGTTTGTGTTTCATATTTTTGAGGATTTGGCCAAGAAGGACTAGTTTGAGTTTTATAAAAGGAGAATAAAGGGTGTTTCTTTTAGAGGTATATAAATTCAAGTTGGCAGCACTATTCTCATTAACAGCCATTTTGACATCTGCCATGTAATTTATCTTTAGTTTGGTTTGACATTTAACATCTCGTCATGAACCGACTAGAGACTAAACCAGTGATTCCACCCATGAACCACATTAAAAAAATTCTTGTTAAATTAGGGATCAATAGCAATCACATTTTGAGCCCATTCACCGAATGTACACCACGTTGATTAGACGTTCGTCGAGTCATAATGAAGTGGCAAACCAAACTAAAAATTAATGACTTGACAGATCACAAACAGTGCTGCCAACTTAAAAATCTCTACCACTTAAAAAACACCCTTTATAAAAAAGCCAAAAGAATCAAAAACTATCGATTGGCATAACTACAGTATCTAGACAATTGCTGTAAAAGTTTACAAAGCACTCTGTGTTTCAGTTTATTAAGTAGAACAGCAATGAGGTGATACTTTCATAACTATTCAGAAGTGGGATTTATCATAATCTGCATTTTACAACGAATTTGAATTGCTGATTGGCATAATGTGTCTATCAATCATACTCACACTTTCAAAAGGCACCTAGTAAATATGTAACAAAAAAGGTTTAACTAAAATTCAGAAGTGGAATTCAAATTAAGAAAATTTAAGAAGGAAAACAATTTTCTCGGAATGATTGAAAATTAGAAACGGCTATTTCCGAAACATTCATTTAATCGTGTTCGCTTGTATAAAAATTATATAAATAGATCAATTCCGACACTTTGCGAAGCTTACTAGATACCAGGAAAAAGTACTTGCACAAAAGGTTCTGTTTTTCGTCAGATTAAAAGGTCGGTAGCTACGGGATTCAATATTGGCAAATATAAAAATTCTTTGAAGCATTTGAAGGCCATTCCAAACAAAAAACTATTGAAACAAAACCATTGTTTTTTTTTCTATTTTAAATTGTGAAGAGTTGTTTTGTTGAATTAATTTTGAAAAATTTTACTTGTGGGAAATTAAAAATTAAAATGACTTACACAAAATCACAGTTTTCCAAAGCTTCTTCAGATTTTATTTAGAGCCAGAGGAAATTTAAGAGGAAAAAAAATAGTCTTGAACAAACGACATAGCAGTTGCATCTGAAGTTCTACAAGGTTCTCATCTTGGACCACTTCTTTTCCACTTTTCCATCAATAATATTCCATTACATTTGAATCATGAATTCCGTTTTATTAATGTTCTTGACGTCGAAAAATGTAGACCAACAAATTTTCCACCACAATCCAGATCAAAAATCTGTCTTTCATGATCTTCGAATCTTTTTCGAAGTTAAAATATTTTTGTCGTTGAATTGAAACTTGATTTTGTAATACTTGAATTTTTTTTCAACCAGCGATGCTTTTGGGCATTGTCCTATTGTTAGTTGTCGTTGTTCCTCCATCTGGTACAAAAAGAGTTCAAAATTTAATGAATAGTTTGTCGAAAATGCCAATTTTCCCACAGACAATGTACCACAATCCTCCTTTGTTAGGTCAAACTATTGAAACAGCTACTGAAGTCATAAATATGCAAACAACATTTTTTAATGCTGTTAAGGCAACGAATGGTTTAAACTTCGATTATAAATATCAAAATATTTCACATCATAAAAAGCGTGGAATTATTAATAGGGTTAGAAATTGTATTGTATTGTATTATTTTTTTGTATGTAATATTAAAATATTTTATATGTGATTATTTAATATACGATTTCATGAAATAAAATTCTTTTGTTGATTACATTTTGTACATCATGAATAGAATGCATTGAGTTCATGCTTAGGGCAACATGTATTAAATTCATCTAAATAAAAACATTCTAAACTGAAAAAAAAGACTGTAGTAATTTAAAATTTTTTAATATTATCACGAGAAAATTGATACAAAACTACAACTGTCAATTTGTCAAAACAATCAACAAACAACGACAAAAATTGATAGATTGAATTTAATTGAAGGGAATCAATGATGGAGATTGTATGTTCTCTTAAGGCTGGGATCTAAGATTTCAGTCTGGCATAGAGTAGTTGGAAGTGACTTATTTTCAATTCAATACAATTTGTTCTGACATAAAAATTGGAATTTAAAAAGAAACCCAAACAAAACCATAATACATTCATCAATAGATAAAAGTATAGGGTGATTCATCGTGAGGTTAATAAATGGGCTTCATCCTTCATCACATAAGAAAATTTTAAGATAAAACATTTTTCACAGAACGCTGATTTTCGCAATAGTGCTGAACAATTTGAAACATTCTGTTGTGGTGTGAGTTTTTGTATGATGACTTGCCAAACGATACTGAACAAAAATGACGAAGCAGCTTGATAGGAGTCACGTTAACAAAAGCCTATTGAAAATCAAACCTCACAACAAAATTTTTTTTAAACTTTTACCAAGGTTTTATTTTCAGTGTAGACAGCACTCTAAAAGCTCTTCCTGATAAAAACAATAATAATTGATTTATTATTTTATTTTTATTTTTTTACTTTATTTTCTATTAAAACATTTTTGAAATAAATTTACATACGTATATGTATATCTCAAACGTTCTGAATGCGGTTTTTATGCAACAATATCTAGTTACACGCATGAAAGTATTTTAAATGAATGTGTAGAATTCCAGAATTTATTTCCGTGTTTCCTCTTTTTTTTTTTTTGCTCTGACGATTCCTCATATTGCATTTTTTGCAGTTCGACGAAATAAATTTCATGTTGGAATTGCAAATTTTTTTTTTAATTTTTTATTTTCCATCCTATAGTTTCATTTGAACTTAGTCATAGTGATATCTTTCTATTGACAGCTATTACACGCCATATGGTGTAGGATTCAGTCTGATTTTTTTTTTGTACCGTTGCTATTTGTTGGCTCGTTGTCAGGACTTGCTTCGGATGGATGGTTTTTATATAGATTTTTATTTTCTCATCTAAAATGAAATTTTTAGTGTTAACTGTATATCCAGACAGAAGAACCAAAAACTTTCTATACACACTGCAGGACATATTCATTTTTCGTCCATTTTTGTTTGTATTCATTTTTATGTTTATTGTAACAGGTGCAATATGGGTTTTTATTTGCATTGATTTAAAGGATTTTTTGGGGGAACAGGTTATAGAAATCAGTTTTGATTCATTGTCCGCCCGTGGGCGATTTTTTTCAAAACCTGCAGTAGTTGAAACGAAATAGATACGAGCTGTCAAATGAATATGAAAAGATATCACTTTTTAGTGAAAAAATTAAGTCGATATATGAGTTTTTGAAATTGAAAAATAAAAGTCCTTATAACGAGGTGATTGTTTTTAAAAGCCTTGTTGCGAAAAAAATATCAGAAGTATATTAAATCGGAGTCGGTTGAAAATATAAAAATTTGCTTTTATATTTGTGCAGTCAAAGATGAGAATTTTATATTTAGAAATAGTTACTCTCGATCTTAAGGCTTTTCAAACAAATTCAGGGAAGAATTCTTAGTATTGGACACGATATACAAGATACATTTATGTCACCTCTAATCTATCCAACCATTAAAAACTTCATTGAGATATTTCTCTAGCTGATTCACTGGTTGCACATCTCTTCTCATCCCCTGTCTTTTGCGTGCGGATATAGTGTTCTCTCATATAAAATTCCGTTTAATAATTACGTTACATATGGCGCCCAACGTGGGGCAAGACTTGATGTCCATGTCTCATCGGCCTCTGTCTGTATACTTTGAGGAGAAACTCACATGCAATATAATTTCTTTAACGTTACATTTTTGTATTAATTTTACACCGCAAAATAATTCAACTTGTAATGACGACAGCACTGGTAACAATGGCAGCCATTGTTGTATGCAAAATAACAATATTATAGTCTTGAAGACTTTTAAGGTCTCAGAACGGATAGATTAAAAATCTAAAGATCGGTTACACAAATGACCATTTTTGTGTACCCTAATAAAAGTAGGTAATGATCCTGGTGAGTGGTGATCCTTCCAGGATGGGAAATTGACAATCTTTTGAAAAAAGAAACAAAATTCAGGAATCATAAGGACCAAAGTGAAGGTACCAAAAGAGGTACAAAAAACAAAATTTGTTGGTGGATATGATTTTCTTCATCTGTTGTCTACTTTTGTTTTCAATCAGACATATCGAAGGCATCACGTCGTTTAAGGTTTTTATTTATTTTCCTTCCTCCTGCATAATACTTCATGTGCAATTTTTAAACTAGCTTTTTTAATTGCTCCTTTTAGTGCCTGCTCTGGTGTACCACAGCGAAGTCACCTGGGCTCTTTACTATTTTTTTTTGCTAGAAATTATGCTACATCTTGTGTTCATCATACCGAGATTTTTAAATTTGCAGTTATGAAGAAATAAAAAAGGACTTCTTTTTCAAAGGAAATTACAAAAAAACGGGCAAAATTTAACAACCTCCTGGCTGCTGCTTCAACAAAGAGGAGGGCTTACTTTCTCAATTTTTCTGAAGGGTGCGTTTCGTGTCTGAAAATTGAATTGTTTCAATATTTGAACCCCTTAATTCCAAAAACCAAATTTTAAAACTTTAAGCTTTAAAAAACCATTTGAATTGCTTTCCCTGTCATTTCCCATTAAACACAACTTCCTTACTGACGATGTCCTCTTCAAATTGACTCCCCATATGATGGCTGTTTCTGTATCATGTGCATTGGCACATCCTATGATCCTGCCAAAAAAAAAAAAAAAAACATAAATTCCTCTTCACATCAAAAACTGTTTGTTTAGTTTTATAGCCTCCATGAATATATACTTTTGTGAGCGTCTCTGATGGGTGCTCCTCGCTAGTTGTAGACAAAATATGCTCAGATGGAGATGCGGCGGGCGGCATCGTTCGTTTCGTTTGTGCTTATCGAAAATTAAAACCGAACAAACATAGCGGAAATCCTTGAAATATGCGTTCATGAGTGTGCATTCAAATTTATATCCTTGCGTTCGCTCCTGGCTGACATCCTATGTCAATCGTGGCGCTCGGCTCCTACTTGACAATAACATAGAATACCAATGTCAAACATGAGTGTTTATGATGTGATAGAGTGAGAGAAGTCCTTCTTCGGAGTAGTGGAAGAATATAGAGACGGGTCGGGCGATGTGCTTCAAGGATCATATATAGAGAGATGATGACGTTCCTAGAATTTTGTCATCAAATTCATTATCATCATCATCAGCAGCATCGTAATAATCATCATTGTCACATCAATCTAAGCTCTCTCTCAAACAAAAGTGTTATTTCAGAATGTGTGTCCTTTATGGGCTTGGAGATTTCGGGTTCCTATGTACCATCACAAGACAAAAGGCACAACACCAAGAACAACAATTTCAGACCAAAATCAGAAAACAGGATCTGTTTATATCCCTGCCTTTACTATTGGCGATGGTTTCAATGAATATATGAGTGGAAAGGAGCTCCTCGCAGTATAAAAGACGATAAAATTAATTTTATTGTTGATGGATTCTTCTCTACAAAACGCATAACGGTTAAAGTGGAAATACTGCTCGACATATTATAGCTAGGTACGTACCTCCATAACCTCCTATATGGATGCTATACCTTCATATATGGTGATGGTGTTGGCTTTTGCAGAAACGTGTTTATTTGAAGTGATAAAAAGTCCTTAACCAGGATATCTTTTCCTGTGTATCTGTATATAGGTACAACTGCGTGTCTGTACATGTATTATGAAAATTTATTTTCAAGACATCTTTCGAGACTTTATGTCACGACTTTTGCAGGTTTTTATCGCCGAATAAGGGGTTATACGTTTTCATTGCACTGATTTATAATGACACTTAATGTTACGTGTTGAATTTGAGATCACAGATTCTTTTTTTTTTTTCGTTCGAATGAAATAACATTTTGCAGGATGAATTTAAGCTGAATTGTGAATTGCGATTGGTATATATGAAGGCAAGGTAGGAAGACATGGTTCATGGTAATCTATTGTATTTTCCTTATTGCCTTCTGAAATTACCTGATATATTGGCCCAATGAGTATGTGAGTAAGCTATAAAGATATTTTTATTGGTCCTTGCTGTTAAGACTTTTATTGTTTTTTTTTTTCTTTCGTTTTTTTTTTTGATTTGGTGGTAATTGGCAAGGAATGTAATTGCTTGGTTTAGGGATACACCATGATGATGGAGTTGGGAGCGGAATTTAATTTTGTTGGAACGGTTTGTCCGAAATAAGAGGCTTCATTTAGTGAGATAATCAGCTTTTATCATTACAACTGGTTGTTTCGCTTAGAAAGTATTTGGAAAAGTGGGTGCTTACTAGTTTCAGATCCGGAATTAGATTTTGGATATTTGCTGTTGCTATCAAAATTATTGATCCTTTTTAATGGAGTAGTGTTTGACTTTTTGAGACCAAAATTCACAAAGAAGAACTAAGTGTGAATTGAATCAGCAAAGTTCAAAATTCAGGCTAAGAATTGAAAATTGGGTATACTTTCGCTTATGTAAAAGAAAATTTATGAAGGAGTATGATTCAAGTGAAATTCCACGATGATTCGAAAAATTGGCAAGGTAAAGGAGCAGAGTGAAAAGTTGAAATTAAATCAATTGGAACGCTTTGATACAAGATTATGCATAAAAAAAATCTGGAAACGTATCAAAGAAGGTGCGATTGGATTGAATTCTTGACAATAAGCAGTTAAAATTTTCCGCAAGGCCTTTCTTATTTGATCAACACCTTGGGGAACTTCAAGAAGCAGCTCATGTTGTATCGTTGCGTTTTTCACATGAATTTCTCATGGACCATCCATAACCTCAGTGGATTTTTGTTGAAACTATTTTAAAGCTGCTTTCCATTATTTTCAACGTAGATTTTCAAAACAGTCTTAATTTTTTCTTTTTGAAAAAATCGACGAAGCCTTCAGGAAATTTAGAAGTATATCCTCAACTTGTACAGTACATCCTCATCACCAGACATTACCTCAGAACTTCCAACATTTTCTCCTACCGCACCCGATTGACAAGAGGATTTCATACAATTCTACCATGATGAAATCACCATCACGTGAAGCAGTACCCACCACTACATTCTACTAAGACAATTTGGTTTCCCCGGCACCCCGCCGACGCTGATTTCCACTGTAATCCATTCCATATACCCTTGTCCGAACTCAAATACATTCACGTGCAAGAAGAATTTCACATTAACAAGTATTTTTAACTTTTGATGTTATAATTCACACTTTCTTTTTGCAGAAATATTCCATAAGGAGGAGTACAATTTGCACTAGAAATCAGACACCAAATATCAGTACCCAATAATGACAATATTGACAATGTGCCAACAAATAATTTTAAGTATCATAAGTAAAATAGAATACGAATCAATTGTAAATATTATACTGTTCAATAAATAATCGTTAATCGTTAAAAAAAAAAAAAACTGGAAATCAGACTCGACCTACCTACCGTTGGCAGAATAGGTATTCTATTGCATTTAGAATTCCGGGAATAGAGATCTCACACCGAAGAAGGTGTGCTTCTGATAATAACAGACAGAAGCCTCACCGAGTTTTTGAAGCAAGGATTCTTGTCAACAGCTGTTGGTTGAACTTCATTAGAGCATACCGTATATTGGCAAGGAGCGCTTAATTTTCAGACGAATCTCTGCAGACCACCGTTTATTTTCGTGGAGTTGCTGTTGGGAACTAACCGTTTATTGTCGTGGACACTCTCTTCTTCAAGGGGTGCCACAGAACGAGCCTTGCTCACCAAATTATCTTCTGGTTTTGCATTGCCAGAGTTGCGGCATTAGGCTATTTGTTCATAATTAAAGGAAACTTTTATTTCTTGGAACTCCACAGTACAACAGACATATATTTCGATACATAAACATATTATTAATTTGGAGTTCAAAACTTCTTCAAGTCTGAGTTTTCACTTTCTTTAGGAAGAACCCGGGACCATCGACTAGCTTACCTCAGCATAGTCTAAAAAAAAGCATCACAGCACTTCTTCCATTTAAATTATTTCTGAAACGTTTCATTTTTCTGGAATTTAAAATCAAGACTCTGATGTACTTCTCAGTAATCTGGAAGAGTTTTTGAACACACTCGTCTGCAGGTGCTTCAGGAATTAATGAAAAAAAAAAAAAAAACATTCCGAAAATCGCAAAAAAGGAATTTTAAACATTCGTAGTCAGGAGTTCTAGAGGGTCTCAAAAACCCTCCAATACTAGGAATTTTCTAGAGTCAAAAAAATGTGTAGTTCTACATATTAACATACAAAACTTTTATTAGGGACCTATACCTGGTATCTGAAGGACAGCTTTACATGCATTTCCTTTTAAATGAAGCATCATAAAAGTGACCTATAAATACCGCAGAAGCATTTAAAGATCTAAAAAAAACCACTACCTGTGTCCTGCATGCAAATACCCTTGCCAACAAGAATATCCTTCCCTAACTAAATTACAAACTATTTTATTCTAAACAAACTTCCGTGCATTTTCCAGTTAATATATATATATTTCCAAAACCACATTCTCTAAAATTTAATCTGCCAAAAAAACATGATGATGTTGTCCACGGTGCCGGTGCCAGTGCCGGTGGTCGTCGTCCTTTCTTCCTTTTCATTTGCAAATTATTTAAATTTCCCTAATGATAACCAGTAATGGAAATATTAAGCTACCTACACACTGGCTCATTACTGAAAAACAAATCCCTTGGGAGGTTTGACTTTAAACTAATTCCGTTTCCTTTTTGTTGTATTTTTTTTTTTTTTTACATAACAAACCTATGAACGATATAATTAAGTCCAACTCAGCCCTCTCCCCCCCCCCTTTCCAAAACTTTAGCACAAAAACTTAAAAATTAAAAAAAAAAAAAAAAATAGAATACCAAAAACTTTTGAATACATTATAGATGCGCACCATCTCTCGCTCCTAATGTTGATGGTTGGTCTCTCTGGTCAGGTCATAAGGGTTAGTTAGATTATACCTGGAATGCTGCTGCTGCTGTTGCCTGCGAGCCAAAAATTTGCCCGCTCTATGATCCGCAAACCATAAAATTTAGAAATAGATAAACTTTTCTTCCTGGAAGCTGTAGCGGAAGTAGCGCAAGGAGAAAAAGCATCAGCATCAGAGAATAGAGCTAGCACACTGCTTGGTATTATGGCACAAACAAAGATCCAAAGCAATCCTCACAACAATTTATTCTGGGCATACCTTTACATAAATTAAAATGAAAATGAATTCGTCCTCCTGGCAACTGGAAACTGGCAATAGCAACCAACGACGACGATGGTGCTGGATCTGGATCTATATATGTGATATTTTGGGCTATGATGGCATCTCCAGTCGCTGTGCGGTCCGTCGCCAAAATGCAATACCTCCTCTGACTCTGCCTCTGCCTCTGACCTCTGAGATATGAATCTCAGTATCTTCATGATTAGGATGTATAAATGTAAACAATCCAGTTAGTGTGAAAGGATAATATAATCATTTTATCCTGTATATTGTGTGCGTCTGAATGTCATTGTCCTGATGATGAAGAAATATGATCCTGCTTCCGTGTGGAATATACCTATAGGTATCATCAGTGTCATTTGCTTTTAATTGTTTGGCCAAACATCTGTTTACTATATAGGAACAAGAAGAATCTACAATGGTGCACAGATGCAAGGATACCCGGTTCGCTCTCTTCCTTGGAAAAAGTTAATCCTTCATTTCTCCCAAAATCGATTCGCATCTCTCTCTGGGAGTTGTAGAGTAGATAGATGAGTTTTAACTATTTGCATTGCAAGAATAGTTTTGGTCGTCCTTGTTTAGAAGTTGAAATCATACTCAGCAAACAAAAAGGAGGGATCAACAGGACAACAATTTTCTCTTGAAATCTTCATTAAAAAGCATTGTTGTCCTTGTCGTCATCGTCATTTTGCTTTCTTTCGCTCACTGCGTATCATACTAAGTCGCATTGATTATGCCCTACGGATGAGGTGACAAGTCAAGTGGATAATTATCCATTGTCCTGTGAGTTTATGAATGAGGAATGTTTGTGTATTTACGAGGACGACGACGATGACTACTGGAGCTCGTCGTGGACTTAACACAACACAACGAGTATAAATCTCGAGTGTCAATTAAAAATGTTCAAAATGCATTAAGCAACTTTATCGTGTCACAGTCGTCGTTTCGTTTTGTTTTGTGTCGTGTAGTTGTTTTTTTGAGTTCTTCATTTTGTTGATTTCGTGTAGTTTAAGGATTATAGCGGTATTAAATGTATATCTACGATAATTAGACAACCGAAGGAGCTATACGAAACTTTTATTTTGTGATATCAATTTTTGAAAACAAAGTTTAAAATAGTTTAAGACTTGGGGATTTTTTTTTTTGTGATTTTCGTCCTTTTTTCAAGAAGGATCTTTAAATAATGACAAGGAATTCAAATTAGAGTGAGTTTTGCAAGATTTTGTTAATTATATTTGCTCAGAAAAATATCTTACTGAAGCTTGAAGCAAAAAGAGAAAGCAAGGCTTTTGATTTGTCTCTTCAAAAAAGTTTGCGAAAGTTGGTGGCAAAGGATTCGAAATTTTTGGAAAGTTTTTTTTTCAGCCATTAATGAATTAAAGAACATCTCAAATTTTCTTTTGTGATTGTGGAAACGTTTCATAAATCTAGTTGAAATTTCAACAGACTCCAAACTTGCGAAATTCTTTAAGCAAAAATTTGGTCCTTCAGCACAGTTCTCTTAAAATCCTACAAAATTTCCAAGGCTTTCTTCATCCTTGCAGAGATGTTAATTTGTTTTCTTGACTGCGATGTTAATCCACGTAGTATCTATAAGCATGTTGTACGTTCTGAACATTCTTTGAAATTAACATAACAAATTATGGTGTCCCGCAGGGCTCTGTATTGTCTCCTTGTCTTTTTTCACAATTCTTATCAACTTGATTTCATCGCTGACGTCACGCACATCTTCATAGGCTCCTGTTTTTCAATGTGAAAATGCATACCAGCGTATTATAAGCCCATTGAACTCAAGTCTGGACGGTTTCGTTCAAAGGAAATAACCATAAGAGAAGATTTCCGTTAATGATGTTTCAGTCTGACTTGCATTTAATTAATCTTGTTTAGCTTTGTCACTAAACATTTAAATGGGTAAAATAAAATATGGATTCCACCCACCGAGGCCGACACAATTTAACCGCATTATTGAAAAATTTATGATCTTTGTTGTTTTTCGAACGAGTTCGACTGAATTAAAAAAAAATAGATGGTGTTGGGGGAGTAAAATCCAGCTGTTCGTTGAAAAAATAAACAGTGCTGCCGTCTGCGTACTTAAAAAAAAATCAAGTGTTATCTTCGTGAGTTACCCAAATTGGTGAAAAAAAGCTGCCTTTACAGCTTCTTCACTGCACACCACCTGAAGTTCAAGTGTGTGCAACCATTAGATCTTTAAATCTACTTCTTAGACGAATTTATTACCGTAAGAAGAAAATTCGTTACTTTTTTATGACAGTATTAACTATTCGTTGGTTTACTTGCATCTGCTTAGGAAAAACTAAGTAACCAACACCTCAACATTCAAGAATAAGAAATACAAAAAAAAAAAAAAAATTAGCTCAAACCACAAGGAAATCCTATCACTTTTCTGACATACCACCACCGGTTACTGTTACACCTTTCTTACCTTTCCCACAATAACTTTCTTCGATACAAATCGATATATTAACTCAACCGGACCGCAGCCATTTTTCAATTTACTATGTGGTTGTACCCATTTTCTTTCGTCTTTAATTCCGCTCCCATAAGCACACTTCTAAGTCTTTAATTTCACTCCAGGGTTGCATTGCAACAATTTGAGTGCAACTTTTCAAATTCCCTTGCCTGCCCTTGCAAAAAAAAAAAAAAAAAAAAAAAAAACCTGATAGTGGATACTACTTCCACTAACAAGGTGATTAAGCTATTAGAAAGGTGGCATGGCGGCAATAAGGTTTGTCACAGGGTGCGGTGGTGGTGATAGTGGTTGTTGTGGTGTTGGTGTTGGCGATGGCGATGATGATGAGGTGAGGAGAGTTAAAATTTTGTGCATTTAAATTATTTTAGTCAGGTTCAAAAAAGGGTTATGTCATTACACAGCCAGCACCACCTGGTCAGGTCCCACACTAAGTAAGCCACAAAATTGTCATCCGTCAACAGAAAGTTTGGTTAATTTTCCAGGGTTCAAAGGGGAAGAGCATTGAAAAATGAATCATTACATCTGACCAGGCTGGTGCGCCGCGCCGGCTGCTGCTGGGCGGTGGCAAAGAATGATAATTGAACTCCTGTTTGATGGGTAAACCTTGTGCAGCAGTTCATCACACTGCAACCCTTTTGTCAACACCCCACTTAGTATGATGGTGATAGACAACGTATATTGTTTATCCTTTCACTTGCCCCTTTGCGACGACGACGGCGGAAATGTTATTAGTCGTTAGTTGAAAAACTCTCATCCTTAAGTGAAGTATCAGCATCATGAACTCCCTCCTCTGCTTCGTCCTTTTAGCGACTTTTATTCAATTCTTTTCTTCGTCATTCGTTTTTTTTTTTTTTTTTTCAAAAACACAAACTAAATAGAATGGCCAACAGCAATTCCTTAATTAAGGGACTCCCACCACAATCCACTCTGCCTGACCCTTTAGATCCCTACCCTACACATAAATACATAGGTATACAAAAAGTCAGGACAGGATGCAAGAGATCCACTTTGCTCATCCCTTCCATAAAGTGGATCAGCAAATCTAACTTAATGAGATCTTTAATTTTAACGGTCTTTCCCGTTTCGTTCATTTAATCCCTTCTTCTTCCTCTCTGTATAGAGTGCTCTTTTTTCGTGTTTTTCGTCAGCAAAAGCAGCAACCCATACTTCTTCTTCCCCCTTCCCACCCTACTCCTCGTCCATTCTTTACTTTGTAGTAACATAAGAGCAAAAGTGAATGATATAAATTTTCGCGAAATTACAAGGGATCCAGGATTCTGTGAGAGGAAAGGTATAAAGAAGTTACACGGTCAAGGCAAAAAGGGTGGCAATGGCAACAAACAACAGAGAAAAAAAAATTGACAAAAAAAAAAATAATGTATCACTCTTTTGGGGGCGATTCCATTAGTCTGGTAGCACTTTGGTGTAATAAATTTAAAAATTAAGTCCACGATGAATGTTAGCGATACTTAAGGTGTAGAAATGTGTTGTTGAGCAAGTGAATAAGGGTAGAGCGGCACGGCGCAGCGCGGCGGCTGTGGTTGCAAATTGCGACGGATGGCGGTAAAAGAAGAGAAAAATGGCAGGTTAACAAATAGTTCACACAGAGCATAATGTTATAGTCCTTCCTCACAACCTCACCCCTCATGCAAAAAAAACCGCAAAATTAAAAAAACACAAGCAAACCTGATGGAAAGATGTAGGTAATAACGGAAACAAGGGGTTGATATTTTTATTGTTATAAAGGTCACGCGAACATAAATTTTTAAGAAACCCCCTGTTATTCACTTCTGGTACATTAATTTAACAGGTCTTGCTTTAAGTGAGTGTGTGAAAGTGTAGGGGAAGGAGGCTTATCAGTGTTTTATTGGCATGCAATCATATATCATGGACAGCTAGATTGATGGCAAACAATTTCTGAAAATCTCACAGTTTGGAGAGCGGTATCAAGGATTTTTGTATTATTTGCACGCAATCAAATAGGGTGAGAAAAATACCCCTAATTTTTTTTTTAGTACTTTTCACTGCGATTTAAAAATGTTTTCTTTGGCGAAGTTTTTAAAGAAACTTTCTAGAGGTCGTAATTTTTGAGCTAGAAAGCTGAAATTTGGTATTTATAGAACCTTTGGTTCAAGAGTAAGGTTATGTTCTTGAACCTTGAAATCCACCCACAAACACGCCCACAATCACCATTTTTGTTCATCAACCTCTATTTGGCAAAAATAAATTAGGTTTCTTGTACAGTTATGACCAAAGCACAACGGTACACACAAGGTATAGGTAAATCTTCTCTTAATTAAATAAAAATATTTCAGTTTGGGTGTGGCTAACACCCACCCACTATTTTTTATAAAATAACGGTGCTTATAGTCGAGCAAAAAAAATTAAATTTTGTGGGTATTAGTTGTTCGCAAACATCTTATGTACGAAAACAAAAAAAAATTAAGTTTGGGTGTGGTTGACGCCCACTTTTCATAAGAAACTATAAAAAACTTATTTTTGCAAATGAACGGTGCTTATTAAAATTCCACAAGCCCCAATTTGTGCTTCTCTAAGTCAAAACTAAGAAGCTTGTGAGTGAAGAGATTTTTGAAATTCGGGCGTGGCTTACGCCCACTTTTCGTGAAAGAACAAAAAACATAGTTTCGAGGTTCCAATGTAAAATTTTAACAGTTTTTTTTGTTCGTTATATGAAAAATTTATTTATAAATTTTTGTGTGTGTAAATTTTTTCAATACACCCACTTTTAAGGGCGTGATTTTTATAAAATACTGTTATTCGGGTAAGATCGTCAAAAATCTACTCAATTCAGCTGTAGTTTTACACATGTGCCCAAAAATTTGACTAACGATCAAAGCGCAGTCAGTGCTTTAAATTTTGCTTTACAATTTTTTAAAACACGCCCAATTTAAGGGGCGTTTCCGTTAAAAGTCTTAATATGTGTTAATGTTTTGATGTTTTCTAATTATCGGCCGCAGTTTTCAAGTAAGAAGATAAACATTTCGGTTTGTATTCCTTGGTTACGTAGCAGTGTGGTTCAAAATTTTTAAATACAACATAATCGCTATTTCCATTCAAAATATAAATTTTAAAAATTCAAGTTATGTCTTGTTTTGTTCAAATCGAGGTGCAAGTTTAAAATTGAATGTCACTTACTTCATAGTTATTGCCTTGGCAGTAAAAAGATTACAAATTGGGCGTGGCAGACGCCTTTTTTTATTGCGCTAGCACTTGATGAACATCGGACACACAAAATTAATGTTATTGCATTTATTCCTGTCTGCCAAAGAATAATTGTGGTTCTGGAACGTGGACAGTCACTGGCTGCGAAGGGTGGGGGGGGGGGGGGTGCGAACGCATACACATGGACAAAAATAGGGAATAGGGTATAGTGTTCATTGCAAACGTAGGTACAGTAGCTCTCGCTTAAGTTTTTACCATTAAAATAAGATTACCTGCTTGATTAAAATCAAGCTATCTGAATAAAACCCAGAAACAAAAACAAAGACCATAATAATTGAGTATTAATTGATCGCTAATTAAATACGCTAATTAAAAAGCTGCAAATTTATTAACGAAAAAGCACTTCTTTTTTCATCTTATAAAAATATCAAAGTGTAGTTTTTAGAATCCTGCAGCGACAAAAATACATAATAAGGACTTAATTAAACAGTAATTAACTGCAGCAAATAGTAATTTTCAACCAAGCAAAAGTCTTTTAACAGTTCACGCCAACATTAAGAATCAGAAAAATTATAAGTCAGAAATAATTATCTTTATGCAAGAGTTTCAGAAGAAGATTTGTAGATTTTAAGTAAACAGCAACTCACTGAACTAAAAGCCTAAAAAATTCTAGAATTA
Source organism: Platycheirus albimanus (assembly GCA_916050605.2). Lineage (NCBI taxonomy): Eukaryota > Metazoa > Arthropoda > Insecta > Diptera > Syrphidae > Platycheirus > Platycheirus albimanus. The sequence goes on along the minus strand of OU696698.1, from coordinate 12,578,242 downwards.
GTGAGTATAGATAGTTTTGCCTTGACCTTTAGCATCAAGTACCGTATCTTATTCTCCAATTAAAAAATTACTAAACCTTTTTGAAGTATAGGTAGGTACCGGAAACATAAATTTGAAAAAAGAACCTCTACTTGAGTGCAGCTTAAAATCAGTCAAACTTTTTCCAACAAAAACTCATCACACACATACAAATAAAAACTTCAACGTCTTCGCTAATAACTTTGAAAAAACTTTTTTTTTCATATTCTTTGAAATAAAAGACAAACATACATTTCTTTGTTTGTATTCCTCGGTTTCATTTTTGAGTCATATCAAAGGCCGATCAATTCCACTAGACAGGGTTTCTAACTTAGTCTGCAATTTGGGTTATTTTTTTTTATTACCTACTATGCATAACTCAAAAAGTACATTCGTGCGTTGAAAATATTCCGCCACACATTGCTCGTTAAACTTTCGTCGCGTCGTGTTGTCGTCGCGATAATAATGATGGAGTGAATACATCCCCATCAATGTCTTCCATAGAGAAGACAAAAAAAAAAAAGGATAAGTTCCTAAAGAAGTTGAATTTGAAAAACTCTTCAAAACCACGATAAAATTCACTCCGAAAAAATCCCTTCCTCAACAAAAAAAATAAAAATAAAATAAAAAGAAAATTCGACTCTTTGCCAACCGCATTTATGTATGAATAAAAAAAAAGTCGTCATGCTTCGATGAACAAATTTGAAGTATGCAATGCACAATGTTCCCATTCCCTGCTGTTCTAAGGACTCACTCACTCCCTCAATGTATATCTATAGATACCTATGGAAGAACCACAGATATATCAAAGAGATCTATGTGTGTGTAATGTATAAATCTACAAAATCCAAAAGACAGTGAAAAATATCCAATTTAAAGATAAGTGCAGTTCAAAAAGGACCTTTTTTTTTGGTTGAAGGTTAGAAATGGTTAAATAAAAAAAAAATAAAAAGAAAGAATCAGAAATAACCAAAACCATTAATCACAGAAGTTTCTTCTTTTCTTTTTTATTTTTCTTCGAAGAAGAACCCTTGGAATTTAGGAGCTCTTAGCGAGAGATCTTCTCTATACTTGGGTGTTCGGTGCATGACATTTATCTGCATAAAACTCATCGAGAGGACTATAAAAACCTCATCTCCTCTCCATATACTCACTTCCTCATGATATTTTTTTAAGGAGTTTCCAGCTGGATTTTTTTTCTTTTTTTTTTGTTGAGAAGCGTTAAAAAGATATGTCAAATGGATCATCCTTCAAGTATCATCAGTGTATCACCTAGAAATGGTTTTCATAATTTCAGAGTGCAGTTGGGAGAAGACGACGGACGCCTTAATGGACATTTTATGTTTCAGTCATTTCGGAGACTTATTCCATTGACTTTACGCTTCTTTTTTTATTTTTTTTACTTCTAACCCACACACACATCTAAAATAAAAAAAAGGGAATTCAAAAATGCACTAGTAGAAAGAATAGTGAGCGAAAGGATGATTTCAATCCTTCTTTTTATAGCCTTCTGGCGCCACTCGCACTCAAAGCCTCCAGACTTTTTAACTCCATCAACCATCACCATCATCATGCCATGCCATTGCCATGCCATCCAATCGTCAAAATCCATTTGAAATGTGATCCCTGCGAAACGACGGTTCTGTGTGCTCCTTTTTCTTCTTAAATTCAGTTCAGTTCGGTTTTTCGTTCGATGTGCGGCGGTATATGAACTTAAATGTCTGTACTTTTAACCGAGTCAAGGATATTCAGATTTTCTGTTTCCGATAAAATTCCACACACACACAAACACATATGAAACAGTAAGCTAGTGTGAGAAAGGAGTAGATATCAGACGAAGAACGAAGAACCCAAAGAATGCTAGAAGGCACTTAAGAGAGTGACTTATGGTATGTTACTGGTATAATATGGAGGAACTGGTAGAACAACTGTAAAGAGTAGAAAACTTGAGCAATTAGCGAGGATGAAAGAAAATTAAGATTATTTCTTTTCTTTTTTTTTCTTGCCTTCTTCATCGTTTTCGTCGTCTTCATCGCTCTTCTCAATTTTCGAAATAAAGTTATTCCACCAAGACGCTGCAATGGAGAAGAGAAAAGAACAGAACAACTTCACGGAAGCCGAAGTCGAAGCCCAAGTCGAAGTTGAAGTCTACCGTCGAAGTTATCATCGTCATTGTCGATTATCCTTGAAGTTAATCGAAGCAAAAGTTTTGAGCAAAACTTTTCACTCCCTGGCCCCATTTGTCATTGTTCTTCTAAAGTAGGTGAGGTATTGGTGTGTTTTTTTTGTTTGCCTTTTCTTCTACTTCTTGCAAATTTTTGTTTGCATGTCCTTATTGAACCAGTAATACCAGCTAACTTGTATGTATGAATGTATGTGCTGCTATATTATTTGAACTTTGAATATGATGTGTATTTTGGAATAATTGTCATTGAAAGAAATGACTTGGGAAATGAGGGCCGGGATGATGCCGTATGGAAGAGAGGATCTCTTAGATACAGGTGTGGGAAATTGTAAAATTAGATGTCATTAGAGGAAAATGTGTTGAACTGACTTAAGTTTCAGGACAACAACGGAAGTGAGATATTAGCGAAAACAAAGATCCATTAATCTTGTTGGTTGAAATATGTTTTTGCCAAGTGGATAAGTTAATATCCAGGCGGCTTGTTGACGACTTTTTATGGGCGAGATGAACATTTTAGTGAAACATTATAGGTGGTAATTTTTGAAGTGAAACTTCTTTAGGCGCATGGGGTTGAAATTTTTACTGATGCAGCGGAAATAAGCGTGACTTCCGTCCTCGAAAATGGAGAGAGCGATTGACAGAGAGTGAGAAAGGGCAAACGTAGCATGAAGCACTTAGCCATGGAGTGAGAGTAGGGAGCAAGCGAGTGAGAAAGATCGAGAGAGAGAGAGAGAGAGAGAGAGAGAGAGAGAGAGAGCGAGAAAGAGAGTGAGAAAGAGAAAGAGAGAGAGAGAGAGAGAGAGAGAGAGAGAGAGAGAGATCTAACGTCGCATCACGCACAGTGCCATGGGGAGAGAGAGCTGTAAGTTAGGTTAGGTTTGTTTTATAATACCACAAACTGGCATATCAACTGTGGGGGTAGGTCGGCGGCTGATGGTTAAAAATAGAATGGTGGGTAGCTGGGACGGTATGCATTATGTGTGTCTTAGTAGACAAATGTGTTTCGCATATCCACTGTAGGCAGTCAGGGGGGTTAACTATACCCTCTTAAGTGTTTGAACGCTTAGCCAAGGCTACAAATATAGATCGCGATACTCCTTCTGTTCGGCAGATCCTTGGAGCGTAGAGGCCGCGGCACCTCTTCGTCTTTAGGGTCCCTGCCGGGCTTAGCATCGACGGTGTTTTGTAAGCTGGCTTCAATCCAATCATGAATGTGTTGAGATTGGAGTTTGGATTTTAAGAGGGATAGACGTGCCTATCCTCCGCCTCCACGCGGCAACCCGGGAACAATATGAATGGCAGGGAAATTGTTGTAACTGGAATAGGAGTGAGTATCTACAGCTATATTTCTTTTCCTTGAAGTATTGATTCCTTACTGGAAACGTATGCAAGGTAAAACTTGTATGCGGCTAAGAGAGGAAGGCTTGGTATGCGTATTTGGCTGTTTGCTTCTGCCTTGGCAGATGGTTGAGTGCGCATATCTAAGGCTGCCAGGCCTTGAGTATTGAAGGTGCTCATCTGGAAGTGACCTCACGGTTGCGAAGCTCCACCGGAAGCTTTATTCTGGTACCACGGGAGATAGTGCCCACCCAGGTGGCCGAGTCACCTGGGATACTATCTATGAGGTAGGCCCCCTTGTGGGAGTATCGTGGTGGTTGTGGTTTATTCCATAGCGGAAACATTTGGCATTGGGTAATATTGTCTACGGATGATATTATCGGATGCAAGAGGTGTTAGATAGACATCGCCCCTCACCAAGGAGTGTGGACATGCCTCAACATGTTCCATAAAATTGGTACTATGAGTCTACCTTGGGGTAGAACTTGATTTTACCTTGGGGTGGAACTTGATTCTGCCTTGGGGTAGATCTTAGGGCTCTGGTCTAAGCCTAATTGGACTCTGCATGCGAGTAAGCTCGCCGTGAAATTAAGACTTAATTGTCAGGTGTTCACGTAAAGCTTATTTTCATCTTGTAGGCAGTCAGGCGGTTGATGGTTTTAAATAAATTGGCGGGTAGCAGGGATGTGACTTGGTATGTGGTTAAATGAGCGCTGGAAGGTGATATGAAAAATGTGATGTGTATAATATTAAATGTGTTAGGCGGGTAAGCGGCCTTAGGAAGCTGCACTGGTCGGTTGATGCGGTGCAAAAAAAAAATTAGTTTGCCAAAGAAGTTTCACTTCTGACACGTGTACTTTGTACGCACGCACTTTCCTTGTGTTATAGAATATTGGGAGTGGGACTGTCAAGTGAGGGACAGTCTTTCAGAAGGAACAAGGCGGTTCACTTCAGTGAAACACTAGGATGGGAGATTTCTGATGCAATATGGATTAAAAATAGAAGGAAGAAGAATAAAGAATTGCTCGAGCCCAGAAAACGATAAAGTAAAAGACCTTCAACCTTCAATGCCCCAGCAAACGAAAAATTATGGTGCGCACGATTAGCGGCCTATATTTGGACTGCCATTTTCGAAGCTGACATAAGCCTTCTAAGAGATGCGATATGATGAAAAGGGTTCGAGGAAAACACCGAAGTCCGGTTTCTGTTTCAGAAATGCACGGAACAAAAGGAGCATTCAGACGAAGATTAAGACAGAATGTCAGCGAGGTCAGGGCAACAGTAAGTGAGCTTCCGTGAAAGCTTGCAGAAGATCCCGAGACATTCGAATTCTCAAGCTGCAGGCGATCTCGGGGCGTTTCGGAAGCTTCAACTTGACGAATCACGCTTCAGGACTTGTGCCAGTACAAGATTGAACTGGCTCACATGGGTCTCAAAGTTAATGACAATAGAGAACTCTGTTTGTTCGCTGACATAAAATATTGGAGCGTTTGGAAAGGGCAGTCCAATTTAGTAGAACAAATAATTTTTGTCAGAACAAAAAAATGGAAGAAGCAGTATAAAATTAGAGCTAAGAATAGCGTAAGACATTAGAACTTGCAACCAAATGGATTATCACGAGGGGAAGCAGACAGAACTCCTGATGCAATTATATAATACTGACTTTCCGCAAAGATCAAAGTTGGAATCTGAAAGAGCAGTGGCAGTGATCCCCACAAGCTGAAAGAGTTGCTGAACTTCTCATAACATGTGGTCAGATAAAAAAAAGGCAAAACGTAAAAAGGCCAAAAAAAAAAATATGGGACTAGAGGACTGATACCAGAAAGTCTCATCAGCTTTTCATTGGTAGAAGACCGGCCTGACAATCTAATCAATGTACTACGCAGTGGACACTTTTTTGGTGTTGAATATATGGAGAGGGAGCTTGTATTGTAACAATAAAGTCTGTCTAATTGTTTTAATTGGCAACATAAAGTTTAAGCCTTGCCAAGAATCACCAGATTCGTGTAAATTTCAGATTTCTAAGAGTGTCTCTTTATCTTGGGATTACCTCGATAAAGAAAACACCACTTTCTAACACTAACAAAATAAAATGAATAGACTTATTCTCTAAAACTTAGCCTAGAATTTTCCAAAGGACACAATTTGGAACGAAAAATTAACCCTAGGTGCTTCTCGCATCATTATGCAGAAACATTCTTTCTCTAAGGATAATTTTCAACGTTTTAAATTGTCCTGAATCGAGAACCTTCAACTGAAATACAGAAAGAAGGAACTATTTTTTCTAGAACAAGGAATCACGCTCCAAAAAATTACGGACTATTCACCAAACTTCAAAACTTTAATTTGAATAAACTGAACGCTTCAAACAATCGATTGATTTTTCGAACTATTAAAACACAGGCAGAATAAATAAAGCAATTCAAATTAAATCCAATTTTATTCAAATGCAACACATCCTTATCTAGTTTTACACCAAAAAAACATATACTCACATAATTGCCTTCATCTGTTAGAAATTAACTGCCACACTTAACTCCAATACTATCCTGCTTCGATTGCTATCACTATAATGATCCCAATTATACTTAACAACATTTTGTAAATACCTCTTTTACCCGAACCATTAGCTCAGAGTCATATAAAAATCCACTTTAATATGTGGAATAGATTAGACTAGGACTTTTAGTTGAAGGAGAACAAAAAAAAAAAAAAGCAATCCCAAAGGCACACACAATTGGAAATACAATCAACTAACCGACATTCAGACAAGTTGAACGTCGTAAATGCTGACAGCCAGTCTGGTGTCACTCAACCCCACATCTTTTTTTTTTTTTTTAAGAGGCAAGAATAATGAGAAATACTTTCGTTTCGTTTATAAATTTTTTTATTTTTTGTAACCCTCTTCCTTCATTTCTATAGTTCTACAACACACCTTCGAAAAAAAAGCAAAATGTGATTTTATATTGCCCAGTATGTTCCCTTTGTTCACATATGTGTATAGGTATGGGTTGAAATAGTAATCAAGAATCAAAACATCACCCCCATACTGATAGGATACAACAGCTTAAAAAAAAAAAAAAAGATAACGATAGAGTCAAGAGAAAGAAAAATAGTGCGAAGGTCCTTGCATAGAAAAAAAAAAACAGAGGCCAATTGCCCGAAACGAGGAGCGAACAAAAGTTAAACCATTATCCTTAGTTCGTTTTATATATTTTTTTTCTTACAACGATGATGGCAAGGACATTTTTCGATCAAATCACGTTTAAAAGTCGACATTTACCGAGTTTAGAAGTTCATTACATCCTTTTTTTATGAGGCCGTTCTATAGGGTGATTGTAACAGGGGATGTTAGTGATACGCACAGAGCATGTGAAGAGGATAATGTTTAATACAAACCAAGGACCTATTGAGAGGTTATTTTGATCAAAATCAGAGATGTGGATTTGTTGGAGATAAGCGCTCGAAGAGTTTTTAAATTTAACCAAGTATTGGAAATTTATGCAGAAATTCTATTAGAAAGTTGTGTTTCCATTTCCCATTGATAGGGGGCTGTCTGATCAAATTTTTAACTTATTAAAGGCTGAATAAGGATCATTCTTGTTCCAAAGTAAGGGAAGAATGTTGTTTTTTTTTTCAATGGAATAGGTGGGAAACCAGTATTTCGAAAGAAGCCATTAACATTCATCTAAAGACAGTTTTCGGGAGTTTATTAATTAATTTTACAGGCTAAAGAAGACGAGGGTGATTGTAACTCGGGATGTTAGTGATACCCACAAAGTATGTGAAGAGGATAATGCTTAATACAAACCAAGGACCTATTGAGAGGTTATTTTGATCAAAATCAGAGATGTGGATTTGTTGGAGATAAGCGCACGAAGGGTTTTCAAATTTAACCAAGTATTGAAAAATTATGCCGAAATTTTATTAGAAAGTTGTGATTCCATTTCTCATTGATAGGGGGCCGTGTGATCAAACTTTAAACCTATTAAAGGCTGAATAAGGATCATTCTTGTATCGAAGTAAGAGAAGAATGTTGTTTTTCAATTGAAAGGTGGAAAGCCAGTATTTCGAAAAGAGCCATTTACATTCATCGTAAGACAGTTTTCGAGAGTTTAATCATTTATTTTACAGGCTAAAGTAGACGAGTCCTCTTTTTTTTAAATTCACATTCAATTTAATTGTTTGTGGCTTGTTTTGAAGAACTGAAACTCTTGTTTTCTGCAACAATCTGTACAAGAACTGGTCGAAAGGCTTACCGCAGAATAAGTTCAGTATCATGTTCCCATCAAGCAATCCCTAAAAAAAGTGGAAGAAATGCTAAGAAACCTTTTCCGGGGATGTTTTGAAAAGAGGAAATAAAATCGAGTATCAATTAAGAACAGTTCCGCAAAGTCTCGTTGATAATTGAAGTGTTTGAAAAATCATATGAAAATCTTGGTAGCAGTTTTTGTCTCCAAAGCACAACCTTTTGAGTTATGAATCGAAGGGTTTGATAGCTTTCTCCGAAGTAGGCAGGGATTATTTGTTCCCAATGCAATAGTTGAACACTAATCTGTCAGAGCTCGAGGCTACATCACTCAAAGAGAAGAATAAATTCTGGGACGAAGCTCATATTCCATACACTAAATCTGGAGGGTAACAAATCGGAACAATTGGATCTAGAACAAGGACCATCATAAAGATATTCCAATAGCTCGGTTTTTGTTAATGTTGTTTTCTTGGAAATAATGTGAATTGTAAAAGATGAAGTGCAAAATATAATTGAGTGTGAAACAGGCAGTATGAATCATCAATCAACCTCTAAGGACTTGTTGCGGCACGGAGCTTCAACTCTTAATTAGTCACAATCGGATAATCAGACCTTTCAAAAGGCAATTGCTCAACAACAAGCGACGCTTATATAACTTTCCAGGAACTATTTAGCTGTTTTCAACTAAAAGCACTATCTGTGAAGTCTTTTAAAAATGGTCGGCGTTTGGAAATTTAAATTGTACAAATTTTGGAAATCTCGATTTGGAATATTTTCATTGAATAGAACGAACACTTGTTGTAAACGTGCAAGTGGCAAACGATTTCTTCCTGGAAATGCATTCAAGGATTCAAGTGTGACTCGCACAACATTTCTATCGAAATCCATCGAAGTCTCTGGCAAACAATTCCATGGAAAAAAAATAAGGGTACTCGTAGTTGGCCAAGAGAATAGGAGTTGCATGGTAGTTAAAACCAATTTTGAAAATGTTAATTTTCCAACATGCAATTCCGGCTGTCAGAACCAACAAAAAGACTGCACACTATACACTCAAGTGAAAGCTTTCTGTGTGTTTTTTTGTTTTTTCCGGTTCTGTTATCGGTTCAATTTTATTTCTTCCGACGAAATTCACTCACTCTTCACTCTTCATTGATCCTTTTGTTCGTTTCATTCGAACGCACTTGAAACAATCAAGCAACACCAACAAATAAAAGAACAAAACAAAAAAAAATATATAGTCACTATCAATAAAGCATGTCCTTTCGAAAAACGACTCAACGACAATTGATCCGGATAAATGTGATTTTCTCCATCGCATCGCCCCCAAAAAACAACAACAATAACAACAACCCACCATCCAACCAACAAAAGTCCTTCCAAGAAGTATAAAGAAATTCTTTATCCCGAAATAGTTAACCTTTGCGTGATGTGTGTCCTGCTGTAACATTGATATATGTTGGTATAGGAGCTAGGAGTATGTTCCCAATCTCTCTTTCTCTGATGGGAGGACATTATGGAATGTGTCAATTTTTCTTCTGTTCAAGTATGTGTGTTTCTGGAGTGTGACTGTGTGTGTGTGTGGCAATTTCAGGGAATAAAAAGAAATTCTTTTAAAAATACTTTCTTGGACATAAGTCCCGAGTAATTATTTTGTTTTAAACATTAGTAAAGTAGAAAAAGAAGGGGAAGAAGAGGAAGAAAAAAAGTTTAAACAGGATAAAAGTGTTTCTGTTTGAAATCCTCTTTGGAATTTTGATTAAATTTTCTTCAATGGGAAAGTTCTTTTTTTTTTTAAATTAAAGAAAAATTCAAAATGAAAAGAAAAACTGAACGAAATGGAAGAACTTATCTTGGCATTAGCACTTGACTTGGAAATACTTAACCTATGAAGTGCTTAATACACTGACTAGACTAATACCGCATGCAACGTGCCGGAAAACCAGAGGAAACCTCGCGACGATGTGTTGTAAAATATTATAGGGGATGATAGAAATTGTCGCTAAGTGGAAGGAAGACTATATAATCCCACTGAGTGAAATTTAATACATACATATATAAATATATTTTTTCTCTCTCTCTCACTCACTAACTCATCCTTTTAGTCGTCTTCATTTGCTGACAAGTGGCTTCCTTCGGTGTAGTGTAGTTTTGTAGAAAAGAAGAGAACTTATGCCAAAGCATTTATGCAACCGCAACAAGCCGCAGGAAGATGAAAAAAAAAAAATTCACCGTGCAACCCACGACTGATGCCGTGAAAAGTGGTATGTGCACCGTGCAATGCATATATATATATTTAAAATATTCTATATATGGATGAGTGAGCCTGGAAACGGAGGGATGTAAGTATATCTGAGAGTGGATGACGCTGACGATATGGCGGCGGGCGGGAGGATAATTTTAATATTACAAAATTCCTTTTAATTACGAAGTACACTCTTAAGTGTTGCAGCGCTAGCTGCGATGAGGAGAATATGAGAGCGTGGAACGAAAAAAAAATATTAAATAACGTGAGATTATAATTTTATTAAGTGTGGCAATAAAGGGGGGTTTGTTTTGTTTCGGTCTTCGTCGTCGACGACATCTCCATCGTGCTTGGAGTTGGAATCTTGGCTTTTATAGAATCAGCTTGCATTTAATGACAAAGGTTGGCGGTCGCGGTTGGTTATTCCCATCAGTTCTTTTCCTATATATAGGCACTTCTGGATATTTTAAGGATAATAATGAAAATTATGTGTCGTAGAACATGGAGTTTGTTTTTATAGCACTCAAGGAAAGGACTTAGCATACCTATACATATCCTACCTCAATAATATAAAAAAAATTATTCCTTACTTCATGGAAGTTTTTTTTTTTTTTTTTTGTAGAGAAAACTAATGGTTTCCTGGATACCTGTGTCCCGTTGGCGTATACTTACAACAAAATGTTACGTAGTTTTTTTTAAATTCTGCAACAGGATTATGTGGGATAGTTGAGCTCTTACTGGGAAATGGTACTTGTAGATATAATTAAATTCTGAGGAAATGCAAATGGTTTGTCATCCGGCTATTAAAAGTATGTGGTCCAGATATTTTAAAAATTTAAATAAGAAGGACAGTTTTGATTGATAAAACTTTTTTTTAGGCGACAGCTTTGTTCGTGTATTATGGCATATGAAAAACGTTGATAAGGAAATGGTTTTTAGATTAGTTTAAACGATTCTTTACGACAACGACTAGGTACATTGAAACCTGCACGCTAACGTCAATTTTGGAAACTAACTCCTTGGAAAATTTCGGAGTTTTAATATGGTTCTTGGAGCTATAGTTGGAAAAAGCAAGGCTTAACTTGAACCGTCTTAAAAGTCAGCAAAATCTTTTCTTAATTCGAGGCTATGTTTCAGCTTCAAAAAAAAAAAAAAAAAAAAAAAAAATTAAACAAACTCTGACCAGAAGAAATTTTCTGTAACAGTGCAAAACCATTTTATTCCTCTTTTGGTCCGTTGTAGGGCCCAACATCCTCTAGAGTAATAGTAACGTATTCAAAATTGGTTATTCCCGATGAGCAGAAAGGTTTCAAAAGGTTTTGAAAGCAGTGGGAACAACAAAGAAGCAGATTCATAGTGGACTAAGTTTCAGGTATGTTACAATGTACCCCTAAAAAATGCTACAACTAACCCCTGCTGGAAAAAAAAAACTGAAAAAGAAATACAATATACACATAAACGCACATGTATCGCATTTACAGTAACACTTGATCAAAAAGACAAATGCATTTCTATAAAAATTATCCAGCACTTTGCCCCTTCTAAAAAAATAATAGCCTGCTCCTTTTTGGGATCACCAGCAGATTCTTCCGATGATGTCAGTCAGTCAAACTGTAGCAATGAGAGACCAACATTTGATACTTTCGGGCGAATTTTTTCATTTTAGCTGTTACACCCCTGTTACTTCGAGCCCCACCCCGTAAGAAAGTTTTTTTTTCTAAAACTTGGTAGATTTTTCTTACAAAGTACTTACGCATAAGATAATCAGTTATCAAAGTCATCAAATGTGTGCGAATTAAACTTACCTGAAAGAAGAAAGAAAAAAAAGAAATATTAGAAAGCAGTTAAGGGAATGATTATTTATTTACAAGCAAGTTTAAGTATTTTAAAATTTATATTAATTTTAAATTTAAAGACATGATTTTTTTTCGGAATATTACAGCAGCGCCTGGTCTTTCCCGTCTTTCTGGTTGAAGAAGAAATAAGGTAACTACAAAACTTTTCAAAAAACTGTGTAAGCCAAAACTTGGGTTGGCAGAACAGGAGGTCACCGGTCAAGGTACAACTAGTATACAGGAAATATGTTCCAGCGCATTTATTGGTTGCCTTCTACGCATCTATCAAAATTCTACAAAAGGGCGGTGAAACACATTGAACACTAAACTAACTCACAGCTCATGCAACTTACAACACATTAATAGAATAGTCACAGAGAGCCGCCATATTTGTTTCTTTATTTTGCGCAATATACTATGTATACTGTGATCACCGGTGGGGACCTGAAAGTGATGTGAAACGCATAATAAAGGCAAACATGGATTGGAAAGCAGAACGGATTGCGTTTCGAGTGAATATTCCAAAATTTCGTTCGTTATGGAAATGGGCTCCAAATAAGTTTTCTGATCAGAAAAAAAATTAGACGGGTTCTGGGGGCTAGCAAATTGAAGGCCGGAAACTGGGTGGTTGGAAGTTTGAACAACCGACGATGTGAGCTTGAAGAGCTATGATCAGACGAAGTAGTATCGACATTTTTTAACACTAAATAAGTTGGAAATTCCTCAATTTAGGGAAGCCTGAGAATGACTATAGCAACTTGTGGTGGCCATATTAGCCATGAAGGTTTGAAAAAATGGCTAGAATAATCTTTTTTTATTGTAACAAAAAACACTCCCTAACCTATGAGGAGAAGTTTCTGCGTCAGGATCTCAAAAAAAGGATTGACGCTGATTCGAGGACAAAATATCGTCTATCAAAATTTCAGCAGTCATATTTGAATGTGACATTTCTGGACACACAAGGTCTTGGGTATCGGACTACCTTCCATTCCATACTTTACTGCTTATCCGTAGAAGTCCTACAGTAAGATTTTCAAGCATAAACTCAGAAAAAAACATTGACAAGTTTCTCGGTTTTTGATTGACTCCAATCTTCGAACTTCTATTAAAAAAATGAATGATTAAAAATTTGAAAGTCCCGTGTCAGAATCGTCACGATTTTATTTGCTTGTCTATTTATTGAACGTCAAGTAGTCGGTAATGTCAAAATGGTCAAAATGCAACGAAGAAAATGGTTGAAATGCTTTAAAACGGTTTTCCACTTTATATTGATTTCATACCAGAAAGCGTAGTTATTTAATTCTAATCGAAGGAGTGAAGTTTTAAGATCTTTAATTTTCAAGTACCAGTAACGGTTCCACTCACTATCAAATTTTTTTTTTTTAATTTTACTTTAAAATAAACTCTGATGCAGTAACTTCCTAAACCTTTATTTTTTACATCAAGAATAAACTACTTCAAATCTCCCATCAAAACCCAACAAAATATTTTATAAATACAAAAATCACTTCAAACATTTTTCATCTCTGCCATTATTCAAAAAACTAAAAAAAAAAACAAACCAAAACAAAAATTTTACATCTAAATCAATCGATCGGATTTTTCCATAAACTCTCAACATTCCCAGAAAAATTTACAAAAACAAAAAAAAACACTTTCCAAATCTATAAAATTAAACGAAATTCAGCAAAATAAAAACACTATTTTGACCAGTAACAGATAGCAACAACACTTGAGTTAAAAAAAAAATCAACCAACACCAAACGCTGGAAAACAGTGTGGCTTCATTTTTGTTTTCCTTTGATCCTTTTTTTTTGTTTTGAATGATTTTTTCAACAAAACTTTTTCACCCGAGCACTTTTTCTCATTTTTGGGATCCCGAAAATAAAAGTTTTTTATAAATGTGTCCTTTTTTTCGGTGAAGAAGTTGGATGAGGAATGAGGTGGGCAAAAGGGCGGGGGAGTAGTGACATTTCTCTATTTCATCCACCACTCCCTGGGCACCAATACTAAATAAACAAATAAACGAATAGAAAATTGATGGCTCCCTTGGCGATTTGAACGGGGAAAAACAGGGAAGAAAAATGTCAAAAATACCCCGAACACAGGATGCAAAAAGGGTTCGCTTCATTTTGTTGTTGTTGTTGTTTTTGTAGTTGTGTGGAATAGGCACATGAAATGATTTTTGTAGCGTGCACTGTTGCTGATAATGATGATGATGATCATCATCATCTCGCAGTGATGACGATGATGCGATGGTTTAAAAAAATATTCGGGACAATAGCGAGGACTTGTCGGTCGTCCTTTTGAACTATTTTATGTTTTTGGCAGAGCGTAGGGGGTTGGGGGTGAATATTCGAAGCCAAATCGATAGGAAACGGTAAAGTTTTCAATGTACTGTTCTGTTCTGAATATTTCTTTCCCTTCCTATTCTTAATTTTTTTTTTATTGCATCATAATGAACGAGGAAAATATGGTTTTGTTTGTGTCCTTTTTTTTTGTTTTTTGAAGGAAGGGATGATGTTGTGTATTTGGAAGGGAGTGAGTGGGGGGGGGGGTCTGCTAACATATGAAAATCATATTAGTTTCAAATCCGGGGTTGATGGATGAGAATCATTAAAAATTTAAATAAAAATATTTTTAAAACTATTTGCAAAACAGGACGAATAGAGACGACGACGATCATTATTCACTCCTTTTTTCGCTGACTAGGTATCAGAGGAGGAAGGGGTTGATGAATGTTATGCAGAATTGAAATTGAATCGAAATTGCGGACAGGAATGCGCTTTGTTCGTGGGGTGACCTTTTTTTATTATTTTTTTTTTGGAAAAAAGTTGAACGATGCCATTCCAAGGATGAGATAAAAAAAAATCATTTAAAATAGAATAAAAGCTAACGTGACATGGATAGCATACCGAGAGATACACACACGGCACGGCACACAATTTAAATACAAAGGATTCAAATTATTATTTTTTATTTATATATCATTATTTTTCAATTTTTATAAGCTGGACGACGACGCGACCCGACGCGAACGCAACCGATGACGACGTATGTATGTTCAGTTCATGTTGTATACAGTGTGATGGTGAGGTGGTTAAAGGATTTTTATTTCTATGCGAAATCAACGACACGATGAGAGTGCATTTAATGTGACCAGAATGTTTATATTTTTTTTTTGCATTGTTTTATTGTTATCTGTGTTTCGAAATGTGAATGTTTTTGTTTTGTTGTTTGTTGTGCAACATAAAAAAAAAACCCACATTTCATTTGATTATATTTTCACATTTTTTTTGTTCATACATTTTATTTGCAGTTGACACAAACAGTATGTCCTGCCAGTTGTAGGTATATAGTTGGGAGAGGTGGGGTGGTGGTCTATAAAATGTCCTGCATGATGATGACGATGATAGTATACGAGGATATAGTGATAATTTAAAATGATTTGATTGTGGTTGTGATAATGTCATGGAACACTTAAAACTGGGACGCCATATTATTTTATAAAACAAACACAAAGTTTTCATAGTCTGTGTGTTCTGTTAGTGTCTATTTTTTTTTTTTTTTTTTTTCTTGTTTGAATTATTATTCAAATGAAAATTGCAGAAAACAAATTAAAACATTTTAATTAAATTGATAGTGGAACATGGAGTACCATTAATTAGTTGAATTTGATAAATTTATTTGATTTTTAGCAAAAAGTATAAAAAGCATATGTGTTGTTTGTTTATAGGTATGTCGTATGTGTGTGCGCTTGAGTGGAAAATGCATTAGCTTAAAGGATTAAAATTTATAAATGAGAAAATCTGACTGGTTGATAGGATGTAGATTAAACTAATCACCATTATTTCAATGAATGAGGATATACAGGAATTTTTTTTTTTTTTTTTGCTAAAATTTATAATTTATTTTTGTTTAAGCTATTTAATAGATTCTAGTGTGAATATAGTGGTGTGTGGATATGTTTGTTTAATTAAGAGTTGTGTGTGTTATTGTGTTTGATGAGGCATTAAGCAGGAATGCAGGATGCATTAAACAATTTTTTTTTTTGTGGGAAGTCATTTTGTTAGATGATGATGTCTAAAATCAGAGTTTTCGTATTAAAGGATACAATCAAAAGGAAGTGATGGGTTTTTCAACAAGGGCGGGTAGATTTCGGAATGGAATACAAAAAGCTGAGAGTGCCAACTTCGGCTTTCTGCGGTGGCACGGATCCGATTGGTCCAATTTTTAATGACTCTTCCGCATATATCCTACTGAATTTGAGCGATTTAGTGTTAGTTTGCCAACGACCAACGGCCGATTGTGGTATATTCGCATATTCCTTGAACTTCAGGAAACCCTTGAAGAAAAAGGCAAGCGGGACCTTGGTGGCTAACTCACGTCACCTCTGTGAGAGCTTACCTCACCTTCAAATCGTTCATGCAGAATGTTATAATCTTGGCGTTCGCATTGTAGCACGTAGCGACGTCAAGCTGGAACCACATGCCGTCTAGGTCCATAAGGTTCAATTTTGGGCTACAAGAAATAGTTTATCATCGCTATGTAGCGCTCGCCATTGATGTTGGCCGCTTCATTTACGTCGTTTTCAAAATAGTACGGACTAATTAAACCGAAAATCCACACCAAACTGTAACTTCTTAAGGATCTATTGTCAGCTGATGAACATCGTGTGGGTTAAGAATCTAGCTTGTTAACAGAGCCGTTCATAAAAAATACTCCTCGTCGTTAAAGATGATTTTTCGGGCGAAATTGTGGTCTTACAACAGATTTGACAGATTTCACCAAAACAACATGGCCGCCACAGGCTGTCAAAATCTACCCGAGCTTACTGAAAAACCCTTCAAGAAACGAGATGGAAAACAGAGAACAATGTAGCTTATGCCACGATAGTGTCGTAAAAGGTTTTCTTTTTTCAAAGTGCAGCAGCTGTCAGCTTTTTTTTCACGTGACACATACGCTCAGGCCATGCTGAACTCCGAGGAGCGAGGAAGACAACTTCCCATCGAAAATCTTCATGACTGACGAGGGGAAATGAAAATTCCTGTGTATTTGTCGATAAAACCGCTCCTTGGACTCCGCGAATCAGCGTATATAATCAACGAAGAAACATCACACTCGCTCCCAAATACTGCAAGGTGAGTTGAAGGCTTTGTCAGACCTTAGATTGTTGTGCTGAAATTAGGTATATAAAATATTTGGTTCAAAAGTAAAGCTAAGTTCTTGAACCGGTAAAATCCGCCCACAACCACGCCCACAATCCCCATTTTTGATGAACAACTTCAATTTAATAAAATTAAATTATGTTTTTTGTACAGTTACGATAAAAAGCATAACGCTAAAATTTTGCACACGTAAGCTTTAGGTAAACCTTCTTCCAATCAAATAAAAGTATTTTAGTTTGGGCGTGGCTGACGCCCATTTTTCATACGAAACCATTAATATTGTTTTTATAAAATAACAATTGCTATATTAAAGCGAAAAACATCAAATTTTGTGGGTATTACTTGCACGTAAACATCTTGTCTATGAAATCAAAACATTTGATTTTGGGCGTGGCTGACGCCCACTTTTCATTAAAAACTATAAAAAAATTGTTTTTGTAAATAAACGGTGTTTTTAATGAATCCGCAAGCCAAAATTTTGCGTT
Source organism: Platycheirus albimanus (assembly GCA_916050605.2). Taxonomy (NCBI): domain Eukaryota; kingdom Metazoa; phylum Arthropoda; class Insecta; order Diptera; family Syrphidae; genus Platycheirus; species Platycheirus albimanus. Next base: position 12,560,719 of record OU696698.1, on the reverse strand, counting down.
TCTTAATAGAAACTAAAAAGTTTGTGTATATAAAGAAATTTTTGAGTTTTGGGAGTGGCTTACGCCCACTTATCATGAAAGAACGAAAAACGTAGTCTCAAAAATTTAAGGTACTTCCAATATTTAATTTAAACCTTTTTCCTTCCGTTCGTTATTTGAAAAATATATCTCATTTTCTTGTGTAAATTTTTCAATACGCCCACTTTTAAAGGCGTGATTTTCATAAAATAACTTTGTTCAGGTATGATTGTTTAAAAACTACTCGATTCAGCTGTAGTTTTACACATATGTCTAAATACTGACCAAGGCTCAGTTAGTGCTTCAAATTTTTAAGACACGCCCACTTTTAAGGGGCGTTATCGTCAAAAGTCGTATAATGCATTAATTTTTTAACGTTTTTTTACTATCGGTCGCAGTTTTGAAGTAAAAAGATGAACACTTAGATTTGTATTCCCAAGTTACGTAGCAGAGTGTGGATCAAGAATTGTTAAAAACGCCCATAAACGCTATTTCCATTCAAAATCTAATTTTTAAAAAATATAGTTTTGTCTTGTTTTTATCTGCAAGAATAAAATTGAATGTCACTGAGGTCATACTAATTGCCTTGGCAATAGAAAGTCTTAACTTTGGGCGTGGCGCACGCCTTTTTTTTTATTGTGCCAGCACTAATTGAACATCACACCACACAATATTAAGGTTATTGAATTTTGTTCTGTCTGCTAAAGAAGAATTTTGTTTCTGAAACTGAAACATCGGCTGCCTGCGGGAGGCAGATGGATACAAAAATATAGGGAATACGGTATCCAACAGTTCGTTGCAAACGTACTGTAGCTCTCGCTTGTTTTTTTTTAAGTCCAATTGATTTTAAATTCTAAATTTAATTCCAACCTTTTATTTCAATGATAAATATTTTAAGCCTGTCCTTAAACGGCTATCTTTGTTACAACTAACCCCACATTTGGGGAACATTGTCACACAATTGAACTCTTTTACTTCTTCTTTTTCGTCAATTGCGATACCCTACTAACTTTTGAAATTTTGGGTGCATTGCAGGCCCAGAAGGCAATCTAATTTATTTAAAAAACACTACAAACACTGACTCCTCATAAAGGACTACTTTAAAAAAGAGGGAAAATAAATAATAAACATGACGCAAAGCTCAGCTCAACTTTTCTTTTTTCCAAACAATTTAATCAGAATTCAATATTTTGAATAAAAAAAAACTTAAAATGGCACACATTCAACAGCAAAAAGTTTATTAAAAATCCTTTAAGTTATACAATCAATGTGTCACATAACATTGAACAATCTAAGACGCTTCGATTACACTACTTGTTGTTGTTTGAATAATATATACAAGTTATCCTTTCTGGATTCTATTATCCTTTCATTGTTCACAAAGTAAGAGTGCTACACTGCACACTTTCCTCTTTGCCACAAGGATTGGAAAAGTGTCAATGAAAGCGATAAAGTGAGATAGAGGGAGAAGGCGAGGAAGAGTGAGAGAATATATAGGAAATTGCGAGACAAATGGCATAGATAAAATAATTACGATATGAAACAATCGTTCTACACACACCCATACGTCCGCCCAACCACCACCCAACCAACCACCACCCAACCAACCTCCACCCAAAAATGGGACGACCAGGACAATTGAGAAGATTTACACACTAAAACAAATCTTCCAGGATAATGACACACAGCATATCGCATCGTTGAATCAAGAGTAGTGTGACTCTGACTATGTTGCCTAGAGAAAGATGTTTATTATAGATTGTACAAAACGAGGAGTAACTCCTGTTGTAGTTGTCCTTACCGACTACGGCGGCGGACGTCGACCAACAACGATGCCATAGTGATGGCAAGAGGGGGATTGACGGTGGAGACTAGGTACAAAACTGCAGAGAAGAAACATTGAAGTCAAGCTTTCCTATATGTATTATAGTACAAAAATGGTGTGAGAATAACCATCAGTTGTATCTTTGTGTGTAACCACACTTAATATCCCGCAGTGAAACGTGTGTGTAAGTGGGATTAGTGGACATCTTATCTGTTATTAGAAAAAGCAAACGAAGAGAGGGTATACTGTGGAAAATGCAATGACACGGCACATAGGAAATCTGCTTCATCTAAAACACCAGCAATAAAAACAGGACGAACACAGGACAGACAGACAGACAGATATACCTACACTATGGGTATACCGGAACGATATTGGATGAAGAGGTTATCGATGACGCTATAGTGAAATGGGATGCGTCGACCACCACCGGTACCTACATATATACCATCATCAGCATCACATACAGAGATATCCGGGCCGGGTGTGAATATTATATACACACAAACATAATGGCGTGTAGGTATGGTAAAAGTCTAGGATTAAAGGGATTCATATTAATTTGCTTACAGGAGCAGTTGTTCGTAAATGAACTCAAAATACATGCCAGCACATGCCTTGATAATTTTAACAACATCACCTTGAAGTACAGGGGTGGATTTACACTCAGGAAAGGCCTCGGATCTTAAAACAATAATTTTGAAGACGTGTCTTTTTCGATTCTATGTGTTCAATACGAAATAACTTTAAACACAAAATGTTTTGGACACTGTAAATTCACTACGGAATAGTGTTGGACACTGCGAATTCACTACGAAATAGGATTGGAAATCATCGCTGCACAACGAAATAGCTTTAAAAACAATGGAATCACAATGAAACAGCATTGCAAACAACGATAAAACGTTGGACACTATGATGCACAAAGAAATGGCGTTGGAAACCACGGATTTACACTCAGCTGACGTGGGACATCATTAATTCATAATGAAATAGTGTAAGAAACTTCCGATTGGCAACTGTGAAGCGTTGAGCATTATTGATTCACAGCGAAATTATTTTGGACACTGTAAATTCACAACGAAATATTGTTGGACACTGTAAATTCACTACGAAATAGGGTTTGAAACCATTGGTGCTCAACGAAATAGCTTCAGAAACAATGGAATCACAATTACACCCAGTTGAGGTGGGACATCAATATTTTATAACGAAATAGCGTTACATTTTTGATTGACAAATATTTAGTGTATTGGTCCACAGCGAAATAGTTTTGGACAGTGTAAATTCACTTCGAAAAAATGTTGGACACTGTGAATTCACTACGAAATAAGGTTGGAAATAATGGAATCACAAAGAAACATCGTATTAATATGTTGAAGATTATGGATATCCAAAACTCGTTAGACTTGGACTCTATTTATGCACAATGATATAGCGTCGGACATTTTTGACGCACAACGAGATATTGTTAGACACTATGGATTTACCATGGAGCAGCATTGGAAACTGGGACACGATTGATTCACAGCGAGATAACGATGGACGACATGAATTCACACAACAAGATAGCGTTGGACACTGTAAATTCACTACGAAATAGTGTTGGACACTGCGAATCCACTACAAAATAGGATTGGAAATCATTGCTGCACAACGAAATAGCTTTAAAAACAGTTGAATCACAACGAAACAGCCTTAAAAACTATAAATTCACAACGATATAACGTTGGACACTATAATGCACAAAAAAATGCGTTCAAAACAACGGATTTGCACCAAGTTGACGTTGGACATCGTAGATTCATAACGAAGTAGCGTTGGACACTTTTGATTGGCAACCTTTTAGCGTTGAGCAGTATTGGTCCACAGCGAAATAATTTTGGACACTGTGAATTCACTACGAAATAAGGTCGGAAATAATGGAATCACAAAGAAACAGCGTTGTAAACTAGAAGTATTATTGTGTTGAAGATTATGGATATCCAAAACTCGTTAGACTTGGACACTATTTATGCACAATGATATAGCGTCGGACATTTTTGACGCACAACGAGATATTGTAAGACACTATTAATTTACCAAGGAGCAGCATTGGAAACTGGGACACCATTTATTCACAACGAGGTAACGATGGACGTCATGAATTTACAACAAGATTGTGTGGGACACTATAAATTCACAACGAAAAGTAGCGTTGGAAACTAGGAATTCACAACCAAATATTGCGACGTTCTGAAGAAGCGTTACGTTTCGTTACATCATGAAGAAGAGAATCTTAATGGAGCTGAAAATTGAAAATTTTATGAGTCACTAACTCACTGCCCCCCTTCAAGCTGACAAGACTAGAAATTTTATGTATGTAAAGTCACAATTTTTGTTGCGAAATAATTATATTAATTTTGTAGGTATCCTTTTTCTTGCAATCGCGGTTGTGAATTCTTGGAATTTAGGCTTAACATTACCCTTTACCTTGAATCATTTTCATTTTTAATTTCAGCCCTGCTTACCCAAAAAGTACCTAATATATTTTCTGAACAAAAAATAAACTGTCAAAAAGTTTTGATTGATATGTTTGGATGTTGTATACGCAAATGACTTTGTCTATGCCAACACACTCACTTAGGGGAAGTATCCTCTGTTTTCTGAGTTTGTTAAACGCCACTTACAGGTAGGTACAGGATGTTTTTCCAAGAAACACTCAAATGATAAGGCATGTTTTTGTTTAAGGAATGATATAGACATGAGGTATCCTTCCCTGAATATTTAAACTTAATGTCTATGTTTAAAGGTCACAAAACTCATCGAGACAAGAAAAAAATGTTTAAGAAGAAAAGTGCGACTTCTTTTTAGGAAGGTATACAAAATCGAGTACCAATATTTGGGTTTGATTTCAAGATTTATAAATATCTCACTAAAAAGATACGCTCGGATACCTTTTTTTATTTGGTTTTAATATGAAAAAATTACTTTTTAAAGTTGTCAACAAATATTTGTATTAAATTCATTGACAAAAAAGACTTTCATTGTGAATAACGATAAAGTTGGCCTTAGGTAGTCCCATCCAATTAATTTTAAGAAATAAAGTATTTTATAGAAAAAGATATTGTATTTCATCTTTTTTTTCTAACTTTTTCCAGACAGGATAAGTGGGTCTTTTTGTCTCAATTTAAATTTGTCCTGAGTATGTCCTTTATGATGTGTTGTTTGTTATTTTTGATTCTTTTTTAATATCCTTTTTGGTATCGAATAACAATCTTTGAATAGATTTAATGATGCGGTATTAAAATATAGCCATATGGGAGCATGTTCATTCAACAATGGATAGTACTTCCATTCAAATAAAATACCTGCGGTCAAAGCAGGTATTCAAATTGAGAGAAAAAAGGAACATTTTGTATCAAACAATTTCGATGCAAATAATTTTCATATCCCCGAGCCAAATTTCACACTAAAAAATTCATCAAAAGTATCTACACACACTCTGACTAATATTGTTTTATCATTTTCAAATGATCAACTTTAAACCAACCTCGGCCGGGTTTTTGTATACAAAAAAACTCCTGAAATTTCTTAAACTGTACATATATATTTCTACACAAACTCACTGTCCGTGTCCCTGTCCATGATTGTCCTGAAGCTGAACCCAACAACCACAGAACAACTGTCTCCATCTCATGATGCTTGCATATTCATTTAATTCAAAGATACAAACTTGGTCTCTAGATTGAGTAACCTAACCAAACCCACATCAACCAGCCAACACAGCTGTCATGTGCAGATTCAGTGTGATAGTTTCTTTTCTATTTATTTTATTTTTCGTCAGCATCTACGTATAGATACCATGTGAGTATCCTATAGATACAATAAATGCACATGAAATATCCAAAACAATTTTCTTTATTTTTTTTGCGAATGTGCATTTTCTTATTGTTGTTCGTTTGCAAAAACCTTTTCAACAAAATATAAATGAAAACCGATACAAAATGCTAAAAAAAAAAAAAAATTCACTCTCGATTGCATTGAGCATGGCAAAAAAAAAAAAAAAAAAAAAAAAAAAAAAAAAAAAAAACCGGCAGGCATTGTGCTGGCCAGAATACTTGAGACTCCTCCACGACTGGTTTACCTCAAAACCGAATCCATTTGTATTCGTGTTGGGTATTTTTATTTTTATACAAATTGCATCAACATGAGTTTTAATTACCGTTTTAGGTTTTTTTTTTTAGATACGAACAATGAATGCAATGGACGTCGGTCGTCGTCGACAAAAGCTCAGCAAAAAATACAAAGAAAAAAAAATCTAGTACCAAAGCAGGCAGCCATTAGGAATTTTAAAATCATTTTAAAACCATGAACGAATGAATACAATCTTATTTTGAAATTTTCCCAATTGAATTGAAAATTTTTGTTAAATGGAACATAGACACTATTCTGGGTTAGTGTACTGGTCAATGATTTGAGGGGTTTAAGTAGTCCACACATCATGGCACATACCTTCATACGGGTATAACTATATAATATTGAGTCAGGGTAAAAACTTTGGACGAGAAATGCTTTGAGCTTAATTTTTTTTTTTTTAAGAGAAGTGTGTCCATGTCCAAGCAGCAAATGGAGAAGTTTTGTTTTGTATATTTTTGGTTTTGTTCTTAAAATGAATTTCGGATTTTGAATTAAAATGTTTGTTTATATTTCTGGAAATGGGTTTTTGAAATTTTGAACTCTATTATTGAGTTTGAACTTTTTGAAAATAAAACGAGGTGAAATCTAAGACTTTAATCGATTGGTTGGACATGGATAGAAATAGAACTTCTGAAGACTCCACTTATTAGTCAGATGGAGTCTGAAATTGTGGATGAATAATAGAGCAGGATTTATACCGAAGTGTTAAGAAACCTTAACTAGAGTTTACGGTCGTTAAATATTTGTGATTAATCAGACATCGGAATCAAGGGGATGCCTTCTTTTTGACATACTATACAATAGTGAACATTTTGATTTAAAACAGGGTGTAAGTCTCTGAATACCACACTAAGAGGAAGAAACATTCCACTCTCGTGTTAGGGCGCTTAAAGAAGGAATTCCTCCGCTTGGCAGTATGTTGGCATTTCGGTTTAGACGTTTTCTACCGGCGCGTTGTTTTTTTTTTTTGAAAAATTAACAAAGCCATCTGTTTTATAAATTTAGAAAAACTTTTTCCAAAATCATTCCACCAGTTCTTTTCAAAAAGCGTTTTTTTTTTTTTTTTTTGGAGAACTTTTCGAAAATATATTCCAATTTTTTTTAGTATGCCAACTTTAAGCACTTTGTAGGTGCAGACAAATAAAATTAAAAAAAAAATAGATTAAACACTTTTTGGAAAAAATAAAAATTAAATTTCTTTAAAAAAAAATTTTGTTGGTAAAATTTAAAAATTTATATTATTTTGTCTATAAATGGCCTTCTACAGTTAAAATTTCATCGAAATCCGTCAAGTGGCTTACAAGAAAATCTAATTTAAAAAAAACCAGTTATATGGGAGGTGCCGTTATAAAACTTTTCTTAGAAAATGTATTCCAATCAAAACATACCGTTTATACAAAAAAAAAAAACATTCAGAAAGTTTTATCAAAATCGTAGGAGCCGTTTTTGAGAAAAATTAATTTTTCACTAAAAATCGTATGGCAGGTACCGCTAGTTTCAAAGCCAGAATGCTAATTCCAAAAACTCTTCTGTAGGAAGTCATAATAATACTGTGTACCAAATTTGAAACAAATCAGTCCGACCGTTTAGGCTGTAGGTGAAGATGAATGCATAACTTGCCTCGTAGTACCTAAAATCTCAAGCAAAAAAGAGTCGGAGAAAGAATGGAACCTTGTGGCACACCATTTTTTTACTTGCGATAATAGGAACTATAAGGCAAGTTATGGATTCGTGCAAAGAAAAATTTTTGAGATAACAATCACACATGACATTACGATGATAGCGAAGACGAAAAAAGATGGTCTAAAAATTCTGTCCGTCTGTCTGTCTGTCTGTATGTCTGTTCGCGCCTCTATAGCCTGAACAGATGGGCCGGTTTGCTTCAAATTTGGTATTTAGGAGTTATTTGGCAGTCTCTCGGAACATATTTTTAATTTTTGTTCTAGGCCTAAAAATAACGGCACCTGCCATACAATCGTGAAGAAAAAAAAAATTGATTTTCTGAAAAACGGCTCTAACGATTTTGATACAACTTTCAGAATGCTATTTTTTCAAGACAGTCTATCTTTTGGTTAAAAAAGATTTTCCAAAATTTGTCTTATAACGGTACCTCTCATAGAACCAGTATTTTCAAATCAAATTTTCTCGTAAGCTATACATCCGATTTTAATAAAATTTCGGGCACAGGAAGCCATTAATAAAAAAAACTTTTTTTTTTATTTTTAATAATTTTTTCAAAAAAAATTTTGGTTTTCGTAATATGTTGGAAACGGGTATGTATAATGATTTTTTTCAACATAATTTTTTTCAGATGTTAACTACGGATTGCCATATATTTACATATTTAAATAAATTTCAAAATATATTTTTTGGAAAAGTTTTTCAAAAATAACCGTTTTGAAAAAAAACTGGTCGAACGATTTTCAATATTTTTTTTTCCTAGATAGACATATAGTTTTGAAGTCTTATTGCATACTTAGTTTTCCAGGAAAACTCTTAAACTAATTTAAAAATTAAAAGAATTTTCGAAATAATTGTTAATTTTTTTTAATATACTCGTACATATGCAGCCACTAAGCAATTGCTTTGAATGAGAGCAAGTTCGTGAGACCCAGTCGTGCATTTTATTGTGACTGAAAAGTAGATCATGATGAGGTTTATCAAAGTTTCCATGACTTTGGAGAGAAGGGATATGGGTGTCAATTGTAAGAAGTTTGAAGGGGACGAAGATACGCCTCTTTTTGGAATAGGTTTGACAAATGGCATTTGCGATATGAGACTTGTAGTATAAAACAACTTTAAAAATATACTCCTGCATTTGTGCGAAAGTATACGGTGTACAGAATTAGCTTTATCACGGTAGTTATCGAATTATAAACTGGTTGTGCTTGTAAATAAATCCGCTTTCACTTGGAAGGTGGATTTTTGGTTCCTTGAATGCGACTATTATATGCTTTTTGAACTTTTTTTACACGTTTTCTCAAAAGGGTTGGCTTAGTTAAGCAGGAAACGTATTTCCCCCTCTTTGATAGCTTTTTAACAGTTCAAGACAAACCATGAATTGAATTCGGTTTAGATACTTTTCGGTCTGAAAGTATCCTAGCTTGAAGACCTTTAAGAGCCGATTTTTTTAACAAGTTACACATATCTCTTAGCCCAAATAAAATTTATTCGTTGTTTTAAATGTTGGTTCGCTCAACAATTTTTCTATCAAAAAAAAACAAAAACAAAAATTTACTTCTGAACACAATTACTGGTAGGTTTTTTTTTAGTTTAGCTAAAAAGTTTGTTGATAATTCCAACAAAAACTTAAAAAAAAAAAAACAATTTTCCTGGTGTTTTTGACAATTTTGCCAGCCACAACAAAATTCTTAAAGAATCGTCAATATTACCCTAGCAAATATTTTCAGTGTAGGATCCTACGTTTACCTATTCAAAGTCACTTCATTCAATCATTCATCTCGAACTTCCTAAACTGATGAGAACTTTGAAGTAAGAATTTGTGTATCGGAATATCTAGGTATACATATCTTTTCACCAAGTTTCCAGATTGATATCTTCTTTACCAATACTTCAAACAGTAAGCATTAACGTGCAGAACTCAAAAACCCAATTAAATTAAGTCTTTGCACGGTATAACATCTTCCAAAAATTGACTTCTTGACATGATTTCCCTACACCTGAACCTCTTTCCATTACTTCTAATATTTGTATTTCAAAATGTATCCCCACCCAACACAAACATCCAACGGGAACAGTCTTCCTCTCCATTCATCCAATACACCATCTGATAGTGATTAATCCAATGGCAATTCGGAAGATCAAAAAAAAAAAAAAAAAAACCACTCTCGCTAAATGTAAACAATTTAACCGAAATTCTTCCACCATTTAACAACATTGCTCTACAGAAGATACAAAATACTTTGTGCCCCGCAACTTGAAGTGCTTCGTTAATCCTAAAAGTAAACCTCGAAAATCCAGATACATCACGCCAATCACGCTCACGCGCTACTTCAATAGAAAAATACACAGAAAATGCAAGTAAAAAATAAAAAAAAAAAACGTGGAAACCATACTGCACCCCCGCCATAACCCCTTCCAAAACATCTCTTCAACCCTTCCTCAAGCAAGCTAGCTAGCTGTGTAGTAATTGTATTAAATGCACACAAATAACCTAAAACCAGTTTGCATCTATTGTGGTTTTAGAACGAAACAGCTAAATACCAATCACTTCTTTCTTAGTAAAAAAAAAAAATACGGATTGAAAAAAAGATGGAAAAATTAAAAAAAAAAAAACTGCGGACACAACACAAAACGTGACTTGAAATCTGAAATCCAGAAAACCATTGCCAGGCACTTCTTCTCGTCTCGAACATATCTAACCAAACGTTGCAGTAAAAAAAAAAAAGTGGGGTGCAGTACGGAAAATTGTAGGTATTATGCGTCCTCCTCCATTCTCTAGAAGATTGTGGTTTGGAGCTGCACTCGACGAATGTATCTGTGTGAAAGCTTAGTTTGTGCTGTTTTTTTTTTGTATTTTATTTCCTACAGTAAGTCTGTTTATTTGGATATTTCCTTTCATTGTTCGTAGATACTTTGGTTATTATTTCGCTCTTTATGTTACTATTCGAAGCGCGCTTTGCTACTTTGTGGCGGCTATTTGTGTCCGTATCGTATCTCTTGTGTCCAAAACCACCACGTTGAGTTTTTGCGATGCAATTTTACATGACGCAGCCATTTTTTTTTTTTTAGAAAAAAAAAAAACAACAAAAAGAATAAGAAATTGTTTTGATTATGCAAGATACGCCACAAGCAGCGCATACAATCATGTGTTGTTGTTGTTGTTGTTGATGTGGTAGCAGCTCCTTTTTTGTGTTTCGTCTTCAAACGTCGACCGACCTAGGAGACAGGGATTGTATGAAAAATGAATTTGAAAGTTTTAACAAAGTTGCAACAGTGTTGTAGTACCAAGTATAGTTGTTTTTGTTGTTGTTCCTTTAACATTTTTATTACTTTTCTTGTTACACATCCACAAAAATAGGAAATTTTGTATCGGTCGGTGTATAGTGAAAGAACTCTGTATCTTTTGCCATAAGAAGCATGATGAGATCAGACACAAACACACACATCCACAGTGAAAATGGAAGAATAGAATGTTTTCATAATGAAATTGTGGGTGGCCTTTCTGGATGTATAGAAGAGGCTGCATCTCGCTTAGCTTATAGCTTGTGTTCACCTCTTATATAGCAAAATGTAGTTTATTGAAGAAAATAAAGCAACGGCATGCACATGAGAAATTTGCTTATCCTTTCTCTTATCCTTATTCAAGTTTTCTATTCATTCAGCTTTGCTTTGCTTTTGGCCTTCGGTTTCAATTAATTTCTTGTTTTGGTGGAATGTTTTCATCTTAAGTGAATGCTGATGGATTATAGAGAGAGAGAGAGAGAAGAAAAGATGTTCTATTCAGATGAACATGAATAGTATGAGAGTGTGGAAGATGCAGGCGATTTATTTCAAGGAAATTGAGGAAATTATGGAGGTAGACCAAAGTTCTTTGTTGCAATATATGAGCTTGGAAGAATTTCTTTCTTTCAATTCTGCAATAATTAAGCCATCTTTAACTTTTCTTAGAATTATTCTAGTTGGGGAGAAGAACTTCGCAATTGATCTGAAAACCAATGTTTGACTTGCTTCTACAGCAACAGGAGATACTGCTAGATTCTCTAGGAATTTAGGAAGAACTCAAGCGCAGACATAAGCTCCCAATATGCGTGGTACAGTAAAAAAGCAGGATTCCTAACAGTTCTTCCATAATAAAGGTCCTTCGTGGAGCTTGGACTAGAAATATAAAATTTTGATTCCTTGATTATGGGATGGCACATGTTAAAATGCGTTCAAGAGTAAGGCTAAGTTCTTGAACCTGTGAAATCTGCATACAAACACGCCTACAATCACCCTTTTTTGTTCAACAACCTCTATTTGGCAAAATTTTGTTGTGTTTTGTGTTTTTTATACAGTTACAATCAAAGGACAACGCTATACTTAATCCTTCTCTAAATAAATAAAAAAAATTGATTTTGGGCGTGACTGACGCCCACTTTTCACTTATTTTGCAAATAAGTTGTATGCTTATAATAAATTCACAAACCCAAATTTGTGCGTCTCTTATTCAAAGCTTAAAAGCTTGTGTATGGAAAGAAATTCTTGAACTTCGGGTGTGGCTGACGCCCATTTTTCGTAAAAGAATAAAAATCATATTTTTAAGTTCCTACCAATAGTTGATTTTAACCATTTTTTCTGTTCGTTATATGGAAAATAGGTCTCCTAACTTTTTTGTATAATTTTTTTCAATACGCCTACTTTTAAGGGTGTGATTTTTATAAACTACCTTTATTCGGGTAAGATCGTTAACAAACTAATCGATTCAAATGTAGTTTTACATTTATGCTTACAAATTGACGAACGAACAAAGCTCAGTTAGTAGTTTTTTTTTCACAAATTTTAAGGACACGCCCTTTTTTAAGAGGCGTTTCCGAGAAGCCTTTATTTGCTTTAAAGTTTCAATGTTTTCTTACTATCGGCGGCGGTTTAGAAGTAGGAATATGAACGATTAATTTCGTATTCCTTTGTAACGTGGCAGGTTGTGGTTGAAGAATTGTTAAATACACCCATAATCGATATTTCCATTCAAAATCTAATTTTTAAAAATTCAAGTTATGTCTTGTTTTTTTCATATCGAGCTGCAAGCTTAAAATGTAATGGCACTAAACTCGTAGTAATAGTATTGCCTTGGCAATAAAAAGTCTCAACTTTGGGCGTGGCAAACTTCTTTTTGTATTGCGTTAGCAGTTGTTGAACATCGGACCCAAAAAATTAATGTTATTGTATTTTTCTTGCCTGCTAAAGAAACATTTTGTTTCTGGAACTGGACAGCAGCTGGCTGCGGGGGTCGAACACATACACATAAAAAATAGGGAATAGGGTAACTATGCAAGAGTTCGTTGCAAACGTATTGTAGCTCTCGCTTATGTTTAGAACTGTATTATACCTCTAGAGTCTGGAGCAGTGAATTAAGGCTTTCGAGATATGTATTTCCAAAACCAACACAGTTCTTGAAAAGGAGCGAGATGATCCCGAATCGGTTATTTTTATATTAGAAACCATCATGTCAGGTTTATTCCCCCACAAAAACTCTTCCATCCTTAATTTTTTGCTGACAGATATTTCATTTGTGACCATGTTCAACTCTAGAAATTTGCTTCTTTCGATACAGTTAAACTTCTAGGTTTCGTCTGATTCTGGAATTAATCCCTGATTCCACATAGGATCTTTTTCAGGAGAAATGCCTCTTGCGAGGATATGACAAATCCTCTTAAAGTAAAACTTGTCCAGAATATGGCATCTCTACTGTCCGTTCAGATCCGGCAGTAAATTGTAGGCCCATTCCATTCCTTCAGAGTATCAACGCACACACAGGATATTGGTTGGGAGTGCCCCCGGAGCTGTTCGTGACATAATATTTATTTATTTCATTATTATCCAATTTACTACGCCCATCAAACGTTATCAATTGAATGCCTTTCCTCTCAGCTGCACCCACGCTGAAAGTCTCTCACCAGCAGAACAAGAATGCTGACAAAACATCCCCTTGTCTGGCTCCATGATGCACTTCAAAAGAATCAGAGCTGTTTCCTAATATCTAGAACTATGCACAAAAACTTATCCTTCCACAAAAACAAACATCCTCTACAAAATGCACCTTATTTGTATCCAAAAGATATATTCCATGAACTCCTAAATCACGAACAAAAATTCCAACCTCTGTTCCTTACAATTTTAAAACTATTTTTATTTTTTTTCAATGCATCTCTTAACATTAAAACGATCTGTGAAATACAAAATCAACACTAAGAAGATACATTCAAGCTTAACACATCGTCATCAACGAACTAAGTAACAGATGTGTGGTTTGGTTGGGACTTGGGAGGAAAAAGAAGAAGCCATGCCTCTCAATCCTGCCATGGCATTTGCATTGGTAACACACATCTATGCTTATCCTTAAAATATCCACAAATCCTTTTTGCAAAAAAAAAAAAAAAGGAACGAAATACCCGGTTATATTTTGAACAGAAATGTCTGAAGGAAAGAAGAAGAAAAAAAATTGTAAAAACTAATTCCATCTAATTGCATCCTATTCATTCAATTGCAAATGAAATTCACTCAAGTGTGCGTGTATGTTTGTGTTTGTAGAGCAATCTAGGAAATGCAACTTTTTTGTGTGTATCTTTATTTATCTTATGGATACCTTACCTACCCACCTACATCTAGCCACCTTCCTATGCATTTGTATCTTTCGTCGACTGACTTTGAATGTTGAATAGAATGTTCGCTTTTCACTTCATTTTATTGGCATTCTGGGTGAATGTAAGAGCTTTTTTCTGCTTTGTGTACAATGAACGGGTATTTCCTCTTAACGACGACGCGACCGACGACGCCGCCGACGCGACGTGTAGTTATTTTTTTTTTATATTATTTTTTATCTTTGCTTCCTGCTTATCGAATTTTTTATTGAAACGTGATCTCAAACGTAAGTTTAGCATATTTTATTTTTTGAAAGAAGAAGAGAGGCCAAGAAATGTTGAGAACAGTGAGGTTTCAAACGAAAATTATTATAAAATATTTTAATATTTTCCGGTATCTAGAATTTCTTGAAATACGTAAGACTCTGGATTGAAAAGTTTGATCAAAATCGGTCTGTCTTTTGTATGCTTATATGGAAGTTGGTTGGGTTTAGTTTTTTTTTTTTTTTTTTTTTTTTTTTTTCAGAAAATAACGTAAAGGGAGTGCCTTTTGGTACCATTTTAACTGTTTTAAATGTAATAATTCTACATAAATGTGATATCTGTGGGAAGGTGTTTCGGAGAAGAAATGCACAATATAATTTTTGCGGACATATAATACTTTAAGGCGGATAAAAATGAGGTAAAATAAACCAAGTATGCCGTCAGCAAATTTTTGTTTTGACGTTTTCATCTAGATTGCTGGTTTCCTTTTTATTACTAAGAAAAGATGGACATACAGTTTTTTATAATTTTTTTTTTTTTCTTAAAACTGTCAGTCTGTGTCCCACTGTGAAAATTAGAAACTAAAACTCAAAAATCAATGAACAACACCACCGTCATCGGTAGCGTTAAGTATTAGATGTTTCGAATCTCGAGATCCATGATTTCATGTTTACTTTGAAAACAGCTGACGTCGTTGTCGTCATCATCGATGTAATAGGAAGCGCCGGAATAGATTCGATGTTAAATCCAAAACAAGACACATTCAATTCGGTGAAAAATAAAAAAAAAGTGTCTGAAGTAGAGATTCTTTTCCATTTCCCCAGATTTTATTTCGTCTTCCACTTCAAGTCACACAATATCACAAATCGTTTGACATTGTTTGACTAATATAAACGGGAAAGGGAATACAAAATCGAACACACCTACTATAGGAAGAGGATCAGGAAGGATAACTGTGATCTGTATTGACGATGGATGCACACTTAGATAATCTCGATGTGGTTTGATGGTATTTTAAGAGTTATCTGCCAACATTAATGTGGGCATGTTAATTGGGATGCAAACCGGGATAAGATTGAACCAAACAAATTAAATGTATGCAGTTTTTTTTTAAATTGCTCAAAGGACATGCATGAAGGATTTTTCAATATACTTAATTGAAATGCATCTGAGAATTTTCAACGAAACCTTTGATTATAAAAAGGACTGAAGCGTCAAGTAAAAATCTACGTTATATTCATGATTACATCTTTTCTGAGAACCTTATATGGAAAACGCGGGAATTGGGCCTCAATTGGAAGCTCTTTAAGATGCTTGTACAAGGAAGAAATGACTTCAATTTTAAGCAATGACCGCTTTTTTGCTGGGTTAATTGGTCAAAGAGTTAGTATGGTGCTTTGGCAAGGACCTCACCATTCACCAATCAAAAAACTGCATACCACTGGTAAAGTTTACCATTTTGGGTATCGTCCAATAAACTGATGGCCTTAGCCCATTTAACCACCAATAGATTACGAACGATTATGGGAGTACACATGGTTCCCAGATCAGACCTTACGTTATTCTACCTGAAAGTAATACGTGTCACACGATTTATTGTAGAAAAATTCAACTTTTATTTACGTTTTAAAAATTAAATTAATAATTTTGTAAATTATGTTCACTAAATTGCAAATAAATATCAACTAGCTATTTGAAATTTCTTCTTCGTCGTAATTTGTCCTTTCACAAGAAAATTTTGACCGGTTGCAAATAAAATTCACTTTTTTCGTGCGTTATTTTAAAATTTTTTTGAAAAGGTCTTAGGAACGGAAGTCTTTTAAAATTCCGAAAATCGGGATTGAATTTAAAAATGGTCCTCGATTTCGGGAAGGTTTTATAATAATTTTAGTTGCGATGTTATCTGCAGATCTCTTGATTCTAGAGGCATCCCCAGTAAAATTGTTGCCATAATAAACAAATCGTACAACAACGCAAGGTGTTTAATTTTGCATTGTAAACATATTTCAGAAAAATAAAGGGTGGCCTACAGAATGCCAGAAAAAAAAAATCCCCATCGATGCGATTTAATCGCATGATTCACTACTTGAACATATTTGTTTTGGGGATATTGGTTTGGGGATTTTCGGCTTGTAGAATCGGGATTTTACTGTGGGGATTTTGAGTTTGGGGATTTCCGTTTGGGGCTTCTGTTTTGGGGCAAAAGTATATCGTCCAGCAAACAGGGAGAAATGGATGGATTTCGTTGCCGCCTATGTTCCAGGAGGAATTGAAATGTTGCTGAGACAGCAGTTTTCGAAATTAAGACAAAAACTGTTTACATAGAGCTTTCAGATGACTGGTCAACGGACATATCGTAAAACAATCTACGAAGATCCGTGAGCGGGACTCAGGCAGAATAGGAGCTTAAAATCTTTCGATTTCGCCAAGCGATATGTACAAAACCCAGGTACTGTTAATCATGAGAGCTGATGTTTATAGATAGCTTTCGGACGACTTGATGACCTGCAAATTATTAAAAACTTGATTTTCCACAATTGGATGCATTTTAAGATTTTCCAGGATAAAGGTGGGTTTTTTTAAAATTTTGAACCAGATCTCTTAGAATCATTAGATTTTTCAGAAAAAAAATAAAATTCAAAGGAGCAAAAGATAGCCGTCGGTTAATTGATCAGTATTTTACTTACGATTAGGTGCAATTGAAGTACGATGAATTCCTTATTGTGTGACTTACCTGAAAGAAAGAAAAAAAGTTTATGATTAATAAGTTGCATAAGGATATTATGTAGACATAGGTAGGTAATGTAGTTGAAAAAATTTAAGAATTCTCTGAGACTTGACGTGAGTTACGCACTTCCACAAAAAATGCATTTCATTAGGAAGACTTTTTATAGCAGTTTTACTTTAAAACCAATCTTTTTTATGAAACTGTGGACTGGACATTTATCACCTCAAAAAAAAAACTTTCCGTAATTACAGGAAAATAAACGGAAAATAAACTTTCTCATTTCGTAATCAAAAAGATTTTTGCCCTAATTTGTTTCTCGTTGTCGTTTATCATCTTGAATTTCTTTTCATTACATATTTCTACTTCTTCTCTGTAAAACCCGTCTGACATAACTAAAAAAAAATTTAATATAAAAAATAAAAACCAAAACCTATTAAAATCGTATCAGCAATGCCAGTTGCAGTTGTAAACTTAGGTATAGCCAGTCAGTCATGAATTATTGCTTTCTGAGTCACACACAACTCTCAAGTTTTCAAAGTCTGTTACTGTATTAAAGACCTTTTCTACTCAGCGGCCATTTTGGAGTACGCACACATTAAAAAATTAAAAGAGGGAAAACGACACAACAAAGAATACAACCTCAATTAGTTTTTAATGAATGAAATCGATTTACTATCAAATTATTTCTCTCTCATTTTTTTTTTGCACACCTTTTACAATTTCGCTTTGTGCAAGCAAAGCTTGTCAATTGTATCCACAAAGTGGATTTCTCTAAATTAAGATAGATACACTCACTACCTACCTTAGAGTTATTAGAATATAAAAAAAAAAACGAAGCAAAAGATATAAAAATGAAAAGACGACCCCCCTACCTACCAAGACATCTAGACATAGAGTAGTCGTCGTTCGTCGTAGATATACTTTACGATGTGATAAGTGACACGATAAAAATTTCACTTTGAAGGAAGGAAGACTGTTAAATTGGCGTTAAATCGCGTTTTGAATAATGAAAGCTTCGTCGACGTAGCAAGCGGTTGGTGGGGTCGAGCTGTCATCACGATGAGAAAAGCGTTATGGTTAACTTTAATTGAAAACAGAAAAAAAATGGCAAAAATGTCTAATCACAAAGTGTGGCAGTTTTCAATAATTCCGTGGCGCCTGCCGCCGCTAGCCGTCGACCGCCGGCCACATTGGAAGTAAATACTTAGAAAAACGCACGAGAAACAGTAAAGTGGGGCGTTTAATTTGTGTTATGCGAATAATTGGGAACAATTTTCGAACGTTTTTGTAAGCAAACAAAAATGACTCACAGACCAGTAACTTGTGTTCACACCTTAAAGTTATTTTAATTAGGTATTATCGAGTTTATAATTTTTTTTTTTAAACAAAAGAATGCACTGCACGTGCCTTATTGATATGCTCTGCTGCATCGTATCAGTTGCATGCAAATTTAATTAAAATGTATCCGCCGCACTGACAGGCAGAAATGATTTTAAAACATTTTGAAAAAAATTTCAAACACGCGGAAATGCATTTTTTTTTCGGCGATATTGTGTATTCCAATATACTTCGAAATTTAGGAGCTTTTTACTTCTGTCAAACGAATAATTACGGATTTTTGGGATGTCCTGACAAGGCAGCAGTTAGGGAGAAAGCTTGAAATTTATTTGAGATTATCTTTAAAACTTTATAGCTTGCACAGGCATACATTACCGGTTACCGAAGTCAATTCCATAAATAGTATTTGACTCAAAAGAAGAACAAATCATAATCAATATTTTTGTTGGTACATAATTCTAAAACACACTTCTTCAGCAATGACAGTTCATTCATTGAAAGAATGCCATCGCCATATTTAAAATTGTTCGAGTATTGTCTCAGAACAAATAACACAAAAGCATGGAAAAATAGAAACAAAAATAACAATCCCACTTCTGAACACTACGCTTAAAATTTGTAAATACGGACAAACATTCCACATTAATAAGAGAGATCACTATTTTGCCAGTCTCCTGTCCAAGTTATATTGGATTTTTGTATATTTTGGAGAGTTAAAAACTAGGCGAACTTTGATAGAGGGTCGAATGGAAATCGAAGTTTGCAACGAACTGTTGGATTCCCTATTTTTACTTGCGATTATAGGTACTATAAGGCAAGTTATACATTCGTCTAAAAAAAAGTTTTGACATAACAATCAAACATGACATTACGATGATGGAGAAGTCGAAAAAAGTGGGTCTGGAAATTCCGTCCGTCTGTCTGTCTATATGTATAGACAGACACCTACAACCCAAACAGGTGGGCCGAATTGATTCAAATTTGAAATGTAGAGTTTTTTATTTATTGTACAGAGGGGAAATTGAAATTTTTTTTGCTCAAAAAATAACGGTACCTGCCATATAACTGTTACCTACGTTAAAGCTTATTTGTCTCAAAAACGGCTCAAACGATTTTGATTTAAGAAAACCAGTGTTGCTTTTTAGGAGCTGAAAAAAAAAGTTTTAAAAAATGGCTAAGAACGGTAATTTCCATAGGACCATTTTTTCCGACTATCTCGAAAACGACTCAACCGATTCTTTCGAAATTTCACACATATATAGGTGTAGGTAGCTCAATTTGGACTGCGTACCAATATTTTTGAAAGATTTTTTTGTATTTTTAAAAGCATTTTTTTTTTAAATATTAAAAAATTTATATTTGGAAAACTGCTCATTAAATTTTTTTCTAAAAATTATAAAAACATGTATTTGCTGAATACATATGGACTGGCGTTTTTGTTTTTTTTTAAAAAAAATTTTTCCTCAAAAACCGCTCCACAGATTTTTATATATTTATTCTCATAACTTCAAATTTATCCAAGAAAAAAAATGGCGTACTTTTTTTCAGATCAAATTAGTTAAAGTATTTATTTAAGAATTTTGAAAATTTATTTTTATCAAAATCTCAAGCCCCTAGAGCCTAGACCATTGTCACACCTTAGAGCAAGTTCGTGCGACCCCAGTAGTGTATTTTATTTGCATGTGTATGTTTAACAATTCTTGTACCACAACCTGCTACGTAACCAAGGAATACAAACCGAAATATTCATCTTCTTACTTCAAAACTGCTACCGATAGTTAGAAAATATTAAAACATTGATGCATGTTAAGACTTTTAACGGAAACGCTCTTTTAAAGTGGGCGTGTTATAATTATTTGTAAAAAAACAATTTCAAGCACTAACATAGCTTTGATTGTTTGCCTAAAACTTGGCATTTGTGTACAACTACAGCCTAATCGAGTAGTTTTTTAACGATCTTACCCGAATAAATGTTTTTTATAAAAAGCACACCTTTAAAAGTAGGCGTATTAAAAAAATTACACAAAGTTACGTTTAATTTTTTCTAATACAAACATTAGAGGATTTTTAAAGACGCCCTCGCATTTGAGACAAAGGTTGAGTCCCCTTTTCCCATCTAGTTAACATCTGCTTTCACCTTAGAAAAAAGGTAATAAAAAAGAAACAAACAAATCGGAATTAAAGAAAATTTCAATCATTATAAATCACAAAAATCCACACATTTGTGTAATTTCAATTAAAAACTGCACCATAAAAACCATAAACCCAACCAATATCAAGAATTTTATCCTCATCTATCTGATACTAACCAATGTATACAAATAAACCATGGGAATAATTAAGCAGATACCATAGATACTCTATTCGCAAAATGTTCATTATTCCATATCTACAACATTTTGTGGGCAAGATACGAAAATATATTATAAACAAGAAGAAGCAGAAAATTCATAGGAAAGCATTGCCGCACATGTATGTACAGTGTTAAAGATTGGAGAGTATGGAGTTCCATTAATCATTTACATGAAAGGATAGATAAATTTAAAGAAATCTAGTACAGTCAGGGATGGTAATATGCTTCAAAAGGGACTGTGTGTTTATCTTTTGATTGCATTTTTGCTTTCAATAAATGTATGGCGACATGTGCTATTAGAGATGGAAAATGTTACCAAATTGGTTACAAAAGTGTCGATGAGTTCTGAAATGTTACCAAATTGGTTACAAAAGTAACCGAATATAAACACGACTACACAAATGTAGTTTTGTTTTATTAACTTCAACTTAATCTGGAAGTAGAGATGTCATCCGAAACAAAATGTTACCGTTTAGTACAATTTAGTATTGATCCAGAGATGTGGCTTATACAAAAATTGTTAAGTGAGAATTATGTCTTGAAAAAGACAAGAAAGAGCAGTTTTATGTGGGAAACTGTCCTCAAATCGACACTTTTAGCTTGATCTCTGACAGTTCTCATAACTTTGAATGTATTGCTTAAAAAGTATTCATGTTCATCCCTGGAATCTGCAAGTTTTTTTTTTTTAATTTGTTTTTGATTATATTCTGCTACTGATGGCACTGGTTGATGTTGATGTTGATGGAACACAGAAGGATTGGATTGCTTTTTAAGGATTTCATTCTCAAGAAACATCATCAACACAGCACACAGATTCTTTGAAGTGTGAACCATTTCATTTCATTTTTTTTTTTATTTTGCTCCTCAATGTAGACTTGATGCTTTCAATCATTTTCAATCTTAAACTCTCTTTCTTTGTTGTTTTCTGTTTATTTGGATGTGTGTATCTGTTAGTGCGTGTCTGTGTGTGTGTGTGTTAACTAATTATTATTTTCCTTCTCTCTTAGGAACAATTCATGGAATTTCGACCTAGTTTTGTCGGTTGTTATTGGTTTTTGTTGTTTGCTTTTTCAAATGCTAGCAGCTTTTGGAATTTTTGTTTTTGAAAAGTTTTCTCTTCAAAAGTTAGTCGATATTTTATTTCATGGCAAAGAGGGGGAGTGGGGGAGATGTTGGAATTTATGTTAGATTTATTAGGCCGTCATTAGAAACCTATTTGATGCATATTTAATACTTCATCCGTTCACAGTTTAAGCTTCAATAAATCAATTATTTTTAGATTGAGAAAGAAATTGGAACTATCATGATCAAAATTCTTTCCGAGTTTTAAATTTAGAAAAAATATTGAGAAATGCAACATTTATTTGGAACAATGTGCTCAATGCTAAAAATAAAATCAAGGACCATTTCGGAAAATTTTAAAGATGGAAGAAGAGAACAATGTTGATCCTCCATTTCCTTGTCCGAGGGGTATCTTAAACTTAAAAGGTTCGATTGACTTCATCGGAAGATGAACTAGTGTTCATTTAATATTCAAAAAAAAAAAAAAAAAAAAAATTTAACCTACTGCTCATTCTGAAAAAAAATTGGTAAGGAGCGTACACCAATTGTGTCTTATGATACTTAATTTCACGAAAAATTTCCTGACGTTTCGTGGCATGGAAGTAAGGAATTTCAAAAATCACTAAAATTTCAAATATTTACGTTACAGATGGCGCCCAAAGTGGGGGTTTGTTTTCTGCAATAGGTTTCACGGAAGGTGACCTTACGTTTCGTGAATGGGTTGAAATTGTATCATTATTTCAAATTAACGTTACAGATGGCGCCCAACGGGAGGCTGTGTTTTCTGACAGAAGTCACACAGAAGGTGGCCTGACGTTTCGTGAATGGGTTGAAATTGTATCATTATTTATTTTATGTTACAGATGGCTAGAATGTTTATCCTAAGATTTGAACATAACTACCATCTGCTTTGATATAATCATAGACTTTGAATAATCTGCAACAGATTTAGAGACATTGCTCTTTTTAACATAGCTTATAAGGTCCTGTACAGAGTTTTGACTATCTAATTAATCTGTCTGTCAGGCAAAAGAAGTCTTCCATCTACCAAATCTTCACATTCTGTCAGGACCTGGAGGCAACTTTAAAGTGAGGATTAATACAAAATTGCACATTGTCATTCAGCTGTTCGAATATAACTTCAGGTACTAACTTTAATAAATCAAAATCAAACTTTCCATTTTAATGGCAGTTTTTTTTCGACAATCTGTGTTTCTTATATCAGTACACTACTGTAAAAAGTAGATATCAATATTATTTGTGTTTCGTGAAAAAGTACACTGATGGTGAGAATTGCTGTCCCAATCCTTTCTTCGAGAGCTTCGTACTTAAATTGAAGTCACCTTAATTCTAGTTTCAGGAGCAAACTTAGACGAAAACTGATTAATACAGAACCGTCCATCGGTTTGAACACATTTTCCTGGTTTTTTACACCATGTTTTTTTTTGGTAAAAAGAAATAAGGATTATGAAAAAAATGTTTTCTCCATGCGATTTTTGTAAAAGTCGCTTGTAAAGACTGATTTTTGAGATGTCGTGTCGTGCGACGGTTGGAGTGATTCTATCGTCTCACGCAAAAGTCCAGAGTATCCTGGCTGGAAGAAGTATGCGACTTCTGTATTATGACTTAGGATACACAGTATTCTGAAACATTGTATGTGTCTACCTTAAAAGATTTCAGTTCCTGTACAAAAACATTTCACTCATCACGCAAATAAATATCGCACGAATTATTTAAAAAGGAAAAAAAATCCTTTTCCTCTTGGGTGCTGGCTTTTTTTTTAAAGGTAAGGGTAATTATGGTTTCTGACAAAATAAAACATCCAATTAAACACAGTGTCTCCTCTCCAATTGTGTGAAAAATTGTTTTATATTTTCACAAGAAACAAATCCTTGAGAGTCTACTCGTACCCTTACTTTTGTGGCTTGTGGTTTGAATTATGAAGTCTTATTTTCTTTTAAAATTATTTTTCTGAATTATTTTTCTCAAAAAAAAAAAATTAAACGCAAACATTATAATAAAAAATAAATAAAAAAAATATCACACACAAAGGGTAGGTAGGTATGATGATGGAAATGAGATGAATGGCGGTTTATTTTGTGAAGTCGAAGGAGTGAACCAGGTAATTTGCTACAAAAAAGGTCCTTTAACAAAATAAAATGCGAAGAAAACGATCAAACGATGAGGTTATGTATCTGGCACTTAAAAAGCAGTCGTCCTTGATGAATTTGTTAGCGGTTTTAATTTTTTTTTTTGTATCCTTACTCCTTGCTTCATTTCCAAGTAAATGTTAAATTTATTTTTATATCAAAAAATACTTATAAGCAGGGTATTTTACTCTTCCAGACCACTTCACGTGGATACATTATAAAATATAAAAAAAAATATGATAACAAAAAAAAAATTGTGTTTCTTTTGATATCATTTTCATCAATTTGTTCACGGCTTCCCCGTGTGTCGTCTTGAGTTCGATGATGGAAGGATGAGTGTTAATAATGTTGGATGGAATTTTATGAAATTAAATCCACTTTCAGTTTATTTTCATTTTTTCTTGCCTTGTTTGCAGTGAAATTAGTTTTTGAAATATACATCCAATGAACGGATGTTCACCTGTATCCTTACAACACATCAGGGAAATGCAAAAAAAAGGAGATATATTTATGTAAAAAATTTAGGGAGAGAAGGTAGCACAGCATTCAAGAAAACATGTTTAGGTTTTTGATTTTTGAATGAAAAAATAATAATTTAAAAATCTCCTACTGTGTTAGACATGAGTGAAAGCAACACGCGGATGGAGAAAGCATATATGACAAGCAATAATGACAGGAAGGACTTTTTTTTTTGGGGAAAGATAAGAATTTTTTCATAATAAATTTTCTTTCAACCTGGAAACATTAAAAGAGTTCCGTCCATGTGACGTTGTTTGAACGTAAAGAAACGGCAGCTGCTTAGCTGATGCCATACCTAGTCGGATCTAAGCGTAGGTGTTCTCAAAAGACAAGTATTGGTTCAAAACATTCTTTAATTTATGATGTGGAGGCAGAAGGAGTACTGTCAACAAATGGAAAAGCTTTCATATCGTAAAAAATTATAGTATTTCGGAATAATAAAATGATTGAGATTGATTCACTAGATCCAGAGAACAATGGGAGACTTTATACTGAAGGCACACCTTTTCATAAATTTAACTCGTCCCTGCACATTGTGCCGATGACTTCCTACAAGGAGTTTGAACCAAATAAATTATTCCCTGCAAATTCATGGAGAAGTAGCAGGTTCGGAAAATCAGCTCAATCAAAATCAAGGAATCCTAGAGTGAGGGACGGTTTTTAAATAAAAGTAAATTATTTCACAAAAAAAAGCTTTGAGGCCACGATCGGCGCTGAAATTCTGAAGGCACACTTCGAAGCTGGGCAAGTTCCAGTTCGCTCCAGTTCACCAAGCTTTCTTTCCATTGGTTGCTTCCACATCAGCTACATTTCTAATTTGTTCCAGTAGCTTAAAATACGTCTTAACGAACCAATAATTTTTCCATGTTCAGCTGAATACTGCCAGCGAGCATTTCTGATACGGAGAAAATCATGTCGAATAACGTCGAGAATTGTTTAAGAGTAGAAATCGTTCCGTGGAGTCCCTGATGAGATGACCTTTTTTTGTGCGATTTTTAATTTCTGCAGTTTGAAGTCGCGATGAAATCTATGCTCAACTGCTGTGATGAGTCACTTCTTCGAGCACAGCAAGAATGTAGTCCTTTACCGTCTACGGGTCTATGGATCCAACAGGCAAATGATAAGACCTTGGGAACATGACGGAACCTGCTGCACTACTGTCGTTCCAATATGGTGGCACAAAACATTTAAAAATACTGCCTCATGAAATTTCCATTTGTTCTTCAAATAATTCTCTTCCATAAATCTTGGAAGCAGCCAACGTCCTGGAAGCTTGTCGGGTCATATAAAAATTCAAAAGAAAACATAGCGAAGCAGTGCTGCCCAAGACCGATGCAATTCGAAAGAAAGATGCAACAGTTCATCGAGGAGGGTGTTCATCAAGTCCTTTTGTTTCCAAACAGCTGAGTTAAAGATTTGGAACAAGGTACATTTATTTATCTCCTCAAAACTAATATCTTCAAACTAGTACCGTGAACCCGGGTGACTTTGGCGCTTTTTCATTTTAAAATGTGAATAACTTTTGCAATAATTTTTTTTTTTAATGAACATTTGAACCTTTTTACCTACTTCGCTAACTCTATAGGTATGATAAGTCTTGAAAAAATATATCGATCAGTTCTATATATAGAAGTTAAAATATGGGTGGCCAAAGTCACCCTCCCATTTCGGGTGACTTTGGCCGGAAGTACGTTTTCGTCCTTTTTCTGCGAATTACAAGCAGCAAGTCAGTCTCACCCAACTCAATTGAAAGACCAGATATTTTTGTTTATGCAGGTATTTTTTTATGAGTTAACTCTGAATTTTCGGTTTTTGATATTTTTTTTTAAATTCAAGTACGTTTATGTTAATTTCCTTGAAATTATATTGACAAAAAAGTCTCTCTCGGCGATCGACTGTTGGAACAGGATGTTTTTGCTCCAGATCACTTTTGTTTACTTGTGCAACGTCTTTTTTCTCTGGGTTTACCAAGCTGCACCCAGCACTTCTTCGTAAGAGGTACTGGGTACCCAGGCAAAGTCACCCGAAATGCATGCCAAAGTCACCCTATCATTTGGCGTAAATTATAAACAAAATAAAATTTATTGTTTATAAAATAGTTAAAAGGGTTGAATTAAGAGAATTTAAATTGGAAAACAATACATATATCGGAGTTAAAGTCATTTTGCTATCATATTTCTGGAACATGTTGAAACCATCCAACATTTTCAGATGATTTTTTCATTTACATTTTCAAGAAAAATAAATTTTAGTATATATTATTATCCAAATTTAGTTAAATAACGCTAGTATGATCATTTTTTAATTCATTCAACTATACAAATTTACAAAGAAGCTTGGAAAAAATTAAACAACTCCTTCATATTTTAACAATTTTTTAAAAATGTATCCATTCAAAAGCCAAAGTCACCCAACCAGGCCAAAGTCACCCGGGTTCACGGTACCTTAGCATTGTCTTTCACAAAAGAGGAGAATAGTTCAAGCATATTGAGGCTTTACCACAAAAAAAACTGGTGGATCATTAGTTGAAATCTTTCAAGTAGGAGAGTTTTGTTCCCAAGGAAGTATTGGAAGACCAAAACACAACAAAACATAACAGCACACAAGAATTTATATGAATTTAAAAGTGAACAAGCTCACTTCGGCTTCTATAATTCACCCCTGATCAATTTCGAGCTCTGTTTCGAACGTTCGAAAAATTGCCAATACTTTTTTAACACCCGATTCACACGGCGTTAGCAACAATAGTTTTCTCCAACTAATCAAATCCGTATTTTTATTTCAGAAAGTTATTAAGCTCATTACTTTGTCTTTAAACAACATTTAAAAGCTTTAAAAAAAACCAAAATTTAATATTAAATTGAACAAAAACTCCCCAAAACCTTTTTTTTCGTCCTCTTTCTTCAAATGCAAATTCAAAAATATAACAAAATGAGCCAAGCTGGAAGACAAACACTGACTGAAGAAAGAAGCCAAAAATCTAATAAAGCTAAAGACAACACCGCACTAATTAAGATTGCAAATCCTTACCCATTTGTTAGAATCCTGTGAAATCCTGAAATGCAGATAGATATACGAAATAATGAACGTATGCATAGCATATGCACCCGCTACCGCACTCTAGCAAACGAAACGAAAGCAGCACACGTAATCAATCAAAAACTGACTAAAAAGTCAACCTCATAATTTAAAACAAAAGCCGTCGCTGTTATGCCTGCTGCTACCCTTTGCTTATTCTTCATCACCAACTGATGGGTGTGTTTAGGTCTTCTTCCATATTTCTAGAATAGAACAGAAGAACAACGAACACCCACAACGTATGTACCTCCTAACGGTGAAAACAATTTTCCATTTTCTGCAAAAGGTACGTTATAATGTTCGTTCTTGTACCGAAAAATGTTTCAAGTGCCACCACCAGCAGCATCGCACTATTCAGGAACACAAGGAAGAGTTACGATTCCCTTTTGAACCCTATCTCTAGCAGCTATCCTATTATATATGTGTGTCAAATATGTGCTGTGCACCTATACCCTTTCTAGTTCTGTGCCTTAGATTCCCTTGATTTAGCCCGTCTTGCAGCCGCTACCAACGTCACCGCCGGCCGCCGCTCCATGCATGCCGTATATCCACCGCCACCATATCACCACCATTTTTGCTGGTATTGTATCGCCTTTGGAATGCTTGCCTTTTCTGTCATAGAATCCTGAAATAGCATCTGTGACAACCACTATATCAGTGCGCACACACAGGAGCTACTGGAAATTACCCTGCAGCATTTGGAGAGAAGAGCTACCAACCATCCAGGAATATACAAATGTGTGTGGGGAAATAGGGAATACGACAGGAAAACACGTTGGGTTTTACTATAAGCATTCATCAAAATCATTTCATACATCAGTTGTACCACTCACTTAAATTTGATAGAACAATGGAATAGAGGGAAAGAGATGGAAACTAATAGGAAGTCATTGCTTAAGGAGTTAACTCTGCTGGTTGCCAAGTTGTCTTAAGGGATTTATTCCAATTTGACGAAGCTATAGCTTGTATAAAGCAAACTTATGCAAGCAAAATCTGAAATAATGAGTTTATACAAGTTATTTAAAAAGCTTCAAATGAGACTCTGTAAGGTTTGCTTAAGTTGTTTGCTAAACACTTGCAGTTCATAGATTCCATAAAACACCTAGCGCCCAGTGAATTCAGACAGCTTCTATAAGACTTGTTAATATAAGCTAAATAGTAATCTAAAATCTGTGTGAATATTCCCTGTTTTGTGTGTTAACACCCTTGTCAATGCCTACATATAAGTTCAAATTACTTGCATAAGACCTCTTTTAATTTCTATCGAAGCATAAAGCTTCTGAAATAACTTGTATAAAGCCTGACATCAAACTTAATTTTTGGTTTCGCTTGTTTGGCACCCACATTGGCCATCAACCCGAAGATTTAAACACTATCTGCCAGGAACACATCTAAGACCTGGTTTGAAGAACCAAACCAAGGCCCTTCTTAAGGCTTGTGAGTTCTAATTACTCGCATTTGACCGCTTTAATTTTCTGAAAACTTCTGAAAATAGCTTGTATAGAACCTTGCATCAAACTGAATCTTCGGTGTCGCTTGTGTTGGCATTCAAATTGGTCACCAGGCCGAAGATAATGAGCACTTCTTGTTAGGAACACTTCTAAAACCACATTTGAAGAGGCAAACTCGACAAATTTAATAAAAATGTCCCAAAAGGAGTCAACTCTTTTTCTGTCCAATCAAAGTGTGAATTATATGGCATGAACGAATTTTTTTATTTTATACTTGCAGCTCATCGTTAATGGTTGAAAGTTTTGTCATTATTAGCACGTTTCGCTGGTTAATTTGACTAAATTATAAATAAAACACAGCGCCATCTAGTGAGATAATTTGTAAGCTATAATAAAAAAGTATTTAAAAACACACATTTTTCAAATCTTTTGTCCTAAATGACACATTGCCAGTTCAGAATATATTTAATAGAGTTAAGTAGATGAATATTGTTATTCACCACATATGGCAACCATGTTATTTAAAACTACTCCAGAGGTAAGTTGCCGTGAAATGTCTGCTCACAGTTAAGCTGCTTTCACACACCCTTAATTAAAATGTCGCACTAGAAATATATAGGAAGGCATCAGGTATAAGGAGGAATCGAGGTTGCCTTGACACTCGCACTATATACGGAATGACAGGAGTGTTGTGTGCGTCCCAAATGTGTCAAACATCACGAAAGAAGGATACTCACTGCATTCATCAGAGCTTGGATCCTTATCTATTGCGCATAAGTCTTTTAGTCATACCAACACGATCAGCTTTAATTTCGAAGTAGGGAACTTTGTCATCATCGCTGCAGCCTTCTTCGGAAGAGTGGGGGGCTTCTCAAAGTCGTTTGGAGTGAAATGCCTTCTTTAGTCGATGAAAACCCCTTGCACCCATATACCTAACCATTTCTTAATAACCTCCAGTAATCAGGGGTTCCGGACTAAACATTCTCATTCTGTGCTGACATGTTTGGGGTGATTGCTAGTGAGAGATACCCACTCTGCTGCTGCTGCTGCTACCTCTTGCTCCTGTTCCTCTTTTCTAATTAAAAAGATCTCACCTGGCAGAAAAGCACACAATAATTAATTGTGGCCAAATGAGAAGACACCACTGGAATAAACGAAGCCAAGCTATCACACACACACATACGAACACAATTCAAATGCCACACCAACTACTACAGGCAACAGAGTGTGTTTTGAGAAATGGAATAAGTTGACTGTACGAGGACAAAATCCTTATATTTTTGGTAGGTTGTAGCAGAAGATTGCTTCAAGGATGAAGGCATATGTGACAGCACATTTATTATGGCAGTCTATTAAACAAAACGAAAAAAAATCAGGAGTGGCAGAGAATCTCCAACGTGCGCCCATACCTTACCATACTCGCATCTCATAGTCGTAGGTATATCCTTTTTTTTTTCTTCTTCAAAAGCACTGTCAACTATTTATGTTACGGTACGGACTACATTTATCTCTTCTTCTAGAGTTCATTTTTGCCAAGGACTCTCGGAGTCAAGCTGAATTCATTTACTAAATGAGAATGCCCTCACTTTCTGCGAAGTGAAAGAGTAAAACAACAACAACAACAACAACGACAAATACAGGAGCAGGACGAAAAAAAAAGAAATTAAAAATAATGAATTGGAACAACTTTATATAACTTGGGCGCAATATGAGAGTCCAATCAAGTTGACAGTCGAGTCCGACAAAACCAACTAACCTACTGCGTTTACCTACATTTTTGAAATGTGGTAGACTTTTGCAAATACACCCATATAGGTATGTACGAGGAGTAGGTTGGTTGGAACTAGTTCAAGAATTTGCATCTTTGCATTTCAAAGATACAAAAAGTGGAACAATTGTCGTCGTTGGTCGTGATGTCCATGGTCCTTTTGGTGTTCTAATTTAACTTGACACTCAAGATGCAAGCTTTTAACAGGGATTTTATTTTAATATTGAGTGAAGGTAGGGGATAGAGAGGTAGGGGTACCTAAACTGAATTTGAGTGTTATTTTAATTAAAGTAATGTGCTGCCATCTGTTAAAGGATAATTAAGGTAGAAATAAAAAAGATACTGTAAACTAAGGTACTTTTTGTTTACTATTTTTATTTAGAAACTTTTTTTTTTGTTATAAAAGATTTCAAATCGGAGCCACTTATTTTTTCTGAAAACCCCACTGTAAAGTTTGATGTGAAAACAAATATTTGATAATTATTTAGAATAGCCCAGCTCCTGGCATTTGGATTTCTGTAGATTCTCAGTTCCTTATCATGAAAACACTGGCCAAACATCTTGCGGTACCATTTAATTCACCTTAAATGCAGTTTAAAAACTGAGTAGTATGCCGTTAGGAAGGTTATATGGAGGAGGAGTGCAGAATATTATATTACACATATCTTCACTAAGCTTAATCGCTTCGTATCTTACTGGGAAAACTCAAGCGGTGGCTGTAGGAAATTAAGTGTCTGATCTTCCATTATACCGCGGAGTTCTACAGGGATCCATTCTTGGGCCGCTTCTTTTTTGAGCATATATGCTTGTTTACACTACAGGAGATATGATGGCATGGACCGGGCCTAAGAACTATGTCTTCTACTATGGGAAGTGTCACTGGAAGTGGTGCTTCTTTGAATGTGGTTTTGCTGTGAAAAGAGAGCTTGGGCAAAATTTATTGAGCTTTCACGAAGTCAACGAGAGAGTGATGACAATCGACATCAAACATGTCATCAAAATACTGTTGGGAGATTTTAACAACGAAATCGGGACAGATGCTACACGAACCACGTCGGACAACGGATTCAGGCTTACAGATTTAAAAGCGAGAAAAATACATTGCTGAGCAGTACGCGATTCCCAGGTCTCGACATGCACAAGGGTACATGGCGGTCACCAGCTGGGTCACATCTGCAAGCAAATCAATCAAGTTGGGATTGACGGAAGGCTCTCTTCTAAAATTCTCACCAAGAAAACTTAAAGGCCTCGTAAGTTGTACGATGAGTAAAGGATGAATAACGCTTGCTCAAGAAAAAAAAAAACTGTCAAGTTGAAGTCCATAAGAGATGGAGGATTCTTCTTCAGAAAAGAAAGACGAAACGGCTCCCTGCAAAGACATATAGATGGAAACACTACACAGTCGATATTCACCATTTGAAGGGACTACTTTAGCCAGTTGCTTAATGGTGATGACAGCCAAGTTCCAAAGCCATGAGCCAATGGTATGAGTCAACCGAAATGAAAACCAAAGGTTGAATATGTCCGACAAAAATGAGATCCAAACAGTCATCGTCAAACTGAAAACGAAAAACGACTACAAGCGGACCTGTTGCAGGAGCATGCACCAACTCATCCTCAAAGTATGGTCGAAGGAAAGTTTGTTCGTCAATTGGAATTTCAGTACAATTTGCCTTATCCACAGAAAAAGGAGACCGCCTACTGTGCCCCAACTATAGAGGCATTATTTGTCGTTTAAACATCGTCTGTAAGATCCTGTCCAGCGTTACCCTTATCAGACCTGAAAAACCTAACACCGCCCATATCTTTCACATTTCACCAAATCCTGGAGAAAGTCCATGAATTTAAAATCGAGACACACTGACCTTATACACCTCCTATCAGAATGATTTATAGATTTGGTAAAGTGACTCTACTATAACCTTTGACCACTACCAGTTTGGACTTTTAAAAAAGTTGGTTCCGAGATATAAGTCAGTTAAAACATTCCACATTCAATAAGTGCGGCTGAGAAATGAGTCTCTATACTCAACAGATGAGCATTTCTAGCGATGCAAACATTAGAGTACTTGCTGATGATATTGATATCATGGGAGCATTAACAAGTATTGCAATGGAAGCAGCGAAAATGGGTCTGGCTGTAAATGAAGTGCAGAGCATCATCACCATAGGCTCGGGCAAAATTTCACGCTGGACAGAATATTACTTTGAAGTTGTCAAGGACTTTGTCAATTTGGGTTCCACTATAACCTCTCAAAACAACATCAGTGAAGAGATTAGGCGAAGAATCACTCTTGCCAATCGCAGTTTCTTTGGGTTTAGAAGGTATCTTAGTAGCAAAGCCCTCTCTCAGAAGACCAATCGAGTCTCAATTCCAACCCAGAGACGTAGTTCTGGAAAACCCCATCTGAGTTGGAGCGATCAAGTGGAGAACGACCTCAACCAATTTGATATACGCAACTGAAAGCCACTGGCTAGGAACCGGCTTAGCTGGCGAGGATTGTTGGTTGAGGCCATGGTCCACAATGGACTCTGCACCACCTTAGGTAAGCATGTAAGTAAACATTACGGGGAAATTATTTTTAGGGTATGATTGCTTCTGACTCTTTTTCCGAGACACTTTTTATAAAAGCAGCGATAAACCAAGGAGAGATAATAAAAATTACGGCGATGTTAAAGTGAACCAAATGTTTCTGTGATGGTTCATCCACCCACCATTGCCAGGAGATGAGAATTCTGCTGGTAGACAGTGTGACAGAAAGGATTTAATTGAAACAAAGGACTGCATAAATTTAATGAAGTATCTTGTTTCAATAAAAGCCATCATAAACAAATATTTTTAAATCAATATCCCCGCATATAGCTCTTTGTTTCAAATTCACATAAAAAAAAACTATAAAAACAAATATTTTATTTTATAACCAAATATTATTAGGAACCAATTAATTTATTTCCTCATCAAAAAAAAAAAAATTGAAAAAATACATGATAAATAAAATTAATTGAAAATTATTCTAGACATGTGCAACATGATACAAAAAATAATTTATAAATTTATTATGTGTTAAATGAAAACAATCTAATCATAAAATTTCGCATTTAATTCAATAAAAAAATGATAATCAAAATCATAATAGAATTATCAAAAATGTATAATATTGCAACTAATTTATATGGATGGTTGCTACATAGTCAAAAGTTTTATCTATCAGATACAAAAACTACTTTTTATTTGTTTAATAAAAGTTATTGTTTACAATAAATTTAATTTGTGTTTTTAATTATAATCTGTTAGTGAATTTCCCTAAATGATAATAAAATAAACTTCAGTAATGCGAAATTCCGTAACACATTGTATCTACTAGATAGGAAAAAAAATACGATATCCACGAGATAATAAAATAATTGTATGGTAATGAAAGTGTGAATATTCTAATTATCACCTTTAATTGGAAAAATAAAAAAATTAAATTTTTTTTTAAACCGCCGCCGACGACCGACACGACGAATTCCATCAGGTTAAATGAATCACTGTATTGCCCACCTTTCAACACTCAATGACACAACCAATTTGTTAAACTGTCCATAAACTCATTAGAGTGACGGTTTTTTTGCTGTTTTTTTTTTTATTTTATTTTGTGGTCAGGTTAATAAACGGTTGTGAGCTACCGAATTAAAATCCATAATATATGAGATTTTTTTTTCCTGTCCGTATCGTATCGGTCGGTCGTCCTTGTACGAACGTAGGACCAAACCAATAGATACAACGAAATGAAATGAAAAAAAAAAGATACAAATTTGAAGTGGTGAATAATTTAAAATGACAATCGTGCTTAGACTTTGGAATACAAAAACAAAAAATATATCTCCCCATCCGTTAGATATGTATTTTTAGGTACCTCTTTGACGATATAATGAAACACAGAGAAATGGATAAAAAGATACATACAAAGATACAATTCGCGTAAAATGCAGAAGATTTTAACATATTTACATGTGTTGCCACTTGACAGCTGCATGAGTGGAATGTTTAATTATCCGCAGGGAATGTGATGCGATTGGAATATATTCTTTTATTCTTGCCTCCCCTCTCCCCACTCTGCGACGCGACAATGCCCGTACTATACGCTCGCTATCCGTGGTAGCTGTAGGGTGTTTTCGGGTTCGCCTTTTATTGGATAAAAATGTTGCTTGATTTGAAAATTCCAAAAAGTTCAAGTGATGGCAGTTGTGGGTGTTTTGTATCTTTTTTTTTGTATCTGTCTTTGTTATGTTGTTCTGGTGGATGTAATTTTTTTGTGTGAATTTTTTTTTTTGAATGATCGATTGTAACCGCCAGTGGCAGTATAGTCGGTTGTCAAAGAGGTAGCACAAGGAGTTGGGAGTGAAAGGAAGATTAATGGCATCAAGGCCCAATGAGATATATATAAGCAGAATTACTTTTTGTGGTTTGAATTTATAGTGAAAAAGATGAATGATCGATTTGGATAACTTTATTAAGAGTTTTTTTTGCTCCACATAATCTAATTTATGGGTTTTTTTTTGTGTTGAGGTTGGGGACTTGTATTTATTAGCTACAGGACATGCTGTGTTTCAAAATTTTCAAAGAACATGAAGTATCCCTGAACTGTGTTCACAGGCGTTGAAAGTTCACAAAAAATGGATAGACCGGAAATGTCGAACAAATCTTTGTTCAAAAAGAGACTATGGATTAATAGATACATGACTTAGTCACACGTTTACTTGTTGTTTCTATACACAAAGCAATTTCTAATGCAAGGAGCAAAGCTTGTGACAGGTACTTACTACGCAGTTTGTGTCTTTTGAATTTTTTGTGGGTGGTCGTTTGATAAAGCTAATCAGACGGTGGCCAGTGTTGTACACACCTCACACTAGAAATTGCAAATAGTTACTGGTTTTGTCCGTCCGGACGCTTCTTGCCAAACTCATAGGGATAACAGCTGAGTACGAAAATCAAAGAGAACCTGAAGTTATCTATTAAAATAATGACGTGCTGCATATAGGTGTAAAAGGCTGGACTAAAGATACTTTAGCAGTTAGGCATAGATACTTAATGAGTCACCCAGTAATTCTTTTAGATCCCTCGTGAAAAGATCCCTGAAGGGAAAAAAAACCCTCAATTTGAATGCCAACAACAGCTCCCATATACCCGAAGGGATTTCCTGAAGTCTCGGTTTGCTGGCGCATTTCGACCAAAAAGTTCGCAGAATTCTCCACATTGAAGCTTGGAGACTGTTCCAGAAGTCATGTGAAGAGTGCCCAAGGTTAACGCTATTCTTGTGAAAACTTGGTTTGGCCTATCAGCCAATACTGCAGATTAAAGCTAGTCCGGTATGACGAACCTTTCAGCAAGTAAAAGAATTAGGACGAAAATCAAGCTGGCGAATCAACTGATGAGTTCAACAGTTGAGTCATCTCAGAAGGAGAATACTTAAACAGAAGAAGTCAGTGTGACGGACTGCCCCGCCAGATATGGGGGCTCAACCCGGATTCTACGTGATCTTCTTTTCCGAGATATACTTAGGAAAAAACGCAAAATCTTCTGAGAGTAGAGCTTGCTCCTTCAATTTTTGCAACAGGATGGTTAAGGGTGTAAGTGACGTTGTTATGGCAGTTTCTGAAGCTATTAAGCCACAATAAAATCCAAAAAACAAGGACGAAAATCTATCAGCTGAGCCAATTGATAAGTCCAACAGTTGTGTCAATGCTCAAAAGGTCTACCAGAGAACAAAATAGTCATCTCAGAAGGAGAAAACTTAAACAGAAGAAGTCCGTGTGCCGGACTGCCACGCCAAATATGGGGGCTCAACCCGAATTCCACGTGATTTTCCTTTCAGAATGGTTAAAAGTATTACACTCCGGCATTTGCAGACCAGACTTGCGTCCACCTAATCGGGAAAACAATAATACTCATCTCCATTAAGCTATTTAAGGCAGCATGCATCAGGTTCTAATTCAAATTTGGACGTCAGGAAATTATTTCCGAAAAATGGAACATTATTGTGAGGTCTGTCTTTCCGTGAGAAATGCTGCACCAATTACAGAGGTATAAGAACTTCTACCGCCAACGCTTGCAGATCTCAAAATCAAAATTCAGTTCAGCAAGGATTTGATCCTAAATTTAACCTGTGGTTCTTGTCACACAACTCCACCAACCTGGTTACTGATCGGTCTAATTTCAAGCTAAGTTATTGACCACCTCAAAATATTTGTATAAACGACTCAGGAAATCCATCCCTTTATCAATTTTAAAGCTTTATTTTCAAATGTCATGGACATTGGATCATCAGTTTTATTTATGAGCGCCTAAAAGTATGCTACAATTTGTATGTTTAGTTCTAGTTTCTATATGGAATTCTAACTCAAAATAAACTCGAATCAAATTTCATAATCTAATCATCGATATTAAGGACACAACATCTTGTCCAATCAATAAATTCATCAAGTTCATGCAAGTTTTATTTACAAGCTCCTGAAAGTATGCTACAATTTTTATTTTTATTTTTTATTTTTTATGGAATTCTCACTCAAAACAAATTTCATGATCCAATCTTCAATATTAAGGACACAACATCTTGTCCAATCAATAAATTCATGGAAGTTTTATTTACAAGCTCCTGAAAGCATGCTACAATTTTTATTTTTAGTTTTTTATGGAATTCTCACTCAAAACAAACTCAAATCAAATTTCATAATCCAATCATCAATATTAAAGGACACAACATCTTGTCCAATCAATAAATTAATCAAGTTAATGCAAATTTTATTAACAAGCGCCTGAAAGTATGCTACAATTTTTATTTTTAGTTTTTGTCTTTTTATGGAATTCTCACTCAAATCAAATTTCATAAACCAATCATCAATATTAAGGACAGAACATCTTGTCCAATCAATAAATTCATCAAGTTCATGGAAGTTTTATTTACAGGCGCCTAAAAGTATGCTACAATTTTTATTTTCAATTCTAGTTTCTATATGAAATTCTCACTCAAAATAAACTCGAATCAAATTTCATAATCCAATCATCAATATTAAGAACACAACATCTTTTCCAATCAATAAATTCATCAAAAAATAAATTTCTAATCGAATCACAATCTAACAGATCCAAGCAAAAAAAAAATGGTTACAACAAAGAGTGGAATAAAAAAAATCCAGGATAATAAAATATATATCTTCTAACACAAACAATCTCAATAATATGATCCGCTTTATATCATTCAGGACAAACCAAACAATAGGTAAGGTGGATAGACTATACCCAGCCAGGACACTCTCATGTTTGTAACTTGTAATAACAAAAAATCGAGTGCATCCAACTTGTGCTTTCAATTTTTTCTTATTTTTTTTTATGATGATAGTGATGACGACAAAACCAATGAACAGTTTGGATAGGGAGAGGACACAAAAAAAAAAGAAGTAAAAAGAAAAAGGTAATAAAGTCCACGTTCCCAGACATGGATTATGGGATAGCTCTCCAACAATGATGACGAGAAGGACGACAACATTGTTTGAGGACAAATATATTTACACTGTAATACCTTTCCAAAGAGAACAAACGACTAAGCGACAAAAGAGAGAAGGTTAAATGGGTGATAAACTTGGGATAGAATAAATGGAAATAGAACAAGGATCACAGAGGATATTATTGTGTGAGGCTAGAAAGTAGAAAGTACAGCGCGCTCAAGCAAGACAACGAAACCACTGATGTTTACTGGGAGACCACTATCGTTGCATGATGACGATGATGATGATGACGATGGTAGGGATGTGGTTCATCCATCCCATATCATAGTCATCAATGATGAAATGAATTTATACCTTTTTTTTTTGCTAACAGGAACCTATCCAATCCACCTTGGTCTTCTACAATGTCCCTTTTTATAAAATTTCTGTGTGAATTCCTTTATTTTCCCTCTCATGTTGAATTAAATCCAAATTGTTTGCACATAGTCACTGAGGAATAAGCGATGTCCTTCATAGAATCGTCCTGGTTGCTTTTTTTTTTGCTAGTCTTGTACAAATGCTTAGATACAAAATATAGATTTTTTTTATATCCTGCATGGTTTGTTAACTCAGAGTCGGTTGGTTGGTCGTCGCATATATTCATTTATGTACCTATATCCTTGTTGACTTTTGCTGATCCGGCTTATACTAGGGCTTATAGATACTGCATCTATCGAATCCCAGCGACAGCGTCCAGTTAATAGCCACAGCCGCACAAGAGATGCAAATAGGAAGAATTTTTTTTTTATAGAAAAAACATAGAATGTTGGTTATCCGTTGGTCGAATGGTTATTATGCAGGATTTACACAAAGATAACGAACAATAATCATAAAAAAAAATATATAAATAAAATCGAATGGAAGGACTGTAGTTGACCATAACGCAGGATAAAATGATCATTAATGGTGCATGCAAATGCACACAACAACATAAACTTACCCAGCCAACTACAACACTCTGGTGTTTCAATTATCCTTTACCGCGTAAATTATATAAAATGAATAACACTCGAATTGAGATGATGGGGGAAAAGATAAATATACAGATACATCATAAAGATAGATACAAACCAACCTCCTCTTCCACTCCACCATACATCGTCATCAATAAAATGGTTCAGCAAATTTTTATTTAAGCACACACAATCACATACCTTAACATGATATACAAGAGTATCTATACGAGATACAGATACACTACAAAAACATTGTATCTGTTGGATGAATGAATAATTAAAAACACAAAAATTTGCCCTTTAATCGATGATAACCACGTGTAAGTGTAATATGTGTCGATGTGTGGTTCCATACAGGCTTTTAGGGTTTTTCTGGTTCGAATTTTGTTGTTCTTTCAACCACACATTGTTATAGATACTTTTGCTTAAATGGGAATGGACA
The DNA here is from genome assembly GCA_916050605.2 of Platycheirus albimanus. Taxonomy (NCBI): domain Eukaryota; kingdom Metazoa; phylum Arthropoda; class Insecta; order Diptera; family Syrphidae; genus Platycheirus; species Platycheirus albimanus. The sequence continues at coordinate 12,520,761 of OU696698.1, read as the reverse complement.
GGGCACAAATAAACTAATGGTTCATGGAAACTTATCATTTTTTGTTGTTGTTGTTGTTAAAATAGTTAAGGTTATTTAATTTACAAAAATACATTTTTTTTTTAATTTCAAATTGTATCCTCAGATTGATGCTGCTCGATCTGACACGGAATTAATATTAATTAATTTTTTTTTTATTTCATACCGCAGGGTTTATGCGCTTATACATCAACTCAACTCAACACACACACACACACATATGAACATCAACATTTAGAAAGGGTTTTTCGAAATTTACAGAGGATTTGAATAAATAAAAAGAAGATTACATGTTAGAACAGAATCCGGAATAGGAAACATTTTCGATATTAAAATTCAAATCATGTTATGGTTATGGGATAGCGCTACTAACTATAACATTTATAGAAGTTTTGCCAATTCGGTATATGGTGAAATGTATCTATATAGGTTTTTTTTTTTTTAATATAGTGTGTGATGATGATGGTTGTTCGTTTTATTTTTATTTGGGTTTAAAAGGTCAGAGGCATTTGTCTAAGTATAAGAGACGTATAGGCAAGAGTCAATAAAAGAGTTAGTGTTGGATTAATTTTAATTTATAAAGATAACATTTGGGTGTGAATATAAATAATAAATATCTCGTTTAAAATAATGGTTGGAAGAAAAAGAGAAGGGCAGAGCTGAAATAGATTGAATTTACATTAAACCGAGGCAAAATCGATGAGAATGGGTCTTTCTTTAACGTACAAAGAGTTGGTATTCTTAAAAAAGCAGCCCTTCAAACAAATTTCGACGTTAATTAAATGTTAATTAAACGCTAATTAATATGGCAAAATTAAGGTTCTCAGGTCTTTTGTCAACGAAATCATTGAGAATATATGCTTGTGATATTAACCGAGAACAAAGTGGGAGACAAATGTGAGTGGTATAATTATTTAATGGTAGGTAATTATTGCTTCAATTAAAAAAATAAAACTTGTTTAATTTTCATTCTTAACTAGGTTTTACAACTTCAATACGAAGATCACAAAGCAGCAGATGATAAATTTTGTTATCAAACTAAATTTTGACACATTGTTTACTATCTTGTTTTTAATTAAACAATAATTAACTTAACGAATTAGCAATTATTTGATTTATTTTTGGAATTTAATATGCACATTTACATGCAAGAGAAAATGTATACTGAAAACTAGAAAAAGGAAGCGTTAAGTTTTTAATTGGTGTGGATAATTAGCGTTTAATTGACACTTATTATGATAAAAACCAACAAATATAACTTTGATGTACAGTTTTAAGGACTGCTTTATTGTAACTATTTGAAGACCTCACCATTTTTAATTTAAAAACGTAATGAAAAATTAAACAATTAATCAAATTAATTAATTTTGTAGATCGATGGTCACCATGAGCAGCTAATAGTCTGTTGAAACTTTCACTCTGAATCACTCCTGTGGTTGCGCTGATACTGTTCAGGAATGGAATGGTCCTACAATCGCAACGGTTAAAAGAGTACTTACACTTGAAGTCATTTAATTTCGGAGGATTTGTTACTTCCTCGGAAGAGGCTGAATTAGAAGAAAACATAAGCGAGAGCTACGAACTGTTGGATACCCTATTCCCCATATTTTTGTATGTGTAAGCGTCTGCCTCCCCCAAACAGCCGATGTTTCAGAAACAAAATTCTTCTTAAGCAGACAGAAAAAAAAATCAAATAACATTAATTTTGTGCGGTGTGATTTTCAATAAGTGCTGGCACAATAAAAAAAGGCGTGTGCCACGCCCAAAGTTAAGTTTTTTTTATTGCTAATGCAATTAGTATGAGCTCAGTGACATTCCATTTTATTCTTGCAGACAAAAAAACAAAACAAGACTTAAATTTTTAAAAATTAGATTTGGAATGGAAATAGCGATTATGGGTGTTTTTAACAATTCTTGGACCACACTCTGCTACGTAACCATGGAATATAAATCCAAGTGTTCATCTGTTTACTTCAAAACTGCGACCGATAGTTAAAAAACGTAATGCATTATACAACTTTTGACGGAAACGCCCTAAACGCCTTAAAAGTGGGCGTGTCTTAAAAATTTGAAGCACTAACTGAGCGTTGATCAGTATTTGTGTAAAACTACAGCTGGATCGAGTAGTTTTTAAACAATCTTACCTGAACAAAGGTATTTTATCAAAATCACGCCTTTAAAAGTAGGCGTATTGAAAAAATGTACACAAGAAAATGAAGAGATATATTTCTCAAATAACGAACGGAAGGAAAATTATTTAAATTATTGGAAGTGCCTTAAATTTTTGAAACTACGTTATTCGTTCTTTGATGAAAAGTGGGCGTAAGCCACGCCCAAAATTCAAAAATTTCTTTTCATACACAAACCTTTTAGTTTCTACTAAGAGACGCAAAATTTTGCCTTGCCGATTCATTATAAATACCGTTTTTTTACAAAAACAATTTTTTATAGTTTCTAATGAAAAGTGGGCGTCAGCCACGCCCAAAATCAATTTATTTGATTTTATACGCAAGATGTTTATTTGCAAGTAATACCCACAAAATTTAATGTTTTTCGCTTGAATATAACAATTGTTATTTTATAAAAACAATATTTATGGTTTTGTATAAAAAATGGGCGTCAGCCACGTTCAAACTGAAATATTTTTATTTGATTGGAAGAAGGTTTCCCTAAAGCTTACGTATGCAAAATTTTAACGTTATGCTTCTATCGTAACTGTACAAAAAACATAATTTAATTTTATTAAATTGAGGTTGTTCATCAAAAATGGCGATTGTGGGCGGATCTATGTTACAAACTATACACCAAATACAATATACCCATTCTATGGAATAGGGCATACAAACTTGGGTGGAATCGGTCATTGAACACAGACCTTTGGCCTGGTTTGTTCACTACTTTGGGGTAAGTTGAAACAGTGGTTGGGGTACATTGTAACAAGAACAAATGAAAAAGAACTTCCAAACTGTGAATATAGATAGTATGTTTGTGTATTACGGTCTGTCTCGTTTGTTAATTTTGAAAAAGCATTAAAAAGCAGACAACTAGGATTTCCAGAAACCTATGTGAAGATGGATAGTGGCCATGGACATGTACAATGGAGCAGTGACAAAAGTTACTTGTCCAACTGGACTCACCGGAGAACTCCAAATTACAGTAGGTGTACGCCAGAGAAGCGTCTTGACTCTTGAGTCCTCTGTTCTTTATTAAAGGTAAGTCGCGGACCCCAAAGAGCATCAGTTATTCTTCCCTGAGGTTGGAACCATCATAAGCGAGGATCCTTTATCCCTGCAATGAGCACTTCACGTTTTGGAGAGAATGGGTACCTACCACATAAGTCAAAAAAAGACCTCAGCTTAGATGAAATTGCTTTGTATGACAGCAGAAGTAACAAGGTTAGATCCAATAAGAAACACCAATATATGAAAAAAGCCTTCAAGTCAAAAAGACCATCTTCCGCAAAAAAAAGGACACTACCGATTCATCTGTTACTGTCACGTTCAAAGAGAGAACCTGAGAACCCTGTCAAAAAGGATCCACCATACAACGTTCAACTAATGAAAATTATCAAAATTGGACAATGTGTCAACGTGCCCCTAAAAAAATGTTACAACGGACCCGATCAAGAAATTTTACTCTAAAAAATCCGCTAATATCAATTTGAAATAAATGAAGGTATTCCAAACGCTATGCTGTGTTGAACTCCTAGCAGAAGATTAAACCCAAAACAAAAAAATTGAGCAAACATTTCAAGTGACAAGTGATTTAAAAGACTCCTATTTTCTTTAAGACACTGGATTGTCAGCCCTCTTACGATTAGTCCCGTTCTACCCAAAAAAGTTTGTATTGTCTAAATTCCAATTGTCTAATCTCAAGTAATGGAATATGGCTACTCTTTATGTTCCAAAACACATCTATGGCCTTCTTTGGGACATGCCCTTGTAAACGACCATAAATCAAATTATATGCTGAACTGTCACATTGAAAGTTTTGACAGTTACTTGTCACAATTCAAAAACATTCACAACAAAAACAGGCATAGCATCTCAGTAAACTTGTTGCGTATCTATAATGTCATCAGGCGCGTGCCACCTGCACATTAAAAATTAATTAAATTAAAATATTCATCAGATCAAGCTCATAATTATGCAAATAAAAAAACAAAGATGTCCATTTGAAACAGGTAGCTAATTAATTTTTTTCAAAACACAAAAAGAAACCCAAACTATTTAGCTTTGAAATCATAAAAAAAGAACCCACAAATTTCACATTTTAAAAGCTTCCCTGACACAGGCAACAAAAAAAAGGTCAAAAACTTAACATACAACTGACTGTCACTTTATAAGAGTAAAATCCCTTTTCAATAGATTTTTCAAAAAGCAGAGTGTGTTGGGGGATGTTGACATCTTTTTTTTTTTTTAATTCATGTTTTGACAAACGACAGCAGCTGATGTGTGTAATGTATTTTCAAAAGCACTGCATAATAGGTTTTATGCAAAGTTTGCTTACACTCACACACTTTTCTTGTGAAAATGAATCTTATGTTCCCATTGCTTGTTTGAAAATGCAAAATAAAAGATGTATTTTATAGATACATATGCAATTTGCATATTCGTCGTGTACACTGTACATTGTACTTACATGGGGTGTGCATCATAGGAAACAATAGAATTACAATAATGTTGGTTTTTTTTATCTTCTTTCTGCTGTAACATTGTTCTCATTTTTGGAAGATTAAAGTCAGAAGTGGGATGCACATTGCACAATCGTTAAGATTTTAGTTTTCTTTTTTTGTTCCTCTTTCTCAAACAATTTTTCATCTTGATGAGAGAATTTGGATTTTTCTTTTTATTTGTGTTTCTTGTGTATCATACTCCTTCCTACCTATCTCATTATACGAACCAGGTGGGCTGAGGAATATGGCAAACAATTTGTCCTTTTTCTGCATCTTCTGCTGTGTTTTTGCTTCGTGAAACGTGAAATCACAAAACTGCATTATCTAACTATAAAAGACATGGCATGGCGGGCGTTGACAATGACTATATTAAAGAAAACACAAGCGCCATCTGCATTTCCCTTTAATGATTACGACACGGAAGAAGAAGAAGTAGAAGCGGTTGATGGGTATGAGGGGTTCGTAGTTCACCATCATCGGTGTCAAGGAGAAGAATTTACACATACTACCCACCTATTATAATTATGTAGAAATCCTGGCAGGATTCTTCCCGAATGAGAATAGGAATTTTAAAAGAATTCAAACGATTTCTATAACACTTGAGTTGAGAGTTCTCCCAGCATCTGTTGTTTTGTTTGTTTCGATGAATATAAGTGGGGGCCTCAGTTAAGAGCCTTGCGGAACACCATGTGCTGTGCAATTACTTTGTCATCACACTTTTTTAGTTTTTTTTTTACCTATTCTTCTTCGATGTACCCTGATGGTGCTCGGTGGCATTTTAATTGTAATCACTACGAAGTCTCGTGATAATTACAATTTGCCTCGCCAAGGAAGCATGGGTAGATGACACTGCTCTTGCTTTGGGGAAAATAGTCCTTGCAACAACGTGCGACGACATTCTGAAGTAACAAATGAACAATAAAGTCAACAAGAATAAGAAATGAAAATTAAAAAGAAAGTTAAAAAAAAAAGAACAACAACAACAAAAAAAAAAAAAACAAGGAAACAGTCAAAAGAACATAATAATAGAAGAACAGAAGGGTTCCACAAAACAAGGATGTCATTTGACTATAGGACTTTGTCGTTTTGCATTTGTCGTTGTACCTTGCGACACCTGATGTTTAACTGCGTCTATACCATAAACATGAGTATCTCTTCCAGTATAGGTAAGGTAGTGTTTAGCTATATGTACTTCTACCTAGTCATAACGGTACCTAGTGAAATAATAAACAATCTCTGGGGTTGGCGATGGTTAACAAGTTATTTGTTTCATTTCAATGCGCGCAGAGTTTGTAGGGAGGCTTCGTCCTGAGACCTGAGTCCTGATGATGCTGTTTTTTTTTTTTTTTTTTTCTCATATTGTTGTTGAATGAATATTCTTCACAAAGGAATTGTTATTTGTTTGTAGAGTTCATTTTGAAGATTAAAATTTGCATCAAGGACTGCTCACCGGTGTGGATTGCAAAAGGGGTTGTTTTTTTTTTTGCGTGCGTTTTTTTTCTGTGCTGCTGCTGCTCCTAGCTAGCTCCTGCCAAAGATGTAACTATGGGAAATTGAAGGAGGAGGAGCAAAATTTGAAGTGGTGGTTGGTAGGTAGGTATGACTCTTTGAACTATTTTTCTTCTGTTGAAACAAAATTATAGTAGATGGGTCGTGGATTGTTTTAATCAGTTTCCATGTTTTCTTCTTCCATTTTTTTTTCTACAGTTCCTACCATTGTTCGCAATTGAAGTTTATATGGGTTTGAGGCAAAACAAGGGTGTCAAATATGGTTATTGTATAGGGACAGAGGAGGTTGTATAATGTTTCGCTGTGCTGTTTAGGAACAAAAAAATATTCAATTTGAAACTTCAGGTTCATTTTTACATCCGAATCGGGGTCTGTCGCTTGCGGTCATTTAAAATCAACAGTTGGACAAACTAAGATTTTTTTTATATTTTTATTTTTAATTTAAAAAAGTTTGGGCATAATTAACTAGAATAATTAAAAATAAAAATTTTGTAACAGATGGATGGATTTCAAATGTAAAGTAAGTTTGAATTTTTTTTCGTTTTTGGACGTTTCGAATTCAAGGACTGGTCACCCGTAATGGAATTTAAGGGGTTTACAAACTATGTAAATTAATTCTGTAGTTGAATACCTACGATATGAAGAAATTGAAGGGTTTGATCCTAGTTTCAGAGAGAAATTGAAATTAGAAGAATATTTTTGATTTCTTAAAAACAGAAACACTAAGGCTTGGCGTGCACTAGGCGAGGTATAATTTCAGTTAATTTGTTTAATTTTGAGGGGAAAACTTCTGAACAGGTTTTTCCTAAAAGTCTTGAATAATTACTTGATTTAATTCTAACCCCGCAGTTTTCCTAAGAGCAGATGTTCCGTGTGTAAGGGCTCAAGTAAAGGATCAAGTATATTGGAACTATTAAGTCAAACAGGCAGCTACTGTACGATTGCAATCGTGTAACAAAATTTCTGAATTTCATGAAGATGCTAGAAAAATATTGAAAAAGTAAAGAGCCGAGAATTGAGCCTTGCAGAATGCCGTTTTTTTTATAGAGTTGTGGATATGGCTTGAGTACCTTCAAAGCTGTAATAATCACTTAATGTTTTTCAACCATCGAATGTAACAAAGAGGTGTTATTTTGATGTTCAAGGAAAAATGGATTTTTTGAGAAAAATTATCGGATGTTTATTTTAATGTTAAGATGAAAGTACGCCATTAAAAACGGAAAACAACATCAGCCAAATGGCTGGCAGGGCTACGCTTAAACATCAATATCCTTTTCATGAAATTTTCCATCACCAAATCACAAAGTGGCTGCTGTATGCCCTCAATAGCTTCACGGATTCCTTCTTTGAGGTCTTGAATCGACGCTGGGCTGTTGACGTAGCCCTTTTCTTTCACGTGGCCTAAAATATAGAAGTCGCAAGGTGTTAAATCGTAAGATCTCTGGCCAATTGTGATCACCTCTTCGAAAGATAACACGGTCCGGAAACGTTTCCCGTAAAAGATCGATGGTTTAGTTGCACTTAGCGCCATCTTGTTGAAAGTAAACGTTGTCAAGATCAATACCATTCAATTTCGGCCATTACAAATTATTAATTATCTCTCGATAGCGCAATCCATTCACCATAGCTGTTGCTACAGCCTCATTTTTTGAAAAACGAAGGTCCAATGGCCCCGCCGAACCATGAACCGTACCAAACAGTTACTTCGTTAAGGATGAAGAGGCTTTTCAACAATAAATCTTGGGTTTTCCTAGCCCAAGATGCGACAATTTTGCTGGTTGACGTAGCCACCGAGTGGTGAAAATGGGCCTCATCAGTCAAGATGATTTTTCGATGAAATTCCGGATCATTTTCATGCATTTCAATGACCCAATCAGCAAAGACACGACGTTCTAGATGATGATTGTTGAAGCGTGTATAGTTCCATTTTTATTAATGGCGTAGTTTCTACTTGTCGAATGTCAAAAAATTACAGCTTCAAAAGTGACAACTACCGAAATAGCGGACTATTCAAAATAACACCTCTTATTGGAAAACCCTTTAGTAGATCATTTTGATGATTCCATTACTGAAGAATTCAATTCAAGCACATTGGCCACTAAATAAAAAACCGTCAATTTTTTAATTGGTAATGCCTAAGGTAAGAAGTGTTTTTTTTACGGACCAGTTTGATTGCTCACGTGACCTATAAAGGGCCCTTACTTGCTAGCAGATACCAATTTGTATAGAAGTATCTTCATCAACTAACTGTTCCGAAACAAAAAGAAGGTATAACTGTTGTAAACTACGGCAATCAAAAACTAGAACGGAAAAGCCGCAGGCGTCAAAATTGTTGAAATTAAAGATGAACTGGCCAAAAACATAGATCTTTTGTCGATTCCCCTTAGGAATTCAAAATGATCAATTATTTAATTTGGACAAAACTTGAAGGTATTGCTACGTCACCCATATCAACTGCTGCCGAAGAAATAACTACGAAATTCTAGGATTGCATTTTTGCACTTTTAATTTCTCTGGAATTGCTATTTTTTTAGGGTAATGGGAAGGTAAGTGTTCGAAAGTGAAGGCCGAGATCGGTTTGACGGAATAGAATTATTTAAAGAAGCGGTTCATATGTACTTCGCGGATAGTTTGATCGGATCTATATGATAGTGCTACTGATGCCATTTTAAAGAAGTCTATAATATGTGTCAAAAATGGCCGGAACCGTCATTTAGCAAGCTTAAAAAAAAAAAAAAAAAAAAGGGGGAAAATACTGAATTCCATAAGATTGGAACTTTCATCTGAATCTCGCTTTGTTTCATGTCCGTCAAGTTAGCACTACCACTTTCGATTTTTTTAAAATGAACAATTGGATTAATTGTCGTGAATTTGTCGTAAATTTGTCGTGAAACAAAAAAATTTGTCGCGCCCCTATTTTAAAAGTTAACCCCTGGTAGTGCTAACTTGACAGTCAAGTTAGCACTACCACCCCCCAAAAATGCACGAAATTAAAAACTGAGTATGCCATTAATTGTCGTGAATTTGTCGTAGACAATCCCCATTATTTTAAAAATTTTCAGATTTTTTTTCCGGGAACTACCCTTATTTATACTAAATTGACAGCTAATTTTTGAAAAAAGTCAAAAAATACTTAAAATTAAAAAAATTGAAAATTTTTTTTATTGGATTAATTGCCGAATATTAGTTGCAAATTTGTCGTGAAACAAAATAATTTGTCGCGTTTCATTTTTAAAAATTAACCCCTAGTAATGCTAACTTGACAGTCAAGTTAGCACTACCACCCCCCTAAAAATTCTTAGGATACTCAAAAACAAAAAATTAGTATGCCACTAATTGTCGTGAATTTGTCGTAGACAATCCCCATTATTTTAAAAATTTTAAGATTTTTTTTCCGGGAACTACCCCTATTTATACTAAATTGACAGCCAATTTTTGAAAAAAGTCAAAAAATACTTAAAATTAAAAAAATTTTTTTATTGGATTAATTGCCGAATATTAGTTGCAAATTTGTCGTGAAACAAAATAATTTGTCGCGTTTCATTTTTAAAAATTAACCCCTAGTAATGCTAACTTGACAGTCAAGTTAGCACTACCACCCCCCTAAAAATTCTTAGGATACTCAAAAACAAAAAATTAGTATGCCATTAATTGTCGTGAATTTGTCGTAGACAATCCCCATTATTTTAAAAATTTTCAGATTTTTTTTCCGGGAACTACCCCTATTTATACTAAATTGACAGCCAATTTTTGAAAAAAGTCAAAAAATACTTAAAATTAAAAAAAATTTAAATTTTTTTTATTGGATTAACTGCCGAATATTAGTTGCAAATTTGTCGTGAAACAAAATAATTTGTCGCGTTTCATTTTTAAAAATTAACCCCTAGTAATGCTAACTTGACAGTCAAGTTAGCACTACCACCCCCCTAAAAATTCTTAGGATACTCAAAAACAAAAAATTAGTATGCCACTAATTGTCGTGAATTTGTCGTAGACAATCCCCATTATTTTAAAAATTTTAAGATTTTTTTTCCGGGAACTACCCCTATTTATACTAAATTGACAGCCAATTTTTGAAAAAAGTCAAAAAATACTTAAAATTAAAAAAATTTTTTTATTGGATTAATTGCCGAATATTAGTTGCAAATTTGTCGTGAAACAAAATAATTTGTCGCGTTTCATTTTTAAAAATTAACCCCTAGTAATGCTAACTTGCCATTCAAGTAAGCATTACTAGGGGTTAATTTTAAAAAATGAAACGCGACAAATTATTTTGTTTCACGACAAATTTGCAACTAATATTCGGCAATTAATCCAATAAAAAAAATTTAAATTTTTTTTAATTTTAAGTATTTTTTGACTTTTTTCAAAAATTGGCTGTCAATTTAGTATAAATAGGGGTAGTTCCCGGAAAAAAAATCTGAAAATTTTTAAAATAATGGGGATTGTCTACGACAAATTCACGACACTTAATGGCATACTAATTTTTTGTTTTTGAGTACCCTAAGAATTTTTAGGGGGGTGGTAGTGCTAACTTGACTGTCAAGTTAGCATTACTAGGGGTTAATTTTTAAAAATGAAACGCGACAAATTATTTTGTTTCACGACAAATTTGCAACTAATATTCGGCAATTAATCCAATAAAAAAATTTTAAAATTTTTTTAATTTTAAGTATTTTTTGACTTTTTTCAAAAATTGGCTGTCAATTTAGTATAAATAGGGGTAGTTCCCGGAAAAAAAATCTGAAAATTTTTAAAATAATGGGGATTGTCTACGACAAATTCACGACAATTAATGGCATACTAATTTTTTGTTTTTGAGTATCCTAAGAATTTTTAGGGGGGTGGTAGTGCTAACTTGACTGTCAAGTTAGCATTACTAGGGGTTAATTTTTAAAAATGAAACGCGACAAATTATTTTGTTTCACGACAAATTTGCAACTAATATTCGGCAGTTAATCCAATAAAAAAAATTTAAATTTTTTTTAATTTTAAGTATTTTTTGACTTTTTTCAAAAATTGGCTGTCAATTTAGTATAAATAGGGGTAGTTCCCGGAAAAAAAATCTGAAAATTTTTAAAATAATGGGGATTGTCTACGACAAATTCACGACACTTAATGGCATACTAATTTTTTGTTTTTGAGTACCCTAAGAATTTTTAGGGGGGTGGTAGTGCTAACTTGACTGTCAAGTTAGCATTACTAGGGGTTAATTTTTAAAAATGAAACGCGACAAATTATTTTGTTTCACGACAAATTTGCAACTAATATTCGGCAATTAATCCAATAAAAAAATTTTAAAATTTTTTTAATTTTAAGTATTTTTTGACTTTTTTCAAAAATTGGCTGTCAATTTAGTATAAATAGGGGTAGTTCCCGGAAAAAAAATCTGAAAATTTTTAAAATAATGGGGATTGTCTACGACAAATTCACGACAATTAATGGCATACTAATTTTTTGTTTTTGAGTATCCTAAGAATTTTTAGGGGGGTGGTAGTGCTAACTTGACTGTCAAGTTAGCATTACTAGGGGTTAATTTTTAAAAATGAAACGCGACAAATTATTTTGTTTCACGACAAATTTGCAACTAATATTCGGCAGTTAATCCAATAAAAAAAATTTAAATTTTTTTTAATTTTAAGTATTTTTTGACTTTTTTCAAAAATTGGCTGTCAATTTAGTATAAATAGGGGTAGTTCCCGGAAAAAAAATCTGAAAATTTTTAAAATAATGGGGATTGTCTACGACAAATTCACGACAATTAATGGCATACTAATTTTTTGTTTTTGAGTATCCTAAGAATTTTTAGGGGGGTGGTAGTGCTAACTTGACTGTCAAGTTAGCATTACTAGGGGTTAATTTTTAAAAATGAAACGCGACAAATTATTTTGTTTCACGACAAATTTGCAACTAATATTCGGCAGTTAATCCAATAAAAAAAATTTAAATTTTTTTTAATTTTAAGTATTTTTTGACTTTTTTCAAAAATTGGCTGTCAATTTAGTATAAATAGGGGTAGTTCCCGGAAAAAAAATCTGAAAATTTTTAAAATAATGGGGATTGTCTACGACAAATTCACGACAATTAATGGCATACTAATTTTTTGTTTTTGAGTATCCTAAGAATTTTTAGGGGGGTGGTAGTGCTAACTTGACTGTCAAGTTAGCATTACTAGGGGTTAATTTTTAAAAATGAAACGCGACAAATTATTTTGTTTCACGACAAATTTGCAACTAATATTCGGCAGTTAATCCAATAAAAAAAATTTAAATTTTTTTTAATTTTAAGTATTTTTTGACTTTTTTCAAAAATTGGCTGTCAATTTAGTATAAATAGGGGTAGTTCCCGGAAAAAAAATCTGAAAATTTTTAAAATAATGGGGATTGTCTACGACAAATTCACGACAATTAATGGCATACTAATTTTTTGTTTTTGAGTATCCTAAGAATTTTTAGGGGGGTGGTAGTGCTAACTTGACTGTCAAGTTAGCATTACTAGGGGTTAATTTTTAAAAATGAAACGCGACAAATTATTTTGTTTCACGACAAATTTGCAACTAATATTCGGCAATTAATCCAATAAAAAAATTTTAAAATTTTTTTTAATTTTCAGTATTTTTTGACTTTTTTCAAAAATTGGCTGTCAATTTAGTATAAATAGGGGTAGTTCCCGGAAAAAAAATCTGAAAATTTTTAAAATAATGGGGATTGTCTACGACAAATTCACGACAGTTAATGGCATACTCAGTTTTTAATTTCGTGCATTTTTGGGGGGTGGTAGTGCTAACTTGACTGTCAAGTTAGCACTACCAGGGGTTAACTTTTAAAATAGGGGTGGGAAATTTTTTTTTGTTTCACGACAAATTTACGACAAATTCACGACAAATAATCGCATACTCAATTTTTAATTTAATGCATTTTTTGGGGGTGGTAGTGCTAACTTGACTGTCAAGTTAGCACTACCAGGGGTTAACTTTTAAAATAGGGGCGCGACAAATTTTTTTGTTTCACGACAAATTTACGACAAATTCACGACAATTAATCCAATTGTTCATTTTAAAAAAATCGAAAGTGGTAGTGCTAACTTGACGGACATCTTTGTTTCAAGCACATAGATACACTTTAGTCACAAAAAAATACATCGAATGCCTTTTTATTAAATTTTCACGCGAAAAAAAAACATCTTAAAATACCTGCCATCATAAAATAATTATATTAACTCGACAAGTTGTATATCATTATGTATCTTTGTATCTTTTATAAATTTTACTACTACATCCGACAAAAATTTAAAAAAAAAAATCTCTCAAGTAGGAAGTCAAACACACACAAAACACCTTTCATCTCCGACGCCATAGGTTATGCAGTTGATAAACAAACCAAACCGATTTTAAAGTTTCCTTTGAGAGTGAAAAAAAATAACAACAACAACAATAAGAACAAAAAGCCAACAGCAGCAGCTAAATAAAACAAAGAAAAGATGTTTTTTTTTTTTTTTTTTTTTCTTAAGCCCTGCAGAACGAAAGATGAAAAGAATACACAACCAAAAAAAACTCCATAATTTTGTTGTATATCTTTAAGATACGAAATAAAAAAAAAAAAAAACTAAACTGAATTTAATTACTTCAAATTCTTATCGCATCTACAGCAATATTTTTGTATCTTATAATATAGGACGCCATGTGGGGAGGGGAATGGCTTAAGTACAGATAGATAGTTGTGTTTTGTGTAGTAAGTCAGTCAATATTTACCCGTTCGTTCTACGTTTGGCACAGATACAGATACAAGACTAAAAATTGTTTGCTGTTAAACCTTAGTGTTGTCTTCTGTCTTGCCATGATGATGGTAAGAAATTCAGGATAGGTTAAAAAAAACGAGAAAAAGGAGAGAATGACGAGAAACGACTTTTTAACAAGCAAACTACAAAAAAAAGGCCACTAACCGCCCTGCCCTGAGGCACCTCGTCTTCAGCAGCCAGCCTCTCTTTTCCTTTCCGTCCACCTCACCTGAATTCTATTGCATTGACCCTGATCACCTGCATGATAGACACACACACCTATACAGGCACAAAATTAAACAATTTATATTCCAGTTTTACTCAACATACACACACACCTATGTATTGTGTGAACTATACACAATCGAAAAGAAAAAGATATTTTCTGTTCTCGTTGTTGTTGCTAGATGGTGTATATCTCAACTTCTATCTTGAACTTTGAGAGTGTATCTCAAGCAAACAACAACGGCAGCAGATGTTTTCGACGTCATTACCCTTCTTCTTCAGAGTTCGGTATTCGGTTTGGTTCGGTTTTGGACGTTAAACGTGTTTTGTGTTCCTTTCCTCTTTCGCACCTTAGTCAGTGTTTTTTTCTTATAAAGTCAAATGAAATCAAATAAGAAGAAAAAAAATTTCTTAACAAAACAAAAATCAAAGATGGCGTTGTTGGCTGGTTTTTTTTTTTATGTGTGTGGTTAGCGCAGATGTTGTCTTTCAGCTTTCAGGTCTCATGTCTCGCTGCTTTTATCAGTCTGAATTCTGAAACTCAATCTGGCTTGACTTTGGATTTAAAAAAAATCAAGAAAAAAATATTTTTTGTTTGTTTATATTTTGGTGACGGTAGCCATAAACAACTGCCGTCGTCAGAGTCAGTCAATACAACATGTTGCTTACTTTTTCGTATGATTTTTTGATTAGGTGTTCAATAATCTCAATCTGAAGTTGTTGAAAACTCTAAAAAGATCGACATGTGGCTTGGTGTTAGAATGTTTCAAATTTTGGGGGTCATTAAAAACACATAAGTTAATTATGCGATGACGTCGTACTTATTTCCAGTTTTGATGGCATCAGAATCAACTTTGGAAGTTGGAATTCGGAGAAAAAAGATCGACTTTGTTTGCAAACAAAAAGTGAATCATTATTGAAAAATATTTAAGAATAACTGTTAATTAAGGGGGACAGGTATTTTTTTTAACACGGTTACGAATTTGTGTGCCTTTTTTATTATTTTTCGATACCTGTTCCAATATTTTGGAGACAAAAATGCTTTGCCCTGAAAGCAATAATATTGTTGGTGATGTAGGTGTTCAGGAGTTCTCACTGGTGTCGATACAACAGAATGGATTAGTTCTAAGCCACACAGCTCAAATTTTATTAATTTTTTTTTCTCAAGGGGTTATGACTACCCTTACCTAATATTTTAAGTTTTAAAATAGTTTCAGCTTGAAGGAAACAGAGGAAGGATTGACGATGTTTATTTGCCTCAAATGATTGGACATTGTAATGGGAAGGAAAAATAGAGTTTGGCAGGGAATTCCGCATTCGTGTAGTACGACTAAAAAAATAATCTCTGAATTTGACGGTACGTCTGAATGGGGTTTTTTTTTCTAGGGGAGAAAGTATTACTGGGAAAAACTTTTCAGGCGAGAAATGCAATTGGCTATTTCCCTGGAGCACTGATTTCAAAAAAGCGATTACATATTGAAAGGCAAAAGACATTTCTACGATATTCCAACGAAATAAATATTTCCGAGATAAATCTATCACCTAACAGCTTTAAAGCTCTGTTCTGAATTTCATAAGCTAATGATCTTTTCGGCGCTCCAAATTATATATGAAGGTGGTTAGTAATGCACATGCTAGGGATCGAAAGTTTTCCAGTCTTCTTGATAGGAGCATCATTTGAATAATGGAAGGAGGGAAATATTGAGCTTCAACGACAGCTTTGGGTCTCAGAAGCATTGAATTTTAAGTTGTTATTCAACAAGGAGGAGGAGAGGTAAATTTGGATCAAAGTATGAAAACCTAAGAGCAAAAGAAGTTGGCAAAACAATTTATTGGAACAAAAGTTTCAAACAAGAGATCATTAATAATTTAATTTTTTTTCAAACTCAGAAAAACTTTTTTTTAAAAACTTAAGAAGTTATATTTTTTGTCTATAAAAAGGCTCCTATATTAAATTTCATCGAAATCCGTCAAGTGGTTTACGAGAAAATCTGATTTCAAAAAACCGGTCCTATATGGGCGATACTGTTATGAGACTATTCCTGAAAAATCTATTGCAACCATAACATAAAATTTGCAATCGTAGGAGCCGTTTTTGAGAAAAATCAGTCCAGCCGTTTAGGCTGTAGATGCCGATACAGACGGACAGAATGGCTTCTCTGTCATCGTAATATTATGTTTGATTGTCAAAAAAAAAAAAAAAAAAATTATTTACGAATGCATAACTTGCCTTATAGCATAGGTACTATAATCGCAAGTAAAAATGAAAAACAAAGTTGTGGACAGTACAGAGCCTTGAGGCACTCTAGTATTTATTTCTTGAACTTCTAGACTCTAATACAACTTGAATTGAACAGTCAGAGAGGTAGTTGGTAATCGACATTAAAAAAAAATTTATCGATACCAAAAGCAAACAACCTAGATAGAAGAGCTTAATACCAAACTCTATCGAAAGTTTTAGAAATATCGAGCGCAAAAACGTAACATTCACCCTAGCGATGTAAAGATTCAATCCATTTTTCAGCTGGATATGCCATCTGTGGACCTGTTGCAACAAAAGGTCATCAAATAGCTTTTGCTTTTTAAGATATTTTTTAGCCTGACGAATGAATGATCGAAGATTTAACGTTTTCCAGATGCTGCTTGGTATGCTGGAGTTGGCAATAAATTTGTTTCCAAAAAAAAAGAGAGTTAGTCAAAAGAACTTAGAACGGAGTTACCATTATGATGTGCAAGAACAAATTAGTAGAGAGGAATGTTTTGCTGTCAATATTTGGAAATGCTGTACGATTCAAGGATATCATTTGAAATATTGATACTGTTGAATTTTCTTGTTTAAATTTTCAGAAGAAATCTCTTATTTCATCAGGTTTCTTGAAGGTGCTATCGGAAGCAGCAATATTTGGCTAAATATCAGTCTAGTACCGATCATCGCTTTTCTTTAGGTTTATTTCTATCAAGAAAACTATTGTCTGAGACTTATGTAAATAAGTACATCAGGAGACAGCTTGACAATAAAAGAATCGTTCATAAACACGCAATTTTAAGTGTGTTTCTACAAAACAATTTTTTGGGAGCTTGATGTGTTTCAAGATATTGGATTACCAGAGGTTCGGTATCAAAGAACCTTGCATCCACTTTATGGCAGTTTAATGGGTTCAGTATTTGTCAAATTACGCCAGAAAATACTGGTTTGCTTGTCGATAGTCTAAATACACCAAAGCTGGATATCGATTTTTTCAGAGCGCACCCCTTTGGACCAAACTATTGAATATTGCAAAAAGACCCCCACGATACAAGTTTGAAATTGATTAAAGACATGGTTGAACACTGGTAAAACCAGACAATCTTACTGACACTTTCTAAATTTTAAGACCGGGGGTGACAGTGATAGTATAAACGTGGACAAGCACACGTCATCAAAAAAAAACAAACTAAAGATCAATTTTCCCGAAACATAGCGATGACAACCGATCACTTTACAAATCTTGCAAAGAATACAGCAGTTTTGAAATGAAGTGAAGAATGACTGCATCCAATCCTTAATTTTCAGCTCAGAGGACGACGTGGGGCTTGAAAGTCTTGGTGATTTATAAAACTGGAGGAAGTTATGTATATCGAAATCGGAATAGCTGAATCAACATGTTTATCGTTGTTAATGGGTCATAAAAGAAGAGGAAGTTACCGACTTGGAATTGTAAATGAATTTTTCTGAAGACCAAAAATTTGGTTTTGGCTTTTCTTTGGTGCAACTTGACAGCAACACAGCGCAACAGTCCTTGGAATGGAATCAACAAGCTTAAGTATTAAGAGGCCCGACAATTCTTGAAGGTCAACTATAATGGCAGCACCGCACTGTCTCAGAGTTGACTCGCGGTGATAGTTAGGGATCAAACTGCGAACAGAAAAATTAACTCCAAGAAAAATTAAAGTGCTGCCGAAGACAAAAGATCTCGTAACACAAGAAGAAACAAAAAAAATAAAAGGAAGAAGCCCAAAGTGTAAACCGTTTCTGTAGGTCCAAGGAAGGTTTCAGAAAACAGTTTTTTTATCCACTGAACTGGCTTGTATGATCCTTCAAAGAAAAATGTATGACATCTGTAGAAACAGGACGTTGTTGAACACAGCCATGAAGAAATGCAAAAATTAGGCTAGATTATTTAGTTTTGTGAAATTATTGTGGGATGATAGTTTTTGATGAAACTTTTGAGCTTCGGTGACCATTGTAACCTGTCATGTCGTTTTCTTTTTCCGTGTTTATCAATTTTATGATGGGTTTCCCTGGGTAAGCCTATTTCTATCGCAAATGAAACTGGTATGTTTCCATTATACAAGTTTCAAAATATACAAAAACATTTATAATTCTTTGTTTAAACATTTGAACAACATCGCCAAACCAAACAATGGACGATGAATAAAAAAAAATAATTTTTGTTTGTCAGCTCAATAAAATTGTATAAAAATTTTCAAACACAAAAAATCACGCATATATGGCAGCCCTGTCAAGCGATGTATTGTAAATCCCCATATTTAACCAATACCAATACAACAAAGTTGTTTGGCAGATTTATAATAAATCAAAGTAAAATGCTCGGCAATATATCCTTTTTGGAAAAAATACATTAAACCAAAACAATACACTTCACTCAAAAGGATATCTATAGTACGTGTGGTGTATGTAGAGGGTTGAGGTTGGACTCGTTCTCTCTATGGTTCCTCATGGTTGATGATGGTATAGTTAAAAGGACAAGGGGAGATTCAATGAATATGTTTAAAAAAAAAAAAAAAAGAGAAAGAAAAACAAGATTGAAAAATAATAATAAACGCACAAAAGCAAAAATAAACAAAAACACAACAAAATTCTCCCCCATTATATATACGCTACGTACGGAAAGGATGATATGAGTTAAGCTGATGATGGAGTAGTATAGTATCAGCACCCCTGCCATGAGTTCGGTTCGGCTGGATCCTTTATATATGAACAATCATCAGCCATGATGCTCATCAAAATCGCCATCATAAAACCATCATCGTTGCTACTTTCCTTCGACTGCCTCGTCGTGATGATGATTCTGCTATCAAGGACATGCCCTTGGAAGCAGATACCAACCGACCAAGCTCATCATAATGATGATACGAGTAATGATGATGGTTGGTGGTGAATGGTGGTGGATGGTGGTTTCTCCCCCAACAAAACGCAAGCATTATAATTGGCGGAACAAAGCGAAATGCAATATCCAGTGCAAAAAAAAAAAAAAAATAGAACATAATAAGGACGAAAGAAATAATTTTAATATAAAGAAGAGCACAAGGCACAACCACTACATACTATTATACTGCCCGGCCCGCTGCCCCTGAGATGATGATGAGTTTACTTAAGAAAGGGAAATATGGGGTTATTTTTTTTTTTTTTTTTCCCTTTCGGTTTTATTTTTTGATATTCAGTATTGTTTTCCCTTTGTTTGTGTACTACAACAGTTAGAGTAGGTTTTCTTTTTGTTATTGAAAAACTCATCCTTGGTTTTTATTTGTTTGTTCATATTGGCGGAATAAAAGTTTATGTAACAGGAAATTGAAAATAAACAGCAATAATGCGAGTGTAACGACAAGACCCAAACACAACGCAAGGACCAAGGACACTCACTATACAGAAGGATGAGAGCTAGCTGTTGCTAACAAAAAAGAAGGGGTGGTGGTGCAGAAGAAGGGGATTTATAAAAATCCTTTTGTCTCTGTAAAAACATGCTGGCAATTCTCATCATCATCACAAAAAAAAAAATCAGAAGAGAAGAGAGAGAAAAAAAATATTTATAAACATTTAGTATCTCTTCCTCTTCCCAATGAATGTCTTGTCCTGTTTGGCTCTAATGGTCTATTGACATGAACATCCGGTTTAAAAACGAAAGCTTCAAAGTTGAGTCTATCTATTATACATTTATATCGGAGCCACAAAGAACAAAAAAAAAAACAAGACAACAAGAAAAATAAAATCAAGAACTAGAAGGAGGAAGTGCATTGTTTTGTTTAGTTATTTTACCAATGAACAAGGACCTTTTATGCAATGGAGTTTTAGGATTTTATATATATACTCGTACTTTATATCCGAGTATTTCTTTGTTTGGTGTTTTGGGGGAAGGCGAGTATTTTGGAAGGATTACCTAGGTTTTTGTGTATTTCGGATTTTGTACAAGTTTTATCGGGATTGCATACAGATATTTTGTTTAAATCCTTTTTGCCAAGTTTTGAACACGACACAATGTCGTACCTACAAAAAAAAACATGGTGCTCTATTTTAAGGATATTTTGATCAAACAGCAGGCTTTTAGATTAGATATACTTTTGGTCTTCAAATCACAATCACGACTGAATAATCGAGTGAGGGAGAAATATTCCTTATAAAAGGATATTTAACACAATGCATACATTTATTACCTACCTTATAATTTGTTAAGTTAGTATAGGTTTGTGGGTATATCTATTTCGGAATTATTGGAAACAAAGACATTTAGCAGAGCGTAATCCGATACATAGAGTCCTGCTGCAGCAGTTTCTTCTTTTGTTTTAGAATATTTAAATCCTTTTGTTCGCAAATAAATAGCGACTAATCATGGAAGGGTGGGCTTGTGTATTGTGTCCTTACAACAACTACTACATCATCGAAGACTACAAATGTTTAGTTAAAAGCCTTTGTATAGAAGCTGCGGGTGATTAAATATTAATTATTGTTTGCCACTTTATATGAAATGAAAATATAAAGACCGACCAAAATTATTCAAAGGCAAATTATGTTTGAATAATGGAAGGACTATATTGGTTGAATAGATGAGTTATTTTGAATCAATAATTTGAATTTTTTTTTAGGACATTTAACGGAATGTTAATGTCATCATGGAATTTTTTCTTTGTTGCGAAAAAATGCTTTAATAAATGCCCGGAACAATGACATTTTCAAATTAAATTGTAATGCAAACAAAAGTGTAATCTAATAGATAAGGATGAGTGCATATCCTTTTGCTTCCAACAACATTAAAGAATTTATAAGAAATCAACTAGGAAAACCTACTAATGAAGAAGAAATAATCTTTGAGGATTCGGTCCTTCTGGAGATTTTAGAGCACACAACACTTGCAACACAAATTGGACTTAGTCCTGGCACAGAGACACTATTCAATTTGTACATACCTAGTTCACACTTCTCTAGGCGATAAAAAACACATTATAACTTGTATTTTAAAAATATAAGAGAGAGATACAGTATACGTTTGCAACGAACTGTTGGATACCCTAGGTATTCCCTATGTCCAGTTCCAGAAACAAAATTCTTTTTTAGCAGACAGAAAAAAATTTAATAGCATTAATTCTGTGTTGCCGATGTTTAATAACTGCTGGCGCAATAAGAAAAGGTGTTTGCCACGCCCAAAGATGAGATTTTGTATTGCAGGGCAATTAGTATGGGCTCAGTGACATTCAATTTTATTCTTGCAGATCGATTTGAACAAAACAAGACAAAACTTAAATTTTTAAAAATAAGATTTTGAATGGAAATAGCGATTACGGGCGTTTTTAACAATTCTTGAACCACACTCTGCTACGTAACTTGGGAATACAAATCTAAGTGTTCATCTTTTTACTTCAAAACTGCGACCGATAGTTAAAAAACGTTAAAAAAATAATGCATTATACGACTTTTGACGAAAGCGCCCCTTAAAAGTGGGCGTGTCTTAAAAAAATTTGAAGCACTAACTGAGCTTTGATCATTACTCAGTATGTGTAAAACTACAGCTGAATCGAGTAGTTTTTAAGCAATCTTACCTGAACAAAGGTATTTTATCAAAATCACACCTTTAAAAGTGGGCGTATTGAAAAAATGTACAAAAGAAAATGTAGATATATTTCTCAAATAACAAACTGAAGGAAAAAGGTTCAAATTGAATATTGGAAGTACCTTAAATTTTTGAGACTACGTTTTTCGTTCTTTCATGAAAAGTGGGCGTAAGCCACACCCAAAATTCAAAAATTTCTTTTCATACACAAACTTTTCAATTTCTATTAAGAGGCGCAAAATGTTGGCTTGCGGATTCATTATAAATATCGTTTATTTACAAAAACAATTTTTTATAGTTTCTAGTGAAAAGTGGGCGTCAACCACACCCAAATCAATTTTTTTGATTTCACATACAAGATGTTTATGTACAAGTAATACCCACAAAATTTAATGTTTTTCGCTCTAATTGTTATTTTATATAATCAATATTGATGGTTTTGTATGAAAAGTGGGCGTCAGCCACGCCCAAACTGAAATATTTTTATTTTATTGAAAGAAGATTTACCTAAGGCTTGCGTGGGCAAAATTTTAGAGTTTTGCTTTGATTTTAATTTTACAAAAAACATAGTATCTAATTTAATTTTGCCAAATTGAGGTTGTTGAGCAAAAAATGGCGGTTTGTGGGCTGATTTTACCGATTTAAAAAACATGGTTGTCTGTCGGTTTATGGAAGATAATTTTACATGATAACCAGTTCACAAAACAGTTCATGTGTAGGTATCTCTCCAACCACCAACCACAGAACCCACCTACAACCACCCACCATTTTTGAATTTTTTTGTTTCACCCCTTTACCCAAACACCAAAATTCCATCCCTACATACAACCACCAACCAACGGTTCACCATTTTTGAACATTTTTTCCTCCTCCCCCACACATTAAATCCCCCCTTTCTAACCACTACCTACCAATCACCCGCCCACCTACAACCAACCACCCACTATTTTTAACAATTCCCCTATCACCCCTACACCAAATTCAACCAGCCACTCCACCTAGAACCACCTGCTACTCACCTTCCATTTTTGACAATTTTTTCCTCCAACACACATTACACCTACAGCCACCAAGGAACCACTCATTACTTTTGACAATTTTTGCCTCATCACCCACACCAACTACAAGCACCCACCGTTATTGACAATCTTTCCTCTCTTCCCCCCCCCCACACATCCAACACCACTTACAATCACAAACCACTTAACACCCACCACTCCCACTTTATCGACTTTCTATGCTATCAAACCAGATATATAACGTGACTGTGACTGTGACACTTTTTCGTGTGTGCTGCCCATATATTCCGATTTATTAGACGTTATCACGTCAAAAACTTTCGTATTGTGTTTTTCTTAATGCAAAATTCCTGCATTTAGTTTAAGTAGGTACATTACTAGCATTTTTCATTCGCATTTGTTCAAAGATCGATCGAGGCGCTCACTGTGGGGGGAAATATGAACATTGGCCAGCTTCGAAAATACACTGAAACCTGACTTTTGCGCTGATTAAGTTTTCAGAAATGTACCAGCCCTCTTCGAGCACATAAAAAAAAATACTTGTGTTGCAACCGATAAGTTTTGAGTTTGAAATTTGTATACAAACAGGGACATCAACCCAAAATTAGAATAGCAAAACCTTCTGTCCGAACCTTTTCCAAAAAAGTAAGGTTTCAGTTCAATCGTATGTATTTTTCATGAACAAAAGTCCAACCATAACCATGATTTTTTTTTTTGCAATTTTAAGTCATATAAAAGTCATGGCAATCCTGTTTTCTCGTATACATTCACATAAGTATCACATGCAGACAAATAACAATTTTATACGCGTCTCTCCTGTAACAACCCCACGACGAAGAACAATGATGTTATCAACAACAACAACAAACGGATAAAAAAGGAAGAAAATAATAAATATAAATGCCAAAGGGGATGCATTAGAAACACCCAATCCCCATCATATCATCGAAAATGATAAACCTCATCACTGGTTTATTGTGTCCTTATAATAATTTTTTCGCCATTCATTTTTTTTTTTTTCAAACGTAGCAGAAGCAGGAACAGCAGCTTTTTTTTCCAGCACCACCACAGATGTAAAAATAATGGAACATAAGCAAAAGGCAAACAATTCAAGTTTTCTTTCTTGCTGTTGGTTTTTTTTTTTTTGTTTATAAACAATAAAATCGAAATTTGCTAGGGGTGGTATGTATTTGTTTTTTTTTTTTTTTTTTTGATGTTGTTAGATTGGGGGGTTGATTTGCTAAGGATTCAGACGATCATCATTATCATCGACA
Source organism: Platycheirus albimanus (assembly GCA_916050605.2). Taxonomy (NCBI): domain Eukaryota; kingdom Metazoa; phylum Arthropoda; class Insecta; order Diptera; family Syrphidae; genus Platycheirus; species Platycheirus albimanus. Next base: position 12,496,442 of record OU696698.1, on the reverse strand, counting down.
AAAAAAAAAAAGACGAATGAAGAGCACAAAAAAATATCCCTCAGGATATTTCGATGAATCTTCAATATGTAGATTGGGAGATTTGGTATTCCTTTGTCTCTCTTCTTTTTTTTGGGGGGAGTTGTGGTGAGGAGTGTGTGGGGTGATGGGGGGTATTTTCCGCTAATCAAACGGAAAGCATTTACTGTGGAAAAAAGAGAAAGCTGCGCTGCCAAAGAAATCACGTACCTAGCTTGGTGGAATGTCAAGTGATGTTTTTGTCTTTACTTTTTTTGTTTAAGTAGAAAAAAACAGCTGCCAGAGCTACTGCTTCCAATGCACTGTCGTCGTGCTCTTGGGATTCTGATGCTGTGGTGATTGTTTTTTTCTTCTTGTGATGGATGCAATGTGCATCGTGCATGTAGATTTGTAAGATGAAAATTAAAGAAACTCAGGTTTCATTGAACAGTAAAAAAATAAGAAAAAGTGATCAAGTGACCTGGTTTTTTTTTTGTACTTTAATTGGACGACCGACGACGAAGACGATAAGATGATGGTTCGGTTGCACTTCATTTCTTTTCTTGCTGTTGTTAATTAAAGTGGAATATCTTGTATCCAGGAGTGAAATTGTAAGCCTTAAAAGTAATCAGAGATAGGGTATCGAAGTCATAGAAAATACCTCCAAGTATTGAATGGTAATGTTTTGTTTGAGAGATGAAATGTTTAAAATAAGTTCTTAGGGGAAAGGGGAAAGGATGGATGGTGTTCTTAAAGAGTCGAACTAGAAAGGGTGTCCTAATCAAGGAAGGGTCATAGTTCTGGTTGTGTATTATGTCATTTTTAACAGGGAAAGCAAATAATTATGTGATAGAGACATTTCCGTTGTGTAACAATTTAAATTAACTTAGGTACATGATATTTTTTTTAATATTTAGAATAGCTTATGTTAACTAGGGATAGGGGCATGAACTTAAAAAAAGGGTAAATTAATTCTAATTATTGTTCCTTAACAAAGGAAATAATTCATACATTTTTAACGAGATTTTCGTGGCTTCCTAGGGACATGATGGTAGGATTTCTTCTACTGGGCCGGTGAAATTGAAGTGTCGGAGTTCTATTCGAATGATGTGGAACATACATTACCGAAGAATTTCGGCAGACTTTAGAGTCCAGGTCAAACAATATTAGATTGGGGAAAGACAACTGACCCAATGGCACCAACAAAGAAAAACTCAAAATTTCTAGTTGAGAAGATATTGAAGATCAACAGACACTGGACTTAGCCATCGTCAAAATACTGGACAAATATCTTTCTTGGTGTCTTGAAGAATGCTGCAACTTAGCAATAGCTTCAGAAAAGTTGGAGTGAATTTGTTTGAATTTGTGGTTTTGAAGGAGCTGCATATGAGGAGTCCGATTGACAGCTGGGACACACATAAAATGAAATTGGATCAACTGCGAATCTGACACTCTTAAGATGTTCATCTAAAGGCAGTGTCGCATGTTTTCACAGCTTAAGATACAGTGGCAGAATAATCAGCATTTCTTTAATTTTTTTTTTCAATTTTTCTCCAAAATCAAGTCAGCAAACAGGTGAGAACAAAGATGGCTGACAAAATTGTTTGAAAGTGTTTGTTTAGGAATTCACGTGGCAAGAACAAGAACCGGTATTGGAAAATAATATCAAAAAGCATTTTTAGAATGCGAAAAAGCCCACATCTAGATATTGTCCCTTCCAAAAGTCGAAGGTCTTAATTGAAAGCTTGCGGAAAAAATTCTTCGAATTGCTTGCAACAGTTGACAAAGATTTATGGAAGATTTGACAATTTAATTGAAAACTTGCAGAAAAAAGGCCCCGAAATGCTTGCAACAGTTGACAAAGATTTATGGAAGATTTGACAACAAAACGAACTGTTAGAGATCCTTTGGAATAAGTGTTGGTGTCGATCTTAAACACCCTATGTTGAAGAAATCCGAAGATCTGATCGATTGTATAACTTCTAGCACGTCGAATGGGACCGAACATTACAGTATTGCCAACTTCTGCTCTAAAAAAACGTTCGAAATAGATCGGTTCCTTTCCATTTCCTTATAACAATTTCGGGCTTATGTATTTCCGAAAGAGTTGTGACTGGTTTCAATAGTTTCTGAAGCCGGCACTCTTCGGGGAATTGCCGAAAAAAAATCAATAAGATGAACTCAGAGACGCTGAAGTCCCCATGGACACTTCAGAAACCAAGTTCAGGATCAAAACTAAGTCTTTAACATTTATTTTTGAAAAAAAACTGAAAAAAAACTGACAATGCTGTGAGTCCTTCACCCTGCTATCTCGCTAAAAAAAAAAAAACTTTTGAGGTTATTGATGCAAAAAAATACGCCAACATTTTATCGCTTGCTTGGTTGAAGTATTTAAATAAAAAAGTTCGTGCTTGGTTCCTTTTTTTTCAATTTTTTACAACCTAACTTTTTAATAACTTTGTATTTCATTGAAATATGCGAATCCCTCGTGCCCCAAACATCAAGTTAAATATATTGATGATAAACAAACCTTACCAAAGGACTTTACTTTCTTTTCGAGAAACCTTTTTGCATTCCAAAATAATGCGGCGGTTTGGCAGTATGGAGGCGGCTGAAGAGCCATACTTTAACCAAAAAACTATACGAAATACCAACCAAAAAAAAAAAGGTGGGGACCAAAGAAAGGAAAGACAGGTAGGTAGCAAAAGGAAGCTTAAGGGACGGGTGTTGTACCTACTCAATGTTCGTGAGAAAATAATATTACTTTGGGGAATTTCATTTAAAAACGAAGGAGTAGTTTACCCAGCTACAACTAGCTATATAGGTTCCTATCCTTTCCTTGATCTTTCAATCTTTTGTGTTGGAATCGAGTGTTGTGTGCTGATGATGTTGTTGTTGTTGTTGTTGCTGAAGGTAGAAATTTTATTTAACAATATTTTACGGAATTTATATTCATCATCAAGGACATCATATACTACCTCCCCTCCCTTCACCAAAAGAGGCAAACAATTTGAGTGGGCGGTGGTGGTGGTGGCATGAAGTGTTAAACTGTGCTTGTTGCGCAAATTTGCAAAAATCGAGTGATTTTATCTTCAATCGAAAAACATGGTTGGCGTTGTTGTTAAGGACGAAAAAGGAAAGAAATTGAGAAAAGGTTACCTACTATCTTGGGATATCAGATTTTTCTTTGAAGGGATTTTTTTTTTGTATATTTATATAGTTCAAGTGGTGGTGTTACACATGATGAAATGAAATAAAAAAAAAAGGAAAACAAAGTTCCAAGCACGTACTTTGCTTGTTTATATATTTTGTTAACGAATTTTTCCCTTAAGTGAAGTGAAGTTTATCCTTGTGACTCTTTTCATTTTTTTTTTTTTAAATAAAATTGTCCTTAAACACTTCACATCACAACACAACAGAAACATCTAGGGGACGACAACACACAAAATGTGTGTAGGTAACTTAAAAGAGTTCATGTCAGAAGAGATGATGATATCCTTGCACTCCTTTGAGATTAAGCTTGTTCGTTTCTTTAGAGAGCAACACACAAAATCATGATTAACTATGATGTTGATGATTTTATTTCCTGGAATTACCAATGAAGGAAGTTGCAAGCACCCAACCCTGATTTCGATTTCATGTCACACATTTTCTTTGTCAAAAGAATTTCAACTTTTCATGTTTTTTTTTTTAAACTCAATCGCTTGCTTACTATGCCTACGTTGTCCCGCCACTAAATAAAATAGAAAGGACCTCCTCTATTGTTGCTTTAGTTAAAATTCCAAATATAACCTGTAGGTATTCAAAAGCGTTAAGGCTTAAATTTACAAAAAAAAAAAAAAAAAAAAATGCGAAATGGAATTTAACTTATTTATGAAGACACAATTCTCTTGGGAAATCAGAAGCTTTTCGTGGAGAATGTCGTGTTTTTAGTGTTGTGACAGTTTTTTTTTTTTTTTTTTGTGCGTTTTAGAGAAAAAAGGAAAACATTTTTGAGTGTGATTTGACTTTGAAATGTTGACACGAATTTAGAAATGCCGCGGCAAATAGGTTTATGTGAATTGCGTGGGTTTTTCTAAATTTTTTTTTTTTAGTGACGAATTCTCGGAGGTCCTTTTGGAAATTGAAAATATATTTAAATTAAGAAACAGTCAGATCAAAAAGCCGAAAAAAAATCATAACTGCAAATATTCCACTTTAATAAATGACAACTTAATCCCGTCACTTGCACAAGTCAAATTGAGGCGGAAACTCAATTTTTTGAATTATAAGTAAGTTGAAAAATGTAGTGGGCTGCTAAGCTACAATTAAATGCCAGGATTTGACTTGTCATCAAAATGACTTATCCTTTTACAATTTCTTGTTTCGAAAACCTTATGATTTTATGATTGAAAAGTATAAACTTTTGTAGACAGCACAGCATTCTTAAATCGCACGAAATCAGCAGCCATGTTTGATTAACATTCCAAGAAATTTCCGGGCATTTAACCTCGCTCTCAAGAAATTTCTTAGCATTTTGATAACCTTAGCGAAGATTGGGCTGGGTGAAGAAAGTTATCTGACATCGTCGATTTCCAAAAACCAAAAATGGGTTGCTCCAAGTAAGACATCTTCTATCGTGTGTTCTTGGCCATACATTTTTAGTCAATATATTGACATCGCAAGCTTGTTGCAATATTTCTATAAATCTGAACCAGATGGTGCTTCAATGTGGTAAAGGAGCTGTTTCAGCTGAGTGAAGTTTTACAATTTTAAAGTGAATTTCAACACATTTAATGCGTTACCTCAACTTTTCCGACTCTATTTTTATACCCTATTCCATAGAATGAGTATATTGTATTTGGTGTGGAGTTTGTAACATAGAGAAATAATACCGTTAGGTATAGAAAAGTATATATATTCTGACTCAGAATCAAAATCTTAGTCGATTTAACCATGTCCGTCCGTCCGTCCGTCTGTCCGTCCGTCCGTATGTATACTCTCTAGAAGTCGCAATTTTTGAGCTAGAAAGCTGAAATTTGGTATATATAATTTTTGGTTCAAGAGTAAGGCTAAGTTTTTGAACCGTTAAAATCCGCCCACAAACACGCCCACAATCGCCATTTTTGTTGAACAACCTAAATTTAGTAAAATTAAATTATGTTTTTTTACAGTTACGATAGAAGCATAACGCTAAAATTTTGCACACGCAAGCTTTAGGTAAACTTTCTTCCAATTATATAAAAATATTTCAGTTTGGGCGTGGCGGACGCCCATTTCTCATACAAAACCATCAATATTGTTTTTATAAAATAACAAATGTTATATTAAAGAGAAAAACATTAAATTTTGTTAGCATTACTTGCACATAAACATCTTGTGTATGAAATCAATAAATTTGATTTTGGGTGTGGCTGACGCCCACTTTTCAATAGAAACTATTAAAAAATTGTTTTTGTAAATAAACGGTATTTATAATGAATCTGCAAGCCAAAATTTTGCGTCACTTAGTAGAAACTAAATGGTTTGTGTATGAAAAGAAAGTTTTGAATTTTGGGCGTGGCTTTCGCCCACTTTTCATGAAAGAACGAAAAACGTAGTTTTAAAAATTTAAGGTACTACCAATATTCAATTTAAACTTTTTTCCCTTCCGTTCGTTTTATGAAAAATATATCTCTTCATTTTCTTGTGTACATTTTTTCAATACGCCCACTTTTGAAGGCGTGCTTTTCATAAAATACCTTTGTTCAGGTTAGATTGTTTAAGAACTACTCGATTCAGCTGTAGTTTTACACATGTGCCTAAATACTGATCAATGCTCAGTAAGTGCTTCATATTTTTAAGACACGCCCACTTTTAAGGGGCGTTTCCGTCAAAAGTCGTATAATGCATTAATTTTTTAACTATCGGTCGCAGTTTTGAAGTAAAAAGATGAACACTTAAATTTTATTCCCAAGTTACGTAGCAGAGTGTGGTTCAAGAATTGTTAAAAACACCCATAATCGCTATTTCCATTCAAAATCTAATTTTTCAAAATTTAAGTTTTGTCTTGTTTTACTCAAATCGATCTGCAAGAATAAAATTGAATGTCACTGAGCTCATAACAATTGCCTTGGCAATAAAAAGTTTTAACTTTTTTATTGCGCCAGCATCATCACACCGCACAAAATTAATGTTATTGAATTTTTTACTTGCGATTATAGGTACTATAAGGCAAGTTATGCATTCGTCGAAAAAAAAAAGTTTTGAGATGATAATCAAACATGACATTACGATGATAACGAAGACGAAGAAAGATGGTCTAAAAATTCTGTCCATCTGTATGTCTGTCTGTCTGTCTGTATGTATAGAGACCTACAGCCCAAAAGGGTGGGCCGAATTGGTTCAAACTTGGTATAGAGATTTTTAGGTATTGTACAGCTAGGGGAAACTGAAATTTTTTTTTAGCTCAAAAAATAACGGTACCTGCCATACAACCGTTACGTTAAAGCTTATTTTTCTCAAAAACGGCTCTAACGATTTCGATTTAAAAAAATCAGTGTTATGTTTAGGTACGACCAATCACACACATAAAGCTGTAGGTAGCTGAATTTGTATTGCATACCAATATTTTTGAAAAATATTTTTTTGTAATTTTTTAAAAAAAAAATGTTCAAAAAGTTTTGCAAAAAAAACTTTTTTTCTCAAAAACCGCTCAACAGATTTTTATAAATTTATTCTCATAACTTCAAATTTATCCAAGAAATAAAATGGTGTACTTTATTTCAGCTCAAATAAGTTTAAGTAGGTATGCATTTATTTTAGAATTTTGAAAATTTTATTTTTATCAAAATCTCAAGCCCCTAAACCACTGTCACACATTCGAGCAAGTTCGTGCAACTCAGTCATGCATTTTATTTCTGTCTGCTAAAGAAGAATTTTGTTTCTGAAACTGAAACATCGGCTGGCTGCGGGAGGCAGACGCATACATATACAAAAATATAGGGAATAGGGTATCCAACAGTTCGTTGCAAACGTACTGTAGGTCTCGCATATGTTTTAATTTCATCTTTCTGATAAAAATGACAAAGTGCTAGAAATTTGCAAACCTACCAAAAAAAAAATTAGAACATGATTTCGAAATTTTTTTCAGAAACCCGGTTTTTGGAATATTTTTTTCTCAAAATTCAAAACAGTTAAAGAAATTAGATAGCTTACTAACTTTCTTTTCTTTCAAATAACGTTTAAACTAGTGATTTTGAATTGATTAATAAAATTTCATATGATTTTTTGGTTTCTAAGATCTCAAACTCCAAGACCACTGTCGCACATTAGAGCAAGTTCGTGCAATCCAGTCGTACACTTTATTTTTTATTCAGATTCCCAGCCTATAAGTTTCGGGGGAAAGAGTTTTTCAAAAAGAGAAGCTTGACAACAAATTTTTAGAGAAAAAAAACTGATTTTTTAGGCCGCCTGTGTTTTTGTCAAAAAGAGTCCTAAACGGTGAAAAATTGTATTCGATGACATCTTTGTTTCAACATTCAACAAACGTGAGTTGAGCGAAGCTTCTTGACCGCAGGACCTACTTTTAAAATACATAATTCTGAAATTCCTACCTACTTTCTTGAACTTGTAAGACAATCCTTAATTTTGTTAAACTGACACGCCTGAGTCAAAGTATGCAACACAGAGGCAGAATTTACATTATTAAATGCATTGTTAATCACTTTAAAAAGGGTAGGTTGAATGTAAAATAATACAATTAAATTAATTAATTATAAGAACACCAAAAGAAGAGAGCATATTTAAAATGTACTTTTGACATTTTAATAGCTCTCAATGAGCTTGTTAACATGCTTAATGAATAAGAAGGCACCTATGTCATTATTTCAATTTAATTAAATTTTATTTGATAAGTTCATAATTATACAAAAAAAATAATTGAATTATTTATTTTTTACAATAAAAAAAAAAATCTGATATGCATTTTTATTTTGAATTCAACATGTGCAAAAAAGTCAAAAAAAAAATGCAATTTAATTATTATACTGATTTAATAAAATTAATTAAACAATGACAGAAAAATACACATACGAAACCTAACCTATATTAAATGTTAATTTAAAAAAAAATTGAAACACTTTCAAATGCAACACACACACACACAAACAGAGAGTTCGTTGTACAGCACATCTGCCGGAAGGAAGGCTAGTTCATATTTCAATAATTAAAATAAAAATAAAATCATTCAACAAAATAATAATAATTAAAAAAATGTATTCCTTTCGCTAAAAAATACCAAAAAAAAAATCAAATAAATAAAATATTTTACCATAAATAGTCGACTATTAAAATCATTGCATACTTTTTAAAGGATAAATCATTAATAACTAAACCAATCCGTTTGGTTATACATTTTTTTTTTGATCCTGCCCTTTCAAAATCAGGAAAAAAAAAAAGAACCAAATAAATAAAATGAGAAACATTTCCACACAGAAAACTCTGCGTGAAATTCCCTCAATTTGTATATTTTAATGCTTTTAAATGTTTGCTTTAAATCCTCATCACGGAATCCAACAAATAGCACCATAGTAGAGGAAGTATAGATACGGCAGGATTCGATTCGTTCCTCTACTACTAGATCCTGCAGCTGTTTAGCGTGGAAGAAGAAAAAAGAAAAAAAAAAACCTCATTTCATCCAATTTAGCCATTTAATTTTCGATAAATCACTCTTCCCAAAACTACGGTTCTCGCATAAAGAAAATCCGCTCTGCTCGAAACAGGAGCGAGCGTATCAATTTCAAAAGTAAAGAAAGCAACAAAAAAAAAACATTGAAAATTCGCTACGCACTTTCCATACAAAATGACAGCGAAAAAGAAAAACCTACCCTCGCTGTGGGGTTTAAATACATTTTTTTTTAAAACACAAAAAAAAAATACAGTTCTCTTCTAGGACGAAGGGAACAAAAAAAGTTGATAATGCTTAAGAACTCCGAAAATACTCACTTACCCTTGGATTACTTGGATTTTAAAAAACAACCTTTTTTTCTTGTATTTTTGCTCCTGTTCAAGTCTTTAGGTTTTCAAAATTCATACGACGCACTTACGGAACCCGATCATCATTGGTACGGAACGGAATATCGTCTCTCTAAACATTGACGGGTGGCATTTGGAATATATTGTTGGGAAGCAGCTCACCCTTTGCGTTTTGTATACCATACGTATCTTTCAGATTGGTTTGTATTTGACGTTCTTTTTTGCAATTAAAAATGCAACCCTCTGTGAAAATCACATCTTTTGGCATTCTAAGTATCAATTACCGTTCCGAACATATAAGAAACATAGCTTTAAGCAAGTCAAGCGGAATACATTACCTCTAATGTAACGTCGCCGACATTGACATTGGTGTTGCCGTTGCCATTGCCGTTGCCGCACCCCCAATCAAGCAGGACATTTGAATTGAACATTGAACATGCAAGGGATGAAGCTGAAGATGATTATGCGTTGAATGGCATTTTGTCTGTCACACGTGTGTGCTAACATTGACAGGATTTTACTAAATTAGCATCCGATTTGCTTTTCAAAAAAAAAAGAAGAAGGGTTGTGCTCGAAAACATTTTTTAATAAAAATTCTAATTTTTGTTTGCTACTGCTGTCAGAGTTGGGTTGAGAGGGGGAGCTGTTCTGTGGGAGGAGGAGGAAGATTTTACCAACTCTTGACGTAGGTAGTATAGACGCAATAAATTTGCTAAAAGGCTGAATTTTAATTTGATGAATTTTCTAGGGTTTCTCTGCGGTTTTTCAGTCTAATCTAATTAACAGCTGAATTTTAATCAATCAACTTCAATACGAAATAGTCGAAGTAATTGAGAAGGGAGTATACTCGAAATATTTTGAAGGAGTCGAATTAGTCAAAGTACCCGGAGTTTTGCAGAAATGGTCCAAACAGTTGAAATTTACCTACCTAAGTGGTGGGAGTAGAGTATAGGCAGAGTAGTTGGAGAAGTCAAAGCATTAGAAGCAGTCTTAACAGTTAAGGAAGAAGTCAAAGTTTTTAATCGAAAATATCGAAAGAGTCTTCGAAGAAGACGAATTAGTGGAAGAATAAGTACTTAGTTGAAGATTTCGAACTAGTAGAAGCTGATCGCAGTAATCGAAGAACTCGAAGTTATCAAAGTGGAAGCAGGTGGTGGAAGGAGTTGTTCCAGTTGATAAATCGAAAAATAGTGGAAGAAGTCGGAGTAGTCTTAGAAGTAGAAGTACGCAGCTGAATCAAGGATGTCTGACTAGTTGAAGTGTTCGAAATACGGAAAGAAGAAGTAAAAAATGTAGAAGTTATGACGCAGTTGTAATAGTCAAAGAAGGAGCTAGTAGAAGATGAAGTCGAAGTATTGTTCAAGTAGTCAAGATATTTTTTTTCCGGCCGAATAGTTGTAGAATCTGTCAGAGGAAAAAGTTGATGTGACTAGGGGTTGTAGTGGGAAGAATAGGTCTACAAAGTAGTCAAAGAAGAAGTGGGGGTAGTAGTTGAAGTTGGTGATTGATGGAGTTGATGACGAGGAAATAGAAGATTTCGAAGTAGTCAAACAAATTTGTTGAAGACTCAAACATTTCGATAAAGTGAAAAGGAGTGATATTAGGCGGAATATCCGAAGTTTTCGAAGAAGTTTAAGTAGCTAGTCGAATCAGACAGCAACTACAGAAGGCACAATACAAACTAGAACAAGTCTTAAAAAAGAACAAAATATTATCAGACATACATACAGTCACGAATGCAGCATTGCTGCAGATCTGATCTTTGAGGAAACTCAAATTCTGGCATTTGATGGGCTTGCTTGTAAGCCAGGGAACAAACAAAAACCGTATTTTGCTCTTGGAATATTTTATCTGGTCTATGTTGACCAAAATATCTGCGTTCCCAGCTTGTAATACATCGGCCAAATACGAACTTCAAAAAAGCTATGAGGCTGAGTTAAGTAGAAAAAGGTTGATGCAAGTATAGCATGCACGGTAGCAAAGTATTCAATCGAATGGATTTTTAGAAAATCAGGGCAAGTTGGGATTCCTAGCATACCGTGGTAGGTACCATTTTTCCGATAAAAAAGTCCGCATGCTAATTGACAAGGGGGAGTATAAATGTGGCGATAAGAGGGTGATATTTTGCGAGTGATTTCAGATTTTAGCCCGGTTAGATGAAACCCGATATCGTGTTAAGTGAATCAGTTTGAATAGACATCACAACAATACAACGAACTTGCTCTATCGGGTGACAGCTGACAGTGGCTTGGAGCTTGAGATTTTGAAAAAAAAGAATCATATGAAATTTCTTTAATTACTAAAAAAACACTAGTTAAAACGTTTTTTGGAAAAAGTGAAGTAAGTCATCTGATTTCTTTTGCTGTTTTCAATTTCAAGAAATAAAAGTTTCAAAATCGTTCGACCAGTTTTTTTGAAAAAGTTTTTGAAAACATATTCTCAATTTTGTTTGAGCAGGTTAGGTATGCAAATTTTCAGCACTTTGTTATTTTTACCAGAAAAACGAAATTAAAAAAAAAATTAACTTTGTTTAAAAAAAAACTCAAAAAAACATTTTTTGAAAAATTTAAGAATTAGTAGATATTTTTTTAGAAAAGTGCTTCTACATAAAAAAATTTATTGAAATCCGTCCTATTGAAAATATTGTTACAACACAAGTTTACACAAAAAACACCATCTAGAAAGTTTTATCAAAATCGTAGGAGCCGTTTTTGAGATAAATGAATTTTTCATTAAAATCATAAAAAACTCCCCTGTAGGACGGCATAATAATACTGTGTACCAAGTTTGAAGCAAATCGGTTTAGCCGTTCAGGCTCTAGAAGTTCGAACAGACAGATAGAATTGTCGGACCAACTTCTTAAGGTACCTAACTATCATCGATGTGTATTTTATTTAAAAATGTTTAGCTTTGCAACAAAACATTTAAAATGGGAACGACTTAATACAATTAAATAACATACTCAACTCATACACACACACACATCCTGCGATGGCCGCCGAGGTCAAAACGAGTCCAACACAAAATGCACAGACCAATAATGTATTCACAATTAGGTCGCTGTTCTTGTCAAAAAAAAAAATGGCACCCCGAAATTACGCCATAGGAAATTTCGCAAAAAAAAAGATGGAAAAAACGCCCAAAAATCTCCATTTTTGTTCTTTTTCCTGGAAAAAAAAGGCCCAAAAATGTTGGCTTTATTTGGAAAATTTGGGTTTCTTTTTCCGTGATTTTTACCTTAATGATTAAGGGAAAAAAATCCAAAAGAATTTGTTTTGGAAAAAATGCCAAAAAATAGCTTTTTGGCTTTTTTTCAAATTGAAAAGGAAAAAAGCCAAAAAATATGATTTTGTTTTTTTTTTTCAAGTAGGTAATTATTGTGGCGATTATTTAAAAATCGCGCGATTTTTCATTAAAAATCCTCACATTGCTTAGTAACACAGTAGATAGTTAAAAAAGATCTTTGCAATATCTTTTTACTTTTTTGGCGTAAATTGCAAAGCCATTTTGGAAATGAAGCCAGAAAAAGCTGTTTTTGGGTCTTTTTTCCAAACCAAGTCAGCCAAAAAGTTTATATTTTTCGGCGTAGTTTCCAATTTCATTTTTGTTTGCCCTTTTTTCTAAATTCCGGCGTAATTTCCCTGCTTTTTGGCGAAATTTCCAAAAATATTTTGGGCGTTTTTTCCACAATTTTTGGAGTAATTTCAGGGAGCCAAAAAAATATATGTATCTTAACGGGGTGATTCGCAAAATTTGATCTTTGCTGTTTTCGGACCGAATTTGAGTTAATTGCAAAAAGGTATAAGTCCTTCCTGCGTGGTTAAGCCAGATGTGTTAAGAGTCTTTGCCAACAATAAACCGGACTATACAATACTCAATCGGGAGTGCAAGCGCAGCTCACCATCTAATAAAAATTTCAGGTCAAAATTTAACTTTCATAATAATTTTATTGAATTTCGAAATGCCTTGTGAACTTAACGACGCGACGCATCACTTGCGATTTCGAAGAACTTTAGATCTCACTTAAGTTGAGTCATCTTTTTCCACCCAATGAAGACGCAAATTTGTTGAAAAATTTCACGTCTCTCATGATATAACTTAGTCACCTATAATTCCATGTATCTACGTCACTTCCACTAACGACCTGACCTGACTCAACGACCTAGTTTCCAAATTTTAAAAGTATCTATAACTGCCTCCGAATTCATATTACTCAACGTTAATTTGCATAAATTGGCAATAAGCTTGAAATTATTTAACCTAAAGAGTATCTAAAGGTGCCTATCTATGCAAAAATAAATTAATAAAAATGCTGCTGCACACTCTTGACATATTTTCCATTGACTGCAGATCTAAAGTTGATATGTGAAATCCAAAGTCATTAACCAATATTCCACAAGAAGACAAGTCTATTGTTTAACAAGCTCCTACAATAAAAATTATAAATAATTGTATGTTGTGTGTCTATTTGTGTGCCTCCCAATCCCAACAACAACCAAAACCCATTATTTAAGCTGGAAATTTATACCAAGCCCATAAAATTGTTGACACATGGTTGCGTAAATCAAATTATCCTTAATTTGTAAGATTAGAATATTTTTTTCAGTTTTTTTTTTTTTTATAAGAACACACAAATTTTGTTTGTGGGTGTAAGGTGGATGTGTGTGAATATTCGTGTATCTCATGGATACCCTATTATTTTACTTAAATTTGATTTGTGTCAGGTGTTTAAGATAGCAGCAGCGGAGACCCAGAATATTGAGTGAGGAGGGCACAGGGCGTGTTGCTTTATATCTTAAGTCTTATTTAGACTACAAAAAAAAACAACAACAAAAAGATATATAATTTTGTTATAAAAAAAAACTCCTCCAACTGACGACAATGACGGTATTTAAGGGATTCATTCACTCGAAGGTCATTTGTATTTTTTTTTTTTTTATTATGAGGTTCCAAATAATAATTATATTCTCACATGATATTTTTTGTATCTTTTTTTGTATCTTTTTTTGTTGTTGTACTTGTAACAGGTACCCGGTACCTAACTTGAGTATACGGGTGACTTAACCAAGCGTGAATTATAGCAACAACACTAAAGAATAAAAGTAGGGTAACTTTGAGGGTTTCAGGGTTTCAGGGGGTGGTTGGTATAGGTATAATCATAATCATCTCTTTGAAGTTAGCGATGAAGAAGAAAACTTTACTTGTGCTAACAGATAAAAAGGGTGCTCTTTCGGGTAGATATTTGATGTTGTAACGGATAATTTGGTAAGTTAAACGATTTGAAAAGTTTATTCAATGTAATTCTGATTCTGATTCTTATTCGATGATTATTATTGACTCAAGTTAAGAAATGTTAAAGGTGATAATTGCACACACAGAGTTTTCTTTCGTTTTGTATCTTTTAGGGGGGGAAATATTTTTTTTTTTTTGGACAGGGTGAGGGTGCTGCTGTCATCGTTAAATAGTACTTCTCAACATAAGTTAATTGATTATGTAAACACGATATAGTCATTGATCATCATTTTTTTTGAAATTTGTATAGCTTCCCTGTAACTCCCGGTCGAGTCGTCGTCGTCGGTCTTTCATCGTGGTGGGTGCTTCGCTCAAAATGTTAATTTTAATATTATTTTTGCATGTTAAAGACGACAAAGATGGGATAAGTCTTCAAGTTATTATATTATTTGTGATGTTCTCATGGTAATTTAAAGTCTAGAGGTTGGATAAAAAGGTCATTTATATTTATACAGAGCAATTAAATGCAATTAATTGTTCTTAAGACATGACACGTCTTTCTTCGGGCATTTGGGTTGGGATTGGGATTAATTAAAGGCTGTGCAGCAGTGCGGATGGGCTTAAGGGATTGTGGACTATTATTAAATTTTTGTTTAATATTTTAAGTTAAGAAAAAAAATTGCATGTAGCTAGGAATAAAATAAATTGTCTTCAATACTTGAATTACTGAGAAAGTTTTGATATCTTTTAAAATTGCCAAAAAATTTGATTATTCAGGACAAAATCGATCGACGAGCTCGCTATGGCCGAATATTGAGTATGGTACGGGGCACGCAATACTTCGAGTATTTAGTTTATAGTTTAAAAAAATCAGAAACCAGTGGCGTAGGCTTCTATTTTGAAATATCAGTCATTCATCGACTAAATTTTCTATTTCTTTGTTAACTTTAAATTCTCATTTTCAAAGAAGTTCGGCCCAATGACGCCGCCAGCCTACAAACCGAACTGCGAGTATGCACAGGGGTTTTCACATGTTCTACATACCCGCCGATTTGCTGAAATTGGAGCACAGTTCTCCCGACTGTGCACACATCTAGTCGATTATGCTGTCCAAAAAAATCACGAAGTGCACGAAATGCTTTTTGATTTTCATAAAACGCTTCAACAATCTTAATGCGCTGCTCAATTTTGTACATCTAGATGTTTAAATTTGTCAAAGACTGAAACAAAGAAATGTCAAATAAAGTTGGACAAAACACGGAAGTTAAGGTGTGACTCCGTTATGGTTGAAACACCCTTTACTTTAAATTCTAAAAAAAATTGGAGTCTTTTTACTTGCGATTATAGGTACTATGTATAAGGCAAGTTATGCATTCGTCGAAAAAAAAAGTTTTGAGATAACAATCAAACATGACATTACGATGATATCGAAGACGAAAGAAGATGATTTAAAAATTCTGTCCGTCTGTATTTATGCCTGTCTGTCTGTCTGTATGTCTGTCTGTCTGTATGTAGACCTACAGCCAAACGGGTGGGTCGAATTGCTTCAAACTTTGTGTATCGAGTTTTTTAAGTATTGTACAGGGGGAAATTAAATTTTTTTTAGCTCAACAAATAACGGTACTTGCCATACAACCGTTATTTTAAAGCTTATTTTTCTCAAAAACGACTCTAACGATTTCGAATTAAAAAAATCAGTGTTGCTTTTTAGGTACGACTAATCATATGGCTAAAAAAAAAGTTTTAAAAAATGGCTAAGAACGGTACTTTCCATAGGACCGTTTTTTTTTTGCTTTCGACTATCTCGAAAACGACTCAACCGATTTTTTCGAATTTTCACACACATATAGCTGTAGGTAGCTGAATTTGTATTGCATACCAATATTTTTTTGTATTTTTAAAAGCATTTAAAAAAAAAATTTTAAAATTAATATTTTGAAAACTGCTTACCTATTAAATTTTTTTCTAAAAATTTTAAATAAATGTATTTGCTGAATACCTATGCACTGCCGTTTTTGAATTTTTTTAGAAATTGTTTTCAAAAAAAAAACTTTTTCTCAAAAACCGCTCCACAGATTCTTATAAATATGTCCGTCAAGTTAGCACTACCACTTTCGATTTTTTTAAAATGAACAATTGGATTAATTGTCGTGAATTTGTCGTAAATTTGTCGTGAAACAAAAAAATTTGTCGCGCCCCTATTTTAAAAGTTAACCCCTAGTAGTGCTAACTTGACAGTCAAGTTAGCACTACCACCCCCAAAAAATGCATTAAATTAAAAACTGAGTATGCGAATATTTGTCGTGAATTTGTCGTAAATTTGTCGTGAAACAAAAAAAAATTTCCCACCCCTATTTTAAAAGTTAACCCCTGGTAGTGCTAACTTGACAGTCAAGTTAGCACTACCACCCCCAAAAAATGCATTAAATTAAAAACTGAGTATGCGATTATTTGTCGTGAATTTGTCGTAAATTTGTCGTGAAACAAAAAAAAAATCTCCCACCCCTATTTTAAAAGTTAACCCCTGGTAGTGCTAACTTGACAGTCAAGTTAGCACTACCACCCCCCAAAAATGCACCAAATTAAAAACTGAGTATGCTATTATTTGTCGTGAATTTGTCGTAAATTTGTCGTGAAACAACAAAAATTTTCCCACCCCTATTTTAAAAGTTAACCCCTGGTAGTGCTAACTTGACAGTCAAGTTAGCACTACCACCCCTCAAAATTGCACGAAATTAAAAACTGAGTATGCCATTAATTGTCGTGAATTTGTCGTAGACAATCCCCATTATTTTAAAAATTTTCAGATTTTTTTTCCGGGAACTACCCCTATTTATACTAAATTGACAGCCAATTTTTGAAAAAAGTCAAAAAAATACTTAAAATTAAAAAAATTTAAAATTTTTTTTAATGGATTAATTGCCGAATATTAGTTGCAAATTTGTCGTGAAACAAAATAATTTGTCGCGTTTCATTTTTAAAAATTAACCCCTAGTAATGCTAACTTGACAGTCAAGTTAGCACTACCACCCCCCTAAAAATTCTTAGGATACTCAAAAACAAAAAATTAGTATGCCATTAATTGTCGTGAATTTGTCGTAGACAATCCCCATTATTTTAAAAATTTTCAGATTTTTTTTCCGGGAACTACCCCTATTTATACTAAATTGACAGCCAATTTTTGAAAAAAGTCAAAAAAATACTTAAAATTAAAAAAATTTAAAATTTTTTTTAATGGATTAATTGCCGAATATTAGTTGCAAATTTGTCGTGAAACAAAATAATTTGTCGCGTTTCATTTTTAAAAATTAACCCCTAGTAATGCTAACTTGACAGTCAAGTTAGCACTACCACCCCCCTAAAAATTCTTAGGATACTCAAAAACAAAAAATTAGTATGCCATTAATTGTCGTGAATTTGTCGTAGACAATCCCCATTATTTTAAAAATTTTCAGATTTTTTTTCCGGGAACTACCCCTATTTATACTAAATTGACAGCCAATTTTTGAAAAAAGTCAAAAAAATACTTAAAATTAATTAATTATCCTAAGAATTTTTAGGGGGGTGGTAGTGCTAACTTGACTGTCAAGTTAGCATTACTAGGGGTTAATTTTTAAAAATGAAACGCGACAAATTATTTTGTTTCACGACAAATTTGCAACTAATATTCGGCAATTAATCCATTAAAAAAAATTTTAAATTTTTTTAATTTTAAGTATTTTTTTGACTTTTTTCAAAAATTGGCTGTCAATTTAGTATAAATAGGGGTAGTTCCCGGAAAAAAAATCTGAAAATTTTTAAAATAATGGGGATTGTCTACGACAAATTCACGACAATTAATGGCATACTAATTTTTTGTTTTTGAGTATCCTAAGAATTTTTAGGGGGGTGGTAGTGCTAACTTGACTGTCAAGTTAGCATTACTAGGGGTTAATTTTTAAAAATGAAACGCGACAAATTATTTTGTTTCACGACAAATTTGCAACTAATATTCGGCAATTAATCCATTAAAAAAAATTTTAAATTTTTTTAATTTTAAGTATTTTTTTGACTTTTTTCAAAAATTGGCTGTCAATTTAGTATAAATAGGGGTAGTTCCCGGAAAAAAAATCTGAAAATTTTTAAAATAATGGGGATTGTCTACGACAAATTCACGACAATTAATGGCATACTAATTTTTTGTTTTTGAGTATCCTAAGAATTTTTAGGGGGGTGGTAGTGCTAACTTGACTGTCAAGTTAGCATTACTAGGGGTTAATTTTTAAAAATGAAACGCGACAAATTATTTTGTTTCACGACAAATTTGCAACTAATATTCGGCAATTAATCCATTAAAAAAAATTTTAAATTTTTTTAATTTTAAGTATTTTTTTGACTTTTTTCAAAAATTGGCTGTCAATTTAGTATAAATAGGGGTAGTTCCCGGAAAAAAAATCTGAAAATTTTTAAAATAATGGGGATTGTCTACGACAAATTCACGACAATTAATGGCATACTAATTTTTTGTTTTTGAGTATCCTAAGAATTTTTAGGGGGGTGGTAGTGCTAACTTGACTGTCAAGTTAGCATTACTAGGGGTTAATTTTTAAAAATGAAACGCGACAAATTATTTTGTTTCACGACAAATTTGCAACTAATATTCGGCAATTAATCCATTAAAAAAAATTTTAAATTTTTTTAATTTTAAGTATTTTTTTGACTTTTTTCAAAAATTGGCTGTCAATTTAGTATAAATAGGGGTAGTTCCCGGAAAAAAAATCTGAAAATTTTTAAAATAATGGGGATTGTCTACGACAAATTCACGACAATTAATGGCATACTAATTTTTTGTTTTTGAGTATCCTAAGAATTTTTAGGGGGGTGGTAGTGCTAACTTGACTGTCAAGTTAGCATTACTAGGGGTTAATTTTTAAAAATGAAACGCGACAAATTATTTTGTTTCACGACAAATTTGCAACTAATATTCGGCAATTAATCCATTAAAAAAAATTTTAAATTTTTTTAATTTTAAGTATTTTTTTGACTTTTTTCAAAAATTGGCTGTCAATTTAGTATAAATAGGGGTAGTTCCCGGAAAAAAAATCTGAAAATTTTTAAAATAATGGGGATTGTCTACGACAAATTCACGACAATTAATGGCATACTAATTTTTTGTTTTTGAGTATCCTAAGAATTTTTAGGGGGGTGGTAGTGCTAACTTGACTGTCAAGTTAGCATTACTAGGGGTTAATTTTTAAAAATGAAACGCGACAAATTATTTTGTTTCACGACAAATTTGCAACTAATATTCGGCAATTAATCCATTAAAAAAAATTTTAAATTTTTTTAATTTTAAGTATTTTTTTGACTTTTTTCAAAAATTGGCTGTCAATTTAGTATAAATAGGGGTAGTTCCCGGAAAAAAAATCTGAAAATTTTTAAAATAATGGGGATTGTCTACGACAAATTCACGACAATTAATGGCATACTAATTTTTTGTTTTTGAGTATCCTAAGAATTTTTAGGGGGGTGGTAGTGCTAACTTGACTGTCAAGTTAGCATTACTAGGGGTTATTTTTTAAAAATGAAACGCGACAAATTATTTTGTTTCACGACAAATTTGCAACTAATATTCGGCAATTAATCCATTAAAAAAAATTTTAAATTTTTTTAATTTTAAGTATTTTTTTGACTTTTTTCAAAAATTGGCTGTCAATTTAGTATAAATAGGGGTAGTTCCCGGAAAAAAAATCTGAAAATTTTTAAAATAATGGGGATTGTCTACGACAAATTCACGACAATTAATGGCATACTAATTTTTTGTTTTTGAGTATCCTAAGAATTTTTAGGGGGGTGGTAGTGCTAACTTGACTGTCAAGTTAGCATTACTAGGGGTTAATTTTTAAAAATGAAACGCGACAAATTATTTTGTTTCACGACAAATTTGCAACTAATATTCGGCAATTAATCCATTAAAAAAAAATTTAAATTTTTTTAATTTTAAGTATTTTTTTGACTTTTTTCAAAAATTGGCTGTCAATTTAGTATAAATAGGGGTAGTTCCCGGAAAAAAAATCTGAAAATTTTTAAAATAATGGGGATTGTCTACGACAAATTCACGACAATTAATGGCATACTAATTTTTTGTTTTTGAGTATCCTAAGAATTTTTAGGGGGGTGGTAGTGCTAACTTGACTGTCAAGTTAGCATTACTAGGGGTTAATTTTTAAAAATGAAACGCGACAAATTATTTTGTTTCACGACAAATTTGCAACTAATATTCGGCAATTAATCCATTAAAAAAAATTTTAAATTTTTTTAATTTTAAGTATTTTTTTGACTTTTTTCAAAAATTGGCTGTCAATTTAGTATAAATAGGGGTAGTTCCCGGAAAAAAAATCTGAAAATTTTTAAAATAATGGGGATTGTCTACGACAAATTCACGACAATTAATGGCATACTAATTTTTTGTTTTTGAGTATCCTAAGAATTTTTAGGGGGGTGGTAGTGCTAACTTGACTGTCAAGTTAGCATTACTAGGGGTTAATTTTTAAAAATGAAACGCGACAAATTATTTTGTTTCACGACAAATTTGCAACTAATATTCGGCAATTAATCCATTAAAAAAAATTTTAAATTTTTTTAATTTTAAGTATTTTTTTGACTTTTTTCAAAAATTGGCTGTCAATTTAGTATAAATAGGGGTAGTTCCCGGAAAAAAAATCTGAAAATTTTTAAAATAATGGGGATTGTCTACGACAAATTCACGACAATTAATGGCATACTAATTTTTTGTTTTTGAGTATCCTAAGAATTTTTAGGGGGGTGGTAGTGCTAACTTGACTGTCAAGTTAGCATTACTAGGGGTTAATTTTTAAAAATGAAACGCGACAAATTATTTTGTTTCACGACAAATTTGCAACTAATATTCGGCAATTAATCCATTAAAAAAAATTTTAAATTTTTTTAATTTTAAGTATTTTTTTGACTTTTTTCAAAAATTGGCTGTCAATTTAGTATAAATAGGGGTAGTTCCCGGAAAAAAAATCTGAAAATTTTTAAAATAATGGGGATTGTCTACGACAAATTCACGACAATTAATGGCATACTAATTTTTTGTTTTTGAGTATCCTAAGAATTTTTAGGGGGGTGGTAGTGCTAACTTGACTGTCAAGTTAGCATTACTAGGGGTTAATTTTTAAAAATGAAACGCGACAAATTATTTTGTTTCACGACAAATTTGCAACTAATATTCGGCAATTAATCCATTAAAAAAAATTTTAAATTTTTTTAATTTTAAGTATTTTTTTGACTTTTTTCAAAAATTGGCTGTCAATTTAGTATAAATAGGGGTAGTTCCCGGAAAAAAAATCTGAAAATTTTTAAAATAATGGGGATTGTCTACGACAAATTCACGACAATTAATGGCATACTAATTTTTTGTTTTTGAGTATCCTAAGAATTTTTAGGGGGGTGGTAGTGCTAACTTGACTGTCAAGTTAGCATTACTAGGGGTTATTTTTTAAAAATGAAACGCGACAAATTATTTTGTTTCACGACAAATTTGCAACTAATATTCGGCAATTAATCCATTAAAAAAAATTTTAAATTTTTTTAATTTTAAGTATTTTTTTGACTTTTTTCAAAAATTGGCTGTCAATTTAGTATAAATAGGGGTAGTTCCCGGAAAAAAAATCTGAAAATTTTTAAAATAATGGGGATTGTCTACGACAAATTCACGACAATTAATGGCATACTAATTTTTTGTTTTTGAGTATCCTAAGAATTTTTAGGGGGGTGGTAGTGCTAACTTGACTGTCAAGTTAGCATTACTAGGGGTTAATTTTTAAAAATGAAACGCGACAAATTATTTTGTTTCACGACAAATTTGCAACTAATATTCGGCAATTAATCCATTAAAAAAAAATTTAAATTTTTTTAATTTTAAGTATTTTTTTGACTTTTTTCAAAAATTGGCTGTCAATTTAGTATAAATAGGGGTAGTTCCCGGAAAAAAAATCTGAAAATTTTTAAAATAATGGGGATTGTCTACGACAAATTCACGACAATTAATGGCATACTAATTTTTTGTTTTTGAGTATCCTAAGAATTTTTAGGGGGGTGGTAGTGCTAACTTGACTGTCAAGTTAGCACTACCAGGGGTTAACTTTTAAAATAGGGGTGGGAAATTTTTTTTGTTTCACGACAAATGTACGACAAATTCACGACAAATAATCGCATACTCAGTTTTTAATTTAATGCATTTTTTGGGGGTGGTAGTGCTAACTTGACTGTCAAGTTAGCACTACCAGGGGTTAACTTTTAAAATAGGGGTGGGAAATTTTTTTTTGTTTCACGACAAATTTACGACAAATTCACGACAAATATTCGCATACTCAGTTTTTAATTTAATGCATTTTTTGGGGGTGGTAGTGCTAACTTGACTGTCAAGTTAGCACTACTAGGGGTTAACTTTTAAAATAGGGGCGCGACAAATTTTTTTGTTTCACGACAAATTTACGACAAATTCACGACAATTAATCCAATTGTTCATTTTAAAAAAATCGAAAGTGGTAGTGCTAACTTGACGGACATCTTATAAATTTATTCTCATAAATTCAAATTTATCCAAGAAATAAAATGGCGTACTTTTTTTCAGCTCAAATTAGTTTAAGTAGGTATTTATTTAAGAATTTTGAAAAATGTATTTTTATCAAAATCTCAAGCCCCTAAACCACTGTCACTCATTAGAGCAAGTTCGTGCAACCCAGTCGTGCATTTTATTTAAAAAAGCACACATCAATTTGAAAAGACAGTGGTGCGGTTCATTTTAAGATGAATAGCTTCGTCAGAAGAAGCCGTGGTGTATTGTTTGGACATACTGCCACTAAGTGATCAAAAGATTCAATAAGTCGTTTGTGATTCAGATGCATAATTATCAGACTTTGCATTTTGAAAACTGCCGACTACTCAAGGCGATATATAGAAAAATTACAGCAAGTGAATTGAAGAGCGGGTTGGTGTCAAAAGAATTCTATAAGACGAATTATTAGAAGGAACTGTTCACGACAGTATCCTTCAAAGTGGCATAACTACCTACGCAAATGGTAACTTTCGCGAAAGAAAAATGCAATTTAAACCTTCAAACTCACACTATTAGCTTCGCACGTTTAAGAAAGTTCATACAATCAGAAAAAAGTTAGTTGGATACCAAATTTACTGGCGCCAGTGAGTTTATGCATAAAAAAGCCCTCCATTTATTTTAGGGATGACTTTTGCTGGCGAGTTGCTGGCAAATCTTGCATTCGCAAAATTGAGACAACAACGAAACTTGAAATTTTGATGACAAGGATTTCGAAAACAGTGGGCTAGGTTTGCCTGGTTGGTGTATCTCTATCGGAACCTAAATTCGTTCCAGCTAAATCGATTTTCATCCAACTTGTTAGTTACATTGTGTTTTAAAGGTTTAGGTACCTACTATTCAGAGGAGTTTTTGAATTAGCATTCTTGTTCTTAGACAAGCGTCACAATAGACGTCAAGGAAACGGCTCTAACGATTTTACTTAAAATTTCAAGGTGTAAAATAATCTGTTATTGGGTTAGAAAAAAAATTGTCAAGAAAAGTCTTAAGGATTGAATGTTTTTGAATTCTTTAGGGGTCTCTTTCTTAGCTACATTTCGTCAATGTAGGACGGTCTTTTAAGAGTACTAAAAAAAAGAATTTGGGGAAAACAGACATTTGAATACCAAATAGGTGTTTGAAAAAGAATACATTTTTCTTGTGATTTCTGAAAGGTTTTTGGTGGGATTAACGTCCTGGGAAATAAAAACGCCAATGTACGAGGTAAGTACCCCGTGGCGTAGTGGTCAGTGTGTCGGACTGCCACACCGAAGGTTCTGGGTACGATCCTTGACTCCACCATTAATTCTGTTTCGGGGTAGCTACTGCCTCTTGCGAGGAAGTGAAAAATCATCCAAGGGTTAATCAGGCCATGGAAAGTGCTTCTCTATTAGCCGTTCGGATTCGGCGGTAAAATTTAAGGTAGGTAATTTATGAGAGGCTATACAGCACTGTACAGTACATACTAAATTGCTACCTCAATGTCCTATTAGACATGAGAAGGCTTAACTCATTTGCCTCAAGTTCTGTTCAAAAATTTTGCAGCGTTTTGCAGACGAAGGTTAGAGTTTTCCAGATCGAAAACGACGGGAAACGAAACTTGGAATACCCATTTCACGCTAGAAACGAGGCTTCTGCCCGCGCAGTGGTGCCTTAAAATCTGTTCAGCATTTGAAACCATACATTTGGTTTTCTGGGATGAAAAAGTCAGCAAGCAGCTTAGCATTCAAAACAAAAGAAAAGGGATCCAGACCATTGGAGTTTGTTTCCTAAGCAACAATGCACGTCCCCATACCGACTCGACTGACAGTCCAACTTCTTGAAGGCTTTGGTTGAGAGGTTCTGAACCATACACCTACACCTTACAGTCCTGATATGATTACTTCTGAATTCTACCATTTTTCGAAACTGAAGGAACCTTTACCTACAGGAACAGCGACGAAGTGAAAATTGACTGTTTGGGGAAAGGATTTGGAGCGAGAGTTTTTGAAGACCAAAAAGTTTTTGAACGCAGCAGCGAATAAGTCGAAAAGAAATTGAAAGTACCTACCTATACAAAATACTCTCAAACATGCCTGTTTTGGAAAATGAATAGGTAGTTCCTTTGGAGACATAGGTATCTGTAAATGCAAGGCTCTGAAACGTGGTTCAATTTTGCAAGAGTTTAAATAAGTCTTGAGATAGGATGGTATGAACCTGTTTAACTTGAGAAGGCAGTATGGAACGCATTTGCATGCCTTTTACTGTGCACCGGAGAACTGGTAGCTAGGTTCCATGCTGATTAAAATGTAGGTAGGTACCAACCAAAACAAATATTTGAGGCATAGTTCAAGAGTCTGAACTAAAAACATGCCTTGTCCATGTCTACTGTGATTGGTAAGCAAACGGCGGATGGAAAACATTAAATAAGTTCCTTTAAGGAACCAAGATTTTCCTAAAGACTCCAAACATAAACAGGTAGGTATTTCAAGGCAAATATATGCTATTTTAACAAGTTCCTGGGTCCTGTTTTTTAAATGTCGGAAACCGCGGTAGCTCACTCGTTTTTTTTTTTTTTTTTATTACTAAACACGTGATTTAATTTATTCATAGACTACTACCTACCTACTCTATTTCACCTACTTAAGGCACTTTAAAAATATAAATTTTTATTCTTCCAAACATCCTTCCTTCCTTTCCCAACATTCCTACACAAAATTTCCGCCAATTATGAATTCCTTAACTGTCGTCAGGGTAGTATCATAATTCCATCACAAAAAAAAAAAAATAATCATTTGCACATCAAAACTTTGTTTTGTATCCTATAAATCCCTTAAAACAACACCCACCTTAAAAAAACAAAAAAAACTTGATTGAAACCTTAGCTTCTTTAAAGGAAGGTTGGTGTGGTAGGTAGGTATCCCCACTTCTTCCTCGTTTTTGATTCTTTAATAAATTCTGTCCTCTAAAAACATTATCCTCTCCTTGACACTTATCTCTCATGAAAAGAAAACAATGTCCTTCCAGCTCCCTCCCATCACAACTTTTAGAAACAATTGTGGGTTGCAGCAGTAACTTATACCCTCCAGTCTCCACTCTACCTATCGAAGAACCATGAAACTTTTCCACACAAAAACAAGGCAAAACTTTGACAGAAGATCGACAGTTCAGTTCAGCTTTAGGGGGGCTAGCTAACATCCTTCCGATTTACCCAAAAAAAAAAAAAAAACTTACTATATCTAAATTCCGAAGGACCTTTTCCACTTGAAAAAAAAAGAAGAAAAAAAAGAAAAACATACCTATCATCATATCATCTCACTTGAACCTGTAACATGACATATCAAGTTATAATATTTCCTTTCAGTTCCAGGATTTTCAAACAGGAACAGGACGAACGAATAGAACCACCTCCATTATAATAGAATATTCATAAATAAAATATATAAAATATATAGGAGGAGATTGTGTGTCTATAAAAATAAAATAAATATCCTTCAATAGGCCAGGCTCGTATGTGTGTATCCACATCGTCCTTTTTGATAGAAAGGACATTACATTATATCTGTATCATCATCATCCATCTCTATTTTACTTTTGAAATAACTTACCGATAAAAATAAATTTTGAAGTATCCATTGAGTTGAGTTGTTCTCGGTCCGATTTTGATCCTGAATCCTTATGATGTTTTGTTGCAATAAAAATGGTTCCAATTGTATACAAATTCCTTGTTTTTTTTCTCCTTTCTCGTCGTCCCTAATCGATACACACGTGAACAAAATCTGAGTTTTTTTTTATATTTTTAAAATATTTTCCAGAGCTTTGTTTGCTACGTTTTTTTTTATTGAATAACTGTAACTACCTGTTTTGTTGTCAGGTAGAAGAAGAAAAAGTAGAGTAAAATCTCGCCCCCGTTAGAAATGTATATATTTCGTGGGTGGTTTTTAAGGATTTATTGTTTGCACCTTGTCAAGGACTCGCGAGGGAATAATAAATTGACAACAGTGCAATGCTTTGATTTATAACCTTTTTTTTTGGCGCGTTGTTTCTTGGTGGTGTGTCCTTCTTCACCGTTAGTCGTATGATATTTTTGTTATATCCTTTTTTCAATCCAATAGCAAAAAAGGATACGATTTTGCTTTACAAAAATCACAAAACGGGACAAAAATTCGCGATAAAATTTCGTCTCGGCAACACTCTATTTTCAAAATCGATCACTTATTCTAGCTTCCTTCTCTTTCTTCCTCACTTAAAATTGCGCTTTTCTTGCAACATTTTTTTTTTAACTGCTATTTTTCTCACTAGCGAGCGCATTCACTCATACTTTATACACGTAAAAATAACTCACACTTGTTTGATTTGATCTTGGTTAACATTTTTTTTTTCTTTCTCAGAAAACGATCTTTAGCAGCACCACAAAAGAGAAAGACGACGACGATGATGGTGGTAAACACAGGAAAGAAGGTAAGAAAAAACGAAACAAATCTTGTTTTTTTTTCTTTTTTGTTTAACAGAAGAAAAAGAGACAAAGGTAAAAATTAAAGGTAAGAAACGATGATGGCGGCGGCGATGGCGATGAAAAATACCCGTTTAACAGGTATTCTTGTAGTTGTAATTGTATTGTGCAGTGTGGAAAAACAACAACAACAAACACGACGAACCGGATGACGACGACGACAACGACAACGACGAAGAAGTTGATGGCGACGGGTTATCCATGATTTTCTTGGGCCAAGCCTGGCCTCTTTGCTGCTTCTAAAGCCAAGTTATATTGTGTAAAAAAAAAGATATTCAAGAAACAGAAAAAAAAATTGAAATGGTTTCTTGTTTCGAAATATAATGCAGATTTGCACTCGAAACTCAATTGCACTGCACAACCGACACAAAGGATTAGGAAATTTAATGGTTTCCCAATCCAGAATTTGTTAATAAAATTATTTTTTTTATTTTTTCATGTTATCAACAAACAAATTGGTAGGTAGGTATATTTTATTTGTTTTTTTTTATCGAGAAGCACACACAGAACTCGCGTTAAAGTTATTCGAAGACCGAAATTTTAAACGGAATTATTTTAAGACGCTACTTTATTTTTGTTGTTTTGTTTTTAAGTTGTCGATTAAATCTTAAATAACACGTTTAAAAACGAACTCGAGACCCGGAAATAATTTAGCGTAGCTCCGCCGCAACAGAGATCTAACACCGAACTGATTCGTACAGTGGTGTTGAAAGTTACGGCAAGGCTATTGCAACATTTTTATCCAGTGTATGGATTTGATAATTTGATTGTGTGTGAGGTAGAATGTTGCGGCAGCATGATGCTTGAGCATACAATTTGTTGTTTTTTTTTTGTTTATTCTTCGTTTCTTTCGTCTACTTTGCTGTTTCTGTTTGGTTTTGGTTTATGCTACAAACCGGTTCAACTGGTTTAACAGGTTCATTTCTGGCGAAGGGACAAAACTACAGTGAAACAGTGTGGAAAGGTGGTTTTGTGTTTCTGATTGTGTTGTCGTTGTGTGCTATTGCCTGGTGCTGGTGCTGCTGAGTCTGACTGTATTCGTGGAAACATGTTTGTTTTGATTGATTTTGGTAGTGAAGTTGTTGTTGGAGGTTGTGGAGTCTTGATGGAGTTTTGTTTTGTTGTGTATTGTGTTGTGGCTTGCGGCGTGGGTTGGTTGTTTTGTTGGTTGTAGTCGTGACAGGCCAAGCTGCCGCTGCACTTTTTTGAGTGAGCTTTTTTTGGGCGAGAGAATGGTAACAGTAAGTAACAGTGTTGCTGTGGTTTCAATTTAAATGATTCCAGGTAAAATGTAGCGCAACAAAGTACCTACATAGGAACTATTATTACTTTTCTTGCTTGCTAAAAAATTCTGACTTCAGTTTTTTACTACGACTAACTATTGTGGCTGATTTTGTTGTTTAAATAATTGATGCAAAGATACCTAGATGTTTGCAATGCTAGCTTAGCTAGGTTAAGTTGTGTTATTGAAACTTATTGGATAGGTACATTTATGTGTTAGTTGGTGGTATAGGTATTTTATTTTCTGATATCATTGCTAGATACTTTTCTATCTACAGCTAGGTATAAGTATATCTGGTTTTTGTTAAGTTTTGTCATAGCCTTAAGTAAGAGTATCTAGCTACTTAAGCTGCTGCATTATGCATTCCATTGGAATGCTGATCAGCAAAATAAATATTTGTATTGTTTGTCATCTTGAAATTTCACGTTTTTTAGTTAGTAGGTATACCTAGGTACCGAGGTAGAGGTTCCTATTTTTGATAAACTTAATTTTGTGTTAAAAGAAATTAATTCTTTTTTTCAACGCGGTTTTTAATCTGGTAGGTAGGTACCTATATACCTACCTATTGATCAAAGTCTAGAAACCTTAACATTTTTACTTATTTTGTAGGTAGGTTACCAATTTAATGTTTTTGTCACCGATTTTGTCAAAGCATATCAACGATATACCTAGGTAGGGTGTCGGTGTATCATGCAATGGATTTAAACTTAAACATGCAAGTACCTATAGTTCATATTGTACCTAGGTATCAAAAGGACACATTCAGTGCCTATATGCTTGCATAGATTTGATCATCTCAAATCCATTTTTAAGTCTCATCTGGTGTTCCTGAAGGAAGCCATTTAGGTCCAATTTTGTTTCTTTTAATAATATGACTTATCTTATTTGCTCTTAAATTTAATGAGCCTATTGTTTATTGAAGACTTAAAATGTATAGATGTGTAGGCCAAAGCTTAAGAACTACGCTTTCTTTCTGAATGGGATGAACACTGCACAACCATCATAGGTATTCTAAACATCTTTTCCAATGTAATGGACAGTGTTTTTCATTCACTCGTCGTTCACTGGAAAATAAAGAGACTTATTTTAAAATATGCTAAGCTTAAACATTTTAACGGATTAGAATACCTACAATTTGTTAGAAAGACACTTGTTTTGAATACAGAAACGACAGCACGGATTTTGGTGAATTTTGATAGTTCGACGGATCAAGTTCTGAAATGAAACATAGGTTTAATTGTATCCCAAATTACCGTATCTGAACCAGAAGCTTTAGTATGAAAGTTTTTATGCTCAGACGTTTGTTCCACTTTAACAAATCACTAACACATTAAGTTCTTTATGCTTCCTGTTAGAAAGATCAGAAGCTTTGCTATATTGAATTGGGGATCCGGAATGGATGTAACTAACTTGGTCGAGGCACCGAAGTTTTTTGTTCGTGGTTGAAAATCGTTCGAATGAGTCAAATAATATTTCTGAAACTAAATGTCTAACATTTAAAATACGTTTGCAACGAACTGTTGTTGCGTTCGCCAGCCGCTGTTCAATTCCAGAACAAAAA
The DNA here is from genome assembly GCA_916050605.2 of Platycheirus albimanus. Taxonomy (NCBI): domain Eukaryota; kingdom Metazoa; phylum Arthropoda; class Insecta; order Diptera; family Syrphidae; genus Platycheirus; species Platycheirus albimanus. The sequence goes on along the minus strand of OU696698.1, from coordinate 12,466,285 downwards.
TTCATCTTTAGCAGACAAGAAATAATATAACGACATTAATTTTGTTTGGCCGATGTTCAATCACTGCTATCGCAATAAAAAAAGGCGTGTTCCACGCCCAAAGTTGAGAATTTTTACTGCCACGGGAAATACTGTGAGCTCAATGACTTCCAATTTTAAGCTTGCTGCTCGGTTTGAACAAAACAAGACATAACTTGAATTTTTAAAACTTAGATTTTGAATGGAAATACCGATTATGGGTGTATTAAACAATTCTTGAACTGTTACTTAACCGAGAAATACAAACCGAAATGTTCATCTTCTTACTTCAAAACTGCCAACGATAGTTAGAAAACATTAAAACATTAATGCATATTAAGACTCTTAACAGAAACGCCCCTTAAAAGTGGGAGTGTTCTAAAAATTAAAAAAAAATTTAAGCACTAACTAACGTATTGAAAAAATGCACACACAAAAAATTAAGAGATATATATTTTTCATATAACGAGAGAAAAAAATAATTAAAATTGAATATTGGTACCTTAAATTTTTAAAACTATGTTTTTTGTTCTTTCATGAAAAGTTTGCGTAACCCACTCCCCAACTTAAATATTTTAATTTCATTTAGAGAAGATTTACCTGTAGCTTGCGTGTGCAAAAATAGCGATTGTGGACCTGTTTAAATTGAAAAATTAAGATTCGATTAAAAACACAATTCAGAAAATTTGGCTCCCTGAAATTACGCAAAAAAAAAATGGAAAAAACGCCCAAAAATCTCCATACAATACTTTGATATTTTTTTTTTTTAGGAAAAAACGCCCAAAAAGTTTGGCTTTAATTCCAAAAAATGTTGGGTCTTTTTTCCGTGATTTTTCCCTTTTGAATTAAGGAAAAAAGCCAAAAATCTTTTCTTCCAAATCGAAAAGGAAAAAACGCCAGAAAAGAAACTTTTTGGCCTTTTTTCCAAATTCAAAAGGAAAAAACGCTAAAAGTTATGACGTAATCTGTGTAAAAATCGCGCGTTTTTTAAACAGATTGCATTATAATAATCGCCTCACTAATCGATTTAAAAATCGCGCGATTTCTAAATTGATTATTGAGGAGATTATAATTGCCTTAATAATCACTTTAAAAGTTTGTTTATATAAGGTAAACAAACTTTCCTTACTTGGAAAAAAGTTAATTTTTTGGCGTTTTTTCCTTTCCAATTTGGAAAAAAGGCCAAAAAGTTTGTTTTCTGACGTTTTTTCCATTTTTTTTGGCCTTTTTTCCTAAATTGCGGCGTAATTTCCATCTTATTTTTGGCGAAATTTCCAAAAATATTTAGGGCGGTTTTTCCATTTTTGTATGTCCAATTTATTTATTTTTCTGATAAAATTTCGTTTTTCGTACCAGCTGATTGTCGACCAAAATGGAACAAATAGTTTCTCATGTTTCTTTCCAATTTTATTCGGTTCCTTTGGAAGATTATATGTCAGAAAAAAATTTTCATGTACAATTCACTCAGAAAATGGTTCCAGGTTTTTATTCGCACGTACCGGTGCCACCAATGTCACCGCAGCAACGCAGTGTGACAATAATTTGTGTGAATTGCCTTGCTCCATATGGACTTAAACTCCTTTTTCCTGGCTCACTCTCACTAATGCAACTTCGTTGCTCCAAGAAATGTTTGTTTAGTCGTTTGATTGGCATCTTTATGGAAACTTTGACAATGTCAAAAATAAATACACTAGATCTACGTACAGATAAACGCTTGTTTTCTGAAATGCCAAACAGACATTTTTTTCAAACTGCTCAAACATTTTCGGTTTGGTTTTCTGATCGGTAGAGCTATAGCTGGTTCCTAAGCAGTCTTGGATTAAAGCCACCTTATCGAACAGAGGAATTGAGACATTATTTAGAACTATCATCATCCCGATGAGTAGAATCAAGAAGAACCAAGAACCAAAAGAAAAATTTTGAGCAGGATTTATGGTCCAGTGTTAACTAAGAAGGAAGCACCTGGCGAAGAAAACACAACGAATACAATAGGTACGGCGTGTTTGTCAGAAAAGTTTGTATTCAAAGATCGAAATGGTCTTGTAGAGCAAATGGATATACATATGTATACGCTCCAGCTCATAAATTCTTCAATCAACGCCAGCCGCGCCAGAAGGAGTCAGAAGTCACAGTACCTCATCTTCGTTATAGCGACCAGTTTAAGGGGCGATCTCTGAGTTTTTGAAAACTTAACTAGATCAAATAGTCATACAAATTCTCAAAAATTAGAGTGAGTCATTAAGTGAATTTCTCCTACATATTGTCTTAAACATTCTTTAACTGTTATAGTGTCATTGGTACACCATAAAACAGTTTAGCTCAAGCACTCAATACTTCGCCCACTTATTTTATTATTTATCCAAACGAATGATTGTGTTTTGGAATGAATTCTAATTCTTCCAAATTTGTATCCCAACTTGTACAATGAATGTACATACTTCAATATTTAAACGAGAAAAAAAAACCCTTACAAGCGATTTTTAATAATTCATCACACGCCATTGGCAACTAGATAAGGTATAGGTTCAAACAAGGATTACAAAATAATGCCTGCTCCTGCACGCAGTATCATCTAACAAAAGATCCAAAAATTACAAATACAAATATATGTAGGTAGGTACAAAGCCAAACAAAAAGAAGTAAAGAATTATCGAATTTGTAGAGTCAAACAATAAATATTGTCAATATACATTATTTGGGCTTTTGGTAGTGAAAGAGCTTATATACAGAACAAACAGTTACGTTTAGCTTTTTAAGAGTCCCACGTGGCAAATATCTAATCACAAAAACAAGCAACACGAAAACCACATTACATCCTAATAAATGTCGGTAAACGGTATCCCGTAAAAGTCCACATTTATATCGGGGATCAGGAGTTTGGGCTTCGCTTCGGAGTCGGGGTCGGTGTAGGTCCCAGTTGAAATCGCAATCGCAATCCTAGCCCCAGCCCCAACCCCAACCCCAACCAAACAAAACAGATACAAACAAATACACACTTAAATTACAACTCACATATATTAGGTATACTCGTAGAATAGAGCATACACATCCTTTTTGTGGGGCATCCTGATTTTTGTCTGTGCCATTCCTTTTCTGTTTGTTTCTTTCATTCTTCTACCATTTTGTGTGGGATTGTCGTGTATTTCGTTTGGCATTTGTTTTTGTGATTCCTTTTTTTTTCTTGTTTTTCGAAGGATTTTCTTCTACGAAAAATGTCGGTCAAATAGTTTTCTGTTGACTGTCTTTGTATGTGTGTGTGTGCCATTCTAGTGGCCGCAGTGGAATAGAGAATGGACCTAATGCACGGCATAGCTTTACAGGAATCGTCCTTTCGTCGGCCTCATATTATCATCAGTATATCGTGTTTGTATGTGTGACGTAGTGATAGTTTCATATGTTGTGACTCTGACAGGAAAAGTAGATCGAGATGGAAAATGACAAACATGGATAATCCGTGTCGCCGCCACATTTAATCCACATCCAGAGAGGGAGAAAAAAAAGCTATCGAATCGAGAACGATAAAGCTGTTCATGTTCACACACAAGGACACTCGCAGGATAGTAACGAAAATGTTTTTAGACTATTCTAGTTATAGTCAACATATTTGTTCATAGAACAGGACAGACGCTGCAATCGAGCTTATCAATACATAATGCGATTTATGTTGACAAAAATATGAATGCAATCACATACGTATGGAAGTGGAGATGGAGCTCATTAGTGTATTTATTGGATTCGTTCGTGGATGAAGTATTCATCATTGTTATCTGATGAAATGTCCTGATGTGTTATACTTATACCTTTTTTTTCTCTCCAAGTGGGGATTTGGATCATAAACTATTCCTTTCCCTTAACATCAGCTCTGTGAAAAATGTCAGAACACTCCTTTCGAATGTTGGTCTTTCAAACTAATCATTTTAAGCTTTCCGAGTTATTTCCCTTTCCAAAGTCCTTTATCCATCAAACTGACTGTAAGTATCAGCCGAGTAGCACCTAAGTTAGTTATTGCCCTTCTTGTGCCTATAATGGAAATCATTCTGGGCTTCAGAGGTTTTTAAATATAATGGCCGAAACCTTAATGTTCGATACTGGAACTGTGAATTTTCAGGAGCTTGAAGGTATGCAAAGAAGAAGCAGGAAAGTAGGAATCTTGTGTGCGTATAGCCCATTCTCAGGAAACGTTGGGCAAACTAATAAAAAGCATATTCGAAATGTTCTTCCTCGAAACGGATCAAGATTAAAGTGGGATCGCATCATTCTTAAGGAGGAGCTAGTTGGTTACTTTTTGAGTATTTCGAAACAGAGCAAAATTTGTATAATTTCAATATGGCAGAATTATGGCAGTCCAAATTCTTCCCTATGAAGATTGTGTGGTTGGAAAAAGGTGTTAGGAACCTTTCTGCTAAGAGCACGATCTTATCGCGTTTTATACAATGTGTATCAAATAAAGCTGGCATCTTATGGACTTTCTAACAGTACCAAATTCTGGAAATCCCAGCATTCAAATGTTCGTAGCCAATGTAATGAAACCTTTTGAAAGACTAGGAGGTTTCATAATCAAATTGTATATCGTACTTTACTTTAATCCTTTAAAATCCAGTAACAAATGGCTGCTTGACGTTTTCTGCAAGGCAAACCAAGCCTTGACTAAGTGTGTGAAGAAGCAGTGATAACTTTTCAAGCCGTGTTGAAAATTGAAAACTGGAAAATATGAACAAATTTGAGGAGAAAGGACGGAATGCAGATTAAAATAATACAGATACAGCAATCAACAATTATTTATATACTAACTTATGTACTAATATTTGTCCATGCCAGCCTGCTAGCGGTATAAAATGTATTTATAATTCAGTCATCTACGAGCAAGCGAACTATAAGCAATAAATTGGGTTTTTTTCCGCAAGTCGGTTTTTCCCAAATCAAAATGGTCGGTCTTTTCATTTATATTATTAGAATTAGTTACTTAAAGGTGGCGACTCCTATTTTTAATAGCAAAAATAAGTCGCGCTGTATAGCGTCGTTTTCTAAAAAGTACGGACCATTGACACTGCCATCCCGAATTCCATACCAAACGATTAGATCCTTTTTTTTGGTGGATTGTGGATGTGTGAATTGGTGTCGTCCCATTTATGGCAATTTTTCTTGTTAGCACAGTCATTCATCCAGAAATGAACATCTTCGTTAAAGACTATTTTTCGGCCAAAACTTGGGTACTCTTTCAAACTTTCAGAAAACCAAGTTACCGAACAATCGTAGTTGGGTATGATCGTGGACTTTGAGCTCCTGTATCAGCTAGATTTCGTACGGCGGTAGGCCCTATTCCCTACGTTAATTTCGCCAAGTAGAAAACTGCAAAAGGCCGAATTCTTGTGCACGGTGGGGAATCGCTTATTTTGGGTTCTGCTGTATACATTTTTATGGACCGCGGCGCACGGTCTTGCATTCCTGTGACGTACGAATGTTGACCGAACCGGTTGTCTCAAGTCCTCACCAAACGTTGTGAAAGGCCTCCACGTCTAGGTAAAATGGGTGCAACCTTTGAACTAAAGAATGCTCATTTTGATTTGGACGTGTAATTTTCCATAGTGATTAAGGATCAGTAACTGAATCATAAACAACAGATTTGACAGATGTCACCAAAACAATATGGTCGACAATATGGTTTCAACCACACCGATTGGAAAACCCTTTTTTTCGAAATTAAAAAATTCATGCTATGATAAATGTGCAGTAACACTAGACGTCTCTACTTTGTCGGTTAGTATATACCTAAACAGATTTACGGACAAAATTCGGTCTTCTAAGATCAGTTTTTTTCCCCCGCCGATTTTCGTCCTTCAGCCTTTTTAATTTTTCCTACCTACGTCGCTTTTGCGTCCTCCAAGCATTCCTTGTCCATTCGGAATTGGTTTTTCTTTTTAAAAATGTATGTATGTGCTCAAAGCATTAAGCCGCAGGTAAAAGTTTGGCTTCCTGGCTAAGATGCAAGGTTGAAAAGCTAAAATGTTGACCATGTAGACATTGACTTTAAAACTTACCCATAAATTAAGGATATTCTTCTTCCGGGCACCCTCGTGGCATTTCTAACAGTAATTTCTTATTATTGTTCCGATATTAGAAAACAAATTTCGTTTTATTGAAAACAAAAAAAAACTACGTCACTTGGAATTATTCCATACAAAAGAATTTTTGAGGTAAACAAAAACCACAAAAACAAAAATTAGAAAAGTACGTTATGTACACGTATGTATCTCTGAGGATATGGTTGAATTCGAAGCATTTTCAATCACAAAAAAAAAAAAACCGAAGACGAAAAATATTAAAAACGTTTGAACTAAAAGAATGTTATTGTGAAATTCCTTTTAGCTGCGAAAACACATGTTTTTTGAAGTTTGTGTTATTGATACTTTTGACTTGAGGACAATGATGGCATTAAATGGTTTATGTATATGAACTTCTTCAACCACAGAGGCATAGGAGTTGGAGGAATATAAATGCCTTTATTGTCCGCCTGGGAAAGAATATATTTTATTAAAAAGATAGCAGTGAATCTTCAATTCAAAAGAACGAAGTTCAAAGGTTTTTTTTTTATAAGGAAGAATAAAAAAATATATAAATGTAAGTAGAGGTACCCCAGCCTGAAGCAGCCCACAAATCTCCAAACTTGCCAACAGCCAAGTCAATTTAAAACTTCAAAAAATAAAAAGATCTCCTTATTTCGCAAAATTCCTTGAAGTCACAAAGCCATATTAATATTATATTAAGCAAAGGTATAGACATACAAGAGAAAGTTAACATTATGACACATAAAGATAGATGTAAGTAGGAAGAACATTCCAAATACCCATCAATCACCCCGGGACATACACACATGAGTAGATAAATACACTGCCTCAATAATACCCACCTATCTCATCATTCAATTGAATTATTTACACTTCTTCGTACCTACTTACTTGTAGGTACCTACTACCTAAAGCCAGAACTAAACATTTCCTTAACCGCACTAGGCACTATATGATGTAGGTATATATTATGAACGTAGGTGCCTATACCATTATGAGACGAAGTCCTTAAAATGAAACCATCTTTGTGCTTTAACCAGATATTGAAGAACTCATTTACTGAACTGCTGTAAAAGCCAACCCATACAACACCCTACACCTTCCTACCGTACCTACCTATATACTGGGAAGCTATTAATAAAACACCCTCCCGACAAGATGTTACATTTAATTAGCTAACCATCTCTCGCTCTCTTGTGTATGTTACTTATGAACTTCCTCCTAGGATCGTCCTTCCTTCCTTCCTTCCTCTTTTATGACATCAGCGCAAAACTGTAAGCATAAGCATAAGCACACACATGGTCTACCACTACATACGCACATGTACCTAGTATATGGCACAACTGCCTGCAGCTTGTTTATATAAGTATGAAATCATAAATCGATCTAATCAACATTATTATTATTATTGTTATTATCACAACCATTGGCGGCTTGGCGAAGCTCTGCGGCGAGCGGGCGGTGGCTTCACCATTATTGCCATAAACCCCTTCGTCATATTATGTGAGCCACTGTTGTAGTACACTCAATATGCCTTTGGCACAACAAGGACTAATCCAGAGTATGAACTCTCTATTGTTAAAGCCTGGTCCCAATTTCCGGTTCCAAATCGCAATCGAAAAATACCAACCATTCCACCACACCATTTAGATCCCCCCTTTCACCAAAGTGTCCTTGTTCTGTGTGGAATATAGGGAAGGAAGAGTAAGAAAATCTGTGACAACACCTGCTTATATGTCTCCAATTGAAAAACTCCTCACGTATATGTGTCCACAGAACTGATTTTGTGCTTCTTGGCCATATTCACATACCCTCTCCTCTTTTCAGAAGCACCACACGTTATTACCAGAAAATATCTGGGAATAGCTGCAGGATGATAACCAAAAAGAAAAAAAAATTATATAGAAAACTCCAGGGCCCACGTGTCGAACGCCGTTATGTGTATGTACAACTATTACACATGTCACCTCATAAAATGTCCTTCAATCGTACACAGAATTTTACCCGTTCACTGTAGCGCCTTTGGTATATCCTTACCGTAGTTGTTTGTTGTCGTTTTCGTCCTTTTGGGGCATCCCTATTTTTTTTTTATTTTTTTGTACCTACACACGAACCCATATAGATATACTTAAAGAGCATCCTAGTCGGAGTCGCGCGTATGGTATTTACAGGATTTTATTATTGCATGCGGCCGCATGCATTTTACGAGGCTCATCATTTAAGATATGAAAGAAAAGAGAGAGGTCCTTTGCGGCAAGGATATTTAATAAAAATGAAAAGATACGGTCTGAGAGGCGCACAAATTCATTTTTATTTGTGTGATGACTACCAATGACTGACATAGTCGTAGTCGTATACGGCTGGCGGCGAAGTGTAAGCAAGCATATCAGACGGAATGATGATATAAAAAATGAGGTCCTGCAAGAACGGCTATATTGTCACCTGTCGTAAACGACTCATTTCCAATAATTTCGTCGTGGTCATCGTCGTCGTCGTCATATCGTCATTATTGAGGAGAAAGTCCTGTACACATAAAATGGCATTATCCTGATGAAGGTTGCAAGCAAAAAACACCATCATCCCACTTCCCACCTATAAGGTGCGGATGGTTTTTTTCCCTGTTCATCTTGATGCCCCAATATGGCATCCCATGCAACCTCTATTTGCTCGGAATGCGATGACATTTTTCATGCTTTTTTTCCTTTTTATTTTTCGTTGTACTTATTTAATCGTTGTCGTCCTTCTCGTCGTTGTCGTTGTCGTCCTCGACTCGACGTCCCCGTCCATGTTGAGATGTCAGAAATGACTGTTTTTGTGTATGTGTGTGTGCGCGCCTGATGCTCGCTATGCAGTGCATCCTTTTTATAGCTGCTCTGCTGTTTTCTGCTGCTGCTGCTGCTGCTGCTGCTGCTGCTGCTGCTACTACTACCTACCTACTTCTGCTCTATGCTATGAGCGGAAAATAGGTACATGACCTTTGATAGAGAATGGAATATTGTGTCAGTAGCAAAACAGGATACAGGCAGGCTGCAAACGGCACAAACATAAATCGTCATCCTCCAGCGACCTAGAAAATGTATAAACAAAGAGAAAAAGCTTTCTTTTTTGATTGTGTTTGTGTGGTGTGTCCTAACTCCTTAATGTGGATAATATTGAGGGAGAATTTGGCGCTCTCTCGTTTTATACCAGAATTTCAGGACTTAAAATTAAAACCAAAAGCAAAAAGATGTCCTGGCAAAATGTTTGGGAAAAATTTGCGCATGTGGTGGGCATGTTGCGGATACAAGATGCGGTAGCACCTACTTAAGGATACTTGTTGTTTGCAGAATGGATCCATGAGACTCATGCTGCGGACTTAATTTAAAAAAAAAATGTTGAGCAACACAAAGTCTGCTACATCTGTTTGGTATCTGAGATTTTGTTGCAAGGATTCTTACTTGTGTCATGCGATAAATGTTTAGGTACATACATTTCCTTAAATTAACAGGTTTCTTTGCGGGAAGGTTTTGATTATAAGCTAGAACTAAATCAGAACAGACCAAATGGAAGGAAGTTACAATGTTCATGTACCTATAGCCACTCCCTACGAATTTTACACTTAGTTTTTGCCAAAGATTGTCGAAAACTACAAGACTTCCAATACAGTTTTTGTTGTCAGAAAGAACTAGATTTTCAAAAAACATTACAAAGGCTACTTTTTGGTAATAATGGCACTGATGTGTTCCAATTCTCAGAGTATGGGATTTCTACCGATCGGATCCATCCATTTCCATAACTGTTTCATTAAGTTGTCGATATGTTTTGTGTAGGGACTCAGGATTCTTATACATTTTATTGGCAAACGTTTTAAAAATTCCACAAAATATTATAGTTCTTGTTGGAAGAGACTTTCCAGAATCTTCGTCAATTATGGGAAACATGTTCATTATTTGACCGAACGGAACAAAAAGTTTCGTTCAGTTATAGTTCTGCATTCTGCTGGCTTCCATTTGCTTTCGCCTTTTATAGTTCACACTTTAATTAGGTGGATTCTTTTTTAAAGAAGTAGGTAGAAGTGGGAGTTAGTTGGGGCAGTGACGGAACTTTGAACCACACCAACTCGGTTTAGAATTTAAATTTGCAAAACAAAATAAACTACCTAATTTACATAAATTTTTGCTAAAAATATGATAAGCTATGTTCGTGAGATTACTAGCTGAATAATACGATGGTTTTGAGTGTACTTCGCGCATAAGTTCCTAGAATATTCGAAATTATTCTGACAAAGTTGGACGATTTAATTAGCTCTGTTTAACATACTTCCTGAAACTGTGTATTTTTTTTCTGATTTTTTAATGAAATTCTCTCGAATCCTTTAAAATTAAAATCGCTATAAAATGACTACAAACTCTCGTAGTTTTTCTTAGAAAAATGGAACAAATTAACATCTAAACCATCATGTTTCGTGAAAATTTAAGCTTGAAATTCTGTTTTGCTACATCATGTATGATTCCGGAGTTCTGTTAAGAGAATGAGACAGAGATATGATACCTACTTCATGACATAATGTTATCATTTTTAATTGTTTAATGCACTTCCGTAACTTTCAGTGTTTGCAATGTTTGAAAGAATTTTGTTCAATTGGCGGCCTGTGGCGGCCATGTTGTTTTCGTGACAACTATCAAATCTGTTGTTTCTTATTAAGTAACTAAAGCCAAATCACCAAGGCAAGTTACACGATTTTATGGTAGATTTTATGGCACTTCACATCCGACTCTTAAACACTTGTTGGCAAAATTAAAGGCATCAGATCAGACCCGAGGGAGTCGATTCTTTCCAATGAACAAGAACTCGGCCTTTCGTAGACTTCAACTTGATGAATTTTGTGTTGAGACCGACCCAGGAGCACAAAGTTCATGATCATAGGCAATGCTTTATGCAACTTGCAACATTTGAAAGAGGACACAAATTTTGGCCGGAAAATCATCTACAGCGACGAAGCGTATTTTTAGATAAATGGCTGTGCTAACAAGCAAAATTGCCGTATATGTGACATGAGAAGAGGTTCACCAGGTGACAATGCATCCTCGAAAATCTAAGGTTTTTTGTGGACTTTTGCCCGACTTGCCTGCGGCGTCATTGGTCCGTACATTTTTGAAAATGACGTTGGTAAGGCAGTCACCGTCAATAACATGCGCTACAGTACGATGATAACCACTTTCTTACGTCTTAAGTTGAACATAGACAGCATTTAGTTCCAGCAGGATGGCGCTACGTGGTACACACCGGAAACCACGATTGACATTCTGCACAAACGATTTGAGGATTATGGTTATCTCTCCCAGAGCCACTGGCTAGGGACCGGCCTAGCTGGCGAGGATTGTTGGTTGAGGCCGTGGTCCACAATGGACTGTCTGCGCCACCTTAAGTAAGTAAGTAAGTAAGTAAGTATCTCTCCCAGAGGTGACGTGAATTGGCCCGCAAGGTCATGCGATTTGAACCCACTAGACTTTTTCTTGTTGGGTTTCCTCAAGTAGCAGGTCTATGCAAAATAATCACATTCGGACGATGCCCTTAAGGTGAATTTAACTCAGGACATCGCTGAAATTCAGCCGGATCTATGCGGGAGAGTCATTGAAAACTACTGACCACTCTGTTCCGTCCCACCGTAAGAAGCCGTATAGGATATTTGAACGGTGTGTATTGCATACGTAATGGCATACATAGGCCTGTCGAAAAAAAATTTAATTTTTTAATTTTAATATCTTATGCTCAACTTGATTTCTTCCATTTCAACATCTACCCGCGCTTATTGAAAAACCCAAGATGGCGCCCGTTATATGTTTATTAGAGTTAAAAGCGAATTATTCAATCGATCAAAAGGAAACACAAATAAAAAGGTCAAATACCGAAGAATCAAACTTCAAAAATTACCCATTTTCGAAGTCTTCCAAATATAAAAATTAGCACTTTTGTCAAGCCAAGTTTAATGTTCTTTAATGAAAAGATTAGTTTCCGTTTGATCTATTTTAAGGGTAGAAACTTGAAGGTTGGCAGGATATTGACCTCAACCTATCCCCCTTCCCCCTTAAAAACATAAGTATAGAGGAACAAATAATAGAAAATTTGTACTTGAGGCCTCTATCATGCTTGTATTCCCATTTGCAAACAACCCTGAAACTTAAAGCTTTAATCTGTATCTTCAAACCATTAAACCCACCCACTACTACACCCCACCAAACACATGTACACGCCGAAAAGATACTAAGCGAAGATTTATGAGATCGCAGTAGCAAATTTGCATACAAATCCAAATTAAACGCGAAGGTGTGAGCAAAAAAAAAAAAAACCGAAAAAAAAAAGAAAAAAATTCTTTTGGCGCACCTGAAGGAATCGCCAACAACAAAGGTGTTGAAGAAGAACAGGGAACAAATATTTGCTTAGGTAACCGCACAACAATGACGAGAAGAACTACAGGACATTGAAGCAAAAGTAAACAAACACCAACAAACAAAAATATGGTAATGGTCGTGATTATCCTCTTTTCTTTTGTAGTGGAATGGTCTGTTTGAGGGGGGGGGGGGGGTTGAGGTGGGGGGAAAATTAATTGATGTGTAAATTAATTTTCATATCTTATTCACTCTTGACACCCTCATCTTCTATCTTTTTTTTTTTTTTTTTTTGAGGGGATTGTTGCACTTTATTCTTCTTCGACGAGAAAATCTACTTTTGCAAGGCAAATATTCATTTTTTGGATTCTTTTCTTGATTGTGTATCTTTATCTTCTCCGAGTCATTCTATTAACTCCGAAGAAGCAAAAGATACAATAATTTATATCCACGATGAAGCCACACACATACCCGCTATATATGCAAGTGTAATGTTTTTAATGACTTTTTGGTGCTCAAGAAGCCCAGGCACAGTCTAGAAATAAAATGACAAGCCCTTTTCCCTCCTCTTGATCCAAGCGATACTTTGGAAGGAAATGCAATTCACTGACCGAAAGATACGAGTCCAAGGAAAAAAAAATTACAAAAAAAGAACTAGTTCGGCCCTAATTACAAATTGTCGACCAGTTTAAGTGGGGTTGATGGAGGAATCATGCTTGTAACTTGTAAATGGCCAAGTCGTTGGAAAAATAAAAAAAAAATCGTGCTTGTTGATGGTTCTTGTAGTTTCGTTTTTTTTTTTGTTGTATATTTTTATATTTAAGAGCCATGCAAGTTGAGACTAACAGAAAGTTGCGTGACCCGTAAGCCTAGGACGAACTGTCGGACGGACGGACGGATGACGGTGAATACTGAACGGCTTCCATCGTTAAAGCAAATGAATTGCATTGTTGGTCTGTGAGAAGCTGTAAAGTTTTACTCCATCACGAGCTTCCTCGGTCGGATTATTGCTAATTTCACACTGAAATTGACGATTTTTTTTTTCCTTTTCCATTTGACTTTAGGTATACCTACAATTTTTTTGTGACTTAATGCGCCGCGGTTAAAGGAAGTCCTTTAACGAGCTTTTATTACACACACAAGTTGAACGAAGTGGTGTTTTTTTTGTTTGCTCTCATTTTTTTTTTTTGCTAGGTATTTAAATGAAATTATAAAAATTTAACAGCCATGAAAAAGCGTGATATTTTATTTTTACGGTCACCAATTTTTTTGGTGTTAAAGTTGAGTTTTCTTTTTTTTTCACAACTACCTATGATGAAGTCGTGTTAACTTTTTTATAACTATAAATCGTACGTTGGAGGAAATTTTCAAGTTAGAAATGAAACAATAGTGTTTGAGATGTTTTTTTTTTTAGAAAACGGGTGTTTGAGTGTGTTTCTCAAGGTCCAGGTCAAGATTTTTTTTACTACCCAGGAACTTAGAATTTTGTGACAAAAATAAAGGTGGAACCCTTGACAGTTAATGCACCTATACTAGAGTCCAATCTGGACTAGATTTAACCCAATTGCATGCAGTTCGAAAAACTCACCCTGAGATCATGGCCAGGGACTAAGTATACAGAACTCTTACGCTTTTGTTAGTCTATTTCAATGAATCCAACGAATTTTGGAATCAAAAGAACTTGTGGATATTTTATTGGGAGTTCGAAGAAATACTCCTACAATACCATCTCGCCTTTGACGATGCTTCCACCAAAAAATTTAACTTTTCTTACGGCAGCAAAATATTTTGGTAGCATCAGGCTCATCTTAAAGATCACTCATAAGCTTGGAGAATAAAAGAATACCTGATGTACCAGGAGAAACTGTTGGAACTCGAGTCAGGAACTGTTACTCTCTCCATCTATCAAGTATGCCACAATCCACATTGCAATACCAACAGGATACCAAGTAGGTTGACAAGTCGTTTCAATGGAAGGTTGGACAGGAGATACTGGTGTGCATTGCTTTTGAATGCCTGTATATCGCCATGTGAGCATTCCACATTCGCTTAGTGCTTCTAAAAATAAACAACGCTCTGAAGATCACAGAACAGGGAATTTGAATCTGGAAAGTTGCTTCACGAAAGCAGATTAAGTTCACCTGACGGCTTGCTGAAAGTTCAGAGATAATTTTAAAAAAAATACGAATAGTGTCGGACAAAGAACAGAACCTTGAGGTACACCATCATTTATTTTGTGGATATCAGACTAAAAAAAGAGAGCCTGGTGCCAAGCTCTATCAAATGCTTGATGTAAAATGTGGTCTACTGTTTGGTGAGATATATCATGACATAACCAGTGGAACCATTGCTACAAACATGATACTGCCGGTCATTAGAAAGTTTAAATTTCTCAATATATTTCTGAATCTAGTGACTTACCAGGGTTTGCATGAATTTGAAAGGGTAGAACATCGTAGTTTGAAGGGGATACAAAAAAACCTCAAAATAGAAGCCTTAAGGATGGAAGCATAAGCCCTAGACCTATACGAGCTCCTCAAAATTCGAGGTGCTGATGGTAGACTAGCTATTAAGAGTCTAGAAATGTCCATTACATCAATAAAGTATAGTTTTGCATAACTCTCTTCAATAAAGTAAATTGTCTTGCTTTCTGTAGTCTCCATTGTGCTCAATCACTGATTTCACTAATTTCTTATTTCAGGATACTGCCGCTTGTGGCGCCAATGACCAGTTCTTCAGGAGCATGTCTTCCATTCTGTATAGTGTTTACTTCTAATAAAACGATACGGATTCAGAAGTGTGGGAGCCAGTTAGGCTAAGCCCTGCTAAGCTAATCCCCCAACTAACAATTTAACTTGTATATATAAGGTTCTATACAATCTATTTTCAGACTGCTATAGAAACAGTAAAAGGCCTTATGCAAGTCATTTTGGCGCATTTACGCAAGTTAATTAACTGCCATAGGACTTTTGTTGACAGGTCTTATAGCAGCAAATAGCTTTTCATGAACTGTTATTAGCTTGGCTGTACAAGCTATAGTTTGCCTTGGATGTTTATATAAGGCCTTACGAAAGCCATTTTGACAGCTATTGCCAATAGCTTGCCTTGGATGTTTATATAAGGCCTAACCCAAGCCATTTAATGACAGCTATTTGCTACACTTTCAAGCACTTCAAATGTGTTTGAATATCTTCATGTCCAAATATCAGCTGATAGTCCCAGGTCCCAGCAAAAATAAGCCAAATTTTTCTGAAAAACATTTTGATTAAGAAATCCTGTGACCAATTATAGAAGCTACAAAACTTGTTCCAGCGCCACTCTTAAAAACACCACATTCGAATGAAACAGTGTTCCTTGATGTTTCGAACTAATTGCAATTTGGTTCCACTGGTCTCCCCTCTTCTCTGTTTTGTCTCCTCTCCATCGAACGATAAAATGTGAAGCGTAAAAAAGAACGTGTCAACATGAAAACTGTTCGACTGTCTTCCAAGCGAAGGAACACACAAAATCATTGCATTTGAAGATTTTTTTTTAATTTTTTTTTGTTCTTCTCAAAGCATTTCCCTGGTGCTTCTGTGTTGTTGTTGGTTTTCTTTTTTTTTTTCCTTGATCTCTACACGAAAGAAAATCAAGTTCTGAGGTTGTTTCGTCCATTGCCCCAAGTCCGATGATGACAAATTCGTCCATGCGTGTTCACTCTATACTGTTAGTTGTTATCCATGTCTAGCCTTTGACAATAATATCATGGCAAAGCATCATTTCTTCTTTCACAGCACACAGCTGGGACCTGGACCATGGACCTGGACAATGGACAAAAGGGCATTGATGAAGTAGGAAAAATAGTTTGATGAAAAGAAACTTGGCAAACAAAAACAGAAACAGAAACACATCATGGAATTTCCTGTCCAGTATTTTATAAACTGCATTTAAGGTGAATTTCTTCAGAATTGGTAGTTTTTCAAGTGGTTGACAAATGGAAACTGTGGAAAGTTTGTTCAATTTTATTTCAAAAAAAGTTGAGAATTACCGACCCGAATTCGGACCGAGGCAAGGAGATGTCCCGAGACCAATAAATCAGCCGTACTGTAAAATTCCTGACAGCGAACGTCGGAAAAATGCATTTGACGTTTGTTGCCACACCATTTTCCTTTAAAGAAATGCAGACAAAATAACCCTTATGTCAGGTGCTTGACAACCGGCCACTAAGTGACTGAAAATCAAACCATTGTCAAATTCTCGATCCTGCTCCTGTTTGTCAAAAAAAAAATTAAGGAAAAAAAAGTTACACTTTAAGAAAAAAAAATTGGTGAAATTCTCCTTTTTTCATTCGAAACAAGAACCCGGTGTAGATTTCTATACTTTCGCTGCTGCTGGTTTGGCTAGCGATCTCTTAAAAAAAAAATAAACCTAAACAAGGATATAAGGGAGAGAGAGAGAGAGCTCCAAGATTCGTTCACATTTTCGCCTGGAGTTTAGGACATGATGCAAAAATCACCCACCCATACCCAACACATCGTCCACACAGCTGAGCATTTGCGTCGCGACATTGCGTTGCTTCTATACTTTTTGGCCACATTTCGCTTCCATGCAGAATCAAGTCTGCAAATTGTTGGTGTTAGTGGAGGTTGGAGGAGGATGATGAAGCAAGCCAGAGCTCAAGCACTCGCTCTCTATTTCTATGTTTTGGCGTTGTTTGCAATGTACTATATATGGTTGGTCGGTCAAGCTCTCTGGTCGGATGGAATTCTATGGACATTGTGTTTCTAGATTCAAGAGGACTAGGCGGTATTGGCGGCGACCGACTACGGTGGCCGGTGGCCAGCGCGGCGTGGCGTGGTGGGCGGCTCAGCGGAATAGACGCTTAGCTGTGGTCCTTCGTGTAATGCAATCGAATCGGTGTGTGACTTGATCAGGCAGCACGGGGTCGCTCTCTCTTTGGTGAGATGGAGTGTGGTGGTGGTATGGTGGCATTGGCTTCGTCGTCGTCGGTGATGGTGACTGCTGCTGTTCCTTGGTTCTGTATTCTGGGTTCTGGTGCTGGTGCTGGGATGCGTACAAGAATGTTAATTAGTTTGCGGTTGTATGGCATGGTGATGTGTTGGGTAGCGAGAAATCCACATAAGCACACGTATGTAGATATAAAATTTACTATATATACCCAGAAGCCGCCATGCCGCATGCATGTGATGTGGTATTGGGTAACCAAAGTGAATAACTTTGTATCCCATCCCGGTTCAGCTCAGACCATCGTATCTCCATCTCCAGCTCCACCCGATCCGCAGAGAGGAGACGAAGAAGTTGTTCTTCGTGTTTCATTTCATTTTCCATTTTCCATTTGGGGTTTTGTCGAATGGTTTTGGGGGTTGCAATTTTGTTTTAATTGAAAATACACGCAAAAAACAAAAGTGTTTATTGTTGTTTTTGGGGCTAGCAAGTCTCGCAGCATACAAAACCTACCTTGAGATTCAGTCTTTGTTTTTTTGGTTTGCTTTTTTTTTATTCTGGGATGCATTCCCAAAGGAATTTTCAGTCCAATTACCATTATGAAATTTCGTTTTGCTTCAAGGTTTTTGATTCAAAATATACAAAACAAGTTGTGAGCACGACCGGTAGCTAATAGGATATCGTGATATGAATCGCCAGGATAAAAAGGACCCACAAAGAGACACAAAGTTGGTCATGCATGAATGCAGATTTGGTACCTATAGGTGTAATGAATTGGGTTTTTGTTTTGTAAGATGATACACACCAAAGGGACATGGAAAAGTTTTAAATTAAACATTCTTTGCCAGATGAATTGGAGGCAACTATGGGTTAGGGAGTTCTAAAATTTTAAATACCTACCTATATTTGGTTTTAGCGTATCCAAAAATTTAAGCAAAAACAAAAATTGAAAGTAATCAGCTAAAAAGGCTACCAATACAAAATTAAGGGAAAAAAACATCAGGGACGCGTTTTGGATGGTTTCCAAGGTACAGATAGTAACATAGATCTGAGCCTTGATTGAAATCCGATGTTTTCTTTGTTTTAATATGTTTAGATATGGTTGACCATGGTAGGACACAAAATTAATTCACGAAAGAGGATCCTGGAAAACATGATTTCGACTTAAAAAAGTTAGCGAAATTAAAAAACAAAATGTTAGATGTTTAAGCCCCAAGTCAGTTACACCGACTGCACTAATCCCGACTTTTAAAAAGCCCAATTCTTGCCATAAAATGGCTTACTTTGAAAAATCCCAATCAGACTGATTAAAAAACCCTGACTGGCAGTACTTTTAAGAAGATACTTTCAGAATAGATTGTCAGAACCACTGCTGAAGTTTTCGGTTTCACTTGGCGACCACAACAAATCCTCGGTTTGATCATAAATGCCAGCTGACCCACACAGCTATGGACGAAGCTTCAGGCCAGAAGCGGTAGCATTTCAAAACGACCGTGAAAATGTCTCAGGAGATACATAGTCAGCACTAAGAATTGGAAAAAGACACTTCTGCAGATTGTTGAACGGCGAAGACAAAAAAATAATCGCTGTCAGGCAGAATGATCCGCTCAGTTTGGACGAAGATGACCATGAAGAAAACTCACTTAGCGATATCTAAGACAAAGTCCAAAAATTCGAAACAGCGGAAGATGACTTGGTTATGAGCAACGTGTCTGAACAATCTGGTCGGGTGAAAGTGTGCCTGACCTCGGCATGGTGTTCCCTATCTACAAGAAAAGAAAATCAGTGGTGTTTAAGGCCTAGGAATACAACCAATGACCAAATGTTCACATACTCTGACCGATTTCAGGAAAGATCCAAAGATTCCAAGTCGATACTCACCATCTTTTTATTAATTTTAGAGTCGCCTATGACTGCCGTAATAGAGACGAGCTTTGAAGAGCCGTGTCACATTCTGGAATCACTACCAAACTTTGCAGATATCAGTCAAAGAATCACTCTCGCCATCGCTGTTTCTTCGGGCTTAAAAAGAGTCTTAGCAAAGCTCCTCCTCAAAGGGTCAAGGTGACACTATAGAAGACCTGCTGTATTGATGGGCAGATGTTTAGACCTTGTGATAATTTTTTGGGTCGAGGCTGAGGTTAGCTCGTCGGTGTCTAGGGTGTATCAAAAAGAAAGCGAAAACTTTTGATTTTAGAAGTTGGGAACTCCAAATCGTTTAATATTTTTCTTAAAATTAAACTTAAAAATGTATTGCATATAATACTTCAATTTAACATTTTCTGTTAACAAGCCAGATTCAATGAATAGCAAAATTAAAATAACAATTTATTTCGTATAATATATTTTAATTTAAATTTCAACTTAAGACTAGGTCTGTGGGGTTCCTAAGGAACCGTCCACGACATAAACGTGTGGCCTATTGCCGGTCTAGCGATCCTCTACGAAGCAACGGAGAGAAAAGCCGACATCAAGGGTTGAGCAGAGCTCGGCCTGTAATTCCTCCGTACTTAAACGAAGGGACTACGGCATAAAACGAGTAAGTATAAACTCGGTCTACAGTATTGCTAAAAGAAGCAATAGCTGCGACATAAACAGGTCTGTGGCTTGTTCTCTGTAAAGTAATCTATCCACGACATAAACTGGTGGCCTATGGCCGCTCCAGCGATTCTCTACGATGGACAAGGGATAGAAAAGCCGACATAAACGGTGAGCAGGGCTTTTTAGCGGTATAAAAACAAAAACAAAAAAAAATAGTTAAAAGCTTGTGTCTGGTATTCCCATACAGTATGCCTTAAGGTGCGTGACGAATTCCTTGGTGCGCTTGAATAGCACCGAAACTACTGGCGGAGATTTCGAATCTGATTTTCGGTTTATTTTCCACTTCTCCTTATGTATATTTCTGGAAAGACACAGTGTGAATTAAAAGATAAAATGCAAATTTACCTATAAATATTTCATTATTGTGCTTTTTTGTCGCTTGCTAGTGTTATGGCTATTGCAAGTGTTTGGTGGCCTATTTTAGTGGCTAAGGGGCCCAGGGTTGGCGGGTGTTGTCGGTGGTTGTTTTTGTTGAGTGCGGTGGAATGTGGAATGGCTTCGTCTATGTTGGTTAATGAAGACGCTGTGTGCGGTGGGGTGTAATATGGCTTGGTTTATGGTGATTGATGATGTCATTGTGTATGATGTGGTGTAAAGTGGCTTCGTCGGTGGCGGTTGGCGGTGTTTCTGGTGTATAGATGGAAGTAGGAGGACTCTGTCGGCGGCGGTTAAGTTATATGGCAGCGGTTGTTTCATTAATCGATGCTTAAAATTGTTGATGCACAGTGATGATTCCGAGTATGAATGTTTTCAGGCATTGGGCGGCGGATAGAAAGTGGAAAGTTGTAACTTCGTTACAACCTTGACACAATCGGATGAAAAGGGGCTGGGGTGCACTTTGAAACAAAGATCCTTCGTGTAGTATTTGGTCCCGTATGTATCAACGTAATATGGAGGAGAATATCCAATTACAAACTGAACCGTTTATACAGCGGTCTGGTGAAGAAGCTTAAAATAAAGATAGGGCATGTGGAGCACACCCCTGAGGGCCTATGAAGTTCTGCAAGAGCCCACCTAAGGGGGTATGCGACCAAGTAGACCAACTTTGTGTGCGCGGCTGGAGTCAACTGGCCAGGGAGCAGACCAGCTGTCGGGGTATGTTGGTTGATACTGATGTATGGTATAATGGACTATTACCACATATTCAAGTAAGGAAGTAAGTCTTCCCGACTCAACTTGGGCATAGGAAAATAACATTAATCGGAATAATAAGGACTCTTTGCCCCTAAAATTTGGAAATATTCCATTCAACAAGCTTGGACGCATTATTTCGCATTTTCGTGTTAAAAGAAATTGCAACTTTGTATGTGGAACAACATGGCATAAAGGCCAATTTCACTTTGAACCACGCATCAAATCACTAAGCACGCAAAACGTGGTAGCCCCTTAAACAGATGTTGTCTACCTTTTTGGCCAACATGGCTCTCAACCAAACAAAAAATCCTGCCATTTGTTAAAACTTCACTGAAATCTCTCACATTCTACTGGTAGCTAATTTAAAAAAAATTGACAAGATAAACGACTCAATCATATCATTATGTATAATTTAACCCTTTTTTCACCTTTCCAAAACAACAACAAAAACAAAATATAAAATTAGCTGCCACACGGGCAGAGAATTTAATGCAACAACTCAAGGCACACACCTTGAATTTGAAATCGCTGATTTTTTCTTGTTTCACTTCAAGGTTCGTCTTGAGGAAAAAAAAAACACATAACCTAACATAATCAATGACTCCGAATACAAAGTCCGAAGCACATATCCCGCATACCATCTCCAGCTCCTCTATAATACCTCCACTCAAATCCCCAAAGGTCTTTGGCACCGGTTTTTACCTTTTTATGGAGCCACGTTGTTTCCATTTTCTCCATTTCTTGATTGTAATCACATTTTTTTTTCTCTGCTCTTCTCTTTGTCCTTTTCGCCAGAAGTTGTTGTGGCCACTCTCCTTGTTGTGTCCAGTTCGAAGCGCATCAAAAACCATCCATCAACAATGGCAAAGAGGACGACTTCTAATTGAAGCCAAATCCAGCTGAACCTCTTTCTTATGCCGATGGTATAGGTATATTCTTCCTGGACTTCGTCATAATTTTATTCTCCTTTTACTTGGGGGATCATCTGGTCTTCTTCTTTTTCTTGGTAAACACCTTCATGCCTCATGCCATCGTTAGTTGTTGCTTGTTGGTTGCTGCCAAAAGGAAGACCAAACCAGACCACTAATGTTGGCTTGGCTCGCGGTGCAAATGTGCAAAAATGTACAACTCTGGAGAGAGATGCTCTTACTGCTTCTTCTTTGGGTTTGTTCTTTCGTTTGGTGGCTCATGCCAATGAATAAAAACATTGTAGCCCCAGGAGGAGCTCGCAACAACTCAGGGATTCAGGAACTCAACTTGATTACTGGTTTCAAGATGCAATAATGCCTCATGTTCTTTTTTTTTTTTTCTTGAAGTCGGAGTGGCTGCATGGCTGTTGCACTAAGGCCATAAGCACAAGACATCATGGATGATGATGAGGATGATGGAGATGAACAGAAATATGGAAAATAAAGAAAACAAAGAAGATTAAGCATTAAAAAGTATATTCGCATTAAGCTGGCGTGAGGCTACAGGACCACAGGCTACATTAAGTTTTTTTTTTAGCATTATCATGTGGGCTTATATGACTTTGTGGTGAAGTAGGGTTACCATGCCCAGTTTTTTTTTTGCTGAATCATAACTGAAATTCGATTCAAACAAAACAAAGCAAGGAAGGTCCTGAAACCTTTCCTTTATAAAAAAAAATAAGAGTGTTTCCTTTTTTTGGGAAATATTTCAGCTAGTTTAAGTAAATGCAACGAAATCCTTAACCCGTCTTTCCCCCCTTGGCAAGGGCAATCTTTAGAATAAAAATATATTCAAAGTATGGTCACACCAACCGAGGAGTCTTTGTACAACGCCTCTTCTTTCTTAGATGTAGTAGCTTTCAAGGGATTTCGCATTAAGAGTCCTCTTCTACTAGGCCTCCACATCTTCGCAAAGGCACCAACAAGAATTCCAAGTTCTTTTACGGCCGGGTGGCGGCCGGCAGTGTGATGTGTTTCTTTGTGCTCGAACACCCTCGCATCACTTAATTTTGCTCTTCAAGTGTTCTTCCTTCCTTCGTCCGTCGCATCGTCCGTAGTCATCATCAGGAAGCACACTGAAATTCTGAGTGACTTTGAGGAAATTTTTTTTGAAAATGTCAAGCCATTAAAGCGTTTCAAGTTGTGTACAAACAGAAAAAAAAATCGATTTCGAAACGCCTTGTGCCGTTAACTATGTGAGTGTGAATATTTTCTCTTTCTCGCTCTTTTTTGTGTCCTTATACCTTTTTCAATTTAATTTTTTTAAGGGCCGACCATAAAGGGTTTTTTTGTTTTTGTTTTTGGGGATGCTTGATGGACAAGGACATTCACAGACACACGTTGGTTTGTGCCATTTATTGAAATGAAAAGGGTCAAATATTTTTTTGTTTGTGACTTTGAGAACTCCTTTTTGAGTGTTTTAAAGTTTGAGTGTTAAATGTTATTGTTCATTTCAAAAACAATACTTTAAGGGGGGGAAATATTTACATAGGAGGATTTTCGTTCTAAGCGATTAATAGTTGTTTGGTAGTGTGGCGTCAACAACAGATACAATCCAAAGTATTAGAATCATCGTGGAAAACCATCAAGATTCCTAAGATTTTGAAAAAGCATTCGATGGACAACCACTGGATCTGATATGGGTGACCTTCAGGGAACGAGGAATTGCAGAATCCAATGTGTGGATAGTAATGGACATATAGAAGAGAGTATAGTGCCAAATTAAGATGTCCAGCTGGAGTCACCGAAGAATTCTAAACCACAGTTGGTGGTTGGTGTACACCAAGGTACATAAAGTACAAGGTAATATATTCCCGCTCATTTTTTTTTGACATCTGTCAAAACTTTTCAAAATGGCTGGTGCATGTGACCCTCATACATTTATTGTATCCTAATTCTTAATAATTGTGTGCGGATTATTTTCTTCCTAATCCATTAAAACTTTTATAAAAATTATAAATATGCGGTGTGCTATGTTCGGGTGTTGCGTAAATAATAAAAAAAATAATAATGCTGACATTTCTTTCCACGGGTTCCCAAAAAAACAGAAAATGTGCAAACAGTGGGTGTTCTTGTGCCATAGAAAGGATAAATTAAATACTAATACGGCTAGAATTTGCTCTAAGCATTTTAAGGAAAGTGATTTTGAAGTGATGAACCCCCCGTAGATGATTTGGAATCTCTACAATACAATGGACTCGAACATTTGGCGGGGTATATTTGTCATAGGATTAAAAAGCCGGATCTTGTTGTGCGAAGCCATCAGCAGGAATCTTCGTTTTCTTGGACGAATCAACTCACTGAAGGATTTCTTCAAAAACCAACAGACAAAATGATAAAGTTGGAGTCAATCTTTAAGGAATTAAACAAGGATGCTATCGTTTATTCACGCCATTATATAAAAAATTTCATTAGTGTATCTAATCATATTCCTTTGGACATAAAAGTTAAACAAATCTTTTTTCGATCCAGGATGTATTTCCGTATCAAACAGCTTAACACTGTTCAAGAAGAAAATTCCAGAAAAAGAAAGAAAAAAATCAATAAAACGATTTTATAAAATTATATGATGATTTTTTTATTCAATTTGGGAAAAAATATATTAAACCTTAATTTCTTCTTAGATATTGTCGACTAGCAATAAAAGTATGTCTTTTAAAAATAGTCCATACGAAACCTTAGGCACTTTCATACAAAATATTTGATATGGTCCCTACCAGGATTTATAATAAATAAAAGGAAGAACTCCTTGACGACTACCGCATCGAATCACCTTTCACATAATGCTGTGTGATGGTACCTTTATTTGCCCATTTGAGCATCATTACCGATTTCACTGTGTCACTGTGAGATTGTTGTAAGTATCGATGAAGTGCTCTTGAATTAGATCATCGTATTGGTCTGCTTTTTGTTTGAGACGGACTTTGCTTTCGTTGCCTAAATGTTGTTCGAACTCACTGCGTCCGATAAGGAAGACCACTCGCACGGGATATCCATAATTGGAAGTGTCCTATGTGTAATGAATTTTGAATTAATCTTACAAATTGTAATTGGTGAACAACAAACCTCTTACATTGAAATACTCTTTGTAACGATTAAAACTATCTGTTCTCTTGTCTAGGTAATGGCCATCCATTTCAGCATGCATCGCTCCAACCATGTTATAGTTGAATTCCGATTCATTTCCAAATGTTTCTCGTATGTTTTGCCTAGAAATAGAACGATGTTTAACTCTTAAAAATTTAGTTTTTGTGTTCTTTAACGGAAATACAGTGGTCCCTCGGTCATTTCTGCTGGATTCATGGAAAAACTTACGTCCACAAGGATCCATCGGTAAGATTTAACCAGAAGTTATTCGTAAGATCACATTTTTCACACTTCTAGCCAGTGGGCGAAATTTTTCTATCATTATTATATTGCCTGCTGGTTATTCAATACTTGAATAGAAAGAAAGATTTCAGCTACCTTTGGCACCACAATAACATGGTATATGTCCTTGTTGGAACTATGCAGGCTTTTATAGTCAACGCCACCTTTCACACCGATAGCCAGAAGTGTTATCAGTTTTCAGCTCCTGAAACAAAAAAAAACTGAATTGAAAAACTTTATACATACTTTATATACTTACCACTGCATACAACTATGCATAGAAGCATTTATAAGCTCAATTCAGTTCATTATTTTCTTTTAAAACAATTAAATTTGGTAAAATCAATATAATGTGTACTGGCGACAGTGCCTTGGGTCACATGAAGACGCCATTTTGT
The DNA here is from genome assembly GCA_916050605.2 of Platycheirus albimanus. Taxonomy (NCBI): domain Eukaryota; kingdom Metazoa; phylum Arthropoda; class Insecta; order Diptera; family Syrphidae; genus Platycheirus; species Platycheirus albimanus. Next base: position 12,440,420 of record OU696698.1, on the reverse strand, counting down.
TTGTTTACTTTTTTGACAGATGCGGAATATATTACCTTGTCTTTATGTACCTTGGGTGTACACCAGGGAAGCGTCTTCAGTCCCATGCTCTTTATTGCAGTCCTTGACTAACTGCTTGATAGGTAAAGTGTCGGTTCCCAAAGTTCATCTGTTTTTCTTTGCTGACAATGGAGCCGTCTTAAGAGTAGATTCTTCGTTACAATCGTGGTGTGGATAAAGTGGCAGGAAATCTTCTCTATCGGAAAATTCCCCCTGACCTGGCAGACTCTTAATTTCAGTTGTGCGTCCGGCACTCGCCAACGGCATTGCCACGTTTAAAGAAGAGACCCAAAGAACCCCATCAAAAACTCAACATCGAACATCAAATCCAATACAATCACGAGGGAGGAAGCAGGGAGGCAGGCCTAAGAACTCCTTTCATTGTATATATATAAACTATAATATTACCACTTGAGGTGCGCCATCTATCGACGGAAAACTAAGCTCTTGATTATAGAATTTCTCGTCTAGATTACCATGGGAAGCAACAACAACAATTAAAATGGTGGAATGTAAAAAAAATTATTGTTGTTCCTTCCCTTGATAATCTAAAAAACCTCTAAAATCAAGAGCTTAGTTTTCCGTCGATAGATGGCGCACCTCAAGTGGTAATACTATTGTTAGGTAGGTATAATAAAGAACAACCGTCGCGTTTGGTTAACTTGATAAGACTCAACTTAGTCCAAGAGACCAAGCCAGAACTTCTACTTGGCTGACCTCCAGAATACATTACTCAGCTACTGCTGAAGTGCATTCCGGAAGACAACCTTGCCCCACTGAGCCATTGGGTCACAGTCACAGGTGTGATACGGAAGTATTATATGTTGACAGCTTGCCATGACTCAATGGTGCATTATGGTGTTGTGAGCATAACACTATAGATTATATATACAATGCTCCTGGTACAAACAAATGCAGCGAAACCAGCATTTTCCAAAACCAGAAGTTTAACCAACGCTCTCTGAGGCCAACACGGCGAGTCCCACACGTGGGTCACTAAAGTGAAGCATACAAGTGGAAGAATTGTGATCCAATTGAGATTATAACGGCGCCGAATAGAAGAAGAAGAAGAAGAAGAAGAAGAAGAAGAAGAAGAAGAAGAAGAAGAAGAAGAAGAAGAAGAAGAAGAAGAAGAAGAAGAAGAAGAAGAAGAAGAAGAAGAAGAAGAAGAAGAAGAAGAAGAAGAAGAAGAAGAAGAAGAAGAAGAAGAAGAAGAAGAAGAAGAAGAAGAAGAAGAAGAAGAAGAAGAAGAAGAAGAAGAAGAAGAAGATAAAGGGAGCTTTGAATTTTTTGACGAGTATCTAGTTTGTTAAGAACTAGATATAAATTTGTCAAACTTGCCGCGAGAATTTGAAATGTAAGATTTTTGGAATAAAAGTCATCGTGAGCTAGATTACTAAAAGAAGCTCAGAAATAGTAGGCGTAAGCCCAGTTGAACAATTGAAGTTCATACTCATCAGGTCAACATTTTAACATACTTTAAATCATTCGGTGCTGTCACTAGCACATTCAGCTTAGAGCGTGGCTCAAGAGTAGTTAAATAATCAACCCACCCGCATCGATTTCTACGGATTGAGTTTAATTTAATTCACCGATTAAAAAATTTGAAAATAAGTTAATCCCTGATTCAATGGAAAATAAAAAATAGACTTGAAAAATTCTTGTGCCGTTACAAAGGCTTAGATACTACAAGAATCTCAAAGGGCAGGTTGACAAAAAACCTTGCCATGGTAGTCTGACCATGAGATGAGAAGAGATTAGGCTTGTCAAGAGAATAACAGATAACAAGATTTACTCCAAGATTCTCTAATTTTCTTGAAGTTAACCATGATAATCCAATGTTTTTTTGACTGGATAGGGAAGGAATTCTATGACATCTAACTAATCTAATCCTTTTCATAATTTGGTTTTAATCAGAGACTCCAATGCAAGGGATCAATATACTGTAATATTCCAATAAGTGACAGATGTCGTGGAAAAAACTGAAAATACATTTGATTCGTCAAGTTTGTACAGAAGAAACCAAACTTCAAAAATGCGGATCAACTTTCAGTAAATGCATTCAAAACCAAGTTAAAAACTCAACAAAATGGAAGAAGTGTTGAACAATATTTAGAAAATGAAACACAGTTTAACGCTTTTCGCAACTGCTTAAAGAAGCCTCTCTTATAGACGGACCTGAGGGTGTTGGGAACCAGTGGAAAATGGAGAAAGTATATATCTTTTCTTTTCTGACGATTGATGAGCAACGGGGAAGTTTTGAAAACCTTGCCATATTTAAATAAACTTCAATTTCTTGAAATAGTTAATCCTTTTTTAAAGGCATCTTCTTCTTTTTGGTTTCCGGAAGCTGCTGTTGGTAGCAACTCTTTAACTCCACCTGGAGCATATGGCCGCAACCAGTCCTTTTTATATTGCTCTTGTGATGCTTTTTTATACTAAGGCTGAGGTAGGCTCGTCGAAGTCCAGGGTTGTTCCCAAAGAAAGCGAAAACTCAGGGTTGAAGAGTGTTGAACTCCGAAATAACAATATTTTTTATTTGCCAGCTTATTCTTAACAGGTTACTTCATATACGGACTAAACAATAAAACTAAGATAATAAATTCGCTGTATAATATAGTTTTAAACTATAATAGTTTAACTTGTTTGGCCTGTAGGGTTTACCCTACGACAAGAAACGATTCCAACTATATTTGGTCTGTAGAGTTGTCTCTACGACAATAATCGGTTTTAGGTCTGTAGAGATTCTTGAAAAGAAGCGCTCCACGACAAGAAACGAACGCTACTAAATTTGGTCTGTGGTGAAGCTTATCAATGCAGCAACCCCACGACAAGAAGCGGATTAACAATTTGGCCTGTAGAGTTTCCTCCACGACAATAAGCGATTCCTACTAATTTGGTCTGTGAAGTTCCCTCCACGACAAGAATCGGATTTGGTCTGTAGAGATTCCTGAAAGGAAGCGCTCCACGACAATAATCTGACTTGGTCTGTAGAGATTTCTTGATAGGAAGCGCCCCACGACAATATTAGAACCAGTACTAAGGAAGTGTGAATTATAACATTAAAGACTAAAAATACTTGTACTAAAATAATTCCTTCTGTTTGTTGGATGTTTTTGCTGGTTACTATCATATATGTGTTCGGAGTTGGTTGGTAGTCCAAATCAGCGGTACGTGGCAGAGGGGTGTTCGGTTTTGCTCCCATAGAGGACAATGGTTGTGTTGCGTCACTCTCTGGTCTCTGATATACACTTAACGTTGTGAAAAATCGTCGTGGTGATTGTGACGGCGGTCGGTGGCGGTCGGTGATGATGGTCCCTGGCTGATGCACTCATCATGGCGATCGGGGGCGGCGGTCGGTGGCAGTGAAGGAAATGTGTAACTTCGTTACACTCTGTACACAATACCTCAGCTGTGATCACGACTGCAAATTCTATTAATTGGCAGTTGCCTCCATGTATCCTTTGGTCTTTCAACTTACCTTGTTGCTTGGGGATTCCATTTTAATAGCACTGAACTGCTATGTTGTCATCAGAATTCCTCAGTGTATGGCCAATCTAGCGCCAAATTCTTTGCTTGATACCATCGTTAGAATTTTTTTTTGTCCAGTCCTGAGACACAGTACCTACATTGTTGGATAAAGCTTGTGGCCTTTCGTATGTAACGAAGACTACAATTGACAAAGGCTTTCAACCTTACTTGAGATTTTTGTAGACCATAAAGGCAATTAATTATAGGCCCACAACTCCAAGTCCAACCTAAAGCCATTATATGTTTTATTCTCAATTAGTGCCGTTGATTGTATGCAGAAATAGAAGATACCAACTTCCTGTTCCGATTTTCTTGCAGAAATCCACTTCTCTAAAATAATGTTTGTTCTTGGAATATTTGTCACTTACGCACAAGAGGCAGTTTCCCGAAACTGATTGAAATCAGAATTTTGGAGTGCCAGAATTCGTGGAGTTACCGCTTTTAAAATCAGCTATCAAGTCAAAGATTTGAACCGACTCGTTCCAAACACTAAGGTCTGATACAAAACACTCTTAACTATTGAAGGTATCAAATCAATCGCTGAAAATGTCAAATTGTGTATTAATTCAGAAACCGCAAGGCAATATTGGTAGCAATTTGATGATTGATTTAAGTTGCTCCGTTCGATAAATTATCGAGAAAAAAAATTTGGGAAGAATTTGAAGATTCAATGTTGCATTGGAATAGCCATCGCACATGTGGTGCAATACTACCTTGATTTGGAGAGGAGATTCCCAAACCTTCTGCATGACTCTATATGTAGGTACCACAACATGAGTGTGTGTTCGATAAATTGCTGTCTCTCAACCTCCATCCTGTCATTCTTGATACGAGTAGCATCTGTCATCCATTAACTTGGTGGTTTTTTGAGTTCTCAAGATCTAACCAATTTCGATGAAAATGTATGTTGTTGTTGCTGTCAGATTTATCAGACAAACGTTAACTTATTTTGTGGTTAGATTTTGTGGTAATAACGTCATATCCAGGGAGACACACACTATACCTATACCCGGTTGTTGTTGTATGCCTTTTCACACAAAGATTGATTCCCATCATCCCGGAAAAAGCTTTTTACTCCTTACGACTATGTATATACATATGTATCTAGATACGTTTCTTGAACCTCGGTACTTCAAAGAGGTTTAATTAAAATACTATGGAAGAACCCGAACCCCACTCTACCTCCCTCACGTGCTGTACACCCACTTAACCAACCAGAAAATAACTTTGGATGTGAACGTTTCCATATATATACTACACCACCTTCGAACCTCTCATCGCCAGGATCTACAATATATACGAGTTGAGTACCTATATGCAAATTTTTGGATAAAGCAATGCCAAGTGGGGCCAGAGCAAGAGCCAAACCAACTGAAGTTAAGCCAAAGCAAAGAAAGAAACAACACACAAAAAAAGGGCTTTGAAGCATCACTATGAAATCGGACTCTGGCCAAAGGGAGGTACAGATTTTTGAAATATTAATGAGCTGCCTCTAGGATTGGAGCTTGCATTGCTTAGTAGTAGCCAGCTTCTGGGATTGTTACATTGCTAACTTACCAGTCGCCACTTTACCACTTGTGACTCTCACCACTTGCTACCACCTGCTTGTCTATTGATGCCCTCCCGCTACCGGAACAGCGGAACTTGCTTCAAATTGCTAACTGAGGTTTGGCTACAAAATTGATTGTGATGATGGTCTTCGTTCGTACACCCACCGCCTTCTCTGCCCTGCTCTGCTCCATCAACCATACCAACCGACCACCATATGTCGGGCTTTGGTTTTACTTAATTTCCTAAAGGATCTCTCCAAGGACCCAGTACCCAAAAGTAGTTTCAAAACCAGACCCAAACCCAAACCCATGGAGTCGATTCACAATTGTCTGTCTCTCGTTGCATGCACTAGCATGTTCAATGTGTGTGTGTGTGTGGTTTGCATTTACACTACACATCAGAGCTGATGAGTGCTCTCTCTCTCTGTTCTATTTGCTAATGTGTTGAATGAGTTGAATTCTCTATGTTCCGTTATTTTTTCTTTGTTGGTATAGAAACTAGAAGGTTTGAGCAGGGGGTATAGGAGTTGTTCGCTCCACCTAATGGTGTCATGAATTGGAAAAGTTGAACCATCAGCCGCTCGAGGGCAGAGCTATCCTGAAGGAGATGATAATGCATTAAGGATGATGATGGCAAATGATGATAATTACATATGCAAGATTGGATGTGGTGATTGCAAATCCTCTCTCTAACGGTCTGCATGGCAGTGACGGTGGCGGGCGGTCGGTGGACGGTGGCGCACGGGTTCAGGGTGAAAGAGAACTGTTTTGCGAATTAGACTTTCAAAAGAACAATTAAAGGATGGAATTTCTCTTCAATTTCCAAAGGGTTCAAAATGGTAATCCTTAAAGTTTCTATTACCGACCGTACAGTACCGTACAGTACCGTACGAAGTTAAGGTTTAAAAGAGCTTAGATTGCCAGACATTGTTTAGATTGATAGTGAGACACTTTGAAACGCTTAAGGGATATGTTGCAGCCATTAAATGGAGTTTCATAATTAGGTGAATATAGGAGCAGCCAGTGTTTGGAAGTCTTTCTAGATTTTTGGAAACTCAGCCTCTGGATATTTATATATCTCATTTTTTCTTGTGAGTTCTTTAATTGAGATAAATATAGTTTTTTTTTCTCAAACTTTAAGTACAAGCTCGATTTCAATATCTAGCACATACATACATGCATCATAGAAGACCAGATTAGAAGCAAGATTCTCACCAAAACTACGTATAACCAGTATTGGAAGCCACTAAACGAAAGAAATGCAACCCAGATTAGGTACCATCGAACACCCCAAGGAATTAACTACGTTTCTTTCAAAGAGCCAACATAAAAGCCAACAAAAAATGGCTATGCCCTACAACCGCTGCAGCTTAGGCTAAAGATCATCCTCAAGGTACAGGTTGGCGCCCGACAGACGTACTAATTTCATTTAAATGGTAACAAAGAGTGGTTCTTAGGATGAGGATGAGAGAGGTTATGTTAATACTTGGTTTCAGTGGCTAAGATGAAGTGATTTGTTCACCAACGCGTTTTTGTATGCAAGTCTTTTCTAAAACCCCGCCCCTTTTTTTAATGGTTTGAGAATAAAGCTGTGTAGAAAATGCAGGACTGGAAGTATCAGAGGGGTAAGATGTTACTTACTTTGTTACTGAGTTTCGATGGCACTACAAAACTTGCCTTAATTTTCCACACGCAAGCTTTATTTAAATCTTCTCTAAATTAAATAAAAATATTTGAGTATGGGCGTGGCGGACGCCCAGTTTTCATACAAAACCATCAATTTTATTTTGATAATATAACAATGCCAATGCTTATACTCGACTAAACAACCTCAAATTTTGTGGATATTAGTTTTACGTAAACATCTTGTGTATAAAAAACTTATTTTGGGTGTGGGTGACGCCCACTTTTCATTAGAAACTATAAAAAACGTATTTTTGCAAATAAATGGATACTTAGAATAAATCTACAAGCCGAAACTTAGCCGAATATTTTTCGAAACTTAAAACCTTGTGTATGAAAAAAAAAAATGTTTCGGGTGTGGCATACGCCCACATTTCATGAAAGAAAGATATAGATTTAAAAATTTACCAATATTCAATTTTAACCATTTGTTTTTCGATCGTTATAAGAAAAATATCTCTCTTAATTTTTTTTTCGTAAATTTTTTTCAATACGCCCACTTTTAAGGGCGTAGTTTTAAGTAAAATGCCTTTATTCGGGTAAAATCGTTAAAAAACTACACGATTCAACTGTAGTTTTACACATATGCCTAACAATTGACTAACGATCAAAGCCCATTTAGTTTTTTTTTAAATTTTAGGGACACGCCCACTTTTAAGGGGCGTTTTCGTTAAAAGTCTTAATAAGCATTAATGTTTTAATGTCGGTCGCATTTTTGCAGTAAGAAGGTGAACATTTTGGTTTGTATTCCTTGGTTACGTAGCAGAGTGTGGTTCAAGAATTGTTAAATACACATAATCGCTATTTCGATTCAAAATCTTGTTTTAAAAAAAAATTAAGTTTTGCCTTGTTTTGTCCGAATCAATATGCAATTGAATGTCACTGAACTCATAGCAATTGCTTTGGCAATAAAAAGTATCAGCTTTGGGCGTGGCAAACGCCTTTTTTATTGCGCCAGTAGTTATTGGACATCGTTTTTTGATTGATACTCATGACGAAATACAAATATTTTCAAAAACCCCTTTATCAAGACTCTTTGCTCCTTTCCTTTAAAATGTTTGGGTAGTGCTTTCAGTGTAGTGCCCTTAAAAGGTTGATGAGCCAAAGTTAATTCTACAGACACTAGGTATTTACTTTCAAAGCTACAAAGTTCTTTTTTTTACAAGTATATGATTCGGTCTAGGTACTCACAAAAAGGACGAAAGAGTTTTAAAAGTACTCTCACTCTAACCAAAACTTTTATACAACTGCAGAGCTCTTAAACGGAGATAAAAATTAATATATTCATGACTAGCTCCTGACTAGACATAAAAATAAACTCATAAACCATAATATTTTGAATACATTGTCTGCATCATTTCACAAAAATGTGAATCCTAAGTCTTCTTCAGCCAAAATTCCTAGTATTTATTTAGTTGCAAGAGGCACTTGAGTTCTGAGAATGCTTCCATATTGGAGTTCTACCCACTCCCTGTTGCGCAAATCAACTTTAATGTATACTTAGCTACCCTTCATCGTAAGAGGTTCGACTACAATATCAAAATAAAGGATATAATTCATCGATACTCTTTATTCGCAACCCCCTCTCTTAGTAAAATAATAATAATCGAAATCAGAATGTCCTTAAATGTTCAATCCTGAGTTTGATACAAGGGACTTGATGTTTCTAGACGACGCCCCACTGTCAAGTGAGTAGATACTAACAAATTGACACAACACAACCCCTCAGCGCACCCCTTAATATTGTGACAAGAAGCAAATGCCGAACCACGAAAAAATGTAACACAACAACCCTTAGCCAATATGTGTTTTGGCCAAAAAGAGAGTACTTAAATTCTTTTTGGCATATTTCCTAGAAAATAATATAAATGCGGATCCGTGACTTTGAAAGTGTTTTCTATTTCTTGAACAGCGTCGTCGTCGGAGTCGAAGCTGTCGTCTTCAAAGTCTTCGTCGTCCGTGTCGGCATTGTCGTCATCATCACATCCTATTCGTCGTTTTCGTTTTTGGTTTTTATTTTTTATTTTTATTTCCTTCTGCTATACTTTTTAATTTTATGGTCGTTTGCCGTTCGACTGGGGGGTAGTTAATGCGTTCAGCAAACCCCAATAAATAATAACACCAAGTATACGACCATACGACTCGACTGCCAAAAGGACGAGTAGAGAGCCAACCCCATAGCAAAGGCTCAGAGATGTATTTTTGAGATCGGTTGGGTTTGTTCGGATTGTTAGTCGCAGATACTAAAAACCGTCGACTTTGGTTGGTTGGTCTGATGGGGAACTGGGAACTGGGACTTGGGCTAGGACCCAAAGCTATATATATATACCTATATAGAGTTGTAAGTGATGGGGACCAGAACAAACTCACATTATCGTTAAATTTACGACTCGTTATGGCCTTTCATAATGGGATAAAGGCCTCAGGGGTTAACGGTCGCGTTGTCCTTTATCTAGAAATTGCCTGTGATTATGAGTGCCTTTTATCTTCTCGCATTTCCCCCTCCCTCCCCCCAATTTGACACATGTGTGTGAAGTGAGAGTAGGGTATAGGGGGTGCATTTTTACTAGAGTATGAGGTAGGAGGGGCAGCTGATATATTTGATTTCCAATTTTTTTTACGTTCATTTTAAAAATTCATTCGCTTAAGGACTACGGTGTGCGACGGGTAAGGGTTTTCAAAATTGCTCTTGACGCAGTTCTAAGTGATAAAAGTCCTTAAATTACATAGACATTCTAAAATTTGAAAAAAAAATTCCGGGACCTTTTCTCGGGCCATTATATTCTCCATTTCAACCTACATAACCCACCCACACCCACACCCTTACTATCATCAGTGCGATGCCAGATTTGCTATCCCACAGGACGACGTTTGGAAGTTGAAAACGCAGACTGAGATTATCCAATGATTACTGGAATGTGAAAACGAAAAATAAAAATAAAAGTAAAATAAAAAAAATAAAAGTAAAAAAAAAAAAACACTTCTGGCCATGGCTTGGACGAATAGAAGGGAAAAATTAATTCACAAATTACTTCTTGATTATTTTTAAAGGGCCTTGGGATTCGCTTTTGAATTGGTCCGTTGGCCGTCTATGTTATGGCTTGGCTTGGCTATGAAGAGCTGCTCGCTGGCCTTAATGGTAGGATAATTTATTGCTTAGCCACTGTATAGTGGCTCTATGAGGGTATTTGCCCGAGTGACCGTTCAACGGAGAGAAGAGAAGTTGGTTACAGCAAAAAAAAAAAAAAAAAAAAAAAAAGTTTAAAGTATACATATAAAATTTACACCGGCAGCGTTGTGACGTGATAATTTGATGGGAGTAAGTCCTTACATAGTTTTTGTTAATGAGTTAATCCGAGAGAGGGATTATCTTAAAGTTAATGAACTTGAAACTTAAGCTGGATGCCTATGTATTTTTGGAAAAATAGAATTTAATAAAATTAAATAGCCGAAGAGATTTGATAATTAGGACTATATAGGAGGAATTAAAGAGAAAGCCTTAACAATATAGTCTGGAAGAGGCTTCAAATTCGACTTGGATACTTGTCAAAGTCAATCATAGCAAATCTGAGACCTGGAGAATGTATAAGTACATTCTTGAACACTTTGTGACACACTTATGAAAGAATCAAAATATTACCTGAAAAAGGGACACGTCAACAAAATGGACCTTTTTCAGAAACTCTGGAATCATTCAATTAGGAGTCCTTAACTTCTAAGAGTAACATCGGAAATTCTTTAAGACACACATACGTCCCGAGACAGAAGCGGAGCGATAAGTTAGAGGAAGTGGTGGTACACTATTAGTATTGATGATCCTGGCGAACAGAAGACCTAAATTCATCCCGGTTGAACCCTTAGAAGATCACCAGAAGTCCGATCTTTGACGGAAATCCTCGAAAACAATAAAGCAGCTTTGCTTGATGGTATACCAACTGAGTTTCTGAGCGCAAACAACGACTAGTCTTCTTCTTCCGTTGAATAAATCATTTGCTCAAAAAAACCTTTCTCAGGGACTGGCAGAGTGGTCGTGGTGTTATTGAAAAGTTGGGGTTTTTGGGGTTTCATTTTCCAAGCTAGGATCGGTGAAAAAACCAATAGACACACAAAGTGTTTCCCGGACCGGTCCACCATTTCAACATCCGCTTTTGGTAAAATTTCTGTAAATGAGAAATCCTTAGTTGATTCCGTGCTTCTATGATATTGCATACACTGTAGGCACTTGGAAAAATCTGGAGAAAAATTCAGGCGTTTGTGAAATACTGTCAAAAGTCGGCCACACACTTAGGTAAGTAGGAATAATGGTGATCGAGGAATAATGGTGAACCAACCTAGCACGACATGAAATGAGAAGTTCTCAAGTTCTGAAATCTGGTGATCTTCCTTAGGTGCTAGTGAGTTGATCAACCACTTGCTTTACACGATTAGCTAACCGAAATTTATTTGCTTTCAAAGCTCGGATTTATGGCCACCGGACCTTGAAGATGCCTCGCAGACACCGGTTGACGACAAAAGCTTGATAATGGGGTCTGATTCAAAATCCCGAATTCCAAAATCATTGATTTTGATTTTTGGGGAATATGAACGGCTTCCACATGGTTCTATCTTCGGTCGTCTACCAATTAGCTAGGACATATTAGAAAGAAAGAAATTCGACGAAACCCTATGATGCTTTTTTTGTGTCGAGGCTGAGGTTAGCTCGTCGGTGTCCAGGGTGTATCAAAAAGAAAGCGAAAACTTTTGATTTTAGAAGTTGCGAACTCCAAATCGTTTATTATTTTTTTTTTTTAACTTAACAATGTATTGCATTGATACTTCAATTTAACATTTTCTTTTAACAATTTATTTCATATAATATATTTTAATTTAAACATCAACTTAAGACTAGGTCTGTGGGGTTCCTAAGAAACCGTCCATGACATAAACGCGTGGCCTATTGCCGGTCTGCGGTGTTTACTCTTCAAAGCAAACGATCCACGACATAAACTGGTGGCCTATGGCCGGTCTAGCGATTCTCTACGACCAAAAGCGGAGAGAAAAGCAAACGGTGAGCAGGGCTCTTTACGGTATAAATACCAAAAAAAAATAGTTAAAAGCTGCTGACTGGTATTCCCATACAGTATGCCTTAAGATGAGAGACGAATTCCTTGGTGCGCTTGAATAGCACCGAAACCACTGGCGGAGATTTTGAATCTGAATTTCGGTGTATTTTCCACTTCTCCTTATGAATATTTCTGGAAAGACACAGTGTGAATTAAAAGATAAAATGCAAATTTACCTATAAATATTTTATTCTTGTGCTTCTTTGTCGCTTGCCAGTGTTATGGATATTGCAAGTGGTTGGAAGTCTATTTTAGTGGCTAAGGGGCCCAGGGTTGGCGGGTGTTGTCGGTTATTGTTTTTGTTGAGTGCGGTGGAATGTTTAATGGCTTGGTCTATGGTGATTGATGATGTCATTGTGTATGATGTGGTGTGGAATGGCACCGTGCGTCGGTGGCGGTCGGCGGTGTTCATTATCGGTTAGACACAAAAAGTATTTTTCGAAACCCCAATAACTTAAAAAAGGGAGGTCGGGGCCTGTGACTAATACTCCCAATCAATCTTGTGTGTGCGTTGATATTCTGCAGGAATGGAAGGGATATATAATTTACCGCCGAATCCGAACGGCTAACACTTGCCATGACATGATTTACTCTTGGATGATTTATCACTTCCCTTCAAGAGGCACAGAAAAAAAAGGAGTCTAGAGCGCAACTTTGACTCACAATTCACAATTTTTGCAAGGCTTACTTCTTGTGAGGTTTTTCGTGAATCAATGAAAGCATATGAACCCCAAAATACTGAGACCTCGCCAAATTGATTTTAAATCTCTCTGTGGGGGTCTTGTGAGGTGCCAATTAAGGTTCTTAAATCAGGTGCCACTGTAGTTTATTTCTGTATTATATATTTAACTCTGAAAAATAAGTCCTGTAGGAATTCCTTAAAAATGCAATGCATTTAGAAAATAGAACACAACACTGCATTTTCTGTTTCTCTTAAGAAATTTTTCAAAAGGTTGCACCTTCTTAAAGTCACTCCGTTTGCATGAGTATATTCGCTGCTGCATTTTTATATTATATGCATCTTCAATTTCAAAAAGTGTGTTCCATTTAAGATTCATGATGGTTTATAAAAGAAACTAATGGATGCCCATTTCTTCTGTATAGTAAAAAAAAAAAAAAATACAGGAAAAAACATTACCTTTTGTATGTACAGTTCAGTACAGGTAGACGTTGGCCATATCAACTTGGTAAATGCGATACGATTTTCTTTTCCTGGATAAGGCTACTTAGGGCAGGTTGATGTTAGTTAAGTGAAAACGAGAGAAGAAACAAATTGTGTCCCGCATTTGCGTGGGAAGAAAACATTATAAACCTCTTGATGAACAACACAACTAAGGATGGCGGTAAGGCAGTGTTTTGGCTGAAAAACAGTCTTCGACATTTTTAAATACCAAAACGAAAAATGTTTAAAACAGTTTCATTAATAATTTAAGACCAATATCTGTTCTCAGGATGGAGTGCCCCATGGAGTAGTGTTAAATGTGTTGGATAGCTACGCTAAAGGTTCCGAACTCAATCCTGTTTTTACTTCTGGGAAAAAGTAAAAAATCTTCCCAGAATAAAACTTCACAAGAAAAGTGCATCCTTACTCTGCATTCGGCGGTAAACTGCACAGGTTCCCTTATTTTCTGCAGGGTAATAGTTAAGAGTGTTACTTAGGCCCTGGTTTCTCAGAGCGACTATATTTGTTGGTTATCTCAGGGCCGGAATAATAAATTCTAGGCTATTTCAGTGAATACGCTGCCTCGATGGACACACTCAAAAAATGGTTTTCGTATCGGACAATTCCCAAACTTTGGAATTTAAGTCCCCCGTGAATTTCCTGTGGGGGTATCTAAAACCTGTACTTAGTTTAAATATTTAATGAAAATCAGTTCCTTAGAAAAAGTCTCCAAATTAATTTTACCCACTTTTTAGAAAAAGGACAGAAGACCCAACACTTTTATCGTCCACTTTTATTGACCATGGATTGACCAAACTCTGAACAGGGAAGCCACAAATTTCCTACTATTATTTTGGAAGCAAACTCAATTTTAATAAATCATTAAATGACTCAACAATAAATCCAAAAGTGTCCCTATTCCTTTGCCCTGGAATGTTAAATTTGATTGATTGAAGCTTCAAGGCGACCAAACTTACCATCACCATCTACAAGAGTGAGTGTTTCATTCCCCATATATTCGCAACAACAAAAAAAAATTCCTATACATTCATTGGAAACTTACTTTTATAACCTGGTTAGCTGCTGGTTAGGAATGGTGCTGGTGCTGATGCTGGAGCCGGAGCTGGTGCTGGTGCACATAAAACCATGATGATGGCTTCCTCCAGCCTATCCCTTTCCTTTTGTAATTTTCTTGTACTTTTTTGCTTGCTTTACGCTTTTTGAGAGTAGGTTGGAGCGAAAGTATATTTATATATGTATGAAAGTAGCTAATGGATTCAATTCAACTTTGTCTTAATGGGTTTTCTTGACCCTAAAAATTTACCGCTGAAGCTTTTCACATTAAGGCATTGAAGAAGTCGAGAGTGAACACAAATACATAAGTATAAACGTGTTTTTTTTCGATTCGAATCCTTTTCCGTTGTTGATGTGTTACTCATGAATGTGAGACTAGCCAAGACGGCCGGACTGCCGGCGTGTGTTTCAGTCAGAGTATTGGGTATTCTAATGCATCTATAACGGTGAATATATATATGCTGCTTATACAAGTCATTACATTAGAATCCTTCCCTTTTGGCAAATGAGAAAAAATCATTTTCAGGACATAAATGCGAGCTCCATATGGTTCGGTATATCAGACAAAACCACCGTAGTCATATATGGACACATGAAGACTCCAGGAAGAGGGTATAGTGAAATTGAAAAGAAATATGTGGATCTATATAATTATCCTTATGTAACATGAAAGCTTGTATTTCGCTTGCATCTATACACACATAAGTAAATATTGAGAGAGATGTCTAACGGAAGGAGCATTTCTTAAGTTGGCATAATAATTATTTTTGAGGTCAAGCGTCCATTAAAGGATAATTTATGAGATTGTAAGATGACCGGTGGACTATCAGCAGGCTAGGACCGTTTGTCTTAAGGCTTAAAAGCAGGTTGATATTGATAGTAATTTTCTTGGCCACTGGACTTTTTTTTTTAGTATTGTAATTTAAGCCCACAGAAGGGGATATGAATACCCTTCATAGTAAGAGCATTACAAAATTTGGAGAGATTTAAGAAGGAGATACTAATATGTATTGCTTTTAAATGTCTGATTATAGTAATAAGGGGGAAAAATAAAAATAAGTTAAACATTCCACATTCGTGTTGTGTGGCTAAATACAGAATCTCAAGGCTTAAAAGTACGCTAATGATTATCACCTTTCTGATGAGCACTGTGGTACCTACAGAAAGAACAAACTGCAGAAAAAACAAGAAACATTATTACAATTCATAAGGACAACAAATACTTCGACTCTTGATCTGATATGCTTCAAAATTTGTAATTTATAAGCCGAAGATTGTCAGAATTTATATCTAAGATGTTCAGCTGTCAAATCTGCAATATAAACAATGAAGGCCACGGTAATGCTTAAGAGCGAGCCTAACCTAAATGACAGATGCAATGGGGCACCATAACAAAAAAAACCAACTGACATATTTGTATTTCTGGTCACTGCTGATGGATAGTAGAAACATCAAATCAAAACCCCCGACCACAAAACTTCCCACGCATACCTACCGAAACACAAAACTCCTACGAGTACTTCTATTGTTAGGAATTAAAGAGCTTTGTAGTGAGCGATATTTTGACAAACATAAAGTTCTATCACCGAAAAACAATAAAATAGCACCTTTTCCTTGACATTAAATTCAAGTACTCTGCAAATGGAAAAATAAGCGTTCAAACTGTCCACTTTATACGAAGCTTCATTCAATGAACTACAGTTGTGACTTGTGACATTCCATATTCCTGCAAATTAACATTATAATATATCATTCAAACTAGGGATGCCAGATTTGAAAAAATTATTTGCGGGACAATTTTTTTTAACATATCAAGCCAAAGTATAAATCCTTTAAAATTCTTGTTATTAAGTTACTTTTTTTTATTTTTTAAACGTCTTTTAACATTAAGGACATACATAGGTTCTAATGGGTTATTCAACAGGCTTTTCTTGTCAGATCACGCGTGACTCCAATCAAACTACTTTGTCATTTTTGTTCAGTATCGTGTGACAATTCATCATGGAAAAACTATCGCACCATAACAACGTCTATATTTTCTGTGAATAGGCTCAGAAAAACTCAAGCCCATGGTCTTGGTGAGCTCTGGTTCCAATAAGACGGTCGACGATACGAGCCATACAGCGCGTGAAACAATGGACTAAGGCGTCAGTTATAGCGACCATTAAAAATTTAAAACAAATCAATTAGACATTTTTTTTACTAATGGCCGTTTATAGCGATCAGTAAAATTATGTCGGTAAAAAAAGTGGTAATAGCAACGCATCCTGTCTGTTTCTTCTTCTTTCTGGTCGCAAATGTACAAACAAAAAACACTTATTTAATGTGAAATTAAATTTATTTTTTATTTCATATCAAAGCTAGCGGATAAACAATATTTTTGGTTAAGTCCTGCATTTTTTTTTGTCTTCGACCCGATCGGCCATTCCGGAATTTTCGCTGATGTTTCAAACAGCTATAAAAAATGTATGAAAAAAAATCAAAAATCAAAAAAAAAGAAAATGATAAAAAAAATTTTAAAAGTCTGCATTTTATTTTTGTCTTCCACCCGATTGGCCATTGCGGAGTTTTCGCCGATGTTTTAAACCTCTAAAAAATTTATGAAAAAACCAAAAAAAAAAAAAAATTGACAAAAAAAAAAAGTTTATTTTTGTCTTCCACCCGATCGGAACCAAACCTTCACAGGAACCATCCCTGGACTAAACTATATTTACTCTGAAAATTTCATAAAGATCCATTGGGCGGTTTAGGAGTCCATAGACAACATACATACAAACATACACACATCCATTTTTATATATATAGATTATCAAATTTTGAAATGAAAATATTTTCGGCTCCTATGATTGATTTTTTTTTACGTTTATGCGCTTTTTAGGTGTGTTTGAAAACAATCACTAAAAACTAAGGTGTGTTTTCGTCAGGTTTTATACAGGGTGATTCACCAGCGTTGTGCCAAAAAGCTAGAGCGTGTAGGTTAAGTTGAGACAAGAAAAAAATCGTATGGGAGGGCGGTCTATTCCCCTCCGTTTAGCCGGGAGGGGCAATTTTCTGAAAAATTGACTTATTTTGTAAAAAAAAACCTACTTCTTCACAAAAACAAGAAAACCTAGCCTTACGGGATGGCACAAGTGACCATTTAGCCAATTTTTTCGTGTTTTTGTGAAAAAGTAGGTTCGGTTATTTTTGAATACCTTGGCAACAAAAAGTCGTAGAGCCATACGGTTTTCAGTGTTAGATTAAAGATTAATGGAAGCGTTGAATTCTGAGATTTTTAGTTTTAAAATTATTTTTTCAAATTTTTTTTCAAAATTTTGAGTTTGAAAATTTATATTTTTTAAACTATTCGTTAAAACAATTTAATTTAAAAACAAAATAAAAGGAGAAGTTTTTGGCTTTCCAAAAAGGTATAACACGGTGTTGTAAACGAACCCGTTGATTTTAAATATTTTTTTTTACAAAATAAGACAATTTTTCTGAAAATTGCCCCTCCCGGCTAAACGGAGGGGAATAGACCCCCCCCTCCCATACGATTTTTTTCTTGTCTCAACTTAACCTATACGCTCTAGCTTTTTGGCACAACGCTGGTGAATCACCCTGTATAAAACTAGTTGTTTTCGAAAACTTTTGGTTAGCAAAAATGTATGGTAAAACTTGTGTTTTCGTTCAGGTTTTAGGGGTTTTCAACGAAAACCGTGTTTTCAGCTCGTAGTGAAAACCCTGTAAGAATCTAGAATGAATTATTGTCTCATTTTGAGTGACATGACAATCAGCTGATACGTAAAATGGTGTTTTGTCAGTAAAATCTAATTATTGGTTTTCAGCAAAAAATACATTTCCGAATCAATATTATTTTTTTAATATAATTACTTTTTCTTTCAAAACGCATTCAAACATATTAAATATACATACTACAAATGAAAATTTTTACTGATGCATTTTACTGATCGCTATAACCGACGCCTTATTGAGAAATCATTTTGGTGAGCTCCGGTAAATTTGCTGACTAGATCGATATCACACCTGTGGGCTATTTTCTCTGGGGATATGTAGTCTCAGGCCTTCAGGGATACGCCAGCTATGATTGACGGTTTGGAGGCCAACATTACTCGTGTTATTCGCGAGATATCAGTCTCTATGCTCGCCCGAAATGGAACCAACATTCACATAAAACTATAGTGTACTTCAAGTACAAAATAACAAAATATAACATTTATGATTAATAGTGGATTTATATTGTTCTGCAACATCTTGAAAATTCCAATAAAAGTAAAGCGGGAGAGAGTCTTACATCACTATACAGAAGAGTGAAAATTAAAACATAAACGTACTCATCAAGATGAACAGAACATGTTTATCTTGACCTTGGTTTTTTGGGGTTTAGCGGGACATTAAATCGAATTGCGGGACATAATTTTCCAGCGAGACACTTGCGGGACAAAAGTCATTTTGCGGGACAGTCCCGCGCGTGGCGGGACGTCTGGCTTCCCTAATTCAAACCCATGCCATGATACGAAAACAAGATAGAGCATTTAAATTCTCATTTCTCTTCTTTCTGCGCCACCTACGTCATCGGCGTGCAATGGAGTTTGACGTTTTGCTTTGTAAATATTATGCGCTATGCCAAATCTTTATTAGTTGTACGTACCATGATTCAAACCTATCCTCTTTCTCCCTTTTACCTTTTAAGATATGTGTTAAATTGTATACCAAAAAATTCAATCAATTTTCGTTCCAGAATACTTATTCATTTTTGCTGGTGTTTTATTTAAAATATTTTGTAAATAAATATATAACCTGCTTGCCAATACGACAATCAAAACAGCACGAATAATGATCACAAGCCATCCCTGGAATTTCTTTATCAGCATTTTATGTGTTTATTCGAGTCTCGACTCTGAAGATCCAAAAAACCGTTCGGTTCGCACCGCAGTTAACACAACTCTCTGTCGGGTCCGAAATATTAATTAAAATACTAATTTTAATCGTGATTTTAAACGTTTGTGCATTAAAAATATGTAATTCAATCTATTCGCCGCGGTAGGGAAAAGAAAATATTGCTCTTTGAAAGTATTTCAACGCGATTTGCGAATATGTTTTTTTTTGTGAGCAAAAGTTCCGTTGCAGCAAGCAATTTCTCGTGTTCAAGTTTGTTTGTGAGGCTGCGTTGATCTTCGTCGAGTGTCGGGTTCTTAGTTTTTCTAGAAAAGTGTCGGTATCGGAATCCATTTTGAATAGGCGAAATTAACGTTTCGATTTAATTTTGATTTCTACCTTGTTCATCGCATAAAATAAGTTTCCTTTGAAGTTTTGTCATTTGTTTTAAAAGAAAATTATGAAATAAATCGTGTGTGTTAGTGTTTCGTATTTTGTTTGCATTAAATTGGTGTAAATGTTGACGGTTGTTTGTTATATTCGGGTCTTCGCCATTTTATATTTCTTCGTGCGGTTGGAGAAAGGTTCAATGCAGGTATTTCCGGTTTATTTCAGTGAATGTGATGAAGTGCGAGTTTTGGAATTATTAATTTCGTTTTTGAAATAGAAAAAAGCATGAGAAGGTCATTTTAAGAGCAATCTGTTTGTTACATGCCTCATAGTGTTAAATTATTATTATTAAAGTGCCTTAAAATGTTCGTATTGCCAATGAAAAAAAAAGTGTTAATAGGTATAATTTTGTTTTGTGTTTTTTTTCTGTGAACGACGCACGGCGGGCGGGCGGCGGCGATATGAAACGTCAACGTGGAGTTCCTAGAAGCCCCATTGAACAAATTGGATTATTCCCCTTTTTAACAATTAAGGATGAAGCATTTGATCAGGTGAGTTTTTTTAAATGCATTTTTATATTCGTTCATATCAATTAAACATTATTTTTTTCAATACATATACATAAATTATGTATGTAATGTACATTGTATGTATGTTACTCAATTAGTCTGCTTCTTGGCATTTTAAGCATTAAATCACGTTGAAACGCACAATTGTTTGTCAGGATGTATGTAGCTGTAGGTACTTTTCTCTGTAGTGTGTGACTGTGGCACCCTCTTCATTTTTAAACGTTGATTCTTATTGCTGATATAAAATACACAGGGTGGAAGTAGAAGCCGCTAGTAGTGCCGACAGATATGACTGTTTCCATTGTAACGGGTGTTTTTTTTTTTAAGTGAAACTTCTTTAGGCGCATGAAGGTAAAATTTTTACGGATGAAGCGGAATTTAGCGCGACGGAAATGTGGGATGTTTCCGTCCCAGAAGAGGGAGAGAGCGATTGACAGAGTGTGAGAAAGGGCGAAAGTAGCATGAAGCGCATAGCCATGGAGTGAGAGTAGGGAGCACAGACCATACACAGACCGCCAACTCGTACTCCCCTTGCCTGAAACACCCTCGAAATATTTTTTCCTGTCTGTGAATACGTGTACATCTCTCTCTGTGCATTTTGTAATGGCAACTATACCTGCGTATGCCATTTATTTTTTAGGTGTGTTTGCTAAATGGGTTTTAAAAGCAAGAGAGAGCGTCACACTCTCAAAATAAATGACATATCAGCTGATTTTTAGCTTGTAGGCAAAAAGAGAGACCATATGGTGAATTGGCGGTCTGTATCTTCTTGGTCCGTGGTAGGGAGCAAGCGAGTGAGAAAGATCGAGAGAGAGAGAGAGAAAGAGAGAGAAAGAGAGAGAGAGAGAGAGAGAGAGAGAGAGAGAGAGAGAGAGAGAGAGAGAGAGAGAGAGAGAGAGTGAGATAGATCGAACGTCGAATCACGCACAGTGCCATGGGGAGAGAGAGCTGTAGGTTAGGTTAGGTTCTGCATATCAACTGTGGGTAGAGGGTAGGTCGGCGGCTATTGGTAAAAAATAGAACGGTATGCATTATGTGTGTCTTAGCAGACAAACGTGTTTCGTATATCCACTGTAGGCAGTCAGGCGGTTGATGGTTTTAAATAGATTGACTTACTTACTTATGATGGCGTCACTAGAGTGTTGTTCTCCTAGGCTTTGCTTATTATGCCCCTCCAGCCGGCTAGATCTCTAGCCTGCCGTCTCCAATTTCGAACTCCTAGTTGTCGGAGGTCTCCCTCTACCTGGTCGCTCCATCGGAGATGAGGTCTACCTTGGCTTCTGACTCCCCCTGGTTTGGCGTTGAAGACTTTACGAGCTGGAGCGTAGATGTCCATTCGCTCTAAATGATGGGATGTGACTTGGTGTGTGGAAGAGCTGGAAGGTTGATATCAAAAATGTGATGTGTATAATATTAAATGTGTTAGGCGGGTAAGCGCGACTTAAGAAGCTGCACTGGTCGGTTGTTGCGGTGCAAAAAAAAAAAAATTGTTTGCCAAAGAAGTTTCACTTCTGACTTTGTACACACGCACTTTTTTTAAAGAGATATAGAACTTTAGGTTGGCAACACTATTTTGAGTGTCGGCCATTTTTTCAGCTGTTTAGTGATCTATTTTTAGTTTGGTTTGGCATTCCAACGTATTAACAGACTGACGTCTAAACAACGCTTCCAAATTGTGCAAATTTATTTTGAAAATCATGGGTCTGTTCAAAATTCGTTCATTTTACGGTCAACATGATGAAGCTCACTTTTGGTGGAATGGATACGTCAATAAACAAACCTGTCGTATTTGGAGTGATGATAATCCTCAAGTGTATGTTGAGACACCATAACATCCACAAAAAACTAACTGATTGGTGTGCTTTATGCGCATTGTCCCTAAAAAGCGGATCGGAAAACTCTGCCCATCCTATAAAACATACTTTCATTATGAGGGTTCGTAATTGAAACATGAGGATTAAATGACATGACGACCCAGCAGGATGGAGCTACGTGCAACGCAGTGGACTGGTCGATTGACATTCTGCATCAACTATTTTATGGTAAGGTTGTCTATCGCAGCAGAAGTGACGTGAATTGGACACCAAGGTCATCCGAATTGACAACGCAAAATTTAACATATATTGCCTTTCAAATGAAAAATACCTCATCCACATCTTGTTTTATTCCATTTCAACATCTACCCGCCTTTAGTGAAAACCCCTTTTGGGAACCATTGATGTAATATTGACTCGGTTTAATAACCAACAAGCATTCACAAATGGGAAATGACAAAAATGCGAGAATTCTTAACCCATGCAGTAAATAACATGAGAAATTGTCTTTCTTCCCCAAACACTTGTATTTCCCCCAACTCGCAATATTTTCCTGTAAAGTGCCCCCCTTTTTTACATTTCTTATTTAAAAAATCCTACAACAAAAAACCTTTTACAAGCTAATTATCGACGCAACGTAAGAACGATTTAATATAATAAAAATAATGTTAAAAACGAAGCGCTGGGAGCAGAAACGGCGGCGGTTGAGGCGGTAGCGGCAGTGCGTCTGTCCGCCCTTCAAGAATCTGCTTCTGTTCAGATAAAATCATTTGAATCACAGCACGCACATGGTATGTCGTTTTGGTCCTCATGCTTAATTAGATTTCCGGGTAAAGCTACACACGCTTGACATGGGTTTGGGTATACTATTACTATAAGCCCCCAAACCCTGGAAGCAACTTGTCCAATAATTCTATTGCGTGTCCCAGTCAAAGTCCCAGTCCCAGTTCCTATGCCCGTTCCAATCCCAACTCACACGGTGTATACCTATCTAATTAATGGGCTGTCAGATGTCAGCACTGTTGAATTGCTCCCCACGTGTAACTCCTTCAAAAATTTGTTTATCCCTTTATATTCCAAGCACATACAGAAGAAAGAGTATTAGAAAGACACTTCCCTATTTATTAACGGGTTTAAGGCAACCCATATTAAAAAAAAATAGTCCATCCCGAAAATGTCACCTTTTGCATAGAATTATTTGTAACACAGGTAGGTAGGGTATTCGTATTATAATTATTATCCCAGGTCAATCGTTTGTGCGAAGACTTCCGTTTCCAAGTTTCTGAGTCATTCCATCGAGACAACATAAATTAAGCGCTCCAAGAAGTGTCATTGGCCCAAAGTATAATTTTCTGTTAAGGCTGTGTGAAGACCCCATAAAGCATTTCTGTCCTTCTGTTTCTGTCCGTCCTCCCTCACACTTTTTACAAACCAATTTTTTTGTTTTAATTTTTTTATTGTATGGAAATAATCGGAGCGCACCGGTTCGTTGAAGACGTCTTCCATCATCTTGTGTGTTATTTTTTTTAATGTCATGGTTTGGTGAACATAATCGAGTTTTTTAATAATTATACACTTAAAAAAAAGGTAGAAATGTTTAAGGACAATAATGCTTATTCTTCCTTCAAATTTCTTCCATCATTTTGATTACTTATCTGTTGCTGCTTCTTGTAATGCTTATATCTGCACACATCACTGCACGAATTACCAAGCTATTCCCTACAATTTTTGAGCTAGAAACCGGTGAAATCCGCCCACAAACACTAGTGTTTTTGTTAAACAACCTCAATTTGGCAAAATTAAATAAGGTATGTCCTTTGTACAGTTACGATAAAATCACAAAGATAAAATTTTGCACACTCAATTTTTTAATAAATATTTTTCCAATAAAATAAAATAATTTCAGTTTGGGTGTGGCTAACGCCCACTTTTCATACAAAACCATCAAATACCAATACTTATATTTGAGCGAAAAACCTTTCATTTTGTGAGTATTACTTGTACATAAACTTCTAATGTATGAAATAAAAAAACTGATTTTGGGCGTGCCTGACGCCCACTTTTCATTAGAAGCTATTAAAATAAAATGCACGACTGGGTCGCACGTACTTGCTCTGTTGGTGCAATAGTCCGATGAAAACAAACTTTTCGATCAATAAGAACAATTCATTTTTGAAAAATTTGGTAAAAACTAAAAAAAATTTGGCTAAAACTGGAAAACTCGATATACGGGAGCTAACGTTTAGTAATCTTTAATATTTAAAATAAGACGTTATCTTTTGGGTGATATAAATGATATGAATTTCCGCTAATGGTCAAATTAATAAAACTGATATTACCAATTTCCGCTATTATCATGTGTAGCCAAAAACTAAAAATGCAGTTTTCTTTGAAGTATTCTATATATGTTACATAAAAAGTTTCATAAAAATCGGGGGAGCCTTTTTTGAGTAAATTAGAAAAAATGAAAAAATTGGCCAAAATCTAGTGGCTCTTTGTATTGGAGCCACCATTTAAAAAAGAGAAAATGAAAAAAAATCAATGCCATCTGATAGGAAGCTGTTGGGAACTATACCAAACAAAGTTTGAGTGAATTCGATGCAACCGTTGACAACTTATGGCCATTTGAAAAAAAGCCGTTAAGAGCAGATCCCCGTTATTTGCATTTTTAGCCAAAAACTAAAAACGCAGTTCTCTTCAAAACATTAAAAGAATATAACACACAAAGTTTAATCAAAATCGTTAGAGCCATTTTCGAGAAAATTAGAAAAAACCAAAAAAAGTTGGCTAAAACTCAACGGCTCGTTGTATGGAAGCCACCGTTTAGAAAGGCTTCAGTGAAAAATTTACTAAACCATCCTATAGAACACTATAAAAAACTATGTCAAACAAAGTTTGAGTTGATTCAATCAAGCCGTTGAGAACTTATGGCTATTTGAAAAAAAGCCGTTAAAACCTGATTTTCGTTACGACCATTTGAGGCAAAAACAAAAAACGCAGTTTTGTTAAAAATGCTTAAAGTTAGCTAAATTTTAAATTTAATCAAAATCGTTAGAGCCGTTTTCGAGAAAATTCAAATTGAAAAAAACCGTTACTTGAAAGGTACCAGTTTGAGCCGGGCTAAAACAAAATAAAAAAAACCTCGACAATGGTTTTTCTTCAAACTGCTATATACCAAGTTTGAAGAAAATCCGTCAAGCCGTTTAGGCTGTAGCATGACGTGAAAAAGCGCACATCCGCACATCCGCACATCCGCACATCCGCACATCCGCACAGACGCACAGACGCACAGACAGACCGACGGACGGTATGGCGAAAACCACTTTTTTGGGCTTCTCTATAATCGTAATGTCATGTTTGATTAAAACCTCGATTTTTTTTTTCTGCACGAAACCAATACTTGCCCTATAGAGCAAGTAAAAATGTTTTTGCAATTAAACGGTATTTATAATGAATCCACAAGCCCAAATTTGTGCGTCTCTTAGTCGAAACTAAGAAGCTTGTTGTATGAAAATAAATTTTTGAATTTTGGGTGTGGTTTACGCCCACTTTTCATGAATGAACGAAGTTTTAAAAATTTAAGGTTGAACCAATATTCAATTTATACCTTTCTTCCGTTCGTTATATGAAAAATATTTCTCTACATTTTTCTGTGTAAATTTTTTCAAAACGCCCACTTTTAAATGAGAACTATAGCCATAAGTCCAATGTGAACTAATGCCATAAGATGTTTTGATCTCTGGGGTACAGTTAGTACAAGAAAACAACGGACGTAAGGTGGGTGCGGAGATAGTTAAGGAGGCAGACGAGGAGGCAGACGAGGAGACAGACGAGGAGGCAGACCAGCAGGCGGCCTGCTCCCTAACGTTTAGGGTGTAGAGGTGCAGACAGGCGGATGGAATTTCCGGACCTACTTTTTTCGACTTCTCACATTCTGGTAGTACGGCCAAAAAATGAGTCTCTATACTGAACTGTAGGTCCGAAATTAGGCTCGAGGATAAATCGATGGGCCAGTATTACATACAAAATTTTTAAGGGGATGAATGCATCTTTCGCTGGAGCACTGTTTACAGAAAGAGTGACGAAACAAGGTGATGCAAGAAACCGAAGAACAGAGCTGGAAAATAATATGAAAAGCGTCTTGGCATATACTGCATTACTCAGAAGTGCTGAAACACATTCTGCCCCTTTCGATACCCGTACCCGTCAAGATTCTAGCTGGTGTGGTGGCTATTTTGGGTGAAGTTATCTTCTTACGATGTCCAAAGGTATCTCTTTGTGAATTTAGTGTCCTAATCTTAACCGATGTAATTTTTTGTCCAACCCTCTCCCGGTGGGAACTAAGTGTCGAAAGCTTACTCTTGTGAGCATACAAAACTCTGCTATTTTGGAATTATGTAAAGTTTGATACTAGAACTTTTAGTTTTTAAAAATTTAAGCTGTTATGAAGATAACTTTTCAACACCTTCTTTCTAGAATTCCGCACATCCAGATGATACGCATGAGAGGCTGCTTCGTAGTACCAGACCAACCTCAAGTCCTAGCGACGACTTTTTCCAAGCTGTGCTCATGATGCAATCCACCGTTCGGTTTCTCTCCGTGTACTTGCCATATTCTTCACACAATTATTATGGCTTGAAGAACAAATTGAAGATACAAGTTCATCTTGCATATCATTGTGAGGGCCTTTCCCGTCTTCTTCGCTATTTCGAACAATCAAAAGTACAGAGGAAGGAAAACCTTTGTTTTCAATTTTCCCACAAATTATCGACGAACCCCTCGAAAAATACATATACAAGCTACCTTTAGATTGGTGTCGGTTTCACCCTCTTCTTCACGACCACGATCCACGACATGTGACCTGCTGGCTGGCTGCTGCTGTCATAAATGTGCAATGATGATGACCCTAGTTTTTTTTTTGTGGGTACTTTTTTTTTGGAAGTACATATTTACACGAAGAGGGTTCGTGCGTCTCGCTTTGCCTGTTGATGTTTTGTAGCTTCCTTTAGTTCGGTCGATTGCTGATGATGTACTCCTGTGTATATCTTTTTGGACAGGACACATTGCAGGAGTAGGATATATCTACCTGTTGCAAGCAGGAACAAAGTAGCTACACCAAATAAAGCAGACAGGGAAAGAAGAGGGAGTGTATGTGTGTGAATACCCGAGGGTAGAATAGTGAAGCACTTCGCTAAAGCACACAAATATATATAGCCAGGCTTCGAAATCATTTACCTGTTGACTTTGTGAAGGCTTAGGGTTGGTTCTGGGTTTAGCCGGTGTGCTTATACACCCACCGACCGTACAGGTTCAGGTTGGTTGATTCTGAGTAGCTTATAAGGAAGGGGATGAAGGAGTTGGAGGAGTTGGTGTTGTTGGTGTTGTTGGTGGTTGCTCGCTAGGTTGCTGCAATTGATGTTAATGTTGATGTTATTGCTTGCGGTTATTTCACCTGCTCTTAAATTAGAAACAGTATCTAAGGGATGAATTTATGAGCGCGCACAAGTGTAGGAGTCAAAGTTAAATGGAAAGAGCAAAAAGAAGGGTGATTTTTATCATTTCATCCCATCATTTCGTTTACTCTGGAATGCTACCTATAATGTGTACCAAACCTATACTAAAATGTTTGCTCGAGGGGCAATAAGGCCATAGCAGAGGTAGAGGCAGAGGCAGTGTAAGTGTCAGAGGAAGAGTCAGGAGCAGAATGAATGTGAGAAATTTTGCTGCGAAAACTAATCAGAGAGATAGTTAGGTTGATATAATGTATAAGAATAAGGGTACTACGACGACTACCAACTGGAATCGGAATGAATCGAAGGAGAAGTCAACAATGAATAGATGGATGGAGCATGGAGGACTATGGTATTGTACCCCCAAGGGATATGTAGTATGATACTGAAGTAAATTGGAAGTGACTATCGATTGGAAGTAAGTGTTGCTAGTGCTGAGAGATGTTCTAATTAATTTATTGCCTTTGGCACTCTGCGGTTGCTTTTCAACGTGACTTATTTTTGCCTTCACATACATGCATCTTACCTATACAATACACACACACACACAGTTTGTGGAGTGTGGTTTTTTTTTGTGTGTGTTTGTGCAAAAAAGCAGGATTTCACGTGTGGGACCAATTTATTGATATGACTTCAGGGAAAGGTAATGAAAAACCTTGGATACACACACACTGGCTTTTTTTATTTCTGACTTATTGATTAAACTGTTTGATGCTTGCTTTGATGTACAGAGGCGTGTTCTTACATAAATTTTGATCAATATCAACATGGCGGGAAAAACTGCTGCAATCGATGAAAATTAGGAATTGTTTTGTATCTTTTTGAGTTATCGAAAAGGGAAAGCGACATTCATCTTTTGGGAATAAGTGGTTGATTTAAGATAAATTATAATTTGCTTTTCAACTTATCGGGTTGAGGTTAGACATGGCAGTTTGTTTTAAATTGAGGTTTTCAAACGAGCGAAAATTCAAAGAAGGTCACATTTATAGTTATACTTTGTCATATGGTAAAGGTTTTTAAAAGGTTACAATTAAGAACAGGCAATACAATTAGATGGCCGCTTTAATCGTCAGTATATAAGGAAATCATGAAAAATAAATGCTTGGCACAACTGCTAGAAGCGGGGCCGGGGCCTGTGACTTACACTCTCAACCATTTTTGTGTGTGCGTTGATATTCTGCAGGAATAGAAGGGATTTACAATTTACCACCGAATCCGAACGGCTTACAGAGAAGCACTTTTCTTGACATGATTTACTTTTGGCGGATTTCTTACTTCCTTGAAAGAGGCAGTACCCCGGAAAAGAAATTAGGTGGAGTCAGGGGTCGAACCCAGAACCATCGGCTGGTCTAACACACTGACCACTATACGCCACGGGGTACTACCACCTGAAACTTTATTACATTTTATAACGAGGGACGCCTATACCAACAGCTAGCTTTTTCTCTCTGCGTACATGGCAGTAGTAAGAACTTCGGTGGTTTCTTCACGGGTTAGAACGAAAATCTTTTTTTTTAAGGTACAATTATTAATTATTTATTTTTCATACTGGAGACCGCTGTCCAAAGGAAAAGGCTGCATCTCTTCGCTAGATGGTCGAATTACCTTACTTAAACTATGCAATAATGCAATTCGTTTTGAACTTTCTAATGGGAGATCTAAATGAAGCACCGAACTATTTACTGGAAGCAGGACTGGGTATTGTATAAATAGGGTAAGGTTTGCTCAACTTGATCATCCCCAGTATTGCGACTTTCTCAAACATACCAAATTTGATCTCCTCTTGGTAGGAAGTGTTGACTTCGACATAACTTGCCAAGCTTTTAATCCCAAGTGTTGAACAAAAATCCTGCTAGAACCGATCGGAAAGTGATCGAGAAGCGGATGAGTTCGAGCAACTAATGATGATGTTAAGGAAAATCATAAAAGGCACCCTTAGGAGCTTATATGAAATATTTGGAGCCAAGATATATAAATAGATGAGATGTCGGAAGAACCCTAAAAGGACAAACGGTACCTCTAGGATCAACATAGTGCGAGATTTCCTATCCAGCGTAATTTTCTGAAGGAGAGCAGAATATCGCCTGGAGGTTCAGGAGGTATTTTTCTGCAAGGTAAAGGAAACAACAAAGTGATACACGTATGAATGACTTCTATTTGGACGACCCAAGCAAACGATATTAGAGTTATGAATGTCGGGTCTACACGTTGTGCCCATGTATAGTCTGGAACTTTAACAAGGAAAAATTATTGACCCTATGTTGAAGCAAAAACAACAGAGTCAAAGAACGATTTTACGGACTTCTCGAGATGAAGTATGATGAACATCCGAAGTACGACGCTTAACTGTTCTTGGTGACCTTAACATTAAAGTCGGAATGGAAATACCTTCAACTGTAGAAATATACAATCTTCATGAGAACACTTCTGGTAACAAGATCGGACTAATCGACTTTGTAACAGGGTGATCTGTCAGGATACAGCTAGTAGCAATTTTCAACGCCTCAATCTTTTCAAGAGTAGGTACTTGGCTTTTTCCAGAACAATAAATCGTATGAATGAAGTGTGAACGAGAAGATTCAATCGAGAACCGTACGGACCATACAGTGACTTCGCTAACTCTAACTATCGCTACCTCTTGAATTCCGAGCTCAACCGATTCGGTGATGCATTAGTCGACACATTTTGGTTGAGTCCGTGTGGTGAGAACCTCTTGATAAAGCTGTTTCCAATATTTTCCCAGATTTCAGTCTCGTATCCTGCCTAGTCCAACTAATATTCCTCCCCCCTTTTCTTCAAATGTTGCGTTTCTTCACAATAAGTTGGAGTCATTTTTGTAATCAAAAGCTAGAAAATTGCTCACTCAAAAGTCACTCACCTATCTGAAGCCTGTGAAGAATAAAGTCGTCCGTTGGTTTGATACTTCTTCAAATCCTTGGCTTAAGTACATGTTGTCTGCTCGTAGCTAGGCTCAGTTCTTCCTTATTTCTTTATTGTTCAGAAAGTGTAATGAAGTTACACATTTCCTTCACTGCCACCGACCGCCCGCCGCCCCCGATCGCCACTGTGCTTTTGTAATAAAAACCATCAAAAGACGACCACCGCTTCCAATCACAAGAGGAATGCACATTACCAGCCAATAACCATCATCATCGACCGCCGCCCCCCAATCACCACGACGATTTTTCACAACGTTAAGTGTATATCAGAGACCAGCCAGTGACGCAACACAACCATTGTCCTCTATGGGAGCAAAACCGACCACCCCTCCGCCCCGTACCGCTGATTTGGACTACCAACCAACTCCGAAAACATATATGATAGTAACCAGCAGAAACATCCAACAAACAGAAGGAATTATTTTAGTACAAGTATTTTTAGTCTTTAATGTTATAATTCACACTTCCTTATTACTGTAATATTCCATAAGTATAAGCAGAATTTGTATATAAAAGGAGACTCGACACTCGAGCTCCCAGCCATTGGTATACGATTGTATTTAATAGAATACCGGGAATACGAGATCTCGAAGGTACGTTGCGGGGAATACCAGCAGAAACCTTATTACATTTTGAAGTAAAGGCATTAGGCCATCCGTTTCTTGTCGTGGGGTCGCCGCAGTTGTAAGCTTAACCACGGACCAAATTTAGTAGGGATCGTTTATTGTCGTGGAGCGTTTCCTATCAGGAATCTCTACAGACCAAATCAGTTTATTGTCGTGGAGCGCTTCCTTTGAGGAATCTCTACAGACCAAATTCGTTTCTTGTCGTGGAGGCAACTCTACAGACCAAATATAGTAGGAATCGTTTCTTGTCGTAGGGTAAACCCTACATGCCAAATTATTTAAGATATTATTGCTTAATACTATATTTATACAGCGAATTATTATCTTAGTTTTATTGTTAAGTCTGTATATGAAGTAACCTGTTAAGAATATTCTGGCAAATAAAAAAAAACATTGTTATTTCGGAGTTCAACACTCTTCAACCCTGAGTTTTCGCTTTCTTTGGGAACAACCCTGGAGCCTGGACTTCGACGAGCCTACCTCAGCCTTAGTATAAAAAAGCATCACAAAAGTCCCGAAAGACTGAAAAAATGTGTAGGATGGAGCTTTTCGTCATTACCCAAGAATCCGAAGAATGTTTTCTTCACAAGTTCCTCAGCCAAAACATATTTTTTTCTTAAATCTCGTCTGTCCACAGGAAACAATTATGTTAAAAGAACAAGAAACCCTAAGATTCATATTTCAAGTCTAAACCCTCTTCAATATTTTTTTTTTTAAATATCATAATCCCGTGGCTTCGTAATATACTTATCCCAATGTGACCCCTGATTTCAAATTCAACGATTGATAGAACGATAAATTCAAATTTATTTTATTGCTCCTCATTAATACCCACTTTTGAACTGTGTGTATCAGATTTAACTTATAAGCTCTCCGCCTTCTTTGGGGGTGGGGTAGAGGGGAGAAGAAAAAAATATACCAATAGAGACTATAATTTACCAAGTTTTAAGTCAAATCGTGCAAAAAACATTTGCGCGCGACTTGCCAAACGATAATAGCTTCCTTAATCTCTTCTGTCCTCCACATTTCTTTGGAAATAAGCCTCGCATAATATCGTGCTTCCATTTAGCGTGACGCAAAAACTCCATCTGTTTTTCCTTCTTCTTCCAATCCAAAACTCAAAACCACTCCGCGCTCCCCGCCAAACTCTTCAACGAAATAGAGAGAGAACCAAACGCAATGTTATGCTTAACTCTGGAAATTTTCGAGTGAAAATTTCACAGCTCCTCTCAAGTGAAATCCCATTAAATCATCCATAGCCTAAGACAGCTTTGAGACGTCAAATATTTCGTGCGCGCGAGTTCTTATATTCCTGTTAAATGTTTTGATCCTTGGAAATCCTTTTTGCCGCCATAATCATTTTCCATTCCACTAAAATGGTTATATGGGTATTGGTTGTTGGTGGGTGTGAGATGCTTTTACAAAACGACCGACTTCGTTCGACGAACGACATCGCCTTCATCCTTGCTTGTGCCCATTCCTCCATCCATCGACAAGCAATTCTTCTCGTCCTTATCCAGCTTTCTAATAATTTTCTGTTCCAGAACTTGCTTCTCGATCCTCTTCATGGATGTAACATCGATGTCTTTCGCTCGATGTGAGTTGCAGTCATCTATGTAATTAGCGCATGTCGACGTGTTCTTATTACGAGTTTTCTATCTCAGACGGAGTAGCACATAGAACCACTCCACCTCCACCTACACCTACACTTATCCATACCAACACTTTGTATTTTTGGGGTGCAAAGAAAAAAAGGATTAAAAACTTTTGTTTTGCCAGTTGGCGAAGATTTTGAGAGCTTTAAACGACAGGGACGCATCGAATGTTGCCATTGTCACCGCCCGCCATCACCATTCCTCCATACCGCTGGAGGGAGGAATTTAATTTGTAGAAATTTTATTCATATCACACTCAGCTCTATGCCACCATAATCACATCAATGTCCCGCATCCTGATTTTTTTTTTGGTTCTTCCGTCGTCGTCGTCATCGTGTACTCTTTGGAAGGATAATAAATCACACAACCAGGGCGACAGAGAGGGAGATATTTATATGAATAGACGCAGCAACGAACAAAAGGGATGGAAGAAAACAAATTAAAATGTCCTTGTTTTTATTTGCAAGCAGCCATTCTGACGTCCGCGGCCACCACGACGCGACGACGGCGACAATGCCAACGACGACGATGACGAGGACGCGGTGTCATCCTAATCCTGCCAAATTTTGGGGAAACACACGACACCATTCACACACACATTTCCCATTATTTCGAGTGGCTTTGTTTTATTTTTATGGGCTTGGATGGGTGGTTCTCTTGTGGGAGTAGTAGTATGCCCTTTTGGTCCTTTTTTTTTAGTGTGTTAATAAAAATGGGAATAGGAGGGGGAGTTAGCGAACCTACCTATACCCAGTTAATACGTTTGATTAAAACTTTGTAACCACTCACCACTGAACTCCACCACTCTCACACCCCAGATCGAGGGGCACAGGACATGAAGGGTAAAGGAATTAAATAATTTTGAAACTTTTGCTGTGTCTGGAGCAACCAACAACAGCAAAAAAAAATTACTTTAATCGAGTTCCAAACGTTTTAAGACGAAACAAAGCAATTTTCAAGAAAAAAGGGGGGAGAATGGGTGATTTTTCAAAGTTTTAATCAAATCATGGTCCTAATTTATCGTTTGGTGTTAAGTTTATTTTTGTAAATTGACAGAGCGCTGACATCAGACACCAGCTACTCCTACTCCTACTCCTTCTTCCTAAATATTAATTTATGGCGGGCGGAGGAGTGGTGCCTTGTGAAGCATGAAGTGTGATTTGTCGCACACGCAGTCAATGATATCGCATCGCGCGTAGAAGCTTGATTATTGTTCATGGTCTTTTTTTTAATGCCTAAGCTTAAAGTATTAATGAGTAAGAGCGAGTGATTTTGAAAAACATTTGCTGTTAATTATTTTTTGATGAAAATCAATAGTTGAGGAGACTTAAGCAATTCAGAAAATAATTTCTTTGATTTAAGTGAAAGAATATTGTGGAAGAAATGTTGTACTTTCTAGGTCCAGGATGGTTCTTGTTTCATAACCAAATTCAATTCATCCCGTGTAAAAACAGACATCCCTTCTTCCAGCTTTTATCGGTCTGCAGCTTAGCATTAGAAGGGTGTTTTCTTCTCCAATTCTTCTTCAACTTCTATAGGAAAGACTTTGGATTTTCCGAAAACCATCATGCACGATATCGTGTTGGCGCCTCCACATTTAATATGACTTCTTCAGTGTAAAATTCTTTAATTTTTATAAAATTTAACGACCATATTTGGATAAAGCTTTGGATCCCAACGTGTCGGACTTAGACAGTATTCAAATAAAGCCTGAAATTTTTTTGAAATTCTTTCTCCAGTTTTCCGGCAGTAACAGGCATATGAAAGAACGGATCTCAGAAAGGTATGCCTTAGCTAGTTGTTGAGCGCTGTAGTTTGGACGAGAGAGTGGAATTTAAGGATAATGTGAGAAACGGTTGTTACAAGGGGTATGTGTGTTGCAGAAGACTTCAGTTTCTACTAAGTTCTTTGCGATTTTAAAATAATGCTCGGTGAGTCACTTGATCAACTTGGTACACTAGTTTTAAAAACTGATCCGTACACTGAACCAACTTAGTTTCTCTACCAACAGCTTCCTTTTACAGGTTACCTGCCTCAGCACAATGGTGTAGCTGCAGCAGTATTACGAAGCACTGTCAAAGTTAATGATGTCAAAAAAATTAGCGCACTAAACAGCATGCAAGAATACAATAGTGTAGTGTGTAGCACTGAACTCAAACAAAAATCATGTCTGCCATTTCCTTTGTTGTTGTTTTGCAGTGCAGCACGTTCGTGAAGTTGGAGTCAAGTTGACTTCTACTTCAGCTACTTTCTGTGCTGCAGCTACTTCTTTACATTGTAGCCGTGCAATACGATTTATGTACACTGAAATTTGACAGTGCTACGTTATATTGCCGCAGCTACACCATTATGCTCAGGCATTAAGGTAAGACTGAAATTTGATGCTTTTACGTGGGAAAGTGATTGACTGACATTTGGTGATATTTAGCTCTTAACAGTTTTTGAGGCAACGAACTGAGAAACTATCGACATCAAGTTGAAAAAGGGAAAAGTCATTTAAAAAGTGTTTAGCTAGTCTAATAAAAAAATCTATTACAATAATACTTCAAATAAGACATTCCAAAAACTGTTTTTTTTTGCATTAGTTGTACGAATAAAAGTTTGTGACAAAATGTAAAATGTAGTACCCCGTGGCGTAGTGGACCTTTCATTTTCAAGACCAGCTAGCTTAGTTGTTTGTTAAATAAGTGAACCAAATAAGACTATTTTAATTTATTTTTTTTAATTATTTTTAAATGAAACCTTCGACGTAAAATTCTCACATAAATTTTGGGTTTAATTTTTTTATTAACTTCGAAAAGATAAAAGTGTGGCTAATTGAAGAGTGCAGGTAGGTACCATAAATATTAATTCATATATTAACTGAGTTCCATCACCACAATCATCATTATGGGAATAAATTTGGCTGTTTTCACTTTCATAAATATAGCGGGTTTCTTAAAATGTATCTTTTCATTTTCGTTCCCATCACACACCCATTGTGAATAATATAAATGAATGCGCTTGGAAAACCCTTAAACAATGATGCGATAAAAATCTGAAGTATCTATGCCTTTGAAGAGAAGACCATCAAACCGCATGAGATAGAAAATGTGCATACAAATTAAATATTTAGACTTTAGAGTCTTCAAAGTGTGCCTTTAGGGAAAATTGAAAGTTAATCTTACATGAAGATTAGGTTTTTTTTGAAGTAGTGAGGTCACTTCAGTGGTACAGTTTCAGTTCAGCAGAAATGAAATAAAATAAATGAATTAAATCGTAGAAGAGGTTTAAATCTAAAGCAACAGAAAATTAAATATTTTTGCTGGAAAGTTTTTTTTTCAATATTTTCAGGAAACTTTTCGTTTTAAAGTGGAAAATTTATTCGACATTACGGGATCCTTTTTATAAATTTCCTTTCGTTCAAATGGGGTATTTGTAAACTGGATTCAATCTATACAAAACTAGCAAGGCAACTGATAACTGAACTCCATAGCCAGTCATTTCCCTTAGAGTCCCGGGATGAATCCCATTTTCCCAGACAACTGTATTAAAGGAAGAAGGTTTAGATCTAATTCCACTGCTTTTGGAATTTTACAAGTCTTAAATTTGAGTATCTAGAATCCCAGAAGAAACAAAACAATAAAACGTCCACTGATACCATTTATATAAACACCTCTGTACCCCGGCACTTCTTCAAGTTAATTTAGATCACCCATGCCAACTATTAAACTTCCCGACACTTTTAAGGAACACTGCCGTACACAGAATCAATAGACTGGTTGAATTATTTCGATCACTTTAATTGTAAAACTCCTTTTTTAGCATCACCGGATTGGTTCCTTCATTTTCATCCTTAGGTTTTTTTGAGCTATAATTTTTTTTTGCTTTAGCAGTTCTGTTCTGCCCTTAACTACCCTTTATCGCTAGAATTCGGTTCCTTTAAGCCATAACAGAGTAACGAAGTTACACATTTTCTCCCTCCACCCGATCGCCAGTACGACTTCCTACAACACCCTACGTATGGAATCACTATCAAGTGACGCAATACCCACCACTGCCTTCTACTGAGGTAATTCCGACTACCCCTCCACCCCGCACCGCTGATTTGGACTGCCGTCCACTTCCGAGTAGCTAAACCAGAAGAGCAGTCAAATAAATTCATCATTCAAAAAGAATTACACATTTGGAAGTATTTTTAACTTTCGACTTTTTAATTCACAGTGTCTTCTTTCAGTAATATTCCATAAGTAGAAGTGGAATTTGTATGAAAAATCAGCTACCGTCAGCACCGCTCACGCTGACGTAAAATCATCATTAATTTAAGAAAAACTATTATTGTTAGACTTAAGACACTTTTTTTTTTATTAAAAATGTATAAACTTAATATCTCCAAATTACGAAGAAGATTCCCTTCAGTGCTCACAGATATTTAAAAATTGGTAGCCTTAAGGAAAAAAATGATTTGTATATTAACTTTGACATGTAAATTTACTATGAGCAAATAAAAAAATTTGTAAATAAAAAATGGAAAATCAGACTCGACCTACAAGCCATTGGATGAAGATTCTATTGCAAATAGAGTATTGGGAATAGAGATCTCAAATGAAGGTACGCTGCGGAGAATACCAGCAGAAGCCTCACAAAGTTTTTGAGAGTATAAGTTTCTTGTCAGCTTTCCACTTCGCTGTTGGTCGCAGTGGATCGCTGACTGGCATTAGGCCAACCCGTTTATTGTCGTGGAGCTCTTCCTTTTTAGAGGAATCTCTGCGGACCTAGTTTATTGTCGTGGACAGTTCTTACTAAACTAATTAGATTATAAGCTTTTATTTTAAGCTTATCATTAAGTATACGAAATAATCTGTCAGAAATATTTTAGGTAGGTAAATAAAAAATATTCTTTGTTTCGGAGATCGACACTCTTCAACCTTGAGTGTTCGCTTTCTTTTTGGGAACACCCTGGACTTTGACGAACTAGCCTCAGTTTAGTACAAAAAAGCATCACAACACACCGGGTACCTAAAACGTTTCCAAACTCTTAGATTATAGTTTGTCGGGAATTCTTAGAGCAGAGCTGGTTCCATGCTGATGTGTCTTTAGGCGATACAACGGAATTTCGTTCGATATAATCCCTAAGAAGCCTGAAGAAAATGATTCTTCCAAGTACGCTGTGAACATACCACCACGTTAACATGTACGTCTTTGCCAGCATCCCACGGGCTTTCTAGTTTTTCTGGTGATTTCTTGTAATCATAGGTTTTATGAGTTACTGGCTGCGCATAATGGTGTAGCTGCAGCAGTAGCACGTAGCAATGTCAAAGTAAATGTCAAAAAAAGTAGCTCACAAAGCAGCATACACGAATACAATGTGCAGCACTGAATGAGTTCAACAACAAAAATCATGTCTGCCATTTTGGTTTGTTGTTGTTTCGCAGCGCAGCACGTTCGTGAAGTTGGAGTCGAGTAGACTTGTACTTCAGCTACTCTATGCTGCAGCTGCTTCTTCACATTGTAGCCGTGCAATTCGATTTACATACATTTGACGTTGACATTGCTACGTTCTACTGCTGCAGCTTCACCATTATGTGCAGCCAGATGAACTTCCTTAATCGGCAGCTAAGGCAAAGGGTAACAGCAATTCAATTTCTTCTGTCGGAGACGATGTTTTCCTTTCAAAAAGTAGGACGCCTAGACTATTCTTCAAGTGATTCATATTGATTGCAAGGTTTTGTCATCAGAGGAAGTTGCTGATCTAGATATTGCTTACAAAACCGCATGTGCCTTCATACATAACCAAACTATGAACCACCCCACCACTCGAAACAAAAAACCCTCCTGAAACTTCCATCCCACACAAACTGTCATTTTTTCGAAACCCATAAATAATGACACTTGGCGGCTAATTGTGTAAAAGTCCCCATAAAAACGCCAAGCATAAAAACCATTATTATCAAAAAATCTGTTAATTGTTTTATCTATTAATTTTTGCCGTCGACAATTATTATTATGAAACCCAATCGCAACAAAACTATATAATCATCGGAGCTCTCCCACAGGAAAATTGAATATTTAATTTATTTTACTGCTCAACCGTGCGTAGCGTCGTCGCTTCGTACTACCAAATTATTTCCAGAATCCATAAACCTCCCGTGCCAGTGCCAACAACGACCCTAAAATGTGAGCTCTTCATTACTATACGACTACTATGAAGTGTCACACTTATCACTTATCAAAATCTCAACTATAATAATAACACTAAGTTAACACAGAAGCATTTGACACAACATAATGACCGTGCAAGACCGAC
Source organism: Platycheirus albimanus (assembly GCA_916050605.2). Lineage (NCBI taxonomy): Eukaryota > Metazoa > Arthropoda > Insecta > Diptera > Syrphidae > Platycheirus > Platycheirus albimanus. The sequence goes on along the minus strand of OU696698.1, from coordinate 12,401,615 downwards.
CCGACTCGACCCGGCCATTTAAAACTATATACACTATATGAGGCAATAAATTTTACCCAAAATGAAGTAGATAAGCTTGGGCATATGAGCGAGAATAATGGGTGTTCGGTTGGCATGTTCATGTTCAGTGTGTTGGACTCTATGTTGTGTCCGGCCGGCCCCTTTATCACCATCACCAATAAAAGCAATTAAAGCCGCCAACAATTTGAGGCGCTTTCCAATCAAGTCTCTCAATTATGTAGTTTACACATTCAATCAGGCTAACAGTCCAAATTAATGCTTATTAAGCTGAAAGTCGTCGTCCTACACTATATATCCATCCACCGTCCGGTCCCGATGTCCGGCAATTCAATCCACGCGTAGATAATTGCATTCATCCCAGCCTACCGATTTATGATTGTTTTCTCGTTGGCTCTTTAACAACACAATCACAGAATCCCACAGGGATTTTGGCCCCTCTCTCTCCCATCCGATGAACCGAACGTCCATCATCATGCACTTGAGAGGGTGTTGTTTCCCTTGTTTCCCATCAGAATCCCAGGTTGTTGTTTTGTTTGTACAATAAAATCCTGTCCTCAGCGCTCAGCCTATGAGCTGCGCTGATGGAACTTTTATTTAACTAGGTTGTGTTACACGAATGGCTGTGCTATCATCTGATTGTCAATGACACAATACCTTTTTCAAATACAAGCAGCAACAAAACATTAAAAAAAAAAGGATAACAAATAAAGGACTCTCATATTATAGGGACTTTAGCCAAATAGGCCGGACCGGAATGCAATCAAGATTCACATAGTGTTGGCCGATAAAACGGAATGCAATCGAAAGCGGTCAGCCGTTTTGCAATGCAGCAGAAAAAATAAAAACAACGGTACACAATAATCGCAAATGGTCACTTGTTTATAACTGTGCAAGTGTGCAACGGGCTGTTCGGTCAATTCGATCCTTAATAATTGTTTGTTGTTATTGAATCCCTTGATCCAAATGGTTTTGTCCGGTAACTACACATGCACACATATCGTATATTGACTCCTGCTTCTGCTACTCGTATCCTGGCAAAAGGTTATACAAATAATAAATACCTGTCTAGTCTACCTATGCCTTCGCAGTTATTGGTGTGATGACTTGCGCCAGTAAAGGAGGCTCGACGCTCGACACAGCCCGCCCGCATGGCATGGCTTTAATGTTTATGTTTTTATATTGCTTCGTTCGTGTGGGAGTGTTAGGCTAATAGTTTGTTTTAATTATAGCAACTTCAACATGGTGGATGGGGGAACCGTTTTGTAGGATTAATTGAAATCAGTTAGAAAGCCATATGGTTTGCATTGATGCACATTAAAAGGTGGCCAATTATGTAGTTGAACAAATAGTTGAATCTCGCACTTATTTGCTAAGAGATTGTTCATGATAATTGCTTCCGAACCATCATCATTGGCAACCCTTAGCTGCTCAGACAAGGTGGCGCAAAATTAATCATCCAATTTTCCTCTAGAGAAAGGCCGGAAATAATTTGCTGGGCTATAACATTTATAGGATCAGTGGCATTGAGTGAGTTTTTGGCAACTTCAATTTAACCTTCTACAGCTTTCTAGTTCACAAATATCAAATATGGTTGACGTACGACGCCATTTGCAAAAATTATAGCATCTTCCGATAGGTTGATTTGTTTTGCGCATTTACTGTCCATTTCTGTATTTAAGAAAATAGTTTTGGAACACTTAGTTTAGAAGAAAGCTCTTTTCACTGTAATAGCCCATCACATTGTATGCAGGGAGGTTAGGTTTGATTAGTGGCTGTCAAGCAAGTGCAGGGTGTGTTTAATATTCGTTTCTTTTGCGCTCAAGTCGCAGCGCGAGTGATAGGCAATAAGGGACAAAAGGAAAGGAGGTCTCGATGAAAATTGGTCTTAAATGTTTGAAAAAAATTATACCAGGCAATTTATTCACATTCGTGTTGTACGGCTGAAGAACAATTGTCTCCTCCACTTCTTCGTCCATACAGCTTCTGCGGAATTCGTTTGCGAGCATGCCAAGTCTTGTGACGTGTATTCCTATGTGACTGTGTCCTGTAATGACACCTAATATGGAACTTATGAGCTGTCTGCGAAGAGAAATCAAAGCTATAGAGCCTTTCGTATCCATCTTTACAGACAAAACCGCTTCATCGCTAAACATATTAATGTTACCACCTGTCCACCTAAAATGTTTCCTCTCAGTAATACCTTCCCTTGGGAAAAATTTCCATGCAGCGATGAGAATACCCAGAAAGCTGTACTTTCAGCGCAGCCTGGCTATTCGATAAAATGCCGATGTCCTTGGTTGATATCACGTATGGAGGGAAGGGGGGGGGGGCGGGGTGTAGAGAAAAACGCTTCCACATGAATCTGACCAATGGCTTTTTCTATATGCTCATCTCACTTTGTGAAGATACATTGTCTCTTGGTAAGCCTCGTGTCTTGCCGCTAATGATGATTTGTCTGCCAAGTATTGGGATCCTCTGCCTTGAAGCCCAGTCAGCGAATAAACGACATGCGATATGATCATGATATTGAGCTTCTAGCTCAGTTGAATCTTGTTCGAGTGAAGGCCAAAGTCTCGACGTGAAATTCTGCGAAAGCACGTTCTAGTGAGCGCAAGGAATGAAGGAATCGATGAACTCCGGTTCTGTTGTTTGCTTTCATAGATCTCAGTGATGTTCTCGGCTGATCTAGCGTTCGTTCGACACCGACGTACGAATGTTGGCTTAAGTATGCGCAATGCTCTCGATGTTTGCACTAACGAACACTTGTTTTGACAGATGTCATGTCATGTCCAACTTGAAAATCACTGCTAAACTGATACGCGTTATCAAGATGACTTTAATAAGTGCTAGCTGTTCTGTTAAAGTTAATAGCGACTCTACTGAAACCTTCGAAACCGCCACAAGGCTATGCCAGCACATCGGGCACCATCTTCAGTAAATCTACACGCTTACTTGGGTTTGCGGACGACATTGACGTGATAGGAAGAAAAAAGCGATACAGTAACCGGAGCCGTCTTTACTATGGAGTCAGCAGCAAACAGAATCGGACTGAAAATTAACGAGGACAGGCCCGAAGCATATGCTTTAATCAACAAAAGTCCAATCCCAGTACCGACTTGGTCAGCACGTGACCATTGATAGGTAGGTATAACTTCGAGGTAGTCAGTGAATTTTATCTACCTGGGTACCACTGTAAGCAAAGGCAACAACATCAGCGCTGAAATCAAACAGAGACTAACTCCTGCTAATCACTGTTTCTTTGGGCTGAATAAGCAATTGACGAATAAAGCCCTATGGAGAAAAACCAAAGGAGACACTGTACAGATCACTCATCATCCCGGTCCTACTGTGTGGTGCAGAAGAATAGACTTGGACACCCTCCCAATCAGCTGAAAAGTCACTTGGAGTCTTCGAGAGAAAAGTTCTGCGTACGATCTATGGTCCTGTCTGCGTAAATCGGGAAAACAACATTTGGAGAAGAAGATACAACCACGAACTATACGAACTGTACAGCGACATAAGTCTAGCCAGAAAAATTCGAACTCAACGACTAAGATGGCTGCGCTATGCAGAGCGAATGAACATCGACTCTCCAGTTTGTAGTCTTCAACACCAAACCATAGAGGGAGTCCGAAAGGCAAGGTAAAGATCGTCTTCGATGGAGCGACCAGGTAGGGGGAGATCTCCGAATACTTGATGGAGTGTGAGATAGGAGACGGTATCAGGCTAGAGATCGAGCTGGCTGGAGAGGTATATTAAGCAAGGCCTTGGAACACCACGCTCTAGTTCAGCCACCATAGTCGCAGTGATCATTTGATGCAGGGGGACTAATCTGACGAAATTATCACTCCGAGGATCATGTTGATGTGCATGAATTGTGACGGCACCATTTTGCAGCAGCCAGCGTAATGTCGTCAAACCTGAATCAAACTAGGTATTCAAAGAACTTTTTCAAACCTCTCCCCCAAGGTGTCCACCATTAAATGACTGAAGAACTTATAAACATCGTGTTTAATAGACCATTAATTATTTGCCACTGAAATTGAGTGTTAAATTTAATTTTCATATTATTCAAGTCCGTCTGCTACCTATGAAGAGCTCTTACATTAATAAATTGTCGACCTTAATCTTCATTACAAAAGCCCAAGGACCAAGGACACAAACCTTCATAATTCCAAAGATATTAATTCATCTCTCTGTGTTCACATTAACATGCATATCTATCCATTGAATTGTAATCATTCTAATGACCTCTTTGGCTCTTTGGAGCAATAATAATTTGACTCTGTATATACGAGTATCTGGTGGATCCGAAATAGAGATCATTGATTTCCAATTTCCATTATTCCTTAGTGGACGGTCCATCAACCTTCAGTTACACCACTTCTCTATTGGCAGAACCGGCATCGCATCGGCACCGCAATCTTGATCTCAAATTACAGTAAAACATCTCCTTTGACGTTCTAGGTCAACAGCTCCATCACTTAAGCTTCAACAGCAAAGAGCAAGCGGCATAGCAGCATTAATTGAACAAATTTCACTGCACACATCAGCAATTCAGCATTCACTGTTAATGACGGATGAAGTAGACCTCTCTCCAGCATCTCGAATTCAATCATCGACACCACCACCACAACCGACGACGATGACGACGACGACGCTTTTGATGCTGATTTCGATGCTGACGATGACTATGACTACGCGACACGTCTGTTGATATTGATTGCAGCCAATTGCTGTGCAGAATGGCTGCTTTCCCTTTCCCTTCCTCCCTCACTTCCCCTTCCATTTTCCTTTCCCGTCAGCCACTTCAGTTTCATATTATTGCAACGAACTGGCTGTGTGCAGTGTGCATATGCATGCATTGGGGTGGCAAAATCCACCAAAAGTGTCACTTACGGTGGAAAAGAGGAAGGGGTGTGGCAGGGGGGGGGCAAGAGGCACTGTGCACCAGCAGCAATCTGTTGATTTTATGATTTTTGCATGACACTTACACGTGGTGGTCTTGCTTTTGACGTTTGGATTTCGCGCACCTACATACATGCATGCATAGCAGATGCAGATACACGGCAGCATTACACTTTTCCCATAAGCCTTTTTACAACCGTGAATGAAAAAAAAATCAGTGAATTTTTTAATTCTGGAAGAGACGATGCTGAAGTTGACGCCGCACCGTACTCCGTACCTATATGTATGTGTTGTTCTCAACCGATTCAGCTGAAAGTAGCGCAGAAATTTGCATGTCGAATGCCGATGCCTTTCTTTTCGTTGGAAAATTGAAAGCATAGGGCTTCCACCATTCTGGTACAGATGCCAGGGAGCGTGATAAAGGCTTCAGCAAGTGTTCACTTTAATTGAATGACATTAAATTAGGAAATTTATTACACACGTGATAGTGTAATAATTGAAGTCTTTTACTTCAATGGTGTCTTTTGAAACCATTTATGACATATGAACACAGTCATAAGGATGTGCTTTTATGGCAGGTATTTTAAAATCTTTGTGTTGGTGTGTGAATGTCGATGATTGCAAAATGTTTTGAAGTATTGTAAATTATGTACTATGGATACCAATATGGATACTGTAAGATGTAAGCCCTCACTTGGATCTCACTCCCCAGGGCATGGTTGTGATGTCAAGGCAGTGAGAGGGGTTAAGAAATGGGGAGAAATGGAAACAACTTGAGTTCTGAATGAACTGGATGTTAAATTAGTGGCTCGTTACACATTGTGTTCAGTTCGTTGAAAAAGACTAGTGCGAAATAAGTTGGAGCATTCACAGAAAAAGTGACATGAAACCTTTCCTAATCTCATCTTTGTCTTTATCCTGGCATCCCCTGCATAGTTCACACGTGCTCATGATTAACCTGCTCATGTGGGTCTGGGTATCCATTTCGTTTTTGATTTTTTTTTACACTTGATTTTTTTGATATTTTTGATTTTCTTGATATTTTTGATATTTTTGAAATTTTTGATATTTTTGATGTTTTTGATATTTTTGATATTTTTGATATTTTTGATGTTTTTGATATTTTTTGAATTTTTTGATATTCTTTGATAGTTTTGATATTATTTTTGGTATTTTGATATTTTTGATATTTTTGATATTTTTGATATTCCTTTTTGATATTTTTGATATTTTTGATATTTTTGATATTTTTTGACATTTTTAATACTTTTTGATATTTTTGATTTTTTGATATTTTTGAGTTTTTGATGTTTTCGATATTTTTGATATTTTTGATATTTTTGATATTTTTGATATTTTTGATATTTTTGATTTTTTTGATATTTTTGATATTTTTGATTTTTTTTATATTTTTGTTTTTTTGTGATATTTTTGACCTTTTTGATATTTTTGATTCTTTTGATATTTTTGAGTTTTTGATGTTTTTGATTTTCTTGATATTTTTGATATTTTTGATATTTTTGATATTTTTGTTATTTTTGATATTTTTGATTTTTTTGATTTTTTTGATGTTTTTGATATTTTTTGAATTTTTTGATATTCTTTGATATTTTTGGTATTTTTTGAATTTTTTGATATTCTTTGATATTTTTGGTATTTTTGATATTTTTGATATTATTTTTGGTATTTTTGATATTTTTGATATTTTTGATATTTTTGATATTTTTGATATTTTTGATATTTTTGATATTTTTGATATTTTTGATATTTTTGATATTTTTGATATTTTTGGTATTTTTGATATTTTTGATATTTTTGATATTTTTGATATTTTTGATATTTTTGATATTTTTGATATTTTTGATATTTTTGATATTTTTGATATTCCTTTTTGATATTTTTGATATTTTTGATATTTTTGATATTTTTTGACATTTTTAATACTTTTTGATATTTTTGATTTTTTGATATTTTTGAGTTTTTGATGTTTTCGATATTTTTGATATTTTTGATATTTTTGATATTTTTGATATTTTTGATATTTTTGATATTTTTGATTTTTTTGATATTTTTGATATTTTTGATTTTTTTATATTTTTGTTTTTTTGTGATATTTTTGACCTTTTTGATATTTTTGATTCTTTTGATATTTTTGAGTTTTTGATGTTTTTGATTTTCTTGATATTTTTGATATTTTTGATATTTTTGATATTTTTGTTATTTTTGATATTTTTGATTTTTTTGATTTTTTTGATGTTTTTGATATTTTTTGAATTTTTTGATATTCTTTGATATTTTTGGTATTTTTTGAATTTTTTGATATTCTTTGATATTTTTGGTATTTTTGATATTTTTGATATTATTTTTGGTATTTTTGATATTTTTGATATTTTTGATATTTTTGATATTTTTGATATTTTTGATATTTTTGATATTTTTGATATTTTTGATATTTTTGGTATTTTTGATATTTTTGATATTTTTGATATTTTTGATATTTTTGATATTTTTGATATTTTTGATATTTTTGATATTTTTGATATTTTTGATATTTTTGATATTTTTGATATTTTAGGTATTTTTGATATTTTTGATATTTTTGAAGTTATTGATATTTTCGATATTCTTTGATATTTTTTGATACATCTGCTCCCTATTTTCTCTTGGTGTGAAAAGTCTTAGCTTGGGCGTGGCATACGCCTTTTTTTAATGCGCTAGCAGTTAATTAAATCTTACATAAAAAGTTATTGTATTTTTTTTTCCTGTCTGCTAAAGAAGAATTGTTTAACTTTTAAGGTTTTCGCGGTTGTTGGACATTATTTTAAAGTTTTTTAGGATAAGCCGCGTAAAAATATATTAAATATTTAGTGAGTGCAATTCTGTACTCACCCCGAACGTTTCGCTACAAATTACAAGGAGCGTGGTCACCGGGAAACTGCCAGTAAAATGTTATATAAGATTTTGGCTACGCAAGGGATAGCGGTGCGTAGGAGGTTCTATCTCTTGTTGTTGATGAGATGTAGAAGGTTGGGAGCAAACCGTACTCACTACATCACAGGGTGTTCGTAATGGCAACTGGATCGACCGTGAGTTATTTAAAATGGGATCCCACGCACGCGATAATTTAAAACTATCGTCCCGATTGAAGTTTTTGTGGCGTTTTATTTCAATCGCTTCGCGAACAAGACGAGGAATGTAGTGAGGCTCGTTAGCTAGAACCTTGGTCTGTTCAAAATGAATCCAGTGGTGTTCGTCTGGGTGGTCCAAGATGTGTTCACATATCGCTGATTTTTCCCGTTGGTTCTTGCTTACAGCACTTATGTGCTCCTTTAAACGGGTAGCAATGCTTCTTTGGGTTTGTCCCACATATGATGACCCACAGCTGCAAGGGACAGCGTATACCCCTGGTGTTTGGAGAGGAAAATGGTCTTTAGGTGATTGAAGATAACTTATCACCTTTTTGGGTGGTAAGAAGATCGATTTTACACCATATCTTTTGAGTAATTTTCCTACTCTGTCTGTGACACCTTTGAAATATGGCAAGAAAGCTTTTTTGTCCAATTTGCTTTCATCCCTTTCCCTTGGCAAAGCTGGCTTCCACATTCTTTGCTTTTTGGTATAGCCGTTCGCTTTCAGAACATTGTCTACAAAGAGTAGTTCAGTTGCAAGATGGTCGTTGTCACATATCCTGTGAGCACGTTGAACCAGTGTGGAGACGACAGATCTCAAATTTGCCGGGTGGTGGTGGGAAGTGGCATGTAGGTATCTGTTTGTGTTGGTGTCCTTTCGGTAAACTGTGTGTCCCAATGTACCATCAGGCTTCCGTATTATTTTAACATCTAAAAATGCAATGGATTCCTCTTTTTCTTCTTCCATCGTAAACTTAATTTTAGGATGTTGTGAGTTTAGATGTTCCAAGAAACTCACAATAGCGGAGCTTTTAATTATACAGAACGTATCGTCTACATATCTCAACCACACTTTGGGTTTGTCTTCTGAGCTTTGCAGGGCATCTGTCTCAAAATGTTCCATCCACAAGTCCGCAACTAAAGGTGCCAAAGGTAGGCCCATAGCAACCCCATCTATTTGTAGATAAAACTGTTGATTAAAGCAGAAATACCCTGACGACAGACAAAACTCCAAAAGTGGCATATATTTTTCGTTAATGCCGGAAGTTGGGATAAGTCTACGGATGATGGTAAGAACTTCTTGTACGGGTACATTTGTAAAAAGTGACTCAACATCAAAACTCACCATGACTTCATCAACTTCGATTTTTAGGCCATCCAAAATCGACACAAAATGTGTAGAGTCTTTTATGTGGTGTTCTGTTGACCCGATCAAAGGTTTGAAAACATCAACTAAATGCTTCGATAGGAGGTAGCAAGGGGCATTTATTTGACTCACAATTGGTCGCATTGGATTACCTTCTTTGTGGATTTTAGGTAATCCATATAATCTTGGTGGCTGAGTGTATGAAGGTATCAAACGATTCGATGGTAAAAACGCTTTATTTTCATTGATAAGCTTTGATACTTTCCGTAGAACACGGGGTGTGGGGTCGTAGTCTACAGATGAATATGTGTTTGTGTCATCAACCAAAACATTCATCTTGCGAAAGTAGTCGCTTTTATTGACAACGACAGTGGCATTACCTTTGTCTGCAGGGAGAATAAGTATGTTCTCTTCTCTTCGCAACGCATTCAATGCTACCATTTCTTCTTTACTTACATTGCTTGACGACGGCGACGGTGTTTTTGATCGTCTTACCATAACCGCTACTAGGCAATACATAAATGCCTTCGCCAGTTCGAGAACTTTCGTGTTAAACGCGCGCGCCTCTTAAGTGCTTTAGCTTTCCTTAAAAGATGCCGCGATTGTGAAGTGATCCCCACCTGTGTAAAATTAAAACCAATGCCTCACATATATGGTTCTATGAAAGTTCTAACGATGGCAAGTAAATTGTTATTAAAACGATTAATTAGCTCCCATCGTAGTGATTTAAATATTATCTCGGTGAAGCTTTATAAAATGCACCAACATCTTGCAAAGGTTCTAAGTGTAGAAGATTTCAATGTGTGTGATAGAGTGACCTGTATGCAAGCAACCCAAACGAAACAACTTTGCACTCGAAAACAACAACAAAAATTTGATAAATTAATCAACGCACAAATCAAACAACCAAAAGATAAAGAAAACATGTTCGATCTAAGAAAGGCCGTTATAAATTTGTCAAATACAACATTGAGTGATGCTGCCATAAGCATTCTCAGCAAAGGAATGAACTTCGCACCCACTCCACGACGTGTGCCAATAGAAAATATAATTGGAAGTGTGGAAGAATGCATCACACGAAATAAGTTCAACAGCATTGATGCTGAGACCTTACGGCAAGACGTAGCGGTTATGGTAAGACGATCAAAAACACCGTCGCCGTCGTCAAGCAATGTAAGTAAAGAAGAAATGGTAGCATTGAATGCGTTGCGAAGAGAAGAGAACATACTTATTCTCCCTGCAGACAAAGGTAATGCCACTGTCGTTGTCAATAAAAGCGACTACTTTCGCAAGATGAATGTTTTGGTTGATGACACAAACACATATTCATCTGTAGACTACGACCCCACACCCCGTGTTCTACGGAAAGTATCAAAGCTTATCAATGAAAATAAAGCGTTTTTACCATCGAATCGTTTGATACCTTCATACACTCAGCCACCAAGATTATATGGATTACCTAAAATCCACAAAGAAGGTAATCCAATGCGACCAATTGTGAGTCAAATAAATGCCCCTTGCTACCTCCTATCGAAGCATTTAGTTGATGTTTTCAAACCTTTGATCGGGTCAACAGAACACCACATAAAAGACTCTACACATTTTGTGTCGATTTTGGATGGCCTAAAAATCGAAGTTGATGAAGTCATGGTGAGTTTTGATGTTGAGTCACTTTTTACAAATGTACCCGTACAAGAAGTTCTTACCATCATCCGTAGACTTATCCCAACTTCCGGCATTAACGAAAAATATATGCCACTTTTGGAGTTTTGTCTGTCGTCAGGGTATTTCTGCTTTAATCAACAGTTTTATCTACAAATAGATGGGGTTGCTATGGGCCTACCTTTGGCACCTTTAGTTGCGGACTTGTGGATGGAACATTTTGAGACAGATGCCCTGCAAAGCTCAGAAGACAAACCCAAAGTGTGGTTGAGATATGTAGACGATACGTTCTGTATAATTAAAAGCTCCGCTATTGTGAGTTTCTTGGAACATCTAAACTCACAACATCCTAAAATTAAGTTTACGATGGAAGAAGAAAAAGAGGAATCCATTGCATTTTTAGATGTTAAAATAATACGGAAGCCTGATGGTACATTGGGACACACAGTTTACCGAAAGGACACCAACACAAACAGATACCTACATGCCACTTCCCACCACCACCCGGCAAATTTGAGATCTGTCGTCTCCACACTGGTTCAACGTGCTCACAGGATATGTGACAACGACCATCTTGCAACTGAACTACTCTTTGTAGACAATGTTCTGAAAGCGAACGGCTATACCAAAAAGCAAAGAATGTGGAAGCCAGCTTTGCCAAGGGAAAGGGATGAAAGCAAATTGGACAAAAAAGCTTTCTTGCCATATTTCAAAGGTGTCACAGACAGAGTAGGAAAATTACTCAAAAGATATGGTGTAAAATCGATCTTCTTACCACCCAAAAAGGTGATAAGTTATCTTCAATCACCTAAAGACCATTTTCCTCTCCAAACACCAGGGGTATACGCTGTCCCTTGCAGCTGTGGGTCATCATATGTGGGACAAACCCAAAGAAGCATTGCTACCCGTTTAAAGGAGCACATAAGTGCTGTAAGCAAGAACCAACGGGAAAAATCAGCGATATGTGAACACATCTTGGACCACCCAGACGAACACCACTGGATTCATTTTGAACAGACCAAGGTTCTAGCTCACGAGCCTCACTACATTCCTCGTCTTGTTCGCGAAGCGATTGAAATAAAACGCCACAAAAACTTCAATCGGGACGATAGTTTTAAATTATCGCGTGCGTGGGATCCCATTTTAAATAACTCACGGTCGATCCAGTTGCCATTACGAACACCCTGTGATGTAGTGAGTACGGTTTGCTCCCAACCTTCTACATCTCATCAACAACAAGAGATAGAACCTCCTACGCACCGCTATCCCTTGCGTAGCCAAAATCTTATATAACATTTTACTGGCAGTTTCCCGGTGACCACGCTCCTTGTAATTTGTAGCGAAACGTTCGGGGTGAGTACAGAATTGCACTCACTAAATATTTAATATATTTTTACGCGGCTTATCCTAAAAAACTTTAAAATAAGAATTGTTTCTTTCGCACTGCACAGAAAATGGCTGCAGGGGGGGGGGGGGGCGCATAAACATAGAAAAAATAAAGAATAGGGTATCCAACAGTTCGTTGCAACGTTGGTACTATAGCTCCTGCTTAGGTTTTTTTTATTTAAAAATCTGCTTTCTTGAATGCTAGCATCGTAGTTCTTTCAATTTGTTTTGTCAGATACTTGTGTTCCAATACGGAAATTATTAGCCTGCAGCGCCCTCTACTTGAATCTGACCTAACAAAGTCACACCAACACCACATTTTACACTTCTATAGGATCATCCATATACTTTAAAATGAACCTCAATTTATTTACTAGAAACTAAACTATCAATTGAAAACCTGATTTGAATAATAATTTAGTTTAAATGCTACCATTTCGGTGGCATCCGCATGTGGTGAGTTCCTACCACTATACCACACCATCATCAAAATATACACAATTCAGACATTATTGCCTAGTATTCCCACTAATTGTCCAGCAATCGATGGTCTACTCTCTTCCAATGACAGATTCACCACAAATTTATTCTACCATGACACAGATTTTATTTTAACAGAATTCTTCGATTAAATTGTTTATAAGTGAGAGCAATCCAATAATATTTTATTAAAACACACACACGCACACACATAGATTGACATTATTTAATGGCGGTTATTTATTACAAAAACAACAACAACAACAACAACAACAACAGCAGCACATTTAATTTGACCTGTTTCTGTCTTTTTGCTTTGATATGGTGTCCTGTCCTATCCTGCGATCCTGTCTCGATTTCATATTCAAAAATGAGAACTTCAGTCAATTGAATCCTGAATAACAGCAATCACAATCACGGGTCAAAATATAAATCATTTTTTTATGTTTGTATAAATGTGTGGTGTGTTTGTGTGTGTTTGAGCGCATTAAATCCACGCACCTACAATTATAGGCAATTTATTTAATTTACTTAATTTTTTTTTGTTGGGTTTTGTTTTTCTGATTATAAAAAGGATTTCAACTCGCTCGCAAGGACTATGGATTCCAATACTATATCGCATCGCACCAAACCTGCTATCGTTCTGGTGCCATGAATTTTAATCGACAATACTAAATAATTCAATCATTTTAATTGTATTTTCCACTTGACGTATAATTCTCATTTTTATAACGCACAAGGACATTACGGTAACTTTGGCTGATTAAATTTATCAGGATATATATGTTTGTTTGCTATATGTTCGAGCAGGTAGAGGTATCTAGAGGTGTTGTTGTAGTTGTATTATAGGTCCCTTTTTTCGTAATTGACTCATTAAGAATGACAGTTTGCGTGGTTTTGTCGTCGTCGTCGTCGAAGAGGGAATACCACCGCGCGACTAATAATTTGACACGCCAAGTAATTTAAGCTTTTATAGGCGTCGAAATCGATTGACCTCTCCCGCAACCGGCAGCGGCAGATGGACACTTATTGGCTTGAAGGATAATTTACCATGCGATCGCATAAAAAAGTAAAAAAAAAAAAAAAAAAAAAACCAATCGAATAAAATCGACATCCAATGTACATACATAATATCGGGTGTAGTATAGTGTCCTTGAGTCCTTGTTTTATTAACAAACAATCGGAGAAGAAAAAAGGGGATGGAAGGTGCAGCGGGAGAAGAGGAGAGGAGGTGGGTAAATGAAAAATCATTTAAAGGACAACAACTTGGGGCATCGCAGCTTCAGCACACAAAGCCCACTGAACATAATTTTCCTGCCATCATATCCTTTCGCATCCTTGTTGATTGTAATGTGTGTAGGTATATTATTATAGTGATGGGTGGGTGTAGTTGAAGTTTGGTGGATTGGGATGAGCCATGACTGTGGAGTGGATATATTATGGAGGGTCTCTTTTGTGTGTGCGGTTTGTCCGTGCGTAGAGACACTGATGCTGCTGTGGTTTTTATTGCTGATTGCTCACGCCTGTTTGTTTACTAGAGGCAATCTCATCTTTCTCCGTGTTGTATGCCTGTCCGTCTGTCTGTCTGTCTTTCTGTCTGTCTGTACCTATGTATATGTTGTTGTTTATCTGTTTTCTCTGACTTCGGTCACGGTGATTCTCGAGCTTGTTCTGGCTCTGGTTTTTATATATAATAAAACTGATGTTCTGCATGTGATGAGCCACTGACAGATGATAGTGAAGGAGCAACAACAACACGCCTTTGGCTCCACATAGCACGGCCGTAGAGCTGGAGGGCGGCGTGGGTGCAGAGGCAGATAGAAACGAGAGAAAAGGAAGGATATAATAATTGTTTTCTTCCCTTATTTTATTACCGAAGTTAATTTTAATTGTTGACATGAGAGGTCCTGATTAACTGGCAGATTTTATTTATAGAAGATGAAATTTTTCAGGCAGTTTAATTGGCAATATTATAAACAACGGGATTGTTGATTATGTTTGTATTTTGCTCCTCTCGCTGACAAGAGAAAGTCAATCAGGAAAAGTGCCAGATGAAGGATGAATGCCAAGGGTCAATAAAGGAAGAGTTTTATGTTAATGTATAGTATAAATAGGGTTGGGGTTGGAATTTGGATTTGGGTTGGGTTGAGTTGGTTGGTTAAACAATTGAAAGCAAACAATGGAAACAAAAATTGGCTGTATTCGCTTTAAATTTATTTTTGGTTTGAATTTTTTTTTTTTTAAGTTTTATAGGGATGACATAACTTTAACAATGTTTTAACGCCTTTTTTTTTGTTTGATTATTGACTTTTAAATATCAATTAATGGAGCATGGTGTATCTGGGTTCAATTTTTGACGACTTTTGCTGTGTGTTCAGAGATTTTGAAAATGTGGAATTTTATGTCAAGGAAGAGAAATAAATTTACGATTTACGATTTGGCTTAAAATATTTTGTAGGAATTAATAGAATGTTTTATTGAATTGTGTCCTTTAAAGCATATCCAGCAAGAATCTTTTGCCATCAGAAAGCAGCTTCGTATCAAACCCTGGGGTAATGGGGTAACTCAAGTCCTCAGGTGGCAAGGGATGCAATAAGCCAAATTCAGAACGCAGTGATTTCAAACGAAATACAATGTTTCGAGGGCACGGTATTGACAGTCGGGTGGGAGACATATAAGCCCACATTTTTCCAAGGCAGCTGACCGACGTTCAATTTGCTAGTTTTGACGACGGTCTTTTTTAAACCAACTGAGAGGGCTTGGCTTGTGTGGTTCAAGCATTGTCTTAAGCATGGCAATAGTTGGTACGCTATTAGAGTGGAACATCAAAATAATGGAAATTAAAAGAATGTATGGAGAAGGAGGAAGATAGAGACGGGGTAAATATAGTCTCGTGTAAGAGGCCGGATATGTGGGGTCCTACTCTTGCCTGTGATACCTCGCTTCGCTAAAAAGAAAAAGAAAATAATTGTAACCAGTGCGGCTTCTCCCAACTTACGTTAAATCTGGGAGTCAGTAAGTCCTCAGGATCAAACTATTTGAAGGTCCTGAAAATACACTACCTTAACCAAAAAGTTCCGAATCATAGTGAAAATAGGAACAAAGCGTTCATCACAAGAAGGCTTGCTGTGTCAGTACTATTTCATTTTCCGTTTTTCCCTTGACTACTGAAAAAGTATAGGGCTGATGACACTTCCTTTGGGTACACCATTTTTATTGCGAAGTATTCAGTGATAAGAATAGATCACTGTATTTAATTAAGTGCAAAAAGCCTCTTCGTGATTGTATCTGAGTTGCGTTCCCAGAAAGTATAGGAGGATAGGTAGGTAAAGATTCAACTTAACCCGATCTAATAAATATCATGCGAATAAAGCCCCACAAACTGGCCATATGTGTAAGGAAAATTATTGTATGATGAGAAAAACATCACTAACGATCTTAAATTGTTGATGATCCTACTTTCCCTTCCAACTTAACAAATGTGTCCGTGAGAATTTCACAAAAAAACAACTTTACAGTAAATACGATAGAATGGGCCTCAGGACTTTCCAGTCCACTCCTCTCCACAGATACGTCAGTTCCTTTATTACTAACAAAATAAAAAGCAATTTTTGAGGTTACCCACGTTGAAAACCAATTAACTTAAAACATCAGATTTAAGTCAATAAATCAAGTGCCCAATTTAAGAACTCGTAACATCCTTCAATCCATCGTGCAAATTACAAATATTAAAAAATTCCACATTCACAGTGTCCGAAACCCCCACAATCAAGCCAAAACATTAATTTAAAAAATTGATGACTTTTTTTCTTTTTTTTTCAAAAAAAAAATACAATTTTCTGTGTCCTGATTAATCCCTTATCAAAGTTCTGATTTCTTCCGAACTCGTTATTCCCTATTTGTTTACAATTTCGAATAAATTGCAATCCAATGCACAAACCAACGCAAAAAAGAAACCATCAAGGCTTACTTTTCCACAGCGCAGCCCAGCGATGAAAAAATTATGCTTGTTTTCATTTTCTGAAAAAGAAAATTGCATCTCCGCCCATTTTTAATTTTTTTTTCTGTTCGCCTGACCGCAATAGCCTCTATTCATGATGATTTATAGGAACCACTATAGCGCATCCTCTTCCTCATCGCTTTACAAAAGAAGAAAAAAAAAAAATAACAGATTCGGGCCAACACGTTGCGCCTAGTGGCACTCGGTTTTTAATTTATTCCACGCATTCCTTTCGTCTTTGAATGCTGTAGATTACTTTTTTTTTTCGGTTGGTTGGTTTGTTCGGGAATTCTCCTTCGTATCGGCATGATTTCGCTCAGGTCCCTCACATACACTGGATATACATATGTGCAGTGTCCCAAATGCTTCCTGGACTTAGTATTTTTTTACGCTCATTTTTCCAAAACGCACTCCATCCGAAACCGCCTTTTCCACAAGAACCAAAAAAAAAAGAAGACCAAACTACATCGCAGGACCGCGGAGCATTGCGTCGCTAATTTATGCGTAGCAGATGAAGCTTTAATTTTATATAACCAGAACCACAAGGGCATTCATTCACTTGGAAGTGGGACATGGAACGCACTACAGGGAACAAGTTCAGTGTGCAGCAGTGCTTTCGTTCATAGTCGTGCCATCAGCGATGTTGAATTGAACCAAAAGAGTGAGTCCACTTATCACATGGTGTGGTGTGGTGAGGCATGATGCTTCCACGGCTATGGTAACCAACAACGACGGCGACGACGACGCGACGACGAACAAAACGATGATGCGATGGTGGAGTCGTTAAGTGGTTACAGTCATCTCATCAACATGGTGCCGTTACATGACCTCATATCATCGGGACAAAAAACCTGAATATGTTGTATCGTATCGTAGTCGTCATCGTTGCAACTAACATGAGTGTGTGGTCATGGAACTTTATACTACTGAATGTTGCTGCAGTGGCCAGTGGCGAAGCTCCAGCTTAGAATATTTATTTTTTTCAGAATTTCCTGAGGACGGAATTTCGTTCCCGATTCAATCAAGTTTGTTTGTATTGGAGTTGAATAGTTTGCGACGTGTAATTATATGAAAGCATTATCGTCTGGGACAGACGTTGATACAAAATTGTGGAGGTACGCACTTTGTTTGGCATGTCTCGGGAAGGGGTTATTTTAATGGCTCTAACATTAAGCAGACGACACAATGTTCTTGAACTTGTTTGAATTCATTTCTAATTAATGACATTTTTTTAGCACCTTACTGCCTTGGCAAAATGGTGTAGCTGCAGCTGCAGCTGTAGTAAGTGGCGGTGTCAAAGTTACTGGCAGCGCACAATATTGTAGCTGCAGCAGTAGCAGTAGTAATGTCAAAAAAATTAGAGCACTAAGCAGCATACACGAATACAATGTGCAGCACTGAACTCAAACAAAAATCATGTCTGCCATTTTGGTTTGTTGTTGTGTCGCAGATGGAGTTAAGTCGACTTGTACTTCAGCTACTCTCTATGCTGAAGCTGCTTCTTCACATTGTAGCCGTGTAATACGATTTACGTACATTTAACTTTGAAATTGCTGCGTGCTACTGCTGCAGCTACACCATTGTGCGCAGCCAAATTGTAATTCCTATAGCACGGCTGCAATTAAAGTTGCCGCTGTAGTACCAAAAAGAAGTTGAAATTCAAGTGAACTCAACTTCAGCTTCAGCTACAGCTACACCATTGTGGCAGAGAAGTTAAATCTCTTATAATTCGGATTATGTATTTTGGACGATCTGACAAATGTCTACTTGAAACGTAGTTGCTGAATAATGAATATAGAGGGCGCCACACTCAAATGTTACCATGGGAGTATTTATGTGCAATGGTGGGACCATCTACATTGAACTTTGATATGTGTTTGTGAAACATGTGGTTTTGATCATGGTTTTTTACTTGCGATTATAGGTACATACTATGAGGCAAGTTATGGATTCGTGCAGAAAAAAATTTGAGATAACAATCACACATGACATTACGATGATGGAGAAGTCGAAAAAAGTGGGTCTGGAAATTCCGTCCGTCTGTCTGTCTGTCTGTTCGCGCATCTGGAGGCTGAACGGATGGGCCGATTTGCTTCAAATTTGGTATCTAGAATTTATTTGGCCGTCCCTCGGAACGTATTTTTTATTTTTGCTCTAGGTCCAAAAATAACGGCATCTGCCATACAATCGTGAAGAAAAAAATTGATTTTCTCAAAAACGGCTCTAACGATTTTGACAAAACTTTCAGAATGCAAACTATACAATCGATTTCAATAAAATTTTAACCACAGGAATAATTTTATTAATATGGCATTTCAAAATTTTAAAAAACCTTTTTTTTTGATTTTTTATAATTTTTTCAAAAAAATGTTTGGTTTTCGAAATATGTTGGAAACGGGTACATTGATTTTTTTTTTATTATTTTTCAAATGTAAACTACAGATTGCCATATATTTGCATACTCAAATAAATTTCAAAATATTTTTTGAAAAAGTTTTTCAAAAATAACCTTTTAAAAAAAACTGGTCCAACGATTTTCAATATTTTTTTTTCTAGATTGACGTATAGCTTTGAAATGTTATTGCATACTTAGTTTTTCCGAGAAAACTCTTAAACTAATTTAAAAAATAAAAGAATTTTCGAAATTATTTAATTTTTTTTTAATATCCATATATGCAGCCACTACGCAATTGCTTATCAGAAGAGCAAGTTCGTGCGACCCAGTCGTGCATTTTATTTTTGGCTGGAATAGAAAGTGCTGTTTTTTTTTTGAGACAGCATTTTTTCGAATTGAAGTGGATATCAACCCCAATGTTTATAATTTCTTAATATAATATGTAACTAGCCCACAACAATCTGCATCAATGAGTGACAGTATGAAAAGTATGGGCCTAGATGACTACCTTGAGGGACACCTTATGTTGCAACAAACGAATCTAAAATTGAATATCTAAATATAACCCGATATTTACCATCCCATAGGTATGATACCATCCATCAAGACTTGAAATATTAGTTTAGACAGAATAAGTGCAGCCCTGACTGTCTACTCCACTGCTCCATGGCTACACTAAAAATTCTCAATGCTTGGACTTTAAAATTTTGCACTGCACAGGCCATTCTATATAAATTCGCTGGCGCGATTTTATTGTTTGATTCACTACCGGCACATGATGTGTATATCTCTTGGCGATTTTTTTTTTAAAGGAATTTCTTCAAGGCTTTTGTTAGGTTTAATGTTAGGCATTTGGTATTTGGAGATATTACTTTTTGTATTTGAGGAACAAACAAACTCACTATTTATCTACACCTGGTTCAGAGTAGGCACATCTGTTTTTATTGGGCAATGGTACCTACACAACACTGGATACCATCTCTAGGATTTGAGATAAATATCACCTTAATATGAGTCCATCTGTTCCATCAAGAATTCTTTATTATCTTTTAACAGTGTCAATTCAAGATTAGGGTATTAATAGCCCCTTACATGCGCGTGCATTATAAAAAATAAATCAAAGAAGAACTAAAACTATCTCACAATCTTTTAATGGTACCTTCCATAAAATTTAAATATCTAAGGAAATTCGTTTTTATTTTATGTTCGGTTACTATTAAATATTAAAAACAAAATTTGGCGAAAACAAATAATATGTTTGTATAACTTTTTGGTAGTAAAACTCACGTTTTTATTTATCTTTATCATACGTACCGTGCTTGCTGAAGATAAAAATCAAAAATTTCAGCCAAAATTTTAGCATAAAAGCCGAAATAAATTTGGTAACTTTCTATCAAGTCGGTTCAGTTTATCTATTTCTCTTAACAATGAAAAATTTTGTGGTCGTGTTTTCCATTGCAATCTTAGCTTTGGCTAACTGCGGGAGTATCTCTCTGAAAGGACGAATAATTAATGGAATTTCTAGCAGTATTACAGATGTTCCCTACATAGCAGCTGTTTTCTTTAATAATAAATTTGTCTGCTCAGCCACAATCATAAAATCTAATCGAATTCTAACCGCTGCAAACTGCTTCAGAGATAATGTAACCACAAACGTCACAATCCGCCACGGATCTAGAATAGCTAATGAAGGAATATTGCACCAGGTCGAAGAAATAATAATTCACCCAGAATATGATCCGAATGAAAATAAAAATAATATCGCTATCCTGAAGCTCCAAACGCCAATTGAGTACACGGATTCAAGTCAACCCATCGATGTGTCCAATAAACGCCCAGAGGTCCGTTCAACTGTTGTTATCAGTGGATTTGGTGACACATCTGGGTTGCCTTTTCTAATTTACGACGGTGTACTTAGGTCAGCGGAGCAACGTATTTTAAGAGAAGATCAATGCCATTTAGTTGCATATCACGAGGAGCTGATATGTGGAATGAATAGATTTGGGAGCAGGGCTGATAATGCAGGTGACACCGGTGGTCCCGTGGTTCAAAACGATTCGTTAGTTGGTGTTATTTCTTTTTCTTTTAGAGATAATGACATCAGAAATCCTAGCGTCTACTCAAGTGTGGCGGTTTTTATAGACTTTATAAATAATAATTTGTACTAAACTATATGATTTAATATTTTTAACAGGTTCGATTGAATGATGTCAACTTTCTTATAAATCATAATAATTGAACTTTATATGTTTTTCGTGAAAAAAATATTAGTCTAAGTTTATGTTTCATTATCAAATGTTCTTTAATATCCCAAGTTATGTTATAAAGGTTGTTTTTTAACAGTTCGAACTATAAAATAAAATGAAACACAGATAAATTGCATTAATTGCCACAAGACTTACTTTATTTGAAAGAAAATTCTTTGGCATTTTTATTTAAATATGATGTCTAGTATATGATATGGCCATGGCTACCCCTACTGGCTCGGATGTAAGTAAGCTTCAATTTTCGATCTCTTTTTGCAGCATTCTAGGTGGTATATGGAATGTTGTTTTCCAAGTCGTCAATCGTCTCTGGTATATTTTTGTAGACTAGCGACTTCACATAACCACACAAAAAATAGTCTAGCACTGTTAGATCGCACGATTTTGGAGGCGATTGCGCTCGCCAAAGGTTTTTTTGACAAGTCAATTGTGGCACGCTGCTCTCTGTGACAGGTTGTGTTGCCTGGTTGAAAGCAGAGTTCCCCCACATCAAAACGATTTAATTCAAGATCGAAAAACTCATTAAAAATAGCTCTACAACAGTCTCTATTGACTGTAACCTTCTGGTCGGCATTGTTTTAAAAAAAATTAAGGAACAATGATTTCTTGTGAAAATCAGGATCAACAGAAATTTAATTTCGAGCCCATTCGCCGATCATTTTGCACGATGACGAATGGACTTATTCGGGTCTTCCCTGATGTTGTGCTATACATCAGCAATTGCTTCTTCGGTATGCACGACGTGACGTCTCAGATGAGAAGTCATTTGAGTAATCGTGATGCGAAAACGTTTCATCGGTAATCGAATTGATTGCTCTGATGGACAATTGTGTCTACCATAAAATGGACGTAGTGCACGATGCGGTTTTACGAACAAAACCATGCTTCTCAAAATAAATTTAAACAATTTGCATGTGTTGTTCAGACGTCACTCGATTCATGGTAAAATGTCAAACCAAATTAAAATCAAATCACATGCCCCAAGGCTCTGTATTGTTGAAAATTATAATTTTTAATAGAAAGTATTTCATAAGCTTATTGCAATGCCTCAATACCTTTCAAGAACTTGTATAAAACACGAAGCACCGCACTCACACTCAGTTAATTAATTTATTCGCAATCATTGAGACGATGGACAGTTTGTTACAGAATTCAATTCAACAAACAAGGTGCCACTAAATTAATCTTATTTCATCGGAAGATGTTAAAATTTTTGCAAATGGCGTCGTACGTCAATGAAGTTGACAGCTCCAGTTGGTAAAATTGAAGGTGAAATTGAAGTTGCCAAAAACTTAACCCAGGCATGCAAGTTCGTACTTCAAAACTACTGCAAGCTCCCGCTAATGTTTATAGGGTAGCAATATATTGCAAGTGCAATAAATATCACCAAAATCTCAGTCCATCTATTCCACCAAGAATTCTTTATTATCTTTCTCGAATTTTGTTAATTCATGATAAGGACTCTAAGTACCCCTTGCATGCGCGTGACCTATAAATAAAGTTCATGGCTGGGTCGCATGAACTTGCTCTACATACATATATTGTCTAAAAAGATATGATCATGTTTAACGTCCGAACGACAATTTTTCAGTGCCGTGAAATAACGCCGAATTCCGAAATTCGGCGTTATTTCGCTTTTATAAAGTGAAACACTTTATAAAAGCGAAATAACGCCGAATTCCAGAGTTCGGCGTTATTTCACTATCATAAAGTGAACAAATAACGCCGAATATTGCTTGTGAAATAAAGCCGAATTCATATAAAAGGCAAAACAATATTCCAATGCAACTGTACTTGTAAGAAAACAAGTGAACTTTACCGTAACTAATCTTTGTTGGTTGTAACATCTTCATCCAGGCAGTCTACGAACAAGAAAAGTGTTCCGAATTGTACCTACTTCCGTCTTAGTCGACTATTGTACCCCTCAACATCGCTTTTTATTTTCGTAGGAGACCTCAACCACAGATATAGGATAAGCATACAAATATATTGTAATGTTTTTAGTCTTGGGTTCGAAAATAAAACTTATTTTCTTTTACTTTTAAATCACCACTACCATCTTTATAAATGAAACTCACTTTTATCTAAGTTCAAACTTTTTATTTATTTCTTTATCTTAGAACCACTAATTATTCAAAATTTATTCGTCACCACGTTTAAAATGAAACTGAGCCCATTTCCGAATAAAATGTCCTTTTTATACTGGGATCAAAGTTCCCGAACAGTCTAAGTCTCGAACCATTCGGAATTTTTAAGATGCTTTTAGCTTTCAGAGCTTTAATATTTCCTAATGCTAAATTACAGTTTGGGTGGCACTGCTATTTCAACAAGTTTATCCAGCATTTTTACTGTAGTAGAGACCAAAACCATTCATAAAACTGTAGCTGAGACAAACACTATTCATGTAACAATTCACGAGAGTTTTGAATTATTATTTTCTATGCTAAGTGGTGTTAAAAGCGAAATAAGGCCGAGTCGGCTTTACTTTCCATGGGACCATTTTTTTTTGCTTTCGACTATCTCGAAAACCACTCAACCGATTCTTTCAAAATTTCATACATATATAGTTGTAGGTAGCTCAATTTGAAAAGCATACCAATATTTTTAAAAAAATATTTTTTTGTATTTTTAAAAGCATTTTAAAAAAAAATTAAAAAATTAATATTTTAAATACTGCTTATTAAATTTTTCTCAAAAAATTATAAATAAATGTATTTGCTGAATACCTATGAACTGACGTTTTTGAATTTTTTTTTCTCAAAAACCGCTCGACCGATTTTTATAAATGTATTCTCATAAAATCAAATTTACTCAAGAAACAAAATGGCGTACTTTTTTTCAGCTCAAATTAGTTAAAGTATTTTTTTAAAGAATTTTAAAAAATGTATTTGTATCAAAATCTCAAGCCCAGACCACTGTCACAAATTAGAGCAAGTAGAGCAGGCTCATGTGATCCAGTCGTGCTTTTTATTTTATTCGAAATAAATATGACTTTCCTTATCTATGTACATATATTAATTTTGTGTTTTACTTGATAACTCAAATTTTTTTTTTGGCAAGTGATTATCGCAAGTGGTTATCGCAGTTCGACTGTATTATGTTTTATACCTAATTAAAAAATATTAAATTAAAAAAAAAAATTTTTTGAGAAAACAAATATGTTTACTTTTTGGTCATAAAACTCACGCCTCTATTTGCACAATTAAATTTTTTTTTATTTATCCTTATCATACGTATACCGTGCGTGCCGAAGATAAGAATCTAAAATTTCAGCCAAAATTTTAGTATAAAAGCCGAAATAAATTTGGTAACTTTCTATCAAGTGTCGGTTCAGTTTATCTATTTCTCTTAAAAATGAAAAGTTTTGTGGTCGTATTTTCCTTTGCAATCTTAACTTTGGCTAACTGCGGTAGTGTCCCTCTGAAAGGACGAATACCAGGTGGACGTCCTAGCCGTATCACAGATGTTCCCTACATAGTTGCTATTTTCGAAAATTTTAGATTTATATGCGGAGGCTCAATATTAGATTCAAAATACATTCTTACCGCTGCAAGCTGCATTAAACAAAATATGCCTAAAGACTTCACAATCACCCATGGATCTGGAACCGCAGTTGATGGAATAGAGCACCAGGTCGAAGAAATTATAATTCACCCAGAATATAGTGAGTTTACAAATAGGAATAATATAGCTTTGATGAGGCTCCAAACTCCAATTGAGTTCACGGATTCAAGTCAACCCATCAAATTGGCCAATAGACGCCCAGAGGACAATTCAACTGTTGTTATCAGTGGATTTGGTTTGGACAGACGTGGATTGAGTTTAGTAGTACAAGTAGTACAAGTTAGCGGTATTTTAAATTCAGTAAAGCAACAAATTTTAAGCCAAGCGATATGAGCAGACATGTATAAGAAAACATTTGCAATTACCGAGGACATGATATGCGGAATGCATAGTTTTTGGAACAGAGCTGGTGGTCTAGGTGACACCGGTGGTCCCGTCGTGCAACACGGTTCATTAGTTGGTGTTATTTCTTTTGCTGCTGGGGATGGTAACAACAAAAATCCAAGCATCTACTCAAGTGTGCCGTTTTTAAGAGAATTTATAGAAGATAATATGAACTAGACTATGATTAAACCGTTTTAACCGGTTAGATTGACTGATGTCAACTTTCTTATAAAAAATATAATTCAACTTTATGTTTTTCATGAAAAAAAAAAAATATTGGTCAAAATGAATGTTTCATTATTACAAACTTAAAAAAATAAAATTTATTTAATATCCCAAATTATGTTATAAGGGTTTTTTTTTTTGAAAGCTCGAACTATAAAATGAAATAAAGCAGATAAATTGCATTAATTGCCACAAAATTACCTACCCTGGCATTTTTATTTGAACTAGAATCGCCCAGTGGCCAAAATTCGGCCATTAAAATGCCCAAAACTGTTTGAAAAAAATTTCACAGCGAATTTATACGAAGAAAATGGTAAAAAAAAAACACACCAAGACATTTTCACCTGTGTTTTCCAAAACAAACAAAAAAATTACAAAACACATTCCCAGCACACCTAATCAGTAATACCTTTCCATCGATATATATATCATCTCAATCGGTTGGGTAACCAACTCGCAATTGGTACCACAAAAAAACTGCTTGCATATTTAGGTAGAAGATATGATGTCTTACATAGAGCTACCGCGGCTGGTTCGGGTCTAGTTCAATTTTAAGGTAAAATTTTCGATCTCTTTTTGCAACATTCGGGGTCGTAGCTAAATACCGAATGTTGTTTATAAGTCGTCAATCACCTCTGGCTTATAATTGGTTAAGACAAGCGACTACTAATAACCCCACAGAAAATAGTTAAGAGGGGTTAAATCGCGTGATCTTGGAGGCAACCTGACTCCTAGGTCGCTTGGCTTAAAATACGTTGCGGAAATTGGGTTTAAAAGTTGGTGAGGGAATCATAATCAAACGGCGAGCGCGCTACAGAAAGATGATAACCAATTTCTTGCGGTTTAGAATTGGATTTAGACGATAGCGACACATGTGGTTTCAGCAGGTTTATGAGTAGAGTTGAAGTGAATTGACCACCAAGATCATTTGATTTGACAAAGCTAGACGTCTTCCAGTGGGGTTTCCTAGTTAGTTACAACCACAATAGACCGATCCTTATATGGTTAATATAACACATGCCATTGCTCAAATTCAACCGGATCCATGTGTAAGAGTTATTAAAAACGGTACGACTTAGATTCCTGCCACCGATAGCATATTTTATTCATAATGGCATACAAGTCCCTTTCAAATAAATAATAACAAATTGTTTAAAACTCACACCCAGCTTGTTTTATTCCGTTTTAACATCTACCCGCCCTTATTGAAATGCCGTTTAGTAGAGCATACTCAAATTTGATTTATTCAGTGAATGGATAATTGCTTAAGAAGTCACTCGTGGTGAATTTTTTTTTTATTTTTTTTGAAACGAATAGGTAACTGAAGAGTTCATCCAATCATAATTAGTAAGTACAAAAACCATTTATGAATGATCATTTGAAAGAAACTGCATACCAATGCATACTTTTAGGAAATATAGAATTGTGTGACATGCACTTGAGTCAGATGTATTGCATATTTCAAGGTGCGGGTTAGATTTGATTGTGATGGAATGCAAGCATGATGGCCGCCACATCATAAATTGGAGATTCATAGGGAACACATTTGTATTCAACTCATATATTTGGATTTCGGAGGCAGATGGCGCTATCTTAAGTTTGTTCGATGAACTTTTTTGATATCAGGAAAATCTGCAAGTAATAAAAAGAAAATAATAAATAAAAAAGTCTTTCCGAACGATGTCAATTTAACGATCGCAAAGAGTTCAAGTTGAAGTAGTTGCTGTGAAGAGGAAAACGATAGATATTGTTTGCAGGTTTTTTCAGTCCACAAAAGAGATGTGATTTTGTGTAGAAGCCATGTCACAAATGCCCGCTTGAGTGCCTCTATGTGCAACGTGCCAGAAGTTCAATGCGTCATCCAAATCGAGTTCTTGCGTGCGTTAATGCCCTCCCGGAAACCGGAAATGTGTCTTCGATAGCAAGGTGTAGTAGCAATGGTGGCATCTTTTTCCATTGGTGGGCTTAGTCCTACGCCGATTCCTATAGGAATCACACCCTTTCATTTAAACTTCTTTGAAACTGACATTTAAGCTATATTAAATTTTCTTTGGCATGAAGTTGTGACAGACTACTAGACGGGATACCCTCTTCATCCTGGTGTCAGGATCAGCCTCATGTACTTGTAGTTTGAAGACATGAATTATTGTTATTTGTAGAAAGGTGGGAGTGGTTGGAGGATTCTCGATTTGGACTTAAATCTGGAAGCTTCTTACATCTACGTGGAAAACCAGGTCGTTAACACCGCGGTCTCGATAAGTTCCAAAGGAGTCCTCTTGGAACTGATTCTACACCAGAAAACATCGAACAGATCCTTTTAGCTGCAATTAACTTTTGTCTTCCCTGAACTGGAACGGATGGAACTGAAAGATTTCAGAAGCACAGTAAGAGTTTGAACGGACTTTTCGCGTGACAGATTTCCCAAGTGTCTCTTCTTGATTTGGACTGGTCATCGCGCTCTCCAGATTTTGGCTCCTGTTATTACCTAAGTTCAATGGTTGACAAGGATCGTTCCATGACCGGTGAAGCCTGCAACAGCCCTTCGAATAGTTCATGAAAAATATAAGTTTAAACAATGTTTGGCGTAAGTGGGCCCTTATTTGGCCGATACGTTGCTTCAATTGATTTTTGAAATCCATTTTATTTCTATATCATACTCGAATATTTACTTTACCCAACTTGGAACTTGCTATTGAATTAATGGCCACTTGATATGTTCAATACAAAATAAGCCTTATAATTGAAATAATTATATTTTCAAGTCACTCACTTCAAAAGTACTTAATTAAATTCTTGCAAATAAGGTTGAAAACGCTCTTATACTGTGGTTTTTGAAAATAAATATAATTTTTTTATTTGTATTAAAAAAAAAAAAAAAAGAAAACCCTTTAAGCCATGCATAATGGCTGCTTAAATTAAAAAATACTTGTGCAATCATTACCACGCACCTGTAGATACAAAAATTATAAAAAAAGCTTATTGAAGCCATCATCATGGCGGCGGGCGGTTTTATAACAAGACTCACGCTCAATAGACTCAATTTCCAGGTCAGCGGCTCATCTCATGGCAAAATGCACAAAATATTAACTTTCCGCCGTGCGCACCGAGGGAATCAAGAGTGCTATCCGACACGTTCCAAACCAACACCAACGCCAACATATCCATACATACATACGTATTGAGATAGATAGAAATATATTTATAGAGCCGAGCCGAGTATCGCAGCACTTGCATCAACCCTTTAACAATCGCCAGATATGCAAATTAATTTACCTGTTTCGGAAGGGTTGGAGGCGATGGAGTTGTTGTATAGTTGTAGCTTATATAGTGGCGTGGAGCGTGGTTCCTGAACTGGGCGAGCAAAATTATGTTCTATACCTGCCATAATGCTGGCCGGAAGGAAATTTCAGCTTGAATTTAAGGGTTAGCTAAATCAGCCAGTTCCGCTAGGAATGGCTTCGTTTAAATTTTAAACCCTCCCCGCCTCGTCTCAGCTACCCCGCCTATAAACTTTAAACCAGCAATCCCTTATTTACCCTTGTATATATCTGAATGTGTAAGTGGATAATATTTCATAGGTGCAAGCATCAGAGAGGAGAAGGTGTAGGTGTAGGTGAAGGTGTATAGTGTGGCGGCAGGAACATGCTGACTGTTGATGAACATCGAACCATTAATTATGCGCCTTGTTAGGTTCGTTTGCAGTAATGAAGGTACATATTGTGTAGCTCCAAAGGTATACGTTTTTTTGACACCCCTACTCGCTGTAGGCCACCCCCGACCGACCCAAGCCGAGCCGACCCAAACCGAGCCGTGAGATAAATTATTATTAATTGCGTTAAGGAAAATATCGCTCCTTTACATGACATTTAAAATATTTTTTTTTCTCACTTTCAAATTTACGTTGGTATTTGTAATTTTTTTTTTTCTTAAGCTCAGTTTGTTATTCTTAAAATGTCCCCAAGAAAATTACATAAACGTCAGTTGTATGGCATGGCCAGGAGCAAGATAGACGGGAAGCAAAGCAGAGTACTTAAGTTGTCAATCACAATGCTTGTTCGTTGTTTTGGGCGCTAGTGATGTTGGCTAGGCTTTAAAGAAAATCTTTGGAGGCATTTCTCTTTTTTTTTTTGGTTTTCTTATTTGTCTTTTGATGTGGTCCAGGGGTGGGAGGGGGTATGAGATATAGGCATCAGCAGAGGTACCTCAGGACCTTCAAGCACACAGCACCACAGGCCAGGCGGAGTACACAGGAGGTATTTGAATCTGTCAAAGGTTGTTATTCTACCCAAAAGGACATAAGCGTCAATCAAATTCAATGAATTTGTCTCGCAGTGAATCCTGCCTGACAATATTCACAATAAATGCTGGGAGTTGGGGATAAGAGTGCGCATTTTAAGTCAAAACAAAGTAAATGGGTCCTTGGCTCCTTGGTCGTTGTGATTTCTTCAGAAAAATAAAAATTGACAGAATACTCGTACCAAAAGTGATGGGGGAGTCGGAGTATGCTTGTGCTTGTGACAAGAAATCAATTTGTGACAATGCAAAATTTTAATTCTGGATTTTTTCTTTTTTTTTTTTTATAAATCATTTTGGAAGTTTTTTTTTTTTTTTGCTTTTTCTTCAAAAAGAAGCAATTCATTGAATTTCAATTAGAAGGTTGGGCATTTGATGATGATGATGATGAAGATGTAATAAGATGGCTGTTGTGTGTGACGTTTGTGCACAGGGATTTGTGTTATTTTTTGGGAAACGATTTGGACATCAATGAGAGTGACTTGTTGTTTTTTTTTTTTTTTGCCAAACTTTGTATAAAAAATGATGTTTTTCTTGATTTATTTTGTATTTCTAAAATTAAATGAAACACATTGTGTGTGTCTTATAAAGACGCTAAATCGATTTTGAGAAATTAAAAATATATATATTTTAATATCCGTAAACGATAAAATCAAAATGTCAAAATGTTACTGGCAGGTAGGCAGTTATGAGTTCTGAATGGGAAAATTTATGTTGGCCTTTGTAAGGTTTTGAAATTACTTGGAAGCAATTTAAGAAGACAAAGGGCAGCTGAAGAGAAATAATTTGATGGAACCGAATCAAAGAAGGAAGTTCCTCCTGGTTTATATTTTATGGTGAAATCAAAATGTATTTTTCTACATTAATGTCGAAAGGTAAATTTGGGTTTCAATCTTATCTTGTAACTCACTGTTTTAGTTTCCTCTGGCTCCTGTTAAACATCAGCAAATGAACTTTTTAATTTTATGGTGTATATGAGGCATTTGAAAAATCCTTGGATACGTTCCAAAATATTTCTTTAGACACATTTGTATCCAAGGATTTTTCAAATGCCTCATATACACCATAAAATTAAAAAGTTCATTTGCTGATGTTTAACAGGAGCCAGAGGAAACTAAAACAGTGAGTTACAAGATAAGATTGAAACCCAAATTTACCTTTCGACATTAATGTAGAAAAATGTAGTTCTAATAGCCAGATGCTTAAGTTTTATAAATCCTCCACAGGATACCTATACACCGTGAAAAGAATATAGGAAAGTAGATGAATGATTTATAGACAACTAGCTTTGCATCTGCACGAAAAACCACACATAACTGGGCAAATAGAAAAGGCCCTATACTCTGTTTAACAAAAATTGTCAGTACAGGGAAGATATGAAATTTGCCTCTTCTGTAGCCTGGTTGTGTTGTATTGCATACATCCTTCTCAAGATAAAGCTTGAATCAGATTTCCGAAACTTTGCATTATGAATTGCCGCAAATTGGAGAGCAGTGTGCATTATGGTTACCATCTGCTGATTTAAAAATATACAAACAAAGAATGTTTTTGAACAAAACAAAAATTATATATTTTAAATAATCTGTAGGCTAGTATCTTTATTTTTCAGTGGTATTTTGGTATTCATTTTATAACTCAGTGTCATGATTGTACATACATTTAGACATCGCTGTTTAGAAAAAAGGTCTCCCATAAGCACAGTAAGTATACTGACAATTTTGTTTGAACAGAGTATGGACTACTATACAAAGCAAATATAATGCAAATCCAGTAAGTGCGGTATTGCAGGTAAACGTGCTTTGGAAAACTGTGATATTTCAAGACATTTGCTTCAGAAAGCAACTGTAGTGACTATTCAAATCTGGATTGGTCTTTTTTAAAAATTGGCTGGTTTTTTACACATGCTATGAACATCCTAAACGGCTTGACGAATTTTCTTCAAACTTCAATTGCAGTTTTTAAGAAAAACGGTTATCGATTTTTGTTTGCGATTATAGGTACTAAGGCAAGTTAAAAGCATAACATTACGATGATAGAGAAGCCGAACAAAGTGGGTCCGACAATTCTGTCTGTCTGTCCGTATGTCCGTATAGTTACCTACAGCCTAAACGGCTGGACCGATTTGCTTCAAACTTGGTAAATAGTATTATTATGACGTCCTACAGAGGGATTTTCGGAATTAGCATTCTAGCTCTAAAACTAACGGTAACTGCCATACGATTTTTAGTGAAAAATTAATTTTTCTCAAAAACGACTCCTACGATTTTGATAAAACTTTCTGAATAGTTTGCTCTGTGCAAACGTTATGTTTTGGTTGGAATAGATTTTTCAGGAAAAGTATTATAACGGTACCTCCCATAGGACCGTTTTTCTTAAACCGGATTTTCTCGGAAGCCATTTGACGAATTTCGATAAAATTTTTTAATGTAAAAGCTATTTTATAAACGAAACAATATTATTTCTTTAATTTTTCAAAAAAAAAATTATTTTTTAATTAAAAAAAAAACTTAATTTTTTTTTAAATTTTTGGTTTTTTTGTATAAAAGAATTTTTTGTTTTCTGATAACAACTAAAAATTTTTTGGAATATGTTTTTGAAAAGTCTTGCAAAAAAAACTGTTTTTTGAAAAAAAAACTGGTCGAAGGATTTTGAAAAAAAATTTCCATAAAATTTAAAACAGTAAAAAAAAAATAAGATGGCTTACTTCATTTTCTCCAAAAAACGTTTTAACTAGTAATTTTTAAGTGATTATTAAGCTTTCATATGATTTCTTACCCCGCTGACATGCACACAATTTAATCAAAATCCGTAGAGCCGTTATCGACAAACGACACAACGTAGCTTCTCTATGACGAAACCCAAATTTTACAAAAGCCAACACTTCCGTCCCGCGTGCCGTGACGAAATAGCATAATTATCTATTAAAACGATACGACACATGGAAACCCTTAGCAAAAAATAAAATAAAATGCACGACTGGGTCGCACGAACTTGCTCGAATGTGGTTTAGGGGCTTGAGATTTTGATAAAAATAAAATTTTTAAAATTCTTAAATAAATACTAAAACTAATTTGAGCTGAAAAAAAGGACGCCATTTTATTTCTTGGATAAATTTGAATTTATGAGAATAAATTTATAAAAATCTGTGGAGCGGTTTTTGAGGAAAAAAGTTTTTTTTGAAAAACTTTTTAAACAAAATTAAAAAAAAAACACGCCAATTCATAAGTATTCAGCAAATACATTCATTTATAACTTTAAGAAAAAAAATTAAATAAGCAGTTTTCAAAATATTAATTTTTAAATTTTTTTTTTAAATGCTTTTAAAAATACAAACAAATATTTTTTAAAAATATTAGTATGCAGTACAAATTGAGCTACCTACGCCTATATAAGTGTGAAATTTCGAAAGAATCGGTTGAGTCGTTTTCGAGATAGTCGAAAGCAAACAAAAAAAAAACGGTCCTATGGAAAGTACCGTTCTTAGACTCATTTTAAAACTTTTTTTCAGCCATGTAATTGGGCATACCTAAAAAGCATCACTGATTTTAACGAAAATCGTTAGAGCCGTTTTTGAGAAAAATAAGCTTTAACGTAACGGTCATATGGCTGGTACCGTTATTTTTTGAGCTAAAAAAATTTCAATTTCCCCTCTACCTAAAAAACTCTATATACCAAGTTTAAAGCAATTCGGGCCACCCGTTTGGGCTGTAGGTGTCATACATACAGACAGACAGACAGACACATACAGACGGACAGAATTTTTAGACCATCTTTTTTCGTCGTCGCTATAATCGTAATGTCATGTTCGATTGTTACCTCAAAACTTTTTTTCTCGACGGATGCATAACTTGCCTTATAGTACCTATAATCGCAAGTAAAAATGAGAATACCGGTTAATCAGCATTCGCGCCAGCACAGCCATTGAAGCTTTTAGTATCAACAAAAATGATATCATCCATGGCAAACCTACATACAAACATACATAGGTACATAATGCATCTGAACTATCGAAAGAATCTGAAAGATAAATACAATAATTTCATCATTACTATATTAAATAATATTTCAAAACATTGATCATTGACACGTTGTTTATCTTATCAACATTAAAAAAGCTTTAAAGCTCTAGACTAGAATGAAGTATAAAATTAGATGACCAAAAATATAGCTAGATAGTGTTAAGTGCAAACTTTTTAGTAGACTTTTTATATTTGATGGAAGAGGAGGTCGAGGTCGGTTGTAGTAAAAGTTAGAGTAAAATAATGGCGTTTATTGCAACTGTTGTGTGTCTTTTGATAACTATCGCATTTTTAGCATTTTACTATGTCAAGCGTAAGCATTCCTATTGGAAACGACTTGGAATACCACATGACAAGCCGAGTTTTCCTTTTGGGAACTTCGCAGATTCAATGAAAACTCGTCATTTCCGGGACATAATGTTTGATTACTATAACAAATACAAGGGATCAGGACCGTTTGTTGGCATGTATTTCCTCGCCACACCAGTTATTCTGATCTTGGATTTAGATCTCGTCAAAGATATTCTCATAAAAGATTTCCATAATTTCACCGATCGCGGAATGTATTCCAATGAGCGGGATGATCCACTATCGGGTCATTTATTCTCGCTCGAGGGCGAGAAGTGGAAGACACTGCGTAATAAAATTTCTCCGACCTTCAGCTCGGGCAAGATGAAGTTTATGTTTCCAACGATTGTGTCAGTCGGTGATGAACTTGTTAAAGTGCTTTCGGAATTGATTGATAAAGATTCAGTGGTTGAGATGATCGATGTTTTGAGTCGGTTCACAACTGATGTTATTGGAACTTGTGCATTCGGCATCGATTGTAACAGTCTCAAGGACCCAAATGTGGAATTTCGGGTTGTGGGTGGGCAATCATTATCGAAAAAAAGGCACAGCCAATTGATTGAAGGATTGATGATGGGATTCCCAGATTTGGCGAGAAAGTTGAGAATGCGCTTGATACACGAAGACATCCATCAGTTCTTTATGCGTGTGGTCAGGGAAACTGTTGAGTATCGTGAAAAGAATTCAGTGAAACGCAATGATTTCATGGGCTTGATGATTGAGATGA
Organism: Platycheirus albimanus; assembly: GCA_916050605.2. Taxonomy (NCBI): domain Eukaryota; kingdom Metazoa; phylum Arthropoda; class Insecta; order Diptera; family Syrphidae; genus Platycheirus; species Platycheirus albimanus. Next base: position 12,366,664 of record OU696698.1, on the reverse strand, counting down.
AGAATTCTGGAACCGATGGACTGACGGTCGAACAGATTGCAGCTCAGTCATTTATTTTCTTTGCGGCTGGTTTTGAAATATCATCGCTGACCTTCGGATTTGCATTGTTTGAATTGGCTATCAATCAGGATGTCCAGGACAAGCTACGAGATGAAATTAATTTACAATTTGAGAAGCACAATGGACAATTCACATATGAAGGGATGACAGAAATGTCTTACATGGACAAGGTTATTAAAGGTTGGTGTTTTTTTTTTTTGAGATTTGGCATCCTTCAAGCTATAACGATCCTTATTTTTTTCACAGAGACCCATCGAAAATATTCAATCAATGTGACGCTCATGAGAAAGTGCCGAAATGATTACAAAACCAGCAATCCCAACTATGTTATGCCCAAAGGATCGATGGTATTGATTCAACCTTATGCATTTCAAAACGATCCCGATATCTATCCAAATCCTGAACGATTCGATCCAGAACGTTTTAGAGCAGAAGAGATTCAGAAACGACATCCCATGGCATGGTTGCCCTTTGGCGATGGACCTCGAAATTGTATTGGATTGAGATTTGGAAATATGCAAGTTAGCATTGGACTGGCTGTATTGCTGAGAAACTTTAGGTTTCATTATTGTGAAAAGACTCCGAACCCAATTGAGATTGATGTGAAAAAGCCACTGGTTTCCTCGAAGGGAGGTATTTATTTGAGAGTTGAAAAAATTAAGCCCTAAATAAAATTATTGAACATTTAAAAAAAAGCCTTGTTTTTACTTGTTCTATGTAGGTAGGGTAAGTATTAGATTCGTGCAGAAAAAAAATCGAAACATAACATTACGATGATAGAAAAGCCCACAAAATTCGTTTTCGTTAACCGTCCGTCGGTCTGTCTGTACGTCTGTGCGGATGTGCGTCTGTGCGCTTTTTCACGTCCAGATACAGCCTAAACGGCTTGACGGGGTTTTTTCTAATGACCACAAATTGGCAACGGTTGTATCCATTCCAGCGGCGTTACATTTTTTTCAGGCGCGATTTATTTTTGCATTCAAAAATAGGAATCGCCGCCATAGTAAAAATAACTATAGAAATGGAAATAAAAAGACCGACCATTTTGTTTGGGAAAACCGACTTCGGAAAAACCCAATTTATTACTAGCTTGTTCGCTCGCTCAGAGATGATTAAAATATAAAATACATATATTATACCGCTCATAGGCTGGCATGGGAGAAAAGTGTTAATACATAAGTGGCTCTAAATAATCGTTGATTGCTGTGTTGGTGTAATTTTGTTGGCTGCTCAGTGCTGTCTTCTACGGATTGTAGGATCTTTCACTCCGTATGGTCCCCATTCGGAACAAAATTTGTTTCAGTTACACGTTTTTAAATGGCGGCTCCCATACAACAAGTCACTAGGTTTTGGTCAAATTTTTTTCGTTTTAGATTTTTATTAAACATTGTATGAAATATACAGGGTTTTCCAATAAGAGGTGTTATTTTGATATTCCCAGAAAAATGGCATTTTTTGAGATAAATGATCGGATCTCGGATCTCGGATGTTTTTTATTTTAATTTTATTTATAATGTAAAGAAGAAAGTATGCCATTGTTAATGGAAAACAATATCAGCCAAATGGCTGCCACGGCTACGCTTACACAACAATATCCTTTTCATCAAATTTTCTATCACCGAATCGCAAAGTGGCTGCTGTATGCCCTCAATAGCTTCACGAAATCCATCTTTGAGGTCTTGAATCGACACTTGGCTGTTGGCGTAGACCTTATCTTTCACTCAGCTCCAAAGGAAGAAATTGCAATTAAATCACAAGATCGCGGTGGATAATTGTGATCACCTCTTCGAGAAATAACACGGTCCGGAAATTTTTCTCGTAAAAGATCGATGGTTTCATTGCTTGTGTGGCACGTAGCGCCATCTTGATGAAAGTGAAAGTTGTATTCTAGATCAATACCATAAACTTCGGCCTTACAAAATTATTAATGATCCCTCAATAGCCCAATTCATTCACCGTAGCTGTTGCTCCAGCCTCATTTTCGAAAAAGTAAGGACCAAATGACCACGCCGGACCATAAACTGCATCAAACAGTTACTCGTTGAGGATGGAGAGGCTTTTTAACAATAAATCTTATGTTTTCCGAGCCACAGATGCGTCAATTTTACTTGTTGACGTAGCCCGAGCGACGTGGAAATGGGCCTCATCAGTCAAGATGATTTTTCGATGAAGTTCCGGATCATTGTCATGCATTTAAAGGACCCAATCAGCAAAGGCAAAACATTGTTGATGATGCTTGTTGAAGTGTGTATCGTTCCATTTTTATTAATGGCAAAGTTTTTACTTGTCAAATGTCAAATAATACAGCTTCAAAAGTGATAACTACCGAAAAAGCGGGCTATTCAAAATAACACCTCTTATTGGAAAACCCTTTACGAGGAATTCCTTGGTCGCTCCGATTATAAAATCTTTTGGATGATTGGCCAAAGGACGAGCGGAAGTCATATGGAACAAACGTTATGAGACAGGCTCACTCCAATTGTTGTATTCCAAAAGAAATAGAGAACGAGAACAAATATTTAATTCTTGAAACTATTGCAGCTACAGCTACACAATATAGTTTGCAAGTCTCTACCATTTTTGCAGTTTCACAATGCACACACAGGTATAGGTTTGGAAGTTTGACCTAGACCTCGCCTCAACTAGATGCAAATATTGTAATTGTTTTATAGTAATTTTTCAACATGAGATTTTGTTAAAATCGGTTCAACAGTTCACTATCAAAACAATATAGTAGCTCTTTAAGAAGCTTTTATGAAAAAACATTAACAAGTCCACCGTACTCGGGTTTTATAAAAATCGAAAATTATGTTTTTGAAAAAGAAAAACAGATTTCGTGTTTCAGCACATCAAATAGTTTTGGATTCTTGTAAGGCAAGTGCGTCCTAAGTGGAACTGCACTGCACGCATTCTTTGTATGAAATCGCACTACGCTGCAGCGGAACTGCACTTCAGCTACAGTAAACAGCGTAGTTCGTAGTCTATCTAAATAGTGTAGTGCAGTTGCCCCTAGTGCAGTCTGACCTTTAAGCAACCAAGAACCAAATATCAAAAAATTCCAACTCTAAGTTTTTAATTTGATTTTGAATCCTCTTAAGTACCTACCTACCTATTGAAAATCCAATATGGCGCTGGCATGGCTTGGGGCTACATCTTTAATGTTCTTTAAACAAACTGTATTTTACTTTTCTTGGCAACCTTGGATAGGAGAGGGTCCTTCCACATACTCGTATTATTCTCATTAAGACCACACAGCATTAAGTTAGTGTGTATAGCACGTTTCAATTGAATTTTATAGTCACAATGTCCTTCGATAATTGCTAGCGCGTTTGAGTTCGACGATTGGTTTTCACTTTATTTCGCATTCTTCTATCGTCATTCCGGCATTCGGAATTTTTTATTTTTTTGAGTTGGTGTGTTTTTTTTGCTTAACACGTTTGGGGTGGTTTGGTTTGTCCAGTCCTCGAGTATATCCTGGCCGAAGGAGGATGGTTGCCTTCATCGAAAGGACATTCCGTTAATTCGGAACATCGATTGGCGTAATTGGTTTTTGTAAAGAACGCTGCGTGTTTTCTTTTGATTGCGATAACTAGCAACAGCAGCACCAGCAGCAGCAGCAGGACATTTATACTCGTTCATGACGTTAGGGTGGACATTTTGGGGTGTGTTATAGGGTGGTTGCTGTGCGGTTGTTTGTCAGTGCAATACATACAAATCGTGTATAGTGAGTCGCCTGGCTGCGGGCTAGTTTCCTTTAACTCTGTGTTTGCATTTGGTTTGTATTATTTATTATTGCAGAGGATAAGTGATTTCAAACCTCCCACAACCCACCACAACCCCTTACTCCTTTTTTTTTAACGTGTGTCCCTGTACTGATGATGATGATGATGCATCGGACGGAACAAGGAGCAAGCGGGTCAGTGCAATTTAAATGTCTATCACGTTGGATAGATAGTTTCCAGTTTCTGAAAGGTGCTCCAGTTTTGTTGATGGTGAATGGTGATGGGTCATAAAATAACGTTGGCATTCATTAGCTTTTCAGTTTGAAAGCGGTTAAGTGCAGTTGTTTCCTTTTATTTATATATATGTTTGTATATGTATTTTCGAAGGACATTATATCATTTTGATGCCATTCAAAGGGGTTAGTTTGTTGTTATCCTTGTGTTTGATTCAAACATGACGAAGAGCGATTATAAAAGTTTACTCTGATATATTTAATTACTCTGGCATCTGAAGTTTGTTTTTGTATATAATGAAGCTATAAAAAAGATGTATCTTTCGGATTAAATATTAAATATTTGGGGCATAGCTACCTACTATGTACTATAAAGTGTATTTTTGCTTGATGATTAAAACGTTGCCATGAAAGGAAAACGATTTTTTTGTAGATCTTATGGTGGGTTTGAAGATGAGGACTTTGGATGTGTAAAACACTTTTTTTAGGAGATTTCGGTTTCATCTTAACTTCGAAAAAACAAGAACTACATTTCTCGTTAACATCATTTTCCCGAAAACGTGTATAACGATTTTTATCAAACTTTATATTTATGTACTTAGCTTGCTGAAACAGTTCGAATACCTACAAAGAACAACTTCTGAAATTTTATAAGATGCTGGACTAGGTTTGAATATGACAAAATAGCGGATACCACAAAATTTGATATCGGGTCTTACCAAAATAGCAATGAACCCAAAATAAACTAAAGACAAAAAATAGTTGTTTTTATATAATCAACCGAAAATGGCGGATATCCATTTATGAAATACATCACAAAGCAAGTAAATACATAGAACTGACTCATGCACTTTATGTATGAGTTGATTTCCAAGCAATGGAGTTTATGTTTTGCTTTCGAAATAATACTAACAGCGCAAGATTTGTTTTCATTTCTAGGGAATCTGAACTGAACCTTGATTCCGAATCCCATTCTTTTTTTTTTTTTGTATCCCATCACCACCATCCTGGTCTTAGATTGGTTCCATGTGGTGATTCCGTGTGTGACTGTGTATCTCTTATCACGTTCTATTGAATAGTTCAAAGTGTTTTTTTCAGATTTGATAGATGTGATTTCTACAACAGCAACAAAATATCATAGCACATTAATAACGGGTCTCATAAAACAATATTAATAGTTTTTCACTCTTTGAATCGCCACACATTGAAGAACTCGAAAAACAAAAGTATTATTCAAAGCATAAATTTCCCCAAAAAATTCATTTAAATTTCACAGGGCTGCATTGCATTGTTTTAAGGGTGAATTTATGGGAAGAGAATTCCTTTCCTTGTTGTTTTTTCATAAGAGAAAAAACTTGTATCTGAAAGATGGTTTTGTTTTCAGAATGTTTTTAATTGCTACACATAAACAAAAATGAAGTGTCTGTGATTTCAAAATATCAGCTTTTTACTTAATGCATATAAAAGAATTATTATTTTCAATACATTAATGAATTTTGGCGGAACGAAGTTCGCCGGGTCAGCTAGTAATGAAATAAATTTCTGTCGTAATATGCTTATTCATTCGGCATTATTCAATATTTAGCGAACAAGATTATTTTAAGTAATGCCATACCTATACAACATACATATGCCACGCCGAAGGTTCTGGGTTCGATCCCTGACTCCACCTAAGTTTTTTCCTGGGTAATGCCTTTTGCGAGGAAATGACAAATCCTCCAAAAGTAATTAATGTCATGGAAAGTGCTTCTCTGTTAGCCGTTTGGATTCGGTTGTAAATTGTAGGTCCCTTCAGTTCCTGCAGAACATAAACACACACACAAGAATGATTGAGAGTTTAAGTCACAGGCCCCGTCCCCGCTTGGAGCTGTTGTGCCAACAATTTATTATTATTATACCTATACAAAGCATAGCTCCTGGGATCTTGAAACTGAAGCTGTTTCCAGTCCATTTTTGGGTGACTTCCATCGGTTAGAGCATTTTTGTTGTTTCTGCAGAAATACCCGAACAGGAGTTTCTTCAACTAAAATGAGCGTCTATGCCTTCTTACTGTGATGCTTTTTTGTGTCGAGGCTGAGGTTAGCTCGTCGATGTCCAGGGTATATCCAAAAGAAAGCGAAAACTCAAAACTGCGAACTCCAAATTATTTATTTTTTTCCTAATGAATCTTAACAAATTATTTCTTATAATATCTCGATTTGATCTTTAACTGTCGGGTTCCTAAGAAACCGTCCACGACATAAACGGGTGGCCTATTGCAGGTCTAGCAAACCTCTTCGATGAATAGCGAAGTGAAAAGCCAACGTAAACGGTAAGCAGAACTCTTTACGGTATAACTACCAAAAACTAAATGAAGCTTCTGTCATGTATTCCCATACAGCGTGCCTTCGGATGAGAAACGAATTCCTTGGTGCATCTAATTAGCACTGAAACAACTGGTGGAGATTTTGAATCTGATTTGTAGTGCATTTTTACTCCTCCTTATGCAATATTCCTGCAAAGACAAAGTGTGAATTATAAAGATAAAATACAACTTAACCCAGGAATATTTTATTCTTGTGCTTCTTGTTGCTTAGCTGGGTTTTGTCTATTGCAAGTGGTTGGAGGTCCATTTCGCTGGCCAAGGGGGCCAGGTGTGGTGGGTGTAGTTGTCGGTGGTTGTTTTTGTTGTGTACGGCGGAATGTGGAATATAAAAAATGTTTCAAATGTTTAAAGAAGCTATAAAAAAATGAATAAATGAACAGAAAATACATTTTAATTACGAAAATTGTGAAAATTTAATACATAACCTATTTTTTTGCTCGATTATTCAATGGTTCCCTCAAAGTGTTAACCCAAAAATTAAAAAGAGATAGCTTCGCGGACTGTCCTATCAGCGAATGAATGAGCTCCTGGGTAATTTATATCTTGAACTGGTGTAGGACCGAGTTCCGACACAAATTTCGCCAAGTTGTGAAATACTGCGAGAAATTGACTGTCTTGTGTTCTGCTGAACACATTCGCATACCACGGTTATCAGCCGATCCTTTGCCGAACTGATGTTGTCTGATTGTTCACCGAACAAGTGATCTGGAATTCGGCCATTCAAAGTTAAAGAATCGACAAAGCTCCACCACGTTTATACAGTAAAATGGACACAACTCGCACAACGTTTGCACTAACGAAAATTAAACAAAAAACAAAAGATTTGACAGGTGTCACAAAAACAACTTGGCCTCTTTTCGAATATGATACTTTTTCCTGCTCAAAATTACACGTTAACGTTTTCGTAAATGTTCAAAACATATTGTTCTAACCCAAAAAAAACAATGGCAATGTCTGACTTACCCAAGTCTAGCCACATATACATATTCACAATAAAAAACAGTTTCAATTAACGTCGACAAGAACTCAACGCATCCTCGACTGAAAAGAATATTTGTAAGGATTTCATTTCATCCCTGCCACGAAATTTTCCAATCCAATTTTGAGCAAATTTTTCACAGCATCAGTTTTTTTTGTGTGTGGTGCTTGTATACTTTCAAATCGAGAATATTCGCACACATCCTTCTCGTCCTATTACAATTTTCTATAATACCTTTTGTTCTTTCAAGAGGGTTCTGTTAATTGTGTTTTTTAATTTGAATTCCTTTTTCAAACAGTCAGAGTGTAGAGTGGTAGGTAATAATATTCAAGGATAAGCTGAACTCTTCTAGGGCAATATAGCTTTTCTCATACACACCGAAAAAAAATCCTTTAAAGGATATTTCAATCTTTGTTACAATTTTCTACCTCTTGCACGTTCTCAAGTGCGCGTGTAATTTTCCAAGAGTCTACACTTAAGGACCCCCTTTTACTCTATATATGGCATTACTTTGCGTCTAAAACGTTCCATGGGGAATAATGTAATAAGATTTCAGTCAAATAGAATTATTTTTGGTCTCAAAGGCAAGCGCATACAGATATATGTATATATTTGGTCCCTTTTCTGAGGGTGGACTCTATCAAAATGACGAACGTGTCGTCATATTGAATTTGATCGACTAAATTGCATTTCGGACTATCTATGAGCTCTTCAAAGCCAAGCCACGCATCCTCTTGAATGTGTAAGGAGTATGTTGGAATCCTTCAAAAAGAGGGGTTGGCCATGTTATTTTGGCAAAAGGACTTAAGTGGATAGTCTTCCACTTCCTGCATAAGTGATTACAAAAAAAAAGGAAATAGTTAGAGTGATATTACAGTTTATCGATGACATCACTCTCGTGAAATTATTCGTATATTTGATGGAGGGAATTTTTTTCTGCTTTGTCAGGCAGGTTACGCATTTCCTTGGAAATTTATTTGCTGACAAATTGTTTCTTTAAATTCGTTACACGTTGCGTTGAAGTTGACTGGATAAGGGAGGAATTTGAAATGAAAACGAAATTTTCAGGAGAATTAAGGGCGTTTTGTGGAGAGGCTGAATGGTTTTTATGAAAGTTTATGCGCTTTTTTTTTTTCTTGTTCTTTTTCAATTAAATAAAGCTAAGTGGGTTTGGAGAGGAAACAATTTTTGGGGAATTAAGGCTGATTCATTTGGGATATTGTTATGCAGAACAACACGGTTCTATAGGTGTACTTCAAAAGCGTCACTAAGATACAAAATTAAGAAGTTGCGTCACAGACGAGATCCGTTTTTTTGAAATGTTTTTCTTTGCAAGCCCTTGTATCTTGAACAAACGTACACACTTTAAAGACTGTCAGGTCTCGTTAGTCCTGCCACCTTGCAAAGCACGTTTACTCTAGTTTGGTTATAATTTTGGGAATTGAGAACCGTATTCAGTTCTATATAAACGATTCCGGTGCAGGCATCCATTTTAACTGGCCGCATCTTAAGACTCTTACACGAAGTTTTCTGAAATAAGTTTCGATCAATACAGTGTATTTTGCACGGTAAGGCCTGTTGAAGAAACTTTCATGGTAGTTCATGATCAACGTTTCTGATGTTCTATATGTCATCAGACGTCATAAAATGAAGTATCAGTCGTCTCCCTGGGATGAGAACTAAGTTGAGTGATGGATTTCTTACTGGGCAACGGTTGCAGGGCTATCGTTTTCTCTGAACAACACGCCTTTCTCAAATGCAGGTCTTCAAAGATTATTAAGCCCTCTGCGGTCTAGCAATTGAAAACAATTCGATAATACCTCTACACACATGACTCAAGTAAGACTCGGATAAGTTCTTTTCAAACCGTTCATCCTTGGCTTGTATTGTTCTGTCTTGTTCTTGAAATGGATTTCTGGATTTTGCCCCGTCCACACTATTTTAAGCTACGTCTCTGGGTTCAGTCAAGGTATCCACTCAGGTCCTCTTCTTTTTATTCCAACTTTTAGGGGTATTCCAATCGTCATCAAACATTCCCTCATCTCACTTTTGGCTGCCGATGTAAGGTCTTACAAGACTACTTCTTCAGCATAAAACTTTTTAACTAGCCTCTCAACTAGTTCTCGTCAGTTTCTCAGTCTGGTGCCTCAAACAATGTATTAAATCTTCACTCGGCCAGTATCTTTTCCATAATCAGTTCTATGAACTGTGGAATCTACTAGTGATCTAAGTGCATGTTGTGTGACCGGGAGCTCAACTTCTTGACACATATCGGTAAAATTTTTCAGCACTTGGTGGTCCGGAGAATTCTCCGACATCAACTTTAACTAATCCCTCTACACCTTTACATAACCCTTTGTACGGTCTGCTACTTGAATAGATCTTCTAAGTGTGGTCCTTATATAGTATTGGCAGCATTTAATGTCATTTTGTCAGATTTCTTCGTCGTCTGTTTCGGAACGATATTTCGACCACTTATTAAATAAAACTGCATTCATATAATTAACTTGAATATGATCCAGAATGAAGAGAAAAAACCGATATTCTGCTCAAAGCTCCAACTAGATGTTTTCAGCACTAGTCTGTGGCTGCGTAACTTAAGGAATCCTTGTAGGGCTCCAACTAACCCTAACCCACTTAGTGCACGTGTAGCTGGAAGGAATTAATAATTCCTTCAAACTGTTTCGACTCTTAACCTAAGAACTAGACTCCTTTTTTTCAATCGCCCACTTAAATCCATCCCATCTTGTATGAAAAATAACATATGAATACTAGTCAAATAAGTGGGGGTATGCCCCCACCCAAAATTGAATCCAAAATCCTGCTTGATGCAAAAACGTCGATGTAACAAAATATCGGATTTAATGGTCACTTCGATCGTTAAATCCTTCGACTCAGTTTTAGTTATGTTCAAGCTGACCTGCGAACTTTGTTCCGCCAAAATTCAATTGAAAATAATAATCTTTTCATATGCATTTAGTAAATAGCTGATTTTATACAAACAGACACTTCATTTTTATTTATGTTTATAGATACTGTGTGATTTTAAGTCAATTTGGCTTATCAGCTATCTGACTGTGAAAGTCCTGTCAAAAACGGTGCATAAATAATGTTTTTTTTTGAAAAATGCAACCGAAGCGCCACCTGAATGATTAATCAAAATAATCTAAGTTACCTTGTGGTGACTTTAACTATCACAGCTAGATGGCGAATCTATCGCATTAAATTTAAAATTTTTCTACTATCGAATGTTCTCGATACGACAGATGTTCTTTGTAAGAGACGCTATATTTTAGTTCCTAAATATAATCCTTGAAATAAAGTCTATAGACAGTTTTGTAGTTACAACCAAGAGTTTTATTTGACGAATTTACTTTAATAGATACAAGCCATTAGTGGGATCAAAAGACTTGTGACAACCACAACCTACTCCTTACAACGCCAGCTATCCGCCAGTGAAAATCCCGTCAAAATCGGCTCATAAATAAGAGATTTTGAAAATTGCGATAGCAGCGACACCTACATGGGAAATTAAAATAGCCTAAGTTACTCCTTACTCCTTCGAGTACAGCATTGGTCGAACAGAATTATTACAGCATAATTACTGTAGTATAATTTTAGGCGCATAGTGACCAAAGACAAAACCATTCATGTAGCAACAAATGGCCACTGTATTCTTAAAGCTCCTATCCTAATGCATAATTCTTTTTCCTTTAAACTCTGTTCTGTTAGTTTTCAGAATTTATCGCTAAACTAGTCCACACCCATTTAGCAATGTTCGATTTGGTTCTTCTCCTAATTTCTTGAATAGACTTCCAGTCATATGTGTCTCAATTCTGTAAAGATCATTGCTCCGAATGTTCAAGCTATCGAAATTTTAACCCACAAGAAATCCGCGTCTTAGTCTGATCCAAGCATTTCTGCACGTTGCAGAACCGGTATTATTGGCGAAGAAGTGGTGTAGAATCTTTCAATCCTTGTTTTCCTAAATTTCAGTGAGATCTTCAAAGACTATTTCTTCTCTCTTAAAATAATGTTACAAAATCTCTTGACAAACTTCTGCAAACCTAGCCAAAACATTCCTAACTACCCCATACCCCCCAAGACCTTCACAAAAAAGAATAAAAAAAAAGAACTCAACAAATCGTGACCGACTGAATGAATTCTTGACTCTATTATGTCGTTCTCAATTTAATCCGCTTGAATATAAAACATAAGTCCATGTTGTGTCTCTTAACAATAAAAAAAAAACAAAAATAAAAATGAAAAACATTTTAAAAAAGTGCAATTAAGAGAATTTAAAGAGGACACAATACTAAATCACTCAACTTGCACTCTAAAAATAAAAAGACTATATACAAAAGTGCTCAATGGGACAACCTTTAGTCTAGCATTAAAGTACAACAACAACAACAACACTACTAAGAGGGGAGGCAATAGTATTTATACAAATACCAGAAGTAAGTAGGTACATCACTCCCAAGCCAAAATCCCCATTCCAAGACTAACATTCCAACCAATTGTGTATTCCACCCTTCCATACCGTTCCCCCTTACCCGTCACCCCTTCTGACAAACCTTTTAAGTTGCGGTTTCAAATCGAGAACAATGTTCGTTGCAAGCCTACTTGCAGAAGCCATGGTGCATTTCATTGGTATCACTTGACCTAATTGCCATATTGCCTAGGATTTCACTATTTCCAACCACCTCCATCACAGCTCCTCTCCTACCCCTATCGCATCTAACAACTACAACTGCTTGTCTGACTATAAACGGTAGGTGGCCCGTTGGGGCTGGTCTATATGGCAATATGGGATATGAGACTGCTGATGGTGTTAGTAGCATAGACTCTAGCGATGGAATTCATTTTGTGTCTTCAAGCATGATAAAGGAATTATTTGTCTGCTTTTCTTGTTATTTTCTTCGTTTTAGTCTTCGTCGTCCATTTTGATTGTTGGTGTCATTCAATTTCTTTTATTTTTATTGCTGAATGCTTGATTGTCTATGTTTGCACTTAAGGTAGATCACAAAAGAGGAAAGTTATAAATGGTTGAAGATATAGGGTAAAATGTAGATGAAGAGGGGGTGGAAAAAGTGCTTGGAAAACGCTGGTAGATTGTAGAAAGACCTTAAACATTTTTGAAAGCGGCACGTTAGAGCTATTTGAAGACTTACAATTAATGTTGTGGCAAGCGAGAGCCTGTAACGAAGTTACACGTTTCCTTCACCATCACCGACCTCCACCGAGCGCCACCGACCGTAGTCCCAATCACCATGATGAGTGCATCAGCCAGTGACCATCATCACCGACCGCCACCGACCGTAGTCCCAATCATAACGACGATTTTGTGCATATCAGAAACCAGCCAGTGACGCAACTCAACCATTGTCCTCTATGGGAGCAAAACCGACCACCCCTCCGCCCCGTACCGCTGATTTGGATTACCAATATTCAACTCGGAACACATATATGAAAGTAACCAGCAGAAACATCTAACAAACAGAAGGAATTATTTTAGGACAAGTATTTTTAGTCTTTAATGTTATAATTCACACATCCTTAGTACTGAAATATTTCATAAGTATAAGCAGAATTTGTATGGAAAATCAGACTCGAACTCCTAGCCATTGGTATACGATTCTATTTAATAAAATACCGGGAATAAGAGATCTTGAAGATACGCTGCGGGGAATACCAAGAGAAACTTTACTATTTTTGAAGTAAAGGCATTAGGCCATCCGTTTCTTGTCGTGGGGTTGCCGCAGTTGTAAGCTTAACTACGGACCAAATTTAGTAGAGATCGATTATTGTTATGGAGCGCTTCCTCTCAGGAATCTCTGCAGACCTAAATCGTTTATTGTCGTGGAGCGTTACCTATCAGGAAGCTCTACACACCAAATTCGTTTCTTGTCGTGGAGAAAACTCCACAGACCAAATTAGTAGGAATCGCTTACTGTCGTGGAGGAAACTCTACACCAAATTGATAATCCGCTTCTTGTCGTGGGGTTGCTGCATTGGTAAGCTTCACCACAGACCAAATTTTGTAGCATTCGTTTCTGTCGTGGAGCGCTTTTTTTCAAGAATCTCTACAGACCTAAAACCGATTATTGTCGTAGAGGCAACTCTACAGACCAAATATAGTTGGAATTGAAATCGTTTCTTGTCGTAGGGTAAACCCTACAGGCCAAACTATTTAAGCTATTATTGCTTAATACTATATTATACAGCGAATTATTATCTTAGTTTTATTGTTAAGTCTGTATATGAAGTAACCTGTTAAGAATATTCTGGCAAATAAAAAAAACATTGTTATTTCGGAGTGCAACACTCTTCAACCCTGAGTTTTCGCTTTCTTTGGAAACAACCCTGGGCTTCGACGAGCCTACCTCAGCCTAAGTATAAAAAAACATCACAAGCCTTGGGTCATTTTGATTCCCTTTCCCACGAAGTCAATGCAGGCCTTTTTTGGAACTGTTTCGAATTAAATGTCTTTCAGCTATAGCTGAAGGCTCTAGGCTCTAGGTATAGCAAAAGGGTTTGTAATTAAGATATCGATATCGTTTACAAAGGGTGTTTTTGTTTTAGACGTGTGGTTTTCAATCTGGCAATACTTTTTACGGAGTTGGTCTTTTTGACAGCTGTCACTTGATTTGCCAATTCATAATGAATAGACTTATACTCCTGAACAACGTTTGCAAATCGTGCAAATTTATTACCAACTTAATGGTTCTGTTCGAGTTACGCATCGTTCGCTGCCTCCAATATACGATCGACATAATTGCCCAGCAGAGCAGAGGTACGTTAATAAGCGAAATTGTCGTATTTGGAGAGATCATAATCCACAAGCCATTGTTGAGACGCCGCCGGTGCCGTTATATCCACACAAATGCACTATATGGTGTGCTCCATCAATCATTGGTCCATATTTCTTCAAAAATGAAGCAACTTGCCGGCAATGGCAAACCCTTATCTTTATAATAAAGCTGAATTCTTGGCCATAACATTAAATGATATATGCGTTTTATTTTTGCTTTGAAAGCCACACGTCTAAAAAAAATACATCTTTTTTTGCAATGTTTAAATAGCTCACGTTTACATATTACATACAAATTAATGTATAGGATTTAAGAGTATGCTTTCAAAAACAACCTTCATTTTTTTAACAGCAATATTTTGTATGAAAATAATAGACCATTAAAAAAAAAAAAAAAAATAACCGCATTGGTAAGAATAGTTTTATTGTTTAGTTAGAAACAGCTCGAAGGATCAATTTAGACCTAAAGCTTAAAAATTAAAACACACACCATCTTATTTAATCTTTTTATGGGAGAAGAAATTCTCCATAACTCGACAAATTTTCTTCAATAAATTGCGTTGATTCTGGAATAGATGTGTAAATTCCTGGATTATTTGCACCTTCACATCCATATCCCCTTGAGAAAATGCCAACTATTAGGTTAGTGTCTTTCGCAACCAACGCACCACCGAAGTATCCTTCACAAAATTCCTTGCCCGTAGCAGTAGCACACATCACATTCTCATTTATATTTTCACGTGGATAATCCTTTGCACAATCATCCTGTTTTATAGTTTGCACAGTCACAGCATGCAAGTGCATTCCAACATGGTGTTTACGCTGATGACTTGTATTCCATCCAGCAATTGTTACAAATGAATTTTCAGGCAAACGTTCCTTGGCCAATTGGGCAGTTTTAATTAATCGGTTATTGAATTGAGGGAATACCTTAACTAATGCCAAATCATTGGCCATAGTTGTTGAATTGTATCCCGGGTGAATGATAATTTTTAAAACATTGGATAAATGATGTGGGCTGATAAGGGATGACCCATATGTGACATCGTAATCACTGCGTTGGCGACCTTCGACGCAATTGGCAGCGGTGATGATGGTGGTTCTACTCAAGATCACACCACCGCAAATATGTAAACCGTTAGCTCTAACAGATACTTGATAAGGAAACTGTTTTATATTAACTTCCGATCCATTATCACAAGAAGCCACTGCCAGGATGACAAAGACGAACAAAAACGAAAAACACTGCATACCGAATGATGGAATAGAATCGACTAGACTTAATTCTTGCCTTCGCAGTATCTTTTATAGCTACTTCTTATTTTTGTTAAAACTCTTCTCAAATCTATGATTTCATCATAAAGGTCATAGATAACGGAACGTAGCGATAGTTTTTTGTTTCCGAATTTGCCACACAATTTATGAGATTAAGCTGATAAAGCAGGGTCAAATTTAGTAAATAATTGTAAACTTGAAGTTTTATTCAGAGAACTCAAAACAATAAGTGAAGAGATGGATTTTAATGAAATAGGGTGCTGCGTGATGTTGGTGTTGGCAGCACAGAAAAAGAAGACAGAATAGATTCCAACGGACGTGATGGTTCTTTGTTTTTGGCTACAAGCTGAATTGGTTTTTGACGTGATAACGTCTAATAAATCGGTTTGGAATATATGGGCAGCACGCACAGAAAAATGTCACAGTCACAGTCTCAGTCACAGTCACGGTCACGTTACCTAGCTGCTTTCATAGCCTAGAAAGTCGATAAATTGGGAGGGGAGGGTGTTGGGTGGTTGATTGATAGGAGTGTGTGTGGGAAAGGTGGGGGGGGGGGTAGTGTCGGGAAGAGGAAAAATTGTCAAAAATGGTGGGTGGTTGTAGCTGGTTTGGGTGGTGAGATAAATATTGTCAAAGCTAATGGGTGATTCCTTGGTGGCTGTAGGTGGGATGGGTGTTTGGTGTTGGAGGGATTTGGTAAGGTTGGGGGGGGGGGGTGAATTGTCAAATATGGTGGGCGGTTGTAGGTGGGTTGATTGGTTGACAGTTTTGGTGGTGGGGATATTTGATTTGATGGGGTGCGATAAAAAAGTTGTCAAAAAAGGTGGGTGAGTGGAAGGTGGTAACAGGTGTGGTAGGTGGTTGGATCTGGGGGATTTGGTGTTGGGAGGGGGTGAGGTAAAAATAATTGTTAAAAATGGTGTTAAATATAACATTCGTTCAGTTTAAACACTTTGCTCTTATCACTTTATTAGAAAAATATAAAATTGATTAGATTTTATATTTTATCAAACATCAGAAATTTTCTGTTTTAAATTATTATTCTAAATAAAATATCCGTTTCATAAAGACTTGTTTCACTATAAGGAAGTTTCTTAATCTATAAGGATTAACCACCAATAGTTGGCGGTGTTAGGTGAGTGGCAAGTTGTTGTAGGTGTAATAAGTGGTTGGATTTGGGGGGAGATGGTAGTGGAGGAAATTGTCAAAGATAGTTGTGTGACCATGTTGTTGATTTGGTTGGTAATATTGACAGAGTTGAAAAAGTGATCGACTCTAACACCAGGGCTGTCTCTCTTAATACTCTTGGTTATGATAAAAACCACTTTAGAATCACTTAATCATTAAATAATTTTGACAATTCTTTTAATGAACTATTCGATAACAAAATTAAAACAATTAATTGCGAAGTTGGAAAAAACTCGCGTTTTCTCAACAAGCTTAATGAAGAACTCATTATTACAAATAAAAACATTGATAATTTAATTTTAGTAAATAGCTCGCGTAATAATAATTTTTCTAAATCTATTCCTGTGGGCATCTAGAGATCATACATTCGGACGGACGGACATCACTAAATTGATTCGGCGCGGCGCGACGCCTCACTCTCAACAACAGTAAACGTGTTGAGAAAACGCTCCACCGGTAATCGAAGTGATTGCTATAATGAACATGGACGCTTTTGTCGGCGATAAAATGTTCTTCCAAATTAATCTACAAATTAGGTGCGTTGTTCAGGCGTCAGTCGAATCATAATTAAATGGCAAACCAAACTAATGACAAATCGCATCCGAGATAATAAACTGCTGCTGTCAATGAAAACAGTACTGCCAGCTTAAAGTTCTATGCCTGGTGTGGTACAAATGTTGATGTTGGTTTATTTTCCTGAATTTTTTAAAATCTCTCTATTTTCCAATTTAACTTCCATTAATTAACCAATTTAAAAATTATGCCCTCTTTCTTAAAAACCACAAAGTAATCTGCAGACTTAAGGCTTTAAGATATATATTTTGTAAACGATAACTGAGTCAGTATGAAACCATGTTACATCTCAAAACATTGTCAAAATGACAATTCAACGTGTCAATTTGCCTTGGGCAACATCATGAGTCTTTCCTTCTCTCTCTCTCTCTTCTCTATGATTCTGTTTCACACCACAAAATGCTCTCCATTAGGCAAAGTGCATTTAGTCCAAGGACATTTCGCGTCACAAGAGTCTTAAAACACAGTGACAAAGAGCGACTAACACTATTTTTACACTCAATCAACGTCAGCAGCATAATAAAGGGAATTTGTTCACTTGGATGTTTTGCCTGCAGCCTAAGGACTAGAAACTCACTGAAGAAACGTGATTTTGACGCGAAAATCATGCTACATTGGCAGCAGCAGAAGAAGCACATCAAGGACTATACCATGCACCTTCATATAGGTAGGTATATGTAAAACATGTATATAGGAAGGTACCTACCTACTCCTCAACACATAGGTGAGGTGTGTCTCATGCTTTAATGGATCACCACTTCGCTAAGCCATAATAACACAACAATGCACGAACATCTATCATACCATATAGCTAGGATGAATTTTTATGAAAAAGCAAAACAGCGCCAGTGCCTGGAGTGCTGAGACGGTCCAGGAGGCTCCATAAGGATTTGATGATGCCGCCTGGCCTTCGTCAGTGTGCTTGGTGTGAACTCCTAAGTGTTAAACGTACAAAAGAGTAATGCAAACGCCTTAACTCTTTTATTTGAACAGTAAATGTGGTTCTTCCAGACACTCTATAAGAGCCTTGATCTTTTTGTTTTTTATGTTTCAAAAAAAAATTTATATAATTCGTCCTTTTGTTGTGTTGTTGTTGTTGTTTCTGTTTAAAGAATTAATCGACAGGAAAATTCTTAGACTTAATGCAAAAATTACTTCTTTTTCATTTTCCTTCGACACTCTCTGTGAAGTGTCTCGAGAGTTTTAATTGAGTCTTAAGCAAAAGTGAAATGTAGATGATATACCTACCTTTGTGTCCTGGGAGTTTGGGTTGTGGTGTGGCAGTGTTAAGGGTTTGTTTGATAAATTGGTGTGCTCTTAGACAAAGCAAGAGGATTATGGATAAATAATGAGGCTTTATTAAGGTTGAAGGGGCGGCGGCGGAGGCACGGTATATCATGTTGATAATGTCTTAATTTTTTATAATTTACAAAGAAAAATTATGACACAATGTAAGAAGAAGATGTGTTTTTAGATGGAATTTTGCATTCAAAGGACATCTTTGTGTTATGCTTAATTTCATTAAAACACTTTCAAAGCATTAATCATTTTAAATTAATGTTGATTTGCAATCCATGACAGGGTGTTTTGTATTCTTTTTCAGCTGTCAACTCGGTTCGCAGTATCACTTCTAAGAATTTAAGGTATCATGGAAGGTCAGGTAAGGTAGGAACATTTTCACCCTACAATCGAGGAAAAGTTTTGGGACACAAGGCTACTTCATTTGTCCACTTTCGTTTTTATTTCATTCTTGAAAAATCAAAGAAAGGGGTTGCCGCTTGTTTTAAATTCAACAAACAAACTTTTCGAAAAGTTAATAGAATATTTTTAAAGCTTGAGTCATAATTGTGTTACCCACCACTCTCCTATTTGAAATTATAGCTTCTTTTTGGTTTTCCATTGGCTTGAACAGTTTCTAGGCTGCGGTATTTCTACCTGTCACTTCATTAATTGTCCCAGGATCAAGTCTCCTGAAACTATCCCTTCTCTTAAACTTGTCAGAGAATTGTGGGACAGGTTAAAAGTCAAGACATACAGCCAGTGAATCCTTTTTCCTATGGAATTTGACTGTTCTCCTTGCAATCCATATTATGTTTAGAAAGAAATCTTCGCCGATAAACCCAGCATGAGAAATGACGTGATTTAGTTTAGCATCGGAGATGAACAGTTCTGTAGGAAAAACTCCTCCAAACACCATTAGACACATCCGCGGTTGCTGCAAAGCTTTGTCACTTTAAAATGACGTAGTTTTCAACATATCAAAAACTCAAAGTTTCCGAAGGCACAAAACACCTCCCTCGACATGAAGAGCTAGTGTGGTGTTATGATGCCATGAACCCTGAAAACTAAAATTACAAACAAGGATTTTAATTCAAAACAAAATGCACTTTCAACACCACCGCGCTCGTCAATGTGTGGGAAATTCCATAAATATTGGTTCATACAAATCATTCAATCCAGAGTCCAGTCCAGATCCAGACTATGTATATATATGCGAAAACAATTTATTATACGTTGCCCATAATTAAACGAATTGTCCACATCGCGTGACCTCTATTCATCGATGTATCCCCATTGTTTACACTTTGTTTGTCCGCGTGTTGGATCGCACTAATACTTATATGTTGTAGTATATATAGAGCCTTGTTGTTCATCCGCGCCCCATATTTTGCTATATATACAAAAGAACGTGATTAATTCGCTTCAGTTTTTCGCTCTTAAGCTGCAAGAGTTCTTCTTTCCACTGCTAAATTAGCCCGGAACATGCATCGAATAATCTCATGAACTGAGCTAATTTGTAATTTAATTTCAGCATTTTGCAAGGATATCGGTCCTGTGTCCTGATGTTTCGTCCCGTCCCGTCTCTTGTCGTTTTGTGCTCTATACTTTCAAATGCCATCGAAAATGACGAAAACTACATGTTACGAACGGCCGATGATAATTATGATGATGATGACGACAACGAAGAAGAAGGCCGTCCGTCGTCGCCCGACTAAAAAGGAAGACGACGGACCATACCATACCTATACGCCACATCACATAGCATGTTGAAGGACATTTGCTTCCATCCGATTTGGCTCAATTATGTTGTGTAGTTGGTTGAAAGTTGTCATGGAAGTTGCTAGTCAGCATGCAAAACAAGCCAAGTCCGCTGTGCTAATTTCAATAATTGTTCCGATTAGGAGAGGTGGAAGGTGTGTTCCGTTATGCACTGCACTTTTTTTTTTCCTTTTGATTTTGAACCCCTATTTCGCAACGGTACGAACATAGTATAGGCATAGGTAGAGGGTGGGTAATCTTAATTGTTTGGTTAGCAGGTATTAACGCCTTGTGTAACACTTCAAAGTGCCCACTAACATACTTTATTTTTTTTTTCTATATTCAACCCCAACCCTTGCAGACACGGAACACACATGAGAAATGACGTTTGTCCGCATGTCTGGTGGCAATGAGGCGTAAATGAGGTTGTTGCACCGGGCCGCCACTGCCGTGCCGTCGAGTCGTGGGTTGTGTCTAGGCTAAGGATTTATCAAAGAAGAATAGACGAGCTAAGTATACTCGCATGGAGGATATATTTTAATACGTTTACAGCACAACTGACACGTACGAAAAATTTATTCCACGCGTTTCGCTAGTTAAATGCATCAATTAGAGTTATAAGTTCCGTGAATTTATTTGTAGTTGTGAAAGTGCAGAAACTGCAAGTGTTTAACTTGTAAAACCCCATATGATTTCTTTTTATTACAAAAAACACGTAGTTTCTATAAAATGGTGTCGCTACGGTGTGATGCTTTTTATTATAAGGCTGAGGTGAGCTCGCCGGTGTCCAAGCTAATGAAAAGCAATAAAAACTTGGGTAGGAAGTTCAGAACTCCGTTTTTTTCTATTTTACAAATTATTACGTTTTTTTTTATTTTATTTTATACATTCATTTGTTTCTCAAAAATTTAATCACTTTTAAATTTATATTATTCTTCTTAAATAATCAAAATAACAAGATATTTCATATATGTAATGCTCTGGCAACGCAAACCAAGGAAAAATCGGTTGATCGGCTGGCAAAAGCTTCTCGGCCCAAGCTATACTTACTAAAGTAGAGCAAGGGAAAAATCGATTGGAGTGAAGCCCACAAGCCCCTTTAACGGTGATGCACCAAAAAGTTCGGATAACTAACTATGTACCCCATATGTAAAAAAAAGGTAATCTGTTAGTTCCTGGTTTTCTATCTCCTCCAGTACTCTAAATTGGTACTTTTGTATCAACTGGAAGGTAGAAGACAATTTCTGCTACTAAATTGGCTTCGCTATGTCATATCGTCCTACAGCTACTGAGTGTGAGTTGTAAGAATGCAATATAATTACTAACATGTTTTGTATGGCTGAACAGTCAAGCTACGCTGATTGTTTAAAATAATTATAATATCACAAACTGGTTCGGCATATCAACTATGGGAAGGTCGGTGGCTGACGATTAACAATAGAACGGTGGGTAGCAGGGGCGGTATGCATTGTGTGGCTTAGCAGACGAATAATGTGTCTCGTATATATCCACTGTAGGTAGTCAGGCGGTTGATGATGGCTTTAATTAAATTGGTGGGTAGCAGGGGTGCGATTTGGTGTGCCAATGGATCGGTGACAATGGATCGGTGGGTAGATAATGGACCGATCGTTATTCTTAGGCAGCTGTACTGGTCGGTTGGTGAGGGAAAAAAATATTAATATTAATTGAAAAAAATATTTGTCCTTCAAATGGGTGAGCGTGTAATTCTTCGTTACAGCGGATTCTGCAAAAGCTTATAATAAGAGAAATGTCCAGAGAAAAAATCATCTTTTGGGTTAGTTACATACCCGTGGCAATCAGTGGTGGCTTGTGATTTATAGGAATGGACTTGTATTTTAAGCGAAGCCGACAAGAAGAAGTCTAACGGGGTCAAATTGCACGATCTTGGTGGCCAATTTACACTGCCTCGGAATGATAACCGTGCTCGGAATTGGTAGTGCAAAATGTCGATTGTGTCACGGGCTGGGTGGCACCTAACACCGTTCCACTGAAATCACATGGCGTCTGTACCCATATCATTGAATTCGGGGTGAAGGAAATTGCTTATCACCGACCGATAGCACTCCCCGTTGATGGAGTGATAGCCTGGACAACATCGTTCTCAAAGAATAATGTACCGATGATGCAGCCAGCCCAAAAACCCACACCAAACAGTGACTTTTCTGGATGCACTTTAAAATGGAAAATCTCGTATGGATTGTGATCGTCTGTTGATGAACCCATTCATCCAGAAATTCAACTCGTCACTGAAAAAGATTTTTTAAACGAAATCGGGGTTAACTTGCAGCAGTTCGAGAACCCAATCATCGAAAACGTCGCTGTCTATCATGGTCGTTAACTCTGAGCACCTGTGATCAGTTGAAGTTTGTATGTGTGTTTGGCAAGACGAACTTACTAAAAGGAGAAAAAAATTTGACAGATCTAGCTTCGCTGCAATAACCTGTCAAAGTTAAGAAGCCCCTACCGGTGTCAGTTCCAAAACGGTTGGCTCTTACAAAAAGTTATCTTAAAAAGTAAAATTCTTAAATTTAACTTTTCTTAAAACTGAAAAATACCACCGGGGTACCCTGTACTTTATGAACTCTAGAATAAATGTGCTCACATGGAAAATAGGTTTTGTAGATGGATATGACTTTGTGTATATTTTTTCTTGAACGTCATGGGTAAGTACAGTAAAAAGCGTATAGATGTCTCTCATCCGGGCTGTCCAATCTTCTATTTTCAAATAGAGGAAAGGTAAGGTGCTATGCCTACTTATAAGAAACATGCGAAAGAAGGTCCGATCAGAACCCTGAAGAAGGCCCTATCTCTCAAGCTGGTCCGGTCCAAAACCCGAAGGGGATCTTAGCTTTAAGCTCGGTACATAAAATTATAATGACGTCCTTAAGAGATTTATTTGGAATTAGCTTTCTAGCTCTAAAAATAACGGCACCTGCCATATGATTTTTAATGAAAAACTCATTTTTCTTAAAAACGGCTCCTAGGATTTTGATAAGACTTTCTAAATGTCGTTTTGTGTGTAAACTTTGTGTTTTGGTTGGTTGGTTCCTCGCATAAAACCTGTTTTTTCAAACCAGATTTTCTTCGAAGCCACTTGACGGATTTTGACAAAATTTTTAATGTGAAAGCCATTTGAGAATTTTCTTTTCCAAAACGATATTGTTTTAAATTTTTCTTTTCTGATAAGAACTACAAAGTGCTCAAATTTGGATATTCAAAAAAAAAAAAAAATTGTAATACCTATGTTTTGGGAAAGTGTTAAAAAAAAACGATTTTCGAAAAAACTGGTCGAACGATTTTTAATTTTTTTTTTTTCGTAAAATTGAAAACACTATAAGAAATAAGATGGCTTACTTTACCAAAAATCATTTTAACACTTGATTTTTAAGTAATGAATAAAATTTCATAAATGATTTTTAACCCCGCTGACATTTTTTTCAAAATCTCAAGCCCCAAAGCGACCCAGTCGTGCACTTTATTTATTTCTAAAAGTAAATACAATTATTGGCTAAGACACTCTTCAAATTAATAAGTTTGCAATCTCGTTTAGTGAGTCTTAAGTGGTTTTTTAGAGCCGTCGGAACTTTTGATTTTTGTCCACAGCTGGCGCGCTGATCGATAATTTCTTGATATTCAAACTGTGACATTCGAAACATTTAAAGTTACGAATTTTCCCAGAAAACACACCGATTTCTAAAAATATAAGAACAGGGTGATTTCAGTATTTTTGTAGTATCTTGATGCCAAAATTACTAAAAATTGTAAATCACAAATTTTTTTTCAAAAACTTCAAGATTGTTCTTCCATTTGATACAAGGAAATCTACCTTAGTCTTGCAAAACTTTAGAAAAGAACAACGTTTCCTTCGTTTTCCTGATTCAATAATTTTTTTCAATGCTACCTACGCCTACGTGCTGACCTGGTAGCCTTGAAACTTACAATATTTCGTGCATTATTATTTCTGTCGGTAACGATCTTAAAAAATCATTATTTGACATTTCATTGAATACAAAACCAAGCCAGATACTTTTTCTTCTTCGCCGGGTGACATTACGTACCTACAACCTAAGTAACTTGCGGTAGCCGCAGAAAAAAAAATATTTCCAACCTGCTTTAGTATTCAAAAAATGTACTTGACATTTCCTCTTGACAGACATTCAAATCTTTCCACGAAGCCTCTATTATATATACCCTTACGCTTACGCCTTACCCAGGAAGAGTGAACCCACCTTCAGGCAAAATCACAAAATCTTTGGTCCATCAGCAATGATGTCAATGCGTGACTTGTGTGACTCCAGTCGCAGTCGCAAACATCATCATCGTAACCAGATCACAATCACCTTTTCGCTATGTTGTAGGAGCCGTCATTTGCCAAGTTGATGTATCTTTAGAGTACGAGTTCGAGAACGAGTACCTACCGCCCGCACGGCGCCCCGCCAACGTATTTGAATATTATTTGTCTCTGAGCTAATAAAACTTTTAACAAGTTCCCGGATAATATGTACGTGACGGTCATTTGTTTGTTTGTTAACACGGAGTGGCGGGCGTGGCGCGGGGTGGACGGTGGTGGGCGTAGCGATGGCGTAGGTTGAAATTATTGGAAGTGTCGAGAGAAATCAGCAAATTGATAAATTGTTCATATCTTTTCTTGAAAATTTCAAAGACGTCATTTTTGTTGCGTGACAAATAGTTCATGATTTTACGAAAATCAAAAATTTTCAACAAAAAAAATGAACGTTTTATGATTTGATATTTATTTCACGGAATGTCTTAGGAAGCAGAATATTAAATTTGACTTTTTTCCTGTTCTGCCGCTCCACTAGTGTTGGAAAGTGACGCTTTAAGAGAGGAGTTTTTGTTTCGTTTCTCGATTTTAAAATGCTCCCACTCAAACAAGGGAGAAGTTCCTGAGTAGGTAGAAACTAATCAAAGGTATACATGTTTTCATGGCCTTAGCCAAAATACAATATACCCTACCAGCCTCCATACACGTCATGTTGGATAATTTCGTCCTCCAACTTAGATGGGGACTTCCACAACTAGTTTGGACCTCCTGTTTATCATTTACACGTCTTGTTGAACGCTATTTATCCGTCCATGGTGATTTGGCAAACAAAAAACAAAATTGAATAAATGACAGCCAATTTGACAGATGTAGCTTCAACAAAATGGCCGCTTTCAACTGTCAAAATTCAGAAGACCCTTTATAATCAAACGTACATGGGCTAAGTAGGCACTTTAGATAATTGTGAAACTAGACTCTCTAAAACTGTTTAAGCCTATGGAGGAAACAAAATTAATATACACAGGAGTTCTGCTTCTTTTCTATTTCAATTTTCAATAATTTCAGAAAGTCTCTGGGTGCTTAAAATTAAGGCAATTATTGAAATTCATTCAATTCTAGGTCATGTTACGTTATTACCCTCAAAACCTTATTTGTCATGCATGAAACCCAATTTACATTTATGCACAACCTCACGCGTATCCCTTCACCTATATAAAACCCTGCACATCCAAAAAAGATATTTCAAACTCAAATTCGTAACTTCTTGGTTAAAAACTCATTCATAAATAAACCATTTTCCACGATTGAGGTTTCCAAACGGGAAATTGGAATCGATTTACTCCTTAATTACCTGGCCTATCAATTTAACACAAATACCCTTGGGGTGGATGATCGAATATACCTTGTATATTCTAATGTAATATCAACCTCAGAAACCCAATAAAAGCCAGCATCAATACGTAATGCTTTTAAATTGAGTTTACCCAACAGCAAAAAAAAAACAAAAAAAAAAAGAGAAAAAAATTAATTCAAAATTCAATTCAATTCCCAAATGATTCAGAGGATGGATGTCTGTAGAGTTTTGGCTAGCTTACACATCCTCTAAATAATATAAAACAGCTGTCCTGTTTAACATAAAAGAGTCCCAAATCGATGGAGACCAGGTTTTGTTCTCCTGTCGCTGTCCGTATCAAACTTTAACACGCAGACACATTTTGTATTTTAGAAACCAGGCCCACCAAACTTATGCTTAGAACGATGTTTTTTAACTCTCCTCACTTCTGTTTGCTCCAGTTTTGCAACATCCTCTAGGACCATAATTACTCACCCAACTGGAAGAATAACAACAACAGCAACAAGCTGAAGGATTTATCAATAAAAGCGTGTCAAAACCTCACACCTGTGGGACAAGTTTCTAAATCCTAAGGGCCGATATACACGTCAAGATTCCGTTTAAATTTTTACTTCCGATTACAGGTGCTATAACAATAAAACATTACATTCAAACATGACATTACCCAATATCAACCCAATTTCAACCCACTTTCAACCCAATTTCAACCCAATTTCAACCCACTTTCAACCCAATTTCAACCCAGTTTCAACCCAATTTCAACCTACTTTTAACCCAATTTCAACCCACTTCCAACCCAATTTCAAACCAGTTTAACCCACTTTCAACCCAATTTCAATCCACTTTCAACCCAATTTCAACACACTTTCAACCCAATTTCAACCCAACTTCAATCCAATTTGAAATCAGGTTGAAAGTGGGTTGAAATTGTGTTGAAATTGGGTTTAAAGTGGGTTGGTATCGGGTTGAAATCGGGTTGAAATTGGGTTGAACGTCGTTTAAAAGTGGGTTGAAATTTTGTTGAAATTGGGTTGAAAGTGGGTTGGTATTGGGTTGAAGTTGGGTTGAAATCAGGTTGAAAGTGGGTTGAAATTTGGTTGGAATTGGGTTGAAAGTGGGTTGAAACTGTATTGAAATTGGGTTGAAATTGGGTTGAAATTAGGTTGAAAGTGGGTTGAAATTGGGTTGGAATTGGGTTGAAAGTGGATTGATATTGGGTTGAAACTGTATTGGAATTGGGTTGAAATTAGGTTGAAAATAGGTTGAAAGTGGGTTGAAAGTTTGTTGAAATTGGAATGAAATTTTGTTGAAATTGGGTTGAAATCGGGTTGAAATAGGGTTGAAAATTAGTTGAAATTGTTTTGAAATCCTTTTTTTTTCTACCAACATGATTTCAAATTTCAAATTTATGTCGTGTACTTCCACTTAAGACACGTGCTAGATCTTTCAGGGTACGGTACCTATGTCGCTCCAGGTTACTACAGACATAGAAGTAAGAAGTATCCAACAAGTGTAGCTACGGGTTTTGACGGTAGTATCTTTTGTTTACAAGAATTCACAACAGACAGACAAATTAACATCACAAAATTTTGCTTCTCTTCTATCACGAGATACAATTTTTCTACGAAAGCATATCTTGCCTTTAAAGAAACCTTATCGCAAGTTCACAAAACAAATCCATCAAACGTTCAAACAGCTCAAGCTCAAAATTTTGTATAGGAAGGGAATTCAAAAGATAGACTATGCTTCCTGATGGCTTGGAAGGATGTTTTTATTGAATTCCACCAAAACTCAACAGGACTCCGGTACCTCTATACACTTTCTCTATAGCGGGAAAGGTAAAACTGTCTTTACTTTTACTTTGCCAGCTCTTGTATCTGCTACCTTTGACATATTCAGTCTCTCTTCATTCATTCATCCATCATTCACTCGGGCCGCCATCGTCATTGCCGCCGCGCCGCTCCGCCACCACCGTACCTAGTCATCTTGACGGATGCCTTCTCTTTACAAAACTACCCCATCGGCATTTGTAAACAGGACTTTGTCATTTCATTTTCATGTAAACGGATTTTTTCCCCTGTTCTTCCACCAAGAACACCTGCAACCTTCAGTCAACAACATTCGCTCCCTATCATCCAGCTCCACTATTTTTTATTTACACGCGTTTTGCTTATGAATGCCCAATGCTGCTGTAGTAGTCGTCCGTCGTTGGCTTCGTCAACGTCGCGCTGCGTCGCGTCGTCGCCATTCTGCCTGGCACGTATCCGCGCCTTACATCCCTGGGACGTGTAAACAACGTTTTGGAGGTATGCTCCTGGTGGAGCCAAAGTACAGAGGAAAAAAAATCCACACTACGGAGTATAGGCAGGCAGAAAGCATAAACCAGCCATCAGGCATCGTCAGCAACCAGTCATCGTTGTGTCGCCTGTCTTACAAAAAAAAAAAAAAAAAAAAAAAAACCAATACCAGCTCCAGAGGTTGGCATATTCATAGTGGAGTCGGGAAAAAAGTGGGGTAGTTTTTATTTGTGTTTCCATTTTTTTTTTATTTAAATTTTTTACTTTTCTTTTCTTTTTTTAGGGCAGGGGTAATGGTTTTGGATCAGACTCCCAATCACTTGGTGATGGAATTTAAATTGGTAGCGTGAGTAAATTATGACTGCACTCTCATGTGGATCAGTAAATTTTAGGAGAATTTCTTCAGTCCATTAAATAAGAGATTTATTTCTGACAACTTAATCATTGCCAGTATGAAATAAGTGGGATCAGAAATCATGTTGGCTGTGATGTTCGCTTATTAACCCAGCCATTCTTCTAAAAATTCGCCTCGCCGCTAAAGATTCGGGATTCCATTATAAACGCTCCAAGCCTTGTAAGCGAACAAACGGCATTGTCTATGGTCTTGAACTTGGAGGTCCTGGGTCAGTTGGATCTTGTATAACAGAAGTAGGCCCAAGTCACGAAGCAAAATTAGTAAAGTTGAAGTCTGCAAAAGGCTGAGTTCTTGTGCACGGCAAGGAATCGACTGCGTCGGGTTCTGTTGTACATTTTGACGGACCGCGGAGATGCCCTCTTGCGTTTGACCGTTGACGTACGAAGGTTTGGCTGATTGATCACGAACATGTTGTGGTCTGAAAATTGGCCACCAAAAAATGAAGAGTTGTTTTCACTTACGATTAATCGTGTTACTGGCCATAATGATTTGACATCCAGTAACTGAATAATAAACAACAAATTTGACAGATATCACCAAAACAACATGGCCACCACAGAAAGCCAAAATCTTCCCGCGTCAATTGAAAAGCCTTTTATGCGCCTCAACCTGATTATCTTTTTTGAAGTATCTTGCTTAGTTAGTGTGTCGGACTGCTACGCTGAAGGTTCTGTATTCAATCAAAGATTCCACCATTTTTCCCGGTGTTTTGTATGTGGATCCTTCTAGCCGTTCAGATCCGGCGATGTCTATTATGCACATATTCCAACTAGTTCTACTGTTCAATTCCGTAGTATAGGTAGAAATTTACCAATTTTATTATACTCTTACTCGTGTGGCCGTGACATCAAAACGTGACAGAAAACGTGACGATTTTGTGTTTCAATATTTTGCTTCACTACGTCGATAATAATTAATTTTCACAAAAAAAAAAGTTTAAAAGAATTTATCAAATGAAATTCACCTGACATAAACGTCCTCTTCCTTCTATACAGCGAAGTCAGTCTGATTGAAATGAAAGGTCTCAATTTTTTTTTTCCAACACGAAGAACCTTCCCTTCCGGCCTGTTCCGTCCTGCCCTGCATTGTGTGCGATTATATATATTTCAGAGGTAATAAACTTGTAAAGTTGTTGAAAGGTGGCCCAGTGATATTAAAATGGTTCCTTCACCAACGATTGCGGAAGTATACTATATATATATGCCGTTAGGTATAGATTGTATAAAGGACATTTTTTTTAAAGTTAAAGGTACCTACGAAGAGTATATACATATGTGTGTGTGTGTGTAGTGACTGTTGAGGTTGACTGTTGAGTTATTTGATAGGTACACCGATGGAGATTACGTAGCTGATTTGATTTGAAAAACGATTGCCAAAGGATTAAATCGAGGATATATTTTGTTGAGTTATATTTACAATTTGATTTATCAGTGTGAATTTCGCATTGAATATTCAAAGAGCTGTGAAATATGGTTTATTAAGTCAAATTATGTGTAAACTCGTACTCGACTATATAATAAACGAAGGTTAAAAATATATGTTTTTTTTTTTTAGAATTGTCACGGAAGAATTTATCGATCAAAATTAATGGAAGGTTAGATATGATTACATATTCAAGCTTGATGGAAGTACGGAAAATTTAAATTTTAGGGTTGGAAACGCGTTCAAAAGGTCATGTTTTGAAAACAAAATTTGGAATTACTGTTATTAGGAAATTTAGAAAATGTTTCTTTATGCTTTAGGTTCAGTCTTGAATAGTTTTGTGATTCTTTGTTGTCTGAAATGAAAGTTAACATTGAAAAAGTTGGTTTGACCAATTTATATTGTTTCGTCGGGGTTCCATAAGGGGGTATATAACGCGTTTCAGCTTTTTTGACAATTTGAAAATGAGTTTTTACAATCTTCATAAAACGAGATCTTACCCGGTTTGGTGATGTTGGCCCTACAAATCGCACACCTATAGACAGTTCGATCTCTGTCCTTTCTTCTCAAATTTCGCATAAGGGTCAAATTGTTGGATTTTTTCCAGGGTCTGGTGCAATGCTAAGATCTGGTCGACTGTAGATTTTCCAAGTCAGTAGCTGCATTGGTAAGTACCAATTGGATTATCAGCGAATGGTTAGTGAGGCTCTCATAAAATGCTGGACAAGATATTTCACAGATTAGTTGGTGGATACTCCTTACCAGGTCATCTGATACGTGTTTTTTTTACGATGAATTCACTCCTATCCTTAATAGTGTTGAACTCTAAATTCACAGATATCGGGCTTTTCAATAAGAGCGCTACAAAAGTTTTTTTTAAATGAAACAAAAACGGTTTTGGATATCAATGAAATTTTGTATTTCTGTGAAAGTACGTTTGATGCCATTATGTATGGATTTCGATTTCTTTTGCTTGGCCACCAAGGGCACGCTTGCAGAAGTCCAGACACTGAACCCAATTTTCGACGGTTTTCAAGCATAAATCGGCCGATACTGCTGCAATTTCACGTTCGATATTCGTACGAAGTTCATCAATCGTCGCTGGCTTGTTGGCATAGACCATAGACCTGACGTAGCCCCACAGAAAATAGTCTAACGGCGTCAAATCGCACGACCGAGGCGGCCAAGCGACTGGACCATTTCGTGAGATAATACGTTCTCCAAACTTGGTTTTCAATAAATTGATTGTGACATTCGCTGTATGGCTTGTGGCGCGCCGTCCTGTTGGAACCACATGTCCTCCGAGTCCATGTCATCCAATTGGGGCCAAAAATATTCGGTTATCATGGTAGCGATCCCCATTCACAGTAACGTGCCGGTCTTGATCATCACGGAAGAAGTACGGCCCAATGACGCCGCGGCCGCCGGCCCATAAACCACACCAAACCGTATTTTTTCGGGATGCAATGATGACTCATGGAGTACGTGTGGATTGCTGACTGACGAATACCGCATATTTTGTTTATTGACGAAGCCATTCAGCCAGAAATGGGACTCATCGCTGAAGATGATTTTTCGATGAAAATCCGAATCATTTTCTAGTTGTTGCTCAGCCCAATTCACGAACATACGACGCTTCTGGTGGTCAAGCGGCTTCAGTTCTTGCGTCAATTTAATCTTGTAGGGATGTTGGCCAAGATCTTTTCGCAAAATTCGCCGCAACGACGTCACAGAGATGCCCAATGCTTGAGAACGACGTGTGAGAGATACATTTGGGCTTTCTGGAACTGAAGCCTCAGCGGCAGCAATATTCTCGACACTACGGGCACTTCTTTGTCTCACTGGCACGGGAGCATTTTGTACTGTGCCTGTAGATTCAAATTTTTCCACTAAAAAAAAAAAAAAAAAAAAAAAAATTAAGAGAAATGTCAAAAGAGCGGCAAGAAATATGGCGTCGTTTGCTGTCCCTGTCGCTCTACTTTTGTAGCGGTTCTGTTGAAACTCTTTATATGTATGGATGGACAATTAATGCACACTTGGATTAGCTGAAGACCATTTCGACGTTGGGTTATTTGTGTTTCAAAAACTACGGAATTCAATTCATCGTCTACTGTGATGTGCTTTTTAAGTTTTCCAGCTGGGGTTTCGCTCGTTGGTTTTGCCAGGGTCGAAAATCAAAGAAACACTGAAACTTTGAATGTAAAAGGTCACAAATAACTTTAAGAAAACTTTATTATTTAAGGGAAAACACTTATATTAAAATACGATTTATAATATATAGTTTTGTATGATTCTCTTTCTCTGGTTCGGTCCTTAGCTGAATAGAATTGGTGCTCCTTCCCCAGCTCCCCGTGGTAGATTCTTGCTCTAGTCTCTATACAGTTGGTTATTGTACGGGTTTTTCCATAGCGAGTGTAGGGTAGATGGCAGGCCTTTGCACTGGTATTTACGGCAGGCTTCCACCCTGGTATTTACGCCAGGCTTTCGCACTGGTATTTACGGTAGGCTTTCGAACTAGTATTTACGGCAGGTTTTCACACTGGTATTTACGGCAGGCTTTCGCACTGGTATTTACGGCAGGCTTTCGCACTGGTATTTACGGCAGGCTTTCGCACTAGTATTTACGGCAGGTTTTCACACTGGTATTTTACGGCAGGCTTTCGCACTGGTGTTTACGGCAGGCTTTCGTACTGGTATTTAGTGTATAGAACACCAAGATCGAAATGTAAGTCTCGATACTTTATGACTCGCTGACTGCTTCTCTTATGCATATTTGTGAAGAAACTATGTGTGAATTAAAAAGTTAAAAGTAAAACCGCTTTGTTTCAGTGATGCATTTGCCCTACCATGAGTAACCTTCGTAGTGACGTAGTCACCAATGGTGTGTAGTAGTGGCGTTGAGCGTAGTGTATAATGCGTAGTTAGTAGTGTACGCGGCGGCCGGTGGGAAGAAAACATACCCATTGAGACATAGTGGACGGTGGTGTGTACTGCGTAATTGTGCATGTAGAGAAAACAATGCATAGAAATGGATAAAATGCGAACAATGGCTTCCATGCTGTGTGACTTTTGTCAGGAATATAAGTTCGAAACAACATAAAATTCTATAAATGTCGTTGCTTAAAGAACGACCAGATTATAATGTTTTACATCGGAATTTGTGGTACCTACTCAACCTGGTGACAATATTTGTTGATAGCTCATTACTATTTTCTGAATTGAAAATATGTTCTTAGTAAATGGAAACCATGAAATATTTCCACTCTCCCTTTTTCCTTTAACAAAATCCCACTTCAATATCTAAATAAAAAACTGAAATTCAAAATAATCCAACAAAATCAATAAAACTCTGTTACACTAATCTCGTCAACAGGTGGCATTGTAATCAATCATCTGTCAAATTTTATTCCGGCTTGGATCATATTTAGTGACACACGTGTTGCCAATCTCGAATAACCAAACACTCCATGATGTTCCTCACAACAAGTACTAAATTTAAAACTTTTCAGTATTTTTAAATTCATAAAGACGTCGAAAATAACTTAAAGTTCTGCCAGAATAAACAGCAGTTATATACATTTTTAAAAAGCCAAAAAAGGCACATTTTCGCCTACTGGTGGTGATATTTTCCAACTTCTTTTAATAATTTAGATAACCATCTACTGTGCTTTCCAAACTTCCACATGGACCGTCACATCTGTAAAATTGACATTATCGACAACCGTTAAACTTAACTTTTAGTTTAATCCATAACCATAAACATCCTCAAGATGCGAAAACACACTTTCCTTTTTTCAGAACTAACAAGGACAATAAAATGAGTAAGAACCAAAAAAAAACTAAGATAAAATTTTCGGAACACACTACTTTTTCTTGTTTATCGTGTTTCCGGATAGATCTCACGTAAAACAAACTTTCCAAATACACACACAAACAGATACACACACGAAGATAACGAGGACCCCCATACTCCTTTTGGCTGTTTTAAGGTATTATAACCTACAAAAGTGGTGCCATATGGCCAGGGTTAAATCCATAAATTTCATGGTTGCTGTTATTTGAATAACACTTCAGCTCATTTTTTTTAAGGATAAGAAAATAAAAACTGTCTACATTCACTTCTTCAAAAGGGGACACTAGAAAGCGTTGTTTTTGTGTTGCTGGCGCTGCTGTGAAGCGCGTCGTCCTGTGACTGTGAGAGGTTCCTACTACTACTTCTACTTGTTGACAGTTCTTTTCAGCATCTTAAGGGCAAAAAGCCATCTTTTTTTATATCGTCTCGCTCTTATTCTTCAATCTTATGTCAAGAATCTGGTTTCAAATAGGGTTTTTTTTTTGGAGCAAGATGCAATGGTGGCAGTATAAGGCAGGCTATAAGGACACTAAGGCAGTATAGAGGGTGTTGGATGATCTTTTTTTTTCTTTCTTTTTTTGTTTAACTAAAAAGCCTTACGGCGATAAACGGGTTAAAACATTTCAAAACCCCCTCCTCTATTGCGTTTATTATATAGTCCTTGGAAACTAAATTCAGTCCTTAACCTCTTGCTGCCTGCTGCCTGGTTTTGTTGATGTTTTCAAAGTGTTTTGTAAACACTTTATTTAGGCCATGTGTACGTGGAGAAGCTGGTTGGGGGAGAATTGCCCTATAGTCTTGCAACAAATTTGGTGCGAATTGACCATTCAAATTGGGGGATGGAAAGGAATTCTATTTTTTTCTTTTCACTATTTCATTGGTCAAAGGTAAGTCAAAGAAAGTCGGACAGGAGAGGCGGGGTGAGTTATATAGTTTCAAACTTTTTTAAACGAAAAGTTTTTGTTAGCAAAAACCCTTTGACCAAACTTTTATTGGGTGACAAAAATGTGGCAACGAACTTTTCGGGCACTAGGTTGTTTGAATTGAATCTGAGGAAATTGCAATAATATACCGTGTAAACGAGGGGGTTCAAAGCTATATTTTTGAAAAGTATAGAACGGATCTTGAGGGTTGAGGTTGAGGCCCGTTAGCCGAAACAAGCCATAAATATTTGTGATGTAGAAGTTCCACGCTGTTCAAAGGGACGAGTCCTTTCATCAGTTAGTCGGCAAACAAATTATAATATAGTTTTGAACCGAAAGACTGAACATAGGGACCGGTAAAGTTTTTTTTTTTTTTTTAATTTAAGGTAGTAGTTTTAGCTTTTGGACAAAAAAAAACTGTATCCAAACGTTACTATTGAAGGGTGGGTTTTAGGTTAAGGATGCGTGCAGAATCAAGTTTTGGGTGAAACAATAGCAATTACTGCGGATCACTTTCTAGTGTCCGGAAACGTTTTCAATAAAAATGAACATATATTGAACTAAACCTCGCTTTCTCTATAGAGAAGTCTGGCTACCGTCTTGGCAGCCACAAAAAGCATTTTTTTTGGGTATGCAACCCAACAATAAGTCTGACATATGTGGGAAAAGAGCTTTGGCGACATAGGGACTGGAAAATTCCTATCAAAATGATTGAGGAAACTGAGTTCACTTTCGCAACCTATGAAATCATGAGTAGAAGTGACGACGGAAACAGCTGCATTGCAAAAATCGTTCAGTTCGAGAGAGTGGTATGGCCAACATCATAAATAGCTAATACAAACATAAGCGAGATCTACAGTACGTTTGCCACGAACTGTTGGACACGGACCAATAAGATACAGACCGCCAACTCACTGTATAGTCTCTTTTTTTGCCTACAAGCTGAAAATCAGCTGATATTGCCATTTATTTTGAGAAAGTGACGCTCTCCTTTGCTTTTTAAATGGGAGCAGTAAGCACACCAAAAAAATAAATGGCTTACGCAGGGATCGACGCCATCACAAAATGAACAGGTAGAGATGTACACGTAATCACAGACACAAAACGAGGGTGTTTCAGGCAAGAGGAGTTCGGGTTGGCGGTCTGTATTGGTCTGTGCTGTTTATGTGTTCCCCCCCCCCCAACAACCAGCCGCTCTGTCCAGTTCCAGAAACAAAATTCTTTTTTAGCAAGAAATACAATAATATTAATTTTGTGTGGCCGATGTTCAATAACTGCTAGTGCAATAAAAAAGGCGTGTGCCACGCCCAAAATTGAGACTTTTTATTGCCAGGGCAGTAACTATGAGCTCAGTGATATTCGATTTTAAGTTTGCATATTGATTTGAACAAAACAAGACAAAACTTGAATTTTTAAAAATTAGATTTTGAATGGAAATAGCGTTTATTTAACAATTCTTGAACCACACTCTCCCGAATAACCAAGGTATACAAACCCAAGTGTTCATCTTCTTACTTCAAAACTGCGACCGATAGTTAGAAAACATTAAAAAATTAATGCATAGTACGACTTTTGATGGAAACGCCCCTTAAAAGTAGACGTGTCATAAAAATGTATAAACAAAATTTAAAGCACTAACTGAGCTTTGATCTTTAGTCAATATTTAGGCATATGTGTTAAACTACAGCTGAATCGAGTAATTTTTTAACGATCTTACCTGAATAAAGGTATTTTAAAAATCTAACGCCCTTAAATGTGGGCGTATTGAAAAAATTTACTCAAAAAAAATATTAAAATTGATTGTACCTTACATTTTTAAAACTAAGTTTTACGTTCTTTCATAGAAAGTGGACGTAAGCCACGCCCAAAACTCAAAAATTTCTTTTCATACACAAACTTCTTAGTTTCGACTAAGAGACCCACAAATAAGGGCTTGTGGATTTATTATGAATACCGTTTATTTGCAAAATCAATTTGTCTATAGCTTCTAACGAAAAGTGGGCGTAAGCCACGCCCAAAACAATTTTTCTGATTTCATACACATGATGATTTTGTACAAGCAATACCCTAAAAATTTGATGTTTTTCGTTGTAATACAAGAATTGTTATTTTATAAAAACCATATTGCTGGTTTTGTATGAAAAGTGGGGGTCAGCCACACCCTAATTCGAATCTTTTTTGATTTACAGAAAATGCACATCTTACTTGTGTGTATCGTTACGACATGTATGCAAAAATAAAATAAAATTTTAGAAAATAAAGGTTTTTTAACAACAATTGGGATTGTGGGCGTGTTTGTGGGATTGGTTTGCGGATTTTACCGGTTCAAGAACTAAGCCTTACTCTTGAACCAAAGATTATATATACCAAATTTCATCTT
The DNA here is from genome assembly GCA_916050605.2 of Platycheirus albimanus. NCBI lineage: Eukaryota > Metazoa > Arthropoda > Insecta > Diptera > Syrphidae > Platycheirus > Platycheirus albimanus. Next base: position 12,329,466 of record OU696698.1, on the reverse strand, counting down.
TCTAGCTCTAAAATTGAGACCTCTAGAATGTATACATACGGACGGATGGACAGACAAAATGGCTAAATCGACTAGGCTTTAGATTTTGATCATGCTGCCATAACACCAAAATCCTAAGCACCTAATATCAAGTTCAAAGCCATAGAGCCGGATTCATACTACTGTCAGCAGAGTTGGTTAATGTTTAATGTTGTAACGAAGTTTCCCACTGTCCGCTTCGTCACAATTATACAAGCCAGCTCCTACAAGTATGCAACAACAAGTCGCATACCCGCAAACCCGCCGCACCGCATTCCACACGCAACACCCGATGTCCAACCATTATACATACTGCACCACCGCCACACCACATTAGTTATTCTTATTTATGATTTGTATTAGCAATATTTTTTTTTTAAATTATAATTAACAGTATGTTGTGGTGAGAAATTTTATGAGTAGAAGTATGTTTTTGTGGTATTTTCGTCTTCCGCTCCGAGTTGAATCAGCTTATTACTGATAAAAAAGGATCAAGCTACCACTACCAGTCTATCTGGCAAGAAGTTCCCTTCGAACCAGAAGCATCCTATTTTTATTCCGTTTTCCGCTCCTTTAGGGTGAAGGACGGACATAGGTTGAACCCCTTTTTTCGATACATCGCCTAATATCAATCATTTCTGGCACCGATTGCCTACCAAGACAGGGACGATTTCCACCAAATTATTCCTCTCGGCTCTCGCTTCCTCCTCTAGAAGGCCATTAGACATAAGGGTTACTCGGGAGTAATCCACTAAAAATTCCTGGTTTGCCACCACCAGGACAGGGACGGATCTCACGGGTGCATACGCTGAAGATTTGATTTTGTTTAAATTTTGGTTTATATAAATTAAAGTCATTAAAAGAAATATGTAAATTGTATCTTAGAATTAAGAAGGAAAATTAATAAAATAAAAAGCGTTAAATTTAATCTAAAATAAAGTTTTTAGTTGCTTTCTTTATTTATAGATTTATACCTTGGACCCCAATGTCGCTGCCCCAGCTGGGAAACAAAAAAGCATCACAATGTCAAAATTTAATAGAAACTCGATAATAAATCGCTTATTCATGTTCCGTTTTCTGCTTGTCCAAATTTCGAACAATGAATGTAACCATAACATCCGGACTTTGGAAACAAAATGTAAACCTTTGGTGTTTTAAAAAGACACACGTTCTGGGCTACGTCAAACAGATTTGTACACCTTTAATGTACCCCCATATTATAATCTTTGTTCCAATTGTTGTTTGATAGGTGGCGCTACTCACTTCTCTCTATGTTATAAATTTGCAATTAGAAACGAATCCTTACACTAGAGGTCACTGTCATTTAAAGGCACCATCAAAACAGATAAATATTGCTGTTTCCAAATTTCCGTTTTACTATAAGAAAATCAGCTCAAAAATTATATCCCCTCCGCAATATAACCGATAACCACCATGTTGCTTGTATGTGTTAAATTTGTTTTAATGCTATTTAATTAAAAGAACCATTGAAGCCCATTCGGGTATGAATTTTATACGTTTTAATTTAAAACGATGTAAGTTAAGTATACTTTACTCATTTTCAGGAAACATGATTAAACCTACTCATATGGTTAACCATGTATTCGGACTACATACCTGCAACTTGTAAATAATTAATAATGTTTTTATTGTAAATCCACCAACTGGAATAACGTTAAAAAAACAGATCCTACATACTCCTTCACCGAAAACCAGGCTATCCCGCACAATAATTATACTAATTAAAATTAATTACGTTGCACTCAAGCGGTAAGAGTCGATTCCAACATTCAGCGTTGCACAAATAAAAGATACACGAAAAAAAAATGAACCAAGGAAATGCCTGTTCAAGTTTAAAATATGCACATCCTCGAAACTCGAAGTATCATCCAGGAGGAGATGATGCAACGCAGATAAGAATCTTTTGACTTAACGAAAGACCGCGTACTCTATGGCTATATTTCCGACCGGGAAAAATACATATACATAAGTTGGCCTTGAGGAGTTTTTCTTAGCTTTTTTTTTCTCACGCGCCCAACCATGAGATTTTTTTTTTTGTTCTTAAAGATACGGAAAAGGAACTCGAAACGACTCTGAATTCATTGTGTGTGTCGTCTCTCTGTTATGTGACATTCATGGTGGGAGTTGGAGTTCAAGGATAAGATGTTGAGGAATATAAATCATTTTTCATGGATTTGCAAAATGTCAAATTTTTAATGGCGATAAATCTTTTTTTTTTTTTGTTTTTAAGAAGAAGAGCGTTCAGGCGTCACGCTTGAAGAAGAACAGACAACGCTTGAAAAATACTAGGATTTTTCCTTGCGTTTCATGGTTTCGATTTTATGTCACTATCAGGCTTTTTTTTTAAATTTAAATATTTTCCTAGATAAGGGAGACTTAAAGCTGTCTTGAAGGGACACAAAAAGAACAAAACTCAGGAAGAATTTTTTTTGTATAATTTACACGTCCTTGGAATCTATTAAATTATGAACAGAAGCATAAACTGTTGGCAACACTGGCTGAACACAACTTATTCCCCATGAAACGACACCCACTTGTTTGCCGGTTGATTTATCTATCAAAGGACCTCCTTGACCGCCTTGACAGGGGTCTCCATCAAGCTCTGCTGAATCTCCACAAATCATACGACTGGTGATAACATCACGAGGATAACTTGGCCTGCAAGCCTCCTGGCTAATCAAGCGGACTTTAAAAACCTTTAAACCATCTGGTCTGACAAAATTGCCATCCTTCAGCATTCCCCATCCTGGAGAAAGTGCTAAAGTTCCATCGGCTGGAAGTCTCTCACCCAGTTCAATTGGTTGTACAGTCCAGCTGTATGTGAGATTTCGTCCAAGTATCAAAAATGCAATATCGCAGTCTAGTAAGTCCTGATTATATGCTGGATGAATTTGAACGTTTTGAATTGGAAACGATTCGCCTTCGTAATGTATCGCGGAACCAATCCGAACGCTCAAATACTTGGCGGGTATTTGATGAACGCAATGCGCCGCGGTGAGTAATTTGTTTTCAGATAATATTGACGCCCCACACCGGTGGATGTCGTTGACTCTTAGAGATGCGAGATAAGGAAACTCTTCGATACGGGCGTCCTGAGTTTTTCGGGTGAAAGTATTTTCTGAAGATTGCGGAGTAGGGCTTAGGCTGAGCAATTCTGTTAGCCCTAAGACAAGTGATACACCCGGAATTACGGTCATGCTGGTGGATAGAGAATGTGAATACTGATTCAAGGATTTATTGAACCGAGGCTTTTATATCAAATTGAGAAGAAATTGGACAATTATTTGGGAGGAAGTACCTACACGCTGAAATTTGAACCTGAAAATTGAAGATTGGCTGTAGCTTCGACCAGTGAAAGCTTAGAGATAAGATATTTTTTTTCGATTCAACAGACACACGGCCGGAGTTGCTTGTCTGAGAGCCTTAGCAAACATTCTTTAGAACCTATTTTAAAGACAGAAATTTAAAACCTGTCAGCGTTCTACGAAATTATGCAATTTGGTTTTTTTCCCGCACGATTTATGATGGCTTTAATTTATTATGCATGTATAATTTTTGGTCCAACAGTAAATTCTAATCCGGAAAACTCCGCCCACAAACACGCCCACAATCGCTATTTTTGTCCAACAACCTTTATTTTCCAAAATGAAATTATAGTTTTGCATATAGTTTCGATACACACAATTTGGAGGTACATTTACTATAAATCAAAAAAAATAAATTTGAATTTGGGTGTGGCGGACGCCCACTTTTCATTCAAGAACAGAAAAATGTATTAAATGATATCAATTTCAACAAATTTGGTTGCGTAAATAACATGAAAAACATTTCTTAGAAAAATGTTCGTGTATTGACTTTCAATACACCTACTTTTGGGGGCGTTATTTTTAGAAATTTCTGTTATATATCTAAAATTTCACAAAAAATTACTCGATTTTGTTGGTATTTTAAGCATATGCATCAAAAATAACTAACTTGGTCAGTGTTTCTATTTTTGTAAATTAGTATTGAAGAAACGCCCACTTTTAAGGGTCATTTTGGTTATGCGAGAATACTTGAATTTTTTTTTTCATTTTCTCTTATACTATCGAATAGAGTTTTAAAAATATGTAGATGGAACCCTTGGTCACGTACTGGGTTGTAAGAAATTATAAGGAATACTCACAAACACGCCCACAATCACCATTTTCAATCAAAATCAAATTGTATTGTAGGTACTGCATTGTAGATGAATTCAAATTACGAGCCTAAAATTGTGTTTCACTAAATTCGTAGCAATGGTTTTGCCTTATAAAATATAAATTTTTAACACTAGGCGTGGCTCACGACGCCTCCTTTTTATACAAACTGAAAACAATTTTTCAAAAATCAAAATCAAGTACTCAGAAAAATTTTCAGTTTTTTGTTTGCATTTCATAAAACTACATTATTGTGGTTGAATATTTTTACCACGCCTATAATTGGGGCGTATTTTAATCGAAAGCCTGTTTGTATTTAAAAATTAATAAAAATCTTTAATAGTTACATATACTTTGTCACAAACAAGTATAGCTAAAACTAACATTTTGCAGGAAAAGTCTACTTACAAAATGGCTGCCAAGTCTAACAAAATGTTCATTTCTGACAGTATTGTCAGATCTACCAAGACTCCGACAATTATCTGTCAACAAACTGACAATTGCAAATGTCTAACTATGCATAATGATCAGTTTACACAGTTGATTGGCTTGACAGTGACTTTTCTGACAACGTTATCCGGTTGAAAATCGTCAAAACACGTCCGCTTGAAAGGTTTTTGTCTTGCAAGAAATTGGCAGATATGTCAAGGTATGTCACGTCACACGGCAAGTCTTGTGAGACGAATTAATTTCTTGTCAATTTATTGAGAAAGGAAAGTGGGCAGCCATTTAAATGTGTCAGCGGTTTCTATTTAATCTATTCCAAAGACGTGAGACAAAAAAATACTTTTTTGTGCTTCCTTAAACTTTCCCGTAAGGTATTTGGTTTATTTTTATTTGTATAAGTGTGGAATACATCTAAATTTCAAACCATCCTCACAACATGTTCTCTAAACTCTAATTATTTTTCAAAAATGAGGTTTATGCTTTATTTTGTTGCCTCAGATACAAATAATTTAGCGGTAAATTTATAGCAAACAGCAATAAAATCCCCCTTCTGTTGAAAATTTTCATGAATCAAATACATACTTACTTTTAAAACATCAAAGAGTAAACAGTATCCTATCCTATAAAGCTGCCGCTTTTGTTAAGTCGGTAGTTACATTTTAACCATGTTGATCCTGCATCACTATGGTTCTGCCTTAATTTATTCTTCCTCATACAAAATGTCAAACTGGGGTAGAAAATATAGATGATGCTTCCGTAAATATATTTCCCTCTCGTAACTTGCATCAAAAAAGGGACACGTGCCACCAACTGAACTCTGGACTGCTCATCGTTGTCGTCGCGTCGCTAAAGCTACAACAGAAGCTACTCGTTTGAGCAGAACAACAGTCATTTCCACTTCCACCCCATCATACACGCTACATCCACATCCGAGGCGGACCGGGAACGGCACCGTATTTTGTAAGTGAATCGAAAAATTTATTAGGAAATTTTTGGTGGCCCGTGACTTGCATAACTCATTGCATTGTCAAGAGTCCTCTTCAAAAAAAAAAGGAATCCTATATATGTATCCCTTTTAGCCTATTCCTAGTCCATGCTGACAGAACGATGATACATTTCCATTGTTGGCTTGTAGTTGACTTGGCCTTTTTTCCATCCGCCAGCATAGCAAGCAGCAGCAGCCAGCCGGATGGGACAAGCTCATTTAAGGGCGCTTTGTGATGCATCCCACACTCCATCGCAGCATCAGTGATGAGGAGAGAAATGAAATTAATTTATTTCACATGAATTCCCGCGAATGGGAAAGTCCTTGTTGTCATGGTTTTTTTTTTTTTTTTTGTTCTGGCACGGGTCCCGGTGCACAGTTTTTTTTTTTTACAACTTTCGGAGTTTATATACAACAAAAATTTTGAATGTTTTTTAAGGATGACATTAAAAATAACATTTGAAGGATGTCCGATGAAGTCATCCTCATCATAGAAATGGAAGAACAAGAACCATGAATTTCTAGCCGAGAGAGCATGGGGGTGGATGGTGATGTTCCTTGTAGGTAGATATATGATGGCAGGAAAGTCTTAATCGACGGAACGTGCTTGTTTGTCGAGTAATATTTTATTACGTTGATCTTAATTAAAATAAAAACTCAATGGCATTAGATGTCTACTTTTTTTTTTTTGGTAATTAAAAAGCAGCAAATGAAAATGAAAAAAAAAAACAAGTTAAATGCCAAATTGTAGAGAATTTCATCGAGGGGGACTAATGAAAGAGAGAGGATATCTCTTTATGAAATGAATAAGGATTATACGGGAAATTAATGTCTGCTCATAACTTTTAATAGTTTAATATTTGCTTCGGATATAAATAAAATGTTTTCACGGATCGTGCCGAATGATTGTATATGTAGATACATTTTTTTTTTAACCCAACGATGAATTTAATGGTCTGAAAGTAAATTACGTCTTATTTATCTATCCAGCCTGTTCGTATTGGTATCTGTGTATACACCTATCTGTGTATACAACATACTTGCATGTTTTTTTTCACTCTGACCAGGACCTACACCCTCAAGTCACAACGAACGCAAAACACTTTCATTTTCATTTATCGCACACTTTTGTTTGAATAATATTTACCTTTGCATTACAACAATATTCGCGTGTAAAAAGCTCATAACAAATAGCCAAAGTGTAAAAAGGACATTTTAACGAATTATTATTTATATTTATTCATCCAGTCAAGGATCTAGGACTGTCAACAGAGGGATACACCGCTACCGCATACAATTTACGAAAGCAAATTTATTTCATTTTTGTTTATAAGATATTCATCATGAAATATGCGATGTGTGTACTGTTACTGTACATTAGTGAAGTTGTACCTCCATATTCCATGTATGTGTAGTGTATAGGTAGCCTCCCCCCTCTGCAACTGCAAACACGCGATGCAATTTTTGTATTCTCGAAAAAAAAAAACATTTTTTAATGAAATGCACACCAAGATTTGTTTGCATTTAAATTATAAAAGTGAAATAAACGTTTTTAACAGGACACTGATGGCCGACGATAATGTCCTTTTTTTCATGCTAAATTATAGTTTAATTTTCAAAAATAAAGTAATTATTTTTAAAAATTGTACTGAATGCGACACGCAAATGTGATAGTGTATATCTTTTTAAGTGACTTCGTGATTTGCCTCGAAAGCGTTTTGGTTAGATTGACTGAAATTGCCATAAGCATGCAAAACATGTGTAAGTATGCGTCCATTTTGGGATAATCACAGTAATAGGTGCTATTATATTTTATTTGTAATCTAAGGCCAGAAATGAGCTTTGAGATGTTCCTTCGTGATACTCTATGTGTCATGGAATAGTTTGTTTTTTTGTTACCCTTAAAAGTGGGCGTGTCCTTAAATTTGTAAACGAATTTTAAAGCACTAACTGTCAATTTTTAGCCATATGTGTAAAACTACAGCTAAATCGAGTAGATTTTTAAGGATCTTACCTGAATAAAGGTATTTTATAGAAATCACGCCCTTAAAAGTGGGCGTTTAAACAAATTTACACAACAAAAATTAAGAGATATATATTTATCATATAACGAACGAAAAAAAATTCAACACTGGTATCCGAAATTTAAAAAAAACTATGTTTTTTGTTCTTTCAGGAAAAGTGGGCGTGTCTTGAAATTTGTACACAAATTTTAAAGCACTAACTGATCTTTCATCGTTAGTCAATTTTTAGCCATATGTGTAAAACTACAGCTAAATCGAGATTGTTAAAGATCTTTTCTGAATAAAGGTACATATTTTATAAAAATAACGCCCATAAAAGTGGGCGTATTGAACAAATTTACATAAGAAAATTAAGAAATATATTTTTATAGAACGAACGAAAAAATAGTTAAAATTTAACATTGGTAGATACTTTAAATTTTCAAAACTATGTTCTTGGTTTTTTCAGGAAATGTGGGCGTAAGCCACGCCTGAAATTACAATTTTTTTCTTTCATATACCTATGTACAAGCATCTTACTCGTAGTTTCGACTAAGAGACACACAAATTAGCTCTTATGGATTTATTATAAGTACCAAGTACTGTATAAGTTTTTATAGTTTCTAATGAAAAATGGGCGTCAGCCACACCCAAAATCAATTTTTTTGTTTTCAGATTCTTATGTGAATCTAATACCCATTAAATTTAAGGTTTTTTGCTTTAATATACCTGAGCATTGTTATTTTCTAAAAATAATATTGATGGCTTTGTATGAAAAGTGGGCGTCAGCCACGCCCAAATTAAAATATTGACATTCAATTTGGAAAAGATTTACCTTGAGCGTTGTGCTGCGATCGTAACTATACAAAAGACAGAATTTAAGTTTGCCAAATAGATGTTGTTGAACAAAAATGGAGATTTTGGGCGTGTTTTTGGGCGGATTTTACTATTTTAAGAACTAAGCCTTTAACTTAAACTGCTTCCGGTACTCTGTTTCCAATTTGAATATCCAATCAATGTGAAATCCGTGCTAATGTATGCTCGCGAAGCTTTTCAAATTTTGGAAAGCATTTCGAGAAAACTGCAGTTCATTGTTAATCGCTGTAAGAAAGGAATTATTTGATATGAGGAAGCAAAAATGGCGATGGATAGGTCACAAGCCGGGCAAGCTATATATGATAACTTTACTAAGCAGATTTTTGAATAGATTTCTTAAAGTCCAGAAACACAACATGAATTTCAACAGTCATAGCAAAAACAATAAGCTAGAAATAAAGCTTCAGCGGAAGTAGTAAACTGCATAAATGGCGAAGAATTTTTGACACCCTGTATCTAACCTGGAACACCAGAATACGATGATGATGAATGAAAAAGCATCAAATTCAGACTCCCTTATTTCACCCAGATTTATATAATTATTGTATTTTCCTATAAACATGGCTCCTGAAAATTATATGCATGTACGCCGCCATTAATTTAGACATACGAACATCTGCATTACAACATCCATCGATAGATGTCGCTTGTCGCAGAAACTTAATCCGATTCTGTCATTTTTGTGTATCGTCGGTCGGTCGTCGTCGGATCATTTCCATTCCGCATCCAATTAAGTATATCCAATGTTTACTTTTTCTGTCCGTTGCATTCAAATTCAAAAGCTATATATGAAATGCCAACGTCATTTCGTATCTCATCAATAGATGGCCTAACTGTCCAAATAAATCAAATTACAAGCCTGCTAATGGGTTAATGGAATATTTATAATTTTCAAGCCAGCTATATGGCAAAATGGCAATGCAATGGCTTTGTTTAGTGCGTTACACAAATCAAATGCACAAACAAAATTACAGACGACGAGGACTAGGACGATGACAACACAAAACAAGGACATGCAGCAGAAGCATCAGCAGCACATTAAATTACATTGATACCACATACCAATACCAATACTACATAAATATACGCTTCCCAACTCAAAATGAAGCTTCATTGCCCCTGGATTAGATATCTGGAATAAAATACAAATATCTATACAATTCACTCAGCTCCAGCTCAGCGCTAATGGTTCTTCTTTGGTTTCGTTTTAGATTATTCACAGAAATTTTCGGAAACTTTGTCAATCTAACAAACAATTTGCATTCGAATTGAATTTCGCAAAATGTGTGTCCTGTCGTATATAGTATGTCCTTATATTTGTGTAGTCATATATGGCTGCGTTTCTGTCCGTTCGTTGTCGCTTTTAAATTGTGTTGTTCTAATGCATTTCACATTAATGTCATCCTCTTTTAGCCAATAAAGCATTATACACGTCATTCGAGTCTCTAAGCCATTTTGTGTGCATTTACTTTTGACTGTTTTTGAAATTAGAGAATTTCGTCCTTTACTCGTTGTTTTTCGTAAATATTTTCAGACTTTTGATTGTTTGTTATTAAAATGAAAAATATTTGGCATCTTTGATGCGACAGTTAATAGGAACTTACAAAGCTAGGTATATTATGTTGATTCTAAACTGACGGCGAAAAGGTAGATATGGAATTATGTAAATTCAAAACCGCAATTCTGGAATTATTACGGGGTAAAGTTAGCAGCTCTCATTCGGGTTATCTTGATACAAAAATTCAACGTAGAAGCTATACGGTTTTTAATAATTGATTTTTGAAAATATTCTGATAATTGAATTTATGTACTACATATTTTCAGGGTGCCCCAGAAGTAGGTTTATGTTTTAGCTTGATTTTACCCGCGTCTTTTCTCGCGAATAAATTTTGTCAACCCCCCGGGGCCCAGAAACAGTATTATAATTTAAAACTATACTATTCAAAGTGGAAACAATACTTAAACATTCAAGTCGAGACAAGAGTATAACATACTTTCAGGAGCTAACATTACTTATTCATAGTATGTACAGGGTTTTCCAATAGGGTGTTATTTTGATATTCAAAGAAAAATGGCAGTTTTTAAAATAAATGATCAGATGTTTAATTCACTGTTAAGAAGAAAATATGCCATTAAAAACAATATCAGCCAAATGGCCGCCACGGCTACGCTTACACAACAATATCCTTTTCATGAAATTTTCCATCACCAAATCGCAAGTGGCTGCTGTATGCCCTAAATAGCTTCACGAATTCCATCTTTGAGGTCTTGAATCGGCGCTGGACTGTTGACGTAACCCTTATCTTTCACGTGGCTCTAAAGGAAGAAGTCGCTAAAGGTCTGTTATATCACAAGATCGCGGTGGATAATTGTGATCACCTCTTCGAGAGATAACACGGTCCGGAAACTTTTCCCTTAAAAGATCTATGGTTTCTTAGCTTGTGTGACACGTAGCGCTGTCTTGTTAAAAGTAAACGTCGTTGTTCAGTTCAGTACGATCCAATTCCGGCCATACAAATTATTAATCATTTCTGGATAGCACAATCCATTCACCGTAGCTGTTGCTCCAGCCACATTTTCGAAAAAGTAAGGTCCAATGATACCACCGGATAATAAACCGCACCAAATAGTTACTCGTTGAAGATGGAAAGGCTTTTCAACAATAATTTTTCGAATTTTCCGAGCCCCAGATGCGACAATTTTGCTTGTTGACGTATTCAGCGAGGTGAAAATGAGCGTCGTCAGTCAAGATGATTGTTCGATGAAATTCTGGATCATTTTCATGCATTTTAAGGACCCAATCAGCAAAGACACGACGTTGTTGATGATCGAATGGCTTGAGTTCTTGTGTTAACTGAACTTTGTAAGCCGTAAGACCCAGTTCTTTATGCAAAATACGTTGTAATGACGTTTGTGGATTCCAAAGAACGACGAGGAATGGACAAACTTGGGCTTTCTTTAACACTTTGGGCTACGGCAGCAATATTCTCAGTTGTTCTTGAGTGAGGTGAAAGTGTTCTATTCTTCACTTCGCTAACTTATCCCAACAGCTTAAATTTTTCCACCAATTTCTGAATTGCGGTTCGACGAGGTGCTTCACGACGACCAAAAAATGTTTTAGTTTTACGAACCGTCTCTGGCAAATTTTCGCCATTTTAATAGTGAATTTTAATAACTTCAATGCGTTGTTGAAGCGTGTATCGTTCCATTTTTTCCATTAATCTCGTAGTTTAACTTTTCAAATGTTAAAAAGTTACAGCTTAAGAAGTGACAACTACCGAAATAGCGGGCTATTCAAAATAACACTTCTAATTGGAAAATCTTTATATTATGGTGCATTGTAACGGCTTTTAGTTTTTATTTCGATATGAAGTGTACTTTATCTTTGTACATATAAACTTCCCAGAAAAAACTATCTACATGATGGTGAAAACCGTTTTAAGATCCATTGCGTGGTTTAGAAGTAGTCAGCGGACACCTAAATAGGAAGGCATTTTCTTTTTATACTTTATTGTATAACATGGAAAACTGAATGAACACAACAAAATTGTGTATCGGACAGTATACTATTTAAAGTATGCGTTGGTTTTGATTTTCATAGACTTTGGGAATCGTATCCTGAAGTTGAGGAGTTTTGTTGTTTGCTCCAGATAGAAAAAAAAAACAGCCATTTTTTGAATATTCAAATACTGTGTACGACTCAAGCTCTGCGTGATATAAAAATATGGATGAATACCAGGCCTTCAAAATTTTCAATTGATTATTGGAAAACACCAATTTTCATTTTTCTGATCAGATTTTGAGGAAACTTGATTTTTCTATACCCTATTCCATAGAATGGGTATATTGTATTTGGTGTGGAGTTTGTAACATAGAGAAATAATACCGTTAGGTATAGAAAAGTATATATATTCTGACTCAGAACAGAATCAAAAGCCTAGTCGATTTAGCCATGTCCGTCCGTCCGTCCGTCCGTATGTATATTCTCTAGAGGTCGCAATTTTTGAGCTAGAAAGCTGAAATTTGGTATATATAATCTTTGGTTCAAGAGTAAGGCTAAGTTCTTGAACCGGTAAAATCCGCCCACAAACACGCCCACAATCGCCATTTTTGTTGAACAACCTCAATTTAATAAAATTAAATTATGTTTTTTTGTACAGTTACGATAAAAGCATAACGCTAAAATTTTGCACACGTTAGCTTTAGGTAAACTTTCTTCCAATCAAATAAAAATATTTCAGTTTGGGCGTGGCTGACGCCTATTTTTCATACAAAACCATCAATATTGTTTTTATAAAATAACAATTGTTATATTAAAGCGAAAAACATTAAATTTTGTGGGTTTTACTGGCACATAAACATCTTGTGTATGAAATCCAAAAATTTGATTTTGGGCGTGGCTGACGCCCACTTTTCACTAGAAACTATAAAAAAATTGTTTTTGTAAATAAACGGTATTTATAATGAATCCACAAGCCAACATTTTGAGTCTCTTAATAGAAACTAAAAAGTTTGTGTATGAAAGGAAATTTTTGAATTTTGGGTGTGGCTTACGCCCACTTTTTATGGAAGAACGAAAAACGTAGTCTCAAAAATTGAAGGTAATTCCAATATTCAATTTAAACCTTTTTCCTTCCGTTCGTTATTTGAGAAATATATCTCTACGTTTTCTTATGTAATTTTTTTCAATACGCCCACTTTTGAAGGCGTGATTTTGATAAAATACCTTTGTTCAGGTAAGATTGTTTAAAAATCTATTCGATTCAGCTGTAGTTTTACACATATGCTTAAATACTGATCAAAGCTCAGTTAGTGCTTAAAATTTTTAAGACACGCCCACTTTTAAGGGGCGTTTCCCTCAAAAGTCGTATAATGCATTAATTTTTTAACGTTTTTTAACTATCGGTCGCAGTTTTGAAGTAAAAAGATGAACACTTAGATTTATATTCTTTGGTTACGTACAAGAATGTGGTCCAAGAATTATTAAAAACACCCATAATCGCTATTTCCATTCAAAATCTTGTTTTGTTCAAATCGATCTGCAGGAATCAAATTGAAAGTGACTGAGCTCGTACTAATTGTCTTGGCAATAAAAAGTTTTAACTTTGGGCGTGGCGCACGCCTTTTTTTATTTTGCCAGCACTGATTGAACATCACACCACACAAAATTAATGTTATTGAATTTTTTTCTGTCTGCTAAAGATGAATTTTGTTTCTGAAACTGAAACATCGGCTGGCTGCGGGAGGCGAACGCATACACATACAAAAAAAATAGATAATAGGGTATCCAACAGTTCGTTGCAAACGTACTGTAGCTCTCGCTTATGTTTTTTTTTTTGTTTTAAGGTAGAAATGAGGTTTACCAAACCATTCTATTTGTCACATCATTGAATTTCGTATGGATAGCCGAAAGTAAAACTAGTTTTTTCACCTTTTACCGTATGATTTTACATTTCGTTTTTTCAATTCACACTGAGTTTTAGCAATATCCTGATATGATATGAAAAATGGATTTTTTTTTAATTTGTAGCTAGCTACGCTCAACTACTAACGTCAAGTTGGTTGAGGTCCTGGCATCCCAGCGTCAGAAGCCGTTGCCGGCGTCATAAATATTTGATCAAATATCGCTCGAAGAATTTTTCTATTAAGACCACCGACACAGAATAGATGTCTTCTAAGCCTGATGAAACGGCAATTCTAAAGCATGTGCTATAATTTAAGCTCATATTTATAGAAGATCCTTTACAACTAAAATTTCATTCAACTGCATGTTTTGGTCTGACCGAATCGTTCAGATTAGTTGATGTGTGCTCCTTCGCATTTGGGATTTTTTTCTTGAGTTTTAAGTTTTTTTTCCTGGAAGAACTTTAAAGCTTTGATCTAGCTTGAGCATCCTCAACTCAAGAATTTTGACGGCTCGTTTATCGTGCTTCATCTTTACCATTCTAAGAAGTCGATCTTCTATTTTATTTTCGGTCCATAGAACTCACAACAACTCTCTTAGTAGCTGTAGTATAACCCTGCTGCTTCGCTTGTGCCAGCGCTGGTGGCTCTTCTTCGCCGGGTTGTTTCACAATATTTGTGGTGTTTCTTACTTCTACGCTCTCCAAAAGCAGAAGTACAATTATTTTCACCCTAAACTAAACCCTTATCCTTAAGCTGGATCTTCACGGTCTTCTTTCTTACAAATAAACGATTTTTTCTCACATCTTATGTAATAGTTATTCTTCTGACAGCACCCTTTATTCTAGTTAAGTCTAGCCGAACCCTTAAATTTTATTGACGAACAAATTCAACCACCACCCCAGGATGACAATCAAGAAACCAACGACTCACGGTGAGCGACAACAACGACGTCACGAAATAATTGTTACAATTTATATTGTTTGGTCTGGCATTTTTGAGATGCGTAAATAATCTAATCTCAAACTTAAACACCGCATACCGTTATTTGTTTTGTTATAGGGGAAGACGGAAAACAGAAGACTATACCTATTCAAGGCAGGACGAACTCCACCCCATATGTGAACAAGTCATGGCTCAAAGGATCTAATTTTTGTCATTTCCAGATTTCTTAGCGCATACATATATTTTGTCCGGTCCTACAAAAAAAGAGTCACTGTGATTTACGATTCAAAAGGGATACTCCAGGGTATATGGCAGAGTTGCAATCCCATTGTCGTTGTTGGATTGTCGACAGGCGGCTGACTCGGCGGGCGTCATCATCATTGTAGCAAGCGGTTGGAATGTATTCGAGGGTAAATGCGAGTACCACTTACGATACTCTTAGTATGTAATTATGCAGACACTTGCCACAGACGTCGCATCGCATCGTATACCTAAAATTGGGGGAATCTTTTGCAAAGGATATACGAGTGTATACATATGTATATGTAAATGTGTTTTGTCGAAGGAGGGTTTTGTTGAAAATTTAATTGCCATTAAGTGCAACCCAAAAATTACGATTATACGCGATGCCGATGCTGACTCAGAGAAAAGAAGTGACTTAACACATTCACAAACAAACACGAATCCTGTGAGTTTCTCTTTGTGTAGGTAGCTATATGTATGTGTATTGTTACCAAGCCAAGGAACATATTCATACAATTCGTTTTGGGTGGAAACAGCACAGCTAAAAAGAGACAAAGATTTAATTAAATATTACATTCGAATTGCGAATATATAAAAGGGTATAAGCTTTTCCAAGCGATGCGATGCGCTGCTCTGTTTGGGTTATTATATTCGCCAATCGGCTTATTTCGGAGGTTTCATTTTGGAAGGATTAATTATAGAATAATGGTGCATCCTCGAATGTTCTATAGCAACAGTGTGCTGTGCTGTGCTTGGGTATGCAAAGGCACTTTGGACATTTTGAATGGTCATGATTTAAATGCAACCGGTCTTAAGGAATTATTCCATTCCGATAGAAATTTTTATTCTGAAATTTTTTGTGACTTCACTGTAGATTGTTGAAAAAAAATGGAGTTACTCTGGTCCATGAGCTAAAAATTTCTCAAAGAAATATGATGATTTCTTGATACTGACAGCATCCTTTGAACGGGCCCAACAACGTGGGCAGTTCGAGCCGGCCCATGAGTTGGGATTATATATAAAAAGGGTTTTCCAATAAGAGGTGTTATTTTGAATAGCCCGCTATTTCGGTTAGTTGTCACTTTTGAAGCTATAATTTTTTGACATTTGGCAAGTAGAAACTACGCCATTATTACTAAAATGAACGACTGGGTCTCACGGTCTTGCTCTTTTGCTTAAAAAAATTAAATAAAAATAATTTCGAAAATTCTTTTATTTTTTAAATTAGTTTAAGAGCTTTCTCGGAAAAACTAAGTATGCAATAAAATTTCAAAGCTATATGTCAATTTGGAAAAAAAAAATATTGAAAATCGTTCGACCAGTTTTTTTTAAAAAGGTTATTTTTGAAAACCTTTTCCAAAAAATATTTTGAAATTTATTTGAGTATGTATATGCAATATGTAGTTTACATCTGAAAAAATAATGTTAAAAAAATCAATATACCTACCCGATTCCAACATATTTCGAAATCCAAAAATTTTTTTGGAACAAATTATAAAAAACCCAAAAAAAAAAGTTTTTGAACATTTTGAAATGCCATATTAATAAAATTATGAATCACTTTCTGTGCCTAAAATTTTCTTGAAATCGGATGTACGGTTTACGAGAAAATTTGATTTGAAAATACTGGTTCTATGAGAGGTACCGTTATAAGGCAAATTTTGAAAAATATTTTCTAATCAAAAGATAGACTGTCTTAAAAAAATAGCATTCTGAAAGTTTTTTTCAAAATCGTTAGAACCGTTTTTGAGAAAATCAATTTTTTTGTTCACGATTGTATGGCAGGTGCCGTTATTTTTGACCCTAGAGCAAAAATAAAAACAAATTTCTGAGGGACAGCCAATTAAATCCTAGATACCAAATTTGAAGCAAATCGGCCCATCCGTTCAGGCTCTAGAGGTGCGAACACCTCTTATTGGAAAACCCTGTATACACAACCAAGTATACTTATGTCCCTTTACATTACAACGCTGTTATTTGGTATGTTCATAAATATGTTTACCCGTTTACATGGTTATTGTCCTTCCTTAACTGAATCTTATATTTTCATTGCTTTGTTGTTAGGGTCTTTCATAATGATTGTTTTTATAACTTGACTAGCAGGTAAACGAAGGATTAGAAAAACCCTTTCAGTCAACAAAATGTAAGCAAATGTTGGTGATATCCGCGTAACAAATGTAGGTATGCCTCAGGGTTCTATTTTGTCTCCAATTCTTTTTATTTTAATGGGTGATTCATCGTGAGGTTTGATTTTCAAAATATGCTTTTTTTGATAGATCACGCGTGACTTCTATTAAACTGCTTTCTCATTTTTGTTCGGTATCGTTTGACAAGTCATCATGGAAAGACTCACACCACAACCAACGGCGTCTCCAAATTGTTCAGCTTTATTACAAAAATCACCGTTCTTTGGACTATTTTCTTCGGGATATACAAATGGTTTTCCGGAAAAAGCCAGCTATGTACACTATGGAAGACAACATTACTCATGTTATTAGCGAGATACCAGCCGCTATGCTCGAACGAGTCGTCCAAAATTGGATTTTCCGAATAGACCATCTCAGACGTAGTCGTGGCCAACATTTATGTGATATCATTTTCAAAAAGTAAATATTTCACTTTCTAATTTATGTGTTTTATTTTACCTTATAAATCAAACCACACAACGAATCACTCTTTATTTGTAAAAATCAATTTGTGTCTGGAACTGCTATGTTCTGAAGATGTATATTACATAAATGCATGCTTCTGTGGAAGGAGCAAACATTTGATTTCCTTAAGATCAGGATGGCAGTTGGCAACAACAATGGTTCTTCACTCACAGTGTACTTTTACTTTACACTGTTCTAGTTAGTATAGCGAACTGCATTTATTTAAGAATGCTGTTCTTAGTTGACTTGCATCCAACATCGGGAGAATTATCATGCATCTTTTGTTTTTGAGCCGTACAACATGAATGTTGAATTATTTCTGTAGCCGTACCATATGAATGCAAAAGTTTAACATGGATCAACTTTTCCACGCTTGCATCGATCAGCTTTTAAATCCTATTTTATGTTTCTAATGTTTTCACTGTGCTCCACGACTTTATGGGCTTAGAAAGCCTTAAGCTCACCCTCTCTGAATGCAAAATATTTGCAATCACAATTTGATGAATTGGGTTTTTTTTTGAAAATGATTTGGAAAGACTTCCACGAGATCTGAAAATAGTGACCCGTAACCGTATCACCTGAATCGGATCTCTATGATTCCATTGTAGGTACTCCCCAGTATTAGGTAGGGGATATAAGGAAGAGGTAGGGAAGGAAATTTATTGGAAAGTAAGGTATGTGCATGTGGGGCCTCATGAGCCAATTTGAGGTTGGAATAAGCACCAGGATGTGGTTCGTTCTAGACATCGTTCATTGAATTGTGACCCATCAGAAATCCTATACCAAGAAAGACAGACAAGGAATCAGTGTCACCTATGTTAAAAATTCACAAATAAATTTTTTAAAAGTAAACCAACTCTGCTGACTCTGTATTGTGACTCCGACTGTGGTTCAGCGTCCATCAAATCGGAAGAAAGAAACTGTCACTGCCATATTTACTGTCAAAAAAAAACTCCATGTTGTCATGAAAAACTTTGGTATACCATTTTAATTGCTGCACATTTTATAAGGATACCTTTGATCAAAATAATCCTTCAAAGAAAAAAAAGTAAAATAAAAGTAAGTGATGTCCTTATTACAACCATAAAGTTAACTGCATTACCTACATAACATCAAGGTATATCTATCAAAAGCTTTTAATCTCATTAAGTTTATTGATATCCTTCAAGAAATATCATAAACATACGTCAAAACAAATTCCATAATTGGACATTAATTGCCACCAGAATATCCCATCTATATTATACATGTGTAGATGTAGACACTATAACTCACAGATGTAGGTAAGTATGTATGCATTGTGCATATTTGAACTCACCTTTCCCAATATCTACACACGAGACGAGAGAAATAAATCGATGGCAATCAACGTCACACCCTGTGCTTAAAGTGGTATGATATGGAAAGTCTTAACACTTTCTATTCTACCATGCAGGTCCGTAACAAAAGAGGGGGGGAGTGGACAAATTGAAAGAAAGCTATCTGTTCCGTATGGGAGCCATACAAAGGAAAATACTTCAAATCTGAAGAAGACAGCACTGACGAGCAAGTAGCATAATACACCAACACAACAATCAACAACTATGTATGTACTATATTATATTTTATGTCATCCCAACCTATGAGCGGTGTTCTCTGTACTAATATATTGTTTTTGAGTTAGTCTTGAAAGTGCCAGCAGCGAGAGAGCTAATATATTGAGGTTTTTCCTCACAGAGGTTTTCCCAAACAAAATTTAGCTGAGTTTCATTCAGATCGGTTTTTCATTAAAATGTTCAGCTTTATTTTTTAAAGGAAAAGAAGCAGTACAGAACACTATCTTATGGATGCATCCTCGTCCTGAATCGCAAATGGTGTTATTTTTATTCTTATCCTTTCCTGGGCCACGAAAATTAAGCCGCAAGTTAAAGGCTTTACACAATCTCGCTCTAGTTCAACTAGCAGAAAAAAGACTTTGACATGCTCGTGTTATGATAAAAGGTCACCCAAGTGCCCTGCTAAAGGTTGGGAGTGGTGCTAAGACAATCAGAGATTTCAGAATTCAGGATTTCCAAAGAGGATCGATGATGTCCCCAACCAGATTGTTGGTTGTTTCGGACCCTCAGCTCATTACCTCGTTTTATTTTTCGGAGTAAAAACTTGTGTCAATGTTCAATCTCGTGTGCTTCTCCAGATTGCGGCCTAGCATACACGTGGGCTTGATTGGCTTCTCATGGTATCTCCTCCCTGATGCATAAAAGGCAAACAAAAGTCCGCTCCAAATGGAAGCTGATGAGTCCGAGGACAGTTTTGTGTCTATGTATGAAAACTTTGATAGTTTCGGTTGATACCCGCCTTGAAAAAAAAACTATAAGCGACATCTTTGGAATCGAAAACGAACGCAGCAGAGGCTGTCTTAGAAAAGCGGTAGTTCCAGCCTCTCCTGTCTAAGATTTTTCTATGGAAAGTCCATCTATACACGTCTTTATAGGACCGTTCGGAACTTTTTATCCTCTGACCTTTAACTCTAAATTATTAAGCTTTAAAAAAAAAACAATTTTCATCTTATCCCCTCCTCAAAATAAAAACCAGACTACGGCCTTGCTGACATGTCCTATAATACATCTTCTCATAATAATAATTCCGTTCCATGCAAAAGCTCTTTGTCTGTCTCCACTCCTTGAATATGTTATCCTGTATGTCATTATTGACGTGTGATGACCTAATGTGGTGGTGTTTAAAAAGAGGAAATGGAAGGTCTCGACTAGAGTGTCACATGCACATTTGCAAGGATATCATTATACACTGACAGCCAAGACTAACGCTTTGATAGCTGTAATCTTGTAATAACCGAATAAAGAAAGGAGACAGGAAAAAAAAGAAGAAATAACATGACATATCCCCATCGCCCATCGCCATGACCAGCCATGTCAATGTCGTCGGTCGTCCTGGTCCTCGTCGTCGTCGGTCGGGTCGAAGATTTATTCTATTTGCTTTCTTGTCTACCAAACACGATTGATGGTCTTGTCGGTTATCATTTTTGTTAGTTGTGTCTTGTTTGTGTTGTTTATAGTTACTTTTTCGTCCTTTCGTCTATTGCGATTCAATTCATTGAACATCGTATATATATCCTTGAAACTAAACGCAAAAGCAAAAAACAAAAAATGACGTAGCCTTCTGTATCAACCTACTAAACAGGGATAGGACGGAGGATGATGATGGAGCACTAAGCAATCGTTCGTTTGGTTGGTTTATTCTGGCTGGCAAAGTCCGCCCGAGGAGCAAGAACATCTAAGGAAGCTCAGTAGAAGCTTATATCCGAAAACGGAAGATTGGTTGGTAAGTTGTATTTTCTCCTCTGCGCTGTGCTCTATGTGCTTGTGTTATATGGAATGGCATGGTATTATAAGGAACCTCTTGACAAATCACTTTATTCTAACCAAGCCAACTGATATAGTATGTCATAACAATCCTTTTGGTAAACGGCAGGAGCAGCAGAAGCAGCAGCACCAGCTTAAGCAGAAATAACAACAACAACAACAAGGACCTTCAATGCAGTATCTATATATAGTGAGCCATGAGCCTGAGCACAACATCATCATCTTGTACGACTTTACTCATGGATGGAAGATATCAGGGTGCATTAGAGCTAAGACGTCTTAAGTTCATCTCGATGGAACAATCTTTCTTATCCTTCTTATTGTTTGTTTATCTTGAGGGCATGCTAAATGACTTGTTTGGGGTGTACGAGAAGGTGTGCCTTTGTGTCTGTGTGTGTGTCCTGATTCCTTTTTTTTGTGAGTTCAAGTGCATGACGCTTAGCTGTGAGTTGGTATGGTACCAGGAGACGATTTTCCTCAAGGGACACGAATGAGGGAATTTATTGATGATTTGTGATTTCTTTCAATTTTTAAGCTTCAACTTGTTTTGAGTCTGATGTTCCATTTTTTTTTAGATAACTATTAATTCACATGGGAACGGTATATGTGAAAATTCCTTTTGTGATGCTTTTGCCAGGTCTTGAGGAAAGATGCAAGTAGCAAGTTTTTTTTTTCTAATTTTCATGTCATAAGTCAAGAATTATTAAAAGAAAGAAGAAGATTGAAAGGTTGGTTCCATCTTTAAATAAGCCTTTGCAAGTTAAGCACTAATTCCATTCAGGGTCTAAGATGGCATGAGGAAAAGTTGAGTTTTTGATAAACTTGACTTAAGCTTCCTGCAGTACTCCAGCTTTGAATGGTGTCACTGGGTTAAATCCTGAGAAACGATGATTTTTATTAAGGGAAATCGCTGGAAAGCTGTGATTGTTTGGATAAGAATTTGTTGTTAGTAGATTTGGGGCCACGTGAATCCATCAAGGATACCACCACTTGATATTCATATATAGAATCTGAACCAACATTTAAAACTGATTCCATCAACAGGAACGCCACTGCTTCTAGCGAGTTGAGTTTTACTAGACAAAAAGACACAGGAATCCCTGATTCGATGATGAGTGCTGTGTGACTCACGCCATTTATAGACCGAATTATTTCAGCCAATGCTCCCCGTGAACTATTCTGATAGTAAAAATGAATGGCAGAAGCTTGGGTCCTCGGGAACACGAAAGTGAGTGATCGAATTCTTTGAAGGAACTAAATACTGAGCTGCGGCCTGCTAAAAAGAGCCCGAAATTATCGTAGTAGCAACCTCGTCGGACCGCAAATTCGGCAACTTATTGCTATCAGATAGAGTGATCCGTTAAATTTGGTTGATGATAAACAGAACAAAACTCCGTGTGTATCACACACGATCAGGAAGAACCTCGGGTAGATATTTAGATTTGAGTCCTCTAAGACTACTGATGGAGTGGAAGGCATGGCTCTGCGTTCCACCGAGCTTGTTCAAAGCAGCATGATATACTCTGAACTTTGGCAACTGTAGAGGCTTCCAAAACGGGGCTATACAGAGACATTGACCTAGTTAAGAAGCTGAAAATACAGCGGCTGAGATGGCTCGTCATGTGAAGCGTATCGACGGAAGCGCACCAGTCCGACGAGTCTTCAACTTGGAGGGCCGAAGCAGTTCTGGAAGACCCCATCTAAGATGGAGCGATCAATTGGAGAACCAACTTGGTGTTCGCAACTGGGGGCCACTGACTAGGGACAAGCCTATCTGGCTAGGATTTTTGGTTGAGTCCGTGGTCCACAATGGACTGTCTGCGCGACCTTAAGTAAGTAAGTTAGAGGCTTCCAAAACCTTTCGACTATTCCGTTCCAGTGTGGTTGGGGCCAGATAAATTTAAATTTGTATAGCACCCCGAGACGTAGTGCTTTGTGCTTCGACCTGACTCACTGAAGGTTCTGGGTTCGATACCTGACTCCACCAAAGTTCTTCCCCGGAGACTGTTTTTTTGCGAGAAAGTGACAAATTGTCCAAGAGTAGAACCATATGCACCATCCTAACATCGGTTTCAAAGTCGCTCATGAAATGGTTAAGGCCGACGCAGCTTGGAATCGCACTTTCCGTTTAATAACTTTGGTATGATATTGACATTGTGGTCATCGGGTGCCCTAGATAGGCCTGGCTGCTGCTAATGAGGACAAAATTAGGTACAGGAAGCCATAAAGAGTAGAGGATCATCTTCATCGGAAGCTTGGACAAAACCTCACTATGGACAGATATTGTGTCAAGGAGAAGATTTCATCAAAACTGTGCGGGGCCAAACCGCTGGGACACGTGGAGAGTTTCAGTCACCGAGTCTCCAAATAACCCAGAACTATTGATACTGTGCCATGAAATAAAATCAAAACTCTAATTTTCAACTTTAGAGGCAAGCGATCATTCGGTAAAGCTGTATCCTTAGCAGCAATCCATGTTTAATGAAATGAACGCCCAATACTTTTCGAATTTCAATTTTGAATGTAAATTTCCAGCACGTTTTTATAGTTTCAATCACGCCAGAACAGAAAATGTGATTTTCCTTAAACAAATCACAAAGTCCTTCGTAAATTATTTATTTGCGTTCGTTTTCCACGTTTTGTATACCCTTTCTCTCTCTGAAAACTTAGCCGTTACACAAGGATATATCCATTTCGCTTCAATTAGAGCCTTTGAATTGAATCATAAGCTTGCACACAGCTCTGGAATTCAATTAAAATTAAATATTTCCGTTCTCCGTGAGTTATTTTGTCACGTAGTATTTGCCTCCAAGCATGTTGCTGATACAAATATCACCCTTAAATCCTTTGCCAAAGGACATTTCAACAGAAAATTTTTATTCAAACGAAATTCAACGGCAGAGTTACTACAAAATTGTAGGCCGATCCGATATGTTAGTTTTTGAAGTTATACGTGATTTGACTCTGGCATAAGTTCGCTGCCCAGGATCTCGGTATTCATGATAGTCCAATGACCACGACACCGACGATATGGTGACGATGAAGCGACAATCAATGACCCAAATATTAATTTGATTAGCACTTTGGCACTGATATTGGTGGACAGCACCACCGCACTCATTTAAAATCCCACAACGACTTACCCAGTCTTAAACGCGAAAACATCCGTCACCAGTTTCCAGTTCCAGTTCCAGAATCCAGAGGGCTTAAATTGAAATAATGCCAGAAAATGTTGGTGTTGATGTGGTTCGCTACACCAAGGACCAATAAGGGTGTGACCGAAACGCTTTAATTTCTAATTAAAAATGGACACTCTGACCACCAAAGCTGTAGCTACATACATATACATATACAATACCCTATACCCAGGCCTATTTATCTTCTGATAGCAAAGTGAATGGACCATATTGACGCGTGGTCAACAACAAACTTACTCATGAAACTTCAACATTTGCCAAACGTATTTAGAGCCACAAATATTGACGTTTAATAGAGTGTGTTGATGTTTTTGTCGTACGACGTACAAGTACATACATACATATATACGAGGTAAACTTTTGTGAGGAAATCTCTGGCCATCGGGGCTATAATTTATAGATGGGAAAGTTGAATGGTGCTGGAGTGGTTCGTTGCATTGTTGGCTTGGCAAACACACGGGAATTATTGTAATTTGAAATACTTGAAATCGGATTATGATAATGTTTTGAAGAAGACAATAGTATTAAGTGGTGATCCCTGAAATAATTAAAGGATTTCAATTATATGCGCCATAAAACAATAAACGCGTTCGCAATTCACAGGGCAGAACATTTTATTTAATGGAAAGGAGCCTCTTAATAGCATACTCTGGAACAAGATATGGATTTTTGATTGCTTTTTTCAGGTGACCGTGACGCCAATGTTAAATGCGAGCTTGGAAGAATGTATACTACTCTGCCGAAAGACAGCATTTATTCAATGAGCCACAAAATTCCACGTGCTTTTAACTGAAGGCAGTTCCACACTTGAAAAACGGAGCTCTAAAATTTAGTAGGTAAATGTGGATCATTAACGCAAACACCCCCCTTCTGATTCTCTGTTCCCGAGCTATATTATTATTGTAGCCACATGCCTTACTGTTTCGAAAAGAGCTCACGCATAATCCATGTACTGACGATTTTTCTTGAACAGAGAAATTTGTTTTGAACTTCGTGTTTTAAATGTTTCATTGACTACTGCATTTTTATCGAAGTAGGTTGTCTTACTTGAACCCTGTTTCAGTTTTGAGGAGTAAACTGTAAAAATCGAAGACTTTGCTAACTGTTTCCCCTAAATGAGGGGACTTTTGGTTCTGACAGCCATTGTTCCAAGCATAATACGTTTTATCTTGTAAATGCTCTACGATAGGTCTAGCGATCCTCTTCGACGAACAGCGAAGTGATAAACCAACATAAACGATAACCAGGGCTCTTTACGGTATAACTACCAACAATTATTGTGAAGCTTCTGACTGTTATTCCCGTACAGCGTGCCTTCAGATGAAAAACGAATTCCTTTTATGTAGTGTCTTAAACAGCACTGAAACAACTAGTGGAGATTTCGAATCTGATTTGCAGTGTAATTGTCATTCCTCTTTATGTATTATTCCGGCAAAGACATACTGTGAATTATAAAGATAAGATACAATACTGGATAGGAATATTTTATTCTTATGCTTCTTATTGCTTCGCTGGGGTATGTCTATTGCAAATAGTTGGTGGTCCATTTCAGTGGCCGAGGGGCCAGGCGTGGGGGGTGTTGTCGGTGGTCGTTTTTGTTGTGTGCGGTGGGATGTGGAATGAATTCGTCGCTGGCGGTTGATGATGTGGAATGGCTTCGTCGCTGGCGGTTGATGATGTGGAATGGCTTCGTAGGTAGCGGTTGAAACACATAATGTGTATTGGTCGGAGGGTGGAAATATGTAACTTCTTTACATTATCTTATTAACATCTATGTATAAATATGCAAGCAGTTTTTTTGTGGTACCAATTGCGAGGTGGTTTACCACCCGATTGAGATGATGTATATATCGTTGGAAAGGTATTACTGAGTAGGTGTGCTGGGAATATTTTGTTTTGTAATTTTTTGTATAAAATACTGGTGTTTTTTTTTACCATTTTTTTTCGTATAAATTCGCTGTGAATTTTTTTTCACACGGATTTGGGCATTTTGATGGCGGAATTTTGGCGACTGGGCGATTCTTGTACTCATAAATGTGAAGCAGGAAGTAGAATACAACGTGCTGATGCTTTAAGGATTTGAAACTTCATCGTGTGGAAGACTCTTAAGCTTTTCGACTTGAATGGAACTTCATGCTATTTTTAGGGATCAATATAAGGCTAAGGTACTAGTAATCTTTCCGTGCTTCCACTTTGTTCTTCTTGATATCTACAGGTATCTTTTTCGTCTTTCTGTTTACCTCAAATTGGGTAGTTTTAACGCTATGGAATGAAGCCTCCCAAGCTTTTTATCCAAGCATATGTCTCTGTTTAGGCCATACAATTCATGGTTTCAATTTTCTCAAAGCACCCCAGCAGCTTTTCATCGGATTGTATCAGGGTCAACGCTTCTCACCCATACAACAGGCCTTATATGCAGTGGCGATTCCTGGTCCTCGTCCTTGGTTTACCTACGACCCTCGGGAAAGTTAAGACAATAATAAAAAAAAACTCAAAACTGTTGTTGTCCAAAAGTTTTTTTTTAATTTATGATAAAATTTTTAGTAAGGAAAAATGTTAATTTTATATAGTGAAAAATTATGAGTTAAATGAAAACTAAAATACGAAAATAAATAATAATAAAAAAAAGTTATATTAAGCGATTTATGTTTGCAAAACAAACAAAAATACACATTGCACGTTAATTTTATTATTAATAAAATTAATGACTTAAAGTAAAAAAAAAATCAAAATAAATAATAAAAGTACACAAAGAAATAATAATTAAATAAATAATAACACAATTATTACAAAGACATTAATTCAACGAGTGATGTATGTAGGATCACAAAACAAATTAAAACATAAGCGAGAGCTACAGTACGTTTGCAACGAACTGTTGGATACCCTATTCCCTATATTTTTGTATGTGTATGCGTCTGCCTCCCGCAGCCAGCCGATATTTCAGTTTCAGAAACAAAATTCTTCTTTAGCAGACAGAACAAAATTCAATAACATTAATTTTGTGTGGTGTGATGTTCAATTAGTCCTGGCACAATAAAAATAAAATGCACGACTGGGTCGCACGAACTTGCTCTTATGATAAGCAATTGCGTAGTGGCTGCATATATGGATATTAAAAAAAAATTAAATAATTTCGAAAATTCTTTTATTTTTTAAATTAGTTTAAGAGTTTTCTCGGAAAAACAAAGTATGCAATAAAATTTCGAAGCTATTCGTTAATCTAGGAAAAAAAAATATTGAAAATCGTTCGACCAGTTTTTTTTAAAAAAGGTTATTTTTGAAAAACTTTTCCAAAAAATATTTTGAAATTTATTTGGGTATGCAAATATATGGCAATCTGTAGTTTACATTTGAAAAAATAATTTAAAAAAAAATCAATATACCCGTTTCCAACATATTTCGAAAACCAAAAAATTTTTTGAAAAAATTATAAAAAATCAAAAAAAAAAGTTTTTGAAAAATTTTAAATGCCATATTAATAAAATTATAAATGACTTCCTGTGGCCAAAATTTTATTGAAATCGAATGTATAGTTTACGAGAAAATTTGATTTGAAAATACTGGTTCTATGAGAGGTACCGTTATAAGACAAATTTTGAAAAATATTTTCCAACCAAAAGATAGATTGTCTTACAAAAATAGCATCCTGAAAGTTTTATCAAAATCGTTAGAGCCGTTTTTGAGAAAATCAATTTTTTTCTTCACGATTGTATGGCAGGTGCCGTTATTTTTGGGCCTAGAGCAAAAATAAAAAATATGTTCCGAGGGACGGCCAAATAAATCCTAGATACCAAATTTGAAGCAAATCGGCCCATCCGTTCAGGCTCTAGAAGCGCGAACAGACAGACAGACAGACAGACAGACAGACAGACAGACAGACAGACAGACAGACAGACGGACGGAATTCCCAGACCCACTTTTTACGACTCCTCCATCATCGTAATGTCATGTGTGATTGTTATCTCGAAATTTTTTTTCTGCACGAATCCATAACTTGCCTTATAGTACCTATAATCGCAAGTAAAAAGGCGTGCGCCACGGCCAAAGTCAAAAATTTTTATTGCCAAGGCAATTGGTATGAGCTCAGTGACGTTCAATTTTATTCTTGCAGATCGATTTGAACAAAACAAGACAAAACTTAAATTTTTAAAAATTAGATTTTGAACGGAAATAGCGATTATGGGTGTTTTTAACAATTCTTATACCACACTCTGCTACGTAACCAAGGAATTTAAATCTACGTGTTCATCTTTTTACTTCAAAACTGCGACCGATAGTTAAAAAACGTTAAAAAATGAATGCATTATACGACTTTTGACAGAAACGCCCCTTAAAAGTGGGCGTGTCTTAAAAATTGACGCATTAACTGAGCTTTGATCAGTATTTAGGCATATGTGTAAAACTACAGCTGAATCGAATAGCTTTTAAACAATCTTACCTGAACAAAGGTATTTTATCAAAATCACGCCTTCAAAAGTGGGCGTATTGAAAAAATTTACACAAGAAAATGTAAAGATATATTTCTCAAATAACGAACGGAAGGAAAAATGTTTAAATTGAATATTGAAAGTACATTAAATATTTGAGACTACGTTTATCGTTCTTTCATGAAAAGTGGGCGTCAGCCACGCCCAAAATCAAATTTTTTGATTTCATACACAAGATGTTTATGTGCAAGTAATACCCACAAAATTTAATGTTTTTCGCATTAATATAACAATTGTTATTTTATAAAAACAATATTGATGGTTTTGTGTGAAAAATGGGCGTCAGCTACGCCCAAACTGAAATATTTTTATTAAATTGGAAGAAAGTTTACCTAAAGCTTACGTGTGCAAAATCTTAGCGTTAAGCTTTCATCGTAACTGTACAAAAAACATAATTTAATTTTACCAAATTGAGATTGTTCAACAAAAATGGCGGTTGTGGGCGTGTTTGTAGGCGGATTTTGCCGGTTCAAGAACTTAGCCTTACTCTTGAACCAAAGATTATATATACCAAATTTCAGCTTTCTAGCTCAACAATTGCGACCTCTAGAGAGTATACATACGGACGGACGGACGGACGGACGGACATGGCTAAATCGACTAGGCTTTTGATTCTGAGTCAGAATATATATACTTTTCTATACCTAACGGTATTATTTCTCTATGTTACAAACTCCACACCAAATACAATATAGCCATTCTATGGAATAGGATAGGGTATAATCAAAACAGCGACTATGAGCATAATCGTTTCGTGTTGGCGAACACGTGCGTCGTCGTACGTCGTCGTGCTAATTGATATAGAAATAGAAACACTACGACTACGAGCACGAAAGTTGCTTAAGAGTTAAAAATGTGTATCTGTTGCTGTTTCTGTATTCTCCTTCTACCTTGTCGCTTGACGCCGACTTCTCAGTCGAAGGGAATCGCTTTTTTTTGCGCTTAACCTTCTCTTTATTTTTACAGGCGTTTAGTGGAATGTATGCGTCTATCTCTCTCTGAAGATTGTATGCAAATAGTTACCGCAAATTTTTACGGTATCAGAGATTTTTTGTGTAGCTATAACAAATTCTCATCAAAGGGAAGGGAATCACTTTTTTTTTGCGGTAACCATTCTTTTTATTTTTACAGGCGTTTATTGGAATGTTTGTGTCTACTGTTTTTGAAGATTGTATGAAAATAGTAACCGCAATTGTTTACGGTAGCAAAGCGGTGTATCAAATAGATTTTCTGCACAAGTTATTTTATTTCTTGTGTATGCCACGTTCTGGGTTCTGGGTCAAAGGGAATCGCTTTTTTTTGCGCTAAACTTTGTTTTTTTTTGTGTTCAGGCAGTTATTAAAGTGTTTGAAACTATACATTTTTGAACTGTTGATTTGCGGAAGAATATTAAATATCTGAAAGTACATTTATTTTTTGAAATTCTTGGTTTACCGCCGATATACTTGGTTACTATGAGGAATCGCCCCTGCTTATATGATATGCGGCTTGTATAGTTTATCATTGGTCATTTAAGAGAGAGCCCGAAGAAACAGAGATTAGCAAGAGTGATTTATAATCAATACGATAGTTTTTCGAAACATTTCAAAGTGTTGAAGATGCTGTCAGAGGATGAATTCTCGCAGACCTCAGATCAGTCACTATGTGGGTTAGCCTAGCTCCAACCTCAAACAAAGTCTATAATCTATAGATTGAGCTAAAAAATTGCGTGTTGTACCTAAGGTCTATTTGTGTTGAAAAAAACACAAGTTACATTTATAAAAGTATACAAATAGATGTGCCCCACGTTGGGCGCCAGCGCCATTGTTCAAATTCAATGATTCATGTCCTTGTATATTATTTGCCTTCCCACAGACTATGCACACAGCTTGATTTAAATTCATTGTAAAAGTTTATTTATACTGTTGTGGTAACTTTTTAAAGGTTATATTTTGTTCAGATAAAAAAAAATAAAATAAATATAAGTTGACGTTCAAATAAAAAATACTTAAAATGCTGCACGAATACAAAGTATATTTCGATTTCATTACTCTTGATTTCACACACGAACACCTTTTCCGTTCCCTGCTCTATACTGCTACACCCATGCAAATAAAAAAAATATCCTTCTTATCTGTGATATGGCTTCAAAGATCGAAGGTCATATATTTCTCAGCAAAAAAAAAAAAAAAAAAAAATTAAAGAAGTAGAAAGTTCACAAAAAATATCATGCGTCGTCAGTCCTTGCCAAAGATATAGGGAAAAAAAAAAAAAATAACCATTCTTCTTCTTGGGAAATGTATCAGTGGAACTGCTTGTGAGAAATAAATCCTTGTCGCAGAGATTACACCGATGGAATAGGAATATTATTATACACACATCTCACCGACCAATGCCACAATGCGACTTCATATATTCCATTCTGTCTTTCCAGGGTGTCGTCCTCGTACTCGTCCTCATTTAACCCTGCAGCAAAACCAAAAAAAAAAAAAATTGAAAGGATTCCCGAAAGTAAAACCCCGAAGGGCTTGATGCGAAATGCTCGCTCATTGTATCCACAATATATCCGTCCTTTTTCCCATATTAGAATGATTGCGTAAACAAAAAATATTTCATTTTTATTATCCATTTCGCTGACACAAAGTACGTGCGACTGAATATTGCGGTGGTTCCGAAATGAAGGAAGGAGAACTTCGTTTCTCACAAAAGATGAAGGACGACCATCATACCATGGATGGGGATGGGAGATGGGGATACGACGAGAAAAATAGCACTGCCAAAACTGATCTAAGGCAACCCAAAAATTTCGATTCATGAATTGACCCAGTTTTTTTTTTTTTTTTTTTTTTTTTTGAGTAAAAGCTTTCGCTATACTATCTGCGCTGAAAGAGGGGTTAAGAACCACATAAATTATGATATCCTCTATGAGAAGGATAAATATAAATTGCGAAACAGTGCGAGTGTTTTAAAATAAACACACGCAACAACAACTACACACACACACACACTAAGGAAGGATGTGCTGTGCAATGGTCGGCAAACTGCAATGGAATGGAATATAGATTGTAAGCTAGCACAGTTTTGAAGTCTTTGTAGTAGATTGTTGCAATTTTTTTTCTTTTTTTTTGAAAGAATCACTTTTATACGAAGATTGAAAGTTATTTTAAGTCTTCGTTTGCAAGGAAGCACTTTTGAGAGATAAATAGGACAACTTTGAAAAATCAAAATTACAAAAAAAAAAAAAAAAATTGGAATAAAGTGAAAAGATAATAGAAACAAGGATCCAAGTATACATACTCTTTGACGATTTGTGTTCTCGTCGTTTGGTAAGTTTTTGAGTTTAAAATACGAAAAGGATTTTTTGTTTGTCAAATGAGGAAAACAGGACTTATCACAAATTTATTCAAATTGGAGGGACAAAAGATGCTTGAGAAAGAGTCTTTCCTATTCCAGAAGTATGAATAAAATATTCCAGAGAACCCACTGAGGAAATTCTTGTTGAGGAGAGAGAATCAATCAGAATAAATCACTAAGGTTTGAAAAATTGGGCTCGCAGAACTTGAAACACAACAAGTTCAAGTTTATGTTGGTATTTCATCAATATCTCCTTCAATTTTTATATAGTTTCTTAACACCGTTAAGTTTTTTTTTTTCAAGTTTCTATAAGGCCTGTCAAAGTAGTAAGTCAGTAGGTAGTAATAGCTTCCATAAAGCTTCTCATTGCAAGTTATTATTATTTTTCATAGAACCTTTTCGATGCAGAAACCACCAACAAGCAAGCCTACAATCGCCATTTTTGTTCAACAACCTATATTTTTGCAAAAAAAATATTGTGGTTTTAGTGCAGTTACCATCAAAGCACAGCTCTTAAATTTTGCACATGCAATCTATAAGTAAATCTTCTCGATATTAAATACAAATATTTCAGTTTGGGCGTTGTTGACGCCCACTTTTCATACAAACCATCAATATTATTTTTGTTAAATAATAAAAATGCTTATATTCGAGCGAAAAAGCTAAAGTTTTGTGGGTACTAGTTGAACGTAAACACCAAGTGTATAAAAACAAAACAAAAATTATTTTGGGTGTGGCTGACGCCCACTTTTCATTAGAAACTATCAAAATCTTATTTTTGCAAATAAACGGTACTTATAATAAATGCGCAATCCCAAATTTGTGCGCCTCTTATCTTAATCGAAACTAAGAAGCTTGTATATGAAAAGAATCTTTTGAATTTCAGGCGTGGATTACGCCCATTTTTCATGAAAGAACAAAAAAGATAGTTTTTAAAAGTTAACGAATATTGGTATTCCATTTCATCAATTTTTCTCGTTCGTTATGTGAACAATATATCTCTTAATTTTTGTGTGTGTAAATTGTTTCAAAACGCCCACTTTTAAAGGCGTAATTTTTATTAAATACCTTTTTATATAGGTAAGATTGTTAAAAACTACTCGATTCAGCTGTAGTCATATACTAATGTCTAAATTTTGACTAATGATCAAAGTTCCAGTTAGTGCTTTCAATTCGTTTTTACAAATTTTTAGGACACGCCCACTTTTAAGGGTCGTTTTCGTTAAGATTCTTAATATGCGTTAATGTTTTAATGTTTTCTAACTATCAGTTGCAGTTTTGAAGTAAGAAGATAAACATTTCGGTTTATGTATATTGATTGGTTACGTAGCAGGTTTGCTGTTCATGAAATTTTAAATACGCTCAGAATTGCTATTTCCATTCAAAATATAATTTTTTAAAATGCATAGTATGTCTTGTTTTTCTTAAAAGCTTAAAATTAAATGTCACGAACCTCATAATAATTTCCTTAGCAGTAAGAAATCTCAACTTTGGGCGTGGCACACGCCATTTTTACTGCGCTAGTACATATTGAAAATCGGACACACAAAATTAATGTTATCGTATTTTTTCCTGTCTGCTTCAGAAGAATTTTGTTACTGGAACTGGACAGCGCCTGGCTTTGGAGGGCGAACGCATGCACATAAAATAAAATGCACGACTGGGTCGCACGAACTTGCTCTAATGAGTGAGAGTGGTTTAGGGGCTTGAGATTTTGATAAAAATAAAATTTTCAAAATTCTTATATAAATACTTAAACTAATTTTAGCTGAAAAAAAAGTACGCCATTTTATTTCTTGAATAAATTTGAATTTATGTGACTAAATTTATAAAAATCTGTGGAGCGGTTTTTGAGAAAAAAAGTTTTTTAAGCAGTTTTCAAAATATTTATTTTTAATTTTTTTTTAAATGCTTTTAAAAGTACAATTTTTTTTTCAAAAATATTGGTATGCAATACCCTACAGCTATATGTGTGTGAAATTTCGAAAGAATCGGTTGAGTCGTTTTCGAGATAGTCGAAAGCAAAAGAAACGGTCCTATGGAAAGTACCGTTCTTAGCCATTTAAAAAAAAAATTTCAGACATATGATAAGTCGTACCTAAAAAGCAAGACTGATTTTATTAATTCGAAATGGTTAGAGAAATTTTTGAGAAAAATAAGTTTTAACGTAACGGTTGTATGGCAGGTACCGTTATTTTTTGAGCTAAAAAAAAATTTAAATTTCCCCTCTGTACAATACCTAAAAAAGTCTATATACCAAGTTTGAAGCAATTCGGCCCGCCCGTTGGGGCTGTAGGTCTCTATACATACATACAGACAGACAGACAGACAGACAGACATACAGACGGACAGAATTTTTAGACCATCTTTGTTCGTCTTCACTATCATCGAATTTAATTATTTCAATGCGTTGTTGAATCGTGTACGTTCCATTTTTTCCATTAACGGCGTTATTTCTAGCTACTTGTCAAATGTCAAAAAAATACAGCTTCAAAACTGACAACTACCGAAACAGCAGGCTATTCAAAATAACACTTCTTATTGGAAAACCCTCTATTTCCTCACGTTTCCAAAATTGCTACAACAACACAAAAATTCCCACGCCTATTCTCCCACTTTAAAATTAATTCACCTTATCTTAGCTGTTTGGCGTAAAACTATAAAATTAATTGTTAAGGACTTGTAATTATTTGTTCCCATAAGCCACTTGAACAAAAATATTTAAGTTTCAATGAGTTTCAGTTTAGAAAAAAAAAAAAAAAACTAAACCAAAATAATTCATCCATCTTAACCGAGAAGTGACAATTTAATTTGCTCCAACACACACACACACACACACACATCTTAACCTCAGCCAAAAAAAAATCCTTCGCATTTGTTTTTTTTTTTTTCTTTCAAGTTTATCTTCCATCATCATCATCTACCCAAAATATCCATCAAGAGTTCGTGTCCTTGTAAAGAAAGTTTTGAAATTTGCTCAAAATGATTTTTCACAAGCTATAGGTAGGATTTTGCAGGGATTCCCCATTTGCACCCAGCAGCGCCAGTGCCGCCGCCACCGCCTCAAGGTGAGGTAAACACTACCAACTATACCTCCTTGGTCCTTGCGAGTTGCATCTTTTGGCAAAACGAAAAACTTTTCATTGAGTTTTGTCTACGATGGGGTGGCCGTTACGGAACGGCATGGGTTCAGCTTCAGCTATTCAACAAGGACGCAAGAAGTTGCAGCAATATCACAACTATGCAGATGCACTTAACAAAAGAAAAACACGACTCATTTCTAAGGAGATTTAAAGGATTCATAAATTGGAAAACAATATCTATCCATTATCATAAGGTGATTTATTTTGATGAGTTTTTCCGCGCCAGCCAACAAGGTTGTCAGTTTGCGTAAAGCAAATTATTATCCTTTGTCACGAAAGTGCAATAAATCTAAGTGGAACATCCCTAGCTAGCTAGCTAGCTTTGGCTATATAAACGCATTTTGCAAGGAAACGTTTTTTTTTTTTGTATGTTGGTCTTGTATCCATTCTTCAAAAATTCACAAACAGGAATAAAATATTTCGAAAAAGGACACTACTCTTACTTGAATGCAAACCGCATTGCATTGAGTTTATTTAACTTTTTTTCTTGTGTGTATTTGTTGGCTTGATGGAAGTTTCTATTTCTTTAGGTGGCATTTTATTCCTCGTTTTTTTTTTTTTTTTTGAGTGCTGTATTTGTCCTTTCATCGCACGATGCGATGTTGAATTCCTTCTTTTCACAGGTGCAATAAATTTTTAACGTCCTGGAATAAATATGTCCAATTGATAAGGATCTTAGAGAAAATTTTGCACTCTGAGGTGAAGTCATTGTCGTATATGGTTGGCGTGGCGTTGTCGTTGTCGTAGTTTGCTGGGTGCATTTACTTTATGCGCTGATAGCAACGAAATTTTATTCTAAATAGAGTGGCATATCAATTCGAGTGATACAGTGTGTTTGGCAGGTGTGGGGACAAGTAATAAAGTTAAAGTAAAGAAATTGCATAATCTTATGAAAATTAAAGGGGTATTTTTAAATTTTGCTGACTTTCCCAGAGAGAGAGGTTCTCCCCTTCAAGTTTATAATCACAATGCTAGCACTGGGGCATTGCTGTTCTTCTTCTTTTTCTTTATGGCGTGCCGTCCTTATAGTCTCAAGTGGATCACAACTCTTCCACTTATCTGTTTCACACGATTGATCCACCTGTGGGGTTCACCAAGTTGAACTCAATATGCGTCTACTGAGCCTACTGGTTTTAGTCTCGCTGCATTTGTTTGTAC
Source organism: Platycheirus albimanus (assembly GCA_916050605.2). Taxonomy (NCBI): domain Eukaryota; kingdom Metazoa; phylum Arthropoda; class Insecta; order Diptera; family Syrphidae; genus Platycheirus; species Platycheirus albimanus. The sequence continues at coordinate 12,293,016 of OU696698.1, read as the reverse complement.
CAGGAGTTTCCAGGACTGCCTCTCCTCTTGCTACTTTGCGTTCGTATTGGAACATTTTATGATACTGCCTTCTGGACAGATTTCTGAGGGTCTCTTATTTTTACGTGACAATACCAGCTGACCCGGTCGAGCTCTATTAATTGAAAGATGGCCGCACAACTGTGCTGATGTAGAGATGAGTTAAAGAGTCTTCCCATTAACTTAGGGGGCATTCTTTGATCACAGAAGGTAGCGGAGTTTTCCCGCCAGTACAGGCTTATGAGATGATCGTCGTCATGACCAGATATACAAACTGTCCACACTTGGGAACCACTGTTCCATTCAAATTAATGTCTGGAATAGGCATGTGTGGATAAAAATACGGACAGCACAAGTATTCATTTTTTTTCTCGACTTATGTTACCCATTTCCCTCCAAATCTACCACCCATTCGTCAAGTGCTCGTTGCTCGAGAAGAAGGATCCTCGCATATGATGCCGCAATTAAGAGTCAGGCTGGCAGTCAAGGACTGCAATGAAGAGCAGGTTATCAAGACTATTTCCTGGTCTACACTTACTCTGATTTGGAATTCTTCAGTGACACCAGTTTGACATCTTGCTTTTGTCACTGCTCGATCGTTCATGTCCATGACCATTCACACATGCATTTTTGAAACTCGTTGCGTGAGGGCCACCCTTATCAAAACTTGAATTCTAGACCTCAGGGAGAATTATTTACTGCCATCTAGATGTGAGTACCCCGTGGCGTAGTGGTTAGTGTGTTGGACTGCCACACCGAAGGTTCTGGGTTCGATCCCTGACTCCGGGGTACTGCCTCTTGCGAGGAAATGACAAATCTTACAAGATTAATTAATGTCATGGAAAGTGCTTCTCTGTTAGCCGTTCCTATTCGGCGGTAAATTGTAGGTCCCTTCCATTCCTGCAGAATATCAACACACACTGGAATGGTTGAGGTTGTAAGTCACAGGCCTCGGCCCTGCTTGGAGCTGTTGTGCCAACAATTAATTTTTATTAAGATGTTATTGGAGATGCCTCGGTTAGAGCATACTTCTACTACCCCTCTCTTGAATGCTATCTCAAAAAATCTTCCAAAAAGGTTAAGACCTAATCTCGACTGGAAGTACTGTTGAAACTAAATTTTTACTGAAGGAAAGTGAAGGCGGAGTAGGACTTGATAGACAGAAGTGGTGATCTCATCACTATGGATCAATTGTCCATTATGAAGTTTTCTGTAACTTTTGAAAAGGTGTTCGATAAACTTAGACGACAAGTTTCTTGTGAAACACACTGTCCACACCACTTCGGAACCCTTTCACATATATATGTATATTTCAACCGTACAATATGTACACAATGCAGCCCCTTTTTCTAGAGAGAGAGAGTATGTTAGACTTTTGAATAATGTTTAACCTGTGTGTACTCCGGGGCCACATATAGGTGTGCACTAAATAATTTAACTGTCCTTAGGCAATAAATTAATGCGATTTATTGCGACGATAAGTAGCACAACTCGTCAGACGTGCACAATTTATAGCCCAGCCCTTGTCCTAACAAGCGTTGTTTCCCGACATCCAAGAGCCTATATGCTCGAAACCCCCCACCCCTGAGCTTCCCTTACCATCACTTTATCATCACACACTATGGGCTACTTTACCTGAAATTATTGTAACCCAAAACTATACTCCGAAATACAAGAGAGTAACGAGCACGTTTATTAATTGACATTTTCAATTGGTCTCATGGCTTTTGGATGTAGTAACATGTGTTTTGTTGAGAAGAACCCCAAACATACATTTGCATTAGTCCACCCATAAGTGGCGCCCAATTTGGGAACCTAAAGCCCCCAACTACAATATAGATGTAGGTATATGTATCTTAAATCTTATCCCACCATAAACGGGTGCAAGGATGAGTGGTTATTGTTACATATTCAGGATATAGACTCATTCACCCAAATGTGGGCAGGATATAGGCATAGGTAAGTGTGATGACTGACGACCATCAGGCAAACCAAGCTGTTTGCTTGCATTTAGGTGTCTCTAGAGAGGAGTTCAATCAAGAATTTCAGGTGATGGTAATGGTAATGGTAAGTGTTAATCGAAACAAGAGTTTGTTGCTGAAAATTTAATTACAAATTCACCTTTGGAGAGGCGAGTGTCCAGATCCAGATCCAGAGGTGAAGAAGCTTGTCTTAGGCCTGTGTATTTCTTGGGAAGTCAGGAGTGATTACACCACTCGAAGGAATTAATTAAATCTTTTTAGAGTGATTGAGTGTATTTAGGTGTTATATTTCCAAGATACACAAAGTTGTTTAAGGCTTTTAAGAATTTTTGAAAAAAGATATTCTGAAGTTTTGTGGCTAGGGATCATCAATCAAAGCTGTTCGTGTAACAAAGGATTTATTAAGAACTGTATGAACCAAATTTTATTGTTTTGGCTTTGAGACCCCTTAAATCTGGAAAGTCTGTACATACAGCTATTTCATAATATTCCCCCAAGTCATAAGTCTTGAAATTTGTCAACTCGTTACTCAATGATGATCAGAGGGGTCTTAGTCGAGTCGCGCTAATCAGTTGCCTGAACCAGTTAGTTTCAGCCTGACCAAAGTCTCCAAAAACGCCAATATCTGCAAATTTGATTCGAGAATTGAAGGCTCTGTGATCGAAATCCAAGCCTGGTTTAAGATAGCTCTTTCGCGAAAGCCTATCTCTTTGCAAATCAGTTTTCAGGAAGTGTGAATCCTTCGGTACTCGAATGTGTTAGCGGTTCTATGGGACTTCCGTACTCGTACTTATGCAAGAGTTCTTAAACCTGCATAAATTCGCTGACATGGCCTGCACCCCCACCATTGTTGTGAAGAGGTGTTCTTTTACGCTGACAACATTAACAAAGTTCAGCGATGTATATGAGCGGAACCCTTTCTTCGACACCTTCAGCCGCTTTTGAAATACTCCTCAATCTTACAACCCTCAAAATGTTTAGCTAGCAAACGGTGGTGGCGAGAACAGCCATTACTCTCAGAGCCATCTCTCAATGACCAATAACTCAATTAGATCACAAATCGTTTCCAAGTCAAGTCTAGTCGGAATAAACCACCATAAAACCAGCGGGTTTTTGGAAAACAACTTTCAAGCCACCGCATCCATCAAAATCCGCTTGGGACGAGGGGGAATTCTTGATGATTCAGTTCATTTCTATGATGATGGCTGAAGTGGGCGGCGTGTACTGAGATCGCTTTAATCGTTTAAAATGTAGGGTGTGCCAGGATAAATAAAATATGGTATCAACATTTAGTTCATAAGGCCAAGAAACCCTTAGTTCACTTGGTGGGTTTATTTTTTTTACAAGCTCAAAAATTGTCCGTAAGGGTCTCTAAGCGCGCATAAATTCACTCATCAATATTGTTTCGCCTTTTCAACTATTAATTAATATAACACTAACCTTACCCTACCCAACTATCCACTGAAGGTTTCGCTAGCATCAAGTCATGGAAACACACGAAACAAATGTTTGGTCAGGAGTCAGGACCTAAACTATTCTCTCTACACTTTGCTTGCCTTTCTTCCTTGCACACACAACTTGTCAGTTGGTCAAACTGGTAAAAAAAATAAGATTATCCGAAACATTTGTGCATTTATTTTATTTCGAAACATTTCAAAAACATCCTTCAAATTCACTCACACAATATTTTTTTTTCTCCAAAGTAGTTCACTTTCAAACTTCTCAGGAACAACCAAGAAAAGTAATTATAAGGATATGTGTACGAATATTTTAACATTTCAAGATTTTCCAGGAAGAAAATCACTTGCAGTGCAGTGTTAGTGAAAGTAGCAACTAAAATTTGCCAACAGCACACTACACTTTATTTCACGGCGGTGTACTTCAAAACATGTCCGGATAGGTTTATTGGATTTTTGAGTCCAATTCCAATTCAAACGTAAACTTTATGTGGTTTAATGTCCTTTCTATAATCAGTAATGTTTACACTAATGTTTGTGTTCGAAGTTTTGAAATGTTAAGTTTGCTTATGGAAACGTTAAGTTTTTAATTGCTTAAGAACTTACTTTATAAACTTAAACTAATGTTAAATGTCAAAGACACGCTCAAAATTTGTTGAAGGACTTCTTTCAATTAGATTTATTTGGAATTTGGTTATCAAGTTTAAGATTCATCAATCATGAATTTAAAATTACATTTTTTTTAAACAAACGAAATACGAATTGGGATTCTCAAAAGCTCGCCGCTTGTCGAACTAAAAGCAACTATTGGTTTCGTTTGCCAAGATTTCCCTTAAGGGGAAAAGATAATGCTCTGAGGATCCAGCAGACACAGCAACGTCTCATGCTGGCTTCAAGGATAGCTATGACTGTCTCAGGTTTTTTTTTTTTTTTTAAATCGTTGGACCAGTATTTTCAAAAAATGGGTTTTTTTTAAATCTTTTCGATAACATATTCCAAATTTTTTTTTGAGTAATTCCTACATCTAGCGGCTTAAAGTTTTTATCAGAAAACAAAAAATTGAACAAGCCGTTTTTGAAAAACCAAAAGTTAAAAAAAAAATTAACTTTAAAAAAAAACTCAAACAAACTTTTTGTGAAAAATTAAAGAATTCATATTATTTTGTTTATAAAAGAGCTTTTATATTAAAATTTTCATCAAAATCCGTGAAGTGGTTTACGAGAAAATCTGATTTAAAAAAACCTGTCCAATGAGAGGTACCGTTATAAAACTTTTCCTGAAAAATCTGTTCCAACCAAATTAGAAAGTTTATTCAAAAAACAAAATTCAGAAAGTTTTATCAAAATCGTAGGAGCCGTTTTTGAGATAAATAAGTTTTTCATAAAAAATCATATACCTGCCATATGACCGTTAGACAGACAGACAGACAGAATTGTCGGACCCATTTTTTTAGGCATCTCTATCATCGAAATGTTATGTTTGATTGTCCAAACAAATTTTTTGTTTACGAGTGCATAACTTGCCTTATAGTACCTATAATCGCAATTTTAAAGTTATAGAGGAAAAACCGGAGCAACTTAGACAAAATTGCAGTTGGGAGGGGGGCCCTCCCCTTTTCGACAGGTCCCTCGAGGTCAAAAACTTAGCAAATTGCTAAACGTGTATCCCTTAAAGTAGTTGAGGAACAATGGTCAATCAAGGAAAGCTACGGAAGCCTTATATGTACGAAACACTAAAAACAGACTTTGGAATGTCTCTTCAAGTTTTCGAAAAAATAGTTCCTCGTATCTACGTTTTATGATCCCGTTTGTCTAGACGCAATCAAAACAATAGTCAATTCAAAAGATGCTTAACTATTCTTGTTCGTGCATTGAAATTCTGGAAGAATGTAAGGGACCCAAAATTACCGGCCAAGTCCGAATGGCTATTAGAAGTGCACTATCATGACCTGACAGGATTTATTCTTGGGGTTTGATTTGTCACTTTCTCGCAAGAGGCAGTACCTCAAAAAATTTTTTTTGGAGTGAGGGATTGAGCCCGAAAATGAAGCCATATGTAAGGTACTTAAAGTTGATCGACCCTTTGCTGAGAATTCGAAAGCAAAGGATGGCGGCACAAGGAAAACGCTGTTGTTTTGTCACACCTTAGCCTTTTAGCTCACATTTATAATTTTATATGCTAAACAAACATCCTAAGGTGCGAGTTTCTAGTCGCTAACAATCTTCATTGGTAGCTCTTGGAGGTTTTTGAACAACTAAAGTTTTCCAAGACGCTTTCTATTAGCCAATTAAGAGTATTGGATCTCTGCCGGCCTTGGATCTTTGGTTTCAAAAATCATAATTCCCTTGCCCACAAAAAGTTTATCAAAAACAAAGGTAAACATAAGTGAGAGCTACAGTACGTTTGCAACGAACTGTTGGACACCCTATTCCCTATATTTTTGTATGTGTATGCGTCTGCCTCCAGCAGCCAGCCGATGTTTCAGTTTCAGAAACTAAATTCTTCTTTAGCAGACAGAAAAAAATTCAATAACATTAATTTTGTGTGGTGTGATGTTCAATTAGTGCTGGCGCAATAAAAAAAGGCGTGCGCCACGCCCAAAGTTAAAACTTTTTATTGCCAAGGCAATTGGTATGAGCTCAGTGACATTCAATTTTATTCTTGCAGATCGATTTGAACAAAACAAGACAAAACTTAAATTTTTAAAAATTAGATTTTGAATAGAAATAGCGATTATGGGTGTTTTTAACAATTCTTGGACCACACTCTGCTACGTAACCAAGGATTATAAATCTAAGTGTTCATCTTTTTACTTCAAAACTGCGACCGATAGTTAAAAAACGTTAAAACAATTATTGCATTATACGACTTTTGACGAAAACACCCCTTAAAAGTGGGCGTGTCTTAAAAGTTTGAAGCACTAACTGAGCTTTGATCATTAGTCAGTATTAAGGCATATGTGTAAAACTACAGCTGAATCGAATAGATTTTTAAACAATCTTACCTGAACAAAGGTATTTTCAAAATCACTCCTTTAAAAGTGGGCGTATTGAAAAAATTTACACAAGAAAATGTAGAGATATATTTCTCAAATAACGAACGGAAGGAAAAAGGTTTAAATTGAATATTGGAAGTACCTTAAACTTTTGAGACTACGTTTTTCGTTCTTCCATTAAAAGTGGGCGTAAGCCACACCCGAAATTCAAAAATTTCCTTTCATACACAAACTTTTTAGTTTCTATTAAGAGACTCAAAATGTTGGCTTGCGGATTCATTATAAATACCGTTTATTTACAAAAACAATTTTTTTATAGTTTCTAGTGAAAAGTGGGCGTCAGCCACGCCCAAAATCAAATTTTTGGATTTCATACACAAGATGTTTATGTGCAAGTAATACCCACAAAATTTAATGTTTTTCTCTTTAATTTAACAATTGTTATTTAAAAAAAAAATATTGATGGTTTTGTGTGAAAAATGGGCGTCAGCCACGCCCAAACTAAAATATTTTTATTTAATTGGAAGAAGGTTTACCTAAAGCTTACGTGTGCAAAATTTTAGCGTTATGCTTTTATCGTAACTGTACAAAAAAACATAATTTAATTTTACCAAATTGAGGTTGTTCATCAAAAATGGCGATTGTGGGAGTGTTTGTGGGCGGATTTTACAGTTTCAAGAACTAAGCATTACTCTTGAACCAAAGATTATATATGTCAAATTTCAGCTTTCTAGCTCAAAAATTGCGACCTCTAGAGAGGTCGGACGGACGGACATGGCTAAATCGACTAGGCTTTTGATTCAGAGTCAGAATATACAGGGTGATTCACCAGCGTTGTGCCAAAAAGCTAGAGCGTGTAGGTTAAGTTGAGAAAAGAAAAAAATCGTATGGGAGGGGGGTCTATTCCCCTCCGTTTAGCCAGGAGGGGCAATTTTCTGAAAAATTGACTTATTTTGTAAAAAAAAATATTAAAAATCAACGGGTTCGTTTACAACACCGTGTTATACCTTTTTGGAAAGCCAAAAACTTCTCCTTTTATTTTGTTTTTAAATTAAATTGTTTTAACGAATAGTTTAAAAAATATAAATTTTCAAACTCAAAATTTTGAAAAAATAATTTTAAAACTAATTTTTTTCAAAATTTTACGTAATTAAGTATAATTTTTGTTCTCAGAATTCAACGCTTCCATTAATCTTTAATCCAACATTGAAAACCGTATGGCTCTCCGACTTTTTGTTGCCAAGGTATTCAAAAATAACCGAACCTACTTCTTCACAAAAACACGAAAAAATTGGCTAAATGGTCACTTGTGCCATCCCGTAAGGCTAGGTTTTCTTGTTTTTGTGAAGAAGTAGGTTCGGTTATTTTTGAATACCTTGGCAACAAAAAGTCGTAGAGCCATACGGTTTTCAGTGTTGGATTAAAGATTGATAAGAGCGTTGAATTCTAAGAACAAAAATTATACCTAATTACGTAAAATTTTGAAAAAAATTAGTCTTAAAATTATTTTTTCAAATTTTTTTTCAAAATTTTGAGTTTGAAAATTTATGGTTTTTAAACTATTCGTTAAAACAAATTAATTTAAAAACGAAATGAAAGAAGAAGTTTTTGGCTTTCCAAAAAGGTATAACACGGTGTTGTAAACGAACCCGTTGATTTTAAATATTTTTTTTTACAAAATAAGTCAATTTTTCAGAAAATTGCCCCTCCCGGCTAAACGGAGAGGAATAGACCCCCCTCCCATACGATTTTTTTCTTGTCTCAACTTAACCTACACGCTATAGCTTTTTGGCACAACGCTCGTAAATCACCCTGTATATACTTTTCTATACCTAACATTATTATTCTCTATGTTAGAAACTCCACACCAAATACAATATACCCATTCTATGGAATAGGGTAGAAAAATAATATTGATTCGGAAGTGTATTTTTTGCTGAAAACCAATAATCAGATTTTACTGACAACCCCATTTTACGTATCAGCTGATTGTCATGTCACTCAAAATGAAACAATAACTATTCATTCTAGTTTTTTATAGGGTTTTCACACCGAGCTGAAAACAGGGTTTTCGTTGAAAACCCCCAAAACCTGAACGAAAGCACAAGTTTTTGTTTTTCCATACATTTTTGCTAAACACAAGTTTTCGAAAACAACTAGTTTTATATAAAACCTGTCAAAAACTTGTTGGAATACAAAGCAAACACACCTAAGTTTGTTGTGATTCTTTCCAAACACACCTAAAAAAGGGCATAAACGTCAAAAAAAAAAATCAATCATAGCAGCCGAAAATATTTTCATTTCAAAATTTGATAATCAGTTGTAAAAATGAAGTGAAATGTCAAACGAAAACTTGAAAAGTCCGATGTAAATGATTTTTGGGTTTTCGTAAACTTTTAACTGAAAACCGGGTTTTCGGCTCGGTGCGGTGTGAAAACCCTATTACTGTTTCGTTCATCCGGAAATAAATTACTGATACATTTGCGACCAGAAAGAAGAAGAAAAAGACAGGATGCGTTGCTATTGCCATTTTTTTTACCGACATAATTTTACAGATCGCTATAAACGGCCATCAGTAAAAAAATTTCTAATTCATTTGTTTTCAATTTTTACTGGTCGCTATAACTGACGCCTTAGTCCATTGTTTCACGCGCTGTATGGCTCGTATCGCCGACCGTCCTATGGGAACCAGAGCTCACCAAGACCATGGGCTTGAGTTTTTCTGAGCCCATTCACAGAAAATAGAGACGTTGTTATGGTGCGATATTATTTCGATTTCCATGATGAATATTGTCACATGATACTGAACAAAAATGACAAAGATTGGAGTCACGCGTGATCTGTCAAGAAAAGCCTGTTGAATCGCCCATTGCAACCTATGTATGTCCTAAATGTTAAAAGACGTTTAAAAAATTAAAAAAAAGTTACTTAATAACATGAATTTTAAAGGATTTATACTTTGGCTTGATATGTTTAAAAAAAATTTGTCCCGCAAAAAAATTTGTCAAATCTGGCATCCCTATATTCGACTCTCTTTAATTGATCTTTTGATTTTATCTTTCAGGTAAATTAAATACCTTTTATATTCTATGTTTTGTAAACGAAAAACACAATTTAAAAAAAATACCCGCAATCCAACATATCTTAATGTCTAAGCCTTGAACAAACAAACATGTCTATTGTGATTATAAAATTCTCTCCGCGAGTTGTACACATTTTGTATTAATCTTTTTTTTTTGTATCTATGTGCTGTTTAACTCCAAACACCTGAAATAGCTTGAACAAATTTTGCACACACCACTATTCATTTTGTCCTAAAATTTATGATGAAATCATAGATTTGAGAAAAGTTTTTTTTAAAAAAATGTGAACTATAAAAGATACTCCGAAGGCAACAATTAAGTCTAGTCGATTCTATCCCATCATTCGGTATGCAGTGTTTTTCGTTTTTGTTCGCCTTTGTCATCCTGACAGTCGCTAACTGTGATAATGGATCGGAAGTAAATATAAGACAGTTTCCTTATCAAGTATCTGTTCAATTTGAAGGTAAACATATTTGCGGTGGTGCGATCTTAAGTAAAACCACCATTATTACCGCTGCCCATTGCGTCCAAGGTCGCCGCCATATCCATATCCACTATGCGTCATCCTATATAAGATCACAATATACGGGCAGTGTCCTTAAAATTATCATTCACCCGGGATACAACTCAACAACTTTGGCCAATGATTTGGCTTTAGTGAAGGTGGTGCCTGCAATGAATTCTCGAAAAATTCAAACTGTCGAATTGGCCCAGGAGCGTTTACCAGACAATGCACCCGTAACAATTGTTGGATGGAATACAATTGATCAGCAAAAGAACAGTCTTGGAAAGATATTGCAGGCAGTGACTGTGCAAACTTTAAACCAGGCTGAGTGTGCAAAGGATTATCCAGGTGAAGACATTAATGGGAATGTGATGTGTGCTACTGCCACTGGCAAGGATTTCTGTGAAGGGTATTTCGGTGGTGCGTTGGTTGCGAAAGACACTAACCTAATAGTTGGCATTTTCTCAAGGGGATATGGATGTGAAGGAGCAAATAATCCAGGAATTTACACATCTATTCCAGAATCAACGCAATTCATTGAAGAAAATTTATCGAGTTATGGAGAATTTTTTTTCCAAAAAAAAGATTAAACAAGATGGTGTGTGTTTTAAGGTTTAAGCTTTAGGTCTAATTGATCCTTCAAGCTGTTTCTAACTAAACAATAAAACCATTCTTACCAATGCGGTTATTATTTTTTTTTTTTTAATGGTCTATTATTTTCATAAAAAATATTACTGTTAAAAAAATAAAGGTTGTTTTTGAAATCCTACATTAATTTGTATGTAATATGTAAACGTGAGCTATTTAAACATTGCAAAAAAGTACATGTTATGGTCGTCTCCGGTTGTGTAAATTTTTAAAGAAATTGATAAAATAAATTATAAATATGAAAATATAAAAACATGAAGTTTATTTTTATAATATTTTTATTTGTTTTTTTAAAAAACACTGAATATCACAACTTTTTATTTAAAAATATTAATCGTAGGTGCGACGCGTTTCGGGTGTTCGCCCATCATCAAGCGTACGTTTTCGACTGATTCATTGCATCTGCATTGCTTTGAAGCTTTGGTGTTGATTGCTGTATGATGTTTTGGTTGTATAAAGGTATGAAGCTCTTCTTTATTTTGTTGTTGTTATAGTTTTTTGGTGTGAGATTCGTATGACATATTATTTATTGTTGTTGTTGTTGCTGTTTTTGATGGCCGCGTGTCGTAAAGTGCATTTGTTTTTAATGTCAGTTTATCGTTTAGTAAATTGTGTTGTTGTAGTTTGTAAGCTTTGTAGATTTCATACTCTTCAGTTGCGTCGAGTATTCGCCCTTTCTTACAAATGCTTAGGGGGGTGCAGTTTTTGGTAAAATCTGTGTATTTGTGGTTGTCGTCTAAGAGATGCTGGGCAAAGTTCGATCTTGTGTTGGCCTTGGGCTTGTGTTCTTTAAACCTTTCATAGAAAGGTCTGACTGTTTGACCAATATAAAACTTTTCGCAGTCGTCGCAGTGGAGTTTGTACACTCCTGTGCATGTTTTAATGTCTTTCTGTGATTTTGGTTTTAATATGTTTTGTATGTTATTGTTTGTTTTAAATGAAATATTTATATTGTGTTTCTTAAATTCATATTGTAGTGTTTGTGGTAAGAGATTAGTGAAGTTAACTGATGTAAATGTATTATTGATGGGTTCTTTTATTGTGTTTTTGTTGGTAGATTTCCTTAACATTTTTGAGAGTAGTTTGTCAATTACTAATGTGTTATTATCCATTAGCGTGTGCAATTTGTTTTATTGTATTGAGTTCTGTATTGTAATCTGATTTATTCATTGGTATATTTATGAGGCGATTAATAAATGCATTGAAAGCTGCCATCTTTTGTGGGTGTGGGTGGTGGGAATCTTTGTGAATTATTATATCTGTAGTTGTTGGCTTCCTGTAAATTTTATAATTGAGTTTGTTGTTGTGTTTTGTGATGTTTAGGTCTAGGAAATTAATGTTGTTATTATTTTCTGTTTCTGCGGTAACTTTAATTTTTTGTATTTATGCTATTGATGTATTTTGTTAAAATATCTATTTGTCTATTTGTTCCGTCAAATATGACGAAAGTGTCATCAACATATCTTGAATAAGAAATTATTTTGTGTTTTTGTGGGTTGAGTGCTGATAAAATGTATATATTTGCAAAAAAAGATGTATTTTTTTTAGACGTGTGGCTTTCATATCATTTAATGTTATGGCCAAAAATTCAGCTTTATTATAAAAAAAAGGGTTTTGCCATTGCCGGCAAGTTGCTTTAATTTTGAAGAAAAATGGACCAATGATTCCCTCTGCCCATGGAGCACACCACATAGTGCATTTGTGTGGATGTAACAGCGCGGCGGCGTCTCAACAATGGCTTGTGGATTATGATCACTCCAAATACGACAATTTTGCTTATTAACGTACCTCTGCTCTGCTGGGCGATTATGTCGATCGTATATTGGAGGCAGCGCGCGATGCGTAACTCGAACAGAACCATTATTTTGGTAATTGCACGATTTGCAAACGTTGTTCAGGAGTAATGGCAAAACAAACTGAGAAAATCAAGTGACAGCTGCTGTCAAAAAGGCCAACTCCGAAAAAGTATTGCCAGATTGAAAACCACTTCTAAAAAAAACACCCTTAACAAAAATAAACTCCAAAAACTAAAAAAAACTTGACAACATTTTATCCACACCACGGTTAATTTGGTCCATAAAAATACGTTAATAAAAGCTTTTTATCAGCTTAATCTCCTTGATTGCATGTGGTAATTGCTAAAAATTTATTTTTGTCGAAAAAATATTATCGCTATGTTAAGTCGCTTTACTTATGATGCTTATCTTTCAGTCAAGAATCATAAAACCCACCACACAAGATGTGAAGATTCAAGGTGATTCGCTTGTCTTTGATAAAACATCACTTCATGATCAAATTTTAGATTAAAAGCAAAATCTAACAAAATTTAATTGTCTAGTCGATTCTATCCCATCATTCGGGATGCAGTGTTTTTCGTTTGTGTTTGCATTTTTTGCCATCCTCGCAGTAGCCAATTGTGATAATGTTCCCATCAAAGGACGCATTGTTGGCGGATCGGAAACAGATATCTCACAATTTCCTTATCAAGTATCTGTTCAAGACAACGGTAAACATATTTGCGGTGGTGCGATCATAAGTCCAAATACCATCATCACCGCTGCTCATTGTACCGAAGGTCGAAAAGCGAATTCTATGACTATCCGCCATGGGTCATCCTTTACCAACCACGGTGGAAAACTACACCGAGTTAATCAAATTATCGATAACCCGGGATACAACTCAAACATTATGGTCAATGATGTAGCATTATTGAAGCTAAAACTTGCAATTCGTTATTCACCTTTAAGTCAAGCTGCCACATTGGCCAAGGAACGTTTGCCAGACAATTCATCTGTAACAATAGCTGGATGGGGTGCAACTTCTGAGAAGGGTGGTAATCTAGTTTTGGGGAAAAAGTTGCATGCAGTGACAGTTCGGACTATAAACCAGGATGAGTGTGCAAAGGATTATCCACGTGAAATTATAAATGAATATGTGATGTGTGCTGCTGCCCCGGGCAAGGATAATTGTCAAGGGGACTCTGGTGGGCCGTTGGTTTTAAAAGAGACTAAGATGATAGTTGGCCTAAGCTCATGGGGATATGGATGTGGAAGAATACAATATCCAGGAGTTTACTCTTCGATGCCGGAAATGTTTCAATTTGTTGAAAAAAATTTGTAGACATGTTTTTTTATTTATTTTCATACTTTTTTATATGTGAGCTCAAAAAAAATTAAATAAAATGGTGGGTGTTTTAATTTTTGTTCCAACAGTGGGGTGCAAATTTTGCAACACCAATATCTTTTGACTAATTTTTGCTATCTCTTGTTGCTGAGCAGCTCTTCTTCACATGAAAAGTTTCAACACTTTCTTATGTTGTCTATTTTGGAATGTAGGTGACGGAAGGTGATAGCTGCTCTTTTTATAACTGTCAATTAAGCAATGAAAGTCAAATTTTTTTTGGATTGTCAATTTATCAAAAGGTTTCAAAAATTTTTGTTTTCTATTTGCTATCGACAAAATTATTTGATTTGGCTTGCCAATATAAATGGAAGTCTCAATACATTTTCCCGTCATCTGAAGGGCGAAAGAGAGAGAGAACACAAAAAAATTATGTTCACGAAATGACGGTCTCGGTTTTCTGAACAAGCTCCTATTATGAACCTGTCAGTTGAGGAATAGTATTGCCAGAAGTCAGTGCTTGTTGACATGTACATTGAATCACACAATTTCAATGCCCAGCGCCACCATTTTGGCGAGTTATTTGGTGTGAAGCGATTCATGGTCAAATTTTTACTGAATTGACGTTTCAAAAACATATCTACTCAAGTTCATTAGTTGCGACGCCAAACTTGTTTTGAACATTTTTCTCCGCCATATTGGCTTATGCGGGCTTGAACTATTCTTGGAAGAATATTAATCAGAAATCACATATTATTTGTATCTATCCATCTATCCATCTATCCATATATCCATCTATCCATCTATCCATCTATCCATCTATCCATCTATCCATCTATCCATCTATCCATCTATCCATCTATCCATCTATCCATCTATCCATCTATCCATCTATCCATCTATCCATCTATCCATCTATCCATCTATCCATCTATCCATCTATCCATCTATCCATCTATCCATCTATCCATCTATCCATCTATCCATCTATCCATCTATCCATCTATCCATCTATCCATCTATCCATCTATCCATCTATCCATCTATCCATCTATCCATCTATCCATCTATCCATCTATCCATCTATCCATCTATCCATCTATCCATCTATCCATCTATCCATCTATCCATCTATCCATCTATCCATCTATCCATCTATCCATCTATCCATCTATCCATCTATCCATCTATCCATCTATCCATCTATCCATCTATCCATCTATCCATCTATCCATCTATCCATCTATCCATCTATCCATCTATCCATCTATCCATCTATCCATCTATCCATCTATCCATCTATCCATCTATCCATCTATCCATCTATCCATCTATCCATCTATCCATCTATCCATCTATCCATCTATCTGTCCAATTATATACCGTCTCGAGAGTGATAACTAGAAATGTTCATCAATTTGACAACTGTTTTTATTATTTTAACAAACTGTTTTTATTAAAATTATGATTGCACGATCCACACCAATGATTGTTGCAGATCAAATTTTGTACGCAATAATGTTGCTATATTCTCAATTTTCGCTCACCACAAGTTTATGATCCGAAAGTCCTTTTCTTTGTTCATTTATAGCCCATATCTATTCCAGGCTGCCACCACAAAACTCTGGAATAGGTATAATGTAGCTTTACAACGCTCCGTTCTTTTTTGTCTTGAAACCGGAAGTTAAGTGCCGTTCAGATGGATGAATAAATTTGCTACTCAAAAAACTCCCAACACTTTGTTAAAAAACAGCTATACTCGTCGTTTCCATATCCAATCCATCCATTTGGTTGGCTTCCTCTTTGAGCTTGATGGTGTTGCAAAAATCCACTTCTTGTTGGTTAGTGTGTTGCACAATAAAATTTCAAGCAATAAACGTGTCAATCACTCAGCCAATTGCCGCAATAATTTTGTGCCAAAGGAAATTGCACATTCGCAAGAACACCAACGAGCAACTACAACATAGCTCCCCCAACTACTAGTATCAGCAGGCAGCAACTAACAAGGAACAAGAATAGTATACTAAATCCTCAAAGGCAAAACCATTTCGAAGGAACGGTTGCTTCTTGAAAAGTGAAAAGGGAACGAGGAGTTCAAAGGAGTCCCTGTTCTCGTCCTTACGACACAACACACTGAACAACTTAATTTGCATATCGATGTGACTTATGCAGAACGAACTCGAGTGTAGTACTTTTCACTATACACGTCTGCGTCTGGAAGAGCTTCTGAGGGTTGCTTGCAGCTGGCTACTTATGCCACATTACTTTGTAGGTTACCATTACCACCACCACCACCAGTAGCACCGTTATGTGGGGAATCACCTAATAAAGTTTTCTAATATCTAAGAGCATGTCAATCAAGTTAATTCTGCACGAAACAATCATTTCCTGTGCTCGGTGTGTGGTATAGCAAAAACTTGGATGATGGTTCTGATGTTAAAATTGAAGCTGTAGAAGTGGTGTTAGTGTTGGTGTTGGTGTAGTGTAAAGTCACAAAATAGATATCCTTGGTGTGGGCTAAAACTTGGGTAACCACCATTACCATCATCACCACCAAGGATTCTTTTCTGGTATTATCATTCACTACCAACATCCAACCGAAAGCTATTATATAGCCTGCT
This sequence comes from Platycheirus albimanus, assembly GCA_916050605.2. Classification (NCBI taxonomy): domain Eukaryota; kingdom Metazoa; phylum Arthropoda; class Insecta; order Diptera; family Syrphidae; genus Platycheirus; species Platycheirus albimanus. Next base: position 12,276,587 of record OU696698.1, on the reverse strand, counting down.
GACGAGTGCACTCCATTTCGTACATATAACGGTTTATAGACAAAAAGAAGCTCCTTTGAAAATAAAGCACACAGGAAGAGGTACAGAAACAGGCTGAGGCTCAGGCTCAGGCTCTGGCTTTGGTGCAGGTTCTGGCTTCTCTGCCTCTGTCTGGTTCTGGCTCTGGTTCTGGTTCCACATAGCTAAGCCGTTTTCACTTTGTGAAGTGAATGGCAAAGAAAGGATCGCGTGTGAAATGTTTGCCATGACTGGGTATCATAATAAAGTCCTCGTCATGAATATGAAATGCAATTTCCTGGCAGCGGCGGCAGCGGTGGTGGAGTGTGGAGAACATGAACAAAAAAAAGATGAATGTGCGTCAGAATAACACCAAAATGTGTTGACACATGAAGTGGTGTGTCGGCCGATTAGTCCTTTGTGAGAGCATTGCAGGTGTGATGGTGTATCAGAAGGATTTCGAGGAGGTGGGGGTGCGGGTACGGGAGATGATTATGACGTTGATGACAGGATAATCTAAGTCTGGTTGTTATTTCATTTAAATTTCGCGTGTTTTTTCTTCTTTCCTCTTTTTTTTTTTAGACCAGCATGAAAGGATTTTCAAAAGGATAAAGGATTAACTTTTCTATGTTAATTCAAAGTGTGATAGAAATGAGATTAATATATCTGATTGATTTAAAAGGTTTTGATTTTAACAATTTAAAATAAGGCTCGATTCATCTTTCAAGAGCCTAATTATCTTTTTGATAAAAGCGAGTGGCAGCCATCTTGATTTCAGCTTGTTATAGCCAAATACTTGTCAAAAATTAAAGAAACGATTCTGTTTGATAAGTCTGCAGTGTTTTCAAAATGGAGCAGCCATGCTGTTCTGTCAAAAAATGTTCTACCATTGTTGTGGTGAAAACTAAATTAATAAGGGTCGATATCTCCTGATCCTTTCATATTTGTCACCTATTCATGAGACAGCAAACACTGGTGTCATCGCCGTATGCTAGGAACAGCTTATATCACAGCAAAATATTAAAAAACGTAGTTTTGGAACATAGATGGCGCTCCTTAAACTTAGAGAACTATCATCAATGCAAACAAATTTGGATATTCGATTTAAAATAGATTTAAGATAAAAAATCAAACCAGGCTTTTAGTACAAAATATTAAAAAATCTTTCACATCTTAGCTGAGCTTTTCTTCAAGCTCCATCAAGGTCTATTTTTCTGCCCACTTCCATTTGTGAGCTTTTGTTTCTTGATTGAGAAGCACACGAAAAATCTCGGTTAAGTGTGAATAGGGTATAAGAAGTGGTGTTTACAAATTTCTTAAATAGTCGGTGACGCTTCATTTGTCAAAAAACTATGCACTTTTGATTCAAATTTTTGCCACCGTAGCGCCAATTTGAGGACCGAACCTTCGACACTACAAGTTGTACTGCTTGGACCGCTAGAAACTTACTAAAGCAATGCTTAGATCGTCGCAATCCACTGTGAAGAGAAACGATTTCCTCGCCAACAGAGGGCTCCACATTCAAAAATCAGCAAGAGAGTATTATAGATTCTATACAAAATAATGCGACTTAAGATTGACGGATTGGAATCCAAACAAGACACTATGAATTTGACAAGTCACTCTTGTTCACATAAGATAAAAACGATTTTTTTTTTCTTTAGGCAAATATTCCCGTCTGCAACATTTACGACTTAAATTCATGTGGGAAAGCCAAGGATTTGTTCTATTACTCGTTAACAACAAGTTACAAGTTAATGACGTCGATAACTCTACGACGCTTACAATCGTTGTGGGATAATGCATGAATATTTTAATTCAAATTCAAATCCGAAACAAAGACCCTTTATAACTTTCTTTAAAGCAACAACAACCCTATTTGAATACTTTTCCAGGATACAAAAAGAAGTCAGCCTACAACAATTAAGTCATAAAGATACAAAAAAAAATTCCTAGCAATGTGAAGAGTTCATAAATTTATTCAATACACCCCAGTTTTACCCTTTAAATTACCAAGACCTATCTTGGCCCCACAAAGCTTACCCTCATAACACACTAATAAATCCTTGCATTCACATGCCAAACACGTTCTTGTTCACATACCCTTCTTCCTTAAGCTTCTTATACGACAACCACCATCACCAACGGCATCAGCAGTTCAGCAGTTCAGCACCGCTGTTGGGCGCCATTCTATACATTGTCTATAACATCGAAGTGCTTACCAACCACAACTACACATACTTATACAGTTATACACCCAACGCCAAAGTCCGCAACAATTAAAATCAAATTACTGTCCAGCAGCGTGTGTGTGTTCTCGAAGAACAGCAGCTGGCTGTACTATATGCGGCTTGTAACGGAATTATTCCCATAACTGATGGCAAGCGAGTGCGTGCGTGCATATGCGTGCGTGCCTCCATCCAGACGCGCACACACCATCATCATGGTAGGCCACCATATATCGTATATCCAACGCGAAGTAGCATTGAAATCATTAAGTCAAGATGTTTCATTCAATTACAATCGTAATCTGTCAGAATTAATTTGGGTCGTGAGGTTGTGTCTTCTTCCTCCGCAAGGATCTTAATTCCCTGTCGCTTTCCGCACCACCCATATTCGCCACCACTGAGTTGGTCTTCGTTATCAGATATGGCTCCTGGTTTCGATGCGGTTAGATGTACATCCGAACATCATCATCATCAGCAGCATCATCTTCAACTCCAAAGACGACTTAGTGCTAACATTAATCAAATCTGACCTTTCCATCTTGGAATAGTGTTTTGGCCGTTCCACCGCAAATCCATCTCCAAAGAAGCTTCAATAAAATTATAAGAACGGATATTCTTCCCTCACACCACACCGCAATACCTTATTTGCATTCCGAAATAATATTTTAATTTGAAACTTTCTTGGTTCCGAAGAATTCCAAGGACCACAAACACCGCCAAACAAAAGCATCACCCTGCCTGCAACCACATCATCCAACTATATACAGCCCCATAAAACACAGGATGACGACACTTCTTTATAGTATAGGTATAAGGAAATCTCCATCGGGATATTCTTTTTCTCCGGTTTGGTTCTGGAGGAAGTCTGAATATATTTTGTAGCTGGGATTGCCTGTTCCTTGAGACAAGACAAAACATTCCTCCATTGATGAATTGCTGTGGTTGTGTTTCATCTGTCAGACGTCATCTGAAAAACTGCTTAACACAGAAGTCTGTTATCGTTGCGTTACGTTTGCGTTTAGATGGCGGAAAGTTATTCGGGTTTTATGGTTTTGTATCTAATTAAAGTTTTTGGGGGTTGCATTTGACAGGCTGGTCGTAATACTCTACGTGTGTGTGGGGGTGTGGAAGGGGGTTAGATTTTAATTATCAATTTGACAGCTGACTGACTGATGCAGAAATGTTTATCCAAGCATGAATGCATTGAACAAAAAGTTCCTTCCAAGAATTGAGTAAACTCTAAGGTTGCTTCCGTTTGTGAACTTGTTTAAAATTATGTTTGGACTTGAGAAGGGATACAGTGGTTTAACTCCACCCAGGTTAACACGGAGCGGGAGAGAAAAGTGTTGCAAGACTGTCATGGACTTGGTATTGTTTCTTCCAGTTTGGTTTAGTGCTCGGTTAAGGATTGAAGTGAGACTTTTAGCCAATATTCAAACCACAGCCAGATTTGTTACACTTCCTTAGTTTTGTTTTATTGTTTGGTCCCCAGGAAATCTCGCTTCAATAAACTTGTGACTTTAATTTTAAAGTATCTTAGGAACAAGGAACGGCAATGTAAGCTATAGTTTGCATTTGTAAACTAAAAACTTGGAATCGGAAGAAAACTCGCTCATTGCGGGACCGAGTTCCCTCGTAAAGATTTATATAGAATTCGATCATCTAGATTTTACGGCTTAAAGAAGCTGGATTGCTTAACCACAGTCACCACAGTAGTAATGCATAATGAAAACGTGAGTGACTCATGTGTTAGGAATCACCCGCAACGAGTTCAATGAAGGGAACAAAATTTCAAGATCCACTGTGCCGAGCGAAGTACTGCTGACTCCATCTTACTATCTGAGCACAACGGTATAGCTGCAGCAGTAGTTCGTAGCACTGTCAAAGTTAAATACGGATTATGCATATTGAACGGCTACAATGTGAAGTTGCAGCTGCAGCACAGAAAGTAGCTAAAGTACAAGTACGAACGTGCTCTACTGCAAAACAACAACAAACAAAATGGCAGACGCGTGCTACTTTTTTTGACATTAACTATGACAATACTACTTGCTACTGCTGCAGCTACACCATTCTGCTAAAGCAGTTAAGCAGCAGTTGTAGCGATCAGAAAAAAGCAGTGATTGCTGAGATTATGATATAGATCCTAGAGACGCAGTTGTGTATACTATATAGAAAGCTTTGTAGAATTTCAAATTGACTTCACAAACGGAAGATATAAGCCTGGGGAAAAAAGCTACCCTAAAGTTAGGGAAATTTGGTCAATCTATACATAGCATAGGTGCAGTCAAGACAAAGAGGGAAAACTGGAAACCGATCCTTAAACAATACTAGACCACAATTCTACTTAGTTTTAAAAATTTCCTGGATCAATGCATTATCCTGTAACCTACCAACAAGATTTAAGACCACATCAAAATATTTCTTCAACCTTTTGTGCTTTTCCTCAAGAGTGTAGCTTACAGTTCCGAAATAGTTCCTTGATATTTTTCTTAGCAAAGATTGTACTGACTTCCCCGTCGATGCCTCAGATGTTCAGGGTAAGAGGATCCAAACGATATGCAGTTTATAGATTGTTGGTTAGGGTTCATATTCAGTTTTTGAGTCAGTTAAGACTTCCCCAAAAATTATTCTCCGCCATCTTGGCAAAGTGTATTCAAATCGGTAATTCTTCCGAAATGCCAATACTTTCATGAGAAGAGGCAGGCTTCAGCACTGCTGACCAAAAAAAATAATGCAAGAACACTAGCATTAGACATTAAACAAAACAAAATGGAAGTTTCAATGACGCTTTCTCAGGTGAAACCAGCAAATCGCTCAGATGGATCACTATTGAGAAGCAGTAGCAGTAAGAAGTTGTGATAACAGTCGAGATCATAAAATCTGCTTGAAAAAGTTAAACAAAAATGAGGTTCCTGATTACCGTGGATCCAACGATGCTGGATTGTTGGGCGCCAATTAAATCTTTATGTGTTTTTTAACGGAGGATAAGCTTGCCAGTTTTGAAAGTTTATCAGACTTCCATGCAAAGGGTCTGGGTTATTACACTTGAGTAAGCCAAGACCTTCCACATGGAAATCTGGAGCATATTTTGTGGCATGAGCTTTTTGGAGTACTTAAACTTTATTGCTGCATTTCACTTCACCATAAATCAAATCCAATTTTATTATTGATTCCATATTTAACATCCTATTTGACTGTATTTGTCACTTTCAAAACCAAATAACATAATGTCATTCCCTTGATTCTTAATAAACATTCCAACTCAAGTCCTCCTGTGAATTATAATAAAATAAATTAAATTCCCAAAACAACAAACATAAACATAAAACAATGCATCAAGGTGGTAGGTAGGTATTTATATTATTTATTGAAACTACTACCCTCACACCGCAAGGACTTTAGGTGATGGTGTTGTCATCGTCAGCAGCATCTCTTCATCATCAATACCATCTGTATCCTTACCATCATCATCATCATCATTATTATCATCTTCGACGTCACTCATGCCACGTTTCCAAGGAATTTCCTTCCTCAAATGCTCACTCCTCAATTGTTCCATCCATTTGTCATGAATCACTCGTGCAACAGCAAACGTATCACCTACCGCCTTAGTTGGATATTCCTTCCTATCAACTCCGAATGGACTCTCAATATCCTTAAATACTTTGTGCCTAAAACCAGTCTCACTGAATCGTTCACCCTTATCAAGTGCCTGCTGCATTGTGTCCAAGAATAACTTCCATCTGGGCATGTGGAAATCAGCCATCATACCAGCCCATTGCTTCGTTGCATAGTCCAGGATCCTGGCATTCGGTCCCCATGTGGTTATTTGATTGCGAGCATTTATCTCCAACAAAATTTCTTCCAATGGACTCCATGCCAATCGCTTTGCACTTGCCAACCACCTGCCGAGCAGGAATTTTTCATGTGTTGCCAACACTTTGTCCATGTCGTAGAGTATGTCAGTCATGCAAGTAGTCAACCAGCGAAACCGCCTCGAATCACCCTCCCGGTATGCATCCATCAGATTCACGTAGGCTCTGTCACCTGCTAGCTGAAGGAACTGTCGTGTTATGTCCACCAAGTCGTGGCGCCACAATGCAATACTTGCATTCGAATTCGAATTCGCATTCGTTGACGACAAGTTAACCTGCAGCATTTGCTGGAATGCCATCTGCACCCAGGTTGTGTTGTACCAAACCCAGGGCGCGAGATTAGTGGCTGGCCTGCGGGCCACCACGTATTTTCCGCGAATTTTCAAAACACCCCGATACGAGTATACTGACCTTCTAAGGTATTGCCATGCCATTTGTAAATGCTCCGAGTCCGAACCATATCGAACATTGACAAACACTCGGAACCAATCGTCCAAATCAAAATCATCTTTCACCCAAGCCCGCTCGAGTGCTAGTGAATACATTGCATAATTCTGATCGATTCCTTCCGGAGCTATTCCAACTCCCAGCATCGTTGAATTGTCCATGGTACGAGCTTGCCGAATCCTGGTATTTACAATGCCTGCAGAACCATGCATTCCGAGAGTTCCTCCAAAGTTATGCAACATACACCATATAAACGGTTGTCCATAATACGAATGGGTCCTCTCATACTGCGGGAATTGTTCACTCTGAAGGTCGAGTACAAGCAAATGGCCTTGCGGAACTGCTGTCAGAAATGCCTTTATCAATTCGCCATTCCAAAATGGATTCTTCACAAACATCCATCCTTGGAGAAGCCACACTGCCGATGCATCTACCATCGACATTGCCTCATAAATATTGGCAGCGGTCTGGTTGAGATAAGCTGCATCAGACTTGGCGGGTTGAATTTCATTAAACGGGTCACTGAAGTAGATATGATCGGAACCATATGCAGCGATGATGGCCCGTAAAAATCGCTGACCAATTTCGCGGAACAGCGATTGATTGGGATCGGCAAACAGGGGGCAGCATAAGTTGTCCGGAAAGCGATTCCATCGTTCAACTACTTCGAATGTCGTATTGGGATAGATTCGTGCCATGGCCTTGGGCAGGTGGCCAGCAAAGGCGGGTAGGGCAACCGTAATTCCAAGGTTCCGTTGAGCTTTGATGATTTCCTTTTGCAAAAGTAATTGCATTCGCCTATAGGTGGGAGTTAGTGGACCGGCCCATCCGCGAATGTTTCCCATACGTTGCCTTTAACATAAAAGATAGAAAGATACATACATACATACTCGCATATAACAGTAAAATCAATTATCATCATTACTTACCAAGCAAGGAATGCTGGACCAGCAAAATGCTCGTAGATTTCGTCATCGGTGAGACCATACTCTTTGTAGAGTTCGGTCCAAATTTGCTCTTGAATGGGGGCAATTGTAAGCGATATGCCCATTAGAGCCATCCAGTCGATATGACGTCTCCAATCTATCCATGACCACCAGGCGAAGCTATAGCTCCACGTACAAACATTTTGATAGTAGATGAATGCACTTTGCGATTGGGATGTTCCATCATTTTTGGGTGGCAATGGCGATGGCGCTGGCAATTCAGATGGAATGTGCTCTAATTGATTACCCGACCATGATACATCCGAATGCAGGTAGTACTTCAGGTAATGATGGAAACCTTTTGTAGCGGAAATACCATCTGAAGCGAGGATACGGATGATGTTGCTGTTGCTCTTGCCATTCGGAGGAGTCGGAGATTGCTGCTGCAGCTGTAAGTAAACTATATTGGTGATACATAATCTTTTTGTAGGTACATATGTATATGTGAGTGTCAGTCAGTGTGGACAAAGATGGACGAGCGAGGTTGAGACTTGGAATACGTAATTGCTTTGATTGAAGTGAAATGAAGTTTGCTTGGAATTGAACGGAGGATAGTCCAAGTCAAAATGGTGGTATGTTTGAGATTAATTAATGTTCTTTGGAGTGAAATCAAAATATTGGGCATGATAGGCTAATCGGAGCACTTAACACTGATCCGTTTCGTGGTGGAATATTTCATTGAATTTTTGAATTATCCGAGTTGATTGGGAGCTAAATCCATTATTGAATTATAAGTGGCTTTCTTGATTGAAACATGATTTAATTTTTTTCCTAGATGCCTTGCGTCTGGCTAACGCTCACTTTTTAAGTCAAAATTTGTGCGCCTCTCTAAAATTAAGAACCTTAGGTATGAAAAGAAATTTTTCAATTTCTGGCGTGGTTTACGCCCACTTTTCATGAAAGAACAAATAAAATAGGTTTAAAAATTTAAATTTTAACAATTTTTTTCATTCGATGTATGAAAAATATGTCACTAAATTTTTTTTGGTGAAATTTTGTTCAATACGCCCACTTTTGAGATCGTAATTTTTATAAAACACCTTTATCCGGGTAAGATCGGTAAAAAAGTACTCAATTCAGCTGTAGTTTTGCACATATGCCTAAAAATTGTCTAACGATCAAAGCTCAGTTAGTGCATAAATGTTTGTTTACAAATTTTTATGACACGCCTACTTTTAAGGGGCGTTTCCGTCAAAAGTTGTAATATGCATTAATTTTTAATGTTTTTTTAACTATCGGTCGCTGTTTTGAAGTAAGAAGATGAACACTTTGGTTTGAATTCCTTGGTAACGTAGCAGATTGTGCTTCAAGAATTGTCAAATACGCCCATAATTGCTATTTCCATTCAAAATCTATTTTTTTTTTTAAATTCAGGTTATGCCTTGTTTTGTTCAAATCGATCTGCACACTAAAAATTGAATGTCACTGAGCTCATAGTAATTGCCCTGGCAATGAAAAGTCTCAGCTTTGTGCGTTGGAGACGCCTTTTTTTATTGCGCTAGCAGTTATTGAACATCGGAAACACAAAATTAATGTTACTGGCACAACTTTGGGCGTGGCAGACGCCTTGTTTTATTGCTCTAGCAGTTATCGAACATCGGTTACACAAAAATTAATGTTATTTCCTGTCTGCTAGAGAATAATTTTGTGTCTGAAACTGGACTACGGCTTGCTGCGGGGACGAACGCAAACACATAATAAAATAGGGAATAGGGTATCCAACAGTTTATTACAAACGTATAGGCACTGCTTATGACTTTTAAAGTACCTAATCAATATTTTCATTAAGACCGCTATATAAAATGGCGCACCCTGTACAGTTCATGCACTAAAACCACATTAAAACTATAAAAATCAAAAATTTCATAATTACATCGCCTCAAATTTTTTGGTTCACCTGTCGCATGTCGCAATATGGCGGCGCTCTAGCCAATAGCTTGCATTAACTGACTGTGTAGTATGGAGTGTTTATATTCTCTCTCATTCATGTACCTACGTGCGCCACAGTATTTGTGTTTTGCTCAGTGTTATGATGTAAAACCGGTCAACAAGTGAAAAATCAAGAATAGTGCGTAAAATATCGGACGATGAATTAATTTTAGGCCGTAAGAGAAAACCAAAAGATTTCGTGTTTTCAGGGAAAAGAAAATGCTCTTGGTGAGTTAATTTGATATTTATAGTGAATTTATTAGAACGAAAAAAGTTTCACTTGCATTGTGGTTTCACAAAACCACACAATTTTGTAAATTTTCAGCCAATATGCCACGGACCCTGTCAATATTTGACATGAAATTGATGAAATTCGATCTGGCGAATTTTTCTAATATAAAAAAAAATCTATCATATTCCACAACTGTTCAAAACAAATTTTCGGTGTTCAAAATAAACAAAAACACTTTCTGAGCGTTTAAAAGGCCCACCCTGTATTTTAAGCGGTAAGTCTTTACTCCATTCAAGATCAGCCTGTGAGCAAAATGTGGAGGTTTTTTCACATGTTTTTCTTAGCTTTTTTTATTCTCACTCAATTCTCGTTGCATTTGAGCTTTCAATCATTTCACCCCACGAAAACAATTAAAAAAAAAAACTTTACAAATTTCAGTGAAAAATTATGAAAATAAAAATAAAAATTAAGACACTTACTTGATAGCTTCTGAGCGGCAAGCTTTTATTAATTTCAACCTCAAACAAATGGGCATGCTTCGGAATGAGTCTCCTTATGACATCCTCAGCTGCATTCCTTTGTGTTTCAGCTGATGTATCTGGAAGGCTATTCCGCACGAGTTTTTCAAACGCTTCAAGAAATTACACAAAAATGCTTAGTGTCTTTTAGTTTTAATTTTACAACTAAAACTTACGAAATTGATGTTGGCAAAATATCAATCTAAAGCAAAGACATGCCCCCAAGAACCACGCCTTCCACATTATTTTTTATTTATATTTTTTGTTTCTAGACTATTTTAAGAAAGTAAGCTTGAAATTCAATTTCATTGCCAGGCCACAAATTTTGCAGTGAAAATTTGAAAAGAAGAAACTCACAATAAATCGTCACAAAGACTGAAATTGAATTCAACCGCCCGATTTCAGATTGAATTTTCTTTATTTGTCAACAAAAGACCACTACTACCAGTGGTTGTAAAAAAAAAACTCATACTAATACATAGAAGGTAGTGAAATTCTTCAGATACTAGATTGTAAAGTGGAATATTTTAATAATCGAAGAAGAGCATCTTATCAGCGAGCGGTTGAAGATAGGGAACAAAATCTAGCAAATACAGCTTCTCTCATTGAGATCTATGAATGCCGAATGCCCCCCTTGTTCCTTGGGTATACAATTGTGGAAAGCATATCTGTGAAATACATTTTGTATGTGTTTGCTTAGATTTAACATTCAAACAAAGTTTCCGTTAAATTGTTATCTATGTCAAGTGTAAGCTATGAACGATGCCGATGTATGATGATGCAGCTTGTATCAGTAAATGTTTGAGGAATTGAGATTTTGTTCCCTTAAGAGGGGTCGAATGCAGGAGCGGATTTGGGTAGTAGATTATGTCGTACGAATGGCATTTTAGGGTGGAGGTTCAAATAAACGTTCAAAAGTTTGATCTGCTCTTCTGTTGATGGATTGGAATAGTTGGAAGAATTGAACAATCAAAAAAGAAAAAAGATCTCGTGACAGGGTGATCCAATTTTCTTATTCGATTCAGAATAAACATAACATTTGAAATTGTCCACCAACTTCTCCTTTTTTAACCTCAAAAATGTAAAAATATGTGCCTTACCCCCCTTCCACCAATTCCATTAAGTTGGCAGTTTTCTCGAATTTTAAATTTAAAAAAATTGCATAACAAGAAGTGAGTTATTTAACAAAAATACAAATATGTACAAAATTGACGTTTCATTTACATGAAATTGTTTATATTCGTTGCAAACAACGAACGTCATGTCGGTATATGGTATATCACAAGAGAACAGTGAGATTTTGAGGTTTAACGCACGCGAATTATTTATACGTTGCCATGTGGATGGTATGTGGAACGCAAATTGACTTTTGATAGTTCGTAGATGTCACATTTCAGTTTCAGCGAGCAGTTTGTTTTATGAAATTTAACTAGTGCAAACAATAATAATTTATTGACTATATTTAACATACATGTTTTAAAATTCAATCTTTACAGATTGGTCTAGAAATTAGCTTTGTTAGTGCTTGAAATCTAATTTATTCTTCAATTCGTCTATTCGTTGAACACTCCTCTATACGTTTTTTATCGTTTCAAAACTGCTAAAGTTCGTCCATTTCTTTAAAAAAAAAACGGCATTAATTATATTTTTTAATAAAATACTCATTTTTAAAATAAAGACGAGATCGAATTTACTAGAAGTTTTTTTAACGCCTTATAAATCGATGAAGAATATATAGGCAGCACGCACGAAAACGTGTCACAATGTCACGTTCCGTATCATTATGTATTTTGATAGAAAATCGATAAAGTAGAAGGGGAGGGTGTTGGTTGGTTGGTGATTGTAGGTGGTGGGTTGTTGGTGATAGTATGAGTGGGGGGGGGGGGAGAGGAAAAATTGTCAAAAATGGTGGGTGTTTGGTTGGGTAGTTGGTTGGTGGTTGTAGTTGGGGTGGGTGGTTGGTGTTGGGAGGGATTTGATATGGGGGGAAGATGAGGAAAAATTGTCAAATGTGGTGGGTGGTTGGTTGGCGGTTGTAGGTTGGTTGGGTGGTCGGCGGTGATGGTGGTGGGGGTAGTTGATTTGGTGGGGGGTGATGAAAATTTTTTTAAATGGTGGGTGGTTGGATTTGCGGGTTTTGGTCTTGGGAGGGGGTGAGGAAAAAAGTGTCAAAAATAGTGGGTGGTTGGTGGTTGGGGAGATACAACCTACACGTGAACTGTTTTGTGAACTGGTTATCATGTTGAATTTTCATCCTTAAACCGACTTTTTGGACAACCCAGTTTTTTACTTGCTCTATAGGGCAAGTACTGGTTTCGTGCAGAAAAAAAAAATCGAGGTTTTAATCAAACATGACATTACGATGATAGAGAAGCCCAAAAAAGTTGTTTTCGCCATACCGTCCGTCGGTCTGTCTGTGCGTCTGTGCGGATGTGCGGATGTGCGCTTTTTCACGTCATGCTACAGCCTAAACGGCTTGACGGATTTTCTTCAAACTTGGTATATAGCAGTTTGAAGAAAAATCATTGTCGAGGTTTTTTTTATTTTGTTTTAGCCCGGCTCAAACTGGTACCTTTCAAGTAACGGTTTTTTTCAATTTGGATTTTCTCGAAAACGGCTCTAACGATTTTGATTAAATTTAAAATTTAGCTAACTTTAAGCATTTCTAACAAAACTGCGTTTTTTGTTTTTGCCTCAAATGGTCGTAACGAAAATCAGGTTTGAACGGCTTTTTTTCAAATAGCCATAAGTTCACAACGGCTTGATTGAATCAACTCAAACTTTGTTTGACATAGTTTTTCATAGTGTTCTATAGGATGGTTTAGTAAATTTTTCACTGAAGCCTTTCTAAACGGTGGCTTCCATACAACGAGCCGTTGAGTTTTAGCCAACTTTTTTTGTTTTTTTCTAATTTTCTCGAAAATGGCTCTAACGATTTTGATTAAACTTTGTGTGTTACATTCTTTTGGTGTTTTGAAGAGAACTGCGTTTTTAGTTTTGGTCTAAAGATGCAAATAATGGAGATCTGCTCTTAACGGTCTTTTTTCGAATGGCCATAAGTTGTCAACGGTTGCATCGAATTCACTCAAACTTTGTTTGGTATAGTTCCTTACAGCTTCCTTTCAGATGGAATTGATTTTTTTTTTCAGTTTCTCTTTTTTAAATGGTGGCTCCTATACAAAGAGCCACTAGATTTTGGCCAATTTTTTCATTTTTTCTAATTTACTCAAAAAAGGCTCCCCCGATTTTTATGAAACTTTTTATGTAACATACATAGAATACTTCAAACAAAACTGCATTTTTAGTTTTTGGCTATACATGATAATAGCGGAAATTGCTTTCAATAGTATTATTAATTTGGCCATACGTGGACATTTGTATCATTTATAACACCCAAAAGATAACGTCTTAATTTTAAATATTAAAGGTTTCTTAACGTTAGCTCATGTATATCGAGTTTTCCAGTTTTAACCAAATTTTTTTGGTTTTTACCAAATTTTTCAAAAATGAATTGTTCTTTTTGATCGAAAAGTTTGTTTCCATCGTACTATTGCACCAACAGAGCAAGTACGTGCGACCCAGTCGTGCATTTTATTTTTTCATAATTTGTGTCATCGGGTTATTGATAGGTACTCTTAAATGAATTAATGCAGTGCAAGCGTTTAGAAAGCTTGGATAGGACGTAAAAGGGGATACCGATGCACATTGGTTTTCAATGTCCACATTCTTATAGTGCGGCTAAAAAATGAGTTTCTATACTTAATAGTACGTCTGAGGTTATGCTAAAGAGTAAATTGAGGAGAATTCCTAGGTATCAGGGGGAGTATCAGGGAGAAAAGTTTAACCTGAGGAATGCATCTGGCTATTTCGCTGGAGCATTGCTTATAAACGTAGCAATAAAACGTTATTTAGGGGAAATAAATGTTTTCGTAATGGTTTTTTCAACTAACAATTTCAAAGATCTTTTCTCAATCCTATCTATGAGAGGAAAATAAGTTGCAGGACCACTTACAAATTTTTATAAGACTTGTAGATTGTATAGCCAGATTAGTTGGGGAAAAATATTTCTTACGTCGCGTCGGTCGTTTAAGGAAACCTAAGAAATTCGTGGCATTTTTGGTGACTTCAAAAAAAGGTGGTTTATAATATACACATACCAAGAACGCAAAGCTTTGGGGCTTTCTCCATGAACCTCTTATGCCTTAAGTAATTTTTTTGAAGCATTAAATTCCACACGGTTGGTAATTGCTTATTAGGCAATGCTGTCAAGATCGGAATTAGTGTAAATGAGATTAACATACGCTGCTTATGCAGCTCCACATCCAAAGAACAGGGTTTGGAGTTGAAGGTAATGTTGTCAGCAAAGCAATTGAGTGTGGAGAAGACAAGGGATCATTTATAAATATAATGAAGAGAGTCGGATATAAAACGGAGCCTTGTGGCACACCAGCATTTTTGAGAAAAGCAGACTTAAAAATGCACAAGACAACACGAATTTAACGGGTAGATAGGTAACTTCTAATCCATCGAAAAGGGGGTTTGTGAAAGTCAAATACACGCAATATCGATAAGAAAACTTGAACTTGCCAAACCTTATCAAATTATTTTGAAATATCCACCGTAATAATTTTATTTTTTTTTCAAAACCATCATCATATCACCAGTGGACCTATTGCTACGACCTTTAGTGTCTGATTTATGGAATAGTTTCAAAATCCCCAGCAATTAAATGCCGGAAAACCCAATATCCTGAAAAATTAAAAACCCGAAAAATCGAAATCCCCTCATATTGGAAGCCAAATTGTTTTTCAAATAATTTGTTTAGAAAACACTTTTGGAAAGTAGTCACAGACAATTTAAAACACAGACCAAATTTGAAGTCAAGGGAAGTGTTGAACAGTTTATAAGGATCTTCAGACAGACTACAGAACATACTGTTCTCCCAAAAAGCTAATGCAAATTGCTTCGATCTCATGAAGCAACACACCCATGAGGCCACAAATCTGGCATAATTTTTTTTTCAAATATGGCGGAGCGAAAAGCAAATATGGCGGACCGAAAAAAATGAGGAATAAATTAGAAAAAGAAAACACAATATTTTAGTTGGTATCATCTAGAGTTGTATTGTTTCTTAGTTTCTATTGCATCTTACATCAAAAATGGCCTTAACAGAATAATTTAAATAATAAATTAATTAATAAATAAAACTCAACAAAAAAATACATATAAATAAAGCTAAACACCATAGTTTGCTTGCCATCCAGTGGCAACCATTGCTCAGTTGAAAAAGGGCAGAGGACGAAGGAAGAATTCCAGAATTCCTTTTCTAAGCCGAATTTACTGGTTCAATAACAGAACCATAAAATATTGGCAATTTAGTTTGCTCATGTCGAACCAAGAACATAAAAGGTGCATCCACCCGGAATTCAACATCGTATTCCTGTCTTGACAAATGAGTTGCTGTCGCTGCTGCTGCTTCAGTTCCTGCCTCAGTGATGGTCAGATCGATTTTATGCAAGAATCCATCAAGTGATATCTGATTGTGTTCGGTGATGCCACTCAAGTCACTCTTGCCACCTTCGAAGACTTTTTTAACATTCAATTGTTCGAGGACATTTTTTAAATCGAGAGTGTCACTTAAATGCATCTTTGGCAGGCTAATGAAGGTCCTTCGTTTTGTCATCTTTGCAATCATCTCATCAATAATGTCAGACGTGAGACTTGCTTGGAGCTTCCTCAATTTAGCTGAGTTCGATTTGTTTGGCAGGATAATATACATTGTTGTGGCTGATGATGACGATGCTTGGGCTTTGAAAGGAAGAGCCACAATGCCACAGTCATAATCCTTCGATTCGTAATAATTGAATTCACCACCATTGCCCATCGTGTCGACCATAATCTTTTGTCCTTGTTTTCCTTGAGGATAAAATGGACGTTTGGATGTGGCATCTGGGATAAAAGAAGACACCCACAATGCCTTAAAGTATACAGCACCAGCTACCATCATTCGGGTGGACTTGTCAATGCCATCCGCAAGGATATTCCCGATTTTTCCATTTGTCTGCTTCTGCACCCAATCGTTAATGAATTTTGTAGCCACTGCCGGACGTTGTTGGAAATTCAAAGCTGTGACTTGACTTTGATAAATTGTTTCCACCGATGTTCGATAATCTCGCCTCATGCTGTATCCTGTTTGCATAAAAATTCCTTTGGCCATATTGATTTCTGGTTCCGTCGATGACGACGATGGTGACGATGAGGACGACTCTGGAAACAGGATAGATTCCAACATTTGTCCAAGAGCATAATGCTGGGCAAGAGGATGTTCTGTTGTTTTGAACTTATCAAAGCCCAAAATGTGCTGCAACTCCTGATTGGTTTGACCCTTTGCTCCGAGTTCGAGGAGCGATAGGACAGCAGCCACATTGATCGGTGAGAAAACATTGAATTTGCCGGTCTGTTTGAAATTGTTTTCGGACAGGATATTCGCTTGGATTTTTCGTGCCATCTCAAAGATTCCCCTTGAAAGTTGGGCCTTTAGGGATGCAGCGACTAGTGGTGTTGAGTTTTTGACCGATATTCGTTGACGTTTAGTTGGCCGTGATGTTGATGGTCGTTTTGTAGGCCTCGTTGTTGTTGTTGTTTGAGTTGGTTTGGGTCTCCTTGTCGTTGTTGTTGATCTTTTTGTTGTTGGTGATGGAGGAGGAGCTTGGGGTGCCTGGTACTGGATTTCACCGGGAATCATCCTCTGGAAATACATCTCCATGGTGGGATATTGGATTTGGTGTTGCATGTTGATGGGATGCATGATTGGCATGTTGCTTTGTTGCATCATTTGTAGTTGTTGGTGATGTAAAAATGGAAAGTAGTTCCTAAAAACAAAATAAAAAAAATTTGTTATTAACACTTTGAATAAAATTTTAATGTTTTTTTATGTTTTTGAAATTTTTTTTATTGTATTTTTTACAATTTATTGTAAAACTTACCACAAGACAAAATTTGTTGCTGCTGGATGTTGGGGCCTGGCTTGCGTAAGGGCCAAAACGCTGATGATGATAACTATTAAACGGGTTAGGGTTTCCATAGTTTTTGTTTAAGTTCCTTCTTTTTTTTTAAATTAAATATTTCTTCCGTGTATGATGTGCTCTGTGTGATATGAATTTGTGTAATGATGGTAATTTTTGAAAGGAGCTCGCTTTTATAAGCAACCATCGAGTCATGACGACGGAATTCCCATCTGCTCACCATGGATAGCATACGGCATATGACCTACCTGGTTTATTTCTGGGCCTGTTTTATAAATCGTATATATTTTTCTGGGTTTTTGAAAAATAAAAAAAAAATCTAAGTAGGCGCCGCCGCCGTCGCTTGGTCGTCATCGTCGACGCACTACTTTTGGCTCTGGAATTTTATCATATTGTTATATGGGAATATTGGCATTTTGGACATTTCCTGTGTGCGATACATATGTGTGATTGTTTGGAGATACCACAATCGATGATTATATAGACGACTTTTCCAGTTTCCCCTTGCCTAATTGATCCAGATTGCGTGGTTTTTTCGCGATTTTGGGAATTTCATTTTTCTGGTTGGGTTTTGAATTAGAAAAAAGACTTTTGATCCGGAGAAGGGTTTTCGGTGTTTTGGTTGTAATATTTGTGTTGATAAAATTTTGTGAGATTTTTTTTAAGGATAAAATAAATATTGACGAAATTAAGACCTCCCTCAACTAGGGACGACTTTAAAGCAAATCCATTTGAAAACAGCACTTGATTTACTCAGGATGGAAATTCCAAATTGGTGTTCTTATGCTTTAATCCTTCTTACCTAAATTTTTGATTCCAATAGCAATATGCTTTTATTGATATGAAGATCATGAAGCATCAAATTGGGGTACGACATGGTGGACATTTATGTCCTTAATCTTACTATCTACCTGTTTGATTTTTGAACAAGTTGCGCAAGAATTTGCGATGAAATTCTGAATGAAATTGTAATTTTATAAAAAAAAGGGTATACCTGGAAGAGTTATTAAAAAAGGGATTAATATTAGGTACCTACAAAAAATCACTGATCTATAATATAATTAAGCAGTTGGGTGCGGAAGTGTCATACAAATTAACAACATGATGGATTAAATAAAAAAAGGAGCGGTAATTTCCATTTTCCTAAAATAAAATCCCTTGAAAATCCAAGTCAATGAAAAAAACCCATCGGATATTCCTCCCGAAACCTGAACATACTTACATATAAAGCTTCAGCAAGAAATTTAAGTATAACTCTAAAAATAATGATTTCTCGTAGTCTAAATCAATATTTAAGACAGTTGGGCTATGTCATAGAATCTGTTCTATGTCTTGATTTTATTCTTGGGGGGAGGGAGGGGGGGTTAACTTACTTTGCACAGTCCTTTGCCGAAGTGGGTAATGCGTTCACCAACCTAGAGTTCGAGTATTCTGGATATTCCAAATTTTGAAGTTTCTTGTAACAATTTTTTAAAGATTGAATCTTGTTTGGAAAAGGTTATCCTTGAATATATTAATTTTATTCTAAAAAATTTCCGCTACTTTTCAGTGTTGACATGTCACGAGTTTCTGCGCACACTTTTCCTTTAGTCAATGCAATAATCATGCATTTGTTTTTAGTTAAAATTACTTTTGTCTTAGAAACTGAATACACTTAGGTTTATGCTCAACAAACAAGTCACGTTGACTCATTCATGAATGTCGTGTCATTGTTAATGCGAAAAATGGCTAATTTTCTGTTCTGTCAAAACGGTTCCAGTTTGCTGTCAATTTTCAACGTGTTGAAAGTCGTCAAGTCGGGTAATCGCATGTCATCTTACTGACACCAAAATGACAAACATGGCGATGATACACTTTACACGTCAAAGAATTTTAGGACAACATTGACAGACAAGGGGCATTTGTGTGTTTATGAATGGAGTTGGTGCGTTCTTTTTCTTACCATAGTCAACAATTTATTGTTGTTATGTCAAACAAATTTATTGAAGTGTCATTGTCAGGATTTCTTGAGATTCTTACAAACCATT
This sequence comes from Platycheirus albimanus, assembly GCA_916050605.2. Classification (NCBI taxonomy): domain Eukaryota; kingdom Metazoa; phylum Arthropoda; class Insecta; order Diptera; family Syrphidae; genus Platycheirus; species Platycheirus albimanus. The sequence goes on along the minus strand of OU696698.1, from coordinate 12,257,320 downwards.
TAGGAATGATACGTTGTTAGAATTTGTTAAACTGTCAAACGACCACTTTTAACATTTTTTTTTTATATTGGAGAATTAATTAAATTATTCGCCTTCATCGCTCAAAATTGGCAAAAAATCCATTTTATTCTTTGTTGTTAATGTCAAAAAAAGGACGTTTTTGCTGCTCAAATCGATAATTTGTAATTTTATAGTTTGATTTTTAATAATTTAAGTTTGATTTGACTTTAAATTGTTTAAAACAATACAGCCAGTTTGACAGAACAACGATCTCAACTCATATCATGGAGGTGAGTTGGAAATAGTAACAAATTGTAACTATTTGACACTTCAACGTGAGTTAAGGAACGCTGTTATGACGGCATATAGTTTGAAATCAACTAAACTAATTTGGATTAAAGGAACGCCTTTTTGTTGGCTATTGTTAACAATTGTTGACTATAGTAAGAAAAAGAACGCACCAAGTAGCAATGACACAATAATACATTAATGTTGGATTGACGTACTATCTTGTGAAGTCCGAGTGTCAGTGCGATAACAAATTTCGATGATTGTGTGGTTACCACACTGTGGTATACTAGATTTAGTAACGAAATGAGAAGGAACACAGATTTCTAAGTAGCTCCCAGTGAAGAGTTTTTCTCCTCTAATCTATTCAGGCCCCAAATGAAATAAAGATTTTTTTTTTTGCATCCAAAAGAAAACTAATATTGCTCTAAAATATACAATTCTTTAAAATTTAACTTTAAATTTTTACACAAACTTTTGCATAATTAAACAATTTAAAAGTGTCAAAATGTGATTGGGGAATTTTGAGTGCATTTTTCAAAATAAAATTGATTAAAATGGGTCAAGTTGGGTGTTTATTTCAAAATAAAAGTTCAGTCTAAAGATGAAATTGAACTCTTTGGCGACATATTGCAGTTTTTGGAAACGAAAACGAGCGTTACTGTTCGATTAAGAATTTTTATTTGTGGCTTTTCAAACAGAGTCATAATCCAAATTTCGATCAAAAAGTTTTTGATATCCCATTAAGTCTCGTTCACACCAAACGCAAACTAGATTTTGTCGGACATTTTATTAACTATGACACCAACTGTCACAAATTTTTGTAGGAAATTGTTAAATACAAGCGACCAGAACATTGCGTAGACAAAAGAGAGGTTTTTATTTTCTATTTCCCGATATTTTCCTTTGGGGCTTGGGTTCTCACCCGAACAAGTCCAACTGTTCCAGGAGCTCTAATTTCATGACCATTGACAACTAGCGAGGCACAGTTTTGAATGAATGGTGACGTTAACAAGAACAATTTCCATGTATAGGACAACATGAACGCACCCTCAAAAATGTATTGTTTGTTGTGGAATTTGGATCTTAAGGTCATGTGGTTCCAGCAGAATGGCGCTACTTTGCCACCACGGACCCAACGATTGACGTCCTTCATGAACGATTTGAGGATAATGCTATCTCTAGCAGAGGTGACACCAAATCGGTATGCGATCTGGCTACGATAGACTTTTTTGTGAGGCTTCTTGAAGTCGCAGAACTAAGCAAATAAACCTCAATCTACTGCTTAAGGTGAACATAACACAGGCGATTGCTTAATTTCAGCCGGGTACATGTGCGGAGGAGTAATTGAAAATTTAAATATTGGGATCCGTGCCACCGTAAAAAGCCGAGGCGTGTGAAGTTTATATTCCATAAAGAAGGCCTTACATGAGCTTTTAAGACAAAAACAGAATTTTGTTAATACCCCATAAACAGTTTGTTTTATTAAATTTCAATATCTACCCACCCTTATTGAAAAGCCCTTGATATCTGCTAAAAATAGTGCCCTGGACCTTTCATATTTAGAGACCCTATATTTGAGTCAAGGGAACAGTTTATTTTCTTTAAACATACCCATAAATCAAATCACCAAAGCCCCAGAAAGATGAAAGGAAATCTCAATAACGAAGATGTAAAACCAAGAGTACAGTAGATACTGTTGCACATTGCCAGCAGGGGTAGGTAGAACAAAATCAGAGAAACCCCCAGTTCAAAAATATTATTTCCTTATAACTGCCCCAGAATTAAGTGGATCCAAGAACTTTCGACCTATTTCAATGTTTATTCAAATACAAGTTAAATAGATTGGCATGTTTCACGTACTGTCACGTAACGTAAAAAGATGTAAGATGTCACATATTAAACGTCAAATATGCTAGAGCAATCATAATTGGTTATCAACAACAAATCATCTCGGTTTGAAGTTTCTTAAAACTCCTTCATGAATACAGGATTTCTAATAATAAATTATGCCAGTGACATAAGGAATTGTAGAATTCTTAGAATTTCAAGAAAAGAGTGGGTCGAATTTCAAATAAGAAACAGAAACTGAAACAGACGAAGATAGTTCTTAAAACTTTTTAAATAGAATCGGATAATTCAGTGAAGTAGGAGAGAGAGAGAGCTACGTCGGAATCGAAAGATGGAAGTTGAAGAATCACAAGCAGCAGCCATGTCCAAATAACGCTTATTGGTTCGAATGGGCTTAATTCGAATCCTATTAAAACGTCAAGTGTTTTTAACATACTCGCACATGTAGTATTTCATCATTTGGGGAAATAGATTTGGTAACACCTAATAGGCACCCCTTCTTACTTAATGTGGAAGTACTGAAACCAAGTAATTGGGTGTCTTTTAAAAAATGACTTGGTATTTCGAAAAGAAGTTCAAATCACATCGTCGCGTCGTGTCACCGTGCGTCGGTCAGGCAAAAGGATACAAATGAAAAGAGTTGAAAAACTCTTCAAAAATTCCAACATCCGCATACAGGGTATGTTGAATTTCCAAACACAACTCCAGGTAGCACCGTAGGCAGGGAAACTGCTCAAAACACAAAACATTTCCTGTATTTAGCGTTTTTATGTTTGAATTTTCAAAAATGAGAACGAGAAGCCACTTAAGAAATTGAATGCCATATTGTTTAAACATAATTTGTAAAATGGGTTTCTCCTTTTTCTGGGAAAACCTCTTCAAATTTCTTTCTGGATCTGAATGAAAGTAGTAAAACTCGCTATGCATTATGGTATGTGATCTGAAGATATAGATAACCCGGGCCGGGGTTTCTTTCTCAAGAGCAAACATTTTCGAGTATTGCGTCGTCGAACATAGCGCGGACAGATTAGGAAAGAATGGTACTGTTGGGTTTTTGTAAATGGCTTAATTATTGTTATGCTGGCGCTAACTCATAAAACTTAGCAACACGTGCTTTCATAAAATATTTCTATGGGAATTGCTATTAACGACTTTGGTTTTTTTTTTTTATTTTTTAATTGTTATGGGATGGAATTTGGGAATTGGGAATTGTTGTAAGTATGGTAAACATACGGTGGACTATTGTTTTTTTGTTTTGATAATGTGCTATGGTATTTGGGAAAATGCCATCTATATAGGTGGTGTCAGGAAGCGGATCTGGGATGGAAACAATGTTCCTTCTTGCATTTGTGTGTTTTGAAATTACATAATAATTATTGTTTTTAAATCTAATAAGAATTTAAAACTGAGGAAAGTGTGTCTTATTTCAAAGACTGCAAAATTTCCATGAGATGTGTTTCGGTGATTTCATTTAGGTGGGTTTTCTGGAAAGTTCTGTCACTATAACCTAAAATGTTTTGCTTCTTTGGATCGGTATCGACTATTCGTAATAAAAGGAACAGGGTAACGATGGAGTACCAACTATTATGAGAACTCCACGCAGTGGAGCCCTTTGCACTACTTGAAAAGATAGATAAGTTTAGTGATTGCGGATGATCCCGCAGAATTTTGGTTTTCCCTTTTAGCCAACAATTACAATAACCTTATTAAGATCTTACAGAGGTAATGAGCTCAGCTGTCGATGTCCTGAGATTCATTTAAAGAACCATGATTTTCAAAATAAATTTGCACAATTTGGAAGCATTATTCAGACGTCAGTCTATATTCATTTTGAAATGTCAAACCAAACTTAAAATACATGATACAACTAATAAAGATATATGGCATCGCGCATAATAGATACAATTCAAAACGTCAAACTCCATTGCGCACCGATGACGTAGTGCGCAGAACTAAGAGATATGAGAATTTAAATTCGCTATCTTGTATACTTGTGTCATGTTTATAAAATAAATCACTTGACAGCTGACAAAATGGCCTCCAGTTAAAATAGTGTTGCCATCTTAAAGTTCTATATAAGAAAAACACACTTTATAATTTGGTTATTAATACCCTTATCGTGAATTTACAGTATGTGGGAATGGAAGCGCTTAGGAAAGATGGAACCGAAAGCTAGGAAACTATTTTGGGTGGTGCAGTGGATTGAGATTAAGGTGATATTTATCACACGAAAACGCCACCGGTGTGGAGTTGCAACTGGGAGAATATAAAATAAAGTGCACGACTGGGTCGTATACGAACTTGCTCTAATGTGTTAAAATTGTCTTGGGGTTTGAGATTTTCGGAAAAAAACATTGAAAAAATCATATGAAATTTTATTAATCACTTAAAAATCAATACTAAAAACGTTTTTTTGGAGAAAAAGTAAGTAAGCCATCAGTTTTTTTTGTTTCTTTTTGAATGTCAAGGAAATTTTTTTTTCAAAAACGTTTGACCAGTTTTGTCAAAAAACGGTTTTTTTTGAAAAACTTTTCGAAAAAATATAACCTACAAAATTTTTTTGAGAATGCCAACATCTAGCATTTAAAGTTTTTATAAGCAAACAAATTTTTTTTAAATTTTGAAAAAAAAGTTTTTGAAAAAATCAAAAATTAAAAAAAAATTAACTTTAAAAAAAAATCAAAAAAAGTTTTTTTGAGAAATCAAAGAATAAATTATATTTTGTTTATAAAAGAGCTTTCACATTAAAATTTTCATCGAAATCCGTGAAGTGGTTTACGAGAAAATCTGTTAAGACAAAATTCTTCCTGAAAAATCTGTTCCAACCGAAACATAAAGTTAACTCAAAAAACACCATTCAGAAAGTTTTATCAAAATCGTAGGTGCCGTTTTTTATATAAATGAGTTTTCCATAAAAAATCATATGGAAGGTACCGTTAGTTTTGGAGTTAGAATGCTAATTCCAAAAACCCCTCTGTGAACATAATAATAAAACTATGTTTTCTTTTTTAGGCTTCTCTGTCATCGTTATGTTATGTTTGATTGTCAAACATTTTTTTTTTTTTTAACGAATGCATAACTTGCCTTATAGTACCTACCTAATAATCGCAAGTAAAAATTGCTACCCAGGCTGGGACTCGAACCAACAACTCTGGGTTAGCAATCAATCACTATTACCACTCTACCATTGCCATTTGCAAATCTCCGTAATGAAATATTTTTTGGGGAGTGTCTATTCGCACGCACTTGCCTCACAATTATCACCTCTATTCCCATTAGTTAGGTATATATTTTTAACTCATCCAATTATATTTCCAGTATCCAGTTGTCTAGTTTGAAAACCCAAAATGGAGCCATATAGTCCAGTGATAGTCTCTCACTATACGAAGAAAGAATTTCAAAGCACTGTTACACTGGCGAAACTGATGAAACCGGCGGCGGGTGCAAAAATACAGTGTTTCAGATTTGGACACTGTCTGGAATGATTGGTTGTCAGAATACATAAACCCAATGAAAATTTACTTTTCATAACCCCACTTCTGAATACCTGTGAAAATTTAAGGAAAATGGCGATATAAAGAGCAACCGTTCTTACAGTAGTTTGTCTCCATAGTAACGAGTAAATTCTAACTTCAATCTAAAAGATACATCATCCATATTTGTGTGCACATAAGAATTATAAAAATATCAGACGGTTATTTTTGTAACTCACTGCAAGACATCTTCATAAGTTTTTGCCTTCTTTCCAGTTTCTTTGACAAAACAGAACAGCCTTGTTGCTTCCCTTTTCCCATTTAAATATCTAATAAAATATCTTTCGTGGCTATACTGACAAGTATAAATGGTTTTGGATTAATAAAAGGAAAACTTTACGAGAGTTTTATTTCTTTTTTAAAGAAAACTACCTTCCTCCTTAAAAAAAAAAAAATTCGTTTATATTCTCGCGTGGTATATCATCGTTGAAGATTGAAAGTTCTGCTGCTGTCTCGTAAAATGCTAATGCATGCGCGGATATGAAGATCCTTAGAATGTGAAAACTTTTTCTCTGTCAAGCGAAGAGGAAGAGTTGCCTTAAAAAAAAAAAAAAAAACTCAAATGATGCATGTGTGTGTGTGGTGGGATACCTTTTAATTTCGCGGATGGCATTGTAATAATTTTACTCCTTTTTCATCCTTTTTACTGTCAATGGATGATACGCTGCTGCACATTAAAATCGCGCATCATGAAGTAAAAGTTTCTCTTTTTTTTATGTCCTTCTGAAGAAAAGTGGGGTGGGGAATTCTTAAACTACTCATGCTCATCAATGAGTCATTCATTATGTTTGTAAACTGAGTGTCGTCAAGCCCTGCTCTGCTCAAGAAGTAGCTAGAAGAAGATAGTGTTTATCGAGTGTTGCCATACATACACAACATGTATGTATGCGGAAATACAATAATTTATAAGCAACAGGAAGATATACGCCAACGTAAAGCGAGCGGCGAGACCAGGAACATTCATCAGCGAGATCAAGGGAAAAATCCAAGTAACTACGAGAAAATGTGAAAAGTTGTTCCTCCTTCGTAGCCACCACGCTCACTGTCATTCCTATTTTTTTTTTTTTTTCTTAGAAAAGAAAGGAAAAAGAAAATTGGATGAAGTCGTGTCCCATTCTACAACCTGATGCCTTACCATCACGCCCAGGCCAGGCTATATGCTTGTTGAGTGGAGGACTTTTAGTTTTTATTCTTTTAGGGTAATTTTAAGGATACACATTGTAGTGGGATTGTTTATTGCATGTGAAAAGTCGTTAATGGGATACATTAGAATGATTTGTGGAGATTGTGGAGTTGAAAATTCATCCAGACAAATATTTTAATGGGATGGTGATTATCAAATGCTTATGGTTGGGTTTTTATTCTTTTTTCTTTCCTTCATTTTTTTGGTTCTTTTTTTTTGCGTATATTTTGTGGGAGTAGAGAGAGCTGTTGAATGTTTTAAGAGGAAGTTAAATTAGGAACAATAAAATGGAGAGGAAGATGAAGATGGAGGAAAACTCAACGTGCCTGCTAGATGAGAGTTACGAGTTTCAGAAACAATTCTGATTAAGTGCCTCCATCATGATGATGATCATCAGCGATGAAGATGTGAAGGGCAAATATCGAGGGTAGGCCTAGGCATACAGATAAATTATTTTTTATTGAAGATTCATCATAAGTGAATCCCTTGAAGGTGGAAGGACGAAAAGAAAAATGTTCTGAAACCATAGCGCTGTGAATGACTTCTTCGGTTTTGGAATTGCATTATGAAATTTCGTATACGAATCGTCAGGGGTACATAAAAGGTCATTGGGTGCCTTTCATCCCGGAATCACCGTTCCTGAAGAACAGACAATTTAGTTTTACAAAATCTTCTGGCTTATCAACTCAGCATCTGGTTATAGATCTTAGACTTGCTTGTTTGACCAAGCCTTATTCATATCAATCGTTCTACTTTTGCTGATTCTATATATTAAGATCAACCCCACATGGAAACCCAGGGCACAGTTAGGGTAGGGCGGGGCTAGTTGGACAGCGGGGCAAGTTGGACCACACGAATTTCTCAGAAACCGAAAGCACCACAAAAACATGACTATACACGCACAGACAGCATGCTCTCATAGTAATAAAGTATTTTTTGTTAATTTTTTTTTAGTTTTTTTTGACTGCTTTAAATAAAATTCTTTAATTAATTTTAAACTTGTTGTCCTTTATGGAACTTTTTTTTTCCACCTTTCAGGGCTAGGACCAACTAGCTCCATAAGCCGGTCCAACTTGCCCCGCTATAGGAGCAAGTTCGACCACCTGGACTTGATCCATTTAAGGCAGCATTATTCTTCTCCGGTAACATATTTCAAATGTTTTAAAACTTCATTAAGAGGCCAGAATCCTATTCTTTCTTTCAATACCAGTTCTATGGTTGTACTATCAATAGTTTGATATTTATGAGACTTCAAGTAAAAAGTGGTCCAACTAGCCCCGCCCTACCCTACCCGAAAAAAGATTTTAAAAAATATGTTGTAAAGATACCAGAGCATAATGGTGTAGCTGCAGGTAGTATTACGCATCAATGTCAAAGTTAAATGTACGTAAATCGTATTGCACCGCATCTACAATGTGAAGTAGCAGATGCAGCAAAAAGAGTAGCTGTAGCGCAAGTCGGCTTGACTCCAACTTCGCGAACGTGCTGCGCTGCAAAACAACAAAATTCGAAATGTCAGACATGACTTTTGTTTGAGTTAAGTGCTACACATTGTATTTGTGTATAGCATTCACAACGCTTAGTAAGCTTTTTTTGACATTAACTTTGACAGTGCTACGTACTATTGCTGCAGCTACACCATTGTGCTCATGCAGTAAGTTTTTTTTTTGTAGCTTAATGAATAAATGGAGGTGTTGCCTGCACCAAAATAAAATTCAAAATTTAGAAATAATAAAGCAAAACAAAGTCCGAACTTTTGTCCTCTTTCTTCAGATACTGGGTGTTCCAAAATTGATGTTTAAAACTAAAAAAAAATTGAGTGACGTCTTTTTGTGTCCGTTTTTAAGGGCACTATTATCAATGTTAAAGTCATGATATTAGTTCGCCCAGTATTTTTGTTTTCTTCAGACACCCCATTTCTGTATGTGTTGGACAAACAATAATTTAAATCCTTTTTAAATCCACAAAAATGTTAACTCGAATATTACATTAAATTGTTATCCAACTTATTTGCCCAATTTCGGGATTAAAAAAAATAAAAAGGATAACCAACCAAAAGCTTCCCGAAATTAAAACCAAATGCAATCAGAAAATGATTGAAATTATGGAATTATGGCAGCACATGATGGACCGAATTGACATAATTCCGGTAGAATAATAAAATTTTTGTTCAATAAAATTATTTCGACAACCAGCATCATATATTGCTACGACACGTCGTAGTATGAAGTTATTGTTTGTATACTTAATCCAGATCAAAGTGAAACTTGTTAATGTAATTAGCCCACCAATCAAACGTGCCTCGTGAAAATAGTGATGGAATAGGGGTGTGGAGGGGGAGGGGGGGTTAATTAATATACTTTTTATGTTGGCTTGGGCATATGGGCACACGCAACATATTGTAAGTGAATTATTGCAATCACGTCCTTCGTACATTGTTTTTGTGTGATGATGTTTCGTATGTGAAAATTTATATATTGATTTGTAATTACGTTTTTAATTTAAATATTTACCGAAAAACATCCGTTTTTATTTTGTTATTAAAAGATTAAAACATTTTCTATACTGCCACTTGCCTAGCAATGGAGTCAACCATTACTATGGAATATTAACTTTTTGCTGAATTCAAAAAGTTGAATTTTTCCTCGGGCGAAAAATCAATCAATCGGTATGTCCTGAAGCGAAAGCCAATTTGGACTTTGACACTGATGCTGATACTTACTGATTGTTATCTTAGCCTGATTCCACCAAATTGATTTGTCCATGATTGCTCGAAGGCCAATTGTATAATTATACTAAACTGCGAAAGTATCGAAAGAGCAAAAAAAAACAACTGACAGCTGTCAATAAATACATCCAACAAAGTTCAGCCGCCATTATGGCCTGTCAAATCACAAATCAGCATACCTTATATTGCTATATGTAACGAGGTCGATTGTTTTTTTCGTTGAATATCAAAAGTTTTGAATGCGTTACCAAACATTAACCAACTCCTCCAACTCTGTTAACTCTGTTGGCGAATCCGAAGTTGAACTGGTTCTGGTTATAGTTTCCTTCGTACCTACCTTATAGGCTTGACCAAAATATATACTGACATTTTAACTGGAATAAGATTGTAAAATTATACGAATATACTAATATCTAATTGGATTTTTTACAAGGGAACAGACCTAAGCAAAAATTAGTCCTTGCCGTAATCTAGTCTAGAGCATACTTGAATATTGTATTTTTTCTCTTCTTTATAATTTGCCACTGACAGAACGTCGAATTTCCCACTACCTATACGAATTCGTCAATTTGATCGATTCCTTTAAAATATCTAATGACCGAAAAAAAAAATACATTATTTCATATAAATAAAATGACAAGGCCATCATCAAAAAGGACTTTCATAAATCTTCATCCTCGTTAAAAAATAAATTCTTAAATTAATAAAATTTCGTAACAATGCGCCATCGACATAAATTATTCACTTCTTTAACATGAAAATCCATACCCATTTCCAGATGAACAAAGAAAAAAAAATTCTTGAAGACGATACAAATTTAAATAAATACCTAAGCCACAAAAAAAAAAAAAACATAAAAGGACCAACTAATATGTCATTATTTGAATACATTCAACTTGTGACCATTCATTATCCAAGGAGGCTAATAAAACGTCGTTTTATGGAATATTCAAGGACAAGAGACAAAAATATAAGAATCCTCGTTTAGTACCCAAAGGACATTTGGCTTCTTTTTTTAAAGAAATAAACGACATAAATACCGAATAATAAAAATATATTAAAAATGTATTTTCTTTTTTGAAGGACAACACATCAAACCAAACATGAAAACTTATCAAATTCAGATTTGCGATTTTTTCCTTAAATGCACAAAATCTCAGATGGCGCATCTACTTGGATTCTTCAAAAAAAAAAAATCCTTGGATGAGTTTTTTTTAAATGTTAGAGGAAATTTCACTAGTTTAATTTTTTTTTCTTAATCTGATGATCCAAGTATGACATAGGAACAAGTTGTTGCGACCTGGCTATGCATAACGTACCCTGATTCGGTATGCATATCATTTATTATGTAAAGACGTTGTTGTTCATTTATAAACGATTTGTCACTCCATTCCTCATAATTCACACTATCTGACAACAACAAAAATACTACAAGGATTAAAAAATTTGCTCAAAACGGAAATCATAAGCAGGAGCCACTCAAAAAAGTCAACTGGACCCGACAACATATCCAACTTTGTGCTGAAAAGACTGCCCACACGATGATAATTCTCTTGACGGTCATATTCAATAACAGCTACTTCCCCAGGCAATGGAAAAACGCAAAAGTAGTGCCCATCCCCAAGGAAAGCAACAACAACGCAGTCACTGGATTCAGGCCGATCTCCTTTTAGTGCAGCTTTAGCAAAATCCTGGAAAAAATAATACTCAGAAGACTGAAGAAATTCCGCACTGACACCTGCGTCATTCCTGACATGCAGTTTGGATTCCGGGAAAAACACTCCACCTTACACCCACTCTTGAAATTACAGCGTGACGTATAACTTGCACTTAACAAAGCTATTTTATCGACATCGAAAAAGCATTCGACACCGTCTGGATACAAAAGCCTTATCAACTCAATTTCCCAGAGAAATTAATTTAAATTAGTTTTAATTTCCTTCATTCCAGATCGTTCTTCGTCCAATTAAGAAATTGTCAATCACCCACAAGGACCATCAGAGTTGGAGTTGCGCAAGGAACAAAGCTGGGACCATTCCTATTCAACATCTTTACATCGGACCTGTGCCAAGACCTGAAAATCTCCAGACGCAGACTCTCTTGTTCGCTGACGACTCGTTGACTTACGCCAAATCATTGTCACCAGCAATTGCTGCCCGAAGAGTTAAAGCCCAAATCCAAAGCCTTTTCGAGTACTACCAGCATTGGGGCATTTAAATTTACAGAGCAAAATCGGAGCTTGTTTGTTTCAGACGCTCCGGTGCACGATCGTTGGACAGCAGAAACACCACGCTAGCCCTTCCCGACGGATTTCAACTAAGAGCCAAAAAAGATGCAAAATACCTAGGAATCCAATTCAACGCTCATGTGACTGCTGTGCTGAGAAAAGCAAACTTCGCCTTAAACCGCTTACATCCATTGATGCGGAAACAAAACGGACTTAGCCAAACAACGAAGATTCTTTTGTACAAGCAGCTCATAAGGCCAATCCTAACATACTGCTTTCCGATATGGTTCACGGCATCAAAAACATACATGAAAATGCTTGCAGGATTCGAGGGAAGATCCTGCGCATCTTTACAGGCACCTTCTTTGATGAAACAAGAAGAAAATATGTCAGCAACTGGAGACTCTTCCAAAAGGCAAACATTACACTGCTCCACAAGTACATGATCCAGCTAAGTAGAAGGCTCTTAGCAAACTTATGAGCAGCCACCCGAACCCGCTCGTTGTAGGATTATTCAGCTAGCCCAGACAGCCTGATCCACGGTATACTTTGAAGCCATGACACTATACGACGAGGACCTGATGAACATCTATGACGAAGATGACATCCAATGCTACCCTGACCCCGGATCAGCATACTATCGTGATGGCTAAAGCCACACCTTCCCAACCCCAACGGATTACCAAGACACCAACACATTGGAAAAGAAATATTAGGTGGCGAAAAGTGACCTGGAGTTCTGAAACCCAGTTTGCTGGACGCCATTTAATCCAAAACCAGGCTTTTAAACATTGAACAAGTACTCGACCAATTCAAGACTGTCAAAAGAAACTAAGGACAAAATGGAAGCGTTGGCCGAATAATTTGAAGAATGTTTTGTACTAACGAATAACGATCTCACATTAAGGCAGTAAATGGATCCAATCATCGAGCTGCTGCAACGGATGAACACAAAAACCACAAATTTTGGAGATGGTTAGTCCGACAGTGGTTGCGAGAAGTCTGGGACTTTCTTCAACTTTGAAAAATTAAAGCTGAATTCTCATCCACAATTGATGTTCGAAAAAATCAACCGGGAAAAATATTTCTTGCGTTGTCTTAGGAAACTAAGCAATTTTAGCGACTTGGCGTAAGTGCTCGTTCCACAGAAGGTTGCTTGTTATACAAATAATTTTAAATTCATATCTTTTTTCGGTTTTTCCGGTGCATGCGAAAGCATTCCCCATTGTACAATGATGCCGAAATCAGAATCTCATGGGCTGATGAAACACTTTTCTGCAAAACCACATCTGAGGAGCCTGCTTTTGAATCTGAAAACGATTCTCCATTTTCAAAAATGTTAAAAGACTTAACCTAAATTACTTGATTTGATCTTTGTGAACCGACTGGCCCTACCTTTAACCTGACCTTATTGCATTCATTTGAGAAGGAGTTGAGCTGGCTCAAAGTACCAAACACTGATGTACAATCAATTTTATCTTTCTTCATATTATAATCCCTGTCATCATCCTTTACTCTCTTCCCTTTCGAAAACTCTCTAAGTCAATTTAAAATTAAGGAAAAATTGCTCCATCAAATTGTAAGCTAGCAATAACCTTCTATTACTCCGTTGTCAATCCTTAAATTAAATGACTGCACACAAGTAATAATCTCGTATAAGTAAACTAGATGACACCATCAAATAACCATATCTCTCAGATACTATACTCAGCACCACCTTCATTTCATATGCTTATCGTCATGACTATATGCGATGGTCCTGGGTCTGGGATCTTATAGTCGTCCAGGATATATAAAGGCGGTCTCTACAATATCACCTCACAACGACGACGACGACTGACGACGATATACAAAATCCTCCCCAAGCCTGAAACCTCTATAACACACGAGTATTCCTCCCCGAACCGAAAAAAAGGAACATATTACGGCAGCAAACCCCAATCATGCCTCAGCATCTACGATTTCCTTTTACTGCTGCTACCGCAGTACCAGAACCTATAACCGACCGACCCAAATATTCGAAAGACATCGTCAAGAGTGACATGATAGCTGTATACTTATATACTCGTCCTACCTACGAGTATACATGAAGGTTGGAAGTTGGAGCAAAATGTATCTTCTTATCCCAAAAAAAAAAAAAAAAAATCCCAACAACAAAATAAGCAGAGATACAAGCATAGGTTTTAAGACTTCAAAGGATGCCTTGACTATGTGGCATTCCTTAAAGGGATATGTGATTGTGGGCTGATGTTATGCCAAACCGCATCCCAAACATATGATTCCGAACATCGTTTTGATAGTCCCGAATCGCCATGTCAACTGGACAAAAATATTTCCAAACTAACTCTCTCTTGTTCGCATAACGTACATAACCAGCTCACACAGTATCCTTGTATTCCTTTCCCACTGGACCTTACAAATGGACCTTTTTTTTTGATATTGTATTTTGTATGATAGCCGAGATGGCCAAATTCTCTGGTGGTTACCTGGTTAATGTAATACAAACGAGATTGCAAATGGTCTTCCATGAGGGAGATAGATACCTCTGGGATCGTCAGTTGGATAGCAAGGCGTACAGCTACGGGGAGTTCATTCTCATCTTTTGTTTTTATATTATGAAAAATATACTTTCGGGATACTCAGAAATTTGGATTCTCACTCTAAGACCTGGATAAACTGGGATGTATGTCGTGTTTTTTGATTTGTTAAGAATAAAAGGGACATGATGGCTTCATCGTACCTCTTCTACAGTCTACACCTTATGAAGGAAGGGAGTTTGGGAAGAGAGGGAGGGGCAGATAAGATATAATGGATTTTAGAAACTTTGGTAACAGGACGTAAATATTTTCAGTGGTGATGATGGCAGGAGTTTATGGCTTAGTTAAATTTTAAGTAAACGTACTAATTGCACCAGGAATCTCAATTTTTGAAAAGGTATTCCCTTGTTTAATAGTTGCACAACAACAAACCACATGAACCACATCATATGTTGGAGTTTTAGCTTTTTCGGGATGCTTTCCTGTCTCATAGTATCTGAAAGTGATTTGAATCCACGTCAGAAATCATTGTATGCTGTTTTCCAAATAAATACAGTTTCGGTCGCCATCCCAACATGGACCTCATTTAAAGCAATGGGTTCACAAATACTCTCAATCGACTCGTGGTCAAGCAGTTAACAAAATCACACTATAAATACCAAACTAATTTCAGATTGTGATGCTTTTCGACATGGGAAAACTTGATCCTTGGAAGAAGAACCTAGAGAATTTCACCTTACCTTATCCTCAAATTAAAGTCTTTGAAAGAAAAATCTGTTTCTGTTTGAGCTCACGGACTGAAGCATCCCGCCTCTAGTGAAGTGCGAAAAACATCATTAAACCCTCCTTTTTCGAACAAAAAGCTATTTTGGATGGGTTTGAGTCAAAATTCCGAAAACCGAAAACCCAAAATCCCGAAAATCCAAAGTCCGGAAAACCCAAAATTCAGAAAGCCCGAATGCCCCAAAACACAGAATCCCTTTACCCACAATCCCGAATGGTACCCCGCAAAATTATATAAAATGCAAAATTTGCGCAAATTTTTCGGGTTGGGGTTAAAATCCCGAAAATCCAGAATACCGAAAAACCAAAATAAAAAAGCTAGAAAACCCAAAATCCGGAAAATCCAAAATCCCGAAAACCCTAATGGGATCCTCACACAACTGTTCCTCCTTTGGAACTCGTACAGTGCCAAGAGTTCTGTAATATTTCGACACATACACAAACCAGCTAACCCAGAAAGAATCTCCATCACAGTTCCAAAAAATGTATTTTCCAAACACTGCGTAAGCTTTTCCATCTGTCCTATTCTAGAAATTTCTATCCCAGTCAGAAGAGTGGAACCATTCTTTATCGTTGATGAACTCCTCCTTCGATGGATTCAAACTTACCTTATGGAACCATTCCATTCGTCTAGTTCTGGGCGGTTTGGTGTCTCTCAAGTCTCTCTCTACGACTCTGTACAAAAAATATTGTATACAGAAATAAAATAAAGATAGTGAAATGTCTTCTGTAATGATGGACATTTATTCAATCGCACAAAAAGTGGCCCGTGAGACATAAAAACGTATGCCCCACGTTGGGCGCCATTCTGTAACAAAAATATTGTATACAGAAATAAAATAAAGATAAATTTATATTAGTGATGATTGTGACTACACAAGACTAAGACTGACTACAATCAAGTGTGCCCTTTCATCAATAAACCTACTACTCTGGGAGTACTCATAATCGCTTCATGCACCATATCACCTTTACCTATTCATGTACAATATCATACGCACACAGAAAATACTTCCGATGGGATCCACACCAATACCTCCCTACAAGTGGTTCCCTGTGGCTTCAGTACTTGTAGACATACCCGTCTTCAGTAAGGGATTTGACAAGTGTAGATGACGTTACTTGTCTCTATCAAACTAAGATGCCTCCCAACCCACACAATCTAACAGAAGAATTTCACTGTCCCCATAATAGTCCTCTATAACATCTCCTATCTCCTCAACTTCATTAGTCATTCACTCCATCTCGGAATGATGTACTACTGCTTCGGGCCTAACTATTGTCACCCCTAGGATTGTGCGATGGGTGACTAGCACCATGATCAGATTTCGACTTGAAGTGATGAGGTTACGAAAGGCTTACTCCCTCAGTGTCTCTGCTCACAAAGGCTGTTAGCCCCTGCTCTTACCCTTCCGGTAAACTCATTAGTAGTGATGTCTCTCCTACACTCTTCTCCTTCTAATCGCAAATCGCCTCTCCTATCAGTGCGTATTTACCTCAGTCTCAAACCTATCTATGATCTCCCACATAAGAGTGGCTTCTCTTTATGGTTGATGGTCAAATCGGAGCGGGCTGAGGGTGCTGTCCACCAAGATCTGCATCTGTCTGCAGCATGTGGCTCTGGTTCACCCAGGAGCATTTGGGGTGGGGTTCTTGCACTCTTGTGGCAGCTGGTTACAAGTTTTTTTTCGTTTCATCTTTGATTTATTGGCCGAGACTTATCTACTAAACTGTTTTACTGAAAACTGCACCCTTTACATTTCGTATTCGCTTCCAGATTAAAAAGCAGGCTCTTTGGATGTGGAACTGGACAACGACAGGGTATGAAAAGCTTTGCGGTCTAGGAATGTGGCAAAGCTGACGAACTTGTCAAACAAGGAACAAGCTTGACCATTTTAATTAAACACAGCTTTCTGGGTATTCCCATCGCTGCATCTAAATATTTGCTAAGGGAAAATTCTATACTGGTTTACAGGTGGTAACCATGTCTAGCGACAAAGCGGATTCATCTAAAACTCAATCCGAAACGTTCTATAAGGCTTTGATCTCTATAAGCTGAAGGTGTGATTACAGAAAACTCTTTCACAGGTAGACACGCGGCGAAGACTTTTGCAGAAGCTGTATGGACAAAGAAGACGAGGAGACAATTGTCCATCTCCTATGAATATATTCTTGTCCAGCACTTGCTTATATACAGAAACTCTTGTGGGTAGAAGCTCTGCTAGGTTCGAAGCACATTAGTTTTGAGGGGTTGACGTCCCAAGCTTTGTGGTATCACAACAGTCCTATTTTGGACTTAGTGTGTGAGCTTACTTCTTTCCAGCTGACAGTCACCTTAACCTTACATAACCTATGTGTATTAAAAACTCCTTCCCCACATATTTTTTGAAGTTGCTAAAAATACCGCGAGCAACATGGTATTAGCTTGGTATTGATACTCGGGCTTTCATCGTAGTATACAAATCTTTTTAACGACAGCAGCGCCATTATTCTTGAGTGATTTTTATTAGAACTAGTGTTATTTGCTGCTTCGACAGCGACCCTCTGAAATCATTTGTTGTGGTTGGTTTGTTTGTTTTCTTTTTTTTACAAATAAATCTGATTTGACAGAACAGTGCTGTCAGCGTATACTACACATGATACAATTAAACCAGATAGCGGCGTTCCGTTTTTCATGAGGGTCCGTGACGTAGAGCCACGTAAAGCGCAGAACAAAATAAAAACAAAAATGCAAAGGCCATGGCGTCAGTGACGTAAAAGTGACGTTTAGTTGTATCATGCCATTGTATTTAAAATCTATAATATTCCCAAAAAGCGGAACGTTTTGTGCGCCATCTATGAACGACGTTCATAAGCTTTGATTGGAGAGTAATTTCAGTGGTTTTTGTCTAAACTACTATGGGAAGCAAAAACAACAATAGAACACAATTAATGTTAAGTAGATAAGACAACTAGCGCCGCCATTGACGACGTTCAGAACTAAAGAAACATGTTCCACGAAATTACTTTAAAAATGTATATACAATGCAGCAGTGTGTCCCCGCTATTAAATACTATTCTCAGGGCAAATGCTCCTGTTACACGCTGGACTCTTCTAGAGAGGGCATAAATAGGAGCATAATGGAAACATTTATTTATCTCCAAAATCGTCGACATGTTTCCTTTCTCTCCTGATTCTATCTCAATTTCTAAACACTGTGTTCCATCGAAATACCCAGGTGCATTCTTCCGCTTAAGCAAATAATAATTTCCCCGTAACACTCGCATCGCTAGGAGTGCCCCTCAATTTGCCCTAAGGCTTAATTTCAGAGATTCATTTCTTTGTCGCACTACAAGAATGCAGAATGATTTACCAGATTCGATTTCTCCCTCTCAAAGCTAACCCATTCTTCCTCGCTATTTTTTTTATTTAGTTTAAAAAAATGAAATCCTTGATAAATTAAATAACTTTTCATAAATCTTTGTTGAAACAAATTTCGTTCGGCCAACTCACTCAAGCCTTCAACAGACCTTTTAGGACATCACTTTATTATCACAAAATTTACCTTAATCCCGTCTTTCCATTTCAATAAATTTCAGTTTCGTTATTGTTGTTGTTGTTTCTTAAGTTGTAATGTAAAGTAGGTATCCAACCAACTTTGACATTTTCTTCAACATAAAATCACCCCAAAAGTTGACAACTTACAAGTCACGCATAAAACACTTGTTCCATCATTTCCATTGCAAAGCTTTCTGATAGTAAATGGCGTCTCATACCGTTAAACTCAAACCCCGACAGGTGTCAAGCTTCTATTTATGACTTATGAGAGAGTAAATTTTGTAAAAGAAAATACCAATAAAACTTATCATCCTGATGGCATTTTGTAAAAATAAAAATAAAAGTCTAAAGTGAAAATTTATCTTTCCGCCACTTATTGCTGAACGCATCATGTACTCTATTCGTTTTGCGTCCGTCCTACCACCCGCCATTGCTATAATCAGCACAACAAGGTCCTTTTTTAGTAAACAAAAAAATCATCATCCCTATACCTTTAGATACATTTTTTTTTATTATATATGTAAACTTTAAGTGAAAGTTGGTTTAGCAAACTTTTTTTTTTTTTTTTTTTTGGTAAAGAAGTAAGAAGGCAAATACAGGAAGACTCAAGCAAACAGGCAGGAGGATGAGGAAGAAAAAAGCAACCAAAATAAATAAGGTGGCCAAAAAGGATCCTTCTTATTGTGATGTTCATCGTAGCGCCGCCATATCCATCACCATTCCCCTACAAAATGATGGGTCTCTGCTTTGAATGACTGAAAAGCCAAGGAGCACCTATCCTGGCGCTATACTAGCTCCTTGCGCTCCTTTCTATTTTTATGTACTACGTGTACTTTCTTGCTTTTAAGGAAAGCATGCCGCGTCATGAAATTGCGTTCTTCAATTTCAATTCATTCACGTGACATGAATAACTTTTGTGTTAGCTAGGCCAGGATTCTAAGTTCAAACTCTCTAACAACACTATACTATACACAGTTACAGAGTCCTATATCCTAACACAACAAGGATATGCTAACAAACAGTGGTACATTTTCTCATTGTTGTCCGTGTGCTATAAGAAAAAGAAAAAAGGACACAAAAAAAAAAAACAGAATACAACGAGTTGAACTGGAAAATTTATGAACCCCTTAACGTTGATGGAATATCCTTTAAATCCGCATGACATTACACAATACACATAGTAGAAGAAGATGAAGCTGTTGGCGGGCGGCCGACGGGTTAGGGGAGAGCTTTTGCGTGAGATTCATCTTTTATCATGTCGTTTCCTTTTAAGATTTCTTTTCTAAAAAAAAAAATACAACTAGAAATGTATCTTATCTCATCATTTGTTGGGTTGAGCAGAGCCAGGTCAATGGTCGATACAATTTGTGCTGATGAATTACATGCATTAGCAGCCCAGAGTTTGTGTCGCCTCGCCACGCCGCCATCTTCATCGCCAGAGGGTGTCAAAGAAAAATGTAAGTGCTGGCAAGCTGATGGAAGAAAGAGCACTGTGTTGACAATAGAGTCGTTCATTGTAGCATATTTATTTTGAAATAAGGAATGTGTACGGACGGATTCAACAGAATTTGAATGTTTAAAACCGAAATTAATTTTCTTTTCAGAAAAAAAAAAACAAGCAAAGTCGAACAAAACGATAATTTCGAAATGTCACTGAAGACTTCGAAAAAGTGGAAATGTGTAACCCAGGCAACCAGGATGGGTTTTGAAAATAAATAATGACAACTGTGTCAGAAAATTTGCGGAAATTCGATGGACAGGGATGTCAAGGATTGCATTCTTTTTCAAACATTTTGTGTATGTCCATGGTAAGCTCTTACTGTGAAATAATGTTAAATGCATTTTTCTTGGTGTAAAACATGCATTTAAGCCTGATAAAGTGTAGAAAACTCAGCAAAGAAGTTCCTTAAACTTCATAAATGTTAGCAATTCTTCTTTGCTGAAATAGACACCACATTAGTTTTATTTGCTACTGATCCTAGAGTGAGCCCCACGTTGGGCGCCAATTGAGCATTACTAATCAAGCAGTTGTTGTATGGCGCTGATTTCTCGCAACTTTATGTCCTAAACTCAGTTTAAAACTAAATTATCCTTGTTTCTCGTACGAACATGCCGATGCGATATTGGTTTCGGCGTATCTCAGGTTTGATGGTGATGAGATAACCCAAGGTTGTTAACTTTATTTATATAATTGGGCAGGAGGATTCTGTCAGCCAACAAGCCTCTGAATTTTCGTAACAACATTTAAGAGTGTCGATGAAGAACGCAGGCAACTGGCGGTAAGAAAAATTACACTTCTAGAAATAATAAAGGGTGTTTTTAGACCTTTCAATCTGGCAAAACTTTTTTCGGAGTTGGTCTTTGTCACTTGATTTATACTCAGTTTGGTTTGCCATTTCAAAATGAAAAGACTTACCTACTCCTGTCGTAAAAATTTATTATAACAAATTAGTGGTTCGATTCACGTGACGCATCGCGCGCTGCATCTAATATTCGGTCGACATTATCGCCCAGGAATTTATTCGAGCCAGCCACTTGCCCGAAATTCTTGGTCATAACATTAAATTATATGCGTTTTATTTCTTCTTGAAAACCACACGTCTAAAAAAACACCCTATATATTAGGTACTTAAAGCGACATAAGAAAAAGCGTGTAGGGGAGAGTGGCGATACAAGTAATAGGAACAATGAGTAACTGCTAAGAAAAACATAACTGCCCTGAAAATGAAGAATCTTGGGGAAGAGAAATAATTTTTATTTTGAGTTTTACGTCTTTTTCTTCACACGAAATTGGTGTGAACAGCCCTTTAAAAAACCGTCATGGGACGATCGGCAGATGTGAAACATTCAAGTTTACATTAAAATTCATAATTTTTAAAAACCATACACAAATATGGAGTGAAATAATTTTTAATAATTTAGTGTTTCGTTAATTAAATCAATATATTTGTCTTATCATTTTGTTATAACATCAATTATTACAACCCACCCATCAGATACCGCCACCACCGCCATACTACCAGCCCACCTACAACTAGCAACCAATCATCCACCATTTTTTATAAGTTTTTCATCACCGAATACCTACCACCAGTAACCACCCAATCCACCTGCAACCACCAACCACCAACCCACCACCTTCCATTTTTGTCGATTCCCTCCCCAGAGCAAGTCCCCCCTACCACCACCATTTACCCAGTGCATTTACAACCACCAACCAAGCATCTGCCATTTTTGACAATTTTTTCCTCACCCCCCACACTAAATCCCCCCAATCAGCAACCACCCACCCCACCTACAACCAACCACCTACCATTTTTGTCAATATTTCCCCGCTACCAACCCTTATCCCCAAACGCCATCTACCCACTATGTCTGTAAATTTTGTCTCACCCACCCCCCAACATCCTCCTCAAAATCCACTCCTCCACCAACACAACCTTCAACCACCAACCAACCACCCGCCATTTTTAACAATTTTTTTCTGATTGGTGAAAAGAATGAAAAATGTAATTCCTCCAAACCCCCTCCATAACAACCCTCAGTTCCCACCGACCCCACCTAGAACCAACAGCCAACCACCCACCATTTTTGTCAATTCCCCCTGACCCCAAACCAAACCCCCTCCAGTAACCCCCCACCCCACCTACAACCACGCACCCACCCACCATTTTAGTCAATTTTTCCCTCCAACCAACTACCTACCATTTTTGACAATTTTTTCCACAACCCTCCAACTCACCAACCATCCAGCCCACCTACAACCACCAACCAACCATCTTTTCACCCCCCCCCCCCATAACACCTACTCCACTATCACCCTACCCCTCCACCACTACCACCCCAGCATCACCAACGACCACCCGTCCTACAACCACAAACAACCCAAAACTTTCCACTTTGAAAATTTTTATGAAGCGTCATGCCATTTTTCGTTACAATTACGATCGATTTTACTACCCGCCAATAGATGTTTCACATCAAAACAATTTGAGATTTTGTACCTGAACTTTTGATTCCACATCTAGAAAGGGTTCGGCTGACTTATTTTTAACTGGCTGCTCACAATGGTGTAGCTGCAGCAGTAGTACGTAGCAATGTCAAAGTTAATGTCAAAAAAAGTAGTGCACTAAGCAGCATACACGAATACAAAGTGCAGCACTAAACTCAAGTTAAAATCATGTCTGCCATTTTGGTTTGTTGTTGTTTCTCAGCGCAGCACTTTCGTGAAGTTGGAGTTGAGTCGACTTATACTTCAGCTGCACTCTATGCTGACTACACACGTTTCGTTCTTGGAACCATGAAAATATATGTCATTGCGTTTGTTACTACTAGGTACTTCATTAAAGCAACAGAACAATGTCAAATGTCAAATGTTTATATGTCATCTTTTTCGATTTCCGAAACTGTCATACGCTTAAACACAATTTCTCATTGGTCTCGGGTTGTTGCGGCTTGAGAATTTTTAAATTATTTGTGCACACTTTCAAATATTGACAGAGACCAGAGACCTTGTCCTCACACGATCGTTTTTAGTAAGAATTACGTCTGTCTTTCCATCTCTTAGGGAGTTGCCATAGGTCATTGTCCTGCTAAAACCAGACATATCTTTTATACTCAGGGAAGATATATAATTGAATTCAAGGCCTTGGAGATTGTTCCATTGCATCTTGAAACCCCTAAATATTTTCTGGGAAAGATACAGTTTTCTGAGGCCCCTTCATAATATTCACATCACATATCAGGTTTCCTCGAAGGTATTTACCCAACTGCAGACGAAGATATTGAACTGTAAACGGAAGGCACGCTGCACACGGACCATTGACACAGACGGAACTCTATCTTGGTGACTTAAACTACGTTGTTACAAAAGCTCCAATCCCTTCTTTAGGACCAATCTCGATCCCTTCGCCGAATAAGAAAATAAAATGCTTTCTTAATCTTCGCTTGATCAAACCTGCGAAGCAATAATTTTCTTCCTGAAATCCCCTCCCTGAGTTCTGGATTCAATGGTTCGATGTGAAAAATTCTCCGTTTTGAAAATATGTCTTCCATAAATTATCCGAATGCAAAGACTTTAATTCGAACATTTCTTCAAAAGATTCCACGGTTTAAGATTAAGCCAACTGGCCACCATGTTTAAAGGAACTTTTTACTCGTAAATCGGAATTTAAGTTCCTCGATTTACTTTCTTTTAATATTTATTGTTTTATGGTTAAAATCGTATTATACAGTTTGCTTTTCGAGCAAACAAAAAGAACTAACAAAAGCTGTTAATTTTTCAAGGACTCCTTAGACTCAAGGACATTATTTGTTTGTTCACCCCGCAGCAATAAAAAGAAAAATTCAATCTTAAAAGGATTTTCTTTCAAAAACCTATAGTTTCCAAGGCTAAGACCATCAACCGCCTTATCTTTCAGACTTTTTGAATATATAAATTCTCTCAGCGCCCGCCCCCACCGCACACCCTTCGATTGTACGCTAAACTGAATCTGGCTATGTACCCGAACCCAACACTTAAATTGCATGCATTGTGGTGGAAAATATCTTTATATCTGTCGTCTATATACTTACTCGTATACTCCTCGTCATAGCGCCTCACTTTTCCAAATTTTCACAAGCAAAATGGTGGTTTTCTTAACAAGGATAACGCCTTTTTGTGTAAATGTATGAAGGCATACGACAGCATACTCACACATATACATACATAGATTTTATCTCCCTTATAAAACCGCACGAATTAATTTCGCGGAAAATACTAAATTAATTACTTGATCTATTTTATTGAATTTTCCTGTCCTGGGGTTTAAATGCCGTGATTTTGTGATTTAAAGGATTACAACCACTTTCGCAATAACCGTTTAACATTCAACATTAAATATTAGCACAAAATGTGGTTAATAGAATCTGGGCCACAGCCCATTTAGTTTTTAAGGGATTTCTCTATTCATTTGAAAATTCAAAAAAAAAAATACATATAAAACCATTCAATGGCAATGCTTTTCCAAAAAAACATTCGGGTTTCAAAAATATAAGCGACCAAAAAAAAAAAAAACAAAAACATCCTTAAAAGGGCACATGAAAATGCTTTTTGTGGCTGCATAATTGAGCAAGCGATAGCCTAATTAACCGTTAATTTAATTTGATTTGATTTTATTAAAACAATGTACCTTCATTTTAATTGCCGTAAAATAATGGCATCCATAACAATTTTCAGGATGTTTTGTGATGCAGACCGTAGATATACTCGTTTGAAAGTATGAATATGTGCGTGAATGTGATTATAGATTTGTGAATTTTGTTTTAGGTTTCAAGTTTAATAGCACTCGAAGGGATTTTGGTTAAGGATCGTTATGTGTGGGAGTTCTGTTTGTGTTAAAATCAAACGTCCTTTGATTTTTCAGAATCATGGACCACGGCTGACCCAACCAACATACCTCCAGTTGTTGTTGTGCAGTTACCACTAGATGTGGTCCTTCACAAATCTTTTCATCTGATGTCAGTGTTGAGATCCTGCACCCATAGTACAGGAATAGGATGACAAGGGTCTTCACCGTTCTTTGAGTGAGGAGTTTGCTACTAAAATACATCTTAAGCCCGAAAAAACAGTGGTTGGCAAGAGTGATTTCTGAACTGATCTCTGCACTAATAGACAAAGTTTTTGACTACTTCAAAGTTATATCCGATCACCGATAGCCATGCATATATAAGAGCGAAAACCTTAAATTTGTGTATGAAAACAAAAAAACTGATTTTGGGTGTGGCTGACGCCCACTTTTCATAAGAAACTATAAAAATCATAATTTTGCAAATAAAAACAAATCCGCAACCCCAAATTTGTGCGTCTCTTAGTTCAAGCTAAAAAGCTTGTGTGGGAAAAGAAATTTTCGAATTTCGGGAGTGGTTTACGCCCACTTTTAATGAAAAAAAATAGTTTTAAAAATTTAAGGTACCAGTACATATTCAATATTAATCATTTTTACTTTATTTGTTATATGGAGAATATGCCGCAAAATTTTTTCAATACCCCCACTTTTAAGGGCGGCGTGATTTTTATATACATAATACCATTATTCGGGTAAAATGGTTAAAAAAAACTACTCGATTCTGCGGTGGTTTACACATATGTTTAAAATTTGAGTGATGACCAAAGAAAGCTCAGTTAGTGCTTTAAATTATTTAAAAAAAAATTGAGAACACGCCCACTTTTAATGGGCGTTTCCGTGAAAAGTCTCAATATGCATTAATTTTTTAAGGTTTTCTAACTATCGATTACGTTTTGAAGTAAGAAAATGAACATTTCGGTTTGTGTTGATTGGTTACATAGCAGTTTTGTTGTTCAAGAAATTTTAAATACACTCAAAATCGCTATTTCCATTCAAATTATAATTTTAAAAAATTCGAATTATATCTTGTTTTGCTCAAAAGCTAAAATTGAATGTCGCTAACCTCATAGTAATTGGCAGTAAAAAATTCTAAGCTTTAATTTGGTTGACTATTATGTTAATCAGGATACCTCCCAGTCTCTTAGTATATAGGTACGTATGTTGAGGTAAGGGAAATAAATTCGCTTCGCAACAAATTTTATTATTTTGAGTTCGTTACCAAAAGTGTTGTGGTGCAGGCAGGCTGTGCCTTCCGACTGTCGAATCAAAGTTACCCTCCTTTGCTGATAGTGTCAATTCGTTTGCTCAAGCCACTTAAACTTTTGACTTCTTTCCTGAGTCTTCCACTTATCACATAACCGCATCCAAATAACCCATGTCTTCTTGTCCTGTACCACTTGCCTTGATAGATACCACAGTTTTTTAAATCTATCCCTTCTGCCTTCACCATTCCATCGCACTTCCTGCATGGCTGTTACGTCGTCTTTGATTATTATTTTTAGGGTTTCCACTAATAACTGTCCAGCTGCAGGTTTTCTGTTTAAGATCCGGAAATTCCCCAAAATTCGTTGTCCTTGTTTATCATCAGTTGATCATCCATATCATAGGCAGTTACTGGGATGCACAATTCCACAGACCCCAATATGGTGGACCAGACTTTATGTTGTTTTCCTTGGACAAAAGGAGCTGGATGATTCCTAAGACTCCTGACAAATCTCGTGAATATTAAAGCCTTCCTTCTCATGTCATGTCCGCATTGTTTTTTTTAAAGTTTTCAATAGGAACCAATCAAATGGGCAAGCTAATGTCAATAAAAATGGATGCTTCAACATGTGTATGTATCTAGTATAGTAATTGCAAAGAATTTTAAAAATTATACCTTTTCTCTTTCTTCTTACTCTTTTAACGGCATTTTAAATGACAATGTATGCATAGTATTATATCATAGCTAACGAACATATTTAACCAATAGAAATTGAGCTCATCCATTTTTTAATCGTGCAGCGTTGGCATACCAGAGTTTGAAACTTTGTCGTGTTTATCTATGTCTGTTGAAACTGAATCTTTTTTGGGATTGGGTCTTCTGAAATTTAGTCTGTTTGAACTATGGTTCTTGAGATTATGACGGGCCCCCAGTTTTTACACGTATCAACAAAAAATATATAAGTCGGGCTTTAAGAAATATGTTGTAGACCAGGCACACAAAATATAGACGAGAACAGTATTTCCAAATGGTCAAAAATATACCTAGTTATCATTTCAAGAAATGAATGTGTTTACCAAAAACAAAGAAGAATCTTGTTTTCTAAAACCAAACATATTTCTTTAAGTGCCTTAAACTTTATTTGAATTTTATTACTTTATCAAATAAAATACCAAATATTAGCTTATAAAGCTAAGATTGATTTAAAGTTTTATCTTATCAAAACTTTCATCAAATATTGCCTTTTTGATGCCAAATATATTTCGTTTAATAAATTGTGTCTTAACTCTATGCTCTGCCAATGACGATACATTTTATTGAATCCAATATTAATTTACAATTCCATTAGTGTACACACAAGCCCAATCCATCCTCATCCTCATTCTCTTCCCAGCTTAATCCACAATGTTGTAGGTATATGGAATCATCATCGACAACAATGCCAACAGTCGAAACAGCAAGAGATATCGATATGGCCAGAAGTGTAGAGACAAGCTCATCACAGGAAACAAGAATCGCAAAACATTTACAAAACAATTGCAGTCAGCATCATCATTTCCCCAAAAAACATACAATTTACATTATATGAATGAAAACCTACCTACAAGAGTGTGTTCCATCCAAAACCACGTCAACAGAATTCCATCGCCAAAAACCGAATAGCCCATCGTCATTATTGCCGACCAGACTTTTAGGCCAATATTGGGATTTGGGATTGAAGGAGAGGCCTAGAATAATTTGCCATCATCAAAATGTAAACTACTTCGGTGTTCGGTGTTTGGTGTATAGTGTAGCCATGGCCACATGCAATTGGGTCTGAGTTCCCTTCTCTCTATACTAGCACCAGAGCATCATATAGCAATAGGAACAAATTCATGTGTTCAATGTTGGATTTCCGGGTCGGAGTGGACTTGGAATCGAAGGATAGGTTTTGTCTGAAAATGGCTATAACTATGCGAATATTCAACCATTCCACACATAGTGACATTGGAAACATTAGCATTTCATTTGTAGCCAGCGATTGCTGGAAAGAAGATCAAACCAATATGTGAATGGATGATGTGCAGTGGGTTTTATGTATACAGATGTAGTGTGGTGGGAACTGCCAATTTGATAAATCCAATGTGTCCTTCTCCTCTCAGACACACAGATGATTCTACTAAAGCACTCGTTCATTGTAAGCATCGCATCGGTACGGTTTGTCCTTATGTGTGTATACTCTTTTAAAAGTGCCCCCCGCGGGTAAATGGCTGTTGGCTGATGGGTGTCTGTATACACTGAACATACAAACACAAACATTGATGGTGTAAATTCCGGGAAAAAGATTTTAACTCTTTCGACATGTTTTTGAGCTTATTTATTCAAGCCCTCTCCCAACTCCCACTCCAGCGAAATAAAAAGTAAATGGAAATGGCTAAGAGGACGTGGAAAAGTGAAACATTAGCGTGAATTCGTTTTGCTCCAAAAAATTATAAAGCTGTGAAGGGTACGGTGGTAATATTCACGCAGCGCTTTCGAATACGAATTTATAAAATTTAAAGGTGTGTTTACATGAAAGAGACCAATATTAATGGACGAATTGACGAACTTACTAATCTCAAAAAATCAGAGTACTCAGTGGGTCTTATTAAAAATCCCAAAAACCAAAATCCCGAAAAATCAAAATCCCGAAAAAAATCCCAAAAAGCAATCAATAATGAAAAATCAAATAATTCGTGATTTTAAATACTTCCAGTAGTCTTTTTCTTAATCAGCAGTACTTTTGGGTGACACTTGGGATTTGCTTTTGATCATTCGGGGTTTTTAACTTTCGGGATTTTAAAAGGCTTCCGTGGTCAATGTTGTTCCTAGTTCGCAAGAAATACAAGACATTTCATGTGAATGAAACGTCAAATTAGCTAAGTTCATTCGACGCTCTCATGTAGTCCTTTACTTTTCCCTTGGAAAATTACCACGCTTTTTAATCTTTCTTATGCCACGTTTTCCATAAAACATCGTAAATTCTGAAGGGACGTAGGCAAGGGTGACGTCTGTCAAGAGAACGTTTAAGAATAATAACTCTGAAGAAGACATTTTACAAACCAACTTCTAAATAAATCTAGTACAATAATATGACAAATCATGTTATGACAGTCAGTGAAGGTATGTTTGCACTGTCGCCAGTTACCTCAAAGTCAACATGATTGATTTCTCTTTAAACAAAAAAAAAAAAAATTGATATGGCCGCCTGAAAGAAAACAGGACCATTTTTTGAAGTAACGAAGTTGTGCCTAAAAATAGGCTTTCAAATCTAATTCCTGTGAAATGGTTTATTACTTCAGAATGAGAATTGACACCCCCCCAAAAAACAAACAAACTAATTGAACATAAATGGCTCTATCAAAAATTTGCAAATATATGGCGCTGTTTAATTTGAAATGACTTAAGGACAATGTATTGAGATCTCCGTTTTTAAACAGCTCTGCTGATTGAAATGTCAAACAATGGCTTCTCGAATAGCCAAAACTGCGTTTTTTAAGTTTAGTGTGAATAAGCCTTGAATGTGCGCCAAACTGGTGCATGTGAGTAGACATACGAATGCTAAAAGTCTGAAAGTAATTTTCTATCAATTGTGCAATGAAATAACTCTGCTTCGAAGCCTTATTCCAAGTCTAATATTTCTAATCCTGATTAAAACTTTCGACTAGGTGAAAATTGAGCTACAAAAACATTGCATTAACGTAAGCAGTTATGGCCAGTTATACAGTTGAGGTTCATCCTCGGATCAAAATTTTAGCATGGTTAAGCCCGTTTAGTTAAAAAGCATGGTTTAAGAGTGGTTTAAGATTTAGTCCTTGAATTTTCACGGATTAAGAAAAGTGATCCGTGGATTAACAATTTGAAAACGATTTTAAAGGTCGTTCAATTCTGAAGCACTGTTAAGCTAAGTGCAAGGTTACGTAATGTAATGGTTATGTTTTAAGAACTGAAATTTAAAAAAACTATTGACACTCAAAGTGTTTTGACGCCATTAGTAAAAGCTAAGCCACATTAACATTATGACATTACTTTTGGCGCCACATTGTACTGATTCTTAGAATTGGTATTGTAAATGTTAGCTCAGAAAGATAAACCAGAGTACAAACTGTAATCCTTGTTTTAAACATTGTCACACTATATATATATTTTGCTATCCGCAAATACGTAAGTTTAAAAATACGCCACTTTTATTGCTTGTCATGTAACCGAGTATCTAAAAAAAATGTTTGTGATAGTCTCATTCGATTGGTGGTACATAATCGTCAATCGTATAACAGATCATTTTTCTGTTGTCATTGTTTGACGTCCTCCACTTCTCCTAATTGTGACAGTTGAACTTTTCGCTCAGTAAAAAGATATTGACTTATAGCAGACATTTTTAAATAACACTTCGTTGAAGTTACTAAATTAGTTTCGTTTCTTGCGCTTCCGGGGTAGAAACTGAAATTTTTACGTGGTTTCACGTAATCTTGAAACTATAGGTTTAGTTATTTTCTAATTTGACAGACAAGACTGCAGAACCTGAGTAAATGTTAAATCTGCTTGAACGAAACTCGAAAACTCTCCTTTATTTTATTGCATTTGAGAGGCTACAAATAAATAATGGAACCCAGTGTCAAAACCAAACGAATTTTTAACTTCGGCTATGTCAAATCGTTAATGACGTTATTCAAAAAAAAATTTACATCTTGTGCAAATTACAGTCAAGAACACTAGTTTTGCCAAATTCATCAAAAACGCCATCTTGATTTGTTGACGTCATACAATCATATTTTTTTAGATAAAACTATGTTAAAGAATTCAAAGTTTAAATAAATTGTCCAAAGCTTGAAAGCAATTTGAATTTGCACACGCAAAGTCAGCTTACCTTACATTTTTGTCTATCACAAATCAGCTGTCAAATTTGTATTCCTTAAATGGGAAAGCGAGAGCAGCGCTTTCAAAAATATTTCTACCTTGATCGTGCACTTGCAAACTTTAATTATCTTTTGGTGATTTTTATTGTTAATTCTAGATTTTAATGTCAGATGTTTGATTTTTAAACGAGATTGATTTTTTTTGTAATAGTGTGTGTCAAAATGACTAGGTATGTCACAAAAGAATTGAATTCTCGCAATGCTAAAAAAGTCTGCTGTTCGAGAAATGTCAAAAAGTATTGTGGTATGTGTTAAATCTCGAAAGGAAATGAGATTTAGAACATTGATCTAAGGTCGAAAAAAAAATTGATTTGTTGACCAAAGGAAATTAAAATTTAGCTATCAGATCAAAAAACATTGATCTTAGATCAACAAATATTGATCTAACGTGACCATTCAAAATCGCCATATAATAATGAGAAATGTCATCACTTAAATCTTGCAACAACTGTCAAAAAACTTGCTGTGTAACAGGTACCCAAAAATTCTTGTCACTTGTTCGAGAAATTGTCAAAATTTTTATTTGAAAATGAAAATTATGTCGCGACAGGAAAAGATTCTAGCTTAATGATCTTTAAAAAAGCTTACAAAAAAATGTCAGGCCTGCAAAACAATTTGGTTCATAATTGAAAACAAAAAAAATACATAGTTTTGCTTTTTTAATTAAAAGTAATTTGTCGTGCCCCACTGTAAATGGTCAAACACACTATCCAAAACAAAACAAGAACAACTCCATGCATATAGTCCTTAATTTGATGATGATGTCCAAGGACAATAATCTTGTTAACATATAGATGACGATGACGATGATGATGATGATAATGATGATGTTTACCTCACGGAATATTTTGTAATTGTTGGTCAATTAAATTGCGTAGGTCCTGGTCCTAGTATACGTCGACGTCGAGTGATGTTGTATCGATATTTTTATTTGAATGCAGGCCCATGGCTCTTGTCAAGGGACAAAAAGTTCCATTGACATCCACTTGACATCATCTCGTTAGGACACACAAATGCAAGGATTGCAACTATTACGGTAATATTGACAACTCTCCTCGCTGATTTTGCTGCAAATGCAGCAAATGTTGTAGTTGTTGTTGTCGTTGCTGCTGTTCCTGCATCAGTCGATTTTGATGCTGGTTATTTTGAACAATTCTTTCACCGATAGTCCTCCATTTGCGTTGATGCTCCTGGCTAGCCCGTCTCCTACTGCTGTTGACAATTTCAACAAGAGGTGAACTTGCATAATTAACATTTTCAACATTCCATCCATTCGATGATGTGGTTGGAGATAGAGGTTCCCCAACAGGAGAGTTCTCAGAACCAGAACCAGAATCCGAGCCCGAACCCGAACCCGAACCAGCATCACCACCGTCGCAATTTATTGAGATGTCAAATGGAAACTGTGTCCGATGCAGCTCCAGTTGCTGGCGAATCAATTGCTCCACCGGCAAATGAGATGCTAATATTGAATATTGAATGGAAAAATCTTTTATCGATTATGATTCCGAAATCATACCTGAATCTGGGACGAAGAATAGAAGACCAATTCCGCCACCATGGCTGATGCCTGGCCAATTGACAGGTTGTCCTGATGATGATGGTGAAGCAGAACCACTTTCTCGTTGCTGATGCTGATAGTGGTCTAATGGCGGAGTATTGGCTGCGACAGGAGCAAAATTGCTTTGCTGCTGCGTTGTTATGGGGTGCGGCTGCTCCTGCTTATCCTGCTGCTGCTGATGTTGTTGGTAGATAACGTCAGCATTTGGACAGTTTGGGCCACCATCGCAATCAACCTGATTCATTAAAAGCTTGTTCTTGCAATTGACAAATAATATCAATCTGAAAGGAGTTTTCTTCCAATATGGAATTAACTTACCGGATCAAGTTGTTGGAATAGGGGCGGCGATGACATCATCAGACCACCACCACCGCCAACGCCTCGTCCCTGATGGGAATTATCTGGATTAGCAGGTGTAATGAGGAATTCATTGGGCAGGCTTAATTGTTCATGTGAATGACGTAGATAAAATGTTGGATGACCATATCCTCCAAAGACACTAATAGGAGATTCATTACGAAGATGAAAGCCAGGGGATCTATTCGGTGGTTGTAGCTGATGTGGGTCGGCAATTGCTGGTTGTTGGTTCTGAGGTGGAATAATCCATGAGTATGATATTCCTGGTACAGGCACAGGACCATTGTCATTTGGCTGAACTGTATTTTGAATTAAAGTTAATGATTTTGGTAATTAGAAAAAAATACTAACAAGTAGTCAAGCTGCTATGGACGCCATTGCTGATGGCAATCCAAAGAAAAAAGACGCGAACAATTGCGGATGAACTGTACATGATTGGAAGCGAAGCTGTTCTGAGTCGCGGCTCATGATGGAAATTTTGTTTTGAACCATATAATCAATTTAAATGACAACAACAACAGCTCAGAACAAGGTCATAGAAACTAATGAACTGCACTCAAGATGAGATACGTAATGTGTCATTCAATCCAACTTGAACAACATTTAGCGCTGACAAGAAAATAATTTTTTTTTTTCTTAAATTGATAATAATCAGTCTTATCTATTCAATTGAGCTTTCGCAAGTAAGTCGAATGTGCTTTTCTGGGTAATCCCCAGAGTGGGTATGTATCAGCTGGAGCACGATGCTGATTCCTTCCCAAGACTTGATTGTCTATGTAGCTTTGGAAAAAACACTAATTAAAAACTTGACGAGAATTTCACTGATTAATAATTTATTTGTAAGCGGCAAGTACTAAAATTATAAAGTTAAAGATTTGTATGCTCGAATGCTGGAAGTTGGTATATAATCGACGTTTAGAAACTGAGTTTTTACTTTTTACAAAACATCATTTCCATTTTTATGTTTGAGATTCCGATCAAAACGTGTTTTTAATAAAAAAAACGGTGAAAGTGTTTGGTTGAACCAAGAATAAAAATTCAGCTCAAGCTGTTTTAAATTCTTTATCTTAAGAATTTTTCCAATGCTAAATCTGAGCTCTTGTCTGCCCTGTGAGAATTCCATCATATCGAGTTAGAAGCAAGGTTTTGTGAATCGTTTTCTGTAGTGTTTCCTACAGTTTTGCTGGCCAAAAATTATCTTCAGGAGCTGTGAGCTGTGGCGTGGAATTGGAAATCAACTGTCTTAAGAGAAATTAATTTCCAGTAAAATAAAGTACACGCGACTTTGTAGCACAAACTTGCGAAATTATATGTGACAGTAGTCTTGAAACTTAAGATTTAAAAAAGAAAAATTTAACACTAAGAAATGAGGTAAGCCATCTGATTTCTTCTATCTACTGTTTTGAATTTAAAAAGAAGACTTCGAAATATGATGACCAAAAAACGGTTTTTTTAAAACTTTGCGAAAACATATTCTAAATTTTTCTTAAGTGTGCCAACTTCTAGCACTTTTCTAGTTTTTATCAGAAAAATAAAATTATAAAAAAATGATCAAACCGTTAAAAAAAACCAGAAATTAAAAAAAATTTAACTTTTTTTTTAAACTCTTTTTTAATTTTAGAAAATTTAGAAAATTTTCTTGATTAAAAATTTCATAAAAATTTGTCAAGTACCTTACGAGAAAATCTGATTTCAAAAACTTTTCCTGAAAAACCTTTTCCAACCAGAACATAAAATTTACATAAAAATAATATTCAGAAAGTTTTATAAAAATTGCAAGCTGTTTATGAGAAAAACGAATTTGTGATTAAAAAGCAAATGGCAGGTACCGTTAGTTTTAAAGCTAGAATTTATTTTTTCACAAATCCATATTATAGTAGTTATAAAAAAAATTTAAGTAAAATGCAGGACTGGGTCGCACGAACTTGATCTTATGGTAGATAATTGCTCTGTTTTTTGGAAAACAAAAGTTTTTGAAAGATCTTTAATTTTTTTAAGAGTTTTCTTGGAAAAAATTAGAATACAGTATTACTTCATTGCTTAGGAGAGCAAGAATTGAAAATCGGTCGACTACTTTTTTTCAAAAAAGGTTATTTTTGAGAAGTTAAATATACCCCTTTCCAAAATATTTCGCAAAACAACAATTTTTTTTAGAAAAGTATTAAAAATCAGAAAAAATATTTTCTGAATTTTGAAATACCATATCAATAGGGTTATACGTAGCATACTGTGTCGAAAATTTTATTGAATTCGGATTTATAGTTTATGAGAAAACCTGATTTGAAAACACCGCTTTTATGATAGGTACCGTTACAAGACGAATTTCTGAAAATCTATTTTAAATATAAGATAGACCGCCCTTAAAAAAATTGAAGTCTGAAAGTCTTATCAAAATCGTTTACGCCGTTCTCGAGAAAATCAAACTTCTTCTTCATGACTGTTTGATAGGTATATCTACCGTTAATTTTTTGGCCTAGAGCAAAAATTAAAAATATTTTCCGATGGACGTCCAAATAAATACAAAATTTGAAGTATATCAGCCCATCCGTTCAGGCGATGTTTTAAACGGAGTCAAAGAAAATGATGATGATGACAAAAAGCTAGCCTGACTTAGATTGCGCTTGAATTTATGGAAGACTGAATTTTCGATTTTCTCAGTTAATTTGGTTTCTTCGTCTATCACACTTTACGACGTCTTTTTGTGGTAAGGCTTCTTGAGATGAAATCAACCATGTGACGTCAAAATGACGCCAGAAGAAATGTTGAAACCCTTCAATCTTAGCGGAAGTACAGCAAAAAGTATAAGCAGGGTCTTAGCTCCTCGTTTGCAGGTTGGAATCCTGACAAGCGCTATATGCAATAATTGATATATGGGAACAGTATAGACTTATCAAACAGTCTTGAAAACAGGCTCTGAGAGCAGCAGGAATTTCGTGTACCTTGGAAGCCTCCCCTTTCGTTTAGCACTTTTCGGCTTATTTCCTAATGGAGCTTAAATTCCTTATTTCGTTTCTTTAATGTCTATCATGTTTATTTTACATCGGCTTACGATGATGAATGTACCTAGTACCATATGTCGTAAACGATCTTCTTTCTTGTCCCAGCCCTAGGTCCTTGTGGCAGGTTTATAGTCCTCCTTAATTAAATTAAACCGTTTCATAAAAAAAAAAACAATTTTATATTTAATTCGCTTCAAAAGCCTGCACTTCAAATTATAATTCAAGGCTGAGAAATTAAGACAAAAAAAAAACGATTTAAATAACGTACTTATGGAACCAGTACGTCGTTGTCGCGCCGGCCGTACATAAAACCAGAAAATCAATATAAAATCAAAAGCACCCAATATTCAAGACTTATCATATTTAGCATTAAAAAAAAGATACAAAACCCATCTCAGTTTGTTTGGGGACTCATCTTAATTATTATGCACCAGCGCGTTTTCCTCGCGGCACGTTTAACGTTCGTTTTCAGAAGTTCAGACAAAAAACCCATTCCCCACGTCGGTCGTCGCATCGCGTCGGTCGTGTCCCTGTCCATCAACAAAACACAAAGCAAATTTTCAGCAAAAACCTCTATTTTTAGCTCCAATATTGATCAACTGCATTGGTCGGTTGGTCGTGTCATCGACGACCGAGGACCGAGGAGCTGGGCTGGCAGTTGCGGATACTTTTCTGTTTAAATATGTTTAGATTATTATGTACGAGTGAGTATCTTTGAAGTTGACAATCCTCTATCCTTCGTCCCTTTCGCTTCATCCCCTAACGCCCTGACGCACTGCTCTGCTGTCAACACTAAAATTGATATGAAAATGAAAAATAAAACAGAAAACTGCGTCATTTCGGAATTTACAGGTGAGTAACTCATCCTGGGGTTTCCACAACAAAGCACATTTGCCGCCAACCCAGAGCTAACCAAATAAAACCAAAAAAAAAATAAAAAAAAAACAAGCTTTGCAACCAACAGCAGCAGAACACCGAAGCGGACACCGACATACACCATACCAAGAACACGACATACCCTGTCATCCACTTCCACTTATCATCAGACTCATTATCCTCATATATGGACGGATGGACTCGACTCGACAGACGGACGACGGACGACGGACGGAGCTGCATCGATGCAAAATAAACAAAATTATCGCGCGGGAATACTCGAATAACTAGATCAGTTTTGTTCTTTGTTGGTACACATATTTACCTCATGAAATAATAATCTCTACAGGTACACAACTACCCATTTACCAACCACTCGAAAACCCTCTTCACTCTCCAGGGACAGCGGAGCACACCTTAGTAGCAAGCAGTATATTTGCGAAACCTATTGCGATGTGCTAATTTTTTTTTTAGATTTTAAAATTTCCAGATTCCCATGGTCAGATGACTAATGACGACACCATGATCGTTGTCACAGTTCACAGATATAATATAGATAAAGAAGAACTAGGTAGGAACATCATTCAGTGGAGACAACAAGTGGTCAAGTTCAGCATTAAGGACACCATAATAAGGGAAAAGGAATGAAAGAGCTTTGTAGATCCAAAATATTTGGTTTCAGAAGAAAACTAATTTAACGCATAACTTTATACAACTTTCTTATGGCTAAGCTATCCCCATCTTAAAGGTAAGACCGCACTACGCCAACTATTTGACGCGAATTTTCACGACAATTTACTTTTAAGCCTAGCTTGAACTATTTCGCCGTCGCTCGATTGTTCCGCTGAAATAAATACGAACAGTTCTCGCTTGTCAAAATATAGCGCCAATTCCAATTCTAATTTTTGTTTCGTTCTGCGCATATACGTCACGGACACACATGAAGTTTTCGCTTTCCCGTTTTCATTTTTGTTTCGCTATACGTTCCATACGTTCTACATGTTCGCTGTGCGCTCTACGTCACGGACAAACAATGGAGTTTGACGTTTTTCATTGTATCATGCCACACCTTTAGTAGTTGTTTCATGATCAAAAATTATGAATTTTTTTGACAGTTCACTTTGAAACGACTTCCAAACATTTTGACTCTGCGGCCACACATGCCAGCTACTGGGAAGCAAGTTACTAGATGTATTAATATTGTCAATTTCCTATCTGGAAGTTTTTTGTGTGAGTGGAAAATGTGAGTGTATTGCAACTGTCTTACCAGTAGATGGCATGTGTTGCGGCGAGGTTAGCCAGCGGTACCTTTGCTATAAAAACTATAGTACTATCAAAAGGAAGTATTTACACTGGCAAATATTGCACATTAGGTGGCGCTGCTATCGACAGAGTGCATACAATGTTGGCTATTAGAAAACTTCGTAATTCATTAGTAGATGTCGTAGAGTTAGTACTTTCTGTCAAAATTCTTTGAAGCTCAGTTTTTGTCCTGTCACTTCTACTATCTTAGTTTTTTTCGTGTGTTTTGCTTAAAAAGTGTGAGAATGAATAAATTATTTAAAATTACCACCTGCGTATCAATCATTCATTTCGACAAGATTGTGTTAAATTTTTTTTGGATAAATTATGAAATGACTCCTTACATTTCGAAAGCCACTGAATGCTCCCTCTGTCAAGACACATGTCCCATGAAACATTCAATTCAAAATTCTCCCAAAAACAAAACAAAAACTGATATCACTGCAGGTATGACTAATGACGACACCGCCACTTCTGCCAGACGACGACTTCAATGACAACGGCAACCAGCATGTAGGTACGAAGAGATAGGAAGGTGCACGAGCACGAGCTCAAAAACTTTAAGAGAGACGGGGGCTTCACATTAAGCCAAACTAAAACTAAACTAAAAAAAAAAAACATAAAGCCGCTTCCACTTTAGAAACCAAACCACAACAAGTTAATTGTGTTCAACGCAAATTTCCACACTTCAGTCTGACTTGAACCTCTTTCGGTATCAAAACGGAAGCTCTGTATATTTTTTTGCACCCGTCGCGTAGTCGTGAACAATAAAATCGCCTCCTCCGCGAATATATATCAATAATTATTTTGGAATTTCATTGACTGACAGTTTGCCGGTTTGAATTCCAGTTTAATCAGAGCGTTACAGAACAAACAATAAAAAACCTGTCTGTCTCCCATAATTTGGTCTAATTAATTTGACACCTCAGTGACATACACCTTAACTGTTATAATTATAGTCTTTTATACAATATTAACAGTTATCAATTGTAAAGTTTGGAAATACCCCTGGGCTTGAGCGTGATAATAAGTTAATACTGGCTTAGAACTGACCTTTGTCGATTATCAAAATCGCAAGCCTTTTGGCCTTTGTTTGTGTGTGTTTATATTTAGCTTAATTTGAAATCTGACATCTGTCATTGGCATTGTGTTTGCTGAATATCAAACCGTAAGTCGATAAAAAACTACATCGTATTTCTGTAAATTATTCTCTTGATTTTATTATTGTAAAGCTCGCTTAAAAGCATTAAGATTCGTTAATCACATCAGCATCAGAGTTTTATAGTTTGCAGTGGGTTGAAGTTGAATGTATGCCTTGATCCACAGATTGATAGATATTCTAATCAAAACACAAAAAGCTCTGACGCAGGTGACAGTTCATACTCTGAGCCGAGGCAATGCGATGAATTAGAATTTAAACGAATGCTTGTGGTTGAATTTTCTTGGTATTTTTTTCTGTCTTTCTTTATTTGGTTGTGTTTTGTGTGCTTTTTTGATTTGTATATATTTTTTTTTTTTCTTAAAACATTTTGCGCATCAAATGATAAAGTTTGTTAATTAAGTTTTTTTTTTAAACATTCAAACAAATTGAAAGTATGAACACATCATTAATTGAGCATGTTGAGAAAAATTACAATCTTCGTACAATCGTAGTTTTATTGATTCAAAATAAGTTTTGACCCTGCAAAATTATCGCACTCAAATTTTGATTTGATTTGGTTTGAGATAAGTTTAACAAATTTAATAAAATAATATTATTTAACAAAATAACTAGGTCTTTAGGTCAGGGTTTTGTTGATTGCGATGCTATAATCGTTCCGCAATATTTTCATAAAGACTAGTTTAAAAATAAAATAGATTTTTCAATGAAAAGTTGAGGTTGAAACAGTGAGAGTATGTCCTGTGTCATAGTGGTAAGTGCTTAGAACTACTACACTGAAGGTTCTAGGTTTAAAATCTAAAGCTAGACGTTAGAGTGAGTTGATTAACCTTCTGGCTATTCACTGGAGCATTAACGATGATCAAACGAAGCAAACATTTCCTATCCTCTTTTATTTTATACTCACTCTCCTTATTCCTATCTATAGCAGGCGAAAATGTGTAACAGGAGCAAAGATTTTGGCTTTGTGCGCCAGATCTGATGGGGTGGGGGGGATATTTCTTGCATCGTCTTAGGAATTGGTGAACATTTCGAGGCATTTTCAGCGACTTTAAATAATGTATGTTCGAAGCAAACTGTTGTAAGTACGGAAACAAATATTTGACACTAATGGTTGTCAGCTCAAAAATCATTGACACAAACTGAGGAAGAGATTCGGAGACAGAAAAAAATGTGTCCAGTTATAGTTTCCAAAGAAATTGTTTGTGATCATTCCAATTGGCTTTCTCGTGTCACCATACTGCTCACTTATTAGGATGTTAACTTTAACTGGTTTACAGGAGCACGAGAAACGGGCTGATACCATGGACAATGATTCGAAGTGCCTAGAGGCAATAATAAAGGGTTTTCCAATAAGAGGTGTTATTTTGAATAGCTTTCTATTTCGTTAGTTGTCACTTTTGAAGACGTAATTTTTTGACACTTGACAAGTATAAACTACGCCATTTTTAAATGAAATGAAACACGCTTCAACAATGCACTTAAATTATTAAAATTCACTATAAAAATGGGGAACATTGGCAAAGACGGTAAAACTAAAACATTTTTTGGACTATGCTCAAGAACAACTGAGAATATTGCTGCTGTAGCCCAAAGTGTTGAAGAAAACCCAGGTTTGTCCATTCCTTGTCGTTTTTTTTTTGGAATTGGGCATTCCACAAACGTCATTATACCGTATTTTGCATAAAAACTTGTGTCTTAAGGCTAATAAAGTTCAGTTAACACAAGAACTCAAGCCAGTCGATCATCAACAACGTAGGGTCTTTGCTGATTGGGTTCTTGAAATGCATGAAAATGATCCGTAATTTCATCGAAAAATCATCTTAACTGATGAGACCCATTTCCACCTCGGTGGCTACGTCAACAAGCAAAATTGTAGCACCTGGGGCTCGGAAAACCCGAGATTTATTGTTGAAAAGCCTCTCCATCCTCAACGAGTAACTGTTTGGTGTGGTTTATGGTCCGGCGGAGATCATTGGACTTTACTTTTTCAAAAATGAGACTGGAGCTACGGTGAATGGATTGCGATGATTAATAATTTTGTATGGCCGGAATTGTATGATATTGATCTGAACAACGTTTACTTTCAACAAGACAGCACTACGGTTCACACAATCAACGAAACCATCGACCTTTTA
The DNA here is from genome assembly GCA_916050605.2 of Platycheirus albimanus. Lineage (NCBI taxonomy): Eukaryota > Metazoa > Arthropoda > Insecta > Diptera > Syrphidae > Platycheirus > Platycheirus albimanus. The sequence goes on along the minus strand of OU696698.1, from coordinate 12,215,736 downwards.
CAGAGCAAGTTTCTGGACCGTGTTATCTCTCGAAAAGGTGATCACAATTAGCCACCGAGATCTTGTGATTTAATAATTCTTCCTTTGGGGCCACGTGAAAGATAAGGTCTACACCAACAGCCCATCGTCGATTCAAGACCTCAAAGATAGAATTCGTGAAGCTATTGAGGGCATACAGCAGCCACTTTCCGATTTAGTGATGATAAATTTCATGAAAAGGATATTGTTGTGTAAGAGTAGCCGCGGCAGCCATTTGGCTGATTTTGTTTTTTAATATTAATGGCATGTTTTCTTCTTTACATTGTAATAAACATCCGGTGAATTATCTCAAAAAATGCCATTTTTCTTTGAATATAAAATAACACCTCTTATTGGAAAACCCTGTACAATTAATAATAATGTATATCAGAATGAGAGTCTAAAAAAATTCTAGAGTATTTTTTGCAAGGTTTGAAATTCGTTTTGGCTCGTCAACAAGAAAAGTCAAGTTCTTTGATTCAGCGAAAACACCTTCCTTCGGGTGTTGCCTAAAAAAATTAGCGATTCCACGTAGAACTTTATACATTGCAATCATTCGTAACAACGATTTCAGCATGAGGAAATAGGCAAACAATTCTTCGGATTTAATCCAGATCCATCGAAGTCCTGAAAATGGGTGAGAAAGATGTACTTTCGGAGGTTGAATTTCAATCACATATTGTTCACATTGTTGAAGTAGCTGGTAATCTAGTAGGCAACGTCATATCTGACATATTGCACCGATTTAGGTTTGAATCAGTGCCAAATTAGCTCGCCTGTTTAAAGGAGTATGTCCGCATGTGAGACAGGTATCACTCAATGTATCGAGTGCTTAAGCTAGAATAATTTCTTCCAAAGCCGTACACTGACTTTTGTTTTACTTTTTTTACTGATGATTGAATTTTTGGGAAGTTTTAAAGATCTGAAAAATTCTGATTTAAAATTGCAATAGAATCTAGTGGCATCCATGCTTATTATGCAAACCCTTTAAGTGTGTAGGAGTTAAGGGTTGTACCGCAGTAGAGACAAAAAAGGATAAACTCATCCTTTTTCATTTACTAATTAGTTGTCCATCAAACCCCATAGCAAAAAAAAATTTTTTAAACTATATAAAAATAGCTTAAAACCACATACGGTAATTGCCGTTGCCCTAGGCAGCATCAATTTAATTAAGATATGTATATAAAAATCTACACAAAAACCAGAATAAAACTCGTTGATAATTCTGGTTTTTTGCATAAAACATAAAAAAAAGTATAGGTATACCCCTCTAGCAGTAGATAATAAAAAAAAAAATCACTCATACGCCCCCCTGTCCTTCTCAAAGAGATTCAAAATAATTTTTCATATTTTTGATTTTTATCTCTGGCTGAATATATTAATTTTATTGTTAAAATCACCAAATATAACAATCAATTTCATTCAAATTTCTATCTATAGGATTGGCATATTAAAATCTGTGCATAAATTAAAAATAGTTGATAAAATCCTTGCCTTTTTATTATTTATTAACTTCGACTGCACTCGTAATGAAGACAACGTTTCGAGTACGCCACACCGCCATCACCAACCCGATCTACTGTAATTTTTTATGGAATTATGGATATAAATACAATTACTGATTACAATGCCCCTCTGTATGATATATAATTAAACATTGACAGATTTAATTAGTAATTTAAAAGTAGAGATGTACATTATTTTAATCAATTAACAACAACTGAAGAATAAAACTTAAAACACACACACTACTTGTGTAAGCTGACGGGATGGTGTATGTATAAAAGCATATCCATCCTGGCAAGGGAATCCTCATCATTTTGTGGGTCTGGGCATAATGATAAATATCTAAAGCCTACAGATACCGCAAATATAGCTACAACTACAAGTCAATATGGAGAAGTGAGAAAACGCAATTAATAACCTGTGACAGTTTAAATCGATGCATGGAATTAATTATGCGATTAAGTTAATAACCGCACAGCAATTTTGTCTACACCATAATTTGTATGATTTTGTTTTAAAAATAAATTTAATCAAAAAATTATAATTTGTACAACACACATTTATGCAATAATAAAAAGATATGTAATTTTTTTTATTTTATTTGACACTTACATTGATTTGGAATTCAACAAATTAATGAACATCTGTGTGTAGTAATTAGGTGACTGACGTGTTAGAGTGAAAAATTTCACAGAGCATCATTTTTTGTGTAAATAATTAAATGTTAATGTGATTTTTAATAATTATTTTCATGACATTTTCATTGAATAATAACCAAATGGTAATTATGGTTGTTTTTTTCTTTTCAATTTTTTTTGTATGATAAATGTTTGTTAATGAATTTATTGGTCAAATTATAAAAATTTTAATTCCATGTTAATCTGTTTGATGATAATGAATTGAATATTTATATTTAGTTAGCTGACCCGGCAAAGTCCGTACTGCCTTTTTTTATACCATAATTCTATAGAATGGGTGTATTGTATTTGGTGTGGAGTTTGTAACACAGAGAAATAATATCGTTATGTATAGAAAAGTATATATATTCTGACTCAGAATCAAATGCCTAGTCGATTTAGCCAATGTCCGTCCGTCCGTCCGTCCGTATATGTACACTCTCTAGAGGTCGAAATGTTTGAGCTAGAATAGAATGCTGAAAATCTGTATTATAAAATCTTTGGTTTAAGGGTAAGGCTAAATTTGGTGATATCCCCCCACAGACACGCCCACAATAGTCTTTTTTGTTCAACGACCTCTATTTGACAAAGTAAAATTCTGTTTTTTGTACACTTACGATCAAAGCCCAACGCTTAAAATTTGCACACGTAAGCTATAGGTAAATCTTCTCTAAATTAAATTAAAAAAATTCAGTTTGGCATTGCTGACGCCCACTTTTCATACAAAACCATCAATATAGTTTTTATAAAATAACGATGCTTAGGTATATTGGAGCAAAAAACTTTAAATGTTGTTGGTTATCAGTTGTACGTAAACACCTTGTGTATGAAAACAAAAAAATTATTTTGGGTGTGACTGACGCCCACTTTTCCTTATTTTTGCAAATAAACGGTACTTTAAATAAATCTACAAGCCCAAATTTGTGCATCTCTTAGTCGAAACTAATGAGCTTGTGGATGAAATAAAATTTTAGAATTTCGGGTGTGGCGCTGACGCCCACTTTTTACGATAGAACAAAAAACATAGTTTTAAAATTTAAGGTACCTACCAATATTTAATGTCACCCATATTTTTGTTAGTTTCATATACGAAAAATATAGGAATATCTGAAAATTTTTTCAATACGCCCAATTTTAAGGGCGTGATATTTATAAAATACCTTTATTGGGGTAAGATCGTTAAAAAAAGAATCGATTCAGCTGTAGTTGTACACATATGCCTAAATTTTGACTAACGATCAAAGCTACAGTTAGTGCTTTAAGTTTTTTTAGGACACGCCCACTTGTAAGGGGCGTCTCCGTTAAAAATCTTAACACGTATTAATCTTTTAAAGTTTTCTAACAATCGGTCGCAGTTTTGAAGTAAAAAGATGAAGATTTTGGTTTGTATTGATTAGTTACGTAGCAGGTTTGTTGTTCAAGAAATTTTATATACACTCAAAATTGCTATTTACTCGTACATTAAAATTATAATTTTTAAAAATTCAAATTATGTCTTGTTTTGTTTAAAAGCTAAAAATGAATGTCAATAAGCTCATAGTTATTGCCTTGGCAGTAAAAAGTCTAAGCTTTGGGCGTGGAACACGCCTTTTTTTTATTTCGATAGCAGTTGTCGAACATCGACCACACAAATGTAATGTTATTGTGTTTGTTCCTGTGTAGCAGACGAATTTTGTTTCTGGAACTGGACAGCGGCTGCGGGGAGTGAACGCATACACATACAAAAAAATTGGGAATAGGGTATCCAACAGTTCGTTGCAAACGTACTCTGTAGCTATCGCTTATGTTTGATATTTTTTTTTATACCTTTTTCATCTTCCGCTTAATAAATCGCTACAAAAAAGATATTATTAAATTTATTCATAGCCATTGCAAATATTTGTTTAAACAAAATTTAAGTTAACATTTGCTCGTATATATAGTTGCCTGAACACGGCCTTAGGTTAAATTGCATGTATGGTCTCGTGGCCTTTCTGTCATTCGTTTAAATTTCAAAGCAAATATTTGAGACTCATACACAACAGAAATTTGTTGGCAAATAAAATAAAAATGTTCGCATGTTCTTTGCATATAGCTTGTAGTTTAAAGAGGTTGATAGTTGAGAACATAGTACTTTCTGTCTAAGCAAGAAACATTCACGTTAATATTTTTATAGCCACCATTTCCTGAATTACGACAACCGTCCCGAAACCCAAACTCCAAATTTTGTCATTTAAAAAAAAATGTAAAATCATTTTGTGTTATAAAAAAACTTAAGTTTTGGAAGTAATTTTCAAGTTTTAGGTTCAAGCTTTGATTTTCTTTTTTGCTTTTAAATGCAAATGGAGTGTGATACCTTCCACGCTTACAACTTTCCCGAACATTTTTTCAGTCTTTCAGTTTCCGGCCAATCAGATGTAAAATTTTTTTTGTATCATAAGTCTTTCCATACTTTCGTATTTTTCGTAAAAATTCTCTTTTTGTTTTCTTCAAATTTCTGCAAGATGTTACCGACCATGACTGCTGTGTCCTCTTAAACCAATTTGAAGGGGCAAAGAGCAAATGTTGCTTGTGTCATATTTTACCAAGACTCTTGTTCCAATTTACATCACATTTGTTCCGTAGATAAACCTATGAAATAGATACGCCTAAGAGCACTGTGGCAACTGAGGCCATTTAAGCAGACAAATGATACACGACGGAGAGACAGACAGAAAAAATAAAGAAAAACAGAGAACACATGTCAACTGCAAGCGGTTGGTATCGTACGGTTTTCCACCCGACTACTAACCACTCACAATCATGCTTGATTTCGCTGATCTAATGAGAAGCGATTTTTTATCAGGGCTATTCTAAATAATTCTTTCAACCTCCTATTTTACTCCAACTTTTTCATCGGTTCTTATGACATTTTATAATTTTTCGTTTCACTAAAAACCCTGAATTTTAAAGTCCACTGAACACTTTTGAAATTCTCTTTTCCTATCGATTCAATTGAATGATTGAAAAGAACTTACAAAGTGCAAAGTTCATAAGCCAACATTTCAAAAAAGATACGAAATCTAACTCTCTATTGTCTAGAGTTGGCGTGATAGAATTCAACTCCTACGAGACTTATAAATTCAACACCAACTAAACCCAAGGAATTGATTTGATTTATCTTTCAATTAGATATATTAAATCAGTTAACACAAAATGTATACCAGCACTAGGCACCACTAGATCTAGAGACTATAACCGCATGCAAAGTCATAACTTATTCATATACCCAACCAGTCCAAGGTATAGACAAGACCAGAGAGCTCCTTTATATATATAAAATATTTTCACTTTGACCTCGAACCCACAAGTCCAATTATTAAATAAACAACAAGTAGCCTCCATTCCATATAGATATAGAAACTTCGTTATAGATTCAGAACCAACCATTGTCCATCATAACAATGTAATGTAAATACAACTTCAACATTCCAATTCGGATTCCATAGCTCCTGATGGTGCCTGGTGCCTGGACTTCGATATAGTATAGTGACTAGTGTTGTATGCCATTATAAATATTTCGTATCTTTTGTATAGTTATCCTGTCATGTCTGTTGTGTAAATATTTGTCTACACTTCATACACTATTCACTTGCTGAATCATAATTTCCTTGACATTTATTATGCGCGTCGAATTCGAATTCATTTACAATATATTTAGGTATAGTTGGGAATTTTGGGGGGACTCTTTGTTTGAGGAGGTGAGGTGGTGGTGTCTGTGCTTGACTTCACGGCACTGTTTGCATAGGCATAGGGAATTCAACCCACGATCCACGAACAAATAAAAACCTTGGTCAGATAATATCCGATAGTTTTGAACAATAAAACAGCAAGCAACAGCGGGTGAAATTTGAAAAACCTATGTATGAACACTGAACGCACATCAAATATGCAAACACAACTCTCAGTTCAGTGATTCGCTTTATTTTTGTGGACTTCCACGCTCCACCCTTCACGGCCACGCATATTTTTAGTTCACACTATTTGAAATGGATTCGATATAAATTATCGTTATTTTTGTTTTTATTTTTTTTGGGGGGTTATGATGATGAGATGACAAATTGATTTAGAATTGTTTTCAAAAACGACCAAATATAAAAACACCTTTTTAGAAAGTTACAAATCAATATTTCACTTTTACTTGCGACAATAGAAACTTGAACTTGTACATCTTTTAATTCAGTGTGTCTGTACCTACCCTTAAAAGCTGGGAGGGTTTTCTTCAATTTTGGTAACCTCTTTTCATTTTCCGAAAGCAGCTGTTGACAGTAAGAACAAAATCAGTGCCATCTCCCCGTTTCACGACCCAGTCACGAACTTTAATTGTGCTAGCATTAATTTTATCAGGGATGGCTCTGACATAAATCGATGCGCTTTACATGTGACAGAAGGCCATTTTGAAATTAACTATCCAACACGAGTAAGCTGGCGATTGATATTCCGATCATCCCAGTGTAGACTCGATCCTTCATCGTCTAGATAAAATAACAGTTGTTGCCATTGAGTCCGGAAATGCAAACAAAATGGTAATGTCATAATCCGGTAGCTTAACAATAACCCTGTCTTTGCATTCCCTGGTAAAAGGCTTCCTTTTTCCAAATAAAGCCTGAAAAATTGACAATCAAAAACGGGCCAGCTTTTCGAAATCAGCTATCAGGAACTCAACAGGTTATCAACAAGTATCGTTTTTGATTTTTGGAAGAAGGATTTCTGTTCTTATTCCTGCACCTGGCAAGAGGTCAATATTAATGCTTCTAGTAAATCTACTTATGGCAGGCAGTGTATGTCAAGTCTTGTTGAAATAGGAATAAACTCTTCGCTTTAATACCAATTTGTTAACATTTTGCCAAATATTGAATTTATGACTTCAATTTATTTTTGACACTCAAGCTCAATTTCAGCTCTTCAGTTTTAAGAGTAATGAGAATGACATTTGACTATAGATGTCTATCACCTTCGCCAAACCTGATAATCTGGAGATGGACTTCTTTATATATGTACTGTCCCGTGGAATTGTAGCTATTGTGTCAAACTTTCCATTTTCTGACTCCACCAAAGTTTTTCGTGTGGGTAGCCATTTCCTCTTGCGGAGAAATGACAAGCTTTTTAAAAGTAAACTTTGTCATGAAAAAAGTTCATCTCTGCTTGCCATGCGAATTTGACATTATGGAATTTGACAGATTGTAGATCAACACCATTTTGTAAACTGTCAAAGCACATGCTATTATGGTTTATATTGTTAGTCACTTGGCTTTTTCAGGACCTGTTTGTGCTTAAATATTTATGTTCTTCTTCAATACAAAATTACTTGTCTTAACAAATTTGTCAGACCTCTCTCCAGCGTGGCAGTCCGACATCTACATTATGTATGTGTCACATTTTACAAGAATTAAATATAATCTTTGGACTGCAAATTAAAAGACCAGTTTTTTCAAGATTCTAAAAAAATCAAAGCTAGTTTTGTGTGATGCATTGCAGCGTTATAAACCTTTCACTAGAATTTGTCATAATCAGAGCAATAAGACTCATCTTTTAGGTTAACTTTTCCATCGCTATTTGAGTCCCTTATTTAATTTTTTATTTAGTGCAACCTTCCATCATTAATCTAAGTTACATTAAAAAAAAAATATATATTACACAATGTGTTTTTCCCAATTGACTTTTATTATAACAAAAAAAAAGCTAGACATGTTCATTCCACTAAACTGCATCTAAAGTACAAACTTTCCCATTAAACAAACTTTCAACAACCATATTGTTTTACCACTCCTCCCATTGTCATCGATTTGTCAATGTCAGTCAAACAATGTAGGTACCCCTATGAAAATGAATGGATGGATGGATGGCTGACTATATCTGACTGTCAAAGTGAGTAATATCAAAATACCCACATCCCATACAAAATACAATATTCATGAACAACAAAGTTTTATCTAAAAAAAAATATAAAGTATCTGAATCTATTCAAAATTGTAATTCATAAAAACCTATAAATACAGACTTCAAAATTCAGAGAATTAAAATAATAACTGATGACACCTAAACTAGATGGAGATAACTGTTTAATACAAAAGTAGTGTAAGTCAATAAAAATAACGAGTAACGAATGACAAACGATTTTTGGGTCAACGAACAAAATTTGTTATTTGAAGTGAAGCATGATGTGTGACTGAAATTTAAATATAAAAATACGGAAGTGTATAGTTGTACTTTGAAAAGTAATTACCTAACGATGTGTAAAGGTAGGTTACTGGAACTTATTTTTATAATGCATATCGAGCTCAGATAATAGAATATAGAAAAGATATATATTTAGATATTTTAACATAAAAAGTATGGGTTGACAGTTCAATGAAATCTGTAGTTGTGAATCATCTTCTGCTCACTCCAAATTAATGGAGCTTTCTGTACCTTCTGAAAATGTTTTCCCTAATATAATAGCATTACCAGAGTCATTATAAGATCATTAAAGCATTTGATGTTTTCAAGAAGCTGCCAAATATCTCCTTCAGAATAATATAAAGATCCCCCATGTTTCTTCATTTTATTTCCTGTACAAAATCATTGTAATTTTGAGAACAAAATGTGCCGATTTCGATTTCGGCATATCGATTTCCACAAAAGTTGGGGCTCAATACTTGTATAAGAGCACCATCATTGTTGGAGGGAGGAGTTAAATTAAACAGAACATCTTAATACAATGTGGCGTAAAAGATATCAACTTGTCGGAAGATGAGAACAACTGTCATCTGTCAATTCAAAACTATTATTTCTGAATATAGCGACTTAAGGAGTAAAGCGACTCGTGTTTTGTATCTATTTACTTCGCAAATGTCAAAAAAAAAATTGACATTTGGCGCCATTTGCAAATACTGTAGCATATTTTTAATGACTTTAGCGCCACCTATTCAGTAATTATATACAAATTTACAAAAAAAAATGCTATAGGTAGGTACATCAAAATTTGTGTGGAAATGCAATTATTTACCGATTAAGTAAGTGTGATTTAATAAAAATACTGCTTAAAATAATAGTTTAGTTTATTTATTGTCACTTTTATCAACACGGTGTTTGTTTTGAAATTAAAGCTTATTACACAGTTCGAATGAATATGAGAACCACAGACAAGAGATACAGACCGTCAAATCTTTATTTTTTCTCTCTTTGCCTACAAGCTTGTTGTGCATTTTATTTTGAGTATATATAAGCTCTCTCGTGCATTTTAAAAAGGAAACAAATACACGAACAAATTAAAATGCACAGACAGAGATATACGTATACGGTGGTGAATACAATATTTTGACGGTGTTTAAGGCAAGAGAAGTACGAGTTGTCGGTCTGTATCAGCATGAATGGATGAGAACGCCATAGAAATATGTATGTTGACGTTGATTTTACAACATTACCTTCCACAGCTTATAAATATTTTTCAAACAAAACAAAGATTGCAACAGATTTCAAGTGGAAAAGATTGTGGAACGTAGCTAATTAGTTTTCATTTCACTTTAGATGGGTAGTAGCCCAGGCCTAGAACTCATACCTAGTATCCACACATGAAAATGAATACATTTCACAATCTTTCAACGTCATTATGTTGTTACTTCGCAATGTGCGATGTGTGGAAGGTGGTAAAAATGTGGAATCTACTATGGCATGTTGTGTACTGTTTGCTAAGCTCTCTTATGATCAAAACTTTAACAATTCATATTTAAAAAAAATGAGGTTAAAATAAGATACCTACGAAAAAAAGGAAAAAAAACAATACTATTCGTATACACTGTAGCTTACGCAGCATTATTATTTTTAGTGTCAAAATAATCTACCAAGATGACACTTAATCTGGTATTTATATCACTTCTTAATTGCTTCTCAATCCTCATAGTTTTTCAGTTCACACAATTCTTATTAAGTTCGTAGCTTACACAGTTTAATTTTCGCAATTTTATTTAATTTCAGTTATACATTTCAATAGAAAGTACGAATTGGTAAAACAAAACTAATCAATAACTTATCTTAATGGAAATCGCCATAAACGATTTTGACAGCTAGTTTAACGTTATAGCTATTTGAAATGTCAAATTTCTCTATTTTCTTTTTAAGGTTAAAATATATTGAATTTTGCAGATGAAACCATTAGAGACACCATGTTAATGAATCCATCATATAGCATATTTCGTAATTTCGTAAATACCTTGAAGTTATAGAGGTCGTCTCAATTTGAGGACACTATATAAGTATTGTTTATTTTTGTTCGTGCTCACTTTGACAGCTCCGTCGATTATGGACGGAAAGAAAACGTGCTGTCAAATAACAGGGCTGCCACTAGCACGAAAACAAAAATAATCAACATTAATGTAATGCCACTCTTATTAAAAACACAGTTTATTAATTCACATTCACAGCAAAATATTAATATGTATATCATATTAAATTTATGGAACACTAAAATATCAATAAGGCTTGCCAGTATTAAAAGCCTCATTTTTTATATAAAAGTAATTTTTTTAAAATATGTTATAAATAAAAAATTTAAGAAAAAACAACAAAAAATATAACATTTTTCCACCAAGTCCTGTTTATAAAGCCTTATTTCGTTCAAATATAAAAGAATTCGTTATAGAAAAAAATTAATTTACGTATGAGTTTGTTGGTATTAAAATAAATTTATTAAAACGCTTGCAGCTATTTTTTTGTTTGCATCGTAAACATGTTTATAGACAAAATATTTTTTTCAATTTTTTGTTTGTTTTTATTGTGATTATTAAAAGCAGACGCTTTAATTATAACAAAGCACTTTTAAAAATATGGTATGGTTTTTTATGTACATGGACGATGGACACAAGGACGAGTTGAACATTTCACAGGGATATGACGTGAAAATGTGTTTTTTTTTTTTTTTCATTTTAGTCTGTCTATCTGCTTGAATGACCGATGGCATGATGGCTACGGCACCATGGCACATAAATGATGAATTATAAGAAATTAATTGACACCTGAACGAGGGTTTTATCGTTTTTAAGTAATTGAAAATATTTGAATGATTAAATGGCAGTGGAATGTCAAGTGGTATGCAGCGAATCAAGAGAGTATATTTCAATCCATGAATAAATCGGGACATACGTTAGGTATCGTAAAAATATGGAGAGAATTTATTTTGGAATTTATTTGCAATATAAAAACAATTTACCCAGAACTATGCAGGTACCTATCAGAATTTTATTTTGCCTTAAATAATTAATTGGAATAGTTTATACATATGGGTTAGAGTTGAAAGCAGAGTCTATTGATGAACAAAAATCAACTAAAACGAAAATTATGAGAGCAAATTGTGTTGCTGCTATCTGACGTTTAGACTGATGTAATGGCTAAGAACGCTAGCGCATAGATACGTAATAAGGATGTCAAAATCCATCCCTTCAAAATCGACCTCTAACCACAGCAGAAAGAGACTATAACTTTGTATCAAGGGATTCTCTTCAGCAAATTCCAGGAGTAAAACTAAATTTGTCTTCCACAGACTATGCACAAAATTTGGAGAACGAATTTTTTAGCGATCTTTTATTCAAAATGAAGGAACTGTCATGATGACAGTACTTACATATTTATTTCATTCATTCGTTGTATTTTCGGTGTTCTTATGTGAGAAGACCATATGTCAGTTGAATCAGTGCTGTCAAATCGGTTTTATGAAATGTGTAAAGGGAGTAATGGGTCTATGGGATTTTTAATGAAAATTATGCTTTAGGAACTAAAAATTTATCACCAGACATTTAGATTTAGTGGTTATCTATTAGCTTTTAAGAACGAAGTTTGGGAAAATAGTCAACTGCCAACCCCAATTGAAACATTTAGCATGTTCACATGCCACAAACATGTCACCGCGATTTTTCCTGGAACTCTGCTGTATTTAAGACTATTGGGGTTCGCATATGGCAACAGTTTTTGTGTTCAGATAGCTATTCCAGAACTAGCGAAATTGACTAGACTTTTGTGTGCGAATTGTCAGTCAATCACAAAAACTGTTCGTTTTCAGAAGACTTTTTGATGCTTCTGAAAGGTTTTTTTTTCCAGTGTTGGATCGTGCTATTGGACTATCAAACACCTTCAAAACATTTATTTTAAGGAAGTACGACCAGATCAGAAGAAAACAATGCCAGCTAAGATTCCTTCCGCTTTTGATTTTCCTAAATGTTTCTTGTTACAGAATTTCACAACTATGTAGAACATTTTGCTGAATACCTTAATGATATCCCTATCGATTGTGTGGTTTAAAAAAAAAACGTGCAGTGGGAGTCAGCACTTCCACACGATTTTTGGATCATCCCTTCCTCATTGAAACACTATTTCGAATCAAATTTGGATTTTGTATTCAAACTAACCGTTGAATTATTACAATCACGTATAATACGGTCATCATTTAAACCTCGATAAAATTTCAATATTGATGACTGATTGACTCTTTAAAAAGCTGGAATACCAAAACTAATTAAAACAATCCTAAATACCCCCAAACCAGTGAGTTAAACCAATTTAATAACTCAAAGCCCATCACACAAATTAGAAAACTAGATAAATTCTGTTAACAAAATAGCGTTAAGATAATTGCTTTTTTGACGAGTCTAATCATTTTCGAATGCAATTAACCCATCCCTGGAGGTGTCAGAGTGTCACAAAATGCATTCGAATCATCATGAACAATCGTATAGATACAACACACCTTCCTGGCATTAAAATCATCGACCAATCCAACAATATCTATACTGATGGATAAACACCTAGCACTTACATACATAGATATTATAGACCAAGACCAGGAACGGAAAATGAGCAAATTGATGTTTCCATTTCATCTGAATCAGCAATTACAGCGCTTAACCTTATCTCTATATTTAACAAAAGCATTGAGCTATTGTTCCGAAAGAGTGATTCCAAAAGCTAACGTGGCAGTCATTTGGTGGAGACGGAACACGGGATATCGAATAGAAATATCTTGCCAGCTAACCAACCAACCAACCACCAGCAGCACTGTCTATTGCAATTCATCACCAATTTAAAGGGGAAACCTCTGTTCTTTTCATGCTGCAGCAGTAGGAGTAGGAGCACCCACAAACTTGCAGTCTGATTTAATGGCTGCACTCACGACTGCATGCCGACTACTCTGACACTCACTACTCCGATTCCAATTCCAAACACCGACTGCCGATGATTCAGATGTCAATGGTTCAGGTCGATTGGTAGTAATTATTCAGGCAGCTCCCTCCCGGTGCGGTGCAACCGGTGCACCTTTTGTTCACTTAAGGCCGTGACTAGACTACTTGTTAACAGTGCCAATGACACGTCTGCGTCTGGCGGAGCTAATGTAACATTGCATCGATCAGAATCAGACCTCATTTGCACTTAAACCACTCAAAGGCAGGAGGCAGTATTCCTCTAGCTTCATTATATATAGCTAGGTACGAGTAGTATATAGTATGGATATGAAGTGTGTAAAGTTGCGCCAGACAATGGTTGATGTACTATTAAGCCGAACCATGGAACAATAAACAATTGTTTTATTGTTTTCTCTCGCTTGGGTTTGAAGGGTTAAATCTCTGAGTGAGTGAGTGCACACACACACACAGATAAATTTAAAACAAAAAAATTATAGTTTTTAACAAAAGTTAAGTGGCTTCTGTCCTTGATGGTGGTTTTTAGCTTCCAGACACCAACTTTCAGCAAGTCCTTAAATTGCTGCGAATAGTAAAAATTAACCTTCAAAATTAGATGGGATTTTACAAGCGTTCGCTTAAATGCTGGCGGCGCGCGTGGCATGCAGCTATTATACAAAGAAGAGTATAATGTGCATGTAATTGGCCAATTAAAATGAGCAAAAGCCGCACTTGATCTTGCGGTTTAATGATAACTTTAGAGGCTAAGATCTTTGAGAAAACAATTTAGAAAAAATATGAATTACATGAAAATTCAAGATGGTGTGAAATAAAGAAATGACAGAAGATCAAATTTTCAAATCCTATTTTGTCTAAACTAGCCCTTAACCTTAACGTTTCCTAGAGAAACTACCTTTAGTTTTATCATGGAGCAGTAATTTCTTTAGCAATTGATGCTTGCTAGGTCTTTTCTGTGGAATTATATATACCTAAGCTAGAAAGGAATTCTGGCGCACGAAAAGGCGTAAGACAAAGGACACCATTAGACTACTATGGATTCTATATAAAATGCCTTTACTAGGTTGCCTATCTCTCATGATTGGTATGTTAATGTTAACAATATTGATTAACATAGTGACAGCAATGTCATTTCCATTGACATTTAGATCTCAGAAAAAGAAAAACTGAGAGTTTGAAGGCTCGAGGACTAAATAACCGCTGTATCAATGCTCGACTATTTTATATTGATAATGTGATCATCAAATGCGTTAAAGAAGCCATTTGTATTCTGTCACTGAATGCAGTCGACGTCATCTTGTCAAAAGCAAAAGACGTTGTATATTTATAACGGGCGTTTTTTTTAGGAGGTATAGAACTTTAAGTTGGCAACACTATTTTAACTGGCATCCATTTTGTCAGCTGTCAAGTGATTTATTTTGATTTTGGTTTGGCATTTCAACATGAATAGACTGACGTCTGAACAACGCTTCCAAATATTGTGCAAATTTATTTTGAAAATCATGGTTCTGTTCGATATACGTATCGCGCACTAAGTCCATTTTACGGTGTTTAGCGATGAAGCTCACTTTTGGTTGAATGGATACTTTAATAAATAAAACTGCCGTATTTGAAGTGATGATAATCCTCAAGTGCATTTTGAGACAACGTTACATCCACAAAAACTGACTGTTTGGTGTGCTTTATGGGTTGGTGGAATAATTGGTCCGTACTTCTTTAAAAACGATGCTGGCCAGAACGTTACAGTCAATGGTGACCGCTATAGAGCCATGATCACTGACTTTTTCGTTCATCAATTGAACAACCATGATGTGCAGGAGCTGTGGTTTCAACCAGACGGCGCAACATGTCACACAGTGCTGTGTGGACCTCCAGATCATATGCCAGAAATCATATTTAAATTATAATGCCAGAAGATGATCTTTCGAATAAAGTAAATTTCATGTCAATTTAAAATAATCATCTTTGTTTTATTACACTTCAATGTTTTATACCTCTAAAAAAAACACCCTTTATTATAACCTATAGTAATGCATTGTATTTATAAACTATAGTACTACCACTTGAGGTGCGCCATCTATCGACGAAAAACTAAGCTCTAGAATACCAAGCGGAAGCAACAACAACAATTAAAATGGTGGAAATTGTTGTTGTTGCTTCCCATGGTATTCTAGAGCTTAGTTTTTCGTCGATAGATGGCGCAACTCAAGTGGGAATACTATAGTTTATATATGCAATGAGTAATGTCATTTGGGAATTTTCAGTATTGCCTTGTTCTGCCGCTTTGGAGCGCTGCTGAGGAACTCCATCAAATTCTTCTTCGCCCTAAATCTGGAATGAGTTGATGCCTTGTTTTGCCACTCCACAGCTTAGAAGCCGAACCACTTGCTGATTTTACTATAAATTATAATTATATAGAGGATATGGGCCATAGAAGTCATCCATCCGATGTTGTTTGGCTCTATTTTTTTTTTTTTTTTTTTCTAAATGAAAAACTTCGATTCTGTTTTTTGATTATGTCTATTTGAACCTTTAGAATTGTATTGGTCAAGTCGAGAAGATAATATCAGCCAAATGGGCGCCGCCGCCGTCACCACAATTGATTGCTCGTTTTATGGCATTTTTCATCCCTTCAGATTCTCGCACTTATGTCAAATGTTATCCTTGAGGGATCCCAGAATCTCGGGCTTGTTCACGTAAACACGGGACTTCAAAAAACCCCACAAAAAAAAATCTGAAACGGTTAAATCGGGCGATCTTGCTGGCCTGTGCAAATCGCCAAAACGAGAGATGAGGCGACCCGGGAACGCCGCCTTCAAAATATTGGTTCAAGTCGGTTCATGTATCGCTCCATGACTTGTTCACTTGTATTCTGCATCTGTCTAGTCCACAAATGTCAAAACAGATTTGACATTGGCGGCCATTTGCAAAATAAAAGAGCATCTTCCAATAGAGTGATTTCTTTTGTACAATGCAAAAGTAAGAGAAGTGTCAAAAAAATGTCATGTCAACTAACAAACAATACCTACTCCCATTCAACGGTAATTTTCTACGAATTTGCTTATTCGTTAATTCGAAGAAACTCGCAGTACCGGAAACCGGAGAGGGCGAGCCAAGTGAAGTGCTGTCGCAGATCGGTATCCCAACTGTCAAATAGAAAATGAACTAAAATGAAAAAGCTTTTTGTTGATCTATCCATCCGGGAAATTTATGGGAAATTTATTTCCATGTATATGAAAGGGTATAAATAAGTAGAAATCTGCAATAAGAATTATTATGTATATCGGTTCATGGTAACTCCAGTTTTTGACTATTAAATTTAAGTATAGAGGGTGGTAACACTGATGATGTTGGTAACGGTTTTCTCTCGAATGTGAAATGGCTGCGATTATAAAAAAAAAACACTATTTCATTTCCCAGCCCATAGGAAGTCCTTATGGGCTATTCTTTATTTGTGAGGAAGTCATCATCTGGTTCTATCATCACTTGGAAGATAAATGTGGTGAATGTCATGCTGAAGATAAATATAATCGGCAGATAAGGGGACTTAGTATATAAAGAGTTTTGGGTGCACTTTGGCTACCAGAATATTTTGGGGGAAATTTGCGCTGACATCACAACTTGCAAGGCAGGGTTTTTTTCATACCTTGTGTTTTAGGAACACCATCCAGAAAGATCAGAAGATTATCAAATTGAGGTGAATTGGTCTGGTGTAAACCTATCCCCTTTTCGTTTTGTACCCGCCTGAACCATGAACCACCGTTATGATTGGTTTGTTCTTGTCGTTGCTTGATCCAGTGCAGACAATTACCCAGATTGTTGGCAAACGTTTAAGCTTTGTCAGCTGCTCCCATCAATTTTTGGTCAACTTATTTAAACTTAAGGAACATACTGTGCGTGTGCATATAGCTACATTTTATAAAGAACTTTCAATTCTAAAGTTTGATTTCTGAACTTTTTCTAAAACGTAATTTTATTTCTAGCTCAACAAAAATGTGGACAAAATATGTTCTGCTTGGATGCCTCCTAAGTCTCACAGTACTTTCTGTCACAACAGCGGATGAGTAAGTATAGTCATCTCTCATCAAACCTTTCCCTAAAACCATTAATAATTCTATTAAAATAGGGACAATCCGCCAGAGATACAAATTCCCCCGGTGACCCCAGATGTTCGTTACAACCAAATGACATCCGAGCAAATTGCTCAAAGCGTTATGAATTTTGCTCACAATCTAGCAGTTGCCCTAGACAAAAATGAATATCCTAATACTCAAATTTTCTCACCGTTAAGTGTGATGTCAGCTTTGTCCATTCTCCAGATGGGTTCCAATGGTAATAGTTACAACCAACTATCTCAACTATTTGCACTGCTAAATGGAAAGAACGGATTTAATTCATCGAAAGTCCACGAAGAATTCGGTTGGCTGTTGGAAGATGTCATGTTGAACAGGAAGAATCTTAAAAGACCACGTGCTGAATCAGCATGGAGATCAACTCCATTCAATCCAAATGCCTTAGGAAATGGAGGCGCAAATACTCCCGACGAGCATACAATTCGTGTTGCGAATGCCCTTTTCGTGCAGGATGGTTTTACTCTTAAGCCAGATTATGCTTATGCCGCACAATCTGTGTACAAGAGTGAAGTAACGTCCTTGGATTTTAGGAGTCATCAGAGACAATCTAAGGATTACATTAATAGTTGGGTGAATCAGAATACATTGGGAAAGATTCCTGCTATTATCGAAGATGACCCGAGCAGTGATACAAATATGATTTTGGCGAGTACTCTTTATTTCAAAGGGTTCTGGGAACAGCCATTTTTGGGATCTGGAACTGCAAAGTGAGATTTAGAGATATGGCAGTGCTTTGAAAGGAAGTTTTAAACTTTTTTTGATTTCATATTTACAGAGCCAACTTTTATCCTGATGGACCTGACAGCCTGCCAGTTAGAATTATGATGATGGGTGCTGGTGGCGTTTTTCCCTTCTATGATTCCAAGGAATATAGTAAGTAATACAACTTTAGCACCTTTTGGTACCATTTAAATGTCCCGAACGTAATGCAAATGCATGGACGATATATTGTTGGAAAGGTATTGTGAAGAGGAAGTGCACAATACAGTTTTTATATGCATCCGTTACGTTCAAGGCGATAGAATTGACGAAACAATTTCAAATCAGGCTTTTTACTGTTAATTTAAATAAACCTCTTCTCCTCTAGATTGTCGCATAATTGGCCTGCCATACAAAGGAAACCTAACCACAATGTACATCATTCATCCGAATGACTCAACACGACTCAACCTCCAGCAGTTACAAAAAACCCTCACCGGCGAGCGCATCAACGAGATGATCTCAAAAATGGCACAAAAGACAGCAGTTATTGCATTTCCCAAATTCCACGTAACCAGCACAATGCAACTCAAGGAACCATTGATAAGAATGGGCATTCAAGACATCTTCAAAAATACTGCGGCTGATTTCTCTTTAATAGCTGACCCCGAACTAAATAGCGAAGACAAAATAGCTGCCTCTTCATCGTCGTCGTCCCCGTCATCATCTTCAATGGCAAGATATCCTGTGCCAGTGCCCCAACAGCAAGAGATGATGCTCAACATCGCCGAAGTCATGGCTGCCCCACCTGCACATGCATTTGCCTCTCAAAGAGCCAAAGAATATGACGTCCCACAATATAATGGACTTGTAGATCGGTATAATGATGCTCCTTTGATATTTTCACGATTTGGTGGAGAAATAGAAAATCAAACCGCAGCTACAAATCGACCAGGACAACTCGATAAGATGCTATGGACCCAACAGGGTGATCTGATGGTTGGTACAGTCACGATGCCAAAAGAACGGTCAAAACGTGCTGTTACTTACAAAGTTGAAAGTGAGTTCATGCGACGTGGTAATCTTCCATTGCGCCTTAAGGATCTCATACTCAACAAACGGATAACGAAGCCCAATCCGGGAAAGAAACTTTCCCGAAATCGTCGCCAGGCTATTCCAGCTTCAGCTGAGAGTCTTCAGAGATTGGATCAAATTCGTTCAACTGGGGGCGTAAAGAAGCCCCAACTCTATGTGGATGACATCCTGCACAAGGTTGACTTCAATATAAACGAACAGGGAACAGAGGCTGCCGCTGCCACACTGGCGTATCTAAGGAGATCAGGAACGGATGTGGCCTTCCGCTGTGATTCACCTTTCCTCATACTTGTACGTCACGATCCTACCAAACTGCCATTATTCTATGGAGCAGTGAATATTCCAGCGGCATAGATTTGTTAAGCTCAATAAAATGTAACAGTTGATCACATAATAATAACCTGACTCATGTTAAAAATAACACTACATACGGATCGAATATATTTTATATTAAATAAATGATCGCTACGATCACAA
The DNA here is from genome assembly GCA_916050605.2 of Platycheirus albimanus. Lineage (NCBI taxonomy): Eukaryota > Metazoa > Arthropoda > Insecta > Diptera > Syrphidae > Platycheirus > Platycheirus albimanus. The sequence goes on along the minus strand of OU696698.1, from coordinate 12,195,948 downwards.
AACTCACTGAATTCAGTCTAACATAACTCAACAGTGATGATAATTTTAAATGACAATGTTTTGTACGAAATATTGGTATGTTTTATTGTAAGACCTTTATTTTAAAGATAGCTGAAATGTCAAAACAGACATGGAATCGTAATAAACAGAATGATAAGTTAACAAAAGTAAGGTCTCGTAAATTTGATTGTTCCATGTTTCCTAACCTCAAGGTGAGAAGAAATGTAATAATATTTGTTGAGCTCAGAATCTGCCATGGAGTCGCCACAGAACGTTTTTTGAAAAACCTCAACTCGCCTCACACCAAACGAATCAGCTGTTCTGTCAAGCATTTCTTGTATATTTGATTTTTCATTTCATTTTTTCAAAAGAAAAATTTTTTAAGCTAAAAATTTGATTCAAAAATAAAGCTTAGTTCTTGAACTGGTGAAATCCGCCTAGGAGTGGCTGACGCCCACTTTTCGTACAAAACCATCTATGTTACTTTTATAAAATAACGATGCTTATTTTTGAGCAATAAACCTTAAATATTGTGGGTATTACTTTTACTTGTAACGTAAACATCTTGTGTATGAAAACAAAAAAATTGATTTTGGGTGTGGTTGACTCCCACTTTTCATTAGAAAATATAAAAACTTATTCTTGCAAATAAACGGTACTTATAATAGGTAAATCCACAAGCCCAAATTTGTGCATCTCTAAGTCGAAACTAAGAAGCTTGTGTAGGAAAAAAAATTTATTTTCGGGTGTGGCTTACACCTACTTTTCATGCAAATATCATAGGTTTAAAAATTTAAGGTACCAATATTCAATTTTAACTTTTTTTTTCATTTGTTATATAAAAAAATATATCCCTAATTTTTTTCAATACGCCCTCTTTTAAGGGCGTTATTTCTATAAAACACCATTATTAAGGTAAGATGGTTCAAATATTCTCGATTCAGCTGTAGTTTTACACATACGCCTTAAATTCGATTAATGTTCAAAGCTCAGCTAGTGCTTTAAATTTTTGTAACAATTTTTTATGACACGCCCACTTTTAAGGGGCGTTTCCGTTAAAAGTCTTAATATGTTTTTTAAATGTTTTAATGTTTTCAAACTATCGGTCGCAGTTTTGAAGTAAGAAGATGAAAATTTCGGTTTGTATTCCTTGGTTACGTAGCAGGTACCTACATACATTTCAAAGATTCAAGTAAAATCTTGTTCTGTTCAAATCGAGCTTCAAGCTTAAAATTAAATGTTACTCAGCTTATATTAATTGCCTTGGCAGTAAAAAATCTCAACTTTGGGCGTGGCAGTCGCCTTGAGTTGTCAAGAAAACCTAGGGCGACCCTGTTAAAAGTTCAAAAAACAAAGCTACCTATTGTCTCTGATTTTCATAACTGTATCTAACCTCAGTCACCAAATTCTGAATCTATTACGACAAAATATGAATACGTGTCCAATTTTAGGTTTGTCTGATTTCGAAAGTGTGTTTTTGAGCTGTGTTCGAGTTGAGTCCAGTGGACAGTGCTGTTGTACTGCTGGTGCACTTAAGCAGGTTTTTTCTCGTGGTTTCGAATCAGAGCTGCCATTTATTTGAAATGATGTCACAGTTGAGAATGGAAAAAAAGATTTTTTTTTGAGTTCAGGACACACAAAGTGGTAAATATGAGATGTTTTGATTGTGTTTTTGTTGAAAATCATGTTTGAATGTTTATTTCTGATACTTCAGAAAAGCTAGGTACTTGATATTGTTGGCACTTGAAAAGCAATCATGATACACCGTGGAGCTCGTTTTGAAACGAAGTTCGTAGCAGCTTTTAGTTTTTTTCATATTTTAAGAGCCGGACTGAAATTTTCTCAGTGCGATCTGGGACAGAGGACATCAAAAAAATTTATAGAAAGTATTGATTTCCGCTGATTTGCATTTTGACGGTGCACTTCAATATTACAACAACTACTCGTACAGTCAAATTGAAATTCAGGTTAGGTTTTGGAAAAAATGTCCGCCTAGTGCGGCAATATCAAGCATGACATTATGGTGATAGCTAAGACGAAAATTGGTCTAAAAATTCCGTCTGTCTGTATGTACAATATGTTTATGTATAAACACCTACAGCCCAAACGGGAAGGCCGAATCTATTCAAATTCAAAAAGAGTTTTTTAGGTATTCGCCAGAGGTGATATGGAAATTTTGTTAGCTAAAAAAATAACAGAACCTTCGAAAACGACTCTAACGATTTTAATTTATACAAATGCATGTTCAGCTTTAAAGAAGATGACCCATTTTTCTATGGAGCTTGGGCTCAGGGTGGACACTAATGAAATAAAAGCTAATATTAAGTCCAACATATCTGCCAAAAATTTTCGAATTTGGTTTTGGAGATTTCATGACAGATCTTTTAAATTATGTCAAACATTTCTTTCTAAACTTGCTATACCTATTCCAAAAAATCGAGCCAAAAACTTTTTTGAAAAAATCAATGGCGACCTAAATTTTTGTACACCACTGTAATCCCTAATTATTAATTTACCATTTGATTTGTAATTAAGTAAGCATACACTTAATATAGTCCACTACGCTTTTGCGGTAGGACTTAAGAAAAAAAAGTTATTGAGGAAAAACCGGAGCAAGGTCGAAAAATTTGCAGTTTCCCCATCCCTCCTCTTTTCACACGAAGTCAAAAACATCGTCTGAACACCATCCCATATTTTTATTAACTTCCAACCTTTTGACACCTAACCTGGAGACTGGTTAAAACGAAAATTTTGAAAGAATATTGCTTCGTCAACATTTTTTCACCATCAAGGCATCAACTAAAGCTTAAAATAATTATGCAATGAAATTTGTAAAATTTCGATTTTTATGTAGTATAATTTTGGGTGCTAATTTATGAAACTACTGTCTGAAGTTGAGATTCAAAATTAATTGCATACCTAAAGGAGTATAAATAACATAAATATTGGAATTTAATGAGGTTATGGATGCTGCCGTTGCAGTTCCACATTCGCTGGACAGGATTGTGAATCTGGAAACGAATAAAAAAGCTGAGTGTACTGTCGACAGCAACAAAATTGATAATTCATAAGGACTAGCAATAGATTCCGTAACAGAGCATGGCATAAAATATGGTTCCACATTCCAAATTTGAATGTTCAATCTTGTTCACCTAAACCATTCCACAAGTGCCACTCATAAATTTGTTTCATTTCTGAGTTTGATCTATTTTTATGACACAAAACATTAGTTTAAACTGAATCCAAGTGAAGGATTGTCCGTTTTGTTTCACATCACTTGAACCAAAATAGAACTTATTTTGAAGAAGTCTTGCTTCACGAAGACAATGGCGAAGAACACTTTCAAAGAAACTCTTGAGAAAAAGTTTCCAAATGACTTTTCTGTTGAATGCGAGAACAGTTTCGTGAAGGAAAACAACATCTCTCATTTTCTAAACGAAGCAATTCTAATTTATTTGATTTGAATACAATGTTTTGTTAACAATTCGATTGCGGTTTTATTCAATTCATGTTCCCTGCTCCCAGTTCTTTACTTGGTTATCTTATAAGTTCTCTTTTGAGGAATACATCATCATTTTTGTGTAAATATTTGTGAATGGCTTGTGTGATAGTCCTTACAAAACTACTACTTTACTTTTTTACTTTGTTGGTCTGGCACTGGATTACCTGGTGTTGGTTGTGGCTGTGTTGGTGGTGCTATGGAAGCCTCACATTTCTCAAGAACTCCTATAAACTCATTTAGCTTTGCAGTGGTCATCTGAAAGTGCACCAAACTTCTATCTCCACCAGGTTCTAGACAATTCAATGTGACCGTCGTCAGTTGACGGCGTCTAGTTAGCAAACTACTATCACCCAAGATACACCGTGTATCCCAGTCAAATGATTCGACTAGCTTGTCCTGACGAGAGTTGTGCTGCCGCAAAAGGAACTCAACGATTTCCGGTTGCCTGGCCTTGAATACTTCTACAATTGACTGTTGTAGGTCGGGGTTCATGTGGGCGAAATTTGAAAGCAATTCAGTCTCGGTTATTGCTTTGAGGCAGTAGCATTTGTAGGCGTAAGCGATTGTCTGTAAGGCCGAATGGAAGTCATCGGGATCGGAGAAACCATACTTGTGAGAGGATTTGTTTATGGTGGATATGTCATCGCAGTTTCCGATGAGATAATCGATGGATAGATGAAGAATCTGGAAGATTAGTTTGTGTATGATAATTAGGGTTTAATATATATGATTCATACTTACTTCAATAAGGATTTCTTTGTTATCAATGTTTAAAAGAAATTCGTGCATTTTATTTTTGTGTGGAAATGTGTAAACAAAATTTAACAGAGAAAATGCAATTTTCTACTTGACAGCTCAAAATTATCAACAAAAATTGACAGCAGCAAATCATATGATTTGTGGAAAGTAAAAAGTCGATGGTGTCGATTGTGTCTTTGTAGTGTTTTGGGCGACATCTATAGTCTCGAAACAAAATGGATGGTTTATAAAGCCGTTACATTTTGAATTTCAAAAGCAAGTAGATAATGTAATAAAATGCCGTTTTTTTTACAAAAAGTTCGCTGGTTATAAAAAAATACATTATATAAAGATTGATTTAGCCAAGGCACGTATGATGACAGATGGTTCTCAATTTGCGAACGTTCCTCTTTCAAATGCATACAAAGAAACTGTGAAATTAAAAAAATACATCATATAGCAGGACAGTGATTTGAGGTTGCTTTTCCTAGCTATTTCATATTACGAAGATAGCTAGACTACGATCATAATTGTAGAGGGGTGTTTATCAAATGTGTTTCATAAAGCATATGCCGCCGTTTATGAACACCCTTGCAGGACAGTTTCATAGCCCGTTTACACGTACAGCTTTTAAGCAGCTTAATAAACCGTTAAATTTTTAGAAATTTGTCAAAGTAGAAAGAAAATAGAAAGAGGCTATTTTTTTAAGTACCGAATTAAAAAAAAAATGTGTAACTGCACAGAAACGATCAGAAATTGTACAGAATTTGCAATTCCACTCAACTATGAATACAGGGTGACCTCCGAAATAATAAGACACCACAGATTTTTATTTTTATTTTTTTCTTAAATTATTATTTTTAAATTACCTAAAGTTATTCAGTCTTAATCTTTACATTAAGCATACATTAAATTTTTCATCATGTCTTGTTCACTCATTGGTGGAAGATTCGTTGCTCGAAAATTATTGAAGAAGTACTTCAAAGGACTATGTGGACAAGATACCATAAACCTCCTTTCACAATTAATGCCATCTTCAAGGGCCATTTGAACAAAATCATCGTCTTTACTATCATGATTTGTCGGAATACTAAAAAAAAGTAAAGGAATTTATTTAAAATAAACTATGACTTTCTGGTAAACTATTTTCTTACGTGAAAAGTATCCTGGCAACGTCGTTGATTAGTGATTCACCTACAGGCAGTAGTTCGGTTTTTATTTCGCATATGGCTCGCAATATACAACTCCTCAAGCTGATTCCAAGTCTGCAAATATTGAGAAAAAAATTAAATTTCGTAACTTTTTTTTATTTATAATTGAAATTACTTTTTTCCAAATCCTTCAACGTGTTCGAATATTCCTCTACGTTCTCGGTACTCCCGATGATCATGCCAAAATTGATTGACTGGTTGATTGGTTTCTGGTTTAACTCTTTGAGGATTAGAATATTGATTTAAGGTTCTCGAAGGACTTTTGGTTATTTGGTTCTGCACGAATTTTCTATCAGGATATCGAATTTGTTTGAAATTTCGTCTATGATACTTCGGATAGTAATTATAGTATTTGGATGGACCTTTGATGTATGGTTTCCTGGAAAATAGATCGGTGATATTCAAAAAAGAAGGCCAGTTCTAGGGACTGATTTATTTTCGTGAAAGACAAGATTTAAATTTAGTCGGAGTCGAAATGAGCAATGCTGGTACAAATAAAACAAATACAACGATTTTATTGGTCTGAAACATGATCATCGTAGTTCTAATATTTTCGTGCTACTGTTTCAGCTTCAAAATCGAATCATGTCTTTTTTTTTAATCTTGGGCTTGTCAAGGAAACCTGCGCCGATCCTGGGTGAAGTTTATAGAACGAACCAATTTTGGTTACAAAAACGTCCAAATGGATGAATCGCTTTACTTAACTTCACATTCTGAAAGAATCAAGCGAGCACAGGCTATAAATTTTCACGGTCCAGAAAACATAGCTTAATCATATAGTCCTCGCAATGACCACCAAAAATTACAAGGGCAGTCGTTGGATGTTTGCTGGCTGGTTTCGTAAGTTCCACGCTTGAAGCGTTAACTATACTAAATGTCTCATGTTCGCGTGTCGGCAAGCCAAAGTCTTGTTTTTGTACACTCAGGAAAATAAATCGAAGAACGTAGGTATTTTATTTCGAAAACCAAGCACATTCCGTGAGAAATTCACGCGCTGCAGGCTATAACTTATAAAGTCATTTGATTTTTTTAAGAAAATTGAATCCCCAGCTTCTTGAACACTCTTGGGGCTTTTCAAAAGTCCTAGGCCAACCCTAAGTAAAGTTTAACACAATATTTTTGTAGTTCGGAATTAAACGGCTTTTTAATATTCTGTGCCTACCTGTACGAACTTTTTTGATTGAAACGTTTGTTTTTGTTCCAATTAGTATTTCTATTGTTTAAAATAAAACGATTTAAATATGGTGGTCCCTGGGATATCCTGTAATATTTTTCGTACGGAATTGCACTCGCGTTAATAACACCAACATTTTTAAATTTTTCATCCTCAGTCACATCAACAAATTGGTCACTTTTCTTTCCTCCACTCTTTGCATGATTCACAAAAGCATCCAAAGGCTTTTTCCATCCTTCGATTAAAATAGGAAGATCATAAAACAAATCCACTTCACTAGAATGAATAACTCCCCGAGGAGCTGTTGCTACAATATGTTTCGAAAGGACTTGAGTCAAAACCACAACAGCTCCTTTGAAAAACACAAATCCACGTTTCTTCCGCGTCAGGATATTGGCAAAGGATTTTTCATACACTGTTCGATTACTGATTTGGAATTTTTCGTCACTTAAAGAAGCGCGGCGATTTGAATAGTTGGCAGGAAAATCACGGAATGCGTATACGGTGATGGTCATTTGAATGAAAATTAGAAACAAAAACACAAACTGCATTTTCTTTACTTCGTTACCAGCTTAAACCGACTCGAAAGACTTCATCTAACATAATGGTAATCTGATTTACCATCGAACGACATGACCACATGACCAGAATGGATTTCATTACTAATTCAAAGTTTTATTTGTTTTTACTATTTTTATTTGTTCTAACACTCTCACGTGGTATAAATTTGCAACTTCAATCACATGATTCTAAAGGTTCTTGTTAAATGACGCCACGCATATTGCTTCCGTAGCCAATAAACGAATGTATCTGGTAGAATCAAAATTCCTTCCTTTTTTTTACTGTTGATGTTCATAATTAGACCGATATGATGGACTGAATGTGGATCTGTAGAATGTCAACTGACAAAGTGATAAATGAATTTGATTAGATCTGAATTTTTAAACTCAATCAGCAATTACTACGCATCGTGATGTTAGGTATTAACATCACGATGCGTAGTAGGTACCATTGAGTTCGGAAATGTGGTTTGTTATTCAAAAGAGCTGAGGCAAAAACTAGGACAATTTTTTAATATAGTCGTATCTCTGATAAAGAAATATTGTAATGTGAGAACATTTGAATAAAGAAAGTTGTTCTGCACTTAAAGTTTGGCCCAATTGTCCGTAAATAGTAACCAAAAATAAATGATTTATTCGAATAGTCCATATTCAAGTGAGACGCAAGGTTAAGTTGGAGTCGTATTGATAACGAGTGTTATTATCTCACTTAGTAATTGGAATCTCTCACGTTTAACAAGCTGTTAAATGTTAGAACTAATACAATATGTTTGTAACTACAACAATGGGTCAAATCGGGACTCGCGTGTCGCTTCAAGTAAACAAATTAGCTGTAATGTATGTCTGCAGCAGATCAGCTTAACTGGGAAGTGGGCACGCTTTAACTTGAGAACGGCTTTACCGATATCTTTCATCTTGTTTTAAATGATTTCTAATAATTCGTAGAAGGTTCGTACATTTAAAACACAGGGTGGTTCGGTTGGATGTGTTCGTTATTATACTCCTCCTAATTGTCTTGACCGAATTTGATAACAAAAATGTGTGGTCTTAACTGTATAGTTTATAGCTATAGTTTGGATAAGGTAGATATGGCGCTCTAGGCAAGTTATTAGGAAGTTATTATAAATCTTGCAATTCTAGTAACATTTTATGAATTACCAAATGAATTTATTGAAATTACAACCGAACAACTTCTGTGCGCGGAGCAACTAATGCTACCAAATTGCTTGCAGAATTATGAACAAGCTTCTTAGTTATTAAAAAAGTATAAAGTTTGATAGATTTTGGGCCATGTTTGTACATAAAATTAACTTTTTGTAGAAGTTTTATAAAGTGCAATAGATCAATCCCATCTTTATTTTCCTTTTGAATTTCTGAAGTTCTAAAACCACTGGATCTGGAACATACAATCTCAAAAACCAATCCCTTATCACAGATGGCGGACAGTATGTACATTTGCTATGAATTCAAAAGGCAAAAAACCGATTAAGCTCAAATTTTTTGACAGCTTTGCCGGAATTTCTAATCAAATTCCAAGCTATTTTTGCTGTGATTTTTACTAAACAAAGGCTTTTCTCCGAGTTTGCTTTCAAAAAGGCTGTAAGGATAAAATAATATTATTTTTATAAGAGAGAGACTTCTCCTAAAGCGGACCAGATGAGAAATGTCCAAAGAAGGCGTCAAGCTGTTATTAGGGCAGCCAGTATAGGGCGATCAACAAATGGCTCATCATTTGGCACCCTATCGAGCTCTTTAAATGCCGGCAAGATTAAGAGCTGCTGAGACGATGGGGCAGGAGTATTACCAAGTACGCCACGAACACGCTCATTATATGGCGTAGCAGCGAGCTGTCCCCCGAAAAATACTTTTTCCTTCTGATTAATCCAAAATTAACAATTATTTACAAAAAAAGGTTCTTACATCAGCTCTTTTGTTTTCAATTCATTGTTACAAAAGAATTGTACATTTTAGAACTCTTTTGACTTCCGCTGAGATATAAAAATAAAAATCGAAGATTTCATGATGAGTCTTATGAACGTACAATTTTTAAAATTCTTCGATTTAAAAATTTGTCCAGGTAGGTTGGGAATTGTTGTTCCATGTCTGATGCTCATCAAGTGCTGGTACTTTTGTTTTTTTGGTTATATATGTATATACTAGCAGACCCGAGTTCGCGTTGCTTCGAATAAATCAGTCGAGTACTTTCTAAGATCCGGCTTGACAAACAACACGAAATTGTTACGTCTTTATATAACGCATATTATTGATGTGTATTTCTCATTTGTGTTTGTAGTGGGAAAAAGGTACCTCCTGAGGTATGGTATTGTCTTTTGAAGAAATTCTCAAAATCTCATCTAGAAACATTACGTCCAAATTCTTCTCGTGTGCCAACCTGTATTTCATATACTAACTTTATGATGCCTTCTTTGCTATCGTGCGATTTAAAACCTATTCATTTAAAAATAGCGTTTTTCTTTCATCATTAGATGAATTTACTCTTTATTTGATTTTTCACTTTTTAAAAAATATTCATTATAATGTAATTTTTAATTAATATAATATATACTTTTCATTTACATACATATAGCTTATATATGTATATATATTTATATATATAATAATAAAGTAATTAATTATCATTAATATAATAATTGATGAAGGTTTAGTGATGTATAGAAACAATGCTTTATAATAATGTTTACAATTATACTGGTTGAGCTTAAATATTTTTTTTTTAGTTCTTTAATGTACCTTTATAAATGTATATAACTTATAGTTTTTGTTTTCATCATTTTACGATCGATGAATATTTACTTTAAATTAAAATTATGCTTTGACGGTATTTTTTTTCAATTCAAAAGAGAACTTTTAATTTATTTATGAAAGCCTCAATTTAGTTTTGTCAAGCTCTGGTTGTGTGATTAGTTAGTAGTTTAACAATGCATTAAAAAGTTAGGTGGACACAAAAAACAAATGGAAAAAAAAATATGAATGAATGGATCTTGAAAATGAAGATTTATATATTTTTTAATAAATTTTCTTAATTCACATCTAGTTTAGCAATACAGTATAGATCTACTTATATATTATTTAATTTTTATTTTTTGTTTTAATGAGTTTTCAACTCGACACCATAAACTTTTTACAATAAAATACAAATTTAAATTTTTTTTATGTTTATTTTAAAAATTACAAAAAAGCTACAAGAACAGAGATACTTTTTCCCTAAAAATTAGATTTTAATACTCATTTTTTGGTTGGGAAAACAAACATTTATCTAGGTACTTCTACACACAGAAATTGTTTTTTTTTTATTTCGTTGCTGTTTTTTTTAATTTGGTTTTTTCTTAAAAATTTGCCGTATACACATTTTATTGAAGTAAAAAAAATTAACAATTTAAGTGCTTTATATTTTTGTTTTATTTTTTAATTGCTAGTTTATGAGAAAAAAACACATATAGATTAAAAAATTCTCATTTTGTATATAAATATACCTACAATATTTAAAATTTAGTTTTACGCACTTTACGGAAGCCTATTATAGTTTAATTTTCTTAGATCGAAAGGTTTAGTAAGTGAATTCAATAGAAGCATATTTTTTTTAGAAAAATTCAGACTCAAAATGTCCTTTTCTGCTATCAGAATGGATTGAATTCGGAATGGACCTGGGCGCTAAGAAACGCCTCTGTCAATAAACATGGAAATGATCTGCCAATACTAAGCAAGGCCTAGGAGAACAACACTCTGATGAAGCCATCATAAGTAAGTATAAGTAAGTAAGATCTGCCAACACCTAAAGCAGGTTAAGGGATTCGTTGGCGGTATAAAGATCTTTGAACACTTATCTACTATTATGATCATATCAAACATAAAGGAGGAAACTAGACAGCAAAATATTTTTTGAATCAACCTTTTTATTTCTCAAATAATCTCGGTGTCAGTTCCAGATTATAAGAATTTGTTTTGAAACCCCATTTTACTCATGCGAAGGATACCGTGTATTTTTCATTAAAATATGTTTCCCCTTCATGACAGGCTTGAGGGACCTCTGAGCTCTGAGGCCTTTGTATAACGTATGTAGATTGTTTTTGAAGTTGGATTTTCAGAACGTATTTTTTTTTTATTGACGTGATCTGATAACGTCTTATAAATCGATGAGCACCGGCTGCACGCACGCACGAAAAATTGTCAGCAATATACTTATGATTTCTTATGACGTTATCACGTAAAATTATTGTCCGTTAACCGACTTTACAGACAAGCATTAATTATATTTTTATTCTTGTCCCTGTTCAAGAGCAAATAAGGAAGACCTACTACATTTATATCACAAAATGACCAGTTTTAGAATTTCTGCTAATCTATTAAGCTCTATCAAAAGAACGTAGGAAAAGCTAGCTGTTCAGTCAAAATTGGTAGGGATTCAAGAGGGCTAACATAAAATGACGAAACGTCATGCTGTTTTAACATTGGACTTGAAAAGGTTACATGCAGCAACGGAAGAACATAGTGAACAGTAACAATAACAGGTGCCTTCACCAATATGTTGACTGGGAATGAGGACAAGACAAGACATCACATCACAACACTGATTTGGTCAGAACGTGACATTTGACAGGTACAATTTTTGAGGTTGTCAGTGGGCACACAAAACGTAACTCTTGCCAATCAGTGTTTTTTTCGGACTAAGTAAGCCATCAGGGAAAAAAATCCCTATCGAGAAGAACCAAGGAGATGTTGTACAAGATATTCTTCACCCCGTCCTGGTGTAGAAGCATGGACTGTCTCTCAATCTGACGAAGCTATCATCAGCGCTATGCCAGAAAGAGGCAGAAGTTAAGGAAGACCTCGTCCACGAAATAAGATAATGAATTATAGACATGGAACCGGCTCGAGAGGCATTTTAGTTCCACTTTCAATTGGAGAAAAAGAATAATCCCGAAGAACTAGAAGTTTTCTCAAACCGTTCTGTTTGCACTTGAAAGTGACACTTCTGACAACTTTGAGAATATAATTTTGCTTCTTGATTTCGATTCAGATACAAATGTGTCTCAAATGTAAACTGCAGAATATTTGCTGGTGAGTGTTTATTCACACGCAAAATTGCCGAAAGTTTTGCTAGTGTTTTTGCATTTGACGTACTTAGTTTTGAAAAAAAACTGTTTAAATTGGCACAGAAACCGAGCAAAGAAGTTGCATGCCCTGTACTTATACACACACGGCTTTCAAATTACATATTGACAATTGAAAACAAAAATTGTGTGGTTTTATGAAACCACGATGCAAGTGAAACTTTTTTCGTTCTAATAAATTCACTATAAAAATCAAATTAACTCACCAAGAGCTTTTTCTCTTCCCTGCAAACACGAAATCTTTTGGGTTTCTCTTACGGATTAAAATTAATTCATCGTCCGATATTTTACGCACTATTATTAATTTTTCACTTGTTGAAAGGTTTACATCATATTATACTGAACAAAACACAAATACCGCGGAGCACGTGATTGAATGAGTGAGAATATTAATACTACACGTTCAGCATATGCGGGCTATTGGCTGGCGCCGCCATATTGCGACATGTGACAGCTGAACCATAAAATTTGAGGCGATGAAAAAAGTTTCACTTTAAAAAAAATGGTAGAAATGGTGCATACGAATGGACACTACGTCGATAGATACATCGTCGGCCTCTTCTACGGGAAAATAAATGTTTTGGACATTGCTTATTTTTAGTGGGGTAATTTTTTTTTTTTTGACAATTTCCAACATTATGAAAATGCTGTTATGCACTGGAATGTTTGTGTTCTAAGCAAAAAATCATTTATCAATGAAAAACTCCAGCTACATATAAGGTTAGCTAATACACTTAGAAATAGCAACTAAGTTGACTTGAGTCGTTCGATGTTGAAAGTTCAACATACTTCTTTCTTGAGCACTTTGACAAGTAGGTAAGCAAAGAACAAACCACACGTAATCCATTAAATTCACTTCCTAGTCCTTGCGAAACTCTCTCAATCCTTTTAAAAAGTTACATTTTTAAATGACTATTTTTTTCCTAATAAATTCCATCTATTTTTTTTAATATAAGTTATTTAAGACCTATATGTTCTTTTTTTCTTCACTCATCTTGAGAGTTTTTTTTTTCTTTCATTAGAATGATAAATGCAACAGTATCTGATCAATCGCTTTTGTTACACTTTTACAATAAATTACTTTGTTGTAACAAAATTATGATTTTTTTTTATTAATTTATTTAAATTTATATTTACGATCTAACACTTATGGATATTTTTTTTTTCTTTTTTTTTCAAGCGAATACAAATGTTCATTATTTTAATAATTTTATTTCTTATATGATATTTTTAATAATTTTATTTTGTTGCTATATAATTTGATTTTAGTTTTAAAATAGGTTTTAATGTTTCTGTTTTTATTTCTTCATCTTAAAAAATTGTGTTTTTTGTTTTTCCTGTTATGTATCTTTTGTTTTCTTTGTATAAAAATCTAGATTCTAGTCTGTATACTTTTAAAAGATAAAAAAAAAGTTTAAAAAATCGGATTTTAATTCGTTAAAAAACATTCCAAAATGGTATTACATAGTATAATATGTTTTTTCTTCTTCTTCATTGTTTTGTTTTTTGTCTATATAATGTAGTATTTTATGTATTAAGTGTATATTCTTACATAAAAAAAAACATCACACTTTGTTCATTATTCATGTCTTTATTCAGTTTGTTGGTCTTGTAAAGAAGTCTCAATTAAGTTGTAATTTAAATATTTTTTTTGTTTTTTTTTTTTGTTAAATAGTCGTCGGCAGTTTAAGTTACGTTAAATTTAATTTTTTATGTGTATATGTTGTTTTGTTTTCTTTTTCTATATAATCTGGTGGAATTTGAATGGATTGAAAAATGTATTGTATAACTAGAATTGTTGGTAGGCTAACTACTTCCTACCTACATTATATAATGTACCTACTCGTTTTAATGGTTTGTGCAAACTGTGAATTACCCTGAATAAGTTTCGTTTGTGACTTGTAAAACTGAAATAACTTAAAACTTAAATGTTAAAATGAGGCGGCTGATCCATGAAACTTTTTCGTGATTTAATGATTTAACCCTGTCAAACTAGTTGAAGTGATCGTAATTGATTTGAAAATGAAGGTTAAATGAGGTGTCTTCCCGTAAAAATGGACTTCCGTTTCCGACTTCTTAAAGCCTACAATGACAGAATTTGGAGATGCAGCAACAAATGTTTCCTTTGGCTAAGAGCAACTCCCGACTATTAAGGTGCAAGCAATCTACCTTCAAAACATCAACAAAAATTTCACTCATTTTAATCAGTCGAGCTTTTGAGAATACAGCATCTGCTTTTATTATCGCTGTTTTACCGGCTATAATTCTCTTTTAGACTACTTAATAGTGAGCCAAACTAAGAAAAGTTCGGGTGGCCTAATGCCGCAACTCTAGCGATGCAATTCCAGAAGAAAAAACTCGGTCTGTGGTATTGCTTACTGGAACAGCAAATAAACGGTTTGGCCTAATTTCGGTCAGTAATCCACTACGACCAACAGCGAAGTGGAATACTGACAAAAAACTACTTCAAAAACTCGGCGAGGCTTCTGTTTGGTATTCGCAGCAGGGTATGTACCTTCGGTGTGAGATCTCTAATCCCGGAATTTTATATGCAATAGGTCGAGTTTTCTAGGGTCCCTGCTCGGGCGCTAGAAAATTCTAATCGGCAAGTTAAGCGAAATTCTTTCCATTTTTTAGTGTTTATACTGAGATGCGAATATAATTATCAATTCAACCCTGAATCTTAAAATGTATACAAATACATACAGCCTTTCAAAAATCAGCTTTTTAGTTTCTTGCAGCTTAAAGCTTTATCTGGGGAACTAAAAATCCGATTTAGATCGATCAATGCGTTCATGAATACGAGGGAATCGAATGAGTTTTTAAATGCTGGAACTTTGACACCAATTTAATTTTTTGAAAAAAAAAGCTAACATTGCAGTAGCTGTGAATTAAGAAGCTTATAAATTCGAGCTCTAGAAATGCTGAGACTAACTGCAAGTTCGTTTAAATGCTTATAATGTCGAGCTTTCAATACTTGTTATACCTTAAAAATCAAGCTCTAGTAAGACTAACTGCAAGTACATTTGAATGCGTTTGTCGTCGAGCTTTTAATACTTGAAAAATAAAGCTTTCTATTGACTTTAAGTACCTACACCTTGTGGTTCTTTCAACTGATCATGAAATTGAAATTTTGTATGAAAGCTTGTTAACAGATTTGAATCTGGCCGTAGTTTACTTGGTTTTAATTTGTTTTTTTATGATAAATTAGAATACATCGTACCCTTAAAAATAGAGTATACTGCGTTATCAGCCGACTATTGTTTAGTGTTATGCTCGAAGGATAACTCCAATTTCAAAAGGGGCAAGAATGCCCTTTTTCAATTCTTTACCTATCTTTGGTCTGAAATCAGCGAAAAAGGAACACATTAAGGGGAAGCGCTTTCTCATACTCCCCGCCAACGCTTTAAGTTAAATCTTACTGGTTTCCAGATTTTTAAAAACTTTAATTTGGACGCCGTTATACGCATAACCAAGACTATTTTGAGGACAAGATTCAAGGCCCGTTCTTTCTAGCCATCTTTAAAAGTACCTATCGAGGTTCGAAATCAGTGTATTTTCTATAATCATTTGTGCCTCCAAATCAAGTTATTTTGGACACCTTAGGCTATTAAATTTATAATGCACTTCGGACTTGCTGTTAAGTACAGAGATGAGTTCTTTAGCCGCACGAAAAGAATGTAGAATGCTTTACGCAGCTTTGTGTTTCCTTCTCATTGTGATACTCAGAATTTCAAAAGTAAAAATCGGTATTTCCTCGTTTATTCCTTTCATTTAACCTACCTTTCGAAGGGTAGTCATGGCCCTTTGGAGTACAAAGTTTAAGTTATGATAATTGTGTAATTTATGAGATCATACATAACCCTAATGCCTTTCAAATACTAGATTTACCTCTTAAATTTCCATATGGATTTCCCAGTTTTTACTCTAGCTATGATTGAAAAAATGGCTTCATCAACTACATGTGTTTTTTGAAAACGTCAAAAAGCCTCTCAAGATCCCATCGCCCGCAGATCCAGTAAACATGAAATGAGCAAACGAAAAAAAACGTATGTCGAACCAAAAACGAATTTGTGAAGAAAAATGAAAAACTCAAATTACAAAAAAAATGTTTATTTATTAATTATTATTATTATATAGTTATATAATATATTTAATCATACTTAAATAATAAAATAAAAGAATTGTGTAATATTTTTTTTTTTTGTTTTTGTGTGTTGTTTTACATATTTAAGAATAATATTTTTTTTTTATTTTTAATGTGTGTTCCTTGTAACGCTGTAATTTTTTTTTTTAATTTGTTTTCTTTAAATTAAGAACGAAAATAAAAAAAAACTTATTTTTTATATCGTATCAAAAAGTGTTTGCATTTTTTTCTTTGTTGCAACCAATAACAATGTACACAAACTATTTAATTTTTTTTTAAACAAATATCATAATATTTATATTATGTAATGTATTGTATGTATATATAATAGAGTAACCAAAATATAAAATAAAAAAAAATTTATTGAGTTGATTTGATGCGATTTTTCTCAAAAATTAATGTTGATGTTGTTATTGTTATATTAAACAATTAGTATTTTTTATTAAATATTTTGTTGCATACATTTTTTTTAAAGAAGGAAAACAAATTAAAACAAAACTATAAATTAAATTTGTATTCTTTTTTTTTATTTATATTTTTATATGCATTTTATATATATCTATCAAAAAAAAAAAAAACGTGTACGTGTGTATGTATAAACAAAATATGTAATTGTTTTTCTTTTTTTGTATAGTTTCTAATTTTGTATAGAATTATTTATTTGCTTGTTTGTGTATTATGGGGGCGTGTGTAAATTGTGTATGTGTACAATTTTGGAAGTCCTTTTTTGCGGACTTTTTTTTATTATTATTTCCCTACAAAGTTACTTAGCAATTTTTAGACGTGAATATCCCTTACTTCATACATACATTTATATATTCATATTTTAAATTTATTTTTTTATATAATTTTAAATAAATTCTCATTTGATTCGCTTCGAATTGTTGTTGTTGTTTTGTTTGATTTTTTTTTTTTGAGTAAGATTTTGAGTCTGGTTTTTTAATATTTTATTTTAGCAGTTAATATATATATTTTTTTGTTTGCATATGTATTTTTGTTTTGTTTTTGTGTTCGTATCAGCATGAGTGAGTGTGTTGTTGTTTTTTTTTTTTTATAGTGTATTGTATAGTGTTGTTTTTTTTTCGAGTGTAATATAGGGATCAGTGAAGTATTTTTTTTTTCGTGTGTTGTTTTTGTTTTAAAAGAGAAACTAATAATATTTATAAAATATATAATATCAATAAAATTATTCGCCCACAATGGCTACTTCCTGCGTTACCACGTCGTTCGATACTTTTTCAATTTGATGATCAGCCTTCATTTCCTGAAAGAAAACAAAAAAAAAGGAAAGAGAGTTAATTAAATTCCAACATAAAATTTAAAGCAAAAAAAAAATATAAATAATTGGTTATTGGGATTGGAGTAAATCTAAAAAAAAGTAAAAAGGATGAGTTGTCAAACAGAATCGCAGTATGCTACAAAGACCATTTTAAATTTGTATGGGCAAAACCCGCATGACAGATAACTACGACTTTAAAAATGATGGTTCGAGCCGAATTTTGATCCATTTTTCAATCAAATTTAGAAAGTTGCAGGAGTAAGAGGAAAACTATATTCCACCAAAAATTCTAGCGTAATTGTAAGTCGGCTTGAGGACCCTAAATAGTCCTGGATTAGTCAAATACTGAGGAAGTCATACAACATCGCAGATCAGTTTTTTGTTTTAAATAGTCTTTGGAGTGATAGTGGAGTTGGACAATTTTTAAGTAGATCCCTGTCGTATAAAACCGTCCCAGGAAAAAACATGTTCATAGTTAAGGTTTCTTGCTGTAAACGCTATGCCCCAACCTTCTCTTTAACATTATTTTCAAAAGAAATTATACACTGTCCAAGAAATATTGTCAGTACATATAAGGAGAGCTTTTTTTGTTTGCCTCGTACCCCAATGAAGATTTAGCTCAAAAAACAAGTTGGCAACGCTGGTCCTTTTGTATGAGATAGACTGATAGACTAATGCAAAGCTCTACAGTCTACAACCAAACTTAGATGCTAACGTCCTATCTTTCATGTACTGACAATCTTTGTTGGACAGCTACAATTTAGCTTGAAATACAAAGTGGGTGTGGCCGTTTCTTTTATTTTTGTTTCTTTAATTACATTAAGTTAACGAATTTTAGGGGCTGTATGATTATCAATCTACTTTTTTCACATGAACAGAGTTAACTACCAGATTTAGTAGTAAGAAAAAGTTTTTAACATTCCAAAGCAAAAATAAAAATAAACCAGTGTTCCCGTTCATGAAAGCTAAGTATATTTATTTTGCGGTAACAAGTTTACTCTCATTTCAACGGTACACGTACTTTTTTTTTGTTAGAAGAAGCTCTGTTTGAACTTTGAAGCGCTCCACGGGGCATGGGCAAGTGTAACAGAAGTTCGTAAAATTGTCCATGTCGTTGCCCAGAGTTAGATACCAATCTGTGTTTGCGGATAAAGGTTTATCCATCTTTTTGGATCCTCATGTCGACGAGAATAACAGGGTTCAATATTATTTTTTGCACACATAAAAATCACTTCCCATTTAAGAGAAACAAAGGTAACCCAAAATTTAGTGAGTGATGAATGACAACGTCCTTTAGATCGCACAAAAAAAATGGAATAAAATCAACACACTACAATTTAAAATGTTTTTATATTCTTATGTGTAGCTCTACAATACTTTTTTTTAATGTTTTCATGTACAAATGCATATTATAATGATACAAAATAAATTCTTTTCAATTGCAGCCAGTTTTAACCCAAAGTATTTTAACGTTGAATTTACACTCATACTGACGTGGCTAGAGTGTGAATTGAAATGATACAAAAAAAAAATTATAAACAATCTCCAATCCAATTCAATAACAACCAATTTATTTTATTAAAAAAAAATTTCTATTTTAATTTAAAAACCTACCTCAATAGTCTTGTGTTCAACTCCACCATTCAGGCTCTCTGTCGCAGATGTTTCAGCTGGTTGTTCATGGTTCTCGCCAATTCCGTTCTCCTATGAAAAATTATATTTACAAAGAAAATAAACAAAAAAACAAGATTTAATTAAAATTTCTTTAAATATGTTAAAAACAAATATAAAAATAAAAATAAAAACATTTCATTTCATTGCGCACAAAAAAAAAATAAAGTATTTTCCAAAACACAAACAATTTAAAATAATTTTACACACCAAATGAGAAATTGAATTTATTTCGACACTTAAAAATATTGTTTACAAAATTAAATTTAAACACATTAAAATTTACTGCGAATCTGAAAGTAAAATTAAATAATAAAAAAAACATTTCTCATTTCGTGCAAAAATAATAATAAAAAAATAAGACCTTCAAAAAATGAAATGTATGTCAAAAACGCACTTAAAAAAAAAATCACAAACAACATTTAACAAAAAATAAGAACCCTTGGTGTTAGTAAACAAAAAGAAAAAAGACTTAAAATTAGTCACAGATGTTGTTCGGGGGAGTGCTATTTTCATTTTGATGGGAACCAGAGGAAGTGGGGAAAATAAATTAAAACAATTTTCTTGTAATAAATCTATTTTTGAGCGGGAATAGTGTTTTTTTTTAGTGAGCTGAGGTTGATGGTATGTTTTTTTTTTTTCATCCGGTAACTCCAACTAATGATATTAAATTTAATGCACAACAATATTATGGTAGAGGTAGAGACTAGAGATGACTTAAATATATAGTAGCAGTAGTAGTTAATATATAGTAGGATATTATCAGCCAGTAGTTGAAAGTTTTTTTTTTATTTTTTATTGACTATACAAATAAATGGGAAACACTATACATAAAAACAAAGCAAATTAAACTTAAAACTAAAACACAAATTAGTTACAATTTTTCTAATTTTTTTAATTAACGAAAGTGATAAACATAAAATTAGTTTGTACTAAATTTTTTTTTTGTTTTTTGCTAGTTGTTGGTATTTAGGTCAGATTTTTTTTTTTTAATTCTTAAAATTTCACAAATTGCGTTTGTTGGTCGTTTTATTGTAGATTTTATACGATACAGGAATACAATAATTTGTGAATAGGAACGATATTGGCGATATAGCCTACACAATAACAGAAGTAGGTCATAAAAAAAGATCATTTCAACCCTTTTAAAGCTTAAAACAAAAAAAAAATTGTTCAGTTCACAGACTGGGGCGTCCGGAACACGCAATTAAATGTTTTACATGTCAATCGGCCTTATCGAGGTACCCGTCGGAACGGAAATTTTTCCGATTTTATACGATTCGGACGATTTTTGCTCCGAGGTATTTTTCCGACCAGCTGTTCGGAATATTTCTCCGAAAAATTTTAAAGCAATGAAAGATATTCAAGTACATTTTTTGGTGTAAGTTTGACAGCTAAGAAGAATTTTGTTTCCGATTCCCTCTGACACAAGTTCTTGAAGGAATTTTTTTTTACAAATTTAAGGAAAGTATTGAAAAATGTACCTCCGAAAAAGTATGCGTTGCGGAAAACTGTCTGCTCCGACGTATACCTCGATAGGGCCGAATACTTCTATTGGTCCAGTACACGTCCAATTTCCGCACTTCAACACTCAAGAAAAGAAGTCAGAGCTGTCATTATTTGAAAAATGATTTTAAAAGTATTTTTTTTATAATCCCTCTGTTTTCTATTTGTTTTGAGAACTGCCTATTCAATTTACTGACCATTTTTAGGCCAAAGGATGATGAGCTGAAGAAAAGTTTTACAAACTCCGTCGGATATTTTCATACAAGCACTTAACTTTGGATAAAAAGGTTATGGCCAGGGCTAGGGTGTTAAAACTTGTGAGCCTCGAAAATTTCCGAGAGCGAAAAAGTCTGGTGTGATCGTAAGATATTTTTTTCGACCAAATTTTATTGAAGTAGTTTGTGAATTCTTTTTTGAATACCCCGTTTTTTTTAAAAAGGCTTGTAAGAACTACTGAAAAATTTAATGTTAATAAAATCGATTGATTAATTAACGACAAAAGCAGTACAAAAAGGATTATATTGTAAAATGTGTGTTTCAAAATTATTTCTCCGTTAAATAGTATTTTTTTTTTTTCCGAAAAACAGTTTGAGCAGTTTAAAAGCAAACAAATATGGCCGATTTTAATTGTTTTTAAGAAGGAACTTGTTTTGGAAGTCATCTATAAAATATTAGCAAATATTCTTCAGGAAAATACTCCAGAAACCCTTCCTTCAAACAAAGGTTGAAGTAAATCAGCTCGCCCTTAAGGCCAAAGAAACTGATGCAGCCATTGCAAAAGACAGGTGTTGCCTTGTTTGATTTCTTCACAATATCGACAATCTTATCAATTCCAACACGAAATATAGGATGGACGCCTTACGAAACTGATACTGAAGAAATCTATTCCACACTTAGTGATTGGAGTGTCTTCACTAGATTGATTGGGGTGTACTCAAATTTCGTATTAGTTTCCATTTAAATAACACAAACTCGTTGCTTGATATGATTCATATATCTACAAAAACAGTCTTTTACTAAGTTGCCGGAAAACTGAAGAAGAGCAAGAATGAGCTTGACTTGATGGGTTTATCAGTGCAAGAGTTTAGGAAAGTTTAAAGGAGACACCGATGTGGATTGATTTTAAAAGTTTGTAAACTGTACTGGGAGGGACAAATTGAACTGTCTTAAACATTTGACGTTCGTGTAGTGCGGCTAAGAAAATGTCCCAAGACTTAAAAGTACGTTCAAAATTGTGCTCAAGGGTAAATTAATGGTCGTTCCTAGCGGAGCGAGTATTACGGTGATTTTTTTTTAGGGAAAAATGCAGCTGCAGCTGTTTTTAAAAGTAGCAATAAAATAAGGTTAGAAAAGAAACGTTGTGATGTTGTTCAAAGCTCTCTTCTGAATATCCAGGAGGCCTAATTGTTTTTCAGCGTTTTCCATGACCTTGGAAAGTGGGGTTGCAAAAAGATTTTTTGTTTTCTTGAGATAAAGGACATAGAAGGTTGAAAAGAACTAATTTTTGAAGCATGAGGTAGATCGTCCTGGTGTCTGTATGTGTTTTATAAAAATAGTCTTCATCCCAACACCAACAATTAACAAAGAAAATATTAATAAATAACAGTAAATAATATAAAAAAATGTCACAAAAACGAAAAAAAATGTTGGTTGTTAAAAACAAAAGGACACTCGAGTCTATGAAAGATATTTTAAAATGATTCCAACACAAAAACGACAAACAAACCACAAAGAAAAGAAAGCAAAATCTCCAACAACAACATGAGTTAAATCTCTATAGTTGGCTTCACTCGCTCTCTCTTTTTTTTTTCTAAAAAATTGCATCTCTCTATCTCTATATTATTATTTGGGCTCGCCTTTTATTTTTTTAGTTATTTTAATGAAGGGGGAGGGTGCCTGGTGCTCTTAGAAACTCGCTCTCTGTTCTTTGTCTCAATTTAATTATTATTTTTTTTTTCTAAACAAATGCTTTCATTCCTAAATTTTTTTTTTTAATTTTTTTTTTTGGGTTCAGTTTTGTTCCGAATCGCTATTCACCTTTGTTGCTGAAGAGACTGTATGCGATTCCACTTCATCACCATTCGTTGTACCAGTAATAGTTGTTGTAGTTGTTGTTGTAATTGTATAATTTCCATTGTTTAGTGATGGTTCAGGAGTTGAAGCTGCTTTTTCTTCTTCTTCTTTTACTGGTGATGTCTTAGTTTGTTCTTGTTCTTCTATTCGGTTAGTTTCGGATTCTAATTTCGAATCCTGTGATGATGGAGTTAGTTCGATGTGTTGTTGATTATTATCGGAGGAAGCGGGTGATGATTCAGGAATTGTTTCGGAATTTGACAATAATTGTTCGGTTGCTGGTAGTGGTGATGATGATGTTGGTGATGGTGGTAATGGAAGATCCTCTTCAGCAGTTGGTGGTGAATTGCATTTAGTTTCCTCTTCAGTTCCAGACTGATCTAGGGATTCCTGTTGCTCTGTAATCTCTTGTTGATTTCGTTCGATTAATAAAGCTGCCTCTTGTGTTACCTCATCGATAAGTGCAATAGTCTGAGCTGTGATTTCATCTTGATCGATTTTTTCTTGTTCTTCGATATCGGTGACACTAGCTGGTATCTGGGCTTCTGCTTCTGCATCATTAGTTTGTTCAATTTCGGTTGTTGCTGCTGCTGGTGGTGGAGGTGGTGATACATCTTCCGTCGATGGAGTCATCACATTCTCAGTCTCTTGTTGTTCAACATTAGTTTCGTGAATAATTTCCTCTTGGACTTCTTCTGGGATAATTTCAGGTGCTTCGGCGATTTCTGGAGTCGCTGGTATAATATTTACCTCAGTTGTTTCTGGAGTGGCTGGAGTAATTTTAACCTCAGTTGGTTCTGGTGTAGCTGGAATAACATTTACTTCAGTTACTCTCAGATTTTCAGGGGTAGCTGGAGTAACGAGAACTTCGGTTTCAGTTGGTACAATTGGTTCGGGTGTTGCTGGGGCAATAATTTCTGGTAGTTCTTGTTGTTGTTTTAATAATTCGACGTCGACGGAGTTCTCTTGAGCTATAATTTCAAGAATTTTTTCTTCATCAATTGGTTTTGGTTTCTCTTGAGAGAGAACCGATTCAACGAGGGAGTCTTCAATTGAAGCTACAATTTTAGCTGCTGCTATTTCTTGGGTTTCGGACAACGACGAGTTAGCAACTTGAGATTCCTCATCACTTAATGCAAACACCATCACCTGTGAAGGGGGAGGGGAGCAAGGAAGAGGAGGTGGGGGGCTATTTTGTGCAACAGATTCAATAGATTCACCACCGCTAGTAGTAGTAGTTAGTTCTTTCATAGTTGTTTCAATGCAAGTTATAACTTGTTCTTTTTTTTCTTGTTCGGATTCACCACCAGCGTCTGGGGTTGGTAGTTTCTCTAATAGAGAAACCACAACCGAATCGCTGGCGGCAGCAATCGTATTACTATTTTTTTCGTCGTTTTCAGTTTTTACCTCGATTTTTGGCGATTCAGCGGCTGTGCCGTTTAGCGCTTTAGCATCTTCCACAATTTCGTTAATTTCGGCTTTTTCAGCTGTACCATTGGTAGTTGGTACTGCTGCTGCTACTTCAGCAACTGGCTCTGGGATTTTTGCTTCTTCAGCAACAATAGATGGTGCAGCTGCAGTTGGAGCGACAGCTACTGGTTCTGGGATTGATTCAATGGCAGCAGCTTTTTCGGCTGGTGCGGCATCACCATTTGTCGCTGATGGCGCTGATTCGACAGCAGGAGCGGTTGGTTTTTCTTCGGCGATAGTAGCAGCGGCGGCGGCAGCGATTTCAACAGCAGGTTTTTTGTCTTCTGTGGCTGGTGTTGTTGGGGCAGCAGCGGCTGTATCTTCAGCTTTTGTCTCAGTTGGTTTTTCAGCGGCATCAGCAGGGGCAGCAACGGCTGCAGCAGATTCTTCAGCTGCCTGTGATGAAAAGGAAAAGAGAAGTTTACAAATTATTGCTATGAATATGAAATTTTTCATAATGACACATTTAAAAACTCTTCGGACGAGAATGGGAACCTTAGAAACTTCACAACAATGAAAAAGTCAAATGGGGAATTTAACCATGACCTGGAAGGAATATTTAAAAAAAAAATCCGAACGAGACTTAGTGACTAAGAAATCAGATTTTGTGTCTGTAATAATAAAGGGTTTTCCGAACGAACTTTGACAGTTGATAGCGGCCATATTTTCTAAAGCTCCATCTGTCAAATTGACTGTCATTTATTCAGTTTGCTTGTAAAAACACCATGGATGAATTTGGCGTTCAACAACACGGCCAAATGGTCATATTGTTTTATAGAAATAGTTATTCTGTTCGGGCAACCTAACCAAAAATAGCACCAAAAGCAAAGACGAGGCCAAAAATAAAGGGTGCTTTCTTTAGACGCGTGGTTTTCAAGAAGAAATAATAATTTAGCTTTATTATAAAGATTAGGGTTTGACATTATGTTTTAAAAATTATTTCGGGCAAGTGGCCACCGCGGCTAGCTCGAATACATTCCTGGTCGATTATATCGACCGAATATTGGACGCAGTGCGCGATGCGTCGCGCGAACCGAACCATTATTTTGGTAATAAAAGGAGTAAGCCTATTCATTATGAAATGGCAAAGCAAACTGAGCATAAATCAAATGACAGCTGTCAAAAAGACCAACTCCTAAAAAAGTATTGCCAGATTGAAAACCACACGTCTAAAAAAAAATACCCTTTAGAAAAACTTTACTCCAAGAGCGAACGCAACCCATACTGCTATTTGGGAACTTTTATAAAGAGTGGTTAGAGTCTGCATCAGTGTCAACAAAAATAACCCCAATCACCGAAATCCATACTGATCCCTGCAAGTTCAGAAGACACCTCAGCTTACTTGGTCTTGCCTCTTTGTGGAGCACTCATGAGAATCCAAGAAGACAAAAATGTCTGGGTTGATATCAGATGGAATGGAGCAACCTTCACAAATCCCCAATTCCCTAGGTCGCAGTGCACTTTACTCTTCATAGAATTTATAACTCATCAGAACTTCGGAAGACAATGAATTCTTAAAAAAATAAATTTTTTAAATAACTGATCCCATATGAGAAGCATCGTCAAAATATGCTTTGAAACTTTTCTTGTTCATTTTGAAGGCTTGGAGAAAATTATTTGAATTAGACAGGATTGAATAAATTAACCCAGAATCAAGGATTCACAGAGATGTCATTGTCATTTATGTATCGCGAAATACAAAATGAGAGCCGTCTTCGTGATTAAAAGGTTGATAAGTGGTGATCTCCAGTAAAACATAAATTTCTTGAAACTAATTTTTGTTTTTAAAAAGCCATCAAAAGGAATTGAAAACCTTTTGAAGAATCAAAAATCTAAAAAACAATTAGTTGTTCAAAAACAGGAATCACATTGTCAAACTATTTGTTAACTTAAGAACTCTGGAATCTTCAAGATCTAATACGATTTCCATAAAAACAAACCAAAACACTTTAAAAAAAAACTTGGTAGTATGTACCTTCTTTTCCATTATATATATTATATTATTTAAATCAATGCCCAGTTAAATATTTTAAATTATTTAAAAGAAATTCTTTTCAAAACACCAAAAATAATTGTTAGCAAGATCAGTCAGTCTTCCTTCAAGACAGCTCGACAACTAAATTCCCGAAATCAGACTGAAGCAATATCCTTCTTCGAATAGATTTTATAGATCGTAATGAGCATGCCACAAATATTCTTTCAAATAAAATTTTCACTATATACAACAGACAGCAGCAGCAAAAAAAAAATCGCAGAAATAAAATTAAGAAAAAAAAAATATACGACAATCTAATGAAAAATGGCCAGTTTTTGCGACGCAACAACGTCATAGAATACCCCCAAAAACAGCAGCCTTTAAGAAGCAGAAGCATATAAATTTTTGCCATGGCACTGCAAATAGCTAGCGAATTTCAAGTGGACACACACACACATTTACGCCCAAACAAATTAGGTCGAGAAAATCCATTTTGATTAATTTAAACTAAATGCTTAGCAAATAAATTAAATAATAAATAAATATGAGCAATTTTTAAGTGTCTTTTTTGTCACAGCTGAAAGTGGAAAGGTCAAAATCGTTTTGTCCTGACAAAAGGCAAAGTGGAAGTGGAATTTTTTTTAAACATTTAAGTGTCGAACATGGAAAAGATCGAGTCTATTTCATAAATATGACAAGGACACAACAACAGCAACAACAACAATATAAATTGTTTAAATTGGTCAATTTCTATTTTTTTTAAATTTAAATTAAATAAGTTTGTCAATATAAAATATTAAAAGTATGACGCTTTGATATTTTTGAAAACCAAATAATGTGGGGGCTCTCATCAATCTTCCTTCCGAAGAGGCGTTTTTATTTTGCAAATAAAATATATTAAATTTTCGAAATTGGATGTCTCTTGAAAAACAACATTATATCCGTTTACGATGCGCTTCTACGCTTCTATGAGTGTTCGAGTCAATTAGGATTCAATTAAAAACGAAAACAAGACATTTACGCAGATGCAAATGGAATATTTATTTTTCTGTCTACATATCTCCTCTTTGTTGGATGGATGGATAGTTGTGTGTTCAAAAACATGTAAAACTCGGTCAGAAATATCGAAGAATATCAATTAATTTCACAAAAATTGTATTTTACGATGGCGGACATGACGCAAAATAGAAAACCAATCAATTTTATAATAGTTTTTCTTTCTTTTGAAATAAACTATAAAATTATTTTTAGGTCGGAAAAAAAAAATGTAATATTTTTCAATATCGACAAAACTTGTCTGCAGAGGCTGTTCCAGAAGCCATGAAGGGGTATAATAATGTACATACATTAAAAAAATTCAATTCTTAAAATTATTCCTTCTCGTGTGAACCAAGCTTTAAACTATGCGATCGTTAATCCAACAGAACTTATGTGACAACTAGGTGGATGTCAAAACTACTATTGAATATGGCGTCTCGAGTCTCGTTTAAATGACAGTTAACGTGTGGCACAAATCACGAAAGGAAACTCTACGACAGTTGCCATTGGTTCAGATATGCCTATTGGATCAGGATCCAAGTTTATGATCTTTTTGCCGAGCTTTTGCTTCCGAAATTTTCTAGATCGGTGCCATGACCATAATAGGAAAAAGGGAGCAGGAAAGCAAAACGGTCTTCCTCTTAAATGCAACAAAAATAATTTAAAGAACGCATCGTAGTGGTCAAGGAACAATACCTACCTAAAAGGCCTCGGAAAATCAACATACAAAATGGCAACCGGAAATCGTATTTCTAGGCTTTGGAATGGTGTCGGAATGGCCTCGGAAAATCAACATACAAAATGGCAACCGGAAATTGTACTTCTAGGCTTTGGAATGGTGTTTGGCTTTTAGTCTTTACAAATGGTGGGAGATTGGATAGAAATAAGTAAGAATATGTGAAGAGATCGCAGTACTTCGCACAGTGGTTCAGTTTGTATGGGAGAGCTGAAAAAAATCTTTAAAATCTGAACGTTAAATAATGGATTTGAATAAAATTTGGCACAAATGTTAAGATTGGTCTTATGTTTTTTTTTAAACATTTTGTTTAAAAAAATGTTCTAGAAAAAAAGTTATTGACATTTTTATTTAAAATTTGGGGGAGCGGAAAAAATTTGAAATATTTAACCAATTTTGATAAAAATTGCCACAAATGTCAAGATCTCTATTATGCATAATTGTTAAGAATGTTGTTAAAAAACATTTAATAGAAAAAAGTTCTTAACATTTTTTTTTAAATTTTAGAGTTTGTTTGTATAGGAAAGCGGAAAAATGTTTGTAAAATCTGAATTACCCAACGGATTTTGATGAAATTGGGCACAGTAGTCAGAACTGATTATATGCAGAATTAGTGAAAATTTAGATAAGAAGAAAATACTAGAAAAAAAGTTATTAATATTTTTCTAGAAATTGAGACTTTTTATGCTGTTTTAAAAAAAAAGTTTTTTTTTAAAGTAAATTCTGAACTTTTTATTTTCAATAACAACGATCAAAAATTGTTTGATTTTTATTTATATGGAAAACCATACAGGCGGGTGGCAATGGTACAGTGGATGTAGTGCTTGGTTGCTCAACCCGAGAGCTTGGAGTTCAAACCCAGCCTGGGCAGCAATTTTTATTTATTTCCCAAGTTTCAACTGGATGCCACCCGTGGAATTTCCATGAGATAATTATCACCTAAAATCTCAAACCACTGTACCACCTTTCTTTCCTATCTTTCTATTCCTTCTCTTTCCTCGCTCGCACATGTTAATTCATTATAAAGGTATTAATAACCCTTTGAGTGCGAGCGCATTATAAAAAAAAAAAAAAAAAAAAAAAGTTATAAGGAAAAACCCATGTACAGGCAAAAGTCTGAAAAAAAACCTTTTTTTAATTTGTACCTGCCCCAGTTTTTGCGTGAAATTAAAAAAATAGAGGATTATCCCTAATTATTTTCTTTATTCTTTTGTAATAGATATCTTTTTATAACTAAACTCATCATACAAATTCTATCCTTTGTATATATTTTTTCCAAGAAAATGAAGTTGAAAGTTGAAATATATTGCGGGCAAAAAGTCCATTTCCTTACACGTGGGTCAATTTATTAATTTAATTTTACTTTTAAAATAAAGGTACACATTTTATCTAAAAATAATGGGCTTTACCAGCTAGTTCTGATAATTGGTGCAGAAGAAATTATATATGTTTGATATACACCACCGTCAAAACCGAGTTTTTGAAAACCAATTCAGTGAGACAAATTTGAACATAACTTTGGGGGTCGCAGGTGATTTTTTCTGTGCTGTAACTTAAAAGTAAGGAACATACGTTGGTCTATGTCATTACTTGGAGACAAGTGGAACTAAATATAAAACTCCAAGAGATTTCTTCAAAGCAGTTTTTTTTAGTAACAAATCAAAATGCTACATGAAACTTTTTCCAAATAATTTTTTTCCGCGCTCAGACCACTGTGCGCCGTTTGTAACCAACTTTGGCGAGAAGGTAGAAGAAATAAGAAGGCCCGGATAACTTGATTCTTTCCAACAGGACACTGTAAAGTAAATCGTCGGGTTATTCAGAAAATATTGTCTGACGTTGTTTCCTCATTTGTCATCACAAAAAAAAAGAAGAAAACTTGAACTCGCGAACGAACTATACGAACGCTTGATCATCTTATTCGATAAGGATCTGATGGATGACGGTTCGGTCACATATTTCTAGACTACCAGTCAGTCTTAAATGGGTTCTTATAATAAGACGGCACTGGAAAAATTAACTGTTGTATCAGATCTCCCTTTCAACAAGTTGGCATATTCTACAGTTTGTCAAAAGAGCATAAGCACAAACTAAAAAGTCAAACGCATAAGCACAAACTAAAAAGTCAAACGCAATAATTTATGTTTGTCTCCTTCTAGGCTAATTTGACCAAAAGATCTTGAAGCCTTGAAGCTCAGGACCATTCTTGCAGGGCAGGCATCCTATGATCGTTGGAGAAGATTTACTAGACCCGAAAACTAAATGATCTCATCGTTGGGTCACATCTTCCTTAAGCAACTAGCATTTGGACATAATTTCTCGAGTTGAGGATGTTCGTGAATGTATGAACACAATGAAATCCGAACCTTAAAAGAAACCGCAGTCTTTTTTACTGACGACTGTTATAAGCGAACACTCAACTTGATTTTGGAGAAATTTTGGAAATAACTTTGTCCAAAAATGTATGAAATACCTGTGTTTCGCATCTGCTGATTCGCTTAATCCTGTTCCAGATATTTGTTTGAATGAAACACTGCTTATCTGGGATCCACGTTAAAAAAGAGACATTTCGATATTAACCATCAAGAAATTCTCGGGAAATGACACGAAAACTGAGCTGTTGGCAAACGAAAAAATCTTCCTAAGCTAACATGCAGGTTATACACATAATTTTTGTGACCAGCACTGGCGTACAATATTTTGAACAATGTCGAACACCTTTGAGGGAAAATTAACAGTAGCTGAAATGAAGATGACTTGAAAGACGAAAAACGAAGATTATATGGCTCAGTTAATATTATCACGCAAGTAGCCAAGTTCAATGCCAAAAACATCCAAAATGTAGAAAAGACGAAAGTGAAAGTCAAAAGATATGGAACAATCCAGAACTGGAAGAGGGTAAAACCAATAAACCTTTCAGGCGGGTCACTAGTGTAAAGAATTAAACTGGGAAATGTATGATTCCACTCGAGATCCTAACATTGATGGTCGGGAAAAAAAGGAAACGGGAAGAATTATTTTACAAAGTAGTTTCATCGGTCGTCAACAAAAATGTTCAAAGCAATTTTACGTAAACGATCGATTCCAAGCGATCAAACGTTTCAAACACAAGGCATGGTGTTGTACCATACCACAAAAACCAGCAATAAAATCAAAACCAAATTCAAAATTCAAAATTCCCCAAAACAATGAACACAAAAATAACGTCTTAGGAAGAAGAGATGAAAACCAAACAAACCAGAAACAACAATCTCTTGAGAAATCTTTGATCGCATCGTTTACGATCTTGTTGAATTCCTCAAATACCACATTCTACGATAGACAGACGAGCGTGAGGCAAGCTTTTTACGTTCAAAAGTTAAACAAATCTAAAGGCAAAGATGACAAAAAAAAGAAAAGAGGAAAGATAGAACCTTGCCCCCACCCAATCAACCTATCATCAGCAAATATCATTATCATGATCGTTTACAAAACATATATCACAAATCACACAGCATCTGCTCCTAACTAGCCCATCATCTTTCTGAGCTGGCAAATTAATGTTTCTTGGCACCACACATGTCAGACACTAGCAGGTCCAATGTTTACCATCAGCCAGCCAGCTAGCGATACAACGTATGGCATTTTTATTATTATTGCTCTTGGATGAGCACCAAATTGATGCAGCAACACCATCTACATCCACGTCCACATCCACGACCACGACCAAGACCATTCACCAAAGCAAGAAGGCTTCCTTCTTAAATTTGTTGCTATTCCTTCAAGAAAAATGAAATATGCACAACCATTGAGTGAACTCAAGATCAAGATCATGAGCGTTTCTATGATGATGGATGCATTGCAGCAGGCGCGACTGTGTATAGTTGGATGTTGCAACTTTGTGGATCACGCCCGTCTCTGGTCCGTCCGTTCATTTTCATTCCTCTTGGTTCTTGGGTGCAAAATGGAAATTTCATGCATGAACACTTCATTAATAAGGTGATTTGCAAAATCGCCCATCCCAAGACCGAAACAGCTCGTACTCGGACGTAGAGTGAGCGTTTTGTACGTGTGTCATAGAAAATGTAGTTTTTTTTTTCGAGAAAGAAAATTAATTTGGAAAGCAGTCACGTCATCACTGTGGCGCGACAAGGACGATGGACGATGAGAACTGCAGCGGGCAATGGCTGATGCCAAACGGAAAGGCCAATAAATTGGGTGTGCACCTTGTCACCCATGTGAACTCTTGCTTAGCTACAAAAATTGTGTGAACCTGGACATGGACATGGAAATCGGCATAGAAACAACCCATGATATTGATTTCGAGGGTAACTTGAGATTTTAGCTCTCACAAGACACACAAGACAACACACAAAAACAACTGTACTTCCGAGGAACCACAAAAATCCATTGTGAGCAGCACACTTTTATGGCTTCCATTTGAATGGGGGGACGCCGACGACGACCTATACAAGAGAGCTTGGATGTCCTTTGTTTTGGCAAACAATAATGGGTTATCACAGAGGTACAGTTACTACTCTAAAATGTTACTTTCAAAAAGTTTTTTTTTTTTGTTAATGGCGACGGTATGAAATGAACTTACCTCTTCAGGAACTTTTTCACATTCACCATTGGTTGTTGCAGTTGCTGCTGCACTGGCGGCAGTTCCCTCTTCTTTTTTGGATGGCTTTTGTTTGTCCTTCTTGCCGAATGAAATGCTTCGGAATGACCATTTCTTTTTGACTTTCTCTTTCTTTGATTTTTTACTGCTTTCACCATTTTCAGTTGTTGTATCAGCAGCGGCTGCGGTGGCGTCAGTTGCACCAGCAGCATCAGATTTGCTTTCATTTGCATCGGCAGCACCTTCTGGGGTTGTGGCTACTGCTGCAGTAGCATCACCACTTGCTCCAGCATCTGTGGTTGGTGATTCAGCAGTTGATGATGATGACGCAGCGGCGGCAGCATTTTGTTCTTTTTCAGTTGATAGGTCTTTTTCATTTTCAGTGTCAGCTGTGGTCTTTTCCTGGAAAGCAAAGAATTAAAATGGATAACCGTTAAATGGAATATAAACTTGTAATTTAAATAATAGAAAGAGATAGCTGCAAATCGAAGCGTGATTTAACCAATTTTTTAAAGTTCGGAAGGCTTGAGATTAGGAAACTTGAATAGTTGCTTTTGACTGCCAACTAAAATAAGGGGCAGGAAGAAAAGGTGATGGGCGTTCTTAGAATCAAATTACTTTTAAGCTGTCAATCAGGACAGGAGTCAAGACTTTAAAAAGGGAAAGAAGGGACTGTTCTGAAAACTATACGACATAAGGTAGTGTCTTTTAGCATGCATTTCTGACACCAGTTTCGCCATTTTCTGCACTTATCACATCCTTCTAAATTAAGAGATTTTTATACAGTAACCTGCTTGACAACTATACTCAACGAAGTTACATAAGCGAGACTGACTATAAACGCTGAACTATAGTGGATGGAAACAAACGGAAGCTAGTGTCAAAACCGAACGAAGTCGTCCAAACTGTGAAATGAACACGCTACCCATAACGGACGGATTGCCGCGGAAGCAAAACGTATATTTTCCTCTGAACAATAAGATGACTGTGACGTCACTCACTCTCACTCTCATATCCATTCACAGTCAAATGCCATATTTTCGTCCGTAAAATGCGATAGCGAGCACAATTTACGTTCATTAACTAATCTGATCGAAAACTTGACGAAACGGAGCAGTCCGCCATTTCGGACGTGAGATACGAATTGCTTGTGTACTTCGTAAAGCATTTCGTTAAGTTTTTGACATAAGCTTATGCATGTTATGAGAAAATTAGAACTGAAGAGATTTGGTTTCAGCAAGATGACATGACTTGCAATGGAGCTAATGCTACGCTCGAAAAACTAAACGAGTGATTTTCAATATTCCGTGAAGATTTAAGTGTTCCATCGATTCCTTGGATGTCACGAGTAAAAACGTGTGACTTGTATTGTGATGAGGATATTGATGTCACTGGGTGAGCAAAGTGAGCTGTCAATGGACATGTCAAAAGTATTGAAATGGAGGCGACAAATTGGTCAAGTTTTACATAAGGACAAGACGAAGTAAATGTTGTAATGAGGAACAATGCAGCAATATGGGCGAATTTCACATTATGTACTCCAGGCCAGCCTAGGTAACAATCAGAGAATCTTTCCTGTAAATCACAGTTGATTCTTAGATGAATATGGCTTTCTCAGGAATAATGAAAGAGCAAATCAGAGCTTCAACTCCTTCTGGAGCATAGGGCACAAACAGGATCCTTCGACCTGCATTGATTCACCGCAACTGGCCATATATGTGGCCACGATTGAATACCTTGAGACCGAGCTTCCTTTGAAACAGATTTGGTCTTCCAACGCGTCTATTACCCAGAGGATTCCATACAAAGGATTGTTTCGTTAGGTTTCCTCAGAGTATGGCCTATCCAACGCCGTTATCGTTGCCTGATGTCGGCATATCAAATTCTTTCTGTTCGGTCCTATTTTAAAGTTTGATATGCTTTGTTGCCACCGGATCTTCAGAATGTACCGCAAACAACGATTAACGAAGGCTTGAAGCCTGCTCGATATTTTTGCAGAGTTTTTCCATGTTTCTGAAGTGTGCGCTACTGGAGGCAATTAGTAAAGGACCACACCGGACCGGGCAAGACTGGCTTGAGGTAATGTTGGTTCAGCCATAGACTTTAAAAACTTGTTCGTTCTTCCAAAGTATTGTTACTCCAGAGCATTAGGTATATTTGACCTTCATTATCCATAAAACACTCAGGGAATGATATAAACTTTGCCTAATCTCTTGGTAATCTATATCGAGATAACTTGGACACTTTGGACAAGCTGTTCTTTATAGCCATTCCACCAAACTTTGCATTTTCCAAAGCACATACTTTTTCTAACCTTAATTTACATAATGGAACTGTTATTTAGGTCAGGTTGTCGTCGTTACCTTATCAGGATTTAGACGCGACCTGTTTTCTTTTTTGTCCTGAATATTTTGTTTCCACTCAAATAATCAGTTTTCCTAACAACTTTCTTAACATTACCAAAAAGAACTAAATTGAAAGTGTTATTAACTCAACCCTTTTCCCATCCATGTCAATGGAATTAAAAAAAAAAAACCAGTTTAATTTTTTTTGAATGGCAGCGATTAAAGTGCTTTAAAATAAATTTCCATGTCGAATGAGTTTTTAAGCTACTTAAAACCATAAACCCTTAACTGCCTAACAACGCAATTCAAATTGTAACCTTTGATTCCAAATCTTAAAAACCCTTTAAACACCAAACAACACAAAATCAAAATGGCATCATTAAACCATGAAGTTCAATTTTGTATCTCTTCTTTGTTCAATGTTAAAGATACTCCCTCGCAGTAAAAGCTAACGCGAATCAGTTGTTACAGCAAAAAGGTTTTTTTTTTAAACCCGATTTTATGATCCGCTCTAAGAATATTAAAATAAACATTCCCAATTTAGAAAAAAAAACATCAAAAATGTTTTAGAATTCATAAAAATCAAAAACTCTTAAATCGACTCTTCCCCTCCCAGGTCCCACCCACTTCTTTCAATTTTATCATTTTTGCATTTTATAGCAAAGTTAAACGGCAAACTGCGGAGCACTTAAATGTTCGCGCGCTATCCGCAGATACTTCTATATATACGAATCTTGGTTAGCCTGATGACTCCACATTTTGTTCCTTAGCTCCCTATCATGTGTTGGGAGTTATTTATAGAACACCACCCCGGCCCGTGCCACCGCCGACCGACAACGAAACGGGTGGAATAAACTTTAAACAATGCCCCGGTGGCAGTTCAGATTTCTCAAAAAAAAAAAAAAAAAAAGATGGGGTGCACAGTATTCGCGGCGCAAGGTTGGGGGTTGGTTGGAGCGAGAAACAAGGGAAGATTAAAACAAAAGCCAGAGGACAATGGTATATGCTCCCTTTATTTTTTGTTTTTACTGTCTTTTTTCATGATTATTTTTCATTAAGCGCACAGCAAAAATAGGGTTTCGAGTTCAAAGCTTGATTAATTAGTCATCCTGATTCCTGATATCCAATTATGCGATTTAGGTCTGTAAGTCTGCTTTTTTAAATGTCTTGAAATATGTAGTGTGAAGTCGTCGAGTCGACTTGAGCTATATCAATTGAAATTCAAAAAAAAATCAAATTGATTTCTCGCAAGAACAAGAAATTGTTCGTTTAATCACACAATAAATGCGCGTATTGTTGTCCTCGATTAAAATAAATCAACCGTAGGTATAGGGTAAAGGGGGGTAGCAGGAGGAAGAGGCTGCTATAGTGGGATAAGTGGCAGTGGCTTTTTGCGTCGTGGTTTCGTGGATCCACCGAATAAAATGAAGAATACATTTAATAGGAGCCCCATACCCCCTCGATTCCCCCACCCAATACCCCAAAGGGAGAAGGAATAAATAAACAAAACAGACCCGACGCGACGCAACTCGACGACGGACGGAACGAACGACGAGAACATGTCATTGAGATGGATGAATGCATTCTTGAAATTGATCAAGAGCCACTTACATTTTGCGTGTGGTTTTTGTTGTTGTTATTCTGCCAATATTTTTTTTTCTTTTTTTGAGTGCGTCATTATTTGTGCCATTAACTTTTGTGTTTATAATCGACTGATTAAATTTATTTCTTAGTTCTTTTAATTTTTTTGTTGTATTTTTTTTTTACATATTTTTGTCCATTAAATTGACTTACAATGAAGAAGATTCTCAAGAATTCCATTCCAATTTCAGTCTCAAGGGTGTGATTATGATGAGGATGAGAGACATTGTCCCTGAGAGCTTTTGTATTATTTTTTTATTTTGGTCCACCAACCGCAGCAATATTCTTCTATTGAAACAAAATTTGTTGAAAGGAATCTCTCTTGACTCTTGGCAATACAACAAAAAACGGATATTCTTTTATTAGAACCTTAATGAGAGTCATTGTGTTCTGGAAATTGATGTTGTGGCTTGGTGGCTCAATTTCTTTATTAAACGTACTATCTAGTTGTTTTGGTTTCAGAATTCTTCCACTCTTTTATTTTTCAACGAGGTTATCATCTGAGCTCGTCAAAGATAACATGCCTCATGGCTTCATACACAAGGCTTTCACAAATCGACATCAGAAAACGATGACAAGCCTTTATTCAGGCTTTCAATTATCTTTCGAGAATTATTATATAGATTGTTGCGTATTCAGAACAGAACCTTAAATTACTAATTTGTCTCGTGTGAGCACAGCTTAAAACCATTTGATCTTGAAACTCCCATGATACAACTAAATAAGATAGCACCTTCCAATTCTCTTTTTTTTTCGTTGTGTGCATCTACGTCACGGACACGCAATGGAGTTTGACGTTTTTCATTGTATCATGCGCAATGCCATTTATTGTTTAGTTGTATCATGGAAACTCCCGACTTATAGAATGCTGTTACAATGAAAAGTGAATATGGTGTTTCGAGACTCGTTGTAAAAGGCATGGTATCTGGAGTTGTGATGAAATTACGCGTTATCTCGAGACTTGTTAAAATCAATGTAAAGGTAAGACCGCAATATGCGATGTCTTACGTCAGCGATACTGTGCTTCAGTGGAACTGAGAGACAGGATACGCGCTTGAACTGCAGTGGCACGACATTATAAAAAAATGTCAATTTTATGTATACGTTGAAACGTTTTTCAAACTGGAACTGAACATGACCAACTTCTGGTTACGAGCATTTCCTTCGTCGAAGTAATTGTTGCTGATCAGGACAGAAGAACTTCTACACCATTCAGCAATGAAAAACGACAATTAAAAAATGTGAAAAATGTAGCTACACGCTACACTTCAAACAGAGTTTGACAGCACAGCACACACGAGCTCAATTCACACAATTCGACATGTGTTTCAATGTGGAAACGTTTACTGGCTGCCCACAATGGTGTAGTTGCAGCAGTAGGACGTAGCAATGTCAACGTAAATGTCAAAAAAGTAGCTCACAAAGCAGCATACACGAATACAATGCGCAGCACTGAACTCAAACAAAAATCATGTCTGCCATTTTGGTTTGTTGTTGTTTTGCAACGCAGCACGTTCGTGAAGTTGGAGTTGAGTCGACTTGTACTTCAGCTACTCTCTATGCTGCAGCTGCTACTTCACATTGTAGCCGTGGAATACAATTAAGGTACATTTAACTTTGACATTGCTACGTGCTACTACACCATTGTGCGCAGCCAGTAAGGATTGGACAGTTAGATTATCACACTTCTGATACCAAAACCTGAACAGCTGCTTTTCATACCGCAATAAATTGGTAAGTTGGCGCGGAAGCAACATTTGAAAATGTGCTTCGAACAGACGAGTTTTGACAGTTGGGATAGTTTTTTTTTCGAAAATGTTGAATTAAATTGTGGAAAATGTGGAAATATCTTACCCAAGAATCAAAATTACTTAGCCTTAATTGAAATGTTCCAAGTTCCAGTATTTTAGACATTGTACCAGAAAAAATAAGGTGACAGAACAAAAACATCAAATCTGCTGCCGCTAAAAGTATTCAATTCAATGGCCGTCAAATATGAAAGCGGCACCAAGCATGCAGCGACTGCAACATTTATTACTGCTTGATTGTATTATGATCTTCCATTTTGATTTAACGTGTCAATATCTGTCTTTCTCCGATTGTTAGATTTTGTTTGCGCACCAAGTGGCTAGATTGGTACTAACACAACATATAGTTACCAAACTATCTTCGGTTTGTACAGAAACCCCTACTTTTGACTACGGCAACAAAAATTGTATTATAAAATTCCTTAACATATTATTATCACTGTCGGTTTTAAGTATGTTTTCACAAATTTGATTTTTAATTCTGTTTTTTGACACCACACACACGCTTTGCCGCCAGTTCTCTTTTGTTTTTCTTTATTTGACGTTTAACCCAAAGCCACAGACATAGAGGTACAGACTGTCAACTCACTATATGGTCTCTCTTTTAGCCTATAAGGGTGTTTCAGGCAAGAGGGGTACGAGTTAGCGGTCTGTATTATACATATGTCAGTGTCCAAAACAAGGCCCGCTCCCTTGCATTCTAATTTATTATGTTTACATTCCAAATTAGTGAAATCAACCGTAGGTATGTTCTTTATTGGGTTAAAGAAAACTTCAGATATTAATGGTTTTATTAAAGTAGGTAATTGCGGAAGCATATTTTAAGTTTTATGAAAGTCAATGTCACCTTTTTTAAGAGTTGGACACTGACAGTTCCTACCAACAGATTCAAGGACAACTCCTTCAACTAACATGCGGAACTTTTAATAAGGATCTCGATCTATGTTTGTTTATGAAAAACTTCTTCAACGGATATGTTAGTTGGCGAACATGATAATCTTCTTCAAATATCATCATTTTCTGGTCAGCAACCAAACAAGACCCAACTCTTAATTAGCTTGATGAATCTTGACGATAAAGTTAATTATGTATAAGGACAAGAATTATTAGATAATGCAATCCAATCAACTAATTAAAGGACTTTTTGCTGCAACTTTCTCATTAATTTCAAACTTCTGTCATGGAGTCATAACCCAATATTTTTCTTCCAGTTCCGCTTCAAAAAAATAATCTTCTGATTAAAAGTTTGATTTAGGAAAGTCATCAAAGCGAACGAAACTTTGCACAAAACTGGCTAAAAAAAAAAAAAAAAAAAAAAAAAAAAAAAAAAAAAAAAAGTTCTTCCCCGTTTAAATATCCAACCCCATCCATTTTGAGGCCTTTTTTTTTTTGGAAACACATAAAAAGACCAATTCTTCAAAGTAGCCATCATTAAATGAAGAAAAAAAATATTAATTTTTAATTCAAGGGTGCATTATTGGAGAATTGAATTTAATGACATTGTCGTCCCGGTTCATTACTTAATTACATACCAATTCTGAACTGTTCAATTTGCAGAAGGACGGAAAAATGAATTGAAGTTGGTTGGAAGTTGGTAAGTTGTAAACAGGATGTGGGCGTGGTGTAATATTTTTTTTTTTTTTGCTATATATTTTACAACAGTTCAATTTACTCATCGACGACAAAAGCAACTACTGGAAAATATAATTAATATTTTTTGCATTGCTTCCTTTTAATTGAGTCTAATTGAAAAAAATATTGCATTATCGTTGAAACGAATGAAGTAAGTTTAATACCCTTCGCCAATACAATACAACAACTACTCAAAGTTAATGACTGGAAAATGTGAATGTTTTTTTTTTTTATTTTTTTGAAGTTGGTGTACTTACAGTTGCCTCGTTCTCCGAATGATTTGTGTCTCCATTCACTTGTGGCTTCAATTGGTCGGCATCTTCGATTTTTTCCAGCTTGCCGGTACCTTCTTCGGCAATGCCATCCTTTTTCGGTTCTGTGGTTATATCGACAGATCGTTTACTTTGTGTTTTACCCATTTTTTTTGGATGTGTTTTTTTGTTTGTTTGCTTTTTTAAATTAATGCTAGCTTTTGAGCAAAAAAATTAGTCTTCTTGTTTTTGGCTTTTTTTTTTTTTTAATAAATTCTTTTATATCTGAAAGGAGACAGAAAAAAGTAAGAATAATTAATAAGGCCGACTATATATTTTGGGTAAAATCATAGAAGGAAAAGGTCCTTAAAGTCCCTATAACGTACGCTACGCACTCCCTCCAAAAGACATCAAAAATTAGCATGTTTGAGTTGATTTCCTGAATTGGTTATGAGATGATTAAAGTTGAGTAACTTTAGGGGAGAAGTAGGCACGGCATACACACGTTAATGAAGGTATTATTTATAGATTCTATATACCATCGCTCCTACGAGGGATGAGATTAGCTAGGAATAAATCAATCAGGCATTCAGCAGAGAGAGAGTGAGAGTCGTCTCGTCGCTTCGTTAAAAGGAAGCAGCATTGATGTTTTAATTAATGATTTATAAATAATGAAGTGTGATTGAAAATTATTTATGCTTCGATAAGTGTTTACTGAATTTGACGATGAATTTTTGATTTTGATTGGCTTGGGTGAAGAAAGTGAGCAATCACCGAATGGATTATGGAATAGCTGCGACACACCTTGTAAAAGGGATTTAAATATTTATGAAAGGTACTTTTTACTGAAATAAGATAGTCTTTTTGAAACATGGGCATGTACGATTGTACGAGGGAGCAATGACAAAAGGATTCACCGAAGAACTTCAAATCACAGTTGGTGTACACCAGGAAAGCGTCTTTAGTCCCCTTCTTTTTATTGCACTCCTGCTTGAGGGTAAAGTTGCGGACCCCAGAGTTCATCAGTAATTATTTGCTGACGATGGAGCTATCATAAGTGAGGAATCTTCATCCCAACAACGAGCACTTGACGCATGGAAATTTTGAGGAGAAATAGGTACCGTATTAGTCTAAAATGGCTCCGTCAAAAAGGCAATATCGTACAATCACGAGGTAGGAAGAGGAGAGGCATTCCTGAAATCTTTGTAAAAACAAATGCAGCGACAACAGTATCTATTTAGTTGGCCTTAGAAATGGAACAATCCAAATCCGAAAGGGCTACCGACGGACGCGTAGAAACAGCGACAGAAATAGTTTGTTGTTTTGGACCTAAGACTAGCCATATTGAAGCAGTACATCTACAACACTTTGAGAAGTTTTGAAAATCGGCGTTTCTAATTCTCCAGCTTGGGTTAACAAAAAAAATTGTCCGCAATATTTTACAACGCGAAAATTGATAAAAAAAATTGAG
Organism: Platycheirus albimanus; assembly: GCA_916050605.2. Classification (NCBI taxonomy): domain Eukaryota; kingdom Metazoa; phylum Arthropoda; class Insecta; order Diptera; family Syrphidae; genus Platycheirus; species Platycheirus albimanus. Next base: position 12,153,988 of record OU696698.1, on the reverse strand, counting down.
ACGTACAAAAAGAAGGAAGAGTTTTCATGACCATGACCAATAAAATTTTCGTGAGAAAAATATCACCTTAATCTCAATCCACTGCATACCACAAAAAATAACTTCCTTCTTTTTCTATTGCCTCTCTTCTAAATACTCGCATTGTTTTAACTCATGTTAAGGGTATTAATAACCCCTCGAGTACACGTGCATTATAAAAAAAAACAGCAAATAACGCTGCATTCGAAAAATATAATACACAGTTTTTCTTAGCGCCGTGTTTCGAAACAAAGATTTCTGAAAAAAAATGTTGACATACAGCGTTACTTGAACGCGGCTGGACACTACATTGCCCCTTGAGAAAAAAACTTAAACTTTGACATACTTCAAGAAAAAAATTACAAAACTTATCACCGAACTGCTTTGAAGAAGATTTTTTCATTAAAAAAAATGCTAGCCGTCACAAACCAGTATCACACAAATATTCTGCACGTGTTTCTTTCTAAGGAATTTCAAAAAAAAAAAAAAAAAAAAAAAAAAACAATGGAAACTATTTGTGAATGGGCGTTGCTTCTTCTGCATAACGGAACTCTTCTTTATTCCAACATGGACAAGATGATAATGAGGTTCCTCTTTATCTAGTTTGGCAACTTTATGCCAAATGGAATGTTATGAGTCATTTCTTAAGTTTAAGGGTGCTCGCAGAAATAGAAATATGCCGAAGGAATTTTGTTATTTTTTGTAAACAAATATTTTTTATAGCCTACCATTTTGTTTACATGTCCAAAACGGCGAAGTTAATTCTCTAAAAATATGTGATTGAAATATTTATTCGAAAAAAAACGTTTATCTATTAAATATCCAATCTTTCTGTTTAAACAAAAGCCTATTCAATGTTCACGCATCATAGTTATCTATTTTCTTTTTCAATTCAAACACAAATTGTTCCTAGTAATCACATGTTCCATACACTATGGAACTCATTCAACAAGCTTATCAAATAGCACACACAATTAACTTTTGAAAATAGAATTAATATCTCTGCGCTCTACCTCAACTTTTATTGCGTAGTTCTGTATCTGAAGGTTGTACATACAAGTACTGGGCGCGAAAATTTATCTCAAGCGAGATGGTCCATAATCTATTTGAGTAATGAACAAAAAAAAAATATGTAAATAATATTCATTCAATTTGTGCTGAGCATTAGGAATGGAATGTGTTAAATTTAAAGGTAAGATTGCGGTGCACAAACTTGCTTGTGAAAGGTGCAATAAGAAGCCCATATCCCCGAACAAATAGGGTAGATTGAGATGTTCATACCTGTTCCAAAAGTTGAAAGAAACTTTACCTGGAAGACTTCAGGAGTTTTGAGACCATTAATAGAAGAGCAGCCATTTTGAAAATAGGAGGGAAGTAGACTCGTTTTCTGAAGTTCATTTACAATACCCAAGGCCGGATTCTTGTGGAGGAAAACGTTGCACAGTTGACGATAATTTATTCTGAGCGACTTTTAAATCGACTATTTGTCTTATTTAATTTTTTTAATAGCTTCGACTAGCTTCCCGCTGAAACTGAAGAAACAGCTTTTAATTTTTGAAATTGTGGGAGGTTCGATCGTTTTGATTTACTGAAACACACTTATGATCACTTAGCGTCAAATCTCGTTCGCCATTTTGATGTTTTCTCATATTTCATTCTGTCAATCTGACGTTTACTATATGTCTTGCCATCTAATTTATTTTGAGTTTATAAACGTGCTCTGATCCATGCAATACAATTTTTTGGAGGAAAAAAGACGAAAATTTGTTTTGATAGCTCAAGTTCCGCCCTGTACGAAAAAAAGGCCATTATTGAGGGAATGTGTACGAGGGTCACTTTAAGACAGCAAGAAGTTACTTAAGCAGACCGATGATCATGGACACAGAAAAATTAGGAGACGTTTCAGTATCAACTTTGTAATAATCATGAGGCAGTAATTTCAGTCGCTTACTTTGTATGCTAGAGGGCGCCAGCTTGAAATGTCACCATGAATGAACTATACATTCCACAAGGAATAATAACACTGAAGAATTCAAAATCAAATTTGGAGTGCCCCAGGGAAGCCTCGTTAGGCCTTTGTTCTTTATTTATTTATTTATTATAGTCCTTGATTGGAACGTTAGGTGAAACAACATAGAGCACACCGGTTATTTTATGTTGACGAAGAAGCCAAAATCAGCAAGAGGACTTTTCTTGCCGCAGCAACCACCTTACACATGGTTGAATGCTAGTCTTTTTGGAAGGAAACATGGGTATACTTATTGCGTAAACTAGTGGCTTCAGTAACGTCACATTTCATTTTTTTTTCAGTTAATTAAGATCGAAGATGATGGTTTTACCCCGTGGCGTAGTGGTGAGTATGGACTGCCACGCCGAAGGTGGTTAATTTTAGGTCCTTTCCATTCCTGCAAAATATCAACACTCACAGAGGAATAGTGGAGCGTTAATATTTTTTTTAGATCGAAGATGATGTTTTAACCGCATATCTGACCTTACGTTTATTTGGAACTATTTTCTGGTTTTTTTAAATGTTCTACCAACAAGCCTGTCTTTTAAGATAATTAACAAAATGGTTGAACTTTCAAGATCTGTCAGTGTTAAAACAAACAAAAAATAAAATGATATACGATACGCAAAACGTCAAATATTAGGATTTGTTTATATTTGACGTTTCGTAAGGTCAGTTCCCATACACTGAATTTATATGAGTCTTAATGCCAATTACTCCAAAGTGACATAATGACACTTTTGTGCTTTAAATGTCAAATTAGAAAGATAATAGACAATACTTGGAAATTTCAATGGACGGGCACCGCATGTCTCAAAAGAATGTATCTTCATTTCCGGCATTTAAATTTATCAATTCAACAGACAAAAATATATCATGAAACCAATACATAATTTTTTTTTTTTTCTTGAAGAAAGAAAAATAAATAGACAAAACAAATTAAGGCAATTTTAAAGAATTTCAAAACAAAACAAAACAAAATACCAAGCTATCCGGTAAAAATTGTAAAATCATCTCGATTGACGGACACGGACGGACAACCAACCACCATTTGCAAAGGGGTGTCATAAAAATCGGCGAGCCACACCGTGATCAAAATTCTAAACATACTTTTATTATTGTAAAATGATTCTATCTATTTTGTTCGATAATGCCGATCGAATTTCAATTATTTGATCTTCGGTTTATCCCCTCAAGGCAGTTGCGGACTGAGGGAATAGGTAGCGCCTTTGCCAGCGCCTTGCAAAGTTATGTCTTGAATTTCATCACGGATTTTTTTTTTTTTTTTTCAAAAGCATTCCGATAAGAATTGCAAATTACAAAACAGAAAAAAAAACTATAAACGTCTACTAATGTTACTACAATATTTTTTTATAGGGGTGGTGATGATAATTCCAGACTATTGGAAGGGGTGCAGTAGCAGCATAAGCCGCCACGCCATCCGTTGCTGGCGCTCATCATGTCCGAGTCGCCATCGCCACCGACATAGCCGTCCGCCGTCGTCAGTATTATATTGTTTTATATTTAGCGCATGATAATCAATCTTCCTAGTAGCTGATGGATGGTTGGATCGAGTGTGTAGTTCTATCACGTATCAATTTGCTGATTAAACATTTAATTCTATCTCGTCTCAAACACAAAAGTAATTTATATTTAAATTTTCTTATTGCGTACTTTTTTTTATAGGCATTTCCGCATCAAAGGTGAATATAGCAACTTAAATGCGTCGCAGTACGCAAAAGTATTTGGCAACCTTACCTACTCGCACAAGTCACAACATAACCTGGCATAGATTCCTTAGTGTAAACTTTAATGTTAAAAGAGTTTTGCAGACAAGATTTAAAATTAATTTAATCAAACAACACACGTTTTGAATGAAATGAGTTTTAAAATAGTGAAAACGAAAAGTTAATTATAAAAAACAACACATACAAAAAAAAAACAAAAACCTAACAAAAGACACTCAATCCTTTTTGTTTAAAGATACAAAAACTTTTACTTTCATTGAAAGTACGCCCCATGTTGGCGGCGTAAATTGTGTCTGTCATTTATCCCCGCCAACAGCGTGCTGCCCTCTGTCGCCACCAACTTGTATATGTCCCTTCCGTGCGTTGCTTATAGTCAATGCTGAGTGCATCCTCTATTTTATTATTTGTTTTGTTTGATGGGACAAGCCAAACCCAGAGCCAACTATATTGTAGATGCAGAAGGACGGACGCGGACGGGTTAATGCACTTTAATTGCTTGAATGTCAATAAATTGAACAACTATTGGTTTACAGCGAGTTTTACGAGCACACACATTATTTTATAGGGGTGATTGTGAAATATGACATTTTGTTTTAGAGAGAGACAGAGAGGGAGATGATAGATAAATACTAAACTCTCATATGGGTGGTTTGCAGTTAACTATACTGTACTGTACTATTAAATACAATAAATTGGATGATACGAGATAATTGCTTTCGATTTATGATTATTGGATGGGCCCTTTGGTGGTGATGGGTAAAATAGTGCGCGTTCTGAAAGCTCGCCGCCGACTCGACTTTAATTACAAAATAACTCTTGTGATTTTGGAAAGGTCAACTACGGACGACGACGACGCATCATGTCTAAATGGATGCGGAGAACACAGAAACTGCGTAGATTGTGAGGTAGTGCTATTGACAACCAAGTCAGATGGAAACAAGAATTTATGTGAGAGGTCGTTGACAGGAAAAGCATTATTCTTTAGATATTTAAAAATTCAAGGGTGAATGTCATGGTGAAGTTTTGAAAATCAACATTGATGGAGTTCAGAAAGCGCCCTCTCAAATCGGCGGCGACTTACGTGTGGTTTTCAATCTGGCAATACTTTTTCCGGAGTTGGTCTTTTTGACAGCTGTCACTTGATTTATGCTCAGTTTGATTTTCCATTTCATAATGAATAGACTTACTCCTGAACAACGTTTGCAAAGCGTGCAAATATATTTTTTTATTTCTTCTTGAAAACCACACGTCTACAAAAAAAAACACCCTTTACATGATTAATTCTCTTCAGTTTGGGTTTGCACATGTAGACTAAATTTTACAGGGCAAAGTGTCGTTGTTGTTGCGAAAAAATCGCATGAGGGCTATTTTAAATTGGAGCAATGCAACTGAAGCGAAAGAGACTGTAAAAATGTCACGAATGCCAGTAAAAGTTTGGAGCAAAATTTCGTTAATCCTAGTCTTGGACTAATAATCGTTTAATATTGGACTTTAAAAATAATGCGAAGTAAAAAAAACCCTATCAGAAACAAACGCACGAAAAAGTCGCTTTATTTTAGAAGCTGTCAATACGAATTGACAGTTGAGAAGTAAATGATTCGTTGTGTCTGCGAAAAAATCGCGTCCTCTGCGAAAACTTTATTAGAAATTGCTACGAGCGAAACGAACGTCGCAACGATTTTTTCGCTTCAGTGTTGAATCAGGAATTAAATTTTGTAAGTAGTGAAAGATTTGTTGTCGTTGTCGCGGCGTATAAATCGCTTGGGATTGGGAAGGCTTTCGTGTGATTTGTATGATTCATGGCTTGAGGAGCGTACTGGAAATGTTTTCTTTTTTAAAATCTTCTACGTTTTAATATTTTGCATAGTGCTAAACAAAAGATATAGAAAGACGTTGTTACAATCTACCCCACTCTTGCTCCAACTAGCCCCACATTTTAAAATCTTTGGATTTTGTTTTCAAATTTTTGATCGCATAGCTTGTCTGATACAACTTTGCAAACCTTCTCCATTTGAAAACAAACAAAAAATTAAGAAAATGTACCAACCACACAAGTTCTGTTCCAATGTGAACCTGTAAGAAAGTTTTTTTTATTAAATTCTTCCTTGGATCCATAAACCAAAAAATCTATAAAATTTAAAGACATTTCTTTCCACATCAATAATTGTATCAATCAGCGAAAATAAAAATTACCCGATAAATGTAAATGATTGCCATTCTTTGATACAAAAAATACTCCGCAATAAATGTTCCTACAATTGCTTATGACAGCCATTAAATTCCTCATCCACTCTTGGTGGTCTCTTCAATAGTATAATTATTGTTAGGATGAAGCAGCATGGCGGCAGCGGGCGTAGTGCGGGTCACCTCTAGTCCGGTGGTCTTTGACTTCGGATTCTTCCTCTTCTTCAATCATGAGTAATAAAAACTCATTGCCATTTCGATTGATTTGCATTTTATTTCTTGTAACAAGAAACTATCAACGACGAAGCGACGGATGGATGGACAAAATGCTATAGCGGCGTTGGTGGGCAGTAAAATAAATCTTGCAACGAAATAAGTACGACGATGAAAACGACGACGATTGACAGTGCACATTCCTCCTCCAAATATGGTTCGCTGTTGCACACATTCCATCGCATATTAAAGTCAATAATAAAATAAAAATGAGCAAATTTTATTTCCAAAATAATCGTCATCATTAAATTGCAATTTAATATTCTTCATAATTTAATATATACATACTCTGCTGCTGCCCACAACAATAATAAATAATCACTTTAATAATATGACAGAAGAAAAGTAAACAATTTCGAATTCCATTGAATTTCGAAATTCGATTCAATTTGCATTGACGAAAGAAGCTGCTGTCAAATCTGTTAAAATGTCATTAACAAAAGACATATACAATTTGAATTAAAAACACACAACCCTCCCTAGTCGCCTCTCTTGGGGATAACAAGAAAGGAAGAAAGGAAAATTAATATTCCGGATATACAACATTTTGTAGATCCTAAATGGGTGATTTATTCAAAGGAGCTTGTGTCGTTTTTCTGTCATTGACGCATGACTTTACCATATTCAAAAAGCAGTTTGCTGCTGTCAGTGACAGTTTGTTACAGTGTTTGGTAGGCATAAAACACAAAATACAAAACTCAAATTACAATATTATGGAGTTGTGAATCATATCCAATTTACATATTTGTCGTCTTCTTCTTTTAAGTATCTCTTTAGTTCTGTCAAAGTGGTCAATAATTGAAACGGAATTACAATACAAAATGGTGCTGCGGTGACATCCCAGTAACCAAAATTTGAATAGAAAATGCTTTGAAACTACTGTGCCTAACAAAAAAAAAATATAATATCGTTTATAGAAAATTAAATATTGTAAATGTTTTGTCTTTGAACATCCGCTGTGCTGTGTATATCTTTATAACAGTTTGGACAGTGAGCGGTTTAACCTTCCATTTTATGCTTCTTCGTACTGGCTTCGGCCGATGCGATTGTGTGGTGCGGCGGCGTGTGTGTAGTTTTCAGTGACAGCTGTTGCGAAGCTATATAGTAACGGACATTAAACTGCTGTTCACACTTCCGGAGTTGTATGATTTAAATTTATTTTCTTTAGTTGGTTAATGTGTTCATTATAGAAGTTTGTATTGTCGACAAACCAAGTAAGAACAAAAACGTACGTGTGCCTGTCCATACAGTGGGTCAATGACATTTACTTAAAACACTCATATAGGCACCCGTATATTATTAAGCGAAACTGACATTTCTATGAACGATGCCGGCGAATTTTATTCAACCTACCGTGACCACTCAAAAATAAAAAACACAAGTAACAACAACAACTTATCGTGTAGTAAAAGATACTATGGCCGGTTCTGGTTCTTTGATCTCTACTTGATTGGTAAAATAAATTATTTATTTTGATTAGGAGTTCGGCTTGTGTTGTGGGTATAATTATTCATTTTAGGCTTTTTTGTATACAAATTTTGTATTCAACATTTGAGAGGTTCTTGTTAATTGACAAATGATGATAAATAAATTATAGCTTAGCTTAGTTTAACGATTTTTTTTATTTTTTCGAAATCGTTTCAGATCGAAAATAATGATGTGAACTGAGAGAAGAAAAAAATAAATCTTCTTTTTTTAGTTTTAATTAAATTGGATCAGTGAATATTGATGTTATTGCTTTGTGTTTTATTTTGAGAGGTGTTTTTTCACACACATAACAAAAAGATTAATGGGAAATTAAATCAAAATGAGTTGAAAGAAAAACTGATTTGATATCGGCATTTGGCAAGAGTGTTTGATATGCATAAACTTTTTTTGATCTACATAAAATAAAAACATGAAATAAGTGATTTGTTCTCAGAATTTTTTTTTTTTTTGGAACTTGGTTTAAGACAATAGAAGGAATCATACTTATTACATAGTAAATACACATTATGTGTTGTCCCACAAGGCGGTCATCTGGGCCCTTTAATTTTTATCGTGTTAATCAATGACTCAGAATTTGTGATAGATTATTCCAAACTTTACTTGTGCATACATTTTGTCTGTTTGGTGTAAAAAGTACAATTAATAACTTGTTGTTGGCGAATGTCAATCAATTACTTGTTGTCGCTTACGTTACCGCAAGACAATACGAAATTAACGACGGCCTTGTTGCCAGAGTAAAGACTATTCGGAATTAAGGTGAACTGAACCTGAGATCCCATTGCGATATCATATTCGAAAGGGCTCATTCTAAGCTTGGTTTGTCAAGGATGTCTTGGGAATCTTCGGATTTCTGAGTTACAAAATCTTTGTATTCAACCTTTGCTTGAATACCTATGCCATCTGGAGAGGGAAAGAGCTAGAGGCATGGGATTATTGAATTAAAATATCTACCTCATTCGGAAAGCACACTGCAGCTGTTTTACCAAACAAAAAACTCCCTCTATTGACACAATTCCTAACACATTCACAAGAAATTCTCTTGTATGGAAAATAAAAGGTTGGTCCCACGACACTTCCTTGTGGAACGCCGTTTTTATATTTTGTCCGAAATTGAGTATGCTTTTGTACTTCATAAGGCAAATATCTGAACACTTGGTGAACCGGGTCGAAGTCTTGAGCAACATCATTTAATGTGTAATCAATTCTATGGCGAAATAATTATGTAACGGGTGTTTTTTTTAGAGGTATAGCACTTTAAGCTGGCAACACTATTTTAACTGGCGGCCATTTTGTCAGCTGTCAAGGAATTTATTTTTAGTTTGTTTTGTCATTTCAAGATGAATAGACCGACGTCTAACAACGCTTCAAATTGAACAACCATGATATGCAGGATCTGTGGTTTCAAAAGGAAGCCCAACATGTCCCACAGCTAGCGCAACAATTATTGATTTGTTGAAGGAAGCGTTCGGTGAGCGCGTAATTTCGCGTTTTGGTCCTGTGAATTGGTTTCCAAGATCGTGCGATTCAACGCCGCTTGACTATTTTCTGTGGGGATATATGAAGTCGCTAGTCTACACCAACAAATAACATTCGCGTTACGGCCACAAATGTTGGAGAAAGTCATCGATAAATTGGACCTCCAGATTAGACGAAGTCCGAGCCAGCAGTGGCGGTCATATGCCAGAAATCATATTTAAATTAAAATGCCAGAAGATTATCTTTCGAATAAAGTAAATTTCATGTCAATTTAAAAAATCATCCATTTCAAAGTTCACCACCTCTTTAAAAAAAAAAACACCCTTTATTAAGAGAGCTGTTTGCGTTTACATGGGTCAGGGTATATCTTTTCTTAAATTTTCCTTAAGTTTTTGTCTAGCATAAGAATAAGTTCGGGAGAGCAAGAAGTCATTTTTTTATCAGATTAAAGACTTACTTTCTTTCAACAATTTGATTGATCACATTTCACGATGTGACACTTTGAATAATAATAAACGTACCTGGAAAAAAAAGAGAAAAAAATTGTTAATTAAGTCCAAAAACAGTTGAAATTATAATTAAATTTAAAAAAGCTTAAAATAAACAAATTTTTGAAATTAAAACCAAGAACAATCAATCTTAAAAATTCTTTCCCAAATTAGTCACGACTTTGAAGAGTTCATGGTGCGTGTCAAGTGGCTATCGTATATCAAAATGTTTCCACTTAACACCTTCACATTCAATTTCACTTGTATCTATCGTAACATAATCTATTGCTTAACTATTTCATCCATCTCCTTAATTCGTGAATCGTGTTTTTCGTTTTATTTTTCTAAACCACTTCATGTAGGTACACTTCAATAAAGCTTTTATTAAAAAAAAAAAAAAAGAAGAAAGAAACACCTCCTTGCAACTCACCCATGAGCCATGACCCTTTTTTGTGAACTTAAAAATGTTTTCTCTTTTTGGTTTTGGTGTTATCCACATGTTTTGAATCTTATTTTTGTGTGTATCTTTTCACAAGTCTAATCAAAATGAAAATAATGTAATCCCAACTTAAGCTGATGATGAGATCTTTTCTATCTCTGATGTACCGTTAAACTATCTGAATTTCTCTTTATTTCCTCATTAATCAAGTACAGAGTACGAATCAATTTCAAGATTCAAGAAAATGTAGCCATTAAACGAAACAATAGAAAAGATACCAAAAACAGTTTTGATTTAAGATGGCGAAGAAAAAAAAAGTAGGTAGGTATCTACGATAAAATACACTTTTGTTTTGAGTAACGATTGCTTTAATAGCCACGCTATGGGCGGCTCATGAAGCAGAAAAATAAGGCAGACGACCCAAGTCAAGTAGGTACGAGTAGGTAGGAATAAAATCTGTTTCTGACTGACAGTCACCAAATGGCACTGTCAGATAGATTTGAAGATATCGTGTTGAATGAATGGATGAATTTAACCCAACCGCAGAGTGCAGCTCAGGAACTAATGGAAGACAATTAAAAAAAAAAAAAAAAATAAGATGTTGCCTCTGCCACATCCATCCATCCATCCATCCAATCCATCTATCGCACTCATCACAAATAATGCCCTTTTCTCAGTTCGAGAGTTGATCATTATATTTTGTCTAATGTTATATAATAGTCGCTTCTTCGTGGGGTTAATGGTCAATATAGCTCCTCTCTGTCTCTAATGAAGCCCAACCAGATGGCATATTAAAATTATTTTCAAAGAAAATTGATGACAAAGTGGAGGGGAGGGAGGAATGAAAGACAAGCACGCCACGGAAGAGGAAAATTATGACACAAAAAAAAAAAGACTGAGGAAGATAAAAGGGTCGTTGTGTGTGACGATTCATGCAGGCGACAAGGATGTCTTTTTGGAATTTAGAATATAAAATAGTTGGAATAATTCCATTCAGGATTGAATTTGAATGAATAAACACTGCAATGGAATGGTTAAGAATTCAAAAGGAATATTTGACGTCTTGTTGGGAATGGATAATTAGGGTTTTTATTTTCTTCTTATTAAATATTCACATTGATCGATGCTTCTTTCATAAATTCGATTCCAAAAGCTGAAAAACTGCCAAAAATTCCAGGTCAAATACAATTTCCATTTTCGAAACATTAAAATTTAAATAATTTCAGCAACAAAAAATTCAGTTGTAGTACCCCCTGACTTCGCCTAAGTTTTTTCCGTGGAAACATTTTTGCTAGGAGGTGACAAATCCTCTAAGAGTAAATCTTGTTATACAAAATTGTAGGCCCCTTCCATTTCTGAGAACATCAACGCACACACAGGAAAGTAGAGTGTAAGCCACAATTCTTTGTTCTTTGCTCACTTAGAAAGACATTTATCATTAAAAGTGCATAAGCACACTTATCGGAGTTTGATCGATGCCATCGGTCAATTCTGAGCATTTACTAGTCAAACCAAGACTACCATTTGAACGCCTTTTCGCTAGCATGTCCTTTCTCAATAAGCTATTGCTTTCGTTCAATAATGTTTAACTAATTTGTTTCAATCAAATAATTTCAAAAACATGATTTTTCAAATTCAAAAAGAGAAAATTTCGAAAAAATTATCCTGATTCGTATCATCCGGATTACAATTCGATTTTTTTTCACTCGCATGGAGGAAGAATGAAGTTGGAGAAAATCAGCAATTTAAACTGATACCTGACATGTTCAAAATTCCGAAAGATCAAAACCCCCAAACCCTTAGTGCCACCCAAAAGTACTGCTAATTAAGAAAACTAAGTATTTTGTTACATTTTCTATCGGTTTGTAACAAACTTTTGAATTTTTGTTACAAATAACCCCATAGATGGGGTAAGCTGAAACAAAATATTTCTTTATAAATGCTCTATGTCTCAAAATCTTCTGAGAAGGCTCAGCAAAACACGCAAATAACATACAATTTCATAAAAACAGTAGCGGACGCCAGTTGGTCTTCACTCGACAATATTCGATGCGAAATTTGTACAGCGGATCATTTCATGTAAAATAATCGGAACCATTATGCATTTTCCCATATGACTGAACTGTCGTAAAAAAAATCATTACAAATTTCCTTTAAACGTGTCTGAAAAAGAGGATCCTCATTTGAGTAATTCCAGTTCTTGCCAAAAAAAAACTTTTGTGAAAAAAATTTAAAACATACGCTTTACGCACTCATTAAAATAAAATTCAATAAATATAACAAAGTTGATATGATGAATCATGGTTGCAAAATATAAGTTGTATTCATGTTCAACATTATTGTTGTGCAATCTCACAGAGTAAAACGATATCCCATATAGGCAGAGGAGGTGGGTTCGATTACACAGAAATAAGCCGCAAATAAAAACAATTACATGCCGCAAAATGGTGTCATTTTTTAACCCAGGTGCAGATGATTTATTTCCTGATGGCAATTCGATATTGGAAATATGTAATATCTTTTAACCATGTTAACTACCAGATATCTACATTTTAAAAAATCGTAAACAATGTTTTAAAGATATAATTCTAAATGTTAAGTGTGTTTGAAAATGTGTATTCAAATCTTGAGATAAAAAAGGACAACAAAAATTCATAACTGGGTATGGCAATGGCTTTACTGTTTTATGATATCGATGAACATCAAAATTACTTGGAAAATACAAACAATTTTCAACCCGAAAATACATGCATGTTCTCAATATAACTCCATTTTTTAATCAAGATGGATGCTTCAAAAGTATTCTGAAAAAGATTACCATTAAAAATGTCAAACATAACAATGAAAATGTCAAATTTGACACATTCACACTGATCACACTATTCTCTGCAAGAAATATTATTGCACTTTTCATTTTAGAAAAAGAAGCATCCCGAAGTTTTGTGAAACCGTTTTATTGCTACAACAATGACACTTCTAAATATTCTGACGCTTTGTCCCTTTGTCTCACGATTTGGGCTGCTCAAACGAGATTGACATTGGCAAAAGCTGGTACGTGCGACTAGACATTTTGTCGAAAAGGAGCAGAGGCAATTTTTCGTCATCCGTTGATTTTCAAAATGAATGGTTGCCCGATTGAAAATAATGGAAAGTGCTATTAGCAAGCAAGCTATTACAGCGACACGTTAAGTGTCATTTCAACGAGACTCGAAACGCAACCGGTTTCATGTGCTGTTGTGATATTTATTTCATATGCGTGACCCTTTCATTGTCGAAAACAAGCGAACTATCTGACACCCTATTTTCCATTTTCTATTATTTTTTTAGAAAGAGGAAAAGGTAACTCTCACTTCTAATTTCTATTTTGAAACCATTTGATTTCAAAACGAACTACTAAAAAGTATAAAGGTAGGTGCACACTTTTTCCGATTTCACATTTTTAATTACTTTTTCCACATCATTGTCCATTTTGTTGAAAAAAAAACATCACCCATTCACTTTATAATAGTACGCCCTAAGACTTATCTCTGGCTGCTGCTGCTGTGTTGTTACATGTAGGTCTTTCAACTTTCCAATTTCTCGTTTTGTGTTGTCCTAAAATAATTTTCTATCGATTTTAAATTGCTGAATTCGACAGCGAACGGAAGAGCTTCCAAATCAAAAAAAAACCCCATCATCATCATCCAATTGCATTCAGTGTGCGAGCTCTTTGTTGTAATGCCTGCACCAAATAAAAAAAGACGACTTGATGAAAAGGGAAGACAGGGGAAAAGAATGACGACTTTCCTACATGCAGCATTTAAGTTTTATATACAAAACCTACGACGACGATGAGGCAGCATTCAGCCATCACACCGACCGACCGTCAAACCCAACGAAACGACCGACAAACCGCCTACTCTTGAACTTTTAATCATCATCTCTCCTGCAGCTATTTATAACTTGCTTGTATTTTTATTCCTCTGGTTCCGCGCCATCACCATCAAGAGCAGCAGCAGCATCACCATCAACATCAACGGCAGCAGCACCAGCAACAGCAGCGCGATCCCAGAATTTGCAATTTTATCCTCTTTGTGTGTTGCGAACGACTACGACGATGATAGTTTTGTCCATTAGATCCGACCAGCAGAGCCAGGCAAGGCAACAGGGTTGCACCAGGCAGCAGCAGCAGCAGCAGCAGCAGCAGCATAAGGATTGTATCAAGGAGAGACAAAAATGGTACCAACAACTTGGAGTTTGTGAGCACACCACACCACACCACAAAAAAAAATTAATAAATAAATAAAAGGAAGCTAATCATGAAAAGCTGGAAACAGAAACAAGTTTGGTTGCGGCCCAATGCTCCGCGCATCGCTTTCTATTCTCTGCCAGAGTTTTAGAGAAGTTTTATCAATTTGTTTCCTTTTTTTTCACGAGTATCTAGGAACAAAAAAGTGTGTGTGCCTGCTGTTGCCTGTTCTATACCTATAGGCTATCATCCAATCCACAACACGATATCATACCAGATGCAGCATTTCGTTCGGATTATCCGCATTGACTTAAACTCTGGAATTAGAGGAGAGGAAAAATTAAAGAGTGGCAAATCACTACCAGAAGCAGCAGCAGCCAGCAGTTGGAAAGTTTCTCACTTCCTCGGCGCGATGAAGCGCCATCGCATCGCCATGATGCCATACCATCAGGGCAACCAAAAAGGGAAAAGGAGAGGAGACATGATGATGAAGCTGGAAGCCGATGCTGCCGACATAAATCCCAACCGGATGGATATCATCGGGATGAAAGGCAAATTTAATATGCAATCTCCTTCCTGTTATACCTGGATTGGCTTAATCAATGATGTTAGAGAACACAGAAGAGGTGCTTGGATGTTGTAAATATAGGTATGCCAGATGATACCAAGGTAAACTATGAAGGGTTTTGGTTTTTTTTTGAAGGGTAACAAACCAATACGGATTCCGACACACTTTACATAACTTGTTAGTTGAATTTTTCTTCCTTGAAATGTAATGGAAAGGATGAGTTGATAATTCTGTATTTCTAATGACCTTCCTCTTGTATGAACCTGATTCTGGTATTTGGTCATTTGCATGAAATTGGGAACGAACTCTCTCAATGACAAAAAAAAATAGGATTCAAATGAAAAATCTTTCACAAGTTTTTCTGGGTTCGTTACGGGAGATTGTCTCGATTTGTTTCTTTGAAATTCCTTTTGAAGTCAGAAATTCTGAAGAGAATAAGTGAAGGAAGTCCTGGGGTAGTGATTGGCCTGAGTTCATTGAAAGTCGATTTTTGAAGGGCTTCATGAATTATATGAATGAAGTTTTCAAGTATCTATAGTATAACCCCGCCGACTTCAAAACTACGAATGTAAAAAGAAAAGAAAGCTTTTGAAGACCAACCTGGTCGAGTTTTTGAAAACAGATTTATTAAAGAGATCACTTCTTGTATTGTTTACTTTTCCAGAGAACCAACTGTCTTATAAGTTTTGAGAATTCCAAGATGTGTCCCACATGAATAAAGCATTTTTAAAAGAAAGAATTCGCTACCACCAATTTGTGGCTGGGCTTCTATTCCTGACGAATTGGTATCAGTAACTGAATAAAAAACAACAGATTTGACAGATGTCACCAAAACAACATGGCCGCCAAAATCTACCCGCGCCAATTGAAAAACCATATAGTTACTTCAAATGCCTTTTTTTCTAATTACATATTTCTAAATTCTACAATTTTGATTTGTTGGTGTGTCTTAGGACAAAAAAAATTCTGGGTCTGCTTTGGACATGTTTCTGATGTATTTCCAATATTTTTCGGTATGTTTGTGAAATATTTCGGAGATCTTAAGAATATTGTTTGAAATGTTTTTGACGTGTTTCTGTCGTTTTTGCTGTTGTGTTTCAGATAAAGATATGTTTTGATGTTTGTATACCCTATTTTTTAGAATTGGTCGCAATTTTTGAGCTAGAAAGCTAAGTTCTTGAACTGGTGAAATCCAAGCTACAGGTAAATCATCTCTACATTAAATAAAAAAAACATTCCAGTTTGGGCGTGGCTTAAGCCCACTTTTCATACGAAACCATCTATATTATTTTTATAAAATAACGATGCTTATTCGAGCAAGAAACCTTTTGTTTTTGATGAGTATTAGTTGTACGTAAACATCTTGTGTATGAAAATAAAAAAAAAAATTGTGGGTAGGACTGACGCCCACTTTTCATTAGCAACTATAAAATACTTATTTTTGCAACTAAACGGTACTTAACATAAATCTACAAGCCTAAATTTGTGCGTCTATTAGTCAAAACTAAGTAAGAAGCTTGTGTATGAAAAGAAATTTTTGAATTCCAGGAGTGGTTTACGCCCACTTTTCATGAAAGAACAAAAAACATAGTTTTAAAAATTTAAGGTACCAATATGCAATTTAAATTTTTTTTTTGTTATATGAAAAATATTTCTCTTAATTATTTTTTGTGTAAATTTTTTCAATACGCCCACTTTTAAGGGCGTGATATTCAAAAAATACCTTTATTCGGAAAAGAACGCTAAAAAACTACTCAATTCAGCTGTAGTTTTACACATATGCCTAAAAATTGAATAAGTTTGTGCTTAAATTTTTTGTTTAAAATTTTTAAGGACACGCCCACTTTTTTAAAATTCTACTTACATATGTCTTGTTTTGTTCAAATCAAGCTGCAAGCTTAAAATTGAATGTCACTCATACTAATTGCCTTGACAATAAAAAGTATCATCTTTGGGCGTGGCACACGCCTCTTTTTATTGCGCTAGCAGTTATTGAACATCTGCCAAACAAAATTAATGTTATTGTATTTTTCCTGTCTGCTAGAGAAGAATTTTTATTCTGGAACTGGACAGCGGCTGGGTTATGTTTAAAATAGCAAACTATAGAAGTTTTAGACCTGCACCCACCGATATTTCATTGTTAAATCGAGAAAAGGAGCGGCCGTTAGATGGCGCTGATTGTATTTTGTTTTCATAATGGGGTAATATTATGTTCTTTTGTCAATTAACACATTTTTCACAACGAAAATCTATAGTACATACACTCTTAAAAATAATTTAGTTTGTTGTCCAAATAAAACACTCAGTGGTCCATATTATTCACACTTCTTGAAACCTGCTAGATTGAAGTTATTTTCTCGTGTCTTCCTTTGTAGATATACCATTAAATTGTAGCATGCTCACAAGAAAAGAGATTAAAGTAAAATAACGAATTTTTTTTCCTCAAAGTAAAGGGTGGTCCGTGTTTCCCAAATTCACCCGTACATAAATATGTACCTTTTTTATTTTACTATTTTTATTACATATTACAAAAAAAAATCCTTTCATTTTTGATCCTTTGGGCAAAATGTGCTGTGTTTCGGATGCCTTCCTCTTTTACTTAAAATAATTTGATTTTTTTTTCAGGAACTTGTGTGCAAGTGTTGTTCATAAGTGTTTTTTTACATAAGTCCTGTTTTCAAACAGAAGTTGCTCCTTTTGTATGTTTTCGACACCCCAAATAAAAACTATACAATCTAAAATTCCATTTGGCTAACTAAAAACAAAGGAATAAAAAATAAAACTCCTTGAAAAAATGGAATGTAAACCTAAAAACCCAGGAATGTAAATCATTTCTAAAAATAGCTGCCTGACATTCTGAAAAAGTATCCATTTGTGTATGGGTGTATGAGTGTGTGTGTGTGTGTTGCTTCTTATTTATTATGGTCTTAAAGTTCACGCTTGCAATCCTTTTTAAGTCATTTACCTTTTTTTTTTGTTCTGTTGTGTCTGTTTTGCGTGCACTAAACCAACACATGTGTCCACAATATACCAACCAGTTCCTCGCTCTTCTTTTTTAAGCCTTCTTTGTGTCGTTTCTGTCGTCGTTTTGTATGCTTTTTGTTTATTAAACTGGATGTTCTTTGATTAGTTGAGTGAACGAGTGTACGAGTATGTTTGTATGTTTGTAATGAACGTTTCGCATTTTGCATATTTGTGTCAGTAATGTGCACTGAACCAGGTCTTAACAACAACAAAACAGAACAATCAAACGCTAGCTTTTGTGGACAATAATTATTATTTTGTGCTTTTCTTTTTATGTTTTTGTTGTTGTTTTGCTCACATTTGCATCAGAACGAACAAAACAATGCAACAACCAAACAACACAAAAAAAAGAAAAAAATGTGCCTATTTTTTTGTTCTTTGTTTTTCTAAACAAAAGAAGTTCATTACGCACCTTAACCTGACAGCCATTTCCGTACAACTCTTGGTTGTTCTGGATTTGGAAACATGAACTGTCAAACAGGTCTAGCGTGTGACATATAAAAATGTCATAAACAAGTACCAACTCCATGTTTTTTATTTTTTTTTTTTTGTGATTTTTATGTGTGCAAGTGAGTAAACAAGTTACAAGAGTTAAAAACCTCTCGCAGCAGCTATCAGCGACTTGTCTGGCGTGGATGATTCAGTGCGATGTCGATGTCTGATGTGTTGTTGTTAACTTTCTTGGCACAATCTGTCAATGCGACAGCAACGACCAACGACAACCGCGACTTGCTTTCACAACTCATTCTATTTTCCTGATAACGAAATATTGCGTATTAAAGCAGTCGCCAGCCAGCCGGTGACAATGAATCACTAAAATTCATATCACATTTTCAATGAATAACGGATTTAATTAGTAAAATTATCCAGAAAAAATGGTGAATCATGTCAAGAAATTGAAATTGTGCAAACCACACGTTTCACTTTGAGGTTGATTAAAGTTTATTTTCTTCGGAAACAAATATTTAATTTTTTTTTTTTAGATAAAAATTGCGTGAACAAATATTGCAGTCTAGACGTTGCAACTTTGAAAATTTCCTGCAACATTGGAATCAATATTGAAATGAGCTTGCATAATCTATGTTTACGAGATACGTGAATTCTAGGTCGAACTGAGAACAACAGAGTTTAAGATTAAGACTAAAAATAAATTTTTTTTGCAAAAAACTAAGCAAAAGTAAAGCTTTAAGCAGGTCAGGGTTTATTGGGGTTTATCTACGCAATTGTCGCATGTAAATGAGAAGCCATATGAGGTTGCGATGCGAAGATGAAATCTCGGAAGGTTTGTTTATTTTATTTAAATTTTTGGGAGGTTTGACAAGGCTTAAAACAGCTAAGTGGTTCATATTGACCAAACGTACTTTGCGGTCAATATGGACCACAAAAATAAACCATAATTAGCACGCATTTTAATGAGTATTTCAATGAAATCACAATCTTTAACAAGATTTTCGACGTCGACATGGAGCACCTTTCTGAAAACTGTTGAATTTGTTCAGAAATTCAAGGTATTAAAACTGGAAGAAAATAGGGAAGGAAAAGACATTTATCAAATTGGTGATCAAAATGGACTTTGATTTTTGTAAGGTCATGTTGCCTTTATGCGAATGCTGCTCAATCAACTGAATTTCTGCAGTTTAAGAATTTATGAATATAAAATGCCTTTCTCTGGATCACCTTCCTGTGACATATTTGTTACAATGTTTGTTTGGTTTAACCCCTTTTTGCTAGATCTGTCAAAAAAAAATGACAGGGAACTTTTTTTTTTAGTTTCCACTCTTTAAAAGTCGATTACTTTAAAATATTTTGCGTAACGCTCCACATTTACACCATATGGCGGCGGGTAGAGTGGTGCTAGAAGTAACAGGGGTAAGATGTAACAGCTAAAAAACACAGGATTCCTCAGAAACTTCACAATCTTGTCAAATAGAAAAAAGGTGCTACGCTACCGACATATCTGCTTAAGTTTTTGATACGGTCAACCAAAAAAATTTTGGGGGTGGTCCCAAAAAGAAGCAGATTTGTAACTTTCTCTTTAATTTGAATTTTTTGTCTCGCTCTCAAAAAAAAACGGGTACACCCTCTGGATGTGTTTTGTAAACATGCACTTTTGTCAGGTTTAAACTGTGTAAAATATGTGGAATCTAGTTTCATTTCATAGTAATGAATTTCATGACAAGGGGTAGTTTGTAACACATTTTCGGGGTTAATTGTAACATGATACAAAATAACATAGCCCGTTCTGAGTTATGCTCATCATTATAACCAACATTTTTAATTTCTTTGACAGCTCGTTGCTAACGGGAGCCATATACTTCAAAAATGTAACCCTTACCCAAACGGAGAAGAGACCTCAGCGGGAATTTAAAAACGAGAAATTTCAACTGATACTCCATAACAAGCGATTCTTGACTTGAGTAGAATAAAAACAACATCTTGGCTAAAATTGAAGCCAAATACTTGTCACAACTCAACACGGTTAATGTTTCAATTAACCCCATAGTTGGGGTAAGTTGAAACAAAATAATTTTTTAGAATTGCTTTATTTTTACATCTTTTGAACAAGCTTTTAAAAACCTTTTCGATGGAATGAGTAGCTGAAACTTGGTTTTCGTGTCTGCCACAACTGTCATTGTGACATTTTGTGACATTGCACGAATTTTGTAAGATTTGAGATTAACAAAAAGAATTGTACAATACTTGCAACTTTGAAAAACAAAAGGAAGGCTATCGAAAAAAACAGCTAAAATGTGAAATGCCAAAATTACCCCGTTGTCAGCTAACCTAATTTTTTCAAAGAACTAACATTTCCTCCAATGTCACAACAAAAAAACACAGCACTTGACCAAATTTCGTCAAAATTCCTAGGATTTTCAGAAATGTGTAGTCTCACGCTTGTCAAAGAAGAAATTTAGTTCACTTTCACACGCACTCACCACACAAACTCATCCTCATTCTTTTCTTAATTGATCCACGACCCAGCCAACAATCCAACAAAAACCACCAAACACATTCTTCATATATGCTCCTTCCTAAATCTGTCAACCCCCAATTTTCGTTTGACGCAAACTCAAAACCATAAATTTCTCAAAAATTTAAATGAAATACATTTTTCAAATTATTAGATATCTCTAGACACACTCGTCGCGTCGCGTCGTGTGCGTCGTCAAAAATAAAAAAAAACACTTGTCTTGTCTACACAACAACTCAAGCCACCTGTGTCAATAAATTCAATATACCAGAAATAATTTGAGGAACACAAAAAAAAGTCAAGGAGACAAGAGACAAGACTGAAGACAACACAAAGCATCTGAAATTATAAAAAAAAAAAAAAAACATTTCGAAAATCCCAAACACACGACTTTGGACAAACGACACGACTACACAACGTCAGCAACGCCCCCACACAACCAATAACAATAATTATAATGTACTTCAAATAATCCAAAATAGGCACTTTTTTTACCACAGAGCAGCAGCAGCAGCACAGAAGCCCCAACAAGTTAAGTTCCTTGTAATCTCATTGTCTGAGAATGCCTAGGAACAGAAGAAGTAAAAAAAAAAAGAAATACCAATTTGCTAGCTCCATTTGAAATAAATACATGTAATCCAAAATGGGGCATGGGAATGGGAATGCCAAGGAAAATGACTCAATTTTTGTCTCTAACTTCGACATTCTACGAGTATTTAAATGTGTCGACGACGCAAAGCACGACGCGGAGACACACATTCCCCAAGCGGCAATTTGATGGCGCTCCATAAACTGTCAAGTGTTGGCATCAGAAATAATTTAATGTCAAACATGACAGTAAAAAATAAAAAAAAAAATTAATAATAGAGCGATATATCAATCTCCGCAATTTATATTATTTTATGAACAGTTGCTGAACCAATTTTGTTGATTCCATCAATTTTTATATTCTGCTCCCCAACCCCCACCAAAGCATCAGTAGTTCGAGAGTGACTCTATATACTATCTCGAAATGTTGATGGGCTAAGCTTTTTCGATTCGGACAATAAAAATCATTAAAAAATCAATTAAAACAGCGAGATGAGAGTGTGAGAGATATGTGTACGTAAACAGTTCGAATTGAGTTCGCCGGGGTGGTATCGAAGTGTATAGTGTCGATGGACGCCAAACATAAAAAAAAACGACCCATCACGACCCCCCAAAAATAAGTTTAAAAAAAGCGATAGGCAGGCAATAACCGAGGAGCAAGAGGCATGTGATTTCTTCCACATTTCCACACCAAGCAACAGCCCTCATGGCTTAGCTCTGCCTGACATACGGCTGATGGCAGTCATTTTTGACATGGTTTTTTTTTGGTACTTAGAATGCGGCATTCTGGATAGCCAGCCCTACCCTAAAACTATAACAGTGTCGCTCATCCATCCGTTTTGAGGAAATATGATGGGGAATTGGTAATGGGCGCCGCGCTGCGTAAATTAATCGAGAGAGTTTATTTTATGTTCTTCTTCGAAGGAAGGGAACATTAAAGCAATTAAGATGAGAGTTGAGTTTAAAAACGCGTCCAGACGTTTCGATGATTTCTGACTTAATCGTGGGCGACAGTTTAAAAGAAGAACAACAAAAAAAAAAACAAGTATCTACCACAACAGAGGGTGTGATGGGAAATTAGATGAATTTGTTGTTCCCAGAAGAACAAGATAGCAATTCTCGGGATAAACTTCCAATTTTGATGGCGATGGCCAAAATAAAGTATTCCAAGTGTAAACAATCGAATCAAACAGTAGAAATGATTCAAAAAATAAACAAACAAAAATTCAAAAAAAAAAAAAAAACATGGTGGAATTTATTTGTCCGTTGTTATAAAATGGTAGGTACAGTAGAGTCCAAAATAACCACACCCAAAGGGGAAAAAAAAACTATGAGTAATTTGGATAAAATTTCAACAAAAAATATTTAATGTAAACATTTCATAATTTATTTTTCCAATTACATTCGATGATGATGATGACGGTATTGCTCCGAGCCACTATTAACTGTATAAATTTCTAATTCTTTTGTGTCGGTTTCATTTTGAACTAAATTACTAATTACAATGGACGGTCTTTGGCTTTGGCTTTTGGATTTTTTTGATGATGATGTTGCTGCCGCTGTTATAACAATTTTATATAATTTCTTTTGAATTGTAATTTCTTTTTTTTTTATAACAATGAAGACTAATTTTATGCGTCAAACAATTGAATCGAATTTAATTTTGATGAACAACACAAAGGCCAGCAAATTAAAGGCAGCAGCTATTAAAACAAAAATAGAAAATAATGTTGATTAAAAAATAATATTATTTTTAAAACAGTCACATCAAGTTCAGGGCAATTGTCAGTCAAAGAGTCTTAAGTGGCGTTATACTTTGAAATAAGTTTTTTTTTTTTTTTTTTTTTTTTTGTGTTATCAAAACCTCGTTCGTTAGGTGAAGAATGATGATGAACTGTTTTTGTTGTTTGATTTATTGTTTTCACGAGAATTCTTGAAATTGACTTGAAACTGGTATACGGGATGGATTTGATGTGTTATATAAGAATTTAAGTACATAATTAAGTGCAAAGTTTTGGGAAATAAATTTTTTCAGGGGTTGTTAAGATTAAGTAATTTGTTATGTTGTCGAGTTTGAACCGCAGTTTATTGTTGGTTTTGGGTGATAATTTGTTAGATGATGTGGAATGGTCATTATTCAGAATCATTTTTAATAGCAAATTGAGCTTTAAGATCTTTGTTATGATAAAAATATCTTAATGTTCATAGAACCTTGTGTTTCAAACACACTTTGGGGAGTTTGACAAAGAGGAATTCAAATCGGCGTTGTTTGGTTCGAGAGTTAAATCTCAAAAGGGATGAATTTTGAAGCGGTGAAAGAAAAAGATCCTGCTCCGGGCATTCATTGAACCTCACCTAGAAAAAAATATCTATGAGAACAACGTCAAACGCGCGCAAATGTTCAAATATTTTGACTTTTGTTTCACCTTCGCTTCATGCTACGTGGTTTGTGTATACTTACTTTTTTATGTCAAAACGTAACGTGAGCATTGAATACGAATGCCTATGTCTGAACTTTTGCGTTCTGTCAAAGCGAAGCTCAAAGTGACATTGTGAAGTGAAGCAGACATAAATGTTTTTCCATGAAACTTAAAAAAATAATGAGATAATTTTAGCAAATCATCATGGATTCCCAGTAATTTTTAAGAATCATCTATAAGTTTGAAGAAGATTTGCATAACATTCGAGAAAGAGTAGGTAGTTGCCTGCAGTTTTATTTAGGAATAGCCGAAGATACTAGTTGACCTTTTTATATTTCTTATTCAAAACTTGAGATTAGCCCATTGAGATTTGTGTTAAAAAAAATATTATGTTTAACACTTTTTTCATAGCCAACTGTCAAATTAAATGCACTAAATATTTAACGACTGTAAAAATCTCAGGGTTCGGATAACCAATTATACGTTTTTAAACTTGGGTGAACCCAGTTCTTTTTAAAACAAGATATCTGGTTTTATTCATAGTGTAGATGCTAAATTTGAAGTCCAGTTTTCTTGTGCAGGTACAAAAAAAACGAAAACCAGTCATTTTTCAAAATAGTATTTGAAAAAAAAACAAATGTTTCCCACCAAGAAGATCAGTTTTTCAGCGACTTAATATAAACAAACTTCGTTCGGAAATACTGGAACCAACTTCCAAATACACAAATAAGCAACTTCCATTTCACCACAATTGACAGCTTGAACACTGATGACGTC
This sequence comes from Platycheirus albimanus, assembly GCA_916050605.2. Taxonomy (NCBI): domain Eukaryota; kingdom Metazoa; phylum Arthropoda; class Insecta; order Diptera; family Syrphidae; genus Platycheirus; species Platycheirus albimanus. The sequence goes on along the minus strand of OU696698.1, from coordinate 12,129,290 downwards.
ACCTTACCGCGATCTTGTAACGTAATACGTGACGATCCTGCAAAGTCGTAGCAATGAAAAATACGTGCATTTGTGAAGTGATATTTTTGACAACGCTTTAGAATTTACAAGTCTTAATAATAAAATTGGGATTCTCCTAAATGCATCCCTTTCAAAGCGTAAAAACTTTTCAGCTAAGAACCCAAAATAAAATGAAAGTAAGTCAAATTATTGATCAATGGAGGATAGGGGCTGCTGCTATCGATAAAATTGTTTTTCAGGTTAAGTCGAACGCTTTTAGAAACACATTTAGTTCTCAGGCCAACCTCAACATGCGTTTCAATAGTCAAACCTTATGCCAATCTCAAACCTCAACTCAGCAAAATGTATTCGAAAAAAGAATAAAAGCAATTGTTAGTGAATGAATTAATTGATTGATTGTTCTAATTGAAAACTTTTAAGAAAAATATTTGAACAAGTAACATTAAAAAAATTAACAAACAATACAAAATATTATCAATATTTTTGATGAGCTTGTGTTCTGGGCTTTCCAGCTTCAGCTAGGAAAAGAATACAAATATTTGTGTTCCAAAAGATGTTTTAGCTACGAAATAATCAAATACTTAATTTTTTCTTTTGAACAATTCCAATCTTATATTTTTCTAAAAAACAATTCTAAATTTGTATAACAATTCAGACACAAATTTATCTGAAGTGGATTGTAAGGAAATAAACCACTTTAAAAAAAATTATTTCAGATTTAAAAATACTCGTGTGAACCCTTTGAACTGTCAAACTTTAACCTTGAGACGTCAGATAACATTCAGTATCTAAAAAGGGTTGCCATACTGCTTTATTTTTGTTCAGGAATTTTCAGTTTTTAAAACGATTTAGATTTTTTAGAATCATTTTTTCTTTTGAACATAGGTTTTATATTGAACGTAGTTATAGCGTTGTTTTTTCGAGCACTTAATGGGTAATTTACTGGTTAAGTAGTTATTGCACCAGATTTTTTAAACAGAATAATTTTAAGGAAATACCTATCTGTCAAAAAAAAAACTGTTTCCACCTACTTCACGAGTTCAAAGAGAGTAGAGGTAGGTAGTTTCTAATAAATTGAATTTTTGAACACCAAGTTTCAGAAATGAAACAATTCATAGCATTTTAGATTTTTTTTAAGCTTATCAAAAGTTAGAAAAAAAAGTAACCAAATCCAAGGAAAACTAATGCTTGGAAAAAATTATACATTATAGTTTAAAATTTTGAAGTTAGGTATTTTATTTTGAATTTTTCTCAACAAAAAATTAAGTCAGAATTTTATTGTCACTAGAATTTGTGTCCAAATTTATATTGAAACATCTTGAGCATCTTGTAGACACTTTTCATACTTTTTTACTCAAGGCTTTAACATCTTGCATTTTGAAAAATTTTAGATGAAAAATGTTCGCAGCCAGGATTTATAAAAAAAATTCAAATTCCTATTTTTTTAAATTCTCGTGTTCTTAAAAACAATACACAAATATTTAAAATTAAGCTTCCAAGATTTTTTAAAAACTCAAGATGCAAAAACGCAACAAATCAAAAACTAAAACTTCATTTTCGCCAAACAAAAGACCAATTGGGTGTGTCACAGTTCCACCGTATTTTTTTCTTTGGTAGGGTTTAAAAAAAAAAAAAAAAATTGAATTTAAAAAAAACGAACTAAAATATAAAGGATAATACTCTTTCAAAAAAAAAAACAAAGAACAATATTGCGAAATTTTTTATAAAAGCTAGATTATCCTGAGCTCCTTACCTTTTAACGATTCAATTCTCTAGGTATTATCCCACAGGATTAACTTATCCAAAAATATCTTTATCGCAGACGGATTTCGCACAAGTAAAACTCCTTCTTTATTTTTTCAACAATTTTGATAGCACACGTCTCACTGCACAAAGTACCAATAAGCTTGATAGGGTTTTCTGTATGTTATTTTTTTTTTCTAATTATTCACTCTTTTTTTTTGTGCCTGCTGTATTTTTGTGTTAACGGAGTATAAGGTGAGAGAGAGTGTAAAAAAAAGAATTCCAGAAAATCACACACGCGAATAGATTTTTTTTTTATAATTCAGAAATTCGTAAACAAACAAAAAAATAAAAAATTCACTTTCATCCAACAGGACAAACAATTAAAAAACCAAGTTATAGGTTGCTGAGGCACATAAATCTAGATACATAAAGGTATGTATTTAAATATGTATATTTTTCACTATATGAATGTGTGTGTGTGTTTAACAGGAGCACACTGCTGCGCACAAAGAACAGGAACACCAGCAGCAACAACAACAATTCAACAATAAAAAAAAACACAACTCGCTCCAATTGTATTTGTGTGAGTTTAAAGTAGGAACAGAAAAAAAAACCAGGGAATCTTTAGGGATTTCTTCGTTCTGTCGTTCCTTTCTCAAAAAATAAGGATTTTCGAAAAAACACGTTTTTAACTTCTTTTTTAAACTTTCAGTAATATTTTTTTTATTAAAAAAATAAAAGCAAAATTTTTTATAAATCTCAGGATATCAAAAAAATTTTTTTTTACGAAAAAACTAAAAGTCAATCCGCACCCTTGAACGTCCAAATTCAAACTTAAATGCAGCGATCCCAGTTTGAACAGTTGAACACTGAACGAGCCGTATATCTCAGAAATGTGTCTGTGTCAATGTCTGTGTAATCCATCCATCCCAGTGCCAGCAGAAGCCAGAAGAAGAAGGGAACACAAAAAAACATGAACAAAGAGAAATAAGCGATGAAAATGGAAACACTAAGAAGCAGCAATGAATGGAGAGAGAAACGCTATTTGTGGTGAATAACGCCCGAAGCAGCAAAGCCGGCATTCAACCAACAAGAACAACGTGCCGTTGTGTTTAAGTGGCTGTCGGTTGGTCACAAACACTATTGTCCCAACATGATGCATAGTGCATAATACACAACATAAAGTACAGTAGAGTATCTGTATCTTTCTATAAAATCAACAACAACAACAAAAAAAAAAACAGCTAACAAAACAGAAATTTAAAACGGCTACTAGTCATTTCATTTTGGTTTCTTCGTTCGTTGTTCTTTGGGACTCTGCTCGTAGCTCGTTTTTCTCGAATCGACTCGATTTTCGAGTGGGGTTGTTGGAGTTGGATTTTGATTAAAAGATACAAAATCCAACTAGGAACTGTATCTATTGAGTTGTGGAACGTATCTTTTGCAGAGTAACGATAGCATGCGCTTCTAGTTTTCGTTGGTATTAGTATCTCGAGTGGATTTGTTTCACTCAATTTTTTAAGCACGGAGTATCTATATGTAATTCAAACAAAGAATTTATTCCATCTTTAATTCTTGTTTTTTTTTTTTTTAATATACTTTTTTGTTGTTGTTGTTGTATTAACTGTGAAGAAGTTGGGTTCAATATTCAGGATCTAGTATCTTTCGTTTTTTTTTATACTTGTTGACAAAAAAAATTAATTCGTTGGGTGTATCTTGACAATGAGCAAAGTTATAAAGACAAAGATACGAAATATACATACGTCACAGGAATTTGTGTGGTGTGGTTTCTTTCCATTATGAGAAGAGAATATCCGAGTTACTGAAGTATGTGACAGGAAGTTCTACTGATTGATATTTGGCATTGAAGAAACGGTTGTATAAAAATGAAGGAACAATGTGACAAAATAATTAATTATAGAACCTGCGCTTGTATGCTTATGGTTGTTTGTTAGATTGATATTTTAGGAGACGATAAGGAAGGATACAGGAAGAAAAATGTTTATAGATATGCATTGTTTATGTAATGGGTAGGTATATGGAAGATAAAGTATCTATACTTCTTAGGCAAGAGAGAAAGGAAGTTAGGGAACAATGATGAATTTGAGTTGTAATCGTGATAGTTGAAAGGTTAATTTTATTTTTGGATACCTTTTAGAAAGTTGAAGAATTAAAAATAAGGGCAAATTATTCTTATTAGTCTTTGCTTGAAGTCACAAAATATGAGGTTTCAATTGATTTTGTCGCAAAATCACAGAAACACTTTTAATAGCACTGGAAACAGAGGCTATCGATCGGCTTCGGCATCAACACAAAGCATATTATGCACGACAAAGATAGATCAGATAAAGAAGTTAGAACAGAGAACACATTTCTACAGAGTGCGTTTGTTGTCGTACGATCCTCGATCCGACTACTAAGACACGCGCAATTATGCTTGATTTCGCTGATCTATCGTTTAAAAACTGAACATATTTTATTCATCATTGAAGTCCCTCACGCTAACTCATTGATTCATTGACTCACTGACTCAGACTCATGGACTCATGAACTCATTGATTCATAGACCCATAGACTCATAGGCACGTACTCATAAACTCATACTCATACTCATAGACTCATAGACCCAGACTCAGAAGCTCATTGACTCAAAGACTCAGACTCATAGACTCATAGACTCATAGACTCATAGACTCATAGACTCATAGACTCATAGACTCATAGACTCATAGACTCAGACTCATAGACTCAGACTCGAAGACTCATAGACTCATAGACTCATAGACTCATAGACTCATAGACTCATAGACTCATAGACTCATAGATTCATAGACTCATAGACTCATAGACTCATAGACTCATAGACTCATAGACTCATAGACTCATAGACTCATAGACTCATAGACTCATAGACTCACAGACTCAGACTCATAGACTCATAGACTCATAGACTTATAGACTCATAGACTCATAGACTCATAGACTCATAGACTCATAGTCTCACAGACTCATATTCTCATATTCTCATAGACTCACTCATACTCATAGACTCATAGACTCATAGACTCATAGACTCATAGACTCATAGACTCATAGACTCATAGACTCAGACTCGTAGACTCATAGACTCATAGACTCATACTCAGACTCATAGACTCATAGAATCATAGACTCATAGACTCATAGACTCATAGACTCATAGACTCATAGACTCATAGACTCATACTCATAGACTCCTAGACTCATGGACTCATAGACTCATACTCATAGACTCATAGATCCATAGAATCATTTACTCACCGACTCACTGACTTATTGACTCATTGTTCGTCATTGACTCATTGACTCATTGACTCATTGACTCATTGACTCATTGACTCATTGACTCATTGACTCATTGACTCATAGACTCAAAGACTCAAACTCAAAGACTCATAGACTCAGACTCATAGACTCATAGACTCATAGACTCATATACTCATATACTCATAGACTCATAGACTCAGACTCATAGACTCATAGACTCATAGACTCATAGACTCATAGACTCATAGACTCATAGACTCATAGACTCATAGACTCATAGACTCATAGACTCATAGACTCATAGACTCATTGACTCACTGACTCATTGACTCATTGTTCCTCATTTACTCGTTGGCTCATTTACTCGTTGGCTCATTTACTCGTTGGCTCATTTACTCGTTGGCTCATTTACTCGTTGGCTCATTTACTCGTTGGCTCATTTACTCGTTGGCTCATTTACTCGTTGGCTCATTTACTCGTTGGCTCATTGATTCAACGACGCATTGACTCATGAGCTCGTTCGATAGTTTTCGGCAGAAGAGGCAGCTCATGAGAGAATAAAACATTTCCCCTTTCTGCCGATTTTAGCCCAAGAAATTTTTTTGGGCAGAAATTTTGAGTTCTTTCAATATTCAAATTTGACAGTTAAGAAAAATTTACTTATAAATTTAACTAATCAATGCTTAGTCTACTCAGGAGCAAGAGCATAAGTCTTGTTGAAAAGGATACTGATCCAATCAACACCAATAACAAAAATATTGCGAGCATTTCGCTGCACTTATCATTTTTAATGGCTAAGTTTTAAGATAATTGTTCAGGAGAAAGTCTATTCATTATGAACCAAACTGAGCAAAAATCTAATGACAGCTATCAAAAAGACCAACTCCGAAAAAAGTATTCCCAGATTGAAAACCACGCGTCTAAAAAAAACCCCTTTATTTTTTCAGAGATAACCTCAAACAATGACAATTCAGTTCTAAAATGAGAAATGTACTCTTTTTTTCAAATAAGAATAAGGAACTAAATCTTCGAAGTAGCCCTTTATGCAGTTTCTTTTTTCATAGTTTTCCTTCACTGATGCGAGAAAAACACCATAATTTTCTTCCTCTTCGTCGGAGTCTTCAAGAAGTCGATAAAGTTCTTTTTCTTAAAAAAAAGTTAAGAAAACTAATGCAAAAAACTGTTGACGTTTTAAAGTTGTGTACAAATTTTCTCTGTCTGAGAGAGTTTCATCCTCACTCTTCAATATTTGACAGTCTTCCTATTTTAGCCCACAATAGTAGATAAACACAGCTCTTGACTCACTGACTCATTGACTTATTGACTGAATCACTGAACTATAAGACTCACTCTAATTGTTATAAATCTCAGTTTGAAAGTGTCATACTTGTTATAACAGTATAGTAATGGTGATTTATTTTTAATATTTTCTTTTTCCGGGACACTTATATTATTTATAACTTAATTTACATTACCATCAATTTAAACAACATCCTTTATTGTATAGCTAATCCAAATTAACGTACCTACAAAGAAAGAAAAAAAAAAGAAAAATTAGTTAGATCACAGAAAAACATATTGGAATGCATTAATATTCAAATAAATATTTATTCTCATATTGTACATGTACAGTACAAACGATATAATAATTTATTCATACACATTAATCAACAATCTAATTTCGCAAATAAAAAAAGCGATACAAAAAAAAACGAAATGACATCCCCATTCATTTATTTATTGCGGTCGTTTGAACCTAATGTGACAGTCAGTGCTGGCAGTGCCTTTGTCAATTTGTGAATTGTGGTTCTAGATTAAACACTATTTGCAAATTGCAAATAAATTAGAAACATGCAATCAAAGTAAGGTGAGTACGCGGCGCGTAATTAGAAACCACATACCTACATATATGTAGGTGACAATAATAAAAAAAAAATATATGAATCGAACAAAATAAATGAGGACAGTAGTAATGCAATTAATTTCAATTATTCATATTTTAAACCACTAAGTTGTGTTATGAGTTACATAAAAAGTTGAGGAAAAAATGTATACGCAAAAGGCCAAGCTAGTCATCATCAAAAATATTAAAATTAAATTTGAAATTAATTACAAGTTATAGTTAATAGGGTTCTCCAATAAGGTGTTGTTTAGAATAGCCCGCTATTTCGGTAGTTGTCACTTTTAAAGCGGTAATTTTTTGGCATTTGACAAGTAGAACCACGATATTAAAAAAATGGAACGATAACGCTTCAACAGCGCATTGAAATTAAAATTAAAATTCACAAATAACACCTCTTCTTGGAAAACCTTATACATAGTTATAAAAGTTTGAACTCGGTTAAGGGGTCAGTTATAGCGATACGAAAAACCAAAGCGAAAAAATTTTCAAATGGAAAATTTGGTATGTTCTGATTCGATTTTTAAGACAAATGCTACACCGATCGATGGCAAACAATGCAGATAATGTTTTTTGTTCATAATAATTTTAATTGAACAAATACTTTTTGTTAAAAATGTAATTTCTTATTTTTCTTGTATACGTATAACAGAAAAATGAATAAATACATTTTTAACAAAAAGTACAAGTTCAATTTAAATTTTTATTTGCAAAATATATTCTCTGAGTTGGTTGCCATCGATCAGTGTACCATTTGTGTTTTAAATCTGATTATATTATACCAAATTTTAAATTCGAAAATTTTTTCGGTTTAGTTTTCCGTATCGCTATAACTGGTCCCTAAGAGTTCTTTCAGAATTAGTATACAGATCGAGCGTTTGTACAAAATTTCCTACAACTTGCTTTAAGAGGTAGGCTGCTAGATAACTTAGAGACAAACATTTTATTTAGGTTTTATTTCGAGTCGCGTATTTGGCTCGACCACACAAAACCACTCGGTAAAAGGTTTCATCAAAATCGCGAAGTCCTAATTCGATTGTTGCACCAAATAATATCGGTGATGGAAGGTCTTCATACCTTGAGATTGAGGCACGATTGGACATTAGTTCATCTTGATTACATTCAATATTAGAACATTGGGCTGTTAAAAAAAATAGGGTTGTCTACCGCATAATCTGAAAATCCTAAAAAAGCCCCCTGTTATGGGTACCAAATGATAACAATTTCAATCAACAAAAGTTGTTCTTGGACGAAGCTCTTTAACAGTGGAATTTTCCTCACCATGGTATTAAAGCAACATATGTAGAATGGTCAATTCCTAATGATATACCCACCGCCAAATCTAGGTGGGGGGGGGCAAGGGGGTGATTCTCCTTCTCGTCAGCATTTGAAGGGGGAGGGAGTGAAAAATCAATGGTGATGAAGAAAGAAAAAAAGATATTTCTAAAATGGTAGTGAAATGATGAAAAAGTGGGGGGGGGGGCAAATTCGACTCGAACAAATCCCAGATCCGGCACTGGTTACATCACCATTTGTTTAAAGTGGTATAAGAATAAATTAGGGGAGCCAATATGAGAACACGATTCAGTCTAAGACATCGGATGAAAGAAGTGAATTTTGAGCTTTCAAAACATCAAATTGATGTGCCATTCAGTACAGTCTGACTGAAAAATATATAACGGCTTTTTCGCGGGGGGGGAGGGGTTGAACAAGCAACAGGTGCAATGCAAAGAATAAGCATCATTATGGAAAAACATAGGAATTGCTCAGAAGTTTTGTTTGATGATTTTGATATGGGAGGCCCTCAGGAAACGAGGAGTTCTAGAAATCTATGAGTTTCACGGACATGTACGAAGAGGAGCAAAAAAACAAAAGTAAGATCTCCAGCTGGTGTCACCGGAGAATCGAAGTAGGAGTACACCAGGCAACTATCTTGAGTCCACTGCTTTTTTTGCAGGTTTTGACTACCAGCTTGAAGGTAGAGTGATGGACCTCAAAGTGGGGATTCTTGATTCCTGTGCAACGAGCACTTGAAGAATGAGAAGACGTTTTGGAGGGAAATGGGTACTGTTTATGGATAAAATGGTTGGAAAACTACGCTATCCTCTGTGGAAAAAAAAATACCTACCATGCTGAAAAGAAGACTAGACCTTACATACGGTTAAAAATATTGGACAATTTTCAAAACGTATGAGAGAAAACTAACAGCATGTTTTTTCGAGAAGAAAATTCTTTGAATGACAGAAGGGGTAACAAAGCTTGGTCATATAAGCACGAAAATCTGAAAAATCTCTAACTTTGGAAACAGAATCTTCGCCGGCTGAGCTGGACTTGTCACGTTTAAAGCACAGAATTTGAGAACCCTCCTTTTTTTGCAGGTGTAGTTATTGAATTTTTCGAAAACTGTTGCAATGTACCCCATATCAATCAAAAATATTAAAAAATTATTCTCTGAGGGTAAATAAATAATACAGATTTATTTATAACATAATTGCTTCTTTAAGAGACTTAAATCGTACCCATAAGAGTGATCCTGGCTATGCCACATCCTTTAAGCATTCCTCAAAAAAAAAAAATCTGAGGATTGGCTGCTATTTACAACCATTTTGTGCTAAATCTCAGCCCCAAATAATGTTTAACACTTATAATCCCATGTATTCTGATTAACAACTGGCTCTAATTGTAAATATTCGTTATGCTAATTAAATGACCACCATTTGGTCACCGAACTGTGTTGAATAGTAAATCGTAGTAACCAAGCAATTAGGGACATCTGTAAGAAAAATAAAAATGTCCTATACCACCGAATTGATTTCCAATTAACATCACCAGCATTCTTGGCAACTATATACGATACGACGACGACATTCTGGTTTTATATAAAAATAAAAATGTCCAGCAGCACAACAAATTGATACGATAAAACCACTATATTTGCTGCTTCAAAGATACTAGATACAAGTTCAGAACAAGAAAAAAAAAACCATAACCATTCACCCCAAAAAAGTATCGCAAGAAAAAGTTACATTTTCACCCCAAATTGCCCACACACACGAGACCCAAGACAACCCAGGACACATCACTACAAAACCCAGGCAAGAATGTATCTCTGATGAAGTGCGGGCATTGGCTATCTTTATTCCCTCGTTATAATACATATCGGACGATGATAACAAAAGATATAAACATTATACTCGCTCGTTCGCTGCTGCTGCTGCTTACCAAATTCATTTATTCAAGCAAGGAATAAAATTAGTACTTTACTGAGATTGATATAGAGTTTGGTGGGGGGGGGGCAGCTAAGAGGGCGTTCGGTTCGGTAGCCCATTATTATATCATTCGACTTTTGTTAGGGCTGCCTGCTGCTATCACAGAACAGAAACAGACGAACAGACCCAGACTGACTGTTGATTCGTGTAATCAATTCATGTTTCTTGTATCTTTTTTTTTTTTTTTCAAATTAAAGAAGGCATAACAAAGCAAGGAAGAAAAAAAAAAACAATCTGAAGAGTATTTTTCTTCTTATTGTAGATTAAGTATCTTTAACTGTTGTATTGTTGCATTTCGGATGGTCGGAGCGGAGGAGATGAAATTTTATTTTTGGGAATGTTTTGTTCTGATTGTTACCAGTAAATTGAGAATCAACGAACAGACAGGAAGTTCAAGACCACCACAGCTCAAGATGAAAGTCGATACAATACATCACCACATGAACTCTCTTCAAATTGAAGTAGATACACAGCTAGAACATGGAATTTTCCAAACTGATTAGGTCACAAAAAACATCTGTATAATTTGGTGGATTTATTTCTAATTTTTGTATATTTTTTTAGCTGCACGACTACGACGAGAGGAAACGTCAGTCTGAAGGTCGATTACAGTAAAGATACAAAAAAAATATAAGTTGATTCTTTTAAGTGATATATAAAAGGAAAGACCAAGAATATGCCCGTTTCCGCCTTTTATTGTCGCTTTATTTGCTATACAATTATATGGGATAATTAGTCACTGTCATAATTGTCATGAGAAAGTATGCCGGCCAGCTATAGCCAAGACAGCCAGGCCAGCCTCTCATCCATGACATTTGGTCATCGCATTTTTGCCTTGCAATTGACCGTAAGACTTGTATCATGGATGTGATGTGCAATGTGGGTACTGGGCATATTATTATTTGGCTTTATTACAAATTATTTGAGAGTTCACATCGATGTATCTTTTGGATGTGGCATAACTGTGTCGAGAATACATTAACCCCGTTTAAGGGGAAGGAATTTAAACGAAATTATAAAGAGATGCCAGTTTTTGCGTAAAGCTATACCTAACTGTTTTCTCAAGGCATGACTTAACTTTAATGGATCATCTTTGAGCTAGTAAAGTGAAATTTGGTTCAAGAGTAAGGCTAAGTTCCTGAACGGGTAAAATCCAATCACAAACACGCCCACAATCAAAATTTTTGTTCAACAACCTCAATTTGTCAAAATTAAATGATGTTTTTTGTAAAGTTGCGATCAAAGCACAACGCTAAAATTTCGCACACTCAAGCTTTATGTAAATCTTCTCAAAATTAAATAAAAATATATCAGTTTGGGCGTTGTTGACGCCCACTTTTCATACAAAACTGTCAATATTATTTTTATACAATAACGATGCTTATATTCGAGTAAAAAACTTTAAATTTTGTGGGTATTAGAGTTTGACGTAAACACCTTTCATATGAAAACAACAAAAATTGATTTTGGGTGTGGCTTACGCCCACTTTTAATTAGAAACTATACAACATTTATTTGTGCAAGGAAACGGTAAACTTATAATAAATCCGCAAGCTCAAATTTGTGCTAGTCAAAACTAAGAAACTTGTGAATGAAAAGAAATTTTCGAATTTTGGGCGTGGCTTCCCACTTTTCATGACAGAATAAATAAAATGCACGACTGGGTCGAACGAACTTGCTCTAATGAGTGACAGTGGTTAAGGGGCTTGAGATTTTGATAACAATTAAATTTTCAAAATTCTTAAATAAATACTTTAACTAATTTGAGCTGAAAAAAGTACGCCATTTTATTTCTAGGATAAATTTAAATTTATGAGAATAAATTTATAAAAATCTGTGGAGCGGTTTTTGAGAAAAAAGTTTTTTTTGAAAAACTTTTTGAAAAAAAATTTAAAAAAAATTAAAAAACGCCAGTTCATAGGTATTCAGCAAATACATTTATTTAAAATTTTTAGAAAAAAATTTAATAAGCAGTTTTCAAAATATTAATTTAAAAATTTTTTTTTTTGAAATGCTTTTTAAAATACAAAAAAAATATTTTTCAAAAATATTGGTATGCAATACAAATTGAGCTACCTACAGCTATACGTGTGTGAAATTTCGAAAGAATCGGTTGAGTCGTTTTCGAGATAGTCGAAAGCAAAAAAACGGTCCTATGGAAAGTACCGTTCTTAGCCATTTTTTAAAACTTTTTTTTCAGCCATATGATTAGTCGTACCTAAAAAGTAACACTGATTTTTTTAATTCGAAATCGTTAGAGCCGTTTTTGAGAAAAATAAGCTTTAACGTAACGGTTGTATGGCAGGTGCCGTTATTTTTTGAGCTAAAAAAAAAATTTCAATTTCCCCTAGCTGTACAATACCTAAAAAAGTCTATATACCAAGTTTGAAGCAATTCGGCCCACCCGTTTGGGCTGTAGGTGTCTATACAGACAGACAGACAGCCAGACAGACAGCCAGACAGACAGCCAGACATACAGACGGACAGAATTTTTAGCCCAACTTTTTTCGTCTTCGCTATCATCGTAATGTCATGTTTGATTGTTATCTCAAAACTTTTTTTTTCGACGAATGCATAACTTGCCTTATAGTACCTACTATTAATCGCAAGTAAAAACGTAGTTTTAAAAATTTAAGGTACCAATATTAAAATTTAACTATTTTTTTCGATTGTTATATGAAAAATATATATCTACATTTTTGATGTGTAATTTTGTTCAATACGCCCACTTTTAAGGGCGTGATTTTTATAAAATACCTTTATTCAGGTAAAATCTTTATGAAACTAGTCACTTTAGCTGTAGTTTAGCACATATACCAAAAAATTGACAAACGATCAAAGCTCAGTTAGTGTTTTATATTTTTGTTTAATTTTTTAGTGTTTTCTATCTATCGGTCGCAGTTTTGAAGTAAGAAGATGAACTTTTCAGTTTGGTAATCCTTAGTTACGTAGTAGATTTTGTTCAAGAATTGTTAAAAACGCCCATATTCACCGTTTTGATTGAAAATCTAATTTTTTAAAAATTCAAGTTATGTCTTGTTTTGTTCAAATCGAGCTGCAAGCTTAAAATTGAATGTCACTTACCTCATAGTAATTACCTTGGCAGTAAAAATTTTCTAATTTGGGAGTGGCACACGCCTTTTTTATTGCACTAACAGTTTTTGTTTTAATGTCATTGTATTTTGTCCTATCTGCTAAAGAAGAATTTTATTTAGGCAACTGGACAGCGACTGGCTACGAGGGGGGGGGGGCAAACGCATACACATTCATACAAATAAAGTGCATGGGTCGTACGAACTTGCTCTAATGTCTTAAAATGGTCTTGGGGCTTGAAATTTTCGGAAAAAAGCTTTAAAAAAATCATATGAAATTTTATTAATAACTTGAAAATCAATAGTTAAAAACTTTTTTTTAGAAAATTAAGTAAGCCATCAGATTTCTTTAGGTTTTTGAATTTAAAGGAAATTTTTTTTCAAAATCGTTTAACATGTTTTTTCAAAAAAAGGTTTTTTTTAAACTTTTCGAAAATATATTAATTTTTTTTTTTGAGAATGCCAACATATAGCAGTTTAAAATTTTTATCAGAAAACAAAAATTTTAAAAATTTTGAAAAAAAACCTTTTTTGAAAAAACCAAAAATTAAAAAAAACTCAAATAATTAATTTTATTTTGTTAATAAGAGAGCTTTCACATTAAAATTTTCATCGAAATCCGTGAAGTGGTTTACGAGAAAATCTGTTAAGAAAAAAATCTTCCTATGGGAGGTACCGTTATAAGACTGTCCTGAAAAATCTGTTCCAACCAAAACATAAAGTTTACTCAAAAAACACCATTCAGAAAGTTGTATCAAAATCGTAGGAGCCGTTTTTGAGACCTGACTGTACCAAACTAGAGCAAGTTCGTATAGTGGTGCACTTTATTAAAAGACAAAAGTTATTTTTTTATTAGAAGAGACTAGCAAACGCGTTAAAATTTTTTTTTAGTCTTTACTTCTTTCAAAATCAGTTTTGAATATTTTTGACATAAATTATATTAATTTTTGTAAAAAAAAAAAAAAAGAACATATAGTTGCAAAAGGAAATAATAACAAATTTGGTAAAAAAGACTCATTTTGACATAAAATGGCATACCATCCGTCAATTTTTGTTTTTCAATTGGCGCGGGTAGATTTTGGCAGCCATGTTGTTTTGTTGACATCAACTGTCAAATGTGTTGTTTATTTCTCAGTTATTGATGGCATGCCATATCACCATTGCAAATGATAAAACTTTTAACTCATTTAAACGAGTGTTCATTTCAACATCTACCCGTCCTCATTGAAAGTCCCTTTCCGAATAGTATCACAAAAGATTAGGAAGTAGGTATCTTGTGGCTTTGAAACACCTTATACAGTAAATACATGCAGACAGGAAGACGTCTTCCAGTTTCAAAGCATATCTTTCTATTTTCATAAGTAAACACAATACTGTTATGTTGACTATTACATTTGCACACCTTCGACCATTGCCTTGTCGTCTTTCTCTCTGTGTTGTCCTAACCGGAATTCAATGCTTCTGCTTCAATGCCTTCCTCTTTTGCATCCAATCTTTATACTCTCATTTCAATCCATTAAATTCCTTTAAGTCAGACAAGTAACGAGCTTTGCATTCTCCCATCATCCATGATGAAGATGATGAAATCACTTAAAATAAACCACTTGTGTCTGTTAACCTTGCTCCACCATGTTCATACACCATCTTCCATTCCATCATCTGGGTACAATACATTGCCCATAACACACATGTTAGATGCATATTATGTGAACTCACTCAGGTCTTGGAATAACCCTCTTAAAACTATTAATCCGACAACCTAAGCAAACTGATATACTCGTCGTCGTCGTAGGTACGTATTTTTATCTTCACCAGTTTTCAAATCAATTTTGTAAAAAAAAAAAAAAATACCTTCGACCCGCCCTAAAAAAACGTCTGGAATTTACCTTTAAAATTACAAAAAAAAAAAGGAAAACAGGAATAAAAGTTGGGATGAAAATACAAAAATAAAATCGATATCACTCACCTCCCGTTGCAAAATTTCGCACACAAAAGGGTTGGAATTGGAAATTCAATGGCACACAGAGAGTACTTAAACAAAATGGCGGGCGTACGGAAGGATACATTCAGAATATAAACGACAAACAACAAACCCTAACCATTTGCCAGCATTTCGCACGGAGCGAAGCGGAGAGTTGAATTTGGTTTGAAAATGTTTTAAAGTTGGGGGTAGTCCTAGTCAGTAGTCAGTCAGTCAGTAAGGGAGTAAGAATTAACATGACATGTGCCGGCTGTCACTTTGACAATATGAGTCACCATCATTTCTCATCACACACTGACGTGAGTATGAATATTTTCCTTCCGGTTTTAGTTTTATTTTTAGTATTCCCTTTTCTTTGTTCCTGGAAATAAGAATATGAATTTCCTACTAGTTCATCTGGATAACCGGAATCAATAAGGATCACCGGACACGGACATCTTGAGGACAAAAAAAGAAAACTAAAGTGGAGGAACAAAATTGAAGATAATCTAATTGGAGGAAGTCAGTAATGGATAGTTGATCTTCTTTAATTTGGAGACTTACAAAGAATTTTAATTGACAGTTGAAAGTATGCACGCGGCTTAATTTATGAACAGGCATTGCCATGCTATGTTTGTCATAAGCTCTGTTCCAAACTGTAATAATCTGACTCCTCCATGAAAACAGCTGGCAATTTTTTTTTTTTTATTTTAGCGTCATCATTGTGTCTCTTGGTTTGTGCAAGCAATCGCAAGAGGAGGAAGAACTCAATTCAGTTCCCGGGCGAAGATGAGTCTTCTTCTTCTTCTTGTTGATGGATATAATCATCATCATCATGTGGGTGGCTTTCATTTCAATTTAAAGGAAAAAAAAAGAAATAATTCTTCTGGGTTTTACTGTGCCTTTAAGAACCATCGCATTGCAACGTCGTTTCGTCGTCTTCATTCATCTATCGTCGTTTTTTTTTTTTTCTTGACTTTGTCCCTGATGGAACCATAAATTGAAAATAATATATACGAGGTATTTACGGGGAACCAGCGTTGTATAATAATAATAATTATAAAAAGATAATTATTGTGGTGTATAATTATTGCAGTGCCTTACTGTGCTCATTAAAAAGGAAAAATTGTAGCTATTTTTAAATCTTTAGGATGGATGCATTTTTACATTTTTTTTTTTTAATTTTTTTGTCTCTCAGTGAAGGCGGAAGAGATATTGTACCGAAAGTTTGCTTGCCATTTAAAAGTGGAACGAAGGAATTCAAAATCGCAGAATTTGCCTCAATCAGGCGCCGCACTTTTTTTCTTGTAAGTATTTAAATAGAACACATTATGGTAAAGCACAAACTCATTTTTCAAACAGTGAAGTTGACAGTAACGCTGAAGTCAGAAAAAAAGATGAGTACATACAAGAGTCTCGTTGTAGAAAACGTGTCGCTGAGATACAACATTTTACCCCCCCCCCCCCTACACCCCCACGATACATTGAAGCATTAGAAAACCTGGAATTTAAAAAAAAAAAAGCCGGTTAGCAATAACGTGCGGGTTTTCCAAGCCCCAGAATTTTGTACCCGCTGAAAAGATGATTTTTTCGCCCAAAATCGTTATCCAATTCAAACTATGAAGCGATAATGAGGCAGATGGTTTTGTGCCTTCAGGACGACGCACGGGGACCATGAGTGTTGTTCACTAGCATACACGGATCACGAACTTTTTGCACAAACTTGCGTACAGCAGGCGCGGTGGGTGCGCTTAATTTCAGCCAAAAATTCTTTTCAAAAAAATGGTTGCCTGTAAAGTCGGTTTACGGACGATAATTTTAAGTGATAACCAGTAAGCAAAACAGTTCATGTGTAGGTTTTATCTCTCCAACCACCAAATACCCAACCCACCTACAGTCACCCACCATTTTTTAATTTTTTTCACCCCTTAACCCAAACCTACCACCCCCACATACAACAACCAACCAACAGCCCGCCGTTTTTGAAAATTGTTTCCTCCTCCCACACACAATAAATCCCCTCTTCCTAACCACTAAAAATCACCCACCCCACCTACAACCACCCACCCACTATTTTTGATAATTCGCTCCATTAGTTTTGACAATTTTTGTCTCACCACCCAAACCAGCTACAACCACCCACCATTTTGACAATTGTTCCTCTTCCTGACACTACCCCCCCCCCCCCCACACCTGCCCCACACACACTCCCACCACCACTAACCAACCACCCAACACCCTCTCCTCCCACTTTATCGACTTTCTAGGCTATCAAAGCAGCAAGGTAACGTGACTGTGACTGTGACATTTTTTTGTGCGTGCTGCCCATATATTCCAAACCGATTTATTAGACGTTATCACGTCAAAAACTTTTGGGCTACACAGCACTCACTTCGGAAATAAGTTTTCAATATTTCCCAACTTTGTTCAAGCGTAAAGCGACTCATTTCTCTTCCGCGGAGTTATGATACTGACTTTTTGTTAAGATTACGAGCGGGAAACAGCTGTCAGTGTCAAAAAAAACTTATGATTTAAGAACCCTGCATATCGTTTCGACGAACTCTGCATTATTTTTGAAGTGAAGCAGGTCTGAATTAACTCGAATTAATTCAATCATTCGCAACTAAAAAAGACTGGAATATAATTTTCGAAAGCGGGACCCAAAAGCGAGTTGCATTACTTGTCTAAAACGCTTAACTTTTAGTACAAATAGACATAGGATTACCCCACTACTAATTATTGCACTACACGAATGGATAAAAATATTGTTTATAATAGAGACTCCTTCTTAAGCCACACTACACGAATGTAGAATGCTTAATTCGACTCAATCCAGTATAATCATGCCCCTACGAATGACCATAAATTCACCTTTGCGGCAAAATTCAAACACTGTTTAGTATAGATTTTTTTCTAGGGCCATTACATGTTGAAGGGTTAATTTGACTAGCAGATTAAACATCATTGTTTTTTCCATAATACTCATGTTCACCAGTTTAGCCTTGCGTCTAACTCAAAACTCACTGTTTAGAGTATAGACTCCATCTTTCGCTGCACTTCGTGATTGCTAAATGCTTCATTTGATTGAATGACATAATACTGATGTTTTCAGTTCGCCCTTCAGATGAACTATGGCCGCACTACACGAATGTGGAATGCTTTTTTCGACTAGATTAATGCTGTTTCTGCCATAAAACATATACATACACGAATGCCCTAAAGTTCACTATTGTGTTAAATTTCAGGCGTACTTTTTAGAATGTAGACCACTTTTAAAGGCGCACTACACGAATTTAAAGGGTTTTATTCGACTCGATCATTGTCTTTGCAACAGTTTTTGCCATAAATATGTAGGGATTCAAGTCGCTACGAATTAGCTTCAGTTCACCCTTGTGTCTAACCTTAGACGTGCTGCTCATTTTAGAGACTCGCTCTTTGGACGCACTACACGAATGTGAAATGCCTTTTTCGACTAGATCAACGTCCTTCCCATTGTGTATTGTCAATTTATTCTGTCTCCATGCAATGTTTTCAGTTCACCATTCCGTCTATTCTCGGAATTCTACATACATACTAATTAGTGTGGAGACTCCTTCTTAGGACAAACTTTACGAATGTAAAATGTTCCACTCGAACCGATATTGTGTTATTTGGACAAAAAATAATTTTCAATACGATTTTTCTAGACGCTACTGGCTTCTTTTAAAACATGAAAAGGGTAGTCAGCTACTCTTGTTTTCACAGATCCTATAGCATTGGAAGAACTGATAAGATTAAAAGTACAAGAGCTTGACAAAGTAAAGTGAAAAGAATTCTGCAAAATAAAGTGCATCCATTAATCAACTAATCGCCTCGTTTCTATAAAAAAAAATTGACGCTTATCAAAAATCACATCCATAATTTCTTAAAGACTAGTCTACAATTATGCACTGAACAGTGAACATGTGTATGTGTACCTCATGCAAATATAGATTACCTTGTAGCAAATTTTAGTACCTATACACATCAGCAAAATGCATTTCCATCATTCATCTTGGTGAAAATTACTGTCAGTTCAACTTCGTAGAAGCAATAAATCTTCTTCTTTTAACTTAACTTATCAGCAGCAGCAGCAGCAGAGCAACCATTTTCTAAAATGTCGCATGATATTGAAGAAAAAAAATATAAAGCAACAAGATGCCCCCTTAACAGTAAATTTATTTCCAACATGACATTCATCGCTTAATTCTTTTTTAACCCACACAAACATATTCCAAGATCCAAGATCCAAGCAGCAACAACCAACCAACTCACTACTCACCATCACCATCTGCAGCCTCAGCAACCAAGTATCTTGAGTTTGGATTTATTTTCATTGCACATTGACGACGCCAAGCGTTGCTCCAATAAATTGCACATGCATCTTTGGAGCTGGAGCACCAGCAGAAGCAGCGTGCGATGCGCGACAGTCTCAATATAAAATGGCACTTTCTTGAAAATGGTTTAGTAAAGTATTTTTTTTTTTTTTTTTAATTTTGCTCGTTGTTCAACCACACACTCGATGAGCAATCAGCAATTTATTTTGTTTCGTCCTCGAAGCATATTTTAAATCGGTTAAACCAGTTTTCCAGGAGTTTTAGGAACAAAAAAAAAAAATGTAAATCGACCAACAAAACTAATCAAGTGTAATGCTGGAGAGAAGATGGGGGCTCAAAAGCCCTCTTCTTCTCCTCCTCGTCAAAATGTTTATAGTTCCTTGAGATCAGATCATCAGAGACTAGAGAGAGAGAAGAGTTAACTTCTCGAGACGTAAGCTATTGAAGAGAGTTTGGGGCACCACACAAACACTGTAAATGATACACACGCTAGAGCCAGTATCAGGAGACGACCTCCTTTGTAAAGTGTCAGAATTGAAGTTGTTGTCTGAAGAAGAAAAAGGAACATTGTAAAAAGTAATGAGCAAGCACCCGGTTCTCATAATTCTTTCCTTCTTTTTTTAACCTCATGGCCATCAGCATCAACATCAACATCATCATCATAATCATCATCAACTTTGTCGTTGTAGTATAATTAACATTAACTTTAGTGCTGCAACACACACACAAACACACTATTCATTGCATTTAATGTTGATCGGGTTGGTGCGGTGCGGTGTAATAATTACCTGAGGAGGAGTGTTCGTGGATGATAGTTGTGCCATTCTTTATTTCCTTTTTTGATTTTTTGCCAAGGTTTATACTTTAGAACAGACAAAGTAGACTTTCGATTAGTAAAAATCAAATCTTAATTGTGAGGTTCATCTATCAATGAATCACGAAATGGTGTGACAAGCAATTGTATGCCATTATTTTGCAATTGTGTGTCATTTTGACGAAGTTTGTTTATTGAAGGCACAACCGATCGATACGCTCCTCGCGGCCAAAATGTGAAAGTCGACTGGATCCCAAAAATACAGAATTCTTTTCGTCAGTCATGATTCAAATTTTACATTTTAAAACTGTTGTTTTTGAAGTTAAATTGAATTTTTTTTTTAAACTAAAAAAAAAACATTTTGTATGATATAAAATGGTAGAAACTTTGGCAACTTTTATCTTGGTGCTGTTTTCTTCATTTACACAGCTGGTAACTTGCCAGAATGAATTCTATGTATCGATATCATTTTTGACATTATAGAGTTGATGGTTTTAAATTTTTTAATATATTTGCCAAAAAAAAATTACTAAACATAGTAGGGATTTTATGGCATCTTTGCTGACACTTCTTTCTAAATAATGACAAACTACCAAAAAAGAATGAACACATGATTCTTACAGCCACAACTTAAAGTCATGTAGAAATGATTAACCACCAAAATTTCCTTCACATTTTAACAAAACTCACACATACAAATACAAATGTCAATAGAAAGTCAGCTGTCAATGTTTGACGCACAAGTTTCCAAAATTTCTGCCAAATTTTTGGTCGAAAATCACGATCTCGAGCAAATACTGGCAGATGATCTGCAAACTTGTCAGTAGTGTTAGTTGGGCCTAATGCTGCGATTACACAATTTATTTATAATATTGGACATCTTGTGACAATTTAAGAAAATAATGGACGTAAATAAGATTTAGACAAAGTGTAGTAAAATGCCGCCAAGCTGTCAGAAAAGAATGAGCGGCCAGTAAGTTGATTTCGTTTATCGACGAAACTTGTCAAGCAGTCAGTAAACTTTTGGCACAATGCCATTTTTTTACTGACATTTTGTTTTGCCATTTTTTTTTTGACAAAAATACTGGCAGATGATGAAGCACCACAAGCATGATGAATTGTAACATAGCAAACAAATGGCAGACAATCTCTAGACTTGTCAGGTTTACAATAAGGAAGTTAGTTTCTGGGTTTTTGTCGAATTTTGAAATTTTGTATAACATCAGTGACATCAGGTGAAGTTTTGTATCAGAGGTGGTAAAAATGAGACATATCAAGAAAACAAGTGACTTATAATAATCGTGTTAGCCATTTCTGACATGAACTTGTAAATATTGACAAGTGACATTGGCAGTTTGCCAGTATTTTACCGCGCCATTTTTAATTTGCGATTATAGGTACTATAAGTAAGGCAAGTTATGCATTCGTCGAAAAAAAAAAGTTTTGAGATAACAATCAAACATGACATTACGATGATAGCGAAGACGAAAAAAGATGGTCTAAAAATTCTGTCCGTCTGTATGTCTGTCTGTCTGTCTGTCTGTATGTATAGACACCTACAGCCCAAACGGGTGGGCCGAATTGCTTCAAACTTGGTATATAGACTTTTTTAGGTATTGTACAGAGGGGAAATTGAAATTTTTTTTAGCTCAAAAAATAATGGTACCTGTCATACAACCGTTACGTTAAAGCGTATTTTTCTCAAAAACGGCTCTAACGATTTCGAATTAAAAAAAACAGTGTTGCTTTTTAGGTACGACTAATCATATGGCTGAAAAAAAAAAAATTTAAAATGGCTAAGAACGGTACTTTACATAGGACCGTTTTTTTTTTCCTTTCGACTATCTCGAAAACGACTCCACCGATTCTTTCGAAATTTCACACACATATAGCTGTAGGTAACTCAATTTATATTGCATACCAATATTTTTGAAAAATATTTTTTTGCATTTTTAAAGCATTTAAAAAAAAATTAAAAATTAATATTTTGAAAACTGCTTATTAAATTTTTTTCGAAAAATTTTAAATAAATGTATTTGCTGAATGAACTGGCGTTTTTGATTGTTTTTTGAAAATTTGTTTTAAAAAGTTTTTCAAAAAAAACTTTAAATTTATCCAGGAAATAAAATGGCGTACTTTTTTTCAGCTCAAATTAGTTTAAGGATTTATTTAAGAATATTGAAAATTTTATTTTTATCAAAATCTCAAGCCCCTAAACCACTGTCACTCAATAGAGCAAGTTCGTGCGACCCAGTCGTGCATTTTATTTTACTTTGTCAATATACGACAGAAAATATTGTCAAAATAAATGGCGCATTGCTCAGTATCGGAATACGATTTTTTTTTCAGTATGAAAGTTTAATCATGTTTTAGTTGAAATTCTTCGTATCGAGTTTGAAATCCGAACTTTTGTGGATGGCTGTCACTGGAAAGACTCAGCAATCATCTCGAAGAAGTAAATGGCAAGCTTTCTAAAAATTCATGCTCCGAAAACAAGGCCATTCAAAAAGTTCTTGATGGATATGCGGAAGTGGAAGTGGAAAAAACTCCCTTAAAAAAGGGTGGATACTTCGCTTATGACCAAGAAGAATGGCAAGGAATTAAACCGACCGGAGTTTTAAGGACTTTGAAAAATTAAAATTGAAAATACAAATGCAACGACATAAACGTTGGCGAGCTCGATCCCGCAACCCAAAACAAAGAGAAGTTCTTGACGTTTTCTAAGATTGTCAATCTATAATGTCTTAGAAATGCCATCACAGGCGAGATTATAAAAACCTGCAAAATTGACTTAAGTTGTTCCATGAACAATTATTTGCGTTTAAAAATAAATAAATAATTGTTGGCACAACAGCACCTATAACTGTATAGGTTAGGTTAGGTTAAGGTGGCTGTCAGTCAACGACTGACACACTTAGACCAGATACTAGGTCCATTGTGATACCACATATGAAAGTGCATGAGGCACTACCTCACTAATTTTAAAACCAATTGGAACTTTTAACAAAGCGATGGAGACAGTGGATGTCTGTCTGAGTTAGGTCATTGATATCGTTGAGGAAGAAATCTCCCAAATGTAATTTTCGTCTTTGTGAGAGAGCAGGGCATGAACAAAGAAGATGAGTTATAGTCTCTTCCTCTTCCTCGTCCATGCAACTTCTGCAGAAGTCGTTCGAGAAGACACCGAGTCTAATAGCATGTCTGCCTATAAGACAGTGTCCAGTTATGACACCGATTAAGGAGCTAAGGTGTGATCTACCAAGAGATAACAAACATTTGGAACGTTTTGGATCTAGTTTTGGCCAGATCTGTTTTGTCGCCTGACAGGTAGTCAAGTTTGACCACCTAAGATTTGTTTCGTTCATGGCATCGTGTTTTAGCATGAGTTTACATGTAGCGATAGGTATACCAATATTCCTCCTGTCGGGTGAAAGTGGTTCAGTAGTTCCATTTCTGGCGAGTTCATCGGCCTTGCAGTTTCCTGGAATATCTCTATGTCCCGGCACCCAAAAAAGGTGAATGTTAAACTGTTCTGCCATCTCCGCGAGAGATGAGCGACAGTTGCGGGCTGTTGCTGAGTTCGTGGAAACCGCCTCGAATGATTTAAGGGCTGCTTGGCTGTCTGAAAAGATGCGGATATTCGACGTGGATATCACGTTTTCCTTGAGCCAGGATAGAACCTCTTTTATCGCCAGAAGTTCCGCTTGGAACACGCTACAATAGTTAGGGAGTCGGAAAGAGAGACTAAGATTTAGTCCTTCTGAGTACACTCCGCCCCCAACCCCATCTTCGGTTTTTGAACCATCAGTGTAGAAATGAATCGAATCATCTCTCGAGAAATGTCCTTCGTCCCAGTCAGACCGTGATGGAATGGAGACTCGGAAGTTGTTTTCAAAAACCAGTTGGGGTATGGTGTAGTCAGAGTGACTTGGAATCGTTCTGAATGAATTCAGAATAATAGTGTGGCCAATTGAGTTATTGGTCCATTGAGAGGTGGCTCTGAGACGTATTGCTGTACTCGCCGCCATTTGTTTACTAAAAATGTCGAGGGGTGTAAGATTAAGAAGAATGTCTAAGGCAGCTGAAGGTGTCGTACGCAGTGCTCCAGTGATACATAGACACGCTGATCTTTGGACTTTGCTTAGGTGGTCCCGGTAGGACACTTTATCCAAAGCAGTCCACCATACTGTGATCCCATAAGTAAGTATCGGTCTTATGACCGCTGTATATAGCCAGTGGGTAATTTGTGGGGATAAACCCCATTTGTTCCCTATTGCTTTTTTGCAAGAAAAGAGAGCCACCGTGGCCTTTTTTACTCTTTCCTGAATGTTGGGTTTCCATGTGAGCTTCTTATCTAGAACGAGGCCTAGATATTTAGCTTCATTTGAGAAAGTTAGTGGAGTTCCATTGATAGACGGAGCATTTAGGTGTGGAATTTTATATTTCCTTGTGAAGAGGACCAGTTCAGTTTTGTGGGGGTTTACTCCTAGCCCACATTTACCAGTCCACTTAAGAAGCTTGTTAAGAGCTGTTTGCTATAACTGTAACACTCTCAACAATTTTTGTGTGTGCATTGTTGTTCTGCAGGAGTGGAAAGAACCTTCAATTTACCGCCGAATCCGAATGGCTACCTCAGAAGCACTTTTCATGACAACTTTTACTCTTTGGGGCTTTGTCCTTTAATCGTCAGTACCCCGGAAAAAAAATTGTGTGCACTCAAGGATCAAACCCCAACACACTTAGCACTACGCCACGGGGTAAAAGAATTATTTGCGTTTGCTTCCGCTGAATTACTTTAAAACCAGTTTTTTTTTTACGAGCGTTTAAGACTACTTAACATCGACATGTTAACTGTCATCACAACGACACTTTCTTTAAACCAAAACAAATTACAACCTCATCTTGATGTAGTATGGTTCACCCTGTGTTTGCGCAAACCAGCGCTGACATTGTTCCCCTTTTTTTGTCAAAATCACTTTCATTCTCCTTCGTTCCTTTTGAAATTTTTACGTTTTTCTCAATCCACACCATGGACGTGGACGTCCTCGAACTTTATTTTTAAATTATGGCCCGATGGATACTTTATTTGACTACAACACTACACCACTCCAAGAACAACAACAACAACAACAACCAGAACCCAGTGAGTACTTAACCATTTTCTGTTCGTGTTGATGTTTTCGGTTGGCTGCAAGGCAAAGTTTGTGGGATATTTTGTAGAGAATTTTTTTTTTTTTTTTTATTTGTCACAAAACACAACAATGCATACATGATTCTGATTCCTTCCACTTCCATATTCATGCTCAAGATATGGTGTCCACAATCAGCATTCTTCAACCACAATACACTACACTGAATCGTGTTCCGTTTTGGGAACAAAATAATATTTTCATTCAATATTTTTGTTGTTCGGGCGAGATACATTGCAGGAAAATAACATTTTTTATAGATAAGAAGATACAAAAATGCATTGTCATGTTATGGATGGATATGATGATGATGAGATGAGTGTAGCTTGATTCAAAGATATCTTTTTTTTTGTCCACTTTTGAATCCAATTCAAAAACATGAAAAGAATTTGGATGTCAAGTTGTCTGGCTCGAGGAGTACATTGTCAGTGAAATTCTGTTCTTGATTGGTATCAATTTCCATCTTTCAATCAAGACATGGGCGTGGTACACAGTAGGTACACCACTTCAAAAATGATTACTGCCTTTCAAATTATTGAAAACAGGTCAACCAGAAACTAGGTATTTCGAGAGAAACTTTTCTGACCTTTTTTTTTTAATCTGAAAGACAAAACAGACAGTTTTTCTTTAATTTGTTTTTTACGGAGAAAAAAGGAAGAAATTCCTGCTAAAGCCTCGTCGTCCAACACCTGCCACTTGCCACCTTCCACATCAAGACTCGTCGTCGTCCGTTCCGTTCCGTACACTATTAGCAAATTAATTGTCCCATTCTTGTCATTCTCCTGGTATTCTTTGTGCGGCAAAATATTTTGACTTCATTAGCCAAAAGAACATAAAAGACTCCCAAACGCCAAACATAAACACCTTCACACAAATTATATTTGCTTGGCTGCTGAAGCTGCTCCTACGTCCTACATAACCACCGACCACCGACGACCGACGACCGACGACACCACGACTGCCTCTGCCTACCTATCCAGAAAGCTCGTCGTCGAAGATGGTGTTGCTGCTGCACCTCGTTTCATCGTTTTAACTTCTATTGTTTGTGTCAAGTCATTTCATTCACCTGCAACAAAGCAGAAGCACCATTAACACCACCACTATAGCACCTGCTCCAGCGCCAGAGCACTAGCAGTAGCAGAAGCAGCAGCCATGTTCGAGAGAAGAGGAGTCTTTTAATTTTCTTCTTCTTCGGAGTACTTCACTATTAATTACTCATTACTGTTCCCTATTACTCCTGAATCTTTATTAGGGGGGTGTTAAGCCCCCGGACCGTTTCGTTTGTCGTCTGTCTGGCTGTGTGTGATATTGGATATACAACGGTACTTCTAGCATATTTCTTGTCATTCCAACACAAAACAAAAAGAAGATTGAAAATTGCTGTCGCGTTGCTGCTAGCTCGTATGGATTTTGCTGTAGAAGATACTTTTTGAGGGAAAATGTCTTCACAGAGTCTTAATTTTTTCTTTCCTCCATTTTTTTTTTTCAACCTGCTAAGATTGCTAAGAAACGTGTAAGTATATGAACACAGCGGTTAGATGTTTGCTTTGGCGGGTGCAAAAAAAACATAACAACGTTAGACAAACGGAAAAGTTTTCTTAAAAACTTTGTAGATATACGTGACCAACATTTTTTTATTTATTCGCACACACAAAGTACTAAATCAGGGGACCAAAGAAGCTATAAAAATATTTTTTTTTTAAGATAAAACCAAATCACAATGACTTTCTAATTAAAGTGCAAACAATTAGGTTTTTTTTTTTATTTTAAAATTGTAAATATGAAGCAAGATAAAAAGTATCTCAGAGCAACCGGGTAGGGATGAATTTGTTTCAAAGAAAAATGTCTTTAAGTATCTGACAGTTCGTTTGTATTTTTGTAGTCATACTTTTTGGTACGAGTTTGGGGGTTTGCATAATATGTGTGTCATTCCAAGAAAAAGACCCTAGAAACTGCATTAATTTCCGAGACACCATGACTGGAGAAATGAGGCACTATCTTCATCGTTGGTAAAGGGTTTTCCAATAAGAGGTGTTATTTTGATATTCAAAGAAAAATGGCATTTTTTGAAATGAATGATCGGATGTTTATGTCAATGTAAGGAGGAAAGTATGCCATTCATAATGGAAAGCAATATCAGCCAAATGGCTGCCAAGGCTACGCCTACACAACAATATCCTTTTCGTGAAATTTTTCATCACCACATCACAAAGTGGCTGCTGTATACCCTTCATAGCTTCGCGAATTCCATCTTTGAGGTCTTGAATCGACGCTGGGCTGGTGGCGTATACCTTATATTTCACGTGCCCTTAAAGGAAGAAGTCACAAGGTGTTAAATCACAAGATCTCGGTGGCCAATTGTAATCACCTCTTCGAGACTCGAAAGATAACACGGTCAGAAAACTTTTCCCGTAAAAGATCGATGCTTTCGTTGCTTGTGTGGCACGTTGCACAGTCTTGTTGAACGTAAACGCTGACCAAATCAATACCATCCAATGCCGGGGTCATACAAAATTATTAATCATCTCTCGAAAGCGCAATCCATTCACCGTAGCTGTTGCTGCAGACTCATTTTCGAAAAAGTAAGGTCCAATGACCCCGCCCGGACCATAAACCGCACCAAACAGTTACTTGTTGAGAATGGAGAGGCTTTTCAAGAATGAATCTTGGGTTTTCCAAGCAATTTTGCTTGTTGACGTAGCCATCGAAATGGAAATGGATCTCATCAGTCAAGATGATTTTTCGATGAAATTCCGGATCATTTTCATGCTAAATTTTCAGCATTTTTATAGTGAATATTAATAATTTCAATGCATTGCGTGTATCGTTCCATTAACGGCGTAGTTTCTACTTGTCAAATGTCAAAAAATTCCAGCTTCAAAAGTGACAACTACCAAAATAGCGGGCTATTCAAAATAACACCTCTTATTGGAAAACCCTTTAGAAAACAATCCCTTACAAATAAGACAGATCAGACGGAAACACATTTCTTGCATCGTTGTAGAATCAAAGAATCAAAATAATTTACAGGATCTGAGCAAAACAATTCAGAAGACAGGGCAAAAAGTCTTAGTTTAAAAAAAAAAGTTTAGAAGGAAAAGACAACCCTGCGGCACCCTACTTTGTGTGTAAATACTTGGCAGGATACCTTCTTCGTCTTTTTCTTTATTTTTACCGTCGTGATTTCAGGTGGGTCACTTCTTGCCTGCTTCACACTAGTGATCCACCTGTGGGAACACATCGGGTTGACCTCTGAGAACGTCGACTTAGAGCCATTTTTGAGGCCAACTAAATACTGTTGTCGGGGGCTTGGGGCATTTGTTTGTACAAAGACTTTTGGCCTGCCTCTCAATTTTCGCCGTGGCGATCATATTGAAACGTTGTATGATATTGCCTTTTTAACAGCGTTCTCAGGGTATTTTCCTTTGAAGGTGACAATACCAGCTGACTCGGTTGTGATATATTTTTGACGGCTTTCTTACTTCATATTTGTACAGGCCATGTTTTCTCAGCCGGATTCACAACTGAGATGTAGTCTTCTCTCCAGCTTAGTGTGAAATTTTTCGGTCACACTTCATCCACCCCACGCTTATACAAAATGTCAAATGCCGAGAGAATCCTAGTACCGAACCGAGTCCAAGTCCAACTCGTATCAAATAGACTCATATGGAGCGCCGAATTCGGCGTATATTTTGAAGTGTATTCGGAGCACCAAGCAGCATTTTTCAACAAAATAAAAACGCATTTTTAGGTCCAAGTTCTATCATATTCATACACTTTGTACGGTCTTAGCTTCGCCTGCTCCAATACTTAGCATCGTGCATTTTTAGTCCTCAAATCACAATTAAAAATCGGTCTAGTTGTAATGCTGCAGGCACCCCAAACAAGCACACAAAAACACACAATTGGATCCCACTTGCTTAAAAAAAAATTCAAACAAAGATTCTAAAACCCCCCAAGAATTATTAAAGATACAACCACGTCTTCCTACTTTTTATTAAATATCTTTTTTTCACAAAGCTCATCTCCCCCTTATCAAAAAAAAAAATTATCATCTTTTGAACCTTTTTCGATTAAAATTTTCAAGCGTTACATGTTTTTTTGTACGCGAACGCATCTCCCCCACCATTCTACACCATTAAATTGAATTTATGAACCTTAAAACACATAACATCACACCCCACAGAAGCTTCCTAAACCTATTAAAGGTCCAAATTAATGGTTTAATTACCAAAATCTTAACTTACAGTTTGTCATAAACCACACAGACGACGACACGACTTCCAAGCGGGTCGTCATAAAAATAAAAGACCCCGCCATATTAATTCTAAATTCAAATGCAACAATAAAAAATAAAAAAAAGGGAATTAAAAAAAAGCAACAACAACACCCCAAACAATTTACAAACTAATTGTTAAAAGTTCAAAAATCATCACCCCCTACTGCCACACACGCACCTGTAATAAATAACGGTCTCACCTCGGTCATTAATTGTCATGACCTCATTCGGTTTCATTCATTGTTCTATGAGTTGAGCTCGACCATATCACACACACCTCCCAACCCAGAGCCAGAAGGGAGGTGTAATTCAATCATAAATTAAAGCTTCGTTGCGGACACTAGGCTATGGACCTGGACATGGACACTGACTTAGAAAAAAAATTATAACAACAATAACGGAAATGCACTTTAGATAGAAATCATTGTTCCAACAGTTTGGACTTTTTTATTTTCCCTTTTTTTTTTTTTATTTAATTTAACAGAATTAATTTTATATCTCCCTGATTTTTTTTTTATAGATTCGGTATCTTTGCGTTGCAAGTTGCAACCCCCTCAAACGCCAGTGAATAATATAGTCGGTTTTGCATGAAGAATTTCTACATAAATTATAATAATTTTTTTTAAAGATACAAAACCTCAAAAACAAACTAAATTTCAAACCACAATGGGACGACGATGACGACGATGTGTGGTTACTATACCTAGTCTACCTGTCCCATACTCCTTCTTTATAGAGTTGACGTGTTTGGCCAAGAGTTCACCTTGCATAGTTTGCGCACTTGCATCAAAGACACAGTTAGCTGAGAACATTGGGAATAGGCAGCCGCGGCAATAGAGTATTAAGTTTCGCCCTCTTTGTATGATGCTTGAGAGTCCACAATAGAAAAGCTAGGTTAGGTTGGAAAATGACAGAATTTCCAAATTTTTGTTTTATAATTTAAATTGGATTTTTATTATGTTGCGGTTTTTTGAGAGAATAACCACCCCACCATCATCGCATCGCCACCATAACCACGCCACCAAAGACATTTGAACTCCGCCATGACGGATTAAATTATAACCGAAAATATACTTTATGCAGAGCGTGTGAACAGGGTGCTCTAGTTGTGAACAACAAATGTGGTATTTATTTTTGTATCTTTAATTTAGGGATGATTTCAATGACGTCGTAAATTTTGTTAGAAACTTTTACAGGGTGGTTTTTATAAGATTTGACTAAAACCAGGAGGAAACGAAGGTTTTTATTGATTAATAAATTTTTAATTGGTACTCTGTTGTGTTGGACAGTGGGAACATTGAACCAATAATTTTGGCCATCGAAAGTTATTTGAATGATTTGTTTGATTTTAAAGGAAGTACAGAAGGAAATCAAATATATTTTAAGAGATCTGTCAGATGATTGTGGTTGTGGTGGTGGTGGACCTAATAAAAAACGTGCTCTTGTGTTTCCAGTCAGTAAAACGAAACGTGTTTTACTCTACGCACTACCTTTCAAGTGCCCAATGGAAAATGACATTAAAATAAATACATGTGTTGTGTACACTTACCTTTACAAATTTTAAAAATTAGTAAGTTTGATGGATATATCGTTTACCTGGAAGAAACAAAAAAAAAACACAATGAAATTAGTAAAACTAAATTAAATTTAAGAAAAATGTAAGTGTAGTTTTTAATAAATTTTGTTACTTTTTTACTTGCGATCATAAGTACATACAAGGCAAGTTATGAATTCGTAAAAAAAATTTTTTTTTGATAATCAAACATAATATTACGATAATAGAGAAGCCTAAAAAAGTGGGTCCAACATTTCTGTCTGTCTGTATTGGTACCTACAGCCTAAACGGATGGACCGACATGTTTGAAATCATAATTACCACGTTGCCAGTTTTAATGTTTTTAGATTGCGTTTTCCATTTTGTTCTCAGTTGGAGTTCATTTAAATATTCTTGAGATACACATACACTTCAAACTTGGTACATAGTATTATTATGACGTCCTACAGAGGGGTTTTAGGAATAAGTGTTCTAGCTCTAAAACTAACGGTACCTGCCATACGATTTTTAGTGAAAAATTATTTTTTTTCGAAAACGGCTACTACGATTTCGATAAACCTCCGCTGTATGTTTTTCCCAGAATCCGATTCAAAAATGAATTTATTAAAGACGGTCCAAGCATCTGTATCGGTCTTTTGAGCAAAAATGGTTGGATAGTTGGAGAACTTTTTATTGATGTGTTAAAACACATTAAACACTTTTCAAATTGCTGCAAAGAGAATCCTATTCTTCTTATTTTGGATAATCATTCATCACATTACGGACTGGAAGGTATTGATTTTTGTCGAGAAAATGGAATTAAAATGTTGTCTTTTCCACCTCATTGTTCTCATAAGCTACAACCCATGGACGTGTCTATATTTGGTCTTTTCAAAAGTTATTGCAAATCATTTTTTAGTGAGTTCCAAGTCAATAATCCAGGAAAGAAAATTACAATTTATGATATTGCTCAACTTACAAAAGTTCCTTTTCAAAGAGCTTTTTGTCCTGAAAACATTGAAAAAGTATTTAAAGTTACAGGCATATATCCGTTTAATAGCTTAATTTTTCAAGATTCGGAATACGCAACAACTTTCTCTGCAGAGCAGAGAACATGGCCAGTTCAACAGCAACAGTGCCTGAAGATATAAGACCGGTCCCAACAATTCCTCCACCAAAATTTTTAAATAGGATCAATAAAGGAAAATCGAGAATCTACACTGACACACCTGAAAAAAATAGAATCATTGAACTGAAACGCAAACAAGAAGAAAAGGAATCCTTGAAGGAAAACAAAACCAACCAAATTAAAAATAAAATGCACGACTTGGTCGCACGAACTTGCTCTTATGATAAGCAATTACGTAGTGGCTGCATATATGGATATTAAAAAAAATTAAATAATTTCGAAAATTCTTTTATTTTTTAAATTAGTTAAAGAGTTTTCTCTAAGTATGCAATAAAATTTCAAAGCTATACGTCAATCTAGGAAAAAAAAATATTGAAAATCGTTGGACCAGTTTTTTTTTAAGAGGTTATTTTTGAAAACTTTTTTGAAATTTATTTGAGTATGCAAATATATGGCAATCTTTAGTTTACATTTGAAAAATAATTTAAAAAAAAATCAATGTACCCTTTTCCAACATATTTCGAAAACCACAAATTTTTTTGAAAAAATTATAAAAAATCAAAAAAAAAAAGTTTTTGAAAATTTTGAAGTGCCATATTAATAAAATTATGAATGACTTCCTGTGGCCAAAATATTATTGAAATCGAATGTATAGTTTACGAGAAAATTTGATTTAAAAATACTGGTTCTATGAGAGGTACCGTTATTAGACAAATTTTGAAAAAAAATGTCGAACCAAAAGATAGATTGTCTTGCAAAAATAGCATTCTGAAAGTTTTACAAAAACGTTAGAGCCAACTGTCAACTGTCAGAAAAAATTGTCAAAATCGGTTTTCTCTATACTCAACTCATACCACTTGAACAGAAGAATTTAAAAGAGTTTTCTTAAATCCGCAATAGAAAGATGGTCCTGGATAAGGACTTGTCGAGTATCGAAAAATCTATGGCCAAACTTTTCAAAGACAAAAGAAAACATAGTATGTACCTACATAATGGTGGTTTGTTTAAATCTAATCTGCCTTTAAAGAAAAATTTCGTTCTCTTCTCACTTGGACAGAGGTCTTTTACGATTTAAGAGATTGGAGATGATCTTTCTTTCTAAGACTTAGAAAGCATTAATCTGCACGATATTGAATAGCGTGGTTTATATGATCTCAGTTATTATATCATAACTCAAAGATAATCTGCAGCTCTACCTTCGAGACTAGCAGTTATCTTTTCCCCAATTCGTTAGGTGACTTGGGATTTCGCCTAATTTTCTGCATTTAATCCGGTGTAAATAGTGTTCCGTTATGCTTTCTAAATCGATTCTAGATATAGCTCATATTTTCTGGAAAGCAGTGACCGCAGCCTCCACTTTCTCTGGTTGACCCTCAGCCATATATTTAGAAGTCTTCTTTAAAAACGGCGATCGTCAAATCTGGTTCTGTGATTGTAAGTATCCTTTTGAAACTTAAGGCACGGTAGATTGGATAATTCTTTCTGAATTTTTAAATAATTGCAGAAACAGCCTCGAATTCCTTGAGATGGCGACCGGCAATTTTCGCAACCTAGCCTTTTAATGTTCATATTTCGTCCGCTGTGAGCGCCCCCTATTGACTAGTGCTGCCTTGTATCAAACTTAGTACTTTGATCATGCCACGTGAAATTTTCTAAAATCTTACGCACTATAAAGAATTTTCCCGCCATGTGTTTCGATGCTCATATTCCAAAAATTACAAAAATCTAAATATTTTTTTTTCACAAACCATACGCAAATATTTTAGAAGTTTACACAAAACAAACGTAAACAATTAAAAACATTAAGAATTTCAAAAATTCGACTTTGCTAACAAACAGGCATCATCATCATCATTTAAACGATATGGAATGTAAAATATTTCACTTAATATTCACACCGACGAAATATACAATCAACAATCTTAAAATAGCTCGCTCAATTTATTCACACATTTCATAAACTTCAAGACATTAGAGTAAAAATGTACTCAAAACATTTCCCATTGCGTCGTCTTACAAAGAAGGAATCATAAAACCTAGAAATTTAAAAAAAAAGGTGTGCTTTTATTCAAATGATGATTGAAGGAGCAGATATTCTCCATTTTGTCCCAATCCATTATAATCTAGTTCGCTGCTTCACTTATCCGCATGCATCTTGGAAGACTACTGCCACCTACCTTCAAACCAACCTACATACTCGTATATGGTGGGTATGGGTATGGGTACCTACTATTATTTATACGCAATGCAGCTGGTCTAATCTGTCCCATAAATAGCTTGGAATTACCTCGGGACTGGAGCTGATATTAAGCGAAGATAAAGACCAGGATTAATAGAAAGAAGGCTCCCGCTAAAGATGGCATTGGCAAACGAAGTGGGTACGTTCTGAATTTGTTCAGAGTCATCGCATCGTCGTGAGTCCATTAAAAACAAGTACAAAAATTATACACCACCACTAGGTGAAAATTTATATGTATGTATGTAGGTAGGTAATTGAATAACTCGAAGAAGATAGAACAATGGCGCCAAGATACGAGTTGAGGGCACAGGGTGTTCTAAAGAAATTTTACAAATTAAAAATGCAGTTCAAATATTATTAACAAATTTTTTATGAAAAAAAATGTGAGTTAATTTTTTTTAAGTGACAGTTTACTCGTACAAATTTTGTTTGTATCTGTCAAAGGAAAGTGACATTACTGGCTTTTGAGAATTTGACAGTTGATGCATCAGAGCTTATTTTGTGGTATGATTCAGCATCTGAAACTCTAAAAAATAGGGATACAATGAAGAGTAAAATTATTGCTGTTATGGCACATAAATCAAACGATTTTAGCGCCATCTACTCTTACTTTGTTCTCCTCTGAGCATATTTCCCTTTTTTTTTTCTTTTTTAGAAAATTCTTAAATCTTGGTGACTTAAATAACGCAAAACAATTTAAATAATTTCTGAAAGGGTCATTGAGTACCCCACTCGTATTTTTTTTTACTTCAAAAAAAGGTGTGGTTGTAAATAAGTGTTGATTTGGTTAAACCATGTGCTCTCCACGATTATGTAGGGATTAAAGGGAGTTAGTGAAAGGGGATTTGAAGGAATTGAGGTCTCATCTGAAATAACGTGAGTTTTGTATGAACTCAAGAGTGTTCTTTAGTGGCCTGTTATCTTGCTTCATTGAAAAACCTTCTCCGAGGGCTGGATCATTCGCATTTAGGAAGTGAAATGAGTCTTCCTCCGCCTCTTCTTGGCACCCTCTACATAATTCTGATGAACTGATGCCCATTCTGCTCATATATGTAGTTCCTATTGAACTGTGACCCGCTAGGATATCCAAACAACAGGGACAATTGAGGCTTACTCAGGTTGAGTAAAAAGGTAGGGGAGAGTGGGGCTAAAAGTAACACTTTTTACGAAAACCTATGTAAAGTCTGCTCAGAAGATGTCAACATTATTGTATTGAGAAAAAAAAAGTGTTGTTACAACTAACCCCGACAATGGGACTAGTTGTAACATAGGCAGGGGTAAGTTGTAACAAGAATAGTAAAAAAATTGTTTTACGAAAACTTATGACAACTCCCGCAGAGTATTTTTTACTAAATTATTATCCGTTACATTCAAAACTAAATTAAAAATCAACTTTAGTGACATTAATGTTTTTGAAAATATTTTTCTTGACATTTCCAAGTTTATTTCGTTCCTTTTCGTGAACAATAAACTCAAAATAAAATTGTACCTACAAAATGCAAAATTTAAACCTTCATATCACTCAGTTTTATTTACGAGTAAAATGAATCTTGTAAATATTAACTTAACCATAAAAACCTACTTTTAAAAGTGCTTCGAGGCAGTACGACATATAAATAAAACCATGTCATGTCTTCAATCTACTTTCAAGAACCCATTGACGCGCCAATTGAAAACTGAAATAAAAACGCACAGTATTCGCACAGATGACGCAGGCATAAAATGAAAACAAAAAAAAAAAGTGAAAGAAAAAAAATACAAATTACGTCCGACCTATAAATCCACAAATAAAACCTGGCTAAAAGGATGACTCCTTTTCCTTTCTATTAATAAACATTTGGTTTTAAAAGAGAGGAGCAAAGCAAAGAACAAGAACAACAAAACCCTTTAGATTTAAGAGAAAAGAAAAAAAAAACACGTTGCGTTGTTGCAAATGCCAAGGAGTGAAAAGACACTCAAAGACAACCGTGTGACAAGGCCTTATATCCTCGTCGTAGTCGTCCGTGCGTCGCCGTCGCTTCGTCGTCTTCATATCGCCTTCTGTTGGTTTTCACCATTTTACCCACGACGTACGACACGACTAACAAGAAAAACGACAACAACAACAACTACAACGTCGACGACGACGCACGGTCGCTCGTATTTGCTTTGTCAATGGATTTTCCACATTTTCCTGCAAAAAATAGATACAAGTCACCATCACCACCGTCATCCCATCATCGGCTTCAGCTTCAGCATCCATCCATTATTGCACCCCATGGACCTGTTTTTCTCATAAGCATAAACAAAATACATTTTTATCCTACACATCCCGTCGCCATCGTCCGTCGCATTCATAGTCGTAGTCATCACTTCGGTCTTGGGTCTTCCCAATTCCATATCCATATCCTTCCTCCGTATAAATTGGAGTGCTCATAAAACAACTCGCATCACGCGTGTACGTTTTTGTACTTGTACATGTACATTGGCACGTACATCGTACTTTCGTATTACCACCAGTCCTACAGGAATATCTAAACATCTATACATGCTTAATTCATGCCGGTGGGTTAGTATAGTGGCGACGAGATGGGAATGGATTTTGTAAGAAAAATAAAGAAAATGTAGGACGAAGGGTGGTTGGACTGAACTGCGTGACTGTGAGGCTGTGTGTGAAGGACTGACGACTGACTATAATACAAAAGTTCCATTTGTGAACTTCTTGTAAATATTCTGATGATGAATTACAATTTCAAATTATCACGCGCTCACAGCCCTCATAAATTCACTCCGCCCACTATACACCGTTTTGTATAAGAATTGGCAGCGTTGTTGCCACATTTTAAGAAAAGAAGAAAAATATGGTTCAAGAATTTTTTTTTTTTGTAATT
The DNA here is from genome assembly GCA_916050605.2 of Platycheirus albimanus. Classification (NCBI taxonomy): domain Eukaryota; kingdom Metazoa; phylum Arthropoda; class Insecta; order Diptera; family Syrphidae; genus Platycheirus; species Platycheirus albimanus. The sequence goes on along the minus strand of OU696698.1, from coordinate 12,091,587 downwards.
TCACGCAAATTGTGTTTTACTGTTGCTTTTTTCGCCATCTTTAATTTACCAAAAATCATCTATTTTATTTCACTTCAATCGTTTTACTTTGACGGCCATGACTGTGAAAATATATTTTGGAGACATTTCACTGGAGACATTTCAACTTGTGTTGAGGAGGGAAAAAAAATGTTTTTGTCGATGGATATGATTTTCTGTATCTGTTGACGACTATTCTGTTTGCAATCGGACACGGGAGACCAAAGTTTTGTCCTCACGAAAAGCAACTTGGTTTTGAAATATTTGTTGAATGAAAATGGAAGAGAACCGCACCCAAAGGTAGAAAAAAGGAGACTCGAAAACTGTTGAATTGGCCCACAAAAGGACTTATACAGAATGTGCTATGATGATTGTAGAAAGTAATGGCATGGGCGTGGCGTTGGCATCTCCACACTTGCAGGTGTTTTCAACTATATTGAATGCAATTTTCAGCACAAGAATAAGAACTTGAGAATTCGAAATTGTGAAGTTGAGTTTCAAAGGGCTGAAGACCTATTTTATTAGTTTTTGAGCAAGTTTAACACCTCCCAATGTAACACTGATACTTCCATCTTCTAAAGAGGTCTATCGAATCCGTCATTGCTTACGTTCTTATATGAGAGACTCATACAAGCTGTTCTGCATAAGTTGTGACGTGACAAACAGCTAGAGGGTTTAGAATAGGCCCAAACAAGTCAAGAGCCGTATTTTCTGAAGACATCACATTCAAACCGTTTGATGAAAAAAAATAAACTTATCGAGATCTGATATGAGTGTCGTCCCTCAGGCAACTTGGAGTTATAGAAGCCAATGTCCGGTTTGTCATGGACATGTACGAGGGAGCAGTGATAAAAGTAGATGTCCAGCTGCAATCATCGAAGAATTCCAAATCACAGTCGGTGTACATCAGGGAAGCACATTGAGTCCTGTGCTCTTTATTTTCCTTGACTTGAAGGTATAGTGAAAGTGAATCACTGGGTGAAAGTTTTGGAAGGAAATGGATACTGTATAAGTCCAAAAAAGACTGAGTGCTTGCCCTGCCCGTTTTCTGATCCAATTATGACTATTCCAGACATTTATTTGAATGGAACAGTGATTCCCAGTTAAGAATTTAAACATTTGGGATCTTTGATTAATGGCGAAGCAAATTGTGATGACAGGAGCAACAAGTCTTGATCGAATAAGAAGTTCAAAAATCGGAGGTAGCGTTCAAGTAGAAAATACAATCTTCCGAAAAAATTGAGCACGACCGGCTGCTCACCCGGTATTTCCACTTTTAAAGTAGATACCCTAAAAACCCCGTCAAAAAGAGGAGAGAAAGGGCTTCAAAGCCCGTACAAATGCAGCGACAACAGTAACTAGTTGGACTCAGAAATAGAACAATTCTAGATCGGGAGTCTTGCTGACGATTTCTGAAGTCAACCTGCAGAGTGGGAGACTTGTGATCCAACTGAGTTCATAACGGCGTCGATAAGAAAAGGTTATATATGGCGGCAGGTACCGAATATATGACCTAGGGCGTCAAAACAGACGGACATAAGCACTAATAACCATACTACAACAGTTTAGGCTGAAGGAATCGATACGGACAGACACAGAATAGTGCAACAAAGAAAGGACAAAAATACAGGATCAAGTCAAGGCTGTGCTTACTCACTTCGGTAGAATTGAATTGTGACCTTATGCCCGATGAAAGTGGAACTTAAGTTGAGAACTTACTTGTGGTAAAAAAAAAATTACCCAAGACGAAACCAACTTTCACAACTTGGTCAGGGCAGTTAGAACTATTTGTTTCTGTCCCAGGTTGGATATCGACATTAGCTGTTATTTAAAAAAATCCCAGTATCTACAACTTCAGAACTGATCGTGAACGCATTACAGGAGGAATACAACCGCTACCCTGTTCGCGAACTAATTCCTTCAACCCAATTCCAATACAATCCTCGGCTTGTTCCTGACTAACTCTTGCAGGGTTTTCTAAGAAGTCCTGTTTCTCAAAAAACCCAAACAAATTTAAATGTTAAATTTTTAAACTGCTTCGAGAAAGCACATCTTTGCCCACTCCCCCGGCGGCGGCAGTGTAACATGAACAGGAACACGTGCACAAAGTCCTGATATTGTGTGAACTCAACTGAACTGAAGCGAAACCAAACCAGTTTTTGTGTTTTTTCCAAATGACTCATTCCCAAACACGCAATATTGGAAAGTTATCTTAGTCATTGTTTCCTTGCATTCCCTAATGGCTGCCACCGGCTATAAAAATAAAAATGGAGAATTCCTTTTTTGGCGCCAACATAAAAACGAAATCCTTCAACACACTCGCATGAATTGTCACACAATTCAAATACAAAAGTGTAAGTCCTTTCTCAATTCAATTCATAGAGTATATTGGTATATCCTAGTATCGTAGTCCTAGTCCTAGAAAATATATAGATGTGTATTTGTATGTTATAAAATAAGCGACAAAAACTTTCCATTGACTCATTTGCCCTTAACCAAACCAAACAAAAACCCCTCAAGAGTTACAACACTATAAAAGGATATATAGAAGAAGAAAAAATACAGAAACCAGAAACCAGACTAGGACAACGAGGACAAGGATGACGACAAAATCATCATAAAACAACACGAGCTCTAGGTAATAAAAAGAAAAGCTTTAAAAGGATTTTTATTAGGTAATGGTGCCTGTAATCCATAAAAATAAAGAAGGAAAAATCAAGATTTAGGTCTGCGATTAAAAACCAAAACCAAAACCAGAACCACCCCCCCACAGTTTGGAGTGACAGAGTGAAAGTAAAAGAAAATGAAAACGAAAACTATGAGAAAGGGCTAACCCCCGCCTCGTGAATGAACTGAACAGTCAGTCATGTCTTCTCATTTGTAATTGCATATGAAAGCGGAAAAAGTCATAAAACGATTTGGAAAAATTCATATCCTTGACATTTTAAGAACATGTTGTAACCAACATCGTCATCTTCCTACAGTCTTCTTTATCATCGTCATCATCATCATCTATTCAAAAGGGTGCTCTTTTTGAAAGAAAAAAAAAATTATTACAAAACGGGGATGAAGTGGGGTGGATGCTTCAATAAGCCCTCTGCGTGATCTGTGTCATCTGAGAGTATAATTCAATCTTCTGGGAACCCCTTGAAGAGAAAAATGAATCTTCTTAACATAAGCAAGTGTTTTCATTTTGGTGGAAGGGGAGGAGGAGGAGGAGTGAGGAACACAAATGAGGGTAGTCCTGTAACAACTTGGAGGTACAGTTTGTTCCCATTTTTTTTTTTTTTTTTTTTTAAGTTGATTGACTACTGGTTGATGATTCATAAATTAAGGCAATGTCAGTTCTTGTACAAATTTTATTTATCCTGGAGGATGTTTTGAATTCAATTATCCTACCAGAGTTACCTTCATAATAAAAAAAATTCTGTATTGTATAAAAAAATACGAAAAAAAACTCGATGTTTTAAATTTATGGAGACTTGGTTGATTTTTGTTCTATATTTTAAGGAATCACATTGAATTAAATTAGTATCCACGAAAACAAATCAATAATTCTAGGAAAGCGTTGCAGAATTTCCGGCGTAGAAGCACTGAATTTTAAATTATCTGGATCGATGTCAAGAAGAAAGAAGACTCGGCAAAATGTTTCGTTGCTAATTAGGTCATCCCCGACACAGCAAGCAAGCATTCATCGCTGGAAATTGAAGCTCTTAAAGTTGCTGGGCAGTTGGACAGGCTGATGCAGCATGGCAAATTATCAGAATGAACTCTGGAATGCCTTTATGTCATTTTGAACTTGCATTTAAAGGCTCATCAATGTTTGCAGAAATTATAGAGATAAGCAGCTAATTGGGAACCGAAAACCGCAAGTAATCTTAAAAGTGGTTCCCTCAGTGCTACAGCCAGAAGTTTTCTTGACCGATACCCCCTACCATAATTACCTATGTTGTGTCACGGACTGCAAGCAGCAGCCTTCGCTCAATATCGTGACCACAGACCAATATACAGACCGCCAACTCGTACTCCTCTTGCCTGAAACACCCTCGAAATATTTTTTCCTGTCTGTGAATACGTGTACATCTCTCTCTGTGCATTTTGTAATGGCAACTATACCTGCGTATGCCATTTATTTTTAAGGTGTGTTTGCTAAATGGGTTTTAAAAGCAAGGGAGAGCGTCACACTCTCAAAATAAATGGCATATCAGCTGATTTTTAGCTTGTAGGCAAAAAGAGAGACCATACAGTGAGTTGGCGGTCTGTATCTTATTGGTCCGTGATCGTGACATTGACGGCAGATGTTTTACCTCAGCTCTGTCACGGACCTCGACTTATTAGTGTTGACTTTACTTTTGAGATTCCCCCATAAAAAAATCTAGGCTTGGAAACTTCGAATGACAAAGGTGTCTCCAAAGCAGCTGATACGATTTTCAATGAAGTTTTTACGCAGAAAGCTCGTGGAGCTCCAAAAGTATGACGAGTTGCCCCAACTCGTCTGTTACAAAAATTTTCACATGTGCTCGAAAACTGGCTTAGAAATAGTCTATGATTTTTTTCATGTGCCCACAACTATTTTTGCTCACATTTATCAATTCATCTCTTGAAATTAAAAAAAAATTAAGCGAGAGCTACTGTAAATTTGCAAAGAATTGTTTGGTACCTTATTCGAACTGCTAATGCAATAAAAAAGAGGCGTGTGCCACGCCCAGTGTTGAGACTTTTTATTGCCCAGGCAATAACCCAGGTTAGTGACATTCAATTTAATGTTTGCAACTCGCTTGATTTGAACAAAACAAGACATAACTTGAGTTTTTAAAAATTAGATTTTTAATGGAAATAGCGATTATGTGTCCATTTAACAATTCTTGAACCACATCCTGCTTCCTAACCAAGGAACACAAACACAAAATTTTCATCGTCTTACTTCAAAATTGCGACCGATAGTTTGAAAACATAAAAACATTAATGCATATTACGACTTTTGACGGAAACGCCCCTTGAAAGTGGGCGTGTCCAGAAAATTTGTAAACAAAAAATTGTAAGCACTAACTGAACTTTGATCGTTAGTCAATTTTTAGGCATATGTGTAAGACTACATCTGAATCGAGTTGTTTTTTAACGATCTTACACGAATAAATTTATTTTATAAAAATCCCGCCCTTAAAAGTGGGCGTATTGAAAAAAAAAATGTGTGTGCGTAATTCACACTCGGTTGAAGTGAAACTTCAAAGAAGTTGGTATACCTAATTTACGAGAGAATGAGATGAAAAACTCAGCCACCCAGCACCAGTTTTCGGATTACTTTCAAACCTTATGTTAAAAATGATACTTTTTTAAAATTTAAATAATTTTTTGAATGCCAATTTTGTATAAATACTTTTGTTATGTATTTGTTTGAATTTTACATTCTTCTTGAATTAAGTTTATTGAAACTTTTGTAAAGCTTTTCTTGTTAGACAGCATTCAAATCACGTACCTATATTAACTAACATACTAACTTAATCGTACCAACGCGCCTGCTCACTCGCTTTTGTTTAACATAATGCTTAGTAAGTAGACCTTAGTGAGAGGCAAAACGTATGATAGGAGAAAATGAGAGCTAGAATATAAAATACTGTCATAATTTTTTTTTCATTCGTTCTCTCTCAGACTTGTTGCGATATATTTTTTTTTTTTTAATTGGTTTACATATTTGCTTAAAAGTGTCATGTTGCATTTCCGTTTCGTCGAGTTTTGAATTTCCCCGATATTAAAGAAGTTTCACTTCAATAATAACACACCACGCTGACATCTTACTTAAAATCTGTAATACGCAGGCGCATACAGTGTACTAGCTCGCGTAGTTTTCACATACACTAACACACGTTAAATGCTCAAATACAAGCACGTTTTAAACAGTGTGCAATATACATACACAACGACATCTGCCCTCTCGCTCTGGCTCACAAATTACAGGCGACTATGCTTAGAAGACAGGAGTGGGGACGCTACGAAATATGGGACAAAGATTAGAGACCGATAATATAAAATAGTATGTATATTTCTGTCTCATTCTTTCCTGGCTTCATCCTACACATTTTTGTATTTGTGTCTCTTACATGTCGTTTTTTCATTGCATCCGGTTTGAAATCACAACGATTCTAAAGAAGTTTCACTTCAAAAATTTCACACACAAAATTTAGAGTAATATTTTTCATAAAACGAAAAGAAAACAAATGTTTTTAAATGAATATATAGGTACCTTAAATTCTCTAAACTGTTTTTTGTTCTTTCATGAAAAGTGGGAGTAAGCCACGCCCGAAATTTAAAAATTTCTTTTCATACACAAGCTTCTTAGTTTCGAATAAGAGATATACAAATTTGGGCTTGTGGATTTATTATAAGTACCGTTTGTTTAAAAAAAATTAGATTTTGTATAGTTTTCAATTAAAAGTGGGCGTCAACCACACCCAAAATTTTGTTTTCCTACACAAGTTAACGTACGTACAACTAACACTTACAAGGTTCAGTTACAATTTAAGGTTTTTGCCCAAATATAAGCATCGTTATTTTATAAAAATAACATTGATGGTTTTGTATGAAAAATGGGCGTCAACCACGCCCAAACTAAAATACATATTTTGATTTTATTTAATTTGCTGGCCTGTGCAAAATTTAAGCATTGTGCTTTGATCGTAATTGTACAAAAAACACTTTTTAATTTTTCTAAATAGAGGTTGTTGAACGAAAATGGCGATTGGGGGCGTGTTTCTGGGCGGATTTTACCGGTTCAAGAACTTAGCCTTACTCTTGAACCAAAGGTTATCCTCTAGAAAGTATACATACGGACGGAACTCGAACACTTCTTAATCTTGGGCAATTATAAAAAATAGGACGTTGCATTTTAAGACATAGAGTCGAAGCTCGTGGAGCCCAGAGGCCACAATCATGTTTATTGACGTTCCTCGTCGCTTCAGAAGATGCAATTTTCTGTACGGAATCTCCCCTACAAAAGTAGATTACCAATTTTATTATTTCTTTCAAATTTCCAAGTTGCTTTTGTGAGGCGGACTGCCACGTCCAAGGTTCCGTGTTTGACACTGACTCAATCTAATTATTTTTTCGGGATACTGTCTTGCCAGGAAGTGTCATGGAAAAAAGGTTGACGTTGGTATTTGGTGGTAATTTGTGGGTCCCTTCCGTTTTTACAGAATTTCAAAGCACATACGAGTGCTAGTATAGTGACAGAGTGGGTAAGTCACTAGGCCCCATTCCAGCTTGGAACTATTGGGCCAACAATCTATAATTTTGAAAGCTATTGATTTTCTAGTCTGATTTCATACACCATCATTTTCGTAGGTTTCTAATCTTCTGCTGGGCCTTGGCTGAGGCGTATCTATTCAAAAGTGAAGAAGTTTGGCGAAAGCTTTACAGCCACTAACGAATTCAGTTCAGACTTGGTCCCGGCGAATATTGCAATGTGAACAAAACTCCCGGTACCCACCAACGATTGGAAGAAACTCAAGTCCATAATTTGGCATGATACCTGACAAATACTCACTCAAGGTCATTCAAATGACACCAACTTCCTGTCGCCCTGTTTACAACTTAGACCAAACATAAATCTGCCTCTCCGGACACCCTGTATAAATAGATTAAATTTGTCAGCTTTAATTTGTTCATAAATCCCAGTCTAATGCAACGATGAGATTTATCTTATCCCAACCGCTGTCGCTGTGCTGTGCTGCTGCATCAAAACTAATGTAAAAAATATTTTTTTTTTAGAAACTTGTCAAAACTTTCCTAATCTAATCAAAAACTTTCAAAACTAACTTCTATCTCAGAGTTTGTGCACAGCTCGCACCACATGAAGTGGCTCTTTCGTCTTGACATTGATTGATTAGATGCACCAAGCTCCAAGCACCATACATCCCAACTAAATGTCCCGCCTCTGTTTAAAAAAAAGGGAGATAAAAGTTATGAATTCCATGCTCCATGGCAACAACAACACTAAAAACAAAAAAAATATGAAACTATTTTACCGTTATTCCTCGCATATAAAGCGGAACCGCGCACTAACCAAAAATTATACGCACCGGATGAGTGATCCATCTATCAATTTGTGTGTTCTTTCTGTTTTGGTTGTTGTATCTCATACAAAGAGGCGAACCAAGCTTAGAAATAGCAACAACAACAACTACAAAAAAGATAGTCTAACTAAGAAATTCGGACAACAATAGATACATCGCAGTCGCAGGCAATCAAACAAAAAACATCAAACTTTGTTGTTTAAAAAAGAGTCCCAATCCCCCCATCGCCATTGACGACTGACCCCCTGAGGACATGGGAGGCGGAGGGCATGACTTTGTTTTCATTTCCGTGGCTGGAATTTCACGCGTAACAAGATACATTATTTTATGATTTTATTTTATAACGATAGGTGCCTTTTAATGATGTGCAATGATAGATACTTGCCCTGTTCTATTTTTATTCATATTTCGATTAAAATGAAAAAAAAAAAATATTTTAATCGTTAATCACGACAATGGTATGCGCGCGACAAATAAAAAAAAAATTATAATACTTCGGGTATGTCACACTGTATCTACAAAACAGCAGGCATCAGCAATAACAACAACAACAATGGCATCGCATCGGTTCGTATATAGAGGGTTCAATGTACCCCATTGCTGTTTGTTGTTCGAAGTGAAGTGTTGGTTGGAACAGTAATAGCAACAACAATAAGTTAATTTAATAAAATAACTTTTCAAAAGATGAGTTAGTCGGGGGAGGGGGAGGGGGTAGGAGGACGCTGCCATTATCGCTTGCGCTTCTTTTCAGATACACATACAAATTCTCTGCTGTCTCGAGAAGTGTACTTTTCAGAGCTTAACGAAGTGTAATGACGATGTGGTGATAATATGATGTTGGGCTCCGCTTTGCTTGTGCCAGGGCCTGTGCTTGGGCTTCTGCCTGTGCATCATCGGCATCAGTTAAGTCAAAATCGTCAGTCATGTCGCTGTGCAGTGTGTTCCGAAAGCGTCTTCAAGCGCAGGCGATGCGAAAGATATGGCGAGCGCGTTAATTGCATCAGCAAAAAAAAACTTTTTTCTTTTTAGTTTTTTTTTCTTCTCCAAGCCAACAGACCTTTGAAGCATTTTTTTTTTTTTTTAAGTCGAATTAAGAAAGAGGGAACACAAGTCCCACTTGACAGGTCTTTTAATCCAGTGAAGACGATCTTGCGTTTAATATGCGATGGAATGCACTTTTTGTGTTGCGTAGGTGCAATGTGAATGGCCAATGATTGATTGGATCAAAGAATGTTGGAGTCAGTCTAGCGCTCGTGTTGAACTCAAGCCTTCTTTTATAGGTCTTTTGTAGGGTGCGATACAAGAGTCTCAAGTGTCCAATGAAGAACAAAAAAAAAACTGATCTCCCTACCTTAAAAACGAAGGATGGTTGTCTGATACTCTAACTTCTGACAGTTGAATGGCTGAATGAAGTGGATATCCGTCAGAATCGGTATTTCAAAATAGATAAAAGCCATAGCAAATAGAAAGTTGGAAACAATGTTCAGGGCGCATTATATGAAAATTACAGTAAAACCCGACTATCAATAAATAGAATAAATGTTCTAGATTTTGTTTGGAAAATAAACGGGACCAATTGAGATCATAACTGAAATGAGAAATGATATCAAAACTTCTAAAGGAGCGTTTGAATGAGAGCCTCGTAAGTAAATATGACATTCTTGCATTTATGTATTGCCATAAGACGCCACCTAGTACAATTTCCGAGAATTCGGAGACATGGTCATATCTTCGTAGTTCGTAGCCAAAAAAGATGGCTTCGATAGTGAATCGAAATTGCTGCATCTATACTACATTATCATACGATATAAATAAGTGTCGAAAGTAAAGCCATTATAAGTTTGCGTTGAGTCTAAACTGGGGTAAAGTAATAAATGTCATAAGTTTTTTAAGCACACCTAAGTGCGACCAATGACAGCGTTAGTGTGTTGGCATTCTGACAGATGACGGTGAATTACAAATCCAAGCTTATCACATCGATCAACTACTTTAATTTTACTATCCCTTAAGCTAGTATTACACGGTCATCGAAATCTGTCATTGCAATGACATTCTAACGTCACAAAAAAATAAGTCATTGTAACGTCAATGCACTGTCATTTTGACGATCACACGAATGGCGCAAGTCTGTCATTGGTGACCCGCAAAATGCGATGACAGGCAGAGCTTGTCATTGTGATTTTTGACATGCGGTGTCATTGCCATGACATGCAAAGGAATGACGATCACACGACTTGACCACTTTCAAAACTTTGAAAGTGACCTGAAACCGCGATGACCGTGTGATACTAGCTTCAGAACTGAGCTTTAACGTCTGCCTGTCTGATTATCAAATTGGAAAAATCAAGTAAGAAAGGAAGGTTGATATGACCCTTATCGTTGTCCTCTTAAGATTAAGTATGTCGGTATTGCAGCAGAGATTCGCTCTGAAGCCGAATTGTTTTACGTTTCAATTAAAGGTAGTTCCACACTATCCCACAGTGTAGTACGACATGTCAAAAAAAATTGTGAAGAAATGTGTGATGGTTTTACATTCAATTCTAAAAAAATATTTCAGATCTAAACACATGTCAAGTTGTATGAGATCTGCGCTGTCATATTCTGTTTCCATACTATAATACAACTATTTCATCACACATTTTGGACATGTCGTATTACACTGTGGGATAGTGTGGAACTACCTTAACTGATATCGAAAAGCTTATTTTTCGAAAACAGCTCCAACCTTCTGTTTGGATGCTGGTTTGTTTCATTTGGTTCATTTGTCAAGGAAAGTTTAACAGTGAACGTGTATTTTTTTAGACTTTCGTAAAAACTACTGAACAGATTTCGACGAAATTTTGAACATGGGTCTTAAAAAAAATTTAATGTATTAATAAATTACGACCTAGGATTTAGCCAACATATTGTATGTGCTTACTGGCTCATCATTTAGAGCAGGTGTTAGTTGTAAGTAAACAAAATAGATTAACACAAGCATAAAGAATAAAGTACAAAATTAAAAAAAATCGTTTTTCTAGATGAATATTGCGGCTTTTTTAAACTAAGACACACAATCAAAGAAATTTTGAAGACTGATCCCAACAACTTATCCTACAAATTAAGCTAAATCTAAATTTGTTACCTGATGGCGTCAATTTTCTGAGATTTTTTTTTATATTTTACGTAAATATTTTGGCTGGACGTACCTGAAAGCAGAAATGAAAAAGTTTTTTATTTATTATGTAGGTACATACATATGTATTATACATAGTACATAATTTGTATGTATAAAGAATTAAAGATACTTAAAATGTAAATGTATCTGGTTAAGATATAATACACCATTATTTGACACCGGAATTAAAATAGATTAAGCTATATTTAATGGAGGCTCATAGAAAGAATTAAACGAGCTCTTTTTTTTAACGATGGTAATGAGTGGGAATCCAAAAAACAAATGACAAAGCGAAAAAGCAATCTTCTTAAGTAGAAAACAGATGTTATGTTACTCTAAACAAAAAAAAAGTGTGCAAATGGGTCGCACGAACTTGCTCTTATGTGTGACAGTTGTCTTGGGGCTAAAGATTTTAAAAAAAATCAAAGGAAAAAATCATTGAAACTTTAATAAACACTTTAAAATATATTTTTTTGGAATATATGAAGTAAGCCATCTGATTTCTTTTGCTTTTTTAAATTTTAAGGAATTTTTTTTTTTTCAAAATCGTTCGACCAGTTTTTTTCAAAACAGTTTTTTTTTTTAAACTTTTCGAAAATATATTCAAATTTTTTTTGGAGTATGTAATTCGTTGTTTTTATCAGAAAAATAAAATTTTAAAAAATAGATCAAACCGTTTTTGGAAAAAAACAAAAAATTAAAAAAAATTTATATCTTTTTTTTTGAAAAATTTAAGAATTTATATTATTTTGTCTATAGTTCCTATATTAAAAATGTAATCGAAATCCGTCAAGTGGTTTGCGAGAAAATCTGATTTCAAAAAACCGGTCCTATGGGAGGTACCGTTCGAAAGACTTTTCCTGACAAATCTGTTCCAACCAAAACATAAAGTTTACTCAAAGAACACCATTCAGAAAGTTTTATCAAAATCTTAGGAGCCGTTTTTAAGATAAATTAATTTTTCATTAAAAATCGTATGGCAGGTACCGTTAGTTATGGAGCTAGAATGCTAATTCCAAAAACCCCTCTGTATGACGTCATTATAATACTATGTACCAAGTTTGAAGCAAATCGGTCTAGCCGTTGATGCTCTAGGTGCCGATACAGACAGACAGAATCCTCGGACCCACTTTTTTCGACTTCTCTATCATCTTAATGTCATGTTTGATTTTCAGAATTTTTTTTTTTTACGAATGCATAACTTTCCTTATAGTACCGTTAATCGAAAGTTAAAACAATGAGCATTTTAGGAACTTATTAATTCTGAAAACTATTATGCAAAACCAAAAAATCCAAAACTGTCAGTATTCTCCATTTAGCTGGTTGACTATCTGACAACACAGTGTCAACGCACAGTCAACGGTCTCCATGTCACTGGATACTACATTGACATTACTATTGGCTACAAGTTTTCCATAATTGACACAAAATCATACAACACGATAAATATCATCCAAAGCTTATAACACAAAAAGAACCCAGCGCTAATTTTTTCTGAACGCGACAACACCAAAAGCGACAAAAAACTCAGTTCAATGGTCATGACTTATGACACCTTCCTTTTTAACAACACTTATCAAAAACGTCTTTTCTCAGTCAGCCATCACTCCGTCTATCAGTCTTCACCACTTAATACTTGTTTTTTTTTTTTTAAGTGAAACTTTTTTTCATTGCCTCAATTTTGTTCGTCCATCTATCGCATGTCGCAATATGGCGGCCGATTACCTGCATCAGCTGACCATGTAGCGTTTAAATTCTCAGTCATTCTTGCACGTGCTTCGTGGTATGTGTGTTTCGATCAGTGTATTGGTGTCAATTTTGTTGTTCACTAGATCGTGAGTCAAATAAGCCGGGCAACAAAGGAAAAACTAAAAATAAAGCAAAATGCCTACGATCAGAAAAAAGTTTCACTTGCATAATGGTTTCATTAAACTGTTTTTTTTTTTTTCTTCGAAATCTGATCTACACATTTTATTTTGAAGCTCTAAGGCGAACAACAATAATTATGCCTAGGAAATTCAATGTTAGAAGACTTTAATCGAAAATGACCATGAATCTCTCGAGTTTGAGAGAAATCACCACAACTGTCGATATGAACCCAGAGAAACCAATGGCAGGTAGATATGTCAACAAGACACAAGAAACGCAGCGTCAGAAGTGCTACACTTATCACAAACACCTCCGAAAAATTCTGGTTTGAGTCCGAATGTGCTCAAGCAAACAAAGCTCAGGAAAAAAATTAGAGCGTCCCGCAAGTTCTACGATGATCGAAGGTTAAAAAAAAAAAACATGGGCCATGCAGAGCGAATGGGACTGAACAGTCCAGCTGGTAGCACGGCGCTGAATGCCAGAGGGAGTCAGAAGCAAAAGAAGACCTCATCTTCGACGGAGTGAACAGGTAGAGGGAGCTCTCCTATGGCTTGAAGGCGAAATCGGCAGGTTAGAGATCGATCCAGCTGGAGTGACATAAGTAAGACTCATCAATTGGCGCCGACGCGCGCTGGTAATCAATTGATCAAGCAACGACTGCACGAGCCTATCATAGGAAACAATCAAGCATCACTCAACGGCTACCAATTATTTTGACAAACGAAAATAGTCAATGCATTGATATAAGATCATGTCAATGCGCCTGTCAACGCGTTGACAAAAGCTCTGTTTATTGTTAAGGGTCCGATACATATTTCATTTTCTTCAAGCAAGCATTGAGGAGATGTGCCAAAAAGTTGCGACAATCGGAGAGTAGATAGTTCTAAGTATAATCGTTGATGATTCAAAAAATCTTATCAGCATAAATAGGATTTTTCAATAAGCACGGGTAGATTTGACAGGTATGTCACCAAAACAACATGGCCGCGACAGAACTCTTAAATCTTTCCGCGCCAATTGAAAAACCCTATCAAAATATATGAGAAGTCAATTTTGTTTTGTGAAGTGTGAGTGAAGAGATCAATACTCCTTAGAAGTGTCCTTTTGACAAAAAAAAAAAACTCGCTTCCAGACCCCACTTAATTGAAATCTTCACACAAAAATAGCCCGGAAGCAGTCATTTATGCTCTAAGTATGTATGATACAGAAAAAACCGCTCAGATCTTGTTTCCAGAGATTGTCAGTCAAGTCAATCAGTCTATTAAAACTTCGATTGACAAGAGTATTTTTCAAGTAACTGCATTCATAAAGATACTCTTGCCACTTGAAAAAAAAAAACCGAGAAAACTGGTTCTGAATTTAAAAAAAAGAAAAAAAGAAGACCAACTCTAAATATCTAGTTTATTACACACTTGCCTTGCAAATTTTTAAGTCCACTTAATCCAAAGAAGACATATAGATAGGCTAGGCATAGGCACTCATAGCATGGGCATTTATATACGAGTATCTACTAGATACTTAATAAAATATGTATCTCTCTCTCTCTCTCTTTCAAAATCACTTACACACTTCATATTATACACAAAAGGAATTTTGTATGAGGAAATGTGTTGGCACATTAAATTTAACGCTCCACATTTAATATTCAATTCAAAATGAAATGGATTCCCATTTGTTCGCCGCCACCAAAGAGATATAAATAAGTGCCTCCAGAAGAAGAGGACAGATCCCAGTAGTTGTAGGTATACCAGCAGTAGTAGTCTGGAGTCTTAGTCTCATTTCACAGTCGGGCTTTGGATTGGGATTTGTGAGTTGGAAGGCATCATCAGCGTTAATTTAAACACGAGACAGTTAAAACGCAAAGTAGCTCAACATCTCAATTGTTGTTGTGAAAAATTTCACAGATCAAAGATCCCAGATTCGCCATTTAAGCGAGCAACAGACGAGGAACATATTATACGACAAGAAAAAATTAAGTAAAAAAAAAAAACTAGTTTACGAAAGCCTGAGCAATTTGCAAATCTCATAGATACACTCGGAGGCCAAGCATCCATCTATCCATCCATTCATCCATCCGACCATTTCAATTCCAAAGCATTGTTATTGCTCTGTAATGCTGTGTTCCTTTCAATTGGAACTTAAAATGACTTAATGTGTATGTAACTGGCTCTGACTATGTATCTATGGTTTTTTTTTTCGCACCCGACATGGATACACAACAATAGATACAAAATAAGTAAGCCCGCTTATAATAGCTTCGAGATGAGAGCGAGCGATGCTTGAAAAAGGCTTTTATCTTTTTTTTTTTTTTGTGTGCCAAATGTGAAGTCGTGCCTTTGATCAGGCGGCTCGGCCCGGCCGGGCCTAACCAAACCAGCATCAGACAGACACCATCTCTTTTTTTGTCCAAAACGAATGTATCTTTTTATTGTTATTGTACAGTTTTGCCATATTTAACTCACACAGTCGCAGTCGTACACAAAGTTTTGGACAACAAAAGGAAAAGGAATATCATTGAACCTTAACTTTTCAACTTGCAAAGAGAGCTGGATTTTGTGTGCGCAATTGTAAATTGTTAGCTGATTTGGTGTCGGTAAATGTCAGGCTTTGGTTCTGGTTTTAGCTCTAGCTCAGTCAGTCGTGCGATGCCACAGTCACGGTATAAAAAAAAAAAATTGAAGGCCTTCATCTATGCTTAGATATAGGACACAAGACACAACACACAACCATTATCCACCAAGCCACCACCACTCGTAAATCGAAGGTAATAGTTGTGAAGTGTGTTGTAATGAGGACTGGATTGGACGTTGGAGAATATGGAGGCTTCATAGGACCGAGTTTCATAAATGGTGGTTTTGGTTTTGTATGAGCAGCAGCAAAGTTGTTGCAGAACTTAAGTATATCTTTTGTGCAAATGAAGAAACCGGCTTGGTCATAGAATCATTTGCGAGGAGGCAGGAAGGCGATTCCACAACCTCTCACAACCGCCCACGTAATGAACTTGAGTTATTATATATACTGAATTGGAAAGCAAAGAGTATTTTATTTGATTAGAAAAACAAGTTTAAAAAAATAAAGGGTTGGGCTGTGGAAGTTGGACAAAAAACTTCACACAGGATGATGGATTTGATTTTGAGGTTAAAAAAGTTGGAGGTTTTTTTTTTTTTTTAGTCAATCAATCGGCTTTGGGAGTAAGTTCAAGTTTAAGTAGTTTTTCAAAATCAATACCGCGCCAAGCTGGTTCTGGAGAAACTCAACTCCTCATGGTCGTTAAAATCGAATTGGCTGTCATAAAAAGCATTCCAGTTAGAAAGGCAGTGAGGAGGAAGGGGTCTCAAGCTGACCAAGGCAGTGTGTAGCAGGTAGCAGCAAACCTAATCAAAAGCCGGAAGTTTGAAAATCAGGAAAAATAAATGAGCTACTGTTTTGGGAACACCTGGGCCTTGGTAGCTGACAGTTATAAATTAATTAAAGGCTTTTCCAATAAGATGTGTTATTTTGAATAGCCCGCTATTTCGGTAGTTGTCACTTTTGAAGATGTAATTTTTTGACATTTGACAAGTAGAAACTACGCCATTAATAAAATTGGAACGACACACGCTTCAACAACGCATAAAAATGGTGAACATTTGGAAGAGACGGTTCGTAAAACTAAAACATGTTTTGATCGTCGTAAAAGCACCTTGTCGGACCGCAATTCAGAAATTCGTAAACAAATTTGAGCTGTTGGGACAAGTTATGTGAAGAACACGTCGTGCACGTGCACGTCGCTCAAGAACAACTTAAAATATTGCTGCTGTGCCGTATTTTACATAAAGACTTGGGTCTTAAGGCTTATAAAGATCAGTTAACACAAGAACTCAAGTCGGCCGATCATCACCAACGTCGTGTCTTTGATGATGAGGTCCTTGAAATGCATGAAAATTATCAGGAATTTCATAGAAAAATCATCTTGACTAAAGAGGCCCATTTCCACTTCGGTGGCTACGTCAACAACCAAAATTGTCGCATCTGGGGCTCGGGAAACCCACGATTTATTGTTGAAAAGCCTCTTCATCCTCAACCAGTAATTGTTGGGTGCGGTTTATGGTTGGACCTTACTTTTTCGAAAATGAGGACGAAGCAACGGTGAATGGGTTGCTCTATTGAGGGATGATTAATAATTTTGTATGACCCCGGAATTGGATGGTATTGATTTGGTCAATGTTTACATTCAACAAGATGGCGCAACGTGCCACACAAGCAACGAAACCATCGATCTTTTACGGGAAAAGTTTTTTGACCGTGTTATCTTTCGAGTCTCGAAGAGGTGATCACAATTGGCCACCGAGATCTTGTGATTTAATAATTTGCGATTTCTTCCTTTGGAGCCACTTGAAATATAAGGTATACGCCAACAACCCAACTTCGATTCAAGACCTCAAAGATGTAATTTGTGATGCTATTGAGGGCAAACAGCAGCAACTTTGCGATTTGATGATGGAAAATATCATGAAAAGGATATTGTTGTGTAGCCTTGTAGGCCATTTGTCTGATATTTCCATTATTAATGGCATACTTTTCTCTTTACATTGAAATAAACATCCGATCATTCATCTCAAAAAATGCAATTATTCTTTGAATATCAAAATAACACCTCTTATTGGAAACCACTATATTAAAAAATTCTTTTATAAACAAAACAAATGGCAGATGACAAAATGGCCGCCAATGAAAACAGTGCTGCCACTTTATAACACTTTCCATTGGAGAAAAAGGAGCGTCCAGAAGGATCTGGAAGTCTTCTGAAACCGTTCCATTGGTAAGTAAATGACACTTCTGACGATTCTGAGAAGATAATTTTGCTTCTGGATTTAAAGTCAGAATCCACTCAAGACGCACAAATATAACTCAAATAATGTCACCCATTGTGGAAATGTCTATTAACATGCAGCAATGCCGAAAGTTTTGGTAATGTCGACAAATGTGACATATTGTTGAATACAAATCAGATGGATGATGAAGACGTCGAAGGTCAGCAACGAAGTTTAGTGAGTGGTATTCAATACGGGGAACCAGTAAAGTTCCCATTTTACCGCGAATCAGGCTACGAACACCACTTTGACATCGGCAAAACTTGTGAAATTGATGCCTGCGAATACTACATTGTTTTTAAATTCGACAGAAGCGATTTTGCTTGTTCCATTGGTTTTCAGATGGAGTGATTCCTCCAGAGTGAAAACAATGGAAAGTGCTATTAGAGTTCTGTTCTTCTAAAGGGTGTTTTCTTAGACGTGTGGTTTTAAAGAAGAAATAAAACGCATATAATTTAATGTTTTGGTCAGGAATTTAGCTTTATTATAAAGATAAGGGTCTGTGTTAAATGAATTCGGGCAAGTGGCCGCCGCGGCTGGCTCAAATAAATTCGTGGGCTATTATGTAGACCGAATATTGGAGCGAACCGAAATGGTAAACCAAACTGAGCATAAATCAAGTGACAGCTGTCAAAATGACCAACTACGAAAAAAGTATTGCCAGATTGAAAGCCACAGGTCTAAGAAAACACCCTTTAGTTTGAAGTTTTGTAGATTTTATTCTGTAGTCGACAATTTCGTTACCTGCAAAATATTACGTGCGTTCCAAAATGAATCTTGTGTGTGTCTGCAAGTTGAGGCCATTTTGAAATTGTTTTTTACTCCAACTATAGATTTTCTTCTTCACTTCAAATGCAGAAAAAATTCCACTTCTGCAATTCCGCATGGAATTGGAATCAAGACTTTGTCTCCATGCTTTCTTCCGCTGACGAAGAATCAATATCGAATGTTAATAATGCAAGGTTCAAAATATTGTTCCCGTAATCTTTGATGTTCTTTGGCCAAGGCTCAAAAACTCAATTCTTACCGATAGTTTAATAAGAAAACAAAACGACTTTTTCCATTTCACACCTATCACCATCAGAAACCCTCAATTCCCAAAGATAGAATAAATTGCTTCCAATTTCTTAATCGTCCATCACAATATTCGTCCATTCTCAACTTTATTCAGACACATTTCTTCCGATAAATTTGCTTAAACTCCTTGTGCAACTAGAAAATGTCATTCCAGAGATTTGATATCTATCGACAAGAATTGCAAATAGAACACCACATAACCAAACCATCTCTAATATCCTCGCTCAAATTCTAGAGCTACAGATATGTTCAATTTAATCTCTTGTCATTTGCAAAGATATTTCAAATCAATTTATATCGAGAAACTCCTTCTTCGTTCTCGCTCTCTCTCTCTCTCTGTCATTCAATTTCTATATAGTCGTTCTATATATCGCTCACTCACTTCATCTGTTTTGGTGTAATCGGATTAAAATCTCGTTTATTCCATTTCATGGATGAATAACATCGCAATAAAAAGACGACAACTTGTACGTATGTACGAACGTAGGAGACTTTGGATTCCATTGCTGGCCTGGCATCATACGCACGTACTCAAAATTATTATACTTCTTCTTCCCTCCTTGGTTTGTGCTGCTGCGCGTCACCATATCGGAACAAGACCAACCTATCAACCTACTCTTTAAATCCCCACTCTTAGCGTTCCACAGCAACCATATACCTACTAAACAACAAAACTTCAACCGACAATAAATTGTATTTCCTGCTGCAAATCATCGCAAATGCATGCCATAATGCGGAGCACCAAGGTTCTCTGGTCGTGTTGTACTCCGGTGCAGCAGTTACTTTCGTGTGTTGTACCGCTTTTGGTGTTGTAACTATATAAGATACAACGACGGCGACGCAGTGCCACCTCTGGAAGAGAAGATAATCAAGCATGTTGTATAGAGTGAAGACTTTAGAGTAGCAAACGACGACGAAGACGACTATGACGATGACCGTGTGCTAAACATTACCATCTTAGTGCCAATGAAGCCTCCATTGCATTGTGTGCAACCAACTCCCAATCCCAATACTTTAGACAGTGCTCACAAAAAGAAACATAACTTATGGCACGACATACTTTTTTTTTTGATTTTGGAGTGTGGTAAGAAGCAATAGCTTGATAAGTGAGTACAAATGGCGGATGACTCGATGACGATGACGATGACGACGACCACGACAGTGATGCAACGCTGCAGTTGCAGGGTTTTCTCGTTGAATGCTTCGCATTTGATCGCTCCTCCATATCCATCGATATTGACCAGTCGATCATCGGTTTTGTCCAAAAATCAACCAAGTGTAAATTATCTGGGAGACATTAATACCCCTGTGCTCTGGATGACGGTTGTATAGTTGTTGGACTTGGTGTATGAACAATGAAAAAGAGTATAATGTTTTCATTATCGATTTGCAAAAACAGGACGCAGCGCAGAGCAGGAAGAAGGAAAACAACAGCTGTTGACCACAGTTGATTGTGGTATTCGTATTCCTGCCTGCAAATATTTGTCTTCCCTGCTCGGTTTATTGAACCATATTATAGAAACCTCCTACCGCGTCCGTCCTTATACAAAAAAAAAATAACAAAGAACAAGAAAAACATTTTCCAATGAATTAAGGGGTTAAAGGACGTCCGTTCACTCACTCACTAACCAACAATGTGGTGCTGCTTGGTGCTGCACAGCACATGTGGTGAACAAAAAAAAAGGACTCGAAAGGATTTTATGTCAATATTTTTGCAAAAGAGTTCATGGAATATCTTACTTAAGTTATTATTTTTTAATGTAACGTGATTTTTTCAAAGACCTTTTGTGTACTTGAACTGGGACGGACAGCAGCACCTACACTCTTGTCTATCTAAAATTCTTAAAGATTGGGCGAATGTACATCCCCCATAAATTTCTCTTCGTGGAATTTCGTCTGGACCGTAAATCTTTAAGTCTGTTGGGTAAAATTGTATTGGAATCGGCTGAGGTCATTTTTAAGAAAAGACAATAAACAAATTTGGGCGGTGTGGTGTCACCTGTGATGGACAAAGTACCAAGTGTCATTCTATATTGAGTTTTTTTTTCATTATTTGCCATGTTGTGAACAGACATACCCTTGCAGCTATGGAAGGGACATATAAGCGGGGGATTTAAACGAATATCAAAGATATGGTAATAGCCTATGCACACAGATAAAACGACTCAAATAGGTTAGTGTTTCTAGAGTCATACCTTTTGACAGCTACTGTCTGCGAATGGACACCACCAAAACAGAAACAGCTGACAGCTTGCTGCCATTGTACTAGGAGCGTGTTCAGAAAACTGAGATCTCCACTTTGCGAACACGGCTTTTTCTGTTAGAGTTGTCAAATATGTCAAATAGAATATGCTGGCGGAAGAAACTATAAAATCTCGGTGATTTCTAAATCTACAGCATGTCTTCAGTTAATTCAGAGTTAAACTCGTTTAATTAAGTGACTTAGTGGCTGCGCACAATGGTGTAGTAGCAGCAGTAGCACGTTGCAATGTCAAAGTTAAATGAACGTAAATCGTATTGCACGGCTACAATGTGAAGTAGCAGCTGCAGCATAGAGAGCAGCTGAAGTACAAGTCGACAACAAACCAAAATGGCAGACATGCTTTTTTTTTTTGAGTTCAATGCTACACATTGTATTCGTGTCTGCTGCTTTGTGAGCTACGTTTTTTAACATTTACTTTGACATTGCTACGTGCTACTGCTGCTACTACACCATTGTATGCAGCCAGTTACTTACGCACTGGTTCACTCTCTCTCTCTCTCATTTCCTAGCTGACTTTTAAGAGTGTTTATAAGTCGTTTGATGCGAACAAAGAAATGCATCGAACATTCGAGATGTCAAAATGCAGGGCGTATAATCCGCCCATTTTTACTGAATCTTTACCAATTGTGTTGACATATTGATTAAATCACATTTTTACTTGCGATTATACATAGGTACTATAAGGCAAGTTATGCATTCGTCGAAAAAAAAAGTTTTGAGATAACAATCAAACATGACATTACGATGATAGCGAAGACGAAAAAAGATGGTCTAAAAATTCTGTCTGTCTGTCTGTATGTATAGAGACCTACAGCCCAAACGGGTGGGCCGAATTGCTTCAAACTAGGTATATAGACTTTTTTTGGTATTGTACAGAGGGGAAATTGAAATTTTTGTTTGAGCTCAAAAAATAACGGTACCTGCCATACAACCGTTACGTTAAAGCTTATTTTTCTCAAAAACGGCTCTAACGATTTCTATTTAAAAAAATCTGTGTTGCTTTTTAGGTACGACCAATCATATGACTGAAAAAAAAGTTTTAAAAAATGGCTAAGAACGGTACTTTCCATAGGACCGTTTTTTTTTTTTTGCTTTCAACTAACTCGAAAACGACTCAACCCATTCTTTAGAAATTTCACACACATATAGCTGTAGGTAGGTCAATTTGTACTGCATACCAATATTTTTGAAAAATATTTTTTTGTATTTATAAAAGCATTTAAAAAAAAAATTAAATTAGTATTTTGAAAACTGCTTATTAAATTTTTTTCTAAAAATTTTAAATAAATGTATTTGCTGATTACCTATAAACTGGCGTTTTTGAATTTTTTTTTAAATTTTTTCAGTTTTTCAAAAAAAACTTTTTTTCTCAAAAACCGCTCCACAGATTTTTATAAATTTATTCTCATAAATTCAAATGTATCCAAGAAATAAAATGGCGTACTTTTTTTCAGCTCAAATTAGTTTAAGTATTTATTTAAGAATTTTGAAAATTTTATTTTTATCAAAATCTCAAGCCCTTAAACCACTGTCACACATTCGAGCAAGTTCGTGCGACCCAGTCGTGCATTTTATTTTTTAGTCGATTCGCGTCTATTTTAGTAGACTGAGTTTTTGCCGAAGGTCTTCCTGGAATCTAACAGTAAGCGGATGATTTCCAATATTTCATTCAGTCTACGCTTATGCGATGTTGATATTGTCATCAAGTTTTGATGACATAGTACTAGTTGATTCACTTTACAGTCAATCTTGCAAGTTGGAACATGTTTCACTACTAAACGTTATTTCATCAAAGTTTCAACCCAATTTCAACCCGATTTCAACAAAATTTCAACCCGATTTCAACTCGATTTCAACTCGATTTAAACCCGATTTAAACCCAATTTCAACCCGATTTTGACCAGATTTCAACTCGATTTCAAACCGATTTCAACTTGATTTCAACTCGATTTTAACCCGATTTCAACCGTATTTCAACCCAATTTCAACTCGATTTCAACTCGATTTTAACCCGATTTCAACTCAATTTCAACTCGATTTTAACCCCATTTCAACCCGATTACAACCCAATTTCAACTCGATTTCAACTCGATTTTAACCCGATTTCAATCCAGTTTCAACCCGATTTCAACTCGATTTTAACCCGATTTCAACCGTATTTCAACCCAATTTCAACTCGATTTCAATTCGATTTCAACTCGATTTTAACCCGATTTCAACTCAATTTCAACTCGATTTTAACCCGATTACAACCCAATTTCAACTCGATTTCAACTCGATTTTAACCCGATTTCAATCCAGTTTCAACCCGATTTTAACTCGATTTTAACCCGATTTCAACCATATTTCAACCCAATTTCCATAGTGGGTGCTGTTGGAGCATTTTAAACTTTATCAAATCGCCGCTAGGCACGTTGAATGCCAATTGTTCGCCGATTTTTGCTAAAAAATGTGTTTCCTGTGCAATGATGTGTCCATATCAAATCTTGACTTTTTCCTACCTCTTTTACCTTTCTTTAGTTATTATATAAAATAAAGTGCACGACTGGGCGACTGGGCCATACGAACTTGCTCTAATGTGTGACAGTGGTCTTGGGGTTTGAGATTTTGGAAAAAAAAAAACACATTGAAAAAACCATATGAAATTTTATTAATCACTTTAAAATCACTAGTTAAAACGTTTTTTGGAGGAAAAGAAGTAAACCAACTGATTTCTATTACTGTTTTGAATTTTGACGAACAAAAATTTCAAAATCTTATTTTATTGTTTTTATTATTTTTTGTATTTTAAGCTGACTTGAGGATGGTTTTTTATGGAATTGAGTTTGGTTAAGTATCTTAAGTCAACTTAATATCCTTAACCTTTCCACAACAGAACTTCAAAGTTAAAATTATGTGAGTTCTCCTTAATTTTTTGTATTTGATTTTTTACAATGCCATACAAAAGAAAAGTGAGTAAGACAAATGGCAACAGAAATCTTCTTAGATCGACTTAAGGCATTTTACATTTCCGATTGGGAATAAAATATGGAATGATCCCAAACAATAATGACAAAGTCAGCTAGTTTTTCAAAATAAATTTCCATTTCCGCACGTTAACCCCATTCAAGTGTCAATAAAAAAAAAATTAACCTAACTCCCCCAGACAAAGACATTCTGTTTGAACAAAATGTGTAATAAAATTTAATTTAAAAAAAAAAATGCATTCCTTTCTTCAACAATGTATCGAGCAGGTTGCAAATTGGCTCTCCCACCTCCTACATCTTGACACCCTCAAACAACAATTATTATAATGTTAACTCGGAATCTGGCAAGAATGTGGTGCCAGAATTCTACAAATCTCGCATGACACATCATAGAATGGCATTTAAATAAATAATTTATTAAAAGTTGAATCTTAGACTTTGAACACCCAACATCAAAACTTCGTGACTCATTCAATGAATAAATAGTTGACATTTTTGCGTTAAACAAATGAACATACGAAGACAGAATGATAAATAAGTTGATGGAAGCATGTTTAAGTCATACAAAATGGAATTACAAAAAAGCTTGGGAATTAAATTGTAAGTCGCAGATGAAGTAGTTGTTGAATTATAATTTGCAAACTATCTTGTTTATTTGTGTAATTGTCTCCTAACTTTTAAAAAGATACAAAAAATAAACAAATTCAACAAACGCGCTGATTATTCTCAACTCTTAACTCGACTTAGCATTAAATTTCTTTGTTTTCATAATTGCCACTTCTTATTTTTCTTTACTGATTCCCATGATACCAACCAACTGAATCCTGTTCTTTTGTGCGATTACGAGAACTAGGGAATGCCATGCCAAGCAATGTATCTACTCGTAACAATTTTAACACAAAAAAAAAAAGATACAAAATCAATTAAAGATGGAATGTGTGGGCATAGGAAGCGGAAGACGATACAATAAACTAACAAGTAAGTGGATATGGATATCTTTAAACGAGTATCTGATAGATAGATCAACAAATAATATATTTCAGATCAAATGGGCTATTTATTTAGGAAGCCGTTGGTTCTGTTCCGTCGAAGCGATGACATCGTTAGATTTCAGGAAATCGTTTAAATTTTGTTTATAAAAACAATCTGGTCTTTTCGAACTTCCAAAAAAAAAAAAAAGCTTAAGATAACTCAAAAACAGTTTGAAAACTCATTCGATTATTTATCGTATTATGTGATGATGAGGATGATTTTAAGTGAAATATGATAGCTCAAACTTGTAACTTTATTTATTTAAAAAAAAAAAAAAACATATTTTCCAAACCACGGTATTGGTTGTGGCAGTAGTTGTTGTTTTTATTGGAAGCCAGAAGCCTACTGTTTTTGTTGCCTTTCCTCTTTCAACATCATTTCATATCGATGATGGTGTAGTTTCCGAGAAGATTTGATTTATTTTTGACATAAGCAGCTTATAATATGGTTAAACGGAGCGATAAAATAAAATAAATGTT
This sequence comes from Platycheirus albimanus, assembly GCA_916050605.2. Classification (NCBI taxonomy): domain Eukaryota; kingdom Metazoa; phylum Arthropoda; class Insecta; order Diptera; family Syrphidae; genus Platycheirus; species Platycheirus albimanus. The sequence continues at coordinate 12,065,804 of OU696698.1, read as the reverse complement.
CCTAGTGGAAACAACAGCAACAACAACTAGGTAGGTATTGGGATCTTTTTTAAGTTTATTGAGGCTAACATTTTGCCAAGAGAAATATAGCTTGTTGGAGTGGATTATATTTTTTATATTGTCCACTTATAGGCTGCTCGGAATAACATGCTTAAAAACCATACATTTTATTTTGTGGTTCATTTTGGTTAATTGGATTCGGTTTTATTGTTTTATTGATTTATTTACATGAATACTGTTTGTTTGATTACTTTGTGCGAAATTTGTGGGTTTTTGAGTGCTAAATGGTTCATCCAGAGGCGATGCCGACAGATACTGTATTCAATAACTGATGTCGATGCAGTATGCAAGAATTTGTTTATGGGAAATTGAAGAAGACACCGAAAACGCTTCAAAACATAGTGGCGCAGTCAATAAAGTCATCATCCCGAGCTTGCCCTATAGTGTTAAACTTTTGAACCTTTAGCTCCTGTGTATCTACTTATAAGATCGGCCGGAACAGAATTTACGTCAAGATGAGTCTATGCTGAATGAATTATACGGATTGGATTTGAGTAGTCACTTTTTGGCATAAAAACGAAGTCGATCAGACTATTATCGAACCACATATCCGATAGCATTTAAAACCCTTCTAAGTTCGATTTTTGGGTATGTTTTTGTAGACAAATGCAATAGCTTTAAGCAAAGAAGATACGAGGGATATAACCAGCTTGATGGGTATATTCTAGCACCAACGAAGGAAGAAGATGGAACGCTTCAGAAAGCCGACATGGATTGTTCCAGGAGCACATGGAGTACAACACTCCAGGAAGTTTTAGCAAAATATAGAGAATTAAGAGAGTTAAACGCATATTCTCAGGTCAACAGGCACTTTTTTGTTTGATAGACAGGGAATGCAGCATTAGCTCGATTAATTTTTTTTTCAGGAACACTTTGAGTACTATCGTCATGTTGATATTAAGCAAGCGGGACACATTGCAAGCTGTTTCACTGTCCAAACTCGCTGGGGGTTAACTATACCCTCTTAAGTGTTTGAACGCTTAACCAAGGCTACAAATATAGATCGCGATACTCCTTTTGTTCGGCAGATCCTTGGAGCGTAGAGGCCGCGGCACCTCTTCGTCTTTAGGGTCCCTGCCGGGCTTAGCATCGACGGTGTTTTGTAAGCTGGCTTCAATCCAATCATGAATGTGGTTGAGATTGGAGTTTGGAGTTTAAGAGGGATAGATGTGCCTATCCTCCGCCTCCACGTGGCAACCCGGGAACAATATGAATGGCAGGGAAATTGTTGTAAATGAAATAGGAGTGAGTATCTACAGCTATATTTCTTTTCCTGGAAGTATTGATTCCTTACCGGAAACGTATGCAAGGTAAAACTTGTATGCGGCTAAGAGAGGAGGGCTGGGTATGCGTATTTGGCTGTTTGCTTCTACCTTGGCAGATGGTTGAGTGCGCATATCTAAGGCTGCCAGGCCTTGAGTATTGAAGGTGCTCATCTGGAAGTGACCTAATGGTTGCGAAGCTCCACCGGAAGCTTTATTCTGGTACCACGGGAGATAGTGCCCACCCAGGTGGCCGAGTCACCTGGGACACTATCTATGAGGTAGGCCCCCTTGTGGGAGTATCGTGGTGGTTGTGGTTTATTCCATAGCGGAAACATATGGCATTGGGTAATATTGTCTTCGGATGATATTATCGGATGCAAGAGGTGTTAGATAGACCTCGCTCCTCACCAAGGGGTGTGGACATGCCTCAACATGTTCCATAAAATTGGTACTAAGAGTCTACCTTGGGGTAGAACTCGATTTTGCCCTAAGGTGGAACTTGTTTCTGCCTTGGGGTAGATCTTAGGGCTCTGGTCTAAGCCTAATTGGACTCTGCATGCGAGTAAGCTCGTCGTGAAATTAAGACTTAATTGTCAGGTGTTCACGTAAAGCTTATTTTCATACTGTCCAAACTCGCTGGGGGTTGAACTATGACTCTCTTGAGGTTTTTTGAACGCTTAACCAAGGCAGCATATACGTGCCTATCAATATGAATGGCAGGGAAATTGTTGTAAATGAAACAGGAGTGAGTAGGTTCCCTTGTGGGAGTATCGTGGTGGTTGCGGTTTACCGACTGCGGTTACATATGGTATCCTTGTGATGCGAGAGGTGTTAGATAGACCTTGCCCCTCACCATGGAGTGTGGACACGCCTCAACATGTTCCATAAAATTGGTAGTAAGATATTTACCTTAGGGTAAATCTAAGGGCTCTGGTCTAAGCCCAATTTAACTCAGTATGTGAGTAGGCTCGCCATGGATTTTAAGGCTTAATTGCTAGGTGTCCACGTAAAGCTTAACCTCAAACTGTCCAAACCCGCTGCGAGATTTGTTTCGACATTTCGAGCATGTAGGTACTCATTTGAAATTTTGCAAAAAGCTAATCGAGTGGAGAAAACAGCTTCACAAGGAGCCAGGGCCTAGTACACTTTCAACGATTCCTCTATGTGAGTAAATAATCCTATGCAAAACAACAGGACCTTTAGAATATATATGCTGAACAGGCTAAGAGAGACGTTGTTCTTCACAAAAAAGATTGACTCTTGGATGTTTTGCAACTTTCTCATCCCAGACAGTATCCCGGAATCGATTAGGGGAAACCATGGATCACTACATGAGTGTATTCCTTGTTTTCTCGAAATTGTCCAGGTTTATTTATTTTGTTTCATTACACTTTGTCCAAGATGTCCCTTTTAGCCGCCTTTTTATCACTCATGATAAGTGGCTTCCATAAAATATGGACCTTATTTGTACGAAACAAGAGAAAACTTTTTATATTTGATTTATTAATCGTTAATCCAAAATGGAAGAGTTCAAAAACACCCATGTTTCCAAGTTTTGTTTTCCTTTTAACCAACAAAAAAAAATGTGACGAGGATCCAACACACAAAAAAACAGGAAAAGTCAGACAAATTATGTTGACACACACATGCGTTGTCCATTTTCACTTGGCTGTTGGCTCGTAAATTTTTCTTTTCAACTTTTCAGCCTTTAAACAAAATTAACACACTGATTGCTGGCCGCCAACCAGTGTTGCTTCCTAAAAAAAAAGGATGTCGTCTACTTTTAAAACAAACTTTATCTGATTGATTAGCAAAGTGGTCATTTTTTTGTTGTTGTCAATTATATTGTTGCTTACTCCACAACTTCATATTATTAACTTGGTCGTCTACGCTCTACGTCTACGTCTACCCTTCTTTTTTTTGTGCTATTCTTGTGCGTGAACCTTGGGCGGTAATTTGTAGTTTATATATAGTTTCGTTTTTTTTTTTTAAAGTTCTTTTATTATTTTTTGCCCGACAGTTTGGCACCGGTTATTTGTCCTGAATTGAGATTGTTGTGACGTGAGTGCAGACATAATTGTTTAATATCACGTCAATGGGTTTGGTCTTCATGTAAGGTTTTTTAATGAGACACAATTATTAAAGTAATATGCATTAAATTGATATGATACAGAAGAAAAAAAAATGTGTGGAATGGAGTTTAGCGCGAGCAGCTTAGTTGATGATGGATGGATGATTCATGCAACTTGCCACAGAAATACAAAAAAAAAACCGTCCATAATTCAGAGATTAGCAAAGTTTTGCTTTACAAAGAATGTGTGTATGGACTTGGACATGGCGTGTTGCCGTCACATAGCTATCGTAACGATGACATAGTGAGCCGCTGGACAATAATTCTATCCGTCCAAGCCGCTGAACTGATATACTTTCTAATTTGCTAAGGAAATCATGGTTTTTCGAAGCAGCATCAAAAGTGATTTGATATGAGTTATAACAATCAGGCAGCAAACATCAGTCCTATGCTTCAAGGTGCGTCCATATGATACCGAGAGATGGGCTGCAAATATTTTTGGGTTGCATTCGGCTTCTAAAATCCTTCTTTTCGAGTGGAATTCGGGTCTATACAAGCATTCTTTAGGGATAAGTATAGAGGCGATAGGAGCTTCTAATCAATCTCCATACAATAAAGGGTCTCAAGGGCTTCACACAATTCGCTTTCTTCCCTCATACCAGTGCTTTTGGTAAGTAAGGTCAGATTTATAGTGCCTCTTCCATTATATTGACCAGTTTAAAAATGCAGCGAAGAGATACAGAATTGTTTGAGAACAGCTTTTCCAGCCGACATAAAAGGAGTGTTGTAAGCTGCCAGGGGAAGTAAATTTTAGCGTAAGGTACAAGATACGTCTGAAATTCAATTGAATCCGTATTAATTGTGACCTCAAATCTTAATGATACATCTGTGCTATAGAGATTTTGGAAAATCAAAAAAACTTTCAGGTCCTAGTTTTGACGGGATGGTTAAAACAGTGTTGTAGTTGTAGTGTTGCCACCCATGCTGTGGAACATAAGGAAGCTTTGCAGCCTTTACACTGCTTGGATAGTTTAGGAATGCTTTCATGACATGGTCTATTATTTCCTTTCTAATGGTACCTTACTTGTGTCTTCTTTGCCACTTATCAGTTTCTATGGCTGAGAAAGTCTGCATTTACAAAAAACACATTCGTACCGTGCGGTTAAAGAAGGAGCATCTGTACTTAACAGCACGTAGGTAATGTGGCCCAAAAGTAAACTGATAAGCATTCCTAGCAGCTCGAGTATTAAGGGGAAAACAGTTTCAAGCGGAGGAATGCATCTGGCAGAAGATCTAAATATGTAATATAGCAGCAACGGCCCAAAATATGGGAATTTTAGTCAAGCGTTGGGCGAATTTATTTCTTGTAGATTCTGGAGAAATCAAACGTGGACAAATATATTTTGGAACGACCTAGGAAACCTTCAAATTCTTGGGCCCAAATTTGTGTTATTTCCACAGAAAGTGGTTGGTAATGCACTTTTGAACGCAAGAATGTTCGATTTCGTGATGCAATTACCACACATGGATACTGGCATGGAGAACAGGATGAGCTTTAAAAACAGAAAATTCAATTTAGTTTTCGAAGCATTAAATTCCACACGTTTTATAATTCTCAAGGTCAGAATTTAAAGCGCTTATCATAAGCTGCTGCTGCAGTTCCTCGTCCAGGAACAGGCTTGCAAATGTGGAAATGAGAATGAAAATCTGAGGGTACAACTGTCGTCAGAAGAAAGGAGGCTTTAGGACACACTAGCATTTATTTTAAGAACTTCAGACTTAAATCTGCCCAATATAACTTGTAATGAACGGTTTGGAAGAAAGTTTCTCATTTGTCGAAAAAGAGTCATCCATGTTGCCACAAAGTGTGAAGTGGATAAAGACTTAAGCTTAGATTGGACTAGGTCAACCCGGCGAACCCCCGCATGTGGGGAAGGCAAGTGACCCACCTGAGACCATAACGCTGCCGAAAGGAAAATAGCTAGATAAGACGATATATGTGGTGCGTTCCTTTTCTAACCATAGTCAACAATTTTTTGTGGTTATGTCAACAAAAAATTGTTGTAGTGTCATTTTTAGGATTTGTTGGATTTTTTAGAAACCATTTAGGAACGATACGTTGTTTGATTTTGTTAAACTGTCAAACGACCACTTTTTTTATTTTTTTTTTTTTTGTATATTGACCAAATAGTTAAATGATTCCTACCTCATCCATCAAAATTGGTGAAAAATTCATTTTATTCTTTCTTGTTGATCACTCTAAGAAAATAAAGGCGTTCGAGAATTTGAAATTTTTTGGTTTGAAATTGTATAGACTTTGAATTGTTTAATACAAAACGTCCAATTTGACAGATCAACAATCTTAACTCATATCATGGAGGTGAGTTGGATATATAGTAACAAATCGTAACAATTTGACACTTCAACGTTAGTTTAGGACCGGCTGCTATGACGTCATATACATAGTTACAAATCGTAACTAGCTAATTTGGATTAAAGGAACGCCTTTTTGTTGACTATTGTTAACAATAGTTGACTATGGTTAGAAAAAGAACGCACGAATGTAAAATAATTATCATTACGTTACGTGCTTGTGAAAGACACCATTATGGCGTCTAGCAGCTGATTTCACTAGACTAAAGTTCTGCCAACACAACTGCTTACGCTCCTAAAGGGTGTTTTGTTAGAGTGTGGTTTTCAAAAAGAAATAAAACGCATATAATTGAATGTTATGGCCAAGAATTTCGCTTTATTATAAAAAAGATAAGGGTTTGCCTTTATGTTTTAAAAATGATTTCGGGCAAGTGGCCGCCGTGGCTGACTCGAATCAATTCCTGGGCGATTATGTCGACCGAATATTTGACTTAGCGCGCGATGCGTCATTATGAAATGGCTAACGAAACTGAGCATAAATCAAGTGACAGCTGTCAAAAAGACCAATTCCGAAAAAGTATTGCCAGATTGAAAACCACACATTTTAAAAAGACACCCTTTATTTCACCATTTTTCTTAATCATTAATTGAGTAGGTCTAGATACATACTTATATTTTTTGTTTGCTTTTGATCCTTCGGGATACCTTGTGGAACTAATAAGTATGAACTGCTAGGATCTAGCCACGTTCGCTTGTTCACCTATTTCCCTGCCTTGGTTTGGTACGCAAATTAGTCCAGACTTTCAAAGAAATAAAACTGGAAAAAGGAAAATCTTTGCACGTTGTCCAAGTGACCTGTTTCTGATCCTGCATCCTTGTAAGTTGTAGCATAAGGCTTAAGGAAGCGCATGGAGTGGTTGCTAAAATATCGCAATAAATAAAGATTTCATCCTAATTTATAATTCCCTTCCAAAGAACCAACTTTTTAACCAAGTAGCAAGTAATTTGTTCCTTGCTCGCCTTGCATTTTTCATTTTCATCCCATCTCGTGTTGTCTACCAAAAATTCAAGGATTCTTTCACGTTCCTTTTTTTTTGCTTGCTTTTTTTTTGCAAAAGGAAAAAAACAACAACTACTCACTAGTAAGTACACACTATCTCCCTTCATCACATGGTGTGGTGTCGTAAAAATAATCAATAGCCATAGCAACATGTCTGCGAAAAAAAAGGGCTGGGTCCATGCACCGACCACGGACACGGACGACATGATGAACAAGACCAAACAAAAAAAAAACATGCAATTTTTCCTCAATAGAATGTGCATGTATTTATTTCAATATTATTTAACTAAAAAATTTCATCATAAAATTTATCAATTTCAACATAAAATGTCCATAATTTTCAAAAAAAAAAAAAGGTTTCCAATCGCATTTACGAACAAGCCATTCTCTTTTCGAAAACAGGGCAGCCTGATGATACCCGAATTGGAGTAAAAAGGACATCAAGTCTTCAGCCCACATACACAATCATGTGCATGACACTGTATGTACATGTGTGTTGGGAGATGGGAAATCAGACGCTTACTTACATGAATTTTTAAATCAAATTAAATACATTATTTTAGATCAATTGTTTATTGTTCCTAAATAAAAAATTAATTATGCAGCCCACAAGGAATAGACAAAAGAAAAAAAACATTAAAAAGAAGCGAATTCGCTCGCGCACCCCACCTAGAAGTCGCTTGCACTGCACTTGCATATGCACACACAAACACACACAACAGATAAGCGAAAAACCGGTAAAAAATTATGTATGCGCGAAATGGGACCGAGACTGGGACTGGGACGACGAGCGATACAAAATTTCCTTTGTTTTACCAACACCCTTGTTTTTTTTTTTTTTTTTGCAAATTTGAATAAATTTATTTAATTTTTTTGTAATGGTTTTTTAAAACATAAAAAGGCTCACCTTTTTTGATTTTTTGAAGACCGTTTTCGATCGGAAGGCGGGGTAATCCTCAACAATGGCAGTCCGAGAAAAAAAAATATAAATTTTTCTTCTTCTTCACACACGAAACACAAAGGGACAATAAATTTTTAATATTTATTGAGCTCTAAATACAGTTCATTTAAAATTACAAGAAACAACGAGAAGAAAAAATAAATTGTTTAGAAGTTTCAAAATTCGAATTGAAAAACGATTACTTTGAGAAAACACGCTCGAATAATCTTCACACTGCACGAAAACGACTTTAACTCTCAGACATGCTAACGGCAACAGAGAACAACACACGGACAAGTTGTGGCGAATATTGCACGCACACGAAACGAAACACGATGTGGTGAATGCGAGGAGCGCCGAGGATTGATGCGTGGAGAAAAATTGCACACAAGAATCTACAAGAAAACAAGAGACAACAAGATGAGTAAACACAACAGAAAGTTATTCGGTGCTGCTCCGATTGAGTTAAATTTGAATTCAAATTGAGTAACTTTTTTTTGTTGGTACGGTGGTGAGACGTGAGATAGGACTTCAAAACTTCAAATGATGAGAAAGGGAGAGATGTGGTTAGTATTCCTGTTTTTTAAATGGGATGAAAATGAAATATAGGTTTTGAGAGAGAAAGATAGCAATAGGATGATTGAGTGCGAAGTAAATAGATGGGAAAATGCGAAAAGTAAGAGTGGGCCATGGAGAAAAATACAGTGTTGCCTGCATTCGTGTAGGTAAGTGTGTGTAGATATTTGAAAAAGGAGTTTTCTTGCAGTTTAAAGAATTTATGAACTATGAGGTGGTGTCTATTCGCATGCATCAGTTAAGCATTGTCGCACTTTTCACTAGCGTCAAATTAATTTGGGCAAGACACCACCACGCGGAAATTGGGTGGAACTGCATGTATAGGGTTTTCCAATAAGAGGTGTTATTTTGATATTCAAAGAAAAATGGCATTTTCTTAGATAAATAATGGGATGTTTATTTCAATGCAAAGAGGAAAGTATGCCATTAATAATGGGAAACAATATCAGCCAAATGGAAACCACGGCTACGCTTACACAACAATATCCTTTTCATGAAATTTTCCAACGCCAAACCGTTTCACGAATTCCATCTTTGACATCTTGAATCGACGCTGGGCTGTTGACGTAGACCTTGTCTTTCACGTGGCTCCAAAGGAAGAAATCGCAAGGTGTTAAATCAAAAGATCTCGGTGGTTAATTGTGATCACCTCTTCGGGAGATAACAAGGTCCGGAAACTTTTCCCGTAAAAGATCGATAGTTTCGTTGGTTTTGTGGTATGTAGCGCCGTCTTGTTGAAAGTAAACATTGTCCATATCCAGATCAATACCATCCGAATCCAGCCATACAAAATTATTAATCATCTCTCTATAGCACAATCCATCGTAGCTGTTGCTCCAGCCTCTTTTTCGAAAAAGTAAGGTCCAATGACCCCGTCGGACCAAAAATTGCACCAAACAGTTACTCGTTGAGGATGGAGAGGCTTTCCAACAATAAATCTTGGGTTTTTCGAGCCCCAGATGAGACAATTTTGCTTGTTGACGTAGCCACCGAGGTGGAAATGGGCCTCATCAGTCAAGATGATTTTTTGATGAAATTCCGGATCATTTTCATGACAAGTTTTCACTATTTTTATAGTGAATTTTAATATTTTCAATGCGTTCTTGAAGCGTGTATCGTTCCATTATTTGTACATTGCATTTATTAATGGCGTAGTTTCTACTTGTCAAATGTTAAAATATTACAGATTTAAAAGTGACAACTACTTCAATAGAGGGTTATTCAAAATAACACCTCTTATTGGAAACCCCTTTACGTAATTCCTACAATTGAAGTTGTCACCGCAGCGCAGTACAAAATGTAATTAAAATTCAAACAAACTGAACTTCAACTGCTACTTAAAGCTACACTATTGTGTCAAGTCAGTAAATGGAGACACAAAAATACTTCTTCTTCTGAAAAATATTAGACTACTACAAAAATATCTAAAAAAAATCTGCTTGCAAGTGAAGGTGTGTCAAAAACACAGCTTTTTTATTTCTTAAGCAAGTAGTGTCAGCACAACAGATGTCAAAGATAGCTGGCATGCTAAGTCACAGCAAAAAAAAAGAAGCAGTTCTTTCTATTGTGGGTTAATATTAAAATATATTTAAAAACATATATTTTGCAGGTCAATAATTTAAAAAAAAAAAAACCTATCAAACCAAACACTACCCTATCTACTGAGTAACCCGATACACAAACCTTTAACTAAATCCCCAAACCACTTACTCATGTCAAAAAATACCGGCACAACCAGCTGATGATAACACGATAACCCACAACTCACCACTCCAAACGTCAAATAAAAAAATTCTCCCAAAAATCTTGCAAAAAAAATGTTTTCTTCCAAAACGCAGGAAGGTTTTTTATAAATTTACGACGAATTAGTTGCTAATAAGATCGCGCTAAGCTTTCATTGTCATTTCCATTTCAACCTCTTATCTGTAAAGTTTGATATTAAAATGAAAATTGATTGTAAACTGTAACGAAGCTAACTAAAAAAAATAAATCACAAAAAAAGACTATTTACCATGTCGTCCTCCAATTTAATTGAGTATCTTAAAAGTCCACAATTAGTTGTCCAGTTTCAAGAGTATTTTGGTATAAAATACATCAATAAAGATGTGGACAGCAGTATAAAATCACAAAACGGCGCCCTAAAGACATCATCATCCCTCAAGGGTGAACCCGCCCAAGAAGAACTCCTTCATAGTGAATCATCGACGACTGAATCTCACAACAGCGACTCCTTACAAAAGAAAGACCTGCCATATAGGATAGAGAATAAATTCTGGTACTATCTCTTTGTTATTGGCACGGAACTGGGCGATGAGATCTTCTATGCCACATTCATACCATTTTGGTTCTGGAATGTGGACAGTGCCGTCGGCAGAAGAGTCATATTCCTCTGGTCAGTTGTTATGTATATAGGTAACGTTCGTTCTTAACTATTGTCACCTTCCTTAGCATGTGGAGTTTTTGAATTTTAATCGATTTTTTTTTTTTTTTATGGTTTATCAGGTCAAAGTCTTAAAGATATCATCCGATGGCCAAGACCAGGACGGCCTGCTAGTCAATTGCAAACGCGCTGGGCCCTTGAGTATGGCATGCCATCTACGCATGCCATGGTTGCTGTCTCCATACCATTCTCTGTATTTATCTTCACACAGCAAAGGTGATGTGTGAGTCATGGTTAAAGACTCTGGTATCAGCTCTCATCAACTGGAATCTCTTTTTGTTTTTAATCTTTATTCGCAGGTATCTGTATCCGGCCTATGTGGGATTGACCATATCAATTGTCTGGTGCACCATTGTGTGTCTGAGTCGGGTTTATTTGGGAATGCATAGTGTTTTGGTAAGTTCTCCTCATTTTCATTTATCGATTCATAAGTTAAGATTGTGGAGAAGGGGTGGGGAAATTGGCGTGATAAGATTTTTTTAAATAATTATTGTGTTAACGACTGAAGAACGCGACCTTCTTTTATGCACATCTGGCGTGTAATCTTGTATTTTTGGATCAAGATTTGGCATTGTTGTTGTTGGTTCCGTTGGATTAACGCTTTTCACTTGAATTCAGTGTTTCCTTATTGATCACGCATGTTTTTTTGAAAGATTAAAAAAAGAAACAATAATTTATGATAATGTCGTTGGTTGTTGGTAGAAGTTTGGAACGAAGCACGTTACCACGTTATGATGGTATCTTAACGATTGCCAAAAATAATTTTTAAGATATCGGTGACGCTACGTCTTGTGAATACGAAATTTCTTTTAACTAAGTTGTGATTGCCGTAAGAAGTTGCAGTAAAAAGAAATTTTTCAGTTGACGGAAGTTGAATTATCAGAATTACCTTGGGAGGTCTTAAAGTGGCAGCTTACTATTTCAAACAAGTTGCAACTGAAGTAAGTCCGCTTACTAGCATCTAGTTTTCTCTTATTTACTCAAGGCAATTTAGGTGATATCCTTTGTTACATAGTCCATCGTCTTCTTTAAATCTTCCACTACACTGTCCAAAGACAGAATCTTCACTCAAAGGAACATGGCAGACTTTATTCCGATGTCGACAAGGTACATGCTTCTTCCGTATACCGTTCTTGTCGAGAGTCTCTGTGGTTCTTTGAGAAACAGCCTTACAACTTTACAATAACGTATATCCCGATTTAAGTTGCATTTATTGGAACCCAGATAGACTAAGTTGTAGATCATCAACGTTATATCTATTATCAATCGTGACATCCTTTTCAAAACGAGGCTCTTGATATGCTCTGTTCCTGATGTCTTTTTGCTCATTATCAGTCAGTTCTTCGATATTTGGTTTAGAAACAACCCTGCCTGAGACTTATTGAAGACCCCAAAATTAAATACTGTCATTCTTGGAGTCGTTAGAAACTTTCTTTTCTATTTCAAGACTAATATAATATTGTGAACACGATTCCTAATTAATCCTATCCTGTACAAATGAGGCAGAAAAGGAGACTGTATTCCATTTAATGTGTCAATGCGCAGCATTAGGTGGCGAACCCTGGGTATAGCTTTTTGTGATGACCTTGGGGAACTATCCGATAAAAGGATCAAAGATCTGATCAACTTTCTCGATGCGACCAAATGGCTATGAATAAATCGTATATCCTGACCAATTACCTCCACGAATACTTTCCAGACCTATAACAATCAAAGGATTGGCAGAGGATCCGTCTGAGAATCATACAGCTCACTTTGGTGATGGGGTATGATTCTTGGATGGTTCTTAGGCTAAACCCGCTTACTGAACCAACTCTGCGACAAAACCAGTGTACACTCACCAACCAGCAACCAGCCTAGGTGGCATACAGTCTGGAGTATGGTTACATGGAACTCTCCTAGGGTTGGTTTGGCAGATTGAGTATTTATCAAAGTGAATGCTAGTTCACCCCATCGTTCTAAGCAAAAAATGCTCCCATCAAGCAATTCAAAGGGTTGGTAGAGAAACCGATTTGAGAACCATACACCTCGCCTAGGTGGCGGGCTATGATTTTTGGAGGTTTTCTATGCAGAACCCGCTTACTGAACCAACTTTTTGACAGAACCATTGTACCCGTGCCAACCAGCTACCTGCCTTGGTGGCATAAAGTCTGGAGTACGGTTACTTTGGGGTGTCATATGGTTGGCTTGTTAGATTGAGGCGTCCTCCAAGAGAGAATGATTCTATTGGAAGCCCTGCTTTGCTGTGTTTTTACCTGTGTATGGCAATCCAGAGCCTCTTTTTTGATGTCAACATCATCTTTTGTTTGTCCAGTCCCAACTTACAATTATTTGTTGGAGACTGTCGGGGATCATTGAATCTTTTAGATTTAACTCAGACAATGGTTTAAAAACAGCTTTTAATTTGCTCTTGATATTGTGTATTGTCACAGTTCCGCACTGGATAAAGGATTACAAATGCGCTACGTGTTCTATTTATTCTACCTACCCTAATAGTTGAAGTGCGTATCTTATTATACAGTTTCCTGCCTCACAATAATGTGCTCTCGTTGGTTCCAACAGGTATGGATTCTTGTTCTATTTTTGGCGTTAGCCTTAATATACCTACCTCCACATTGTATTGAAGATAATGCAAAAAGGGTTCCACTGGATACCATGTATCTACTTTCTTAAGGTAGCCCTAACAGTCCATTTTTGACCACGGCCTCAACCAACAATCCTCGCCAGCTAAACTGGTCCCTAGCCAGTGGCCTCCACAGTTCGAAGAATACGAAGCACCTTGTTCTCTTGCACCTCTATCTATCCAGCTTTAAACTAAAGATGCCTCTCAATATTGTGTCCTTGAATGTCATTAATTGGCTAACGTCTCTTCCATTTTAACTCTTGTTCTTAGTTTCGGTTGGTTTGGTAACTTTTCAGGTCATCCACTTTCTAATGGGTTCAGGTAAGACTTGCCTTCGTTGTTGTAAAACATTAGCAAAAAACAGAGCCATCCCGCTATACGTCCTGTAATCACAATAATCGTGTCAAAAACCAAGTAAAGGTTTTGATGGCACAGATGGATATGATCAGCTGAAGCTTATAATCTGCCTCAATAGACCGACTTTATCTGCCACAATTCGTACCTTCTATTCACTACATTGAGAAGGCTTGGTTTGCTGGTTAGTAGTCAACGTTGCAGACATTCCGGTGATCTTACCGAATTTGTATTGCTTGCTTTGAGTCTTAAGAAGAGAAATGTTGCCCTAGTCTCGGATCTGTTTGTGTAACAATCCTGACTAGGTTTTGCTTTTGCCGGGCCTTAATTAAGTCGGGAGCCAATTTCAAATAATTTTGTCAGTATCATTTAATTAAAAAAAAATTGATTTGTTTCTGAGAAACCAAAGAACTGGTGTTTCAAACAAATCTTTAAAAATTAAGCATCCTTAAGATATGTCTTTAAAATTTGCTAACTTGCTAAGAATATTTTTCTTTTTTTAATTTCAGGATGTCTTAGCTGGGCTAATACTGACTTTCAGTCTGATGATCATACTTGTCCCACTAGTCGATTACTTGGACTTCTATATTGTTACTAGCATCTATTCGCCGATCTTCGTTATTTGCATATCAATACTTCTAGTTTACTTTTACCCGCAATCAAAAGAAAAATGGACTCCCACAAGGTTAGTTCCTTAAACTCACAATTCTTTTGTTTATAGTCTTATTAAGTATATCTTCTTCTACTTGTCTTAGGGGCGATACCACAATGACAATATCTGTGTGTGCCGGTCTACAAATCGGCGCATGGCTAACGTATCAGCTTGGTGATCTTGCTGCGACTCCACCACTAGAACCACACGTAATCATTTGGCCCACATATCAAATGCTTGGCCATCTTATCCTCCGAACAGTTTTCGGAATGTGTTGCATTATGGCAACCAGAGCTGTTGGAAAGTCCATCACATATGCCATGGCATGTGCGGTTTTGGGAAAAGACACAAACGAAGTTCGTAACTCACCCAGCAGCTTGCAAAATAAAATCAAAACTATCGTCGAACTAAGTCACACTTATTTAACTTACGGGCTTATTGGAATTAATACACATTATTTATTGCCGAATGTTTTCAAATTAATTGGAATTGGGCGGCCGGATTTCTATACGGAGATTTAGATTAAGATTTAGATTTCAAGACTTAATTAATAAAAGCTTCCTTTTAAATACTGAAAAATAAAAATCATCATTCCAAGCTCCATGTAGTAAAGCAGCCTTATCGGAAATCTACGAAAAAAAACGAAAATGTATGTCCTTTTTGTAGTTTGATTAATAAATGTTGCGTGTTTTTGTCGTCTTTCATAAATCGAAGTCAAAAGTTTTTCATTTCGATCACTTAAGCCTAAGCAATTTATATGATGAGTCAGTATTAAGGCCTCGAAACACCGGCTCAATCCAATATCTCAAAGATACTTCTGATGAAGGTATTTCCTTTGGTAAATGACCGTCCGTTCAGTCACAAATGATTTCTCAATTAAATTATGAAATTTTATTATTAATCACTTTAAAATCACTAGTTTAAACATTTTGTAAAAATTAGGTAAGCTATCTGATTTCTTTTACTGATTTGAATTT
The DNA here is from genome assembly GCA_916050605.2 of Platycheirus albimanus. NCBI lineage: Eukaryota > Metazoa > Arthropoda > Insecta > Diptera > Syrphidae > Platycheirus > Platycheirus albimanus. Next base: position 12,050,413 of record OU696698.1, on the reverse strand, counting down.
TATGAAACAAAATTTTCAAAACCGTTCAACCAGTTTTTTTTTTAAAACGGTTTTTTTTTTAAACGGTTTTTTAAACTTTTCGAAAACATATTACATTTTTTTTAGTATGCCAATTTCTATCACTTTGTAATTTTTATCAGGAAAATAAAATTTATAAAATTTTGAACAAACCATTTTTAAAAAACCAAACCTTTTACTTTTTCTTAAAACTCTGATTGCCTTGAAACCTTTTACATGTAAATAAAAGAAAGAAATAGAGCACAAATTTAAAGCTTATACAATTGACTTTATTAAAACTTAATTAAATGTATTTTTTAAGTACAACGGCTTAAATTTTAGTTTTCATTCAACCCTCGAGGACCGCTTGAAAATTATAGTAATATAATTTATAATAAAACCTTCTCTAAAGTCTAAACTTGTCGAAAAATAATAAAAAAATGGTTGCGGATTGAACGATGACTTCCGCTATAATGATTTCGTTGAACCTGAGTGCAGCCAGGCAAAAAAGTAAGTGACAATGACAAGTGGTTGTGTTCAGTGCACCGAGATGAATGCATTTAGTGCATCGTGTTTATTTCTTGACACTGATATTATTTCCTTTATAAAAAAACTCTTACACACAAAATGGCACCGAAATCTGTCAAACTGTTTATGGGAAAAACCTGATTTTTGGAGGTACCGTTATAAGACTTCTTGAAAAATCTATTTCAACCAAAACATAAAGCTTACACAAAAACCATCATTCAGAAAGTTTTATTAAATATCGCAGGAGCCGTTTTTAGATAAATGGTATTTTCATTCAAAATTGTATGTTAGGTACCGTTATTTTTAGATCTAGAATGCTGATTCCAAAAACTTCTTTGTAGGACGTCATAACAATACTGTGTACCAAGTTTGAAGCAAATCGGTTCGAATTTCAAAACGGATTCTACGTTTATCTTTTGGCTGGGATAGATTTTTTCAGGAAATATCTTATTAAAGTATACTTTCCGTAGAACTGTTTTTTTTTTTAACATGTTTTCAAAAAGTTTTTCAAAACAACAACTGTTCTAACGAATTTGAAATTTTTTTTTCATAAAACACAAAACGTAAAAGAAATCTAATGCCTTACTTCATTTTTCCCAAAAAGCTTTATGACGAGAGATTCTTAAGGGATTTACAAAATTTTATATGATTTTTTCCTTTGTAATGATTTTTTTCATAATCTCAAGCCCCAAGACCACTTTTAAAATCAAAGCAAGATTATGTGACCCCAGTCGTTCACAACCCACAACATAAAAAATATCTCCACTTCGCTTTATTTCTTTGATTTTGATTTACTTTTGTCAAAATAAATGTATTAATTTGTATTTCTTTTAGTTATTAAATACAGAAGAAATACACAAGCAATGGTTGACAGTAAATGTCACTTCAACAACTGATTGGTTGCCTCAACTCGCCACAGCAACTTCATGGCCCCATAAATAAACCTATTAGCTATGTATGTTCATCCAGTCGTTCTGGGATCGCCCCGAATCGTATAGGTAGGTAGAGGAAAGTGGTCTTAGATGGCATACTTTTTGGGTTTTAACTATAGAACTTAGCAAAATATGTTTACCGCTTGGGTAATGATAAGAAAAGTTACGTTGTCATTCATCAGAGATGTTAAAAGTAAAGGTCTTTTGTATCAGCTGTCTTACAAATATACATTTGTTAATAGAAGTCTACCATAAACCATTTTGCCCAAGGGGGTGTGTACCCCGTTGCTGGTCGTTGTATTTTGGGACAACAATGACAGATTTGGTTCATTCGTGTAATGGTCTTTGTAGCTAACAATCAAACGGCGAACAATGACCATGCACATTTTCTGTGACGTCAGAGTGTCATTGCAATGACCATTTACAAGGAACATCTAATGCTAGCTTAAATCTTTGTTGATACTTCAGCGCATAAAATGTATCATTTGGAGAAATACAAATTGATACGAGCTTTTTAATTGGCACTCTATGAATGTCTGAAAATATCGGTTACTATCATTGCAACATTTTGGAAAAACTTAAACAGGGTGACGCTCAGAAGACTTATGGATTTGCCAAATCAATATAATGCAAACTGTTCGAACATAACAGGTTTTTTCTTATCATTTGTTAGAATAGTCTTGAAACGATGCCCTTCACAAAAGAAATGTTCCCAAATGTTATACCTACAACATATCTCAATTTTCGCCTAATTTAAAAAAAAGTATTTTAGGATTAATTTCTGAACCTCTATCGGTTAGCAAAGTAAAATGTTGGTGATACACTTTTCAAAACGGATAAAAGTAGCTTAGTCTGATCTTGGTTCAACTGTCAAAACGATTTATTAATTTTCCATCACTTTCTATGACATCATCCGCCCCTCTAGCATAAGGAGATTCACTATTCGTTTTCAAAAAATATACACCCTTTTTCTTGTGGGAATTTTTTGGATCACCCATCCGAATTACGGAGTCATACTGATCGCAATTGCCATCCTCGACATGCTCAAACTGGTCACACCTTACAGCAAGGAATTTGTTTTCCTCCGGCTTCGGGGAACTTAGCGCTTCCGCCATCAACAAAAGCGCTCTCCAATGTGAACAGGAACCTTCTAAATCACTTCCACATCCAGGTTGATATTTCCCGCCATTGGGATAAAAGGCTATTTGTCCTAACGGATGATAGAATCCCCAAGCTCCACCATTTGTATGAATAGATTCTACGTACTCTGCATCGGTATCGGCTAACCGTTCCTTTGGATGGTCGAAAGGAAACAATGGCAAAGCGGGATCCATTCCAATGATGCTATGAACTTTTCCATGTTGAACGTTTTTCCCAGCGAATCCAGCCACCTGAGCACCCATACTGTGACCATACAAAGTCAGAGTATCAAACTTGAGCTTTGCATTTTCATGCATCCAATCGATGAACTTTGCTACAATTTTTCCAGCTTTCGAGCATAACTGTTGGGATATGGTATAGTTCTCAAAATTATGTTTCTTGTTTTGTCCAAAAAGTGCATTCCTAATCAACACATTTGCTGGTAACGTATAATGATCCTTCCATCCATGAATCATGAAGCTGCAATAATTAAAACAATCATGCTAAAGAACTCAAAGATTCTTTTTTTTTTGTCTTACCTGGTGGGGTATCTAAAGTCATAGGGTGAGCGCACTAGTGTTTCCGGGTCAGCCATGTCGATTTTAAAAGAATCAGTGAGATTTCCTTGAACGTAGAGATAGAAATGTATTTTGTCTGTCTTGTTAAAGCTCGGCAATGCTGGAGGTCCTTTAAGAATGCCTTCAGTAAGAGCTTTACTATGAGGTATCCATTGAATGCTTGGACTTTCTTGAGAGATCGGCAAAACTTTGTCTACAGATTCAGCGGGAAAGGCATGAACTGGAATAATATTTCTTATTTTTAACAAAAGGTTTTCAAATTAACGTAAGGATATGGAGTTTTTTTACTTTTCCCGATAATTCCAAACACAGCTACCGCAAAAGTTATGTACTTCTTCATTTTATACAAATAACGACTATTATGACTTCTGGAGCTCTTGAATAGTCTTTTATAAAGAATCAACTCCAAGCTATAATTTATTAATAAAGTCAACAAAATTTAAATACCGTTATCGCAATTATTGCACAAATAAAGGGATCATAAATTATTGTGAATGGCTATTTCTATGATAAAGACTATACTTGACTGCAAAGTTTATTTATTTAAAATATTGACAATAAGCAGTAGCGTACTGAGTGTCAACGGGGCCTTATTCAAAGGTTTCATTCAACGAAAACTGAACTCCATTAATTATATCACGGGGACTTATATCTATTATTTTATCGTTTTTATTATTAAAATACAACTTTTCGTCATTTCTAATTATTATTCCGGAGCAGGGATATGCTCCAGAATAATAATTAAAAATGACGAAAGGGACACGTCTATAGCTGTTTTCATAAATTCGAATTTTGAAATGGCACTGAATTTTGGTGTAAATTTGTATTTCGATTGACAGAAAATAAAAAAATCAATTTTGATAGATAGCCATGTTCATTTTGGTTATCACCTCATTACCTAATTTCGGTCCTAATGAAGACGTAATATTACACTTGTTTATTTCCAGTGACAGTTTAATTTTTTAATTATCTCGAAAACAGCTATAGCGATTTTGATAAGACCTAGAGGTACAAGAGAGCATATGTGCCGAGCATATTGAAATTGTCTGTTTTTATTGAACACTGCTGCAATAATCTGAAGGCCTCCGCTTTGGTTTCTTCGCTTGAGTGGCTTGGGAGTAAAACTTGTAGTTTCTCAACTTCACGTTTGTGAAAGAGCTAATATTTTGATCTGGTGATCTAATAATTTCTCTACAAAAATGTATTTTCACGCAATGACTCGAAAATAATACTATTTCGTTGCCAGGATGAATTCAGGTTTTCAAAAAAACGATTTGGTGCAGCCCCAGGTTGACGTAAAGGCTCAGCGAACAAATTTAATACTCACATGCATTTGTTAATGTGTTGTAAATTGATAATTATCTGCGCCTTTCTCTTCGAGCGAATGCCATTTACAAAAATTACATTACGAGTAAAATAAAATCGGATACAAAAAAAAATCGAGGTCATTTTGTATGTACAACACGCCCCTTTTATGTCGATGTGTGCCAATAAGGTTCATTATATGAGGTTCATAAAACAATCAAAATAAAAATCCCCCTATTTAAATATTCAAAACATTGTAAAACATTAGAAACCAATAAATTACTTCTTATAGATACTTTTAGAATATGATAACAAAGGGAGACTTATTGTTATTAAAATTAATATGGAAAACAAATATAAATCTTTATCATTAAACAAGCTGTGCAATATTTATGTTCCTTTAAGGTGGCCATAACTGATAAGATATTTAAATGTGGCTACCTTAAAGAAAATTAATTTGTTCTGTTTCCATATAAAAGTAAATTTGTGAACTAGCAAGTCGTTATATCTTTTATTTCAACAAAATGAAGAAGTATTTAGCTCTAGTAGTAGCAGTTTTTGGGATTATTGGAAAAAGTATTTGAGTCCTTGTTCATATTGAAAGCTTGTTGATAAAAATAATAAAATTTATTTCAGTACATTCCTTCCCTGCTAACTTACCAATTTACACAAATGAATCTGGAGATAGAATTTGGCCAGTTCCTCAGATAGATAGTGGCATCCGCTCAAATTCCAATTCAGACAGAATTCATTTCTATCTCTACACTCAAACAAATCCAACCGAACCTGTCGAAATCGACATGGACGATCCGGAAACATTGGTTCGCTCGACTTTTGACTTTCGACACCCGACTAGGTAAGAAAACAAATATCTTGTATTCCAAATTCACAGTCCTAACCAATGGTTCCTGTCATTACAGCATTATGATTCATGGCTGGAAGGATCAATATTTTGGTGGAGCAAATATGGTCATGAGAAACGCACTCTTTGGAGAAGCTCAAAATAAAAGGGATCTCAATTTCATATCTGTCGACTGGAATGTTTATAGCAAATACGAGAACTATACCGTATCGCAACAACTTTGCTCGAAAGCTGGACAAATTGTGGCACAGTTCATCGATTGGATGCATGGAAATGCAAAGCTCCAGTTTGATATGCTAACTTTGTATGGTCACAGCATGGGTTCTCAAGTAGCTGGTTTCGCGGGGAAGAATGTTAAACGTGGCAAAGTTCATACCATCATTGGAATGGATCCAGCTTTGCCATTGTTCCCGTACGACAATCCAAAGGAACGATTAGCCGATACCGATGCAGAGTATGTAGAATCTATTCATACAAATGGCGGAGTTTGGGGATTCTATGAGCCAATTGGTCAAACCGCCTTCTATCCTAATGGCGGAAAGTATCAGCCTGGATGCGGAGATGATTTGGACGGGTTATGTTCTCATATAAGAGCAGTTTTTTATGTGGCCGAGGCACTCAGTTCTTCTGAGGAAAACAATTTTCTTGCTGTTAAGTGTAGACAGTTTGAGCATGTCCAAAATAACAAATGTGATGAGTATAGTTCTATAATAAGGATGGGTGATCCAGGAAATGCTCATAAGCCAAGGGGCGTTTATTATTTGGAAACAAATAGTAAAGCTCCATATGCAAGCGGGATGAAGACTAAGGAATTAAAATGAATGCAACTTGAAATGGTTTTTTCTTTTAACGCCAGATTAAAAAAAAAAATTCTTTTAACTTTGAATATAAGGGATAAAGATGACGCCCTCCAAGGTGTTTTATTCCTAACATATTTTCAGTATGATGGTTTCACAGCCGAAAATTATGTTTTTGAGTTTGCATATTTTTGGGCGATTTGCCTTTGAAAAATGTAAAAATAATTGTTGGCCAAGATTCTCAAGATCATTGAAGTGAAATAGAGAACTAAAAGAATGATACTCGGGGGTAGAGATTAAGAAATTTTTGTGACATGAGTTGATATTCTGGGCAACCAATTAAAACTTTTTGTTCCACCCCGCAGAAACAGTATATATTGTTCGGGGTTAAAGATATCCTCTATGTCTTTTTCTCCTACTCTGAAAATATGTGAACAAAATTTTATAATAATCGGTTGGTTATTAAAGGTTGTTAAGGTGTGAATTTTTGATATAAGTAAGGATTGCATCCATTTTCAGTAAAAACACTTGGAAAGGTTGAAACTTGGAGGCTTGCTGCAATTCCTACGGCATTGTTTCATATATCCTGCGTTATTATGCAGTCAGTGCATGTAGTAATTATCTGTCTTAGCTGCCAGCGGCAATCATCTGATCAAAACTCTACAGAAGAAATAGGATCAGCTGGTTTTTCGAAGACGTCGAAGAAGCATGTACTGACCTCGGTTCAGAAACCAAAAGCATGATAAATGATTACTCCACAGTTGATTCAACTACTCGAACTCATCCGCCGTCCCCTGTAACCATACCGCTCCATTTTTAAGCTTTACATTCCTTTTTCGGATCTCTATGCATTTAAATGTCTTTCTGCTGCTATATTAGATAAGGCCTCATTATAATTTATATCTTAAAAAATATCTTTTATTGATAAGAATATCACCCACATTTACAATTAATGAAGCTTTTTGGGGAATTCCGTAGATTTAAAAGATACCCAAAAACATAATAAGTTTGTCTAATCGTTAAGACTTAAGTGCGACCGATAAGGCTTGATATAGACCGCACGATATAAACACGTCGCCCATTGCCTTTCTATAAAAGCCAAAGCCCCCAGCAGAATAATTCAAACATAAAAAAGCATTCAAACAAAATGAAGTTATATATTTCTTGGATCGTGGCAATTATTCTGGGAGTCATTGGAAATGGTATGGCTTAAATCATGAGTATACCTTAAAGAGATGAGTTTAAAGTATTTTTTTGTTTGTATAGTTCAAGGCTTCCCTGCAAATTTCAATGAACATAAGGACACAAAAATTTGGCCGATTCCCCAACACAACAGAAAAATTCGCTGGATGTCTGAAGAGGAAGCAAAATTGGAATCATTGCCAACAGCTGAAGAAAACGCTGTTCCAGACAAAATTCATTTCTTCTTGTACACTCAGAAGAATCCAACAAATGGCATTGAACTGGATATGACCAATTTAGATTCTTTGAAAAACTCAACGTTTAATCCTGAAAATCCAACAAGGTAAGATCGATGACTGCGAATCATCCCGACTTTCTAACTTATAATTCACTTTTTCTTTTAAGGATAATGATTCACGGTTTTAATGGATATTACTTGGGTGAAGAAAATACTGTTATCCGGGAGGCACTTCTGCTCAACGAGGAGAAGACAAAGTTTAATTTTATATCAGTTGACTGGAGTGTTTACAGTGAAACCTTGAACTATTTCTCAGCGAAGAACAAATGCTCTACAACTGGAAAAGTTATCGCTGAATTGATCGATTGGATGCATGATAATGCCAATCTTTCATTCGATACCTTGCACTTGTATGGACATAGTCTTGGTGCACATATTGCAGGATTCGCTGGCAAAAATGTCAAGCGTGGACAAATTCACACAATCATTGGATTGGATCCTGCCAGCCCGTTGTTCAGTTTGAAAAATCCAGGTGGGCGTCTATCGGCCACTGATGCAAAGTATGTAGAAACAATCCATACAAATGGCGGACTGTTGGGATTCTATGATCCAATCGGACATACGTCATTCTATCCAAATGGTGGAAAATCTCAACCAGGATGTGAAAATGATATCGCTGGTGTTTGTTCTCACATAAGATCAGCCTATTATTTGGCAGAAGCTCTGAGATATCCCAACAGAAATGGACTCCGAGGTGTAAGATGCAAGGACTTTGAGAGTCTCAAAAATGGAAAGTGCAATCAATTCTTTTTGAAATCTTCTTTGGGTGATCCAAATAATGCTGGATCTTTGTTTGGAATATTTTATTTGGAAACCAACAGTGAATCCCCATTTGGAATCAATATGAGTTAAGGACAATATACTTTTAAACATGCTTATATTAAGCATGGAATAAAGAATCTTATAAGTTTTAGGAAAATAGAAAACAATTTTAACTATATGAAGTTAAAAAATAAAGAAGAACATTTATTGCTTACATTATTTTTCAGCCTTTATGTTTTTATTTTGTCATTTATTTGTCAAGAAAATTGAATATAGGCCATGAATGACTGATATCAAAGGATTTTTTAAATTTTGCTCAACGAGCTTTCTGTGTATTTGCGAAGCCACCTAAAGCATGTCTTGAAAAGGAAGTGTGGGGGGGGGGGGTTAAAAGCTACCACATTCCAATAAATGCTTTTTTGTTACGGAAAAATTGTTATATTAAATCTCGTAGATGGATGCACTCCAATTGGTCAATGACTACGGAAGTTAGGTTTCTAAATCAGGACTTGTTTTTTTCTGCTTCTGCTAAATTATCCGTTCGATGGATAGGCCATATGTTTCTAAGACTTGCTCCAACTCCACCTTTTGCTTGATTCGGAGAGGTAGTAATCACGTATTCTACCTTTTCTCGTTGACATCATAGGAGACATGTAGGTCGCTTGGGAGACATGAAGGCCTGAACCCTGCCTGACAAGTCCACCTGCCTGCTTGTTTCTTCATATTTTGCAAGGGAAAGTAATCTTTATAGCAGGAAGATTTGTATCCAGTCACTAAAGCCTTCTATCTTCGTGATCACGATCACCCAAATGTTTGGTTTTGAGAAAGCATTCGTAATTGCCTTGACTTCACTTTTATTCAGAAGAGAGGTTAGTTATTCTATCTGAGGAATTTCTCTAATCTATCGGCGTATTTTGTGATTTGGCAATTACATATGATTGTTTGAATGCTTCTCGAACTAAGCATGGCCAAAGTCCACGAAGAAACTGTTTCTTGAATCGATTTAGCTGGAGCATTGTTGAAAGTCCCTTTTGCCTTTATTAAGGTGACAAGGATAAACTACTTGGACTAAATTTTTTTAGTTTGGCTATATCTGAGCCGATGATTTTACATCCCCCTTGATTTCTTCTTTTGTTTAGAAACTAGCTGATATTCATAGATCGGTATTTCCGTTTCAATATCTTCAGACTTTTACGTATCTAATCTTAACTAATCATTAACCCAGTAGTAAACAAACATAACTCATTAAAAGTTTTGTTTTTAGGTTTTTAAGAATAAAGTCCAATGGTACTTGTCAGATCTTATTTTATATGAGAAGAGCTTGCCAGTGATTGACTGGAGGCCCTTGAAGCCCGGACTCATGGTGACAAATTTAAAAAGGGCTAGAGAATTGAAGGGACGTATGCGCTTTAATCGTTAAGAAAATGTGGTCCAATAGTTGAAAAGATGTTTCTACTCACCGCTTGCTACCTACCTACGCACAACCGATCATTACAGGAATTGCCTATTGGAACTCTAATCATCATAATTTATTCCACTTTCGATCTTTAGACTAATGTCCCATTTTCGAAGACTTTAGGGCTTTAGTATTCTCGGGTGGGCACAACTCCATAAACCAACAGAAAACACTTTTGAAAGTCTAAGTCTGTCATGGACTGGAGGAGACAGTCTCTTGTAGTCAAATATCCGAGTACAAAATTTTGTCAGTATTCCAATAAAAACAATTTACAAAACAAGATTCTTTATTCACAAAAATAATTCCATTCACAATGTATTTTTAAACATGAACAGAACACACACATCATAATCCAATAGCATATGGCGATTTGCTGTTTGTCTCCAAATAATACACTCCTTTCGTCTTATTGGCATTGCCGGGATCACCTAGTCGGGCCTTAGCTGTATATTGGTTGCATGAGGCTTCTTTAACTTGATCGAAAGTAGAACATCCTACTGCGTACAGCCTGTTTTTTTCAGTCATCCTTAATGCTTCTGATAAAAGTTCAACCGCCCTAACATGGGAACACAATCCACTGATATCAGTTCCACATCCTGGTTGCCGCTTTCCACCATTAGGATAAAAAGCAATCTGCCCAATAGGATTATAGAATCCCATCCATCCACCATTTGTTTGAATAGATTCAACATATTCAGCATCGGTATCAGCTAATCGAGTCTTAGGATTTTTATATCTGAACAATGGCATGGCAGGATCTAATCCAATGATCGTATTGATTCTTCCACGCTGGACATTCTTCCCAGTGAATCCTGCTACATGTGCTCCCAAACTGTGTCCATACAAAGTCAAAGTGTCGAATGAAAGTTTTCCATTGTCATGCATCCAATCAATAAATTGTGCAATAGATTTTCCAGCTTTCGAGCATCGACGTTGAGCAAGGATGTAGTTTAAGGTTGAACTATGTACACTCCAGTCCACGGATATAAAATTGTATTCCCTTTGTTCACCATTAAGTAGGAGAGCTTCCCGAATAAGCCGGTTCATGTCACGATCGTATACATCTTTCCAACCATGAATCATAAACCTGCAAAAATATGAATCAGAAATAATGGAAGAAAATCGAATAATCATCTTTCCGCGGGCTTGGCTTACCTTGTTGGATTCTTAGAATTAAAAGTTGATCGTAATAAGGTTTCTTCATCATCCATATCCAGTTCAATAGGATCAATCGGATTGGATTTGGTGTACAGAAAGTAACGAATCTTATTCGAATTCGTTGATCCAAGATCTTCAGGTTCAGTAAGCATTGCTTGAACAACAGCTTGACTTCGTGTCATCCAACGGGTGGTGCCATCTCTTTGTGGAATCGGCCAAATCTTATCCTCTTGATTATCAACATCAGTTGGAAGCATTACACCTGTAACAGAAAATGTATAACGATCAGCCGAACTATTTGAAGGATCATTTTTACATACTTTGTCCAATAATTCCCAAAACTGATACAACTGCTACAAATATTTTGTTCATTTCGCTTGATTTACTGTCAAAATTTGACTAATGGTTCCAGAAAATTGCTTTTATAGAAAACCATCAACATCTCATTCAATAATACGATATTATTTTAGAATAACCTTATCCAGCCATAAAGGTTCATAAAGGTTGAATTTTTGCTGGGGACTCTTTGTTCCAGTTTTATCGTTTTGTTTTGAATTGAGTTGCAAAAATTGGTTTTATCGATAAATTGGATTCAAAACATTTTAAGGGCATTGTAAAATATCTGCTACATGGCAGTGATAACAGACCACAAGAAAGTGGCAGCTAATTTAAGTCATACCTAAATATATAAATATTTTTGGAATTTATACAACCCTATTCCTTAATTGGAGTGGCGCTTAAATTCTTAAATTGGATAGCTTTTTTATGATGAAACAGGCATGCAAGTCTTTAGATGTGTCTTTATTATTTATTAAATTACACAGAGCCAGCATGTGAAAAACTATATCATTTAGGCGGCTCGAATACGTACAGATATCGAACTCTCTTTTTTGGTACTTATTTTTCGCATACCGGGCCTTAATTCTAAAATTTTCAAGGGAATGAGACATTTTGTTTCAAATCAATGCTTCGGCTTTTTAGGTATAGTGTGGCACGAATCCGAGAGGTCCAATTTTCAATGACTCTTCCAAATAGATCCGACTGATGGCCTGTATTATCATTATGTAATGCTATGTAAGGGTATCGGTCGATTGTGGTTTATTCTTATAAGCCCCACAAGAAAAAGTCTAGCGGGTTCAAATAATTGTCTTGTAATCTTGTCACTTGCCATAATGATTCGACATTAGTAACTGAATAATAAACAATAGGTTTGACAGATGTCAAAAAAACAATATGGACGCCATATACTGGCAAAATTTACCCGCGCCAATGGACAAATTCTTTTTAATTCAATTGAAGATGATTTTCTAGCTGGACAAAGCTGAAGATGAGGAATACGAGGGGAGTTTAATGTGTAACTTGTATATTGACAACTTATAAACCGTTACTGACCCAAACGTTTTGAGTGATCACCTTATATTATCAATCACTAACTTATAATGCAGAGACATTTATGTACTTCACAAACTGCCGACCGATGTTTGGTTCTCTGTTTTTGCCTACAAGCTTGATGATATGAATATTTTTGAGATGTCCTGTGCATTTTAAATGGGGACTAGTTTAACGTATAAAATGAAATTCACATTCAGGGATAAACAAATACATATACCGTGGTGAATAAAATATGTTAAGGGTGTCACAGGCTAGAAGGGTACCGGTTAAGCAAATGTTTTTCTAATGAAAAGTTGAAATAATAATTACTTTTGCTGTTCCACTGTCAAAGATTTTGAATAGGACCTAAAGTTCCTAGTTAAGAGCTTAAATGGGGCACACAAAAATGTAACAATAGTCTTGTTACTATTTGGGTTTTACGAATTCTCATTTTTACAATCAATTATAAAAAATGAAATAAGTTCGGCGGCAAATTTCCAGAGTCGCCATATTTCTAAATTGCGTATGAAACCCAAATTGGCCTTATTGTTTTGAAAAACAAAATTCGGAACATGACCTTGCCATAATGACGTTTCAAAAACTGTCACCAAAACTTTTATGATAACTAATAGTTGAAACATGAAACGAAGTATCGACCTTTGATAAGATCAATCAAAACAACATAAATCGGATAGGTACTAATTACGATTTAGAATGTCATTTACTCTATCGCACTTTGGTCCATAAATATTTTAATTATTGGTACATAAATACGCTCCATTCAATCATTTAATAGTCCAATCAAATTTGGTTTGGCTTGTGCCAAATTATAAAGGAATTTATAAAATAACAATATTTTTGTTTGTTTACACAAACTTATCTTGATTTTGTGTTTTCATCTAAAATTTAGTTTAATACTTCGTAAATGAATAACTTAAGAGACAACTGAGATTTTGATCTTGTAAGACGCACTTTTTTTTAACCATATCGAGTTCTTCAAAAATGATATTGGTACACTATTTGGGACCAGCAATATTAGTCAAGGGAGATCTGGAAATCATGGCAAATCAAGTTCTTTTTTTAATTACCAGTTGGTTTTAGGATCTTTTATGTCAAGTGAAATTCCACTCAACCACAATTTTTTCACATTGCCATATTAAGGGTTCTTCCAATAAATATGATGATCATCTCCACAGATATATTTTTTATAGAAGACAGAACAAGACAAATCCGAGATTTAAAAATTGTATAGGATTTTGTTTTTTATTTGATTTAAGAGATCTCAACTTGAATACAACACAATTAAAAACATTTTGTGGGTCAGCTCAAATGTGCGTAAGAAGTATATGGCATGTAAAAATGCACAGTGTAGGTAAACCAAACATTCTTATAAAAAAACACACCAGCAGATTTTCAGCTTGTAGGCAAGATCAGAGAACCACGTTTGTTGGTCGCTGTTCTATGTTTCATTTCTATGCTGCCAACACCACCTAATATCGATTTCATTTGAAATCTGTCTTTGTTCAGTTTTGCTTACACTCTCTTTGAAAAAGAAAACTTGACTGCTGCTCTTTTAAAACTCAATTTTACCCGAAAATCTATTCTAAAGGAGTAAACTTCAAATTACTCGAAAAAAATCATCAAAATCCTTGCATTGTTATCAAATATGTTCAAGTGCATTTATTTTTATATTGGCCACCTAACATCAAGTCGTAAGATACATTCCAATGCATTAAATTTATGTGGCTTAAATTATCGCTATAACAAAAAAGTTATAAGGCAATTTGTGATATTTGCCATTTCATTGGATTGCAAAACAAAAAAAAAAAGTGCTCGACTGGGTCGCATGAACATGCTCTTATTATTCTACCAGTTTTTTTTTTGATTTTGTTTTTAAACTTGTCGACAAAATATTATTAATAATTATTGAAAATCGAAAAAACAAGTTTTTGAAAATTTTGAAATCGAAAATAAAAATGACCCCAGACAGACAGACAAACAGATAGACAGACAGCAGAATGGAATTTCCAGACCCACTTGTTTCAACGTCTTCATCATCTTGATGTCATGTGTGATTTTTATTTCAATTTTTTTTCGCGCGAATCCAAATAACTTGCCTTATGGTACCTATAATCGCAAGTAATAATGTAGTAAAATTTATTGATTAGACTTATTACACGCAATAGATTGATAGAACCACCACGGTTGACCAAATCCTAGCATCATTTTACTATATAAACCCGTCCATTGAACATCCGAAAGCATTAACACTTAATAAGCTATTTTAACAAAATGAAGTTTTCTATTACTTTGGTTGTAACAGTTCTTGGAATCCTAGGAACAGGTATGGAAATAGTTTTCAATAGCCCCCAAACAGCTGAACACAAACTAATTTTTCTAGGTCAAGCTTTTCCTGCATTTCCTGAGGACTCGGATGGTATGAAAGTTTGGCCAATTCCACAACTAAATGGAAGCATTGTCTGGATGACTGAAGATGAAGCGATGATTGAAGCTTTAAAAACAGAAGAACCAGAAATCACACTTGAAATAAAAAATTCCGATGGAGTTCGATTTTTCTTATACACTCAAGACAACCCAACAGAATCGATTGAACTTTATCTTAACGATCAAGAATCCTTGCTGAATTCTACTTTTAATTCCCAAAATCCTACAAGGTAAGGTTAACTCAAAGATAATTATTCAATCCTTCTAATATATTGATCGCCAATAGATTTATGATTCATGGATGGATGGGCAATCACAATAATTTATTGGAAATAAGAGAAGCCCTCCTGCTTAATGGAGAAAAGAGGCATTTTAATCTCATATCTGTTGATTGGAGCGTCTTTAGCCAAACTATTAACTACATCTCTGCGAAAAAGCGTTGTTCCAAAGCGGGTGAGAAAGTTGCTGAATTCATCGATTGGTTGCATGATACTGCAAATCTGTCGTTTGATACTCTGGCTGTTTATGGACACAGTCTAGGTGCACATGTTGCAGGATTTACTGGCAAGAATGTCCAGCGGGGAAGAGTTCATACCATAGTTGGATTGGATCCAGCAATGCCATTGTTCAGACTCAAATATCCAGAGAAACGTCTATCGGACACTGATGGGGAATATGTTGAAACAATTCATACAAACGGTGGACTATTGGGATTCTACAATCCCATTGGACAGACATCCTTTTATCCGAATGGAGGAAAACATCAACCAGGATGTGGAACTGACCTTGCCGGTTCTTGTTCACATGGAAGATGTGTGGCGTATTTAGCAGAAGCTCTTTCTCTTGGACATAAAAATGGATTAACTGCGATAAGGTGCAGTGACTTTGAGAGTCTTAAGAGTGGCACCTGCAATCAATACTCAGTAAGATCAAGTTTAGGTGATCCGAATAATGCTCGATTTGCAAATGGTATTTACTATTTGGAAACGAATTCGGAGTCACCATATGGAATAGGTATTAATTAAGGACTGGTATGAAGATAAGCAAGGAATAAATGAATCTTTTGAATTAAGTGAACAAAAAAGTTGTTTTTAGTTGTGCATCGAATTTGAATTTTTGTGTACATGTTTTAGTTATAAATAGTTGAAGTTCATGCGAATTCATGGTTGGACTGGAGCAGTGCATAGATTGGATAATATCTGATTCATTTTCCATCCTTCTTTTTTGAAACCGTATGCAAATTTTGATGCAAGGTTTTCGCGCTGACCACATCCTTGGAACTACATATTATTTTATTGTTTAATATTGACCTATTAGAACCTCAGTTGAAATCAGTCTTGGAATCTGCAAGGTTTTCTAGGAGTTGTTAATGTTAGAACCAAAACAAAGGATCCTTCGTCACGGGTATACAAAAAAAAAACCTATAAAGTGTTTCTTGATCCTTGAAAAAATTCGATTCGGTAAAAGTTTGAATGGTGAGAGGTGAATAATAAGACGCAATGAATGAGATTCCTTTTTTCATTCTTATAGTGTTTTTTTTTTTTTTGGTCGTCCGGAACTTGATGCATATATCTTCCCATTTCTGGGCACACCAAATTCGTGACATGTCCCTGAAGAAGTTTTCTGTTATGAAACCTATAATGGAGTTGCAGTTTGTGGGGATGGAATATAGTCATTTCAGTGCAGTCTATCAGTGCTATCCACAGAACACCTCTCCCATCCCATAATTTGTTTCTGAACCACCGCCATCGGTGAAAAACTGAATTTTTTCGTCTTCTAAGAAGTCATTTTTTGCAAGAATTTGGAATAGGAATTTGGGATATGGATTATGGATTTTTCTTATTACTTTGCGTCACTCTGATAGTGTTAAATGTGTTGGCTTCCCCGTAATTACTGTTCTTCTAATGTGAGATGCTTTCAGACGAATATGTGATTTCCAGATCAGTTTTTCATGCAATAAAAGTCCAAAGTATTTTGCATCATTCATCAGAGAATTTGTTTACTTAGACCATTAACAGGTCGAGTATCAAGTTCATTTTTGTCCGGGTTCACAATTAAACCACTTCGGTTTGCCTTATTGTAAGGTGCAAGCTAAATGAGTTCATAAAGAGTATTGAGATGCTTTCCTGTCAGCAATATCAGTGTTATCCACATCTCCACTCTCGAAACCGTCGTTTGGTACTACCCACAAAAATTCAAATCGTTCTCATTATTATTTTAGTGGTAGAACTAATATTTCAAACATTTGATTCCCAGGATTTAGAAAAATTCATTTCTAAGCGAAAAAAAGGACAGCAATATACATTTTACAATACTTTTTGTTCTTTATTGTATTTCACAAAGCTCTTAAGGAGCTTAGTTGGAGCTTTTCTATTTTCTCCAATAACATCACAATTTTGACTTTACCTTAAACTTATAAGATTCCTTATTCCATGCTTAATATAAGCATGTTTAAAAATATAACTACCTTAATTTATATTAATTCCGAATGGGGATTCACTGTTGGTTTCCAAATAGAATATTCCAAACGATGATTCAGCATTATTTGGATCACCCAAAGCTGATTTTACGCCATATTGGTTGCATTTGCCATTTTTAAGACTCTCAAAGTTTCTGCATCTAATGCCTCGAAGTCCATTTCTGTTTGGATATCTCAGAGCTTCTGCCAAATAATAGGCTGATCTTATGTGAGAACAAACACCAGCGATATCATTTTCACATCCTGGTTGAGATTTTCCACCATTGGGGTAGAATGACGTCCGTCCGATAGGATCGTAGAATCCCAACAAACCGCCATTTGTATGAATTGTTTCCACATACTTTGCATCAGCGTCTGAAAGACGCTTCTCTGGGTTCTTCAAACTGAACAATGGCCTAGCAGGATCCAATCCAATGATTGTGTGAATTTGCCCACGTTTGATATTTTTGCCAGCGAATCCTGCAATATGTGCCCCAAGACTATGTCCATACAAGTGCAAGGTATCGAATGAAAGATTGGCATTATCATGCATCCAATCGATTAATTCAGCGACAACCTCTCCAGTTTTCGAGCATTTGTTCTTCGCTGAGAAATAGTTCAAGGTTTCACTGTAAACACTCCAGTCAACTGATATAAAATTAAACTTTGTCTTCTCCTCGTTGAGCAGAAGTGCCTCCCGGATAACAGTATTTTCTTCACCCAAGTAATATCCATTAAAACCGTGAATCATTATCCTTAAAAGAAAAAGTGAATTATAAGTTAGAAAGTCGGGATGATTTGCATTCATCGATCTTACCTTGTTGGATTTTCAGGATTAAACGTTGAGCTTTTCAAAGAATCTAAATTGGTCATATCGAGTTCAACGCCATCTGTCGGATTCTCCTGCGTGTACAAGAAGAAACGAATTTTGTCCGATTTAATATTTAATGGAACAGCGTTTTCGTCATCTGTGGACAATGTTGCTTCCTCTTCAGACATCCAGCGAATGTTTCCATTGTGTTGGGGAATTGGCCAAATATTGGTATCCTTATGTTCCTCGAAATTTGCAGGGAAAGCTTGAACTATAATAAAAAATATTATTAGCTCCTGTATGCTTAATTTATAACCATGACTGAAGCCGTACCGTTTCCAAGGACTCCCAGAACAACTGCCACGATCAAAGAAATATATAACTTCATTTTGTTTGAATGCTTTTTTATGTTTGAATTATTCTGCTGGGGGCTTCGGCTTTTATAGGAAGGCGCTTCGATTGTTGGTATATGGTCCCCTAGCAAGCTATCAAATGGTCATAAGTCTTATCGATTCAGAGTTTACTCTTTTATTTTGTTTATTTTAATATGCGAAATTTCCCAAATTGCTTAATAAATTTAATATGGATGACATGGTTGTGTTATCAATAAAAAGTCACACACAGAGCTGGAGCATGGCGTTCTATATATTATGGTTTTATCGATGGTCAAAAGCGAATATTAAAAAGCATATGGTCCTAATCTACACTTTGTAAACATTTTGTAAATCTTAAGATGGAAGGGGTATTGTTTTTGATACAATATTTACATTTTGGTCTTTGTTATTCAAAAAGGATATTGTAAATCATTTGTTGTATTTTTAGAACATGGCCAGCAGGTGATATATTATAATAAATCGTTGATACAAATAGGTATACAATTCAAAGAACAGAGGGTGGGTTACCTCACGCCTTGGCTTGGGACGTTATCAGGTTGTCCCGACTCCTGGCAGAACAGGGTGATTGTCCTCTAAAAAAAAAAAAAAACGAAGAGACTGCCCGAAAAAAAACTTAATTAATCAGAAACCAATTCTTAGATTTTAGATCTGCTGCCATCTTATGCAAATGAATAGTGATTTCATTGAGGAAATGTTTTTCATTTTGAATGAAACCTTGTATCAAAAATGAAATTTAATCTATTTTAGCATTACAGACATTGTAGATTTTGATCATTCGAGATTGCACGTTTAAGGTTTTTGGTTGCGAGATTTTAAACTTATATAAAATTATATTCAACCAAAAAAACCTACTCTTGATTTGATCTAAATCAATTTTGGTGAATCTCCATTCAGAGCCAGATTTACACATACTTTCACACATCCTAAAAAATTGACATTCCAAAACGTCAGTTGGAAACATTGATGGCTACAAGACAATTTCATTCAAAATATTTTCTAAATGTTTAAAGAAACCATACAAAAAAAAACATACATAAGTGAACATACATTTTAATTATGAAAATTGTGAAAATTCAATATAATACCTTGTTTTTTTTTTACCGATTATTCAATGTTTCCCTCAAAGTGTTAACCCAAAAATTTGAAAGGGATAGCTTCGTGGACTGCTCTATAGTCAAAAAAGTTTACAGTTTAAAATCCAGACTATGAAAATGTCGTTTGAAAAAGTGTCGGTAAAAATGTCAACTTTTATCCCGATAAAAAATATAGTTCTTTTGATTGCATGGACAGTTAAAATTTTTAAATCATAGTAGTAGGGGCGCAACGCTGATCGACTGTGGCAAATTGAATGACGTTCACATGCGTGCGGCGTCGATCTTTTTTCGAATCGATATTTTTAAAATCGACTTTATAAGAGTTGACATTTTGATCAGTCGGTATTTTCACCGATCGCCTTTTCAAAAGTCGACATTATGACGGTTGATTTTTGTGAATTGACATTTTAAAAATCGGCAAATCGTACCCAACCCGTTAATAGATAATCGAAAATATACCAGGATATTTTGTTTTTAAATTTAATTTTAAGCTTTTCAGTGGGTCAAACTAATTTTTGCAAACTTATAAAAATTTATCAGCAATAAAATAGTTTTATGATAATAAATAAATTAGTGTAGTTATACCGACTTATCTTTTCTTAGATACGCGAGGGCCCGTACATTTTATGATACCTAAACAATATTTTGGGGCAAACAAGTGACATAATAAAAAATATATCAAAAAGATTAAAATAGTAAACATAAAACTATACCATATCAATTTATGTAAGAATCAATAAAATTGTTCTACAGATTGAACAAGGTCAAATTGTGTTTTGCAAAATTGTTTATCTGAAAAAAATTATCTATACAAAATGTTTGGCATTTCTGATCGATTCCTAGCATACGCTAATTTCATCAAAATGTGGTAAGCATTGAAGAATGAGGATGCTTAAATTAAATGCAACGACGTCATTGCACTTAATATTGACTTGAATAAAGCATAGGTCTGATGTCGGTTCCCTGGTGTACCCCGATTTCGTAACTACGATTTTTGGCAGATATGTGGTCGATGGTTTGGCTTTAGATTCTCTAATCAACAGAAATGCATTTGAAATTTCTATTTTGCCATTATAAATGCGAGATTCCTCCTCCATTTGTGAATTGTAAATATTTTAAAGTTGAAAGCTTTGATATTAATATTAATTAATTTTATATTAATGATATATGGTTGAGGTTGAAATAAACAACAACTGAATAAAAAAAAGCTTTATTTTTGTTTATCAAATATCTAATTGTTGTTTTGGATTTTAATTTATTATTTTGCAAAACAATATGGTCAGGCACAAGCCAACCAATTTAAACTGGGATATAAAACAACTTGAGTACCAATAAAAATATTTTTGGACAAGGTAAGATAAGTAAAGAACCTGTGCAGTACCATAATATAAATCGTAGTTCAATATTCGTTTTATGTTGTTTAGTTTGATCTTATCAAATCGGTATAGATGTATAGGATTTAATTTCTTAATTTTATTACTACTTAGATACAATTAAAAAAAACTCAGGCACATTTTTTTAATCTTATGACGCTTCGCAGGGGGTAAAACTAAGCGTGACTACGATAGTTTGTTTGTAAACAACTTTATTGATCAATAATCCTAACAAAAAAGGGGCGGAAATTTCAGTTAACGGAGGTAACGATTAGAGAAGAATATTTTTGTGGAAGCAATATGATACATTTAACTCAGGGAAATATTTATACTGAAAACCAAAGCAAGAAGCAAATTGTTCCTGTACAATATTGGCTCAGCGTTTGTTTGCACGCACCAGTTTCGACAATGTCACACATTGATGTGGTGAGCGTAGTGTCCAAAGTGCAGCTCAATTCACGGCATATCAAAATTACGAAGTGTTCTGAAACCGTGCCAAAATGGAACAAACCAAAGGACACTTCTGAGAAGAGATTTAAAGTCAGAATCAGAATCCAGTCAAGAAGCACAGATAGAAATATATCTCAAATGTCCGAAAAAAAGTATTCAATGGGAAGCTTCTATTCGCACGCAGCATTGCTGAAAATTTTAGGAGTGTGGTCTTATGTGACTAATTGTTGAATCCAAATCTGATGATTAAAGCATCGAAGTCTAGTCAACGAGGAAAGCTGGACGAATAAAAATCGCTTTGTATAGCGTATGTCAAACTGATCACACCAGTTTGACATAAGCAAAATGTGTGAAACTTGTGCGTGCGAATAGACATAATGTCTTAAAATTGAGTAGAAGCAATATTGCTTGTTACATTGATTTTCAAAATTAGGTGTTCCCGTTGTATAACCATGCAATGGAAAGTGTAATTATTTTTAGGCAATTAAGGCAAAACCTTGAGACTGGAGTGCTTTTTTGTGAGCAACTCGTGCGCTTATTTAACTAAAATGGAACACAGTGCCAAAACATTGAGTTGAAAAATATGCTTCAAAAAACCTCTGTGCTTCTTGAGCACCCATAGCAGTACACCCCAGTGCACACATAAAATAAACTCTTTTATTGAAGTATTTTTTTTTTGGGAATTAAAAACAAAAAATACTGTACTCGTACAGCAAAATATTAAAATTACTATTGAATTAATCTTCAATCATTAATCAATGAAATAAAATTTCAATTACCAGCAAAGATAATAATACCGCTCAAGAGGGTCCCCGATATGAATCCAGACCTCTTTCAATTCAACCAAAGGTGGAATTCTTGAACGAACTGTATCTTATCAAGAAAAATATGGCCCACCTACGAAAAAAAAACAGATTCAATGGGTTATCGTCAAGGTAAAGAAACTGGCCAATAGATATATCATGCAGATAAACTGGGTTTGCGTTTGCACCTTGGCCTATCTTTAACGAAAATTAAAATTTTTAAAAGAGGGCATTGATTTTGAATATGTCCTTTGCAGGTTCTTGACCTAGTTACCAATTTAAGACGACACTGATGTACTTTTGGAATTGGAGATTAGACACCAAAAAGAAATTCAGTAAATCATGAACAAGCCTTTAGGGTCTTTCCGATAGTCTTAGTCTTAAGTTATATAGAAAAGGATTAAAATCTAGCCTATGTCTTAGTTAAAAAATTATTTAAACTTATTATTCTGTTACCAACGATAAACTAAAAATACTTCTATATTGCGTTCTGCTTTTCTGTTTTATTTTTACTATGCCCCCTTGCTTTAATTAAAAACAAATTAAAACTATGAATGTATGTGTGGATTTGTTGATAAGGTAGGTTAATTGTATTCCCTTACACAAAAACAATTACATTATGCTAATTTTGAATTGGCCTTTCGTTGGAGTCCAAAACAAATACGGTAGTAAAATTTTTTGATAATAATATTATTGATTATGTTTATTACCTCCTAAAGCTTGATAGGATACCCACTACCCACCAAGGTTGAAGAAATCCTACCGTATTTTTACTATAAAAGCCAAGCCATGAACAGCAGAAAGGCATTACAATCTAAAAAGTTATTCAAACAAAATGAAGAAAAATATTACTTTGGTAGTAGCAGTTGTTCTTGGAGTCCTTGGAAGAGGTAAGAATCATTTAAGGAGAAGATAATTTGAGACACCTCAATGAAACTGATTTCTTTATAGCACAAGCTTTTCCTGCATATAATCCTGAGGACTCTGATGAGGAGACAACTGTTTGGGCTATTCCACAACTAAATGGAACTATTCTATGGATGACCGAAGAGGAAGCTGCTTTGGAGGCTTTAAAAACAGAAAAACCAGAAATCACAGTTGATGGAGACAACTCGGGCAAAGTTCGATTCTTCCTATACACTCAAGAGAATCCATCTGAATCTATTGAAATTCATATGAATGATATAGAATCCCTGATGAATTCACCGTTTGATTCCAAAAACCCTACAAGGTAAGTCAAGTAAAAGTTTATCCTTTGACCATTCTAATTTTTTAATTTGAATAGATTTATGATTCACGGATGGGCAACCGATCACAATACCTTGTATGAAATTAGGGAAGCAGTCCTGCTTAATGGAGAACAAAGACATTTTAATTACATATCAGTCGATTGGAGTGTTTATAGTGGAACCATCAACTACATCTCTGCGAAGAATCATTGTTCCACAGCTGGGAAGAAAGTTGCTGAATTCATCGATTGGCTGCATGATACCACAGGTCTTTCATTTGACACTCTTGCTGTTTATGGACATAGCCTGGGTGCACATGTTGCAGGATTTACTGGAAAGAACGTTAAACGGGGAAGAATTCATACCATCGTTGGATTGGATCCAGCAATGCCATTGTTTAGGTTCAAACTTCCAGAGAAACGTCTTGCAGCCACTGATGGAGAGTATGTTGAAACTATTCAAACGAACGGTGGACTTTTGGGATTCTATAATCCTATTGGACAAGCAGCATTTTATCCAAATGGAGGAAGACTCCAGCCAGGATGCGGAACTGATCGTAGAGGATCATGTTCACATGGAAGATCTCAGGCATATTTCGCAGAGGCTCTTAGCCTTGCACATAAGAATGGATTAACTGCTGTAGGGTGTAAGGACTTTGAGAGTTTGAAGAGTGGCACTTGCAATCAATACGCAGTGAGACCACGCTTAGGAGACCCAATCAATGCACGATTTGCAAAGGGGATATTCTATTTGGAAACAAACGCTGAGTCTCCATATGGAATACATATTAAATAGAGACTTGAAGGTATTAAGTTGAGGAAGGAATAAATGAATCTTTTGAGTTATAAGTAAAAAAAACTGCTTTTTTTTATTTGATTTGCTTTTGAATTTGTTCTTAAGATATTTTCATCAATGAGACGTTGAAGGCTTTAGTAAACAGTTTGTGATGAAGAGTCCCATGTGAAAAAACAATTTTTCTAGGAAAGGATTTCAGATTTCTTCTAAAATAGGTCATTAAAATTGGTATAGTATGTTGGTTGATGAAATTTAAATATTAAACACATTTCTGAAAGGGAATTGAAAACAATGTAAAAGGTAGATTTAAATTTAGTACTCGACGGATAACATTAAAGCCTTCAAAACAGTAATTAATGTAGGAAATGACTGCATGTTACTATAACTCTAGTATTAAATTTAAGCTTAGTCTTTCTTTGATATTATGGAGTCTACGAAGAAACTTTTTTATTTTCTTTGCATACTTAAATTTTCATTCTATCATCTAGTTTAAATAACGAACAAAATTCAAAACAACACTACATTACCTACACATCGAGCTCATATCCAAACCTTATCGAAGAATTCAACGATTTGTTTTGTGAAAAGTGTTGCCAATTGAGTAAAACAGTAATTATAGTCTAATCGTTGTCTGGATGTGTCAAAATATGAAAGACTATTATTTTGATGTGCAAAGGCCAAAAATTATTTCAAGTAGCGTTATATAATAAAATTAAGTATTTGTGTGAAATCGTTCGCATTGAATATAGTCTTATATAGGGCTTTTAATTGGCATGGGAAGTCTTGTTTGTCATTTGACATCTTTCAAATTTTTTTTTCTAGGTTTTCGGTCCAAAACACTTACTATATTGTGTATTCAAGGAGTCTAGGTTAATCCTCCTTGTTGAATTCACTGCACTGGTAGGATAACTCATTATGTACAGTTCAGTGGTGAATAAAATTTACTATGGCGGAAAACTCAATGTGCTGAAAAATTCACTGTTGTGCTCAATTTACTCGTTTGACTGTTTTGAATTAGTCAGTGCAAATGCGCACAGTGATGTATCTAGGTACAAGCTAAAACGGCGAATTGTTCCGAATATCTTTATCATAAAACAATTTTTCAAAAACAAATGGCTACTTCGAAGAATATGCTTAAGATAAAAAAAACAACCACTTAAAAAATGACATTCAGTATGCTTTTTTTTGTAAATTATAACCTGTTAACTCTAGTGTACCACGAGGCAGCTGTTTAGGGACCTCTATTATTTTGTTCCTTTCTATATTATATATTTTGCTATGCCATATTACTTGAACACTGCTATGAAGTATGAGCAGGTGACTTTCGCTTTTGTCTGCCTTTTCCACGATGAACCAACCGTCAATTTTTTTTTTTTTTTTGAAATTCTGATTCTAGATCTAAAAATAATGTTACCTGGCATTAAACGGTGAACAAAAAGTTTGTTTTCACAAAAACAAGTCCACTGATTTTAACAAAACTTTCTGGGTGCCGATATGTGAGCACAGAGTGTCTGTTTTTGTGGCAGAGTGGATTATTTTAACCTTGTCTTTATAAAGAAAATTGGTCAGAATTTTCGTCATTTTAAGTTTCATCAAAATCGGATACCGAGATTTTTATGAAACTTAAAATTTTTCATGGCTCAATTAAATATTGAATTTCAAATTATTCAAAGCAAGTTTTTTTATTTTGTTTAAACTAAAGAATATCTCGAAAATTGGTGGATCGAATTTTGTTTCCATGTACTGTCTTTTTTGCATGTGGGGTAAGGGGGGTTATTGGTTCGATGCGATGTCATATCTAAAAATTGCCTTGCCTTGCGGAAAGTACAACAGCGATCACGTTTTAATCATAGCTTTGTTTGTTGTAACATCCGTCCCAGTTTTTGGTACGAAACAAAAAAACTTTTTCTTGGACTTGGGACTTCTTATCAAATATACCTAGGTCAGAAAAGTTGCATGACTTCATATAACTTTTCTCTAAAATCTTTTATTGTTTTTTTTTTTACTCTTTGGGAGGAGTTTCCAAATAAATAAAAATAAGTTTCAAAGAAAGAAGGGGTATATCTCGGAGGACAATATTTTATAGGGAATACAAAAAGTCATCATGATTTTCTACCTAAGAAACTGAGATGGCCTAAAAATTTGCTCTGATAAGTTATTTGTTCCATACCAAAAAAGTTTGCACAGCTTATGTTATTGAAGCACGTCGAAAAGAACATCGTTTTGCATACCTACGGGCACATGCAAAAAGCTTGTTCGTGGCTCTTGTGACTTATTTCTATTAGTTTTAATGATTATCCTAAATAAAATGTTTGATGTGAATAAAATGGAGCCAGATAAACTTCTACATTTGTTCTCATTTTCACAAGTAAACCATTAAAAAAAAAAACAGTGCAGACTTAATTTGCAACTTATTCTACCAGATTCTTTATTCTTCTTCTTTTTTTGTATGTTATCATTATAAATTACGAATCATAACTTTGGAATGCTATATGGTGATTCCTTGTTTGTTCTCACAAAGTAAATGCCTTTAGCAGTTTTAGCATTATTTGGATCTCCTAATCGGGCACGGGCTAAATGTTTATTACAATCGGCTTTCTCCATACTTTCGAGATCATTGCATTCAATGGCACGGAATCCATTCTTCTTTTCTAGTCTAAGTGCTTCGGCAAAATACTCAACAGACCTTCCATGTGCACAAAAGTAATCTCCTTCACATCCTGGTTGTGCTTGACCACCATTTGGATAAAACGATGCCTTCCCAATTGGTTTGTAGAATCCTAGAATACCGCCATTGGTTTGAATAGATTCCACATACACAGCATCAGTGCTAGCCAAACGTTTCTCTCGGTTTTTAAATCTGAAGAGTGGCATAGCTGGATCCAATCCAACGATGGCTTGAACTTTTCCACGTTTGACATTCTTTCCTGTAAATCCCGCCACATGTGCACCCAGACTGTGTCCATAAATTGCAAGAGTATCAAATGAAAGTTTTGCATGATCGTGCATCCAGTCGATAAATTCAGCCACAATTTTCCCAGCTTTGGAGCAACTTTTTTGAGACGAAATGTAGAACTTGGAAGTGGCGTAAACACTCCAATCGACAGATATGAAATTGTATTGTCGGTTTGTGCCGTTAATTAAAAGTGCTTCACGGATAGACCATCCAGCTCGGTATCCGCCGTTCCAGCCATGAATCATGAATCTATTTGGAAGTTTTGATTAGATAGGACAATTTAAGAAACCCATGCTTTCAACCTTACCTGGTGGGATTTTTGGAATTAAAATTTGAGCGCACCAACGTTTCTGGATCGTCCATGCTGATTTCAAGTGGTTCCGTTGGGTTTGCCTCGGTGTAAAGGAAGAACCTGACTTTATCAAATTTCTGCTCATTAGAAGACGATTCTGCCAGATTTGCCTCCGCCATTGCTTCATCTTCTGTCATCCATCGGAAGCTGCCATTCAATTGTGGAATTGGCCAAGTTCCGCTTTCTAAATCTTGTTGGTCCATTGGAAATGATAAAACTGTACAAAAAAGTTTGTATTAAGATAATTTCAAAATTAATGTTTCTCTTAAGAAATACATACCACCTCCAATGAGTCCTAGGACTACAGCCACTGCTACTAAAGTGATGTGTTGCTTCATTGTGATTGATTGATTTCTGAATTATTTTGGTTTTAGGTTTCGCTTTTATATCTGAATAAGTTGGCCAAATAGTGTCGAAAAGATTTTATCATGCTAATTAATCGAAATGGTAATAAATTGTGTATTTTTGAATTCTTGATATACTTTGAACGTTTAACTAGATAAAGCTGAATCGAATGGGTTTGCTTAGGCATACGAATAAAATTATTTTTATCAGCTAGACAATATAGTTCATAAAGCTTAAGAAAAATGGTCAGTATTATAAGAAAGCTATGGCACACGACACTCTAAAAAAATGTTTAATATTTGATTTAGTGTAACACAAGCCGCGTGATATTTTTAAGATAGCTTAAAATACATGCCTTTTCAGGTAATTTGAGATCACAGCAGATCAACCGGGAAACTACACCTTAGGGAACTATTTTTACGTTATCCCGTGGTTTATTGGTTAGTGTGTCGCACTGCCACGCTAAAGTTCTGGATTTAGTGGTAATTCGTAGATCCCTTCCATTTCTGCAGGATATCAACGCATGTACAGAAATATTTGAGAGTGTCAGTTACAATTTTTTTTTTTATCCACACGCCGTTATTAAATTGATTAAAAATTTTATCAAAATTGTTAGAGTCGGGCTTATCGAGAAAAAAGGTCCCAAAACTCAAACACAGACCCACGGACGGTAGAAGGCATGGAGAAAGCAACTTTTTAAGGCTTCTTCGGCATTTTTTTTTTTGAAAAAAAACCATAGAGCAAATAAAAAATAAAGATGGCCTCCAAGTTACACTCAAAGAATTATGGGGTCACTGGATCCCAACAATTAGAGCCAGTTGTACAATAGTGGTTCCCATCCTCGGTTCTTGGTTACATAATCAAAATTTAGACGGTGGTTTAAGAGTGGTTTAAGAGGTAACTCACCGATTTCCACAGATTAAATAAAGTTGATCCACGGATTAAGAATTTAAAAAAGAGGTTCAGTGCTGAACCCTATTGTACAACTCGTACTTATTATATCTGTTGAAAAGTCACTGTATCTAATATCCTCAAAGCATCTTTAACCCAATTTAATTGAAAAGACGAATAGTGTAAGTACCCCTTAGCTTATTTCGTTAGTGTTTATGTTCTTTTAAAACAAGGCACATACTCCAATCATAAAATATTTTTATTATCACGTGAACATACAACTCTCTCTACAAACCAACCGTTATTCACGTGCGCTTATACACGATATCAAAGGGCACACTTCTCAATCCATTTTATCAAAAAAAATTATAAAATTTGAATTTATTTATTGATTTTATCAATCGAAATTGTACAGTAGGTTAACTTGGCTATATTTTTTGATTAATAAATTCTTGCTTCATAAAATAAAAATATCATGGCCATTTGTTTTGCCAATTTTGGATGGCGAGCGAAATCAGATGGGAGTTTATGATAGCGCCATCATGCTTCAGAAACTAAAGTTTATTAGTTTTAATCTGATTATTGTTTTCAGCAATTTGTTTGATAACAAACATTTTAAGCAAATTCTTTTTTTATTTTTTTAAAAAGGCAAAATTGGTTTACAAGTTGTATGGGTGGGTCGCACTTACTTGCCCTGTGGGTAGTTGTGAAAGGTTTTTTTAATGTACTAAAGCATAAAATAAAACAGTGAATTCAATACATTTCCTGAACATACTGTTATGTCAAAACGTACAACATTTTACCCAAATAGATTTTGTACAGAATTTCGTATTTAAAGTTTCCTTATCAGTTCCGGAACAATGGCACATCAGTTTCTTCACATTAAACGCCTAGTGTTGCTCAAAATGAACTGCACCTAGGTACCTACAAAAAATGCGTTGAAATTCATTGGATCTAATCGTTCACTTAATGTTTAATGCAATTCCAATCCACTTGATATCATGGTTCATGGGTGATAATAAACTAAAGCTTAATCAATTGGAATTTAAATCGAACCTATATCTTTTGAAGTGCTTCAGTGTTGAGCTTTTTTTAAATGCAATATTTATTTTTTTCTGGATTCGTTATTAATAAATTTTATTGTATTTTTGTTTTGCAGATATTTATAGGTCTTTGTAAATTGAAATTTTTGGATCTAATCAGGGGGACCAACAAGTAAGTAAACAATAATCGTAAAATGAAAAAATAAAAGTATATATGAATATTTTAAAACCTAAACTCACTTATCTTATTTGTAATAAAGTTCATATTTATTTTTTTTATTTTAATATTTGCATCGTATTAACAATTTAGTGAAGGCAACAAGTTAAAAGTCATCTAGCAAAAGATGATAAAAGAAATGAACACAGAAGCAGAAAAGTCAAGATCAACCAGGAAAGCGGAAGGCAAACTGGGACAACAATTGCTAATTGGTGTAAAAAGAAATTTTTTCTAAACTTCCGTCCACTATCCGCATCGTTAACATTCCTTGAAGAAAATTCTACAAAAGATGAGATTGCAGGAGAACGGTTTCCGGCACTTCATTCTTATGAACTGGTCTAAAAATGGAGCCCGGTGGAACTCCTAGGTACTCTATATCATGTACATATATTTGCTACAACATGATCTTTATGTATTTAATAATAAAGGAGAAAACATAAGGGAGCCTTTCCAATATTTGATTTGGACACTGTGGCGTATGAGCAACAAAAAAAAAACTTAATATGATTAGGCCAAACAAAGTAAAATTATCAAGTTTTGAGCGGTATGATGCTTCATGTCTAGTTTTTAAAAATAAACATAAGTTTTAACTGGATGATAAAATATCACAGATGCACAACTTTAATCAACTACACACAAAGGGTCATGCGAACGCCGTAAACTAAAATGTTCAGAGATATTTTTGGTTGGCTTTTTAATGCTTAAAATTAAATTTAAATGATTTATTGTGTATATAAACTATAGTATTACCACTTGAGGTGCGCCATCTATCGACGAAAAACTAAGCTCTAGAATACCATGGGAAGTAACAACAACAAAATTTTTTTTACGTTCCACCATTTTAATTATTGTTGTTGCTTCCCATGGTATTCAAGAGCTTCGTTTTGCATCGATAGATGGCGCACCTCAAGTGGTAGTATATATACAATGGCAGAGGGAATAAGGATAAAGACATTTTGGATTAACTGCTGATCCAACTGATACAAAATCTTTTTTGATTAAATTAAAGCAACCGTTATATGAATGAGCATAAGAGATACATATACTTACACATTAAAAAATTAGATTAGATATGCTCTCATGTTACCCCATAAACTCAGTATAGTGAATACAGCCAAAAACTAAGACATTCGTCATGACCATGACCTAAAAAATAAGGCGGAACAATGTTCGGTTCTGCCAAACTTTCGTTTGATGTTGCAAATCTTATTACTCTCCTTATTTTTAAAAATGCAAGAAACTTAATTAGGTGTTTTAATGACTGTTCAAAATTCCTATCACCCAGAGACCCAAAAACTCAGCACATTGTTCATTTTCTTTTTATTTGTGGTACTGACCAAAGGCAACCGATTCGAGTTAACAGAAGGCATCAATTAATTATTTTATGTCGGTAATTTATTTGTTAATAAAACCACAAACCCAAAATATTTGTTTTTGTTTGTTTCACAAAGGAATCCAAAGAGGACACAAAATGAAAGTGCCATAACATAAACAATTTAAAACCAAAATAACAATAATAATTGTAAAATGATTTATTGTTGATTAAGAACTCTCGATCAAAAATTATCTGTAAGCCTGCAGATACATTCTCAAATGTGTGAAATATTGCAGATTGTTGATTCTGAATACATATCCAAAACAGTGCTAAATTATCATCACCAAATGTTGTTTGGGGTATAAAAGAAGAACTCAGAGTCACAAAAGATGCAGAATTTTAACCTGAAGAAATAATGAGGACATATTTGGCATTTTTTGTGGTTGGTGTTGTTGGAATCATTGGGAGTGGTACGTTTTAAATAATTTAATCCAATGTTTTTGATATAATTCTTTATATTAGTGTCTTTACCTGCTGAGCTGAAGGAATCTAGAAACACAAAATGGCCTATTCCACAACTAGATGGCAGTGTTCGGTGGATGACCGAGGAAGAAGCGATCAAGGAAGACCTGTACACCGAAGCTGTTGATGGAAGCAATTCAAGAGACTTTAACAAAGTCCGCTTCTTTTTGTTCACACAGAATAATCCATATGAACACGTTGAGTTGGACATGGATGATCCAGGAAATTTGACTCGTTCCACTTTTGATTTCAGAAACCCAACCAGGTCTGCATACCACAATTTAAAAGTGCCAACTTTTTTTTATTTTAATTAATTTTTTTTAAGACTAATGATACACGGATGGACAAGTGGATACAGTTCTGACAAAAATCGTTTAATCCGAGAGTCACTTCTTTTGAACGGCAGAAAGAACCAATTTAACTTTATTGTGGTTGATTGGAGTGTTTATTCAAATTCCCAAACCTACATAAGGTCACAAAAAAGTTGTTCCAAAACTGGCAAGATCGTTGCTCGATTTCTCGATTGGATGCATGACACAGCAAAACTTTCCTTCGACACATTGGCTTTGTATGGACATAGTTTGGGTGCACATGTTGCTGGATTTGCTGGGAAGAATGTACAGCGTGGACAAATACACACTATCATTGGCTTAGATGCAGCAATGCCATTGTTTAAATATAGCAAACCAAAGGAAAGGTTAGCTGATACTGATGCCAAGTATGTAGAATCAATTCACACAAATGGTGGTTTGTTCGGTTTCCATAAACCAATTGGGAGGGCATCCTTTTATCCAAACGGTGGAAAGAAACAACCAGGATGTGGATCTAGTATATTTTGTTCACATGGAAGGTCTGTGGAATATTTTGCCGAAGCCTTAAAAACTGAGGAGAACAATGGATTTCAAGCAATTAAGTGTAATGAGCATGTCCATTTCAGCAATTCGACGTGTAGTCGTTATGCGAAACCAGTTTATTTGGGTGATCCAAATAACGTTAAATTGGCCAATGGGATATATTTTTTGGTTACCAATAGTAAAACTCCTTATGGAATAAGGCGTTTATAAATAAAAGAGACCATGGGGAGAGAATAAAGAATCTATATTAATTAAGTAACACAATTGGTATTCTATGTTTATTTTTTTTATTTTGGTACTTTGTTAGCTTTGTTCGTTGAGCCGTGAAATCATCCTGGGGTCACCACACCACAAAGCGTACATGTTTGTAGAGCTGTTGGATCGACTCGGCGCCGATTTGAAGCAGCTTGAACCCTGGAAGTCACTGATGCTGTCCCAAGGGATTGCCACAAGCGTTTTTTGAACAAAATCAACTCGCCTCAAGTAGATCTGAGTGTTTTAGTAGGGCGCCCAGTGTCAAGTTTTCGCTGTGCACTTAATAGCGATAGCGATGCATGTAATTTTTTTATTTTATTTTTAAGTGAAGTTTAAAGAAACTACATTGAATTTAATAAAAATAAAAACAGTCAAACACATTGAAAACTTTAATAATTGTTGCATGTTTTTGACAACTCTTAATATGGCAAAAAAAACCTAGGTCAGCCCTGGGTAAAGTTCAACGAACAAGCCTAGTTATTTTGAGGTCCCACAGAAATTAGAAAAAAGTTGTATACGAAGTTGTCGAGCGAAAAAGAAACTACGATACAAAATTCAAACATGTCGATATTTCCACTTTCAGGGACTTACTGACCCATCCTCACACATAAGGGCAGCCACCCTCTTTAAACAATACAATACATTCTCAAACCGATATATACATATATGAAATTTTACGGAACTGCAAAATGCACTAATGTTTTCAAAACAGTATAATAACCTCATTAACGATTATGGCTACTTAATCGATAGCTTTTTTGTAATTAAATAATACACTCTTGACAGTAAGTAAGTAAACAACATTCAAAAACGATATTTTGGACTGTTACTTCTAACGGTTCAAATCTATGGCAGTTAAACTTAATCCAAAGGGCTTGAAAATTCAAGAGTTCTATTGGGCCACTTATGAGCTGATAAGATATAAAATGCGCCGGGGGTAACTATATAAGATGCAAGCACTCAAATGAAGCTCAAAGACAGTTCAAGCTAATCGGACAAAATGGTTAAATACATAACTCTAATATGTGCAATTTTTGGAGTCCTTGGAATCGGTAGGATAAAGCATATTTAAAACAACCGAATACCTAAAAAAATGTTTAATATCTTTGTCTAGGTCAGTCGCTTCCTTGGATCCTCGATGATACCACAGAAAAGGTCTGGCCAATTCCACAAAAGAATGGAAGTTTTAGTATTATGACTCAAAGCGAAGCAGCACTCGAAGCTTCACTTGCTGAGTTCCCAGCGTTAAGCTTAAGGACCTTCGATAAAGTACGGTTTTTCTTATACACTCCTGATAGTCCAACTGAACCAGTTGAAATTGATAAGGACGATCCAGAAACATTGGTGCGTTCAACTTTTAAGTCGCAAAACCCCACAAGGCAAGCCTTATTAAATAATTTCTATCAAATAGCTTCTTATTGAAAACTGACTCCAGATTTATGGTCCATGGATGGAATGGTGGATACAACATCTCAGAAGTTCGGCTTATACGAAACGCACTCCTGCTTCACGGAAACGACACGCAATACAATTTTATTGCTGTCGATTGGTCTGTATACGCTGAATCCAATTTGTATATTTCATCACAAAAGAGTGTCTCGAAGACTGGAAAAATTGTTGCAGAATTCATAGATTGGATGCATGACAACGCGAAACTTTCGTTTGAAAAACTAGCTTTGTATGGACACAGCTTGGGTGCCCATGTTGTAGGTTTCGCTGGCAAGAAGGTTCAGCGCGGAAAAATTCACACGATCATTGGTCTTGATCCTGCTATGCCACTTTTTAACTACGATAATTCTGAAGGCCGCTTGACTGAAACTGATGCCAAGTATGTGGAATCTATTCACACGAATGGTGGAATGTTGGGATTCTATCAACCCATTGGAAGGGCTTCGTTCTATCCAAATGGTGGAAAGAATCAACCTGGATGTGGACTGGATATAGGCTGTGCTCATGCCAGATCTGTCGAATATTTATCTGAAGCACTAGCTTTGTCAAAGGAAAATGGTTTCTATGCTACAAAATGTAAGGATTTTGAGGATGTCAAAAATGCTTCGTGTACAATCAATACTTTTCGTGTTCGTTTGGGTGACCCGAATAATGCTCGATATGCAAGGGGGGTTTACTATCTTGAGACAAATAGGAAGCCCCCATATGGACTTAAGGGTTTGTGAAATCTTATCATAATTTGTAAGAAAAATAAAAAGGAATCTGATAACCCCGTATGATTTTGTATATTTTTTGTTTTGTTTTCAAATGGGATGTAAATTTTTTAATTATATATGTTTTATAAATAGCAGCCAGATCCATCAACTGTATTTATTCATTTTTCCTAAATCTATTCCTGACCGAACTTAAACTGCACTTCAGCCGTACTGCACTACATTAGTTGTGTAGACTACCATAACAACTACACCGTTTACAGTCGCTAAAAACCAAATCCCGCTGCAAAGTAGTCACGTCACGTACAGTTCCCCCTAGTGCGGTTTTGCTTTTATTTTTATAATTTGAGCTCACTCAAGGGGCTATTAAATTAACCCCATGAATGAACATAGGTTAAAAAAGTAGGATATATGAGATAAAAGGAGATACCTATGCAGATTGGTTTTGAATGTCTGCGAATCACAATCAAAGGAAAAAGGTGCCTTTACATGGAGCTGCAAGCCCTGATCTGCAAAAAAAGAGGATGCAAAATCAATAAATCATACTTGTGTGATAGAGAGGGAAGGCAAAAATGCAGACGTCTTCATGGATGCAGATTATAAGAAAATTATAGATGCAGCTTGAAAATTATAGTGAAGACGAACATAAATCATCTTCATCGTCTTCACTATGATTGTTGTTGTTGCGTTTTCGTATGCACTTGCAGCTCCATCTAAAGCCACCTTGAACATGTTCGTCTTCGCTGCATCCATAATTTTCCTATAATTTGCATCCATGAAGACGTCTGCATTTTTGCCTTCCCTCTCTATCACACAAGTATGATTTATATATTTTGCATCCTCTTTTTTTGCAGATCATGGCTTGCAGCTCCATGTGAAGCCACCTTTATCGAATAAACATTGGCAAAACTTGAAACTGGTGCGTTCGAATTGAAATCGTGTCAAAATTGAACAGAAGTGATTTTGGTCATTGTATATAAATCTTAATCGAATTTATTTATTGTACAATGTTTGCTAGTTCCATTGGTTTTCAAAACAAGTGGTTTCCCGAGTTAATCCAATGGAAAGTGTTATTTATTTCCGGTTTTTTTCGCATGCTTAATTTTGTTCAATTGAAGAAGACATTAGCTCAATCGGTTTATCTCATAACTCAACTCAAATTGAGTGGAACTGACATGACATCCATCTGTCAAATGTGTCAAAAATAAAAATAATTTATTTGAGTGATTATCTTTTCAAAACAAATTTTTAGCTGTACTGTAGTGTAGCGTGTAGCAACAAATACAAATAATAATAGTTTATTTTCATCGTTGCTAATCACAACTGCTGCCATAAAAAGTTATCTTAACCAAATATTAAGTGAGAAATCTGATTCTTGGCTACGAAGTTAAAATACTTATAGCACTTTCCATTGGTTTCACTCGGGGAAACAATCATTCTGAAAACCAATGGAACAAGCAAAATCGCTTCTGTTCAGTTTTAACACAATGTAGTGTTCGCAGGCATCACTTTCGAAAGTTTTGGCAATGTCAAAGTGGTGTGCGTAGCCCGATTCGTGGTATAAGGGGATTTTTAATGGTTCTCAGTATAAAATACCACTCACTAAACTTCGTTGCTGAACTTCGATGCCTTCATCATCAGATTTGGAATCAAAAATATGTCACATTTATTGACATTATTACAAAAACTTTCGGCATTGCTGCATGCGAATAGACATTTCACCAATGAATATTCTATGGGTGACATTTGAGTTATATTTGTATTTGTGCTTCTTGAGTGGATTCTGAATTCAAAACCAGAAGCAAAATTCTCTTCTCAGAATCGTTAGAAGTGTCATTTGTTTACCAATGGAACGGTTTCAGAAGACTTCCGAATGCTTCTGGACGCTTATTTTCGTCCAATGGAAAGTGCTATTATTCTTCTTAGCAGTTCAATAAATTCCACCCAGCAAAAAAATGAATCCATCAATTGTTGTCACTGGATTCGGTCCATTTATTGGTCATGAAGAAGTCAATGCCAGCTGGGAAGCAGTTCGCCTTTTGCCAGATACTTTATTATCCGATCAAAAAATCAAATACACAATTGAAAAGAAACTCGTGTCTGTCCAATATGATGATGTCAACAAGGCCGTCGATGAAATTTGGGCAAAGAAACCAACTGTAAGTTAATAATAAAAAAAAATAAAACTATTGCGTGTGTATCTATCATCTTTTTTTTTAGCTAGTAGTCCATTGTGGCGTTCATGGTGGTGCAAATTGTATTCGCGTCGAAGAACTCGCCTATAACCACAAATTCAATCGCAAAGACTACTCCGGAAAGAAACTATCCGGGGGGAGTGCGTGTCTAGCAAACAACGGCACCGTATGCTGTGAACTCCGCACAAAGCTCGATGTTAAGAAGATTATAGAGAAAACTACACCGCTCTGTAATTGTAAAGATAAAGACCCAATGGTGTGCTCCGATGATGTTGGCAACTACCTCTGTGGCTACATTTATCTAAAGTCTCTCGACAAAAATTCTTCCAGAAGTCTATTCGTCCATGTACCTCCAATTGACCACCCATTTAGCAGCACAGAAACAAGTGATATGGTCTTCAAAATCATAGCCGAATGCATTCGCCAGCTCGAAGCTGTAGAAGAAAATAACAAGGTAGAAGAAATTTGTGACGACGACGAGGACGAGTTTTGCGATATAGAGCCGTGTCATTGTGAGGACGATTAAAAAGGTTTCCAAGCTTTACAGATTAAATGCCTTAACAATAAATCTGCCTATGTATTTACATTTATTTGGTACCAAATAGGAAGGTACCGAGTAGATAGAATAAAATCATTCAAAAGCTCCATCGGGAAAGCTGCAGTTACTAATCATTCGCATATTAATTTTAACTATATTTTTGTTTTGATATTAAATAAATTTAACTAACTTATCAATCTTTATTGTAACTTATACACTTGAATGTCATAATAATAAATAGTATATTATATACAAAACTAACCTAGATTTTATTGTTAAGTACCTACCTATGGTTCCTAAAGATTCTCAAGAATTGCTTGCATAATCTTGACTTCAATCAAGTTCACACGATCTTTGGGAGCACTTCGAAGTTTATTGGCAATCAGTTTGCCAAATAAGTCGAATTCATCCATTTGTTCGGTGGCTATATTGGAAACAGAAGATGATGCTGTTGTTCGCGGTGGCGGCGGTGGCAGTGAAGTAGGCGATGGCGTGCGGCGTTTTTCAGGGGAATTTTCTGTATTCTCAGAATTCGGTGGATGATCTTCCATTGGGTAAATTGTGGCTGTTATTGGAGGTGGATTACTACTACTCACTGTGCAATTGCTTGTTTCGCTAATTACATCTTCTGTAGTGTAGTTGGAATCACTTTGGACAAGGTCATCAACTGCGGTGAGTATCCCATCGGTTTGTTCGATGAGAAAGGAAAAGTCTTCTGTATTAGCTGGAAAAATTAATTTGTATGAAAGTTGGATCACAGGTTGCGTGGTTACGAAAGTAACTTACGTTTTTTATCCGGCGATTCATGAAACACCGTACTTGAAGTTTGAGTCCTATAAACAAAGGAAAATATTTTTTTTTTTTACAATCGGTGCAACGTCTTTTTTGAAAACCAGGCTATGGAGGCTTGTCAATAAAAGATAACAAATACATTTTGGAATACCGCCGCGCATTTCAAATGTCTGTTACTTCAGATTTTAAAGACTCCTAATCCACTATGCATCTTACAAAGGGAAAGGTAAAATGGGAGTAATTTTTGAATACATCCAAATAAGCAGGCATGGAAACGCTGTTGATGAAAGGATGTGTAAAGTACTTGGGGTCGAAGCACCAAAGCCATCGTAAGCAAAAATAGATCATAGTTCCGTTAAGCTCGACAAGCGCAACTTGGCGTGTTACTACAACCATCTACAGAACAAAAATAAGTTACATAGCTGCCTGATGAGCAAAACTTGGCAACCAATACCCTAATTTGGACTGTTACATTTCGTAGGGCTCAGATCATTGACTGGCAAAAGTGCTCAAGAACAACAAGGTATACGAACTTGACAAAATTCCTCGGAATCCTTATAAGCACAGCCAACAACATCAACAAATCGAGATGAACTTGAAGTGTGGAGTGAATTCAATCAGTCCAAGTTACGCGTTTTGTAAAAATAAAAAAAAGTAAGGATAGTCAAAAGAGGAAAATCCCAAAGGCTGTTCCCTATCACCGGGTTATCTTAAAATGGCTTGTAAGGGATTTCTTTCATACAGCGTTGACGACGACGAAATTAAGCTTAAACAGAAGCGTGCTACCCACTCTGTCGCAAGCTGAAAAGTTTATTAATTAAGAACTCCTGACTTTACGCTAAGACTCCTGAATTTGTTTAGCTTCAGTCATGTCTCATGTCATTCATGAAGCGATCCAATAAGGAAAGGTTCGTTGAACCGGCGAAATCGAAGCAAACTCAAAACAAGGAAGTTTAGTTTTAGGGTATGAACTATTTTACATACCTCAAAGGGTCGTCGTAGTTATCATCTAAGAAGCTCAGATAATCATAGTACTTGTATTTAGGAACACATTCCACACCTTCTCTTTCATGATTTCGAATTTTCCTATAACGATCACGTATGTTCTTCCAAATTTTCTGTATGCGTTCGATTTGAATGACCTCTCCAAGTGCCTCATAGATATCGGCCCACATCAAATCTCTCGTAGCTCTAACTGACGATTGTTTACTCGATTGAACCTGGTAAAGAATGGGTCTTTTAGCGACTTCTTCGATGATAGCTAAGCCGATATCTACAAATTGTTTGTTGATTTAAGTTTAAAGCCAATTCCAGAATAATTAAAAAAAAGAACTTACCATTGTGAACTGCATTGGATAGACAAACATCATATTTGGATATAGTCTGGACATTCTGTTCGTCTTCATCAATCTCTATCATAGACTGCATGACATTCACTTTTTGGTATTCTTCGATTTGTTCAAGGTCATCGGACTTGATTATTCCATCTTTATTATCATCCAATCCTGACATAGTGTAATCATTGGAGCTGGTTTCTTCTTCCACGTCTCTCTCACTAAAAACATATCCATCAAAGTTCGATGCAGATATAACACATATTTTATCCGTGGGAATTTCAATATCATGCTTCCGATTCAAATGTTTCCATAGATTCGAAGAGGATGTCTTGCTTTTGTAAACATGAACCCGTCCTTTGGAATAGCACAGCATGCAGAGTATTCTATCGTCAGGTTCTTCAACTATTGCATTTTCAGCAGCAGCTGTCGATGTATGTTTCGAAGCCATGGCAAAGTATTTCCATACTCCGCTGGGAGTTTTGTGTCGGTTGGATTGACGAATCTCATTGTAGACGATTTTATATTCGCTAATTACCTTTTTCTTGATTGCATTAAGTGTTGCGTCCTCGGAGTCGTGGTCGGGGTCTGTGTGGATTATTTTGAAAGATCCCATTTCATCAAAAGAGCTTCTACTTCTTTTTAATGAAGCATTGCGACTTGGTGTTTCCATTATGGATAGTTTTTTATTTACCTTTGCAAATCAAAACAAAAAATTATATTTCAAAACAAAGCGGATATTCTTTAGCCGATTTGATGCCGGGGAAAAAATTCTGTATTTTCAGCTTCTGAGCTGCTAGAGACAAGCTGATAAAAATGACATGGCTAATAATTATTTTAAAACTGTTTGATTTGTCATAGATGCGGCTGTTATTTCACGATTGTGGCCTGAAGTTTTTCACAACGGGAACGAAAAAACGTAAGGCTGGCGGAAAGAAAACGTTCAGGTTGTGCAATATTGCATAAATGGAATAGACATGTTATATAAACAGAAGTCTATATAACTATATGAATACATTTTAAAGAATTATCATGAAATGTCAAACGCGTGATTGTTTTTGAATTATGAAATTATTTTAACTTCTACTCACTAATTTTAGTTATTTTCACTAATCCTGACACCACACACGCCAGCTACTGGTAAGCAAGTTACTACATGTATTAATTGTCAGATTCCTATCTGTGTTCCAGTTGGCTGGAAGTTAAATGAAATGTTAAAATAATGCACGAATCACTAAATTCGTACCAATTCTTCCGGCTTTCACTACTGCTGCTGCCATGCTACTACTTCATTTGGTATTGGTTACATAATTATAACTCGTACTTCCATTCCTGCAGAATATCAACGCACACACAGGAATGGTTGAGAGTGTAAGTCACAGGCCCCGGTCCCGCTTGGAGCTGTTGTGCCAAAAATTTATTTATTTTTTACTTCCATAATAATATTTTCAATTTCTGCGTTTCATCTCTAACCTCCTGGCGACTGTGTCAGTGGTTGATGGTGTTGCTATACAACATTCTGCAGCATTCATCTGTAGCAACTGAAACAAATAACAATTATTAATTTGACTACTTCTCAGCAGGATAAATAATACACGCTGTCACATATTTTTTTTTCTACAAAAGAGAAATCAGAAAATCGATCTCAAGAAGACAAAGACTGCTTCCAATTAATAAAAAATAGCCAATGAACATATTTTTCTAAAACATTTTCCTAACGGAAAACAACATAAATTTAGTTCTTACAAAATTATCAAAACAAACAAACCTCTACTTTTATTTTGACATTTTAAAATAAAATCTGTCAAAACTCAGCCGTAAGGCCGTGCATTTCATTTTTCTACAAAATTTTGTGCATTTATAACTTTTCAGAGGGAAAAATCAACGAATTTCCTTTGAAATGTTGAGAAACATCACGACTCGAGTCCTGACAAGGTAATTTCAATCAATTTTAAAATGTTCCTATGAAAAATCATGAGAATCTTCCTAGGCTTCCGACAGTGAGTGCAGTACAACACATGTCAATCTACCCCCCTTCCTATGTGGAGCCTGTGTTTAAGAAAGAAAAACAATCTTTTCTGAAAGAAACTGGCGAAAACTTGAAGTTGGCCCATTTGCCAATAAAAGCCGCACGAAACAATGATACCTCATCAGTGTTCCATGATGATATTTTGAGCAAATTCACAAATTACGTAATGCGCAAGGGTAAGAAGGTCCTGGCTCGTGATTTGATTGATAAGAGCTTCGAGAATATCAAAAGGATTCAGCTGGAACGGTACAATCTAGCTGACGATCCAGAGGAGAAGTCCAAAATCGAAACGAATCCCGTGAACATTCTTCACAAAGCAATTGAGAACTGCCGCCCATTGCTGCAGCTTACGCCGATCAAGAGAGGTGGTGTAACCTATCAGGTTCCTGTGCCGGTCACGGTCAAGCGATCCTACTTCCTCTCAATGAATTGGTTGATTGAATCGGCCCAAGAGAAGGAACGTACTGTTCATTTTCCAGAGAAGTTAGCATGGGAACTGTTGGATGCTGCCTCTGGTCAAGGACGAGTGGTGAAGAAGAAACAGGATCTTCACAAACAGGCAGAAGCCAATCGTGCTTATGCTCACTATAGATGGAGTTAGATGTTAAGTTTAAATTGTTGCTTCCTTCTTTATTATCTTAAAATAAAAATTCATTAAACATTACTGTCGCCAAATACTCTGGAGTATCTTTCGGGGTCACGAATCACTCCAAATCTGTGGATTAGCTTAAAGGATTGCGAGTCATCCTCTCGACTAGTTACTGGCTGGTAGATGTTTATTTTTCGTTCAGGTATTTCCCATAGAGTGAGTATGTCTTCAATATCAAGAATGTGGTCCTTTCTTCGGCCCCAAAAGTCAACGTATCCTAATTTCACTTTGTCGTTCTTGTCATTCATATAAATGAATCCGATAACCTTCTGAATTGGGAAGCTGCAGACAGTTAGTGTTATCATTCCAGTGATTCCTACAAACACAAAAGTTTAACATTTTCTACTCGACTACTAAGACCATCCTCTCACCTAATGATGCAAATGTTATTCCATAGTTTGGATCTAGGTGTCCGGCTTGTTCGAGTGCAAAAACACCAGGCGTTCCAGCGATTGTCAACATTGTTTGATATATTTTAAGCTTGTTAAATGCTGAAGCTAATCGGATCAAAGGTAATCTGTAGATTTCTGACCAGTTGTCCAGGTCAATTTGTCCGAGCGAATTATCACTCGTTGCATTTCTAACAAATGATGGGTTTACTTTGGGGATGAGAATTTTGAATTTGTAGAGATTTTCAAATAGTTTGAGAGTATTTATTCTTTGAATCATTTTATATCTTAATTTTTATAAATCAAAGCAAAATTTACTTATAAAATAACTTTAATATTTTTGTTAAAACAAAAAAATAGGTTATGTTTTTTTCAGCTGTCATAACAAACAGTGTGACCAACCTTAGGAATCAAATATTTTCTGAAACAGGGAACCCACTTCATTGAAATTAATAAGAATAAGTTTAAAATAAATAGTACTACGTTTTCATTAGGGCAAAAGATCTAAGTTCGTATTAAATTTCCAATTTAGACTTCATTTTCCATTTAAAATCAAATTTCGAATTTTTTTCATTTGGTTGCAAATTATGTGAACACAAATTTAACTCAACTTAATTGAAAACAATTGAACTGATATTTTCTAAAATGTCAATTTGGAAACAAAATCCAAGGCAACCGCAAAAGTAAATAAAACAAAATGCAAAGCAATTGCAAAAGTAAACAAAACAGAATAAGAATTTTGAAATAAAATTCAGGGCAACAACAAAAAAATAAAACAAGATAGAATGAATAGGTTGTAAAAAAGAAAGACAAGGAAGATAGCTTGGTGTCAAACCAAATGCGCAAACATAGATGAAAATACTTTTCTATCAAATTTCAAAATAACCTTATTTCGGCTCTAATGAAAACGTAGTTTTTTAATGCTATAATTTATCATACCTTTTTTCAATTAAAGTAGCAGCACTGATTACTATCCTGTGTTGCTTTTGTCGATAGTGTAGTTTTGTTTATGTTGAAAAATGTAAATGTCATCCGTTCGCATTTGACATCATAACAAAACACGTGCTGGACGCAAAAGTTTTCTTCACCAAAATATTTCCAAAAAAATTATATTTTTAAATAAATAAACCAGAACTTTGATGGCAACCAATATAAAACTTAAAGAAGCGTAAGTATCCTTCATGTTCCCCTCTACAACATGTTTGAATTCCTTTCCATTTCATCAGTTTCGAAGCTGAATCGCAGTATGGTGCATTCTACACGGGAGGAGTCGTTGCCTGGACATCAACCGGAGATGAATTCCTTTGTCAAGATGTTGGAAAAATTAATGTTATTAATATCGATAGTGGAAACATAGTTAATTCAATTGGTGATGAGCAGACACCCGATTTGGACGAG
The DNA here is from genome assembly GCA_916050605.2 of Platycheirus albimanus. NCBI lineage: Eukaryota > Metazoa > Arthropoda > Insecta > Diptera > Syrphidae > Platycheirus > Platycheirus albimanus. Next base: position 12,005,958 of record OU696698.1, on the reverse strand, counting down.
GATGTTGTGTACACATTTGCTTTGAGTGCTGACGATGATCATGTCCTTACTGCTCACAAGAGTGGACTCCTTAAGATGTGGGAGAAGAAAACTGGAACATTGGAGAAAATGTGGAAGAGTGCCCATAAAGGACCAGTGGCAAGGTTAGCATTCCGTAGTCGTGGTGGTATTGTGGCATCTGGGGGTTCCGATGCATCGATTAGAATTTGGGATTATGAGAGAAAGACATGTCTGTGCGCCTTGAGGGAGAGCCAAGGAGTGATAGCTCTAGTGGTATTCCATCCAAATGCTGAGAATACTCTTGTCTTTGGTTCGGGAGATGACACCAAGATCCAATGTTGGGATTACTTGAGCAAGACCCTCAAAGCCACATTCACTGGTCACTATTCCAAAGTAACTGCAATTTCCTTCGACACAGATTCGAACACCATGGCCTCGGTGAGCCGAGACAAGGTTCTGATTTTATGGAACGTCGATACTGGGGCGCAGTTAAAGGTTATACCTTTGTACGAAGGCTTGGAAGGAGTCTGTATCCTCCCCAAGACTTTAAAACTTCCCAATGGCTTTGACTTGGCTGCAGCAGAAAACAAAGACAAGATATTCGCTGCAGTAGCTGGAGAACATGGCCAAATCCGTGTATGGAACTGCACAGACGCCAAGAACATCTATACTCAATCAAACAGTTCGGTGTCAAAGGCTTCCGAAGATGGTGGTCTAGCGGTCACTCAATTGTTGCAATGTTCGAAGACCAATCAATTGGCAATGGTAACTGCTGACCACAACATCATGGTTCATAATATCACAACGTTCCATTGCGCTAAGCAATTGATTGGTTTCAGTGATGAAATTCTAGATGTTTGCTTTGTTGGGAAGAACTCCCGCTATCTGGCAGTGGCCACGAATAGCTCTGACATCAAATTCTACGACACAACCAACATGAACTGTTCCATTTTGAAAGGACACTCTGAAATCGTCTTGGCTCTGGCTTCGCACAAAAATTTCTTGCTTTCCTCATCGAAGGACAACACAATCAGGATCTGGGAGCTTGATCCAGGCACATTTACTGTTCAATGTGTGGCTAAAGGAACAAAACACACTTCAAGTGTAGGCTCAGTGGCATTTGGCAAAGTCTCGCATACCATTTGTGCCTCAGTGAGTCAAGACACTTGTCTCAAAGTCTGGGAAGTCCCCAAAAAATTCACCAACAGTTCCAATGACGAAGCTGATCTTCATCCCCTGGTATGTACAACAACAGCTATTGCCCATGAGAAGGACGTGAACTGCGTGGCGATTTCTCCGAATGACCGGATCGTTGCAACAGCGTCCCAAGATAAAACCGCGAAACTCTGGGACAGCAGTACTCTGACGCTGCTAGGTGTTCTTCGTGGCCATCGTCGTGGAGTGTGGTGTGTTAGATTTTCTCCAATTGATCAAATTTTGCTGACAACATCAGCAGACGCTACTCTTCGCATGTGGTCCCTAACCGATATGACTTGTCTCAAGACAATTGAAGGTCACGAAAGTTCAGTCCTTCGAGCGGAATTCATCTCCAATGGAGCTCAGTTGGTTTCCGCTGGAGGTGATGGTCTGATAAAACTTTGGAACATTAAAACTAGTGAGTGCACTTTGACTCTGGACAAACACGATTCTCGGATATGGACACTGGCAGTGGCGCACGGAGAGACTCACTTCTTCAGTGGAGGAGCTGATTCAAAATTGATTCGATGGAAAGACGTAACCGAAGAGAAGAAATTGACTGAAATCAAAGAACGTCAGGAGTTGGCCGCTCAGGAACAAGAACTGACCAATCTGATAGCACAGAAGAAAATGCTCAAAGCACTTCGACTGGCATTAAAGTTGGAGAGACCACATTTGACCTTGAAAATCATAAACTCAGTCATCAAGAATGGAGAGTCCGGCTTGGAGGAAACTATCACTAGTCTAAATGAACTTCACAAAGAACACCTTATGAGACATGCGATATCTTGGAACACAAACAGTAAGAACTGTCGTCCAGCGCAGTTAGTTTTGAACATTCTGATCAATTTGGTGTTGGCCAATGAATTCAAACCGACGGGATTGAAAAAGATGGTCGAAGACACGTTGCCTTACACGGAAAGGCATTTCAAGAGGATGACAGAGTATTTGAAGGATTTGAAATTTATGGAGTTTACACTGAAATGCATGCAGCCACATGGCAATATGGATGTCGATTTCAACATGGAAGTGGATGAAGAAGAGAAATAAAATTTTATTAGGATAGAATAGACGTGTTTTTTTGTATTTGGGACAAAGATTGGTGAAAAATTTGGGTAAGATTGTGCTTCCAGCAACAGGTAGGCCACTTTCGAGAACGAAATGGTGCAGATTTCAAAAGTAAAGAGTTTTCAAAAGGCTTGTGGAAAGTGTTCAGATGAGCAGGTAAGAAGACTACAAAGTCCTTCAAAGAGGGGCTTATTGTGGAGGTAATGGTTGGGGACGTGGTCATCTTAAGTAAGTAAGTAACTACATTCTAAAGCTTTCCTAAGCAAAGAGTTTGATATGTTATCAACTCCAATTGCAGGCTAGGCAGGTAGGCAAGAAAAACAACATTTTTGTTCACCATGTTAGACAAATAAAAGCTCAGCTGGGTTCCGAAGTTGATAGTTATAAAGGTTCAAAATAATTTTGGCTGTGAAGGAAAGGGACATCTCCTGGTCGGATATCTAAAGAAACTGCCCATCAACGGCATCTTATAATGGGCTTAGACCCACTTAAGTTGACATTCCAACCATCAACTTTACATTTGATTTTCAGGATCCAAAGGTCATAGGGAAGGCTAGCTACAAAACAGTAAAATTTTCTTACTCATTTGAAATTCTTCAAGTCCAAGTTTAAGGCCGAAAAAAAGAAAGTCTGGCAAAACATCTCCAGGAGATTCTAGTCTTTACGATCTAAAAATTCGTTTGCCAAAGCTTATATCGAACTAGGAATTGGTGCGTGCGACGAATTAAGTTCTACTGGGTGTAGGTAGATTGCAACAAAACTAGAAGTGGATTGTTCATACTGATGATGTAGCTAGACAGTTCTTTAACTTCGATTCTAAGGACACGCGAAAATTAAGATCATGGTCCTTTCTTCTTTACTTTGTACAATGCCAGGAGGAAAACGTTAGCGACCTTTTAAACCGACACGACACCGGGAATATTATCAATATCGTTTCCCATATGACTGAATCCTGCAACCAAGAGCTCGTTATTCTTTTCAATGAAGTCTCAATTAGCATCACAGGATACGAAGGCTGTGACCTTATTGGCATTTATGATAAGCTGAACCCTGACCTGACACACATTATTTCAGAGGTAGTCTGCTAGGCTTCAAGACATACCCGTTCAAGCGCAATGGCTTTGAGCGGATTTACTTTCCACCTGGTTGCAATAATATGAGCTTTCTTGTTATCCTTGTCGGCCCTTCTTTGGACTGCTGTGGTTGATATGGATTCAAGCGGTTCTCAAAGCTCGGTTTACTCATACGCCGCAAACAGGCAATGTTGGATATACAAAAAATTAAGAAAAGACCAGACAGTGATGGTTGGATACTATTAGTAGGAGCACTACTCCCTAGTCATGTTTTAAGGACATGATGATGAATATTACCTTTTATTGTTTAAGCAACTTACAAATTTTTTGTATCAAAAAATAACTTACCGTCCCAAATAGTTTTAAGGATTCTAAACTGTTCAGGGCCATCATTTTCAGGATAAAGAGGAATTCAGTGTAACACTACGGTAACAATTAACTGCCAAGAGGGAAAGACTCAAGGCCAATGAGTAGAACACAAGAAAGGACAATTGTGTAGTTGAAAGCATGCGCAGGTTGGCTTCCAGCATCCGTCAGTTATAAACATGAAGATTTTGAATGAAACAACAACTTGGTAGTAGCAAACTCTACTTGTTGTTGATGCTTCACTCAAATCCTTCATCATTTTTCTTTTCCAAAAGTAGAGTTTGCATCTTCCCAAAAGACCTTGGATTAACAAACAACGAAAAAAACCTCAGAAAATAAATAAACAAGTCAATTTTTTTTTTATAAAACTTAGTAATTATTACAATATTTAATATTTCTAGGAAACGAAGCCTTACACTATCTAAAGTCAGCCTTGTTCCTTCTTTTGTTGGTTTTTTTTGTTTTGTTTTTTAAGCGACAAAATACAAATTCATATTAAATTAATTTGTACAGTTTGTATTTTTTTAGAGTGGGTCAATGTTTTTTTAAAGCTACAATGGGATTAAAAACTTGTGTTTCAAATGATTACATAAAAATATTTTGTTTTACCTAAACTAAGCTCAATATTTAGTCAGTGGGAACTAGTTTCTTGTCGAAGCCATCGAAGTACGGATGTTCGAGAACTGCCTTGGCTGAGATGCGATGCACTGGGTCATAGACGAGCATCTTTTTGATCAAATCCAGACCAACTGCATTGAGTTTCTTGACTTGGTTGGCCAATTGATTTGTAGACCAATAGGGAAATGTTGTTTTGTAGTCTGGCAAGGATGTCACACCTGGCCATATGTCTTCGGTGGGGGTGCGAAGAATTCGGAACATGCGAAACAGTTGATCGATCTCTGAATCACCTTGGAATAGGGGCTTCCTTGTGGACATTTCAGCGAATATGCATCCAATTGACCAAATGTCGACGGGACACGAGTATCTGGGTGAGCCCAAAAGGACCTCAGGGGCTCTGTACCATAGTGTGACAATTTCGTGAGTGTAAATACGTACGGGAATTCCAAAGGATCGTCCCAGACCAAAGTCAGCCACTTTAATGACCCCATTTTTGTTGATTAGCAAATTTTGTGGCTTCAAATCGCGATGCAGCACCCTGCGACGATGACAGAAGAGAATAGCTGTTGTTATTTGATATAAGTAACTTCGCACGAGCTCTGGGTCCATCATTTTGTCCACTGGCAGTGAGTCCATGTATTTCTTTAGATCCATCGATAGAAACTCAAAAATTAAATACAAACGATTTTCCTCCATTAGAACATCCTCCAAACAAACTATATTCGGATGTTTAAGCTCTTTGAGTAATGAAATTTCTCTAATTGCTGTCGATGGAATGCCTTCATCTTCGGATTCGAGGCGTATCTTCTTCATGGCGACAATTTGTCCCGTCACTTTGTTTCGACCTTTGTAGACAACGCCATAGGTTCCCTCGCCAATTTTTTCAATCTTCTGAAAGTCGTCCATTGCGGATGTGCTTTGGTGTTTCAGAATTTGGATTTATCAAATGGATTTATGCTATTTTTTATTTATTAAATAATCATTAACAAATTGCGGGAGCCACGCTAATAACGTTGAGAATTTTTTCAAATTACAAAAAATTGCGCTTGACAACCAAGTGTAGCCAACTTGACGGCAACAAAATGCAAACACCTAAAAATTTATGAACTCATCCAAGGAATTTGACAGCCATTGTTATTGCAGCCTGTTCACATCGGGATAGAGAAAATTTAAAATTCGAAGGAGTTTCACAACTACAGACTACTTGTTTTTGCAAAAACCGAAAAATATCATAATTAAAATCCTATTTGATAGAAAGAGAAGCGAGATCAAAATTCTAAGAAAGTTGATATGATATATTAAGAATATGTGAAGCGACATAAATTTAAATCAAAAGTTCTTCTTGAAGGTACGATACTATTTCTTTAATGCCAGTAAGCGATAACTCTGCTATATAAACTATTATAATACTATGAATGTGTTTTTTTGAGGCACTAGAGGGCAACACAGTCAAACACTGCCGTCTCCATGTGTACTATAAATTTTATATAGAATCGAGGCAAATTCACTTGCAAATGTTTTATGGTATTTTCCATGGACGTATATATATGGACTGTTAGTTGCCTACCACAAGTTGGTTGAAAGCCAAATATCATAGACATCGCACATTTCAAGGATGAAGTTTAAAAAATATCATAGATGTCACCCATTTTCTATGGATGAGATTTAAAAATTGTCGTAGGTAAATGCTACTTTTTGAATTTTTAAGAACAGAAAATGACGCGCAATTCATGTCAAACCTTTCAGTTGTTCATTTTTCCCTAAAGTGGCGTGCCGAGAACTAGCATCGCGGTCTCCTATTTTTCTGACAATTATTGTATGAAGCTGACATTAGACTAGCAGTCCATATTTAATAGATCCATTGTGTTTTCCATTGGTGTCAATTAATTCTGCTCTCAAATTTGAATTATGAATTGTAAAAAGGAATTTTTCTAATAATGATCAATCACAGAATAAAAGGAGCACGCTCATAATATAGACATTGATGCATTTTAAGAAGACCACTAGTTGCCAATTTTTCGTTGGTTCTAACATAACTTTCAGCTCCACACCTAGGTGGACAAATTTCTTCATACAAGCTTTGCTTGAGTTAGAAACTATAGTATAATCACAATTCATAAAGCAGTAATTTCTAACGAAGTCGTTTTACGCTTGGTGCCACTACTGTTAACTTCTCTGAGTATTTTGACCCTCCACAATAACCTGTTTAAATTTTGAGTTCTCCTAAAATGTTTGTTATCCCTTATCTCGTCTGGAAGCATGATATTATCCTTCGTAACAATTTTTTTTTTTAAATTCTACTAAAAACATTAAGCATACAATTTGGCTTCGATACTACATATGTGCATTGTATATATATTTATATAGTTATTATATTGAGAAGCGGAACGAATGGTGCGTCATCTAGTGAGCAATCGCAATCTCACAAGAACAAAGTTCTGCTATATATTGAATATGTGGCAGTTGAACCGATTTTTCATCGAGATTAAAAGCGCTTTATACTATCATGAAGACTCAAGTCCCTTTTTATTAAAAACCCTTTAGATATATGTACATAATATATTGATCCCTAAATATGATAAACCTATGAAATATTTTTCAAAGAAAATTAAATGATTGTAGACATCAACTTGCCATCTTATTTGAGTTCAAAATGTAACATCACGTTCGAAAGCGATAAAAAATGCGCTCGTTTCATAATTGTAACTGAGATCATTTGCCTCTACTATCTTGTTGAGGTTAAATTCAAATATATTCGAAAATTATTCGAAATGTGTTTTTCACATATAAATCATTAAAATGGATTTAGTGACGCACTCAACTAAAATAAATAAAATTTTGAATTATAATAAACAAATGTTTGTTCTTATTTTTGCGCAATATTGTGGCTCTAGCGAGTAGGTCCATAAACAACCATGAAGATTGTAAGTGTTAACACTATCTCTCAATAAGAAAGATACATTAAGGTTAAAGTGTGGTATATTTTAGCATTTTTATTGTTTTATATTGATTCAATTTAAAACACATCATCACCAATGTCAGTTGCTTATTTGGAAGAAAAGGTTTTAACATCGTGCAAAAACACCCAAACATATTGTTTGTTTAAATTAATTATGAAAAGATCTATAGGTACAATCATGGACAATTGTAGGGAAGTATTTTTCTTATAAACGATAGCACGCTATTTTGTTACATGAATCCTTGTTTTCAAATCTATAAAATAATTTAATAGAATGTTAAGAACTCCAAGAAAATGAAGATGACTTGGAGTTCTGGGTTCAATAACTAATCTCAACAGTTTTTTTTTGACGATAAATAATTTTAGTGACTAAAGTCATTTTGTTTTGTCAAAATCGGTTAAGCTGTTTATACGAAAAAAAGATTCTCTTTTGAAAAGTTTTGCTAGGATTGAAATCTAACCAATTGCAGAATTGCATTAGCGAATCGGCTTTTGAAAAAAACATTTAGTTTAAATTAAATTGGAACCTATCAAAAAACGTTGAAGTTTGCGAGCCTAACTGAATAATTGACATGATTTTCAGAATTAACCAAGAATTCGATTAGTATAATACAACTTGCATCAATAGACAAACAAAAAATACCTTGTTCCGTATCACGTTCTGGTATTTAAATTCACAGCCTTCAACAAAAAAAAAAATATAAAAATTCTTCCTACTTTTAAAATAAACTCAAAAAACATCTCCAAAATCAACATATCTATCACGGCTTCTTTAATTGCTGGCTGTACCAAAAAAAATTAAAAATAATAAACAACAAAGAAATTTTAATTAATTCTGTGTAAAAATGCACCACTTTGATATCAAAGTGTTGCAGAAACAATAATAAATGATGTATGTATGCGTCATGCGTCTTGTCAATAGTCAACAAACTTTAAGAGGACGTTTAAATTTAAACAAGAATTGAGTGGCAGTTTGTAAACAAAGCTTACAAAACAAAAAAAAACAATAAACTTTATATTAATTGGCATAATAATGACGATTTTACAGTGAAATATAAGCAAGCACACTGGTTTTAATAATGAAGAAGTAATGTTTACCTAGCTAGACTATGCCAGTTTTATTTGTGTGTGTGCTTTTTTGATCTGGCTCAGTGGAACAAGCCATCAACATTCAGTCAATTGACTACTCCATACCTTATCTGCACGTGGAAATGCAAAAATGGTGGATAAGCTGGTTTTCATAACAAACATTTAAAACCTATCCCACACAAATATTGTTCCTAATACGATAACGTAGCGTAAGGTATTCGGTGTCGGTAGTTTTGGAAGTGATAAAATGACAGCAGTATGGTAAAGTCAATTGCCTTGAGGCGCCATGTATGAAAGTATCAATGAAGTTGAGGTTCAAGTGCAATGTGCTTTAGAAAAGTCTAATCATAATTAAGTGGAGGTTTTGCAAATAGTTTTTAATTGCCGAGTCTTATCAAAGCCTCCAGGCCGTCTACCTCACTTTTCAAGTATGAAATAAAAAGTGTTTATCAATTTTAATTTCAAAATAGTAAAGGCTTTGACATTTATAGCTTGCGATTTGTTTGATTTTAAAACGATACTTTACATTAGACTTCTTCAAGAAAGATATATTTTGTAATAATATTGTTTTTCATTAGGTAACAGATGAAACAGATATTTAGACAACCGCCATCCAAGATTAAACTCTGTGACATAATCAAAAACCTTACCTACATACTGCCTTATGTAACAACCTGCAGTTAAAGTTGAGTTTAATTGAACTTCAACTTCTTTATGTATTATAGAGACTAGAGACCAGCAGCAGTTTTATTGCAATAGTGAATTTCCCTCCATTACTTGGTGTTTCTTTCTGACGGAAAACTTTCTGAGATTCAGTTTGCCTGTCTGTCAAAAATAGTCAGTGTTCTTAAACTGGGCACCTTCTGTCATAAAGTAACTGCTTGCGGGCACAGTGGTGTAGGAAGCTGTCGAAGCTAGAATTTCAAAATACAAGAAAAAAGGTCTTGAGCGAATCCTGTTGTCTTGCTAAAGAAGATATTCAATCATTCTAATTGTCAATCAACTATGACAAACAAAATTTTTAAATCTGACTAGTTTTTCCTCACGGAGAAGATTAGATAGATTTTCTGTATGTAATAAGGTGGTTTCCTTTGCACAGATGTTAGGTATATATATTTCAAAGGAATCACTTTGTCCCCTCCTTGTTTCCCTCAGTTGAATGCATCGGCATTGTTCTTCCAATGATTTCAATTTTTAGGTGAGGCATCAAGCCATGTTCTATATTTTTCAAACTCAAAAAAAAAAAAAAAAAAAAAAAATGTCAGTTATGATACTCACCTCGAATAGGATGAAAAATAAACACATTCCACAACCATTTCTACACTTTAGTTACCTTCCAACATTAGAACATCTTGAAGGATGTAAAAAAAGTGACATTGTTTGACAGCTCGTTCTATTTCAAAAACATATGTAGCTGTGGAATCCACTTCGAATAGAATTTGTAAGGTACTCATATTGTGTACTTTTTAGAGCTAAATTATCATAGGGATAAAGAAAAACTTGGTCTCGAACTCATAACTGTAGGTTAGCAACCAGTACCATCACTGCACCATTACCATCCTCAAAAGGTGGTGGCAATATAAATCCTCAAGTTTTTAATACATGGTTCGAGACCCTGTTTCATACAACAAAAGGGATACAATCTTGTAAGCGATATACATAAAGGAGGCTCTACTAAAGTTCCTTCCATGAGTTCGCGTTCTTCGATTTTTATTTAAATCACCATACAAAGTTTTAGGAATCATTTCCCATAAAGATTCTTCTAAAAAAATTCTACTTGCATTAAACTGTCAGAATGACTTCCGCATGGCATATTAAACAACAACTAAGCTTTAATACCGGTCATAAAAGCCTACGCTCACCCCTTTCCGCTTTTATTAATCAGCTACTTTGCGAGGTCTACATCACGAAATGAGTAATAGTGTCCGATCACACCTCCAATTCTTTATCATATAATCAATCAATTCCTTGCACTTAAATAAAGTAAACATAAAAAAAGCAGTAAAAGCCGAAAAAAAAATCCATTTAAACAATTCGCACCACCCTCAAATTGTTTCGACTAGTTTTGTGACAAAATCCCAATTCAAGTCGTGGCCTTCCTAGTAGTATCTGTTGGTGTCCGTAAAATGTACATCCTCATTCCTTAAGCTTATCACGTAGTATAAAGCCCAGAGTCGCACCCGTGCGCCGGCCGTACCTGTGGCTGTAGCGTGGGCATCAAGTTCAAGTATAACAGAGTCTATTGATTCGCCAATTTACTCCCTTAATCAGCAATGAATAAACAATTGGCCAACTATTTTTTGTTAAACTCGAATAATTATCTTTGTGCACTTAGTGTGTTGAACCAAAAATAAAGTCAAACGGTGTAGCCGCAAATAGAAGACGCAAACATTAATAATAATTGCAAAAAACTTATTAATCGAGGCGAAGCAGAGATACCAAAATCACGAGGTAAACAATAAAGTCGAGCGGAGACAACATTGTGTAGTAGCTTATTATGTCGTGGCGAATGGCGGTTCCTTTGATTGTAACGCCATCTGTTTGCATTCGCTTAAAACATTTACGTAACTGTTTAATGCTCTCGATTTCGCATTTTTATTTTGTTTGAAAATGTAAATATTGTCGTTTGGGAAAGTAAAGCGAAAACATATTTGGATTGTGTTTTCAAATTGTAATTAAAATTTTGAATCTAATTAAACAATTTTGGGCAAATAGTCATGCGACTCCGCGTGGTGTATATAAGTTATTCCAGCTCCTTGAGAAGTTGCGCATGTTCTTGAGCTATTTAATTGTGGTGTGGTGAAGGTTAGTTGTTGACATAACTTCTTTTCTACTTTTGTAAGCACACATCGCGTTGATAATGTCATATCTCATATTGATGTCCTTACAAATAAATTATCATCAATAAAAGAGCTTGGTAGAGAACTTTGAGCTGATAGCCAAACCTTTTACCTGTTTAATAAACGACACCATCTAGTAAATTGCCTAGAACGGACACCGTTCATGTTCTATTAAAATGTGTCGTGTCAATTTAAACACGAGTATTCGTGAAATTTATAGGAAGACAAATATTTTAAAAAGGCATTAGTTTTTGAAGTTATTACCGCCCCTTCTCATTCTCAAATTCTAGGTACTTCTATGAACATGTTCACTTACAGCTGGAGCATTTTTCATTGCAGATGGTTTGTAATTATCATAGATGAATAACAATTGACAATAGTGTGTTCTGATGGCCATTGTTGATATAATTTAGAGCCATCTATCATCGATAGCAAATAACATACTTAAACAGCAGACAGAAAAAATCGATAACGCATCAGAATTTTGACAGATTAAAAAAAATTTTTTTTAAAAGTTGCATGTCATAAAGTAAGGACACGTTTTTATTATGAAAAAATTAAAATTGAAAATTAAAAAAAAGATGTGCGATTGCACAAGGGTAAGATCGTGTAGGTATGGTATGAACAAATAAATGACATAATGTCAAATTCTGAAGATTTGTTATACTAGGCCCAAAGGTATTTCCGCACTATCCAGACTGTGTTATACAAAAGGATTTCTTTCAAATTATGTTCCAAGATTTATTTGAATTGCATAAGCCGTTTACGAAAAAGTTGAAAAAAACATTCCCTTTAGTGTGAACACAACCTAGAACCACATAGTGTTTATGATTGCAGTTGAAAATACCTACATATTGCTCTTATTTAAAAATGATAATTCAAAACTTACATCCACTAATCATGCAAATTTATTAAATATAATGACTTGTTTATGACTCGAAAATAACTCCCACAAAGTCTTATAGTTCAACTTCATTCAAATAATTAAAAATTTCAATAAACATGTTTCGGAAAGAAAATCCGACAGATTTTTCATACCAGATATTAGTGGCGATGGCATATAAAATCGCTAAAGTGATCGAGATTCTAACTTATTCACGATCATTAAAACGACAACATTCCACGCGTACAGACGTACTCGTAAGTCTTGTATCTTTTAAAGCTGATAACGCCAAGAGCACGCCACGCCAGCCGCGCCGCCGGCCGGTAGTGTCATTAAAGATTTACATTCCGATTTCTTGGGGTTTTTTACTCGCGCATTCATAGTTTAAACGATATTCTACCGACTCTCTGTCTTGTTTAGCAATGTTTTTATTGTTGTATAATTAATTATTTTTGTTGTTGTTCTGATATTTTGCATGTTGTTTCGGTGTCGATTGTAGATACAAAATCCAAGTTCTCTTTCTCACAAAAAAAATAACATACAATTCTCTGGTTTTATGGTTTTTAAGTTTACTACTTACCTGAAGTAGATTCAGTTTCCACCTGTTGCTTGCACGGCTTGAACGCAATTTTCCGAGCTCCAATAGAGCATCTTCATTAAGTGCATATTAAGCTATTAAATATTTTTCTATTTTAAATTTTTGCGGGAATTAACAATCTCGGTATTTAACGGTCGGTTTAACGGCCGCTTTTAAGCGGGACGGCGTCTTAGGTAGTTTTTTTTTTTTTTTTTTAATTTCTTGGATACCTTGCACGGTATAGAAGACCTAGAACCATGGTGAACTTAAGCATCGTTAAGTTGTTATTAGCCATTTTAATAAGAATCGCCCCAATCGCCGCAAATACGAAATTGATAATCCAACAGGAAGGCGAAAGTATCCAGCCCCCAGTTCAACATTTCAAACAGACTACGAATGGAACAGAGTTTCCTCTTCTTATCACAGAAGATCCTTTGGGGTCAACGACGTCATTGGATGAGTTAACTGAGGCTCCATTGGTATCAGAATCAATTGTACTAGGAGGAGCGACGGGAAATTCATTGCAATCTGATGGAAAGGATTCAAAAATTGATGATCCATCTCGAACTTATGTTCCACAAATGAATTCCACAATGAGGACTACTGCTTTTGAAACGACTCCCAATAACGATGGCCCAACTATTGTTATCAGTCTGTCAACTAATAATGGAAGTGAAACTATGATAACGACAACGTCAACCGATGAATATGAACCATCAGACACAAATGGACTTATTCCAAGTGCGAAGGTCAATGCGAGCATACATTTATCCAGACCAACAGGAGAGATCATCTTCAGGTTAGTGGAATTTTTTGAACCAATAAAAACACGAAGTCGTAAAAACGAAGACCGACTCGGACTTAGATTTTTTGAGCACTCCAATGTTATCAGACAGATTGATACCTTGACTTTCTTTGTTCAAAAATGAAAAATCGATCGATATTTTATGGCTTAAGGCCGACATAAGACTTGTGACTTCTCACATGATGTGCTCATTATAGATTCTGTCGTCATATTTTGCTGGGGTATTTTCTTGTATGATTGCGCATTAATTTGACTTTCTATATTAAAAAAAAAAATAATCCTTGAACACGCGGCTGGCTGTGTTTAGTAATAATTTTCTTTTAATTAATTCATACTTAATTATTTTTATATTGCACCATTAGTTGCAAATTGCAATCAATGTTTCTAATTATGTTGGGCTTATAGTATTTTTTAGTATTGAACTTAAGTATTGGGTTTCACTAAAGAGTGCTTCAGATTAATGTGGTGGTTTTTGTTAGGAAATTTATTTAAATAAATAAGTATTTATTGTGGCACGAACAGCTTAGGGGAAGCCAAGGACTAGTGAGTAGCATTTTCAACAATTTTTGTGTGCGTTGGTACTCTACAATAACAGAAGGTACCGACAATTTATACCGCCGGTTCCCAACGGCTTTGATAGAAGAGCTTTTCTCGGCGAAAGGCAGTATATCCCTGAAAACAAGAAACTTAGGTGTAATCAGGGATTAGATCCAGAACCATGGTTCTATCAGCTCGAAAAACTATACACTACGACATTGTGATCTATAATTTGATTAAAGTCGACAAAAATTGTAAAGCTATTGTGACTGACTTGGTAATGCCATTTTTGAATAAATAAAATTCCTGATGATCAAGATTGTCACATCGTATTTAGGGAAAGAAATAGATCGATTAAATGAAATAATACCAACATTTGGCTTGCGAGGTTTGTCGACATTTTTTTGAGTTCAAATATTAGGGCTCAGGGTGGACCAATATTTTTTTAATATTTAAGGATAAAATCCTGACTATTTTGGTTCAATTCAAACCTCATAAATATAATCTTTCAATTGTTTAAGCATAGGTAACTACGCCTTTCATGATTTTAATTTTTTTTAAAAGTCTTGGCATGTTTTGAGAATAATTTTAACGTCTGCAATAAGTATTTAAAATAAGGAGATTGTAATTTAATACCAAAGTGTTTTTCAATAATTAAATCCAAATAAAGGTCAATGCACTCTGCAATGTCTTTTCCTATTTAGTTCTGTTAAATCTTACTAAAATTTGAATTATCACTTTCTGATATCTTTTAATCTTCATCTTAAATCGTATCTAATGCTTTTGATGATGACTAAATGATTAATTTGCGTACATTTTGATTTGTCATTCAATGTCTTCTGTATTTTGTAGCTTAATAGCTAAATACAGTTGATTAAGAATTCATTAAAATCATTTCTTCAATATAAATGCTAAATTAAGTAATCAATCAATGAGAAATCTCTTAACTTACTCAAAAGCAGTTAAAAGGACAGAAATTGATTGACGATCATTAAAAATATCAATGAAGTAATAATGGATTAAAAAGTATTAATAAATTGTGATGTTAAATAAAGCTTTTAGATGATAAAGTGCTCCCTCAATCTTTATAACCTATCTACATCAAAAACTAAACAAAAGGTTTCAACTTCCTTACAAATTCCAATATAACACTTGCTTTTTAAATCCCACGACAACAATATGATCCAATTTATAAATCAATTTACTTTGTGTACTATATTTTTTTTTAAATATTTCCTGTTTATTTAAAAGTCAAATATAAAATTTCTTTGGTAAAGAAAAAAATCAATTGTTATTTGCGTATGAAACCTTTTGAAAATTAACAACATTAGAAGAACTTATTGATTCAGTTGTTTAGTGTAGTATTAGAATTTTTACAATTTTTAATAACGTATCAATTTAGCAATAAGCATTTTTTTAACCAGCTGCTCCAACTGAAAGTAATTTATCTCAATAATAATGTCATAAATATTGACTTGTAATTCGGTATTGCGATTATTCATTTAATGAGATCAAAATATTTTCTTTTTAGTGTTATCTCTTTATCCTCTATCTCTTTGTTTTTAAAGAATTTATCTCGATCCGTACTAATTGCTCCAGTGGCTACATTATTGATAAAACTGTAGGTTTGGCAGGATCAACCTCAGAATACGTTGAAAAGCCTCCCGTTTTTGGAATGTTCCAAGTCCAAATCGAAGGTTTTGTAATTGTATTTACACAAGGAGTATTATTAATTGCTAAGCTGTTCCTTCGGTCATTTGCTGATACAGTGGAATGTTGTGTAATATAGTGGCAATACTAAATTATTTGGTATCGTTTTTTTATCAATCCGCAAATTTCACTTGAATAATTCTTTCAATATCCGTATTTTTTATTCTATTAAACTTTTTAAGGATTGTTTTAATAAAATGTTGATTTATTGTTGACTATCTATACAAGGTTTTTGGAAATTTGGATACTCTCTGCGGTGCGAAGGTACTTATAGTAAACATGTCCTAAATCTTGTGTGTTGAATTTTGAATTTGAGGATTTTGGAAATTTTGAAAACAAACTTCAAATGTATCAGACAAGTAAGAAATAGATATGTCATCAATAAGTATGTAGATTATTTCAAACAAAAATATTAACCCATATCGTGTACTATTACAGTGTCACAAATACAACACTACATATATACGAAAATTCTTACTATGTCTTTCCTCAGTTTAGTTTAGAGCTTTTTGCAAAGCTTTGATGTTTTCCATTTTCATCGAACTGTCATAACGCTGTCTCCATGATATCGAATACATTTTTCCTCACATCACTATACCAGTTGACAGCTGTTTTTCGTATGATTCATGATGATAAAGTCTAGAATATCATCCTTTTGTTTCATCTTGTTTATCATTTTTATTTGATAAGACGATCTACTTTGTCTGTTTTCAATATCACTCTGACTCTCTTAATTATGGAAGTGAAAAAGTATATATACATACATACTCATAAATATTACTGTGATTGATTGTACTTCGATCAAAGAAATGATTCTTTCTCTTCTTCTCATTCCACTTGAGCAATATCACTGTAGACTTAATACTAAAAATTAGTACATTCTAAGTACTCCAGCAAAGTGGTTCAGTCTTCAGTCAACCTCTTTATTATAAGGGACTTTTTTTTATGATCAAAAGCCTCGCAACGGAAGTACCGTGGTTAGTGTCTGTGCCTTCTCTTATAATGGTGATCTTGAAAAAAAAGTCTAATCTAAACTGATCAGCAATTGTGGTTAATTTTCTTGGCTAAAAAATTTCAATTTGAAGATCACAAAAATTATTAAAAAAGATCTCAAAAAGTTCTTAAAATTGTGAATATTTTTGGTGCGGTTATAGTTTGTGTAAAATTTAATAATTAAATTATGAATTTACGTTTTGATGGTTCCTTAGTAAAGTTCATCATTGGGATCTTGTTATGTCTGGGAGCAACAGAAATATCTTTTGTCTTGTAAGTTGGGAAACAACATTATTATGACATCTGTTTCAGAAATTGTTTTCGATATTAAAATATTTTGTTAAAAAAGTGTATTTTTATTATTTTTTTAACGATTTTTCTTCTTTGTATTTAAAGTCATCTACAGTTATATAATGACAGCTTTATAAACAAGCGTGGGAGATCCAATTTTAACAGTTTAATGCAGCATTTGATATTTTTTTATGCAGTGTCTTGTGGCCTTACGCGTATTTTGAGGAAATATACAGTAAAAAATTGTCATTCGGGATAGCAATAACTCAAAAAATTGTTATATTCATTGCGGTATCATCATCTTGAAAAAATAAAATCAACTTAACTAATGTTAAAAATGCTTGAGATTTATATCTTTGCAAACGAAGGTAGTTTGTTAGGGGCCTTATAAATCACAAATTTTTAACTTGTACCTTTTCTAGTTAGGTCAATGCGGATTGGACTATTCATCTTTTTCTTGGACATTTTTGGCACAAGACAATAGAAAAATCTTAGACACAGAATTTATCGTCGATGTTAGCAGTTTTATTGGAAAAATTAAATATAACACTGTGCAGCACTGTCCTGTGCATCTTTTTGTTTAAAGTTCTGAGTACCAGAGATGTAAAATAAAAGTTCAGTACTATACCTCGATTTTAAATTCTTGATTCGTGGATGACAACAGCATTGTTTCTTGCTCTATTTGATGGTTTTAGTTGAGTTCCGATAACGTTTCTGATAAAAATTATTCCTTTTAGTATGTAGTTTATTAAACAGTTTAATTTATAAATACAACAAAAGCTATTTTTAACACAATCCAAGAATTTTATTTGTTGTTATAACAACGAAGCCCTTAAATATTCCATTCAGTTAAAGTATACAATTCATCCTCGATAAGAGATAATGTATATTGATATCGATGCACATACATACTCATACACATCGACGTGATTTGTATTCCTTAGAGTGCAACTCAAACATTAACATTTGACACATAAGAAACCATTTTATAAAGCTTCTTATCTGACGTTAAAGGATGCTTCTTGATAGATTATTTTTGAAACTCATATTTTTTTGGACTGTATATACGTTTGTTCTGAAAGAGGTGATGTAAAAATGAATGAACTCAATTTTTCAAACATTATCACAAAATGAAAAGATCGGGTCTCAGTAAGCAGTGTGAAAGAACCCGCTGAATTCAAAACTTGAATTTTTTTGATGCCATCCGTCAGTTTCTGTCACATAGAATTTGCGCGGATATTAATGTCACGCAGATAATGCTATTTATTAATACGAACTTCAATTCAAATGTACAAATATATGTATATCCTTAAGACCATAATTTTATTAAAAAATTTGACATCCCTGCTAAAATGTACTCATTATTTCAAGCATCGTTTCGCCCTGTGTCAACATTTGACACATTTTACTACACGTCAAAAAATATAGCACATTCAAAAATACGGTTCATCAAAAATGACTCAATCATTTCAAGAAATTTCGCCAAGCATATTCTATAGATATTAAGCAAAGTTTTTGAAAAGGTAGGCATATGAGAATATGGCTCATTTAAGTTATTATATCTCATATCAGAAGAATCTCTGGACCCAGTTTCAGTGTCGTCTAATTTTTCAAAGAAACTGACTACTAGTCCATACTTAATCAAAGGATTCTTTTTGAAATCTTAGATTTTCCCAATAATAACAATCTGAGCCAGTATAATCTTTTTTAAAGATAAACCATGAGTAAGACTTCTTGGAGTTGTGACAATCAACACAAACGGACATAGATTTACTGATAGTATAATAAAATATCAATTAGTTTAATTAATTGCCGCATCCGTTTGATATAATCCGTCTCTTAATCACTAAAAAAGATTTTATTGTTTTGGAAATACAAACAATACAATCAAATATCTTCATTGTTTTGTAAATAAATTTAATAATATTAAATGCTTTTATTTTCTAATAATATTATTATTTCTATAAAAAGAAAAGAATGAACTTCTTGATTATAAATTTATATTTGATATCTTTACCTGTCGGCTTCTTTGCTCAATTTAATTGAATAATGTGATAAAATTCTAGATAACAATTTGTCATCAAAAGCAATCGGTTAAACCCCCTACATTAACATTGTTAGCGTTTTTTGCTTTTTCATTCAACTTTTTATCACAGCCCATCAATTTTACCATCATCATAATAGAACTGTTGGCTCGGTAAGGAGTAAGATTGATCTGTTTACAGGGTAAAGCAATTAAAAAAATCTTTTGGTGGTTTCCTCATTTCACAATAATTTCATTAAAATAATGCAGTCTTGTCTTAAACGTAATGTCTTAAGAAATTAAAATATTGTTAATGATTTTTCAAATATATTGCTATAGCTATAAAATATTTTAAGATTAAGTGTTTACAAAATAAGATTAAAATGTCTTTGCAATATTGTTTGCATAATACGCTTCTAAGTTGTTCTCCCAAAGTCAAAATGAATCACTTTTATTGCTTGCAAAAGAGGAAATGCCATTTTAGATAAAAGTCCATAATGAGACATCTGGATATGAATGTTCAAGTGACTACTATGGTAATTGGTAATAGAAAGCGAGCGAACTCTCATAAACCAAAGCCCCATGGCAGTCATTCAAGCAACTAAACTGTTGTGTGGCAACAAGTATCTAGTGGGCTCCTTGTCTAAGAGCCTACCTCAAGCTTATTCAATACTATCCATTTTATGTTACGCCCCTCAAATGCTCCTTCAATACAACAGTCGGTTGTATTTCTTATATGTTTTTTGTTGCTGTTGAATCATTTGGCATAAACTGACCATAATAATTCTAGAAATCTATATCTGAATTCTAGTAAGAATAAGGCAAGTTATGTTTATTGCACTGAACTGAAACAGTGAAATTCTCCGGAAGGTGTTGTCGGCTACAAGACTTTGATTTCTTCTAGAGGATAGAGGGTGGCAGTACATCTTTCCTTTTCCTCTATTTCTATTAATTCAGTTGTGATCACGACTCCAAACTATGGGACTCAGCGTCTTTCATAACATTTGAATTCGATGTTTCCCTTTGATGTTCCAACTCTCCTATCACCTTCAGGACTCCATTAAAAAGACTATTTTAAGATGGTGTCATTAAGATTCCTTATCAATGCATCGGCAATCAAGAGTTTTTTAATGCAAAATAATTATATAAAAGCAGTTGTTATAAGCTTGATATCTAATCAACCAAAACTGAACTAATTTTTTAACGATCAATTCCGATATAATCGCAATAACTGAGTAAAGATTTTTTTTCTCGTAAATTTACAGTTACATTATGTAGAAAATCAATTTTTACTATTTCCTAGTCAGTTTATATAAAAAAGATGTTTGTATAGATCTCTGGAGCAAATAAGCGATATACGTTTTACTAACGACAAAATATTTTTTGCTTTTTAATTATTCAAATATTTCCCAGACACAATAGCTCAAATTAAAAAGATAAATAAAGTAAAAGTATTTAACACAATCTATAAATTGGTTGCTAATCAAATCGATTAAATTCGAAAAAGAAACGTCACTGCAATGACACATGTTGTGTTTCGGTTACTTTATACGATGGTGTTACTTTATGGATATCTATGTATATTGTGTCTTCAGGAAAGATTGTATGAAATTGAGGCTTTAAAATGGTGTTTTTTTAATTTTACGGATTCTAAAATTATAAGAAATGACATTGAATACAAATCAAAATTATGATTAGGAATGGTTACTGAAAAACTAATTTTAGTTGATCTGTCTTCTGTTTTTAATCGAAATTTTAACTCATCAGTGCAGAACAATTCCAGCTCTTACTTATTTTCAAATTAACTTTGATGGGTTTTATACAAAAGCAACTATTCGAGGATGAATATTCACTGTGTACAAAATTTCACTATTCGAGAAAACATCGATCGAAGCGCCCTCTGTGAACAAAATCTGATAATCAACCGGCATCGAAAACAACCATGAAACACAAACACTCAGTGATCGACAATATTTTTGTTATGGTTTTGATTTCAAAAAGCAATACAGCATCAATGCCGCCTATTAGATGGCGCTAGTATTACACACACATTACGAATTATCTAAGACGGGTAAATTATTAACATGAGCGAAGAACAAATAAACCTTAAAGTCGACTTAGCATAACCTACTAGGCCATAATCCCATAAAAATGTAGATTGTATAATACCAAAAACCATAAGTCAACAATGAAAGATGGACATTCAGAACGATGATTATGATTTTAATCAACATTCGAGAGTCGAGGAAAATAAAGGATTTCTAAGCTAAACGGACGTTCGTTTTTCTTTAAATGGTGACTAATGCTTAATAAATTGTTACCGTGTTTCAAAATCCCACCTTCATCTGCAATGTAAAATAAGTTCAGGTGCAACACATTTCCATTACTTCATATCATCGTCATCATCATGTGCAAAAACTTCCAGTGAAATCGGTCAAAAGTTCTGAATAAATTGTTCATTAATATTGAATCGACTTATTGCAAAATTTACATACATAAGAAATATAAAACGAATTTTATAAAAATAAATCAAAGTTTAATAAATTTCCCTCCCCCATCTATTCGTACATAATATGCAACTTTGAACTTTCATGTATGACATTGATAAATAATCTTAAATTAATTGGCAATAAATTTTGTAACATCTTCTCTCCACGCGTCTTTTCTTATATTGATTATTAATTCAATAAACATTATTTCTGCTTGTAAACAATATCGGTACTCATGACATTAATTTGTCTATCAATTTAATGTGACAGCGACAGACCTGTTCCGTTCAATTGATGGAGGCTCGACAAGATATGAGCTTTTCAAATATTTACCTGACAGTTATGACATTTAATCAGACAGTCAGTAGTGTTATCTTTATTGACTGACGACTGAACATTTTTTTTACTTAAATCAGCAACTTGTAGGTTATTCACTCAAGAATTAATTCATTGGCATAGCATGGAATGGCTTTTGAAAAGAGTATTTTTTCATTTATAAATGACAATCCTGCATAATGAGTAAAACCAAGTTGTACAAGTATATATTTGAGAAGATGTAGTTAGACGCTTAGAATTGTATGTTTAAAAAACAACAAGTATAACTGTTTTTTTATTAATTGCGCAATCTGGAGGAAAACAATGAGATCATTATTTACAATGACGCTTCTGGATAGGGATGTTTCGTTTAACAATATTGTTAAAATCCAATTGTTTAAACACGTGCAAGTGATCTTAATTATTTTCAAGAGAAAGCAAACAAAATACATAATATAAGAAAATTAATTAATATATATTGCAAAAGTTGAAAAACACAATGTGAAAAATTCGAAGTATAATATTGTCTTATCAGTAGTGAACGTGCATGTCAAGATAATTATATCTTTATAAAGATTTATGTCGGTGAATCATAGCCTTATTTATTTCTTATTTATAAAAATGTTTTTGCAAGCTAAGAACAATTTGACATTTTGTATAAAATGTCAATTTGGATGAAAACATTATTCATCCTGAATGGGGTTTATTTTTGACAGCTTGTCATTTTGATTACAAGTATAATCTTGTATATTGAGAGTTGCAACAGAAAAGCCTTTAAAAATTAAAACTTATCATCTTTTCATATTTGATGCCAATGTATTCTCCATTCAGCCGGAAATAAATGCTTCAAAAGGATACATACATATATGAAATAACTGCCATTTGCAAAAAGCAAATAGTTGGTTACTTTATTTTTGCAAATTCAACTTGACTTTTTTAGTTTTTCTGAAAATTGTATTTATGTTTTCCGGTGAAAACCTCCACCAAAATGACTAAGGCATTAAGATATTCATTTTCTAAACTATTGAATTAATTTTTGACGGATGTCAATCCCAAGAATACTTTCTACACGTAGAACATTACGTTGACTCTTTTTTCATATACTAGTTGCCCTTTGAAAAAGAAACATAAATGAGAGTCATGGTTTACAACGTCATAAAATCATCGTTAGCGTTGTATTAGTTAAAAAATTTGAATGCATATTTTTTGACAAATGGTAAGCTTTCCAACATTTGGATTAAAATCCCTAAATTATTTGTTAATTTTGAATTTTAAAGTCAACTGTCAATCTAACTGTTATATTTGACCTAAAAGTTAACAGTTTAACTTGCTTTAAGCCCTCAGGAAATTTATAATATTTAAATTAACATGGTATGTTTAAAAAAAACAATTCAATGATTTGTATGGTTTTAAGCTTAGCTATAGCTCACGAGCTTATATGTGTTGAAAAATGTCAACTGTTATAATATACAAGAATCTACATTATTTTCTTTTCAATGTTTCTTCTCTTTTCCAGATCAGACGAAGAATGCCCAACATTAATCGATGCAGACAGTTTGTCGCAAACACAACTCATTCAAAGGCTAACGGCCCCATGTCGTTATGATCGCCTCGAAAGGCCAATAAGTAAGTATATTTAAATATATGGACAAATTATTAAATAATCACGTCAGCAATTACATATTAATTTGTATAATGACATTGATATCCGGTGAATATGAAAGAACGAATTGACAGATGCGATAATAAAATCAATATTTACTTCATTGGCATTAGTTGTTCAATTCATTAATTGACATAAAGAACATGTGTGTGTGATAATGATGTTGTACATTTAATTAACAATTTGCAATATTGTTAAATCAATGTTTTCAAGTTTAACTAATCAAAATGTTTTGTTTTTAATTGACGCGTGAAGAACCGTTTAATTGTGTGTAAGAACGTAACGATTTTTTTGTATTTTGTTGTATTACGTCAACATTCTACCACACTTTTTATAACAAACGTCATTATGTGTACTTATGTCAATGGAAACTAGGAAACAACAAAATTATGGTTGATAAGAAAATCTTAATACGTTGGAAAGTGACGTATGTTCTTTTCAAGAGTATATATAATTTACGGTGTATTTTTCAATTTCTAGCGTTCAATGAAAAGGGCGAACGTCTACCGGTTGACGTACATACCCGCGCCTATGTCTATTTTATGCAGAATTTAGAAGCTCATGATTTGCAATTTAAAATGCACGCATTGCTACAGTTGCGTTTTGTTGATCCACGATTAGTTTTCAAAGAAGTAGCCCCAAAGAGAAAGCAACCAATTTTAGGCGAGAAGTCATTGAGGGATACTCTTTGGGTGCCACATATTTTCTTCGCCAACGAAAGAGATTCAAGTATATTGGGTACAGCAGAGAAGGATATTCTGACGTCGATCTCACCAGATGGCACTGTCATTATTTCAACGAGAATACAAGCAACATTATATTGTTGGATGAATTTGCAGAAATTCCCCTTCGATGAGCAATATTGTTCAACGATTTTAGAGAGCTGTAAGTTTGTTTTGCAAATATTTTCTATATAAATTGTTTTCTATAACCGTTATATTTTTTACAGGGATGTACAATACATCTGAGCTGCTTCTTCATTGGGAAACAAAATCACCAGTAACTTATGATCCTAATTTACATTTGACTGAATATGTTTTGCTGAGTGCTTGGTCCAATGAAACTGTAGTGAATGCTGACTTGAATGACTTACGGCATGGAGCTTTTGGTATGATTTTGTATACTTTGATTTTTATAAATTTAGTACAAATATCTTGAGTTATACAAGCTTAATTAATGTTTACTGACAGTCTCAACAGCTGGGCCTATTTTTCATTGGTTTTTCAAATACCACATTCACTACATTCATCTTGTTTCTAATTCCAAGAAACACTTGATACTTAATCATTTTACTAATTTCCCACAAATCAAGACTTACTACAATATTGATTGAATTATATATTTGAACAATTATTAATGCTAATCAATTTCGAAACATTTATTTTCTGTGGAAAGACAGTATGCAAAATTATGCTAGAAGTCATTAATAGAAATTCCACAAAACTTTTAAACAACACAAAATCGATTAACTCAAAATCAGACAAAATGCCAGATGTTTTATTGTTTTCATCGTGTTTTAATATTAATGTTCAAATAATTAAAAATATACCAAAATACTTTGTGTACTACAAACAAAAACCAAACAGCTGCTACCTTAGTCAAGCTCAAAATTTCCATTAGAACTTAACGTTTTGTTAACTGATATTTTTTGATTGCCAGGAGAATCGTTTGACTCAAATTCCCAAATTAAATTTATTTATGATATGACTCAATTTTACAATGTAGACATCGCCTTAAATGTTTAACCGGCTTACATACCGATTCATCACTCTCAAAGACAATGGCTAGACGTCTTGAAAAACTAGGCAAAAAATGTGTTAATACCATTATCTAGGTTCCGAATGTAAGATTGATTGTGGGGCTCGTCATTCTTCCAAGAACTATGTATTTTGGACTATACTGACTTGCATTATTTTAAAATACAATTTGAACTATATTTAGATTTGTGACAACACTTTTTTTATTATTATTATTATCAATTTTTTTTTTTTAAAGCCGGAAACTACAGTTCTCTCAGCTTTACGGTGCACCTGACCCGTGAAGTTGGTTATTACCTCATGGACTATTTCTTGCCTTCAATGATGATTGTTGCCATTTCTTGGGTATCATTTTGGTTACAAGCTGATCAGTCAGCTCCAAGAATTATGTTAGGTTAGTAAAAAAAATATCTAAATAACCAAGCAAAAAAAATATTCCACATACGCCATGTATGCCCAGCTATGTTTTTCCAAATAAATATTTTTAAAACTTTTTTTTTCTATTTTTCTAGGAACCAGCACTATGTTAACATTTATAACACTAGCCACAGCACAAGGAAAGACACTGCCCAAAGTTAGTTACATTAAGGTTTCAGAAGTATGGTTCCTCGGATGTACATTGTTCATCTTTGGCAGTTTGGTTGAATTTGCTTTTGTGAATACAATCTGGCGAAGAAAGAAAAATGTTGAGCTAAAGAAAATCAGCAGTAAATATATCTTGAAGTCTACATTAACTCCACGCTTAGCACGTAAGGATATGGGAATGCAAAAATCAAGATCATGTTCTAGTTTGAATGATGGACAATCAGAGCATAGTAATAGGGAATCACATAATTACAACAACTATTTGACAGTTCATGTGAGTTAAAATTATGCATATTTTATGACAGTCTCTTTTCTAACTAACACCTCCCCTTTTTCTTTTTCAGACTCTCCCCATTATAACGACGCAATGTGAAGACGACTTCTCTGGCAATGGCAAACTGACACTAGACGTTGAGAAGGGCTCAAACAACAACATGTCCAAATGTGCCTCCATCAGTATAGATGATAACTTTGTTGGAGGAAACAATAACAATGGCAATTCCAATCGAAATGGTTGGACAACGATGACACCTCAAGAAATCTCCATATGGATTGACCGTAGAGCGAGATTTATTTTCCCACTGTCATTCATAGTATTCAATGCACTCTTCTGGACATTTGTTTATTGTTTGTAAAAAAAAAAAATACCAAAAAGAGGCTAAAGCAGCCTTAAGGTCTTTATACATCTCGCTTAATTAAGCTATACGCCCAACGTTTGCACAATCTCTTTTATGTAACTGAGCCATCAAATCAGACTACCATTTTTACGTTTTTTTTTTAACCATTTATGTATATCTTTTTTGTTTTTGTTTTTTATTTATTTATATTTAAGAGAAAATATTAATTTTTAGCGAAATGTTTAATTAAGTGTATTTTTGTGCAAAGTGTTCCTAAAAACATAGTTTCTTTGCTTTTTAAAAGATTATTTGTATTATAACGACTTTTTTAACTTTTATTTTTTTTTAACACAAAAAGCCAAACTTAATGTGATCAAACTGAAAAACAGTGTATTATTATACATAGGTTCACAAAAATTATTTCGTAAAAGATATCCGCCAAGAAAGTATGTAAATGTTTATTCAATATTTTATTCTTTTTTAAGTCTTAAATACCATATAATTCATTATATCTTTTATTAACTTTAATTTTTTCTTATAATTTAATCTTTATATTATACATTTATATTTTAAACAATCAAAACGTTTAAAAATGCAATTAAAGAATTTGCAAATTTTGTATCTTTTTAAAGAGGGAACAAAACAAATCTATTTAAACTGTTTAATTTTTATAATATTAACGTTATTAAATATGAATGTGTATAATAATTTAAAAATTCATGGTTTTCTTAAATTATCAATATACCACGAACACTATGTTTGTTTGATGTCATTGACACTGGTGCCCCCTGGTGAGCCCACCACACACTAAAGCAGCAAAACTTAAGAACAGGGTTATTGACATAGTTACCAAAAATTAGAAAAGCTGCCAGTCTTGCAGACATAAGGTGAATAAAACTTTCTCAGCTTCTGTTTTCTTCTGTCGATCAAAAACTTGTCGATGTTGAAAGTCTTTACAGTCGCGAAAGTTTTATATTTACAGTTAATGGCATCTTTGCTATATAAACTTTACTAAAATAAAGAGGAAGCAATTCCTGTAGCAATCAGTGGCTACTAGGTGAAGCTGCTATCTTCAGAGTACATTATATATGTTAAACATTAGAAACAAAGTTTTGAGGCACTAGAGGGCAACATAGTCAAACACCATTTCCAGATTTCTATAGATCTTACAGACAAAACAGATGCTGATAAATGTATATGTGTGGAACTGCTGTGAGAACTGTTGTAAGACTGCCAAAAAAAAGAATAACGCTAACTGTCGGTAAAAAAGAGAAAGAAGCTAAGAATAAGATGACGGAGGGTTATCAAATTATCAATAAGTACTTTTTTAAACACCGTATTTTGTCTTTTGTTTGACATTTTCATAACCATCTGCCCGCTTGTTTTCTGAGGCCTTCTTTTCAATTTCAACAGTGTATTCTTTTATATGTATATATGTTAATGAAATGTGAACATGATTCAATGAAAGTGACATAAACTTACGTGTATGATGTGGAATGGGCCTTATTTTGGAGGTCAAATTAGGAAGAGAACAGACAAAGACTTCTTTGAACTTACATATCCTTTGACATTGATTTGCCAGAATAAAATAATAATAGAATAATAATTATTTGCTATCGCAAATTGTTTTATTATGAAAACAAAGTTATAAGACTCTGAAATTACGCAAAAAAAATTAAAAAGCGCTCCATTCAGTTCAAATTATGACATTCAGATGTCGCTACAACAAATTTAAAAGAATACACCACTGACCGCTGCCATTCAATTTTGATTTTGTTGATATGTCAAAATTTTTATTGTTGAACAAAAAATAAACAACTTTCTTCACAAAAAAAAAATGACGCAAAACAGAAAACACAAAAGAGGGAACATCAAAAATCGCTTAATAATTTATTATACCAGAAGCCCGACCACCACTTAATGTCTTAAGGTGAGTTTTATGCAACAAACCTGTCTCTCTACGCGCTTAACTTGGATTGAACAAAAAATATCCAACTCACTGAATTTAAATGAGTCTTGAGACATCGAATCCAAAGTTCGATTAAATCAGCGTTTTTCATTCTGAAACAGAACAGCACGAAAATCATTTGCACAGCAACTTTAAGTGAAGTTCTTTTGCTTTTTGTTTATTGTATCGAATTTCTTACGATAAGCATTTTAAATTTGTGTTAATCAAAAAAAAGCAGAGGAGAAAGTCATAATGAGCGTAATTCAAGATAGCAATACTCAGGAATCGGAAGGAGAACGTAGTGGTGGTCATCGACACAAGCACCATCGGCGGTCACACCGCGAGCATACTAGTAAGCAAGAACATAGAAGCGACAGAGAACGTGGTTCAGAGACAGATCAAAGTACAAGCAGAAAGGTAAGTTTTTCTTTCCTCAAAAAAAAAAAGGAATCTGGGGCTTTGCTACACAATCAATGGTTAGGTTGCGCAACAATGAATTGCATTTTCACTCCGAATATATTTTCAACTCCAATGAGCATTTAGTACGCTTTCTAATAAATTCTTCTTCCAACAGAGACATCGTCGCAGTCGAAAACCCTCAAAAATGGGTTCGTTCTGGGGAAACCTCTTGGCGAGCTTTGTGGTCATTGTTCATATAGTCGTAGATGCTATCCTCGAGTTTGGCCTTGGATGGTACTTGGGCGATAGAAAACGTTGTCCGGCTATCAGCTCAGATGACCAAAAATTATGTACAAAGAGTGCCGTCGAACTGGCAAAACTGATTCGTGAACGAAAACTCATGGCTCACGATGTTGTCAAGGCCTACATTGACCGCATGAAAGAGGTGAATCCTCTGCTGAATGCAGTTGTCGATGGTCCATTTATGGAAGCCCTCGAAGAAGCAAAAACAATCGATGAACAAATTGCCAGTGGCCAATTGGCCGAAAGTGATTTCATAAAGAAACCCTTCCTGGGCGTTCCATTTACCACAAAAGATAGTACCTCAGTTAAGGGGAAACTACACACTCTTGGGTTGATATCGCGAAAGAATGAGAAATCACTCGTTGATGCGGAGTGTGTGAGGCTGATGAAGGAAGCAGGTGCTATAATTATCGCAACTTCGAATGTCCCTGAAGTAAACAAGTGGATTGAGAGTCGTAACTCGTTGTTGGGACAAACTAACAATCCCTATGACTCAAGGAGATCTGCTGGTGGTTCTTCAGGTGGTGAAGCCACTCTTATATCAGCTTGTGCAACTGGATTTGGATTAGGCAAGTGTTTTCTTTATTAGTATGAATTTTTTTAATTAAAATTTGTTACATTTTAAGGAACCGATATTGGTGGATCTATTCGTGTTCCGGCATTTAACTGTGGGATATTTGGACACAAGCCAACAGTTGGAGCAATCAATACCAAAGGTTGTACATTCCGAACTGGAAAGGAGAAGGAAACAATGGTTGTTGCGGGACCTATGTCGAGATACGCAACCGATTTGATGCCTATTTTTAAGGTACAATATTGGTTTTCAGCTAAAAATCCAGAAAACTCTTTTTATGATCCAGTCAGACCGGATCTAGAGATTTTCGGGGAATAGAAGAAGAATTGAGTTTATTAAAAAAAAATTTAACGATTTGTTTCTTGTTTTTTAGGTTCTTGCTGATCCAGAAGTGTCTGACAACTTGAAACTGGACGAAGAAGTTGACGTTGCAAATTTGCGATACTTTTATGTTCCCGGTAATGATATGCCCGCATGTCACCCAGTGGATCGTGAGGCACAATCAATGATGTTCAAGTGAGTTGTTGTTTACTTGTGATTTTGTAATTTTTTGATTTATTATTTAATTGATCTGGA
This sequence comes from Platycheirus albimanus, assembly GCA_916050605.2. Lineage (NCBI taxonomy): Eukaryota > Metazoa > Arthropoda > Insecta > Diptera > Syrphidae > Platycheirus > Platycheirus albimanus. The sequence continues at coordinate 11,975,703 of OU696698.1, read as the reverse complement.
ATGCATAGGAATGTTTTTTCGAATGATTGTAAGTGATATGAAAGATAGCTTTTTTTATTGCATCGTGATTAAGTTTGATTGATAAATAATTTTAACTTTTTACTTCGCACATGCAAAAGTCGAAGCCGATAAGATTTCTTTGTTCTCGAATACTTTATACGAGCTATCTTAAACCTTTATCTTTTGTTTCAAAAGATCGATATCATATAGCTGCTCACAAATGCGAATTTAATAATTTAAGCTATTTAAAATCTTATTTATCAAACTGCCGGAGTTATTGGCTTTAATCCTGATCCATTGGTGAATCGTTTGCATTCCATTATCTTGAACGCACTATAACTGCTTGGCATACACTGCTTGACTTGGATAGTCTGATTGAGTAGCCAAATTGAAAATGGATTCAGATGCAATTTGTACGACTTTGTAGTCAGAACATTGGTAAAAACCTTGTCCTAGCAAATAGATCGTTTCACTTCTTAATTCAAAAAAATATACCATATTTTTGTTTGATTGTTTGTTCAACCCGTTTAACTAGATTTATTTATTTTTCAGATTAACTCGTTATTTCTCAGACCTTACTGGCGAGGAAGTCAAACAGGTCTCATTGCCGGGAACGGAAATAACCGGTAAACTATGGCGATACTCAATGACTCGTGAACCGGCTGATTTCAATAAGCTTCTTGGTAATGGAGCAAATTTGAATCCATTCGTTGAGCTTTTTAAGAAAATCATGGGCCGTAGTGAGTTCACAATGGCTGCTATATATTCCCTTATCGATGGTATACTTCCTGCAGAAAAGGGTCCTCTAATGGAAGAGGCAATAACAAAATGTAACGAAACATTGGCTGAGCTCCTTGGCGACGATGGAGTTTTATTCTTCCACAGTTCGCCACGAACTGCACCATTCCACTATTATCCACTAATCAAGCTTATGGATTTTTCGTACTTTAGTATTTTTAACGTTTTGCGTGTTCCAGCTACCCAGGTAAGGGCATACATATTTTTGTTGGTCTTAAAAGTTCTCATTATTATTTTTAAATTAACAATAGGTTCCAATGGGATTGGACTCGAAAGGCATGCCACTTGGTGTACAGGTTGTTGCTGCCAAAAATTGTGATAGACTTTGTCTGGCTGTGGCCGAAGAACTGGAAAAAGAATTCGGTGGATGGGTTGCACCATTCCAAAACCGAAACTAGTCAGTAAGAATTTTTTTTTTTTGTTTAAAGAAAAACTATTAAGTTTTAGTAAAATGTATTTGGTGAAAGGCAGTGTTGATTTTTAAAATCAATTTGAAATTTGTAAAATGGTTTTAAGTACAAAAGTAAATTCAATAATAAAATAAAACATTATAATAAAAACAAAACCGTTATTGAGAGTTGAATATCAAAAGCGTTGTTCGTTGACTTGACAAGTCGAAGTGCCAATGGTTGCTCTAAAAAAAGAGTTTAGCTGTCAGTCAATGTCAAATTGAATATTTTGACAACATGAAATCCCAAAAACAACTCCTACTGTCAATTTTCAAACTGACAAAAATAACGGAGAGAGTTCAACAAAAATAAAGTCATTTCTTAAACATAATTTTGGAAAATTAAAAAGGAGCATCATATTCCTGTAGCCATCTCTTCCATCTGAAACTCATAGCAAAAATTTAATTTTTCAACTCGTAGGGGATAATAAATATTTTCTGTCTTATTTACTTATTTCAGTTTTGTTTTAAATAAATAAACAAAAACAAGAACCTACAAGAGCTGGTGACATCCCTGGGATATGTTCAGCCATTTTTGAGAGCGTCTATATGTACGCAGGATCACCTGTTTTACTTCCTTTACGCAGCTTTTGCTATATAAACTGATATAAAAAGGAAGTTGCAGGCTCTGCTGTTAACTTCAGATTGTATTATATAAGCTATTAGAATCTAAGCTTCAAGGTAAGAACTAGAGGGCGACACCGTCAAGCGCTACATCCAGAATACTATAGATTTTATATACAATGATGCAATTTTCTTGCGTGTGCTCAGCCGTCCAGAATACCGTCAAGCGCTACATCCAGAATACTATAGATTTTATATACAATGATGCAATTTTCTTGCGTGTGCTCAGCCGTCTTGCACATTGTCCACAGTTTCTTAGCACGCAGCCTCCATTGACATTCCTACCAACTTTTACTTAAAGACCACCTCCATGAAATCAACAAATCTGTCTAGTTTTATTCTTCCACCGAAACTAAAAGACTTTGACATTTCGTTTGTCAATGCAATGCTTCAAGTTATTTATTATGAAATTGCATGTTTGCAGCTGGACTCTCATGACAGAAAGGAAATCATACTAATTACAACTACAAAAAGGAAAACAGAAAGAGCTAAAGTTTTCTATCCACTTGATACACTTTGTAATTTTTAAATATGTTTCTCGTATCGACACTCGTTTATATGAACAGACACTACCTTATTTTTTCAGACATATCCCCCTTGCGGCGAATAGTAAAAACTATCTGTCACATGCGCCGGCGTTTAAAAGCAAATCGAGTATCGAAAGCAAAAGTATCCAAAAAAGTTTACCAGTTTTCGTTGAGCAGTCTTTCGAGTCGGTTCTTTCGGTCCTGGTTGTTTTGCGTGCGTCTGAAAATAATAAATTAAATAATTTAAGTATCCTCTCTCGCGGCCAATATTGCATAAAACTGTTCCATTTTTTTGTTTGCTTAAAAGCCAAAACATAACAATTTAATGTGAATTGCACTTACATGAATTATTTTATCATAAAATAACTCCAAATAGTGCTGACATTCCCTGGGTGGGCTAATTCCAACAAGAAAAAAAACCGAGAAAAACCTTTTTTTTTTTCATTTCAATTTCTTGCTTTTTTTTAGTTTCTTCGGTTTTGTTTTAAAATTTTCTTCGTAAAATCGAACGAGGGTGGCACTGGCACTAGAACTGGCACTGGCAAACTGTATTTCCCTTCTGCCCTTTACGACGACGACGTCCCACTTTTATTTCCAAGTTTATTTTCGCTTTCGTCGTCTTGGTTTTGTGCAAATTTCTGGACCAAAATCCGGGAATTCGTGATATCATCCAAACAAAATAATTCTCTAGTGAGGCTAAACTTTGCAAAGGGAAAAACAAATTACATAAAAAAGTCGTGATCTTGTGTGGTTTTCAATTAAAAAGCGTTAAAATCGGTGAGAAAACGTGATAAATCTCGGTATGGCGGCCAACGAGGTAATAAATAATAACTCCATGCACTATTTCGAGGGTGTCGAGAAGTTGCTGGAAATTTGGTTTGCACCAAATCCAGAAAATACAAATGCAGATTTGAGGAAAATTCGGAGGTAAGTTAATTTTTTCCCATCTACCTTCATATATCTATTTCTATACCTGCATACACATGTATGTATTTGCTTATCAACAGGGAGAGTCTGGGAAATCCTATTGATTTTCCAAAAATGGTCCCAAAGAAAAAATCTATAAATTGTGTTTGTGTATAATATATCTGCGCCAAGAGCCGGCTTATTGGAATACCGGAGTAGGTAGATATATTTCTTCCGGTGTCCGTGTCGTCGGTGGGTTCGTCGTTCGAATCAATCTTATTGGATTCGATAGTCTTATTTGTAATGATTTAAGCAGAGGTATTTATTTACCTGGCGATGTTACCGCACAGAGCTTGACTAATTGGACCGGGGCCACGGCGCGGCGGCGGGATGCATTTATCAAACATTGTATTGGAAACCAAGGTTAATAGACCGGACGGACGATTAAAGGCTTATTGATTTTTTATTTTGATTTATTTGACACATGTTTGATGGGCTGCCCATGACACACCTTGCCCTATCTTGCTTCAAAGGTGACTTCAGTAGAAGATGAGCTAATTTAGCATTAGAAACTCGCCAAGAGATATCAAGTTTTCTCAGAATTCAGCTAACCATCATGGCATTTCCTAGAATCTTTTGGAATAAGTACCTACCTACTCAAATTTACTGTTCAGATTAAACGCCAGGAAGTAAAGAGATACATACACATGATTATTCAGAGTCCTTTGCCATTGTGGGACTCGAAAAAAATATCGGTTCTAGGTTGAAAGAATTTGAATCAAAATCGGTTTTTGATCTCGTTGCTATTTTTGATTAAACATAAATTTCAGGCGTTGGAGATTCCTAAGGTATGGTGGGAAATGGCCACACTGCAACAACATCCACAATGCCCTTGAAGTGGTGATTTCTTGGTTTTTTTTTCCAGCCCGGTCTGTGTTTTTGTTCCAGGTAATTTTTTGAAGAAAAGATCCCCCGCCCAACGAGCTAACGCTGAGCACCGCAAGCAGAAAACGTCCCTGGAACTTGACATTCACTCATCATTCCTCATCCCTATTCTTTCCTTTCCTATTCCTTCCCTTCCATAAGACTCCTTTGAATCAGAACACGATTTTTAACTTCTAAAATGATGCACTGACCGAACACTACAGCCTAGTTCGTTCAGTCCCTCCCCAGCGTCCCAAAGCTTATTTTGAAAATTCAAACTAGCCCTGACGAAATAAATTCTTTGCTCTAAGACCTGAGTTGCCTTGGAGAAGATCTAAGCATTTTGTTATTTCGAGTTGAGAGTTGAGATACCTAACAAATCAGTTGTTAGAGGAACGTTCATCATCAAGCTCTACTTCTAGGGTCCCCTACCAACAATTTCTAGACAGTATATAGGTACCTATACTTGGTCTACTTATGAGGAACAATCTTCTCTAAAAAAAAATGTTAGGTAGGTAAGTACATATTTACCATAAGATGAGTTTCGGAGATACAATGCCCCAAAAATCTGACTGACAAATTAAAAAAAAAATCAGATTTTTCAAAAACAAATTGGCGGAGTTTTAAACCTTTAAATTGAAAAAAACTATCTGAGTATATGCGTGACCCGAAAAAGAATCGCGGGACAATTTCAAGGCAGTAGGTACTTCGCCCTCTTTCAGTCAGTTTTAGTCAAACAAGGTTGTTTATTAAGCCCACGTCTGTTTTCACTTTTTTGGAGGACATTTCATCGGCTCTCTGAGGGGTAAACAGCTTTTCAATTGTTAGCATCAAGACACTGATGTATGCGGATGATATCGTCATTCATGCGGAAACTCCAAAAATGATGGAAATAATGATCAATAGAGTCAAGGATTACTGTCGTTTTTGGAACCTCAATGTTAATACCGCCAAGATCAAAATAATGATCTTCCTTAATGGAACAGGCAGATACGCGCGAGAAGAGAAATGGATCTAGAAAAACATGGACCTGAAATTGATGAAGGAGTACAAGTACCTTGGAGTTGTAATTACACCCTATCTTTCGTTTAAAAAGCACCTACAAGGAAAATTAGCAGAATCCAAGAAAGCCATTAACAGTAAGGAGTTCTTTCTAAAAACCATGTTGCCCCAAGCGCCAAATATAAGCTCTTTGAAGCGGTGATGAGGTCGATCATGTGTTACGCTGGTCAAGGAATAGGCTACAATTACTCCAAAACAAGGCAATGAAGATAATACTTGTATGTAATAGATTTACGCCAATTCGAATGATGCTCGATGCCCTTCAATAGATGAACTATAAGCAGAGGATAGAGTTGATAGTTCTGCTTTTTATCTTCAAAATCAGAGAGTGCAACTATCCAGGATATTTAAGCGAATTGCTATACAGCGTAGCAGAAAGTCAACCGTTCAACCTCCGCAATGCTGATGGTAACTTTCGTTTACCACTGTACAACAGATCAGGAACGCAGAACTTATTACTATTTAATGGATGCCAATTATTCAATAGTTTACCACTTCATGTAAAAAGAGAAAAAAAGATTTAACTTTTTTAGAAGATAATGTGTGCAATTTGTTAAACAAAGATAAATTCAATTGTAACTGAACCATTGTATATTTTTTAAAGTAGGTAATATAATACTAATAAAAACATCTATCTATCTATCTAAGTATGGGGATTTTTGCAGTACGAGGAGGTGGAAAAACTACTACGGTACTTCATTAAAAGAATGTTTCGGCTCCCAGAAAATACCCCTACATACATGTTACATCTAGAGACTGGCGTTTCTCCACTCCATATATTTTCGCTCAAGCTGCATCTTAACTATATGAGAAAAGTAATGTCTTGACAATCACCGTCTGCCCAACATCATTGTAAGACAACTCCTTCAGCAAAAATCTCAGCTTTTTATTCAGAATGGTCACGCCTGGGGCTTCTACACAGCGTGCAACTAGTCGAGAGAAGGTGGGAGACCTGGGATAGACACTCTAAAACTGCTATCAAAGATTGAGCAGGCAAATTTCGTCAATTTCATGGAACAGGCCCAACGTAGTGAGACTCGAAACACCTACAAACAGCTTAAATAATTACTTTGATGATCGCTACTCCTTAAACAATATCTACTATTTTCAAAACAAGAGGTGAGCTACATCGCTTTAACTACCGACCTTATGGAACAGAAGAAAATTTGGAGTGCTCCCTTTGCAACCTCAGAGGGGGAGGAAAATGTTTTACACTTCTTAGGAAGCTGTCCTTACTTCAATTTGACGAGTGCACTGGGGAAAAAAGTACTTACTCTAAACGAAGCTATTGAAGTTCTAAACGGAGAAGATTGGAATGTATTATCTAGTTTCGTTAAAACGGTTGAATATCCAAATTTATTAAAAATGGTTTAGTTTATGAAATTTGAACGAGTTTTTGCCAAAATAACATCAATAATTGTAATTTTACTTTGTTCAGATTATCTCTTTTTTGGGGCTGAGGGCAAACTTCAATTCTCTTTATTTTTAAATTTTGTATAACAAAGCTACTTTTAAGTTAAATAAAAACACATTCTAGATTCTCTTACCTACTAATCTTGCTACCAACATCACCCAACATCATTTTCATTGAATTAGGTCCCTTCACTCTTAATTCAATTATGGTGTCTTCCCCATAAAAACTTTTCTAACTGAGTGAACTCGTAAAGTCCATGTTTTCATTTTAAAGCCCTGACTTATCAACCAGCCCTTGTACATCTTCTAAAAAGGTGTGTCAGTCCCAAAAAGATGTCATAAATATGCTGGTAATAAAATGCTCTTTTCCAAAAAGCTGACTTTCCCAAATTGACATTATGACCAAAATAAACCAAGAAAATGATATAAATTCTAACCCCGCAAAGCTTTGGCTTTTGATTTAATTTTCTTCAACACCAAACACACCAAAATTTCCGCATCAAAACTTCTTCCATCCATCCATCAGCAGTTGTATTCTTTTTTTTCTCGCTGCGAAAGTTCTGTTTGTGTTTGCTATTATGCAATCCACAGATGCTCAACTTTTAGTCAACTCATATAAATTTCGATTAACATAAAACAACTTTTTCGATTTACTTTTCCATATTTTTTTTTCTTTTCATTTAATACACTTCGGAAACAGTTTAACAAAAATATTTCACCCGCAAGGTTTGTCGTCAACAGATGTAGGAAAAATAGAAGAAAAAAAAAAAATAAAATACTTTCCTTCTTTCTCTTTGCTCGTGCAGCCGGCCACCTTGACATTGACCACCACCGAAGCCGCCGCCGCTCCGTCATGAAGCACATCACAAACCGAACATACATAAAAAATAAAAATAATAGTTTTCCTAAGTGGGTGTGGGAAACAAACATACACATTTATATGTACATTTGTTTTTATTCTGCTTTTTTTTCTCCAAAAGAACTCATATTGTCTTTATGACGAGAATATGTTAATATTCTTTTCTAATTTCCCACCCCTTTTAATTTTCTAAAACCTGCTTTTCAACAATAGAAGTTAGAAAAAAAAATAATTCGTAATGAATGCAAATTCATTACAAAAAAAAGCACTCATACGCCATACACCATCGTCAACGTCATATAGGTTAAAATGAAACTGTTTTTCTATTTCTATTTTATTTTGTGTGTATTGCAGATAAAGTTTTGTTAAAATTGTTTCAAATAAAATTTCATGCAAAATGGCAGTTCAAAGTATACACAAAAGATGCATTTTATGGATGATGAAGGATGAGAGGTTCGAAGAGTGTAGCACACACATTTTTATGGACGAGTCTTTTCAGGCAGAAATGCTTACCTAAAAGCTTGTTAAGTGATATTTATGGTTTTTGAAAACTGCAACTCTTGCAATACAACCCTTATACATAGATTTTAAAAACACATAATTTTGAAATAGTTTTCCTCGCCACGATGTTGTTAATTATTAAAAGAGATATGCTTGCTCTTGCGTGGTGCGTGCTGCGGAGGAAAAGATGGAAAATTATATGAGTTTACACAGAACACTAATGATTCTGAAACCTTTGATGGAGAGGTATTTTTTTGTGTGCAACCAACGGAAGAACTTGGTGGTATGTAAGTTTATAAGGAACTTTAATGGTTTCAATGCAGTCTTCTATTATTAAAATGGAAATGTATTTCTAACTAACGAAATGTAATGATGTTAAAAAAAATGAAAACAAGTAAAAATAACCTGGATTCTTTGAAAATAAAAATAAATAAAGATTCTAGTCAGACAACTGAGAAAACCATAATGAATGAAAAAAAAACATGACCTAGTGAGGTTTTTTGCTTCGTTATTTTGTTTGATAGCAATTAATTTGAATTTTTTTTTTTGTATTTTTATAAGGAACGGGGCTTAAGGTATGCTATGCTATGATGGCGGCGGTGCATTGATACAGATTGAATAGAAAAGTCTCTTAAGGTTTCTAAAGCAGAGCAGGAGTATTTCTTCACTTTCTATCAGAGAACGTGGTCTTCAAGAACAGTGGGTGATTTTTGAATTGGAGGGGATAGATTTTTGCGGCCATGTTGTTTTGGTGACATCTGTCAAATCTATTCATTATCATTCAGTTTCTGATGCCACATTAACTTTGTTCGCGTACCAAAATCAAACAGTTTGCATTCAATGTCATACGTTTACATTACGTTCGTTTACTGAAAGATGAACGAAAGAAAATAACAGCTGTTTTATTCTTCCGTTCATTTATTTTCGAGTTTTTACTCAGTGAAATTTCATCTGGTAAAAACTTGAACTCTGTCAAAATCGAATGTTGTAAACATTTGTTGTTGTTGATAAACCTTACCGTCAAGAGCTTGTAACGAAACATTCTACGTCACACAGTTTTATAATATATTATTCACTCCCGCCCCACAGTACGTTACAAAAGGAGCAAACACCGACAGCCGCATCACATAAATCGTTTTGTACGACCACCGACTGCTAGTGCAGACCCGCCTATTCGCCGTCAACTGACCATCACAGCTCAAACCAAACCACTCATTAGTATTCAATCAAAGTCGATCAAATACACGTTCTGCCACCCACCAGTCTCCTCTCATAAATAACCAGTTTCATACAAGCACTGTGTGTCTGGTTGACTGCATAGCGCAGGTATACATATTAAATTATTTACGCTCCTTATTACAATTCACATTGTGCTGTTGTAGCATATTATGACATATGGAGGTGAATTGGGTAAGGAAAATTGTCTTTTGCCAGCCTACCGTTGACTATTTATATATAGTTAGTAAAAGGTAGTACCAATCAAGCGTACTTAAGAGGTGAAGTGACCATTGCTCTAGTAGCAATTAAGTTTTGGTGTAACACCGGTAAAGGGGCTTCACTCCAACCGTTTATCCCTTGCTCTACCCCCTTCTGGCGTATAGCTTGGGCCGAGAAGGTACTGCTAGCCCACTCGCTTATTCTTGGTTTGCATTTCCTTGGATATTACTAGCCGATCACCCGCTTATCCTTGGTTTGCACTGCCAGGGCCGGAGCTTCTCTCCACCCGTTTATCCCTTTCTCTACTGTCTTAGTATAGCTTGGGCCAAGAGGCTACTGCCAGCTGATCAACCGTTTATCCTTGGTTTGCATTGCCAGGGCCGGGGTTTTCACTCCAATCGTTTATCCCTTGATTGATTTACCAGGGCCGTATATGAAATACCATATTAGTTATTTTAAGAATTAAGGTTAATTAATACAGGGCCGTATATGAAATACGTTGTTATCTTAGAATTTTGAATAGAATAATTGTTCTTAATAATAAACAATATTGTAATCAATGGAAAGAAGAGAATAATTGTTTTAATAATAAACAATATTGTAATCAATGAATGACAATAAACAAATTCTGTAACTTTTTATATCAAAATAAGTAAATTTTTTTTTTTAAAGGAATTCTGAACCTCCTACCCAATTTTTCGACTTTTATTTGGAAAACTCTGGACACCGACGAGCTCATCTCGGCCTCGTAATAAAAAGCATCACAAGCTAACCAATCAAAAAAATCGAGTTTGACGTTTCTTAAGAACTTACACAAAAAGTGTTCGTCTACTTTTCGGTAAATGAGATAGATTTTTCTCTCATTTGAGAAATTTTGACAGTTTTCATTTTTTGGCACAAAAAGAACCCGAACAAAGCTAATATTACACAATTGAAAAGCACGTCCAAATGATGAAACTTAATATTATCGAAATGAGTGTTCGTTAGTGTAAACTTTGCAGCCATTTTTCGGCAGACGTGGTCACCCTTCACAGTCGACTCTTCAATGTTAGAGGCGACTGGTTATGTTATCCATCAGCCAACAATCCGATATCAAAGGAACGAAAAATGCACTTGGGTCTACGCCCGTTTAAAGGCTATGTCACACTACTAGTGATTTCACTGACCACTGGCAGGCAGTGACGTCACGAAAACTGACATGGTTTTTACGCCAGTGAAGCAATTGCTCGTCAGTAGTCAGTTGTGAAAAAAAGGTTATCACACTTACTGGCAATGTCCCAAAACTCACTGACACCTGATGCTAGTCAGTGAACTGACACCTGAAAAAATGACTATCACACTACACTGACATTATGATTCGCTGTCACATGACACTGGCAAGTGACGTCTGTGAAATTTACGCGAAATCAGGTCAGTGACCATTTTTGCTATCACACTACACTGGCAGCACTGAATATTGACAGCCAGTGGCTGTCAGATCCTTAATTTTGTATTTGCTTACGAAGTTTTAATTTCGTTGCAATTAAACACAAAGTAAAATTGATATCGGTGGTTTTTTTTTTTTTTTTTTACACAAAAATATTTTAAAACATTATGTCGAAACCAGAATTTTTGGAGACTGTGGAAATTGCCACGGAGGCTTATGTGCTAGCGTGTGTGGTGGACAGCCTCAGCATTCGCAAACAACATGCAATGAGATCACCAAACGCAAGAAAATGGTCCTGGAGTTAGATGGCCTTGGATCTATCATGCAATTTGTTAAGCAAATCAAAAATTCAAATCTTTTTATAAGACCTACCTTTATTTGCAAATATGTACATATAAAAAACAAAATGTAAAAACTTTTTAAAATCAGTTTCACAAATGCAAAAGAAAAAATGCTAAAGTGACAGCAAATTCGCATGAAACGTCAAACAAATGGTGCCAGTTCACTGACGTTCTTTTAACACTGGCACTACTCGAAATTTCGTGTGCTGTCAGTATTGTGACAATTTCAGTGCACTGGCGCTCGACCGGAAAAAGTCTGCCAGTATTCCCATGCGTCAGTGACTACTTATCACACTTGCCATTTTTCATGTCAGTCACTGACGCAATTTCGATTTGTCAATGAACACGTCAATTCACTGACAACCTTCACTGACGCCCCAAAACTAGCTATCACACTACGCGCGACAACACTGACGAATTTATGACGCAATTTTAACATTACAGCCTACCAGCGGTCAGTGAATTCACTGTCAGTGTGACATAGCCTTAATATTCTACTAAGCCTGGGCTTCGAAGTGACAATAATTTTGACCAAAAATCGTCTTTAGCAACAATACGCATGTTTGGCTGTATTAACAAGTGAAACTGCCATGCATGGGACGACACCAAACCTCACAATATTCACCACTAGGCAATGCATCTTCAAAAAGTTACAGTTTGGGCCGGAAACGAATTGCATCATATGAACATAGGCAAAATGTTTTCCCAGTAGGAATGGCGCTACGTACCATGCAGCGGACGTGTAAAGGTTTTATCTCGTAGAGGTCACAAGAATCGGCCAGCAAGATCATGCAATAAATTTGACTCCCATCCAGGCCATCCCATCACTCGGATCTGTGCCACCGTAAGAAACCGAAACATTTAAACAATATCTTGCATAATAGCATGCATAGGCATTTCAAATAAAAGAAGAATTTTATAAATTCCTCATATACAGTATGAGGGTAAGCTTTACGTGGAGACCTAGCAATTAAGCCTTAAATTTCACGGCGAGCCTATTCGCATACAGAGTCAAATTGGGCTTAGACCAGAGCCGAAAGATCTACCCTAAAGTTTCTGATCACCCAGCTTGTCACGCAACTGGGAGTTCAGAAACAAGTCGACAACCACACCAGGTCACACTACAGTACACAACATCTCACAACCAGTTCAACTAGGAAAATCATCCATTCCAAACACCCTTTTTCCTTGGGGAGAGTCCGATTGCCCGTTCTCCCTGACTGGTAGGAAAACAGGATGAGGCCCTCCCACCCTTTTTACAACTCATTTCAACACATTACAACTCAACATACTGCTTTCAACTAAAAAACCGGCCACAGTGTGCCTCCTATAGGTTGATTTAGTTGTCTGACCTCTCAACTGCCTTCTTCTTAGAAAACAGACTTAACCCCCCACCCCGACAAGGTACAACCCGTGAGGGGTCCTCAAACGCAACTCGTTTTTTTCTATTTCAACATCTACCCGCCCTTATTGAAAAACACTAAAAAAGCAAGTAAAAAAAACTCCCTACGATTTTTCGCCACGTCCAAAGTTTGATTTTGAATTACTATAATATTTTAATTAATGATGACAAAGTATCATACAAATTTGCACGAATAGCAAAATATTGCGTAACATATTGTTGCTTGATAAATCAAACACGCTTCTATTTTAGTCCGTTGTAACAAAAAAAAAAAGACATACAAAATCGGGAGCTCAAAACATTTAACACGTTTCGTGCTTAATCAGTTAAACTTTTATTTTTTAATAATACTTTGTTGTAAAGTAAAGATCTATTAATTAAAATATTGAACAAGTTTAATCATTTTAAATATTTTATTCACAACCGATCCGATACGTGCCCGTACACAAATACACGACAAGACGATAATGTAAGTGAGTGCATGGTTTGTATTTGTAGTAGTGCCGGCCGGCAATTTAAGATTCATTTCCTAGGAAACTTGATTGCAAGTTTAAAAACAAAATTAATTTTCAATAGAAATTCCTATCAGCTGGGTTATTTATCGTCAAGAGGAACGATGCAACAAATTGGATTATAAAATTTATTTTTAGTCGATTATTTTCATGTAACCGGCTGATTTTTTTTTTGTATCCACCGATCAAAACAAATTTTAAAAATTATTTAAATTTACAAAATTTTGTTGCAAATATCCTTTGAGATTGAATTGATGCACTTGAAAGATTAATTTTGATTTTCAAAGCACCAAAATAGTTTCATTTACTGATCAAAAATAATTGCATAACAATTTCACAAAACAATAGAAGATTAAAATAAATGTATTGATTGGTTTCCAATAAGCCTTGAACTCGTTTCCACCGTGAAATTCATGTCAATTTTTCTAAAAACTGTGTTAGCAAGCGTATCAAATAGTTATTGTTATCGGACAAAGAAATATTGTTATCAACCTACAAACTCACGCGTTACCTACTTTTCTTTTCCTTCTCAGAACAAACTAGACGAATTATGAATCACAATAATATAATTCAAAGTTTTAACAGCGATCAGCTCAGTGCCCACATTTTTTTTCCAGGGATTGCATACGATAGACAGAAGTGTGTTATCTAATAAAAACACACATTATTTGATGTGCACATTTGTTTGAAATTATACATTTCATCTGTTGTCAAGAAAAACTGAATTCATAATCAGCTTTGAGATTTCTATAAAGTTTACATTAGATTGTTTGCACGATTAAAGAGATCATTGAACCCCAAAACTACTAAGAAATGATAGGCTTAGCAGGGGCGGATCGAAAATTAAAATTTAGGGGCCAATGAGTCATGTGACGAAGCCGACCTGACGTCACACAATAGTGTGGTTGGTAGAAAAAGAATTGCATTGACATTACTTAAGTATTTGATACCGTGGATAAGAATCTTTAGAATGCAGGCTTCAGAGGTTTTATACTAGATTGGTTTGCATCTTACCTTTGTATCGAATCGCATGAGTTCTGGCAACTCTGCATTCGATGGTTACATATTTATAAAAAGGTAAAATAAACGTAAATAAAACTTAACGTAAGAACTTAACGAAAGAGTATTTGTTATGCGAACAAGCACGTTATAAGCAGGAACTCAAAAGCGAAGAAATAAACAAAGCGATAGTGGTTTTTTTGTACAAATTTTTCCACTCTAAATTCTTGCGTTATTTATTTATTCTTTAAATTAAAAGATGGTTTTGCAGGTCGCTGAGCTATGCGATACAACCTTAAAAACAGAAAGCAGAATTGGTTAAAACAGGAAATAATTTTAGTGACTGTATCGTTAATAACACTGGGGTCCCGCAAGGATCGGTGCTAGGGCCAGTTTTATTCTTGATATTCATTAATTCTGTCTTTAATTTCGAGACGATGTGGTATGTACATGTACATTTATCAGCACTAGTTCGCCCAGTGGCCAAAATTCGACCATTAAAATGCCCAAAGCTGTGGGGAAAAAAACAGCGAATTTATACGAAAAAAACGGTGAAAAAACACACCAAGACATTTTCACCTGTATTTTCCAAAAAGAAAAAAATTACAAAACAAAATATTCCCAGCACACCTACTCAGTAATACCTTCCAACGATATATATGTATATATCATCTCAATTGGTTGGGTAACCATCTCGCAATTGGTACCACAAAAAAAACTGCTTGCCTATTTATATATTAACATTCTCAAGTATTTCTATAGTCCGTGGCCTGTTTTCTAGGCGCCCAAAAGCGGCCCCAAAATAAAGAAGAAAAACACACATATACAGGAGTGACATCTATGAAAAAAATCTGAACTAAGAAAGCTCTGTTCCAATTTAACAACCATTTTTGAAATTAGCACGTCTCACACCCGACCAAAAAACAATAAAAATGAGATCTAACGATATTTGCCAAACAAACACAAGAGACAGAAATATGTTTCCGCTTGCTTTATATTCTTTGAAATGTCACTTGTGCGAGCTTTTTCAGGCAAAAATTATAGGAATTAAGTGATTGCAGCGCGATCTTCTGGTGAAGTCAATAAGTTATTGTTTGAGTGTATTTGTTTTAAGAACTTTGTGGAAAGTGAAAGCTTAGGCATAGCCAAGCTTTAGTTCACGCTGACTTTAGTAAAAAGAGAGGTAGTTCTACAGAAATGCTATTGTTGGAACAGGACAGCACACAATTTTCATTGTTTTGTACTTTTTAGCACTTTGTGTCTCTATGTAGTTCAGGCTTAAGTGAAGCACATTCCCAAAAATGTTTTTTTTTTTGTATGTACTTTGAAAATATCTTGCCAATCTTTCTAATATGCCTTCGATAAGTTCGTGGCTATCATTACCCAATATTAAAAAAGACAACTTACAGCTGGACTTAGTTAAAAAAAAAATCCAGCTGACTAAAATGGCGCCCAACGTGGGGCAGCAATATAATAAAAACACAGACGAAGAAATTTCCCAACCAAAACAAGTTTTTTTCTCCTTCGTATGAGATTAAAGATAGAACTATGGAATAGATTTCATTATTAAACAACTTAGTAACTTCAAAGAAAATCTTGAGACGCAAATACTTACTTACATATATTCCTTTCAAACTTGTTCAGAAATGAAAGTTATCAAAGTCTTCGGGGGAACTCTCTAAATTCTTCCAAGAAACACAAATATGCACTTCAAAGTCTTTGACTATAAAATGAAACAACTAGTGGCTATACGTTAAAAGCAAATGACAAATCAACTCAAATACAACATTTCTCAAGTTATTTTAGTTTCCTTAAGGCTTTCAAAATCCTTTCACACACACACACACACACACAAGTTGACGAAAAAGGATTGCACGTCTTTCATGTGAAATTGTCAGCTCCCTCAAGTTCTTAACTTTAAAATACACACGATACAAAAAGATATTTCATTTTAAACAACAATATTAAAATTGTTTGGATTTTAGTTTTGAAACAACAAAAGTAATAATAAATTGTATTTTGAAAATATTTCCAAAGAAATTCTTTAAAAATCCAAATTGAAAGTAAAATCAAAAATAACATGAAAAGATGTGGGAGAACTTGTCCTGGAAATAAACTTGGCAGATGGCAGGTATAAGGTATCCTGGGGGCATATACGCAATAAATTGTTTTATCTCATTTAATATTCATGGACGAATAAAGTACACAACTAGGTCGCACGTTCTTGTTGATTAAGTCATAAAATCAGTCAAAAATGTAGGTGAACATTGATACCACTCTTTTAAGGATTTCAAAAACAAGGAATGTGTTGTGATATGCATCTGCATTCTAAGAAATTAGCTTATCGCACACAAACCTAACTTAGTTTCAGACAAATTATTTGGAGCACTGCCAACAATAAATTGTTATCCTTCAACTTACGATATAGTTTCGCCGTTGACTTTTACTTCACGAACACAATTAAAAATGGAAGCCGGAGCCGGATCTGGAACTGCACAACCTGTCAAAAACGCACTTGTTTTTTAATATGAAATTATTTGACTGAATTAAAAT
The DNA here is from genome assembly GCA_916050605.2 of Platycheirus albimanus. Taxonomy (NCBI): domain Eukaryota; kingdom Metazoa; phylum Arthropoda; class Insecta; order Diptera; family Syrphidae; genus Platycheirus; species Platycheirus albimanus. The sequence continues at coordinate 11,958,971 of OU696698.1, read as the reverse complement.
ATTTTCGGAAAATGAATTATACATGCAAAATTCGGTGCAATTGTATTAGTTGATCTAATGAAGTAAAATTTCAATTATGGAAAAAAAAAATTGTAAAAACTAAAGGGCTAACCATAATTGAAGAATGGTACGTACGTTGACTTGCGAAACAGTAGAAATACATGTGATTTGTATATACCCAACCCGAAATGACTTTTTGGTCAGTTTCGGCAAGTTTCGTTCACTTGCGTTTTCGTACGTAATGTACGTTTTGAGTCGTACATTAACGAAAATCTGACATTCCTTTTTTTCTAAAAGGTATTCTTCTTTTTTCTTTCTTCTTATTTTTAAAGGCTATTATGGGCAACTAATGTACTTAACAAATCGGAAGGAAACTTTTCGTTCGGTTTTGACACTTGCTTACTTTTTCTTTCGCGTATTATGGTTGGGCCTTAAACCAGCTCTTCCGACTCTGTATTGCGGTTCCGACTGCGACTCAGTACTATTGGATTTTTGTGCATTCAATATTTTGACAGGTCTTACACGTCTGTGGTGCGTTCTTTTTCTAACCATAGTCAACACTTGTTGTTATATCAAAAAATGTTCAAGTGTCATTGTAAGAATTTGACAAAACAATCAACCACCACTTTTTATATTTTTTTTTGTATACTGAGGAAATATATAAATAATTCTCATCTCTCACAATTGGTGAAAAGTCCATTGTATTCTTTGCTGTTGATCACTCAAAGAAAACAAAGAATTTCTTGCTGCTCAAATCGTGTATTTGTAATTTTTTGGTTTGATTTTTAATAGACTTTGAATTGTTTAATAAAAAACGTCAAATTTGACAGATCAACAATCTCAACTTATATCATCTAGGTGAGTTGGATATAGTAACAAATCGTAACTATTTGACACTTCAACTTGAGTTTAGGAACACAGCTATGATGTCGTCATATAGTAAAAAATTGTAACTAATTTGGATTGAAGGAACGCCTTTTTGTTGACTATTGTGAATAATAGTTGACTATGGTTAGAAAAGAACGCACCACTGCGGTTGCAGCTTAACTGTGCTGATGCAGTTAATCTTAAAATTAAAGGATTAACAGATATAAATTAAATATACCGCACGCTTAATTGACAGATCTACAGAAAATTTAGCTTCTTCAACACGTTACCTGAAGTCTAATCAGAATCGTAAAAGACATTTTCAAAGAATTATGTTCACAAATAGATTTTTTTATCAGACCAATACTTGCTGTATAGGACAAGTAAAAATACTAACAGAAGGTGTATATTTGTGTTGGTGTGCTTTGATGTTATTGCAGTTTCTATACAACTATATTCACCGTTATAAAGTGCTTGTTATGATGTACTGGTTGAACATGATTTGATTGTATGCAAATTTTCATTTCCGCACAAATTGGCTTTTGCTTGTATAGTCTGCACAAACTTCAAATAGAGTGGAAAGACATTTTGGAAATCAATAAAAATATATGTATGTACATACGTTTCTATAATATGTACGACGGACGACGTGTTCTGTTCCTGTTGTGTACTAGTTAGTATATGTATAGGTTTATATGTGCGTTGTGTAGTACATACCTATACAACATGAATCTGTGTTTGAATTTTATTTTTTCTTTGCTGAATGAATTGACAAGGAGATACATCATGCGTGCAAAATGCCACCACTTTTTTGCGCTTCATTTCAAAACAGAATGCATTAAAAAAATTTTATTATTCATAACACAATAGTAGGCTTCACTTATCACAACAATAATTCAAATTATTATGAAAATACATTTTTAGGATATGTGTATCCTAGAGTTTTTTTTTCTAAAATTCGGTGATGGATTTTTTTTTTATAATATATTATAATGAATTAACATGTGCGAGCGAGGAGAAAGAAGGGATAGAAAGATAGTAAAGAAAATTAGTACAGTGGATTGAGATTAAAGGTGATAAATATCTCACGAAAATCTCACGGGTGGCGTCCAGTTGAAACTGGGGGAATAAATAAAAATTGCTGTCCAGGCTGGGTTTGAACTCACAGCTCTCAGGTTAAGCAATCAAGCACTACATCCACTGTACCATTGCCATTATTTTAACACTCGCATCGGCTTCTTACGATCAGGCTGAATTTGATCGATGGCTTATTTAATGTTCACCTTAATAAGTTTCCAGGAAACCCTACAAGAAAGAGTCGCGTGGTCATCTTAATAGCATTGGTCGATTGTGTTTTATTCACATAGAACTGTGTCTTCAGGTAACCCTACAAGAAAGAGTCGCGTGGTCAAATCGCATGACCTTGGTGGATAACCTTACTCTCAAATCTTCCATGCACTATGTCAATGGTCCGCTGTGTGACATGAAGCGCCGCGCCGCGCTATCCTGCTGGAACCACATATCGCTTAGGTCCATATGGTTCAATTTTGGGCCATTAAAAAATAGTTATCATCGTTTTCTAGTGCTCGCCATTGACGGTAACCTTCTCACCGTCATTTTGAAAAAGTATACAGTACGGCGCCATCGTACAATATTCACAAACAAACGGAACACTTTTGATTAACACCATCCAAAAATTGAAGTCCTCTTCCAAACGCTTTGAAGCCTAGCCATCGAACAAAAAGCGTCGTCTATGGCCTTGAGCTCCTTTGTCAATTGGATCTTGTACGGCTGAAGGGCCAATTCCCGAAGCAAAATTCGTCAAATTGACTGCTTAACACTTTCACGGACTTTTGAAAATTCATTTTGATAAATTTTTATAATTTGGACGTGCTTTTCAATCGTGTAACTTGCCATGGTGATTTAACATCATAAACTCAACAATAAAGAACAGATTTGACATATTTATACCACCAAAACAACATGGCCGTCAAAAATTAAACGCACCAGTTAGAATTTGGAACTTAAAATTATCTTTTTGGAATACTGTTCTGCTAACTAAACCACTAAAAACACTATTTAGATGTATCCAACTATCTATAGATGTATTTTTTGCATATCACAAGCGTTTTATTATGCAGCCATTTATCATAAGCTGTTTTGTAATTTTATTTTTGATAAAATCGGAAGGAAACCTACGTATTCATTAACTGAATCAAACAAAAGTCTAGTTTAATGCTTAAGTATAACTTTTTTTTAAATAACTTAAAACTTAAGATTATATACATTCACGTCAATTTCGCGGTGTTCCTTGATTTTGCTTAAAGCCAATTTTTTAGGCAACGAGTTTTGCACGTTTTCTGGATGTGTTTTTTTTTATTATTATTTTAAATTATCACAATTCTTTACCAAATTTATTTTTCTTCCAGTCGAAATAAAAAACAATGCACATACATATGTATGTATAAAAAATTCATGGATTTCAATTAATTTTATTTTTATTCGTGGTAAGTAACCTCGGTTCAGAAAAATCACGTGGAAAAATATTTCACATCTAATTGGCGGATTTGATTTTCAATATTTCTCGCAAATGGTGTTAAATTTTGTTTAAAACGAAAATAAAATAAAATTAAAATGAAGCCTTTCCGCAGACTAATCAATTATTCAACACAACTTTTATCCCAATAAAATGCAGTGTTATGGTATATTTTTGCTCTCACACGTGTCAATTACATCACACACACGCTCGCTAATGGTTTTTTTTTTTTATTTTCTTCATAAATAATAAACAAATAATGGTTTCGAGCGACTGTGTTTTTTGAAAGAATTTCAGGAGGCCTGACAGTGCAAATAAAGGGTGGTATTAGCTTTCACTTTCGTTCTTTTTGTAAGCATTTTAATTCGCGTGTCATAAATGGTATTAGACACCTACGGGAGACAAAAATAAAAACAAGGTTTATAAAAAAAAACCAAGAGAACGTTGTTAAAAAAACTCAGTCGGATCTAATAAAAAAAACACAACATCGGAATGTTTTATAAAAAATAGTAAAGTTATCAAGTCACACATACACACAGGGTGACGCGTGGCAGACGCATTTATTTTAAAAAGTCATTGCTCCCATTGTCGATTGTCGGTCGTAGGGTGTGAGAGAGATAGTAGGTTTTGTAAGCAAGTGGTTTCAGTCCCCAAGATGGAGTAGTTTGTTTAGTAACATGTTCCTTGTGTGCAGGCTTATATTTTAAACTCTTGTTCGATTGTCTGTGTACAGCGTGCCTTCATTGAATATAAAATCTGTGTAAACTGGGGCTTTAATTTGACTGTGTTGCCCTCTAGTGCATCAAAACTTCTACACAATACAATTTGAAGACAACAGCGGTGCCTATAGTAGCAACTGATTTCAACAGTAATTACTTCCTATCCATAGGACTATAGTTAATATAGCAAAAGTGTCTTCCGTTCAGTTCATAGTTGAATTGGATGAAGCTGCAAAATGTAGGGTTTCATGGGAAGGAGTACATCAAGAGTTTTCCCATTTTGCATGCCATGCTTTTTTAACTAAACCCAAAGCGTTTTTCTGATTCACCCTAGTGAGACGATTGTCCCAGGTCTCTAGAAGTTTCCGAATACAATAGTCAAAACCACATTGTACAAATTCCTTGAGAAATGCTTAAAAAAGTGGACAAACATTTCAAAAAAAAGTTTTTATCAGTACACCAAACAACTGTTTAGAATTGTACAAAATTTGGTGTCCACATGTGTTCAAAATTTTGAAAATATTTCTTCACTGTTTTTCTATTGTCTCTATTTGATCTTTGCTTTGTTTTTGTGCCATTCTGTCAATAAATTGCAGACCAGATCAAACAACACAACAGCACGAGGTACAAACAAAATATGAATCTTGTTTGCTAGTTTGACACAAGCCTTACACATTATAATTTGTCTTAAATTTTGTTTGGAAATTCCAGACAAAAGAAATGTTGAATAATATCGCCTGATCAATAATTATTATGAAACTCCCTATCCAACTTGACAACTCCATTTATTTGATTTGGTTTTCGATAATTGCGCCGAAAGCTTCAATTATTTAAAAATTCAAATATAACCGCCAGTTTAACTAAACCGCCATTATATAAAAATGGAGAATTAGATCTGTTCAATGGCCGCACTATTGTGGCCTGAACACACTCTTTGTTTTTGTGTGGAACTTTTTTCGCCTGAATGGTTTTGCACTGAGTTCGATATGAAATGTTCAAATTGTTGAACAATTTAATTGAACTGTAAGTGGGAGTTGTGAAGAAAAAAAAATTAAGTAGAAAAGTTCTGTACTGTGGTATTCGATGAGCCAAAATCTCGTCCCTTACTGTCCTACAATCTCCCAACATTGTTTTAGTAAATATTTCTTGCACTTGCTTTTGAGGTTGTGGAAATTTATTTTTTATTTTCAAAATAATAAAATATAATGAATAAATTAAAATTAGAATTGAAATAGATATCTTGCCAAAGAAACTGACAATTTGAATTTATTGATATTGGATTTTCATTTTTCACAGCTGTCAATGACCAGTCAACACGAAACTGCAATAATCTACTATTTTCTTGCAGTTTTCCTTTCAATGTTATTGTTTATAATTGGGTTCGTGTCATAAGGACACCCGTCTGCGCGCCCACCTGCTGAAGCATCTGCTCAAGTTGAGACAGTCCTTAATCGCTTCACAACAGGTATGAAAGTGACAGAAGAGCAATATGGTCATATGTGACTTTCGTGTGACATTTTGCGAAGCTTTAAAAGACTTAATTTCAAAACTTGTTTAAAGAGAAAAAATTTAAGCTTTGAAGTCTCTTACAGGTGTCCTTACAACAAACAAAATATCGCAGCGGATTAAAATGTGAACAAAAGGGAAAGCAAATAAATGTACCACCCTTTGATTTATTTATTGTATTTGCCAGGCCCCTTAAAACATAACAATCATTCGGGTAAATAAACACACGTGAGAGAGAACAAAATGTCATAAAACTGTAAAAGGTTATTCTGTGAAATGATTTTTATTTGTCCTTGTTTGTTCCTTTTTTTTTTTAATCAAATTGAAGTAGAAAATAAAATCCTTACCATATAAAGAATTATGTATGAAAATTCTTTCTCTATTTCAGTTTAAAACATTTATAAAACATATTTACACATTGACGAAATTGTGACATTTTACTATCAGACTAGCTGCCCCGACAGACGTTGTCAAGTAATTATTTCAATATATATACATTTATTATTGGCGTAGTGGTTAGTGTGTCGGACTGCTACGCCGAAGGTTCAGGGTTCGATCCGTGACGTTGCCACCAAAGTTTTTTTCCGGGGTACTGCCTCTTGCGAGGAAGTGACAAATCCTCCAAGAGTAATTAATGTCATGGAAAGTGCTTCTCTGTCAGCCGTTCGGATTCGGCGGTAAATTGTAGGTCCCTTCCATTCCTGCAGAATATCAACGCATACACAGGAATGGTTGGGAGTGTAAGTCACAGGCCCCGGCCCCGCTTGGAGCTGTTGTGCCAACAATTTATTTATTTATTAAATCATAAAATGCTGTTAGCAAGATGTACAAAGGTGAATCAAAGTTCACATATCTGTATTAATTAATGCACACGTTGTCAAAATCTGAATTGCTCTTACGAGACCACAACAACAAATTAACAGGCAAAAGGTCTCTAGTGACAGCCATTTTCCTTCCAATTTGACAGATGCCCAGAATTGAATAAAAAATGAAACGTTAATGACACTACATACCCTTAATATGTGTTATACTGGGTAGATTAGATATAGATAGGTGGAAATTACACATACTTTTTAACAATTTCTTAGTAACTTGACTTATGAGCCACCTACAGACTCCTACTATATCCATCCAGGTGAACCCATAGCTACACGGTGGCATGTCATTTCGTATTATTGCCGCATGGCAAAAATGTCACCGTTTTTGTTATCAAAATCGGTCAAGCAGTTTAGAAGGCTAAGAATTACGAAAACACGTACACCGGAACTTGTATAAATGTATAAAGATTGTGAATTAAATAAATATGAAACACAAGCCTATTCTTATGCCAATGCTTAGCAAACAAATTGGCAGTTTAAGTAATCACAAACCCAGTCTTTTTCGTTAATATTTACTTTTTTTTTTTTAAATAAAACTGTTTAAAGATAAATATAAATCAAAAATATTCCATTGTGCCTAGACAATGGATACAATTGAACAAATATATTTGTTAAACTCAAATTTAAAACATTAAAATCTTTAAATTCTGTGTCAACAGATGTTGGTGGGGAATAAGTTTAAATAAGCGGAAATTCCCGAACAGGAAAAACAAATAAATATTGTTTAAGCGCATGAAACATTGGTTGCTAAGCTGACTTGGTAACAGGGATTGAAGATTTAAATTTTTTTTGGAAGCTGGTAGGTAGGTAACATAGTCTTAACAATGAGCTACCAAACAGTTCCGTGATTGTAAAGTTTCTAGTGGGCACTTGGCCTAAAAGAGATATTTCAGTTTTTGTGGGTTTCAGTGTTTAAAGTGAAGATGATTCCTAAACAAAAATTACCTACTTTTGTTGGCATTGGCAGTAGAAATCGTGGCGCACTTAGGTCTCAAGAATAATGCTCGCACCTAGATTGTCGGGTCAGCAAGTGCCAATATCCAGCCTTTGGAGATTGTCCTTCACCGCGATATCATCATCGGGGATGTGGTATCCTTTGTCTTCTGACTCCCTCTGGTATGGTGTTGATGACTTTTCGGAGTACCTTCAGTCATAGTTCCGTGCACCTATGTGTGTGTTGATGAAAATGCACGACTTACCAAGACATTTCCGGGGTTCAATTTTTTGTTTGATTTTTATCTGGCGATGATTACCTTGCCATTTTAAAATGCCAGATAAAACTCTACGTTGCCATCTAACTGGCTTCAGGTCAATACAAAAAGTGGGGTTTTTTCGATTCTGAAAAACAACAAGATTGCATTTTAAAACACCAGAATGGGTTAGAAAAAGGTCACATAAAAAGCTTGAGCGCGCTTTAGCGGAAACACTGCCTCCTAGTATAGACAGTGAACAAACAAAGGTTTGAAAAGCTAAGGTGGCTGTCATTAGATAAAAAGTTGGATGAGCTGACACACTTAGTCCTAAAACTAATTTTAGGTTTTTACGAAAAAAGAATTAATGTTCAAATTTATCGAGGTCATTGAAAAGCAATTCTATAAAAAAAAGGATTTTTGGACAGTTGTTCCTTCCCTTAATTGGTCATACAGGTAATCTATTTAAAAGTCGTTTTCGAGCATGCTATCCCTCCCGCCAGGTAACTATATCAATAAAATTTGTAGTATTATTTCTGTTTCTGCACTATGTTCAGGAAATGTAAATGCTGAGGTTCCGCCATTTCCCTGAAAGAGATGATCCAAAATCGAAAGTTATTTTAGAGATTGTTTGGAGATAGAAACCAGGGGTTTCAGCGCATTCTGTCTGTCAGAGAAAATGATGATGTTCTTGGCAGATATCACATTTTCCTTAAGCGAGGATGAAACCTCCTTAATCCGGTTGGACCACAATGTTTTGGAAGACGAAAGAAAAGACTGATCTAGAGGATGTTTTAAACTAAGATTGTTGCGTTACTTTTTGGGATGCTGAAAGTTTCCAATATGTTGGTGTGGCCGTAGTTATTATTCTTTCGCTTTCTGGCCATTTGCTGAGCAAGCTGCAGTTTGCTTCCTGAAAATTGTCTACTATGTTCTAAGGTTTTTAGAAGGATTAATCAGCGAGTTCCGAAAAAAATAATATAAAATCGAATAAACTTGTTCGCTCAAATAATTCGGTTTATTTTTGTAACGAATTGCATTTCCTCCAATCTTAAGTGTATTACAAATTAACCCGATCTATAGAATATTATTTATTTTGAGACGTCATACATTAAATCATTAAACAACTTTTGAGATTTATAAATTCTAAACAAGATGTCATTTTTTATCTTTTCAGACCAATGTGGGATGCCCTCCTCAAATCGGTTCGTTGTGAAATCATCAGTTTCTCTCGAAATGATCAAATCGACGCCTATGTACTAAGGTAAGAAGTGTTGCACATCAGAAATTGTTTCAAATGAAACAAATTAATCATTTGGCCATTATAAACCTTCCTGTCCATCGCGTCATCGTCCGTCCCTCCACTATACAACCAACCCAACCCGCAGCGAACTAACTTTGCTATTTTTAAAATCATTGACGGATGTTAATATGATGACCTTTTCGATTTCGTCGAGTGTGTTTTGATATTTTTAAATGTGTTTTCTTCCGCCGCCCGCTGCCGCCGGCGGAAGATGCCCAAGTCTGCCGACTTTTTTGTCATCATAAGCATAAAAATATGCGTTAGGTGTACACACAAAGTTGTTTGCCAAAATTTTGTGTTTTTGTTATAAATTTAAATTTAAACTTAAAATTAAAGCTAAAAAAAATAAACACATTTTGCAAACTTATTTTCTTCATCTCATCTCGGAGGAGCGCGCGCGGGACACCGTAAAAAAATAAACTTAAAATATATGTTACTTGCCACCATCGTCATCATCATCATCATCATTTTGTTGGCACAGGAGCAAGAATCGAGGTTTGCTAAACAAAAATAAAAACAAATCTATGTAAGATTGTCGGTTGCAGAGTTTATTTTTTGTCGTGTGACTCTGTTTCTTGATAAATTTGTTTGGGCAAAGAATTTAATTCGAAAAAAAAACAATGGTTTTTCGGTCACAACTTTCATTTTTGAATAGATTTTTGAAAAATGCCAGCCAGCACCTGAAACACCTACACACCGTTTTGGAATTGAGAACTTTTCCGAGTGCTTCCGAGAATATTTCAAAACATTTTTGAATTTTGTTTTTCTAGCGAGAGCAGCATGTTTGTTTCGAAACGTCGTTGGATATTGAAAACTTGTGGAAATACAACTCCTCTGCAATGTCTCGAACCGCTTCTGGAGATGGCCGAAGAAATCGGCTATACTGATGTTGAAGATTTGTTCTATTCTCGAAAGAACTTTAAACGTCCTGAATTACAAGTATATTTTAAAATATTCATCATTCAAAATTTTTTTACAAATTTTTTTTTAAATAGATTTCTCCACATCGCGGATTCGACGAGGAAGTAGCACTCTTGGATTCAATATTCGATGATGGAAGAGCCTATTGTTTGGGCTCTGTTAATCGTGAATGTTGGTATTTGTATACATTAAGCCGCGGGGGAGGAGAACGAATTCCTAGATGCATTCAGAACTCGCATAATATGCCCGATCCAGATCAAACTATTGAAATATTAATGACCGAATTGGATCCCCAAGTGATGGCTATATTCTCTAAAGACGAGTGCTCAAACGGAATCGAAGCTACTGAGGTGAGTTTTTATGTTTTTATATTTTTTTTTTTTTTAATCTAAAGAACGTTATAAAATAAATATGGCTTCTCCAATTAAACTTAATAATCTTGTTAAAATGAAACCAATTGCATTAACCGTAACGACTGTTAAGTAATGAGTTCCAAACAGCAACCTTTTAAAAAGTAAAGGTCAGGAATCACTTACCATCGCTTTTCAACCACTTTATAGATGGCGCATGGTATTTAAGTGATGAAACTTGCAGAAGAGAATAATTTCGAGGGTAGAATCGATACTTTTACATGTTCATGTGTGAAAAAAAAAAAAAATAAGTAATTGTACGACATTGTACGGATGTGGTTTTGTGATAAGGTGAAGACCCTGTCAATAAATCTTGATGTTTCGTGGCATGATAAAACATCTCGATAATTTACGCCCAGAAGAAAGATATCAACTAAGCTCTGCGACTTTCTCGGGCAGAACTATTAGGAATACTCGACTTATGAGGTGAATGTTGTTTTTGGCGGCTCAAGCTCGATAATGAAAAGAAGGAATCTTTGGGTTGACAGTCGAAAATCTCAGCCTGTAAAACAACACTACCTCGGGGCGAAGTGTAACCATAGCTTTCCCTATTTTTTCACACATCAACATACACCAGGGGGCTGGCGAGCTTCTGATAAAGAAACCGCGTATCAGCAAAATTTGTTATGGTCCGATCAAAAACCGTGGTGGCACCGACACTTTGGAAACTGGAGGGGCTATTATAAACTCGGTAGTACCTTAGACTTAGAAGTGAGTGTCTACTTTGCCGCAGCCGGAGCATCGACAATGATTGTACCAACAAAATTGAAGGAAATCTTATGCTCTATAAAAAAAGTCTTTTTTTTCGTAGGACGTAAAGAAAAAAAAGTTATTTAGGGAAACCGGAGAAAGTTCGAAAAATTTGAAGTTTTTTACCCCGCTCCTCTTTTAGCAGAAGGCTATCGAGGTCAAAAACTTAGCAAAATGAACAAAATCCCCAAGTTTCATTAACTTCTGACCTTTTTCCACTTAAAGCCGACCTCTGTCGACTGGACTATTAAGAGCACTCGCTGTTTCAACAAGATTGTCAAGAACACCACCGATTTGTTTGATGTCTCAAGAGGTCTTATTCAAGATAACCTCCACAACATGCTAGAGTGAGCAAAGAAGTACTTAAGAGACGCGTGGCTGCGTTTAGACGATTCAAATCATTTTTGTATCCCTGTAGAAGTGGTTTTTTTTCGGCCGGCCACGCCAAAAGTCTGGGTTCGATAACAAATAACTAAAAAAAATATTCAGTTTATTTGACAAGTGCATCTCTGCTACCCGTTCAAAATTGGTGGAAATTTTGAAAGTCCCTTCCTTTCCTGCAGAATAGCAGTCCACACGAAGAGATGGTCTGAAAAGGAATTAACTCGTCAATACTCCGTATCTTGGTTCACTGTTAAATACACTTGTAGCTATAAAGCCTAGAATTGAACACAGTTGAACACCATGTTTTTCAGTTTTAACTTCAACCTGAGGATTGAATGAGAAAGAATGTGGATTGTTATGCAACGTCGTCGATCGTCCCGGTTCAAAAACACTGCTTAGGCGTTATTTATTTTCGCATTGAAAAGGAAATCGCAACCGTACTAAAATAAATAAATAAGAACACTGACAATTTTGCTTGGGAAAACCTTATACGGAAAAAACCCAATTTATTGGCTTGCTTGTTCGCTCGCTCAAAGAAGACTAAAAATAATATTACATCTTACACCGCTCGCAGGCTGGCATGGAAAAATATATACTAATACATAAGTTATATAAGTTAGTGTTGATTGCTGTGTCGGTGTATGATATGTAATGTTACTCTCTGCTCAGGGCTGTCTTCTTAGGATTGTAGGATTTTTCCCTCCGTATGGCTCCCACACGGAACAAACACCGGGCAAAATAATTTCACATTTTGTTTGCCATTCCCAGATTCCTTCTGCCATGTAGCACGCAGTGATGCGAGTAGTATGTGTTTGCATCTGTTAAGACGGTTGATTAAGATGTTGCTTAGCGAATTCTTGCCTACCTCAGTGTAGGATCGCCAATTTCGTATCTTGTGAATCTTGGGGGATTATTAACCCAGAATTATTACTTGAAAATCTTTGTATCTCAAACGACAATACTAAGGCATCCGTTTTGGGTTTCGTTTGGCTTGCCGAATCAAGGGATTATTTGGAGGTAGTTTTCAAAACCAGCACTGCCAGCTTGGAAAATTATTCAAGTTTTTTTTAAATCCTGTTTAAAAATAAACATTTTTTGTTGTCATGTTAGGATCAAATAGATTTATTCTTAAACAAAAATATTGATAACAATTAACCTCCTTTTTGTTTACTTTCAGCGAGCTGGGATCCATAAACTCATTCCAGGAATGGTTATTGACGATTATCTCTTTGATCCTTGTGGTTATTCCATGAATGGCATAGCCAAGAATGTAAGTTCATATTACTTTCACTTAAAAATTTCGTCTTCAAAGCTTATAAAAATAAATTTCTTTCAATCTCTATCCCACCTGTAAATACAATCAAACATTAAAAAAAAAAAGATTTCTGGAAATTATCCTCAAGTAAGTGGATTTTTGCGCGAATTCTTGTTTTCTAAAATATTAAATATTGGAGATTTTTGTTTTCTCTTCCTGTGAGCACTAACAATATTTTTATTTTTATTTTAGGGTTGCTACATGACAATTCATATTACACCAGAGCCAGAGTTCTCGTACGTTAGCTTTGAAAGCAATGTCGCATCATCAAACTATACTGACTTGATCTCACGCGTTATAAAAACATTCCAGCCGGGAAAATTTGTTGTGACAATTTTTGCTAATAAGGTGAGTTTCAAAAACAAAATTTGTAATCCTTTTTCTTATGTGATATAAATTTCTTCTTCAGTCATCACCAGCATACACAGCTTTCCGTGAAATTGATAACGCATCGCATTTGGCCGAATGGAAACGTCGCGACATTCAATATTGCCGTTTTCCAACTTACGATTTGACCTATGCGCACTACTGCAAATTCCCCAGCTGAGGGTTACAGGTTAAGCCTTGCCTAGTTGGCGGGGTTAAAACCAACCACCCTCCTCCATCAGCAGCAGCAGCATCATCTATCAAGATTCCAGTTACCAAAATGTCATCATCAGTATTGTCTACAACACCATTCTCCACTCCAAAACACTGTGCAATCCCCCACAAATTCAGCAGCTTGATCTTCAGCTCATCGATTGCTGATGAAAGCGCAAAACTTCAACATACTTGTAATGCTCCACTGGCTATGACATCCGTTTCAATTGCTGCTGCTTCATCATCTAATTCTACATCATCATCATCATCAGCGCCATATCGTATTGATTCATTGAAACGCATTGACAGCTTACTTATTGGAACACTCTTGCTACTACAAATATGCTCTTGGATATTCTACATTGACTTGGATGAGTACTCTCCTTTGGTATTGTTCTCGTGGTGGCGCAACAAGATCTCTTGAAATTGTCTAAGACAATTACAACGTTTGATCATCATTTAATAATTATTGTGTATTTTAATTGCTGCATTGCAACAACTCAAGTACTGCTGCACCACAAACAACAACAACAACAACAAAATATACAACATCATCATCGTCTCTTACTCTTACTATTATAAAATTTATCTCAACAAACAAACAAAAACAACAAATTTTAAAAACTTGTATAACTTTTTAAATTTGAAAAAGATATTTTTCAAAAACAATAATTATTATTCTTATTGTTTTAACTTAAAATTTAAATTTGTTGTATTATCGCAATTGTATAAAAAATACCTCAGTAATTTGGGGCGTTTTTCGAAAACAAAAATTTCCAAAAACTTTATTTATAACGGTAAGAGAATGAGATAGCGAAAGTGACCTTGCGCCCGTTAATGCGTTTATTTTTTTCGTTTTCAATAGTTTTTTTTGTTTGTTCTATATTTTGTTAAAAAAAAATATATATTTAATTCCTTAATGGTGATGGATATAACCGTTATGTTAATGAAATCTTCTTTATTTATCCAACCCATAGTTGGAAAACACAGCTGTGTATATTTTTTTCAAAAACACGAATGAATTGTAAATTTATCTTGAATAAAAATTTTTTGATTGTTTATAATTTTTTTATTTTTTTACTGTTTTTGAGTTTGAGTTTCGAAGGGCGCAAGGGATACAAATTTTAAAGATGCATTTTCTGTAGGAAAACAATTATTGATATGAATGAGAAATGTAAGTTAAGAGTTTGTAAAATGCAATTTATTTTAAAGAAGGATTTAAACAAAAAAAAACTTTATAGTTTGTCTGCGCACAGAAAATTTATATAAAATTGTTTTATACAAAATTTGATAAAAATCTTAGGACGTTGAACGAACGAGTTTTGAAATTACTAGTTATTTATATGAGTAAGGAAGGCATGGTAGTTATTAAAAGGCCAATCAAAGATACAAATGTGTAGTGTTACAAGTAGTTATTTGCAAATGGTATGGTGGATACAATTATTGTAAAGTAAGTTTTATTGTAAGCACTCTTAATATATGACGAGGATAAGCATTATTTAAAAAAATTAGGATAGGGCTGATAATGACTTTAAAATCTTTCACTGGACTGCACAAGCTGAATCACTTCGAAGTTTCATAATATTTTGGGATCTTGAAATTTATTGAAGGATTCAATTTTAATTGAGTAAACTCACTCGTATGTTTGAATAAATTAAACTAGACTAGATATATTAGGTTCATAATAGCTTTGTTCGTTGAATTTTACCTAGGATTGACCCTAGTGATCTATTTGAAAGTGTCGAAAGTTTTAAAGAAGCCTGAATTTTAGGTCTTAAAAGATTTAAAGTACACACAAAAACAAAGCTTAAACCACTCTTACGCACCCTGAAACAAACACTTTGAAGTTTGGATGTGAAAGCTATTTTTGATTACCAAAATATTTCTTTTATCTGCTTTTAAGTCATAGTTTTCTTAAGATTGGGACTCATATAAGAGTTTCAATATGTTGATGAAATGGCCCACAATTTTAAATAAAATAAAAAAAATATCTGGAACTCTGAAATCTCTCTGAATCATTTAATCCTTGTCAACTTTGACTGTTCAAAATTAAGCTAGTCTTGTAATAGCTAAAAAACCAGATCTACAGTACAAGGCTTTAAAAAAAGCTTTGGGATGAACTCAGTACGGTGGTGTCAGGACTCTAAGAACAAACCTAAACTCTACGTTTCGTGGGAGGAACACAAGTAAACAGTGGCTTTGTAGAAGTAAAAATAAAGACCCATTTAAGCTAGCATTAGGCGGTCCTTGTAAATGGTCATTGCAATGTCACTCTGAGACGTCACATAAATTGATTCATTGTGCTGTCAGTGCATGGTCATTTTTCACCGTGTCATTGCTAGCTACAATAATAAATCAAATGTGTCATTGTTGTCCCAAAATACAATGACCAGCAATTGAGTCATTGTTACTTTTTTTTCTTAATGCCTTTTAATAACCCTTCCCCCCCTCCCCTCCCCTTATGTGTCAATCCGAAAATAGTTCTCTCCGACAACTAAACTATAAACGAAATAAGAAGCATGTGTGCATTGCTGATTTTGTGTACTCGATGTTTGCTTTTTCAGAGCTTTTGATTTAAAAAATGTCACCCTATTATACAAAAAATTTAAAAATGATTTATCACTTTGGGATTAGAATATTCAGCCCACAAAGAAAGGTATGTCCTTGCAAAAGCACAATTAGGTACCAAAGATTTTAAGTCCTTGTTTGTATAAACACAATTAAAAGATCTTAATCGGACATTTTACGAATAGAAAAAGCACTCCTTTACCCAAAGCTAATTTTTTTTTTTTTTTTTTTTTTTGAAAAACCTTGACCTTCTTTAGTAAGAAGATTTTGTGTTTTTGTAACTTGGAGTCTACCTTAACTGCCCCCAAAGTAGTAGATTGTAAAGGAGAGTTATAATAGTTCAAGCTTTCGAAGTTAAGGAGGCAATTTTTCATTTAATTTTGTCAAAAAAATCAGCAAAACATTAAAAGCAACAAATCAATCAAGAAAATGTGTATGTTTCGATGCTTTTGGTTGTGAAGCAACACCACTTTTATACAGAACCGAAACTGGGTCACAAACCTGGATAAGATTCAACGAACAAACTCTACTCAAGTTGGGCTGTAGTCAACGAATAAAGGATAAGGTATTGTTTCTGTCTTGTTATTCTGAATAAAGTAAAGATTCTTTTGGAAGTCCCGAGTCAGTAGTCAACCATTTAAAAATGCATACAAACTTTTTACTTCCGCCAACGAACGAGGTCTCACCAGAATTTTAATTGGGATAATATTAAAAGGCCAGTATTTTTTTTTATTTAATAATTAAGATTTGTTGTGTGATTTAAAAGCAGCCAATTAACTGTGCCAGACCTGTTCAAGGTCCACTTTGTTAAAAACCGTTCATTTTGTATATTTTTTTTTTTATATATAATTTTTTTAAGAGCAAAGTTATCAATCCTGCCGTTATCTATTAAACTTCAGTCTCTTTCATTTTTAAACGTTTTGTCAATTACTTATTTGCCATTCCTTTTATGCTTTTGAGATGATTCCAATAAAGTTACAAAAATATCTATAAAAAATAAAAAAAAGAACTTTTTCTGACAAAAAAAAATAAATGTTAAGCTAAACTCATAGAACTCATAAAATTGTCGTTAGAAAACTTTCACACTCACACAGAAATCAATTTTTAAAAAATACAATTTACGAAAAATAGTTATTTGATGTCAATATATGTAACTTAAAAAAAGTTCTCTGCAAACCCAAGAAGAACAGAATATTCCTTAATGCAAAAATTAATCATAAAAATACAAAAAAAAAAAAAATTATTAAGAACTCAAAAATTGCTCTTTAATGTATAGGTGCTGTACCCAATACAAACAAAAATGTCTCCTAAAATTAAGATATTGAAAATACAATTTATTTAAAAATCCAATAAAAAATAATTTAAAAATGTTGATTTACTATTTATGCATCTATTAAATTTGCTCATAGAGATTTATTGAATTTAAAAAAAATGAAAATATGTTGCTTCAAAAGACTTAAAATACAAAAATCTTTTTTTTTTTAGTTTAACTATAAGTGTGAAGTAGGTGTATACTGAATTTATGCAATATGAAAAAATAAAAGAAATGATAAACAATTCCGGTGATAAAGTTTAGAATGTAATGATTTGTTTTTTTTTCTTCTTTTTAATTAATTGATTTCATTAAAACTTACAAAAATATAAACGTTAAATTATTATAAAAGAAACATATTAAAAAATAAGATTTATTAAATTAAAAAACAAATATTGAAATAATATTATTGTCATATTATGTATTATTAATGTTGTAATATTGAATGAATATCAATTAAATAAATATTAAAAAATAATTTATTATATTTTATTTCGACGGAACAGTACTTGGACATTTTACAAAATAATTTTTATGATCTTATATACTAGCTCTCCCAAAAGACGTTGTTCTGCCCTTCTAAGTAGAAAGCGCGATTATAGATGTAAATTTATTAACTGTGGCTCGTATGATTTTTTTTAACAATTTTTTTTTTAAACATTTGTAATTTTGATCTAAAATATTAATATAAATACTGAATTATCTACGTGCATGTTATAAAATTTAAAAAAATACATTATCTCATCATTATTTATTGATTTTCTAAATACCGAAAAAACAGTCCCCTGGTTGGTCACCAATTCAAAAACATGTTTCAATAAATTATTTTAAATGCAAGTAATTGTAAGTGAATTGTTAAGTTATATTTTTTAACACATTTGAAGTTCATGTATTTACAATATTAATTTCTCAGTCATAACTGAGCTAAAGTTTGTTCACAAATTTTGAGCACCGTCCTCTGGTTTAACTATAAAATGCTACCAATAAAATCTTTTTACATTTCCGCGCGATGATTTGAACGAAAAGGAAAGTTACTAGTTTGCTGCCTTGATGTTTGAGGGCGACATCTCCGTTTTGTGTAATCTAGCGCGAACTATTCAACTAAATTTCAACGAACTAAGCAAGGATAAACGCAAAAGCTAGTTCAAATCACAGTCCTCTGGTGAGTTCCTATTTTTTATATTATTTTTGATATTGAATTTATGACAGTTTGATTTCATTTCCTTAACAAACACTTACCGCTGGGAATGCCAATGAATTCCAATGACGCAATAACTTAACGATATCATGAGATTTCATTAGTTTAAATATTCCCCTGGGCAACAGTCCCCTGCTTTAAACAAGCGAATTTCTTAGTATTATTTCATTAAAAATAAAATTCGAGCAATAAAATCTTTGTGACACTTTTTCAACCAAAATGACCCTGTTAGTAGAAAAATGCTATATTTCTGACTTCTTAATTATATTTATATCGTCCAATTACTTTGTCTAAAATATGAGAACATGGATGATTTTTTTATTTACTCTAATATTAAACTTAGAAAAGTACGCATACGCCCTAGTACACTCGGGCGTATGCGTACTTTTACTACTATTTTTTTTTTATTGAAAAATGGAAAATTGCATCAAATTTTCTTTTAACTTCAATGCGTTCATTAGTTTAAATTGATCATACTAAACCATCACACATTTACTTAGAATGTGAGTCATTAATATTGAATGAGTTTCACATAAGAACTTAAAAATTTAAATGCATTACGGATAGGTACCAAACTATAGGTACATACAATCTTTCAAAATAAAAAGATTTTTTTCTTAAATAAGATCTAGTTTCTGACTTTAGTCTTAAGAAAACAAACTAATATAATAGAAGATTTTTATAGACTCGACGTGTCTTTTTTCGCTTTGTGGTCAAAGTCGATAATGTATTTTGGCCACAAAGCGAAAAAAGACACGCCGAGCAGACACACTCTCGGAACAAAACCAAAGATTTCTTGAAAAATTGAGATCAATAACATAGTCGGTTGCGGAGTAGGTATATTACATTATTTACAAACAAACAAACATACATATAATGTACATCCATTTTTATTATATACACTGGTCCGCATTAGTATTTTGATGAAACCGTTTCTGACTATTGAACGTAGCTTTTTTTAAGTATGTATTGTTAAGTAATACCGTTCGCATTTGGTACGTTTTTTTTTTTGGAACCATAGTCAACAATTGTTATGTCAAAAAAAAAAATTGTTAAATTGTCATTGAAAGGATTTGTTAGGTTTCTTACAAACCATTAAGAACGTTGTTCGAATTTGTTTAAACTGTCAAACGATCACTTTTAACATTTTTTTGTATATTGAGGAAAAAATTAAATTAATCCCATCATCGCTCAAAATTGGCGAAAAATCTATTTTATTCTTTGTTGTTGATCATTCAAAGAAAATTAAGACGTTCTCGTTCTTGCTGCTCAAATCGAGAATTTGTAATTTTTTGGTGTGATTTTTAATAAAGACTGAATTTTTTTAAATAAAATGTCCAATTTGACAGATCAACAATTTCAATTCATATCATGGAGATGAGTTGGAAATATAACAAATCGTAACTATTTTACACTTCAACGTGAGTTAAGGAACGCAGTTATGACGTCATATACCAACAAATCGTAACTATACTCTATTCGAGTGATTTGTTCAGCACAAGGAAGATAGGACGTTTGCCTCTCAGTCTGGCTATATTGGCTTACATACATCGGTCTCAAGTTAAAGCTCTCACAGGGTTTCCATACTTTGCATAGTAAATTGCCGCAAATCGAGTAAATTATACATTAGGGTTACCATCTTATGATTTAAAACAAAAAATCAAAAATTATTTATCTTCTTCCACACCACCAAGCGTTTATTCAGAAAGGATACAAAAACAAAAACAAATGACAACACCTCCCTATCAATCAAAAGCTGAAAAAGCTACAAAATCCAAATCTCAACATAGAAATGCAGTAGCGAGATCCCTTTTTTAAAATCATGGCAACACCTTTGAGATGTGCTTTGTGCGATGACGATGAGGGTTGTTTTTGTTATACTGAACAAAAAGAAACAAAAATTAGTCTGCTTTTTGCAGTCAAACTGAAAGGTTATGGGTGCTGCCAAATTTATCGAAAATCACAACAACAATTCTTGTGTGTTCAGTGGTTTGGGTTTAATTTCAGAGGCAGTTTCTGTTTTAGTTTGCCATTAGGATTATCTGCAGGCATCATTGGTAGATAAAAAGCTCCCTCATAAGGCATATGCTGAACAAATCACTCGAATAGAGTATAATTTGAATTAAAGTAAAGCTCTTTTGTTGACTATTGATAACAATAATTGTTAACTATGGTTAGAAAAAGAACCCACCACTTGTCTTGTCATTATTAAAGGGTCTTTTCAATCTCCTTGCCATTTCCATTTATCGGCTTTGGAGTCTAGTTCACCGTTAGCATTTGCCCATTTAACATGAAATATGAAATAATACAATTTTTCTTAGATATTCTGATGTTGTTTTAAATAAAAGTCGAGGTATGGATGCAGGATTAACATAATTATACAAATGCGTGGGCTTTAGACAGATCAGAACATAAAGCAATAATAAAAGAAGTAGGTACGTATGTATGTATATTTCCGTTCACAAAACAATAAAGATTCAAAAATAACAAACAAAACCAATTACACTAAAAAAATAACATTTCTCTGATTACCCACCAAACAATTTACTATATTTACTTATTTATAATAACCCCTTGCATCAGATTCTTCAACAATAGTTAGAATGGCAGCAAAGGCCTCCTCTGAAGTTGGCAAGATTTCTTCTGATGGCAGAATAAACAAGTCCTCACTATCTGGTGGCCCCCGAAGTTCAAAGGTAAATGTTACAGGAATACCACACATTGAATAGGCCCAATCATTACTACCTCCACTCGATGGGTAAATAGCCTCGTACATACTTCCACTATTATAAATTTTGCCATGAGTTTCATTGATTGCTTCAGTAGCTTTTTCACCGATGGCTTTTAAATCATCGTAATTATGCACATGATCTGCAGTGAATCCGTTAGGGAACATCAATAGTTGTGAGAATGAGTGAATTGCAATGTAAGTACGGATCTTCTCCGGCGTAGCATTGTCGTTGACAAATTTCATCAGCCTTTGAGTCTCTACCTCACTCGCTGCTGATGGCCCAGAGAAATCATACCGACTTGGATCCGAGCTCGATCCAATTTCGTTCCAATGAAATGGATAGTTTCGATTGAGGTCTACACCACGAGAAATTCCAAATAGCTGACGATTTTTCCTCCACATTCGATCACTTTCAAAAGAGTACTTATAACCGTCTGGATTGACTGAGGGAAAAATCATCCAATTAAAGGTAGTTGCAAGTTTTTGAACTCGTGGCACTGTTGAAGTTAGCAATTGGCTTATGATGTATGTAGCTGTAGCGGGAGCAATCCATTCTCTAGCATGGATTCCACTCTCGATAAAGATTGTTTTGTTCTCGGCATTGTGTGCTATTTTGATTCCTTTAATTGGCAAGCCTTGCGTACTCACACCCATGTCCAACAAAGTAGCTTGCTGATGTTGCTTGGCCATTTGCTCCATCCACTCGTATATTGTTTCCAAATGAAAATAATGTTGCCAATCGAATTTTTTTATATCAACTCCTTTTTCTAGAACAGCTTTGAGATTCCTATCAATTTTCTCTTGGAAGTTATAAGTCTATGGAAATAAATCATTAACAGCATTATCAATGACAGTGATACAAACCATTTCAGAACTTGCCAAAATCCGGTGCTCCACTTTGTATGTCTTGAGAAGGTCAGCAAAGTCGGCAACTTTGTGAGCAGCCACCATTATAGTCAATTTTTGCCCAGGTGTCCTTGCATGGCCCATAAAAAGGCAACTATCACTTATTTCTTCGAGTTTTTGTAAAATTTCCACATGTTTTTCAGTGTCTATATTGACATGGTACATTCGGTAGTGGTCATATCGTGCCACGTCTGGAATGGGTTGTTCATTTTTTATTGACATCCTAAAATCTTTTTATCTTTAAGCTCTTGCTTATTGGATTTATCTTCAACACTGATTTTCTAAAAACTTTGTAACATCTATTTATCAAATAAAATTTAAGGCTGTTGATCTTCTTATGTACTTCATTGATCAACAAATACAAAACTTTTGCCAGCCGGCCGTGTGCATGACACAAGTTTCAGAAACATCAATTCGAACTCGAAACCATCAAGGGCGTATGCAATAATTGATGGAGGGAGGGGCTATTGACTAAGTTAAGTGATGTTTGTCTTGATATTGTTTTCTGCTATTAAAACAGAAAATATTGGACTGCATCATTAAATTTATGAATGAAAACTCATCTGTCATTATTTAATTTTGTTTAAAATGCTTCTTGTCAGTTCTCGTTTTAATGAAGGACTGACGTGAACGAAACAGGCTGTTCATGGCCACAGTTCTTTTTTATCCGAAGAGTATGGTCAGTTGTCTCAAAGGTTCTTTAACAAAATAACAATCCTTTGTCAATGCCGAAGTAGCTGACAAAATTTAACTGATTAGACAGTTGCGTTCGAATCGAACAGTTCGATTTCGAACATTTTTCGAAGATACTGCTCGTAGCATAAGAGCCGTATTGATAGAAGTTTTTACTTTTTTGCACTTTTGTGTACTTTGTACACTTTGTGTTTCGACTTTCGATGTAGTTCAGGCTTTAAGGACGCTTTCTCGTGCGAGAGCATTAACGAGTTGTAAAATACTTCCCATACCTATTTTGACAAATCCTTTACGACGTGGTAAGCTCCCTGCTTATTATGACGTTTGAGTTGATCTTACGACGACACATGAAAACCCCTGACATATAATATGTTGACGGAAAATGGTGTTACCCAACAAATCAGACGAGACTTTAGATTAACTTTACTTCAGTATTTGAGCAGCAGCTGTTTATGAGATTTTATTTTTTTCTATACCCTTTAAAAAAAAAAAAAAAAAAAAAAAACATTCCTCATGTCATCCCTGCCTTGGAATTAACCGGCAAAGCAAAATCTAAAAAAGAAAAAGATAAAAATACATTTTACCTGTAACCGAACAAGAAAGCAACATTCCAGAGCCAAACACAATTTTTCTTGTCTGTAAAAAGTTTGTATTGCCTATGTGGCTCCGCATTTTTTGCAAAAATAATGCAAAAACTCCTTCTAAATAATCAAAATTCAACTCCTTAATGTAAATAGAACCACATTCTAACTTAATTGTGTATTTCGTGATCAAATAATCGTCATTCCAGTGTGAAAATGTCAAATTAAAAAAATTGATGGTAAAGGTGTTTCCGCTGAACGAAGGTACAAAATACATGTTTACAAATATATCTCGACTCTTCGTATCAATATAAAGTGCGTAATATTTTGTTGAACTCTTCTAACAACATTTTGTTACACTCGTCTACAAAACTTGTTAATTTGTATACAAATTTGTATATTGTTGTTGTTTTTGTTGGGTGTTAAATGTAAACAAAAACAAAACTGGAAATAATTTCTAAAAAATATTTAAAAAAAAAGAAAAGAATAAAATGGAAGCCCAAAAGGAAGTCCAGAATGTCAGTGTTGCCTCAGCGACATCAACAACTGCCCCACAAGAAGGAACCCGCCAGAACAGTCTGCAACGCATCCAGCAACGCAAACAGAAAGTCTTCAATCTTCCAATTTCTCAACAACTAGCCAAGCTATCCATGTACTCGTCGTGTCAGGTGGAAAATTGTCGGTGTACCGGCTGGAAGACACCACAAGAGAACCGCCATCGTGACGTAGAAAGTTCCTATTGTCCAGAATTCTCCGAAGAGTGCCGGGTTGCCGTCTGCAAACATCCCCTTCAGAATCACATTTCCCACTTGGACGGAATCTCAGGTGATCAAATGAATGAGCTTCTTGGAGCCATTATTGACATGGAGAATTTGTTCATGAGCATGCAACGTGTCGAAGACGAGGACACAAAGAAGGTTTATTTGTATCTCTTTCGATTGCTGAGGCAGTGTGTGATTTCAAGACAAAAAGCTGTCATCCGTGGACCATTGGGAGACCCGCCCTTCGAAGCTCCTTGCATTGCCAAGGCTATATCTAGCTTTGTCTTCTACAAATACAATCATTTGAGTCAATCAGAGCTAAGCACCATGACAGAGGTGGCCAAAACATTCCTGAACTTCCTCAATCATTACAACTTTGAGCCGCCATCGATACGCAGAGCCGACTTGACACACGAAGACGCGTCCACATACAAAATCAACTACACTCGGTGGTTGGTGTTCTGTCACGTTCCTGCCTTTTGCAATTCACTAAGGCATTTCGATACTTCTCTGGTGTTTGGAAGGACTTTGTTGAAAACAGTGTTCCTTTGTATGGCACAGCAGTTGAAGAAGAAATGCATAACCGAGCGGGATCGTTTTCCGGCCGATAAGCGAGCCATCATCACACAAATGCCCAAATTCCTTGAATCACTCAAAGGGGAAATATTGAAGGACGATTCTCCAATTTGGGACCAATCGTATCGGCCCCCAAATACATTCCTTTCGCAGCAGAGAAAACGTCAACAGGAAGCTGCTGCTGGAGCATTGAAACGTCCAGCAGAGCCAGCCTACAAACGACCTAAGAAAGAAGCTGATCGTGGATCGGATAACGAAGACCTCTCCGATGAGACGGTGTTGCGAGCTATGAAAACTATTTCCGAATCGAAAGCCTTAACCAAGACGGAGGTATTGTTCCCAGTGAATGTGTCGAGAGATGAAATTGTCAAAGCAGAAGAGAATCAAGGAAAAATCCAGTTCCATATCGTTGGCAATTCATTGTCCCAGCCAGTGGAGAAGCAGACGATGCTGTGGCTATTGGGTAAGTCTTTGATACTTCTTCCAAGATGTTTCCTATCTAAAATTGCAAACTTTGTTGTCAGGTTTGCATAGCGTTTTCGCTCATCAACTGACGGAAATGCCTCGGGAATACATCAGCCAATTGGTTTTCGATACCAAACACAAGACACTAGCCCTAATCAAGGATAACCAGCCGATTGGCGGGATATGCTTCAGACCATTCGCAACCCAAGGATTCACCGAAATCGTCTTCTGTGCGGTCACCATGAGTGAACAGGAAAAGGGCTACGGATCTCATCTGATGAACCACCTCAAGGATTACAGCATTCGACGGGGGCTGCGGCATTTCCTCACCTACGCCGATGAGCATGCAATTGGTTATTTCAAAAAGCAAGGCTTTTCCAATGACATCAAGCTAGCGCGTCCAATTTACGCTGGATACATCAAAGAGTATGATGGAGCAACTCTAATGCACTGTGAACTCCATCCCAGCATTGTTTACACGCAATTCATCTCGGTGATTCAGAAACAACGTGAGATTTTGAAAGAACTCATCGCACAACGTCACAAGGAGGTGCAGAAAGTCCGTCCCGGATTGACCTGTTTCAAAGAAGGTGTCCGTGCTATTCCTGTCGAATCGATTCCGGGACTTCGTGAGATTGGTTGGAAACCACAAATGCGTGCCCAACGAACATCTCGTCCCCTCGAAGAATCCTCTGACCCGGACAAGCTGGCAACTTCGTTCTCAACTGTTTTACAAGCCGTCCGACAGCATGCGTCTGCTTGGCCATTCCTCAAACCTGTCAATGTGGCCGATGTGCCTGACTACTATGACCACATAAAGTATCCCATGGATATGAAGACAATGGGTGATCGTCTGAAGAAGGGCTACTATGTAACTCGAAGGCTCTTCATGGCCGACATGGCAAGGATATTCTCAAATTGTCGATTCTACAACCAACCCGACACGGAATACTATCGGTGTGCTAATTCTGTTGAACGATACTTCCAAACTAAAATGCGGGAGCTGGGTTTATGGGATAAATGAAACGAAGACGAGGAGGAAGAGGATAAGAATTTAGTGTGAAATGAGGAATATTGTGTTTAAGAAGATATAGTGAAGGTGATTTTAATGTTTTTGATGTTTCGTATTTAAATTAAATAAATATTTAAATTACTTTTATGTTGTTAATTTAACCAAATTTTGATCTATTTTTTGTAGAATTTTGCAAGAGAAGAAGGTCGAGTCAAGAAATTTTTATTTGAAAACAAAAAAACACTCAAAAATGGACTACATTACGAACATTTACATTTTTGAAACCATAGTTAAGGTAATTTATTATTTAAAAAAAAAACATTTATAAAACCTTGTATAAACCTTAAGCCTTTGCAACATGTTTTGAGGACTTTATTGCATGTTAGAGCGTAGAAGTAGGTGAACGTCATAAATTATGGACATACCTTGTTTTCTCTCGATGGATTTGAGACGATCCTGTAGGGCCCGCCAGTTTGATCTCAGAAAACGTCGAAATGCACCCAGTTTTGTATGCAAGTCTGAAAATCTCTTTATCACCTGCACACACCCGTGTGCCATTGGCAAAACGTTCTTAAACTTTTTGTAGTTTTGAGGCTTTGTACTATTGAAATAAAATTCTGGAATAGGCCTTCATCAGTGTTTCCTCTGTCTGAAACATCTACCAAAACATTCTCGCCTTTGATTGATGGTTTTTTTTAGTGTCAACAAAGATGAACTTTTACTTTTTTGGGTCGAATCTTTAATGGATTCGTTTGATTCTGACTTTCATTTCTACTTTGGATATAACCTTTTGCTGATTTATCTGGGATAAAACAGAACTAGTCATCAGAAAGACTACTCAACAATCGATTGAACATAGTCATGGTGTGAAATATCAACCTAAGTGAAAGGGAACTTGAAAATTGGGGCATGATCCTTCCGTTGCTGTAAAAACATTATCAGAATATTTATCCCTAAAGTTATGCCTTCCTTGAACTATAAGTCATTCGATACCATCTTCCCTCTGTTACGAGAGTCATGAGCCCTGGTCTGGCCAACGATTTTCCCTTTTTAGAGAGGTTTTAACCTTCTCAAGTTTTGTAATATCCACTTTGACGTCAGGTACTTGTTCGAAGTAGTGTTGAGCCATTGGTGGCAGTAGTATAACCGTTGGAACTGTGCAGTCAGTGGAAGTCTAGTTTTACGTGCACACCTGCCAATTAAAGCGGCAAATTAAACTTTGGCCAGGGCCCTAAGATCTACCTTACGGTTTATATTAGTTACATTTTTTATGGAAGATATTTGAGGCATGTTCACACCCCTTATTCGGGATCGAGGTCTATCTAACACTTATTGCATCAAAAGGATACCATATGTTACAGCGACCGCGACTCACTCCTATTTCATTTACAACAATTTCACGTCTTAAGTTCCAACTTCTATCTCAGAGCCACCTCCACTTCAGAAAAGTAATGGGTGGTTAGAAGCCAGCTACAAAATATCGTCAAAACTAAGCCCGGCTGGTTCCAGCCTCAACGCTCCAAGGATCCTGCAACAAAGCAGAAGGAGTGTTGCGATTTATATTTGCTGCCTTGGTTAAGCGTTCAAAAACCTGAAGAGAGTCATAGTTCAACCCCCGGAACTGTGCAGTCAATGGAGCCTCATAATACAATTTATTGTCAGCCATGAATTATTTTGTGATCGTCTCAAAACCCCAGTTTGGTAGTTCTGGAAGTTATTGATTCTCTTAAAGCAATAAACAGGACCTTTTCTATTCTGGGGCTTGTCAAATGAAAAAGAGAATTCTTGTCCGACCTCGGCTATAACTAACTAACGGATCTAAGTGGATTTGAATTCGGAAACTAAAGAGTGAAATAAATACTTTCGCAGGTAGTGATCACACCTGGTTATCGTGCTCAACGTAATGCAAAGAAAGGAGCTAGGATAAGCAATTCAAAAATTAATACTTTAAAAAATAATCAATCGAGATTGTAGTTCGTAAATTGAAGCAGAAAGCAGACATAAACCTTATGCGTAGATATTTCCGGAGTAATGCTAGCTGCTTCCAAATGTTTTAAAAAATTAAAATGCCAGCGATCTACAACCAACGAAACAGGTGAGTGGTGGTAGGCCGCAGAGAAAGACTGCTAAAAAAATCTGAACCTATTCCGTCAGATTAAGATTAAGTCAAACGCAAAGAATGGCTTCCAAGCATTGTGCAGTCCATGCTTAAAGAAGTAGCAATTTGCATCGACTATAACGCATTTAGTATGGAAAGAGAGGATAAACATTTTACCAACGAACTTATCGATGTGTTTTTGAATCGAAGAAGTCTACTCTCGACCAAACCTCTATGTTACGGCTTCACAAAAAGAGACCCAAGGATATGAAGTCGATACTCTTCAACCTTTTGCCGATTTCAAACTGATTCGAGGGTCTAAAAACAGAAGCATCCGCTTTGGTGTCGGTCGGTGAGCATATAAACGCTTAGGTTTAGAAGTTATACTTTTCCCCATGATGTAGAGACATGGACGTCATCAAGAGAAAGGTCATTCGATTGAAGGTCTAATTATTTGTGAGAAAACGGAAAACAGATTCCTTTGTATCATTAAAGTCATGCTGTTCCTAATAAAGTTCCGAATCCTTCTTCTTCATCCACCGGCGGAGAAAACAACTTTTTAAATGATTGAAACTACAACAGTCCCTTCAATGCAAAATGGTTCCAGCAACTAATTGAAGAAAAAAAGAGGTTTCAAAATAAAATCTCACATTGTTTATTTGTACTTTAAGATTAAAATTAAAAAAATGAGGTTCGTTAAATGAGATCATATTTGGTATTCGTCTCCGATCCATCGTGGATTAACATCGCGATAGAATTCGCAGAATTCTTCAAAAACATCAACATCACCCGGACCGTGTATTAAATCAATGTCTGGCTCTGGAATAATGTGTTCCAGAGGTGGTATCGGATCAAGGAAATCACTCAAATCTGGAGTAGGAACTTTGTTTTGTATGTACTTTTTGCGGAGCGATAATTTCTTCTTCGGCATCAAGACAGAGTCGTTGACATTGATTGAAATAAGATTGCGAAACACAGGCTTGTCATGGGGAAAGTTAAGTTTTTGTGAGATCTGGGGAAGAAAGAAGTTTTTATGAGTTCTGAGACAAAGTGTGTGTGAACTACCTTCGGAACAACAACAGCTTTTGATCGTGGTGAGAGGTCTTCGATAGTGGCAAGATTTCTCATCGGTACTCTGTCCAGTTGCAACGATTGCATTTGTCGGCCCAATGCTAGAATCGTATTCAAAATGGGTTCATCGTAGTTGCCCGTGTTCTCCTTGTTGGCCTTTGAGTAGATGAGATCTGTTAGTTCATCACCCAAGTCGTTTTCAGCGATTGGGTGCCTAATTACTGTGCAAGGATGTGCAGTGTTTCTCAATGGAACCGTACATGAACGGCGAGTTTCAATGTTCGAAATTGTTTTTCGGTTGTCTTTGGAATGTTTTTTAATGTTGGACATTGTTTTTGGAATGAATTTAAAGATAATAATGGAAATAAATAGTTTTATTAAGCACTGGGTAGCAGATTTGTAGCGAGAGTGGGTGAAGATGACAGATGTTTGTTCTTTTTTTTTTGTGTTTGTTTGGTCTGTCAAAAAGCAGGTGCAGTTGCAAGAAAAAGTCTTATGGCCCTCTGCATGTGAGACCATTAACAAATACAGTTGAAGCTGTAGATGGGTGATAATTAAATTGGTGAACTTTTATTTACTGGAAGCAAAAATGTTGAACAACTAATAAATTGGTAATTTGCATTAATGGCATCCCATCCTAATTTTTATTTAAACAAATTTCAATGATTGGCGTGTGTGCAATGTTTTTCATAGAAGCACCAAAATTTAATGAGTATGAGCTTAATTTTTAGGTAAGACTGTACAAGGCGGAACTGCGCTGCACTACAAATCTTTTTTTCAGAACGCAAGTGAACTAGAATATGCAGCAGTACACGTCACGATTTTTCAATTTTTGCAATTCAATTCACTGTTATTTTATTATAATCATTGCAGGCTGAGCTTGCTTTGAACTAATACATTTTCGATTAAAAAAATCAAAACATTCAACAGTAAAAACTGCCAAAGCACTAAGCTGCCGTAGAACTGTACTTCACTTGACGAAGTACTAATTGCTGTTTACTGGCTTCAAACAATGGTGTAGCTGCACCAGTAGCACGTAGCAATCTCAAAGTCAATGTCAAAAAAGTAGCGCAATAAGCAGCAAACACAAATACAATGTGTAGCACTGAACTCAGACAAAAATCATATCTGCCATTTTGGTTTGTTGTTGTTTTGCAGCGCAGCACGTTCGTGAAGTTGGAATCGAGTCGACTTGTACTTCAGCTGCTCTCTACGCTGCAGCTGCAACTTAACATTAAAGCCGTGCAATACGATTTACGTTTATTTAACTTTGACATTGCTACGTGCTACTGCTGCAGCCACACCATTGTGTGCAGCTAGTAAGCATACATGCAGTTCAATTGCAGTACAGTTCAACCTGTGTGGTCTTAACTGAAGTGATAATAATGGGTTGAGTTCATTTAAAACTGCAATGTTTCAAAATATAACTTTGAAAATCAATTTTTTTTTAAAACAAACTTTTAAAAGGTACGAACTTTTAATCCGAAAAAGTTCCTAAGAATTAATTAAATCCAACCATTTTTAATCAATCAATTTTTAAATGACAGCAAACAAAATGCGTGCCATCCCTGTCAAAGTAAAACTCATGCATCGTTGCCAGTTTCCCCACAATAACGGAAAACAGCTGTTCGATCACAGCACCGGCATGCACTCAATTTTACTTGTGTGTATTCACAATTTTTTTACGAAAACAAAACAAAAACCAAATTTCTCCAATGTGTGATAACTAAATGCGAAAGTGTACGTGTAAAATCCAGCACTAAAAAGAATGTATTGTATAATTGCGATGGAATGGATTTCGTGTCGTACATGTACATGTATGCAGGACAGGAGCCTCGCACTCGCACTTGTTATGTTTTTTTTTTTCTTTTTTCGCCGCCTGTTCTTGAAGGCGTTTTCCTTTTCATTCCTTCACTCATATCCAATTCAAAATAGTAAATTCTGAGTGAATTTTCATGCAGGACAAAAACAAAACAATCCTGTCTTGATTGTAGACAAAAACTTAAACTTCAAGACTTGAACGTTCGACGTCATTGAAATTGAAATTCAATTGGGATCACCTTCGACCTAGTTTCTCGAGTTTTTCTCTTTGGTTGTCATTTTATTTTTATAACAATTTTCTTTTGTCGGTGATTTTTCGAGAAACGAGAACGAAGAACGAGCCAACAAACATAAAACAACAAAAACAAACGAAGAAAGAGAATGAGTGAAAACAGTAAATACATACATACATACATAAATGTAAAAGTATATATCGAATAGCACGATGACAGTTTGTTGTTAGTTATCGTTGGATTTTTGGTTCGTTCGATCGTTTTTCGCTTGATTCGTGGGTATATACTCCCTTTGTAATTTTTTCAATATTAAATATTTTATTTTTGTGCTTCATTGTGCGAAAAGTGGTGCAATTGAATAAAAACCATTAAGCTGGCTAAAAAAGAATCTTTTTGTTTAAAAAACACCTGTGATTGCAACCGAAAGAATTTGGTCCTTCACTTGAATGGAGGTAGATGCCGATCGAGTCGTTTATTGCATGGAATGAGGAAAGATCTACAAACTTCAATACGTCACACAAGTTCCGATCATTTTTCTGAACAGATTTGTGCTAAATTTATTTTCAATAAAGTGATAATTTGATTTAATATTTTGTTTTAATCCTATTTTTGTGTATAATCTACGTTAAAAAAAAAGTTGTGTTTATCTCTGGAAAATCTTAAATAAAGTTGCTTTAACATCATCCTATATACCTAGCTGTTGTGTTTTATTTTATTTGAACAAAAACGTGTCTCATTTTATCAATTTAATATTGCTATTCGCGTTCTCGTGTGATCAGAAAAATCTTGTGCCATTCATTAATAATTAATAATAAAATAAATTAAAAAAAAAAAAACTAGTGAGTCCATTCAAGTTTTCTCTGCAATAAAATTTTATAAGAAAATCAACAACAACAAAAAAAAAAGCTATAAAACAAACGATTCGCCTTGAAGTTTGTGTTATTTTTAAAGTTTTATTATTGTGAATAACCCTTTTACAATCAAAATGGCTCCAATCGCTGTTTACGGTAAGGTCAATAACATGGCTGAGGACAGTACCAACAACAAGAATGAACAAATAATGGAGGAAGCTGCTGTTGCAAATAATAACGGTAAGTTAGAAATACTTTTTTGTGAATATTGTGAACAAGTGAACGTTTTAAGTAAATAAATGTAGTTACTTAACCTAAATATTAAGCTCATTTGAATACCTTGCCGAAAAGTGCTCTACGTTGTGAGTTGTGAGTTTCAGTTCCATGGAATTGTCCTGGGAAATAGGAAAAGTCGAACGAAAAGTGTTTTACGTGGTGACTTTCAGTTCCATGGAGCCAAGGCCGTAAGAAGTGTCAAAATTGCATATTCGTAACATTGAATTCTTGAGCGCGTTTAACCTGTTAGATTTTAAACTTTTTATAATTTGGGTTTTTTCACGAACTTAAAATTCGTTCTGAGCATACACCTTTGCAAAATTGATTCTGCTCAGATTTGACGCAGTCCTTATTCATTCGAACCAGTTCCAACTGTTTTGCTTATGTCACACTGGAGTTTTTGCTGCTCAATTTGAGGTGTAAAGTCATTTTGATTCCTCCCTTTTATAAAGTTCCGCTCACTAAGCTTCTTGGCATGCCTTCGGCGCCTATACCTACCATAATTTCTTAATTTAAAAATATGTCAAATGTATCCAAACTGGTGATAATACTGCGTGAGAATAAACACTCCCAAAAAAATGTTCTCTTACCGAAATTGGAGTTATAAACTCGTATGTATATGTGCTTCTTGAGGAAAATCTGATTTCAAATCAAGAAACAAAAATTCATACAAAATTAGAAGCATAATTCATAACATTAGAAACAAAAAGTGGCATGAACGCTCGTCCCCCAGCGAGATCATGTCATATTCAAGCTTTTCTGTGCTTAGATAAAATCCAAAGCATTACAAAAAAGACAATAATTAATTGAACAACAACTCAAAATAACCACCTACACATAGGTACTTTGAAACAAAAACGGTCCAACGTACCAACCTTCAAATCTGCAAACTTTTTCCTATCGACTTTGAACTAAAAAAAAACAAAGTAGGAACTTGTTAATTAAAAGAAAAAATGCACAAAAAAACACTGCCAAAAACAAATCAGCTGCAAAATGAAACTCTCGAAGAAAAAGAAATGTTTGGTAGATGCCAAGATTATACAGAATGACCCACGAATACAAGTTGAAGTGTGTAGATGTGCTTGGCTTGTTCTCTTGTGCACGCGTGACTTCGGTCACGTAGTCCATTACATTTTACTGGAAATAACAAAGTGACAGTTTATTGAACAGTATATGATCGCAACATGGCGTACCTACATTTTGTAAATACGAATTTTCTTTGCTTCAATGAAATAAAAATGGCATACAATAGGTGCGTTCTTTTTCTAACCATAGTCAACAATTATTGTTATGTCAAAAAAAATTTGTTGAAGTGTCATTGTTAGGATTTGTTGGGTTTTTTGAAACCATTTAGGAACGATACGTATTTAGAATTTGTTAAACTGTCAAATGACCACCCTTAAAAATTTTTGTATATTGATGAATTAATTAAATTATTTTTCTTCATCCCTCAAAATTGGCGAAAAAATAATTTTATTCTTTGTTGTTTATTAAAGAAAATAAAGACGTTTTAGCTCCTCAAATCGAGAATTTGTAATTTTTTTGGTTTGATTGTTAATAAAAACTTTAAATTGTTATACAAAACGTGTAATTTGACAGATCAACAATCTCAACTCATATCATGGAGGTGAGCTGGAAATAGTAGCAAATCGTAACTATTTGACACTTCAAAGTGAGTTTAGGAATGCTTTTATTTTCGATCCGGGGGTCAACTATATTTAATTCGCGGAAATCGGTGGGTTAACTCTTGAAACAACGCCTTAACATTAATTATGTAAAGACGAACCCAGGTAAATCGTTTTCAAATTTTGATCCGAGGATAAACCCCGATTGTACAACTGGCCCTAAGTATACCAGTTGTTGTGGTTCAGCACTCAATCACGTTTTTAAATCCTTGATCCGTGGGTCAACTATATTTTATCCACCGAAAAGAGCTTACCCACTGAATTCCGCGAATTAAATTAAACTAAACAGCGGATTACGAATTTAAAAATGAGGTTCAGTGCTGAATCTTTGTTGTACAACCGGTGTTTATATCGACAAAATTGTTAATTTTACGCCCTACTCGTCTTAAGCTAGGCTCATTATAATTGTTTGACAATTAGTACCTAAGGCTTACCCACAATGGACTAAAGATTTCTTGAGAAGAAATTTGTATTTGATGCTTTCTCTTGTGAATTTTAAAATCCGTATTTTTCACCTGCAATTCATAACAAAATTATGAAGAATATGTGAAAATCGATCGTCTTTCTCATAAGTTAATAACTGTCCTAATGTGTTATTAAAGTTTTTTCACGATTATATAACTTTGCTCTATTGGTTTCTCAAATTGCTCATTTGACATTTTACGAAATATGAATAAAAACAATTTATTCTATGTATTTCATAAATTTGCGAAAGTACGTTAAGCTTTTGCACATAAGGTTGTCAAAGTCCATTTCAATGACTTCGATTTGGATGATGAAATATCAAAAATCAAACCCGTAATAAAATTTTTTTCTCAAAGCTTTGATGATAAATTCGCCAAATTAAACCTGTTTAATATAGAAGTCGTCTTCATTATAATGTCATTTATATTTCTCTTTAATAAGGGTTATCATTGCTTCTTTTGCTTTTTCGATGATGATGCTTATGATAGATTACAAAACAATCCTCCCACTTAACTGCTCAGGGAATTAGCCTCTGAACTTAGGGAGATGGTGTCATTGCATTTGCTTGTACCTGAAGTTCTGGGCGATA
This sequence comes from Platycheirus albimanus, assembly GCA_916050605.2. NCBI lineage: Eukaryota > Metazoa > Arthropoda > Insecta > Diptera > Syrphidae > Platycheirus > Platycheirus albimanus. Next base: position 11,923,721 of record OU696698.1, on the reverse strand, counting down.
AGCAATAATTACAGAGTCAATAAATTGACACTAATCAAAATGCAATTACCGAAACACGTTTTAACATTAAGACTCTACTTTTGTTTATACAAATTTGAACATTCTTATTATTAACCTTCATTATTCCTCGCGTGTTGCCTTTTTCAATGACAATACACATTTCATATTTTATTTTGTACGAAACTGCGTCAGCGATACCAAAATACTGAACGGAAAAAAAGATCGATCGGAATAAGTAGCGCGTGGCGGTAATCTTAAATAGTTCATAGATCAAATTTTGATTTTGTTACTTTGGTAAACGTTCTTCGTCTAGCGTATTTACGAATTCTAAAAAACCAGACAAAGAAAATAAAAATAAAGATAGTATGCTCAAGAACGTCAACTTTGTCATGGTAGAGCGTAGGGGGCTTGGTAATTCCCAAGATCAAAATCATCAATCAGCCTTGCGCGTTATTTTAAACTTTTTTTTTGAATTATTCTTAACAATATTTATATGTTTATAATTATCGGAATATGGATTGGAAAAGTGCATTTGAGTACCTATTGTTTAATAAAATGTTTATTTGTTATTTAAAGAAGCCGATAAGTCCTGCGATAAAGAACACTTTATTATTAAATTGGCCGTATAAAAGTGGATTAGATTATAAATTTAATATAAACATTTGAAACACGCGCCGTTTCTAATGGGTTTGTTAAATTAATTGAAAAATAAAAAAAAAATTAAGCAAAACTTTTTCTTAAAACTTAAAGACAAAAGTAAATTTTTGTATAGGTAACAAAATAAAGTTATGTCTTGCGCATTAAAATTGGTTTAGAGACGAGATTATTGTTGAAAATATTTTTCCATTCCTTTTTTTTAACGTCGCAAATTTTAACTAATAATTGATAAACTGCACAAATGAATTTACGTTCAATAAAGATTAAAATCTATAAATTGCTACTGCATTGCATAGGTAGGTACCTGTTTTGTCTGTTTTATATAATAGGATTTTTGTGTATATTTTTTATTTTAAGTCTTACAAAGAATTAATTCAAAGCAACAAATTTGAATTTTAAATACATCCTCCATTTAGAAACTATTCTGAATTCCCAATAATTTAAAATAGAAATCAAATACAGTGGTAATCACAGTGGATCATTCACAATCAGCATTATTGTTATCCACTAGAGGGGATTCACAGTGATTCAGTTTTTTGAGGAAACAAGATTATTCCACATAATTTTCAAAAGCATTTGATAAAATCTGGATTACGAACATTTGGTACCTTGCTACCTTGCAGACTGCTTCATTCGCTTGTTTCTAGACTGTTTTCAGTCTCATATTCACAAAATAAAAAAAATACAAGTTTGCCGCAAGACTTTTTTGTGCTCCGACTCTTACGAGTATTCCTACACTTTACAAAGCGTTTATATGCCCAAAACTTCAGTATATTTCATATCTCTGAGCAGATGCTTCTTAAACTTTTTTTACACATGCTCAACAGAGTTCAGAAAAAAGCATTAAAATTATTAGGAGAGAGAGAGATTATGGAAAAGGTTCCATTTTCTTGAACGTCGTCGAAATATTTCATGTCTTTCCTTAATTTTCCGGTTCTTCTACAAAAAATGCTCACTCGAGTTAGACAGCTGCGTTCGACCCCTTAAACATTTCCCCCGTAAGACTCACTCTTGCTAGGAACGCTCATCAGTTTACACTTGAGCCCAATTTCCGACAAACCGTAAAAAATAGGGATTCCTTCTTCAGCCGTACAACACGAATGTGGAATAAATTGCCTGGTACAATTTTCCCGGGCCGACCATGACCCTAACCCACAAACCCCGCCTGCCATCCGGTCCCCAACCAGTTCCCTCCAGTTTTGCTCGCCAAAGTTAGTTAATCGGGTCTATCGGTACTGAATTGGCCTTCAAGGTTGTTATTGCAAACAATCAGAGGGCAGGTGCTTATTCCTTCATACGCTTCACATGCCCTAGTCATCTAAGCCGCTGTATTTTTAGCTTTCTGACCAGGTCAGTGTTGCTGTGTAGGCAGTACAGCACGTCTCTCAATCTTCTTCTCGACACTCCATTGATACATTCAGGACCGAATATCACCCGTAGAATTTTTCTCTCAAAGCATCCCAGCCGCTTTTCATCCGATTGTGTCAGGACCCATGCTTCTGCCCCCTAACAGGAAAACTGGGTCTTGTATAGTGTCTCTTTGGTTCTTTGCTACTAAGATTCCTTCTAAGCCTGAAGAAACAGCTATTGGCAAAACTGATTCTTCTAATCTCAGCACTAAAAATTATTCTGAGAGGCTATAGTGGAATTCAAATAGACAAAGTCCTTGACTACTGCAAAATTATAGCTGTCCAAACCTATGTGATGATGATATTCTGCACCTGAGGACAGCATAACACTTTGAGCTATCTTCATTAACAGTCAAACCCATTCTCGCTGACGTCGTTCAGAGGTGATGCAGAATGAGATGTTAAATTTTAATCTCAAGAGTCTAAAACGCTAAATTTGGCTTAACAAAAGAAAGGCTTCATCGCCAAGTTTATTATATTCTTAAAGTCAATCCAATTACATAACAAAGACATCACATCAAATAACTCAAAAAAAAAAAAAAGAAAGAAACATGCGCCTCCACCACACACACTTTCTAGAATTTGTTATTCCATTCGAAAAAGATAACAATATTGTTTGAATTAATATTTTGAGCCCCCGACAACTGATTGTATGATCAGACTGCTTGTCTAAAATAATTAAGCCAGTTCTAGGAATTGTTTATCCAAAATTCCATTCTATTTTTGAATCAAGTAGGTACACAACACTTCTTGTCTTCTCGAGAACTCCCGGTAATTTTCACTTAAATTAACAACAATATTCGTCAGATATCTAAATTGAATAACTAGATACTTGAAATTAAAAGGTATAATTAAAAAGTCAAGACTTTATTACTCAACTGATTGCAAATAATATTTTCTGAGGAAGTAAATAATAACAGTACCTATTACATATTAAATAGTTAACACGTGTATAGTGTTGTATTTGTTTCCTCTTTTAACATTTTAACATTCAAAATTCTAGAATCTAGTCTAGAAGAGTATAATAAATTATTGTTTATTTAATTTTGCAACATATGTACCTACATAACGTGTGGCAACTTTCGATTTCTCACGCGCATGAAAATAAGAATTAAATAAAAGATACATTTTTACATGATCAAAGTCCATTCTCCATATTAATTTGCTTTGAGGTTAATTTTTTTTTTCTTTTTGTATCTCAAAAATTGATTCAGCTGCCTCTAAAATATTTATAAGTGAAGAAATATGCGTTTGGACTTTGTACAGTGTTTAAAAATAGAATATTAATTTAGTGATTATCACAAAGTAGGGCATTTTCTGAGGACAGTAATAGAAATGATTTTTTATTTTATTATGTGTGGTCAGAGCAAAATAAATACAAACATTAGATGTTCAGCGATTGTTGTTTTGTTTAGCAGTTTGTAAGCGTTTTGTTGGATTTTCTTTTGCTATAAATAAAATGAATGTCAGTGTTCAACAAAAGGGGGCAAATAATTGTATAGTCAGTCGGTTATGCTAATTGAGATTTTTTCAGCAAGTGCTTGTTTGTATATAAACACAAAATTTTTAATTTTATGCTAATTGGATGATAAATCGCCTTTTAATTTAAATTATTAGGTAATCTTTTATACCAGTACGGCAGCATGGCTATTCAGGTTCATATCTTAATTTATGATTGATTAATATAGGAAGGTACACATCTTTTTAAGTTCATTGATAAAAGAGTGCAGATATGATGTTTTTCTAAAACAATAAGACAAACGAAAGAACAAAAGAAAAAAAGAAAGTAAAAAAAAACAAGTGCTTTTGTTGGGCGCCACTTAAAAATTTTGAATAACTTTTGTTTAATCCCTTATTAAATGTACCGATACATTAGAAGTGTGACAAGGAATTAAACAGGGTTATTGAATTCATTTGAATCCTAGAAGTCTAGAAAAGGCTTGCCAACGATATAGAATAGAGTTTGTTAAATTAAGATTTATTTTACCAACTCATTTAATGCAAATTTAAAAACTTAACTTTCGCATTGTCCATTAACAAAAGAAATTCCATAAGACTTTCAACATTAAAAATAAAAATCTTTGTGTAAAGACCTTGATATGTTCTCCTATCTTTTAACTTTTTTTTATGTTTTTCTGAATTTAAAGGAAGCATTTAACATTTTAAAAGACCCACACGCACAGTATTTATTATGGAAACCATTAACGGTGAGTGCGTGCACTGACTGCTACAATGTATATATTACACGTAACATACTTGCATTTCCGTGAACAAATTTAAATAAACCAAGGCGATGTATAAATGGCCAAGGAAAGTTCAACAACTTTATTGTGTACGCCATCGCCATTGTGCGGCTATACTGCGTCTTGAATACATAAAGTAGGTACCTATCTATAGTATAGTATCTACTAATAAAAAAAAACAATAAATGATATCAAAAATGTATTCATATGAAATTATTTTGTTTTTGTATTCCAAATCTGGTCGTTCAGCTTATCTTTAAAAAAGATACAATATTGTTGACACCCTAATGCACTCTTACGTTAGGTTACTTTTCTTTTCCATACCTTATATTTTGGACATCGAAAGATTTATAAACAAGCAGTTATCCACGGCTTTTGAAGTTAAATGATGGTTCAAAGTCGATCATAACAATAAATGAAATCAACCCCGCTTAATACTCCAAAATACTTTAGCAAGCATCAAAGTCTGTTTAAGAAAAGTACACCTCGATAAACATCCTTCCAGATCATCTTATTTGCATTTTTTCCAAACTTTTGTATTGTGTAGCAATCACAAAATAAACGCTGGTGTACCGCATGTGTATGTTTTTAGACCAATACTTTTTCTTACCTATAGTATTCAATAACATTTTGCATCAAACTTTAAATACACACGCGCATTGCTTAGGGCAGTTGGTGTGAGTCCAATTGTAATGCCTTAAATGTGCCTCATTTTAGATTAACTGCAAATACTACATCAACGTTGGCCCCAGTGTTCTTTTTTGAGTAGGTTTTTTTTGAGGCACTTTAAATCCCAGTTCGCGAAATACACAGAGACAAATTCGAGTCCGCATGAAAGCTGAAATTGTGACTACCCTTTTCTTTCAAGATGGCTGACCGAATATTTGGCTCTTCAATCATATTCACAATAGTCATATTCATAAAATAAATTTAAATTATAAAATTTAAAATGGACCTACCTATCATGTATTTCAAACTTTGGATATGCAATGTTTATGTAATTCATCCGAACTACTTAAGTTTTGAATTTCATTAAAATTAAATAACGTTTAAGTTACCGGCTTTGTTAAAACGCCTCGGTAGACTACCAAACGAATACTACCTGATTTCCACGTTTGAATAAAATCGACCAAACATAGAAGTACGAACAGAAGGGCAGAATTTACACACCTCCTTTTTTGGACTTATACTTATAAAAGGGTACATTTTGGGGGGCCTGTGGCAGCCATGTTGTTTTGGTGACATCTGTCAAATACCTTGTGCATTGTTCATTATTAACAAAATTCATATCTAGCCAACTGTCAAAAATGCAAAGCCAATATTATGCCCTCCCACATTTTTGAAGCCTTACAAAAAATTCTTGTCAATTAAGTTTGAGAAGACAGCTCCAGTTGTGATGTGGCAATATGAAATAAAATAAAATAAATTTCGTAGTGGTTGTCATATTGACACTTCAGCATCAGTGTTGTCAAGCAAGCTTTGAATTGTTGGGTACGAAACGATTCAAATAATTAATTCAAAGAAAAGCCGGACTCGTGCCACAACCGCAACCGCAAATAATTGACTCAATTAAATTCTCTCATTTCAAAATTCCTAAATTAACTCGCTCTCATAACAGTAATTGACCTAAAAAATGACATTTACGTCCATTCAACTGATCACAATTTAAAAGTTTTTTTAGTATAATAACTGCCAAACCGTTCTCGTTATTAAAATAAATTGCCATTTAATATCTTTATCCAGTAAATTGAAATTTGAAATACACACCCCCCTTACAACAAAGAAGAGATTGAACAGAGAACAGTCAAAATGAAATGACAATTAGCGAAGTGCAAACTTTACTTGACCTTGGTTATCTGCCTCCGTGGCGCAATTGGCTAGCGCGTTCGGCTGTTAACCGAAAGGTTGGTGGTTCGAGCCCACCCGGGGGCGTTTCTTTTTTGTTCCGTATGTCAATTTTATTATCTGGAACTGGAACTATTTTGAAAGAAAAGAACTGTCATTGTCGATTAATAAATGCTTGTTTTTTTTTGTTCAGAATTCTGATAAAAACAGCCAGCATTTTTTCGTTGATTAAATATTTTATCTTATCTTTTTTGTTGTTGTTATGGGGTAGATTGCGAAACAAGAAGAAGAAAAAATGCACACGTTTTGTGTCGAAATATATTTTTTTTCTCTTCGTGACGAGCCTTCTTCTTCCTCTTGTGAAATTGATTGACATTATGATGAAATTGGCAAACATGACTTTAATCAAATGTGGCCATCGCAATTCATCAAAAATATTAATTACTTCAGTAAATTTATTTATCTACATATAGTCGATCATCGTTCTATTATTCAACCAATAAATAATAAATTCAATTGCAATTAAATATTCGTTTCCCTGCCACTTTCTGATGGTGAAGCCACCATTTATTTGTATAAATGGCAGATGACAGCTTGTCAAACAAATCCCTCCAGCTCGAGTTTGTAATTGTCTGACTAGCTGCCAGCCGCCAGGGGGCTACTACAGCTGCAGCTCATTGCTCATGTCATGATGTTAAACTAGTTTTTGTAATTTCAATCATAAATATTTTTCTTCCCACTAAGTGTAGGTACCTATATCTACCTACCTACACCTTATAAACACTTAACTTAGCTTAAAGATTCAGATTCAGATAAAATAAAAGGCGCAAAGACCCAAACAACGATATAATACTACACACATGCAGACAAATTAAAGATAAAGATACTGGATAAACGTCTAGCTGACTGGTTAGTTGACTGACACTGACTATTTAATTGAGGTCCAAAGTCCAAACGAATTGAATTGAAGTAGGTATAGTCTGTTGTTGCTGTTGTGCATCACGATCATGAGAGACTCCGACAGACGTCATCGAATAATCGTTATTCTTCTTATAAGTAACGTTGTCGACTCGTCGGCGGCGCGGCGGCGAGTTTTAATTTTTATTTTATTATTTTTTACTCAGTAATGGATTGGAATGAAGTGAATGCACGCAGCTCAGACGCATCTTGAGAATAACGTTGTGTATTGAGATAATGGAACTGGTGTGGTAAATTAGTGGTGGAGTTTTTTTTTATCGTTATATGATTTCATTGGCTTACAGTCTTGCTAACAAGAAGAATTTTGTTTGACTAAAAGCGTGTTCCGGGTCAACTCAAAGAATAACTGGCCAAATATGCATAACAGTAGGTTAAAGCAAATTAAAGCAAGTTTCAGACCAGACGAAATATTTCCTCCCGTTCTGTCAAATAATTTAGTTAGTTTATCTGTCAAAACAAATCATCTTTTAAGTCGCTTTGTGCTATTACGAACGAAAAGGCATAGGTAAGCACAATTTGTAGAAACCCTGACGTATTCGCTGTAACTGAAAATTCCTTAAGCAACATTCTGTCTATAGAGCAGTCCACGAATACGTCAGTGTCAATCGCTTTGAGGAAAACCCCCAGTGTGTCAAAAGTTATAAAAGTGGCACACTAGCATGATTGGCAAGTTTTAGCATTATAAACTTCTTTTTCGTAGTCAGTCTCAGTACCCCTCATGCATTTTTACACCACCAAGAGTATGTTGAGTAATTAAGCGAATAAAATTTTTTACTCCTATAAGAAGTATAGATATAAAAAGAAAAACACATTAAAACCGACAAATTAATGATTTTATCTATTTTAATTGTGAATCAAATCCGATAATTGTGACCTACTCCGAAAATTCACCATAGTTTACATTATTTCTATGTATCATGATTCACAATAAGCTATCAAACTGCCATCTATTCAAAAATTATTCTTTTACTTTTCAAAGAATATTATAGTCAGAATATTTAATAAAATTAAGTGTTTTTTACCATCTAATTTAAACAAATATATAAGTAATGCCACAAGTTTTGTTTAACGTTTGTGAAAAAGCTTATCAATCATAATCATAAGTGACAATCAAAAATATGCGATTTCCAATTCTCACATTAGCTTGCTCATTGGACCCAATTTTTCGTCATTATTAAGAAAACATTTGTTTTTCCATTTTCTTTCAAAATCTTGAGTCTAAGATTTTCTAAAAATAATTTTGACTTGGTCAACTTGTTTATGGTTATTCAAAAACAAACGGATCCAAGGTCATCATGGAAAAGTTCAAGGTAAAGAAACGAATACAATAAAATTCTTTCCAGAATTCATCCAGCTCGAAAAAGAATAAACCATAATCCATTGGAAAAAACAAAATAGATACTCTAGCTATATAACATTTAATCTTAATAATTCCTAGAACGATTCAGCGACATCCTTGATAGATATTTCATTAATCTTACTTTTTTGTTGCCAAGCTGTCAACATCAATAAATTAATTTCATGAAGGCTCGTCTATTAATCTATTATCGTCTGAAATTTTTCTATTAAGTCTTTCAGATATGAAAACAAGCCCTCCAAAGAATTCGTCATAATTTATGCGACATCGTGAAGCAATTTAAAAAAAAAATACTGTCTAAACATTGCTGACGTGAGTCAAATCATGTTTTTTTTTAGCTTGGGTGTGTATCTTATCAACTTGTTTGAGTAAAAATAAAAATGTTTATTTTTTTAAAATGATAATTCCTGATATGTTAATTCTTTTTTGGTTAGAATAAAGTTCATGTTAATAAAGCGTACCTACTAATAAAGATGTTAGGTAAGATCAGTCAGGAAATGGTGTCAAAGAGTTTAACAAACAAAAAATTTTATTATCATCAAATATTTTGGATTAACTATATGTTTGCCCATTTTTCAGAGTGTTGACAAGAATAGTAAGAAGTAAGAATATAATAATAATTGGGTCAGTGGTGGGAAAATTTGTGCAGATTACCTATATATTTCACACTTCGAAAAATTTCCCTTTAGGTGGTGCTTCTTCTCATGATAAAGGTACCTACAAATATTATGTCTTGAGACTAAAAGTAAACATAAAGATTAATATAAATTCTTTGAAAGGTAAAATAATATTTACCCTTAAAAAGTCAAAACCTTATCTTTACGATATGTTTAGGTGCTGAGTAACAAAAACTGAATTTTTTGAATTCTTTGTATAGGTATTTGAAATGCTTACTACGGAAACCCTGCAGAAGCTTTTGTATGGAACGCCCTTACGGAAAACAAAAGAGTGCGAATGAGAGACAAACATTACTATCTTCTCTGTACTGCCTGTTTATGTGGAATAGAGTATAGCAACATCAGTGCTCTCCAAATGAACTTCTAAAAAATCCACAGAATTGTTTTGTCTTCTGAAGTGGAACATGTGTATTTCATCCCATTATCAATCTCTTATAAGTTAGATAACTAGGTACGTTTTTAGACATGACAAATTCCCTTACAAACCAAAACTACCTAATTTTAAAATAAAGGTACCTACATGGTACGTACTCCCATACAAATGTGCCGAGCAATTAAATTTATCTCAATATTATCGGTGCTAAAATAAAGCTAAATAAAGCTGGGAAATCGGAAATATAGCCAATTTTGTTGTAGCTTTCATGTAAATATCGTCTATCTTTTCTAAATATTTATCGTGCCAATTGGGCAAGCGAAAACTACTTGACTGAGTTTATTTTTGGTTTACAACAATTATTTATGTTTTTGTTTTCGATAAAATAAAACAGAAGATTTTCTTTATCTTCAAAAATGGTTTTGAAAATAAGTATCTATATTAAAATATTCAAACGAACGATGAAAAATGTAACTGCGCTTACTAAGCACAGGGTGATTCGATACGCTTTATGTCGGTAATTTGATTTAATAAAAATGTATTTAATGTATCTGGATTTAGTCTAAATTCTGGTCCAATCGTTATTCTTGCTTTTTCAAAATAACCACAAATTTGTGTCCACTCCATTTTTGTTTTAAACATACTTTTACAAAATGTACAGAATTTGGCAAACCTGATACTGAAGGCTCATCAAACACAAACAAAAGACATACCACTTAGGCGTTGAAAGACACCTTTCCAAAAAGCATAACCTACTCCCTACTGTGACGTAATATGGAAATTCACGATACTAGATTTATAACCATTTCTATATTGGTTCCACTCATAGGGAACCATTCACTATGAACACCAATTGAACAAGAAAAATTTTTTTACTCAATTTTGAATATTCCGTTTTTTTTTATGTCAAACTGGTATGTGCAGTCCGATTCAAATGAGATAACTTTATCCAAGTGTTCAGTACAGCCCACACAACTTCCTTGCTCCTTGAAGAAACCTCGCAAAAATGTATCAAAGAACAAAAGCTAATGAGAATGACATTTGGTGAGCTGTCAAATCACAAGTGTCTAGGTATTATTATTATTATTTTTTTTTTTAAGAATATAGATAAAATCTTTGCCGGTATATTTTACAGTTTAAGAAAATGACGCACTTTTGCCCTTTTTGCAATGAATCAGAACCATAGTTGCGCCGGATCGTTAATACCCCTATGTTATGTTAATAAAGAACATTCACAATAAAGATCACGACACTCTGAGACATGACCCAGACAGAATTTAAACCGAAATCTTTATAAATCTCTTCCAAGAAACGACAGGCCACTGAGAAAACAAAAGTCGTCTACCTACTTTCTGCGAAACTCGTAATTCGCTTAATGTAGCATGTAAGGCAATTTTAAGGTCATTTAGTCTTATAATCTGAACTTGCTGATATGTGCCCATAAAGTCTTAATGAACAATTATATTTATTTTTCCATCGAAAAAGTTGTTGACAAGCTGTTAGATAGGTACTTAATTTATTAAGCGAATTATACAGGGAATACCTAATTATCAAGCTTGCATTTGTTGATTCACCGCACGTGGCTATAGTACACTTATGACAAATCGATTATAGCCATCCATGAGGAATTTTGCATTTTATATTTTTGTTTCCATCATTACAATACACCATTTAAATAAAAAAATTATTTCTTTTATCACTCAATTAAACAAACTACATTATATTTCTTGAATTTATTTTTTCTTTTTTTGTTCTTAACTAGTTGTTTGTTGATGCTGCCAAAGACAAGCAAAAGCAAGCAATGTGCATAATAAAATAATTAATGTTTTGGACTTTAAACCCAGAACGAAACAAAAACCCGCTGAGTATTAGCAATTGTTGTTGTTTGTTAATTTTTATTCTGCTAAGCTATAAATACAACATCTTATTATTCTGAATTTAAACTTTTATTTATTTTTTGTTTCTCTTTTTTTTGCAGGTATGTATTTTTGAATAAAAGAATACCAAATGTGATCGTAAATCGTAAGTATAGATACCCAAAAGATTGAATAGAGTGGTGTAGTGCCCAAGGCGAATAGGCAGGGGGGGATTAGAATTGTAGATACATTTGATTTTTGGCAGAGATACAACTAGTGATCTTAGTTCAGGCATTGCATCGAAAAAGCTTCACCTGTGAGTACACTGAAAGAAAACATCGTATAAAATCAACGTGAAATGATAATACTTTTTTATATTTTGGACCTTTACTCAGTACAAGAAGAAAAATAGTCATCAGTACAGGCTTAATTAGGAATCTTTATTTGTCTACCAATAGCTCTTATAGTTACCTATAGCAAGTAAAAGAATCGAATCAAATATAAGCCATTTTTTTTATATTTTAAACATGTTCAATTATTGACGTTTGTATGGACAGAATTGTAAAATAAAAAACCAGGTGGTGAAATTTAATAATAGCTCACGATATTAAAGAGACAACAAGAATAATTAATGAAGGTCTCAAAAATCCGTCGTCATAAATTGGAAATCTTAAGACACACATTTTATGAAGGCCCTTTTGAAATAATCGGTTTTCTTCTGTCCTCAAAATTAAAACACACTCAACTCTGAGGACAGCCAGAAAAAGCAATATCAAATCAATGTTCTATCATCTACCACCTGTCCGGCCCCCTGTGAGCACAACTTTAGTGTCACTATAGCAGTTTTAACGATATTTACCACACAAATTCGTGTGGGAGAGTTTATGATTTGTCGTGAATGATTTTCGATACAAACTAGACAGTTCTTTTACGATGTCGGAAACTTATCAACGATTATGAATTTAACCATGAATTGAATACCCTTATATTTTTTTTAGTAAAACAAATTTTATCGTGATTTAGTTCAGACGCAACCATTCAACTGTCAAATTCTTTCTTCTTGGAAGGTATTTTGTCCATTGTAGCTTCACTATCTATTCACAATTCATTCACAATCGTTTGGGAGGATTTGAAAAGTGTTGTCAAAAAAATTCCCTTAACACAAATTATGAGAGTGTAGATTGAAGATCCTGAGTCCGTGGGCCTCAGTGTTTTTATCTCTTTTTCGTTACCGTTTAGTTCGGTATAACATTAAACATGTTTCCGGTGGAATCATTGATAGGTTATTTGTTGAGGGACCATTTCTCGATAGATTGGTTGTTATATGGAATTGAGTAAATATTTAACAGTTGCCTAAAATCAACTCAATACTCTTCTTAATAAATATTTATATTGCCATTTGCAAAATGCAACCTTAATATGAAGGCAACCCAAACTTTGCTTTAATTCTGAAGCTGTGAGGCATTTTTCATCGAAAACCCTTAAAAACAACTTGTTATTGTGAACAATTTCCAAGGACAGCTAAAAATCGAAACATTGTGAATATCTGAAGGTTTTAATTAATGTGTTTTTGTTTTTTTGAAGTTATGTAATTAAGAATACAATTTATTAATGAAAACAATAAGCAACAATTTAATAAAGCCCCTAATTTATCAGAGCAGAAAAGGTACTCATAGTTTTGTTTACTTGAAAAAAATTACGAAACTATTGACAACTGCAGCCTTGGGCCTTGGACTATGTCATTATACATCAATAGTCAGTCGGTACCTATAGATTGTAATCGACCTGAAAAAAAAACGCCCCGCATTTCATATGCACTTATAATTTTTACTATAAACAGATACTAACTTATTGCATGTTTTGAGAAACTGATAAAGCTAATGGCACTGACAAAAATCACGTGAAGTCAACATGAAAATGTTTCTTTTATACAAAAAAAAAACTAGACTAGTTGATGATTCAACTTGACAGCTTTCAGCAAATTTTCCATTATGTTAACAACAGTGAAAATTAATACCCAAAACGAAATTACAAGAGAGTGTCACTGTCATCAAAATCATCATTTTAATAAGTCATAACAAAAACAACAACAAAAGATACAAAAATAATTATCCTAGGTTATGATGTTATGATCACGTACGCCGCCGCTTGGCTCTGACGTTTTGTTTACGTTATTTACTTGGGGTGTACAGTATATATGTATATGAATTTTTTTAGCCAAACGTCAACACGTTAAATGAATGACATAAACATGAAGAGGATTGTTCGTACATATGTGCTCGCTTTCCAAACCAATAAAAAGGCAATTGTGCAAGTTTATTGCCTTGCAATATATTCAATAAAAATAATATTTTATAGGAGATGGAGATGTAGGAACTTATGTACCATGTATGTATATAAAATGTACACAATACACCCAGGTTTCTTGAACTCAATTTGTGGTTGATTGATATTGTTGCCACCAATGTTATACCAAACATATTTGCTATTGTAGAAGGTGGCGAATCACCTTTCCCGAAGATGCTAGAATATTTTTGCAAATGGCTGCGAATATTAGCTCTACTTTTACTTTGACGTTTGTGCAGTAGACTAATATACAATAAACGTCAAAAATACATGAATAACTTTGCTCTAAAAGAACGCGGGATAATTGTTTCGATTTGACATTTGCCGCCATTTGTAAAAATTATTCCATCAATCGATGGATTAGAAGAGTTGGTTTTGAATTTTATTTTCATAGAAAAGTAAAAAAAAAGGAGATACAAAAAGCGAGGCATTTGGTGTTTCATGAACAAAAATCTTGCCTCTTACTTTGCTACAAGCTATCACTTTGCGTTTCATGACGTTTTCAGCACCTACTTTTGAGGTATTGCGTACGTTAGAAATGGCAACCAATTTCCAATTTAGGTTGAAAAAAAATTACGGATGCAAATTTGACAGTTGAAAGCAAATGCGCAAAATAGATATTAAGATTTGATCGATTCAAAAGAACTCGTTAAAAAAATCATTTGTTAACTTTGCTATAATTTAAATTTAAAAAATATTATCATGGGCAATGATCTATGTCGCCAATGCTTCGTGCTAGAGGCCGATGCCATTTCCACAGTGCGTGTTATGCATAACTATAAGAAACTAATTTGAACGCGCCAGATGGCAGCACAGTCAAACATCTCGTTTTAGCCATTAAACTGCATAACCGTCACAATCATAATATTTTCATTAAATCAGCTGTGATAAGCAAATCTATACTTGCGTATTGCGTTTGCATCACATTAATAATAAAAGCCTTATCTTTGAACTTTTCCAATAAATATTTTTGCAAATTACAAATTAACAAACCACGATCGAGTCTTGTGAAATCCATTTAGATTTTCTTGTTAAATTTACGTCAGCTTATACTAGAAATGTGTTGCTAAGCTTATTTTAATCAGCTTTGGAAAAATACCGAAAAACATCAACAAGATCAGACAAGATCTTAAATAACAACAATTTTGTTATAAAACTAGAGTCAAACAAGCTGAAATGATATAAGTGGTTGTCACATTTTTGATAATCACTTCTGATTTGTGTTAATAGATTTTAGCTTATGTAAAGTTCCAAGTTCCAGTAGTTTGGACGTTTTTCAAACTCAGTGTTGCCATAGAAAACAAAATTGGAACTCAAATGTAATGCTGATCGTGGCTCGCAGATGAAACAGTGACAGTTACATCTTTTCGTATTAAGTTCCCTTACGTCAAAAATATTTTTACTAAGCGCCATCTTTAGTAAAATCTCATAGTAAAAAAAAAGAACTACATAATTTTTTTTTAAATACATAAAACATGGGCGCATTTTTGTTTATTTTGTTGTTGTTGTCACTTAAAATAATAATTAAATTACCAAAAAATCTACAAAGAAAGAAATAAGAGAGACAGAAAACGTGAGGAATCTTTAAACGAAGAGGATGGCTTCTCCTCTATTTTTTTTTTATAGGCAAATACATTAGTCTGCTTCATGAAAATAATTTCGGCAGTCACACACTCAGATGGCTCTTATTACTTCACATGGAAATACGAAAGCGGATTATAAGGTGTTCTCGTAAAACGTTCTGGTTGTACATCGGCTCGCAGGATCACAACACCAGAGGGATTTACTTTAACTTTGATTTTAGTTTGTGGGCTCAGTACTCCATAGTCAACATCTTCATAGAGGTCCTTGAATAGTTTTTAAAAAAAGATTAGATAGTTGTACAAAAATATGAAAAAATGTACTACTAACCTCAACTCTGTAACCGGTGGGTGATGTAAGACCAAGTTCACGAAGTGTTACTGCAACATCTGATGGTGTTCCATCTGTGCGACGGTTCACAAATGCCACCGCGTAGGAGTAGTATGTTTGATAAATTGGAGCTATCGGTCTTGACCATATTTCAATGCCCTTGTGTTTGTAAATTCTTCGCCCTTGAATTCCCAAAGGATCCTGGTCTACGGCAATGATCTTTCTGTTTTGTAGGATAGCCTTGAATTCTGGACGAATAGTTCTTAAATCCACCGACATTAGAAGAGGCGCTGCTAGTATAGCCCAGATGGCGAACTGTGTTTTAGATTGTTCATAACTCAGACCAAAATTTCCAATGATCAACTAGAAAAAAAAGTCAGTTAAACGATGAATTGACATCAGATTTCAAATTTACCATATCTGGATCATTCCAATGTCCCGGACCGGCATTTGGAGCAATGACATCTTGATTGTTTCCATAATAATCAATAATACTTTCCACTGAAGCCCACGAGTCTTGAATATCATCAAAGTTTCTCCACAAATTACAATGTTCAATGATCGAAGAGAAATTTGGACTGATTCCAGCATAAATTTGATAAACTGGCCAACTGCATGAATATATCATCGCACGGCCAGTTCTGTTCAAATGGCGCCCAAAATCTGGATATCCAATGTCCATATCCAGTGGCAAAGAGTAACATCCATCAAGTTTGACATAATCCACATTCCAATCGGCAAACAAATCAGCATCGAGTCGTTGATAGCCAATGATACCAGGATAACCAGCACAAGTGTAGTTACCAAAGTCTTCATAAATTCCAAATTTCAAACCTCTTGTGTGAATCTAGAAAAATTAGTCATGACAAAGGAGCATACATAAATAATATTGTTTAAAACCTACATAATCCGAAAGTGCCTTCATGCCACTAGGGAATCTTCTACGATCTGGTACAAGCTGACCCTGAGCTCCACGGGATTTCTCTAGCCAACAATCGTCGACATTAATGTATTCGTATCCCACAGCAGCATATCCTTCAGATATCACTAGATCAGTCATCGTACGGAAAAGATTTTCGCTGAAATTACAAAAAGGAATCGTTTATTCAAATTTCCATCGATCGCGATGAAAAGTATGCACTTTGGTTGCTAAGGGCTCTGACTCTAAAATATTATATCGTTTTTAGTGCTGCATACTTTTATGTGCATAACAGAAGACATGGAAGATGGAAGAAAAAAATAACACACCGTTTGACAAGCGCTGTTGTAATAAACAACAATTTTTTGCCGCTGGATATGCAACGCCTTGAGACTTCGAAAACACAGTTGACAGCATCACAAATTTAAAATTTCTGGTAATGAAGTTGGTATAATCTCAAAAATCTAATTAACCAAACATGAGAGTAAAAAAAATGCAATGATCGAATCGTATTATCGCAGCTAATATGTCAATATGACTTCTGTCAAAAAAGACACGTCAACAATAAAAGAAGATCTATGGGAATCTTGATTTAACACTGTTTTGTTATTGTGATTTGGCGCTTAAAGTTTAAGGCAGAACTTTAATAGACGGAAAGGTGCCTAGGGATTCGTCCGTCAGTTTTCCATTAGTTATACCTGTGGAATCATAAGCTGCTCTTCGGTATACATTTTACGGGCGAACATTTGACAGCTGCGTATATATGTGCTCAATGGATTATTTGTGTTGACAGATACTACCGTGAATTGTGGTTAACGAGTGTAACTGACAGAAAGGAAAAGAAAGTTTCGTTAAGTTCTGACACTCGCTTCCATTTCCACTTGCGCTTAAACTGGCAGTGTTACTTTGTTGCTCTAATTCTGTGCTGTCTTATTTTACAGCGTCAGCAAAGTGCACGTTTAATACATCATAAGCTGTGGTTAATGTTAAGTTTAAGTCGTATTATTGATTTATTGTTTAAAATGTTATTAAAAATAATAATCATAATTAAATCACAATGCAATTCATCGTGCAATTTAAAATCTGAATAAAATGAGATCTCTCAAATCTGTGTCGCCTAAAACCGAACAATTTTAACCTTTGTGGTTTGTTTTGTTTAATGGCATTGGCGTGAAAATGTTCATTGTTACAGTAGTATCTCAACATATTCAAAAGTGAAGGTAAAATTAAAAGGGAATTAATCCAGAATTATTTATTTGATTTCGTTAGTTATATGAAAACAGTACTTTGTAAAGTTTTCTCACGCCCTCCTTATACGCTTTGTTTATAATACTGATTAGAAAAGTGATAAATTGCTCAAGTGCATTGCATGTAGACAGCGTTTTTAATCCACAAATAATAATAAAGATTACCTATTACAAAACCTTGTGCATGGGCGTTTACAAATTAAGACCAAAACCAAATGAGCTATTGTTTACGCACCAATTGTCTAATTAAGAATACAAGAATTTTCATCACCCATCATGCTAATAACGTGAATTACATTTTCACCTTAACCTACTTTCAAAAATCAAACCAAATATTTCTGGTTTATTGTTCTTCGTTCTTCTGTCAAAATCAAAAGAACTCCGCCATAACGTCATAAATTGAAGATATAATTCACCATCAAAACGTCAAATAATTTTTCATCTTCGTAATAATTTGCCCGATTTGCCCGATCGTACAATTTTCCCGCAAGGCCGAAATAAATGGTTAGATGGTAATAAACTTGGAACCAAACTCCACACAGAGAAATCCATCAAAAAGTTAAAAGTAGATTTCCCTTGAAAGGCTTTGAACCGCAACGGTAATTTGCAAGGTATTTTGCTACTATTTTCATTTATTTCTGCGCTTTGCTATGTTATTCTTTTTGGTGTAAGAGAAGCGCCAAATCAAGCGAAACAACTTTTAGTTTATATTTACTTCTTGTGTTTCCGACCTAATTATGGTTATTGTAACGGTTCTTTTTTTGCTGAAGGTACAACAACGTTAACCTGGGTGTGCATTGGTTCCGGGAGAAAATATGGATTGAACTATCTTTGATGGAAATTGTTTTTCAAATTGTATGTAAATTCTTGATAAGATTCATATTCATTCATTGTGAATGGGGCTTACAAAATTCAGTTTAGGGTATTTGCGAACGATGTATGCCATGAATTAAGCGTAACCTGTGAGTTTATACTTGCAAGTTACGTTGAAAGTAGTCACATGCGACACTGAATTCATGCATGTTGTATTAAGCCGTTATTACATTCAGAGATAATTGAAATTCCTTCTAAATCAGGTCTGAAGTGATCGTTTGGAATGCAGCTTTCATAAAAAGCCAGATGTTACTATTTCGGAGAACATATTATTATATCGTTAGTCATATGATCCCCCAACCCATCTTTAATTACTTTTTTTTATGACTGACAGGTATTCAAAATGAAGTTGCATTTGACATTTGGATACCCAAATAAAAAGAAACATACAACCAAACCAGTTCTTTCTAAAAGAAAAAGTTCTCTTCGCCTTCACATTATGTAGATTCTGTTTTAAGACTCCTAAACAAACTCCTTTCACCAAACCAGACCAGACACACATAATGTCTCATCCTCATTATTCATTTGACCCTGGAATAAAACTCATAAACCCCAAATTAAACTAAACATTTGTCATAAAATGTGGGTTTGTTTAGATGCTTAATTCTGATTATTCTTAACCTCACAGACGATTCCATTCAAGACTCAAAGATCTTATTTGCAAGATATCTTAACTGTCAAAATGGCAATTTAGGTTGTTTAAACGTATTTTATTGCATTTTGGCACTTCAAAATAATGGTATTGCTTATTTAACACAATATACAAATCTAATAACAATTTGTACAAATAGCAACAATAAACAATAAATGTATTCAGTGAAGAGCAACACAAATTAAACAATCAAAACCAGTTATTACGCTGGCGGTTGCCTTATATGTGAAAAGAACTCGTTACAATGGATGTTGAAAGCGAAAGTTTTGACGTTTGCATATTAATGGGGTGTAATGTCAAACGGTGGCAAATGTCATCGCACTAATGAGATAGTATCACTAAACAGGATTAGGTATATGAATTTTTTCTTTGTTTTAAAATGTGAAGAATAAAACTAGCTTATCGTCAAAGGCTTATGAAATTAATTCTATATTGACCTTCAAAGCTAGAAGAAATCAATTGGTTTTTGAATGATAGGTTATTTTATTGCAAGCGTTGTTTCACTGTCATGTTTATTTGCATAATTTATGGAATTCTATTGGCGATTTTTACGGTTTATTTTATTTAGTGTCACACAATTCGTCATGGATAATATAATACCTTATTTACAGTTAAACGTCAAAAAGTCGTGGCTAATGAATTAATAAGCAAAACGATTTTTGTTTTGCATGTGTGAACGTGTTTTTTTTTTTTAATTTAATAACTCATCTATCTCATTCATTAAGGCAATTTAAATAATCATCTTTTGATTAATTAAACAAATTAGCAACATATTGGCAGAAAAAATCATTGTTTTAAAACAGGAGAACAATGGATGTATGTATGATTGGAATCAATCCTACATATTAGTGTTGGGTTCATTGCATGCAATTGAAAATTGTTATTCAAGGTTGTTGATTCACAATAGTTTCGTTTTTGACAGCGGAATGTAGGAGACATCCAATTTTTATAAATGTGTGGATTTTAAGATGTAATTTGACAGTTTAAAATAATAGAATAAGAATGTTAACGGTTACACCTTTTTCTCCTTAATTTCAAAACTGTCAACAACATTTTAGTTCACATAGGTCATATATGAAGTAAAATCTATGTGCAAATGAAAACTTGTCGAAAATCGCTTCTGCCAGTTGTCAAAATCAGAGCTTATCTACTTTCTTTAAAAAAATATTATAGTATTTTATTCATAGGAACTCAGCCTCAAGCACATTTTAATAGATTATCTTTTTCATTTTCAGGTCAAAATGGCTTTAAATCCGGTAAGAATGATTAAACTTATATTCAAATACAATCTCTTTCAGAATTAACAACACCTTACAGCGGATTACATAAACTAAATTAAGTTTATCTAATCAAAAAAAAAAAACATAATAAACTAAAACCCTCACCTTATGCAATTGTCTGGATCACCTTCACAATCTGTATTGCAACGAAATCGCTCCCACGACAACCATCCCATGGGTGGTGTTCTCGCTACACCATTCTCCAAAGCATCAGTCCGATGAATTAAATTACATCCAAGTAGAAGAAGGAAACAAACCATAGACTTATGTATCACAGTGCATTGCGACGATAGAGCTCGTCGAGATAAAAACATCGTTGTTGATGTTTGTTTTTTTGTCTTCTAAGTCTTAACCAGTTTTTGTTATGGGAATTCGTCTAATGGGTTATTATGTTAACGAATCTGCAAAAAAAAGAAAAATATATATGTTTAAATATAATTTTTTTTTATAAATTGCTAAGAAAAAAAAAAAACTATTGTGAATCCAATATGGGTATTTGACATTGCGATGTCATGACTACAATATTACATTAGTTCACAATAAAGTAAAACAAACAAAAAATTAATTCAGTTACACATCTCCATTTTAATGTTTCAAATGGAAATATTTTTCCACATTGAAGACACGAACAATTTCATCGCCTTCATTTTCCATCTTCGTGTTCGACTTGCACTTTTCAATTCGTGACCCCCCATATGTTGCGCATTTTTATTTCAACAATATTCGTTGAAATTTGCATTAAAAAAGGTGCTGGGCTGTGTGCATATAAAATGGAGGCAACCAAAATCAAAACAAAACTAAGGCGCATTGATATTGTAGTTGCTGCTCATCGTGCTGGTGGCACATTTCCTGCATTAACAATTGATGTTTTATGCGATCGGTGAAGATCTAAACGTGACGTATGAAAATTACAACAGAAAAGCTACCTACTTATAGTATAGCTTTGGTTCATGGATAAAAGTGGTTTGAAAATGTATTTTATCTTCAAGCTGCTTTAGGAAATCGGATCACTTTTTATATAAAAGATTTGAGCGCCTAAATGTCAAAACCGTTGAGTAAATTTTACAGTCTATTACATTTTTTTAAATGTCATGGCATGACAAAATCTCATTAACAAATAATGTATTCTTTTTTATGTAAAAGTTGTAATTAAATTTAAACTATATGAGTAGTTAGTATAATGTTAAATGAACATTTTTCCGATTTGAGAGAATCGCAAATATTCATTTACTATCGTGACCTATTTTTTTCTTATGTCAAAATGAAATAGAGAAGTTTGCGAATACGTCAAACAGAAATGTCAAATCACTACTTTGAGGGAAAACAATTAAATTCTTCCTGTTGTTGTTGTTGTTTCCAGTTGTTGTTTTCCCTCAAAGTAGGATTTCACATTTGATTTTGACTATAGGAGCGAGAGGGAAAGAAGCATATTGCCGTTTGCTTAAAATCTCTATTAACAATGACAACAAAGAAAGTAAAGCAACTGATTATAAATACATTAAGCTATTAACACAATAAATTATGAAGTAGTTTTCGTGAAAACATATTTTAACATTTTTTAATTAATTAAATTGAATTAATTGAAAGGTGTAGCCACTGGTTTGATGAGAAACTAAATCTAAAAGCTGATACAATCAAATCAATTTTTTTTTTTCGAATAGACATCGCAACAAAAAACTGCAAGTATATCTACTTCTTGTTTTGATTAATGATTATTCGTTTTTTATGATTGTTTTGAAAGGCTGGGCAGAAATGCGATTAATTTAATTCAATCAATACTCTGGCTGGTTAGCAAAAGATAAATACATCACTCAAAGTATTTCTATTTTGCAATTGTCGGTCATATCTAGTATTCAGTGCGCGCACTACCTCTTGGAAGTAAATTTAATAAGTGAATCTATACTAAGCACAAAGCAAAATTTCGTGAGACTAATGCTGTGATATGGATTCACTCACGAATGCCCTCGGAGGCTGGGTAGAATGGACCCTAAGTTGAAGTTGAAAAGATCATTTGAAAACTGGTTGGGTGTTGTTATACTATATTAGATATGGGATGAGAGAGTGTCTGGCTGCTTGGCAGAAGCAGCATCAGGCGCAGCCCAAGGAAGCTGCTGCTTTTGCTCATTGCACATTGCACAGTAATATACAGGCGATGACATTAAAATAGAAAATAAAGGCACGAATCGATTGATCTGGATGCAGCAGCTTGGTTATGCAATTTTAAGACTTAAATGTAATTTATTTTCCAGTGTGTAGGCGGGTGTGGAACATAAAGCCAGGCTGTGGATGTAATATGATTTATGCAATGGAATAGAATGATGAAGGCATCTTTGTATTCCTATCGTTGTTGCTACAGTTGAAATATGTGAGAAATAAAAGCAATTTTATCGAATGTCAAACGCAACAGAGAATTGTCAGAGAATTCATAAAGTGAATGGGTATATTCGTTGATGCACTTTGCAGTGTTGGATATTTTGAAAAAGGAGAATTTTGATGGCATTGATGATTTTAAAAGATTTTCAACAGCTTTTTTTATTGATTTTGTTGAAAACATGGACAAATATGTTTGATTGCATCAGAAATCTTAAATAAATTGTTGCTTAAACATTTTTCATTATTTTTAGTCTTCGAAACGAATCAAAGTAATTATCTTTAAATATCTTGAATTACAAATTGTTTTGCCTTTGGATAGTGTAACTACACCTTAACAGGACCAGACACTATGTGATGTTTTATATGTCCCCATTGTCCATATAAATGTAAGTGCATTAAAACATATCTACATTAAATTAATTTTTATTTCAGAAGTAAAATTAAATAATTTCCAAAACCAAAGCCATTTATCTGAAATATTATATATAATAGGTAATCTATTTTTCAAATGTAGCTTCATCTTAAACGAATTTTAATACCTTAATTAGAAAACCATTGTTCGCATTGTGTTTATACCTTGAAGAGCTAACCATTTAAGGTTACAATTGCAATTAAGACATCGTTCGTACATGTGCTTACAACATTTAAACCAGCTACAATTATTCGATTGTCAAATAACACTTTTCAACAATGCCGCCGCGCCGCCGCATGCCGTGAAAAAAAAAACCACAAAACGGCGGCGGCGGCGCTGCCAGTGACATTTTTCACCACAAAATATGATCTCGAATTTCACATTAGTTTTATTTTAATGCATATACCTACCTACGAACATTTTAAAATGTCATGCTTTCAACAATGGCAGTCGATCCAATTTTACAATACACACGAGACATTTGAAGCAAACGGATTAGATATCGACCGATTGATAGGTATCAAGAACACACTTGCTCTGGGTTGTTCGTATACTTATCGATGTCCCCCTAATTAGTATAGATAATCTGCGGTGTAGGAGAGTAATAATAATAAACTGTCATTGCCGACAACATAATCCGCCATTGTACATATTATTCTATTGACCGGGCTCTTTCGTTTAATATATAAAACGTGACTTGCAAAGCACTGGAGGGAAGGAGGAACAAGTAGCATCGGTGTGCTTGTGCCATGACATGGTTTACGTTGCGTAATCGGAAATCGTTATAAATAAATAACAAACGAACATGAGATGAAGATTTTTACTTCACTATTATAATTCTAGATCACTTGAAGCAAAATGTCGAAGAGCGTGGTAACCCACTGGGTAAATTGATTTTAATGTCATCCGGCGCGAAATTACTTGAAATGGTCTGCCATTTGTGCTGTTGGCTCTGTCGATTGTGTTTTGCTGCGGTAACTATTGGGATCCAGATCTATAAGCTGTTGATCTTCAGATTAAGATTGCTTTCGGAAATGTCGAAGATACAATAAAATCTTATGAAGGCAATTTAGTTTTTATGAAAGGAAGTTTTGATATTAATGTTATAGATTTATAGCTTGGGAATGTAGGAGATTCAATGTGCTTCTCAATCATTCCAAAACAGGTAGATTTATCTTTTTTGAACTGTCCTCAGTGTTTTCCAAAAGATAAACTAAACTTTTTACTAATGCAATGATTTGGATTTTCATTAAAATAAAATGCCTTGTCAATGTAACGTTCTTGAAATAGAGAACAACAGATGGCTCTTTTTGATATTAATTTCTTCATATAGCAGTGTAATTAATCTATTACATTATTTGCATTTGATTATGCAGATTCACACCAACGCCAACGCCAATATCAAATGTCAAGTTCACGAACTGTCATAATAATAAACTTTGTTTATTTTTAACACACGTACTTATTTTAATGATTTAATCTATTCCAATGGCAACTATTTGAAGAGCATACAACAATTAACTACAGATTTTGAAGGTTTTTAGTAGTATACGCTTAAAGACCAAATGTCATGAATGTGGTCTCAAAATCGTGTTGTGTGCACATGTGTTATATTAATCAATATTATTTATATAACACAACCAGAAATAAAGTGATTACAGATGCAAAAAAAAGCATCATCATCATCATCATTGCACTCACAGCATGATGCATGATCGGTCAGGTAGGTAACATTAGATGAAACAAGTATAGACATGAGAGGGGAAACAAAAAACAAGAATCATATATGCATAAAGCAGTTTAATGTTTTATGCCGGCAGCATTGAACAGAAAAAGTTAAAATGCTAAATACTCGTATAGTTTCTCGAACGTCCGCTTCGCTTGAATGTGATGACGCCGGCCGATAGTGAATGTCTAAATGGCGATGAACTCGTGCGTCGTCGTTGTTTTTTGAATGACTTGCCATAAATGTAGTCGTCCCACACATATGTACATTTGTACATGCGATTTCGCATTAAAGAATATGTGCTTAAGCCTGTTACTGTTCCAGCAAACTCGAAAAAAAAACAAAAGAATGCTTACGTACGGAAGACGCATTGAAAAAGTTGAATGTAACGGTTCATGTTGCTACATTTTACATACATTGAATCCACCACTGACTTTTAACATCGACTTTGACATTAAGAATCCAAGTGGCATCTAACTGACGTTCGCAACTAAAAGTCACTTGCCGTTTTTTGTCAGTTGCAGTTATATTAGATGTTTACTAGTAATCTCTAAATTTTGACAGTTGCCAATGAAAAAACCGTTTAACTTTTGACTTATTCACGATTTGATGTATGATTGCAAAACAAGCGGTATACAAACAACAGCAAAGTAGACGATGAGATCGTCAGGCACATCGAATTTCTTTCAAACCTATTTGATATGTTGCAGCATGGAACAATAAAATCAAAATTTTAATCCGCTTCTGAAATTTTTTTCATCATAGTTTATTGCGTGGATATTATAAAAGTTCACATGCGTGAATACTACCCACATCACCATCTTTGACAAAAAGTCTTTTGTTTGGCTTTCTTTTTTTTTTAATTTTTGTATAGATTTTGGATTACAATAATGCCATTGAGTCGCTACTTCATCGTGTCTTAATCGATTTTGCATTTCAAAAGCTATTGCGTATTCATAAACACAATTGACGTTTTTGTTCCAATCTGACAGATGGCTTTTATACAATTTCCATCGATCGAAAGTAAAACCTATTGAAAAGACTAGACACATTGGTCTAAAAAACTAACCCGATTTTAATTTAAATTACAGCAACATGTCAGAATTAATAAAGAGGCACATTAATACAAGAAACCAATACAAGAATTGGCCTTCCACATGTCGCGTCGCGTTGAAATTCGTGGTGTAGTTGTGTGCGGTAGCGGTTTACTGGGTTCGTTTAATATGATTTCGAATTCTCCTTGACCTATATTCTACTCTAGATTACACAACCCATCCACTGAATCAAAGTTCTCAAGAAAAATGAATTCTTCATAGAAAACCCCAACAACTCTAACTGAGACACTCTCTGTTGAACTAAAAAAAAAACATTTCAAAATGATTCCAATTTTAATGTCGTTCATTCTACGCGCTTATGTATGTGTCACTCACCTGCAGCTGATGTCATATAATATCTTTCGCTGCAATCGTGCAATAAACTACCTCATTAAACCGTCTCGTCTAGCAGTCGTCGTCCCCGGGTCCGTTTCTTTCACGCACACTCTTCTCTGCTAATAATATGTGACAGCTGCTGTCGTAGATTGTTGTGGTGGAGTGGAATAGATATTGCGAAAAGTGCACTCACTATAAAGTGCAACGGGGGTGTAAGGTGTAACACAGTTTCCCAGAATTGTTGTGATTCTCATATTTCTTTTGCAGTGAGTGCAATTTGAGTTGCACAGCATCGTTTTATTTTTCAAATGGAATTCGCGCGCTTTTTATGTGTCCAACCTGTTGTTGAAGCGATAGTTACGTCATGACCGTGTGCCTTACGTGTTTTAAAAGATGTCCAAAGTGTATACGACGAGTACAGTACAGTAACAGTATAGGGTTCTTTGAATTCGAAAAACTTTAAACCCTCCTTAAAGATATGGAAGCGGTGGGTGTGTAGAATCATGTTGTCTGATGTAGACAAGGACTTAAGTATACTGCGTGAATAGTGTATAACTACTGTGAATCATGCTGATTGTTCGTTTTTGAAAAAAAGATTTGATTCACAATACTTCTTATGGTAAATTGCAGACACGAGTATTAGCATTGTTAACGGTTCTCTGTGAAACTGTTGAAGACTTGAGATTTGATGAGAAAAAATATTATAGATGTGAGATTTAAAGTAATTGGTAGTTGAACAGCCATAATTCACCTCAATCATGTAATGGATGGGAAAAACAATTATGTAGCTCTTGTAGATATAAAGTACGTACAAGAGTATGTGTGTAATTCTTTGCAGGTATAATATTTGATAGTAATAGGTTATAATGTGGCCATTTATATGGACGATTAACTAGTTTTTTTGCCCAAGCGAATCATTGTGGACAATGTGAATTTAGCTGGAATCACTTTCTCTTTGCATCCGATCTAGTAAGCAAATAAATGAAACCATAATATTTATATATCTAGCTGAATGATAACTTTAATGTTATAACTTTTAGAAATGAAGAATATGATGAGAACTTCAAGGTGTTTGTTGCTCGAAAACTAATTGCCTATTAAGGGTCTGAGAAATCTGAAACAATTTGTAATTTGCAAGTTTGCAGACTTTAACTTAAATTTATAAAAATTATAAGAGAAAGTAGATAAACATTTAATATGTTTATTTAATTTTATCGAGACAGGTGAAAATTTTCTGTGTAATTAACTGGATCGCTACATTTTTCGAAGAAAAAAGAGGTTCAAAGAAATTGTTTCGTCGTAAGCGTTTCTTTGATTTAGTTCACATACAATTTGAAAGATGATTTAAAAAGTTTTCTTAAAATTCATAAAAATGATTATTGTGAATGAAACTTTGAATGGAGATTTCAAAAATGTTCCTTGTCTATTCTCTTTCTTATTTGACATGAACTTGAAAATGAATTATAAAGCCCTTTCCATTTGCTGGAAATGTCTACATACAAATGCAATCATTGTTTTTGCTATATATTTGCACAATTGACATATATATTCGTCAAAAAAGCATTGAAGATTTGATATCAATCTGTCACCTTACTCCTTATTTTAGGCTTTAAGCTGACAGTAAGTGTAACCTATCGAATTATAAGTGTAGTTTATTAGCTATTATACGAAGTTTTGAAGCACTAGAGGGCAACACAGTCAAACGTCACCACCAGCTTTCTATAGGTTTTTTATACAATAGTGGAAATTCCTTATTCACACACTATACATACAATACTAGAATGCAAATTTGACAACTAACAAGTATTTAACACTGATGCAAAAATCTCAACACGCACAGATATTAATTAAATTGTATTTTAAAAGACATAAGTAATTACATTTTAAACACAAATTGCTTGTCAACAGAGAATTATGATATATGCCCGCCCACTTTATAAACAAAGGAAAACACAACAGGCTAACTACAAAACAAAATAAAATAAATACATTATAACAAAAATAATAAAAAAAAAAATGGTTGTAAACAAGTAGTGTCTTGTCAATGCAAGATCGATTGACGCATTTATTTGAATGTAGGAATGTGTTTTGCCTTTTTTAAACCAGATTTTGCTGAGTATTCAGTTAATCAAACATCAAAAGTTATAAATAGAATTACTAATAACAGAACAACAAAATCCGTAAATAGATTATTAACTTTAAATTTGTGCTTCATTATCATCATTTGATAACTGAATTAAATATGCGATATCTACAATATGAACTATTCACTACGAAAAAGTGAGATTATAATTATATTTCTTTGAACGTTCAGGGATTTTCAAAGAGAGATGTGACTTTACATTTAGAAGTCAAATTTGACAGCTCATATATATGTCATGTCAAATAATGAAAATGACGAATGAAATCTGTCAAAAACCACAATTCCATGTGTTTAATTCAGTTCAAATCCAAACAACAAGCGAATAACTCTTTTTTTTCAAAACAAAACAAAAAGAAGAAGCTGCTTTGTCGTTCTCATAACATGCACTCAAAATGCACCCTAAATTTCAAGTGATTACTTTCGAAACCACACTCATTCCTTATCGGAAGTACAATCATATCTTTCATAACCACATGCATACAATTAGTTTTAGTCAAAATAAATCAACTCGACTGTTATAATTAGTTTTTTCTCGCCCTTGTCTACGGATCAAGATAATCTTATCAAAAAGAATAACAAACCGAATTTAAAAAAAAAAAAGAAAACAACAAAATAAAAATAAACATCATTAATTTTAAGAGAACTTATTTCTGAAAATAAATCGTCAGTTAGCATTCGCCCGATCGATTTTCGCCGTGAATGTCACACATCGCGTCCGTCAAAACTTTACTTCCCTCACCTAATTAACCAAGTGATGTTATGGGTATTTTCATTTGATTTGGCTTAGTGCCGACCGAACTTTAAACATAAATACGAGTGTTATTAAAGCAAAAAAAAAAAAACACTTGTTGCTGTTTAAAGCTTTATTTAACGGTTGAATTAAGCAATATTGTGTGAGAGTGTTATACAGCACGGAGGTTTTTTCTTTTCTTTGACAAAGCGTGTCTTGATTTTTAATTTAAAATTACGCGTTTGACACTTTATAATGAAGATATTGAGTAAATTATTGTTTATTATTAAATTATAACAAAGTGACAGTTTATCAAAATAATATTTTGACACAGTATTATATTATTTGTATACTTACAAACAAATAACAGTTTGGCGAGCAAAATGGCATTAAAATTGAATTGTAAACGGTTGGCTTAGTTAGCGCATTGACACTTGGCTTGAGACTAATTTATTGTTTCAATAAGGCTTCTAAGTTGACTTGAACTTAAAATATCAGAACACAATGATAAACTGTTAAACAATCAATTGCAGTAGGGTAAATGGTTCTTTGTGGGCAAAATAATTGTTCAAAGAAAGAAACATCTGATTGAATGGATTTAAAGTAGAACAGTTAATTTTTCTGACTAGTTTTTTCTTGGAATAATCTTCAGTCAATGAACAAGTTTCATACAAAGATATTAATAGATAAAAGTAGAGAAATGTGAAATATTATATTATAGTACACAAAAATATAGTTTTGCGAAAATAGTCAAATCAATAATATAACAGTATGTTTATGACAGTTATAAAAAGTAAGGTCGTAACCGCACATACCTATTTTTCTTCTTCTGTACGTTAAGAAGCAGTAAATCTAGTATTAGACGTTGTCATGTCAAAACAACATAAAGTGACTCTGGCGTGATGGCTTAGGCACCTGTCTTTGTAAGCTGAATCCAGCCGCACATAATTATTTGTTAATGTATAAGCTTTTTCGGATACTGCTTAAAACGAATTTAAACCAATTTTAACGAAATCTGGATAAATCCCACCCAAATATATTTAATATTCGTAAGTTTGTTAATCTAAAATATGGCCAACTAATTTACATTGATGTGTTTCATTGCATGTCTGTCATTTCTTACTTGTTTGCAATTAAAATACCAAACAAGAAATTTTGCAATTGTTCTCGTCAATTATATAAATATTTAAAATTTTGTAAATTGCCCTTCAGCCAATAGGGTATTTACGCGTAAGGCGTAACCAGCATTCAAAATGTACATTTTCTTGTAGCTTTGCCTTATGTTATTTTTGCTGGTCGGTGGTCCGTCTTTATTTATTTGCATTTATATCTCTCATCTTATTTATATTTTCTACTATCATCTGCAGAAGTAAACATATAATACTTAGTATATGAACTGACTATACATAAACGCAAACATTATTGCCAACACCAAGTGATAAGGAGACAATTAAATGTTTGCCTTGCACTTGCTTCGAGATAAGGTTGTTTTTTTTTTTGTTGTTGTATATGATATGTAAGTCATTTTATTATTTACATAAGAGGGGTGTGTTTTGTACTGATAATTTAATTGGTTGCTTATTGAAATGGTCTCAAAAAAGAAGACTTTAAACGTTTATTTAATTTTGATTGATAACGGATCTTATGTGATATTGGTTTTGTAACAACAGCTTGAATAAAAGCTCTCTTGATTGTAGAATCAAAATGTCGATGGGACTTTGCCCCTAAAACTGTTTAAATATCGTCTAAAAATAACATTTTATCATTGTATGTAGTCGCTTGGAATAATCGGTCACTTTCATGTATGCGATAGTTTCAGTCACTTGAACTGACTCGACAGTACTGTCAAACCACGAATTTGGCTGATATGGCTGAAACTGGTTTCTTAGTTCAAAAAATTCAACAGGGCTTGAAATAATTCAATTAATTTGACACACTGAAACATCATTTCGGTGTTTTGTGCGTTCATGTCCAATAATACAATCGTTGCATAAGAAAAATAGCATAATGATTTTATGTAAATTTTCGATACTTCAAAAAATCATGTCATTTTGTAGTTAAGTTGTCATTGCAGCTTCTTTCAGTACTTTATTACAATACTGCAACAAGGACTGAATAAACTGCAAAGGGAAACTATCTTTTTATTAATTATTTCGGTTACCTTCGAATGACAAGGTATTCACTAAAGAACTAATGTTTGCCTTTTTTTATTTTCAGGTAAGCACACTGCTCTACAATTTAGTAAGTTTATTTTCAAAGCATTATTTTGAAATATTTTAAATTTACAATCAATTACTATTGGAGCCTTCTTGTCAGGGCTAAATGTTTATCAAACGAACAAACCTATTAAAAGTCTCAAAAGGAAACAGTTTGTTAAGATCACATAAAAATGAACTGTCAATTAGGTATTTAACGACGCCATTATACTCGTTTGACATTAAATCGGCAGCATTCAACAATCCACAAATGTCAGATTGAATTTTATAATTTAAATTTTAAATAGCTACGTAAGTCGTTAAATTATATATAAATTGACAAATGCTAATTTTACGCCGCGTAGTCTCTTCAGGCCCTTACAAATATTGACAGTTTATGTAAAGTTCATTAAACTTTTAAATTTATACGATGAAAACAAACACTTCGATATAAAAATGAGTTGAGTCTCTTTAGTAATTTGCATATAGCATCGATATTATTAATAGAAAGGCCAATAATTGGTATGAGAAAAACTGCAAACTGCATCAAAATGGTCAATTTAACAAATTATAACAAAACTGCAAAAGAACTAGGTATCTGCAATAATTATTACACAAAGACCAATCCATTTACAGCAAGTAGGTAGTGTGTAAAAATAAATGACCTCCTCTACACAGTGAGTATTTGATGAAGTAATTAACAACAACCAGACATTCTTTGAATACTCAATTGTCAGTGAATTCGAGTAAAGCATTCACCATTTCCATTTCCTTCTTGGCTCTTTGCGCGGGAGCGTTACATAATATAAGTTTTGACTTCATTGGCACATACGTCAAATTACCAAAGCGCAAACACCCAAATCATTTGTGTAGCAAGGTAAAAGAAATGTGTCATGACAATTTTCTTTTTAGACAAAGATAAACCAAACCGAAGTCTATTTCAAGGCAGAAGAAGTATAAAAATAAAAATTAAAATAAAAACAATGAATATTGCTTAGTCTTAGACTATATCCCATCAACGTCATCGCATGACGTACAGTGTGTAGATAATCACGGCTTTGTTTTGAAATGATATTTTGTAGCAAATCATGTTTTTTGTGTGAGTGTGTGTTTAATTCGAATAAAAGTGCTGAGGATTTATTGTTATTACAAACAAAAAATAATGTTGGTATCAACTTGTTTGTCAATACGTATTGACGCAGAGAAACTAAATCATGTGTATATTATGCAATTTATTTCAATATTGAGTACAACAGGTGAAGTAGACATGCTGTCGGTGTTAACGGCTGTGTTATTGGCGTCGATTTATTTTTGCGTGAACAAAACGCAATTTTTCAGTGAGTCGCAATTAAACTTTTGCAGTGATGCATGTTCTATTTATTTATTTGAGAGGGAATTAAAAATAGAAATTTATCGAAAACTAAAATGCGAAATGCATTTAATTTGCGAAAATAATGATCAGTCGGAAAGCTAATTTTTTTTTACATTAATACAAAAATAACAAGTTAGATAAACACGATCGGGTATTGTCTTGTAAGAGTGCAACATTAACTTGCACTGGAAAAAAGAAGTGAATACAATTTGTCAAAAGCATTGCAGTTTGTCTATCCGAACCCTACCAATAGAAATGTTTGACAGCTTTCCAAATGTCAATTCTACTGTCAGCTGTCATTCTGAAACTACAAAAACAAATCAATTTCACTATCCCATCGTTTATCTTGATCATACCTGATGAAAAAAATATCTTCGTTTATTGTTCAATATCTCATTGAAAAAAATTCAGATATTGTTCGAGTTTTTTAATTTAGCAACTGGCTCTTCAGCATACCCTATACTCCTTATTTCACTTTGCTTCAACCTGAAGTCCGTTTTATTGAAATAAACTTAATTGCCCTTATTCCTTTAATTTCTACATGCACTTGCCTCATTTGCGTACTAATTTTAAAGCTCGTTTCTTGAATTGAACAATCTCTTCTTAAATTTCAAAATAGCAATCTATGCAGGAACTTAATATTGGTAGCACGATTTCTCTATTTCTCAGCTTCCGCGTCATCGTTCGTGCAATGTTCTTACTTTCATTCAACTGTATCTAAGTCTATAGTACAATGGATACATTAATCTAAAATCAAATGCCTTCGGGTCGATGACGCAAATGTGTAGACCTTTTTCCCTCCTGATTCTTCTTGTGTTTCTCATGAGTATCTGTACGTATGTAATGTTAATGTATATCCATTTAAAGCCATAGGTAAAGCCCATTCAATTGGTTAATTGAGATTTATTTCCAATAAATTCAATCCGATACCTAAACATTATTTCAATCTTCCTATTGGCGAGTATACCTACATACGTATAGAAGGTTCACCGTATTCAGAGATGAATCTCTTGCATGCCATCTTTGGATTCGATTTGAACTGCCAATTTGCCATTTCAACATCAATAAATATGTTCGTTATAAAGGTAGGTATTAAGGCACAATTAGATTCTATGTCGTGATGTTGGTCTCTGTGTCGAGGACTCATTCATTTTTATTTCTTTGTATAAGCTTTAATATGAAAAATATAAGCAATTAATTGTGTAGATGTTGATGTCAAGAAGGGATACCGATTGAGTTTTAGAAAACGATACAAAGTTGCATTTTTAGGAAAGAAAAAAGCATTTAATTTATTTATTCCTTGCAAACTTCCCGTGCATGGATGAAAGAAATGACACTTTATTGTTAAATAATACAACTCCTATAATTACTGGCGCATGAAAAAAAAAAAAACAAATAAAAGTTTATTTATGTCTTTCAGGCGTTCGCACTGCAAGTATAGTGCTTTTTATTTTGATACAATAATGGTTTCGATGACAAATGTGTCAAAAATTCGTTTTATTTGACAGGTGTCAAACAAAATATTTTAGAACACGCTAAAAAACCATAGCTTGGGTGATAACGAACGCAAAGTAACGATAGGAGGTTAATAATATCAACGCCTTTTGACACAAGGCCACTGATGATATCATAGACTAACGTTTTTGACGACAGAAATTAATTTAAATATCAGTTTATCTTTTAACAATTATACTTCAGTCGTACTTTGTATGCCAAAATTGAGATCGCTTGGTTAGTAATCATAACTCTACTAATCACATAATTAAAAATAAATTTGAAAAAAATTATTATTCCAACTAAATAGCGTGTCGGTAATATAAAACATTTTATTGCTCTGATACAATAATAGTGTGCGAGTAACGCCTTCTTGGCTCACATTTAACGCAAACTCTTCCAAGAAATACAAATACCTTATCTGAATAAGTAGTCATTATACTGCTCAGCCAAAAAGTACATGCGATTTGGACTGTGGATTTTTTTATACTTTCTTTACCCACTGAAAGGGGAGTATACGAAGCATAAAATTTGAACTTCAAATTGCCTTGTATACTTGCCGCTAGGTGGTGTCAAAAAAATTTAAAGTTATTTGATTTTATCAAACAAGAGTTCAATCTGGTGAGGGGTGTGAACTGTGAAACGTAAGAAAACTTTTTGCGCAACTGAAATGAAGTTATAAGGTTTAATTGGTCAACTATAAATCCGAATAAAAAACCTATGGGTGAGGCTTCGAATAAAATGATTTGTTCGAATTAAGCAACCTACTTATACGTAATTTCTTTTCTACAAAAAAAAAATTAGCTAAACTTGATAATAAGAGAGCTATCATTGCCCTTTAGGGATCAAATTATCTTCTCGGCTTCGTTAACTTTAAATTTAAACCTAACATACAAAATTTGTATCTACAAATCTCAAGATTTAAAATAAATCTCCTCCTAACTAATTGTTTTTCATTGTGAACACTTATTTTTATTTTGTGAACGCACTCCACTTTAAACGTCATGTTGTAGGTACTAATTGTAACTAAACTTAGCCAAATTGCGTTCGTTTGCAATAATTTGAGAAGTTTTGCACAGAAGAGAAAACTCAGAACTGAAAATTCTTGTTTATCTGTTTTACAATCTGTCATTTTGTGTTCCATGCATTTGTCGAGCTCAGTTTAGTAAACTTTACAATATTTTCTACATCTACTTTAGAGATATTGGAAATGCGTCAGAAATATTACAAGTTTTAGCTGATGTGTAATATGAAATTATTTAAATGCTCGAGAAAATTAAAAAAAAAAAATTAACGATGCACTTCAAAGAAACTGTCGACTATTTTGAAATTTCAAATTTCAGAGCTGATTTTGGCTTTCAACAACTAGCTGCCTTTTTCGGTCTCATTTGTTTTGACATTTTTCATTCAATTGTGCTGTTTTTATTCATAAAAACTTCGATTGATTATAACAATCACAATTAAAATTAATACCATAAAATATTTTCACATTTCATCAATACAAACCAAATCAATCAAAAGATTTTAAATTCTATTTAAGATAATTTTTCACCACACAATTTATGTATGGTAAATATAATTCGATTCAGTTTTTAAATTTTGCCTTTGAATTTTTGTTCATACGTTCTCATAAATAATTTCATACATTCTTAAAAGTAACGAATAATTAAAATAATTGCTTAAATTTCAACATAAATAAAAATATATTCAACAAACCTCACAACCATCTCTGCCTGTATTATTTATTTTCGACCTTGAAAACATATAAAACTAATCATCATAAAAACACGAACGCTAGAAAGAAACCAACCATTTTTGAATTTAGAGCAGAACAACCTAGTTTCTTTTCTTCTTGCTGTCAAATTTGAACGCAGTCGCTTTTTTTCCTCCTTCCACATCGGACTCGGTGCAGTTTTATCTTCAAAAAATTAGCAATATCTCTTCGAAATAACATAAAATATATCCAACAAAACAATATCAGCTATTCCAAAGTGTAAATAAATTATTATTCAAGTTCATTTTTAACAATCAATCGAGTAAAACGACGAAAATCAACGAACAAAAATCGTGAAAAAAAACTTCACTGTGAATGTGATGTGAATGTGATTGCAAGAAAACACATGGTGTTGTATTGTATATCTATACTGCTCACACTTTAAAAATAAAAATTAACCTTTCCCTTCTTCTCAACAGTGTCGTACAAAATAAGTCACATATGTTTTCATTTACAATCTCTGACTGAATGTAAACAAAAACTCACGACCAAAAGAAAATAATAAAAACAAATCGAATTATGGATTCGATACGTGAAACCACTCCATCGTCATCGTCTGCGTCCAATCCCCCAGAAGGAACACGACAGAATAGTCTGCAACGTATCCAACAGAGAAAATTGAAAGTATTTAATCTGCCATTGTCACAACAATTGGCCAAGCTGTCGATGTATTCGTCGTGCCAAGTGGACGAGTGTCGATGTTCAGGATGGAAGACACCACAGGAGAATCGTCATCGTGATGTCGAGAGTTCCTATTGTCCGGAGTTCAGTGAGAAATGCAGGAATTCAATGTGCGCGCATCCTCTACAAAATCACATATCCCATCTGAATGGGATTTCAAGTCAACAAATGAATGAGCTACTGGGGGCCATAATCGACATGGAGAATCTTTTCATGAGTATGCAACGAGTCGACGACGATGACACCAAAAAAGTATACATGTATCTCTTTAGGCTCCTCAGGCAATGTGTGATAAGCAGACAGCATCCAGTGATACGTGGTCCATTGGGCGATCCGCCGTTTGAGTCGCCATGCATTGCAAAGTCAATATCAAGCTTCGTCTTCTACAAGTACAATCATTTGAGTCAATCAGAATTAAGCACAATGACTGAGGTGGCCAAGACTTTCTTGAATTTCCTCAATCACTACAACTTTGAGCCTCCTTCGGTGAGAAGAGGCGAGATAACACACGAAGATGCCGCCAGCTACAAAATTAACTACACCAGGTGGTTGGTGTTCTGTCATGTGCCAGCATTTTGCAATTCTCTAAGGCATTTCGAGACTTCCCTGGTGTTTGGAAGGAATCTTCTTAAGACTGTATTCCAAGGGATGTCACAGCAGCTAAAGAAGAAGTGCATTTCCGAGAGGGAACGCTTTCCCGCCGATAAAAGGGCTATCATCCAACAAATGCCTAAGTTTCTTGAATCTCTTAAGGCAGAAATTGTGAGGGATGATTCGCCAATCTGGGATCAATCATATCGTCCACCGAATACCTTCCTTACACAGCAACGCAAACGACAACAGGAGGCTCCGGGTGGTAGTTCCAAGCGTTTAAGTGAGTCGTCATACAAACGAATCAAAAAGGATCCTACTGAAAAAGTTATTGACCCCGAGGACCTGTCCGATGAGACAGTAGTACGTGCCATGAAAACAATCAGTGAGAACAGAGCTTCGGCCAAGACAGAGGTTCTCTTTCCAGAGAATGTGTCTCGAGATGCGATAGTCAAAGCAGAAGAAGCTAAGGGTGACATCCAGTTTCATGTGATTGGGAATTCAATCGGTTCAGAGTTGGACAAGCAGACTATGTTGTGGTTATTGGGTATGCAGAGTGTATTTGCTCATCAATTGCCAATGATGCCTCGGGAATATATAAGTCAGTTGATGTTTGACACAAAGCACAAAGTTATGGCCCTTATCAAAGATAATCGTCCAATCGGTGGTATTTGCTTTCGGCCATTTGCCCCTCAGGGATTCACAGAGATTGTCTTTCTGGCTGTGGTTATGAGTGAACAGGAGAAGGGATATGGATCGCATCTTATGAATCATTTAAAAGATTATAGTATTCAACGTGGGTTGAAACATTTTCTCACTTATGCCGATGAGCATGCCATTGGTTATTTCAAAAAGCAAGGATTTTCCAAGGATATCAAGCTAGCACGGCCAGTTT
Organism: Platycheirus albimanus; assembly: GCA_916050605.2. Classification (NCBI taxonomy): domain Eukaryota; kingdom Metazoa; phylum Arthropoda; class Insecta; order Diptera; family Syrphidae; genus Platycheirus; species Platycheirus albimanus. Next base: position 11,885,282 of record OU696698.1, on the reverse strand, counting down.
ATGCTGGATTTGTCAAGGAGTACGATGGAGCTACAATGATGCACTGTGAACTGCATCCCAGTATTGTCTACACTCAATTTATATCGATTATCCAGAAGCAGCGAGAGATTCTGAAGGAGCTTATTGCACAACGTCACAACGAGGTTCAAAAAGTCCGTCCCGGATTGACGTGTTTCAAGGAGGGTGTCCGATCTATACCGGTTGAATCGATTCCTGGTCTACGGGAAATCGGATGGAAGCCACAAATGAGAACACAACGTACTTCACGTCCCTCAGAGGAACACATTGATCCCGATAAACTTGCCTCGTCGCTTGCAACTGTGTTGCAGGCAACAAAACAACATGCCGCATCATGGCCGTTTTTGAAGCCAGTAAGTTCTGCCGATGTCCCCGACTACTATCATCACATTAAATACCCCATGGACTTGAAGACAATGAGTGAGCGATTGAAGAGGGGCTACTATGTTACGAGACGTCTGTTCATGGCCGACATGGCAAGAATCTTTTCAAACTGTAGGTTCTACAATCAGCCAGATACTGAGTATTATCGTTGTGCCAATTCATTGGAGCGTTATTTCCAAACAAAAATGAGAGAATGCGGTTTGTGGGATAAGTAATGTTATGGTGAGTTTAAAGGCTCTTCTTTCCCTTCGAAAGCAATATAAATTGTAATTTACTGTTATTTAGTGAACAAAATCACAAATCCGACTGAAATAAAATCATCAAGTTAAATTGTTTCTTTTTATCTAAAAAATTTCGTTTTATTTTTTATTTGTCTATTTTTGCAAATTGATCTCTGGAGATTGTGTAAGAAGCTGGAATTGCCATCCGGATGGATAGATGGATGGATGGTGTGGTGGTGATCAGGTAATCAGCAGGCTTACTCACATGACAAACTGGAAAATTTAATTTGTCGATTTGGTAGAAATTGTGTTATGAAATGAAAGTATAATACAAAACGAAAAAATGGTTAGTAAAACTGGATCAAAAAATGGAGTTCACAACTAGGCAAATTGTAGGTTTTGTTGCTGAATACAGTTAGCTGTACGTTGTGTCCGAGTGTCCGTACACTTCTCGAATTGATTATGGTAATGGCGAGTTTGTTTTGAGATGGTCATCTGATGGCTTTCTATGCAATCGGGTTTAGGTTTTGGATTAAGTGTAAGGCATACCGTGACTACAGAAAGGAAATTGATCAAATTTCGCATCCCGAAGAAAAATGGCAATTGTTTAGTGGGTTTTAGGAATTTAGGATAATTTTAAGATGTTAAAAATGCATTATAACAAAAATAGTAGCTTATCATTGAGTGCAGATGTAAAACGAAAACAGCCGCTAAAATGCATTTAAAAAATTCTATAAGTCATAAGACGATTGCTTTGCGAAATTTCCTTTTTTTGCAATTTAAAAACAACCTACGACCTACGAGTAGGGCAAGAGCTTTGTTCTTTAAAGTTTGCAAGTTTGGGTGAACTCAGGGGTGGAATCGGCTAAGGTGATTAGTGATAAGTGATAGTCACAATTAATAAATTTCATCTGGCTAAGCGCTAAGGTGATTGTCACATGTGACAATCGCATTTTTATGACTTTTTTTTGTGACACCTAAATAGCTGTCACAAGAAAAAGTCTCCTACCAATCTTGCGATTTGTTACTAAATTTTAAAAAATAGGTCTGTTTGATGTTCCCTGCCCCAGTGCGCACTTGGAAATGTCAGTGCAGTTCGTTAAACTGTCAAAAAACTGCATAGTTGCCCGGGTTTTGATTTAACATCGAACAGCCCAGTGCAACATAATCAATTTTACTGCGAGCATTCTAATTTAATATTTACCAGATATAGTAGCTTTGTTTGTTGAGCCCTGAAGTCACCCTGGGGTCGCCCTGGGGTCGCCACAGTGCGTTTTTTGAATTACCTCAACTCGCCCTCAAAAGAAAATTCTCTGTTTTTTGAAACCTGGGGTCGCCCTGAAGTCACCCTGAAGTCGATCTTGCTATATAGCTGGGGCGAGTTGAGGTAACGAATCAGCTGTTGAAGTGACTTTTGCTGTCAAGCATTTCTTGTGTATTTTTCTTCTGTATTTGATTTTTCATGTCTTTTTTTCGATAAAACTAAATGAAATGCAAGTGAATGCATTTATTTTGATGAAAGTAAATACAAATCGAACAAATAAAGCAAAATGGAAACTTTTGATTTTGTGCGTTGTGAAAAATATACAATCAGCAGCCGTCATGTGTTTTTGAGAACCGAAAAACCCAGGTTTTTTTGACAACTCTTATAGTTGTCAAGAAAACCCAGGGCGACCCTGGGTAAAGTTCAACAAACAAAGCTAGTATACACCAAATTATTTCTTCTCCGAAATAGAACTGCCATAAGCTGATTTAAATTTCGACAGCTCTGATTTCTTACCCCAAGTAAAAACATGGGACTGTGAGAGTGCATTCAGTGCCCACCCTGAGTTTACATCAAACACAGTGCGGGTGAAAAAAGTTTCGCATAAAATGCGAGCGTGTTGTGGGCGCGCCAGGCCCCCCCTATCAAACAGACATATTGAATGTCCTCGAAATCTAGCTGAAAGAATTTTTTTATTTTTGTGAATGCACTCATTTTAGCTTTGTTCTTTAAACTTTACCCAGGGTCTGCCAAGATTTTCTGGACAACCCTAAAAGTTGTCAAAAAAACCCATTTTTTTGGTTCTCAAAAAACACATTGGGACTGCTAGTTGTGTAGGTATTTGTCGTAACCCACAATATCAAAAGTTTTCATTTTGCTTTATTTGTTTGATTTTGAATTACTTTTATTTTATAGATGTATTCATTTCAATTTCTTCTTTCGAAAAAATCAAATACAGAAGAAATAAACATAAGCCAAGCATTCAGTAAAATACCTAGATCGACTTCAGGGTGACATTAGGACCAACCCATATTTCAAAAATCTGAGAATTGTCTCATTAGGTCGAGTTCAAATTTTTCAAAAAACAATCTGTGGCAATCCCAGGGCTACTTCAGGATTCAACAAACAAAGCTTTTTTATGTCATATTAGGGCTGTTTGATGTCAACACTGATGTACACTCAACATCTTATGTGATGCTGTTTAAGGATCATACAATGTAGTACGACATGTCAAACAAAAAGTGTGAAGGAATGTGTGATGGTTTACATTCAATCCTAAAAACATATTTCAGATCTAAACACATGTCAAATCGTATGAGATCTGCGCTGTCATATTCTGTTTCCACACTATTATACACCTGTTTCATCACACATTTTTGACATGTCGTATTACACTGTGGGATAGTGTGGAACTACCTTTAGACAGTGTTCCAGTGAGAATTATCATTACTCCTTCTGCCAAACCTCCATGGCTTAAAACATAATCAAGTTTCTGAAATGAGTTGGAACGCTGAAAACCATTGTTTTGCTCTAATTCGAAGATTCGGTTCGCCACCGCTGCGCAATATTTTTTGATAGCTCATTGCCGAAATGTCAAATCGTCAAGAAATCAAAAACGAACTATACGGCATAATTTTGATACAAAAATTCAAGCCTCTTGTTATTATGCCAATTTTTCTGATATTTTAAAAATCTGCTTTATTCTGTCTCCAACTCACGTTTATGAAACACAATCAAATTACAACAATATAAGTAACTTTTCATCTATTGTCTCTAGATTTAAATTGTCAACAACAACTTTTCAACGGTTTCTATTTGATAAATTATAATAACCCTTGGGAGTGGACACACATAATTGTAAAACAAAAGAAAACTTTCAGCAAGAAACAATTTTTCTTTGCAATCCATTAACCTTTTCAAAACATTTTAATTGTTTCTTTCTTCATAAATTAAAAATGAAAAAAAAAAAAAAAATCCTTAAAAATTGTTTCATTATAAAATTTCATTTTGTTTCATTTAACAATTGAATGTTAAAAAGAAAATTGATCCAATTGTTCATCTCATAACTACTCAAATTATTGTCGTTTGCATTAGTTACAGTCTAAATATGAGAAAAAACGAATTGAACTTAACACAAAAAGATACAAATGTCAGTCTTCTTAACATACAAATAAAATCTCTGTACCAATTCCCATCACATAACGAATTGTCTGTCATAAATAAATAAACTACCATGGCGCCCTCTTTCGCCGGGTATTTCAACAATTTTCTTTCCACCTTAAGATTATATTCGCCCATAAAACATAGTTTGTTTTTATTTGATTTATTTTACAGCACTATTAATCTACTTGCAAATAGTACCTAGGTATATTTTTGTATAGTATATATCAACATTTTCCTCTCGATAATGATGACAAACTTAAAGTCAAATGACGTACGGCAGGCACGCAATCAAGACTCACAAAAATAATGAGAAAAAAAAACTTCAATTTGACGTTTAACATGAAGGAAATATTGCATAATACTTTCTTTTCTGTTATATTTTTGCTATGCTTTGGAAAATGATTTGTGTGCGAAATAAGCAACACACAAAGTAGTTTTTAACTAGCACAATACGCACAATCATGCAATTGTTCATCGAAATGACTTTTAAAGTATTGTGTTGCTACTTGTAAACTTTTGTTTTCGTTAGTTAGAAATAGAAACGGGATCTAAGGTTGAATAGAATGGCTCATAAAGTTTAGCCTTTTATCATTTGGGTTGTTAAACTAGTCCCATAGAAGAAGACTTGAATTTGACGGAAAATGTAAAAAACCATAGTCAAGCTGTCAAAAAATAGTGACAGTTCTTTATTGTAGTGCGTCATCTGGCGTACCGTTTGTTTAAGATACAAAATTGACACTTTACTTATTGAATTGCAAACAGAACTAGAGTAAATTCAAATGACTGAAAAGTTTAAAAACCATTTTGTTTTACAAATCCAGTACCTAGCCTTTATCTTAGCAAACTAAAAATAGCAATGCATCTTTCTCTTAACCGGCACGGACTGAGAGCGGCAACCAAAACGCAGCAAACGACAGACATCAAGACGAGAAAGACCACGCATAAGCCGCTGGCTGGACACAGAGGACCATTCTCATGTGTCTGCAGCTTAATGCAAAGTGAAATGTTGCTGTTGGTAAAGTGCAATTACCTTTCCACATGGACCAATCGGCTTCAGTTGGTCAATTTTTCGCTTTTGATCTCGGCCTGTCGTCCACTGTCGAGAAAAACACAGACAAAATCCACACAAAAGACAATTACAATATGGAAAACTGCAGTGCATTGTATACTTTTGATAAACCATTTAAATGTTATTAAGTGATTACTTAAGTTAATCTGTCAAAAATGTGGAGAGTGACAAAACTAACTGTCATATGTCTCATGTGTGATTGTTATTTATGACAAGCACTCAAACGCAACTAATGTCGCGATTGCCTGTTTAAAATCTATCATCTTATTTGGTCGAAGCGAAGTGAACGAAAAAATATAATTAAATTCGTATTTATATTTTTTTTTGTAACCAGTTTGAAGAAGTTAATGGGTTGCTTTAAGATACTCGAGAAGAAATAATTCGTACGTGGTTTTTTTTTAAATCTTAAACCTGATTGCAGCGGGCAACAGGCATCAACAGCAAGGAAGACCTGACCAAGTGATCCGGTCATTATTTCTTCTATGTAGCTATCTAAGAGTGAAGTTTTGTTTAATATGTACGTTTGCTCATAAAGGGATTGTGCGCTGCGCGCGCTTGCGCGCATGCTTGCCTTTCAGATGGCTTTGGTGGGAATATTACCGGCTTTTTAATTTCCGGTTAGCGCAGTGTTTGTATTTGAATATGTGATGCTGGGCAACGCAACGGACAACGGTATAACTAACAAGTTGTTAAGAAATGTTTAACTTTGTTTTATGAACCATACGGCTACATTATGCCATTGATTTTAATTGTTTAACGGACATGAGTCATTATAATCAGAAAGAATGTTGGATATTGGCGATTAAATTGTATTGATCCAGTTCTGAAAATTGCAAGGCTCTTGATAACTTAATTGAGGAAGCCAAAGGGGTGGCTACCTTACATCTACTCGTTTTAAAGAAGAGCTTTGCATAAAACATATTATTTGATGTGCATCGAAACATGCATGGAAACTTACTTGCATCCCAGCAAACAAATTATCGTTGACAGTTTGAGAAACTACTTTCAAAACGTCACTTTTATTTTGGAAAGCATTGACAGAATGTGGTTAATGTTTTAGATTTGTATTTATTCATGCAACGGTAAAACTGAAAATGACCCTAGTTAAGCTATGTTCACAATGGACATTTTTAAAGGACAATAATTGGCCAGTGTGAACCCTCTCTAAACCCTGAGCACAATAGACAGTTTTGACAGCCTATTTATTCTGGCTTAGTTTAAGTCCTGTCATAAAGTTGTTTCTTCATCCAGAGACCTTCAAAGAACTTGCAATTAAGTGTTGTCCTAATATTTTTTCGGCATGTGAACGGGGTTAAATATGTCTTTTCTCCTACAACATAAAATCAACATCAAACCCAAAGCGCTAGTTGACGCATTCACATAATTTGAACGTCAAAAATGTTCACTCAAAAAGCATTGATCAATACAAATTTAAATGAAAAATATAAAATATTATGCTAATCGATTGAAATATGGTGAATTTATTCTGTCAACTAATCAGAAACACCATAAATGTCAAAAATAAAATTTGTTATCAAAAATATTCGAAACCCAATAAATTAATGAAAAAAAAAGACAGCGCTGTCTATTTTGTTTCATTAAAAGAGAATTGACAGGTCTTATTGAAATCTCTTTTTCTGGCAAAAAATGCGTGATATTAAAAGTTTTGAGGGTTGCTATAAATCTTTAATTTTCATGTGTTGAGATGTAGGTCACATTTGACTAAGTCTTTGCCCATAAACTACACCACACTTTCAGCTGTTCAACTCACCTTTTCTCTTATTCCAATTAAAAAACATAAATATCTGCCAGCTAGCCCCATGTCCTACATTCTTAATTTCGAAAACTACTAATTAAGAATGAAAAAACAAAATAATAAAACAAGTGGGAAAATTCTTTTAAATCACCGCAGGGAGATATGAATCACTGAAATAAAAACAAAAAGTAACATAGCCTATTTCTTCAGGCGTAACCACAAAAATTATCGCCCCTTTTTCTTTTTCAAAAAAAAAATAAAAAAATGTTTCGTCAAAATCACAACACCAGAAGGTCAAGAATTGCTGACATTTGAAAATCGCATCCATTATTGGATTCAACCAAGAATAAGCCAATAAAAACTGGCCACTTCCGACAAAATTTCAAATTGTTTCTGTGATTAATTTATGTATAGGAACGAACATCCACTCTAACTCTATTTGCGTCTGTCTGGCTAGTCAAGTTAAAGTGTGTATTATTTTCACCATACGCGCGCCGCGTTTAAATTTATATAAAAATCCATAGAAATGTCATTGAACCGTTCACACGCAGAGCAAAGAATTAGCAGTCAAACGATAGTTTGCCAAATCAACTTTAAATCACCAAAGAAGAAGATAAATAAGACGAATAAGACCTCCTGATGCTAAATTATGTTCGTTGCCAGAATTAATTTGGTCGAATTGTTTCGTCTTTCGAGAATACATAATATAATTTAAGTGTTGATGGAAAGGTACAATGTTTTCGTGACGGATTAAATTTTAGTTTGTCAAGTAGAAAGTTGTAGAATTGTTTTCCATGTTTTTTTTTTCACTCACTTTTTTCTTCTTTTTAAGAAAATGCAAGACACTTGTGACAGATTAATTAGCACTGTTCGGTCATATGTAACCTCAGCATAATTATGACATGATGTGTTATGTTTGTCTGACATTTAGTTCTGTCAAAAAATAAGTGGTGGACATGTAATTTGGGAGAAGATTGTTCTCATTATCTTGAACACTCGATTTGTTTCGGGTTTATTTGAGATTGACTTAAGTATCTACCTGGGATGCATTTTAGATTTTTTGACAGATAAAAACGTAATGTGGAGAAATAAGTTCTGGGAAATTCAATTGGTAGAAGTGTTGTTGATAAATATTTGAAATTACATTCACTAGATTTAATTATTTGCTTCTATATAATACCAGAAGATGACGTTTCCTTCATACAATTTCTTTCTATTGACATTTCCGAAATAAAGGATGTCCGCCATTGTTTTTTGTTGGGGCGTCTCACCTAGATCTTTGTTTTATTTATGTTTTATTAAGTCATTGACTTTGTGTCGGCAGAACAAAGGTATTTTTAAACAAATATGAATTCAATATTTTGAGAAATTTGCATTGTGTTTTTGCTGTGACGCATAAAATGTCATCCGGAAACAGATCAAGACGAATCTATTGTTTGGCATTGTTTTAAAAATGAACTGTCAATATGAAAAGGCGTTCTTAACGATTGGTTGCGAATAAGTCATCGCTTAGTCAGTTTATAAAATATTTTAAATTCCTGCTTAAGAAAAATGTTGAAATTGATTTTTTGTTTGTTTAAGAAACGAATTATTTCTTGTTTACTTTAAAATTAGTTGTTAAGGACTTCAATTCAAAAAGTTTGATATGAGGAAAGATAAAATCTATGAACTTTACAGTTAATATAATAACATTTATAAACCTTAAGGTATCAACAGATTTGTTTTTTACATTAAATTATAGACTTAGTTTGTGATGAAGACTTTTAAAAGTCACGTTCTTAATAATTTTTATTTTACAAAAATCTGCCTCTAAAATTAAGTGCTCAGTTAATATGAATAAAATAATATTCTTAACGAAATTTCGAAAATCATTCATTTCAGTTTCAAAAAGACACAAGTTGCCTGCGTTTTAATGTTCGTTCTTATTTTTTTAAAAGTCCTCAAATTTATTTTGAGATGATGCATTTCTTAGCGCAGAGTTTGGCGAAAAAAATAAGAAGAAAGTGGCCATAGAAAGTAACTATCCAAATAAAAAAAAACGACCCAAATCCCAACAAAACTATGAGCAATGCAGCACCAAGTCTTGCACTTTATTTTAATACACGCATCCATTAAAGGAGACAAAATTTAAGTTCTTTGTCGCCGTATAGTTTTGTTTAGTCTAAATTGTAATGTCATTAGCATAAAAAACAATAAAAGAACACAAAAAAAACTATTTGTTTTCAAATAATAAACTTCTCACTAACGATTCTTTATTTGTCATCAAACAAAACTGATGTTTGTCTTAATTTCTTGGTCAGCAGTAGGTGTTTGGTTGAGGTGTGAAAAATCAAATCGCTTCCAAATTATTCAGTTTTCAGAATCAGAGAAAGTGAAAAGTAATCAAAGTCACTTAACTTCATGATTAGAATCCATTATCACTTGCATTTCAAATGACATATGAATGTGTAATGAGCGTGCAGTTTTTTGTTCTTTGACGACCCTAGGGCAGGTAATATGTTTTGAGCATTTAAATTCGTTATTGTAACACAGAACAAACTAAATGTAAACTGATGCAATGTTAATGGGGTATTATTAAGACTGTTTTATAAAAATGTATTACTTTCATGGTACTGCAGAGCCCTCTATATATACCCATATTTTGATGTGTTACATAAAGGATAGAGTTCCTTAAAGCTCATACAAAATATTCGATGGTAGCGGCTCCTAGCATACATAATTAGCAAACAGAAAAAAATAATGTACAATATTTGATTTGATAATTTTTTGACAGGCATGAACTTTTGAGAATTTCTACCTACGAATTCGATTGCAATTTCTTGGTATAAATGAGTGCTCTGTCAAAAAAATAAAAATTGTTGAAGAGAATGACACAGGGTTATAATTCTGTTTGTAATTTTGTTTAGAACTCAACACATTTTTTATTGATTGAATAAAGACAGTTTTTTGTTGAATTTGTTCTTTTAATTTCTAGCAATTTCAAATTTCTCAATATTTCACTTGTGAACACAACTTTTTTGTATATGATTGTGAGTCAAAAATCGAAATCATTCAACAACTGATAGAAAAAAAAATTAACAATGACAATGACAGTTGAAATTAGTGCCTTCAGTCCCGTTAAAATTAAAGCAGAAGTAATTTAATTGCGAATAAAGGGCATTCACAATAATAATAATGTGCGTTCGTGCAAACGAAAATATGCGAACTCGAATAAATTCTCAAGTCTTGCGTAAAGTTTAAATTAACCCGAACACAAATAGCAAATATTTCAATGAATAAATAAAATGCTGAGTTATCGAAAGAAATAAAGTTCAAAAATATATAAATCCTAGAACACTGTGCTTGGTTTAAATATCTTGCAAACAACAGCTTTTTTTTCTTAACAATAAACCTACAAAATTGTGAGTGATTTTCCTTTCTGAACTAATTTTAGCTTCAAATTTTCTCAAGGAAGTAATTTTCTCAGCGGAACTCAAATACAACATCCCAATTTAGTCAAAGCTTTCTATATTTTCCATAAATAATTTTCAAGTTCAACCAAAATTAAGTCAGATCTAGTTCACAATAATTATTTTCCCAACATTAAATCTAATTTAAAAATTTAAATTCAATCCATTTTGAAACAATCGTAACAATCTTCATTGAGTATCAATTAACAATGCCCACTTAAACTCCCAAACAAAGAGTTTGTTCTTGAAACCAAACCCGACTTAAACTTCAATAAATAAAAATACAAAAAAAAAAACATTAAAAGCAACACCGCACAGACATTAAGTCATTTTAGTATTTTTTCTTCTCTTTTTTTTTATAAAATGAATTAATGTTAAATAAGATCACTCCTTTTGCATTTGTGCGCATTTATTTTGTTTTATTTTGAAAAAAAAAAAGACAAAACCGGTACGGATGATTTGTTGAATAGATAGATCTCTATCATAAAAAGATACATAAATAAAAAAAAAATCATCTATTGAAACCGAGATCGTGGAAAAATTATCGTCGCAGCTTCAATTTAACTCGATTCACTTTCACCTTCATTAAAGTATTTATAAATCGATACAATAAAAACATTCATCAGATAGATTTAAGTGCTATAATAATGTTTTAATTAAAAGTTCAAGTGTGAAAATATAAATGCATCTTTACCTTTTACAAAAAACGGCTTAATTTGAATATTTGAATACTTTCCAGAGCTCAACTCACACCTGAACAGCAGTAAATTTTCCACTTTACAATTAATAATTAAAAATTTTCACTTTGAATATTATATTTTTGCATACAAAAAAAAACGACACAAATCAATAATTGTTCGCGAAGGAGATCGTAACGAAGGATTGGTTTGACCTAAACAAAACAATTGAAATTAAAAGATTTAATTTTTATTCAAAACAAAACAAAATTGCATTAAAATAAAAATGTATCCATCCACACATTTATGTAGGTACGTTAAGATACGAACGAACTCGCGTGTATCGAATTGACTCTGATAAAGAGTATTTCAGGGGGAACTCGAAGAAGATCTCTCGAACGAATGCGACCGCCAACGAGCCTGTCTTAACTCTGTCTGAGGTCTTAACTTTGGCTTAAAGCGCAGCTGAGGTGCGCCTACAGATATTGTGGTGGAGTATCTTTGAGATACATGTACACACAACATTTTTTTTTATTCACGAAAAACGTGTGTCGAGTGGATTTTTGTTTCTCCTTTTTATTTTTTGCCTATAAGTTGAGATTGGGATACGTTCCACTTCTCATCTTCGGCTTTGGCGGTTGGATTTTTTTTTTTATTTGTAATTTTTGCGCGGTCTCTAGAAGGTCTCTTCGGTCTCTAGCCTCTAGACTCTAGCGGTAGAGGTCTGTTTTGTTCGTTTTCTTTGTTCGATTCTCATTTTTTCGATTATCTATCTACAGTCTACAACTCACCTTATGCACATGCACATGTTATTGTGATTTCACTCAAGTTTGAGTGAATGTTCAAACTTGAAGCTTTAAACTTGTGTTTGGGTGTGTTTTTTTTTTTAATTTTTTGGAGTCCCTTTTAAATTTTTTGGTGGCTCTCTGACAAAGTTTTAGTTAAGCTTACACCTTTCGTGGGGTTTGGGTTTTTATTTTGATATTTTTTTTGCTAGTTTTCTTGTTTTTATTTGAAATTAAAAAAAAAAATGGATCAAATTTCGGTTTAAATGTAAAAAGGTCATAATAAAGCAAACACAAAAGCGATCATTTGTATGTGCTTTGAAATTAAATTAGTTTAAATTGTATTTGATTTGAATCCATAGTGACTTTCAACACTATTTTCTAATTGTAAACTAACTTCTACTGTGAATTTGCTTAATTCCAATGAACTTCAAATTTCAATTTTGACAGTTTATTTAATTCTCATGCCTCACGAAAGGTGGCAGGTTCAGTGAGAATAGATTTAACAAAATTAAAGAATAATGCAGTACTATACTGAAACAGGTAACAACATATTAAAATTTGTATTGAATTTAATTTCGAACAATTAATTTGCATAAATAATCTTTATTTGAATACATTAAAATTAACGGTTTCTATTTTCATTATCATTATCACTCTATTGACAATGAATATGGATTTTTTTAAGTAGGCAGCTTTTTTTAATTTTTTAATTTTTTAAGTTTTGATTTTTTATTTTGCTAAAAACATTATATAATCCGAACGAAAGGTGTGTGGCTTGTCACGGCTAGCCGGTTTGGAATACATTTTTGAATTAATTTATTATACTAATGTATGTTTTGTAAAACATGTTATATATACATAATTTCGCGGCATTGTCAAGATCTATGCGTATCCATTTGTTCACGAATTTCTTATAGAAAATGTTCTCATTATATACATATGTATGTATGTACAGTGATGGGGTAGATTTGGCAATGTGATACGTGACTAAGTGACACTTTAAATAAATTTGTTTAATTGGCGCGGGTAGATTTTGGCGAACTGTGCGGCCATGTTGTTTTGGTGACATCTGTCATCTATTGTGATCATATCAAAATCCAACTGCATTTATTTTAAGCCCCTTCATCTACCTAATACCTGTCACAAGAAAATGTATTTTTGCAATTCGCCTCAGAGTTCCCTGGATGACTTTTAATAGAATAATATTTTTATTTGGCTGTAGTACATTTTGTATCGATCTCCAATCAGAGAATTGAGCAGGACACAAAACACAAATGATCAAAAATGATTTCGTTTCAACAAAACATAATACCAAAGAAACATAATTGAAATTTCCGATGTAAAAACCTAGCAATTTAGGTACGGCAACTCTGTGTTCGGAAAAATTAATCATTCTGTTGAAAATAAAACAATAATAAGTGGAACACAGGTTATTCTCATCACATATCATTTATACCAATTATTTTACATACATAACGAATTGTAACTGATCTTTATACTCATGAACTATTATATTATCTTAAATAAAGAGTCAGTCTGTTCTTAAACTCCAACACATTCTCATTTCACAATTATTGATTCATTTAATATGGGCCATCTGTGAGAAAAACCTGAACTAAGAAAGCTCTTTTCGAATTTAAAAACCATTTTGAAATAAGCACCTTATCTGACACCTGATCAAAAGACAACAATGGAATATGATACACTGAAGTTTTCCAAGCAAAAACAGGAGACAGAACATAATCACAAATGCAATATTGAAAATTGACATCACTTGAATTTTTGACATTTAAATTTTGTATTTTCCGTCTGCGTAAATTTACTAAAAACTTATTTTTCATCCAAGTAACAATGGATATAAATACTTCATTTTAATATGGGCCAACCAAAATGGCGTTCAAGAGGAAGCTGGTGTCAGAATACAACGAAACAATTTCGTTTTAAACAAACACGTTTATTGACAACTAAAAACATATCTGTCAAACGTAAGAGTAATCCTTAAGGCATTAACGAAATGGTTTCTCGGTTGCTCTGACTTTGTCAAATATTTCAAATGAAAAACAAAAGAGAATAATTCTCCTGCAATTATTTAGCATCTATCCCGTTTTCCAGATTGTCTAGATTTATGACTTAAATAGATTCAAATTATGTCAAGCCTAAGCAGAAACATTTGGAGGGCTGGGCAGTGGTCACCTGTTATGGTACCTAATCGATTCCCAAAAAAATCTGCCTTAACCACGTAAAAGAACACGCTTTTCGTAACCACAGCACAATGCTATGAATTTCATATAATAGTTTTCCAAAGGGTATTTTAAAAAAATATGATAAATGAGTACATTTTTTATGTTTCTCAATCTAAAACCACACCTAAGTCTAAACACATGCACAAAGGCTATTTTACGTATCCGGTCTTAATTTAACACTCATTAGACATCACAAAAAATATAATCACCTCAAGAAAACTAAACGACAAAAAAGTACGTATACGCCATACGTCTTGACCTTGACCCACTCAACTACACAAAACAAAAAAGGTCACATTTAACCCAAAGAAATTATCATACCTAATCAAAAATCATTAAAAATGATCCCTGTCCCTCAAGTTTCACAACCATCACTCAAAAGTACCAAAGAAATTAGTATTTTTATTGTAATTAAATATACATCTCATATAATATCCCTCTTGCAATCATATAATTTTGTTAAACCTACAACGTTAAAAAACAATCCACAAAACCACACGAAAAATTCACACTTAATAATTTAAAATTACACTCCTCCAAATGAGTTTGAATTGAATAAAAAAAAAAAAACCAAGATTTCTCACACAGCTCTTTTCAAAGATTTCAATTTCAATTCTTAATCTAGTCAGACACGAAACGCGTGAAAATCTGTTAAAAAATTAAATACAATTTTCGTTTGAAGGAAACACATTCGAGGTCGTCCCACGAACTAAAACAAACAGATCAAAACATTCGTGACGACATTGCATAAATCAAGGCTTACAAAAAAAAAAACGACATTAAATTGTGATTGAGTGTGATGGCTTGATGGTAACACTGTTGGCCGGTCATTACCAGTCTAATATCCTGATCGATGACCTTTTACGAAATTATTAAATAATTCAACAAATTCAAGAATATGAAGAAGTTTAATTCAATTTCAGTTTCTGTATTCTTAACCGCACTCTCGCGCGCCGTTAGAGAATGGCGGCGGGGCGGCACGTTATTTTTAAATTCACTTTTGTTCATTAGGTTTTTGTTTTATGTTCTTATTTTTTTTAAGAAAATTTAATCGGAGTTTTATTATTTTTTTTTTTTTTGTGAAAGGAATCGAATATAGGTTAACGAGTTGGCTGTTCTGACAAAAGAGCTGAGCTTATTGGTCGGATAGCATAATTCTGGGAGCAATAAAATCTTATCTGATGGCAGGGTTTTTTTCGTCGAAATGAAGTTTTCTAATTAGTTTGGCGGCTGTCATGTGAATTTGCTGACAGGTGATGGTTTTTTTTTTGTGTTCTTTGTGAACATCTTTATTTCGAGAGAAACGAGGAAGTACTCATGAACTAACTGAACGTTTAAGATGGATGAGATTTTGGGTAGGTAGGTCAGGTAATCGCAGATGAATTTGATTTTTTTCGGAAGTATAAATTTCCTCATCTATTTAATTATTGATTGCTATATGGTGCTGATCATACAACATTTTATACTTTTTCTTTTGTGTTTCAAATCACGTTAAAATTGTCACTTATCATATAAACCAAATTGTGTAATATTTTGTGTTTCAAATCACGATAAAATTGATAAAACTGTATAACATACTTCAAAAATACTTTATAATCATATCTTTAGATTTTTGCATTTTGTTATTTCTTTTTTTTTTTTTTTTTTAATCATATTATGAAATGTCATTTCAGGCAGACGGCAGTATTGCCATGTCCTTATTCTTAAGTATACAAATTGTTAATTTTTATGAAGAAAAAATAAAGAATCTATCTATCTATCTATCTATCTATAAATTTGTTTGGTGAATGAGGAAGCGTTTGTTCGGTACATGAATTTCAATTAGAGGTTTGAATACATTTATAGGTGGTAGGAAACACAAATAGGTCGCAAGTCTTTTGTGCTATGTCAAATTGGTAGCACATGATTTCGAGAAGGAAATTTAAAGATAAAACTAGAAAACATCTCGCTCTCTTAGAAAAAATGTATGTCACAAAAATAAACGCTGGTGTGTCTCAAGGCTCTGTTCTGTCTCTGGCCTCTTGTCTAGGACTACTAATCCACTCAACAGATTTTCCACTCAGCAATTTTTAACAGACAGTTGGAAGAAAAATAGAAAACGACTTGTCCAGTTTTTAACAAACAGAACTTACTCCCTTTTCCAGTCCTCTTGTTAACGGTCTAAGACAAAGGTGATAAAATAATTGTTTCTTGTCGATCTCTCAGTTTTCACTTAAAATACAAACATGGTTTTAAATTTACCACTATTTTGTATCTGATTCTAAAAGTAAGCCCATATAATAAGATTTTAATTGTTTTTCTTTTTTATGTTTTCTACAATTATTCGTTTCCAATACTTGCCGTGAGCACAGACTAGATCATCGCCTAAGGCTACAAATTACACGCCTGTATTCAAAGACCTCATTAAATCAGGCTTTTACTTTCTACAAAAGTAGATACAACAAAAAAGTCGGAGATCATTAACAATTTATTTAGTTCCGAAAAAATTACTTTTGTTTTTCGTTGCTACATTTTTTTTTTAACAAAGTCTCAATTCTATTTTGCCATTGAATTTTTAGTCGATTTTCTTCAATAATGATGATGATGCTAAATTAAAAAAAACCTATGAAGTTCAAATTAATATCTTGCGGCAAGTAGAGATACATTGGTCACGTTTGGGTTCGAATCGGACACATGCAGTTTTGTGGTCTTTGTTTTGTTAAAAACAAACTCACCTGGATTGCATGTGAATGCAAGTTTAGTTTTTATTTATTTTATAGATACTCTTTCAGAGTGGTGTGGACTTTATGAGTCTAGTTTAGAGCATAAAAATGCACGCACAATTTATTGAAAATGAAGTTAACTTGAGTCGGTATTTCTATTTATATATATTTCAGAGAGTCCACAACTTTCGCCTTCACATTTTCCAGGGCGGGATTCTTTTTCAATTATTTCTTCTGTTTTACTATTTCTTTCTTTTATAGATAAATCAAAAAAAAAATTGCATTTGGATTTAAAGTGGGTGTCAGCAGGAGGGGACACAAGATGCAACTTTGGTATTACTTTTTTCGTGTGCTGAGTCAATGATGGTACTAGTTTGGCGACACACCATGTTTAACTGGTTGGGAAATCGGAAGAATTAAAGTGGAAAACACGATTTCCAAGTCAGATAAATGAAGCGGTAGCAAGATTTTTTTTTTGGGTTACAAAATTTCCGTCTTAAATAAATGTTATTATGCAACGACTGGACATATCCTTGCATTGAAAATATTTTGTGACAATGTTTCATAAGTTATTTGAAATACACTTCAAAAAGATACTCAGCAAAGAACGATTAAAATTCTGAAAACCCATGAGACGCCCATTTATGTCGCCAATGCTGCATACTATGGTTCGTTGCTATCTTCACAATTTATTCTATACAAGCTATTACACAAAAAGTGTAAGCCACCAGAGGGCATCGCAGTCAAGTGCTACAATGGGAGTACTACAATGGCGACAGAAAGCCAAAACGTCAAATTTTTCTATTACCGCTATTTTGAAAATAAAAAAAACAAACAATTAGCCCGCAGTGGACGACAAAAATTATATATCTAGCAATCACTTTTATTTAGAAGGCATCACTACGTTTTATTCGCTCCGATATGTGTAGGTACTCTAATAAACTGCGGTATTATTTGACAGATCTCTCGCGAAATTCTGTATTATTTGACAGGTAAAAGTTCCTTTGTCGCTACGATTAAAACGCAATGATTTCGGAGAGAATTAGTTAATAAAATGCCTACCACTAGGCTTTAACTATTTTACGATTGCTTTAGTACAATTTAATCAAAACCTCTATTGCAACAAATAGGTGCTTGGTTTCTATACTTTTCAAAAATTCGAAACATATTCTGAAACTATATAAATTTAAAGAACAACTTTCAATCCACTTTAGCTGCATCGAAATGCACCAGCAAACACTCATCCTAACATACGGACAGACACACTGATGGATGTTGTGAAGAAAACCAAGTTTTTTATTTGCTACTATGCAAGGGTCGGTCCTTGAGTTTTGTTTTACTAAACCAATATTAAGCACTTATAGCAAATACAAATGAAAATGATATATTTTTCAAGCAATAAACTTCTCTGTTCAATAAAACAAACGTTCCAATAATTAATGGTAGGTACTTACTTAAAATATCACATTTATGTCATTAAATTATCGCAGCTGTTTGGTTTTCGAATTGAAATAAAACAATTAGCAACCTTTTGTTCTGGCAACGCTTTCAAAGATTGTTTCATTAAAACACCTAAAAGTATACTACACTGTTGAATCGGACACCATCACTGTTTATTGTTTATGTTTTTGTTTACTTTGCTATATTTTTATTTTTGCCAATGTTTTTTTTTAACTATAACGTCTTGAAACAACATTTAACTTAACCAAACTATTCGCAAATACTATTTCCTGGTATACAAATTGAAAGCTCTGCTGGCTTTGCCGGAATAATCGAAAAACAATAATAAATCAGAAAGGAAATTATAACTTAATTCTCGCGCACGCTCTTTGGCAGCTTATACAAAATTGTTTTAGCGGTTTTCTTTTTGTCTTTATTATTTCGCTAACGAAATGAAAAGTTCATTAGTCCATCTCAGAAATAGCTTAAAGTAAACAAATGGGTTGGTCTGTTTTTATAATGTTTATAGTGTCATGGTATGTCGTTTTCCCTTTCATTCATTAGCTTCGACGTTTAAGGTTTCAACAGATTAGGGGGAGAAGAGGCCAGTGCTCTTGTTTTGCTAATTTTGCTTTATTATTCCGTGTTTTTGTTGTTGTTCCTTTCTTCGTTCCCTTTGTGACTAAAAAGGCTGAAACAAAGCGTCCGTCGTGAATCCCCCAAAGCCCAAAAGCTTTCCTTATTTTTAGGTTTGCCATTTGCCATGTGCCAAACTAAAGCTAGAGCTGTCATTCATTTTTAGTTGGCTCTAGAATTTACATAGTTCCTTGGTCGAGAAGTTTTCAGTTTGTTGCTATTGCCGGGAATTTTCTTTCCAAAACGGAATGAATCTTGTGAAAATCGAAACCAAAACAAAGGAAATAAATAAAACGCTTTTTGATTGGGGAAAAAAACTTTGGAAAATCAGGGACATTCACAATGGCATGGGCATGGTTGTTTTTGACAGCAGCGCACTGAGAAATTTGTATTCTCAAGTAAAGTGTCAAGTAGCGTGCAATTTCTCCACCATCACATTTCACATTGACTGATTCCGGGTCGTTGTAATAAGACGCTTGTCAGTGTTTGACAAAAACTCAAATATCAAAGTGTTTTGCTTTTATTTTTAAATTTTTGTGTCCAATTTAATGGGGTGCCGTAAAAGTTTTATTGACAAACAAACGTCTATGGAGTTTTGTGCATTATTTATTTCGTCATTTTGTTATTAAGTTTTAAATTTTTTTTGTTATTTTTTTGAGTAATTCTTCTGTGAAAATGTCAGACAATGAAGAAATATGTGAGATTCTTTCAGGAGTAGAACACCATCAAAATAATTTGACTGACCCAGTGTCGGAGGAGGAAGTTAACAACGAAAACAAAGTTAAACAAACTACTGGTAAATAATAACATTTGCAAAGTAGGATATTCAATACATGTTAGCTTCCAACAGGGAAGCAGCAAGCAGGTAGTTTTATGTTGATGATAAGAGAGGCATGAGCACAGCGTGTATTGGGAAGTAAACAAAGGACATCTGAAGGGTATCGGTGTCGTTATGGGAGAAGTTTTGTTTGGAATTTCTATGAGGTTTTTGTTGTTGTTATGAAGATGTTGTTATTGTATTTTGAATTTAATTTTTTAATATATATTTGCAATTCGTTGTTTGCTTAATATTTTCTCATTAAGATATTAATTTATTTTTAAGCACAAATAAACATTCTACTGCGACTTTTCCTTTTGTAGCTAATTTGTTTATCTACTTCAAAATGTAAGAAGATACCTACCTACCTTGTAATTTCTTTGAATTGGAATGAGTATCTTTTCTACTTTGGATATTTATTTTTAAAGTCAAAGAAGGGCTTCAAGTGCACCACTTTTAAAGACATCTTATCTGTACCTTTTCTTGTTCCCTTTTTCAGTATTTTTTTTTACATGCAAAAACAGCTATGTATGTTAAGTTAAAGTGGCTGTCAGCTGGAGAGGTATACGCTGACACACTTAGTCCTTAGTAAAAATCATGGTTTTTTTTTTAAATCAAACTATAGTTCAAATCTTCAAATGAATCCTAACGAGGACCGAAAGGACCACATTTTCCAATTTCACTAACTACGAATAACTGATCCTTGGAACTCTTAAGTCACTCCGAGGTCGAGAATTAGCGTTTTCTTATCCTCAACTTGCCTTTGCCACAAAATTCTATGGTGTTTTAATACCTACCTTGGTTTTCAATTTTTTACTGGACGAGTAAGGATTACTGTCAAAGCGATTTGCTGTCAAGCAGTTGATGTACCTCAGTATTGTCAATTTAATCGAATTCAGCTTAGAATAACGAAGATACTTTTTGTTTAAAATGGGAAGACACATTCACATTCATCTTTGTCTAAAGTAGATTTTGGTTTGCAACAGCAGCCACCACTGGGTGGGTTGTGATGAATATTTTATGTATTACGTACCTACTTGATTTCAACCCTTCTTTTTTTAAATCAACAGTGATAATGAAGGTTTACATGCTTAAAATAAAATACACATCAATAAATTTGCAGCTTTAAGGCAAAAACAGATAACCACGTTTGTCGGTAGCTGTTCTGTGTTCTCTTTCTATGCTGCCAACACCATCCAATGACTATATCAATTTCATTATGATGACAAAACAATTGAAATCAAATGAAATATAATATACACCTAGTCTGGTACCTATGGCAAAGTAATTTGATTTAAAAACCACTTTAAAACTTGAGTTGCAAAACAGTTGCAGATGATCCGAGCTGATGCTTGACAAGACTTTGATAAATACAAAATCATGTTTCAATCAAATCAAATAGATTGGAAAAAACCCCAAATTTAATAGCGGAAGCAAATATTTGCCAAAGGAAAACATCTATTTTAAGAATTAATATTCACTTGCAAAATTTGTATCCATTAAATGCGGACAAAAAATCAAGCGTCCGCTATTATGAGTAC
The DNA here is from genome assembly GCA_916050605.2 of Platycheirus albimanus. Classification (NCBI taxonomy): domain Eukaryota; kingdom Metazoa; phylum Arthropoda; class Insecta; order Diptera; family Syrphidae; genus Platycheirus; species Platycheirus albimanus. Next base: position 11,864,114 of record OU696698.1, on the reverse strand, counting down.
CTATAAGCTATACATTTGGTGTGTGGGGTCAGTTACGGACGGCCCAATGCTCTCCATTCTATCCATTACAGTGCCGCCTTAATACTGCACACAATAATAGCAAATAAATCATCTTCCAACAAGCTTTTGCGAAGATTTAGCTTTTACTTCAATGACTTTCAGACCTTAAATATATAATCCCGTTTACCAATTGACTGGCAAAATTGCACGAAAGCATATTTTGTCCATGTTTTTAAGCTATGTTCCCGCACTAATTCGCATTCTGCTTTCATTCTTTTTTGTTTAAACGACGACGAGAAAAAGATAATTGGAAATGGTATGCGCGCCTATAGTTGTTATATTGGAATGTAATGCGTATGAATTCAAAACTCAACTCAACATATTTAAAATCCATCCTAAAATTAATCCTAACCTCTTACATAAGTATGACTTCCCACAATTTTAAGCTGGACTTTAAAATTTGTCTAGCGATATGAGTAGCCAAAATAATAATAAAGTTGATTACATTTTGACCAAGTGTTTTGATCCTTTTATAGAGACCTTAAAATTCCTGTAAACTGTTATAACCCACATCAATCTTTCCCCTAAAAAAATAATAAGTATATATCCATGCAACGCCGTTAACTTTCTGACGTAAAAAATATTTAAAGAAATTCAGCTGTCCTCGGATATAAAAATATGTTCCACTCTGAGGACAGCCCAGAAAAAGCAATGACTGTACTGCTATCTGCCATGACCTATGTAAACCCTGTCACCTGTTTACGACGTTTAGGACACAAATTCGAGTGAGAAATTATACGATGTCTTTCAAATTGTTCCATAAAATTTTGTAAAACTGTTTAACGAATAAGAACGATCACGAGGTTTAACAACGTTGCATGAATACCCTGTAATATTCGGCAAATATCTTAGAGCCCAATATTTGAATCACCATTTTAAGAGGTTTGGTCCCGTTACATCTTATTAAAAAGTCAGTAAAAACAACAATAATTATTGTTCAGTAAGATTTCTCATCAAAAATTCAATTATTTGCGTCAACACCCCCAAATATTCTAAACGTCAATGTGAATGTTTTAATTTTACTGCCTTGGCGCCTTTTCTATGTAGATACAAAAATTTCAAAACCAGAAGTTCAGTAACAGTAAACCTTAAAGTCATAAAATTTGTTTCACCTATTCTATCAAAATGTTTTAGGTGTCGAGACTTCTTCCCACATTAAACGTTTCGTTCTTTAAAAACAGAAATTAAAAAGAACTATTCACCATGAAATAAATTATGTTAAGTGGAATTTAAGTAGAAGTCGATACTTTTCTTTTAAACCCACAAATAAAGTTAAACATAAACAACGTAACAAGATAGAAATGTCATCATAATGGGCGGAGGAGGCTCCATTCACGCCTACATTATATAAACATAAATCAAAACAAATGTATACTTAAACTCCAATTTATGTTTGTCTTTTAACAATTTCACTTTTTATTTTTCTTATTGCAGACCTTGGACTCGGTGGGTTTAATAGTAAGACCGTGACACCATGTCCACTGCGAGCGCCTCTTGTTGTGACAATCGTTGGACTACCATGTCGCGGGAAATCATTTGCTGCCCACAAAATTGCCCGTCATCTAAGCTGGAAAGGTGAAATGGCTAAAGGTGAGTTAACAAAAATGTATAAATAAAAAATAAACAAAAAGAATCTTACAAAGGGGACACCCGGGTTTGAACCGGGGACCTCTCGATCTGCAGTCGAATGCTCTACCACTGAGCTATATCCCCCTTAAATTCTTCCAGACAACGTTCTCATTTGAGAATATACACTTCTTATCTTGTATTCTTCCCATGAAATTCGAATCAAATGGAAATGTTCGAATGCAAGATAAGATTGTGTAAAGAAATTAAATTATACTTGAGTCAGTGACTTGAAAAAGAGGGGATATAGCTCAGTGGTAGAGCATTCGACTGCAGATCGAGAGGTCCCCGGTTCAAACCCGGGTGTCCCCTTTGTATTCATTTTGCTGTTCAGCAGGTTCTTAAGAATAAATTCCCTGTATACGTCATCTTGTGTCTTTAAACCTATTTACTAAGGAAAAATACTTTCAACATTATTATTGTGTAAATAAAGACGGAAATCACTCAAAAGAAAAGACTTTTATTTGCACGCCTGGAGGTAGCTTCCTGTGTTCTCATTTCATGTACTTAACCCTTGAGCACACCACACCCAGAGTTTCTATAAACAGCACCGATATGGTTTGTTTGTTTTGTTTGCGTGATTGTGTGCAGTAATTTTCAATTGTCAAATAAAGTTAAGTTATGAGGTTCAATTTATATTTTTCGATTTAAATATAGAAAATTGGAACAGAGGTGTATAAAAACCTATTCGAAGAAGATAAAGGTATTCATGCAATTAAGATTGTTAAGGGACTTTCATAAATATCGTAATGAACTTAGTTCAGGTGAAGTTACGACTGGAACGCATAGACTTGCACTAATCGAAATGTTCCAAAAAAAAAAAATGTGTATTCCTTTTAACTAATTTGACATGTACCATTTCTTCGTTGCCCGTTCCCGTCCTTTGCATTTTTATGAATTGTGGTGCGTTCTTTTTCTAACCATAGTCAACAATAATGTTGTTATGCCAAAACAAATTTGTTGAAGTGTCATTGTTAGGATTTGTTGTTTTTGTTTCAAACCATTTAGGAACGATGATACGTCGTTAGAATTTGTTTAACTGTCAAACGTACACTTTGATAATTTTTTGATATTGAGGAACTAATTAAATTATTCGCTTTCTTTATTTTAAATTGGCGAAAAATTCATTTCATTCTTGGTTGTTGATCACTCAAAGAAAATAAAGACTTTTTTGCTGCTCAAATCGATTTTTAATAAAGACTTTGATTTTTTTTAAAGTCCAGTTTGACAGGTCAACAGTCTCAACTCATATCTTGGAGGTGAGTTGAAAATAGTAACCAATCGTTATGCTATTTGACATTTCAACGTGATTTTAGCAACGCACTTATGACGTCATATACAAAGTTACGTAACTTAAAGGAACGCCTTTTTGTTGGATATTGTTAACCATAAAAAGAAAAAACTGTCAGAACAAGAGCTTTGTTCGCGTACCAAAATCAAACACTTTGCATTCGATTTCAGTACTGAGAGATGAACGAAAGAAAATAATTTCGACGTTTTTCAAGAATTTACACAAAAAGTGTTCGCCTACTTTTCGCTAAGTGAGAGAGATTTTACTCTCATTTCAGAAATTATGACAGTTTTTGTTTTTTTGGTACAAGAACAAAGCTAAATTATATAAAGAAAAAGACAGCTCGTTTTTGACAGCTCCTGTCAGACGTAAAATTCGAAATTTCAAAATAACTGACATTTTTTGTGTAGAATAATTTTCAGTTTGCAATTAAAGCTTTTTATCAGCTTAGCAGTACGAGTATTAGGTTAGGTTTTTTTTGTGAGGTGGTTGTAGGTATAATTTTAAATTTTTTAAAGATCAGTTATTTTAAGACTCAGTTTCTTATTTTAAACAACAGAAGAAGTTATGTTGTAGGAGCTTTTATCCAGAAAGTGGTTGAGTAATATGGTGCTGTTCCATGTAAAGTGGAATTTCCATTTATGATGAATATAGTGATTTCAAGGGAACTTCCAAATTTAACGCGACTAAAGAAAGCTGGTGTAGAAGACTTGCCGTTTTTAGGTACCACTATGGGCAAATGCGTGTTTGTATATCCACTTCAGAAAGAGTCCGTTAATAATAGGACAAATCAAAAACAAAAGCAAAAGCTGTAGCTTCACTGCTTAATTAAGTTTCGAAGTTGGGGTTAGGATTTTTATTGATTTAAAAAAGTATCTTATTTTTTTTTTTGTTTTAAGCGAAGTTTTGAAATTCTTTAATTAAATGGCAATTCCTTTTTTTTACAGTTTTTCCAGTGGAACAAAACGCTACCTCAGAAACCTTAAGTGAAATCTCAGACTGGTTCCTCGACGGCAATAATGTCGCCGTAAGTAACGACTTCAGCTGAATATATCTCAAAAACTTAATTCTAAAACGCATAATTTGTTCCTTTTTTAGATTGTCGATGGCATGCATTTGAGCCGTCAATCTCGTCAATTTATTTCTATCTTTTGCACTGAACGTATCTACCATCATTTGATCGTTGAAATTGATTGTGACGAAATGAGTCTCGAATCGAATATCAAAGAAATGGTTCGTTACTTCGAAAGGACAAATAGTCGCAGTACTGATTGGAAAAAGATATTCATCGAAAAGGTTGGAAAGCAACTCAATGAATTTTATAAACTTTTATAAATGACGTTCTTTTTGTTCTTTTATAATTAAGGTTCGTGACTGTTCGCCGATGTTTGAAAAATGCCTCCCACATGAGAGTCCTTTAATCAGTGTTAACAATTCGGAGAATCCTTACTTGCATTCGGTGATGTCACGAGGAGTGCAAGGAGCCTTACAAACATCAATTTTGGGTGTCCTCTCGCATCCTGTGATAAGGGAGCAACTATTCTACTTTAGCAGAGTGAGTTGTATTTAAAAAAATAAAAGTTTGATTTTTGTTTTTTAACTTAAAATTTATAAAATAAATAGCACGGTGAATCTGATTATAATGTGGTTGGAAGAATTGGTGGCAATGCGGATTTGTCACCACGAGGCTGGAAGTATGCGGAACGTTTGACGCGTTTGTTTAAGGACAATCAATTGGCCTTTCCCGGTCCCCAATTGGTATGGATTTTAAACTTAAAAATAAAATTGCAAACTAAATAATGCTTATTGACTTCCTCTTAGATTTGGACTTCAGAGTTTATAAGAACCATACATACAGTTCGGGATATCCCTGGACCCAGGGCGGCCGTTAACGATTTGAATGAGATCAATGCTGTAAGAACGTTTTCTTGTTAACAAACAACATTGTTCAATCTTCTAACTGACCTTTGTTTGTTTTTTAAAGGGAATTTGCGAAGGACTTACTTATGAAGAGATTCAGGAAAAATTCCCACAGGAATTCGCTTGGCGTGACCAAGACAAATTTAAATATCGCTACCCACACGGAGAGTCTTATTTGGATTTGTTGCAGCGTGTCGATAGTGTCATTCAAGGATTGCTCACTAAAACTCAGGTCTTGGTTGTCTCCCATCAAGCTGTTTTGAGATGTGTGATGGCATATTTTAATGGCACCAAGCCAGGTAAGATATATGGTTTTTGATTTTCTTTTTTTTTTTTTAATTTACGGCACGTCACGAAATTAATGCAGATACCGCATACAAATGTCCCATAAGTCATACCCTTTAGTTCAATTTTAATGCAATGCACCGGACCAACTTGGATGAGTGTATTTATAGAATATTATTTTGAGTGACAAGTTCTTTTTATTGTTCGTAATTCGTGCCCTCCACTTTGTGGTTTTTTTGCCCAAGAAAAATAAAATTCTATTTTTAAAGCGAAGAAAATTAACTTAATGTGCATTGTTGGAGGCTATAAGATGGGAGTGGATTCGCTGCATGGGAGCTATTAAGTGCAAGGAAATATAAAATTAAGTACCGACTACGTCAAAGTTTTCTTTTGTCGCTTGAAATATCTTCAGTAAGGTCATCATCACCAATATGTGTCTGTTTTTGATGCGATTTGTCTTAGGACTTAAGATGCATTTGGTGTATATTTTGAACTTGCCAAATGGATGCATTTTTGAATCTTGAAGACCCTACTGCCTGTATGCATCTTGTCGTACTGATGTTGGGGTTAGAATAAAAGGTTTTTGTTCGAAAAATAGTTTGATTATTTTATTTTCCTTGTAAGGACATTTAAATTGCAGAATAGAGTATGTATGAAGTTGTCCTTCTTTGCGCCGTTGGGTATTTCCGAATTATAGAGACATCTTTACTGTCATTTCAACGAGACTCGAGACATAATAGATATTCATCTAACTGACATTGTGGCCATTTTTATTTATCCTTTATTTTAAATTCACAATAGTATGGTTTTAAACTCTGTTCGCAAAAAAGAACAAAGAAACAGGGTTAAAAAAGATGAAACGGTGGCAAGCCAAAAAAAACATGCGTTGCTACAGGAGACCGCTAACTAAAAATACCCATTACTGGAGGAGTGCTTAAAGGTACCCTTTGTCTTTTTTTAGTACTCCTGAAAATTTGTGTTCACAATTTCATGATGGTGTAGTAGATTAAGTAGTTAGGACGTGAATGCCTAACAAGAACAAAAGAACCTACATATCTTCTCAAATAAAGGGTGTTTTTTTACGTGTGGTTTTCAATCTGGCAATACTTTTTTCGGAGTTGGTCTTTTTGACAACAACTGTCACTTGATTTATGCTCAGTTTGGTTTGACATTTCATAATCAATATACTTACTCCTGAACAATTTGCTAATCGTGCATATTTATTACCAAAATATTGGTTCGGTTCGCGCGACTCATCGCATTCTGCTTCCAATATTCGGTCGACATAATCGCCCAAGAATTTATTCGAGGCAGCCGCAGCTGCTACTTGTCCAAAATCATTTTTAAAACATAATGGCAAACCCTTATCTTTATAATAAAGCTAAATTCTTGACCATGACATTAAATTAAATGCGTTTTATTTATTTCTGAAAACCACACGTCTTAAAAACACCCTTTATAAAGGATTATTCAATAAGGGCGGGTAGATATTAGAATTGACATTCAGGTTGCTAATAAAGTTTTTCAATTTGGACGTACTAACCAATTGTGTAACTTGCTATTGTGATTTCGCTTTGCTGAATATTAAGCAACAGATTTGACAGAGATGTCAAAAAAAAACATGGCTGACACAGGCCGCTGAAATCTACCCGCACTAATTGAAAAACCGTTTATAACAAAAAATGCAATTATAGCAATTTACTGATTGTCTTTCCAACAGCCAGAACAGATTTTTTTTAATTCGACGTTCGTCAGGACGAATTTAACACATTTTTTAACACGGTAATCCTTTTCAACTTTTTGCGCTGAAAGAATTTTTACGATCTCTGTTGTGAAAGCCAGAATATTATCAGACGATGAGGAGCTTTTCTGATCTTTTACCTACCGATCTAGCTCTTCGAATCTTACCGATTACTGCAACTTAACTATTATGATGGTGTTAACGTAGGATATCTTTACAAAATAGAGTGAAGAACTAATTACGTGATGTACAAATGTTTCAGAGATGAAGTATGAAGTCGGTCTCTGTATCTTTTCGGAGACGTCATTTAGAGTGCCCAAGTAATTTCGGACTAGCAAACCACCAATGAACAACCGTTATTACTGTAAAGCTCAAGTAAAGTTGTGGTAACGAAATGCCGCCGACGGTTTTCGGAATTTCTGACTCGTGAACAGCAATTTCTATCTATCTTCACCTACATAAATACCCATATTCCATCCACATAAACTTTTTTTTTAGTACAGTGCATTAAATAAATTACAGCATAACTAAATTTTGTGTCTAATAAAAAATGTTTTTCTTATTCTTTCAGATCAAGTACCCTACATAAATGTTCCATTACATACTCTGCTGGTCGTGCGTACAAATGGTTTCAACTTTGAAGTCGAAGAGGTTCCTCTTAAAGTTGAATGTGTTAACACTTATCGTGTCAAACCTAAGGTAAAAACACTAAAATATTATTAAAAAAAAAAACTAATTTAAATTAAAAAATTAAACACACTTCAATACACACAAACACAAAAACACCATACAAATAATGTTGCCTTAATTTTTAGAACTGCAATATAGAGCGTACCAGTTCCGATGCCCTTGGTACAGTGCCCGCCCACTTTGATGCACCTCTGCCAAAAGTTACTCAAGGTTTGACAAGCCGTTAAAAGAAAAATCACACAAAGTCCTTAACTAAAAAAAACATCATAAAAACCACAGCACAATCATCATGCAACAAATTAAAAACAGAATAAAAATGATCATCATCAACAAAAAAAAAATATCTAAAAAAGAAAACTGTTATTGGTCTCAAAAACTAAAATTATTTTAATGTTTCTTATTTTTTTTTTTACTTTTCATCCTTGTTCACATTTTAATTTTTATTTATTCAGCAAAAATATTAATAATTTTTTTTAACATACACACACTTTAATTTATAGGTTCTTAATATTTGATAACAGTAGATACTTTAAATAAGTGAACATATGCACGAAATAGCTAAGAATCATAAATAAATTTTGCAAGAAAGGAATTTTTTTTACATACAAATAGATACTTAAATATAAGAAATTTTGTAATCCCCTCGAAATTCACCTGAAACGGTACGAAAAATACATATACAGTTATGTAGGTATGTGTATTATAATAAAAATGACAAAAAAATAATGTGTAGATGTTCATTGTTTGAAGGGTCTACTGTAATTGCAAACAAATTAAAAACAGCAAAATCTAGAGCAAAAAATGATGTCAATTTAAAAAAAAGTTACATAAATTAAAAACAAAACAAAACTCAAGACAAAATAATGCATTTTTTATTATTTAGAGTTAATTTTACTATAATATAATCTAGCTTAAAAAAAAAAGAGTTGATTGTTAAATTCAAGAAAATTTATATTAAGGAAATATCTATTAACAACAACAAAAAATATACTTATATACATATAATTCGATATAATAAAGTTATTATACACGAAAAAAGAAATTAGTATTGTAATTATTGTCGCGCATAGAATTTAAAAAAAAAAATATTTTATTAAAAAAAACGTGTTTTGTTCGATATATTTAGAAAATTTTACACAATGAAGTTGTTTTCTGCATTGTAATAGAAGTAGAAACAAATATATATACTTTTTGGCGGTAATGACAAATTTTTAAAACTTCATGTCAATATAAATTTATAAAAAAAATATACCTATAAGAAAAGATAAAAAAACTAAATTTGTATTAAAAAGAAAAACAAAATTATTGTTAAATTGATAAATAATTATAATTATTGTAATGTAGTGGCATAAAATATATAATAATGTATCTATACATGTAAGAAATTGAAAGATGTTTTGAAGAGTAAAAATATGCAAACATATATTTTAATTGAATAAAATTTAACTATAGTTTTTATTCAATCGTTTTTTTGTTTGTTTTTGTGATAATTCTGGTTATTTAACCGAAACAATTCGCAGATCGCTTGTGTCAAGAGCTTTTGACAACTAGGACGAAGTTAGAACATTGACTGCTCTCTCCGTTATCAAAAATAAAATTTCAGAAATGTTGAAAACATTCAGGATAATTTTCATCTGACCTGATGCGGACCTAATTCAAGTTTATTTGGCATTTTATAGGAATTCAGGAATTCTATGCTCTTCCTCCTGATCGCAACTCAGATTCATTTAATACACTTACGAGTATAAATCATACGGCAAATGTCTTTTTCAAAATGAAAGAAACATGGCGCACTGTTTTCCTGTTGTTGGAAGCAGTCATCATCATCAGTGCCCCTTGAAAACAATTACCTCCAACAACCTTCGTTTGTTACCTTAAGTATTTAATGGTTCTCCCTCCAAATTTCCAATCCAAATTCCAAATTTTGCTAAATAAATACGTATAACAATTTTTCAGTGTTTTATTTATATTGCACAATCGAAGAAAACCAAAAGGCCAAAATGACAAAAAAATTTCATTTAATTACACCGTCAGCCGTTTTTTTTTATAAAATTTAAAATCTAACGTCATTTTTACCTGAGATGCAAAAACTCGATCTTGAAAATTCTCGCTCAAATTTCATGAAATACCAGGCGCTCAGCAACCACAGCAGGTACTTACTTACCACAGCAAAAAAAAGTACACCTAAAAGTATGCTTTGCAAAAACCGAAATACTATACTTCCGGTGAAATTTATGTCTAAGGAATTTTTTTTTGAAAGTCTACTCTTAGGAGCTAAAATAAAATAATTTGGCGCAATTTTATTTCGCATGGTGGCGGTGTGGTGGGTATACTTGCTGTGGTTGCTGGTGGCCTGGTATTTCATGAAAAATTGTGCGACGATTTTCAAGAATGATTTTTTTTTTAACTAATATGGGGTAAAAAGCTGTTAACATTTGAAATTTGAATTTAACGTATCCGACTGATCACAGAACAGAGTCGGAATGTTCAAAACAATATTTATATGGGAAGAAAGTTAATTAATATCTTGTTTTCATTATTTTACACTATTAAAACACAGTTATTAGAAATTCAGAGGGTCGAGGTTCAAAACTTAATTTGAATAGATATTATGTAGGTAGGCCATTTGGTAAACGTTAAACGTGAATCCATGTCGCTATCGAAATTTAAAATTCTAATGGTAGGTACCTATTCTTCTTTTTTCCTAAACACGCTTTTTTGTACACTTCTTTAATATTTTGTATTTTTTGAAGAGATCTTGGTGTGAGCTTTGTCAGCACACTGAAGCGAAATGCCAAAAAATTACAGCTTAGTTTAAAAAGGAGGTACTTTGTCGTTTTTACAATTTCGCCAACAACTTTGCATACCTACTTAAAAATTGGCATCGCCAATTTAAAACTGAATGTGCTTCCCCATGATTTAGTGACGTCATTTCTAATGAAATACAAAGTGAAAGTGGTAAACTGATACACATCACATACACCGTGGACAATTTCCCGTATTCACACAAGAAACACACCTTATTGGTCACGAAATAGATTTGACCTTGTCAATGTCCTCTACTCTGCTTCTCTGATAAAGCAAGCGCTTCGGTGTTGTTCTGATAATAACGGACTTTGCAGCCGCCCTCACTTCTCTGACCCACACTCCATGCAGTCTAATAATTCTTTCCTGCGTTTTTGGAACTATTAATTCACTCATACTCGTTTGTTCGTCACTCATTCGCTATCTCGTTTCTGTGGTGTTTTCAAAGTCAACGAAAGTAAAATCAAGAGCTTTTCGAATGTTTCTGTCCTGCTTTTGAGATACATTTGTTTCAATATCGGTAAAAAGTGAAACAGCTTGCCTCTTCTAAATTATAGTTATAGAATTAAAAGAAAATGATAGCAAGGGAACAAAGAAATGAAGTCACATTTAAATGAAAAGAAAATGTGCTGCACAAAGTAAAGTATTGGCTCTAACGTACATATATCACACATAAGAAAGAATAGATAGGATAGGTCATGTATCGATTTGCATTTAATTTCAACCTTAGAAGTACAAAACAAATCAAATTATGATCTAATTTAAAAACTAAGTCTTAGAGTGGGACTGTCTGCTGCACCTTAATTAAATTACTAAGTAAGCACTAGGGTTGGCAAATTGAACTGGACTATTCTGCACATGTAGACATGTTTTACTTTTTAGCCGATTCATTTATTGATATAGAAATTGTGTTATTAGTTCCAGCTTTAAGTTGTTTTGTTGGATATATCACTTTATGTGCTGGCTGGCCTTTTCATTAATAAGAAACACAAAAGGAGCATGTTTCATTGAAAAGAGAATCCTCTCAATTTGCAGAGCAAAGCATTTAAATTTAAAACTCGCTATTATACACACAACTCAACTATTTCTGTGTGAAGCAACTTACAATGGATGTACTTCTTATTTATTTATTTATTTATTTCATCTACACGCAATGCTTAACAGATTAATTGCAGTTGTAATAAAAAATATAAAAGTAAGAATATAACCTGTTCCATTTTTTCCCATGCTTATTCTTTGAATTCAGGGTTCAATTTGAAAATGCAGAATACAACATTTTACTATTTTTTTTTTAATGAACATAAGAGTAAAAAAAATAAGTCACTGAGGAGGCTGCGGATGCGGAAAACCCCAATTAATGTATGATACTTTCAAAACACCCATCAGGAAAACTTGGACACATTGTAAACTAATTTTTCCTTTAAGAAAATTGAAGATAGGTAAGCACCCCTAAGACCGAAAAATAAGACAAAATTATTTCCAGCAATAGTGCGGTCGATTTACTATCAATGTAATAGCTTCGCTACTCTACTTCTCGTTATTTGAAGAAATAATGAAACACATCATTTTCTCTTTAAAAAAAACAAGAATTTTTTGTCCCACTATTTTCTTACAATACATTATTATTAACGACACAAACACAAATCTTTTTTTAATGAAATGTGCTCTCACACAGAACCTAATGCCACCTCTAGCAGAATTAAAGCTGTTCACTCTCGGGCTTCATCATGTCTGCTCCATATAAAAAAAAACGGAATAGAAAAACCTTTACGCAAGTGAGACAACATAAGCCCAAAGAACAGCACAAACATACAAGCCCACCGGTATTTTTCGTTAAAAGCTCTGCCACAGAAAATAAGATGAACAATTTGCCCTTGATTTGACACTCGTCGTCTATCAGTCGTGGAGTGAAGTCGTGTAATTTTTTGTCGGTTCTTTAATTGAGTGAATTTGGTAAGTACCCAATAAAAAGTGCTTGAGAAAGTAAAAAAAAAAATTAATAAATTATTCCTTATTTTCTTTCCGTTTTCATTAAAAGCTATTATTGTTTATCAATCTTTTAGTTCTTTTAAACAATAATTCATATTGAATTATGTAATAAGAAGGGAATAGGGCGAAATTTCATTTTCCTTATCATCGTCATCAGTGTGTAATAATTTTGCAATATGCACCTGGTTTTTTATTCAACTCGTGAATATTTGTTGAAACATAATATGTTTTAAAACAATTAATCCTTTCAATTTCGCTGGAATTTCGTGTAAAAACCAGATCTTGGCGGAAGTTTTTGCAATGACCTTTTTATGACCTTCCCGCAAAGGCAAACGTTTGATATTTTTATAATGGGGTGTGTTACATAGTACATATATATATGTGACGTACCTACATCGGAAGATTATTACTTTTATTACTCAAAAAGATTCGTGATTCAATTAATTATTCCTTGAATTCTCGCAGAAACTGCCGGTATATTTTGCAATCGCACATCGTAGAACAAGTTTGGGCTTTTTTTCTTTTTTGTTGCAAAAAATTCCATTTTAGTGTAGACTTGGTTGAAAGTTTCCACTCTATAGTTTCGTTTCTCATCTAATTCCCGTTGATTGAAGACATTTTAAGGTACAGGGTGTTCTGATTTATTAAAACAAAATCAACTGGCAAATAAAGTGTGATCAAATCATTCGATTTTAAACTTCAAAAATATTGAAAACAGGTTTAAAAGTAGAAATCAAAGAATTCAACAAATAATTATCTCAAAAAAAATTATACCTATTCAAGGTCAGGAAGAACGTGCCCACTTGGAATTTGCTTCTTTTTCATTTTTTTATTCTAGATTGTGTCTACCTTTTTATTACTTTGAACTACAAAAGTATCTTTCTTAGAGGGGTTGGCAGGCACAAGGTCTATATATTTGGTGGAGTGTGTATACCTCTGTATATACGCATACACATTCTCATGACCTTGGCTTTATTTCAGTGCCCTTATATATCTCATCCTTATGTACTATTCTTTTGCCAAGTTCAGTTTGAATGGGCAGTTAAAAAACCGCAGTTAAATAACGGACAGAATCAAGCTACGTAGTAAAAAGAATAACGGCGGTCCGTTATCAAAAGTTGAAATATGCTAGGTACTGCGAATTTTTAATTTTTTTTTTTTAATGGTCGTCCTGCTTTTTCAAACGTTTTTTTAGTCTTGAGATTCTTAGAAATAGTATACATAGCTATGTACCTAACATTAACATCTTTTCTAACCTAATTTCAAATCAGTTTTTTAACAGTTTTCCTTTTTTGTCTACTTTTCCAGTTTAAAAACAACTAGCCATCATGTCGAAAATTGGAATTAACGGATTCGGACGTATTGGACGCTTGGTCCTCCGTGCCGCTGTCTTGAAGGGTGCTACCGTCGTTGCCGTCAACGATCCCTTCATTAATGTCGAATACATGGTTTACTTGTTCAAATTCGATTCGACCCACGGTCGTTTCAAGGGAACCGTCGCCGCCGAAGGTGGCTGCTTGGTTGTCAACGGACAAAAAATCCAAGTTTTCAGCGAACGCGACCCCAAGGACATCAAATGGTCCAGCGCTGGCGCTGAATACATTGTTGAATCCACTGGTGTCTTCACAACCATTGAGAAGGCTTCAGTGCATTTGAATGGTGGTGCCAAGAAGGTCATCATCTCTGCCCCATCTGCTGACGCACCCATGTTCGTTTGCGGTGTCAACTTGGATGCCTACCAGCCATCAATGAAAGTTGTGTCCAACGCCAGTTGCACAACCAATTGTTTGGCTCCCTTAGCCAAGGTCATCCACGACAACTTTGAAATCATTGAAGGTTTGATGACCACCGTGCACGCAACAACCGCCACCCAAAAGACCGTCGATGGTCCATCCGGTAAATTGTGGCGTGATGGTCGTGGTGCTGCCCAAAACATCATCCCAGCTGCTACTGGTGCTGCCAAGGCTGTTGGCAAAGTCATTCCAGCCTTGAACGGCAAACTCACTGGCATGGCCTTCCGTGTCCCAACCGCCAACGTATCCGTCGTCGATTTAACTGTCCGCCTTGGCAAACCAGCTTCATACGAAGCCATCAAGCAAAAGGTCAAGGAAGCCGCCGAAGGTCCCCTCAAGGGAATCCTCGACTACACCGAAGAGGAAGTTGTCTCATCTGATTTCATCAGCGACAACCATTCATCTATCTTTGACGCCAAGGCCGGTATTTCATTGAACGACAACTTCGTCAAACTCATCTCATGGTACGACAACGAGTTCGGTTACTCCAACCGTGTCATCGACTTGATCAAGTACATGCAAACCAAGGATTAAACATGCCCCTTTGGAGAGAGAAACATACAAAAACACTCAGCATAGAACGCTCCCATTACCATTGCGCTCTCATTTAAATTATAAAAAAAAAATTCAATTTTAATACACTTAAGCATTGTTACGTTAAAAAAAAGAAAAAGAAATATTTTTAAAAATGCATTCGTTAGAGTTGCAAAGCGTTGAGTAAAAAAACAAAAACAAAAATTAAATTATAATCTATTGTTATAAAAAACAACAACAAAAAGTTACACTGTACTACCACCACAAGAGTCAAACTAAAAAAAAAAGTAAAAATACGTGTAGAAGATACGTTTTATGTTTCTGACTGTTTTCGGAAATAAATTATGTGTCGTAAGGTAAAATTTTGTGTTTTTATTTATTTTGTACAATTCCGCCTTGAACTTTTGATGGCTTTTCGAACTGCGATTGGAATAGCCAAGCCTTTAAATTGTAGCCAAAGATTGGGCTATCCTTATCAAAAAAAGGTCAAAAACAACGTCGAGAGGTTATCGCTGCTTGCGTTATTGGGTCTGGGAGGTACAAATATTTTACGTTCGTAAATTTTGTATCAGCAAATACGGAAGAGGGCGATAAGGAATCGCAATTGTGGACTTATTTAATCGTTTTTGAAGCGATTGATGAATCTAATTTCACTTCCCAGTTTGTGATGCTTGGAACAACACTTAATTTATTAAAATTGTTTTTGCCTTTTTGAACAAACAGTGGCTAACAGGTTTGCCATTAATACGGTGTATTTAACATGACATCAGGAAATAATTGGTCCTAGCTATCCCTTGTTTTTTCTACCTGGGCCCAATACATATCTTGAACATCGAAAGCTTCTTAAAGAACGTCACCGTGACTTCCGTGGCAATAGGCCCGCTCGTGATCTGATCTGATGGTATATCTTACCGAGCAGTGGAAAATGGCTACATCGCTTCGGTGAAAGTTAGATAGGTATAAGAATTTTGATAGAATTTGGCATCAAGCTGTTTATTGAAAATGCGTGCTCTCGGTTTCGATGCATCACTTCGCGATGAAACAACCTTCCAATCCGATCAATACAAGTTGTAATAGGCGGATTTGATTCTGGATCCCACAAAATAATTGGTGGTGTGTTCCAGGGTTCGGTTTGTCAACGACCTTCTATCTCATTTGTATTAATGATCTTCTGTATGAAACTTCTGATCTATTTAATTGTTTTCTAGACGATATTACATACTCTCAGCATTCTATATTCGTTTTAAGATTCACATCTCTATGTGGAGCTTAAACGGCAACGTTGTGTGATAAGCACATTTAACTAATATGATCTTGATAGAAGTGTACAATAGGGAATCAGAAACCGCGTAGAATTTAACACTTCAAAAACACTTGAAAGCATTGTACAATGGTGAATTAGAAACTGCGTGGGATTCTATGCTTCGAAAACTAAATGCTGTCTCTGGTCGCTACAACTAAATCTATCCCACTTGCCATTGTTCACGAATGGGACTTACATTAATGAAATTGAGCAGCATGCTCAGAATGTGCATCATTAAAACTTCTTTTATGGAAAGTCACATTATGTACTTTGCAAAGTGTTTGGGTTTTCTTTCGGCGGATGATGCAAGAAATATTTTTCATTTTTTATCTGGCTGTTATTTACAAAACATAGGTATCCGCCAAAAGTTTAAATATAAACCCATATCCTGCATCATAATTTTATTGTTATTTTTATAGACTGTTGAAATAGCCAATAGAATTCCTCCCCTCAAACATTTCAACCGTAAAACACGCACTCCTAGACATGCTCATCAGTTTACGTTTTTTTTAAGCACAGAGATTAGTTCTTTAGCCGCACAACACAAATGTGGACACAATCCCTTAAAGTGCGCCTGTATTATAAAAAAAGAAACAATTTTCCAAAAAGCGACACAAAGGTCAACTGTATCGAAGAAGCTCAGTCCCATGGTATTGTATTCAAAATTAGTCGCACCTTTCACAAATCGCGGTTAACCGGGTCAAGAGTAATTAAGAATCTGCTGTTAAGAGTGATTCGCATAAAATATGAGGAAAATGCAGAGCTTATGGCGAGACTGTTTCTGGCTTAAAAGCAAGACACTAAATTATTCTAGAATCGTTTTAATAGTTAGTTTTAGAAGAGACTCAATGATGCTTCTGGAAGCTGTTTTCAATACAATTATCTCACTTGATTTATTTTTTCAACGTTTTTCGACCCCTTCCCAAGTTTCAAATTAAAAGTAAAAATTCATTTCAATATTGAAAAAGAAAATCTCACCCATTTTTTTCTGGAACAGCGATAAGTTCAAGCGTCCAAGTTGATTTTAGTTTAGAATTTGCTTGATCCATAATTCTTGGCTCAGTTATTTTTCTGCTGCTGTTTTTCTTGATCCTCTAATAAATTGGTTCACGTTTCAGTTACAGGTAGTTCCAATAGATGAACGAAATCCCTCCTGCTTGTGATCCTCATTATCGAACTTTACTATCTTCTAGATTTGAAGGGTCAATAAGACAAACCATATTTTTACTTAGAAAAACATTTAAATCAAGCAAACCATTTTGCTCAAACGAAGGTAAAAATATAATGACCTTCAAATAAAGAATTTTTATTTAAAGCTCTCAACTTTGTCTAATATTTAACAGATTTTTCTTATAATACAATCTAAATTCTACCTAACTCCGAAGCTTAGAATCTAATCAAGAAAAATAAGCTAAGTACACACGCAGATTATGTTCACCAAAGTTAAGCGGAAATCGCAAACAATAAAATGTAACCGACAATATTTTCTACGTGTGGACTCAGCTTTAAGTAAGTTAAAGTCAAAATTCCCAAAAATTTAAACTGCATCTTTGCTAAGCTGCATTATAATGTAAACAATTTATACATTTGTTGTTCTATTGTAATTTTTTGGTTATAAAATGGTAATAAGTTATAAAGGTGTGTTTAAACTTAATTACATAATTATGAGGTGTTTTTTTTTTAGTTTTAAAAAGAAACTACCCAACAAAAATTAAAAAAAAAATCCCCGACTTATTTAAGACGTCCTGCGCTTAAGCTTATCCTCTGCCAGAGTAACGAAAGCGTCTTTGTGCTGGTGCAAACAAACCCTTAACATTACAATATTTATCTTACGAAAGAATTGTACAGGTTGGTGATATACAATATACTCTATTTTAAAATATTCCGATATTTCTTCTCTTTGTTATTCTTTTTTAAGGCGGTCTTTGATATCAATTGAAAAAGGTAAAAAACTAATCAAGATCTATGCGACTGTCTACAAAGAGGCTTCCGGTATGCATTTTGGATTCTTTTAATTTGTCATAAGACTTCATAAGGTCTTCCATTGATATCGACAGCAATTCTTTGGGCGTCGACGCTTGTAGTTCTTGAGAAGTGGTTGCGGCATTGAGGGCACTCTCATTTGTCCGCATGAATTGCCGCATTCTGTAGACGGATGCATTTCGACACATCTCCCTTAGATCCGAACCGGAGAATCCGTTGGTGAGATTAGACAGACGATTTAAATCAACCGAAGGGCTAATATTCTCAGAGCTTAAAATAAGTTTTAATATCTGCAAACGCTGGGCATCTGTAGGTAGGCCAATGTGGAACTGAGCGGGCATACGACGGATAATAGCTTTGTCCAGATCCTGAGGACGGTTTGTGGCACCCATGACGATGACAGTGGAGCCAGCTCGGGTACTCAGGCCATCCCATAGCATCATGAATTGAGTTTTCATCATGGCAGTGGCCTCATGGTCGTTGGAGCTGCGGCTGCGAAGAAATGAATCAATTTCATCGATGAAGATGATGCAGGGTTGTAGTTTGATGGCAAGGGAGAACACTGCGGAGGCAAGCTTCTGCGATTCACCGTACCTGCAAGGAAAGGGAATTATTATTTTTCGAAGAACTGACTTAAATTTGATAGCGTTTTTGATTTGGGCCAAGAAACCGAGGCATACCTACCATCGGAGGGACAAACAGAGTTTTGGAAATAGCCATGAAGCTGGAGGAAAAGAACAAAAAAAGGCAGTTGACAAAGAACAACTCCTTAATCATACCTGTGTATGGGATCAAGCCCCGTCACGATCGACAGAATATCTGGTTTACTTGCTTTGACAGATTTATTCTTTGGCTCAATGCGATTCAATTGTTTGGAGGTTAATATTGAAAGGCGAACGTATAGTCAACCTGGTCAAAAAGCCGAGAATCATGCTGATAAGATTGTGGTCATATTTTTTTAAGGTGAGCCACAAAGAGTTAAGTCGAACAGGCAAATATTTAACAACGTTCCAATTAACTCGGGAAAAATCAAAGGAAGCTTAAGTTGAGACTTAGAACTAGATGTTCAAAACTAGAAAACTTGTTGACCTCATTATGAAATCAAGTCAATCTCAGGTGCATGAATTGAGCAGTTAATTGAAACAAGCTTCGAAATTATAGCATATTTTTAGAGCGAAAATATATTAAAATATGACTCAGCTCTACAATTAAGTTAAAAACTGCAAAACAAGAGTATTTTCTTTGCGAATCAACAATAATTTAATTGCAAAATAAACTGAGAACAATAAAAAATGACCCAGAGTTCAGCGACCTTAAACTAACACAAAAAACCAGACACATCGGTTGTTACATAACATCTTCACTAATTTCTCATCACAACTTACCATTTGTCGGTTAGAATTGCGACATCCAAGTTGATGAATCTCATGCCAGCTTCTTTAGCTGTAGCTTTAGCAATCAGAGTCTTGCCACATCCTGGAGGACCATGCAACAAAACTCCCTTTGGAGCTTCCCAAAGTTTTGATTGATTAAACAAATCCTTATGCCTCACAGGCAAAACAACAGATTCTCTCAGTTCTTGGATAACATTATCCAAACCAGCAATATCCTTCCAGCTAACTGGAATATCATCGGGTACCACTAAATGTGATGCAATCATAAGTTCATACTCATTTAGAATTTGAGTGTTTATTTTGAAACCGTCTCCTTCGCCAAGTCTATTAAAGAAAAGAAAGACCCATTTGAATATTGAATGAAGACAAGGAACTCGCATTGTGTTATGGTTACCTCTTTAATTGTTCTTCGGCACGTACTTTTGCCTTTCTCTTGTTCTTGATAGTCGGGTCCAATTGGTTCATCATCCACTTGACCGAATAAAATGTGACTACGGAAGCCAGCGATACACGAAGGATCAACTGAAGGACTTCATTACGACTCAATTGAGAATTACCAAAACTAAAGTTGTCCATTATTTTTCTTTAAAAATGAGCCAAGTCAGTTCTTTAAAAAAACAACAAATTCTGAAGGAAAATTAGTTTAGTTTTAATAGAATAATTTTAAAACTAAATAACTTTAATATTCAGTATTGTTCACGTTTTTACTTCTTCCGCGAAAAAAAAGAACCAAAAGCTTCTGCTATCTGCTGCTACTTTGGTTGCACAAATTTTTGGCAGTGACAGTTGACAGATGACATGAGGCGTGTTTATCTTATGGAGTTTTGTGTATGTTTTATGTTCGTTTCAATTATTTTGCCACTGAAAACAGGGCCGAATGAATTTAAATACAGAAGGTTTTTGTCAGATATGTGGTCACTTTAAAGCTTGCCCTTGCACAGATTCAAATAAAATCTTAAGTATGTTTCAACTCTGCATATTAACGTCAAATAATACAATATAAATATCTGCCACCCTATAGCATTGCAATCGAAATGAAATCACCTAGATGATATTAGGCGTTTTTTCTTTCTTCGTTCACGCAGATCCTGAGTTGTCAAACAAAAATAAGTGTTTCTTTTTTGCTTCAGAGACTTCAGAGCATAGAATTCGTATTTCTTTTCTCCTTCAGAGTGCGCTCTACGAGCTCCATTAAATAGATGGGGCAGACTGGGCTACAAGCTGAACAAAAATATAAACGTCAAAAGTGATAAGATTCCAAATTAATTCAATTGATATAAAGAAGTTTTTAATAGCAGCTGGAAATACAAACAAATTAAAATGACAGGCGAAGGTATCTTAAATGTAGAAAAAAAAAATTGTTCAGGTATTTCAAAGGGCGTGAGAAAAATAAATAACCAACCCCAGCGTGAAAGCCCCTCATATTCTGTTTCCTACGTTTTTTCTTGTTTTTGTTTATCGTTTTTAATTATCACAATAAAAGCACCTGTCAAAAAACACAAAAATATCACTTGTGTCATTTTTATACTACTCCAAATTAAAAAAATATATTTAGAAAAAATGTTCTTTGATAAATTTATTTATATTTATAAAACTGATGTTTGAACTCACCCTTAAGATACGCATCTAAAAATCAGTGCTATACAAAACGAACAACCCTTTTATGAAGCTGTCATTTATTTGCAAATGACGTTTACTATTTTTATTTTGCTTTATTTCATGATTTCTGATTTCAGTTTCTCATTTATTTTCGGTTCCACTTGTTCAAACAATCATTTACGCCGATCCGGGTCGTTCTCGTCTCATTCGAATAGTTCAGTTCTTTGAAAACAATTCTAAATTTTATAGTTCTTGCCACGTTTTTTCACATATTCGGAAAACTTCTAGTGCAATGAGCAATTTAAACTTTGGCTCCCAATTCAGCCGCAACGAAGTTCTTCAGTTAATCGTCCGTGTGTCCCTTGCTTCAGTTGTCACCTACTATTCGGTCAAATGGATGATGAACCAGTTGGATCCAACGAGCAAAAACAAAAGGAAAGCTAAAGTTCGTGCTGAAGACCAGTTAAAAAAGTAAATTGTTAATCAAAGGTTGCTAAGAGTGCATAATCTAAAAAAAATT
Source organism: Platycheirus albimanus (assembly GCA_916050605.2). Classification (NCBI taxonomy): domain Eukaryota; kingdom Metazoa; phylum Arthropoda; class Insecta; order Diptera; family Syrphidae; genus Platycheirus; species Platycheirus albimanus. The sequence goes on along the minus strand of OU696698.1, from coordinate 11,842,581 downwards.
GCGAACCATTTCAGACTTACCGAGGGGAGTAACTTTAAAATCAATACACATACGCTTTCGGATTACGAGATGATGATTGCGTCGCATTTAGTTGTTCCCAATGATATACCAGTGAGCTGGAAGGATATTGCTGGATTAGATAGTGTGATTCAAGAGCTGAGAGAATCAGTTGTTCTGCCAGTAAGACACCGTGACTTGTTTAGTCAATCAAAATTGTGGGAAGCACCTAAAGGGGTTCTGTTGCATGGCCCACCAGGATGTGGCAAGACTCTGATTGCTAAAGCTACAGCTAAGGAAGCTGGTATGAGGTTCATTAATTTGGATGTAGCCATGCTCACCGATAAGTGGTGAGTTCTTTTTGATTTTCTTGTATTGCCTTGGCGGAAAATTTAAATTTCCCGGGGATTCCCAGAAGAATTGTTTGAGGTTATCTAATACACAAACCAAAGGTTTGTTCGTCACACTAAAACAGCGCTGTCGTCCTTGGATGTTAATACATTTGCGTTTTAAGACGCAGTGGCGAAACACTGAATCATTTTTCTAACTGTTTATTTTTCTTGCCATTATGAATTCAGATTATTTTTTATACAAAAGGCACGACACTGAATTAGTCACTCTTTGCTTGAAACGAAGTTGTGGAAAACTAATTGCTTTGTAATTTAATGATAGTTTCTAAGCTTTTTAACTGAGGCGAACTTGACCAGCAGTTTTATGGAGCTTTTTCCTACCTTCTGATTTGTGGTATTCCACGATATTGCTCCTGGATCGATGTATGTTGCTTGCAGATCCTAGAATGCACCATTAACGCTTTGAAACTTATGCATAGATAAAATCTGATCCAATTAATTTCTTTTTAGGTACGGCGAATCACAGAAGTTGGCTTCAGCAGTCTTCTCCCTCGCCCTCAAGCTGCAGCCTTGCATTGTTTTCATCGATGAAATTGATTCATTTCTACGCAGCCGCAGTTCAAATGACCACGAAGCAACCGCCATGATGAAAACCCAATTCATGATGCTCTGGGATGGTCTCAGCACCCAAGCTGGTTCAACTGTTATCGTTATGGGTGCAACAAATCGTCCTCAAGATCTCGATAAAGCAATACTTCGACGTATGCCAGCCCAGTTTCACATTGGCCTTCCCTCCGATGCACAGCGTCTGGAAATCTTAAAACTTATTCTAGAAACAGAAAATATTAGTGATAACGTTGATTATCATCATCTATCAAAACTTACCAAAGGTTTCTCTGGATCTGATCTCAGAGAATTGTGCCGCAATGCGTCTGTCTATCGAATGAGAGAATTTATGCGTAACAATGAAAAAGCTATAAATGAGTCTGAAACAGCGGAGCAATTGCAAGCAGCGACATCTAATGAACTGCTTGCCATCTCGATGGACGATTTGCTGAAGTCTTACGGCAAACTAAAGGAATCCAAGAAACATACGCATAATATTTTGGTCGAGAATAATATTGAACTTGATTAAATTTATTTTTTAGGTATTTGAAATCAAAAATTTGTGTGGTCTGTCTTTAGAAAGGTCTTCTGTCCTCATTGTGTATTTAAAATTTAATTTAAGGAAATAAATTTGGTAGGAAGCGTTGGCTTAAGTGAAATTTTCTTTTATTTTTCGAATGAGCTAATGATGAGAACGAAGCACAAATTTGGTATGACCTTTCGACTTTTTGTGGCAATAAGGTACTTCTGGAGAAGTAGATACTTCAAAGATACTTCAATGGAAGTACATATGAAGTATGAAAATCACAACTTTACTTAACCCTTACTATTGTACTGAAATTTTTTCTTCAAAAGTACTTATTTGACACGCATATTCCACCGCGTTCGCACAGAACTACAAATAATATTACCGGCATAAAATTTACGTCCGAGAAGTAAAAGGTACACAATTTGAAATGATACATTTTTCATTAAAATAATAATTTTAATTCATAAATGTACTTCAGTCACGCTAAACGGCAAAAATGATCGTTCCTCTGAAGTGCAGTTTCACCTTTTGTGTGTCTTATGGTGGAATTACAAACAAACTCAAAAGCCTGTGCCGGCCTGTGAACACAGCTTAAATGTCACAATAACAGTTTACGATTCTTTTTCGTGTAGCAAACACTACGATTTGTCGTAAAATATTTGCCAACAAAATTTAAACACATCGAAAAGCATTCCTTCGATTACGAAGATGGTCTTACGATAAACCTTCTAGGCGTGCCCTTAATAATTGTTTTCACGAATGGAATTCCATGAGCATTCCGTATTAGGGTAAAAAACTGAAGTCTTCGCATCACTTCCTACAAAATATACCCAACGAACAACAATGTCAAAGCAAATCCATCAAAAAGATCCCTAAATGAAACAGAAAATTACCAAAAATCTTCTAAAACCAACAAGCAAAAAAGAGACAACCACCCTATACAAAAACTGATTTCTTGATTCCATCCAATTCCAAAATCCAACAAAAAAATATAAAGAAATGTATGTGTACTGCTTGCTCTGCCTCTACCAGATTTCTAGAGAAGAGTGGTGCCATTCGAATCGAAAATGAAATGACGGACGCCATTCGTGTGTGAAGTGTTCGCAAAGTACTTGGTGTTTTTTTTTTATTAAATCAATTTTTTTCCCATGGAAAATTATCACATTTTCCACGACCATTCAAAATCTGACCAAGTTATTCAAGTTTCTGTGCATCGAACCTAATAATATCGTGCAAGTTATAGAAAACTCAAATTCGACCATTGTAGTAAGTGCTGAAAAGAAAAAAAAAATCTGACATACAAAAACCAAGAAAAGAAAAAAGTTAAAAGAAACAAAAAAAAAATGGAATAGCCAGGCTAAAGAAGACATTCGTTGAGAAATATATACAAGAGATTGGACAGAGACAAATGTAGTTACTGCTTAACAAAAAAACGAGAACGATCGCCAGAAAAGAAAGCTACGATAAATACTACGTACGTAAGCTCGTTTTTCGTATTTTTTTTTTGTTCGGTCTTCGGTGTGTCGTCTCCTATCTACTTCTTCTCGCAAGTCTAAACACTGCTCTTGCTTGCTCCTGGAGCAAACGAGAAACGGACAACGAGTTCCTTAAAAAAATTTTGTGTCAATTCCTCAACTCAAATAGTTCAAAACTGTGATCATATCTGAAAGATAGCCCCTTAGAAAAAAAAATTAAGTTTTCTTCTCGTTAACCTGTGAAGTGGATGAAAAAATAGGATTTTTTTTTTTAGCAAAAGTGACATGTGAAATGTGCGTTTAGACGAGACAGAGTAAAATAATTACCAGGGTATACATAAAGAGCAAGAGAGAGATGGAGAGAGAGTGAATTAAAAATAAATAAGAAATAACGAAAGAGAGAATCAAATACGCACAAGTGCTAGACTATAGCGCTAGTGGAATGGCTAGTGCACACACTGACGCGTTTTTTTGACATTTCCATCCAGAGCAAAGAAGCATGAGCACTGAGTAAAGCAAGTGAGAACCACCGATTAGCCGTTGGTCAGTTTCTTCCTTAGCCAGAAAGAGATAGTGATTAAGTGTGTGTGAAATAAAAATTACCCGTGTGCTGCCGTCGCCGTGTGGTGTTGCAATGCTATAAGCAATAAGACGAAACGAATACAACAAATAATAATGCTGAAAAGACCAACTACCTACTTTTTTTTATTTCTTTCGTTGTTTCGTTTCTTCTTATAATTCTCTACCTGTGTGTACTTTTTTATTAAAATTTGTTTCTTTTGTAATTCTTTTTCTTCGTTTCTTTTTTTTTGCTTCATTGTTTGAACTGAAGGGAACAAATTATTAAATAAAAAAAAATGTAAAGGAACAAATTCTAATTTTTTTTTACTCCAAATTAAATTAAATGTGCGGTAGTGTTTAGTTTGTGCTAAAAGAAAAAAAAAAGCAAAGAAAATAATAAACGAGAAAATGTGAAAATACACGAGGAGAATCGAGAAAAAAAAAACTGTGATGTGATAAAAAAGAATATTTTATATTGGAAGAAGTTTCCGAATCCGAATCAGAATACGAGAATCAGAATACCTACAGATTTTGTCTATTCTTTTTTTTCGTCAGCAGCCAGAGCAGAAGCAGGATTTGCAAATAAAGGATAGCAAACGATAAAAATGGTATGTTTTTTTTTCATTGTAGTTGCCTGGTTTTTAATTCATATTTTTTTGATTGGGTAATTAACATGGGCGCATGGTTTGGTTTCTTTTTAACAATTTATTTATTTTGTTTTTTTTTTTTGTTCTTATTTCTTATTGTCAAAGAGTTTTTTTTTTTTTCTTTTTTTTTTTTTTTGTTCTTTCTTGATGATGCTTTGCTCTTCTATGTGAAGGGAGAAGACAGAAATCTTGTGTGTACACCGACTACAGTCGACAGCAGTCCGTGTATCCAGGCGAAAAATATTCTTTTATTCTTTGATTTTTTTTTCTTTTTATTCTCTCTTCGGTGTGGGGTTTCGGGTTGTCTCGCTCTTACAGATTGTTCTTCTTGTTACTTGCGCTGTGAAGTATGTACACCAATACAGTTAACACTCTCGAGAAGACAGTGCTCTTTGGGCCTTGAAGTGGAAATATCCTTGAAATTTGAATAAAAAATATCCCTTTTTTAATTAAGTCACGAAAATCAAGCCAGTATACTTTCCATGGGACTTCAGGTATTTAACAATCGACCTTCGAGCATGAGATATTAATATTTGAAATAAATTCAAAACTGTTAATATGCGAAATCTTTTATTAATTCAAATTCCTAAGAAAACTTATTTGAATGTAAAAAAAATAAAATTAAAAAAATTATTCCAAGTTAGTTTTAATAAACTAATAATCGATTCTTTTGCGATGAAGTACTAATTAGGATGAGTGCTCAGGTAATAAAAGCTAGAAGCGAACCATTCAGTCACTTTTAGTTAAAAACTGTTCAAATAGGCTCTTGCCTGGTGACTGAAACATATCCCAAGCGAAACACCGAAGTAGCTAGAGCACCGTGTCGTGTTCAAATCCTTAACAGTACTGTTATTCAAATAAGCAATACAAAATAGCTTCCCCCAACTTAAATTTTCTGTTCAAGCCCAGCCAACTTTTAACCGACTGCTAGAGGTAGATGTCTGTTTTATGCCTAAATCATATTTTTAGTATGAAGCAAAAAGTGTAAATAATCACAGCAAAACACAATTCTACATTGCTAATCTAAATCTTATTGTGTTGGAAAATTTAGAAAATTAGACGCATCTAAATAATTTGCGGTGCAATGTTTTTTTTTTGCAAAATCTGAATTTCATTTTAACAAATACGATTCGCAATTATCTTATCCCCGCAATGTAATGGTATGCTGTTGTATTAAAACTATGGCAAAAGTTCATCATTGACCCTCCATAGAAAAGGAATTAACAAAAAGACCATTTTAATGTTTAATCTTTGAGAGCTGGTCTAATCAGAGATTAATGTTTTATATGTTTTCCATTTACCACCTCTTCTAAAAGTCTCTTCAGAGCATTTTTTTGTTGCAAATTGTGCTTATTCAATGTGACCGGGGTCGTCTACTTTTTTACTTTCACACACCTAGAACACCGGTATAAGATAAAAAATCCCAAATTGAAAAAAAAATCCCTCCATCTAAGAACACTGTTATAAGGTGAAAAAATGACACCTAGAGAAAAGAAATTTTTTGTTGATTTTTTTTTTTTAGGTATAGTGAAATAGATTTTCACTTGGAATTGGAATAATAATTATTGAAATCAATTTTGTATGTTTCATATACATACTTGCTTTAAAATTGAATGGTTCCAATATATATACATAGGTACGATTAGAAAATAAAGTACCTACCAAATATTGATCAATCTAATGTGTATTAATTTTTTTATTCGGATACCTACCAACGTAGATCTACTGTTGGAAATCATTCGACATGTTACAGACTAGGTTAATGATTCTTAGTCTGGATCAAAAGGGGGCTCGCGTTGATTATAGGTACTTTTCAATGATTCAGATTGATACCTATACTTCCAAGATTACCAAAGAAACTGACTGGAATCAATTTAATTTTAAAGGGTCGGTCAAACTATTATAGGTATACATAATTATTTAATTTAACACAAAACCTATCTAAGTAGTAAGGTACATAGATTGGTTTGGATTGGAGTCTTATTAAAACTCCAAGATCCCAAACCGAAGATCTAAATCCAGTCTTACAAGTGTTCTTAGAAAAATGTGTTCATTATTTAAGGACCATTCCTTAGGATTCAAAAATAAAAATTGTAAGACAGGTTGAAAATTTTCTCGATCTCAGCAGTTATACCTAACCTACCTACCTACATATACGGAGGTTCGGTAGGGTAGTTCTTATTCATCTTTAACATTAAACCAAAATGTTTACAAAAGAAGGCAGTTAGAATAAGGGAAAATCAGAGAGAAAAAGATTATTTTGAAAACTTTTACTAAATTTTGCTAGATTTTGAGATTTTTTTGAAACGTCAAAAATGTACCTAGTTCTTAGCTCTATTCTTTGAACTTTACCAAGAATCGATCCATCGTTTTCTTAACAACACCAAGAGTTTTCTTTTTGTTTTTTGACAACTCTTGGGCTTAAGCTGCTGATTATATATTTTTCACAAACCAAAAGTTTCCATTTTGCTTTACTTTTTACTTTTTATTTCTAATTAGCTGACCCGGCGAACTTGTATTGAAAATAATATTTCTTTCATATGCATTTACTAAAAATTTGTTATTTTAAAACTACATACAAACAGACACTTAATTTGTTTTCAATGTGTGCCTATAGAAACTGTGTGATTTTAAGTTCGTTCGGCCCATAAATATGAATTCTAAAGAAGTTACCCCCGAAAAGGGTACAAATTAATTAAATTTAGAACATCAGCTATCTGCCTGTGAAAATCCCATCAAAATCGGTCCAGCCGTTTCCGAGATTAGCCGGAACAAACATAAAGATAGGCAAAAATTAAAAATTGCGTTTTTGTTATATACATAAGTACCGTTACCTACTTTCATACGAGTTTAGTAAAAATTTAATATAGGTAAAATAAACTCCTCATTTATATTTATGTGTATAGAAAATTAAATAACTTCAAGACTCAACGAACAAAGCTTTTGTCAGCCATATTGAAATGATTTTGTCGAAACTGTCTATTACCCTTATTTCTTACATTTTGGCAGGCTGAAATTACAAAAGCAATTTCTTCTGTCAAAATGAAAAATGTAGTTCACAATAGTCATTCGCAATATTGAAATTAATTTTTGACAATATATTTTCTATCAGTGGCGTTCATCGACTTACATCTCGTTCATTCTCTCTGTGCACAAATTAATCGCCACCACATTCTATCAATGGTGTACCTACCAATTCACATGAGTGTCTGATATTTCATCTCTGGACAGGTGCTTCCTAAACTTTTCTACACCTGCTCGACAGAGTTCAGAAAAAAAGCGTTGAAATTGGTAGGAGACAGAATCATTATGGAATAATTTCCATCACTTGAAAATCGTCGAAATGTTTCATGTCTTTTCTTATTTTACCGGTTCTTCTATGAAAAATGGTCACTCGAGGTAGCCAGCTGAGTTCCACCCCTTAAACATTTCCCCCGGAATATTCGTCTTGCTAGGAACGCTTATCAGTTTACACTTCAACCCAATTTCGGACGTGTCGTGAAATATAGGGACTCTTTCTTTAGCCGTACATTACGAATGTGGAATAAATGGCCTGGTACAATTTTCCCTTCCCATTTTGATCTTCGAACAATCAAGGCCAGTTTTCATCAAAACCTCCTTTCGCTAATTTCCTATCGCTCGCGCTGTGACTAATCATTAAAAGGGCTATTTAAAACCCTTGAGCGCGTATGCTTTATATAAAAAAAAGTATTATATTGGATCCATCCACAAGAAGGCGCTCCGACCGATTGTGTTTCCAATAAACGAACTTTTCACGAATTTATACTCTGTTCAACAAAAATTGTCAGTACAGGGCTTATGGGCGAGCTTTTTGCCAAACATTATACCAAATTCTTATGATTCAACCGTCCTTTTTAAATGCCAATGACATTCCCATCGTATACTCTACTCGCTTTCGCATTTAGGTACGTTCGCTGGCTGTGTAAAATGAAAAAAAAAGATTGTCTGTAAAGTCGGTTTGCGGACGATAATTTTGCGTGATAACACCCACCTACAACCACCTGCCACTCACTCACCAATTTCACAAAACAGTTTACATGTAGGTTGTATCTCCCAAACCACCAACCCGCCACCCACCATTTTTGAAACCCCTTCTAAACACCAACCACCCACCTCCCACATACAACTACCAACCGACGACTTACCATTTTTGACAATTTTTCTCTCAACCCCACTCCACAACAAACCCACCCCTTTCTAACCACCACGAAACATCCACCCCACCTATCACCACCAACCAACTATCCATTTTTTGTTTTACTATTTCTCCCACACACACACCAAATCCATCCACCCCACCTACCACCTGCCACTCATTCACCATTTTTTCCTCCTGGAGCGATTCATATACAATGTACGGAAACCCTGTGAGAGCTTTATCTTGCGACATAAATGTAAGCGATCCAACGGAACTAGACTGAGATAAAAACTTCCTTTCTTCCCTGTACTGACAATCTTTGATGCACAGAGTATAATAAAGATTGTATGTGAAATTGTTTATTTACTTTTTGTTTTTCGTGTTAGTTGATTCTGATCAGAATGAAAGAAGTCGTTTCAAATTTTTCCTGTCACCTGGCAGATTTTTGTCGGAAAAAAAAAATCATGTGCAATTCAACCAGGAACATTTTTAGCAAGTGCAATCGGACTCACCGTGCTACCAGTGTCACCAGTAAAGCAGTGTGACAATATTTTCTGTGGATTAATACATATGTATTCTCGATCAGTTTCGGTCATGCTACTTCGCTGATCCACTTATCTTTTTTCTAGTCGTCTGGTTGGCGTCTATGTCGATAGTTTCTTAATTCAACAATGCCGAAACTGAATGAAATAGGTACTCCGTGTGGATAAACGTTTCGTTTGTAAAATGTTAAATATACCTACATAATTGACAGACACTTCATCTTTTCCCTGGCCGCTATGAACTCTAATCAGGAAACAGTTCCAGTTTTTTATGATCAAATTTTTTTTATTGTAAATGGCCTCTAAAACTATCAACAAATCACAGATCGATTAATAAACATGATGCATTGCTCCCCTTAAAGACTTTCCGTCAAAACTTTCGCATCGCTAGAAGTGCCCATCGATATTCCCTCGAACCTTACTTCGTTTAGTACTGTTAACTGTAGACATTTTTAGCCGCAATGCAAAAATCTGAAATGCTTTACCCGGCTTGGTTTTCCCTACCACTGTGAATTACTATAGACATCCGAAACCAATGTACAAAAAGGGAATGAAGTTTCTGTTTTAAAGCAAAACTTATCGAAAACTTGACGAAATCATTGTATTTATATTTTATAGTATTCCCAAGAAGCGGAACGTTTTGTGCGGCATCTATGGACGACGTTCACAAGCTTTGATTGTGCAGTAATTTTAGTGGTTTTTGTCTAAACTGCCATGGAAAGCAAAAACAACAATAGAAGAAATTCGATGTAAAGTAGACAAGACAACTAGTGCCACCATTGACGACGTTCAGAATTAAAATAAAATGTTCCATGAAATTACTATAAAATATAAATACAATGACGAAATCCATTGCCTTTACATTTGGACGCCTTGGCCTCGAAAAGGACTAACAGTAACAGATGTGGCGTACATACAATTTCAAATTGCATACACCTATTTCTGTTTGGAATTGGATGCAAAACCTGGTTCCCTAACAAAATATTCACAGTTGAATGCTTGTTCTTTATCGACACGTTTACTGTCATTATAACAAGACACTCGAAAGATCGCATTCAACCATTTTGTGTATTAGCTATTGCATGAGTTCTGTTTGATTTGACATTCTCGAATGTATGGTTTAGGCTCCGTTCACAAGAATAGGATTGTCAAAGAAGTAAAAGTGGCAAAAATAACTATTTGTGGCAGTGAAACAAATCACAACATACGAGTAGAGTGAGTTGTAATAATTGTTCCGCGTTTGTTTTATTTCACGGTGAATTTGAAAGGAAACTTTGCCTGTCTTTTCCCACTTAAGATTGTTCGTCTCTTGATTTCTGAAAATTCGCAACACGAAACGCAAGTCATTGAATCTAGATTCTAGATACAAGTCATAGTGACGAATACTGACAATTGCAACAATATTCGAAATAATGCAAACCACTTGTCTTAGAAACAGTTTTAGACATTTACAACATGTCGCAGCTTGCACATTTGCAATGGCTTATGAAACACTTTAGAAAACGTGACAGATCACTCGTCGCAACCTTGAATAACTTATTAATTATAACGTAAATGATTATTTTATTCTTAAAAAAATATTATATTAACAAATTGAAGGGTGTGAAGTGAGTTTGGTTTTGTGCTCAGTTTTGCTCTTTCAACGCCAGCGCCAGCGCTCTCTAGTTGTTACTGACAGCTGGTGGGTTATGAAATATGTCACAAAAGAATATAACGCACCCCCGCATTGCCCTCACGCTAAAGTGCGTCGGTCGCCGCGCCTGCTACCACGATGGCTGGTTTAATTGCAATTAATACAAAAAAAAACTTGCTGCAATTATAATTTCACAATACTTTTTTTTTGTGAGATAAATGTATTTGAAATTTATGGGAAAATGAGTAACTGTTCATTGTGTTTGAAATCAATTAATTAACTTTTGCTATCTATTGCCGAGATTGCATGTGAAATATATAATTTTCTGCGGACGGACGGACTACTGACTACGACGACGTTGACAACGGCGACGTTGACAACGGCAAAAATTCGTTGCTGGTGGTTGTTGAATTAGTATTTATGGAAATTTATATACACATCCCAACGAATATTAATTAATAAATACAATTTAATATTAAATGCAACGGGGAGCGTTGCTTGACTGGTGGCCCGGGGGTGTTGGATAAACAAATGATTGATGAGAATGCTTAGCACATTTGGAGTGGCCTTCAAGTCAACGGTCGTTACCTTTGTATGGGGTATGGGGTGAGGGGCGGAGGAAAGGGGTGCGGTAAAGGGGCAATCAAAATATTATATACCCGCTTAGAAACAGAATCTAGAAATTATTCAAATATTTTTTTTTGCATTTTCGTTGATCGATGATGAGATGAGAATCTTTGGTATTCTATATCTATATGATGTGACGTGTGGCGCGTGCAGAATAATGAAGAGAGACATTGAAATTGAATCATTTTAATATGTGTCATCGACTTGTGAAAGAAATGAAAATGTGATCAGGTGCATTGTACAAATTATTATGAATTTTCTGCGAGGTTTCTTTTGTTTGAATGCAATTAACGGATTTGAGTGTAAATTGTGGGTTTCATTGTATGTGATTAAATTTAAATTGAGTGTAGGTACATATGTGGGGAAATAAAAAATGGTCATTTGTCAGGATGAATGATGATCGTGGTTTGTACGATTTTTTTTTAAATGAGACATTTAAAGGTAGCTTTGGTTATCTTATCACTATCAGGTACCTAACACACTTACAGCACTTTCCATTAGAGAAAATAACCGTCCAGAAACATCCGGAAGTTCCAATGGTACACAAATGAAACTTCTGACGATTCTGAAAAAAGAATTTTGGTTCTGATATAACTCAAATAATATCAGCCAAAGAATATTTTTTTGGAAAGCGTCTTTTCACGTGCACAAGGTCATTCAGTTTCGGTAGTGTCGACACTGTTGTTGATATAATCGATTTATCCTGCGAATTTGGCTGCAAGTACTATAGTGCACTCACGAGTTTGACTTTTGAAAAAAAGGTGAAAATATAGTGTCAAAATTGAGCAAGTTTTTTTTTTTTTTACAGTCAAACATAACATTACGATGATATAGAAGCCGAAAAAAGTGGGTCCGACAATTCTGTCTGTCTGTATCGGCACTTACAGCCTAAACGGCTGGACCGATCTGCTTTAAACTTGGTACATAGTATTATTATGACGTCCTACAGACGGTTTAGAAAAAGCATTCTACCTCTAAAACTAACGGTACCTGTCATACGCTTTTTAGTGAAAAATAATTTATCTCAAAAACGGCTCATACGATTTTGATTAAACTTTCTGAATGGATTTTTTTGTGTAAACTGTTTTTTTTTTTTTTTTTTTTTTTTTTTTTTAAAGGAAAAGATTTTCAAAAAAACCCGACTTTTAAGGAAACAAAATTTCAAACCCGTTCGACGAGTTTTTTGAGTCGAACGATTTTGAAATTTTTTTTTCCTGAAAATTTCAAAAAAACGTTTTAACTAGTGATTTTTAAGTGATTAATAAAATTTCATATGATTTTTTCACTGCTTTTTTTCCAAAATCTCTATAACCAAGGTCGATTTGATTACTTTTTTTGTCGGATAAGATTATGCATTGTTCCCTCCAGATTTGTAAAAAAATCACTTCAATTTTGTACTGGATATACAAAAAAAAAAAAAAATCAATGTTTTATTGTTATGATTTCTTCAAAGCCTAAATGGGCTTGGTTTCGAAAGTACAGAAATGGTATTTAAATTAAGTTTGCCGATTTCGTTTGTGCAGCTTCTTCTTCATTCTCAATTTTGTACATAACTTTCCTCCTATTTGCAATAAAAAATGTACTTTAAAGTTTGGCTTTGGACTTTATGTGCATGCAACTTTATTACTTTCAAAGAAATTTGAAATGAGATGATTTCGAACTGTCAAAATGCATGTCAAAGACAGTAATTTCAAAATTTTCAACAAAAATAATATCTTGCCTAGTAAATATTTTGTGTATTTTAAGCATATTGCGAATAGTAAATATCCCCTCTTTTTTTCCTTAAAACAAATTTTTCTCATAGTTTTGGTCGCCTATTATACATGACTTATTGTGAATACATAAAGGTACTATAAAAAAAATATTCTGCTTACCTATTAAGAACTCATAATGAATGAATTTCGTTATAACCTTAGAAATAAAAAAAGGATACAATTCAAGCATGGCTATGTATGACAATAGTCTCAAGAAAAGGAGAAATGTATTTCAATTAAGGAATGAGTAAATGGAGGCAAATGATATTCATCGAATCCGTCAAAGTTATGGGGTTTTTCAATTGGAGCTGTTAAATTGTGGCGGCCTTGTTGTTTTGTTGACATCTGTCGAATCTATTGTTTATTATTTAGTCACTGATGCCAAATAACAATAGCAAGTGATTTTCGTGAGATATTTATCACCTTTAATCTCAATCCACTGTACCAACTTTCTTTCCTATCTTTCAATTCCTTCTCTCTCCTCGCTCGCACATGTTAATTCATTATAAAGGTATTAATATCCCTTTGAGTATATGGAAATAAACCACAATCGACCGATGCCTTTTCTGGATATATTCGAAAGAGTCGTTTAAAAATTAACTACTCCGATGGGTGCTGCTGTAAGGAGCCTTCATTTGAACAATAACATATTCCATTTTCCATATTCCATACATAATTTCATACATGCTCCTTTCAAATGAGGTTATGTGTACCTTGTTCCAATATCTACCCGCCCTTATTGAAAACCCCTTTAGCATCATTATCAAAGTTTAAAAAGGTATTATTTCTTATTTTAAATCTTTTTTGGATCAAACTTTTTCCAATATCCCCATAAGCGATTTTAAGTCTTTCAAGCAGTTTACATGATACATAACAAGGTACATAAAATGATCGGGCCCAAATATTATGGACATAGCGCGGTTGTCAAATTTGCAAAAATAGGTATATAATTAGGCACCTTGAAATTACGCCATAGGAAATTTCGCAAAAAAAAAAAAATTGAAAAAACGCCCAAAAATCTCCATACAATATTTTTTTTCCTAGGAAAAAAGGCCCAAAAAGTTTGGTTTTGTTTCCAAAAATGTTGGGTCTTTTTTCCGTGATTTTTCCCTTTTGAATTAAGGAAACTTTTTTTTTGGAAAAAACGCAAAAAAAAACTTTTTGCCTTTTTTTTCAAATCGAAAAGGAAAAAAACGCCAGAAAACAAACTTTTTTGCCTTTTTCCCAAAAAATTAATGTTTTTTTCAAGTAAGGAAAGTTTGTTTACCTTATATAAACAAACTTTTAAATTGATTTTTGAGGCGATTATTTTTATGGAATCTGTGTAAAAATCGCGCGATTCTATTAAAATAATCGCCACAATAATCAATTTAAAAATCGCGCGATTTCTAAATTGATTATTGTGGCGATTATTTTAAAGGAATCTGTGTAAAAATCGCACGATTTTTAAACGGAGTACCCAGTACATTATAATAATCGCCTCAATAATCAATTTAAAAGTTTGTTTATAACGGGTGATTTTTTAGCTGGTTTTGTTTTGGCAACACTGGTTTTGACAGCTGACGTGTGTTTAGTACCTTGTGTCACTGTCAAACAGCTTCAGTTTGGTTTGCAATTTAACCATGGATCGTCTTACAAATGAACAACGCTTGCAAATTATTGAATTTTACTATCAAAATTCGTGCTCGGTTCGAAATGTTCAAATTGTTCAAATTGTGTTCAGCGATGAGGCTCATTTTTGGTTGAATGGGTACGTAAATAAGCAAAATTGCCGCATTTGGAGTGAAGATCAGCCAGAAGCATTGCAACAGCTACCAATGCATCCCGAAAAAGCCACTGTTTGGTGCGGTTTATGAGCCGGCGGCATTATTGGGCCATATTTCTTCAAAGATGATGCGAATCACAGCGTTACTGTCAATGGTGAACGCTACCCAGCGATGATAACAAACTTTTTTTTGCCCGAAATGGAAGTTCTTGACTTGCATGATATGTGGTTTCAACAAGACGGTGCCACATGCCACACAGCACGCGAAACAATGGCGCAATTGCGAGGCGAGTTTGGTGAACAGTTAATTTTACGTTTCGGGCCGGTCAATTGGCCGCCTAGATCGTGCGATTTGACACCATTAGACTATTTTTTGTGGGGGTATGTCAAGGCTAATGTCTATAGGGACAAGCCCGCTTCGATTGACGCACTGGAAGCCAACATCCATGCATTCATTCGTGAGATACCGGCCGATATGTGTGAAAGAGTATGCCAAAATTGGACTCAGCGGATGGGCTACCTGAGACGCAGCCGCGGTCAACATTTGCATGAAATTATCTTTAAACATTAAATTGCAAGGTTCAAACTATCGATTCAAATAAATATTTCATTTATTTTTTCGAATTTTTTGTGTTTTTTTAAAAAAAAAAAGTTCTAAACCTCTTAAAAAATCACCCGATATAAGGTAAACAAACTTTCCTTACTTGGAAAAAAAATTAATTTTTCCTTTCAAATTGGGAAAAAAGGCCAAAAATTTTTATTCGGGTATTTTTTCCGTTTTTATTTTTTGACCTTTTTTCCTAAATTGCGGCGTAATTTCCAAATTTGTTGGGCTTTTTTTTCCAAAACTCTTTTAGGCGTAATTTCCTATGGCGTAATTTCAGGGAGCCTATAATTATAATCCAATTAAATAAACCATAGCAAAGGCCAACTTTGTGTCGTTTAATTTCGTTTACTTTCACCAAAACGAACAAGAGCGCTCGACGCAGATGAACATTTGACAAAGTCGCATAAGCGACACTTACATAAAGGAGACGTTGAAAACTTTATTACCGTCAAGCGAATTACACACCTGAGTATGTTACTGGCGAAAGTGATGCGTGCGAATAGACACTGCCTCAATAACTATTTATAAACTTAGATTATGTTTGTGGGTATGGCAATAAAATGTGCTTGGGCCTTCAAACAAAAACTCCAGCAAGCCAACAAATGCTTACACGACTCGGAAGCTTTAGTACGTAGTCCTTTCAGTTGCATTGGCATTTATCGTTTACAATTTATTTTTATTTTGTAAGCCTTTTTTCATTTTATAAAATTTTACAGAATTAGAAAGGTCAAAAACCGAACTGTCTCAATATTGAGCTTGTTAAGTTAAATTCATTCAAACAAATGATCGATTTTTGATACGAAAACATCTCTCCATATCAAAATTTTTTAATTAAATGTTTCAAAACAGTATTTTAAATCAAATTTTTCTTGTTTTTTTTTCAGAGATTCAAATCACTCAACAGAGAGATCATTCGTAGTTAGCAGTGAATCACATCTTTTGCTTTCGCAGCATTAGGAAATCTTCATTTTAACAAAAAAAAACATAAAAGTGAAAATGATTTAAAACTTCGGCAACTGCAACAACAATTTTTTGTCGAACAACTATATATATTCAAATCCCCGAGTTATCAAAAAAATTAACAATAAATGTTTGAACTTCCGTTGTCAATACCACCCATAAAACCACCATCAAGAACAGCGCTGTCGTTCGCGGTGTTGTTGCTAGCGTCCACATCATTGTTGTCGTCTTTTAAACCATCATCTTTAATACCAGCAGCAGCAGCATCATCAGCAGCACCAAAACCAGCAAGAACAGCAGCAAAAGAACAACAACATCTGTTTTCTATGTCACGGTTTTCAATATTACCAACATTGTCGTCATCTTTATTGTCGTCATTTTTGTTGTCGTCATTACCGTCATTGTATTTGTTGTCGCTGTCATCGTTTCCATTAACAAATAGAACAAATGAGTTCCTTCCAAAACGTTAAGCTTATTTCAATATTAACTGAAAAATTATTTAACAAAAACAAAACATCAACAACTTTAGTAATTGAACCAAACCAGGAACAACTACTCCAGCAACAACAATTCAATCAAAACTCAACAATTGTGATCAAATCGAAATCGGAGAAACAAAAATTTACCAGGATAAGAGAAGCATCCGATTTAGGTATAAGCGTCAGCAGCAGCAGCAGCATTAGAAGATTAAGAGGTAGACAAAGGGATTCATACGCAATAAGGACAAGTGGAGGAGGAGGAGATGGTGATGGTGGAAGTGGAAAAAGAAAAATTATTTTAACTGTATTTCGGGAAATTCCTCACTAAAAACACAAAACTTAAAATTTTGGACAAATCCAAACAAAAAAAAAATTAAGGAAAACCGTATACGCAGCACCCGCGCACTATCTCAAAATCCACCGTCCTCTATCAGCGGAACGAAAAGAAGAATTCTTATAAGAAAAAAAAAACTGTATCATAAATAATTTTTTTTGTATAATCTAAGGAAACAACAAAAACACAATCACGACGGAGAATAAAGGAGAAAACGTATTTTTAATTTTTTACAAAATGGCAAATACTTTATCAGTATTGATACGAAATGTTGTCAGCAAGAAGCGCCGACGGTATACAGAAGGGGGCTTTAACTTGGACTTAGCTTGTAAGTAAAGAAATCACATGTTATTCAAATTTTAAAGTTTTTAATTTATTTTTAATTCGAGCTTTTTAGTGTCCCTCCTTAATAACCTAACCTTTATTTAACACTACTATGTAGCTCTTAAAGCCCAACCATAATTGAAGAATGGGTGCTTACGTTCACTTACGAAACAGTAGAAATTTGATTTGTATAACCAACTCCAAAATGACTTTTTGATAAGTTTCGGCAAGTTCCGTTCACTTTTGTTTCCGTACGTAATGTATGCGTTCAGTCGTACATTTCGCAAAAAAATCTGACATTTCTTTTTTCATTTTTTGTTTCAAAAAGAAAGAAAGAGAAATGCTTCATATTGTTATGGCCAACCGATGTATGTACATACATATGTACATATTTGAAAGATTGGAAAAAATCTTTTCGTTCATTTTTGACACTTGCTTCCTAAACTCCTTAAAGGTGCCTTTACATGGAGCTGCAAGCCCTGATCTTCAAAAAAAGAGGATGCAAAATCAATAAATCATACTTGTGTGATAGAGAGGGAAGGCAAAAATGCAGACGTCTTCATGGATGCAGATTATAGGAAAATTATAGATGCAGCTTGAAAATTATAGTGAAGACGAACATGTTCATCTTCATCGTCTGCACTATGATGGCTGTTGTTGCGTTTTCGTCTGCATTTGCAACTCCATGTAAAGCCACCTTAAGACAGGTATCGAAGGTTGCAGACTGTTATTTTTTTGTATATACGTACCAACGTGTCAACTTCGCTGTAAGGCGAATATCAACCTTCACCCTCCCACTCTTCTGTCCCTTGTCCCATATATCAGGACCGGAATGACTAAAGCATTTGTCTCTTATTTTCTCTTTAAAAAAAATTTAAAAAAAAATGTCAGATTTTCATACGAAATGTCTACGACTGAGAACCAACATTACGTACGGAAACAAAATTGAAACTTATCAAGAAAACATTTCGGGTTGGGTATACAAATCACATCATGTATTTCTATTGCTTCGTAAGGCAACGTACGTACCCATTCTTCAATATTATGGTTGGGCCTTAAGCCTTTGTAAAGCGTCTCTTTGGTTTTATTGAGAAAAATCGTTAATAGATTTGTAATTGCCTTCAAAGTCGGAAAAATAGTTGGACCCAGATAGAAGAGTTCCTTAACTTCCGTCACATTTTCTTTTAGCCATCGATGTTGATGCTCTTTTATTGGTTATAGCTTAGACTTCAGTACCAGCCATGTTCATCGCTTCTTTCTCTTGATGATGTCTTAAAGATTCCGCGTCGGTGGTGCCCTTGCCGATTTTGACATAACACTTATAACGCTCAATGCTACATTATGCGTTTTTCTTTTTTAGTTCACAGCAGAGCCTGAGTTGGCAAACCAAAATAAATGTTTCTTTTTTTTTTTTTTTGCTTCAGAGACTTCAGAGCATAGAATTCGTATTTATTTTACCCTTCAGAGTGTGTTCAGAGTTCACAGCTTCAAATAAATTGGGGCAGACTGAGCTAAAAGCTGAACAAAAATATAAACGTCAAAAGTGATACGCTTCCAAACCATGATACAACTAACGCCTTCCAATTTTCATTTTTGATTTGTTCTGCGCATCTCGTCATAAGAACACCTGCCTTCTCGTTTAACTTTTGTTTCGTTCTACTCTGTGCGCTCTACGTCATAAAAACACACGTAAGTACACGGTGAGTTTGACAATAGTTTGACGTTTTGTCTGGCACCATGCGCAATGCCATATCGTTATTAGTTATATCATGCTTCCAAGCCAAAAACAATTAAAATGGCCGCCGAAGGCATTTCAATAGTTAAAAAAAAAAAACTTAAAGAAAAAAGAAAAATTGTTGAACAGAATATCTGAACTCACAAAGTTCGGTTCAGGTGGCTTTTTATTTCCTTGTTCTACTGGAAAAGTATTGGTTTCGTGCAGAAAAATAAAAATAACACAGGTCTGCAATGGTTTTCCCCTTTCAGTTTTGATGATTGATTTAGATAGATTTTGGGGCGCTGATTACGGGAAAAATATTTAAAAAATTCCATCACGTCAGGATTTTTAGATATATAGCATCGTTTATTTTTGCCCAAATTACTTAGGCCTTCCCAATTATAACTTGATATTTTCTTTTAATCGTTTCTTATTGAACACAAAACACACTGAATGATTGCAGTAGACAATAATGAATAATTTCTCATAAATAAATTGCTTAAATATATTTTATTAATTAAGTGACACAACCTTATTATCAAAAAAATGGTAGATTTTTAATTCATTTGATAAAGACCTCATTTATTGGTCTTAATATTTTTATAGAAGAAATTGAACCGTTAGGAGAGGTTATGAAGGTAAATAAATATTTCGTTGAAAAATACCATCATCATTGTTTTTACAAAATCAGTACTCTCGTGCGACTCTAACGGTCACTTGAAAAATGACATCACGAAAGTGTCTAAATACTTCGGACAATTTTTGCTACCACAAAAGTATTTAATATTTTTAGTTTATTTATTAATGTATTTTAAATGTATTTTTAATGTTTTAAAGTCGTGCAATTATTTCTCAATTGTAATAAAAAAAAAATACTAAATAAAGTTGGCTTTTTTTTGCGAATTCACACAAAGGGATTTTCCAAAAAAAAACTGAGGATTTGCAGACCTGTGTAATCGGTTTTAATCAAACCTGACATTGCGATGATAGAGAACCTCATAAAGTTGTTTCCGCTATGCCGTACGCATGTCTGTCTGTGCGGATGTGCAGTTTTTTCACGTCAAGCTACAGACTAAACTGCTTGAAAAATGTTTTGAATTTGCTCGAAAATGGCTCAATCGATTTTGATTAAACTCAATATTTTACAAACTGAGAACATTATTGACTATACATTGTTTGTAGTTTTTGACACAAATTGTCAAAACAAAAGTAAGGATTGAACGGCTATTTATTCATTTGGTCGTAAGTTGATAACGAATTAATGAAAAGTTTATGAAATGGGACCGATTTTGTGAATCTCCATTGTTCGCAAATCTCCACCATCCAACCGAGATGACAGATGAAATTAGATAGATTACAGGTTAATGTTAATGTTATAGGGCGGATTTTGTATCAATCCACATCAAGAATAGTTTCTGTCAGAATCAATCCTACAAACTTTTAAAAACATGTTTGGTTAAATTCTGGTGATGACGTCAGATAAGAATTCTACCAATTTTTATAAACTTTTTTTGTATATAAAATATAATTTTTCATACACCTACCCCCACCCTACAATTTTTAATCGCGCATTACATAACATTAAGAGCTGCCATTTTCAAAACATCAAAGAAAACTTTGAGTGTGGACACGAGCAACGCTGGTCGGGTCAGCTAGTTTTCAATAAAATTGCGTATATATACAAATATTAGAAAACTGGTTTTACCGGTTATATTAAACTGGCCATAAGTTGACAACGACATTTAATCCAGTGCGTGCGTTTAGGAGAGAAGGAATAGAAATAAAGGAAAGAATTTTTAGTCGTACAGTGAACTGAGATATAGGTGATATTCACTGCATTAAAATCCCACGGGTGGAATTCAGGTGAAAACTGGGAGAATGTAGAAAAATTGATGCACGGGTTAGGGCTCACACCCACAACTTTAGGTTAGCAACACTCACTTCCTGTGAACACTTTGGCAATGTTTCTTAATTATTGTATCCATATTTTTATAGACAAAGCTCTGTGGAAATAGCCAATTGCTCCCTTCCTTCAAATACTTAAACGTACACACTGTTAAGTACATATATAATCATTCTCAAGCCGTACAACACGAATGTGGAAAGATCAAACAAGCTCTAGTTCTGGTATCCAAAATTGCCTGATAGGTTTCGTTCTTAGCCATAACATGACAGTGTTGCTACTGGTCGTCTGCATTTGACGTTGGGCGAATTCGCTGATAGGAAATGAGGATATATCTCAACAAATGTTCTGACAAATTTCCTGTGATATATCGGCGTTGTAGACATTTTGATTCTCACTCCTGATCTAGTTCCTACCAGACACAAATGGAATATGATCGATTCGGAAACTGCCAAGTCACTTGAAGTGCTTGCAAATAAGTTGTTTCGGCATAAAGAAAATTTAATAAATATCTGTCGTTTAGTAGTTCCTCCTTGCTCATTCACCATCCCATCTCAAGATCTCTTTTTTTTATTCGTTTAGATACCTCGTTTCGTATCTCCAAATATAAAATTAAACTTAAAAACTTTTTGCAACATCTTTTTCAAATATTTCAGATATTTGTGACAATATAATCGCTATGGGCTACCCGGGTGAATACATTCAAAGTGTTTTTAGAAATCCTATGAACGATGTTTGTCACTTTTTCGAAGTCACACATCCAGAGCACTATAAAGTCTACAATTTGCGCTCGGAAAAAGCCTACGATGTCAATAAGTTTCATGGTGTAAGTTTTTTTATATTTTTTTTTTAAATATCTTTTCACTTAACTCAAAAAATGTTTTGTTTTGTATTTAAAGAGAGTTTCAGTGTATGCATTCGAGGACCATAATCCGCCAACAATAGAACTGATAGATAAATTTTGTAAAGACGTAGATCGTTGGCTGAACGCAGATCCGAATAATGTTGCAGCGATTCACTGTAAAGCTGGGAAAGGACGAACTGGTAAATTTTATTTATTGCTGTAAATTATCAACAATAACCTTCTATTTTTTTTGTTTATAGGAACAATGATTTGTTGTTATTTGTTGTATAGCGGAATAAAAACGACAGCTGAAGACGCACTTGCCTACTATGGTGAAAAACGAACGATGAACAAGAAGGGTGTAACGATACCATCCCAGAGGCGGTATGTCCATTATTATGCGAGACTGATACGATCGAAACTAAAATACGAGAGGCGAACGCTTCAGGTAATTTTTTTTTTTTTTTAATTTTAACAAAACTTAATAAATTTAAAAATTATTTTCAAAATTGCAGCTTAGCGAAATTCGATTCACACCTGCGACCGTTTTACAGGGCTCTGTGCAATGTTCAATATCGACCATGGAAGAAATTGATTGCACAGAAACTCGAACATCGAACATCTCTGCGGGACTTTGGACAAAAGTTACAGTTAAAGTAATATTTACAAATTTTGAACAACAAATTGTTTAGAAATCTAATTTTGTTTTTAATTTTAGGAACTGGACAGATTTCCAATAGATTTTCGCAAAACATTAACTTTAGAACTAGATGAACAAAAAGTGTTTGTTACTGGTGATGTTAAAGTTGAACTAAAGAAGATCTTTCACTTTTGGTTCAATACGTATTTTGTTTGTGATACTGCCGGTAAAAAAATTTAATGTAAATTTTGTATTCAATTTTTAAATTTGTTCTTTTTGTTGTAGATTATGAAGGCGAAGGAGAGGATATGAAACTGATTTACACACTTCCCAAATGGGAAATAGATGATGCTCACAAGGATAAGGAACATAAATTGTTTTCAGAGGATTTCAAGGTAAGGAAATAATTAAAAAAAAAAAAAATGTATTGCTCAAAACCAAAAATAGTAAAAATAGAAAAAAATAGTGAATTTTATTTAGAAAAAGAAAGCCAGTTTTTGTAGAGATAAGGGTTCTTAAATTTTACAAATGGATGTGACAACTTCTTGTTTTTTAAGTGAAGTTATGAAACAAAATGTTAAATCGATGTTTTGATCTCCACTGTGAACACAAGTTTTCAACTTTACTAGTGTCCTTTTTGACCAAAACTAACGTCAGGATTATTTATGTGAGCAGAAAAGTCAAGAAAAGTTTAATTCGAGATACTTGCTGTTTAATAAAGTAAAAAAAGGACAATTTATTTATTGAAGAGACAAAAATATGCAAATTAACTCTTCTGTGCTGCTTGTTGGTTTTTAATGAACGAGTTACTTCTTGGAATGGAAAGTTTCTGTAGAATTGATGATACTACGGTGGGAAAATGTGCAAAAGGTCTATCATATTCAGTGTTGCCGCAGGTTTTTTAAGTGTTATAATTTTTTCCAAAAAGTGCAACAAATTAAAAAAAAAATGTATCAATTTCACAAAAAAAAACTAATAATAAAAAAATCGTTTTTTTGTGGTACCAATTGCGAGGTGGTTACCCAATCGATTGAGATGATATATATATCGTTGGAAATGTATTACTGAGTAGGTTAGGTGTGCTGGGAATATTTTGTTTTGTAATTTTGTTTTGGAAAATACAGGTGAAAATGGTTGGTACTATTTTTTACTTGCGATTATAGGTACTATAGGCAAGTTATGGATTCGTGCAAAAAAAATAAAATGCACGACTGGGTCGCACGAACTTGCTCTAATGAGTGACAGTGGTTTATGGGCTTGAGATTTTGATAAAAATAAAATTTTCAAAATTCTTAAATAAATACTTAAACTAATTTGAGCTGAAAAAAAAGTACGCCATTTTATTTCTTGGATATATTTAAATTTATGAGAATAAATTTAGAAAAATCTGTAGAGCGGTTTTTGAGAAAAAAAGTTTTTTTTGAAAAACTTTTTGAAAAAAATTTTCAAAAAAAATTCAAAAACGCCAGTGCATAGGTATTCAGCAAATACATTTATTTAAAATTTTTTAAAAAAAATTTAATAAGCAGTTTTCAAAATATTAATTTTTTAAATTTTTTTTTTTTTTAAATGCTTTTAAAAATACAAAAAAATATTTTTCAAAAATATTGGTATGCAATACAAATTGAGCTACCAACAGCTATATGTGTGTGAAATTTCGAAAGAATTGGTTGAGTCGTTTTCGAGATAGTCGAAAGCAAAAAAAACGGTCCTATGGAAAGTACTGTTCTTAGCCATTTTTTAAAACTTTTTTTTCAGCCATATGGTTGGTCGTACCTAAAAAGCAACACTGATTTTTTTAATTAAAAATCGTTAGAGCCGTTTTTGAGAAAAATAAGCTTTAACGTAACGGTTGTATGGCAGGTACCGTTATTTTTTGAGCTAAAAAAAAAATTTCAATTTCCTTTCTGTACAATACCTAAAAAAGTCTATATACCAAGTTTGAAGCAATTCGGCCCACCCGTTTGGCTGTAGGTCTACATACAGACAGACAGACAGACAGACATACAGACGGACAGAATTTTTAGACCATCTTTTTTCGTCTTCGCTATCATCGTAATGTCATGTTTGATTGTTATCTCAAAACTTTTTTTTTCGACGAATGCATAACTTGCCTTATAGTACCTATAATCGCAAGTAAAAATTTGAGATAACAATCACACATGACATTACGATGATGAAGTCGAAAAAAGTGGGTCTGGGAATTCCGTCCGTCTGTCTGTCTGTCTGTCTGTTCGCGCCTCTGGAGGCTGAACGGGTGGGCCGATTTGCTTCAAATTTGGTATTTAGGATTTATTTGGCCGTCCCTCGGAACAAATTTTTTATTTTTGCTCTAGGTCCAAAAATAACGGCACCTGCCATACAATCTTGAAGACAAAAATTGATTTTCTCAAAAACGGCTCTAACGATTTTGATAAAACTTTCAGAATGCTATTTTTGCAAGAAAATCTATCTTTTGGTTCGAAATTTTTTTTCAAAATTTGTCTAATAACGGTACCTCTCATAGAACCAATATTTTCAAATCAAATTTTCTCGTAAACTATACATTCGATTGCAATAAAATTTTGACCACGGGAAGTCATTCATAATTTTATTAATATGGCATTTAAAAATTTTCAAAAACGGGTACATTGATTTATTTTTCAAATGTAAACTACAGATTGCCATATATTTGCATACTCAAATAAATTTCAAAATATTTTTTGAAAAAGTTTTTCAAAAATGACCTTTAAAAAAACGATTTTCAATATTTTTTTTTTTCCTAGATTGCCGTATAGCTTTGAAATTTTATTGCATACTTAGTTTTTCCGAGAAAACTCTTAAACTAATTTAAAAAATAAAAGAATTTTCGAAATTATTTAATTTTTTTTTAATATCCATATATGCAGCCACTACGCAATTGCTTATCATAAGAGTAAGTTCGTGCGACCCAGTTGTGCATTTTATTTTCGTATGAATTCGCTGTGAATTTTTTTTCCCACAGTTTTGGGCATTTTAATGTTTTTTTTTAACTTAATAAAAACAAAACAAAATTAAAAATTGAACAATTAAAAAAAACCACTTCTTGGTGTTGGCCGAATTTTGGCCACTGGGCGATTCTAGTAAAGTTTAAATACGTATTGGAACATATACAATATCAAACGAAATAAAATGCACGACTGGGTCGCACGAACTTGCTCTTATGCTAGGCTCTATTCTTATGGGCATTGTATTTTTTACTTGCGATTATAGGTACTATAAGGCAAGTTATGCATTCGTCGAAAAAAAAAAACATCACATTACGATTATAGCGAAGACGAAAAAAGACGGTCTACAAATTCTGTCCGTCTGTCTGTCTGTCTGTCTGTATGTATAGACACCTATAGCCCAAACGGGTGGGCCGAATTGCTTCAAATTTGGTATATAGACTTTTTTAGGTATTGTACAGAGGGGAAATTGAAATTTTTTTTAGCTTAAAAAATAACGGTACCTGCCATACAACCGTTACGTTAAAGCTTATTTTTTTTTCAAAAACGGCTCTAACGATTTCGATTTAAAAAATTCAGTGTTGCTTTTTAGGTACGACCAATCATATGGCTGAAAAAAAGTTTTAAAAAATGTCTAAGAAGGGTACTTTCCATAGGACCGTTTTTTTTTTGCCTTCTACTATCTCGAAAACGACTTAACCGATTCTTTCGAAATTTCACACATATATAGGTGTAGGTAGCTCGATTTGTACTGCGTACCAATATTTTTGAACAATTTTGTTTGTATTTAAAAAAAATTTTTAAAATTAATATTTGGAAAACTGTTTATTATATTTTTTTCTTAAAATTATAATTAAATGTATTTGCTGAATACCTATGAAATGGTATTTTTGAATTTTTTTTTTCAAACAGCTTTTAAAAAAGAATTTTGAAAAAAAGAGTTTTTTTTGGGAAAACATATATGCAATAATATTTCTTTGCTTAATATCTATCTAGGGGAACAAAATATTGAAAATCGTTCCGCCAGTTTAAAAAAAATTATTTTTCTTGTAAAACTTTCGAAAAAATAAATGTTTCCTTCGGTTTTTTTTGGTCACATTAGATGTAGCAAAGAAACAAAAACAATAACTTTAGCTTCTCCCGACGTTTCGGCAAAGGTCAGTATAAACTTTTCAATTTCGAAAAAATATTTTCAATTCTTTTGGAGTTTGTCATTATAAGAAAATCTGTAGTCTTCATCTGGGAGAATTTTAAAAAAATAAATATTTCGAAAGCTAATTTTTTTTTAGAAAATTATTACAACTGGAAAAAAAAGTTGTTTTTGAAACGTTATAAGACAGATTTCAAAAAATCTATTCCCACAAAAAAATAGTACTCTGAAAGTTTAATCAAAATCGTTTGAGCCGTTTTCGAGAAGATCAATCTTTTTGTTTACGATTTATGGCATGTACCGCTATTTTTCGACCTAGAGCAAAAATGAAAAAAGACCCCCTAATGAATTCCAAATAGTTACTAAGTACCAAGTTTGAAGCAAATCGGCCCATCCGTCTAGGCTGCAGATGTGCGACCAGACAGACAGACAAACGGACGGAATTTACCGTCGTAGTCGTTCTAAGTTCTTGTTCGTTAAAAGTTGATTTCAATTCAAGTTTACAAACTTTGTTTACACATTGTCAATCTTTTTAATAAAAAAAAAAAAAAAAAAAAAAAAAAAAAAAAAAAAAAAAATAACTCAAGATAAAGTGTTAGAACCAAACGAAACGTTCCCCTCCACCCTTGCGCGTAATTGACAGAAGTGCACCAAACTATACGTCACAGCATTGCTTCCCAATAGATCAGCGAAATCAAGCATCGTTGCGGGTGGTTATATGGAGGACCGTCAAAACTAATAACTGCGTGCTGTTGGCATGTGTTGTGTGTTCTTCTCTCTTATGTTCTGTCCAACTCAAAAAATTGCTAGTTTTCGGCAGAAGAGAGAGCTCACGAGAGAAAAAAAAAATTCCCCTTCCTGCCAATTTTAGCCCAAGAAATATCTTTGGGCAGAAATTGTGAGTTCTGTCAAAATTCAAATTTGACAGTTAAGAAAAATTGCAAATTTTACTATGTGCTTTTTTTTGTATTGATGTCGATATTGAAGTGGAATGCTTAGTCCACTCGGGAACAAGAACATAAATCTTGTAGAGAGGAATACTGAGTCAACGCCAACCACACATCAGTAACAGTATATGGGCTTACACCACTGATGCGAAGAAATTAAGTTGGGAAAACCATTGTCAAAATCTGTGAAAAAAAATGTACTTGGCGTTTTTAAGTTGTGTAGCAAAATTTTTGTTCAACGCGTTTCTTTATTTTTTCACAAATTTTCTTATTTTGAAAGAATTTCATCCCCAATCTGCAATATTTAAGAGTCTGCCCATTTTAACACAAAAGACAAGGAACACAGCTAATCATATATTTTCTGATAAAATAATTCCTTATTCTCGTCGTTGACATGGCAACAACTGCTCAATTAGCTCACTCCCTCATTCCATCTATTGTTGTCAGACACAACATTATACAACGTGCTCTTTCTTTATCCCCGCCATTGTATTCGCTTCAGTCTCCACTAAGCAATTATAACGCCACAGACGAACTCCGCCAGCAACAAAAATGTCTGCCTCAATTCCTTTACTAGGGATATGTAGCAAAGATTGAATGTAGCTAAGCAATAATATTTGCATACTGCTATAAAAATGTTTTACTTTTTAGGCGAATTTTCGTTAATTTTTTCTTCGTTGGTTGCTCTAGCTCTCATGTGAATAGTCCCTAAAGTAGCTTTGTTCATGTACTTGCCAAAAAATGTAAACTGTCAAAATTTATCAAATGGTAGAGAAATCTCTCGCTTGGCGAAAAGTTGGCTTAGTGTGACCAATGAAATATTTGAAATCATGCTAAATCACGCAATTTAGCATGTTTTTTTTATAAAAAAATGCTAAAAATCATGCTAAATATTTTTTCGGGGACACAAAATGCTAAAAATGCTGCCAGCAACCTCAAACTAATACAAAATTGTTTTTTTTCATAGCAGGTAGGTATATTTAGTTTTAACAGTTTTATTTATTTATAAAAGTGCATAATAATCACTTCGTACCAAAAAAAAAAAACAAAATATATTAAATTCAGTCATTTTCTCAGGTTTAATAAAAAAAAAAAAAAACGTTCGGCCTCGTTAAAAAGCCTCCTCAAAAATATCAATTCGCTCTTCATCAGTTGTAAAACAAAATTTTGCTTCTCCCACTTTTTTCACGATGTGGTTTGGAATGTTGAAACTGTCACAACAAATTTCTGACAAGTTGTCTCTGATAAGAAGAATACTATTAAGCAGCGTTCACACGCAGACAAGACTATGGGACAATATACTCAATTGTCTTATCCGAGCTCCTTAAACGGGGTTGGACAAGACAATGCCAGACAGTCGATATATCGAAATTGTCCTCAAAGAAAGCTCGGCAGGTTAGCTAGGAAGACAATATAATGACAATTATTGTCTTGTCCTGGAAAGAGTTTTTCACATTGTCTTGGCCTCTGCATTGTCCCATGTGAACCCCGCTTTAAGAATGTTTATTTTCATTCTTTTTCTCCATTGGTCTTTTACTAAGTTCATGAGCCAATGAATATGACAGGTAAAATATAAAAAAAATAAATAGGATGCGACATGCGAGTAAGAAAGAGAAAGAATTACTGTATATTGTTTGACAGGTTGATTGTTTTGTTAGCTAACTGAATTCGTAGAAAGTGGCTATGTTCAAAGCCAATTTTAATGAAAGTTGTATTGGGCTTTGTTCACACTTACGTCTACTTTATTCCAAACCAAAATTATGCTAAATTTTAGAGCTAACATATGATATCATGCTAAAAAAAATGTTAGCATTATTTGAAAAAAAAAAAAAAAAAAAACCAAAATAATAATGCTAAATTTAGCATGAAAAATGCTAAATTGGCCACACTGTAGGCTAACACTTTTTGTGTACATTCTTGAGAAACGTCAAATTCGATTTTTTTGATTGGTTAGCTCTTCGCGGTAAGAGTCATCTGCATGTACGTTTGTACTTCATTCAATTTTGGCAGAATTTAAGTTTTTACTGGATGAAATTTGACTTGGTCAACACTTGAAAATAAATGAACGAAAGAATAATTGAAGAATGTTACGTACGTTGACTTACGAAACAGTAGAAATACATGCGATTTGTATACCCAACCCGAAATGACTTTTTGTTCAGTTTCGGCAAGTTTCGTTCACTTGTGTTTTGTGTACGTAATGTACGCTTTGAGTCGTACATTACGTACGAAAATCTGACATTCCTTTTTTTCTAAAGGGTATTCTTCTTCTTTCTTCCTTCTTATTTTTTAAGGCACACTTGCTTACTTTTTCTTTCGCGTATTATGGTTGGGCCTTAATACAGTTGTAATTTTCTTTCGTTCATCTTTCAGTACACGAACGTTTTCGGTTTAATGTAAATGTATGAAATCGAATGCCAACTGTCTGATTTTGGTACACGAACAAAGCTAGTGCTTATTGACATTTGGCATTGTATATATAAACTATAGTATTCCCACTTGAGGTGCGCCATCTATCGACGAAAAACTAAGCTCTAGAATACCATGGGAAGCAACAACAACAATTTCCACCATTTTAATTGTTGTTGCTTCCCATGGTAATCTAGAGCTTAGTTTTTCGGCAATAGATGGCGCTCCGCAAGTGGTAGTACTATAGTTTATATATACAATGCATTTGGAGAACTGAAAAACCCAATATTTTTGACAACTGTTGAGGTTGTCTAGAAAACCTGGATCGCCCTGGGTATAAAGTTCAGAGAAAGAAAAAATAACATACAAAAAAAAACATTTAATTATTTTCTAAATTTAAAACTTTTATTCACAACATTATTGTTTTCCCTTTGGGAAATTACTAAACTTCACTGGAAACCTCATAAACAATTACAATTTTTTTTTGTTATCATCATCAGTACGGTCTCGTTCTACAATTTTCCTTCTCAATTTGTCTCATTTCACGATATCTGCGCATTTTACATTCATCTGCGCATTTAGTAGTTATAGCCATGCGTACTTCCTTGGGAGTGGCAATAGTTCGACTGGTTACAAGTTCAACCACATCTGCAACAATTCTCGAGTCCAATGGTTTCTTCTCGGGTTTATTTAAATCTAAGAACGCTGGTGATGGTCTGCCTGTCAAACTGTGAGTTGATAAAAATTCCCGATCAAAAAGAATCATTAGAATTTTCCTCGTAACAGCTGGAGGAGCAAGATCCCAATCGATTTTTGACCATGCTTCTTTTGAAATGGTTGTTCCTAGAGGGCCTATTATGACTAAGCTGTCATCATATGGCGATGGAATCGGAAATACAGGAGGTGGTTTTTTTTGCAGACTGCTACGGTTCCCATTGGTCCATGGAAGTCGGTTGTATACTGCTGCCGGCCTTAGTGGATTCATTATTTGTCCGTTTAGCGATGGCGATGACAATGCGGAGGAGGAGGAACATGATGATGATTTTTTGTTCGCCTTTTCTAAGGATTTTGAAGTTTTTTTTTTCTTCTTGGTTTTACGTGAGGTGTTGGTGACTTTTTCATAAACATTTATACCGTGTCTCATAAAATCTTCCATTCGCAGCTGAGTTCGATTTATAAATGAAAAGATTCCAGAAATTCGACTTGCCAGTTGATATAATCCTTGGCTATTGAATGAATTTCGGGACTTGTACTTGGTCATGCCATGATGGTCATGGTAATCATCATGGTCACTATGCATATGGAAGTCAGGTTCAACTATAACAAGGTTTGACTCACCAAGATCCAGATCTTCTTCATAATTTGATTGTACTTCTTGTTTGATTTGTTTCATTGACAAATCCTCAGGCAGGAGCTCAGGCTCGGGAGTGTAATATGTTCGATGGCTGTCATAGGAGACCTCATCGGGACACTGTTTTATGTGTGGTTGAAGTGTTGCATTTGCTCTAAGCTGGTTTAATTTAGCCAAAACTAGTGTTGATAGTGAAGATTTTGTTGCAGAATTATTTGTCATTTGCTGGTTAATATATTCTTGAATGGTTTCTTTTAATTCGTTGGCGATTTGGACTAAAGTTGGTGTGTCATAGGCCAATTTTCGGCCATTGCCAGAGTTTTCTAGTGCTGTTAGGGCTTCAGCTATTTGTGTCAGCTTCTGAGCATCACTACTCGAAGTTGTTGGTACATTTTTCATATCCAGGAGTGCAACTGTATTCTTCGTTAAGTTTTTTATTTGCTGGTGAGAATTTTCGTATTCGTTGATCCATTGAATTGTGGAAGTATTGATATCATCACACTGGGTTGTTGGCGGCGTTGTTGATTTCTCTGAAGTTATTGAAGAAGGTGAGGGAGGATAGTCGAATAGAATTGGAGGTTCGTTTTTATAAGAGAAACTTGTTGGATCTTTTATAGGAGTTTGGTTGGTTGAGTTCGCTTCCATCTGATATGCGAGAAGTTGTCGCTTCCGGAAATGCTGGAAGAAAGAAGACAATTGTTAGAAAAGTGCCGAATTCAAACTGGAGGACTGGATGTTGAGTCAATTCGAAATTGGAACTTACCATTGGAGTATTCATTGTCGTTTCCGTTTTTCTATCTGATTCTGTTGATCCGTTTTGATTTACCAACTTGAATGGTCGTTTCTAAAATTTTAATTCCGTTGAGATGGAAATTATTTTGCCAGTCTCTCTTGGAAGAGATGTTATTCAATTGAAGGATGAAAGATGACTTGTCAAATTATATCCTGAAGGTGTTAAGATGTCTCAAATCCAAAGAGATTAGCAGCAGTTTTTTTGTGTGTTGTGTTTATTGCTTTTCAAAAAATTTTGCGAATGTGTTCGCTGATCTAATAAAGGTTTTACCAGGTAAAATGTCTGTGCTATACCTGCTTATATCATCTTTAAGCATATCCTGACTAGAATTGATGATTTCTGCGAATAATAGGAATTTTTTGAAAACATTACAATAAGTTAGCTGCTGCTGGAGTATGATGATAATTTTATTGGTGGTGCTATAAAAGATTTTTTAGACTATGCAAATTGTGAAGATCCTGATGAAATAGATCTTCTTTGTGTCATATACAAGCAGGACTGTTGTTATAGTAATCGGTGATTGGTTGGACAATTCGCGACTGGATTAATTTGAATACCTACATGGATTCATGTTTTAGCATGTTGCAAAATAGGATTTTCTGAAACAGATAATTAAGCAAATTGCAATTAGGTAGCAACTACAGGACAGCAAAAAAGTAATCCATTTTATTGAGGTATTCTTTGAAAGGTATTTTTGAAGCCGACAAAGGAATTGGCACTATTAATTTGATCTTGTTTGGGTACAGAACAAAACACTGTACTCAGAGTGGTGGTACAGCCATTGGGATTGTATAGTTCTAAAAATTTCCACATTCTGTGTTTTTTACTTGCTCTATAGGGCAAGTATTGGTTTCGTGCAGAAAAAAAAAATCGAGGTTTTAATCAAACATGACATTACGATGATAGAGAAGCCCAAAAAAGTGGTTTTCTCCATACCGTCCGTCGGTCTGTCTGTGCGTCTGTGCGGATGTGCGGATGTGCGCTTTTTCACGTCATGCTACAGCCTAAACGGCTTGACGGATTTTCTTCATACTTGGTATATAGCAGTTTGAAGAAAAACCATTGTCGAGGTTTTTTTTATTTTGTTTTAGCCCGGCTCAAACTGGTACCTTTCAAGTAACGGTTTTTTTCAATTTGGATTTTCTTGAAAACGGCTCTAACGATTTTGATTGAATTTAAAATTTAGCTAACTATAAGCATTTCTAACAAAACTGCGTTTTTTGTTTTTGCCTCAAGTGGTCGTAACGAAAATCAGGTTTTAACGGCTTTTTTTCAAATAGCCATAAGTTCTCAACGGCTTGATTGAATCAACTCAAACTTTGTTTGATATAGTTTTTCATAGTGTTCTATAGGATGGCTTAGTAAATTTTTCACTGAAGCCTTTCTAAACGGTGGCTTCCATACAACGAGCCGATGAGTTTTAGTCAACTTTTTTTGGTTTTTTCTAA
Source organism: Platycheirus albimanus (assembly GCA_916050605.2). Lineage (NCBI taxonomy): Eukaryota > Metazoa > Arthropoda > Insecta > Diptera > Syrphidae > Platycheirus > Platycheirus albimanus. The sequence continues at coordinate 11,809,064 of OU696698.1, read as the reverse complement.
TTTTCCGAAAATGGCTCTAACGATTTTGATTAAACTTTGTGTGTTATATTCTTTTAGTGTTTTGAAGAGAACTGTGTTTTTAGTTTTTGGCTAAAAATGCAAATAACGGAGATCTGCTCTTAACGGCTTTTTTGCAAATGGCCATAAGTTGTCAACGGTTGCATCGAATTCACTCAAACTTTGTTTCGTATAGTTCCTTACAGCTTCCTATCAGATGGCATTGATTTTTTTTCAGTTTCTCTTTTTTAAATGTTGGCTCCTATACAAAGAGCCACTAGATTTTGGCCATTTTTTTCATTTTTTCTAATTCACTCAAAAAAGGCTCCCCCGATTTTTATGAAACTTTGTATGTGACATACATAGAATACTTCAAACAAAACTGCATTTTTAGTTTTTCGCTATACATGATAATAGCGGAAATTGCTTTTAACAGTATTATTAATTTGGCCATAAGTGAACATTTGTATAATTTATAACACCCAAAAGATAACGTCTTATTTTAAATATTAAAGGTTTCTTAACGTTAGCTCCCGTATATCGACTTTTCCAGTTTTAGCCAAATTTTTTTTGGTTTTTACCAAATTTTTTCAAAAATGAATTGTTCTTATTGATCGAAAAGTTTGTTTTCATCGTACTATTGCACCAACAGAGCAAGTACGTGCGACCCAGTCGTGCATTTTATTTTTTGTAAGCATGTGTCGCAAGCGTTTTGCTTTTCTTTCAAATGAAAAGGTGGTTAAAATCCTTGGGGACCTTGAAAAAGCCAACGAAGAGTTTAATGGCAATTATTAGTTTTCTGATGCACACAGGCATATTCAAGACTTTTATTCTGAATGAAAAAGATAGACCCCTTGATTGATGACTTCTCAATACATCTCTAGTGCAAAGGAGTGGATAAACAGAAAAACCCTACTTTAAAACAAAATAAGATTTTGGACCGAAGTTTTGTACAAAATTAATAAAATTGAGACGTTGAAATCATAGCAATAAGAACGACCGCAAAGAATTCGAGAAAACCCAAATAAACGTTTAGGTAGACGTCACCAGATGAATAATTATATGAAAGCTCAGTGTCTTCCTTTCAAACATTTAAGTTGAATATACTCGCAATAAGCATTCTTTGAAAGATTAATAAAAGACATTTCCAAAAAGATAAAGAGAACTGTTTTTGAACAAATTTTGTTTCGAAAAATCAAGGAACTTAGCCTTAAGAATGGACTAGACAGACACCTAAGATCAGGTTCTTGCTGCCGGTGTCGAACGATTCTCCCTCCAAATTGTAATTCTACTTCCTTCTATCTATAAAAAAAAAGTTAAGTTACAGCTCTCTAACGCGTTTGTCATTGTAAATGTTTTTCAATTGCCGCGGGTAGATTTTGACAGCTTTAAGCGGCCATATGTTGTTTTGGTGACATCTTTCAATTCTGTTGTTCATTATTCGGTTACTGATTCCAAATCACCATGGCAAGATAATTTATTGGGCAGCATGTCCAAATGATAAAATTTAAGTATGAGTGAGCTCATTTCAAAATCTACCCGTCATTATTGAATAACCTAAATTATGTTTATGTTGTAAACTGCATACTTTTCTTCAAAGCTTTAGTGGATCTATTGTAATTTAAAAAAAATCGCCACTTTGTCCGCTAAATATTTTAAACAAAGCAGCTGTCGGTACATTTTTGTTCATGTTTTTTTTCCATGTTAAATCAAGATGTTGGCATCTGCAAAAGCTTAAAAATAATGCTCGCCGCCATTTATTTGAATTGTCACTCTAATGTCATTTTTGATTAGCATTCGATCAAAAGTCATAAACGTATCACAAGGATGACAGCCTGTTGTTTACCTGAGAAGTGATTGGTAAGTATATGTTCAAATTATTCAGGTCGCTCTGAGATGTTCCACTCCACGTCTCATTGAAATAACATGGACTTTCCTTTCAATGGATTTTTTCCAAAAACATATCCCCCTCCTCCAAAGACTGTAATCTTACATACCAGACATCCCACGTTTGTCCCATAAAAACGTCTCTCAAAAAAAAAAAAAAAAAAAAAGAAGATTTGCATCCCCTTTCCAGAAGTTCGTTTTGGAAATTTTCATAAAACCAAAGATCTTTACGCAGATTTTTTGGTATTGCATAATAAATTTCTGTAAATCAGACCCATCAAAACCATGTGCTTCGGTGTCTTCGGACAACCTTCCTTCTTTCAGAGCGATAAACACTAAGAACTTTTATCAACTCCAAAGTGAAAAAAGAAATACTTTGGCCATTATTTGTAAAATCAATTTTTTATTACTTTTAATTGAATCTCCTCCCGAAAGCCAGTTCAAGTTCTGAAAACCACTTCAACACTTAATGACACATTGTGCATCTAAGACTACTTCAAAGCGTGGGAAGTAATTGGGGGGAGGAACACATGCATTGTGCTTCGTTCAGCAGCCTTTGATTTATTATCAACAAGAAAGGCATTAACGATTATATATTGTAAATGCTAATTAAAATAATTAAAACAAAAAGTATAATCATTGGTTTGAAGATGCTGGATCAAAATGAAATATTGTCGATTGTGTATTTTTTTCCACCTCACCACCGGTTCACCTTGACTTCTTTTGTGTTTTTTTTTATTGAGACCCGCTATTTAAATGTTAATCAAATGAATCGAATTATTTGTATTGTACACACCTTTGCAATTATTTAATTGAAATTATATGTTTAATTACTTTGCATTACAAAATTATTATGTACTATTTTTTTTATGTGTGACCAAGTATGCAGTTTAATGATGCAATATAGATTGTGTGAAGCTGGACTATTTATTTATTTAACGGGACTGTCTTTGATATTGTGGTTTTACATATTGTGAGAGTAGGTACATTAAACATTTGTTGAGTGCAAACTCAAAAACTTACATGAGAGTTTATTATATCATGCAAAAACTAAAGAATTGAGTGGAAAAATATTTGATTTTTAAGCGTGGGTTGAAGGTTTTGACTCGATTTTAGTTTGTATTTTGTATTGTTTCCTTATTTTTTATTAAAAAACAAGGCAACATAAATCGTTTATTTTTAATTTTGATTAGCGTAAACGTTGGTTTGCAATAAAATTTCAAGCATGATTTTAAGATTTGAATTGAAAATAAAAGAAAAAGGGATTAAATATTTAATGCACAATGGCCAATATCACAGGGTGTTTTCTAAATCGATGACAATAATTCAAGAAATGCGCTTGTTTTTAGAAAGAAAAAATGTTCTACCTTGAGAATCCATCTCCAATTTTGACATCACTTACCGAGGATCTAAGAAAAGGTAAACAATGGCTTACCCTGACACATTTTAACGAAAATACATCTCTTAATACTTTTGACAGATCCTTTTAGGGCTTTATTTTTAGGAGAAATTATAAGCCTTTGTAAGAGATTCAAATTAAATTGATATTTTGTTTGAGTCTTCCGTTTTTAAGTCCCTAAAGGTCAGTTGCATATATAATAGCATAAGAGTTAACAAACTGATTTAGACGGATTAAATACATTTTATCTAAGCCGCTTTAATGTTTGGTTTTTTGAAGAGGCCAATGTAAAATTCTTTGTTGAATCTTCCCTCCATACTCCATCACTCGAAGAATCTTTCTCTCAAAGGACTCCATCCTCTTCATCCGATTGTTACAGGATCCACGATTCTGCCGAGACGGTTGAGACGGTTATAGGGTCTTGTAGTGTCTTGTATAGTGTCTTGTATAGTGTCTCCTTGACACTACTATAAGATGCCTGCGGTGCGTTTGGCAAGAGTGATTCTTCGATTGATCTCTTCATTGAAATTAGTTTAAAAACCCAATAGACAAAGTCCTTGAAAGCTTGTTAGACGTGTGGTTTTCACTCTGGCAATACGTTTTTCATAGTTGGTCTTTTTGACAGCTGTCCCTTGACTTATGCTCAGTTTGGTTTGCCATTTCATAATGAATAGACTTACTCCTGAACAATGTTTGCAAATCGCGCAAATTTATTACCAAAATAATGGTTCGGTTAACTCGAAAACCACACGGCTAAACAAAAAACACCCTTTACCTGTCCATAGTGACGTTTTGTCCAAGCCTACAATGGTGATGTTTTTTCTTCACTAACAGTCAGATCCATTCTCATCACCTACTTTCAGGTCTCTTTTCTTTAAAATACTAGCTTTTCTAACTGTGTGTCTCTTATTGCAAAATTAAAGATGGATCCTTACTGTTTTAATATTTTTAGAAAAGTTCAAGAAAGTAGTTTCCGTCATGAGGCCTATGTTGATTTTATCGTAAACGGCTAATACAATTGGAATGAAACTTTGGAAATTACTTTTCGAAAATTCTCATATCATTTCGATTAAACTTTTCTTCTAAAGTATCTTTTTCTTTTTGTAACTGCGTCCCCAGGAGGGAGGGGGGGGGGGGGCTTTAAAATCCCTTGTTAAAAAATGTAACAAACGTCCGAAGTAAAGTTGAAGTCTAAACTACCACGGTTCTCAAGATAACAAAAATCTTTAAGGGATATGATAATTACTCACCGGTTTTTGCAAATGTACATATTTTTAAGAATTTTGAACATTTTTTAAAAATCAAAAAAAGAATTAATTAATATTGTTTTTTTCTTCCATTTCAGATACAACTTATCCTTAAACCAGTCTCCCCGCACTATCATAATAATGATGATAGATGTGACACCGCACTGCTTCGCCAGCACAAAATCCATAATAACCATGTGAATAGCTTAACAACACACAACGCCAATAAGCTAACCTATGGATCCTCAGCATTACCCACATCCAGCAAAAGTGGCGATCCAAATTTTGATGCTTTTCATAATTTAATACAACATCCAACAATGGAACGAAGTAGAAAGCCAACAAGTATGCCACCTTTTGTACCACAACATGGCGGTAACAATAGTGGCGGTATTGCTGGTGGCAGTAGCAATAATATGCATCTAAATCATAATATGCAAATGCGTCATCAGCAGCAGCAGCAACAATTACAACAAAAGCGCAGTAGTGAACCAACGCCGTCCGTAAATCCCGAATCAATAAACCGATCAAATAATAAAAATCACAACAATAGTAGTAGTCACCATCTACAACAACAACAACAACAACAACAGCAGCTACAACAAATGCAACAACACACCCACCTCCATCTTTATCAGCAACAGCTGCAGCACGAACAGCATCAGCAGCAAAAAATGCTTCAGGTACAGAATCAACCGTCACAACAACAACAACAGCAACAACAACAAAACAGTTCTGCAGTAAGCAGTAATATCCACAATACGAGCAGCAACAGCAACAGCAGCAGCAGTAGCAGCATCAGTAGCCAATCGACGTCCTCTTCGTCCTCAGCTGGAGTCGGTGGCGGTGGTGGCGGCAATGAGGAGGACTGGGAATCCGGTGAGTCTTCCAAAACTTCTTCTACTACTTCTACCACTACTACAACTACAACTACTACTCCTCCTACCAAAACTTCATATTTTCCATACAAACGTTTAATAAGTATACAACCTGATGATGATGATGATGATAAAAATAGAAATTCAAAAAAACGTGATGAAATTGATGATGGTGTTTCTGTGCTGAGCTCTCAAAGCAAGACCACCACCACCACGACAAGCAAGTCCTCAGCCACTACAGCCACAATATCCACCACTATCACCTCAACCACAACAACAGCGACGGGCCTCAATAAAGGTGATGGCTTAGAAAGTAATATCCCTTTGCCAATTCCCTCATTTTCACTCAAGGCTCCTCCTTCTGCAACATCATCGTTGTCAACCTTGAAAACGGTCTACGAAGAAAAACAACTTCTTCCCCTGCCCTTACCTCTTCCTGTTCCTCTCTCTTTTCCCCTATCTATGCCGCCAGCTCCATTTCCAACCCCTTCAAATGGTCTCAATCTAGCTTATCCAAAACCTTACATCACCCCAACAACAACAACCACAGCAACAGCAACACCTTTGGCTACAACGCCTACCAAATCCCGTCACATGAATTTCTTCCAAAGAAAATGTCACGAATCACCTTGCTCCTCTGAAATTTGTATTGTACAGAAAAAGTCTCCATCCACTCAGATTAGGACAACGACGACGACGATGGCAACGCCACCAACGGCGGCGGCGGCGTCGACAAAATGCACAACGGCCCGTGATAAATTCCTTAAACTGATCAATAGTCAACGTTTCAAAGCAAAAGCTATTAGTCCAGCTCTGGGCTCAAGCCTTGCCATAAATTGTCTTGGCACTGTTTCTTCTTCTACTTCATCATCCGCGGCCCAAACTCTCAAGAAAAAGAAGGTCAAAAGTAAACAAATTCCACCGACAAAAAAAACTTTTCAATGGCTTCAAAATTACTTCAAAGTCGATCCGGATTTTCATGAGAACCTCTCTCAACAAACGACCATACCGATGATGGGACGACGGAACAGTGCAGGCAGTAATTCTGGTCGTATCCATTTGAATTCCGTTGGTAGTGCCACAAGTGGTTTGGGGGTTGTTACTAGAGCTGGTTCTGTTGAAAAGGCGGGTCTTCTTTTGGAATCGAAAGATGAAGATGATTTACATTTTGTAGGCATCGGTCCTATGAAACGTATCGAAAAGGCTACTAACAACAGCGAAGGGGGTGATTCGGGTTCTATTTTGACAGAGTATCGCTTCAGAGTACCAACAACAACAATAACAACAACTGATAGCATCAGCAGCAGCGAATTGAAATTAATCCCACTTGGCACTTCGCCAGCTGATAAGGCTCTTCGTAATATCGTCGATATTGGAACACAATTGTCCTCTGTCAGTAGTCCCGCTAGACATCTGGAATTTACCTACGAAACCGAAACATTGGCTTTACTTAAAAAGAAACATATACCAACAACAACAGATGTCAATGAGCACAAAACATCAACAACAATGGGTAGCCATATTCCAGTGGATAATCTATGCGCTCCCTATTCGAATATGTATCTAAAGTCCGGCGAATCGCAAAACAGTGGCAACACTGAACACGATCACGATGACTACTACTCATCCAAATGTGATAAAAAATTGAATTGTAATGATTCAATATCAAGCAAATGTCCACGTTCCCTCTCGGATATACTCGATCTCAAGCCGGCCATAACAGACCAAGTGCTCCTGCGGCAAGCGGAGGAGCATTCTTTGCCTACGACAAGTAACAGTGCCGCCGCCGCCACTACAATCGATAGTGTCGTCGATAGTTGTTGTACTAAAACAAAAAGTGATGGAATTGTGATTTCCAAGCCAATTGAATATCAATCGATTGGATTCAATGTTGATGCTGTTGTCTCTCCTTCTTCTTCTTTACCTGCTCCAACTCAAACTCAAATCCCCCTTGATGAAGATTGTGATGTTTTCGATTCATCGTCGACGTTTAAAGCAACCCCAGCCAGGCGGAAACCCCCTCAGGTGGATTCGTTTCTCAATTTGATCATTATCAAAGCTGATAGTAGTAGTTCAGGATCAGGATCCCCCGCTGTTCTTCCTGTTGCTGGCGGTTGTGGTGATGTTGTTGGTGATTGTGGCGGTAATAATGAAGATACCGATTGCTATACTGCAGGCTACACAAGTCCAAGTAAACCCAAAACTGGTGGTAGCAGTAGCAGCAGCAGTGGCTATTGTTGCTACACCAGCGAGGGCAGCCAAAGTATCAGTTCGACCAGCAGTAGTGGTGTGGTGGATAACATATGCAGCAGCAGCAGTAGCACCACATTCAGTTCAGAACGTAATAGTTTAGACGGTGGCAGCAGTACTGTTATGGTTATAGATTCAAAGAAAAAACTCTCCCTTCCAACGCCAGAAATAGAGAACGGCGGCACTCGTGAAATTGGTATGACGAACAATCGAAGCAGTAGTTATAGTAATAATCATAATAATAATATTAATCATAGCAATATTAGTAAATTTTTAGATTCGGCGTCGCTGTCGGCTTCGGCGTCGGCATCGGCTTCGGCTTCGGTAACGTCGTCGTCATCGTCGAGTAGTAGTTCGATTGATAAATAATAACGATTAACACTTTTAGTAGTTGTTTTTCTTATTTTTATTATTTTATTTTTTTTGTTTAAGCGAATCCGTACCAATTATTATTGATTTATTATAAAAAAAAATTAACATTCTGTCTTTCTCATCCCATTATTTTCCCTTCTTCTCTCTCTCTCACACAATTACCTTCTCCCTTTTTCTCTCTCTCTCTCTCAAAAATATATAAATTTATATAAAAAATAAATTGAAATGAAAAAATTAAAAATTAAAAACAAACATTGATTTTATTTTGGAAAAATAGTTCTTTAATTTTTTGTTGTTGTTGTTTTATTTAATATTAATTAGTATCTATTATTATCTTTGTTATATAATTTATGTGGATACAATGCTAAAATTACTTTCTTTTTTAAATTAACGTATCCAAATAAAATTTTTGTTTGAAAAGAAAAAAAAAGAACACACACAATATTTTGAAGAAAATAAATAAATGTAATACAAAAAAATAAATTCATCTGTTATATAAATATTATTTTTTTTAATTTCTTTTTTAATTAATTTAATTAATGCAAACAAAATATTATATTATAATAATTATGTACTTTTAACTTTTAAATGTATTCTATGTAAAAACAAAACGATAAAATCGAAAAACAAAAAAACTCAAAAACAAAATTTAATGTAGTTTTTAAATTCCTTATTCTTATTTAAAATTTATTTTAAATAAATTTAAGTTAACATTTTTAAAGTGTAAGTTTTGAATTGATTTGGAGGAGTTTTGTTTTTGTAAGAACGGATTAGATATTGTTGCTTTTTTTTGGAAACAATTAATTTGAAATAGTTGACTGTAGTAAAATTTTAGATAAATGGTTGAGGCTCTTTATCTTCATGGAGTACCGCTTGCCTCGACATGGCTCTAACAATACTTAAATCATAAAGGAATGAGAGTTTTTTTAATAAGAAAAATCCATTAACGTTTTTTTATTTAAATTTTGATGCTAAATGTTAGAATTGGAATTTTATTTTTAAGTTAACCTTTTTAATTTAATCGAGACTCGAGACTCGAAACTCCATATTTAATTTTTGTGTGACATTTTTAATTCAGCCGCTGTATGAGTTCTGTTCGATTTGAAATTGAAGAATTTATGATTTTAAACTGTGTTCACACGAAGAAGCAACGAATTTAAAAGTGCGAAAACTAAGAAATATACGTGCACGCCTTCCTGTCAAAAATATCTGTCAAAGTTTTCTTTAACTAAACAGATTTTTGAGAGAACTCACGTTCTTCCAATATATAACTGAAAAACTGGTGGATTTTACAGCATTGTTTTGAAATCCGTAGAAACATAGAAGTTGCATGTTGATCTGCATGCTTTACTTTTTACGTATTTACTTAAAAATGAAAGGCAAAATTATTAGATTAACGGTATCACAACTTTCAAAATGAGCCGTTAAACGATTCTGTTCACCGAAAATGTAATCACCATTCTCGTGGAATGAAGAGAATATTTAAAAAAAATAATTTTCAGTGAAATTGCATTCATTTCAAATTGACATATTTGATACAGTTAGTTCAGCCATAATGAATTCCCACAATCTCATTTAAGTAAATAGCACATTATCCCACAATGTAGTACACAAAATAAATTGTAGTAGAGTTTCTTCCGACTCGACTGTCAAATCAGCTTTTCAGTATTGAATCCCGCAAGTGTGATCGTGGTAGAAAATGGAATCATTTTTAAAAATGTCCAGCTGGAAACACATTTAAATTTTCGATTTACCCATATTTAGAGTGAGTATTCAATGATTCATTTTACCAGGTTTAGGCCGCACAAGATCAGTTAGTTAGATCAATGATGATGAGCTCCATTTTTGTTCATTTTGTTGAAAGAAGTTTAAGTAACCGCAATATACCTCATTTTGCGACATGCGAGTAATATCATAAACGTCAAATGTCAATTCATCTACTACATTACTGCAATGACGCTGCGCTGTCAATCTGTTACTGATGCAATGCAACCAATCGGGAATTCAAGCGGAAGCTTTAATTCAAATGTGTGTTTATGAACATTGATTGGTTTCTAAATCATTCTTTCTAAAATTTCGGATCTGTTTTAAGGCCAGAAACATATTACGAAGCTAACTGTTATTAACAAACATTTGTAGTTTTCTTGAGCAATGAAATGTTAATATCTAATCTAGCCACTACGGCCATATGACGGCAAGTATTTGACAGAAAGGTCTTAACTTCTTTAATATAAAAGCTAAACGAGTTGTTCTTCCATTTTTTGGTAAGCACTCCAAACTCGGCATTTTTTTTTAAGCCGGCCGTTTCCGTTTTCCGCTAGGTCTTTAAATTTTCGTAGTTTCGTAGAGTTGATCTTCAGCATGATGTCTAGACGGGCGATCTTTAAACTACTATATTTTTATACGCTTCAATAGACGCTTTAAAAGCTCATTTTTAATTACGTTTTTTTTCACTTTATTAAAATGGAACGCAACGGAAACTCCACGTACTGTCAGTGTCATAGCTGTTTAACTTAAAACATTTTAATGTGACGTAAGTTTTCTTATGCCAAATTCTTTATTGCAAATTTTAATTCTTATGTCAATCACAAGAAAATGGCGTAAAAATGACATAAACTATCAAAATTTAAACAATTCAGAAAGAGAATAGACAGTCAATTTTTCTAGAATTCATGAAGAAAAAAAAAACAACAATATTTGTACATTTGTTTAAAATTAAAAACTACTTACAAACAAAGCAAACCCAAACAATATGTGTAAATATACATAATCAACAAATAATAATCTGACCGAGAAATAGTGTTAAGAATTTATATAATTTAATAATTAAAACAAAATATAATGATAAAACTTTTAAGGTACGCATCATAATTTTTTTTTTTAGATTTTATTAAATGTTGTTTAACTCGTTTATAAATAAATACTGTTTTATATTTAATTTAAAAATTAAAAACTTAAAAAAACAAAAATTAAAAATTAAACCAACTTCCAGAATAATGTCTCCATTACGGGAAGAACCCATCATTATGTATACTTTTTTTGTTTTTTTTATCGTTATTTTTTTTTTTAGTTTTATTCTAATTCTTAATTTATTTAACTTAAAAACTAAACTTTATTAAGAGTCATATGAATGTAAAATCAATTAATTTTAATTAATTTTTTTTAAGAAAATAAATGTTTGCAAACATTTAAAATATAACCACGTTTAGAAACAGAAACAGAAAAAAAAAACAAATTATGTGAATAAATTTTTATTATAAAAATGATTTATTTTGTTCGTATCTCTTCCTTATTTTTATTTTTTGTTCGTTCTTTTATTTGTAGAGAATTTTATTTTACTTGTTTAGTATTTTTTTTTTTGTTGCTGTTATACATTTCTTTGAAAGCTTATTAGATTAAATTATAAATAATATTATGTTTTTGTTAAAATATTTTTTTTATGGAAGCTATCATTTCTTTTTTTTTATTTTATCTCGATGCGAAAAAAAAATAATGAGAAAAATTAGAAATAGAACCGGGTTAGTTGCAAATTATTTTTTATTTGTTCTGCTTTTATTGTAATAAAATCGAATAAATTAATCGGCAAAAAATCAAATAATTATTTTCTTTAAACTTTTGACTATTATTTTAAGTTGGTGGTTTCTAAACAAATTTATGAGGGTGGTATATAAAGCCGATGAAGTACGAAATTAGATCTTTCAGAAATTTGGTATTGCTTCGTAGTTCGACCCTAGAACCGTACTTTATTTCGTACATTTAATACAGTCTTTATCAAAGAGGTAATGTAGTTTTGTAGCTTATGGCCGCTTCTAGTACATGTCACTGATTTTTTTAGAGGGAAGATTCTTTATGCGTATTTGGGTTCTTTGGACCAGATGTTCATTTTTATGTTTTTAAATATATGTAATTTGCTAAAAAAAATCTGTTTTTGTCAAATGTAGATCTTTGCCTTTCTTTAAACTACTGGTGAATGAGTTCTGTTTCCTTACTTGTTCAGTAGCATGATCAAAGCGCTTTGATAAGCCCAGAAAAGCTCAGCTCAACAAACGTCAAACTGGCAAATATGAACGAACAAATCAATAGGTAGCAGAATTTTAATAGATAACACCCTCGGCGTGGCGGAAAAAAGCTTGGAAATTTGACAGCATCATCATCAGCTTAAAAACCAGGCATCCAGGCCATGTCTCAAAAATATGATTATCAATTATTGAAATGACGTAACTAATGAACTACGTTTTGCATTAGCACCGAAATAAGTTAATTTTTTATTTAGTTAGACAACTTGCAATTTCCTTCCCAAAGTTCATTCTTCTTGTATTTTATTTCTTCTGCTTTCGATCGCAATTGTACTAGATTAATGCTAAGTGTTGAATACTTACTCATTGAACGCAAAGCAGTTCATGTAGTCAGATAAATCAACCTCAAGCGGAATGGACGACGATACCGGATTGCTCTGTTTCGTTATTGTTTTCAATATGTTTTAATTATGCCCGCTGATTTGTTTTGACAGATACATGCGAGCACTTTCGGAAGGATGGAGTGCCTTTGACAGAACGAAATGGAAAGTTTCATTAAGTTCTGCCTAATATTGTTGGCCCTTTAATTTGATCTTCCTAGATTTCTAGTTTAGTTTATTTTTCAGTCATTGTTAGTGATTTCCATTAAATAAGGCTGCAGTTAATCCATTGTTTGTTTAGTCTTACTTTGACATTTTGTTAAAGTCGCATAACGGTCAGTGATCGCATTGTCACGTAACGTTCTCTACCATTATTTTGTCTGTTTTAATCTGCCGAAGATATATGTACCAACTTTAATTTGCGTCAATTAATGACAAGTTAACACCTTTCTTAGCCTTTTCCCATTGAACAATAATTCAAAAGCTTACAAAATCTCTTTGAAGCAAGCGATTGCATGTTTTCATTTGACGTTTCAAAAACATTGAGTAAAAATTCTATTCAAATAAATGAATGACAGAACTTCTTTCACTATTTTGTCGGTAAAAATCCCACTCCCTCAACAAAGACATCACTGTTTTACCGACCAGCTGATTATGTCAAATGACATGTCTGTCTCCAGATAAATTTTGAAGGGTTTTATTGTTACCTTAATTGTTGTGTTCAAAAAGTTCTTAAAATTTTTACTCAATGACTAAGTTAAGTGGGACCTGTTGAACACAGCCCATTTGTTGATGCTGCGTTTTGAAGTAGGGCGCCATTTTAAACCATTTCTTCCAGAATTGATTTTAGGTGCCAGAGTATCTATAAGATAAATAATTTAAAATAAATGTTGCTTTCATTGTTTTATTTTTTAATTTTTCTATCGCTTTTTGTTTTGTTTGAATTTTAAGCTTGTTGCTCAGAAAAAAAATTAAAAGTGGTATTTTTGTTGGGAAGCTGTTGAAGCTACTTTTATATTTATGTCTTCTTATGTTTTGAGGCTTGAAAATATCTTCTTAAAAAATATTTAAATCGGGTTTCTTCCTCCTTTTAAACTTTTTATATAAATCAAATAAAAATTGATTGGAAAGAAATAAAATTCAAACTTTCCTTTCAAATTTTTAACAAATTTCTTATAGAAAATCATCAAAATGACTTTTTCATCAACAATACCCCACTATCAGCTATAACAACAACAACAACACCAACAGGTAAGCCATCAACCAAAATAACAACACTAACATCACCACCACTACCACCATCATCATATGAAGCAACAACAACTACAAATAATTTTCTACTAGCAAATCATCATCCCTCATCAACAATAACCCCTTCTTTTCATCATTTTAATGACATGTACGAGTTTAATGATGTGTCAATGTCAAAATTTATTAATGATGATGATGACATCAACAACGGATTGGGTGCTAGAAAAACAACAACAACAACAAATAACTGTACCACAACTGCCACTACAACACTTATCAATAAAAGCGACAGAATCCTACTACCACCGTCAACGCCAAAAGTTATGCAAACACAAAACCAAACAACAACAATAACAACAACAGCACCAACAATGACTGCAAACCTATATAGGCAACATTCTAATTTACCGTTAAGTGCGGGACTTAAGTCAATGTTGTCAAAAAATTTCAAAACTCGTCCAAGACGAGAATCGACTTAAGAAAAAAAAAATCTTTATGTATGTCCGAGTATTTTGTATTGTATGGGCTTTGAACTGTATTTTAAAAAAAATGTCTTTGTGTATGTTTAAGCATAGAACCATGTGAATATTTTTTTTTTATATAAAAAAAACCATTAAATTATTACGAAGGAAAATTTAAACTATAAGAAAAATGTGTGTGTTTTGACTGTGTTTAGGAAGTAGATATGTTATACAGAAATATGGAGGAGAAAAAAGAAAAACCAATTTGAAATAAGACAACATTATATTATTTTGTATTTTGTAGGTTAAAAAAAAAAACAAAAACAAAAAAACTTTCTTATCTTAAAACAAAACAAAACAAAAAAACAAAAAATTATATATAAATGTATGTAAAGGAGAAAAAAAAGAGATCTAGTGATTAAGTAAATTTTTCTGTGGTAAAAAGCATATATATAAAGAAATGTTGGAACGCAAACCGTCTAAAGAAAAAAATAAAATAAAATAATATAAACAATTGAAAAATTTAACAAAAATTTGTAGAGTGTTTACACAAATCATAAGAAGGAATCTTTTTAACATCATATTTTTTCAAAAGCTACAAAATGCATAGGTATATAAGAAATTTGGAAAACTGATTTATTTGCTGGAGGTGGTTTTGATGGTATACTCCAAACGCGTAACTGGAATTTCTAGCTAAAAAATAATTTAATGGTAGTTTTTCGTCAAGTTTTCTATAATTTTTGCTAACGGACGTAAAATTCTCTACTGTCAGCATTTTTCAGATGTAAATTGACAGCTTTCGTACGGTCTCAATTCGCAACACAACTGTCATACCTTCTGTTCTTTCTGATAAATTGTCAAATGGAGATCGTCTGATCGCAGTCAGAAAATATGTCACAACAGAACTGAGAAAGTTTTCTGTCCAATGTCTTCACTGTGTTATGGACACGTTCATTGTAAATAGTTAACGCGTTCATTTGACAAAACAGAGGAGAACGTTCTGACATTCCTTTCTGTTTGCTTTTACCTATTTTAGTTCTGCCCTTCTATTTTCACGTTTCGTTGAATTTGAATAGGTCTGGAACGGGTTGCGATGCTCTCTAAATGCCGTCGACTTTTGTCAATTAAATATACTCGCCGACTAATCATAAGGAATATAATATGTTTCATTGGTTTGATTTGGTTTTTGACACTTCTGAATATGTTCTCGAACAACGGTTCTAATTTTTGTTTATCAAATAACTTCGCTTTGTTTTCTATTCACAAGATCAGAATGTTCCATGTTTTCAACCATTTTATGTCATAAAACATCGGCATCGGCAAATTACAGTTACAAATTAGACAGCATTGTATGTAAATTTGACATAAGCTAGAAATCCAAATAAATCTAGTACGTGTTTTTTTTTGAAGTTAACGCGCTGAACTTTAAAAAATCATTTCCAGCAAATCTATTCTCCATCTTGTCTTATACTTATAAAAAATTAAAAAAAGGCTTAAAATACTGCTAAAAAAAAATCAAATAATGAAGAACAAAACTTACATAAATTTAAAAACATAAATAAATTGCATGACAAACAATAATACCAAATTCATATTTTTCAGTGTTTAAATTTGTGTTGATATGTATTTTATTATTTATTTCTCTAAATGACTGTGTGAAATGTTTTATTTTGATTTAGTTAGAATTTTCCTTTGATTTTTTTTTGATACGTGATAGTTCATCATCATCAAAATTATTTAAACTAACTCTTTCATCTTTCATCTACTAACTTATACAAACAAACAAAACTTTAATCTGAGATGCGTATGTGGTGGTATTCTGGTGGTAAATTTTGCAACTTTAACAATAACTTTTGACATTTTTTTAAATCATTTTTTAACAATTGAGACTCTCTTGACCGCCATTTTTCTTCGATTTTGACAGATGCACAAGCAGAGTGTGAACAGAAATGATTTATGTTTGTACTAATGTTGCAAGGAATTTAATTATTGTCAGTTGACAAATGAAATCCCACAATATGTCGTAGTCGTAGTTCCTGTTTACGGAGAGAATAGGCAAAAAAGCAGGTAGTTATGTTGTGACAGATTTGCTGTCTATAACGAGCTTGTCTGCCTTTTGCAGTTTCTCAGACAGCAGAAGGCAAGATGCAGTTTTCTTACCAATTGAGACCAGGTTTATCTATTCACGATTTAATGAATTATTCAAGTGTTGGTACTATTGTCGATCATTATAATAAATTATCTCCGCCATGTTTTTTCCAAGTTTAAATTCAAATCCTCTAAATTTCAAACAAGCATTCCATAATATCCCAGCTTAAAAGCTTATCTCGTTTATGGGACGACTGCACGCCGCACCAAACAGTTGTACGTCAAAAAGTTACCGACATCGTAAAAAAACGTTGTCAAAATGTGTATTCGAAATCTTGTACAATAAATCGATAACTTTTCCACACTAATTTGTGTCGGCAACATCGTAAACGGATATGGTGACATTTAAGTTATATTCAAACGGGCTAGAAAAAATGGCTGAACATTGATTTGTGATTGCTTTTTGTGGCTGTCTTCGGAATTTTGTATGGAATATTTTACGAGGACAGCTATACATATAATGATAATTTGAGGAGGGAGATCATAATATTCGTTTGTACAATGTCGTTGTGCTATCCGATGGTTGTACCGCATAGAAAACTTTTTCGACCTGTTTTCTGATGTCATTGTATTTGTTCTGGACACTCTATTTTCATTAAACCCAGCAACAATTGGCAATAACTTTTTAAATCCATTATAAAGAAAAATATATATATTTTAAAACTGTGTTTTTTGATTGTTTTTTAATTTACTTTTCTTTGTTTAATTCCATGCTGCCGAATTATTGCAATTCCTAAAAAAAAAAATTAAACAAAATCTTAACAACATTTTATAAACGAAAAATAAAAAAAACTACTACCTACGCAAATGTATGTATACTTAATTATTTTTTCTATTAATTTCAAAATCTAAATCAAACTTTAAAACAAATATTTCAAAATTGCTTCCATTTATTTGCTTGAATTTTATTTATCTATTTTTTAAAGGACATTTGTCATCTCCAAATAGTTGCTTGACATTAAATCGTTATCGATTGCTGTCCGAAAATGATTTCAGTGAAATATCTGATGTAATTTCCAGTTAAAAAACCATTATGGGGGAATTATATCGAAATTGAATGACAAGTAGAGTTGTAAGTCAAATAAGGATTTGCTCACGATTTCTCGGTAATATCCTTATAACAATAGTAACGTGAACAAATCCTCAAAGATATTTGAATTTGTTTTTGAAAGTACGTACACACACCTTTTGTCTAGATGCATGAGTTTTTTTCTTTTCTAACTAACTTTTTTTCTCCACTTTACGTTCTTCTGCTTGCTTGGCGACCATTTTGTGTTAATTCACTTTGATGTTTACCTATGACACCTTATTTTTTTTTATTGATATCATCCTCATCATCGCTTATTTTAACAGAATTTGATTGTAATTACCAATAACATTATGAGATGGTTTCAGATGGTGTTTTAAAAATTAAAATATAGCTTTGATATAAGGTAAAACGTCAGATTTAATTACTTCCCGCCACCGAAAATAATTATGTACATATGTGCACGCTTCTGAGGATTGTCAAATTCTACATCAACAATGAAAATTAATGCTTAGCTAGCACCACGGCTTGGCAAAAATTCGCAACACAAATGACAGTTATAGCAGATCATTTTTGAATTGGCACAATAGTGCAGCTGCAGTCCATTATCGCTGTCAAAGTAAAAAAGTACGTCATTCGTATAGCACGGCTACAATTGAAGTTGTCGCTGTAGTACAAAAAGTAGTTGAAGTTCAATTAAACTTAACTTTAGCTGAGCTTCAGCCACACCCTACAAAATTGTGCCACGGAAATCGGGGAAAATTAAAACAAAGAAATGAAGCGAAATAAAGACGAATACGTCTGGTGGCCGATGAACGCTGCTCTCGTATGTCAATGTGGCTGTCATCCTTCCAATTTTATGAAACTAAATGACAGCTTTCATAATAAAATAAATTTATCGAGAGGAATCGACCATTGCAGTGAAACTCATGTTACATTATGTTACTTTGACAGTGAAATGCAAAAAAAAATATTGTAACCTAAAACTTATATATGTAGAATATCAGTTAAAATTTCTTGCAAAAATAGAACCTGCAAACTGTCATTTTTGCTATAGAAACTACACCTTCAAGAGACGGTTTAGGCCATTTTCTGCCTACAAGAGGCCGCTGCTACCGCTTAAGCGAATTGTAAGCTACTGGAAATGAACTTCGGATATTAAAAGGGCGCTGCAATCAATTGCCAACGCTTGAATATTAAATGATTTAGTCTATTTGACAAAATTGTGAATTTTCGTAGATTGTAAATTAAAATATAACTTGAATCCGCAGCCAAACGTCGATATAATTTCAAACAAAATCTGAATGCAAATCTGACACCATCCCAAGAAACTTAAATGTTATTTGTTTTTCGTTAATAATTTTCTTAGTTCTATTTAGTTTGTTTATATTTTATTTTATTTGATTTTATTTGTTTGTTGTGTCCTTTCAGGTGAATCTACTTATCTATAAAAAAAAAAAACATTAAATTAAAATAAAACTCATCCGCTCATAAATGTAAATAAAAAAAAATTAATGCGAAACGAATTCACATTCTATTTATCTTATATATTTATACATAAATCGTATGTATATATATTTTACTATATATTAAATGTAAATATTGTTTAATTTTATAACTTAATAATTTTATTTGATTTATTTTTTGTACAAATTAATTATAATAATTAACTACAAGTTATTGTTCGTGTAAATTTTTGTTTATATATAAAATAATTTTTTTTTAAATTAATAAATATAAGATCAGCTAAATCATCTCTTTCAAAACATCGCGAAATCCTTATGCTTTATAATCTTATTGTTAAATTTTTTTTATCTTCTTCAATTTTTACAAAAAAAAGAATATTATACCTATATGCAATAAATAAATAAAATTTAATTTTTTTTTTCGTTGCAACAATCCAGTTTTGAAAAATCACGTTATTTTCTGTCTTTTTGTTTAGCAAGATTTGTACTTTTATAAAAAATCACAATCCAAAAAAAAATTGCAACTTAATTATCTACCTATTCAAAGTATTTCTTTCCTTTTGAGTTTGTTTAAAACAAAACAAAAACAAATTTTTCTTAATGAAATGTTTTTTTTTCTTTAGGTGAAATATTTTAAGAATTTGTCACAACATTGAAGGATCTATAACAAAAAAGAAAAACATTTTCCAAACCTAATATTGTAAGTGTTAAAAGAGTTTTTCTTTAAAGGACTGAATTCCCAGAACTGAATGTTTTTTTTTTTTTTGAAAGATGTCTGTTTTATATTTTTATTCTTGTTGCATAATAAGCGGCGAAGATGTTTAAGCTTGGTAGGTATTGACAGTTGTAGTACCCCGTGGCGTAGTGGTTAGTGTGTCGGACTGCCACGCCGAAGGTTCTGGGTTCGATCCCTGACGGCTCCACCTAAAAAGTTCTTTTCCGGGGTACTGCCTATTGCGAGGAAGTGACAAATCCTCCAAGAGTAATTATTGTCATGGAAAGTGCTTCTCTGTTAGCCGTTCGGATTCGGCGGTAAATTGTAGGTCCCTTCCATTCCTGCAGAATATCAACGCACACACAGGAATGGTTGAGAGTGTAAGTCACAGGCCCCGGCCCCGCTTGGAGCTGTTGTGCCAACAATTTATTTATTATTTTAGGTATTGACAGTTAATAAGGAAAGAATGAAACTTGTTTGACGTTTGGCAATTCGCAGAACTACTTTGCTTAGTGTCAATAATAAATTGTGTTCGATTGAATCAATTCAAACGAAGGAGTACAGAAATTAATCGATAGGCGGAATTCCTAGGCCCTCTATTGGCAATTGACAGATACTGCTAACTTAATCTAATTTTATTACAAACGCACTCCGTCATAAAAAAAAACTATAATGCCGCCATCAAAGACTGTTTCCAAATATGTGTATTAGAGCAACTTGCTGTCGATTGGAAAAACTTTGGATCATAGCTTTATCGTTGCTAAATTTACATTGTTTTTCACAAGTGTTGTCATAAATTAACAGCTTTTTATTTTACGGCCAACACACCCAATGAAACAGACAATATTGTTTCGTTAGCGTCAGTTCTTACTTTCTAAACCTCCCGAATTCTATCAGTAAAATAAAGCAGTGTCAGAATTTCATATTTAATTGACACCTGTCAAAAATGAGCTTGTTGCTTAATATTATTTCAATATTCTGACAGCTCCATTGTGTTAATGCATTTCTGTTTTTCTTTCCAAACGGTTGATGTCCGTTCAAGTTTGTTTGTAACTTTGTGTTTGGGTTGGTGTGTGCTAACATAAAACGCCCTCTTGCGTTATGAATTAAAAACGTTATGACGTATCTGGTGTGTTTTCATCCTTAAACATTATCAACAGATCACTAGAAATACTTGTTTTAAGTATGTTTTTAACAACTTAAACTCTGAGAATTTTTTGCTTGTAAAAATTTCAATTGAATTAATACTTTTTGTTAAAAATGTATTTATTTATTTTTCTGATGGAATTTAATTTTTCGTAGGTAGGTACCAGCTGGATTATCATTTCGATCAAAATGGAACAAATAGTTCCACCTGTTCATTGTATATATATTTTTATAGTAATTTCATGGAAATTTTTCTTTTTTGGTTCTGAACTTCGTCAATGGCGGCTTTAGTTGTCTTATCTTTTGTACATCAAATGTCTTCTATTTTGTTTTTGCTTCCCATGGCAATCTAGACAAAAACCACTCCTAACTCACCAATCAAGTGTTTGTGAACTGCGTCCATAGATGGCGCACGAAACGTTCCTCTTATTGGGAGTACTATAGGTTATAAATACAATGACCTGTTGTTCCGTTCCAGTTTTTTCTGTTCCTCTGGAAACTTATCGAAAAAAAGTTTTCGTATGAAATTCTGTCTGAAAATTTGTTTCGTGTGCAATTCAATCAGAAAAATTGGTACCAGGTTGTTTATTCGCACCCACTATGCCAACAATGTCACCAACAACGCTGTGTGGCAATAATTTGTGTGAATTGCTTTGCGCAATAAATGGACTTAAACTCCTTTTTCAAACTCACACACTAATGCAATGTTTGTTTAGTCGTCTGGTTGGCATTTTTAACGAAACTTCAATTATTCGACAATGCTACGTGCAGACAAACGCTTGTTTTGTGAAATGTCAAATGTTTTGTTGTGCGAACGATTTTTTTTTGTAATGATGATCTTTTCAATGATTGCCATAATCGACCTGTCAGTGAAAATATAAAACGAACCACTGGTTTGTGTTTCAATGATAGCCATAACTGGGCCTTCAATCACCTTGCATGAAATACAAGTCAATACGTCCCACAATCTATTCTTTGTCATTTTTTTTTAAATTGCGTATTAACTCGTACGTGGAATAAACAATGACTTCATTCCAAACCTTTTCCACGACATGTTTTTAATTTTGAATTGGCCCAGCATTTTGAAAAATGTTAAGTATCGTGAAAAGAGTGGCATTTTTTGAGATGAGTAATAAATACGTTCCAAAATATTTCTCAAGCTCTAACTGAAGAGGAGTGGAAAACATTGGCAATGGCCATATTGCTTCGATTTTGGAGATGTAGAACGTAAAAGTTTCAAAAATAAAAAAATAAATTATCAGTCAGTTCTTTTCTCAAACAGATCTTTTAATTTTAGTCTTCAAAAATAGTTTAAAGACTTTTTTTCATAATTTGTCAATTGTACAATGTACATTGTATTTTATTATTAACTTTAAATATAAGAATACCTACATTTAAAAATCCATATATTATATATATTTTAAACAAACATATGTATGCATTTATTAAATAATAAACATATATATGTTTATATATGTACATTCTAGAATTAACAAAATATATGTAGATATAAACAAAATAATGAATGGATAAAAAAAATAAACAAAAACCCAATTTGTGATATAATAAGTTAATGGAAAAAAATGGAAAAATGTTTAATAAGAATTTTTATATGTAAAAAAAAAAAGAAAAACAAACAAACTAGCTACTCACATAAAAATATAAAATGAAAAAAAAAAAAAAAATAACAAGAATATAAACTATAAAATTTAATTATTTTTTAGATAGAGTTTAACAAAAGGCTATAAATAGGGTGGATTAAATGGCAAACAAAAAGTTTAATAATAAAAAACAAATTAATTACTAACCTAAAGAGATAAACGGCAAACTATTATCAATAACATGATGTCGATGTGTGTAATGAATAAAATAAAGAGGAATATAATATTAAAAAAGAATGCAAAATTATGAGAATGCAATTCGAAATGTTAACAAAATTTATGTTTTAATTTAAAGATTTTTTTTTATTAAATATTTTGTATGTTTCGGTAACAAATTCCTGGCAGATTTATAAAAGTTCCTAGCTATATTCTGTTTTAAATTTTAACTAATGTGTTGGCCTTATAAAAAAAATATAACAATTGCTTAAATGGGAAATAAGCTGGCATAGAATGGCGCCCAGTGCGAGGTCTATCTGTAAATATTTTTTTTAATGGAGGAACCTTTGAACGCCATACGCTCTAAATCCTTTAAAGATCTCCTTATGCTCGAGGCAGTGATTTTCTTTTCCAACAGAAACCTTTTCTCATTCTGTTTTTTTTTCATAAAATTCAAAATTTTTACAAATAATACATTTTATTTTTTAATTTAAAAGAAATTGTAACCAATAAATTAACGTTTAATCACACAAGAAATGTTAAATTCAATGCACACCATTACATTAAAAAGAAAAAATGAAAATTAAAACAAATATCCAAAATATTAGAAAACAAAATAAATGTACTTAAATATAAATAAATGTGCTTAGAAAAAAAAAAAAACATAAAAACATTCTTTTTAAGTTTTCAATACAAAACCTATTTAAATATCGCCGTTAAACTTTCATTCTGTTTTAATCCAAACTCTTTTATTTTACTTCTTTTAATTTTTTGGACATGCAAACAAATAGATAAACATCTTCAAAGTTAATGCTAAAAAAAATCCATAGATATCCACAATACAAAAAAAAAAATCTCATATATCCAATAATTTAATATTAAAAAATTTGTAGTACTGAAAATATGTTTATAGATTTAAAAAAAATGATGAAAACCAAATTATATAAAAAAAAACAAGTAAAAACTAAATTAAACATGAAAAACAAAATCAAATGAACAAAACCATCGCAACAATGTTTTTAATTACAATTTTAAATAATAAAATGTAAAACACACACATGCAAAATAAATTAAAAAAAACTGATGATGTAATATGTAAAATAGAAAAAAAAAAAAAAAACAATTAAAACAACAAATCATGTATGTACTGTCTTAAAAAAAAAAAAATGGATATGAAGATGAAAAAAAATAAATGAAAATAAAACGATATGATTTACCTATAGAGTACAAATCAAAACTAAAAAAAAGCTACAAACATAAATATTTAATTGACATTTAAAAAAAAAATTGATATAGAAAAAAAGCAAACAAAAATGGTCAATAAAAATTCTAAAAAAAGAAAAAAATATTATATAAATACATAAAATATTTTTGCGTTTTATTTCATTCGACCGGATTTCATTTTATATCCTGCATCTATTGTTTATGATTAAGACATACTCTACACGTACCTATATCGGACATCGGAATACGCGATTTCGTTGTTAATGTCATCTGCCAATATGGCGTCTCATTACCGTTTCTCCGTTCAAAAAGCAAAAAATTAGGTCAGAACAAGACAAGAGAGTTAATACTGTCCGAACAAGTCAGGACAGATAAAGACAGCTATAGTAGTTGACAGCTACTGTCAGATTTGAAAATTCAAAATAACTGAAAGTTTCTAAGCAGGATAGTATTAATTTTAAAATTAAACCATTTGATCTGAGTACCAAAGGCAATGTAACGATAACTATGACCTGACTCGGGTCAAACATTTAAAAAAAGAAAAAAGTTGACTACTGACACTTAACAACCTCCAAAATGGGAGCAATAACTGTACAAAACTGATTTAGACAGTCATGTTACACAAAGTCACCGATTGTAAAACAGATTTTTGATCATGAAACACCACCAGATTCTGTGCTTTTTTATGCAACTCAAATTCATCAAACATGATTAAGGCAAGACCGCAATGGGCGCAACTGCACTAGTTGGCAAGAGTACCAACTATGCCGTTAACTACTGTCGCTTTAGTGCCGTTCCGCAAAGCGTAGTGCGATTTCACTCACATAATTTCATACAAAGTATAATTGCAGTTACGTCTAGTTCCTTTAATAGTGTTTTGTTATTTCCCCCGCCCAGCACTTTTCTGATACAATGAGAAACAAATGTTTTTGAACGAAGGATAGAAATTAGATACAAAATTAAACGGAACATAAAATCAATCGTGCATTTGAGAACACTCAGGTAAGCAAATAATACATCAAGTAAAATTATAACTATTTTGACATGAAATTTGGGGTGAAAAAACTGTATATAAAAATGGCTTCCATTTCTTTTAAGCTGTCATATTACAAGAGTTGTCGCATGAACATGAAATTCAATAATTTTTTTCAGAGAGACTTATTTCATGTTTTTTTTTTTTTTTGTTTTTGCGATTAATAAGAAATAAACTCCAATAAACTTCAAAGAATCGGCTAAGCTGATAGCTGACTGCCACTATTTCGATCATCGCATATGATTGTCAATGTCATCAGGTGAGTATTATCACTACTTTCAAAGTTTGATTCGCTTCAATTTCCAACTGTCATTTTTGGGAATTTTCAACTGTATTTACCAACAATCAGAAAATAAATGCGACTAAATAAAGATTAAACAGTGAAATTATTTGAAAGGGGGGAATCATGTATTTTTACCCGTAGGTACCTGTCAAATCGCAGATGATTTAAAACATTCATTTCGGTTTCTTTTCGCAACAATTATGTACTACATGCTAGGTATTGGGGGTTTTATATGAATATTGTTCATGGTGTTCGCTGGCATTCCCAAAGATCTGCTGATGTTCATTTTATTTTCGCCACTGTGAATTTTGACTGGAAACAGTCCATTAAAGGGTAGAAAAACTCACATGTAAACCCAGTGATTGATGCCTAGGATGAACAGAAAAAAGTTCCAGAGCGTTCAAGGCAAAAAGGGTACCATACCGGTTGCAGCAAGCAAAATTGAAAATTAAAAAAGATTTCTGTTCTTGATATCAAAAAAACAAAAATCATGTTATAGCATTATAACATGATTTTTGTTTCATTATGGCAACATTATCACAATGCCCACGTAATGGCGTACAAATAAACAACAATCAAAAGCTTTACTCACAAAAAGCTTTTCTTTCTCTACAAAATATGAACTTTGTTGTTTTTGAACCGAAGTTTACGTTTGGAATTATTTTAAAACCACACTCATAATAAATCTCCAGATGACAGTTTTTGTTTTTGCTTTTTAATAATATTAAGGCCAGTCTGTACATATTTCAAAGTAAAAAAAAAAAAATAAGATCATGGATGCAAGTTAAATTATTTGAGAAATGGAAAATTTCCTACAAAAATATTGAACCTTATCAAAAATTAACCGAATTAGAATTTTATGGCTCGATTCGAATAAGGTATTTGTTTAAAAACAGTAGGTAATCTGACTCAGATGGACAAAAATAATCACCATAAATTAATAAAATAAATCGTACATGTGATCCTACCAATAACCAACAGGTATAATGGAACTACCCAAGCCAGGTAGAAGTCAGGTAGGAATCCCAAAAAAAAAAGGTATCGCTAATTACTAGATCTAAACGCATAAAGCTGTTGACTCTCAAACAAGGAATTTTCTTGGAATCGAAAATGATTAAGTGAGGATTTTCTAATCCGACAGAGTCCCGTCTTAGCCTAGATAAATGCCTTGCGCGGCAATAGGAACCTCATTCAAATAGAATTATTCGTTGCGTAAGTTACAATATTCTTCTCCTACAAAAAATTAGAACAAAGCGATGGCAACAGTAGTATGTTCAAGAATTCATCCAATTAACCGTAAACGGCGTCTTCTAGAATATCTAGAAATGGACGAAGAGAATAATTCCGACATAAGCAAAAAAGAGAATCAAATCAACAAGGAAATCGAATCAGTATTGGAAAAACTTGTAGCTGACACCGTTGGCATAACTGATATTCCCAACACACAAACCCCGGAATCTGTCATCAAGCAGTTGTATGCTGAAAGTCCAACAAAGCGAAAGAAAGCCAAGATCCAAATTCCAGATAGTTTAAGTCCAAGTCCACCTGCGGAGAAACAAGAACTTTGCCAATCGGAAATGCAACTTACCCCCGAAGAATTTGAGAAATATGCCGAGCGAATCGAATCCATCATTGAAACGGCACATATGCTCAACCAACAACTTCGAGATATCACCAAGGAAGGAGTCATTGTGTGTGAAGAGGAAGATGTGGCTTACGATGGTGTTGAAACGACGCCGACGGCTACGACAAGTCAAAAAGAAAGCTCACCAGTTCCAGAAAAGAAGAAAAGGCTCCGTAAGATTAGAAAACCAGGCAACAATTTTGTCCACATAACTGCTGATTCGTGTCCGGATTATTTCGAAAACCTGCCATCGTCTCAAACCAGCACACCAATAAACACCACAAAATCTGCAGCCTCAAAACCTACCAAGGACACCGACAATTCTTCTCCGACCTCTGATCGGTTTCCATTCACGTCTGTAAGTTATCCCGATTGTGTGGTAATAGGACCAAATGGAACTTTTATGAACAAAGACGTTTATTTCAATATTGATTGGTCTCTTTCTGCACCGATTGTTACAAGGAAACTTCTAATGGAAATATTTGGCCGTGAAATGTTGTCAACACACAGTTTAACGGGAAAACCATCACCTGCTTTCCTTGATATGAACAAGCCAATGAAGAAGCCTCTGGACTCGGGAAAGGTTGCTGATATTGTCTATATCGTAACTAAAAAGAAGAATGTTTCAGCGAAGGAAGTCCGTCTGACCATAACCAGTAAATGTGCCGATGAACAAAAGATGCTCAAGAACCGCAAAACAAAATAAGGCAACATTTTTTTTTGATAAACGTCTTTTACCAAGGAGGAGGATCCCACTACCCCAGTTTTTAATGCAGCCTTACAAATAAAAACTTTGATGCTAATATTTTATAATGAAAACAAAAATTGTCGATACAAAAAAAATAAAGTGATAACATTGCCATATATTTTTTTGTTTTTCTATTTTTTTGAAATAATAGTTTTACTAATTGCCTAATCCTTTTAACCTCTGCCAATCAGTGTCTCTTATCCTTTGGCTAACTCATATCCTTAGCTATTTTTTTGTCCGCGTTTTTCACACAGAAGCAGTCAGTAATTATAGTCATATTCACAAAAATTTGCTTGCAAATCCAATCAATGACAAATCTATCTTTGACACTTATCGATACCGTCACATGTTGGTTACAATATTTCACTGGTACTCAATAAAGGATAATTCGAGCAAATTGACGTAACAACGATAGACACGTTTTTGACAGGTAATATGAATGATTTTTTCGTGCTGCCGCGTATGTGTCTACGATTTAAAGTTGCTTGTAACTTTAACGAAAACTGTCACTTGCGACAGTTAGTTCATGCATGTGCCAATCCACTTTTATCTATTCATACTTTGATAATTTTGTAGTTTCGCATTTATTTAAACATTATTTAATTAATTCCCAACCAAACAAAAATTTGGTAAGGAGATTTGAAACAAGGAAAAAATACTTCTGCTGAATTTTGACAAAGCGTCTATTCGCATGGACATGGACACGTTTCACAAATTTCACACTGGTTTGTGCAGTCCAATTCACAGGATATAGGGATTTTAACATCTTTTTCGTATTCAGCATCACTCATGCAACTATACATAAATGTTGATCGTCATCGGCGGTGTGATTTTGTATTAATAAATATTTCGAAACTGGCAACTCCCAAGAAAGAAATAAGGGGGTTTTAAATAATGACGGGTAGATTTAACAAGCTGTGTGTGAAGTATTAACAACACTTTAATTTTTCTTTTTAAATTTGAAAGGCCTTGTTATGTAATTAATTATGTATGCAATTGATGCGTTCTTTTTCTAACCATAGTCAACAATGGTTGCTGTTACGTCAAAAAAAAAATTTTGAAGTGTCATTGTTAGGAAGTGTTGGGTTTTTTACGAACGATGCTTTGTTAGAATTTGTTAAACTGTCAAACGACCACTTTTAGTATTTTTTTTGTGTATTGAGGAAGTAATTAATTTATTCGCCTTCGTCGCTTAAATTTGGCGAATAATCCATTTTACACATTCTTGCTGCTCTAATCGAGAATTTGTAATGTTTTGGTTTGCTTGGTTGTTAACAGATCAAAAATCTCAACTCATATCATAGAGGTGAGTTGAAAATAGTAACAAATCGTAACTATTTGAAACTTTAACTTGAGTTTAGGAACGCTCTTATGACGTCATATACATAGTTACAGATCGTAACTAATTTGAATTAAAAGAGCCTATTTGTTGACTATTGTTAACAATAGTTGACTATGATTAGAAAAAGAACGCATCAACTTTGCGCATGGCTTTGTTTTAAATTCTCGCATCGGCTGCCTGAACCACAAGTTATTTAAGTCCATACGATTAAGTCGGGGCCATAAGAAATCGGTTATTTTATCACCATTCTGTAGCGCAATTGACAGTGACCGCATTAAATGAGCTAACAATGTTTTCATTAGGACAAAAAGGTGATTTCGTAGCAAATTTCCATATTTGACTCTATATTTCCATACATAATGAAATTTCGAAATTTTTTGATTTGGAAAAAATTGAGGTTGCAAATTGTGTGAAAACAAATCGAACACATCTAAATTGAAATTAATTGAACAGATATTTCATAAAATGTCAATTTAGAAATAAACAAAACAAAATAACAATTTTGAATTAAAATCTAGGGCAACGGCAGTAATAAACAAAACAGAACAAGATGAAGGAATGAAAAGAAAAAAGGAAAGAAAAAGATGGTGTGAAACGAAATTAGAAACTTTAAATGAGAACACTTTTTCTTCTAATTTCAAAATAAGCTAATTTCGGCTCTAATGAAAACGTAGTATAACGGGCACTCATTTTGTTATTATTTGGACGTGCTGTTCATCAGTAACTGAATAATAAATTACATATTTGACAGATGTCAGGAAAACAAAATGGCCTTCATAACTCTCCAAAATCTACCAACGCCAAATGTAAAAAAAAAAATCCCATACAAACAAAATTAAAACTGTAAAACTTAATTCAAAGTTCATTTCTCTTTGCACCCATTGTGTCCTCGAAACTCTTGACACCCTTTTACAATTAAATAAATAAAAACAATTAAATTAAATTACACCTGTTAACTATGATCAAAGCAATTCAAATTACAATCTCTGTTTTCCTTGGATAAACACAAACCTTATAAAAAACTCAAACTCATAGTTTCAACTCGGCTTCCGATCAACTCAAGTTTGTATACAAAAGTTAATTTGGATTGCCAGAAGGCGCTCTTATAAGCAAAGCTAAAAGCCAAACAAACATTATTTCATCGTAGGTACAACAAAAACAAAGCAGCTGAATACCTTTGTGGCATGCTGCACCTAAATTCCAATAAACGTTTCCACTCTCTGAATCAGTAGCAGTAGTGCAGTAGTAGCATTCATTTCCTTTGATGAAATTAATTCTGCTTTCAATCCGCATCTGCACAAAGTTTATTCCTCAAATGCATCAGGATTCAGGAAGAATAATAAATAAATAAAAAAAAAAAAAAAACAATTCCATCGCGACTGCACACTCAGAGTACCTATTTGCCGCTGACTTTTGTTTATTGCATTAAAAAGGAGCAAGGAGTCATAGGTTGGGAGGGTTGGGATATGAGATTAGGGACACCAAAAAGCCCATAAGGTTCAAATAAAGCCAAAGTATACCACGCATTCCAACACAGAACGTTTTGATGGTGATGCTGTGCTCTGGTGCTCTGGTGCACATCAATACAAGGAACACGACTTTAACCAAACCCACTTTCAAAACCGAAGCGCGTAGTATACTACTAAGTTAACAGAGCTATCTTTTGTTCGTTAAAGGCGGGTAGATAGGTATCGTACCGCAGACGCAATAAATCTGTGAACTTTGTTTTCTGCCGCAGCTGAGGGAGGAGAGTTGTTGTAGGTATCCGAATTGTCGAATACTTTGGAGCTCTCTGCAACCATGCATAACGCTCGGAATGGCAAATCGGAAAATTGAGAACACGCATGGATCAGAGATTGGCAGCAATATCCCCTATGGCATAGGCGCGCGTATATCCTTTGTACTTGGCTCCTTCAGGCATTTTATTCGCAACTCTATAATGCGTTACGCTTTGGAATTTATAAAACGGGATACAGGGGCGATTTTTTGTCATTGGGTGAATAAGGCGCAGGAAGGATATATGGAAGGGCGAAGAGTCGTGCCACTTTATTATTTTTAAAAAGCCTTGTGTTTTATAATTTCGCATTTTTGGCATAGATAAATATCCTTGCCGGTTCCTTTTGGGGCTTCAGAGATTTGGTCAATCTTTTTTGGCTAAGTTTTAATAGACTTTCACAGCGCTCTCTTGACATATTCATCTGCTTGGAAGAGCTCGGTGGGAAAGACATCGGGCCAGCAGTTTTGTTGGATTTAAGATTTGATTTTGTTACCCAAGCATTTTCCTGATTGGGTCTACTAAATACGTCCATTCTACCTTACAGAGATTAGTTGGCTGTCTTGACCGTTTTTTAAGAGTGAGTCTTCAGAAGTGTGTTTTCCAAATTTGCAGGACCGAGTGGGCATCTACAACGACACTTCTACTTTGATTTTGGCAGGCTTCAGGTCAGGCTTTGTGTCTCTTGGACGACAAAAAAGTTTTAACAGGACTAAAGTGGCACACAAGTAGCCGCGACCAAAATAAAATCAAACAAAGCAGATGGCGCTAGTGGGCTTAAAGGAGATTTTTCAAAAAATCTAGTTAGAAAAATATGTCATAATTGCATTCTAAGTTGTGACCGGAGGAAAGTATGGCTGAGGGTTCGAAGCCAGGTTTCATTTGTTTGATTCTCAAAAGAACTTAAATACCATGTTTCCTCTAACATCGAAGGGAATCTACATTTTTGAAAACAGATCAAGCCGGGTTTATTATCACGTGAGTCCCTGGAAACTAATCTAACCGTTTAACGTCTTTGAGTAGAAAGTCCTTTAGTTTCTATAGCAAAGATTTAATAACTTTATGTGCCTGATACACTTAAAAAAATTAAATCCGGCCATGCCTTGTGAACAAACATACGTCGTCATCCCGTCGGTGGAACTCAACTCTCAGAGATAGATATATTGTGGGTCTGTAAATCGGGTCCTCTGGCGGTCGACTTGAATACAAATATTTGTGTATGCCGGGTGGCATAGCAGCTATACTAGATACATCCCACCCGGGAGTTATCAATCCGTTTAAATCGAACAAATTCCGTTATTAATTCACTAGAGATTCAATGACACGAAAATATTCGCATTGAATTTTTTATGCGGATCATTAGACTCGAATTGACAAGTGGGTCTCTGAGTGGCGTGTTATGCCTATAAATAGAGGAAACGTGAGTGCTGAATGGCACCATGGAGGATTACATTTTAGAGTACATCACGCACAATTTCCCATATTATACTCTCGTATACAGAGGACTACCATGCAGGGTTAAATAGGGCTTTTAACTCTTTGAATTGGAAATATTTTGTTCTTCTGTAGCAGGGTTTAATTGGTTGAATATTTCTGTTTGTTAATAAACCGATTAATATTGTTGTGAAGTGGATTTTATTTATTTAAAAATAAAAAAATTTAAAATTGTTTTTCAATACTATGCTCCGATAATGATTGTGGTATACATTTTCAAATGTCCTTTGTTTGCAAACATCATCGTATCAAGATTCACTTTGTGACCGAGAGTCATCTTAATGCATTTGCAAAGTGCCATTTATACAAATAGCCTCCATTGTTGCGTCCAAATCTCCTACACATAATAGATATATGTACGTATAATAGAGTTGGCCATTAAGTAAAAATGATGTCTAAATGCATGGAATTGAGACCTATTTGCTTGAGGGGTGTTCTGAAAGAAGCCTTATCGTATATTTTATTTCAATCGATTTTTCTATGGCATAGGGATGGGTTGCGGTGCATCATAATATCTACTCGTATGTATGAAGGACACCATTGCAAGGATATGAGGTCAGAAACACATATATTATGTGTGAGGTTTTCTATTGTCAGAAAGGGTAAGGCTTTTAGAACTTTGTGTTAATAGTTTGTCATAAATCATGCTAGCAAATATAGACTCTTTTGTGCGTTTTAAGCCTTGAGCTACTGAAATATTGTTTGCGTAAAATCTTATGAGTCCATGAACCTTAATGATATTTCTATTTGCATTTGCCCTGGATTATTATTTTACTACTGTTACTACTTTTGAGTAAATGCAGAGTATTATGTATGTATTTTTGAAGGTATGTGTTTATAATTTGGTTTTAACAAATTTTTTGAGTTTGCTTTAAACAAAATGCAGTACTATATTTGATATTTGAGTTATACCTAGGGTCTCGATTATTGCCTGGCTTAGATATTCGTTCTTCTTTAAAAAAAAAAGCAATAAATCAATTGAATTGAAAGACAATTTCTGTGCTTTTCTCAGATATATTTGACAGAAAATGTTCTTAGTTAGTTCCTTCTTAAGCTTAATAAATATTTCAGTCCATATATAAGTGTTAAAATAAAGCTTTCATGTGAATTTTGGTCAGGACTGTTATTAAGTTGCTTCTATTTCAAAAATCTATCCGTGCACTGTGGCGTATACCTAATTTTTTCCGATCACTGTGGCGTATGTGCACTTTTTTTTTTTTTTTTTAAATAAATTCGCATTGTTTTATACATATAAAAGTGATATTTCCAAAATGAAGAAAATTCGTTTAGCATTTTGGAATAAAGTGATACACATTGTTTTAAGACATTCGCTTGATGTGCTCTTTGTTCCAAACCATATGCTGTCACAACAAATTTTTCCTATCCGTTTTGAGGTTTATGTAAAGGCGTAACCAATACTTAATCGCACAATACCTTCATACGTGTTTTCCTGATTTGATTTGGCAAAAGTTGTCCGCTTTCATAAATTTACTTTAAATTATTGGCAACCCTATTGTCTGTGACAGCTGTCATTTCTTTTGATGTGAATTTGGTGTGGCAATTTGCTATGAATAGATTCACACTGCAGCAGTTTTTACTATGAGGTAAGTTATGCATTCTGCCATACGAATTTAGTGAAAACTTTATGTTTCTAAAAAAACGGTTCCTACGATCTTGATAAATGTTTCTGAATTGTATTTTTTGTGCAAACTTTATGTTTTATTTGGAATACAATTTTCCTCCCATAGGGCCGGTTTTTTTAAATAAGATTTTCTCGTAAGCTGCTTTGCCGATTTCGATGAAATTTTTAATGTAGAAGCCTTTTTACATTTTGGCGCGTCAATCAGGCAGACGGCAAAGCCATTGCCCGCTTATTTTGTTTTAGTTTATTCTTGTACAGTGCTATCATATTTAGAGAGCGATCTTTTTAATTGACTGATTGAATTTCTGCCACATAAAATTAACTCCATTGATATCAAAAAAATTTGTCTGTGATGGTTAAAATTTAAAAAAAATCCACTCTTTTTACTTGTGGCGAAACTTGTTACAATTAAACAACTTAAAAAAATGGAATCCATCCATTAGGTAGTAAATAAACCACCTTCCTGACTATTTTTGGTTTAAAGAATACCAATTTGAAAAATAACAGCTGTCAAATGGTAAAATAACTAATTTCGAAATCTAAGCATCCAATGAAAACCAATGGAAATTACCATTAACCTTGGAGGAATTATTAAATCAGCTTACAGCGCTGCTAATAACAAATTTTGTTTGCTAAATCTCTTAGCCTACTGTCTCCAATTAAGAGTTTTATTCCTTAATTTTTAACCAGGCCCAAGGAAACAGCCCTTAGCAAATGTTGCTTTCCGTGATTTTATAGGAGTGTCCAGATAGAATATTGAACTTATACCTAGGAATGGTCACGTTCTAACCAATTCGGCGATGGGATACGACTTTTGCTAATGAAATCATGCACCTCGTTTATTCTTCTCTATAAAAATAAGTCCCATTCTGCTTGCCGCTAATTCTTTGGTAGTAAAGGCACCGGTTCATGCTTGCCTAAAATTATTAAATATAACTTTTTGAAGGAACGTTTTGAAACAGCTCCATGATAGTGCGTAAGGTTGCTTTCACTCTCCGGTGATGTTGATTGTTGATGGTTTCAGTTGAATCTCTACCATTTTTACTTGCTCTATAGGGGAAGTATTGGTTTCGTGCAGAAAAAAAAATCGAGGTTTTAATCAAACACGACATTACGATGATAGTGAAAAACAAAAAAGTGGTTTTCGCCATACCGTCCGTCGGTCTGTCTGTGCGGATGTGCGCTTTTTCACGTCATGCTACAGCGTAAACCGCTTGACGGATTTTCTTCAAACTTGATATATAGTAGTTTGAAGAAAAACGATTGTCGAGGTTTTTTTTATTTCGTTTTAGCCCGGCTCAAACTGGTACCTTTCAAGTAACGGTTTTTTTCAATTTGGATTTTCTCGAAAACGGCTCTAACGATTTTGATTAAATTTAAAATTTAACTAACTTTAAGCATTTCTAACAAAACTGGGTTTTTTGTTTTTGGCTCAAATGGTTGTAACGAAAATCAGGTCTTAACGGCTTTTTTTCAAATAGCCAAAAGTTCACAACGGCTTGATTGAATCGACTCAAATTTCGTTTGACATATAGTTTTTCATCGTTTTCTATAGGATGGTTTAATAAATTTTTCCCTGAAGCCTTTCTAAACGGTGGCTTCCATACAACGAGCCATTGAGTTTTAGCCAACTTTTTTTTGGTTTTTTCTAATTTACTCAAAAAGGCTCCACCGATTTTTATGAAACTTTGAATGTAACATATATAGAATACTTCAAAGAAAACTGCATTTTTAGTTTTTGGCTACACATGATAATAGCGGAAATTTGATTTAACAGTATTATTAATTTGGCCATAAGTGGACATTTGTATCATTTACAACACCCAAAAGATGACATCATAATTTTAAATATTAAAGGTTTCTTAACGTTAGCTCCCGTATATCGGTTTTTCCAGTTTCAGTCAACATTTTTGAGGTTTTACCAAATTTTTCAAAAATTAGTTGTTCTTATTGATCGAAAAGTTTGTTTTCATCGGACTATTGCACCAACAGAGCAAGTACGTGCGACCCAGTCGTGCATTTTATTTTACGGAACATCAAGCATTTTCCAACGTCATTCTGGTACGACGGACGTATGAGCTTCGAAAGAATTCAAATTGACTAATGGCAAGATATAACTCTTTCCCACTAACCCAGTCATATGGGCATATTTGAAATTGATTAACAGGTGGTGGGTTTAATTTCTGGGTTATATCCTGTATCTGGCGAAACGTGACTATTTTTAACAATATTGAAGAATGGAATGCATCACTGTCTTCAGATTGAAATAAAAACAGAATTTTGAAAAGCGATATTCCCTTTCTGGAATTCCTTTTAATCCATATGAATTAAGATACACCATACATACATTTCGAAGCTTGATTATATTGAGATGCGCACTTTATTTCTGCTAATTGGATATATTAGATTACCAGCACAACAAAAAAATTACAAAATTCTGTTCCATGGGAATACTATATCTACATAAATATATATAATATACAATGGATGCAGTCAGTAAAAATCAAATTAAAATATTGTGTTCCCTTATCATCGCTACCGATTGATGATGCACAGCACATCACCCAACACACATCAAACGCTGAATATTAAAATAATATTATTAAAATTCCAAAAATGTTCAATTTGATTTTTCATATAAAAAATTCTATGATTTTAATATTATCTAATTGGCAAATTCCACAGACCAGAAAAAAAAAAATTCAAAATAAAACGTAATTTGCTATTTTATTTTCATCATTTTCATATAAAAACTAATTATTTAACATACTTAAAATTATTTTGGTATTAAAATATAGAAATAATGTGCTACAATTGCCACATTATAATTCTTTTGTAATTAAATGTTGTTTTAAATTAGAAAATATTAAAACAACAATTAATGTGAATGTGTATGTGTGTGTAGTTGTTTTGGTTCACCATAAACATCAACCATAATATGAACTTATTTAATAATTAATTCAAAATAACCAAACATAAATAGGTTTTTGTTCATTAGATAGAATGGATACAATAATAAATGATTGCATTCCATTGAGGGCATAATAATGGATAATAGCTCATAAATTCTAATTCATTTATTAGTCCTTACACCGGTATCATTGCATTGTGGTGTGCATCGTCCTATCTATTAGTATTAGCAAGGTAGGTGGCATAGTAAGCATTGAAATGTAATGTTCAATGCATTAAGGGGTTATGGATTCTAATGGTCTCGATAGTATAATGATACCACAGAAGTATGTAACCTGCATACTAGAGTGGTTTTAATAAAATTCATCAGGAGCAATAGGTGATAATTGAATGATAAATTGTTTGAATAATATCTGATGCAATGGGAGGGAGAACAAATATTGATTGTATAAACTATAAAATGTTAAATTTAAGGAACTTGAATCGACCACAAATAATATGTTTGGAATGTTTTTCATGTAAGTATAGGTATTAAAACGATTTAACGGTCGATTATTTATCTAGAAATAAAATCGTTCAACTGATGGTCTAAGTTGGTTTTTAGAATTAAATTATGCATTATTCAAAGGCATCATTTTATTCGATTACTAAAGATTACATTTTCCAATGCTAAAAATTACGATAGTCTTAATGAAAAGGATAGTACTGCTTTACTTCTGTTTCGATAGTTTTATAGTACTTTATAAAGGTTATACGCATGCCAGTAAATCAGGTGCTTCCTTGGATTCGCACAGGCGACATTGACGTGATTGGAAGAACAAAGCGAGCAGAAACTGGTGACTTCACTACCAAAGAGTTAGCAGCACGCAGATTGGGAATAATTTTTATCGAGGACACGATGAGGTATATGATTCCATCAGCAAAAGTCATATAGTTAGGAGGTTAATTATCGAAGAAGTCTGTGAATTTGTTCACCTGGGCACTGCTGTAAATGAAGAAATGAAATGAAAGAAAAGAATTCTTTATTATAACTATTGAGAAGAAATCAAATCCAAAAATCAAATTTTTTTTCTTGCAAGTTAACAATACAATAGTCAAAAAAAAAAAAAAAAGAACGTCTTTATTTTCTTTGAATGATCAACAACAAAGAATAAAATGTATTTTTCGCCACTTTTGAACGATGATGGATCATAATTTAATTAGTTCCTATGTATGTATACAAAAAAAAATTTTAAAAGTGGTAGTTTGACAGTTTAACAAATTCAAACAACGTATCGTTCCTTAATCTTTTGTAAAAAAAACCAAACAAATCCTAACAATGACACTTCAACAAATTTTTTTTTTGACATAACAACAATTGTTGACTATGGTTAGAAAAAGAACGCACCAAAGGTGTATCCAATTATCACACTTAACATAAAACAATAGAATACAATTATCTTACTCAAATATTTGTTTTATTATATTTTTTTTTTATAACTGGTACTTATTGCTATATTCCATCACCACAAAAATAATCTACTTGAAGCCTCATTGTTTCCCAAATTTAGAACTCTGTATTGCACTCGGGCGTGACGTTAGATTTTCATAAAATTCCTTCTCCCTGAAGGACATCAGTAAGCACATGGTTCGATTTATTCACTTTCGGCATGCACGAGGGACATGTTAAAATAATTGTATGCCTCATTTGGATTATCCTTACGCTAGAGATCTATGGAAACTTAAGGCTGGACTCATTGAGCTTTATTAAACTAAAACTTTGTTTTGTCTTCACCCTTCCTTTAGTTCCTGTTGACCGTTTTCATGAGTTGCTTGTGACTCCTAGGAAAAACAAACATTAGACATTTTTTTTGTATGAAATGTTTTATGAATCGACTTACCGTAAGCTTAGCGTGTAACATGGGAAAGTCCACGCTATCACACGTCTCTCGAATATACAACAACAATTTTGATAATTCTTCTTTATCAAACGACTTTCGTAAAATAACGCACTGGCTTATAGTTTTTCCATCATCGTCGGTAATGTAGGCCACAACATTCGGAAACAGATTCTCATCTTTACAAATGGTATCCTTGTACCGTACTATGGTGAAAATGAGATTATTTGTGTCTTCAAAGTATTGAACAAGAAAATACGCCTCTTCAAGTCCTTCAGCTTCCACTAATCGATCCTTTTCTTCACACTAAATAAATATAGTCAAATGATTTATTGAAAGATCTCTTCAAAATACACTTTTTAGCTTACCAAACAACTTT
Organism: Platycheirus albimanus; assembly: GCA_916050605.2. Lineage (NCBI taxonomy): Eukaryota > Metazoa > Arthropoda > Insecta > Diptera > Syrphidae > Platycheirus > Platycheirus albimanus. The sequence continues at coordinate 11,770,277 of OU696698.1, read as the reverse complement.
GAGCGAAGGAGGTATTAAGGAACGCCATTTCTTCAAATAGTTGATTCTCAACGTCAATAATATGGAGCAGGGTTATCGGGACTTGGGAATCACCTTTTTGCATCAGAAAATGCTTCCTATTGAGGTCAGTACTTTCGACACAAATTAACTTCTTACAGCTGACGATTATTAACCTCACTTTAGTGTCATCCGTTGTTTGACGAACCAGACACCATAAGTCAGCTTTGAAAGGTTCAAAGTCCACAGAAATTTTTTTTTGTCGAGATGTTAAACGTTCTTTCTCCATTTCGATTATCTTGAGGTCATCTGATGCGAGACGGATTAATCCAGTAAGCTTGCGACGCTCCTGACTGAATCGTACTTTTTTGTTGAGATAGGCTCTGTTGCAGTCACCGTTAACTTCAACAGAATGTATGGCGTAATATTCAGCTTTGGTGTCTTCGTTAACTTCAACAAGGAGCCATGACAGACGGCATGGCAGACACGATGTTGTTTTTCCTTTACTTCTAATCATTGTGAAATCGTTGATACAGAACGATCCTTCTTTCAATATTCAATTCAAACTAATAACTTCCTGAATTTATTGTAGGCCTTTTATATCGCGTTTTTAAGTGTCAAAGTGCGGTGCTGTCAAGTTTTATGATGGAAATGGAAGATCGAGAATTAAGCCGAGGGAAATTCCAAATTGAGGAATTCTAAGGAGGCGTATTTCGAAATGCTTACTTTTTTCTCTGAAAAACAGTTTTATGAATTCTTTCGAACACATATCTCGATTTTATGACGGGTTGTTCTCACACTTGTTGCGAAAAAAATAAGGCACCGAGAATAAATAATAAGGTGACTTAAATTGCAAATGATGATCATGACATTTGTAGATATGTAGTTGGAAATTCCTGAAACAGGTAGTTTTTCGGAATATTTTTTATTCCGCGAATAATTGGAAAGAGACAAATTGACCTGCTTAGCAATTCAACTATGAGTATCCTTCGCAGACACTTGAAGGATTGATGGAGGGATATCGATGCTCACGCCCAAAAGGTGCACTTTAGGTACATATTATAATTTTAAAAGTACATACCTCTAGTTTTCGTACTAGACCCTAGTACGAAAATAGACCCAATGAGGTTGTTGGCATTTGCTGAGAATTCTCATTTGAAAATTTATCCACGGAAAATTAAATTAAGTATATGCGAATGCGAGAGCTACAGTACTTTTGCAACGTAATGTTGAATACCCTATTCCATTGTATTTAAAATCTATAGTATTCCCAAAAAGCGGAACGGTTTGTGCGCCATCTATGGACGACGTTCACAAGCTTTGATTGGAGAGTAATTTAAGTGGTTTTTGTCTAAACTGCTATGGGAAGCAAAAACAAAATAGAAGACATTTAATGTAGAGTAGATAAGACTGCTGCTAGCGCCGCCATTGGCGACGTTCAGAACTAATATACAATGTGAAATTACTATAAAAATGTATATACAATGCCTATTCCAACATGAGTTCGTTTTGGAAATAAATTATTTGGTACTAATTTTCTCCCACAGAAATTCAAATTCATGCCCTAACCCTAAGTGGGTGTGTCATAATTAAAATTACAAAATGCACAGACAGAACTGTACACGTATTCACAGACAGAAAAAAATATTTCGAGGGTGTTTGAGGCAAGAGGAGCAAGAGTTGGCGGTCTGTATATTGGTCCGTGACCTACAGTATAAAAGACTGGACCAATTTGCTTCAAACTTGGTACACACTATAATTATGACGTCCTACTGAGGGGATTTTGGAATTAGTATTGTATTTCTAAAGCTAACGGTACTTTCTGAATGTTGTTTTTGGTTTGAACTTAATGTTTTGGTTGGAATAGATTTTTCAGGAAAAGCCTTATAACGTTGCCTTCAATAGAACCGATTTTTTATATCAAATTTTCTCGTAAACCTCTTGACGGATTTTAATAAAGATTTTAAAGAAGCAAAATTTTTGATGAGTTTTTTAAAAAACAGTTAAATTTTTTTCTAATATGTAGTTTTTTCAAAAACGGTTGAATCAATTTTTTTTAATTTTATTTTGTTGATTAAAATTACAAAGTGATAGAAGTTGTCATACTCAAAAAAAAATTGGAATATGGTTTGGAAAAGTTTTTTTTTTTCAAAAAGCGTTGTTAAAAAAATTGATGGAACGGCTTTAAAATTTTTTTTCCTTAAAACTCAAAATAGTAAAAGAAATCAGACGGTTTACTTTATTTTCTCCAAAAAACCTTTTTACCAGTGATTTTTAAGTGATAAATAAAATTGCATATGATTTCAAATTTTCAGCACCAAGAAAACTTGTAAAAATTAGATCAACTTTGACCGACCCAGTCGTGCTCTTTATTTAAGTTTATTTCTCGCGTCCTTAATATTTTGAATGAAAATGGTTGTTTTGGATGTACCTTAACAATTCTGCTGCGTTATCAAGGATGAGATGAGAGCGACAATTTTTTCATGTTCTTGCTTCAAAACTACGGCTTTTTAGTAAACATTAAAACACTAAAGAAGATTTACACTTAAAAAAAACGCCCCAAAAAATGGGCGTGCCTTAAATATTTGTTTAAAAAACATTAACTGCAGAATAAGTTTTAATTAAAATTTTTTTTAGTCATATGCGTACACAGCTGAATCAAGTACTTTTTTTTACTTTTTTCAACTTTACTGTAAAAATTTACATATTTTATCAAAATCTTGTTCCAAATAAATTACACACAAATCTTTTAAAAGAAATATTTGTTTTCATATTGAGAACCGCAAATATTGCTTGAAATTGACTATAGGAACCTTTAAATTTTCAAACTACGTTTTTCTGATTTTGTTTTTCTGAAAAGTAGGCGTAAGCCGCCCACAAATTTTTTTTTCTATAAACAAGATATTTAGTTGCAACTGATATAATAGACAAAAAATTGGGTCTGTGGCTTTATTAAAATTACCATTGACTTGCAAATAGCTCACCAGTTTTTCATAAAAAGTAGGCGTCAGACACACCCAAAATTATTGTTTTTCTAACTTACTTACCAAAAGATTTTTACTAACAACAAAAAGCTTTAAAATTGTATGTTTTTCGCTTGAATATAAGAACTGTTAATTTATTCAGTGGTTTTGTATGAAAAGTGGGAGTTAGCCACGCCCCAATTCAAATATTTATATTTAGCTTAGAGAAAATTTACCTATAGCTTGTGTGTGTAATATTAAAACACTATGCTTTGATCGTACCTGTACAATAAACACAATTTAATTTTACCAAACAGAGATTGCTGAACAAAAATGGTGATTATGGGCGTATTTGTGGGTGGATTTCTGCAGGTTCAAGAACTTAGCCTTACTTTTGAATCATTATTGGAATTGATTACACACATACCAAGGAGTACACACACGGGACTGACATTGCTAAATCGACTCCACTTTCGAGTTTGAGTTAAAATATTATAACTTTATGTAGCTGACAAAATTATTTCTCTGTGTTGCAAACTCCGCACCAAAAACAATATACCCATTACATGGAATAGGGTATATACAGAGGCCAATATGAATAAGATTGAGAGATTTTCCATGTCAAGCAACCAAGGACATTGAATTAATGACTTTTAAAAAAAATAAACACGCTACCATCAAGGTTTTCGCCAGCCCCCTCCCCTCCTAGCCCCCGGTTATTAAATATTAATTTGAGTACAAGACCTTGCTTTATAAGTTAGCGTTGCAGTTTCGTCAATATAGGAAAAGGAACGTGCTACGCCACTTTCATTCAATTATCCAAAAAAAAAGTTGGTCTGCTCCTGACCTATAATTCAAACCAGTCAACGAAGGGTTTCTAACTCTTTGTTGATGTTTTCCGTTTCGTGCTAAAAATTTATTTTAGCTATTTCTGGATAGCCTCACCTCAACGTATTTGCCCAATTTCACACCAAACCAAACCAACTGCTTTCAGCTTCAAAATGAAATTAGCTACCACAGAAAATGCAACCCACAGAAAAAAATATAAAAACAAAAAAACATCCTTGCAACCAACTTGGAAAAAAATAAAAATAAAACTCAATTAACTTCCTCGTGATCCTTAGACAACAGTTCCATTTTGATTCAATGAAACCGAGTCAGCATCAAAAACTCAATCACGTACCACCAACACCAACACAACTCCATAACAACCATCTTGTCTTGTCTTAGAGTCGAGTTGAGTTGAGGTTATAGACGATGAGCTTCCATAGAGAGTATATAGTTTCAGAAGACATCACAGAAAGGAAGCAGAATGGCAAAGGAAGGAAACTTCCTTGAACATTATTATTTCACAGAGCATGTTCAAGGATAATTATGATTTCATAGTCTTAAAAAGCTGTTATCCTTGAACAATGCATACCTACACATATACACTACAACAACAGTCTGCATCAAGCGAGTTTGTTGTTCCCAAGTCATCGTTATATACACTTGAGACAATTTTACGCAAATTTGTTTGTCATGTTTTTCACTAAGCAAATGCGTTTGTCTGGTAAACAAATTTTAAGGATGTTTTGCATGATTATGAGAACACTGGTTCTTATAATGGGCAAAAGTGCATAGTGTCGCTCCATTCAAGTTAATTACATTTCAACTTTCGACCGACCGACCCTTCTCTGTCTGTCTGTCTGTCTACTTTGCTGATGCTATAAAGTGCACTTGTTATGTCTATCAAGTATCTTAAATGCAGGAATCTCCGAAATTACTGGAACTAGCATGGACGGACAACGGAGCTTCTAGAAGTAAACAATTCAATTAAGTTGTATCGTTCCAGCTCAAGCTCTCCGAATCTAATAGAATGCAGTGTTGGCTTGACAAGACAGCACCACCACAACTGCCACCGTGTGGCAGACCAAGTGCTTCACTATGAAAGAAGTCCTTAACTAAAATATCCTTGATTGTTAAGTTTCTTTTATATTGTTCAATTCTTTCCCTCTTTTTTTCCTTCCTGCTTTCCTTGTTTCATTTCATCCTTCACAAGGACGATCTTTTGTTCCTTAATTACTGTGGAACGAACCGTAATGATTGAAACAATTGGTGGAGAGAGTGTCAGAAAAATACAATTCCAAACTTGTATTTGTATAGCAAGGAACGAGGACACACTCACATACACAAAAACAAAAAGTATGCAATTAGAATTTTTGCTGAGTAAAATTTCGGATTTTATGGTTCCCGAAGGGGGTGGTGGGCGATACTGGTTGAGAATTGGCAAGATGGACAGTTGAAACTACGAAACAATTAAATTGTAAATTATGCAACAGAGAGCCAAGTTTATGCACAGAGGCGAGTCCTTATGGTGTTTCTGATGAAAATCCAACTGTAAATGGCAGTGTGGTTTCAGATTGCTCCTAAAGTGCTAGTGTGAGACACTTTACAATACAAACGACAATTTTCCTAAATTATCGATGCACAGCATACATATATACATAGAAGTTTTGCGCAATTAGTTCTTAAAGTGGGTTCAATGCAAAGGATATTATATTCAGGATATCTTGGGTACTTTTGTTTTAAAGTTTTATCCACATTAAGCTAGTGACCGAGGTTATTTTATAAATTGAAGTTTTAAATTTCATTTTAAATTGTCCAAGGAAGTTTGCATTTATGAAAATGGGAGGAACGATTTGTCAAAGTGACAATATAATCTGTTACTATGTTGAAGGACTATGTTGGAACCTCAGAACATACTTGTGGAAAAGGAAGGACAAAGACAAATTGGTCTGTGGTGAATGGGGTAATTTGAATTCTCTTAGATTTAAATGAAAAACAATTGTTTGAATTGCAAGAATTTAAAAAAGTTAATATTTTGGAAACAAAAGTAAATGGATTGTCAGAGTTGCTAAGAATTTAATAAATTAGGGAAGTCCTGGTTTACAAAAATTGATTTGAATTTTTTTTTTTCTAACAGTAAGACACATGTATCTGAAATTTGTTCCATCGTTTTAATTTACGATCGAAAATTCTTTTTCGTAGAATAAGATGAGTAAATTTTGAAGTTATTAAACATGTGTTACCGCGACGTGTTTACTGTCATTTCAACGAGACTCAAGACACCATACCATTTGACCGAGACTCGAATACCGTGGTGATGAACTGACGAGTTTTGTTTGATTTGGGACATCACCGCTCATATTTGTGTTCATATTAATAGGAACCTAGAGAAAAATTGCATAAATCGTGTGTTTAACTTCTCACTATTTCTTGAATGAATTAGCAACTACATTTCTGACCGTTCAATTAAAGTTGCTTTGGGCGGTTTGCAGTTAAAAAAAAATAAATGCTGGAGTGCCTCAAGGCTCTATACTCTCTCCGACCTTGTTTCTCATTTTCAAAAATGATACAGACCGCCAACTCGTACTCGTCTTGCCTGAAACACCCTCGAAATATTTTTTCCTGTCTGTGAATACGTGTACAGTTCTGTCTGTGCATTTTGTAATGGCAACCATACCTGCGTATGCCATTTATTTTGTTGGTGTGTTTTTGCTAAATGGGTTTAAAAAGCAAGGGTGAGCGTCACACTCTCAAAATAAATGGCATATCAGCTGATTTTCAGCTTGCAGGCAAAAAGAGAGACCACACAGTGATTTGGCGGTCTGTATCTTATTGGTCCGTGATCTAGGCTCTGCAGTGTCTGAGATGCATTAACTCTCCCTAACCCCACAAATTAAACAACAAACATTTTGAACTCCAGGTTGTAAGCATACAGATTTTAATTCAGTCCTACAAACACATACAAAGAATACAGTATTAAGAAAATAGGGTATTGTTAAATGGGTTTGGGAAATTTTTTAGTTTTCTAGATCTGAGGGTTGGGTTATATCTTGAACTTGCCACTAAGGTCATGCGATTTGACCCCGCTAGATTTTTGCATGTAGTGTTTCCTAAAATCGCAGGTCTATGCAAATAAACAGCAATCGAACTATGCCCTTAAGGTGAACATATCACAGGCCATCAGTAAAATTCAGCTGGATCTATGCGGAAGAATAGTAGACAATTGGACCACTCGGATCCGTGCCATCATTAGAAGCCAAGATATAGGCATTTGAACGATGTCATATTTTATACGTAATGGCACACGTGGTCCTTTCAAAATACAAAAAGAATTTTGTTAATACTTGAATTACAGTTTGTTTTATTCTATTTCAAGATCTACCCGTTCTCATTGAAAATCTTTACAAAGGGTGTTTTTTTTAGAGGTATGAAACTTTGAAATGGAATGAAACAAAGATGATTTTTTTTGAATTGACATGAAATTTACTTTATTCGAAAGGCATTACAATTTAAATATGATTTCTGGCATATGACCGCCCACCGGCTTGTGAAAATTGGTATCAACGGCAATAGAACCACGATTTTCAAAATAAATTTGCACAATTTGGAAGCGTTGTTCAGGCGTCTATTCATGTTGAAATGCCTATAAACCAAACTAAAAATAAAACACATTACCGCTGACAAAATGGCCGCCAGTTAAAATAGTGTTGCCAACTTTAAGTTCTATTCCTCTAAAAAATAAACACAAGTTAGAAGGCATATCTGTTCGGGTTTTTCAATGCAGGTGCTACTCATGGATAGCGGCATTAGGGTAAGTTATTTAACGACAAAAGAAACCATTGACTTTTCGAAGCATTGAATTCCACAAACTTGATAACTCCTTAATCCATATTGTACAATGCTTTCGAGATTGAAATTTGCTGAGCTTATCATACGCTGCTGTTGCAGTTCCACATCCGAAGGACAGGGTTGTGAATCTGAAAACGAATGCGAAAAGCTTAGGGCATTGTCACCAGCAAAACAATTTGACGGATTAGAAGTTTTAGACAAATGATCACTTACAATTGTATCAAACAAAAAGCTGAAATAAAAAAAGTTATTTAGGTAAGACCGTTATCAATGGATTCAGACTTTTTACAGAAAAGACAGATCTTAAAATAAAATGTGTCATTTTGTTGCGAACAAATATTTTCTCCTTGAAAAGAATGAATCCTCTTATTTCAGAACCCAATACTGTAATTTCAATGCAGTCCTTAATTTCAATTGCTATGCTAAAAACCTTGCAACATATGTTTAAGGAAATTGATGAAACTTCAAAGAAGCATCTTAATCTTCTTTGCGAAATCATTTTTGTTTTGTTGATTCTAGACTAGACGCCACTTTGATTAATGTGTTATGTGTGCGTCATATCAATTCATATTCTTGACAAAAAGAAAGAAAAAAAAAAAACCCGGCTCCAACTGAAATCGACGCGACCCCAAACGAGATCGTAAACATATAAATTACTCAATTTAGACTTGTATACACAAACGACTTGTATATTATAAAACCCTTTTACCGTCATCATTTCCTCAAATGATAAAACGAGAGTCCTTTTTCATTTGAATCCAACCTCCGCTCCGTCCGCCATATTGAGTCGTTTTCAATTATATACGATTCTCGTGTACGGTGTACCTAACCTAACTAATTTTGTTCTCTCTTCTGAAACGGGTCAAATGAAAAATTCCAACATCAATGGCATTTCAAGTTAAATAATGAAACAGGAAATCATAATAAAGGACCAGGACTAGGAAGTTGAAAAATAACTTTCAGTTCACAGTTCTGTTTTATTTTTTTTCTTCACTTTCAAATACAGCAATTTTTATTTCGCTGCTATGCCATGCCGTGTCCTGTGTTCTGTGTCCTGTCCCGTTTCTCACTCTCATAATTTTCTGTTTCTATACAAATCGTTTCAATTGAAATAGGAGAAGTTGTATGCTGGAAAAAAAAATTAAAACCGGAAAAGAAATGATGGCAAATATAAAGGACAAGAAGAAAGGAGTACGATCAAAATTTTTTTAAATTTTTTTTTTTTTATATGACAGCAAAAGTCGTAAAAGAAAATTTTCACATCCTTCTTCGTCCTTGGCTTTGGACTACTGCTGGGTGCTACTGAGTCCTGCTGCTGCTGCTCCTACTGAGTTACGAAAGAGTTATGAAGCAAATTTCTTGTTAGCCATTACAACACGAAAACTTGTAATACTGTGCTCGTAATTGAAAGAAAACATTCTTTGACTCTTCGAGTATGCCGAGATAATTAATTTAATTTAAATTTATTATTCACTTGATATAATGTCAGAGTGGAAATAATTGCGTTCAACTACTTTTTTTTTTGTAGTAGAGTTGTGTTGGTTAGAATCTGCGATAGTTGTTGCACTCCGCTTCTGTGTGTGCTAGTACTACTTGTTAAATTGAATTTGAAAATGGCAGATGCAACCGCCCCCTCCACCCCCTGGATGAATGGACGCTTATGTAATTCCTTTTTCATTTCTCTCATTATTGCGTCCGAGCGGAAAAATTACGGCAGCAAAAGAACTTTTCCTTGTTATATCCTGTTTTTTTTTGTTCCTCTCTATTTTGTTTCTATTAGTAGTTGCAAGGATAATGGAATGCAAATTAGTTACATTTGTGCGATTTCATTTTAATATGCGTACATGGAAACTGGGAGAGTGTTTTGGTTATGTTAAAAAACATACAGTTGCAGTCTTTTAATTTTTGTGGAGTGGTTTCTAAAATGAGGTAATAGAAATGCATAGAAGTGAAACGATATGGATGCGATAGCAAATGGTGTTGGACAGGACATTGGAATGGCTGCTGTTATATATGTGATGTGATGGGGAGTGGAGCATTTCTAGACAATCGTACTTAACTACAATGTCCTTGTGGGTATGAGAATTTTATATATTTTCATCATCATTGAAGATGAGGACGAGTAATTTCCTTTGTCCTTTGTGAATGTGGATGCTTTGGATTAGGTTTTTGTGAGCACAAAAAGGGTTGGGTTAGAGATTATGTTATATCCCCGAGGAATGAAGTGTTCTTATATAAAAAAAAAATTAGGAATAGGAATATTCTTTTGACAATTAGCACAAAGACATGTTGCAGTTTTTAGATTGCTTTGAATTGTTTCACTCGCACATGAGTGCTGCATGTGATCTGAGTAAGGATATAATGATTGCACAAGATAATTTCATTTTACAAAGAAGGACTTTGACCCAATTAAGCGTCGGTTGGGCAAAGGATTTTCATACTCCATTCTAAAGGAAACATATAACTGGGAAGCTGGAATAATATGGAAGATAAGTTATTTAATTAACTTTTTCCGACTAAGGAAATAGTCCCAATCTGGTTACACATTTATATCTAATCCTTTTCTTTCTACTTTTTGTGTGTGTGTTCAAAGTGTGCAGTGCAGTGTTTGAACTCCCTAGCTAGAATTTGAGATTATTTTTATTTAAAAAAAAGTATTGAAAACAAGTCGAAACGCATAGCTTCATGTTATGAATTTTCACCTAGGTTTCTTACGGTGCTGTGGCACGGATCCGAGTCCGAGTGGTATAATTTTCAATGACGCTCCCGCCTAGATCCGGGTGAGTGAGAGCGATGGCCTGTGTTATGTTAACCTTAGAGTATCGGTCCACATCACCTCTGCGACAGATAACCTTGCCCTCAAATCGTTCATGCAGATTCTAGATCCATATGGAATCCATGAGCCGTAAGAAATTGGCTACGATCATTCAGACCAATGGCGCTGCTGGACCGAAATCCACACCAAAAAGTAACTTTTTGAGGATGCCTTGTGAACCTCGTTGTTAGTTAGTATCATCCCATAAACGACAATTTTGTTTCTTAACTCAGCCATTTATCCGAAAATGCACCTTGTCGCTAAAGATGATTTTCTGGCCAAAATTGAGGTCTTCTTCCAAACGATCTAAAACCCAATTAGTAAAAAAACGTCGTTGTCTATCGTCGTGTTCTTTTAGCTCATGTTTCAGTTGAATCTTTTGTGATTTGTATACCCAACCCAAAATGACTTTTGATAAGTTTCGGCAAGTTTCGTTGACTTTTGTTTACGTATGTACGTAATGTACGCTTTCAGTCATACATTTCGCACGAAAATCGGACATTTCTTTTGTTTTAATTTTTGTTTAAAGAGAAAGAAAGAGACAAATGCTTCTTATTTCTAAAGGCTATTATGGCCAATTAATGTATTTGAAAGATCGGAAAGAAACTTTTCGTTAGGTTTTGACACTTGCTTCCTTTTCCTTGACGTATTATGGTTGGGCCTTAATGCCTGAATCACAAAAACAAGCTTTGGCTTTGGCTTCGCCTGACGTTTACGAGTTCAGACATAGGAATTCAATGTATGCTATCACAAAGAAGCTTCGACCTCACGTTTCCTTTGGCAACCGTAAAGAGAAAAACGTAATGTTACGTAATGTGACTCCAAACGGAAGCTCTACTTCAAATGTACTGAAAATTTGCTTTGTCTTTGTGTAATTAAATTAATTACATAAATATTGAAACTTAAAAAGTATTTTATTTATTTCTGAGCACAAATTGCATTCGCAAAAATCACAATGCGACGACAATGCATACTGCCTTTAATGAACTGTCGTTTTAGAATTTTCATAAATGAGAAATGTCATACAAAGCAAATTCAGAGCGGGTGCATCGTAACGTAGACGAAGCCGAATCTAAAGCTTTTTTGTGATTCAGCCTTAAGTTACGACGTGAAATTCGGAAAGTTGAAGTATGCGAAAGTTCTTGAGGAATCGATTGCCTCGGGTTGTGCTGTAGGTACACTTTCACATGATGTTCTTGGCTGATCTAGCGTTCCTTTGACCTACGAAAGTTAGGTGATTGATTTACCGAATTTGTCCGCTTAAACTTGGCCGCCGAATGTTGACTGTGAACATTATTTTTCATAATAAAGTTTTATCATTCGGACGGAGTTGTTTAATCATATATTTTGTCATGGTGATTTGGTATCAACAAGCAACAACTGAATAATAAAAGAAAACAATACATTTGACAGATGTCACCAAAGCAACATGTCCGACACTGGCCTACAAAATGTCATCAAAATCAAATTCAAAGTCAGTAATAATAATAGAAAAGACGGAACTGCATGATACTCGATCTTCTGTGTTATTTTTCTGTGATTTCCAGAGCAACAGTCTGTTGTTCAAAACTGTCCCCATCCAAAACCAAAAGTTTAAAACTTGTTAGATTTGAAAGTTTCATCTTTTGTTTTGGTTTTTGTATAAAAAACTTCACTTAAAATTATGAACCCTAATTAAATGTTTATTGTTATAAATTGAAAGTCATGAATTGTATTTTTTTGTGTTTTTTTTTATTTTGATTTTATTTTATGAAGCATTTAAGGAGGAGGTACAGTATTTATAATTTCTTTTTTTTTTTGTATAATACAAACATTCAATACATCATTCTTGGATTTTCTTATCTGTATATTATATATATATATAATTTGTCTGGTATGCTATGTATTTTTTTATTTTGTTTACAGTTTGTTACAGTGAATATGGCAAAACATTTTTTTTTTTTCAATAAAAAGATTTTTCTCAATATCTCTTAGTTTATTTATAATATATATTTAATTTTTTTTAATGTCTAGGCTATGTAAAACTTTCGCGCTTTAAGTATCTTATATATTTTTCTTTTTTAATTCAAAATTTGACTAATATAAAACTTTTGTTTTTTATTTTTTGTTTTTAATGAACACCCTGTAAAAAATTGATTTCTTTATATTTTACACATTATATCATAAAATCTATATTGTATAGGTAATATTTATTATTTTTCTTTTAACATTTTGCTAGTTTTACTTTTATTTCTGCTTTAATAATAAAATTTAATCTGTTTTTTTTTTCTTTTACTTCTTTAAATTTAATTCTATTGTATAAATGCTTATATAACGTATGTAATGTATGTATGATTTTTTAATTTTTTAAATTACATTGAGAAGGTTTAAAAAACATGTTTAGAATATTTTGTATAATTTTTTTTTTCTTCTTGTATATATTTGGCAACATTTATAAAATTTCTTTTCTAGGGAAGAATTAAAATTATTGTTTAGTTTTTAAGGAAACAAATATTTGGTAGGACGTGGTTTTTTTTTTTAAATTCTTTCATGAACACCTCAAATTTTTATCTTTCTTAAGTAGTTTTGTAGAGTATTGTCAGTGGCAAATTGGGACAATTTATCATGTAATCAGTTCTGTTGGAAGGTGAGGGTTTTGTATTTGACTCTAAACTCTATCCCTACTCTATTATATCTGGATGGTTAATTGAGTGAGAGTGTTCTACTATGGTGTTTTTTTTTGTCGTATACAATAAAATGTGATTTTTTTAAATTAACGGAGAACTACGAGTAGGAGGTTCTTTTTAATTAAATAATAAAAAAAGAGAATCACATTAAAGTTTGAGAGTCCCAAAAATAAAAATATATTATACAAATTAAATAGTTCGGTCATTTAAATATTAAATCAATTTTTTACCATGCCGACTAAATATTACACAGTTTTTATTTCGTTAAAAATTCAATTTAAAAGAAGTACATAGTTTGTTTTTAATTTATTTTAAAACAAAACAATAATTACTTAAAAAAGCGCGAGGATTATTAACATAAAGCTTAACTTAAAATTATGTGTGTTTTTTTTTTTTTAATTTTATATTTTTCAAAATAATTTTTTTAAAGTACTCTGAAAGTGTATTATGCAAGAAAAATTATTTAAAGTGACAGCTGACAGGCCATAACTTTTCAGTACAAGAACAAATAAAATATTTTATTATATTTCCGATTTAACAAAGATTTTAATGTTATACAGGGTGGTGCGAGGCAAACGCATGGTTTAAAAAAAGTCATTGCGCCCTTAATAACGAGCGTGGAAGAAAAAGGTATACTTAAAGGCTTGATATCGCGCAAGTAAGTGTCAAAATATGGTGTTTTTACTCTTCATAAGCCCGTGCAAAAAAATGTCAGAATTATTTTTAAACTCACGTTCCACAACTCTTAATTTGTCATAATAACACAAGCTCACATTTTAAAATGTATAAGGTGACATGTGACATCTGTTACAGTATTTTATTTGAAAAAAAAGGTTACAAATAGCTGTCAAAGTGACATACCAAATGTTAGAATAAAATATCCAACATAATACACTTTGCTTAAGCACTTAAAATGTTTCTTAACATACATATACAATATACCGCCACACATTCGTCTTCAAAGTGAACTAACCTAAAAATATCAGATATTTTTTACAGATTCACTTCACTTCTGAAGTTTTCTATATTTGTTTTGGCTTTTTTTTTTAAATAATTATAATGTGTAGTAGGTAACAAATATGTTTGGAATACAATGTGTTTCTATTTTATTTTTGTATGAGATGTATGATGTAATCGACTCTTAATTTAATTAACATATAATATATATATTTATTTATATATAATATATTTTTTTTTTAATTTTACTTATAATTAAATGTACTTTCGTATCTAATCGTCTCTGTTTTTACTTCGATACTCGAACTTATAACTCTGTGTACAAAGGCAAAAAAATTAATAAACAAAGCATTAATATCGCATCGCATGAGAAATTCACCACAGGAATGTTGACTGACGTTTTTTTAAACTCTCCTATAGTTACCTCACAATCCATGCGTAATTGGCATGAGACGCCCTCTGGCGTTGGAAGCGGGTCTCGTATTACTTACAACAATCACAGCAATAGAGATGCATAGGGTTTCTAGAGCGGTAAGCAGGCTTATGGAACGTGGACCACCACTGGGTGGTTCATTGGAAAGTGTGGTGAATTTCTCCACTCTTGTCCAATCACTCAAACCTGCGAGATTTTTGGACGCAGCTCGCATAAGGTAAGTTGTATTGTGCTCAAGATTGCCAATTAAAAATGTTGCTCCTGTAAATAAATTCATTTCATGAGCAAAAACTAAAAATAAAAAAATTGATGGCTAACGAGTCTCGTTTAAATGACAGCAAATGTGTCGTTGTAATCATGCTTGTGTTAAAAAAGTATTGCCAGAAACAACTAAAACAATATAAAATTATTTAACTCACCATCTTCGAATGGGAAATCCTTTCGCTTGGCATAGCTCCAATTGCCAGCGGCTGACTTAAACTCATAGTCGGTCATGTATTCAATCCGGAAGCCGTTGACGTCCATTAAATTTCGCACTGGAGATGTTCGTACCGAGCCAACATCAACGTCAAAAGTGTTCGAGTTGAAACCTCTCAGCTGAAGATGAATGGGTGGTGGTGGCTTGGTTCCCCTCTCCAACTGGGTAGATCTCTCAATGGCACCCTGACTGTTGGCCGCCTTGCACTTGTATGTGTCGTAGAGTGTTTCATCTTTGATGTCTATCACCAGGGTCGAGATGTAAGGTTCATTGTGAATGGTGTACTTATCGGCGGCGTGCAGGCGCTTCTTGTTACGGTACCAAGTAAAATTTGCAGGAGGTTCGGCAATGGCTTCACAGGAGATGCTAGTCTTCCCGCCTATATAGCCATACTGCATGCTTACGTGGTGCTTGTGTGTCCAAAATGGTTTATCTGGTGAGGAAGAGAGAGAGAGAGAGAAAAAAGATGGAAACAAAGTCATTTACGAGCAATTAAGCTTCAGTTACTTTTCCTAGTCATGGAATAGACTGACTCCATTATCCAACTGTGCTCCGCCTGATGGCATATACTGTGTGTGTGCTATTTTAGGAATTTCAAGGATTTGTGGATCCTGATGAAGAAATCGCAAGCAGAGCGAGTAGGTAACGCACAGACCATGCAGACAAGTTAAGTAAGAAAGTTCATCTTTCAATGACTCTATGACTATACTAACGGGAAAGTACATTTTGCAAAATGAAATCTCAGTAAACGGATCCAAGGGAAAGAGAGGATGATATAAGCTTCTGGATTAAATGAAATCGCCATAGGCACGCAAATTCCAACCACACAGCCATATCCTCCTCCATATAGCAATTATATTTTGTGCATGTGCGGTAAGGAGACCATCAGGCAGGACGAGTAAGTTTTGAATATAATGCCACAAATCTGTGTGAACCGAGGCAATTTGCATTTGAATCTTTGTGTGTGTTTCGAGTGCTATATGTATGTGCTCTTTAAAAAGTCTATAGTCGAGTCGAGTCGAGTCGAGTCGTGAAGAAGGAAACAGGAAACTGCTATGTGGAGGACCATCACACAGTCAAGGATGGGCGTCCTTCGTCGTCGTTGTCATTGTGAAAATTGAAATTTCATGGTTATTGTGGTGCTGCATGGAATAATCGTGGTTAATCTTTTGGAATAAACTTGGATGTGGGTAAATATTGAAGAAGAAGGCAGAAGAGCCAGGACCTGCTTGCCAGGTGGTTATGGTTATGTTCTTTGTTTAGTTTAGATGTTCGAAGAATGTAGTCCGAGCATGCGATTTACAAATTACAGGGAATAAGGATAAATTTGTAAGAACGGCTTTCTGAGATGATAGGGCAATTGAAAGTTGTAAGAAACTTTTGTCGGTTTATATGGTTAAAGTATTTGGAACAAAGTTGGATCTATATGCTAATGGAGAACAAATGAAGTGAAACGCTTAAATTTTGGGGGTTTCAATAAGGGCAGAGAGGAAGTTTTCTGGAGGAAACTCTTCGAAGTATTCTTTCCGGTAGTAGCCACAAGGCGTTTTCTAGTTTACCAAGAAAACATAAAACCGATGTTACACACCAAATTCAATGTAAAAGACATTAAACCTACAAAATGGTTGGAGGATATAACTTTAAATCTTGAACAGAGTGTTGGTGTGAAATTGAGTGTGAATTAGCGGTAATTGATAAGATGGTTTTATTTGTTTAGTCAAATAGAGAGTTGTTCTTAAAAAGGATTCGTTAATGAGGAAAATTTGTTTGAGAGCATATGACAACGGGCAATTAGGAAATAAGGATTTAGGGCAATTTGCTTTCTCTTATTTTCTTCTAAGCTAGAAGCCCTGGTAGCTATTAGCTTTTAAGTATTGCCCTGTACATTTATGTATAGTTTAATAAATAATAATAATAATAATATTTTCTTCTAATCAATATGATTTTGTATTAGGCAGATCTTTGCTTTCAGCGTATGACCACAAGAAATACCGTCAATCACGTTCTAGAATCTAGTATTTGGTTTGAAAATAAAAGGTTCCTTTGTTCTTAAAATATAGCACCGAGGTGGAAAAGAGCCTCATCAGTCAAGACCATTTTCATACATTTCAAGGACCCAATCAGCAAAGACACGACGTTGTTGATCAGCCGGCTTGAGTTCTTGTATTAACTGAACTTTATAGGCCTTAAGACCCAAGTCCCTATGCAAAATATCTTGTATTGACGTTTGTGGAATGCCCAACTCCAAAGATCGACGAGGAATGGACAAACCTGGGTTTTCTTCAACAGTAAAGACTACAGCAGCAATATTCTCAGTTGTTCTTGCGCGACGTGCACGGGTTTTTTTCTTCACATCGCTTACCAACAGCTGAAATTTTTCCACCAATTTCTGAATTGCGGTCCGACAAGGTGCTTTTCACGACGACCAAAAAATGTTTTTGTTTTACGAACCGTCTTTGCCAAATTTTCACCATTTTTAAAGTGAATTTTAATAATTTCAGTGCGTTGTTGAAGTGTGTATCATTTCATTTTTAATGGCGTAGTTTTTACTTGGCAAATGTCAAAAATTTACAGCTTCAAAAGTGACAACTACCGAAATAGTGGCCTATTCAAAATAACACCTCTTATTGGAAAACCCTTTGTACAACCATTTTGAAGAGAAGTTTGTATTCATCTTGGCAGACATATTGACGAAGCACAAGTAACAGTGAAAAACGAAAAAAAGGTGTGCCACTGGGCAGTCATTTTAGCCCTGTACTATTTATTTTTCGCTAAATTTAAATAATTATGTGCCTTTTTAAAAGTTACTTCGGCAAACCCTGACATGTATAAACATACTAACGAAATGCAAATTTCTTCATCGACGAAGCCTCCTTAAAGCCCTTTTGTTTTCGCTCTCCCCTATATACTGTACCTTTGTCAAAAACATCTGACGAGCATTTGTGATTCGGCGTTATGGTATATATGTAAGTACACTGAGGTGCAAAGAAAATTTCAATCTGCCCAATTGTTTTACTTGTCAATAAAATTTTGTTCCTTTATCCTCCTTGAAATGAAATACAAGTTCAAGGATGTATTTGTCGACGAAAAATAATTTTTCCCCGGTGCCATAATCGGCATTCTCGACATTTCATTTATGCCTACCCGATTAAATTCCTCAAATCCAAAGAAACTCCCCTCCTTCACTCAAAAGTGTTTAAGGATATTAGATCCGAGTAAATTATATAAAAAAACTATCAAATAAAGAGGTTGGAACAGCTATCAATTTGCTTAGTAAAAACAAAGCAGCTGCGGATCTGATGATAATATCCTAAATCCTCAACCAAAAATCCTAAATCGCAACTGCTGCTTCATTTCGTTTTCTTAATTTATTATGGCAAACAGTTTTCCTGGACTTCAGATAACGTTAGCTTTATCCTGAAAATAAATGATGTTTTCCAACCAAAAAAAAATTATTATCCTTGCAAACAAAAAGTTCTTATCCTGACCACCATTCATATTATCAGTCAAAATATTTCCACACCCCACTCTTCCTCACCAAAATGTCCACTATGACGCAGTATCATTAGTTTTCCAGCAGGATAATCCCCTGAGAGCAGAGCTTTAGTGCAATTAGTAGACCATTTATTAAAAAAAAAGAAGAAAACAAAAAAAAAAAAAACTCCCCTACATTCCTTGGGTTAAATTAATTCAACCCAAACTCGTGCTGTGGATGTAATGAAATTTTTGCATATTTAACAGATACCACAGCACCATAGCTACGGACAGGAAACTGGAAGATAAATGAATTAATTTCGCAACTCTTTTGCATGCACACCAAATAAATCACCATTTTTATACCACACAAAACTAAAGTTTAAGCTTTTTGGAGGGGGGGGGGGGGTTGAGGGGGGGGGGTTGGATTTTCAAACCAATATGATGCCATCGGATCTTTTGGTCACATCATGATATAAGACACTCAATCCTGCCCCTCACTGAGCCTGATTATGCTCTGAGATTTCTTTTGGAAATTATTATCCTGGCCACGATTTCAAATGAAATATTGGAAAGTTTTGCTATCACGGCAAGTCTATGAAGCAAAAAGATAAATATCCACACACAGGATACACTGGGCTACAGCAGCAGCAGCAGCCGGGAGCAATAAGGACAACAAAAAAAAAACTGTGGTCAAAAATGATACTCACGTTCGATTTTCATCAGGACAGTTCGTTCCTGTACATCCGAGATGTCCTTTGTAAATTGATATGCTTTGCACGTATACTCGCCGGTGTCATTCTGCGTCACCTTGTGGATAAGTAATCCATCAGCTAGCTTGCGGAACTTCGATGTGGCTGCTGTAAAATATAACCAACAATGAAAAAATAAAAAAATCAGAAAAAAATACAGCAATCCCAAGGATATAACGAAACGAAGTACCCTTCGGGGATATGTTAGAATTCAATTTAAATTTTTTGCCCATCAATGCAACAAGGACTCAGTGCTATCGCAGGATTAAAAAAATATATATATATTCGCTGGCGTAGCGATGAGCCGGGCCGGGAAAGTTCGATTGGTTTGGGAGATGGATAAACTTTTAACAGGATTTCCGAGCCGGATACAAGATACATACAAAATTCAATTGGTTGTCCATTAAGTTGCCAGGATACGGTTGGTTCTGGATCACCTTTAACCTCGCAAAGGATCGTCGCATTTCGGCCTTCCTTCACAGTTAGGATAGTCGCATTCTCAGTGAATGAGATTTTTTCTATACAACACACACACAGACAAGAAAAAAAAAAAAAGAAATAATTATGAAAGGATTTCACTTGTATCTTTGTCGTCCTGTCCACACTTACGATAAACGACAAGGTTGAATGTTTTGTTGGCATTTGCTGTCCCATCGACATCTTCACATGTCCAATGACCCTTGTCGCTAAGAGCGATGTGTACAAAGATGAGGGCCAATTGTCCTGTTGATGTTTTGACATATCATCACATTGGAAAAGTGAGAAGTGATGAAAAGGGGCAAAATGTGATTTTTATTCAATAAGGGTTTTGATTTTGTTTAAAAAAAAAATTACCTGGAGTCTTTTCTTCAATGTGAATTCGGCCTTTGATGTCTTTCATAATCTCACCCTTGGGCGATTTCCAATGGACTTTCAGGTCGGTGGGGGAATTACATAGAACTATGTGAGATTCATTTGTGAAGCGGACTATTTTATCGACGGATGGACTGAGTGTAAGGACATCATCACTCGCTACTGTGTAAGCTGTAAGAAAAAAGATAAGACTTTGTCAGAACTTGATGCAAGAAATAAATCAAAGTTCAGAATTGGATTTAAAGTTTGATGACAAATTAATAAAACTATTGATTGGGGGTACAAGAACAGTAAATTAAAAAATATATATAAAAGTTGAAGAATTTGGTTCATGGACTTTTCTAAAAATGATCAATATTATTTCTATTATCATTATTAAGTCATGCCTTAATGAGGTTAATTTTTACATGGCGTTGAGCAGCTATACCTTTTTACGCCGCACTATAAGAATGTAAAACGCTTGAACTGCCCAATAAGTTACTCAGAAGTTCAAGACAGTTAGCGGAGATTATCCGCTTGAATTTTCATGAATTAACAAATATTTTAGACTGCTGAGATTTTTTCTTCACCCGCACAACACGAATGTGGAGTGTTTAAGCCAATTCTACTTTTTTTTTCCATTGGGATATTTAGAAATCTAAAATATAAAATATTTTACAACGCAGTGAAATTATTAAAATTCACAACTAACAGCTCTGATTGGAAAACCCTATATTATAAAACTAACATGCTGTTGTTGCGATCTACGGTACGTTTTCTTTGATTCAGTTATTTTTCGGTACCTATACTTCAAAAAACTAAAGTTTGGAATCGTTGTTGACAGGACATATGTCCATCTGCTGAGGTACATATCCCCTTTTGTCTTTCAAAGTCATTTGGTGTGGTTTTACCATTTTTGTACCACGTTTCATCTGTTAAATGGTACAGATACCACCATTTCGTAATTTTGTCATCGGTATCCTCCACTCACAAGCATGGATACCAATAAAACGTTCATGAACAAACCATAAATACAAAATCTAACAAAAAAACGATTGCATCCTGACTGACACTGTTTTTCATTTTAAAGTTTAACAGTCAAATGAATTGAATTCAAATCGATCAGGGAGTTCCAAGAAATGTTTTCGTTTTTGGTCTCTACTCTTTTAGTTTGACATTTCAACCACAACAAGCAGTGTCCTTTGCTGCACATTTCTACGAAAAGTACTCATTTGAATGCCGTTCTGGTAAAATTGACACATCAATTCGTAGAAAAATAAATGTTATGAAACAGTTATGAGGATTTAATAAGTCGGTGACCAGATTTTTTTTTTCGAGTTGGACACAGGAATGTGCAACTGCAATATAACAACTAAGGTGTGTATTTTTCCATCAATAAAATAATAGTAGTACACGGAGAGAATTGAAAAATCACCAATTGCGAAATATTCAGTTTCAATTTACAAAACATGTTTTTTTTGTAAATCACGGCGCTTTGATTCGAAACGGATAGAAAAATTGGCAATTTAACTTTCAATTCATCTCAAATTACAACAATTCCTAAGTTGAGATTTACAATTAAAAGTTATAATTCAAGCTTGTGCCCTTCAAAGTAAATTACAACCTTGTTGTCGCAATTTACTACTTCAAGGGAATAATTCCATTTATACTTTTTACCAATCTGGATTTGCTACATTTTTTTCGTGATTTACAAACTCTGAGTATTACAATCAACTCAAGTGTGTCTGACGGCTACGTCGAAGGTCCGGAGTTCGATCCCTGCCTCGAACTAATAATTATCTTTTTTTTTTTGGTACTGTCTCTTTTGAGGAAATGTAAAATCCTCGAAAAATAAATCTGGTTAATATTAAAAGTGGATCTTTGTAAGCCATTCGGATTCAGCGGAAAATGATATTCCACCAGAATATCAACGCACATACAGGAATCGTTCAGAATATAAGTCATTAGGCCCTGGCCCCGCTTGTGTCTCCAATAATGCCTTTTTTGTAGTTCTATTATGTACATAGGGAGTACAAGGTTGAATTTCAACTACACATTATATACAATTTCTTACCTTTATTTAAATGATCATCACAAAAAAGTGTGCATTAGACGTCCAAAATAAGACGACTAGGTATATTTTTCTCGCCAATAAAACATAATCTTAATTCAAAACACCCCTAAAATGTAACTCATATTCAGGTTGCTTCTTATTATTAATTTTGATATCCGACTTGGATGCATCACCATGGCCTAGTAGATGTGTGCTAGGTTGGTATGCAGAGGGTCTCGAGTTCGATTCCTAGAATCAGCCAAGTAAGTAAAAGTTACATTTTTCAATAAAAAATAATAAATGCTTTTCAATAAATAGAAAACGTTGCTACTCTCAAAGCAATATAATTTGTTACAAATTGAGTAAAATGGGGTTGCAATTTACGACTTTACCACTCATTTTTTCAAAAACATATTTTTGATTCGAAACAAAGAGATGGAAATCTACGACTCGCTTTTTTGCAATTTACAATCGAGTAAATATAAAATTGATACAAATTTGGATCAATTTTCGATTCGCGATGGCAATGTTTTATTTCTCAGGATCGAATTATTGACCCAAAAAAGTGGTAATTTGCTATTTTTGAGTGTCAATATCTTCATTTCGTTCAATTTTGAAAATTGCGAACAAGGAGTCGTAATTTACAAAACCCCGAGCTAGGGTGAGAAACTGCATAAGATTTTCGTGATTTGCAGCTCATTTTTCTTGATCTGATCTAAAAATTCTTTCCGTGTAGAGACATAGAACTTCGTGCCCTGTAGTTGCGAGTTTAGCTTTTAAGCATAAAAATTATTTAGTTCTTTCTTCTGCAAGTTGTTTAGGTATATAGTTCTGACTGACCTTTATCTAGAGACTGCTTTTGAGTCAGCATCAGAAATAGCATTCCCTTCAAGGTTCCGACCTAGCCACACCTCAAAAGGCCGATGCCCTTAATTTGAACATAACCCAGACCATCGCTCAAATTCAGCCGGATCTATGATTGAAAACTGGACCACTCGGATTCTCGCCAACAACGTAAGAAGCCGAGACGGCCATTTACTCAATGTCATATTCTATACGTAATGCACACAACTTGTTTTATTCCATTTAAACATCTACCCGTCCTTATTGAAAAACCATTATGTCACAGGGTTGGTGACATTTTCCCCAAGACATAATCCCCAAAGCAAAATTCTCAAACATTTAATTCCCAAAGTAAAATCTCCAGCAGGAAAAACACAAAATGGAATTCCCAGGGTGAAAATCTTCTAGTAAACATCTCCAAAACCAAAACAAATTTGTCCAAGAAGTGAATCATGCGATTAAATCGTGAGATTTTATTGTATGATTCACTACTTAAATATAGTATTGATATTCGAAAAAAGTATTTATTTATCAAACTACCGCTCTTAAAAGAATTCATTGGCTGGTTTCGATATAATGATAACCTTTTTTTCCTCCAAAAAATCTTGAAAATTTAATTTAAAACTTTCAATTTTCTTTTCATTTTTAAAGCTGTAGTTCCAAAAAAATTTCTTGCAGAAAGCAAAAAAGAATATCGATCACCCCACTTCAGTATTTGATATGAGTTCGAATACTTTTATAAAATTTGGAGCGATAACTTTTTTAATTACGAAATATATAAATTTAGACAGATATTTGGATACCTGCATTATTAGATGCACATGAAAGTTATACTTCTCATATTTACCATGTTATCACATATCGAAGATATCCAAACTTTTTTAAGAAGTAATTTTGTTCTTAACGAAGTGGTTTTGTAATTTCCTTACATAACCTCCTTGTTTGCCTACCGATCCTATACTTTCAAGATAGTTTTTGAACCAAAAATGTATTCTTGAAGAAATTATCACAAAAAAGTTACTCTCTTCCCAGCATCTAACATTACACGCCCCACATGCCAATATACCAACCAGGATATTTCATATGGAATCAGAGCCAAAAAAAAAATAGAAAAACTATGATAGATTGCACTTTGCTCTGAAAATGCATTTTATTTGTAACCAATAATAAGACCCTGTACCCAGGAAGAGTTTTTCCGCTTCCAAGGAATCATAAGGGCAAATGCGAAAAAAGGATATATGCAGAAGAAACGCAAACTTTCCGCAGCGTCGGCGTCGTCGTCGCTTCATGTATACGTAATAGTTAGATGTTCTTTTTAGCGTTGAATTGTGCAGTGTTTCCTGTTTAATTTTATTTCAACGTTGAAATGGAAAAAGTTCAACTTCATGTAAATTTCTTTTATACTATCAACAAAAAAAAATAAAGAAATAGAAGAAAAACTGTTCCTGAAGTGTAAGCGAAGAAAAATGTTGGAGGAACAGTTTTTTCACGAGTTGTTCCACATCGAACATGATATATTTCTTACAACTTACACTCATTGTAAAAAAAAAACAACAACAACATACAAACAGCAGCTCTAAGAAATGGCAAAGGAAAACATCCTTAAAAAAGTTTCCAAGGATATTTTGTTTTTTATAAGTTTGAGTTTTTTTATAAGTTGTTGCAAAAAAAAAAATCCAAATATTACTTAAAAAAAAAAAAAAAAAAAAAATTACTGGTTCCTTGCTCATCAGAGGACCTATTTTGTACAGTACAATGTTTATGGGTGGCTTTGGAAAATAAGTTTACTTTTACAAACTACACAAACTTACACTCAGTCTTTTCCAAAGTTTTAAGGTTTTATCACATCTTTGCCTTGTGCTTGTAGTGAATAGTGTTTTTAAACTTTTAGTTATTTCCTGTCAAAGCAAAAGGCAGAGGCTTTAAGTAAATTGTATTTGTTCCTTTTTTTCAGTTAGTGAAGGTTAAAGATACTTTTGTTTACTCTGTCTTAGTATCAGTAAGTTGCTTCCCTACAAGCCAGTGAACCTGTAATTTTCTTAAACGAACGATACTGATGCGTTAACATTGAAATATATCTTCGTAAGGACGAGTACTTATTTTTAAAGTGGCAATCTGTTGCACGACTTTTATGAAGCCCGAAAAAATTTCCGCCTAGAAAATCAAAATAAGTTTCTTGTTAACTTGCTTGTAAAGTTCGTTTTTTTAGACGTGTGGTTTTCAATCTGGCAATACTTTTTTCGAAGTTATTCTTTTTGACAGCTGTCACTTGATTTATGCTCAGTTTGGTTTGCCATTTCATAATGAATAGACTTACACCTGAACAACGTTTGCAAATTGTGCAAATTTATTACCAAAATGTTCGCCATCGAACCACCCGCGGGCCACTTCTTTTTGAAAACCACTCGTCTAAAAAACACCCTTTATAACAGGTACCGATATTTTTTTACCATAAGTTCAAAGTACAACTTTAAGTAGAGACATTGCGATACCGATCTGAGATCCTTTAACAATTCCTCATCTTCGGATTTTCCATTCGGTCTCTCTTGTGAACCAGAAAAGATCAATCATTGGACTCTGTGACAACTCTTTGATGTTTCCGAAATTTCTAGACTTGAGATAGTGTCAGTTTGTACAAACATTGGAAAATGTTTTGTGAACAGAAGTTCTACAGTTTCTGAAAACGACTGAGTCCACCTACTGCTGTTGTCTATAAGATAGCCTACAATAGCTGGTTACTTTGTGAGTATTTTTCTTAGTCTAGCTGCTGCTGTGCAGCTTTCGATATTGGTGAATTAGGTGAGCCAGCTGCTTTGGGTAGGACCGAGGACTTTTTAATTTTCTTTGACCGGCTCTAAAGGAGGGAGCATTATGATGCTTTCTTCAGTTTTTCCTTAGTTCTTGCAGCTCCTTGTCCATCAATGGGATAATTTTTTGACGCTGTGAATATTAACTGTACGTGAAATCTCATGATCGTTTTTTTTAGGTTTCGGTTAACAGCTCGTATAAAACTGTTAAAGCTTTAAGTCTTTGGAGCTTTACCTTTTTGTTAATTTGACGTTCGGTGTTGAGCTTTTTAACCAAAGCACTTTTTATCGAAAGAATACAATATAGAACGGCAATAAATCGTGAAGGCCCAACCATAATACGCGAAAGAAAAAGGAAGCAAGTGTCAAAACCGAGCGAAAAGTTTCTACCCGATCCGTCAAATATATGAGTTGGCCATAGCAGCATTTAGCTAAAGGAGCCGAAAGTTCAAAAGAGCTGGTTTTCTTTTATAAGAAAGTATCGCCAAGTCACTTTTCTTCCATTTATAAAAAATATAATTTAATTTATGTCCATGCCCGTCACATTAAGAAACGTTGTAGCTTTAATAGTTCTGTAAATATTTCTGTCCGCCATCTTAGTTTCTTTGTCGACACGGTACATTACCACAGGATTTTCATATAATTTTTTCCTGGTCAGTATAAAATGGAGGTTCGTCAAAAAGCAATTTCACTTTATTTAACACACTCCCCGGTGTTAAAACTAATTACTTTGATTTTTCTGGTCTGCTTTTATCATAAATCCGTGTTTAAACTCCCGCTTAAAATGTGTGTTGTGTCCTTTTAATTCCAGCCCAGGTGGGATTTTATATTTTCCTGGTTTTCTTTATTTTTCTCTCCTCCGATAAAACCACAAACTGTTTTTCGTTTAGTGGCAATTTATGGACTTCTGGGGCAGTTTTTTCATTTGAAATTATTTTGCAGTTCTTTTTACAAAAAAAAAGCCACACGTAACGTTAAACTAAAAGTTATTGTGCTGCCATGCCCGTCCGCAAGCTCAGCACGATTGGTTGCAATAACACCACCAGCACCACCACCAGCAGCAGCAACATCGACATATTGCATGGCAATATAGTGGCTTCCAGCATCTCTACATCTGCGGCAGGATCCAATAAGCTTTCGCACCTCTTTATGGTGCCTCATTTGCAGGCATGTGTTGTGTCACACACTTCACCCCATAGCCCAAACCCAATGTATATACGACGTGCATCCTCATAAATTTTCAATTTTATGGCTTCCCTTAGGGTTAAACAGGGTTGATTTGGTTGAAGAGAAAGGATGGCGAGGGTTTTTGAATTTTTACATCGTTTGCATGGGGGCTCGTTCCGAATCCCCTACTTTTCCTGTTCCGCCTATGGCATACAGGGTATACACATTTTGTTAGTGTTTTTGGCCATTAACTACACATGTTGCGGCAGATCATATAAAATTTTATCGACCAGGTAAACACATTCCGAAGGCAATACCATTGAATGTGTCTGTGGTTATGGTTTTGTTTGGTAGGGGGAGCCACATACCTCTCTGTTTATTTATGCTGGTTAAGCTTCATAATTGACACACATATTCCGGTATATAACAGTCAGCTTGACAGTAGATTTCATTTTGTATATAGAAATGAGGAAACTCTCTTCTTCTCTTACCCTCTGTCAGGTTCATAAATCAGCAGATGCTCCCGCAGCGCCGCCTGTTTTAAACAAACGGCACATGTAAGCAGGGTGCAATAGACAGCAGCTATTCACACCGGTTAACATAGACAGATAGCAGGACAGGTGGAGTTACAAAGAAGAACAAATTGGTGTGGTTTTTTTTTTTTTTTTTCTATTTTTCGTTCCGTTTTGTGTGACTGTTTTTGAAAAATAGATGTCGTTGTGGTCGGGTCGATGATATTTGTTCCGTTTATGCTGTGGTTGACATTATGGCAGTATGAGAATTGAGAATTAAATCAAATTGAAACTGCTATATGTATGTACGTCGGGTTCTTAGATTGTAAACGGAACTTTGGAATTTAAGCGATTTTGGAGGATTTTGTGTTTGCAGTTTGTTGATGAAGGTTTTTATGGCATCCATTTAAGGCGAGATAGAATCGAAGGGACTACTCTGATATGTTTGTGATGTCTTACAGATTTACTGACATGGCACAAAAAGGAATGTTCGGTTAACAAACTGTTCGAAAATCAGTTAAGGGCATGTGGAAACGCTATAGAAAAGCAGATATGTTTTTAGACGATTATATACTACTTAAACTATAATTTGTAGTTTGATAGTAAAAAAAGAACACTAACGAGTATACATTGGACATTGAGATCTTTAAATTATAAATTTGTTTAATTCAACATGTTTTGGAGTATAAGCTTAACACTGAATTAACGTAACGCTGTAATGGAGGTTATCTTGAAATGACAGTTGACAGCTGCCATATTTTTCGTTGCAGTGTAAACGTCAAATAAAGATGACTTTCTAAAGTTCATAAAAATAAAATAACGCCAACTTGGGATTCTTTGCTTATCTAAGGAGCAACAACGGAAAAAGGAGACATACTAAACAGGAGTGTCGTTGAGATAAACGTGCCCAAGTTGAAGCCTGTTTCTAAATGTAAATAGCCGGACAAGTATACGAGAAATTTGTACATAAAAACTGGAACTAGAATTGTTTTTACTTTCGCAAAATAAAAAATAAAGCAGACTTTCAATTGGTTTACATGATTGTTTAGATCATTTGCTGTGAGAGTGGACATATTTAAAAATAAATTATGGTGTGCCCCATGGTCCAGTTCTTACACCGACATTCTTTGTCATCTCTCTCAACGATCTCTTATATAAGACTTCAAGTCTACTCAATTGTTTTGCTGACTACAGTATCCTTATTTTTGATAATGTTATTTAGTTTCGGGCATGACGTCATTGTCGAATAAGGCTTTACCAACCGCCCTCCGTGTGCAATTTTAGGCTTAAATAACTAAATGCTGTCCCCTTATGTCTTAGCATAAGTGAAATTTGTATCGCGAAAACTAGACAGGTCTTCTGTGGAACACACGATTTTTCTTTTGGCAAAAAATTTCGCAAAGTGTTTAAATTTCCTAGCAATATTATTTCGCATCCCATCCCATCTGAAAAGATCTCAGCAAAATAGTCAGGCGCATTTCTACCATAAATATCTTCTATACAGTATACTCTTGAGCCTAATTTCAGACTAGTTGTAAGTAAAGAGACTTCTTCTTCAGCCGTACTACACTAATGTGGAATGTTTTGCTGGTTCAATTTCTTTTCTCCATGGTAATTCACAATAATTCAAATCCAAAGTGCTTCGTCCTGAATGAAGTCAATCAAACTCCATAAATGCCTCGAAAGTTTAATTATTAATACAAACATATGGTTATGAACATAATGTTGCGACAAAATCACTCTCCAATTCGATTGCTATTTTTCCATTTGCCTTACAGTTTCAATCAAAATAATTAAATTAATCAATAATTAATGCACAAATAGGCCACTTCCCATAATCCATCTTTATTGGAAGAAGGTCGATTGTATTAATTAATTATTTAATTGCAATTTATAATGCAATGCTCAGGCACACCAATACATCAGTACACTTAATGTTTTAACATTTATCAAGGATACTCGTATAACTCAAACAAAAGCGTCGCTGTATAAATACTTCAAGGACTCTCACTTAATTTTGATGCAAACAGAATTATATTTTCGTGATTTCCATTTAAAAAAAAGTACACCTCCAACCATGAATTCCTCGTGTGGAGTGTGATAAGCTGGTTTCCTTTATCACTCAAATTGCTTTATTTGCTTATCCAGAGAAGTGTCAAACTCAATATAATCTCATACAACCTGGGGAATTAAAAAAAATCTCACAAAAAAAAAAGACTCAAAAAATTGGTGTCATTAATTCAAAATTTATCAGAAAATCCAATGATAAAAGACGCGTTTTTTGAGCACCCAAAGGACACACGTATTTATAGTATATCTCTGTGGTTGGTCTAGGCCTGCTGTCATCATAATAAAGCACATAAATATCCTTTGAATGGACGGTAGGTACTCTCATTCACCCAACAACCAGCAATTTATTCATATGTATGTGCGTGTTTGGTACTATTTTAATGTTGACATTTTATCAGTTTTGCTTTCACATGGGAAATTTGTTTCGTTATGATTTTATTTTGTCGTGCCAATTCCCTCATTTTTTTTCATTTGTTTGTGTATGTCTTGTCCACACAGTCCAATTTTTTTTCATT
Organism: Platycheirus albimanus; assembly: GCA_916050605.2. Lineage (NCBI taxonomy): Eukaryota > Metazoa > Arthropoda > Insecta > Diptera > Syrphidae > Platycheirus > Platycheirus albimanus. The sequence goes on along the minus strand of OU696698.1, from coordinate 11,740,267 downwards.
TTCATAGCATATAACCATTTTTGGCAGGAGGAGGTTTTGGATGAAAAATTACCACAATTCCTGCACTCAGCAGCAAACAATGGTTTACGCTTATCCGCATGATGTCGAATGGGTCATTTAATAGAAAGCATATCCAAGTACTTTCTCCTTCCGTTCCTTGCTTGCATCCGTTCATCTTTATCTATTTGGTAGAATTTTCATAACCAGTGTTGCCAATTTGCTTGCGATTAGACCAAGTGTCCAATAAGACACCTTTTTTTACTAAACAGTTTGATTGAAATCGGGTGGAAATCAGATTGAAATCGGGTTGAAATCGGGTTGAAATCGGGTTGAAATCGGGTTGAAATCGGTTTGAAATCGGTTTGAAATCGAGTTGAGATCGCATTGACTGTCAAAAAAACAATCTTAAAACGAATATGGCATTGAAATTAAAAAAAAAAAAAAACAAGAGTGGCAACCCTATCTGCAATATTTTTAACATACACAATGCAAAAATAAGCAAACAATATATTTCAAAGTCCCAAAGATTGGGTGTACATTTGTACAAGGACAAAAAAGTGTTGGGGAAAGTATTTTTAAAAGAGGATTTTAAAAAATTAAGGTTTAATTTCCCATCTCGTGGACCAGAATCCATTGGTTTATTCTATTTTGTTGGTGTCAGTTTTTTTTTTTTTTTTTTTTTCAAATTTCAACCGATTTCAGTGGATTTTACGAACAGAGACAAATAAATAGTAGCGTTGAATTGGCTACAGTGGGGTCAATTAGTGACACAGATGAAGTATCCATAGTGCCCTCCTCCGTTGGGATTGAAAGGAAGATCGATGCGAAGAGAGGCTGTATCGGATTGTCATAAAGAGATTGGTTGTGTGCAACGTCAATATGACCTAGAAAAAGTATCCTGTCGAATAAGACTTGCAAATGAGTTAAATGACCAAAATGCATATTCATTTTATATACATATTCGTAGATCCTTGCAATATTAATGCAAGGCATGCGAGGTAGAGTTTGAATGGAATACATTTTATTTTATTTGGTTAAAAGCAAAAGAGAATATTTAAATGTCCTGTATTGCCTTGTGTGATTGTTGTTTTAATTAAATTTTTGTGTTTAAAAACTTTCGTTTTGCAACTATCTCAAAGGTTTGACTATTTCAAAGGATAGCTTTCCCTTTTGAAAACGTCTTATCAAGGATTCTGGCACATGGCGACGATCTGCAACACAAATTTTTAACAAACCGAATTTGAGAGGTGTTTGCCGTTTACAGCAATTTGCAAAAGGCAAGTTATTTCTCGGAGTGTTTGAAGAGGCTTCGTAAAATGAGGTCCCTTAGTGTCCAAATATCCCATATTTGGACTACAGTTCCATATCCAGGTCAGCATGATTCGTGTCCACTTTTTGCGTTACTTTTTCCATATTTGATAAAGTCATCTTTTTAGTATTATTTTGCAGTACTTTCTACAATTTTCAAGTCTTCAAGTTTAGAAATCTTTACAAGACGAAGAGCTATTAAATGATATTTGATTTCATCCCAAATGTCATCCCATAAGGTATTCAATCCAGAAAACTCACTGAAATTCTCTAAAATAACGGTCTTTAAACTCATTAAATGCACTATATCCTTGTGACATACATACAGTCCTCATGGAGTTATTATAAAGAGGCTTATTGACATAACTTTCGTTTGTCGGGACTCAACTGTCTGCTCATGTTGAAAAGGATAACACATACTGAATTTTGTATCCTTATATGACACCTATTCCAGAAAAATAAGAACTACACTATACTATAGCGGCGCTACTATAAAAAAATTGAATATGAAAGTGTCCTTACTCTTCAAACAACTAAAGCAAAGCAAAACGAAACAAAAAAATCTCCAAGAGTATAGAATGACAGCGGTAATGTGTTGTCCTAGATTTTTTTTTCTTCCTGGCACATCTCATTATATGGCTCTAATTAAAGAGTTTGTATATTTCATATTTTAACCTCATTTTTTCTCCCGCAGAGATAATCCTGGCACACAGGATAAAACTATATGCGACTTGGGATTACGCCAAAGCTTATTATAGTTGCATTGGGTATATGGTTTTTTTAAAATTCAAAAGTGAAGGACTGTGGAAATATTGTTTAACCGAAGTAAGGTAGCCATGGCAATCAACACTCTGTTTTGTGTTTGTTTGGTGGGGAGATGGAAGAAAATATTACTGAATGGTAGCTTAGATAGGAAGACGGTTAGTTGGTACTGCAAAAAAAACATAATATTTTGTTTAAAAATGTCGCAAATAAAGTTAGAAGATCCATACGTGTGTAGCTCATAGCTTAAAGACTTAGTTTCCTTCCAAACAAACTATGCCTTCTGAACTTCTGATTTTCTTTGAACAAATGGCGGTGTTCTACAAGGGTCAATTCTTGGTCCTCCGCTTTTTTCAATGTTAATCAAAGACTTTCTGAAGTTCTTGCGTTTTGTAACGCAAAGATTTTTGTTTACGGCGTACAATTGTTATGGGTCAAGGATATGCTACCAAATTCGGATCTGGTAAGTTTTCTTGTGGGCCGAAAACAATCAGCTGCAATTTGATCCGATGTTTTCCTTGCCTACCGACCGAAAAGACCGAAAGCAATCAATTGCGATTTAATCCGATGCTTTCCATGCATAGAATTTGGTAAATCAACGCTTTTGCATGCCAAATGGGGTTAAGCATTAAATATTATTTTTAGCCGAACCTATCATGTATTCTTGACAAAGCAGATACTGCTACCTAGTGAAAACCAGAACCCAGGGTCTTCTTCTATTGATGATTTTCCTATGCAGAAGTCTGTTTTAAAAAGTGATGTTATAAGTCAAAGAAATCCGCGTTGCACAAGATCTGGACGGTAAAAGACTAATTTAAAATAGCTTTTTATGGCCTTTAGTCCAGCTAAAATTTTGGATTTCATCCAGGAATCTCATACCATTATACGAATCTCATATCAAACCAACGCCACACTTTTCTAGTCTTTATTTTCTGTATGATATGGTTTGCTCACATCCTTATTTTTAACGGATGTAAGAAAATATAACTTCAAAAAAGGTATCCGCAAACTGTAACCTACGAGTATATTAATGACCTAACTTACCGGTCATAAACAATACCCTTCCTCTGATTTCACAATGGCTGACATTTTTTTTAACGATCATAGTTAAAAACCGAGAAATAATGTGCTGTATGGGATAATCATAGAAACGGAACATACATAGCTTCTTCATCCCCAAACGACTCCGAAAAGTTCGACCCTAACGAATGGCGATTGGAAAAAAAAGAATGGAGAAAGTATCGTAAATTCTTTTATGAAGCTTTTAACTGAAATTTTGTTGGCTTTTTTGTACATTTTTATTTTATCTAAGATTTTTGTCAACGGTTTGATGTTTCTTGGATCACATTTTAAACTCCCCCTTTTTTACTTGTTTTATTCACTTTTACTTCCCTATTTAGAAAATAACATAATACCTACTTTTTATTTTTATTCAACCCCCGTTGTTGTTTATGAGCTTAAAGTGTATTTATGTTAGCCTTAATCTTGATTTATTGTTCCTTCGGCATGTATTTCATTTACTTTTGTTCAATTTTGCATGCTTTGGAGGGTTGGGAAATGAGGACATAAACTAGGACAAAATATGGTCAAAGAACGATAGAAAATCAGTTTACATGGAAATTGTTAAAAATAGGGTTAAGAACACACATAAATATAAAACAACTGATTACAGAAAAATCCAACGATATAATAAAGGGTTTTCCAAAACGGACGGGCTTATGTCAAATTTGATGTCTAATGCTATTAAAAGAATTATTACGTTTCCACGGTTAAAAATACTTTTAAGATGATTCTACGGAACAGATCTGGCTGAGTTCGAAAAAAAACTAGATTATATTGACTTTGGGCGAACTTTGAAGCATGCCCATGTAACCGAAAGAAAATCTCAAAAAGTCTTACGGGGCCAAAAACACCATTTCGTTGTCTCGTTTTATTCACTTCTGAATTCCCTGTTGCTGAATTTAAATTCTGTCATCAGCTGTTTGGCTTGTAGTGGCCGACTATATCGCTTCATTCGGGTCAGAGAAATTGGTTACCTATCATAATTTTAGCAATCTCAAATCCGAAAAAAAAATTGTTAAAAAGTCGTCATTAAATGGCATGCAAACCGCCCCCAAAATGAGGGCTTCATACGCCATGGTCACACTACCAAACACTGACATTCTTTTCATTATTTTTAAAGTGAAAATTTTGTTTAAATCGCCTCAAATTTTTTGGTTCACCTGTCGCATGTCGCAATATGGCGGCGCCAATGGCTTATATCAGCTGACCGTGTTGCATTTATATTCTCACTCTTTCGTGCACGTGCTCCGCGGTATTTGTGTTGTGCTCTGTGTTATGATGTAAAACCGGTCAACAAGTGAAAAATCAAGAATAGTGCGTAAAATATCGGACGAGGAATTAATTATTTTAGGTCGTAAGGGAAAGCCAAAAAATTTCTTGTTTGCAGGGAAAAGAAAAAGCTCTTGGTGAGTTAATTTGATTTTTATAGTGAATTTATTAGAACGAAAAAAGTTTCACTTGCATCATGGTTTCATAAAACCACACAATTTTTTTTTCTTAAAAAACTTTGTAAAAATTCAAATCCTTTTTCAAAATGGGCAATGGATAAGCTTCTAATCTTATTAAATCTTATGTTTCTTAGTTTTTTAAAAAAATGTCATCTCTCTGTCAAGAAAATCTAATAAAATGCAATCCTTTTTGAAGAACACTTCATGAAATAATGCATACTTAATTCAAGAATATAATACAAACTTTAATCTTCTCATGTATTTTAATAATCAACACACAATAACACAAAACTTTGAGTTTAATATCATCTCTCTTGTCGAAAAGAAGTATTTTCAAGAACACTGTATCTTCCGAAATATATTGCAATTCTGAAATTCCATAAAATCCTTAGATGTTGTTCTAGGAAGACGTTTATTTCATTCACAGGATTCCGTTATAAGAGTAGGCAGTTTGGACTACTTCTATACACTTATACACCCAACCTAATGGAATTTTGTTTCTCTTGAAAATATCCTTTAGAATTAAATCAAATTCTAACGCATAAAGATTCTTTGAGATCCAATACCCACAGAGTACAATATTGCCAAGACGGAAAAGTTATGCAATAATTTAAGCAGATTTCATCCAAAAGATCTCACAACATTTCATATGTCTTCAAATACATTCTCATATTATCTGCGATAAATAAAACCCACATCCTCTTTACCATCCCATGGACAAGGAACACAAACGTTTTAATAAAATGAGTGTTTTTATTTCGCAATAAGCGCGCACATTGATGTATATGTTCGAAGGATAATGGTCCACGAAATCTTTTCATCATTTTCACGATAACATCGTACATCGTTCTTGAAGAATTCCAATGACTTTACTACCATGTCTGTTCTAATTTACAAAACTCATCCTTTTTCTCAACTAAACTCATAAATGTACTTTTCAGTACAGTACAGTACAGTACAGAGTATACCCAAAACCCCAGTGTGTTACAAAAACACCAACTACATATTTCAAGGCAGTTAAACATTCTATTGACACACTTTTTTCATGGCATTTAGGATGAGCTACAAATGGATTTTCTTGATATACGACGAGCTGCCTACTCCTAAATGTTATGCTTTAAGAATCCTGGCGCCGCCATCAGGCTTCAGGGGAGACACATATATTTTATTTTATTTTTTTTGTTAAAATTATGTTATTCTGCTTTTATTTTTTTTTTCTTATCCTGCGACTTTCAACCGGGAAATGGTGAAAGATTATTAAATCCCTCGGAACGTACATTTACATGGCAACGTCCCAACAACGAACGTTTCAAATCCCATGAAAACTTTGTGTTTTGTTGTTGTTTTTTTTTGGGTTTGCAGATTTGTGTTGAAATTTGTGTGGCTATGTTTGAAAAAAAGTAAAATCCTTGCCCCAAATATTGAAGTTGTTAACTGGAAATGGGAAAACAGAGAGGCCAAAGATGTGTTAGGTTAACAGTCCTGAGCACATTTGTCCTTTTATTATTTTGGATGAGTTTACAGTTCACAGTATTTTTCTGGAAAAGTGAATTATTCACAATGGATTTACGAAGTTAACATTGCTTAGAAGGGATAAAATTTAAAAGAGAATCCTTAAATAATTATGGTGCAGCTTTACACAGGAAAAAGTGTGTATTACCTTTGTGGAGATGGCATGTGGGTTCAGGATTGATGGTTCACTTTTAAGTGTATTGTGGATTCTGAATACAAAACGAATCAATAATATAATGCACAGTGTACTCTTATAGTCCAGTAGACAGGTACTTTTAGGTGGAAAAAGGTCAAAAGTTAATGTAACTTGGAGGTTTTGTTTAAGGATAGTAAACTATTATTTTGCTAAGTTTTTGACCTCGCGGGCTCTGTGCTAAAAGAAGGGGAGGGGGGGGGGAACTGGAAATTTTTCGACGTTGATCGGGTTTTCCCTCAATAACTTTTTTTCCTTACGTCCTATGGCATAAACATATTCTACTTTTTTGTAGATACAAACATCTTTGTGTCAATTTGTTACCGAGATATGGCTCTTCAAAAAACAGGTCTTTTCATTTAATAATTCTTCATTTTTCCAAGAAAACCAAAAGCACCCCATAACCATAACACCTCCAGAGTCATTTTGTTACACAAAAATTATGAAAAAACCGCAGCTACAACAACATCATAATGAAGCAAGATTAAGGTTTGCAAGAAATCACTAGGCGCGGCGTGGACCAGGACCAGTTAGTGAGAATCCGTTATTTTTAGTGATGAAAACAAATTTAATTTGGATGGCCCCGATGGTTTTAATTTGAGGGACGAAAAAGTAGTTGAAATGAGTCGGCACTGTGGATATGTCAGTGTTATGGTTATGGGGTGCTTTTGGTTTTCTTGGAAAAATGTCCTTGATGTTTGTGCAACCCAAAATGAATGGACAAAAATACAGGGAGATGCTGGAATATGCCTTGGATGAATTTGGCGACATTCCTGTCGGTGAAAATTTTATTTTCCAACAAGATAATGCTCCCATTCATAATGCCAGTTGTGTTCGTAAGTGGTTTGAGGTCAGTGAAACCCAGTATTTGTCCTGGCCTTCTTGTAGTCCTGACCTTAATCCCATCGAGAATTTGTCGGGAATAATAGCCAGAAAGATTTATACAAATAAAAACCAGTACAGAAATGAAGCAGAGCTAAAAAGAGCAATAACCGAAGCTTTTTTTGAAATCAACGAACAAGTCCTCCAAAACTTGATAGATTCTATGCCGAACAGGATATTTCAAGTTATTGAGAATCAAGGAGGTTGACTTCAAAATTAATAGGTAACTCGGTGTTAAAATGAATAAAGTATTGACAAATCTTGACTGTCTTTATACTTATTTCGCATTTTGTACTCATATTTTCCTACAATTAATGACTTATCACCTTCTCTTTCAAGAGAAATTGGGGATAATGGTATAATTTTTTTTTTATTTAAGAGAGAATTCATTTATTAAGCGTTTGGCCAATATAAACATTGCACAACTTTTGGAACTTAACTCTTACGTCATATTGAACAGCTTGAGAATGGCTGTCTTTATACTTATTTCGGCCACTGTATATGAACTATTGAAATTGTAGGAAGTTTAACGTTCTTCGTACGACCAAGCATTGCATTTCACTATGCGACAAGAATGTTGCATTTTGCCGGCTAGCCCGCACTGATAAGACCGAAGACTCCAAATAAGCAGAACTTTAGGTGCGCCATCTATGGACGAAGTTCACAAACACTTGATTGGAGAGTTTGGCGTGAATTTTGTCTAGATTGCCATGGGAAGCAAAAACAACAATGGAAGTCATTTGATGTATAAAGTAGATAAGACAACTAGACTAGCGCCGCCATTGACGAAGTTCACAACTAAAAAAACATGTTCCATGAAATTACTTTAAAAATATATACACTGCCGAAGCCTATCAGGCAGGAGTTACCAAGTGTGCTACTCTGCCCTATGATCAAAAAATATAAGAGGAACATCGACTTTCTACCTGTTAGAATCTATTGAAGGGTGCTAGAGCATGTTATGAAGTACAACACAGAAAAACATTTATCCAAGGGGTACCAAGCCTAAGACTGCAGAGACTGGTGTAGAAATGTCGTAGAAGATGTTGAGTTGTTGTTGCAAGTTTGGAAAAATTGCTTTGGCAGACTGTTAATCGCTGTCAGCCAGGACAATAACGATGTTAGGGTAGCAATATCTTGACATAAGTCCAACAAGGCTGCTGAAGCTCCCCAGCCAAGCACTTAAAAACAGCGGAAGATAACTTTTGGTATAAGCACTATGCACCACTCCATCTATACAATTTGGCGGGATTAAAATATAACTGATGAATCGTCCCCAAGCAACCATCAAAGGCTATTCGGTGTGACAGTGTAAACCCTTTCGTGCTGGTGTGGTTTCTGGCAGGTAAGTCATCAATCTACCAAATTCTCACACTTCGACAGATTTATCAAAAGACCCAAGAACTCCGGATCGATACATAAAATCCTTTTCTTTATTTGGCCCTTCTATTTTTTATTAAAATTTACCATTAACTGAATTGCAACATTAAGATCTATAAAACAAATCCCAATTTATTATGAAACAAGAAAAAACAATAACATATTTTTCTCAAGCAATCATCTGTAACCTAATCGGAGGGAGAACTTTGAAAGGACCTGCAATAAACAGTGCGTGACAGATAAATATTTCGTCCTTGCTGCTAGAACACAAGTTCTATTCTTTATGAACCGAAGTATTATTGAAATTGTTATTTTCTTTTGCCTCTTCGTTACATATTCTTATCAATTCTTTACAGCAAAACCCTTTTCCATTCCTGATGCAGGTTATTTATTTAGCCAACATAAAATAAAAAAAAGATGTCCTTAGATTATTCCTGAAAACAAGGAAATATGTATTAATAATTTCATTTCAATTACGCTTTAATTGGTTGTTTTCGCTTTTTAGATAATTTTAATTCAGCTTGTGCCACCTGTTCTCACTAAATTATTGGCTTAGGCACTTACCTGTTAAACATTTGTGTGTGTGTGTGTTAGTGAGTGAATTTGCAAGGAAGAATAAATTAAGGAAATAATTTGATTGTATATATTCACACAAGAGGGTCTTAAAGACAAATTTGGTTGATTTTACTTATAAGTTTATATTGAACATAACAAACCTCTTGAATATCAATTTGAACTTGGTACTTTAGAAATTTTAGAGTGATTTATATAAATAAAGGGTGTTTTTTTAGAGGTATACAAATATAAAATGAAATAAAACGCAGATAAATTGTATTAATTGCCATTAAATTGAATTTATTTGAAAAATAATTCTGTGCCATTTTTATTTAAGTATGATTTTTGGCATGTTGCCATCTTGGCTAGTACGGATGTAGTCCAATCCTGAGGCAATAATGCGGCGAATGTTTTTTCTCAAGTCTTCAATGGGTTCTTGCTTATCGGTGTAGACTATAGCGACTTTTGGCATCTCAACAATGGCTTCAAAATTATCTACACACCAAATGCGGCAGTTTTTCTCATTGACAAAGCCATTGAACCAAAAAAGACGACTATAAAATGGACGTTTCACAATAAGAAATTAACCTGCACAATTTGCATGTGTTGTTCAGGCGTCAGTCGATTAAACATGAAATGGCAAACTAAACTGAACTAAACTAAACTACTCAAATGGCAGATTACAAAATGGCTGTAATGAAAACAGTGCTGCTAGCTTAAAGTTCTTAAGCTTACACAAAAAAACACCCTTTATTTACTTAGTTCAGGGTTTTTATTAAAACTTAGCTCTTATTTTTTTTTTAAATTAGGTTTCTATAGGGTGTTTTTTAGGGGTGTGGTTTCCAATATGTCAATACTTTTTTCGGAGTTGGTATTTTTGACAGCTGTCACTTGATTTATGCTCAGTTTGGTTTGCCATTTCAAAATGAATAGACTAACTCCTGAACAACGTTTGCAAATTGTTCAAATTTATTACAAAAATAATGTTTCGGTTCGCACGACGAATCGCGTGCTGCATCCAATATTTGGTCGACATAATCGCCCAGGAATTTATTCGAGCCAGCCGCTGCTGCCACTTGCCCGAAATCATTTTTAAAACATAATTATAAATTATGTTATATGCGTTCTATTTCTTCTTGAAAAAATACACGTCCTAGAAAAACAGAATGCATGTTATATTTTTCTTGAGGTCATTTTATAATTTTATAAGTTTACCCATGTTGGTGTTGGCATCTTTGTCATTATAGGATGTAGTGTTTTCATGCACGCCCTTGGACTTGCAAGAATCATCATCAATCAGCTGCCATTTTCTTTTTTGTTGTGATGAATTTATCAGTGTTTTGTCACTTTATTTTAACCTGCTTGCCACAAATTGACTGTCCTGTTCACCTTGAATAATGTTTGGCATGTTGGGTACTTTAACATGCATAAACTGTCTCCCTGTCGCTCCTTGGGTTCGGTCCACTTTAAATTGCTTTCAACGACCGTTAACTATATATTTTGTTGCCCATCATTGATAGTGACTATGTCTTCAAACAATCTTATCGTTAGAAATCCAGAAGTAAGCCAACTGTGTCAAAACCAAACCAATATTCTTGGCAACGTTACTTGAACTGATTTTGTAGGTCATCAATTCCTGACGCAGCATTACAAATAATGCTCCTGCTGACACAAGGAAACCTTAGCCAAGTTAAAATTTATTGCAGAAGCCGTTAGAATTTATAAACTTACATACACTTCCTTCGGTATATAGCAAAGTACAATTTAATTTATCAAGTTGATGTCATAACGCTAACGAACAAGGACTTACCGATACATTTTCTCCCAACAACGTAACCAGTTTGAAAAACAACAAAACTCGAGCCTTGGGTTATAAGCTGAACGGTGAACACATTGAAAACGTTAACTATTCCACTTTGCATCGTTGTTGCCCCACACAACAGAAACAAGGACCCAAGGATATTCATCGATGTGACTACGTATGGCACTGTAAATATAAGGCTAAATGGCATGGTGGGTGTGAATAAGTTTATAAGGAAGAGAAACTGATGGTGACGCCTGCAATACATTGATGTCGCATGCATTACCGTCTTCAAGAAGCATATTAGAATTCCATGCATGACAATGGAAAATTGTCGCGTTTTGAATGCCACGCTGCTGAGTCGATATTGCACAAATCTACCCTTTTGCATCCCGTCTTTCTTTGTATTGTGTCATTTTTAGTTGCATATGAAGCAGGGCCGTATTATGATTTATCATTTTAGACATTATCATTTCGGGGCCTTATAATTCAGGTGTAACAATTTGAAAGGCACCTTCTTGATCCTTTTAGGATGGAACAGTTTGGTTACTCATGTGAATGTTATTGGAATCAGAAAGAAGCTGATGAGTGCATTTCAAATGAGATCATCCAAACGGTTTAAGACAAAAAGTATATACGTCTCAAACGTCAAACTATGTGAAATGTCAAACTTCATGATTCTTCTCACAAGTTTGCTTGAATAAACTTTTAAGCTCCTTTTCTAAATACCTTGTATTATAAATGCGCCTCACACCAAAACGTTTTAAATACATCCCCGTCGTTGCATCATATATGTGGCATCATGGTACAAGGCTCACTACATTGCACAGTACTTACTTCTCAGATGCTTTGTGTACCCTGTACTGAAGCTGCCGCTCGGTTAGCTCCATTAACAACACCACTAAAAGTGGTCGTTTGGCTAAACGTCAAAGCTTTGTCAGTTAACTGTCAGCTTGGAAGTGTTTCCAACATGTGTGACTGCACAAAATAAGTCCCTTTATCGATGCTTCTCCATATTTACAAGTGAACCATGGACGACAAGTCGAGAAGTGACAGCAAGGCAAGATCAGAAACATATATAAAACGGTATATTGTGCCAGTTTGCGTTCACGTTTGACATTAGCATATTACTAAGTTCTCCTTTTAGTCTATTGAATTTCAATTTCCTGTCACCATCAAGGATGCTGCTTTTAGTATACGTATCCAACTGCTCCTGCTTCTGCTTTTATTCTCTGTGGTAATGCACTCTTCTCTTAGTACTCTATTCCCTGATGATAATATTGATATCAAGTGACGTATGTAGGTAAGCGTACATTATGTCTGCTGTCAAAAATCCCTTCCGTGTGGATAGTTGAGAGAAAGGGTTTTTTAAATTGGTGTTGTTCAGACTGATTTTCAAGCAACAACAATTTGCGGCGTCAAATTACTTAATTTAAATTTAGTTTGTGGGATTTTGTTTTGGAATTTAATGGCCGCCATTATTGCCACTAGAATGTGTAGAATGGTGGATGTACAACGTGACTTGATATTTAAGGACCACCCTTCGTCAAATAATGTGATGGAGGGTGAGATTGGGAGTAAGAGCGTGGAATTTCATTGGGAACTTGGGTATTTTGCAGCGTTGTTTAAACTTGCGGGAACGTTGAGTTGCTATATGTTTTTAGTAAATTGTGCGGAGTAAAAGTAATCTGAACATTTTAAGGTATTAAATTTAATATTTGACGAAGGGCTCATGCAAGACTAGGTCCCATATATTAAAAGTTCTAAGCCATATTTTGTTGTTGGATATCGTCTGTTGCCGTCAGATGTAATTTATTCAAGATGTTAGCAGCACAGAGGAGCACAGATTTTACTCTGGATTCAGATACATATGTTCCGAACGGGGACCATTCGTAGTATACATTTCTACTATCTAGAGATGACAGCCCTGAGAAGCCAGCAACATTACACTAATACAGCAATCAACAATTATATATATATTAACTTATGTACTAATATTTTTCCATGCCAGCCTGCGAGCGGTATAAAATGTATTTACAAATCAGTCATCTACGAACAAGCGAACTGCAAGTAAGAAATTGGGTTTTTTTCCGCAAGTCGGTTTTTCCCAAATCAAAATGGTCGGCCTTTTTATTTATTTTATTAGAATTAGTTATTTAATGGTGACGACTCCTATTTTTAATAGCAAAAATAAGTCGCGCCTGTACAACATAGTTTTAGTTTGGTATACGAATCGTAATTTTTTGGAGTTCCAAACTGCTAGGCTGTATGTGGAAAGTTATTGACCTCCTCTATTTCCTACTGTCTTTAAATAATTTGTTTTTTCTTGGCGTTAATATTAACAAACTTCTCCCCATTTTGTTGAAGAGCTTGATACATTCGGTTGAGTGGCGAAATTATGCGCTCACCGAACGTTTCCTTCAACAAATCAATTGTGCCACGAGCTGTGTGACATGTTGCACCGCACCGTCTTGTTGAAACCATAGCTCTTGCACATTATGGTTGTTCAATTGATGAACGAAAAAGTCAGTAATCATGGCTCTATAGCGGTCACCATTGACTGTAACGTTCTAGCCAGCATTGTTTTTAAAGAAGTACGGACCAATTATTCCACCAACCCATTGAGCACACCGAACAGTCAGTTTTTGTGGATGTAACGGGGTCTCAACATACACTTGAAGAGTATCATTATTACTCCAAACACGGCAGTTTTGTTTACTGACGTATCCATTCAACCAACAGTGAGCTTCATCGCTAAACACCGTAAAATGGACGTACTGCGCGACATGTACTTCGAACAGAACCATGATTTTCAAAAAAAAATTGCACAATTTGGAAACGTTGTTCAGACGTCAGTCTATTCATGTTGAAATAACAAACCATACTTAAAATAAATTACTTGACAGCTGACAAAATGGCCGCCAATTAAAAAAATGTTGCCAGCTTAAATTCTATACCTCTAAAAATTTCTGAGAAAAATGGAAGTGCATTTGCAAATCCCAAACCCGAAGAAAAATGTGAAAGGAGACTCAATCATTTCTGAAGAAACCTGTTACAAAATGTCTTCACCAAAAATCAACTTGTAAATAATTCTTTCACACAAGAATTCCTTTTTAAGATTGGGATAGTACTCTATTAAACATTTAATAATGTAAACTAAGTTAGTCCTCAAAGAATTTCCTCAACAAATATTCAAATCAAAACAATTTAATTCCTCAGGCTCATCAAAGATACAAACTACTATAAAAGAACAATGGCACTGACATGTGTCACATTGTTATCTCAATCTCGGTCACAAACAATAAGAAAACGTCCTGCATAGTTTCCATATTGTTCCCAAACTGATAAGGATTTCAATTACGTCAGCAAAATATGTCACCTTTATGCGTCCTTGCATAAGAGTTTGATGTGGGTTGTTTTTTTGATATTGTTGTTGTTAAAATTATGATAGTCATGCAGTAAGAATGAAAATATTTTATTTAATTGTCTTTTAAGGTCCTTAAAGTGTAGCAAAAGGTAACTTGGTCAAACTTCCAAGTCACTATAACAACATTTTTCTTGACACTAAGTGATTCATTCAATATTTTGTTTGACAAAAAAAAAGGAGAAGAGAATGGAATGAGATTCTTTAAGTTTACAAATGGTCTCAGCGAGCCAGACAGGTGGAATAAGTGCTTTGTTAAGAAAAAAAAAAAAAAAAAAAAAAATATAGTGTGTGTAGGGAGCACGGGATTGATTTTTCATTCCATGAAAAACCTGGGTCCTTTTTAATTGCTCTAGAAAAATGACTATTATCTCTGATTCATGATTTTTTCTTGATAGTTGCTTTGTATAGCCCACTTCACTCCACTTTTGTGATGATAGATCACAAATGTTTAATTGTTATTTCAGTTGGGCGTGGTTGACGCCCACTTTTCATTCAAAACTATCAATTTTTTTTTATAAATTAACGATGGATGCTTGTATTCGAGCGAAGAACCTTAAATTATTTTTGGATATTAGTTGTACGTAAACATTTTATGTATGAGAACAAAAAAAATTGATTTTGGGTATGACGCCCACTTTTATTGGAAACTATAAACAACACTTTTTTTAAATAAAAGGTTCTTATAATCAATCCACGAACTCAAATTTGTGCGTCTCTTAGTCAAAACTTAGGAGAAATGTATGAAGAGAAACTTTTGAGTTTCAGGCGTGGCTTACGCCCACTTTTCTCAAGAAAAGAAAAAGCAAAGTTTTAAGCATTTGAGGTACCAATTTTCAATTTTAACCATTTTTTTAGTTCGTTATATGAAAAATGTGTCTCTTAATTTTTTTTGTGTGCTAATTTTTTCATTACGCCCACTTTTAAGGGTGGGATTTTTATAACATTCCTTTATTCGGGTAGGATCGTTAAAAAGCTCCTCCTAAAAACTGACTAACGATCAAAATTTCAGGACACGCCCACTTTTAAGGGGCGTTCCGTTATAAGTCTTAATATGCATTAATGTTTTAATGCTTTTTAATTTTCGGTTGCAATTTTGAAGTTAAAAGATAAACATTTAATTTTGTATTCCTTGGTTACGTAGCAGGTTGTGTTTCAAGAATTGTTAAATACACCCATAATCGTTATTTCCATTCAAAATCTAATTTTTGAAAATTTAAGTTATGTCTTGTTTTGTTCAAATCCATCTGCAAGCTTAAAATTGAGTGTTACTAACCTCATAGTAAATGCGTTGGCAATAAATAGTCTAAACTTAGGGCATGGCACACGCTTTTTTTATTGCGCTAGGGAATTCATACACATAAATATTGCAGGTTCTCGATTACCCACTTCTCTACTTCAAAATCTCTTCCTGTAAAAATCAAATGCACAATTTAAGGATCATCATAGAGCAGTAC
Organism: Platycheirus albimanus; assembly: GCA_916050605.2. Classification (NCBI taxonomy): domain Eukaryota; kingdom Metazoa; phylum Arthropoda; class Insecta; order Diptera; family Syrphidae; genus Platycheirus; species Platycheirus albimanus. The sequence continues at coordinate 11,724,483 of OU696698.1, read as the reverse complement.
TGGAAGATTCATCCTCCATTTACCTCTTACTTATTGATTTTAAAACGAGACATCCTATAATTAGAACTAAGACTTCATTTGGATTATTTCGAAAACAAAATACACCTTGTTTCGCTTCACAAATTAAATTATATTGTATCCTTGTACCTAATCCTTTACCTTAACCAACTTAATAAAATATCCTTCATTAAGCTCCCCAAAATATTAAATTTCCTTTTAAATCAGCTTACATCCTCCAAAGTCTTCTTTTATTTCTTATTCACGTCTCTACCACACCTGGCGGCAAAAATTCCTTTATACAAAATCTTCCTTAACAACACAAGATATTTTGACAACATTATATTCCTTAAGGCAGCAAGTATAAGTAGATAAAAGAAATCCTCGCCCAGGTGTATTCTTCATGGATTATGAAAACGGTTTCTTCATTTAATCCCACTTAATCAAAGTACCCATCTGCGTCATTTCGCACAGTATCCTGTTTAAAAAAAAAAAAATCAAAAACTTTGTTATGCAAGCTGATGTCCTTTTTGTTTCCTGAACAATCTCCCCCCGCAAAGAATTTCTTTTCAAGTTTCCAAGTTTGAATTGAAACGAATATCAATTTCTTTTCTCCTCGTCTCGTATATATATGGACAGGACACATTCTCTGTTTCTGTTTTTGGTTACAACTTTCAATTGAGTTCTAACCGGAAGCAAAAACCAATTCTGGAATAAAAGTTTGCTCTTTCGTTCAAAAATTTTCCAGTGGCAAGTTGTGCAGTCACAAGTCGTATGACAACTGCTTTTTGCTCCTTCATTGAATGTGACAGGTGTGAGACTATATACCGATTATGTCCTTTTTTGCACTTTTGAAAACAATTTCTTGCGATCTAGCATGATGCCGAGCCGACTATACATATACTGATGGAAATGTCCTTGCTACACTCGTCATGGTTTTACTATTTGTTGTTGTTTTAGTTTTGTAGATCTCTAACTGGATTTTAATTTTAAGTTCAAGTTCTTAAGAAGGATTTATAATTTTAAGACAAACACAACATAAATATCACAAGAGACTATGAACTCTGGAAGCACGAAGTGGACAAAGTGTCAAAGGTGAAATTGGATACAACTCTAGGGAAAACGAACAGGATACAGCTTTTACTTCCCTAGAATTGCCGGCGGGCATTGTACGGGTTCACCTTGTGTCTATATCCATTAATCACCTTTGGAACATCATCATCCTTTAGGCATAACATCGCCAAAAGCCAGGATAGCGACGAAGAAGACTTACAACTGCAGAGTTTCTGTCTGTGTCCCCTGCCTACGCGACAACCAACGAGGAGATTACTTTCGCTTTGCGGTTTTCTAATGAAAAGGGACTTTCGTTGCGAATAAGGTCCCCGTTCAATTTCTACGTCACGCTAATGAGTGGATTTTCATTCGGCTTCAGTTTTCATGGTCACCAATTATTCTGTGTGATATGAGTAGAGGTTGCTGATGTCGCTGTAGTTGTCTCTGATGATGAGCTCAGTTTTGTAGGACGAACAAAAAAAACATAGAAACAAATAATTCCACTCGGTGATAGTAAGGACTCCGGATATCATCAATCCATGTTCGTCCTTCGTCTTCTTGTGTCTCCTTTGAAGAACTTGACGCAAGGTAAAGTATCTTTTTCTGAGCTTGTGGCTTTTTGAAGTTCTTCTTTGCTGTCCTCGTCGTTGCTGTTGCCATTGGGAATCTTATCCTCGAGTCAAATAGGGAAAGATAAGGATATATTTCTTGGATTGCCCTCTTGGAAGATATAAATACATTGTAAGAAGTGCTTATTTTAATCTACTTTTGTTTCAAATTGCACGTGGAGTGGATATATATGTCATATCTTTATATATAGGTTTGGTTGATTTAGCTGGAAGGACTTTTTACTTTTATTTTTGAAGAGATCCAATCCCAAAAGTCCCTCTTTCTTTTGTTTTGCCCAATGAAATCGACACAAACAGGATTTTCCTGGATAGTTTTAGTTTAGTTTGCGAAACAAGGATAAGTTTTTGGACAAAGAAGTTTTTGTTTTTGTTTTCATAAAAGCATTAAGAACAACTCTTGATTATCCTTTTTGTTTACCGAAATCAGAAAAGCATGTGTTTCATTAACAAAAAAAAAACTTTTCAGTAATTTTAAAACTAGCCATCCTTGACAACTTATCACTTATCCAAGGACGGAAGTCGTAGGGGATTAAGAGGGAAGAGATTGTCAGCTAGTTATCCGCATGTTGAAATAACAATTCCGCCAAGGACGACCATCCCAGGAAGCATTTATCATACATACCACCTATTAGTAGTGAAAATAGCAAGGGACTCAGAACACATCCCTGCGGTACACCTGCAGTTGTTTCGAACCAGATTTCAAAGCGAAAATGTGATCTACTGTAAAAAATTCAGAGCCGAAACCACCTTGAAATGTACTGAAACAATTTGTTCTTTCAGTTCAGCACGAGAGTAGTCCTTCCATGCATAATCCTAGCAAAAATGTGTCCCAATTAGTTCATCAACTTTTTTAAAGGTTGGATGAATAAATGCCCTAGTTAATTAATTTAATTAATTTTTCGTTAGATTGTTCAAAGAAATCCTTGATTATTTATGTTTCCATTGTTCAGCTTTAAAGTGGACTCAAAAACATTAACACGAACCTCAGAGAAACACATCAAATAAAAGAAAAGTCCTTAAATCAAAAATTTCTCCCAACCCCACTTTACAAAATTATTTAAAACATCCTCTGCCGAAACCACAAGATTTTGGCCAAAATTTGTTTCAATTATAAAATTCTTCATCCAAACATGGCCACAAATGCCAACTGAATATTGATTAAGTAATCCCTTTTCTGATGAAAACTAGAGCAAAAGGACATCCTATACCCCGGTGATGATGAAAGAAAACCCATAGGAAGTCAGTCAGTCCATGTCCATGCTACTTTCATCTAGGCCAACCACAAGAAGAAAATGTGCAAACAAATTTATTCAGAGCCGAGACTGCAATAGGAAATCCACCTAGATATCGTCAACTTCCCCAGCCCCTTCCCCATTAATTTAGAGGTTTGTAGGACAAACTTATCTATCATTGGTCGTATCCTTTTGAGGTTTATTAGACAGGGAAATTGAAATCTGGACCGCATGGGGTAAGGGACGACTGATTTAAAGATTTTACATTATCAAGGAAATAAAGAGATGAACCAGTTTAATTTTCATGCCGCATGTCCTGTTTTGTGAGTGTATCCATCTTGTTTCTCCTTTTAAGGAATATGATAAATAGAGTGTATCCTGGTTAAGCCTTTTTAAATGAATAAAAAATCTGTAAAAAAAATCACACCATGTACTCGAAAATATTTGCTAATGTTTTGAGTCCATCTCTTGACGGGATGTCCCATCAATAAATGGATACACTAGCTGCCCCTACAAACGTTGTCCTATATTAATTTAATAACTTGACTCCAGCCCCTCCTAACGTATCCAACTATAGTAACAAAATATTCAAGTCGAGGAAACAAGTTGAGAAATTAGTGAGGTAAGAAGTCCAATTTCAAAAACGTCAGTTTTGTGTTTGTGCAGTATACGCATCCTTCAGGGAAAGTCAGATAATAAAAAAAAACACCATCCGAAGGATGCTTGAATCTTTCATGAAACAAATTTCAATTTCTACCCACACAACCACAAGGTTTAAAAATAAAAATATACAAAACTATAAGCCAATAAAGTTCAAGGACTTTCTTGACTCCTTCAACCTCGCCTCCTCCTCTAGTACACATAGCAGCAGCCAAATGCACTTCAAACTTAAGGAAAACACAGCTGCATCGCAAAAGGATAAAGTTCGATGAAGTAAATGCACATTTGAAAGAAAAATCGATAGAACGTTAGCAAAATCCTTACTGATCCTGAAAAAGTATTGGCTGCATAAGGACCCATCCAGGATAAGACCCCTTTCTGTTCCAAAATGTGTTCTAAGTTTTGATACACAGTAACGACGACGGTCGATGATGTCACTTGGAGGATTATTGACTGGCTTTTGTTGAGGCAATTGATGGATGCAGGTCAAGAAGAATGATGTGAATTTATTGAAGGACATTGAATTGAAATGATAAAGCTCTTCGGTATGGGACTGCATGACAAAAGTTGCGTGTTGTGTTATTTCTGCTGGTCTGTATACAAAGAAGACCAGTTAGAAACTGCAGGACACAGGAGCAAACAGATAAAACAGAATGGCTATTTGCTCTGAGTGATTCCTTTATGACATCAGGGAACCTCTATACAAATCTGTTGATTCAGGAATACCCTTTTGAGAGTGATAGCATATTGTTTCCTAAAGAGACCAGCAATAGCCTTTTTCAGGAGTTGTTTTCTATAACAAAGCAGGGGTTGTGGAGTTTTCCCGATTGTGACATCGAAGTGCCAGAATGGCCAGCAATAAAATTGATTAATATTCCAGTTCAGTTGGTGGGAAAATTCAATCAGTTTAGAGATTCAGGTTAAGTCTAATTTATAAGACTTGAAACTGTTCGATGCAGTTAGCCCACGATAGCAAAGATACAGTTTGAAAATAAATATGTTCATTAATTTATTGAAACGGTTTCCTTTTTATGCTCCATAAAGTTGATCTTTGTTTTTTTGGAGGTCCTTGCAAAAATGAAAATCAAACTTGGAGTAAGATGAAGCTTGCTGACATTTATAAATCACAGGATTCCTTACACATTCCTTCATCCCGCCAGCACACATATCAAAAGTGTCCTTTTGTATCTATATAGTCTTACAAGCACTTGTAGGTAATAAACCATATACTGCTGCTGTATCCAACTCGTAAACTAATCAATACAAATATCCTGAGTGCCAGCATAATTCAAAATAGTTAACCATGCTGTCGGTTTCCTTGTTCCTGTCCGCCTGTTGTGTTCGGCAGCCATCATTCTCACTATAAAGTATCCTTAGAGCAATATTTTCCGGACACCATCGACACAGTGAAATATATTATGGATGGGTTGGTGGATGTGCCAAGGACACTCGTTCTTCGTTGTCCTTTTTGTTTTGATATGCCATTGAACCCACTTTGGACCGTTTTCTCAAATCTTTTGTATTCCTTGTTTGGAAGAGCCTTTGGAAAAGTCGGAGAAAAAATCTGGTGAATATTTTATGAGTGCTTGCTTTGTAGTGTCATAAAGTTTTTTGGATTTGTTTCTTTAGGTATGTTTGTTTTGTCCTTACATGGTTCTCGTTTACACCTTTTTTTTTAATTGTATAACTGTGTCACACACTCTTGAACTGATATTTGTTTAGAGGACACTTATGTAAGTGGGAAAAACGAATTTGCTAGCTCTCAGGACGTTTTTAACATCCTTAACATGAATTAACACAGTGCTAGAGTTGAGGAAAGTTGGATAGGAAATAAAAGAAGACACAGATGCACATTGGTTTTTCATGTCTGTAGAACATAATAGGAGAGAAAAACCGAGCCGGGTAAAGCATTCCTCATTCTTGTAGTTCGGCTAAGAAAAGAGTCTCTATACTAAACAGTACGTTCGAAATCAAGCTTAAGAGCATCCATTGACTTTTTTTTAGGAAATGTGGCGAAAGCGATAAGATTAAAATAATTGATCACCTAATTATTGGCTGCCCTCACACACCAAGCTTTGTCAGAGTATTTTTAAAAGTTTTTTGGCACTCTTTTAAACATAGCCACCAGGAACGAAAGAGATATGGGTATGTTGCTTTTGCGAGTCTAGGGTCCTAGAACCACCAATGTCAACAAGGGATTTTGGGTTTCTTCATAAGGAAAAATGGTAGTGAGCCAAATAGGAGAGCATGCAAACATTTGACTTGTTGACTGAAAACAGATACTTTTTAATCCTCCTGTTCCAATGTGATGTCCTTTTCACAGCAGCTGCTTTGTGAAATGAGATCATCCCTATAAAATTTGATTCAACTCCAAGCCGGAGGTGGTGGTGGCGCTGTATTTGAAAAAAATAATTGAATTGAAGAAATACGGTTTTAAAAAGACTATTCTTTTTTGGTAACTGAAAATACGTGCCAACAAAACCTCCTATCCCCCTCTATGGAGCCTCATTTTTCAACTTTTGTAATTTCTTTGACCGTTAGAAAGGCAGTACTGACTCCTTTGAGCCAATGGACCTTCCGCTCGGACCAAATAAAGGGTTTTTTTTTTAGACGTGTGGTTTTCAATCTGGCAATACTCTTTTCGGAGTTGGTATTTTTGACAGCTGTCACTTGATTTATGCTAAGTTTGGTTTGCCATTTCATAGTGAGACTTACTCCTGAACAACATTTACAAATGATGCAAATTTATTACCAAAATAATGGTTCGGTTCGAATAACATTAAACTTTATGTGATTTATTTCTTCTTGAAAACCACACGTCTAAAAAAAATACCACTTAGGTACATTCTGAAATTCCACCAAAAATATTAGAACCCGATCCAACATGGCTTCCTTTTTCCGCATGTTTAAGAATCCCTCATTTTCAGCAGCAACACCAATATCTTTAAAATCTGAAAAGCCACTTAGTCTACACAACTTTTTGTAAACTTGAAATTATTTGAGTCAACCAAATATCACCTTCGTCCATTTTGTTTTCCTCCCGCAGCCCAAAAAACGAGCATTACAATAGTTTCCACAAATCAAAAATGGTGTTATAAAAAATAAACTACTCAAAACAAAATACGGCCCACCCAAGATTGATTTTGTATTTTGCCTAAAAAATACTTAATTGGTGAACATTATCGAAGCCTAGCATTTTATTGTAAAGTTTGCATGTGTATGAGTCCTTATCAATGCTTTCAACAACAATTTTACCGTTACCTCCAAGTGAATAGGCAAAAAAGCCGATCGCTCGAAAAAACAATCAATTCAACAATTATTGCATTTGTTTTCTCAGTCCGATTCTAGCGTTGTTGCTAAGTGTTTCTTTATTTAACTGCTGTTCTTTATTTCTTCGGGATTAAACGTCATTACAATGCCCGGTTCTAGACGCCATTTGGATACTGAAAACGCAATTAGAGCAGTAAATATGCTGGAGCAAGGAGTGTCTCAAAGGGCTGTTGCAAATCGAATCGGTGTGTCGCGGCGAGCTATCCGAAACGTGTGGGAACGCTTCCAGGAAACCGGGAGTGTAGCAAGGAGACCAGGATCAGGAAGAATTCGAGCCACAACTTAGCAAGAAGACCGTTACATTCGAATAACAGCACGTCGGGAGCGTACTGTAACCGCCCGGGCTTTACAAACTCAACTGCGGCAGTCAACTGGCACTCAACTCAGTGATCAAACCATTCGCAATCGACTCCACGAAGATGGTCAACGTTCCAGAGTGCGTGCTATTCGGCCGAAACTTACACCGGCCCATCGGGCAGCGCGATTAAGGTACGCCCGTGAGCATTCAAATTGGACCATGGACAATTGGAGGTCTGTACTCTTTACAGACGAATGCAAAATCAAGTTTTTGAGTGATGATAAACGAGTACGAATGGAGAGTGACAGGTGAACGTTTCAGCGACCCGTGCATTCACGGAAGTGACCGATTCGGGGGCCCCAGTGTTATGGTATGGGCTGGAATAAGTTTGCTAGGCAGAACCGAGCTGATTATCCTGGATGAGGGCACCGTTACCGCCGCCAGTTACCTTGAAATAGTAATACGACCTGTTGTGATCCCATTTTCACAAAGATTTGGCAATGGGTTTGCTCTTATGCAAGACAATGCTCGCCCACATACGGCCCGTATCACGCAAGCAGCTCTTTCTGACGCCAATATTACACTTTTGCCATGGCCAGCAAAGAGCCAGGACCTCAATCCGATCGAGCATTTATGGGACCAGTTAAAAAGAAGCCTCAAAGAAAACCACAGCATTGTTAACACTAAACAGGAGCTCATAAACGCGTTAAAAGCCTGTTGGGAGCGTATACCCGAACAAAATGTAAGGCATCTGATCGAAAGCGTACCAGATAGACTTATACAGTGCATACGGAGTAGAGGAGGACCTACTCGCTACTAAGCAAAAGAAATAAACAAGAAATCACAACAACAAATAGTGATATGTAAAGTTTAATTTTTTTTTATTTTTGTAAATTTTCCTATAAAATGTTTTTTTCAGTGTAACTTTAATAAAGAATTTTTTTTTCCGTGTTAAAAGTGTGTACACTATTACTTAATACTAAGCTGAAATATAATAACAAAAAAAAAATATAAACACTAATTTTTTTCAGATGAAAGCCAAAAAACTTAGTGGGCCCTATTTTGTTTTGAGTAGTTTAGCTGTCTTTCAAAATGTGTGGCTTGCAAATGTGTCAGAAGTTAAATAAATTGGGTGAATTAAACGTGCGTTGTTGTTTCGTTCGAGTTCAAAAATAAAATCTTCGTTCTCGGAACAAGCAGTGCCTAAGTGAGAAATGCTAAGATCATCTATCGGGACTATTCTTCGAGTGACACAATCAATGTCTCATTCAAAAGATAAGTTGAACGTAAAATTAATTTATGACTTTGTCATCCCATTTCCTTTTTTTTTTTTTTTTTTTTTACGAATTTATGTAAATTTGATTTGGGAATAAGGGACTCATATTCTGGTGAATTTCTTCGAGGATATCTGCCAAAATCCCTCAAATCATTCTTATTCTCGAAGATACGAAGACTGTCAGTGTTTTTTGTTTTATTGCGAAGGATTCATTAGGTGACAAGCAATGTATTGTTTGGCTTCCCATTCTCCTATATTTTTTTTTTTTGCTTAGCTTTCCATTTCCGTTTGGAAGCAAATTATCCTTCGCATGGATGCGGATGTGACATTTAGATGAGGAAACCTCCTTTGCATTTGTAATCAGGCAAACAAAAGCAGTAACTCCAACTCACATATAGCATCCACATACATACAGTATCAAAGTTCAAAGATTGACATCACGTTTGACACTTTTCAAGTGAAAATCTTCAATCAATGATGACGCAAATGTAAAGATAAGTTTTAATTAAACACAAAAAGTGGGAATCATTTTGGGAAGGAAGGAGAGGAAGACAATTTATTCAAGTCACGATGGGTAAGAAGATGTAAATATGTATGTGTATCAGGTTGAGATGGAGCAGCCAGCTCCAGCGTGGTCTCATCAGTTTCAGTCTTCACACCAAACCAACCTCTCATTGACTGCGAAGTGAGTGTGAAAAGATTGAAAATAAGGATAGGAAGGATAGATAGCTCCTTTATGACCCAGATTTATAAAGTTTCAAGACATTTTCACATTTTTTTCTTTCTTCACTTTGAAACTAATTTTCTATGTGAATAGGTAGAAAATAAAATTTACTTTTTCAGAAACGAGCTCTTAATGGGGGGGGGGGGGGATGATTTGAAAGGGATCCAGTCAGGATGACACTTAAAAAATTTGTTATGATGAGGGGGAAATGCATCCAACTTAAAAAAAAAAACAACTAAAAATAAAAAATATTTCAATCTATAGAAGATACTTTATTTTAATTTGGAATATATGTATAAGTGGGGAATCTATTCCCATCCTCCTTTTTATATGTTTGCATATGCCAAATTTGAAGCATATCAAGTCATCGGGTTAGTCTTCGAATGTGCAAACTGATAGAGTTAAGCTTGTTTAAGGACTTATAGAAGTTAATTTCAGATATATATCGACACACTTAAAGTCCTTATGCAAGGCATTTTTGCATGCACTACACAAACTATTTAATTGTTATACGGCTTGTGTCAAGTGCTATAGCAGCCAATAGATTTATAGGCACAATAATTATGAATAACAAGGAAGTTATCGGCTTATTTTGGAAGTTGTGTTAAGCTCTTATACAAGCTATAGCTATTCTTGTTAAGTTCTATACCGGAATTTCTATATTTTAACACCACCTTATGTGGATTTTCTGATCATTCTGACTTTTCGCTTTTCCCATGAATTAACCATTTTTGGACATTTGTATGTGTTACAATATTTAAAAAATACATTTGAAAATATTTTGAATATGTTTATGACTTTTCATTTTAATAGGTATCAATAAATTTTACGATATGATGAAAAATTATGCCAATTGTTTGCAATGACTTGTCGTTCAGAGCCTTAAAACAGCTATTTTTATAAAACAACTTCGAAGTTCCTTAAATAGGCTTCTGTTCGTGAGTTTTATAGCAGCTCTCATATTTTTCATTTTTAGAAAACAACGTCGAAAGATGAGAAGAATAAAATGTTAAGGCTTAAGAAGTATTTTTTTATAATGCACTCACACTCAAAGGGATATTAATACCTTTATAATGAATTAACATGTGCGAGCGAGGAGAGAGAAGGAATAGAAAGATAGGAAAGAAAGTTGGTACAGTGGATTGAGATTATAGGTGATAAACATCTCACGAAAATCCCACGAAATATCCACTAGCCTAAAAAGCAGTGTTACTTTTCTTCCTCCTTTTTCTTAAACCTACACCATTTTTAACATCTTATAAATCGATGAACACCTGGTGCACGCACAAAAATTGTCACGTTTCGTAATTGTCCCGTTCGTAATTGTCACGTTCCATAGAAAGGTTATCACGTAAAATTATCATCCGTAAACAGACTTTAAAGACAACCATATTTTTTTTAATGTTTGCTTTTCAAACTTAACAAAAAAAAAAAAAAAAAAAATGGTGGAGGAAAATTAGCTCCGGTTCTGCACTTCTTCCACACCTCATTTTCATTCTCTTGGTTGGTTTTATTGAGAAGGACGAATACTATGCAGTAGAACAAAAGAAATCTACCTGCCGGGAAAAAAATCTGAAAGGAAAATGGTGTGCCTAAGTAAAATGATGCGGGTAGTGGGTTCTTGGGATTTGGCCCTAAATAACGGTTATTTATGTGCATTGTGAGTTTTCAATGCAGTTGTGGGATGATAGCTGGTGGTTCAGATAGTTGACTCAAGAGGGTAAGTGGATTTATGGAGGTGAGTTTCACGTGTTTATTGAACTGGCGGGAAAAATAGAAAGAGGAAGGAGTAACGATGTTTGATTGCGGTTTTTAGAGTAATTTCTCTTACCCAGATGGATCAGAAAAGGATAACTTGGGAATATGGTTCTTGTATGTCATTAATGTGATAAATATCTTATTGCATAAGGCTTGAAAAGGCAGGTAATATCCGATATCTCAAAATAAGTCATATCTGACCTTCTGATAGGGTTTAAATCAAACTTAAATCTTATTATAAAATATAAGAGTAAATGTAAACTTCCAATATACTTAGGATTCGTCAAATTCCTTCATCAAAATCAAGATGCACAGAAAACGCGAAACAATTTCCTCCTCCTTTTTTAAATTTAATTTCTTGAAAAACTATCAATTACCTTCACTAAGTTAATGCTTCAGTAAAAAAAATCCAATTGAAGCATTAACATTTTTTATTACTTCCACTTGCCCCTAATCTCTCTTCCTTCATCACTCTTTCCTTCAAATATTGTGCCAACCTTCAGAATGCCTGTCCATTTTCAACTCCTCGAAAATAGAACGGAGGAAATTATATTTCAAAATGATTTATGTGTGTTCTCTTTTGCAATAGGATAAACGGCTCCACAACTCATATCCTTTTTCCTTCTTGCAATATAAAAATATATAAATATATAAAAATGTTGCAATGCAACGACCCTATACGAAGAATATAGCTTTTATATCCTTCCTTAGTCCCAGGAATCTAGCTTTACTGCCTCTCAAATGCAACAAAATTATATTTTTATTTAACAGCAAACAAAAAAATAAATACATTTTTCTTGTGCCATATATATAGCTAACTGCTCCTCCTTCGCTGCAGTTGTTCGCCATCTTATATATGTATGTACCCGCTTGCTTATGGAATAAAGAGAACTGAATTTCTTCCTGAAGGAAGAAAATTCAATTTCGAAGGATTTTCCTTCCATCTTTTCTTGAGAATGCCTCACAAAAAAAAAAAAAAAAAAAAAATGTGTGTTGCATGCTGTTCAAATAAAATACGTCAATCTTAAATTAAAAACAAGTTAAGGCAGCTTGGAATGGCTTCGCATCTAAGATACACACATGGATGTGAGTTATATTGAAGTAAAATGTAATTTATCAATTAAATTAAACGTTTGATTAGGAAGAGCAAAGAGCAAGGAAGAGGAATTATCCGTTAAGCAAAAAGCAAAATATCCAAGGACTTTTTTCTATAAACATAACTAAACTAGCGCTACCATCCAGAATATAAGAGAAAAAATAATGTTTCTTATAATTTTGGTGCGCCGCCGCGGGGTGGCGTATGTTTGTGAAAACTAATCGTAAAAGAGCATACACCGCACCGGTGTGATCTCAGATGTATCACAAATCTTCCACTTGACTGCTTCCTACTAGTGATCCGCTTGTGGGTTTTGTCAGTGTGATCTTAGAAATCGTAGGCAAGCTTTGCATTTTTCTATTTTGAAGCCAATTAAATAATGTTGTCGCTGTAATAGTTTGTCCCAGGATTTTTTAAGAAGTGCATGTTGGGTATCATCTCAAAAAAAAAAAAAAAATCGCAGAAGTCCTGATTACCTTATCCAATATGCAGACTAGAAGAATTAAATTGAATGCCTGTAGCTCGAAAAATGGCGATGTTTTCTGAGGTAAAATGATATCGACTTTTCGTTCCCGAAATCAGAATCAATATTTTAGCAGTTCTTCAAAAACATAATAATTCGATTCACGCGATGGCAACAACCGATTTTAATGAAATTAAGTTTTCAATAATTATGTTTCAAAAAATGACAAAAATTTTTGGTTTTGCAATATTGGAAACATATTTTGGAATGTTCATATGACTTGAAATTAACGAAATATCCATCAACAGATTTTGATGAAAAAAAAAAACATGGTTGTCTGTAAAGTCAGTTTACGGACAATGAGATGACGTGATAACTATTTTTACGGGACGTGACCATAAGATTTTGAAGTTCTTAAGATCATTGGAGTGCCGTCTTCAGCCTTGATATAGAAAAAAAAATTAGCCGTCACGGGACGCCCGGCAGATGTGAAACATTCAAGTTTAAATTAAAATTCATAATTTTTAAAAACCATGAGCAAATATGGAGTGAAATAATTTTTAATAATTTAGTGTTTCGTTAATTAAATCAATATATTTGTCTTATCATTTTATTATAATATATCAATTATTACAGATTATATTTATTAATAAACACATAGGAACAAAATTTTCCTCAACCCACCCATCAGGTACCGCCAACACCGCCATATACTCCCAGCCCACCTACAACTAGCAACCAACTATCCACCATTTTTATACGTTTTTCATCATCGAATACCTACCCAATCCACCTGCGATCACCAACCCAATACCTTCCATTTTTGTCGATTCCCTCCCCAGAGCAAGTCCCCTACCACCACCATTTACCCAGCCCATTTACAATAACCAACCAAGCATCCGCCATTTTTGACAATTTTTCCTCACCCCCCCCCCACACCAAATCCCCCCCAAGTAGCACCCACCCACCCCACTTACAACCAACCACCTACCATTTTTATCAATATTCCCCCCTACCAACCCCCAACCACAAACGCCATCTACCCACCATGTTTGTAAATTTTGTCTCACCCACCCCCCAACATCCTCCTCAAAATCCACTCCACCACCAACACAACCTTCAACCACCCGCCATTTTTAACAATTTTTTTCTGATTGGTGAAAAGAATGAAAAACGTAATTCCCACCGACTCCAGCTAGAACCAACAGCCAACCACCCACCATTTTTGTCAATTCCCCCGACCCCAAACCACAACCCCACCTACAACCACCCACCCCACCTACAACCACCCACCCCACCATTTTCATCATTTTTTTTCTTCACCAACTTCCCCACATCAACCACCCACCAGTACCACCCACCCCACCTACCACCAACCACATACCATTTTAGTCAATTTTTCCCTCCAACCAACTATCTACCATTTTTTTAAATTCTTTCTACAACCCTCCCCCTCACCAACCATCCAGCCCACCTACATCCTACAACCGACCATCCACAATTTTTCACCCCCCCATAACCCTACTCCACTACCACCCTACCCCCTCCACCACTACCACCCCAGCATCACCAACGACCATCCAACCTACAACCACCAATCACCCAACACTTTCCACTTTGAAAAATTATATCAAGGGTCGTTCCATTTTTTCGTTACAATTACGATCGATTTTACTGCCTAGGTGCGCCAATAGATGTTTCACATCAAAAAAAACATGTCGTATGGTTCACAAGTGAATCACTTCAAAAGCGTTACTTTTTAATGCGAATGTCCCTCAACGCTTAAAACTCTGATGTCACTTATTGCTTTAAATTCCTGAAGTTTTGTTGAAAAAGATAACTGGAAATGTGAAAACATAATGCATTTATTTAGCGGTTTCAGGATGATCTTTTTAGATCTGTGATTTTCAAGAAGAAATAAAACGCTTACAATTTAATGTTATGGCCAAGAACTTAGATTTATTATAAAGATAAGGGTTTTGCCATTATGTTTTAAAAATGATTTCGGGCAAATGGCCGCCGTGGCTGGCTCGAATTAATTCCTGGGCGATTATGTCGACCGAATATCGAACGCAGCAGGATTTGCAAACGACGCGTCGTGCAGGAGTACCTAAGTCTATTAATTATAAAATGCCAAACCAAACTGAGCACAAATCAAGTGACAGCTGTCAAAAAGACCAACTCCGAAAAAAGTATTGCCAGATTGAAAACCACACGTCTAAAAAATCACCCTTTATTTTATGAGTACATACATTAATCTCAAGTACTTTGACAGCCACACAAGATGAAGATAAGAAATCCATATAAATTATATTAAATAAGGTTGAATAATTTATCCGACTTACTTCACTAAATGAATCCTTTTCTGTTATACTCACGATGCCTCAAGGATATTTATTTTTATTTAAAACTCATCGCAAACAATTTTTTTTTAATATTTCGAAAGAAAAGTATTAAAAAAGTCAAAATTTTGAATTAAATTATTAAATTGATTCGTTGAAATTGTTGTATGTTGTATTCTATTTCAGAAGTGGGAAATCATGTTAAGTTTGAATGACAAAATGTTTCAATTGAACCAGAACTGATTTTGAAATGGAAAATGGTGCAAACACGACGAATAAAAATAGTCCTTAAAGTCTTGTGAGAATCGATATTTCTTCCACTTCAAATACCTTTATTTCCTTCTAGTTTAAAAACAGATAGAAAGGAAATAGTAGGACAGTAAACCAACGGTTCAATTCATCAGTATTTTAGACCATGATTGTTGTCTGATTCCAAAACGACAAGTCAATTGAAAAATATTTCAAAAGAGTTTCTGTTCCATGAAAAACATAAACCTTCTCAACCAAACGTTTCCAAATGACAACTGAAATCCTTAAGAGATGACAAAATGTTGAAAAGCAAGTTCCTTCCGCCCAAAAAAACTCGTAATTGAAATTACTATCTATCTTCACCACATTTTTTACACGTCAAATAACTTTTGTCAAAGAATTTTTTCAAAGTTACCTTTTAATAGCAATCTTGATTCACAAATAGGACCTTTTTTACAAAAAAAAAAAAAGGTACCAAAAATAGATAAATATGTCTTTCATCTCCTAATAAATACTTAAAGGAAGCCAAAACAAAGCCTTCAAACTCACATCCTTCTGAGAACTTTAAAATGGAGGACCAACCACTGATGGAAGGTCGGCATACTGAGGGGATATAGAAACAGGGACACTCTTGAATGCTTTCACGTATTTATTGCTTTCAATTTTCCTTGTGCCTCTTAGTCCAGCATCATCATCCCAAGGTAGTACAGTACCATTAAAAAACATTCTCCAAAACGGATATAATTCATGTCCTTTGCAGTCCATTTCCACTGCCATTACCGTCGAGATAACAATATTTCAGAGTTTTTTTTTTTAAATATAATGTTCAACGTTAGTCCTTTACTCTTTAAATTATTTCATTTCAGGTAATTTAATACGGTCTTCTTTCTTTTGTAACTTGATAAAATGGCGGGGCTGTCATTCATGGAAGTCGTCTGAGCTTCCAAGAAACGAGAGAATAATTAACTCACATCCTTTTCTAAGAATCCTTTTGATTGGAAAATAAAATAATACTTTTTTGTAAGCTTTCCTTTTTGCGTGTTTAACTTTTCAGTTTTTTCATTGAAACATCTTTTTTTTTAAACTGAAAAAGGAGTGAATTGATTTTTGAAATACAAATTAAGTGCGAGGAGGTAGATTTTAATTTTTTTACAGGAGTTTTATTTGGCTTTTGAAAGAGGGTCCTATTACGGGGGAAATTTATGTTTGAGAATAACATACACCAACCTTAAAGTGTTATTTACTACCGTGTCCTTGTTGCTTTTATTTTCATGGGGTTTGACCCACACAAAGGTGATGATAAATTTTGTAGAGTGTCCTTTGGAATTGTAAACGGAGTGGTTTTTTTTTTACAGGCAAAATAAACTTTCCATATCAGATTTATTTCGTCCTTTTTCCTTGTCCATGTTTATAATGAATTAGTTTCCAGTTATACTCGTAATTATTGTTCCACAAACAGATTTATTTCAAGGGAACCCATTATAATTATTTAGTGGTGCATATAGTTGGTGCTTCATTCTGGTGTTTGCGCTGCTAAGGACGAAAAACAGAAGCGCCAATACGTTGCATACACAAATACATGTTTTCTAATTCAGAGTATAAATACCTGGAAGCATATGCTGCGCTTTTTTGTCGGTAGGAAGATAATAGAAACAGATATTTTATGTTTTCTATTTTCAACGTTTGGAGGCAAATTTGTGTATCCTTTTTGTTAAAAAAAACACAAAATTGATGATGTTCAACGAAATACGTTGAAGCAGTTTTTTTATTTTAATGTTTTTGTCAGATTCCCTGCATGATATTCGAATTTTATCGTGTTATAGGAGGATATCTCAGAAAACTATACATAAAATGGTGACGGTGGCGTATGTGGAACATTTTTTTTTTTGTTCTCTGGGCTAAATTTAATTTTCCAGAAAAGCAGCGAAAATGATTTTCTTTTCATACATGAACATCGGAGGAAAATTAGCATAATTTAATTTGTACTCTGTTCTTTGGTGTATGAAGAAGCTTTTCAAAAATTAAACAGGGGAAGCAGTGAGTGCGTTTAAAAATAAAATTAAGTGAATTAAAATTGAAAATTGGTAAGAATATGGATATCCACTGAAGAAAGGATTGCTCATGAATATTCGAAGTTAATTATTGAAGGTATCAGCTAGATTTTTTTCGGGATTATAAAAGGTTTATAGTCTTTATATATATTTTTAAAATCAATTTTTCGTTTATTTTAAAACTAGCCGACCCGTGTACTTCGTTCCTCCAAAATTCATCAATGTATTGAAAATAATAATTCTTTCATATGCATTTAGTAAATAGTAGCTGATAGTTTACACTGTGTATAGATATTTTTAAAAATTGTCTTTGAAAACAGCCAAACGAATTCATTTTTTTGACAGTTTGTATTTTTGACGGTTTTCAAAAGCAAAAGAAGTATACTATTCCTGTGTTCAAGTCTTCGTAAAGCTGGAAATATCTTGGACGCAGTCAAAAAACTTAGAGACTACAAAGAAGGTTACAAAAAAACCTTTAAAAGACTAAGAGTGCAAGGCATTTCCCTTGACTATTTTAGATAACTTTTTTTATTCCGTCCAAGCACAATGCTTTAAACAAGTTACTGCAATCCCCGATTTCAACAATGTTTTTTATCAGTTAGTTGACAAATTCTTCATGAGTACTTCTGGTCATAAAAAGTGCATCTCTGCTATCGACATACATACTCACAATTGAGTGTTCAAGTCACTAAACCCTGATTTAAGCCAGACTCGATTCCACATATAGACTTATACTTTTGAAATGATCCACCTTCGGCTTACAGCTTATAGCTTTCTTAAATGGTTTTTTTTTTTTTGGAACATCTACAATATTACAGCATCCGTTCCAGATTTGCCCTCTTAAATCAATTCTAAGCTATACCTCTGGAGTCCCACAAGGTAACCAATTAGGGCCTCTCCCTTTCTTTTTTACTACATATTTACAATACTGAAACGGTCATCATACTTATCACACCTCATTCTACGCTGGCTATACCTACCACGATTTTCATTCCCAATCAATAGCCTTAAGTTTCGTAGTTTGAAGTAAGATTAAGATCTGAAATTCGTAAATTTAAGACAATTTCACCGATTTCTATTAAATCCACTAAATACAAAAAATATTAAGTATTGAATCCTTTCCCAGCATCAATTTCTTTTCCTGCCTTTAAAATTTAAAAATAAAACAAATTGCTTACTTTATTCTCGTATGAACTTTAAGTTTTTTAAGCAATGTCATCATTTAAACCATCGTCGTAAGAGAAAAGGATGTTCTGCAGGATATTCAGTTCTATTCAATTGTTTTGTTTCAACTCAAAATGTTTGTTCAAATATACCCGACGTGCAGTTGATTAAGGACTAAGTACTTTCTTTTTTCCCGCTTACAAGGCAAGCTAACTCCACCTGGTCTCATCACTATCTAAAGGACACGTGACAAATAAAAAGTTTTTATCAAAGACACCTTGACAAGCGAAAAAAAAACAGTTCTTCCCTTTTTAACAAATCCGAGCGAGAGACTGTTTTGTTGTTACGTGTGGGTTTGAAAGCTTTTTCCTTCCGTTTTCTTTTCACAACTACCATCAAGGTACATACATTCATCTTTAATCCTACATCGTACTTCCATCATTCCATATCTGGAGGATATATGATATATATGACTGAACTACATTGCATGTCGAAAAAGGATTTCCATATCCTCTTGCCCTACCCCCATCACACCGCCAGCTGAATATTTTAGTCATGAATTGTTTCACATCAAGTCACTGGAAAATGAAGAAAATCTGTTTAATTGTCAATTAATTTAGTCAAAGTCTCAATGTCCCTGAAAATCCCCAAGGCAAGGACAATAGGGAAAAGAAGAAAAGAAAAATAAGTCTAGTGATTTGATTTATTCAAAAAAAAGTGTTGATTGCTTGTTTCTGTAATTTTTTGGAAATTTTTCCATGCGTTTGAGACAAAATCAGATTTTTTTTTTTTAATTTTCTTAAATTTTGTATCATTAAAAGTAGTTAAACAATGCAACATTTGCATTCAGATGGTATCGTCCTTACAACTAAGCGTTTGCTGAAGCGTGGCCAACTTCATGGTGGATTTTTGTTTGAATATTTTGTGACTTTGGTATAAAAATACGAACTTGATTTTAAGTCTCGAGTCTTGACACATCACAAAAAAAAAAAAAAAAAACTATTTAAAGTAGGTTATGTTCTTTCAAAAAAATTAATTGCTTGAAAGTCCTGTTTTTTTTTTGTGCTGGCAAAACATTTAAATATTCACAGCTGGATGACACAGCGTTTTTGTAATTGGCCATGTTCGTTCAGTAATTCTCCTCCACTCTCGGGAATTAATAATCGTTCTTGTAGAACATTTTTATGTTAATAGTCGTTCCGCCTGAAAAAATATCCTTACACACCAACACATTATGTTTAATGTCCCATTGTCCCAAAGCGCAAGTTTTCCTTTGAATAAAAGATTCAAATGAGATAAATGCAAAACGCGATGGAGCTGACAAGGGTATGAAAGGCATTTTTTGTTTGTTTCTTTCTACTGCACTTGACTTATAAAGAACTTATAAAGATTCCAACAAACTGCACTTAACTATCTTAACTAGAACAAGGAGCGATAAAATAAAAGAGGAGTAGACGTACCAATGCCACCCGCCGCCACGCCGCCTCTTTACAGCTTTTATGCAGTTTCTTAAATGAAGAGGCACTGAAGACGCCAAAAGCAAAGTAAGGCGTGGCGGTGGGTGTTGAATTCGGTCCACCTTTATCCAACCATCAGTGGTGAAAAAAAAGATGAGTGCACAACGCAGTGCACCCACACTAATGGACAAACACATTGCATATTGCGCAAATTCAGTAGGTTATCATGCCTTTATCAAAAGCAATTTAGTCCTGGCAGGCACACTTAGGAGTAATGAGTTCACATCTTTTCAGAGTCCTTTGGGCTCCAAAGATGAAGAAAACTGAGAGGAGTTTTTGTAATTTCACTTAATCGTTTAAGTAGATAATCCTCAAGGATATTGCAGTTTCTTTTTTTTTTGTGAGTCACTTCTGGGGGGTAAGAACCCCCGGGAAAAGAGTGTAGATAGGTATGATGCGTTTTGAGGCAAAGGAAGTTGGTTTTCTCAACTATAAGGATACGTTTGCAAAATGAAAACAATAATCACCATCAGGATGAAGAAAGGGATTTCTATGAATAAACCTAATATTTTGGTTCATTTACATAAAAAATTTCAAGACATTAATTGACTTTTTCATTAAAAAGACAAGCGAGTATCAGTATTTAACAACTGCATGTCGCGTGTTCACTTGTCAACAATCAATCAAACAAGACATTACGATGGTAAGTCAAAAGAATGGGTCAGAGAATTCCTCTCACTCTGCAAGTGGTTAGTCATTTTTGTTGTTCTCGTGAACCACTTAACAGATTTCGATGAAATGTCCTTAAATTTAAAATTATAAACAAAATTTATCACACAAATACCAAAATCATTATCCTCTTGTTTAATACAAAACCATCAATTACCAAGTTATTCAAATCGATTGAACTTATCACTCTTAATAAAAAAAAAGTACTCAGAAAAAGGATAAATTAATGAAAAAGAGAAGAAAAATTCTGAGGAAAGTTAAAAAAAGAAAAAAGAAATGTGTCCGTCATCGAAGGACGAACTTTGAAGACTTGAAGAAAATGAAAATATTAAAATAGGGAAAACAAATTTATCTGCTCCTGTTATTCTTATCGTAGCGTTGAACTTTTCTCTATGACTTGACTTCTTTCGTAATCATCAGAAACCCCTTCTCCAATAACCCAGTATAATGAACAAGATGTTCCATCAACAACATCTGAATATTTGAAGGCCGAACGTTTATGGTTGTTCGTTTTAAGAACTGAAAAGGAAAAACATGAAAAAAGAAACTCAAGAAAACTTAGAACTTTCCACTTTTATATTATATAACCCAAGAAAAAGTTTCTGGTATAACAAAATCCTTTTCATCGTCCTTGGGCTAAGATGTTCGTTCAAACTTTAATATCCAATGAATACTGAAGTAGGGACATACTTTAGCTGTCATGATGCAATGGCGACAACACGATGATGACATGAAGCAGTAAGGACGAACAACAAATCAAATTAAAAAAAAAAAAAAAAACATGATTCTGTCAGTCAGGACGAAAGTTGTTGCATTTTAAAAGACGTGTAAATGCAAATTAAAAAAAAAAAAACCATCCACACGACAATTCATTCGCTTGCATATAAATGACGTACAAAATTGCATTATAAAAAACTGTTTTTCCTTTGTCGCAGTGAGAAATCAAGGACTTCGAGCATTGTTGAAGTTAACAAATAAACTCAAGGACTCACCCTGAAGATCATAAGAAATTGAGGCAGAAAAACAAAAAAATCAGTCAACACAAGAAGGGTGGTTGTGAAAAAATGGAACAAACAAAATAAAAATATTTTCCTACACAAATCCTTGACTTTATACTTTATATGCGTTCTTTATCGATGCCAAGCACAAAAAAAAAATTTACAAGTGGGCGTGAGCTCTCGAAATCGTTTTCATTTATTGGCAACTGAAAAGTCGTAAGAAAGCCTTTTGTTCTTTTCGAGAAATGAAAGTAAGCCAAGAGGAGATTTAAGGTTATTCTTTCTCGAAACAGAAGTGCGTGTTGTGCTTTATCAAGGACTTTCGAATACGAGTGTGTGAGTGTGAAAATAATGATTGAGTTCAAGCGAGTGGGGAAAATTTAAAAGTCTGAATTGTGTCATTGTCAAGTCTGGCTGATTGCATTCATTATTCAACATGGTAGTTCTAGTGTGTCGCATTTTTAAAACTTGAAGGAAGAAATTCATTTTTTCTTTTGATGGTGATGAGGTAGAAGAAGGTAGAAAGATAGTTTTTGTTTCCCAAAGTTGTTCAAAATTAATTTCAATTAGTCCAAAACTTGTATGAAAAAGTAAAAATTTCATGTTTTGGATAAGGGAAGGAGAAAAACGGTTTTTCGAAAATTTAATGAAGGGTTAGAGTTGATATAATATCAAAAACTTTTGAGACTGAGTTTTGGCTTGTTAAGTTTTAGTTCTTGAATCTTGACTGAGACAAGGCACTTTATGAATGAATCGTTTTCCATCATTTCTGTTACAGAAGTTATTCCAAAAAGAACCATCTACCGATAGGAGAAAGAATGGCTACAAGAAAAGCCAAGCAATTTAGCACTAATACGACTTCAAGCACTTTTCTCCAAGTTATGAGGCTTTGTAGTCCAAGTCCAAATGGAACAAAAGCTATCAAAGCGAAAGTGAAAGAGGCTTAGGGGACTCAAATTTGCTGGTTTTACAGAGCCAACGCTTCTGAGGAAAACCGCATGAACAAAAAATTGTGTGGTTTTATGAAACCACGATGCAAGTGAAATTTTTTTTTAGATCATTGGCATTTTGCACTATTCTTGCTTTTTTCCTTGTTTACCGGTTTATTTGATTCACCGTCACTAGCCGTATCGGTGTCCATCACAATCAAGTGAACAACACAACATTTTACATCCATACACTGATCAAAGCACACACATACCGCGGAAAACGTGCACGAATGAGTAAGAAAATAAACGCTACCCATCAGCTGATGCGAGCCATTGGCACCGCCATATTGCGACATGCGACAGATGAACGAAAAATTTTGAGGAGATGGAAAAAAAAGTTTCACTTTAACTTTTGCTCGTTCGAAAAAATGTGAGGGAGTCCTCTATACGTCTTTATTTCCGACGCTTGTTTCCAATTACACTTTTGTGGTCAGCCCTTTAAGAAAAGTCTCCCGCTAGTTCTACTCTATGTTAGAGTGATTTGGCTCCTCAGTAATCGAGAGCGTTATCATTCTTATGGGACAAATCTCCGCATTCGTTCAGTTGTAGAAGTACTTAGAGATCGCGATATTCACAAATACAAAAAATCTAAAGAGGTGTGCTTCTATCTCGTTTTGACCAGTATGTTCCTTAAAAGAGTATCTTCATCTCCCCAAAAAATCTACGGGACAATTGCACTTACTTCCTTTCTTTTCAAGATCTTGGAAGCGCTGATGAACTGTCAGAAAAAAATTTCAAAATTGTTCGACCAGTTTTTACAAATACCGGTTTTTTTAAACACTTTTGAAAAACATATTCAAAATTTTTTTTCTATCAGTTTATAGTTCATACAAAAATTTTAAAAATTTTGAACAAACCGTTTTTGAAAAACCCGAAAATTTTAAAAACTCAAAAAAACTTTGTTTGACCAATTTAAGAATTAATATTATTTCGTTTATAAAAGAACTTTTCACATTAAATTTTTATGAGAAAATCTGATTTGAAAAAAAAACCGTCCTATGACAGGTACCGTTACAAAACTTTTCCTGAAATTTACACACAAAAAACCATTCAGAAAGTTTTATTAAAATCGTAGGAGCCGTTTTTCAATATCATCGTATAGCAGGAAACGTTAGTTTTAAAGCTAGATCGCTAATTCCAAAAATTCTCTGTAAGACATCATAATAATACAGTATAACAGTTTGTTTGAAGCAAATCTTTGAACCCCGTGGTAGAATTCAGAACCACCTTCAACTATTCTTAGCCCCCAGCAGTCTTAAAAAAAGTCAAAGGCATTATGACAGCGCTTAGACTGACTCTCTGGTTCAATCTATCACGCATTAAATAAGTCCCGAAAAAAGTTAAGACTATTATCGTTCTCCCAATGTGACCTTAAAAAAATCGTTCAAACATTTTTCTGACGAAAACGCTAGCTTCAAAAAAGTTTATAAATTTAACATCCAAAAAATTGCCATTTCGACAGAAATTGCTACTGAAGCAATTTTAACCTCCACTAAACCTACCAGCAGAACAAAGCGAATTATACTTCCTGCGCGGGACTGCATTTATAACAAAAACCGAAAACAATAATGCGGTTCACTCCAGGAACCAGGACGAAAAACCTTCCCCTAATAAACCACTCGAAATCATTTCACAGCAATTTAAATAAATTGCACTCTCATGGATCAGCACTTCAGCAGTCATTGAGGCGGTTGTTGTTGTTGTTGGTGGTGGTGGTGGTGGTAGTGGTAGTGGCTTCGGAAGTGCCATTCCTTCACTCATTCACCGTCGTCGTCGTCGTCTACGTCAACAAGCAACGGCAGCTCGATTTGTGAGTGATTCGCCGTTATCCTGGAGCCAACCTCGACCTAACAAAATTCCACCCACCGCCACCGCACCGCACCACCATTGTCGCTGTTCATCAGCAACTTTGTTTCCAGTTCAAATGACGACAATTTCTCTGCTGCCAATATAACTTTGTGGCGCCCGTCTAGACATGAAGTGTGAGGCAGAAAATCACCCCGTTAATCCTACAACCATGATGGGTCCCTGGGCGCACAAAAAAGTTAGACAACACAAGAGAGAGAAAAAAAAAAAATTGCCGAGGATTATGTTTCCCTGGTTATATAGAAAAACCAAAAAATAGCAAACACAAACACACACTAGGGGGCAAACATGTAACAGGAGCCATAAGGCACACTTTTTGTTCAAATGTACGATACACAGATACATGTTACAAGATTGTATTATGTCACAGCTCACGTTGTTTGTGGGTGCAACCATCAGGACACTTGGATAAGGGTTAAGGCGTTGCAATACAAAAACAGCATAAAAGTCAATTCGAGGATAAGACTGGATGACGCTAGATACAAGCCCAATGCAACGAGAAGAGTGAGCCATTGATCCTGGCTTACATTGAGTTAGAAAAAAAGGATATACGACGACACAACTTGTGTCGAGGGCTTCTTCTTTCATCCTTTCAGGACAATATTTGCTTTCGAAGCTCACTTCCACTGAATTGGAAAGACTATGCGGATTCTATTATCGTTACACACAGACAGGATATTGTATTTTTTTTTCTCTCCCTCTCAATTTTCTTAAAGGCTTCCTTATCCTTGTAACAATGGGTAACTTTAACACAGATACTGAGTGAAGTTATACAATCTCTGCAAGTCCTGATGGCTTGTGGATATTTTTTGTTTAGTTTCTATCTTAGATGACATGCTGACCTATTTTGATAATGTTTTCCTTTCAATATCCGTTTCTTATTTTTCCTCTTGATTGAATCTGAACAGAACATCCTTGGTTCGCTCGGCTCCGTTCCTCATCCTCTTTCTTTAATAAGTCTCGTGCAACAACTTATTGAAATTAAATTCGCTTACATTTTTTTATCCTTTATTTTATATGTAAATAATGTTCTTCCGAGCCTGTAAGGCTTCAAAAAGATGATTATGTAATGTTGACGTTGTGATGGATGAAGAGAAGGAATAAGGAAGAAAGAGGAAAATCCTGTTTTGTAATTAAATTACATTACGCCTGAATCCTTTCGACCTAGATTGTGGTGAAGAAGAATTATTGTGTGGCATCTGAAATGACTGGCAATGATATAATTTTCCATGACATTAAAATGACGTTTATGAAAATCAAAATAAGGAAGTCTGATGGTTGGAGGGTTTGAGAGCAGTGGGGTAGATGTTTTTAAGGATTTGAAGTTGGGTTGGAAAATCAATCAAACCATACAAGATATTTGTAATATGTTCTTTGCTGACGATCAAGCCAAAATAGGGTAGGAACCTTCATTCCTGCAAAGAGCACTTCACGAATTGGGTACCGACTCCACACATGCCTATTCATTTTTGAATTGAAAAGTCATTCCCAAGTTTGAAAAGCTGGGATGAAGATGCTTCGTTTGACAACGCAGTAACAAAAATTAATCATACAAGAAGAACGAAAACCGAGGAAGCCTTCACGACAAAAATATTAACTTGCAAGAAATAGAGCACGGCCGGCTCAGCCTCAACTGGTATTGTCATGTTCAAAGAAGACACCCTGAGGAGCCCAAATTGGTGGCCCTATTACCTGAAACATTAATATTTTTTTGTGCTGAAGCCTTACAAAATATACCTAAAATAATAACCATCGATATCAGCATATTTCTAGCTTTCCATGCTGCCAACACCACCCAATATCAATTTCATTAAGTTTTACTGTTGATGCCATTTTAATAAATCTTCACTCTGCTTCTAACCCGGACGCCACATATATGCCAGCTACTGGCAAGACAGTTGCAATACAATCACATTTTCCACTCACACAGACAAACTTCCAGCCAACTGGAACACAGAAAGGTATCTAAAAAATTAATACATGTAGTAACTTGCTTGCCAGTAGCTGACATGTGTGGCGTCAGGGTAAGGGAGTAACTGATGGTGTAGCTGCAGCAGTAGTAAGTAGCACAGTCAAAGTTAAATGTACGTAAATCGTATTGCAGGGCTACAATGTGAAGTAGCAGCTGCAGCAGAGAGAGTAGCTGAAGTACAAGTCAACTCGACTTGAGCTTCATGATCCTGCTGCGCTGCAAAACAACAACAAACCAAAATGGCAGACATGATTTTTGTTTGAGTTCAGTGCTACACATTGTATCCGTGTATGTTGCTTTGTGAGCTACTTTTTTGACATTAACTTTGACATTGCTGCGTGCTACTGCTGCTGCTACACCATTGTGCGCAGCCAGTACAACTTCACGAACGTGCTGCGCTGCAAATAACAAGAAACGTAATGGCAGACATGATTTTTGTTTGAGTTCAGTGCTACACATTGTATTTTTACATGCTGCTTATAGTGCGCTACTTTTTTTGACATTAACTTTGACAGTGCTACGTACTACGTACTACTGCTGCAGCTACACCATTGTGCGCAACTAATGAACTGCAATAAACTCCAGTATAAATTGGTTGTCCAATTCTGTGTGTTTGCTTCTGTGTAACAAAACGTAGGTACAACTGACTAATTTTTTAGATTAAATATTTTGAAGACACAAATACATTTATCTAAATACTTTGCGTAGTGGAATTTTTTCATCACAAATCAAGGAACCATAAGATGGAAAGAATTCATATATTTTTAGGAGCAGATTCTTTGAAATATATTTTTATCCTATAATAAATCCACTTCCTACGCACTATATTCAATTATAAGTCAAACGTCAAGCAATAAATCTATATTTAACAATTTTATTCCTTTTAAATAAATAATGTTGTCACATTCTTAAGAATCGGTTTGGCCTACACAAAAGGATATTTTTGGTCCTTAAATCATTGTGTTCCCCAATTCAATCTGACAAAAATAGATTGGCTAAGATAACCAAGTACCAAATCAAGTCAGTGTGAGTCATACGCATACACATACAATTTCAACAAAATATTCTATTTCGTCCTTATTTCAATTACTTATCGACACCACTGTATTTCAATGCAAATGTCAATGAAAATCAGCTTGCAAGCTAAGAAAGAGGCGGTTTTGCAGATGCTTATAAAATACAACGAAGAAAGGACATAGAAACTGAATGCGACAGTGACTCGTTTTCCTGTTTTTTCGGCAAACCGACATCGATGCACGAAGAAAGTGGCTCTAAGACAATGATGCTACTCCATACTTTTGCTAACATAACATAACACAGATACACTATAGCTTCCTTTACCCCAGCAACATTATACTCCTTTTGTTAGAATCATACAAAAGGGAAAAAATAAGATAATCACAAAAAAAAAATCGAAATGAGAATTTCTAGGACATTGCGAGATTGTTGGACGAACGAATGAATAGTATTCAAGAGGGAAGGCAGGGCGCATTCCAAGCTTTGTCCTTAAATACCTTTCAAACAATTTCACAACGATGTTCGTAGCTTTAGTAAAATCATCCCATGAAAATATCAATTCCTCCTTCCGCATATCGTTCTACTACATGCCATTCATGTATAACATACAAACATAATGTACATGAGAATCCAGCCACCCTTGATGCCCGACTTGGAGGCGCCACAATTGTCTGCGAAATGGAAAACAGGAAAATAAATAGAAATGAGTTTTTTTTTGTTGTTGTTGTCAGTAGTGCCAAGAAAGA
The DNA here is from genome assembly GCA_916050605.2 of Platycheirus albimanus. Lineage (NCBI taxonomy): Eukaryota > Metazoa > Arthropoda > Insecta > Diptera > Syrphidae > Platycheirus > Platycheirus albimanus. The sequence goes on along the minus strand of OU696698.1, from coordinate 11,696,387 downwards.
TGACATTTCGGAGGAAGTGGGAACTTGAAGGACGAGATAACGATATACACTGTTCACAAGTAATACAATATCAAGGAAAGTTATGAAAAACAGTGGGACACATTAATTTTATTTTTGGAAACTACATACTTGTGTGTAACATTTGGATAAAAAAGATGGCGGAAATTGTATCTGGTAATTCTGTATGGCTGTCTGTATAATAGGGTTAGATAGGAAAATTTTCAAATTAGCGAATAAAATAAATTTACAAAAAAGCAGAAGACCCACTTGCAGACATTGTTCACTGAATGTCCTGAGAAAGCGGAAACTTGGTGATGAGATCGTTTCCGTGGCGAAACTCCACTCTCAGAATATCCTCCAGTTCTGTTCACAGTCTGAAGCAACATATTGCCCTAAAAACTCACCATGTGAAAGGACATCAGAAACAATATAGATATTGAAGTGCACAAGCTCTCCTTAACTCCCTCCCCCCCTCCAAAATCTTTTCAAATCTAATCCTATCTGACAGGCGCAAAAGTCAAAATTTTCCCTATCATTAGTACCCGGTCGCCTTCTTTTGTGTTATCAAGTCAATTTTGCTCCTTTTTATTGTCAGCTCAACTAACCCTATTTTGCTGCTTCACTATAAGAAAAATTTCCGGCATCCTTCTGGCAGGCAAAAATTTGAGGCTTTTAAGTTCTCGGGCTTCTGTTATTTTTTTTTGGTTTTTTTTTTTTCCAGGATTTTGATGTTCAGGACTTTTTACGAATTCCATTGAAAATTTGTATTCTTTGCCTAAATAAAACAGGAATCGAACCACTGTACCTCTCCCATCATCGCTTCTTTGATTACATGTTTTCTTCAGATCAGAGTAATCCTCCTGGAATCTGTGGAATCCACACAACTTTTTGAATAGGCGCCAATTATTTTATTATTATCTCCTGAAGTTGGGTTATAAATGCCACTTATGGAATGTTGTATAAGTGTTGCAGGAAGAATATGGGTGATAGAAATAGAAATCAATAGTCAAACAAGAAGGAATTTAATGAATCAAAAGATTAATGATAATATCAAATATCAGGATTTTCTGTGGTTATTTTTATTAAGAAAAATAATTGAAAGGGAGGCGGAATCATATTCATAACAAGAATAGCTAACACTGATTATCTTAGACTGCCTTTCAAATGGGATTAGAATGGAAGATAATTTTGGAAGACATAATTTATTTAATGTAAGATATTTATAAACGTGATGTTTTTGGAGCATTTCGTTTATTGTTATTAGCACTCTCTTGTTTAAGGATGTGAGGAAAAATATAATATGATTGGATTGTGGGAACACTTTTTTTTATTTATTTTCGTACTTCGAATGCAAACTAAGAGGGTTAATGGTGAACACAAGATCCATTTAGCTATTTTAGTATTTTTTATGGACAGTATTTTTTCCTACATAAAAACATTTTGCTTTTGGTTTGGCATTTATTTCTTGAAGGTCCCATACATAAAAAACTGGCTTTCAATAAAACCGGGTAGATTATCCCCGGGCTCGTAGTTTTTCACAGGGATCTCCATATCATCTCAATATGGTTCGAAATTCCCAACGCCATGAATATTGTACTGGAGGCCAAGTGCGTGACCATTGACATTGAAGTACAAAACTTTTCCAGCACTCTCGAGGAATAGCAGCTTTTGAGAAATGAATAGAATGATATCTTGGAAGAATTTAAAATATTGCAAATATTGCAAATGGAATGGAAAACAATTAACCTGTTGTTCGGAAAAAACAGAACACGTGGGTGCTGTACCTAGCCGAAATTGAAGGAAAAGACAATTCTGAGAGAGATATCAGTAATATCAGGAATCAATCGTTTACTTTAATTTTCAACGGTTAAAATTTTTGTAGAAATTGGTCCTTTTGAGGAGGTTTTCATATAAAGGAAGAAGAGGATGATATCATAAATGCTTCAGACATTTCTGAAAAACATTTATGGAGCAAACTACATGCCTTATCTTCTTCAATTAAAATTGAAAGAAATTGAACACACTTTTCAGAAAGCTTCTGTATAGCTTAATGCAGCATATTCTGTACTGGACCAACCTCAGTAGCTAGTGCTGAGCGATTTTTAAGTCTACTTGCAGGGATCAACATATTACCATCAATACTGTTTGATATCGACAAAAAGATTATTAGGGTTAGCATCACATTGCTAGATAAATAGATTAGACGGTGCTACGTACAACACAAGCAGCGAAACCATTGATCTTTTACGTGAAAAGTTTCCGGACCGTGTTATTTCTCGAAGAGGTGATCACAATTGGCCACCGAGATCTTGTGATTTAACACCTTGCGATTTTTTTCTTTAGGGCCACGTGAAAGATAACGTCTACGCCAACATCTCATCGTCGATCCAAGACCTCAAAGATAGAATTAGTGAAGCTATTTAGGGCATACAGCGGCCACTTAGCGATTTGGTGATGGAAAATTTCATGAAAAGGACATTGTTGTGTAAGCGTAGCTGTGGTGGCCTTTTGGCTGATATTGTTTTACATTATTAATGGCATACTTTTATCTTTACATTGAAATAAACATCCGATCTTTTATTTCAAAAAATACCATTTTCCTTTGAATATACACCTCTTATTGGAAAACCCTGTATTTTTCGTGTCTTTTCCAATATTTACTGTCAGTAAATAATGTCAGAATCCAAAAAACTTCCACACCATGATGGGCTTCGCAGAAAAAATAATTTCTTAAAATTAAATTGCATGTTGTTGAGAGCGTCGAAAAATATTGTGGAAGTTGTGTTGTTTAATTTTTTTTTTTTTTGAATTCACAGAAACTTTGTCACCCTGTATAGTATAGTCATTTAACACATTGTTTGTGTTTGTATAGGTTTTTTATTTTCCTTTCTACGGGCTCAAAGATAATTGAAAAGTCTTATCATAATTGCACTGATAAAAATCTTCTTTTCTTTCCATTTTTCCTGAACAAAGACATATTTGTTCTTGGCTGTGTATTTTTTTTTTTTATCATTTGAAGAAGCCATTGAAAATGACAAGGTCAAACGTTGTTGCACAATTAATTGGGTTCCCACCCAATTATCATTTTTTAGAGCCTTCTTTCTTATTTGACAAAATGGAAATTAAATTTTGTAAACATTTTTAAATTTAAAATTGATGTTGAATGAAAGCATAATCTTCCACTTTTAAAGTGAAACTTTTTTTCCCATCTCCTCAAATTTTTTCGTTCACCTGTCGCATCATCTGACCGTATAGCATTTATGTTTAACTCATTCGAGCACGTGCTTCACTGTATGTGTGTGTTTAAACTATCGTATTGATGTTGTTCACTTGATCGTGATGGACACCGATACAGGAAGTGAGTCAAATAAACCGGTAAGCAAGGAAAAAATCAAGAAAAGTGCGAAAAGCCAATGATCAAAAAAAAAAGTTTCACTTGCATCGAGGTTTCATAAAACCATACAATTTTGTATACCTGTTTTAAGTTTTTCATGACCCTCTTGAAAGACTTCATTATTACGATGAGTGTGTGAAGCTTGTGTATCTTTTCATGAATCTTCTTAAAAATTGAGCAATTGAGGGAAGTTTTGCAACATAAAATTGACGTTGACAAAATGTTTGTCCTTATTCTACGAGTATCGTTACTTCTATAAAAAATGCTCAAACGAAATAATCAAATCATGAAGACGATGCCACTTCCCTAAGTTTGAGCAGCACTTAGTAATGCTAAACACACTTTTTAGTGTAGAGACTAATATTTTAGATGCACTACATGAATGCGGAATGTTTTTACCACCTCCATTTTAGACTTTTCAAAAACATGTGCATCGATGTCTTTTCGTCTTCCATAAATCTTATACTGTGTTAATTTATCAAACGGGAATTAATAACTCTTTGTCTGATTAAATAAAAAAAGAAAGTATTTTGCCTAAAGACCACGCCCAACCAGCGTGTACCTTCACTCAATTTGGTCCTTAGCTAGTTGACTCCAGTAACGGAATTGGTTGGGCTCACTTTCCCTTTAATTTTGAGCAGGAAATTCTTATGATGCATTTTTACTCATGGGAGGGATCGAAATACCATTGGGCTTGTGCAACTTGTAATTTTGGGAACTGAATTTTTGGTAGTCACCATTTGCTCGTATTTCAATTTTCCCATCCTTGATCTATAAACTCTTATATTCACTATCCTTGAAAACTCGCAGTTCGCTCTCCGTTTTCACTATTGTGTATATAGGTCTGAGACAACTACCGAAACGGTCCTCGGATACCTCCCTCATTTATCCTGCCTATGTTTTCCGCCATTTTTTCTAGCACACCAAAATACTTTTAAGGGTACACATTTTTAAAATGAAAAGTGAGCTGATTGAGTTAGTTCTAATTCAATAATCTGTTTTCAGGGTGCAGCCTTTTGCTATGGACAGCGGTCTTAATTTTATAAGAAGAATACAAACATTCAACAATAAGTCCGATTGAATACCCTTAAACCATTGCTCTCCATTTTTGCATAATATAAAACTAAACTTTAATCTTCCTTCAAAAGAACAATCTATAAGGTGGTATAGTTTTCGATATTCCATCTGCTCTTTTGCAATTACAATATCCTGCAACCCATTTATCATGAAACAAAACTTTTGGATCGACTTTAAGAGAGAGAAAAAAAACTATTCCTGATGAATTTTTAGGGAATACCATTTTGTTCTATTTTTTGTGCAAGGGCAGGATATGAAAATTATCTGAAAATCTCTCTCAATATTCATAAATTCATTTTATCTTCTCCTGCCATCCATCCCTTTGTTCTCAATATTTGTGTCTTTCACTCCTGGCAAAGCTGCATTCTTTTTCACATGAATATTCAACTATTTCATCCCAGGAAAACCATTTTGTTGGGACTTTCTTGACTAAGATAAATCGCACAGTCCCTGATGATGAATGTGCCACACAAGCACACTTCCAAAAATACCAAGATGACAGTAAGAGGTTCTTTCACTAAACTTCACTTGCTTGGATGAGGCGGTGGATGGTGACATTGAATCTCAAAAGCAAAAGTGGATCATGAGTATAGGTGAATGTGGTCCTGGGTCCTGTTTACAGTTCAGAACAATTATTTTGCATTTAATTTGGGAATGGAGTGCAATCGATGTCAAATGTTCGTTTTACTTTGATTATTCCAAAACCCATTGGACTATCTGAGAGGATTTGGAAACATTTCGAAGAAACTCGTTTTAGAAAGGAACATAAAACTTTCAATTTTTCAATTTCTGAGAAACACAGAAGAGAGAAGAAAAACTTTATTGAAAAAAAAAAAAAACAAAACTTTATCCACAAATCCAAACATGGTCAATAAATTTCAAATAAATGGACCACTGCACCAGCAGGACCAACAAAAATATATATAAAACTGGAGGAAGACGAAAACAAAAATCAACAAACACAACGTCCTGAATCCTGATCTCCTGCGGACGTTTAGATTTGTTGCATAACTTTTCGTTTATTGCGCTCGAACGGTTTCCATATATGTATATGTACATATAAGTAATTCTCAGGACGAATCCTGCTGGATTATAAGAGCACACAAATGCAAGGACGTGTGTGATCTCACACTTCATCAGGCTGTGTTGTTTTTTTTTTTTTTTTTTTTTATTTTACTTTATCTCACAAAAAAAGGCAAAAACAGAAAAATGCAATTCCCTTTCAGAGAAGAATCCTTTAGCACTGCGAGTGTACAAAAAATCCTTGTTTTGCTGTTGTAGTTTCCTTAAGTTCAAATAGCCATGCATTCCTGAGAGGACATTGCTATTTATTTCTGTGGTTAAAGATGTCGTCCATGTCCAACAATTTTCAGTCAGATTCTATGACGATGCCTTTTTTAAAGTGCATTCCTTTGTTTGTGCTTAGTTTTTGGGACATTTCGTGGGTGAGACTGGTTATGACTTTTGCTAAAGCAAATGGAATCTTCTGTTGAATTGTTGTGTCTGTAAAGGATTTTTCCTCCAGTATCCTGTAAGCAACGTAACATCAAAGGACAGTCTTTCTTTGTAGTGTGTCCCTCTTGTTTTTGGGTCTCTGGTATGGTCTAAACTTTAATTTTACTTTCACAGAATAAAAAAATTGTTAAAATTGGCTCGTTTCCTAAATATCCTTCCAACTGAAACTATTGATTTATTTTGTTATATACATATTTGAATATACAATTCCAGTTCAATACCAGTTATGCATAGTTTTTAGATATTTTGAGATGAATCCTTCTCTTCTGATGGATTATGCAAAAGTTATCCTTTGAGTGCTGCTGCTATACAGCTTGAAGGACATGCAATGCATATTTTATACGGAAAGGATTAATTGAATATTTTCTTTTTATTGATGTACATATTTGCACATGAGTGAAGATCTATTTCGGTTGGCCTGGTGTACACATCATCATCCCTATAAAATGTGTGTTGTGAAGTTTTAGAGACGAAAAGTCCTTTTTTTTTTGTATTTAACGATTGGAAATGCTAGTTCCGTTCAAACAGGAGAAGCTTAAAAATTGAATTATTTAGTTTTTAGAAAGCTTGAACCGTTTGGGTGGATTGTTTTCAGGAAATATACATTTTAGAAAAATACTTGACGAAGGAAATTCTAAAAAAGTTGCAATTTCAAAAATTTGCAGTTTGAAAATGCAGAGAGTACATCAGTTGAGATCCGTGGATATGTTCAAAAGCAAAGATATTGCTTCTGGGGAAGGTATCATAAATCAGCTTTAAATCTAGAGCAGTTAAACAGTTCTTTTCGGGTTTCTTTTCGTGGGATTTTGCTATATCACGAACTTTTGCCAACAAACCTCGGTGCCGTGACATTGTGCCAAGCGTCATTGTCTCAAATGACAATGGCACAATGACACTTTTGAAAGCGAAATTCAGCTAGTTGTTCAAATACATTCCCTTTTATTTTGATGGAAGACGTGAAACACTCATTAGAAACTGTGATCTCATTTTCACTATAAGAAATCAGCATTTTTGTCCAGGAACTCTCTTACTTCTTATATAATTCAGATATACATGTTGGGAGAATAGATTGTAATAAAGTACCTCCCGGCGCGTTACCTTCACAACCAACTTTAATTAAGTTCTGGAACAAGATTTGCCTAGGAGGTGTCTTATGTCGTAGCATTAGAAATCTTGCGCAACAAATGGCTCCGGTTTGCTTCAAACACAAAAAGTCCTTTTCCAGATTTGTACGGTCTTAGGTCTAGCATGAAAATGTAGGACCAACGATGCGTCAATGAAGCTTTTTGTCACCCACTAAGAAAGAAACCATGTTGCTTGTGCAAATAGTGCTAGTGGCAGTGATGATGATACTACATACGATAACTATGAGGTAGTTCATGTCCCAGGTGTAACTTTAATTATTTCGCAAACACTTGGTCTAAAGTGATACACACAAAAACCAAAAGGGGATGTCGGTACTAGAATAGAATAATTGCAAATATCTCACAAGACAAGCTCCTCAATTCTGTTGAAATGTATCACATCATTTTTTCCCCTTTCCACATTGCTAAGGTATTTTCTGTGTACTGTCGGAGTGCTATCATTGAATACGAATGCGAAAAGGACGTTTTCTGGGTCAATTACACCAAAATAAGTGCGCATATGGACGGATTTTACAGAACAGTGAACACGCAGTCTTGTTGTATTGTACACGTTTGTATGCTCTACACGCTCTTGTGAAGCTTCAAGGATTCTGTAAAAATATTATAATAAATTGAGGCATTGTGTGGTACTTCTATTTTTGTTCTGTATACTCCTTCAATTCTATGAATAGTGGTGGTGTTAATGGGGATTATATTCCTTTACCAAGTGCGTGGATTGAAAAAATTAAATTACTGAAGAGCTTTTGAGCGAGTTTTACAGAAATAAAATCAGCATTCAATAAATCATTGTTCTCTACAAAAGTTTTAAGAGTCCATGTTCGATACCCTTTTCCCTATTTTTGTATGTGTACCTATTCGTTCGCCCCGCAGTCAGCTGCTGTCAAGTTCCAGACAAAAAATTATTCTTCAGCAGATAGGAAAAAATACAAAAACATTTAATTTTATGTAGCCGATATTCAATAACTGCTAGCGCAATAAAAAAGGCGTGTGCCACGCCCAAAGTTGAGACTATTTATTGCCAAGGCAATTACTATGGATTTTTAAAATTTAGATTTTTAATGGAAATTGCTATCATGGGGTGTATTTAACATTTCTTGAACCACACTCTGCTACGTAACCAAGGAATACATACCGAAGTGTTCATCTTCTTTCTTCAAAACTGCTACCGATAGTTAAAAAACATTAGAAAATTAATGCATATTACATCTTTTAACCGAACTGCTCCTTAAAAGTGGGCGTGTCCTAAAAATTTGTTAAAAAAAAAATTAAAGCACGAACTGAGCTTTGATCGTTAGTCAATTTTTTGGCATACATGTGTAAAACTACAACTGAATCGAGTAGTTGTTAACGATCTTACCCTAATGAAGGTATTTGATTAATAAACACCCCCCTTAAAGTGGGCGTATTGACAAATTTTAGCCAACAAAATTTAGAGATATATTTTTCATAGAGAACGAAAAAAATTGTTAAAATTGAATATTGATCTTAAATTTTTAAGACTATGTCTTTTGTTCTTTTATGAAAAGTATAAGCCACGCCCAAAATTCAAAAATTGCTTTTTGTGCATAAGCTTCTAATTTTTGACTAGAACACGCACAAATTTGGGCTTGTAAATTTATTCTAAGTACCATTTTTTTTGCAAAAACAAGTTTTTTAAAGTTTCTGATGAATAGTGGGTGTCAGCCACACCCAAAATAAACAAGATGTTTATGTACAAATAGTACCCACAAAATTTAATGTTTTTCGCTCTTATAAAAGCATGTTTATTTTATAAAAACAATATTGATGTTTTTCTATGAAAAGTGGGCGTCAGCCACCCCCAAACTGAAATATTTTTGTTAAATTTAGAGGCGATTCACCTATAGCTCGGATGTGAAAAATTTAAGCGTTGTGCTGTGATCGTAGCTGTTCTAAAACACAAATTAATTTTGCCAAACAAAGGTTGTTGAACAAAAATTGCGATTGTGGGCGTGACGAAAAAAACGTTGGCTAAAACCTAGTGGTTCTTTGTATGAGAGCCACCGTTTAAAAGGAGAGTAGGTAACTAAAAAAATTAAAATGTCATATAATTGGAAACTATACAAAGAACAACAAACCATAGGTTCAGTAAATTCGATATAGCCAGTCAGTTGCCAACTAAAGGCCTTTTAAATAAAGTGCACGACTGGGTCGTACAAACTTGCTTTAATGTGTTAAAATGGTCTTGGGTGCATGAGCTTTTGGGAAAAAAGCGTTGAAAAAATCATATAAATTTTATAAATCACTTAAAAATCAATACCTAAAACGTTTTTTGGAGAAAATGAAGTAAGCTATCAGGTTTCTTTTACTTTTTTGAATTTTTAGAAAAAAAATTTTCAAAATTAATCGACCAGTTTTTTCAAAAAACAGTTTTTTTTGAAAAACTTTTCGAAAATATATTCCCAATTTTTTTTGGAGTATGCCAGCTTCTAGCACTTTGCAGTTTTTATCAGAAAAATAAAATTAAAAAAATATAGATTAAACCGTTTTTGGAAAAAATAAAAATAAAAAAAAAATTTTGAAACTTTTTTAAAAAACTCAAAAAAACTTTTTTTGAAAAATTTAAGAATTTATATTATTTCTTTTATAAAAGGGCTTCTACATTAAAAATTTCATCGAAATCCGTCGAGTGGCTTACGAGAAAATCGGATTTCAAAAACCGGTCCTATAGGAGGTACCGTTATAAGACTTTTCCTGAAAAATCTATTCCAACCAAAACATAAAGCTTGCACATAAAACACTATTCAGAAAGTTTTATCAAAATCGTAGGAGCCGTTTTTGAGAAAAATTAATTTTTCACTAAAAATCGTATGGCAGGTACCGTTAGTTTTAATGCTAGAATGCTAATTCCAAAAACCCCTCTGTAGGACGTCATAATAATACTATCTACCAAGTTTGAAGCAAATCGGTCCAGCCGTTTAGGCTGTAGGTGCCGATACAGACGGACGGACAGACAGACAGACAGACAGACAGACAGAATTGTCGGACCCACTTTTTTAGGCTTCTCTATCATCGTAATGTTATGTTTGATTGCCCAAAAAAAATTTTTTTTTTTTACGAATGCATAATGCCTTATAGTACCTATAATCGCAAGTAAAATACCTATAATCGCAAGTAAAATGATGAAAAGATCAAAGACAAAAAAAAAAAAAAAACTCAGAACATAATTTCCTTTTTGGAAATGCGTTTATCATACATAGCTTTATGTGTTAAATTTAAAATTCTATTTTTCCATTCAAAAGCCATTTCAAAGTTTTAAAATTATTTTTTTTTATTTTTTTTAAAAACAACACCACAACTGCAAAAGATTGATTTAATTAAAAAATACATTAAATTCACCTGTAATATTTAATAATCGACAAAAAGTCAATAATAATATTTTATTAATCAAAAACCACAAAATAAAATAAATTAATACATATGATATAAGCAATAGCTATCTTATCAATTATTTCACCGCAATAATAGCATTGATTGCGGTTCAGTAAACTGAAATGTTTTAAATAATTGATGATATCACAATAATTTTAATAAAATATAATGTATTTGAATTGATTGTGTTTTTGAAGGCTTTCTGATTGTATTGAAATAATTAAAATTAATGATATATTTTTAATAACGATTTAAAATTAAATTAATACATTTGTATTTATACATACATATGTAGATAATCACAAGTATAATTTTTTTTGTAGAATTGAAATACGAAACTGTCTTAATTTAAAAAGTGATTCAATATTTCATTTCAATGGTTTCTTTTTTAATTAATCACATAAAGTATTAATTTTTAAGGCAGGTATTGTTTTCGTATCGACAAAAAATGTATCGCAAAAAATTACTGTCATAAATCATAATAGTTTAACTGAAACATCTACTTTTCCTTGTGGTTGTTATACGAGTATTGTTGCAGAAGGGACTTTTATAGAAAGAAAAAATGTATAATAAAAGTTCTTCTTTTAATTTTATTTCAAAAATTGCAGTTTGCATGGTATGTAATCGTTCATGTCCAAAACATTAGCAACACCATTACGTGATGTAAGGTAGTGGGGGAGAAGGACGATTTATCCATTATCCGTCCTGAATTTTATAGTGAATTGCTGGTACCTGTCTATTAAATAACCTACATACTCGTACAATAACATATTAAGTATGCAAATCGTTTGTTTGCATTAAACTTATTTGAAATGTTTTTATGCACAACTAAATGAAATGTTTTACATTCCATAAAACTGACGAGGGGAATGGAAAAGTATCTCATTTTGTATAGATTTTAATGCATTCGTTAGAATTGCAAATGACAAAGGCAATCTTATATTGAAATCAGAGTGGGTTTTTTTGTGGTTTAATAATATATAACGTCCAGGCCGCTGGCCCCTAAAGGCAATAATTTTAATCAAATAATGCTTATGACTGTAATTTTTTTTTCTCAAATAAACCGCATAAGTCAAATAAATGACATGAACGCCTCTGGTGTAAATGGTAATGGCGGCGATTGAGTAATTATTGAATTTTTATTTTCCCATCAATGGTATGGTGTGGTTTTGATACATATTTGGAAAGATTTATTAAATAACTGAACTTGAATTTAAAAGTTTGGAATTGATGATTAAATGACTATTTATTAGGGTAATGGAATTTTTTTTAAAGAGGTTGTTAGTTGAAGAACTGACATACTTTGAAAAAAAAAAAATGCATTGCAATAATGGAACGAAAGATCATACATTGCAATGCGGGCGGTACTGCTTCACTGCTAAAATGAGGGAAAATCCAGGAAGGTACATATGGAGGGCTCACTGCTGAACAGAACCAAGTCAGAAAAAGTGAATTCGGAGATATTAAGAGGTTTAGTAGATAAACTGTCATTAATTCCTATAATGAATATTTAATCCGTAATAAGGACAAATTTAAAGTTTATTCTTTAAATGTTCTTATTATTTAAAATTGAAAAACTGAAGTTGAAAAATATTAGCAAAAATTAGCAAAAAAAAAAAAAATTGACTTGGTTCATTTTGCTTCGAAATTTTTTGAAATATTGTCATTCAAGATAATAAAAATAGCAATACTTTTAACAGAAGGAATAAATTTATTTATTTCAAAAACTTAACAAAATTTTGTTATAAAATTAAAGAAATTTCGACAATAAAAAAACATTTATTAGACATAGAAAAATTCGTCGTTTTCATCGTCTTCATCACTTTGGTGCTGGTCCTGGTGCTGTCTCGTTGTCAACTCTTGTTTGACTGGTAAGTTCTTATAGAAGTTGTGGTACACAGGTGGAATAAATTTAATTAAATCCATCATATCTCTTTTTTTTCTGACGTAACTGAACGACGAGTTGGATAGAGGCTATTTTGTTCCAAGGGGATTGTAGGGATCTCCCTTTTTTTGCTTTTCCTAAGTAAACTTCGTCGAACTCTACTTCTTTATTAAGTGTTACTTTAAATTTGAAAGAAAAGGGTGAATTGCGCTCGAATCGAAGCCACTTAATTTTGAGCCATGAAAAATTATGACCATCCACTGTAAGTTTTGTTCATGGTTTTACTTAATGTTAATAACATGAGAGTAGGCTATGATAATTTCAAATTAAATCTACGGAACGTTTCCTTAGAAATTGGTTAACAGGTAGGTTTTATTTGATACTAGCTTTTGCCCGCTACTTCGTACGCGTGGATTTTAGAATAAAGTAGGTATCTCAGTGTAATTTTGTTTTTGCACAACCGGTTCAAAATGCGTGGTATGCGTGGTATGAAAGCTACATACTTTACCAACTCTACAGCAGTACGATTTTTGGGTTCTGTATAACATTATTTCAAAGTATCATAACGGTTTAAATTGCAAAGTTGGGGATTTAAGTTCTGAAGCAATATACCTAATTGGAATGCCCACTTTCAAAACGATGCTCCGCGCCGATACTGCTATTTATGGCAGCTCCGCTTCATCAGTTTTGGGCGTAAGTATTGCTCGTTCACCATTCTTTATGGTTACATTATTTTTCGATTTCTGCTTTCGCTGAATGAGACATTTTCTATATGGTGGTAAAGGGCGCCATCTATGATGTTTTTGATGTAACTTCTATTCAGAACGACTAACTTATTTCTATTCATGTGTATGTATGTAAGTGTGGCGCTATTTTTATGATTTCCAGCGCCATGATGTAAGTGAGACGCTAACTTCCTTAAAATCTTTTAATTTTGCGTTAAGTTGATTGAATAACGTGCGATTACAGCAATATTAAAAAACAACCAGAATTATATATTTTCTTGCGATAAAATGTAGCCTATATTTTAAGTTGGCGTACTACCAATAAATCTGCGAAAACCGCATTCAATTCCATGCAGTACTTTTTGCGTGATGCGCGTACAAACATACAGACAGACAGACAGACAGACAGACAGACAGACAGACAGACAAAAATTCTAAAAACGGTTGTTTTGGCTTCTTTGAGTCTAATAGAGACTCCCCATATTAGTTTTGCATCTATATCTTCAATGTACAGACATCGACCCGTTACAATTTTATTATATGTATAGATTTTCATAGCCTACTATCACATTATTAACATTAAGTAAAAGCATGAAAAAACTTAAAATAATACTGGATATTGACTTGGTTCGTTTTTGCTTCGAAAGAAATCGAAAATGCAAGTCACTGACTTGATTTTTTTAGAGTTAACTTAGGAACGGAATACTTTCTGACTTAGTTTATTGCAGACCTGAATAGAGTTTAATTTTGTGCAAAGTTTAGTAGTAATTTTGGAAAAAAAAAAAATATGACTTGGTTCGGTGCAGCTGTGAGCCCTCCATATATGGTTAAAAAAAAAAAGATTGTTGCGATATTGAAATAGTATCCAATTACTAAAAGTGCATTCTGTATACTAACGAATTTTTAAGTAAACTAAAACAGATCACGTTTTTAAGACTTATAATTAAAAATTTTAATGTTTCCGAATATTCTGCTTTTAAAAAATGTTCTATATCTTCTTTAATAAGATTTGTTATTGAAAATGGAATGACCATAAGCTTGGCATGCTGCCAGCGTCTTTGAATAGTTCTACCATGTGACTTTTCTCTAACTTATTGTTCAGCTATTTTGTTCTTCGTATATTCATATTATCTTTATTTTTCGGGATGGTTTTCAATTATTAATTTTATTACACAGCATTCTTCTGAAAATCCATGCTTCTAAAACAAAATCCTGTCTTCAATCATAAAAGTAAAATGTACCCCGATGATTCGATGATGATCAGGCACTTGCATTGACGAAACGGAAAGAAAAAAAGTTCTGAGAATGTGTATTACACTAACCATCTGTTGTGGAACAATTTTTTCGGGTGGACTTAGTCTCCATCCATTCCGCGAAATTCTCAAATTCCCTAACTATGCAAAAAAAGTCTTCATGTAGTCTGATCTTGGTTTAGTGTACAAGCCGTACATTTGGAGTATAACTCTCATATCACCGCTGTTGCTCCTAATACTCTTTTGGACGTGTTGTTAAATACTGATACTCCTTTTCTAGGTGCACTACACGAATGTGGAATGCCTTAATGGAATGGGCTCTATGTCCCTTCTATTGTAAAATAGTTACACATTAAAAACAATGTGCATTTTGGAATCTCTTTCTGCGTCATATTAAAATTTTCAAAAACTCGCATTATGTTCAAAATTTTTTAGTGGGTAGTCTTGACTCCATTATAAAAAAGCAATCATTGAAATAACTGGTTACATTCGTTTGCTAAAGCAACCCAACCTGGAAGCATGTGCAATGCAAAGAATGTTCATGAGCTCATCATCACTGAGCCTTGCTTCAAACTCATGAACAAAATCACCTTCTTCAGCCACACTACACGAATGTGAAATGCTTAGCCCTGATCAGATCTTTTCTCCAATTGCAATATTCAGTCAAACGTTCGAAAGCAATAAGCAGAAATTTCTATTTTTTAAAGCCAAATCAATCTTATGAACACTTGCAATTTGTTTTGGACTAATATTATAGCTGAATGCCTAGAGGTAAAGTCAAAAACCCATTTATGTTGTCTCACATGATTCAGGGCTCAAGACTTCTAAAAAAAAATCTTCATATTTTTCAGAAACAAAATTTCTACAATTTGGAAGCGTTGTTCCGGCAAAAATGTCAACATAGTTTTACATTCTCAACTGTCAAACCATAGACAACAACCATTGAAACTTCTCATGCAGCTAAAAAAAAAACTCCCATTAAATAAACACGTCCTCAGCATTTATTCAAAAAAATATTTCCAGAGGAAGAGCTGTTAAGCGTTCCTGATCCATCATGTTCAAGATTATATATTTTAACGTGGTAATAAGTTATGCAACCAAAAAACAATCCAGTTTCCCTCATTAAAGTCCTTCGTTGTTTATTTGTCTGTTTTTGTCCTTTGGCGGTGTGGTCCTTTAGTCATCCATTCTCTCTGTGAATGGAAGCTATGAAAAAAATAATTGGACTTAAAAAAAGAAATGAAACCATCAAGGCAGCTTTAAAACACGTTTCCCGGAGTCACATCTTCAACACTATGATACTCTTTTTATATAGATACACTGTCATGTCGTTCTGGCTCAATTGAAGTAAATGTCACAAAAAGTGATTACATTTTTCAGTCATCCGGTTGGCATCGCTGCAGGCAACATCCTTGCATTCACGAAAAAACCACCAAAAAATAATCCTGCTACTTTTCATCCTTGAAAAAAAACAGCTTTAAGCTATGGTAGAAATACCGAACAGAAAAACCAGTTCTTGTAACATTTTGAAACCAGCCTCAGGGCCATCAGGACGAAAGAGGAGCAAAATTTACTTGCTCCACCAATACATACATTCAGATAAGTGCATCAACATGCACATGCACAGCACACCAACGCAAGATACTGCTCGAAAAACAATGAAATGAATCAACGCGATTCCTTTTTCCAGACAGATAGATATGGAGGATGGAGCAGGCTCCTGTGTCCGTTGCATCTCTCTGACAAAGTGCATTGGAATCAATTAATTTTCTTTTGCTTCTGGCGGAATTCGCTCCACGATACTCTCGTTGCATGTGGGATTCCTGCTGTTATTTTGTATACTGCTCCCGTTGCTGTGCTTTTGGAAACTAGATTTCCAACAGATTTGTTCATTTTCGCTTCATGGCTTCCTTTGGAAGAGCTCTAGGTTCTGTTGGTTCCCTAGCCCGACATCTATAAAGTCACCACCCTTAAACTGTAAGAAAAAATAACATTCTTTAAGGGATTCGTGCACAGTATCCTTTTTTGGTTTGTCCTTTTTTAGATTGATTTTCGATAGCATCATGCACTTTATAAAAAATGACGTCACATCTTTTCCTTGCAATTCATCTTCCTTGCACAGCTTTTCTGTGGTGTAAGTCATCCACCAAAAATTTAAATTCATGACACAGGGACATGTTTTCGTGCTCGATAGCTCTATGTCCCTAAAACCATGGGACAAAATATTCAAAATTTCTAACGCCGCCACTCAAACCATCAATTCCTTCAAAGTTAGAGGACAAAACCCAGTGATTGTGAAACCTCAAAAAAACTCTAAACGTATATAAAACATCCCACTCCGAACCGCAAGTAGAAAGAAGCTCAAAATGTCCTAGCGTTTTGTCATTTTCCACGCCATCACTTCCTTGAACTTAACTCTCACGGAAGTGGCTTACCAACCATCAAGGCTCTCTCTATTCAAGAAATGTTTGTGAATACAAAATTTCGTCCTCATCACCATTATAAGAACCAAACACCCTTTTGCTCTTCCTTGATGATGATTGCATGGCACTCCATCTTATATGTCAGATGTCAGGATGAAATGCAAAATTTCCAACAAAATAATATGCCTTCACTCCCTATTTAAGGGTTAACCTCAAGATTGCTTAACAAGTGGTTATTTCATCTAAAAGGATGTATGTAGGTGTATATATGCAGGAATTCAGAATACAACTTTGTGTGCGAAACAGGAGATGGATAGCTCCAACACCTCCCAATATAGCCCAATAGCTGACAATGAGACACAACTGCTTCACTGCCGCCGCGCCGTGCAAAGGACGGAAACGGAACAGAACAGAGAGATGGAGTGAGGGAAATTACATACAAACTTTTATTTATCTTCATCGAGGAGTAACACACATCTGCGACTACACAGTAGACGACGGAAAAGATGAACACCCCGCCACCGACATAAACTTCTGTGTAAGTTTGCAATCTCTGCGGAAGTCAGCCTGGAATCTTTGGATGTTAACGGAAAATGAGGCACAGCTCTAGGGGGACTGAGGTTAAGTGTTGGGGTAATTGAGTAATTATTAAGGCTGTGTGTTTGGAATGGGGTATCTCTATCGACCATGCATGCTTGATTCCAAGCCCATAGAATAGTGCAATAGGTATACAGGGTGGTCTCCATAAGATCTACCAAATAAGAGATAACCATACCCAAAATGTAAGGGCTGATTCAGTATTCTCACCCGGATTTTGGAAATTGAACTGTGTTTGGGTGCGAAATTTTTCAAAACTCGCAATTAACTTTAAAAAACTTAATGTTCTCGAAAACGGCTCGAATTATTTTAGAAAACATTTTCTAGGTGGTGTTTTGCAGGTGTTGTCTATCATTTAACTGTCACGAACATTTCAGGAAAAGCTATGTAACGGTATCTCTGTCGTAACTGGTTTTTTGAAACCAGTCTTACTCGTTAACCACTTGACCGATTTTGATGAAATCTATATTTTATTTAAATGAAATTCGCAAAAATTCAAAAAAAAATCTTCCCGGTATTGCTTTCGACTTAAATTTAAGGTATGTATTTTCAGGGTTTGCAGAAACATTACCCCCATTTATAAAAATTCATGGGGTTCCTTGCACACATTTTTGAATACATTACACATGCACTGAGCAAAGTACCCAATTATAGTTCCTTAAGGAAACTCTTATTAACACTCTTACTAACACTATATATGCGAACATCCTGCTAACAGGACGAAACTTTTCATAAATATATTCCATTGTAATAGATTCAAACAAATTGGCAAGTAAGTTTTTGCTTACACATGCAAATAGAATGATAATGAGCTGAACTCGTCTTTAAATCTTCAAAAGTCACGCTCGGCGCATCCCGGTGAAGCCAATGACAAGGAAGTCATTCTTACTCCGTATAACTTTATTTTAAAGGATCTACAGACAACTGGAACTTGGGGAAAAAAAACTTACCTTAGAAAAGACCGTAGCTAGCTGGGAGGGGATGTGACGTTCTTGTTCATAGAAATAGGGGATACTCCATTAAAAAGGGGAGAATGGAAAGTACTGAGATATTTTGTAAATTTTGTATTTTTAAGTACGAAAGGCTAAAACTGCGAACCGCAATTTTGATAAAATTAAATGTCTGTTTTTTAAGATGAGAAGACAATTGCAAAACTAAAAACTAAAATAAATTCGAGGACTGTTCATCTAAAACCTGCTTATCCCTCCCCTTTCTTTTGGTACGCACCCGGGTTTGAGAGCACGGGTATATGAAGAGATACATGAATAAATCTAAATTGTGGCAACTTTTGCACGACTAAATCTCGACAGATATGAGCGTATAAATAAATTCGCACACCTCATCATCACATTGTTTGAGAATGACAAAAAAAAAGAAGAAGAAGAACAAGAGGGAATCTTAAACCGCCCACCATCCCCAATGCTCGTACTGGCAGGAAGAAAAGACTGCGAAGGATGCCTTCCGCATTAGAATTTATGCTCCCAGGAACAAAAGCAATATTTCACTAAATGACTTTTACCATGCAAGCACGACCTCCCTTTTGCATCATAATCATCCTCATAATGACGCCTCCTGAAGTCTTCACCCCCCCCCCCCCTCATCTTCTGGAATATACCGGAGCACCGAGCATATATATAATATGAATTTCATTACAACAGCAACTTCGCGATGGATAGAGGTCGAGGGCCAGAAGTTCGGGATGGTTATGGCAAGAAAATTTATACTTAGAGAGGCAAGAGACAAGGGGGGGAAATGTGATTTGAGTTGTGCAGTTTGTGTGTGGGTGGTCTATCCTCATCAGGAAACCACATTTTCCATAAATCTTCCATTTGAAAAGTTCGCTTCCTAAAGTGCCAGAACTATTTTGAGTGCGTAGGTATTGTGTGCAGTGCATACAAGAATTGTTTTCATATGGTGCCTTAGAAAAGAGTGTTTTGGGCACGCTGTCTCTGTCAAGGCAGGGACATCAAAGATCTTGCAAGTTAGTTTCAAAATATTTTCGGAAAATGCAAAACTTTTTAAATTAAACATATTTTAGAGTTGTTTTTGAAAGACAATCAATGTTTTTGTGCTGTCATGAAGATGAAAGGTGTAAAGGAGGTATTTTATTCTAGACTCTCTGAAAATGCGTGTTAGTTTAAAATAAAGTATTTCAAAATTCCAAAAGCTATTTTACTCTATTCGTAAATATTAAAGAAGAACACTGAAAAATTTACTGAAACAGAATTTTAAAGAGTGGAATATTAACACCATAATTTTTACAGAGTGTCAATTTTTTTCAAACACAGAACTTTTAAACGGGGATCATAAAAAACTTTATTTGTTTTCTGCTTTGAGATCTCTTGTATTTTTGAAATAGTTTAAAAAAAGTTCAAGATAAAAGAGAGTTGACACAGTTAAAAAAGTCTGAATTTCGAAAAACATAGTTAAAAAAAAAATAGATTTTTTAAAATCTACTTTTTGAAACCCCTACCTGACCTCTCTCTGACCAACCATTTTAGTTGACCGATCTTTTAGAACTATTTACTTGAGTATTCTTTAAAAATTTTCATTGTTTCGTGGATTGGAACACTGGGAATTTAGTATTTTTTTAAATATAAATTTTAAATGATTTGCATTCCTTGAGTTCCAGAAACCTATATACGGATGTTAACAGACATGTACAGGATTTTCCAATAAAAGGTGATATTTTGATATTGAAAGAAACATGGCAGTTCTTGAGACAGAAGATCGGATGTTTGTTTTGTTTCAGTGTAAAAAGGAAAGTATGCCATTTATAATGAAAAATAATATCAGGCAAATGGCCGCCACGGTTACGCTTGCACAACAATATCCTTTTCATCAAATTTTCCATCACCAAATCGCAAGTGGCTGCTGTATGCCCTCAATAGCTTCACGAATTCTATATTTGAGGTCTTGGATCGACGCTGGGTAGTTGTCGTAGACCCTATCTTTCACGTGGCCCTATAAAGGAAGAAGACGCAAGGTGTTAAGTCACAAGATCTCGGTGGCAAATTCTGATCACCTCTTTAAGAAATAACACGGTCCGGAAACTTTTCCCGTTAAAGATTGATGGTTTCGTTGCTTGTATGGCACGTAGCGCCGTCTTTGCTGAAAGTTAATGTTGTCCATATCAATACCATCCAATTCCGGCCATACAAAATTATTAATCATCTCTCAATAGCGCAATCCATTCATTGTAGCTGTTGCTCCAGCCCCATTTTCGAAAAAGTAAGGTCCAATAACCCCGCCGCTGCAGCCCATGAGCCGCACCAAACAGTTACTCGTTGAGGATAGAGAGGCTTTTTAAAAATAAATTTAGGGGTTTCCGAGCCCCAGATGCGACAATTTTGACCTTTTTGACGTAGCCACTGAGGTGGAAAAGAGCCTAATGGGTCAAGATGATTTTTCGATGAAATTTCGGATCATTTTCATGCATTTCAAGAACCCAAATAGCAAAGACACGACGTTATTGATGATCGTCCGGCTTGAGTTCTTGTGTTAAGTGAACTTTATAAACCTTAAGACCCAAGTCTTTATACAAAATACTGTGTAACGACGTTTGCGGAATGCCCAATTCCAAAGAACGATGGTAAAACCTCGGTTTTCGTCAACAATTTAAATAATTTCAATGCGTTGTTGAAGCATGTAGCGGGCTATTCAAAATCACACCTCTTATTGGAAAACCTTTACAAGACTGCAGTAATAAAAGTAAGAATTCAAAATCACAGTTAGGTGTACAGCAGGAAAGCGTCTTGAGTCCTCTACTCTTTATTGCAGTCCATGACTAGCTTCTTGAAGGTAAAAAAAAATTAATAAGCCCAAAGTGAATCAGTTATTCTTTCCTTACAATGCCAATGAAGCTATCTTAACAGAGCATCCTTCATTCCTGCAACGAGCACTTGAAGTGTGGGTGAAAATTTTGGAGAGATGTCCAAGTTTTAAAGTTTAATTATCGGATCTTTGATCATCATCATTATAGGAAAAAATTTCATTACTGTGGCCGAAAAATGCTCCCAAGTTGGAGTGAAAAAAGGTGTATTGAAAAAGAATTCCGCAGTTTTTTAGTTCATAAAATTTTGTTGTTGTTGAAAAATAAGTTTTAAAACTAAAAAAATTGAAGATTGCCAAATACCCAGTTTAGAAGCGTAGGTTTTCTTGAACTTGGGAGTCAGTTTAAAATATCAAATTGGAAATGTTTGCCAATTGAACCTTTTTTTCGTGTCGGATAAAGTTTTTTTTCCAGAAACATTGAGGAACTGCTTTTAATTTACTAAGCCTAACATTTCCCTCTTCAGAGAAAAAAACCTTTTTTTTTCATTTTGGTCAGGATTCAATTATTTCTCCTAAGCGCTGTTTTGGACGTGTTTTAATCCACCTGGAAACCAAGTTCCTCCCCTCAACAATCACAGAACGACCGCACCTATCAACACGCTCATTGAAAACCATCATTTTCATCTCCAAGGAGCCATCATTATCACATCAATCTCAACCTAATCCACTTCACACCACCTGCCTATACATTTAGGACTCGCTGTTTATTCATTGCCTCCGTTATTAGCTGGATTTCATTAAGGATTCTGCCGTCCAAAATGTCATCGATTTTTTTGTTAATTCGCCATTCCTCTTGACTCTCATTAAGAAAACAAAAAAAAATATTTCTTTCCTGAATCAATAAATCCTCAAATTCACTTGGAAGATTTCAAATGAAACCAATGGCTTTCTGTCAAGGTCATTAGTCATTATGACACATGATAAGACAAATTAGAAGCAAAGTCTTCAGGACACGCAACTGACAACAGCAAATTACAACAACAATAAAAAATTAATTTATTAGATCCTTGTCCACAAGAAGATCTTGGTTTGCTGGAGCAGTTTACTCAAGGATGCCATTGTCACAAATACCACATGAAAAATTAATCCAAAGCCACTGAACACAAGGAATAAGGAGAAGGATTTGAGTCCTGGTTTTTTTTTTGGCTTTGGATAGTTCTTCGCATCCCTATACTGCAGTAAAACTATAAGTAGGTCTCACTTCCTCTTTGTGTGTGTGTGTTTGTTTATTCTCCAAGGGACATATAATAAATCGCTTCCAGAGGACATCAGCCACGACCCATGACACAAAAGTAATCACAACAACACCGCATAAAGTTGCACCAAAAAGAAAAAATTTTATCCTCATTGTGGTTTCCAGACACGTTTGTTGTTCCTTGCTGGACTTAGAGCTATATTATGGTATCCTTACCCTATCCTTATGTGTGTCGTCTTGAATTCGAGCCGTCATCAATGGCTTTTAGGACACACTCAAGGGGTTTGGCATATTGAAGACATATCGAGCTGATAGATGACTGTTGTCTAGATTGCAGACAAATATGTTTTCAGTTTGAGCTTGGAGACGCCGAGAAAGCTACTGCATCCCCTGTTGGGTAATGCACTCCCTATCTGCTGCCCTTTTCGCTCACTTTTGCAGGATAATTTTACATTTTTGGTATTTTTTTTCCCCTGGATGGTTTTTTTTTTTAATGTAAACAAAAATTGAAACCACCGAAGCAGATATTTGCTCTTAAGGATACGAAAGCGGAACAACATGCCAATTTTGCTAACGTAAGGACGAATGAATTTAAATTGTGAAACTTTTACATAAATCTCAACTTGCCGCAGGAGCATTAATAGGTTCATCGGTTGTCATGCAAAAGTGTAACCAATGTTGCAACATGGAGTTTTCGCTCGTGAGGAATCAAGAGAAATGCTTGATTTTTTATATTTTTAAAAATCGGATAGTTTTGAGAATATTTACCTCCCACACCACACCTTGTTTTATTCCATTTCACCATCTACCCGCCCTTATTGAAAACCCCATATGCTATTCAAAGCAGAACCCTGATTCGTATATATACTTCCTGTGTGTTGTATCATTATCCTTTGAAGCCATTCATTACCCAGTATTAATTGTACCATTGCCTATGGTTTGGACTTCATTGTTAATGCACTTATGGACATTCAAGATGATTACTGGGTTGAATGACAACTCTCAAATGGGAGAAAGGATGTATGTAGTAACAGGATAAATTTCCTTTTCTCTTCTCGAAAGGTAGTTGTTATTCAAATATTGTGATCTGGCAACATATGCATTATATAGTTGACAAATTCAAGTGCTTGTATTTGAAGTACACGTTATACTCAATTATGGATTCATTATTTGAAGCACCTGGGTGAAAGTGCAAATTAAAGGCAAACTGTGGGGCAGCAAATGCACAGCTCTCAAAATGGCTTACATAATCAAAATCTTAAAGTGTTGTCTGCCTTTGGGTTTTGAGCTTAAACTTAATAAGAGAATCGTCTCTCCAAATCCTTAAATTAAGAAATTAAAAATAAAACCAAACTAATGACCATACATAGTTTATGTTTTAATATGTAAGATCACAAGGTCGGAGACACTATTTTTTTCCACTTTTTTGGTTCTTTTTCGAGACTGAAACATATGATTTTGAAGAGTCATTATTTCATCAGTGTTTTTAAAAATAAAATTTTGTGTAAAACATACCAATGCAAAACAAATCCTTTATACCTCATCTTCCTCCACTTCACCCTACTTAATGCTCAGTGATTTGTAACCATAATAATTGCACTTGAGACCTGAGTGCCACAAAACCCAAATCGGACTTGGCCTTTGGTTTTGGTATTCCTTTTTGTAATCCCTAGAGTGTTGGGATTTTTCAAAGCTCCATGTCATACTTGAAATCGGCTGACAAAAATGAACAACCTAATTTGCAAAGGAAAAACTTTTACATAATAATTGGGGTCTGTGTTTGAGTTCGGCTCCTTTTCGCTCATTTTGTCCTTTATGGGACAAGTATTGGATTCATGTTAAATAACCAAATCATACACTTCTTTGATAGAGACTGTAAAAAATGCGATTTTCGGCCTTGAATACGTTGGTCTATCTATATGTGACCTAGAAAATGACTCATTTGTAGTGTGATTTTAGTTTTTGGTAAAGTGTGTGTGTCTAACCAAAAAATCTGTTTTAACAGCTTTTAAGAAAAAGTCCTTTATTTTGAAAAAAATCAGAGGATTTTCTTTAAACTCTTACTGTGTGTTCCACATTTTGATGATATCCTAGAAGCTAAGTTAAAATATTTTAAAGTGAAACTTTTTTTTCCATCGCCTCAATTTTTTTCGCTCATCTGTCGCATGTCCCAATATGGCGGCTCGCATCAGCTGACCGTGTACGTGCTTTACGGTATCTGAATGAGTGTGTTTTGATCAGCGTATTGATGTTGTTTACTTGTTCGTGATAGACACCGATACAGCTTATTAGTCAAATAAACTGGTAAGCAAGGTAGAAACCAAAAATAGTGCAAAATGCTTATGATCAAAAAAAAAGTTTCACTTGCATCTTGATTTCATAAAACCACAAAATTCTTACTTGCGATAATAGGGACCTATTATAAGGCAAGTTATGGATTCGTGCAGGAACAAAGTTTTGAGATAACAATCACACATGACAATACCATGATGAAGAAGTCGAAATAAGTGGGTCTGGAAATTCCGTCCGTTATCGCACCTCTACAGCAGCCTAAACTGGGCCGATTTGCCTCAAATTTGGTAATAAGTAATTATTTGGAACTCCCTAGGGTAGTCTTTTTTCATTTCTCTAGGTCGAATAATAACGGTACCTGCCATACAATCATAAACAAAAAATTTGATTTTGTCGAAAACCGCTCCAAAATTTTCATAAAACTATCAGGACTCTAAGTTTTTAGGACAGTCTATCTCTGAGTTAAAATAGATTTTTCGAATTTTGTCTTATAACGGTACCTACCTGTCATCGAACCGGTTTTTCAAATTAGGTTTTCTCGTAAACTATTCTTCCGATTTCAATAAAAATTTTAAAGCAGGAAGCCATTTATAAAAATATATTATATTGCGTTTCAATTTCCAAAAACTTGGTTTCTAGATTTTTGATAATTTTCTAAAAATAATGGGTGGATTGAATTTTTTTTAAAATACTGACACTCCAAAAAATTTTAAATAATTTTTTTCGAAAAATTAAAAAAAAAAAAAATGGTTGAACGATGTTCTATTTTTTTCCTAGATAGATATTAAGCAATTAAATATTATTGCATACGTAGTTTTCCCAAGGAAAGTCTTAAACATATTAAAGTTTTTTTTAAATAATATTTTTGTTTGTCAAAAAAAAAGCCCCTAAGAAGATATTTAGCATTAGAGCAAGTTCGTGCAACCCAGTTGTGCATTTAATTTTTCTTGCTCCGTCGATGCTATTGTGTTTGCATGTCGTAGGAACAGGGGAAATCCCATGAGCCGCACCAAGCGTTGGGACACAAACCAACCCAGGAATTGAAATAAAATTATTGACATGTTTACCATTTGCTTGGGTAGCAATCTTTGGCATAACCTTTTCCTTTTTTAACCTTCAAATTTGTTGGCCATCTCTTGTGGAAAAAAAAATGTTTTAAGTCATAAAAAGGTAACCTTGTTAGCGAGTTATCAGGTTTGTTCCCATGGGCCTAGAAGTGCAGGTTTTCAATGGTGAATGATGAGGTTGGTTCGGGAGTAATGCCGGTCTGAGATACAATAGTGTTCGTTCATCGGTTTTAAAATGTTTTTTTTTTTCCAAGGGTATAGTATTGTATGCCTTACATTTTGTTAAGAGTAATTTTTTAGTGTGTCAACCAAGATCAAGTAAAAGGTTAAATTTTGTGTTTGCAGTCATTGGAAACAATGTGTAATACATACATTTTTCAGAAACATGATGTGTCAGACCATTCTGCCCGTGTGTCTATCTTTATTTTTACTGACATCCTCAACTGTATTTTTTACTTTTTGCTTCAAACTTATGTCAACACCTTGGCCCTAGGTGCTTCGTAACGGACTCAACGATTTTGGTAAATCTGTAGGTTTTGTGTTTAGTAGATGAAAATAATTTGTCAGGGAAAGAATTTTTTTTTTTAAATTATACTCCGCACCGAATTTCACATCAAGAATTTTGAGACAATTCAAATTCGTATTATCAAAATGACATATCAACTGCTACAAGGATATCCCCAAACATGACTTTTGAAATGGAGTCATGAATTCTTTGAAATTGAAAACGTCGAAAACGACCCTCTTCTGTCTTTAAATGTAGACCATGTTCAATTTGTTATCTTTTTACCACGCGCATTGAAATGAGCATTAAAAAATAAATAGAATTCGGTTTCGTGATATGGACTTTCATTGAGAACGAAAATGAACGGAAACGGAAACCGATTACCAACTCATTAAACCGTCGCAAGCTCTTGTTCGTGTTAAAAATTCTGCAATCAATATATTGATGCATGAACAAGCCCCATTATTCCTCCTTTACCTCACATTGAATACACGAAATTAAAGAAATCTCTCTGAGCTACTAACTGTGGGGCTTTTTTTTCTAAAAGGACATGGTATTTAATACAATATCATTTAGTTGAGAAGGATTTCAAATTATCCTTGATTACAATAGCAGGCGTGGACAATGTAATTCTACCAATATATCAGAAGTCCGAAAGAAGTCTCACATTTTGATTAATGACATACCACTTTAATAGAAACACCTTTTCACCCGGGAACATACATATACTTGGTCAAAGTAGAAAAGCTATTATTAGAACAGATGGAGCATGGGGCTGATGCAATTAAGGTAATACTCTGTGTTAGCAATATCGTGCCCGCACTTCCCTGTTCAAAGCAATGAAGAGTGACGGAAATATTTAGCTCAATAGAATGGCAGAATGATATAATACCAATTTATTTATATCGTTCATAGCAGGATATATATAATTGCTATGCAATCGAGTCAATTTTTCGTTTCAGGGTGTGCTATTGATGATTAATTGCAAATGCTGGATTTGGCTTAAACTGTTGCACAGAGGTGTGAACTGGACTATATTGTTGAACATTGAGTTTTCAATCAACTTGAAATGGTGAACCACATATTGATGGTGGTTATTGTAGACCAAGGGTTTGTGAATGCTGGTTGTGGAGGAAGGGCATTCCAGTTTTAGTTTTTGAAAGCTAAAATAATAATTAATTGCAGAGTGACAAAATTGAAACATTTGTAACACTTTAATTTTTTTTTTTTTTTTTGAAATCCTGGAACAGATGATGAACATTTAAAAATAATTAAAAGTCTTATTTCAAAATCCAATTAAATACTTAAAATTATTTAGGCAATTCTATATAAATATAAAATTAAACAAATCATTTTAAAATCAGTTAGAATGACGTTTTTGGGAAAATCAAGTACGATATCTGAATCCTTTTAGGGTATAACATTTTGAGAACAGATTTCAAGATCGTTCAAATAGTTTTTAAGTATGTAAGGTTTGATCTTCTTGAAACTTCAATATTTCAATTGCAAAACGAACATTTGAAAAGTTCATTTTTAATCTGGCTAGTCGCTACAATCTATAAGGATACATTCACCTGAGGATTAAATATAAGGTGCTCCTGTTACACATTTGCGTTTCCTGAATAGAATACAGAAAAAGTCTTTTTGTATCGTTATTTCTATAAACAATGTTCCAGCGAAATAGTCAGTTGCAGTTTCTCCGTAGCATTACCTCCTCAAGAAATGTTCTTCAGTTTACTTTCGCGTCCAATTTCGGACGTACTGCTTAATAAAGATATTCCTTCTTAAGCGGCACGGCAAGAATACCGTAATAGAAAATGAATTTCGAAATAAGTTGAAAGAATCTAGGCAGTGCTGTCAACAGTGAAACAATAAAGTAGATAAATAATTTCTGAAATCATCATTAATAAAAATAATAAACATAGACGGAGACAGTATGGAGCCTTGAGGCACACCAACTTTTTTTGTGGATGCATGTCACCTGATGAACCTAGTGTGTTCTGGTATCGTCCCGTATAAGGCAATTTCGCCTTGTTAACATAGCCATTCATCCCAAAATACGCCTCATTTCTAAAAAAAAAGGTGTCCAATTCTAAGCTCTACGAAGACCAGCCAGCAATCAAACGGATGATGTAATTGGTTTGGTTCAAGTTCAAGCCCCAACGTAAATTTCACCAGATTGAACCTGCCAAGGGCTGAGTTTTTGGGAACAGTGAGGAATCGACATCCCCGGTTCTGTTGCACACTCCCATGCGGACGTGTGGTCGGAAGTACAGGTATTGGCTGATTGCTTGCTAAACCTGTCGGTCGGTTCAAATCTGACCTCCAAAAGTAGGAGATGACTAGAAATTCTGCTACGCTTTTGTATTTTTGTTTACAGATAATATTTTATTTCTTAAATTTCTTGAGAACACACTAAAAATCAACACCATATTGGTGGGAGATCTGACGTAAGAATACCTTTTGTTCTTCTCTGCCACCAGAATGAAAACCATCTATTCGAGGTTCGTTTCGCATGCTTAAAAGTTCCACCAATACAAACTCTGACTTTGAATCAAGCCCCAACTTTAATTAAAACTTCTAACATAATTAAAAATATTCAGTTTTCCAACTTCTACATGTATTGCACCCACTCAAATGAGCTATTATGGTGTACATCCATCTCAATTAGGTTGCCATAGCAACATACATCAAAAAAGTATCCATTTTCTATGATGGTGCGATACTTCATAACGTAAAACGGACTGAACCGAACGTGAACTGTCAAATAGCACTCTGTCTTCAAAAGGGTGAATTAAAATTTGACAGGCAAAGCCCTAAGGAGAAGTTTCAAATTGCAATTTGCAGTATATGCTCTTCTAGTTTTGCTGAACTTACTTACATACAGAGTGCTCTTGTATGTGGTGGGTAAAGTATTTGTAGCATTTGACTTGGAATCTGACTTGAATGACAGAATACGACCATCTGCACTTTGACACTCTAACTGGAAGAACATTTAATTAAAGCACAATAACTCGAAATGTCACTAATTAAATGAACGCGCCCGCCACGCCACACCGCTGCGCCATGCCATGCCAGGCCAAGTAACCGAGCACCAGAAAACAACAAATGGGAGTTAATTAAGCGACCTTTTTCCGTCATCTTATCATGACAGTCCGGTACAACATTTTTGTTACAGTTAGATGTGTATGTGTATATCACATCGAGTGCAGTATTAAATTAAAACAAATGAATCAATTTCAAAACAATTGTTCAAATGATTGAATTAATGTGTTTTTGTTTTGTTTTTGTGTCATCTTTCCAATTTTTTTACATGAAAGCATTTGGACCAACCCACAGTGAGGCAGACTCCATTTTATTGGCAGGTAAACACGAACAACGGGATTAGAAATTTTGTATTTTAGTGTACATCAAGCTGTTTGTATTTATTTTGTCTCTTCCGTCCTCCTAACCTCACATATGGGACAATTCATTGAAAACGCAGTACGGTGGCGTTGACATTGTAACATTAAAGTTCGTGAATAAAAATAGGGTAGAGACAAAGAGTGGTCACACTGATGTTGGAACCAGGGATGCCAATGCTGAACCCAAAAAATGAAGCAGATTGCCGAAAAAAACGAAGTAGATTTGAAAAAAGTGTAGTAGATTATGAAAAATACAAAATATTTTAAAAAACAAACAAATTTATATATATTTCGTATTCAAAACAATAACAGCCTTTTATTTTACAACTTCATAGGTACCATATGTAGTTTAGTTAGTTTTAAAATAAATAGGAACTTTAGGTACATTAAAATAAACACATAAAGTAAAAACGAACTTTTTGTTTCATTGTTTTTTAATAAACAAAATAAACCTAGTAATGCTATAATACTTTGGAAATTGTTATCAATCAGTTTTTAAGACGTAACCATCCGAAACAAATTTAAATCTATAAAAATATGATATTAATTGTTTCGGAGGCTCGAAATCCTCCAGCCCAGCCACAAACTCTCTTATAAGTAATAGGGAAGAAGCGGCACTTATATCAGGATAAGTTCTTTTTTACTTGCTCTATAGGGCAAGTATTGGTTTCGTGCAGAAAAAAAAATCGAGGTTTTAATCAAACATGGTTTTCGCCATACCGTCCGTCGGTCTGTCTGTGCGGATGTGCGCTTTTTCACGTCATGCTACAGCCTAAACGGCTTGACGGATTTCCTTCAAACTTGGTATATAGCAGTTCGAAGAAAAATCATTGTCGAGGATTTTTTTATTTTGTTTTAGCCCGGCTCAAACTGGTACCTTTCAAGTAACGGTTTTTTTTCATTTTTGATTTGCTCTAACGATTTCGATTAAACGTAGAATTTAACTTACCTAAGATATTTCTAACAAAATTGCGTTTTTTGTTTTTGGCTAACATGGTCGTAACGAAAATCAAGTTTAAACATAACTTCGAGACGGCTCGATTGAATTGATTCAAACTTCGTTTGTCTTTATAGTGTTCTATAGGATGGTTTTATACATTTTTCAGTGAAGCCTTTCCAAATGGTGGCTCCCATACAACGAGCCGTTCAGTTTTAGCCAACTTTTTTTGGTTTTTTATAATTTGCTCCAAAATGGCTCTAACGATTTTGATTAAATTTGTTGTGTTCTTTTAGTGTTCTTGAGAGAACTGCGTTTTTAGTTTTTGGCGAAAAATGCTAATAACGGAGATCTGGTCTTAACGTCTTTTTTTTCAATTGGCCAGAAGTTTTTAACGGTTGTATCGAATTCAATCAAACTTTTTTGGTAAAGTTTTGTACAACTCTCTATCAGATGGCATTGCATTTTTTTCGGTTCCTCTTTTTTAAATAGTGGCTCCCATACAAAGAGCCACTAGGTTTTGGCCAATTTTTTTTTTAGTTTTTTCTAATTTTTTCAAAAAAGGCTCTACCGATTTTTATTAAACTTTATATTGAGTATACATATAATGTTTTGAAGAAAACTGCATTTTAGTTTTTGGCTTCAAATGATAATAACGGAAATTTGTTTTTTACAATTTAATTAATTTGGCCATTAGCGGATATTTATATCATTTATAGCAACCAAAAGATGACATCTCAAATTGAAATATTCAAAGGTTTCTTTAAGTAAGTCAGGTATATCGGGTTTTCCAGTTTTAACCAAGACTTTGTTATTTTTCCCAAATTTTTCAAACATGCGTTTTTCATATTGCTCGAAGACTTTGTTTTTACCGTACTATTGCACCAACAGAGCCAGTACGTGCGACCCAGTCGTGCATTTTATTTTGTTTTTACGTTGCTTAAATCTGAAAACCGTCTTTCGGCTGCTGCATTGCTATGTGGTAGACTAGCTAGTGTAAGCATATAGTCAGGCAACACCAATGTATCTATCTGCTCTTTTTCTACACGATAGTAAGGTGTTTGGAAAATAAATTGTAGTAACTAGGAGGTTTTTGCGATGAGTGCATTCAGATTAAGCAAATGGCTTTTTCGATTTGCAAAAATGAATCAATTCAACACATATTATATGAAATTATGATCGTTATATAAAAATGAGAAAAACGAAGTAGATTAGAGTTGCTACGTAGTAGACGCATATAAAAAAATAAATGAAGCAGATCTACTACATATGTAGTAGATTGGCATCCTTGGTTGGAACTAGTGAATGTGATTCCAAAATCGATTCAGCTTTGTAAATTTAATTTGTTTTCAAGTTCCAAATAGGGCAGCAGTGGCTAGAGCAACATTCATGGTTTTGTGGCATTTGCGAATCACGTGGAATTGCACGCCATCGATGTTTACTAAAATTGTCAGCATATGTGGATGGAAGAGTGGGTGGGATAGTAGGTGACCTATACAGTTTCAGCTACTGACCTCGTGTAGTACAATACCAGAAGTACCTTTGGACTTTTGGGATCAATTAATTTTTTTATTGAATTCAAAAAATCGTATAGGAAGTGGGAAGTTGCCCTCAGTCACAACAAAAATGTCAAAACAATTTAATGAACAAATTTCACATCCTCGAGATTAAATTGAAAAATCACATTATTATGTATACGCGTTAGAGTTTTGTGAATGTGTATGGTTACTTCTATCTTGAAATAAAGAATAGGTATGTAGTTGCCGATACTGGATGCTGTTGTAAAATTTAAGATTTTTTGAAAAACTTTTTTAACGCAAAGTTTTTTCGATCCAACATATTTTTTTTGTAATGAGGGCGTACTTAAGGGGGTTTTTCATACCCTTGTCATGAATTAAAACAGCAGATATGAGGTAGAAAAATGTATGTACCGATACACATTGGTATTGAATATCGCAATGGAAGGGGACAAATTCAGTGGGGGGCGGAGAATTTTTTTTAGATTGTTGAAAGACAAAGGTGACAGTGAGAACCCCTTGTATGAGGGCATTGTACCTGCGTCTATCGATTGGACCGAAAAACTTCCGTTTCTCGGTATGTTGTGCTGTTGATACTATTCAATTAGACTTCACTAAAAATTGTGGTTTGCCTCCTCTCCTTTAACTGCAAGCCATAGCTCGTGGGAATTTCCAAAACCTATGCACAAATTCCAAACGGTCTAGACCAGACTTAGAATTCATAATTGCGCCCAGCAACAATTTATCTGTCAGTTTTTTTTTTTCTTCTTTTTTAACCAAAATATACATAATTCTTGACTCCTCTCCCAGTGATACTGAAGTTATGACGCACTGCGGTTTTTAACATATCCGGCTTCATGCACCCGGCTAAACTTAACAATATGACCACAAATTAACACCACGAAGTGTTAATTAAAAAAAAAGAATTCAACGTCTGGAAAGCATCCTCCTCGTGCTCTCCGTACAACGTACACTGTCAGTCATCACCCAATGCCCTCCTCGCACTTTGTCCGAGTTCATTTATAAAGTGGAAAAGGTCAGTGCTCAAGAGAGCCCCCTTGCCGCAAATTAGAGTGCTATTATTTCGAGCTCTATGGCACTTTGGCATCCAAGCCAAGGGGGGCATTAGATGATATCGCAAAGTGACGCTGACAGCACACTACGAGTATGCTGCTGCTCCATAACTGCTTGGTGACATTGTTTTCCAGATCGCTGTAATTATTTTGTTTTTATTTTTGTTTTTGTTTTAGCATTCCAGCTCCCAACCCAAGTTGCATATTTTATCGCGACCATAGTCCAAGAGGAGGGGTGGGCTTTACTATTCTGACAGATATGTTATCCGCACTGTGCTGTATGGTTAATCTGCAGAAATGTATGTTATGTTTCAGGCATTGTAACTAGGTTCCTATAAGTGGGGACGACCGACGACGCGTGGTATTTTTGGAACACTCATGTTTTAGTGGTGCTTCCGCCTCCAATGCAGACTTTAAGCTCATTTTCATGTGAGTTCACAATCTATGTTGCGTGAATGTTGTTGGACTGGACACTAGAGAGGTCAGTCTACGCCAACTATGAATCCATTTGTGTATTTAGGACTTTCTCTGGGTTGTTAAGGTAGTTTGTGTGGAAAGATAAATTTATTCTGATAAAATATTCTATTCGGAAACAATGCAGGTTGACTATATATATGTTGACCTGGAAAGTTTATTTGCTAAGTCATGTTACAGCTTTTAAAATAGAATGTACCACCCTTAACAAATTTTAAGCGCTAAATGTGTCCCATAGACCAAGTATTTCACTAGCGTGTTTTTTAAATAAAAATTAATGCATGGTGATCAGACAGTGATAGCAGGAAACTAGATTATAGATTTTCATGGTAGTTTTTGGTACAAAATGATTATTTTTCTCGGAAAACAGTAGACGCTCGATTTAATGAACTCATTTAAACAAGTTGTAATATGCGCTAGAAGTTAAATATTTGTTTCCAGAGCTGATATTGATTCAAATTACTATAATGAAGTGATAAAGCTGTGATACTTTCTATATTCTCCCCATTTCCAACAAAGGTTTGATAAATGTGACCAATTTATCTGATTTCGTATTTTTTTTTTAATTAATAATTTTTTAAAAGCCGAAGTACACACCGTCAAGGAATGAATATGAATGTATTGTTCACTACTAATCGAAATGTTGATTGCTTTTACTGTAAATACCGGATAGTTCACTAGTTCATTAATATTCACTAAATCGAGCGTCTACTGTAGGCAAACGATTTGGCATGTGCATGACGAATTGCAATCAAATATGTTGATCAATTATTGTCTTAATCAACAATTAAGTTGTGACTTACTGACCTAAGTATCTATGTCTACGTCCATCATTATCAATCAAATTCTTACTCACAAAATACCTAGAATAAATTATTGTTGATGTAAATCACCATTGACTATTGATTGAATATCAATTTCAAGTGCAAGTGATGGCTGTGTTGAATGCAGTG
Organism: Platycheirus albimanus; assembly: GCA_916050605.2. Classification (NCBI taxonomy): domain Eukaryota; kingdom Metazoa; phylum Arthropoda; class Insecta; order Diptera; family Syrphidae; genus Platycheirus; species Platycheirus albimanus. Next base: position 11,661,732 of record OU696698.1, on the reverse strand, counting down.
GTGAATTAAATTAATTCACAATTAAAAATAGATGATATTCTATTCAAATGAAAAATGTCAAAGCTCATAGTTATTATAATATTGCTTGATACACTTCAAAAATCGTTATCAACAGCACTTCAAAGAAAGGTCCATTTTTTTCCGCCTATCAATCAATCCGAGAATAGCGTTCTTTATTGGTATTGTTGTCGTATAAAATTTTGAGTTGAATCTTAAGTAAACGAAACTCCCCTAACAAAATATGTGTTTTAAGTCTTATAGGTTCTTTTTCAAAATAGTTGGAATCGCTTCAAGTGCTATGTGGATAACTGTCATCATTCCTTGACAGCCAAATGTTTCACCAAAATCCAGGTACATCTACCCTTATCGGATTACAGGAAACAGCTTTGCCTACAATTTAATATTCAACACCTCTCTTAACAAAACCAACAAGAAATAGTTACAAAAATCTCATTATTTTTGTAGTGCAAACATTATTTGTTTTCATCGCCTCCTGTTGTGTTTTGTGGTGTGAAAGATTGACAGTAATTTGACAGTATGTAGGTATTATACTTCACTCATTGTTCTGTCAGTTTTTGTTTAATTTGTTTATCTGCGTGTTTGCAGAAGTAAATGTTTTTCTGCTAGTGCACCACACTACGTATATGAACAAAATTAATCAATTTAATATAGTGATAGTGATACATATAGTTACAGTCAAATTCGTGATGTGATGCGTTGACGTGTTCATTTCATGTGCAAAGAGTCACTCAGAAATATTAATTGAAATCAGAAAACAAAACCAGGAAGAATTTTTAACAATACTACGGAAGAATTAAATTTGTTAATATTTAAATTTAACTCGTAGTTCTGAATACAACCTTAAGTACCCCCTTTCATATTAATATTGATGAAAACCATTTGTCATCTATACATATAATAAAATTGTAACGGGTCGATGTCTGTACATTGAAGATATCGATGCAAAACTAATATGGGGAGTCTCTATTAGACCCAAAGAAGCCAAAACAACCGTTTTTAGAATTTTTGTCTGTCTGTCTGTCTGTATGTTTGTACGCGCATCACGCAAAAACTACTGCATGGAATTGAATGCGATTTTCGCAGATATATTGGTAGTACGCCAACTTAAAATATAGGCTATATTTTATCGCAGGAAAATATATAATTCTGGTTGTTTTTTCAATATTGCTGCAATCAAACGTTATTCAATGAACTTAACGCAAAATTAAAAGATTTTAAGGAAGTAAGCGTCTCACTTACATAATAAAATCGTGCCACACTTACCTACATATGCATGAATAGAAATAAGTTAGTCGTTCTGAATAGAAGTTACATCAAAAACATCATAGATGGCGCTATTTACCACCATATAGACAATGCCTCATTCAGCGAAAGCAGAAATCGAAAAATAATGTAACCATAAAGAACGGTGAACGAGCAATACTTACGCCCAAAACTGATGAAGCGGAGCTGCAATAAATAGCAGTATCGGCGCGCAGCATCGTTTTGAAAGTGGGCATTCCAATTAGGTATATTCGTATATTGCTTCAGAACTTAACCCTCCAACTTTGCAATTTAAACCGTTATGATACTTTGAAATAATATTATACAGAAGCCAAAAATCTTTCGGCTGTAGAGCTGGTAAAGTATGTAGCTTCCATACCACGCATACCCCCATTTTGAACCGGTTGTGCAAAAACAAAAATATACTGAGATACCTACTTTATTCTAAAATCCACGCGTACGAAGTAGCGGGCAAAAGCTAGTGGTAAATAAAAACAAAGGTGAACTATCAGAGCAGAGTTGATTTTTTTGGTATTTCTGAGTTGATTATAACAAAATTAGTTTACATTTTTTTTCGACACATCTACTAATCAGTCTTACTATGACGCAATCGGTGAAAAGCTGAAAATACAGCGTCTAAGATGGCTGGCTCATTTGACCCCACCGAGTTCTCAGTGCCATTTCTGAAGGACAAAGCAGCAGTATAAGTGGTACGATCAAGTATACTAGAACCACAACCAACTTCGTGTGCATAACTCTAAGTAAGAGCAACTGTCAAAAACGTTGACAGTATCCCTCAGTTACGAAATAATAATGGCGCTTGCGCAGTGCAAATTTCAGAGAGAACTTAAAGTTCGACGCACCTCTCATGAGTCTAAAAGTTGACTCACGGATATCTTTTAATTGAACAAAATACATTTATCAGTTTAATTTTATGGACTGATTAACACGCTCAGTTAAAATAAAATTTATTTTGAATTTCCAAAATTCAATTTCTTAAAATTGGGGGCTCAACCTGGATATCTTATTTTCCGCTGTAATTTTTTTTGCCTTGGATTGGCTAATTCAATTTTTATCTTAAATATACCTACTTAAAAATACTGCAAAAACCAAATTAAAGTACCTATTTGGTTACTTTTTCAACGTGTGCCCTTTAAAATAAATTCATTGAAAACAAACATTTTCAATTTCCAACATAAACTCAATTTTGATGAAAACCAAGAAAAGTTTTTTTTTCCAGGATTTACAACAAAAAAACACCTCAATAAAGCTGAATTTTTCATTACAATCCTTACATGAAAGAATATTAAACTTAAAATTTCAATTTTATTACATGTCGCATTTCATTTTGCATAACAGATTATTTTAAGCATTTTCATACATCAATTGGTCAACATTCTGACCCAAATAGCTGTCACCCCCTCAATTTAAGTGTTGTAAGTTGACACCATCAAAATGTTTTTTTTTTTGTTTTTCCTTTTCTTTTTCTTTCACCCATCCATTTTGATCTAAACATTGATCCCATCACTTTTCCGGGTAAATTCCCTGTTAAAATTACATTAGATAGATGATGTGTCAGTTAAGTAATCTATTCATTATTAAATTGACACATCTCAAATCCCTGCTCCAATAACTTATTTCAATGGAAAAAAAGGGCAGCCATTGTAATTTGTAATGAACGCCATCCGTCCCATAAATTAATATCGATTCGCTTGTCAGTTTGAAAATAATAACAAAAAAGTCTCCTATCCTTATTATATTTACAAAGAAACAAAACAAAAGGAAAAAAACAGCATGATACCGTTAGACAGACTGACATTAGCAGATGTGCAGAGGGAAACAAATAATTCATGCTAAGCACTCACCTGTTAACGTAGCCAAATATAACAGTAATCCAATTATCTCCATTGTCTTCATATACGTATTTTTATTCCTTTTCTCTTGAGCAAGTGTGTATTTTCTTTTTTCTTTTCTTTTTTCTTTTCTACTCGTATAATTTGTATAACTCTACACACAACGGTAATTCAATTAAGGATATTTTCAAAATCGTTTTATTTTTATTATTTGTGCACTTAATATCACGACACAGAAGAAGGAAGACAAGAGACGTCAAATGAATGATTTTATGTATAATCTAACCAAATATTAAATGGAACAGGGGTTACACTCTTCTCGACCACACTTCACTACACCCACGTACACTGGATGCACTGCATAATTCACCCACTTCTTGACCTTTTCACAATTCTTCAAGGATTCAATACAAAGGAATAGAAAATCGAAGGACAAACAAAACCATAACTCTCGCGAAAGAATTCAAAAATGGATTCAGGTCCCGGTCCAGCAGCGGGACAATAACTGATAAATTAAAACGATCACTCAAAAATTGACAGCAACGGTAAGGAATTTTTTTTCACCACTCACTCATTTGGTGAATGTCACGAATGAATTTTTCCACAAAATCCGAAAAATTCTTGACCGAAATTCTTAGTATTTTCCGCACCACACTCACCATAGAACTGAGGAACTTTTTTCCATTGAAAATTATTCGCCCCCAAATGGAGACGACGATGTTTGTGTGTGAGTGTGGTTGGTATTCGTTAAGTTTGTTCAACCTCGATGGCGCTATGCGACTTTCTCCAAATTGTGGTGGTGGGACACTAGGTAGTGGGTAACTGTAACTACCCCTAAGTGTTAGAGACTCGATGCGTATGTGCGGCTGTTTTGGGGGTGGTATTTTGTATCGAAGATAGTGAATTGAGACTTTTGTTGCAAATGGAAGCAACTGGTGGGTGAAAGTTTTGTTGACATTGAAGTTGAGTGTGTAGGTGCTTTTATGGGGAAGGAATTTCTATTTCTTAGCAACATTGCATAGCAACAAACTTGAAAAAGCTTTCAACAATTCAATTTCTTCCGGTTAGCTCGACAAAGACACGCTCATTTTGTGACGATAAAAACATGTATTTTAAAGTTGGATGGACTTTTTTTTTTAATTTAAGACATTGTAGACTGAAAATCAATAGATTTTACTGTTATATGTATGCGATACCCTATATTATTATTACGTCACTTGGCATAGAGACATGTTTGATTCCACACAAATGAAAACAAATGTATGTCAACAACCCTAAGAGACATTATTTTTGAATAATGTCCGATGTTAAATGGCATGGGTTTAAAGCAGGATAACTAGTATGCCAACGTATTTTTCTTTTTGGATCTCACACTACGTAAACCAATTTGTCGGCAGCTGTTATGAATGGGAAGTCCTCAAAACTAGTTAGACAATTCCAATCTCCCCGGGATGGTCTAAGAACCAACTTGGAGGTTACTCTACCCTGGGTTCCAGGTCACAGTGTCATTCAGGGAAACGAGCGAGCTGATGAACTGATTAAGCAAGGCTTAGCCTCTCATAGTTCTCGCCGTAAATCATTAAAAAATCTGCTAATGGTTGTGAATATCTGAGTATAATGGCAGGTGTTGAAATGTGATTAACTGCATCGTATCGGAAGATGTGGCCTGCCTCCAGGGTCCAGGCCAAACGAATTACTCTGAGTTGTGAAAATTGGTCGTGGGGGTGGATGAAATGGCGGGAAAATTCCGCTTTCCTCTGTGACCGAAAAATACCAAATAAGCTGATGGGAAGACTCTACAAACAAAACTTATGAACAGCACCTGTGATAAATATGCTTCGTATGAAGCACGAGTTACGGAGTTTGATATTATAAGGAGTACGAAAATCACGTCAAAAACAGCATCTCGCAAAAAATATAGCATGACCCGGCTTATATGGGATTTTTACCACCTGTCTAGATGGCATACAGTCTGGATCTTTACACATTGAGCTTCCGGGATATTTCCCCGCAGATTGATTGCTCTGAGCCTGAACAAGCGTAAAGTACCTCAATGTTCACCGTGTGCTATTGTAACAGAATTGTCAATGCTGTTGATCCTGTTGAACTGGTCAAATTTTAAGTTTAGTGGTGGTAAATTCTACATTTTGTAAGTCGAAATATTCCTAACTCAATGCAACAATTCACTTGCCCCAGTTTAAAATCTTACTTCAGTAACTTTTGTGATCTAGTCCGGGTTTTTCCTTGAAACCATAGTGCATAATTTATTAAGGAAATACGTAGAAAAAGATAATTTTGCCTAGAAAATTCCAGGGGACATGAAAAAGTGTTTCAAAGATGTATGTGCACGTTTTCCTTCTAAGAGGCAGTTTTTCATTCGTAAGATAGGTACAACAAACTCCAGATAACTATTCAAAATAGAGTAAAGTAGTACTTTGATTCAAAGAACAGAATCTAATTTTGATCGCAGCGTTCATTTAATTTTCAGTCAAAATATTTTTTCAATTAATTTAATTATTAAATTATTCTCCCTGAATCTTATTCTCACTCGAAATCAAAATTATGCAGTTTTCGCATTTTCAACTCTTAATGTTTTATCGAAATTGCGAAAGGATTGATGGCCCGGTGTCCTGACGAAAACAAGCAAGATTCTTTTCCTCCTTCGTAGACTTGGTCGTAGCACTCTACGTCACAGATTTGATTCTACGATGAATTTTGGAATTTACTGATTTGGCTTTTGGGTAGCTGTTGTTCGATTTTGAAAACTAGAATTACAGAGGGGCATAAGAAATTTAGCCGTTTTTCTTTGGCGATGGCTGCTTTTATGTTCACAAAACTATGTTTCGCAGAGAATTGATGACAATAAATCTTGATGACCGTATAAGACGCGAAAACGTTGTCTAAGAAATTATTTATGTAAGTAAACTCTTGTTGAATTTTTTTCTTAACTTTGTTTAATTTATATTTGATATTTTATTTTTGAAATCGAAGATTCTGTATTTTTGTGTGTGTTAATATTAAAGCAGGATACACTCTGAGCGGATTTTGAATTGAAAATTTGTTTTAAAGTGGCAAGTTTATAGTTTAATTCGAGAGATTGTAGATACGAATTCGTATAACTTATCTATACAAGATTAAAAATTAATTTCCTGTAGATCTTCTTGAGGAAATAAGTTTGACTTATCAAACATAAATTTGTATGTTGTAATGTGAAAAGAAACTTGATTCAAACGCCAATTATACTAATCCATGAAACACAGAACTAAAATGGTACGATGAGTTGATACATCCAAAACGCCATTCTTGTATTTTGAGACGTCACAATTATCTTTTGTTATCTTTTTGTTTCTTAACTAAAATGTACGTTTTAGAATTGAAGTAGGTATACGAATTTAAGCATATCAAAAACCGGCGTATTGCCAAATACATTCTTTTGTTTTCCAAACGAAATCATTTGATTCTGACGTTATATTCGAATTGAGAATACCTTTCATTTCAGTTAAAAGTATTGGTTATCACTCTCACTTAGTGAAATAACTGTTTTTCCTGTCTTTTTTATTCACTGAAAATAAAATAATTTTGAAAATAAAGAAATCCTTAGAGCAATAGATACCCTTAATTTAAGCATGCAATTCGTTGTGAATGTTGTATCCTAAATCGGTGCAAAAATCGAATTATGCAATCTAACAGTTTTAGCATTTTTCAGCTTTAACAATAATAATCAACAATTTAAAAATTTCTGAATTAATGAAGTTTGTTAAAGATTAAATAAATTCAATCCCAATCATTATGAAACTATAACTAGATACTTACCAAATATAGTTTTTATAACTTTATCAACTTCATTCAATAAAAACAACGCTTTCTATAATTTTATTTATTTAATTGATATTAAATTCATTAATCTGGTACAATTTTGAACAAAGAAACAATTTGTGGAATATTTAAGTATTGTATAGATCTATTAGATACTATACATGGAAATAAATATCAACTGTAGTATTCCTGTATGATTTAGAAACATAGAAAATAAAATTCTTGTAGATTAATTATTTTTAAAATACTCTGTATTAAAAACTAGTTTTTTTTTCTAATCATACGGCATTTTACACAATTTAATTGTTTAACTTATACAAAATGTTTTACTCCTTTTCTACAAATTTGTTAATTTTTGTTATAGTGCTGTGCTGTGATAATATTGTTAACTGATTCTTCCTTGTTTCAAAAATCAGCTACTACTATGAATCTCAACTTCGTATCATTAAACAGTTGTTGGGCTTTTTTGGTATCTGCATCACATTCAGTTGCTGTCAGAACTGAAATTTTAAATGGTAATAAATTATAGAATTTAAAATGAAATGATACAAAATTACCTTATTGAAACTGTTTATGAAAAACACAACTGTGAAGTTTCTGCTCAGTATTTGTGAAGTAAAGGATAATTTAACGTCTGTTTTATTTGTTGTTTCCTTAAAACAGTTTGACTAGGCCCTTGTTAGATATCTTGAATCCTTCATTGTTCGTTTATTGAAGAATTCAATAACATTATCCACTCATCTCTTGTATCTAGAAAAACATATTTCAAAAAATTATTCTTAAGAATGACACATACATATTTGTTTGTATGTGTATGTGTTAAGGGTTTCCTACTGACTACTTTATTTATTAAAATGTCTTTTAATTTCTAAAACAATCCAAAATGGATTAAGTATTCCATTTCCATATGGCCTATTGTAAAATCAAGTTCATATTATACAAACTATGTACATACATTTTTTTTTTTTAGAAAATCTCAAAAACCAAAAAATTCAATATTCAAAAAATAAACTAAAATTAAGAAAGAGTTGCAATTACTTAGTATTCACGGCAAGGTTAAATGATTTGTTAGCATTCAAAGTTTTGTCGATATCTAAACATGACCAATATTGGTTCTGGCGCTTGGATCAATATGCACAGTAATAAGGTCCTTTTATTGTCCTGTTTAGGTTTTGATCCAAAATTACCTACAAGCAAACAGAATATTATTATTGGTTACTTAATTATTATTGCAATTAATATGTACAATTATTGAGTTAAAAAAGTTTACTCGGGTCCCCTTTTCAAATATGTCGTTATTTCAATATTGATGATATCACTGTCAGACAATGACGATAACATCGGAGCCATATTGTTTAATTGCTAGAACTATGTGAGAATCATTTTATAGATGTCTACCTTATTGGTGGATGGACAAAGAATAAGAAAATAATCATCAGATGCCATGTAGCTGAGGAAGAGAAAAACATAAATACTTAATTAGCAAAAAATTAGACTCGTATTTAAAATTTCATAATAAATTATTAAAAAAGAAATTGTTTATTAAAGACTATAGGAATGAATCAAAACTTTGTAAAATACGCAGTTTGTTTTGATATTTACGAACCCATTCTTATTTTTCTCGCAGAAATTTTCTTAGCCACCAAAATGTTGTTATGTTTCTTAAGATTCATGAGTGTAAATGCACAAAAGCAGTTATTAAAGGGCCTTGCGGTGGCTGCACAAGTAGGATGTTCTTTTTAAACCAAATACCGCACTATTGCCTTTTTAATTTTACTAATGTTATAATCGAAAAACTTCGACTTCATGAAAAATTTCGTATTCCATCAAATGAAAAGAAAAAAACATGAAAAACTACTTAAAAAGTGTTCTGGTGAAAAATGCTGGAAGCTAAAGTTATTCTTGAGTTATTCCACACCGAACATGATATACTTTTTACAACCTTTTCATTGAAAGAAGTTGGAAATAAAACAGCAGATCTAAGAGATTGCAAAAAAAAAAAACACCCCCAAAAAAAGTTTACGGGGATGTTTTCCTTTCTCTTTCGATTAAACTTATTTTTTTGAGTTTTTTTTTACAGCTACATACAATTACCTAGAAGTGAGTCTTAAGTTTTGTAGATTTTGAAAGTTTAGCCTAGTTGTTTGAAGACCAAAAATTTTATATCGCATCATTTCCAGTTCCTACATTTTTCCTACACAAAAAATGGTGCTTCTTCGTTTGGATGGTATCTACCTCTTTTGTGTGTAGGGTTTTTTTGAATCCACAATTTGTATTTATTGCAGCGTGGATGAAGATGTTTTGAATTTATCAAAATAAAAGCATCTGTAGCGAAAAAGATATAACCTTTTGAAATAGTTCCACTATTCATTCATTTATTGCAGCTTTTTTTTTCTAGTTGGAGTCCCACTTCAGGTTTAGTATGCGAAATATTATTCGCAATCGCAACAGATGGAGTTTCCCTAACCCTTCAATATAATCATTAATAAATATTATGGAGTAATGCCTGCCTAGTGACTTATCTTCTCAACCATTCTTTTGTCAGCCTGCCAAACTTGCTATTCTATAATCTTTTATTCTATGATTCTTGTGATTCTATGATTTTATGATTATATGATTATATGATTCTATGATTCTATGATTCTATGATTCTATGATTCTATGATTCTATGATTCTATGATTCTATGATTCTATGATTCTATGATTCTATGATTCTATGATTCTATGATTCTATGATTCTATGATTCTATGATTCTATGATTCTATGATTCTATGATTCTATGATTCTATGATTCTATGATTCTATGATTCTATGATTCTATGATTCTATGATTCTATGATTCTATGATTCTATGATTCTATGATTCTATGATTCTATGATTCTATGATTCTATGATTCTACGATTCTATGATTCTATGATTCTATGATTATACGATTCTATGATTCTATGATTCTATGATTCTATGATTCTATGATTCTATGATTCTATGATTCTATGATTCTATGATTCTATGATTCTATGATTCTATGATTCTATGATTCTATGATTCTATGATTCTATGATTCTATGATTCTATGATTCTATGATTCTATGATTCTATGATTCTATGATTCTATGATTCTATGATTCTATGATTCTATGATTCTATGATTCTATGATTCTATGATTCTATGATTCTATGATTCTATGATTCTATGATTCTATGATTCTATGATTCTACTACGCCTCTGAGCACTTGTACTTCGATATTCGTTTTGAATTAGTTTGTGAGTTGCGTCGATGATAAACTATTTTCGTGGAGTCAAATAGTTAAGCATTTACCAGACTCACTCAAACATATTCGATAGCTCAAGAGAAGTCCTATCAAATTCAACACTGCTGTCAAGTATCAAGTTTTACATCTCAGAAATATACATTAAGTACGACATGTTGAACTCATCCCTCTTTACGCCAAGTGAACGTGTGATTTTAATTTCACTATCAAAAGTATCGTAAAATGTACATTATCATAAAATTTGATAACCGTCTTCCATCAATGTCATTGGTTTTCAGATCTTCGTGACGTAGAACTTATGAATTCTCCTGATCAGTATTTAATCGAGGGTTTTTCTTAAAGCAGTTACACTACATTAAACGAAGGGTGTTGCCGATGTAGAAGTAATTCCTTTGATTTTTGTTTGTGGTCCTTTTTACATCATAAATCCGTGCCTTAATGTGCAATAAATTTCTTTAATCCCGTTTGGATAGACTTTATTTCGTTACTTTTTTTTCTCTTCATCAATAAAACCGCCAACTGTTCTGTTCTCCGTTTAGTGCCAATTTATGGACTTCCAGAGCCCTTTTTATTTGTAATTATTTTGCAATTTTTATATAAACCAAAAAAAAAAAAAAAAAAAAAAAAAAACGGAACGTATTATGCTGCCATGTTTGTCTGCGAGCTCAGCGCAATTGGTTGCAATAACGCCACCACCAACACCAACATCAACATATTGCATGGCAATATCGTGGCTTCCACCATTAACTCCTGCAGCATCCCATAAGCTTTCGCACCTCTTTATGGTGCCTCATGTGCAGACATGTGGGTTGTATCCCACATTAAAAACCCCATCCGACCACCACCCACGTGCATCCTCATAAATTCCCAATTTTATGGCTTCCCTTTGGGTTAAACAAGGTTGATATATTATATGAGTGTGAGAAGGGAGACGCTTTGGGCAGAGGGTTTTTAAATTTTTACATCGTTAGTATGGGGTTTTTCACACCAATTCGTGTAACTTTCTTTTTCGCCATTTTGTAAGTGCTTTGGTGTCGTTAACTACACATGTTGCGGCAGAGAATATAAAATTTTATTGACCAGGTAAAGACATTCCGGAGGAAATACCATTGCTTTTGTCTGTGGTTATGGTTCGATCGTTTGTTCTTAGGGGGCGCCATACACCTCCTTTTATTTATATGCGGGTAAGGCTTCATAATTGACATAATATGGTATATAAGCAGCTTGCCAGTCGATGCTATAATATTTTATGTAGAAACGTGGAAAACAGTTATTTTATGACTCTTTTGTCAGTTTAATAAGTCAAAAGATGTTTCGCGACGGAAAGTCTTAGGAATCGGTGGTTCATGTAGAGCTGTTGTTCATTCGAAAAACCGACAGCAGGGCATGATAGGTTACGAAAATGAACAAAGTATGTATTATTTTTTGCGATCCACAATTTTATCCATTGCTTGGAAAACACAATGTATTGGCAGTAAATTGAGAGCCGAATTGCGTTGGCATAATGTAATCGAACCTGTCGTGTTATTTACTCCAGATGACATTACGCGACGTTCTCTTACATTCCAGACTTCTCGATTAGTGTCAATGCATTTTTGATGTTGAATTGTAAATGAAATAAAATATCGGAAATCGAAATGCAATATATTTTGTTGGATCTGGTGTTTGATAAACGTATAGTTGGAATCGATGGTATAGAGGACAAAAATGACTCAGTGTGGCTGCATTTATGCATATATGTGACATTTCACAGATGTAACATGGTATACGGGACAGTTGTCTAAGTGTCAAAAATCTGACAGATGCCGTTAAAATCACCAATTTTAGAACTTTGTGAAACCAGTTTCAATTAGTGGAATCTTAAAGATCCCGATTTCTTGGGAAACCTCTTGAAAAATATTTAAATCGATGCGATGGCTCTTAAAAAACAAATATGTACATGTGACAGACGTTGAAGGTGTGTTTTCAAATGCAAATGACGTCAATTTCCATTTGTGTGTTGTGTCATTTCAACGATTAAATTATTCCGTAACCCGTAAAAAACCCATACAGAACTTAAGGAGGCTGAAGGAAGGATTGGACATTTGTCAGTATTCATGCACATAGCAGCAAAAATTGTGAACGTTTATTTTTATGATTTCAACTGGGTCATTTAATCGATACGTACATACATACTGCTAAAATTCTTTCATTTGTGTCCCTTTATAATGCTGTGTTTCCATAATATTTCTTCTTCAAAAAAAAAAATGCATCCCAAATCCAAAACATACACCCAAAGAGAGTGGAATATTGTTGAAGGAGGATTAAAACAAAAATATACAAATATTAAAATCCCACCTCGAGGACCAAAAACTATAGTTTTGTCCATTTTGTTGGATTTCAACGAATTTCAATAAATGTTTGCACAAAAAAAGGGACACTGAATCGGCTGTAGAGATGAAGTATCCATTCCATAGTGTATTTGGTTGGGAATGCTTGTGGATGAGGCTATATCGGATTTGCCATAAAAGGTTGTGCATCGTCAATTCGTCCTAGATTTTGTCGGAAAATATTATGCTCATAAGACTTGCAAATGAGTTGAATAACCAAAAACTGGAAGAAGATTATGCGATAAGTTCCATTTATCCGTATTTGATATGAAAATCTGTTGGATTAACGAAAAAGCACGCGGCATTTGTTCTATCATGCTTTTCATTCTGGATTTTAGTTTTTTTTCCATCACAATTTTTTTTTTTCAAAACTCTCATTTCGAATTGGCTGGTGATGGTTATTAGGACTCGTTGAGTAATGGACATGGCATTTTCATTAGGGAAGATACAAAAAGTTGGGAAATATTTTTGTGTCTCTGTTGGTAGGCAGAGAGAACTTTCTATAAAATTCTTGAACTCGACTCTTCTACTTTTGAGGGTTGTCAGGTTTATCATTTGCCTCTGAACGCTTGTGAACTCTTCTGTAAAGAATAAAATGTTTTACATAAGTATTTATTAAATAAATTTTTCAAAGGATTTCAACATCCGTTTGACACCCTTCTGATACACTATCTACTGAAAAGTTCTCTCAAAAGAATGCTGGCGCCATCATAGAATGCTGGTGTCTCACGTCGTCATATTGCAAAATATGTTTATCGGGCGACTTATCACCGGGATATGGAAAATATATAAAATCCTTTGGCTTGTACATTCGCATTGTGGCAGGCATCCAAAATACGACATTCCATGGAAACTTACATAAGTATATTCTTTTTGGTGTAGTTTGTACTTAAACCTAAAGATTTTTATAGCTAGCTATTTTATCTTATATATTATTTTCCTGGAATCCCTGTTTTGAACGAACAGTTTACCACGTTTTTCTTGAATGTAAACTTGAATTGGACAAGGATCTGCGTGAAACGGGACATGACGGATAATAATTAATTCTTTATTCCCAGCGCAAATGTAAGCTTGAATTGAAATTGATTTAAGTATTCCCGTTGATGGTATTGCTCATCCCAGAAGCCGCTTTACATAGATACAAAATTGGGGTATACCAAGGACAAAAACAAATAATTTTTGAAATAAAAATACAAACTGTTCGAATTCGATATAACTCACCAGTGTCCTGTCCAGAGTTCTCTCAAACAGGACAACAGGGAACAGAATATGGCTTCATTTTGTGATTCCTTTTTCCATCTTACATAACCTCTTTTCTAAAAATTACATAACTCTTATTCAATGATATTCCTTTTTAGATTAATTTTGTTTGTACATGCTATATAGGGGATTTTCATTTTGCGGAGTTTATGACATCATCCGGCTCCTTGTTTTTGGTCGACATTGAACTGCCTTAAAAGACCATTAATTATAAATTTCAATGCTGTGTGCCTCCCACCAATTGATTCAGTTCCGATGTTGAAGTCAGCCAACTGTGTCAAAATATTTCAGTCATGTAACAACCAAACCAAATCCTTGGCAATGTTCCTAGAATTGATGTTTGGTTCATCCAAACACTCACACACAATTACCAATTCCACTGATGCTGACATAAGGAAGCGGCGGGAAACCTTAACCAAGTTAAAATAAATTGCGTTTATAAATTCAGTCACATATCACTTGACAGCAAAGCACAATTTAATTTATCAAACTGAAAACTGATGTCATAGTGGGAACGAACAAGGATCTACGACATATTTTCTTTTTTCTCCCACATACCTACTAGTATCGCGACATTGTTTATAGCCTGGCATATTAAATGCGTCAACTATTTTGCTTTGTATAGTAAAATGGATTGTTGCCTGTATAACAGGAGCAACGACGGCGACGCCAGGATATTCACTTGAGACTACATATTATTATATGGCACTGTAAATGTATGGTTTTGCGACATGATGTAAACGGAAGAGAAGCTTATGTTGACCCTGCAACACTTGTTCACTGCTATTGCATGCATCATTGTCTTCAAGAATTATATAAGAATTCCATGCGTGACAAAAAGGAAATTGTCGCGTTTTGAACGTCACTGAGTCGATATCACACAAATTATCCCTTCTTTCTTCAAAGCAGACTATTCAAATAATGGGTGATTCATGACCGTCCATTTTCAAAGATGTATCCCAGCATTTTGAGTGAATAATGCGAGCAGTTTTGGCTTGCAAGGTGGTACAGTGGATTGAGATTTTAGGTGATAATTACCTCTTGAAAATATCACGGGTGGCATCCAGTTGAAACTGAGGAAGTACATACAAATTGTTGCCCAGGCTTGGTTTGAACTCACAACTGTCAAGTTAAGCAACCAAGCTCTTCATCCACTGTACCATTGACACTGATTTCTGTATACAGCTGAATAAAATCTGAACGCTAGTCTTTTCATAATTTTGACATGCAGAACAAAAAACACTCCACACTTCATCTGTCAAAAAAGTTCATAAACAAAAAAGCACCCTTAATGAATCACCCGCTACAACCCAGTCTGACACATACATATATGTTTTTGTATTTTTCTCACCTACACACATGTTAATAGCTCACTGCCTCGCTGACAAAATACTTTACTGACAATTTGTGTGCTGAAGACGGTCCATTAGCAAGGCTGCCTAACAAAGCTGAACGTCAAAGCTTTTCCAGCCAGCTGTCAACTTGACAGGAGTTCGAACATGTGTGATGGTTCCATATGATTTACATTAGCATATCATCGACTTCTATATGCTTTTAGTCCATTGAATTTAAATTTCCTGTCACCATCACCACTAAGGATGCTGCTTTTAGTATACGCTTCCTGCTGCTGGTCTCTGCTCTCTGTGGCACTGCACTGTTCCCTCCTGTACTCTATTTTATGATGATGATATTGATATCAAGTGACGTATGGCTAAGCTCACATTTTGCCTGATGTCAAAAATCCCCCCCAATACGAACCTTATTGATAGCTTTTTAAGGGGGGTGGGGAGAGTGTTTATATTGAATAAATACATACATTTATGTATGTATGTGAATTAGGCGAAGCCATGTTTTAATTTTAAAGCTTAAACAATTTGTGGCGTGAAATTGCATAATTCAATTTTATTTTGCGGTATTTTGTTTGGAATGTAATGGCCGCCATCAACACAACTGATGCGTGGAATGGCGTACGTGACTTTACATTCTATAGGATCCATCACCACAAAATATGGAAGAGGGTGAGATTGTGGGATATTTGTGCAATAAAGTGTATTTTTGGCTTACATAGCGTTGTTAAGTGTTGTGTGGAGGGCACGTGGAGTTTTTATATGTTTTTTTTTTTTCACATGTGTGCAGCGAGCAGGTCAAAGGGATAGTTGCGATGGGAATCATTTAACAGTAAAATGTAAAATCCACTCACGCGTTTACGCGTACATATCTGGTAATATGCGGAAGTGCGTAATAACTTTTAAGGTACCATACAATACCATAAGCTTCGGTAATGCTTCTTAATGATTACACTGTTTTATGTGATTTTCCATTATCATGGTGAAAATAATGTTAAATGTGCTATGCAAAAATAAGTGGAAAATACGGTTTAGTGTGCATTAAATGCTACACCAACGTGCTATATATAGATAATAATGGTCGGTCCATAGCTCAGTTTTCAGAATTAATTTTGCGAAAAAGCAGACTGACAGAAATCTAGTTGTCAAAATAAGAAATAATTAAAATGTCTAGATGTTTAGTTGACTAGCCGTACAGAAGGAGAAATCTGAGGTAACCTGGAAGGTGGCCTGGGCCAGTAATGGTTCTAGAATTTTTGGTGTATACCCCTTCGCTTTCTTTTCAGTCAGTCCTGGTACAAACCAGTGCGCTAGGAGGGAAACTAGATAAAACAACCTTCAGCTTTTCAGACTGCCAATCTTTCTAAAAAACTTTGTGTTCATCTCTCGTTAGATGCTTATTTGTTCGTTGGACTGTCAAAGCACTTCCTCAACTTGTGATATTTGATATTCTTTAAACCTTCTTTGAAGGAAAAATTATTTTCTGCCATATGGCATCTAGGGCTGTGTCTACACATGTGTGACAGTGTCCTGCAACAATAAAGGTTTCATATGCTTCATCAAAGCCCTAGAAAATTTTGGATACAGCTTAACTCTCCCTAAAAAAATTGCTCGAAGTTATAAAAAATCCTCGTAAAACTGTAATTTTATTTGATTTGATTCAAGTCTACAATTTCTTTAATTTCTTACAATATCCTGGAAAACAAAGTAATTAGCGGAAAATAAGTGAAAAAATGTTCTTCTTTTGTTCCTTTTGTTTGTAATCTTTTTATTTTTAGGTTTTCTTTTCTGAGAAAAATTGTTTTCATGCTAAGGACACTCTCTGTTTCTATTTCCGGCAAAAACTTTCAACTGAATTTCAACCACCAAAAGCAAAAGCAAGTAGCGAAAACATAAAAGTTTTCTCTTTCGTTCAAAAGTTTTCACTTGCAAGTTTTTCTTTTCCTTTTAAAAGTGACAGTTCTGTGTTATCAATTTTGTTTGTCCTGTTCGCAGTTTTAAAGATAGCCTCTCTCGGCCAACGTGACACTTACAAGAAATGCCCTTGCTGTTCATAAAATACTATTCTCGTCTTCGATTTACGAATATATCCTTTTTTTTAAACTATAGTCTCTATTTGAAAAATACGCCTCTTGTTGAAGTGACTTAGGAAGCATGATAAGTTTAAAGTAAAACAACAGAAGAGCGCAAAAAACATCACACAGGAGACAAGAGGTTTTATCTAAAAGGACGAAGAGGATAAAAAAGTGTCAAAGGTGAAATTGGATACATCTCTTGAGGAAGTTGAAAGGACATAGTTATCTCTTTCCATTCAATGCCCAACGGTCGTTGTACGGGTTCAACTTGTGTCTATCCGCTAATCACCTTCGGAACATTATCATCCATCCCTTAAGCACAACATCACCAAAAGACAGAAACCACGAAGAAGTCTTACGACTGCGAAAGTTTCTTTTCTGTCTCTCTGCGTTCTTCTTTGACGTGAGATTAATTTCGCTTTGCGGTTTTCAAAGAAGCAGGACTAATGAAAAAGGACTTGCGATGTGGTCCCCATTCAATTTGTACGTTTGTATACTCATAACTTGGCTTCAGTTTACTACTTGGTCACCAACTAAATATGTGAGAGATGTGCGTGGAGGTGGCTGTCTTTGGGAAAAGGTTATCCCCCATGAGGTGAAAGGAGACAAGGAAAACCACCACGACAATTGCAAAGACTCCTGCAAAAACTTGTCCTTAGATACCAACAATTTATGTTGGTCCTTTGTCTTGGTTCTTCTTGGCAGAACTTGACGCAAGGTAAAGTACTTATCTGTTTCTGAGCTTGTGGCTTTTGGAAATTCATCTTTACCTTCTCCGCTGCTGCTATATGCTATACGTTATAAGAAATGTTTTTCTTGAGTCGAATTGGGAACAGATAAGGATACATTTTCTTATAGCTCTTAAGTTGGTTTTGAATTGCCCTCTTGGCGTATATAAATATACTTTGGTAAAGAAGAGTTAATTTTAATCTTATTTTTGTTTCAAATTGGATTTGGAGCAGTTAGTTTGTATGGATGGATTTGTAAGTATTCGGTAACAAAAAAATTTTGTTATGTACTTTGCAACATGAAATCGACACAAAAAAAGGATATTGGTTGCGAGTTTTGTTGTTGTCCTTTAAAAACCACACAATTCGACCCAAAATTTGTTTGAATTTGAAGTCAAGAAAATAATCTCAAGTGGAATATTGATTAAGTAATCTCTTATTTGATGGATCCAGAACAAAAAGGGAAATTTTATTCTGGATGAAAGGTAGCCCATTGCAAGGACATGAATCCCTCATCTAGGTCAACAACTTAGACGTTGTCCCCTTATTCCATTCATAAGGTACTAGGAGGTTTGTGAGAAATCATATTACTCTTCACATTCTTGATATACAAATCGACAATTACAATGTTTCACATTTTCAAGGAAGCATTTTTGTGTTCGAGTCGCTTATCTCATCCTGTAAATATATCCTTTTTTCTCCTTCAAATTTAGTTTTATCGAATTGCAATTCCTTTGTCCTGCCATTGAAGGGATACAAATAAGAAAAATGAATGACATTTAGGAATAACAGATTTTCTTCACCAGGACACAAATATCAACAGCACTCACATTAATTTATGTAAAAAACCAAAACACTGCAAACGAAGGACTTATCAATAATAGCTTCCAGCTAGCCAGACAGCCAGCTGTTAAGGTTTTTCTCTTGTGTTCGGTCATCGCCGTTCCTGAAACTCATTTTGAGCGATGGTTTCCGCATCCTATTCACCATGTGAGAACATTTACAGAATGATGTGTTTGTGGAAGAAACAAGGTTTTCGAACGTGTGACAAAAAAACACGTTCGAAAACCTTGTTTCTTGAATGACATTGTTGAAGGTATTGTGGAAGAAGAAATCAATTTTACCATTGTACTAGAAAAATAAAAATCTGAATGTCAAACCTAGTGTAGACGATATGGGTCCTCGGGGGAGAATAAAATATGAACTTTTTGTCATTATGAAAGTGGTGAATTGTACGCATTGAGAAATAGCGAAATGTGAAGCAATATGATTGCCGGTGGTAGTTGAATTTAAGGTAAGTAAAGACGTGGCTAAGGTAAACTTAACAAATTTACATAGATACGAAAAAAGGAGAAATCAAACAGGAGTTCCCAATAACATGGAATAAATTGTATTGAATTGCAATTTTTAAAGTATTTTATTAATTACTAGCTTTTGCCCGCTACTTCGTACGCGTGGATCGTGGATCTTAGAATAAAGTAGGTATCTCAAAATATTTTTGTTTTTGCACAACCGGTTCAAAATGGTATAAAAGCTATATAATTTACCAGCTCTACAGCCGTAAGATTTTTGGCTTCTGTATAATATTATTTCGAAGTATCATAACGTTTTAAATTGCTAAGTTGGAGATTTAAGTTCTGAAGCAATATACCTAATTGGAATGCCCACTCTCAAAACGATGCTGCGCGCCGATACTGATATTTATGACAGCTCCGCTTCATCAGTTTTGGGTGTAAGTATTGCTCGTTCACCGTTATTTATGGTTACATTATTTTTCGATTTCTACTTTTGCGGAATGAGGCATTGTCTATATGTTGGTAAATAGCGCCATCTATGATGTTTTTGATGCAACTTCTATTCAGAACGACTAACTTGTTTCTATTCATGTGTACGTAGGTAAGTGTGGCGCTATTTTATTTTGTTAGTGAGACACTAACTTCCTTAAAATCTTTTAATTTTGCGTTAAGTTCATTGAATAACGTTCGATTGCAGCAATATTAAAAAACAACCAGAATTATATATTTTCCTGCGATAAAATATAGCCTATATTTTAAGTTGGCGTACTGCCAATATATCTGCGAAAACCGCATTCAATTACATGCGGTAGTTTTTGCGTGATGCGCGTACAAACATACAGACAGACAGACAGACAGACAGACAGACAGACAGACAGACAAAAATTCTAAAAACGGTTGTTTTGGCTTCTGTGGGTCTAATAGAGAATCCCCATATTAGTTTTGCATCTATATCTTCAATGTACAGACATCGACCCGTTACAATTTTATTATATGTATAGATGTATAGATTTGGATTTAAGAACACATTTTTAGGATTTGTGGGGGCTCAACTGTATAGTCGACCATTGAAGGCCATAACAGATTTTTGGTACATGGAGCTTACCAAAACAATCCTGGAAAAGGGAAATTTGAAGTTTCAGTCGATCAAGAGGATAACAAGTTCATTATGTCAGAAGGAAACAAACTCGTAAAAAAGTTCACGTTCTAGAGGGTATTTATAAAAAAATTATTCAAGGAAGAAATTAATAAATGTAGATATAAGAAATATGCAGGAACAGTCATACCAACTTGCGGCAAATAATTCTGAGTTCTTAACATTACAAATTCAAAAGGACAAAATAAATGTAAAGCAAAATGAATCAAAAGTTTGCGTGGAAAATTTTTAAAAACGCTATTTCAGGACTTGATGATGAGACATTCTTAGTAACAAAAATGGTTCCAAAATTTCGTACAAAATGCAAATGCCTAGTTTAACTGAAAAGAGATATTTATAGGCTGCTGAACGAAAGAAAGGGAAACAAGGAAAAAGACTGAAGTTTTAACGAGTTAACAGTCCATCTGCATCGAAATAGAAGAGCTTCTTCAAAATATTTCAAATACGGTGAAAGTGGACACATTTCCGAAAATTGCTTTTTTTTCAAAATATATGGTGATTTTTTTTTTTAAATTTTTTCATTATGTTTTTTTTTTTTGACAGATCACGTTTGACTGTCCCATGGTTTCGTCAGTAACATTCTGTTTTTGTTGGACTAACCACCACTGACGGGCTCACTTCTCCATAACGTCTTCAATTCATTCAGCTGCATCATACAAATATGTCTTCTGAGAAAAATATTTTTCCTGCGCTTTCAGCAAGATAGTGGGATAGAGTGTGCGAAAAACTTTGGTGGGCAGCTAGTATCCACAGCCAGTATTAATCGCGTTATTCAGGAAGTTAATTTAAAATTAAAAAAAAAAAACACACAAATCTTAATGAATCACCCTTTACTTACGTGGCTCCTCATAAAAACCATTAGCAACTCGCCCCCGTTAACAAGGTTGAATGCTAAAATCTAATTTAAGCTTTCATCTGTTTGCTCTTAATGTTTCTTCCCTCACTGCAACGGAAACCTGGTTTTAAATCTAACTTTAAAGTAGAAATGCCTGTTCGTTATTTCAATTATTGCTAACAAATAGAACGAAGGAAATTATATTTCAAAGTGATTTATGTGTGTTCTCCTTTGCGATTGGATAAGCGGCCCCACAACTACTCATATCCTTTTTCCTTTTAATACATAACGATTGAACCAATAAATTCTACAGAAATTCATTCTTTTCTCCTTTTTTTCAATCCCAGGGGCATACCTACAGGCATATAGTTGCTGTTTCTTCAATGCAGTTGGCTTTTCTGAAAAAACTTCTTACTTCCAGGATAAATAGAACTGGATTTTATCCTGCAATAAGAAAATTCAATTTGAACTCGCTTAACATTCTCCTTTTCTACTTCGCAAAAAAAAAAAAAAAAAAATAAGAAATCGTGTTTAATAAAACAAGTCAATCTTTTTTAAGTGCAATCAACTTGAAGTAGCTTTTGGAATTAAAGATACACAACAAGTCCATGTGGAATGCAACAATAATGAGTCAACAATAATTTAATGGATGGGTCAAGAAAGAGGAGCCGCTAATCTACTTTATAAATGTCTTTAAGGCAAACAAAACAACGTCAAAAGTCTCTTGCAAACTTGCAGAAGCGTAAAGATTTTATTTTAAATTATAGAAATCTCATTTAAAAGGATGCTTCACCAGGATCACAGCTCTTGAACTGAGTCGTCATCGCAAAAGACTTTAACGCAAGGATCTAGTAAAATATTGGGCACTAACTCAACTAACATCATTAAACAAAAACTGTCGCATCAGAATTTAGAGCTTTTTATAATAGAATTTAAGTTTAACCTCACAAGGATACAGTGGCTTAAACAGCGACTCAATCAATACCTCATTTGAGTGAAAAATGGAGCTTGAATTTAATTTATGATTTTTCATCCCATCGTCCTAATTTTGTATTTGCTTTGTACGATGGTAATTCTATTTTAGAATGAAGTAATTCATATTCTGGAATTTTAAGCGAATATCTGAATAAATCTCAAACAGTTCCTGGTAGGTTATTGGGTGGGTAAGACTATTTTTAGTCCTTGAAATTTTTGTTGTTCCATTTGGAACCAAATAATCCCTCACATGGATGAGGATGTGACACAGAGAAGAGGAAGTCTTCTTTGCATTCGTTATCAGGCTTAAGTTAAGAAGACTTGATGGTACCAGGCACAGCAATCCCTCCCAGATAGAAAAAAAAACCAGTATCAAAGTTCAAAGACTGACATCACGTTTGACACTTTCCAAGTGAGAATCTTCAATCAATGATGACGCAAATGCAAAGACAAATTTTAATTACACACACAAAAAGAGCGAAATTCATTTAAGGAGGAAAGGAACACAAATTTATTCCAGTCACGATGGATAAGAAGATGTTTCTGTATTAGCTTGAAGCGAAGATGGAGCAGCGTGTGTGGTAATTTAATCCTTAAATCAACCTTCATTGACTGGGATTTGGGTGTGAAAAGATTTTAGATGAGGATAAGGAAATCTTTTATGATCCAGATTTACATACAAATTTCGAAGACATTTTAATTTGTTTCTTTCTATATAATGTTATGTATGTTGGTAGAACCTCAGAAGTTTTCTTTAAATTCTCCCCAGTTTTCTTAAAGAGGAAATATAATATAAAATATAAATATAATTAATTTAAAACGTCCATCATTTCCCCAAATCTATGCGGAGTCCATACCTAAAGAAATCAAAAATAAAATGCCATTATTTGATGGGGGTAGTATACCGAGAGAATACATTTGGAAGGGACACTTATTTATTGATTATTATTTTCCTGGAAGTTCCTTCTTTATCATGACCAAAAAAAAATTACCAAGAAAAACATCCTCGGAAACGGATGTAATTTATGTCCATTTCCACTGCCATTATTATCATCGAGATAACAATTTTTCCGTAGCATTTTTATTTTTTACTTTTCCAAGTAAGTCCTTGACAATAAAACATTTATATTTCCCTCTTACTTCCTCATTTATTTAATTTCAAGTAATTTTATTCGATCCTACTTTTTATAACTTGATAAGACTGCGAAGCTGTCATTCAAATAAGTCGGAAGAGCTGCGATGAACATCCGAGAAACGAGCAAGTAATAAGCTCACATCCTTTTAAAAATTTTCAAGGGAAAGAATATTTCCTGATTGCGAAATAAAGAACAATTTTATTCTCTTTTTGTAGGCTACTACAGTTGCCAGAATAATTTTTTTATGCTTACATTCGAACATCTTTTTATGAAAGCGAAATGAAAGGAAAAAAGAGGGAGGTGAAACAATTCCGAGGCCATAACGACATTTTTAAAGGTTGATTCCTTTTGTTTTTTCAACATTTTAACTGAAATTTTATGGCGGAAGAGGCTCTAGCTTTAGAAAAATTATTGATTAACAGTTTGTTACTGAAGTCAGTAATTATTAATTGAAAATCCTTGATTGATTATAAACATTGATACTACCTGCCGAACAGGGGAGAACACAAGTCCCTCGTTGTTTCCTTGGCAAATTTAATTTAAATTTAAAGACAAAACAACGTACAGACAAAAAGTGCGAAGAATGGCATTGGAATTCTCTGACAGCGACATGGGTTCACTTTTACCAAATGACATACATTCAAACAAATTTAGTTTTAAACCGCGACCCAGTGAATTTCTTATGTCCTTACCGTATTTTAATTTTTTAAAATACTGAAAACAAGATTTTTAACTTTCTTCCCATTTGGATTATGTCCATAAACCCTTGCTCACTAGCATTACGACATAGTAATAATAATTGTCGTCAGTCGATATGTTAAATTCAAATTTCAAATGTTAACGGCTATTTTATATAATTGTAAAAAAATTCAATCTTGAAAATCATCGTACAAATTTCATGAAATACCAGGTCCCCAGCAACCACCAGTAGGTATACCCACCACACTACGCCAAAAAATCCCACCAGATTACTTACTCTATTTTACCTCCTAAAAGTATACTTTAAAAAAAAAATTCATAAGAAATAATTTTCACCGGAAGTAATGATGCATAATAAATAGTGTGTTGGGTTTCGTGAAGCATAGTTTTAGGAGCGCTTTTTTTTTTTTGGCTTGGTGTGGTGAGTATACCTGCTGTAGTTGCTGAACGCCTGGTGTTTTATGAAATTTGTGCGACATTTTTCAAAATTGAGGTTCTTGCAACTCTGAAGAGTACGTTATAAATTTTAAATTTGAATTTTAAAAATGGTTGACTGAGAACAAAAAAGCCGTTCGTAGACTTTTGGTTTTCTCTTTTCGCCTAGTAATATCTGTTGGTGAACAAAAACAATGGACCCTATCGTGAATAAAATTCCCTGTGAAACATTTACCATAATAATGAAATTCAATCAGCACATTCAAAAACCACAAACGCGTTTTAATACAAAAATACTCGTTAGTTAAGAAAAAAAACTAATATAAGGACCACACCTTACTCTCTTTCATATTTCACTTTCCTCATAGTCATCCCCAAAGGAAGACGTGACTTATAAAAAGTTAAGTCATTTTCTTTCCTTTCCAACAAACCAGAGATAGAGTGTTTTGTTGGTACGTATGGATGTGTCTTTCCGCAATCCATTCACAACTACATACCAATAAACATTCATCATTAATCCACATCCTGCATCCTACATCCTTCCTTCATCCGGTAAACTCAAATATACTCAAAAGCCACTGCCATTGCATGTCAAACAAGGAAACTCATTCACTTTCGCTCATGCCATCACCATCAGCGGAATATTTCAGTCACGAACTGATTCACATTTAAACACTGGAAAATGAAAAAAAAAGAATCTTCTTCAATGCCAATTACTCGTATTTCAGCCAGACTTTTTCAACCCACAAGTCAGTCGTCCTCAAAGTAAGGACAATAGAAAAAGGAAACATATACTTGCGTTAAAGATTTCAAGAAGTGTTTTTGAAGATTTTTTGCAAAACCTAAAATTTTGTTTGGAAGTTATTTAAAGGAGTCAAAATACCAAAATCGGGTTTTTTTGTTTGAAGATCCTTTCCTGGTATGAATACAATTTTTATTTAAACTCTTAATTTTCTTTTATCTATAGAAACTATAATTAGAAAAACGTTTACCCCTCACAATTAAAAATAATATTTCAAGTATATTGCTTCACTATGAAAATTTATTCCTGGTGGTCCTGTTCCTTGTGTTCGTAAAATAGTTAAAAACATTCACAGTTGGATAAAGGATGACACAACATTGTGTAATTGGCTATGTTCAGTAATTTTCCTCCACTCTTGGGAAGTAATAAACGTTCTTGTAAAACATTTATGTTAATAGTTGCTTGCTCGCTGAATAAATATCCTTGCACACCAACACATTGTTCCATAAAGAGCGAGTTTTTGTTTTTTTGTTGAATGAAAGATTCAAATGAGATTAATGCAAACGCGATGAAGCTGACAAGGGAATGAAAGGCATTTCTTTCCACTGCACTTGACTTATTAAGATTCCTGCAAACTGTACTTAACTTTTTCATCTAGACCAAGGAGTTATAAAATGAAGGAGCTTTGGGGGAAGCAAGAGACCAGAAGCACACCACTACTGGCTGTTCTGTGCAGTTACATAAATGAAGAGGAACTGATGGCGCCAAAGGCAAAGTAAACGCGCGTTTAAAATTTGGACCACCATTATCCACCCATAAGTTGGAAAAGATAAGTGCAAAAACCCATGCACACTCACTCAGTAAACTAAACTATATTAAGGAATAGTTTTCAAAAGTAAGGCACACTTCGAAAAGTATAGAAATGAAAGGAGAGTCTCTTACACCATAACTTTCCTCTTCACAAACCCCAACATCCTTTAACTGCAAGGATGAAGAAAATGAAAAAGAATGAGTATAATTCCACTAAAGCGTTTAAGTAGATAATCTTCAAGGATATTGCATTTTCTTTGTTTTGCAAGTCACTTATGGATAGAGTTTAAATAAAAAAAACAGTGTAAACTGGTGAAGACTGTTTTGGAGCGAAGGAAATTGATTTGGTAAACTAAGGACCAGTGTGTTTGTATGAAAACAATAATGACCAGGACAAAGTACAGGTATAGAGTGGAGCTTAATCGAAAAATAAGTCCTTACACTTTTTTTCTGACAGTCATTGAAACGGTGGAGAACGAGTAAAGTTTTTGTATTAATTTTGTGTCCTAGCCATCTCAAAATAAAATATGTCAAGCTAATAAGTGAAACATTTTTAAAGAGAAAAAAGGAGTTGAGTTTTTCATAAGTAGCTCTGAGTTTGAAAGGTCAATTATTTACTGTAATGATCAGATTCTAATTAAAATGAATGTTTCGAACATCCTTTCAAGTGAACATGAACATGTTTCATTAATAATGGACGACATTTAACAAAGGTATTTATCAAAGCACAGAATGGTTTTTTGTGAACTTACAGCAGCTTTTTGATTTTCTTTTTTTTACGAAAAAATTAAAACAGTCATAAAAAGTCATCGGAAAATGTTTATATCTTAAATTTTTAAGACACGTGATTTCCACACATTAGAATCCAAGCCAACCAATTCAAGATAGTTTCAAAAAGTTAAAGTTAGAAAGGCTGAACTTAAAAAGTCACAAAATTTAAGAAAGACCGAGTGATTAATGTATGCGTTCATTGAATACCCGCACACTGGAAATGACACCATTCGTAAGTTTGTTCTGGATTCTGTTTTCGATCATATTGGTCCTTGATGGCGTCGACAACAGTGAATATAATTTATACATTTATTTCAATTCAATCCAAAAGACAGTAAATTTCTTGTAAAAAATATCAAATAAATTGGAAGCCCAGAAAAATCAAATTACAAACTGCTCAACAAATAAATTAAAGTCCAAAGTTTAATGTATTCCACAAAAATTCAAAAGATTTTTCTGTTAAAAAAAAAGAAGCATCAATAACCTAGATATTTCAAATCGATTAAATAAAATATCCAAGATAAAAAAAATTACCATAAAAATGCGCAATAAAAACAGAAAAAACACAAGCTTATAAAAGAAAAAGTTAAAATAACTGCAAAAAGGAGCGATACTGTGAGGAAAGTTGAATAACGAAAAATAAAAGTTTCTAAAATGTGTCCATCATCGAAGGACGCCAAACTGGATAGAAAAAATAATATTAAAAAAAAAAAACAGGATACAAAAAAAGGATATCTGCCCTTGTAAAGATAGTCTATTTTTTTTTATTTGTGTTGAACTTTTCTTAATGTTTTTTTGTTGTTTTCGTTAACATCAAACCCTTCTCTAATAATCCCGTATAATAAACAAATTTCGTTTTCCTTGTTTTTTTTTTTTTTTTTTTAAACAACATTTCATCGCTAGCAGGACGAACTCTGGTGATTGCAAGCGATGAGTAGGAAGAAACATAAAAAACTTAAGAAAACTGAGAACTTTCCCATTTCTCAACTATTCAAAGAAAAAGTTTACGATGAAATTTTATCCTTTTCTTCGTCCTTGGGTATAAAAAAATGTTAGTTCAATTTTTAATATGCAATGAATACTGAAGAAGGAACACACTTCTGCTGTCTAGAGGCTATGACATGAAGCGAAGCAAAAAATTCCGATATTCCTGTCTGCCAGGATAAAAGCTTGTTGCAGTAAGTGCAGAGTAGAAAAAAAGTCGCTCCTTGCAATAATCATGATAAATAAAAATAAATGACGTGCAAAATTCTCGATCCTAGAATATTGTTGGTTTGTCGTGGTGAAAACATCCAGGACTTTATGCATCATCAAATAGGAAGAATTTAGAGTCAAAATCAAAGCAAAGATCAAGTTAAGAAAGGCAGTTTGTGATGAAAAGAAGAAAAACAAAAGTAATAATATTTTTCTACAAGCAATACTTGCCAAAGAAGATGGGGATAAAGTCAATATAAATGCCAGGAAGAAACAAAAGTTGTTCTTGAAACAATTTATGGATTAACTGATATTAAAATGGTCTAAAAAACCGTCGTTCTTGTTCTTGAGTCAAAAAAAAGAACAACAAGGACCTTGCAAAGTACTGAGTCTGTTTCACTGTATTCAAACGATTTCTTTCAACAATATTTTAAATTTTGGTTTAAGAGGTAGAAGCGAAAATGTTTATTAATCGTGCATTAGCCCTCAACTTCCTGAAAAACGATACCCTTCGGCTGAGATAAAATAGCTAGGATACACATTTTTAGTGTGTCATTCTCATTCGAGTATTTTATTTAGAAGAACTAATCCTTTTTCAGCGGTCAGAAGCGATAGGAAAAATTTGGTGTTTCCCAGTAGACCCTTGGTACCACAACACCAACACCCCATCCCATATAACCATCCATCAAATTTGTTTCCAGTTCAAATGATAACAATTTCTGTTGCACCCGTCGTCTACCCATCCAGCTATCCATACCCGCGATGGCTCCTTGCTCGAACAAAAAAGTAAGACAGCAGAAAAACATTGGAGAAAAAATTCCATGTTTGTATCTCGGGTTAACAAAATCTATAAAAATAGCAAACATGTAAGAGGAGTCAAGGCACACTTTTTGCCAAAGGAAATGACACCCACTTACACGATACACAAGTCAGCTCGTTAGGATAAAAATTAAAGAGTTGCAATATAAAGCACCAAAGTTAAACCAAGGAAATGATTGGGTGACGTTATAGAAGCCCAATTCAATGAGAAAAACATCAAAGAGAATGAGCAATTGATCCTGGTTCTGGATTGTAAGAAATATAGATACACGACGACACACACACTCCTCGCCCCTCTCAAACAGCATTTCCTTTCGAATCCTCTTTTCCTTCCAATTTCAACTATCACGGATTCTATTATCCTTATAACGATAGGGAATTAAATGTTTCTCTATCGATTTTTGTAACGGCATCTTAATGATGACAACAACAGTAACCGAAGCACAGATAGAATCAATATCGAATAGGTTTTTGAAGGATTTGAAGTCATCTCATGTAGTTCCGTTTCTCGACACGCTGACCCTTTCTTACAATACCCTCTTTATGTCCTTTTCTAGACGCCATTGTTTTCTGATAAGTCCAATGCAACAACTTGTTGAAATTGAATTTATTTACATTTATGTAATGTAAAAAATGTCATTTAAATTCTCAAAGGCATCAAGAAAGTTGTGACTTGGGAAAAGAAAGAGGAAGGTAATCCTGATTTAAACACATTATGCCTAAATCCGATTGACCTGAATAGTCGATAACAATAATTGACAGGAATGCAATTTTCTAGAAGTGATGATGGTTAAAAGGATATAGAGAGTGACTAGCTGGTAATAAAAAAGTTTATTTGTTAATACTTCACCTCACTTCCAGCTTGTTTTATTCCATTTCAACATCTACCCGCCCTTATTGCAAATCCCTTTATAAATTCAACATCTACCCGTCCTTATTGAAAACCACTTTATAACTTGACTAGCGGGTAATAAAGACATTTTTTTGTTAATACATCACATCCCGCTTGTTCTATTGCATTTCTGCATCTACCCGCCCTTGTTGAAAACCCCTTTATAAATTCAACATCTACCCGTCCTTATTGAAAACCACTTTATAACTTGACTAGTGGGTAATAAAGACATTTTTTTGTTAATACTTCACATCCCGCTTGTTCTATTGCATTTCTGCATCTACCCGCCCTTGTTGAAAACCCCTTTATAAATTCAACATCTACCCGTCCTTATTGAAAACCACTTTATAACTTGACTAGCGGGTAATAAAGACATTTTTTTGTTAATACTTCACATCCCGCTTGTTCTATTGCATTTCTGCATCTACCCGCCCTTATTGAAAACCCCTTTTATAAATTCAACATCTACCCGTCCTTATTGAAAACCACTTTATAACTTGACTAGCGGGTAATAAAGACATTTTTTTGTTAATACATCACATCCCGCTTGTTCTATTGCATTTCTGCATCTACCCGCCCTTGTTGAAAACCCCTTTATAAATTCAACATCTACCCGTCCTTATTGAAAACCACTTTATAACTTGACTAGTGGGTAATAAAGACATTTTTTTGTTAATACTTCACATCCCGCTTGTTCTATTGCATTTCTGCATCTACCCGCCCTTGTTGAAAACCCCTTTATAAATTCAACATCTACCCGTCCTTATTGAAAACCACTTTATAACTTGACTAGCGGGTAATAAAGACATTTTTTTTGTTAATACTTCACATCCCGCTTGTTCTATTGCATTTCTGCATCTACCCGCCCTTGTTGAAAACCCCTTTATAAATTCAACATCTACCCGTCCTTATTGAAAACCACTTTATAACTTGACTAGTGGGTAATAAAGACATTTTTTTGTTAATACTTCACATCCCGCTTGTTCTATTGCATTTCTGCATCTACCCGCCCTTGTTGAAAACCCCTTTATAAATTCAACATCTACCCGTCCTTATTGAAAACCACTTTATAACTTGACTAGCGGGTAATAAAGACATTTTTTTGTTAATACTTCACATCCCGCTTGTTCTATTGCATTTCTGCATCTACCCGCCCTTATTGAAAACCCCTTTTATAAATTCAACATCTACCCGTCCTTATTGAAAACCACTTTATAACTTGACTAGCGGGTAATAAAGACATTTTTTTGTTAATACATCACATCCCGCTTGTTCTATTGCATTTCTGCATCTACCCGCCCTTGTTGAAAACCCCTTTATAAATTCAACATCTACCCGTCCTTATTGAAAACCACTTTATAACTTGACTAGTGGGTAATAAAGACATTTTTTTGTTAATACTTCACATCCCGCTTGTTCTATTGCATTTCTGCATCTACCCGCCCTTGTTGAAAACCCTTTTATAAATTCAACATCTACCCGTCCTTATTGAAAACCACTTTATAACTTGACTAGCGGGTAATAAAGACATTTTTTTTGTTAATACTTCACATCCCGCTTGTTCTATTGCATTTCTGCATCTACCCGCCCTTGTTGAAAACCCCTTTATAAATTCAACATCTACCCGTCCTTATTGAAAACCACTTTATAACTTGACTAGCGGGTAATAAAGACATTTTTTTGTTAATACTTCACATCCCGCTTGTTCTATTGCATTTCTGCATCTACCCGCCCTTATTGAAAACCCCTTTATAAATACAACATCTACCCGTCCTTATTGAAAACCACTTTATAACTTGACTAGCGGGTAATAAAAATTTTTTTTGTTAATACTTCACATCCCGCTTGTTCTATTGCATTTCTGCATCTACCCGCCCTTGTTGAAAACCCCTTTATAAATTCAACATCTACCCGCCCTTATTGAAAACCACTTTATAACTTGACTAGCGGGTAATAAAGACATTTTTTTGTTAATACTTCACATCCCGCTTGTTCTATTGCATTTCTGCATCTACCCGCCCTTGTTGAAAACCCCTTTATAAATTCAACATCTACCCGTCCTTATTGAAAACCACTTTATAACTTGACTAGCGGGTAATAAAGACATTTTTTTGTTAATACTTCACATCCCGCTTGTTCTATTGCATTTCTGCATCTACCCGCCCTTATTGAAAACCCCTTTATAAATACAACATCTACCCGTCCTTATTGAAAACCACTTTATAACTTGACTAGCGGGTAATACAAATTTTGTTTTGTTAATACTTCACATCCCGCTTGTTCTATTGCATTTCTGCATCTACCCGCCCTTGTTGAAAACCCCTTTATAAATTCAACATCTACCCGTCCTTATTGAAAACCACTTTATAACTTGACTAGCGGGTAATAAAGACATTTTTTTGTTAATAGTTCACATCCCGCTTGTTCTATTGCATTTCTGCATCTACCCGCCCTTGTTGAAAACCCCTTTATAAATTCAACATCTACCCGTCCTTATTGAAAACCACTTTATTACTTGACTAGTGGGTAATAAAGACATTTTTTTGTTAATACTTCACATCCCGCTTGTTCTATTGCATTTCTGCATCTACCCGCCCTTGTTGAAAACCCCTTTATAAATTCAACATCTACCCGTCCTTATTGAAAACCACTTTATAACTTGACTAGCCTGTAATAAAGACATTTTTTTGTTAATACTTCACATCCCGCTTGTTCTATTGCATTTCTGCATCTACCCGCCCTTGTTGAAAACCCCTTTATAAATTCAACATCTACCCGTCCTTATTGAAAACCACTTATTAACTTGACTAGCGGGTAATAAAGACATTTTTTTGTTAATACTTCACATCCCGCTTGTTCTATTGCATTTCTGCATCTACCCGCTCTTGTTGAAAACCCCTTTATAAATTCAATATCTACCCGTCCTTATTGAAAACCACTTTATAACTTCACTAGTGGGTAATAAAGACATTTTTTTGTTAATACTTCACATCCCGCTTGTTCTATTGCATTTCTGCATCTACCCGCCCTTGTTGAAAACCCCTTTATAAATTCAACATCTACCCGTCCTTATTGAAAACCACTTTATAACTTGACTTGGGGGTAATAAAGACATTTTTTTGTTAATACTTCACATCCCGCTTGTTCTATTGCATTTCTGCATCTACCCGCCCTTGTTGAAAACCCCTTTATAAATTCAACATCTACCCGTCCTTATTGAAAACCACTTTATAACTTGGCTAGCGGGTAATAAAGACATTTTTTTGTTAATACTTAACATCCCGCTTGTTCTATTGCATTTCTGCATCTACCCGCCCTTGTTGAAAACCCCTTTATAAATTCAACATCTACCCGTCCTTATTGAAAACCACTTTATAACTTGACTAGCGGGTAATAAAAACATTTTTTTGTTAATACTTCACATCCCGCTTGTTCTATTGCATTTCTGCATCTACCCGTCCTTATTGAAAACCACTTTATAACTTGACTAGCGGGTAATAAAGACATTTTTTTGTTAATACTTCACATCCCGCTTGTTCTATTGCATTTCTGCATCTACCCGCCCTTGTTGAAAACCCCTTTATAAATTCAACATCTACCCGTCCTTATTGAAAACCACTTTAAAACTTGACTAGCGGGTAATAAAGACATTTTTTTGTTAATACTTCACATCCCGCTTGTTCTATTGCATTTATGCATCTACCCGCCCTTATTGAAAACCCCTTTAGAAATTCAACATCTACCCGTCCTTATTGAAAACCACTTTATAACTTGACTAGCGGGTAATAAAAACATTTTTTTGTTAATACTTCACATCCCGCTTGTTCTATTGCATTTCTGCATCTACCCGTCCTTATTGAAAACCACTTTATAACTTGACTAGCGGTTAATAAAGACATTTTTTTGTTAATACTTCACATCCCGCTTGTTCTATTGCATTTCTGCATCTACCCGCCCTTGTTAAAAACCCCTTTATAAATTCAACATCTACCCGTCCTTATTGAAAACCACTTTAAAACTTGACTAGCGGGTAATAAAGACATTTTTTTGTTAATACTTCACATCCCGTTTGTTCTATTGCATTTCTGCATCTACCCGCCCTTGTTGAAAACCCCTTCATAAATTCAACATCTACCCGTCCTTATTGAAAACCACTTTACAACTTGACTAGCGGGTAATAAATACATTTTTTTGTTAATACTTCACATCCCGCTTGTTCTATTGCATTTCTGCATCTACCCGCCCTTGTTGAAAACCCCTTTATAAATTTTACATCTACCCGTCCTTATTGAAAACCACTTTATAACTTGACTAGCGGGTAATAAAGACATTTTTTTGTTAATACTTCACATCCCGCTTGTTCTATTGCATTTCTGCATCTACCCGCCCTTGTTGAAAACCCCTTTATAAATTCAACATCTACCCGTCCTTATTGAAATCCACTTTATAACTTGACTAGCGGGTAATAAAGACATTTTTTTGTTAATACTTCAAATCCCGCTTGTTCTATTGCATTTCTGCATCTACCCGCCCTTGTTGAAAACCCCTTTATAAATTCAACATCTACCCGTCCTTATTGAAAACCACTTTATAACTTGACTAGCGGGTAATAAAGACATTTTTTTGTTAATACTTCACATCCCGCTTGTTCTATTTCATTTCTGCATCTACCCGCCCTTATTGAAAACCCCTTTTATAAATTCAACATCTACCCGTCCTTATTGAAAACCACTTTATAACTTGACTAGAGGGTAATAAAGACATTTTTTTGTTAATACTTCACATCCCTCTTGTTCTATTGCATTTCTGCATTTACCCGTCCTTATTGAAAACCACTTTATAACTTGACTAGCGGGTAATAAAGACATTTTTTTGTTAATACTTCACATCCCGCTTGTTCTATTGCATTTCTGCATCTACCCGCCCTTGTTGAAAACCCCTTTATAAATTCAACATCTACCCGTCCTTATTGAAAACCACTTTATAACTTGACTAGCGGGTAATAAAGAAATTTTTTTGTTAATACTTCACATCCCGCTTGTTTTATTTCATTTCTGCATCTACCCGCCCTTATTGAAAACCCCTTTATAAATTCAACATCTACCCGTCCTTATTGAAAACCACTTTATAACTTGACTAGAGGGTAATAAAGACATTTTTTTGTTAATACTTCACATCCCGCTTGTTCTATTGCATTTCTGCATTTACCCGTCCTTATTGAAAACCACTTTATAACTTGACTAGCGGGTAATAAAGACATTTTTTTGTTAATACTTCACATCCCGCTTGTTCTATTGCATTTCTGCATCTACCCGCCCTTGTTGAAAACCCCTTTATAAATTCAACATCTACCCGTCCTTATTGAAAACCACTTTATAACTTGACTAGCGGGTAATAAAGACATTTTTTTGTTAATACTTCACATCCCGCTTGTTTTATTTCATTTCTGCATCTACCCGCCCTTATTGAAAACCCCTTTATAAATTCAACATCTACCCGTCCTTATTGAAAACCACTTTATAACTTGACTAGCGGGTAATAAAAACATTTTTTTGTTAATACTTCACATCCCGCTTGTTCTATTGCATTTCTGCATCTACCCGTCCTTATTGAAAACCACTTTATAACTTGACTAGCGGGTAATAAAGACTTTTTTTGTTAATACTTCACATCCCTCTTGTTCTATTGCATTTCTGCATCTACCCGCCCTTATTGAAAACCCCTTTATAAATTCAACATCTACCCGTCCTTATTGAAAACCACTTTATAACTTGACTAGCGGGTAATAAAGACATTTTTTTGTTAATACTTCACATCCCGCTTGTTCTATTGCTTTTCTGCATCTACCCGCCCTTGTTGAAAACCCCTTTATAAATTCAACATCTACCCGTCCTTATTGAAAACCACTTTATAACTTGACTAGCGGGTAATAAAGACATTTTTTTGTTAATACTTCACATCCCGCTTGTTCTATTTCATTTCTGCATCTACCCGCCCTTATTGAAAACCCCTTTATAAATTCAACATCTACCCGTCCTTATTGAAAACCACTTTATAACTTGACTAGCGGGTAATAAAGACATTTTTTTGTTAATACTTCACATCCCGCTTGTTCTATTTCATTTCTGCATCTACCCGCCCTTATTGAAAACCCCTTTTATAAATTCAACATCTACCCGTCCTTATTGAAAACCACTTTATAACTTGACTAGCGGGTAGTAAAGACATTTTTTTGTTAATACTTCACATCCCGCTTGTTCTATTGCATTTCTGCATCTACCCGTCCTTATTGAAAACCACTTTATAACTTGACTAGCGGGTAATAAAGACATTTTTTTGTTAATACTTCACATCCCGCTTGTTCTATTGCATTTCTGCATCTACCCGCCCTTGTTGAAAACCCCTTTATAAATTCAACATCTACCCGTCCTTATTGAAAACCACTTTATAACTTGACTAGCGGGTAATAAAGACATTTTTTTGTTAATACTTCACATCCCGCTTGTTTTATTTCATTTCTGCATCTACCCGCCCTTATTGAAAACCCCTTTATAAATTCAACATCTACCCGTCCTTATTGAAAACCACTTTATAACTTGACTAGCGGGTAATAAAAACATTTTTTTGTTAATACTTCACATCCCGCTTGTTCTATTGCATTTCTGCATCTACCCGTCCTTATTGAAAACCACTTTATAACTTGACTAGCGGGTAATAAAGACTTTTTTTGTTAATACTTCACATCCCTCTTGTTCTATTGCATTTCTGCATCAACCCGCCCTTGTTGAAAACCCCTTTATAAATTCAACATCTACCCGTCCTTATTGAAAACCACTTTATAACTTGACTAGCGGGTAATAAAGACATTTTTTTGTTAATACTTCACATCCCGCTTTTTCTATTGCATTTCTGCATCTACCCGCTCTTATTGAAAACCCCTTTTATAAGTTCAACATCTACCCGTCCTTATTGAAAACCACTTTATAACTTGACTAGCGGGTAATAAAGACATTTTTTTGTTAATACTTCACATCCCGCTTGTCCTTTTGCATTTCTGCATCTACCCGCCCTTATTGAACACCCCTTTATAAATTCAACATCTACCCGTCCTTATTGAAAACCACTTTATAACTTGACTAGCGGGTAATAAAGACATTTTTTTGTTAATACTTCACATCCCGCTTGTTCTATTGCATTTCTGCATCTACCCGCCCTTATTGAAAACCCCTTTATAAATTCAACATCTACCCGTCCTTATTGAAAACCACTTTAAAACTTGACTAGCGGGTAATAAAGACATTTTTTTTGTTAATACTTCACATCCCGCTTGTTCTATTGCATTTCTGCATCTCCCCGCCCTTGTTGAAAACCCCTTTATAAATTCAACATCTACCCGTCCTTATTGAAAACCACTTTATAACTTGACTAGCGGGTAATAAAGACATTTTTTTGTTAATACTTCACATCCCGCTTGTTCTATTGCATTTCTGCATCTACCCGCCCTTATTGAAAAAATTCCACATCTACCTGGCCTTTGAAAACCCTTTTATTCAAAATTGTACGTTTTTGCGAGTAATTCTGAAAGTTAATGGATAGTTATTTTCATCATAAACAGTAGACTCTACCCATAATGAACCATTAAAAAGCTGACCCATTTACTTCCGTCTCCTATTTCTGAAGTAAACGAAAATATGCTTCATGAAACATAATTTCAAAACATATTAAAAGATTCTTTCAGTCGATGTTAACAATTTAATGACAACACCGAAGGATTTTCTAGGCCATTCTGCGTACTGGTAGAACCCAGCAGGGAGAGCAAAATTCCCAGCATTGTTCTTAAATGCCTTTCCAACAATGTTATAACTACAAACGGTGCTTAAGCGTCAGCCCCATGAATACATCGATTCTGTTTCCCATAAAGCTTTCTGCATACCGTTTAAAAAGATGAAAAAAAAATGTCTTACTACCCTTGATGCCAGACTTGAGGCGCCACAATTCCCAGAGAAATATAAATAAAGATGGGTTTTTTTGTTGTCAGTGACAAGAAACATGACATAAAGTAGGAAGTGAGAACATCAAGAATTGTAGATTATGGTATGCTGTTGAGAAGTAATACACAACGACAAATGATAGAATACAGTGGGAAATATCATTTTTTTTGACAGGACTGTTTTCTTGTCCTCTGATCAATTTCCTTCTCGTTAACCAGAACACAACAAGGAAAACAAAAAACAGAATTTAGCCACTGTATAACTTCTATCTTCGTTCATTATATTTTTAAATATTTAAATATACAGGTTTTTATTAATTTAATAGTGAAAAGCTTAAATAAAAACTTTATCCACACAATCAAACATGGCCAATAAATTTTAACCAAATATCCCACTGCACCATTCCCATCATAGCCAACAAACTAATCCAAAGAAGAACAAAGAAAATCAACTACAATATCCTGAACATTTATATTTTTGTTGTCTCACTCTTCATTTCTTATACTCGAACGGTTATCATTTCTAATAAGCAGGGATTATAAGCCCACACAAAGACAAGGACGTGTGATCTCATACTTCATCAGCAAAACGTTGTTTCCTTTTGATTAATTTATTAAACAAACGTGACAGAAACAAATCTTTGTTTCTTACATAAATGTATTACTCCCTTTCCATTTCAAAATGGATACCATTTTTGGATTTATAGAAAAGAAAATCCTATTTTCAGCTGGTTTTTTTTTTATACCCTATTCCATAGAATGGGTATATTGTATTTGGTGTGGAGTTTGTAACATAGAGAAATAATACCGTAAGGTATAGAAAAGTATATATATTCTGACTCAGAATCAAAAGCCTAGTCGAGTTAGCCATGTCCTTCCGTCCGTATGTATACTCTCTAGATGTCGCAATTTTTGAAATTTGGTATATATAATCTTTGGTTCAAGAGTAAGGCTAAGTTCTTGAACCGGTAAAATCCACCCACAAACATGCCCACAATCGCCATTTTTGATGAACAACCTCAATTTAATAAAATTAAATTATGTTTTTTGTACAGTTACGATAGAAACATAACGCTAAAATTTTGCAAACGTAAGCTTTAGGTAAATATTCTTCCAATCAAATAAAAATATTTCAGTTTGGGAGTGGCTGACGCCCATTTTTCATACAAAACCATCAATATTGTTTTTATAAAATAATTTTTATATTAAAGCGAAA
The DNA here is from genome assembly GCA_916050605.2 of Platycheirus albimanus. NCBI lineage: Eukaryota > Metazoa > Arthropoda > Insecta > Diptera > Syrphidae > Platycheirus > Platycheirus albimanus. Next base: position 11,622,759 of record OU696698.1, on the reverse strand, counting down.
AACATAAAATTTTGTGGGTATTACTTGCACATAAACATCTTTTGTATGAAATAAAAAAAATTGATTTTGGGCGTGGATGACGCCCACTTTTCACTAAAAACCTAAAAAAATTGTTTTTGTAAATAAACGGTAGTTATAATGAATCCGCAAGCATCTTGCGTCTCTTAGTAGAAACTAAAAACTTTGTGTATGAAAAGAAATTTTTGAATTTCGGGCGTGGCTTACTCCCACTTTTCATGGAAGAACGAAAAATTTAGTTTTAAAAATTTAAGGCACTACCAATATTCAATTAAAACCTTTTTCCCTTACGTTCGTTATATGAAAAATATTTCTACATTTTCTTGTGTAAATTTTTTCAATACGCCCACTTTTAAAGGCATGATTTTGATAAAATACCTTTGTTCAGGTAAGATCGTTTAAAAACTACTCGGTTCAGGTGAAGTTTTACACATATGCCTAAATACTGACTAGTGATCAAAGCTTAGTTAGTGCTTTAAATTTTTCTTAAAAATTTTTAGGGCACGCCCACTTTGAAGGGGCGTTTCCGTCAAAAGTCAAATAATGCATTAACTTTGTAACGTTTTTTAACTATCGGTCGCAGTTTTGAAGTAAAAAGATGAACACTTCGGTTTGTATACCTTGTTTACGTAGCAGAATGTAGTTCAAGAATTGTTAAAAATACATATAATCGCTATTTCCCATCAAAATCTAATTTCTAAAAATTTCAGTTTTGTCTTGTTTTGTTCAAATCGATCTGCAAGCTTAAAATTGAATGATGAGCTCATATAGTGATTACCCTGGCAATAAAATGTCTCAGCAGTAGGCTTGGCACACGCCTTTTTTATTGTGACAGCAGTTATTGTACATCGGCCAAACAAAATTTATTTTATTGAATTTTTTCCTGCCTGCTAAAGAAGAATTTTGTTTCTGATACTGGAACAGCGGCTGGCTGCAAAGGAGGCGAACGCATATGCATATACATATACAAAAATGTGGGGAATAGGGTATCCAACAGTTCGTTGTAAACGTACTGTAGCTCTCGCTTATGTTTTATTTTTGTTTTTTACCTAAAAAGTACAATTACATACAATTAACACTTTTTTATTCAGTTTATGAAATTGAAAGAGGGTAGATTTGACTTTCATAAAATTCTTGCAACGATGAAGTTTTACCCAGAACCCTAGATGATGGTGACGATGATGCTCCAAAAATAGTAACAATTATTCTACAAACACTTGCCCTAAAGATTGCACAACGAGGGTAAGAAGGGATACCTTAAATAAGTGTGTGATGTTCGTACTGAAATTGTAACAAACAACTCACAAAAAACGAGGACCTCTTCTGTGAAACAATTCTGTAAAAAATGTAGCTCATGTTTTCCATACTGTTTCAACCGAATGCAAAAAGCATCCTCCATTGAAAATTTTCTGGGTCAGTAACTCCAACATGACGAGGGCACATACCTATATACAAGACCAGGTCTTACAGAGAAGTACACAAAGAATTCATTGCATTATATGGTTATGGTTATCAAAAACATAAACAGCTTGAAGGATCCTATGGAATTAGTTATTTAACTACAATTGAGGTGTTGCGTGACACTTTTTACATTTTTTCATTCAAATGTATTTAAGCGTGTCATGGGAATAAAGTTGTTCATACAGGTTGCATTTTAGTAAACTTTAGAAGGAAATTCTATTTTTGTTCTAATTGGACAAGCATCCTAGAGGCAGTGGCCAAAAGAAAGGCACTTTTGACACTCGAAACAAAATTTAGAATTAAAAAAAAGGATGTGCAGAGAAGTCGTTGAATAATTTTCAACACCTGACTAAAAGTAGGTACATACTTCTTTATTCAGTTTTGACATCCTTCTGCGACTTTGTAACAGTCTTTTCTGAAATATATTCAGGACAAGCTAATCAAAAGATATATACGCAGAAATCCTGGTTTCATTTCCCCCCTTGTTGATGTTTATTGCTAAGTTCCCCAATGACCATGTCCTATTTGGAGATAGATGTCTGTATTCAAGTGGTGGTGTTACATTATTTATTTGACGTTCAATATTCGTCTTGGGATTTTCCAGATAAGCGCTCCAAAGGTCCTTATCCGAATTCAACACGAAAAACTCTTATGAGATATTTATTCAATGATACACACCCACATACAATACATTACACATTCTTATGTGGTTGTAATCTATCAGTTTCAGTAGAGTGAACGACTTCAGCTTAAATCGAACAATTGACATGTCTGAATCAGAGAAAGGAACATGTCCTGAATATACAAGTACCAAAAACTAAAATTGGATGTAATCAATACATTCACGACAGAAACCTATTTAAGGATTCCTTTCAAAATATTTACTGTTGATGGCATGTTATCGCTCATATCGATATCATCATTAAAACAGCCACAAAGGACAGTGCGATCAAAAGGACATTTTTGTCTTTTGTAAATATTTGGAATGTAATTTAAGGTTATATAAAACTGTGTATCGAATTGGGCGTTAGGTGCCACTAATGTATTTTCTGGTAGGTTGGTGTGATTTATAATTATGTGATATTAAGGACTATAAAATTTTTTTGTCATATACAAATAAATCAGTTAAATAATATGTCAACGCCTTCAGTGTAAATGACAATTGTAATTGAACTTTGGATTTTTTTCCATTCAGAACAGATCGACACATTTGATAAGATTTATTAGAGGTATTGAAGTCTACGGTAAATTGAATCATTATACATAAGCACGTGTTTTGGATAAGTTATTAATTATCCTGATTCATTAAAGAGGTCAAGTAATGTTGGGTTGAAGTGACAGCCAGATGAAGAATGTGAACAACTTAGAGGGTATTTTTTCGAGTCCAATATGTAAATTTAAAGCATAAAATATAGAAAGGATAATTATTGATAAGTTGGTGATTTTGTTAGTAGCTGAGATTATTTTTTTATTAACTGGCTTCTTGGGTGCAAGCCATTTTTGCACACACCCTCTATTACCTTCTATTCTCAGTTTAATATCGCTCCCTGTAAGACGTTTATTTTTGCTTAGGTTGATGTCTTTCTGGAAAGATGTCCACTGTCTTCAAAAAAACTACCTTTGCCTCAGAAAAGAGTTCTGGTTTCAGCAAAATGACTCCACAGCCAACATAAAAAGAGTTTGAATTTTGTTTTTAAAGTGAAACTTTTTTTTCCATCGCCTCAAATATTTTGGTTCATCCGTCGCATGTCGCAATATGGCGGCGTCAATGGCTCGCATCAGCTGGCCGTGTAAGCATTTATATTCTCACTCATTCGTGTACGTGCTCTACGGTATGTGTGTTTTGATCAGTGTATTAATTTAAATGGTGTTGTTCACTTGACGTGATAGACACCGATACAGCTAGTGAGTCAAATAAACAGGTAAACAAAAGAAAAACAAAGAATTGTGCGAAAAAAAGTTTCACTTGCTTCGCAAATTTAAATTGCATTTCACATTCGGGCCGTTGGGCTAAATAATAAGTTTCTAAGCTTAATAGTATACGTCTGAAAAAGGGCAGTTTTAACGCTCCAATTTAAATATTTCTAGCACACACAAACACTACCTTATGCGACGAGACTTTTGAAATCGTGGCTCTATAATAGTAAATGTCACTGAGAATGATTACATTTGTGCACTAACCGTTACCTGCTAAGAGCATCACCCTTGCATTCACGAAACATATACAAATAACAAAATTGTCCTGCTGTGTGTCATCCTTGAAAAAATGGCTTCAAGCTTGTCGGCGAAAAAAAACCGACCCTCGTAACATTTTGAATCCTTTTTCAAGATAGATGAGTAAGAAGGAAAGTTTGTTCGTTTCACCAATACCAAAATATATGGTTCTCGATATAAATGCATCGCATCGTCCGTTAAACGACGAAGTGATACATTTTACGTTCCAGACGGATATGGAGGATAGAGCTCCTGGTTCTCGTGTATAGTGTATTGCACGAATGATGTGTATTGGTATCAATTAATTTGACTTTGTTGCTGTCAGTTTTCAGTGCTCGTGTCCTTTAAATATGCCATATCCCTTCGGTGCTCCTATCTTTTCATGCGTTGTATACCTGATGATGCCATTTTGTCCTGTTTATGCCGTTCACTAGGAATGGGTTTTTATGGAAGTTTTTTGATAGATTTGTTCATTTGTGCTCCATTGTTTCCTAGCTAGTTCTATAGCCCATCAGTCAAGAGTCAGCAGCCCTCGACTTTTAGATTTTTTTTTTAACATTCATTTTCGGCACCAATATGGAAAAAAGAAATCCACAATTCCAACTGAAACAATCTAATTTTCGTTGTTCACGCAGAAGGAAGTGCTTTTCCCAGCCATATAAAGTTTCTGTTAACTCGGAAGTATAGCTTTTCATAAAGTCCCTTTTCACAGGGGAATATCTGTGACTTTAAATTTTACCCTCATCACCATTATTACATCCAAACACCCTTTATACCATCATACTTGGCATCATCTGACATCTGAAATGGATTGCAAAATTTTGAACATAATAATGCCTACATTCTTGGTTGTGGGTTAACCTCAAGATTGCTTAACAAGTTGTTATCCCAACACAAAGGATTGATGTGGATGGATATGGATACCCAGTACGAATATCTGGGCGAGACATGAGATTGATATCTCAACACCTCTGTGTGGGTAACATTCTGACACTGACACAGCTGTTTTCTTGAAAGGACGAAACAGGAACAGAGAAATACAAACTTTTATTTTTATCAAAGAGTATGTCCTGCGGCTACACTAGATGTCATAAATGATGTCTCTGCAGGAGTCAGTCTAAGATTGGGTGTCAACAGAAAACGAATCTCAGCTTAACACTGAGCGTGAGAATAAGAAATCCAGTATTAATAAGACTAAGCAGACCTTTTTAAACTAAAGTGAGATTTTTTTCTGTTTCGAATTTCCTGTTTTTTTTACCTTAAGGCATTTATTTTTTGGTTGTTTCTTGATAGCATCCATTAACATTTTAACCAAAAATCAACTTCTGAATCTCCAGCAAGCCATCAGCAGTACATCCGTCAAAATTAACTCCTTAATTAAACCCAATTTACCAAGACAGCTTAAGTTTATTGCCCCATAGTTGTCTAGAATGAATTAGCAACCTGTCCGAAATGTCTATTTTAATAAATTGTTAACTGATGGTTAATCCTCTTTTTGTCCTACGAGACAAAAAAAAAAAAAAAAAAAAAAATTCAATGGCCCCTTCATTATGCAAAAGGAAATCCTCCAATCCTTAAAATAAACCCTCAAATTTGCCAAAAGCTTTCCATGATATCCGTATGACAAACAACGGACATAAAAGTTACAAATCTCTAGGAAACAAAACATAACATAATTTGTACGGATCATAACAATAATTTATAACTTCCTTGTCCGCAAAAACATCCTGGTGTCCTGAGTCAATACTTAGGGATTCCATGCCATTTGCACTAATACCACATGAAAAATTAATCCAGCCAGTCATTGAACGAGGCATACCAAAAAGGATTTTCGTCCTAGTTTGTCTGTTGTTGGTTAGCATTGTGTCCCTGCTGCAGTATAGTTAAAGAAAACTTCCTCCTTTTTTTTTATGTTTTTATTTGTTTAAGAGACATAATAAATCGCATCCTGGATCCTGTGACATCATCGGCATGATACAAAAACAAAGTAGCAAAATATTTCTCAAAAAAAAAAAAAAAAAAAAAAACTTTCCTCATTGCAGTTCCCCAGCACGTTCGCTGTTCCTTATTGGATTAACAGCTTAAGAGTTCTCTTCCGATGCCTATGCTGCCTTGAATTGGAACCAACATCAATAGCTTCTATGATACTCAATGGGTTTGTAATACTATAATGGAAACTGAAGACATACTGATCTTGATAGATGGCTGTTGTCTTCATTGCCGTCAAATATTCGCTTCAGTGTGCTCCAGAGACTACTACAAACAGTGGTCCACAACCACAATGAAAAAAAAGTGTCAAAATCCCGATGTTTTTTTTTTTTTTTAATATTTGTATTATTGAAGAAATATGAAAACAGCTTCCAAATCAGCAAATGAAAATGGTGTTTTGGTGAATTTCTTATTGACGTGATAACGTCTAATAAATCGGAATATATGGGCAGCACGCACGAAGAAGTGTCACAGTTACAGTCACAGTCACGTTATATATCTGCTTTGATAGCATAGAAAGTCGACAAAGTGGGAGTGGAGGGTGTTGGGTGGTTTGTGATTGTAAGTGGTGGTTGTGAGGGTGATGTTGGAGGGGATGGATTTAGGGGAGGGGGGGGGGTAGTGTCAGTAAGAGAAAAAATTGTCAAAAATGTTGGGTGAGTAGGGTGGTTGTAGGTGGAGTGGGTGGTTGGATTTGGGGGGAGGATTTGGTGTTTGGGAGAAATTGTGTGGGTGGGAGGTTGATGTTTGGGGGGAAGGGGTGAGAAAAAAAAAATTCGGAAATGGTGGTTGGAGAGATAAAACCTACCACATGAACTCTTTTGTGACTGGTTATCACTTAAAATTATTGTCCATAAACCGACTTTACAGACAAAAAAGTTTTTTTGAAGAATGTTTTAAATATGTTAGTTTTCTAACTTTATCTATCAATTGTTGTGATCAGTTATATTTTGAAACAACTGGTTAGAACTGAAGTAGAAAGAAGGTTCTAAGTAACTTATTCTAAATCTCCCTTTTTTATAGTTTGGGAATTTTTTTTTTTTAATATATAATATTATAAATGTTTGCATCTAAAAAATTCATTTTGTTCCACTATTTGTATCGGTTAAGCTATTCGGCATCCATAATGAAGTAATGCATCCCATCGATATATCTAAGTTGAATTTTTGACAAGTTGTTATACTTATAGTAATGGCATCTGTTATCTCAAAGGACAAGAATTATTCAGGATAAGAAGTTTAAACAAAAATTGAAAACACCGGAGCCGAAATAGGTTCGTAGGTACTTATTCAGATCAAATGGGGAGTTGTCGAAATAATTTTCAAGATGGGGGTGCGTCAGCTGGAAGGAAATTTAATATGAACTTCCCTTTGGATTGGCCTGAGTGAAAATTATCGGCAACAACGAGGGATGAATGTGTTTCCATATTTTCATTAGTTATAGCCTGATCTGATAGAAGTGGAAACAAAAATTGTGGATAGGTGACATATGAGCTGTGAAACCGATTTCATTTAAACATTTGGAATTTGCTGGAGTATAGAAATTGATTCGCCTCATACATCGTCGGTAAATAATAACCACAAACATTGTTGTAGTGAGGTTTCTATGTAGGTTGTGGTTTCTGTAACAAATTGGCACCAAAAACGCAACGGGCTAAACACATGTAATTTTTCATTCATTAGGTTTTATATTTTGATTTGTGATTAGAAGAGTATTTACTAAGCGATTCTTTCCAGGTGCAGTATTAAATTAAAACAAATGAATCAATTTCAAAACAATTGTTCAAATGATTGAATTAATGTGTTTTTGCTTTTTTTTGTTTCTTTTTGAAACATCATCTTTCCAGTTTTGTAACATGAAATCGTTGGACTGTAGCAAAAGACTCCATTTTATTGGCAGGTAAACACGTTGTATGTATTTTGTCTCTTCCGTCCTCCTGACCTCACTTATGGGACAATTCATTGGAAACGCAGTACGGTGGCGTTGACATTGTAACATTAAAGTTTGTGAATAAAAATAGGGTAGAGACAAAGAGTGGTCACACTAATGTTGGGACTGGTGAATGTGATTCCAAAATCGATTCAGCTTTGTAAATTTAATTTGTTTTCAAGTTCCAAATAGGGCAGCAACATTCATGGTTTTGCTGCATTGTGTACTTATGTATATGGAATAGAACGCCATCGATGTTTACTAAAATATTGTCATAATATGGGGAAAAGTGGGTGGTGACCTACAGACTGACCTCGTGAAGAGCAAAACCAGAAGTAGGTTTTGTCTTTTGAAATCAATTAATTTTTCTACTGATTTCATAAAATCCATCAATAGGAAATGGGAAATTGCCCTCAGCCACATCCAAAATGGTCAAATAAAAGCGCGTTTGAATTTTTTTTAATGTGCATAAGTTGCTACCATCTTGAAATAAAGGATTTTTGCCGATAGGTGGTGCTGTTGTGAGAAGCATTTTATCAAAGAGTTTTGATGATTCCAATTTCGAGACATAGATAGACCCAGCTTTATAATAATGGCATTGTTCCGCACCATTATTTTTCTGTGGGAAAAATTGTAAAAAAAAACCCACATTTATTTTTCCGAATGGTTGCAAAACAAACCTCTCTTGCCTAATGATTGAGAGTGGCTGACCATACTTATTATTTATCGTTTGACAATAATGCCTAACTGGCTGCGCACAATGGTGAAGCAGCAGCAGTAGCACGCAGCAAAGTCAAAGTTTAATGTATGTAAATCGTATTGCACGGCTACAATATGAAGTAGCAGCTACAGCAGAGAGATTCGCTGAAGTACAAGTCGACTCGACTTGAACTTCAAGAACCTGCTGCGCTTCAAAACAACAACAAACCAAAATGGCAGACGTGATTTTTGTTTGAGTTCAGTGCTACACATTGTATTCGTGTATGCTGCTTTGTGAGCTACTTTTTTTTGACATTTACTTTGACATTGCTGCGTGCTACTGCTGCTGCTACACCATTGTGCGCAGCCAGTGAATCACAAACACGCTTTGGCTTCGGCTTCTTCTACGTTACGATGAACGCTCTTTGAATTTGCTTTGTATGACATTTCTCATTTAAGACATTTCTAAAATGACAGTTCATTAATGGCAGTATGCATTATCGTCGCATTGTGATTTTTGCGAATGCAATTTGTGCTCAGAAATAAATAAAATACTTTTTAAGTTTCAATATTTATATTATTAAATAATCTGTATCATTGTCTACAACATTAAACAAAACAACTATTATTAAAATATTGTTGACTTTTTTTTACAGCTAACAGCTGTTGAGCTGTCAGACAAAGCAAATGTTCAGTACATTTGAACTAGAGCTTCCGTTTTAAGTCACATTACGTAAGATTACGGTTTTCTCTTTACGGTTGCCAAGCGAAACGGGAGGTCGAAGGTTCTTTGTAATAGCATACATTGAATTCCTATGTCTGAACTCGTAAACGTCAGGTGAAGCCGAAGCCAAAGCGTGTTTGTGAATTGTGTTTCAGGCATAAGAATTTTGTACTTAAAAGAAAACTATACGTATGGCCAGTATTGCCATACGTTACAGACACTGAAGTCAAGATATTCAATTATTGTTTTGCTGTTTGTATTGAAGAAAAGCAAAATTTATTGTTGTTTGAAACTGATCAATCAGAAAATTATATTTTAAATTTTTCACGTTTTGTGACTGTCAATTTATTAATTGCCGTAACAATTCACCCCAGTCAATATGATGCCTATAAAAATATCCCATGTACAAAATACTATTCCAATTAACAGATATATCTAAGAAGCATGCAATTGTTTTCGTCCTTTCTTTGGAAAAGGATAAGATGAAGGGTTTAGAAGAAAATTTCATCAAACGATAAGGAATCCATTCTCTAATGTATATTTGAATGAAAAACCTTAACACCGTTTGACTAAGATTTTCTATCCGTAGGTTGGGGTATCTTATTTCTTATTTGAAAAACATAGCAAGGTTTTATCTAAATTTTGTAGTGAATGAACAACATTTATCCTTCTGCTTTCCAGTAGAAAGAAATTTTCCCATTTTTGTTTGTGTTTTGCTAATTTTAATAGAGACCCCTTCAAAACTTTTGTTTTTCTTAAAGTTAAAAAACAAAAATATTTACTAAAACAAAATAAAGATAAAAACAATTTTTATTTTTCCGAAAGTCTGAAAGAAGAATGAAAAGTCATTCCAAGTAAGAAAGATATTTTCTTGCCTTCAAAATAAAAAAAATTGAAACCCTTTCGGACTACGCAATTGGCTTACAAAAATATCCCTAAGTGTATTTTTTTTTACTTTTAAAGAGATTAATTAAAATTTGAAAACTTTTTGTATTCAACCGGATGGGGAGGAAAAAAGTTTCTTGTGTAATTTAGATCGAAGTGGCTGGGTACAAGAAGGATACCTTTAAGACGTCGTGTGATTGAGTTAAATTGTTCACAAAATCATCGATTTTATTCATCAAAAAAAAAAAAAGAATACTTGAATGGCGTCTATTAAGTGGTGACCATTGTTGAACATTTTGTTTTAAGGGGAAGGAAATCTTACGAAAAAAAATGCAAATATTTGAAATTGAAAATGTAAGGCCACTTTAAAATTGGTATTCAAAGTACAGCAGTTAACTAGCTTCAAGTGGTTAAGATGCTATCAAAAGGATAGGCTAAATGACACATCAAGCCAATATAAATGAAGGATGTTAAGCAATATAGTGGGATGCAGTGGCTTTCATCAATGTTTGCAGTCCTCGCTTTAGGATCTACTTCATATATGAATATCATTCAATTATGTTAAGATAGGTTAGATTTCAAAATGGAAAATGTCCTCATCTGTCTTAGTAACGCACAGATAATTGGGATCTATTTAAGACATAGTATCCCACATTGTCGTTCATTATCCTTTGAAACAGTTCATTATGGACACAATTTGCTGTGTCAATAGTTTTGATATTGATATTTAATCCAATAATGCTAATTTGCAGGACAATGGCAGTTGTGGACACCATAATGGATATAAAGAGCTTTTCAGTAAAGGCGGGTAGATGTTGAAATGGAACAAAACAAGCTGTGTGTAAGGTATTAACAAAATTCTTTCCTTGCCTTGGCAGGCTCATGTATGCCATTAGAATAATAGATTTTTCAAAATTTTGCATCGGCTTCTTACTTGTGGCATGGATCCGAATGTTCAAATTTTCTATTCCTCTTCCCCACAATTTGAGCGATGGCATGATGTGTTATGTTGACTTCAGTTTTGGTTTGTTTGCAAATACCAGGACTTCAGGAATCCTCACAAGAGTAAGCCTAGCATATCGCATGACCGTGGTGGCCAATTCACTTCACCTTTGCAAAACATAAGTTTACTGCCAAATTGTCTATGCAAAGTGTCAATAGTGGCGTTCGCTGTGTAGAACATAGTGTCATCCTGCTGTAACCAGGCCATAAGACATTGGTAATCATCCCTATAACCAAAACTGTTTGTTGCTATAAAGCGTCCAACGATAAGCGCTTTTAAAAAAAAACTCGTATAATTTCTAAAAGAATCTCTATTCATAGTTTTATTTTAAAGAAGACTTAGCTATATCCAGTATTCTCAATTTCCTTATAATGACCACCTTGCCACAACGAGGAAGGCAATCTTCCTTAAATCGCAGTTAAAACTGAAATTGTAACCATACAACAATGATTGCAGCTGAGAATGAAATCTAAATTCAAAATTTCGTGGACCAGATGTGTTCTTTGTATTCCCGTTGCTTAACCTTAGGTGTGTTGAAAACACCATGCTTTTGCATCAAACTGACTGAAGGAAAGGATTCCCTGTAACTTATTCGTAAAGGGAAAACTTTTGTTTGTCCTCTCTTCTAGTTAAGTTCCGCTGTTTTTTTTTGTTGCCTTTTTTTACAAAAAGGACAGATTTTGCTCTCATTTACATTTTGCAGGAACAAGGAAGTAAATATACCTTGCACTACCGTTGTCGTTTGGACAATTCCTTAGAGTTCAATTTCGTAAGCTTTTTATCATGATAATGGAATTATTCGCTGGCACACAAACCGACCTAGAAATTGGAACAACATTATCAACCTATTTATACCTTTGTTTGTGAAGTAGCCCCTTTGGCATAACCTTTTCCTGAATTCATCCTTCCCAGTTTGGTGGCTCTTTTTTTTCATAAAGGAGCCTATATTTTTGTGGGCTAAGAAAGGAAGCAAAAAGTTTGCCAAGTCTCAGGTGTAGGTATTGTTGTATTTTTTTTTTGTTGGTCCGGGCTTGGGAGGAGTTTCCCTACAAAGGTTCTGGTGAATGATGAGGTTAATTTGGTGGGAATGTTGATTTAAGATACAGGAGCGTTCATTGGAAAATTCAGCCTGAATAATGGTCTTTGGGAAAATTAATGTGATTTTAAAATGTTTTTGCATTTCGGGAGGGTACGATGATAATACAATTTTGTTGAGAGAGATTGATGAGTGCCAAACCCAAAAAGAGGATTATTTCATTTTGTTTTGGCCAAAACGTTTTTAAGGGGTCATCATGATTATTGTTTTTAATTAAAATTTACTTTCGTATTCTTCAGGATATTTGGGTTATTACTCTTGTTGTCAAGTAGGGCAGTATTAACCTTTTTTCCTTTTTTTTTTGTCTCCAAATTGTTTGTGAAAAAGTAAAAAAAAATCAACGAACAAACATTTAATTAAGATCTAAGGAAAACAAATCTTATAGACCTTCATTAATCTCAGTTTCCAGGGTCATTATTTTGAATGGAAGAAAGGCTTAATTGAAGAATGTATGTTTTGAAATATGAAGAATTCTGTAGTTTAGTTCAATAAGGACATTACCAATACAAATTCAAATTAATAAATTTATTAAAAATTCAAGATGTACACCAAACAAAGTTCCTCTAAAAAGAAAACGGTCACACGTTGTTCTTTTGTGTGTCAAATTTTTCTGATTCGCTGATTCTTCGGGCTAAAAAAATCAAGCCCTTCCTAGAAGTCCGAAAGAAAGACTTTACAAGACACTACCATTCCAGTCATGCTGCTGGATGAAATTTTACTAGGGTGCATGCTTTGAGCGGAATATTCTTCGGCTGCTATATTCGGTCATTTTTGTATCAATGGAGTTTAGAGGAAAATATGTGCTATACAGCAACATCCATCTATCTGATATTTTAAATTCAAAGCGTTTTTAGAAACTTGATTTTTAAAGCCCAAAACTTCATCTAGCTTATTTCCAATTTCCAAAAGTCATTTGATGCAACTATACCAAATATTTAACCACAAAGGATAATCGTCATTGGCATGTGATTCCACGCGTGATGCCCGTCAATTGCCAGACACAAATTGAATTTACAAAGCTTAATTGAATTTGTACTCAAATATGCAACACTCACCACATTTTCTTGCCTATTAACGTTACAATGCCACCACCAACTGCGTATCGCAGACATTTTTCAATGGTTTGTCTCATTAGAGAGAGGTTAGAAGGGATTAAATACAAACTTTGTTGTTCTGCAATAAGGCCTAGGTGTTTTGATTCCGTTATTCGTGTGGCTTGGTTACAAACAAAATGGAATCTGCATTCCTGGGAATTTGGTTCAGTAAACGCTTAAAACCAACTTTTAAATAAATCCAAATTCGATTCGTTGGTACGAATACTTTAGAATTGATAAATTTGCTTGAATTTCGTAATGCAAAAGATATGGAATGATGCTAAGATGACATTTCAAGGTCACATATCTAGTTTTGACGTTTTAAATTAAATATTCGTTCAGTTCTAGTGTCAAAGTGCTGGCTATCATTAAAGCCATATTTTTATTCAGATATACACAGCGCTGTAATTACTAGGTATTCAAGTTTCGAGAGTACATTGTACAAACATCAAAATCAGTATAGCATCCTTGAATTTTAACTGTTATCCTGAGGATTTGCCTGTCAAATTTGTATTCACCAATTACAAAGGGGTATTTGTCAACTTACGTGCGGTTTACTTGATTCGGTTATAAACCACAACAACCACACAAGATGAATAAGTTTTTTGGTCAACGCTGTGGTTATATGGCAATATAACCCAGATGGATGAAAATAGGATCTACCATATAGTAGCTCATATGAGTGTATGTGAAGTACAAGTAATAGTTTGAAAACAAAATAATTTAAATTATATTAGAAGTTTTAATCAAGTGGTGAGGAGTGTGGACCACAAATGGCTAGTTAAGCGGGATTACTTTTAATGTTGGCAAATGGTAAGACACGCTACTGCATTGAGGTGTCTAAGTTTCATTTTGAAAATTTAATACATTTCCAAAAAAGAATAAGTAAAAATTTAAATTTTGTATTGCTTGCGATCAACCTGGTGCCTTAATGAACATGCTTTTTTGGTTTAATGCTATCACCTCCAGTTCAGCAAATTGACTTGAAATTTTCGGTCACTCCACAATCCACATGAAAGAAGGAAGGAACGGTCTCCAAATGCAACGATTGGTAAGAGTGTTAGTTCGATGACTTCAAAGCTGTTTATTTTTTACAAAATTTAGAAGATTTAAGAAATTTAAAAACTTTTCAACCTGTCAATTAAGGACCTCATTCAAATGATGACATACAGCATTAAACTTAATGTCAATAGATAGTCGTTCCATTAAAATTGTCATGACATCGTTTGGAATATATTTGTGCTATTTTATAAAAAAAGCAGATTTATCTATCCACACAATGTGTTGACTAAGCACACATGGTGGAGGCGGGTTCATAAATGGTGTTGACTGAACAATGTGAACGCTCAAACTCTACATACATGCAACAAAGATGAAGAATTCACATGAAAATGAGCTTAGAAGAGCCACCATAGCCAGCAGAGGATAAAGCGCCACTAAAACATGAGTGTTTCAAAAATACCATGCATACCTTCGTAAACCATGCCCATTCCCAACCCTCGGCCTCGTTGGAATGCCCACTATAAAATATTCAAATTGAGAGCAAGAACGGAAAAACAAAATAAATACACAAAAAAAATTTATTTTAAGCGATCTAGAAACAATTTCACTGCGAACAACTATGGAGCAGCATAACAGTGGATGTGCTGTTAGTGTTACCTTACGATACCCACCATACCATCTGATGCCCATGGAAGCTAAAATCATGGAACAATAACTCACTACTTGTTTCAAGGGGGCTCTTTTGAGCACTGACCTTTCCCACTTAAAAAATGAACTCCGGAAAAGTGCGCGGAGAGCATTGTGTGACTGACAGAATGACAGTTTATTATTTTTTCTAAATTAGCACTTAGTGTTGAAATGTGGTTATCCTTCAAAGCAGGTGATGGCGACCTGAAGCATTTATTGCATTTATTTGGGAGCTAAAACTACATAATAGTTTGTGGCTTAGAAAAATGTGTGCTTCTCAACCGTAGTATGTATTCAGCTATTGCAGACTCCTTGTCAATATTAGCTTTTGTCTTAACACTGCGGTGTCTTTGCCTTAACTTATGTATGTATATATCCTTGTGAATTGTTTTATACGAAATTTTGTCAGTTAATGAAATTGCATTCTCATAACTGGATTTCTGGTTGTAAGTTAATCAGTAGTAAGCTCTCTCTGGGTATACATTTTGCTCCAGTTAACCCAAGAAGCAGATTTTTAGTAGAGCACCCAAGGACTCTGGGGACACAAAATCGATAGGATTTATTAAGTTAATCCAAAGTTTTGATTTCAATCTCTGAATGAAATAAAATGCACGACTGGGTCGCACGTACTTGCTCTGTTGGTGCAATAGTACGATGAAAACAAACTTTTCGATCAATAAGAACAATTGATTTTTGAAAAATTTGGTAAAAACCAAACAAATTTGGCTAAAACTGGAAAACTCGATATACGGGAGGTAACGTTAAGAAACCTTTAATATTTAAAATTAAGACGTTATCTTTTGGGTGTTATAAATGATACAAATGTCCACGTATGGGTTATGGCCTAATTAATAATACTGTTAAAAGCAATTTCCGCTATTATCATGTATAGCCAAAAACTAAAAATGCAGTTTTCCTTGAAGTATTCTATATATGTTACATACAAAGTTTCATAAAAATCGGGGGAGCCTTTTTTGAGTAAATTAGAAAAAATGAAAAAATTGGCCAAAATCTAGTGGCTCTTTGTATTGGAGCCACCATTTAAAAAAGAGAAAGTGAACAAAAAATTAATGCTATCTGATAGGAAGCTGAAAGAAATTATACTAAACAAAATTTGAGTGAATTCGATGCAACCGTTGACAACTTATGGCCATTTGAAAAAAAGCCGTTAAGAGCAGATCTCCGTTATTTGCATTTTTAGCCAAAAACTAAAAACGCAGTTCTCTTAAAAACACTAAAAGAATATAACACACAAAGTTTAATCAAAATCGTTAGAGCCATTTTCGAGAAAATTAGAAAAAACCAAAAAAAGTTGGCTAAAACTCAACGGCTCGTTGTATGGAAGCCACCGTTTAGAAAGGCGTCAGTGAAAAATTTACTAAACCATCCTATAGAACACTATTAAAAACTGTGTCAAACAAAGTTTTAGTTGATTCAATCAAGCCGTTGTGAACTTATGGCTATTTGAAAAAAAGCCGTTAAAACCTGATTTTCGTTACGACCATTTGAGGCAAAAACAAAAAACGCAGTTTTGTTAGAAATGCTTAAAGTATGCTAAATTATAAATTTAATCAAAATCGTTAGAGCCGTTTTCGAGAAAATCCAAATTGAAAAAAACCGTTACTTGAAAGGTACCAGTTTGAGCCGGGCTAAAACAAAATAAAAAAAACCTCGACAATGGATTTTCTTGAAACTGCTATATATCAAGTTTAAAGAAAATCCGTCAAGCCGTTTAGGCTGTAGCATGACGTGAAAAAGCGCACATCCGCACATCCGCACATCCGCACAGACGCACAGACGCACAGACAGACCGACGGACGGTATGGCGAAAACCACTTTTTTGGGCTTCTCTATCATCGTAATGTCATGTTTGATTAAAACCTCGATTTTTTTTTTCTGCACGAAACCAATACTTGCCCTATAGAGCAAGTAAAAAATTTAAACTTAAAACTAAAAAAAAATAAAATGCACGACTGGGTCGCACGTACTTGCTCTGTTGGTGCAATAGTAAGATGAAAACAAACTTTTCGATCAATAAGAACAATTCATTTTTGAAAAATTTGGTAAAAACCAAAAAAATTTGGCTAAAACTGGAAAACTCGATATACGGAAGGTAACGTTAAGAAACCTTTAATATTTAAAATTAAGACGTTATCTTTTGGGTGTTATAAATGATACAAATTTCCACTTATGGGTTATGGCCTAATAAATTATACTGTTAAAAGCAATTTCCGCTATTATCATGTATAGCCAAAAACTAAAAATGCAGTTTTATTTGAAGTATTTTATGTATGTTACATACAAAGTTTCATAAAAATCGGGGGAGCCGTTTTTGAGTAAATTTGAAAAAATGAAAAAATTGGCCAAAATCTAGTGGCTCTTTGTATAGGAGCCACCATTTAAAAAAGAGAAACTGAAAAAAAATCAATGCCATCTGATAGGAAGCTGTAAGGAACTATACCAAACAAAGTTTGAGTGAATTCGATGCAACCGTTGACAACTTATGGCCATTTGAAAAAAGCCGTTAAGAGCAGATCTCCGTTATTTGCATTTTTAGCCAAAAACTAAAAACGCAGTTCTCTTAAAAACACTAACAGAATATAACATACAAAGTTTAATCAAAATCGTTAGAGCCATTTTCGAGAAAATTAGAAAAAACCAAAAAAAGTTGGCTAAAACTCAACGGCTCGTTGTATGGAAGCCACCGTTTAGAAAGGCTTCAGTGAAAAATTTACTAAACCATCCTATAGAACACTATTAAAAACTATGTCAAACAAAGTTTTAGTTGATTCAATCAAGCCGTTGTGAACTTATGGCTATTTGAAAAAAAGCCGTTAAAACCTGATTTTCGTTACGACCAATTGAGGCAAAAACAAAAAACGCAGTTTTGTGAGAAATGCTTAAAGTAAGCTAAATTTTAAATTTAATCAAAATCGTTAGAGCCGTTTTCGAGAAAATCCAAATTGAAAAAAACCGTTCTTTGAAAGGTACCAGTTTAAGCCGGGCTAAAATAAAATAAAAAAAACCTCGACAATGGTTTTTCTTCAAACTGCTATATACCAAGTTTGAAGAAAATCCGTCAAGCCGTTTAGGCTGTAGCATGACGTGAAAAAGCGCACATCCGCACATCCGCACATCCGCACAGACGCACAGACGCACAGACGCACAGACAGACCGACGGACGGTATGGCGAAAACCACTTTTTTGGGCTTCTCTATCATCGTAATGTCATGTTTGATTAAAACCTCGATTTTTTTTTTCTGCACGAAACCAATACTTGCCCTATAGAGCAAGTAAAAATGGACATTGTTTATTACTTTCGACTGAAAGCTGACATTTTGCTCTATTTAATTAGCAACGCTTTTAAAGTAATCCACACTTTAACTACCCGATAGCTAGAAAATCACTGAAATCTTTTTTTAAGAGCGTTCTTTTTAACCTGAATAATATGTGCAACCCTCGTTTAGATTCATTTGAATTGTAATTTATCACCCTTCAATGATATTTTATAGTTATAAATCTAAATATAAATTCCAATATCTTTCTAAGCATAGCACTACTCCTGTATATAAGTAAACATGTGTCAGTTCAGCAATCCATCATCGTTTATTACTATCGACACATGCCAAATCCCTGCCCCAATAACGAGTCTCAAGAAAAAGGTCAGCCATTGTAATTTGTAATGGATAACATCCGCCCTATAAATTATATCGATTTGATTGTCAGTTTCAAAATAAGATATACAACAAAAAGTTCCTCTTCTCCATATAAAGGAATAAAACAAAAGAAAACACAGCACAATGCATTAAGACAGAATGACAGTCTGACAGTAGCAGAAGCGGAGAGGAATAATTATTATTATTCATGCTAAGCACTCACCTGTTAACGCAGCCATTTTAAACAGTAATCCAATTATCGCCATTGTCTTCATATACATACGTATTTTTATTCCTTTTCTCTTGAGCAAGTATCTGCGTTTGTCTCTTTGCTGTCTTTTCCAGTTTTTATCACACAGAACGCTAATTTAGTTATGGATGTTTTTAAAATAATTCCATTTTGCTTTATTTTAATGACAGAAGTAGGAGAATTTTATCAGATTTCAATGACAGGTTGAATGACGATTTTTTATCATACTTCACTACTGGCACATCGTCACGTTTTCACAATTTGTGAAAAAATTCAGTTAAAAACGATAGATTTTTAAATAATTCATTTGGATTTTGGTTCCTGTTTCCTTTTATGTTTTAAGGCGATTGGAAATTTCAGCAACTACGACTATGTAACATTTTTACGCCACGCAATCGGTGAACGTATAACGAATGAATTGATTCCGTAAAATTCGAAAAGTTTTTCTCCGAATTTTTTTGTTTTTCCCAGCACCACGCTTGCCATGGAACTGAGAACTTTTTTCTGTTGAAAATTATTTGCCCCCAAATGAAAACAACCAAGTTTCTTTTCCTTCGTTAAGATGTGTAACCCCGTGCTGTGGCTTTCAGGCGCAGTGAAACTTTCATCAGAGTGTTGGTGGTAATAGGTCATTTATTGTGCCTTTTCGTTAGAGACTCGATGCAGGAATGGTGTTTTTCTATTTTAAGTGGTGAGTATGTAATGAATACTTTTTATTCAGTGTGTTGAAATGTTTGTTGCACTTCAAAATCAACTGGTGGTTGACAGTTCAAATGACAGTTGATTCGGTTATGCTCTTTTTGGTGAAAACACTGTATTGCTCGCAACATTTAAATGCCTAGCAACATTTCTCTCTTACCTAAAATGTTTCAAACACAACGGTGGAATCTTCAAGGTAAAACAATATTTAGGAACTAGGTCAACAAGCTTACAATACATGCCTAGTAAACAAAATTAAATGTATGACTAAGTAAAGGGTGATTCATATTTTGGTTTCGAAAGTAAAGCTAAATAAAACACACACAGCGATACATTTTTGATGAAAGTTTTATTTAATTATTTAGTTTGCACTTTGCCATTAAGTGTGAAAAACAATATTATTAAAATGGACGCCTCGCGGCATGCAATTCTATTGAGGTAATTTTGTACCACTTTTTTGCACATTTTAAACGGTATCTCGGCAATAACTTGAGTAATGTTGGTTTTTAATGCGTACAGAGTTCGGGCATTTACTGAGCCCCACCGAATGAGAAATGTGCCTCATCGCCTGAAGAAATTGTCATTCGAAAAATCGGTGTTTATTGTCTTCTCTTCCAACACCACTTTTGTAGTAAGTTTTAATAAATTTAACGAGTTGTTCAACTAATATTATGACACTTCAGATGACAGCTAAGTTAGTCAGGTGTCAAATGCCAGATTTACCAATTGAAACCACTTTGCCTTACAAAATAAAATCCTTTTAAGTAAGTATTAAACGTCTGGAATTAGAAAAATTAAAAATCGTAAAAATGAAAATTCTGTTCTGTGCATTCAGAAACTTCAAAATACAATAACCTGGAGCTAGGGAATATTTCCTGTCAAAGTTGAACAAAAATCGATAGTGTTTTGGGAGCATGGCATGAAAACATATTAACAACATTAAAAAGTATTGAAACGTCAAACAAAATTATTCATATTCCCGTTTTTTTTATCATGCTTGTCAGTTTTATCAGAAGGCCTTTTCTTTGTTCGCTATACACATTACAAAAAGACCATTAAAACGTCAAAAATATCAATAAATCAAGAATGTAAGTCAAACAAAACAAAACAAATATTACAAGTCATCAAAACTTAAGTTTTGAGTAATTTTGGTGGTAGATTATGTAATCTGAATATTTTGAACAGTGATATAGTATTTTTCTATTTTTGAAAACATCATCCTTTCTTTATTATTTCCCTTCCTGTTTTTATGAACATAATTTTGAAAGTTTTGTTACTTGACGAAGGTTCGCTTCTGCCTTTTTATTATGTTAATTCATCCTTCATCAATTTATCATCAATTTTATCTTTCACACTTCACCAGGCATGTCCATGTCAACATTGTGTTTAAAACTTTTTCTGACGTCCGTCACCTTGTAAAAGTTTGACCTTATTTTGATTTTAAAAAGCGAAATGTTTTTGAACTTGAGACCATCACCATATTGACATTTTTTTGTAATCATGAAATTAAACAAAGCGAGCCAACTTGAGTGTAATTTTTCATAAAAAGAAGAAATGAACAGCTCCTTAAGTATCCAAATTATCTCCAACTATATCTTTTGTGTATGCTTAGACTCTGACTAAATGGAAGGACCCTCTAACTGAGCGGAGCTTCCAACAGTTAGCAGAGATTTTCTTCTTCAATTCTGCTGACCATCCTCAATCCAACCTCCATTTGTTTCGCCTCCACCAATACCAACATCATCAAAACTTCCTAGAATTATAATTTGGCTTTTTCCAGAATCAACTCAGCAGCCTTAATCACTCTACCCCACCCCAAAGGTATTTGAATTCTTTCAACGAATCAATAAGGCTCCACATCCCAGATCCACCACACTTATTTTCTGACTCGCTAATGGCATACGGCACCCATTTTGTTAGTGTCTTGGCCATTAACTACACATGTTGCGGCAAAAAAACATAAAATTTTATTGACCAGGTAAACACATTCCAAAAGCAATATCATTGGATTTGTCTGTGGTAATGGTCGCCCAGCAGGGGGCTCCACATACTTCCTCTTAAGTATCGTATCCTGGTTAAGCTTCATAATTGACATTGCAGAAAGCCCGGTAAAAGCAGCTACACCGCCGCGCCGTCGAAGCCATGTTGAAAAATAGAAACGTGCAGAAGGGTTCTTCCCGTACCCTTTTGGCATGTCAATAAATCAAGAGAAGCTCCACCTAGTCACAAGTTCAAACAAACGGTATGTAGTGTGCTAGGGACAGCTGCCGCTGTTCAATACAAACACCAGAGCAGCCGGCAGAGTAGGTTACAAAATGGAAGCAATTGATAATTTTTTTTTTTTTCATTCCTATCTTTCATTGCATTGCATTGCGTTCCGTTTCGTGCGGTTTTGTGCGACTATTTTCAAAAAAAAAAAGGATGTCGTTGCGGTCGTCGGAGCAAAGATATTTGTATTTCTGTCTTTTCCCAATACACTGTGGGTGACATATTGCAGTATTTTGGAAGCCAAATCGTATTTGTACAATCAAATTGAACTTGTCATGTTCCTTGGCACAGCTGACGACGACCAACGATCTCTGGAATTTAAGCGTTTTCGATTTATTTCGATGCATTTGATTGTTGAACTGGAAGCTAAACGAGATGTATGATTGCAATGTGGTTTGGTTGGACTTTGTATTTGCGGTTGATTGATGGATGCCCATGCCGATGTAATGGATGTTTATGTGACAGCGTACAGTTGTAACGTGATAACGAGGAGATACAAGTCAGACTACTGCCATATTGTGTATAACAAAACTTCCAATTGATTCTGTATACAATGAGACAAGATTACTCCAACAATGGCGCACAGTGGTTTCAAAGTATCAGCTTATTTTGTATTTTGTGTTGGAACACTATGTTACGAAAACACTTATTTGAAGTACAATCGAAATCCTTAGAGCCATTTCCCAGAACCAATAAAGCTGTTCAAACTGTATTCAACTATCAACCATCAATGTGAACTTTTGCCTTGAATCTGTCCCCATCACAGTACAATTTCTTAAATAATTTGAAAAGTTTGGTTTTCCAACTCTTCAATGCATCGAAGGTACTCTTAAAACTTATCTGTTTTCTATAGATGCTGTTGCTTTATAAAGGACTGAGCCGCGAGTGGAATGTCAAAATGCAAACTCTCAATTGGGAATTTGACTTTGACAGAAATATAGTTTCCAAAATGCAACATGCTACTCTAGTTTTACTGTGATTATGGAGTAACTTTTGAGGTTCAACTATCCTATTTAGAGTCTGATTCGAATGACAAACTGCGACCATCTGCACTTTGACATTCAATTTAATGACACAATAACTCAAAAAGTCATAAAAAAAAATAAATACACGCTCCAAGTAACTGATGCAAACCAAAACACATCAAAAAAGGATTTAATTAAAAGGATTTTACTTTTTGTCATTTCCTTCTTACAGTATCAATACGAAAACAATAAAAGCATATCGGATACAGTATTAAATTAAAACAAAAGAATCAATTTCAATACAATAGTTGTGTATCCAAACGATTTAATTCATGGTTTTTTCTTGTTTTGTTTTTAATTGAAACATTCTCTTGTCAATTTGATACATGAAATTGTTATGTTGTAGATCCTAATTGACCGGGAGCTAAGTTTCATTTTGTTTCTGGCTGCAAAAATAACGGAAATAAACTGTTTTACCGTACAGTGTAAACAAAGTAAACTGTTTGTGTTTGTCTAACCTAACCCCATTTATGGGACAAATCATAGAACAATATCCGCGAATAAACCAACACGGGGATATTGTGACTATGTTCCTGAAAATAGAATAGAGGGAAATTGGAGTTTTGTAAATTGAATTTGTATTCAGCCTCTAAAAATAGAACAGTTTTACGTTTGAACTTCAAATGGAATTACATGCTCTATTGACGATTGCAGTTCGTGGGTCGTAATCCTGTGTGGTTTCTTGGAATGGATGGAACAGTTTCATCAATGAAACTCATCAAATCAGCCAGAAGTAGGTCTGGAAATTTAAAAAAAAATTTAATAGAAGTGCAGAAAATTAAGTTGAAATTAGTTTTAGTGGAGAGCCTAGTAAACTTGCTGAAAAATTGGACATTCTCCAGAGTAAACAAACACGCAAGAAATTAAAAAGCTTTGTATAAAAATCTCTGACAGATTATTCAAAAAAGAAACGTATTGAAAAAATTAACTGAAAAAAATATAGGTTTCGTTTTTATAACGAACGAAAAAAATGGTTAAAATAGAATATTATGGTACCTTAAATTTTTAAAACTATATGTTTTTTGTTCTTTCATGAAAAGTAGCCGTATGCCACGCCCGAAATTCAAAAATATCCTTTCGTACACAAGCTTCTTAGTTTCGACGAAGAGACAAATAAATTTGGGACTGTGGATTTATTATAAGAAAACCGTTTATTTGCAAAAATAAGTTCTTTTTATAGTTTCTAATGAAAAGTGGGCGTCAGCCACACCCAAAATCATTTTTTTTGATTTTATACTCTAGATGCTTACGTATACAACTAATATGCACAAAATTTAAGGTTTTTTGCTAGAACATAAGAATCTTTGTCTTATAAAATTTAGGTATGGTTTTAATCTTAAATATTTCGGGAATCTTGTTTTAACGGTGTCAATGAAAATGGCAACTGAACGCATACATTTTTTTAGAGTTACATAAATTCACAATCTTAAATTCACTTACTTTTTTATCGAAAATCTGTTAAATGATGCGAATTTTTTTTTGTTTTCATTAAGTCCATTAATGTGTGGTTCGAGTTAACGTTATGATCTTTGAATCCACGATTCTTTGCAGTCCAGCAATGGATAATACTGTTGTGAATGTGGCGTTAACAAAATGACATTGGTTAAGCCAAAAAGATTTTAAGACCGACATAAAGTATCAACAACACAGTCAAAATAATTTGTATACGTTAGGTTTAGGAATTAGGGAATTAAATAAACTCAACAAAGGAAGACATTAAAAATAAGAGTTGATTTTCTGTTTAAATATTATCCGAGAATCCTAGATTATTTGTACTGTAAGAACAAAAATGATAACAGTATACCACACAATGACGTCATTGAAAAAAAGCAAACATGGCTATAACATCATCGTATGTTACAACTCCTGCATCTTATTTTCATGCTCCACAAAAATGCAATTTAATTTCATGAAAATGTGTTTCCTTCATATACTCGTAATATAATTACTTAATACATTTGCTGCCTGGCTTGTCTCATATCTACTTACTTACTGGGATGGAAAAGGCACCAAAAACAGGAAAAGAATATCCTTGTTCATCGCAAGAATAATTTTCAGTTAACAACCAAAAATCGTTTTGAATTATGTCTTCATATCTCCGTTCCCAGAGGCATATTATGAGACAAGAGTAAGGAATGCAACTGCTCTGTAGGATCTTTATTTTAGCAGTTTTATTCAACTCAAGGGTTGGAGATAGTGAAGAGCAAAGAGTTAAGTAAACCAGATGACAAATTTAATCATCTCTGAAGCATACTGCAAATGCACTCTAGCGAGCATGTTACAGTAACTACATTAATTTTTTTTTTGCTGAAACTTAAGAATATTGAAGTTGTTCCATTCCAGTAAGAAAGATGTGAAGCTACTTCCTTTAATGGAAATGCTTTGCAGCTCAATTTTCAAGTTAAATTTTCAATTCCATGGATTTTATGTTTGACACATTAATTTAATGAACTGCGAAAACATTGTAAAAATATAACCTAAGGATATGAATAGGCAATGACAAATGGAGAGTACAGTGGTCCAATTCTGCATTTTTGATGGGTAAGTCTACAATTTGTATCAACTTTGTTTATTCCTTTAGCTTCCTAAATTTAAAAAAAAAAAAAATTTCATCAGAATCGGTTCAGCAGCTAGCAAGCTTGCAAAAAAGTCTGTTCTAAGGATAAACGGTTCTATGTCATTATCGTTCTAGCCATTGCGTATAGCCTAGAGCTAGACTGAACTACTTTTTATACCCTATTCCATAGAATGGGTATGTATATTGTATTTGGTGTGGAGTTTGTAACATAGAGAAATAATACCGTTAGGTATAGAAAAGTATATATATTCTGACTCAGAATCAAAAGCCTAGTCGATTTAGCCATGTCCGTCCGTCCGTCCGTCCGTATACTCTCTAGAGGTCGCAATTTTTGAGCTAGAAAGCTGAAATTTGGTATATATAATCTTTGGTTCAAGAGTAAGGCTAAGTTCTTGAACCGGTAAAATCCGCCCACAAACACGCCCACAATCGCCATTTTTGTTGAACAACCTCAATTTTGTAAAATTAAATTATGTTTTTTGTACAGTTACGATAAAAGCATAACGCTAAAATTTTGCACACGCAAGCTCTAGGTAAATTTTCTTCGAATTAAATAAAAATATTTCAGTTTGGGCGTGGCTGACGCCCATTTTTCATACAAAACCATCAATATTGTTTTCATAAAATAACAATTGTTATATTAAAGCGAAAAACATTAAATTTTGTGGGTATTGCTTGCACAAATTAATTTTGGGCGTGGCTGACGCCCACTTTTCATTAGAAACTATACAAAAATTGTTTTTGTAAATAAACGGTATTTATAATTAATCCGCGAGCCAAAATTTTGCGTCTCTTAATAGAAACTAAAAGGTTTGTGTATGAAAAGAAATTTTTGAATTTTGGGCGTGGCTTACGTCTACTTTTCATGAAAGAACGAAAAACTCAGCCTTAAGAATTTAAGGCATTTCCAATGTTTAATTTAAACCTTTTTCCTTCCGTTCATACATTTTCTTTTGTAAATTTTTTCAATACGCCCACTTTTAAAGGCGTGATTTTGGTAAAATACATTTGTTCAGGTAAGATTGTTTAAAAACTACTCGATTCAGCTGTAGTCTTACACATATGCCTAAATACTGGAAAAAGTGCAGTTAGTGCTTCAAATTTTTAAGACACGCCCACTTTTAACTGGCGTTTCCGTCAAAAGTCGTATAATGCATTAATTTTTTAACGTTTTTTAACTATTGGTCGCAGTTTTGAAGTAAAAAGATGAACACTTAGATTTATATTCCTTGGTTACGTAGCAGAGTGTGGTCCAATAATTGTTAAAAACAATCATAATCGCTACTTCCATTCTAAATCTAATTTTTAAAAATTTAAGTTTTGTCTTGTTTTGTTCAAATCAAATAAAATTTAATGTCACTGAGCTCATAACAATTGCCTTGACAATAAAACGTTTTAACTTTGGGCGTGGCGCACGCCTTTTTTTATTGCGCCAGCATTAATTGAACATCACACCGCACAAAATTAATGTTATTGAATTTTTTTCTGTCTGCTAAAGAAGAATTTTGTTTCTGAAACATCGGCTGTTTGCGGGAGGCAGACGTATGCACATACAAAAATATGGGGAATAGGGTATCCAACAGTTCGTTGCAAACGTACTGTAGCTCTCGCTTATGTTTTTTTTTAAATTAAGCTTTTTTTAAACGTTGTAGTTATTTTTATTTTCGAATTTATAAAATACTAGCCTTCACCCGCTGCTTCGCTCGCGTTTCAGCTGATCAAGAAGTAGACTGTAGCTTGAGGAGTCGTCTCTCGTAATCTAGCTACTTTTATAGCCTCATTAACTTCATTATTCCATACCTACATTTAACTGGGATAAAAAGAAACCTATGTGCTATTCCAGACTATAATCTATCTCTGTGCCAAATTTCACCCAGATCCGTTTAGCCGTTCTGGCGTTATTAAACAACAAACATCCAAGCATCGTAACTTTCACATTTATAATATCAGTAGGATTTTTCAAAAACTCCACTAAAAGTTAAAACATACAATAAAATAGCAGGCCCAATTTTATTTCGATTCGTCATAATTACATAGCATTTAGCTTTTAAGAGGAGGTTTCCTTTAACATTTTTGAATGTAAAAAATATTAAAAATATTTTTTTAGTTTAAATTGTACTCCAAGAAAGCTAAACTGTTCCACTGTATGCCATCCCTAGATATTGTGCATATCACTTTGGAGCAATGTATTGTAATCTCAACCATCATGTTCTCACTTACTCTTTAGACGTGGTGTTTCTTGGCACTGAGAAAAAACTCATTTCAATTTAGTTTCCTGTTTTTCATTTTGAAGAGGAAGACAGTTGTGGCGCCCCGATGTCGACAATCAAGGATGGCAACTTTTCTCATCTTTATAAACGCCATTTAAAACGGTATAAGGAATCGATTTGTTCAACGGTTGGTTCAACTTAAAATAAAAAGTGCCCCACGTTAAACGGCATTCAGGGACAAGACATCGAATATCCACTCCCAAGTTCTACAATTTCGCTCTTATAGAATGTCCTCAAATCCTTATTCTGTTGTGCTTGGTTAAGTATATCGCTGATGTTGTCATCATCTTGTCTTTTTTGTGTGTTATCCTTTCTCCGGAGTTTTGTTTTCTTCTTCCTTTCTCTAAAGTTGGTAAAAGAGATATCAGAAGCTGGAATGGAATTGTCTAGATTTTGTAAAGAGTTGCTTTCATTGAAAAAATCCACTTTCTTCCTGTTGGAGTCGGGTTTCGAAGGAACAAGAACACGAGTCACAGTCAGTTTCTAGGTCAATTCTTCCCTATGTCCATGTCCCTTTATGCATTGGTGGGGTTGAAATGAAATAATTTGTGAAAAATGGCAAACAATTATGTGTTGGAAATTCAAGAAAAACAAAAAGGAAGAAAATGATGCTGAAAGGATAGAACTGAATAAATAGGTCAGCATATCATATTCGGTAGAAGCTTAATAAAAAGTCACCGAGTCATCTGTGTAAATGTTACTTTCGTTGTTAGCCCAATAAATTCTTTACGAAAATTGAGAGCGAAATATGCAATATCCTTTTAAGTGGGTATCAAAACGTTGGACAAATTTGATGTGTCATCGTCTCATCGTGTATCTTTTTGCAAGTCCTTTATTTTTTAGTTGAATGCATCACCGAATCGATTGTTCATTCTTTTCAACGTTTTTATTGTTTCGTTGAATGAATGACGTCATCGAGCATCCCCTTTACTGGACTTTGGTTTTTTTTTATTGCAACGCTCGATTCTGGACCTGATCCCCTGACAAGCAACGTAAACTTAGTGGCACACAAAACTTTAAATCTCTGTATCGTCACAAACACAACAAAGAATGTATCCTCTGGCTGGTGATGCATGTTTGCCTTGAAAGTAAATGGTGTTTGTGCCCATTTCTTAACTTTAAAAATGTTATCCTCGGCCATTTTCTCAAAAAGTTTTCTCTCATAAAGTACTTTTTTGTTCGTTTAAGAACTTATACAGAACTTGACTAGATTGGTATAATATTTGGCTTCTACGGGTCGCCACAAAGAATTTTTTTTAAACTGAACTAGACTAGAAACAAAGTTGAAGCGTGGAAAAAGATTTTGATTAATGTGTTGTTCTGCTGGGCATAGCTCCTGGTAAATGCGAGTTGTTCATGAATCGAACTTCTTAATGCCTTAGCTTCGCAGCACGAGAATGCTTTCCGTTTTTGACTGGTTTCCACAAGTTTTCTTGAACTCAGTCGATAATTTTGCTATACAAAAAAGTTCGCAGGTACTTAAAAGAAGAACCACATACTATGTTTAAAAATTTTTAGTTGCTAATATAATGAAATAACTTCGAGTGCTACTATCCACTTCTTAACTCTGGTTGGGATCAAACCCGAGAGTGCATCTATTCAGTTTTCAATTTAAGCATTTAGCATTGTTGTATTATGCAAATTTCTTTCTCTGCTCTTAGGCATCTTTTAAAGTGCAATTTTTTTCGTCCTGGTAGACAGAATTATTAATATTTTTTTTCCTTAAGACTATTATCGCTGAAGTTCTGCACTGCTGCACTCCCTCTTCAGTATTCATTGGATATTAAAAATTAAATCTACCACCTTTGTCCAAGGACGACAAAAAAGTTTAAGTTTTATCAGAAAATTTTGTCTGGATAATGAGTTGAAGAGGAAAGTTCTAGGTTTTTTTTTTAAAGTTTATTTTAATTTATTAAGTACTCAACTTTGATGGGAATTATTATGAGAGCTTGTCTTTCGAGATCCCGGTTGTTGTTGCGAGAGTATTAGAGATGTATTACTTAACCCCCGTTTAATGTTTTATTTCTTACTTCCAACCAAGTTCGTCTTTGGATACAGGATAATTTAGCAAAATTTTTGTTCATTTTTCTTTTCTTCTTAAAAATACAAGCATATTTTTGACAATGTAAGATTAAATTTAAACCTGAGTTAACCCAGGAAAAGGGGTGAGTTATTTTTGGATTAACTAAACTATTGTTTTCTGTTTTGTGTTCTTGGGGGACAGTTGTACAATCGTGGTTCATCCTCGGATCAAAATTTAAAAACCATTAACCTAGGCTAGTGTTTGCATAATTAAGAATTAGATGGTGCTTCAAGAGCGGTTTAAGAGTTAACCCACCGATTTGGATTGATTAAATAAAGGTAATCCACGGATCTAGGATTTTAAAAATGAGCTTCAGTGCTGAACCACTATTGTACAATTGATACTTAGATCTGTTTAGCATCCTCCTTGCATCATCTTCTGAAAGATTTTTGTCTGTGAAGACCCAACAATATCTTTTTTCTAGAATCAGCTAACTCTGGTTTAACTGACAACTGAAAAACACACTTAAGGGCCAGTTGTACAATCTTGGTTCATCTTTGGATCAAAATTCATAAACGATTTGTACGTTATTAAAGTTTAGAAGTTTGTTGAAGAGTCAACCCACCTATTTCCGAGGATTAAGAAAATTGACCCACGGATCAAGAATTGTGCTGAACCACAACTGTTAAACTGGTACAATAATAAGTGTATTTATGAATTGCGGAATCATGGTCTAAATTCTGCAAATTACATTTCTTTGCTCCAAATGCACACTATTTTTCTCATTCTAATTATACTTAACGTGGAAAAACAAAGGAAGTGCAATATCCTTGAAGATTATCTACTTAAACGTTGAACTATAACCTCTCCTTTTTTGTTTTCTTCATTTTTATACCCTATTCCATAGAATGGGTATATTGTATTTGGTGTGGAGTTTGTAACATAGAGAAATAATACCGTTAGTTATAGAAAAGTATATATATTCTGACTCAGAATCAAAAGCCTAGTCAATTTAGCCATGTCCGTCCGTCGGTCCGTCCGTCCGTCCGTCCGTATGTATACTCTCTAGAGGTCGCAATTTTTGAGCTAGAAAGCTGAAATTTGGTATATATAATCTTTGGTTCAAGAGTAAGGCTAAGTTCTTGAACCGGTAAAATCCGCCCACAAACACGCCCACAATCGCCATTTTTGATGAACAACCTCAATTTAATAAAATTAAATTATGTTTTTTGTACAGTTAGGAAAAAGCATAACGCGTAAATTTTGCACACGTAAGCTTTAGGTAAACCTTCTTCCAATCAAATGAAAATATTTCAGTTTGGGCGTGACTGACGCCCATTTTTCATACAAAACCATCAATATTGCTTTTATAAAATAACAATTGGTATATTAAAGCGAAAAACATTAAATTTTGTGGGTATTACTTGCACATAAACATCTTGTGTACGCCCACTTTTCATTAGAAACTATACAAAAATAGTTTTTGTAAATAAACGGTATTTATAATGAATCCGCAAGCCAAAATTTTGCGTCTCTTAAAAGAAACTAAAAGTCTCAAAAATTTAAGGCACTTCCAATATTTAATTTAAACCTTTTTCCTTCCGTTCGTTATTTGAGAAATATATCTACATTTTCTTGTGTACATTTTTCAATACGCCCACTTTTAAAGGCGTGATTTTCATAAAATACCTTTGTTCAGGTAAGATTGTTTTAAAACTACTCGATTCAGCTGAAGTTTTACACATATGCCTAAATACTGACCAAAGCTCAGTTAGTGCTTCAAATTTTTAAGACACGCCCACTTTTAAGGGGCGTTTCCGTCAAAAGTATAATGCATTAATTTTTTAACATTTTTTAACCATCGGTCGCAGTTTTGAAGTAAACAGATGAACACTTGGATTTATATTCCTTGGTTACGTAGCAAAGTGTGGTCCAAGAATTGTTAAAAACACCCATAATCGCTATTTCCATTCCAAATCTAATTTTTAAAAATTTAAGTTTTATCT
The DNA here is from genome assembly GCA_916050605.2 of Platycheirus albimanus. NCBI lineage: Eukaryota > Metazoa > Arthropoda > Insecta > Diptera > Syrphidae > Platycheirus > Platycheirus albimanus. Next base: position 11,591,183 of record OU696698.1, on the reverse strand, counting down.
TGTTTTGTTCAAATCGATCTGCAAGAATAAAATTTAATGTCACTGAGCTCAAAACAATTGCCTTGGCAATAAAACGTTTCAAATTTGGGCGTGGCGCACGCCTTTTTTTATTGCGCCAGCATTAATTGAACATCACACCGCACAAAATTAATGTTATTGAATTTTTTTCTGTCTGCTCAAGAAGAATTTTGTTTCTGAAACATCGGCTGTTTGCGGGAGGCAGACGCATACACACACAAAAATATGGGGAATAGGGTATACAACAGTTCGTTGCAAACGTAATGTAGCTCTCGCTTATGTTTGGATTCCAAAACGCGAAACTATTCCAAGGTGCTGAAAAATATAAATTATATGAGAAAACTCGACAATGGACTGGTGAAAAATGAACTTCTGTTCTAATTGCTTTTGATAACGATTTCTAAAAGGAATAAGATAACCTTCGGAATGGGCGATGGTTGGCGATGCACTGTGAATTTATCCTCTTCCACTATTTTAGGAAAATGAAGGTGGTTTCATTATAATCTCTCCATTTATGGAACTTCATAAAAGTCAGTGGTGCGTTTCTGGACTTCATCTCACTCTTTTTTTCTAGTTTAGAAAATTAAGTGCAGTTTGATAGAATCTTCAGAAGTCAAGTGCAATAGAAAGAATTTCCTTTAGTTTCTTTGTCAGCGTTTGTATTATCTCATTTAAATCTTCCTTTCATCGACAACTTGAATTCTGGGATAAAATGGAAGCGTTTTTTTCAACCTTTATAGAAATATCAAAAGTTTATTTTATTTTTAACGCGTTTTCGTCTACCCAAAAATATTTTCAACTCCTCCTTCTGCTCTTCATCTGATTTCTCAAAAAAGATGTTTTAATGATCTAATTGAAAAGATAAATTGGCTAAAAGGATAGTTTAAAAAAAAACATTATTTCTTTCCCCATCAAGAGCATTCAATATTTCAAAAGGATGCGAGTTAATTACACTTGCTCGTTCAGAAGTTCATCAGTCCCTTGGACTCCTTTCAATAACGACAACTCTGAGTTCCGAAATCTTATCAAGTTACAAGAAAGAAAGAAAGAAAGAGCGAATTAAATTACCTGAAATGAAATAAATTGAGAAGAAAAGGTAAGTATAAAATGTTTTTCTGTCAAGGACCAACATTGAAAAGTATATAAAAGCGCTATGAAGAAAAACATTATCTCAACTTTAATGGCAGTGGAAATGGACTGCGAACGACTGGAATTATATCCGTTATGGAGGATGATTTTTAATGATACCTCTGGACGCCACGGTCATAAAGGAGGAGTAAGAAGAGAAATTATAAGCAATAAATATATACGAGTTTGAGTTCAGTGTCTCTGTTGCTTGATATAAAACTGTTTGTATGCCAACCCTACACAGATTTCGGTCCCCTATATTTTTGTGTTTTAAGGAGAAAGGTGTTTACTTTTTAAAGCTTTGTTTTTGTTACCTTTAAGTATTTTTAATTGTAAAAATAATGAAGCGAAAGACATATTTATCTTTTAAAAAAGGTAAAAATTAAAAATAAGGATTGCAATAGAAGGGTTTCTGGTAAGAAGTTTGCAGACGAGTGAAATATTGTTAGAACGGGTATAGCAGTTTTAATTACAATTTTGAACTGGTTGGAATAAAACTTGACTTTCAACAGCTTCAGCAAGGACGACGGCTATTTTGCAGTTTATAGTTCAGGAGTTTTGCATTTTATCAATTTAATCAAATTTTTTTTTCCAAGTCTGGAACTGTGGTCTATAGAATGAATTTGATATCATACCAACTCAGGTGTTCATTATTAAAGTCAGATATACAGTCTGTTCTATTAGAAAATTTTGCTTTAATTCCATGTTTGGGTATATTGTGTCACCAATGCGTTTGTGTCATCATGGAAGTAGGATTCTCACTTGAAAAGTGGCAAACGTAATGTCAGTTCATGAACATTTATAATATACTATCTAAGTTGCAGCTGTGGATGTATAGTTATGCTGTGCTACTAATAACTTCCTTATTCTAATTCTATATAGTACCTAATGCAAAGAAGCATTTCTTTTCCAGTTATACATATACGTGGGATAATTCACTTCTTAATCCCAATGGAAACTTACACAAGAAAACACTTTACTTGGTTCTGCAATAAAAAAAAAAAAAAAAGAAAATCAGTGGAAGCAATACAATTAACTACGAGGCCCTAAGGGTGCCGTGAAATAAGGCCGTACGAAATAAGGCCATATTTCAAAATTTGGCCTTATTTCACTTTGTAATTGTGAAAGAGGGCCATATTCCAACATATGGCCTCATTTCACTTTGACGAAGTGAAATAAAGCCAAACTTATTTGTGAAACAAGGCCAAATATGGCCTTATTTCGCTTTTCGAAAGTGTAGCAAGGCCATTTATGTAGCGTTTTTTCATTACACAAACTTTCAGTATATTTGCGCATATATTTTAATGTAATCATTGTATATGAAATCTATAGTAGTCTGGGGAACGAGTATGAGATAACGGGGTTTGGAGACACATAGATGTCACTGATAATTATCATATATTTAAACCTTTCCACCTAAATTTTCTCTCCAAAACGAGAAATTTGGAAAAAAAAGGTTTGGAGGCTCACAATGTCGCCACAGTCGATCCTCTATATCCATATTACTATAGATTTCATATACAATGATGTAATATTGAAAAAAAACTTTAAAAGCTGTACAATAATAAATGAAACATTTTCAAAGCTGCAGTTTTTTTTTTTAAGAAAATTTGGGCGATGTGCGACTATCTATTATTTTTGACAAAATCTCCAAAATTAACACTGCCAGCTTAGGCTATCCAAAATTAAAACCGAAGCTTTTAAAATGTTTCAGTTTTAATTTTGGAGAGTTGTTGAAAGTGATAGCTTAAAATTGTCCCAAATTATAATATTAAAAACGAAATGTTTCAGTTTTAACTTTGAAGAGTTTTTGAAAAGAATAGCTATAATATGAAAAGAAATATAGTTTTGTTTTTGTTTTGGAGAGTTTTTGAAAATAATAGCCCAAAATTCACACTTATAGTCTTCAGTCTAAATCGACTCAATGCAAGTATTTGGAGAAAATTGTTCCTGAAATGTAAGACGCTCTATGGAATCGGCCATACCTCGCTATGCACTTTTGCTGATTTTAAGGAAAGTCGGTCTATTATTAAGAAATGGTGTCAAAATGATGTCACTTTCTATTTTTAATTGAAACTTTGGTTATTTTGTATTTTGGAGCTGCAACCAATTTGCTTGCTGGGGTTATCATTTTTATATTCTAATGGTAATGTTGGATAAAGCTCATTGCCAACCGATACGCCACCGACGGCGGCGCTTTGTCTTTCCGTGAGTAATTAAATCCCTTAAAAGGTTAAAAGATTTTACATATTTTGTGGATAAAGATAGCATCTTGTCTATTTCATAACAGTGAAGAGAAATTTCGGAAACATTTTTGTATTGTGGTTTCGGCCATTAAAGGATATTTTGCAGCAAATGTCTACCACGACTATTCCCTTATCCCTTGGAGTCGTTCAGCAAACAGTTACATGTTGATTTCACTTCAATGTCTTTCAATAAGTTCACCTCATTCGTTTTGTCCCTTGTCCATTACCAAACTCAACAAAAACCAGTTGAAAATTCTTCAAGTGATGCCATTCTAGTCGTAACTATTATAAATGTATTTTACTTAGAACTCATTTTGGACAGAAGGAAGCAATATCCTGATGGTATATCCTTGGAGTGAATACTTTCTCAGAATTAATGAGGAATCCACTATCTATCGATTTTCTATTCGAATGTGCATTTACTTCACTGAACTAATAAGTGCAATCGACTTCAATAAGAAGAGGTCGAACGAAAGTCCTTGAACTTTATTCATTGACAGTTTTGTGGAATTTAATAAATAATATTATTTTCAAATCTGGTGGTTTTGTGGGTGGAAATTGGAATTTATTTGGTTAAAGAAATATTTGTTCATAATTTTTAAAAAAATTCTTAAGATGGAGTTTGAAATTTTATATTTGCATATCTTCTGCTTATTTATTAAGGAAGAAATTGAGGCTGTTAAAGCAACGAAGTTTAGTAAATTGCATTTCATTAAAAAAAAAAAAAATGGTTCTTCTTGTGGTTGGCCTAGAATAGATGAACAAATTTAAGACTTTTTACTACTTACCTTGCATCAGGAATTTCGCTCCAGTTTCATGAGAAATGATAATCAGTATTGATTTGGTATTCATATTCAAGTTTGTCCATGACATAACTCCAATGATGAGGATCACAATACAATTTTACAGATCTTGCAATTTCAAGAAGATACCTGCCAAATTAAGTTGTCATGTCTCACCATCACCATTAATTAAAACAAAACAAGGATATTCGCATTACTTTATTTTTATTAATATTTAATTGCTTTCTGTCTTTGTCTAATGGAGAGTTTTTCGCTTTACTAATTTTTATATCTTTTTTATTTATCACTTTGTAGTAAAAAAAATACATTTTACAGTTTTGGAAGCTGGGGTCTTAAGAAAGGAATTTGCGATAGATCTCCGCCTCATCAGTCATTTCAGTGATGTCGCGGTTCTTCGATTCACCTAATTTTTCAAGTTGAGTGTAGATCTTATCGTTATGATCAAAATCCCCCGGTCTGCGGGGCATAACATGGAAGTGAACGTGGTTAATAGTTTGCCCAGCATCTGGACCATCTTGAACTGTCACAGTCGCCGATGACGTTTTGTAAATCTCTTCCAACATCCGCTGAATTTTGCACACCGATGTGAACAAATCACTTATTTCATCACGGTTCAGATCTTTCAAACGTGGAACCTTACGTTTCGGTGATACCAAAACATGACCTTTCACAACACAGCGTAGATTAGTGAACGCAAAACAATAAGGACTCTCAAAGAAAATCGTAGACTTAGGAATTGTTTGTGATCCAAATGGCCGATCGGTGTTTTCTAAATCCTGAGTCTCAATTGCAGTCAAACTGTACACATCATTACGACGATGTTCAAAGCAAGGCATATTTTGACGAACCTTTTGAACTTTTTCGAGATCTATTTCGGCAGTTATAACATCTAGTTCCTTCTCCCCACCACTGCAGGCTAGAATCTTTCCCCAAGGATCAACAATCATAGCAAAGCCATAGCTCTGTCTTTTGGCATTGTGAAATCCTACTTGTGCCGGTGCAACAACATAACATTGATTCTCAATCGCTCTAGCTCGGAGCAACACTTCCCAGTGTGCTTGACCAGTTGAAAATGCAAATGCCGAAGGATATGACAGAATTTCTGCTCCAAGTTTCCTGAGTGCGGTTGATGCTTCTGGAAAACGGACATCATAACAGATTTGCATGCCTAGCTTCCCGATAGGTGTTTCAACAGGTGGCACAATTCTTTCTCCATTTGAAACAACATCGGATTCACGGAAACGAAATTCTGGAGTTACAACATCAAACAGGTGCAGTTTATGGTAAACCTTGACAATATTTCCAGTGGAATCAATAATCACATGAGCGTTGTAAATTTTGTCTGTCTTTTCGGCGGAGGAGTTTAGAACTGACTCATGGATGCCACCAAGTGATAACCACATGTTGTTTTGCTTGGCGATATCTACATACGCCGACATGGTGTCGCCACTAAGTGGTTCGGAAAGATCCAGAGTTTCGTGACGATTTTCCCCTACAAAATCACAGCATTCAGGTAGGAATAGGAACTTAACATCCATGGTTTTTGCTTTCTGGACAAGCTGTTGGACCTGCTCGAGATTTGCAGCCTTGTCATTTGTGGAACGCATTTGGGTAACACCCACCACCATTTTAGAGTTTGTATTTATTGCTTTTTCGCTTGACATTGTTCTTAGGGGTAAATCTAGTGCAAACAAATTAAAAATACTTTTAAACATTAAATTTTTAATCAGCATTATAATTCATACTTACTCTTGGTATAATTTATTTGAAAAGCTTTTTGGGAAATGCTTTTTATGGAAGATAGCATCGCGTATAATGGTCACGATATTTGTTTGATGTAATAGACTCAACTTATCATCGTTTCACCATGCTTCCCACCTGGGTCACCTTTGGATGAATCTTTTTAGGCTGAAAATAAAAGAAATTTAAACTCGTCAAATAAATCGAGTAGTAAGTTTTTACTATTATTTTATTTATTCTTAAAATTTTGAGATGTGCTACCCAATGCAATGGCCGAATTTCAAGCGACGAGAAAAGGCGTTACAAGAGTGTTAAAAACAATATCGCTCGTAACCATGATCCATAAGCTTTGGCGCCTACTCGAGTTACCAATGTCATTGTGTGGTGCTGTCGATTTTACCAAAACCGCCAACTTCGAAAAAAATAATGAAGCAGCGGGTCAAAAAAAAAAAAAAGAAATCGCAGGAACTCTAAGAAATCTAGATCTAAAGGGGTTTTTTTAGACTTGTGGTTTTCAATCTGGCAATACCGTTTTCGGAGTTGGTCTTTTTGACAGCTTTCACTTGATTTATGCACAGTTTGGTTTGCCATTTCATATTGAATAGACTTACCCCTGAACAACGTTTATAAATCGTGCAAATTTATTACCAAAATATTGGTTTTGTTCGCGCGAGGCATCACGCGCTTCGTCGAATATTCGTACGTTGCCTTACGAAGCAGTAGAAACACATAAGATTTGTATACCAAACTTGAAATGACTTTTTGAAAAGTTTCGGCAAGCTTCGTTCACTTTTGTTTCCGTACGTAATTATACGCTTTCAGTCGTAGGTACGTACGGAAATCTGACATTTCTTTTTGTATAAATGTTAACTGATGTATTTGACAGATCGGAAAGAAACTTTTCGTTCGGTTTTGACACTTGCTTTCTTTTTCGTTATCGTACATATTATGGTTTGGGCCTTAACGATCATTGTCAACATTGTATTCCCTCGATAAAAAGTTCTTTCGTTAAAAAGCTTCACATGCAATTCTAAGTGTTACAAAAACTTAAAGCTCTTGAACTTCGATTCAAACCTATTAGGTTTGATTGGGCAAGCTGGGATAAAATTGGTCAAAACTGAATGAAGACCTGTGGACCTGAAGGGTTAAGCACGGTTGAGGAGCTTGCTAGTTTACAATCAAAGCCAAGTCATTATAAATTACATAACATTACATATAAATCTGCTCCGTCGATGAATCGACAAAGTAGACACGGGCACACTTACAAGCACTGGCAACTGAGGCCATCAGCTCAAGACAACACAATACGACAGAGAAAAAGAAAGACAGAACAGAAGATAGAAGAACACACAAACATATGCCAACAGCACGCAGTTATTAGTTTTGACGTTTTTCCATCTAACTATACTAACCACGCGCAACGATACTTGATTTCGCTGATCTATTGGGAAGCGATGCTTTGCCAGAGCCAAGGCCGTTGACTATTAAAAATTAAAATAAATGCATACAACTGGACCTAAATGGTTGCTATGAAGACCCTCATTTTTGGTCACAATTTGTCTATTCGACCCTGACTTCTTAGTATAATTTTACACTATGTTTTTTTTTTAAGTGAAACTTCTTTAGAATCGTTGTGATTTCAAACCGGATGCAACGGAAAAAACGACAGGTAAGAGACACAAATACAAAAATGCGTAGGATGAAGCCAGGAAAGAATGAGACAGAAATATACATACTATTTTATATTATCGGTCTCTCCTCTTTGTCCCATACTTCGTAGCGTCCCCACTAACGTCTTCTAAGCATAGTCGCCTGTAATTTGTGTGCCAGATCGAGAGAGCAGATGTCGGTGTGTATGTATATTGCACACTGTTTAATACATGCTTGTATTTGAGCATTTAACGTGTGTTAGTGTATGTGAAAACTACGTGAGCTACTGTACACTGTATGCGGCTGCGTATTACAGCTTTTTAGTAAGATGTCAGCGTGGTGTGTTATTATTGAAGTGAAACTTCTTTAATATCGGGGTAATTTGAACGACGAAACGGAAATGCAACATGACACTTTTAAGCAAATATGAAAATCAATTAAAAAAAAAATATATATCGCAACAAGTCTGAGAGAGAACGAATGAAAAAAAAAATTATGACACAGTATTTTATATTCTAGCTCTCATTTTCTCCTATCATACGTTTTGCCTCTCACTCAGGTCTACTAAGCATTATGTTAAACAAAAGCGAGTGAGCAGGCGCGTTGGTACGATTAAGTTAGTATGTTATTTAATATAGGTACGTGATTTGAATGCTGTCTAACAGGAAAAGCTTTACAAAAGGTTTCAATAAACTTAATTCAAGAAGAATGTGAAATTCAAACAAATACATAACAAAAGTATTTATAGAAAATTGGCATTCAAAAAATTATTTAAATTTTAAAAAAGTATCCTGAATTTTTGAAAATAGTAAGTTTTCGAATATTTTTTTGAATTGTTTTAAATAGTGGCGTCCTGGAGTTCATACTTTAAAAGGGAGTCAAAAGGACGCAAAGTATGTCGGTACGTCTGTATGCTTGAATATGTGTTGAAACTTTTGTATTTGTATAGATACGTGTTGAAAGCATTTAGTCATACATAACATAAGGTTTGAAAGTAATCCGAAAACTGGTGCTGGGTGGCTGAGTTTTTCATCTCATTCTCTCGTAAATTAGGTATACCAACTTCTTTGAAGTTTCACTTCAACCGAGTGTGAATTACGCACACACATTTTTTTTTTTTCTCAGAAAATATTCAAGTACATAAATTAATTTCACAAATTTCGACGCTTACTTTTACACTTTTAAAAAGCCTCATGTCTTGGTTTAACAAAGTCCTTTTATGGAAAAAAAATAGTAAATTAAGTAAGTACAGACTTCGTTTATTGATCTTTTTTTTATTTAGTAATGTTAGCTACGCATATTCTGTTATAAGCAGCATTCTAAATGTGCAGGTTTCCTTCAAAAAAGGGCAAGTCCATTCCGGAATTCCGGTGAAATCCATTTACAAAAGCTATTCCAAACGACTACAGTCTATATCTCTATATTGTTTGAAGATTGGACATATTGACATATTATGCTTATTATGGCAGAAGTCCTGGGTTTTCATGTTAAACATAGAGTACAGAACTGATTAAGACTTCCATTGTATGGACTTCCGTTGAGACCAAGAAGTTCGCATCTTGCTTTGTATATCAAGGAAATTTTTCTTGAAATATTCGAATTATTTTACCTCTTAGAGATTTTTTTAAAGTTCTGAGAAGAACCGGCTTAGTATAACGTATAAGAAAAAATCGCTCAGCACACCTCCTTATATACCCATTCTCATTCCCAATTGAAACGATTTCAATTGGGATTTCTTTCCGATTCTCATGATTTGGATACCCTCTTTGAAATTAGATTGGTCGAACACTTTTTTCAATTGGGGATCTGCTCTTCGTTTGGTTTTCTTATTGTTTGACCCACGAAGAATGTTTGCTTAGTTGACTAGGCATTTTTTACACAGAAAATAAATTTTTTTTAGTAATTTTAAAAAATATGAATATTTAAAAATAAAATATTTATTGTTCCATAATTTTACTCTGAATCTGAATACAGAGTTTTTGCAAATTTGTTAGCATTTAGGTTGGTTCTTGGTGATTCTCATTATCTGGCTACCCTTTTTGAATGAATTTTTTGATTTTTCCCTTCAAAAAATTGAAAAAAATCGACAAATCCAGAAATTAAAAGTTATTGACAAAAAACGGAGTAAAAATCGACCCTCTAGGACGCCTATTAACGAAGTTACAGCCAAAAAACAAAATGACTAAATTATGAGAATTTTGTTCGTTTTAAATCATTTTAAAACCAATATATAAGCATAATAAGAGTAAAAATAATAAAACATTATATATCATTAGAAAGGTACATTCATTACCTTTAATAATATGTATGAATTAGAACAAAAGCTCAAACATTTCAAAAGTTATTGACGAAAACATGAACGAGAGACCAAAATCCAAAAAAAATATTGAAACACAAAAAATTTATTTTTTCTTCTTTTGATTAATTTATATCCTTCGGGACTTCCAGGTACTATTGATTACGAAAACTGTTTGACATAGGCGCCTGCCTGACAAATTTACATATCCTTAGTGGAGCAGCGAAGCTGTGTGAGCGCAGTGTGCCCCCGAAAAAGGAGGAGAAAATCAAAAGAACCCGCGAATCGGTCCACCCAGGTCCTATTGATTACAAAAAGTGTTAATTAAGAAAATTCGAATTTGTACTCTCTAAGGAATTTTTGGTCGTCCTGAATAAGACGGATTGGGGTGAATTTATGGTCGTCCTCAAAAGGACGGATTGGGGTGAATTAATCAACTTAAAGCGAGTTTAAGTTAGCTGCAATATTGTGCAGGAACTGGTTTTTAGTGGTGCTGGTCCTTCCGCTCAATACCCTTTGAATTTGTTCACTGTTTTTCGTCGCTCTTGTTTTGGGCGGCTCTTCTCCTCGGCGTAACCGCTCCATCGCAACTTTGGCCATGGACGTTTCGGCTGCAAGGTCCCTTATCAGCTTGTAAAGGCCAGCGTGTGGTTGTCCAACAATCAACTTGAGTCTGCGATGCCACGCTTCGACACTATTTTGTGTGCGGGGAAAGTGTCTTTCCGTGGCGTACGCCCCCGTCCGTCGTCCAAAAGGACGGAAAGTATGATGGATTTCGTATTTGGCTGCCGATGTAATACCGTTTGAACCATTTCGCCAGTTCCTTCGATTGTTCGTAACGCAGGCTACTATAGTACTCACGAAAGTATTCCTCGACTTCGTTTGGCGGCACAAATGCCAGCGCCATCAGCATTTTCACCTCCACTGAAAAAGGTTGTTCATGTCCGTAAAAGGTTGCATAGCCCATCGCTTGCACCCTTCTCCACAATATTTGACCGAAATGAAACAGGCAACCCTTTCTTTCTGCATTTGGAAAGAATGTGGCTGTTGTTCGAATGATTGCCCGTTCAAAATCGGATATGATCATTTGTGGTTCAAGGGCTATGTTAAAATCACACGCACACCGGAAAAGCTGCAGCCAAAATCCTTCATAAGCCTCTGTTGTTCGGCTGCTCATGAGGCAATATATAAGTGGCACAATTGTGCCTTCAATTTGGCCGTGGAGAGAAAAAAGCTGACCCATTATGGTGGGGACTACCAAAACCAACACCTTGACTGGGAAAGCAGCTCGACTGTTGTTCTTGTCCCCAACAGAATGTTCTTGCCCGCCGAGTATATTGCCTCCGAGAGCACAAACAGCTCACCATCAACATATCTTATGTTTTCCGGGATGTCGATTTCTTCGACTATCATCATAGTAGCGAAAAGTACTGAAAAACAGTACGAAATTTTGTTCTTGTTGATTCTCATCATTTGACCCACCGATTCATATGGAAATGAATATTTTCACATAGTACTAAGAAAAGTAGTACGTTATGCGGTCAAACGTTACGCAGGCAACCGATACGCCGTCTATCGTTGTCACGGGATAATGTTTTGCGAGAAAACGTTTTGCGGTCAAACGTTACGCGGTCAAAGATAGCCAACCCCTTTGTTACGGAAATGATAATATCAAGTACGGTAAAGACATACTGCTACGGAAATGACTTATCTATTAAAATAAAGAAAAAAAACAGTCAAAAAAATATTTCTTTTTATTAACACTAGATACTAAGTATTTAAACAAACGAAACAAAATATTTAAGGATAGGTACATTAAATCATTAAACAATATATTAAATCGCAACAGCAAATACGTTTTTAAATATTATTTTAAAAAAATACAGAAATTAAATTATCATTTCTAATTTATGAACTTTCCACTTTGAGCGCTTCCCGACACCTGCTATAAAAACAAGAGCATTAAAACTGTCGTCCTCTGAAAAATTAAAACTCACCTGAGTTCCCACAAAAGTTTTGGATTCTCCCAAATCAACATTTTTCGCAAAATTATTTATGTCTTTTTCTAAAATCTGATGAATGCTGACAGCTTTGCAGTTTTCCTTGAGTACTCGGATCAGTGCTTCACAGTTATGGACATCCTTTCCCTCCACTACTACACGATCAGCTGTTAATTTTCAAACAGCTCCTAATCCGTCAGCGGATCCTTTCCCGTGTCCTGTCTCAAAATAGGTCCATAAACGGCTGTTTATGTCTTCCTCCAAGAACATTTGAATTTTCTTTTCAGCTTGTAAGGTACGAGTATGTAAGCGTTTTCGCCGCAAGCTTGTGATATTTTTTAAACAATGACTTTTTAAAATATTTTTACGGATGAAGGATTGAAATTTATATATATTTTTTTTAACATTATTCCAGCCAGGAGAGTGCAAAATATTTTTTCCTTTTTGGCTTGCGAAACTTCATAGCTTAATGCTAACTGGTCTTTCAAAACTTCCCCAAATAGAAGTCTTTTTACTATTTCCGAACCCTTTGAGGAAGCATTCGAGTCAAAAATATGCCGAAGCCTTGTTTTAGGTGTTGGTTTTTTAGTTGTTGGTATTTTCTTCTTTGATTTCAGTCTTCATATTGTTTGTTTTAATTACCTGGTTTTGTAGATCCTTTTTTTTCTTTGCGTAGTTGCCGATTCTTGTTTTTAAGTATTTTATTTTCTCGTACTATATCTGGTTCTAAATGTGACTGTTCTTGTCGGGGATGAAGATGTAAATTCGGCTTTAGATCTGGTTGTGGATTAATCTGTGGATCAGGCTGTGGATCCTGCTCTGGAATGACGAACAGCTCCTCTTCATCTGATCCAGGGGGTGTGTTTTGGGCAGTAAATTGTTCCTCTTTTTTACATTGTCTTTCTGAACAAATTTTTTGCCGCTCTCTGTATCCCCTAGAGTTATTTCGCCAATTTTTTCTTTGTACCCGTTGTTCCCTCTTTGTTTTTTTAGAAATAGATTTTGAAACTCCTTTTTCTTTTTTTCGCAAATATCTCAAATGTTCTTTTTCTTTTTCTTCCTCCCTTTTAACAGGATCTTCTCTAATCTGTCTTCTGCGCTCACGTGCCTGCTGTGCACGAATTTGTTTCGTTTTTGCTTGAACTCCATTTTTTGTTCTACGACCAGTCATTGTTCTTGAAGGGATTTTAATGACTGTCAACAAAAATTTAAGGATTTGTGCATATCAAGGAAAAAATACATTGAAATCATTACCGTAACCATCATATCATTTTCGTAACTCAATGGCATAGCAATAGCACGGAAATGACGAAAATCGATGTGTTTTTTTTTTACTTTTTAGACGCACAAAATAGAATAATTCTCTTCAAATTGTGTATCAACAATTGTGCAACACAATACTATAAAACTGTTATAAAATAATTTGTTTTAACTATAAATCTACAAAATTATACTCACCTACGGAAATGACGCAATTGATGGAACACGTGACGAATGGTACCACTCACTTTAAAATTGCACACGAAACTGATTTTTCCTCTCTTTTTTTGAATATATTTCAAAGAGAACTTGATTGATTTTTTTATTTAGTTTGAAACCTATAAACTGCAGGTCGTTAATTTGAATTTAAAAGCGTCTAATTTCATTTTTACGGAAATGATGCAAATACCCGGAGACACATATTTAAAAGTTTCTAAATTAATTCCTTTAGATTAATGGATTTTATTTTAGAGACAATTGTATTAATCATCTTGTTACTGGAATACAATCAAATAATATTTTTTTTATTTAAAAGAGCTAAAAACGCTTTTTTTGTGCTAAAACGAGCAGGCTTCATGTTACGGAAATGACGTTTGGCCATTAAAATGTATTTTTTTTTAACCCTAGAAGACTAATGTTCGTCGATTCGACGACGACGATCAAGAAAAAGTGATCTCTTAAAACCTTTGTTCCTATAGAAAATAAGAAAATAAATACAGTAGAATCTCGAAAACATGAACGGTTCTAAAACATGAACAATTCGGAAAGATAAACGCTATTTTCTGGGCGACAATCTACCATAGAGCAGTTAAAAAAAAAACTGTCTAAATAAGTCTGTTTTTATTTAATGCTCATGAAGGCCTTTTTTTGAATCTCTGTTGTCTTAAGTTTTTTTAAATAAAATGATTTGTTAACAAATAATAGATGCAATGTTTTTATGTATAGCTTTTATGTTTTTCTTAAGCTAATGCCCGATGCTTGGAAAGATGAACAATTCGAAAAGATGAACGGGCCTATTTTAAATCTGTTCATCTTTTCGAGATTCTACTGTACTTATGTTTCTGAAACTTAAAATTAAAACATTGTGTTTTATTACAAAAAAGAGTCAAAGAAAGTAAGTTATTGATAATAACAAGAATTTGTCAATTATTTTTGCTACAAATTGGCTTTGAACATTACGTCGTCGATTCGACGAATGATTAGTCTATAGGTATGTACTAAAAAATATGATTAGTATTCTAGGGTTAATAAATACATACCTCGAAATATTAAAAATCGAGAAGTGAGCCAGTTAGGTACGTTACTTACACTTTAATAAGTTTTGAAATATTTTTATTTTGTTTGTTTTTTTTTAATAATTTTTGGCCGGGAACACGAAAGGGAGCTTTTAGTGGAGAATCAGCCATATAGTATTCTATTCTGCTTGACCAATGACCTTGCATTTTCACCCACGAGATTTCGAACATAGTCTCCATCTTCTTGCTTTTGTATAATTTTATAAAACTGATCCTATTAAGGTTAAAAAGGTTTTTGATTTGATTTGATAATATTTATTTAGCATGGCTTTGCTATTTAAAACAAAAATTTACATTTTTCTTATAAGATATTACATAGTTTTTAAATTTAATAATTATTCTTACAAAAAACGATTACATCTCTTTTAAATCTTGTAACATTCCTCTCTATTTTCAAATTATTTGTACCCATAAGTCGACATTTCTTGGAGTAGATAACTGCCTTCATTTCGGAAATTCTGAAACTTTACTTCCGCTTAACAATTTAAATGATGCATGCAATCAACGCAACCGCAGTGTATGATGGGCTTATCACATACAACTTATTCCACAACAAAATTAATATGAGCGGGAACCATACGAAACAATATTTTTTTTCTCGAACATACAACGAATATGCGCACAATTCAACGAAAAAACAAAAAGGTAAACAAACTTTGCCGGAATGAGTAGGTATACATTATACATTCATTACAATAGTAACCTTGAATAAATCTTTTCCATTGCTATCTAACCCAAATATGTTATGTAATCACATTGATTAAAACCAAAACAAATTGTATCAGCTACATGCTCAAGTGCACACAAACACAACTGTTATCCAAAAACAATTTCAACGCATCCGTACTCAATGACCGACGCGACGTCGGCACAATGCACGCCAGAAGCAATTCACATTCAACGAACAAAAAATATAACCACAAATAATGGGGCACATTTGCTTCACTTACATGATTCCAGCAAGAATTTATTATTGTCAATCTAAATTTTATCACTATTCACTAGCCCCGAGAAAAATATTTAATTTAATGAAGAAATACACTTCTCAACCATGGAGTAATGTGACAGTTGAACGAAACGAAAAGAACGCCATTATATTATTTTCATTGAAACGAACACAAGAAAACATATTCACGATGAGAGAACTATACATATCAGCTGTCAGATATTTTTATCTTTCAGTTGTTGTCTACTCTTTCTCTCATCACGTTCTTTCCATAATATAATCAGCTATCTCTCTTTTCATGTTGATACATGGCGATAGAAGTTCGAATGCGAGTTCGAGCTCGAAATCGATAATGGCTGCATTCAGACAAAATACCATCGCCATTGCTCAGTTAATCCAGCGGCTACATATAACGCAAGAATGATAGAATACAAGATTGCGCCGAGCTGTCAAAAGAAAAATTAATTTTTTTTCCGTGAGTGAGACGTTTGACAATTTTGTGTTTATACCCTATTCCATAGAAT
Source organism: Platycheirus albimanus (assembly GCA_916050605.2). NCBI lineage: Eukaryota > Metazoa > Arthropoda > Insecta > Diptera > Syrphidae > Platycheirus > Platycheirus albimanus. The sequence continues at coordinate 11,575,277 of OU696698.1, read as the reverse complement.
GGGTATAATGTATTTGGTATGGAGTTTGTAACATAGAGAAATAATACCGTTAGGTATAGAAAAGTATATATATTCTGACTCATAATCAAAAGCCTAGCCGATTTAGCCATGTCCGTCCGTCCGTCCGTCCGTATGTATACTCTCCAGAGGTCGCAATTTTTGAGCTAGAAAACTGAAATTTGGTATATATAATCTTTGGTTCAAGAGTAAGGCTAAGTTCTTGAACCGGCAAAATCCGCCCACAAACGCCCACAATCACCATTTTTGTTGAACAACCTCAATTTGGTAAAATTAAATTATGTTTTTTGTACAGTTACGATAAAAGCATAACGCTAAAATTTTGCACACGTAAGTTTTAGGTAAACTTTCCTCCAATTAAATAAAAATATTTCAGTTTGGGCGTGGCTGACGCCCATTTTTGATACAAAACCATCAATATTGTTTTTATAAAATAACAATTGTTATATTAAAGCGAAAAACATTAAATTTTGTGAGTATTACTTGCACATAACATCTTGTGTATGAAATCAAAAAACTTGATTTTGGGCGTGGCTGGCGCCCACTTTTCACTAGAATTTAGAAAAAAACTGTTTTTGTAGTTAAACGGTATTTATAATGAATCTGTAAGCCAAAATTTTGCGTCTCTTAGTAGAAACTAAAGTTTGTGTATGAAAAGAAATTTTTGAATTTTGGGTGTGGCTTACGCCCACTTTTCATAAAAGAACGAAAAACGTAGTTTTAAAAATTTAATGAGTTACCAATATTCAATTTAAAACTTTTTATTTCCGTTTGTTGTTTGAAAAATATATCTCTACATTTTCTTGTGTAAATTTTTTCAATACGCCCACTTTTAAAGGCGTGATTTTGATAAAATACCTTTGTTCAGGTAAGATTGTTTAAAAACTACTCGATTTAGCTGTAGTTTTACACATATGCCTATATACTGATCAAAGTGCAGTTAGTGCTTCAAATTTTTAAGACACGCCCACTTTTAAGGGGCGTTTCCGTCAAAAGTCGTATAATGCATTAATTTTTTAGCATTTTTTAACTTTTGGTCGCAGTTTTGAAGTAAAAAGATTAACACTTAGATTTAATTCCTTGGTTTCGTAGCAGTGTGTTTCAAGAATTTTTAAAAACACCCGAAATCACTATTTATATTCAAAATCTAATTTTTAAAAATTTAAGATTTGTCTTGTTTTGTTCAAATCGATCTGCAAGAATAAAATTGAATGTCACGGAGCTCATACTAATTGCCTTGGCAATAAATAGTCTCAACTTTGGGCGTGCCACACGCGTTTTTTACTGTGCCAGCACTAATTGAACATCACACTACACAAAATTCATGTTATTGAATTTTTTTCTGTCTGCGAAAGAAGAATTTTGTTTCTGAAACTGGAACATCGGCTGGCTGCGGGAGCCGAAAGCATACACATACAAAAATATAGGGAATAGGGTATCCAACAGTTCGTTGCAAACGTACTGTAGCTCTCGCTTATGTTTTTGTTTTGGTTTCAGTTCAGAAATTACTGCGCGTTAAAATGTTTAGTTTTTTTCTAGTAGAATAAAGTGAATTAATAAAAAAACTCAATTTGTTTATTTGATTTAGTTATTTTATTAAATGTTCTTTTTCTTTAGTTTGTGTTTTCAATTATTTCCCTGTTAAGTTTTCTTATTCTAACGAACATACGAGTACGTGCTCTAAAAAGCAGTTTCTTAATCTTCTCGTCGCAATTAATGTGAGAGACTAGTTCCAAGTGCGTTTTAAGAAAATTTATGAGCCCACCTTTGTAGAGTTCGAACTCCAGGAAGAGAAAAGAAAATAATTCTTCTTACGAAGCTTATAGGCTTTAGCAATTGTGGAGTAAAGTGTGATGGAATGTGCTATATCACCTTCAGACCAAATAATTTAACTCCCATCTTCAATTTCGTCAACTGTTTTGTTGTAAATATTGCTTTTAATCTCTCCTCCATATTTTTTCGCTGAAGTTCTGACTTTCTTAAAAGCTTTTCCATAGATGGAATTTTCTTCTGAAAATTCTTTTCCTTGAGTTAATGTTGAAGTTGTAACCTAAAGTTCTCACTGGTCAGAGTGGCAGTAAAAAATTATTGCTTTCAAGTTTGTATTTCATTCCGGAAAAAATGTAACTTACACTTCCTTTTCCAAGGATTTGATCCGATCCTTCAAGCTGGAAATACTTTCACCAGTGGTTTGATCACCTTCGTCTGGAGTGTTGAAGTTGATGAGTGGTATCGCAATGTCTTCGCGACGTATCAAAACTAAATTTGTCTTTTCTTTTGCAAAAATGAATCCAGGTTTTTCTTCTAAGAAATAGAACACTTTCTTTATCCATATTACAAGATTTACAACCGAACACATCACACCTCATTTTTTAAACAGATAAATTCAAAAATTAAAAGCAAAACAGATAGACAAACCCAAAATAAAATAAAATATTAAAAAACAAATCAAATCCAGATTCAAAATCAACGAAGAATAGGTCACTAGGCTCACTCTACGTCACAGCTGTCAGAAAAAAAAAAACAATAAAGATGGCGGATTTTCGATCGGCGTAATCTTGTATTCTATCATTCTTGGCTTTAACGTATGTAAGTTGCTTGATGTATTGTCAGAAGCTATATGTGAGTATTGAAAAAGTAAGACGGCAGGGTGTTAATACGAGATTATGTCTACAATAAGAAGATCTATGGCTGTGTGTCTGCGTGATAATAATAATAATGTTAAGCTTGGGTCTATTTCACTCCAATATTATCGATTAAATTTATTAATTATTGGTTTTTGGGAAACAATGTATTATTATGCGTCAATGCACGGAGGAGGGTGTGATACGATGTGTGCAATGATTGGTACACTTTATATTTTCACTGACAAGTCGGTTACAGTTTATAGCAAAGGTCGTCATTAAACAAAATTCGTTTATATAAAACCGAACTTTGAGCTTAGACATTTAAAGTAGTTGACAACAGAAAGAAAAACTGACAGATGAGAACAGAAAGAAAAAATGAACACATCCAGCGAAACGATTGTTTTCCATATACCAGAATCAGCAGTTCATTGAAATCTATTTCTGTCAGTAAAATAAATGAAAAAGGTAGGTACATATTATTGTAGTCAGAGTTAATTATTTTTTGCATTTAACAAATTCTAGAATTAATTAGATTTATTTTGATCTACCAATAAAACCCAGTTCTTTTTGTTACGGAGTAGTACGAAGTAGTTTGTAGGAAATTTTCCCCTACTCCAACGTCTATGTCATTTTAAGTTAGCAAAGCGAGTACGACAAACTATTCTTACAGCTGAGTTTGTTTGACTTAGACCTAACTATCTCCTCTGATTCCATCTCGAAAACTATTAAAATTCCATGACAAATGGGCTAAAGTTATGTGTCCCTTCCAAGGAAAGAATTCAGACAGTATCAAGTGTCCAACAAAAAATTCCTCAGCAATCCTCCTTTCATTTGGCTTTGCTCCATTAATCATTTCTATGACGCAAGTAAAATAGTTCTCCCCCACAAACATGCACCACTAGGGAGCGTATCTCAAATATTTTGAAGTTTAGAAAAACACTTCAAAAGCTCTCCTTCAAATATTTGTGTCTCTTTAAAATAATTCGAATAAGATACAATTCCATTTATTTTCCGAATTTTTTTCAAACTAAAAGCACAAAATGCTGAGAGTTCAAGAAACATGTCCTTTTATTTTCTGCATCGCTGCTCAACGTTAACAAGAATATAATGTAAATGTACTTAGGGTACCCTAATTACCGCCACCAAGAGTATTTGTTCATTTTAATATTAAAAGAACTTAAGCGAAATAAATTGGCGAAAAATATCTTGAGAGCCAAAGTCTCCTCGAAGTAAACATGACGAATGACATAGCTTAAACGACTTAAGGCTGCTCACAGACCATAAAGTAATAAATTAACCTTAAGGGGATTAATTTGTGATGCACTGACCTCATCGGAGTCCTTATACATATCCTTGTGTACACAAATATATACCTACAAACATGCACGGTCGATGGAGATAATTTATTTTTCAGAGCACGCCTGAAGCACATTCCCTAAATAATTACTCAATTACTCAAATCTCAAACCTTAGCCCAAAGTAATGCGATGTTTGCCGTTAACTTGGAAGGCTAGCTATATAAGGCTGAATCCTGTGTAGAGATTGAAAAGTTATACAAAAAAGTTTTGGATTGTGTTCATCGTCGCCATCGTCTGCCTTTGTATACTGTATAGTCGCAGATGCTGCTTTTCGATGAGGATAAGTAAAAGTTTGTACATCATTTTAGCGCTCCATCACTATTATGGTTACGTCCTTTCCGCACCGAACTTTCCAGCTTCTTTTTCATGGGAAGAGTTGTTTTGTGTATCCACATTAAAATGGTAAGGGCAAGGATTACTGTTTTTAAAGCAATTGTATGGTTAACCCTGAAGTACTATTGTAGGCGTTATTTCATTCCAATATTTCACTTTACTCTATTAGATGATGCAAAGGACGAAAACATATTATAAGTATTAGGTTAAGGACTTCTATGAAAGCTGAGTACATAAAGGGAAGCGAGAGAAATAACAATACGCTACGACAGCGATATTATGAGTGTAGTGCAGTAATTCTAAAAAAATTACTTTTTATCAACCGGTCATTATAAATTTTTTTACATATATTTTTAGAGATACACAGAAGGACATAGGGAACCTTTTATACTGAAAAAAAAAAATGTTCCTGAGGTAAAGCAAAACTAGGTCGCCATGAATTTTTAAAAAGAGGACAAAAACTCGTCGTGGAAGCAAAATAAATTGTTGGCCAGTGATCCATTCCTCTTGTTTTTTGAGTATACATGACGGGCTGATATCGCAAAACAAAATGATATGAAGGACAGAGCAAACAAGGAGGCTTCCAAAAAATTGAGTCTTACATGGTGTTTTCTCTTGCAGTAATTTGAAGTCGGTGACTGTTGAGTTATTGAACCAGCAGCAGAACTCTGCCAAGGAAAGTGATGGAGTGCAAATGGACGAATCAGTTGGCAGTCTACTTTTTAACCAGAGACAATCAGTATCGAGAGCAGAACCATCAAGTGAATAACAGCAGGATGCAACACCCGTATAGAGGACTCCGCAGTAAGATGCGACAAACTAACTGCCTACCATGCCTGGATTCAGCCAAGAGCAATTGAAAATCAATTGATTCCAATACAAACATCAATCATCTGAGAGATACACCGCGCACCAGGACCTCCAACATCTATATTTACGTAAAAGAGATTCCCAATGTTTCATATGTCTCCGCAACACGATTTTTTTTTCATTTCTGTGAAAAAGTATGGCTGAGTCCAGTAAATTGTGGTAGTCATTCCCCTGGGGCAACACTTTTTCTGAATATTTCGTTTTTTGTCGACATGCATAAAGCTGGATTTATCAAGGAAGACAAATAAATTCCTTTTTTTTAGTTTGGAGAAAAAATAGTTTAGCCAATGGGTGCAACGTCAGTATGTGTAATTATGGTATCGCAGTGTTAAAAACATGACTTTTGCAAACGTGCTGTAAGCTATACCCTGGAAGGTTTAATTCTGTAGTCCTTGTTTTTCTCAAAAAGCTTCCTGCTATTGAATGTCGGTGGAGGACCAGAGTCCATATAGGACCAAAAGACGAAAATAAACAAGTCAGGACTTGAATCTGGGTGGGTGGTTGGTTTGCATAATTGGTTGCCATGTATGTAAAAGTTGAAAAAAAAAAAAAAAAAAACTACACGATATTGAGGAAGTGTTGTTTGTGAAATCAATCACGCAGTGACGACGCCAACAGTGAATTAAAAAACGTATCTCTTTCTCTGGATACACTTTGATGAAGTAACATTATTTATATTTGGGATCGATGTCCACAAGCTCAAACATTTTAGTTAAAACTGATAATTTTTGGAATGTATCTTTCAACATCGAATCACGGTTGCCCTCCTGGTCTTGAAAGTTTTTTCGCTTCGATAAGTCAAGTTCAAAAATACGTTTTCTTATCCATTTGTTACAAAATGAGGAGTCCCACAAGGCAGTCACCTGTGTCCGCTTCTTTTTACACTCGCTATCACTGACGTAATATCTTGCATTACTTCTAGTGAGACTCTTGTGTTCTCCAGAACATATCCATTTTTTTTAAATCTATTTACTTCGCTAAAAATTTTGAATATCTAAATACCAAAATTTACAGTTATGATGCAGTATAAGAGGATTGCCTTTCTCACAAAAAACTGTTGTATTATTTTTGAAACACAAACATTATTTTATATGTAACTAAGTTTTAAAGCTTGTCCCTTCCATCATCCTGCAGAATATCATACAGTCACGGATCCTGGCCCTGCTTGGAGCTGTTGTCCCAGGTATTTATTTTTATTCCTTAAAAGCTTGTCCTTTTTGTATGTCCTTGTGTGTCCAAAGTGAAATGTGAAAGTTTTTTGTAAAAGTTCTCGTGACTCTTTATCAAAATCAGAACACAAAATAAACCTCTTGTTTGTCGTGTCATTTATTTTAACTCCCATTTTAAACCTTGTTTTTCGATGTCCAGGACACAAAGGTCCTTTCTTTTGGGTCACGAACTGTATAAAGTTATGTTTCAGAAGAAAAAAATGTCCGTGACCCACCATGCACTAATTAATGGAAAAATTGTGCTCATTAACACCACTACGATGTTGAAACATTTGTATGCAAAAATACAAGAACTGACTTTCAACGCTGTAACATAATATACTTCAAAGAATCCTTAAAGCAGATTATGCTTTTGATATTCGTATAATATATATACGCACCACGACCATCATACAGTTTTTTTATTATTATTTTTTTTAAAATAAAATTCAGCCTCTGTAAGCTCTCAGCTTGTAGTAATTAACCCAGAAAAGTTCAATGGGTGATCCTTCTTACCTATACACGCACTCACTCAATGAGGGCACTGACAGAGAAATGCAAGTTGAAAGGATGAGATATAATTCCACAGAATGTGAATTGTTTTTAACGCTTTTTTTTAATGTCAAAAGGGTCTTTGTTTTAAGGATGTTGGCAGAATAATAACTGTAACACTCTCTGGCACAGCTAGCTCCTCGTCAACCTCTTCATTCTGGTACTCTGCATATATCAAGTAATGGAAATTTTATTCGTTGAATATATCCTTCTTTTATCGTTTCGAAGGACTTGTCCGCTAGAAAGGTAAGATGACACTTTGTTCGAAAGAAGACCGTTGTATGAAATGCTTTTTACCATTCTAAGGTTGTTACCCGACCCCAATTTACAAGATATTTTTATATTTTCACCTGATTTCAAAACGTCCTTACAAAATGTGATCTATAGTAATTTTTTTTAAGTCTGTTATTTAGAAAAAAAAAAAAATCAATGTGTCCCACTGTTATACATCACTGCTTGCCTCGTTCTTCTGAATCGCGCATAGTTTCCTTAGCCTTCAAGTTACCACACGGTTAGAAATGTTGGGTTAGATTTTAATATTTTGAGGGTTACATATATGACAACACCAGAAAAATATTAAAATCTAATAAACTGCAAATATTAAAAGAAGATAAGTAATAAAGCAAATATTAAAAAATAATACTGATGAGATATTAAAAATTAATACTTTTTGTATTAAACATTAATACAATTTTATATTAAAAATTAATAAAATCTTGTATTTAAAACTAATATAACTTCGTATTAAAAATTAATACAATTTCGTATTAAAAATTAATACAATCTTATATTAAATATTAATAAAATGTTGTATTTAAAATATATGAATTTTTTTTATTAAAAAATAATAAAATTTTGTTTAAAAAATTAATAGAATTATATATTTAAAATTAATAAATCTTTATACTAAGAAAAAAATAAAATTTAATACAATTTTATGGATTTGTATTAACAATTGAAAAAATATGGAAATTCAGATGAATTCGAAAAATATCGAAAAGAAATACTTTCTGTATAACTTTTTGACTTGGAATACAAAATATAAGATAATAATGAATAAATCAAATTAAAAACTATACAAACCATTTTCATCGACCCACCAATAGATTAGGAAATAAAATTTTATTAAATTTTAATACGAGGGTATTAAAATGTAATGCAGGCGGGTATTATATTTTAATACAACTGTATTAAAATGTAATACAGGAGGGTTTGTTTTTAATAAAATTGTATTACTTTTTAATCCATGGGTATTCGAATGTAATTAAAACGAGTATTACATCTTTATACAGTTAAAATGTAATACAAACGGGTATTACATTTAAATGCAAGTATATTGAAATGTAATACAGGCGGGTATTATATTTTAATACAAGGGTATTAAAATGTAATACTAGAGGGTTTGTTTTTAATAAAATTGTATTACTTTTTAATACATGGGTATTAGAATGTAATACAAACAGTATTACATCTTAATACAGTTGCAATGTAATACAAACGGGTATTACATTTTAATGCAAGGGTATTCAAATGTAATACATGAGGGTTCGTTTTTAATAAAATTGTATTATTTTTTTCAAAATAAGGGTATTAAAATGTAGGAAAACCAGTATTAAATTTTGGTTTTAATTCCAAATGTATTAAATTTTAATCTTTTTGTATTACATATAGTAACTTTAAGACAAAAATATTAAAATTTAATCCAAAATAAATTAAAAATGAAAAAATTTATCCAAAAACATTAAAATTTAATACAAAATATATTAAAATTAAATGTAATAATTTGAAAATATTAAAAAGTAATATTTTGTGTATTGCATACAGTTGTAATACAGGAGCTGTATTAAAAAATATCCCAAAATTTTTAACCGTGCAGTTTTTCCAAAGAAGCCATTTTTCTTGGCACTGACAAAAATTGTCTCCTTTTAATTTTTCACAGCGGAGACAATTTTGTGGCGCCCTAGAGACCCAGCATCGATGATGGAAGCTGATTTTCACATCATCATGAATGACAGAAAAGGGTACGGTGGTATGTGGTCTTCAGAAAAAGGAATCGAAGTAGGGCGAAATTTACTTAGGCAGTGACAGTAGTTGCCTTCTCAGAAGCCATTGAAGGACAAAGCCTGAAAAGTCCTTATCTTGTCTTGTATTCTGTTTTCCTGTGGCCTTGTAGCTATATCTTGTATGTTTTCTGTGTGCTTTACTTGCTTTCAAAAATGTCTACCTTATAAAAGAAGTCCAACTGTCCAAGTAGATATTAAAAGCTAGTTATATGTAACTGCAAGTACCCCTGTGCTTACACTTAATATACCTTTTTATCCGTACCATAATGCCGGTTGGGGAAAGAAGCGGTTCTAGGGTTCTTTTTTATACATTATACAAAATTGAAATACCGAACATTATCTGCAATGTCCTTTTTTCTCTGCGCTTGAAGGGCGATTATCAAAGCTATTTTCAGTGAAGTACAGTGGAGACGAAAAGTATTTTCCAAGAAATGTATCCATTTTTTTCATATCATTGTCTTCTGAAATCACATTCCAAATTACAATTTGTTACTGAATATTACCAAATGATCAAGTTTAGAAAATTCGGTCTTTGTAAAATATTGTCCAATGCCAACATTACTAGAGAGCTTGGCTGAGCCCCCAGTTACAGTATTCCTTGACTTAGAATTCTGCGTGCCTTTTTTTTAAATTACCTGTGTAAAACCCTACATCCTCAATAATGAAAATAATCCTACCAAGACTTAGGTACTCAACTATTCATTAAATTCACTGTCACTCACTCTTCAATCAAAACCATTTCCACAATTTTCATAAATGTCAATTCCCCCTCAGCTGTTTTTACGTTAAAAGGATGAAGACAAAATTAAATTAAATTACAAATAATCAGGACTCACTTACCATTTTATTTTTGACTCTCTTTTATGCTAATGGAATCAACGTCACAAATTGTAGGCTTGAAATTACATTTTCTACTTAAAAAATAAATTAAAATGTACAAAAAAAAAGTATCTCATGGAGCTCAACAGAAAACAATGGAGGGACCAAGGACATTCAATTGAATTAAAGGGAAAAAGGAGAAGAGCTCTTTTTGAAGGGAAAAAGTAGGTCAACACGTCATTAAAGAGGAAAACAGAACAAAATTTAACATTTACAGGGCATGGATTGATCTGATTTCTGACATACATTATATTTTTACAAAGGTTACTGCTTATGATGGAAAAGGAAGCCATCATAACAGATAGAAGGAATATAATATCCTTTTTTCAACAACAGAATTTTGAAGATTCTTTATTTCAAAGGAGGTTATAGCTTATAGAGTTCAAAAGAAAATATTGAAAGTAAAAAGCACATAAGACACAGATTGTGTTTGTCCCTGTGTGCTCTCGTGTGTCCGCATTTTCTCTATTCTCTTCTTTTTAAAGTATGCAACATGCAAAGATCAAATGCTGGTTTTCTTCATCGTTGAGGTTCGTCTTGCATAAAGCTTATAGCGTTTGATTTCTTCTTTTTTTCATCGCCTTATATACTTGATCCTTTGTCCTGTTTGCATGCACAAACCACGTGAGCTGTGAAATTATATAATCTTGTTACTTCTTGTATCCATGAATTGTTGTCTTTTTTCACTAAAAGTGTGTTCTGACTGCTTGTACACTATACATGATGTTTGCCTTGAGTGTGTTTGCTCCTTTTTCGTGTTTCAATCGATTGTGTGAGCTAGGAAACATAATCCTGGATTTTTTTTCCTCAATATGCTTTCTCTGCTGTCTTACATGTTTGTGTTCCAAAGGACTCTCTGTTTTGGGCTTAATGGGTCGGTTTTAAATCCCATACTTATATTGTCTAGACGTGTGCCACACAAGGTAATATTGATAGCTGGAAAAATCGTATCTTTTGAAGTGGATTCAAAGTTGGCGTGCCATAGTATAAGTTGCACTTTGAAGGAGATATACTGTTTTCGACGGAAAGGAATTTATTACGGAGCATCCTTAAACATCCTTCAGTGATTGCTGATCGATAAGTGTGCAATTTGTTTCCAGAATTTTAGCAGAGAGAATTTTTTTCAATATGAAGCCAATTGACAGTAATGTTGTTTAATCAGAGGAAGTGACGACACAGTTTTCTTTTGAAAAGTTATTCCATGATCCTCGGAAGTTATAATGTATTGAAAGGTAGGTACCGATTTGCCCAACACTATTGGTCTTATGTGTATCCTTTGATAAAAATGTGTTCCCTTACCAATTTTTGAATCAAATACTGGAAATTGTTAGGAAAGCAGCACTACCAGATATATGGCCTTGGGACATGGACGTTCATGTTTCCCTACGTTGCATTGGTGCTTACTATATAAAGTCAGTTCCAGTGCCTCTATAGTTGACTTCAAATATGCATGCCGATTTAACTACACGCTTTTGTGTACCGTTGTCTGCATTACATCTCAAAGATCCGGTGTCCACAAAACATATCCAACAAAGAACTGTAACTTAGGAGGACTGGAAAAAAAAAGCGGATGTAGACATCACACTTAGAATGTGTTTCTTCAATGGGATCCTCAAAGTGAAAGAAACGTTGGAAGACCAAACTAAACCTAGCAGTCAGCTGTTTTGAAGAAAGCCGAGTCCCAGAATTTCTGGTCGTGGGAAAAAACTTAGGTATCGTGCTATTGTACTGCGAACAGAATGTGTTTTTGTTTTTTTTTTTTTTTTTGTGGTGGAATGATCTGGTTGAAATCCTATGCTCTAGTAAGAGTTAAAGTTTTGCAACCGACAGCAGCTTTGACAGAATCCAGCAGATTTATATCCAAATATCACAGGTTCCTCCTATACATCAGGGATCTTTTAAGCAAGAACCACCGAGGTATTCTTCGATTGAATTCTCTTTTCATTTCATTTTGCAATAATGCTAGCTGGACATACTAGCAATCCCTACGTCATCGGTGATTAAATCGTGAAATCAGTTTAAAAAAAAAAAATATAAAACTTATTTGTCCTCAATTTATAAGCCCAATCTCAGTTCTTGGCAAACGGTAGGTACTTTTGACCTTCCCATGCCACTAAAATCAATCACTCGAAGCTTTGACATTGAAACATTGAGATTTGTCAGTCTTTTCACAATTTTTCTTCACTTGCTTGAACTTCGCTATCATTATGTTGACACTCAATTTCACAAATCTTTGCTTAAAAAAAAAATACAATACAAATATAAATCCTTTTGGTTTACTTTTTGTTCTCCTTACAAAAGAGTCAGGAATTTTCTTTTAGGTTGCCAATAATAATACAAAAAAAAAAGACTTAAAGAAACACCACCCACTTCACTTCGGTACTTTTCTTTTCTTTAGTATCGATAGACGGGGAATAATTTTTTAAGCAAATATTATTGTTTTCTTTCTTTGTTTTCCCAACCACCATTTTTCAGTCGATTTATTTTTGTTGTTCACTTTGTTACACAACAAAAGATTAGAGAGAGTCCTTGAAAGCTTTTATAGACTTCAAAAAGAAACATGAGGATTTTTGACTTCATTTTAATGCTATCTTTACCATCATTATGATATACTAGAGTAGCTATCGTAACATAGTTTTTAATTTTAGAGGAAGCTTTGCAAGGTTGTCCTGTTTATTTGTCGCTACATAAAATAGTTCATAGTTCATGTCTGAGCTTTATAAGTTTATCTTTCCTTAATATTAGGTTTGTTATTAAATTTGAAACCACCATTTATATGCTCACCAGGTACTTTGAAGAGGACCAAGTTTTAATCGGAGCTGGGATGTGGTAATTTGCTGAATCGAAAAGTTTTTCAAAATTTTTTTGTTGTGTTTTGTGCTTTAGTTTTAATCACGCACACGCTCATATTATCCTTTTTATTTTTAAGTGGCTGCTATTCATCAGGACAATTAGGAGTGAAAATCCTGTTTTCTAAACTGGTTCTGATAATTACAAAAAGGAAGCAAAATGAAGGATGAAAATCCGATTAGTAAGTTTTAGACATGATCAATTTTGTTTTTTATAATGTTATTTGGGTGTCTCCAAGTTTTGTTTTGTTTTTTAAAATTATTATCACACACTTCGATTTGCGTTCTGCTTTGTAATTTATTTTAAATTTTGCATCAAGTTTTTAGTTTTAAGTAATTAATGATATTAAAATAAGCTTGTCAATTGATAACCATACATTGGTTTTAATCTGAAAATTCTCACTTTGAATCAAACTCTGTTCTATCCCACTTCTGATTTGTTAACCCAGGAAATTAAAACAAAGTGAAAACACTGTTTAATAAATTTTATTAAATGAAAATGAGATGATGCAAGGACGACAGGTTATATTCTTGCTAATGCTTTCTATTAAATGACCCGAATGACATAATGTTGCGTTCCTTGTTCCTGCTGGAGTGCTGTAATTGAGACGATGTTTCCTCACTACGCTACTCCCACCAACCTCGCTGCTCCTAACAACTATAAAATTGATTATTATGATGCTATGACTAAAAAACTCTACCATAGACAAAAATAAAAATCATGGTATCACGACAAAATAATAAAAATGAAACGAGTTTTCCTGCAAAAACAAAATGGACAAAAATTGTCACCATTAAAATGGTGAGGGACATTTATAACGTTGCGTTGTTTGACAGAGTACAGAACTTATATACTTATTTTAGGAACTTTTGGACACCGTTCATTCAACGGCTATTTATGTGTTTTTTTATTTTTATACGCTGAGACCATTTGGAGTGAGCCCCATAAATTCGTTTATTCGTTTAAATGGAGCCGTTTTATCTGATTTTCGGATAAATTTCGCAAGGATTTTCGTTGTTGATTTTTTGAGTATTTACATATGCAGTTTTTGTTTGCTTCTTAACATGGAAGGCATAGGCGGTATAATCTTCATTTGTTTGTCGGGACGTGTGAGATTAAATAGATTTCGACACTTTTCTGGATAGGAATTGTTAAATGAGTGGAAGGTAAGACACACAACAACTTAAAACGCAGAAAGCGTGCTGTTCTGAGAGTCTATAAAATAAATATCATAAAATTATAGTAATCTGGTGATTACTCAGAGATTTTGTTGATTAAGTTGTTCAATCGGAAAAGTAGCCATCCATAAAAGTTCATATGGTATAACTTTAAAATTACTCTAATATTTTGCTTATAAGAAAAGAATAGAATGAAGCAACATGCATATTGCGGATTCCACTGCACCTCTACACGAGGATTCAACATCCCTGCACCTACCATGCTGGTTTTTTTTATGTATGTATGATATTTTCAAATTCAAAACTTAAAAATTTGGATTAAGCCAAGAAAGCTGCTGTTTAAATGTCAAATTAGGTTTGTAATAAAAAATTCAACTTATCACATCAAATCCTGACACATTCCGCATCCACTTAAAAAGTAAACATTTACAGCATTTTTTTTTTAAATAAAAAAACATTATTTTGTTTGTAGCCTCTTTTGTTTGTGTTTAATGAAACAGACTGACAGTAATTAACTTTGTTATACTTCCGCACCATTTCTTTTTAGTTCTGTTTGCAGTATGGAGCTTATGCAAATGAACGACATAAATGAGTTTATTTTATTGAAAGAGTGGCAAACATGATGATTCTATTTCATGCGTTTTGTGTATTAAAAGGTTTTAATTATTAAAACAAAATAAAACAAAAAGACAAACACAAACAATTAATTCACAAAATAGCAAACTTTAATGACTTGAGCATTTTTATAAAGGGTGTGTTTTTTAGAGGTGGAGAACTTTAAAATGACATCTCCGTTTTCATTGACAGCCATTCTGTCATCTGCCATTTATATATCTTCCTTACTTGCTTATATTTGCTTTAAGGAGTTAAAAAGTTGCGAAACTGAGGTAGACCTTTGTGTTTAAAAATTTTACAAACATCATCACGAAGAAAATTTAGATTGATGAATGTCGGACAAATTATTTTTTTTACACCGATTAAACTTTCCTTACAAAATATTATGAAAAAAAAAACACATTATGACTTAACTTGACAGTAAGAATAATCATCCTGATTATTAAAGGACAAATATGGGAAATCTTAATTAAAACCCAGAATCACAATCACCCCTTTTAAATGTCGGTTTAAAACAAAAATAGAACTAACCCTCTTATAAGGATTTAAATTCAATCATCACTTGCACCATAAAGTTGCCTCAAAAATACTAATCCAAATTTGTTTTAATAATAAATATATTGCCAGAGGCCAAAATCCAGGACGGTTACCCCAATGACCACTTTCGTCCCTATTCGGTATCGTAAAATCAACATCGTCATAACAAACTAACCTCACTTTTCACCAGGGCAAAGAATACAACTATATAAATATGAGGAAGGACAATACAAATAAACGAACATTTCCTAACCTCACGTATTCTACAGTTTGTTGACTTACAAAAAAGGATTCCAACTGAAAAAGGATTATGACAAAGGTCGATTTACTTGCTAACTAGTATCATCTTGATAGCGTTGTTGTTCCATTTTATGAGCTGGCTATGTGTCAGGGAACGCTTAAAATTAAACTCTAATGAGTTGTAGAAAAAGCTTTAAGAGGTAATTTTTTTCTTGCTCCAACATATATATGAAAATCCACATGAAAATAAATATGTTCCTTGTTTCCAAAACATTTAAAATAAAATGCACGACTGGGTCGCACGTACTTGCTCTTATGATAAGCAATTGCGTAGTGGCTGCATATATGGATATTTAAAAAAAATTAAATAATTTCGAAAATTCTTTTATTTTTTAAATTAGTTTAAGAGTTTTCTCGGAAAAACTAAGTATGCAATAAAATTTCAAAGCTATACGGCAATCTAGGAAAAAAAAATATTGAAAATCGTTGGACCAGTTTTTTTTTTAAAAGGTTATTTTTGAAAAACTTTTTCAAAAAATATTTTGAAATTTATTTGAGTATGCAAATATATGGAAATCTGTAGTTTACATGTGAAAAATAATTTAAAAAAAAATCAATATACCCGTTTCCAACATATTTCGAAAACCAAAAATTTTTTTGAAAAAATTATAAAAAATCAAAAAAAAAAGTTTTTGAAAATTTTGAAATGCCATATTAATAAAATTATGAATGACTTCCTGTGGCCAAAATTTTATTGAAATCGAATGTATAGTTTACGAGAAAATTTGATTTGAAAATATTGGTTCTATGAGAGGTACCGTTATTAGACAAATTTTGAAAAAAAATTTTGAACCAAAAGATAGATTTTCTTGCAAAAATAGCATTCTGAAAGTTTTATCAAAATCGTTAGAGCCGTTTTTGAGAAAACCAATTTTTGTCTTCAAGATTGTATGGCAGGTGCCGTTATTTTTGGACCTAGAACAAAAATAAAAAATACGTTCCGAGGGACGGCCAAATAAATCCTAAATACCAAATTTGAAGCAAATCAGCCCACCCGTTCAGCCTCCAGAGGCGCGAACAGACAGACAGACAGACAGACAGACAGACAGACGGACGGAATTCCCAGACCCACTTTTTTCGACTTCTCCATCATCGTAATGTCATGTGTGATTGTTATCTCAAATTTTTTTTTCTGCACGAATCCATAACTTGCCTTATAGTACCTATAATCGCAAGTAAAAAAGCATCTATGGAAATACTTTCACGCTTATTGTCCCATTATTGTGAAACTTGCATTAGCTATGAGCATTGTTCTTCCAATTTGATTGCAATGTATTTATACTACTGCATGTGGCACATTATTGAATCACAAGGACATTATAATAAAACATTTACTTATACTTCCGTGCGTCGGTCGCAAAGGAAAGTTATGTAATATATATCCTTTCACTTGTAACATATTTGCTATTGTTTTCCAGGATCTTTGTCTGAATTTGCATAAGCTAGCAATATCAAAACGATAGATACTGACGTTATTGTTCAATTACTGCCTTCAATAGATACAGTTTGGATATTTCTGAGTCCTTAAATGGCTTTATTACATGCAATTCATCACCCACTTTAAATAATGTTCCAATTTTGTCAGAGTTTTGCATTACATAATGTTTTTATACGTTCACACTAAATTGTCTGAGTTAGTTAGGGGTTCGTAAAATTGACTAATAAAAAATCCGTTGCTGGAAGTTATTAGATAAATATACAACAAAAGATCCTAGTACAATCCTATGTTGAAGGTGGTAGGTATCTTAAGTGTTGTTTTCTCTTTGTTGTTGACTCTCTGTTTGATTTGAAAATTTCCGTCTCAAATGCCTTTTCAAAACCCCTAAAGTTAATTAATTCAAATTTGTCTACTATCATCCATCATTCATGATTTTTGACACATTTCATTCAACATCACCATCGGTATTGCGAAGTGCGAACCATAAAATAGGTGGTTTTGATGTTCCCGGATACCATCCAGCGAAATATAAAGCCCATATAAGTGGAAAATTGCATATCTCACCTGATGTACCATGTACCACATATTTCATATTCAAATTTGTCACCGATTCCAGATGCACCAAGTGACAGCTAACACAATATTTCTGATGCGTCGTTGTTGAACAACAATTTATGAGCAAAATCGATCTGCATAAGTAGTTTAACGAATACCAGGTGCTGAAGTGTATTCGCATCTATAGAGCTCACATTTCATCAATCCAATTTGCACCTTCTTCCACGTTCACTTTTTGAAAATATTGGCACTCCTTTTTGCTAACTATCCTTTGGATGCAGGCAATCCGAATAAAAGCTTGTGTTACCCTTCTCTGCTCCGACAGCTACTGTTTATGATTATGCTTCATGCTCCTGCTGCACATTGAAACATTCATGTTAAAATACTCCCCATAAGAGTAGGTAAGTAATGTGTCCTTTTCTGTAAAGTATACTGCACAATAACGTATCCCTAACCATATTCGATAAGTAAAAGCCAATATACGCTCCCATATTTTCAATCTGTATTCAAATTTAACCAAACACATCCTGGGGACATAACTGATATCCAGAGCTGTTCTACACTCTTGTCCTAATACTCCCCAGATGGCAGTGCTGTGGAGTAATTACCGAAAAATTTCCATCAACCAGCCCAAAAGGAACTGAATTCATAAAGAGCGTGCATTACTCTACAGGGGATGCAGTAGCTTTATCAGCAACTCTATATGTTCACTCGAGCGTATATACCTACAGTTGGTGTGCCTCAGAGGGCTTCCAATATGTCAAACCCTTTGAGTATCCTTTAGAAGCCATTGATAATTTTTGAAATTGAAGACCACAAATGGAGATGGTGCCTTAATCCAACAAGGAGCATCAAACGTGATTGAACACCGCAATGAGGATGGATTTCATTTACTTGGTGCAACTTTTTGTCCTACCAATGTTGTCCTAAAGGCGAAGCGTAATATTGGCTATTTTCACACACACACGGAAGAAGAGAAATCTACTTTGGATAACTCTCCAACTTTTTCTCCACCAGAAGTTAAGACAAAGTAACCAAACACAACGAGCTAGGAATTGAATCCTTTTTTGTACCTTGCTCATTGGCTTTTATTTGTGGTTCATGTTATATTTATGAAAACAGAATTCCTCAAAGAAAATTCAGTAAATCGAGGTTCTGCTGTACGAAAAGGTGGTGATTCTGCTAAGCTAATATTTAAGAGTCCTTACTTTTTGTTGTTGTTTTTATTTGAATAATGCTTCCAGTTCTTGTGGCAAAGGATTTATTTATTATTTTTCCCGCTTGTATAACTCAATTCCTTAAATTTATTAAAACCCGAGCTATGAACTATATTTTCCGTTGACATCCAAAGCCTTAAGGATGACTTCCAAAGGATTGTAAAAATGTGACGATCACAAACCTTGATGTCATCATCATCTCATATCGCCATCGTCTATTCTCTTA
Source organism: Platycheirus albimanus (assembly GCA_916050605.2). NCBI lineage: Eukaryota > Metazoa > Arthropoda > Insecta > Diptera > Syrphidae > Platycheirus > Platycheirus albimanus. The sequence goes on along the minus strand of OU696698.1, from coordinate 11,556,453 downwards.
TCACAGATGCTACTCCTTGTAAATATAAATAAAAGTTTACATGTAAATTGTTCGCTCCCTCATGGTCCTAATGTGTCACTTCCGCCCTTGAATTCTTTAACTTTCGGCCATTTGGGGCTTTGTTTTGTGTATCTGTAAATAATCCTTTTCGGTTTTGAATAACCACTTGTTCAACAGCCTCGAAGCGATCCCTTAAATAAAAATGTAGGTAGTATTTTGTTCGAAATATTATATTCCATTTTGCCAGATGATGTCGAAAGGGTAAAGGTAAAGGGTGTTGTGTTATAATGGTGATGAGCTTAAAGGGTGAAATGTTTGTTCATAAAATTCCTTTAAAAAAAAATCCATTGTTCCAGATACTTCCGTGAAAGTTGAGTAAGTGGAAGCGATGGCGTGAAAAATGACAGTACGCTATGACATTTTAGAGCTCCTTTTGACATGGCATTTGGTTTCCCTTCGGAGTTTCGCAATCACTGGGGTTTACTCTTTATTTTTCATGACGTTTATGGTGGTGGCTTAAATTTAAAGTGCTGGTTTATTTTTAGCCTTCTGTGTACCATAGTAATTTAGGAAAAGGAAACCAACAAGAATGGGAAAATTCCGGGTGTTTTTTTTTCAACATCACATGAAAACACTAATTTTAAGTGTTGAAACGGGATCTTAAGAAATTGATTTTTGGAGTTTATGGTGGTATCAAAAGTGATAGTTAGGGAAAAACAAGAGGAAATATTGCTTTAAAATCTCTTAAAGGACGAGAGTTGAGTCCTGTTTCATTTTGCTTTTTGTTTCACAGTTTAAATCCGATGACTGTTGAGCTATAGCAGAACTCTCCAGAACAAAATGGATAGAGTGGAAATGAACAAATCTGTTGGGGAACCAATTTCAAAACTGATACGAACACAGCAGGAGTGCAGCACGCGAAACGGCAAACAAGAACTGAGTTCTGCTGCCAGGAATAGAAACAAAATTTCGTTTCATTACACATCGTCGATGAGATACATCGTAAAAAAGGGCCTCCATATTCACCCAGGAAAATACTCAAATATTGTGTCATGACAAAGAATGAATAAAACTTTGTAAATTTAAAAACTTGGCCAATTTTGTTTAATGTTTAAATTTGATTTTTGTTCCAATGCTTAAAACTGCTTCATCCAGGACGAAACAGAGGGAAAACCGGTGTTTTCTTTTTCGTGATTGAATGTGGTGGTACTTCAAGTAGAATAAGTGTCGAATATATGGCCTGGGTTGGTAATATGGCTTACTGTAATATTGTATGAATAAAACATACTAGGCACTGCACTAACCGTTCAAATCAAACACATTCAAACCGGGTAAGGATTTTTTTATCATTTTTTTTTTTAAATAAATAAGTTTTTGAACTTACAAAATATTATATTTTATTATTATCAAATGTAATATTAAAAGCTTTATTGCAATTAATTGAGTTTGTTAAAAATTATAAAAAGTAAAATTGTCAAAGTATCGATAAACTTTATTGTGGCCAATATTTAAAACCTGGTTTAAACTGGATTTTTTTTTAAGGAATCACACTATGGCTGGCAATGAAAAGCAATATTTTATATGTGAAGTCTGCGTGCTTTACCATCACAAAATATTTAAAAAACATTGTTTCAAATGTATACCACCCTAGTCCATATTTAAAACTAAGTGGGCCATATTACCAGCATTTTTTTTTTTAAAGTTTTGAAATGAAGTTCCTTCAATTTTTTTGTTTGTTTTTTTTCAATTATAGTTTCTAAAGACTCAAATCAAAATAATTTGATAGACTGTACATTGTACATACTGGTACGGCCAACTCATCAATACAGTTGACTTCCATGTTTTCTTTGGACTTCCAACCCTTCTTTTGAAAGTTTTGTAAGGAGTTCCGCACTAGAGAAAGCTTTTTTGAACATTAAAGTGATTGATGTCCACCCTCCATGGCCACATCAACAAGTCACAGATTTTGAATTCAATTCCGCCACCCATTTATTCGTAATACACCACCAGGCTCAGCACATATGAAAGTCTCTAAGAAGCCATGGTTGTGTAATTACTCAACTACTACCACCACATCAGACCAAATCCGTTTTACAATATTACTTAACTCATTTATTTTGTTTAAAGTATAAATACGAAATTATTCATATTTTATCCTTGTAGCCTCAAATAGCCATTACATGAATAAATTCGATACTCCACAAATACTTGGTGGGTTGTATTTGTGGAGTATCGAATTTATTCATGTTAATCTCATTTTGTGGCTGGATTTATTTTTCCATTGTGGTTCATGGTCCTGACAAAGCCATTAAAATCTTATTATGTAAAGCTTAAATACATATACACAAACACATCTGTACTCTTCCTTTCATGTTTTATTCCTTTTATGGAAAACAATACTTTCAATAGCCGTTTAAATACATTCACATCGGTTAATGTGATGCAAAAAATATCAACATTAATTTTAAGTAAAAGGATATTTAATGGACGCCGTGAAGCATTATAAGAAATGATGAAATTTCCATTCGTAGTATGGTCAGGGATGGAATATGCCATATCAACCGCATGGCCCTATAAGGACACGTTTCTATTTGGAATGAATGAAATCAATCGAATGGGTGGATGTTGCCTTCGGTTATTTTAAGGACGCACATTATATTTCTGATTCAAATCACATGCCATTTTTTTAAATTAAAACTTTGAAATTTGTTCCAATTTAAGTCAACCGATGCGATATGTTCGTGTTTTTTTGACAGGTTTTTTATATCACCAGTTTTTTTTGTCCCACCTTCTACGGAACACCCTGTTTAGTGTTCTCCAGTTTCGTCATTAATCATTAACCATTTCCATCACGAAAAAGTCAAACATCTGTAAAAGACTCAATTCCTGATCATAAAAATTGAATTGTCTTCGGCTGGGAATCTGATGAATGAAACTTAAAACACTGAACCGATAGCTCTAATAAAGTTCACCACCCATTTATGGACCGTGAATGAATTAAACTACTATCCTCAAATCCCAATTAACACCACCACCGATTTGTCCGATATCAAGCGTAATAAAATCGCGAAGGATTACTTTAGATTCAGAGCTTTAATAAACATGACGAATAACTTGGAGCTCCAATATTAACAACAAGGACTTACTTGCGATGAAGAACGTAATAAATAAGGATTAAAGGGATTTACTTTGAATGCACTGAAATTAGAGCCCTTATGTTTTACTTTTTTGTATCCACATATTCAAGCATGAATGGCCGATGGTGTTAAATAATTAATCAAATTGTAGACCCTACTTTCAAACTGTGTCTTGTTCTGGCTTCAGCAGATAAATCAATAGCTTGGACCTGAGTTTATCGCTGCCGTCACCACTGCCGTCGTTATACTAAAATCACAGATGCCATTCCTCGAGGAAGATAAACAATTGTTTGTATGGAATTTTGTCGTTCCATCACTGTTAGGAACTTCGGTTCCGCCATTGTTGTTCCGTCGTTGTTGGCGGCCATTTGGGTTGTTGTATGTTGTGTATCCGTAATAAACCTGGGTTATAATAACAAATTACGATAAACCCTTGTTACTCAATCCTGGGGCTTATCCTTTAATAGAAACTGGGCATTATTTCCTTTGAAATATTATATTCCATTAAAGGAGATGATACCAACGAAGAAGACAAAGGGTACTTGGTTGTGATAACTGTGATGAGATGGGAGGGTGAAGTAATTATTCAAAAATCTTATTCCGTGAGGGATGGGTAAATTGTCGCTATGGTTTGGTTAATGGCAGCATCGATTGACATTTGGAGTTCCTTTATGGACGAATATGTTCAAAGCCCAGCTTTTAAAACAGAAACCTACAGAGGTAGAATAGGAGGATCACCAAACGCAAAATGATAGAAGAATATAAAACTCTTCCACGATTATTGAAAAACCAAATTCGTTGTGGTAGGTACACATCATCAGAAAGATGAACCATACACAGGACCTCCAGGAATGTCTGGAATTATTTTCCACTAGATGATATTTTTGCATTACGAAATAAAATTTAACTAGATCCTTTGGTATTTCAAATGCAACCATGTTTAATGATTTTTTTTTTCCAATTATTCAAACACAATGGATAACGAAGGATCACCATCCACGTATCCTTAGACAGAAAAACAAATATCAAAGGACTTTTAAAAATATGAAATTGGTTGGTATTGGTGGCATAGCTCATTGACATATCAAACGCAGTATATTAACATATTGATGATGTAAGAGTTAAACTTTGACTCAAATTAACCTCATTCGACCACAAGACTATATTAAGAAATAATTGTCCAATTACTTAATTACAGTTACAATTACACGATATCCTTACTCACGATGCCTTAAGCTATTTTAAAATACATCCGCTTCACCGCAAATTTTAATCCACCAAGTCAATCTCATTTTGTAATTTATTATTCAACGCTCACCATTCTCTTTTGTGGCTTACTGTTCCAGGGAAAAGCCATTACAATAAGATTGTGATTGTGATGAAGTGGAGATTTAATACATTATGCGTTCTTCCCCTCATTTCATCCTTTGGTTGTGTGATGGAATGCACACTTAATGCATTTAATCTTTTTTCTCGGAAACAGACACACACAACATAATTTGATCCAAAAGGACGCAAAATTAATCCAGTGATTATAAATGTAACCAATCGACTTTGAATTATGGGTCGATCATTAAGGTGTCCTTTCCAGCCACCACACATGCAGCATTGGGATAAACGAAACATTTGTCAAAGGACCCGAGTTCTGTGAATTTAATACAATCAATTAAATAGAGTGCGGTTACTGCGGGTTTATTTAAAGATGACGACGGGTCTGATTGAGACCAATTTACTAGGAAATTTAAGCTACTGAATTTGTCTCTTGTGTTGACAACATGATTGAAATTTGCCTTAAAAAGAAAAGAAATCAACCACAAAAGAGTGTGCAAGTACTGTTTGTAGTCTTGAATGTGTATGAGTATCTCGGGGAAGCATTCACATTCCTTCTTTCCAAATAGAACTTTGAATGCCAAACAAATGAAACAAATGAAATATCAATGATGTTAAACGTATGTAAAACTAAGCAGCATTAACGTACTCTGAAATGACTTTTGTTTTGTATCTCATACATTTTCACAGTGTTCTATATATGCTTAAGGACACAAGCAAAACTTCTCTAAAACAATTTCTTTCTTATATTTGCTTACCAGTTTATTTCTCAAGTAGTTTTTTTTGTTAAGCCGTACCACACGAATGTGAAATGCAGAAAAATATAAAAATTAATTAACAATTGCAGCTTTAACTGCCATTTAAAAAAATTTTCCACACCAGATTTGTAACTACGAGTATTATGAACTAGAAAAAAGCTTTTTTGATCTCCAAATTTACTTGCTGTCGGGTTTGGCATGTTGAAATCAGGCATCAATATCTTCCATCCCCATTTACATAGTATACCATGTCAACATGTCTTATTGTGGAGTTCATAGACAAGGTTTTATAAGAGGTCCTTGAGTCTGCTACCTCAACAAATTTAAATATAAACCATATAAATAATATCTGGCAATCGATAATTTTAAAATATTCAGCGCATTGAACAGACAAAAATATTTTAATTAATTCAACACAACCGCAAAGGCTTTCAGCAATTAAATTAATTAAAATATAAAACTGAAATAAAATGCAAGATATTTATCAAAAAAAAAAAAACTCAATGAACTGCAATCATTGTGGTTATAGCGATCATATAATTGACAGGAATGATTATTATCTTTTAAATAAATAATTGCCATATTGACGTATACCAATGCAAAATAATTTTGATGTTATTAATGCAAGCATTTAATGATAGGAATTTACGGAATTATTAAAAAAAAAGTCTCGAGGCTTCATCGATAACAACTCTTCGAATAATGCTCCTTCAGGATAACCTATATATGTATATGTCAAATTGAATTGGGATCGTTGTCACGAGCAACATCCAGTACTGTACGAATTTCATGCCTTTTTGAACTGAAACTAAATACAACTTCGTGTGTAAGAAAAGGAATAAGGATTTTAAACAGGAATAACTATTGAGTTGTTGCATTGCGAGATTACATCTCCTTTCGTTTGTGTGATCTGTTAAGTCTGGAAAAATCCCATATTTGGATTTCCTTCCTTTTTTTTCCTTGAAAGTACCTTAAATATTTAAAATGCTTGATATGCTTACCATCGTTAAATGTTTAAAATTTTGAATTAATTTTATTTTAAATATAAAGGTTATATTATTTTTGCTCCAAGACCCACACTATTTTCTCTTTTTTTAGCGAGTAAAACTTTATCAGACCAGGAGATATAGCAAAAGGAATCCTTAACCAAGTACTCTCAAGCCATTCCATCCTTTTTTAAAGTTAACCCACTGTACTTGCAACGACCAAGTTTTACCTCAGACAGGTATTTTATTTAACCCCTCTAGCTGTCACTTCTTTTTGAGGATAAACTTTTATCCAGTTCCCAGCGATGTGGACCTAAAAATGTTGATTTTACAGTTCTTTCATAATATCTTCGAGGTATTTATCTGGAGAAGAGATATGAGATGTCTCTTTGTCAGAGAAAGTGTCTTTATGAAATTATTAATGTCTTTTGTTACTCAATCTGTTTTTTTTTTTTTTGCACAAAGACACATTTTTTTAGTTGTTTCAAATAATTGGCTCAAAATAAATTTTTCAAAACTCACTTACTCAAGGTAAAACTTATTAAATTCGTTCTTAAGAGTGACCATTCAATGGCATTTGAGGCAGGTCTTGAAATAAAAGTATTCTATATTGTACTTTACAGGACTTGCAACTGCACTTTGAGTTTGGAAGAGTTCTGTTTCCCATCGACGAAAGAAGAGGGAGTTTTAACTGCCTCATCAAACATTGGGGGATTTTTGGTGTACCACTTTCATTTGTCAGGAATTGTGCAATTTATCTAATTAATGACACTCCAACTCATTGAGTTCCTGGAGATAAAACAAAATTTGGGAATATTGAGAGTGCTTTTATAATACTTTTTATATAAAAAGGAGTGAGTATACATCTTCTCCACTTTCACGCAAAATTTTAGTTTCATGACTACTATTTATGATGGGATACTGAATGATGACAATAGTGGAATTTGCTGAGAATTGCATACAATTGAATTGAACAACTTCTTATGTCAATCAAGTACAAAGAGAAATATTGTTGGTGGTTTCCCATCACGTGAACACACATCATATTTTATTCACAACTAGAAATACATATCGTTGCATGTCCAATTTGCTTATGACCACTATTTGTCCTTTGGAATTATTTGTAAAAGTGGCAAATAAAAGGAAAACAATGCCTTCATTATTGGAATACGTGGTAGTAAATAATTGTTGCCTAGAAAACCTTTCATTAAAATTGGTCAATTAAATCACATTTGTTCCTTAGAACGACGGAAATCACTGCAAATCCAATAATTTAAGGAAATTTTTTTGATGCTTCCATTTAATTTTTAACATGAAAAAATTCTCAGGAAATCATTTAAAATTTTAAACAATTCTAATTTTTGTATTAAATATTTGATTCAAAGTGTATAACTCGCTTTTAAGAAAAATGTATCCATCCCACTGTTCCTTATCGCTTGCCTTATCACTTGCCTTAGTGAATTTATTTTCTTCCTTAGAACATCTCTGCATTCTAGTACTCAGTCGTTCCTTTTAGCCATGATTCTTGGCACTGAAAAAAAAACTCTCTTATAATTTTCATTGCTGGGACGATTGTGATACCTAAATCCTTGTTGTGAATCAAGGATGACAACTAGTTTCCACATACCCATACCCACAGATTGAAATGATTGACAAAATTGGATCTTCTATGAATAGAAGGCGGAATCAAGAAGTACATTATACTAAAGTAAGTACGATAGATATGAATGCTTTGAGAAGGCATTTGAGGAAAAAGCCTTAAACGTACTCCCCTTGCATTTCTGCCCTCTCGCAATCACGAACTGCCTTAGAAACTGTTATCCTGTTGTGTTTGGTGCTATCTTTTCTTTGTCCTTGTTTCCTTTCCTTGCCTTGACATCATCCTGCAATGTCACTATCATTGTGATGATATTTCAATTGAAGTACAGTAGTGTCGATAAGTAGTAAAACGAGTCATTGGTTAATGGATAACATGTACAAGTTCAGCTCAGTCGAATCATATTCTCTATATTTTCTATACGTTTAAAATCCCTTAGGGTTTTTTTATGTAAAGCAGAAATCGGGAAGATATAAAATTACTTTTGGAAAATTTGGAAGGATTCTTCCCTCACTTAATTCCTAGAAGGTTTTTGATTTGTGCATCAACTTTTGTCCTAGAAAGCAATTAAGGAAAAACAAAAATCTTTGCTTTAAAGAATCTCCAGATATTCGGTAGCAAAAGAAGCGAAAGTCCCTAGGCAAATATAGCCCTGATGATATGAAAGAACAAGCTATCCTGTGTTATCTTCATTTGCCTCGCTTTTTCCACACTCAGTGTATCCCAGAATGAACTGCTCATTCTTTTCTATAATCCTCTCTAGTACATATTCGATTTAAAGTGTCAAAAGGCCCATGGGAGTACACATCCTTATCCTTAATCCTAATAGTTACGTGACCTATGACATATTTCAACCTTTCTACTTGTTTGAGTTTTGGTGTATCATTCCAAAAAGTGTGTACTGATTCCTATGTTTCCTTTTTTTGCCATTTTCATAGCTTGGGGAAACATAATATCGACCTTTTTTTCTCTCTTTCTTCCTTGCCCAAGGAACCATAGAACTTTTAATTTAATAGATTCTACAGAATCATCAATGTTAGGGGGGTTAAATGAGTTGATTTTCTATCCCCCCTCGCTTTAAGTCTAGACGGGTGTGCCGTAAAGTTAAATTGACAGTAGGGAAATTGGCGTTATTTGAATTGGAAACAAATTCGATACCCGGCGTCTAACCACGGGATGTTTGTTGCTTTTCTGAGGGTGATTCCTGTAAAAACGGCAATTTTTCATTGTTTGAGTTATAACCTTGTTTGATGGTTTTTGTTTTCTGGTGTATAAATGATGAATGAAAGGCACTTGGAGCAGTAACCGCTTCAATGGCCGCTGATTAATGAGTGTAAAATTTATTTTAATTACTTTCAAATTATTTTTAGTAGCTTAGCTGAAAAATGGAAATGGTGGCCATGGATGTGTTTAAGATTTCAAAATAATAATTATTTTTGGTTATTTTGAAACAAACACACAACAAATCGGTTTTAAGCCTTGATTAAAATAATTCAAACATTTTGAACACATTATAAATTATTAAACCATCAATCGCGTCAGTAATCCAATTTACCAACGTTTACTTTTCGTTGCTGTGTATTGGTGAGTAAACAATTAATGAATAGAAAGTTTAGAACGAAACAACACTACTGGGATTATTTCTGAATTACGCGCTTCTTTTTTTATTATTTTATTCTTTAATTTTTATTTTGCATGTTACAAAATATTTTTGTATATTTTAACTCAAAGCCGCTATCCAAAGCAAAAGGCTGCATCTTTGACAATTGATGTAGAACTGATTCGCATTTTCTATCTAGATCTTGAGTTATGCAATTCTTATGCTAATCTTTTCAGAACTGCTTCACACGTTTTCAATTGAAGATGACGTACAACACATCATGTTCTGAAGAAAAAAAGGAATAAACCATACTTTTAAATTGTGTTATTTTACTGAGAAATTCAGTCAGCTATACTCGTAATCCTCATGAAGAAGGTTACAAAATGATATTAAACTTCAGAAAAGGCGCAGTTATGCAACAAAATATTTAAATAGCTGAAAATCAGTTTCCGAGATATTCCAAAATAGCGAGTCCTTATCGACCTAATACAATACGTTTTTTACAGATTCAGCAAAACAAAGAAAACATCCTTTTAAATGTTTACATTTTTCCATGTTGGCTTGTCCTGTAAAAAAAATGGTTGTCATAAAAACACAACGAAAATTCTTAGATAATGGTGCATTTGCATAGTTTTTGAAGCTCTGGGGTAAAATAAAGGACACAAAAAAACTCTTGCCCAATAAATCTGGGAAAGCAACCTTCCGTAAGCCTCCTTTAACCTTTCTAGCCACCACATAACTCCACTGATAATGCACAATGCACATGATTCACTGTTATTTAGGGTCAAGCTTTCATATCGCATTTTTCCCCCGAGGACCTATAGCACATCGCCTTTTTTAAATTTCTTTTTTTTTACTTCATAAAAGTAAATATATTTTCTCCTGTTATCCTTTTTAAACTTCAGCCAAACAAAAAATGTGTCATCAACACGTAGCCACTTTTGGCCAAAAGGTAAAAGTAATTGTGTTTTTCAGAAAGTAGTTTGGGAAGAGTGTCTTCAACGGCTCTTCATCATTTTATACAAAAGGCTTTCGAGACGAAGAAACAAATGAGAAAATAGTGATAAAGAACAAAATAAAAAAAAGGACTAATTTACTTGCTGCAAGGAATAAGATTAGGTGATGTTCATGTTTAAAAAAAAACATGAACTTTCGGAACTAATTTCAAACATTTATTTTGTAAAATGAATTAATATTTGATCATAATAATAATACGACACCAACGTATAGTCTATTTTGCAAAAAAAAAAGTGCGCATACGCCATACACCTTTTTTTGATTGATTATAATAAAATGTTAAATGAAATTAATTGAATATGTTTTTTGAATTAACATTATTCAATAATAATTTCAGAAAAAGTGAATAATGCAAACAAATTTTTGCTATTTCGTCCTTTTTGCCGTGTGAAATTTTTGAACTTCAATTTATTATTTTAGTAGTACTTATCTTTTCAGTTTAATTAATTTAATACATAAAAGTTAGTCAACAAAACTGTAATTTTGAAAAATCGCAGATAAATTTAATGCTTAAAAAATTCCACATAAATCCTTGTTTCCGTTTATTTTATTATTTTTTATTTTTGTTTTCTTTTTCGACCATTGGCCTTTATGGCAAAAATTTTTTAAGGATATGTACCTCAAAATTGTATTCCTTTGGATTTTACGACTAAGCACATTTTCATTGAGCGTTTAAGATATTATCTAATCCATTAAGGAAATAAAAGATTTAGATAAGTTCTGACCCGTTGGTGATTCGTAAGATAAAACCATTAACTAAGTTAACAAACATTGAAAGAACGTTTTTTTATGGACACAAAAGTTCCTAGTAGCATTATTTTTTTTTATGGCATTTTTATTACCTATACAGTGTCTACTGTGTCTGCCTTTCCCCATTTCCAGGAGTTGGAATACTGAATCAATTTGTTGTTCCTAAATAAATAAAAGAAAGACTGCCCTGTCAGCCTATGGGTTATAAAGTTGATGTCGTTTTGAATCCGAGTTCAAATCTGTTTTCTGGAATATTTGTGTGAAGAAATGAGGTTAATACATAAAATACAAACTTTTAAATTACAGTCATAAAATTCTCAGAATGCAAGATTACAATCACTTTTCATTTTAAAAATATGTGGAAACAGATAAATACGTTCCCTTTCTGTATAAAGGATATAATTAATGCAAAGGACAAACTGAAAGTAAGAGATCCCGAATAGTTCGCGTGATAAGCACCCACCTGTTAACGTACCAGTAATCCACTCATGTATTAGTTATCCTTTCATTCTATGGATAATAAACTTTTGACAGTAAGAGGTTTTCATACAAAAATTGAAAGAGGGTAACCCATTCTGTGTACTGCCACTTCACGTCACTTATCTCCACAACACATGCACTCGACAAGAACATGACTCACGCATCCTTTAGCCTTTTCATCAACCCGTTAAAAATATAAATAATGATGTATTCAAAATAAATATGGGTCAATCTTAAATACCCACAAAGCATATACCAGAAGGGTAAGACATTTTTTCACCACTCGCACTCTCGAATGCATTTTTTTTTTAATCAGAAATTTGTTGATCAAGAAATAAGATTCATTTTTGTATTTTCGAGTCCACACTCACCATGGAACTGAGGAAATGTTCTCGTTGAAAATTATTCATCCCCTAACGACGACACGTCGATGTATGCGTTCTTCGTTCAGTTTTGTAGTTCATTTCAACATCTCCAAAATATGTTGGGGGTTGGTTTTGTTTTGGGTGGTGTTTTTGTGTCAAAGAAAAGAGTAGACACAAATTTGTGCTTAATGTGGTGAGACTTTTGTTGCCAAAAGAAGCAACTGATGGTTGCGAGTTCTATATAAGTTTGTTGAGTAGCAACATTTTGGTGAAATAGAGAAATTCATATAAATAAAATTCTTATTTTATGAAGTTTGAAAAGAAAGGAAAAAATCGCATTTAAAAATCAAATAAGTATAGTCAGTGTTTTCCACAAAACTATTTGTTGTACTTTATTCCCAACAAATACAGTCTTCGTTTCAGATCGGGCGTCTTCAATCCATTCTTAGTTCTTATCTACTTCAGGGGTTCCCCAAGGCAGCCAGTTAGGCCCTCTCCTTTTTATTGTTACTTATTGTTATTTTTTTTTTTTTTATAATGCACACGCGCTCAAGGGGTTTGTTATAGCCCTTTTAATGATAATTCACAGCGCGAGCGATAGGAATTTAGGGAGGAAGGGAAAGGAGGTGTCGATGAACATTGATCTTGTATGTCTGCAGATCAAAATGGTAAGGAAAAATTGTGCCAGGCAATCTATTCCACATTCGTGTTGTACGGCTAAAAAAAGAATCCCTATATTTCACGGTACGTCCGAAATTGGGCTCAAGTGTAAACTGATGAGCGTTCCTAGCAAGACGAGTGTTACGGGGGAAATGTTTAAGGGGTGGAACGCAGCTGGCTACCTCGAGTGAGCATTTTTTATAAAAGAATCTGTAAAATAAAGAAAGACATGAAACATTTCGACGATGTTCGAGTGATGGAAATGTTTCCATAATGTTTCTCTCTCCTATCAATTTTAACGCTTTTTTCTGAACTCTGTCGAGCAGGTGAAGAAAAGTTTGAGAAGCACCTGCCCAGAGATGGGAGTTATACTCGAGTTTAGGGCGTATAAACGCCTTGTAAATTGTAGCCAGATCAGAAGGGGTGAAAAACTTCTTGCATCTATTAAGAAAGCCTAAGCATCTTGCAGCATTCTTAGCAATCTCAAGTATATGATCATAAAATATAAAGCAGAAAGCACACCAAACTGTAAGCAATGCTAGATGCGGCAGTTTTGCTTATCGACATAGCCATTGCGCCAAAAATTAGCTCATCGCTTAAAAAAATTTTTTTTTGCGAAAATCAGGACGATTAGAACCCACGTGTTTTGAAATAAATCCGCATGATTTGCATGCGTTCTTCAGGCGTCAATCGATTCATGATGAAATGAAAGATAAATCACAAGGCAATTGACAAAATGATTGTCAAGGGAAACAATGTTGCCAACTCGAAGTTTTATGCCTCTAAAGAATATACTTTCTGCAAGTGACTTTCATGGAGTCACATAAACATGATCTCCATTTACTAATTTCCCAAACGATTCGTTCAATTTTGTGTTTGTCCTTAATCGACTTTTATTTAGTGCAGTAATATCTATAACCATAAAACTGTAAAGCTTTCCTGATTCTTCCAAAAGAAATAATAACTTCTTTTTATTTGAGCTGTCATCACTCCGGACTTTTTATTTCATTAGATTTCTGTTTTTTTTTTTTTTCTTCCACCGTGAATTCCCTTTAATGTCCTTTAACACCCTCTTAAATTTAAGTCCTCTTTTAATCACTTTCTTTGGATGCCAACTTTTTCTCATTTTCCACTTTGTCCATAAAACCGCCAACTGTTTTCCGTTTAGTTGCGATTTATGGACTCCCAAAGGACTTTTTATTTGAAATTATTTCACAGTCCTTGAAAAAAAGGAAACAAGGAACGTTAAGTAAAATGGAAAAAAGTGTGTGTTATCTTCCTGCGAGCTCAGCATTATTGGTTTGCAGCGAAACCACCACCATCACCAGAATCGACATATGGCAATACAGTGGCTTCCAGCTCAAGCACAGCATCCTGTATAGGCATTCGCACCTTTTTATGGAGCCTCATTAACCCCACCCAAAAAGTCCAAACTCATAAATTTGTGAGTTTATAGCTTTACCTTTAAGGTCCAAGAGAGCTGCGGTTAGGGTAGCGTAGTTGAAAAAGAGGGTTTTTGAATTTTGTGCAGTGAAGCTCAAAGCTTGTTTCTGTTTTGCCTGGTACACATTTTGTCACTGTGTTGGAGTTTGGGACATTAAGCACACATGTAGTGGTAAAGCCAAAGCATTTAAGATTTTATTGACCATCAGGTAAACACTTTCCAAAGGCAATACCCATTCAATGTGACTACTGGTCATGGTAAGTTTTGCTAGGGAGCGTTATGAAACCGCGTTTATTTATGGATGCTTTTTATCGTTAAATCGAAGCGGTTCCTTAACTTCAGAGTTAATTTTTGAATCAAGTTGTCAAATTGTCAGCAACAGAATTTTAAGGGTGGACGGACATATTTTGAAATGCTTTAATTAGTTGGCCAACAAGAAATGTTCAACTCAGAAATTTTGTATAATGTTAGTAAAGAGAGGATTGGTTTTCTCTCTACTCCTTGAAGCATTTCAAACAGTTTCAGAGCTCCATCTGCTGTACTTATTAAAAATTGAAAACTTCTAACCTAATAATTGCATTTTTGTACTTTATCGTGCAAAGTGCTCCATTCAAAACATGACAGACAGCTTGATAGGGCCTAGGACATTGCTTTCAGTTTTGACTTTTATGACAGATTGCGGGAAAAAATGTCAGGTTATGAAAGCCATTTAAAATCTGTTAATCTGTTGGAATGCACTAGAGAGCTCTGTGTGTTGAAATGTCACAGTTATTCGTTTGACAGTTAAATAACCTTTAAAAATTTAATTAAACTGTCAAATGCTTTTTGGTTTAACTGACACTTCAAGCTCTGAGACGTTTTCATTTAATTAACTGCAATTTATTGTAATTTATGTCATTGTGGCTTGCATTATTATCAAGGAATATTTTTTTTCCAACTTAATGAAGAGGAAAGAATGCAAAAGATTTTCAGCAGGACGATGCGGTCCTACGTGTAATACAGCGGATGCGACAGGTGACATTCTGCATAATCAATTTGAGGGTATATTTAGTTTAAGGTACGGTTGACGTAAATTGGTCATCATGGTGAAGTGATTGACACTTTATCTTTTGGATATTCTCTTTCAAGTGCAAGCTTTTACCCGCGACTTTGATCGCGTCAAATACAGTGTCTAAACTAAATTTTGAAAAACAAAATGACAGCTCATGTCAAAAATGACTTTTAAAGGGAAAATGTCTTATACCTTGTTTAGCATTATTATAATATTGGTAGGGTTATCTTATTGAGGTTAAAAAAAAGATTTTTAAAATCGGTTTAAATGGAATTCTTCTCAACGTTCCATATATTTTCCAAGAAAGACTTCCACATTCAGTGCAAGCAAACTGCTAACGGTTCTTAAGGATATTAGGCATTCTTGTGTGGTTGTTTTGACAATCGAACAGCAACATCCCATATAATTGATAATTTTCATTTACAATAAAATGCGGTCGATGTAATAAAAACAGCAAAACCACCCCCAACAATTCCAATGGTAGGTGGCAATGGCAGGGATACCCTAATAATTGACTTACTTAATTAGGTCTTTTGCTTATCTTTGTCTATTGAAAGGGGTGATTTCAAAGGATTGAATGTTTTATTTTACCTCAAACTGACCGCAAATGTGTCAAATGTATTGAAAATTTACGTGAAAATTCAAAAGAAGGGTATCAGAGGAGGTAATGCTTATCAAACCGATGTTACTTTGGTGAGTTTAATTTATATGGTATATCATTATTTTGTGTCTTAAGGCATTATTTATTAGGATACCATATTAATGGTTACATATTTTATACATGCTTGTATGTACATATGTATGTATGTACTAAACGAGTAAGTCAAATGTTATTTTAACGCTTGCGGTGTAAATGGTAATGGTAATTAAGTAATTGGAACACCTATTTCTTTGAAGAGATTTATATTGGTTATCTTTGTGGTTCATAGTCTTACGGTTGGGTGGGATTAGGCAGATAAATGGTTGTCAAAGACTGAGATTTTGTGGTTTGGTTAGTTTATAATTATTCTCATGTGACTTATTGCAATTCGGTTTTTCTTAATTATCCAACTTGTATACAATATAAAACAGTTCTTTGGTAAGTCTAAGACAGAACACACTTGCAGTATTTCGATGGAAATCTAAATAAATAATTCCATCGCTTGGGTCACGTGTACACGCTGGGTTAATTTTAAAAATAAAGTCACACAAATTTTTAGAAAAGCATGGAACATATATTATTTTTTTGGGTTTACCACGATATCTAGAAAAATGAAGTGCACGACTGGGTCGGACGAACTTGCTCTTATGTGTGACATGGAATCTGACAATCATGCAAAAAATGATATAAAATTTTATTGATCACTAAGTTAAAACGTTTTTTTTTGGAAAAAATGAAGTACTTCATCTGATTTCAATACTTTTTTAACATTTTAAGAATTTTTTTTTCAAACTCGTTCGACCAGTTTTTTCAAAAAACGGTTTTTTTTTTAAACTTTCCGAAAACATATACCAAATTTTTCTTTAATATACCAACTTCTAGAACTTTGTAGTTTTTATCAGGAATATAAAATTAAAAAAAAAAAATTATGAAACCGTTTTTGGAAAAAACAAACAAAAACATAAGCTAGAGCTACAGTACGTTTGCGACGAACTGTTGGATACCCTATTCCCTATATTTTTGTGTCTGTATGCGTTCGGCTCCCGCAGCCAGCCGATGTTCCAGTTTCAGAAACAAAATTCTTCTTTAGCAGACAGAAAAAAATTCAATAACATTAATTTTGTGTGGTGTGATGTTCAATCAGTGCTGTGCTGGCGCAATAAAAAAGGCGTGCGCCACGCCCAAAGTTAAAATTTTTTATTGCCAAGGCAATTGGTATGAGCTCAGTGACATTCAATTTTATTCTTGCAGATCGATTTGAACAAAACAAGACAAAACTTGAATTTTTAAAAATTAGATTTTGGATGGAAATAGCGATTATGGGTGTTTTTAAAAATTTTTGGCCCACACTCTGCTACGTAACCAAGGAATATAAATCTAAGTGTTCATCTTTTTACTTCAAAACTGCGACCGATAGTTAAAAAACGTTAAAAAATTAATGCCTTACACAACTTTTGGCGGAAACGCCCCTTAAAAGTGGGCGTGTCATAAAAATTTGAAGCACTAACTGAGCTTTGATCAGTATTTAGGCATATGTGTTAAACTGCAACTGAATCGAGTAGTTTTTAAACAATCTTACCTGAACAAAGTTATTTTATCAAAACCACGACTTCAAAAGTGGGCGTATTGAAAAAATTTACACTAGAAAATATAGAGATATATTTTTCAAATAACAAACGGAAGGAAAAAGGTTTAAATTGAATATTGATAGTACCTTAAATTTTTAAAACTACGTTTTTCGTTCTTTCATAGAAAGTGGGCGTACGCCACGCCCAAAATTCAAAAATTTCTTTTCATACATACACTTTTTAGTTTCTACTATAAGACGCAAAATTTTGGCTTACAGATTCATTATAAATACCGTCTATCTACAAAAATAATTTTCTTATAAATTCTAGTGAAAAGTGGGCGTCAGCCACGCCAAAAATCAATTTTTTTTGATTTCATACACAAGATGTTTATGTGCAAAAAATACCCACAAAATTTAATGTTTTTCGCTTTAAAATAACAATTGTTATTTTATAAAAACAATATTGATGGTTTTGTATGAAAAATGGGCGTCAGCCACGCCCAAACTGAAATTTTTTTATTGAATTGGAAGAAAATTTACCTAAAGTTTACGTGTGCAAAATGTTAGTGTTATGCTTTTATCGTAACTGTACAAAAAACATAATTTAATTCTACCAAATTGAGGTTGTTCAACAAAAATGGCGATTGTGGGCGTGTTTGTGGATTTTGCCGGTTCAAGAACATAGCCTTACTCTTGAACCAAAAATTATATATAACAAATTTCAGCTTTCTAGCTCAAAAATTGCGACCTCTAGAGAGTATACATACGGACGGACGTACGGACATGGCTTAATCGACTAGGCTTTTGATTCTGAGTCAGAATAAATATACTTTTTTATACCTTACGGTATTATTTCTCTATGTTACAAACTCCACACCAAATACAATATACCTACCCATTCTATGGAATAGGGTAAAAAAACTCAAAAAAAACTTTTTTTGAAAAATTTATATTATTTTGTCTATAAAAGGGCTTCCAGATAAAAAATTTCATCAAAATCCGTCAAGTGGCTTACGAGAAAATCTGATTTAAAAAACCGGTCTTATTGGAGGTACCGTTATAAGACATAAAGTTTAAACAAAAAACATCACTCAGAAAGTTTTATCAGAATTGAACGAGCCGTTTTTGATAAAAATGAGTTTCTCATTAAAAATCATAATATGTCATATACCGTTAGTTTTAGAGCTAGAATGCTAATTCCAAAAAACTTCTCTGTAGGAAATTTGTTACTGATAACTTTAATCCAATATCAACCAAAACTCTCCCATTCTCCATACAAGTAAGGCTAATTCAAGTATTTCATATGGATAACTCCTCAGCTGTTTTACATAACTCAAAGAAGCTCATTTTCATCTTGCCTGATAAACTAAAGATGTAAATGCAACTTAGTTTTATCTGGGCAATTGGTTAGGTGGTCAGCCTAAAAGCTGTTAATCGTAATTCAGGAGCCAGCTTAATTGATCTTTCATTGCAGATATCCGAGCATTACATGATGACTAATACTTCTTAACGATATTGTATTTGCTAAAAAAATCGCTTTTGTTTTGAGAACTTCTGCCCTTGAAACGTTCCGAAAATCCTAATATCAAAATTCCATTTATTCTGTTCAATGGCAAATATTGTTCCAAGACTCTTCATTCACCATCACTATTTCTATATATTTTCCTGTTCGTAAGGAGACAAAAATATTGCACACATCAGTATCACCTGCACCCGCTCCTGCTCTTGCATATATAGTTGCTCCAATGAAGGAGCATAGCATTGGTGTTAAATAACAATCAATCCAAATCCTCCACACAACATAAAAAAAGTAAGCAGATACAAATTGCATCCTAAAGCTCACATCTCATCTATCCAATATGCGCATCTGTATCTGCATCAATGTCTATCACATCAGGAGAGGATATTTGAAAATATAGAAAAATGCGCATCGCTTTTTGTAACCTTTACAACAAGCATCCAATCCAAGCAACAGCAGCAGCTCCTGCGGCTCTTTGAAAATTTATTTAAATAATTCCCAATCGTAATATATTCGTCCTCGTATATTTTCAATCCGACCCCATTACCGTATCCATTCGCATGCGAAGGAGCCAATTTCTGTTTTGGTATTTTCAATCTGTATTCAAATTTGTGCTAACGCATCCGGGATATAGATCCAGCGATGCTTCTCCTGGAGAGTCACTTCTATAAAGCAATAACCAAAAATTTCAAATAATCCTGTCGAAAGGGATCGAGAGACAGATAGAGGGTACATGACATCGTCTCGTTGGGTTGGGTATGCATCAGCTTCATCGGCATACCTTGGATCAAGCTCACTGGAGCGTATCCTTGTCTGCACTAAAAATAACAATCATCTATCACCTCTGGAGTGTTCAACGTTCACAATATTATATATATGCAAAGCCCTTGAGTGTATTAGCCAGGTATCGATGATGCTTGAAATTCAAGACGAACCATTAAAGAGGAGGCGAAGGACAGAAGGAACAACGAAGAATAACAAACGTGTTATGGGATACCGCAATGAGGATATATTTTTTTTCTTCTTGGTGCAATTTAATGCGGTGTTGTTGTGATTACTATTGTGTCATTTATTATGACTCCTAAAAAAAATATTCACGCACACACAGAACAAAAAAGTATCTACTTCAAGGAACTCCATACACAAAAGTTTTCTTTGGCTCCAAGAGCACGGACGAAAAACTTACCAACAACAAATAACAAACGAAGACAGCAAATCCTTTTCTTTATCCCTCGTTCAGTGGCTTTGGATTAATATTTTATGTGGTATTTGTTGAAACGACGACATCCTTTTGCCAGGACTCAGGCAAACAACATCTTTTTGTAGACACACGGATCTTATAAATTATTTCTAACCATCCGCAAAATCTTGTTATATTTTGTTGTTGTGGCATCCTGGAAATATGCGACTAATTTGTAGTTTCATCTGTCATATACTCTGCACCATCATAAAAAGCCTTTTAGTTTTTATTTGAGTTTGGTTTTGGTTTGGGAGGGAGAAGGACGATTTATTTATAAATGGTCACACAAAGTTATTCAAGTTAATGAGTCACAATTTGTTAGGAAGACATTTATTTCATGGTTTGGGGAGGCCTGCGACATCAGGTGGAACACATAAAATCAACAAATTTGTTGAGTGGGACTGATTTGGAGTTTGGACAGCATTTTGAACATGTTTAAGCCTGCCTCGATAGCAATCAAATATATTACTTTACAAGTCTGTTATATTATCAGTTGCCTTAACGGCTGCTGGACGGATTCAAAACGAGCTTTTTATAAATGTTTTTTTTAGTACCCTGTCGTAGTGTTTAGTGTGTTGGACTGCCACGCGAAAGGGTTCTGGGTTAGATCCCTGACTCCACCTAAGTTCTCAGGAATATAGGTAATACCTTTTGCGAGGAGGTGACAAGTCCTCCGAGAGTATATACCTAATGATATGCCATTTTTTTTAGCCAAGATGCCTAGTCAAATGCCTCCTCTTAGCAAATTCCAAGTCTTCGTGTTCCTCTCCTGAATTCAAAATTTCAAAAATACTTTTGCTCAAAAATAGTTTCCTTCCCCACCAAAAAACTTTAACTTCTCTTTAAGAAAATTCTTAGTGCAAGAACTTGGAAGTTTTCTTTGGCTTAAAGTACACAGGAACGTTGTCGATGATGGTGCAATATGCACATGCACGTAAAACTACCACCCCAAAAAAACATAACTCTTGTGTGTGCACACAATAGTGCCCACAAAATCTTATCTGCACTTTAAGACAGTACGTACGGTAACTTTTTGAATGAAAGTTTCCTCTGAAAGCACATCATTCTTCCACAAAAACCTAGTCCCGTCGCCTTATAGTTTCCGGCTCTCGGTTGCCATCTACCACAAAGTTGCCGTTCTAATGTAATTCATTTAAAATGGTGGTTGCATTTATAAAACAGAAAAAAAAAACAGAAAACAGCTTGGAAGACTTTAGGGGGCTTCATTATGAAGGTAATTATGATGCCATGCATCCATTATGAAAGAGTCTATCAGGGAAATATCCTGCTCCTTTTGTTTCTGGCACATAAATTAAAATGGAAAGCACGTTCGTGTATTGGCGCCTTATCTTTCTTCTTAAGAAACATGGGGTGCACTGTGTGTTTTAAGACTATACATACCACCACTTCATTAGAACATTTTTTTTGGGGTTCCTCGAATAATATGATGATGAAGTGTGCGACATTATTTGCGTTTATATCCGACGCTTTCCAGCACTTATTTTAACTTAATCTTCACCATACCCCCTGCCAATATATTTGTCTGGCTACGAACTTGACTGCAACACGAAAAAAATTTGAGTTTCGATTGTCTTAAAGAAAGAACACATCCTTTAGAAAGTCAACGTAGAGGAAGAATGAATTTTCAGGACGTTAGGCCCTAACTTTTGCGACTTCATTTGCGTTCGCTAAACGGTGAAGACGGTTCGACCGAGTTCAGCTCATTAGAATTTCAATTTACATGTGCAAGTAAAAGTTTGCCAATTTGTATAAATTTATTACACTTGCATTGAAAAATTAATCAACATCCTTCAGAAGGATAAGGACGAACCTTTAGGTAATTCGTATGCATAATGTGTGGGTGTGGAAATGTAGGATGTCTCTTTTCTTAAGAAGTTCATGGGGAACTATCGTGGTTCTTAAAGTGCATGCAAGCAATTCTTTTTTTCGTAAGTTAAAGCGGCTTGAAGATGGATTGAAGCTAATCAAGAAATAGGAGTTTAGGTTGATAGGAAAAGAGTCAGAAATGGATATATTGTAGTTGGTGTGGAGTGGTCGGTTTAGCGATGTTCTGTCTATAAAAATTTATTTTTGCAAATAAACACAAATAAACGGTTCTTATAATATATCTACAAACCCAATTTTGTACGTCTCTTAGTAAAAACCAAGAAGCTTGTGTATGAAAATAAATTTTTGAATTTCGGGAGTGGTTTACGCCTACTTTTCATGAAAGAAGAAAAAACATAGTTTTAAAAATTTAAGGTAGCAATATTCAGTTTTAACCATTTTTATACCCTATTCCATAGAATGGGTATATTGTATTTGGTGTATAGAGAAATAATACCGTTAGGTATAGAAAAGTATATATTTTCTGACTCAGAATCAAAAGCCTAGTCGATTTAGCCATGTCCGTCCGTCCGTATGTATACTCTCTAGAGGTCGCAATTTTTGAGCTAGAAAGCTGAAATTTGGTATATATAATCTTTGGTTCAAGAATAAGGCTAAGTTCTTGAACTGGTAAAATCCGCCCACAATCGCTATTTTTGATGAACAACCTCAATTTGGTAAAATTAAATTATGTTTTTTGTACAGTTACGATAAAAGCATAACACTTAAATTTTGCACACGTAAACTTAAGGTAAATTTTCTTCCAATTAAATAAAAAAATTTCAGTTTGGGCGTGGCTGACGCAAATTTTTCATACAAAACCATCAATATTGTTTTTATAAAATAACAATTGTTATACCTATTAAAGCGAAAAAACATTAAATTTTGTGGGTATTACTTTCACATAAACATCTTGTGTATGAAATCAAAAAAAAATTGATTTTGGACGTGGCTGACGCCCACTTTTCACTAGAATTTATAAGAAAATTGTTTTTGTGGATAGACGGTATTTATAATGAATCTGTAATTCAGCTGTAGTTTAACTCATATGCCTAAATACTGATCAAAGCGTAATTAGTGCTTCAAATTTTTAAGACACGCCCACTTTTAAGGGGCGTTTCCGTCAAAAGTCGTATAATGCATTAATTTTTTAATGTTTTTTAACTATCGGTCGCAGTTTTAGTAGTAAAAAGATGAACAGTGAACACTTTGATTTATATTCTTTGCTTACGTAGCAGAGTGGGGTCCAAGAATTGTTAAGAACACCCATTATCGCTATTTACATTCAAAATCAAATTTTGAAAAATTTAAGTTTTGTTCAAATCGACCTGCAAGTTAAAAAATTGATTGTCGCTTATCTCATAGTAATCGCCTTCACAATAAAAAATTTCAACTTTGGGCGTGGCACACGCCTTTTTTATTGCGCTAGCGAAAGCATAGGTACTAATAAAAAAATAAGGAATAGGGTATCCAACATTTCGTTGCAAACGTGTACTGTAGCCTCGCTTATGTTTTTCTATAACGAAAGTAACCTGACGTACTAATGGGTGTAAAAATTATGCAGTCTGTTGGTCAGGTTTAAGAAGATCAATCTTCCGGACAATCCTTCGTACCTATATTCAATGTTACTAGACTCCTGACCACGGACCAATAAGATACAGACCGCCAACTGACTGTATGGTCTCTCTTTAGCCTACAAGCTGAAAATCAGCTGATATGTCATTTATTTTGAGAGTGTGACGCTCTCCCTTGTTTTTAAACCCATTTAGCAAACACACCAACAAAATAAATGGCATACGCAGGATGCAGGAATGGCTGCCCTCACAAAATGCATAGACAGAGATGTACTGTACACGTATTCACAGACACGAAACAATATTTCGAGGGTGTTTCAGGCAAGAGGAGTACGAGTTGGCGGTCTGTATTGGCCTGCG
This sequence comes from Platycheirus albimanus, assembly GCA_916050605.2. Classification (NCBI taxonomy): domain Eukaryota; kingdom Metazoa; phylum Arthropoda; class Insecta; order Diptera; family Syrphidae; genus Platycheirus; species Platycheirus albimanus. The sequence goes on along the minus strand of OU696698.1, from coordinate 11,532,489 downwards.
CTCCTTTATGACACCACTAGGCAGATTCCTGGTTTCTATACCGGTCATCTATTAACGCATTGATTGATTAGGTCGAGAAAGAGTATTTTTTCATCAAGTTTTTGAATTTTTTTTATCTGAGAGATCCTGAAGTTCCCTTATACTAACTAGAGCAGGGCAAAGGACATAGAAAATTAACAACAGCCTTTTTTTGTCTCTTCACCGTCGTTATGAATAATACTCAGCCTATGGTGAAAAGTAAGTGAAGACCTAGCTATCAGCCATCACAGAGTACAGAGAAACTAATTGTAGACAGGCTACATCAATCCATACGGGACAGAGAAAAATTTGAATACTGTTTACTTCAATTTAAAAATCAATCAAGGATCATGTTTGAGCTATGACAGAAAACAGAACGAAATAAATTTTCTTTTACAAGGAATAACTACGTTCCTTTTTTTTTAAATCATCAAGAATGTGCAGTCTGTATTTCCAAAAAGAGGGTTATGTGAAAAATAAATTGTTGAGTAAAAATTTGTCATCACGTCGTAAAGTACTTATCGTAAGTAGGTGGTGGTGTGGTTGTATCCTGCAAGCAGCCATTTTGCTTAATGTATATACAACCGTGCCAATATCAAAAGCAAAAAAAAAAAAAAAGAAGAAAATTAATGAAACCATAAATCTTATAAAGAACGAGAGAAACCTGGTACCCAGTGTGTTTCCTCTATCCCTTTGGAGCTGTATGGTGACTATTGAACTAGAACTGGAGCAGGAGCAGCAGTTGCTGGCACAGAGCTCTCCCGACCCGAAGTAAGCGATGCAGTGGAAATGAACAAATCTGTTGGAAATCTACTTTCAAAACAGCAACCTTAAACAGTGGGAACAGCAGCAGCAGCAGTAGCAGGAGATGCATCAGCAGCAGCAAGACAAAGCAACAGCAGGGAGTGCAACACACAATGTGTGACGCTCGGAGCTATATGTGACAGTTAAAACAACATATAAGCGTTGAATTGTTGCAGAAGTAAAGAAAACAAATTGATTCCGTTACGTTATTGTCAGAGAGATGCATCGCACACAGAAAATCTCACCCGCCATGGTAAAGGATTGTTTCATGTCGTCACTTCACAAACGAGTCCTTTTTCGTTTAAATGTACATTTTCGTTTTCGTATATTGTAAGGACATACAGGATGCGGATGTGAGTAAATTTTACAGTTTTTTTCTCTTTTGGAATGTTACCAGGACTTTTTCTTGTTCGATGCTGGTTTTTTTTTTTGTTGTTCCATCAACTGGAACCAGCAGGATTTTTTGTAGAGAATTCTATATGTATAGTGTAGCCAATGGTTAACGGAAAAAATGTAATCACTTTTTGTGACATTCTCTTCAATGGAGCTGAAGAGAAAGGATAGTGTTGGTTTAGAAGTATCGCAGGGCTGAAAAGGCGTCTCTTGCAAACGTGATGGTCAGCCTGCTATTCAATTTTTTTGTGTACAACATTCCAATTATAAATTTTGGGTAAACCTTTTTTCCCAGAGAGAATGGTGATGAAGAATTATTGCAAGGGACTGAAATTGAATGCGTCTGCCGGATTGTAGAGCTCGCCAATTCTTCTTTTTTTTATTTTCAGCGCCGTCATGATTTCAGGTGGATCACAATACCCCCAGTTGTCTGCTTCACACTAGTGATCCGCAAGTGGGGTTCCCCGGTTTGACCTGAAACATTGTCAAGATAGCGTAGCATTCCTGACACTTCATTTACCACACGCTTACGCTATGACTGATGCTCGTTGCAGGGATATAATATTCTTGTCTATGATGGCTCCACCTTGAACAAAGATGAACTGATGCACCTTGCGGTCCGTCACTATGCATTTAAGCGAAGGTCAAGAACTGCAATTAAAAACAGAGGTCTGAAACCGCTACCTTGGTGTACACCAAGCTAGTTTAGGATTCTTCGGTGACTCCATGTCCATGAATTGCCGCACATATTATGTTCCTGGAACTCCATGGCGAAAATCTTTGTATTCGCTTAGGCTTGTGGTTGAGGTATGAACGGACAGACAGACGAGTTCTTTTTAACTTACCAAAAAATTCATCAAAATGATATTACATGATGATATTATTTTCACAGCTTATCTTGGAATCCATTTGAAAAGGGTTGTCGTTTGCGGCTGTGGATATGTCCTTTAAGGTAGCTTTAGCTCATTATAAGTGATAAAAACACTTGGCTGCGATTTAAATAATACGTTTCTATTTCATCATGGAAATAAATTAAACCCACGACATAAGGATTATTAAGGACATGTTTCTGATTCTGACATGTCAATTGGTCATATCATAATATACTATCGTTCCTTATACATCTGTGACATTTCAACAAAATTGAAATTGTCCACTCTGTAAAAGATTATTCCCATACAAGAGAGTGTTCTTTATCCTCGTCAATGTATCATATTAAACTCACATACACAAATCGCTTCTTTTTTTTTACATTTGAATGCGGAAAAGGACCCTCGAGGATACAAATAAAAGCTAAAGATGACGATCCACCTGTTTATCTGAGAACTGAGAACCTAAAGCGAATATTGAATACCAAAATAAATAATGTGCCACCACTTGAATGTATATATCTTTCCCATCAGAGAAAGGACGAAAAGGGAACTCAGCAACAGACATCAACAAGGATGAAATGTATTTGCTTTCAAAAGAATCTGCTTATTTTCATATATTTTGTATAAAATTTCCCCGGAAAGGAACAAAAAAAATAAAATTGCTGTAAAATCCATTTTAAAAAGGGGATACCTTTCTGAAAAGCTATTTTCGTATAAAGAAAAGGGTTTCAAATTGAACTATAAATACAAACAACTCAGCTTAAAGACATTTATCCTTTAGACGGTTTTATATGGACAGACGAAATAAAAATATGGATTTAATCAAAAGGATATCAAGAGGGTTCGCCAGGTGAAATCCCGTCGAATTAATTTATGAACGAAAAATTAGGTTTTGAAATAAATTAAATTGATTTCTCATCTCTACATATTTTTCTTTTAGTTAAAAGGGACCACCATAAATTTCGAACTTAAAAAATGTCTGAGACATAACATACTCTCTGAAAGGACTTAAGTGTGTAGTTCCTAGAACGATATAAATTTAGAAAATAAAAAATTTTAATTTGAGGTAGTTTTCTTAGTACAAATATCTTTAAAAACTCTTCTCACAGATCAGGTTTGACCGCTTAGCAACATAAACCTGGATATCCTTGTTTGAGGTTAAATCTGTTAACGTATTGAAAAGAGAAAATATTCCAGTAAAGTATTTTTTTCTTAACCGAATCCTTGCTCTACTGCTTTAAAATTTAGTTACATCTCGTTTTAAAACAAATTTTCTGTTTTCTTTTTGGAGAATCAAATCCTGGAAGTTTTCTAAGACATCGTTTCAGGGAAGAAAAGTGATTAAACTCAATCTGAGGTAAGAAGTTAAATAAAAATTTTACCTCCGGGAAGTATATAAACCTTCAATTATAATGAAACTAAGAGCCACTAAGCCACCTTTGTTTACATAAAAATTTCCATAGAATCCTTGAAGCTATAAGTGCATAGGGCTGCAATAAAAGTGAAACACTTCTCAATAAAATTTTAAGATTCTTGTCCTGTGCAGGGAATGGTGGCGTAATTAGCCCAGATATTCAAGTGGGTATATCTTCCTTCCATTCAGTGATAGAACTTGAAGTGCACTGGGTATGGAAGAAGAAAGTAGAAGCATCAGACCAAGGAATATCTTTTCTGAATTGTTTTTAAAATTAATATTTGTTTTCTAGTGCTCTTTCTCGTTTTAATTTGTATGGTCAGATGTTTGCAGAATAATTGTATCTCCATCTAGAAATAGTAAACTTTGTCTTCATAATATTATTATTCATCAGAATAAGTGACTAGCTTATTATTGCATTTGGTTAAGGACGCACTAAGAAGTAAAAATTGAATCAGAGCAAGAACTCTGTTGTTATCACTTAACGAGTTTTGAAATTTCAAAAGAAAGTTTTAGATGACAGATGACAGTAGTTGGTTGATCATAAATGGCGGATCAAAAAAATAAAATTTAATAATCGTCTTTTCGTACGCTCGTTCCATAATTGCAAAAAAGTTGTTGTTCATTCTGCTCTGTCTGTTGAACTGTCAAATTGAGACAACATCATTTTTAAACAGACAATCTGCCATCACAGAAATATTTAGCTTACGGTCTAGTCTCCTCTATACACATAAGCTTACCTGGATTTTGACATTTCTTCTGTCAAACTTGATTGACAATTAGAAAGGTTGTGTTCTGCTTTTTCCCAAAAAAAAAGATGATCTGGTCTAGCTTATGTGGTTTTTCTAAATCTGACGTCTGGTATTTATGAACTGACACTTGTATGTTCATCTGTATCTGTCACGTGTTAAATGTCATATGTCATTCTTTATTTTTATCATAAATGTTATTTCTCATTTTTTATCTGTCACATGTCATCTTTCGTCATTGAATATAAATTAATAAACTTTCTAATAATGGTTGATTTACCGTGAGGTTTGATTTATAATGTAAAATAAAACACGTCAATTTGAAAGTGAACTTAAATTTTGTATTATCGGTTAAAAGAACAATTCATATATTGACATTTGATCTGTCAAAGTGGATACGCACTCAAAATAAGCTCCTACTAAAAGTCCTTAAAAGTGTTTATAAAGTGCACGTAAAATTACTTAAATATTATAAAATAACCAAGAACAGTTTTCGTCCCACCAAAGCAATCAAATTCCCACGGGTCTGCTTGATACCTCGCCCATCCAATTCAGAGAAGAAAAGCGCAGAAATTTTCCTGCAGCTGCAGTTTTGCCATCCCCAAATCCCTCTGAGCCGATAATGTCATCTCCAGTAATAACCGTCGATATCCTAAAACAATTATTAGAGGACAGTAACAAAAAACTCGTCAACGAGCTCCCTTCAAAAGACGATTTCCAAGTATTACATGCAGAGCTTTCTGGCTTAAAAATTAAATATGATGAAATTTCGGCTAAGGTGGTCCACTTGGAACATCGTAACAACTCATTACAGGAACAGGTTGACAAATTATTACAACAAAGCTTAGAGGCAAATGTGGTGGTGCATATGCCCGCAGAAGAAGATACGGACTTGAAGGAAAAAGCAAAGTCTATTTGCGCTGACCTATTAGGCAATACCGACCCAAACTATAGAATTGAGTATGCGCACCCGGTATCTAATCAGAACAAACGCACTGCAATGATAGTTGTGAAATTTAACTCGCGTAATGCTGCTTGGGCAGTGCTACGTAGCACAAAGCAGCTAAAAGGTACACAGATCCACATCCATAAGGATCTCCCGTACAACACCCGACGAAAGATAAGTAACCTGCTACCCATTGCCAAATTCCTGCGTAACAAGTTTCCCCTTGTGAAAACCCAGCTGAAAGATGATAATCTATACATAAACAATAAGCTTTTTAATTGGGATTTGTCGAACGGATTAAAGTGTGGCACAAATGATCCTGTGGAGGTTTTGCGAACAATTTTTGGTGGCGGTCTCAATTTATTTTCTAATATTGAAAGTTTTATGAATGAAGTTAACCAAGCGAAAAACATAAATAATGTCAAATCCAAAACGTCAATGGGGTTGTCAAATGTTGGCACCGTTCAATCCCTACAATTGTGCGAAACACCCGCTGTGCAGAATTTGGGTGCGCACACAAGCGCAAACGTGAGGCAGCAGATAAGTGGCCGTTCACACGATGAAAGGAAATGAGATGAAATCGTCTACCAGAAACCATTTTTATATTTAGATTTAAGAATATTAGGATACAATGTCGCAGGGCTTAAAAATAAATTCTTTCTAATAGATTTTTTTAATTATGTTAAAAGTTTTGATGTTTTTGTACTGTTTGAAACGCATGTATTGGAAGGTGAAATGGATAAATTCAAAGGAATATTTATTAATTATGATTTAAAATGGATACCAGCAATAAAATCAAATGTATTTGGAAGAGGAAGCGGAGGTGAATTATTCGGCTACCGTAAGAACCTTGAAGCGGTTACTCTAAACTTTAAGCGTTTTGGGGAAATGGATGTCTTAGAAGTAAAAATTATGCGAACTGCCCTCTACATCGTACCCATATATCTTAATTGTTCAAACTGGTCAAGGGATTACGAACGACTTTGTGACACTTTGCAATATATGGGGTCAACTGATGTTCTTCTTGTAGGAGATTTCAACGCGAGGATCGGATTAACACAGAATAATTTTGTAAGTGGAACCGCATCAGATATTATAAATCCAACTCGCAGATCAAAGGATGAAGTATGCGATGGGAAGGGCGCCAAAATACTGGAAGTTGCGGATTCGTTGGATGCAAGAGTTTTAAATGGAAGCTGTCAAGGAGACCCAAATGGGGAGTATACGTTTTTTCGTGGAACGGCGTGCTCAGTAATTGATTATTGTTTCGTGTCAGGAGAGTGGAATGAAATTTTGAAGGACTTCAGGATATCTGCACAAATTTTCTCTGACCATATGCCGTTAGAAATCACTTGTTTAGTCTCAAGTGCAGATCATAAGTTCAACACAAAGCAACTTGGATTACTACCAAAATTAAAATGGAGAGATACATTTAAATCTATTTACCAAAATAATATGAACACGGAACTGGAGAAACGAAGATTAGAGAGTATTCCAACTCACATGGAGGACCTTACTCAAATTTTAATTGGAGCTGTGCCAGAAAGTATTAAAGGAAAACGCAGGGATACTTGTAAGCAATTTTGGTTCGATGCTGAGTGCCAGAAAGCCAGAAAAAAATCCTTTTCATTCTTGCGGCTCCTAAGGAAACACAATACAGCTCTCTTTAAAAGTATGTATGCAGCAGCTAATAAAAGCTTCAAGAACCTTTGTCTATCCAAGAGAAAACAACTTGAGGAATCAAATATAGCTGTCCTGAATTCATCAAAATCTTCTGCTGGTTTTTGGAAAGCCGCTAAAACTATCACTGGAAGAACCAACACAATTTCAGCAACATTGCATGCGTTTGAACTCCGTGATCATTTCAGGAGCCTGCTTAACACTCCAACATTTTCCCCTCTTACTCACTATGCAGCCCCTTTTTTTACTGACGACTTCTTAGATGCGCCATTTACAACTGATGAAGTACAGAACGTAATAGATAAATCTAAGGCGGGAAAAGCTCCAGGTGATGACCGAGTACCAGCAGAATTTTATAAAAATTGTTCTTTTGAATTCGTAGCCGCCCTAACGAAAGAATATAATATAATATTTGAGACAGCAACTGTTCCTGCATGCTTTAAAAGGGCTATTATATATCCACTGCACAAAAAAGGATCATACGATAACCCCGAAAATTACAGAGGCATCTCTTTTTTGAACACATCAGCGAAGCTATTTAGTGCTCTGATATTTAATAGGCTTACACAGTGGGTCGATGACAGGAAAATACTGAGCGAATTTCAAGCTGGGTTTAGGAGAAACTACTCGACCTTAGATCAATTATTCACCCTCATTAATGTTGCGGAAAGCTTCAAACGAAAGAAGAAAAAACTGTACGCTTTTTTCGTCGACTTTCGTGCTGCTTTTGATACAATCGCACGTGAAGCACTTTTTTATAAGCTGTACAAATTAGGAATATCGGCCAAAATTGTAGTTTTATTAAAAGCAATGTACGAGAACAATGTGGCGTATGTTTGGGATGGCGAGTTTGTTTCTGAGGAGTTCACAACACAAATGGGAGTAAAACAAGGATGTGTCTTAAGCACTTTACTTTTCATCTTGTTCATAAATGATATCGTGGAATCGATCGGTGGAGGAATCCAGTTTGGAAACATACGAATACCGGCTCTAATTTTTGCTGACGACATAGTTTTTTTGTCTGAATCTGTCGAAGGAATGCAGAGAACAATGAACCGTCTTGAAAACTACTGCAAACTTTGGAACTTGTCCGTTAATTTGGAGAAATCTAAGATGATGATCTTCAGGGAAGGAGGTGGTAGACACGCACGTAACGAAAAATGGAGATATCAAGGAGAAAATGTTTCAGTAGTACGAGAGTTCAAATACTTAGGGGTGATAGTTACTGCAAACCTCAACATGAAAAAACATTTTCAAAGTAAACTGGCCGATGCAAAAAGGGCCGTTTCTACAGTGTGGAACAGATGCATTGATAATAAATATATTGATCATAGTTCGAAATTGAAAATCTTTCGAGCGACTGCTACCTCCATATTGCTTTATGGGGCACAAGTTTGGGGTTATGGTGAATTCGAAGAAGTTGAAAGGTTTCTGAGGTATTTTTTAAAAAGGATTTTTCGGTTACCAGCTTGCACGCCAAACTATATGCTGCATTTAGAAACAACAGTTCCACCATTATTTTTCGACACTCTTAAGATACACTTTGAATATATCATTAAGGTATTAGAGATGGATGAGGAAAGGCTACCAAAACAAATACTGAAACACACCCTAACTACAAGGGGAAATCTTGTCATGAAGTGGGAAGAGCTGACAGCTATTCTTGGCGAAAACGCACGAATTTCATCCGAAATAAGTACTATGGACTTACGAAACCTGTTTAATAGGATCCTTGAGAGAATAAACCACAGCTATTATGAAAAATTTAAAACAGAAGCACAATAGTCACAATACAGAATGATCTACAGCCAACTGAACTACGACCTTAAAGAACAGACTTACTTTCAAAACCGATTTTCACTCAACATGATGAGCATTATATTTAGAGCAAGAGGTGAAATTATCAATTTGAACTTTATACCGCATCGTCCGGATCTTCCAATTTTGTGCGAACTTTGCAATCTCAAAGAGAGAGAGGATATATTTCATTTTATTGCCAGATGTCCCATCTTAAAAGAATTCCGGGTTAGTTATTTTGGTGCTACTTTGATGGATTTGGATGCAGTCATCGATATCTTGAATGGAAAATTTGGTTGGGAAATTTTGTATAAATATATAAGAGCGGCACTTAGCTACAGAAATTGTATCATAGAAGGAGACTTTTAATTGAACAAATATGTATAACTTATGTATATTATAGTATTAAATATTTGAACTAAAAACTGTCAATCTGGTAGACGGCCTTTGGCCAAACCATATTAAACTTATGATTGAATTGTTAATTTAAAATTATATTTTTTTGTTAAATAAAGTTTTCAACAACTTTCAACAACTAGAACAATTCATAAAATTTACTTTTTGAAAATGAATGATATCATGTAAATGTTGGCCACGACTACGTCTGAAGTGGTCCATTCGGAAGGTCCAATTTTATGCGACTCGTTCGAGAATAGCGACTGGTATTTCCATGATGATTTGCCACATGATACTGAACAAAAATACCAAAGCAGTTTGATAGGAGTCACGCGTCATCTGTCAAAAAAAGCCTATTGAAAATCAAACCTCACGATGAATCACCCACTACTATACAAATACGAAATTACATAAGAATTGGGTTTGTGGTTTTCTCATGTTTCAAGGAGACTCGAGACTGTAAATTCGATAAATATTTTTGTGTGTGTTTAACATTTTCAAATATAAACAAGAGTGTTAGATTACCTATATGCTTTCCGAGAATTAGGAATTATATTTCAAAATGAGTTAAATTTCTGATAAAATTCTTAACCAGAAAATATGTTAAACAAGAAGCAATCCAAAACTTCTGGGAAATATTTGAATATCTGTACCAGGAATTTCGTCCTTTTGCAGGGGGCATGGTGGTGGTGTGATTTGTTTACGGATGGAAAACCTTATTTGACTTGTTTTTTTTTTTTTGTAATAACTAAGAAGTATTGGCGGTTAATATTCTACCATTTTGTTGATATGATATATTTAAAGGTATAAAGGTATTTAAGTTTTGCAATGTATACAGTGCGTTCACCAAAGTTACGCATTCCTTGTAAGCAATTTAAATTTTCGATCACAAACCACAACTTAAGAAAGAATTTTTGTTTTTATGTTGAGTCAAAATATTTGGTTTCGATTTATATTTGTTTTTTTTTTTTTTTTTTTTCAACAAGATAAAGCAAAAAGTTCAAACATTCAATAAAACAAATATTATTTTGTATTTTCAATCTGATAGCTATGCTTTGATATATTTTGCAAAGACAAATAATCGGAAATCCTTTTCTAATAAATTTTCTCAACTGTGAAGCAATGCAAAACTATCTTTAACACAACTTTCATCTTTATTTCAAACTATATCTCTGCTTACATGTAAATGCAATAAAATATTCCATCAATACCTTCAGCATGGGAAATATGAAACCTGCAGTGCATACCTATTTACCTATCAAGTTGCAAGAACATTCAAAGAATAACTTTTGCATATTTGAAATCAGAATATTTTGACAAAATCAATAGTTTCAGTTAGTTCTTTAGAAAGGATTACTCATGGGGAAGGAGACATATTCCAAAAATTCTATAACTTTTCTTGGCTCTAAGAAAAATTAAGTTTTGAACCCAACTTCACATAAAACTTAGATTGAATGAAAAACATATCTTACCGAGAAATATTATTTGAAGTCACCTATTTTGTCAAGATGTTTGGAAATAGAAAGAATCAAAGGACTTCAATCAATTCCCATAAATATTTAAAAAAAAAAAATTTACCAATATATAAATGGCAAAAAAGGATACAAAAATGCAGAAAATTTAGTATTCAATATTCTCTACTGAGATAGCAGTGGACACTTAATTTTCTACTGAGATAGCAGTGGACACTAAATTCTCTACTGAGATAGCAGTGGCAGTGGACACTAAATTATCTACTGAGGCGAAGTCCACGTCAACTTTGGATTCTAAGCTTACAAAATATTGGAGTTCGGCACTGTACTCAAGATTGGTAAACGGTCACTGGCACTGGCAGCAACGGACTCGATTTGCACTTTAACGATTAACGATTTAACGATTATTTATTGAACAATATAATATTTACAATTGATTCTTATTCTATTTTACTTATGATACTTAAAAATATTTGTTGGCACATTAGGGGCCTAACTATATACATTGATAATTTTATAATACATTTAAAAAAAAAATTGTCATTAATTATACTTATATTAATAGTCAAGTGGGGGTGTCCATCTCGGGTTGTTCAAATCCGGTTGTCCTTGATGTGTTGGTGAATTGGCTACTAGCCACGGTGGTAAGTTGACGCTGCTTCATCGTAAAACTGGATAGCCTCGTCGTCGTTGATTCTGATAATTCTTTCGTCCATTAGCGCAGTTATGTCCAGGTATCGTGGTTCAGGATGCCGTTCTTCACTGTTGATTGTGCTCACTAGAGGATTCGGATGGTTGACTAAATTTGTCACCAACCTTCTAGCCGATTCCGTCATATACTTGTCCAACGGTGTTATCGCTGCTGCCTCGTAGAGTCGTTTGTTGCTTGGGTACTTCTTCCGTCGTTGATCGAAGTGAAGATTCGTGCAAATCCTTAACATCTTTCGCTCAAATACTCCGATCTTCTTCATACTTGTCTTTGATGACTCAATTTGCACTGAGTCAAACAGGCTCTCTTATGCATATTTTCGCATGCAAGACAGTGGTAATTATAAGATAAACAACAAAAATGTATGTAAAATCTCTTCCAATGCAAATCGCAAGTAAATTATAGCTTGCCTTTGGTTGTTGTTTGTGTTAAATGGATTATGGTGGCGAAACTGGTTTGGCTGGTATTGTTGGTGTGCAATCGAGTGTTGGCTTGTGCAATATGTAATGGCACGGTCGGGGAGGAGTGAAAACCTCAATTAATGTGCGGTGGTCGGTCGGAATTGCTTATTATGCAATTTAATTTTGCGGCTGTAGGGAATTTTATAATTTTGAATGTATGGTAGTCGGACGGAATTGTTTACTTCGCAATTAAATAATTGGCGGTGGGGGCGTTTCATTACAGTATCTTCAAACTAAACTATATTATTGTTGCTCGCGACACACCTGTATCGTAGCTCAAATGGACTGTATAATCGAGATCAATTAATAAAAATGTAAACGAAATGAAACACGATAATTTATAGTGGAAAAAATGTTATGTAAAAACACCAGCACGTTTTATTCATCTCCATTCAAAAACCTGCTTAAGACTAACTCTCTTTCGTGCTTATTCTCGGAAAAAGCACTCTTTCGTTAAGTTCTTACGTTAAGTTTCATTAACGTTTAATTATACCTTCTTATACATATGTGACCATCGAATGCAGAGTTACCAGGACTCATGCGATTCGATACAAGGTTCAAATAAAACACTTCAAAAGGATTTGTATGTTGTTCAGCTTGAACGAAAACACATTCCTGGTGCATTGGGAAATCAAGGATCCGTCAGTTCTGTAAGCTCTCATATGCTTGTGAAAAATTCGTACTTGAAATAACTTTTATGAAAACCGTTTGAGCGTGGGAAAAGAAAAGTTATCCAATAAAATTAAACGTCAGCAGGATATCAAGATATTGGTTGATTCTCGTTTCCTCGCTCCAGTTGTTTGTCCTGTTGTTGCAGTGGTTCATTCGAAGGAATGTTACTGTCGGATCCGTGTTTAATTTTATGGATAAAGTTTTCTTCCCCTGTGAGTAGAGTGGCTGATTTTTTGCTTTTGATTATTTTGAAAAAGGTGCAACTGCAATTGTGGTGAAAAGTGTGAATTATTTATGTTTAAGGTTTTTTTTTGTTTTTGATTTTATGCAGGACTTTTCTTTTTTTCCAGGATAAAGTAATAAAGTAGTCGCAAACAAATATAGATTTTTGTCTTTGAGGTCAATTTTTTCAAAAGTTTCAGCTGTCTTGTTTAAAAAAATTTTAGCTTGCCTTCTTAGATTTGATCGTAGATTTCCTAGTTTGACGGTCTTTCCCATTTAAACTCCATGCTCATAGCTTTCGTTGACATGGTTTTGCATCTACGGTTCAGTAGCACAAGATAAGGTGCTGTTAGTAACCGACTTTGGCTAGATGCTAAAATTGCATCCTCGAATGAAAAACTATCGAAAGTCCATAATTTGTTTTCGCTGGCGACTTTATCTCGGGTAAGTGTGTTCTTCACTCTCTAGATTGGCAATTTTGGATTTTCGCCAGTCCCTTTAAGTGTATAGAATTTCCTATCGGATAAGGTTAACCCATACCCAACCAAACCAACTTTATATAAGGTACCATAGTATCTTAAACCAAAATTTGGTTAAAAAAGGATTAAGGTACTAATTGAATCTTAAACCAACATCCGCACTCTCTCTACCAGTTCTCATCTTTATTCATAACATCAACCCTAAAACCTTCTCGGTTAAATTAAATCATAATTAGTTTTTGGCCTAATTGTATCAAGAAAAGAGACCCGGGGGTATTTCAAAAAATAAAAATTCCACCAAACGGAAAGGCACGAAAAAAGGATAAATAAAAAAATAATAATTTTCCTAGCAAAATTAAAGCAAATTACATCTTAAAACAGGACTCGCTAAAGATTCTTCTTCCCATTTCCGTACTCCACTTTATTGATGTTACAATTTGAATCAATTTCAAATCAAAGTTTTTTTTTTTCGTTAGGGCTAGGAGAGAAAGGATCAATGCCGCATGTAGTTTTGATTATGTTCAACGTCATTGAGTTAATATTGTTTCATACAGTCATGCCATTAGCTTGATTTGTCTTTTATTGTATTTGAATGTCCTTGATTTTTGTGGTGGCTGTATTGACAATCAATATGTTTGTCGTGATTTTGATATTTTTAAGGGACCTTCATCTTTTTACTTCTTAAATGGTTTCTCTTCGATTTCACTATTTTTGGCACCAGAAATCCCTATGTTTCAAAAAACCAATACATTTTTTTGTCACTTTGTATTGTTCTCTTTCTATAAAGCATACTTCAGGCAAGTCCTTGAGTACGTTAATTAACTCCAACTACTTAATATTTCACAACGGCAAGTACACGAATAAAACTTTTGTAGTTGTATTGTTCAAGTATAGTTTTTAACTCTGCGCTTATGCGTCTTTGATGATGCATCAAGATTTTATCCTGACAGACAGAAAAATTGGCTTATTTTCAAAAAATCCAACGTGTTTCCTCCTCCTCAATTCTTGGTCCCTTTTGCAGACTTTATGTTTTTTTTGTCATGACAGCTAAAGTGTATTACTGCTTCAGTATTCATTGGATATTAAAATTTGAACAACAAGCTTTATGTGCAGGACGATGAAAAGGATGAAGTTGTAAGAAAAACTTTATCCTTGGGTTATTCGTGTTGAATTGGAAAGTTTACAGTTTTCTGAATTAACTTTTTCGTATTTATTCTTTTAACTACTTAAACTTTGATAGTAAACAAGTCCACCGCCAGTTTTCTTTCTTCCTTTGGTCCTTACAAAAAAGTTTTCTTTTTAGTAAACAAAAAAAATCCCAGAAAAAGGAGAGAAAATTTTGTGCACATCAGTATTGTTGAAAATTGATTCTGGTAATTATGAAAGTACCATAAGTCGTACAAACATTGCACTGGCAACAGGACATACAAATAATTTCCAATTTCTTCATATTCTTATTTGTTTCATTCAATCACACTTCAGAACAAATCATCCAAAGGACACTTTTCCTGATTTTGATTAACTAATCCACTGTGCTTGTAATTTCGTTAGATTGTTTGAACACTCAACATTATTGTCCTTCGTTAAGCAAATCAATTATTGTCCTTGCTCTAAGAAAACTGTATATTCACGTTCTAACCAGAAGTGCACAGAAGCACAAAAAAAAAAAAAGATACTCAAGATTATCTACTTAAACGCTTAAGTGAAATTACTTTAGCTTTCTTCATCCTTGGAGCGCTACCACCCGACGAAGGATGAAAAAATCCAAGAAGAAAAAATATATGAAAAACTGATAAACTCATTCATGGAGTGGCGAGAGGAACTCCTAACTAACTGATCCTGGAAGGAGGACACTAAATTGCTTTTGATTACTATTCCTTCGAGGCATGTGGACCTACTGAATGTGCAAGGCAAGGTTTAATGGTTATGGCTTATGGTGTGTGCCTTGCCTGTGCACGGTGCTGCACTCATCTTTTCTAACTTCTTGGTGGATAATAATGGTCCACATTCAGCACACGAACGCTTCACGTTGCTTTTTGCGTCATCACTGCTTCTTCATTAAAGGACGAACTGCATAACGGATGGTGGCATTGGTACTTTTATAGCGTTTCACCACCCATTACATTTTTCTACTCCTTGTTCTTGTTAATAAAATAAAGTGCAGTTTGCCGGGCTCTTAATAAGTCAAGTGCTGTGGAAATAAACGTATTTTAGTTGGTTCAGTCAGTTTATTAATTGATTTTTCATTTTTTTTCTCGTTGATCTCTGTAATTAAAGGAAATCAAGAACTCGCTCATCTTCAATCAATTTTTTAAACAAATTATTCCTAGAAATCCTGGAATGCAAACAAGCGCCACAATTGATTTCATGGATCGAAATTGTGCCTCACAGTATCAACGAGGAAAAGGAGTGTACTTACACGATTTGGGAACATTTTATTTGCTTGCAGTATTAAATTAGAAATTCAATAGATTCGAAAAATGTCTAGCTAAGAAAGGGGTGGGTGGGTATATTGCTTGCAATTACTTAATTAGGTCTTAATTTTTATTCGCGTGAATTTCAAGGGTTAATTATAATAATTGTAACCACCTTCTCTCTCAAATTGATCATTTTTTTAATAAAATCCTTTAATTTTCTTTTAAAAAAGTAAAACCAAGTTTTAATTAACTTGCGTCGAAAATAAGTACAAAACAATATAAATTTATTCAGTTCCAGTTCCGACTAAATGAACTTTCGTACACAAATAACGTGAAGTGAATAAATTTGCTTTATTCCTCGGAATGATTCATGTAATTAAGACTTGCTTGAATCTGCGACATTTTCACTGTAAATTGTCACTTCCCAGAAGTGTCAAACAGTATGTCAATCATTGAACTGAACTTTGATTTTGTGCTCTTTGTGTTTGTCTGATAAAGAATGGGCTCCTTCTTAATGTTACATCTGCATTCATGTGAAAGATAATTTGCTTCCGAATGGAAATGGAAAGTCAAACAAAAAGTATGAACATTTCATATTAATTCTTTGTCACCCGGAGAACCTTCAACAATAAATTTTAAATTATGGAAAGACAGTAGTCTTATCTTCAGGGTGAATAAAAAGATTTTTCAATATCCGCAAGCATATCAATTTTGAATTGATGTAGTCAGAAAAAAATAGAAAAAAAACAAGAAGGAAATGGGGTGAAGAATTCATAAAATAATTTCACGTTCCATTTATCACTAAAATGAGATATCGATTGTGTCAATTGAATACATTTATCAGAAGTCCTTGCTTTGTTAGACTAAGATAATTTTTTTCTTTCATTTTTAAAACATAATTTCTTAGAATTTTCTTACTTCGAGAAGAAAGGAAGTTCCCTTTGTTCTACAACAAGATGGCCTTAAGCCTGATGTTTCAGTAGAATAAAAATATTAATAAGAAAGTAATAAGGCCATGTTTTCAAATATCAATTATTAATCAACTAGAATACACAGGGCACCCATAAGAATTTTGTTTTTATTATCATTCAAAGGACCTTGTGTATTTGTGTGCATTATTTCCCCTCTAACAATTATCAGTTTAAACATGTATTTAAAAAAGTGTAGATAAAATATTTGTTTTGTGCGTTGAAACTCTGTGGGAACGAAAAATACCTTAAATGTACTTCTTTCAAAAAAATTTGTTCTAAAAATTAATAAAACATTAATGAACAAAAACCTAAAATGAAAAATAAAATACCTGAAAATTGTTCAGCAATACTGTGGACAGCACTCTTGAATTTTTTCTGAAACCTCTAGGTAACCTCAGAAAAAGCTAATGAATTAAAATTCGAACTTAATTAAAAAAACAAGTCTTTTATATCCCCCATGGCCATGAATGAATGCTGTCATATCCTGGTAACAATACATTTTTCTCTTTATTCTGATGTTGATTATGTTTTAGTCACTTTTGGAAAAAAAACTAAGTTCTTTATGAGAACCAAAATTAGATACTAATTGCATTGACTATGAACAAAAACACGCTCATATTTCTTTCAATCGCGGCTATGTCAGACATGTGATTTTATTTAAATTGAATTCGAAGCTTAATGGCGAGTTTTTAATGAAAAGTTTTGATATTGAAGATTCAGATAAGGATAGCATACTAACAAGAGAAAAAGGATTTTAACTTGTGTAACTGTACATTGTTTTCAAATAATTTCACTAATTAGTGATGTTTTCGAGGTTGGCAACACTGTTGCGAAAGTGATTGGTTCAATTTTCATATCGCTCTTGTGAATTTTCAAATTAAAAGTAATAATTAACTCGCAAAATTTATAAAATTTAGTTATTCAAGTTCTTTTATAAGTTTATTTAAGAGAAGTGCCAAATAAACAGGTAAACTAAGTAGTTTAAACTTAAAAACAAATCTTTAAGGCTGATATCTGTGTCACATGACTGACCAAAAAAGAAAATTAAGTCAAACTTCTCCAAAACAAAACTACACCTGCAAAAAATCATTATCACTAGCTTACGATCATAATAATCAACAACGAATCATGTCGATTTCCGAAGCTGATCTGCAAAAGATTAAAATGATAGTCGATCTCTCGCTGAGCACTGAATTGCCAAAAGCAATCGCCAACCTGGCCACCAAACATGATGTTCAAACATTAAATGCCGAGATCGACTGTTTAAAAAAACAAAACGAAGAACTAAACCTAAAAGTCCAACGCTTCGAAACCAGGTGCAATATCTTAGAGGAGGAGCTTGAACTTCAAAGCCGCGAAATAAAAGGAAAAAACATCATCCTTACAATCCCGAATGAAAATGTTGATCCACAAGAAAAGATCCAAAGTATCACACGCCGTCTATTAGGAGAAACTCAACAAATTTCGGATGTCATTAAACTAAGCGAAAATAACTCAGTTATAAAGCTTAAAATTGACACTGGCTCCAACAAGAATGCTTTGGCTATGCTGCGGAACTCTGCTAAACTCAAAGGCACAGGTGTCTTCGTTCAACGCGATCTTTCAAAACGGTCACAACACAAACGCAGAATCCTACTTGGCTACAGGAAAGCTATAAAGACAAAACAACCAACTGAAGCGATTCAAATTAAAAACAATAATATAATAATTGCGAATAAATCTTTTTATTTAAATAATAATAATATACTAAAATACGAAAATGAGGACGGTGAAAATAAACTTCGAGAAATGTTTGGTCAAATGGACTTCGGAGCTGTCAAACAAATAGTGATGTCAAACGGACGTCATAACGAATGGTATAGACCAGTTGATACTACTCCAGGGATGCCACTTCTAAGAAACTCTGAAAGTTCTAGTACTATTATACAAAATTGAAATTGTGATGCCGTCAGCTCACTAACTATTAATAATTGTAATATTTTGTCGTATAATGTGTCGGGTTTAAATAATAAACTCATGTTCGTAGATTTTTTCAGTTATATTAAAAGCTTTGATTTATTCTTTCTATTCGAAACTCATGTAACTAAAGAAAACCTTAGCAAATTTACAAAATACTTTAGTGGATATAAGTTAGTTTGGGAAGCTGCAATAAAAGTTAATGTTAAAGGACGAGCAAGTGGAGGCAGTGTATTTGGGATAAAAACAGCGCTATTAAAAAACTATAACTTTGAGGAACATGAAGGAGTCACTATTGTGAAAGTTCTAAGTGAAAATAATATGTACATTATCCCGTTCTATATAAACTGCAATCATTGGAATGAAGATCACGAACGTTTGAACACCATCATGCAGCACCTTGCAGGAAAAAGCGTTTTATTGATTGGAGATTTCAATGCGAGAATCAGCAACCTACAAATCATCACATCTCAAAGTATTAACAACTCCTTATTAAATCCTGTTAACAGATCATCAAAAGACGCTGTACACAACCAAAACGGCACACATTTCCTAGAAATGCTACAGTTGTATGATTGCATAGTGTTAAATGGATGTACGAATGGTGATAACGATGGTAATTTTACTTTCTATGGTGGACAGGGCAACTCCGTTATTGACTACTGTGCGGCAAATAACATTTGGGTCAACTTAATAACAAAATTCGAGGTACAGCACCAAAACTTTTCTGACCACATGCCCATTACCGTCGTTTGGACCAGTCAAAGTTCCAATCAAGAAAGAACTCTGAAACTTATCCCTAGATTGAAGTGGAAGCAGGAAGATGCGGAAAAATACCAACAAAATTTACAACATCATATGTCAACCTTAAATGTATGCTCTGATTCAACTGAAGTACATTCAAACAAACTTATGCGCTGCATTAGGAGCTCTGCATCATCTATGGCTCATAATGGAATCTTAAAGTTCAAACAAAAGTGGTTCGTCAATGAATGTATGAAATGTCGTAAAAAATCATTTTCTCTCCTTAATGCTATGCGGAATTCCAACTCCCAAGCTTTAAAAAAATCGTATGTTGAAGCAAATTCTCGCTACAAAGAAATGTGTTTGAAAAAGAAAACTGCATACGAAAATAAGCAAGCATGTAAACTTGGTCAAACAAAAAGTTCTAAGGAATTCTGGAAGATTACGAAAGAGATAAATGGATCCAATTTTGCAATAGGTATTGGACTGACTGCTGATGACCTATCTGTACACTTCCAAAATCTCCTTTATGGCAAATCCACACTGAACTACCACTTTGCGGAACCCTTGATAAACAACGAGTGCTTGGACCAAGAAATAACAGTTTCTGAAATATATGCCGTTATTCACAGAGCGAAAAATGGAAAAGCCCCGGGCGAAGATGGTATCGCATATGAATTTTTCAAGAACGCACCTCCTTGCTTCATCGACCAACTGAAGATCCTATTCAACAAAGCGTTTCAAAATGAGGACATCCCTAGTTCATTTAAAAAGTCAGTGATCTTCCCGATTCACAAAAAAGGAGCTCTGGACCTGGTTGAAAACTATCGAGGAATCTCGTTTATGAATGTCCTGGCAAAATTGTTCTGTGGAGTTCTAGCAGACAGATTGGAATCGTGGGTTGACGTCAACAATATCCTCTCCGAATTCCAAGCTGGTTTTAGGAAAAACTATTCCACCATCGATCACATTTTTACAATTACGTCGATCGTCAAAGCTTTTCAAGCTAGGAACAAAAAGGTTTACGCATTCTTTGTTGATTTCAAATCAGCCTTTGACTTGGTAAACCGGAATGCTCTCTTTTATAAGCTCACGCAAATAGGTATTTCGACAAAATTTATCCACGCAATAAAAGAAATGTATTTCGACTCAAAAGCAGCTGTCTGGGATGGGTCAGTATATTCAAAATGGTTCGCAACAGACAATGGTGTCAAACAAGGATGTCTCCTCAGTGCTCTTTTGTTTTCACTGTTCATCAATGACATAGTGAATTGTCTTCCTGGTGGAATTCGTATATCTGGAATGTCAATCAACGTACTGCTGTATGCCGATGATTTGGTTTTACTTTCTGAGTCAGCCGATGTATTACAACTAATGATAAATCGTCTATCAGAATATTGCTGCAAATGGGATCTTCTAATTAACACTGATAAATCTAAAATTATGGTATTTTCGAGATCTTCCAGGAGCCAGGACCGTTATAATTGGTACTTCAATGGTAACCCTCTGGAAATGGTTAACGAATATAAGTATTTAGGAGTGAAACTTAATACAAAGATGGACTTTCACGAACATTTAGTTGAAAAAACCAATATATGCCAAAGTATGGTAAATCTCTCGTGGAGAAATGTTTTTTCAAACAAACGAATCCTACTCTCTACGAAATACAAAATATTCGACGCTGTTGTGAAGACTACGCTTTGCTATGCTGCTCAAGTGTGGGGTATGGAAGAGTACGAAACGATTGAAAAATTCCACAGAAATTTCTTAAAAAAACTTTTCAACCTTCCCCTGAAAACCCCAAGCTATGCGATATACATAGAAACAGGACTTCCTCAGCTTTTTACTAGTACTTTGAAGACTCAAGCGGATTATATCGTAAAAGTTTTTAGTCAACCAGATGAGCGCCTGTCCAAAAAAATGCTCCGATACGAAATTAGAAATGAGGATTGGTGGATGAGGAAATGGAAAGATATGGCAATCAGTTTTGATGAGGAAGTTCCGATGGATGGAAGAAACTTGGTTGATTTGAAGGATCAGCTCTATCGCATAATTTCAAAACACGAAAACTCTGTACGGGATGGTTTTAAAGATAACGCGCGCAAATCCATCAATAGAGTTTTGTACTCCCAACTCAATATGAGCTTAAATCAAGCAAATTATTTTCAAGACACACTAAGTTACAACGAAATCTCCTTCATTTTCAAAGCAAGATGTGAACTCTTAGGACTCAACGGAGCACCTTACAATGGAAGTTTCAACCAATTTTGCTCCTTATGTAATCTAAAATCCAAAGAAGACTGCTTTCATTTTATCAGTATATGTCCCATTTTTGCACCCCAACGGATTTCGTATTGCGGAAAAAGAACTCTAACAATGCAAGAAACAATAAAACTTTTGAACGGAACTGACTGGAAAACCCTCGCATCATTCTTGAAAAATATTTCCATGTATAGGATATTGATTATATCTGAATTTGAATAGTTATACTTATTTATTATTTTGTAATGAAAAGAATCTTTTATATACATTTATTTCAAATTGCTAACCGAGCTGACGGCAATGCCATAGCTTTAAATTCATTCAATTGTTAACAAATGTATCAAAACAACGAATCAATAAATGAATACTTACTTACTACTTACTTACTTAGTGATGTTTAAAAAGCTCACAGTGACATTAATACGATAGAATAAAGGACAAAGATATTTAGTTCTGAGAGAGTTGGGAAATAATTCTAGATCCTTTTTGGATGGATTATGCAAATGGATTGAATACAAATTTTCAAGTTTTATCCAAACAAACTCACATATAGCAAAATGTTGTTAGCATGGCATCTTCATTTTAACTGATTTATTTTTAAAAATGACTTCTCAAAATGAAAGCTGTAATATGACACATAATAATTCAATACTTCTTTTGACAACGCCAAATTTTGGATTATGTTTTTAAATAAAAAATATTCGGTCTTGCCGGACTGGAATTTTTTTAGAAACCATCCATCAGAATCGTTGACGTGGTAACCCACAATCTTAAGACCTTTTTTTATAAATACATGTTTTATTTTGTTTTGTATTTTATTCCAAGCTTTTTTTCATCATAATCGATCAATTAATTTAACTCCTGTGAACAAAACAAAAACAAAATCTTTTGACCAAATTACTGAAACTTTCTTTTCCTTCTCTTTATACCATCCTCAGCTTAT
This sequence comes from Platycheirus albimanus, assembly GCA_916050605.2. Taxonomy (NCBI): domain Eukaryota; kingdom Metazoa; phylum Arthropoda; class Insecta; order Diptera; family Syrphidae; genus Platycheirus; species Platycheirus albimanus. The sequence goes on along the minus strand of OU696698.1, from coordinate 11,510,112 downwards.
GAGGTGTTAAGTTGTTAACGAAAACCTGTGTCAAAATGACGTCGAATGACTTCTTTTAATATTTAACGCAACATATGCTACTGCACAAAAAGGATATCAGAATCTGCTTGTGGGTTCTAAGAATAAAAGAAATATCAAGTTTGGAATATTTTGATTATGAGAAAACTTCTCTTTCGTAAACTTATCCAATACTTATTTCATACTTACCAAGAATATCTTTTTTGTATCGATTTCAGAACGGATATAGGAAAACTTTCAGGACTTAATGACTTTCAAGGAACAAAACTAAATCAAACGATTGCAGTAAAATCAAAACGATGTCACATACAAAATTGAGTGTTCCAAAAACCAATTTTTGGTCTTTTGAAGATTATAGTTTACACTTCTTACAAATTGTTTTTATCAACCAAAAGGGCAAACCAATAAACCAACTCAAAAAATAACCTTATCTTTTTTTCCACGTGGGAATGAATAGAAATATGGATGTTAAAACAAAGTAAAAAAAAAAGCAATAAGCTCCAGGAAATGATAAAATACTGCACCTCAAGTTCTTTAGAAACTAAGTACTTAGAAACTAAGTAAGACAAAAGATCTTTGGACAAGTCATCGCAGAACCTTGGTTATTATCTAAATGCCCCTGGTAGTGGAGAAGATTTACTTTTTTTTTTCTGGATTGATTTAGAAGGGGATACCTGGAGAAAGCAAGTGTAGGATATTTGTTCTGTGAAATGAAGTGGATGGAAAATTGAAATAATGTGGATTTAATAAAGTTATCGTTTTAGTAATAAATGAAGATACAATTTGCAAGAAAATATCTTGTAAAAACTTTTTTTAGGAGCATGAGGTTGGCCGCTATGTGGTGTGTTTTGTGAAGGTTTTTTTTTTGTGATACTTCGTTTATGTCTTTATGTATTTAATTTCTATTCTTGTCTTTTGACTTTTCATTCTTTTTGTGGGTCGAATCATTAAACAAGTGCACCCCATTTTTTTTATCACTAAGCTGTGGAGGGAGCCATTTTTTCATTCCAAAAAAAAAACTACTTACTTGCATACCACAAACATGAAATTAACATTAATATCACTCAAAAAAATATTTTGTCTTTAAAATCAAAACATGGCTTCGCTTAAAACAATTCATCATCCAAATCTCTCCCTCTAAGGCTGTAATTGAGCATCCAAATGATAGGATTTTTGCCAATAAAGTGAAATGTGAGCGTACCCTATAGATAGGTATACGTCATCCCTTTATGTGATTCTGTCACTTGATATCATCAACATCAACACCACACAATGGAGTTCTGCAAGTGATGCAATATCACAGAAAGTAGGAGCAAAAGCAGCAGGAAACGTGCACTAAAAGCATCGTCCTTGATGGTGAAAGGAAATTGAAACTCAATAGACTAAAAGGAGAACTCAGTAATATGCTAATGTCTGTGAAATAGAACGTTTAAGCAAACTGACACATTATACGGGTTTTAATGTTTTCACTTTTATCTGGCAGTTGCTCCTATAGGTTATTTCGTGGTTCACTTATGAAGGCATCAAGAGGAACTTCAGTTGTGTGCAGTCACACATGATTTAAGCTGACATCAAACTGACAAAGCTTTGACGTTCAGCAAAAGGATTGCTTTCGGTTGTGTGTGTTTGGTATTATCAATGGATCGGCATCAATTCACGACACTTTTGACAAGTGGGCTCGAAGCTGGAAGTAATGTAAAATTGACAACATTATTCTGGAATGTGGGATATAAAAGAGTTAAATCAAATGAACGAGGTAAGGTGTTTTGTTCATATCATGCCTCTCCCATTGCCATGTTTAGAATTCGAATTTGAAATTTGGAAGCGATGATACGTACAGCAGCTGTGTATTGAAAATGTATCTGACATACTCCCTTGCAGTTTTAATCATACCTACACGTTGTATGCCCAGAAAAAGTTTTTGTCTGCTTGTATTAAATAGGTGTTTTAGAGAAGAGCAACAATGATGCAAAGTAAAATGCAGAACTCTCACATGCTTCGAACTGAATTATGTTTAAGAAAATATGTTAGAAGATCCTTTGTTCGTATTCGTTATGATATCGACACAGTAACTGAATAAATAGTAACACTTCACTGTATATGTGAGTGATTACTAAAAAAAAGCTCTTTTTTTACTTGATTATAGCTTGAATATCCTGACACACAATGGCGTTTGTAGAGTCCTTTCAAGATATCACTTTTCTTGAAAATTCGATAAACCAAAAAATATGGAAACGGATTTCAGTATCTATCAGTATCAGGAACGGTAAGAGAAAATGTAGGCCTTATAATTTTTGGAAGAAAAAAAATGCTAACACAAAACAGTACACGGCAGGGTGGGCTATCGATGTTCTCTGAAATAAGATACCAGTAGTTTCAAAATTTTGAGTGGTATATTTGTGATCCTAGCCAAGGTAATTTATTTATCTGGGAAAAGATTCGGTTTAAAAGTCTTAAAAAAAACTCAATTGTCAATGACAAAATACCCACCAATAACTTGAGTTCATTAGAAAAGAATATCATAATTCGCGAAACCCCCTGTAAGAAAATATTTGACAGCTTATTTTGCTAATTCATAGCGTGTAGCTAGTTTCCTTTTCCACTCTTAAACGTTGGAGCCTTTCCTTGCTCTTTATTTTATTCACAACACTAACAGGTACTCTATGGAATTTCAGCTGCATACCTTTTGGGAACACGCCAATGCAACGCTTTTTAAGTATTCATTTTTAATTTCATCCCTGCCAAACAGAGACTTCACTTCCTTATATCCCTTTAGGAGTAATTCACTTATCCGGAAAATGCTCTGAATTGTGAGCATGTTACCTCTAACGAATATTATAAAAGAGGGAAAAACATTAACAGAAACGTAAAAGTCACACCGCTTGGTTCCTTTACTATTCCCAGCTACATAAACTAAATATTCGACAGATAGGGAACATAGCCAGAAAAAAAACTAACTATTTTGAACAAAGTTCAACAAATTTCGATACAAAACGGTAAAAAAACCACACTTTCAAGGGACTTGGAACGTAGATAGAGCGTGCATCGTGTCGTGTCATACAAATGAAAAAATTCTAGAAGATTTTATAACCTCCTCCGTTTTACAATAAAAGTTGCAGGGATATGAAACATATTTTATTAAAAAGGAAAAATAAAAAAAACCCTTCAAAAACTAATGGGGATGGCGCCAGGAATCCTTCAGCATAAAATTTGCACTCGTAAATCAGACAAAAAATAAGACTTCCACAAAATTGATGTGGGAAAAGACCTTGAGATAGTTGTATGTGTCTATTCATCACATTGTGTTATGTAGAGCATATACATGACAATTCACAGAAGGGATGAGTTTTGCAAATTGGGGCATGGAATGGTAATAGTTTTTGAGATACATACGTTAGATAAGTTCTATATGGCTGTGTAGCATACCGAAAATGAAAAGACTTTGTAGAACTATTTCCATCTATTATATTTGAATATCAACGTGAGTACTTATTGTATACAACAGAAACTTATCTTCGCCATCAGATATATAAAATTTAAGTGTTTTTTGTTCATGGTAGAGAAAAGAGAAAAAGGAAGTATAATATTTGTTGGATTTAAGATTTTCCGGAATCCCAAAACTGGATTGAATTTTATTATTTAAGAACTTATAATTTAAACCTTCCTTATGCCGTAGAAAAATGATTGAAAAATAAATTGAGGCTAAGAAAATACATTTTAATTTTGTTCACAGAAAATGTATTTCTCGGCTTAATCCAACAGTTCTGATGGATGAAAGTCTTAAAATACAATACTTCTGAGAGTTTTCATCCATATTTTCTGGCATAAATGCATTCGTTGGAGAATCCACTAACAAACCACAACAGCTCAGATATAATTTTCAAAATTGAAGTTCTTTGTTCTGGGATGATTCACTCAATAAATGTGTGTTGTTTTGTATTCAGAGACTTTTTACCAAGATCCTTTTGCATGCATCCTCCACTGAAAATTAGATTGGTCATTTAATTGGTTATAAAGTGCGACATTTTTGTCCATATCCTTTTTTACCCAATTTCAGAATTAAAAACTTAAGTTCTGGTAGGAGACTAAAAAAATGTTTCCATAGAAATGTTATACAAATTTTAATTGAATTGACAAAGTCAAAAACAAAATCAGAACAAAATAAATTTAAATATTTTTAAGCAAATTTGATAAAATATCAGCATAAAAACATTTCAGGACACAAATAACCACGACAGGACATCAGTATACTACTCTCACCGTTATAACAATAGCTCTCGTATCTTTCATTCACTGTTATTAATGTGCTTTACTGATGGCCATGTCAGTCGGGGCCCTTGGGGAAATACCATAAATTAATACACGCTTTAAAAATAACCGTGTTATCGGATTTTCTGACATTTTTTTTTATGAATGGCGACAATTTTTCATGCCTCCGAGTTTTTTCTTTTTTGTTGGTAGGTAGCCTGTAGATTTTAAATTGAACTTCCCTGGACTGAGTGAGATTAAATTGAATTCATCACTTCTCTGAATAAATATTGCAATATCACCCTGAAAAATCATTTATTACGTAAAGTGTCCTTTAATATTGGAAGGTATAGAAAAAATTAATTTTTAAATCAAAGGAAAAATCCTGGTAGTGTAGCCTATAGTGTTGGATCACACCTGTGCAGTGCATGCAACACAAACTCCATCAATTTTTAATAGTCCTTAAAAGGTTGAAAGTATATGAATATGGGTGTGGTGGTTTATAATAACATTATTTCTCTTAATATAATATTTAATGCATATCTTTATTAGACCTTGGTTGTGATAAAGATGGATGAAGGACGAGACATCGGCACTGTGTTATGTATACATTAATGGGGTGATTTAAAATTTTAAATGAAAGTGTCGAGGTAATGGAAAAGTCAGGTTTACAGAGTGATGATAAGTAATCTTTAAACCGACGTTCCTACTTATGTTCATATAATGATGCTGTGTTAAAGAGTGTCAAACTGGTTTTTGCCTGTCTGAAAGGATTCAAAAAGAAAATTAAGGTGTGTTTAAAAAAGAAACATGTTTGTGCTCTTTGAGTTTAGGGAAACTCAATATCTTACTTGAGATAGTTAGGGCTGCTAGCCAAGCCAAGATGTGGTATGTTTTAAACTACGATCCTGTTTGGGTCTTCAAAAAGTTCGATGCACTTGAGCGATGAGAATTTATTTAACCAAAGGAAAGTTCATTGTAACATTGATTTATTTTTTGCATAGTTATAATTATTTTGAATAAAATATGTTTTATGGTTGCCATCACAACTAACGATTGTATTAAGTCTCATCTCCCAATTGAATCATCACTTGGAAGAAGGGTATACATCCACCTGACCAATTTTTTGGGAAAGAGCAAAGACCTGAAACTCCAGTAAAAGAATTAAATTTCTGGTTTTAATTGATAACACAATTAAGTCCTTTAATGCAACGAATTCTCTTGTTCGCTTTAAAAAAAAATTCTGCAACGAATTAATTGATGCATGTGAAATGTGACTGTTTCGTTAACTGGAACTGGATACTCGGACATTAAGTAATCACTCTCAAGTCCTGACGGACGGTGTGGTATTTCCGGATTGGCACGTATAGGTATGGTTTGTGTCGATGTAAGGCTGAGAACTGTTCAATGTTTACCTTGATTACTGAAGAGTGAACATATAGAAGGACGTGTACCAACTTACTTGTCAGGAGTAACGTTTAAAGTTGATTGATTGAAAAAGGATGGCTATTGGGGAGTCAGCGTTCGGAGAATGAATGGAAACGCTCTACTTCGAGACCTATAGCTGATGCAATTAAGGTAAAATATTCCGTGGCTACTTATACATATACATACATGCTTATCTTCCTTTTTTTTTTTACAAAATAAAGAGTGAACGATCTATTCAGTTCAGTAACTTGGTATATTATGATATACTTTAAAAATGTATTTATGTTTACAGAGGTAGACTTTTGATATGCCATCGAACCAATTTGGTTATTGGTGCGAGCTACGCCAATACGTGGGTAAATAATTGGGAAACTGGGCTTGTCTCCAGAATTAATGGTATTGGCTATGTAAGCCACATTTTCATGCACAGATGAAATACAAAATGAGGAAGTTCGAATTTATTGACATTTCTAAAGATTACTGGTAGGATTACTGATACGGTTGGTTAGTGTTAAATTAATTAGAGAAGTGGAATTATCTAAATAAAAACAACGTAGAGCTGGAAAAAATCCAAAAACCCAAAGTCCAGAAGGCGAAAATTCGCAAGAGTGGCGGGAAATTCCACACAAAATCCCCAAACTAAAAATCATACAAATAATTGTGAAAAGATAAAATCAATTTTAATTCGTCTTTCAGTTTTTTGTTTATATTGCCTTTTGCACACATTTAAATTAAATTTTTCAAGTAGTAGTAAGTAGAAGTAAGGAGAAGGATACTCAATTAAATTACTAAACATTCCAATCAAATGGATTAAAACAATATTTATTAATTTTTGTTAGATTTTTCTTCTATTAAAACTTTGATTCAATAGCCTAACTAGAAATAGTTGCCTGAATGCAAAACTTCATCCCGCCAGCTCTGCACTATTGGATGTTTGAATATAAATTGAATTTACAAAACACATTCAGTTTTGTGCTTATAGGCTAGCCCACTTTGTGTTCCTGACAAAATATTACTGCGAATATTTTTAACGGTTTTTCTTGAAGTAAATTTAGGTAAAATAAATATAGTTCAGTTTGGTGTTTAAGGGGATACAGCGAGATTAAAGTTTGATTCACCGAATCGTGTATGTATATCCACACACACAAATTTCAACGCACCAGCCCATACTAAAAATTATGCATAACGTATTCTAATTAAAATAAAATGCACGACTGGGTCGCACGTACTTGCTCTGTTGGTGCAATAGACGATGAAAACAAACTTTTAGATCAATAAGTACAATTCATTTTTGAATAATTTGTCCGCTATTATCATGTATAGCCAAAAACTAAAAATGAAGTTTTGTTTGAAGTATTCTATGTATGTTACATAAAAAGTTTTATAAAAATCGGGGGAGCCTTTTTTGAGTAAATTAGAAAAAAATGAAAAAAATGGACAAAATCTAGTGGCTCTTTGTATTGGAGCCACCATTTAAAAAAGAGAAAATGAAAAAAAATCAATGCCATCTGATAGGAAGCTGTAAGGAACTATACCAAACAAAGTTTGAGTGAATTCGATGCAACCGTTGACAACTTATAGCCATTTGAAAAAAAGCCGTTAATAGCAGATCTCCGTTATTTGCATTTTTAGCCAAAAACTAAAAACGCAGTTCTCTTCAAAACACTAAAATAATATAACACACAAAGTTTAATCAAAATCGTTAGAGCCATTTTCGAGAAAATTAGAAAAAACCAAAAAAAGTTGGCTTAAACTCAACGGCTCGTTGTATGGAAGCCACCGTTTAGAAAGGCTCCAGTGAAAAATTTACTAAACCATCCTATAGAACACTATGAAAAACTATGTCAAACGAAATTTGAGTCAATTTAATCAAGCCGTTGTGAACTTATGGCTATTTGAAAAAAAGCCGTTAAAACCTGATTTTCGTTACGACCATTTGAGGCAAAAACAAAAAACGCAGTTTTGTTAGAAATGCTTAAAGTAAGCTAAATTATAAATGTAATCAAAATCGTTAGAGCCGTTTTCGAGAAAATCCAAATTGAAAAAAACCGTTACTTGAAAGGTACCAGTTTGAGCCGGGCTAAAACAAAATAAAAAAAACCTCGACAATGGTTTTTCTTCAAACTACTATGTACCAAGTTTGAAGAAAATCCGTCAAGCCGTTTAGGCTGTAGCATGACGTGAAAAAGCGCACATCCGCACATCCGCACATCCGCACATCCGCACAGACGCACAGACGCACAGACAGACCGACGGACGGTATGGAGAAAACCACTTTTTTGGGCTTCTCTATCATCGTAATGTCATGTTTGATTAAAACCTCGATTTTTTTTTTCTGCACGAAACCAATACTTGCCCTATTGAGCAAGTAAAAAAAACATAAGCGAGAGCTACAGTACGTTTGCAACGAACTGTTGGATACCCTATTCCCCATATTTTTGTATGTGCATGCGTCTGCCTCCCGCAAACAGCCGATGTTTCAGAAACAAAATTCTTCTTTAGCAGACAGAAAAAAGTTCAATAACATTAATTTTATGCGGTGTGATGTTCAATTAGTGCTGGCGCAATAAAAAAAAGGAGTGCGCCACGCCCAAAGTTAAAACGTTTTATTGCCAAGGCAATTGTTATGAGCTCAGTGGCATTCAATTTTATTCTTGCAGATCGATTTGAACAAAACAAGACAAAACTTAAATTTTTAAAAATTAGATTTGGAATGGAAATAGCAATTATGGGTGTTTTTAACAATTATTGGACCACACTCTGCTACGTAAACAAGGAATATAAATCCAAGTGTTCATCTGTTTACTTCAAAACTGCGACCGATAGTTAAAAAACGTTAAAAAAATTAATGCATTATACGACTTTTGACGGAAACGCCCCTTAAGAGTGGGCGTGTCCTAAAAATTTGAAGCACTAACTGCACTTTTTTCAGTATTTAGGCATATGTGTAAGACTACAGCTGAATCGAGTAGTTTTTAAACAATCATACCTGAACAAATATATTTTACCAAAATCACTCCTTTAAAAGTGGGCGTATTGAAAAAATTTACAAAAGAAAGTGTAGAGATATATTTCTCAAATAACGAACGGAAGGAAAAAGGTTTAAATTAAACATTGGAAATGCCTTAAATTCTTGAGGCTACGTTTTTCGTTCTTTCATGAAAAGTAGGCGTAAGCCAAAATTCAAAAATTTCTTTTCATACACAAACCTTTTCGTTTCTATTAAGAGACGCAAAATATTGGCTTGCGGATTAATTATAAATACCGTTTATTTACAAAAACAATTTTTTTATAGTTTCTAATGAAAAATAGGCGTAAGCCACGCCCAAACTGAAATATTTTTATTTGATTGGAAGAAAGTTTAACTAAAGCTTACGTGTGCAAAATTTTAGCGTTATGCTTTTATCGTAACTGTACAAAAAAACATAATTTAATTTTATTAAATTGAGGTTGTTCAACAAAAATGGCGATTGTGGGCGTGTTTGTGGGCGGATTTTACCGGTTTAAGAACTTAGCCTTACTCTTGAACAAAAGATTATATATACTAAATTTCAGCTTTCTAGCTCAAAAATTCCGACCTCTAGAGAGTATACATACGGACGGACGGACGGACGGACGGACGGACGGACGGACGGACGGACATGGCTAAATCGACTAAGCTTTTGATTCTGAGTCAGAATATATATACTTTTCTATACCTAACGGTATTATTTCTCTATGTTACAAGCTCCACACCAAATACAATATACCCATTCTATGGAGTAAGGTATAAAAATAGTTGTTTCAATAGCTCAAATACACATTTGAAAATTGCATTTTTTACTTGCTCTATAGGGCAAGTATTGGTTTCGTGCAGAAAAAAAAATCGAGGTTTTAATCAAACATGACATTACGATGATAGAGAAGCCCAAAAAAGTGGTTTTCGATATACCGTCCGTCGGTCTGTCTGTGCGTCTGTGCGGATGTGCGGATGTGCGCTTTTTCACGCCATGCTACAGCCTAAACGGCTTGACGGATTTTCTTCAAACTTGGTATATAGCAGTTTCAAGAAAATCCATTGTCGAGGTTTTTTTTATTTTGTTTTAGCCCGGCTCAAACTGGTACCTTTCAAGTAACGGTTTTTTTTCATTTTGGATTTGCTCGAAAACGGCTCTAACGATTTTGATTAAATTTAGAATTTAATTTACCTAAGATATTTCTAACGAAATAACGTTTTTTGTTTTTGGCTTAAATGGTCGTAACGAAAATCGGGTTTAAACGGCTCTTTTTCAAATGGCCATAAGTTCGCAACGGCTTGATTGAATTGACTCAAACTTCGTTTGGCATCGTTCTTCATAGTGTTCTATAGGATGGCTTTGTATATTTTTCAGTCAAGCCTTTCTAAATGGTAGCTCCCATACAACGAGCCGTTCAGTTTTAGCCAACTTTTTTTGGTTTTTTCTAATTTTCTCAAAAATGGCTCTAACGATTTTGATTAAATTTGGTGTGTTATATTCTTTTAGTGTTCTTAAGAGAACTGCGTTTTTAGTTTTTGGCAACAAATACTAATAACGGAGATCTGATCTTAACGTCTTTTTTTCAAAAGGCCATAAGTTGTCAACGGTTGTATCAAATTCAAACAAACTTTGTTTGGTATAGTTCTTTACAACTTTCGATTAGATGGCATTGCATTTTTGTCAGTTACTCTTTTTTAAATGATGGCTCCCATACAAAAAGCCACTAGGTTTTGGCCAAATCATGTAGTTTTGTCTATTAACTCAAAAATGATTCTGCCGATTTTTATTAAACTTTGTATATAATATACATAGAATGTTTTGAAGAAAACTGAGTTTAAATTTTTGGCTACAAATGATAATAACGGAAATTTGTTTTAACAATTTTATTAATTTGGCCATAAACGGACATTCATATCATTAATAGCAATCAAAAGATGACATCTCAAATTTAAATATTCAAAGGCTTCTTAAAGTAAGTCCAGTTTATCGGGTTTTCCAGTTTAAACCAAAATTTTGTAGATTTTCCCAAATTTTTCAAACATGCCCTTTTTCATATTGCTGGAAGACTTTTTTGTTTTCATTGTACTATTGCACCAACAGAGCAAGTACGTGCGACCCAGTCGTGCATTTTATTTAATTCGTAGTCTCGGTTTTGGGTGCAGAATACTGAAACTATACTAGACAAGCATGATGAAATGACGGTAAATGGTTCTTTATTGGAACAATTTTTTCAAATACATATATTGTGCCTTAGATAATCAATACAGCTTTCCATTAGGCAAATTAGTGTTAAAGTATTTCATTTGGAGTTGAAAACTCTTTTTTTTTAGTCATTAAAATGACCAAATCTTTTAGAGTGGTTATTTAATAAATGAGCTACCCAATGGTTTTTTTTTTTTTTGTTAACAATGACAAATAACTTAAATTAATAGGTACATGGAAAATTTTTGATATGGCTTAGTTTTTCTTGGTTTTAAATAAAAAAAATGCATCATGAATTTGCATTACATTTGAATATTCACAAGAATTTATATAAATATTGTCATGCCAACATTTCCTTAATTTTTCGAATATTTTATCTAAAACAAATATCTGAGACGTTGAGCTCTCATAAAATCAAGGCTGGGAATATGCAGCAGAGGCGGAAGTACCTTTAAACAAAAAATGACACTTCTTCACATGATGGTAATGTGGTTAGATACATAAAACTGGACACCTGAGAACTTTTTAGATAAACCAGAACCACTCCACGCTCTATGAGTGATAAAATATTTGACTTGGGAACTGGAATGGTAAACAAATAAGTATAATCAAAGTTAACTGTTGGATCATCTCATGCCATCTGGACCCACTGAGCTTGGTGAGTAAACTATACATAACATACATTTTTCTAGCAAGGAGATCTTTCAAGTCTTGAGTACTTTCCTTCATAAATTTTACATTGATACAAATTAATTCTAAAAGTATGAAAATGGTACCAGTGGATGTGGTGCTAAGTTGTTAACCTAGAGTTATGGATTTTCTATATTTCTTCAGTTTCAACCAAATAAACCAAGGAACATCCATCAGTTACCCACGTCCCTCCTTCATTTTGTGGTATACCGATATACCAGTGGCATTGCATATTTATGTCCAACAACTAACTACAAGGAATGTAGAGTTCACTCTCAAACATCCCCTCGCATCACAACCAACAAAGCACTTAAGTTACGAAATTACATTCAGCTGCTGGGTTTTCCCATCAAGAGAAATCATCTTCATGTCAGTACCACCAATTAATTAAACACGAATTTAATAAATATCCATATCATGAACCCAATAAGGAAAAGAATCATAATTATAAGCTGTTTATGTTCCAATATCCGCCATCGCAATATTTTATAGTCTATTTCCGGTTGATAGTATTGCCTTGGCTGTCCATTTCAAAACAACAACATGAAAGTTTATTTCGAGTACAGACTTGGTTCCAAGAATTCGAAGGTCGATAATCGTTTTTCGCCTACGAACGCTTTGCTTGACCTTGGTGCAAATGTTGATTGTAATGCCGACTCATTATTCCAATTTATTGTTTACCTCTTCAGTTGCGCATGCATGTGAGGTGAAAGAGAACACTGCCAAAATAAACTGCACAACTTTCAAATGGCTTTAAAAAAAAAGAAAGAAGAACAACAAAACAAATGTGGGGGAATTTTTGACAACCGGGTGAATTTTCTTCTTTTTTAAAATGAAAATCCACTACCCAACCCGGCAACCCATATAACTGAGATACAGTTTTCGCTATTATAGGCTCCCTAACAACTACGACAATGTATATGTGTGTTCGTGTGGTTGCACAGTTCATCGTTCATTCTCGATAGCTCCATATCACTTTCTCCAAACTGTGTTGGCGATTGTTAACACTGCCATTGCCCCTTAAACTGAGAGACTCGATGTTTATATGGATACCCGGCTAAGGGTTAGTCTTTTTTTTTATCGAAGGAATTGTGTTGATTTGATTTGATGTTTTTGTATGTGTAGAGAAATTTTTGATGCAAATAGATGCAACAGGTGTTTGACAGTTTTCAGAAACATTGTTGAGAAACATTTTGATGTTTAGCAACATTTTCTCTTAAGTAATAGAGCAGCAATGTTGAATGGCTGAACTTCCAAGCTGTCGAGGTGTGAGTAATTTAGAAGGACAAAGAAAATTGCCACATGAAAATAGAAAATGAAAACACTTTTGAAATCTACACACTAAATGAGGTTCAGCAAATCAATATTGCAATTTTCTGATTTGATTGTCTTATTTTAAAGTTTTTTAGGATAAGCCGCGTAAAAATATATTAAATATTTAGTGAGTGCAATTCTGTACTCACCTCGAACGTTTGTCTACAAATTACATTGAGCTTGGTCACCGGGAAACTGCCAGTAAAATGTTATATAAGATTTTGGCTACGCTAGGGATAGCGGTGCGTAGAAGTTTCTATCTCTTGTCTTCTCTGAATATAGGGGAAGCAAATAGCTTTTAGATTTGAGGGTCCCTCCAGCAAAATAGGTTCACTCTAACTAAGATAGTAAGGCCAAGGTGCAATGGCGTGAAATAAGTGTTCAATTCACGTCACGTCAACTCATGAAAAAGTGTATGACCCCATCTCTAATTCCAGCCTTTTCTTATTCAAACTATTTTTTTAATAACTTTGTTGTCCTCGCAACAGTTTCAAAAAGATCTACTGTTTTGTATGCATTTCCACAGATGAAATTTTATTAAAATCCACCAGCCAAGAGCAGGAAGCAAAAAAGAACAAATAATACATTTAAAAAAGAAAGTTTAAAAAATAGATACTCCACGTTCAATTTTCATCAGGTCCTCAGATCAGACATAGCTTGCAAATTTATAAGCCTTGCACGTAAATTTTTTGCCACCGGTGCCATTTCAGCTTCGCCATTTGGATTAGCATAATCCATAGAGGGCAGCATGGGTACTACCAAAACACAAACAAATTGAAAAATAAAAGAATCCCCTTTTTCAGGATATTCATTTTTGTATTTCGGATTAAAGTGAATTTTCTGGCCAGTCTTAAAAATACAGATACCAAATTCAATTTACCCTGCATTTAGTTGCCAGGTTACAATGGCTTTGAAACACTCTTAATCTGGCAAAAATGTCGGTATTTCAGTTTTGCTAAAAATTAAACATAGTCTAATCCTGAATAAATAAAAAAATTTGTATTGCATTTTTTTGTGCACACATAGAAATATGTAGTTTATTTTCAGTCATGATTTTCAAAACGTTTGAACAAAAAAAACACTCAAATCTGGACTTTTTAAAAAGTTTTTTGACCTGAAAACACAGTACCCGGGACTCTTCGGTTCTGAACAATTCTGATGCATTAAGTCTGTTCATAATCAATATCATTTTTTACCAGTTTTTTTTTTTTTTTTTTTTTTTGAATTAAAGTAAAAGGATTTTTCCGGTTTCAAGTTTCCTTATATTGAACTTTTCTCCCTTATTCTTTTTTTCCACAGACCATATTGCCTGCATATGGAATTTGATTTGAAATTCGAACAAAAAACACGGCAGCTTGCACTTTGCTTGGAAAATGCATTTCATATGTAACCAATAATAAAGCCCTGCAGCCAGGAATATTTTTCCATATTTACAGGCTCGTGAGTGTAACATTGTCGATAATATCAAAAAAAAAAAGAAAAAAAGTTTAAGAAGAAACACAAACTTTTCTTAGTTCTCATGTGGGTATGCAAATATTGAGTGGGATACTTTATTTGCATTGAATTCTGCAGGGCTGTATTTGAACATTGTTTGTGCATTGGAGATATGGAAAAACTTGTACTTTAAGTGATTTTATTTTGCTTCGAAGAGCTCTTCAAATTGATAATGGGGAAAAAAGTTGGTTGAAGTATTTTTCTTCAAAGTTGGCATATTTTGTACAAGCCTTTCCCTAGGATGAAGAAAAAAAAATCATTCACAACAAATGTGCATAAACAATGAAAACAAAAATATCTCTTGTGAAGTTATCAAGGATATTTTCGAACTAAATTTTCATTTTCAGCTTTTTTGAAGAAACAACACAGATTGTAAGAATGTAAAAAAGGAGTCTTTTGAATGCACCAAAAACTGACTTTTTCTTCTATCGATTATTTTTCTTAAGCCTCAAAAAACTCAAGTGACTAATTCATCAATTCTTTTTGTCAATAAAACGTTAAGTTACAATTATATTTGAACTTTCAGGACTGTTTAAATGTGATATTGTTTCAGTACTCTTTTTTCGGAAACAATTCCGTACACGTTTGATTAAAGTAGGTAATCTTGTAGTATCTACCTTCAAACTCTGCCCTTTAAAAGTTTAACCAACACCACTACGAATAGATGCAGCAATAACATGGCTTCTAGCGCACCCACCATCTTATTCCACATCCATAACAAGCATTCGCACCTCTTTATGGAGCCTCATTTCGAGGTATGTTGGTTGTGCCCGATATACTTAATCCCATCCAACACGTGCAGTTGCTTCCCATATATTTACAATTTTATGACTACTCTCAGGGCAGATGAAAATAAAAAGGGACGCTCTGGATAGTAAAGAGGTTTATTAAATTTTTACACTATGGGTTCGCTCTTAGTTTTCTTTTTTCCAACCACATAGGTATGTTTGTAAGTAGCATGGAAACCGTTTTAGTGTTTGGATCATTAACTGCATATGTTGCACCAAAGCATGCCATGAAATTATATTGACCAGGTAAATACATTCCACAGATAATACCATTAAATGTGGCTGTGGCCAGAGAGAGCTACGAGTACTAGAGGGAGCAAAGTACCTGAGTTTGTTTATGGTTTGATAGCTTTGTTATAGAGTGACCTGTGTAAGCTTTCAGGCTAAGATACGTTGGAGTTTTCAACGAAGAACACGGTTTTTCTCTTTTCTTTTGATGGTTTATTAATCAAATTTATATCTACTAAGGCAGTTCAAACTAACGATACACATTGTGCTTCTATCCTTTACTTTTCACAGCAATAAAATGAGAAAGCAAGGACTAGCTACAAAAAGCAAAACTTTGGTTTTCCTTTCGTTGCATAGCATTCCATTCCGTTAAATTAAGGTTAGGGCTGGTTAAATGATATCTGTGCTTGGGTCTTCTTTTTTTTCTCATTTAACTTTCATCTTGTCACCCTGTAGAGGTCCAGTAAATACTAACACAAAGTTGTTCCTATGTGAGAACCTGGTTTACAACAATGGCGCCCAACGGATTTTTTTTTGATTTTTAAAATTATCAAAAAATTCTTATATTTCTTAAAAACAACTACGAGTAACATGACCTACAAAAAGTAGAGGAAAAAACAGTCATTCACATGCTGTCATCTAATTCTCCCTTGCTTTTTTACAAACATGATGCCAATATTATTTCGTTTGATTTTAATGAACAATCAAAACAAAAGCCATTGAAAATAATTGGACCATCAATAGCTTCAAAAGACGAGTAATAATATGACAGCATCGAATCCTTAAACAGCGTATGCCTCAAATCAGCCAACTAATTGAGTAGGAACTTCTAGTCCAGAAGCTGACATTACCAAATCTCTTCAATGAACTCCATTGATGGCCAAATAAGTAGCTTACTCAAGTAATTGCATTGACTTAACAGCATATATGTAAGCCTGATTAAGATCCTTTTCAGTATCCTTGTGTAGCATCCAAATAAACAGCTATTCTTGGGAAAATTTACTGCTTTACAATGCAAATCAATTTTGTGTACACTATTGTTGGAGTGTGGACCAGCCTAAGGGTGTTAATTGTAACTTAGCAGCCAACCTCATTAATCTTCCATTACAGATGTATTCGCACATTATAAAGGCACCTAGCATTAAACCACTTTAAGGTAAGTCCTTGTGGCGCACAATAGGTATAAATATCTTATGGATACTTTTAAGTAGGTATTTTGTACATATAAGAGTCCCGAAATGATCAACGCTATGGCTTATGGCGGACGCAGCTAAAATTAATTTTTTTTTAGCTGAAATCCGCCATCTTGGGAGAGTAATATTATCAACCTAACGTTTGGATACCAGAATTTGAATTTCAAAAATTTTGTTCTATCTCTCCACGCTTGAATGGGAAAAGTTTTCAAACGACTGGTATTAATCTTTTAAATAGATTTTCTAGTTCGTTTTTTGTTTAAATGCACGAGAAGAAGAACACGCTTCGGGATGTTTTTGAACATTAACAAAGTCCGAGGTTTCTAGTTTTGTTTTTGTTTGTGGAAAAGCAGAAAACATTTTCTTAATTTAAGCAATTTTAACCATTTTATTGCGTCAAGATAACATGAAATGATATTTTTTTTTTATTTCCAAAAAATTATTTTTCGGTCGTTTCAGTATTTTTCTTAAAGATAATGGTTACTGAAAATACAAGACCACTTCGTGGTTGGGACATCGTGTTGCATTTTAACGAAGATAATTCTCCTTTGTTTTGGATGTTGAGTAGTACAGTTAACGAACACAGAACCTAAGACATTTTAGCTCAAACTTGGAGTAGTTAAAAATAAAACTAAGACATTTTATGGTAAAATTCCTAATTTTCCTGGAAATGTATCCATTCACATTCATATTCTTGCCTGCATTGTTTTCTGTTGTCTCAGCCCTTTCAAAAAAACATTTGACCAACTCTCACATAATATCGTTATTTTTTAACTGAAAGCCTTGGGATTGGGTTGCCGCAGGGTAGTCATCTGGGTCCGATACTTTTAATTCTCGCTATCAATAACTACTGAATACTTCTACTACAGAGTACGAAAATGTAATTGTACCCTTCAAATTGCCAATTGGTAGTCCGATTTACTTTTAAAAAAAGGTATTGAAATGCAAACTATTTTCTCACGCTCTTCTATTCACATCTTGATTTTGTGAAATAAAACAATAACACTAGGTTACACTCTAAAAGAATCACTTCAAATGACATATCAACCTCAACAATTCATTTACTTTCAAAGTCAGTATTTATCCTGCTCCTAAATCCATAATAAATTTGGGTTTATCGAGCTGTGTCATCCAACTTATTTTAAAATTTTATTTTTCCTATATTTTAACCTTTACCACAACCATTTTGTCAAATCCGATACGAGCGTCTAAGGCTTCTTCCATCAATCAACTTCCATGTCAAATTGGGTTTTTATTTTGAGCAACTTATTTCCTTCCTGCAGCACCATAAAAAAACTGTCAGTCTCTTTCGCAACACCTTTAAAATATTTTCAATTTAAAATAATTGTTTAGCTGAAAATTTAATGAAATTCGAGTTGTGTCTAAGAAAATTTTAAGTGCGAAACTTTTTAAATGTTTGCTTGACGTAGACAAAGACGCCCCCAAACCGTATTTGGTCGCTTCCTTATAAAAAATATGAATGTACTCTGTGACCTATATACACACTTAGGTAAGTACCGCCACAAAACATTATTCTTGTGCGCCCACCGTAACGCTTACAAAATCGTCTTTGCACTTTAAAAGCTATACATTTTTGGATGGAAGATTTATGGTAAGGACGTTTTCCTGGATTCTCATCCCACTTCTGCACAACCTAAATCACAATTCCATGTCCTTGCTTCTCTGTTCACAAAGTCAGTCCTGGTTACCATTTTCACCAGCATCCACCCACCGCAAAGTTCTTGTTGTTGTTATCTAGTTCATATTACAAGAGTGTTCCTTTTGCTTGGTAAGACACTGAAAAAGTCAGTTAAAAGTTTCCAAGCGACATGATTATGACGGTGATTATGATGCCATGGGAGGGTGTCGCATCGTGCATGGTGGTGAAAGTCTTTTAGTGAAACATCACTCTTTTTTTCTTGGCACATATATTTTTTAATGGAAGGCACATTCAACGGTGACTGTTCTTCCTGCCAACGAATATGACGTGGCGTGCGTTTTAAGAATCACAAAGTTTTGTATTTATTGTCCTCAAACAATGTGATGGTGGGGTGTACGATTTGATTTGCTCACATTTACGTCGAGTTTAGTCACACCAAAGTTGCTACAATTTTAAATAATTCATACAGAGTCGATGCTCGATATAAGGAACAAACATAAACCAGACCTGTTCGTTAAATCGGAATGTTGCCATTAAAAAGGGGATGTACCATTAAAAAGGGGAGCTCAAACCAAATTGAAATCACTATCAACTGCAAGCTTCAACTAAAAGTATCTACGTGTTTCAGCTGGAGCGAAAAATTTGTGTTCACTGTATCGATATACTTTGATTGTTCACTACAAAGGGAAGTCTGTACAAAATTGTACGTATTCACTATTGTGGACAGATCCATTTACCCACTTTACTGAGGTTCACTAAATCGGGTGTCTACTGTAACTTTGAATGTGTTTGCTTAAACTGCCTGTACAGTGAGTCAGTGTCGCTAGAACAACCTCCCTGATCAGGGGGAGGGGCTAAGATCTCAAATCGTTAGGAAATAAAAATTACAGGTTGACGTCTAATGACCACGAAGTTTCTTATTTCTAGGCTTAGCTGAACAGTAACTACTATATAAAATGAACCCAAAATACTTGAGTTTTGTTTTTATAAAAATTGGTGAAAGATACACATATTCTCTAAAATATTAAAAGCCTTTGCATCTGGCAATACTGTGCAGTGCACCGAAATCACCTGAATTTCTTATCAAAAATCATCATATTACTCCCTCCAGACACCATGTATATTTTCCCAGCTACGGCCTTGGCTGAGGGAAGTTTATTCCGAGTCCCAGTTATACTCCTATACGAAGTTGGATGGAAGGATGTGTTCCTTGTCATTGGCTTTGCGGGATGCCAGGTCTTGTCTTTGAGTGCGAGTGTGACTTTTGAAGTTTCAGCTCATTTGCGTACGCTAAACGACCGAAGACGAGTTTAGAGCTCATTAGCATTTCATTTGCATGTGCAAGCAAAAGTTTGCCAATTTGTATGAATCTATTACAATGGAATATATTTATGAAAATTCTCAAGAATGCATGATGTAGGAGGAGGGAATCTTTGCGCTGTGTGTGTGTGAGTAAAGGGATGCTGTATATTTGTTTTGAAGGAACTAATTGGGTACTTTGGTTGTGTGTTTATGTTCGTGCGAGGAACTTTCTTTCGTGAATTTTAATTTTATCACAAGGTTGTGAAGTATCAACATCATCAATTCAATTCATAAGGAGTCGAAGTTTATACATTTCCATGATGAAAGTACTATTAAATTAAGTTTTTGAACCAATTAAGTTAGATATCTTGGTTTCTCAGGAAACTATGAAGAAAAATACATTTTGCATCCCAAATAAATCAAGAATTCATCTCCTGTATAGCTTGAGTTGCCTTTATTTTCAGAATAAAAATTAAGCTTGTATGTCAATCCAAATTCTTAGAGAGTCAAATACAATTGGGCTCCCAAAGCAGCTCCTGGATCCACTTCTTTAAATCCTTAAGTTTTTGATTTACCTTCTGGGACATGAAAATAGAAATTTGATTATAACAACAACCTTATGAAACACAATTTCCTTTTCTAAGTTTATTTTAAGATTCATCTATCATATCTGTCACTAGAAAACATGGATCATCCTCAACAAACAACTTATACGTCCAAAAAATTGTGCCTTAGGGCAGCGGATGGTTTCACAAGAAGTCAAGCTCCTTGTTCTTAACTTTGACATCTCATTTCAAATAAAATTCATTTTGACAAGAATTTATTACCTTTTTTATTTTCTACCAAAATATGAAAAATTCTTCTTGGCTGGTTTGGAACAAAAACCCACTCATGTATTACATAATACCGTCAAATTAATGTTCCTTGTAGTTTTATGGTGTGTAATAGTAACGATTAATCAGAATGTTATGTTCCTTGAAATCCCAATTAACGCCATCAGCCATCAACAGTTCGTTTATTATAATTAAGGATCTCAAGCGCAATGAACTTGCCAAACATTTGTAAAGATTCGAAGCCAGATTTGTGCAGTTAAAATAATTTATAACACGTAGTTTCACTATTTACTACCATAAAGCCTGCTTGGAAAACAAAGTTATGAGCGAAAAAGTAATAGACTTTTGGTTAAGGATCTTAGAATCGTAGTACAGGCCGTTACCCTTTCATGGCAAATGATTTTATTATCCAAGCAGACATGGTCGAAGGGGATGGATTTTTTTTTAAACATGATTCAACCACATATAATTAATAATTTTTGGATCTCAACTGGTATACTAGTTTCGTCATAATTTTTTGTTGAACAAAACTTTTGAACATCAAAACTTTAGAATAAAAAAAAAAACGAAGTAAGTTATAAAAAAATTCAACCAGTTTATACACCTATCTTAACAAAACAACATAAAAACAATATAAATTCATAATTTAAATAAACAATTTTATACATTCTTCTGATCCAATAATTTATCAAGAAAGAAATTAAATTATCTTCTATCAAGCAATCAATTGTCTACGGCTCTTACTAAAAAAAAAAAACAGCAATTTCTGCGAAGCCCGCTATTTCATTAAGAAATAGTATTTTATACATATTATATTGATCGTCCAGAATATACATTTGGTTGGATACAAATATATTCAACCATTTAATCTCACTTTGTTAATCCAATGCCCCCACTTGGTATTCATTGTTCGTTCATTGTTCATGTATCCAACAAAGTCATTCAAATCTGATAAAATCAAATTTCATTATTTAATACACTTTGCATTCCCTTCTTCCCTTTTTTGCATCTGTATGCATTCAAATCAGATAATGCTCACTGAAAGGTTTTATACTTACTGAACAAAAGACTTGTATTCGTATTTGTTTTCCATTGGATTGGATACTACCAATTAATTATATGATAAATGCATACCTTTGTGTTGGTTTTGCTGTTCTCAATTTATTTGAAAGATAACATTTTGTTTTTGTTATTGTAAATAAATATTGATTCTGACATATCAGTGTTCCAGTTTGATCTATGAGATCTGCTTTTTTTTTGTTCTTTGTGGTGTACAGACAACCCAATTAAAATTCTCCGCTCTAGCTACAAAAATAAAAAGGCCACACAAGATTATTTTACATCCTTTGAATACATTCCTTGGACACATCAATAAAGATGTGTGTTTTAAAAATAACATGAGGGTCCTCAAAATTAAATTTTTTTTTTGCAAATAGGCTGACCTCCTCATATGGCTAGAACTAAAAAAAAAAATTACATCTAGAAAAAATACCAATGAAACCAAACATCAAAGAAGATATTTATGTTTTTTTTTTTCTTAATTCTGAATGTTCTAATAAAATTCCAGTTTTTTGAATAACTTTTTTTGAGGGCACAAACGATTTACGGATTTTTTTAATAAAAATAACTTGACCTCTTATTTGTGTAGGTAATAAAACAATGAATGATATTATGTTATCACAACTATGTGGATGAAAAAAATACCTTTGTAACAGCCATCCATCATACGAGTAAAAACATTATTTATTTCATTAAACTCATAAAACAATATTACTTACTTCCAATTTGTAAAATTATATAAATCCTAAATCATAACCAACACATTTTCGAACATCACAAATCTATTGTAATGTGCTGCTAATATTTTGTATAAAAGGGAGAAGCAAATGTGAAATTAATGCAGTCTGAAAAATAAAGTTCAATTGTTAACATACAACGAAAGTTGGAGTAACAAGTTTTTTTTATTTTCTTTCAAACTGGTCATCGTCCATCGACAGCTGTAGACAGGTTGAACATTTTTTTGGTCGCCTGGCTCTGCTCTTCACTTTTTTCCGCTCGCCGCGCCGTCTCTAAAATACAGACATTCGTCGACGTCACAACAGTGGGAACAAATACTTTTGGTCGCCCGGCTCTGGTCATTGGGAATTTGCTAGTTTTCCACTCATCACACACACAAGCACAACTCAAACGCTTCACCTTAATGGAATATTTTACAAACCTGGGGAATTATTTAGCTATCCTGAAAAAAATACCGTTGAAATATCGCAGTGAACATTTTCCACTTCTCCACAACTACTGACTGACTTGATGATACATTAACTTGTTTTAAATCAACATTGAATGGGCAAAAAAAAATATTATAAAATTGATTTATCACAAATAAATGGCAATAAAACCAATTAAAAAACAATAAATTAAATGCGATATGTTCTCATCTACCAATTGAAATATTTAAACCACAATTGATGCGGTTAATTCGGTTAAATAACCTTCATTTGTTGTTAACATTAAAATAAATGATTTTTTTAAATATTTTGGTTTAATTGCCGTCAATATCTATTAAAAACAAAAAAAAGTTTTTCATATTTAATTTATAACGTTTTATAGTTTTTTTTTAATATGCTGAACTTTTGATAAAATATATAATAAATAACAAAAAGATGGATTGAAATATTTTACTATTTAATAAAAAATCTCAAAATATTGTTAAAAAGATGGGGCTAGGTTTTTTCTTATAAGAAATGAAGTTAAGATTTGTTAGTCAATTTGTTATTGAAGGATTCTACTAAAGATATAATTTTGACAAGACGTCAGTTGTGTTATAATTATAATTATAATTTTTCTTTCGTAAAAAGGAAGCAATAGCAAGTCATTCATTTGAAGAACTTGCTCCACAGTCTTTGACCAATCCAGTCAAAGACCTTCAACATGGAACGAAGTTAAATTTTTCTAGAGTATTCAAATTGGAAAATACGAATTACTATTAGGCATCAGAAAATCCCTTATATGACATCGCGATTAAAGCTTTTTCAACGAACATAAGGAAAATATGCTTTTTTTTTCTCCGATGACTATTCAAGGATTTTTCGAAAGGTGTTCATGTGATGGACGTTTGATCAACCACTGCGAAATCCCGCTTAAGGACCCTCTCTAAAGAATTTTAATTTCCAATTTCTTCAGAAATACGGACGAAAGGGTGATACTTTTCATCGGTAGCTCAGTTTCCCATCACCTGGGAAAGGATTCGCTTTCCCGAACAGCCTTAACGTATTACAAAAAATTTAAGACTACCCAGACGTGTTCTGCTTTCATGAAAATGAAAAACAATATTCTCTTTCAACATCTTTAAAAAAGATGCAATATGTAGAATTGTGCAAAGTAGAAATTGTAAAATTTAGAAGTAAATATTTCAAATGCATAACTAGTACAAGGATAGCATTAAAAGAGCCTTTTAACTCGTTATTTGAAATAATCCTGATGCTGACATAACATTATATCTTTGCTTGTTTTTAAGACGTATCCTACAGCAACAACATCAGGAATGGTTAACCTCATTGTTATTGTCTACTCGACAGCTTTACAAAAACCAACAGATACTGGTGGTGAAATTCCATCAACGTGGGAAACTGTAAAACATTTTGTTGTTTACCACACCTTAAGCACTTATTTCTAACAGAAAAGGAATACATTGAAAGTCACGATTTCAACAGATTTAAGGGAACAATATATTTTTTTCGCATCAGCAACTTCGGTTTCAAAAAACATATACCCACGCACGAGCTCATACTCATAGCTACTGTTACGTGCAGATATTTATCGATTTCATGAAGAAAGCCTATAGTTGCCAAAACGTGTTCAAAGGATAATCCCATATACCATGATACTCACTTGCTTGAAAACATCACTAAATTGAGACTGGATTGATATGGTTTCTTTTATTTATCTATATTAATCCCACGTGATGAAATCAATATTTTCCATAAGCATCTTAGAAAGAGTTATCTGGGGAGGTCGATAAACCATTGATAAAATTCTCGTATTGTGGCTGTTAATATATCATGATATTTAAACGTTTCGGACATATAATTCCACATTCTAGAATCAAAGATATCCTGTTTATACTAAACGAATAATCAAATATCAAATAGCCATTGCCGTTTGCCCTTTTTACATTACCTACAGTACAGGGAAAAGAATTCTTGTCCTTTGCCAAGGCAACATAGTTGTTCTGCCATCAACATTATCGATTGCTTATACAATTGTTAAGCTTTTGGACGACATCCTTCACCGCAAAAATAAATAGCAATTGTCTCCAAAGAATGCTTTTGCTATTTGAACTTGTTGAAACACACAAAGTCTGAAAAACAAGGACTACTTACCGTTGTGCAATGGATGAGTTAAAAAAAGAGAGCAAAACGTTTCAGTTCTGAATAAGAAAAGGACATTTAAGTGAAAGGACAATAATTTTTGTCTGTTCTTTGTTTTGCCGTTTTATACTCAAACATAGTTAAATAGGCAAGGACGTACCTAGCTGTGAAACTGTATATGAGATCACACGTCCTTGCTCTTGTATGCCCTTGCAATTGTGCTAAATTTGTACCTTGATGTATTTTTGTTTTAGTAGGAACCGTTCAAGCGTTATGTTAGGAACGAAAAGTTTTGTTGCGGAACTAAAAGTCCACAGGGGATCAGGACATTGAGGTTGATTTTTGTTTTCGTCGTCCTTCTCATTCTAGTTGTTGATCCTGATGGTGCAGTGTGGTTCATTTGAGCGAATTTTATTATATGGTTGTGTTTGGTTTTGCGGATAAAGTTTTTTTTTTTTTTTTGATTTTGGGAAAAGTTTCCCTTTATTGTGGGTTACAGTTTATTTTGTCGGTTTTTGGAAAATATCTGGCTTGCAACATATTGCAGCTTTAGATTGTTCGTTTTGATTGAAACAATTTAATTGAAGATATTTTTTATAGACGGAGAGAGACGGAGCTGTTACAATATAAAAACTTTTAAATAGTTGTTAATTGGATAACAACAAAAACTTTGTGCAATGAATCGAGTTTTCTGTTTTTTGCATTAATGGAGACAAAAATTAGTTTAAACATTTTAGGATTTGTGTTTCGAAATAATATGAAAAATCTACGGATGTGACCTTGTCCTATTGCATCGATATAAAAACTTTAACTGTGGCAAAAAAAAAGTCATTGCTTTTGTTCAAAATCGAACCTAGAATGTTGAATCTCCCACATGTGAGTTGACTACGATTTCCATTGTACAAATCCAAGGCATCATGAATGCAGTTAGCCTGACGTTAAAAATTAGTTTAAAAACTGATACAGAAAATCATATCTCTCTACAAAAACTTTTTCGAAGGAGTTTGAGAACTTGTTGGAAATTTATTTGAATATATCAGCGCCATCTTCCATGTTGGAATATAAGCTCTGAATAACTTTGACATTTATTAAACGGTGGGTAATTGGTTGAGGCAATAATGTGTTGCCGAGAATCCTCGTTTGTGGTATTTTCACGTTTTCAGCATTTTTACGTCACTGGAACAAGTTTGTGGTCTAGTTTACAGGTCGCTGACGTCGATGAGAATAGGAACGGCCACAAAGTTGCTCAAACGGTTGACACCACTCAGCATTATATCTGCATATATGAACAAAAAACCCTATTTCAAAGCATAGTTGTAACAAGGGAATTTATCCGGGTCGTATTGTATGCCACTACCACAGCTGATCTCACTGGAACAATGGTGTATATCTTGGTCGTACTGTATTGTATTTAACTAAAACAGCTAAAATTCCTTACTTGATGTAGTGTGAAGTTCGTATAGTCTGCATGTGTGACAATGCACAGAGGCTGAGGTAGCTCTACCGTACCGCGGTTGAACACTGAGAGACAAGAACTATTTGATGTATTTTCTCGGAGAAAGAGGAACGGGTTCTGGCTTCTGGGTTAGGGGCCAGTTATAGCTATCATTGGAATTCGTCATTGAAAATTTTAATTTGTTATTTTAAGACGATTAAACAAACAGAACTGTGTTTTATTGGTATCAAAATAAGGATACTGAATTTTAGAATTTTTTTAATGAAAAATATACTTTATATTTATTCACACTTCTCTTAAAATCCAATTTTATTATTTAAATGACGGAAATCGATTTCAATGAACAGCTGATCTTCGTTTCGAGTATTTGGAACATAATCGTTCCAATGACGCTGTTCGAGTCTCTCATCTGTCAATTTTTTTCCAATGATCAACTTTAACCTCAAAATTGTTTTGGTTGTCATTTTGTTTATGTTTCGCTAGCTCTTGCCGGCATTTCTTGCTTATTTTGTGTAAATTTAGGTACCTACTCATATATTTAATTATTTTTTTTAATAAAAATAAGAAGCAATCGTGGTATATTTGTGATTGTCGCCGGTCTATCCAAATAAAACTCAATTGCGGTGCCTATAGTGAATTGTTTAGTTTTATGGTGTGTGGAGTTGGTGCTAATTGGTGTTTTGGCCAAATGTTTTTCTTCCAAAGTTGACCTATTAATAAAAAAGTCACCAAAGTGCGAAATGTATATGCCTCTCTCTTCCAAACCACAAGGCCTACGGATATGAATATTATATATTCTTATTTCGTTTGTCATGCACTAAAAAGTTGCATTCCAAGTTTTGAATTCAAATGACAATTTTAAAATTTGACTCCAAGAACCAACAAGTTTGGTGTGTTGTTCTTGTGAGTCAAATTTTGAAAATATCCTCAGAATCACAAACTTTAAATGCAACTTTCAAGAGCATAAGCAACCAAATCAGAATATATACCATTCATCTTTGTAGGCCTTGTGGTTTGGAAGATAAGGTTATATACATTTCGCAATTTCATGACTTTTTCATGAAGAGGTCCGATTTTGAAAGAAAAATTTGATGGATTTGCGTCTTTCTTCCAAACCACAAGGCCTACGGAAATAAATGTTACATATTCTAGTTTGGTTGTTTATGCTCTTGAAAGTTGCATTTAAAGTTTTTGATTCTGAGGATATTTTCAAAATTTGACTCACAAGAACAACACACCGAACTTGTGAAATTCCATGTAATGTACATACCTACTTGGTTCTTAGAGTCAAATTTTGAAATTGTCATTTCATTTGAATGACAGGGCTTTCCACTGAAAGTAGTTTTTCAATGATTGCTATAACCGACTTGTCAGTGAAAATATAAAACGTTCCACTGATTATGTCTCAATGATGCATTTCAATGATAGCTATAACTGGCCCCTTATGCAGAGTCTGAGTGGATAAAACTAAACAGCTTGCAAAGAAAAATTTTAGAGAAACTTGAAAGGAAACAATGCTCTTCTTTTACTGAACCAGAGGGAGGTACTCTACCGTGCTGATCGCATAAGATGATTGTCATTTAATTTTGAATTTGCTTCGACTTTTATACATTTTCTTAGAGCTTTTCTTAATTTTAATGAACAGAGCTTTTTTTTGACATTTTTTATGTTTTAGTACAAGGCATTGCCAGGATTCTTAAATTTATTGAATATAATAATTTTAGAAAGGAAAAGTATTGCCAGAAGGGCTTTTATTATTTTAGAACATAGAAGTAAAAGAAAACTTTTAAGAAAAGAAAGAAAAATATTTCTAGCTGCTACATAGCCAATTTTGTTGTCATGGCAAGCTAAAAGCAAAATGGCGTACCTAGTACCTACCGTTGGATTTCATCCTTCAAACTGTCAGTTTTATAGTAAACCTTTTTCTATCGAATGTACATTAAAAAAGTAGTAAAAAATTGTTGTAAACTTTTCATCTTCATAGCTGGAATATATTTACAGTTGGATTTATGAGTTGGACAGTAAATATGAATTTGGTTTGAGTAATTTCACAAATCACTTTTTCCAACTCCATAACTTTTTCTACCACCATGACAAATTTTGTTTTCAAAATTTTCTTTGTTTCCAACTTTTTAGTTAACGTCAAAATTCCAAAACTCACTTTCCAAAAAGATAAACTTGATTAAATTCATTACAAGACAGTACAGCAACCACCAGGCATTTGCAATTTGTATACCTTAAGTTTCTTTGTGTTAAATAGAAAGTTATGGTTCAGGACTTTGCAGAACTTAGAACCACACATCCTCGCAATTCAGTGTTGTCATGTCATGCTTTGTGGCAACTTTTGGTCTGTTGTCGTTGTCAGCACTCAAATTCAATAATATCATCAACTAAAGTAAGCGAAGGACCTCTTACTCTTTCAGCCATTCTAGGAATGTCATTGTTTTCTGTGTGACACATTCATCATCAGGAACTGTGGGATTTATCTCAGCCAGGAAAGCCCGACAAAGTGGTTTTCAAAAGATGAAATAGTGTTATGTTTTGTATGAAGAAATCTTGGAGGATATAGTGCCAGTAGAGCAGGGAAGTGGAACAAGACAAATTTCGGTGAAAAGGATGAAGGGAGTTTGAGAGTGGAATATATTTTTGGAAAACAAAAGGATGGAAGGATGGATTTAAAAATATTGAATTTTTCTCATTCTAGAAATGGATTCGAATATATTTTTATTAGATCCCTTTAACTTTTTGTGAAAACTTTTTTATATCATATCCATCCCACAAAATCGTAATTTTTGTTGTTGTCATTTTTATTTTTTGGAACGAAGAACAAAAAGAAAGATGTATGCCCAATTACGATAAAACGTTTGAATTAAACAAAAGCTCTTAAAAATGGCGACAGTAACAACATATTTTAAACAACAAAAACAACTTTTAAAACGAGTTCAGGGGTACAATACCGTTGAAATGTCAAATAAATGTTAAAACCAAAAAAAAGTGTTCACATTATTTTTACTTCACTGGACTGAAAATGGAATTGAATTTAATGAAAACGTTCTTTCCTCCAGCAGGTTGTCATAAATTTTAAACAAGAGCAAATTCGTTGTTTCTTTTGTCCTTTGTCCATTGTTTGTGTCCTTGTTCGTTGTTCAACACCAGAATTGCTTTCAGTTTAAAAAATAAATATGTAGTTTCAGTAATATCTTTTCCTTGTTCCTTTTATCAAAGCCGAACGAAAGGCCTTGGGATATTCATGCTTTTGAGCCTGAACATTGTTTTTGTAATTGTCATCAAAGGAAGAGGAAACAGAAGGAAATGATGATGAGGTTTAAACTTGCACCTTGATTTTTCTAAATCAGATTTTGAATGGAAGTAGCGGTCATGGAAGTATTTAACAGTTCTGGAACCACAGTCTGCTACGTAACTAAGGAATACAAACCTTACTTCAAAATTGCAACCGATAGTTAGAAAACAATGTTAAATTAAGACTTTAAATGGAAACGCATCTTAAAAGTGGGGGTGTTCAAAAAATTTGTAAAACAAAATTAAACGCAATAACTGAGCTTTGGTCGTTAGTCAATTTTTAGGCATATGTGTAAAACTACAGCTGGATCGTTTATTTTTTTAACGATCTTACCCGAATAAAAGAATTGAAAATTTTGAGATATATTTTTCATACAACGAATGAAAAAATGGTGCAAATTGAATATTAGTACATACCTTAAATTTTTAAAACTATATTTTTTGTTCTTTCATGAAGCGTGGGCGTCAGCCACACCCAAAACCAAATTTTTTGTTTTTATATTCGTGGTTCTGATACAATGGATGTGGTGTTTGATGGTTGCTAACCTGGAGTTATAGGTTTAAGCCCAAACTTGGAAGCAATCCTTCAATACTAGGTACCCCAAATCCAACTGGATAAATGTGGTCTAACTTTTAATTAATTGTAAACCAACAAAATGTATTTCCAATTTTTCTATTTCTTATAACTAATCCTGTGCAACTTAAATTCAAAAGACCTTAAGTCTAACATGAATGAAGGCCATTCAGAGGGCGTGGCAACTACCCATTTAATTGTAAATGTTGTTTACAAAATCCGGAAAAGTGTTATACTCACTCGGCTAGAAATAAGTGAATCCTTTTTGCGGATTTCGGAAGTGCTTTTAAGTAAAGAGCCGCACTAAACGAATGTTAAATGTTTCAACCGGTTCAATCTTAATGCGATAGACAAACAATGTGGTGGCCTCAGGAGTTGAGTTGCAAGATATCAGATACTTAGACTTTCAAAGAAAATATTGCTCTTAAAAAGCCAACCCCAACACACACCAAATTATTATGTCCTGTCCATGTTTGTATATCCTTGTTTAGTTCGTTTGCTTAAAATTTTAGTTTTTTAAGGTTCAATTGCTTATTCTCGATTGCATTCGGATTATAAGAAGTCATAACAGTTATCCTTCTGGATTGTCTTTTCTCCTCTTGTCCTTTATCCTTGATCCTAGTTCGGGCACTATATTAAATTTTTTGTATGGCATTATAGAATTAATTTTTTTATCTGTGCATAGTTTATCTAGGAATAGTGTGGTGTGACTCCTGTTGTTAGCTTGGGAAACATAATCCTTGAACTTTATTTCTTGAACGCTGTTTCTTTCTCTATTGTTTAACTTTTTTGTGTAGAAACACCCAAGGACTTTCCATGGTTAAGGGTTGGATGGGTTGTTTTTTGCTTCCCACAACTGACGTCTAGACGGGTACCACAAAAATAAATTGGCAGCAGGGAAATTGTCGTTGCTTAAAGTAGAAAAGCGACCGACGCGACGTTTGTGTTCGTCTATGGTGCTGATGTTGGCGATGATGTGGTGGTTCTTGGTGCCTCGTGATTCCGAAGATGGCTCCTGGAAAATATCGAATTTTTTATCGATACAGTTGAGGGTTGACGTTGTTGCTGAAAATGTATAGATGCAGGAGAAGAGAAGCACTTTATACTTTATAAAGACGCCACCACTATAACCACCTCAATGACTGCTGAGCGGTGAGTTTGCAATTTATTTAAATTGCTGATAAATAATTTTGAGCTCTTCGCGGAATTTCGTTCGTTTTTGGTTACTTTGTTTTAAAATGGTTTTGTTTTTCCATTTAATTCGACAAACAAGAAATTTGCTTTCTGTAGCGTTTCTTGTTAATTTTTCGGATGGCAATACAAGGAAATTGGCTACTCAACAATCTTGTTTCAAAATTAATTCAAATTAAAGACATTATTATGATGAAGTTCCTAATTATTTTTTTACAACAGAGACTTTTTTTACTCGTGCCTTTTTTCCAATTAATATAAGAAGTACAAACACATTATTCAAGTATCCTTGAGGGCCTTTGCTCAGTCGATTTAGTTTTTAATGTTCTCTTTAAATTTGTTTCACAATATACTGCCAGCTGAGTTTTTTTTTTGTCGTTATAACGGCAAATAAATTGGAATATATGGGCAGCACGCACGAAAAAGTGTCACGGTCACAGTCACGTTCCACATCTGTTTTGATAGCATAGAAAGTCGATAAAGTGGAAGGGAGGAAGTTCGAGGTTGTAAGTTGTGGTGTCGGTGGGTGTGTGTGTGGGGGGGGGGGGGGGGGGAATTGTCAAAAATAGTGCGTGGTTGTAGTTGGTGTGGGTGGTGAGGCAAAAATTGTCAAAAATTATGGGTGTAGGTGGGATGGGTATTTGGTGATGGTTAGGAATTGGGATTTATTGTGTGGGGGAGACGGAAAACTTTTCAAAGTTAGGTTGATTTTTGGGTTAAGGGGTGAACAAAAAATTTAAAAATAGTGGGTGGTTGTAGGTGGTTGGTGGTTGGAGAGATACCTACACAGGAACTGTTTTGTGAATTGGTTATCACGTAAAATTATCGTCCGTAAACCGACTTTACAGACAACCATGTTTTTTTTTTTTTAACTTATGCAATGAGGATTCATGTATTTTGGGAGTCCCTATTCTTTAATTTTTTTATAATATTTATTTTGCAAAGTCAACCTTTTTTCGGAATGTTGCTTCATTTTCGTCAGCGTTTAGGTCAGCATCACGTCCTAATTGTGACAGCTTAAGTGTGCTTCTACTACTGTATACATTGACTATTGTAATTTGAATAGCAATACTTTTGTTCAAGGACGATGGAAAAAATTACATTTTATCAAAAACTTTTTCTTTAAGCTCCTTCTCTAAGTATACTTGATTGGAGAGCGGACAAGTTTTCAACTAGATTATCCTTTTTTATCATTTTAAAGTTCGGCTGAGGTTGTTTTTGATCCTAGACAAAACGATATGGAAATTTCGTTTCTCATACTCCTTATGACATAAACAGCAATTGATAGTAAATTAAGAAATCAAGGACCTTCGCACAGTTTTTATTTTAGTTTTTAAGTTCACTATGGTACACTAAGTTCGTCCTCCGATCTATACAATTTGCAAGATTCGACGATCGGTTGGGTAATCAAGTAACTAACATTGTCAAAGGAAGGCAAGCTCGGCTGAGAAAATCACCGAGGTCTATGAAAATCTACAGCAGAATCCGAGGCAGTCAGTTCCCTTCCGTGCATAAGAACTCGTCCTTTTGCTTTTCTTAACAGCTTCTTTAAACTTTAGTCTGAATGGACACTCAAATTTTTGAGGCAAAAAATATTCGGGTGTTCTTTGTGCCTTTTAAAATTGTGACTAAATTATTTGGCAATGAAGACAATTTTCTTTCATTTTCCAATCACTAAACGTGAAACAGTTCGTGACTGAAAATTTGGTTTGGTAACGTGGAATGTGCGAGGGTGAATAGAATGCCATTCCTACATCTAATGATGCTATCACAAAACACAGGAAGGATGTACTATCCAGGCCGTGGATTACTGATGAACGCGTATACCTTCGTATTTTTGATTGGGAAGCGGAAGGAACAAATAAACTCAACCCCGCACGTACCAAGAAAACACTCTGTCCTTTCCTTAATTTGTTGGGAAGGAATGGAAAATACTTATTCGTTTGTCAAGGTGTCTTTTTATTTTTATTAGTCACGTCGACTTCGCTTAGCTCTTAGTGGTGATGCAAAGGGATGAGAAAATAGAACAGGGCAGACTGTGGTCTTGTTAATAGCTTGTCAGCTTTCTTTTGCTGAGGTGCGATACTTAAAAGTTGGTATAAGAAGTAGGTATTGGACTAAGACATGACTAATCCCAAAACAAAAGCAAGTGGCACACTGGTATCAAGGACAATTGAAATTGATGTGAAACTATCTTGCTTCAATTTTGTATAAATTATTCCTCACAGCGTGTCATCAAATTAGTTGAATGTTGAATTGCATGTTAAATGTTAAATTAAATGTTTCCAGTCACATGCAAACTTTAGTTCATTTTCCTTTAACATCCCGGCATTTCTCCTGCACAACACTCACAACAACAGAAACTGAATCCCAGAGATGAAATTTCAAAGCATTTTTTCCTGGAACCCTCTACAGTCAAATAAATGACAACACAAAACCGCTGCCCAGCATTGTTTTCCTTTCATATTCTTATCTACAGCGTTTGCTCTATAAATCCTTGAGATTCACCTTCTGTATATGCCTCCACTTACCCTTAAATCCCAACGAGCACTAAACATGTCCACAGATAATGCATACAATTCCTCGTAATTTACAAGGCTCCACAAAGACTCCGTGGAGGCGTACACACGCCCTGGATCGAGATTTTTTTGCTTTCCATGCAAAAAAACTGAATTTATATTTTTCTACCACCCGCCCGCCTTCCCTGTTGCCTTAATGTTCGTTGTCTTTTGAGGTTAAGGTGTGACAAAAAAGCGGAACCGGGGATAAATCCCAGCAGAATTTTTTTTTTCCAAAATGAAAAGCATACAAAAACACAAAATGGTGTCATCTGCACCAAGTCACAGATGAAGATACGGAGAAGTGGAGTCTTTGAGGATATGGAGGGAGGAAGAGTGTTTTGTGTATAATGTTCATGTGGCTCTTCATCATCGTATACAAAGGGCTTCAGAAACAAAGGGACGCATGAAAACAAAATGAACGATAGTAAAAGCACAAAAAAAAAAAAAAAAAATACTGGACCACTATTTATTTTGGAAAATATTCTTTGGATGAGGGATAAGATAGTGAATGATGGGGGAAAAACCAATTTAACCGTTGCACCTTTTTTTTGTTTTTTGTAGTCACATGTTTATGTCCACAAGCCATAAGCTCTTGGGGCCTCAAAGAAAATATGCCTCCAGAATGGTAGGACTTATTAGCCGGAAGTTCTGACAAAAAATTGCATTGATCCTGGATATGATTATCCAGTTCCTGCACATTGGACACCTTATGTTTTGGGCAACCTTGTATTTTATGTTCGCTTTCAAAATACCCACATAAGATATCAAATGCGAATTGATATTATAGTTCCATCTCCATGGCTGTCTAGAACCATTCAAATGAGTTCGATGGGTCACCGAAATATTTCCAAAGTGAATCAAGGAAGTTTCCTGATCAAACTGCACATCATTACTGTGTGCCTATAGAATTCTGTAATATGTAACTTTCAAATTCAATGACCTTCAATATTAAATTCACCACTCTGCTTCAGAAATTCAAACGCTTCCAACACACTGCACCAGGACGAACCCATCCAATATCCCTATAAGCCTCATAGTTGGTTGTTACTCAATGCATGTATACTTTTATGTGGTATTGACCCACTACCTACAAGGATACTGCTATGTTGGCCATTCAAAACTTTCTTAAAAGTTGAGTAAGGATTTTGAAATGGATTCTATCGATTTTTCTTTTTGTGAAAGTACTTCACTCAACTCGTTGAATGCAGCTGATTTTTCTTCAAGTTTCGCATTGTGCAATCGAAGGCGAAGAAAAAACGGAACAAGTTGGTACCTAATTCCAAATGAAGTTTTAATATAATATTACTTTCAGTGGATGTGTGTGTGAAAGTTAACATTACAGATGATGATGTTGGTAAAAATAAGAAAAACCAAAGATTGAGCATCAAAAAGTTCGGTTTAAAGTTCTCTTAATAAACCTAACTTTTCTTATTGTATTTGTTTAAATAAAATGAAAAAATCCTATTTTACGATGCGATATCTTATTTCCCTGCGGTATTTATTTAAATATGAGTTAATTTTTCATCTGAAAGCAATAGTAAAAAGCAAATGAATTTTCCTGGCCACCAGATTCATTCATAGTGTCCTGGGAGATTAATCCTTACTCGGAATTTGACTCACCCTGATGGACACCGGAAAAGCAGTAATGAAAGCTCTCTTTTTTATTTTCATCTTTCTGAATTCTCTAGTGAAACTGTCCATTTTCCTGGAAAAAATCAGTTCCATTATTATTAAGCCAGGATAACGGTGAAGTTGCAATTAGCAAACATCCTGTCGTTAAACTTTTATTTTTTTGAATCAGTTCGCTGTTTAATTTAAATAATTAATAAAATTTTCTTGTTGTAACATTTAATGATGCTTAATTCCTTTTCCATAATTAACCTTATTTTTGTAAGGAGCAACGATGTGTTAGCAGGTGCCAGGAATAAGACCATATTATGAATAAACGTCATTATGGCGTTAGTTTATATGGCTTTAATTCACGGCACCGTGTTAGCCTTGGCTGAGAATAATTCATTGTTAGTTTACCTGAGCTGAATAAGAGTATAAGACTCCCTTTGACTGGTCAGCCATTAAATTTTACATTCGATGTCGCTACTAATCGTGGTGCTCCATTGCCTCAATTAATATGCTCCTCCAGTCGGTTTGATCTAAAACCAGAAAGCATTCTTCAATGTCATTCTGATAAGACGTATCAGCCTAGCAGGGTTTATATATTAAAAATCGATGAATGGAGGAAATAAGTCTCTGTGTAGACTGGAACTAGAAAAAAACTTCCGATCGAAATAAAACACTAACTTTTTTAACGTTGGGAAAAATATTATTTAAAAAAAAATTAACCTTACTTTTCACATTAGCTCGCGCAAGCTCACATGATGTTTCTTATACCACGAGTCCACGACGCGCAACCAACTAACCAAATTTTATTTCCTAGCACATAAGCAAGCTTACAATATTAATAGAAAAGGATAGATATATATGCAAAAGGAGACAATACGTTATCTATACACTATCATCAAGAATGATGGAATACAAGATTGCGCCGATCGAAAATCCGCCATCTTTATTGTTTTTATTCTGACAGCTATGACGTATAGTGTGCCTCGTGACCTATTCGTCGTTGATTTTGAACCTGGATTTGTTTTGTTTTTTGTTTAGATATGGATAAAGAAAGCAATGTTCGATTTTTTAGTTTTCCTAAAGACAAAAACATAATAAAAACCTGGATTCATTTTTGCAAAAGAAAAGACCAATTCAATGCTGATAAGTCGCGAATTTGTTCCCTTCATTTCACTCATGAAACCTTGGAAGGAAATTTCCAATATGAAATGGGTAAGTTACTCTTATTAGCTGGTAACTATTGAATTAATTCAAATATAACGATGGACACATTTAAGGACTTTGATGCACAGTACGTCATTATAAGTTGAAGAAGGGATCAATACCTACTATACATGTAGAAACTAATGCTCCAATGCCCTCAACTTCCTCTTGCTCCATTCGAATGGAAGCTCGGGCTAAAAATAAAATGCTGACGAGTTTACTTGAACAAACTCCAGAACCAGAACCCGAACCAATAGAGGCTGAAGACATTGCAATACCATACATCAACACTCCAGACTAAAGTGATCACACCGCTGGTGAAAGTATTGCCAGCTTGAAGGATCGTATCAATTATTTGGAAAAGGAAGTGTAAGTTAAATTTTTTCCGGAATGAAATACAAACTTGAAAGAAATTATTTTTGAGTGCCTCTCTGACCGGTGAGAACTTTGAGTTGCAACTCCAACTTAAACTCATATCTTATATACTTGGCTAAAACGAAGTAGTAATTTCGAATGATGCTAATGTGTCCGCCGATGATGCACCTGATCTAGAAGGATTTAGTCATTCTCTGACAGGTTATATATCTTGAATTTATTCTTTTTTTCATTTGTTCATTACTTTTATAGAGACATAATTCTAAAAAGTATAAAAATAAGTCCACAAAACTTTAAAGAGAATGTTCTTCAGGATCAAGAGCATGAGTCAAAAGGTCAAGATGGTTTGGAAAATTTGGCTGGTTATCTGTCACAAATTGAAGGAAAAAGTTCCCGATATTGATGATCTTTTTATCAATAAAGATTTTCTTAAAACACACTTGGAACTAGCCTCTCACATTAATTGCGACGAGAAGGTTAAGAAACTGTTTTTAGAGCACGTATGTTCTTTAGAATAAAAAACTTAACACGGAAATAATGGAAAACACAAACAAAAGAAAAAAATGATTTTTTTATTAATTCACTTTATTTTACTAGAAAAAACAAAACATTTCAACATGCGGTAATTTGTGAACTGAAACCAAAACACAAAAACACACACAAATGTCAAACTTCTCACTCTACGTCACGGAAAAAAATCAGTTTTTCTTTTGACAGCGTTGGCGTTGGCAAATACCTAAATGTAATTGAGATTCCAATCGTTGGGAGTACTTTCTACTTGGCTGTCATTCAAATCGAATAATACTCGTACCGTTTCTCTTTTTTGTCAGATCTTGGCTGTCATCATCTTTTAGCAACTGTTTAAAGCAGTCTCTTCAAAATGACTATCATTGACTTTTGGTTACTTGATCAAAATCGGAGTGAAGCCAGGGTTTCTTGGGGTGTGTGTGTGTGTGAAAAGCATATCTTTGCTGACACGATGGATAGCTGCCATTTTGTATTCTGGGTTCCTATCAACACTGTTGGGATTCTTCGTAAGTTCGAGGGATATTTCATCGACAAAAGCTACAGTGGTCATTTTCGATTGGTGTCCTTCAACATTGAATGTCCTCGGTGTAGTTGTTGTTGAACTTAAGTCATCCCAGGATATCCATACTCGAAGTTTCCCACCAACTTGGTAGTAATCCGTTTCGATATTGGCTCCCGAAATTGTAAAAATATTCAGAATGAATCTCAACATGATATGATTTATCAACCAGTTCTATGATATGAAGAAATACCATGGGCCTCTGCACGAACATGGTCTTCAGAAGTAGTATTCTTTCATATCCATCGCTGAATTTTGTATACTTATCCCACTTCGTAATGTAAATTAGGAAACAACATGTACTTTTGCTCCAAATTCTAGATAAAGCTGCATCTACAAGACTGTTTGCAATCAACTGCGAATACAATGATATCCTTTTAATTATTAAACAATTAATATTTTACCTTACGAACCGAACACATGTAATAATTTTGTTTCAATTGCATTCATACTTCTCATTCCGGAAATATTGCCACTATAATATTGGGAATCAAACCAATATAAGCACTCTCACCACAATTTACAAGATAAAATCCCATATCCAGTTTCAAACTGTAACCTATAAATTCTAGCATCCAACTGACCAAAAAACATTACCAAGAGGTATTAAATCAGAATCCATAGGAAACAGAAATGTAAGGTACACAATAAGAGCATCATCAATTTGTGGTTAACCAATTAAGTTGAGAGTTGATTGGAATTCCTGTTCACGACTGCGATGGACTTCACACCTCTGTCTAAAATCTAGAGCTGGACACTGTATCCAAATTAATCATCCACATCACACCAATAAACCAAATTGACTCTATTGCATGCTGCATATCCATATAATGCTCTTGCTCTAGATGATATAAATAAAGGATATTTATCATTCTGCCATTTCACTGAAATGGAGCTCCCTCCTGTTCAGGACAAATAGCAGTTCATACATTATGTTCACACCATGTTGTATAACCATCAGTTCCTGTTTTAAGTATAGAGCTTCGCTTTGACCAAGTCCATTCCTGTTTGCAATAGCGCCAACAGCGGTGGTTTTTCGAAAGTGATCCTTTTGCTATTAATTAAAATTTGACGCTACTCCAGACACGCCGTTGATAGATGCATACTCGTCCACGCTACTCTAATCCGGGATAATTCACAAAACTTTCAAATTCAACGTAATTTCATAGAATGCATACGGTGGTGGTGTCCAGGTCCACCTAAAAATAGAAGTTCCAGCGTAATGTGCAACCTTAATCCAAATAACGAAGCAATATCGGAGTGTTTATTCATCAATAAATTTGATGGAGCATTTTGGATGCGCTTGATGCATTAAAAAGTATGTTCCCGTAATTGAGCTTCTCTTTGCACATAATTAATTGAATATTTTTCAATTGGATTTTATTTCATTTTAATTGACGCCATTAACGAACATGATAGAAATAACTATTTCAAATGCAACGATTAAACCAAGTCAACAAAAATAACAACCATTTTAGTGGATGAAGGACATTTTAAAGGACACATTTTGAGTCATCCATTTTGAGGTTGCATCATTTTATTTTCATGAAAATCTATTATTTAAGGAATTTGGACTGTTCTGCTGGAAAAGGCATCGAGTCTATAGAATACAATATTCAGTATGCATCCATGAAAAGGATATACAGTTACGATAACGAACAAGGCAGCAGTAACAGGAAGAACCGCACTCACTGACAATTGCCTTCCATTATATAATTTATAAAAGTAAATTTCTGCTTTTGATTTCGAACAAAACCCGAAAATTGAGGTTAAATAAATGACAAGCAAATGTGATGGGAAGTAACAGGATGGCTGATGCTTCTGCATTATCTGCTATACAATTCAACTACACTTTCAGAGTAAGTCCTTAAATAGAATGTAGCTGGATTCTTCCCTTTTATGATGATTTATATTCGGTTAGGAGTCTTGGTTGAAGGATTCCTGTGCGGATGTACGGTTCCATAGACAGCTCTGAAACTGAAGTCTGAAAAGTTTCAACTTTACTTAAACCCACAAATAGATTTATGAATGAAATATTCTGCCAAGGAGAAAAATTGGAGTGGAATATTAGACATGCTTGATGCTTCCAAGAAGTATACATGAATGCGGACAAAGAAAGGATGACCAATGATGAAAACCATTTTCCAGAGTTCTTTCTATCGAAAATGTATTACACTTTTTTTTTGTCTTGGAAATTTGAATTTTGGTGAACTATATAAATTAAATTAGCAAACTTACTTGTTTCAATTCTGTTAGGATTTTTTTTATTTAGAGAAGTAACTGAAGAAAGGACATCCAATTAGCCGGAAATAAATAAGACGAAGTTTTTGTCAGAAGCACTTTTTATTTGTGTAAGTCATGTCATGAATTTAAACAATATCATTTCTGAGTATATCAACGACATATTAGTGAAAAGTTCCATATCTTTGCAGTATTATCCTTGATAAAAATGTCTTTTCCAAAATCTATACTTGCACTTTAAGGCCAGTAAGAATAAAAATTTAATATTGTGTCTATATTAATACCACCTCTTTCAAACATTTAAAAAAAAAACCTTCCGTCATTTGTATCTCACAATTGAAGCAAAAAGATTAACAAAAAATAAAATAACCACCATGAAGAGTATGACAGCGCCAGTGACTATGCTGTGTCCTAGATTTCATTAATTTTTCTGGAGCATCTCATTATGGCTCTAATTAAAGAGCTTGTATTTTATAATATTTAACCTCATTTCTCCCGCACAGAACAGATAGATAATGCAGCCAACAGGATAGAACTGCGACTTTTGATTATGTAGACCTAAGGATTTATGCTTAACTAAATTAATAGAACTGCGGTGAAATTTAAAATGTGTTCATTTAGATGTCCTTCAATGTTGAAAAATTCATTCTGACATTTCGATGGGTGCAAAAGTTTGGTTGGAGGGAGAAATATTAAGTAAGAAATTTAACACTTATCAGGATGCCGAAAAGAGATAAGGATCTGAGAACATCCTGTTAAGAAAATTTTCTATACCAGAAAAAAAGGACTTCCACTTAAAGCCTCTCTGTGTCCTTCCTTAAAAAAAAAAAAAAAAAAAAAATGTCCCTCTCGTATGTTGACTCAGTTAATGACTTTGGCCTGTGACTGGCCGTCATCAGGAAGCCGTCCTCTTTCTTGCCTAATGGCTAAGATGTCTTTAATGACCGTCGTCAAATACGAGAAAATGTGCTTAGCCATATAGAAATGAGAGGCATAAATTCTTCATCCTTAAATGGGACCAACAAAGTTCGATGTCATTTGGGCGACTTTGGAAATTGAAAAAAGAAAAAAAAAATACAGAAACAAGAAAACAAAACCAGATATCCTTAAAGCAAATAAAAGAAAGAAAATAAGGGATATTTCAAGGTTGAACGGGAATTGAGTTGGCCTTTGGCCTTTTTG
Source organism: Platycheirus albimanus (assembly GCA_916050605.2). Lineage (NCBI taxonomy): Eukaryota > Metazoa > Arthropoda > Insecta > Diptera > Syrphidae > Platycheirus > Platycheirus albimanus. Next base: position 11,468,561 of record OU696698.1, on the reverse strand, counting down.
TTGGATTGTATTTGTATATCTGGTGATTTTGTTTTGTGTTCTGTTTTGCTAGCTTATTTTGCTCTTTTTTTATGAGCTTGAGTGCTGTTCTCTGTAAGTATGCTCCTAATAGTAGATTTAAGTTTATTTTTATTAATCCAGTTTCTTCATTGTTTGTCCGAAAGGTTCATTTTCGGTGCAAAAGAAGGGTGGGATCAAAAAAACATTAAATTTTAAAGTTTTTTAAATAAAAAAAAAATAGAGAAATCATAAAAGCATTGTTGCCTTAAAGTCAAGGAAAATGATATTTTCCAGTTTTGGTGAAATATTTGGTATCAAAATTGTTCACTTTAAATTTTTTTTGACAGTGCTAAATTGTAATATTTCGTCCTTGTTTTTCAAAGCAATACTGGTTCTTTATAAAATAATGTTACTTACTTTCTTACTTATGTTGGTTCAACTTAGAGCTTGGTAATCCTAGGCCTTGCTTAGTGTTTCCAATTTTGCACTCCAAGTTGTCGGAGGTCTCCCTCTATCTGGTTGCTCCATAGAAGTTGAGGTCTACCTTGGCTTCTGGCTCCCTCTAGTTTGGCGTTGAAGACTTAACGAGCTGGAGCGTCGATGTCCATTCGCTCTACATGGCCCAACCATCTTAGTCGTTGCTTTGCTTGCGTCTTTTTCAGGAATAGTGATTTTTTTAGATGACATTTCTCCTCTTTTTTTTCAGTAATGATCAGCGATGAAATATGCATAGATTTATCCGAGCCTTTATCATAAATCAGATCTGGAGCCCGTTTCCAACTTAACATTGACAGTACCAAAATAAAAGTAGTCTCATAACCAATGTCTGCTCCGTCTTAGCCAACAATTTTCCAAACACTTCCCTGACTTTGTTGTATATTTTCAACTAACATATTTTCCAAAGCCATTTCCTTCCTTGGTATCTGCTTCCCAGAAATGTTATGTGCCATTTACGATCCATTAACTACACCACTAAAAGCGGTGGTTTTATCCAAACGTCAAAGCTTTGTCAGTTATATAGGAAGGTATACACTACACATATGATTTCCTAGATGTAACTGCACAAAACAGACTTCATAGATACTTCTATTAGTGAACCAAGCAAGGACCAAGCAACAACTGAGAGAAGAGCGGAAATATTGTAAAATAGCAAAATAAGTCACTTTGCGTAAAACGTGTTACGTTAGCATCCTTTGAGTGTATTGAATCCCAATTTCCTTTCAATATCATAGATGATTTTGCTTTTAGAACATGCATCTCCTTATGCTCCTTTACTCATGTTGTCACTGAAAGTGCACTTCTTGCAGCACAGTTTTGTTCGGTGGTGCTGATACACATCCAGTGACAAAAAGGACTACAATTGTCAAATTGGTTTGAAAATGGCGACTGGAAAAGGGTTTTGGTGAAAGTCCTCGAATTGGGCTTGATGTTAAAAATCACCAAACTATAGTTTCTTAAAAAAAAAGGAATGTGTTGTGAAGAGGTGGCCTTTTTGTCATTTTACCAACACTAGCAAATTTTGGCATTAAATTTGTTAATTTTGCGGCATGCCATGTATTCGATATTAGCTTTTGTCTGATGTACCGTACAATGATTTATTATATTTTGTTCGTGGATATGATTTTTTGTGTCTGTTTTTGTTTTGAAATACATATCGGAACAACTCTTCAATCATCATGGGTTTGAGCATTTGTTCAGGGAGAACTTGTGTCTAAGCTTTCTTGCCTTAGCAGATTTCATTTGAAAGAGCAACCTAAAATTTTTCGGACTGACAAGTTTAAGGTCCTTTTTTTTTGTAGAACAAAAATAGAAATAGCTACTCTTCTTGTGTTTTATTTCTTCTTTGGGTTATCTTTTGTTCAGTGCCCCCTTCGGAATCCTTTGGACTAATCCAATTCTTTTTTGTTGCTTTCGTCACTACCATGAGCCATGCTTTATTTGGTTGAAATGGGAATAAGATAAGTATAGCTCCCAAGTTGATTTTGTGACCTTTCTCTTGGTAGATACATAAATAAATTATAAGGAGTGGAAATTGCATCCTTCTTTTGTTTTTAGTGGTATTTTATCCTGCTAGGTTACATAGAGAAATAGATCTCTGCCCTGTTTTTTTTTTTTTTTTTTGTAACTTGGTCCCAAAAGTTCTTCGTTATTTATTTTGGACAATATAATCGATACAAAAGGGATGAATTTTTGGAAAAGTTTAAGGTCAGATACCTTAAGTTGGATTAGTTCTTCTCAAAGAAGTTCCCACATATCGCTAGAAGCAAAACTTAATGCTGTTCTTGTTTTTTTTTTTTTTTTTTTTTTTAACAACATCAACACATAGCTATTTGTATCCTTTTTGTTAGCCAAAAACAGAAAGATTCGCTTCATGAAACTGAAGAACCCTTGAAGTCATTATAGAACAAAATGTTTCCTTTGACAACTTAACACATTATAGAAAACAGAGAGATGGTATGAAGGATCGAAGAGAAACGAAAGTTTTTGTAACTAACTTTGGGGATGTGTTTTTGTTTAACTTTTTTATGATACAAACTATATAACCTTTGGAAGAGTTGGGATGCAGAATTTTGATTAGGAAGAAGCAGTAGTAATGATTATTTGAAAAAGGATTTTTTGTTGAATATAATTGGGAAAGTTTCAAGTAGAAAGAACAAAGCAGATATAATAGCAAAAGTTAAATGTGTTTAAGTTTAGAGAAAATATAAATAAGATTAAAGAAATAATTGTGATATTTTCAACTTAAAAGAATCGATGATTGATTCAAAGGTCCTTTGATTCTATTGATTGTGCTCTTTGGCCTTAAGAATTTCTTCGACTTCATGTATCAAGGCGTTGGATGTATCTATGTATGTACTTGAAGCTTGAACACGACATCGAATTTAAGTAAGCCTTAAATTCTTCTTCTCTCCGACGTTTGTTCTAGCAGGACATGACAAATCCTTAGAAATAAATTCTTGTCATGAAGAAGTGCATCACTGTAGTTGTATAAATTCAGCAGTAAATTGTAGGTCCCTTCGGTTCTTGGAGAGTTTCAATGCAAGCAAGGGAATGGTAGAAAATTTTAGTTACTAGGTCTCGACTCCACTAGGAGCTGTCAGGTGAATTTGTGATTGATTTTTTTACTGCGCAAGGTAAGTGGGATCCACCTTGTCCGGCTATCAGAGTATTTCGACGGTAAAACGCTAGCACACTCATTGGATGTTTTGATGCACAATTTCAAATCGTATTTTTTTTAGATCCGTGATATTATAAGCTAGTTCTGAGAGCGGAATTGATCGGAAATCTCGAGTTCACTGGAGGGTCATTGTCCGACTTAAGACATTGATTGATCGTGGCTTACCGCTGGTGGATATGATATAGATATGCATATGGTATCTTAAAAAAAAAACCCTCTTGCCACTAATTTCATCGAAATTAACAGAGAAATCTCTTCGTTCTTAATTCTGTGTTTTCTAGAGTAATGAGAAACTCCTTAATCATTCCGTTAACAAAAGCTGAAATTTAGTATATATAATCTTTGGTTCAAGAGCAAGGCTTAGTTCATTAAACCCGTAAAATCCGCCCACAAACACGCCCATAATCGCCATTTTTGTTGAACAACCTCAATTTGGTAAAATTAAATTATGTTTTTTGTACAGTTACGATATAAACATAACGCTAAAATTTTGCACACGTAAGCTCTAGATAAACCTTCTTCTAATCAAATAAAAATATTTTAGTTTGGGCGTGGCTGACGCCCATTTTTTATACAAAACCATCAATATTGTTTTTACAAAATAACAATTGTTATATTAAAGAGAAAAACATTAAATTTTGCGGGTATTACTTGCACATAAACATCTTGTGTATGAAATCAAAAAAATTGATTTTGGGCGTGTCTGACGCCCACTTTTCACTAGAAACTATAAAACAATTGTTTTTGTAAATAAATGGTATTTATAATGATTCCGCAAGCCAAAATTTTGCGTCTCTTGATAAAAACTTAAAAGTTTGTGTATGAAAAGAAATTTTTGAATTTTGGGTGTGGCTTACGCCCACTTTTCATGAAAGAACGAAAAACGTAGTCTCAAAAGTTTTAGGTACTTCCAATATTCAAGTTAAACCTTGTTCCTTCCGTTCGTTATTTGAGAAATATATTCCTATATTTTCTTGTGTACATTACGCCCACTTTTAAAGGCGTGATTTTGATAAAATATTTTTGTTCAGGTTAGATTGTTTAAGAACTACTCGATTCAGCTGTAGTTTTACACATGTGCCTAAATACTGGTCAAATCTCAGTTCGTGCTTCATATTTTTAAGACACGCCCATTTTTAAGGGGCGTTTCCGTCAAAAGTCGTCTAACGCATTGATTTCTTAACGTTTTTTTAACTATCGGTAAAAGTTTTGAAGTAAAAAGATGAACACTTAGATTTATATTCCTTGGTTACGTAGCAGAGTGTGGTCCAAGAATTGTTAAAAACACCCAAAATCCCTATTTCCATTCCAAATATAATTTTTAAAAATTTAAGTTTTATCTTGTTTTGTTCAAATCAATCTACAAGAATAAAATTGAATGTCACTGAGCTCATACCAATTGAATTGGCAATAAAAAGTTTTAACTTTGGGCGTGGTGCACGCCTTTTTTTATTGTGCCAGCACTAATTGAACATCACACCGCACAAAATTAATGTTATTGAATTTTTGTCTGCCTGCTAAAGAAGAATTTTGTTTCTGAAACAGGAACATCGGCTGTCTGCGGGAGGTGATCTCATACACATACAAAAATATAGGGAATAGGGTATACAAAAGTTCGTTGCAAACGTACTGCAGCTCTCGCTTATGTTTTTTACTCAAATTGGAAGCTTCAATCTAAAACTCCTGCTTTCAAATTTGCAATCAGACTTTAAAGAGAATTATTTTACAGTTCAGTCGGTTCAAAACCACAGCTACTCCCAGCTAACATGTGAGATGGATGAGATTTCAACGTATGCTTTTATTGCAACCTAATTGAGGTGGATGGACCCATAATAGCTGATTTAAGTGGAAGCAGTGCACACTGCACAGGAAAAGTTAGAAAACAAAATAAGCAAAGTTGGAAACTTTAATTTATTCAATAGCCAACGCATGTTAAAGGAAGTTTCAAGCAAATGAACCACAAATGAGAAAAATTGTTTTGGCTATAACTTAAGCGTTTAACGAAGCATGAACTGGGTCTTTCCGATATACCAGAAACATAATTGAATTTTTACCTCTAGTTTTGAGTTTAATGTGAGAAAAATAGAGCACAGAACTAAAATAAAAATGTTCACCTATTAGAAACTCTAAACCGGATGTAAAATAAATCTCCCACTCTGAAATAAATAAATATGTCCAAAAAGGATATCTCCTGTTTTCAGTTCCTAAAGCAGACACACGTGTAGTGTACACATTTCTACGGTAAATATAAATTTATTGAATAATCAAGTTAATTTATTTGTTTAGATTTGACCAAATGAAAGCATAATTCAGTCAAATTAAGCCGAAAAATGTGGTGGACATTACGAAAACAATAGATGCCCTGCCCATTGCCCATTTAAAATTTCACACTCACCGATTCATTAATTTTAAGTTTTAACATTATTCCATTCAAATATTTGATTTTTAATTCATATTGATATAAAATTTCGAAAATTAAAATTCATTCTACTAATTTCAAATTTGTGGCTATTTGAACACTCTCATCTATTTATTTGTGTGCAATTTGGAATTCAATTAATTTATTTGCAATCAGACGCCCAAATTTATTGGTTATTTAGATAAAGCTGGCACTTTATTTCGGAGGTAAACATTCAATCATTCAGTCGAGTGTCGAGTCGATATAGATACAAGTAAATTTACATATTTCATTCTCCAAATTGACTCCCTCTTCCCATCGCTTATTTAGTTTTGAGATATATTTTTTTTTTTTTTTATTTTATACAAATTAGTCGAACGTCGGTTGGGCGCCAGTTAAAGTAACAAGTGGTTCTGGTGATGGCTACCTACAACATGCCTACTGTACAAAATGGTGAAAATGAATTTCAGATTTTCCACAAAAGTAAACAGAATATTTAATATTTACACTTCAGGCACATTTATTACAGAAATCCTGAATTTTTCGAGCGGAAGACAATTTTACCCACTTACAAATTATATAGAACGGAAATTTCTTTGTCCGAAAGGACATTTGTGTTGAGTGTATTTTGACCCAGAGTCGGTGTGCCTGGACCATAATTAATATTTAAAAAAATAAAAATCAAGTCATGCGGGGTTGATGTACTTAAGTACGCGCAAGGGTGAGCATTATATACTTTATTTTTTTTTTTTTTTTTTAAATCAATTCAGAAAAATGTGGTGGGTAAAAATGTGCTCATTTAATTTTTGCTCCGGAAAATATGTAGGTTAAGTGAGTGAGTATATTGTATTTTATAATTTAAATAATATGGTTGTTTTATATACAGTATACAACATGAACAAAAAAAGTTGAATTAAATCAATTGAAAGATTCATTGGGACAGAGTCATGCTTAGAAGCCATTCGTTGTAAAAACTAACGAAGGATTTGTCACTTCCTCGTAAGAGGCAGTACCCCGGAAAAAATTATCGTACGTCGAGTTAAGAAGCGAGCTCGGATCACTCGGAGTGGTAGTCCGACAAAAATAACCATTCCAAGGGGTGCTATCGATGTGGGAAATTATACGAAATTTTGAGTGTATTATACAATATTTTTCAAAATGCTACTTATTCACTAACTCCCTATGATTGTATAAGTATGTAACTAAACGTCAAGAATTTAAAAGATTAACTAAATCTCAGAAAATGCGACATTCCAAAACTCATTTTCACCCATCAAAATCACCCCTTTGGTGTCGGCGGCTATTTGAGTTTTATTTTATGCAAGGATCAACCGATAACGGCAAGAATTTTGCATTCAAATCCTGACAAATGTGAATTCTATTTCAATAACCACGGCCTAGCTGGCCTTAAATAAAATTGCAAACAAAATTTCCATATCAGCATGGTTCAGGCGCTGATTCTGTTCTAAAAGCGTTTCAAAAAGCTTAGTTATGACATGAGTGAGTGTGATGCTTACAGTTAATCGGGATTATGGTCCCACGCAAAAAAAAAAACAATTTTCGTCCAAAAAGCAAGTGGGTGTACGACTGTACGGTGCTGAAAGAGAAACTTTCGGTGGACTATGATGGCATCAAAAATTAGAGATACATGAAACTAGATTAGGCAAAGTTTTATAAAAACATGAGCCTTGTCTGTGTGTGTGTCAGAAATAATGACATAATGGAAACAAAAAACTGATGGAAAACAATATCACAGCTGGTTGTAATATTCGTCCATCTAATGTCCTTCGTATGTCATCGAACTTGAAATAAGAGACCATAATGTGTTGTCTGTACAGAGAGGGCTACTTATCCTTGCCTTGAATAATTTAAATAAAAGTTTTGAATGTGCATGGGGAGTAACTGGCTGAATTTCACTCATTCTGCATTGAAAAGTAATTTCAAAAGAACTGTATGTGTGGTGATGGCGATGTTTAAAATTAAAAAGAGTAAATGACAAAAGGATGTGCTTCAACCAAGTTTTTATATTTTTGTGAGTTCGTAGCCCATTTTGATGATACTTTTTTAAATGAAAACTTCTTCGGCGACGTTGTGATTTGAAACTCGATGAAACGAAATTACGAAATTATAGAGGTAGATACTCATTGAATACCTCGAGAGAATTATTACACAGATGTACCATGTTTCATGTTATTTCTACAAAAGGTGGAAGGGTCACCTGGATAATATAGTATATACATAAAGTTGGATCCGGTTGGTAGCATTGTCGCTTAGATCCCTATCTTAATGTTCCGACTACATTTAAAAAAAAAAAACGACATTTTTCAACCTACTATAGTACTCCCTCAATATTTTGTATTGAATAATGTTTTGTATTTAATTCCTGACTTATTAAAAAATGTGAAGTCAAACTGTCAACGCCACCTACCGGTAACATCAGAAATCGACTTATTTAAGAATTTTAATCTTTTACCGAATTCAATATGGCAAAACTCACCTCAGGTCACATGATTTAATTAAATTTAAGTTAAGTGTTATTGCCATCTAAATATGAAACACCCTGTATAACCAAACGATGTTTTTTTTAATATTGCTCATATCAATAACTTTTTCAGCAGCAGGTTAACCATGTTTGACCTAAAACGACGAATTCTAACCTCAATAACATTTAATTAATGCCTTAAAAATTATAACCATCAAAATGGTTTTCCTTTGTAACCCATCCATATTAATATAGATGAACAGAACTTTTCCATCATCCATCCTGGAAAAATTCCTCGTCTAAGATTTGAAAGATGTGTCTATCACTATTTATTATTGACACATCATTGCTCTATGCCCTAATTACTTACCCACCATTTTAATTATTGTAATGGACGAAACGGTATTGTTTGTCTTATAAACAACATCAATTTCAATTGGATTGTCGAGTAAAAAAGCAACAAGGAATTGAACCTATAAAATAGAAACGGAAAGACAGAAAATACAGTTCGACCTTAGTCAATTCATTTTATCTTCTCTCTTTGCTTTATGTTTTTTCCGTACAAAACTCACCACACAAACCCTGTGAACTTTCTTTTCCTTGAACTTGAAAGTTGAATTTTAGAGATGTGTGCGCAGAACAGTGGTAACAACTGTTTTCATCCCTAATCAATAAAGACTCTTGAGCAAAGACGTCGAGACTCGAGGACGGTGTTTCTTTCTTACTTCTCTTTTCAAAGCGAGGGTCAGTACAAAAATGTTACGAGCTTTGTTGAGACTCTTGTTGCTAACAGAAGCAACAAGTGGATGAAAAATGTCTTTTTGAAGAACTTGATTCTGAAACATTTTGATGATTACATCAACATTGACTGGGACTTAACTATAGAGTAGCCAATACGATTTGGAAAAATTAATCTTTATTAAAACGGAAACGAAAACATTTTAATGGTTTTGAAAGAATACACACAAGCCCATCCTTTAAGTTTGCGCCATCTTTTGTTTTTGTTTATTTTGGACCTAGAAATATATCGCGGCAAATTTGGAGGTACATTAATATTGTTTTCGAAGTTTATTTTTCAAAAATGATTTTGGTAGTACGAAAAGAAATTAAATGCACGAGACTGTTCACACTATCTTGCTTGCATAGCACTATGCTTAGCAAAGAAAAAAATAAATTTGTTTTCTGAACCAAGCCAGGAGGAAGGAACAACACCGTGATGGACTTACAAAATGTAGGTCGAAAATAATGCTCACGTTCAATTTTCATCACGGGTCGTTTTTTCTCTACATCCTTTCGTATATATTGATGCACGTCTAGTATGTACTCACCGTTCTGCTGACCAGTGGGTGTCGTTCTGTATCACCTTTTTGAATAAAGCCTGTTTGTGGGATACTGTAAACTAAAAAAAAAAAGAAAAAAAAGAATGCCAAAGGGAAGCACCGGGATTGTGTTTATCCTGTTATATGATTTTTTTTACCAACTATAACTGGAGTTCCATTGCTGGATTATAAAGGATTCAAGAGCCCTAGCTATGAGAGAATGGAGAGTGTGTTGGCTTTAGAAAAAGATAAACGTAAAAGAGGATTTCCTCAGCGGCTTCAAAAAAGTTACAGAAATCAATTGGATGCCATGGTACCGATAATACTGTTGAGCAAGGATTTTCCTGATTATATCACAAATCAGATTTTTGAAGCTGTAACTGTACTTGTTATATCTTTTATGCAATCAAAAGTATTAAGGGTGGTTGTAGGAACCAGCTTAAATGTAGTGTTTATATGTATTAACAATTTTCAATTGCAACTCTGGATTAAAAGACATTATAAAAATGTAAAATTTGTTGCTCTAAACCGTACTTAAAGGATCCTCCGTAATAAATAAAGTTTATCATTGTAGTTTTTTAACTACTTCGAAACTACTCATCGGAAATCATTTCACTTCAAATAAGGTAATCAGAGCAGCAGACAAAAAAATGTTTCCCTGAGAACCTAACTGTTTATAGGATGTAGAGTTTATAATTATTATTCTTATAGTTTACCCCATATATGGGGTAAGTTGAAACATTTAATATTTTTCATATATACAAGTTGTCCCCTAATTCGTATGAAATATTTTGGGGCATGGTTTTTGGGTTTATTTAAAAAAAAAATCGTTCAACAGTAAGAGCTTAAATATTTTGTTAGATAATTTATTACCATCCGAAAAATTTTGACTGGAAGTTTAATATTCTTCGTGCATCTTAACTCATGCAACCCAATTTATCCCACTTCACCTTCAAGATGAATTTCCAACCAACCCCACTTCCGACAAAATTTTAGCATTTCAACAAAACTGCCATAGCACTTCACACTTGACATAATGCCCCCGATGGCAATACAGATACAGCCAACAAACATTAATGGAATCAAATTTGTGTTCCCGAAAAAACTTTGCTTGGAAACTGAATTCCCCCTCAATAACAAGGCCCCGAAGACAGGAATAGTTTTTTTTTTTTTTCTTATTTAGAAGTATACCAGTATCGTTTGGGTGTGTCGATGTTGCCGATGAGGAAGGAACACACTACATACTGTATCCTCTTATGTTCCTGCCATTCTTAGATCAATTTCAATATTAAAATGAACAAAAAATAAATCCTATACAATCTTTTTAAAATAAAATAAGAAATATTGCTTCCAAGAGGCAAGGTAAGCAGGATAAAAAAAAAATGCTGAAGAAACACTTTTTCTTGAGTTGTTCCACATCGCATAAGTAAGAAAATGTAAAGTATGTATATTCTTTTCAACAAAACTTATTGCAACAAGCAAAAAAAAATCAGCAACTTTGCAAAATAAGCAAAATGAACAGAATCCTTACTCCTTAGTTACATGTATGAATTTTTTTTTCCTCGAAGAAAAGACACATTTCCACGAGACGATGTATGAAAAGGTTTCACTGCGAACTCAATACTTTTTTTTAAGAAATCACGCTGCTTTATCCGAAGTACACAGTTATGTCCTACTCTTCATTTTTCAGAGGAACACTTGAATGGATAATGACAATGTTAGGTATATTATACAGACGTGTAGGTACTTACTTTTGCAAAATGTTTTCGGCAGCGGGCTTAATAGTTAGGCCCATGGAAAGTATTAAAGTTTCATAGTTTGTTGTAAATGTTCTAAAAGCCATTTTGTTTTTTGATTTAAAATATTTTTTTTTATTTTTAACTGTGGTAATTCAATCTTTCTCCAAAATGAATTCCTAGCTCCAAAGCCCAGACCTGACACAACAATGGAAGAAGTTGCTATGTTGTTTGTGACAAAGTTTGTGAGGTGATATTTGTCACCCTGTGTATTGTAGGACTGGAGTCAGCAAGGAGAAGATTCAACCACGAACTGTATACGAGTTGGGGTACAAATACCTGCTTTACTAAATCTCTTTTTCCAATACCTCGTATAACAGAACCTCACGAAAAACAATTTCACAAATTTACAACTGTATTTGTAGCGGTTTCCGCAATACTTTTAGAAAGGATTATTCGAGTAAAATTTATCATCCTTAATAGCTTTAACAAAATGTGAGTATGTGCTTCACACTTTTATATGCCTGAAAAAAAAACACTGACAATTTCTTTTGTATTGTAACGAAGTTACACCTTTCCTGCCGCCCCCTCCGCATCTGACCGCAATAACCAACTAACCGCCGCCACCAACCACCGCAATAGTTCCACCACCGCCACCGAACGCCAAGAGGATTCCATACATTTATTCATATAATGAATAATCGAATCACCATCACGTGACGTAACGCCAACACTGCATGCTATTAAATAAATTCCGCCTGCCCCTCCACCCCGTACCACTGATTTGGACTGCCAACCACTTCCAGAAGAGCAGCCAAATAAATGCATCACTCAAAACGAATTACTCATTTGCAAGTATTTTTAACATTTAACTTTATAATTCACAGTCTCTCCTTTCAGTGAAATTCCATATGTAGATGTGAAATTTGCATGGAAAATCAGACTAGATCTCCCAGCCATTGGAAGAAGTTCTATTGCAAATAGAAAACCGGGATAAGAGTTCTCACTCGAAGGTACGCTGCGGGGAATACCAGCAGAAGTCTCACTAAGTTTTGAAGCAAAAGTTTTTTGTCAGCTTTCCACTTCGCTGTTGGTCGCAGTGGATTGCTGACCGGCATTAGGCAACTCGTTTATTGTCGTGGAGCTCTTCCTTTCTAGAGGAATCTCTACTGACCTCCGTTTATTGTCATGGGGTTGCTGCTCTCGTAAGCTTCCCCATAGACCTAGTTTGGAACTACCAGTTTTTTGTCGTGACTACTCCTTTCCTTACGAGTACCATAGGCCGAGCCCTGCTCAATCGTTTTTTATCAGCTTTCCACTTCGCTGTTTGTCGCAGTGGATTGCTGACCGGCATTAGGCAACTCGTTTATTGTCGTGGAGCTCTTCCTTTCTAGAGGAATCTCTGCTGACCTTCGTTTATTGTCGTGGGGTTGCTGCACTCGTAAGCTTCCCCATAGACCTTGTTTGGAACTACCAGTTTTTTTGTCGTGGCTACTCTTTTTCTTAGGGGTACCATAGCCCGAGCCTTGCTCAACCGTTTTTTGTCGGCTTTCCACTTCGCTGTTGGTCGCGGTGGATCGTTCATCGTTGACCGGCATAAGGCCACTCGTTTATTGTCGTGGAGCCCTTCCTTTTTAGAGGAATCTCCACAGACCTAGTACCTAAGGTATCATACAAATTGAATTGTAATCTTTTATTGTAAGAGTATCATTAGGAATATGAAATAATCTGTTAAGCAAATTAAGATTAATAAAAATATTGTTGTTTCGGAGTTCGACACTCTTCAGCTTTGAGTTTATACTTTCTTTTGGGAACAACTCTGGACATCCATGAGCTAACCACAGCCTGAGTATAAAATAGCATCGCAGTATACTTTTTCAAAAATAAATCCTTGCTTTAACATTGTTAATTTTTTTTTCTGCTTGGATTGTAATTTTCCTACTTTTTCTTATTTTGGAATTTTTCGATAAAACCGCCATTTTTTTCTCCGTTTTATTTGTGATTTATAGCCTTTTTTTTGGTTTTAAATTTAATCGCAATCCTTTTATAGAAAAACGTTAAACCAAACCAAATTTTACTTTGCCTCAGCAACCTCAGCATCATCATTGGCAGTAATAGTAACTACCAACACAACCAACATGCATCGACATTGCCTGGGCCAATATCGTGGCTTCCGGCCGAATGCAGAATCCTGTAAGCATTCACACCTCCTTATGTGGAAAATAATTTACGGGCGTTGTTAGCAGGGGTATAAAGAAGTCTGGATAACACACATTGAAAACCCCAAAACCAACAAACCCGTGAGCATTCGATAAATTCGCGATTTTATAGTCTTCCTCAAGGCTTATTTGGGATAAGAGATGGAGGTTCCGGATGCTGGAGAATGTTTCGATTTTTTTTAAGAGTAGCCTGCGGTTGAACGTAGTACCACTTTACACTCCAATTTCCGCTATTTTTCGTATACAGTTAGTACCCTGGTCAGTATACTGAATAACACACATGCTGCTACAGGACATATATTTCAATTTCCGAAAGCAATTCCACTCAATGAAGCCATGGCTAGGTTATATGGCTGGTCAGTAAAAACCGTACCATCATATATTCGATTCTTTAACGATGTTAACTACATAATTGGCACAGTAACGAGGTTACTCAAAGCCCGTTTTTTAATGTTCACAATGTTCTATAACGCTTTTCATGTACTGGGTTAAAAATGGACAGGGCAGTTTCAAAACTAAGCCACCCTAAAGAGACGACTAAAAAAGCATGTAGATTTTTATATTCCATGAGAAACTTAAAATATTGTGACTCCATTTCTTGAAATTCAACCCACAAATAATTTTTCCTAATGTCACTCTACTTGTACCTGTATACCTTCTCGGATTACATTGAGATTAATATGAAAGGATTCCATAAATATTCCCTTTTATTCGAACGATTCTCCTTTTACTTTCCTTCTTTAAATTTAGAATTGCCCATTTATGGAAATTGTCCCTCGTAAAGGTTTTCAATTTCAAACGTCTTTTAGTTCCCCATAAAAGTTTTTCCCGCCATCAGTATCCAAAAGATAAATGTATGCGCACTGCAAAGTTTCAAATTATATCCCCTCGCACTCGCACCAACAACTTTTTAGTGGATTTACAATTTAAAAAGTCCTACGTAAATTTTCCCACACAGAATTATTCCAAAAGGAATAAAGTCATGGTGTATATCCTATCCAAGAAAGGACTCCCTCGATATTATACAAAAGTAACCTGTTATCAGCTTACACTCCGTAGTACACGCTTCCTACATTCAACTCAAAGCAACAGCATTTTAAACCACTTTGTAAGCAGCAGCATTCCACCTGAGACTTTAGCCTTCCACCACAGAACACACAGATCCTTGTACTATATTTCCCTTTTGTAAACCTGGCTTTTTTTCCCGTACACCACTCACCCACCGTCACCGTGTCGTCATTCGAAACTAACTGAAAGAAGAGATTCCTTTTGCTACGAGTAATAATTCGCAAAGGGAGTACTTTTGATAGTGCAAAGAGTTGGAATTGGTTACTTCTGTGTGAACAAGGACAGTCAGTTTTTTTTTTTTATTATTCATTTGCATGTTGGAGGGACACAAGAAGGATGGCATATATACCGGCAGTTTTTACAACTCCTTAATGTTCAACTTCGTAAGCTTTTTAACGTAATGAAGCAATTATTTACTGACACACGAAACAAGCCAGGAAATTGCAACAATATAAGGGTCCTTTTCGGCCTAAACCTTTTTTCTTCTCCGAGCATCCAACTTCTACTTCAGTGGTCCTTTTTTCCTGTTGGCCTTCTCCTTTATTTATAGACCAACAAAAGGAAATATAAATTTAACGAATGGCTCGGTTTTTTTTTAAGGTTGTAGAGTAGGGTTCTTGTGGGGATCTTGGCAGTGAGATGAGGTTAATTTGGTGTTAATGCGGGATTCGAATGCAGAATAAGGATATAAAATGAACATTGGGACATCAGCTCTTTTTCTTTTCGGTCCTGTGTTGTGCCAGTTATTTATTTTGTTTGCTTTAATTTTTTGCTAATGTTATTAGGGGGTTGGAGAGGGGGGATAATTTATTAGGAGCTTACTTAAATGTTGCAGGGTAATTCTTAAAATTTTTTAGTGTTTTTTTTTTTAATAAAAGGATGCTTATTTTAATTATTGTTTTTAATTGAAATAAGTTTTATTGTGGGATAATTTTATTAATGTATCTGTTTTTTAAGGACACTTTGTATCTTTAAGTTAATTTTTCTTTTAAAAAAAAAGTAATAAATGGAAATATGCAATTAGTGAAACGAATTTGATTAAAAGGCAGAACCCCAATTTTTGGACCTTAATTAATACATAATATCATGATGATTTTGGTGAAATTTTAAAAGAAGTGTTAATGAAATTAATTTAAAAAATACTAAGTTAAAAAAAAAACAACAAACAGTAGACTCTTGATTGATTGAACTTATAAAAGTCGGACCTGAGCAGTGTGCACTGTACAGTGACCGCTATATTGAGAGTGTTGGCTAAAAACATAAACATGTTGGAGAAAAACCTAAAAATACGTCAATTAAAATAAGCGTCTACACAGAGTGATGGGTTGAAAGCCTGATGTGTGTTCACTATATCAAGCTTTTTATTGTTTATTATTTAAAGCAGGTAAAATGGCGTGATCTTTCATTATACTAAATATTTCACTCTATTAAGATTCAATAAATCGGGCTTCTACTGTAAAGGTTCTTATATGAGAACATTAACATACTGTCTCTGTCCATATCGTGGAATTCGAGTTTAAAAAGAAGTTGGTCACCATTGATCTGCAGGACTCACGACTGTTGTTTGCTCTAATGTGTGACAGTGGGCTAGTGGCTTGAGATTTTAATAAAAATAAATTTTTCAAAATTCTTAAATAGATACTTAAACTAATGTGAGCCTAAATAAAGTGCACGACTGGGTCGTACGAACTTGCTCTAATGTGTTAAAATATTCTTAGTGCTTGTGATTTTCGGAAAAAAAATTGAAAAAATCATATGAAATTTTATAAATCACTTAAAAATCAACACCTAAACCGTTTTTTGGAGAAAATGAAGTAAGCCATCAGGTTTCTTTAACTTTTTTGAATTTTTACGAAATTTTTTTTCAAAATCGTTCGACCAGTTTTTTCAAAAAACAGTTTTTTTTTTAAACTTTTCGAAATTATATTCAAAATTTTTTTTGAGTATGTCAACTTCTAGCAATTTGTAGTTTTTATCAGAAAAATAAAATTTAAAAAAAATGGATTAAACCGTTTTTGGAAAAAACAATAATTAAAAAAAAAAATTGAAACTTTTTTAAAAAACTCAAAAAAATAAAATGCACGACTGGGTCGCACGTACTTGCTCTGTGGGTGTAATACTACGACAAAAACAAACTTTTCGATCAATAAGAAAAACTTATTTTTGAAAAATTTGGTAAAAACTAAAAAAAATTTGGCTAAAACTGGAAGACTCGATATACGGGAGCTAACGTTAAGTAACCTTTAGTATATCAAATTTAGATGTCGTCTTTTGGGTGATATAAATTTTCGCTTATGGCCAAATTAATAAAACTGTTAAAACCAATTTCCGCTATTGTCATGTGTAGCAAAAAACTAAAAATGCAGTTTTCTTTGAAGTATTCTATATATGTAACATACAAAGTTTCATAAAAATCGGGGGAGCCTTTTTTGAGTAAATTAGAAAAAACGAAAAAATTGGCCAAAATCTAATGGCTCTTTGTATAGGAGCCACAATTAAAAAAAAAGAAAATGAAAAAAAATCAATGCCATCTGAAAGGAAGCGGAAAGAAACTATACCAAACAAAGTTTGAGTGAATTCGATGCAACCTTTGACAACTTATGGCCATTTGAAAAAAGCCGTTAAGAGCAGATCTCCGTTATTTGCATTTTTAGCCAAAAACTGAAAACGCAGTTCTCTTAAAAACACTAAAAGAATAAAACACACAAAATTTAATCAAAATCGTTAGAGCCGTTTTCGAGCAAATTAGAAAAAACCAAAAAATGTTGGCTAAAACTTATCAGCTCGTTGTATGGAAGCCACCGTTTAGAAAAGCTTCAGTGAAAAATTTACAAAGTTATCCTATAGAAAACTATAAAAAACTATGTCAAACAAAAATTGAGTCGATTCAATCAAGCCGTTGTGAACTTATGGCTATTTGAAAAAAAGCCGTTAAAACCTGATTTTCGGTAGGACTATTTGAGCCAAAAACGAAAAACGCAGTTTTATTAGAAATGCTTAAAGTAAGCTAAATTTTGAGTTTAATCAAAATCGTTAGAGCCGTTTTCGAGAAAATTCAAATTGAAAAAAACCGTTACTTGAAAGGTACCAGTTTGAGCTGGGCTAAAACGAAATAAAAAAAACCTCGACAACCGTTTTTCTTCAAACTACTATATATCAAGTTTGAAGAAAATCCGTCAAGCGGTTTAGGCTGTAGCATGACGTGAAAAAGCGCACATCCGCACAGACGCACAGACGCACAGACAGACCGACGGACGGTATGGCGAAAACCACTTTTTTGGGCTTCTCTATCATCGTAATGTCATGTTTGATTAAAACCTCGATTTTTTTTTTCTGCACGAAACCAATACTTGCCCTATTGAGCAAGTAAAAATTTTGAAAAATTTATATTATTTCTTTTATAAAAGTGCTTCTATATTAAAAATGTCATCGATATTCGTCAAGTAATTTACGAGAAAACCGGATTTCAAAAAACCGGTCATATGGGAGGTACCGTTATAAGACTTTTCCTCAAAAATCTATTCCAACCAAAATATTAAATTTGCACAAAAAACACTATTCAGAAAGTTTTATCAAAATCGTAGGAGCCGTTTTCGAGAAAAATTCAATTATCACTAAAAATCGTATGGCAGGTACCTTTAGTTTTAAAGCTAGAATGCTAATTCCAAAAACCCCTCTGTAAGACGTCATAATAATACTATCTACCAAGTTTGAAGCAAATCGGTCCAGCCGTTTAGGCTGTAGGTGCCGATACAGACAGACGGACAGACAGACAGACAGACAGAATTGTTGGACCCACTTTTTTCGACTTCTCTATTATCGTAATGTTATGTTTGATTGTCAAAAAAATTATTTTTTTTTACGAATGCATAACTTGCCTTATAGTACCTATAATCGCAAGTAAAAAAGGACTTCATTTTATTTCTTGGATAAATTTGAATTATGAGAATAAGTTTAGAAAAATTGTAAGAGCCGTTTTTGAGAAAAATAAGCTTTAAAATAACGGTTGTATGGCAGGTACCGTTATTTTTTGAGCTAAAAAAAAATTTCAATTTGCTCTCTGTACAATACCTAAAAAAGTATACCAAGTTTGAAGCAATTCGGCCCACCCGTTTGGGCTGTAGGTCTACATACAGACAGACAGACAGACATACAGACGGACAGAATTTTTAGACAATCTTTTTTCGTCTTCGCTATCATCGTAATGCCATGTTTGATTGTTATCTCAAATCTTTTTTTTTTCGAAAAATGCATAACTTGCCTTATACAGGGTGAGCCAAAAGAAGTCATCTATCCGATGTTGTTTGGCTCTTTTTTTTTTAAATGAAAAACTTCGATTCTGTTTTTTGATTATGTATATTTGGACCTTTCAACGCCAAACCCGAGGGAGTCAGAAGCCAAGGTAGACCTCATCTTCGATGGAGTGACCAGGTAGAGGGAGACATCCGTCAACTTGGAGTACGAAATTGGAGACAGCAGGCTAGAGATCGAGCCGGCTGGAGGGGCATTCTCAGCAAGGCCTTGGAGTACCACGCTCCAGTGGCGCCAACATAAGTAAAGTAAGTAAGTATATTTGGACCTTTAGAATTGTATTGGCCAAGTCGACAAGATGATATCGGCCAAATGGGCGCCGTCACAATTGATTGCTCGTTTTATGGCATTTTTCATCACTTCAGCGAGAATTTCGGGTGACAGATTCTCGCACTCGTGTCGAATGTTGTCCTTGAGGGCTTCCAGAGTCTCGGAACAGTTAAATCGGGCGATCTTGCGGGCCAGTGCAAATCGCCAAAACGAGAGATGAGGCAACCGGGAACGCCATCTTCAGAATATTGGTTCATGTCTGTTCATGTATCGCTCCATGGCTTGTTCACTTGTATTCTGCATCTATCTAGTCCACAAATGTCAAAACAGATTTGACATTGGCGACCATTTGCAAAAATAGAAGCATCTTCCAATAGTGTGATTTCTTTTGGCCCACCCTGAAGTACCTGTAATCCCAAGTAAAAAAGTCACCAATTTTTCTTTAGTCTTAAAAAAATCCTTTTCAGGATGTGCAACCCTAAAACAACCTTATAATAAATACATTTTTTTTCGACATCAACGCAGATGATAATACTGGGTATTAATCTTTCTCATAACCTCTTTAAATTTATTTGCCATGTTAATTGTTATTAATTAATGACTATTACGATGTCTTCAAACTCATAATTTATAATAGCCAATGTAAAATATGTTTCAACTTTCATCCACAATAAGTGTCAGAACCATTAACAGTTTTGTATATAATGTGTGTCTTACGTGTCCTATTATTTTATCGATAAATGACTTGAATTGATAAAGAGCCCTACGCCTCCCCCCCCCCCCTCCCTCTCCCACAGGAATATACACCTTTGTATACGCACGAAAATATTAACCAAAAACCCACAAATCATTTTGAAATTGGTCATACACAAAAGAGATTATATAGGTCACATTTCACCAACTGGCCATTCTTCAGGACATTAGTAACTGATGATGCAAATAATTGCATAAGTTTAGGAATACACCCTCAATCCAACCCATTAGCTATACCCAACCCAGGCTTATCGAGCTTAATGGTTTTTGATTATATTTGTATTTTGCCTGTAAATATCTCGAAGGGATCATCGAGTCCTGAGGATTGGAATGCAAATCAATTTTAATCTGACCATTGATGGGGTGGACACTGGACAGCCTTAAGGTGTGTGTGTGTTTAGTATTTTGAAAGCCAGCTTCATAATCTCTCACTAGTCATATGTATTTTCAAATAATAATGGCACCCAGTACTAAGCTGATTTGGGATATTGCCTTGCACTTAATGTTCGTTTATAAAATTATCGAAGCATCCCTTAGAATACCACTTGGATATTTGAATTTGATTCGAAACTTTTTGTTCTTTTTTTTTTTTTGTTCCTTCGATGAGGAAAGTTCCACAAATTCTCATAAAAGATTCTGACGTTCGTCCATACCTGCACTGTACATATATGCAAAAGATACGCCCAATGAAATATTTATGTGTATTAAAGTTGTCCGGGGACGGGGAGTTTGTTGTTCGGGCAGAAAAAAAAACTCCTTGAATTTTGCAATTTTACGCAGTTCATTGCGTCAAGATAAATTGGATTTTTTTTTATTTTCTCCAACAAAATGAAAAGTGGGTTTCCTCTTAATTTTGTTTTGAAAATTTTTCACAAATATTTTCAACGGAAAGTTTGGTTTCATTTTGTTTGTGTTGGTGTTATGAAGGAAGCAAGTAAGGATCATTTGATAAATGAAGTGTGTACGATTGGATCACATGAACTTATGGTCCTTTGGCAGAAGACAATGTGGGGCATTTTGTTTGATTAAAGTTTAAATTTAAAAATCGTTCCTCCTTAAAATTAAGTTATTTATTGAAGTTATCTGCATCTTAAAGGTTTTGGATAGTGCTCTGGAAGTGGAAAATCTTAAATAAATATTTTTAACCATGAGTATTCCTTTGAATTACATAAAGGCCAAATGGGTTGAAAACTTCCAATATCGCACGTTATTGCATAAAATGCATCCTCTCCTCTATATAGCAAATTTCCTTGCGTGCATTATTCAAAACAATTATACAAACAGGATATCAATCTACAAACTCAAGCACACACCAGGAATTGACAGGTTACTCGCTCATCACATATCATCATACCATAATCACTCAAGGACATGAAGTTGAAAATATGGAACAAATGTTAATCTTTCGTTGATACCAATACTCTTCTGATGACAACTTAACCCAACAGCAATTCCCATTACCATTCCCTGATGGCTGCTGTTCTTGTTAATGCTACAGCTGCAATAATATTGAAACAGTTCCCAATGGAATCATATATTCGTCCTCATTTATTTTGCATCCAACCCCGTACAACCATCTATTTGCAGAAAGGTATTTTCCAGTAACCTAAATTATCCTGGGATTTAAAATTTACATGACATCATCTCTGTGGCCCTCTCAAGGAATCACTGCTATGAAGAAGTAACACAAAACTCAAAATCAAAGAAAATTAAAAATAGAAAAAGAGTAAATTTCATGTCCTTTGGGATAAGAAAGTGGCTTTGTTAGCATCCCCTAGGTAGGTACTCAATGAAACCAAAACTTGGAAACAACAATCATCTATCAGCGGAGAATTTTTCCCAGCATACCAAACCCTTTGAGCGCATCGCCCTGAAAGCCAATGACTATATAGCTTTAGTTCAATATGACATAATCATATGAAAGGATAAAAGGAATCTAACAAGGAACAACAAACGTGCCTTGAAGCTGCAATGTGGAATTTATTCTTCTTCTCTAGGTGCAATTTTCTTCCATGTTGTTGTGATTACTCTCAAGCATGCCGATACTCCAAGAAAGGAATTTAATATATTATTATGGCAACAAAAAAGATCACATAGTTTCCCAAGGTAACAGAGAAATCTATACCCTTAAAGGAACTTGCTGAGAAAGTTTTCTTTTACTGCATCAGGGGGATAAAAAAAAATTACTTTTAACAACAGCGCACGAGGGCATGAATCCTTTTACTTATCCAGCCCTGCATTTTCTACCTTCAAGTATAGAGCTTTGATGTAATTTTTCTTGTGGTATTTTTTGTGCAAACGGTATCCTTTAGTCAGGAAACCAACCATGTTTTTTTTGCCTTACAA
The DNA here is from genome assembly GCA_916050605.2 of Platycheirus albimanus. Classification (NCBI taxonomy): domain Eukaryota; kingdom Metazoa; phylum Arthropoda; class Insecta; order Diptera; family Syrphidae; genus Platycheirus; species Platycheirus albimanus. The sequence continues at coordinate 11,446,481 of OU696698.1, read as the reverse complement.
GGATCTTCGCCAATATTTTTGCGGAGATTTTTATTTCTTTTCTTAGATTTGGTCATAAGTGGGTATAGTTTTTCGGGATTATATCGTATTTTTCTGGGTTAGATTAACGGACTATTTATGTTGGCACGTAGGAGTGCTTTTAGTTAATAAGAAGTGGCAATTGGAAAATATTTCTTTCCTTTGAGAAAAGAAGAAAAAATATTTGCCCAAGGGCGATTATCTGCACGGAGAGAATTGAAAAATCACCAATTGCGAAATATTCAGTTGCAATTTACAAAACATGTTTTTTTGTAAATCACGGCGCTTTGATTCGAAACTGAGAGAAAAATATGGCAATTTAACTTTTAATTCATCTCAAATTACAACAGTTCCTAAGTTGAGATTTACAATTAAAAGTTATAATTCAAGCTTGTGCCCTTCAAAGTAAATTACAACCTTTTTGTCGCAATTTACTACTTCAAGGGAATTATTCCATTTATACTTTTTACCAATCTGGATTTGCTAAAAAATTTTCGTGATTTACAATCACTGAGTATTAAAATCAACTCAAGTGTGTCTGACGGCTACGTCGAAGGTCCGGAGTTCGATCCCTGCCTCCAACTAATAATTATCTTTTTTTTTTTGGTACTGTCTCTTTTGAGGAAATGTAAAATCCTCGAAAAATAAATCTGGTTAATATTAAAAGTGGATCTTTGTAAGCCATTCGGATTCAGCGGGAAATGATATGCCACCAGAATATCAATGCACATACAGGAATCGTTCAGAATATAAGTTATTAGGCTTTGGCCCCGCTTGTGTCTCCAATAATTCCTTTTTTGTAGTTCTATTATGTACATGTACAGGGAGTACAAGGTTGAATTTCAACTACACATTATATACAATTTCCTACCTTTATTTAAATGATCATCACAAAAAATTTTACATTAGAGGTTAGACGTCCAAAATAAGACGACTATATTTTTCTCGCCAATAAAACATAATCTTAATTCAAAACACCCCTAAAATTTAACTCATATTCAGGTTGCTTCTTATTATTAATTTTGATATCCGACTTGGATACATCACCATGGCCTAGTAGATGTGTGCTAGGTTGGTATGCAGAGGGTCTCGAGTTCGATTCCTAGAATCAGCCAAGTAAGTAAAAGTTACATTTTTCAATAAAAAATAATAAATGCTTTTCAATAAATAGAAAACGTTGCTCCTCTCAAAGCAATATAATTTGCTACAAATTGAGTACAATAGGGTTGCAATTTACGACTTTACCACTCATTTTTTCAAAAACATATTTTTGATTCAAAACAAAAAGATGGAAATCTACGACTAGCTTTTTTGCAATTTACAATCGAGTAAATATAAAATTGATACAAATTTGGATCAATTTTCGATTCGCGATGGCAATGTTTTATTTCTCAGGATCGAATTATTGACCCAAAAAAGTGGTAATTTGCTATTTTTGAGTGTCAATATCTTCATTTCGTTCAATTTTGAAAATTGCGAACAAGGAGTCGTAATTTACAAAACCCCGAGCTAGGGTGAGAAACTGCATAAAATTTTCGTGATTTGCAGCTCATTTTTCTTGATCTGATCTAAAAATTCTTTCCGTGTGTTAGAAGGCAGTGTTACCCATAAATATGGACATATCGTGGGCAAGTAGAGGACAGTATGGACAAGAGCTTATGAGTGTAACTAGATGAGGCAATAAATTAAAGCGACTTATGTTCTGGACTGATGTAAATTAACAATAAAGTGGATTTGGTTTTTATGGAAAGATTATGTAACAGTATAGTTCCCTCGAACCTCCTTTGTAAATCGAATCAGTTGTGATACACGGAAACTGGCCGGTATTAGTCATTTTATGTTATGTCTGGAGGTCCTAGCCCTACAGTTCGTCAGAAATATAAATAATTGTTATTTGTTTCAACTGAATAGTGACGTCATAGCGACGCTAGAAATGGGCTCATGACTCGTAAGTATTTTATTCACGCAGGAAAAAATTCGCTAGTTTTAATTTCGACAATGCAGCATTCATTTAAATTTAGATATACTAGAATCGCCCAGTGGCCAAAATTCGGCCATTAAAATGCCCAAAACTGTTGAAAAAAAATTTCATAGCGAAAAAAAATGGTAAAAAAACACACCAGGACATTTTCACAAAACAAAGTATTCCCAGCACACCTACTCAACAATACCTTTCCAACGATATATATATCATCTCAATCGGTTGGGTAACCACCTCGCAATTGGTACCACAAAAAAACTGCTTGCCTATTTATATATAGATAAGGACAATTTAGGTTACAGTTTCCTCCATCAATATTTAATGTGTGTGAGCCTGCGTGAATGCACGCAGCAAGTAGTGTATGTGTTTGTTTTAAGGGAAGTAATTGGATTCTTCTTCGAGGAATAGTTCTTGCAAGGATTCTTGGAAAACTCTATAGCGAAGACATTCCAACATCGATTAAAGTCAAACAAATCATGGAAAATTCCAATCTTCATCATGAAAACATTGTTACAGTTACTCTTTGAATCAATTATGAAAATCATGATGGAACTTCTTACACAACATGAAGGATAAAATGAAGGAAGTAAATCCCACATTGCAAGTAGGTACAAAATTGGTTTAGCTTTTCAAGCACATCACGAATCCATCTTTGGTATTTTGATTAAAATTGATTCAGATGGGAGTAGAATGTAGAAACCAAAAGATGCGTTAAGTCAATGAAACAGGGAAGACGAAGCTCTACTCTTTGAATCTGAGAGTGCTTCCATAGGTTTGATGTTCTCTTGCCAAGTGATATGGAGTTAAGGCAATCATCTTTCTTACCTCATATGAAATCAACTTTTGTGCATACAAATCAGGAATGTAAAGATAGATGTTGAGATGAGTTTCTAGTTATTTTTAAGTATGTATTTGTGCGTGTGTGTGGTAACGAAATTATTGCTGATTTAAATATCTTTCTCTTGGATTCCAACTACTGCTTTCGGGAGCAAAACTTTAACTCCTCCTGGAGCACAGATTTTTTCATTTTTCTCTATTCGCAGCCCCAGTACTCCAAACTCTGGGATTCAGCTTTCTCAGGTGACCCTCAGGTGTCTTTGGTATTTCAACACACCTTTCACCTGAGGGTGTCATTGTATCGTATAGAAAAATAAGCCAGTCGTTGGAATTTGTTACAATTAATGACATAAAATTAATCTATTCACTTAAAAAAAATTCTTCAAGTTAATTAAATGTTCCTTCACCATAACCTCATTAAAAATGTCCTTTCTTAATTGCTTACGGGCATTTAAGTCATCCAGATTAAGTAGCAAGAAACCACAGATTTTCGTCTAAATGACCCACATTTTTATATTTGAAAGGAATCCATTTGAATTTACTTCTCCATCTTGAATGCCTACTAAAATAGTTCCCCACCCACAAAATGGCTTAATCAAAATGAGTGATATGACATGTCATTTACCACAAGCTTACCCAAAGATTAAAAACACGTTTGCTGGGAACAAATAAAATCAATCGAATTTGTGGTTCTTGGTATATGTTATGGGCGGTATCTTGTCTCTGACATCTGAATTGTTAAATTTAAGCAATAGAATCACCTTTTTCCATCATCATCTGCAACTGACAACACAAGTTCACAATATTGTCCACACCAAAGAAAAATTACATCCATCCACACACATAAAACTCTGTTAAATCCTTGTCAGTCTCTTTTCATGACATAAAAACCAATGATTTTTTCTGTTGAATATGCGAATAAGGACCCTTCTAGGATATAAACCTATAAAAGGAATTTGGATGAAAATGATTCACCTGCTTATCTGCCAAAGCCAAACACAAGTATTGAATGCCAAACGAATAATGTACCATCACTTGAATACACATCTCTTATGGGACAGGATATAAGGGTACTTAGCAGCAGATATCAATAAGGATCAGCTCCAAAACACTTGTATGTTTATTTTTTTTTTCCAGGAAATCTAAATTTATACTCTCTTGACAAGCTTATCTTTAAATATGTTCGCTTTTGCTTGAAGTGCTAAGGGGGTTTCTTTTGTCCTTTATGATTATTTTCGACTGTTGCAGGATATCTTGGAGGGTTGCTAGGATTCTTTTTTAATCGAACTTTTTGTAAGATATCGCAATTCTAATAGTCGATGATTTTCGTTTAATAATAAACACACACTGAAGGGGTTACGACTACCCTTTATGTATGTATTTAGTTTCGACACAATGCGAGCGCAGAGGAAACAGAGGAAGAATTGAGAAGGAGGTAACGATGTACATAAGTCTAAAATGATTCGACTTGAAATGTGAAGGAAAATTAGAGTGCGGTAGGTAATTCCACATTCGTGTAGTACGACTAAAAAAATAACCTCTTTACTTGACGTTCCTGGGTATTACGGAAAAAACATTTCAGGGAAAAAAATGCAACTGGCTATTTGACTATAGCACTGATAAAAAACCTGTCGATGAAGCAATGGAAGGCAAGAGACGTTTCTACGATGTTCTGGATTCTGTCTTGGCAAGCTTATAATGGTTTTGATGTTCCAGACCCGATATGGGAACAGCAGTGATGAATCGGAAAAGAAAAGAGTCCTACATTTGCTGTGTCATTGCCCTGTTGAAGCTATATAGAGGGCACATTAAATTTGTGAAGCTTTACGTGACGACCTTAGCAAACTTTATATAATTCAGGACGGAGGGTTTGAAATAATAGTTGAAGCATAATGGAAAAAAAATTGCTGGAATATCGGAGCCTTGTTCTATCAAATATTTTGAAAAAAAACAATACTTTCACAAAATATTCAGCTGCTTTTTCAAACACACAATTCCATCGTTATATCAGACCCGAACGCTCTTGAGCTAAGTTTTTGACATTTTCTAAGTACTCCTATCACAACCGCACTTTACGAATGCAGAATGCTGCAATTTCCCCCTTTGCTTTTCATCAACTTCCTTCAGCAATTTTCGTTCTGGAATCTTAGTAGATCTGCCTTGTTTTTGAACGCTTCATTTCATTTCTTGATGGACTACTTGAAAAACTTGACATAACGCAAAATTGACAAACTACTTGTCACTTTGTGACGTGGCTTTTTTCTCAATGCAACATCACCATGTCAATAACCTAAAGGTCAGCACAAAACTTTGCTGAATGCCACCTCTTCGTCTCCCTAGTTTCATCATGTCACATCACCCTCACACGAAACCATCAAGTCACCTGCACATTGCCTTCCCTTATTTTTCCAAGAGTGAAGCCTGAAGCTATCAGTCGTGAAATTGACAAAGTTTTTATCACACGAAAATTAAAAAAAAATATAAATTTTTTTTGCCCCTTCCCTTCGATGAGGAAGACTACCTATCCTACCTGCCAGTAATTTGTTTGGCCAAGTTAATGTCACACAATTCTTCCCCAACTCCTCCATGATACCACCTCCTAAAAAATTGTTGTTACTTTGGCGTATTCAATGTGGGTTGTAGCAGGATGTGTATGTTTATGTAACGGGAGGCTAATTTATAATTCCTGGAAAAGGTGTTTGATATGCGTGTTAGCTGGTAAGGATACACCTACACAAACAGCTTTCCGCAAATACAACAGGTACTTGTACCAAGGAGTTCACAGTTTGTAAATGAGAGTCCTATTGCTTATGTTTATTTTGTGTTTTATGCTTCCAAACAAATTGGGGGAAGGATATGAGCATAAGAGGGAACCATAATCCTTGTTCCGAGAATCAGGCACCACATGAATTATATACATATGTACGCTCTAGAGAAACTTTGCAAAAGGAAAACATTTTAATCGAGATTCAAATTAAAACTTTTGCAAAAAGTTTTTCTTTGAACACAAGGAATTTCATTCTCATCCTTAAGGAGAGTATCATGTATAATATATGGCACTGTTGTTAGGAACCTGGGGTATATCTGGTGTTGGTTATTGATGCGCTACGTATGGTTTCTGAGATATTGATCAGAGATTCAATTAAATTAATTCCTCTTGGGTGAATATTGTTAATTGGATATAATTTAATAAAAAAAAGTTTAAAATGTAACATCAATTTTAATTATATTGAAAAATTTAATGAAAATAATTTTTGCAGATCTTTTCGGTTCATGCGGTTCTGTGGCTTTCTCTGAAGCTCTTTTGCTATGAGAATATGGTTATTGAGATGAAATTCCTCTTCAATGAATATTGTTTGCCTATTTAAAATTGGGCGTGGCCAAATGCCTTAACCTAAAGTAGTGTGGCAACAGATTATGTCCCGTTCAGATGCAGTAGATTCATATTAAATTCCAATCATCAAACTGGAAAATCATTTGTTGGTCTTCCCTACTGTCCTTACATCACACTTGGTTATGATCTCAAGGTTATTTTTCTCAAATGCATAGCATGCCCTAATACAACATAGAGGTAGGTTAATCGGAATCGGAAGTATAAAAAAATACAGTTGCTTTGCCTATATTCTTCCAACTTTGTTTCCATCCTCACTCTGGATACTAAACCACACAAAACATTATAGAACTAACACTTACAGCACCCTCTCGGGAATGCATCGCTATTTTTTGTGACCAAGGAGTCTGTGTCAAATACAAAAACAGAAACCAACTTTTATTTGTGGGCACACACAACAAATAAACATGAGCGAGAGCTACAGTACGTTTGCAACGAACTGTTGGATACCCTATTCCCTATATTTTTGTATGTGTATGCGTTCGGCTCCCGCAGCCAGCCGATGTTCCAGTTTCAGAAACAAAATTCTTCTTAAGCAGGCAGAAAAAAATTCAATAACATGAATTTTGTTCGGTGTGATGTTCAATTAATGCTGGCGCAATAAAAAAAGGCGTGCGCCACGCCCAAAGTTAAAACATTTTATTGCCAAGGCAATTGTTATAAGCTCAGTGACATTCAATTTTATTCTTGCAGATCGATTTGAACAAACCAAGACAAAACTTGAATTTTTAAAAATTAGATTTTGAATGGAAATAGCGATTATGGGTGTTTTTAACAATTCTTGGACCACACTCTGCTACGTAACCATGGAATATAAATCCAAGTGTTCATCTGTTTACTTCAAAACTGCGACCGATGGTTTAAAAACGTTAAAGAATTAATGCATTATACAACTTTTGACGGAAACGCCCCTTAAAAGTGGGCGTGTCTTAAAAATTTTAAACACTTACTGAGTTTTGCTCACTATTTAGACTATTTATGTGTAAAAATTCAGCTACCTATATCGAGTAGTTTTAAAACAATCTGAACAAAGGTATTTTATGAAAATCACGCCTTTAAAAGTGGGCGTATTGAAAAATGTACACAAGAAAATGTAGAGATATATTTCTCAAATAAAAAACGGAAGGAAAAAGGCTTCAATTGAATATTGGTAGGACTTTAAATTTTTAAAATTACGTTTTTCATTCTTTCATGAAAAGTGGGCGTAAGCCACGCCCAAAATTAATTTTTTTGATTTCATACACAAGATGTTTATGTGCAAGTAATACCCACAAAATTTAATGTTTTTCTTTTTAATATAACAATTGTTATTTTATAAAAACAATATTGATGGTTTCGTATGAAAAATGGGCGTCAACCACGCCTAAACTGAAATATTTTTATTTTATTGGAAGAAAGTTTACTTAAAGCTTACGTTTGCAAAATTTAAGCGTTATGCTTTTATCGTAACTGTACAAAAAACATAATTTAATTTTACCAAATTGAGGTTGTTCATCAAAAATGGCGATTGTGGGCGTGTTTGTGGGTGGATTTTACCGGTTCAAAAATTTAGCCTTACTCTTGAACCAAAGATTATATATACCAAACTTCAGCTTTCTAGCTCAAAAATTGCACCTCTAGAGAGTATACATACGGACGGACGGACGGACCGACGGACGGACATGGCTTAATCGACTAGGCTTTTGATTTTGAGTCAGAATATATATACTTTTCTATACCTAACGGTATTATTTCTCTATGTTACAAACTCCACACCAAATACAATATACCCATTCTATGGAATAGGGTATAAAAAGATCCTTTATGGAATGGGAATTGGACAATTTCGAGAAATCCCAAAGACTATTTTTTTGGGCTTTTTGTTTTCCTTGTTGAACCAACACCATTTGCTGATGAAGTGTGAAATCACACGTCCCTGCTTTTGTGTGCTCTTATAATTGTTGAAAATTCGAAAACTGTTTGAGCGTTAAGAAACGAAAAGTTATTCTACGAAACTAAATGTCCACAGGAGATCAGGACATTTGGGTGTGATTTTGGTTGTCGTCCTTGGTTCTCCCTCTAAGTTCTATAGTCCCGATGTGCAGTGCAGTGGTCCATTTGAGCGATTGTTATTGGCCATTTTTGGTTTTGTGGATAAAGTTTTATAATGCTTTTTTTTTATATATTAAAAAAAGTTTTCCTCGTTTGTGGGAAAAGTGGTAGATTTTGTTTTCTCCACTTTATTAGAAAAATAGAAGTCCTGATGCCACGACTCCAGAATATATATACCTATATGAAAAGTGGATGTTATAATTTTGTTTTATTTGAGTTTAGATGCAGATGGAAAAATCAGGATTACGAATTTTTTTTTTCTTCGGAAAACTGTCATAAAAAGTTATAAAATAGTTTTGTTAATTGGATGACAATAACTGAAAAAAACTGACAAAGGCAAATAGAAAAAAAAATTGTCAAATTTTAAAAGTTTTTAGAATAAAGCTGTGCGAAATCAAAAGTTTTGTAATTTTTTTAAATATTTTTACTTGCGATTATAGGTACTATAAGGCAAGTTATGGATTCGTGCAGAAAAAAAAATTTGAGATAACAATCACACATGACATTACGATGATGGAGAAGTCGAAAAAAGTGGGTCTGGAAATTCCGTCCGTCTGTCTGTCTGTCTGTCTGTCTGTCTGTCTGTTCGCGCCTCTGGAGGCTGAACGGGTGGGCCGATTTGCTTCAAATTTGGTATCTAGGATTTATTTGGCCGTCCCTCGGAACGTATTTTTTATTTTTGCTCTAGGCCCAAAAATAACGGCACCTGCCATACAATCGTGAAGAAAAAAATTGATTTTCTCAAAAACGGCTCTAACGATTTTGATAAAACTTTCAGGATGCTATTTTTGTAAGACAATCTATCTTTTGGTTAAAAAATATTTTTCAAAATTTGTCTTATAACGGTACCTCTCATAGAACCAGTATTTTCAAATCAAATTTTCTCGTAAACTATACATTTGATTTCAATAAAATTTTGGCCACAGGAAGTCATTTATAATTTTATTAATATGGCATTTCAAATTTTTCAAAAACTTTTTTTTTTGATTTTTTATAATTTTTTCAAAAAAATGTTTGGTTTTCGAAATATTTTGGAAACGGGTACATTGATTTTTTTTTAAATTATTTTTCAAATGTAAACTACAGATTGCCATATATTTGCATACTCAAATAAATTTCAAAATATTTTTTGAAAAAGTTTTTCAAAAATAACCTTTTAAAAAAAAACTGGTCCAACGATTTTCAATATTTTTTTTTCCTAGATTGACGTATAGCTTTGAAACTTTATTGCATACTTGGTTTTTCCGAGAAAACTCTTAAACTAAGCTAAAAAATAAAAGAATTTTCGAAATTATTTAATTTTTTTTTTAATATCCATATATGCAGCCACTACGCAATTGCTTATCATAAGAGCAACCACGACCCAGTCGTGCATTTTATTTTTTTCGCTTTGCGTAATTCAAAAATTTTTTTTTTTTTTTAAGTTCAATAAAATGTGTATTTTGTTTATGGGGTTTTGATTTTAACATTTAATACTGGTTATGTTCTCTTTTTAATAATTCTGCTAAGCTACGAGAGAGTAACTGTTTCTTTAGAGGTATAGAACTTTCAGCTGGCAGCACTGTTTTCATTGACAGCCATTTTGTCATTTACTTTGCCATTTCATCATGAAAATCGACTGAAGCCTGAACAACGCATGCAAATTGTGCAGATTCATTTCGAGAACATTATTCTGTTCGTCAAACGCATCGCAGTTGATCCCAAGATTTTCACAAGAACATTTTAATCAGCGGTGAAGCTCTTTTTTTAGTGAATGGCTGCGACAGTAAGCAAATGCTGGTGTGCCGCAGGGTGCTGTTTTGTCTTCTACTCTTCTTTATCTTTATAAATGCGATCACTCGTTTAAGACTCCTGGGACTAGCTATTCTTTTCAAAACTTACAACCCACATTTCTTTGGACGAGGAACTGCAACAGCAGCAAATTATAAGCTCATTAAAATCCGTTCTTTTCGCCATTTTCTAATCAACCAGATCTCTATTTGTCTTACACACTGCATTGATAGATATTCCAAAAATAAAACTGTAACTTCCCTACGGGAGAAGATTTTACTTTGTCTTCCTTTATTTTGGTCTCGGATTGAATAAAATACAAAAGCTTGGGATTTAACATGACTTAAGGCCATCCGAGAACTTGAGTTGAGCTGCTGTCATGTCTGTTGTCCTTTTGAAGTACTCAAATTTAATTTTGTCATCGACCAAAGGACAAAATAGCTTATATATGCTTGAGGACCTCTTACTGCCATCTTGGCAATTGTGAAACAGTTTTTGTGTTACACACATTCATCATCCAGAAACTGTGCGATTTATCTCAGTCAAGAAACTCGAGATAAATGAATATTCATGATTTGGATGTGAATACAGCTTTACAAAAGACTGGGTGGATACTCCAACTCCTACTCCTACACCTACTGCCAGTGGAGTAGACAAGTGGAACAACATACATTTCTCTACACAATAAAAGAAAAGAACTAAGGTGGTTCGTTCGAATAGGGATACATCTTTGGAACAATAGGATAACAGGAGAAGATGAAATGCATTTATGAATATCTAAATGTTCAGATATTTTCCATCGTAGGTACTCAACAACTGGAGTTTCCTTCTAAATGCATTTGAATAGTTTTGCTTATGGATTTTTTTTTGGTTTCTGAAGGAAGTAATATCTTTCCTCTGCTTTTAGACAAAACTTTTGTTTCATGATTAATGGTTTGGAATATTGTACAATATGGGAGAGAATGCATTTTTGAACACCATTTCGTGTTTGTATTTTAAATGGGGATTTAAAATATCGTTTAGTGTCTTACATACCCAGATAAACACGAAAAGATGGTTCTTGGAGGAAGCCTTTGAAGTTTTGAGAAAGGAATGGTTTACAATTTGTATTAAATGATTACAGTTTTAACGCTAAATTGACTATAATGAAATGTTAAAACAAAAGATAATGCTTCTTTGCAAAATTTTGATAGAATTTGCATAATACAGGGTGGACCAAACACAAATTTCTTTTTAAAATGATTTTGGCTTTATTAGTAAGAGCAAACATTTCCATTAATTTACGGAACAGAATGGGAACACAATGTAGTTTACCTGGCTGCCTCAGCTAGCTTCACAGTAGAGCATTCTATCACTCCAATTTCCCAAGAGCTTCTTAATGGCGACGGGCTGTAGCTCACGGATTGCTTGGGTGGTATTGGCGTTTCCGGATTGTTGGAATAACATCGTTTCTTCACGGTTCCCTAAAAGAAAAGTCTCCGAGGCGGCCAATCGACATCGCCAAGGCGGGTGATAAATTTCTTTTCAAAAAACGGACTAGATGGCCCATTACTGAGAAAGATCAATGTCACAATAGCAAAGCAGTTTTATGAATGGAATCCTCAAGGTAAAAGGCACGTGAAAGGACCAACGAAAATCTGGAAGTCTACTGTTTTGAAGGCAACTGAGTCACAGAATTCGGAGTCGTGGAAGAGAGATCGAAGGATCTGGTTTTTGCCCTATGTTCCAGAAAATATAAAAATGTAACCAAGAGAGAGAGTCTCCCAAAGTGAACCCTTACCTTTACACTACGAACTCAAATGAAGTCACAATAATATATGAGTAAGCGAAATGATTTTCTCATCTTCATATCGCTCGAAAAAAAAACTCTGTTCTGTTCTCCAAAGATCACTAAAACTGTGAGACAGGAATTTTATTTCAAGCATAAAAGGAACCAATTACGATAAAACGTTTTATAGAAGCGACGACGACGATGCCAAACACTACTTCCTCGTCGACTTCGAATCTACGATAAAAATGTCAAGTCAAATAGTTTTTAAAACAAAACAGCTTCCACAATATTTTATCTGCAACCAAAAAATGCAATTTAATTTTACAAAAACGTTTTTTTTTTCCTCTAAGAAAAGGTAGTTGAGTCGTAGGGTAGGGAAATTGGAAGAAGAAGACGTTCGTATTCCTTCTTTTTTTTTGTACCTCTACCAACTAAGATGGGAAAAAAGATAGTAAAAATAAAATAAGTAGATATCCTTGTTCAACATAACATAACGCTAGGAGGCTCCAAATGTTGGCAAAAATGTTTTCTAGGGAAATGTATCTGGTTCTGGGTTTGATTAAAATGGAATTGAGTTAAACATACCGAACGACGACAAATTTAATCATCTCCATGGAGCATACTGCGCTCTAAGAATTATGTTGGTACAATTTAATTTCGTTGAAAATAGGACGATTCTAAAGAACATGAAAGGAGTCTCACATATACAGTAGGGAATAGTTTGGTGTACCTATAGAAGATAGTAGTATGTACCAAGAACTCTGTAAGGCATCAAGAATCTTCTTAACAATTTATGCTTTGTGGCTTATGGGAATGTTTTGCAAATTAAATTCTCAAATCCACAGGAGCGTTGAATGTTTCGAGGTACAATTTAATTAACTGCAGAAGAGCAGAAGAAAAGGTGTACCTATAGTACCTATAGTACGGGCATGACGCATGAAATTTATTCGAGTGCAAGGATTTCTGAATAATTGCCGCCGCCGATTTATCTTTGAGGTTTAATTTCATTTTTTTTAAGGGCTGAACATCATTTTGTGCATGGAAATAGTCGGGTTTGAATTAAATGTTACATTTCAAATGTGTAAAAGCCTTGTACGAGATTTTGTCATCGTGTAAAATAATTACTGTTCCCAAGGAGCTGAACATTGAAAGAGATTTATCTTTAGATTGAGACAACATTAATTAATAGAATTTGGTTTAGAATTTCAATACAATGATGAATTCCTAAAGCTGCGTAGCAAATGTGGATGATTTTTGATCGAATTATCGAAGCTAGGAATAATTTACTTCATGTACCAAAAGGACGAGAAAGATACCTTTGAATTGATCTAAAATTACAAATTTCCTTTTTATTTTTCCTGCTAGAAAATTTTATAGAAACTTGTTTTAAAATAAAAAAAAGTTGTGTGCTTTTATGAAACCACGATGCAAGTGAAACTTTTTTCGTCCTAATCAATTCACTATAAAAATCAAATTAACTCACCAAGATCTTTTTCTTTTCCCTGCAAACACGAAATCTTTTGGTTTTCTTTTACGGCCTAAAATTAATTCATCGTCCGATATTTTACGCACTATTCTTGATTTGTTACTTGTTGACCGGTTTTTTTATCATAACACTGAGCAAAACACAAATGCCGCAGAATACGTGCTTGAATGAGTGAGAATATAAATGTGTATAGATATCTCTCCAACCACCAACCACCCAACCACCCAACCACCCAACCACCCAACCACCCAACCAACCTAAAACCACCAACCAACAGCCCACCATTTTTGAAAATTTGTTCCTTCTCCCCCACACAAAAAAGCCAGCCCTTCCTAACCATCACCAATCACCCACCCACTATTTTTGACAATTCCCCCCATGCACCAAATTCAACCATTTACTCCACCTACAACCACCTGCTACTCACCCACCATTTTTGACAATTCCCTTCACAACACCCTCCCCCCAAATCCAACCACCCATTACACCTACAAAAACTTGCCACTCACCCAACACCGCCAACCACCGATCACACCTGCAGCCACCAACCAACCACCAAAAATTTTTGACAATTTTTTCCTCACCCCCTCCCAACACCAAATCCCCGAAATTCAACCACCTACCCCACCTGCCACCATCTTCCACTCACCCACCATTTTTGACAACTTTTTCATCGCACCTCATTAAATCAACCATCCCCACCACCAAAACTTCCAACCAACCACCCACCATGTTTAACAAATCCCCCCCCCCCCCTCCCCCAAATAATACCAAATCCCCCAATACCAAACACACATCCCACCTACAGCCACCAAGGAACCACCCATTAATTTTGACAATTTTTGTCTCACCACCCAAACCAGCTACAACCACCCATTATTTTTGACAATTTTTCCTCTTCCCAACACTACCCCTCCCCCCCCCTGCCTGACCCACACACACTCCCACCACAACCAACCAACCACCCAACACCCTGCCCTCCCACTTTATTGACTTTCTAGGCTATGAATGCAGCTAGGTAACGTGACTGTGACTGTGACATTTTTTCGTGCGTGCTGCCCATATATTCCAAACCGAATTATTAGACGTTATCACGTCAAAAATATCGTGACACGAAAAGCTCCGGAAAGCTGTTGTGTGTTCGTCAACACTCCGCTGGAATGGAAGGGCCATACAATTTAAAGCCAGATTCTAATGGCTAGTATAGATGCACTTTCTTTGACAGGTTTTACTCTTAGGGGAGAGGCAGTACCGCGGAGAAAACTAATGTGGAATTAGGTATTGATCCCTAGAACCTTCTTTTGGCCTAGCAGTCCGACAACCGACACACTTTTTCAGATGTAGAACTATAAAATGAAATAAAACACAGATAAATCTTGAGGTCCGATTTTCGATCACTCTTTGCATCATTCGGGGACGCATAATGGGCAATAACGTGACCGTTGTTTCCACAATTTGTATGCTGCACATTTTCAATGATTTGTTCAGGCGTCAGTTGATTAATGATGAATTGGAAAACCAAACTTAAGATAAATCACATGGCAGATGAAAAAATGACTGTCAATGAAAAAAGCGTGCTGCCAACTTAAAGTTCTATACCTCTAAAAAGCACCCTTTACTACACCATGTTGCAAAATTTCTTAGCTCTTTAAGTTTTGTTTTTATCAATTTCTTAAGACTCCTTGTTCGATTTTCTCTCATTAAGAAGAAGCACTTCATTATCAAACACACAGTGGGGTAGATTAGTTACGAAGATTATAATGAAATAGAATACTTTGCCGAGCTATTAAATTGATTTATATTGACTTGAGTTGTCTTCACTTACACACTTTTCATTCAAAAAAAAGCTTTCTTAGGTTTATGCTCATTTACAAAATGTAACCTTTTACATTAATCAACTCCACCAAAAAGGGGATACAGAGGGCCATAGAATTGATAAGAAGGTACTTACAGTAAATGTCTTATTTATTGGTTTTGACGGGAACCCATTTTGATGTTTTTAGGTTATATTAACGTAAGCATTCAATAAAGAAAACTGGATTTATTATATATCTCACCAATAAATTTGATGAATCTTTTAGTAAGTATTTTGATTTAGTAAAGTAAGATTGCTTTTAAATAATGGCTCCTACTTTATATTTAATGTGTAAAAGAATCTTGCGAAAATTTGTATGCTTAAGGATTTAAGACATTCTTAAATTTTTATGATGCAACGATAAAAGGAGGGAAAACAAAATGGCTGAAACATCCCCCTGAATATTTAAGGATAATTCCATCATAACCTTGTTTTGGTCGAAGAAAAAATTCCAGGATGGGAAAGCAAAGTTAATTGAATTAAAATATTTATTATGCAGGATGTTCCACATTTACTTTACCGCACCACATGACAACCATAATTTCCTATATCATCAAAAATATCTCATTTTTTCTTCGTCAAAAACTTTTTTTACTAAAAAATCAGATCCTTGAATCTTAAAATGTTTAACTGTTGATTTGAACTCATAATTTCCTGGAGGATGTTTGTTTTATTTTCTGCTTAACTGCGTATTCCAATCAAATTTCAACAATTCTCATCTTGTTTTTTTTCGATTTTAACGCAACACTTCACTGATTTATCTTTGGTCTTTGTTTCTATTGTTTGTCTTCAAATCCCTTATAGCAAAGGCAACATAACCTTCGACCTTTATTTCTCGAAACTCCCTCTGCTATCTAACGCTACCCCCCAACACTCGTGTCACTCACCATGGCAGTGAGGCGAAAAAAATTCTTTTTCAATCCCCAACTTGGCGACTAGAAACCGTCCAACTGACATGCCGAGGGAAGCTTCATCGCTACAAATTTATATTGACATTATTGAAATTGTTTTCATTTAAATAAAGTTGGTGCACGACAATGGTGTCTCCAAAGTTGTTGTTGGGTGGCTCCAGGAAAGGAAAAAAAATCAAGTTCACTCTAGATGGATGATGGATAAATTGATGGATAAGGCTCTTGTGAGGCGGTCCACAGCCGCCAACTACCTCAATTACTGCTGATCGATGAGCTCGTAATTTATTTAAATCGCTGTGAAATAATTTCGATTGATTTAAGGGAAGTAAAACTTGACTTGAAGTGTCTATCAATTTGGTTAAAGCGTTTTTGCACAGCTTAGTTTGATGAAAAGGAAAAATTGCTTTCAAAGTGATTTGTGTCAATTTGGATGACATTTTTTTCTTCTTGAAATTATTGTATCTTTTTAAGTTGATGATAAGACAGAAAGGCGTTCATGTTTTGAAGCTTATTGAGATGGCAGATAATTAACGGGAAAAAACGACTTTTAAAAATTCAGATGATGCTATAAAGGTCTAGAGATACTGAAACACCAAAATTAATGTGTTAAATTTGACATAACTTTTGTATTATTTTTAAATTCGATTCACCATTGACAAATTTTTCTTTCTCAATTTCACAAGTCTTTCATAGATGCAAACTCCTCGGTAATATTTTTCAAAGAAAACCAACATGAAATTTTTTTTGGGTTTTCCCAAGAAGTACCAAGAACCAGGTTCACCTTTGAACTATTAGATTTTCAGCATTTACGGACGCCTCATTAAGAGTTTATAACAATATCGTCCTGGCTATTTGCCAGTCTCCCCAAAATTTAATTAGGTAATCGCCGGCAGCATGACAGCATAAATGCACTTTTTGTATTCATTGGATTTTAAAATTTAAACCACCATCTTTTCTAGAAAATGATGAATACAATGAATAAGTTTCAACGAAAACTTTTGATTTGAGAAACGAGGAATAGTTTTGAAAAGTTCTTCTTCACTTTAGTTGTTGATGGCATCAGACATGTCCCTTTTCTTCTTTTTAATCCTTTAAATTTTCTCTTTTTTGTGTTGCAGTGACAAAAAGACAGGGCAAGCATTCAAAATCTTGTTTATTTTGCTAGTTATGAGACAAAGGTTATAATAACATAATTATTATAAAAGAACTAATAGAAAAAAAGGAGAATCGCTAAATTTGTATCTTCCCGACTATTTGAACTTTTGTTTCTTCATCTTTCCCTTTGCCAACATTTTTTGTGTCCGGTTAACATCCTGGTCCTGCTGATTAAATGTGTATATTCCTGCTTCAGACTTTGGTGAATTTCATGAAAAAGAATCTTTATATAAATAGGCAAGCAGTTTTCTTGTGGTACCAATTGCGAGGTTGTTAACCAACCGATTGAGATTATATATATGTATATCGTTGGAAAGGTATTACTGAGTAGGTGTGCTGGAAATATTCTGTTTTGTTATTTTTTTTTTTCTTTTGAAAATACTGGTGAAAATGTCTTGGTGTGTTTTTCTACTATTTTTTTCGTATATAAATTCGATGCGAAATTTTTTTTCCCACATTTTTTGGCATTTTAGTGGCCGAATTTTGGTAGTATTAAAAAAATTTACCTTTATTTTTATTTGATAGATGTGTTTTTTTTTTTTTTTGATGAAATTCAATTCATTATTTCAAAATCCTTAGAGCGATTTTTTTAAAGATTTTTTTCTAAAAAACAACCAACCAAAATTCAACATACCGTCTTTTTATGAAATCAAAACTTAATACTATAAGTAGGTATGTATATTGTTTTAAAAAATGTACATATACTGGCACTAAGCGTTAACAGTGAATTTTTTAAAGTTAAGACGATCAAATGTCTGCTTTACCCTTCAAATTGCATTCAATGTTCTATATTTTTAAACTCTTAAATAACTTAAACAAGTCAAAAACATTTTTGCTCGTTACGCGTAATTTTCTTCTCATTTTCTGAGAAACTTAAGTTGAAAGACCTTTTTCATCAGAATCTCTCCAGCAAGGGATGTAAGTTAATTACTCCTCGTACATTTCCATCACAAGGCCATCAAATCTTTGGAATTCCTTGACCATTTTTAGAGTCTTGTCAAGTAGCAGAACGAAGGAAACTTATTCAATTACTTGGAATAAATTCAATTGAGAAAAAAAAAGGTATACACTAACCAACTTAGAAAGTTACAAGAAAAGTAAAAAAATTTGAGGGAAATGTTCTTTCCAGGATGGAAGTGGAAATGGACTGTGAATGGACATATCCGTTTTAGAGGAGGATTTTTACTGTAGGTATTACATGTTCATGAAGCGAACCATACCAAGAAATATATATTTGGATCCACTTAAGAGCATCCATATCCTTCTATATAACTATATAATTTTGTATGGCCATCCCCTTACTAAGTTGTCTTTCTTTTGTATGCTTTCTTAGAAGGGAAAAGTGTTTTTAATTTCTACGTCATACCTTTCCCCAAAATTTAATAGCCTTGATGAAATAAATGACACATTGATTTAGTTATTGTTTTTTTTTTTTTTTTTTTTTGGTTACTTTATGGAATTTCATAGTCTTATGTTTTTGGAATTCCGAATTTTTAAAAGGGGCTGATAAAGGAACGCTGGGATGAGACTTTGATGTCATCACATTAAACATTTAGGACAAATTTGGGTGTGGTTTAAAAATCGGTATTCTTTATATGATCTGTTAATTTTTATTCTTTTACAGCACTCTTCAATAACTCCGAAGTCTTCTATCATATCGAATTGAATGCGAAAATTGGGTAGGATTTCTGGACCCACTTTTTTCGGTCTTTTCTACCATCGTTATTACGTGTTTAAATGATATCTCAACATTTTTGTTACGACTTACTACAGGTAATAATCGCTGATAAAAATCAATGCATACCAGCATATGCAGTTTTTTTTTTTTTGGTACGATACGACAAACGGTATCCGAAACAAATCTTTTAGAACTTCATCAAAATTTAAGGTTTAATAATTTTTTGGTAAGAAGTCGGTTTTTTTGTTTGCTTCTTAAAATTGCAGGAAAGCTCTGCCATCAAAAATTTTTATATTATAATTCAAAAATTACTTCTTACTCAGTTTTACATTTTTGTAGGTCATGAAATATTTTTTTTTCGAGATAGGTACCTACTTGAAATCTCTTATACCTTAATTTGCATTCAATAAGGCATACATATTTGTCGAAAATGATTTTCGTTTCAATGAAATCACGTTCATATCCAAAAAAATATGATTCATGTGTCGTCTGATTTATTATGTCGTAAATGGACCCAAATTTCTTTCTCTTCTTGTAAATTCCTTAAAGTAACTTCTTCTTCTTGTTCAAGCATATAAAATTTGCTGTCGAAACGTGTCAAACGTGATACCAGGTTTTTAACTCTGATACTTTGACCTTGTTTTTGGTATACCGTTGTAAATGTTGCATGAAAAATAAAGCCTTATTTGTGTTTTCGTGCCTCATTAAGAATGCAAAGAAATGTTTCATCAAGCTGTCACATTTGTATGCATGCAATGTGACAATGATAATATTCCTCAAAATGGAAGAAAAACGAACCTAACATTTTGTGTCATCCAATGACAGCACTATAGGGAGCAAAAAAGAGGATATAAAATAATCTTCAGATATGTGCGTGATATACCAGAAGATGTCACATATCCTTAGTTTAAAATGAAATTTAAATTTCTATTTTCGGAGAGATGTCGGGATGGATAATTCAAAAAATTTTACGCTCCGTTTTTTTACGAGAATGAGACATATTTTCCTAAACTCATAATTTGGGAGTTCATGGGAAAATGTGTTTTTTACGAATTTATTTCAAAATCCAGTTTTATTTAGATTTTGTATCCTATGAATTGTGTATCTGCATTTCATTGGAAAAGATAATTGGAGGGTTAAGGGTATTTTTGGACAAATTTTTAGAAAAAAAAAAGTTTTTGTTTTTTCAGTGAATTGATCCTGTTTATGTTTCATCTAGTTTTGTGACCAAAAATCGTAGAGGACCCAACAAAATGATTTGAATAAACCATTTTTTCCATTCCTATTGAGTAAATGTAAGCTGCATCCATATAGTTACTACAAAAAATGTTCTCCCAAATTCTCCCTTTAATCCTGTTCCAATTAATCTTAAAACAAATAAAAGGTGATCTAATTCAATGGCAATCGAAAATGTATTTGTTACCTGCAACTACTGTGACCAGAAAACACGTTTCTATGTCTCTGTCAACGCTTTGTTGGCCAGTCAGGGATGCAAGCATTAGAATTTAATTTAAGGTTCGATGTTGGAATGGGAGTACTGATTAGAGACCAACAAGAGGACAATGAATTAAGCTTGTTTGCTGTATATATAGCTTTAAATTTATTCGCAGTAATCCTTCTGTTGAAAATCCAGCTCACTGACATGAAAATAATGTCAATTTAAACGACAAAAGAACATTAAATTGAAACAGAATCGGTAAATAGTCCTTGATCCTTTTCGAAATTTGGTGAACATTGGCTTATGAAAAGGCTTTGATTGAAATATGAACATGTAATAAAATGACAATGTGCAACACCATCAATAATAATGTTATGAATCCTTAAAACAATAAATATAGTTAGTAAGATTAAAGGATATTATATTCCTTTAGGTTAAAAGTTCCATTTGCTAGATTTGATGTCTTGATTTTTTTTTTATTTCATAATAAACGCCTTAAAAAAGCATTGCGGGTGGCAATGGTACAGTGGATACAGTGGAACAGTATGTAGGCAGCATTGTACAAAAAACCCTTCTGCAGTATTTGGTCCTTATTAAATTTTTAATTCTAAACATGCACACCACTGAGTGTACAGACAGCTGTTGGAATAAAATCCCATATCGAAAAGTCGTCCCAAATCAATTCAATGTCCTTCACTAAGCTTATCTCATTCTGCTTGCCCAGTACCTAATACTTGCTCAAAAAAAAAAAAAAATAGAGTCGATAGCCTTTTTAAATCTATTTCCAACCGTCAATTTTCGTCGATACTGATGGTATACATATACTAGAAAGGCATTTTCAAGAGTGTAGATTTTCTATCCTGATAGCTCCTCTATGCAATCTGCACTTTTTCAGGATCAATAAGGATAAAGCTATTGATTTATTCAGCACTCTTTCCAATGTGCATTTGCTTCACTGAACTTATCCTCAGTTTGAACTTGCTGTTTCTTCTCCAAGTTGAAAGTGCACTTAACTTCTTTCAAAAATTTTGCAAATTTAAGGAACCAAGAAAGTCCTTGAATTGTATTCGCTCATCGTTTTTTGTTAATCATATTTATAGGGTGGGTAGATTACTGAGTTTTCTGAAGAGGTTGCAATAAATAAAATGCAGGAAAAGATGATACCTTCTTAGGAGATGGAATAGTGAAAAATTAAATTTTAGTCAAGTGGCGCTTTATTTAATTTGTTCTTCATCTTCATAATGCTGCATCTAAACTTATTTTCCTCTCCTTAAAGTGAAATCAAATTTGTTTAAAAGATTAAAGAATTTGAAAGAGTTCAATGTTGGGACTTGTTGGGAATTAATTTTGATTTCAATGCTCAATTGCGTTGCTCAGAAGATTTTTTCCCTGACGGCTCCAGCAAAATTCGTTATTGCATTCCTAAGTTTTGAAAATGGCAGTGCAATAAAATGGCTTTCATCCTGGTCGAAAAATAATTCGAATTTTTCATTGTTTTAATCGGTAATTTTTTGAGAAAAGTCCTATCACATTTTAAAAAAGAAACAGTCTTTCTTTCGTATTCGTATACTAATTCAGTAAATATGCACACACAGCAAAGGATATTCAACAGGAAAATTTAATCCTTCAATTCCGTTTTTAAAGTCTGATTAACTCATCGTCTCCTCTGCGACAATAGAAAAGCTTCGAGTCATTCGTCTCTGATTGCATGTGATCCGACTTCGATTTGCCTGTCCACTGAAGCTCAAAATGATGTGACCAAAAATAATTTTGTTCCACAATCCACACATGGGTGTTGAACACTGTATACTATACCACTGCAGTAAAAGTAGCCTGGAATGAAGTTTGCTTTATCCTCTTGTGGTTGACCTATAGATGAATGTAGTATCGACTTATCTTGGATTTATTCAGACACATGATGTCCTTTTCTTTAGTGTTATGTGAAAAGGACAAGATGCAGTTCGTATTTGTCGAATGGTATTTGATAAGATATTTCAAATGAATCGTATCATAGGTCACAATGTCTGCATTAGAGCCTGTTGTTCCGTTCAATTTCAAAATTGAATGTGGATAGTCAGACAAGAGACATGGTGACGGCTTTTGAAAAATATAGCAAAATTGATGTTTCAAAGGGTATTTTTTTAGACGTGTGGTTTTTAATCTGGCAATACTTTTTTTCGGAGTTGGTCTTTTTGACAGCTGTCACTTGATTTTTGCTCAATTTGGTTTGGCATTTTATATTGAAAAGATTTACTCCTGAACAACGTTTGCAAATCGTGCATTATCAAAATAATATGGTTCGGTTCCCGTGCCGCATCACTCTCTGCGTCGAATATTCGGTTGACATATTCGCCCAGGAATTTATTCGAGCCAGCCGCGGCGGCAACTTTCCCGAAATCATTTTGAAAACATAATGGCAAACAATTATCTTTATAATAAAGCAAAATTCTTGGCCATAACATTAAATTATGTGCATTTTATTTCGTCTCGAAAACCGCACGTCTAAAAAAACACCATTTATAGATACTAGTAAAATTAAAGATACATCGATCATAGGCAGTGTTCCATTGAAGAATTTAGTTGCATTTCTCTTCTTAAACCACTTCGGCGTTAAATTAATTTTCTACCACGACAAGGGTTTTGCCTTCAATCGCTGGCGTCACCTAATTTTGTATCCGGAGTACTGCCTCTTGAGAGGTATTGACAAGTCCTCTAATAGTAAATCTTGTCATGAGCTAAGATATATGCCACAAAATCTATCTTAACCAAGCTTCCTCCCTTTCTTTGTTTTATCAACTTGGCATTTACTTATAATAAAAGAACATCATACCTGGTAATTTAAACAGGAACTCTTTATTGCCAAATCTAAACTATTATCAAGGACTAGCGAGGATACATATTTGTGTAGAGTACACAGTTTGCTGTAATTTTATTACCACCACAATCCCAATAGTAAATGGCTAAGTACCCTGACACCGGCATCATGAAACACCATAACACTTAATAGTAATTGGTATAACTAAAAAGTGATTACGCCATCACACACCTATATGAATGCCCTCCCATATAAGAGCGCACTTTCTGTTATTAAATTTTAAACCTTTTAATGCTAAATTAAAAGCCTCTCCTTGATGCTTAACAGGCAAACTATAATTGCGGACCATTTGTTGCAGGCAAACCTATAAAAACTTCCCCTTACAAAGCCATAAACCTAACATACACTAAATTGCAGAAATATGTCGCTTATGTGTACAGTATATCCCCACATTTCTGCCTACACCATAATTTTGTGCAAAAGTCACGTTAGAATTAGACGCCATTCCACGTGTCAGCCGCCATTACATTCCAAGCCAAATGCCACAATCATAAAATGTAATGAAATAATTTTGCACAGAAAATTGTTTCGGCTTTAAAATTTAAACATAATGATCACGCTTGAATGACATAATCGAAACAAAAATCTTCCCAGCCAGCAAAGCTTCTGCTACCGAAGCTTAGTGGATCCTTTACGGTTTTTGACATAGGCAACAAAGTGACAAGTGACAGCTGTTTTAATATATGTCACTATATTATTTTGGGATTGATAACAATATTGTGTTCCTTTCAATCACTTTGATATCAACATCATAGCACCATGTACAATATAAAGCTATACGAAGAGTGCAGTGTCAGGAACCAACAAGGAGCAGCTTTTTGATGGGGAAAGTGGATGGAATAAAAGGAGAACAATATATCGTAGGTTCATGCATACTGACACATTCTATCGATTTTGTTCCTTATTATTTATGTGGCATTGGTTTATATTAATATCATGGAGTTGAATGCATTTAAACTGAAAGTTATTTGAAACAGATATGTTGACTTTTAATAGATTGGCACACAACATTTACATGAATAAATGTGTAACTATAATGGGTGGGCGGAGGGAGGGACGGTGCGGTGGGGAATGCATGATTTTCGTATCAATTCTATTAGAGTGGACTGCTTTCTAAAATGTTCGATAATTTACGCTTTCACTTGCATAAATTACGCTCACTGGCCTTAATTTTTCGGGTGCTTATTTGACAGCTAACGAGAGCAAAATAGAGGACTTAGTTTGACAGATTTTTGAGTGGCACTTCCATCGGTTATTGAATAATGTAACGAGTTCATTATTTGAAGTTATGGCTTTAATTATTGATTCTGGCATTACGTTCCACGCGCAGAGACTATTATTATAGTTGGCAAAAAAAAGTCGACCGATATGTTTAATCGACAAAAAACAAAGATGAAGTTTAAAATCCAGACTATGAAAATATCGATTGAAAATGTCTCCGATAAAATTTGAAAATTATAGTTAGGGGCGCAATACTGATCGGCAGTAGCAAAATTGTTCCGAATGGGGACCATTCGTAGTAAAAATGTCTACCGTCTAGAGACGACAGCCCTGAGAAGCCAACCATACACTAATACAGCAATCAACAATTATTTATATACTAACTTATGAACCTACTAATATTTTTCCATGCCAGCCTGCGAGCGGTATAAAATGTATTTATAAATCAGTCATATACGAACAAGCGATCTGCAAGCAATAAATTGGGTTTTTTCCGCAAGTCGGTTTTTCCCAAATCAAAATGGTCGGTCTTTTCATTTATTTTATTAGAATTAGTAACTTAAAGGTGGCGACTCCTATTTTTAATAGCAAAAATAAGTCGTGCCTATACATTTTGGTCGCATCGAGCTGGATACTAGCCAATGACCAGTGTTTTTTACAGTCCACTGAGCCAGCCGGGTACAGTTTTTAGCCAGTGTTACGGGCGAGCGAAATATAACCATTTTCTAAAAAAAACCGCGAGTCCGCCAGTTTAACATAAATGCAAAATGCATAACGGAAAATAGTGAATGTAGCAAATTAAGAGTGAATAGAAAATCTGCCATAATTAGGCAAATAAAATATTCTTGATATTCGTATCAAGTGGATGAGAGTAAGACTTTGGTATATTTCCTTGCATATTTTCCTATTCCCAAAAAGCTGCAAAAATGTTGTGAACATCTTTCACTTTGCAACAATCAATCTTTATTCGAGTCGATATTTTCAAAATCGAGTTAATAAAAGTCGACATTTTGATTAGTCGATATTTTTACCAATCGACTTTTCGAAAGTCGACGTTATGACGATCGATTTTTTTAAATCGAATTTAATTTGTGGTTAAAGGGACCCACTTTAAAGGTTTTGGTCCAGAGATTAAAATTGTTTACTTAAGAAGTTTTTAAGTCACGCATTTCCAACTCATTGCCATTTTTCTTTCCTTTATTTTGTTCTATGAAGAAAAAGCGTTTTACTGTGGAAACGCAATGAAGTCTTAAAATCTTAAACTTAGCTTTAGCTCATTTGATGTCCTTGCCAAATTA
This sequence comes from Platycheirus albimanus, assembly GCA_916050605.2. Classification (NCBI taxonomy): domain Eukaryota; kingdom Metazoa; phylum Arthropoda; class Insecta; order Diptera; family Syrphidae; genus Platycheirus; species Platycheirus albimanus. Next base: position 11,420,705 of record OU696698.1, on the reverse strand, counting down.
TGGCCAATCTAATAAAACAATATAAATAAATATAAAAGCACACAGGCAGACCAATATCATGGTAATGTCATGTTTGATTTTAAACCACGATTTTAATTCAAAGGCTGGAGTTATAGCTATTTCACGGGGACCAACCCGATCATCAGACTCCTTTAGTGGTGCTTAATCGCTTTATGTTCAATTTAATTTTTGAAGAACTTTTGCCCGAGCTGGGCTTGAACAAGCGACCTAGCGTGTGAGCAGCTAGTGCACTACGCACTACGCCACCGCACCCACATGAAAGTTGTAAGCCAATTACAGGTTTTTTCGTTCTATCGAACTATACTGAACCGATTAGCATTTTTCTAAGCACACACAAGTAATTGTTGTTGTTTATTCAAGATTCTTTCTATTGTCTCCTCTCTTTTTCATAAGCCAACGATTTCGATTGGATTCGTATGAGGAGGGAGATGAGGCGAAAGAGTTGACACTGGTCAAGATTTTAATTTTTACAATTTAAGGAGGTAAAACCCGATCATCAGACTCAGGTTGGTCCCCGTGAAATAGCTATAACACCAGCCTATGAAGTTGGTGGTAGCACACACAAGTTGTTGTTGTTTCATTCTAAATTTTCAATTGTAAATTCGGCAAGCAGCTGCCTTAACTGCGAGTATAATATTTCATACAAAAACCTCCTTACGATTTTAATGTTTTCTTTTTACTCGAAACCAATACTTGCCTTTTAGAGAAATTAACAAATCCAATGCCGCCTGCAATGTGTAGGTATTTACTTTTTGTAGAAACATGCCTCGATAATTAAAACTATTCAAAATGGAAACTTCCAGGTGACATAATGGAAAGTGTATTTGTGGGATTTGACCCATTTCATTTGAGCTCTATATTTGTTGACCTCAATAATTTTAAGGCTCCAACCGTATCCATACTTCACCTTATGAAAGTGGAGTCCACTCTCACAAAAAGGTAACATTAGACCACATAGATTCACAGCAAGTTAACATCGAATACTTGGTTTCACGACAATATACCATTGGCAACACGGATTCACAACAAAACAGCGTTGGATATGATAGATTCACATTTCGGGAAGTGGTTCGAAAATTCCGGAGTTCTAATATTTAATTATTCTACTCGACGCGACACGTGGCGAACGAGCTCTTATTCTATCAAATCTATTGGAGCCCTGAAAAAAAAAACAACGTAAAATCAAAGAAAACCACTTTGATTTAAGCAGATTTCCTAATGATTCGGGGTTGAAGATGAAAATTTTAGAATCAAAGAGGAACATCCTTAATTCAACTTATGTCCCTTTATAATTAAATGTTAAATAAAATGTAACATACAACGTAAAATCAAATATACGATCTATTTAATTAAACGTTACGTTTTTTTTTCCTCCAGTGTATGATATATATTTCTTAAAAATGCATTTATCTCATTAAAGGATATCTTCGTACAGATTGGATTTATTATACATTGTTTTTGTTAAACATGTGTTACCTACTATATTCAAGAAAAGTTAAAGATATACTTAATTTTAGAAAAAAAAAAATTTGCACATTTTATAATTATTTGTGTGTAATTAATTCACAATCTTTTAGTATCCTTGTCACAGCATTTAGTGAACAAAATTCGCAATTTTTTCTAATCTGTAAGAATTCTTCGAAAGTAACTCGATCGCAAAAACTCCAGCGCTCGCAGACAAAAAAATAAAAAAGATTATAAATATTCCACTCAATTGTGTCAATGTAAGAGTCTTTGGTCCGGATTTGCTGTCATGTGTCAAAAAGCTCTTGATTTTAAACTTTTCTTTCATTTTAAAAAAGTATCCATTTGAAGTCAGTTGCTCTATGCGTTTCTTCAATTCAGCTTCAAAGAATGGCAATTTTCGAACATACATGCATCGTAAATTTGATATAATTGGTTTTTTAGCAATAAAGTATTTTTGTTGGCCATGATCAAAGGTAACGAACAATTTATGTGATATAATCCACGCATATTTTCCTTCTTTCCGAAGGAAAAATTCAAACATTTTGGTTGCATCGACCTCGATCATATTGGCATGCACATTGTTTGTATTGTCATAATAACTTTTAGATGAAACAACAAACTTATATCCTTGAGCGATTGCATCATCTATGTTTTCAGGAGTTGCTTTGCGGGGTCTATTGTGAAGAAAATTAAAAATTGAGCCTTCATAAGAACTGCGCAATATAAATATGCTTAAAAGCCATGCACATGTGTGAAGCTGTTTCGAGGTTTTTCCATATGAATTGTATTTCGTAAAAAAATGTCTCCAAATGCAATGTGCCAACCACTTTCCAACTAAAATAGTTATCAGCATCATCCAGGTATAAGAATCAAATGGAAACCTTAAGACTTCCAATGAGCTATACATGTCTAGATTCTTGAAAACTATAATTTCATCATCGTAGAGGTAAGGAATGAATAGCAAAGGATCATTTTCGAAATTAAAGTGGCAATGTCCTAGCATAAGATCTCCTTTTCCATCATTCATCTGAAATTTTACATTTTAATAGGTTCTATACAAATTTACTATGAACTCACCATTTTATAGATTTTTGAAGAATTAAAGGCATATCCCAATTTTACTGGTGCTTCCATGGGATGCACTGATATCGTAAAGTTAATCACTTTTTCAAGAATCTGAAATATTGAATTGTCCAGCTTTGGAAAGGGATATGGCTTCTGCTTTGAAAGCAATTTGGAATTCCAAACAAGAAACATAATAGGACACTGATAAAAATTATTTGTTTTCGATAAAAACAAGGGTTTCTTCCACTCAAAACTTCCATTTTTAAAGCGATTGAAAATCACTGGTGTTAAATCTCTGCAGTTTTGTTCGTTAAAAGGATAAAACGTATATAAGGTTATAGTGCCGGCTTCGCCCTCGATAAGAACCAGAACGTTTACAATGCCATGTCTCCAACAGAAATGAAATATTTCCCTTAAAGTATTTCTTGGGTGCTGATAATTTCGCGGTAAGATTATCAAGTAGTTTTGCTGAAATTCAATTCCCCTTGATTGCCTTTCCATTAAATAACTGAAAAGGCAATAATTTAACTTAATTAAAAGTGATTTGCAGCATGAATAAAAACTTACGAAAGTGATAAATCTGAATCAACGAAAAAGATGAACAAGTTTCTGTCGGAATACAAATTTTCAGAAAAGACTGTTTCGAGTGAAACGTTTTCGATACTTGGCGAAATTCGTTCAACAGTTTCTGTGAACTTTTGTTTGATGAGCGAAGATTCGGCTTCTATTCCAATTTGAATTTTCGGTACAAATGACAAAGGTGACTTCAAAACTATAAAAACTAGACAATCAGCCATAGTATCCTTCTCCGATGTACGCTTTGGATACATTATGTCCAAAATAGCTTCTTTTGAAGTTGTTCCGAAATATTGATCCGTAAGAACTATCACAAAAACCGCAATACTTAATTGCTTCATATCAGCCTTATTCTTAGGTTAAAGAAGTATAACAAATTGTTTCATGAACTCGTCCCGACTCCCGACAGACATAAAATTATAATAACTCAACACACAATGCTTCAAAAGGATTAGACTGACAAAGAAAAAATTGCTCCTTAGGAATATCTGATACTTTTTCCGATTTAAACGATGATTTAAATTTCTATTGAGACAGACAAAATAAAATACACTACTGGGTCGCACGTACCTGCTCTGAGGGTGCAATAGTACGATGAAAACAAAGTTTTCGAACAATATGAAGAACTATGTATGTTTGAAACTTTGAACTATGGGAAAAACCAAAACAGTTTGGCTAAAACTATAAAACCCGATTTACAGAAGCTTCCGTTAAGAAACCTTTAATATATTAAATTTAGATGTCATCTTTTGGGTGCTATAAATGATATAAATGTCCGCTTATAGCCAAATTAATAAAATTGTTAAAACAAATTTCCGTTATTATCATTTGTAGCCAAAAACTCAAATGCAGTTTTCTTCAAAACATTTTATATATATTACATACAAAGTATAATAAAAATCGGTAGAATCTTTTTTGAGTAAATTTAAAAAAAAACTAATTTGGCCAAAATCTGGTGGCTTTTTGTATGGGAGCCACCATTTAAAAAAGAGTAACTGACAAAAATGCAATTTCATCTGATAGAGAGTTGTAAGGAACTATACCAAACAAAGTTTGTTTGAATTCGATACAACCGTTGACAACTTATGGCCATTTGAAAAAAAGACGTTAAGATCAGATCTCCGTTATTAGCATTTTTTGCCAAAAACTAAAAACGCAGTTCTCTTAAGAACACTAAAAGAATATATTACACCAAATTTAATCAAAATCGTTAGAGCCATTTTTGAGCAAAATAGAAAAAACCTAAAAAAGTTGGCTAAAACCGAACGGCTCGTTGTATGGGAGCTACCATTTAGAAAAGCTTCACTGGAAAATTTACAAAGCTATCCTATAGAACGCTATAAAAAACGATGCCAAACGAAGTTTGAGTCAATTCAATCAAGGCGTTGGGAACTTATGGCCATTTGAAAAAAGCCGTTTAAACCTGATTTTTGTTACGACCATTTAAGCCAAAAACAAAAAACTCTATTTTGTTAGAAATAACTTAGGGAAGTTAAATTCTAAGTTTAATCAAAATCGTTAGAGCCGTTTTCGAGCAAATCCAAAATGAAAAAAAAACCGTGACAAGAAAGGTATGAGTTTGAGCCTGGCTAAAACGAAACAAAAAAAACCTCGACAACCGTTTTTCTTCAAACTGCTATATACCAAGTTTGAAGAAAATCCGTCAAGCCGTTTAGGCTGTAGCATGACGTGAAAAAGCGCACATCCGCACATCCGCACAGACGCACAGACAGACCGACGGACGGTATGTCGAAAACCACTTTTTTGGGCTTCACTTTCATCGTAATGTCATGTTTGATTAAGACCTCGATTTTTTTTTCTGCACGAAACCAATACTTGCCCTATAGAGCAAGTAAAAATACTGAAAGTGTCTTCGGTGTTTATTCAAATCTCGAATTATGATTGAATAAATCAATAAATTATTGAATTGCTAATTAAAATCGACCGCTTTTGAGTGAAATATGCGTTTGTATAATTGGAAGGGTGACCATATTCTTGGAAAGTTGGAACTTCCTTGCTTTTTTTGTCACCAAAAACCTTCTTAAATTTACTGAACAGCGCGATTTGTGTGAGAATTTAAGGGATATTTTAAAGGGTTTTGAATTGGAAGCTTTTGTTCCATAATACTCTCTGTAAACTTAATACCATCCATTTTGTAGAAATGAACAGTAAACAACTGTCTTTTAAAATGAAACAAAACACTCGATCTCACTGTAGTATTGGACGATCCTAAACATTTAATATTTTACATGAAAAAAAAAACAAACTTCCGACAACTCAAGTATTTCAAGGGTGTAATTAAGTCGAAGGGCGGAATGACGATGGACATAATTTGGAACTAAATAAACGGTGATTTCGAGCTAAAACCGAGAACCGAAACAGAGGCCGACTACAACTTATGTGTGTGGAAATATTATTTATGACTTTTACTGGCGATGGCGTTCAAAAGACTAAAAAAGAATTGTATTTGAGTTACATATTTAAATAGTTTTTTTTTTAATTTAGCTCTAAATGGCATATAGTCGTGTTGTGATTGACGGTTATTAGGCAGATCTACATTAAATCAATTGATTTGGGTATGGAATTATTTTTAATAATTTAATATATCAATGGTAGATGATTGTTTGACTAGGCACACGAACACAAATCAGATATAATACCAAAATTAATATTTTTAAACACACATTTTGTATATGTCTTTCCGTACAATGGGTAGAAGTCGCATTCATGTGGAATAATTATTTAGTAATGATGTTAAATTAAAGTTCAATTAGGACAAACCTAATTTTTTTTCATCAAAACATCTGCAAATTTGTACGCTGATATTTTGTTAGTTCAATTCAAACAACATAAATGTCTGTTTGGAACAAATTGACACACAACAATTTTGTTTGTATAAAAATGGACAAAAATTTAACACTACAAAAAAAAAATTCAAAAGTTTTTGCCGTAGGATGTAAGGAAAAAAAGTTATTGAGGAAAAACCGGAGCAAGGTTAAAAATGTTGCTGTTCCCCCTCCTCCTCTTTTTCCGCAAAGACCTCGAGGTCCAAAACTTCGTCAAATGTTAATTAACTATCCCTGAACAACATCCCAAATTTTCATTAACATCCCACCTTTTTCTACTTTAAAAATCCAGCTGACTGGAATAAGAACAAAATAATATATTAGGACAAATTGCAGCGGGATAAAAATAATAATAGGTATGACCTGAACCTTGTTGGCCAGCATGGTTGGGTGGGTGAGTGTCAAAAGTTAGTGATTTTAACGAGAAACCATACATAAAACAACATTTTATAATTTTTGGGGTATATCCGAAGAAATATGGTGGAATTCTTCATTCTTTGGCATTTTTTATATCTCGGTAGTAAATTGACAAACAAAAGTGTTTGTACAAACAAAATTGTAGGAAATCTTATACTTTTGCCGAAGCAAGTTCAAAAAATTTGCAGTTTCACCCTCCCCCTTCTCTTTTAGCACAGGGTACTCGTGGTCAAAAACTTAGCGAAATGTTAGTTTACGACCCATGAACAAAATCCCCAAGTTTCATTAACTTCTGACCTTTTTCCACCTAAAAGTCCTATCGACAGAACTACCTATCGTAACTGTAATTGCAGGATGCCCTAAAAAATAATTTTTTTATAAAAACCCGCTATTAAAATGTGTGCAGTATTTTTACTTGCGATTATAGGTACTATAAGGCAAGTTTTGCATTCGTCGAAAAAAAAAGTTTTGAGATAACAATCAAACATGACATTACGATGATAGCGAAGTCGAAAAAAGATGGTCTAAAAATTCTGTCCGTCTGTATGTCTGTCTGTCTGTCTGTCTGTCTGCCTGTATGTATAGACACCTACAGCCCAAACGGGTGGGCCGAATTGCTTAAAACTTGGTATATAGACTTTTTTTGGTATTGTACAGAGGGGAAATTGAAATTTTTTTTTTAGCTCAAAAAATAACGGTACCTGCCATACAAACGTTACGTTAAAGCTTATTTTTCTCAAAATCGGCTCTAACGATTTCGATTTCAAAAAAATCAGTGTTGCGACCAATCAGATGGCTGAAAAAAAAGTTTTAAAAAATGGCTAAGAAGGGTATTTTCCATAGGATCGTTTTTTTTGCTTTCGACTATCTCGAAAACAACTCAACCGATTCTTTCGAAATTTCCCACACATATAGCTGTAGGAAGCTTAATTTGTATTGCATACCAATATTTTTGAAAAATATTTTTTTTGTATTTTTAAGAGCATTTAAAAAAAAACATTTTAAAAATTAATATTTTGAAAACTGCTTATTAAGTTTTTTTCTAAAATTTTTAAATAAATGTACTTGCTGAATACCTATGAACTGGCGTTTTTGAATTTTGTTTGAAAAGTTTTTCAAAAAAAAACTTTTTTTCTCAAAAACCGCTCCACAGATTTTTATAAATTTATTCTCATAAATTCAAATGTATCCAAGAAATAAAATGGCGTCCTTTTTTTCAGCTCAAATTAGTTTAAGTATTTATTTAAGAATTTTGAAAATTTTATTTATATCAAAATCTCAAACCCCTAAACCACTGTCACTCATTAGAGCAAGTTCGTGCGACCCAGTCGTGCATTTTATTTTCTTGTTGTATATATCATTAAGTCTGAACTGGATGAAGTTTATGAGACATTTCAGCTATTTTTGAGGAAATTCGGAAAATTTGACTATAATGTAACTCAAATGCAGTTTTTATTGTTTTGGAATAATTATAAACAATAAAATGCACGACTGGGTCTCACGAACTTGCTCTTATGATAAGCAATTGCGTAGTGGCTGCATATATGGATATTAAAAAAATTAAATAATTTCGAAAATTCTTTTATTTTTTAAATTAGTTTAAGAGTTTTCTCAGAAAAACTAAGTATGCAATAAAATTTCAAAGCTATACGTCAATCTAGGAAAAAAAAATATTGAAAATCGTTGGACCAGTTTTTTTTTAAAGGTTATTTTTGAAAAACTTTTTCAAAAAATATTTTGAAATTTATTTGAGTATGCAAATATATGGCAATCTGTAGATTACATTTGAAAAATAATTTAAAAAAAAAATCAATGTGCCCGTTTCCAACATATTTAGAAAACCAAACATTTTTTTGAAAAAATTATAAAAAATCAAAAAAAAAGTTTTTGAAAATTTTGAAATGCCATATTAATAAAATTATGAATGACTTCCTGTGGCCAAAATTTTATTGAAATCGAATGTATAGCTTACGAGAAAATTTGGTTTGAAAATACTGGTTCTATGAGAGTTACCGTTATTAGACAAATTTTGAAAAAAAAAATTGGAACCAAAAGATAGATTGTCGTGCAAAAATAGCATTCTCAAAGTTTTATCAAAATCGTTAGAGTAGTTTTTGAGAAAATCAATTTTTGTCTTCAAGATTGTATGGCAGGTGCCGCTATTTTTGGACCTAGAGCAAAAATAAAAAATTTGTTCCGAGGGACGGCCAAATAAATCCTAAATACCAAATTTGAAGCAAATCGGCCCTCCCGTTCAGCCTCCAGAGGCGCGAACAGACAGACAGACAGACAGACAGACAGACAGACAGACAGACAGACAGACAGACAGACAGACAGACGCACGGAATTTCCAGACCCACTTTTTTCGACTTCTCCATCATCGTAATGTCATGTGTGATTGTTATCTCAAATTTTGTTTTCTGCACGAATCCATAACTTGCCTTATAGTACCTATAATCGCAAGTAAAAAAAAAATTGCACTACCAATTTGTCAATTTTTGGGCAATTCATGCAAAATTATGATGCATGTTCCCGTGCTGATATATTGAATGAAATTATAAAACTGATGTTCTTTGATGGATTCAATTGTTACTGTACAGATAACAATATATTTATGTGGTTTGTAAGTTTTATTAATAACAACAAAACCACACTTTAATTTAACTAATACTTTTATTTAAACAACTTAGCACAATGAACATTGATAGTCGACTAAAAAAGAAGGACTCCAGGATTGTCTTACAAACTTGACTTATGAACTAGACTTACGATAACTATCAATCTCTCCACCTTTATCTTCTACAGGAGATAATGTTGGAGAGAGTATTATGCTTACAGGAATTATAATTATAATTGCACACTCTTGATGTTTGCCCTGCAAACGACGAGAGTGTGGTGCATTAAAGAAGTCTTAAACCATCTGCTAAGTGGGTTGAAGAGTTAGCAATTAGGGTCAAGAGTTGTAGTACATTCCATTATATGACAATATAGAATAAATAATAATAATAAAATTTTAACGGGTCGATGTCTGTACATTGAAGATATAGATGCAAAACTAATATGGGGAGTCTCTATAAGACCCACAGAAGCCAAAACAACAGTTTTTACAATTTGTGTCTGTCTGTCTGTCTGTCTGTATGTCTGTACGCGCATCACGCAAAAACTACTGCATGGAATTGAATGCGGTTTTCGCAGATTTATTGGTAGTACGCCAACTTAAAATATAGTCTACATTTTATCGCACGAAAATATATAATTCTGTTTTTTTAATATTTCAATGAACTTAACACAAAATTAAAAGAATTTAAGGAAGTTAGCGTCTCACTTACATAATGGCGCTGGAAATCATAAAAATAGCGCCACACTTACCTACATATATATACATGAATAGAAATAAATTAGTCGTTCTGAATAGAAGTTACATCGAAAATATCATAGATGGCGCTATTTACCACCATATAGACAATGTCTCATTCAGCGAAAGCAGAAATCGAAAAATAATGTAACCATAAAGAACGGTGAATGAGCAATACTTACGCCCAAAACTGATGAAGCGGAGCTGCCATAAATAGCAGTATCGATTTATAAGGAAATGCATTGCAATATTTTTGTGATCGGCATTGATTTTCTTAGTATCAATTTCAACAAGACTTATGTCCTTGTTCCTCAATAGACTGAGCACTCAATATCGATAAGAGCACAAAAATGCACATGGATTAGTAAAATTTGCAAGTAATTTTTTCTTAAGGGTCAAATTTGAATTTTGACAGAACTCACAATATCTGCCCAAAAAAATTTCTTGAGCTAAAATCGGCAGGAGGGAAAATGCTTTTTTGTCTCGTGAACTCTCTCTCTTCTGCCGAAAATTACCTTATTTTTTAGGTTAAGGAACAAGAATCGGTACAAATTCGTAGAAATTTGTTGTTTTCGGCAGATAAGGAACGATGCTTTTTAAAACGGGAAGTGGTTCGAAGATTGCGGTGTTCATATATTTTAATATTGTCTTCGACGTGGTGAACGAGGTCTAATTCTGTCCTGAAAAAAGGATTTTCTTACCATTTATTGTGGTTTACATGATATATAATTTTTTAAAACGCATTTATCTCATAAAAGAATTTCTTTTTGCAAATTGAATTTATTGTTGTTTGTACATTGTTTCTGTAAAACATGTGTTCCATACCGTATTTAACAAAATTTAAAAATACAGTCGAACCTCGATAAGTCGAACTTCGATAACTCGAATGTCTCGATAACTCGAAGATATTATTTGGCGTCAACTTCGATATGTGTGTGTGTTTTACTTGATAACTCGAAGTCTTGATAACTCGAATTATTTTTTTGGAAATTGATGGTTCGAGTTATCGAAGTTCGACTGTATTACATTTAAAAAAAAAAACTCACTATCTTTTAATATCCTTGTATTTAGTGAACAAAATCAACAATTTTTTCTAATCTGTAAGAATTCTTCGAAAGTAACTCGATTCCAAAAACTCCAGCGCTCGCAAACAAAAAAATAAAAAAGATTATAAATATTCCACTTATGTGTGTCAATGTAAGGGTCTTTGGTCCTGATTTGCTGTTATGTGTCAAAAAGGTCTTGATTTTAAACTTTTCTTTCATTTTAAAAAAGTATCCATTCGAAGTCAGTTGCTCTATGCGTTTCTTCAATTCAGCTTCAAAGAATGGCAATTTTCGAACATACATACATTGTAAATTTGATATAATTGGTTTTTTAGCAATAAAGTATTTTCGTTTGCCATGATCAAAGGTAACGAAATATTTATGTGATATTATCCACGCATATTTTCCTTCTTTCCGAAGGAAAAAATCAAACATTTCAGGTGCACCGACCTCGATCATATTGGCATGCATATTGTTTGTATTGTCGTATAGGCTTTTAGATGAAACAACAAACTTATATCCTTGAGCGATTGCGTCATCTATGTTTTCAGGAAGTGCTTTGCGGGGTCTATTGTGAAGAAAATTAAAAATTGAGCCTTCATAAGAACTGCGCAATATAAATATGCTTAAAAGCCATGCACATGTGTGAAGCTGTTTCGAGGTTTTTCCATATAAATTGTATTTCGTAAAAAAATGTCTCCAAATGCAATGTGCCAACCACTTTCCAACTAAAATAGTTATCAGGATCATCCAAGTATAAGAGTCAAATGGAAACCTTAAGACTTCCAATGAGCTATACATGTCTAAATTTTTGAAAACTATAATTTCATCATCATAGAGGTAAGGAATGAATAGCAAAGGATCATTTTCGAAATTAAAGTGGCAATGTCCTAGCATAAGATCTCCTTTTGCATCATTCATCTGAAATTTAACATTTTAATAGGTTCTATACAAATTTACTATGAACTCACCATTTTATAGATTTTTGAAGAACTCAAGGCATATCCCAATTTTACTGGTGCTTCCATGGCATGCACTGATATCGTAAAGTTAATCACTTTTTCAAGAATCTGAAATATTGAATTGTCCAGCTTTGGAAAGGGATATGGCTTCTGGTTTGAAAGCACTTTGGAATTCCAAGCAAGGAGCACAATAGGACACTGCCAAAAATTATTTGTTTTCGATAAAAACAAGGGTTTCTTCCACTCAAAACTTCCATTTTTAAAGCGATTGAAAATCACTGGTGTTAAATCTCTGCAGTTTTGTTCGTTAAAAGGATAAAACGTATATAAGGTTATAGTGCCGGCTTCGCCCTCGATAAGAACCAGAACGTTTACAATGCCATGTCTCCAACAGAAATGAAATATTTCCCTTAAAGTATTTCTTGGGTGCTGATAATTTCGCGGTAAGATTATCAAGTAGTTTTGCTGAAATTCAATTCCCCTTGATTGCCTTTCCATTAAATAACTGAAAAGGCAATAATTTAACTTAATTAAAAGTGATTTGCAGCATGAATAAAAACTTACGAAAGTGATAAATCTGAATCAACGAAAAAGATGAACAAGTTTCTGTCGGAATACAAATTTTCAGAAAAGACTGTTTCGAGTGAAACGTTTTCGATACTTGGCGAAATTCGTTCAACAGTTTCTGTGAACTTTTGTTTGATGAGCGAAGATTCGGCTTCTATTCCAATTTGAATTTTCGGTACAAATGACAAAGGTGACTTCAAAACTATAAAAACTAGACAATCAGCCATAGTATCCTTCTCCGATGTACGCTTTGGATACATTATGTCCAAAATAGCTTCTTTTGAAGTTGTTCCGAAATATTGATCCGTAAGAACTATCACAAAAACCGCAATACTTAATTGCTTCATATCAGCCTTATTCTTAGGTTAAAGAAGTATAACAAATTGTTTCATGAACTCGTCCCGACTCCCGACAGACACAAAACTATAATAAACTCAAATTATGATTGATCCTTATTCAATCAGTTATTTAATTGCTAATAAAATCGACCGCTTTTGAGTTAAATATGCGTTTGTATAATTGAAAGGGTGACCATATTCTGGGAAGAGTGAAACTTCCTCGCTTTTTTTATCACCAAAACCCTTCTTAAATTTGTTGAACAGCGCGATTCGTGTGAGAATTTAGGCGATATTTAAAAGGGTTTTGAGTTGGAAGCTTTTGTTCCAATATTTTAACACTCTTTGCGAACTCCATTTTGTAGAAATGAACAGTAAACAACTGTCTTTTAAAATGAAACAAAACACTCAATCTCACTGTAGTATTGGACGATCCTAAACATTTAATATTTTACATGAAAAAAAAAAACAAACTTCCGACAACTCAAGTATTTCAAGGGTGTAATTAAGTCGAAGGGCGGAATGACGATGGACATAATATGGAACTAAATAAACGGTGATTTCGAGCTAAAACCGAGAACCGAATCAAAGGCCGACTACAACTCGTGTGTTTGGAAATAATGGCGTTCAAAAGGCTAAAAAAGAATTGTATTTAAGTTACATATTTAATTAGTTTTTTTTTTTAATTTATGTTCTAAATGACATAGAGTTGTGTTGTGATTGACGGTTATTAGGCAGATCTACATTGAATCAATTGATTGGGGTAGGGAATTATTTTTAATAATTTGATATATCAAGTGTAGACGATAATATACTAGGCACACGAACACCAATCTGATATGAAACCAAAGTTAATATTTTTAAACACACATATTGTATGTACTTACAACGGGTAGGAAGTGGTCGCACTCATGTGTAATGATGTAAAATTAAAGTTCAATTAGGTATCTGACAAATACTTGTTTAATTAAACACTTGGGTTTTTAAACGATATTTCGTTTTATTCTTGTTGTAGCATTTTACGAACACAGCGAATAATTCGAGGATTAAAACTAAAATTTTATTTTTAATCGATTTGAATTTAAATCAATAACTGCAAATTCAAAATTTCAAACTATGTCTGCAACATAAAATAATTTAACTTAATTAAAAGAGTATTAAAAAGAATAGCAGAAGCAGTGAATGTAGTTTTCATTTTCCTACAGATAGTTAAACCAATCCTGACGATAATCGATAAAACATATAACGAAAAAAAAACATATACATATATTACAATTTTAAAGGTTTTGCTGAAATTGGTTTGGGTTGAAATCTCTTTTCTCTTGTTTACCGAAAACTGCTGTCGGCAGCAACGTTTTAACTCCTCCTGGAGCATAGGGCGGCATGGCACCCAGATTGCAGATAAACTGTGTCCACGATTGCAAATTCTGGAACTAGGTTTCCTGCAAAACTGTTGACTTCAAAGTTTTATTTGGTCTTCCAATGTTTCTTGTGCATTGAGCATTCGATTGAAATTGCCCAATCCAGCAGTTGGCGTCCCACTGAATTTGTAATTTTTGTTGTTGAGAAAAAAACATGTTCGAAAGTCCGTTAAAGTAGAATATACATTGTTATAAACCGATTTTTCTATCCAGTTTAATAGCAGGTACCGTTATTTTATAGAACTGGAATAATGCCTATTCCAAAGACCGCACTATAACCGAAACAGTAACTGTAAGATGCCTTAAACAACCACATTTTTTATAAAAACCCGCTATTAAAATGTGAGCAGTATTTTTTTTTTTTGTATACCATAAAGACTAAACTGATCTAGTTGATAAGTTATTTCAGCCGTTTCTGAGGAAATTCAATTAAAGTGCACGACTGGGTCGTACGAACTTGATCTAATGTGTTAAAACGATCTTAGGTGATTGAGATTTTGGGAAAAAAGAAAAAAATGAAGTAAACCATCAGGCTTCTTTTATTTTTTGAATTTTTACGAAAAGTTTTTTCAAAAATCGTTCCATCAGTTTTTTCAAAAAACAGTTTTTTTTTTTTTTAAATGTTTCGAAAATATATTCCAATTTTTTTTTTGAGTAAGCCAACAATAAGTAGTTTTTATCAGCAAAAAAAAAATTAAAAAAATATAGATTAAACCGTTTTTGAAAAAAAAAAACAAATATTAAAAAAAATTTTTGAAACTTTTAAAAACTCAAAAAAAAACTTTTTTTTTTAAATTTAAGAATTTATATTTTTTTTAAAAAAAACGGCCCACTTACGGGAAAATCGGATTTCAAAAAACCGGTCCTATGGGAGGTACCGTTATAAGACTTTTCCTGAAAAATATATTCCAACCAAAACATAAAGCTTGCACATAAAACACTATTCAGAAAGTTTCATCAAAATCGTAGTAGCCGTTTTTGAGAAAAATAAATTTTTCACTGAAAATCGTACCGTTAGTTTTAGAGCTAGAATGCTAATTCCAAAAACTCCTCTGTAGGACGTCATAATAATACTATGTCCAAGTTTGAAGTGAATCGGCTCAGCCGTTTAGGCTGTAGATAACTATGCAGACAGACAGACAGACATACGGACAGACAGACAGATTTGTCTACATTATTTTAAAAAAAAATTAATGTGAAAGCTCTTTTATAAACAAAATAAAATTAATTCTTTGATTTTTCAAAAAAAAACTTGATTTTTTTTTAAATTTTTGGTTTGTTAAAAAACTGGTTTTTCAAAACTTTTAAAATTTTTATTTTCTGATAAGAACTTTAAGCCGATAGTTGTTGTCATACTTTAACAAAATTTGGAATATGTTTTCGAAAAGTTTTTCAAAAAAAAAACCTTTTTTGAAAAAAAAAATTCCTTAAAATTCAAAAAAAAAAACAAAAAAAAACTGATGGCTTACTTCATTTTCTATAAAAATGTTTTAACAATTGATTTTTAAGTGATTAATAGAATTTTATAAGATTTTTCAATGCTTTGTATGCAATAAAATTTAAAAACTAAATGTCTATCTAGGAAAAAAATATTGAAAATCGGTCAACCAGTTTTTCTAAAAAGTGGGTTTTTCTCAACCTTTTCGAAATAATACTTGAAACATTATTTTTTTATGTTTTTATCTGGGAAAATAATTTAAAAAAAAAAAAAACCAAACAACGCGTTTCCAAAATATTTTGAAAACCAATTTTTAATGTCAAAATTTCTTGAAAATTTTCAAATGCGATGTTAATTGACATATAAATTGCCTACTATCGGCCAAGTTTTATTGAAATCGGAATAATGGTTAACGATAAAACCTTATTTGAAAAAAAAAAAAAACGATTCTATGAGAAGAACCGTTATAGGACCAATTCCGAAAAACTAGTTTTAACCTAAAGATGTATTGTTGTAAAAAAAACTAGCACCCTGAAAGTTTTATAAAAATCGTTACAGCCGTTTTCGAGAAAAGATGGTATGGCAGGTAACGTTATTTCTCGACCTATGGCAAAAAAAGAAAAACACCCCTCGATTTACTACCAAATAAATACTACATACCAAGTTTTAAGCAAATCGACCCTTCTTTTTAAGCTGTAGAGGTGCGAACAGGCCGACGGAATTTCCATACCCACTTATTTCGACTTCTCCATCATCGTAATGTAATGTGTGATTGTTATCTCAAAACAAAATTTCTGCAGGAATCCATAACTTGTTTCTATAGGAACAATTGTTCAATTAATTTGCTTGCTCAGTATGAATCCATCATAACTTTGTGGCTCATACAAAACATTTATCGACAATTCTGACAGCTCCTGTTCTTACTACTCGTAAATGAAAATTAAATGCTGAATCAAAACAAATATTCACTTAGATTGCGTGACTTCATAGTGTTCCATTTGAGTTTATAAGTTACTATACCATCAAAAGAATTTTTAATCCTTGGCAAGGAATCCAAAGTCATAGACAACTCTGATATCTTCTAACGTTGTTTCTTAGCCATTTTGTGTTTAATTGCAATTCACTTAAGCATAAACCATAATTGCTCTGATTAGCCTAATTCATTTAAATTCTAAAGCAAACTGATATGACGAAATTCTCTATCTTTGTTTTTGTGATAATTTTTGCCATCCAATATTTCGGAATATCTTCAAAACAAGCTATTTTGGATATAATGTATCCAAGGATTCCCCCAGAGAAGGATACTATGGCTGAATGTCTAGTCTTTATAGTTTTGAAGTCACCTTTGCCATTTGTGCCGAAACTTCAAATTGGAATAGAAGCTGAATCTTCGCTCATCAAACAAAAGTTCACAGAAACTGTAGAACGAATTTCGCCAAGTGTCGAAAACGTTTCACTAGCGGAAATTTTGCATGAAAATGGATCGTTTGACAAAAACTTGTTCATCTTTTTCGTTGATTCTGGTGTATCACTTTCGTAAGTTTTTATTCGTGCTGTAATTCACTTTTAATTGAGTTTAATTATTGCCCTTTCAGTAATTTAATAGAAAGGCAATCAAGGGGAATTGAAATTCAGCAAAACTACTTGATAGTCTTGCCGAAAAACTATCAGCATCTAAGATATACGTTAAGGGAAATATTTCGTTTCTGTTGGAGAAATGGCATTCTCAACGTTTTCGTTCTTATCGAGGGCGAAGCTGGCACTATAACCTTATATACGTTTTATCCTTTTAACGAACAAAACTGCAGAGATTTAACACCAGTGATTTTCAATCGCTTTAAAAATGGAAGTTTTGAGTGGAAGAAACCCATGTTATTATCGAAAACAAATAATTTTTGGCAATGCCCTATAAAATTGATAGCATGGAATTTCGAAATATTTTCAAAGACAAATGAATTGCCATTTTCAAAAATGGATAGTTTGTTTCTTCAGAAGCTTAAAAAATTGATGAACATGACCATATCAGTGAAGCGTTTCATAACACCATTTGAGAAAAAAACTGTGTTGAGTTCATCGAAAATTCTTAAAATGGTGAGTAGTTGACACTGATCAAAATTTATCCATTTATTTAAGATCTTCATTTCAGATGAATGAGCTAGAAGGAGATCTTATGATTGCAAACTGTCATGCTAATTTCAAAAATGATGCTGTAGTTCTCATTCCATACAACTACGATGATGACATTATTGTTTTTAAGAAACCCAAGAAATACAGCTCCATGCAGGTTCTTCTATTTCCATTTGATTCAAAAACTTGGATTATGCTCACAGCAGTTTTGATTGGAAAGTGGTTTGTTCATTGTTTCTGTAAAAGATTCATCAAAAAATTCTATCCATATGAAAAAACCTCGAAGCGTTTCCTTGTGATTTCATTTATTTTGAGCACATTTATACTTCGTAGCTCATATGAAGGTTCAATTTTTGATTTTCTTCACAATAGACCACGGAAAGCACTCCCTCAAAACATAGACGAAGCATTAACACAGGGTTACAAATTTATTGTTTCAACCAAAAGATTTTATAATAACACAAATAATTTGCATGCCAGTATGATTGGAGTTGGAGCTCGAAAAATGCTTGAGTATTTTCTTCGAAAGAATGGAAAATATGCATGGATCGTATCATATAAATATTTCGTTTCTTGCAATCATCAAGGACGAAAATACTTTATCGCTAAAAAACCATTCAAATCGAACTTACAATGCATGTATGTACGAAAATTTTCATTCCTTGAAATGGAATTGAAAAAACGCATAGAACAGTTGATAACGAATGGATTGTTTCTTGGAATTAAGGAAACTTTTAAATTGAAAACCTATTTTAAACAAGCTGAAACGGAGGGTCCTCATATGCTTTCGTTAGCTCATTTAGATGGAATTTTTGCAATATATCTTACTCTGTTGTTTGTTAGTATTTGTGTTTTTGGACTCGAGGTGCTTTCAGTGAAAATTTTGGGTCTAAAAAGAATTTTTGGATTTTTTTATTAAATACATACCATACAACAGTTGTTTCAAAATCAAGTACTAAAAATGAAATATTTACACAAAAACACTTTTAATCAAACTGTACACAAGCCTTAATAAATAAATTGCACAACTTACTATTACACCCAATAAATCCTTTAATATGCTATTGTATCCATTCATATATTTTATAGTGAATTCAGAATTAAATAAACACAAAAAGGGTTATGGAATACATTATTCAAAGTGCATATTCTTCAAACATCGTCATATACATATGTCAACAAGATTCTAAAATTGCAAATATTCAAAATGAGTTCAATAAAAGATACCTACATTTCTCTTCGCGAAGAAACAAATAAACCCAAGAAATCAAATTTATCAATAGACATTTTTTTTTCCAAAAATATTTTATGAATCCATGAGGATTCTTTATTAAAATTCAATGCAGAATTGTATACTTACAACCTCACTTCATAAGGGATATTAAAAAATGTATGTATTTTCCAAATCCTTTCCCGGAAACGTAAACTTTGGTTACGGCATTGCTTGCATATTAAACTGAACAAAATAAGGAAAACGCCATCGATGCTGGTAAAGGAGATGAGTTTTTTTGGATGCAACGTCAGCGAAATAAAATGTTAAGTAACATGATAAATTAGATGGGGTAGAGAAAAGGGTAAGTTTAGCCTACCCCGATCTGTAGGTACATATTCGCTGTTCACAGATACAATACATGCTGATGATGCACTATTTTTGAACAAACAAAAGGCTTTCCTGGAAATGAAACACAAGGAGTAGTCGTGATTCAGTTTACAGGAGGACATGCAAATTTGCTGAAATATGATAAACTGTGTTAACAAATATTTTTGTTCCAAAGATTTAATTTAAAAAATATGGAGGGAATATACGGGCATCAATTGCACTTTTATGTTGAGTAGGTAATCTGTAACTAGGAGATGGGCAGTTATAAAAATTATTATTAAGAGTCTTTATTGGCAAAAAAGAGAACTAGTGGAAGGGGGAGAGCCCATCATTGTGTGCATATCCTTTATTTTTTTCATTTACTGGGCATACTCGTATTACTTTAATTCTAAATTCTTCTTAAACTAAAACTAAAACTAAAACTAAAACTAAAACTAAAACTAAAACTAAAACTAAAACTAAAACTAAAACTAAAACTAAAACTAAAACTAAAACTAAAACTAAAACTAAAACTAAAACTAAAACTAAAACTAAAACTAAAACTAAAACTAAAACTAAAACTAAAACTAAAACTAAAACTAAAACTAAAACTAAAACTAAAACTAAAACTAAAACTAAAACTAAAACTAAAACTAAAACTAAAACTAAAACTAAAACTAAAACTAAAACTAAAACTAAAACTAAAACTAAAACTAAAACTAAAACTAAAACTAAAACTAAAACTAAAACTAAAACTAAAACTAAAACTAAAACTAAAACTAAAACTAAAACTAAAACTAAAACTAAAACTAAAACTAAAACTAAAACTAAAACTATAAAACTAAAACTAAAACTAAAACTAAAACTAAAACTAAAACTATTAAACTAAAACTAACTAAAACTAAAACTAAAACTAAAACTAAAACTAAAACTAAAACTAAAACTAAAACTAAAACTAAAACTAAAACTAAAACTAAAACTAAAACTAAAACTAAAACTAAAACTAAAACTAAAACTAAAACTAAAACTAAAACTAAAACTAAAACTAAAACTAAAACTAAAACTAAAACTAAAACTAAAACTAAAACTAAAACTAAAACTAAAACTAAAACTAAAACTAAAACTAAAACTAAAACTAAAACTAAAACTAAAACTAAAACTAAAACTAAAACTAAAACTAAAACTAAAACTAAAACTAAAACTAAAACTAAAACTAAAACTAAAACTAAAACTAAAACTAAAACTAAAACTAAAACTAAAACTAAAACTAAAACTAAAACTAAAACTAAAACTAAAACTAAAACTAAAACTAAAACTAAAACTAAAACTAAAACTAAAACTAAAACTAAAACTAAAACTAAAACTAAAACTAAAACTAAAACTAAAACTAAAACTAAAACTAAAACTAAAACTAAAACTAAAACTAAAACTAAAACTAAAACTAAAACTAAAACTAAAACTAAAACTAAAACTAAAACTAAAACTAAAACTAAAACTAAAACTAAAACTAAAACTAATAAAAGATCGTCATCGTCAACAAACGGCTCACATTACATTGCATTAGACAGAATTTTAAAAATGATTTTTTAATGACCGAACCACTTCTACAGATGGTATTCAGGTCCAATCGTAGAGCTTACTTTAAACTGACCATATTTTGCTCCTGACCAAAAAGATCATCTCTATTGCATGTTACAATTAAATTCGCTTGTGGTCCATATCCAGTCCATGCTTTTCCTGTCTTCTTGGCAAAAACTCTGTTCTATAATTTTCTTAACCAGTTTTGCATTGAAATGTTTCCTGATTTCAGATCTTTCTACGCATTATCAACTAGACTAGGGTATTGGAAGTCTACCACTTTTAAAGTTCTATAATCCAAAACGATCTATATGACCTCCTGACAAATAGGATCATTATACACAAATTTACCATACATTCATATATTCACTTCGGAATTCAGCAACATTGTTATCCGATTTTAGCCATGACATCCTGGGTTTACAGGACTATATTTCTAGACCGTATTTTTATCGTTTATTTGATACACTAACCCACTGTACAGTGTACATCAACTATATAACTGCACGTCCCTTCTGCCACTACAGTACCTACCATGTTTCAAAAACAAATTATGCAACACTGTTTAAAAATTCATTTTAATTTAATCCTTGCTCCGCTTTATAGTAAACACATTTGTAATTTACTTCCCTGGAAAGGACTTTGAACTGTGAGCTAGTAAACTCTAGTGAACATCATAAAGGGAAATGAAAAAGAAGCGTTCATTGAAATGGAAAAGCACACCGCTTTTTCATTCTGCTTTACCCAGTAACAGAATTCAAAGAACCAACAGAAACAGAGAACATATAGCCCGGAGGATATAAATAAATTTTGGGAAAAAGGATTTTCCTTCGCATATAGCCACAAAAAATGTTACTGCATTTATGAGATACAAAATGTCGCCATCATGCAAAGTATGTATGTTAAACGGTCCAAAAGGTTTAATAATCTTTTTCATTTTATGGTATTAAATGGAAGGACACATTTAAATGCATAATGAAATATAGTTGACAAAATTACAATTGATGATGGCACAAGGATTCCCTTGCTACAACATAAACACTCCATCATAGGATGTAATAACTTATGTTTGATGCCAGAAGGATGTTTCAAAAATGTATTTATTTTTAAAAGACGAAACTTGTAAGGTTTGCTGGGAAATTATTTAAAATTGTTGTTCCTGCGACCGATGTTTTTTTCAAGATGTCAAGGGTAAAAGGACTTAATGAAGGATTTTAGTCGATTTGCATATCATTGTGTGTAACTATCATGCAAAGGAAGAACCAACATAATCACAAGTAAAATATAAACTATGTAGATTTATATTTGTGTTCCAAAACTGACGATGTATATTTTTGATTTATTGTAGAAGATAGTATTCATATGGTAAGGAAGATTCATACATATGGCATCCTGAATTTCTGAAACTCACTAATGCTTCATATTTTCTTTTGTTCTATATGAGAGTGTAAGAAGTATTCAAAGGACCACCTATACCTGTTGGATTTTGGTTTAGTTCACTACGAGTTATGTTCGAAAACTGAAATTCTCTTAGAAAGTGCTTTGGCCAACTTTCTAAAGGAGAAGATAGATGTACCTAAGACTCTATTGAAGATAGATATAATAGAATTTCAGGTATGCAACGCAATATATTTCAGGAAACAATAGAGTATACTGTAATTGCTTTCGAAAATATTTATCATCAAACATTGTAATGGTGACAGATGGTCTTAAGCTCAAAGGATCAACACAACTTGAATGTTGTGTGTCCTTTACATGGGGTAAGGAATTTTAAGGATTTTCAAATGCTGTAAAAGTATTAGAGTGGTTATTGATTTAAAAGATTATTATACATTTTATACAACAGAGGGCACAATTGGCGCAGAGAAAATTGGGGAGCCTGTGGTGGCCATGTTGTTTTTTAATGCTAAAACAAATGAGTGCTCGTTAAACTGTACAGCAGAACCCGAGAGCCGAGGCAGTCGCCGATTCAACTGGGGATATTTGCATCGGGACTTATTGGTCCTACACTCATACAAGATCCAACTATTAATTCCTCACACACAGCTACCCACCTTTATTGAAAACCCCTTTTCACTCCATCTTAAATCATTTCTATCCTCTAAAAATACCCAAATCAGTTTAAGTTTCAGTAGATTTTTGCATAGTTAAAATAGATTCAACCCAATTTTGTTGACTAAAAGCTTAAGGCTGTTCTTAAAGCCTTCAGGATTTTCAGATAAAACAAAAAAGAAACAAAATAAATGAAGCCACTGGGCTTTGACACAATCACGAATCCCTGTTGTATCCTGTGTGTGCTTTATAATCTCTGTGAAAAATGAGGTAAAATGTGAAACACTCGTGAATTAAAACCATAATGAGATACTCCAGAAAAAAAAAAAAGAAGTCAAACGGAATATAGGACAACATACTGCTGCTTTATCATTCGTCTCTTGGTTATTTTTTTTTTTTTTTATTTCTGTTTCGTACAAGTTGGGAATGTGTGTTTAAGGACACTTTATATTCTTTTTAACAGGCACCGCTTTGCATTTTTTGTGTTTTTCTGGAAAGTGGCACGGAGGAAAATAAACAGGCAGCTTAATACAGAACCATGCCGACACGCGCAACTTATGTCAATAACCATAATTGTATTGCAAAAGTTCCAGGACCTTTATCGCCACTTAATTGGGTGGTTTTGATTATATGATTATATTTAACACCAGAAATCTTGGTTTTTGGTAAAACGCCATTACTTGGTATGGATCCCCAAAACCTTAACCCCACCATTCAACAACCAACAATATCAAAGATCCAGGACGAATACAAATATCATCAACTTGCGGTTCAGCATTTAAGTTGATTGGATTTCTAGGAAACGACTATACATGACGTTGACCAAACTTCACTTCACAAATCTAGTTCACACCCAGTTCGCAATTAATCATCAACGTTTCGTCGTCGTACCTTTATCCTCGATTACATATCAAAGTGTCCTACTAAGGACGATATAAATAAATGATTATTATTTATCATTCTGCTATTCCACTGAACCAAATCCTTCAATCAAATTTATCCTTGTGCAAAAAAAAAAGTAGAGAGCATTTATCGTACTCACACATTATATTACCTTAATTGCACCAGCACCAGCTCCGTTTCCAAGTTAAGCTCTACTTCCGCAAAGCCCATTGCTGTTTCTATAGGGATCCTTTTGCCATTAATAAGGTTTTGACACTTTCTCCTGACATGATGGTCGGTCCATGCTACTGTAATATGGTGAAGTAGTGCAAATTGCTCGAACCACTTCATGTTCACAACACATTTATAGAAAATGTCACCCTGCCATTTGTCAGTGTGTGACTTCTTGACCACAACGTTTCCAGTTTTCACTGATGTATGCTGGTTGAACGAAAAATCCTAGTGATTGGAGTATTCATACTCAAATGAATTCTTTGCAGGACATTAAATGCAAACAAGGGGATATGGATATGCATAAATGAACAGATTTCCGTTTCCGATTTCGTTGTTCTCAATGCACATCATCAGGAATTGAATTTTTGCATCTGGATTTCATTTATTTTTAATTGACCATATTGATGCCTGTCCATGATGAAGTTTTTAATTGCGATTAATGAAGATTATGATGTTTACGAGAGTATATCCAAATAAGTCATCATCAACATCATCGATAGTCAACCAGAAATAATTATGTATTTATTGCAATATACCGGAAGGATCAAAATATCCATTTTAAAAGGACACTTTTGAGGTCATCCATTTTGAATTTCCATGGAAACAAATGGTAAAATTGGACTCGAAGACTCTGCTAAGTAGCAGGTCATCAAAGGATTAAATGTGCAGGGAAGTAATTTTAAATGAAATGCATAACCACTTTTTCCTCCTTAATTTTTCGTATGACATAGTCACAGCAAGCTTTCAGGTTTCTTGTAAAGAAATTTTCAATGCCTGATTTGACATAAATAGAGTATGTCGGAACGTTGCTTGGGAGCTTAAATAATCTTTTGAAAAAATAAAGTTGGAGTTTTTCAAATTCTTTAATTTCAGCATATCCGATGATTTCCTTTCCATAGCATAGACAAAAATTGCATTAAAAACTTTATATTTGACTTCTGTGTTGATTCTCGAAATTCCAAAGAACTTACTCCACATGGAATTTAAAGCTACTTTTGCCTGCTTACATTTCTCCTTTACTTGACTGTTGAAGCTTAAATTTGATGACAGGGTTACGTTTAGATATTTGAACTCAGAAACGGTTTCAATTGTTTCGTTACTAAGCGTCTACGATTCTGTAGTGTTCTGGATCGGCCAAAAATCATCGCCTTCGTTTTTGATAAATTTACTTTGAGATCCCAGATTCTGCAGTACTTTACCAGTTGATTTATCATAAGCTGTAACGAATGAGGAGATTCCGCGAGAAGCACCAGATCATCTGCATACAAAAGAATTTTTATAAGAACTCCAGCGAACATGATTCCTCCAGATAAATTATTGATCAAGTCATCAATAAACGGAGCAAATATGAGTGGACTTAATATTCAGCCTTGTGGTACTCCAGTTGAAATTTCGAAGGGCTGGGATTTGTTGCCTCTATTGTCCATTGTAAACTTCACCACTTGTCCCTTTTAAGATTTCATCGGTCTGTCTGTGCTTCTGTTCTTCTTTTTCACGTCCAGCTACAGCCTAAAAAGCTTTATAAATTTGTTTCAAACTTCATGTGAAACAGTTTAAAGAAAAACGGTTGTCGAGGTTTATTTTATTTATAGTTTTGGCCTGGCTCAAACTGGTTCTTTTTAAGTAACGGCTTTTTTTCATTTTGGAATACCTACCTTAAAAACAGTTCTAACGATTTTGATGAAATTCATAACTTAAAAATCCCAAGGCATGGTTTGACAAAACTCGATTTTTTTTGTCTCCAGGTAGATGTCCTCAAAAATGGCTCTAATGATTTTGATAAAAGTTTAAGTGTACTACTTTTTCAGGATAAGTCTATATTTTAGTTAGGATAGGTTTTTCCACATTTGTCTTATAACGGTACCTCTCATAAAACCGGTTGTTTTTCAAATCAGGTTTTCTCGTAAACTGTTCTTCCGACTTCAATAAAACAAATTAACCCGGGAAGAGCCATTTACAATAAATTATTGAATTTATATCGCATTTCAAAATTTTCAAAAACGTTTTATTTCGATTTTCAATCATACAAAAAAAATTTAGTTTTCAAAATATTTTTAAACGGTTCAATTACGTGCGACGCAGTTGTGCATTTTAATTCTATTAATTCTCTGTGTTCTCTCGATTTCCGCACTATCATCTGTATTTTCTATGAAAATTGTTGAAAAGTTTTTTTCCCATTGGACATTAAGGATAAACAGTATAAACTCTCCCAACAAAATAAAGAGTAAAACAAGAAAGTCACTCCATCTTATCTTGACGCAATAAACTGCTAAAAATTGCAAAAGTAAAAAAGTTTTTATGCCCCAAAAAATAGAAAACAAAAAATACTTAAACTGCTTTCGGACAACTTTAATATACAAAATTGTTCAGCGGGCATATCCTTCGCGCGTGATGATAGTGAAGCTAGGGCAAGGACGAAAACGAAGACGAACGAAGAATCTATTATAAGGAGTAATTGAAATTTGAAAACTTTTCCCATTCAAGCATAAAAAAGTGAGGGAATAATATAGTTTTGGATGGAATTCAAATCCAGGTATTCCAACGGGCTAAATTGCAAAAATTCCTTTAACGTTGGCATTCTTATAGTTGGTTGTTTGTTTTTTTTTTTGTACATTAATTTGTGGCAAAATTTATTCATTCAAACAAATAATTTTGCAAGGACTTGTGTCATACATAGGTTCGGACCTAAGCAATAATTTTGTGCGGGGGATTATATATCCTAAGGAGGCTTAATGCGTTGGATGTCGTTTCAATTTGCAAAATAATATACCTACATCTGTAATGGAACATTAAGGGGATTGACTACAAAAACAAGATATACAACTTAAGGGTGTCCAAGTGTTCACCCACAGGTTCCGAGCAAATGCCAGCATAATATTGATATAAATTCGAAGGAACTTAACAGTGAATTTGTTTGTTAGAGGGAGGTAGATCCTGCTTAAGGACATACCAGATGACAAAATGACCTACAATCGGTGTTACAGGCACTGATACAAACAATGTCGATTGATTCAGACCGATAAACATAATTTGGGGAAGATAAGCCAATGGGGAGGATTGCGGGTGTATTTATAAAATTATGCAATTATTTGCATCAGTTACTATAATGTCCACTTGAATGGCATTCAATGAAATGTGGCCAACATTGTCTCTATTGTCTGGGGCTAATCCCAAAACGATTTAAAGAGGGCTTTATGCAGATATAGTAAAGCGCACAAAGGTGCATTATTATACTTGTAAGGATTTTAATAGATTTCCCATTCAGAACCTAATATAAAGGAATTATTATGACACTACTTATCATCATGATTTGACGATATTAATTGGACACAGAAATAGGTTCATACACAGTGAGTGTAATTAATTAATTAAAATTGATCGGTAATGCAAGCACAAAGCTTACGAACCTATATGAAGCCTAATGTGTATAACGAAACATGCACATATCAGTTACAATCATGATTATATCCAATTATTGTGAATAATTGAGATTGAGTGGTATCTCGATTACTGTATTTGTCAGAAATAATCAAAATACGAAGTACAGGCTTGGGATATATAGAGTAATTGATATAGTAAACATAACCATGAAAATAATATCTATTCAAACCGGGAATTTAAAATTTAAAAAATAAAATTGGGGGCTCGACAGGGATTATTGGAATTTCAAAAAGCTGTTTGATCTTCAAGAAGGTCATTTTTAGCTCACACCTTCTACAGTAACACTTCCAACAACGAACTGAAGCTGATCGACTTTGTTATTTCAATTTCCGAGAAATGTCATTGTTGAGGAGATTGTGATTTTGTGACCGAACTCCGAACGTTATTAAAACCAGCTCTATTTAGTAATTTATTCTTTTTAAGATATTTATTTTGTACAGAAAAAATAGCTTTAAAAATTCTAGTTATTTTCAGGTTTTCCATCACAAACTAGATAATTTTAATATAATAATTTTTTTTAAAAAAGTTTTTACATAAACTATCAATTTAACTTGTGTTGTTCGCCGCTAACAGTCATCTTAGCAAGAGTGGTTTTCCGCATAAAGCAACCAGCAGGATGTTTCGTTAAGTAAACTTCGCTTGTTTTTTTAATCTTGGATGTATACACCAATCAAAAATTTACCACAATGCCTAAAAGTATCCTCGCATATTTTTGTTACTTCTGAAGGTATGCAACACTTTTCATTCGATTACAGCGCCTATATGCATACCGCTTATGTTACCCTTGAAAGTATGCAGCAACCTTTAACTGACCCAACATCTAAAAGTATCCCTTGCATGTTTAAGTACTCCTGAAGGTATGCTGTAATGGATTCGAGCGCCTATATTTAGTCTTCGCTTGTTTTTACCCATGTATGTATGCAATGGTCTTAACTTTTATCAACCGCCTATAAGTATACCCCTTGTTTATGCCCTTGGAAGTATGCACCAATCTTAAATTGACCTTAAAGTTTTGTTTCCTGAGGGTTTTAACCACCACTAATAAATTGACCCCAACGCTTAAAAGTACATTGTTGACAAGAATGCAACACTCTTAACTCGACTCCAACGCCTGCCTTGTTTTAAGCTACCCCTGAAGGTATGAAACTCTATTCCAACGCCTATAAGTAAACCTCAGTTTTGTACGCCTGAAGGTATGCGATACTATAAAACGCGACTATAAGTATACCTTGCTTGTTTTTACTCCTGAATGTATGCACCACTTTAGGCTTGACTCCTAAAGTTGGAATTGACAGGAGTGTCTGACATTTTGTTCGAATGTGTGATCGTTGGAGGGTTTTGAATGAAGGATGGATCTACTGGTTCAGATATATTTAACCAAAATATTAAACACATGAAAAATCCCTCCTCAGGAATAATCACAAGCACAATTTTTGTTCATCAACCTCTATTTCCTAAAATAAAGTTATGTTTTTTTTTAACAGTCAAAAATCCTTTTATCACCGTCATTTACCTTTATTTTGCATGAAAATAAAAACTATTTAAGGTTTAAAATACTTATGACACACTCACTTGGTGCATGGATTTTTACGAAACCAATTTTTATAGGGCGCACTAACTTATCAGATCGTAAAAACTATGTTTATACCGAAAAAGTCCTAAAAGTTAAAGGTATGCAACACTGTTAACTCGAATCCAGCGCCTTTAAGAAGTCTTCGGTTATTTTATCCTTGAAATGTGCACCAATCTAAAATTGATTCCAAAGCCTAAAAGTATACCTCACGCGCCTTTGTTACTCCTGAAGGTACGCATTACTCTTAAGTCGACTCTGCCGCCTATAAGTATGCATCGCTTTTTTGAAACCCCCTGGAAGTAGGCACCAATTAAATTGAGCTCACACCCAAAAGTATACCGCACACGTTTTAACTCCTGAATGTACGCAACACTTTTAACACTCCGACGCCTATAAGTATGTCCCTTATTTCACCCTTGGAAGTATGCAGCAATCTCTTATATATCCCAACGCCTAAAAGCTTACCTCTCGTGTTGTAGATATAACTCCTGAAGGTATGCAACACTCTTAAATCGTCTACACCACCATGTTTTTACGCTTGGAAGTACAATCTTAATTTGACCCCAAAGCTTTGTTACTACTGAAGGTGTTAACCACTATTAAATTGACTACAACGCCTGGTTTGTTTTAAGCTACGCCTGAAGGTATGAAACTCTACTCCAACGCCCATATGTAAACCTCACTTTTTGTGCATAAAAGTATTTTTATAGCATTCATTAATTTTTTAATTTTCATGAAAAAAATAATCAAAAAAACTCTTTCTAAAATATGCATAACGTTTAAATTAATAATAAAGGAACCAATTAAATACTTTCCTTTTATAGAAACGCTAAAAAAACGTTTGTGCTTTGAATTGAAATCTCGTTGAGTTGTCTCCTAAAAACTATAATAAAGATAAATATGTAGACAGTTTCCAACAATATTCCTTTGCTCCACATCCTTGGTGGAGTTACAATCTAAAAAGTCTTATATTTTCAAAGCAGAAAAATGTATGCCACTTCTTTACTGAATTAAGCAGAAGGACCAAAAATAAGGAATCCCCGGATAGCCTAAGCGATAGCAACCTGTTCTCTTGTCACTTTACGTGCGCTTTGAGGCTATGACCTAAACTCCTGGTAACACACCATTGTGAAACACTTCCAAAGAAGAATTATTTAACGTGAGTCTTCAACCATAAACCACAGATCCTGATAAAGTTCCATTATTCCTTTTTGTAAACCCGGCTGATTTTGACATTTTTAAACACTACATACCTATAGTCGGGTGAAACTATCAGAAGGAACGGAACGAAGTCCTGACCCTTAACTCGCTAAGAGAAAACTTTTAACTGTGTAACGAGTTGGAGTTCCGTTTATCTCGCTTTTCAATTTTTTTTCTTCTCTATTTCTGTGTGCAGAACGGGAGTATTTTTTTGCTGCCATTTGCATTTTGGAAGAACAGGAAGGATGTCCCACGCGGGCTGTTTTAACAACTCCTTAGAGTTCAATTTCGTAAGCTTTTTGTCGTAATGAAACAATTATTTACTGACGCAGGAGCCAACCCAGAAAAAAGGAAAGAACGTTAACAAGATGTTTATTTTTGTTTGGGTAGTATATCCTTTGGCAGGACCTTTTTTATTCTTCTCCTCTTTCTTAGCCTTTTACTTTGGTAGTCGTTTTTCGTGTTTGGTTCTTCTTATATCTTATTTAAGAGTCAACAAATGGAAACATAAAGTTAGCGGGTGCAAGGGTTTTATTTGGATTTTATTTATACCTAGGTCCTAAGTAGAAGAAGGGAAGGACATTCTCTGTTTTGGGGAGGTGTCTTGCATATAGATGAGGTTAATTTGGTGTTAATGCGGATTTCAAATGCAGAATCAAGATATAATATGTTTATTGGAAAATAAGGACTTTTGTACGGGTTCTTGGAAAATAAATATAATCGTAGCTAGTACCTTCGGGTGCTTGTATTATGGATGAGGAAAATTAATTAGAATAAGAACCAATCCTTTTTCGAAATTTTTCCTTTGAACTCTTAAATTAATTTAAATGATGTTGTCAAAGTTTTCCTATTCCTAATTTTTGTGAATAAATATTTTATGATCGAAGTAACACTGAATTATTGAATCAGGACCCAACCAAATTAATTTTTTCTTGAATTTCTTGTACCTTCATCACTTGGTAAGGAATACTCATAAATATATCAAAAGCTTTTTTCACTTTCCTAGAATTTTTGTCACTCCTTATACATGGCATAGGAAGTTGAAATACAATGAAATTATAAATTATAGAAGCAATTTGACAAACTAATACTCTGTCCAACATAAATTGGCAGTACACGTCTTATGGGGAAGCTTTTTCAAAATCAGTAGCGTGCCATATTTTTGTTCCATACTAGTTCAGAGTTACCCTCGTCCGTTTGGTAACTCGCTCAGTTTGTTTTCCTTGGGTTTCTGTTGAGGAGCTTTTAGTTTAGGAGCTTTTGAAACAAGTTCTGTATGGTGACTGTTATTGTGGAGGCATTGTTTTGATCTTTTGCATTTCTTTTAGTGTGTGGAAAATCCGTTAAAATACAGTTAAAAAGTTGGAGGCTAATGTTGATTTACTTAGGTTTTCGTAGCCAGGAGTTTTTGTATGTCAGGAACTGGGAATGAGAGACAAACATTAATATATTCCCTATACTGCCAATTTATGTTGGACATTATTATGCTGGCGATATCAATCTGATGCAAGAGAATGCACTGATGGTGGTTGAGGGCCTATAGACTTAGAACTTCATCTGAACAGCTTCATAGCGCTTGATGGTAGGACGGACCTGGAGGTTGACAATAAAATAAACAAAGTCAGAGTAAATTTGGAATCTTATGCAAATCCAACAATATCACTTATAACTCTTCAAATCCCATGTTTCATGTGTAAAAATCTCTAGGGTCTTGCAGGCCTTAGTTAACCGTTGTCTGCATGTACGTTCGCAAGATTTGTTCGTCGAAAAATATTTATAAAGGTTGAATTGTGGAATAGGACCGGACAGAAACGCAACGAAAATGTATATTGACAATACTTTGAGGAAACCTGAACGCGCTGAAAGTCCAAAAACTTCTTAGCTCGGTCTCACTCTTTCCGTCATGTCTATATCTGACAAATCAGAAATGGTTGAGGAATTTTACTGCTGC
The DNA here is from genome assembly GCA_916050605.2 of Platycheirus albimanus. NCBI lineage: Eukaryota > Metazoa > Arthropoda > Insecta > Diptera > Syrphidae > Platycheirus > Platycheirus albimanus. The sequence continues at coordinate 11,388,572 of OU696698.1, read as the reverse complement.
CATTAACCCTCACAAAGGTCCGTTTTTGTGTCTTTAGGCACAGCTCAGTCAACAGTTCAGTCAACTGTTTATATCATGGAGCCAAATATTTCACAATTCATGTCCACATGTGTTTGCGATTGTCCATGTTCCCATCTTAACTGGCCCGATCCGAGTGGTGTCCTCAGTAATTGCTCCCAGGATATTGTATACATTTCATGGGCCATCGTCCTTCTCTTAAACATTTCTAATTTGTTTCAGTCTGAGCTTGATATCCATCCGAATATGCCGTCCGTTCCACATTTCATTTTTGTTTAATGTAGCCGTTTAGTTGTCCCTTCCTCTAACCGTAACGACACCCATAAAACGTCCCTGTCGTTCATCGACCAACCACAAATACAGAACAAAACAAAACCGATTGCATCATTCGTTACATTTGCAGTTTAACTGGCAACCGCATTGAAATTAATCGAAAACGCTTGAAAACGACAGAGGGATTTTCATCTATGTTGAGGACATGTATAGTGTAAATATTGTGTGCCGAACAGGGCAGTTTCAATTCGATTGGACAAACGCAATTGACCTCTCAAACTACTGCAGTTTTTCAACCGCAGTGTTTTGCCAGGACAACGGACGAAAAAAGTCATCACCCTGACCACAATGATGTCTATTTTTCGAAAACAGACCAAAACACACACAAAAGCTGGACGCAACAATATTCATTTATTTTATTTCGCTTTACAACTCGCCCGGTCCTTCAATTTATATTTACCGCAGTTAGTTACACGTGTCTGTAGCACCCTGTGTGCCATTTGTTTAAAGTTACCCGGGCAAAAAGGACATCTTTTGATTTATAAACCTGGTAAGGGGCAACAAGAACACACAACATTACATCGACCGGTTCAACTTTACAGGAAGATATATGTGTCAGTTATGATGCAACCACCGTGAATTAACAGAGAGGTGGGTATGTGGCGCCCCCTAGTAACCAACTATAACCATGGCCGCATTCAGTGGTATTGCCTTTAGAATGTGCTTACCTGATGGTCTGTAAAATTATGTATGCTCTGCCGCAGCATGTAAAACTAATGACCAAAAATTGGTAGCACGAAAAAGTACGGAAGCTGGAGTGTATAAAATAGGTACACCCCACCGCAGGCCACACTGTTTAAATACAGCAAAAAACCTCTATTCTCTATTCAGAACCACCTTCCCAACCCAAATCAGCCCAAGGACACAAAAGGAACTATAGATTTATGAGAACGATCGGGTTGGGTGGCGATTCAGTGTGTTCGGTACTACCCTACTCATCCCAGAACTGTGACCCCATAAAAGAGGTGTGAATGCATTCAGGGCTCTACTCTGAGATCGATACTAAAAGCTGGAAGCCACAACATTGCCAGGCAATTATGTCGATGCCGACTGGGTTATTGATGTTATTGCAGTTGCTGTCCATGATTCTGAGGTTGCAGAGAAAATTGGTTTAACGTGTTTTTGTTTTTTGGAACTACGGTATAGTTTCAAAACAAATAAAAAATTCCTAGATGCCATTAAGTCGCCAAAAAAACTAACAATAGCTTCAGTTTTATCGAAAAAGTTCAGCAAATCCTTTTGAAAGGAGCTAAGGGGAAAATACTAAAGAAGTGTTAAAAGAAGTATTTATAATGGGAAAGAGGACAAATATGAACAAAATATTGAGGAAACTGGTAGAAACATGAAAAGCATTCTCTAGAAATTGACTGACACTGACTGGTCCACTTTTATAAAAATCGATTAAGTAATTTCGGAGAATTTTGTAGTAAATATGCCAATTACAAAAACCACACATAAAAATTATTTTAATCACCCTTTAGAACTGGCTGCCAAAAAATGCTTGGTTGTGAAGAATTATTTTTAATATTTTTTAATGTTCGTTGAAAGCCAACTTTTAAGCATAAAACTAAATTGCTCCTTTCAACGATGCAGTATAATCAGCTAACCAAGACTAAGCGCTTTGCAGTTGCAACATAAGCGACATATTGTACCCGGATAAACTTTTTAATATGACCACAAATTAACAACAAAAGCTAATTACACAAAAACAACAACAACTAGGAACCATCCTTGATGACGCCAACGAGGACAAAAGAAAGTTCATCGTTCTAAATCTAAGAGCTGTCAGTCACCCTCGCACACTACCCGAGTTTTTGTTTAAATTGGAAAAGGTCACTGCCCAAGAGAGAGTTCCTTCATAACAAATTAAATTGCTGCTGCTTCACACTCGATGGCTTTCGATTCCAAGGGACGTTAGATGACATCGGCAAGTGACGGTGACGATGATGGTGATGGAGCATTATGCTGCTCCTTAATGTGACACTGTTTTCTGTTTTTTTTTGCATTCCAGCTCCAAAGTTGTATATTTTATCGCGGGGCTGTTTAGGTTTTCTGGTTTGGTGGATATGTTATATGCGATGTGCTTGTTTATTTACATACAAGTTCTGTTCCATATAGTCAGTATTAGGTTCCCATGTTTAAATGGGGTGCTTCTATACATCCTCTGTGGACGTCAAACTTTACAATCATGTTGAATTTATCTAGGGAATGCGAGCCATTAGCACACAAATTCTTCCCTGTTATTACCCTTGACTTTAGTGTGTATTTTGCACCCTATCACTGGCCTTTTATTGAGGAAAGATAATCCGGTAAGCCGAAAGTCCCACGCATACATTTCGAGTCAAAAGTGAAAATGATGCAACTATTACAGCTTCTTTCATTTGATCTGATCTGATTTGTTTAAAAAAAAATAGGTGCCCCACGTTGCGCGCCAATTGTTAAAATTGTAAAGCATTAAGACTCTCACCAGTTTCAACTGCCAACCACTTCCCGGATGTTTTCCACGAAAAATTTAGAACCCATGTACTCTTCCTTGAAATTATTCAGCATTCAACTAAAGGTCCAGCGTGCGTACAAAATACACATGTCAGAAGTGAAACTTCTTTGGCAAACTAAGTTTTATTTTTTGCACCGCAACAACCGACCAGTGCAGCTTCTTAAGGTCGCTTACCCGCCTAACACATTTAATATTATACTCATCACTTTTTCATATCAACCTTCCAGCGCCAGTAACATCCCTGATACCCGCCAATCTATTTAAAACCATCAACCACCTGACTGACTGCCTACAGTGTATATACGAAGCACTTTTGTCTGCTAAGACATACATAATGTATATTGTCCCTGCTACCCACCGTTCTATTTTTTAAAATCAGCCACCGACCTACCCACAGTTGATATGCAGAACCAGTTTGTGCTATTATAAAGCAAACCTAACCTACAGCTCTATCCTCCCATGGCACTGTGCGTGATGCGACGTTTGCTCTATCGCACTCTCTCTCTCTTTCGCTCTTTCTCACTCGATTGCTCCCTACTCTAGCTCCATGGCTATGTGCTTCATGCTACGTTCTCCCTTTCTCACTCTCTGTCAATCGGTCTCAATCGCTATCTCCATTTTCGGCGACGGAAGTCACGCTTATTTCCGCTGCATCAGTAAAAATTTTACCCCCATGCGCCTAAAGAAGTTTCACTTCAAAAATAGGTGACCCCACGTTGCGCGCCGCAGTTATTCAAATTGTAAGGCATTAAGACTATCACCAGTTTCAACTGCCAACCACTTCCCGGATGTTTTCCACGAAAAATTTTGGACATACTCTGACTTAAAATTATTTTGCATTCAACTATTAAACAATAGGTACCTAAAATTTGAAGGGCCAGCAGGAAATTCAAAGCCTTGCATTGAATTCACCATTGAGGCAATCGGTCAATGAATTGAGCCTTTGGGTATACTTATCAGTTCCTTTTGATTGGTTCCAATCGTCAAACAAAAGATTAAATGAAAAAACATAAAGTAGACTTCTATATGCGTTTCCATCCTTTCGCACATAAATATGTAAGTCCATATGAATGGACCTTTAGCGATGTTGGACCAAACCATTAAAAGTTGTATAATTCAATAAATAATTACTCTGGTAAAATGCACAACGGCAGAAAGGAAGGAACTTTATACACAAACATAAATAATATCTAACAAACGGTAAAATTTTATGCTAAGCTGGGAGGTGGAAATTAATTGAATTTAAAATCTCACACAAACAAAACAAAACAAATATTCAAATTCCCGCAAATTTGAAATTAGTTCAATGCATTTTAAAACACACACAAACACAAACAAAAACAATCGATATAAGCCACAAAATTAAAAATCAAATATTTGCACGGATTAAAATTAAACCAAAAATTCATAAATCTCTGTGCGTAAGGATATTACATTGATATTCGTCCTTTTTGCGGTATCTGTACCACATTTTCCGGCTTAGCTCCGCTGAATTATTCATTTGTTGGATGAATGGCAATTGGGCTGAATAAATTATATAAGATTATTCGACAAAATCATGTTGCTCTGGTACTAAAATTAAAAAGTCTGATTGAGCAGTGAAACATGGACATCGTTTAAGCAAATGCATTTTTTAATGTTTCGTTGTGAAAGTGGTCTAATTATTTGTTTAGTTTATTAACAATATTGAGACCGTTTAGCATATTTTATGAAGTACCTTTGGTCGTTCAAATCCGTATATTATGTTCTGAAAGCGGTTTCGAGCCATGCGTAGAAGAATTATTGAATACATTACCAACACTTCATAGTCAGTTTTGAACGATGATGGCTATTTTGCCACCTCCACGAGAGTTCCTCAAGGTTGTCATATTAGTTCTGTTCTTTTCACCTTGTTTGCGGTGATACATCAAAAGCCCGCATGTTGATGTTGTTCGAGCACTTTAAAAATTCTTACTTATTCTAATCGATAGCTTTTTACACTCAAGCTTTACATAAATGAGCTTAACCATTTGAACATCCAACGGAACCTGGTGAATTTGTATTATAACATTGTAAGAGTGTGGGCAAAATCACTTGTCTTCGTTACAAAAACTCGTACATTCTATCCAAAAGATCAACTAAAACGTTTTTATATGCAGTCCTGTCTCTAATTTATTATACATTCAACTTTATTATACAAAATAAATTTTCCAACTCTGTCGCTCATTACTCCCACTTAAATTTGATTTGTACATTCATCTTAAAAATCTTGCCATATCCTCATACATACCCCGTACCCCAAAAAGTTATCCATCCCATATGAAGCATGGAAATGGCTTTAAACATAACGAACCACATTATCAACTGCCAAATTGCACTCTTCGAAGAGTGAATTAAAACTAGACTGGAAAAACCCTCAACCCCCAAGCACAAACATTTCACCGTGTTTTGTTGGTATATGAAGATGTGAGTATGGGTGTGATGGGTACAAGCAAACCTACCAACTCCTGTGTCAGGCATGACTGCTATGGCCTATAACTTCACTGACTCACTGCAACCATTTTGCACTTTGATTGTGGAAGAAACTTATTAAGGAAACGAAATAACTCCAAATGTCACTAATTGGATGCAGCAGCCGAGCAACCGCACTCCAGAGTCCAGAACACTTCAAATGGGAACTAATTAAGTGGCTCTTCTTCATCATTTTGACAAACCAGGCCAGCTATGTAAGTCTATTTCAACTTTGGTATCGGGTGTTTGAATCAATTTCATTCGAAATAACAATGTCCCGTAACGACCAGCTTCCATTTTATAAATTTGTAGCTACACGAATAACGGGGATAAAAAATTGTAATTTAGTGTACCAACACTAATAAATATATTTATATTTGTTTAACCTAACCTCACATAATGGAGAGACCATTGCAAAAAAAAAATATATCTCCAACACGGTATCGATGACATTATACAAAAAAAAAACAGGGTGAGTCTAAATCAAAACCGATTCTGCTTCTGTAAATTCAATTTGTATTCAAACTCTAAATATAAAGTGCAACGGGAATTGGTGTATAAAGTTTATTGTTTTTTATTTGAGTACACTAAATTTGATTCAGTCAATGTTTTCTAGAGGGTATTTTTATGTGTTGGGTTGGTTAGTTGAAATAGCTCTTGGTCATGGAAATCGAGGCTTTTCTAAATTAACAAATAAATCTATTGAATTGGAAAAATTGCCTTAAATAAATATTTTCCAAAGCAGTTTGATTGGATTTTAGAGTCAACATTTATTTAAACTTTTTACCACTCATGAGGCTATGTAAAATATTGGTCGATGTGTTTATAAATTTAAAGCTGATATCAAATTTTTAGTTACAAAATAAATTCAATTTATATTTTTTTTTTTTTTTGAATTTAAATAAAACAAATGTTTAGCCTATTTATTTAAAACTTTTGTAATTGACTGCCCGAAGATGATCATCTCGTTCGAAACGCGTCGTACAGTAGAGTATAGGTACTGTGGCTCCGGATCTGTCAGTGAATAACCTTAGAGTAGGGTAGGGTGGGGTATTTTTGACGAGGGAGCACTTTCCAATTCCTTAATTCCAGAAAAACGGTTTGTCATAAAAGATATATTTTGATGATAAATACTACAACACTTCATGAATCTTAACAGTCCTTGTTCAATTTGTGCAGTAGTTAGACCAGTTTTTGTGTGAATTCGTTACAAAAACTCGTGTATTTTAGCCCCATTGTAAGGCACAGTCGTCATTTTTAGGTAAATTTTTGAAACAAAAAATTTAAATTGTTAGAGTTTCGAATTCATTTCAATAATGATGCATCTACCCCACCCTACCCTACTCAATAATACTCATCCAGATGTACAAAATTCCTACTTAAACCTAGTTTGGAAAATTCTCGAAACATACATGGGAATGAACAACATGATTTAAAAAAAAATAAATATGAACTATTTAAAGCAAGGAAAATGTTTTTGCACCTTGGTCGAGAAAAATGCGCGATGAAAAAATCCAAAAAAAAAAAAGCAGCATAAATATTTTTTTCTATTTCAGTTTTTTGTTCTTCAATTTTCTGGTATTAATTAATGGTGATGGAGAGATATTTGTAAATTTCAAAATTCCATTTAAAAAACTTTCAAGCATTGCCGTAGTTCACGGAACTAATTAATTCATAGAATTCCCTCATCTCTCGTCCTTTTCCACGCCTCCATTTTCGATACCATTTCGAACATATAGAAAATATAAATTTTCAAAGTACATTTTTGAATGCAAACAAAACCTAATAGGATGAAAATTGTACAAGGAATTGCATACCTCAACGGTATCGATGATTTAATGCACCCATTTCATCACATGCATGGATGGTTGGTTCACTTCAAAATTACTTCAAAGAATATTATACGTTGAATGTTGAACAACAATGCACACACGCAAAATCCATTTGCATACTTTATAAAAAACAACAGATGCTGAAATGTAATGTGAATCTAAAGCTCACATCTCGCACCTATTCGATATGCATCCTTTTCAACGTCGCTTCGGATCAGGCAAGGATATTATTTGAAAATATGGAAAAAATGCGCATTTCTCGTTGGACCACATTCTTTGCAAGCTGCCAAACCAAATAGTAGTTCGTTTTACATCTGCTTGACAGCTGCTGCTGCTCCTGCTTGTGCTCCTGCTTCTGCTCCTGTTCATGTTGTTGCTATTGGAAATATATTGAAATTATTGCCAATCGTAATTTATTCGTCCTCATGTAAGTATTTTGCATCCGACCCCATTACCGTATACCCCTATCCCTTCTTGTGTGTGTGTAAGTAAGAGCCAATTTCGATTTCGGTATTTCCAATTTGTATTCAAATTTATGCTAACGTATAGTGGATATGGATAGAATTTACACATAGACTGATTTTGATCTCTGCGTCCTGGTTGACTCCCCTTAGGAGTCAATGCTTTGAGGAAGTAACCAAAAATTTAAATTATCCTGCCCAAGGGAAGAAGAGGAAAATAGTCGATAGGCGATGCACCAGCTTCGTCGGCAACCCTTAGTTCATTGGAGTGTATATGCCTGCATTAAGAACACCATCCATCTATCAGCCTAGAAACCCATCAATATGTCAAACTCCCTTGGTGTCCTGGAAGCCAATAATGATAGCTTAAGCTTTAGAAAACACATTGCCTTGCATTTTGGTTCGTAATTGGTCAGCCTTTTCAATCCCGGCTTTTGTGAAATTAAGACATAGTTCGCTTTGAACTATACTCGCTTGTGAACAAAATGGCTGCATTTATGAAAAGAAACAATGGATGGATGTTGGTGGACATCGCATCGCTAAGAATGGCCATTCATTTAACCTCGAGCCTAGTTTTGGATGTAGGTACTATTAAGAATTGAGAATATTTTTTTTGCCGCACTACAAATATGTGTAATGCTTTTACTATTTTCCTCTTTCGTGACTGTCAAGGTTACCGTTCTGGTTACGTTAAATTTGTTTGAAGCACTGTCTAACACAATCTTAAGTATAGTCATAAGTAAGGACTAACGGTTCTTATTTTATTCTTCCGGGAACAATAAATTGAAGATCAACTTCCATAGCCACGTAAAAGTGATTTTGCTATAAATAAGTGCCAATTGGATTGTTTTCTTCATTCCTTATCATCTTTCAAGAGTATAGCTAAGGACATTTGGTCAAAGAGGATTATCTGGCAGGTGGCCCCTTAACAACAATAATAATAATATGGACATTACAAACACGAGGACGGAATTCTGGACAGGAAGCAAATGATGAGGCAATAAATCCAAGCGACTTCTGTGTGGGTGGAAATAAATGCCAAAGTGGATAAGGTTTTAATAGAAATAAATATGGATGGAGGATGGGAGGTATCGCTACAGCAGCGGTTCCCTGGAGATGGAGAAACGAGTGATGATTATGAGTGAATGTGATGTTTTGATGTGGGTTCTGAAGGATGAGATATAATTCAATGAGGCGGTGGAAATAAAAATCGTTCCTTATGGGAATGATTCTAATGAAGAAAAATCACACTGATTTATCATTTGGTCAGAATTAAAAAAAGAGACTGTGAGCTTTGAGCTATGACCCATTATTGTGAAAAAAATTATGAACTGGGTCTGCTTGGTGATAAGCTTAAGGAAAATAAATGTATTATGGGTTTTTTCTTAAGTAATAACCACTTCCACTCAATAAGTCTAAACAGCTTCTATTTGCATGAAGGATGGACTCAGAAGGCCAAAAAGAACGCTTATTTAATGTTGGGGTACATTTATGACGTCTGCTTTTTTTTCTTTTCCTGATCTAGCCATCATCCAGATTCCAGTTCCAGTTCTCGGTCTGAAAAAACCATGCAGTTCCAATGTCATTCATATGTTGGCTGGCGCTGTCTGAACCCAGAAGCATTCGTTTGGAAGACATGAATAGTGAAGGCCAATGCCCAAAACTTGCTCATATATTTTTATGTAAGTCACATCATATTCTTTACAGTAAATTGTATTGTATTTATTGTTCTGGATCAATCTGATGAAGATGTGAAGAAAACATTGCATATACTCAAATCTGTCAGTGCCGGTGACGTCATCAAAGCTGCTGTACGAGGTGAATTTTTGTATATGAAGACCTGTCGGTTCTATAATTGCGTTTATTTTATACCTTGTAACTAAATAAGTTCCAGAATATTTACTCAAAAAAAAAGCAAAAAGGTCAAAATTATGCATTCAACAGAAAAATTAAACTCGAAGCTAAAAAAATCAAAGGGTAGATTACAATCATATAGAGCACACAAAAAGTGTTCTTCTGGCAATTCCGCCCATCCAATTATACAAAGGTAAATATTTCTTCAATATATACATTATAGCTTCATGTTGGGATCAATTTCTAACCTTGCTGGGTTTTTTTATTTTTTCATATTTTTTTCCATGTTCAGATCTCTTTTATCCAAAAAATAAAGTACACGACTGGGTCGTTCGAACTTGCTCTAATGTGCTAAAATGGTCTTGGGGCTCGAGATTTTGGGCAAAAAACAATAAAAAAATCTTACGAAATTTTATTAATTACTTAAAAATCAAGTAAAATGAAGTAAAACATCAGGTTTTGTTTACTTTTTTGAATTTTAACGAAATTTTTTTTCAAAATCGTTCGACCAGTTTTTTTTTGAAAAACTTTTCCAAAATATATTCCAAATTTTTTTTGAGTATGCCAACTTCTAGCACTTAAAACACTTTTAAAACACTCAAAAAAACCTTTTTTTCAAATATTTAAAAAAAATTATTATTTCGTCTTTAAAAGGGCTTCTACATTAAAAATTTCATCAAAATCCGTACGTGGCTTACGAGAAAATCTGATTTTAAAAAACCGATCCTATGTTAGGTTCCGTTATAAGACTTTTCCTGAAAAATCTATTCCAACCAAAACATCAAATTTGCACAGAAAACACTATTCAGAAAGTTTTATCAAAATCGTAGGAGCCGTTTTTGAGAAAAATTAATTTTTCACTAAAAATCATATGGCAGGTACCGTAAGTTTTGGAGCTAGAATGCTAATTCCAAAAACCCCTCTGTAAGACTTCATAATAATACTACTCGTATGTTTGAAGCGAATCGGTTCAGCCGCTTAGGCTGTAGGTGCCGATACAGAAGCACGGACAGACAGACAGACAGAATTGACGGACCCACTTTTTTCGACTTCTCTATCATCGTAATGTTATGTTTGATTGTCCAAAAAAAAAAAAATTTTTACGAATGCATAACATACCTATAATCGCAAGTAAAAGATGTGTAAGTAAAGGTCTGTTGCTGAAGAACATACAAATCACATAAAATATTTCCCAAATAAACACCCTTTAGATTCTATATTTGTTTTTTTTTTTTTTTAATGGGAGTGTGTCATATACATAACACCACATCCAACAAACTCATACAAGCAAGTGGAAGTTGGTTAATTGGTACTTTTCAAACATTCCATACATCATCAGGTTTTCATCTTTGCCATTGGCATTCTGATTTAGCTCCATTCAAAGTTTGTGAACTAATTAAGGACTGCACAATCAACCAAAAAGTAAACCTGAATCTGAAGACGCACATACAAAAATATTCATATTCAATAAAGTTTGTTAAACTTATGCATAACATACATAACCTGATTTCTTATATGAAATCAATCTATAAGTATATATCTTAACATCATATCCTAATGCAAAAAGCTTAGATCCTTGTCAATATTTTTGGGAAATCATAAATTTTAATACCCCAACAAAATTTTCTTAAACTTATGAAAGTTTACCAAAATCTTTTTGACAAATGGTTGAAGATACCTTCATTCTCAAGGCTATATTCTTTTATCAAATTTCTTCATCACTTTGACAGTTCCTATTAATTCAACATCTTGTATATACCTATACATATGTATGCGTGTGTATACTATATCCAATAAAATGGCAGATCCTTATATTTTGAATTCTATGCCATTAATCATTGCCATCACGTGCTCGTATTAGTAAAATGATTCTTCTTCAACAAACTGATGACGACGCACGAAAATAAATCTCAGATAAGATGAACTTCCAAATAAGAAACTTTTTTTTTCTCCTCGTCCTTATTCAACTTTCACATTTCATTTCATTTCGCTAAGATACAAATTTATTACAAAAAACTTCAACAAAAGACGTGTAAGATTTACTTTATTTCAACACGCTTGCTACTCGTGGGTATTGGAATATTTTTTTAAAAGAATTTGATTAATTTCCAATAAAACACACTCACATTATTTGTAATCCATTTTTCCTTGGATTTAAGTACTTTTCCTTGTAATAATTTTATGAACTGAAACAAGGACGGTATTATCCATCGAAATCCCAATTACTGCCACCACCAGGTCATCCATTATAATTAGAGATCTCAAGCATTATAATGAATTCGCAAAGGATTAGTTCAGATACATTGGCAGTGTTCTGGAGCAAAAAAAAAAAGATGTAAGATTTAGGCATGCCTACAGCAATCGCCATTAACAACTTAAACCTTGCAAAACAAAGTGATGAATTGTAATGGGATTATAGGTCCTTGGTACACTGACCTAAGAGTCCTTATTCAAACCATACGAGACGACCATTTGCACGATTTGGATACTCATTTTGTATGCTCAAGCATGCATGGTCGATGAAAAGGGAATGTATTTATTCAGAACACGTCGTAGGCATGTTTCTAAATAATTACTTCATTAATGAAATGGCACCTTGGGTCCTTTTTGGGTGCTCAAAGCAGTACCAGTTTCTGTTTACTTTCAAAGACAGAACCAAAAACTGACTTCCGCAGTGATTGCAAAGTTAAACAAAAGTTTGGATCTCCCTGTTTGTCGTTTTGTTGTAGTTTACTGAAGTCTACTGCAGATGATGCGTCTTCTCGATTAAGATGAGTCAGAGTTTGAGGGCAATTTTGTTACTTCATCACTATTTTGGGATGGACATTTGGGTGGGGTTCTCCTTAGAGAATTGTGTGTCCTACTTTATCCCTTTTGGGTTGTCTATGTCGGTTATGATATAAAAGCATGCTTGAAGCTAGCACTTTAAGAAGACTGGTCATAGTTCTAAGAACTATTGGATTTGTATAGCTACCCTTTTCTATAAAATGGGTATATCGTATTTGGAGTTTAGTTTGTAACATAGAGAAATAATACCGTTAGGTATAGAAAAGTCCATATATTCTGACACAGAATCACAAGCCTAGTTGATTTAGCGATTTCCATCCATCCGTTTGCCAGTTCGTATATATACTCTCGGTATAGGTTGCAAGGTTAAGTTTTTGAACCGGTGAAATCCGCCCACAAACACGCACACAAATGCCATTTTTATTCAACAACCTCCATTTGGCAAAATTACATTGCATTTTTTATACAGTTACGGTCAAACCACAAGCTATAGGTAAATCTTCTCTGAATTAAATAAATATATTTCAGTTTGGGCGTGTCTGACGCCCACTTTTTACACAAAACCATCATTTTATTATTATAAAAAAAGCTTTTATTCGAGCAAAAACCTTGAATTTTGTGGGTATCACTTGTACATAAGCATCTTGTATATGCAATAAAAAAATATTGATTTTGGGTGTGGCTGTCGCCCACTTTTCATTATGAACTCTAAAAAACTTAATTTTGCAAATAAATGGCACTTATAATTAATCCACAAGCCCAAATTAGCGCGTGTCTTGGTCGAAACTAAGAAGTTTGTGTATGAAAATGAATTTTTGAATTTCGGGAGTGGTTTACGCCCATTTTTCATGAAAGAACGAAAAACATATGTAGTTTTAAACAAATGTACCTAAAGTAACAATATAAAAAATGTTTCATTTTGTATCGATCGCTATATGAAAAACATTTCTCTAAATTTGTTTTGTGTCGGTACCTACTTTTTTTCAAAACGCCCACTTTTAAGGGCGTGATTTTTATAAAGTACCTTTATTCGGGTAAAGATCGTTAAGAAAACTTACTAAAGATTAAATCTCAGTTAGTGCATTATTATTTTTTTAGGACACGCCTACTTTTAAGGGGCGTTCCCGTCAAAAGTCGCAATATGCATTGCTTTTTTAATGTTTTTTTAACTATCAATCGCAGTTTTTAAGTGAGAACATTTCGGTTTATTTCCTTTGGTTACGTAGCAGGTTGTGGTTCAAGAATTGTTAAATACACCTATAATCGCTATTTCCATTCAAAATCCAATTTTAAAAAAATCAAGTTATGTCTTGTTTTGTTCAAATAGAGGTGCGAGCTTAAAATTGAATGTCACGTACCTCATAAGAATTGCGTTAGTAATGAAAAGTCTCAACTTTGGGCGTGGAACACGCCTTTTTTTATTGAGCTAGAAGGTATTGAACGTCGGACACATAAAATTGATGTTATTCTATTTTTTCCTGCTAAAGAAGAATTTTTTTTAACTGGCTGCGGGGAGCGAACGCATAGGTACACATACAAAAATTGGGTATCCAACAGTTCGTTACAAACGCTTTTTTCGAATCCATCGAAATGTGCTCAGAATGATTTTTTTTTTGCGGTAGAATTAACAATCACTGACGTTTGGTTACTCCTAATTCGCCATTTTGTTGACACATTTTCTGATTGCACACAAAAGATTGTTTATTTTTTTTTCCTAAGAAAACAATTTAGGTTCGAATTTCGATTTTTTCCTTCTTTTCAAAGTGAAAACCCACAAGAGTTTTTACCAAGAATTTCACTCGATTGTGCAAAAAAAAACTGTGTGATACAAATTTGTCAACATTGTTCTCGCATTGCATGGTTCTGATGTCCTATCCTGCAAGAAGCCATGTGTTGTTACAAGCACAGCACATAACAACATCGAAAGCAAACATTTTTCCAAAAAAAAAAAAAACCCCACACAGAATGAGGAAACCATAAATCTCTAAGGGAATGGGAACAGAGTTCCTCTGCATTCTATCTTCCAATTCGGATCTGGTGACTGTTGAGCTAGAGGAGCGAAAATCGCTCGCAGAGTTCTTAGCTCAGGAAGGAAACGATGAAGTGCAAATGAACAAATCTCTTGGAAATCCTTCTTTCAACACAGTCAGTCATTTTCAGCAACGGAAGCAGTAGCTGCAGGGCAAAATAACAGCAGGACTCCGACTCAAATGTAATAGCAAAAACGAATACCCAACACACAAAAGCACAAAACACTGAACAGTGCCAGAAGTAAGGATAAACGGATTGATTCCGATACATATCACAAATGCATCATCACAGACGAGTTTGCCTGGAGAGGAATTCACTTTGTTTCATGTTGTTACTTTTATCCTTGCTTTTGAATGTGATGCGTTGGGTATAGGTATATACGGGTGAACCGAAAAAATTTCATTATTCTTGCCGAACTGGGAATTTGGACAGAACTTTATTTTCCTAACGTATTCTAACATGATTTTTGTACGATTTTAGTACCTTTGCTTCCCTTTTAATAGCCACAGGACATTTTTTCGCTTTTTTTTCAAAGGAAGAGAAATAAGATGAGCGAAGGTAAATTAAATTCAGACTTATTTTAGGATCGCGGTTTTGATTTTTGTTTCGGAAACCCTTGACTTCAAAGCTTAAATCCAAACTCTGTGAGGTCCTTGGGAGATTCATAAAAATATCTAAGTACAAAGTTAAAAACAAATCTCCTCAAACTTTTAGTCTTAATAAATAATGCTTACAGACAAGGATACACATGAGCTGACAATGAAATCAAAATTATCGGCTCTAAAGAAGGATTGCATGAACGCAAAAGTTATTGTATCCTTCTGAGCCTATTATAATATAAACCACACTGATTTGTGTGCTTAATATCAATAAGTACCCACCGAGGATATACAAAATAAACTTGGGTCGGAATATCCTGCTTATCTAGAAAAAAAAACCCAAAACGGATATTGAATACGAAATGAATAGTATGCCACCACTTGAATACACAGCATCTTTTTCCCAGAGTAAGCAACAATACCAAGCAAAAGAAATCAACAAGGATAACATTCCTAACAAGTTTATATGTTTCCACGTCATGGATTTGATTTTGGAAATTTTATCTTCAAATACACGTTATGTTCCAATAACTTCTGCTTCTTATAGAAACAACCTTAATTCATAGAAAATCCACTTTGAAAGGGGTAAAGTATCGGTAGAGTTCCTTCAGAAAGCCAACATTTTAAGATTAAACCTAAAAGGAAAATAAACATCCTTTTTTGAGGCAATACCAAATAATAAAATGGAAACAGGGACAAATGGAAATAAGATGTTCATTTGGATGTTAACGGCTTTCTATTGAAATGGCCATAATTTGGTTGTAATAGTTATAAGTTATAAGAGAAACTCTCGTCCTTAAGTTCCTTTTTTTACTTGCGATTATAGGTATGTACTATAAGGCAAGTTATGGATTCGTGCAGAAAAAAAAATTTGAGATAACAATCACACATGACATTACGATGATGGAGAAGTCGAAAAAAGTGGGTCTGGAAATTCCGTCTGTCTGTCTGTCTGTCTGTCTGTCTGTCTGTTCGCGCCTCTGGAGGCTGAACGGATGGGCCGATTTGCTTCAAATTTGGTATTTAGGATTTATTTGGCCGTCCCACGGAACAAATTTTTTATTTTTGCTCTAGGTCCAAAAATAACGGCACCTGCCATACAATCTTGAAGACAACAATTGATTTTCTCAAAAACGGCTCTAACGATTTTGATAAATCTTTGAGAATGCTATTTTTGCAAGACAATCTATCTTTTGGTTAGAATTTTTTTTTCAAAATTTGTCTAATAACGGTACCTCTGATAGAACAAGTATTTTCAAATCAAATTTTCTCGTAAACTGTACATTCGATTTCAATAAAATTTTGGCCAAAGGAAGTCATTCATAATTTTATTAATATGGCACTTCAAAATTTCCAAAAACTTTTTTTTTTGATTTTTTATAATTTTTTCAAAAAAATTTTTGGTTTTCGAAATATGTTGGAAACGGGTACATTGATTTTTTTTTAAATTATTTTCCAAATGTAAACTACAGATTGCCATATATTTGCATACTCAAATAAATTTCAAAATGTTTTGAAAAAGTTTTTCAAAAATAACCTTTTAAAAAAAAAACTGGTCCAACGATTTTCAATATATTTTTTTCCTAAATTGTCGTATAGCTTTGAAATTTTATTGCATACTTAGTTTTTCCGAGAAAACTCTTAAACTAATTTAAAAAATAAAAGAATTTTCGAAATTATTTAATTTTTTTGAATATCCATATATTCAGCCACTACGCAATTGCTTATCATAAGAGCAAGTTCGTGCGACCCAGTCGTGCATTTTATTTTTTACTGGACAACCAAAAAGGATACCTTAGAAGGTAGTAAAAGTTTGTAAATTATATTTTCAAGTCAGAATTTTATTGCATCAAGAAAAACAACTTATACTAATATAATTATGTCTCGAAAATAATTGGGAAGGGAGTTCCAGAGGAAACAATCTGGAGGTCACACACGAAAGCTGTAATTAAAGAGATGGATGTAGAACACCCGGAATCTTGAAAATAAACTGCGGAATGAAGTGCCCTTAAGATTTGAAAAATAGGATCAATTTTCGAAACCTGATGAAATTATAAAATTACATTTTATAGACGTTCTGATTCAGATGTGAGAAATGTGAGACATGATCTTGGTCATATCTTAATTCTTTTCCATAAGCAGGGATCACTCAAGTAGTTTTTAATATCCTTATCGCGCCGCTTAAAAAAGATGTGTAAAAGATAGAATTAAGTATGTATCTAGTTAATTTAATATTGTAGTGGTATTGAAAAATCGAGCCTTTGCATTCGTAAAGTGCGGCTGAAGAATGAGTCTCATTACTTTACACTTCTTCCAATTTAGCAATTTCTAGGGGAAGTGTTGACTGTTGTGACGTTCGAACGAAAATTGTATGTCTGTGCTGCTACTAACTAACCCACTCACCTCACTTCTATACATACAGGAGCTGGTCTTTGAATTATGATACATATGTACATATATGTACCTAGAACGCAAAGTTGTTCAGTTTCCTAAATACAAGTTCCACTCATATGAATATAGAAAATTGCTGGCACCTGGCACAACACACAAATAAGACCTGTGATGCATCACTTTCACACTCAAACATTCCTGAGTGAGCGTTGATAGTCTGCAGAAATTGAAGGGACCTAAAATTGTATGCCGAATGCGAATGGCTAGCACTTTTTCATGACAAGATTTACTCTTGGAGAATTTGTCTCTTACTCTCAAGTTTTCAGTACCCGAAAAAAATTTAAATTTAGTCGGGGAATGAACAACTTTTGACATGGCAGTCGTCCAACACACTAATCACTTCGTCATTGAGTAGGTACTTCATAGGTGTGGGTTATGCTTTAGTGATATTAAACAGTTGAGTGTACTCTCATCGAAAAAAAAATTTAGTAAATAAGAGGTATTTGACAAACGCTGACAAACATGAGGAAGTAGTGGGATTGGAAGAGCAATGTAATGCTTGATTGCTAACCTAGAGTTGTGGGTTCAAGCACCAACGTGGGCAGCAAATTTTTCATTATTTCCCAAGCTTCAACTGGACCCCACCCATTCGATTTTTGTGAGATAAATATCACCTAATTCCAAATCCATTTTACCAACAAAAATTCTTTCCTATCCTTCCAAAGACTTCTTGATGTGTGTACAAGTTGCAAGAAAGCCTCCAACACCTTGAATATAATTGGTCTTAATACAAATTGTCATGTTTTATAGAAATTAAAAAAAAAACCGTCGAAAAAACAGTGTCACAGAATAATTCAGCACAAGGGATGGTGACATTTTCTCCAAGACATAATCCCCAAAATTAAATCCCCAAACACAAAATCCCGAATGTAAAATTCCCAGCTGCAAAATCCTTAAAGATAGAATCCCCAGGGCGAAAATACCCAAGCCTAAATCCCTAAAACAAATATGTTCAAGTAGTGAATCATGCGATAAAATCGAGCGAGCGATGAAGATTCGTAGAACACCCCCAGAACAATAGAAAGGAGGCCTGGAATAAGCGCAAATGCTAGAACAGTTGTAGAAGGTTGTTGGTCTCAGACATTTTGTAATTTTTGTGTTGTTTTGATACACCTACTTAGTTTAAAAATTAGAATATCTGAAATACTTGAGAAAGTATGGAATGTAGAACATTATTTGATTTAATTTTTTTCTAAAACATGTTAAAAACTCTAACTTTTTAAGAAAGTAGAAAAAAAGAAATATTTCTACAACTCACCATTTGGCATTGCAAAATGTATCTAGAAAAAGGTTCGATTTTCAATTTCTTGGATTAAGGATATCCAATGAAGTTTTAATACATAGTTCCTTTTTTCCTCAGCTATCGATGCTGATTGAGTTTTTTATTCTTTGACATAGTCTTATTCAAAATAAGGTTGTAAAGAAATGTCTCCTTTTTCATTAAAGTAACGAATAATGCATTAAAAAAATCCTTTTCTCAGGGGAAAATTCATAAAAAAATTCAGGTACACTCTTTTTATTATTATTCTCAAAATACTTTTATTTCAATCCTTTCAGAGAAATACTGACTGCTTTGCCTCAAAAATAATTTTTCGTAATTAACATTGATCCTCAGAGGTTTGTTTGACTATCCCTCCTTAAAATATTCAGAAAAAAAGGAATCGCTTTTAGCCCAGCTCTTGAAAAAAAAAATGTTGAATCGATTTTTAATTTATTCCAAATGCACATACATTACACACTGGCATGGAAGTATTACTTTCATATTATAATATATTCATAAGGATGATGGCCAATAGCCAAAAGAAATATTTTAAAATATAACTCCTTAACTTTCCGTAATTATTATAAATAATTCCACAGAATCCTTGAACCATAATATGCAATACAACGTATAACCTGGCACTCATGAAAGGAGTATTAAACTCAGAAAGCTTCCTGAGGAATCCATTTTGTATTCACATCCAACGATAACCCTGCTGATATGGATATGTAGGAACGCATTTCCGAAAGCTGAAGAACATATTTTTGAACTTATGCCAACACCTACCCATACTCTCCTGGCTTTCGTAAAATTCCTTCAATCCAGTATAATTGTACCTACATTTGGGATGGCTACCTTTACCTTACTCATCATCAACATCTTCAACTCGTTGTTGTTGGTATGGTATGGTAAAATGTACAGACAAAGGGTGCTGGAGAATTTACATTAACACGAAAACTGAAATAAAATTCTTGTTAAGAAAATTGTTGAAAGAGGTAAGTTGAACTGTTTCTGCAAACATTTTTTTAAATTATGCTTCTACATAGTACCAACTACATACTTTCAACTGGAAAGGATACATCATTTATGAAGAAATATGAAGAATAAAAGTGTTTTGGTGACTTCAAAAAGAAACTCTAGTTTTGAAAAATAATTTTGCTAGCGTTCGCAGGTTTTTAATAGACTAAATCCAAAAAAAAAAAAAACTCCCAACAGGTCCTTGTTTCAAGGAGTCCACACTTTAGGTGTTATTACTTTTATAATTTTATTTTTTTCCCCACCTTATGCTCGTACTTCAAAATAAAAACCATAATTGGATTATAAAGAGGCCCAAAATGGTTATCCAAGAGGAAAAGGCATTTCAACTAGATAAGTTGTACAAACGAGAAACTTTGCAAAAGGAAAATATTTTAATCGAGATTCGAATTAAAACTTCAAAGAAAGTTTTTTGTTTTAAACATAAGGAATGTTGGCCTTATTCGTAGCATGAGTAGTAGGTACCGTCGTCGTATGGTGATGATGATGTGTGTGCATATTATTCTGGTTATTCATGCGTAGCGCAGTGTTTTCAACCAAGATATTGATCGGAACTTTAATTAAAATGCTTCTCCTTGAGTGGAACTTTTGAAGTATTTTTTTTTTCCTATGAATTCGATTTGAATTTTTTTTTTCTAGAAAAGACTCAGTGTAGGTTCACTAAAAACAGAAGAGAAACATGTTGAAATTATTTTAAAAACATAAGTGAACGCTGCAGTGCGTTCGGAATGAAATATTGAATACCCTATCCGCTTTTGATAAATCTTTCTTAAAAAAATTCGCCTTAAGTGGGTGTGTTTTAGATACCAAAAACTTTTATTATTTGTATCATGAGAAAAAACGTAAAGGCTGTCATTTTTTATCAATTTTATGTTATAACCAGGTTATTGATTAAAAAACGCCCCCAAAAATAGGCGAGTACAGTATTACAGTATTATATTATTATTACAGTATAAATTGTCTACAGTAAATGCAAACAAAAATTCTTAAATTTTTCTGAGTGGCCTTAATTGTGTCTGCCACGCCCAGAAAAAAATTGTAAGCACTCTGTACTTCGAGGTTATTTTAAAAAATTACACCTCGAATAGTAGGCGTATTTGGAAAACTCATCATAGAAATCTTTTTAATGAATATATTTTATGCAACGTACTCACAAAAAATTGTTAATTTTGAATTTAGAAGTTTTTGTATGAATAGTGGGCATAAGCCACGCCCAACCCCAAATATTAAACAAAATTTCTGATAAAAAAGATATTAAAATTAGACAATTAGAAACACAATTTTGGTACCGTTTATTCAAAGAAAGTTTTTTACATAAGCCACGCCCATAATCTTTTTTTTTTTGTATGCAAAAGGTGTTTAATAAGATCTAAGACACCAAATTGTGGGTTTAATAATCGAATATACAATGTAGGTATACCGTATAGGACAATTATAAACACAATGTTGGTGGCTTTGTCTGAAAAGAGGGCGTTTTCTACGCCCAAATCCAAATATTTAGTTTTAATTTACAAAAACTTGCTTATTGTTGTGCGTGCAAAAAGTATAGTGGTTCGAAAATGTAGAACAAATCATTTTTGGCAAGTATAGCCAGAATTTTCAAAAGCAGAATTTTGGAAAGTTGAATTTCGTAAGAAGATAGACATTTTTTGTCAACCCTAGGATTAAGTTCCCCTTAACAAACTATTCGGGTTAACCTGAGCCAATTTAATACTCCTTCAGTAACAATGTCATTTTCCCAACCGTCCGATCGGAATGCACTAACCTCATTATGGAAACCATAATTTGTAGGTACACTTTATTCTTCTGTTTTTTTTTTTACTTTTTAATCAACTCAATTAAAAATTTCAAAACTCGCTTAAGCTTAACAATATAATTATATTCATTTTAACAGAGCAACTAACAGACAATTGCACTTGGAAAACTTCTTGTTTCAGCGCTGAATAGAACATAATTATTCCAGGACTTTATATCAAAACCTAAGCCCCAGAACTGTCATGTCTGTGTCGTCAATTCAATGTCATCATTGACACATAAGGAAGGAACAGAGATAGAGTTGAAGGACAATTGTAAAAGTTTTTTTTTGTGGCATAAAGATCATCTGGAACTGTGCGGTGATTTATCTCAGTCAAACAAATCCAACAAAATGGATTCCAAAAGATGAAATAGATGAATATTCATGTGCATGTGATTGCAGTTTTTCCAGAAAGTGCCAATGGAGAGCAGGGAAGTGGAACAACACACACATACAATTCATCGAAAGGAACGAAGTATGGAAACGTTTGGTGAGCATAGCGAAGCGGTACTTACAATCTTGAGAACAAAAGGATTGCAGGAGAAGTTGAAGCGAATTTATGAATACTGAATGATCAGAGATTTTCCATTTTCACAGAACACACACAAATGCTTACATAGAAACACATTGAAACCAGAAAATGGCGATTCCTTGTAAATGCATTTGAAAATTGTATTTTTATTTCCATTTTTAGGGAAATATTTTTTTGTCTCTACTTTAAATAAAAAGTTTTGTTTCGTGATAAATGGTGTGGAATTACAAAAGGGAAAAAAGAAATTCTGAACATTATTTTTGTTTTTTTATTTGAAGATACGTATGGATTGGAATTGTATCTACATACCTACTAAATTTTGAAAGTGCAACGCTAACCCAAACAACTAACGACAAATATACAACTACATTGAACATTACGCTTCCATTGGCTGCTGTTATGTGTTCTCGTTCTGTGTTTCTAAGAAGGAACCCAATTTCAACAGGATTTAAACCCACATTCAACCCGGTTTCAACCCGATTTCAATACGATTTCCACACAGTTTCAACCCAGTTTCAATTCGATTTCAACCCAATTTAAACCCAATTTCAATCCAATTTCAAACCAATTTCAATTCAATTTCAATCCAATCTCAATGCAATTTCAATCCAATTTCAATCTTATTTCAATCCAATTTCAATCCAATCTCAATCCAATATCAATCCAATTTCAATCCAATTTCAATCCAATTTCAATCCAATATCAATCCAATCTCAATCCAATTTCGATCCAATTTCAATCCAATCTCAATCCAATTTCAATCCAAATTTAATCCAATTTCAATCCAATTTCAATCCAATTTCAATCCATTTTCAATCCAATTTCAATCCAATTTCAATCCAATTTCAATCCAATTTCAATCCAATTTCAATCCAATCTCAATCCAATCTCAATCCAATTTCAATCCGATTTCAATCCAATTTCAATCCAATTTCAATCCAATTTCAATCCAATTTCAACCCAATTTCAACCCAATTTCAATCCAATTTCAATCCAATTTCAATCCAATTTCAATCCAATTTCAATCCAATTTCAATCCAATCTCAATCCAATTTCAATCCAATTTTAATCCAATTTCAATCCAATTTTAATCCATTTTCAATCCAATTTCAATCCAATTTCAATCCAATCTCAATCCAATTTCAATCCAATTTCAATGCAATTCCAATCAAATATCAATCCAATTTCAATCCAATTTCAATCCATTTTCAATCCAATTTCAATCCGATTTCAATCCAATTTCAATCCAATTTCAATCCAATCTCAATCCAATTTCAATCCAATTTCCTTCCAATTTCAATCCAATTTCAATCCAATCTCAATCCAATTTCAATCCAATTTCAATCCAATTTCAATCCAATTTCAATCCAATTTCAATCCAAACTCAATCCAATTTCAATCCAATTTCAATCCAATTTCAATTCAATGTCAATCCAATTTTAATCCAATCTCAATAAAATTTGAATCCAATCTCAATCCAATTTCAATCCAATCTCAATCCAATTTCAATCCAATTTGAATCCAATCTCAATCCAATTTCAATCTAATTTCAATCCATTTTCAGTCCATTTTCAATCCATTTCATCCAATCTCAATCCAATTTTAATTCAAT
Source organism: Platycheirus albimanus (assembly GCA_916050605.2). NCBI lineage: Eukaryota > Metazoa > Arthropoda > Insecta > Diptera > Syrphidae > Platycheirus > Platycheirus albimanus. The sequence continues at coordinate 11,364,984 of OU696698.1, read as the reverse complement.
TTCAATCCAATTTCAATCCAATCTCATTCCAATTTCAATCCCATTTTAATTCCAATCTCAATCCAATTTCAATTCAATTTCAATCCAATTTCAATCCAATGTCAATCCCATTTCAATCCAACTTCAATCCAATCTCAATCCAATTTCAATTAAATTTCATTCCAATCTCAATCCTATTTCAATCCAATTTCAATCCAATTTCAATCCAATTTCAATCCAATTTCAATCCAATCTCAATCCAATTTCAATCCAAATTCAATCCAATTTCAATCCAATCTCAATCCAATTTCAATCCAATTTCAATCCAATTTCAATCCAATTTCAATCCAATTTCAATCCATTTTCAATCCAATTTCAATCCAATTTCAATCCAATTTTAATCTAATTTCAATCCAATTTCAATCCAATTTCAATCCAATTTCAATCCAATTTCAATCCAATCTCAATCCAATTTCAATCCAATTTCAATCCAATTTCAATCCAATCTCAATCCAATTTCAATCCAATTTCAATCCAATCTCAATCCAATTTCAATCCAATTTCAATCCATTTTCAATCCAATTTCAATCCAATTTCAATCCAATTTCAATCCAATTTCAATCCAATTTCAATCCAATTTCAATCCAATCTCAATCCAATTTCAATCCAATTTCAATCCAATCTCAATCCAATTTCAATCCAATTTCAATCCAATCTCAATCCAATTTCAATCCAATTTCAATCCAATCTCAATCCAATTTCAATCCAATTTCAATCCAATTTCAATCCAATTTCAATCCAATCTCAATCCAATTTCAATCCAATTTCAATCCAATCTCAATCCAATTTCAATCCAATTTCAATCCAATCTCAATCCAATTTCAATCCAATTTCAATCCAATCTCAATCCAATTTCAATCCAATTTCAATCCAATTTCAATCCAATCTCAATCCAATTTCAATCCAATTTCAATCCAATTTCAATCCAATTTCAATCCAATCTCAATCCTTCAGTAACAATGTCATTTTCCCAACCGTCCGATCGGAATGCACTAACCTCATAATGGAAACCATAATTTGTACTTTTGTAGGTACACATTATTCTTTTTTTTACTTTTTAATCAACTCAATTAAAAATTTCAAAACTCGCTTAAGCTTAATAATTATATTCATTATAGCAGACCAACTAACAGACAATTGCACTTGAAAAACTTCTTATTTCAGCGTTGAATAGAACATAATTATTCCAGGACTTTATATCAATCCAATTTCAATCCAATTTCAATCCATTTTCAATCCAATTTCAATCCAATTTCAATCCAATCTCAATCCAATTTCAATCCAATTTCAATCCAATTTCAATCCATTTTCAATCCAATTTCAATCCATTTTCAATCCAATTTCAATCCAATTTCAATCCAATTTCAATCCAATCTCAATCCAATTTCAATCCAATTTCAATCCAATTTCAATCCAATTTCAATCCAATCTCAATCCAACTTCAATCCAATTTCAATCCAATTTCAATCCAATTTCATTCAAATCTCAATCCAATTTCAATCCAATTTCAATCCAATTTCAATCCAATCTCAATCCAATTTCAATCCAATTTCAATCCAATCTCAATCCAATTTCAATCCAATTTCAATCCAATCTCAATCCAATTTCAATCCAATTTCAATCCAATTTCAATCCAATTTCAATCCATTTTCAATCCAATTTCAATCCAATTTCAATCCAATTTTAATCTAATTTCAATCCAATTTCAATCCAATTTCAATCCAATTTCAAACCAATTTCAATCCAATTTCAATCCAATTTCAATCCAATTTCAATCCAATTGCAATCCAATTTCAATCCAATTTCAATCCAATCTCAATCCGATTTCAATCCAATTTCAATCCAATCTCAATCCAATTTGAATCCAATTTCAATCCAATTTCAATCCAATTTCAATCCAATTTCAATCCAATTTCAATCCAATTGCAATCCAATCTCAATCCAATTTCAATCCAATTTAAATCCAATTTCAATCCAATCTCAATCCAATTTCAATCCAATTTCAATCCAATCTCAATCCAATTTCAATCCAATTTCAATCCAATTTCAATCCAATTTCAATCCAATTTTAATCTAATTTCAATCCAATTTCAATCCAATTTCAATCCAATCTCAATCCAATTTCAATCCAATTTCAATCCAATTTCAATCCAATCTCAATCCAATTTCAATCCAATTTCAATCCAATTTCAATCCAATTTTAATCTAATTTCAATCCAATTTCAATCCAATTTCAATCCAATTTCAATCCAATTTCAATCAATTTCAATCCAATGTCAATCCAATCTCAATCCAATTTCAATCCAATTTCAATCCAATTTCAATCCAATTTCAATCCAATTTTAATCTAATTTCAATCCAATTTCAATCCAATTTCAATCCAATTTCAATCCAATTTCAATCCAATTTCAATCCAATCTCAATCCAATTTCAATCCAATTTCAATCCAATTTCAATCCAATCTCAATCCAATTTCAATCCAATTTCAATCCAATTTCAATCCAATCTCAATCAATTTCAATCCAATTTCAATCCAATTTCAATCCAATCTCAATCCAATTTCAATCCAATTTCAATCCAATCTCAATCCAATTTCAATCCAATTTCAATCCAATTTCAATCCAATCTCAATCCAATTTCAATCCAATTTCAATCCAATTTCAATCCAATCTCAATCCAATTTCAATCCAATCTCAATCCAATTTCAATCCAATTTCAATCCAATCTCAATCCAATTTGAATCCAATTTCAATCCAATTTTAATCCATTTTCAATCCAATTTCAATCCAATTCCAATCCAATCTCAATCCAATTTCAATCCAATTTCAATCCAATTTCAATCCAATTTCAATCCAATCTCAATCCAATTTCAATCCAATTTCAATCCAATCTCAATCCAATTTCAATCCAATTTCAATCCAATTTCAATCCAATTTTAATCTAATTTCAATCTAATTTCAATCCAATTTCAATCCAATTTCAATCCAATTTCAATCCAATTTCAATCCAATTTCAATCCAATCTCAATCCAATTTCAATCCAATTTCAATCCAATTTCAATCCAATCTCAATCCAATTTCAATCCAATTTCAATCCAATTTCAATCCAATCTCAATCGAATTTCAATCCAATTTCAATCCAATTTCAATCCAATCTCAATCCAATTTCAATCCAATTTCAATCCAATCTCAATCCAATTTCAATCCAATTTCAATCCAATTTCAATCCAATCTCAATCCAATTTCAATCCAATTTCAATCCAATTCCAACCCAATTTCAATCCAATTTCAATCCAATTTCAATCCAATCTCAATCCAATTTCAATCCAATTTCAATCCAATCTCAATCCAATTTCAATCCAATTTCTATCCAATTTCAATCCAATTTCAATCCAATTTCAATCCAATTTCAATCCAATCTCAATCCAATTTCAATCCAATCTCAATCCAATTTCAATCCAATTTCAATCCAATCTCAATCCAATTTGAATCCAATTTCAATCCAATTTTAATCCATTTTCAATCCAATTTCAATCCAATTTCAATCCAATCTCAATCCAATTTCAATCAAATTTCAATCCAATTTCAATCCATTTTCAATCCAATTTCAATCCAATTTCAATCCAATCTCAATCCAATTTCAATCCAATTTCAATCCAATTTCAATCCAATTTCAATCCAATTTCAACCCAATTTCAATCCAATTTCAATCCAATTTCATTCAAATCTCAATCCAATTTCAATCCAATTTCAATCCAATTTCAATCCATTTTTAATCCAATTTCAATCTAATTTCAATCCAATCTCAATCCAATTTCAATCCAATTTCAATCCAATCTCAATCCAATTTCAATCCAATTTCAATACATTTTCAATCCAATTTCAATCCAATTTCAATCCAACTTCAATCCAATCTCAATCCAATTTCAATCCAATTTCAATCCAATTTCAATCCAATTTCAATCCTATCTCAATCCAATTTCAATCCAATTTCAATCCAATTTCAATCCAATTTCAATCTAATTTCATTCAAATCTCAATCTAATTTCAATCCAATTTCAATCCAATTTCAATCCAATCACATTCCGATTTCAATCCAATTTCAATCCAATTTCAATAAAATTTCAATCCAATTTCAATGCAATTTCAATCCAATTTCAATCCAGTTTCAATCCAATTTCAATCCAATCTCAATCCAATTTCAATCCAATTTCAATCCAATCTCAATCCAATTTCAATCCAATTTCAATCCAATCTCAATCCAATTTCAATCCAATTTCAATCCAATTCTAATCCAATTTCAATCCAATTTCAATCCAATCTCAATCCAATTTCAATCCAATTTCAATCCAAATTTAATCCAATTTCAATCCAATTTCAATCCAATTTCAATACAATTTCAATCCATTTTCAATCCATTTTAAATTCAATTTCAATCCAATTTCAATCCAATTTCAATCCAATTTCAACCCAATTTCAATCCAATTTCAATCCAATTTCAATCCAATTTCAATCCATTTTCAATCCAATTTCAATCCAATTTCAATCCAATTTCAATCCAATTTCAATCCAATATCAATCCAATTTCAATCCAATCTCAATCCAATTTCAATCCAATTTCAATCCATTTTCAATCCAATTTCAATCCAATTTCAATCCAATTTCAATCCAATCTCAATCCAATTTCAATCCAATTTCAATCCAATTTCAATCCAATTTCAATCCAATTTCATTCAAATCTCAATCCAATTTCAATCCAATTTCAATCCAATTTCAATCAAATTTCAATCCAATTTCAATCCAATTTCAATCCAATTTCAATCCAATTTCAATCCAATCTCAATCCATTTTCAATCCAATTTCAATCCAATTTCAATCCAATTTCAATCCAATCTCAATCCAATTTCAATCAATTTCAATCCAATTTCAATCCAATTTCAATCCAATTTCAATCCAATTTCAATCCAATTTCAATTCAATTTCAATCCAATTTCAATCCAATTTCAATCCAATCTCAATCCAATTTCAATCCAATCTCAATCCAATTTCAATCCAATTTCAATCCAATCTCATCCAATTCAATCCAATTTCAATCCAATTTCTATCCAATTTCTATCCAATCTCAATCCAATTTCAATCCAATTCAATCCAATTTCAATCCAATTTCAATCCAATCTCAATCCAATTTCAATCCAATCTCAATCCAATTTCAATCCAATTTCAATCCAATCTCAATCCAATTTGAATCCAATTTCAATCCAATTTTAATCCATTTTCAATCCAATTTCAATCCAATTTCAATCCAATCTCAATCCAATTTCAATCAAATTTCAATCCAATTTCAATCCAATTTCAATCCAATTTCAATCCAATTTCAATCCAATCTCAATCCAATTTCAATCCAATTTCAATCCAATTTCAATCAATTTCAACCCAATTTCAATCCAATTTCAATCCAATTTCATTCAAATCTCAATCCAATTTCAATCCAATTTCAATCCAATTTCAATCCATTTTTAATCCAATTTCAATCTAATTTCAATCCAATCTCAATCCAATTTCAATCCAATTTCAATCCAATCTCAATCCAATTTCAATCCAATTTCAATACATTTTCAATCCAATTTCATTCCAATTTCATCCAATTTCAATCCAATCTCAATCCAATTTCAATCCAATTTCAATCCAATTTCAATCCTATCTCAATCCAATTTCAATCCAATTTCAATCCAATTTCAATCCAATTTCAATCCAATTTCAATCTAATTTCATTTAAATCTCAATCTAATTTCAATCCAATTTCAATCCAATTTCAATCCAATTTCAATCCAATCACATTCCGATTTCAATCCAATTTCAATCCAATTTCAATAAAATTTCAATCCAATTTCAATGCAATTTCAATCCAATTTCAATCCAGTTTTAATCCAATTTCAATCCAATCTCAATCCAATTTCAATCCAATTTTCAATCCAATCTCAATCCAATTTCAATCCAATTTCAATCCAATCTCAATCCAATTTCAATCCAATTTCAATCCAATTTCAATCAATTTTAATCCAATTCAATCCAATTTCAATCCAATCTCATCCAATTTCAATCCAATTTCAATCCAAATTTAATCCAATTTCAATCCAATTTCAATCCAATTTCAATACAATTTCAATCCATTTTCAATCCATTTTAAATTCAATTTCAATCCAATCTCAATCCAATTTCAATCCAATTTCAATCCAATTTCAATACAATTTCAATCCAATTTCAATCCAATTTCAATCCATTTTCAATCCAATTTCAATCCAATTTCAATCCAATTTCAATCCAATTTCAATCCAATTTCAATCCAATTTCAATCCAATCTCAATTCAATTTCAATCCAATTTCATCCAATTTCAATCCATTTTCAATCCAATTTCAATCCAATTTCAATCCAATTTCAATCCAATCTCAATCCAATTTCAATCCAATTTCAATCCAATTTCAATCCAATTTCATTCAAATCTCAATCCAATTTCAATCCAATTTCAATCCAATTTCAATCAAATTTCAATCCAATTTCAATCCAATTTTCAATCCCCAATTTCAATCCAATTTCAATCCAATCTCAATCCATTTCCATCCAATTTCAATCCAATTTCATTCCAATTTCAATCCAATCTCAATCCAATTTCATCCAATTTCAATCCAATTTCAATCAATTTCAATCCAATTTCAATCCAATTTCAATCAATTTCAATCCAATTTCAATCAATTTCAATCCAATTTCAATCCAATTTCAAGCCAATCTCAATCCAATTTCAATCCAATCTCAATCCAATTTCAATCCAATTTCAATCCAATCTCAATCCAATTTCAATCCAATTTCAATCCAATTTCAATCCAATTTCAATCCAATTCAATCCAATTTCATTCCAATCTCAATCAATTTCAATCCAATCTCAATCCAATTTCAATCCATTTCAATCCAATTTTAATCTTATTTCAATCCAATTTCATCCAATTTCCATCCAATTTCAATCCAATTTCAATCAAATTTCAATTTAAATTTCAATCCAATCTCAATCCAATTTCAATCCATTTCAATCCAATCTCAATCCAATTTCAATCCAATTTCAATCCAATCTCAATCCAATTTCAATTAAATTTCAATCCAATTTCAATCCAATTTCAATCCAATCTCAATCCAATTTCAATCCAATTTCAATCCAATCTCAATCCAATTTCAATCCAATTTCAATCCAATTTCAATCCATCTCAATCCAATTTCAATCCAATTTCAATCCATTTTCAATCCAATTTTCAATCCAATTTCAATCCAATTTCAATCCAATCTCAATCCAATTTCAATCCAATTTCAATCCAATTTCAATCCAATTTCAATCCATTTTCAATCCAATTTCAATCCAATTTCAATCCAATTTCAATCCATTTCAATCCAATTCTCAATCCAATTTCAATCCAATTTCAATCCAATTTCAATCCAATCTCAATCCAATTTCAATCCAATTTCAATCCAATTTCAATCCAATCTCAATCCAATTTCAATCCAATTTCAATCCAATCTCAATCCAATTTCAATCCAATTTCAATCCAATTTCAATCCAATTTCAATCCAATTTCAATCAAATCTCAATCCAATTTCAATCCAATTTCAATCCAATTTCAATAAAACTTCAATCCAATTTCAATCCAATTTAAATCCAATTTCAATCCAATTTCAATCCAATCTCAATCCAATTTCAATCCAATTGCAATACAATTTCAATCCAATCTCAATGCAATTTCAATCCAATTTCAATCCAATCTCAATCCAATTTGAATCCAATTTCAATCCAATTCAATCCAATTTCAATCCAATTTCAATCCATTTTCAATCAATTTCAATCCAATCTCAATCCAATTTCAATCCAATTTCAATCCAAATTTAATCCAATTTCAATCCAATTTCAATCCAATATCAATCCAATTTCAATCCATTTTCAATTCAATTTCAATCCATTTTCAATTCAATTTCAATCAATTTCAATCCAATTTCAATCCAATTTCAACCCAATTTCAATCCAATTTCAATCCAATTTCAATCCAATTTCAATCCATTTTCAATCCAATTTCAATCCAATTTCAATCCAATTTCAATCCAATTTCAATCCAATTTCAATTCAATTTCAATCCAATTTCAATCCAATTTCAATCCAATCTCAATCCCAATTTCAATCCAATTTCAATCCAATCTCAAACCAATTTCAATCCAATTTCAATCCAATCTCAATCAATTTCAATCCAATTTCATCCAATTTCAATCAATTTCATCCAATTTCAATCCAATTTCAATCCATTCAATCCAATTTCAATCCAATTTCAATCCAATCTCAATCCAATCTCAATCCAATTTCAATCCAATTTCAATCCAATTTTAATCTTATTTCAATCCAATTTCAATCCAATTTCAATCCAATTTCAATCAAATTTCAATTTAATTTCAATCAATCTCAATCCAATTTCAATCCAATTTCAATCCAATCTCAATCCAATTTCAATCCAATTTCAATCCAATCTCAATCCAATTTCAATTAAATTTCAATCCAATTTCAATCCAATTTCAATCCAATCTCAATCCAATTTCAATCCAATTTCAATCCAATCTCAATCCAATTTCAATCCAATTTCAATCCAATTTCAATCCAATCTCAATCCAATTTCAATCCAATTTCAATCCAATCTCAATCCAATTTCAATCCAATTTCAATCCAATCTCAATCCAATTTCAATCCAATTTCAATCCAATTTCAATCCAATCTCAATCCAATTTCAATCCAATTTCAATCCAATCTCAATCCAATTTCAATCCAATCTCAATCCAATTTCAATCCAATTTCAATCCAATTTCAATCCAATTTCAATCCAATTTCAATCCAATTTCAATCCAATCTCAATCCAGTTTCAATCCAATTTCAATCCAATTTCAATCCAATTTCAATCCAATCTCAATCCAATTTCAATCCAATTTCAATCCAATTTCAATCCATTTTCAATCCAATCTCAATCCAATTTCAATCCAATTTCAATCCAATCTCAATCCAATTTCAATCCAATTTCAATCCAATTTCAATCCAATTTCAATCCAATCTCAATCCAATTTCAATCCAATTTCAATCCAAATTTAATCCAATTTCAATCCAATTTCAATCCAATTTCAATCCAATTTCAATCCATTTTCAATCCAATTTCAATCCAATTTCAATCTAATCTCAATCCTATTTCAATCCAATTTCAATCCAATTTCAATCCAATCTCAATCTAGTTTCAATCCAATTTCAATCCAATTTCAATCCAATTTCAATCCAATTTCAATCCAATTTAAATCCAATTTCAATCCAATCTCAATCCAGTTTCAATCCAATTTCAATCCAATTTCAATCCAATTTCAATCCAATCTCAATCCAATTTCAATCCAATTTCAATCCAATTTCAATCCATTTTCAATCCAATTTCAATCCAATTTCAATCCAATTTCAATCCAATCTCAATCCAATTTCAATCCAATTTCAATCCAATTTCAATCCAATTTCAATCCAATTTCATTCAAATCTCAATCCAATTTCAATCCAATTTTAATCCAATTTCAATTCAATTGTATACAATTTCATTCCTATTACAACCCCATTTCAACCCAATTTCAACACAATTTCAACCAATTTCAATCCAATTTCAATCCAATTTCAATCCAATCTCAATCCAATTTCAATCCAATATCAATCCAATTTCAATCCAATTTCAATTCAATTTCAATCCAATTTCAATCCAATTTCAATCCAATTTCAATTCAATTTCAATCCAATTTCAATCAAATTTCAATCCAATTCCAATCCAATTTCAATCCAATTTCAAACCAATTTCAATCCAATTTCAATCCAATCTCAATCCAATTTCATTCCAATTTCAATCCAATTTTAATCCAATCTCAATCCAATTTCACTCCAATTTCAATCCAATTTCAATCCAATTTCAATCCAATCTCAATCCAATTTCAATATTATTTCAATTAAATTTCAATCCAATTTCAATCCAAATTCAATCCAATTTCAATCCAATCTCAATCCAAGTTCAATCCAATTTCAATCCAATCTCAATCCAATTTCAATCCAATTTCAATTTAATCTCAATCCAATTTCAATCAAATTTCAATCCAGTTTCAATCTAATTTCAATCCAAGTTCAATCCAATTTCAATCCAATCTCAATCCAATTTCAATCTAATTTCAATTTAATCTCAATCCAATTTCAATCAAATTTTAATCCAGTCTCATTCCAATCTCAATCCAATTTCACTCCAATTTCAATCCAATTTCAATCCAATTTCAATCCAATTTCAATCCAATCTCAATCCAATTTCAATCCGATTTCAATCCAATCTCAATCCAATTTCAATAAAATTTCAATCCAATTTCAATCCAATTTCAATCCAATTTCAATCCAATCTCAATCCAATTTCAATCCAATTTCAATCCAATTTCAATCCAATCTCAATCCAATTTCAATCCAATTCCAATCCAATTCCAATCCAATTTCAATCCAATTTCAATCCAATTTCAATCCAATTTCAACCCAGTTTCAATCCAATTTCAATCCAATTTCAATCCAATCTCCATCCAATCTCAATCCAATTTCAATCCAATTTCAATCCAATTTCAATCCAATTTCAACCCAATTTCAATCCAATTTCAATCCAATTTCAATCCAATTTCAATCCAATCTCAATCCAATTTCAATCCAATTTCAATCCAATTTCAATCCAATTTAAATCCATTTTCAATCCAATCTCAATACAATTTCAATCCAATTTCAATTCATTTTCAATCTAATTTCAATCCAATTTCAATCCAATCTCAATCCAATTTCAATCCAATTTCAATCCAATTTCAATCCAATTTCAATCCAATTTCAATCCAATTTCAATCCAATTTCAACCCAATTTCAACCTGATTTCAACCCAATTTCAATCCAATTTCAATCCAATCTCCATCCAATCTCAATCCAATTTCAATCCAATTTCAATCCAATTTCAATCCAATTTCAATCCAATTTCAACCCAATTTCAATCCAATTTCAATCCAATTTCAATCCAATCTCAATCCAATTTCAATCCAATTTCAATCCAATTTCAATCCAATTTAAATCCATTTTCAATCCAATCTCAATACAATTTCAATCCAATTTCAATTCATTTTCAATCTAATTTCAATCCAATTTCAATCCAATCTCAATCCAATTTCAATCCAATTTCAATCCAATTTCAATCCAATTTCAATCCAATTTCAATCCAATTTCAACCCAATTTCAACCTGATTTCAACCCAATTTCAATCCAATCTCAATCCAATTTCAATCCAATTTCAACCAAATTTCAATCCAATTTCAATCTAATTTGAACCCTATTACAACCCAATTTCAACCTAATTTCAATCCAATTTCAATTCAATTTCAATCCAATCTCAATCCAATTTCAATCCAATTTCAATCCAATTTCAACCCAATGTCAATCCAATGTCAATCCAATTTCAATTTCAACCTAATTTCAATCCAATTCCAACCTGATTTTAATCCAATTTCAACCCAATTTTAACTCAATTTCAATCCGATTTCAACCCAATTTCAATCCAATTTCAATACAATTTCAATCCAATATCAATCCAATTTCAATCCAATTTCAACCCGATTTCAACCTAATTTCAATCCGATTTCAACCCAGTTTCAACCTGTTTTCAGCCCTATTACAACCTAATTTCAACCAAATTTCAACCCAATTTCCACCCGATTGCAGCCCCATTTCAACTCGATTTTGAGTCGAGGAGTCGATTAGTTGAGGAATTTAGGTGTCGAGGAGTTCTGAGAACTTATGGTCATTAAAAAAAAAAAAAGAGTACAAATCCTGGGTTTCGTTTTGTGCACCTACCACCCAGCCCCATAAAAAAAAGCCTGTTGCAGTCAGGTCAAGTGTCCTTGGAGCTTGGGTTCAAGCGATAAGTAAAATCAATTTGTTTGGGAATTTTTGTTGGTGCTCCCTCATAACTGGTCTGGATATGTGCCGTTGCTCCATCTTCTGGGCAAAAAAGACCAATTCAACATCGTTAAATAACGATTAACATTGAAAATGTCTATTGTTTGCAACACGATTCGTGCGCCACCCTGTATAAATATCTATGCCAACAAAGTTCGAATCAATTCAATCAAGGCGTTGCGAACAAATTGTCCATTTTAAAGAAAAATCCCTTACATCTGATTTTCATTACGAATATTTAAGCCAAGAACACAAACGCACCACACCAGAACTTTCCACTTCAAGTCCTTTTTGAACACTAGCCCAGTGTTCCAGTGTTATAATTATATACTCAATGCCGTATAACCATGACATCCTCAATATCATATCATCATTATTTCATCTTAAACAAATATTTAATGTGTACATAGTTTAAAAAAAAAAAAAAAAGAATTAAAAACTAGAGAAGAAACAAAAATTGAAATAAGTCCAATTACGATAAAACGTTTCAATTATCCCCGAATTCATAGAAAGGAAGACGACGAAAACTACTACAACGGCGACAACCTCGAACATGACTGCACTACGTGGGGCTGCTATACCGTAACGCTGTAAAGTCAAATAAATGTTAAAACAACTCTGCTTCCACATTATTTTGTCTTCGCTCGAAAAAAAAAAAAATGCAATTTAATTTTACGAAAACGTTTTCTTTTTTGTTTTTTGTCTTGAACAGGTTGTCATGTTCATTTTAAACGGAAGCAGACGTTTGTTGCTTGTCATTTGGCGGGGAAAATGTGTGGAAAAATAGAGAATGAAAGGCACGAGATGGTCGCATGAAATTGCCCAAAGCAAGGTGAAAGATAGTTGCAGAAATAATATTTAAAATTTACTGAAGGATTCCCTTCAAGCGGTACAGTAGAGTCTTGATAAAGTGATATTATTAAAATTATTTCATTGAAGTTGTTCGCTACATCGAGCATGAAGCAAAAAGGCTTTCGGAAGTTGAATTTTTGTATTGGTTTATGTCCTTGCAATTTTTGGTTTTTTGTTGGAGTTCTTTTTTGCGAATCCATAACACGCCTTAAGTAATAAAAAAATAAAATACTATATTTCAATTCAACGCTTGAATCATTTTCAGTTAACAAGCAAAAATCTTTCCAATTATAATCTATCTTTGCATCGCTCCTTCCGAGCACAAGGTATGAAGGAGCAGGGACTTCTTCTCGTGCAACTCTTGGGAATTTTAATATTTTCAATTTTGTTTTCCAGGAAACTGACAATCACATAAAACTAGTTTTCTGTTGGTTAAAATCGGTAGAGTTAAGTTAAGCAATGAAGACAACATACATTTTAAATTTACTGCATCAAGGAATAGGTATATGTAAATAATTTCCATGGAACAGGATGTTTTATGAAAACATGATAGGGGTTCCATACAACTGGGAACAGTTAAGAGGAAGGCGTAGTCTGTTTATTGGAATGTTTTGCAGAACGAAATTCTAAAATCCTTCATTAAAAGAAGAAGAACGTAGGATGCATAAAATTCAACCGATGACAGGTATTCCTGATGTATGCAAGGAAAAGGAAATACTAAGCTTCTACCTATATTCCTTGAGAGCTTGTCGTGCCAACAATATTATTTTGATACATCTTTTATCATGAACATGAATATTGTGTGTATCTGTGCATTATTGCGATGAAGGATGAAATGTTTGGCATGGAATAAATGTTTCGTTTGCAGCACAAAAAAGGAGATCTCTTTTATAAGTTCAACTTTTTTTCGTCCTTATTTACTTTTGCCAAGAAATTATGTACCTTTGGCTTAGAGAAAAGGCAATATTATTGTCTCTTGGAATGACGTCAACTAGTCTAAAAATCTTGTATTTAAGGTTAAAATCGATGTCTCTCGACGTGATTTCACTGAATTCACGATGGAATTTTTAAAATCCTTAGAAAGGCATTTAAGAAAGATGCTTTTTCAAATTCATCCTTCCCTTTGCGTTGTGTACCGTACATCATTATTACCAACTATTATTTATAAAATGTCTTTGAAATTCTAATGACGCTGTTTTTGGAATTCTTGCTATTATCATCATCATCTTGTTCCTTCGGTTCGTGTCGTTTGCTTGATCTATAGATAATGCTTGCTCCTTGCTCCATATTGTATAGCAAAGTCAGTATCTAAATCTGAAGGGAAGGAAACATTCCATTATCATGGATAGATAGTTATGCTTAGTTATGAATAACATTGTTTTTTCATCGTCCTCTCGCGCACCAAAATCAGTCCTTGAAGGACGAAGATAAGGACTAACTCTTAAAGTTATGTTCAAGGATAGCACTTTATTGTTGTTGTCATCATTGTCATATCCTTAATGTTTGTCTTCTTTTTCTCCTCTTTTTGGGGCGCGGTTATTGTTGTAATTTTTGTCTTAAGTAGGTACAGAAGAAAGAAAGTGTCGATAAATAACAGAGAGTCCTTTAGTGAAATGGGATACTTTGTGCGAATTGTAAAATTGATTTATATTGACTTTAGTTGGTGCTTTGGTTGTCTTCAGTTGATTATCTTTAAATAAGTGTGATATTTATTTCTGGAAGACAGGGTTTTATTTTCCATAAAAATTACAAGGATCTTAATGTTTTGTGGCGTTGGAACAAATCAAGTTGAATTTGGATTAATTATGTAGTTTGTTTTAATGGAAATTTCTTAATGGATTCTTCAAATACAAGAAGAGGAAGTTTTTGTTTATAAATTATTTCAAGTCGTATTTGCTTGAACAAATTTTTGTTTCCTGTTTTTAAGAAACATCGAGGTAAAAGGGTGTCCACAACATAAGACAATTTAATGATGCCTGAATTGGGTGCTAGTTTGTGATGACTTAAAGATAATTTCGTTTTTCAGAGAATTGTCAGTTACCTATATTCAAGTTTTTGGTGAGTAAGTAATTAATTTGTAGTTTTTTCCAACTTGAAGTTTTAACCAGTTGTGAATTTTTGGTTGCAACACAAAACTCAAAAAGTACAAAATTCCGAGTTTACAAACACGTAATTTTGAAAAATTTATTAAAAATCTGGTAAACTTTTTCTGAACTTTCTCAATTCTTTCACAAGAATTGTTATAAAATAGATTCCATATTGTACTACAACACTCAGGTACGTACAAATGAAATGTAGAGAGTCTTGAGTGAATATGGGTTTCAAAACTCATTCGTGTTTCTTCTAATAAATCGCAAGCATTTGGTTTGCCTTATTGACCATATAATCTATATGTGGTATAAAAGAAAGATTTGGGTCAAGAATAACTTCAAGATCCTTTCTTTCCTCGACATTTTCCAGTGTTTTTGAATTTATTTCATAACTGAAAAAAAATTGGGGAATTATGTCTGTAACGTGACATAGTTTGACATTTTGATACGTTTAAATGAAGACAGTTTTAACGACACCATTTATTTAATCTTAATAAATCTTCTTCCAAAAGATTGCAATCGGATAAACTCATGATCGTTCGGTACAACTTAAGGTCATCTGCGAACAAAAGACAAAACGAAGACAATAAAACTATTTTAATATCATTAATGAATAGTAGAAATAATAAAGGACCTAAATGATTACCTTGAGGTACGCCAGATGAAACATTAATGTAGAGATCTTACTTTATAGGTCTATAACTAATAACATCTCGTTTTGATCCCGATTTATAAATCCGGGTTAGAAAAGAAATTTTCCAGCAATCCAAAAATTTTAAAGTGAAAAATTAGAAATATCCGCTATTGGTTTAGCTATTGAGGCCGCACACTTTAACAAAAGAATAGACGGGATATTATCTGGTCCTTGTTTTTTGTTACAGTCAAGTTTAAGCGAAGCTTCATTAACTTCCTCGACACTAAGTACCATAGAACCTATATCGATCACTTGGGAAATAGTTGGAAGGTTGTTTTCAGAAGGAGAATCTGAAGAGTTTACTGATTGAAAATAATTAGCAAATAAGTTACAGATAAGATTAACATCACTTGTCGTTGTATCTTAGCACTTCATACAATTTGGATACCCAGTTGCTTTCCGTTTAGAATTAATAAAGTTCCAAAAAATTTTACTATTATTTTTCACATCAGATTCAATAGAATAGATTTGCTTTTTTGAAAATCTTAGAAAATAGGCACTGGTTCTAAAAATATTTTTACTAAAGGAAAATGCTATTGGTTTGACAGCATGAGTCGTCAACAAAAGTTGTAATAATTCAGAAAACGTATATGCAATTTGTGATCGAATATCTTGAAAGAGTGTTTTCCGGAAATGGTAATTTGCCTTCCGTAAACTTTTTTTCAATTTCAATCATCAAGTTGATGAAACAAATTTTCAATTGTTCGCCAATAGTCCAGTCTCCAATGGACAGATTGGAAAAAAGAGGTAAGGTGGAAAAAAGTCGTAAAGTTAATGAAACTTTGGAATGTTGTTCAGGGATGGTTAACTAAAATTTTCAGGAGTATTCGAGGACACCGTGTAATGAGAGAAGTGAAGGGGGGCAGGTTTTCTCAACAATATTCCTATGTCTTACGGTTAAAGCATCCAATTTTTTTGCTGTAGAATATTCAAACATGATAAGTGACCGATTTATGACCTTATTTCTTCTGTTATACCCAGGATGAAATGTAATGATGTTCCATGGTCCAATTCACTATCTCGTAAGTTTAGCTGTTCAGTGTCATAGTGTTACCCAACATTCAAAAAATTCAACCCCTTTCACAAGGTATGTTTTTCTGCAGTGGGGAGTAGTGGGTATTGTGTGAGGAATTGACAAATCCATCAAAAATAAGACTTTGCTAAATCCCTGCTTACAATTTACAAGTTTAAAATTTTCAGATGATATGAAAATGGTACAGTGGATAATTGGATATAGTGTTTGGTTTCTAAACCTAGAGTTGTGAGTTCAAAAGTTCAAACCCAGTCCGGGCAGCAATATTTATTTATTCCCCAAGTTTTGACGTTGGATTTTCGTGAGATAATTATCACCTAAAATCTCTTTCAACTGTGTGCTTTGAATATTTAAGGTTATTTATTACATTACCTTTGAAGAATTTAACTTAATTTAATATTTTATAGCCTTATAGTTTTTTTTTTCTCTTCATTTAAAATTAAATATGATGAAGATAAAATCTTTGGAATTACAAAGAAAGGAAAATTCCTGCAACTGAAGCGGAAGAGATGTTTTTTTTTTCAAAGAAAAAGTAAAAAAACAACTTTCAGCCATTACAGATAAAAACATACTACACAAGGTGTTTCATTGAATCGCAACCATTTTGGAACTAATTTACGAAACAAATTTTTCTACAGTAAGGGTCTTTATCCACTTTTGACATCACTATGACAAGGGTTTTAAAAGTCTTATATTAGAACTTGACCCACGTTCAACACAAACAATTCTCCTAAAATTATTGATAGAAAGCTCTTTTGGAATTATATTTTTAGAAGAAATACATATAAAAGCCTGGATTTTTCAGATTTAAAATGCCCATTTTATTGTATAAAACATGTGCATAAATCATTTTCCAAATAGTTTACATCCAATTACAAAACACCCTGTATAAACTTCTTACCTATTCAACTGTTGTATTTTTATCTTTGTTTAAATTACATTGTATCTGTTACTTAAAAAAGATACAGAAAAAAAAATGCCAAGGGAAAGAACACAATATCTTGTAATAGGACAATGGAATCCACAGTTGGTTTGAATTCAAAGAAAATAAGGTTTTGATAGCAAACATTATAGCCCTGAGGAGATGGAAACAGAGAAACCTTCACATCTATATTATTTGTTCTCGTTTTAGCTTTTTTTCTTTTTAGCTTCAATTTATAGTTATCCCAGGGTCAATTGATTATTGTTTTTGTTTTCGATAAGATAATGGACAGGGTATTAAAGTGTTATTGTGTCATTTTCTTGGGTTGACTTTTGCTCTTTTTCTTATTGAAAGGCACTTGATCCTATTTCTAGATGCATCCCCATATCAGCGTGTGTTATGATACAAAACAATCTTGTTGCTTTTGTGCCTGTATTTGATGATGTACACATACTTGAATGGATCAAGAAGTTTTTCTTATTTGTATGTCACTTCATCCTACCTTTATCTTAATGGCCTGGAAATGTTCGGACTTTTTACAGAGATACAGAGTTTTAGAGGAGCAGAGTGTGTCTTAAGAGCCATTTGAAATAAAGTCAATTACAATCAAATTAAATTTCTGATTAGTGAAGGAGTTGGTTAAGAGAACTCGACAACCAGAAATATTCTTTTAATTAAAAAATGTTGTTGCTTTAACCCCTTATTGAGAGACAAAGCTGAAGAAGATAACCGAATCATGGACGATGGGATTAATGTTCTAAACATGAAGTAATACGAAATTCTACTTTTCTCAGTAGATAACATTTCTGCGGTAATTTGAAAAAAAAGCTGATAAAGTGCACCCCGGTTCGCATAATCCTTAAAAAGTGCGTAATTTTATGATATTTATTTCGATTGAATAATTTTATAAAACACTGGGAAGTGATATGTCTGTTGTGCCCAAAATTAATGATGGTATGCCTCAAGGCTCTATTCTGTTCCCGATTCTATTTCATTTCTATGTTTATAAACTTCTCCTTAAAGCCTCTTAGCCAATCAATGAATGGTGTTGATGATGCCAGTACTCTCCAGCATTTATGTTGTTTCACAGCACTGTGTTACAGATGAGAAACTGTATTGGCAGCTTTTGACAAAGTTTAATGATGGCTAGTACTTATTTGAAGCAGCAAACATTTTATTTGTCATGAGCCGCGCTTATATCTAAACCAAGGATGAATATGCGAATATTCTAGAGGAAAATGCAGGTTCATATAAAGATCCTGTTCAATATGACGTTGAAAGTTTGTTTGTTTTTTTTTTGGTTTAATTTTTTATCCAGTTTAGAGTCAACCAATAATAAATTCCACACATTTTTAGACTCGTTTTTGTATGTCTATCAAAAAAACTTTCGTGTTTCTAAAAAATATTCAAGCTCTTCGATCACCATATTACTAACTTCAGCAACTAACACAAAGTTGTCCATCATGCCTAACCACAACACGAAAAAGGATACACGGAATCTTCATCGTGGCCACTCTTATCGATCCAAATTTTATTGTCATGCAAGTCCTTTTTTATAAAAAAAAAAAAAAAAAAGTGCACCTAAACTTCGTGGTGGTTATTTGCACTACATTGTTCATATAACTCATCTTTTGACCATCGTTTCCGTTGAAGTATGCTTCCTTCAGTATTTATTTATTGGATATTTAAAATTCCGAACGACCATTCATGCCCAACGATGACGAAAAGGATAAAGTTTTGCTCTGGGTTATATGTGGAGTTGGGAAGTTATTAGAAATTTTGTATGATTTATCCATAACTCGCGGAGTTCATCCTTCCAAGCTACTGTGTGTTTTTTTGAGATTTTGTGAAAAAATAGACATCAAAATGAGCCAATATCTGATTGTTGGAAGAAGATTTAAAGTTTTCGAAGGAAATCACATCGAAAGAATAGAGTTCAACTCAAAAAAGAAGAAATCTGGATAAAAACTATCTATTCAAAAGGGAAGATATTTTTCATCAAATTATATCGTTCAATTCTACTGCCATATTTTTGACTCTATTTAGTTTGTCCTTCAGAATGACACAATTAGAATTCTTTCTTCCTTTTTTGGAATAATTTTTTGCTTATTATCCTGTGTTTCAATATAACTTTTTTTGTTTGTTCTTTTGAGTGTTTGATTTAATCGATTTGAAATAAACTTTTAATTGCTTTCAAATTTATTGAATTGAAAATCTTTTGTTTGTATATTGAAAGATTATCCTATGAATATTGGAATTATGCGATGAAAAATTACAGTTTACATTATTTTGAGATTAAAATTGATTTTCATTTTGTATGCAATTACTTGGCTGTGTAATTAATTGGGAATTAAGTTTTTTCTAATTGATTGAACATTTTGTGAGAAAATTGCTGACTATTGATCTAGAAACAGCAAATTTTGAAATGATGCATTTAAAAAAAAAACATGGCTGATAATTTAAGAAACATGATTGTTTAACTATTGAGCTAGAAAACTGAAGTTCGGTATATAGTAAGTGGTTCAAGAGTAAGGCTAGGTTCTTGACTCGGTAAAATCTGCTCCAAACACGCCCACCATCGACATTTATGTTAAACAACCTCTATTTCGCAAAATTAAATTATATTTTTTGTACAGTAACGATAAAAGCACAATGCTAAAATTTTGCATATGCAAGCTTTAGGTACATTTTCTTTGAGTTAAATAAAAATATTTCAGTTTGGACGTGGCTGATGATCACTTTTCATTAGAAACTATAAAAAAATTGTTTTTGCAAATAAACTGTATATGTAATGTTCAAATTTGAGCGTCTCTTAGTCGAAACTAAGAAAAGAAATTTTTGAGTTTTGGGCGTGGCTTTCACCCACTTTTCATGAAAGAACGAAACACGTAGTTTGAAAAATTTACATAGGGTACCAATATTTAGTTTTAAATTTTTTTTTCGTTCGTTATATGACAATTATACCTCTTAATTTTGGTTTGTCTAAATTTTTTCAATACGCCCACTTTTAAGGGCGTGATTTTTGTAAAATACCTTTATTAAGGTAGGATCGTTAAAAAATTACTATGTTTAAAAATTGATAAACGATCAAAGCTCAGTTAGTGCTTTGAATTTTTGTTTACAAATTCTTAGGACACGCCCACTTTTAAGGGACGTTTCCGTTGACGCTCTTAGTATGCATTACTGTTTTAATGTTTTCTAACTATCGGTAGCAGTTTTGAAGTAAGAAGATGAACATTTCTGGATGCGGGAGATGAACGGGTATCCAACAGTTCATTGAAAACGTGCTGTAGCTCTCGCATTTGTTTTTTAGATCTTGTAAATACGACATCATCTTTACAATTCAAGGTGTACAATATGGAAGATATCTCGGAGCTTTACCTTTGTTTGAACAATAGACTACGGGAGCATATATTTTTGAAACTGATCTGAGAATCTATGTATGTATGCAGAGTCTTCAAAAAATTAATATTTTAGGAGTCAAAGCTCAGGAAATGTCCTTCAAGTAGATAAATTCATGGATAAAGTCCTGATTTGTGACTCTGTATCAAAATTCTGCTTCTTAAAATGCTGCTCAAGAGGATTTCCTTGGCCTTCCGTTAAAAAATTCCTTTAAACATTATCTTCTGGGGGTTGTTTTTGAACACGTTTCACAAGCTTAGTCTTTCAATCAATAAGTCATGGCTCAACGAATCAATGATGACCATCGAAGGTTTGTTTATTTTGCTTGTGTCGGATGTCAGGCCTAACCATGTCACTTGATACTTGAAAACTTGGACAGACTGCAATTTCTATACAAAGCCAATGAAGGTTCCAATTTTATTCAACCTCAACCATAAAAGACACAAAATTTAATCAAAATTGTTTCACCCCGCTCAGTTTAAGATTAAATTATGTTTTTATATTTTGTCCACCAAAAAGCTGCTGATATTCTGTCAAAAAAAAAAAAAAAAAAAAAACGTTCCACATACGCCACCGATATCCAGCCATGACACATCTTTTATCCGCAGTTGCTCTTTTTCCTTCTCCGGAAACATAAAAAAAATGTCCTTGCCAGCCGCAGTGAAAATTGAATTGAAAATCCTTGAACATCAGAATGCCCCACAGCAGGCTGTTTGACGTAAAAATTATAATATTAAACCATGAATAAAAAGCCTTTTTTCGAAATAAAAATTAAAAAACCCCCCATCACAGACCAACCATCATCGCAGCAAAGTTGTCTCAACACACAATAAAACAAAACATTTAGTCCTTCGGCGGCACGGTGCGGCGCGGCGCGGCGGTGGAGTTGGAAAAGGATACTACAAAATAGCTGCTCCATTAATCTCTACCCAACGAACGAAATCGCGCATTTGCATACAGAAGAATGCTACAGCTCAGCGCTGTGTATGCTGGGACTGGGGGCGAATTTCATCTCGAATTCCCTTTATGTGAATGTGTAAGTGCAAACCAAAAGAGTGAAAATAGAAAAAGGATTACAACAAACCCCTGAGGAGCTGCAGAAACAACACCAACACCAGCAACAACCAAAAAGCGCAATGTTCATTGAAAACATTGCTGCTTGAATTAAATTTCCCCGCGCAAAAGTGCGAAATATTATATCGCCACACCATTCATTCCCAAGGATATAACAAGGACTCTACTCTACTGTGTGTTTGCTATATATTTTGCAGACAGCCAAGTTTACTGCCATCTAGTTTAACATGAAATATACAGCTAACAGCAAGAGCAACAACAAGGACGATGATAAATAACAACTTGGCATTGGTAAATTGAATTCTTTACCATTATTTCTTTTCAAACAGGAACAGGAACCACTTCCGAGTTACGACCGACGCGACGACGCGATGACGATAAAAAGGTTCCTCCTCCTCGTCTTTCGTTTATCGTGTTCAACGTCTTCTATGTTTTACTTCTAGCTTCTGCCAATATGATTCAATAAAACAAAAGACGTTTACCTCGTTTCGCGTATTTTTTTGTTCTTCTCCTCAAATTGGTTTGACGTTGGTTGATATCACTCACTTCATTCTCTTCCACTCCTTTCAGTTACATTGAAGGATGTTTCAGTGAAGAAGGAAATTGAAGAAGTTAAATTGGCAATTGGAAGAGCTTTGTAGAAAAGTTTGAAATATTTATATATTTTTTCATCGAGTCAATTCCATTGAATTCTTCTTCTCTGTTCAATAGAATCCTTCTTAGTTCTTACTTACAACACAGGAGGCAGCTGAGGATGTGAGTTAATTACTTGCTCATTTTTCAGGAAGAGTCTTTATCAACTCTTCAAACTTCTTTTACGTAAATTACTTCTTGAAAGTCTGATTAAGTTGCAAATGGAAACGACAACGGAGAAAAGTTCCTGCAATGGAATGAATGATTGAAGGAAAAGGTAGGAAAGGAACCAATTGTTTTGCCATTAAGGACGCAGCAGGGAAAAAATATATAAATGTTAGGTAGCGAAAAAACTATGTGGAAAAAAGGCAAGGATTTTGGGAGTGAACATGGGCTGCAAAGTGACGTGATTCATGTTAGAAAGATGTATTTCCAGGTGGTCTATGAACGAGTAAGAGAAACAAAGCTGTAAGTGATAAATAGGTAAAGGTAATATTGTCCTGATTTTCGTTCCAACAGTAGCAGCCTGCTAACAATTCAGAGTAACTCGATTGTTTCTTTATTCAAAGGCTGTGTGCTTGATACATTTATTTCTGATTCCCCGAAAAAGTTGAACAGATTTTGTTAAAATGGAAGGCCAGGTCCATAACTCATTAAAACACTCAGTACAAAGCTATAGCTTGGAACTATCCAGGGGAGGGCATATTATAAAACAAGAATTTCATCAAAATCAGACAAGCTTTTTAGGAGAAGGAGAATTACGCCCACGTACACGTTCAAGCTGTTAAGTCGCTCCGTTTTTACTTAAGACGTGACATTAAGATGATAAAAAAGTCGAAACAAATTGGTCCGACATTTCTGTGTCTGTCTGTATCGGCACCTACAGCCTAAACGGCTGGACCAATTTGCTTCAAAATTGTAACACAATACTAAAGGGTGTTTTTTTTTAGACATGCGGTTTTCAAGAAGAAATAAAACGCATATAATTTAATGTTATGGCCATGAATTTAGCTGTATTATAAAGGTAAGGATTTGCCATGCCATTATGTTGTAAAAATTATGGACAAGTGGCCGCCACGGCTGGCTCGAATAAATTCCGGGGCAATCAGGTCGGCCAAATATTGGACGCAGCACGCGATTCGTCGGGCGAACCGAACCATTATTTTGGTAATGTGGACGATTTGCAAAATTTGTTCAAATACTGAGCAAAAATCAAGTGACAGCTGACAAAAAAACCATCTCCGAAAAAAGGATTGCCAGATTGAAAACCACACGTCTAAAAAAATCACCCTTTATATAATAACGTCATATAGAGGGATATTTTTTCGAATTAACATTCTAGCTCTTAAACTAACGGTACCTGCCATACGATCTTTAATGAAAAACTCATTGTTTTCTAAAACGGCTTTAGCGATTTTGATAAAACTTATGAATGGTGTTTTCTGTTTTGGTTGAAATAGATTTTTTTAGGGAAATGTCTTATAACGGTACCTCCCATAGGACCAGTTTTTTGAAGACAGATTTTCTCGTAAGCCACTTGACGGATTGTAATGAAGAAGCCCTTTTATAGACGAAATAATATTAATTCTTACATTTTTGAAAAATAATTTGTTTGAGTTTAAAAAAAAATTATAATTTTTGTTTTTTCAAAAACTGATTCAATTCTTTTTTAATTTTATATTTCTGATAAAAACAATAAAGTGCTAGAAATTGGCATACCTACCTCAAAAAAATTGGAATTTGTTTTCGAAAAGTTTTCTCAAAAAAAGAAACAGTTTTTAAAAATCTGGTAAAATTCAAACCAGTTAAGCAGTTACTCCACTTTTCCGAAAAAACATTTTAACCGATGATTTTCATGTGATTAATAAAATTTCATGTGATTTTGTTTTTCCTGTTAACTTTTTATTCAAAATCTCAATCTCCCCAAAACCAATGTCGATGGGTCTGGAAATTCCGTCCATCTATTTGTCTGTTCAAACCTCTGCAGCCTTTACAGATGTGCTGATTTGCTTTAGTAGTTCCTGAAACTGTATTTTTAATTTTTAATCCAGGCCCAAAAACAAGGTGTTTTGCCATGGAATCGTGAAAAGTTTTATTTTCTTCAAAACTGCTCCAACGATTTTGATAAAACTTTCTGAGTGCTCTTTTGTAAGGACAATTATTTATCTTTTGGTTAGCATGAGGTTTCTGATATTTGTCTTTCACCGTTTATTTTCGTATTCGGACTAACTTAAAAAATTTTGAATTGAAATTTACCAAATTTGGAATTTAAATTTTTTCGTGTGTAAGATTTTTGGAATTGGAATTGGAAAATGGCTCAAACAATTTTGGATACACATCACATGTCAGTCATTTTGTACTGTTCTTCTAATAAGATACAGGAAATTCCAACTCTTTTTTAAAAAGTCTTAGAACGGTAGGTACATCCAGGGACAAACTTTAAGGGACCTTAAATTGGCATACGTACTAAATTTAAGGAATATGTGTATTGTTTTCAGAGAGCTCTGCTCAAATTATTTGCATTTTTTTTTTTTTCCAAAATATCCAACAACCAATAGACAAATCTTTGTTCTTGTGGGTAACTCTCAGATAAAGTGCTATTAAATATCTGTTTCTATTTCCATCCAAGAATATCAACCAAACAGAAACTTTCATCTGAAGTTTTGCCTTTTGCTCTCAATTTAACAGAAAAGTCGCTGAAATTCATACCAGAGAACTTTTCAGGTTAGCCCAAGACTTGCTAAGTTAACACGAATCCAACACCGAAATTAAGACTTTGCAGTTTTTGAAAGGGACGATATTTCGTTGTTAAATTGAATTTACATTTTTACGAACCTATTTTTTTTTTTTTTTTTTTTTTTTATAAGTTTATCGCCCACAGTCCATGGGGATATTGTAAGACACAATATTCAATATTCCAGAATTCATGATTTCACTCCAACAATACGTTATTATAAATGTTCATCTCAGGTTACAGTTGGCAAACAAAATTAAACGAAATGTACGGCTAGATCGTCGTTTTTAAATAGTTTCGAAGACCTACAACTTTTGCTTTCAAGGAACGTATTCAATCCGGCCTTGGACGAAGTAAAACACTTTATAAAAGGCTTTTTCTTAAACTGCTCTTAAAAAAGTTTGAAGAAAATCTTTCAAGCCGTTAAGGCTGAATTATATTTCCAGAGAAGTACAGACGAACCAAGGGATAGTTTGACAAAAAATTCTTCGAGGGTTTTTTTTAACATCGAAATGACATCTTGGATTGAAATTCCGACTTTTTCTTCACGAAAGCCTTCTTCAGAGCAGGCAAAAATAATAAAAAACCAAAAACAAAAAATACACTATCAACCAAAAAAGAACATCATCAAATTAAAAGAAAGTTAAAATTAGATGAAGGCCTTCAATCAAATTCATATTCGGAGGGTCACCAACGCTGATCACGACTTAAGGGCCCCCAAGGTATAGCTTTACAGCTAAGCTTTAGGCAAGCCTTTTCAGCTAAATTTCGTCAAGTCAAATAAGCAATTAAGCACATTATCGTAAATGCTTTAGGGTCATCAGAAAAGTAGCATGCTCACTTTCCGGCCATCTTGAGGGCGCTGCGACGCTATGCCCAGGCCGTCAATACGGCTTCAATCGAAACTCTTCATATTTCTTCAGCTTTCCCCCCAACACATCAAATGAACTAAGTGGTTGCAGTGTAAAATTGAGCAAATGGTATTATTATTGGTATTGTCGGTTGAATTTTGTTTTAATGGAGCTGCGAAAGTCAGAACCCGGTTAGAAGTGGGGTCAAAGAAACCTGTAGGAAAGTTTGAAAATTTAATAGGTCAGACACAAAATGGCGGATATGAAATCGAAGACTTTAAAATATGTAAGGAAAAATTGTTTGTGCTATTGTAGGGCTATAAGAGATAAAATTTTTTAGTTGAAGAATCCTAAGAGGTTGTATTCGTGAAATACCTAATACCCTTACATTTTTGTGTTCCCTTTAACTTTGGCCGAAGGAAATGTTCTGTGGAAAGTATGGATGGTACCGTTATAAAACAAATGCATACAAATTTATGCATTCAGAAAGTTGTATAGAAATAGTTGGAGTCGTTTTCGAGAACATTAAGCTTCATGTTTACGATTACTTATAAATAGGTTAAGCGTTATTTTTGGGCTAAAAGTAAAAATTCAAAATAAGGTACCCTATCCTCTTAGGCTGCAGAGGTGACGAAATGCTTGTTGCCCTAATGTGTGAATATGGTCTTGGGGCTTTAGATTTTGAAGAAAAAAAAATTAGAGCGGAGAAAAAAATCATATGAAAAAATGAAGTAATCTTTTACTGTTTTGAATTTAAGAAAGAAAAATTTAAAATCGTTTGACCAGTGTTTTACAAAGCAGTTTGTAGTTTTTATCGGAAAAACAAAATGTCAAGAAAATTCAACAAACCGTTTTTGAAAAAACCAAAAATTGAAAAAAAAACTTAGGTATTGTGAAAAATTTAAGAATTAGTATTATTTTGTTCATAAAAGGGCTTCTTATTCATTAAAATTTCATAAAAATTCGTCAGGTGTCTTAAGATTTACGAGAAAATCCGTTAGACGACTTTTTCCGAAAAATCTATTCGAACTAAAACAAAAATTGTATGCAAAAAATGAAAGTTTTATCAAAATAGTAGGAGCTGTTTTTGAGATAAATGAGTTTTTCATTAAAAGTCATATGGCAGGTACAGTTAGTTAAAGAGCTAGAATGCTATTTCCAAGAATCTCTCTGTCGGACATCATAATAATACTGTGTATATGTGTACCTACTTAGTTTGAAGCCAATCGGTCCAGCCATTTAGGCTGTAGGTACCGATACAGACAGACAGACATAATTGTCGGACACACTTTTTTCGACTTCTGTATCATCTCAATGACTTGTTTAGTTGTTAGCATTTTTTTTTTTTTTTTGCAAGAATTCACAACTTGCCCATAGTACACAGATACCTACATTAACCGTAAGTAAAAAATAAAACTAATCGCAGCAACTTCCTTTTTTGTCTTTGACTTATTGTGGAAAGAAACAAGAAAAAAATTTGAAAAAAATCGATTTCATAAAAAAAAGAACCACCAATGACTTCCTTAGGGTAAACACATTTTGTTTGAGTTTTTCAAATCACAGAAGTTTTAAATTTTTAAGCCGAAAAAGGTTAAAAATTTAGAAGGCCTTTTTCTTTAATATTTTTTTTGAAAGAAATGTTTTGAAAAACATCTCACGTGGAAAAGGTAAACGAAATTAGTGAAAAAATCTGTTCAACAAAGGTCTGGTTCAGAATGTGGCACCTATAGACTTTTTTCAAAAAGTTCACTTACTTACAACAACCTCACCTCAAAAAATTTCTTAAAAAACTTTAAAATGTCCCCCCTTAAAAGTGGGCGTGTCCTAAGAAATTGTTTAAACAAATTTCAAGCACTAACTGAGCTTTGATCGTTAGTCAATTTTTAAGCATGGTGTAGTTTTTTAACGATCTTCCCCGAATAATGGTATATTATAAAAATCACTCCCTTAAAAGTGGGCGTATTAAAAAAATGTAACGAAAAAAAATTTAAGGAAACATTTTTCATATAACGAACGTAAAAAAATTGTTTAAATTGAATATTTGTACCTTTACCTAATTTTAAAAACTATGTTATTTGTTCTTTCATGGAAAGTAGGAGTAAGCCACGCCCGAGATTCAAAAATTTCTTTTCATACACAAGCTTCTTAGTTTCGACTAAAAGACTCACAAATTTGGGCTTGTGGAATATAGGTATTGTTTATTTTCAAAAATAAATTGTGTATAGTTTTTAATGAAAAGTGGGTGCAAGCCACACCCAAACTAATTTTTTTTTTAGTACACAAAGTGTTAACGCACAACCAACACTCGCAAAAATGTAGGCTTTTACTCGAATACAAGCTCGTTATATTATAAAAACAATTATTGATGTTTTCGTATGAAATGTTTGCGTCAGCCACACCCAAACTGAAATATTTAAATTTAATTTAAAGAAGCTAAATATTTTTAGCTTGCTTGTGCAAAATTTAGGCGTTGTACTTTGATAGAAACTTTTCAAAAATTCAATTTCATTTTGACAAAAAGGTTGTTGCACAAAAATGGCGATTGTGGGCGTGTTTGTGCTCGGATTTCATTCAAAAATTTAGCCTTACTCTTGAACCAAAGCTTTATATATTCCAAATTTCAGCTTTCTTGCTTAAAAGCGGACGGACGGACAGACGGTATTACTTCTCTATGTAACAAACTCCACACCAAATATAATATATCCATTCTACAGAATAGGGTACACAAATAAATTTTGCACTCACGTTTTAAGCACACTATGTATTTAAAACATTTTTGAAACAAACCTAGTTTATTTTTTAAAACATTTAAAACTAAAAATCAAGAACCAACCTACATTCTGTATCTTAGAAAAATATTCCAGTTTATATAGGAAGTCATTGCTTGTTTTTTACTCGGATTCACCCCCAAATATGAAGTAGAAATATATAGCAGACATTTTTGTATTTTTTTTTAATATTATAGATAAAATAAAATTGACTTACCAAAAAGTAGATAACATTTTCAAACATAAGGTACTTACTTTTGCGACTCGCCTAAGAATATACAAGAAAAAAATCAATATTTCTACCGTTATCCCTCATTTCAAGCCTATTATTTAAGTAAAATTAAAATATATTTACTTATGTTACTAATAAAAAACACCATAAAAAAAACATTTGTTTTATTTATTTACCTTCAATTCTTATAAATTAGAATCCATAAAATAATGCATTTTCCAGTGTGTCCCCCATTAAATATCTTATTGAGTAACCTACAAACGATGCTTCGTCGATACCTGAACGAACACGAACGGCCGCCATGACACACAAAATCGAATTCGATTTAATTTTCCACTAATATGCTTCGAATTTCATCTTTTCCCCGTTAAAAAAGAATACAAACAACTTGATAAATTAACTTTTAACACTTTTTTGATAATATTATCGACTTTTTAAGACCGCACTTTGAAAATTACAATTAAAAATTAATATTTTTCACCAACCGATCGCGGAGCAAACTGAAACTGAAAACAAGATGGCACGACACTGAATAACTGAATGAACTTTATCGAGAATGGCAAAAGCATTGAAGCTCCACTGTCCACCCACAACAACAACTGTTGAATGCTGGCTGAATGCACTTTTTGTCACAGTTCATTGTTCATTGCAGTGGTTACAAGTAAATAAAAACAAAGAGGAATGGTAAAAATGAATTCAGATCAAGAATGACGTTTGATGTCTGATTGCTGCCATGATACATGATCTATGGAATAAATTGGAGTTAGAAATTAGAATACAAATTGCGTGAGTAAGAGTGAGCAAGCTTGACTTTTTAATAGAATCTCTTGCAAATTGCAACTTTTACATGTTGCCAGTTGCCATTTATTCTGTGTTTGTAACGGGTGATTTTTTAAGAGGTTTAGAACTTTTTTTTTTTTTAAAAACACAAAAAATTCGAAAAAATGAATGAAATATTTATTTGAATCGATAGTTTGAACCTTGCAATTTAATGTTTAAAGATAATTTCATGCAAATGTTGACTGCGGCTGCGTCTCAGGTAGCCCATCCGCTGAGTCCAATTTTGGCATACTCTTTCACACATATCGGCCGGTATCTCACGAATGAATGCATGGATGTTGGCTTCCAGTGCGTCAATCGAAGCGGGCTTGTCCCTATAGACATTAGCCTTGACATACCCCCACAAAAAATAGTCTAATGGTGTCAAATCGCACGATCTAGGCGGCCAATTGACCGGCCCGAAACGTGAAATTAACTGTTCACCAAACTCGCCTCGCAATTGCGCCATTGTTTCGCGTGCTGTGTGGCATGTGGCACCGTCTTGTTGGAACCACATATCATGCAAGTCAAGAACTTCCATTTCGGGCAAAAAAAAGTTTGTTATCATCGCTCGGTAGCGTTCACCATTGACAGTAACGCTGCGATTCGCATCATCTTTGAAGAAATATGGCCCAAAAATGCCGCCGGCCCATAAACCGCACCAAACAGTGGCTTTTTCGGGATGCATTGGTAGCTGTTGCAATGCTTCTGGCTGATCTTCACTCCAAATGCGGCAATTTTGCTTATTTACGTACCCATTCAACCAAGAATGAGCCTCATCATTTCATCATTTGAACATTTCGAACCGAGCACGAATTTTGATAGTAAAATTTAATAATTTGCAAGCGTTGTTCATTTGTAAGACGATCCATGGTTAAATTGCAAACCAAACTGAAGCTGTTTGACAGTGACACAAGGTACTAAACACACGTCAGCTGTCAAAACCAGTGTTGCCAAAACCAAACCAGCTAAAAAATCACCCGTTATTTGTTGTGTTATGTCAAATGATGTGTTTTTAGCAATAGATTTGTTCGTTATTTTGAGGAAGTGTTAGGCATTATTATTAAGAAAACATAATTATTGTCTCTTTGTGTATTTTATTTTATTTGACTAAGAATGTAGCCAAAGCTAAATTTAAATCCAATATCGCTGCGAAGTCCCATTGCTCATCAATAAAATATACATCTTCTGCGGCATAATTCAGTCTTTTTGTCTTTGATAATTCGAAGAGGGATTTATATTTTGCAATATCCTATTAATTTAAAATGAACAAAATTCCCTAAGGTCCTGCCCTTTTTGTATAGGAATCTTGAAAGGATACCTACAGTTTGTAGGTTCACCTTAAACATTTTATTTATTTGAATAATTGAAACAGAATTACCAAACCAAACCAATGCGGCTTTTGAATAATTCCACAAGGAATGGAAATATTTTCAGACTTTGTCATAGGCTAAAAGGATAAACATATTCAGGAAATAGTGAAAAACTAATAAATAATTTAAAAAGAAATTGGCATAATAATTCTTATGCAAAAGGGGATATGATATTTAAATATTCCATCAATATGCTTTGATAGATTTCAGGATTATTGTCGATGTTCAATAAAATACGAACATAATTTTAGGTTTGAATATTATTTAAATAATTCAGATCGAAGTTTAATTTCAAAAGGATTTAGCATCACAAAGAAAATGTATTGCGTTGGGGTATGGACACGTCTTTTGTCTTCAATTTTACTCAAAGACTTTCTAGATCATATACATGGACACGCTAGACGTCCATTTGTTGGACTTTCTGGATTGGATTCTGAAAACGTTACCAACCTGCCAACGCCCAGTTTGGAATTGTTTAAAGTCTGACGTCGTTTTTGTTGCTGAATGAAATAGAGAAAATCATTTACATTTTCACGCTCAACGTGGCTCTACGTCACGGACACACATGGAGATTGATGTCAAACGTGAAAGCGCCATCTGGGTGCCAGCATCTGGAAAATAAATTCAAATCTAAAGCAAATGTGTTCAAAAATAGAAAACCTAGGTCATGAAGTCTCTTCTAACTTAAATTAATGAGACCCAATTCGCATTCAACGATATTGCCTTGAATGTTAAATACTTAAATTATGTGGCTATGTTGTTTTTCAAGCACGAGCCTATACAATATACACACATCATCGAAGGATACGTGACTGGGAATTATACATACAGAGGGGTTTGCTTATTGAGTTCGTAATTAAAAATTTAATTTCCCTTTGCTTTAACATTCCAGAGTTGAACAAAAATCGTAATGATAAAAATCATTAAGAGCTTGTATCTTGTGGTTTATGGGTTGGATTGAGTTCAATGTCACTGTTGATTTAGTATCGTTTGTGTTTGCCTGATTAGGAATGCAGAGAAGCTTTTCTTTTATCTGCCACATCCGCATTTATACGAGGGATTGTTTGTTTCCAGAGAACAAATAGGAGTCAAAAAAAGGAAAGAATAAACGGAAATCGCATACATTTTTGATCACCAAATTAACCATCTGCAGAAAGACAAAAACAAGCGATATCCCTGAAACCAGTCAATAGCATATGTTTACTTTTGATTGTCCAAAAGACACTACCCTTATTTGATGTTTATATACACATGCTAAGGACATTCTCGTTTAATTTTTAAAGACTTGAAAAAGGAACAAATAAATAAAATGGAGTCAAATTTCTTGTACACAGATTGGAATAAAGGACTTCAGTAATGTGCCTTAAAAGCAAATCCGTTCCAAATTGCCTGATTCCAAATCGCTTCAAAATTGTGTATTTTTGAAAGCAACATGTACTTTGTTTTGCTTTCAAGCTTTAAAAAAAAATACAGTCAGAAAACTCGTTTGAAATTGAATTTTCTAGTTCTAGGAAGAAAGTCAATCCCCAATATTCCTTGCACTAGCGGGAAGTTTATATGGAAACAGGATACTGCCTTTGCAACAGCAGGCACAGTTATAAAGCCCAACGAAATAGATTTTTTTTTAGTCTTGTTTACTGTTAAATAAAAATTGCATTTGCAGCAGTGCCAGCGCAGCTATATGTAGATATAATGTACTTCCCAAGTCCTGGTCCTGGATAAAAAAATTGCGTTCACATAGAACCATTGCTTATACAATTGAAGGGTGCGGAAGCATATTTGCTGGAAGGTTCGTTGCATTGCTACATTTATTAAACTTTTTTTTTAAATTTTTCCTCTTGAAGGAAAATAAAGGATACAAACGAGTTGTAGAGCCGTTTATCGCATTGCAGGGAAACACACATAAATCATTTTGAAATATATAATTTCTTTTTTCTAAGAAGTATAGAAAATGGAAACATATTTCTACTTGGCTTGGCAGTTGGATTTGAAGTACATACATAAGGGTGCATTGCTCACGAGGAGAGAGGCGCTAAGAAACCGGAAGCAATAGAAATCTCTAAATGCTCCAAAATGGTTTTCTTTTCAATTATATTTTTTCTGTTCTTATTTCATGATATAAATGCCAGCTGCTAGCTGTAATTGATTTAGACAAATAAAGGCGTGTTGAATTGATATGTTATTAATGCTATGTAGATACATATGTGAATTTTTGAAGCTGCATTGCAAATAGTTTATTCAAAACGCTAAGGGATCCTGGCTTCTAAAACTCCTAAATGCCCTCGGATTAGCGTTCTTCTCCGTCTTCTATGTCTGCGACAAAGTAAAATCCCTTGCATGTAGTTTTAGTTGCATAATTTGTCATCCAATGCCGAAATTTCTGGCCAGCAAACATTATTTTGCCGAGGCTGTCTAGATTTTTGATTTAGTAGAATCAGGGACTAGTCTGTATCGGTCACTTCATACGGCTATCTATGGCAATGGGTAAATTTCTGCCAATATCCTGAAGGACTCAGCACGATTGTGTCCCAGATCACTCTTGTTTAGAATAAGCTAAACAAAAGTTGCGGTAGTCATAAAAATGTTTAAAATGTACTAGACTACTATCCTGACATCTGTCGATCAAAAATTGTCAGTACTGGACTTACGGAAGAACTTCTCTCATCACTGTAAATGACATGCAAATTATTATAAGAATGATGCAACAACCATATTTACCTACATTACAACAACGGACAGAAAAAAATAAAACCTGTTTTAGATATCTGTGCTTTTGTGCATTCTAATCGATTCCCTTTAGTCAAATCCCATGTTCGGAAGTTTGACAAAGAATCAACTGTGGAATTTCCTTTTTTCATCGTGTTCTTTTGTCTTCTAATTTCATTTGTCCTGTAAGCGATGATGTCATTTTAACAAAAGGGTTAGTGCAATTAATTGAAATCCATGTACAGTTTCATAGCCAGAAAATCCTTCGTCCGTGATTGATATATCACATCCTTTTGATTCTCTCTAACTTCAACGTGCTTAAATTGAATTCACAAAACAACCATGCAAAAAGAGAGACGAGGTTAAGTAGTCACAGTGTCACAACTGCAATTTCACCGAACCACTTTTGGTTTGCATAAGGATAAAGCTGATGAATTTCATTCGATTTCAAAGTGATTAAAACAGGATAAAGCTTCCCAAAGGAAGGAATATTCTACAACAACAACAAAAAGAAAATTCAGTGAAAACTGGATAGTTGCAACTTACAATCACTGCCATGGGGCGATTAAATTAAATTGGCTTTGTCCAGGTTATTGATTTTCCAGATTCATCAATATATTGGGAATTGAACATGTGCACTTAATCCCAGCTCCCAGGTAACCTATTTCGAAGTCAAGTTTTTTACAAACGTAATACGTAACTCAAAAGTGGCTCGCATGTCCGTTTTGTGGAAAGCTTGATTTGCTTAGAGACGGAATACAGTGCTAATACTCTATTTTCAACAGAGCCTGGGTTATATTCTGCATTTTCAATACACCACACCTTTTCAACGGTATATTGTTCAAGTGCATACATTATTTTTAAGGCAAGTATAATGGTACCGAAAGAGGTTTTCTTCACTTATGAAGACAGTTGGGAATTCTGATGAAACAAATATTCACACTAAAGATGTTCAATAAATTTGATTGAACAGCTCGACCCCTTTTATTGATCTGTGTTGGCTCAAATCGGTCATTGGCATCCTTGACTATTTATGTCCACACAGTTTAAATCCATATGCTTTGATATAGAACGAAAATTACATTCACCTCTTATTCAAGCCATCTGCTTTAATTTCAATCAAATAATAATTCTGTGTTCACACATCAAATCAAAGAGAAACCCAACCGGAATAATTTCTGTTGCCACAATGAACACGACCCATCAGGACATATACCAAAGCCACAGGATTCTATACTCAAAATTTGTTTTAGTAATCAATTCATCATCCTAACAAGTCGGCAATGCCAACTGAATATTGATAACTCCCTTTTCTCATAAAACTGATCCAAAAGGACATCGCATGGACGACAAACCAAAGAATGGATGTCCTTGTTCATTTCGTACTATGCTTTCATCTAGGTCAACCACAAGA
The DNA here is from genome assembly GCA_916050605.2 of Platycheirus albimanus. NCBI lineage: Eukaryota > Metazoa > Arthropoda > Insecta > Diptera > Syrphidae > Platycheirus > Platycheirus albimanus. The sequence continues at coordinate 11,329,293 of OU696698.1, read as the reverse complement.
GGAAAATCCAAACAATCTATTCATCAGAGACGAGTAGTTCTGCAGTAGTAGTTATTTCCTACCCTGCCCTGCCTCTGGTTTGTGGGGACAATCTATCTTTTTGAGCTTCATTAGACAGGAAAATCGAAATCTAGGCCGCATGTGACCAGAGACATCTCCAAGATTTTCCATTAGCCAAAGAAAGTGTGCAAAATCAGAAATCAAATCGAAGAGAACCAATTTGATTTTCTTGTCGCATTTCCTGTGAGCTGAGAGATGGTATATCCTGGCATCCTTTATTGAAAAAAAAATTAAATATTATATCTGAAAATAGGTTAACATTAATCACACAATGCTCTCACGAATGTTTGTATTGAACAGTAAATTATTCGAATAAATCTCTTGACAGGATGATTGCCATTTGTAATTGCACTGACTATACTATACCGTTGCCCAGTCATTATAGTGAGATTGAAATGATCCGGATACTTATTACGAGTATGTTCCAGAGAAATGGGCAGATCCACTAGAGATTTCAGACGGATGCAAATGAGTGCCATGAGTCCATTAGTCCATTATCGTTGTCCATCAGGAGAAAATTAAAATAAGTTGGGATTGGGAGAATATATATGGACTTTACCAGAAAGGACTTTCTGGATGAATCAAGTGGCTTGGTTAATTTATTTGTTCTCTGTCTGCACCAATATCGATTGATTTGAAATGGTCAAGAATTTTAATTGCAACTAAAAGAGCCATGTGGGATAAATTATGGTATCCAGATTTCATTCATTTAAACCTTCCAAATAAATTTTATTGTATGGATGTCGATAAAGGAGTCCAAAACGAGGATATTATTTCAAACTGCAAATTGCTATACTTAAGCTTCAGAAATGTATATGACACGAAAACTTGAGTGGCAATTTTTTCCTTGTTCAACTTTTAATTGATTCTGGCCTTGTAGTGCATCATTCTGAACCTTAAGGTCTTTTTGATCCTGATTTTGTCTTAACAAAATATACGACACAGGCATACTAATTTAAGAAAATTGTATTAAAATATCGTTTTTCATATTAAAAATCAATTTCCGTGTGTTGTTTTGGCTAAATCTTGGGAATAACTCGACGGATTTCGATGAACACAATTTATGATTAAGATTCGCGAAGATCAAAGGTGTTGACGACTCTTCAAAATTTCAATCTGGAACTGTTATTTTCTTCAAATCAAACGGTTATCAAATAAAATGAAGAAGTCACACCATCTTACAGAATTTTTGGGATCGCCTGGACTACAAGGCTCAGTCAACATCAAGTTGAAGAGTATAAGGAGCAGAAGTGCACAAAATCATATTCATGCCCAAAAAGAACGCTCAAGGCAGCCAAAACAGCTGGTAAAAAGCTTAATGAAAATGAAAATAGATTTTAGCGCGATCAATTTATTATTTAGTTGCGGTATTCTCATGAGAATGTTACCAGCGAGCGCCAGCGGCTGCAAGGAATGTCTATAATTACAAACATAAATACTTATACGTGCGTGACTCTTAATTAAAGGATCCCTTCCTTATTACAAAACATGGTGCAGCCGTGGAAGGATGCACATGAAATAAAATAATTTGTACATTTATGAAATCTAGTGCCGTATGTTGAATATTATGGTGCCATTTAGGGTTTTGGTAACGTTGGAGTACTTAAATCTATCTCTGCACCAAATGGATCGCATTAAAAGTATTATGGGTGCTTTTAATTTAAACATTTAAGTTTAATATTTGACAAATGATTGCACGTGTCAGTGATAACCCATTACCATAAAATTGATATAATGATGTTGTATGACCTCGGGGTATTATGTGATTTTTCATAATGATGGTCGTTCCATCAATGAAAACTATTTTGTTTTGAATGCTAGAATTGCGTATTCCTTGTATTCAGGGTCCAGAGTTCATGATTCATTTGAAGTTGGTATTAAATAACAAAATGCAATAGAAAATAGAAACAATAGATCCTTTATTTTGCTCAAAAATTACGATGAAAACAAAATTAACAAACAGTTGAATAACTTTAATTCCAAAAACTCTTCTTTGTTTCGCTAAAGGCGGATTTATGTTAGCATTATCATAAACGAATAATCCTGGAAATAATAACATGGCAGATCTACATTTTCACAGTTTAAAAAGGATAGTTTGAAAACAATTAAAAACATTACCAAAATCCTGTCTGATAGTTTTCAAATTAACTATAGTGTTTCTCACGGGTATTTTCAATGGTCGCAGATAAATTTTGATGGCTTATGGCGGCCATGTTCTGTTGGTGTCATCTGTCAATTCTGTTGTTTATTGTTTTCTTATGTCAAATCAGCATGGCAAATTTCAATGATTAACAGGACATCCAAATAATAAAACTGTTTTTGGGTTCTGTTAAAAAATAAAAATAAATACTAGGCGCAACAGCTCCAAGTGGAGCCGGAGCCTGTGACCTACACTCTCAACCATTTCTGTGTGTGCGTTGATATTCTCCAGGAATGGAAGGGACCTACAATTTACCACCGAATCCGAACAGCTTACAAAGAAGTACTTTCCATGACGTGATTTACTCTTGAATGCTTTGTCACTTCCTCTCAAGAGGTAGTACCCCGAAAAAGAACTTAAATGGAGGGATCGAACCCAGAACCTACAGCGTTAAATTATTATGTTTCTTATGGCGTTTTTAATTGGCAATCTGGAAGCAAAAAAAAGCAATCTGAATGCGTTCAATTGGGCAAAACTGATTCTGAAAAAAAGAGAATTTCTCTTCTGGTTTTAAAAACAGAATCAGAAGCAGAATCACTCACACATTCATAGATTTAAATGTCAGATGTCACACTTGACCAATGTCATATTTTTTGTTACACATATTTGTTTGGAAATTATACCAGCAGTGAAGTGATTTCTTGAAATTATAAAAAATGTAATCAAAATGGAAAATAATATTGAAAATATTGTAACAAGTGTTCCTAGTTTGTTAGAAACATTATTGGAGTCGTCTTCGTCATCTTCTTCATCAAGTGATGACGATATTATTGCAGTTGATTTTCTCCTGCAGGAGTTTGCCAAAAACCAAAAGTGCAAAACTTCTTGGAGGATGTAGTGGACAAATATTCGGAGGAACAGGTAATAACATAATTATTATTTACTTCCTGCAAGAGATTTCACTAAGTAAATGTGCATAAATATTCTTAGTTCCGCCAACAATTTCGCATACGACGGAGGACTATGTGAGTTCTTAACTCAAAAACAAATGAAATTTGGCGCGAATACACATATATGTGACACATGTCAAACTCAACCAATACATTCACACCAAACTTCAGATTCTTCGGAATAAAAAAAAAACTGTTCAATTCCGGGATTCCGAATCGAAGAACAATTCCGAATTGCCAATTAAAAACGCCATTAGTACGAGAACCATTCATTTTCATGTGAACCAACAGTGAGACAAGAGAGGTAAATTTTATTATTTTTTTCTATATGAATATTCAATACGAACAATTATTTAAATGAACTTCTCGGGATACTCAGAATGCTATTTTAAATGTTGACTTCAAAAAGTGTCTCACTGTTTGTTAAACATTACTACTTTGAATTTTTGAAGTGAAACTTCTTTAGAATCGTTGTGATTTCAAACCGGATGCAACGGAAAAAACGACAGGTAAGAGACACAAATAGAAAAATGTGTAGGATGAAGCCATAGGAAAGAATGAGAGAAATATACCTACTATTTTATATTATCGGTCTCTCCTCTTTGTCCCATACTTCGTAGCGTCCCCACTCCCGTCTTCTAAGCATAGTCAAAGAGGATATAGTTATAACTATAAAGAGTCCCATCTTGTGCCTTGTTTTGATTTTGCCTACAAGCTACAGCTGTCATATTGTTCTTTTTGTTAAACATGTGTGTGTGGTACAGCTGTCATATTGTTATTTTTGTTAAACATGTTTGCGTTCACACCTTACTACTTACCTCATCGTTTCTTGTTGTTGTTTCACACGGACAATGAATACAATAGGAAAGAGACCACGAAAATTTTAGCAGAGGAAGATTGGACTCTATGTATATATCCTCTTTGGTGGCGTCCTGGAGTTCATACTTTAAAAGTGATTCAAAAGGACGAAAAGTATGTCGGTACGTCTGTATGCTTGAATATGTGTTGAAACTTTTGTATTTGTATAGATACGTGTTGAAAGCATTTAGTCATACATAACATAAAGTTTGAAAGTAATCCGAAAACTGGCGCTGGGTGGCTGAGTTTTTCATCTCATTCTCTCGTAAATTAGGTATAAGAACTTCTTTGAAGTTTCACTTCAACCGAGTGTGAATTACGCACACACATTTTTTTTTATTTTAATCTGGTGCAATTCAACCTTTTATATCTATACAGTAAGTACAAGTTAGAATATAACAGACAAACATTTTTTGAGACCATCCATTAAGTCATGCTATAATAAAAAAAATTTAACACAAAAAATAAAAATTGAAATTCCGATACCTTTTCCGGGACGTTAATGGCCAAAATATATTTCCTTTCATATTTTATGGGCATGTATCTGCTTCATCCTCTGAATTTTCATCATAAACACCAACAAAACTAGGAATAGCAAATCATTTCCCTGGAAATGTAAATGTCATAAAAAAGCACGCTTTCCAATTAAAACAAAAACCAAACTGCAATAAAAAAAGATGGATGAATATAATATGTTCAGGTGTTTATTATTTTTTCTAGTAAAATCAATTTACATGGATAGAAAGCCAGAGTTCAAAATATCAAACTTTTAGTTCAAATATAAATTCATTAAACTTGATGCATAGAGTTTCAGAATGTTAGGAATTTCGGCGATTGAATTCCCTAGAGCAGCGGTAGTTGAGGAGTTGTTTTTATTTTATGCATTTACAGTATTTTGTGTTGTGTTTTCATGTCAAAGTTTCATAAAAAATTGAAAATTGTTCACATTGTGGTTCTTAATATAAGCAATTTGTTTAAAATATATGAAATATGGGGTCAGTTGGTTGTCGAAATAAAGGTTTCAGTTAAAGTTTGAGATTTTAGAAATAGAAATTAACACAGTCAACACAAGATGGCTGATTTGGAGAGGAGAAGCCAAATGGTGGAAACGAGGAAAACATTACAGGATGAGCCCTTTTGTTGTTTTAAGTTCTTGCTACATCCTGATGTGCATACATAATTTATTATGTAACTGGTCCCTATGTCCAACCCAACGCCCAACCAGTTCTCAAAATAGGGGAGGATTTGTCCTTAAATTTTCAACACATTCAAGGTTATAGAACGGACATTATTCAAAATTTAATCAGAACAAAGATCGAACAGGACAAAGTAGGAGAAACAGCATGATGGACCATTTTGAACATCAGGATATGACACTTTTATTGATAAGTCCTTTCGTTTACATTTAAAGATGAATCATAGTGCAGCACACTGTTCTAAGTTTCAATCCTTGTATCCTTGTGATGATGCAATAAATATTAGAAAACTCTTTTTATGGGTGTGCTGACATGATGAATGGGATTGTAGCAAAATCTGTGATTTGTTAATGTAAGCAAATTTGGTTTGACCTTATTTTCAAATTTATTTCACTGTTTTAAGGGCTCTTTATGGAGTATAGTGGGATTTTATAAGCACAAAGACTTCCATGGTAAATGGTCCATTGGAACTTTAACATTATTTGTGCCAGTTAAAAATGTCACCTGAATTATAAAAGCAATTTATTTCATCATCACAAGTTATAAGTAATATTGACTTTAGCAAAAGGCGTTCCATTTTGGTCCTTAAAGCCTTTTCAGTATTTAATTTGGAGTAAAAAATATGTTTTATATAATATAAACCTTCCGAAAAAAGGTATCTACACAATGCTGAAAACCAATTCAAAATCCATAAGCAGGCTTAGAAAGAGTTAGCGGATAAACAGGAGGGCAACTTTCTTTTATACTATATAAAAATTAATCAACACGAATATTGACCAATGATGGTTATGGAATTGCAAACCAATTCGAATATTTTTTTCTTAAAACTTCCTCTTCAATAAATCCCTCGTAGATGTATGCTTCCATGCTCCCTATAAGCCTTCATAATTCCTCAAAGAATATGGAACTAAGCTACATCGCTTTTTACCTAAGCTTTTTCCTCATGACTGCTTGAACCCATTTCACTGCAGCATTACCAAGGACTTTGGTATAATTTAAGCTGTCTGATTAGAACCCCATTGTCCATCTTAATGAACTGTTTTCAACCATCAATGTCAACAAAAACCAATCAATATAATCGATTCTGTTTCACATTATCTTAAGAAACTAAACATGGAAGAGTGTCCTGGGGAGATGTCAAGAAAACAAAACAGTTAACTTTTCTAAACACTTAGAAAAGTTTTCTTTTGCAACAAAAAAGTAATATTTTAGAAAGTTCTTTTAGAAGACCAAAACTATAAGGATGTAGGAGCTCCTTTTTATCTTAAAAATGACTTGCTCCAAACCAATCTGAAACAAAAGAGGATTACAACTCACACTGTTTTTTTTTTTACAAAACAAGATAACCAACCGAAAGAGCAAACGAAACCCATGTTTAAGAGGTTTCTTATCATTTTTTCCACTTGACTTGAGCAAAGTATCCTTCATGGCAATGACTATGACAAGAAGATAAGGAAGCCGCAAGCTTAAGAAAAAGGATTAACTACAACTCAGCTAAGGACTTTGAAGGAAGACGGAAAAGAGTAGTTCTAGAAAATAATCATCACAGCCATTCTCGGTATCCTTGCGTTGAGCTCTTTGTTTTTTTTCTACCTTCACTTCTTCATAATTTTCTACAAAATAAAGCTCATCAAGGACATCTTTCATATTTCTTTTGACAGCAAAACCTCGACCTTTATCACACAAGGATGAAGAAAATGAAAGATGAACTTTAATCCACTCTTAACCGCAGAGTCCAAATTGAATGGGGAACTGTGTTTCCACCGCAATTTTTTTTTTCATTAGTCCTCTTTCTCCTGTGAGAACCCCAACAAAAGCCAAATTAATGAAGAACACAGAGAAACTCTAGTAGTTGTATACGTACGACTTCCTCCTTGTCGTAGCCTCATCATCGTTATCATTCTTGTATCTTGTATCGTTCTTGTCTTAGGGATGCAGTAGTTCCAAAGGTAATTTACGGACAGACACGAGTTGACTCGTGAAACTACCGTTGGGCAATAAATGGAAGTGATAACCATACTTTATCACAAACAATTCTATCTGGAGTAGTGTCCAATTTCATCTATGACACTTCTTATCCACTTCATGCTTATAACATCCTCTCTGATGATGTTCTTTATGTACCATTCTCTTTTTGGTTGTGTGCTGTGTTGGTGCTTTAAACTTTTCATTCCTTCTTTAACACTTGAACACAAGGCTCTCCTATCCAAATTAAGATTCCTTTTTCCATGAAAAACATGGCACACTTTAGCCATCTAGATTGTGGTAATTGGAGCTTTTCAAACAACTCCTGTGAGAGCAGGGGACGAGAGAAGGACTTTCGAAAACAAAAATAAATTCAACTTTATTATTAAGTGTCCTTTGTTTGTGTCGTTCTTACCAACCAAAACAAAAGTAAAATGCAATCTCTATGCACAAAAAAAACAAAAAAAAACTAGAACAAGGACGAGAATGCTATTTTCAGTAGCAAGGACATTTTCACAATATCATGTTGAACATCAGAGAGGCTGTGTTAAAAAATCAAGAAGCAGGACCCAGAGAATTGATAACTAAACACCTGTCACTTCAGGAAAATGATGAAAGAAAACAAAGCGGGATGCGGCGGCGGATGCTTGAACTTCTGACTGCACCAGTTGCCACAGAAAGTTTTTGAACGGAAGGATTGTGTAGAAAACTTTTGTATCCAAAGTTAGTTCCTGCTTCCAGTTTAAATTCAATTGAAAGTTGTGGCCAAGCACCCAAATGGAAAAATGAAGATTTTTGTTTCAATTAGCTACGGTTGGCTTCGACAATAGAAATTTAGAAATAAAATGATTTTTTTCGAAAGAAGAAGTTTTTAGGGAAATAAAAATGGCTCACACTTTTTTTTTTGGAAGATATTGTGAGAAATGATGCAGATGGCAAACCAGGATTAGCAGGATCGAATGAAGTTATTATTCTCATAATCCGAGGAGATTACAATTGGGACAAGATTTTTTAAACTTACTTTGTGTAAACATTTGTGTTAGCAATTTAAAAAATGTCTACAAACATGGATACCTTTTCGAAAGGATATTTAAATTTTTTTTTATTGATAGCACAACGTTAATTAAGAATATTTTTGGGTGATTTGGAATTATATTGAAGTACCCAAAATCAAAACTTGCACAACTATGTTATCTAATCGCTTTTGCTCTTATAAAAGAAAGTGCAATAAAAGGATACTCTGTAAAATAACTGAACTCACTTAAACATACAAATTTTCTTAAAGCAAAACAGTCCCATTTTATCGTCTGCTGAATGATTTCCACCAAGCTTATCTGATCGATAAAATGGATGAATAAATTTCAGAATAAATGTTCAGCAATATGTCAGTTTGTATACACTTAAAGGACATAAAAGGAAAAACATATATAGTATACCGATGTGAAACATAATCTTGCCCTGAAGGACGTTGTATGTATGTTACATCGTTTAACACAGATTATTTGAATTAAATCATGCGGGCATCGCATAATCTTTATCAATTTGAAAACGGTTGGAATATTATGCAGGATGTTTGCTTATATTTGCTTGTATGCTTTTGCATATATTTTAAATTCGTTTGAAGATGAATTTTAAACCTCAATCCATAAACCACAAACCACAGATAAGATAACAACGCAAATAATGCTTGTGACATTTTTGGTATGTCATTTGACGGGAGAAAATAGATTAATTTATTAAAATTAAATGTACGCTTTCATTCACATTTTTGTATATCCTTTATACAGAATTTTTGTTGTTTCAAATGATTATATTGATTGAATTTTTAATAAAATAGTAGTGGAGAGGGGGCAACAAAGACCAGGGGGCAAAAAGAACCAAACCGATTTTTACCATTGTTCTGAACTCCATCTTATTTTCAAAAGTTAGAATTAATAAGAAACCTACTTTCCCAACACATCCCTTAATTTCATTGAAATACTAAAGTTATTTGCGGTTTAAATGATGAACGATTGAAAACAGCCTATCTTAAAAAAAAGTCCAAATTGCAAAACCCACCAATTTGTTCGTGTTCTTATGAAAAAGTAAGTTCGGTTATTTTAAAATAGCTTGACAACAAAAAGCACTAGAGCCATACGGTTTTAAGTGTTGTACTAAAAACTACTAAATGCATTGAATTTTGACAACAAAAAAAGTAAAAAAAGTAAAAAAAGATTTAAAAAAAAATTAGTTTAAAAATACATTTTTTTTTTAAATTATTTTATTTTAGTTTGAAAGTTAATTTATCAAAAACGGTTCACTTAAATAACTTTATTATAAATAAAAATAAAAGAAATAATTTTTGGCTTTACAAAAAGGTATGATTTGGGGTTGTTAGAGGTACCGTTGTTTTCTTACTGTTTTTTTTTTTTTTAATTTTAATCTTGTTTTTAGAAAATTGCCCCTTCGGGTAAACAGAGGGGAATAGGACCTTGTCTTAACCCAACCAACTCGCTTAAGCTTTTTAATGCACCTTTTACCAAATACCTGTATAATTATCATTGTTTAATGAAATCAGTTGTTCGTTCTGTCCCATTCAAAGGTCCTTTTTCTTCGCTGGTGGTGCAAAACGGGCTTTTAAGATAAGGTTGTAAAATTGTGTATATCATACATAATTGTTTAACTGTTTTGATTGTATATTTTGATGAAGTTCAAAGGTTGAAGTAATATTTGAAAAAATAGTTGCTTCTCTTTTAGGAATATAAACAAATTTAGGAGTGTCTAAAGCTGCCTGTCTTGCCCCACTCTCCCCTATAATACAGTGTTGAGAAGCCAATCAAATAACTCGATTAAATTAATTTAAAATAAAAAAAAACTTCAGAACAGTAATACCACGAGAGAATGAAATGAACGATTAATTTCAACATCAGTTTTCGGCATACAGTAGAGTTTCGAAAACGCGGTTCTAAAATATGAAAATTTTGGAAAGATCAACTCTTTTTTCAGGACCCTTACGAACTTTTGTATGTATTTCTGTTATGTTTTAAGTTTTTTTTTTTTTAAATAAAATGGTTAGGTAGTTTGGTAGATGCAATGTTTTTATGAAAAGCTTTATGTATTTCTTAAACTAATGCTCTATGATTGGAAAGATGAGCAATTCACATATTTACAATTAATAAAAGACGAGAAAGGAAGGCTACCAAGTATTGAACAAAGGGGAGACCTAGAATACATTAAATACTGCGTAATGCATCCTAGTTCCTTACCTAGGACCTTAAGACCTTATCTTACCTATGTGTGTATGTGTTTGCCTCTTTAACGTGACGCATTTGCGTTTCATTGATATTCAAATCACAAATTTTCTAAAGATATTTCACTTCAAAAAGTAAATATTTAATTTTCTTTGAACACAATAACGAATTCCAAGAAATAATTTTTGACTATTTGATTTTTTCAGTATTTGAAAAAAAATAACGGCGTCTAAAAAGCACATAAAGCTTCCAAAAAGAGTATGTATGTTCATGTTAAACCGTTTTTATAAATATATTTCAGTCAACACTTTAAACTGGAACAAAGAAATCTGTAACCGTTTACATATAATCAATAAGTCTCAATAGTTCTATTTACCGATAGTCTTATAACCTTCACTCTTTTCAGTCTTTTGTGAAGCTGTTTATGAAATCCTACTCCCCTCATATATATGTAGCTAACTGAAATAAATTTGAACATAAAGTCAAATGAAATTTGCTGACATTTACAAATCACAGATTTTGCTACACTCTCTCATCCATCACGTCAGCACACTCATAAAAAGTCTTCTCATATTTATTGTATCATCCCAAGAATTGAATCTAAGGACAGTGTGCTGCGCCATGATTCATCTAAAACTGCAAACGAAAGGACTTATCAATAAAAGTGTCATATCTTGATGCGCCAGCATAATTCAAAATGTTCCAACATGGTGCTGTGTAGTGTGTATCCTGTTTTTTTCCGGAATGCTGTGTTCGATTGGTGTCCTCTTCATAACCTTAAAAAATTTTTAATATTTAAGGACAGGTTTTCCTTTCCTTGAGAAAAAATTGGGTGTTGCTGTATTGCGAAGGACATCAACTTGCCTCCCCTTTCTTTGTTTTTACTTTAATATTGAATTAAATCAAAAATGCTTTTAGGCCCTGAAAAGTGAACCGCACATTCGTGTAGTGCAGCTTTAAAACTTTGAAAGGAAGCTCTGAAATCAGGTTCAACATTAAACTGATTGGCATTCCTAGTGAAGCATCCAAATCAGACGCGAACTATATATTCCTTCGAGTATCAAGTAATTTCTAAGGATCAACACATACATACTTGACCCCTTTTATATTTGTATTAATTGGTAAGAGTAAAAAAGAACCACGAATCTAACTGTCATATTCAACTTTACTCAATAAACGCCTTATTGATTTGTCCATCTTACACTCGTACCCGCTGAAACCATTTTAAACTGCATCATAAAGATTGGTTTAACGGGAAGCAATCATCTTAGCTGGAATTGCTTATGTAGAATGCTAAACCAAATATTGATTGAATTTTCCAGGGCTCTGAACTGGATCATCTGTGCAATTTCATCAGTCGCCAATCATGCTGGCATTACGAATTTGTGGCCATGGCTGGTTCCAATACACTTCTACCCTCCAGTTAATGCTGATTGTGAAAGAAATACAAAAAGAAGACTTATACGGTTGAAAAAAAAGAAAAAATCAAAATCGTATGGCAAAGTAGCATCCTTTCCCATCATCTAAAACGGGATTCTGAAACGAAAAAAATAAATCATTCTATTAAGAATCCTGTCGCAGGGGAATCACTCACAGTAAATGATCATCCTGTCCGATTTATCTGTTTGCCTTTGTGCTGCAATATAATCCCGACACTGCTTTGGTCCTTTTTGAGTTTTTTACCACTACAGATAGCTACCATCACTGAGTGCATATGCATATACAGACAGACACAGACAGCTGGTTGGCATGGAAGTCCATAAAAGAAAGTCGTAACATTTCAATTCAATATCCTTCAATAAGCTCATTTCATCTGCTTGACCAACACCCAGCTCTAGAATCAGTAAAAGCCAGCCAATATACCTGTAAGCACCTTCGTCCTTATACTGTGTGCATGTGCACTGTGTACATTTAAATGAAAAGGCATTTCGAAGAGTTGTGAGAGAGTTTTATCCTGATGGCTCCTCTGCAGTTCGTGCTTTGTCAGGATCCGTAAGGATTTCGTTAAGGGATCCATGGGTTTCTACTACTTTAAATGTGCATTTACTTCACTGAACTCATCCTTAGACGATGATGATGCCTTTTCTTACTTAAGCTTTAAGTGCAATCGATTTCTGTTAGAAGAGGCCAAATTGCAGGACCAAAAAGAAAGTTCTTGTATTGTATTGGTTTTTTTTTTATGTTTGTGGTATTCTTTCTTGTATGGTGGGTATGTTGGGGAAGTTAAAACAAATTTGGGGCATGAGTCTGTACAAGTTCAAGAAAAAAGGTATTAAACTTTAGATTGAATTATAAAAAGTCTGAAGAGTCCTTTTCTTTGCTCCCGCTTCCTCACTTTGGTGCATTTCCAAAACTGTTTCTGTTCCTTCGGAAAAATGAAATGAATTTCAAACACCTTTTCAAATAAGAAAATTTTCAGGAATATTACAGACTAGAGCCAAACTTTTATATTCATTTTATATTTCAAGATTTCAATTTTTTTTTTGAGGCTATAATAGTTTAGTTCAATGAGTCCCTATCGAATATGTAGTCTCTGTTGATTCTATGGAAATATTTTTGGGGATAAAAGAGGACTTTAAATTTGTTTTCTAGTTTCCCAAAAAAAAAAATTTATTTTCCAATAAACTGTACGATGAGGAGAGATATAGAACTTTAAGTTGGCAGCACTGTTTTTATTTACAGCCATTTTGTCATCTATTATGTGATTTTTGTTTAGTTTTGTTTGCAATTTCATTATGAATCGACTGACGCCTGAACAACTCATGCAAAGCGGGCTGATGTATTTCGAAAAAAAAACATGCCTCTTACCGGTAACCTTAAACCTTTAAAGTAGTTTTAAAGACTAGTAAGATTAAAAAAAAAGAGCAAAACAAAGACCCACTGACACGTGAACACGCGACACACATACAGATAACAGATGTCAATGGGCCAAACACGAAAACTTTAAGATAATCCCACAAACTTCCAACGACTGGTCTTGTGAATTGCTAGTGATCATTGCCAAGGCCAGACTCACGAGGTATCCCGGACGTTTGTGTTTGAATTTGCGAGGCCATTGCAATCACCGTGTTAGGCAAAATCAAAAAAACCTCTCAGCAAGCGATTGCATATAGGCGAGGTTGCCTGACCTAATATAATCGCAAGTAAAAAGGGCTGAAATGGAAAAAATTAGATAGGGGTTTTTTTTTCTTTTGATCGTTAGAGGGGTTCATAAGGAGCATATGTATCGGTTTTCGACCTCGTAACTCTATTGCGTTGGCCGCCATCTTGAATTTAAGGGAAACTTGTTTTTTTTTTTAATAACTCGCTTATTTTCAATTTTTGACTAAAAATGCTTACGACAAAAGTTGTTTAGAATTGTATTTCCTACAACTTTGTGCATGACAATTTTTTGCCTACGACTGATATTTTTCGATTTAATTGGAAAAAACAAAAAATAAAAATTAAATTTAAATTTTTTTTAAAAAACTCAAAAAAACTTTTTTTTGAAAAATTTAAGAATTAATATTATTTCTTCTATAAAAAGTCTCCTATATTAAAAATTTCAACGAAATCCGTCAAGTGGTTTAGGAAAAAATGGTACCGTTATAAGACTTCCTGGAAAATCTATTCCAACCAAAACAAAAGGTTTGCATAGAAAACACTATTCAGAAAGTTTTATCAAAATCGTAGTAGCCGTTTTTGAGAAAAAACATATTTTCACTAAAAATCGTATGACAGGTACCGTTAGTTTTAGAGCTAGAATGCTAATTCCAAAAACCCTCTGTAGGACATCATAATAATACTATGTACCAAGTTTGAAGGAAATCTGTCCAGCCGTTTAGGCTGTAGGTGCCAATACAGACAGACGGACAGACAGACAGCATTGTCGGATCCACTTTTTTAGGCTTCATCGTAATTTTATGTTTCATTGTCCAAAAAAAAATTTTTTTTACAAATACAAAATTTTTAAACATTAATTTCTCCCTATATACTGTGATTGGCAATATCTCTATTGACTTGGTTCTAGAAAAAGTTTGTTTTCAGAAGTCACATAGACAGGAGCACTCGGAAACTAAATAAAAGCATAGAGCTTCAGTTAAGGGAGATTGAAATCCGATGTTTGAAAAAGACCGTAGCTACTCGTATAATGTAGCACGTTTACGCAAACTGTCACACTTTACCGAGCGCTTCTTTTCATGCTCTTTCTTTTCGATCTGTGCTTGGTTCAATTGCAGAGTCACGCAAAATACAATATGTCAGAGATAGATAGTAAGGTATCCACGAAGATACAAAATCGATTATGGTAACCAAGCCAGGGCTGTATTTGGAATTCTTATGGCGCCTTGATGGTTGATTTTATTGGGAAAAAGTTAAATTAATTTCACCAGCACATTCTGCTTATGTCAACAAATGGAAATAATTTTTTAAACAAATATTTTCAAGCTGAAGATTATCTTGGAGCTTGGGCAAATTATGGTAACGCCACCATACTATACATAAAATCAGTATAATCCACAAAGTAAAGTGGGCTATTTTACACCCTCATTTGACAAGAACTTTAAAATTAAAGCATTTCTTCTAAAGAGTAAAATGGCTTCTTTGTAGATAAACAATACATTCTACTTCAAACTTTACTCTTAGCGTTTTCTGGTAACCTTCTAGTTCTTGGCAGATTCCTACAAGATTTTGATATGACTGTGTCATGTTGAGATCTTGAAAAAAAATTTCAATATCCAAAAATTAAATTTCCATATTACGGAAATCTAACTATTGAAAAGTCTGAAGACCCAACATCCCGAAAGTCGAAAATCAAGGAGACTCTGAGCTTACCACATTGGTTTGTGGAGTCTTTTTTGACAGAGCCCCAGCTTTTTGTATATGCTACTTCGATAACAAATGCGGACCTGTTTGAAAATGCAAATATGTAGGAATGCAAATGCACCCTTAGGAAATGAGGCAAAGAGTGTGGCCTAGTTGATGGAACGAGGCAAGAATTTGTGTAATATCGACTCAGTGGCATTCAGAACGCGACAATTTACCATAGCCATGCATGGAATTCAAAATGTTCTTCTTGTAGAAGATAATGCATTCAGCATCAGGGTACCTACTGATGCTGCAGCAGGCATCACCATTACTTACTCCTCCATCTCCATATATATTAGGTGCACTTGTTCGCCCACCATGCATCCATGTTGTAGTTACACAGAAGGATACCCTTGCAGGCTGCTATACTGTAGTTGGTTCTGCATGGTAATACAGTTAACGTATTCAATATGGGATGCCTATAAGCTGTTCTAAGCATTTGGTATTGTTGTTTTCTAAATTCTGTGATGTAGGAGAAAATATGTTAGAAGATCCTTTCTTCGTTATGACATATGACATCAGTTCTATTGTGGGAATAAATATACAACTTCAAACTATATCGAGTGATGTTTAAGTAAATTCGAACCTGCAAAATCTTTTGACATGACTTTGGTTTCCCTTCTGATATATGCTTCGGCAGTGGCAATAGTTAAGTCGTCCTACCACAATATTATACTGCGTCAGGACAGGAGGGTTGATGAACTGGAAATCAGTTCAAGGAACATTGCCAAAAATTCAATTTACGTGCATGACTGAAATATTTTAGTAGGTACAATTGGCCCAGTTCCAGATAAGTTGAGATAAAGAAGAGCTTTTGGAGTCATCACACTCACTATCTATAATGGGAACTGAAATGTTTAGTTAACGCTCACCATCAAGAGCTATTGCCGGAAATCCATTGTGGCCCAAAATGGAGGAGCAGTGGGATGAAATTTAAAGCATAATAAAGTGAATGAGAAAATCGATAGATTTGACTCTTGCGGGGAAGGTCTCTTGAGATTGGAAATGGAAGGAGGTAATAAACTAAAACTGATGAGTGCTATTTGTTTGGAAAACAGTATTAGATAATGGTTAGCAGAATTGAATGTGCTTCGAGTAGAGATTATTTGTGATGCTTTTGGAATAGAAGAGCCTTGATTCAATGAAATATAATGATGGAAAATAATCCAAGTCAAAATCGGTCCTATATTTTGCAGGCATGTAAAGAAATTGTCTAGAATTTCTAAAACTTTCTGTCAAGGCTTGGTTAAGTATAAGGTGGCTGTTAAATAATGGACGAACTAATACACTTAGTTCAAGGAAAAAAATTTCGCTGAAGAGGAAGTCTTCTTGATATAGCTTTCATCTTTTAGGTAGTGCAAAGCATCTAAAGGGTCTTCCAAAGGGACTTACGAACTTTGACAGTTGGCTGTCATTATTCAATCTCTTTTTTTTGATCACCATGATCTGATATAACGTTCAATAACACGTGCAAATGATAACATTGTTATATCAAAATGGGTGTTCTATTCAGGCGACGTTTCACGTGCTTCGCCCATTTTACGGTCGCCATAATCCTACGGAGAGGACTATTTGCAGTTTGGTGGACAAAATCCATTGGCTTTGTAAACGTTCAACCAACACAAATCGGTCAACGAAACGCATGATCTGAAGAAAACATCGCCGCTTTCCGTGAAAATGTAGAACGGGGCAGTCAATTTTGCGTCGCTCACAAGAACTCAGCATTTCTCAGACTAGAACTTGGCGAATTAACTAAACTTATCTGACCCAGAGCTAGGGGTAAACGACTATAATATAAAACACCATAGTGTTTGCAGAATCGGCTCTGGATCAGTTGTAAATTGACCCTAATTTTCATTGAAAAATCATCTTTCGCATTGAGGCCTATTTCTAGATGAATGGATACGTCAACCAAATCAATTTTCGAATTTGGGACTACCTATACTATATTCAAATAAAATGCAAGAACCTCCAATGCATCCCCTAAAAGTCACTGTTTGGTGTGGATTTCGAGAAAGCTGCGTGATTGGTCCGTAATTTTTCGAAAAAGACGTTGTTAAGGCTTTCACCGCTATAAAACGATGATAACCAATTTCTTGCTACCCAAACTGAACCATTTGGACCTAGACTATATGTGGTTACAGCAGGACGACGGTATGTGCAACACAGTTCACTCAACATTGGACATTCGAAACGAGCTATTCGAGGGTATGGTCATCTCACGTGAAGGTGATGTGAACAGAGATCATGCGATTTGACCCCGTAAGACTTTGTCTTGTGGGCGTTCCTAAAATCACCGGTTTATTCAAATAAACCACAGTTTGCCGATACCCTTTAGTGAACATAACACATGCTTTCACTCAAATTCACCCCGATCTATGTGGAAGAGTAATTGATAATTGGATTACCCAGATCAGTGCTAACGTAAGAACGATATCACAATTTATAGATAATGAGCTTTTACATATTCCTTATGATCTACCCGCCGTTATTGAAAACCCCTTTTATTAACAAATCTACCTCAAGTGGCAAATTAATTATATTATTTAATTTTATGTTCATGAGCATCATGCATTTATTATAAGTTTAATGGATTGCCTTAAAATTTCGCTGCACAACACATACGTACATATTAAATTATATAATTATGTTGCGTGACAAACTGATTAGATTAGAATGTGTTTGTATCTCAAGCTCATCATTTAATTATTTAATAAGAAAATTATCACAAAATTGATTACACGAACTAATCAAACATTCATGAACATAACAATGATTCAAAATATTATGGAGTGCAGGCCAATGAAACTATCGATTCTTGAACAAAATTAAATACACAATCGGGTTTCGGGATAAAACAAGGCGTCATTTTAACAAAGGCAAATACAAACACTCCCAAAACTTCTATTGCCTTCTTGATAGTACAACAAAAAAAACCCAAAAGGATTTTCTACCCTACCCCACTTTTAAGAGATACAAAACCATCAATCAAAACATAAAGCTTCCCTTGTTCAACCAAGCAAAAAGACGACCATTTTTGTTGTATGAAAAAAGATTTAAAAAAGTTGTATATTCTATCCACAAATTGAGTTTGTATAACTTCGCTGAACGCTACATCATGAATGCATAAGTTAGATAAGTCGACAAACAACAACAAGCACAACACATTGACTATTCTAGCAAGGTTTACAAAATGTACCTCCGAGACTATGTTGTTATGTCAGCGGAAAAAAAAATATACAAATTTCTGACATAAGCGTGGAAAAGATACAAAAATAGAAATCCGAACCACATATTCCTTGCTTTTGAATAAAAAAACAAATCTGCAAGCCAAAAAATCACAAAACCTAGTTGTATCTATCTGTACCTACGTGTAAGCATGAAAAAGGATTTTTTTAGAGTCACATTGTTTTTGTTGTCCTTTTTTTGTTTCGATGTATATTTATTCATTGCACAATGTTCAGAACCGCCTGGGAACATCCTTAGCTAAATTCAATAAAAATATGCATTTATTTTGTACGTCCTCGTATCTAGAGCCAGAAAGGACTTTTATGGATATACGAGTATTTTCAGAAAAAAACTCTATCCTCAAAGCGATGACTTTGGTTTCGACAATATTTGCATTGACTCTAGCTTTTGGAAGACACAAGATCCTTAAAAAAAGAAGATACAGAATCCCTCCAATAACTCAAAATAGAGTATCAAACAAAATTAGGTAAGTGGCATTCAAATCTCCTCCCTCCTCTATACTAGCATCTGTTGCCAATATGTAACATCATGAACACCTAGCACTATTTTTTGAACAAACAAAAAGGCCTGTCAGGACTTTATGTGCTTACTTACGAATATTTTATGTTTGTTTCAATTTGCTTGAAGGCATGGGAATTTTGCTGAAATGTTGGAAACAATGTTAAACTGCTGGTATTTTTGTTCCATGTTTCCTTTTTTGTCCTGCTGTTGGTACAGGTGACGCAAGCTCAATTTCAATTATCCAAAATGAGAAAATCATCATTTTATGCTAATTGAAATGAAATAACGAGCTACGGAGATGGAACTGGCAAAATAAATGTTAATGAAATGGAAAAATTGTTGCTATGGAGAATTTATAAAAGGATATAGTTTATACATGGTTCAATACTTTGGGAAAGTTTGGAATTTGTGATAGGACTAAGGACAAATATTTATCTGTCACGCACTGCTTACTGCAAATTCCTAAGAACAGTATCCCCGATTTGGTTCCAGATGTTTTTGAGTTGAAGAGATATTTATTGTTCGTATTTTGTACATATATTTTCTTGTCCATGTATGTATTTTACTTTTTGTTTCTGCTTATTGGTACTCACATTTAATGACCACAGAGGAAAGTTGAAGAAACTGAACATACTCTATGAAAATGTCTTTCTTACTCAAAGTTAGTTCCATCTCTTTGTTGGAAACCCTCGGCTCTTCAATTTTAGTTTCCATAGGCATACTATCATCCTGTTTACCTGCAATCCGCCATGTCGGAGTTATACAGGGTTGGCCATCTAGTGGTTTCTTTTTAAATGATAGGTTATTTTGACACTGACAGCTGTTTCCCACTCGAAATCTTGACAGAAAGTCTCATACCTCCAAATAACGAAATGAGCTCTTACGCTTGAACAACTTTGGTAATAATAATAATGGTTTATAATAAACTCTAAAATAGTCCTACACGAAACCATGGGTCAAATAAAAATATAAAAGTGCGCATACACCATACAGACAGATATCTGTAATATATAAATAGGCAAGCAGTTTTTTTGTGGAACCAATTGCGAGGTGGTTACCCAACCGATTCAGATGATATATATATCGTTGGAAAGGTATTACTGAGTAGGTGTGCTGGATATGCTTTGTTCTGTATTTTTTTTTTTTTTTTTTTTTGCAAATACAGGTGAAAATGTCTTGGTGTGTTTTTTACCATTTTGTTCGTATTAATTCGCTGTGAAATTTTTTTCCCACAGTTTTGGGCATTTTAATGGCCCAATTTTGGCCACTGGGCGATTCTAGTTTGAAATATTGTTTGGTTGATAGTTGCATTACAAATTTCGAGAGAATTTAGTTTTGAAAAGGTCCTTACATTTTTCTGGAAAATACAAAGTGGGCAAAAAGAAATCACCCTATTGGAAGATGCTCTCATTTTTGCAAATGGCCGCCATGAACATGAACCGATATTCTGAAGGCGGCGTTCTCGGGTCGCCTCATCTCTCGTTTTAGCGGGTTGCACTTTCCCGCAAGATCGCCCGATTTAACCTTTTTAAAAAAAATTTTGTAGGTTTTTTAAAGTCCTGTGTTTACGTGAACAAGTTCGAGATTCTTTAAGCCCTCAAGGACAACATTCGACACGAGTGCGAGAATCTGTAACCCGAAGCTCTAGCTGAAGTGATGAAAAATGCCATAAAACGAGCAATCAATTGTGACGGCGCCGATTTGGCCGATATCATCTTCTTGACTTGACCAATACAATTCTAAAGGTTCACATAAACATAATCAAAAAACAGAATCGAAGTTTTTCATTTAGAAAAAAATGAGAGCCAAAAAACATCGGATGGATGTCTTCTTTTGGCCCACCCTGTATGTACTTAATTTTACCCTTGTAATTAGTCGCTCCCATTTAAAATGTACAACAGAAGCAAAGGTAAACGTACATCAAATAAAGAACATAACAGCAGATTTTCAGCTTTTGGTCAGCACCAGAGAACAATGCCTCCATCAGTTGCTAATCTGGTGTTCGCTTTCTATGCTGCCAACAACCTTCCAATACTGGATAAACTTTGTTTCTTTGCTTTTTGCCTGCCCTCGCTCTTTATTAAACTTCACGTTCACGTTCATTGACTTCAACTATTCTGGGCTTCAATAAAAAAAAAAATTCTGAGAATTTTTGGCAATTAATGTTCACTGCTTTTTGATTTCGAGCTTTCCATGGGTACGGAAATGGGTAGTTTTGGAGATCTTGGGATGTGATTGTGTGCGAAGATGACTAACAAAAATTACCTATTTTTGTTGAAAATCCAATGATGTACAAGTCCTTGTATCTTCCTCGTATCAACATGCTAGAAGAGTTTTTAGCCATTTTTCATATAGTCTCCAAATACTTTTTCCATCTATTGGTAAATTTCCCCCCATGTGCTTATAAACAAGCAGTCGTCCTGAATTTGGTCTAGATGATTTCCTTTGAATATTGGCCAATTATCCTTCTGAAATTATAAGCTCTTCATTACTGACAGAGACATTGGTCAAGAAAAATAATCCCTGAATTGAGAAAATTGTCAATATGCTTTGAACTTCCCCAAGAATTTAAATTCGATTTCTAAAAATTCAGCTTGAGCTGGTGCTCTCATAATGCATTCACTTTCCCCTTGTTAACAGGTTACTTGCTTGCAAAAACGTTAAGGTAACCATTTCTCTACAGCCATTTTTTCAACAGCAACTTTCTTCAAAAAAGTATAAGAACGTTTTTAGAAAGTTCTCATACCACTGTGTGTTAGTTATACTACAGAAAGTCCTTATCTCGAAAAGGCATAGTCCCCACAAATCATAAAAATTGAATTAACATTCATAATGATCACTTCTTCATATTCCGTTTGGACGCAAAAAAACTTCATTTGACTAAAAAGTCCGATTTTCATAAATTAACATGGGAGTTTGACCCCAAATTGAGTGCATCGACTACTTAAGGGTGGGTCTCCCATGTAAATGTAGGGTAGTGCGTGCATAAAACTTAATATATCTCCTACATTTGAAAAGATATTTTAATGAAATAAAATGTATTAATTAGTCAACAAATGTGAGCAGATATGCTTATCATCAAATAATTATTTATCATGATATTTATACTTTCAAAAGATAAAAACTTTAAATTTTTCGTAAAATTTAGACACAAATTATTATGTCCTCTTAATTTTCCTCTGTTAAGTAACTTTTTATTTTCTTTTGCTTCAGTTTCTTAATCAGAATAAATAAGTTCTATTTGTTATAGAAACCAAAGTTTTTTTTTTTTATATATATATAATAAAATTGAGGTCAACCAAGGGGTCTTTTTTTTCTTTAGACAAGCGCAGTTTGTAAAATGTTCAACCAAATCGACCAAGATAATTTTTTTTAATATCATTGAAACTAGATGTTATCATGAACATCGATAAATATTTACTTTTTTTTAATTTACCGGTCTAGGAAGACCCAAAACAAAAAATAGCATATTTTTCATATGGGACGCTTTGTAAACCGCTTATTTATTTCAATTTAGGTAAAAAAAAAAAATTATAAAAATATTTGTTTAATTTGGAAGCAAGCTATAGAAACATTTAATTTTTTTTTTTTTTTTATGTGCTTAAAATAGCAATTTAATATGTTAACATACTCACTCGTTTTTGTAAGTAGGGAAAACTTTTATCGTTTTGTTATTATTTTTCTATTTTTTTTTGGAATTTTTTCTTTTTGTATCAATTTAAAGAAAAATTATATCATTTGAAGTCACTTTACTATCTTATTTTAAAAAAGTATCTTTTTTACCTTTTTTGAACAAAAATTTCACACTTATGAAAATGTAGTTCACGAAATTGTCACCACAATTAATGGCGTTAACATAGATTCTCTTTTATTGCAACCTCTTTGTAAGAGAGTATTTCTCATTTTTTCTTATTTGATTTTTTGTTGGTTTGATTTTGGTTTTTCCTTTTCTTTGAAATTTGAATACCAACACAAAAATCAGCTGTACCTGTTCTTATAAGATCATTGTTCCATGCATTTTTGAATGATTCGGACAATTTTGGTGACAAATCGATAGATGATTTTTAATTTGTGGTTATAAAAAAATATTGGTGTTATTTTGTATGACTATAAAGAGTCTTGTGATTGTGACACATTAAAATTTTGATCAGTGCTGCTCATATTTAAAAAAAAAAACAAATAAACAATATACGCACATAGTTTTTCCAATCTGAGTGAAAAAAAAAAACATTTAAAAAGCTATGCCTCGTAAGGTGAAAAATGCATCCCAGATATTTGGGCTGAAAAAAAGGAAATATCCCTTTCAAAACGTTAATAAAAGGTAACACTTTGCTTATATTATGAATAAATGTTTTTAGTTGTTGTGTTAAACTTTATTTTTGTGTACACAAATCGTGTGGTTAGGATAGGTAAGCGATGGGAAGGTATTTCGATGGTCGGTAGTAGTCCTCTTCAACGTATGTACCATGTACCTGTTGTAATATTTGTTTTTTTTTCATTCTCGCTCCTTATATTCTTTTCAAAAAGTACAGCATCCATTATTGTAAAAGGTGGGTGATTGATATAATTAGATTTGTCATCACCCAACAGGTAGGTAGTACCTACCTGTTGGGTGATATGAAAAATATTTTTCTATGCATGTCTATGTACCTACTAGGTACATAGACATGCATGGTAAAATATTTTTCTTATGCGCATTGACGGGATATGTTATGTAGTCGCAGTTGCGCATAGGAATGTGTGTGACCGCAATGTATCTGCAGTGCGTTTGGTACGTGCGGAGGGAATGGGTGTTCTGTGTGAGAATGAATGAATGAGTGTCCGTAAATAGACCGGTATAAGCGGGTGCTGTACTCGTCGTCGTCCGCATAAATAGGTATTCGAGTGATTTTCTAAATATCGTGTGCGAGGAGAGGTCCTTTGTCATATCGATAAATAGATATGTACTAAGGTCGGAGAAGCATTGGTCGTTGCGGTGGTACATACATATATGTACATAGACATCAATACACATTGTGTGTTTTCTTATCGTATGTAGAAGAAGTAGGTTCGGTTATTTTTGAATAGCTTGGCAACAAAAAGTCATAGAGCCATACGGTTTTCAGTGTTGGATTTAAAATTAATGGGAGCATTGAATTCTGAGAACAAAAATAATACTTAATGACGTAAAATTTTGAAAAAACTAGTTTTAAAATTATTTAAAAAAATTTTTTTTTTTTCAAAATTTTGAGTTTGAAAGTTAATATTTTGAAAGCGGTTCACTAGAATAACTGATTTTAAAATTATGATGATAGAGAAGTCGAAAAAAGTGGGTCCGAAAATTCTGCCTGTCTGTTTGTCTGTCTGTATCGGCACCTACAGCCTAAACGGCTAGACCGATTCGCTTCAAATTTGGTACATAGTATTATTATTGTCCTACAGAAGGGTTTTTGGAATAAGCATTCTATTGCAGATTGTATGAATATTTGCAACTCAGAGTTGGGCGATTTTGCATGGTTATTAATTATGTCTCCCTGATTCCAAACATCAAAAAATAATCTTGGGGCCTATATATATACCTACCTACCTACTTAGGTATGTATATGCTGTATGACTTTTCTGTTTGATTATTTCCTTATTTATTTTAATCCAAACTCCAAAAAAATGTCGACAAAAGAAAACCATTGAAACGAAGTAGATTTTGTTTTTAGTGGACTTTATTGAATTGAAATTCAAAATAAAAGTTTAGTGACCTTTAGTCCAAATGCGTTTCGCCCAGGTACAACCAAAATTTTGCGTCTTAGAAGGGTACAACAGCATCTAACTGATGAGCCCAACTGTTGTACCTGGGCGAAACGCATTTGGACTAAAGGTCACTAAACTTTTATTTTGAAAACCATTGAATATTTTTTTCCGAAAACAGAATGGAGTTAGGTATACCTATACCTAGGTAGGTATAACTACATAAAAATAAAATGCACGACTGGGTCGCACGAACTTGCTCGAATGTGTGACAGTGGTTTAGGGACTTGAGATTTTGATAAAAATAAAATTTTCAAAATTCTTAAATAAATACTTAAACTAATTTGAGCTGAAAAAAAAGTACGCCATTTTATTTCTTGGATAAATTTGAATTTATGAGAATAAATTTATAAAAATCTGTGGAGCGGTTTTTGAGAAAAAAAAGTTTTTTTCTTAAAAACTTTTTGAAAAAAATTAAAAAAAAAAAATTAAAAAACGCCAGTTTATAGGTATTCAACAAATACATTTATTTAAAATTTTTAGAAAAAAATTTAATAAGCAGTTTTCAAAATATTAATTTTTTTAATTTTTTTTTTAAATGCTTTTAAAAATACAAAAAAATATTTTTCAAAAATATTGGTATGCAATACAAATTGAGCTACCTACACCTTTATGTGTGTAAGATTTCGAAAGAATCGGTTGAGTCGTTTTCGAGTTAGTCGAAAGCAAAAAAAAAACGGTCCTATGGAAAGTACCGTTCTTAGCCATTTTTTAAAACTTTTTTTTCAGCCATATGATTGGTCGTACCTAAAAAGCAACACTGATTTTTTTAAATAGAAATCGTAAGAGCTGTTTTTGAGAAAAATAAGCTTTAACGTAACGGTTGTATAGCAGGTACCGTTATTTTTTGAGCTAAGAAAAAAATTTCATTTTCCCTCTGCACAATACCTAAAAAAGTCTATATAGGTACCAAGTTTGAAGCAATTCGGCCCACCCGTTTGGGCTGTAGGTCTCTATACATACAGACAGACAGACAGACAGACAGACATTCAGACGGACAGAATTTTTAGACCATCTTTTTTCGTCTTCACTATCATCGTAATGTCATGTTTGATTGTTATCTCAAAACTTTTTTTTTCGACGAATGCATAACTTGCCTTATAGTACCTATAATCGCAAGTAAAAAGTAACAATGTTTCAATAATAATAGATATATAGCTAGGTACTCAAATTATTCTTTTCCCTTTGCAATAAACCCATAAGCAATTTTAAAACAGGTCAAATAGTTATATTGACCTACCTCAAACTTTTGTTACATGCAACTTAAAAAAAAAAAAAACAACGATTTCAATGTACCTACCTACATATACCTACATTAAATATAATGTAACGTTTACCTATCTATGCATGTTCATTTTATGTGTCCTGACTCCTGAGTCCTGACCTTCATCAAGATTTCGATCGAGTCCCAAACGAGTTCACATTTTTTTTGTCACTGTTATGGCAGCAACAGCAAGTAAAATATGAAAAAAAAAAACAACAACAAAACGAAAATAGAAAAAAATTACCCACATTTAGCTATTAGCTACTGTGTTTTGAAAAAAAATTGAAAAAAAATCCCTTCACCCTTCCATACAGAGAGAATAAAACTTGTCATCGCATATCGCATTACTAAATCAAAGCGAAAGGACAACAACGAAACCCACAGAAAGACACACACAAAAAGTATCCCCTACTAAAACGTCCAATGCCAATAATCTTTTCCCTCTGCTTTCCTTTCCACTGCCTGTACCTCCTCTACTACTGTGGCTGCAGCCGGCAGTGCGCGCCACCACCGCACCGCACCGCTTTGAGAATAATAATTATTGTGAGTTCACTGCGACTGCGGAAGATCAAAAAATTATTTTGAAAAGAGAACAAGAGTAAATGAGTAGGTACCAAAAACAATATAACGAAGAGAAAAGAATATCGCACTACCACATAGAACACAATTTACATGGCGTTTAAGTTCTGTTCTGAGGTAGACCCACCCTTAAAGGACATGGGAGATAGGAATTGAAATAAAGGATTAGATTTATTTTCCAAGTTTTGTAAATTGGGGCAGGATTCGGAAAAGTATTTAAAAACTTTCTTCTTCTGGTAGTTGACGGTATGACAGGATCCAAAGGATGAAAAGACTTTGAGAAACTCTATTTCATTCTACTTCTTCAATAATTCTGTATTCTGTGTTATATATGAATCAGGAGTACCCGCATGTGGATAAGTGCGTTTGTATGGTTCCTTAATCATTGTCAGAAATAAAGAGGTCTTATCGTTTTGTTGCTGATAATACGCTTTGGTGCGTATGTATGTGCAGATAATATTCATGATGGCCTGGAATCCCTCTTTTATAGCTGAGAGCTCTCTGGGTTTTCTTATTGAAAATTTTTTGCTTCCATGATGCAAGAGTGTACTCGTCTTCGTCGTCCAGTGCAGGACTTTGAATAAATTTGAGGAAAAAAAATTCTTTCTGATCCTTGCTGCTCCTACCATGTGGGAGATCGACTACAAAAAAAGCCCGTATTTATTTTATGAAATTATATTTCAGAGACAAATATTTTATATTATGATATTGTTTCTGGGTATTTGCACTTGAATTCCAAACAGATAACATTATGAGGAGAACCTATAGATACCTCCAGGACCAGTTGTTGTGATAATGGATTCAAAGGAACTCCTATGCAAAATATATTCTGTGAACTATTGTTGTACAATTAATGGCTGTTTTCAAGAGTATATCTTCTTCTAGAGCAAAATAAAATAGGATGTGTCTTGGTAATGTCTTATACTAAGACAAAAAGTTCGAAATCGATAAATTTTTTTAGAGATTTTATAAAATTTCCCACTTAAGACTTTTTCCAAAAAGTGTGAAAAAAAGTAAAGAAGGATTTCAGAAGTATAGTGGAAGTATCTGTGCTCAAGCTTTGAAGATAGTTACAATCAAAGTCAAACTCAAGTATTTTTTGTGGGTAAGGTTTTTGTTGAGATGGGAATAAGGGAATCCTTAAGTTGAATTCCAAGATTTTACTTACAAATATGTATATATCCTTCATTAAATAGATTGTTTTTATATGGCTTCAACGCCTTACTTCAAAGATACAAAAATTTATTATTTCTGTAGCATCAAAAGGATGCAGCATCAACCACTGACTTAGCACATTTTTCAGTACTTCAAGATAGTTGTTGAAGATATGTCAGCCATAAAGGCAACATTGAAACGAGCCTCATTTATTGTCGGTTGTTTGAAAGCCTTCAGTAAAGTCAACATCCTAGTATGAAGTTTATTTTTTTTCACCATAAACAGGCTGACATTACAACCTTTTGTGCATCCTGAATGCATTTGTTTGGTATCTTTTGTTCCATCAACCCCATAAACACAGTGCTGTCGAACCAGATGTCAAAATAAATATTTCCAAGTTGGAGAAGACACACAAAAAAAATCCTACAAGGCTATGTTACTTTAGACATGCACAATTTCACAAGCCAACACTCTTCACATTTTTTCAAAGCAAAAAAAAAGGAAACCATACGGCTTTGACGGCATCAAAAGTTGCAGCTTTATGATGCCACATTATCTGCGAAAATGAACAAAAATGAGGCCAACATTATAAAACATAAGTTCCTTAATTAGAGCCATAATGAGATGCTCCAGAAAAAAAAGATAAACAAAAACTAGGACAACATACTGACGCTGTCATTTTTCTGTTTGAGACTTGATTTAAGTTTTATGCTTCGCTTTCGTTGGTAGATGGGGAAAAACTTCTGGAAAGGCTACGTCGTTTTGTGTTTTGCATTTCTAAGTAAAACTCAGAATGTTCCTGTTTCTTTCATTCACAGCATTGGCGTTACTAAGGAACTCATTAGGCAATGGATTAGAAGAGTTTGTAATTAACCATTTTTTGTAGCTTAAGGGAACACAATTAATGTGTTTTATGAACACAGTCACACTTTTTCAACATTTGTCCTCGTGAAGATACAGTATCAAACCATGTATACATAATTGTTAATCTGAAATCAAACAAAACTTATACAACAGCTGATGTAGGAAATAATCACAATGACAATTGAGTTAAGCCTGAGTACGATCCGCGTTTATGGGGCCTTAAAATCGATTGAGAAAAGAACCATTACGGATACTTTTTTCCCTTGAACATCGTCTTTATGTGTCATCTCACCAAATTGTATCGTTAAATAAAAATTACTCCAACGAAATAGCCAGTTGCATAGGTAAATCAACTGAAACAGTTTAATCGTAAAACTCGCCACGTTAGGACTTAGGAATGCTCATCAGTTTATTCCCGAGCCCAATTTCGGACCTCGGATCTACTATTATGTATAGAGACTTCAGCCGCACGACACGAATGAGGAATGCTCTAACCTACTCAACTTTTCAATCCTATTGCCAAAACCACCCTGAAATCTCCTTTTAAACTCTAAATGTGATACACTATTGATACAAATTTTAACTGAGATTCAGCGATCAATAATTTCTGACCTTCCAAGTTGCACATTGCCACCACAATGCTTCCAATTTATTGTTTTATCCATTTGCCCAAGTCTCTAAAAATAAATCAAGCAATTCGAGGAGACAAACATGGGAAATTTTAATTAAAATCGGCCTTGTTCTACCTAACTACCCCTACCCCTACCCCTACTACACTTTATTAATTAAAACAATTTATCTTCACCGCGCCTTCGTGCTTTCTGGTTAATCCAATGGCTTTCCAAAAGAAGTACTGCTTGATTCAACTTTCATTTATCCAATCGAAACGATGCATTGCATAAATTCCATTAGCCTTATAAAATGTCGTATGTACAGATACATGTGTTTGTATATATATGGTTTTGGTCATTCAACTCATTCGCAAATACATTATGAATGAACATGGAACTCTCCAAAAAATCTAGGTCATGTTGACGATGCACAACCTCCCCTTATAATGGCTATTCGATAGGTCCTCTTATTTATTGCCTCTTTCATGCATTTTCACTCCAAGCCAATTTGGTCCATGGACTCAGCTTGTTTGTTTTTCGCTTCTTCGGAAAATTGCAGAAATCTGCCCATAACTTCCACAAAAAAAGGAACTTAGAGAGAGATTTCCTTTCCCAAAAATATTAACTAATTAGGGTCAGTTGTTTTTTAATGAATTTAAAAGATTTTCTGTCACCCTGTTGTTTTTCAACCGAATGTCAAAATGTTAGTTTTTTTTTTTTAATTATTTGTAAGACTTTGCACTTGAACTACTAAACTAGGTTCATCTTGAAATGTTCTACATATTGTCAGGGGTAAAGAGAAGGACATCATACAGTGGTTCCGAAAAACACCTGGCGTGGAATCGGCTAAGGTGATTTGTGATAAGTGACAGTCACAATGAACAAATTTCGTCTGGCTAGGTGATTGCATGTGACAATCACATTTTTGTGACTTTTTCTTGTGACACCTAAATAGCTGATTGTGACAATCACTTATCACAAATCACCTTAGCCGATTTCACCCCTGTTTTCGAGGGATGGACAAATTATGGACTTAAAAACTTAAGTCAGATTCGTTTCTGGCATTTTTAGAAGTGCACCTCTGTTGTAATTTTGTATGCTGACTGCCTTACTTTGTGTCTACCTTAAAACTGTGAAAGCTGAGGCAGTTAACATTCACCATATTTCCCTTTCTAACGCCATCTGCTCTTATACTGTCCTGATTAGACACAGCCTCACTGCACACTTTTCCGTTTCACTTAACGAGATTCTTACGGCTGGCAGAGCCCCCATTCTGTTCTTTATTAACTTCGAATCTCATTAAATTGAGATGGGTCAGCGTTAAACCAGCCATGGCAGCCATATTCAACAAATAACTGCTTGAAAACATCCGTCTAGCTATGGCAAATGCCTACTTAGCCAGATTTCAAGAAACTTACAATTTTACCCGCGAATGGATGTCAATTTGATCCCACGATCACTAGAGGTCTCTCCAGTTCTCTCCTACACCTAGAAACCTTACAAAATGGGGTTCGAAACGGGATATAGTGGCAACCCCTGATGTGCGAGCTTTTTGTCAATGAAGACAGCTTAAGGGCTTACATATTTGTAAGACACGGCCGCCTTTAAAAACACTCACTTTACCCAGAGTTTCACCTGCTTTGAATTGTATGTGTATTTATGAGAACTAGTATCGCAAAGTGGCCACAATTCGGCCATTAAAATGAACAAAACTGTGGGAAAAAATTTCACAGCGAATTTATACGAAAAAATGGTAAAAAACACACCAAGACATTTTCACCTGTATTTTCCAACAAAAAAATAAAATTACAAAACAAAATATTCCCAGCACACCTAATCAGTAATACCGTTCCAACGATGTATATATCATCTCAATCGGTTGGGTAACCATCTCGCAATTGGTACCACAAAAAACTGCTTGCCTATTTATATATAAATAATGTGCACTTCTTTTTAAAGTACCTTTCGAAAGAAACATCATTCATAGGGATACACTAGGTTTAAGACTGGCAAAATAGTACCGAATGGTGTTTGCCAAAAAAAAAAATTGATACAATTATATTTCTAGAAATTAAGTTTCTCATTCCAATGACTTTCCTAGACCTGAAGCTTAATCTTCTTAGTAACAAACCGCAGGCAGTAAAATACATATTTCCCTTGCAAGAGCCCCACACATTTATCCTCCTTGATATTTTTTACAAATCGTATTTGCTCTAGTTCTGATCTCCTTGCGGTTACCACTACCACTTTGTCCGAATAAAATGAAATTAATTAGTTCCAGCATCAGAAAAGAAAGGAAAAAAAAACACCCCAAAACAAATAAGTTGTAAGACCCCCCCCCCTTACGAAACCACACTGCAAGCAAAAACCTAATTAAATCCAGCTAAAAAGATTTAATTTCAAACTTGGAATCCCTCTTCTTTTTTTTTTTTTTGTGGCATGTTTTGAAAATG
This sequence comes from Platycheirus albimanus, assembly GCA_916050605.2. Classification (NCBI taxonomy): domain Eukaryota; kingdom Metazoa; phylum Arthropoda; class Insecta; order Diptera; family Syrphidae; genus Platycheirus; species Platycheirus albimanus. The sequence continues at coordinate 11,297,592 of OU696698.1, read as the reverse complement.
AAAACAAAATTAACGTAACTAAGTTTGTTCATTTCCATTAAGTCCGCTTTATTCCTCAAAGATACAAATTCAAATGCAACATAAAAACACAAAAATTACTACACCCATTTACTTTCATAAACAAAATACAGAGAATGCTATTCATTTCGCCTGTCATTCTTCGTCCTTGAGCTCTCCTGGTGAATAGCAATAGCAAACTACTCCCTCAAAAAAAAATACTATAAAGTTTTTTGTTTACTCGCAGAAAATCCCATCCATAAATCCATGTTCGAGTTTTAGTAAGTTGTAGTTTTAGAATAGCTGCAACTTTTATGAGAACTTTAAAGCTGCCAATGTAACCGTTTGTCCTTCGCACAAAAAGCCAAAACCGAATAAACCAAAACAGAGAGGAAAAGTAGAAATAAAGTCTTATTAAGGGACTGAAAGACTGAAAGACAGTATGATGCTCTGTTTTGGTTGGTTTTAAATTGAGGAGGATCTATGTATGTACCCTGTTACTTCGTCCTTTGGATCCGTCATCCACTTAACCTCAATTTCTGGGTTTTGTTGAAAATCAAAGGCAGAAATTTACTTTCATTAATAATAATGGAATGCATACGCCAGTCAATTTGGTCATGGTTTGGCATGCAATTTGTGCTTTGGTGACAGCCTATATTGCCTGCTGGTTTGCATACCAGGAAGAGGATTCTTCGAGTCCATTGATATTCATTCAATTAAAATGACATGGACGTAGCTATGGAATTGCCAAATGGAAACCAAAAAGCCAAAATATGTTCTTTGAACAATGCCTGCATATTTTGGTGTAAATTGCATTCCAGCTATAAAGTGTTGTGATTGGCCTGGTCATCTCCATGACGAATTGACTGGACCGTGTGTGCTCTAAATGTCGTCATCATAATATTATAACGCAGTGTACTCATTAATAGCTTCAATTAAAATTAAAATTATATCTTGTGCCAAATATTAAATATTTAATGCCTTAACCTCTTTGAGAAGGACATTTTTGGGTTGGAAATCTAATCATTAATGCAGTATACAATCTTTATAACTTGGTCGAACCCTGTAGAATGCATTGATGCATATAATGAACACTTGGATCGTTGCACTCTTATAAATTCTAGGACACCCATGAGCTTCAACTGGACAAATAAACATGAAAGAGTCACGCTGAGCAACTGATAGTGCCGTGTCATTTATACGATACCCACTACGTTTGGTATTTTGCAAAATTATCCTATATTACAGTTACGTACCAACAAACGTGTCAGGAATGTATCATTGAAGTTGAATGTATGAGGCAAAAGGATCACAATAGAACCATCACTTTCCAGTCGGCCACAGAGCAATGGGTATATGGATTGACAGATGCAATTAAGATAATGCAATGTGTGAGCACATTCCTCCATATACTTCCTTTAAACATCACAAGGACGAATGATGAAATGGTTTTGGTTCAGAGGAATGTGGCATAACGATAAATATCAATTATTTATATCGCCCATAGCTGGAGTAGTGATATGCACACGAATCAATTTGGTTTATTGGTGCGACGGACGGACGTGGATGATTAATTGGCATATTTGGTTCGGCTTGAGTTGTTGAGACAGGGAGGTGTGAAACAAGACCATCGAATACAATCGACGTGTACTGGAATTCCAATTAAGTCAAACGATTGAACCACAACCACGACTAGAGGATACTATACTTGATTCTATTCCTTATAGGCTATATGGCGATATTGATGGTATAGAAATTTGATTTTCTTGTCCTTGATTGGGTTGCGAGGCTTGGCTTGGTTTGGAATTTGACACTGGTTACGTGATGTAATGTTATATATTGTGGTAACATTGTTGGTAGATGTTTCCTGGCAGAAGGTTGTGTAACATTACATAACCTCTTTGAACAATACCAATTTTTGGGTGTGAGCGATTTATTGGTCTTAAGACAAGTCCTCAGGCTATATACTGAGAAAGAGAAATCAATAATGCCATAATCATTCTGTTTTTTTCCATTTTTTTGCAAGTTCAGAATGGTTGTTTTATGGCAGTTTACACTTTTGCCTGCAAAGGCAGGAAATTTCAAAACGTTTTTTTAAAAACTAAAAATTTCATCAAAATCGACCCAACTGTTTACAAAAGTTAACGAGAAAGTCTGATTTGAAAAACTGGTTTCATGAAAGGTAACCTACCATAAGTATCTAAGACTTATTCTCACCACTGTATTCTAACCAAAAGATAGACTATAACTACAAACACCGCACAGATAGCTTTACCAATATCGTTAGAACCGATTTCGATAAAATAAGCCTGTTGTTAACAGCGCTAAGGTTTGAGACTTAGAATCTTAATTTCAAAAACAGTCTGGTACTAAAAACAATCATCAAGTGTGAAACAAATCGATCCCAACCGTTTCGGCTGTAGGAATCGATATGTGAGGCTGCCATGTTGTTTTGGTGAAATCTGTCAAGTCTGTTGTTCATTATTCATTTACTGATACCAAGTCACAATGACAATTTATACGATTGAACAGCACGCCCAAATTATTAAGTTTTATTATCAACAGTGAGTGTTCGCGTTCCTGCAAAAGTTGTCGTGGAGACTCTTCAAAAACTCGTAATTTTGAAGACTTCAACTTGGCGAATTTCGCATCGGAACTTTTGTGTACACCCGTATACTATCCAAGAGCTCAAAGACCATGAACATAGCCAACTCCATTCGTTCGCTAACTTCGATAGCACAGGTTATCGCTCAAATCGGATCGGATCTATGCGGAAGAGTAATCGAATTGGGGATTTTCCTGAAATCTTAGGTCTATTCGCATAACCCACAATTGACCGATGTCCTTAAGGTGAACAAAACACAGGTTATCGCTCAAATTCAACCGGATCTATTTGGAAGAGTCATCGAAACTTGTTACACTTGGATTCGAGCTACCGTAAGAAGCCGAGGTAGTTATTTAAACACCCATATCTTATCTACCCGCCCTTATTGAAAAAGCCTTTAGTAGAAAGAACAGTTATTTTCGTATCTAAAAATTTTTGAAACACTCTCAAAGTTTTTTAGCGGAAAACAAAATCAATCACGCATCTTAGAAAAGGCAAAAAATTCGGCAGTATTATTAGCATCGTTTTTTGAAAAACATCAACTCGCCCAAATGAGACAATTCTGGAACCTTTTTAAACCTGGGCTACCTACCCTAAAGTGGACCCAGAAAAATTTTTTTGACTGAGACTAAGATGTCGAATTAGTCGTTGCAATAACGTCAGGAGTTTGAGGAGCAACTCTTAAAATCTAATATTTCAATAAAATTATCTAGTTTGGAACTCAAAACACTAAAGATTCTGAACCTAAAGTTTATTGTTTTCTGCTCAAAACTTCACCAATCCAATATCCAAAGAGCTTATTAGGATTGAAATATGTAGGCCGAAATCGTAATGGGTGCTTCAGCAATTAGGTATGAAGAATTTTTTCATGATCATTAAATTTGTTTTTAATTGAGTTCCATCTGGTTCTCTCCACTGGCCTCGCTGGACATAAATCAATTAATTTTGTGTTAATTCCTGAAAATATCTTTTAAATCTTTAAAAAATAAAATAATTTTAATTTAATACAAATTAAAAGTTATGCTCCAATTCGTCCACAATTGCTATAAAAGAACAATTAAATTTTCACACATAAAAAAAATACATTAAATGAGTCGCATTTCCACAAAACTTTAAACAAAAACTTTACACAAAAAAGCATGGTCATATTAAAAATTAAATCGCCCGGAAAACCTCCCTCTACAAATCTCTGAAAATAATTCTCACGTTTCATTGCTCATTGCTAGCACGGGGGCTTTATAAATTATGATTGATGTTTTATTGTGGAGTCAACAATAATTGATAAATAAAATGTGTTCACTGTTTACCAATAGCAAACCAGACATGTATAAATAATTCCAGTTTCCAGAGGAAATACCTATATACATGATTTTGTCGGGATAATCCAGATAATTTGATATCTGGAAATTATTATTCGAAATAATAATTTATTCGTCCAGATTCGTCCAATGAATGGATAATTGAGTAGAACTAAGCCGGGAAATATGGTGGACATTCTCCAAATAGTAAACAAAACAATATACAAAATGTTACAAAATTCATGAATTCATGGATTTAAAGTTTAATTTTTAAATCCGTGCCAACATTCGATTTGCAATTCAATGATTCATGAGTTGTGTTGCTTTTAATAATGCATTTTTAACTGATTTCAAATTTTGCGGCGTTTTGAACAAATTTATTTGTTTTATTGGGACTATTGGATTCAATTAATAATTCCTAGCGTCCATTGATCGCCCTTTTCGACCACCGATTGTTTGGTTATACTCCTGGGGGCTTTATTTTAGTTTAACATTGACCAATTCAGAGCAGGTACAAGTTAATTTACATATTTCAGTTAGCCAAGTGACTCCCCTGCCTTTCGTACTCGTATCCTTCTGCACACCGGCATGGCATGAATGTAATAATTTAATTACACCATTTTTGGGAATCGGTTCTACATCACCAGATGGAGGAACAAGGGATTCTGTTCTGGCATTGGTTTATTAATGCAATATGGTGAAATCGAAATTTGAATTTTCAGCAAAAAAAAAAGAAACAAGTAAACAGAATATACACTGACAGTCAATAGAATAGGTCTAGAACAAAAAACTTATAAAAAAAAGCTTTTTGCGGGAGGAAACGTCAAAAAAAGCAACCGGAATCAAATGTCAGAACAGAACGAAATGTTCCTTTTCGTTCTGTCAAACGAACACCTCATTCACAATTGGATGGAAGTACATGAAACCTGGAAGTAGCTGTCACAACCAGACATTAATTTTGCGCATTTAATAGCTAACTGTCAAATTTTCGTTCAGGAAATTAGTACAGGAGTACTAACTACCCTTATGGCAGATTTATCTTCTTGATTTACAAAAATTGCTACAACCTTTATTTATTCAGTTGCAAACGTTCAGGTCTGTCTTACCATCAAACGAGGGAGATGACATCGATATGATCCATACCACTGCGAAGCCCCGCTTGGTGCCTTTTAAGTGCAAAATCGGATCCTGGACTTTATCAGGCAAAATTTTGAGATCACACTCCATTTTACCATTTATAACAGTTCTTGAGATCACCTTTTTTCGATAGCTTTACAATACTCATTCCTAACAAAACGACTGGACACGAAATACACTCATCTGATGGGGGTATATGAATGCCTCTGTGAGATCTGCATACGTTGGAGATTATTATGTGTATGTCCTGTCAATGAGTACAAAAAATTTCCATTAAATGGATCAATAACAAAATATAAACCTTGAATTTTTGTTAATAAAGAAAAGTGGACCTATTTGATTGACCAACAGTGTATATTTATTCACAATGATATTTAAACTTAATACCACCGAAAGTCGTTATTTTTCCGGGCGGAAAGCGATTTTATGCGCCCACAAAATTAAATAGGACGGATAAGGCTTTGTCCAAGTGCACAGTTTGTTGGCTGATTGACTGCAATAAGATCCACCAACCAACGCGGTGTACATTTACAACTGGAATCCGTTCGCCTGGACCGAATTTAACAATAAGAATATAAAATCAAGTCATGCAGTGTTGATGTACTAAAATATGCAAGAGTGAGCATTTGTCTTCTTTTTTTTATTTTCTTATTTTATTTTTTATTTATAAATTCAATTGAGGAAAATGTGAAAAATAAAAAATGTCCTTATAATTCATTTAAATTGTTAAAAATATTCAGGAAGTGGATATACATATACTATATATGTACCTACCTATATAATATTTTGTATAAAGTGGATGAGGGATTTTATTTGTTTTCATTTGTGGTATTTTTTTTTTTGATAGAATGCGGGAGAGCATTTAAGTTTCCAAAATAAATTAAACAAAATTAACGTTGAATGTCATCAAATATAATCAATACATTTTTGCATTCAATTTTCTCTTTGATCAAAGTAAATTAAAATGCTAGGTGTACTGCTTTTCCTTTCATTGAATTCATTTATTTGGTATTTGAATTACGTATTATATTTTTGAATTCAATTTAATTTTGTATTTTACTTTTCAATATACATAAATGAAGAATTATACAAAATTCCTTAGAATTACACGGTATTCCTTTATTTCACATGAAAATCATATTCTTTATTGTTGTGAGGACAGCTTCAACTATGCTTGGCATGCTTTTTCGTGAATAGTCTACCACACTAAAAGAGAATTCATTAATTTTTATAATGATTTTAAATATTACCTGTCAAAAAAAAATATCACGTTGTCTGAACGCACTCATAGAACTCATTTGACACATCATATAATTATAATACTCACATAGTGGCATGTAGCGTTTGATTGTGTTGCCATCTGGTGCTTATAAAATGATAAATAAAACACAGAGAAGATGGCACCGGCACCTTGCAAACGGTTTGATATATATAAATTGTAGTAGATCAAAAGAAAGTTTGGAGAATAATATAGGTACTAATCAATTTGATAAATTATCATCGCTGACTTCGTTAAAGTTGGAAAATTTCCGACTGCGAAAACTAACTGTCAAAATTGGTAAACACATTTAATTTCGATTGACAGCTTTATTCCCATAATTTGAAGTTAACGATATTGCATCAAAACCTTTACAAAATAAAGCCCTTTCCATTATTAGCAATTTTCTTTGGTTAATTTCGGGGAATCACTCATTTTTATTCTCATATTCTCCGCTCAATTTCGACACAATGTTTATTCGCATGCACTAGTTTTACAAGTTTCTTAAATGTCAAACTAGTACAGTACAAGCTGTACAAAGGTAATTTTACTTATCGAGAATCAAAATTCTCAGAACTGTCATTTGTTTACAAATGTAACGGTTTCAAAAGAACTAAGCATGGTTCTGGACGCTTCTTTTCCTCCAATGGAAAGTGCTATTACAATATTGTAGTTTCTGTTTGGTTACTGTACAAGCAAAGTCCTACTTTGAAGTGTCTATTTGGGAACAGTTTGCATACAAAGTACACAGTGATTGTACACACGTGCAACTCAAACATTTTCTACGCTTCTGCTCATCAGATCGGGTCCATATCAAGCATTGGCCCAAATCCAAATATAATTATTTTTACCCCCCAAAACTAACCAAACCCGCTTATTCTACCATGAGGGTTTTTTATCTATAATATTCGCCCTGATAACGTCAGTTCCTATGCGTCATCAAAATGCTAATGAATGTGCATTCTATTTTAATAGCCGTTGCCTGGCTAACCAAGCGGTAATCCTTATGCAAGACTCTCCAAATAAAGATAGTCCTGGAGCTGCAGTGAAAAGTTGCATTAACAGCAGCATCCTGATAGCATTGCCTCTAAAAACGGACCATGTTAAATATTTTATCTGGATATATGTGTGCCACTAACAGTTAACCGGATTATCTTTCCACTCAGAATACCCATTGCGGAAAACTGTAATACGCACGAGTGGGACGAGAACATCAGGTACGGGCTGGAGTGAAATGGATGTCAAATTCAAAATCCTGGAGACTACATAGTATGAAACAATAAAATAAGCGATGAAATGAGCTTGGGGTCTGCTGTGGACACCCGGAGGCGGAAGTGCCATCACTACAACTTGAGTGTTCCAAAAGTACAACGCATAATCGCAGTGGGTATGCTTTAACCTAAAGCTATCAGTAGCGAGAGTTGCACTTGAATGCTGATTAGCTTCTCCCTTAATGATTATTTTCAAACCTTAAGCGGCTATTAGGTGGGTACCATTATCCTTCAAGCGAAAAAAATTAATTTCCTCTCTGAACATTTTTTTCAGGAACCCTGTGTTTGTAAATTTAGAGAATTAGCCCATCCGTTAAGTTTTTTAGATACGGGTACGGATACCTATCAGGAACGGAAGGCAATTTTTTATTTATCCCAAACAAATATAGCAATAATGAGCTTCCAAATATAAAGCTGTAAAAATTTTACAAGAAAAGTTTGTGCGATAAACCTATTCCTGAAGCCATGAAATCTTAAACTCGCCAAAACGTTGAGTTTATGAACCCTGATTTCCGCCTTAACTAGATCTAAGCATTCGTAACTTTACCTAAGGTGTGTTTCAACGAACGAAGCTAGATTTTCCATTCAGCCACCACTTTTTTGTTTCGGGAGTAAACAAGGACATGATATTTGGTAAATATAACAAAGCATGATTTGTTTGTGTTTAAAATTGTACATCATTTAAGGACAGAATGTATTTGTTGTTAGATTATTTTTTCACTCATGCTATCCTTCTATCAAGCTTTCTTCAACGGCCTGGTGGTGAAAGGACACTATATTCAACTTAGAGCAGTTGAATAAGGAGTAAGGACCCTTCTTCCATCACCTTTATCGTTAGAGACTCGATGTGAATAGGGTTGGTCGCTGATGACTCGTTGGTGACTTTTTTGTTTCGGAGAGAGTGCGTTTAATTTGGAATGTTGTTTTGTGACTGGTGCGACTTTTATCGCCAAAGGACAAAACATAGGTGTGTATCGAATAAAATTTCGTCGATGGTTACTTTCTGGTGGTGAGAAGTATTCCAAGACACCAACCGGAAAAGGAAATGAGGACTATGGTGAAGTCACTAAAACTGTTATACAAAATACTTTCTGGTTTTGGAAAGCTTTTGAGTTAAACAAAAAAACTCACTCATTTTGGAAATTTATAGCAAAAGGGAATTTTAATCAAATGCTTTTATGGGTTTTATTATTTACCGTGAGGAAGTTTTTGTCATATAAGCTTCAAATCTCAGAAAGCAGAAAATCAAAGTGTGACCTTTTTATAATTTTTAGAACATCCTGGAATCTATAATACAATGAATAGAAGTGCACATTTATTTTCCTTAAAATAAATATATGTTCCTTAAAAGTTAAGGAAATCTAGTCAAGGGAAATTAGAAATCATTATTTCCTAAAAAATAAGAAATAGGAAGTGTTCTACAACAAGTTATCAAATTCCATTATAATGAAAAGAGCAGCAGATAAAGCAATTAACTTTTTAAGTTCAAAAATATTATAAAAGGTTTTTTTTAAGTATAGAACTTTAAGTTGACAGCACTGCTTTTATTGACAGCCATTTTGTGATATGGCATGGGATTCATCTTAAGTTTAATTTGCCGTTTCATCACGAAACGACTGATCATGCTTCTGATCCCAATTTCCGCAAGAAAATTTTGTCCAGCGATGACGGCTCATTTTCGGTTGAATGGCTCTATGTCAGGAAAAAAACAGGTTACCGTTACAGAACCACGATCCATGACTTTTTCGTTCCTGAATCGAATCGCCTTAATGTGGGGGAGCTGCGGTTTCAACAAGACAGCACAAGATGTCACCCAATCGATATGTTGAAGGAAACGTTGCATTTAATGAACGCATGATAGCATTGTACATATGTATTAAATATACATAATATGAAATGTTTTTTAGTTTTGAACTTGGTCAATGACAGCGCTAGTTATCTTACCCGGCCGCCACACATGCCAGCTACTGGCAAGATAGTTGCAATACACTCACATTTTCTACTTACACAGCCAAACTTCCAGCCAACTGGAACACACAAAGTTATCTGACAATTAATACATGTAGTGACTTGCTTGCCAGTAGCTGGCATGTGTGGCGTCAGGATTATCTACTTTACATCAAATGTTTCGACACTCTCCGACAGAGCTGATTAATTATTATGTTTTTGGAAATTATCGCACCGTGCAGTTCCACTGCGTGTTTTACTTCAAATACAAGTTATATTTTTAGTTTTTACATATTACCCACATTTTTACGTAGATAGGTTAGGTGTCATGCATTATTTGCAAGCCCAAAGATGCCAACTTATGGATCAATGAAACACACCTAATTTAAGTACAACCTATGAACGCTGCCGAAAATATCGCCCATGCATTTGTTTATCTACTTTGTTATGTTTCTTCACATGACAGCTACTGTCAGTTTCCTTAAAATCCAAATTAAAATTCCTGATTCGGAAGATTTTTTTCGACGGTCGTGGAATTACGAACAATTTAATTAAAAAAAACTTGTGAAATTAACTCCACAAACAAAAAATCAATCAACAAAATGGTTATTAACAAAGAAACTCTCACAGATTTCAAAGAAATCTACGAAAAAGCCGTGAAACTAGTCAACGAAGAGTCAAAGAACGACCCACCCACGGAACCTTATCGGTCACATTACACAGCCCGTGACCTGCTCATTCGATTGAAGGAAAGTTTAGAAAAATCAATCACAAAGGAAGAGGATAACTCGGAAAATCAATTTACCTATAAGGTCATCCTGGCCTTTGTCTACCGTGATCTGGGACGAATATATGTTTTTACCGACGAGAGCCCAGTGGGTGAACAATACCTACGTACTTGTTTGAATACAATAGAGGGTTATCGTATGAAGCCGGAGGCTATTATTTCATATGTTGGTGCATTGAATGAGTTGGGTATTGTTCATTCGAATCGTCAAGAGTCCAAGGAAGCTTATGATGTGTTGAAGAATTCCGAGAAGGCATACAATGAGTTCAAAGCTACAGAACAAAATGCCATGACAATCAGTGATATTTTTGGCACCAAAGACGAGGTGGAAGAAGGTAAAGGACCAGCTGAGCTGGAGAGTTTATATACACTGTGTACTTTCTACATGGCTCAGGTGTTCTCGCACCTCGGGGAGCTGGAAAAATCCGCAGAATATTGTCACCAGACATTGCGGAGGCAATTGGCTGCCAAATCTTATGAACACATCGATTTTGCCTTAAATGCAGCAACTCTTTCCCAATACTACTTGGGTGTGAGTATGTTTAGAGAAGCTAGACATCATTTAGCAGCTGCTTCCATGATTATGTCCCAGCATGAGGCCAAGATGGCCACGGAGGAGATGAATGAAGAGCAAAAAGCTGCTGCCATGGAGACTTTTAAGCACAGATACGCTGACATTGCTCGCTGTTGGGCCAAGTATGGTCTGGCGCTGCTGCTGGCTTCGAAAGAGAGATTGTACAGTGACGACGAGGCCAAATTAACTGCTGGTAAGTGCATGGTAGTCTTAACGTCCTCAAATTCATTGGCAATTGTGAGCCAGTAGGGCTCTCCCTGTGAAAGGAATAAAATTTAACACTTAAACAAATCTTCTTTCCATTTCAGATGTCAAAAAGCTAAAAGTAAGTCCCGACACGTACAAATTCCCAGACCTTGACCTTGGTGCCTTCGAGAGTCTCGTCTCAGCCGACTACTGTCTGACCTTTGAGGATGCCAAACTCGTCTATCATTTCGTCATCAAGTGGCTAGATTCGGCCAAGGAATACTATACCGCCGACAAAGAAGCCACAGAATACGCAAAGATAATCACAGACTACGCTGAGCTCTACCAGCACATGTCATTCTTCGAGGAGGATCCAACCAATCAATCTCGCATGCACAAACGTCGCGCAACTTACTTTGAAGATCTTCTCAACCTACTCAATCCAACATTCTATTTATCAATTTGTCGAGAGTGTTGGTATGGAGCTGGCCTTGCCTATTCAGCTATGCTGGACATAAAACTGGACATGATCAAGGCTCACAGCACTCCATCGCATCAAGAAATCCACAAAATCAATCAAATCTGTTTGAAAGCCATCAAACATTTCGAGTCATTCGAAAGGTCACACATGAACAAAGAGAATACAGAACTTCTGCCGAATCTTTCAGCAGATGAAGCCTTGGGAGTCATCTATACGTACTTCTATATTGGACGGTTGTATTATAAGATAATCAATCCAGATCGATCGCAGATGTTGAAAAACATTAGGAATAGTTTGAAGTACTATGAAATGTTCATCGCTGAATGCGAGAGCAGAAAGGAAGCTGCAGAAGCTCTCAAAGGCGAGATAGGAGTGTGCAAGGAAATGGTGCATCTGCTTCCATTGAAGATAAAGAGTTTATGCAAGGAACTGAACGTACCCGAATAAGTTAGGTAGTTTATTTTATTGCAGAAAATTATATTTTATTTATGTGTATGTATGATGTTCGTGTGTCTTCACAAAAAAAAAAAATTGCATTTGAAATTGAAATTACTCTCAATTAATTAAAATAATAAATATTTAGAAATTTAAATGTGTTCTTAGAATTTTTGGCTGCTGTACTAGCAATAGCATCTGTGGTTCCAAATTTAGGGTACAATGTTGGACAGGACCATGGGACTTTCCAGCGATGTAGTTCTTGTTAGTCCACTTGCTCTCATCGTGCTCTAGAAGGCCTTATAAGCACCCTAATTTGTATTTGTTTTATTTTTCTTGCGACTATAAGTATGTTCCATGAGACCAAGTTATGCATTCGTCAAAAAATGTTGGACAATCAAACATGGCATTACAATGATAGAGATGCCGAAAAAAGTGGGTCCGAAAATTATGTCTATCTGTATAGTTAGGAGCCAGTTAGCGATACGGAAAAACGAACCGAAAACATTTTCAAAAGGAACATTTAGTATGTTATGGTTCGATTTAAAAACAAATTGATGTCCTTAAAATATGAACATATTTTTTTTTTATTGATATAATGTCAACAAATAAAAAAGATCAATTATATCACCACAAAATATATGTCATTTTGTCTATACCGTTTCATTTCAGAAAGGAATTATGCAAGACAAACACGTCATTTCGACTGATTATTGATGTTTATTGTCATTTAATTCTTTAAATTCGCGTGTCTTTAACACCTGAAAAATCCTGCTTCTGCACCTCAGCCTCCGACTGCGACTACTGTAGTGATCGATTTATTTTTTTAATTTAATGCTCATTCATGTTTACAACTGTATTTATGTCTGCTCGGTTTTGTGGTCCTCTTAAAATTTAATTTCATTTAGTTTATTAAAAAGTATTGCCCCTTACAGCGACGATAATGCTGTCTTCACAGAATATGATACCCTCCAACAAATATAACAACATCTTACACTATTTTCGAGTTGCAAGGCTGCATCGTCCCTATGAGATACACATACACACTGTGTGTACACTGGTGCTTGCTCCTAAGCTACACCATCTTCTATTTAGTTCTATAAAATTTTACTAGTATAAAGATAAACTAATTATAATTTCAAACCCAAAACAGAAAAGAGTAACACCCCTCTCCCCTAGCGAGAAGACATTTTAAAAAATCATGAATTAATTAATTATATTAAAAATATAATTTTGTTCTCTAGCAGACATCGATTTACATCAACATTACATCTTTTCTTTTCAATCGGTTTTGAAATTCAAATTTCAATTTCGTAACCGTCATTTTCTGCAAAAAAAAAATAATCGAGAAATATCGAGCAAATTTCATGAAATACCAGGCTACCAGCTACCACAGCAGGTATACTCACCTCACCACGCCAAAATATTAAAAGTGCTCAATAGGGTATGCAGAGCTTCTCACAATGATTTTCTTACTGAGCTCCCAAGATTAGGCTTCGAAAAATCGAAACTTCCGGTGAAAATTATTTCAAAAATTTCATTGCAGGCATGGTTGATGCTGATTGTTGCATACACAAAGGAGCGTGTTTAATATTTATTATTGGGTTGTGTATACCAGCTGTGGTTGCTGGTCGCCTGGTATTTCATGAAATTTGAGGGACAATTTTTCAAGGTGAGTTTTTTTTGCAATTCCGTCAAAAATGACGTTATAAATTTAAATTTGAATTTCTTAAATAAAATGACTTTTTTTTGTTTTGTTGTTGTTTTATAAGTTTCTTACTTAGCTTTCTCATACTAATGAGAAAATAACGTTTTTAATTATATTAAGGTTGGAGTCTGCGTCGCTATTGAATATTCAAAGTGACTAGTTAAAGTAGTTGAGATCGTCCCTATTGGCGATGTATTCTCTAACTGGTTTTTTGGAGCACGAGAAACTGGCTGAAATGATCCGTCACGTGCCTAGACAGGCGCTTTTACCAGGATGAGAGGTAAAAACAAGCCAAGATTATATGAGGAGCGATCTGCGATAGCATGGATTCGTGTTGGCTCGTCAACAAGCTGAGTTAAGCATTGAGCCGTTAAACTCAGCAGAAAATATAGGTATACCTTCCTCCAGGTGTTGTCTAATAGAATTGTTTACATTAAAATCTCCCGTAACAACGATTTCAGTGTGCAAATGTAGTAAGATAAATGAGTCGAATTACTAGTAGATTCTAGACTATAAATAAAATATTAATATATGTTGTGCTTTTGGACGTTGCATTCAAACCAGATTAAATTAAAGTCAACGTCCATACTATAGAATATAGGCAACATCATTTCTTACTTATACGACAAGATCGTGAAAAGAAAACAATAATGACCTTAAGTTGCACCCATGAAGGCTGAATTCCAGAGAATCAGAGTTTTTATCTATTTGGGTTTCACTGAATTCCAACACAGGGACATGGAAGTTCTTTTCCACTTAAGTTGCTATACTTGACCCTAAAGTCTTACCTGTCATTGAACAAATAAAAGTAGTGAATAGTTGTATATTCCTACTATCGCACCCACAGACACAGAGCAAGTACATGCGACACATTTTTGCATTTTATAGGGTAAATTTATAGCTTTCTAAATTCTGCTCAAGTCCTTTTACGTCTTTTTTTACTGATTCTTTTTTTCTTCGCAAAACAAGCACTTCTGAAGATCTAAATAGTTTTGTATCTAACATTTATTAACGCCTGACTCTAGGTTACATTTCTCTTTTTCCTCCGTAAATCTCTACAAATTTTCTCTTTAGGTTTAACCGAACGAACTTCTTCTCCTTTCCGGACAGATAATTCCTTAAAAAGTTCTTCGGCATAATTACGTAAAATTTTAACTGTAACAGCACTTAGCATATGCTCCTTCGCATACCCTGCTATTTGTTCCACCAACATATCGACATTCAAGCATTTCGGAATAATAACTGACTCTCTGGCAAGCAATCTTGCAAGGTGTCTCACAGTATCCGTAGAACGGAAATCATCCATTGGTAGTTCTTCTATAAGAATCTTGGAAATCTCCAAAATAATTTTTTGGGTCTTATTGGAGCATTTCACTTTGCTGTATGATTTTAGACTTTTCTCCACTGCTTCGTTCATCACTGCTTTGGGATTCAACTCAGATGGGTCTAGTTCAAAGACTGCAACAATGTCCTTGAAAAGACTTCTTATATCATCAAGGGATGTGTGGATAAGGTACTTCTTTGGAATGATCCTCTGAAGACTCTCCACAATTACCCCCATAATGTTATCGGCGAGTTCACATGTGAAATTTCGTCCAATGTTACCTAGACATCTTGCAATTTTTGGGATGTACTTTCGCATATAAGCCTCCGATATGTGTTTTGATAGATATCGGACAAAGAAGCGTTGGACTAGTTTCATAATTTTCTCATCAGCATATGCTTCAAAGTCAAATGGTGGTGGGGGAGTTGGTGGTCGAACTATTGAAGCAAACGACTGAAATTAAGGAGATCAATTTTCAAATAATTGGACACACATTAAATAATTTCAAAGCTCTTACAATAGCTTGCTCGGAACGAACAACTTTTGCGACTGAAGGCTTCTTCCGGCGAAGCTTATCTCGGTCTTCTAGAATTTGAAGAAGCAACCTAAGCTTTTCAGTGTAAGTATTAGTAGGAAGTTGTAACTCTTCTCTGAGGGAGCATACTTCCATCTAAAATATTACTCTGAAATAAATGTGAAATCAATCAATCCCAATACGTACTCTTTTTGTTTTAAGCAGATCTTCTAGATATTGATCATATTGTTCAGAGGTCATCTCTGGATCTGGAATTTTCAATCCAAAACCCTCAATGCTGTTTATTACTTCTGTTTCTACCGCATGGAGTTTTTCATCTTTTTGACGCTTAATTAAAAAAAAAAAAGTTTTCAAACCCATCATCTCCCATAGAAATGTGGTACTTACTCTAAAGACCAACAAATTCGTGTGTTCCTTTACACAAAGCTCTTCTGCCCTTGGAACCTTACGATTGAATTCTTCGATTTCATTTCTTTTCAATTCATTTAACTTGGTTCCATTGTAGATTTTTTGCTCCAGAGAGTGTCGTACTGAACGCATTTCAAAAGCTAAATCATAGAGCTTTCGATCACATCCGCTGGGGCAGTGGGATTCATCTAAGCGAATTGCTGTTATATTCCCAGAATCATCGCTTCCATCATCATCATCGTCGTCTGTGGAGGAGTCTTCGGTGGAAGATTCTGTTTCTGGTTTTGAAAATTAAATCAATTTTTTTTTAAGATTTAAAAAATAACACCATATATTTATATTGAGGGATCCGGTGGCGTATGTGGAACTTTTTTTCTTCGAAAATATTTAAGTGGAAATAAAATCCAGATCAAAAACAATAAAACCCTAACTCACCACCCAATCTTTGTAGACTTTGGGTCCTTTTCTAGGACGTATTTTAATTTTATAAAAAAAAACTCACCATCATCTGGATTTCTATTCTTTTGCGGCTTGAATTTCTTATCAAATATTCGTTTCAAAAATTTCAAAAACTTATTCCCCTTGATTGTGTCATAAAATTCATTTTGAATTTTTTTAATACTATCTTTCATCACACAAATATTTTTATTCATCGCATCAATTTCACTCTTGAATTTCTTTATTTTTGCATTTATTTCATTTCGATTTGATTTTGCATCTTCATCTCGCTCAACTAGACTTCTCTCGGTAACTTCAGAATCTTGAAGAATTGTTAATTCTTGTGAAGAGATTTCTTCAAGAAGTTCCAAATATTTGATCTCTATTTCAAACTGCAGTCGGTTTTCAGCAATAGTTTTGAAATGTTCATCGAACAAATTAACACTTTCTTGAATTTTGTCGAAAAGATCTTCCAAACCTATTGTCCACTCTTCACTGATGGGATCATCTTGTAAAATTAATCCTTCAGAATCTTTATCTTCTTGATTTTCTTCAAGTTCTTCGTTATTAGCTGATGATTCATCTTCCTTTTCTGTCATTGTTTCTTCTTCGAGAATCTCCAATGGTTTTTCCCACAAAATCGACTCAAACGACCTCAAAGCTATAAACGGTTCCTTTAAAACCTCTTCTGGATATTCGTTATAGAGTACAATTTCCCTCAAAGGTGGTAGTGTGATGTTTTCTTCTGCTTCCATAATTTCTTGTTCAAGCTTTTTATATTTTTTGTAGAGACTTGATTTCTGCGTCTTAAGATCGATCACCTTATTATTGTACTCTGACTTCAGAGCATAGAGGATCTCATGAATGATGGTTATTTCCAATTGCTTAACTTCGACATTTTCCCGAATGGAGTTTTTGAGAAATGCAATAGCTTTCTCAACCAAAGATGCTTCTTCTTCTTCTTCTTCTTCTTCTTCCTCGACTTCTTCTTCTTTTCCAAGTATTTCACTTCCAATCAGTGAACTGGACTCCTCGTCTAATAAACCTCCACACACTTCAAGTATCCGTTCAATTTGTTCATTCTTTAGTTGTTTCAAGAACGAAAAGAACTCTAAGATCCTTATGTAAAATTTTAGTAGAACCTTCTCGGGAAAATCGTAGATTATTGATCCGGACGAAGTTTGTGACATTTTGGAACCAGGCAAAGTGGTTGTTGAAAGCAAAGCGATGGAAATCGATCTTAAAAATTGGTTTTGAAATTTTAAAAAAAAATTAATCTGGCATGACCTTACTTAGGTAATTCCTTAACAGCTTCCTCCTCCTCTTCACCTTCTTCAACTACTTCTGCAACTGAATCAGCTGCTGTTATGAGCTTTGGTAGTCGAAATACGCGAACTGCGACATCATTACTGTTGGAAATTAGAAGATTGGCATGTTACCAACAACATTTCAGATTGTCCACAAAGTCTTGATCACTTACCTGATGGCCAGTACTTCAAACGGAATATACTCCAGAGGCAAAAACATAAGATCATATAAATCCTGAGCATCACGACAGGCTCCTGTAACATCGTGCTTCAATTTCTCCAGCACACTATTGAGTTTTTCTTGGAAAAAGTCTTTAATTTTTTCTGTTACCCAATCAACTTGCAACTGTAGAACTTCAAAGCTTGGAAGAAGTCTTCTTCGTTCTTCTTCCTCGAAGGCGTGTAATTTTACTAGATTCTCTTGAATTTTCACTTCTTCCAAGGAAAATTGATTTCTATCTTCGATATCCTTGGCTACTTTCACAGGTACTTGGAATGGAGTTGGTGGTTGGCACTCCCTTGCAACTATTGGTCCCTTCCATTGGTAGTAGAAGATATTCCCATCATAACCAATCGAGAAAAACCATTTACCGTCATGACTTGTAAGAATTCTGGGAATGACACCATTCAAGTTGTCATGCATGCTGATGACCCAGAAATCATTAAGATCACGAAAATCGGCTTTGACGGCGTTGATACGGATTTGTCCCGTATGCATCCCGAAAATTAAATATTTGTCTCTAAGATAGTTGTTTTTTGAACTTAATTATTTTTTGTAAGGACATTGAACTTACATGAACAAATAAGAATTAATTTCGACATCATCAGCTTCTGGAATCAAAGTGCAGCTAACAAGTTCATCTTGACCGAATTCCACTTCGTAGACATAACCAGCATCGTAACCACCCATTGACAGCCAAATTGTGCCTTGATTTGTGTACTGTAACCATAGAACAGGATTTGGAGGATCTGGTACATGTAGGGGTTTCTCTTTTGTATCTTCTTCATCCTCCGAGGAATCAGCTGAAAGAATATGGGAGGCATGCTATTAGAAATCATGTGGGAACAATGGGGGATTGTTTCAGTGTATTTGTGTGCCATATGTTAAGAAAGGATACATACCCAAATAGCTTTCGTCGAATTGCAACCCTGGATTGACTTCCATCAGCCTCTTCATTTCTTTCTTTTTTGTTGCCAACTTCTTAGCTTTTCTTTGCAGTGTAGCCGCTATTTCTTGATCTCTCCTGATTCTGCTTTTCACTGACTTAAACTTAAGCATCTTTGTTGACAAAGGCTCTATACGCCAGGTCGGTCGCACCTTTACCAGGTCAATAGATTCCGGTGCGGGAAGGTCACATTCATAAACTTCTCCAGTATGACATCCTATCAAAGCCATTTTCAACTGAAAAAAACAACCTTTACTGAACAGATCCCTCAAGTTAATTTGTAATTTACTTTTTTCTTATCCCAATGAAGGCAAGTTGGAGATCCTTCAAATAGTATGAACCCTAATGGGATTATGTCCACGAACACCGAATCGCCTTTTATAATATGAAACAAAAAAATTGTTTTGTCCAAAGCACCAGAAACTAATATTTCACAACTTGGAGCCACTTCAAGGAACGTTATGGGTGCTGCATGTGGTTTGATTGCGTTAATTAAATAAACATGGGCCTCTTCGGTGTCCGCTTCCCTTAATTCCAGAGCAACTTGTCGAACAACTCCATCTTCAAACCCAATAAACAATACCATGCCAGATGGATCTACAGATGTGTCGAGCCAAATGAGATCCCTGCCAGCTGTTTTGAAGGGTTCTTGAAGAAGAAGCTCTTGGGTTTCATAGTTGTATACATTTAATTTTCCATCTTCTCCCAAAGTGCATATGTGGGATGAAACTGGACTTGCTTGGGCCGCTACAATTTTACCACCATGACAAGAAAAAAGTTTCTTCGCCGGAGTCGGAACAGTTTCGGTGTTAAGGTCACATAGCCAAACGCCACCGTTGCCATCCTAGAATGATTGTGTACATATCATGTGAAACAGCAAATAATTCAACAGGAATTTGCTAAGTTCAAAATAATTTCCGGGGCCCTAAAATCTCCCCTCCGGGCAAAGCCCATACAAATTCAAATTTCAAAACTAACCTCTCACCTGTGAATAGTATTGAAAATCTCCATCAAGAGGTTTCGCTTTCAACAAATGCCTACTCTCACATGACTCATCCCGATCCCCGATTCGGAATTCATAAATCGGATCGATCTCAACAAATCGATCCTCTTCCGGTGGATCAGCCAACTCAACAGTTTCCCAAAACCAAATACGAGCATAACCATCCATCCCGACTGTCATCACTTCATTGTTTCCCAACCAAATGATTCTTGTAATAGGTTTTGTGTGACAGGGTATTCGAGCCTTCCGAGTAACTTCAACTTTTATAAGACCCGCTTCCCAAACAAGCATATTACCCCACTCACAACCGGATATGACTTTTTCATCGGCGAGCATATAAACCGCATTAACATCACAAGTATCAGTTTTTCCAAATCTTCCCAAGTCACTCTTGAGTTTCAGGCCCGTGAAAGTTTTCGCCATTTTCCAAAATTGAACATGACTCAGTCCAGAGCTGGCCAAAAGAATCGGATTGAATTGTGAGAATGCCACATTAAGGACATCATTTTGATATGCCTTTGAACGGAGGACGATGGAACTATTTTGCCAATTCCAAATTGTCAACATGTAATCGGGATGCCCAGCTTGGGTAGCAATCAGTTCTCCATTATTGCTGTAGGTTCCACAAGTGAAACTATGCACCGCTCCACCTTTCAATGCGGAGATGATCTGGTGTTCCGGGTATTTATAAATAAAAACAGTAGGTTCCTTGCCATTTTCTGCGATGGTCAGGTAGTTGAAATCAGGATTGTCATTTTTCTTTGAAAATACATTATAAAGTTAAAGTATAGTTTGGTAAGAGTTTATCGAGCTTACGGTGATAAATCCCACTCCCCCACCAAACACCGTCCTTCGAAAGGATAATTCATTTTTTGAAATTGAATAATAATGCAATAGATTTCCCGATGCGAATACCAAAGTGTCGTCATCGATTAAACATAAATTGAATAACCGTTTGCAATCGTATCCAAAGGAATGCCTGCGATGAAAGGATGTATGATAGCTTAAAATTATTGTAGAGTTGCAAATAGCTTACTGTAGTTCGATAATGTTTTCCGGAACTGTTGAAGGCACAACAGTAGTTTGAACTTTGTCTTCAAAGTCTGATTCTTCAGTTTCTGATTCGATGACTTCCGACATGTTACTTTTATTTATTTATCTGACATAAATAAGTTTGAAAACATAAATCTCCTTCGTAACTAGGTACGGTTCTGATTACGTTTGGTTATACAAAGTTAACACTTTAATATATTCCCACTTTTCTGTGGAAAATCCCGAAACATCAAAATCTTCATCACCGAAAAATGCATTTACAAATAATAACGGCAAAATAGAGTGAATTAATTTTCTGATAAAAAAAAAGTCAGGCAACTGGCCATATACCCAGTTGGCAACGAAATAGCCTTTGCTGGACTGACTGCAGAAAAAGCGGACCAAGTTGCCTTACAAATTACTTTTTAGTTCATTTTCCAATTCTTAAGATATTTGTAGTAGCCGCACTGGAGATTCCGGGTTTGATGCCTCAACTGACCTAAGTTTTTTTTTTTCTGGGGTACTGTCTCTTCCAATGAAGTCCTCCTGATATTATGTAGTTCAAAAAGATGAGGTTTATTTATGAGATTTTCAAAGTTTTTTCAAGTTTTTGGCGGTTCATTATTGATCATCTCGACTTCTTTTTTTACCAAAACTGCTGCAGCCCAGAATCCGATGAGCAGAACAGTCGTTAGGTCTGTAGAGGGATTATCCAAAGATTGGCTCTACAAACAAGTGACAGGCGTATTTACACCATTTTGGACGGTCGAATACATACCTACAGATAAAGACTGCCCATTTGGAAACATACGCTCACTTTTCGCAATACACATACTTTTGTTCTGAAATCAGTCGCTTTAAATATAAAAATCTGCGTTATTCAAAGCAAAAAGTTTTCAACTGTTAGAACTGTATTGGATACCCTATTCCCTATATTTATGTGTATGCGTTCGCCTCCCGCAGCCAGTTTGAATTCCAGAAACAAAATTCTTCTCTAGCAGACAAAAAAAAAATTCAATAACATTAATTTTGTGTGGCCGATATTCAATAACTGCTGGCGCAATGAAAAAAAGGCGTGTGCCACGCCCGAAGTTGAGACTTTTTATTGCCAAGGCAATTACTATGAGCTCAGCGACATTCATTGTTTAGCTTGGAGGTCGATTGCAACAAAACAAGACATAACTTGGATTTTTAAAATTAGATTTTGAATGGAAAAAGCGATTTTGGGTGTATTAACAATTCTTGAACCACACTCTGCTGCGTAACTAAGGAATACAAACCGAAGTGTTCATCTTCTTACTTCAAAACTGCGACCAATAGTTAAAAAACAATAAAAAATGAATGCATATTACGACTTTTGACGGAAACGCCCCTTAAAAGTGGGCGTGTCCTAAAAAATTGAAAAAAAATTTTAAGGACTAACTAAGTTTTGATAATTAGTCAATTTGTATGCATATGTGCAATACTACAGCTGAACCGAGTAAATCTAACCCGAATAAATGTATTTTATAAGAATCACGCCCTTAAAAGTGGGTGTATTGAAAAAAATTACACAATAAAATGTAGAGATATATTGTTATAACGAACGGAAAAAAAGTTAAAATTGAATATTGGTACCTTAAATTTTTAAGACTACGTTTTTCGTTCTTTCATGAAAAGTGGGCGTAAGTCACGCCTGAAATTCCAAAACTTCTTTTCATATACATACATATGCTTCTTAGTTTTGACTAAGGCACATTTGGTCTTGAGGATTTAGTATAAGTACCGTTTTTTTAAGTTTTTTTATATTTTCTAATGAATACTGGGCGTCAGCCACACCCAAAATCAATTTTTTGTTTTCATGCATAAGATTTTTACCGTACAACTATTATCCTCAAAATTCAAGTTTTTTTGCTCGAATAAAATCGTTATTTTATAAAAACAATATTTTGTGTGGTTTTGTATGAAAAGCGGGCGGCAGCCACGACCAAACTGAAATATTTAAAAAGCTCGAGTGTGCAAAATTTGAGCGTTGTGGTTCTATCGTAACTGTACAAAAAACATAATTTCATTGTGCCAAATTGAGATTGTTTATTAAAAATGGCGATTGTGGGCGTGTTTGTAGGCGAATTTTACCGGTTCAAGAACTTAGCCTTACTCTTGAACCAAATATTATATAGATACCAAATTTCTACGAGTATAGAATAGGGTATAACAGCAATGGATCAAAATTTTAATGCGGCTTATCCTCGATTGGGACTACGAGTATAACAATCCGTTAACCGTTGACCAACTAATTTCCAAAGATTAAATAAAGTGAATCTGCTGATGAAGAATTTGAAAACGATTTAATCTTTAAATCTACTATTTAGTTTTGTTTAAGAATCTAAGTTCCAAACGCTTGGATTTCGAGATATTGGCAAAATCCCGAATATTCAGGCCTCACAAATATTTGTTTAACGTAACGAAAAGGGGCTCGCTCCACTCGTGTTTGTTTAGATTCTTCCCATCCGTAAATATTATATACCGTAGCCCAAGCAACCATTTTGTTTACTTTCACTTATTGAGTTTCATTGAATAAAATGGTGAGAAGTAAGTTGAACACAAATTTTTTTATTAATTAACGTTTTATTCACAATAAATACGAAAATACCTTTTTTTAGTTACCGAAGAACTTGTCCGCAAAAAGTCCGAGCACAATGAGCGTCTCATCAGCACTCTGGAAGAACTATCACTGCACCAGGAGGACATTGAAAAAATCGAACACATTCAGAATTGGTGTCGGGATATTAAAATTCTTCTTCTACAATCGAATCTTATTTCAAAAATAGAAAACATACACAAATTCAAAAAATTGGAGTATCTCAATTTGGGACAAAATAACATTGAAAGAATTGAAAATCTGGAACAATTGGAATCCCTTACTAAGCTTGACTTGACATTGAACTTTATTGGAGATCTGACATCAGTTGAGTCACTTCGAGATAACTACAATTTACGGGAGTTAATTTTGACCGGAAATCCTTGTGTTGATTACCCCAACTACAGAAACTATGTGATTATTGCACTTCCACAGTTGGAGAAGTTGGATAGTGAAGAAGTTAAAATATCTGATAGGTTAATAGCTCGAAGATATTTTGAAAAAAATCGCCAAGTCATAATTCAGGCTCAGGCTAGCCATAATATCAAAAGGGACGAACAGAAAATTCGTTATGTGGAACAAAAATTAGAACTGGAGTCAAAGATGGCATCGATCGAGGACGAACATGAGCGGAATAAGCTATTTTGGGACACCCCAACAGAACATTGTCCCGAAGTTCGTTATGAAATGCATGAACAGCAAAAAATGGTAAGAAAAAATGATTCAAAAGATAATGTTAAGACGGTAAAGGCGGCACCGCAATTGTTTGCTCCATGTGGTCGTCCATATAACATAAATCAAGCGAAATTGGATTTTGAGTTTAAGGACGAGAATATGGAGTATATTTTGAAACTAAAAGTTTACAAGTGAGTTCTACAAATAGTTGGTGCATTTTCAGTTAGTTCATACTTAGTTTCGTACATCGTTATGCTAGTCCAAAAAAAAAAACTACGAACCAACTAAGAACTGACATGAAACCTTCTATTCTTCACTAAAAAAAAAAGTAAACTGAAACTAAAAATTTACAGATTTCTAGAAACATCACACATTGAAGTCGATCTTCAGCCAAGATACATCCGTGTTTCAGTGAAAGCTAAGATTTTCCAATTGGCTCTAGCTGAAGAAGTCTCAACATCTGGAGCAGTAGTCCAACGATCTCAAATAACTGGAGAATTGTTAATAAAAGCACCAAAACTAAATTTTGACCACACTGTTGAAGTCCAAAACCTGGGGACCATTAAAGGTTTGATTTTTAAAGTATTTTAAAAACATTCTCAAAAGAAAAGCAGAAAACAAAATAAAAATTTTATTTTCGTTTACTTTGTAGATGAAGTCAGCATGAAGACCGAAAATTCTGCGGACAGTAAAAAGTATATAAACACACAAAAAACTTTACTCGATCTCAAAAAATCTTTTTTCTTTAATTTAAGGTTGGAACTTAAGGGGACAGTCGACTATAAAAATATAGTGGAAAAATCTGTTGAGCCCAAAAAGGAAACAATTCAAAATGACATCTCGGATGTACCAGATCTAGAATAAAATATTGCATTAAAAAATTGGCTATATTTTTTTATTGAGAATCTAAAGCAAAGGAGACAGAAAACTGTCCACTTTGTGCAAAACGAAACACTTTGTAAATTATCCATGAGCACGGTCTTAAATTTTTTTTAATATTTCTAGTCCAGGGTTCAGGCTCAAAAACAGCCTGCACTAGTTTAATTGAAATAAGAAAAGCTGCTTCAGAGTCTGTTTTAAGGAATGTTAAATTACCTACACAAAAGTTCTTTTTCCATCCTTGTTGCTGCTTCTATCGCGTTACTCTACTATGCCCGACAATATCCTAAGAAAGTTATTTAATAGTGCTCTCTTGCACCCCTTCTTCCTGCAGTTTTTCCATTGCTCTCGTGAACGGGTGATCCGAAAAAAAAAGACGAACAAAAATTCGTCGTCCACTCCATCAAACTAAGTTTTTAAATTTTTTGTTGAAATTGAAAAAATGGTCTCAAGAAATTCTATTTTTTTTTTCAGGATTATTTCGCCACTTTAAGAACAATTTATCGTTTTCAAATGAGAATTGATCACCGTAAGTTCGGAAATTTTTTCAAACATTCTGAACCATGCTCATAGTTGAATATTTATACGTCTGAGATAGATACAAAAAAAACACGGATTTTATTAGGTAGGATTGCAAATAACGTTAGTCTTCGAAATACCTAACACAAAAGGTGCGTGCCATACCTTGGAAACCCCCACTTCAGACTTTTCCAAAGTGTTATGTTGTAAAAACCGAATAATTTTTTGAACGTATGTATGTACCTATGTTAAAAAAAAAACAGGCGTTTAAATAATAATCTGTCAATAAAATTTATTAAAAATAGGGTGGTGGAAGTTGCATCCTTTTTTAGCAGGTAACTTAAAAAAGGACCTCTATACAAAATATGTACAGGTAAGTAGCTCTCCCAGATAAAGGATTAAAAACCATATATACGCTTCAACTAGGTACTCAAATAAAAAAGGGATACCAAGTTTTCCTGGAATCAAAAGGTAATCCTGCCTGGTGCAACAGAACGGCGTTAAGCGTCATACTCAAAGACAGTTCAGGTTATAAGGATGTAATTTTTCAATTTTTTAAAGGACTACCTAATTTTTGACTTTAAGTTTATTTTACTTCACTGTCGGTTTAATTTGAAATCAGCTTCTTAAGTAGTTAAAACACTCTGTCAGACATATCCTGAAAAACCTGCAAATTAACTCATTGTAATGAAACTGCCGATTCTAAATTAATATTAAAACTGAAAAAAGAAGCATTTATCTCGATCACACCATACCCTAATAAAATTTAAAAAATAAGACCAGGCTTCAGTTCCTTGGAGCCATCCACTTATGAATGTTTACCTACTATATAGTACTCAAAATATTGACAGCGGTTTTTTTTCTTTTTGCTTTCAAAGAAAGAAGCACATTTTTGTCATCTGCTTCAACTTTATTTTTAAACACCATATACAATAACGGTTTTCGGTGCTTTTCAAATGTGTACCTACTTGTGCAAATTTTTTGACTACGTGACTATCCTCTGCATAGTGAACCTAGGAATTTTGACCATAGCAACCAACTTATACAAAATTTCCAACTCAGTCGAGGTTACAATAAATTGTCGGAAAACGCCATAAAGACTAAATACCAATTCTTACTTAGACCAGATGTACATATCTTCAAAAGACAATCATAAAATAATAAACATGCAGATATACATATTGCACATGGCCATATTCAAAAAGGACACTTTACTTGAATTTAACTGACAAAATCTTCGAATCCCAATTTTAATCCGCTAAAATTTCCGAAGAACATCCTAATCTCAGGTATATTAACACGCGACATCGTATATTATATGTTTTTCCACTAAATTCGTCATAAGGACCCACCTTCCAAATACTGTCTCAGGCAATAAAATTCCCATCACGATCACCAATAGATAGTGACGACGGCGACGTGGTCATAATTTTTAAACGACATCCGCTCTTTGAAAATATTTTAAATATTTTGAAAAATGCATGTACTATTTCATAGAAAATGCGCAATTAATCCTCTTGGCACTGATGGTTTTTGAAATGCAATAAAATATAAATCAAGACAATCTTTATCCAAGTTATGACGTGTCCTCATTAGGTAGCCTAATTGAGTTGAACTATGCGTCTGCTTATCGAACTAATTAGACCTCAATTTATTATCAAAACTGAAAATCGAAGGGATTGAAAGCAAAGTATTTCTTGGCTAATCAATTTTTTAGGTAACCGATCTGCATACCTACCATGAAAAGTTTTATGACTCAAATGAGGATCAATACTCCTCTTCGCAGGTATGACAGATTACCTTTGAAGGACATCAAATAGGGATTACCTGTGCCTACCTGACCTCTTACTGCAATTCGTTAGATATAAAAGGGAAGGAGGATTGCGCTACAGCAATCAGTCAGTTCCAAGACCTGAAGCGCACAAGTTATATACTGAAAAACAAGGAAACACTAAATAGAATAATTAAAATGAGTGGATCACTTTTTGTATTGCCTGAGACTGCCTCGCACAACTACGAGACCAAACATCAATTGCCTCGCACAAATAGTTGGAAGGACTTTAAAAACCAAACCAATTTCGAACGCAAACATCTGGATCAACATCTTGGAAATCCAATGCCTGCTGAAACATGGAAGCCCTCGGAAATCCCACAATTCCAAGACCAGAAGCGCAGTATTATATCGGACTTCAATGAATACAACGCAAGCATCAAAAACTCTGTTTATTCGGCTTTTCTCAAATCATCTTATCCCGTACACAATAATTTGGCTACTCGAACTCTTCCTCGTGGTCGTGAGTCAAGCACCAGTCCAAAGATTGTTGGAGTTGAAAGAAAGAAAATAATTAAATATGAACCCATCTACATGCAGAAGAGACATTCATTAGCATTCGGAGACGATTTACCCAACATTGAAAGTTTCCAACATCAAGCCGATACCAAACCGACTGTGGAAAGACCAAGAAGGCTATTCGTCGAAGATGCCAAATGTCAAACTTCTCCCCCATCCAATGAACCAATGAAGAAACAAAGGAGACTATTCATAACGACATCCTTGCCAGAGGCGCACACAATTTTAAATTCCGAAGAAGTTGACGAGACAAAACCTCGATCAAGTGTCAAGGATCGCATTTCGTTTTTCAATAAACTTGCAAATGATAAAAGTCCTAAGAATGAGCAGCTGTGTTCACCCAAGCCCAAGAGCACATTCTTGTCATTACTCCGAAAAGAAGAACCACAGGAATCAAAGGCATATGTTAATCTTTCGCAGCTGATGAAAAAAATTTCCGTGGTAAAAGGTGCCTTCAGAAATCAATCTCGGGACAGAATTACATCGCCAGATTCGAGTATGACAAAAAGTTGTGTGCATGTTTTTAAATTTGGTACACATTCTTTGCCGGCTCCGCTTAAGAGGAAACCATCATTTGAAAAGACCAAGCCTGTGCCATTATCTTTTGGAAAAAGTTTAAATAATCTAGGCACGAATCCAAGGAGACACCATTTGATGCAGGATCTATCACTGGTTGTTCCTGTCAGATTTAGAGTTGCTGAATTTGAAAAACGAATTCTAACGACAAAATTGTAAAATGACGAAATCATGTAGTTAATTCTGTAAATATAAAAAAATTATATGTAAATACCAAACAAAAGTGTATAAATTAATTATAACGATAACATACCGTAAATTCGAGGAGTTTTTTTTTTTTTTTTTGAATTGCAATATTTTTTTATTTTTGAAATGATGACAAGTTATACAACTTCTTAGATATTGTTTGTAGTCTTCTGACATGATGTTCTCACGAACATTTGTTTCATTTTGTTGAAACTGACTTAACTTTATGGAAAGCGGCACAAACTTTTTTGACATTAAAAAGCTTACGAAACACCACTTGAAGATTTCATCAATTTCGATATAGCCGTTTTTAAAGAAAAATATTATTTTCCTATTTTCCGGTATGTTATTTGTACAGTTGTACAGTGATTTCAAAGAAAAAGTTTTGTACATTTTTCAATGCAATGATGTAAAACATTTTTGAAACTAGGTAGTTTTTCAATATACATATGCCTTGGTTTTTGGTTGGGGTCAAATTTTTACTTGCGATTATAGGTACTATAAGGCAAGTTATGCATTCGTCGAAAAAAAAACTTTTGAGATAACAATCTAACATGACATTACGATGATAGCGAAGACGAAAAAAGATGGTCTAAAAATTCTGTCCGTCTGTATGTCTGTCTGTATGTAGACCTACAGCCCAAACGGGTGGGCCGAATTGCTTCAAACTTGGTATATAGACTTTTTTAGGTATTGTACAGAGAGGAAATTGAAATTTTTTTTTAGCTCAAAAAATAACGGTACCTGCCATACAACCGTTATTTTAAAGCTTATTTTTCTCAAAAACGGCTCTAACGATTTTTAATTAAAAAAATCAGTGTTGCTTTTTAGGTACGGCCAATCATATGGCTGAAAAAAAAGTTTTAAAAAATGGCTAAGAACGGTACTTTCCATAGGACCGTTTTTTTTGCTTTCGACTATCTCGAAAATGACTCAACCGATTCTTTCGAAATTTCACACACATATAGCTGTAGGTAGCTCAATTTGTATTGCATACCAATATTTTTGAAAAATATTTTTTTGTATTTTTAAAAGCATTTTTTAAAAAAAAAAATTTAAAAAATTAATATTTTGAAAACTGCTTATTAAATTTTTTTTTTAAATTTTAAATACATGTATTTGCTGAATACCTATGAACTGGCGTTTTTGAATTTTTTTTGAAAAATTTTTACAAAAAGTTTTTCAAAAAAAACTTTTTTTCTCAAAAACCGCTCCACAGATTTTTCTAAATTTATTCTCATAAATTCAAATTTATCCAAGAAATAAAATGGCGTACTTTTTTTTCAGCTCAAATTAGTTTAAGTATTTATTTAAGAATTTTGAAAATTTTATTTGTATCAAAATCTCAAGCCCATAAGCCACTGTCACTCATTAGAGCAAGTTCGTGCGACCCAGTCGTGCATTTTATTTTTTTACTACTATTACCTATGCTTTTTTTCTTTAGTACCAAAGAAGAGGTTTTTCTTTACCAAAATGAAAAAAGCAGAATTTTCGTTTTAAAAGCAGTACATATTTTGAAATCAGAATTTTGACCCGCACTCCTTGTTTTTTCGAAGAGAAGTGAATCGTGATGTTCTATGTACAATGTACCATAAGGATCATAAATACACCCCTGTTATCTTTGTAATCAATTTATCATATCAAACAAAATTCGATAACCAAAAATGACCCTTGAAAACGTGACAAATAACTACAACTACCCAACCAATGTTTTTGAAACAAAAGATTGAATGATAATGATATCTTTGAAAAGGAAAAAAAAATTTAAACACAAAATTCAGCATCTGAATGTTGCTGGGATTATTTACTTAGCTGGAGAAGGGTGTTTTGATCCTTTATCAGCTTTAAAAGGATGAGTGGACTATTGTTTTGTGCATCTGAATGCGACCGATATTAATGCTTACGATATACTCGTATCTTACATTGAGTACCTGTTTTGAGAAGATACAAATGAATCATAGCTTTTGAAATGTTTTGTTGAGGCCATTAGTCGTCGTCATTATCCTTATTCTTTAAAATTATGATTTTTGAAATAAAAGAGGAGATGCAGTTGTCTGCAGCAAACAGTTCGTTACAATACCTGATACAAAGAAGTTCACCAAATTTGAATCTTATTACTTTGGTAAACCACATTAAAATATAAATAAAATGAAATCATCACTTTTCTCAATATTTGAGCATCAACGAAATTTGACTCTCGGAACTCCATCAGTCACTAATGAGACTCGGGAGCCTCAAAGAACCCCGGAAATTCCAAAACAGCATCGCAGTATCATATCGGAACTAAACGAATATAACACAAGTATCAAACAATCAGTTTGTTTAGCTTTTATGAAATCATCTAATCGTTTAAATAATTTGGTGATTCAAACCCTACCTGGCGATTCGAGTACAAGTCCGAAGATTGTGGGAGTTGAAAGAAAAATAAAATGCACGACTGGGTCGCACGAACTTGCTCTAATGAGTGACAGTGGTTTATGGGCTTGAGATTTTGATAAAAATAAAATTCTCAAAATTCTTAAATAAATACTTAAACTAATTTGAGCTGAAAAAAAAGTACGCCATTTTATTTCTTGGATAAATTTGAATTTATGAGAATAAATTTAGAAAAATCTGTGGAGCGGTTTTTGAGAAAAAAAGTTTTTTTTCAAAAACTTTTTGAAAAAAATTTTCAAAAAAAATTCAAAAACGCCAGTTCATAGGTATTCAGCAAATACATTTATTTAAAATTTTAAAAAAAAAAATTAATAAGCAGTTTTCAAAATATTAATTTTTTAAATTTTTTTTTAAAAAATGCTTTTAAAAATACAAAAAAATATTTTTTCAAAAATATTGGTATGCAATACAAATTGAGCTACCTACAGCTATATGTGTGTGAAATTTCAAAAGAATCGGTTGAGTCGTTTTCGAGACAGTCGAAAGCAAAAAAAACGGTCCTATGGAAAGTACCGTTCTTAGCCATTTTTTAAAACTTTTTTTTCAGCCATATGATTGGTCGTACCTAAAAAGCAACACTGATTTTTTTAATTAAAAATCGTTAGAGCCG
Organism: Platycheirus albimanus; assembly: GCA_916050605.2. Classification (NCBI taxonomy): domain Eukaryota; kingdom Metazoa; phylum Arthropoda; class Insecta; order Diptera; family Syrphidae; genus Platycheirus; species Platycheirus albimanus. The sequence continues at coordinate 11,265,844 of OU696698.1, read as the reverse complement.
TTTTTGAGAAAAATAAGCTTTAACGTAACGGTTGTATGGCAGGTACCGTTATTTTTTGAGCTAAAAAAAAAATTTCAATTTCCTTTCTGTACAATACCTAAAAAAGTCTATATACAAAGTTTGAAGCAATTCGGCCCACCCGTTTGGGCTGTAGGTCTACATACAGACAGACAGACAGACAGACAGACAGACAGACAGACAGACAGACAGACAGACAGACAGACATACAGACGGACAGAATTTTTAGACCATCTTTTTTCGTCTTCGCTATCATCGTAATGTCATGTTTGATTGTTATCTCAAAACTTTTTTTTTCGACGAATGCATAACTTGCCTTATAGTACCTATAATCGCAAGTAAAAAGTATCAAATATGAACCTATCTATATGCAGAAAAGGCATTCCCTCACATTCGGAGAATATTTGTCCCACGTCGAAGATTCCCAACATCAAGCTGCTGGAAATATCAAACCGACAATGGATAAGTCAAGGATTTCTGTCAAAGGTGTAAAGCATCAAACTCCTCAGCCAATACCGACTCCTATCATATCTCCATCCATTCCAGAAGTAATTACAATTTCCAATGTTGAAAAAGATGAAGAAACAAAATCTCGATTGTCTGTTAAGAATCGCATTTCATATTTTAAAAACCTCGCCAATGATGAAAGTTATGAAAATAGACTAATCAATTATTATCCACCGGAGCCAAAAAACAAAAGCAAGTTTTTGTCTTTGCTGCGGAAAGAAGAACCCCAAGGATCAAATGCATGTCTTCATTTCTCTCAACTTATTAAGAAAGTTTTGGTGTTAAGAAGGGCTTTTCGAAATCAATCGCGGGAATCATCGCGGACATCATCAGATTTAAATTGTACGACGAAAAGTGGTTCACATTTGTTGTTTAAATTCGGCACACATTCCCGACCTCCTCCAATTAATAGGAAACCATCGTTTGAAAAGACCAAACCTGTTCCATTATCTATTGGAAAAAGCTTAAGTAATTTTGGCACCAATCCGAGGAGACACAATTTGATGCAGGACCTTTCACTTGTGGTTCCAGTTAAATTCAGAGTTGCTGAATTTGAACAACGAATTTTAACGACCAATGGATTTTGTAAGGAATACTAAATTTATTAAGTTAAAAGTCGGTATAAGAATAAAAAAAAAAAACAGAAAATTGAATTTTATTTAAGTTTTTCACTTAGGGGTTTCGAAATATTCAGCCTTCAAAAGCTTCAAAAGTAATAAGTAGGACTCACAGAACATTATTGGTTCCTATCTACAAAACATTGAAACATTGTACAACTTTTAAAAATATTTTTTAAAAACTATGTTAAGATATTCAAGATATTTACAAAGACACAATTCGTCCAGCACCTCTTTCAACTCTCCCCTGATAATCTTCCTTCAATCAAAGCTCAGGCTTTCCAAACGATTAATGCATTTAAAAATGTTAAAACAATTTTACTAGTTAAATAAAAAATTTTGTAGTTTTTCGAATATTTTAAAAAAACGGGATGTTTGCTTTTTTATTTTTCCCAGGTGAATACTGTTTCCTTTTCTTGGCACACTTTAAAAGAAAAACTGTAATTACCTGTCGTATATATCACTATTGTACAGGAAAATCTATACTATTTCTCGAAAACAGCTATATCGATTTTGTTAAAATCTTCAAATGGTGTTTGGTAAGCTTAATCTATTAGCACTTTCCATTGGACGAAAAGAAGCGTCCAGAAGCATTCGGAAGTCTTCTGAAACCGTTCCATTGGTAAGAAAATGACATTTCTGACGATTCTGAGAAGAGAATTTTGCTTCTGGATTTGAAGTCAGAATCCACTCAAGAAGCACAAATACAAATACAACTCAAATGTCACCCATAGAATTTTCATTGGGGAAATGTCTATTCGCATGCAGCAATGCCGAAAGTTTTGGTAATGTCGACAAATGTGATTTATTTTTGAATCCAAATCTGATGACGAAGACGTCGAAGATCAGCAACGAAGTTTAGTGAGTAGTATTTAATACGAGGATTGTGTTAAAATTGAACAGAAGCGATTTTGCTTGTTCCATTGGTTTTCAGAATGAGTGGTTCCCCGAGTGAAACCAATGGAAAGTGCTATAAGTCTTCAATTAAATTGAATACTATTCATTTTTCGACGAAAATTGGTGGCTTAAATGTATCAAATTAGGTTTGTTTTATGTCGACAGTGGGACGCACTGGTGCGACCTCGCACGCACTTAATTTTTCATTCTTAAAAATTTGGTTTTGTTTGGCAAAAAGATGAAAAAGGAAAAAAACGAAAATAATAGTGATTGCAAACAGCAGTCTAGCTTTTGGAATTTTAGAAAAATAAATGGAAAGTTGGAAGAAAGAGGGGAATAAAACACAGCTACTTAAAAGATCATGATGTTCTGGTTTCGGATTTGAGGTCATCCAAAAGGGTACATAATCAATCCAACCCCCGCACTTTTCATTTGGGAAAAAGAAGCGTCCAGAAGCATCCCGAAGTCTTCTGAAACCATTCCATTGGTATAAAGGTGACACTTCTCATGATTCCGAGAAGAGAATATCGCTTCGAAGCACAGTTAAAATGGGCAAATATTGAAGAGAGTTAAGGAAAATAATTGTTTTTGGCAGTGGTTTTCCCAACTTTATTTAATAAGAAAATTCCAATGAAGTGGAAAAAATTATGTTGTTTTCCTCGTTTGGCCAAAGGAAAAAATTAGCTGCATAAGTTGCTACTTCGAAGACTAGTTCCTTCCTTTCCGAAAGAAAAGGATTTGTTACTCATTTTAGAACTTATAGACACCTCAAACGCAAACGAATACTGAAACGTCCGAAAAAGTATGAGTTGCGGAAAACTTTCCGCTCCGACGGATACCTCGATAGGGCCGAATTTCTGCCCAAAAAAATTTCTTGGGCTAAAATCGGCAGGAAGGGAAAATGTTTTATTCTCTCGTGAGCTCTCTCAAAACTATTTTGAACTGCGAATTGGAGTGCCCACACGAGTTAAACATTCGCGGAAATTGTGAAACTGGCGTTCGCGAAATAGACACTGTCAAAGCAGAAAAGTATACTTATTCCGTTGGATTTCCTGAAACTCTGAAAAAAAAAACTTGAATAAAAACTCAAAAACATTGTGTATTCTCATCCAATTTATTGATTCGGTTTTGGTTTCTATATTTTCAACGTTTTTTTTTTTTTTGTAATTCTGTTTTGTTTGGTCGGGATAGTTCGGTATAATTCATTCATATTCATCTTTTTTTTTAATTTTCTTGCTTTACTATTTTACATAATACAACTTTTTGTTCACAAACAATTCAATTTCCTATTTAATTTATTATTCTTTGTATTTGTGTTTTTCAAATATGTTCGCAACAGAAATTAAACATTATTTTTTTATGTAATTTTTAACAAATATTATTTTCTTTTTCAATTTTACTAACTGTATTTTATGGGGGATTTCTTATTTCTTTCTGGATCTTTTTTTAAAAGTTGTTTTTACATAAATTGGATGAAGTATTTATTGTTTTTCGGTTGATTTTCTTCGATTGGTTTTTTTGTTTATATTTAATTTGTTTGGACTTATTTGTTTTGCAGCAATTATTTAATTTTGTTTAGCCATTGTTGTTGTTGTTGTTGTTGTGGTTTATTACAATAGAATAGTTCATTATGTTTAATGTTTTCTTCTGTTACTTTAAATTTCTTTTAACTTATAAATGTATTTTGTTGTTTTATAATTTTTTTATTTGTTTTAATGGCAGTCTTTTAATTTTCAAGCGAATATTTATTTTTTCCTTTCTGTTGTTTTTTTTTTTTATTTTATTTGGTTTTACATATTTTGTTAAAGCTTGATTTTATTTCAGAATTGAGAGGATCATTGATCTTCTTAGTAATCTTAAAGTATGATCTCTTTCATCAATCTTAAATAACAATTTGGCTTTTTCCAAAAAAAGTACCTAAACAATTCTTCCATTTTTCTGAAAATCACTGAAACTAGAAACAACTTGATGTTAGTTGAAAAAGAAACTCACTTAACTCTTGATCTTGATCTTCTATTCGCTTTTTTTTTAAGTGATTTCTGAACAAAACAAAACTAGCTTCTTAAAAAAAGTCAAAACTGCAAAATTGCTGCAGTTGAATTAAAAATAAATAAAAAATATTGGATTGTAACACATTTTTTTTTTTTAAATAACAAAGGAAAAAATACTGTCACAAGTTGTATTTAAAAAAAAACTTAAATAAATTATTATTTATTTATTTATTTTTGTATCACAGTTTTGACTTTTTCAGATTTTCAATGGAAAACATTTTTTTTTTCTTTGCTGTTGCAGCACATCCATCAAATGAGATTTTATTTCTAAAATATTGGGCTTAGTTTTTTTTTTTTAATTAACAAAATAAAAACTTTATAATATTTTGACAAGAAGAAGAGTATTGTTTTTTTAATTAAATAAGTACGTTAAAGAGTAATAAAATAATTATTATGACTGTGATGGATGTGTACAAGAAATTAAAAATTAAATACAATCTTTTTTTATTTAGCCCAATTTTTTTTTATTAATTTTACTTTTTAAAAGAAAAAATTAAAAGAAAATAATGTAATACATTAAAGCAGATAATAATTGTATAAAACAGGTACTTATTTATGTTGTATTTGAATTGAGTTGATTTGTTTTCTTTAATTTTTATATATTTTTGTTTGTTTTTGTTTTAAACTAAAATAAAATTTTTTTAAAAGATTTTTTTTTAGATATAAAAATTTAGGAACAAGTCTTCTTAATAATTTGTTTGTTTTATTATTTTATTTAAGGCTTGGCGACATGGAAGGGGTATGTGTTTGTTTGAGTGTGAATTGTTTTTAATTTAACTGCCATTGACTGAAATAATTTGCCAAGTTTAACGTAGTTGGGACTATTTTTTTTTTTTTTAAGTTTTAAGTTAATACTGAGCCTTTTTTTAAACCCTTAAATGGGGGAGGTGCTAAGCAATGTTTTTGAGCTATCGAGCTGGTATTGATGGTGGGGTGAATTTTTCCAGCTCAAAACTAAAACTATGAAGAAAATTAAAATTTAAAACGTCATGCTGGAAACTAAAATTTTTATTTTTATGAGGAAGACAAGTCTACGTAACACGATTCTTGCAGCAGGTTTTAACGCCAACATAGTTGGATAGAGTAATCGACATTTACGCAGGCGACCATTTCTCTTAAGTGGGTGTGACAAGAGGGTGGGAGGTGAGTGCCAGCAGATCGCACTCAATCAAGGCACACAATTATTTCGTTAAAAAACCCAAGGTTATGACAGTTTCTGTTTGTCGAATTAATTTTTATGATGCATCTATGATTGATAAAACAATTATGATTTTTTTGAAAGTATTTTGTTGTAAGTTTAGACCCTTTTTTTTATATTTTAGAATAATTGGAGAATGGAGTCAGCCATTAATGCTAGATCTACACAATTCTTTATTGCCAAAAATTAATGAAGCGATATTTTTTTGGTTTGTTGATATTTGTCCGTCTAAAAGTTGCCACAAATTGGTAGCGTTTATTTAGTAGCTCATTAATAAGACATTATTTTAACAAGAAAAAAGATTGAGAAACTTATATTTTTGAGTAACGATCATAGAGTAAATTGATTAATGTCACAGGCCTACATTTTCTATCTTTTTTGCGAAGGCGACACTCGAGACAGAGGCTGCTTACAAGCTTTCAAGTTTGCAGTACTTGACACTGAAATTAAGAGTGTTGCTGGGGGCTTAGCTTTTGTTGTATTTATGGATTTAATCTAAAAAGTCTAGTGATTTTCTCAAACTTATTTCTAGTTTTAATTCGCTACTAAACAAAAAAAAAACTATGTTCGCTTTCTTTTTTCCTCCCTTTTACGTCGAACAGATTAGAAATATAAGTCTTGAATTAAACGCTCAAAGTGCCTCTTCGGTGATTCGATTATTTTTTTCTTTGTTTCTCTTTACAATTTTAATTTTATTCATTTTAGAAATGTACTGTACATACATACATTTTATTTAATATTAAGTTTTTTATTTCATTTTCGTTTAAAGTCTCGCCAAAACGGAGACGGGCAAATTATACTAATTTTGTTTGAATATTTACATTTTTTCTTTTTCTTTTATTTATTTTGAATAATTTTTGTTTTGTTTAAATTGCTTTTTTTAACTTCATTTTTATCATTCGTTTAATTATTTCTTTTTTTTTTTTTAATTTAAATGATATTTTATTTCATAAAATTTCTTTAATCTAATCACTCGAATGCACCTAAGATAATTGTTATTTTTAGGGGAAATTACAATTTAAGGATCTTTGTTTGAATTTAATTTCGCCCTTATTCCAGATGCAAAGTAAGATTTGAAAAAATGCGTCCTATTTTGAATTCATGTTGTACTTGTTTTTGTTTTCAATTATTGTGATTTGTGTACAGTTTTATATTTCAAATATGTTTTTGGAATCTGTATTCTCTGTCATTGGGCATGCAGTGGGGGAAAGTGGTTTACGACAGCTGAGTCAATGAATAAATCAGACGATAAGTATTGTAGTTTGATTTGGAATTAAAAAGGACATTTTAAGCAATGTTTAAAACGCTAAAAAGGCTATAACATGAGAAATTTTGCTTTGTTTTAAAATGATATGTTCGATGATCAAGCGGCAACGAGGATCCATTCTAAATGGCACAACTCACTGCGAAGAAAAAATCTCAAATCAATTTTCCGTTGAGGAACGTAGAAAGCTCTTATCAGGTTAAATAAAACAACACTTTAGACGTCCAGATGAAGAGCAACACTCATTGCATTAGAGACAAAATAGATTCTCCACCTTTGTTAGGGCTGTTGAAATCAGTCGATTAAAAAACTGTTGCTCCTAATTTAATTCATTATTATTGGTAAATGAATTGTCTAAAGTTTTTGTGTGCTTTATGCGAAAAGGGTCCTTTAATATCGACAGGGTTATTTTAGGTAGCAGATTTTTATTTTAAGCTATGTATGTATTAGAACATTTAAGTTATAATTTCCTGAAGACCGATTAGTACTTGACAGGAATGATGTTTCTAACTTTGAAAGGATTTTTTTCCCTTGACGATTGGGAAGCATTTTTTAAATGATATAAAAAACATTTAAGTTTTTTACATAATGGTGTGGGTTATATAAAAAATGTTCATAAAAATATGCACTAGGTTAAAAGAATCTATGAAGCAATGGTAATCCAGCTTTTTTATGACGAAGCAAGAAAATGTCATCTCTAGGTTCACCACTTTTTTAAGCCCGAATTTCTAGGAACCACAAAGCAAAACAAAACTTGATGAATTTTTTTAGACAATTAAGGATCAGTAATTATATCAAATAGAATAAATTGTTCCTCTTTCTTAGTTTTTGAGAAGAGCTAGACTTGAAAAAAATGGAAGAAGCAAACCCAATGACTTTTGAGCTGATTGTTTCGAAACCATGAGGATTGAAGACGGTTTCATTGGTCTAACTCATCGAGTAATTGAAATGCAAATCTTCTTTGTATATATGGTTTTGTATCTAATAAGTGTGGTAGTTTCTCAAGCTATAGCACGAATGATTTGCTAATCCCTTTAATTTAATTTGCTTCTACAAATAACAATGCCAAGATCACAACCGATAAGTCGAGAACGTAAGATCAAATATTTGCCTTTAAAAAAAGTTCAAGATGAGAGTTTACTAAAAAAAATATGTTTGCCTTGGGTCAGTCTCTTCCTTAACGTTTGAAAATAAGTTCGAAAAAAAAACGTTCATAATTTTGATTTCGTTTGTGTTTTTTGTTTGTTTTTATTTGTTTCCTTGTTTCATTTGAATTTAAAAAAATAATATTTAAGGACTGTGGATAAACTCTTTTGATTCTTTATGGGAAAATAACATTTTTAACAATTTTGTACAATTTAAGAAAAATACTATTACAATAATTGAAATATTAAGTTTTATAGACTGCAATGATATTACATAATTTCGTACTGATTTTATTTATTTTTCAATTAAATTAATTCTTGGCGACAGAGACCTGCTTTTTAAAATGTCGATTTGTTTTTTTATTTTACTATTTTTTAATAATAATTTTTATTAAATTGAAAAGTTCTTTTATATATATGTATTTTAAATCATCGTGTATATATAAAAATCTTCTTTTTTTAGTGTTTTTCTCTCTTCTTCTTCTTCTTCTTCTTCTTCTTCTCCTATCTTCATGCCAGTAAAAAGAATACAAAAAAAACTTTTCAATTTAATAAAAATTGCACATAATTTTTTTTTTTAAAGATTTTCTTCTTCTTTTCCTTTCGGGTTTGTTTATTGTTCAACAATTTAGATTTCTCTAAAAAAAAAAATACTAAAAATTAAAAAAAAAGAAATAATAATAATAATTTAACTTGTTTTTTTTTAAACAATCAAAACATATTGCGTTGCTGACCAAATTGAAAGGTTAAAAATAATAAATATTTGGAATTAAAAAAAAAAGAAAAAAAAACTTAACAACCTGATTTTGGCAAAGATAAACAAAACAACAAAATGTTTTTGCTGTTTGTAGCTGAAATTGTTTTTTAAATGTTTGTTTTAATATATTATAATAATAAGGTTATCTGCTTTGTTTTTTGAGATCTTTGTTCTTTGATGGGCTGATTGGACTGTTTGCAGAATTGTTTTTATACCATCATCACATGCAGGAACGTGATGTTTGATCACTCAAACACACTCTTTTTTCTTGTCTTCAATTCTGCACAGCCAGCAGTTTGTTGTGCGTTAAAATTATGTGTTAACTCCCGGATTGATTGATTGATTGATTGATGTTTGTTTTAGTGTTTTTGAAAAACGTAACAAGAGTTTTGTTGGTTTTGGATTCGGGATTCACCAGCCCGTGGTTTTTCTTGTTGTTTTGATTTTTGTTTCTTTTGAAAATGTTTGTTTATTTAGTTTTTTTTTTATAGATCACAAGATACTTTTTTTAATTATTTTTCAATCACACGCAAGCTTAAACATAATTTATTATAAAGTTTTCGAGACATTGTTTTTTGTCGCTTTTGTCGTCGTCGCGTCGCGTCGAGTCGTCCAAAGGCGAGCGAGACTTATTTCAAACTGCTTTTTTTACTCGATTTAACTTTATTATTTTTTTTTATAACACATTCATACAAATCAGAAAAATAATTATTTAGTTTTCTTCTTTTTTTTCCAAATTCACAAACTTACACCGTAATTTTTTAATTATTTTTAACACACCCTAGCTTAAAAAAATTGGCCGCAAATACGTTTTTTTCTTAGTTTTTTTGTTGGATTTGTTGCTTTTTTGTTCTTTTTAGCAATTTGATTGTATTTTCAGTTTTATTTAATTTTTCAACACATATTAAATTTATTTTAAAGAAAAAACATATAATTTTGTATTTGTTTTTAAGTTTGTTTTTTTATTTTTGATTTTATTCGGGGGAAAACAGATAAATCACTAAAACTTGCACTTCATTGTTTTTTTTTTTTTTTTAATTTATTTATTCATTTTTATATAATTTAGCGATTAGTATTGTTTTTTTGTATCTGTTTTATTTTGTAATTTCTCTTCTCTTCTCGTTTGTTTTTTTTTTTTTTTTAATTTTATTAAATTGTTTTCTTTAATTTTTAGTATTTTGAAAAATTGTGTTGTTTAGAACGTTGTTGTTGTTGTTCGTTTTGTTTATTTTGTTGTTGTTGTTGTTGTTGTGGTACTTGATGATGATAATGTTTATGTTGATGATGATGATAGTAATGATTATGATGATAATAATATTGATTCATGTGTTGTTATAAATCGGTGTTTATTTCGTTTCACTTGCTCACATTGACTTCTTCGTTAGTTGAATTGTTCAAATCGGTATTACCATTTCCTGCAGTTAATGCATTGGCAACATAGAGAGCTGGATCGATAACCTTTGGAATGGGTTTGATCTCAGTTCCGAGTTCTTTTTCAATACGATGTAAATCGAAACGATCCTCGTAGGTAATTAGATTGATGGCAATACCTGTGGAAAAGATGTTTATGGTAACATTTTAAATACATATAAAAAATAACAATTAACTTTGAGTATATGAAAGTCCCATTGGCCAATGAACTATAATAGATTTTGAGTGATAAATTCAAGTAAAGTGCTTCAAATTATAAGAAAAGGTTGCCTAGAAAATGTTTTCCATAGTTCTGTATTGTATTTGTTGGATAAGGTATATCCTGGAAATGTAAGTCTTGTCATTCGCATCCAACTTTTCAGGTGGCGGGGCTAGTTTTAAACCTCTTTTTTGATAGGATGGAAGTAGATCTCTAACCTCTAACGAATAGAGATCGAGACAACAGACGGCCAATTATTTTTGAGGCTTTGTAGGACCACGTTTTGTAGCGCCATCAAAAGTAAACTATCAGTTCTTGGTATGGATCCAGTAGAGGATTACTAAATGTTCCCTTACAAGCTCTGAGCGTATGCCAGAAACGATTTCCAGGAAAATTTTGGATTTTATAAAATATGAACTAAAAGCTTCTTTGGATTGTCATACAACTCATTACAGATGGTGCCTGTTGGATAGCTCTGAGATTTATTGAGGACACCAATATCATGGACATGTAGGAGGGAGAGTTGACTAGTCACGGAAGAAATGTATAACATATAAGGTGTACACCAAGGAAGAGTCTTGAGTTCTTTGCTCTGTATGGTGGCCTACTGGACGGTTATTTAAAAAAGTGTACAGATAGTGCATCCCTGCAACGAGCACTTGACAAATGGTTGGATGTTTTAACGCGATTTTTATTGGTAATCCTAGATTTTACTCTCAGGTGCCTGGTTCGTTTGTCGTTCAATAGAACAATAAACGAAATTTATATTTTTTTTTTAATTGTGTGTCAAAAAAATAAATTAAAAAAGTCATACCTACTTTAATTTGAAATGAATAATGAATAAATGTACACCTTTTTTTATTTATTTATTATTTTTCAATAATCACAACACTTAACAATTTAAAACAATTTGCTTTTATTAAAAGAATCGAATGATTGAATTCTTGCAATGGCCATAAACAAAACTTCAAAAACGGCTGTTCGAGAGTATTGTGTTAAATCTCGTTTGAAAATGAGATTTCAGATCTTGTTCTGAGAGTAAGAAAAAAAGCGTTTTGGTGACCAAAGGAAATCAAAATTTTGCCATCAGAGTAAAAAAACGCTCTCAGAGCCAAAAAAAAATTGCACTGGCGTGGCCAATAAAAATCGACATCAGAGTAAAGTATCATTAAAAAAAGGAAAACTTTCGCTGAACGACATTTGATCCGCTCGGGGGTACTGCTCGAAAGTATACTTTCCCAGTGCGAACATTGTATATACCGGGGTTTTGTGGACAATAGCAAGGCAGCTTGTGATCATGTTAACACCCATCAAGTACATGAAACTCCTTTATATATGTATTATCTCTACGAAAAGTTTTGTCTGCTCCAAAAAATCATCATCTACACTGCAAGTGTGCGTACGGCATTCTCCTATTGTTCCAGGATGCTTCCACGCAATCTTTGAAATAATAATTCGAGCTATACATTTCTTTTGCCTATGTGTATATTGAGGAGATTCTTTATATACCGTCAAAATTCTAACAAAACATGTACCAAAAGAGGTGGCTCATTTCGTTGGGCTGAAATATGGAACAATTCAAAAACAGACAGAACCCGCAAACCTCATAGGAGAATCACTAGTTTGAAGCTGGTGAGTGGTGACAAGACAGCGTATCAAATGTTTCGAAACTATGAAGAGCACGTCTGCTTACTTGCAGCATTCGTAACATAACTTCCCTGACAAAGTGTACGATGTGTATGAATTAAATATTGTTAGGATTAATGGTATTTTTTGGTAAAACATCTCCAACAAAGCACTGATGCACCATTTTAAATATATCCATTTTAAAACAACACTACAGGTATTTTTTCGTGTTCAGCCTAACGACCTAAATAGACTTCCCTACTTTATAAGATCGACTAAGAAACAAGTGAAAATAACTAAACCAAGAATAATTCCAAAAATAAATAAAAAAATAAAAACAAAACTTACCCAAATGTCCAAAACGTCCAGAACGACCAATACGATGCAAGTATGTCTCAGCCATTCGTGGAAAATCAAAATTAATAACAACATTCACAGCCTGTACATCAATACCACGTGTAAACAAATCTGAGCAGACTAGATTTCTGCATAGCCCCTGTCGGAAATCATGGAAAACACGATTTCTGTGCGCTTGCGCCATCTTAGCGTGTATATAGTAACAGCAGTATCCCAATTCGGTTATTTTTTTGGCCAGCAATTCAACACGTTGCGTTGAATTACAAAATATAATCGATTGGTTAATTTGTAATTTCGAAAATAATGTATTCAAGCAATGGACTTTTTGTCGTTCTTGCACAAAAGCATAATATTGCGTAACACCTTTAAGTGTTAGTTCTTCCATAAGATTAATCTCGTAGGGTTCTCGTAGATGTTTTTCCATAAAATTCTTAACACTTAGCGGGAATGTGGCCGAAAATAGAAGAATTTGTGGATCTTTCGGCAGTTTCATAATAACATGGTCCAGCATGCCTTGAAAATCTAATGATAAAAGTTTATCTGCCTCGTCCAGCACAAGAATCCTACAGTTTGACATATCGGCCACTTTCTTATCCATTAAGTCCAAAATACGACCCGGTGTCGCAATAATTAGTTGTACTATAAAAACAAAACACATATATTATTTATACATTTTTTTTAAATTTTTTTAAAAATAAATTTACCCTTTTGGTATATTCTCAAAATATCATCTTTTAAATTGGTACCTCCAGTTGTCACCATAACTCTAATATCTAAGTGTTTTGCTAATTCAATGCAAATTTGTGAAGTCTGCAGGGCCAGTTCTCTCGTAGGCACAATGACAAGGGCCTGGATGATGTCCTTGGAGGGATCGATTTGTTCCAGCACGGGAATACAATACGCACCTGTTTTGCCAGTACCGTTTTTGGCACGGGCCAGCACATCCTTTCCACTCAGGGCAATAGGAATTGCAGCTTCCTGAATTGGCGATGGTTTTTCCCAGCCTTTTTCAAATATTCCCATCAGGAGTTGACGTTTCAAACAAAACTCCTCAAATTCATTACCACGAGTGTCAGTAACATCCTAAAAATAAATTAAATAAAGCTGTTCTTCAGGATGTGTTTTAATTGAAAATATGTTTTATTTTATATGATCTGGCTTACTTAAGGTAAGTACAATATTTATTGGTATCTTCTTAAGTCTAAAAAAAACTTAAACAGGGAATTTGAACCCGCAATTGTTTTTAATCGCACAAAGGTTTCGGAAAATACAAGACTTATCGCTATCAGTTATCACCAATGCAATGCAATGACGGCACCATTCACCATGTTACTTTATCTAAAATTTAGTCAAAAACGTGGAGGGACTTTTGTATTAACGCGTTTCGTATTAACGGTTGCATGTCAAGCAAAACTTTGGTGGATGGTTGGTTTGCGCAAATCGACAATATTTATTAAGTGTTCTTGTCCCGAGCAGAAATTAAACCAAACCGAACTATACAGGATGCTCTTTACATGCGGTTTGACAACAAAGGTAGAATGATTCCGGATTTCAAAACAACGGCAACATGGCATTGTAAGAGTATTTTTTTCAATTTCAAGTCATAAATATGCATAAATACATTGTGGCACGAAAAGCTACGGTGAACGTGACATACGTTTTTAACCATTCCTGTGTGAGCGATGTATTCTGCAGGATTGGAAGATGCCTACAACTTCGCCTAGTGTCTAGTGTTTTGGGTAGGGACCAGTATGAACGTGGACGAACAAAAAATAAGAATAATCGATATATTTCGATAATGTGGGACAGTTTCAACTACAGGTTAGTTTTTATGCACCTGATGGACAGTGACACCGTGACTAGTGACTACAAAAACCCAAACAGTAGCAAGCAGAAAAGTCTATGGTTCGGCAATGTTTACACAGTAAAAGCTATTTGTTACGTCATCACGGACTGGTTTCCAGTCATTCGTCATAATATGGACTCGCCTTTTACAAACTAGTATTTAGTTTTATAAATTTTATAAAAGTATTTTTTGCATGAAAAACTTCTAGAAAGCTCTATTTTAATACCAAACAAATTCAGTTGTTTGCTAAGTCGTCTCAAAATCAACATTTTTGCGGATGCATTTAAATAGCTTGAAGTTTTCGTGAAAGAAGTTCTGCGTTTGGTATATGGTCCTGTTTGTGTAAAAAGAGGCCAAAGTTTTTGGCAGAGAAGATACAACGATGAACCGTACCGGCATAAGCCTAGCCAGGAAAATTTATATTCAACGAATAAGATGGCTCAACCATCTAGATCAAATGGTAACCAATGCTCCAATACCGCAGTGCCTGAGCTGTATAAGCTCTCCCTATTAATAAATTTAAAAAATCTAATCAATGCTCCAGCTCGTAAAGTCTTCAACGCCAAACAAGGGGGAGTTGGAAGCCAAGGTAGACCGGGAAGAGGCAGATCTCTGACTACTTGGAATGTGAGAGTGGAAACGGCAGCCTAGGATCACCAAGCTCCAGCCAACATAAGTAAGTATTTCAATGATAGCTATAACTAGCCCCTTAAACAAGAACAAGTTACTTGGGCTCCCATTATCTTGTTATAATGTTTATAAAGTATAAAGTGCTTAAAAAAATGTTGACTAATTAATTTTAAATTTTACTTACACTTGTCTTAATCCTAGTATCCTTTGGCGGGATTTTTAGTTTAGCTTTCCAGCCCATGTCATCGCTGAGAGATGTCGCAACAAGAGCCTTCTCGTTAACCATGCTAATTTTAAAAAAACAAAAAAATGATATTAAAACTTATCCATACTAATATATTTTTATTTGTAAAACTAACCTTTTCGGCGTGCCAATGTTATTCAGGTGATTGGCCGCGTTCATTTCTGTCATCATCTTGTAAACTTATTGGCTATATTGTTTTCACAAAAATGAAAAAAACTTTCCTAACTCCTTTGCTTTGCTCCTGATTTTTTAATTATTTGTTTTCTTTTTGTATTGTTCTCGTCGAATCGGAAAAAAAATCCGAGTTGATATATAAACTTTAATTTATTTGTTTGTTTTATTTTATATATTATTTTTAGATCTTTTTTTATTTAATTTAGTTCGGTTTCCGACGGATATTGTTTTAGTGATTTTGTTGTTTTTTTTTATATTCTTAATTAGTTGGTTACATTCAAGAACATAAAATATTTTTTTTTTTTTTATATTTATTGTTGTTACTTTCTATACAAAATATACTTATATAAATATTAAAATCGTTCACTTATGCTGTTAAGTTAATAATTGTTTTTGTTTTTTTTTTTTTAACTTTACACAATTCACCGTTTTTAATATAAAAATGATAAATTGAAGATTTTATAATGCACTTGTCATTATATTATTTGAATAGTTTTTTTGTTTTTTATGTTTTGTTTTTGTTTTTTGTTTTAAAATTGTTTTTGTTTGTATTTTTTAAACACATTCACGATTTATTTTTTGCTTTCAATTGTTTTTGTTTTGTTTTATTTTTTTATATCACAAGTAGGTTTTGTTTTTGTTTTTTTATTTGTTTTTTGCTTTCTGGAAAAACGCAATTCTTTATAAATAAAAAAAAAGGGGAGAAGGAAAAAAGATAGTTAAAATTTATGTTTTTTAAATGGAGACATGATACTAATTTTGAATAATGAACAACAAAAAGCAACTAAGTATAAAAATGTAAAAAAAACTTACGCGGATATGAATAATCTTGATTATTTGTTCTTCTTCAAATATCCATGGAAAGATACGTTTTGATCTAAAATTACATAAAATAAAACACTTATTAAAAAAATGGTAACAAAATATAAGGAATTCTAAACATTAAATTGTTTTATCATGTAGAGAAGGTTTATATTTACACGAGTTTGATTTATCAAGTTTTTCTTTTTATAATAATTCTTTGGAAATTAGAATTAAAATTTAAAATGATATTACAGTAGAACCTCGGTAATTCGAACCGCTCCACTAATTCGGACACCTATTTTTTTTTATAAAGTATGTTGTAATTCGAACAAGTTCCAAAATTGGTAACTCTGTAATAATTCGAACTTGCCCATTGTTTCTCTGATTAGTGCTTTTGCAGTTGCGGATTCAAAAGTGAAGAACGTTTTTAAGCGTTGATTTTAGTACAGTAGGCTTAGGCTGGGTTTATTGTTTTTTTTTTAGAGACAATAACATTGAAGATTTGCGTGACAACTCTTTTTGTGTCAACTGGCTACGTAAATGGTTTGCTATTTTATTAAATTTCCGTTTGAAATAACTTAAAACAGTATATTTTTCGATTAATATGAACCACTCAAAAAAGCAGCACAAGTTTTTTAATCTTACTTAAACAAAAATGCGAAATTTAGAAATTCAGGGTGAAGTAGAAAAATAGAAGAGTGCCAAACTCGTAGCATGTCAGTTTGGAGTTGGAAAATAAACCGTTTCGTATATAAAAAACATTCGAGGAAGATTTAAGCATATACCTATAAAACTTTAAAAATGTCAGAAATAAAAATGTATTGTATTATAGGTACTTTGCATACGCAAAAAGTATCCAGTAATTCGGACACCTCCGTGGTTCGAATGAGGGTCGGTTTTAATTAATATTTTGATTTATTGAGGTTCTACTGTATGTATATTGAACGATTTGCCTTTGGAAGGAGTTCTCTCCGCCTGGGGGTTAACTTGCTTCAGGCAAAAAGTCTTGTCAGGCAGGCCAAGAAAAATTTAAGAATTTTAAATTTCTTTAAACGTAAGTTTGACCATGTAATTTGTTTAAATGTGCCGCAAAAGGGGAGGAGGTTAGCTCGAGGTCTTTACTTCAAAGCTTGTGATGGTGCCCACATGACATAGTAATATAGCTTGAAATCAATTTGACTAAGCAATTACTTGGAAGCCGTCTCGTCTTCAGGCAAGATTTATCAGCAAGTTTAACGAGACATGCTTATGACAAGTAATGGAGTAATCTCATCTGATGAAAATAATAATAAAATTGCGAATCTTTGCATTGAGGTCAATCCCATAGCCAAATACCTATCTATTTAGGCAATACCTACATTTTCGGGAAATGACTATTCGCACACACCATTTTCACCAGGTAACAGGTGATCGTCAAAAATGTGTGATGGAACAGATGTATAATAGTGTGGAAACAGAATATGACAGCGCAGATCTCATAAGATTTGACATGATGTGTTTGGATCTGAAATATTTTTTTAGGATTGAATGTAAAACCATCACACATTCCATCACACTTTTTTTTGACATGTCGTACTACACTGCGGGATAGTGTGGAACTACCGTTAGAGATATTCAAAGTACCTAGTAGGAGCGGTACTGACAGCACAAAAAGGGGTTAACATACTTTTACACACCCAAGCGTGACATTTGCTCAACTCGTGAAAATGGTTCGTGCGAATAGACACTGCGTCATTATTAAGCAGAAAGAATAATTGTGCTTGTTGCTTTAGTTTTTTAATGGGTGATGGTTCGTCTTCAATTCCAACCCGAAGGTTCACGCAGTTCTAGAAGAGCACATCTAAGATCGCGCAATCAAGTGGAGAACAACCTTAACCAACTCGGTATGCACAACTGGAGGCCACTGGCTAGCTACCTTAAATAAGGTGGTTCGACTTTAAAACCAATCGAAAGTTCCATTATTGGCTTCTTTTGTAGCTACTCGAAAAAGGACTTAACAGCAAAGTTCTGACATTTTTTGAGATTTGTAAAGGTTAATGTCGAAGTAAATTGCTGCAGGTTAAGGCTAAAATATTGATTTTTATAATCTTTTACCTGCACGTCAGGAACTATTGCAAAATTAAGAGCTAAGTGGAAGTCGTAGGACTGTGATCGATGCTTTGATAAGGAATTGACTTCATATTAGCTTTGTTTGTTGAGCCCTGAGGTCGCCACAGCGCGTTTTTTGAAAAACCTCAACCCGCCCTAACTAGGAAATTCTGTTTTATGAAACCTGGGGTCGCCCTGAGTTGAGTTAAAGAATCAGTTGTTGAAGTGACTTTTGCTGTCAACCATTGCTTGTGTATTTTTCTTCTTTTTTTGATTTTTAATAGGTATAATTTTTTCGAAAGAAAACTAAAAGAAGTACATGTGAATGCATTTATTTTGATAAAAGTGCGTTGTGACAAATATACAATCAGCAGTCCTAATGCGATTTTTGAGAACGGAAAAACCCAGGTTTTTTGACAACTCTTGGAGTAGTCAAGAAACCTGGAGCGAACCTGGGTAAAGTTAAACAAACAAAACTATTGTTGAAGCTAATGAAACACTCTTTAGTTTTGTTTGTTGAGACCTGGTCATTCTATCTTGAGCAGCCACGGAAAGTTTTTGAAAACCATAAAGCCCATGTTTATTTTTAACAAACCATGGTGTTGTCAAAGAATACTGTATTAGCCATAGTTCAAAGAAAAACAACAAAGTAACTGTCGGAATACAATAAGCATAACCATGAATCCATGGGACCATTTTTTAGGAAGTATGCCAAAGGTAAAATTCGACAAATTGTCCAACTCTGCCTGAATTTCTCAGAAGAATGTCAAATAAAAATATTAAAATACCTTGTTTATCATTACTAAAGTGAATAAGAATAAAAATAATACCAAAAGAACTAACAATTTAAGTGTTCTCCGACTTTGACTTAGAACCTTAACCTGCACCCTTTCGCTATTAATTTTGTTCTACTCAAAGCCCTTGACATGTAATGTTGGCCTCTTACTTTTTTTAAAGACATTCAAAAATTCTTCCCGAAAAATTAAATTAAGTTTTATTTGAGATACTCAAGACATCACTTTAGTAATACACCAATCACCAATATCGCACATAACCCAACATTTTGCCGCCAAGAAAACCACAAAATAAAAAAAAAACTCAGAAGGGGGTACCTACTAACAGCCAAGGCAGACAATCAGAAGTGTTGAGTTGAACCAAAGTTCTTTGTTCACACCACTCTAGCTCGAGGATCTTCTTTATCTTTATTTAACTGAATACTGAAACTGAACTACTGAAACTAAAAAGTTTGCGCCACCAGCTTAATCAAATCTTTGTCGCTAAATCCTAAATAACTGTACAATAGACAAGACTTGAAGAAATCTCCACCATTTTACACACTCCGTTGTCCCCCTCCAACCAATATGAACCATGAACATAGTTAAATATTCGGCTATGTAATATCAAAAACAACACACCATTTACCTAAGCAAAGCACAAGCACAAGAAGAAGGAAGAAGTACTCGTACTAAACTAAAATGTCTCCCAAAATGGAAAATAAAACGGTACTTTAGTAAAAACTCCATGCGGGAGCGTTTAAGAAATGTACCGAAAACTTTTTCGAGTCGCAGCAGTCACAAAAAAAAAACCAAAAGAAAAAAAAAAACTTTCAAGAATCACACCAAAAAAGAAACAAGAATTTCTAGATTTTCCCCATTTTTGCGTTCGTGTTTCGTTGGTGCTACTGCTGCTGCTGCTGGTGGAGCTCTGCTTTTGCCATTGCCATTGGGTTGGAGCCCTAATTTCTTTTTCCTGAAGTTGGCAATTTTTTTTTTGAGCAACAGAATGGCCCCCAGCCCAAGAACTCAAAAAACTCACTTTTATTGTTGTAAACTGATTAAAACAATGCACCACGAATTTTCAAGGCACAAATAAGAAATTAAAAAAATAATACAAAATGCCGAACAACGAACTTTTATAAAAAAAAAATTAACCACACTCGGGCGATAGATAGAAGAGTCGCAGTTCTTTCATTTTTTTCGACTTCTTTTTCTTTTTTTGTGATGCGAATTTGTTGGGGCGATTTTGAAACCACAAAAGGCTAGTTTTTTACATTAATTTATGTTTTGCAAGTCTTTCGGAATATTTACCTCAGATTTTTTTCGATAATAAATTGTAGATTTAAAACTTTTTATCTCTTGAAAATGCACTTTCCTTTTTTTTCTTTGCGTTTTTTCTCTTTTTTTTTTATTACAATAAATATGTTGCCTTCGTTCACACTTCGCTTATTTCTTTCTTTCTCGAATGCCAACAGCTAAATGAGATGGAAATGGAGTGGATAGGAAAATTCTGTACGCACACATGCATGGTGGTGGTGTATATGGATATGGTTTGTTGCTTGTGTAGGTCACACAGACGAGAGAGGTGGCTTGGGATGTGTTTTTGTGTTGGTGTACTTCTAAGCGATGACAGCGACAATTTATGAAGATATTTTTTGTGGGCAATGAGAAAAGTAGGTGAATATTTTTTTGAGGCGGGTGATTTGAATTTTGGAGAAAATACAATAAAATCATTTTTATTTATTTTTTAATCAAATTAAAAATGAGACGGAGTATTGGATATTTTATAAACTTTTGTTTTTACTCTATTCTGTTGATTTAGTTTTATGCAGAAATGTAAAGGAATTTCTATTTTTTTACTTTGAACCGGAAGTTGAAAATTGATGCGGGTCCAAAGTGCAGTTCTTCGGCAAATATTTCATGTTTACAATTTTGAATTCATTTTAAAATTCATTGATAAAAAAATAGCTTTTCTCTTATATGACTTCGATTAGTTCGCTATCGATTATTTAAGAATGTTGGAGGCAAGGGTTGTTATTGAGGTATTTTCGTAGTTTTTTTTTTTTAATTTTTTTGCTGTTCACATAATTTGACAGCAACTAAGAACCCAAGACGATTTTGACACACAATTATGTGTTAATAAGCACCAAATTGGCAAATTCCGTTTTATTTTTGTGAGAATTGACTTTTATGGTAATTTTGTTTTTATCTTCGTTGTTTTGGAAAATGAAAAGAGAAGATTTCTTCATTACGAAACTAGGAGAAACTTTAACAGAAAATTACGAAGTTACACACAAATGCATACCACTTCATTTTATTGTTAACTAGCGTAGATAATTTTAAGCAGTGAATTCATGTGAGTTCAAAGTTTGAGGAAAGGCTAAAAATAAAACAATTTTTTGACATTAGTCTATTTTTGTGTCACTTTATAATTTCTGGTCGACACATTTTCTAATTTCCAAAAAATAACTGCAGGAAAATAAGCGACCTACGTTAACAAATTAACGAAAATTTCGTAGTTCGTAGATAGGATTAATAATTATTTAAAAAAAATATTATTATTATTATTCTTTATATCGCTCAAAATTGGAAAAATTCATTTTATTCTTTCTTGTTGATCACTCAAAAGAAAATAAAAAGAATTTGTAATCTTTGGTTTGATTTTTAATAAAGATTTTGAAGTGTTAAAAACAAAACGTCAAATTTGACAGATGAACAATCTCAACTCATATCATAGAGGTGAGTTGGAAATAGAAACAAATGACGTCATATAGTTACAAATCTTAACGAATTTGGATTAAAGGAACTTTTTGTTGACTATTGTTAACTATGGTTAGAAAAAGAACGCACTAACTACGTTACATGAAATC
Source organism: Platycheirus albimanus (assembly GCA_916050605.2). NCBI lineage: Eukaryota > Metazoa > Arthropoda > Insecta > Diptera > Syrphidae > Platycheirus > Platycheirus albimanus. The sequence goes on along the minus strand of OU696698.1, from coordinate 11,244,345 downwards.
CTTTATTTCAATTATAAATTTGAATCTAATATTTTTATATTAAACATTTTTAAAACAATCTGTACAATGTAAACGCCATTGACATCCACTATCACATTTCGTTTGTACATTTTTCTAAACACGCAACAAAAAACATCGCAAAGTGTATATACTGTTATAAGTATGTACCTATATCATTTACAAACCGAGTCAAAGGACTTTCTAACATTAAAATGATTAATCTAATTCAAAGTCCCATGGAATACAGACAGTGCCATCCGTATGAACTGAGTAATAGTTCGTTATGTTCAAATGAATGTTCTCCAACGACTTCAGATTGGTCACTATCAGCTTATCAAGGGTTTGAATCATCTTATCTGGCGTCACAGAATCATCTTTTGTGAGTGATTTCAGATGCAATTGATCTATACAACGCTGATGTAGTTCCTTTTCAATGTGTTTATGTCTGGAATTTAAAAATGTTAATTATTTTCAAATAAAAAAGTGAATAAAATATTTACTTATTATACTGCTCCGACTTCAATTTGGCCTCTTCGAGATGCGTTGTTATAAAATCAACAAGTATTGAGCCTGGACAGGTGGAAGGTGCAATTAGTTGTCCAGTTGGACTAACCATAAGAGGACCAGATTCACTAAAACAGAAATACTATTAGAAAAGGCTTAGACAAAATTATTGTGTAACGTACGATTCAATGACAATTTCAAAATCAGACAAATCTTGTGGCCAGGATTTTGGAAATTTGTGAGTGGTCAAAAAGTCCAAAAGATTGGTTGTAACTTTGGTGAGATGTCTGGCATAATCAACGGCTTGTTGTTTCGGCATAAACTTTCTTCTTCCAATTTTAATATTGCGCAGGACTTGCGACAGGGCTACTTCATAGTTTGGAATCTTTTCCAGGAAACTGTCGTGTTTTGAAATATTTTTTATAAACTAACATAAAAAGAAGGTATACATTTTTCTAGTTTGAAAAGAATATAAAATATTTGAAAGCTTACATCTAACCAATTATTGAGCACATCTCCAGTAAAGAGCATAACATGACCCTCTAAGCTAACACCTGTGAACGGTGCAAACACTACTATGCGTCCTAAAAATTATTCACGAGGTTATTTAAAGAAAAAAGGAATATGAAACTATATAAACTTGACCTTTCAACACATGAACGTGTTTGCTGTGCATATTCGCTAAACGTTCTAATGTTTTGAGGCAACCACGATAGTGCTCATAGTTCCAACCGCAATCGTATCGGACTTCTTTGAGCAATAATCGTTCTGCGAGAGATTTTTGTAATTTTGAGACTTCTTCTTTCAATCCTTCCAAGTCTTTGCTGCGCGCAAGTGCATCAGAGATGTTGTTCCTTAACCAGGATCTAAAAGAATGAAGATTTCATTTAATGCCTAGCCACAGAAACAAAAAGAGTCACTGACTAACCTAAGCTCCTTGCGGTCATTAACACTTTTTTCGCGAAACGTAAATTCAAAATTATTGAACTCCGCTCCATAATTGATGTCACCGAACGGCGCTGTGTTATTTTTATAACTTCCGTATGCCGAGGCAACATCTTGCGTTCGACTGTTCTGAACGGATTTGATCGTTTTGATGTACTCTGTCGACAAGTTACAAGATTCAAGGATATTCTTTATCACTAGCTTCGGTTCTTGGGTTCTTTCCAAGTTTACTTTGATTAACTTAAACGAATCTGTTTAATTCAAAGAAGGGAAGGTTTATGTAACTATCTTTTATTTTTAAGTCAATAAAACTTACCTCTTTTGTCTGAATCCACGTCCCTTATATAGAATTTCAAGACATTGGGTGCATTGTACGATATTTTTCTCTGTTTCATGGCCTCAAAGTGTGCACTTAAATGTTTGAGCGATTCTTCATTGACGTTCTAAGAATTTCATCGATGTTTTCAACCACAAAACTTTAATTTAAGAAAAAAAAAGAAGGACTTACTCTTTGTTCTGGATGTCTTCCAAACAAATCTGGGTGTACTGCGAAATAAAACGGTCTCAAGGCTGTGGCAATCTCTGCTGTGCTTATATTACGTATTGTTGGATTTTGTAGCTTCATCGTGCATGGGCGAATGGCTTTCTTCTTTAGACTGTCGTATGAGATGGAACAGTGTTGTTTGGGTACAAAAATCTGATGAAATAAGGAACTTACCAATCAAGACATCGAGGAAACATTTTTAAATTTAGAGGGTAAGGTTGTTTAACTTTATTTGTTGGAGTTTGTTTAAAATTTTGCGTATTACTTCTTAACAAAAAAAAAATCTGAAATGTCAATTCATTGGATATTGAAAACAGCTGACTGATAACAGTCAAATTTGTACTAGACTTTATACTCAGGGTTGTCATTGAGGAAAATGGTTTCATTTGCGTTGTGTTTGCTTGAAGTTTTGATGAGGTTTTAACTTATTGGTGCGGTTGGTTTCTTTCTGCAAGAAAAGTTATCTTGCTTATCAATAAATAACAGAACGCTCAAACTGCCGCAGACCTAAGTTGCAGTCAATTTATAGTTATAGAGCCTCGCTCAATCCATAGCAATAGTTATATGGAAAGATATGGTGCATATTATGAAAACCACTGCACTGACGCATACAAAGTAGACCAGCAACGAAAGATTTAAATCAGCTGATGTGCATTTTATTTTGAGTATGCGCACTGTGCACGAGTAAAATAAAAACACATAGGGATGTATACTGCGTTGAATTTGTGCATTCGCGGATCAGAAAAAAATATTTTAAGCATGTACCGTCTGCTGGTCTGTTTAGTATATCTGTCATGAAAGCCAGAAGAAAGATATAATTGAATATTTCAACTTATCAAACAAAATATCAGAAGGACTACGAAGATATAAATGATTTCTACGTTTTAACGAAACAATTATATTTTTGAACAGGCAGTTTTTAAATATTTCTTTATAGCACGGCGTACACAGTCGCCATCGCTCTAGTTGATGCGATGCTAGCGGTTGTAGTTTAATTATTGTATTTGCGAACGCTCTCGTTGTTCCTGACAGCAATAATCTAGTACAATCAAATATACATCTCTATCAAAATTGACATTTCGATAAATCGTTTTCAACATAAAACAAAAGGCCTCACTAGAAAATTTTGTTTTAGAATATTTTATTAAAAACAAATTAAAAAATGGTTCTTAGTGCAAGTAACTTGCGCTCTCAACTTGTTGCACTTACAAACTTTTCTGGCACTCACAAAGAACAAGCCGATAGGTAAGAAAACACCCAATTCCATGAGAATCAAAATGAGCCAATGTTTTATCTTTAGGTACCGGCAATTGTTGGAAGCCCTACTGACCAATACCGGGAATGAACTTATTGATACTCTCAAGCTTTTTGTTGAAGCGAGTAAGTCTTAAATCGATACAATTTCATTAAATAATTAATACCACTTGATCCAACAGTTGTAAATGAACATGTGAGCCTTGTAATTTCGAGACAAATCCTTACTGACGTCGGTGTTCAACTATCTAAACTTTCCGATGACATATCCAAAGTTGTGTCGCATTTCACTCTTGATAAAGTCCAACCAAGAGTCATATCGTTTGAGGAGCAAGTAGCTGGAATACGGCAACATTTGGCCGATATCTACGAAAGGAACCAGAATTGGAGAGAAGCTGCAAATGTTCTTGTTGGTATTCCATTGGAAACTGGACAAAAGTAAGATACTATTTATATGAAGAGTGCCAAACAATAATAATGTTATCCATTACAGACAGTACACAGTGGACTATAAGTTGGAAACATATTTGAAAATCGCTCGACTCTACCTGGAAGACGACGATCCCATTCAAGCCGAAGCGTTCATCAATCGAGCGTCTCTTTTGCAAGCAGAGACACAGAGTGAGGAGCTGCAAGTATTGTACAAAGTCTGCTATGCTCGAGTCTTAGACTACAGGAGGTTAGTTGAGGTCATGATATTTTATATTTTGTAATGTAAACTCAATCATTTCTCTCTCTTTTAAAAGAAAATTCATTGAAGCTGCCCAACGTTACAACGAACTATCCTATCGCTCCATTGTCGATGAAGGAGAGCGCATGACTGCTCTTAAGAAGGCTCTAATCTGCACCGTTCTGGCATCGGCTGGACAACAGAGATCACGCATGCTGGCCACTCTATTCAAAGACGAACGCTGCCAGCACCTCCCAGCCTATTCAATTCTAGAAAAAATGTACTTGGACCGCATCATTCGACGCTCGGAGCTGCAAGAATTCGAAGCTCTTTTGCAATTGCACCAGAAAGCAAGCACTCTAGGTAGACGAAGCTTATTTCCTTTTTTGTGGGTTAAACAAATTATTTACCTTTAGATGGTTCGTCAATCTTAGATCGCGCTGTTTTCGAACACAATCTATTATCGGCCAGCAAGCTCTACAATAATATAACATTTGAGGAACTAGGTGCTCTTTTGGAGATTCCAGCTGCCAAGGCTGAAGGCATTGCCAGTCAGATGATTACCGAAGGTCGTATGAATGGACACATCGATCAAATCGCTGGAATTGTTCATTTCGAAAGTAGGTTTTCTTTGCTCTCTGAGAGTTTGACTTAAAAAAAATATATATTTTCTGCTTTAACTTTACAATTCAAGATCGTGAGGTACTTCCACTTTGGGATAGACAGATTCAGTCGCTTTGTTATCAAGTTAATTCAATTATTGAAAAAATTGCTGCCGCTGAACCCGAATGGATGGCTAAGACTTTGGACGGAGTTAACTGATTTGTCAATCGAATTTTATGTATTTAAATTTAAAAAATATTAAAAAACTATTATAAAAAGATGACTTAGCTAAATTAGGGAATGAAGAGCTACCCTAAGGTTTTATGGTGGCTTCCAGTATAAAAAGAGAAGGCTCTAGAAGATGTTATGGATCTTCTCTGGGTAAATGATTTAACTACAGCGTCCCAGTGATTGGTATTTCGACGCTTTTTAAAATAAATTTTTGGTTAAGAGGCATGGCTTCCAAATGCACGAAAAATACTGCATCTTGGTCCATGGTTAGAAGAAAGAACCTAATTATTTTTAATGCAAAAATGATTCTTATCTATAAACTTAAGATGGAAGGGACGATAGAAATGCTCCCATTTAATCTGGATTTCAATGAATTGGAAGGTTTAGTTTTGATAAATCGGGCCACTTGGCAATTTCATTTTGTTTTCACTTGAAAAAACATACTTTAGAGCCTGATAAAGATAATGCAGTGAGTGTCGATGTAAACCAAAGATTAGAGCAGCGTTGTAGTTTTCTGGTATCTCCAGGAGCTGCACCGACATCCTTAGTGGAATAAAGTATGGCAAAAATTTAATCAGCTTCTGCTTTTGTTTGAGAAAAAGCAAGAGAAGTTTATTGCGTTTCAAGCTTAATAAAAAACAAGGGTTGGAGTCTTTGGGAATGTGTGCTGAATCGGTTTAGTTTCGAACAGAACCAAACGGAAATATGACGTGATACTTTATGCTCACAAGCTGGAAATTTTAATTTTGAAAAATGGACGTTAGAACGGATTTTATTTTATTTTGAATCACCTGGAACATCAAACCCAATGTGATAAGGTAAACTACCTAAAACCTTAACATTCTTAGAAACTACCACTTTATTAAGTTCCAATTAAATCAGAAACTTAAATGTTATGGAACACAGGCGTCTCAAGTCAGTAGTTTCTGTGATATATAGGATTGACGAAATTCTTGGGGCCGTTACTCAGCTGAATCAATGCCAGATTACCAAAATTATGGATTACTTTCCGGCACTGAACAGTCTTGTAATTTCACGCAATAGATCTTGGTCTTGCGTCTAGCGTGCAGCTGACAAAACCGAAATTTTCAGGTTATCCACTTACTGGGCGAGGTATTCACCTATTTTCTCAGAATTGTTATCGATCAATTAATTATATGAAAAACATCCGATTGCTGAAAAATGATTTTTCAATCCAAATTTGTTATTCGAATATTTTTCTTCTTCCTTCCGTTGGCAACAACACCTTGACTCTTGCTGGGGCATAGGGTAGTAACCAGATCCTTCAACTTTTCTTTATTCTTCACTTTTCGCACTACTCAGCCGTGACCGTATGACTCCAAAGTCTAGAACTTATCTTCTTATAAATGTTCACTTCCATGCTGCCTTTAGTTTTAAAAGTATGTATGGCCAATTTATCCGTGTGATGTCACCATCCATTTCTGTTTGTCCAGTTCTAAGCCACAGTTGGATATGGTTTTTGGCCACTAGAGCCTAGCAAATTGCAGTCACTAATCATTACATAAGAAATGTCTCAAATATAATGGATTTGTTTCGGCAAAACTGTATTTGAATCCTTTATAATCCTTTTTTTTATATTTTTCTTACCTTATCTGCTCGGTTAAGAAGTTTGTCACGTCTTTAAATATTTTGAATACAGCAAACTCTCAGGTGTTTTTTTTTTATAAAATAATTAAATATTTGTTTATTTTTTAAGACATCAATAGATTGGTGGTACATTGAATATATTTGATGAGCTTTTGTATACTTTAAAGTGTTGCACTTGCACATCACTTATAATTTAAAAAAAAAAAATAATGATTTGTATTTTGTTAATGTGTATTTGTTTATGTCTATTTTGATTGTGCTATTATTTATTTTCCAACTTACTTTAATAACATTTTAAATTAAAAAAAAAAAACTTTGCATGTATATAAATTACAATAATATAAGCTCAAGGCACATTTTTAAGTAGATTCAAAAAGTTAGGCACATATCGCTCTCTTCGTAAAAAAAATAGGTCACAATATCATTGTTAAGCCGAGCTTTGTAAGAAATGCTCGACCATCCAAGACAACTTTTTTATTTAAATTAAGTTTTGTGCTTTATGCAATCGTTACTGTTGTCTGTTGTTGACGTTGTTCCACAACTCGAATTCCTTGTGCAATTTCACCCCTACGAACTGCATTATATTTCAGAAAAGCATCATATCCATAAAGACACATCGCAACAAATCCAAAGAACTATAAAATTGATTTATAATTTAAATAAAGATTCAAAATTTTAAAAGGTTTAAGTTTAAACTTACAGCTGCAGCTGTGAATGCTTCAACTCCAAAAGTAGCTGCAAAACATGCTGCGAAAAGGTACAAAATCGTCCATATAGCACAGAAATACATTTCAACCTTGAGCCATGGAATTTTGTAAAATTTCTCACACACATGGAACAGATAGGCAGCCAGCATGATACCAGTAAACCAAAAGCCGGTCATGGAAACCGAACTGAAGTAGCTACCACGGGAATGGTATGAAAATGAACTGACTTGTATGCATATGAAGCCGATTAAGTTAAAAACCTTTAAGAAAAAGTGCATATGTTTTTGGAATATAAATGTATTTTGAGACAGAAGATAAACAACTTACGATGCAGGCGATTTTAATCATTCCAGGGATTGTCTGGATGTATGATTGGTCATATCGGAGCTGGGGTGAAACTGATGTTTGTGTGACTTGGGTAGTTGTCGTATGACGACCGGGGAATCCTCCGTCTGCCATAATGATTTATTCTGGAAAAGAAAGAAAAGAATATTAAAATAACGTTCGACATGTTTGAAAAAAAAAACAACTTCAAAATAACTGGGTTTGCTTGCAGACAATATTCAGGTGGTGCTCTAGAAAGGAGTCAGCAGCGATCACTATGCGCCTGTTTGGAAACGAGACGAAGAATATTATTTTCTTCAACGAGAGTCGACTTCCAGGGGCGATTTGAGATAAGAATTCAGCAAATTGTGCTTCTAAAAATTCTTGGGGTTGTCAGGAAAACCTTGGTTAACCCTGGCCAAAGCTCCAAGAAAAGATTTTAATTTAAATAAGGTAGTTACTGTACAAACATTTTTATTCAACGTTTAAGACGGCTGGGTTTTTTGTAAGGCCTTCAATGCCAAACCTAATTGAATCAGACGTTAAGATAAGGTCAACTTTAAAAGGCCAGATCAGGTGGGAGAAATACTCAAATTGGACGTCATTATATTCGAAGTCACACAGAGTTACGCTTTTGAGGACAAAGAAGAGAACTTAAAAAATCAAAATCATATCCTTTTTCTATCAGATTCACAGGTGGCAATAGTAGTGTGGAAGTAGTGCTTGCTTCCTAAGCTAGAGTTTTGTTTTTGAGAGTTTGTCTAGGCTCAATTTTGTCTGTATTTGCTTAACTTCAATAGCATTCGCCTTTAGGATTCTAAAACACCTAATTTTCAACCTATCTCACAATCCATTGTTTATTTCTTTTAACTAATAAAAACAAAATTTAGAAAACTTTAGGTCTAACAAGTTAATTCGTTCACACTTTTTGCTTAAAGCAAGAACGTCAACGGAAGTACAAAATTACACACAAACTATGATTCTTTTTTTTTGCACCGCCCAAACAAGGAATGTAGATATGTGTTCAAAGTTTAGAAACACTTCTAGTTATTTCATAAGCAAAAAATATTGTTATTCCCTCCTGCAGACTTACTCAGGTCTGACTGCGAGTGTGTATACCTCTTTCTGCCAACGATTTCCGTGTTTATTTACAAAAAAATTCTACCTACATATAAATAAACATTTTATCAAAATGACATCATAGTGTAAAAAATTAGTCGTTTCTAATCAATATTCCTCGAATTGGATCTAGACCAGAGTTCCTTTTATGTCAAATAAAAAAAAAAGTGTTCTTTTGGTTCGTGGAAAATGATATAAAAATCAATGAGCCATGCAAGTCATTACCCATTACTCCTCCTCATCAAGCATGGTCAAACATTATAAATACAAAAAAAAAAGACTACTTCCTAACAATACAATAAAAGTGTATGCATATATTGTTTTGTTCAAAAAGGAGGGTTCTTTCCCATTTTCCTCACTCGTCGTTTAAGAAAGCGCTCACGTTGAACAAACAAGATTTGTTTTAAAGAAATAAAAAAAAAAAAAAAAACCCATTTACGCATGTTTCTAACCGGCGAAACTATTTCAAAAAAAACCACACACTTATCATCATCATAATCATAATCAAAGCGATAAAAAGCGGCGGTTATTTGCTGCCGCTTTCACTTTTTTTCCTTAAAATGCAACCAAGCATCAACAACAATCGCAATAATTGTATTTTTTGGTGTTCATATGCCTTTTTTGAACTTTTAACAACCTGTTTATCATTTTTGGAGCGAGATAAAGCTTTTTTTTTTTTTTTAATATTTTCAATCACAATCATAATAAACAATGAGCAATTAAAAATAAAACCAAAAATCGACTCATCCAATACTGAACGAACTGAGATCATCATAACTTGATTTTTTTTTTTCATTTAAAGCAACGTAATGGCATATTAAATCACGAAGAAGTCTATTTTTATAAAAAAAAAACAGACTCAGATGACAGAATTTATTTTAATATTTTTTTAACAACATCTTACTTCTTCATTTGACTAATCACAAAATGTATATACAAAAAGAAAAAATCAAGTTCCAAAAGATAAGAGACGCTCGAACGTGTTTTTTGAATAAAAATACAATTTTTGGAAAATTATGTTAATTTAGAAAACTACTTAGGCTAGCTTTTCTATCGAAAAAAAAACAAAGACTTTCAAGTGCACATCATCATCATAAGAAAACATAGACCCCAATAATCTAGCTAAAATAGAACTCGATATTCATTCAAACCAGCCACATACAAACTACTTTGTTTATTTGTTTGAATTTTTCAGTGAAACAATCTCTCGAGGAAAGATGAAAAACACACACGCATTCTCCACTTCCTTTGGTTTGCGCGTTGCTGGCCAGCATCATCAACGGATCACCATCGTTTTTTGCCAACAACCACTACAACAAGCTATCTGGCCGAGCGACGAAAAGGCATAGACTCATCGACACCAGCTAGCTTGCTTGCTCACTTATTATTTTTTTTTTTAATTTGAAAATCAAAAAATATAAAAGTTTTTGGAAATGATATTTATGCAATGAATTTGTATTTTTAGAACTGACTTCGTATGGCATTTTTTTTTTTTCGAAAACGCAGTCAGAAACCACAAAATCAAAACAAAACCAATTAGAAAGTCAATTATTGATTGATTTCAAAGAAAATTGAACTCCCATATGGGAGAATATAGACTCACCCACTTATTTGGTATCGTATAAACCATAAACCAACGAACCAAACCAACTATCGACTCAACGCGAGCGACGACGTCTGTGGGAAATGAAAAGTCTGTGGTGACACTATCTGCAGCTAGACACAAGATATGTGTGATTTGGACAAATATGGAATAAAATACACCGTGACGAGCTAGCGATGATGTGTGGTAAAAAGATAATTATTTTCTTATCGGGTACGGGGTCAGCATAAAATCACACCCACTTCGCCTGCCACACTTTATGAATCATTTTCTTAATTTAAGTGATTAAGTGCACTTTTAACTTTGAAAAATCGTGCATATAGCTTTGGAAAACATTAGCTCATCGCTCACACAAATAAAATTATTAACGATGACTTAATAATAAGACGCTTTCGTCATTGCTCTAGCCTTGGGATCAGATCTGTTATGGAATTTATACTTGGGTGTCAAAAACAAAGTTGATTTCAAATCTTTGAAACATCTTAAGCCAGTCCCGAACCCTGTTCGGTGCGCATGTTGTTGTTTTAAATTCCACAATAAAAAAAAGTCCTTACCTTATCTGAATTCTTGAATGGGGCGTAAAGAATCAATATATATGTAGATTCCTAAATATATTCGCTTGCGTAGACTCAACGATTCAATCTAATACTAAATACAAAATTACAAAGTGGGAATCGCGCTCCAACCCAAATTCTTGTTTAACACTTTTTTTTTTTGTTCGTTTTGTAAAAAATTCTTTCTCAAGTTGTTGTTCCACTTATTTCTTATTGGAGTTGGAGAGGAAATGCGGCGAACTATAAACTCTTTGACTTAGAGGAGCACGTACTTAGTTAAAAGAAAAACGTTTTCTTTTTGTTTAAATAAAATGACAAGATAATTTACTAACTAATAGATACAACAACAAAGATTTGTATTAAATTAAAGAAAATTTTCGTCTTCAACAAGTGTTGGAGGAGGCGTTTTCTCTTCGGTGTCTTATTTTTTTCTTCTTCTTCTTTCGTGTCTATAAACCGCTCAGAAGCGTTTAGTATCGGGGTGCTTTGGCGACTGGTTTGCGTTCGTCACTGTTTTCATTATTTTGTTGTGGCTTTCTACATTTGGTTTTGGTTTAAAGGTGTTCTCTCTTCTAGACTCTAGTGGGAACAAAATGAATGATGTGGAACAAAGAATGGGGGAAAAGATAAAATAAGACATTTTTCTTGTTGTTGTACTTGAGCAAATGGTCATTTTTATAGCAGCGTTGCTATAATCGCAGTTAAATGAATCTTTTTGAAAAAAAAGTGTTGATAATTTCTTTTGTAAAATGGGTGACCAAATTATTTTTTGATAGGGTGGTCGGATTTTCAAATATGTTAGCTTTTTTGTATTGCTTTTGTTTTCAAAAGGAATTTAAGATCTCTTGTCCAAGACTTCTTATCCACTAACAGTACCCACAGCTTCGCATATTCGTTTCCAGATTTAAAACCTTGTTCTTCGTATGTGGAACTGTAGCCGCAGTGTATGATAAACCGATCTTGACAGCATGGGCCAATTTCCGTGTGAAATTTAATGCTCCAAAAACTCAAAACTGTCATCTATTTTTAAAGAATACCGATTGCATTCAGCAACTCAAACACTCTTAAGGTCGAGGTACCTTTCTTGGAATTAACATTTGAATTTGAAGTGTGTCGCTAAAAAGGCCTTGACATGTTAAGGACTCCAGGCCGAAGCAAGAAATATTTTCCCCGTCTGATCTGCTTATACGCTATCTACAAGACATACGATAGAGCAGGAGCTCTTGTTAATCAATTGCGTCGCTTAGATAGAATTCAGAAGAGTGCGTTAAAAAAGACAAGGTTAGGAGCACGGTCTAATAAGATACAGACCGCCAACTCACTGTATGGTCTCTCTTTTTGCCTAGAAGCTGAAAATCAGCTGATGTGCCAGTGTAACGCTCTCTCGTGCTTTTTAAATGGGAGCAGTAAACACACCACAAAAATAAATGGCACACGCAAGGATTCTCAGACATGAACAAATATTTCGAGGGTGTTTCAGGCAAGAGGAGTACGAGTTGGCGGTCGGTATTGGTATGTGGTTAGGAGCATAATGTTTCCTGTCTTTCTGCTTATTCTATCGCTACTACAAACAGTGATCCAAAGATAAAGCCAGATGAATTGCTCCCCTTGAACCTTGTAGGAATAATCAACAGTTTATCCACGAGAATAATTTTAAGTCTTGAAGACAGGCTTGGAGAAACTTAAAGTTGGTCAAAATTGACTTTGTGAAACAATCAAATCATCAAGATCGACTACTCCTCGAAAAAGGTAGTTTAAAAGTTAAGACTATACCTAACTCCCGAATGATTACGGTAAATTAAATAAATTAAAATACTTTTTTCAAACAATACGTTTCGCAGTTGATTTTAAAAGAATCAAAAAGTTTAAAACTCTTATTTACTTAAGGTGGCGCAGACAGTCCATTGTGGACCACGGCATCAACCAACAATCTTTGCAATCTAGGCTGGTTCCTAGTCAGTGGCCTCCAGTTGCGCACACCAAGTTGGTTAAGGTCGTTGTCCACTTGATAACACCGCCTTAGATGGGGTCTTCCAGAACTGCGTCGGACCTCCGGGCTTGAATTAAAGACTCGACGGGCTGGTGCGTTTTCGTCCATACGCTCCACATGGCCCTGCCATCTAAACCCCTTTATTTTCAGCATTTTAACCAGGAACTTGTTTTCTTCATACTACCTTGATATCCACATCACCGAATATCAACTGAAGAAGCTTTAAAAAAGGTTTATAAAAATTTACGACGGTTGTTTTTCTTTGCTTAAGGAAAATCAGACTATCTATTTTTTTAATCGATTTCCAGTTGGGAATTTCGAGGACTAATATTAACCTAACAGATATCAGATAACATGGTTTCGTCCTACCTCTGAACAAATCCCATTTAAAATTGTGACAAATATACAAATTAATTGCACAAGTAGGATGCTTAAATCTGTGTTTAAAAAGCAGTTATCTAACTACGAATATTAATTAATAATTGTTAAATTTATTTGTACTTACATAGCCGTCTTTTGTTTAAACAAAATTTAAAAACAAGTCGAATTCGAAGAAAAGAAAGTCTTCCTGAAAAGAAAATAAATTGCATAAAGTTTGGAAATCATTTTTGAAGTAAGATATTTATGACTTACTTGAGAAGAAGACTATTGGATTTATCGCCTTTTCAGGCAAGCCATCAATTAGGTTCATCGGCATCGGAAATTGCGAGTTTGAACTAATTCAAGTTTTGGGTCATAAAGCCTTGATCGCAACCAGGTAACTTGTGAAAGAGAATGCTAGGTTTTTGCATACTTAAATGATAGAAGATCCATTCTTAAAAACTCCTCTTACTAGACTTGTCCCTTACTATTAAGCTTTGGCTTCAAACAATGCAAAACCTATCCTTAAAAAGTGAATGACTGTGGAAAAGAGGGGAACGATTGGGCCAAACAAAACCCTAAAATACATTCTAAAGTCAAAATAATATAATTCATTTGATAAGATACAATTCAAAAACTTATTTAAAAAAAAAAAACTCATAACAAAGGACTTAATATTAGATAACAAAAAATAAAAAAAACTGCTACAGTTCCGCACTGTATACAAGCTTTTAGTTAAAAATTAAAAGTCTGCTGGGATTTTAACATTGATGCAACGTCCAAAACGAGACACCAGGTGTTTATCACTCTTAGTTTGTCCATTATAGCCAAAAGATATCTTGGGCAACGCCGCCGCCGATGGAGCCTTTGGTTTTTTTGTTGGAAGCTTAATGTCCTTCTCAATAACTTCGACTTGGCAAGTAGCAATGTTTTGGTTTACATCTTTTTTAGTTATAGAAATAATTTCAACTAATTCACGATGGATATTCTTCATGTGGTTTTGCTAGAAGAAACAAATTGGAACAATCTGCTTCCTTATGAATGAGCTGGATTTAACCATTTCCTGAAGATTTTGAGTGTATGACCCGCATACCACACAGAATGGTTTCGAATGGATTTTCGAGTGAGTGAATATGCTCAGTCTGGTGTTGAATATTTCAGAACATTGTGTGCATTGATATTTAGGACCTCGTGGTTCATAAATGTCCATAGTTTGACGAAAATAATTCTTTTTTTTTGTTAACAGAATGTAAAGCAATTTTATTAGACCTAGTGAAGGACAAGGACATTATAATTTATTTACCTTTTTCCAGATAACAACTTCGTTTTCATATTGTGACATTTTTAATTAAATTTACATGCAATTTGGTGCAATTTGTATAAATTTGGAATAATTTTCACCAGTCACACTTTGTTTTTTTAGAAGAACCCACAGACAAAATAGTTTGTTTTTGAAAAACGTAGCGGTAAATATTTTGACAGACAACGCTCGAAACATACAGCGGCTCTTGTGTGAAATGGACTCGTTCGCCTCGTTTACAATTAAGGTAAGACCACAGCAAACAAACCAATTAACTGCTGGAACACAATAGAAAAACGCAGCCGGAACCGCAGCCGCAACCGTATCGCATGCCGTACGTACCTAATTAGAAGTGCCCACAATGGAGTCGTACGTACTCCACGTTTTTTTTACAATTTCCACTGAGAAACATACATATATATGCATATAAAAGATGATAAAACATACATCGCATCATGTATAGTCTTTTCTATAAATTTGTAATTACCTGACCTAATATTTCTTAAAGGATTTTATTAGCACATTGCTCTTTTTTTTTTTTTTTTCTTATGGAATGTCAAAAATACGCACGTATTTATTAAAAGTTGGCCAACTCGTCCGTCGCCGTTTGCGGCTGCGTTTGCGGATCCGTCTCGGTGTGTTCGCAACATTGAATTCGTGTGTATTCAATATTTTGACATGCGATACGGATGCGATTGCGGATCCGGCTCCGGCTCCATTGTGTTCCAGCAGTAAACGGCGCAAAATGAAACTAGGAACAAGGGAAGGAGTTACCAACCCAAACGTTTTGTTTGCAAGTTTTTTCAAAAATATTTCACTTAAATTGTGATAAATACTTGAAATATTTACCTATAACTATTCCTCCTGTTTCTGAAAGTATTCGTCTGCAACTTTAAAATCAGTCAAAAATTTTGGTTGGGGTTTGAAGCAATAAAAATTGTACAAATACAATTTAGTTTAACGTGAAGTGCGTACTAGGCTTTATAAAATAAATAAAATCTTGAATAGTGCGATATGCGGCTTGAGGAAACGTTCCAATGCTGCGGTCAACAACGTGATATTTGTTTAAGTATGTTTTCTGATTTCATTTTGTTGTTTAAGTGGTTGTATAATTTAAGTGATATTGTGCTTTTGTGTTAAAATAATGTAAAACACATGTAACAGAGCTTTCATTTTTACAGCTTACTTACAAATTAATCCAGTTCACCCTATCAGTGTGTTTACTTTTTCTCTCTTTATCTTCAAAACAAAGTTAGTACGCGTAAGTTAAAATAACACTACAAAAGTAGTTATAAGTTTTTTTAAAAATCACCTATCATTTAAACACACAATATGGCAGCACTTACTTCATATGAGAAGTCAAACAACTGTCATGTTAAAAATAAACAGGAAGAGCTGTCAATCACATACAGTGCATGGGAGCGAAGCCGCAAATCTAAAAATAAAAAAACAAATTGCGATTCATCTGTCATTTCGCCGGGATACAAAGCAATGTAGCTAGATTTTAAAACCTAAAAATAGTCAATAAAGAGTTTTTAATTAATTAAAACAACAAATTAAGTGAATACAGACAATATTCTAAACAAAAATATATAAAACAGTATGAAGTGCTGCGTGAAATATTGTAAAAACGCCTATAATAAGGATTGCAAGAGGTTTTCGTTTCACAGGTAATTTATGTCTAATATTGCACATAAAGTAATGTCTAGTGTTGATTTTTAAGTTAATATATTATAGTAGAATAATTTAAAATTGATATTTTGTTGCATTTTGCTCTAAAAAAAGCAAATTCGCTGAAGATAAAAATAGACTGAAATCACACGATTCAGCTGAAATCTATCGGTCAAAACTGAAATTCTTGTACAGGGGTGCATTGAGTTTTGTTGGTGATGGCAAGGCGCTTAAGTTCATTGGGCGCCCGTAGTGCAGATTGATTTTTGAACGTTTTAAATTTTTGTGGACGTGTTTTCAATTTATAAATTAAAAATATGTTTCAGTTTGATATTTTCGTCAAGAAGTAGTTTAGAGAGTAGAGTTTTTGAAAAAGAGCTGAAATAACTGCGTTATTAATTTTCAAGATTTCCGGAAGCTGCGTGGAAAAGAAAGAAGTGGATGGAAATCCTTAATTTGGATGTAGTCAAGGCTTCGTTCTTAGTCTGTTCAAGCCACTTTCATCAAAGTGACTTTGTAAATGATGCTCCAGGGAAAAATCAAATACTTTTTCCTTCTGCAATGCCCTTTTTGTCAGAAGATTTTGAAGAGTTTCAGTAAGTTATTGTTCTAATGAATTTGACAATTATGGGTTCACATATTAAACTTTTGTGCAACGTTTTAATTTATTTAAAATTCAGAGATGAGCAACCTATTTGCAGCGAATTTGTAAGTGAGAGACTTTCTTATGATGACATGGAAAACGTGGAACGGAACCCAATTGCAGAAGAATCTGAAGAAGATGAAATTTGTTCGCTATCATCGCAATCACAAGATCAACTTGAAGAAAGTAGTATGCAAATATTATCTTCGACAAGTACTCAAGATATTGACATTGCAAATGTCGTAGAACCAAATCCATCTGCAATGGAAGAAATAGTTTTCCAAAATCCACAATTGACAGAACTGGTTGTTGAAGAAGTTGATATGTCAATATCACCTTCATCAAGCATTTCAAGCATTCCAAGCATCGGAAGTGCTGAAGTTAACTTTATTGTAAGTTTATTGTTAGTTTAAAGAGTGGATCTAAAACTTGAACCTATTTAGGTTAAGAAAATGCCACTAAAACAAGCACTGCTCTCGGCTGATGATGTTTCGTCTTCTTTCGACCCGACTCCAAATGTAATTACATTACTCAGAAAAATCAAGACTCTTAGAGAATCTTATATCAACAACAAAAAGAAGATTAGAACGCTGTGTCAGAAGTTGCGAAGGAAGACGGTTAAGCTGGCCTCTCTTGATGAAGTAGTCTCAAATTTAAAAAATAAGAAATTAATTAATGAAGAAACATCAGACATTTTGGATAACATTAAAGTCATGACCGCTGAGCTGTTTCGAAGAAAATTTATGAAAGAAAAGGGAAATCCTAACATCACTCCGACTCCGACCCTGTGCCAATGCATTTGTGTATGTGTAACTCACATAATTTTGAAAGCGGCTTCACTTTTTTCTTGATATTATGACTTTTCCATTTTTCATATTTTCATTTTCTAAGGCTGCTGCTGTAGCATCTCTTCCAAAATTTAATTCTGTGATCCCAATCCAAAGGTTATCTATTGCATCCCAGCCAACCATCAATATGCCAATCAAAGCTGCTTTAATAGACCTAAGTGGGACAATGCACGTTGAAGATGATCCCACTCCCGATGCCATTGAAGCACTCAAAAGGTAGGCGCTCCTTGAGATTGAGGGAGATGTGTTATCAAGTAATCATATCAATTAACAAAACATTTAAGACTCCGCAAAACTGGAATCCACATTAAATTCGTCACGAACACAACAAAGGAATCTGGAGAAACTCTCTATAACCGTCTGGCCAATATGGGCTTTGAATTAGACAAACAGGAAATCTACAGTTCACTCAGTGCCACAGCGAACTATGTAAGGACAAAGAATCTCAACCCATTCTACTTGGTGAGTGCTGATGCCAGAAAAGATTTCCCACCTGAAACAAGTCAGAACTACGACGCAGTAGTTGTGGGCCTGGCACCAGATGAATTCCACTACGAAAACATGAACAAGGCCTTTAGGTGAGAACAGGATTTTAATGTTTATCCCTAGAATTTCAAATATACAATTGCATTTAGAATTTTATTGGACAACAAGGACAGCCAACTGATTGCTGTTCATCAAGGCAAATATTACAAACGAGGTGATGGCCTGGCTCTTGGCCCCGGATGCTTTGTCAAAGGTCTGGAATATGCAGCTTCAGTCAATGCAGTGCTTATTGGCAAACCAAATAAATATTTCTTTGAGAGTGCAATCCCAGATGGAGTTAAGGCTGAAGAATGTGTAATGATTGGTGACGTAAGTAGGAGGACTTCCTTCAACTTCAACAAAATGTGTAATTATCTTTGTACTCTCTTTTAAGGACCCAAATGACGATTGCAAGGGATCCTTAGCCGTTGGAATGAAGAGCATTCTTGTAAAAACCGGGAAATATCTTCCTCATGTCGTAGTTGACCCGCCACCAACACTCTTGGCTGACAACTTTGCTGAAGCTGTAAAATGGCTGGAGAAGGAGAACAAAGAAAAGCCTTGAGATGCTAGAGTATAAATAGTTAAAAAAGAAAGCCTTAACAACCTTTATTCATTGCAAAGCTGTGTTGTGTATAAATTTTTGAGAAGAAAAAGAAAATGCATTTTTTTGTTTGTTTTGAATTTAAGCTCCTAACTTGGCCTTGGCGAATTCCGAAGCCAATTTAAGCACCTCATCGACTTTCTCGTAGTTCGGTCCAGATGCTTGGGCAGATTCAGGTTTGCCACCTCCCTTGCCTCCTAGAGTAGCCGAAATATGTTGGACCCATTCATTGGCCTTGAGACCCTTTTCCACAGCAGTCTTGGGTACGGAAGTCAAGCAGAAAATCTTCTTGGAATCTGAGTCAACTGAAACAAACATAGCGGATGTTTCTGGACTTAAGGCACGGACTTGTTTCAAGGCAGCATCAAGGGCCTTGGTGTTGTTATATGCTTCCAATTGCTGTACAATAACTGGAGTATTCAAATTGGCCTGACAGATTTCCTTGGCTTTCTCCACAACGGTTACAGCAACAGCAGCTTTGACAGCACGTTCCTTATCATCGAGTGTCTTTTTCAAGTTCTTCAAAACATTCCTCATCTCATCCTTCTTAACGTGGGGAATCAAAGCCTGTGAGATGGTTTCAGTCAGTTCGACAATCTGCTTCACATGTTCCTTGGAACTCTTTCCTTCCTTGTCGGCATCGATGATGGTCCTCAAAGAATTAATTTCATTCTCAAAGCTTTCAGTCTTTTTCAGAGCTTTCACTGCCTCAGGGCCAGTAAGGGCGACAATGCGGCGAATGCCCTTAGCAATGGCTTCTTCACTGCTGATGACAAAATCAACAATATGACCGGACCTACGCAAATGGGTGCCTCCGCAGAACTCCACGGAAGTATTCTCACCAGCGTCACTTTCTGGGTTACCTTCAAGGTCCTCAACAGGAACTCCAAAAGAAATTACTCTCACTGGATCAGGATAGACTTCATCGAAAACGGAACGCAGTCCTCGAATTGACTTGGCAACTTTAAGGCTAGACTCCTTAGCATAAATCGGCACGTTCTTGTAGACCATGTCCCGAGTCAATTGCTCAGTCTTGGAGACCTGTTCGATAGTCATAGCAGCCTTGCTGTTGAAATCGAACCTCAATTTCTCTGGCACCACAAGGGAACCCTTCTGCTCAGTATCCTTACCAAGGACTTGCAACAAACAATGATTCAGAGCATGAGTGGCAGAGTGATTCTTCATGGTAAGACTTCTGCGTGCAACATCGATCTGCAGGTTCAAGTTGTCTCCCACCTTAAGTGTTCCCTCGACAACTCCAATATGCAGAATATAGCCGCCTCGATTGTACACCCGATCAACCAAGAATTCATTTTCTTCCTCGTCAACTTTGACCATGACACCTTGATCATAGATCTGTCCACCACTCTCAGCATAGAAATTCGTCTTGTCCAAGATGATTCCACACTTCTGTCCCGAAGTAACTTCACTTACAAATTGATTCTCATACCGAATGGCAACAATTTGTCCATTGCAGTGCCTGAAGTCGTATTCGGCTTCGCGTTCGTCCGACTTGGCCGAATATTGATATTTGAATGAATCATTTGTTGGAGAAATGGATTTTCCTTGAAGTTCCGAGATACCATGGACATCGATATTGATTTCATCGATCTTACTAGTGCCCTTGCCTTGGGAAAGAATGTAGGAGTTTTGTTTGGCTGCTTCGTAGCCGTCCATGTCAATCTGGAGGTTCTTTTCTTCAGCCATGAGTTGGGTTAGATCAACGGGGAAGCCATAAGTGTCGTAAAGACGCCATGCCACATCCCCAGGAATGACTTTGGCATCGCCAAGTTTTGTGATTGTGCGATTGAGCAGGTTGCGACCTCGCGAAAGTGTTTTCAAGAACTGCTGTTCCTCTTCGTTGATAACGTCAATGATGTGCTGAGGATCTTTTGATAGTTCCGGGAAAGCGTCGCCCAAAAGGTCCACAACAGTGTGGACAAGGGTGGCAAAGAAGCCTGGCTTGGCATTCAGTTTTTCGGTTGCATATCTGAAAGGAAATTAAATTTCGTTGAGACAAAAGGAGAGGAAGCGCTAGAATTTAACATACCGAACAGCACGCCGCAGGATTCTTCTCAGAACATAACCTCTTCCAGTATTATCTGGCATGCCACCATCTGCCAGAGCAATGGTTATAGTCCTTGCATGATCAGCCAACACCCTGTAAGCCATATCGATGCCATCGGCATCATCAGCCCCTACGCGTCCCTGATAATCAGGAGCTCCAGTTCCTTTTTGAATGGCTTCAAATAGAGGAACAAACAGATCCGTATCGTAGTTGGACCGTTTGTCCTGGATCACA
This sequence comes from Platycheirus albimanus, assembly GCA_916050605.2. NCBI lineage: Eukaryota > Metazoa > Arthropoda > Insecta > Diptera > Syrphidae > Platycheirus > Platycheirus albimanus. Next base: position 11,223,436 of record OU696698.1, on the reverse strand, counting down.
GACACCAATCGCTCGAAACCCATACCACAATCAATGTGCTTCTTGGGAAGAGGTTTCAAGCTACTATCAGGTTCACGATTGTATTGAATGAACACCAAATTCCAGATCTCCAGGACATCAGGATCGTCCATGTTAACTAGTTCGGGAACACTTCGTCCACCGATACGATCAAAATGCAATTCAGAGCATGGCCCACATGGTCCAGTCTCACCCATTTCCCAGAAGTTATCCTTCATACTCCCTGGGAGAACATGTTCCGGCTTAATGCCCAAGTCAAGCCAAATTTGCTGGCATTCTGTGTCAGGAGCCAGTCCAGACTTTTCATCTCCACCAAAGTAAGTTACATACAGACGATCGCCGGGCAACTTCAAGCGTTCAGTAAGGAACTCCCATGCCCAGGTGCAAATTTCCTTCTTAAAGTAATCACCAAATGACCAGTTGCCCAACATCTCAAAGAACGTATGATGATAGACATCCTTTCCGACGTCGTCCAGATCATTGTGCTTGCCACCAGCTCGGATGCATTTCTGAGTATTGGTGGTACGCACCCATTTGGCCATGTCACTATTTGGATCAGCAGTTCCCAAGAATATCGGTTTAAACTGATTCATTCCAGCATTGGCGAAGAGGAGCGTCGGATCGTCCAGAGGAATGGTGCTCGATGAATGTACATAAGTGTGATTTTTCTCCTTGAAGAAGTCCAAGAAGAAGGAACGAATTTCCTTGGCTGTCAGTGTGGACTTCATTGCTAATTTTGGAGAGAAGTCAAGAAATAGAAAAAAAAAATCAATGACACGCAACCAAGTTCAAACTACGTGAGGAGGTTATCTAATTTGAGACTTCGATCTCGTGGGCAAATAGCAAAAGCCAAGTCGTCAATTTCTTCCTTAATTTTTTTTTTGTTCATGTCAATCTTTTTTCTAATGCGTCCATAGCCACGTCGCGTCGGTCGGTCGCCGTCGTCAAGAAGTACTTTCACCCCAAACAGAAAAGATGTTTCGCAAATGTTTGAAAGGTTTGTTTTTCTTGTGAAAATTGAATGAAAATAGCAACTTACTTAATTATTTTCTTGAAGAGTTTGGACAAAATACTTTTTTTGATAATCTTTTGGGGTTTTGCACCGAGTCTTGGACCAGCTCTTCCAAACAAACACGTTTTCAGCCGAACCGATGATGAATTTCTGGTAGGAATTTCAAATAAAATCGAATGACGGGAGGAGAAGGAATTCGAGAAAAATAGTTCATTTTATTCTTTACGGTGGAATGTCAGAAATGGTGAAATGCTAAAATTTTAATTTTCTAAGTGATGCCAAGTTGTCACAATTTAAGAACTGAATCTAGTACAAGTAACTTTACTGTTTTTTTGTGTTTCTTAGGCGGATATTTTAAGAACTAAATATTAGAGCCCAAAAATGGCAGAACCAGTTTTTACAATTTCAGAAAAATGTGTGAACAATGCCATATTTGTTTTGAAGAGCATGAATTAATGTATGACGTCCACACAAGCCATTTGTACATGATATCGATGTAGTATACGGTATTCAATGCGAACGAAAAGCTGTATTCATACGGGGCATGAAAGAGGACTAGACATAAATTAAATGGTGGATAAAAGTCAATGAGTGAATGAGTGAAAGCATATTAAGCATACATTTTTTGACGGATCTTGTTGTGTGACACTGGCGTCAACTGCAAATAAATTAAACAATTTGTTTCTTGTCCTCGAATCTTGAACTGCATGAAAAAAGTATGTCAACTTGAAAGTTGTGTACAAATTAAGAAAGTATTGTTAGCTATAATACATTTTGACTTTAATTTGACCTTTAATGCAGAGTTAAAATTATTTTGGGTGTATTTAAGAAAATATATAGACAGATATCGTCCTTTTCCTGATTGATTATTGTTCTCTTCGTTTTCTCCGTGTGAACGCTGCTTAAAAGATCTAGTACTGGCTCAGAAATACAACTATTCAAAAATGGCATCACTTTTTTCATTTGACATTTACGCTCTTCTCGATGCGAATTTGAAAAACAAAGAAAATATAAATAAAAGTGAAAGAAAATAGTGTGGCGCTGTAATTTATCCCGAAATAAAATAAAATCTTTTTAATAAAAACAATCCTCTTAAAAACAAATTTAAAATTAATTTCGACGAAAACAAATAACAAACTTCCATCCACGATGAAGATGAAACTCATTGATCCGGTCGTCCGGTCCTTCAAAGTAGCCAAAGTCTTTCGTGAAAACACCGACAAAATAAACGCCATCGACTTTAGTCCAAATGGAGAGCATTTAATTTCATGCAGCGAAGATGACCAAATAGTTATCTATGATTGTGAAAAAGGCACCCAATCCAGAACAGTGAATTCGAAGAAATACGGAGTTGATTTGATACACTTTACCCACGCCAACAACACAGCCATCCACAGTTCCACAAAAGTTGACGACACAATTCGCTATTTGAGTCTTCATGACAACAAATATCTTCGCTACTTCCCTGGCCACACAAAGAAAGTAATATCTCTCTGCATATCACCGGTGGAAGACACATTCCTCTCTGGTTCTTTGGACAAGACACTACGTTTGTGGGATTTGCGTTCACCCAATTGCCAGGGTCTTATGCATCTTTCAGGGCGACCTGTAGCGGCATATGATCCTGAGGGTCTTATCTTTGCGGCAGGTGTTAATTCTGAATCTATTAAGCTTTACGATCTGAGATCCTTCGACAAAGGACCCTTTGTAACATTCAAATTGAACCAGGAGAAAGAATGCGATTGGACAGGACTTAAATTCTCCCGCGATGGCAAAACTATCCTCATCAGCACAAATGGATCGATAATTCGTTTGGTTGATGCCTTCCATGGAACACCTCTGCAGACCTTCACCGGCTATCCGAACAACAAGGGCATTCCAATTGAGGCTAGCTTTAGTCCAGATTCGCAGTTTATTTTCTCAGGCAGCACCGATGGTCGTGTGCACGTTTGGAATGCTGACACAGGCTACAAGATGTGCGTTCTAAATGGAGATCATCCAGGTCCAGTGCAATGTGTTCAATTCAATCCAAAATACATGATGCTGGCGTCGGCGTGCACCAATATGGCCTTCTGGTTGCCCACTTCGGAGGAGGGGTTATAAAAATAAGTAAACGAAAGTTTTGTATAAGTTTTTTTTTTTTTAATAAAACGACAGTTTAAAATATAAAACAAAATTATGTAAAACAGAGTGTCCTTTTTAGTTAATTGGGACCTAAAGGAGCCACCTTAAACTTTAGAGACCACTTTCTTAACGAGCAAATAATTAAGCTAAAAATTTGGATACTTTAGACATTTTATTTAATTTTTACTAACGTCAGGGACATTTTGAGCGTCGTAGTGCTGCCGAATCACTACCAGAAGCTGTGCTAGATTTGTTCCCATTTTGGCACTTATGCCAATCACTGGTTGGTTGAGCCTTTTCTCAAGTTCATTGACATTGAGTGGAGCATCTGGTTCATCGATTTTATTAGCCACAATTATACGAGGTCGTTGGCCTAGCTGTTGACTGAATTGGTTGATTTCGTTGTCCAGAATCTCATAGTGCTTCCATGGTTCCTCGCTGGAAGCATCCAAGACGAACATCAGCACCGAACACCTTTCGGCATGCTTTAAAAACTGTATCCCTAAGCCCTTGTTCTTATGTGAGTCGGGAATCAGACCTGGTAGATCTGCTATTGCAACCTGTTCGTAATCATCATACTGAATCATTCCTATGTGAGGTTTCAGAGTTGTGAATGGATACGAGGCGACTTTGGGTTTCGCTCTAGATATTGCCCGGAGTAGGGTACTTTTGCCAGCATTGGGAAATCCAATAAATCCCACGTCAGCCATGCTTCTCAGCTCCAAGGTGTATGTTAGATCTTCTCCTTCAGCACCGTATTCGCAGATTCTTGGAGTTTGTTGAAGAGGAGTTGCAAAGAATTTATTACCCTTGCCTCCACTTCCTCCGCGGGCAGCAACAAACATTACTTTTTCCTTATCCAAATCACCAACTACCCTTCCTTCTGCATCACGAATGATTGTGCCTACAGGAACCTTCACAACGGTGTGTTTGGCATTCTTACCATGACATTCGTTCGTACTGCCGGGGATACCTTCGTCTGCTTTGAGTATACTTGTAACGTGATTGTAGTTTCTGACATCTTTGGAAGCTTCGAAGACTATGTGGCCTCCATGACCCCCGTCGCCACCATCTGGACCGGCTCGTTCGTTACACCAGACTTGGCGGAGTGTTATACAACCATCACCGCCCTTGCCACCCAAGACACGGACTTGTTTCGCATCGGAAAAATATTGAATCTATTTAGAAAGGAGTGATAGTTTGTTATTTAGCAATTAAGGATGTTTTTCTGACCTCTTTTCGATCGGATTTAGATTTTTTTGGACGCAGCGCAACTCTTTGGGAGTAATTGACTGTGTTGAGGAGTTTCTGACCGGTGTCAATGCGAATAAGTTGGCGTGCAACGTTTTTGGATATTATTCCAAACATTTTTATAGATTTTGATAATGGAGCTATGTATAGATCCTTTTATTTAAAATAAAAACAATTTAAAAAATAATTTATTTTTACTTGGTTCGTATAAGATAAGTGATGCCAAGTTTATTTTCAGCATATGTGACAGATGTCAATTTTAAAGTTCTGTTCGTTTAAAGATAAAAGTGGTGAATTAATAGAATTTTCGTTTGGAAATATATGGGAGGGATTCATAATATCGGCTGTCAAAATTCTGTTATTTTTTTAAAGTTCAAAATCTACAGTTTAGCTATTTCGATCCCAACCCGATATTTTCTCAGATTTCAGACAACATTACACAAATCACACTTGTTCGATAGAAAGTGAAGATAAAAATACACAACACAGATAAATCGAGACGAAGGGAAGTAGGAGAAATTAAGATCAAGACAAACATTTGTGCATCTTGACGTTTGACGAGTACGTACCTATAATATGTACTATGTGTTTATCTTTTCACTCTTCTGTATAATGTTGCTGAAGTGCACTTCCGCTGTAGCTTGAAACAATATATTTTTATAATTTTGTAAAAAAAAAAATAAACGAGGTAAACAAGAGGAAACAATTTTATTTTAAACTAGCTGAACCGTGGAGTTCATTCCGCCAAAATTCATTAATGTATTGAAAATAATAGTTCTTTCATATTCATTTAGTACCTACATAGCTGATATTTAACATAAACAGAAACTTTATTTTTATTTATGTGTAGATATAGATACTGTGTGATTTCGGCTTATCAGCTATCTGCCTGTAAAAGTCCTTTAAAAAAACGGTGCATAAATAAGAATTTTTGAAAAATGCTACCACAGCGCCACCTAGATGATCAATTAAAATAAACTAAGTTGCCCCTTACAACGCCAGCTATCCGCCAGTGAAAATCCCGTCAAAATCGGTTCAGCCTTTTCCAAGATTAACCGGAACAAACAGACAGACAGACAAAAATTTTAAACGTTGCGTTTTTGTTATAAGTATCATATACTTTCATACGCGTTTATTCAAAAGCTGATATTTTGAAATTACAAACAGACACTTCATTTTTATTTATGTGTATAGAAGATATGGATAGTTAAGAGTTAAATGCATGTTGTCTTTTTGAAGTTTTTATCAAGTATTTAAGCATTTTTGTTTTGTTTTTCCTAATGGATACAATCAAAATTGGTAAAAAAAACTCTAAACTACAAAAAAATTAAAACATTAATAAAACTAGCTCCTACGAATCTTGAATTTTAATAATCGATTCCGAATAAAATTAAATAAATGTATATAGTGTACAAAAGTCCTTTATCCCATGAAAATATGAAGTTTGGTTTTCATTGATTTCGCATTTGTATGGAACAGGGTTTTATATCCATTTTCGACTTTTTTATACTTGTATTTTTTTTTTTAACCGTAACAGTTGGGAGCTACATTTTAGCTCGAACCAAAAAAAAAAAAATTAAATTTATTACAAAAAATAAAATCTTTGTTTTGCGCTGAAGACATTGTAATGGTTTCTGTTGTTTCTCCTTATCTTAATACAAGTTTACATATGACATACCTGCATTTTTTTTTTTATACCTACATATTGATGAATTTAGAACAGAAAACCACTTTCTTCAAGTGAATGAAATAAATACTTAACAGAATTCATAAATACATGCCCAATACAAATTAGCAATGAGAAAAGAATACCCATTAAAAAAAAAGAAAAAAAAAAAACATCTTTTTAGCAGAGCGTAGTTTCGATCTACGGACCTCTGGGTTATGGGCCCAGCACGCTTCCACTGCGCCACTCTGCTTCATATAAATTGTGTGTCAGAAATCCTATTTGACTCTATGTGAACAATAAATTCACACATTTGCCATGTGTCTCAAAGTGCTGAGTGGGGATGGTAATGGTTTTCATCATTTTTTGCGAAAGAGAAAAATGAAAAATGATTGATGTTTTAAAGCTTAAAGTTCAAACAATTCGGTTTTCAAGAAAAGATTGATTTTGAATCCCCAATTTTAAATCATATTTTGTCGGAAGCAACGTAAATAATAATTACGGTGTTCCCTAATTGAGTACCTACAATAATTATTTTGGATATGATTCATTGGCATGGTTTCTGAGAATAAAAAAAAAAAAACTTGCAAATATACATAGGTTATTAGCTCTTTCAATATTATGGGAGAAACTTGGTAAATGGTTAGGTCTACATTGTAAGAATAATTAACGTTAATATTTGTATTATATTAAATTCATATTAGGTATAGGTATACATGATATGTAATTTAAATTTTAACCTTTTTCCGTGATTTTTTCGCCAAAAATTAAAAAAAGCCTTGGCTTGAACTGTACGGCTCGGCTTTAAAAAAGCTTAAAAACAAAAGAGCTACCACTCATGGAAAGCAGTCACAAAATAAATATTAGTTCCCATGATTTCCTTGTCAAATTATGGCCAATTGAGTTTGACCATTCAAACCAGACTTTTATAAGGGGTAGGTATTCTATGCCAGAAACAAATATGAGGTTTTCTTGGAAGAACTCCCAATTATGTCACAAATGAACAAAATCGTCTCAGCCATTTTTGAGGAAATACATACATATGTACCTATACAGAAATTTTGAATATCCTGTCTCGTGTTATATGGGAGCTACCGTTAAGAAAATTTTGATCAGGAAAATTGCATGAATTGTTGGAAATTCTTAAAATGTACAAATAGCTAAGTTAAGTCAGTTTCAGAGGTGTCCTTTTCAACGTTATAGCCTGCTTAATATAGGTAGCCGTGTAAGCCAGCCAAAAACTAAGAAAGCAGTTTAGTTTGAATATTCGTAATATAGGTTCCTAATGCCCACAAGGGGAAACCAAAATCGTTTGAACGTTTTTAAGAAAATCAGTACCAAGAATCTTAAAATGTTGGCTAAAACTGAGCGTCTCGTTGTATGGGAGTTCTCTCCCGGCCATCTTGGAACCTTTTTTTCTGCAAATAGTTAAAATTATTATTACTATTACTAGGCTTTCTACTTTGAACTTAGTAGGTAGATACTATAAGTCAAGTTAAGCATTCGTAAGCAATTGTTTTGATAATCAAACCTGACATTACGATGATAGAGAAGCCTAAAAAAGTGGGCCCGACAATTCGTTCTGTCCGTCTGTCTATATCAGGACCTACAGCAAAAACAACTTTTAATTTTAATTTTTTGTTTAAAATTTTTTTATATTTCTGATAAAAATTTCAAACTGCTAGGAATTTTTATACTTGTGGAATTTGGAATATGCTTTTCTTCAAAAAACTGGTTGAACGATTTTGAAATTGTTTTTCGTTAGTATTCAAAACAGTAAAAGAAATCAGATGGATTACTTCATCTTTTCCACTAATTAACTAGTGTTTTTTAAGTGATTAATAAAATTTCATATGATTTTTTGCCTCCTAACTTATTTTCAAAATCTCAAGCCTAAATACCATTGTCACACATTAGAGCTAGTTCGTGTGAACCAGTCGATGGTATTTTATATTTGAAAGCTTCTTCGGATATTTTATTACTTCTTATATCGATGCCTTAGCTCACAAATGTGTTAAGTGCTCAATTTTACAGAGGTGATTTTTAAGATTTGGAGATCAATATCTTCGAACAAAATATTTTTTTTTTATGTTTTATACTTTATTACTTTATTTATTATACTTTGGTTTTCATCAATATAAATAAATTAATATATTGATCTCCAAATCTTATAAATCATCTCATGTAAAATTATGTTTTGAGCACTTAACACATTTGTGCAATAAGCCATCGATATGATCGTTCAAGCTTTGTTACTCCTGCTGTCATACGAAGCGTCTTTATCTCAATCGCCGTTAATTTACTCTCATTCTTGGTGTACATTTTTGAGTGTGTGTTTCGACAGCGCAAATAGTAGAGCAACATCATGCTACGGACCGTCCATCGTCGTGCTCTTAATTTGTTTAAAGTAGTTTTAAACTCAATTTAGTTTTAAGCCAGTACTTTATCAATACCAATATTAACCATTTACATTTATGTATGTACTGATCTTCAAAATAATACAGCATGGACGATAAATCTTTACTAGGAGTACAAAACTTTTATTTTCTATCAAATAATATACGCATACATCGTTTAAAATGTAAATTTTATACAAAATATTTTTAAATAATCTTAACACTTAATAATTCTAAGAAGATTCACATTTGTTCCATTTAAGTAAACTCAGCTGCCAGTTTTTCAATTTCAGCAGGGGAATTTCCAGGCAATTCCTTGGGATCAATGTAGACAGTTCCAGTTTTCCCTCTAGCGTATGGTGGAACACCATTTGTTTGTAAGTAATAATCGCCACTTATACTAAAAAATATAGGTAAAACAATTTTATTATAATTTTAAAAAAAATTCAAAATTAATCCGAACTTACTTTGTTGGACAGTCATGTCCCATAACAACTTTCAAATCAGAATCTTCATCGACTTTGCCAGCTTTAAAGTCATTCCAATTTTTAGTCTTCACTGCATCAAATTGCTCGTCATATTTACCAGCTACACTTTCAGCCCAAAAATACCATGACCTTCGGTGGCTTGACAAATCTTGAAAATAACATACAAATTTAAAACACCCTGTACACCGAAAGTAATATTATTGTAAACTAACCGTTATCACTTAACATTTTATAATTTCTCTTCGGGCAACCAGGCTGAAGAGTTTTTCCACTGTTTGGCCAAAAGTCAGCTGTTCCGGTACTGATTGGTGCTCCATATATCCAAGCGTCTGTGTGCATAACGTCAACAAAATCAGCATCCTTTTTACTTAAGTGGGTCGTAATACCAGTGTAGAATGGCGGGAAAGCAGGATCAAGAGCTGTTATTCTATAAAAAATAAAAGTGTGTTCTTAGACCATTGAACTCATCATCGAAAAATAATCAATCACAAACCTCCTTATCCGCTTTGTTTTTTGTGACCTTCGATAGACCTCTCTTCCAACGATTCCAGACATTTGTCCACCTAGCGAATGTCCAACCAAGTGGAATTTACTGATATCCAGACCTTGGTCGAACATTTCAATCAATTTCTTTGCAAGAACTGGGCCAAGTTGCTTTGCGTTGACAACTGCATCGAGCATATAGTTTCCATCGGCTAGTTCACCCCAGTCCAATACTATGAGATTGACATCTTTGCGTTGAAGATATGCTTCCACTATAACTGTTAAGCTTTCCACTGTTAAGTTTTCCAGGTAGCCATGAACGTAGAGGACTGTTTTCTTTGTTTTGTCAAACTTTTCATGGTTGAGTATGCTTACTCCGTCGTCGAGCTCAAAAGATGCAGAATCAGAAAAATTGGGTCTGGAACAAAAAGTTAAAATTCAAATGATTTCATAAAGTCAAACTTTGTTTTGAGAATTGTTTTACAAAAATCTTTATAACTTGTTTTTACTATTTTTTATGACATAAGCAATATGGGTCGCCCTGTATTAGAGGACTTGCATTTGTATCCGAATAAAAAAAACACTTACCCATAGAAAAAGAAAAATTTGGCTTGAGTAAGGTCAGCATAGGCCTTCACCATTCCCAGAAATAATCCTTTAAATAAAAATATATATTTGATTAAAAAGTTATAAATGATAAAAATACAGTCAAAGTCGGATATTTGCCTTCTTTTTTAAAAGTTAATCTTTTAATTTTGTTTCAAAGATGTTTCATTTAAATTTATTTGGTTTGATTGTATGATATTCTTGATTGTATGACTTACTTGATTTAATTTTAATGCTCTTCATGTTATATGGTTATTGTAGGTCATTCATATACAAAAACAATATTCTGAAAAATAGAAATAAAAATAAAATTACAACGAATCCAAAAATGTGCATCCAAAGTTCTTAAACTTAAAAAAAGACCTTATGAGAATTGGGAAATATAGTTTTAGAATGATATGAAGTATAATCTCCCAACAGCTGCTACATATATCGCATTCCCCAACTACTAGGTATTTACTTCAGATAATAAAAAATGTTTTAAACATATAACCATTGTTCCACATGTCACTAAATTCAAATAAAATATGTAATCAAAATCCAATCAAGAAGATACATTTGGTTGAAAGTTGATGACGGCATAGCATAGATTCTAATATTGCGGAATTCCTTATCCAGTGTTGCAATATACATTGTATCTGTACTTCACTACAGGGTTCTTTGACCCTGCTCCAAAGAAGCACCCTGGTAGATTAGTATTTTGGATCACATTAATGGCACCCGACCGACGTGGGGCCTAATCGTTCTCAGAAAAATTATTTCAAGTTTGATATTCTAGCGCTATCCAACTATATATTCATGTAAAACCTTATATGAGTGATGACTGATGAGTAACTAATACCAGCAGCACTTTTTGTACCTCAGATGATTGATGATTGTTCAAAATGTCCAAAAACTGTAACCAAAACGATACCATCGAAATCACCTTAGCCGTTGCCATGGCGCAAATAACCTTACCAGATCTAGCCCGAAGTGACTTAGTTTTTTTTCCTCCCTAATCTAAGAATTGCGAAATTGAAGAAGTGTTACTAGTAGATTTTCGTCAAATGAAAAGGCCACCCGCCACCACCTTCATTCTTGGCTATTTTGCTAAGAAAGATCCCAAGGTTTATATGGACGGGTTAAATAAATGGGATCATCGCTGGGAGAAGAAAGTGTGTTAACTTAAAAGTACACAATGTAGAAAAGTAAATTTAAATTTACCGAACAATTTAGGAACATTTTATGTTTGTACCTCTGTAAGGTTGGAACTATTTCAGATCACCCTCGTACATTCACTTTTTTAACATAATCTAAAATATAGTTTAAGCATTTTAATTTTTGATTTTCAGGGTTTTGGAAACAATTATTGTATTTATTTTTTAATTAAAATTTTCCTAGTGGCAAATATCACTGCGTTAACGAAATGACTTGAAATTAAATCACATATCCTCACTTTGCATCAAGTTATATGGCTACTGTGGCGTATGAGCACTTATAATAAACATAATACAAAAAATATTATTTAACAAATTATGCACAAAATATATTAACCTCAAGAGAGTAACTCGGATGTTATAATACTCAGATACGAAATGTTTAAATTTATATCAAATTATTCTTTAAAATCGAACTCAAATTTGTTGCTTATCGAGTTTACCTCAAATTAAAAAAAAAAAAGATAAGGTTATATAGTTAGTCAATAGTCAAAACCGCGTCGAACAAGAGTATTTTGAATTTTAGAGTTCGATAACATTTTAATAAGTTCAAAGATTATTTTTTTTTTATAAAAGTAGGTAACAACAGTGAATCACATTGATCAGCTGTTTACCGTGTGTATGTGTATATTTTTGCAAATTTTAACTCTTGAAGATTTAGAAGGTCATGCGTGGGAAAATTGGAAGAAATTAAAGCAGATTTTGTGATAAGATAATTTTTTGATAAAAAAAATATTTAATCTAAGCACTACAATTAATTTTTAAGCTAATGGTTGAAGATTAAATAGATTTTTATACCTCCTGGAAGCTTTATTTTTTTATTAATTGATAATGACCGATTTGATAGATTTATTCTGATATGATGATTTAGTTTGATAAAATGCGAAAAATATAAGTAACATCTAAAACTAAAGAAATATTCAAAATCAACTAGATTTGATATTTGGGTGAATACAACGAAACCTTATCATAATCTTTATTAAAGCATAGGGGTACGAACACAGCTTCTGGATTATTTAGCTTGTGTCAGAATCTTCCTGTTAGCCCCACCTTCCCTTAATATTGTCTTCAATTATATCCTTGAAAGATCCTTATATCCAAATATAAACATGGAAAGCATAATAATTAATTAATGTTCCTAAAAACTCTAAAGAATACAGACCTACATTACGTCCATTCTGCCCTTTACTTCAAAAGATTTTCAAGAATTATTAGTCAGCAAACTAACTGTTTTCTTTAGTCCAAGACAGTCTTAGACTAAAACATAACATAGTTCTTCGACTATACTCCTGGAAGTTGAATATGAATGTTAGACTTCAAATTAGTGGGGAATGAGCTACAACTTTTTCGATTCTCTCACTCAAAGAATCTTATTCAACATTAATCAACAAAAGCTGACATCCCGAAAGGTTCTATTATGGGTCCTCTTCTGTTTTCTATATTTGATGAAATAATGTATCCGAATAAACATGGATCTGATGAGAATATTTAAAAAATAGCTAACAACTTAATCCCAAAAAATAAAATTGTACCAAACTGCATACAACCCGAATAAAATGGGATCATGTGCACTCTATATTTGTAATCTGTCCATTCACTATAGATCAATAGATACTAATCGTTTGACTTCCGTAATCCGTACTTAAATATATTACGTACTGTCTAATTGACAGGCGGCAGACACTATTCAGCTCATTCAGAAAAAAATAATCTTATCTTAGAAACAATTTTCCTACTTCATATCATAAGTTTCAGCGAAATAAACTTAAAGATAATAATTCAAGTGCAAGTACAAAAGTACCTATAAGTCTACGGGCGCAAATAGCCATTGTATAATCGGGGCTAGTTTGTTCTGTGTATTTTTTTTTTGTCACGGCATGGGGGCTATTTATATCTAATTGTGTAACTTTTACAAATAAAAAAAATCATTCTGAATTTAGCATGGACTAACATTTTGTCGGTGCATTCATAATGAATTTATTTTAATTAATCTAACAAATCTACTATGTATACCTACCGAAATTTATCATGAGATGTTAGGGTTCTTGATAATCTCACACATGATCAACTTCTTCAAGTCAACCGACCGTAAAGCGTGACTCAAAATCAAATAAGTCTTGTTGACTATAAAAAACTAAACGCAATGCAATATTGATAAGCAAATACTGATTAAAAACTGCAACGGCTGTGAACCGGAATAAATGTGCAATAGAACTACACCACCGACGAATAAAACAAACAGATTTGTTGCGAAAGATTGAATTAATGCAAATGCATCGAAGCAGCTGCACTTGCGCACAAGCAACAAGCTGAGTACGAATTAATCTTAACCGGATTGTTGCATGGAATTTAAATGTGAATTGAAAGTTGTTTCATGTTAAATGTTTCACAATTTGTGAGGTTAAAATTCTGTTAGATATGCAATCTTTAAAAATAAATGCCAACGCCGATTTAGATTCATTTTCTTATTCCCACTTTTGGACGAAGCTGCCGCGCCGGCCGCGCCGGTAACTGAATCATAAATATAAACATTAATCGTAAACTTGACAGCTATGTTGACTTTATGTTTGACGCAACTATCCTCTGAATTTGTTCGGAGTGAATTTGTTTTAGTATTTAATTTGTTTTAGTACATAAATAATAAGGGTGCAAAAATTTGGTTGAACTCTGAAATAAAAGATGAATGTAACGTCTGAAAGTACAAACATTGGGTTTCTGATGTATCAACTCAGCGTAGTTATCTGGTTTTTCTGTGGATCATGACTGTGAATGCGCCAAAATGTGTTTATTTATTTTGACACATTATTCTAGGTATTGTGTTTATTTGACAGAACGGATGAGCATGTTTCGTTCAGTTTTGACACTAGCCCTCCACTCATTATTGTTGAACATGACTCAATTCAAGATAGGACGTTAATTATATTTAGCTAATTTCTTTTTTGCAGATAAAAAAAAGTCATAAAGATAAAAATTTCTCATTATTACAAAGTTTCAAGTCCATTGTCAGATAAGGTGATATTCAACCTCCTACAACTTGGAACTTAGACAAAAAAATCTGATTCAAAAAATAAAACGAAAATTACAATATTTTGTGTTTGTCTAGGCGCAATAATTAAATTCAGCCACGAGAACATTTCATACAGAAACTTAAAATAAATAGTAAAAGCTCTGCGCTCTGCCTAATGAGACATTTGGAACTGATAATCTTTTTTATGATAACACCGTAAGTCGTAACCCGGTGTTTTTAATCTATGATTTGTGGCTGACTGGGAAAATAAATAAATCATACAAATATTGTTGAATGAATTATTTATTTGTTTGTATTCTATCGAATGTTTATGACAGATTTTATGAACTAACTTGGGAAGTTTTTGTTATATTTAAATAAAGGTTCTGAAACTGACGTTTTTGACATTATGTATGCATGTATCTCTAAGGTTTGATATTTTGTTTGTAATACTGAGCGTTATTCTATGTGGGAGTGTTAGGGATACAAAGCTCCTCAAAATTAGAAAGGGATTTCGTATACCGCCTATTTGGCTATTTAGTAACATCCCACTTGAATCTTTTTTCACCATATTTTAAAAGTTTTAAACGTATCCATAACTACACTCTAACCTAAGTAAGTTCATATTGTTGAAAATTCATCAAGATAAAGAATATAATGTGATGTCTCATATATGTCATTGTGCTGACGACGTTTAAATTAGATTTCCAATGTGTTATCACCTTAATGTGTTTTGACTTGTGGTCTCCGGGTCCAGGCATATGTTTTTCCTATTTTGCCCTCATTAATTCTATTAATAAAATTCAGAGTGTTTTTCAATAGCTATAAGAGTTAAATGGGTATTTTCAATAGACAGTAGTTGTTGGTTTTTGTAGTAGCAATTCTGTTGTTGCAGTACAATTTTTAAAACTAGGCAGGGACACACAAAAATATTGAGCGATTTCCATTTTATCAAATTATATATTATGTAAGAAATAGAACAAAAATAAATTAATGTAAATGTGAATACTAGGTATAAGCTTAATACTATATACAAAATTCTACAAAAAAAAAATTGTTTCCCAATTCGAATAAGAATAAAAATCAAAAGAGTACAAAAAAGGTCGATGGGCTTAGAAATCAACACACATTCTGAGAACATCAAATCGTTCTTACTAAAAATCAGTTTACAACAGCGGTATATTCACTGAACCTGGTTTTAAATGCTTGATCCACGGATCAGCTTTATTTAATCCGTGGACACCAGTGGGTTAGCTCTTTAACCACTCTTAAACCACACTTAATACAGAAATGGTTGTAAATCGATTTAAAAAAAGATGTTATTTTAAACAGCAACACGTTTCAGTTTTTCAGTAATTAGATAATCTTGAATTACCTCGCCTTCCAGATAAGAGGGACACCTGCTGCCTTATGGTTCTAAATTAGATCTCTAAAATACTACCCTTTTTATAAACTCTTATCTGAATTTTTAAATGAGAGGCACTTCTCCGAAAGTAAATTTTTAATTAGGGTGTCATAATAGGCTGCTATGTTATTCAAAATGATTTCATAAACCTACTGGAAAAGTGAACCTAGTTAGAAACCATTATCATTCTTATTTTATTTCACCATACGACCCTTCAAGAAAATATAAAAAAAATACATAAACTTATTTGCAGTTTTAACTTAAACAAACAAAGTAGGTAATAAAAAAAATGTTAACACTTAAAAATTATTTGATTAATTAAGAAGCTCTTCGGACCCTGTCTCAACTTAATAGCCCAAATAAAATGCCCTTTCCACAAGAAACACCTTGTAAAATCCAATAAAACTGTTTGTTGTCTGCCCATAACCATGAAAACCGGTGTATGTTCATAAACTGCCCTCCAATTAAATATTTAATTGAGTTTTTTGTTCACATAGGTAAGAAGGTACCCGTGTAGTCTTGCCCTGACTCAGCTGTCAGCTCTCTGATCGTCTGTCCACACAAACCTTTGAACCCATGATAAATTGATGATTTGCATTAATTGGAAATTATGCGCGAATCGAAAAAGTAGGTTTTCGTTGCGTCAGCCAGTTTTTTGTTAAAAAAAACCCTCCTAATATAATACAAGTTTCATTTAAAAAAACCCACAATTTTGCAATGATGCATATATTCAAATATATTGATTATTTCAATACCAACACGGTATACGAGTTTTTTTTATTTCAAAACAATTACACGCGATAAATTCACTGCAACACTAACAAAAGATACTTTATCTTCTAACAATATTATTGAGCATCAATTGAGTGGCACTTGATTTGTTTATTAATTTAATTGGCTTCAATGTAATTTCTTATTTTAAGCACGCACATTTTTAAAATGACATGACTAAAAATATTTTTATTTTTTTCTCTTATGCAAGGCACTCTGTAAGTTACGACAACAATTAATATTTCATTCCAAAAGATCTGCTTAATTGATCAGTATCTCACAAGAAAGTAGTATCTTTTTTCATTGAGAAATTTCGCACAACATTCTCATTGCCTAGTTTTTTTTCTCAATATTTATGCTACACTATTCAAAGATACAAATACAAGATATTACACTGTAACATTGTGCAGGTGGGCGAACTTAATTATAAAGAAACGGTTCCCTGCAAACTGTTACGATTAAAACTTGTCATTATGCAACTTTCATACGGATCAAGTCTAAAGCTATTTAAGTTGTAATGAACTTTTACCTTCACTTTGTAACACTTTTGATTAAACTTTATGCAAAAAAAAAACATCCAATTCAATTCATAAATTATGTAAATATAAATTTTCTTTGACAATAATTTATTATTGTATGGCCACGTGCTGACTAAAGGAAGCGACCGATCTCCACAAAGTCTTATTTCACACTCAACAATCAAAATCAAAAAGATCGGTCCAGAAAATACATAGAGTCAAGAATCAAGAGCCGGTCTCCACTGAAACAGGTTGTTTTGACTAAATTTTAGTATACCCAACCAAAATTCCATTTATTTTGTAAGCTTTATTTTTTTTTTAAAGTGTGTTTTTTCTTGTGTCAAAAGTGTTATACTTTCTGTTGGAATGATAATTTTTATTGAAGCTTATTATGGTTGTGATATTTGCTAATGAAAAAGAACATTAAACAAAGCTTTTTTCGGATTGGGGATACACTGCGGGTCGCTTGCTGGAGGCCGTTGTTTTTTAGTTTTAGCAGAATTTAATTTTAATCTGATCAAAGCACATTCAAGTGGGGTGTTGCGGAGATAAACCAACATAAACTACCAACTACCATTTCAAGTCATTGGTGAAAAGTGTAAGTTGCAGCGAGATAAGTTATTTTATTTTTGGTGGGGATGCACAAAGCACGTTTTGCACGATTAAAAACGTATAAAATGGGGCCCAAAAATTAATTAATTGGAATTGGTACTGTATTATATAGACTTATTTGTTTATTTTATCAATCTAGAATACTGTAGTTATTTGTTCAGATATATTTTATATTCGTTACTTATACCTACACAGCAAAAACCTACCATTTATCAAAATTCGAAGATTCACTACACACTTCTGGCATTTGTTGTTCATCTTCCACAAAGATAAAAAGACCTGTAAAGTCCAGATTCAAAGAACCAAATTTTCGCACGAAGAAAAATTAAAGCAAGAGATACTTCAATGTCATAGTATACACAATTTCGGTAATTTTTTTTGTAAAAAAAAAACTGTTGACAATGACACTCCCGAATTTTATTCGACTCTACCTCAAAATGACATGACTCCTCCCACTCTTGACAGCGTAAATCATCATAGTAGTTTGGTAAGGGTTTTTTTTTTAGACGTGTGGTTTTCAAGAATAAATAAAACGCATATAATTTAATGTTATGGCCAAGAATTTAGCTTTATTATAAAGATAAGGGTTTGCCATTATGTTATAAAAATAATTTCGGGCAAGTGGCCGCCGCCGCAGCTGTTTCGAATAAATTCCTTTGAGATTATGTCGACCGAATATTGGACAGCGCGCAAATCGAAACATTATTTTGGTAATACATTTTGCACAATTTTCAAACATTTTTCAGGAGTAAGTCTATTCATTATGAAATGGCAAACCAAACTGAGCATAAATCAAGTGACAGCTGTCAAAAAGACCAACTCCGAAAAAAGTATTGCCAGTGCGAAAACCACACGTCTAAGGCTCTCTTATCGTGCGTTTGGTATTGACGAAGCCCTTCTGCGATTAATTTTAAATGACCTTTCGGACCGTGCAATTGGCGTTGTCTTGGATGGTTTTCAGTCTACTTTTCACAAAACAAATACTGGTGTGCCCCAAGGTCCCGTTCTGTCTCCTACTATCTTCATAATTTTTATAAAAATTAATTTTTTGTCTAAGACTTATAATCCAGTACATTAATTTGCTGATGACAGTTCCCTCAGATTTTCATATTTGTTTCCAAACTCTCATCACATTTCTTCAGTGTATGATAAGCTCATTGAATTTCGATTTTGACAGCATTGTCCAATGGAAATAATTAGCTGTGTGGTGGAACTTAATGTACACCACTTACCACGAGAGGCCACTTTCTAAAAGAAAGGCTGATTGATTTATTGAATGATACCAAATAGTGTGGAAGGCGTTTTGAGAAATCGGAAACTATGTCTGCGGTGTGTCTTGTATCAAAGAAAAGAAGATTACGCTTTCACATTTTCCAATGACGTCAGCTGTGACACCAAAGATTCAAGTTAGTTAGAAACGCTTTTAGTTGATAAAACATAGGATATTTAGATTTAAATAGTCATAATATTTTTATTATATGGAACCCCATTTTGTGTAAAGGTACATAATTATTTTTTTGAGCTATTATTTATTATAATCCGAGACAGCAGCATTTTTAATATCTTACAATTTAAAACAAGTTTTTTGTTGGTTTTCAATATAACATGGCGATCAAGTTTTTTTGCTCTTTTAATTTTAAAGGAAACATGCATTTTCAGAATTGTGGAAACAGCATTAGTAATTCATTTTATCACAAATTAAATTCTTTACCATATCCTGTACTGTATTTCAAATAGTAATCCCCCCTTGCACTAAATAATTAAAAAAAATGTGTTTTAAAATAAAAATAACTTTATATTTTTAAATACCTTAAAGGACAATCAATTCCCATAATTACTGCTGTATCCAAGTAATTATCAGCTCCTTTTACCAATAATTCTTCATAGTTCTTCGAACGGTATGCTAGCATCGGTTCCGTATTAGCATTGGCAACACTTTCTGCCCAATAAATTAGAGATTTTACATGACTGCAGTTGACTACAGTAAATAAAATATTTAATTAAAAATTCATGAGAAAGAGTGCAATTGTACAACAAAAATACCATGCGAATTTTGAGAACATCCTGGTTGATAAGGTATCCCGTTGTTTGGCCAAAAATCGGCATGTCCTATGCTCTTGGTAGTTCCTTTAACTCCAGCATCAGTATGAATCACATCCATAAATTTAGCATTGGACTTTTCAATTGGTGGCAATATAAATGGATCGTGAGCTTCTTCGTTGGACGGGTCTAAGGGTGTTATACTAATTTTTTTTTTTTTTTTTAATTTTAAAGTCTAATTCCCAAATTTTTCTTAAAGATTACCGAGAAATCAGCATAGTTCCATTACTTCTATCGATTACATGCCGGCCAATAATTGAAATTCCACGTGCACCCATCGAGAGTCCCGATAAACTGAAAGAATTCTGATCCAATCCAGAAAAGAAAAGGTCGATAATGGAATCCGCGACACTTGGAGAAAACTTGCATTGAAAATTAAATTGAAAACCTCTTTACGAATCAATAAAATATATACCTTTAGAACATTTTGCTGGGCTGATAGATAACTCCCATTGGCCAATTCCTCCCAATGGAGTTTTAAGAAATTTGTATCGTTTCTTTTGAAATAAGAATGCACCATCAAGAGCGTGTCAATGTTATGTTTTTTATTTTTGTATCCTGGCATGTAGCAAGTAGTTTTCGAATGCACAAACTTTGGATGTCGGAGGACAGAATACAGTTCGTGTAGACCATATTCTTGGTAATCGTAGTACCTGGGTCTTGTAAATTGATGAACATTATAAAAAGTTTAATTGAATAATTCTTCGTTTTATGAACTAACCCATAGTAAAAAATTATTTTAACGGAATCAACACCAAAGTCACATGTTACCATTAAAAAATTAATCGATAAAAAATCTATGTTATCAAAAAATAGTGTTAGCTTATTATAAGACGGATTTGAAAAGTTCTATCTTACAGAATGAAAAAATTAATAAAATTTTTTCTGCGAACATGATTTTAGTAGTTTTTAAATGTGATGTCTTAAAGCAACTAAGATCACGTACAAGAAAATAAGTTAGTTTATCCATTCAGTACTTGTGTTATGGGCAAAGTCTGATGCTACGTCAAACAGAGGATTTACTATTTTGTTTCTGTTGAGGATTTTGCTAAGCTATGATAAAATCAGGTAGAAGTTGTCATTATGAACGTAAATTTAAGTTTCAAGATCTAAAAGCATTGCGTGATGCAATCTAAATAAAAGTATAAATCGTTTCTTTTATGTTTTATATAAAAATATTATCATAAGTATGTGTATAAATCTTACTTGGGAACCGTATAACCACTCAAAAAGAGGTTAATTGTTCAGTTAAATTAGGAAAATATCATATACAAACCGAACAATAAGATTTGAGCATTGACTAGTCCAACCTGGGTTTGACTAAACATCGTACTTTGACCATACTCTATACATTGGGATGTTTAATTAAGACAATATTGCCAAAGTTAACAAACAAGACTAAATTTGTGTTTGTTTGTCAAACATAGAAAGATATTACTTTGACAAAATATGTACCACTGGTTGTTATCTTTTTTAAGATACTTGCTTTAAAATAGTCTGTTCAGGTAAATTTTTTGTTTTTTTGGCAATAACCTTAATAAAATAAAACCAATGAAACAACATTCAAAACAGATGATATTGGTTTTAAATGTCTTTTAAAAATCTACGACAGTTAGAAAAAGTTCTTGGTAATGGTCAATTGTGGCTCTTTAATTGAATTAAAACAACTTGTTAATTTAAGCAACAAATCAATGTCACTTACTCCTGATAAAATATTCCTGCCTTTGAATCAACCCCTTCGTCACATGCTACCAGATTAATGGAAGAGATATCAACGAGTATGTGGAATAAATTAAAAAAAAAGCTAGACAAATTTTAATCAAATGAATCTTACATTGTGAAAATAGACAAAATAGCTTGTTTTACAAACATGGTAGGAAATTGTTAATAACTTATGCGGTGTCTTATCGCATCGAAGATTAAAAATCACTTGTCTTATACATTTGCAACTTTTACTTTCAAGTTAGAAAATGATTTAAATATCTGAAAGCTGTGAGGTTTTCATGTTTGATATTTGCATTTCGTATCTTATTTTAAATTGTAGCTCAAGGTAAAATGTTTACAAAGATGTTTTCTTCCGGGCGACTTGTATGTTTATTTTTTCGTGTACAGTACAATTCGTCTCTAGAATTTAAACTCTGGAAAATATTTACTTACATAGTATGTAGTATGTAAATAATAACTTAATTATCACAAAATTAACACCTCATTAGCTCATCATTATAAACTTAAGACGGATCTCTTAAGGGCACATAAACACTTAAGATCACTTAAGCTGCGACTGCAACCGAATTTGAAATAGATTTCGCTGATAGATAAAATCAAAGCTGAAATAAGCAACCTCTTTAAATATTTTAACTCCAAGTGAGATTTTCCACTTACCCATTTTGAAACGAAAACTCTAGACTCTTTGACTTGTCGAATCAGTACCTACGTTCAAAATAATCAGAAATACATGAACTTCTTAATATCGAACCTGTAACATTTTGGCTTTGCAGAACTCCGTTAAAAATGTTGAGTTAAAATTGGTCCAGGTAAGTCTGAGGGAGAAACCCGTTTTTTTTTTAAATATAAATCTACTATCTAAATATACAATTGATCTAATACAAAATTCAGGTATTTATTCAACAACTTATGGACACTGTTGTTTTCGTCATATTTCAAACAAGCAAATCCTCCTTTAAATAATGCTTTTATCACTAAATTTCTTTTAAAATTCAAGAAACCTGTGTGTGGTCTGAGCTTCGGTGCGGTCCGCCAAATAGTCAACTCTCCGCAATGTTAGAAATAAGTTGTGGAATGCTTTTTCGAAGTCCCCGACACTATAACTGGCTGAGCACAATGGTGTAGCTGCAGCAGTCAGTACTACGTAGCATTGTTAATGTCAAGTTTATGTCAAAAAAATTAGCACACTAAGCAGCATGCACGAATACAATGTGCAGCACTGTGAACTCAAACAAAAATCATGTCTGCCATTTTAGTTTGCTGTTGTTTTGCAGCGCAGCACGTTTGTGAAGTTGGAGTTGGAGTTCACTTTGTAGCCGTGCAATACGATTTGTGGGCATTTAAATTTGACAGTGCTACGTACTACAGCTGCAGCTACACTACCAATAAGCTTTTGCCAAACTTAAATATATTTTTGCGATCCTCTCTATCGTGTTTACCTTGAGACAATCCCAAGGTATTCTGTCAGCTGAAACGTTTCTAAAAGTTTGTAAATGTCAACAAAAGTTGTTGTTTCCTCAGCATTTCATCTTCCACTAACTTCTACCAATGTACACTTAATGAGCATGAACTTCAATATCAAAGTTTTCTGTATAATAGCTTCTCCTCTGGTCCTGATGACATATCATTTTTTTCCATTCCAAATTAAAGGACGTGGAAATCTGACACCAAACATTTGTTCAATTGCTAAACTGCCTCTTTCACTAAACCCTGCACTACAGCAGGGTTTCTTAGGTCCACCACGAGCCAATAGAGAACCACATTATAAAACATATACCTAGATTTGTTTTCAAATGTACAGTATGTCCAATTCTATCTTTACACCTCAGGTATTCCTCAAGGCCGTAACCTTAGGCCACTCTTATTTGTTAGAAGCATAATTACCTACGTGGACCTAGATTTTTATTGAGATTAATTGAAGCTGTAATGTTAAGGTTCCCCTCCGTACTAACTGTACCAACTTTGCCCATTTTTATCATATATCAAGAACGTTATGCCCAGCCAATTGCGCACAGTATGTCCCCAACTTCTCCATCAATGAAAGATCTAGCACAATAGTGACAAAGTGGCTTGAGCGACCATTAATAGTAAAAAGGCTTTAAATTCAAAATTTGTATTTAATATGAAATAATTTATTTATAATTGTTGATCAAGATCAATCCCTAAGTGAAACTTTCAAGCTGCTCCATTTAAAATGGAATTCCTATTTTGCCAACATTTCCATAGGTACTATTTAACGTCAAATAATAGTCTCCTCGAGCACTGTAAGCTTTAAGTGATAAATCTTCTTCATAAAAAAAATTAAAAAAAAAAACACGAACCTTGTTGGACAGTCAATCCCCATTAACACAGCTTCATTTTGATTGCCACCATTTTTCAAAAAATCATCATAACTACTGGCTGGGAATGATAGGAACTTTTTAGAATCTCCCTTGGCAACACCTTCTGCCCAGTATCCCAAGGCCTTAAGGTGACTGCACAATACTGTTATCGGAAGAGAGAAGAAAGATATAACTTCTAGCACTAATAGAAAGCATTTCAATCAATACTATTAACCCTCTCCGAAGGACACTCCGGCTGAGTAAGGCCTCCGCCATTTGGCCAAAAGTTAGCATGTCCAGTATGTTTTGTTGTTCCTCTTTGACCGGCGCTAGTGTGCATTATATCAACAAACTTTGCAGCTGACTTTTCAACAGGAGGCAAAATGAATTCCTTATGATAGTCAGGATTAGAAGGATCTAACCCAGTGACTCTGAAAAACGATTCACTTTTGAATATTTGATTAAAAAAACCACATCTTTAACTTACCTAGGAAGCAATAGCCTTCCACCAGTTTTGTTTGACATTGCTTGACCAATTAACCCAACTCCATGAGCACCCATGGAATGACCGACTAAAGTAAATGAGTTTAGGTCCAATCCAGCATCAATAAGCTTAATAAACGAATCAGCAACATTCGGAGCAAGCTGCAAGGATGTTTCATAAAATATTCTGGAAGTTTAAAACACATTCGAAATTTATTCACCTTGAGTAGATTTCGTTGAGCTTGAATGTAAGTTCCACTGCCAGCTTCCTCCCAGTCAATCACCAAGAAGTTAAAAGAATTATTCTTCAAATATGCATCCACGAACATGTGATCACTATACCGTTGCAATGAACTATCGTAGCCATACATGAAAGCAGTTGTTGGACGACTTCGGTTGAATTTAGGATGCTTAAGGATCAAAGCAGTATCTTCAAGATCATAGTATTGTCGATTGTAGTAAGATGGCCTTTTTTTTTAAATTTAAATTAACTTTATTTGACACAATTTATTTGAATTTTTCAACTTACCCATCAAAGAAAACAATTCTTGTTGATCCTATATCACATCCTTGAAGATGAAGGCCCATTTGCTGGGCAATCTGGCAGCACCAAAACATCATACTGAACATCATACTGCATTGGTTAAAAGATTTTTTCATTATGAGAACGTAGTAAGTTTTCTGGCACCATCGACCTATCCATGAAACGTTAAAACAAAACGTGTGTTCGTGTCGCGGATCAGTTTAAATACATAGCTATTTGTAGAGGCGATGATAAAATTAATGAATTTCGTAGTCGCGAGCAGTATATTATTAATTTGTTTTTATCAAAGATTCATAAAAATCGGCCAACTCAATTTGTGGTACAAAATGGAAAAGAAAATAAGTTCTTGCAATTAGTTCATTGCCAGTCATAGAAGTTTCCAGCTAAAATTAGCTGTTGATAGCTTCATTTATCTTGCTCTTTAGGTCACGTATTGGTATCGTGCGGAGAAAATATCGAGGTTTTAATCAAATATGACATTACGATGATAGAGACGTAAACACAAGTTGAGTTTTTGTGGGTCTGTATGTTTTTTGTCAAGCTGCAACCTCAATTATTTGACCAATTTTGCAAGCTAAGTCTATAATAATTTTTATTTTGTTCAGGCCCGCCTAGATTTTTTATTTTTCAAGTGAAGGATTTTTTTCTTGGTTTTTCTCAGAAATGGCTCTTACACCAAACAAATCTTGATGGATCAAAAACGTCGAACGTTTGGGTCAAGAAATATAGCTTCAATAGAGATGGGACAGTATCCCAGCATTTCCTTAGCAGAAATAAAATGCAATTTAAGAATGTGCAGAGTTGATTATACGCAGGAATTACCGCAACCAAAACAAATATTCAAGCTGCATTCAAAGCATTAAATTCATAAGTTATCTGCTTCAAGCTGGTATGGGAATACCAGAAAACCTGAAACCAGAATCTAAGGCGGCAAAATTTTGCACCTCAATATTACTGACGGAATACTACTTCTGTTAATTACAGAATGTAATCATAAGCCATTAGAATCGAATATGAGACCAACAGGAGGAAAACTTAGCAAAAACTCCTTCGGCAACAGGAGCACATGTTCAGATACAAGAACTATCCCCAAGCCTTGGACAAGTGTATGCCTTGTAGATTGTAGCCAGTTATGGTAAACTTTTTCTTTGATCGACTTAGGAACCTTAAAATTTCGGGACATTTTCGGTAACATCAAAAATATGTGTTCATTCCACAAAAGGTGTTCTGTATTGTAATACACATACCTTGAACGCAAAGCTCAATGCAAATGCGTAATAAATACATAATTCCCTATTGGATAATGCTGACAAGATCGGAAAAACAATCACACATTATATTACCATGATAGAGAAGTCGAAATAAGTGGGTCTGTCTGTTCGCATCTCTAGAGCCTGAAAGGATCTATTTGCTTCAAATGTGGTATTTAGTATAGTAGATATTTATTTGGACGACCCTAGGAGCGTATTTTTAATTTTTGCTCTAGGCCCAAAAATAACGGTACCTGCCATGCAATCGTGAAGAAGAATTGATTTTCTCGAAAACGGCTCCACCGATTTTGATTAAACTTTTAGAATGCTATTTTTTTCTTGGTTAGAATTTTTTTTTTCCGGAATTTGTCTTATAAGGGTACCTCTCATAGGACCGGTATTTTCAAATCGAATTTTCTCGTAGACTACATTCCACTTCAGTAAACTTTTGGACACAGGAAGTCCTTCATAGGTCTATTAGATGGCATTTCAAAATTATATAATTTTTATACCCTATTCCATAGAATGGGTATATTGTATTTGGTGTGGAGTTTGTAACATAGAGAAATAATACCGTTAGGTATAGAAAAGTATATATATTCTGACTCAGAATCAAAAGCCTAGTCGATTTAGCCATGTCCGTCCGTCCGTCCGTCCGTCCGTCCGTCCGTCCGTCCGTCCGTCCGTCCGTCCGTCCGTATGTATACTCTCTAGAGGTCGCAATTTTTGAGCTAGAAAGCTGAAATTTGGTATATATAATCTTTGGTTCAAGAGTAAGGCTAAGTTCTTGAACCGGTAAAATCCGCCCACAAACACGCCCACAATCGCCATTTTTGTTGAACAACCTCAATTTAATAAAATTAAATAATGTTTTTTTGTACAGTTACGACAAAAACATAACGCTAAAATTTTGCACACGTAAGCTTTAGGTAAACTTTCTTCCAATCAAATAAAAATATGTCAGTGTGGGCGTGGCTTACGCCTATTTTTCATACAAAATCATCAATATGGTTCTTATAAAATAACAATTGTTATATTAAAGCGAAAAACATTAAATTTTGTGGGTCTTATTGGCACATAAACATCTTGTGTATGAAATCAAGAAAATTGATTTTGGGCGTGGCTGACGCCCACTTTTCATTAGAAACTATAAAAAAATTGTTTTTGTAAATAAACGGTATTTATAATGAATCCGCAATCCAAAATTTTGCGTCTCTTAATAGAAACGAAAACGTTTGTGTATGAAAAGAAATTTTTGAATTTTGGGTGTGGCTTACGCCTACTTTTCATGAAAGAACGAAAAACGTAGCCTTAAGAATTTAAGGCATTTCCAATGTTTAATTTAAACCTTTTTCCTTCTGTTCGTTATTTGAGAAATATATCTCTACATTTTCTTTTGTAAATTTTTTCAATACGCCCACTTTTAAAGGCGTGATTTTGGTAAAATACCTTTGTTCAGGTAAGATTGTTTAAAAACTACTCGATTCAGCTGTAGTCTTACACATATGCCTAAATACTGAAAAAAGTGCAGTTAGTGCTTCAAATTTTTAAGGCACGCCCACTTTTAAGGGGCGTTTCCGTCAAAAGTCGTATAATGCATTAATTTTTTTAACGTTTTTTAACTATCGGTCGCAGTTTTGAAGTAAACAGATGAACACTTGGATTTATATTCCTTGGTTACGTAGCAGAGTGTGGTCCAATAATTGTTAAAAACACCCATAATCGCTATTTCCATTCCAAATCTAGTTTTTAAAAATTTAAGTTTTGTCTTGCTTTGTTCAAATCGATCTGCAAGAATAAAATTGAATTTCACTGAGCTCATATCAATTGCCTTGGCAATAAAACGTTTTAACTTTGGGCGTGGTGCACGCCTTTTTTTATTGTGCCATCACTAATTGAACATCACACCGCATAAAATTAATGTTATTGAATTTTTTTCTGTCTGCTAAAGAAGAATTTTGTTTCTGAAACATCGGCTGTTTGCGGGAGGCAGACGCATGCACATACAAAAATATGGGGAATAGGGTATCCAACAGTTCGTTGCAAACGTACTGTAGCTCTCGCTTATGTTTTTTTTTAATGTTGGTTTTCGAAATATATGTTGGAAACGGGTATATTGAATTTTTTTACTATATTTTTCCAGATGCAAACTACAAATTTGCATATATTTACAAACTCGAACGATTTTTAAAATATTTTTTTGAAAAGTTTTTCAAAAATAACCTTTTTGAAAAAAAAAGATTTTCAATATTTTTTTTTCCTAGATAGATATTAAGCAATGAAATATTATTACATACTTAGTTTTTCCAAAAAACTCTTAAACTCGTAGAAAAAATTTAACATGTTTCTTTTTTTTTTTTTAATACATATCGATTATCTACCGTAGGAGCAAGTTCGTGCTTAACCTCCGAAAACGATATATAATTTTGAGTTGGACAATGTTTTTAAGGTTTAAGAACTCTTGGCCATCAAAGTTTTATTATTTGACCCAGCTAGACTATCTGTTGTAGTTGTGGGGTTACCTGAAGTCGCAGGTATATGCAAATAAACTACAATCAACCGATGCGTTTAAGTTGAACTTAACACAGGCCACCGCAATCGGATCTTTGCGGAAAAGTAATTGAAAACTGGATCACTTGGGTCCGTGCCACCACAAAAAACCCAACGAGTATATTTGAACAAAATCGTATTTTTACTTGCGATTATAGCGTACTATAAGGCAAGTTATGCATTCGTAAAACAAAAAAATTTTTTTTTTGGGCAATCAAACATAACATTACGATGATAGAGAAGCCTAAACAAGTGGGTCCGACAATTCTGTCTGTCTGTCTGTCTGTCCGTCCGTCTGTATCGGCACCTACAGCCTAAGCGGCTGGACCGATTTGCTTCAAACTTGGTAGATAGTATTATTATGACGTCCTACAGAGGGGTTTTTGGAATCAGCATTCTAGCTTTAAAACTAACGGTACCTGCCATACGATTTTTAGTGAAAAATTCGTTTTTCTCAAAAACGGCTCTTTCGATTTTGATAAAACTTTCTGAATAGTGTTTTATGTGCAAGCTTTATGTTTTGGTTGGAATAGATTGTTCAGGAAAAGTCTTATAACGGTACCTCCCATAGGACCGGTTTTTTTAAATCCGATTTTCTAGCCGCTTGACGGATTTCGATGAAATTTTTAATGTAGAAGCCCTTTTATAAAAGAAATAATAAAAATTGTTAAACTTTTCAAAAAAAGTTTTTTTGAGTTTTTTAAACAAGCTTCAAATTTTTTTTTTCAATTTTTGTTTTTTCCAAAAACAGGTTTAATCTATATTTGTTAAATTTTATTTTTCTGATAAAAACTATTTTTTGAAAAAACTGGTCGAACGATTTTGAAATTTTTTTTTTGTACAAATTAAAAAAAGTAAAAGAAACCTGATGGCTTATTTCATTTTCTGCAAAAAACGTTTAAGGTTTCTAGGAATATATTTTCTAATAACACCAAAACACGACCGCGATTGAATATAAGCTAAACTAACTATGTATTTAAAGCTTAACTATTTGGATTGCCCGAATCCAAAATAAACCTGAAAACGCGAATCTATTTATTTAAAAAAAAAAGAATAACAAACGAATGCACCACGACGATGTGCAACACGATTAGGAAAATTTAAATCTACGCGAAACGTCAAACGCCGCGCCGGTGTGTTTGATAAAAAAAAGAGATACACACAAAAATATTCCAAGCCAGACAGCAAATGCAGTGCTGTCTCCCGTTAGCTCAGCTGGGAGTGGGTTCGATAAGAACGATATTTTTATTAATCGCGCTCGATTAATGAAATGTAAATTGTTGTTGAATGAAAGGTGGGTAGGTAGGTATATATATATGTACAGTAGTGTACCTATATATGAAAGTGGGCGCCAGGAAACTTTTATGGTAGTTTGCCTTACCAAATGGAAGCTGAAAAGTGTCTTCAATTTTAAAAGAAATTAAACAATTGAATTATTATTCCCAATGGGAAATTCGAATCTTTTATTGATTGTGAAGTGTATGGTCTGGGAAACCTTGGCAGAAGGCCTGGACGAAAACCCAGAGTCTTTTCAACAAAAAGAAAAATAGAACAATTGTATTTCGAGGTTAGCAGAAGGCTAATTCTCGAAATTAGGAATAGGTTTAAGAAAATAAAGAAGCAAACACTGTTTTGTGTCACGGTGACACAAAGGAAAATCACAATGGAAGGTACAAAAGAATAAAGGTCACGAGTCCCAAAATCTTGGGAGATAACGAACGACAGCGAAAACCTACTCTAATCTAAATTTGTTTGCCCCACATAGGGTCACAAACAAAACGAATTAAAAACAAATTAAACAAGCTAAACTTTCTGGACACCACCAGACACAGAAATACTTAGCTTGGCACAATATGGGTCTTTCCAACAAGAGTAGAATCCTTGCAAACAAATCCAAATTTTAACTTGAGGTTTTCTTGTTCCTCAATTGTTTTCTTCTTTATAATAATTACTCTACAACTTTTACTTTACGCTCTTCAAAACCAAAACTTGTCGTTTTTCACAATAGTAATTTTTCACTTCTCTTTTCTCAAATCTAAAAAATTTCTTCCTTTCTTTTTCAAAATCCAAAATTGAATTCCCATTCAAAATGGAGGCTTCGCTTGTCCACTTCGCCACGACCATATAGCCATCCTCTTCGGATCTTTTGCGTGGTGGTGTTCTTGTCTCAGTCATACAGCAGCATCTCGCCCATATATGCAGAGACGTGCGACTGAGAGCAGTGATACAACCATTGCACGCGATCCTATGCGTTGAGGATGCGATCCTCGTAGGGTCAGTGGACGTGTTCAGCCGTATAACGTCAATTATATTTTATTTTAAAAGGCAAGTGAAAAACTACGACACAACGCGCAAAGTCCCCAGCCCAAACCGGCCCAAATAAATTATTTTGAGAAGAATATTCTTGTTGGAAAGACACTTAACCATTTTCCAACTAAAATGGTGGAATTTATAAATTAGAAAAATCTTAATTCTGTAGACCTTCGCGCAGAAACTTTCAAAAAGGGAAAAACACATCATTGTGATCTTTCTTTGATGTCCGACACTTTTTTTTTTTTTTTTTTTTATAATGCACTCGCACTCAAGGGGATATGAATACCCTTATAATGATTTAAAATGTGCGAGCAAGAAGAGAAGGAATAGAAAGATAGGAAAGAAAGGTGGTACAGTGGTTTGAGATTTTAGGTGATAATTATCTCAAGAAAATTCCACGGGTGGCATCCAGTTGAAACTTGGGAAATAAATAAAAATTGCTGCCCGGGCTGGGTTTGAACTCACAGCTCTCAGGTTGAGCAACCAAGCACTACATCCACTGTACCATTGCCACCCTACTTTGCGGTGGGCACTCGTCCATACTAAATTTATGTTGGTGTGATTATAGTTCACACATCGTTGGACATGAAGCATCTTCATGCCTTTCTCTGCTTTCTCGACCTTCCGTCGACAACTCGCTGACATAGTGGCTTTTTTTTTTTTTATAATGCACACGCGCTCAAGGGGTTTGTTATAATGATAAGTCACAGCGCGAGCGATAGGAAGTTAGGAAGGAAGGGAAAGGAGGTGTCGATGAACATTGATCTTGAATGTTTGCAGATCAAAATGGCAAGGAAAAATTGTGCCAGGCAATTCATTCCACATTCGTGTTGTACGGCTAAAGAAAGAATCCCTATATTTCACGGTACGTCCGAAATTGGGCTCAAGTGTAAACTGATGAGCGTTCCTAGCAAGACGAGTATTACGGGGGAAATGTTTAAGGGGTGGAACGCAACTGGCTACCTCGAGTGAGCATTTTTTGTAAAAGAATCTGTAAAATAAGGAAAGACATGAAACTTTTCGACGATGTTCAAGGGATGGAAATGTTTCCATAATGCTTCTCTCTCCTATCAATTTTAACGCTTTTTTCTGAACTCTGTCGAGCAGGTGAAGAAAAGTTTGAGAAGCACCTGCCCAGAGATGGGAGTTATACTCGAGTTTAGGGCGTATAAACGCTTTGTAAATTGTAGCCAGATCAGAAGGGGTAAAAAACTTCTTGCATCTATTAAGAAAGCCTAAGCATCTTGCAGCATTCTTGGCAATCTCAAGTATATGATCATTCCAACGAAGATTGTCGCTGATACACATACCGAGTACTGATAGCTTTTCGGCCTCCTCGATGCAAGTACCATTCATGGATAATGGCATGGGGGGTATGTTTAGCTTCAACGACAAAAGACAGCATTGAGTTTTCGACGCATTAAACTCCACACGATTTCTAGTACCCCAATTCACAATACTGTTTAAATCGGAGTTTAATGAGCTTATCATACGATTCCATTGTAATAACACGTCCGAAGGCGAAGGCCGTGAATTATCAAACGTATATGAAAAGCTGAGGGTTGAGTCGTCAGCAAAACAATTTAATGGATTAGAAGTCACAGACAAGAGATCATTTATAAAAATGAGAAAGAGAGTCAGAGACAGAACGTAGCCCTGGGGCACACCAGCATTTATTTTGTTTTGCTCTTCCGCAATTCGTAACATAGTGTTGACATCCTGTCTAACACTTCTGATTGAAAATAGATTAGTTACTTTTCCAAAATACTTAAAGAGCAGTCCTCTGGCTGATGGACCAGGTTTCTACTGCACTCTTTAGAGTATTTTGGAGCCGCAACAGGAAGGGAATGTGGGACAAAAAGTTATTAAAGGGGAAATGGGTTGGCGAAACTTGTTGTGGTAAAATTTACCGCAACAAGGTATTGATTTTTAAGTGATTTATAAAATTTCATATGATTTTTTCAACGCGTTTTTCCCAAAATCTCAAGCACTCAAGATCATTTTAACACATTAGAGCAAGTTCGTGCGACCCAGTCGTGCACTTTATTTTATGATGAAATAGATGGGCCTTTTAAATAAAAGATGAATTTTTTTAAAGATCATACTCAACTTGTTTTATTTTATTTTATGATCTGCCCACCCTTATTGAAAATGGTTTTCATTCAGTATCTACTATCTAGCTGTTTTTACCATTTTGTTTATTTGCACATTTACTGGATTAAATATTTCTTTCTGATTTAATTTATTCTTACTATTTTGGCACGTTTTAAAAAAGATAAAAGTTGTTCTTTGTTTATGTATCTTCGAATTAAAACACACATATTACTTGATGTTTAATTTACAATAAAAAAAAAATCGAGATATGACAAAACAATAGGTTGAAGTTGTTTTTAATTGTTTTTGGCAGTATTTGGTGTTTTCAAATAAACTAGAGGGGAGGCACTTGCTTTCGTTTTAACAAACCTTTGTTCAAATAGAAATCTTCCAAAGAGACGAAATGTTCGTTGGAGAACTAAATCTAACTTTCTCATTGAGTAAAACTTAACTTACTACACTTTACATTTAATTACCAATTAATTTTTTTTTTCAGTTATTCTATCATTTATTAGCACACTCTTGTGTTGTTCAAATGATTCGATTAAAATAATTTTTTATTTTGGGTAAGATTTCGATAAGAAACAAACACAATTTGTGAAGCTTTTTTTTTTTACTTTTTAGGCCAACATATGATGATCACCAATCCTATGATCTAAAGAATGTAGCTTCAATTTTAAAGCATCCCAAATTCGTCCATCAGAGAACCAGTTGCTACTTACATGGATATAACAACACCCAAGACGACTATAGTATTCATTTGTTGGTGGATTCATATTTGAAAGGAAATGATTTCAACTTTTTGACAGTTGACTTTGCAGCTCTGGTCAATGAAACCTACTATTTGGCTCAACAGAATCTTTTAAATGTGAGTATAAATCAAAGCATTAGTGGTGCAGATGATGATAATTTTTTCCTAGGAGCTGGTGCCTCGAGTATCGGATTCAATTTTGGATCTCATAAATGCTGGATTGGATGTGAACTCATTGAGTTTAGTAGGCCACTCTCTTGGAGGGATTGCAATAGGATTGATTGGAAGAGATATTCAGAATAAAACAAATGGAAAAATTCTTCTTCCAAGGTGAGTTTCAATGTCTAGTATATTTTGAAATAATTGAAATCGATTTTTTTTAAGGATCACTCCATTGGATCCATCGAATCCAGACGCCCGTGACAATTTCTTTTTACCACCTGTTGAGAAAACCGATGCAAGGTTTGTTGATGTCATACATGCTAGTGCTGGACAAACTGGAACACCAGTGCATACTGGACACGCTGATTTTTGGCCAAATGGTGGAAAACCAATTCAACCAAAATGTCCCGCAGAGAGTGTTAATAGTTGAGTTAATTTTTGAAGTTCGAAAAATCGAAAAATTTTAATTTTATTCTGATAGAACAATGCAGTCATCACAAAGCATGGTCCTACTGGGCACAGAGTGTTGCCAAAGTTAATTTCAAACAACTGCTCTCATATCGTGCAAAGAACTATGAAGATTTTTTGGCAAATGAAAATAATCTGACAAGTCGGAGGAGGGGTATCCCCATGGGAATTTATTGTTCCACAAGGTAGAGTATTTTAAATTGAAATTGTTTTATCATTATAAATTATGAACTCCACAGAGCACGTGGGGACTATTATCTAAAGTTGGATAGCAGCTATGGAGAAAATAGTGACCCTGCAGGGCTTCCAAAATAAAATATTTGTGAAGAGATTAAATGACTTTGACCTCGAAACATATGTCTCGAAAAGATAGACAGTACAATTTTTCTATGTCGGAGTGAATAAATTTTTTTTTTTTTGTGGCGTTGTAGTTTTAATATAGACTGGTAAGAGAATTTGGGGGTCCACCCATTCTTAAAACCAAAGGCCCAAGCGAAATTTCCTTAACTTAGTTTTTTTACATGAAAGAGTTTCACCAGTTTTGCTAATGACGCACTGGTGTGTGCAGCCGGATTTGTGGGGGAAAATAATTCTTAAAACTTCTTCGTATTCAGTGTCACTGAAGCAACTTCGTTTTATGGATTTGGAGCCTATAAAAACAGTTTCCGGATTCAAAAAAAGTGACGAGACTTACGAAATAACTGTGTGCGAACAGACATCTCAAAATTGTATATCACGCCTTCATTTCCTGATGATATTTATCAGCTGTTTGCAAAATGGACTAACGATAAACAAATCTAAATGCAAAGTCCTTGGATTTACTACTTCTGGCTTTCTACTTAACATTGCCTAACATAAGGACAAGAAGTCTAAGGGATTTTTTTATTTGGGAAGCATCAGCTCAACTGAAGTCTGTATAGAAGCGGCAACACATCGAATGCTGTTTTAAGTCTAATGTGAGAGTGTTGAAACGCTACCTCTTGTTCGTCAATTTTTAATGAGCATACGACAGTTTGAATAGGAAAGAGCTTTATATGTAAAGTAAGTATATAATGACCAGTCATAAAACAATGAAGAGGTTTGACTTCTGACGTTCTGTTCACGACATACATAATGTATGAATCTGGCAACAAGTAACCAAACCAAAATGGCGGCTCTCTGTGACTTCTGTTGTTCTGTATCCATGTGATGTGAGTTTTCGCAAGGCAATATAATTTGTTATCAGTTCTCAATGTGTTGAATAGTCACAGTTCACCGCCATTTTGAAGAATTTGGACAGATGAGCAGAATGAAACCAAAAAATGCTCGGGAATATTATGTACCTAGTGTACAATTAACATACACACTGCAAGTCATAAGGATAGAAGCAGAGGCATTGTTGAGAAGTAAAACCAATATTAATATTAAGTATTTGTCAATTTTAAGACCAAGTTAAAGGGATTTAGGAGGCCGACTAGAAACAAAGTCAAAAATAAGTGCATTTTAATAGCGTCACAAGAATAGAAGCAGTGGAATAATCAACTTTATTTGTAAAATGGTAAGATCTTTTTCGGTTTTTTTGGTTCATTTTTCAAAGTAAGAATATTAAATTGTATGTTTAAAGAAAAATGGGAAGGATGTTTATCATGCCGAAGGATTTTCGAACCGCTCTATAGCTCGCAAAATCAAACGAGTGATCATGTTGTCGGCAATTATTTAAGGAATCCATCATCTTACGGGACAAAATATAAAGGAAACCTTCATTCTGCTCTAACGCCTCGAGAAACTCGAAAAGTTCGCAGAATTGCATCAAATTCAGCACTATCAGCAGCTAAAATCAGGGATAAGGCTTGCGTTGGGGCAAGTTTATCAACTGTTCTTCGTGTTATCCGCAGTGCTGAACATTTGAAGCGTCAAAAGCTTAAAAAAAACCACCCCTTAATGATGTCAGAAAGAAGCAACGCCTGTGTTTCGCCAAATAGCACATGACATGGGATGTTCAGGATAGGTTTTGTTCAAACGACTGGCGGAAAGTAGTTTTTTCTGACGAAAAAAAGTTTAACTTGGATGGTCCAGATGGCTAAAACTTTTATTTCCACGATCTGCGAAAAGAGGAGCTATATTTGAACCGGCATCACAGCAGGGAAGGAGGTGTAATGGTCTGGGGAGCAATATTCTACTATGGAACCATTGATTTGGTGATACAGAATACGAACATGACTGGAAACAGCTACAAATCTTTGCTGGAATCAGTTTTTCCAAAAATAAATGTTTTTTTTGATCCAACATCATGGATTTTTCAGCAAGATAACGCCCCTATACACACATCCAGAGTGGTAAAATCATTCATAGAAAGCCAAAATGTAAATTTGTTGCCCTGGCCACCATATTCCCCGGACCTTAACATAATAGAAAATGTATGGGGGTGCCTCACGAGAAAAGTTCATGAAGGAGGGAAGCAATACGATAGCAAAGAAGAATTAATTCACGTCATTAAATTTGCCTGGAGTGAGATTTCTCTAGACTATTTGGCCTCGTTGTACAATTCTCTTAAGGATAGAATTTTTTAGGTTATTCTGAAGTCTGGTGGCAGTACTCATTATTGAAAAGAACAATTACAAACAAATAAATAAAAAAAGTTAAAAATAATTGCAGTATTTTTATTTTTGGTTTTTTTTTTTGCAAGTGCTTATGACGCGTTTGAATCGCACAAAGTTATGGGTTTATAGACAATTGTATCTCTACTATGCAGTTAGCTTTTTTACTTGCTCTATAGGGCAAGTATTGGTTTCATGCAGAAAAAAAAAATCGAGGTTTTAATCAAACATGACATTACGATGATAGAGAAACCCAAAAAAGTGGTTTTCGCCTTACCGTCCGTCGGTCTGTCTGTGCGTCTGTGCGGATGTGCGCTTTTTCACGTCATGCTCCAGCCTAAACGGCTTGACGGATTTTCTTCAAACTTGGTATATAGCAGTTTGAAGAAAAACCATTGTCGAGGTTTTTTTTATTTTGTTTTAGCCAGGCTCGAACTGGTACCTTTCAAGTAACGGTTTTTTTCAATTTGGATTTTCTCGAAAAAGGCTCTAACGATTTTGATTAAATTTATAATTTAGCTTACTTTAAGCATTTCTAACAAAACTGCGTTTTTTGTTTTTGCCTCAAATGGTCGTAACGAAAATCAGGTTTTAACGGCTTTTTTTCAAATAGCCATAAGTTCACAACGGCTTGATTGAATCAACTAAAACTTTGTTTGACACAGTTTTTAATAGTGTTCTATAGGATGGTTTAGTAAATTTTTCACTGAAGCCTTTCTAAACGGTGGCTTCCATACAACGAGCCGTTGAGTTTTAGCCAACTTTTTTTGGTTTTTTCTAATTTTCTCGAAAATGGCTCTAACGATTTTGATTAAACTTTGTGTGTTATATTCTTTCAGTGTTTTTAAGAGAACTGCGTTTTTAGTTTTTGGCTAAAAATGCAAATAACGGAGATCTGCTCTTAACGGCTTTTTTTCAAATGGCCATAAGTTGTCAACGGTTGCATCGAATTCACTCAAACTTTGTTTAGTATAGTTCCTTACAGCTTCCTATCAGATGGCATTAATTTTTTTTCAGTTTCTCTTTTTTAAATGGTGGCTCCTATACAAAGAGCCACTAGAATTTGGCCAATTTTTTCATTTTTTCTAATTTACTCAAAAAAGGCTCCCCCGATTTTTATGAAACTTTGTATGTAACATACATAGAATACTTCAAACGAAACTGCATTTTTAGTTTTTGGCTATACATGATAATAGTGGAAATTGCTTTTAACAGTGTTATTAACTTGGCCATAAGTGGACATTTGTATCATTTATATCACCCAAAAGATAACGTCTTAATTTTAAATATTAAAGGTTTCTTAACGGTAGCTCCTGAATATCGGTTTTTCTAGTTTCAGTCAAATTTCGAAAAGTTTGTTTTCATCCTACTATTGCACCCACAGAGCAAGTACGTGCGACCCAGTCGTGCATTTTATTCTTGAAGTTCTAATGCAGTGTATTGTATTGTACATTTATCATTCTCTCTTACGTTCTAAAAATTTGAATTCTTTCCCCCATATTATGGAAAAAATTTAAGTTTAACTTCTCAAAAATGCCTGCTTCTATCCTTATGACTTGCAGTGTGGTACATGAAGTATATTTCAATGCCCCTTTATTTTCGAAATTACTTTGATTCAAGTTTTATATGCAAAATGATAAAAACTAAATTTTGACGATGAAAACCTGACATTTCAAATTAAAGATTTTGTTCAATGAATTTATATTAAGTCTATATGATCTTCAAGGTATGTAGTTAAGAATGCTGTAGGCCGTACATTTGAACAACTTTCACATCCGGACCAATACTGGCCCTTTCAGTCCCACTTACTTTACAATTTAAGGAACGCGGAACTGCATGTACCTATTCTTTTTTATGAACTCCAAAAGTTGTCAAAAAAACCTGGGTTTTTGGTTTCTCAAAAAACACATCAGTCAGAGTCGCAATATAGAATCGAAATTTTGGATAGCAAAATCAAGATTAACGCTTTTAACATTTAAAATTAAATTACCAAATTTTGTAACATAATTATTAATTTCGTTAAAAGAAACAAAATTAGGTTATACACGTTTTTGATGTATTGTGGTTGCGGCTCTGACTATGGTTCCAATATTCCATTTTGTGATTGTGGAATGGAGGTAAATCTGGGAGCAGGGACAAGCACTAAATATTTACTTTTCGAAAACTTACCTGATATACATAGAATCTATGTACATTATTGTGTATATATTGTACATCCAACTGCTAACTTAAATAATACTTTTCACTTTTTACAGTAATGATGTCCATTGTGGCATTTATTTATAATGTTTTATTTTAATTTAATTATTTTTGATGTGTTTATTTTTATTGTTCATGTTTATTTTATTAAAAAAAAATGATCTTTTCACTTAAAAGAGAAACCAAAACTGTGTTTTGCTGTTGTTTTTTTTTTTTGCTATAAAACACACAATAAAAAGGCATTTGTTGTTTGTTTGTTTTGGATAATATATATAAAATTTTCATTTTTCGTTTGTATTTTTATTTATTAATTTTTTTCATTTCATTTCATTTTATTTTATATAATGTAGTTTGATTTCCATTTTGTTTTAGTTTATTTTTGGTAAAAAAAAATCAGTTTTAACATCACATACGATTTTATCATTGCTTTTTACATATAAAAATACTTTTGGTTCATACTTTGTTCTTTACTTTTTTTTTCTTGTAAAACTTAAATTAATTTATATATATGAATTATACCATATAGTTAAAAGAAAAAAAATTATAAACAAAATTAAAAAAAAAAACTTATAAGAAAAAATAAAACTTAAGACAAAGAAACAAAAGATTTTATTGAAATTTTTTATGTTTTATAAAAATTTCAATAAATTAAAATATTATTTTTATTTTTTTTAACATTTATTTAATAAACTCTTATTATCTTCTAAAGTATAATCACATGTGGTTTCTATTCAAAAAAAATTTTTTTCTTCTAACATTCAATTTTTTGTTTGTTATTGTTTAGTGAACAATATATTTGTATGTTTAAAAGAAAAAGTGGATAAAACATTCAATTTTGATGTGATAAATTGTGAAAAATTGACATGCATCTCATGTATAATAATATGTTGTTTCGACTAATGTTCACTATGTTTTCTTAAAGGAGACATTTTTTTAAATTTTATTTTATTTGTTTATGTCTCTGTTTCTACTCTCTATATCCATTGATAAATTTATTTTTTATAAATATTGTTGTTGTTGTTATGGCATGAATACTGATAAAAATAATAAAAACCATAAAA
Organism: Platycheirus albimanus; assembly: GCA_916050605.2. Classification (NCBI taxonomy): domain Eukaryota; kingdom Metazoa; phylum Arthropoda; class Insecta; order Diptera; family Syrphidae; genus Platycheirus; species Platycheirus albimanus. The sequence continues at coordinate 11,183,286 of OU696698.1, read as the reverse complement.
AGGGTTAAGAATGCTAATAGTATAGTTTAGTTTAAATGGAAAGCACTTTAAAATGGTAAAAATTATAAATTGTGATTAAAGTAGGTGATATTTAAAAGAAGTAGGATTAGTGTTGTAGTGGTGATAGTGTAAGTAAGTTGGTATTTAATTGTTTAAAACATCTAAACCCTTTTATTATTAGTTAGGCCATTATGTAAATTAACAGAATTCATAACATTATTCATGTCAACAATAACAGAATCAGGTAACGAACATTTCCTATCTAAATCAGTTTGTCCATCCAAGATGATGTGTCCATTGGTAACTGGTAATTCCTGTTGGTTGGAAGAACAAAAATACAAACATACTGGTAGCATATTATTCACAGACAAATACTTTTTTTTAATTTTTTAAGGACATTCATAGGTTATTATTTTTATTGTTAAAAATTAATGAGTGTCTTTTTTTTCGTTGGTATTTTGGTATGATTTATTTTGTGATTATGCTTATATACGTAACCAAGACAATTAGGTTACCTGGTAGAGAACAGCAGCATCAAGAGCCATGAGTTCCTTTTTGGAAAGTTCTTCAACAACAGCGGCAGCATAGCAATCTCCAAGCATATTATTTGTGGTTCGCATGCGATCACTAAAAAATGGAAATAAAAAAAAATATTAAAGCAATTGATTAAAGAAGAAAATATTTAAATTTTATAAATTTAAAATAATTAGTAGATCGCCTAATTTTGTTAAATTTTCGTTATGTTTTGCTTACGAATATAATCCATTGTATATTTATATTTCAATAGAATTGTCACGGAATAGAATTTTTTTCTTGTGATACTTCTCATTCACGGCGCTAGAAATCCAATATCTCTTATCAAGAGAAATAATGTACTTCTCTGATTGCTCACTAGATGTCACATTTCGTTCCGCTTCTTAATATTACTATAGAAATATAAATACAATGACGTAATCTACGCGTCGGAAATTTACAGCTGTCAATACGTAAATAGTTGTCAACATTGCAAATATGGTACATGGGCATTGTATTAACAGTCTATAGTACTCCCAATAAGAGTAACGTTTGGTGCGCCATCTATGGACGAAGTTCACAAATACTTGATTTGTGAGTTAGTATTAGGAGTGGTTTTTGTCTAGACTGCCATGGGAAGCAAAAACAACAATAGAAGACATTTGATATAAAGTAGATGAGACAACTAGCACCACCATTGACGAAATTCAGAACTAAAAAAAACATGTTTCATGACATTACTATTAAAATGTATACACAATGATATAGGTTTTCCCTAATAATAATGGCGGCCTGATCCATTTTGTTTAGTTTTGTTCGCTTTCGCAAACAAAAAAACTCAATCGGTGCAGACCAACATTTTATAGTTGATCGTTTTGTTTCTAGGTAAGTTGTGTCTATTCGCACACATTAGTGTTGTCAGTTCCGGCATAGGTGAGTGTCGACAGTCGACACTAATGGCATCACACGAAATAAAAAAAAAAGCACGACTGGGTCGCACGTACTTGCTCTGTGGGTGCAATACTACGACGAAAACAAACTTTTCGATCAATAAGAACAACTCATTTTTGAAAAATTTGGTAAAAATTAAAAAAAATTTGGCTAAAACTGGAAGACTCGATATACGGGAGCTAACGTTAAGAAACCTTTAATATTTAAAATAAGACGTTATCTTTTGGGTGTTATAAATGATACTAATGTCCACTTATGGCCAAATTAATAATACTGTTAAAAGCAATTTCCGCTATTATCATTTATAGCCAAAAACTAAAAATGCAGTTTTGTTTGAAGTATTCTATGTATGTTACATAAAAAGTTTCATAAAAATCGGGGGAGCCTTTTTTGAGTAAATTGGAAAAAATGAAAAAATTGGCCAAAATCTAGTGGCTCTTTGTATTGGAGCCACCATTTAAAAAAGAGAAAATGAAAAAAAATCAATGCCATCTGATAGGAATCTGTAAGGAACTATACCAAACAAAGTTTGAGTGAATTCGATTCAACCGTTGACAACTTATGGCCATTTGAAAAAAAAGCCGTTAAGAGTAGATCTCCGTTATTTGCATTTTTAGCCAAAAACTAAAAACGCAGTTCTCTTCAAACACTAAAAGAATATAACACACAAAGTTTAATCAAAATCGTTAGAGCCATTTTCGAGAAAATTAGAAAAAACCAAAAACAGTTGGCTAAAACTCGTTGTATGGAAGCCACCGTTTAGAAAGGATTCAGTGAAAAATTTACTAAACTATCCTATAGAACACTATGAAAAACTATGTCAAACAAAGTTTGAGTTGATTCAATCAAGCCGTTGTGAACTTATGGCTATTTGAAAAAAAGCCGTTAAAACCTGATTTTCGTTACGACCATTTGAGGCAAAAACAAAAAACGAAGTTTTGTTAGAAATGCTTAAAGTTAGCTAAATTTTAAATTTGATCAAAATCGTTAGAGCCGTTTTCGAGAAAATCCAAATTGAAAAAAACCGTTACTTGAAAGGTACCAGTTTGAGCCGGGCTAAAACAAAATAAAAAAAACCTCGACAATGGTTTTTCTTCAAACTGCTATATACCAAGTTTGAAGAAAATCCGTCAAGCCGTTTAGGCTGTAACATGACGTGAAAAAGCGCACATCCGCACAGACGCACAGACGCACAGACAGACCGACGGACGGTATGGTGAAAACCACTTTTTTGGGCTTCTCTATCATCGTAATGTCACGTTTGATTAAAACCTCGATTTTTTTTTTCTGCACGAAACCAATACTTGCCCTATAGAGCAAGTAAAAATCTATAATTTTTTGGGATTGAGAATATTCGCAAATTTAACAACCGTACTTGATCAAATGCACAGTCTTGCATATTAAGGTTTCGTACAGGCATTACGCGAGCTACCATTGAGCCTAGCTAAGTATTATTGCCGTGTAATCAAAATTTAATTTTTGAATACAAAAATAACATAACGATGGTGGAGAAGTTCAAAAAAGTAGTAGAACATGCGTATGTGCGTCAGTCTGAAATAAACTTCATGTATAGCTTTTTTGTGGTTCCCTAGAGGAGAAATAGGAATTGGTTATAAACGAGTATATCCCGGTTATAGTTTTTGTGAAATTTCTGGCAAACCGCTCTAACGATTTTGATTAAATATAGTGAGTGACTTCTAAGGAAACTGATTTTTTTAGTTTTTGTATGAAAATACACAAACTGGGAATCTGGAATAATAAAAAGAAGTCAACGGATTTTTTCAAAATCTTTAATTTTTGACGGTTTTTCGAGGCTTATTAAACAAATTTATTTAAGTCCAGCTTACATTTCATATTTTGTGTATGTTTTCTCAAAAATGTCGATTTCGGTCAAACGCTTTGGGAATGGGAGTGTTTTGAACAAACTCAAATTTTTAATTTTAAGCTGAATGCAAGGTCGCAACTAGTACATTGCAGTTCCGCTAAAGTGTAGTTCATTGTAGTGTGGTTTCGCCTTAATAGTCAGAAGTTAAATAAGACAAGGATAAAATCCTTAAGAAGTCTCAATTTGATAATTTTTTCATAGCTTCATGGAACTTACATTTTTTAACGAATCGACTTATGCATTCGTAAAAAAATTGGACTCAAGACGTTGTCATTTATCAGTTAAAAAAGTGTGCCTGGCAGTTCTGTATATCGCATGTGTTTGTCTGTATCAATTTTCATACTTCGTGCCATTATAGAGAAGTGTACCATTCGAGGAAGGAATATTATGTACAGTGGTCGGCATAAAGCCATTTAAAAGTTAAACTCAAAAAATGCAAGATTTTTATTTCGTCAAAATACTTATTCCGACTAGTGTAGCTACTTTGATATTTTTCTTTTTCATTTCCTCGTTTCTTTCAAATTGACATTTAAAAAAAAAAAACGTTTTTTCATTGTCCGATTGTAATGGCGAATTTATTCATTTCCTTTAACCTATTCGTTTGTGTTCATTAAATAAAGAAACAAATATTCAAGAAACATCAAAATGCTGACCGACAAAATTCCATGTAGAGCACCAGCAAATCTGAATGCATGGAATAATTTCCTCAGGAATTCCTTAATTCTTCAGAAATGTCACTCCAACGAGTTCCTAGTAGCTTGCACAAGTAAATCCTTTGTTTGTCTTTTGACAGTTTTCTTATTGGTGAGATTTAAAAAAAAAAACTACTCAAATAAATTTGGGTGCAATTAAATTGTCTTTTAAGCTTTCAGGATTCTGTAAAATCTTTTCCTTGTGCCTTCTACCACCAAAAAGTGATGGAAAAGAAAACCAGCATTTTACCCGGGATGAATATAATTTTTACAAAATTAAATTGAATTTCCATGATATCAGTTTGATAACAAAATCGATATCAATGTTTTCAAATATTGAACTTCTTTGGGGTGTTGCAACGGTAAGGATTAAAAAGTTAAAAAAATATTAATAACCTCGAAATTTAAGGAAAATCATGAAGCACTTTTGAATTCAATTGGATTAAATGTCGTTATTTTGATCGTTCGGATTATATTTTCACTCGCTGGATATCTTTTTGGTGTTGTGAAAGCAGACTTTAATGATCTTATTCAAGAAGGGTTGCTGCATATTTTGCTAATAGTTCATCTTGTGCAACTATCTTGTTTAACGGAATATTTTTATAGAAGATGTTTGTATTTTATTTGAAGTTTGAAATTAAAGTAAACACAAAATATGGATGAAATATAGTTGTTAAAAACGACGCCATTGAAGTGATGCTGGTCAAAAACCAAAGTGTATAATAAAAGAAACTCAAGAACTCACTTTGGCATTACTCTCATATGCTTTGTGTTGCCTGATAAAAGTGTGAGTCATAAGGCAAACATAAATTAAATGTCAAAATTTGAATGTCATTGCATTAGATTTAAACTGATTTATCAGTAATTTATTGATGAGTATATCATAATCTCAAAAAACTTTCCTTTGGATGTTGTCTGCAAAGAATCGCATGAAAAGTAGAATTGTATGCATTAAAATCGCCCGTAACAACGATTTCAGTGTGAGGATAACAAGAGACATTTCCTTTTATGAATTCAGGAAGCGCATGAAATTTTTTAGAAATCAAATAACTGTATAGATTCCTACTCTTCAAATAATACAAGTATGGACGATGTGCTTTTGAATTTAAATCGCATAAAATCATAGCCCGTGTAAAACCTAACCATTTTGTGGAAGAAGCTGATCAGCAACATCATTTCTGACGTATACGCTGTGACAGTGGTACAAAAAAGGAAAATGGTGCTTAACTTTAACTGTGAAGGCAAAATTCATAAGTAAAATTTTAGTTTACAAATTTTGACAGTTCGTTAACGAGGTTGTAGACTAACTGACGTTAACAACCGTTAAACGAAACATCTGCCCTAGAATTTAAATAGGTACCTACACATTGAATTTAGGTCACTTCTAACTAATGAAACTGTTAACACTTCTCCTTAAACTGTCAACACGAATGTCTATATTTAAATGAAAACAATTTTCTTTAAATTTTGAAATTCAGCCATTTCACAGAAAAAGTGTACTCATTTATGATTGGAAATTTCGTTTGACAGCTGTCACTTTTTTTTCAATATTTGACTTTTCTGTTTCAATTGAAATCGTGGTAGATTATGTATTGGTGTTAAGCGGTTTCACCTTGTTTGCAGAAAAACACTTGATCATGACATAATGGCACTACCCATGAATAATATTTTGGCGAACTCAGGGAACCCGCGGCTTCACCAAGGCAATCCAAAATACTAACCCTTGCGCCAAGAGACACTATATTATAACTACAAACAAATCTCTATTTTTATTGGTTAAATAGTGATATAAAAAAAATTAAATATTTTATACTCACACAAACCAATCGACAGCAAAAAGCAAGGTCACATCTTGAACAGGAGCATCAATAGCCGATAGGACAACCAACAACAGCACCAATGCAGCACTGGGAACACTAGCCGAGCTCATTGAAGCAGCAGTTGCCGTCAACAAAACCGTAACCAATTCACCAAAGCCCAAAGTCATCCCACTCATCTGTGCTATAAATATCGAGGCAATTGATATAAACAATGCCGTGCCATCCATATTGATGTTGCATCCAATCGGAAGGACAAACCGAGTTATCCTTTGATCCACATGCAATTTGTCATTCATACAACGGAATGTAATTGGTAATGCTGCAGCACTGTTTTGTTAAAATCAAATGAAAGGTTATTTTAAAATTTTGATTTAAAAAGAAACAAAAAAACTTACGTTGAGGCTGTCGCAAATGCGGTTAGCATCGCTTGAATGAGTCCACAGTAGAACTTGAACGGATTCCGACGCAGGAATACAAAATAAATTAATTGCATAATTATAAATTGATAAAGGAAGACACCAATCGCAACCGTTATGATGAACCACATTAGCTGCGCCATAACCAAATTCAAATCGCTCACTCCGAGAATTTTCCCAGCAATCACCGAACTGATGCCAATTGGCGTTAGCCACATCACACAGGTGACCATCTTCATCACAACTTCAAAAACAGCCGAAAAGAAATCTATCACAACTTGGCCCTTACTGCCGATTGTACCGAGTAAGGTTCCAAAAACCAAACAGAAGAAAACAATGCCAAGGGTATTTGTACCAGTCCGATACTGTACCACTCGGATGAGTTCAACTTCACTGCCAGCTTGATCGCCAGCAGTATAATCGGCCATATCGGTGGAGGTCTCATTAAGGGTTTCATTGAAGCTTTGATGTATTGATGGTTTTGGAACATAGACGGTGTGAGCTTGTTGGAATGCAGCCTGAAATAGATTGTCTGGGAAAACGTTCCTGAAAAATAAATGGAATTTTTGTAAGTACAGGTACATATTTGACAGTTGTAGTTGAATTAAAAATAAAATGCACGACTGGGTCGCACGAACTTGCTCTTATGATAAGCAATTGCTTAGTGGCTGCATATATGGATTTAAAAAAAAATTTAAATAATTTCGAAAATTCTTTTATTTTTTAAATTAGTTTAAGAGTTTTCTCGGAAAAACAAAGTATACAATAAAATTTCAAAGCTATACGTGAATCTAGGAAAAAAAAATATTGAAAATCGTTCGACCAGTTTTTTTTTAAAAAGGTTATTTTTGAAAAACTTTTCCAAAAAATATTTTGAAATTTATTTGGGTATGCAAATATATGGCAATCTGTAGTTTACATTTGAAAAAATAATTTTAAAAAAAATCAATATACCCGTTTCCAACATATTTCGAAAACCAAAAATTTTTTTGAAAAAATTATAAAAAATCAAAAAAAAAAGTTTTTGAAAAATTTGAAATGCCATATTAATAAAATTATAAATGACTTCCTGTGGCCAAAATTTTATTGAAATCGAATGTATAGTTTACGAGAAAATTTGATATGAAAATACTGGTTCTATGAGAGGTACCGTTATAAGACAAATTTTGAAAAATATTTTTTAACCACAAGATATATTGTCTTACAAAAATAGCATCCTGAAAGTTTTATCAAAATCGTTAGAGCCGTTTTTGAGAAAATCAATTTTTTTCTTCACGATTGTATGGCAGGTGCCGTTATTTTTGGGCCTAGAGCAAAAATAAAAAATACGTTCCGAAAGACGGCCTAATAAATCCTAGATACCAAATTTGAAGCAAATCGGCCCATCCGTTCAGGCTCTAGAAGCGCGAACAGACAGACAGACAGACAGACAGACAGACAGACAGACAGACAGACAGACAGACGGACGGAATTCCCAGACCCACTTTTTTCGACTTCTCCATCATCGTAATGTCATGTGTGATTGTTATCTCGAAATTTTTTTTCTGCACGAATCCATAACTTGCCTTATAGTACCTATAATCGCAAGTAAAAAATCATTAAAATATTAAGCACACATGCGTTGACGTTTCATTTACTTTGACATCACTTGTCAGTTTGTGTAGAAAATTTGAAACAGGTCAGTAATAATATTGGCATTGACACTGAAGGCGTTACTTTATTTCATGATACAACTAATAAAGGTATGGCATTGCGCATGGTGCCAAAAAAAACGTCAAACTGTTGTCAAAGTCCCGGGTGTTCTTATGACGTAGGCGCATAGGGTAGAGCGAAACAAAAAAGTTAAACGGGAACTTGAAAACGAGAAGGCAGGTGTTCTTAAGGTGTTCTTATGACGAGATGCGCATAACAAATCAAAAATGAAAATTGAAATGCGTTATCTCTAGTAGTTGTATCATGACTTTATTTGTAAGATTTGGAAATCTGAACTTAATTAACTTTGATGAGATTTTGAGTTCTTAAAGACTCGAAATAAAGATCAATTAAGAGATCAAAGTTCAATTAAAACAAAAGCCCAATCTGAAGAGATGTCAAGCCATCGTTGTAAAATTATCCATTGAAAAGAATTGGATCCAATTGACTTCCCTGTGGGACACCTAATTGAACTTAAAAGATACTTCTGAGATTTGTAGTTTAAAAGTATGAAAAGTATGGGGCTCAGATGACTTCCCTGTGGGACTTAGAATGAAAGTTTAGGGAAATGCATTTTCGAATTAAAAAACGTATTATTGTTCACTCTCTCTCTTTCGCTGTAAATGGAAGCTGGAGATTTAAAAATTTAAACAGATACGTTTTTCGAATAATCCAAATATTTGAATGGTAAATTTAAAATAAAAATGTTATTTACTTTATTGATTAAAAAAGTGTTACGCAAGCCTTATGCGATTTTTAAATCACATTTTCACATTTTCACGAAATTTCTTAGTTCGCAAATTGCACCAAATTTTAGGTCTCAAAATATCGTTCAGTTTTCACATCAGAAATCACGAGATAAGTCACTGATGTCCGAAAATATGCCATGACTTAAGAAATTGAAAACACATGTTTCGTGTTTTTTGTTTCTAGCATTTAAACTAATTCATCAAAATTTACGTCATTGCTGGTGTTTCTTAAATAAAACATTATTTCAAACAAGAAAAGGGTATGGTTAAGGTATTGTAATTTATTTTTCAAATTATGTCAAAAACAAGATTGTTCTATTATATTTTGTTGGCATCCCTTGCAAGAATTTTAAAGAGATTTAAAAGAGCGAAATCATTAAAATACCCCTTGACTTGACTTAGACAAATTGGACCGGAAGTCGTTATATGAATGTGACTGCATTTTTTTCTTAACAAGAAAACTAAGAACGCGGAATACAATGCAATTATAAGATTCCTATACACGCTGAAACAGATGTTGAAATAAATTAATAATTATACCTTCCCAAATCCAAAAGGCTGTCCAAGAGATTTGCTGCTTTATTGTCAGCAGACCGATCAGCGTTATTATGCATTCCCGGATCACCTGGGTGAATGAGCATCACAAGGCCGATACCAAGAAGTGCATTGAAGAATGATGTAGCTGCAAAATACACCAAGGTCCTTAGAGCGATTTTTCCATTCATACGGGCGTTTAGACTAGCAGAACCAGCAATCAAACTCGATATGACCAGAGGAAGGATCATCAGCTTAAGGACCCGCATGAAGAGCTCTCCAGGGTAGGAGATGAGCATGATGGAGTCAGCATGTAGTTTCAGTGGGCGTAAGCTGAATCCTGGAAGAGAAAAAAAAGTAAAAAAAAAAATAAGTTAACGAAGGTGATATCACAAAATGTTGTTTTTGAATAAAGAATGAACTGACAATCTTTTTAATAAAGGAAGGTGGATGAGGATCAAAAGGTTTCAAAATTTTAGTGTTCATTTACCAAAAAAATATAGTTCACTTCGTAAAGAGCTTCTAAAGAGCACCTTTTATACAACCGATAAGAAAAACCTTGTTGCGTTCTAGGTACAATAAACCACATTCTGTGGAAGGAACACATATTGGACATTGACAAAAATTTCGCTAAGTATTTAGGTTTCCGGGTCAATTCAAGAAATATTTTTCATCCAATCTGGTTACAAGATTTAAGGCATATACATTCATCCATATCTTGAATTTATTTCTCATATCTGGGCATCTCCTAGATAGGATTAAGAAAATAGACTTAAAATTGATAGGTGGAAAAACCATTACGGAATCATTTGTTTCAACAATTAAATAATTTATTTTCTTTAGGTTGAAGTTAGAACAGACAAAATTCCAGAAACTCATTCCTCTCTTCCTATAATCGAAATGCCACATTTAATTGCGATTTCAAGACAAATTTATTATTCATTCCTCCTTATGCTGTCTATGCATAAATGTTTATCGCTCAAGTGAATTTCTTCCAAAATGGCATCAGCATTTTATTTTTTGTAAAGGACTCTTCCTACACACTCTCGCAACTGAATTGAAATGAACATCAGCCAAATTTATTAGCTTTTGACATCAGTATCTCATGCTTCATGATTCATGACATTCGCATGTCTGGAAACTTTGATTTATTAAATTCCAAATGTCTCATCAGTATCAACATATGAATACATACTTATCTCACCTTTGATTTGTCAAAAAAGCTAATTACATCTTCATTACCAAGCGCAGAAAATTCTAACAAAATGTAATCACTGGAATGTCAGGTTTTTATAGATCCGGAATTCACAAACCACATCAACCACCGACAATCACTCAAATCGGCCATTAATAACGTTTACCCACGCAATTACGTTCGAATGACTTGCAAAACAAAATATCGTTATTTATGCATCCATTGGAGTCATGCCATGCAGCGATGTCGACTCGACTCGACTCCACATCAACATGCGATGGTCTCACATGCCCTGGATAGTTCCAGAGACACAGATACGAAACGACGATTACGAGCACCAAAAAGCAATTACATTGTTGTTTAGCATTGAACGATTAAGGACGAGATTTCTTCGGTGCATCGTGCATCATCATCGTGTATTATTCCATCAACCTCATCATCATCATAATCATCATGTATCCATGGGTTAAAAAATGTGACAGAATTGAAAATCAGGACTATCATCGGGATTGCACTTGTGTGATGTGCGTCATCGAAAGTAAATCGATAACGATAACGATAAAGTAGATACTCAATTGTTGCCACACGTGTGCTGTGTAGATGTACTTGAAGGACTCTCTTGATGATGTCTGGATTTGCCCCCGATTAATTACAGTTTAATCTCTATAGTGTTTTAGTTTTAGTTGATGATGGGCTGAAAACTTTATTGGTTTAAGTCTTTCAAGAGTGTTGGCAGAGAGAGAATACTAATTTTATCGATTAGGTAAACGTCGAATTAATTTTATAACTTTGGCACACTAAATTTATAATATCACACAAACCAGTTGAGTTTACTTTATTAAAGGACATAAAATCAAGTTATCACAAGAGTAGTTATTATCATTATCTAGTCTAGGAATTATTAATAAATTGCTGTGTTCTATATACAGCATGTCTGCTTCCTCTGAAGTGAATAATTTTGTATAGATCGCACAAGCTTGCCCTTAAAGCAGGAAGCAAAGTGAGAAGTAGCATCGAGGTATCGACAAATATCCAATTCAGAATAGTTGGAGTTTAAGGTGTTTCGAAACCGCTTTTGAATGAATTGGGTCGGGAAAGCAATTCACATTCGTGTTGTGCAACAAAAGAAGGTGTTTCTGTTGCACAGTGAAGATCACGGAGGAACCTGTAAGCATTCCTTGTGGGATGATTGGAATTGGAATGGTAATTTTTTTTTCGTAACTAGGACGATCATAAAAACGATGATAGACTGGAAACTTTTTATGGTGATCAAGTGAAACATATTTAAGAAAATTTTGTCACGAGAACGTACGCTGCTTCTTAGATTTAATCGAAATCATAAAAATATAAGAACGTAGAATTTTGGGAGAAGACAGTCTTCAAACAAGTGAGACTCTGTTAGCACCCAGGAGCTGATATTAGGCTAGAAGAATCTTTTAGAGTAAGAACCTGGAACACAAAGGGAAGCGATACCAACAACATCAATCAACAATTCTGCATCAGAAGAAATGGGGTTCTAACAATCATTCCCGAGAAATCATTAGTTCGGACAAACAAAACCAAATCAGAAACCTGCAAATTTTGGCTCCAGAATTAAGCAAGAAGATCATCGCACCAGATCTACAAGAAGTTTAGTAGATTGGAAAAAAAAATTGCTCAGGCGAAAAAAAGAGGAAAATGTCTCACAGCAGATAAATGGAGCAAGATTTCCACAGATAAATTTCTATCAGTTTCCACGAACTTCAGGGCTTGCAGAGATAATGAAAATTCTGTTGAATTCAAATAACTGGATGAAACTACTTTAACAAGTTGTGAAGATCCTTTCAGTGAGTTCAATCAAGCGTTAGAGTGCGTGATAACAAAGCAGCTAGAGTCATTGTATATACATTTTTATAGTAATTTCATGGAACATGTTCTTTTAGTTCTGAACTTTGTCATAATTATTAATAATTTTAGGTGCGCTTTTTTAAGGCTTCTCCATCATAGAAATGATGGGAAACGGGGGATGCATATAGTAGCGGCATCCGGCAGAACTAGGAAACACCAAAATCTTTAACATCGCATGTGGTGATGTAGTTAGTTAGATGAGCTCACAAGTGACTCAGCATGACCATAATCAAGATGATCTGATAAGTAACTTGAAAGATCTAACCGTTCTTTAACCCGTTTTTGTGCCTATATGGCCAAAGAAACAGTTTTTGTATAAAAATTTTCTTAAATACATTTTTTAGGTAGAAACAAAGGATGCAGAAAATGGCGGGGGATCCAGCGAAACTAGGAAACACTAAAATGTTCAACTTCACATGGATAGATGCTGAGAAAAGAGTTATGCAAAAAGTAGCCTTTTAAACAAATCGCTTTGCCAATTCAAGGAAAAAATCTTAACGTTATGATTGTTGACTATTCATTTGACACTTCAACGTGAGTTTAGGAACGCTGTTATGACGTCATATAGTTACGAATCGTAACTAATTTGGATGAAAGGAACGCCTTTTTGTTGACTTTTGTTAACAAATGTCGACTATCGTTAAACAAAGAACGCACAACAGATCTTTAAATGGAAAGGTTACATGCCAGTGTTCTATGGATTGAGGAATATTTATATTTGACGTTTAAGGAAGATCAGTATAGAATAGGACAGATGTCAGATCTAACGCAACTGGTTTTATAGTTGAGGAAGAACAACTATTTAGACTAATGGGTGAGGTACTGTTCAACTTAGCAGATTTTTTCATTCAAAAGTTCAACAGTGAACAAAATTCCGTCCATGAAACGATTTGACAGGATAAGTCAAACTATTTTATAGAATTATCGTGAAAGATTACTCCAAAAGCTGTGTTTCATTAGAAAACTAGATTTGATTAGACTGACGGAGACGAATTTTTTGGAACGTTCAATAATTTCACCTATAATTTTGTAGTACTTTTTGTCTAAATTTTCTGAGTTTAGAAATGTTTCGTGTGAATTCGTTTCAAGAATTCTAGCTCTGTCAAATATATGTATTTCAGTTTTGCTCACTTGGTTATCTTGGAATCCTACTTTCCTCTTATTTTTGAGATAAAGGTAAAAGAACATTTTTCCTCACTCAGAGTGCCTTAAATAAATACCAAAACACAACACTGTCACATCAACACAAAATTTTTCCTCATGATGTTAGAAACATCCCTTTATTTTTCAATTTAAAGAAGAAAAAAAACAGGTACCACTAAATGCACACTGCGCTTATGCATTGTTAAGATGACACTTAAACTACCTTTAAGTTGAAAGTGTATTTATATTTTGTGAAACAATAGAATTTCTAGAAAAAATGACATATCAAAGGACATCTCAACACAGCATACTGAGATAAGGATGCCAATGTTGTGTTTGTGTCAAGCTGACAACAGGTGCATAAGCTTGCTTCCTTGCACCATATATGCTACTCGCTACTGTTGTGTTTTTTATCTGATACCGGAAGGGGATATAATGTGAAAACAACTTGAAAAATAAAATCAAGGTTTCCTGATGCACTTCGAAGCATCATCTTCTACAACAACAACAACAACTGTAAATGAGGTGGTGCTCTTAGGTCCTTGCTAAACAAGTTAACATGCAAATATTGCCACTGCCATGGAAACTAAAGTATGTGGCTTTGAACTCAGAATCATTTGAATCTAATGCACTAATGCCCTCATTTTGTATGCAACAAGTGGTTGTTGGATCCTAATTGAAGTGAAAGGATAATGTGCACAATAACGATGTGGGTGGAATCTGATTACTCGCTATATCTACTTAGAGATTGTGTCTATTTACGTTAACTTATTGAAGAACAGGGAGAGATGCTAACCTACTCATGCACTTTCAAGGACATTTTGTATGTGGTTTTTTTTTTAGATGCGCAAATGAAAAGTCAGGAGATATGTCATTAACAATTTCAAAGCCTTATATTTAAGTGTGGGTACTGTGTCTGTACATTCTCTATAATTCTGTTAGCAAAACAAATCACTTGATTTATTATTGAAGTAGCATGTGATGAGTCTATTCATTTGAGTGACTGACAGTTGATTATTTAGTCTTTTGGTGGTAACTCCAGCTGTACAAATTAGAGGGAAATTTTATTTGAGATTTTTATAATAATTGACTTATCAGACGAAGTATGTACCTAACATACAAGATTTTTAGGAGTTGTGGTGTAATGAACTGTTTTAAGCACAGTAAAGGTCTTACGTTCAACTATAATTGACATGAGAACACATGACTTTATGTCAAAATAAAACGAAATGGCTCATTATGCTTCTAAAAATAACCAACATACAAAATATATATTGGAATTTTACTTTCAATTTTTTTTTCTTTGCGGAAAATATTAGGTTTCAATATCAAATTTATAAAAATAGGTCAATTAATTTGACATTTAATACCATATTTTTTCGATCTTTCATATTGTCAGCATATGCCCAAATGTCAAAAAAATAGAAAATTACTTGGATCTATACAATTTCGCAATTGGAAACTTTCACTTCATCGGTTGCACTCATTTTGAAAATCAATTTAATATTTAACAAGAAAAATTGCTTTTGCTCAATTTTGAAATCCGAATGCACCATTCTCGCCATTTCTTTCAAATTTCAAACTGGTGTGTGCAGCCCGTTTCGCCAAAAACTTTGGGTCTCTTTTCATCAGTTTTGGATTCAAAGCTACGAACACTCGCAAGACTTAAGGCAATGTTGCATGCGAAAAGCCATACCCCAAATATTTTTTGGTATAAAGGTACTTGTGGCACATTTGTAAATATTGAGTGGATTCTGACTTCAAACCAAGAAGTCAAATTCACTTCTCAGGATCGACTGAAGTATCGTAACATAACGGATGCTTCTGGAAGATTAGTTTTCTTTAATGGCAAATGCTATTACCGTCAAAACTTTGACATAAGACATGCATTTTTTGTTTTATTAAGACATGAATTGACAGTTAATATAAAGTGATATGTCATAGCGATATCTGAACTTATTTGCTTTGTTCGGGTTCTTTTTGTGCCAAAAAATGAAACCTGTCAAATTTTCTCAAATGAAAGACAAATCTCTCTCATTTACCGAAAAGTAAGCGAACACTTTTTGTGTAAATTCTTGAGAAACGTCAAATTCGAATTTTTTGATTGGTTAGCTCTTCGCGGTAAGAGTCATCTGCAACAACAAATAATAATTACGTCATTCGCTTTTGACAGAGTTCAAGTTTTTACCAGATGAAATTTCACTGGGTCAAAACTTGAAAATAAATGAACGAAAGATTAGAACAGCTGTTATTTTCTTTCGTTCATCTCTCAGTACACTAACGCTTTTTGTGTCAATGTAAACGTACGAAATCGAATGCAAACGGTTTGATTTTGGTACGCGAACAAAGTTTTTCATTTTTAGTATGTCAATAGTGAATATCCACAACGAGTCAGTGTACAAAAAAAAATGGCAGCTTTGAAGTGTTATAAATTGTAGCACGGTTCATTGGAGAAAAATTAGCGCCCAAGAGCAATCAGACTCTTATAAAGGTTCCGAGCAGAGCTTCTTTTTTGCAAGGCAGAATTCTCTCAAGAAGCACAAATAGGAACATAATAGGGTTTTTACACCGAGCTGAAAACAAGGTTTTCGTTGAAAACCCCCAAAACCTGAACGAAAACACAAGTTTTACCATACATTTTTGCTAAACACAAGTTTTCGAAAACAACTAGTTTTATATATAAAACCTATCGAAAACTTGTTGGAATACAAAGTAAACACACCTAAGTTTGTCGTGATTCTTTCAGAACACACCTAAGTTTGTTGTGATTCTTTCAGAACACACCTAAGTTTCTTGTGATTCTTTCCAAACACACCTAAAAAGCGCATAAACATCAAACAAAAAAAATTAATCATAGGAGCCGAAAATATTTTCATTTCAAAATTTGATAGTCAGTTGTTGTAAAAATGAAGTGAAATGTCAAACGAAAACAATAGGGGTATTCACGATCTGGTGTAACTTGTCTTGCATCATTGTAAAAGTGGAGAAGTGCTACGTTTTCTTGCAATACAACAACAAATATACTGGATGTCATTTTGTTACACTTTTGTACTTTATCTATACCTCAACCCCATTGCAACAGGAAAATACAAGGGTGTAAAATTTGTACTTTTGATTTTGACATTTGTGTCAACCTGATTTTGACATTTGTGTGAGTTTTGCTACAGATTAGAAGAAGTGAGTTCACGATCTACAAGAAATACAAACAATTTCGCACTTTTACAATACTTGGTTGCACCAGATCGTGAATACCCCTAATGTATGAGGTAGAATAGTTTTTGATCATCAGTTTCTTCACAATCGAGTCCGGTGACAGATCGAGCTAAATTTTAGTTCACATTTTTCTCTCCAAACATTAGCTAAGACTCCATTTTGACAGAAGAGCGTTGTGTATAAAGTGCGACTACAAACAGCTGTTTTCTAAAATTTGGTGTCAAATATTTTTGCAAAGATTTTGAAGTGAATTTTAAAAAGTGCTCAAAACTAAACCAAAATTTAAAACAGTTCTTCAATACCCATTTTTGTTGCAAAACCAAACACAAAATTATTAGATTTTATTTACATAGGTATTCGATGAAAAAAGTTTTAAAGAAATGAAAATAAAAATAAAGCTGTTCTCTAATTCATCGACGTAGCACGTAGGTACCCACAGAAAAGTTAAAGAGGGGCATTAAAATATCGTTGTATAAAACACAATTTATGTATTTGAATTTCGAAATAACATTTTATACCTTAAACAAATTTTCGGAGGAGATTCAGTCTCTAATATTCCCCCTTTTAGCTATAGTCTCTGAAAAAATTTGTCAAAATTTAGCTCGAAATAAATGCGCCAAGCAATATATTAGTCCGCTTAATGACAGCTGAAAAATGTGCACTGCCAAACAAAAATTTGAAATTTTAACTGGCCAAAAGGTTTGCTAAAAACAGTTTGGCTAAATTTTGGAGAGAATTTTGTATGGGAGCTAAATTTTAGCTTTAGCTGCGTACTATGCTTTACTTGAAAAATTCTTAGATATCTTTTGTTATAGAAAAAGTCTCTTAAGAAATTGTCATCAAGCGCTTAAAAAACAGCTCCGAAATGTTTTGTTTGCTTTTAATTTGTGAACTACGAAGTAACAAATACAAACTAGGGAATATGATGCGCGATCTAAACTCGCAGACCGCTGCTCTTTGTACCTTGTATACCTATAAAATTAGTCCTCCTATATCGCAAACTCATATAAGACTTTATCTTCTTTTACTTTTAGTTTTCTCCACCTCACGTATAACCTTTCTAAAGAATAAACACAAAACTTCAATTAACTTTGTAATAAATTTAAATGACATAACCCCTCAGAAATCAATAAACACATTAATTAAGTTTGTAGATAGAAACAAACAAAATGCCAAGCCTTATAATTTCAAATGGATATGACAACTCACGCTAAGTATCACTTACTACCACAAGAACCTTCCACAGAACCTTTAGGGAATGCTAAAAGTTGCCAAATAAAAGTAAACAAAAAGTAGACGCATTTAATTGTGTACCAACCTACCTTTCATATTAATTTTATTTTGTTTTTTTTTTTTTGGTTAATATTGCGTGAGGCTTTTTATAGAAAATTATCAAATAAGGAGTATGAAACTTATACTAATAGGTACCAAGTACATAATTACTAAAGAGATATTGGGCTATTCTTGGTTTGGGTTCGTAAAATCAATAAGGACCTCGCGTGATAATTTTCCTTTCGTAATAATTATTTTTGTATTTTTTTTGGAAGAAACACCGGCCGGTGCGGTGAATGGTGAATCAGTTCCTTTCACAAAAAAGATAACCATTAGATAAAAAAAAAATAATCAATTGAAAGGATAATATATATTTCTTTACGTCGAATTCATTTTTTTGTTTTCAAGGACAATATAATAAAGAACAAGTCTTATATTAAAAGCTTTCAGTCTGTTCCATTAAGGATATTTCTTTATTTGATAGAAATGTTTTGCAATGCAATATCAGAGCCAGAGCCAATAATGTCCATTATACAATTAAGGACACAACAATTTATCCAAAAACAATGTCTGGCTCTTACATAATATAATTCATATACAAGTCTCACATTGAAATAAGAAGCCTGAAAACAATGTTTCCCAGCAGGACAATGCATAATTTGTGTACAAAACGGAAATGAATTTTACCTCCAAACTATGATGGTGATGGTGCAGCTTCCGTTTCATTCAATGGAAAACAAATTGGTTTAGATGATGGTGTGGAAGGGGGAGAGGAACGAGGGAGAGATTTCAATAAGCGAAAACATTATACGTTTATGGAGTGCATGTGTGTCCTTTGCTTCAACTATATATACATTTCAATAAAAACAATTTAAAGTGCTCTTGTCGTCTTTGAAGGTAGAGAGTGCATTTGGTACATACATGTGCACTAAATACACACGTGACATGTGCGTGGGTTTTTGGTTGATTACAAATAATGTCCTTGAAGTTACGACAGCTACATAACATACATACATATAATACTCGTATGAGTACGGTCGTAAGAGAATTGCTTCAAATGTATTTTTGGAAGGCGAATGCCCAACTAATCAAGGGAGGAATAAATGATTTCGTCCTTTTTTATGATTATTTAATAAACTGATGTTATAAGGAACATTCTTTTGGGGGTCTTATTTTTATTGCGTATACAACAGACATTTACAAAAAATATTACGTTGAGTTTAATTAAACATGATACTACGATGTTGGACATTGTTAAAGAGTAATTTAACAAGAATTAATATCAAAAACATGATTTGTAAACTTCGTAAATCTATATTTTTCTTTGCGAAATGTCGAATGATGTGGTTGTTTTTTTAAAGAACATTTTTTAAAAACACCTTTTGGTCTAATTCGGAAAAAACAAATGACCGTTTTTAGGTAGTTTTCGGATTTCCTAATCATATGTTCAGTTTGACAATTTTTCGGATTATAAAATAACATCTTTTCTTAAAAGATAATTTTTGTAAGGCAACTATTTTTGTTAACTAAAGGCAACAATATTATGCAGTACAACACGTGACTATTACGCTTTAAGTCTATATAGTTACGTATGTTCTGAAATGCGAATGACGAACGGTAATAAAGAACATAAAGAAAAGTTAAAAATAAATGAATTAACCTACTGATATGAAATGGTTTTCAAATTCTTCTTTGGGTAGCGTTTTTGAGACGTCAGCAGCAGTTTCGAAAACGACAGTGGAATACATTTTCCATTCATATATTTCATATCAGTTTATTCGAGTTTTGAATTTACTTGATAGACTGGGTTGAACTGGGTTCGAAAAAGCAAATGTTAACCGAATCAAAAAATAAAAATACGTCTCGGAAATTGTTTAAGGGGAGGAATGCATCTGGATATTTCGCTAGAGCACGATTTGTAGAAGCAGCGATAAAACAAGGTGACACAAGAAAAATTACGTCGATGTTCAAGTGTGAAAAAAATGTTTCCGTAATGGTTCTTTCATCTATCAATGTTTTCTAAACTATATGCAAGAGACTCAAATGCGTAATTTGGTTATAAAAGCATATATGTACTAGAAATCTGGTTTTTAGGGTTTTTAGGATACTAATAGACTTAATGTAAAAACAACGACTCTTCGAGTTTTCTTCAAATTTGACAGATAGAACTTAATTTTGATTATACCTTAGATATAAAAGTGAAACTATTTTTTATTTTAAACCAGCTGTCTGTAACAGTTGCCTTCTGTTTAATTTCATCGAAAACGACTTGCACTGATCACCTTGTTTAATGGTTTTATTAAATGTAAGCTGTAATAAAAGATATTGCAGAATTGACAGAACTTGGGCGTGGGCTAGATTTTTCATTCTTAAAACTGCTTTTTTATTTAATAAATGCATACAAAAAGATGGTTGGTCCAAAAACTATGAAAACATTAAAGCGCTATCACACATAATGCAAGTGCAACATTGTCATGAATTTTGTATTATTCTGATTTTTCGAAATTCTTCGATTGATTCAAAACTTAAAAATACACTTGTTTTTATTCCATTTCGGGTCTCAAACTTCAAAAATTTTAATCTTAGTTAAAAATATAGTATGGAGAAACTTGCCAATGTTAGTGTTATGCTTCAAAATATAAGCTGTGGGAACTTGTAGATTCCATCTCAACGTTTTACTTTTACTTTTCATTTCAGGTTTTTAATTTGAAGACTGGTTTACAGTTTGAGTGAAAATGGAAATTCCATACAAGAATTTTCAAACTTCACATTCATTGGCTTACAATTTTTTTTTTTCAGGTTTTCCTTTTTGGGAGACCATAGTGAAATTTCAAAAAAATATGGCATGGAGAAAATTGTGGAACGTATTGCTTTTCATTTCATTTCAAGTCAAGTTTTATCTAAAATATGTGAATATGTTCCACAATCTTAACTATGGCATATTTTTAATTTAGCAGCAAAAATCATTCATGGCGTAAAAATGTCTGATATTTGCTAAAAGTTTCAAAATAATAGCTGTGGAATGTAAGACCTTGAATTCCACGCCTAGTTTTTGTATGTGAGTTCAATTTTCATTCGAACTGTGTCTAATTAAATTTTTCCACAGTAAATTCAAGTAAATACTCACATGCTAGGAAAGAACAATTTAATATGATCCACAGTATATTCAACGACTTATTAAACATTTCACTATCAGTGATTTCACGAGAAAAACCATTTTAAAGATAGCTGTTGAATGTTAACTTTTGAATTCCACACCAAAATCTCTATTTTTAAGTTTCATATTCTCTTAAAATGTCGAAAATTGGAAAAAGCACCGTAAATTTTACTTTAACTTTAACAATCACCATAAGTGTTATGGAAAACAAAACAAGGGGAACTACTGAAGTTTGTGTGGTTAATGTCATTTCTTATGCTTTGTCTCGAAATAATTTCTGTGGAACATAAGTACCAAACTGCATACCAAATCATGGAGATGTAATTGAAATTATCAGAAGTAGGTATTATATTTTTCAATAAGCCTGGTATTTCGGAGCATTTTAAACTTTAAACGAAGATTTTGAAGTTCAGTTTATTTGCTCGTAGTGTTGTTTTTTAGAATTAAAAATACACTTGGCTTGAATAAGTCTCAAAGGTTAGATATTGGAAATTTGGAACAGTAAGCATTTTTTCAGAAATGCAGGCAATTTTCAAATGAATAATCAAATCAAAGATGGCGGACGTTCTAGATTCTTCGAAAATTTATTCCCGCAATCTTTTCTATGAATCAATTAGAGAAACTAAATAAAATAAAAATAGGTTCTTGTATCATAATAATTAAAAAGAACAGGAGTGAAAAAAAATTTATTCAAAATTTCGAAATTCAATACTATTGACAAAACTGAAACAATGAAACAAAAAAGTATAATAAAAATCAATTATCAATTTTAACTCACCCAATGTAACACCCAAGAGCACCCCGGAAAGTGTTACCAGCAGCATCATATTCTCATGCAACCACTTCTTGTAACCAGTCAACTCGATAGGTGCCTCACTGCGTTCGGTAGTCTTCGGTGGCATCTGAGTACCGTTGACGGTTGTACCATGTGGTGGACCCATTTTAGCGAATAAATAGTCTGAAAATTTTTCAGATTTTTCCATCGTTTGAAAACGACACTTGGTTGAGATGTTGAATTTGTTTTTTAATTTTTTTTTTAATTAAATGCAGTGATGTGTTTTAAGTTTTTGATTAATTTTTTTTTCGGTTTCAAAACTTTAGTCAGAAATAAATTGCAAATAGTGCGTTTTATTTTTCTCTTTTGTTGTCCGTTAATTTTTTTTTTTTTGCTTTCAGATATATCCTTTTAATTTCAGGATCAGGAAAAAAGTGCCTTACAACTTGGCAGGATGTATATATTATATATATTATTATGTATATATTAATTTTCTAGATTAAACTATTACTAAATATTATTGTATCCATTTTTATATCTTCTACGTGTATTGGGTATAGTAAATGCAATTTTTGTTTTTTTGAACAGTGGAGACTTTTTTTTTGGTTTTACTTTCTTATAGACATTGAAATTTGGTTATATAATAATTTTGTATAGAAATATGTGTTTTTGTTGTTGTTGTTGGTAGTTTAACGTTTTTTGCAAACGTTCACCTGGATTAAGGGTTACCGATGCGGTGATATCTTCTTCAGCAGAACACGCCCTTTAAGCCTTGTAGGTTCGTCCTGGACGTCTACGTTAAAGTGGTTTTTAAGTAATGGCTCCGTTGTTGTGATTTTTTTAATAACTTTTTAAAACTTAAATTATTCTATATACACTTTGAGGGGGGTTTTTGGTTTTAATAAAGTTTGTTGTCTTTCTATTCACTAATTTAGTCTTTTTTTTATATTTATTGTTAATTTACAGACTTGGTTTTTTCTTCTTTTAAATTATTGAATTATGGTCCAAAATATATTATTCTGGCAGTTTTATTTTATTTGAAAATTTAAATTAATACTTGTTTTTTTGTTTTGCTTAAATTCGTTATAAGATTATATAAATGCTTTTTTTTCTTTAATTATTGTTAAATACGTTTAAGGTGGGTATTTTGTGTTTGATTTTTTTTTAACTATATAAATATTCTTATTGTTAGTTTTTAAATTAACTTCTTCTACTGTTTAACTTTAGTTTTTTTTTAAATGAATTTATCTTGCAGCACTTCTTGAAAAATCGATTTTTCTAAATTCTCCCTTTTGCATTTTTT
Organism: Platycheirus albimanus; assembly: GCA_916050605.2. Classification (NCBI taxonomy): domain Eukaryota; kingdom Metazoa; phylum Arthropoda; class Insecta; order Diptera; family Syrphidae; genus Platycheirus; species Platycheirus albimanus. Next base: position 11,160,089 of record OU696698.1, on the reverse strand, counting down.
TTGGCAGACGCATATACGAACTACGAACGAGGAGGGTTGAAAATCTATGTCAATTCACAGAAAATGAAAAACTTTTTGTTCTATTCAAGAGAGCTAGTGTGTCTACAGGGTTTTGTGTTCTTTTTTTTTTCAACGAATATTCTTTTCTTTTCAACAAAAGCCGGGTTTTTGCAATCAACTTTTATACAAAAGAAAGGAGTTTTTTTTTTTTGTTTTAAATTCAAATGGTAGAAGATTCTTTTTTTCAGGATTTTCTTTTTTTTTTTGATTCAGAACACTTAAGAGATACTTTTCCTTTACAATCCGCTCACGACAAGACTTCTGCAACGTTTGCAAGCTTTGAATTTTTCAGAAGGCTTTTTATAAAGGTTCAGGGTGGAGAAATGCTCTGTACCTACAAAGAGAGGTCTTTCTATACCCCTTCGGAAAATGGAGCTTTTATTTTTGCATCTTGAAACTAGGGGTAGCTCTAGCTATTATAGACCTAGTAAGAGTTAAATGCAATCTCCTTCTCCCATGCAATTAACTTTTATTTTATTTTTTGAATATCTATCTTTTAAATCTCAATTTTGAACTTGTGCAGAAATAAATAAAATTTATTCAATTTATGATTAATTTTATTGATTTATTCGGGGTTTTATTAATAATGAGCTGTAAATTTTGGTACAAAATCTGTTGATTATTTTAAAAGTCATTTGGTGTGATATAAGAGATTTTATAGATTGATGATGGATGAGGATGAAGCTTGATTGATAGATACTTTTTTTTTTGTGTTGGTGTCTTGATAGATTGATTTGTATATATTTAAAAATTGGGTTTCTAAAATAACACATTCCAGAGAGTTCTGTATCGTAGATAATTTTCTTTTAAATGCTTCAATTAACTTTTAATTTGGTGTCCAAATTGAATTGAATTGTCAGGATATTTGAAAATACACATTTTGAAATGTTCTTACATCAATTTTATTTTATCGTTTAGGAATATAATTAACAAAGAAAAAACAATAACAAAAAGAGAAGAGTGGGCAAGATGAGGAGCCACTGTAATTACTTGGCAATTACAAGCTTTTAATGCTCAAGGCAATTATCGGAACACGAACTAATTTGCACCAATAAAATCTATGATTGTAAGATATTTCAATTTTGTGAATTAGTTTTCAATTAATTTGGATTTTCCTTATCGTATTGACTCTAGTTTCTTGTAGGTAATAACTGTAATAATGAGAGAAATATAAGTCTTAAGAACTTTCATTAATTCAGTTGCTTTTTGAACTGAAAAATTTACTGAATTTGTTTTGTGCGCAATTATTTCTCCATTCGTGTTAATATCAATTAGTTTTGAAAATTTCTACCACGCTTTTTAGGTTTCAAAAAAGATACGCATTACAGGTGGCATTTAGAAATTTCGGTTGCTATCGATTAACATTAAGATGTCATACGTTTTCATACAATTTTTGAATAGTTCTTACAGGTCTTATCAAAAATTATTTCACCGTAACCTTTGAAAAACGTCACGATGGACAGATTTTACTTGCAAGTAGTCAAGGACTTTGTCACTTTTGAATACATCACTACCGCTCAAGATAATATCAGTGCAGAGATCAGTCGAGAACCTCTCTTTACAATCGCTTTTCTTCAGACTTAAAAGTCAACTTAGTAGCAAAGCCCTCTCTCAAAACAGCGAGACACTATAGTGTTTTCTACCAAGCTGTCCTTTTCTAAATTTTTGCTGGCACTTTCAGGGAAAACATTGAATTATCCGGCAAAAACATACGTTATAAAGGGTCTGTTTTAATAAAGATGTATAGAACTTTGAAATGGAATAAAACAAAGATGATTTTTTTAAATTGACATTAAATTTACTTTATTCGATAAGTCTTCTAGCATTATAATTTAAATATGATTTCTGTATGGCATTTAACTAACTGGTTCGGACGTAGCGGCGAATGTTGTCCCCCAAGTTTTCAATCGTTTCGGGCTTATCGCCGTAGACTAGCGACTGCACATATTCCTGCAGAAAATAGTCAAGTGGCGTTAAATCGCACGATCTTGGAGACCAATTCACAGTACCAAAACGCGAAATTATGCGCTCACTGAACGTTTCCTTCAACAAATCAATTGTGGCACGAGCTGTGTGACATGTTGCGCCGTCTTGTTGAAACCACAGCTCCTGCACATCATGGCTATTCAATTGATGAACAAAAAAGTCAGTAATCATGGCTCGGTCCACATTGACTGTAACGTTCTGGCCAGTTTCGTTTTTAAAGAAGTACAGACCAATTATTCCACCAGCCCATAAAGCACACCAAACAGTCAGTTTTTGTGGATGTAATGGTGTGTCAACATACATTGGAGGATTATAACCACTCTAAATACGGCAGTTTTGTTCATTGACGTATGCTTTCAACCAAAAGTGAGCTTCGTCATGTTGGTCGTAAAATGGACGTAGTGTGTGATACGTACTTGGAAAAGAACCATGATTTTCAAAATAAATTTGCACAATTTGGAAGCGTTGTTCGGACGTCAGTGAATTCAAATGAAATGCCAAACCAAACTAAAAATAAATCACTTGACAGCTGATAAAATGGCCGCCAGTTAAAATAGTGTTGCCAACTTAAAGTTTTATACCTCCAAAAAAATACCTGTGATGTATAAAATTAATTTTCTGTTCACTTATCATATTTTGCTGGTCTTTTTAAGCATTTGGAAAATATTTTGAATAAAATTGTCTTGCCACCAACAACGTTTTCCCTCAAAGTAATTGACACTGACGTTCGGGGAGTGTCCTTTACAAGACTCAGATGATCCAAGTCATGCTGTTTGAGGCAGAGCCGAGGACCCTGACACAATCAGATGAAAAGTGGGGGTTAGTATCGAGGAAAACATTCAATGACGAACTGTATTGGCTATGCAGCGACATCGACCTGGTCAAAGAATAACAAAATACAGCGGCTTCGATGTTTGGGACAAGTGGAGCGTATGGACGAATACGCACCAGACCGCCGAGATTTGGTATGTCGATGAGTAAGGCACTGAATCAACACATATACTGAAATTAAAGAATTTAGCTGTATTTCGAAATAATGTTAAGATAAAGTTAAGTACATAAATTAACTAAACAGAAAAATTTCATGAAATTTTTTTCTCCAAAATTGTTCCCATTTCTCCATTTTCGGGTCCACCAAGAGTCAGGAAATGTATTAAATAGAGTTAAGGCTTTAAAGTACTTGTAGTTTAACTTTCCGTCTTTAATTTCTTATACAAATTAAAAAATAAGTTCATTATCTTTATAAAGGGTGTTTTTTTAGACGTGTGGTTTTCAATCTGGCAATACTTTTTTCGGAGTTGGTCTTTTTGACAGCTGTCACTCATTTCACTCATTTCATAATGAAATTTTTAAAACATTATGGCAAGCAATTATCTTTATAATAAAGCTAAATTCTTGGCCATAATATTAAATTATGTGCGTTTTACTTCTTCTTGAAAACCACACGTCTAAAAAAACACCCTTAATTATTAAATTACTTTCCCACTAAACGACTCGACTTATTTCTATAATAATAATTTAGAGACACGAGTTCTAATGACAACCATTAACGAACAGAGCTTCAGAAGCTATAAGAAGATTCAGAAACACCCACATTTTAACAAATTTGTCGCGAGAAAAAACAATGAATAGTTGCAAAATCCATTTATTCCTCTTAGAGAATAAATAATGGCACGTGTTCACGTGTTGGGAAACCAGCAAACTTTTTACCTTGTGGACTTAAAGAACTTAGTATTTTTAAACATGCTTCTGATTCAACTCCTCTCAAGCTTTTATCGAAATTTGTTGGAAGGTTAAATAAGTTAAAAAAAAAACTGCGAGAAATTAAAAGGAATCGTAAACTAAGGCTGTCAATATCGGTTTGCTAAACAACTCCTGTTTTACATTTTGAAACCTGTAAAATTGATATAATTGTTCTACCAGAAAAACGAATTGCGACCAAATCCCGGAATTTTGGGGGCTTTTGTATTTTTTTGCGGGGCTTCTTGAACGTTTATTTTATTAATTTCTTTGAAGCAAATTATTAACATTGTGTACTTTGACCTTCTGTTCTTGGAAAAATTAAATACATTTGGCAAATAAGTACAGGTAATTCAAAATGGCTTTAATATTTTAAGTTTGTGTTTATTTCATTTCTTGGAATTGTGCTTTAAGGATCTGCCCTTAAAATTGAATTGACAAAAAAAAAAGGCTTCCTCCAGAGATACAATTCAATGTCAGCGCAACACGCCTACGAATGAACATTATCCTTTACTCTTCTTTTATTGTCACATAAAATACTAATCCTGCTTAAAACTTTCCTTCTCCTCTTCCGGTGTTCCATATAGAAAGAAAAGAAGAACAAAAACCCATCTTTGACGTCACGGTCACCAGAAATACCATTTAATCTCACTAAATTACCCCGAGCATGACCTGACCTAGGCATAAAAAGCAATTACACATGTAAGTACGTGTGGTTGCTGGTGGCTGTTTTATGGTGGGGCAGTTATAGTATGCTCTGTTCATTTCCAACCATAAATCACATTCCTAGTCCTGGTTTCCAGTTAATTTGCATAGTAAGCGGGTAGAACGGAGAAGTTACGGGTGGAACAGTATGTTTTGTGTGTGTTAGAGTTTGTTGCTCTAGTCTAAAGCCTTAAACCGTGAGGACTTCGAAAATGGAAATGGATAAAAAAGAAAAAAAAAACACAATTTGTTGGTCGAAATTATATTGATTTGATTCGATTTAGAAATCAACAGCAATCGTGGTTATATAGGGAGGGATTTAGGTAGTAGGTGGCTGGGGACTGGGAAGGCCTGGAGGGATTTTATTTTCATTGAGGTTTGCATATACGTACTTCTTTGTGTTTACATCTAACCCAGCCATCCAAACGTAATTCAGTTTATTGATTTTCACTTTATTGGGTTTGTATATTTTGTTATTTTGTTTTTCTTTTTTTTTTTGTCATTTCATTTCATTCGACGACGCTGCTTTTCCGGGGGAAATTGCACTCAATGGAAGTGTGGCTTCCCACACACACATATATGTACCATGGTAAATGCCATAAAATTACGTCTTGCAGAAAAAGATTCTTTTCAATCAAAAAGTTTTAGTTTGAAAACTTTTAAAGCTGGCATGTGTGTGAATAAATTTAATATTTTATCAATGGTTTATTGGGAAAGAGTTAGAAAGTATTGGAATATTTAAAATGGAATTTAAAAGGGCTTTGCAAATACTTAGAGCAAGCGAAATCAATTGAAGGACATGCTTTATAAAACTTCTGTAAAAGAGAGTCTTAATAGTGTCAATATCTTTCATTGTAGGTTGGATATTAAATTCTGGAAGTTAAATTAAATTTTTAATGATTTAACGCCAAAAGAAGGAACAACATTTAATTGTTTTAATCATTAATTTTACTCAATAATGATTTTTTCTTAGAATGGGACTTTATTCGTATAATTTTTCCTGATATTATTTGAAATTCGATGGAATATTATAATAAAAGGCTGACACGATAATAAATGAACACTGTTATTTTTAATGAGTTAAATGAGGATAATAATGTTTTAATGAGAATAAACTTAAAAAAAATTAATGAGGAATATTATTTTTTGAAATTATAAAGGAGTTTAACAATATATATAGCTATGCCTCATAATAAATTAAAGGACTTTGTTTATTGAATTTTCAGATTTTATATAACCTGGAAAAATGGTGGTCAGAAGATTTTGATTCTTGGTTACACAAGTTTTTTCGAGAAATTTGTTGCTTTCGAGGAAGTGACGAATTATTGCCATGAAAGAATTAATTTCTGCTACTAGCTTGGATAAGGGCTGTAAAAAACTTCCATTCCTGCAGAAAATTAATGCACAGGCACACTACAGAAATGATTTAAAGTGTGAGAGTAACAAGGGATTCACTCTTCGTTGAGAGCTGTTAGTACAAAGATTTTTTGTCTGTATTTATGGTCATGATGGTTGAACAATTCTCGACAAATATTTCCTATTTAAAGTGATAAGTACATATTTACATGGAGGGTTTTTCAATAAGGGTGGGTAGATATTGAAACAGAATATAGTAAGCTGTTTGTGGGGTTTTAAAAAAATTCTTCTTTTTTTTTTTAATTGAAAAGCCATTTTGTATGAAATATTACATCGTTCAGATGCTTTTCTCGGCTTCTAAAGGTGGCACGGATCCAAATGGTCAAATTTATAATGACTCTTCCACATAGATCCGGCTGAATTTGAGTGATAATGGCAGATGTTACTGTCGACTTATGGGGATCGGTCGATTGTGATTTATTTGCATATACAACTCCAGGGAACTTCACCAAAAAAAGTATCGCATGCAGCATTGGTGGTCTATCACTTCACCTTTGTGTGTTACCCTCAAAATCGTTCGTATGATCTTAAATGTATTAGACTTTATACCCCTGTGATAATTCTTATTTTTTGAAATTCGGTCCACTACAAAGGACTAGACACTACAAGGACTGATAAACAAGCTTGTGGTTTTCGTATTTCCGAGCTGCCAGGCAAAAGTAATTTAAAACTTTTTAACCAACTGACTTTTATCGTCCAAGTTTATGTAGCGAACAAATTTTGACAGGAGTTTTTCATGTGGCACATCAAATATTTTGTTAAACAAGTACGAAGTTGTTTTTAAGGTCCAGAAGTTTTGATTCAGAGGTGCTTAGTTTTTACTTGCGAATATAGGTAAGTACTATAAGGCAAGTTATGCATTCGTAAATTTTTTTTTTTTTTTTTGTTTTTTTTTGAAAAATCAAACATGTCACTACGATGATAGAGAAGCCGAAAAAAGTTGGTCCGACAATTATGTCTGTCTCTCCACCTGCCTGTATCGGCACCAACAGCCTAAACGGCTGGACTGATTCGCTTCAAACTTGGTACATATTATTATTATGAAGAAGAATTTTTGGAATTAGCATTCTAGCTCCAAAACTTACTACCTGCCTTATGATTTTTAGTGAAAACTCATTTATCTCAAAACGGCTGCTACGATTTTTTACAAAATTTTCTGAATGGTGTTTTTTGAGTAAGCTTAATGTTTTGGTTTGGAATTATTTTTTCAGGAAAAGTCTTGTCACGGTACCTCCTTCCCATAGGACCAGTTTTTTCATAACTGATTTTCTCGTAAACGGAAATTTTAATCTGAAAGCTCTTTGAAAAACAAAATACACATTCTTTAATTTTTCAAAAAAAGCTTTTTTTTGAGTTTTTTAAAAACAAAATTAATTTTTTTTTAATTTTTGGTTTTTCAAAAAAATTTAAATTTTTGTTTTCTGATAAGACCTTTAAGCTGCTAGATGTTGGCATATTCAAACACAATTTGGAACATGTTTTCGAAAAGTTTTTGAAAAAATCCGTTTTTCGAAAGAACTGGTCGAACGATTTTGAAAAAAAAATTAATTAAAATTCAAAAAAGTACAAGAAATCTAATGGCTTACTTCATTTTCTACAAAAACAAACGTTTTAACTATTGTATTTTAAGTGATCAATAAATTTTCATATGTTTTTTTCGGGTCTGGTTCAAAATCCCGAAAACCAAAATCCTGAAAAATCAGATTCCAGAAAAATAAAAATCCCGGAAAAATCAAAATCCCGAATAGCAATCAATACTGAAAAATCAGATTAGTGATGCAGGCAGGCGCCTGTCTCAACAGTTTTCATAATCAGCAGCATACTTGGGTGGCCCGCTTCGCGGGTACTTGGGATTTTAACTCCCTTTTTCGGGGGGACACCCGCTCACGCAACTTCGTTGCTCTCCTAAGGGTATGTCCAGTTGTCTGGCAGGCGCCTGTGTCAACAGTTTTCATAATCAACAGTACTTGACTTTTTTATCATTCGGGATCTTGACCATTCGGGATTTAGATTTTTCTGGATTTTGATTTTTCGGGATTTTGAATTTTCGGGAATTTGGTTTTTGGGATTTTGAACGGATCCCGTTTTTTCAATGCTTTTTTCCCAAAACCTCAAGCCCCAAGACAACGGCCCAGTCGTGCACTTTATTTTTTTTTTTGTATACCTAACAAACTTTTTGAAGACATAAAAAAAGACTGACAAAAATGTTTGCAACTTAAATAATATGGATACCCGCACCATTAATGTAGATTTAAAGAAGTGGCTCTTGAATAGCCAATGAAAAGCTACAACTCTAGATTGTAGCACACTTTGGTAAATTTTATTTTGCCAAACATGATGCATCTTTACACTGCACGTATCCTCATAAAAACCAAAGCGTATAATTTTTTGCTTCAATAAGATACTCTATCAATGACATACAGGGTATCTTACAACACTTTCTAAAGTATATTCTTTGAAAATATGATTCAACTTCAGATTACAGAAATCCTTTTGGAATTCACATACGCATAATATGCTGAGAAGTCCTTGACCCAGCCTTTTCGTGGAGATATTAAGTCAATCAATATTTTTTATTTGTTCATTTCATTTCGTTCATGAGAACCAATTGAACTGCTTTCATCAAATTTCGGCGAACAGGTAGTTAATGTATGGTTCCTGAGAAATTCTTTTCACATACATAAGTACCAACATGCTTTTCATATCAAAGTTGATACTTATACGGTCAAGGTCATAATTTAAGGTCCTTATTGTCTTAAAGCATTTATAAAAGCACTTTATCATAGAGCTGCTATAACATTGAAAAAATTAGTCTCATGTGAAATGGTCAGTGAATTCTCCGAATCCATTAAATCATATCGATTTCGTATTCAAATAATAATTATTGACTGTTTTTAATACGCCTGATGGCCCCAGTCAGTGTATCTGCCACACCACCTTCCTGAAGCCAGACAAATTCTTTCAATAGCCATTATTATTCTGAATTCCTTTTTCTAGAAACTGTTTTGAAATCATTGAGTCTCCAACCCAATTACAATTTTTTATTTTTCCGTCAATGACCGAGTATTGTTTGCACATTAAAATCACTCGTTTATGTAATCGAACATTTTAATTCATTTACTCAAAATCAGTGAAAAGTATATTTCCCATCACACAGAACGACATGAATTTATACGAATCCAAAGTTCTAAGGTGGCGGGCAGACAATGTGTCACTTTGGGATTCAGTTTTACAACCCACAAGCAACAAAAATTCATCATCACTTTGGTCTTTGGCACGCGTTTTCCGATAGCTTTTCCTCATTAAAGTGACAAAGTAACATTTGTTATGTGAAAAAAAGTAAATGGGTTCTGCATGATGTGGATTTCTACCACATTCGCTCATGTAGATACAAAAGTATCTTTGAATGTAATTAATTTTAAAGGTACAAGTGCAAGTGCAAGTCATCAACTTTGAGAGACTCTGACATCGAGCGTTTTGCGCCACATTCCTTTGGCAGCTTTGGTCTGTTTCATGTTTCGAGATAAATTGGAAATTTCAGCAAACTTTTGGCCACAAATTGTTTTATTTTTAGATTACAAAAAAAAATATATAATTATTTAAAACAATGCACTTGCTGGGATTGGACATGGATTTAGTGAAATTTTCTCTTAAAAAGAATTAATTACCACATGCAAGTTGAGTTTATAGATATTTTTAGTTTTGAAAATGTTTATGGCCACTTTAGTTTGTTTTATTATTTTCTAAAAATATATCGGTTAAAAGACTTTTGACTTGATAGTAGTGTTTTTTTTTTGGTTGAATTGACATCCAGATTAATGCTTGTGTTGCTTTGTTTGATTACATTTGCAGCAACGCCTTTAATAGCCACGTAATAGGTTAACATCGTAAGAGAATCGATGTCTTTTTACGGACGTTTTGACTTTTCAGGATATAAGTTAAAAGCTGTCAAATGGTTATAAATTGACAGCTCTAATTAGAGAGAGAGGAGACAATATTTATGGTACTACGTTGGTCAGAATATGTCCTTCACGTATAGAAGGTTATTGTATGATGTTCCTAAATTATGGCCTTCCGGTTGTTACTATTTGGTGCAAAACAGAGCGGCATATTTGAACCAAAAATTTAATTTTTTTTTTCTTGGACTGCGGTAAGTTGTATTGGATGGCTACATGAAATTTGGCCCCAATGAAAAATGGCCCCAAACGAAAAATGAAAAATGGCCCCAAAAAGTTGTATGGGAAACAAAAACAACAAAAATCGATAAAATTTTGTAGAATTGGGGTATTTTTTCATTACCAATCGTACGAGAAAATCGTGCGACTTTTGAAATTATTCGCACGATTTTCTTGTACGATTATTTATTTAGAAAATCAAACGAATTTCTTGTACGATTATTAATTTAAAAAATCTCGCACTGGTGGTATAATGTTATATCTCACCGTACGGTGGATCCTTACATCATTTTGGAGAAAAAAAGATTTTATTGCAGTTTATTATACCTGATATGCACAAAATAAAATATGCTGGTGTGCCCCAAGGTTCCCTTAGTCTCTGACTTTCTTGCTTTTCTCATTTCAGTACCTACACTCAATTTTTTATATTCCTGTATAGATCGATGGTGTGGTTCCAAAGTGATAAGTTCGTTAAATTCCGATCTTGATAGCATTGTTCAATGGGGAATCATCATCCGTGTGGAAAAAGCATTAAAGCATAAGCCCCAATTTTGTCATTATCCATTGTGTTTAACAATTTCCAAACTACTTTCTGGGGAACGAAAACATATTCGACGTCGCGAAAAAGGCCTCGAAATGCTAAGGTTTCCTTGGGAAATCATGACAATATTTTGCCTCTTCTGAACTGACTATAATCTACAACAAATCTCACCCTGTTTTATAATATACAATGACTTAAATTGTGTTAAATAAAATGCAAAACACAGTCAGATACACAAGGTGACACACATTTGCCAACGCTTTTTTGAAACATGAGAAGAAATGTCCCAGGGATGAACTGGCAATTTTGGACTTATCAATTCTACCAGGTACCAGTCCTCACATAATTAAATCTTTCAAACATGGAAACCTACAAGATTTTTCGAGCAGGGGATTGCTTACATCACTCATCAAAATTCTGAGCATGACTTAAATTAATTTTTTCCTTTTCTTAAAAATTTTATAAAGAAATTTTCTAAATTTAAAGATTTATTAAATGTAAAATAAATAGTAGCTTGATATAGCTTTGATCTTACATCGAACTTTGACCATGAAACAACATGCAGGTAATGATAGAATAACGTTTTCAAAATTGCTTTTTTATTTCCATATCATTCAGCTGTACACATACATATTCAAACAGTCGATGTAATTCACTTTCAGCAATGGCTTCGTGCATTTGGATTCAAACTTTAAAGCATCCAAAAGACACGTTGTTTTGTTCTTGATCTGAAATGATCTCTCCCATTGCAAATAATATGTCGCACACCCTTTTATTTAAACTAATTCAAAAATGAAAACGAAACTGACTCAGTTCGGCCCCCTTTATTATTTCAACTAAATTCAATTGTGCAGCGGAAATATTATAAATTAGGTTTCTATTTGCGACATAAGTCATGAGCCAAACTTGGAATAAAGGTATCTTAACGATTCGTAAAATAATCGGTTCAAATGATTTTCATAAAACTTTACTATGCGTATATAAATCCGCACCAAAGTTTTAAACAATCTGTACCTTAATAGATTCTTCAATAATAACTTTGTATATTTACAAATCAACTATCAACCAAAGTTGTAGAAAAATTGAATCCATTGCAAATGCATTCATTCGATGTTGACCTTCATTTTGGAATTATAGAATTCAAAATGGCTTCAGACCAGACAATCCTCGACTTTCATTCATTTTGAATTCAGTAATTTCAACTTATGCATTCGAATTGACTTCAGTTTAAATAGATTTTAATCAGAAGACGTTTTCTTGAATTTACTGAATTAAAGCAATTTTTTAATTGAACTTTTAACGAACTCATTGATTTTAAATCATTCTATCTAAAATGGCTGTATTTAAAGTACATATGACTTCAAAAAGGGGTCTGATGACATCCTCAGAAAATAATACTTTATCATAAGAGTAAGTTCATACAACTCACTGGGGCACTTTTTTTTGTACCACACAAGCAAAAAAATTGATAACCAAGATAATAACAAAATCGCATGCGATGTTGACAGAATAAAATATTTCACGAGTCATGCATTTAAATCTGTATCGTAAAGGTTAATTTTCGTTTTCATATAACCCGCCCCCTGATTCAACTTTTTTAATTCAATAACAAGGCCAATTTCAAGGACGAAATCACAAAAAAAAACGAAACGAAAGTCTCATTTATTTGGGTTTATATTTTTGGGGGTCAAATGTGTACATCTATAGATACATCTGCTTTTCCAAACTTATTCTTGTTGAAAGAAAATAACGAAAAAATAAATTATGTCAAGATTGTCATTGAATATTATTTTTAAGGATATCGACGACATGCGATAGGTAACGACAGCAGCGAATATTTTTGAGTTTATTTTATCAAACGGATGTGAGTTTTAAGGACAACAAAAAAATTTCTGTGAGGAAAAAGTAGAAAAAACGAAACTCCTTTAAATATTTCCTGATGGAAATAATAATGATGAGTTAAATGAACTTATTAAAATGATTTAAAAATAGTTTTAATTAATTATAACAAACTCTGGTTTTATTTCATTTTTTTTCTGTGGCAAAGGAAAACTTTAAAAGATACACGAATACTTAGTTCAATTTCACTGGAAAAGATGTTTTCGACTTTTCGCTCTTAGATTTCCTGCTTATTTTCATAAGACCATCAAAAAACGATGAAATTCAACATAAAAGAGCTTTCTTTCTGAGAACTGAAAAGTTCTCAAATCTTTTACGAAATTACTTCCTTAATAAGTTGATTCCGTTTTTCTACAAGGGTAGAACTTATCTAGAAACTTTATATTAACCTTTGGGTGAAACAAAACGTACTTAAATCAAGTAAAGTTATGTTTTGATTCAACGAAAATATGTTTTTGTTTACTTAGATGTTTTATATCGAAGAAAAATGACACTTTTTGATAACCCAATTTATTTATCTGTTTGGTGTTTTAATGGCAGCACGCCGAAAGATAAATTAATGATTTAAGACGTTGTTTTGCAATTTAACGGATCCCTATTTTTGGAGATACACATAAACAAATCACACTGGATATCTTATTAGGCTATGGATAAGCACGATTTTACATTGCTCATCAAAAAATCATGTCAATATGTTGTTTTGAATGGTAGGTACCAACTCAGAAATTTATGTCGCACATAAAATTGATTTGTCCCCTAAATTGAACAATGTTTCCTTGTTACACTTAATTTTATAAATGAATTAGAGGCAGTTATTTGTTTTGTAAACAAATATTGTACTTATAGACCTACAAATTGATGTCTTAACAATCTTCAAAACATAGCACATATTGGAAGTTGCACACTATTGCTCCTGTTTAACTCCTAACTCCTGCCAAACAACGGAACGGATTTTGAAACGGTTTTCAACATGATGTTGATGACTTTTTTTCTTGTATATTTTTATGCACATAAACTTTTGACCTGAAATAAATACTGGAAGTGGCTGCAACGCACTCTATAGCATGCGAACTTTTATAATGGGTTTTCCAATAAGAGGTGTTATTTGTGAATTTTAATAATTTCAAAGTGTTGTTGTGTATCAATCCATTTTTATTAATGGCGTAGTTCTACTTGTCAAATGTCAAAAAGTTCCAGCTCCAAAAGTGACAAATGCCGAAATAGCAGGCTATTCAAAATAACACCTCTTATTGGAGAACCCTATTTAAATACTAAATGAATGCCTTTAAGTACCTATACCTTGCAAAATACATATAAAATGGCTGCTTTGGCTCATAATTTGTTGGTCTGTTTTCAAATAGCAAAATAATTATTTTACTGTTTCCGGTTGATGTAAAAATACGAGTACAATCTAGAAATTTATAGAAAGTATATTTTTAGATACTTATAGACTTAAAAGGTAAATATTGCAATACCTAATTTTTAAAAAAATGTATACTTTAGTGGGAATCTGGTTATGGATGCAGTTTCCATGTTTGTTATAACCAAGGACCATTTGAATTTAAGGAGTTTACTCTGATAAATAAAACCAGCCAACCACTAAAATTCCAAATTTCGCCGAGTTTCCAGAAGGGATGACGGTTGTTTCTAAATTGCCGATTTTTAGTTGCTTAAGTTTTTCTAAGTGACGATGGTTTACCCTGGAGGATTTTTGTAAAGAAAAAAAAAAAAAAAAAAAAAACCTTCGTCGAACTTCGATAACTCGAACTATTTTCATCCACAATAGTTCGACTTATCAAGACTTCGAGTAATCCAAATTCTTCATCAAAATTAAAGTACGAGTACACTGTCGCACACAAAATTTGATTTGAGTTAAACAAAATTCGAGTTATCGAAGTTCGAGTTATCGAAGTTCAAGTTATTGATGTGTAGCAATAATTGTTTATTAAATTATTAAATATAAAATTCATTTTGACAAGTACGTCAGAAAACGATCATAATAATGCTAAATTTTATAATTTGTAAAATTTTCGGAAATTTTAGTGATAAAATAATAATAATCGTCAATTTAATGACTGAGCTAAATGTTAATTGTTTGTATTTAAATTAATAGTTAAAATAGTTAAGTAGACATTTGTTCAAAATTAGAAAAAAAATTATCGGAGGATGCTTTAATTTGTTTTCTTACATCTTACTGCATGTATGTATGTTTAAGGAGTAAGCAAAAAAGACTGCATTTTTTATAGGATTTGCGTTTATAACAAAAAAATTACGTCTGAATGAAGAAGACGGGAGAACGTTAGGATAAAACCTTCTTCTCATGTCATTGCACAAACTTCAGCAGCTTTAGAAATAGAACTCTAAGAAGGCACTACTTCGAGATTATCGAAGAGTTGTCAAAGAGTAGAAAAACCGATATTTACAGGTTCACAAGTGGGACTGGATGGCTGGAAGCTCCATGAGGAATTCTTAAACGAGTATGGCAATATTAGATATTGGTTAACCTTCATATGGATATGGCAGTGGCTTTGCATTCCACTAGCCCGCGAACTTAAGCCAAACTTATGTTGAGAATTTCTCAAAGTGACCTCTAATCGATGTTTACGGACAGTTTTGCAAGAGTTTAATTTTTTTTCTCAACGAGATAGAAGAATTATTAAAATGTGAGGTACCAAAATGAGATCCGAGATCGACGTTTTTAAAATTTTCAATTTTTTTTTGTATCCAAGGACGAAATTCCATGAATTTGAAAATCTTCGCTAGCAAAACCTCAATCATGTTTTTAAGGATTTTCCAAGACCCCGCACATAATGTAGTTTTCAACAAAATTCAGAAACCAATAGTCTTGAAAGTACAGAGTTTTTTTAAGGATTAATTTTTTTGTTTTTAATTATTAAAGTTTAATTTAAAAATAAAAATACCCAAACATTTTTAAAGTATATTTATTTTCTTAATTTGTATCCGTCAAAGTTTCAAAGATAAAAATTTATATTTAAAACACATCACTGCCTTAAAAAAAATTAAAAATCATTTATCTAATGTTTAAAAAATAAAATACTCACCTAACAGCAACAGTTTAGCGAATATTTATTTTACCAGTTGTCTTTAAAAAATTGTATTTAAACAAATTTTTTGTTGTTGTTTCACTTTTTTTTGCAGTAGATCTCGGTTTCAATTTGTACAGCACCCAAATAATATATTTAAATTAAATCAAACCATTTAAGCAACAACTTTATATTTTTTTATATTTTTTTTAACACAAAACACTAAATTAATAAAAAAGTTAACGAACTCAAAAATTTCCTTAACATCTTATGATCCAAGTGTATCAATAGCTTAACTATTATCTCTGAAGTACCCGTTGTAATAAATTTAGCTTTGAAGCTTTATAAGGAAAAGATTTTATATTTTTTCTCAACACTTTCTGAAAATAAAAACAAAATTTTTTTTCACTATTTTTTTTTTAATTTAAAAAATAAAAAATTAATTTTTCATTTTTTAAATATGGCTGTCTTTAAACTTAAATTTAAAACGGTTTCTATATCCTTTGAAGAAGTTATTATTTTTAAGGAATTTATTTGTTTTAAAATTTATCTTTTAAAGGGTTGTCCTTGTAACCCTTCGTCAAGACAGACACTATTTGGAATAATTATGGCGGTTTGGGGTAGAAAACTGAATTCCCGGATTCACCTTTCATCAGTTCCATGAACGATACGATAATAATTTTTAATCGGATTAAAAAGATTGGACAAATCACAAGGAAGAACTACAAAAAATTGTTCACAACGTAATCAGTTGAACAAAACAAAAAAGAAAAAAAAAATATTTATATCTTTATTCCCAACATGGCAATGACAATAACAAACGTCACAACCGACCGACACAATAACATCGAAGCGGCTGCTGTCCTTACGTGAGGCCGTACCCGTACGGCTCGTGCGTCCGTGTCGTTGTATAAAATTGACGTCGTTCCTTTTACAATTTTCTCGTATAGCTTTTACGTAAATTGCCCTTTTTTTACACAACACTTTATAGACAAAAAAGATTAAAAATAGTTACAATTTTTAAAAGGGGTGTTAAGGGTTTTTTTTTTGTGTAAGTGGCGTAAGTTTTAAATTTAGTTTTTAAATTAAAAAAAAAAAACAAATTTAATTATGTATATATTAATATCGATACAATATTGTCGATTAAATGTTTTGTACTTTTTTATATAATATATTAAATTTTTATGAAAAAAAGAAGAAATAAGAAATAACCAACCGTAGCGTAGCCGTAAAAGATAGATTGAATTCAACCGAACCGACCAATCCGTTTGCTGGCTCAAGTTCACTTAAAATGTAGAAAGCTTTGTCAGTTTTGCGCTCTTACGCTTGATTCTTGGGTAGTGCCACGGATTGTGTTGTTTATTTTGGTGTACTTATTTATTTATTTCCTTTCTGGTATTTGTTTTTTTTTTTTTGCACATGTTACGTGATGTAGTTTTCGCTTAAGCTTATTAATGACGCTAAAAAATTATTTACACAAATTTTCATAAAGGGTTGTTGCATAGTCTTTCGTCTCCCCACACACCATCCCTTAGAATGAGGCATCATCATCATCATACTGCATTATAGACAAATATTCAAAAGTATCTACAAGATTGTGTATGCATGTATCTAAGTATATTTATGAATCAATTTAAAATTGTACCATACTCATAGTTTTGAAGTGACGCTAACATAAGCCAACATATGCGTCAGGTACATGCATTTTGACATTGCCAGAGAAGCTTGAGTGATTGACCACGGGTTCGGGTTCTGGTTCTGGTTCTGAGGAAATGTTTTCTGAAGATACATTTTGCATCTATTATGAGCAAAATATTATAACTTGAGTGTTACCTCGTGTAACTACGAACATTATATAGATAAATTGTATAGTAGTTGTGATTTAGATGCGAGGTTTTTCTTTCGTGGGAAATTTCCATTAATATGCTTGCAAGTAGGTAGGTAGGTACCTTGTGTAGCTTGTATGTGATTGTGATGATAGATTCTATTGCTGAAGCAAATTAGATTTATTTCAAAGGAGAAAATAATTTTTTGAAGACATAAAACAAATGCGATGCGAGGGGGAGCGCCGTGGATTCGTTAACGAGATGTCATATACTTATTTTTTTTTTTTTTTTTCAATTTGGCTGATGGATTAAAGTTTCGTATACTTATGTGGATTTATTTTTGTCTATTTTAGATTGACAACGGAATATTTTTGGCAAAAGCATTCTGACAAATAGCGGGAAGAAAAAACAAACAGAAATCTAAATTGAATGTTTACTATTTTGGAAAGTGAATGGCCTGCGCAATTTGACTTTTGAAAAAAGCAATACACACGCTTTGAGATAAGTTCAAGGTTCTTCTTCTTTGAGTAGAAGACGATTACCTGGATTTATTTGTTCATCAAAACATTATAGTTGTGCAGTTTTTTCAGCCATGGTTTTACTCAATTTAAAACTCGTGATTTGGGGATTAACTTTATTTAATCCGAAAAAATTGATGGGTTAACTCTTAAATTACTCTAAAACTATGTTCTTAACTTCGATTAAGTATCTAAAGTCTGATCTAACAGGATGAATCACTTTTGGAAAAATTGCCCCTACTGCCTACTATGCGGAAATTCAGTAGTATAAACGAGAGAAAGCAACATTCCTATAAATCATTTTATCAGCACAAATTATATACAATTTTCTAAAGTTGGGCACCAGAAAAATTTTCAGATTCTCTGAACTCAAAAGTTCACTTTTAACGGATCAAAGAAACATTGTTGTTGAGAGATAAGTGACATAAGGACATTTATAAGACAGTTAGAAACACTTAGTACCATAGTTGTACAATAGCGGTTCAGCACTGAACCTCCTTTTTAAATTCTTGATCCGTGGGGTTAACTTTATTTAATAATCGGAAATCGGTGAGTTAACTCTTGGACCACTTTTGAACCACCGCACCATTTAAACTTTAACTATATGTTCACAAGAACCAAGGTAAAACGTTTTTAAATTTTTATCCGAGGATGAACCTCGATTATACAACTGGCCTTTAGGGTTGTTTTCAGTTGTAAGTTAAACCCGAGTTAGGTAACTCTGAGTAAAATTTTATCACTACTTATTCCTAAAGCATGTTAATGAATCTAGTAAACTCTGAGAGTAGGGGAGAGTGGCCTATAATGGCCCCCTAAGTTAAAATGGCACACGTGCTAAAAAACTCATATTCGAACATAATTAACCCTCGTTAATATTTTTAACATGTTTTGTGAACACAGTTCTTTAGTTTGTCAAACATCACTGACACAAACGAAATGTTACCAACTTCAAGCTGGTATTTACAATTTGACAGGTCAAACTCTGTATTGGCTTCACCAAATGATGACGAAATTTCGCAAAATCAGTTGCCTTGGGAAGGTTTAAGTTTATTCAGTGTTAAATGTTTTATAAAAAAACACTAAGCGGGCAAAATGGCCTCTCATTACTTGGACTAACGACACAATGCCATTTTAGGCAAGTGTTCATTTTTCAATTTCATTTTTAGCAAAAAATGGTTGGAAAGTATTAATGGTCGACTATAGTAGGCAGTCCTGGATGGGAGACTTAATGTCAAAAGAACTCGGAGTATTTACAGAAAAAGGGGGCGGGACTAAAGCCTCCAAATCATTTGGAGTGCCATTTTGTATTTATGATTTTCAACTTTATTCCTGTTTTTTTATTGAAGTACATAATTTGAAATGAATTGTTGAATTTAATTTTGTTTTTTGAGTTTTTATGTTTATTTTAATTTATAAAAGTGTATGTTCATTTGAAAACCGTTCTTGGTTTACTTGGGTAAAAAAGCATATAAGAGGGTGCCAGAATACTTAACCTGCTATTGCTTCATTTCTGCATAAGATAATCGGCAGCAAAAAGTGCTTTAAAAATAAGCCAAACCCATGCTTAGAGACATTATCAAACGGTACATTCAGAAATGCTACACAATTGTTTGGGAAGAAATAAGGGTTCTGACTTAATTGTTCCCCATGTTGATTTTGAAAGGCCTTCCATATATATAAGTGGCTATGAAATAAAGAATTGAGTTTTTTTTTATAATAGCGCGCACTAAAGGGGTTGTGAGTACCCTTAAATTGTTTAAACACAGTGCAAGCAAGCGCTAGGAAAATAGGAAAGGATTTAATAGAAGGGATAAATGGGAGAGAAAGGTAGAACCGGGTAAGGCATTCCACATTCTCGTGGTGCATCTCAAGAATGAATCCCTCTAATTGACAGTACACCCGAAGTTGGGCTCAAGGGTAAACTGATGAGCAGTTTTTGTAGTGCGGGTATTACGGTTGAATTGTTTTAGGGGAGGAATGCAACTAATTATTTCACTAGAACACGGTGCCGATATCTTTTTTTCACACACCTTTTGTGAACTGAGCGTGTATCAGAGGGGGAGGGGAAATACAGTGAATGTGTTGGTATGTACTAGTAAATTTCAACCTAAAGCCATTTCAATTGTAAAACTGATTCCTCCAACTCTTCAAGGTACATACTACAAAATATATTGTCAAAAGCTCATAAAATACAATTTAACCAAATTCCCATCAATTAAATTTAAACTGTCATTTAAAATTTTGAAAAAACACACACCAAACGTACTCACAGATAGATACAGCTCCTGTTGACAAGGAAGGTCATTTAAATAAATGCAATTCTAAGTGCTAACAAATAGCCCAGGAAATCGTTAAGTCGCACCTTCTCTAAAGGTTAACAACATACAAAAATTACCACATTTGTCGCATGCAATTTGTAAACTTTTATTTTGTTGCACCTCACACAGAGCTTACACCTATAGTGCCCAGAAGAGGCATCAACTCTTCTTTTCCCGTATAGTTTGGTTTGGTCATAATTTTGTTTCTTTTGCAAACTATTTAAGCTAACTCATTCATGAGAGTCTATTCTTAAACCAATTTGTCAAACTATTTTACCCGAACATTCGTTTTTACACACAATTTTTCGGATTTTATCTTTATGAATGTGTAAATATTTATAGAAATAGGTTTCTTTAAAACTTTTGATATTTCCTTTTTTTGTCTTGGCAAAACAACTTATCAAAGAGGTCGCATAAATTTTGTTAATGTTTGCGTGTTTTGACCGTCTGAACTTATAGCTAGTTGTGATTTCTGGCCAATTCGACGAAATTGATTTCGCTGACGAATGCAAAATGTTTTAAATTTATTTTGTTAAGTGCAATAATTGATGTCATATCAGAAGAAATGCAAATATTTTTTTTTGGCGCCTTATGCGCATCCAAGTAGGAACGTCTTTTAAGATGTTTTTTTTTAGGCCAATGACGGAAATGACTTGAACATAAGAAATAAGGTTGAAAATAGTTGGACTTTAATCAGGCAAAAAGAATAGTGTGCACATGCAAGGCAATTAGGCTTGGCAAAGTGTGTTACATAGAAGTATTGTCAAAAAATTGAAATGGCGTTCTGGCAATAATAAATTAATAATTTATTTGTTAATACACAATAATTGCAATATATATGTATGTGATTTTCAAGATTTTGTGTGTACTTCATGTTGTCGATGTCATGATGTGGCACTTCATTTATTGCATATAATTGAGAAGAATCATGAATGTGTCAGTGTCAGATGCTGACGAAAATAAAACGTCCTCATGTTGTAGGAGTAATTTTTACGAGTTACTCATTTGGGTGTAATTTTTTCTGAGTCACCCTCTTTGTGAGTGTCAGCGAAATTCCCACAGTTCATCATTAAAAACATGAGCTTTTTTTCAATGGGTTATTATAACGGCTGTTTTTTAAGAGCTTGAGAACTTTAAATAATAATACAAGAAAAATTGGATTGAAGTTTTTATTATTATACAATTTTTTTTTTTGGGCAATTAAACATGACATTACGATGATGGAGGAGCCTAAAAAAAAGAGTCCGACAAGACTGTCTGTCTGTAAAGTTATCTACAGTTTGCACGGCTGGACCGATTTGCTTCAAACTTGGTACATAGTACTATTATGACATCCTACACAGGGATTTTTGGAATTAGCATTCTACCTTAAAAACTAACGGTAGGTACCTGCCATACGATTTTTAGTTAAAAATTATTTCTTCTTAAAAACGCCTCCTTCGATTTTGATAAAACTTTCTGAATGGTGTTTTTAGAGTAAATTTTATGTTTTGGTTATAACACAATTTTCAGGAAAAGTCTAATAACGGTACCTCCCATAGGGCAAACAATTTGGAATGTGTTTTTGAATAGTTTTTCAAAAAAAAAATGTTTTTTGAGAAAATGTTTGACGATTTTGAAAAATGTTTTCCTTAAGAAAACAGATAGCGTACTTAATTTTTTTTCTAAAAACGAACAATCAAAACTTATTCTAGTTTTTAGTTTTACTGAAAACTTTTTGTGAGTTTTGAAAAGAATCTAAAGAGGGATTTGAAAAAAGCGTAGGTTTCCAGCCATTTTTTTGTCGGTATGTCTGCGAGTCCATGTGTCTTTTCTTTTTTCATCAGTGTAATTGTGCTGCTCTGCGTTTTTTGATTGCGCTACGAATTTTTCTCAAACTTCGAAAATTAATTTAATGAAAACGGTTTAGTTTCATCCATTTCCCTAAAGACTGGCTTTGACTGGTTCATCAACTTTGCTTTAAACGAAACTGATATTAAAGGTCCTTTTCATTTAACAATATTTTGTCCTTTGGCTGAAATGTTCATAGAGGGTTAACAGTTTTGGTTCATAAGGCATGAAATTGTTGTCTAATGTATAGTAAGTTCTGAAGGTTTTTGCTGAAGAGACCAGAACCACAGACAAAAAGAGTTATTTTTAAGTTGCAAAGAAGGTGCTTTTTAGATCTAAATAATCTGTCATAAATTGTCCATTTTTCCGTTTTCCAAAAACTTGTGACGATTGTAATAATTTATTGTTGTTATTTGAAACATTGTCGTCTGATACAGTGATTTTTGGAATTTGTGACGAGCCCCCATTATTGGAACAAAGCACTCATTCCGAAATTGGCTGCTATTACCACAATAACGCCACATAAACGCAAATAGCCTTGTTTTTCTCTGATAGATAATTTTGTCTTCATGAAAAACATAATCTAGACAGAGTATTTTTCCAAATAAAAACAAAACATTTATCACACTTTAACTCTTTTGAAAAAAAAAAAAATCCAACCGATTAAGATTCGTGTTCTTCTTCCCTTGGTTTAATATTTGCAACACATAACACACATCCTCACATTTGTCTGTGTGTCATAAACTTTTAGCCACCAATTTATTGCTCGTGGATAAGTAGATTTCCGAGCGCAATCACTTCATTTAAATTCTGAATTATCGTGTCGCCACTGCCACCGCAGTATGATACCTTCCAAAGTAGCCTTTGGTTGTACTCTCATATATATGGTATATCATTTAGAAGATAGGGTGAACTGAATAAGTGCTTAGCTTAAATCGCAGATACTTATATGTATCTGAACAACAAGTACATATCTGAGTTCATATTCATAAAGTATCTGCAAAGTAGGTACTTATAATCTGTGCGCTGTCTATAGGACCGTTTACAAATTCATTTGGACAATTTGTGGTTGGCAATGTTTTATGGTGTAATTTCAACGAATGGAGGTCAAAGATTATAGAAACAACGACGTGATGGAATTGACTTTTGGAATCTTATAATAAAAAACAAAAACTAACAGGCTATGTGTATGTTTTTGTTTAAAGGGCTGTAGTGTATAAAGCGTTTACTGTTGTTTTTGTTTACATCTTGAAAGGCTGCCAGAAATGACTTCCCAAATTCGAAAACTTATTTTAAAGTCTTTTAATTTGAAAAATTGTATCTTTCAAAATTGGAGTTGATAAATCTACAACCAACCAGCTTGCTGAAAACCCAAGAAGTTAACATCAGTACACACCATCTGTTCATCGATTTTATAGCTGCTATTACTACATATTACGAAAGTCTTAGTATTTAAGAATAATGTCGGAGAAATTAAGACCTATTGAGCAGAACCGAGGAAAATCCCCATCATCCCTCTATATTATGCAGAAACCTGAACCTCAGCTAAGAAAGTCAATTACAGTCGAACTTCGACGAGTTGAATTTCGATAACTCAAATGTCTCGATAACTCGAATATATTATTTGGCATCATCTTCGATAAATCGAATTCTTTATTGAAATTCCCGATTTTTACAAGTTTATTCCATAAGGATTGCGTTTGTTGGCACTGTGTGTGTGTTCTATTACCTTGTGTGCATATGATTGTGTTGAAAATTGTTATTCCGTTAAGTGTGATTAAAAGCTCTTATGAAATATTTTTTTTGGCAAGTGATTGTTCAAGTTATCGAACTTCGGCTTTTTTATTGATAGCCCTAAAAAGCGTGTTGTCTCGGAGCCTTACTTTATATGCCCCTCCAGCCAGATCCATCCCCAGCCTGTCGTCTTCAACTTGTCATTCCCTGTTTTTGGAGGTATCCTTCAACCTGGTCGCTCCATGGAAGTGAAGATCTACCTTGCCTACAGACCATCAGGTTTAGGTATTCCTTTCACAACTTGGAGTTTAAAATTGCAGATCACGGGTTAGTGATCGAGCTAAATGAAGGGGCATGCAAAGTGAGGCTTAGCAGTATGACATCCTAAGTTATTATAGGGAACTGAATTTTTGAGCAAACAAATGCTCTATGCTCTATGATACAAAAAATCATTGATAAATCTTGACAAGTGTCAACTTTGTAACGGGTGTTTTTTTTTAGAGGTGTAAAACTTTAAGTTGGCAACACTATTTTAACTGGTGGCCATTTTGTCAGCTGTCAAGTGATTTACATTTTGTTTGGTTTGACATTTCAACATGAATAGACTGACGCCTGAACAACGCTTCCAAATTTTGCATATTTATTTTGAAAATCATGGTTCTGTTCGAAATACGCGAATTTTGTTTCATAAATGAATTTTGATTAGCGATGAAGTTCACTTTTGGTTGAATGGAAACGTCAAAGAACAAAACTGACGTATTTGGAGTGATGATATTTCTCAAGTGTGTGTTGGGACACCTTTACATCCACAAAAACTGACTGTTGGGTTTGCTTTATGGGTTGGTGGAATAATTGTTCCGCACTTCCTTAAAAACGATGCTGGCTATATAGAAGCCATGATTACTGACTTTTTCGTTCATCAATTGAACAACCTTGATGTGCAGGAGATGTGGTTTGAACCAGATGGCAACATGTCACACAGCTCGTGTGTGAATTGGTCTCCAAGATCGTGCGATTTAACGCCGCTTGACTATTTTCTGTAGGGATGTGTTAAGTCGCTAGTCTACGTCGATAAGTCCGAAACGATTGACCACTTGGAGGACGTTATTGTCGATAAACGGTCACGGTCACAAATGTTATAAAAAGTCATCGAAAATTGGACCTCCACATTAGACTACATCTGAGCCAGCCGTGGCGGTCATATGCCAGAAATGCCAGAAGGTTATCTTTCGAGTAAAGTAAATTTCATGTCAATTTAGAAAAACCATCTTTGTTTTATTCCATTTCAAAGTTCCATACTTCAAAAAAAAAAAACACCCTTTACTTTAGGAGTATTTGATGTGTTAACTAATTTACATAATAACCTGTACACGTACATCTTCATGGTAAACTAATATCTAAAACAAAACAAAATTAATTTAATTACAAGTCTCTTCGACACCAATCTTCTGTTCTGTAGCTTCCTTGCATTTAAAAAAAATAATTCCCATAGGAATTTCCTTTTTTCATTTAAACTTCATTTTATATTCCACACCTGATGTTCAACCTTTCATCGCAATTTAGGGCAATCATTGAAATCGAGGGTTCCTTAAGCTTTTTTCACCTTCAAAATCTGGTGTAAATCGTAACATTTACAAGAAGGGTCATTTACCCATACGTTCGAAAAAGCGTTTTTGCAGCTTAAGTAAAAAAAAGGGTCAATTATTGGCCAATGAAAACCCCCAGCCCAAAAATGCATTTATTTAAATAACCATAAATTACAGGCAGCCATTAAATTATCCCTTAAAATTCTCTTTTTAAATCTAGAATCTTCTGTTTATTTTCAAAATACCTACGTCACAAAGTGCAATTAAATGCATTTTCCCTAGAAAATTGGACAACAAACATCGTGCTGCAGAATTTTTCAAAGAAAAGCTCTTAACACATTTGCGTATCTATACCGTTATTTATTTTACCTGAAAAACACTTTTCTATTCTCCAACCCAGCTGGTGTTGCTGATGGTTGAGAGGTTTCACTTTGAAAATTCGGGGTAGGTCACTCGAAGCATTTTCAAGCAAGAAAAATAAAGCTTTTTCAAACTGTTTGAATGTTGATTTTGTTGTTTAAATGTGTGTGTTGGCGGTAGCGGACGACAACCTCTTTACAGGCTGCGCAAGAATGCATCCGGCCGGCGTTTGTTCTCCTTCGTGCACCTGACCTACTCGCTCTCTATGCGTTTGGGGTTTTCAGATTTTGTTAGAGAAAAAGCTCAGTTCATTTTTTTTCGTCTAGAATACCAGACCAGAGACCAGACGAAACACAATACACAACAGATCTGAGCAGCTGTATGATTTGTTTACGACCCATCCTTGTCTAACGGCGACGGAAGATACGGCAATGACACATTGACATCGTGCAAAGTGAATGCACAATTTTTGTTTACGGTCCATCTCGTTCTGGCCGTAGTTTTTTGTTTCACTCGGCGCGTGGAAACTGACGTAGATTGGACGATGTTCCGGACATGCGCTATTTGAATACATTTTCAAGAAATGCAACTAAAGTTTTGAAAAAAAAAGTTTTAAAGGAGAAGGGTTTATGGATAAGGGTATTCATATGCCTTCAAACTTTAAAAAGGTTTGTGTATAGGCTTGTAGAGAAATGGGTAAGAGCAGGGCCGTATGTTGATTTTATTTTTTAAAATAAAAAAATTTAATTATCAACAGTTTTAGATTTTTGAAAATAAGTTGAGTTTCGAAAAATCACTTTTAGTTCTGTATTACAAAAAATGAGGTTCTATGAATGCTTTTGATGTTATGTTTGTCATGGCATTTAAAATCTGTATAAGAAGGTAGAATCTCACCAAATTTAAAAACAGAAAAGACTACTTGAGATTTGTGAGAATATAAATGAAAGGCATTTTTTACAGCTTATTTTTTCGTTCTAGACATGGTCAGTGGTCCAATTATTTAAAACAAAATAAATTAAACGAAGTTGACTATTTCGTGAGTAGGGTATATCATGAGTTAATTTTGAGGAGGTTCAATGGACGTCAATTTTATGATTTTGTCTCTGTAAAATACTGTATGGTATTTCCTTCAAAACACATAGGTTTCTCAGAATCTCTCTACAAAGCATGACTAATAAGTCGGTCGCACTGTATGTTTTCGACGTGGCTTGATCCTTGAATAAGGATGAATATTTCATTCAATAAGCTCTTGGATGTGGAGCATTTAAGACCAAATTACGAAGATCCCCTCGCATGTCCTCACTCGTTAAAATTATCAGTTTTCGTGAGAATACTTTTTCAAAGGTAGTTTTCAAAGATTATACAAACAAATTTTTAATTTTTGGGTTTGATTTTGAAAAAAATTTAAAATATGTTATTTAGCTCCAAATTTTAGAATCACGCGCACGCGCTGAATCAGTCTTTTGCCTGAATGTTTCCCAGAAGATATTCTTCTTCAGCTCAGTTTAGGACTGCGGGTTATTAGTGTAGACTTTATTTTCCACAAAAAAAATTGAAAGATGTTATGCCTGGAGACCTTGGTTGGCAGCGGATATCTTCAGGTCAAATAATCTGTTTTCCTGTGAAATGTTTACTAAGAAAGCTCATGTCAGCAGGATGGAGAAACACCTGGCTCGAACCGAGTTCCGAAAGAATCAGAAACGCTTATCAAAGATGTAAATTTACGTTTTTTACATTGTGCTAGAAAATGGTGTGATTACAGAGTAGCCCAACGCCATTATTGATATTTCTAATCCACAAGAAAGGAAATAAGTCCGAAACTCAAATTTTTGCAAGGAAATCCTTCTATAACGTTTCCTACAAAACTTTTTGCTAGACCTTTTAATAACTCGGATCAACCAGAGTGGTTCGCTGAAGGACACACGATCTGTTCTTGGCAAAGTTTTCAACCATCGGATTGTGGATTTTAAAGCCGTAGCCGTATTTGACAAAGAAGGTTGGAAGTGTGCCTGATGTATAAACTCTATGGACCAGAGTCGATAATTTTTGACCCATTGGAAAAGTAAGAGAATATAACAAAAATAAAAGGAGAAATAAATTATACGTGCGATCTGAGGTCGGAAAGGGGTGGGGTTTGTAAGGGTTTTCAAGGGTAAAAACTGTTTATCCCGATAACTGGCAAAGTAATAAAAACACTTAAAATGTTTGTATTCACTTTTTTCACATAATTTCAAAATTTATGTGAAAAATTCAAATAAACAAGTTTTTTATTCGTTTTATTTTTTTAGAAAAAAATTTACATAACTATGGTAAAATTTCTCAGAAAATGCAAAAACGAAACCAACAACAAAAGCTCCAATCCGAATTTTTTTTTAAATCATTATGTACAATTTTGAGCCTTTTATAAAAATTTACAAAACTACAAAAAATTGGTTATTTGAGTTTTTCACATATATTTTCAGTTTATGTGAAAAAGTGTGAATACAAAAGTTGCAGATCTTTTTATTGCCTACAATTTTGCTAAATGATTTTTTTCTATAAGACTTGTAGTTTTGCCGGAAATCGAAATAAACGGTTTTAAAAACCCCTCTCTTTTCAACTTCCCGACCTCAGATCGACCGTTATTTATTTTTCCTTTCATTTTTGTTATATTCTCTTCTTACCATGTACTATATTTTGTTTCACTTTTTACCATTTTCAAAGGCTTCAGCACTGCTTTGATACAAAAATTCACAAAATGTATTAAATAATTTAGCAGCGATGTTTTTAAAATGAAGTAAGCTTAAAGCCTTCTTAATGCGATGAAAGCTGTTCAATAACTGCAAGAGAGGGTTAGACTATATAGAGAACGAGTTATAAAAATTCCGAATGCTATACTTTTCAAACCAGTTCATCAATTACCTTTAGTTCTTGTTCCAAATAAATATGCAATAATTGAAATTTCAAGTCTTGTGATAACATTTCTTGAACAATTTGTGTTGTTTGGTTGACCAAAACAGGCTGTCAGGTTTCATTCCAGTACTTTCTATTTCTTCCATAGCTCTTGGTCTTTTTTCTAGGACTGGCTAAGCTGCGTTTATACCTTTAGAATTTTCGCGGAAACTTTGCAACGAAAACTAGAACGGCTAATTTTTAAATGTTTAGCATGCTTCCCAAAAAATGTTTGTGAAAACTTTCACTTCTGGCCTTAGTTTAAAAAAAAAGAATCACATGAACAATATAAATTTTCTAATAACTTCAAAACACCTTTGTTTGAAAAGTTCCACTCAATTGTTTAGTTCTCAAAAGTTACACTGAATTGATTTTGAAAGTAAATACCAATACCTCTGTTCCAGTCATTATCATAATCGATTTATTTCCTGCTGTTTAGAGGAGCATACTACTTCTCAGTTGGTCCTGAATAGGAACACCAGGTTGTTGGCACTAAAAATAATTAACCATTCAAAAACTTTGTCCCATCATCACGTGTCGTGCCGAAGACGCACGGTAGAAAGTCAATTAAAATTTAGGAGTTCATACATAGTTTTTGAAGTGCGAAAATTTTTGCGTTAATTGCAAAATATCGATCGACAAACGACAATTCAGGCAAATTTGAATCGTTTTCCTAACTTTCTTGCAACGCAGCGTGAAGTTCTAATGTTAAGGTTCTACCACAAACTATACTCCAAGCCAACACACACGCAAACTCCACCTATCTGCCCTGCTCCATGTGAACTAAAAAGGGTAATTAAAGACACCTTGCCATGATGGATAAAGTTTTTTGTCTAAATCTATTACCACAAGGACTCACAAGAGGCAAAAGGACTAAACGACGACTCACGAAAGACGAAAGAAGCAAGTGGGTTTGATGTGAAGTTTAGTAAAGAAAATCATTAGATAATGGATGGTTTGGGAAGGGGGTTGGATAAGGAAGGGATTGTGTTAAATGGAATCCTAAGAAGCATTAAATGAGCGTTTGGGTAATAAAAATGGAGGAAACACAATTTGTAAGTATATGTGAGCGGGGGAAGCTAATGAGATGTGTGTAGTTTTTATTAGTCTTGGAATGGGTATGTTAGCGTTAATCTGTTTTATGAGACGATAAAAGGACGAAAACGAATGAAAGAAAAAGGAAGCAACACAACACAGCAGCAGTGATCAGTAATCACATTAACTAGGACTTTGAATGTTTATGGCTATAATGGACACATATCTGTATTTAATATGGTTCAAAGATGAAAGGGAATGAGCTTGTGCATATCAAAACAAAATAGGTTAACTTCAACTTAATTAAACTTGAACTAAATATTTTATGATTAAGCAGGTAAGATGTAGTCGTAAGCAAAAAAGGATTAACCTTTACGAAAAGGATGCGATACATTTTTATATTATTCTTTTTGTAAGCCAAGAATGTGGCTACATGTGTGTGTTATTATTTCGAAATTAATGGTCTAATAAAATGGTTATGATCGAGTTAATATTTAAACAGCAAAGAAATTAAAAAACCGCAGGCTGTTACTAACTTTATTTGCCGTTTTGTTATGAACAATATTGAAACCCTGTCTAACAGATAGGTGGGTCACCACTGGTGGGTTAATTTTCTTTTAAATTTTTGTGGCATAAAATGTCTTCTCAAAATCAAGGTGAAATACATTAAGATCAAAATGAATATGAAAAGTAAACACAATTGTATGATATAATTTTTAACTCAATACGTGAACATGCATCATAATTTATTTGCATTGCATTATATCAGTGTTTATGAATTTTTGTTGTCCAATTTTACGTCTGATATAATTTGATGACGCTGCGTTCCGTGAAAGTGTTCAGCAGAACGAGCTCTAGTCGATTTCTTGCAGTGCATAAGAAATTCACATTTCGCAGGCTTCATTTTGGCAAATTTCTCGAAACTTCAACGTTCAAGATCCAACTGACAAACGAGTTCAAAGCTTATGAACATATACAATGCCACTGCTTGTTCTCTGACTGGGATTCGGAGAGTTTGGTAGATAACTCCAATTTAGACCCGAAATTCACCTTTAGCGACTAGGCGTATTTTTGGATGAATGGCTGTGTTAACAAACAAATTTTTTGTTTATGGGATGAAATTTTCAAAAAAGTTATCGTTTGGTGTGGGTTTCGTGCTGGACCGGTGACGTCATTGATCTGTACTTTTTTTTGTAAGGCGGCTGCTGTTCATGGTGAGCGCTACTTGTCACACAGCGGATACCACGATTGACACCTGCAATGACGATTTGAGGGTTAGATTGCAGAGGTGACGTGAATGGTACACTTTTGGCACGTGATTTTTTTCCGCTAGACTTTTCGGTGATGGAGTCACAAGTTAATGCAAATAACCCACGATGGAGAAATTATAAGACAGGCCATTGCTCAAAATTCAGCGGAATTTATGCGGCGGCCATTCGAAACCGAATGGTCCGATTTTTGCCACCGTAATGTAGGTAGCTGAGTTTGGCAATGTAGGAGTATCATTTTTCGTATATAACGGCATTATTGAACCTTTTCAGCAAAACTAAATTTTCTGATACCTCACACAGATTGTTTTATTTCATTCCAACATCTACCCGCCCTTATTGAAAAACTGAAAAGAAGAATAGGAAATTTGGTAAAGGGGATAAAGACTTTATCATACAGAGATCCCATGATCTTGTTGAAGCGAGGTGGAATTAAAAAAAAATTATGTCTAGAGAAGATACTGCTCGAAACCATGCACCTTCCCTAGCAATATGGAAACAAAAATTCAAAATCGTTCGACCAGTTTTTTTTTCAAAAACTGTTTTTTTTTACCATTTTTTCAAAAACATATTCCTAATTCTTTTTGAGTACCATCCAACTTTTAGCACATTGTTGTTTTTATCAAATAAATTTAAAAAAATGATCCAACGGTTTTTGAAAAAAAAAAAAAAAAAAACAAATATATACAAAAAAATTAACTTTTTTTAAAAATCTCAAAAAACTTTATATATTTCCTCTATAAAAGTACTTCTAGATTAAAAATTTCATCTATGTCCGTCAAGTGATTTAAAAAAACCGGTCCTATGGGGGGTAAGACTTTTCCTGAGAAATCTACTCCAACCAAAACATTTAATCTATATCTAGGCAAGCAGTTTTTTTGTGGTACCAATTGCGAGGTGGTTACCCAACCGATTGAGATGATATATATATCGTTGGAAAGGTATTACTGAGTAGGTGTGTATAAATTTGCTGTGAAATTTTTTTAAAAACAGTTTTAGGCATTTTAATGTTTTTTTTTTAAACTTGATAAAAATTAAAAAAAAAAAAAAATTGAACAATTTAAAAAAAAAAACCACTTCTTGGCGTTGGCCAAATTTTGGCCACTGGGCGATTCTAGTTTGCATAAAAATAACCATTCAGAAAGTTTTGTCAAAATTGCAGGAGCCGTTTCATGAGAACATTGAATTGTTCATTAAAAATCTTTTTCAGGTACCGTAAGTTTTAGATCTTGAATGCTAATTCAATTCCAAAAATCCCTCTGTTGGACGTCATACTAATACTATGTACCAAGCTTGAAGCAAATTGGTCCAGCCATTAAAGACTTAGGTAACCTTACAGCAAGACAGACATACAGACAAAATTTTCTGCCCAACTTTTTTCGACTTCCTTATCACCGTAATGTTATGTATGATTGTTACAATTTTTTTACGAATACATAAATTGTATTATACACCTAATCCAAAGTAAAATTACAACCATGTGATGGATGCCATCTGTGACACACATCATGTCAGAGTCGTATTATAAAATGTATATTTCATTTCTTAGTCCATTTACTTTATGGTGGTCCTCCTCTTCAGACTGTTATGAATGTTAACTGTCAAATAAATTCAAAAGTCTATCTTCATGTGTCAAAACATAACATCAACTGTATACCCTCATTGATTACATGGCAAAACACATAATTTGTTTTAATCATCCTTTCCTCTCCTTAACATTCACTTTAATCTTATCATGTTCAACAACTTTTCCACATCCCAACATCGTCATCACCAAACACAAAGAAAGTGTCCTTTCCAGCATGAAGAGCACAAAATGAGAACCAATTAGTTGCATGCAAATTTTGTACAACAATATTAAATCCCTTTAAGCAACCGCAAAAGCCAAACTAATAATGAACATCCATCACCCACAACTTTCAATTAATCAGTTTCCTTTCTAAAAAAGGAAACAAAAAATTCAATTTACACAAAATGCTTGCAACCCCATCAGCCATCAGCCAGGAGCCAATAATGAAAGGAAATTCCCTTCAGGATACACTCCACAGTCCTTATTAAACTTTTCAAAAAGATAAAAAAGATAACAACTTTAAGCGAAGCTATCTATTAATCTATCTTTTTGTGTTGGAAAGGACACAACAACAATATAATATCTTTGTCAAAATCGAGTGACAGATGCGAGAATGATAATGGTTTTGTTGAGGCTCATGAAAAATTACCCAATGTCCTTTTAACACAAAAATAATAAATCATCGATTAAATAGATTTTTCTAACCATAACTCAAGTTCAATGACTTAAAACACCAGCTGACCCGAAGCCGAAGGCATATAAAAATATAGATACACACAGGTCCTTTATTTTTCCTCTCAAAAATTTATATCGGACGGGAAAGTGAAATTTAATCAAAACAATAACAGAGCCACGTGTTGCTGCTATCACCGCCACCGCAACCCACGAGCTAAGAGCCACCAGCCACCACCTACTTCTGCCGGTTTGAGAGAAGATTCATCTCAAATGAGATGAATCTCTGGTACGCAGGACCAAAAATCAGCCGGCAGGTTGAATGAGATTGAACATGGCAGGACATAAAAGGAATGCGATCCTGTTGCAGGACCTCAGTTCAGCATCTTTCTTCGGTCGGTTCGGATAAATCTAAAAGGACTAAAGCAAGGATACCTACAACATACATAGTCTAATCTCCCAGCATCCTTAAAAGAGTTTGGTGTTCATTTGTACACCACACACAATCAAGAGGAAGAGAGGGAGGGGTTTAGTTTTGTTGGTTTGAATGAAGATTTAAGTGTGTTTTATATCACATTGCGGTAGCCGCTTAGCGCTGAATCCTTAAGATCCTACTCCAAGCACGTATAACACGCAGCAATTCTGCCGTGACAGGGCAATTACTAATTAATTATTTACCAAACAAAGAATTTATCACGTTTCTTGTTGTTGTTTTTTGTGTGTAATTTGCAATTGTATTGTGCAAAAAAAAAAAAGTGGATTACAAGTGAAAAGCACTCAAGTGAATAAAAAAAAAAATATAAGGAAGAAAATTTCGTGTTATTTTTGAATATTCATAGAAAATTGAAAAAAAAAAATTCGACTTAAAATTAGTTTTTTAAAAATTCAAATGTGCGAGTGATGCAGTGCGTATGAGTGATTTTTTTACAATTTTTTTTTTGTTGTGAAAAAAGTGATTTGAAATAATATTTTCAAGGATAAGCAAGCAAAGCTGACTTATTTTGGATTACGGGAAGAAAACAATTGGGTATGTCCTTATTTGTTGTTGTTAACAAAAATAAAAACTTGGAATCATGGTTCGGTGAATGTCGATGTATTCATGGACTTCCTGAGGGTATTAAATTTAGGGTGAAATACTGAAATGTATAAAGTTAGAAAGGTCTCCTTGTATGTACATATTTTTTTCATTTTGAATTAATAATCATAAAAGTACCGAGGGTTTGAATATTATTTGGTACGAGATTCAATTTATTGAGTGATGAAGTTTTTGATGGGATATTTTTTTTTTGAGAAATAAAATATTGGTTGACAACGAGTTGACGTTTGAACGGCCGGCTTCAAGTTTAAATAATTTATTTTTGTTTGGTAGATAAACGAAGAATTTATTAGCAAAAAAAAAAAAAACAACACCATTTTTGAATATGACCGCACTTAGTTTTTATAACCTAAAGTGGGAAAAAAGGTTGCCCTAGGCCCAACACAACACAAAAAAAAAGGACAGGGTTGACGACTTTTCAAGGAGATTATACAAAGTCAAAGCCATTTGATGGAATTATACAAAAAATGAAAACAAAAGCATAAAAAGTTTTTTTTTTTTCAAAAAAAATAAAAGTGACGTATAGACTTGTTAAAGGTTACACAACAACACCCTTCCAAAAGGATTTCGCAAAAGGATTCCTGAGGATTAGAGATTTGAATATTTTCTAGCTTTTACAAGGTTAGGTACTTTGGGGTGAGGACAAGTCAAAAACTTGGAATTATGTGCACGTGGATGGACTTTTAGAAACACAAACATTGATAACATAACTTGATGACCTTTTTACGGTAGCCTGGATAATAAGCATCTTATCAGCTTCAGGGATAGGAGGTAATGATCCTTTTGAATTAAGTACATTTATGCTCAGATTATTCATGTTGTCCCATTATAAAAAACTATTTTTATTTAATGACTAAAAAGTAGGTTTTGTTCTTAATATATAAAGGGTGTTTTTTTAAGAGCTTGATAAATTTAAATACTAAAACATGACAGAAATGTCTTTGGAATGACTTTTTTTATTATTATAACGGGTAGAAGAAAAGTTGTGCGACAAATTCTGCCAGTTTGTTAAAATGCAGCTGAAATTTGAGGTCAAATTACAAACTTCTCAGAGTTCTGGAAAATTTGTTTCTTAAATAGCTATTGTATGGGAGGGGATAATTTTCTGGGATTTGAAATAAACTCTTGGTATTTACAATAAATTGATAAAAGTTTTGTCTTAATTTTTAACAGAACTTTGTAAACATTCACTTTTGAAACAATTGCTTTAAATTGTTTCAAATTTCGTGTAGTGACGACGACGGTTGTGCTTTTGCATCAAAAGCCAAAATCGAGGCTTTAACCAAACATGACATTACCGACAAATCTATATCATTGTGGATAAAACAGCATTCTTTGTTTTTGGCTCAGAAGTCCTGTCGGAATAGAAGCTTTTTTTCCGAATGGTAATATAATTTCAACGGCTTGATGGAATTCGGATCGGTTGGAAAAGTTTTTTAAGAGTTTCCTAGAAATAGACATTACAATTTTGGTTGTAACTTGTATTGAAACGGTGGTTTCATAACTAAGCCATTTAATTTTATTCAAAATTTGATTACATTTTTTTTTTTTTTTTTTTTTCTTTAAGAAAGGCTATAGTGGTTTTTATTTTTTTTTTTTTTTTTGTGATACGCTAAACAATATTCTGTAGGAAGCTTTATTATTCAATTTTTAGTTGTATAGGTTGAAAAATGCAAAAACGGAAGACAAGAAATGGTTTCAACTTGGTTAAAAATATTCTATAAGACGGCATTACAATTTTTTTATAGAAAATTTCTTTCTATAATTTTCGACTGAAAAGGTAAAACATCTTAAGTCAACTTAAGATGATTTGCTTTTTATTAATGGATCTTGTTACGATTTCATAGGAGCATAGATCTGTCTCATCCGTATTCTTCTATCTAAATCCTTTTTCTTTTTATTAAGGAAACAATTTTATCTTATGTAGGAAAATATTGTATTCTGACACAGTGTAAAATATCTTAAGTCCAGATAAGATGTTGTGTTGAATCGAATAAAAAAATTAAACAGACTTTAGATTATTTTACTTTGAGAGCTTGTTATGATTGTAAAAAGGTAAAACATATTAAGTTGACTTAAGATACTTTCCCACATGCAAACCAAAAAAAAAAAATTCAAAAAAGTTTTTTGGAAAGCATCTTTTTACAGTTTTTTTGCTCTCCTGAAAATCGTTAAGAATAGACTTAAGATG
The DNA here is from genome assembly GCA_916050605.2 of Platycheirus albimanus. Taxonomy (NCBI): domain Eukaryota; kingdom Metazoa; phylum Arthropoda; class Insecta; order Diptera; family Syrphidae; genus Platycheirus; species Platycheirus albimanus. Next base: position 11,123,588 of record OU696698.1, on the reverse strand, counting down.
ATTTACCTTTCTTGTCGAGTAATAGTCTTTTATATGATGCACCGCACTAAAGGAATCTCATACAAAGTATTCGATGATATACTCTGTCAAAAGTCTTGGATAAATCCAGCAAATACAGGGCTGCCAAAATGTAAAGGTAAGAAACTTGATCATCGCAGTTTGGCACCTGTGATGGGCTCGGAATTTAAACTGTAATAGATACAATAAATTAAATTCATTAGGTATTTAATATGTCAAGAGATATGTGCCACCAGAAATGTTTCGAAAAAAAAAAACAAAAATCTATTTTTGGAATTAGATACTTTAAGTTAAAAAGTATTATTCCCGTGAACACGACTCTAACGATGTGTTTTATTGAAGGTGTGGTCCAAATTAGAAAGCTGAAATTTCGTATATACAATTTTTGATTCAATAATAAAGCTATCTTCTTGAACCGCTGAAATCCGACCACCATCACGCCCACAATCGCCATTTTTGTTCAAAAACCTCTATTTGACAAAATTAAATTATGTTTTTTTGTACAGTAACGATAAAAACTAAAATTTTGCACTCCCAAGTTTTAGGCAAATTTTCTTCCAATTGAATAAAAATGTTTCAGTTTGTTCGTCCATCAATATTGCTTTTATAAAATAACAATGCTTGTATCAGAGCTAAAAATATACATTTTTTGTACATTACATCTTGCATATGAAATCGTAAAAATTGATTTTGGGCGTGGCTGACGCCTTTTTTTCATTAGAAAGTATAAAAAATTGTTTTTGCAAATAAACGGTCCACAAGCTCAAATTTGTGCGTCTCTTAGTCGAAACTAAGAAGCTTGTGTGTGAAAAGATATTTTTGAATTTTGGGTGTGGCTTACGCCCACTTTTTATGAAAAAAAAATAAGGTAACAATATTTAATTTTAACTTTATGATAAATATATCTCTAAATTTTTTTTTGTGTTAATTTTTTCCAATACGCCCACTTTTAAGGTTGTGATTTTTATAAAATACCTTTATTCAGGTAAGATTTTTAAAAACTACTCGTTTCAGCTGTAATTTACACATAGGTATACCTGAAAATTGACTAATGATCAAAGCTCAGTTAGTGCTTTAAATTTTTTTTTTACAAATTGTTAAGGCACGCCCACTTTAAAGGGGCGTTTCCGTCAAAGGTAGTAATATGCATTAATTTTGTAATGTTTCTTAACTAACGGTCGCAGTTTTGAAGAAAGAAGGTGAACACTTCGGTTGTATGCCATGGTTACGTAGCAGAAGTGTGGTTCAAGAATAAATTGATAAATACACCCATAATCGCTATTTAAATTCAAAATCTAATTTTTAAAAATTTAAGTTTTGTCTTGTTTTGTTCAATTCGATCAACAAGCTTAAAATTGAATATCACTGTCTCACAGTAATTGCCCAGGCAGTAAAAAGTCTCAACTTTGGGCGTTGCACACGCCTTTTTTTAAAGCACCAGCAGTTATTGAACATCAGCCACACAAGATTAATGTAATTGAATTTTGTCCTGTCTGCTAAAGAAGAATTTTGTTTCTAAAACTGGAACAGCGGCTGGCTGAGGCGAACGTATACACATACAAAAATATAGGGAATAGGGTATCCAACCGTTCGTTGCAAACTTACTGTAGCTATCACTCATGTTTTTTTACACAATAACCGCGATTAAATTATATTTTTTGATTTAACGGATTTCATGGAAATTTAAATGACACTTTTGATTTAAGAGGAAAATTAATGGAATATTTTATAAATAATAGCCCCGGGATTAAATAAATACGTTCAAGTCTTACGATATTATTTTTGTTGAATTTGATCTGGGTTACCCTCAGCCAATTGATTTATTTTTGATAAAAAAAAGATATTAATTTATCATCTTATTATCTTATTTGTTGCATAAACCTTACACCAAGATAAATTATTTCTGAAATCTCTTACTCAAGTATCCTTTCAATATTAAGTGAGTGAACGACTCCAAAATGGTGTTTCATTAAAAGTTGAATAAAAATCGTTTCACTCTTATCTGATCTTTGAATTTGACTCTAAGGACGCCCCAGAAATTTAACCTCATAAATATTAATTAATACCTAACCTCTAATTAAAATTCCTTCAGAGCCAAACAAAATAAAATCTTCATCAGACACAAAACTCTCCGACATAAATGAAGGTTTTTGTGTGTGTGTGTGTGTGTGTGTATAAATAGATACAAAAAATCTAACGGAAAAAGCTAACCTAAAAAAAAAATATGTTGTAGCTCATAAATCTAAATGTGGAATTGCAACGTTATTTTTGAATTATTTCCCCCGACTACATCAGACACAGAAAAAACCAAGTTACCATATTTATTTTAGATTTGTTTCCATGTGCTTCCTTGTACAAATGTTCAGTTTCCGTTTCATATATGATGACGATGAAAAGATATAACCAGCAACCATACGATGGATGTTTAAAAAAAAAGGACTTTTACAATTTTGTATTTATTACACTATTTAAAGGACACGTGCAGCACATGGTAAAAAATATATTTCATTTTCACTATCTTAACTTCAGCCATTTGCCCCGTTATAAATATATATGAAAACACATCCAAAATAGTGACAGATATATGAACACGAACAGAGTAGTGTTGTGTACCAACATATCATGGCTTCTGACGGACATCCGACTAGGGCAATGATAGTAACGCTTCAATGCATGCAACAAAATTAATTATTCGTCCTTTTTTTTTTTGTTCCTTTGAATTCGATTTTTTTTTTGCTTTTGTCTTTATTGTTTTATTGTTGTTGTCGAAATTGGAATACTCCACTTGAATAACAATCTTAGTCGAGTGCAGAGTGATGGTCCTTTGGAATGGAATAGTTGAAAAGCTGACAAAAGATACAACACAATGAATGGCAAAACACGAGGAGAAGCAATTGTTTTGTTTCTGGCCAAATTGAATTAGGTAAATCCGTTTGGGGACTTGTGAATGTTTTCCTTTGGCCGTAAATTTTAGTTTTGTTTTCTGTTGTTGTTCGTTGTGATGTGATGGTATATTAAATTGAATGGGCATTGCATTGGGAATTCCACAACTGAACGCAATATTTTGTGTTTTTTTTTTGGGTGATATGAATGAATCGAAGGACACAAAAAAATAATAAAATATGTTGAAGGGTTGAGTTCAATCGATAAATATTGAGAGTTAGTTGGTTGATTGGTTGTTTTATGGGTCCCTGTGGACATGACATGCTCTTCACTATAACTGCGATTAAATTTTTTGTGGTATCTGCAAGGAAGTTTTATATTGAAATTGGAATGAAAAAAAAGAAATATAAATTATTGAGTTGACAAATTAAAACTTGAACTTTTTCCACTAAATCCTAGAAAACCAATTTATTCTGAAATCATATGCAAAATATCAGAATAATTTATTTATAGTTTATATTATTAAGGAAAGCTTGAAAAATAATTTGTCTAATTACCTTGAAAAATGTCTTGAAATTTCGTCCTTAACCTTTTGCTGAATTGATTGGACTGTGAATTTCTTAACTTAGCACTGGCCAAGAAAATGCTTTTCGGAGAATATTTTACTTGCGAACTCGTCGACGTTTTCAAAACATTCAGAGCAAAAGTTGGTCAAGGGGCCACATTCTTAAGAATCCCCAAGAAAAAAGTGCACGACTGGGACGCACAAACTTGCTCCAAAGTGTGACAGTGGTCTTGAGGCTTGACATTTTGAAAAAAAGGGAAAAAGTCACATGACATTTTATTAATCATAAAAAAATCACTAGTTAAAACGATTTTGAAAACTATTTTGAATTTTACGATTTTTTCAAAATCGTTCGAACAGTTTTTTTTTTTCAAAAAAAACGTTGTTTTTTGAAAAGCTATTTGAAAAAATATTCTAATTTTGTTTGACACTGCGAATTTCTAGAACTTTGTAGTTCTTACCTGGAAAATGAAATGAAAACAAATTTATCGGACCGTTTTAAAAATTGGAAGAATCAACATTATTTTGCTTATAAAAGGGCTTCCACATTAAGATTTTCAACGAAATCTTTCAAATGGCTTTCGAGAAAATCGGATTCGAAAAAAATTGGTCCTTTGAGAGGCACCGTAATAAGACTTTTAATGGAAAATGAATTCCAATCCAAATATAAAATTTACACAAAAGCCATCATTCAGAAAGTTTATCAAAATCGTACGAGCCGTTCTTGAGTTGGTTTTAGAGCTAGAATGCTAATTCCACTTAGATTAGAGAACTTTGAAGAGAACATTACTTTAAAGAAATTCTCAAGAAAAAGTAAGTAAGTGTAGTTTAAGTAGTGAATGAAGCAATAAAATCGCACAGTTTTATATATTCTCTTGGAACGAGTTAAAAACTCATTTTTTTAAGCAGACCGTCTGAATGAAATATATGTCTTGATGTGAAATTTTATTAATATATAAAACGTTCGATACGTGAAGAAATGGCAGGCTTAAATTTCATGTGTTAAATTTAATCCTTCAGTTCAATCGAAAATGTCACCCTTATAATTGAAATCCTTGAGAAACAATATTATTTTCCGATGGCCCACAAGTTTTCGACAAAAGACATGGTCGTGGAGACGAAGATGAGGAAAAAGGCAAAGCTTTCTACTTTAAAAAGAATCAATTCCTTTTTCCTTTATTTTTCTACAACATACTAGGGATTGACTAAAATGGATCTTTTGAGATCCAAGATGATGCAGTTGAGTGTGGTATTATACATATAGAGTTCTTTATTCTCTCGTTTTGATGAGAGATATTGTGAAACAAAATAAATCCTTGACTATATCGATAAAATAGTGCAGGTGTGGTCTATACTGTATTATTGTTAAATCTCTTCAATCCTACCTACATACCTCATAGTCGTTCTTATGAAGTTGATGTCTAAAGAAGAAGATGGAACGATTCTGTAAGATACTGTATATAAAGGAATAATACCCAGTAATCAAAATCTTGCCCAGGAAATTCATACACAAAATCCCTTCAATAGGTTGGCTATTGTGTCGAAAAAGAGCTCTCATTCATAAAATCTAAAACACAATATCCTTCGATTCATGAAAAAGCTATAAAATAAGGTAGACAAGGATTTTAAATAAAATATACATATATACTCGTAAATTTGTTGCTGCAAATAAAAAGATTTGATGTCTATTTATACTGCGCCGTATAGTCGGCTCTATAATCTTTGAACTTCAGGAAAGTTGTGGGTCTCAGTATTTTAAAATCTTGGGTTTTCTCCAGCATCTGGTTCAATGTGAAGTATGGGGCAGATGAACTGAAATTAAAATCCTTGGGCACACTTTCCTACGACCATATTTTGTAGGTGAGTTGGTGTACGCTCCTTGCCAGGTCATTTCCAGCTTTTCTAAGAAGTTCCACCTTGATCATATTTTGGCCACACGGTTACCACTCTTGGTTGTCATCCAGATTGTCTGGTACAAGTCGTTAATTAGGCTTAAGTTGTCATCTTCAGCTAGTGAATCCTGCTGTTTATTGTTTCACTCTTTTTATAGGAGATTTGTTTGCATTTTCACAATCTCATTTCTTCTATAATGGTGTGGGGCATGGTCGTTTTTAAGGCGTACATGATGAAATCCTGACTTGATACGGATTGTGATCACTCTTTTACTGATTTTGCAAAAGCTCAAAACTCTGTGTCTCAGTGGACAGCGAAACGTGTGTGTTTATTGTCCTCGTAATAAATTCTTATCTCGACATAGTACACAAGCAAAGTGTCATCTTGCCGTCTGTTCGCTAATGTCTCTTAAACTACGCATTCGATTTTAATGCAGTTTTCACCATAATGTAGATAATTTGTTCCTTAAGGTTTATATGTATATATAGTGACTTTTATATCGAAAAAAAGTGAAAGCTGTAGCAACGCACTAGAAAATGTATAATGCAAACATAAATTAACACTCCTAAAAGTATGCAACTTTATTAACTTGGCTCGAAAGCATAATGAGCATACGAGATGGCATAGAAAAACGTTTACTTAGCGTTTAAGAGCGTCTTAGTCTTGAGAGCCTCCTGGCTTATACTACGTATTAGGCTGGTCAGGGATCAACAATTCTTGAAATCAAAATTACACCCGAGCCGGGGGTCGCTAGAATATATAAAGTAAAAACAATTAAAAATGACAAACCTTCTGAAGTTAAGTATAAACCTAAACAGATTGTTTAAACAAGACATAAATCAAAACAAATATATGTAAATGGCAAGTGTATGGGTGGATGGTAGCATCCACCAAAATATTATTCAAAATTATGAGTGTTAAGGATTCATTCCTATATCATCCTTTTTTCTGTAAAATAAACGGCCACACAATTTAAAAAAAAAATTTAAAAAATATTCCTGTTTCTCATATTCTCTGAAACTTACTGTACAAACATTTCTATAAAGCCTCAAAATAAATGTTACATTTATTCCACCCTCACTCTCTCTCTCTCATCAATATTAATGCGTAGAAAACTTTTAGGTCATCACGAACACACTAACAACATAAAAAAAATACATTTTTATTTAAAATTCCACAGGGAATTTTGATTGCATTCAACAATTTTTTACATATAATTCGGTTGTTCATGAATTTTAATTGTTATGCATGCAAAACAGGGAAACAAAATTGTTCATTCGCGAGTAGGTATTTATGTGTTGTACTTAATTGCTTGGAAGTGCTTGGCGGGTACAGCATAGGAGTCCAACACCCTTCATTCGAATAAATTCCGAAGGAAGAGGAACAACGCAAAAAAAGGATCTCATAATTGCACACGCGTTTTTGCTTTTAAAATCAGGTGAACAATTTAAATTCTTCCAACACCCGCCGACGACGACCAACGACGATGACGACAAGGACGCTCAACGCGTTAAGTTAAAATATGCAAGCTATGCCCCACGCTTTTCCAAAAGTAATTAACCTGTTTTATGTTTGGGAAAAGTGGGAAAGTTAGTCCATGGTAGGAATAAATAAACTTGCTCCCAGGTGGCGCGGGTGGTTGAACCCGAGCCGATGTTTTTTTTTGTGTTTTGTTAAATTTTTCACAAAATAAATTTAAACCGGGTTCATTTATTAATGAAGCCACAAACACAACAACCATCTGGGTTCAAAGAAATTTTCAAAATAAAATACCAACAATAACAAGAACAACACTACAAAATTGTAATGCTTGAAACGAAAAAGAATTTTTACTAGCAGGCAGGCGTTTAAATGGGTGAGAGTCGTCCTTTGCTCTGCGGGGTAAAAGGATTCCCCATTTGAATAATAGAAGAGAAGAAAAGCCCTCGAGTGATTACGACCGAAAGTCTTGAAATTTTTTGTGGATTTCATGGATTACGGATGAAAGATTCTTTTGAAGGGATATTGCATGCAATAAGGACAACACATAGAAGAAGCAAGGAGTAGACAAATTGTTATGTTTGGAACGAGTAATTAAATGCATTGAAAGTTTAATGTGGTGTAATAAAAAAAAAAGGAAAATTGTGGGCTTTGTGTAGGAGGAACTGAAAAATGACCTGGATTTACTTTGAAGAGGAAACTTTTGGAGTTTTGTTTAATACGTCGAGAAATTGGGATTTTCTTAATTATATTTTTGATAAGCTAAGTTTGAGGAGGTGTATAGCAACGAATTAGCAAAAGAAAAAAATAATCCAAGTAGCCCATTTAATTATTCATGCAAAATACCTTTGCGAACGATCCGTTGAAGGCGCTGTCTACAAAGAAATTCACCACCACATGGCTGCACAACTGTTAGTTGGACTTTGATATAGGCAAATACTTAAACGTTTCAAAATAAAATATTCAAGAATGAAAATGATCAAAAAAAAATGTTTTAATTTTAAAGGGTAGTAAGTTCGAAAATCAATTATTTTTGATAAGTCTTAAAAAAGTATTTTTTTTAACATCATCCTTGAACGGTACAAAACCTATTTCTAATATTTGTGAACTACCTTCAAACAAATTTGACTAATGCTTTGCAATAATGGATTCTTTTGATTCTCTTGGCCTTAAGACTCTCATCCATTCCAGTGTGAGCAATGTGAATTTAGGAATTTACTCTTATTTTTTCGATTTTTGGCTGTAAATATTTTTTCAAGGCTAAGGGTGTTTTTTTTAGGTGTTGTATCGTAGCTCAATGGACTGTATAACTCATCTCGAATAACAAAATATAGGAATTAAATAAAACACAATAATTTAGAATGGAAAAATGTTATAAAAAACCTTTTAGCACATTTATTCCTTCACAGTTCAAAATCCTGCTTAAGACTAACTCTCTTTCGTGCTTGTTCACAGAACAAGCACTCTTTCGTTAAGTTCTTACGTTAAGTTTCATTTACGTTTAATTGTATCTTCTTATACTTATGTGACCATCGAATGCAGAGTTGCCAGGACTCATGCGATTCGATACATATGTGTGGTTTTCAATATGGCAATACTTTTTTCGGAGTTGATCTTTTTGACAGCTGTCACTTGATTTATGCTTAGTTTGGTTTGCCATTTCATAATGAATAAACTTACTCCTGAACAACGTTTGCAAATCGTGCAAATTTATTACCAAAATAATGGTTCGGTTCGCGCGACGCAAGGTATTAACTATTAAGTAAGGAAATTTATACAAATTCAAAAGCTTAACTAAATTAAAATTTTGTTAAACATGACATTACGATGATAGGGAAGACAAAAAAAAGATGGTCTAAGCATTCTGTCCACCTGCATGTCTGTCTGTATGTAAAGACACCTACAGCCCAAACGGGTATGCCGAATTGCTTTAAACTTGGTATATAGAGTTTTTTAGGTATTGTACAGAGAGGAAATTGAAATTTTTTTTTAGCTCAAAAAATAACGGTATGCTATACGGATGCTTTTTTTTACTCAGGTCGAGGTTAGCTCATGGATGTCCAGGGCTGTTCCCAAAAGAAAGCAAAAACTCGGGGTTCAAGAGTGTCGAACTCCGAAACAACAATATTTTTATTAATCTTAATTTGCTTAACAGATTATTTCATATTCCTAATGATAATCTTAAAATAAAAGATTAGAATTCAATTCTAATGATACCTTAGATACTAGGTCTGTGGAGATTCCTCTAAAAAGAAAGGGCTCCACGACAATGAACGTGTGGACTAACGCAAAGTGAAAAGCTGACAAAAAACCGGTTGATCAAGGATCGGTCTATGGTACTCCTAAGAAAAGGATTAGCCATGACAAAAAAACCGGGTAGTTCCAAACTAGGTCTATGGAGAGGCTTACAAGAGCAGCAACCCCACGAGCCACGACAATAAACGGAGGTCTGCAGAGATTCCTCTAAAAAGGAAGAGCTCCACGATAATAAACAAGTGGCCTTATGCCGATCAGGGATCCACTGCGACCAACAGCGAAGTAGAAAGGTGACACAAAACTTTTGCTTCAAAACTTGGTGAGGCTTCTACTGGTATTCCTCGCAGCGTACCTTCGAATTGGAACTCTTATCCCGGTTTTCTATTTGCAATATAACTTCTTCCAATGGCTGGGAGATCGAGTCTGATTTTCAATGCAAATTTCACATCTACTTATGTAATTTCACTGAAAGGAGAGACTGTGAATTATAAAGTAAAAAGTTAAAAATACTTGCAAATGTGTAAATCATTTTGAGTGATGACTTCATTTGGCTGCTCTTCTGATCTAAGTACTTGGAAGTTTGTTGTCGGTGGTCCAAATCAGCGGTGCGAGTGGAGGGGTAGTCGGAATTACCTCAATCGAATGCAGTGTTGGCGTTACGTCACGTGATGGTGATTCTTTTATTCATTATAATGAATAATGGTATGGAATCCTTGTCTCGTCCGGTGGCGGTGGTGTATTGTGGCGGTAAGTGGCGGCGGGGGGTCGGTGGTGGTTATTATTTGGCTCTAGCCTCAATGGTGGTTGGAAGGCAGAGTGGCGGCAGGAAATGTGTAACTTCGTTACAACATTAATTCTTATTTTTCTCAAAAACGGCTCTAACGATTTTGATTTAAAAAAATCAGTGTTGCTTTTAAGGTACGACCAAAAAAAGTTTTAAAAAATGTCTAAGAACGGTACTTTCCATAAGATCGTTTTTTTTCCTTTCGACTATCTCCAAAATGACTCAACCGATTCTTTCGAAATTTCACACACATATAGGTGTAGGTAGCTCCATTTGTACTGCGTACCAATAATTTCAAAAAATGTTTTTTTTTGTATTTTTAAAACCATTAAAAAAAAAAGATTTAAAAATTAATATTTTGAAAACTGTTTATTGATTTTTTTTTTAAATTATAAATAAATGTATTTGCTAAATACCTATGAATTTTTTTTGAATTTTTTTTTTTTTTAAAGTTTTTTTCTCAAAAACCGCTCCACAGATTTTTATAAATTTATTCTCATAAATATAAATTTATCCAAGAAATAAAACGGTGTATTTTTTTCAGCTCAAATTAGTTTAATTAATTATTTAAGGATTTTGAAAATTTTATTTTTATCAAAATCTAAAGCACCTAGACCAGGGCCCAGTCGTGCATTTTATTTGTTTCGATTCTGCAACTGCAAAGAAGTTCTTGGCTCTTTTAAATATCATGAATACTTACACATCTTCAAAAGTACTTAGTTAAAAATATCTCAAAAGACATCTTTCAAAGTAAGTTAGTCTTTTTCAATAAAACTGCATTAAGACCACCAGCTTCTTGGTTGATTACCTCCTCCTTCACCTGTGCTATTTACAAAACTTTGTACGCGCGACGCTTGAGCAAATACCAATTAAAAGCGCGCCAAAAAAGTGTATAATATTTACGCAAGAAAGGAAACACCGCAATTCAGTTTTTCGCCTCAGCAGAGCCAGGACTAAAAATCATACAAAATGCACAAGCACACATACTGCTGCTTCCTTTTCGATTCAATAGGGGAATCCTTAGCTTTGAGCTGTGATCCAAAAGTTTGAAATACTTTGCATCAAAGGTAAACTTCAATAATAAACTTTATCCAGAAGTGTGTACCTAATTTACGAAGGTATGTCGTACTTCATTTTGTGTCTTTTGTGGGAAGGGGGATTGTGCCCGTGGTTAGTTGCGCGAAATAAGAAAGTGTAACATATTTTGTGTTGGCATCGCATCGGTGCGGTGTTCGGCGGCATCATTATGTACTTTTTTTGTCCCTCCCTCCTTATTTTCAGTTTGAAAACTTTTTCTTGAGAAAAAAAAGTTTTTTTTCTTTAATCTACCTTTCTTTTGAACTTTGTGTCGATCCTTCTTCCTTGGTTTTTTTTTTTTTTTTGTGGGAATATGTATTTGCAAAGTGCATTCAATTATTTTGTTCTACAACATAAATTCCGTCAATTTCTTCCTCACAATTTCATGAAGTTGAAATTCTCTTAACAAGAACGATGATATATTTAGTTTGCAAAGTTCTTTGCCTGGGTCTGGGCCTGGCATTGACACACATAGACCACCAAGACACCATTCCACTCTATGTTTTCCACAGAGGTGACATACAAATAATAATAACAAAAAGGATATAAAAATAAACCAACCTTGTTGTTGTTCACAAAAGTTTTGCTTGTACGAATAGGATAAGGACGAGGACGAGGACGACCGACGACGATGGGGGTCGTTCTGAACAAAACAAGATATAACTTTTCCGGAAACACAATCAGAAAGTCACAACCTTTAGATTTCTATGTGCCATTTAGCTTGAGGTGAATTGGTGGAGGATATGATTGCTAAAAATCCAGACAGATTGGATTTGACTAAAACTATATAGGTAAGACCAAAAAAAAGTTTGGAGCTTGCACAATATATTTAAAGTTTTATTTTTCCACTTTCATTTCCCTGTCCATCAAAAACAACAAAATTTAAAGTTTCCATATTTTTTTAAAATATTTTTTGCCATGGACAAAAAGACTAACAAAAATGGTGGAAAAGGATCATTTATCATGGGATAACAATTTGAAAAGGCAATATTAATTTCAGTTTTTAAACTTTTTTGAAGGAGGTCGTCTCCGGTGAGCAAAAGATTTTCGAAGTTCGTTATCCGAGATTGTTTTGCTTTTGTTCGTGGAACTCACATCTAAATTGTTTTATGTTTGATTTAAAAACTTTTCTTTTCTTCAATATTTAATGCAATACACTTTGTTTGAAGAACAACTTATTCAATGAAAATGCAAAGTTCATTAAAAATTAATTGATCCCTTCTCTCTAAATGAAAAACCATTTTTAAGTATGATTAAGTTTTTATTTTTAAATAAAGTATTGCTTGGCTGAACTACAAAAAAAACAGATTTTTAAGATTAAGTTGGTAGGTATTTTAAAATAAAATGCACGACTGGGTCGCACGAACTTGCTCTAATGAGTGACAGTGGTTTATGGGCTTGAGATTTTGATAAAAATAAAATTTTCAAAATTCTTAAATAAATACTTAAACTAATTTGAGCTGAAAAAAAAGTACGCCATTTTATTTCTTGGATAAATTTGAATTTATGAGAATAAATTTATAAAAATCTGTGGAGCGGTTTTTGAGAAAAAAAGTTTTTTTTGAAAAACTTTTTGAAAAAAATTTTAAAAAAAAATTCAAAAACGCCAGTTCATAGGTATTCAGCAAATACATTTATTTAAAATTTTTAGAAAAAAATTTAATAAGCAGTTTTCAAAATATTAATTTTTTTAATTTGTTTTTAAAAAATGCTTTTAAAAATACAAAAAAATATTTTTCAAAAATATTGGTATGCAATACAAATTGAGCTACCTACAGCTATATGTGTGTGAAATTTCGAAAGAATCGGTTAAGTCGTTTTCGAGTTAGTCGAAAGCAAAAAAAACGGTCCTATGGAAAGTACCGTTCTTAGATATTTTTTAAAACTTTTTTTTCAGCCATATGATTGGTCGTACCTAAAAAGCAACACTGATTTTTTTAAATAAAAATCGTTAGAGCCGTTTTTGAGAAAAATAAGCTTTAAAATAACGGTTGTATGGCAGGTACCTTTATTTTTTGAGCTAAAAAAAAAATTTCAATTTCCTTTCTGCACAATACCTAAAAAAGTCTATATACCAAGTTTGAAGCTATTCGGCCCACCCGTTTGGCTGTAGGTCTTCATACAGACAGACAGACAGACAGACATACAGACGGACAGAATTTTTAGACCATCTTTTTTCGTCTTCGCTATCATCGTAATGTCATGTTTGATTGTTATCTCAAAACTTTTTTTTTCGACGAATGCATAACTTGCCTTATAGTACCTATAATCGCAAGTAAAAATACACACATGCGAATAGGTAATTGCAGACGGGTTTTGGTTTTTAAAAATGTCTCTTCTCTAAGCCTTTAAAGACTTAAATCAATCTATATTGCTGAAGAACCCTTCAGTCTGTCTCACAAAGTCGCAGAAAAGAGTAACATTTAGGATTCCATTCCTCTGTGGTTGATGCAGCTAAAATTACAGTTGAATCTCGAAAAGATGAACAGTTAAAAAACAGGCCCCGTACATCTTTTCGAATTGTTCATATTTCCAAGCATCGAACATTAGTTTAAGAAAAACAAAGCTTTAGATACAAAATTGCATCTTCCAAATTAGCTGGTCATTACAAAGTTGTCACTTTTGAAGCTGTAGTTTTCTGACATTTGACTAGTAAAAACTACGCCATTAATAAAAATGGAACGATACACGCTTCAACAACGCATTAAAATTATTTAAATTCACTACAAAAATGGTAAAAATTTGCAGAGACAGTTCGTAAAACTAATAATTTTTTTGGTAATTCGGAAATTGATAGAAAAATTTAACTGTTAAGACAAGTTAGCAATGTGAAGATAACGAAGAAGAAAACTCAGGTTGGTCCATTCCTCGTCGTTCTTTGGAATTGGGCATTCCACAAACATCATTACACCGTATTTTGCATTAAGACTTGGGTCTTAAGGCTTATAAAGTTCAGTTCACACAACAACTCAAGCCGGCCGATCATCAACAACGTCGTGTCTTTGCTGATTGGGTCCTTGAAATGCATGAAAATGATCCGGAATTTCGTCAAAAAATCATCTTGACTGATGAGGCCCATTTCCACCTCGCTGGCTACGTCATCAAGCAAAATTGTCACATCTGGGGTTCGGAAAACCCAAGATTTAATGTTGAAAAGCTTCTCCATCCTCAACGAGTAACTGTTTGGTGCGGTTTATGGTCCCGCGGGTCATTGGACCTTACTTTTTTCACCGTAGCAATACAGCTACGGTGAATGGATCGCGGTATCGAAAGATGATTAATAATTTTGTATGGCCGCAATTGGATGGTATTGATCTGGGCAACGTTTACAAGATGGCGCTACGTGCCACACAAGCAACGAAACCATCGATCTTTTACGGGAAAAGTTTCCGGGCCGTGTTTTTTCTCGGAGAGTTGATCACAATTTGACCATCGAGATCTTGTAATTTAACACCTTGCGACTTCTTCCCTGAGCTACATCTCACGTGGAAGATAAGGTCTACGCCAACAGCCCAGCGTCGATTTAAGACCTCAAAGATGGAATTCGTGAATCTGTTGAGGGCATACAGCAGCCACTTTGCGATTTGGTGATGGAAAATTTCATGAAAAGGATATTGTTGTGTAAGCGTAGCCGTGGTGGCCATTTGGCTGATTTAATTTTTCATTATTAATGGCATATTTTCTTCTTTAAATTGAAATAAACATCCGACCATTTGTCTCAAAAAATGACATTTTGTTTTAAATATCAAAATAACACCTCTTATTGGAAAACCCTTTATCATAAATCTGTTCTAAATGGATAAATTTATCTGAAAAATATTCGTATCCCGAATCATAAAAAGAATTTCATTGGCCACCACGCCCTGCAGTCTTCAATCCGCTTGATTTAAGGATAAATTCTTATTTTTGCAAAGCATTGTTAGTGTTGCCGCTGTATTTAATTTTTTTTTTCTTTTTTAAGTAAATTTTGTCTATAAAATTGTCTCTCCCTCCAAAATGGGAGGAATAGACTCCCACAACCTATGTTATGTTTTTATATCCAACATACACCCACACACATACTTTATAGCGTTTTGATGCATCCGAGATGAATAAAACCGTATTAAAATAATAATTCGCACGACTTGCTACCATAAAATCGCACAAAAGATAGCAGAGTATAATGCCCGAAGAATTGTACAAATATAAAAATATTCTTATATCTTATTTTAACTTAGTTTCCACAACCATAATATCCTACCGGGAAACAGGGATATTTAAACAAAAATTTCGTCTGCAAAAAAACAAAGATTCTATTTTTATCGTCCTTTTTTCAAAAACACAACTAAATCACGTAGTAAAAGACAAACATATTATAACTGTATGTTAAATATACTCACTCACATCATCATCCTCATAGTATGTACACCGAACATCCTGATTTTTATGATGATGTGACTTTGAGTGTTTACTCTCTGAAGAGTCAGTCAGCATGTTATATTTCCACATTCACAACGGAAGTTGAGTCATATCCTCGTACTATGTGTGTTATCTGCAAACTTTTTTTTTTTTTTTAAATACCCCACGACCATATTCCGTTTTGCAAAGGCTAATCTTCTATTATGCCCATGAATAGATGTCATGGTGAGCAAGCAGTGATGCGCTCAACGTTCACTGCCATCCTCTAGCTGAGCCAGAGACTCAACCATAGCCAGAGCCAGAGCCAGTGCCGCCATCAGGATGTGAAAATGAAAAATAGATGTGAATTCTTTAATTAAGGACACCGCTCAAGCAAAGGCTTATTTATGCAACTTTATATATCTGTACATGTGCTTATAGAGCTCATTCTTTTTTTCTTCCTTCTGTATGCTTTTTTTTTACCATGGGGACATTTTCCTTGTTGTATTTTGTAGCTTTGTATCAGAATCTCTTTTTTTTTTTTGCACATTTATTGTTCTCATTTTTTAACCTAAATTTATGCAGCCAAGCAAGATTTTGCGCTTTTAAAGCTCACATACAAAATGTATATTTTCAAGAACACAACAGCAATTTGTGTCAAGAGGAGAGAATATTGTGCCTTGGATATGATGACTACAACACTCTGTCAGCCTCAGCATCCTTATGCCTTCGAATTCTTTTCTTCATTTACCCTAAGGCAAACTTAAGAAGTCATTAAGAAACAATGTATAAAATAAAATTAAGGGAGATATTATAAAGTTTTAAATTAGTGTAACATACCCTATATCATAAGTTTTGAGAGCCGAATGAACAGAACATGGCATCAAATGTTCATCTTGTTTTCCAGGAACTGATAATTCAAACAAAACCTAAACCCCGCATGGAGCGTACCTACATAATATGGTGACATCCATCTTCAATCTCTTTTCTAGTATCTAACTTGATACCTGATTTGTAACTAAACCTCCCTCGTAACTATTTTATTCTTGGCTTCCCACCTTGACTATGACACCTTAAATATTCCATAGAAGCACTGTTTCACTATTTTGTGTTCTGGTTTCCTGATTGGTATCAAAACCAACATCCTCTGTTGTGTGTCCAGACTTATACCACCATTGCTTATTAGATGGTATTTCATACAACGTCGTATATTCATAGTAAGTGCCGTTATCGTCATTATCTTTGAAAAGCTTCCAACGCATCGTGGCAAACGAAGTGTTAAGTTTTGAATGGTTTGGCTCTTACAATAATTCGTCAAACTTTACATACATTTCTGTGGTAAATTAGTAGATAGTAAAATATTAAATTCTATGTTGACATAAGTTCTCTTTACGCAGGTAGTGCAGGTTAGGGGGCAGTGATATACCCCAGCATAGTTGGAAACCAACAGGGTCTCTTATGATTGTCGTAAGCATTCCAACTTTACAACATCTAGTATCCTTGTCCTGTTCCAAGTTTTGGGAGATCGATTCTACGTTTCACTGAAATCTAGTAAAAAGAAAAAATGCAACTTTTTGTTTGTCAAATGCGCATTTACCCTATGATTTGAGGAAAACCCACCAAACTTATGAGCGGTCGGTTTTGTGTTTTTTGTTGTTTTATCTGAAAAAGGAAAAAACGCTTTAGGCCAGAAGTAAATCATTTGTTCGTAACATTACTCTGTTTTTGTTGTAAATGCTCTTGGTGGTAGGCCTTATCCTTATGGGTTACGACCTGTCCTTAAGGATTTTATTTTAACTGAGCTGACCTTCAGTGTTTGTTTCTGACTTCGTTTCTGCTTAGTGTGAAAGTAATGCATATTATTATTATCTTTGCAATTTATTTAAAGGGAAATTAAAATTATCTTCAAAACTTTACACAAAAAGTTTTTGTTGTTTAATTTGTATTGCCTTTGTTATTCTTGTATGTATGCTTTTGCTTATTTTAAAAATCAGCTGAAATTTAAGGATTGGCTTGAATTCAAAATTTTACATTCGGTTCTATTAAAAGTATCTTAAATATGGGAATAAATGAAACGAAACTCATCACTTGTTGGGAGAAGTTTCAAAATCCCCTAAAGCAATCAATTTGTTGGGCCCCTGTAGAAATATTTTAAAATTTTTTAAGCAAGCTGCGAGTGAAGAAATGACAGTTTTTTTTTAATTTGAGAAGCCCATGCCATGTATACCAGTATGTATAGAATATGAAAAATATCCACCCCGGCTTCTAATGGGGACACGAATCTTATTGGTGCAACAATTAAAACTTCTGAATAGATCAAGCTGAATAAATTGAAGCGATGGCCTGTGTTATGTTCACCTTCAAGACATTGTTGATTGTGGTTTATTTGTTAAGACCTCCAACTTCAGAAAACCCCACGAAAAATAGTCTGGCTGGGTTAAATAGCATGACCTTGGTTGCCAAAATCCACGTCACCTCTGCGAAAGATAACCTCCCAACTAACAATTTAATTTTTATAAGGTTCTAAACAAGTTATTTTCATACTGCTATAAAAACAAAAAAGGCCTTATACAAACCATTTTGGTGCACATTGCGCAAGCTGTTTAACTGTTATAAGACTTTTGTTGGCAGGTGTTATAGCAGCAAATAGCCTCTCATGAAATGCAGTTAGCTTTTCTCAGCAAGCCATTTCATGACAGCTATCGCCAATAGCTTGCTTGAGATGTTGTAAAAAGCCCCTATAAAAAACATTTGATGACAAAAATCATTCATAGCTTGCCTGAGATGTTAAAAAAAGGCCAAATAAAAGCCAGTCGATGACAGCTTATGCCAATTGTACATACATACCTTTCTCTCTTTATTTACAAATAACTGATTATATTTTCAAGAACTAAGACTAATGAAAATAGCAAATTAATTTATTTTGCGTAAGCCCTTTAATGGCCAGCCTTACACAAATTGTTTGAATTGACTTGTCGTGGAGAGCCTTATAACAGCTTTTATTTTTTAAATTTTCTGAAGGTCTTATACAGGCTATTCTGTACCTTTATCGGCAAGCCTTGTATAGAACTTTTCAAATTAAACTCTAAAGCGCTTATACCAGCTATTATTTTAATAGTCAGCGTTTGAAATGTGTTACTTGTGAAAGTTTGCCTTAGACGAACCGTATACAAGCTATTACTTGCCAAATTCAAAAAATTGGCAATTATACAAGCTAAATTGTTACTTTTGGGCTTACAATCAAATCGTTCATGTAGAATGTCAATTTTGGCGTCCACTCTGTCTGGGATGTAGCGCCGCTCATTGTGCTGGAACCACATGCCAACTAGATTCATATGGTTTAGTTCGGGCCACAAAAAATTGGTCATTATCGTTCTGTACCGCTAACTATTGACGGTGACAGCCTCAATAAAGTAATTTTTGAAAAATTACGGAACAATGACTCCAGTGGAGGTATATACCTATATAAACATTTTATGGCTTGATTTAGATCCAGGACTTTTGAAAGATTAAAATCATATTTGTTTTATTCCATTTCAAAATTTTATCTTGAAAACACCCTTTATAAGCTATGCTGTCACATTCAGAAAAGAGTTTTCTGATCACTTCTATTTAAACTCTGGTTTTCCACAACTTAACTTTTTAGATGATTAGCTTTTACCCGCGGCTTCACTCGTGGCTAAGGGATCTCCATAGTATCCTAAATTTTGAAAAAAAAACATGGCAGTGCACGTAAAATAACGATTTTTTTTTTTGGGTTCGGTTATTGTTGACCCAATTATGGGCTGGGAATCATTTTTGACTTAAAACCTAAATTTACTGACCACAATGGCTACAACATTATTAAAAGTTCAATAGAGCTCCAGGTTGCAGTAAAGTAAAACCCTTGGGATTTCCAAAATCATAAGTTTCCTACAATCGTGTTTAAAGTGCTCACTATTCAGTTTATATGTTGACAGACTTGTGAGCACAAACAAAAATATTTATGGTTTCGAAATCCTTGCAAATAGTTCAAAAATTTTTTGAAAGGATTGCCCTTATATACTTTAATTCTCCACCACCCATCGCTTGAATCCAAGGAAGAAGCAAATATGTCCATTTGTTTAATCTGAACTGCTCTCTTTTTTTTTCCTTTTTCAAAGTCATGACTTTCATAACACACATTGTATACTCATACACGTTAGCTAAGTCCTTGGGAACAAAAACACGTTGACTTTCATACGTGCTAGTCAAGTCACTGGATTTTCATTAACAATCTTTTTGTTTGTAACAAAAGGTTTGTTCAACGGAGAAACTAACATGACACTTGAACTAGCATTATTTGTCTTGTCGCTTTTCTCCTGTCGGCCAAATACATACTCCTACTCCTTCTCCGTTTCCGTCCTTCTACTCAGACACGAAGCGAGCATTTCGTTATGAGAAATTATATCAGGGATAACACACAGCCATGAAGATATATTCTTTTTTTTTTTCCTTCAAATAATAAATTCACCGAAAATCTATCAGCAAAAGCTCTATGCATGCAACGCCTGAAGACAATCTCAAGTACACGAAGAGATTTTCCAGAGCTAAACAAATACACACCAAAAAAAAAACAAAAAAAGATAAAACATCCTTACGTGTTTAAGAAGGACTCACTTCTTCTTCTTCAGTAGTCGATATACAAGTATGTATAGATACCGATACAGCTGGTCGGTCCTTAATCCGACTTACATAGTTCCGTCACAATAATCGTATCTATAGTTCTATCTTTAACTTCTCAAGTGAATAAAATGCATAAATGATCTCACATGTTTTATAATATAAAGGGAGAAGTAACCAAGAACAAAAAAAAAAATGTGTCTATATTAAATGAAACACTTTATCAAAACCAAACCCCAGCAATATTCAAGAATAACTCCAAGTGTTCAGGCATTGTGTGAAGGATGCTTTGCAATTTGCTCGATATTTTTTGTCTGCTCCAAGGAGCCTCCTTTCAACTTATACTATAGGGTTGAAGTTGAAGTGCTTCACAGCACAACCTACATGGAAGTACGATGGCATAAGGTAGGTAACCTTTTCAACTTGACGCATGTCTACTTCAGTGGAATTAAAGCAACAATTTGTTATTTTTGTTGATGGATCCTGAAATTGAATGAGCCAAACACAAATTCATTTTCGCATCCTTTTTATTTTCTCCCTCCCTCTCTCTCTCTTTCTTGTTTTTTTTTTATGGTGTCAGTGTATTGTGTTTGTGTACCTATAGGTTTTAGTTCATTTAATTTTGCAGGAGGTAACTTATGTACATCCATCTGGTGTTGTCTGTTGTGAATCAGTATCTATGCTTGTCGGGCCGGCATCGTGTCCTTAAGATTCTTGAATTAACTGAAAAAATGAGGGGATGTCAAATCACTTTGGTTATCTTTGCAAGGACTTTGGGATGTTGCATAAAAAAAGCTTTTTGTTTAAATCATATAATTGAAGGATTATCTCACTTAAGACAGCTGTATAAACAAAGTGATTTGCTTTCATTTTATTTTGGAAGCTTATTCGTAAAATTTAGAAAATGACACTGAGTGTACAGAAGTGTTAATTTGTATTCAAGTCCTTTTTATCTTCCCAAATGGTAGTACCTATTACCTATATGAATATTCAAGAAAGAGATTTGTGTTAGATATCCATGTAAGCTGTCAAAAACCTATAAAAAGAACACTTTACATCAATCGAGAAGTTCCAAGAATTTCCTTTGTCTATACTCTCACTCTAATTTGACACTTCTAATTCTACCATTCTTAATATGATTTCGGTACAGTTCACTCAAATTTTCTTAGGAATTCGATGGACCGAAATGGTCTTCCAATAATTTGTTGGCTATATCAGGGTTGAAATCGAAGACTCGGCGTGCTAGTGAGTATTCGTCCATATGATCCACATGCCCCAGCCAGCTAAATAGCTTTTGTTTTTGCGTTCCGAACCAGTCAATGTTGCTGTATAGCCCAGCTAGTAGGTACAGTTCGTGGTTGAGTCTCCATTTTAATACATACAGGACCAAATTTAACCCGAAGAATTTTTCACCCAAAGTAATGCAGCCGCTTTTAATCCGATTGTGTTAAAGTCCAAGCTTCAACTTCATACCGGAGGATTGGTATGATTAGGTTCTTGTATAGAATCTATTCGGTCCTTTGAGAAGGGGCTTTATGCCTTCTAAGCCCAAAGAAACAGGTATCTCATCTCTGCACTGTTTTTAATTTTAAAGCGGAACCCATAAATAAAACAAAGTCTATGACTATTTCCAAGTAAAATCTGTCCATCGTGGCGTTTTGTCTAAGATCTCCTTATAATTTATATTTTTAATTAATGTTCTTTTTCTTTTTTGCTAAATTAAATTAAAAAGTGTTGTGAAACAATCTATTGAAATAAACATGTAGGCACAGGGTCATTTATTTCGTGGTTTCATGTTTGTAGCGCTAAAATTTGACAGCTGTCAAACTGAGCTGTCATCTGAAGTGCCATAATAGTAGTTGAATGTTTGCCATTTACGATAATGGATCGCTTAACAATCGAACAATGTGTTTAAATTATTAAAACTTACTACAAAAGTGGTGATTCAAACGTAACCAATTTTTACCGTCATGATAATGATGGTTGACTGACTACGTGCAAGAAATTTGAAGAGAGTGAAAGCATCACTGATGTCGTAAGGTCTGTGCTCTGTGCTTAATATTAATGCACACACAGTCACTCAGTCAGGTTTACAACCCAATATTTAATTTTAAAAATATTTTCCGTTCGTTATATGAAAAATATATCTCTACGCCCACTTTTAAGGGCGTGATTTTTATAAAATACCTTTATTCAGGTAAGATAATTAAAAAACTACTCGATTTAGCTGTTGTTTTACACAAATTTCTAAAAATTGACTAACGATTAAAGCTTAGTTATTGCCTTAAGTTTTTGCTTACACATTTTTAGGAGAGGCGTTTAAGGGGCGTTTTTTTTTAACGCTTTTTGACTATCGGTCACAGTTTTGAAGCAAGAAGATGAACACGTCGGTTTGTATTTAGGTTACGTAGCAGAATTATTAAATCCACCCATAATCTATTTCCATTCAAAATCTAATTTTTAAAAATTTAAGTTTTGTCTTGTTTTTTTCAAATCAGTCTGCAAGCTTAAAATTTAATGTCACTGAGCTCATAGTAATTGCCCAGGCAATAAAAACCTCAACTTTGAGGGTGGCAAACGCCTTTTTTATTGCGCCAGCAGGCGGTTATTGGACATTAGCAACAAAAAATTAACGTTATTGAATTTCTTCCTGTCTGCTATTGAAGAATTTTGTTTCTAAAATTGGAACAGCGGTCCTTAACGTAGACCATTGAGACCTAACGTCCGACCGTGACCCAAGTTAGTTAATAGTTATGTGATTTTGTCAATTTTAAATTCCACTCGGTGTAAAAGTTTCGTCCTTTCTTTTTTATTTATGAGCAGCTCGTCAAATAAAAATTTAACAGATACGTTTTACTACTTTCCGTTCTTTATGACAGATAAACATGGAACAATTGGGAATACATTTCGAGTTCGAGCGTTATCCAAAAAATCCTTATTCTTATACCGTCTGTACACAGCTGATGTTATTCACCCTCATTTAAAGATATCGATAAGCATCAACGTTATTACACCTCTTCTCACCTTTTCGATTTAAAAAATTATATCAACAAATATCTTTTATAAAAAATAAAAAAAAAAAATAAAAAAATACTATATAAAAGAAAATAAATCGAAATCATTTTAAATTGAACAATTTTCATTTCCACTCCAATTTGAGTGTGCAGTAAAAACGGAAATGATGGCTTCAATCCATTCAAACTGATTCTATCACCGACATCGATGACGACGACGACGTTTCAAACACCAAACTGAAGCAACCAGCACTATCAGCACAAGAAGGGAATCAATATATACTCAAACTCGTATCCGCCGCACACTTGGAATGATTGCACAAAAGGATTGAGTTCTATTTTTTTCCTTTCATCTAGCCTTACTGCCTGCCTTTAATCCTTTTAAACTTTACTAAATATTGAATTTTGCAATTCCAAGCATCCCGTTTAAGGAACAAGGAGGCACAGAGTATAGCAAAAAAAAAAAGAAAAAAAAATACATTAGACGAAGTGAAAGTAACGACTATGGAGGATGTTGGCATTAGAGGAACATAAAAAAAGTCTTATAGCTTTGCCAGTTTTACTTCCCGGGAACGCCTACAAGCTCAAGGGGTTGGTGTACATCAGGCCTTTTAAACACTTATTGGATTCTTTTTTTTTTATGAAATGGAAAATATCGCAAGTCAATGAAGTAAAGACCGAGTAATATTTTCTTTGTTATTATTAAACATAATTTTTTTTTATTGTGGATTTTTGTTTTATGAATCATCCTACTCTTTTTTATTTCTACAAATTTATTTTACATGAATATTAAATATAAAACGCAGATTTGTACCCGTCAAAAGGATATGCACCGACCCCTTGCAAACAGAATAGCAATTTCATTTTATAGCCTATTTTGTATTTATGTAAACTTTTAAAATATAAAATGAAATTTATGTGTTTTTAATATTTCAAACAAGCAGAGAACAGGATGCTTGTAAATATCCTGGAAATATTCCCAACATTAAACAGCGCCTTTAATTTTTGCCACATTATGTTGTTGGACAGGTTTTGAAATCTTTTGGAAGGGTTTTCAATTGGGGCGGGTAGATTTTGGCGGCCATGTTGTTTTGGTGATATCTGTCAAATCTGTTGTTTATTATGAAGTTATT
This sequence comes from Platycheirus albimanus, assembly GCA_916050605.2. Lineage (NCBI taxonomy): Eukaryota > Metazoa > Arthropoda > Insecta > Diptera > Syrphidae > Platycheirus > Platycheirus albimanus. Next base: position 11,099,468 of record OU696698.1, on the reverse strand, counting down.
GAATAAAACGGTACGTATGTTGTGCTTCTTTAAATAATTTTGTTCGTACCTCACACGCAACTTGTTTTATTTTATTTCAAAAACTACCTGCCCTTATTGAAAAACCCTTTATATTGCTGTTTCGCAAGGAAAATAGAAATCAATTACAAGGCCACATCTCTCGCGCAAAACCAGGCCGCATATCAAGTCCAAAAACTTAGCGAAAGACTGTTTGTTTAATGTCAAAATATAATTTGATATGATTTACTGAGATAATTTTGAAACTTTTTTAGAATGGCAGATATAGTATGCTAATTCTGCTCCAGTTTTCGTTAAACTTACATTTGCTTGACATTCCCTTCCAATCAAAGAGGAAGCATTTTGCTTTTCACTATCATTTAGTACTGTAAATTCTGCCGTTTTCGTGTGATGAGTTCTTTTCTAGTTCGGTTCTTTTTGCTTCGGGTTTTTCAAAAAACCAGTTTTTTTTTAACTTTTCGAAAACATATTCCAACTATTTTTTGAGTATATACCAAATTTTAGCTCCTTGTAGTTTTTATCAGAAAAATGGAATTTAAAAAAATGTATCAAACCGTTTTAAAAAATACCAAAAACTAAAAAAAAATTAACTACTCACCAAAACAAAATAAGGGCCACCACTAATATTCGAATTATTTTGTGTTTAGCTAGGAAAACCATGTTCTGGTTAATTAAGATTAATAAAACAACCAATATCTCATTTAATTTCATAAATTTGAATGCAATTAAACAAACAACACTTTGTTATTGTACTTTTTTCGTTTTTTTAACACTTTCTAACGCGTTTTACCTTAAAAATAACATTAAATTATTGACTTTTATCGACGGTTCTGTTGTTTATTTTTGTTGAACTAATAACAGGTATGTCCTCCTCTTTTCAAAACACATTCTTGAAGCTTTGATGGCATGCTCCGAATAATATGGTGGATGCTTTCATCTTGGATATCCTCCCTGCACCTTTTGAGCAATTGAATCAGCTGTTGTTGGTTGTGCACATCTTCTTCGGCTGCCTGGACTCGACGTTTTAATTGGTCCCAAAGGTGTTCAATTGGATTCAAATCAGGACTGTAGGCAGGCCAAGCCATAACCTGAAATTTTTTCTTCCTCCAGGACAGAGATGGTCGCCCGGGCTGTGTGTAGTCGTGCGTTATCCTGCATAAGGATGAAACCGTCCACCGATCTTTGTGAGAATGGAATGATATGCGGTCTTACAATCCGTTCGATGTAACTTTGAGAAGTCACAGTGCCCTCATTCAGAAAATCAAGGTCAGTTTTACCTTGTAAGCCGATTCCAGCACAGATCATAACATTGGGACCACCAAATCTGTCACTTTCATGAGTGCAAGGATCAGAAAATCTTTCTCCGCTTCTTCTCCACACTCTTATACACCGGTCGTCACTAAAAAACTTTACTTTACACTCATCCGTTAAAAGCACCTTACACCATTGCTCCGCACTCCATTCCAGATGTTGGCGTGCAAACCTTAAACGATTCGCACGATGAGTCCCGGTTAGTTTAATGCGAGTTACAGGCCTCAGTGAGCGTTGTTGATCTTCGTGTAATCGGTTCCCAATAGTCTGGTCGCTGACAACGGTACCAGTAGTCCGGAGTAATCGGTTTTGTAATGCGCGCACGGTCACAGTGCGATCACGTCGCGCACTAAGTCGCACATGCCGGTCTTCCTGAGCGGTGGTAGATCGAATTCTTTCCAAACCACGACGACGGGATACACTCCCAGTCTCCTGATAATGGTTCCAAAGGTTTTGGATAGCCCGTCGTGAATATTCCAATTGTAAGGCCACGGAACGTTGGGACTGACCAGCCTCAAGCATCGTTACGGCCGGCCCTGGCAGCAGAAACAGTGTCCATATGACGTCGGGTTTGCGGCATTTTACACATCAATGATTAAAGTACTCGTTAAACTTTTAAAAACAACCGAAACAGTCAAGAGAATTGTCTTAAACTAGTCCAAAATCAATTAACAAAAATGCACCTTTTCACAATTTGGGAAGCAAACAATTTTAATCTGTACACAGAAGAAAAATAATACCTAAAACTTTACTTTACACGTTAACGCAATACTAGGGAGCAAAATGGCATTCATAAAAAAAAATTATCGGGATGATATCCGAAAAAAAATACTGTAGAAGAAAAAATATTCTCGTGGCCCTTATTTTGTTTTGAGAAGTATATTTTATTATACCTACTCGAAAAAATTTATTTTGAAAAATTCAAGAAGTAAAACTATTTCTTCAATAAAAGGGCTTCTACATTAAAAATTTCATAGAAATCCTTCAAAACAAACCGGTCATATGGCAGGTACAATTTTAAGACCTTTCATGAAAAATATTTTCCAACCAAAACATACAATTCAATTCGCTTAGGCTGTAGGTAACTACACAGAAAGACAGGCAGACAGAATTGTCCGACCCACTTTTTGCGGTTTCCCCATCATCGTAATGTTATGTAGAAAGATGTTCTATTTATTATCAGAACAAACTTTCTGTTGGAGAGTAACACTGCTGTAAGAATCTCAACAACTATAGGGTACTGCAGCTGGTACTACAAGTAGTTACTCTAAATTCCTTAATCGATCTGGATCTCTAAGGGTTCTTATAAAAATAAATCCATTTCTAATTTGCTAAAATCATCCTACCGTTGGGAATAGGTGTGGTTTTATCCTCACTCCTTTGGGACTCAGCAAAAATATTGCTTCTACTCATAAATTAAAACACGTCCTCACCTTCCCTTAGGTTCAAACACTTAAAATGTCTTCCAAGTCACTCCTATGAGAAACATAATTTATAGAAACTAACTAACCTAGTGTTCTTGAACCAGGGATATGAGGTCTGAGGACATGAGTTACTTGTTGTTGTTAGGTTTTGATTGAATGTTCCTTGAATACTCCTGTGGAATGAGGTTCTGTTTTTACAAATATAGTGCTTTCTTTTTTTTCATCCAAAAAACTGATGAGGAAACATTTTTCAGGAAGAGTGGATATCCACAGTCACAGTACTCAGGTGAATCCCCCCAGGATATTTTTTAGAATCACCAGCATCGTTCACTTCTTATGTAGTCTTCTGTCGTCCATCTTCCTGGTATAAAGAATGTAGTCAACTTGCAATTTTAGCTTAGGGATGAACAAGGAGAGAAAACCTGACACTAACATCAGCATGTGGCTTGCGTTAGTGTTTTGAAGTTTAAAAATACCAATTATTATTTGTGGCCCAAAACTTGAGCGCTAGCTTCGACTCATAATTTACGTCTAGGTCACCTTCTTCCATATTCTTTAAGCGCCTTGGTTTGAACTTGTTTATTTAAAATATCGTTTCTACAGATAAGTCTCTTGCATAACCGTGTATCGAGCAAGCTATGTTCGCTAACTATTTCAACGGTTCATTTTCAGTGATCCATTTTTTGCTGAAACAGTTTCGACAACCTTTTCGAAAAATTATTACTTTTGATTTATTTCTACATATATTTGTAGCAGTACTCAAGGAATCTGTTCATAATTAGGTGGTCACTTCCAAGAAAATTTTCTAGCACTACGATGTCATCAAGAAACTTAAGGACTTTGACTGTAAGGTCAGTTGAAAGATGCGTCCCACCTTGTAGTACCTCCTTCCCTCTATCACAAAGAAAACTAAAAAAACAGAAAAGACTAAAAAAACAGGATTGCATATGACTACTTCTGTTCTTTATCAACGATGATGTAGTAGTAGTATACTTAGTATGTATTTTATTTCTGAATATAAAGGAACTTTAATATTTAATTTCATGAGATATAAGATATTATATTTTGCTTACCTCAATTTGCACTTCACGATCGCTGGACAAAGAATGAAACTCAACATAGCGCATTTGACATGGCCATTGTATATTAACTGTAGTACTACCACTTGAGGAGCGCCATCTATCGACGGAAAACTAAGCTCTAGATTTAGAGGTTTTTGTCTAAATTACCATGGGAAGCAACAACAACCATTTTTTTACGTTCCACCATTTTAATTGTTGTTGTTGCTTCCCGTGGTAATCTAGATAAAAACCTCTAAGATCAAGAGCTTAGTTTTCCGTTACAATGCCCATTTCAGAATGACAACGAAGAAAAGTGCAAACTACAGCGAGTACAAGACGGCTATAAAAAGTAAATTCAGAAGCTCTGTTCGATTGGCAATTTTGTGGCTGTATTCAGGTTGTCGGTTTACATCTGTGACTGCATTCAGGACGTTCTTTCACAACTTCTTTGAAATATGTTGGCACACTAGCTGAATTGTATATTTTAATGCTTTTGTAAAGATTGTAAAGATCGGTGCTTAGTTTATATAACTCTTAAAGGATGCCACTTTATGCCGGATACTTCTTGTTATGAAGTTCGCTTGATAAAAGCTATTTTAAAGGTAACTAACTTACATTACATTTTTCCAAAAGTCAGCTGCTTGCATCCTGTAAAGTTAAAAACACTGTCTTTTACTTATATCCTGTCTTAGACATTATTCTTTACAATATAATTTCTCTGTGGAAAGCTTTATAGAAGTCTAAGCTTACTTATGTGCTTTTAAACAATATTTTTAAAACATTTCTGATAATACCGAAGAAATAGTGGTACTTTTAAAATGGATTGCCATAAATCCTTCACCATGGCACTCCCAAAACAATAAATCTTACCCCGAATACAATAAGTCAATGACTCTATGTTAATCCTTGTTTGAGGATAAGGAGAATAAGTGGTCAGTGGTCTTTTAGGTCACTGAGTGAGAGGAACAGAAAACTATTCCCACCAATACAATGTCAGCCAGCAATTTACTTGGCAGTATACATACTTACTTCGAATGGAGTTATCAAAAAACCTCGATCGATTTTTGTCCACTCATTCGAAATGGTTGGTTGATGTATTCAAATTTAAAATTCAGAAAGCATTATCTTGATTAAGTTTAAAATATGTTTCACATTAAATAATTGATCATTTTATAATAAATTATTTAAATATAACCTCAAAAAAATTCTGTTGATTGCAGCAAATTAGCATTATGCGTTTGCTTGCATTTCAATATTCAAAACCAATATTTTTAAACTTTGAAAATAAAATAATATTTTCCCCTACTATTTATAAATCACAGTTATAAATTAATTACGTCGGACAGTTATCTAAAAATTAATTTTTCCATTTGAACTTTCTGACGTGATTTTCATTTTTAAAAACAAAACTCAAAACTATGCTTTCTCTCATACAAAATTGATTGCAAAACCTAATTGGGAAAAATTAAAGCAAAAAGCTCATTTGCAGGATAATGATTCCAGGAATATGCACTTATACAATTAAGTATATATATACAATAAATTCTACTCTAGCTCCGTCGTCATAATCAGTAAAATGTAACTACATAACCTTTTTTTTTGTGTTTCGCAGGTATTGGAGCAAAATAATTAAACCACCGTGAGTTATCATAAAAGGACTTTCCTCCTTTAATATCGACCCCAGCACTATATTCACAAACAGAAGACTAAACACCGACATCAACGAAACCAAAACCAACGGAGGAGTGAGCAAACGTAGTATACGAAAATAAAATAAGCAATTTGGATATCCTTGACGTCATCAAAATGAAATTATAGTTTGCATCAAAAGAGAGAACATAGTTCGTCTTGAATACAATATAATTCCACAAGATGTCCTTGGCGAAGCAATAAAATATTCTTTCTTATTTTTTTTTTTTCTTACTTCCACTTGGCTTCCGTAATGAGACAAAGGAGAAGATGTTGCTGGCGATGATGAGGATGATAATGATGATGATGATGATGATGTTGATGACAGCAACAGCTATAGCAGATATCCTTAAGGATACTTGGGAGTAATTACAAAAGAAATACAACCCTCGCAAAACCAAAACTCAAAATTAGCCATCAAAGGACAAAAGGACACAAATATGTGAAAGGAAAACACTTGGCTCTTGATTATTCTAATGGTGTTCACATCAGGAGCATTGTCCGTAACAGTTTTACGATTATGGCAAAACATTTATACATATCCTTGGATTTGATCTTGATTATCCTTCACCATCTTTCGACGATAAGTTTTGCCAACACCACTACCACAACAACCACCGGTACGGGCACTGACACCGGTAACAAAAGGTCTTACACTATCAGAGTGGAGGATCAACCACTGGAACTGGAAATAATCAACAATAACGGTAGCAATAGCAATACAATACAACAACACAACCACAACGACAACCATCACCACCACAACTCTGTCGATAAGTCTGGATGTAATCAAAGTGATAATAGTTCTGTCCGTCCGTGTGTGAAAGTGCACAGAACCATAGCCTCACCATCACCACCCACCAGTCTTCACCGACGACCTTTTGCATCCTTAGAACAAACAATCAAAGGACATTCGTCCTCGTCGTCGGCGGCGTCGTCCTTGTTGTTGCCAACTGAAACTACAACAACTACAACTACAGTTAGCAATTCCCAGTGGAAATTCAACAGGGTGAAAAAGGTGAAAGCAAAGGACACTCGTCGAGAGCTGCTGTCTTTGAGGATGCACGCTTCGCACGCCCAACCTCACCAGCAACCTCACCAGCAACAGCATCCATTCAAGGTAAACCAGGTGTTCGAAAACGAACGCAAATTTCGAAGTGGATTTGCTAGCAATGGCAAAATCGTTCTATTGGGATTGTTTGAACTATCAACAAGGCACGGCCCGAGACCGGATGGACTTAGTGAATTGGGGGCGGCCATGATGGCTGTGCAGCATATAAATCGAAAAAGACTATTACCGGGCTATACATTGGAGTTGGTGACGAACGATACTCAGGTGAGTGATTTTCATTCCTTTAAAGGATATTTTTTTTTTTTTTTTGTAAATACAATTCAATTGCAATACCTATTGCAGCTTTCAATTCACACAAAAGATGAAAAACAGTTACCTATCTAGCATTTGCGGAATCTATTGTATACCTACACAGAGAAAATGTTTTAACATTCGAATGTTCATGGGTCAGAGGGCACGCGTTTGGTGGTAGTATTGGTGCTGGTGGGCAGTTGTTTGGCAAGTAGTGGAAAAGTGTATTTATACTGTTAGCTCAGAGCTCAGTGAATGAACCGTTAGATTAATCGAATTAAAAGAGGATGGGACTTTTAAAAAAACTAGCGGGTTGCAAGGATTTTCATTTAGGTTTTGAACTTCATCGGCACTTGCATAGTTTAGTTATTCGTTGTTTTGTTTTTTTTTTTTCATTCAATCCAATCAAAGTTCAAAATCCTTTCCAGGATCTGGAAGCTTAGCTCAAGTATTTTCAAATATTAATAAAAAATTAATTGTTTTGAAAAAAGGTAACAAAGATCCCATAAAAATCCTTCTGTTCCACTTCAATCGTGGTGTTATGAAATATATCCACTCATACATCCTTGTGGATAAAAGTCGTTACTAAAGTTAACTACGCCCTTTATTGCATTTGATTGCTTTTGAGATAAATTAATTTACTTTTAATTTATGCTTTCGTTTATTATGAGAATAATTTATTTAAAGCCAACGTTTTTTTTTTAATTAATAAAAGTTAAATAAGTAGGCACTCGAATTTTTTAATATATTCATTTATGCCAAGTATCTTTCCTCTCTTATTAAATTACTCACTGGCGCGGCGATTGTAATTTTTTTTAATTCAACAGCAGAATAAAGGAATCAAATAAAAACTCGTTAAACTTTTTAGTTCAAGTAATTTTTAAGGAGCTTTTGATAAGTTAATGAAGATTGGGAAAAAAGGTTTTATTAAGGACTCATAAAATCACTTCTATATTTGTGATAAAGGTACTTTACTACATCGATGGGCAGTTTAGGAATTTCTTAAAAATAATAAATGTTTCCTATTAACAGAGAACTTCGTGAAACTTGCCACGACTATTTGACAAAAGAAATTGAATAATAAACAGCAGATTTGACAGATGTCACAAAAATAACATGGCCGCCAAAATATGCAAGCGTCAATGGAAAGAACCAATGACTATAAATAAAATAAATCAAAAACAGGCATTCTGACGTTTAAGCAGTCAGTCCAGAATTTGCCGATCCACCATTTTTGAATTTATACTTTTATAAGCTCGTTGAAGCTAAATATCTGCCTTAGCAGAGCTTTACCGATCGCAGTGCCACCTACTTCCTGCGTTGTTCACTATAGTATTCTTTAAGATTCTTTCAATGCAAGTTGAATTTTATAGAGTTCAAAATTCAAAAAAAAAAAAAAAAATGTCAGGTAAGCCGCAGGGTGCCGATTTTCACCGACTTGCTTTGTCCATACTCGTCTATAACCTCCTGTCTGGATTTTCTAATCCATCAAACTGTTTTGCGGACAGCACTGTCGTCTTCTAATATTCCCTTTTTTGATCTCATCCTTCTTCGGATGTGTAGCCTATATCACACTGACCACTGGCAGGCAGTGACGTCAAAATTGCGTCACAACGCCGTCAGTGAAGTCATCCGTAATGTGATAGCCCGTTCTGGGACGCCAGTGAAGGTGTCAGTTCACTGACGTGTTCACTGACCAACCCAAATCGCATCAGTGACTAACACGAAAAATGACAAGTGTGATAAGTAGTCACTGGCGCATAGGACCACTGACACACTTTTATGATAAGAGTGTCAGTGTACTGACCCTGCCCCATCACTGGCAACACACGAAATTTCTCGTTGTGCCAGTGAAGAAACCCCATCAGTGAACTGACCTGTTTTTTGATGTTTTGTTTAAAAAATTTCAAGTACCATAATGAGAGCATAAAAATGTTCTTTTATTTATTTTTTTGAAAGTTTTGAAAAAAACTTTTTTTACCAACTTTTTTTTGATTTTTTAGAACTAGAACGACTTCGCGTAAATTTCACTGACGCCACTTGCCAGTGTAGTGTGCCAGTGAAGCATGTGTCAGTGTAGTGTAATAGTCAGTTTTTCAGGCGGCAGTTAACTGACCGACTTGAAGAAAATTTCACTGACTAGCATGAGGTATCAGTGAGTTTTGGGACACACTGGCACAGGCCTGCTAGCAAGTGTGATAACCTTTTTTTCTCAACTGACAACTGACGAGCAATTGCTTCACTGGCGTAAGAACCACGTCAATTTTCGTGACGACACTGGCTGCCAGTGGTCAGTGAATCCACTGTCAGTGTGATATAGCCTTTAACTTAAATGGCTGCCTTCCATAAGTTCTTAATAGAGGCTGGTTCACGGTAGAATAACAATTATTTTAAGTGTTGGTCACAATTTCGAGTTGGCTAAAACTAAAGGAAGGTAGCTGTCAAAGTGACCGTTTACTTTTAACGTTTTCAAACAACATTTATTTTTATAACAACATTCCCGAACGACAATTTTCTTCAGATCTAGATACCAAATTTTGAAAGCATGCATAGTAAAGCGATTTTCAATAAGGGCGGGTTGATGTTAAAATGTAATAAATCAAAGTGTGTGCTAGGTTTTACCAAAACTACATATATTTTTTAATGAACCCTTTTATGTCATTTTGAATACGGTAGTTCATTGTTCATATCCCGTTTCTACTTCTTCCGGTGGCAAGGATCCAAATAGTTCCAAATTTTTAGTGGCTTTCCTCATAGATCCGGCTGAATTTGAGCGGTAGCCTCCGTGTTACGTTCACCTTAAACAAATCGGTCTATTATGTTTTATTTGCATAGACCTGCAATTTCAGGAAACCTCACAAGAAAAAGTCAAACCACAAGACTTTTGAATACGTCACCTCTGCGAGTAAGTGGTAACCTGAAACTCAAATTGTTGAGTCCGCTGTTTGGCACACACATAAACCACATGTCGTTTAGATCCGGATTCACGAAAGTGCTTATCATCGTTCTGTAGTGCTTGTTTTTGACCAACGTCGTTTTCAAAAAAGTACGGTCCAATGACAGTCCCGACCCAAAATCCCCACCAAACAGCAACATTTTTAAGATGCACTTAACAGTTGGTGAACCTCATGCGGGTTGGGCGTCCTATTTACGGAAATGTTTCTTGTTAACACAAAATTGGTGCCCTCTCCCAAAGCTTTGAGCACAGTTATAGTTAACCATTCGGACTTTGCTGTTCGTGTTACTTGTCGGTGATTTTGCACCAGTAACTGAATAATAAACAACAGATTTGACAGATGTCCCCAAAATAATATGGCAGCCATCTTTCAAAAACATGGTTATATTTTAGGTTAGTTTGTTTCAAGTCATATCGAAAACTGTTTTAATGTTTTATTTGAGTTGTAGTTTTTGTTTTGAAACTTGTAAGTATTTCCCAGAATTTTGCTAAGTGCCCTTTAAAGAAAGATTGTTTCTCATATTCTTCATAGAAACTTCTTGCGATTATTAAAATGTTCTTAGAAATCTCTTTTAATTAAATTTGAAACTGTAAGTACTTTAATAAGCAAGTGGTTTCTTAAATGTTTCCAAGAGCTCTTAAACAGAACACTTACAAAACTGAGTTCAGATGAACGACCACTTGACACACAATTTACTTGCAACAAGAAGTACCCAAATCAAGTACAATTTCAATTCTTCAACAACCCTATCTCCAATGGCTTTCCACAAACATTGTTTTCTAATTATCAAATGTGAATATCCTCTTAATAATTTCAGTGTGATCCTGGAGTGGGAGTGGATCGATTTTTCCATGCCATCTATACACAACCCTCAACAAGAATGGTTATGCTCCTTGGGTCTGCTTGCTCTGAGGTTACCGAAAGTCTAGCAAAAGTTGTACCCTACTGGAATATTGTACAGGTGAGTAGAGTACGGCTAATAATTCATAACCTTTTGGAACCACATTTTGCACAGGAAACCCCAGCATTCTAAATGACTTTCCTTATGGGTACCGGCGGTACATGCTTCACTTACTCAAATAATCCATAAAATTCTTCATTTCCAATTCTCTCGGATTTCATAGAACTTCTGTTTTATGTCTCACGAGTTCAAAAAAAAATAAAAAAAAAAAAAAATTCCAAGGAAAGCATATCCTTTTTTATTCTCCCTTAAACTGTGTGTGCATGCATTACACGATTCTAGGATTACTCCACTCGATTGCACACACTCATGAATATTTCACAAATTTACTTGACATGACATCAAGGATATCATCCACTTTTTAGATAGATACATTACATATACATACATGTACCACATATATATATATTTTATTTTTTTAACAGGTATCTTTTGGGTCGACATCTCCAGCGCTTAGCGATCGTCAAGAATTTCCGTATTTCTATCGCACCGTCGCACCAGATTCATCTCATAATCCAGCGAGAATTGCATTTATTCGGAGATTTGGCTGGGACACGGTGACAACATTCTCACAAAACGAAGAGGTGCACTCGTTGGCCGTAAACGACCTGGTTACCGAACTCGAGGCAGCGAATATCTCGTGTGCGGCAACCATTACGTTTGCGGAAACGGATTTTCGAGAGCAATTGCTTTTGCTGAGGGTAAGTTAATGGGACAACCATATCCATATACTCCATACAGATGCTTAGTGGTTTTTGACTTGAAAATTAAATCTCTTGCCTCACGTTAAGTGTTCTGTTCTGGAGTCAGACATCATCAGAGTGCACAACCACTTCGGTGGTGTTCGGTTTTCGGTGTACGGTGTTTGGTATGTTTCGTTGTCGTTCTCACGCTCTTCTTTGGGGAATGAAATTTAAGATTTAAAATGCATTTGGGAACTGTTAATGTGCAATGATGCGTTTGCACATTTTGTAATTCCGCTAAGTGCAACTCAGATGCACGTTGTCATGTTTTTAACGATTACGATATTCCTGAACTCTTGAACACAAGGATTCAATAAAATATTTATTGTTATGAATTTTTCCAAATGTAATCTAATAAAAGTCAAAACTTTTGGTGTTGTATTTTCACATGAGGGTGATAGTAAAATCAAATTGGACGTGGTTGTTGGAAGTTTTATTGCTTAAATTTAAAAGACAAGATGAGGATGAGTTTTTGGTTTATTATTCTTAAAAAATTACGTATTTTAGAATAACTTTAAGAAAAGAAAAGATTTTTATCGTCTCACGGTAACACAAACAATTTGACGGTCGGTGACCATCAGGAAGAACCCTTAATTGAATTCAGTAGAACAAAATACGAAACCAACACTGGCCTATGATGGATGCACTGGATGTTTGTCTTGAGTTCTTAAACCGGTAAAATCCGCCCATAACCGTCAATTTTGTAAAACAACCTCAATTGGACAAAATTAAATTTTTTTTTTTGTACAGTAACGATAAAAGCACTAAGCTAAAGTGTCGTACACGCAAGCTTTAGGTGAATTTTCTTCCTATTAAATAAAAATATTTTAGTTTGGGAGTGGATGACGCCCACTTTTCATACAAAACCGTCAATATCGTTTGTATAGAATAACAATGCTTACATTAGAGCGATAAACATGAAATTTTGTGGGTACCACTTGTACATAAACGTCTTGTGTATGAAACAAAAAATTGATTTTAGGCGTGGCCTACGCCCACTTTACATGAGAGAACGAAAAACGTAGTTTTTAAAATTTAAGGTAGGTACTTACCAATTTTCTATTCCTTTTTTTCAGTCAGTTATTTGAAAAATATAAGTATGTCTATATTTTTTTCAATACGCCCACTTTTAAGGGCGTAATTTTTATAAAATACCTTTATTAAGGTAAGATCGTTAGAAAACTATTCAATTCAGCTGTAGTTCTACACATGCCTAAAAATTGACTAAAGATCTAAGCTCAATTATTGCTTTAAATTTTGTTTACAAATTTTTAGGACACGCCTTCTTTTAAGGGGCGTATCCGTCAAAAGTCGTATTATTCATTCATTTTTTTATGTTTTTTTACTATCGGTCGCAGTTTTGAAGTAAGAAGATAAAAAAAATCTGGTTTGCCTACCTTGGATATGTAGGAGAGTGTTGTTCAAGAATTGTTAAATATACCCAAAGTCGATATTTCCATTCAAAATCTAATTTTTCAAAACTTAATTTTTGTCTTGTTTTGATCAAATCGATCTTCAAGCTTAAAATTGAATGTCACTGAGCTCATAATAATTGCTCTGGCAGTAAAAGTCTCAATTTTGGGCGTGGCACACGCCTTTTTTACTGCACCAGCAGTTATTGAACATCGGCCACACAAAATTAAAGTTATTGAATATTCCTGTTTGCTTAAGAAGAATTTTGTTTCTGAAACTGGAACAGCGCCTGGCTGCGGGAGGCAAACACATACACTTACAAAAATATAGGGAATAGGGTATTCAACAGTTCGTTGAAAACGTACTGTAGCTCGCGCTTATGTTTTTGTTCACTTTTTTTTTTTGCTACCAAGAAAGAGAAGTCGTAAGTCACGCTGTATTTTTTGGCGTCGTGTAAACAAACTTTGGATATTGTCACATTTAGGAATTGTTTTTTATACTCATTGTGATGCATCCGTTCCAAGAAATTCTGTTGCCATAGGTCTAAGGACCAAATTTAGAGCTTCAAACTAGAACATCCATATTTGAATTATTTAACAAATATTTCCACAAAATTCTTCCCAATGAAGATTTAGAGTACGACGATTCAAAATCATCCACTGAGAATTTTCTTTCCAAGCTTTACAATCATGGAAATATATTCTGGAATATATATGAACCTACGAATAATACGCAACACTGACCCAGCTTTCATTCTCATTTCAAACATTAGGAACAAAAGTTTCTATTTAAATATACAAAATTTTGTGAATGAATCAACTTTTCACAGCAAAACCAATCCCATTTTCTTTAACAAAATTAACAAAATGTTTCTTCTCCCTCAGGAATTAGATACCCGAATTATAATTGGAAGTTTTTCCCAAGAACTGGCTCCCCGAATCTTTTGTGAAGCTCACAAACTTCGTATGTTCGGCTCTGACTATGTATGGATATTGCACGAAGAGAGCATGGGTCCACCATGGTGGGACCGAGTCCCACAAGCATGTACAGTTCCGGAGCTGCGGGCAGCTGTTGAAAATCTTATAATTGTATCCAGTCATAATAGTATTGTTGGGAACAATAGTAGCCTCAGTGGATTGGTGAGTGTTGAAAGGGAACTACTGACTTTGAACTGCACGTGTGATAGACATAATTAAAATAGCTACCCACCCGCAGAACAACGCCATGTTCAACAATGAACTTATGACTCAGTTTGATATAAGCAATGTGGTCTCGAAATATGCTCCTCAAACATATGATGCAGTGTGGGCCATAGCATTGGCACTTCGTGGTGCTGAAGAACATTGGAAGCGGGATGCGATTCAATCAAAACTGGACCGGTTCGATTATACTCGAAGGGATATGGCTTGGGAGTTTTTGCAACAGATGGGACGGCTGGAGTTTCTTGGGGTTTCGGTGAGTAACTTGAGACCTAATTTTTATTTTCAAAAAATCTTTTTAAAGGGTGGTTATGCTTGAAAAAATAATTTTATCATAAAGTAGTAATTTTAAATTCTTAGATAGATCTTATTATTTACTTGTAATGGGTGTTTTTTTAGACGTGTGGTTTTCAATCTGGCAATATTTTTTCGGAGTTGGTCTTTTTGACAGCTGTCACTTGATTTAAGCGCTCAGTTTGGTTTGCCATTTTATTTTAATGAATAGACTTACTCCTAAACAAAGTTTCCAAATCGTGCGAATTAATTACCAAAAGATTGGTTTGGTTCCCGCGACGCATTCCGCGCAGCGTCCAATATTCTGTCGACATAATTCGCGGCTAAAATTATTTTTAAAACGTAATGGCAAACCCTTATCTGCATAAGAAAGCTAAATTCTTGGCCATAACATTCAAAATTATATGAGTTTTATTTCTTCTTGAATCCAACACGTCTAAAAAAAACACCCTTTATTTGCTTATAGGTAAATTTTCTCTTAGAAATAAAACTGGATATAGACCCTCACTGTTAGAGTCACACTGTAAAGAGAACAACAGTACAAAAAATAACAAACATATTCAAATATGTAAATTGCAATTTATTTTAAAGTTGGAAACAGTATCCTATTTTAACGAATTTTTTGATGACATATCTGAAGGATTTTGGTTCGATTTCACAAAAATCAGCACGTTGATACATCACCTGGAGCTACTTCTATTCTGTTTGTGGTTTTTTATATTGGATAACCCACAAATAGAGCAGTTTGACATTCGTTGTCAAAATGCATGACCTCGGTAGCCAGTTGCGGTCAATGTGACAGTGACATTCACCATTTTGTATAAATGCATTTCTGGCCTCAGATAGAGCAAAGCTTTTTATTCGATGAACTTTGCACTTCCGAATAATTTTCGCAATAGTTGTCATGAATTTTAACAGTAAAAACCTATTATTTATGCGTAAAAGGTTCCATTACGTCCAATTTCAATAATGACTGATGTGAAATTATTTGCACCACAAACGTAATACGAAATTTAAAATGGCCACCCATTTAAATTGAGAGAACTTTTATTGCACCACAAATTATTTGATATGTAATAGAAACGTCATGGATGTACATAATGACATTAATTACTCCATTTTAAACTACGTGCAGTTTGAAGTTAGTCTGTCAACACATATACAACATTTGAAATCTAATTTAAAATGTACTTAAATCGGAATTTTGATAACAGGATTTTAATTCATTTTAAATTTCCAATCAGAAATCAACAGATTGTAAAAGATTACAAAAATATGGAATTGCGTTTTTAGACAAAATGCGTTTCAATTAAAAATGGCGACTCTAAAATAATGATTTTTGTGACAGCAAAGGTTTTGAAAATGAAAAAAACTTTCAATTTGATTTGTTAATTCCACAAAATAACTTTTTTTTAATTTCAGCATTTTTCAAATTAATTTTTTCTCGATTAATTTAAATCCACCCTTTCATTTGTTTTCAGGGTCCAGTATCATTCAGTGGCCCCGACCGCATTGGAACAACAGCCTTCTATCAAATACAACGAGGTTTCCTCGAACAAGTTGCTTTATTCTACCCGGCTGAGGATTTTTTAGATTTTCATTGCCCCAAGTGCTATGCCATCAAATGGCACACCGGACAGGTGCCAATTGCCAAGCGAGTGTTCAAAGTTCGAGTGGCAACGGTTGCTCCGTTGGCGTTCTATACAATTGCTACCCTTTCGTCGGTGGGTATAGCTCTGGCTATAGCCTTTTTGGCCTTTAACCTACACTTTCGAAAATTAAAGTAAGTTTATATTGACTGTCGTGTGTGTGTATGGTGTATGTGTGTGGTTGTGTATACATTAAAAATGTCCAATGTGGCTCTGAGTACCTACCTATATACCAACCTTTAGTACTTGGGTCCTTTTGGGCCTTCTCTCATACAAAAAAAAAAAACCTTATTTTTTTCTTCTTCCTGCAACCCTTCATTGGCTGGTTGGTTGCACACTTTCAGAGCAATCAAACTTTCAAGTCCAAAGTTAAGCAACATTACCGCTGTTGGATGTATCCTTGTGTACACAGCCGTCATTCTCCTGGGATTGGATTACTCGACGCTGCCATCGGCCGAGGACTCGTTCTCAACTGTTTGTACGGTAAGTTCATTTATACAAACAAAAAGAAAACAAAAATTGATGCAATCTTATGGGTTTTGTGAACTTTTTAACTCCTTGGTTGGTTGGTTGGTGCAGGGAGGTTGAATTTCGAAAAGTACCTTTAAAAATTAATTTTAAAATATTTTTTTTGTTATACAAAAGTGCCCACTGTGGAATTTCGCAAGCATCGTATCGTGGTTAATTTATTGAACACTGATTCCTGAGCTAATTAATCAATCGATTTAAATTGGATAGAATGGAGAGAGAGCATGGATCCTTGAAATAGTTTAATTATGTCTGATTCGCCGAACGCCCACCGAGGGACTGGAATAAGGTTTTTTTAATTCATTAACTTCTGAATAAAGGAGGTTGGTTGGTGTATATTTATGGACCGTATCGAAGGGGACTTCCGATTGCGTGGCGGACAAAAATGTTAACACAACTCAGTTGAGTTGCGGTTATTCATATTGAATGTGGTCATGATTTTTTATTTCTGTTTTTCAGGAGGTTTATATTTATAAGTTTCAGGAATTCTTGATCTGGTGGTCGTTAATTTATAAATATATAGGTAAACTTGTGCACAGGACATTGAATCGGATTAATGGTTAAGGATTTATGGGTGAAATAAAATCTCTTCTGTGGTATAGGGTTCTGAAGAATCTATAATTAATTATGTTCCATGGTCGAAATGTTTGTTTGAGAAGATAATCGGTATCTTTTCTGGAATTTTACTTATGATTTTGATGTCTTATTTTCTCCCCAAATTTTTCTTTGATGTCATTAATTTAATTCAGAAGGTTTGAGAGCAAAAATGAAAGATGTTTTGGAAAACTGATTCTGAGCTGTGGGCCGTTTCTAAATAGAATTTAACCCAATGTGCCAAAAGTATCGTTTTTATTGGCTGTGAAGTGAAACTGAAATTGAGCGAGTTCCATCGTTAGCGTTTTTTGCAACATAGAGAAATAATAATGTTAGGTATAAAAAAGTATATAAATAATCTGACTCAGAATCAAAAGCCTAGTCGATTAAGCCATGTCCGTTTATCTGTCCATCCGTCCGTCCGTATATGTATACTCTCTAGATATCGCAATTTTTGAGCTAGAAAACTGATATTTGGTAAATCTTTTGTTCAAGAGTAAAGCTAAGTTATTTAACCGTTAAAATCCGCCCACAAACATGCCCATATTGGTTTTTTTTGTTTGTTAAACAACCTCAATTTAGCAAAATTAAATTATGTTACTATAAAATCACAACGATAAAATTTTGCACACGCACGCTTTAGGTAAACCTTCTTCCAATTAAATAAAAATATTTCAATTTGGGCGTGGCTGACCCCCACTTTTCATACAAAACCGTCAATATCGTTTTTATAAAATAACAATGCTTACATTAGAGCGAAAAACATGAAATTTTGTGTATATTACTAAATATCTTGTGTATGAAATAGAAATACAAAAAAATGATTTTGGGCGTGGCCGACGCCCACTTTTGATTAGAATTTATAAAAAAATTGTTTTTGCAAATAAACGGTATTTATAATGAATCCACAAGCCCAAATTTGTGCGTATGAAAAAAAATTTTGAGTTTTAGGCGTGGCTTACGTCTTTTTTTCATGAAAGAAAAGAAACTTAAGGTACCAATTTTGATTTTAACCTTTTTTCCGTCCGTTATTTGAAAAATATAAGTATGTCTATATTTTTTTGCGTACATTTGTTCAATACGCCCACTTTTAAGGGTGTGATTTTTATTTTGATTTTTTGATTTTATTTATTTTCGTTAAAAAATTACTCGATTAAGCTGTTTTACACATTTGACTAAAAATTGACTATTGATCAAAGCTCAGTTAGTGCTTTTTTTGTTTAAAAAGGACACGCCTACTTTTAAGAGGCGTTTCCATCAAATGTCGCAATATGCATTAATTTTTTAATGCTTCTTAACTATCGGTCGCAGTTTTGAATCAAGAAGATGAACACTTCGGTTTGTATACCTTGGTTATGTAGCAGAGTGTGGTTCAAGAATTGTTAAATCCACTTATAATCGCCATTTCCGTTCAAAACCTAATTTTTTTAAATTTAAGTTTCGTCTTGTTTTGTTCAAATCGAGCTGCAAGCCTAAAATTTAATGTCCCTTACCTCATTATAATTGCCTACATACATACGCACACACATATAAAAAATATTGAATAGGGTGTACAACAGTTTGTTGCAAACGTACTGTAGCTCTCACTTATGTTTTTTTTAGGGTCGGTGTGATAATGCTTCTAACAATTGGGGAGGTCGCTTGTATGAAGTCCAGAAGATAGCTATAAAATTGATAAGGAAAATAACTAAAATAGAAAAATTTGTGTTACCTACTTGGACAAATTTTCTTATGTCTCACCTATAATTTGAAAGTTCCTTTTCATAAGAAAGCCTATAAACAAAATAGACAATTGTATTTCAACCCTAAAACAAATTCCACGTAATATCATCTGCACTAGAAACGCCATTAAATTTTCTTTCGAGCGAAATTTTGGACAACACTGCGCTTTCCTTTGCCACACAACACGAATGTGGAATTCTTTATTTGGTTGAAATTGTCTGCATTTATGGACACTCAGCACCAATATGCATCGGAATCTCCTCTTTTTTCCTCTAGAACTTTCCTGAACTCTCCTATAACTCCTATAAAGAGTATTGAAACCCCCTTGAGTCCAAGCCCATTTCAAAAAAAACAACTCCTAAAAAGAAAGTTTTGAATGAAACTTTTTGCAAATCATTTTAAAGACTTAAAATACAAGAAACAGAAAAAACAAACCAAAAGTTTATAAATTTCTTTGGCATTTTACATTTAAATTTTAATTTATATTTCAAACTTGCCCTCCTATACGTTCATCAACAATTATTAGAACACTTCCATGGCATTCCTCATTAACATAGTATCAATGTGAAAGGTTAAAGTTCACGTTATGCGCATTTTGCTTCTTTGAACAAATTTATATATATACATAAATATGCAAACTTTCTTAAACCTGAAAAGTATAGCGAACGAAGTATTGCATCGTTAATTTAAATTGCAAAATATACAAGGTGAAGGAAGTTTAATTACTTTGAGTTTGAGAGTCAGTCAGAATTAAAACTCATTAATTAGTTACAGTTTCTGAAACAGTGAGATTACAACTGGAAAACGCTGGTAATTTTTCATGAGTGTTCTCCAATTAAAAGTTGTCTTGTTTTTTTTTTTTTTTAAGAAAGAAAGCAAAACTCTTTTTGTTAAATTAGTCATTTTGAAAGAAAGAAAAATTGGACCTAGTAAAAACACTAATGGTTCTTACAATATATCCTTTCGGGATCCTTGGCAAAGTTTAATCGAATATCAATAAATATTTGGTTAATATGCAAATTTTTGAATGAAAAGTCTGTTGGAAAATTTGTAACTTGAGAAAAATTAATCCAAACGAGGAAACATTTAGTTTATGGGACAGTTTCTAGAAAGCAAAGTCAAAAATTATAAACGTTTTCTTTCACAAAACTTTCAAATTTAAAAGTTTAATCCAGCCTGCATTTTAGTTTCATATTTCCCCATGAAACTAATCCCCTTACTTCGTTTATCTTTCCTTTTTACCAACTCATCATCATCAAAAACTTTTGAATTCATCCCCCAAAAAAAAAAATCATCATCCTGACAGAGCCTGTCAGCCAGTGTCAATCCTATTATCATATCCCTAAAGCTTCTTGTGCCACGGTGCGGCCTGCCTTCTATTTCGGAACCAAACGGAACTTGCGAACGTTTCATGATAGTCGGCCAAAAACTTCTCGATATTTCTTTTCGTTTGTCTATCATTACTTGTTTGCTCATTCGTTATCTTCTGTGAACGTTTGAACTTTCAGGTTCATAGAGAGCAGAGCCCCAGGACTTCTTTTGAAGGATTAATATATTTCTTTTTTTTACAAAATTTTGCTGCAATTAAGAGATAAATGTATCATTATCGACACAGAGTAGGCACAAAGTAAAGCACAAAAAGAAACTTTTTCGTTTTAAATGGAAGGGTTTTTTATTCAAATTGGAATACAGTCACGGAAAAAATTATTCGGACAGTTTTTAGCTTTTTTTTTTTGTTTTGAGGTCACTTATAGGGGATATGGTTGGTTAGTTTCTTATACTTTTTCTCTGACCACTGAAGCGTGTTCCAACGGTAGCGGATATTTTGGCAATCAAAGAGGTCCAATCTTGGATCAAGGAAAACGTCATAATATGAACATTGGATTTCAGCATCTTTTCAAACTCCAGACAGCCCTTAAATCAATCAGTGCTGTTTCCACAAACTCATTAACTGCCAGCAACTGTGGCTTATAATGGATATGGCAGTACATTTCAACATTCACCATTTTGTTTGGCGGGCCACAGAGGAACTTGGTTAAATAGAACTCCTACCCATTTCACTCACCAAGATATAGATTGGATCACTCATCGCTATCTGAGGTCAGGATGCCATAATCCCAGAAAAAAAAATGTTATCCCTCTTCTTCTTCTGGTTTCGGTTATTCACGACGAAACTACAAAAAAACAAACAAATACTATTTTCAATAAAAGTATTAGAATTGTAACGCAGTGCGTTAAATTTTAGCACGAGTGTAATTTTGTTCTCAAATTAATACAACAAATCAATTGAGTAAGGACTTCTGTTTTGAAAAATGCATTGTCCGAATAATTGTTGCCATGACTGTACAAACAAATAAACCGCCCCTAAAATCCACGACCAACCATTTATAGGACTCCGGCTCATAGCACTTTTTTTTCTGGCCTGCAGAAAAAATTAAATTGCATTTTATAAAACAATTACACTCTCAACACGCCTTTGTGTGTCTATTTGATGTCCTTTTTTTGCATCAAAGCCTTTTGAAGAAATTTGCATCATCCATCCGCTGCCAGCTCTCCCTAGTGAGAATAACTTGTATAATATTTTAATTTGTTTCATTTTTTCAGGCTAGGGTGTATCTGCTGTCGGCTGGGTTCTCCCTGGCATTTGGATCGATGTTTGCCAAAACCTACCGCGTTCACCGCATTTTCACCCGCACCAGCAGTGTGTTCAAAGACAAAATGCTGCAGGACACTCAATTGATATCGCTGGTGGGGGCATTGTTGCTACTTGATGGATTGGTCGTGACATTGTGGGTCTTCACAGATCCCATGGAGAGACATTTGAATAATTTAACATTGGAAATCAGTAGCAGTGACAGGAGTGTTGTGTATCTACCGCAGGTAAGTGCGAGGACATCTATCACGCAGATTGTATATTTTAGAATCCTTATATTGGTGGCAGTTTGGCAAAGTGATTTGGGGTGTTGGCTGTTGGTGTTGTATCACTACAAGATGGAGATGAAGGTGAACTTAAAGGGGGTTTCAATTGCGATTGCAATTGACGTCTCAAATGATAAGGTTTTGCAAAATGTGATTGAGTGATGGTTATTTTATTCACTCAGCATCCTGATTGATCGATGGCATATTTTTTTTTTTGTATTCCTGATTGGACATTAAGAGGAAGCAAATTGCAGTTTACTTGAAGTGACAGTGAGAAATATGATTACAATAATCTAAATCTAATTCTAAGGCATGATGTCTGGCAAGAATGATAAGTGTGTGAAATGTGACTGAAGTGCGAAGATAATGGTAAAGGGTCTTCTTTTCCAATTTTTTTTTTTTTTTTAGAAAGGATATTTGGATTCAGAGATGAAATGGTGTTTTTTTGTTATTAAACGATTTTCAATCGTTGGGACTGTCACATACAATGATAAATCAAAAGTGAAAAAGTGACATCAATTAAAATGGTTCTTAAGGATTGATCTTACACCAAGCAGGATACAAAATCCTCATAAGAAACAGAAATACTTAGCAATTTTTGTAAGAGCTTTTTTTATTTTATGCTGTTGGAATTTATTTTTTTTTTATTTAAGTCATGGCTGGATAAATGATATTAGTGATTCAGTGCCCTCCACTAAATCCACTGGATATGCATTTTACAATCATCCCCTTTACGTTGTTCCTTTCAAGAACTTAAGTACTTCGAGTACGTTCAAAAATGCTTTTCCTTTTCTGCCAATCTGGCAGGATTCCAAATGTTTTATTTTTTATTTTTATGTGAATCAATGTAAGTTTCACATTTTTCAATGAGGTGCTCCATTATCCACTGCTATCTGAACCAATAATACTCAAAGGAGGGGAGCTGGTGCCAATTTGGGTTCATACGAGTATACATGATTAAATTGCTTTTGTCTATGATTGTTGCAGTTAGGGAATAAAAAGAAACATGGTGCCCAAATGGGGTATATTTGTTTTATTAACTTAAAAATGAAAGACAATATTCATGAGGGTTTTTCTATGGCTTTCCCCTCAACGACGATGACACAAAGCGAAATTTGTTTTCGTAAAAAGAGTCACAGCACCAGCGATAATAAAGTAGGGAAGAAGTTAAAGGAGGTGTCGATGAACATTGCTCTTGAGTGCTTGAAGATCGAAATAGCAAGGGAAAATTGTACCAGTCAATTCATTCCATATTCGTGTAGTCTCCTAAACAATAAATCCCTATATTTCACGGTACGTCTGTAATTGGGCTCAAGTGTAAGCTGATGAGCGTTCCTAGCAAGACAAGTGTTACGGCTGAAATGTTAAAGGAGTGGAACGCATCTGGCTACCTCGAGTAAGCTTAATTTGTAGAATAAGGAAAGACAGAAAAATTTCGCTTTTTTCTGAACCATGTCGAGCAGGTGTAAAAAAGTGTACGAGACACTCACCCAAAGATGGGAGTTATATTCAAGTTTTGGGCATATAAACGCTTTGTAAATTGTAGCCGGATCAGAAGGGGCAAAAAACTTAATAAAAATATTCACTTTGGGGTCCGCCACTTTATCTTCAAGCGGGTAGTCAATTACTGAAATAAAGAGGAGGTGTCTCACAACGCATTCCTGGTGTACACCTTGTTTGATTTGGAATTCTTCGGTGACACATAGATTTCTCCGCGACAAACCCACAGCTATCCAAAACTCGCTCAACGATGTTCATAATGTGTGACATCCGCGTAAATGAAGGGTAACTTTTTTTTTATAATGCACTCGCACTCATGGGGATATGAATACCCTTATAATGATTTAATATGTGCGAGCAAGGAGAGAAGGAATAGAAAGATAGGAAAGAAAGGTGGTACAGTGGTTAGAGATTTTAGGTGATAATTATCTCAAGGAAATCCCACGGGTGGCATCCAGTTGAAACTTGGGAAATAAATAAAAATTGCTGCCCAGGCTGGGTTTGAACTCACCTCACAGCTCTCAGGTTAAGCAACCAAGCACTACATCCACGTTAATATCGCCACCCGCATAACTGTCACAGCTTCGTGTATCATCCACCCCATTTTTAACAATGAGGAAAGGGAACATTTCCTCCATTGTTTAGGCATCCTAACACGTCTTTGAAGCTCGGCGATGAGTATGGTGTGCCATCTGACCCCAGTATCCCCATATTTTTCTAAAAAATATCTCGTCTGGCACAACTCCTCTTACTTTATTGTAGATTTTAACTTTTAGGTACCTCAGTTGAGTACGTTTCAGCAATTTAACCGGGGAAAATGTGTATTTAAATAAATGTCTATCACAGTACTGTTGCCACTCGCCACCAGTGAAGAATTTTTTCGTCTTCCACAAGAAGTTCGCCGAAGGTTCTCTCTGACTCCACCTAAGTTCTTTTCCGGGGTACTGCCTCTCATTAGGAAGTGACAAATCCTCAAGAGTAAATCGCGTCATGGAAAGTGCTTCTCTGTTAGCCGTTCGGATTCGGTGGTAAGTTGTAGGCCCCTTCCATTCCTGCAGAATATCAACGCACACACATGAATGGTTGAGAGTGTCAGTCACATGTTCCAGCACTGCTTGGAGCTGTTGTTCCAAGTATTTATTTATTTTTACAAGAAGTTGGCTGTGTTAATGAACTTTGTGCAAAAAATCCCCTCAGCAGTTCTCCTTTTTGAAGCATCTAATGTTCAAGATGGTTGCGCCCTTATCTTTATTGTTTTTCCGTAGCTCTTGAATAGCTGGGTTTGCATAAGTATCTAACGAAGACATTGTTTCTAGCTCCCTAAACAGGCTTTCTTTGCTCTTTACTTACAGTTGGGTACACTTTTTCTTAGCTTCTTCCTTGCAGCTTCTGCATTCCACTTCAAGGGGTAAATTTTCATCTGTATGATCTGAGGAGCTTTAACCAAACTTTAAAGTCCGCTTTTTGCTTATCACTGCCTCAACGTGACACAAATCATTTGGCATACATGTCATTTTTCTTTGTCCAGATTAAACCACTTGATTCCCCAGATAGAGACCGCAACCAAAAAAAATTCAGTCGGCAGAACACGGTGTTGTTGTGCAGCATCATCTCCCAATATCACTGTGTTGATTTTTACCCCGAAGTGTTCCTAATCAACTTTCCCCCAAAAGTAATTGTTGCGGTTAGGTTATTAAAGATGAAAAGATTAAAATCTAATTATAAGTAAAATTTTTAATTCCAAAAAGCCATCCGCTCCATATAAAAGATTCAATTTCAAAACCTCTTCATTCTTGGACATAATGTCATTGACATTTCCAAAAAAAAAAAACTCCCAAACCAAAGCAACAAAAGCCAATCTCAATTCAATTTAAATACTTGGTCTTATGGTAATCCTCTATGAATTCCATTCCAAATCCCCCTTTCTATTTTCGATGACATTATTATGAAACCTCAAAGTCCACACAAAATACAAAAGCCATCATGCCCTTGCGTATATGGTTCCTGGAACCCTTTAAACTCCCATCAGCCCTTCTATACCCTACAATATGCATTCATAGCAAATACTATAGAAGATACAGATACACAGGCTGGCTAAGAGAGAGAGAAAGAGCAGGAAAGCTTAAAATGTAATTACGTTCTGTTCGTTTCGGTAGATTGATTTTTGTATCCACAACACCTCTCCACGGGTAAACCCATCTAAAGGCAATCAATTCCTGTTGTGTTCATGTTCATGTTCATCCTCTGATGTCTAGGTCTACCTACCTCCATTTCATAGGACATTATTTGTCCATTTTGTATATTTGTATATATTCAACAGGTTGAAGTATGTCGGTCACAGCATACCCAGAGCTGGCTGGGAGCGTTGTATGCGTACAAGGGACTACTGCTTGTTGTTGGAGTTTACATGGCCTGGGAGACGAGACATGTTAAGATACCAGCTCTCAATGATTCCCAGTACATTGGGGTATCTGTGTACAGTGTGGTTATAACCAGTGGCATTGTTGTCGTCCTGGCCAATCTTATTTCGGAGCGTGTCACTCTGGCCTTCATCACAATCACGGCGCTCATCTTGACGTCAACAACGGCCACATTATGTCTGCTGTTTATACCCAAACTTCATGACATTTGGGCAAGAAGTAAGTTTAAGATGGAAGGGATTGTGACTGATGGTTACATTGTGTTTGGTTTCCTATCTTTTTATCCTTTCATTCGCAGATGATATTATTGACCCGGTTATTCATAGTATGGGTCTTAAGATGGAGTACAATACAAGACGATTCGTTATCGATGACCGAAGGGAATTACAATACCGAGTGGAAGTTCAGAACCGGGTGTACAAAAAGGAGATTGTTGCTTTGGATGCAGAGATAAAAAAGCTTGAGAAGATGCTGGAAACGAGCACGTCAACGGCAACATCGTCGAGTACTTCAATTATGGGACAGCACAAGGTGAGTTATTGTTTTTGATGGAAATAATTGAGGGAGGGACGAAGTCTTGATATTTGGGTACACATCAAATTCCCAACATCTTTTTTCTTTTTTTCTTTCAGCCTGAAGTTACGGTCATCCCACCAACTAAACGTAAATCCCGAACTCCAAGCATCAGTGGTGTCATACCAAATCTCCTCCTCTCTGTTCTACCCCCGGTGATTCCACGAGCCAGTTGGCCATCGGCAGAGTATATGCAAATGACAATGCGTCGCTCAGTGACATTTGCCTCCCAACCACAACTCGAAGATCGAACAATCAATGAATCCTGCTTACCGGCAGCTGATCTCCTCAACCTTCGACTAGCACATCAACAAGCCACAGATGCAAAGACTGGTTTCATAAATCGAATACGAGGCATGTTCTCACGCACCACATCCAGCAATAAGGGTTCCACAATCAGCTTGGGTGAGCAAAAAGGCCTCAAGGCCGCTCTGCGAAGCCATATGGGAATGTTTTCCCGTTTGATACCATCCTCTGAGACTGCTTCCTGCAATGCACTTTACAGCACACAAAGCACTTTGAAACCGATGCAAAAGCTCTCGATGGCAAAGAGTGGAACTGATATTGATGTAACTCCCATTGATCTACACTTCCTCAGTGCAGACAAAGTCTGCATAGAACGATCTTCTAGCTCAGCTGGAGAAATTGGGAAATACGTTAAAGTTCCCGAAACTAAAGTTAACTTCCAACTGCCAATAGGTAGAAGACCCTCGATTGCCATCGTCCAGCCAACTCTGCGTGAACGAATTCGAGGATCACCACGATTCCCCCATCGAGTTCTTCCCACTTGCAGCTTAAGCGCTCTCGAAGAGAGTGAAGACAGAGGAAGTTCACCCAAAAAAACACGTGTCAATCTTAATCAAGCCTCAACGACTGGCAATTGGAAGTCCATGGAAGTGGCTCCAAAGTCTACCATATCACTAGACGATCCAGCATCGGATCAAATATTTGTCATACCCGACACTTCATCCTAACAAGGAACATCCCCGTAGCTAGAAATTTAGTTCCCCATATAGCATCCAGAATCTCGTTTATATTTCCTAGCGTATAGAGCAATACTACAATCAATGCGAGACCATTCCAAAAGCCGTAAGCAATAACTTTTTAGTGGTATAAGTTCAAAAACAGACAAAAAACAAACAAAAAACAAAAAGACTCTATTTTCCAAAAAAAATATAACTGTATAAGAGTGCGTGAGTGTGTAGAATTGAATCTTTTCATATCGTAGAATAAAGCAATACCTACTTTAAAAACTTTAAAAAAAAGTTTAGAGTAACAAAAAAAAAACACAAAAAACTATAAATGTGATGTAAATCTTTTTTAATAGTCTATTTTCTAAAAAAACAAAAAAATTAACTTTTTATGTTCTGAATGTATATAATTTTTTATTTTAAAAGAGAGAAAAACAAATTCTATAGACGCTAAGACCATCCCGATGTACCAAATTTTAGTAGAAACAACAACAAAAAATTAGAAAACTATCTTTTTATCTAGAAAAAACAAAAAAAAACTAAAATGAAAGCATTGAAGCAATATTTTTTGAAAATTCAGTGAACAGAAGTGAAAATAAATGTTTTATGTAGACTAATATTAAACAAAACAAGAAAAACAATTATTTTAAATCTTTATCAAAAAAAATGTATGATATTGTGTAACTGTTATACTAAAATGGAGAGCCAACCTAATGAAATTCTTTTGAACAAAAAAAAAAAAAATAAATCCTTACAAAACTGAAAACGCGTTTCTTTTTATTGTGAACAAAATAAATGGCGTCTGCCATGGACCGATAAACAAATCAGACTCCACTAATAATGATGGCGTCCATTATGAGAGAAACCATATTGCCGCCATTAGAGTTGTTTCTTTTCTACTTTTTAACTGAACAAACGAAACTTTCACTTACTTTCTGTCAAATGAACACGTTACACGTAATGGACGGAAGGGAACGGACGCAAAATGTATGTATTTGACGCAATAACAGGTATGCTGAGTTGCAAGCAAAATGCTTGATATTTATTTTGAAATTAACCAAGAAACAAAAACATGCAATTATGTTGAAAACCAGCTAATCAAATGTTTTTATTTGTACTCTTAAAATTAAGATGGCTGTTTCGTAAAACGTAAGGTCAGCATACCTTACATTTCTATTCACAGTGAGATGTCAAATTTTCGTTCGTAAAGTGCGAAAGGTAGCGCAGTTTAAAAAGTATACAAAAGTCATAGCAACCATTATGAAATTGCAGCTGTCAAATATGTATAGTGAATTCGGCAGTGATTCTGCAGCCGTCGGAGATGGAAAGTTTTTTATTTCTAAAAGCAGCAGTTGTAAACGGAAATTCTCAAAATGTGTTCAATAAGCTTTGAAGTTTGATGACTTTGGCAGTTGCATGACTTTTTACGAATACCCTTACTATAGTAGCACTTGTCAAAAACATTTTTGAGTGAAGTTTTTAAAAAAGATTTCATAGTAAAATTGGTGTAATTTCCAATTCTGGAGCTTATGACAAAGGAAGTTTGAGTTGCAAAAGTATGTTTTAGGAAGTGTATAGAGTGATGTAAGCAATTCAATCGAACTTTAAAGTGAAAAGAGAGTAATTGCTTAAGGTTCATGAAATCCTAAGGAAGTCAATTCGAACAAGTGAGCAAGAAATGCGAGCTTTCCCAATAAACCAAACATTTTTCAAAGTGAATAGGATTCTCCAGTAGTTTCATATATTTCTCTATCCTATTCATCAGCACGTGGTGTCCCGTGGACTGCTAGCCCGAAGATATTGAGAAAAGTGCATCACCACCAGCAATTTTGGCTCAGCGATAAATTGTAGGTGCTTTCTTATCCTGTAGATGTAGCGTAGAAGGGGGTGCATCTGCCAGGATTTAGGAAAATTGACCTTAATACATACAGCTTTTCAGTGGTTTATATTTTCTTGATATCTATATATAGGTACCTGACGCTGTTATCTTCACTTTAAAATATATTTCATCTTAATATCTTAATTATTTCTATTTTTAATAATTTAATAAAAAAAAAAAGAAACAGTGATGTGGTAAATCCTCCCCGGGAGGTAGGTTTTGCCAAGGGGGTTCTAAAACAAATTAAAACACTTATCATTAAGTAAACGTAACATAAAAAGTTTATTAATTCATAAATATAAGAATAGGAAGAATAGGATAGAATAAGACAACCCCAAGGTGGATTTGCCATTGTTAAATGTAACCCATGGGGTGAATTTACCTATGGCAAAAGCAACCCATAGCGTGGGTATGCCACTGGCAAATGCACCCACAAAAAAATGGCAAATGCCCTGCACAAACTGTTTTTTTTTTAACTAATTTATAACTTTTAATATTTGCAACCGACTAATGTTTATCACTTCTATGTACATACTACACCATATATATTTACAAGAGATATTTATATCTAAAATGTACATATAGCACTATAAAAACTACAATTTAACGACCACTTTTTACCTTATTTGTTTGGTTCGAGCAGACAAAAAAACACACGTCCAACTCGGTTGGTGTCTATCTGAGAACTGTCAAACTTTGTGGAAAGTTTGCAATTAGAGATGTGAAACAAAAATCGATTTTTCGATATTTTACACATTGTTGGTTTGACCGAAAAACTGAATTGGCAGATGTACCCCATTGGCAAATGCAACCCCTTTTACCCTAGAATATCAACGCATAAAAAATACATTCAACTCTACTTCACGAGGACTTAACTATCCTTAATTGCAACATAAAAAGTAGAGAACTTAAGTAGCAGCCTTTTGGGATCCCAGAGGATGCAAAGAATGGACTGTAGCAGTTGGAACTGAATTAATTTTTAAGATACATATGCCAAACACAAATGCCGGATAATTTGAAAATATCTTACGTATAATTTTTTCAAAGGCTTTACCTACGTCTGCAAGTAAAATAAAATGCACGAATGGGCCACATTTTGTATATGTATTGAAGAACAAAAATATAGAAAAAATCTTTAATTTTGTTTTAGGATTTTAAGAGTTTTCTTGAAAGAACTAGGTAGGTATGCAATAATATTTTATTGCTTAAAAATATCCATCTAGGACAAGTTTTATCAAAAGGTTTCTTTTGAAAAACTTCCCGAAAAACAATTTTTTCTGAGTATGTGAATATACGGCAATTTTTAATTTTTATTCAAAAATTTAATCCACACGTTTTGGAAATACATATTTCGAAAACCAAAATTTTTTTTGAAAATTATTAGGTCATAATAAATCAAAAAATTATTTTGAAGCAAATCAGCAAGTTCGTTTAGGCTGTGGAGTTGCGAACAGACAGACAGACAGGACGGCATTTCCATACCTTCTTATTTTGAATCTTCCATCATCGTAGGGCTATGAGGATAAACTATCAAAAATCAAAAATTAAATGCTTTTGACAGAAAATGAAGGTTCCAATACTTTTCATTACTAAGAGGAAACCAAAATTTCTTTCAGCGATTCCTTATAACGTGTAAAAAATCTTTGCAATATTTTCTGTGAAGGTTTCACTTTACATTACTTTTCTTTTTTCGTAAATTATTGCAAATATTTTAAATATTTCTACACCAAATAAATTCTTTACTTTTAATAAAAATTCATCATAAAATTAAAACAAAAATATTCAAGAATTTGGAATATCTAATATAACACATACCTAGTGTCTAAATACCTATGTTTGTGTATATCAGTCTGTAAGAAATACAATTTATTTGGTAATATCTTTTCTTTCTTGGCAACTGATGCTGCATCCGTGAATTTTTTTTTTTTAGAATTAAAAACTTTTGTATTGAATAATCCAACCAATTAAAAAGTATTTTTGGATCAACCGTAACGACAAAGCCTGTAAAAAGTCGTCAAAGTATTTTGACTTCTCAAACACAACATCTGATGCCTGAGTTTGACAAAGGTCTATCATCCTGTTCATTCAAAAAAATAAAAAAAAGGATCAATGCCTCAATTAAATCCAATTGACCATGTAATTATTTCTTAATACAAGTTCTTTTAGGTTCGAATTGATGACAGTTCGTGCTGTGCTGTGCAAGAGACAAGCTCTTTCTTAAATTTCCCACGGGCAGTATTTTGAAGGAACCCAGCAGAACTGACCTTAATTTCTACGAGGATACATATCTTTTCTTCTCTCGTGCAAATCTTATCCTTGAAAAGTGTGGTATATGGTGGGCATCAATTTGTGTTGTTGTTGTATGGGTCTGCCACTCGAGTCAATTTCCTTTGCCAGGGAAATCGATCCATTCGATTCCTTTCGAATTGACATAATGAATCCTTAAAACTACATTATATTGGCAGGTTGGGAAAATGTATCCGGATAAACAATTCTTGTATAGATATATGTGGATATGGTTACGGTATTGTGTTCTGGAGTAGTAGAATACAACATGATGGTTTTTGGCATTCTCGAGAATAAGTATAAGTAGGTTGATGGAGATGCTGTATTGTAGATACATACATATGTGGCACATGTGAGGTGAATGTAATAAAAGATACCTTTGGATTGTTTGATTTTATGTTTGATAATACACGGATCTGAATTTATTTGCTGAATATCCAATTTGTTGGCATTTAGGGTTGAAAAGGGTTGCAGGACTTTACATATTGTATTACGGAGCTTGTGATATCATGATATTGGAATTGAGAGTTTAGGTATAGGTTAAGAATTGACACTTCTGAGAAATGGCCTTTGAAGAACTAACTTTAATATTGAAGGAACTTTGGTAAGATTAATTGTTAACAAATCAAACAATTTAATTTAGACTTCTCTTTACGTCTCAACTATTGTAGGGTTAAAGGGGTAGAAATAATCCTGTATCTTCAAAAATTCCTTGCAGATCAAGGACTACAAAATGTTGACTTTCCTTGAATTTTATTTTAACAAGGTAGACCATTCGCAATGCACTTCAGGTCTGAGGGTAGATGGATGACCCTTTTGGCAAGAAGACTTCACGTTGACGTTTTGATTGCTACTCTGTTAATGGGTATCGTACTACTTTATCTTCAGCGTTGGACAAACTAATTAATCTTAGAAATGTTCAGCAAGAAAACAGTAGCTTTATCAGTGATTCGCTTGAAATCAATTTCAGAGTCAAAGGATATTAAATATAATTCACTTTGATTTTGTTACAATCTACTAAGTAAGTATAACCTCGGGATCAGTCTAGGAAGAAAATGAGTTCTTGGAGCACGAAGAAATTCTGTTTTACACAGATGCGTGAGTCCAAATAAAAATATGTCTTTTGAGGGGGTGTTTACTCTAACAGCCTGAATCTCTTTCTCTCCCTTTATCTTCCAATCCAATGAAGCTCATTCCAGGCCTTATTAAATGGCAACTAAAAAGGCTTTATTTTAGGTCAAAGTAAACATGATAATCTGCCAAGTACATGACTATTGTCTATGACAGCCGGGCTACGTTGAAACTCCTGAATTCATCTCCAAAAATTCCAAAATACCTCTCGTCTGTCGAACTTCTCTTAGAAAATGGTGGGGACAGTTCATCATTCAGCTTTGCTGAAAAAGAGATGCTTTTCTCGAAATGTCCACGGCAATAAACGGGTAGTTCCAAACTCTGTCGGTGGTGAAGCACCTGAAGCTTACAGGAGCACTAACCTCACAACAACAAACGGTGGTCTGTAGAGATTCCTTTGAAAAGGAAGCGCTCCAAGACAATAAACACGTTGCCGGTTGGCCTAATGCCGGTCAACGCAACGATCCACTGCGAATAACAGCGAAGTAGAAAGCTGACAAAAAAACTTTTAGCTACGAAAAACTAGGTGAGGCTTCTGCTGGTATTCCCCGAAGCGTACTTACGGTGAGATCTCTATTTCCAGTACTCTATTTGAAATATAATATTCTTCCAATGGCAGGGAGGTCAATTCTGATTTTCCATTCAAATTGCACTTCTACTTATGGAATATTACTAAAAGAAGAGACTGTGAATTAAAAAGTCAAAAGTTAAAAATACTTACAAACGTGTTATTCTTTTTGCTCAGTTGACGTTTATGTTTATTACTATGCTTTAAGTATTTGCGAAGTGGATGGCAGGTCAAATCAGCGGTGAGGGGTGGAGGGGTAGTCGGTCGTTCCCAAACGAATATAGTGGTGGTGGTGCGTCCCGTGATGGTAATTCTATTATGCATATTGTTTGAATAATAATTGTATGGAATCATCGTGGCGATCGGTGGCGGTACGCGTGCGGTGGTGGAATCATAGTGCCGGTTGGTGGCGCTGGTTGTTCCGTCCCTTGATCAGTAATGTGTAACTTTGTTACAATTCAACTGGCTCAGTTCCTTTACCACTAAGCGGGTGTTTGGGTCTTTTATGAAGAGGAATTTTTTTTAGAGCAATTCTGGTGCCGTATGCCGAATCCAAATGGCAGCCTTAAATCTCCTATTTTATCCTTCCAAAGAACACTGTTTAGACCTCCTCTCTTCATCAAAAGGGAACAAATCTTTTTGCGTGTTCCACCCAAAACGCATCTATATGCATCTCTTATAAATTCCCATTAACCTTCTCTCATGGAACATCATGAATTTAAGATACCTTTAACGACAAATTGACTTTGAAATGTTCAACACGTTTCCAAATGGCTCAACCACAGAAACAACACCGATTTCGTCCTTATCCTGCTTTCTTCAAAGTAAAACATCTTTTCAGCTTAATTTATTTCAAAACTTTTCAAATTACGTCATTCTGATAGGTTTATTCAAATTCCAGACATTCTTGGCTTGGCTTGGCCATAGACAATCTAAAAACCAAAACATTTATTTGGCCAGACTTATACAATCAAATTACAAACTCAAACAAAAGCAACATCATAATTATTATTTGCTGAGGTCACAGAAGATTACTCCAAGTGGATGTTAATCTGAGTTGTATATTATTTTTTTTTAAATGTAAAATTGTGTGGTACAAGTTTACCCATTTTGCTGACAAAACTTGTGGGATGTCCTTATATTTAAAGTTTGCATTTCTATACCAACCGCACAATTTATGCAACAAGTTCTTCGTGTATTTTATCCTGGCTCGCTTCAACTCCCATAGAAGTAGAGTTGCGGTTTTTGTATACGAAATAAATGTTCTTCAATACTACTACAACAACTATACGATATCCTTTCCAGGGTATAAATTATGATGCTTAAAAAGTTATCGGTGCACAATTTACGATGACATATTGAGCTGTGTTCAAGCAAAACTTTTGAATTCGCTGTAAGTTGAAAGTTTTATGAGGAAAAATGTATATTCTCTTGAGTTTTGAATTAAAAGACTTTTTTTTTTATATCAAAAATTGGATTAAGTGTGAATAGTTTTTCAGAATTATTAAGTTATAAGTTTTTCGAGGGAGAGAGAGTTGTTGTGGAACAATCCATTGAAAAGAGATTTAGAAATAAAAGTTTGAAATTCATTCAGTGTTGATGGCCTTTAAAGAGTCCATAATTAATTTAAGTCAAACTTTATGCTATTGAGAGTTGGTTAAAGTGAAAAACTGAAAATGGTTTAAGTAATTTGAAATACAAGAAAAACTTTTAAGTATCACTTGGGTTCATCCCATGGTTGAACACAAATTTATATAGCTCGTGGTGTTGCATTAAGTGCGTTATTCCTTTTGAATTTACTTGCCTTTTTTAAGGAATATATTGTTTGTTCGTAATAATACCAAGTATTTTCATTTGAGGCACAACTTATCAAAGTGCTAACTAAGAGAGTGTGTGTTTTATTTCTTTTATCCTAAATTAGAAGATTATTTTTATACAGTCCGCTGAGCTACGATACACATTCCTCTTCAATATCGACAACAATACAAAAACGCGCATGGATTAGTAAAATTTCCAAGTAAATTTGTCTTAACTTTTAAAATTGGATTTTGACAGAACTCACAATTTCTGCCCAAAGACATTTTAGGGGCTAGAATCTTTTGCCGAAAACTACCTATTTTTTGAGTTGAGGAACAATAATACGTTGAAATTCGTAGAAATTTGTTGTTTTCGGCAGATAAGGAACCGGACACTTGTTTTCCTGATGAATACTACTACTTTTCAAGTTGTGATGTGTTGTTTTTTCTTTCCAGCCGGGGTTTCGCTCGCCGGTTTGTCCAGGTTCGTTATCAAAGAAAACAAGGAAAACTTTGATTGAGATTCTTCAATAAATTCACAATTATTTTTATTTAAATCCTTAAATGTCAAAATTATAATAGTTACTGTATTGTTTATAATTGTACATTCATTATTCTAATCTTTTAACGTTAAAACACTTAATTCGTTATTCCGCTCAGAGGCTATATTTTCCCAGGTTGCCAGGTTGCACCTGTGAAATCCTTCTTCGGTTGTTATTCCTTCGGTCCGCACTGATTCTAGACTTGCCACTGAATATTTTTTTTCTGGGAACAAAAAATGGTTATTATAATAAAGTGG
This sequence comes from Platycheirus albimanus, assembly GCA_916050605.2. NCBI lineage: Eukaryota > Metazoa > Arthropoda > Insecta > Diptera > Syrphidae > Platycheirus > Platycheirus albimanus. Next base: position 11,063,700 of record OU696698.1, on the reverse strand, counting down.
AACTTAATACTAGAACGCAAACCATAGAGATTGCAAACAGCAGGCTTTCGCTCTGGTCGATCAGCAGGTATAAAGCACCTGGTGGCAACTAATACTTAAACTCAATTACAGCTAAAGACTGCCTAAAAAACCACTAAGACCCCTTACCACTGGTGGGGGGGAATCAGAGAGGTTAAATAACTAAGATAAAATAAATGCCTAAATAAAATGATGAATTGCTACATAACTCTCTGTGTTCTTCTTCGCCTTCTTATGTTATATGGCGGCAGCAACATCGTGTGAGTAGTAAAAGCAAAGATAATTTTACATGCGCTTTAACACACGCTTCGTCGTTGTTGCTGTTTGTGGTGTAAGCATTGGGATATTAATGAATCATGTGACGATGACGTATCGTAGAAAAGTAGAATGTATGATGTACTTATATTGAAAATAGGTAAGAGATGTGACGCTTCGTTACAAAGTTCAATGTTAGAATAGCTGCATGACAGTGCAGGTGACATTGAATCGCTTTTGACAGAACATTGATCATTCTCAAATGTCACCCTGAAATGGCCTAGCAAATTAGAAGGGATTCTCAAGTTGGTAATGATCCGTCATAGTTCTACCCCTTTTGCACTATCAAAGCAGCTTTGAAATCGGTGAAAAGACTATGTCTCGGTCGGAGGCCGCAATGGAAGATCAAATTAAACAGGATCTTAAGAGCGATGTTTAAAAAACCTGATCACTCCATATTTCGCGCTTCTTTTTTGTGAATCGGTTGGATTTTTCTCTGAAAATGTTTTGCAGATGAATTGATCGATGCAGTTTATCAGATCTTCTCCAGTGCGTTAAAAAAAAAAAATCTGATTGAAGTCCATTGGCTCCAAATGTCTTGCTTGTTTCATGTCTGGCGATGGTTTTCTAATGATCCAATTCAATGATTTTCATAAGATGGCATCTCTTTTTAAGGCTCCTTTTAAAGGATTTGAGCACATGATGGTGTCAAAAAATGTCCTTAACATTTTTTTTTTTTAATTTAATCTCCTAGGACATCATTTAGAATACAAAATTGGACAACCTCACCTTTGTTGAATTGCTTACGCCATAATTTCTGGTAAGGTTTATTTTGCAGGAAACGAATTCAAGTGCAATTAACAGCGATTTGCAAAGGACAACTAATTTTTCGAGATGTTTGCAGAAACTTTGCGATATAAGGTCCCAGTTAAAGCAACAAAAGCAAAAATTAGGTTTTTTTTTTTGTGGCGGGCCCGTTCGATAGAGCCGTTTGATATAGTAAGTGAAATTTCGTGATGCAAGGAAATTGAAATCATTTTTTCGTAGCAGTTGAGTTTACAAAGACTTTGTAAATTCTTTATTGTTTCAATTTAATTTGCGCTTGTTTTGTTTTGGAAAGTTTTTTTTATTAAAAAGGGATGATAAACTACTTCATCCTACTGTATAAGCATAGAAATTAAAAATACTTAAAAAAAACACATCCAGCTTTCAAGATGTTGAGAATTTTCTTCTACACATCTCATGTTGACGGGGATGCAATCAAGTAACATACTCATACTCATCCTGCATCCTGTTGTTCTTCCTGAAAATAGCTTTAATCAGTTTTGTTATTTTCTTAAACATTTCTTCATTTCACTTCAACATTTTTATTATTATAAATAATTCCTTACCTTCTTCAACAACAACAACAAAAAAATGCAATTTCGTTTACTAACATCCTTCTTCGTTTGTTCTGTATGTTCTGTCCTGACAAAAGTTACATATACAAGCAAGCATTAAATTAAACTTCATGTTCATTCATTCGATTTTTGCATGCTCGTTTTCATCTGTACGTCTTATTTAATCCTTGCTTTTCCTTTTGAACATGTTTAGTGCATGGAGAAGGTATAACAATGGGATAACATTTTTCCATTTTCCATGGGTAAAAGGTATTCAATTTTTGTGACAGTGCGACAAGAAAAATGTCTGAAATTTTCTAGAAAATTTGTTTAAATATTTGCCAAACTCAAAAAAAAAAGGGGAAAATGAAATATTTATTTTTAGTTTGGATTGGATGGCGTGTTATGGGTGTGAATTTTGTTTGTATTATAAATGAAGGCAGGACCAGGACAACTCTAGTGGTATGTACTTCTCTCAATTACTTATAGGTAAGCTTTTATCGGGTTCAGGGTCCCTTTAAAGGATCGCGAATTAAAAATTTGTGTTGTTTTCAAAATACTAGAAAACATTCTTAGTTCACATCGTGATATCGTTGGATTAGCTGGACTCATAGCGAGGTAGCGTTGGACACTCTGGATTCACAACTGCAGAATTTGACACTCATAATTAATATAAAATCTGTGTTGGAGATTCGTGAGGGAGTCGGACATCATTAATTCACAACAAGTTGTTGGCGGGAAGCGTATGAATGGTCGACACAAGAAATGTCGACTGGATTAATACAATTTTTATCGACTGTCAAAATGTCGACCGATGTTTGATCGACAAAAAAAAGTTGGGCCGGGTAAACCCATGTCAAGACCAATGCTTATATTCTAACCGCAAACAAACAAGAATGGATTAGACTATGATTATCCCTAGATAAGCTGCACTTGGAGATGTCCTGCAACAATTCAATCATTTTTGATGGTTGTAAATATAAAACAGAGTACCAATCGCTGGAACTCATCCCAACACCCACCGTGGGGAGGAATATCAAATCAAATAAAACACGCATCGGCAGTTGTCCTTTAAACTGGTTGTGACTGAAAAAAGCAGTGGCAAAACGAAGAACACACTTCTGAACCACAGTTTTGTTCAAGGTCAAGCATATTTCAGTTTATTCAGGAAAAAAAAAAAACAAAAATTTGCAAACAGTATCACAAATCAGTTGTCAGCTGTTTTTTGGTCGATTAAAATCGCTTTTAAAAATATTTCAAATGTTCTACAAGGACGAACATGATACCCTAGAACATGGCTGCTTTTGTTGAAAATAAAATTATTATTGGTTACTGAAATCAAATATAAAGTACGAAACAGAAAAAACACCTTAAAAAAAACCCTAAAACTAAATTAGGTTTTGTTATGAATTTTTTGAACAGCTTTTAAGGATTTGCATACTGATATCAGAATCTTTTAGTTTCTGTTTTTGAAAGGAAGATTCCACTTCAGGTAAGGACATGTACTTGTCTTTTACAGAAAAAAAAAAACAATCAAATCAATTCCATTTCACATGGTGTCCTTTGTAAAAGAATCCACTGAATGTTTTCGACTCCCCCTCATCTACTGTAGCTTTGTACAAATTCCAATAACTATCGCTGTTTCGTATAGAACAATCTTAGTATTTCTTTATCCTGTTTACAATTACTATCCACAAGGATGCCCGACAAAGTATGCAATCAAAACAACACAATATCCAAACAAATCCCTTAACCACTTTTAGAAGCAAGAAGTGTTTTTTTTTTGTTCTTCCAACAGGAAAGTGAAAAAATTACGACGACAAAAAACGTGCTCCTCCTTGTTCACCTTTTAAGTACCTACTACTACGTACCTTCGTCCTTTTTAGTTTCATTTCATGGTTTTTGTTTTGTTTTGTTTTTTTCGAAGTGAGAAAAGCGGTGTTTTGCATTATTCTTACCTTCATCCTTTTTGCTTGTCTCGTTCTTACGTTTTTTAATACTAAACAAAATTTTACCTCCTGCTTTCTATCATGCTTTTGTGTCCTTTAACTTAAGTTTCGCTTAAGTTTACATATATTATAAAACACAGACACTTTCCAAGAAGAAAAAATCATTATGAATAAGAAAAGTCTATTTTTTTTTGTCCTTGCACACACTACACGCTAACTGCATGGCACTTGTTGTATTATTTCGCTTTTTTACTTTTGCTCGCTTCGTTTGTCACTTTCATTGAAACTTCTTTTCCTTTTTGAATTCCTGAGGGTCCTTGTTTATGGTAAAAGTGTAAAAGGATATATAATTTTATTTTATTTTGAGAAAGATTTTTTGTCGTTTAAAGTTTAACTTTTGTAAGTTGGTGGAATGGATTCCTTTGTGTGAACAAAATTAATGTCTTAAAATTTGTTGTTCACTCCTGCAGTTAAAGGAATTCAAGAATAAGTGAGAAAATTTTAACTTATAGTCCGATGTAACGAAAAGGAACGTTTGTTTACCACTTCCACATAATTTACTTGCAATATACGCACTCATTTGTCAAAATGACAGATCGTACACAAATCAGAGTTCACTTGCCAGTCGACAAAACTTAAGTTTGTAGACCCGCCATTCTCGGAAGACATTTTCCAGAGTTGACTGCTTCTTCGGCAAATAGTAAAGGGTTTTCCAATAGGAGGTGTTATTTTGAATAGCCCGCTATTTCAGTAGCTGTCACTTTTGAAGGTCTAATTTTTTGACATTTGACAAGTAAAAACTACGCCATTAATTAAAAATGGAATGGAAAATTTTGCAGAGACGGTTCGTAAAACTAAAAATTTGTTTTGTCGTCGCGAAGCACCTTGTTGGACCGCAAATCAGAAAGTGGTGGAAAAATTTGAGTTGTTGGGACAAGCTAGCAATGTGAAGAGTAAAACTCGTGCACGTCGCTCAAGAGCAACTGAGAATATCACTGCTGTAGCCCAAGGTGTTGAAGAAAACTCTGGTTTGTCCATTCCTCGTCGTTCTTTGGCATAAAGACTTGAGTTTCAAGGCTTATAAAGTTCAGTTAACACAAGAACATAAGCTGGCCGATCATCAACAACGTCATTTCTATGCTGATTGGGTCCTTGAAATGCACGAAAATGATCCGGAATTTCAACGAAAAGTCATCTTGACTGATGAGGCCCATTTCCAACTCGTTGGCTAGGTGAACAAGCAAAATTGTCGCATCTGGGGCCCGGAATACCCAAGATTTATTGTTGAAAAGCCTCTCCATCTTCAACGAGGAACTTATTGTTGCGGTTTGTGGTCCGGCGCGGCGTGGTCATTGGACCTTACTTTTTCAAAAATGAGGCTGGAGCAACAGCTACGGTGAATGGATTGCGCTATCGAGAGGATTAATAATTTTGTGTGGCCGGAATTGGATGGCATTGATTTGGACAACGTTTACTTTCAACAAGACTGCGCTACGTGCCACACAAGCAACGAAACCATCGATCTTTTACGGGAAACATTTCCGGACCGTGTTTCTCTCGAAGAGGAGATCACAGTTGGCCACCTAGATCTTGTGATTTAACACCTTGCAACTTCTTCTTTTGGAGCCACGTAAAAAATAAGGTCTACGCCAACAGTCCAGCGTTGATTCAAGACGTCAAAGATGGAATTCGTGAAGCTATTGAGGGCATATAGCAGCCACTTTGCGATTTGGTGATGGAAAATTTCATGAAAAGGATATTGGTGTATAATAGTAGCCGTGGCTATCATTCGGCTGATATTTATTTTTGTTATTAATGGCATACTTTATTCTTTGCATTGAAATAAACATTTGATCATTTATCTCAAAAATGGAATTTTTCTTTAAATATCAAAATAACACCTCTTAATGGAAAAGCCTTTACAAAGTTCTTGAATCAACATCAGCATTACAAATCTACTTATGCTGATAATATCTAGTGTAACTGTCTTGGACAGAAGAATAGCTTTTGAGGTTAGTCAGGGGCTACGTCTACTTCAAATTTAATTTGTTCAGATACCAAAACGATGAGTCACTTAATCAAATCACTGCTTCTTCGAGCTAAGAGCTAGCTGATTATAAAAAAATATTTCTTAAAGAACAAATGAGACATTACACGAAACTCTAACGACTTCCTGTAGATGCTCTGTTGCTTGTTGAGAAAAGTGTTCCGATAAGCAACATTGTAGTGTGGAGAAGAAAAATCACCAAAAGACTATACCTATCTATTGATTTGGTCAAAGACGTGATCAGTCAGCATCTTTTTACTGTGCAGACATTTAAAACTGCCCTAAGAAATGTCCCAAATTAAAAAAACAACATTTTTGAAAGTCTTGAAAAGTTTCCCGTATATAAAAATTTACCGCCATTTGCCTGAAAACCTTTTTTTAAGAATCCTACTATCTTTTGACCCTAAACAACTTCAAAAAAGTTCTTAAAAAAAAGTACTCTGATTTATAAAAATGGTTCTTTGAAAGGTTGCCCATTGTTTATAATGTTTGCTTTGGTTTATTTATATGTGATCTTAATAAACAGGACTTAAACATTTTCCCAAAGCCATTAACATCCGCCATAATAAGAAGTAATATGCAATAAATTCTACCATTTTTCAGACTTGAGTAGACCTTCGGGATCGGGCTCTTACGTCTAACAGTTTGTCTTCAATAAATTCCATTACAGCACGCAATTTTCTTTCTTTTAACGTTAGATGGGTTCTTCTTTTTTAAATTAAATGACTTTCAACTTCAAGTGCGTCTAAAATTTACGTGTCCTTAAGGGTACGGGATGGGTACTTACATAAAACGTCCTCTTATTCAAATCTATAATGTCCATAAGGTTTTTTTTGTGCGTTGGTGTGTGTTCATGTTTTACCTGTGCACATCTGTGCATATAATAACTAATTGATATTTATTTAACAAAGCTCTCTTCATTTCTTTATATCGAAACTTTTAGTCTACAAAAATGGAGTCGTCCGCACAAATCAAATCAAATATAAATTTGTTTGTACACACACACACACACAAAAAACATGATAAATAAAATTAGGAATACGTTCAATTTAGCTTTTGTAAATAAAGTTGTTACCACAACGAAAACCATTACAAATGACTCCCTCGGGCATTGTTAATTTTTTTTTCCAATTTGTTTTTACGGTCTTTTGATTTTATTTGCACTCTGCGGTTAGAGTCCTTTTTTTTGTATGAATTTCTAAAAGAATACAAAAATTGGGATAATTTGAAAAAATGAACAATAGGCTCGTAATACACAGAAAAAAAAGTTAATATTTGCATTTTGTGTTTGCACTCGGGGGGCTATTTTAATTATGTCCAATTTGTTATGAAAAGAGTTAATTTAGGAAACGGTCCAGTTTGAACAAACAGAAATAAAAACACAATAATGTTGAATTAGTTTAATTTGTTTAAGCAGAGCAGGACGGCAGTGACATATAATTGAAATATATTACGTATACGCCACAGTAGCCTCATGTGTGGTTTTATTTTTTGCTTCTCTATTCAATAGGCTTTATTCACGCTCAAGGGGCTTTTAATACCCTTCTCATGTTGTAATACAGGCGAGCATTTTAGAGAGAAGGAATCGGAAATGGGAAAGACATTTTTTTCGTTTCACAGGGCGTCTTGTTTCGTTTCACAGGGTGTCTTGCAGAGTGACATTAACTACGCTGCTTCTCTTTTTGTGCACCGTAAGTTGTATAGCGCCATCTATGTTTTTTTTTTTTTGAGAAACAACTAAACAAAACTTACGATAATACAGAATGATATCTCCTTATCAAAAACGTCCTTAAATTTATTCCTTTGACAGAATACCGACTAAGCAAACCAATTAATAAAGTTCTTAATAGAAACGGTTCAAATGCAAAACCAATTTTCTGCATTTTCAAATGTGTCTTCCATGTTATCCTTTAAAGCAATAAATTAACAATCAATCTTGATTTCCTTAAAAATCTGTCATACTTATCATACAAATGTTGCTTTTCATTCTGATAAGTAATACGACAATTTGCAAAAGCAAATACAAAAGGGACTCCCCAGCACAGAGTTCCGAAACCACCCCAATATGTGTGATGTTGCCTTGAAATTGAAGGGCTTTCTTCCTGCTTTACATGTTTCGTCAATTGTGTTCCATAAAAAGTTAGCATGTGACAACAAATCACAAGCTCGCTTTTTTTTTGTTACCCTCTTACCATTTAGAACATGTTTACATATTATATAAGGTTCTTTTATAAAGCCAAGTTAAGTGAGCATCATTCACCTAGTCAATCTGTAAGCCTTTTCCCAGAGGGTACATATTTTATACTATACGTACACTCTTGCACTTCCACAGGCGAATCAACCCATATAGCTAGGTACTCATATATTTTCCAGATGAGATTATCTTTAAGTGGAGTTACTCCCTATATCACGATGAATTTTGCCCCTCTGCATCCTGGCAGGAGAGCTTCATAACAATATAGATAGATTAACTAAGTGATATAGCGAGAGCGAGTGGATTAAGGATTGCAGGGGAGAGAAAAAAATAAATATTTTCTTTTACGATACGACGCACGCATCATATATATGACTTCTCTTCATATTGAAGCTCTTTGGTTAAGGAACCTTTCAGCTGCTCATCATCATAATCCATATCCAACCCTGTGTCAAATTTTTCATCGTTATCATGTTCATCGGCTAGAAAACAACGACGAAAACACACCAGGACGAACATGAAAATGCAAATCGATTTATTTTTGTTTTTTTTTTTTTTGTTCGTCCTGAAAGCTATGAATGAATTTAATTTCAGCACCAGACACACACACGCATCCACGCACAAGGAACAAAAAAAAAATTAATTTTAAACGCACGTCTGTTTGTATGTGGATGGATGTCGATCCAGATCCACATCCTGGCTAGGTAAGGGTACAAAGGAAACTTTGATTCATTTTCAGGGTGTGGAAATTCGATTTCACTTGGGTGTAATCAAGTTGGAGGGAAAAAAACCAAAGCACTTTTTTTTTGCTGGAATGAATTTATCCTAAATGCTTACAATGGCTGATTTTTATCCTGCAATACCAGGATTTTGTAATTTTTAATCTTCCTTCTTTTTTGTGTGTAGGTAGGTGTAAGGAAGAAATTCCAAAATCACATTTACTCAAACACTGATTGCAAACAGTTACCCTCGTTTAAGTTTTAAAAAGGAAGAACACTGTGTGTCCTTGTGAAAATTATTGGGTAAGCAGTTGTTCCTGAAATTAATGAGCTGAAGAATAAAAATGGAGGAAGTTAGATGCTTTTCCTTTAAACTATTAAAGACTGTTAAATTTTTGTGTGGATTTTGAATCAGTTTTGAAGCCGAGGCAAAACAAACCATTTTTGAAAACAACTATCAAAAGTGCTGATAACAGTACGGTACGCAGCAATGCATATGGAGATGGAGGAGTACGATTTACTAATTTTTTAACATAGGATACGTTTTTTCTTGGCGTTTACCTTAAAGCTGAGCTGTCCCGAACATTGTGACACATCGAAAACATAGAGTGAAATTTGAGTGAAACAATTTGTTTAAGTTAAACTTCCGACAGAATTTGTGGACTGATATGAAAGTGTGAATGATTCCCAATATTTACAGCATTTTTCGAGGGGCTTTTAATAATTTTGAAAATAATAATTTTCGACAAGAGCTAGAGTGTATTAAAATCGAACCATGCACCCTAAAAATTAAGATTTGTTAAGGAGATCCGCAGGGTTCGGTCTTCTCTCTATTGCTTTGTACTGGGTGATTTTTTAGAGGTGTAGAACTTTAAGTTGGCAACACTACTTTAACTGGCGGCCATTTTGTCAGCTGTCAAGTGATTTATTTTTAGTTTGGTTTGGTATTTCAAAATGAATAGACTGACAATTTTTGCAATTTTTTTTTTTTTTTTGAAAATCATGGTTATGTTCGAAATATGTATAAGTTTCGCGCACTACGTCCATTTTACGGTGTTTAGCGATGAAGCTCACTTTTGGTTGAATAGATACATCAAAAACAAAATTGACGTATTTGGAGTGATAATAAACTTTTTTATGTTGAGACACAGTTACATCCACAAAAACGGACTGTTTTGTGTGCTTTATGGGTCGGTGGAATAATTGCTGCCCAGAACGTTACAGTTAATGATGACCGCTATAGAGCCATGATTACTGACTTTTTCGTTCATCAATTTACATTACGGCCACAAATGGTCCTTTCGATCTGATTATAAAAACGATGTCGCACATAGGCCCAGAATGAACTCACTGGCATATTTATTCAAACAGTCTTGAATGCACCGTACATAGATTCGAAGCTGGTGGCTTTTAGAGTTTAAGACGGACAAAATGCTAGTTTTCAGATAACCTATAAGCAGCTCAATAAATTTTCCAAGTTGTTAAATCGTCTTCCAAGCTGAATATTTTTAAATCTGTGGAGCTGCAAGTCACCTTGTGAAGCTGAAAGTGATCATCTATGAACTGGCAAACTTAAATATTGATATTTGTATGCAAAGTCATGCGGCCCGGCCATCAAAGAAATCTCTTCAATAAACTCAATGAAACTTACCCAGTTACCTATTCCTGGAATTGAGAACACTCACTGGAGTATAGAGCCGAACAAAAGAACCAGGAGGGCAACCCTCAGAAAATACTTCTTCAACGATTTGGGCGATGTCAGAAAAAGCCTCTAACTTCCTTGAATTCGTTCAGAACTCAGGTTAGCTTAGGAGTTCCCGCTTTCACATAACTAGCAGTCAAATAATTTCCCCTATCTCATTTCTTTCTAATATTCTCTACCCGACCTTATTTAGAGCACAATATATGAATCAATTTAATCTTAAAGTTCAGAACCAACTTTTAATTGATTTAATTATAAATCTTTTAAGACCAGGTGTTGCCGGCGTTGAGGCGTTGACATTGACGTTTCCATTGACGTTGGCTTTGACGTGTTGACGTTGATTGTGTTGACTCTGACGTTTTGATATGACGGCGGCTTTAGAATATATCTTCATTAATTGTTTGACAGAACGATGTGTGTACCTCAGCATAATGTTGAACGTTGCTGAAATACCTTGTGGCCGGTCATTGATTCGCTGAGAACAAAAAGGGAAAATACGAAGCATCTGTGTCTTCTAGATATGGATACATATTTAATGACAATTCATGATTTTTTAGCAAGTGAGTAAAATGTTTTTAGAAGATAAAACTAAATTGTTCGTATCATTTCCACTGTGCGACAAAAGTTTTGAGTTCAAATTTTCAATTGACTTAAATTTGGTAAAAAAAAATCAAAAATAATATTTAGAATCACCCAGTAAATGAAATTCCTATTTTTTTGATAATTTTTTCTTGATGCAAACCCAGAACCATGGCCTTTTGCATTTTATCGTGACTTTGTGTTTGCCTAAAGCAGCTATCACTGGGTGAGAAGGTGTATCATATTTTACCCGTGTTTTGAACTTTTCCCCTTTTAAATGTCAAACTGAAAGTGACAGAGGGTAAGCATATCTAAAATAAAATACAAAAAGATTTTCGCTTGAAGTAAATCAAACCGAGAACCACGTCCCACGGTCGCTGTTTTGTGTTATCTTTCTATGCTGCCAACACCATCACCAACCAGCATTTGAAGAAAATCTATATTTTCTCTAATTTCCCTATCTTTTTATTAAACTTTACGTTTATCGGTGCTATTAATAAAATTTGACGATCTCTTAAATTCATTTGACCCCCTCAAACATCGATTTGAAAAAATACTTTCGAAATTTCGAATCTTGGTTCTAACTTAAAGTCCTTCTCAACGTGTCAAGCTAATATGTGAATCCTTTTAAATTTATTACTAAAATTCTGAAGCTCTTTTTTTATCGTCACATAAAGTCTTGGCTTAGCGGATGAAAGTCTCTCACTTTTGACTCTGACTTGACGTATTTGCATTTTGAGGATCTTGTCCAAAGACCGACGGGAGATGGAACTAAATTTAGGAATTATTTTCTTCAAAATTGTATTTTGGACTGCCGTATCGATTTTGCTTTTGAAACCTCTAGAAAGAAATTTTTTTAATAAAGACGTTCCACCCACTTATTCATTATCCTGCCAAGATATTTATATTTATAAACATCAATGTTACATTTAATCTACAAAACCTGCTGCCAGGCACACAAGATTATATTAATTCACACACCGGATATTACCTCCATTCTTTTTTTGGCTCAAATCGGTAAGTAATAAAAAAAACCCCCCTACAAAAGAACAAAAATTCCATCAGATTTCCTTACAGAGCCGACAGGGCACGACAAGCCGACTATTATTGAATATTATCTTTTTATGAATGATTCATATCCGAAAACGTAATAGAAAATGCAAGAGAAGAAAGGACTTAATAATCATAATCGAAGTCCATTTCCTAAAATGCCTTTAAGGACTACGAAACAGCAACAAAGAGAAATCAAATATAAATCGAATACAATATTTATAGGTAATACATGTGATTTTTCGTCCCATAAGCCATGTGATGGTGTGGTGTGAAGAGTAAAGTTGATACACCCTAAAACATACTAACCCAGCCCAGACTAATGTTTCCCTACTACCCTCCAACACAATCGATTTAATGCCAATTTTTAACATTCAGGATCGGTGTACCGTCGGTGTATCTGCAGACAACAGGATAAGAGGATAAAGGATATGGGAACTACTTTGTAAAAAAAAAAAATTCCGAAAAAAGGTGTCAAGTGTAAGGAAGGAATGAACAAATAACTGACCCCGTGGGGAATTGATCGATGAATTCAAGTTTTTGGAACCAAAATAAATCCAAATAAATCCTTCATGTCCTTTGAGCGGAGGCAAATGGCGATGGGCTGTGAAAGTGAAGTGTTTTATTGCCTTGAGACTTAATTTTATTTATTGCAATTGCTCACAGGAGATACTTTCTACATAGCCAGCCGTAAGTTGCACCCGTTAGGATCTCCTTTATATATATACAGATGGTGTTTGGCTATGATGCTATCGCATCTTGAAACTAATCCTTCGAGATGAATTAAGCTGCCTTTCATTTTGTTGAGATATTGTAGTGAAATACATCATCCTTACAAGATGGATTAAGTGTTCTAAATTTGAATTTACTTACAACTTTGTGTTGGTTGGTACTTCAACTCCTGTGGGAGCGCGTTGTTTAGCTTAGCGAAAAATATAAACCTTGTTTTTCCTTCCATTTCCTTTCCTTTCCCCATCAACGTATCCTGGTTGGTTGCTAGTTGTAATCTAATGCAGGCGAATAAGGATCTTTTCTATAGTAGAATCAAAGAGAGCCCGCATTCTATTGGAATCAGAAATTGCAGATTTTGTTTTCCATCTAAAATTGTATGCATGTCCTGTGAACTATGTGTCCTTGTGTAGATGCATCTGCATGATACAAATGCAGATGCCAGAGTTCAAAGGACTTTGAAACGCGAAACTCCTCTCAGTTTCAAATTTGTTGATGCTTGATGGTGCTGTCGATGACGGTTCCTTTGAACCAAGGATCCGCCATTTTAAAATCTGAATCTATCAGATGCTGAAACTGTAGTGGGATTATTGTTTGTAGCTATAAGCTAAGCGGTGCATGCATTTTTGATAAACTAAGTTTCACATTCAGATTGAGTTTGGAATAAAAACTTTAAAGGTACATTTTACACAGGAAGCTGGAGGAACATGCTGTTGCAAGAGGCATTAATAAATATAAATAAATGAAAAGCTAAAATTTTAGATTGCTTGCGAGAACTAAGAGTTCTTGGGGATGTGAAGTGGTTTTTTTTTTTTTTTTTTTTGTATTATTTTCGTGGTGAGCTCTATTCAAAAATGTTGGTTTGGCTGCTGGGGTAACCTTGAGCAATATGATGAAAGTTAGGTGCAGAGGGTTGCAGGATTTAGAAATATAGTTGATGTGGTAGTTTTTAATTAAATTTTTGTGCAAATTAATTGCATGGAAAAAAAGGGGGAACCATTTTTAAGTGGATTCAACGAGGAAGTCAGTTTTAGTTTTATTCAGAGTAGCTATGTCTTGAATAAAGGAAACTAGATTTTGGGGTTTCGGAAGGTGTTAACTAGGCATCATTTGAAAGTGTGATTCTAAAACTGAATGTTTTAAATTAGTGTTATTAAAACTTAATAAAAATATTTAAGTTACGTAAGTTAGCATGTCGATTTGAAATTACTTGCTAATTATTACAAAATGCAATCAAACATAAAAACAGGAGTTATAAGATTTATAGAAGAAAGCAAAGAAAAAGCGATCTTCTAAGATGGCGGAAGTACTTTATAAAAAAAAAGCGAGAAGTTAGAAACTATTTGCATTAAAACCAGCAAAAAGAACAAAATTGACTTCTATCGAAGTTGATAGGCTGCTTGATCCATCTAAAAAAAAATATTTCTCATTATCCTCACACTGAAATCGTTGTTACAGGTGATTTTCATGCATACAATTCTACGTTTTTCGCTATTCTGCTGAAAAAAAGGAATGTTGGATTGAAAACCATGACTCAGTTAAATTATTTTAAAAGCATTTGGTGGGAATTGTCATCGAGTGTCGAATAATCCGACTTTCATTATCTTCTTCCAATTAAATAAAAATATTTCAGTTTGGGCGTAGCAGACACCCACTTTTCATACAATTGATGGTTTTGTTTTATTTTTATAAAATAACAACGCTTATATGAGAGTGAAAATTTTTTGAATTTCGGGCGTGACTTACGCCCACTTTTCATCAAAGAACGGAAAACGTAGTTTTAAAAATTTAAGGTACCAATATTTAATTTTAACCTTTTTTCCGTTTGTTATATGAAAAATATTTCTAAATATTTTTTGTGTAATTTTTTTCAATACGCCCACTTTTAATAGCGTGATTTTTACAAAATACCTTTAATCAGGCAAGATCTTTAAGAAACTACTTGATTCAGCTATAGTTTTACATATGCCTAAAAATTGACTAATGATCAAGCTCAGTTAGTGCTTAAAATTTTGTTTACAAATTTTTAGGGGCGTTTCCATCAAAAGTCTAGATATGCATTAATTTTTGTAATGTTTTTTAACTATCGGTCGCAAGTTTTAAAGTGAGAAGATGAACACTTCGGTTTGTATTCCTTTTGTATAGAAAGTACCTAAGGCAAGTTATGGATTCGTGCAAAAAAAAAATGTTTGAGATAATAATCACACATAACATTACGATGATGGAGAAATCGAAAAAAGTGGGTGTGGAAATTCCTTAGTCTGTCTGTCTGTCTGTGCTGCGCACCTCTAGAGCCTGAACGGGTGGGCCTATTTGCTTCAAATTTGATATTTAGTAATTATTTGGAATTCCCTAGGGGGGTATTTTTTTATTTTTGCTCTAGGTTGAAAAATAACGGTACCTGCCTTACAATCGTAAAGAAAAAAGTTAATTTTCTCGAAAACGGCTCTAACGATTTTGATAAAACTTTCAGAATACTATTTTTTTAAGACAGTCTATCTTTTGCTTAGAAAAGATTTTTTAAAATGTGTCTTATAACGGTACCTCTCATAGAACCAGTATTTTCAAATCAAATTATTTCGTTAACTATACATCCAATTTCAATAAAATTTTGGACACAGGAAGTCATTAATAATTTTAATAATATGGCATTTCAAAATTTTCAAAAACTTTTTTTCGTTTGATTGTTAATAATTTGTTCAAAAAAAAATTGTTGGTTTTCGAAATTATGTTGGAAACGGGTATATTGATTTTTTTAACATTATTTTTTCAGATGAAAACTACAGATTGCTATATATTTACATACTCAAAAATATTTCAATTTCATTTTTGGAAAAGTTTTTCAAAAAAAACCTTAAAACTGGTTCAACGATTTTCAATATTTTTTTTTCCTAGATTTAGTTTTGAAATTTTATTGCATCGGTACTAAGTTTTTCCTAGAAAACTCTTCAACAAATTTTGCCTTCTTTCGGTTAAGCAACCTTCCCACTATACCACAATCTATGAGTGATACTTGTATTGAGGAAACTGAACAGGAATGGTCATTGGAAACCACTTTCTATGAATCTTCAAAACATTGTTTGAAGTTGCCACAAATAGCCCGAAATGTTGTTATCCTGTCACGTAATCCTCGGTTCGTTATGAGAATGCCCATAAGCTTGGGCCTAGTTTAGGACGTAATGTTTAGCAAAGAGACTCATTCTTAAGCCGATCAACACGAGTGTTAAATACTTTGGCACAGCTCAATTATTCCTTTTCCATTACAATAGACAGGAATAATGATTTGTGCACATACCCACACTATGCCCTAGGTTTGTTGATAAATAAATTATGTTTATCATTTTACAAAAATTCCTTTGAGTTTAAATATATACTCTGGTTTCACTTCCCCGTGAAAAAATAAATCGAGGATATTAATATTTAAAAAAACACTCTTCAAAATTCAGGAATGATAAATATTTAGAAGGACAAAGAACTTGAGCAGATATCCGATGTTTAAATTTCTTCAAAATAATCGCGTTTCAGAATTTTGACACCTTGTTTAAACTTAAATTCGTTGCTATACGTCAACATAAATTAAAATTCCCCTCCTCATACTTAAAATTTAATTTATCTTGGGCTAGCTTATTTTAAGAAATCCAAAATGAAAATTTAATCAAAGAAAAGGTCCTTTGAGAAGAGAGGAACGTTTAAGTCCATTTACAATTTACCATTCCCTATATACCGACACCCGACAACGGACACGTTTTTATCATTCCAGCTTTTCAATTAAGTTGGCCAATAATGAGGAACCCGCACCACATTATATTGCCCAGGCTATGTAGGAGAATATTTTTGTATCATTTCAAAAATCCAGTTAATAGTCTACTCAGCCTAATTGACAGCGCGGACTATACCCACTGAGGAACTATATGGTGTGGTGGTGATGCGTTGTCGTCGGTCGTCGTCGTCCTTTCTTTGGAAAGTAAAAAAAAAATTACCACCGTAATGCTTACTACGTGACTCGTTACTGGACATCTTAAATCTTGATTCCATTCTTTACCCCTCTCCGAATTTGTCATCTATCCCATTTTGAGATAGGGAAGTGTATGTATCACGTATAAGACAAAAAGCACTGTTATTATTCTAGAATCTAGAAGATGTCGCATTGGCGTTAAGAACATTCCTATTTACGTTCGTTGACAAGGACCCTCGGCACAGGAACACCATCATCAGGGTGGTAAATGTTGGATTTGGAAATTTTGCCAAAGGACAAAGGTTACAAGAAATAACTGGCATATAATTAAGAAACGGATACCATGAAAAATATGAAAAGCCTACTTCCAATCTCCACCAACGGAGCGGAGAAAATCTTGGATGTTGACAGAGGTGTTTTCTTAAGGTATAACAGTTTATTTGCTTTATTCGGTCTTAGGTATAGCTTTTAATTTCAAAATTGCCGTGGCTTTGATTTCTTTATTGCAAGGATATTTTCTATTTATTTTCGAAATTGTTTGTTTTGGTATTTTATACTCACAATCAAGCAACTCAAATGTTTATCCTTAAATTGTTTTTGTTTTCTTTTAATAATGTCATGTCCTTAAAAACACAAAATCAAAAAAAAACCCCAAACGCAGCTTATTTCAATTTAAATTATAGCAATTATGGAAATCATCATCATCCTGTGGGAAAGGATACAAAGATTTTTTCTTAATTTATGGCTTTAATTTCTTTATTTGTTAAATTTTTGTTTAGAAAAAAAAGTACGGCTTTTGTTTCACTTGGTCATTATGGCCATCAAATAAAAACTTTGCAATCAATTTTAAGTGAGATTTTTTTTTTGTATGGTAATCCCTTTGGTTTTTCTCATTTAAAGGACGAAAAAAAAAAAATTTAATTTGTATTTAAAAATTCCATTAAGCTAAGCACCCAATCGTTTTGAATATTATTTTTGTTTCAATATTCGACGGCAAAAAGGATGTATATAAGAGGGATAAATTAAATTATAAAATTATTTAAATTACACTCAAAATAAAGGCAGGATAAGAAGGTTCTGCAGCAGGATGAAGGGCATCATAATCATCATCATGGATGGAGCTTTAAGATTCTTTCAAGTTGAAAATTTGCCCTAGGCAACAATGGTATGTACGGCGTACAAACATTGAAGTTTGTAAGTTTGTCTTTTGTGAATTTCCAGTTCATTTGAGAGTATTAATTCAAAAACGAAATTTTCTCTTCAGCTAAAAATTTATTAATGAAAATGGCATTCATTCATCTAAATTAAATTGCCATTTTTATTTTCATTAAATTGAAAACAAAATGAACAACGACGGACGATATAAATCAATCAATTGTGACCTTAAGACATTTTTTTATTGATAATTCTTTCTAAAATATTTCGTCTACTGTCCTTGTCGTTGTGTTTTCTGAAATTCTTATTTATTAAATAATCAGGATTACAATGCGGGAAGGAGGAAAGCCTCTTTCTTTTTCTATTTTGAATTTTTAAATTTTGTCCCATGAATAGTCCGGTAAAAAGAGCCATATGAAAAAAGAACTAACGTTAAACTCGAAAAGATTAAATCCGGTGTTTGAAGTTCCAGGAATATTGATGAGTTTTCAAAAATCCTTCAAAAATGTAATGGTAATCCTGCCAGATACGAAAGACCTATTTTTCTTCTTTTTTTTTGTGATGGCTGGGCCATTTTCATTTAGAGCGATGGACATCAACGCTCGCTCGTAAAGCGTAAAGTCTTCAGCGCCAAACCAGAAAGAGTCAGAAGTCAAAGTAGATCTCACAATCGATGGTGTAACCAGGTGGAGGGAGATCTCCGACTACTTGGAATGAGGAGGATAAGTAAATAACTAAGTATTTGCGAAATCAGTAATCATGGCTCACCATTGACTGTAACGTTCTGGCAAGCTTCATTTTTAAAGAAGTACGGACTTATTATTCCCCTAACCCATAGAACACACCAAACAGTCAGTTGTTGTGGATGTAAAGGTGTCTCATCTCAACATACTCTTGAGGATTATCATCAACAAAAACCGAAAATGGCCGTTATCGCTGAAAAAATATTTCTTGTGAAATTTCTTGTGGTATCAACCATGGTTTTCAAAATAAATTTGAAAAATTTGAAAGCGTTGTTCAGACGTCAGTCTATTCATGTTGGAATGCCAAACCAAACAAAAAATAAATCACTTGACAGCTGACAAAATGGCCGCTAGTTAAAATAGTGTTACCACCTTAAAATTCTATACCTCAAAAAAAAAAAAACAACCGTTAGTACCTGTAATCGCAAGTAAAAATTAAAAGGCATCATGTGCGTCCAGCAGAATGGTACTACAGGGTGGGCCAAAAGAAGTCATCCATCCGATGTTGTTTGGCTCTCTTTTTTTTCTAAATGAAAAACTTCGATTCTGTTGTTTGATTATGTTTATTTGAACCTTTAGAATTGTATTTGTTAAGTCGAAAAGATGATATCGGCCAAATGGGCGCCGTCACAATTGATTGCTCGTTTTATGGCCTTCTTCATCACTTCAGCGAGAACTTCGGGTGACAGATTCTCGCACTAGTGTTGAATGTTGTCCTTGAGGGCTTTCATAGTCTCGGGCTTGTTCACGTTAACACGGGACTTCAAAAAACCCCATAAAAAAAAGTCTGAAACGGTTAAATCGGGAGAATTTGTGGGCCAGTGCAAATCACCAAAACGAGAGATGAGGTGACCCGGGAACACCGCTTCAGAATATCGGTTCATATGTCGGTTCATGTATCGGTTCATGTATCGCTTCATGGCTTCTTCACTTGTATTCTGCATCTGTCTAGTCCACAAATGTCAAAACAGATTTGACATTGGCGGCCATTTGCAAAAATGAGAGCATCTTCCAAAAGGGTGATTTCTTTTTGCCCACCTTGATTTTTTAGCTGGTTTGGTTTTGGCAACACTGGTTTTGACAGCTGACGTGTGTTTAGTACCTTGTGTCACTGTCAAACAGCTTCAGTTTGGTTTGCAATTTAACCATGGATCGTCTTACAAATGAACAACGCTTGCAAATTATTGAATTTTACTATCAAAATTCGTGCTCGGTTCGAAATGTTCATCGCGCGCTGCTTCCATTTTATGGTCGGCATTCTCGACCTTCTGAGCAGTCTATTCGGAAGATTGTGACCAAATTTCGCACCAAATTTACTTTGTTGGACATTAAACCACCAACACGTTTACGTATTGTGCGTAGTGAAGGAAATATTGCGGCCGTATCAGCTTGTGTGACAGAAGACCGCGAAATGTCGATTGTCGAGCGAATCGCAGCGTTACTGTCAATGGTGAACGCTACCGAGCGATGATAACAAACTTTTTTTTTGCCCGAAATGGAAGTTCTTGACTTGCACGATATGTGGTTTCAACAAGACGGTGCCACATGCCACTCAGCACGCGATACAATGGCGGAATTGCGAGGCGAGTTTGGTGAACAGTTAATTTCACGTTTTGGGCCGGTCAATTGGCCGCCTAGATCGTGCGATTTGACACCATTAGACTATTTTTTGTGGGGGTATGTCAAGGCTAATGTCTATAGGGACAAGTCCGCTTCGATTGACGCACTGGAAGCCAACATCCATGCATTCATTCGTGAGATACCGGCCGATATGTGTGAAAGAGTATGCCAAAATTGGACTCAGAGGATGGGCTACCTGAGACGCAGCCGCGGTCAACATTTGCATGAAATTATCTTTAAACAGTAAATTGCAAGGTTCAAACTATCGATTCAAATAAATATTTCATTCATTTTTTCGAATTTTTTGTGTTTTTTTTTTTTTTTTAAAGTTCTAAACCTCTTAAAAAGTCACCCGTTACATGCTAGTAGGTGGAAGCCATGCTTCATGAACGATTTGCAGGTAAGGTTTTTTAGCGCAGAGGTGAGATGCCTTGGCCACAAAGGTCATGCTATTTGACATTGCAACAAATTTTTTTGTTGGGTTTTCTGAAGTCGCATGTCTAAGTCTATGTCATGACCAATGCTTTTGAAGTAAACATGGCACAATCGAATAGCTCAAATTCAAGTCTTTATTTGCAGGAGAGTCATTGAAAATTGTACCACTGAGTTCTGTTTTAGCAAATGAAGATGAGGCAATAATTTGAACGATGAAATATTTCAAACATATTGGTATAGGTACATGAGCCTTTCAATTGAAAAATGAATTTCGCCAAGACCTTACACACAGCTTGTCTCATTCCTTTTAAAAACCTACCCACCCTTATTGAAAATTCGTTTTTACTTGTGGGCTTGGCTCAGTGTCAGATTTAAATTTAAATTATCTTTTACCAACTTATGCAAATTACTTTCGCACTATTCAATTGGTCGATTTTAAATTTCAAAATTAAATATTTATGGATCCTTGGGTTAATAAATCAATAAGAAATTAGGATTGCGCCTTCGTGTTTGATCTAGAATCCAATTATGGCAAAAACATCAAACTT
Organism: Platycheirus albimanus; assembly: GCA_916050605.2. Taxonomy (NCBI): domain Eukaryota; kingdom Metazoa; phylum Arthropoda; class Insecta; order Diptera; family Syrphidae; genus Platycheirus; species Platycheirus albimanus. The sequence goes on along the minus strand of OU696698.1, from coordinate 11,042,623 downwards.
GCTCTGTCAACAAATAAATTTATTTAAGCCACAATACAAATCTTGTATACCCCACCCAAATACACACACACACACTTTCACATTCTAGCAACAGAATCCAGTGAATATAGGTATTCCTAAAGTTTTGACATAAATTCACAATGGTTTCCTGTCTGCACAGACTTTATTTTATGCTCCCCACAATATAACAGGAGCCAATTTATCGAAAGGACATATTGTTGCTTTCCTTCAATAATAACAATTAAAGTGTGTAATGTGTGTTGTGTCTTCTATCTTGTGCGATGACTATTACTGGTTGCAGAGTGATTTACTCCAGGATTATAGCTTAATTTATTTTCAAATTTAATTTAATACTACACTTCAGGCATATGATGTGAAAACATGAGAAAATGAATACATACATACTTTTTAAACAAGTGAACATGAAAGGACACAAAGAAGGATTATTTCCATTCATCTTTATTTAAAAAAAAGGACCTATACAACGGTAGGGTATAAGGAAATTGGACATTCAACAATTTGGTTTTGTTGAGTGGTAGCTAGAGGGCTGCAAACAAAAGGTTTTCCTTGAATATATATTATGTAAAGGTATATACATGTCCTGGATTTTTGTTTCGACCCATTCTGTTGTACGTGTCACATTTAATATGCTGATTAAGTGGTTAAAAGTGATCTTTGGGGGACATAAAATACTTTAATGGAAAAGGATATTCATCACAGTGGTTGGGACTACTGTAAAATAATAAAATAGGACATGCTTTGAGTATATCCGATTCCAATTAAATTTTAGAAAAGGAGCCGGAACCAACAAAAGTTAAAAGGGTTTGTATATTTAAATTTACATCAATGTTTGTGGTGGTGTAATAGGCTAAGAAGGAATACATTCATGTTGGTTAACAAATGTGAACCCTGATGGCTTTAATTTAAAAAACCTTTTTATTTTACTTTCTCACTCCTCTTAAAACCTTTTTAAAGGGTTAAATTAAGTTTTAAAAGAGCAGTGTAAAGTTTTATTAATCGGAAAAATAAACGCCAAATTTCAACAAAAGAGGGCAGACAAAAAGTGAAAACACAAAGTGGATGGTGTTGCCAACATAGAAAGAGAACACACAAAACAGCGGCTGGCGGTGGATGTGGTTCCGTGCTCTTGCCTACAAGCTAAAAGTCTGTTGGTGTGCATTTGGTTTTTGGTGGGTTAACCATTGTCACTATTTAATTTAAACAGGAAAAGGTTAAATTAAAATACCGATATATACCAAGTGATACGAGTAACTGCCGAAATCTACATAAATCCAACACAAAAGGCCCAATGACAACAGGCTTTTATTGGGTTGCGGAATACGTAGTCATAGTCTTAAGTTAACAATTATAGGAATTCTCCCCCACACGTTATAAATGGCGCCCAACGTGGGGACAATGTCTTACAAAAAACAAATACCTGGAGTATATCTCCGTCTTTAAGAGTTTGTTTTCAAGAATCAATATTGACGTTGTACATCTTTAACACCTACACCACACGTCTGTTGACGTCTTTAACTTTTCTCCGATTTTTGTTGAAGAAAAAACAGTTAAGTGTTAAGACGATGTCAACACCGCACATTGCTGACGCATTTCCACCCAATAAAAAGTTCAAGTATATACTTAGAACTCACCGTAAACGTACTAAAAGTTCTCAAGCAATAACAACATTGACAACGTTGTGAGGGGGTGGGGGAGTGGGTTAAAAGGTGGTAAGGTACAAGAATTTGATTTCCAAACAATTTAATATTAATTGGATGCACAAACACAAAGTTATCGCAACATTTATATCTTCAACCGCACCAGAAACTCTTCTCTCAAGTTGAAAAGTGTGCAGAATTTTCAATTAATAGATTAAAATGTTCTTAATTAAAATGGTATTCTAACTTTTAATTGAACTACAGATAACTGTTTCAATTTGAATTCAATCTATAAAAAAGTAGGTAAAGGTATGCCTTAAAAATGGAGGAGGTAAGTTTCTTATAGCAGCCGGGACACGGTGCTGGTATCGATCTATAGTATAAGTATTGTTGCGAAAAGCCGACTCAGCAATCTGAATGCAGAAAAAGATTTAGGAGAAAACCAAAAGAAATAATCAAGAAAATCAATTTATTTAGTATTTCTATTGAAAATTTATTTGTTGTTGAGAGCTCTGGTTCCCGAGACGTTTTTATTAAAATTTTGATTTATTTATTTTTTAGCTTTTCAACAAATTTCGTTGAAACCAAAAGGTCTTCTTGTCGCCGCCTTCTGGTTCTACCTTACGTCCGTCCAGTTCCGAAGAAGAAATAGTTCCAAGAGAGCTCTGCCTTAAACGCACTCATTTTTAAAAGATTTCAAAGTCTCCAACCCTCCCGGCACAAAGACGAAATCCGACTTAGGCGTACAGTTTACGGGATGAAAAAGTACTTTTGTACGCAATGTAAGTTGCTTAAAGTATCTTACACTAGATGTCACCGCACGCTACAAGAAGAATAAAAGTTTGATGTTCTTCGAAGAAGTTTTTTTCATGGTCTGGTCAGTAGTGATCAGTCATTCAAAGAGGCAGGATGTTGCTCTTCCAGTGTTGCAGAAAAAAACCCAAACCGATTGTAAGTAAGTATTTCATTGTTCTTTCCAATAATTTCATTATAATATTTATATTAAATTATTTTTGTTTATTTCTAGATGATGATACCAACTAAGGCCCTTTGAAGGATGTCTAATATTAAAATAATAATGTTTTGTGTTATTTGTGATTTGAGTTCCAAGAAAATAAACAAAATAAACAAAATGGCTGCGTTTTTATTTATTTTTAGCTCCGCCTTCCACTTTCGCTACGTCGAATCGTTTCGTAAACGAAACTTTTTAAGCGAATACTATGCGGCAAGTCACATCAGTGGTTCTAAAACCTCTTCGTCAAAAAGTATCCATTCTCCTACACGTCTGGAACGTTTTATTATCGCTTGCATTACGTTTTGTCACAACGTTTTCGACAACTTTCATTATAAAATTTGCCGCTAGCTGTACGTTAACGAATCGTGTGGCCGGGAGGGAAACTCCAAAAAACCAAACCAAATGGCATTCGTCAATTCGCCGTCAACTTCTTTTCCTCCTCATTGCATCCAGGTACCAGATAACATCAGTTGTTATCACTTCGCCCAAATATCGAAATCGATTGAAATTCGCAGAACAAAACAAAAACAAAAATGCAAAGGCGATGGCGTCCGTGACGTAAAAGTGACGCAAACGAATAAAAAATGAAAACGGAACGGCGCTATCTGATTTAATTGTATCATGGCACTGTTCAATCAAATTAAATTTATCTGTCAAAAAAGAAAACGATCAAACATACCACAGCAAATAATTTCATAGGGTCGCTGTCGATGCAGCAAATAACTTCAGTTCTAAAAAAAAAATCACTTAAGAAGAATGGCGCTGCTGGATTCGTATACTACGATGAAAACCCAAGTATTAATATCATGTTAATACCATGTTGCTCTCGTGGTATTACCATGGATTGCCCTGACACATATATAGGTGTTAAACTCGAATAACATCGATACCAGCAGATATTATGATTTAAAGGTGTCACAAAAAATAAAAACTTGAGTTAAGATTGGGCATTGTATTTATAATCTATAGTATTCCCAATAAGAGGAACGCTTGGTACGCCATCTATGGACGAAGTTCACAAGCACTTGATTGGTGAGTTTGGAGTGGTTTTGGTCTAGATTGCCATTGGAAGCAAAAACAATAATAGAAGAGATTTCATTCAAAGTAGATAAGACCACTAGCGCCGCCATCGACGAAGTTCAGAACTAAAAGAACATGTTCCATGAAATTACTATAAAAATTTATATACAATGGATTGGGTTTTGGAAAATTACAGTCAAAGAAACTGAAGAACTTTATGGAACATAGTAAAGCGCGTAAGAAAATTAGTAATTTTGAGAAAATTGGAAATAAAATGCATGACTGGTCGTACGTTCTGGGCTTATTATATTTTTTGTGTGATAACAACTATAATTTTTAGTTGTATCAAATAAAAAGAGAAGTTTTTAGAATAGCGCATTCAATTTGAGATTTGAAGCCCCTTCAATTCTAAATGCCGTTTATGTGAGTAAAATCAAAAGACAATGACTTGAACTGAACTGCTCAAAAAAAATTTAAACCGTAAAGGTACGATGTCATTTCATAAAAAACTCCTGGGAAACGTTGTCAAATTAAGTCTTAGTTCATTGCATGTCCTTGTACTAAGCCAAACAAAGAATTATAGAACCTTGGCCCGCTCCACCGATTAAAGGATCAGGCCAAAAAAAAAAATTATGTTTTACTTTAAACCATTATGGTCCACTAATAAGCACACGAAAACACCCTCTTTACTCCTAGAAGCTACATCCTGTTTATCATGATCCAGCAACAAGCTGTTGCTTTGTTCCATCGCACACTCAACTCATCTACCATGCCAACAGGATTAAGATGAAAAACCACAAGGACCGTATGTTATGTTGTTGAAAGTATGTTAAGAACTTTTTGTTCTGCCCGGCCGGGTTGTGTTGTGTTGTGTCGAATTCATAGGAATTTTAAGGATTTCCCTGTGTTATTTCCTCGAAATATGATTTTAATGGAAACACAATTTTCGTCCTTCCTAACTACTCCCTTTGCCCGTTGGGCATCCAAAGTATTATCCTGAATATTTTATAGTGTGAAGAATGTGGTATGTAAGTTCATTATAGACGAACGAACGAACGGTTGATGATGTTTTTGAAAAGGAACATACATTTTTTAATTGTTCGAAGAAGAAAATTTCTATGTGTGTTGGCTTGTTGTGTGTTTTTGTAATGTTGACCTTTTAAGGATTTAATTTTATGAAACGATTTCCTCTTAAAGTGTTGAAATACTTCAACAAGAAGAGAAAATAGTTAAAATTAATTGCTCTCAAGGGTAAAATGGCTTGATGGGTATAATATGAAAATAACAACACATTCGTTCCAAAAATAATTCCAGAGCATGTATTGTTCTTGTGTTCTGGGATTTGCAAATCCTCTGTCTATCGTTAGGAAAATAGTAGGTATTATCATCACACACACTACAGAATTCTCTTTAATATGATTGCTATTGCTGCAATGGCTCTATGGTATACATCATGCATATAAGAATGAGCAGTTTCACAATTCCAGTTATGTGATGAGTCCTTTTTTCAAAAAAAAAACGGAAGCTGAGAAGCTTTAATGGAAATGGGATTATGTATCCAGAAAACATTTATACTTTTTGGTTTGGTTTGGAAATGGCGACGGACGATGTGGATGGCATTGCTTCTAGGTTTCATTTCCACTGGGAGTTTGAACGCAGAGCGGTTTATTGCAGATTAAGTGAGTAAGGATATTGCTCGCAATGTAATCCAGACATTTAATTGGTTTGAGTCTGTTAATATTTCAAGCTTAAGAAATTTTATTGAAAAATCAACATTTTCGTCGATTTATGGTCTGCTATTTTATGGCGGTGTTAAAAAATTCTCATCACCGACTTAGTTGTGCTCTCTTTTCGTGCTCTACAACTCGTGTTGATGGTCCACTTCTTTCCGATCATAAAGCACACGGACAGCACCTTTGGCAACTCTGATACTAGCCAGCAGCATTGCCTTACAGACTTCGTCTTAAGCTGTGTGGATAAACTGGCACTCATCATCGAACCAGGAGTTTCAATGTGAACTAATAAGATTTGGGAAATTTGTCCGAATCAGGTCGAAGTGATCTTCGCGACATTAAATTTTCGAATAGTATCGGCTAAATGAAGCGGCCGGCGCGCGTGGCCCCGTTCGCCATTGATACCTAATTGGCCCTTTGGAACGTGAAAGTATCCAAAATTTTTTAGTATCAATTGCGATTCCATTGATCTATTTGGTCCACGGTGCGTTGATTTCGAGACTGCCAAGTATCCCTGTGTATATTAAAGTAACAGGTGTTTTTTTTTAGAGATATATGTAGAACTTTAAGTTGGCAACGCTATTTTAACTGGCGGCCATTTTGTCAGCTGTCGATTTATTTTTAGTTTAAATTAAATTAAATTTAAAATAAGTGGTTTTGGTGGAGTAAATACAATAAAACAATATCTTGTGAGTTTCAGATTCAAAATTTAAAATCTTGTAAGAAAAAGTTTTTTGAAACCAAAACGAGAACCAATTTTATCCTAAAAAGGAATTCACCAACGAATCTTAAATTCTGCTCCCTTACCAAACAACCCTTTATAATTGGTTGCCAAGTGAATACAGCCTTCATGCTGGAAGAACATCAATTAAAATTCAGTTTGAATATAATTTTTCATAATTCTATATACATAAAAAAAACAAGTAATTTAAAACTCCTTTATACTCCTTCTTACTACCACTAATTCCTCCGTTTTTCATCTTTACTCAACTGAATAAAGACTAGGTCCTTGCTATGTTGAATATTAAATAAAAGATATCCTTTTTCTGAGGCAAATCGTATTATTTGCTTTTCTTCAAACTCCTTTTTTGAATTTTTTTGCTATCCTTTTTCCGGGTTTGCTTCTTTCCATCCTTTTAATGACAATTTATTCGGGTATACTTTTTGGTGGTGAATATTGATGAAACATAATACCGCTAATAGATCCAAACTCTCCTATCGATTTAACTTTATTGTTCACCAAAAGGCTCTTGTTGGCTTAAGAGTGAAACTCTTGTTTATCCTCTGGCTTTCCTTTTTCATACCTTATTTTGACGTCAATGTGGACGTGGACGTGAACGTTAACGTTTAGGATTTAGAAAAGTAGAGAAGTATTTTGATGGCATTCCAAAAGGTGAAAGGAAACCAAAATAAATCATCCCAATCGAACAGGTGGTTGAGAGAAAAAAAATCCAATCATTTATTCGATTTTTATCGAACAAAACTCTGAAAAAGGTGCGTAAAATTCTTTTCGCATTAAGCATCAGGCAGGGGACAAGGGCAAATGGCAGCATGTTAATAAATCATTCGGGATTTTGATATGATTCTGATTTAATTGCCACAGCGTCTGGTTTGATTACATTAAAATTGGAAAAATTAATCGAATGGAAACGAAAATAAGAAATAATATTGAATCATTATTTATTATTATTGAAGTAAGAGAAAGTGTATCCTGAAAAAAAATTACATCTGGCTAATCTTTCGATACGTTTTCGTTTTTTTTTTTTTTTTTTTTTTTGAGGTTATAAATCAGAAATGGGATTGAATTGAATTGAACAAAAAAAAACAGGGATATCCACTCAGTCTTTGTTTTGTCAGCTGCTAATCGCACCTTCAAGCGGTGAGACGTGAGCATTAAACCATAATATTTCGCAGGGTTTTGTTTGTAACTTAAAATGGAAACGGTTAAGATGCCTTGAGACCGCATTTACGCTAGCGGCATAATGCAGTGCTTTGTCGTCTAGTAAAAGCTTTTTTACTAGTTTTACGAGATTAAAAACTTCGATTATATTGACATTTCAATTTGGACACAAATGCAAGTCATTCCAGTGCGATGAGCAATTTACCGAAGCTATTTCAAGCGGTGAAAAAACAGGTCCTAATAGCTACTACATCTGTTTTTTTCACTCAAACTTATTATAAGGGTTTCCTTCACGAGTTTCCAAAGCAGAATTTAAAGAATTGTCAATTTAACTGACGGTTCGTCCGTCCGTATGTATACTCTCTAGAGGTCGCAATTTTTGAGTTAGAAAGCTGAAATTTGGTATATTATGTATCTTTTGGTTGAAGACTAAAGCTAAAATTTCGATCGGGTGAAATCCCCCCCAAAAATACGCCCACAATCGTCATTTTTGTTGAAAAACCTCAATTTGGTAAATTTAAATTATGTTTTTTGTACAGTTACGATCAAAGCACAATGCTAAAATTTTGCACACGCAAGCTTTAAATAAATCATTTTTCAATTAAATAAAAATATTTCAGTTTGGGCGTGGCTGACACCCACTTTTCAAACAAAATCATCAATACTATTTTTATAAAATAACGATTCTTATATTCGAGCAAAAAACCTTAAATTTTGTGGTTATTAGTTGTACGTAAACACCTTGTGTATGAAAACAAAACAAGTTATTTTGGGCGTGGCTCACGTTTCATTAGAATGCAAATAAACGGTATTTATAATGAATCCACAAGCCCAAATTTGTGTGCCTCTTAGTCGAAGAAGAAATTTATAATTTTGGGCGTGACTTACGCCCACTTTTCATGAAAGAACGAAAAAAGTACTTTTAAAAATTTAAGGTACCAATATTCAATTTTAACCTTTTTCCGTTCGTTACTTGAAAAATATATCTTTTTATTTTTTCGCGTATATTGCTTCAATACGCCCACTTTTAAGAGCGTGATTTTTATAAAATACCTTGATTCAGGTTAAGAAACTACTCTATTCACCGGTAGTTTTGCACATATGCCTAAAAATTGACTAATGATCAAAGCTCAGTTAGTGCTTTTATTTTTTTTTAATTTGTAGGACACGCCTACTTTTAAGGGACGTTTTTATCAAAAGTCGTAATATGCATTAATTTTGTTAAAGTTTTTTAAAATATCGGTCGCAGTTTTGATGTAAGAAGATGAACACTTCGGTATGTATTCCGTGATTACGTAGCAGAGTGTGGTCCAAGAATTGTTAAAAACACCAATAACCGCTATACTAATTCAAAATCTAATTTTTAAAAATTTAAGTTTGGTCTTGTTTTGTTCAAATCGACCTGCAAGCTTAAAATTGAATGTCACTGAGCTCACAGTAATTTACCTGTCAATACAAAATCTCAACTTTGGGCGTGGCACACACCTTTTTTATTGCGCAAGCAGTTATTGAACATCGGCCACACAAAATTAATGTTATTGAATGTTTTTTCTGTCTGCTTAAGAAGAATTTTGTTTCTGAAACTGGAACAGCGGCTGGCTGCGGGAGGCGAACGCATACACCCACAAAAATATAGGGAATAGGGTATCCAACAGTTCGTTTAAATCGTACTGTAGCTCTCCCTCGTGTGTATTTATGTGTTAAGAAAATTTCTATAAACAATACTTCATCCATTCCATGAATAAATGTTCCCCTGATACTCGCTCTATTTCGAGTCTAATTCCGGACGTCCTGGTTAATATAAGGACTCCTTCCTCAGCATTACGGCACGAATGTAGAACGCCCTGTCCAATTCAATTGGTCCCCAATCATTTCAAGACACAGACATTCGAAACCAAAATTCATCGGTATCCAACCTTCCTAAAATCTCTAATTAATTCACGATAAAATAATTACCAACCGCTTGAAAGTTTGTTCAAACCAAAAAAAAATTGTTTGCTGACCATCCGCGTCCACAGCTCATGATGCATTCCATCCAAGTTGGCCATTCACTCTTTGCCAAATGAACATAGTAAATATTTTCATTACAAACGGGTCCGTCCCAATGCACTTCCTGATAGGTGACTGTAAGTTGGCTTTCGTGCAAAACCAAAGCTCGCTGTAGAATTAAATTTGTCAAAATGTTATCCTTCCTGGTAGAGAAGTAAGGGGAGAACAGATTAGTATAGTAGCTTTGCAAGGTCTCAACTAGGATTTACTAGTTTGTAACTGTAAACCAATAAATCCCTGACAACCATTAACATTTGCAAATAAGCTCCTCCATTGCTTTGTTGAGGATTGGTTTATGGGTTCGTATTCCCAAATTCAGTCAATAGGATATCTGACTCAGTGTTGAGTGCCAGGTATCCAGAAAGAATCATCATGTCTCTGCTATTTAAACCTTCCAATTTTTACTGGCTTTAAGGAAATTGTATTATAATTGCATCTTGACAACTACATTTTAATGGTTTTTTTTTAGTTCCATCAAATGCCATTAAAGAACATCAGTCACAAAAAGGACTAAACAATAGGCTTTTTTGGATTAAACAAACCAGAATTAATGTATCATAAAATTAAGATTAATGCATATTCTAATGTGACAGCTTTGATCTTGAATTAATATTACTTTGTGACAGCGAATAATGTTTTTTAATGCTCTCTGCATTTTCTGCCACTGCCATAGACAGATACATTTATTATTTATCATAATTAAACTCTTAATGAATGAATAGCCTGGGAGTGCATATTAATCCTTTTCAAATCGTCCTTCTTTGTTAAGGTCACTTTTAATTCAATGCACACCACGAACTAATGTGTGTGTGTGTAAGGTAATTATGTAGGTCTGTTGAGAACAGCACACTAACACTACCCACCTATGCGGTGCTTGACATTTCTCTTTGCGGCAATAGCAATGTTTAAAGTGGTCGATTCCTAGTCTCGTGCAGTCACCATAATTCTGACATGTGGGGACTTCCTGTCCAGCATATACATAAATATGACAGGAAACCGGAAACCCATATTTGCTAGCTTATATGTACAACATTTAATAAACTTCATATGGATATGATGGGGTTCATACTCATTCCTAAGGGTGTGAAACAGAGTAAAAATAGTTGAGTTGGAAAGGAAATGGAAAATAATCTTACACCAAATTGCTAACAAAAAAGGGAAGTGTAGATGGACTTTTTTTCAAACATCAGGCAAACAGGGATATACTTGAATTTACATAACAATTTGCTGGAAATGGCAAATGCATTCAACAATGATGGCTGTCCATGTTCACTTCAGGGAACTCGAGACCAGTTTTAGTCAAATAGATGTGGAGAGTTTTGTGATGAAAATTGGTTTGAAGTTGTACAAAACTCTCATTCGGAAGGACACACAATACTTTTGTATGTGCACTTCGCTCTTGCACTTAAGAACAATGCGTTCAAGTTCTGATTTCTAGATATTTTTATTATTGTTTTGGAATTTTAAACGCAATTGAAATTTTAGTTTTAGAACATTTTGCAGACATTTAAGGATTTCACTTAACATTAATGGAGTTAGTTTAAAAAGTTTACTCATTGCACTTAAGAGTTTTGGCAATGCGAAATACAAATTGAAGTTGTATAAAGTTAAATAAAATACATCGTGGTTCAATAGATTCCAAAAAAAGGTGAAGAAATCGGTGCGAGAACACGGCCGTTCTATGTTTTTCGGCTCTCTCGATGTCCTTCGTTTGCAGAATCATGGTTGTGTGATAAAAGTGAACCTGTTTCGTCTGAAACTTCCGCACCCAATTTTTAAATGTTTGAAATATTTTGTATACCAAAAACGCAATTTTTGTCTAGTTTCGGTAGCAGAACCGATGTTTGAATAGATCTCGCGCCCACACGGAAGCTTGCTTGCCAAATGTTAAGAGATTATTGGGCTATCCTTCATAAAGGTTACAATATAGAATGGTTGACACAAAATGTCAAATTTTATTCCAGCCTTCTAATCTGGCTTCAACTTGAGGATCCTCTCGCCTCGAGTCTGTCTTTCTCAAAAACACGTGTGGTTCCGTAGATTTTGTCCTTTTTTTCAGGGAGTTGATAGCGACTATCAGAAGCATTTTTCTCTCGCGTTTAACATAACTGTCGAAGTTGTATCGAATCGCATGAGTTCTGGCAACTCTGCATTCGATAGTTATATGTATAAGAAGGTAAATTAAACGTATATAAAACTTAACGTAAGAACTTAACGAAAGAGTGCTTGTTCTGCGAACAAACACTAATGAGAAGTTAGTTATAAGCAGAAACTTGATCGTGACGGAATAAAATGTGCATAGTGGTTTTTTGATATAATTTTTCCACTTTAAATTTGTTGTGTGTAATTTCTTATATTTTGAAGATGGTTTTACAGTCTGCTACGATACAGAAGTCATTAAAACGGATGCGCTTGTAAATGTTTTGTGAATTGATAGACCATGGAGTCTGCTTTTACTTGGCCTTCAAGTCATTGTTCATCCAAGCTTTGTGCACAAATCAGGGTTAGGTCTCCGAGCGGGAACTTAATGTTATATTAATTCAAGAAAAGTATGTTAAGCCTATGTTCTTGACGTGGTACACCAGTCAATGGGCCATCAATAAATATAACCTATTTGGGTCAATCACATCAAAAATAGTGATGAGACGTCCCATCAAGGGGCTCGCACTTGGCAATTCGGCCTGTCTATACGAATTTTTGGAATTGCATGGCTTACCGGAAAGAAAGGTTATTATACGTTGGCACTACACTTCAATATTCGATGCTAAGGGTACTGTCGATAATGAAACAATTTAGAAGTTAAACGCCTTAGACAAGACATCTTAGATAAAGACGAGGAAAAGAACCGGAGACCAAACGAAACCTTGGGGCACACCAGCATTTATATTATGATTACCAGATTGCAAGTCGTCAAAAACACCTTGACTGGAACAGTTTGAAATGTAACTTCTTATCCATCTCAACTAAATGCACGCGCATTTTCGACAAGAAAGCCTTTTTCCAAACACTATTAGTTGCTTTCGAAATATTAAAAATAATTTTTGAAGCTAAAACGATGTAAGGGTTGGTTCCACCGTTCAGTTAGATACAGCCTCATATTTCTTGATTGGATGGTATATTAGAGCTCCCACACTATTGGAAAAAAGGCGTAAAAGTGCAATTCATCATAAGTTTGAGGAGCATGAAGATACGCCTATTCTAAGAACAAGCTGGATAAATGCTGTTTTCTATCCAATCGGGGAGAGATCTGTAAAAATCCGGGTCGGAACCAATGAAAATGATCTATCACAATTCCTGCTTCTTTCTGTGGCTCCCGGCATTTGCTTTTGATGGCTCTATGCAATAGCTCCTAACGTATTAATTCCTAATGAAATAAGTCCTAATGAAGAAATTCCTAACAATGAGTGCAATAATTGCTAACACGAATAAATGAAATAAGTCCTAAGTGGGGATGTAATATCTCCTAATTTAAAAATGAAATAAAACCTAACGTTAGGATTTAATTCATAATGAATTAATTCCTAAAAAAAAAGGTGAAAGAATTCCTAATACAATATTTGTGTTAATGTATGTTAGCATAGTTGAGTAACATTTCCTTGACTTCTTGTTTAGAAGGATAAATAAAAAAGGAAATACCTATATAGAAATGAAAAACATGATTAAAAAATATAACTTCTCGGGAGTCCGCGGGGGGGGGGGGCGTCGCGCCGCGTGGTGGCGCGTTCTTCGCGTCCGTCGCGCCCGCCGCACCCGCCGCAGCATAGTTGAGTAACATTTCCTTGACTTCTTGTTTAGAAGGATAAATAAAAAAGGATGCCGCCCGCCGCGCGGCGGGTGCGGCGGGCGCGACGGACGCGAAGAACGCGCCACCACGCGGCGCGACGCCCCCCCCCCCCGCGGACTCCCGAGAAGTTATATTTTTTAATCATGTTTTTCATTTCTATATAGGTATTTCCTTTTTTATTTATCCTTCTAAACAAGAAGTCAAGGAAATGTTACTCAACTATGCTGCGGCGGGTGCGGCGGGCGCGACGGACGCGAAGAACGCGCCACCACGCGGCGCGACGCCCCCCCCCCCCCCGCGGACTCCCGAGAAGTTATATTTTTTAATCATGTTTTTCATTTCTATATAGGTATTTCCTTTTTTATTTATCCTTCTAAACAAGAAGTCAAGGAAATGTTACTCAACTATGCTAACATACACTATTTTCTAAAAAAAATATTGAACGCAACTTATAAAATGCAATTTTAAGCGAAATGAAATAAATCCTTACATTAATGAAATAACTCCTAACATAAATTTTTAGTGCAATATTTCCTAATTAGTATTTATTTCATTTCCATGGTTTTAGGGGTTATTTCATCATGAAATAACTCCTAACTATAAACAATGCAACAAGTCCTAATTTTGATGAAAATAAACCTAACATTTAGGTGTTCCTTCATTTGTAATAACACCTAAATTTGTATGGGAATGTTAGGTTTTTTTTCATATTTTTTTGTTAGGAGTTAATACGTTAGGAGCTATTGCATAGAGCCGCTTTTGATAACTTAACTCAAATTATTTATCAAAGACCTCCCTTTAACACTTTGTGAATGTGAATGATTTTCACGCCTTCAAAATGATCATCTTTTTTTCCTTCCTTGCTCCTTTTACTTCAAAGGGATCAAAGTAGCAACTTTTTATCCAATAACATTTAACCTTAAGGTATTTTAATGGCTTATTTTCAGAAGCAAACTTTATTAAAAAATATATTGCTCTAGGAAACACTTAAACTGCTTGCAGTTCAAAGAATCCTTTTTTCAATTTCTTCCTTAACTATTCTCCTAAAGTACTATTAATTCGTTATTACGTTCAACGCCAACAAGAGGAAAAGTTTTGCTTCCTTCCTTTCTAAAGTTTAATCCTCAAAGGAGAATATATATATATCCAAAGTGACAATGTGTAGTGCAATTTTATACATATACATAGGTATGTATGTTAAATCTGGTAATTAAGGATAAGTACCAACATGATGAACACACACAGCTGAATCAATACTCAATCATATTCAAATCTCATTGGAAACCACATGATTAATTCCTTATCGATATCTGCCAAGGCATAAATGATATTAAAAATTCAATGAAGAGAATTCTCGTTAAATTCCTTCCATTAGCACTTGGCACTTTATTCAATTTATCTGCCTGATCCCTTAAGAGGACACACATCACAGTCTTAGCAAGGATTTACATACATTTTCAGTATACGTATGTAAAAGAGTGGTAATAACGAGTGAAGTATTACAAGTAGATTCATTAAAAAAAAAATTGTACAAATCGAAGCGAAGGAAGAAAATAATAATTTGATTCGCATTAATAAATAATTAATTGCACAAGTATATTTCGTGTGCACGCGCACGTGGCCAAGAATGTTAAAAAAGGCTCAATCCAATCCAACTGAACGATGACGACATTATACACGATGCTTACGAGGACTAATGGAAATTTTGTACTTATCAACCATTTCATATGGGAATTTCAATTTAAAAATTGATTTTCGAAGGATTTTCGGGTTTTTTTTTTTTTCTTCAAAATTGATTTTTAAGAACCTGCCAATTCAATTCATAAAAACAAATAACATAATTATTTTGTAGAAGTATACGAACGTATTACTTGAAGTTCATCGGGGAAAACTCAATCACTTTGTATGACGTGACTGTGCGGCAGAAGTGTTGCTTCTGAGAGGAGGAATTGAATTTGCCATTAGGGAAACATATTCAATTATTATTGTGGGTTAGCAAGGAAATATACTTGAGGGATTTGAGCCTTACATTTCTTACAGTGAAACCACAAACCACTTTTAATAGAAACATTATAAAACGGTTCCAGGATAGTATCTTTAGTTAATTGTCTGGAATTCCCAAGAGTAATTTTGGGAAGAGTCAGTTATTTTTAAGGCAAATTTTAACACAATTAAAAAAAAACTCAAGCTAAAAATAAAATGGCTAAATATTTTCTTCTCTAAAGTTTTCAACAAAATGTTTGGGGGAAATGGGGACAAGATTCCTTTCTTATTCATATTGTCTTGACCCACTTCTTAGGTGGTCTTCCAGCTCTTGATGCATATCCTCCGTAGTGGATAATAGCCTTTTTTATTTTACATTCCACGACAGATTGCACGCCTCCATATCCGCGGACAA
Source organism: Platycheirus albimanus (assembly GCA_916050605.2). Classification (NCBI taxonomy): domain Eukaryota; kingdom Metazoa; phylum Arthropoda; class Insecta; order Diptera; family Syrphidae; genus Platycheirus; species Platycheirus albimanus. The sequence continues at coordinate 11,027,066 of OU696698.1, read as the reverse complement.
AATATCCGCGTTATAATATCCGCAAACAATTATATAGATACATATAAACAGTGCTAGCGCCCAGCATTACGGTGTATAAACAATGACCTATGTAAGGGGAGCATGCTGCCCCACTGCAACCCCTTGCTTAGACACACTATATATGACTTGGGGTAGGTGCGAGGTTGGGTGTATGCGGATTGCGGATATTTTGACTGTGGATATTTTGTCCGTGGATATTGAGGCGTGTCACCGATTTTTGCATCGGCTGTGCCCATATAAATTTCGCAATGCTCGAGAACCAGCGGCGAGTCACTGTTAAATAACGTAAAAAGAAGTGGTCCCAAGATTGATCCCTGTGGCACGACTGTTGGAGTAACTAGACAATAGAATAGCTAAGAGTTCACGAAAACTGACTGAGTTAAGATTTTCTTCTATCCAGGATACAGCTGAATTTTCAAAAAGTATTCCGTGTGAAACAGTATGAAACGCTTTTGAGAAGTCCAGTAGAACCGATCTTGCTAGTTAGTATCGTTTTATCTATTTGCTGTCGTATGTTGTTGATCATTTTGAGATTGTACAACTGTGGTTCGGTCTAAAACCTGATTTTGTAGATGTTATCAGTCGGTGGGTCTCTAAAATTGCAGTGGTCTGTTGACTCACAAACTTTTCAAAGGCTTGGGATGAGAGGTGATATGAAAATTGTGTTAATGTTTTTCAAATTTCATACTGAGTATAGTGAGAATTATAAGCTAAGATTTGAATACTTTTGTAAGTTAAAGTCTTATGACGGTTATCAATTAATGTTCTTAATATTTCTCCATATTTTGAATGTATAAATTCGTTTTTATTCAATTAGAATTGAACAATTACAATAATTTTTTCCCAGTACAGAAAAAAAGCATTCGTCTCTGTGTGGTTTCTATTCAATCGTTAATTTCAACGCCAAAAAGATATTGCATCTCCTCGCAAAAATCAATGCTATAAACAAAATAATATCAGCACAATTCTCCCGAAATTGTAAGGAATACAAAATAGTGTACAGCATACTGGTTTAAGTCAATGATGTGTTTTATTAACGTTTATAGCAAAATTAATAATATACTTTCAGCCATTATGTAGATATTAATAACTCATGAGTTAATTTTAAATTGCTATTGTTGAGTTTTTTTTTTTATATACACTTCACAAGCCAAAAATTAAATAAATTAAATTAAAATTAATGATTTATTATACTTCCTGCCAAACTGTTCGCTTTTGTTCCAGGAAATTCTTATTGTACATTTATTTATATAATATGCTTTTGTTAATTAACTGCAATTTTATGCAGTTAACAGTTTGATAGGGTTCTTTAAAAATTATGAATTGCTGCAATAACTCTGGCAGATAAATAAAATAAATCTGACCTTTTGCGTTGTACTTTTTTTCCAACTTATATTTTGTTAAATATGTTTTAATGTGTTACTGGGGAAATTCAACAACAAAAAAAATCTCATTTTTTCACAGAATTTATGATGGCAATATCTTATTGACGTATTTCAAGCGACTTAAAAGTTGAAATTATAGAAGCTTCAATGAAAAATCGTCATCAGGCTCAAATCGATTAATGTAACTGTTGTTAATGAGCTCCAATTTTTTTTTTTAAATTCAATAGAAATGATTTCATAGATCACATACTATTCCTAGTCGTTATTTTCAGGAAAAATGCTACACTTAACAATTCAACGTTCAACACCATCTTGTAGCAAACATTTTAATCATACATGAAAGATATTTCAGCGAAATTGTTTCGTTCTAAAAAAATAAAATTTTTTGAAAACTTTATCAACAAAAAAGTTAAATCGCGATTGTAAGAAGAGCTTTTAACATAATTTTAAAATATATAACTCTATCTGAGGTATATGCCATTTAACTCCGATCAAAAACCAAGTTTCCAGGATTTTGTATGTATGTGCTACCTGAAGCAGCAAGTTTACCATTTCGAAAGTGTAACGTTGAGCTACAGCCTGATCTTCAAATTGTAGATTTAGTACTCGTTCGGAAACGGCTCTACCAATTTAGATTTTTCATTTATAATTCAACATGTTTAAAGGCTTTTGACAAAAATGCCTTATGACAGAATGATTTGACGGAAATATGGTCTTAATAGTTTTTACTTTGGATAATAGGTACTATAAGGCAAGTTTTGGTTTCGTGCAAAAAAAAAAATCTAACAATTAAACATGACATAACGGTGATAGAAGTCGAAAAAAGTGGGTCTGGAAATTCCGTCCGTCTCTCTGTCTGTTCGCACCTCTACAGCCTTAACGGATGAGCCGATATGCTTTAAACTTGGTACTTAGTAATCATTTGGAATTCCCTAGGGTATTTTTTTAATTTTTGCTCTTGGTCGAAAAATAACGGTACCTTCCTGCCACATAATCATAAACAAAATTTTTGATTTTTTCGAAAACGTCTCTAACGATTTTGACAAAACTTTCGGGGTATTATTCAGGGTATTAAATTAGAAAAGATTTTTCTAATTTTTTCTTATAACGGAACATCTCATAGAACCGGTTTTTTCAAATAAGGATTTCTCATAAACTGTTCTTCCGACTTCAAGTTCAAACAGAAAATTTACGCAGGATGTCATTTATAATTGAATTTATATTGCATTTCAAAATTTTTAATTTTTAAAATAATTTTCCGAGATGAAGATTACAGATTTCCATATAAATGACATACTTAAAAAAAAAAGGTATTTTTTCGAAAAAAATCTTTTTTTTTTTAAACTGGTAGAACGATTTTCAATTTTTTCAAGATTCAAAATGTTTCTAAATATTTTTTTTTAATAATGCTTAGGGGCAGCAAATATCTAGCATAAGAACAAGTTCGTGCGACCCAGTCGTGCATTTAATTTTATTTTCTCGAAAACAGCTCTTACGATAAATATATTCAACTTTTTTGTATATTCAACTTATAGCTTCTTGCGAGGAAGTGACAAATCCTCCAAGAGTAAATCATGTCATGAAAGTGCTTCTCTGTTTTGATTCGGCGGTAAATTGTAGGTCCCTTTCATTCCTGCAGAATATCAACGCAGGAATGGTTGAGAGTGTAAGTCACAGGCCGCAGCCCCGCTTGGAGGTGTTGTGCCAACAGTTTTTAACTTATAGCATCATATCTTAAAAGTACTTTTGGGAATACATACTTCTTGTTCGGTTTTTAGCTGAAAATTCATTTGACGGATATCTGGTCGTTTTAACGGTTTTTAAGAAAATGTCTACACGTTAACAGGGACTCAACAATGGTACTTTTTAAATGAGCCTTCAAAGGCGAAATAAAAATAACTGTTTTATCCCGGCCATAAGTGGAATCTCCCAGAAAATGAATTTTTTAATCACGGTTTATTCATTTTTTTGAAGCATTTCAGTATGTACCAAGATATTATAGTGTTTTAATTTTCATATTATTATCTCATACAACTTCAAAGCTTATTGTTGTCACAAAAATTGTCATTTTCATGCTAACGCACACACAGACCAAAACAAGTATACGTGTTATCCATTCGTGCATTTTATTTAATACAATATTATTTTCGAGATATCGCATATACGACATGTTCAAAAAAATCCATACAAACACTGCAAATCATACCTAAAGCAACAAATATCGCCCACCTACGAGTATATGTCACCTCACCTTTAAGATTCGCTCATCTCACATGGTATAAACATTTTCATTGATTCACTTTATGCACACAATTCGCAATGAAAATCTCCCTTAAATAAATATTTTTGCTCGTCTTCAAATTTGTGGGATTTTCCTTTCCAATAAACACGTTCGCTTAGATAAATTTACTACCTTATATCCCAACCAAACAGGATTATAATTTTGTAAGGATGTCGTGAATTGAAAAAAAAAAAAAATCAAACAAATATATAAACATTACATATTTCATAATAAACACCCATGTTACACCGGTATCGTCGTCGCGTCGTCGTTGTATACAACGAATATCTTTGCTTTGCCCTTAGTATATTTGATTTATTAATATAATCTTCAAGACACGCATGACGTCCAACTCATTTCCAACTTTTTTTTTTATTTGCTTCCCTGTTATCCTGTTTATCTTGCAGTATATATATAATGTAGTAGCGTTCCTTTTTTTCCAATTGATTAATATGAAAAAAATTTGTGACACAAATTTATGTGTAGACATGGATGACACATACTACACATACATATGTATGTACATACATAAAACATTTATATGTATATCTTTAAACAAAAGAAAATGCTTCTCGGTAAGGTAACAAGAAACAGGATATCAAGGATGAGATTATACATATAGAATTCCATGAAATACCAAAGATCACGTATTCAAAACAGATGTACCTGACATTTGCTCAAAACCCAAAACTTAACCCATTCGATTGTTGTTTATGTTTACATGTTAAATCAACAGAAATCATTTAAGGATAAACAAACACAAAGGATTTACGAATTCCTTGACATATAGGTACTGCATACATGTAAACATATGTGTTTGATGTGCGATGTGCGTGTAAGTTGAATTAAATTGCACTGCTCAGTTGATGGAATTAAGACTGATTTTACACCTGAAGGGACATAATTATACAATACTATGTACAAGTATAATATTCTAATTCAACTACGTTCTAGATTATATTATCCTTGAAAGTCCTTATGTCAATTCAATAACTTTTGCCAAGTTTGAAATCTTATTCAATTACTAAATTACTGAAACAGACAGTCAAAATAGATTTGGTGTGTCTCTGAGTCAGGAATATTAAATTCAAACGTATGCCATCCTGCCATCATATAGTATATAATAGAGTGACAGATACCACAACACACCATATACCAATACATTAAACCAATCAAACACATGAAATCCATTTTGCGGAATTTGATTCCCACATAATGAGCTGCAGAGTAAATTAATCCATCCCGATTTTCAATTTACTCGAATCGTGCAATCAGTAAACGGGGTGGGCGGAGAGAGGGGGTATTATGGTTAACATTAACATTTAACAATTCAATTATTGTATTTATCATTGTAATTTGAGTTTATTATTTCAACAATTTTAAATGAAATCCGTTTACAGTTAGTGTTTGACATTTCGAATTAAAACATTGTGAGACACTGACACTGTGGCGTATGCGTACTTTTTTTTGTTCTTGGTGATGAAAATGATTTTCTAGCAGCGGCGGGCGCCCGACGTTATTTGATATTAATTTAATTTGAAAAAAAATGTTGGATAATTTTTGCGGAAAACCTCAAATTGGGTTAAATGTTGGTGAAGGGGTTTGTTTTTAAGTTGATTATTTCGAACTCTTGGGCTGATGGTTGAAAGAAGGAAGAAAAATTAATTAGGAAAGGCATTCTCCTTTGTGGTTTTTGGGGAAATTATAGGTAATTAAATTTTATGTTGATGGGGGCTGTGGGAAAAATGAAATAATTAGGATTTTATGAAAAATTGGAAGGGTTTTAAATAGAATTTCATTTATCTCCATATCGGTGGAGATACTCGTTGTTTTGGATGATGCGATTAAGGGTTATTAAAATTATTATCTTAGAATATAATGGGCACCAGGATTTGTGTCTGGAACGATTTATTTTTACCCAAAGTTTGCATTAAGTTTTAAAAAATAAAATGCACGACTGGGTCGCACGAACTTGCTCTTATGATAAGCAATTGCGTAGTGGCTGCATATATGGATATTAAAAAAAATTAAATAATTTCGAAAATTCTTTTATTTTTTAAATTAGTTTAAGAGTTTTCTCGAAAAAACTAAGTATGCAATAAAATTTCAAAGCTATACGGCAATCTAGGAAAAAAAAATGTTTAAAATCGTTGGACCAGTTTTTTTTTTAAAAGGTTATTTTTGAAAAACTTTTTCAAAAAATATTTTGAAATTTATTTGAGTATGCAAATATATGGCAATCTGTAGTTTACATTTGAAAAATAATTTTAAAAAAAATCAATGTACCCGTTTCCAACATATTTCGAAAACCAAAAATTTTTTTGAAAAAATTATAAAAAATCAAAAAAAAAAAGTTTTTGAAAATTTTGAAATGCCATATTAATAAAATTATGAATGACTTCCTGTGGCCAAAATTTTATTGAAATCGAATGTATAGTTTACGAGAAAATTTGATTTGAAAATATTGGTTCTATGAGAGGTACCGTTATTAGACAAATTTTGAAAAAAAATTTTAAACCAAAAGATAGATTTTCTTGCAAAAATAGCATTCTGAAAGTTTTATCAAAATCGTTAGAGCCGTTTTTGAGAAAATCAATTTTTGTCTTCAAGATTGTATGGCAGGTGCCGTTATTTTTGGACCTAGAACAAAAATAAAAAATACGTTCCGAGGGACGGCCAAATAAATCCTAAATACCAAATTTGAAGCAAATCGGCCCACCCGTTCAGCCTCCAGAGGCGCGAACAGACAGACAGACAGACAGACAGACAGACAGACAGACAGACAGACGGACGGAATTCCCAGACCCACTTTTTTCGACTTCTCCATCATCGTAATGTCATGTGTGATTGTTATCTCAAATTTTTTTTTCTGCACGAATCCATAACTTGCCTTATAGTACCTATAATCGCAAGTAAAATAAAATGCACGACTGGGTCGCACGAACTTGCTCTAATGTGTGACAGTGGTCTAAGGGTTTGAGATATTGATAAAAATAAATTTTTCAAAATTCTTAAATAAATACTTAAACTAATTTGAGCTGAAAAAAAAGTACGCCATTTTATTTCTTGGATAAATTTGAATTTATGAGAATAAATTTATAAAAATCTGTGGAGCGGTTTTTGAGAAAAAAAGTTTTTTTTGAAAAACTTTTTGAAAAATTTTTTTAAAAAAAATTCAAAAGCGCCAGCTTATAGGTATTCAGCAAATACATTTATTTAAAATTTTTGGAAAAAAATTTAATAATTAGTTTTCAAAATATTAATTTTTTAAATTTTTTTTAAAAAAATGCTTTTAAAAATACAAAAAAATATTTTTCAAAAATATTGGTATGCAATACAAATTGAGCTACCTACAGCTATATGTGTGTGAAATTTCGAAAGAATCGGTTGAGTCGTTTTTGAGTTAGTCGAAAGCAAAAAAAACGGTCCTATGGAAAGTACCGTTCTTAGCCAATTTTTAAAAAATTTTTTTCAGCCATATGATTGGTCGTACCTAAAAACCAACACTGATTTTTTTAAATCGAAATCGTTAGAGCCGTTTTTGAGAAAAATAAGCTTTAACGTAACGGTTGTATGGCAGGTACCGTTATTTTTTGAGCTAAAAAAAAAATTTCAATTTCCCCTCTGTACAATACCTAAAAAAGTCTATATACCAAGTTTGAAGCAATTCGGCCCACCCGTTTGGGCTGTAGGTCTCTATACATACAGACAGACAGACAGACAGACAGACAGACAGACAGACAGACAGACAGACAGACAGACAGACAGACATACAGACGGACAGAATTTTTAGACCATCTTTTTTCGTCTTCGCTATCATCGTAATGTCATGTTTGATTGTTATCTCAAAACTTTTTTTTTCGACGAATGCATAACTTGCCTTATAACGGGTGATTTTTTAGCTGGTTTGGTTTTGGCAACACTGGTTTTGACAGCTGACGTGTGTTTAGTACCTTGTGTCACTGTCAAACAGCTTCAGTTTGGTTTGCAATTTAACCATGGATCGTCTTACAAATGAACAACGCTTGCAAATTATTGAATTTTACTATCAAAATTCGTGCTCGGTTCGAAATGTTCAAATTGTTCAAATTGTGTTCAGCGATGAGGCTCATTTTTGGTTGAATGGGTACGTAAATAAGCAAAATTGCCGCATTGTGAAGAGTGAAGATCAGCCAGAAGCATTGCAACAGCTACCAATGCATCCCGAAAAAGCCACTGTTTGGTGCGGTTTATGGGCCGGCGGCATTATTGGGCCATATTTCTTCAAAGATGATGCGAATCGCAGCGTTACTGTCAATGGTGAACGCTACCGAGCGATGATAACAAACTTTTTTTTGCCCGAAATGGAAGTTCTTGACTTGCATGATATGTGGTTACAACAAGACGGTGCCACATGCCACACAGCACGCGAAACAATGGCGCGATTGCGAGGCGAGTTTGGTGAACAGTTAATTTCACGTTTCGGGCCGGTCAATTGGCCGCCTAGATCGTGCGATTTGACACCATTAGACTATTTTTTGTGGGGGTGTGTCAAGGCTAATGTCTATAGGGACAAGCCCGCTTTGATTGACGCACTGGAAGTCAACATCCATGCATTCATTCGTGAGATACCGGCCGATATGTGTGAAAGAGTATGCCAAAATTGGACTCAGCTGATGGGCTACCTGAGACGCAGCCGCGGTCAACATTTGCATGAAATTATCTTTAAACATTAAATTGCAAGGTTCAAACTATCGATTCAAATAAATATTTCATTAATTTTTTCGAATTTTTTGTGTTTTTTTTTTAAAAAAAGTTCTAAACCTCTTAAAAAATCACCCATTAGTACCTATAATCGCAAGTAAAAAGTGTGAGGCTTTCGTGCTTTGGAGGCTATGCACTTTTCACATTTAAATACAAACACTATGGTATATTATAATGACGAATGCAACTGACTTAGCGTCAGTCATGTCATGACAGTCAGTAATTAGGACTTCACATAGGTTTTTTTGATAGAAAATCATCGTTCAAGTATGGAGGTCAAGGTATTCAAAAAACTGTACAAAAAATAATTATTTAAATGTTCTTCTTATTTAAAACTTTTGACATAATAAAACAAAGATACAAATTCAGCCAGATTTATACATATGTAGTACGGGAAGTTAACACAAATTCAGCTTCTGAACTTTTCCAGTAAAGGACGAACTCTAGATGAGCTCCATAGGAAAAAAATTCAAACCTTACCGAACTGTTAAAGTAAAATAATTGGCAAACCGAGTAAATCTACCTCCCCTGGAAGACACCTCGTATCCCCAACATGTCGTCATTTTGATGAGAGTGGTCTACGTTCAATTTATGAAGGATAATAATTCAGAGATGAGTGTTGAAGCCGCTGGCTGCATCATCAGAGAGTGAAAGACGTGGTGAAATTATTCCCGCCTCTTATTTGTACTTCTTCAATATGATGGATTCAAAAACGTGTTTAATCACTGGTTTGGTGTTTCCTAAATGAACAAGAAACTCATATTGATCAAAAATAAGAGCTACTGCTTAAGAGGGCCCTTAGTGCATCCAGCTCGACTTTTCAGTTGTGAGTCGCAATTAACGGGTTTCACATTCTAATTTTAATATATTTATAAAACTTGAAGTCATCGCATGAGGTAGCTTCTGTAAGAATCCAGTTGCATAGTGCTATTTCTTGTCGTGATCTCCTGTTTCTCCATTACCTCAGCTTCGTGCTTTGCAAGACTTCTCTGAGACTTTCGATTACGAGTTTGTACAGATTGCTCGACCTTTAGTCTTCACAGCCAACACATTTTTTATAACACTGATGCACTGATGCATACAGCAGCTATTGCGATCCGACGCGACGCAGATCGTGCCATCTGGATCGCTCTTATCAATCACTGCTATAACTTTTCTTCTGTTAAAAGCGTCGCTAGTGGACGACTGAAGAGTTCTTCCGGGACTATTGCTCTTGAGGTGCCCAGTCTCAATGATTCCAATAAGATTTATAAAAGGTTCCGCGTTGAGACGCTCGTGATAAACTTGTTTAAATGTTCCGATGTTTCTGGGCTCCTGTCTAAAATTTCCTTTTTTTTTAAAGCGGATGAACTCCTGTGGATTTTTAGGCAGTATAAACCCCCGAAATATTTCCAGGCTCAAAAAGAGTTTTGCCTACTTCTGATCGAAATAAAAACGCAATAAATTTTTCTGTTGGAAACATTATATAAAAACCCCACATTTATTGATTAACTCCGGATGGTTTAGAACAACCTCTCTTTCGTAGAGATTGATAGAGACTAACTTCTACTTATATTATAATTTTACAATAAATATTTTGTATAAAAAAGAGAACGACACTTGTAGCCAGTGTTGCTATACGTAACAGTTACCTTAAGCAAATAAATAAAACAACACGGTTAAAGTGGAAAAATATTAAAACAACTTACTATCTCCATCTCCATGGTAAAGCTGGAGATCATCTAGACAGCTCCAATGACAGAAGGGTTTCAAGATTTCTGTTCACACGAAAAGCAAAGCAATATAACTTTCATCAACACATACTACATACAAGAACCAAAGTTCAAACCCATCATTTCTTAATCAATTCCGAATTATTTATGAATTAGGTACATATTTTGTGTTACAAAAATATTCAAATTTCAAATAAACGCTCTCAAAATCATCACATCAAAATATATATCCAAAATCACGAGAAAAAACTACTTTTTTCTTGTAACATAATACACTTGAAATCATAGTGAAAAGTTTTCCTACTTAAGCTCATCCCGAAGGTGAAATTGATTTTTGGTAGAAAACTTTTAATTAAATCCCCCTTAAATTCTTAAAGGATCTTCCATTCCTTAATCTTTACAAAATGATGTTTTATCCAAACATCCTTCCCTTGTTGAGATACAAGTGTTTTTTTTTCCTGTAAAACTTAAAGGAAAATCCGGCTGATTACATTATATAAAAATAAACTTAAGGAACACCCAACTCAAACCTCCATCAAGCAAGGAAGTAATATATCTTCTTTTAAAATACATGAAACGCGACGCACAAGTGTCGAATCAGACTTTTTGTATCCTTTTCGGACAAGGAAAACAAGTGTCTCTGGTCTCCAGAAGGATGATGATGGTCCTCTACCTATCATTTTGTGATTTGTGCATACAAATGGAAAACAAAAACTAAGCTCTCTCTCTTTTCTTTCCATTCATCAAAAAGGATACATGAATTTAGCATATTATGTGAGTGAGAATTTTATTCTATCTCAAGTCCAACCATATTCTGTAGAGATTATGCGATATTAAGCGACTCGTAAATTTGTAATTCAAGAGGACTTTTTTGTCACAGCTTTTTTTTGTAGTATCCTGGAAAATCTGAAAGTCAAATCTAAAAATTATTCCATTGTATTCTCCGACAATGATGATGACGATAACGACATCGACGGACGCACGACGACGGGATGGAGGCAACATCAAGGATTGATTTTCCAGATGACACATACTGGGATGATATTATATGTTTTTTCAACCTACTATCGAATATGTGCGATACATTGTATTCGCATAAGTTGAGTTGTTGTATCTGTATCTACGAGTATTATGCATTGAAAATGAGTTGAGTGAATTCGATGTCAAACATCAAGCACAGGATGTGAGGTGGTGGATTATGTGAAAGGAAGACACGGCATCAATCTCTGCAGAGCGTTTTGTTGTTCATTTTTTTTTTCGGGTCGAGTGGTGTATAAGCGGATTTATTTAAAGGTAAGTGGAAAATTTTGCAGGAGTATAGGAAATGAGAAAAAGATGACGAGAAAGGAAATTATGTGGGAGAGATTTTTAAGTGTTTTTTTTTTAAGTTAAATAAACATTGGTTATTTGGAATAATGGTTTCAATTTTGGTTAAATTTTTTGTCAAGGCAGATTCACCATAAATTCTCTCAATGAATATTTAATTAGAAGGTATACTCTTGGAACGATGGGAATTGACTTCAGGACGTTTGAGATGCATAACATTTAATATTTCAGCTCTAATAACTCTTAATTGCAAAAATATTGTTGATACCTCACATAGGGAATTTAAAGTGATGTTAGGCTTTCAAAAACAATCAAAGTTATGATCTCCCTACAATAAGATCATGAGACGTGAATTTTATCTGAATTTTTGACGTTTCGTTTGACGTTTTTTGATATTTTATAGAATCAAAATAAAAAGCGCTTCATGCTACGTTATGTATGTGTATTTGCTTATGGATTCCAAAACGTAACGTTAAAGCTCCTCCATTGTCATTGTGGGCTCTTGAGTTCTGTCAAAGCAAGGCTTAAAGCGGCATGCTTTTGTGATATGTCAACACGTTGAAGATGTTATTGTGATAAAGGCATTAGCCTTGGTAACTAATTATAGGTACCTTGATAGTCGTAAAAATCTTTTGAGATTTGCATGGCTACAATATTGAACTCGGAACTAATACTATGTCTCTAATTAGTCAGCGGAACAATGATTCAAACAAATCAAGTACGCACTTTTATGAACATTTAAAAAATATTTGAGTGTTACCATTGTATTTTTACCATTTTATTTTACTCCGTGAAGTAAGCCCCCAGGTCCAGAGCGTTAACATACTCATAATAAAATGCTTACCAAGCTTGTAGGCAAAAAGAGAGAACCAAACTTCTGTGTTTTATGTTTATGGTTTTGACATTTTAATTGCATAATTTTATTTTCTGTTCGATTTGAGAATCGTGAATCGTTAAGAGCTCTGTTCAGATGTAAACGAACATTGCAAAATTGAAACTTCAAAGTGGTACTAAAAAAAGGTGTCGAAAATGTGAGTTTGTCTTATTCTTTCCAACTTAACTGGTTTTTGACGAAACTCATATTTCTGAGTACAAATTTAAGACTACACAGATCTTTAAATCCAAAAGTGGGCCGAATAATTTTGAAATGCATGTTCCTTTTCCTTATCGAAGTTCTAAAAAAAGAGTATCACGCTCCCTTCGATGGTAAATACATCGAAGGAAGTGTGATATTATTCTTGAATTGATTTTTTGAATTTCGAAATAAAATATCTTCATTTTCAATAACAGAAGATACCAATAGCGTAACGTGTTCCTTAAGCTCCTTATAAGAAAAAATTCTTCTTTTCAAATGAACACTCCAACATCTCTAACAAACATCCGTAAATCACCAAATCCGATCAATCTATTAGCTACAATCTGTCCTTGTAGGTATTTGCCGTATGCAAATACGAAAGATTTAAATCAATTGAACCAACAAAATGAACATTGGCATTCACTTCAATAAATTGAACACAGTGTGTTGACTCAAGGTGCTCTGGTGCTCTCATCCGCATATAAGCCCTACAATTCGTCGAATATCCATGTGTCCTAGATTTCCTCCTGATGGTCAATTGTCATCCTCAATGTCAATCTTGTTATATTTGTGTCGACATTTATATTGAATGCCTTGTGCAAGTGTCATTTCACCTCTCCATGTATGATTAAAGCTGCAACAATTGAAATGATTTCTCCTGTCAGCAGCAGAAGCATAGCAAAAACAGCAAGAAGAGCAAAGATGTCCTTGTGTCTACGGCAAGGCATCGGCATCGTCAGCGCCCAGCGATTGCATCGGAAGTGCAGTGTGTCAAGTGTAATGCAATATTAATTGGGGCTCGAATTTATCCTGCAATCATACACACCCACTTAATATCCACACCCCCATATAAAATCCTTCTTCTAAAGGCCATCGAATCTATCCAAGTTGAAATCTTGTCACGTTCTCAAAGATTGACGACATACACCCGATGGTGGTGGTGGAGGTGGTGTCCGTCGACGTTGCTGTTCTTTAAACACATTTTTGTTATTATTTCGTCCTTTATTTCTTTTGGTTGTGTTGTCAATGAATTTTCCTTTTATTTTCTGTCCTACTTTTCCTTAATGTAATGATTTTTTTACGACATAATCATGCAAAAATCAATTTTCCATTGTGAATTAAATTAATATATCCTTAAACTAAATTTTCCTAGCTGCCGCTGCTGCCTGTCCGCTTCTGATGCCGTTCAATGGTTTAAGGAAGGAAGTCGCAAGCAAAAAAAAATAAAAGGACAGACACAACGAACTTAAAGTAATGACGAAGAAAATAAGATGAAAACGACGAGAATGCAAATTAAGGATATTCCAGCTCTTTGGCTACTATAACGGTGGGTCTGGGTCATACTGTCATACGGTAGCTTATTATTTACATCGTTATATCGTTTACAACAGAATGGGCAAGGGCAGGGCACACTGCGAACCAAAGTTGGTCTCCTGTGAGGCTTAGGGGGGGTTGATGTTGTCGTTGTGTTTATTTGTGAGGAAGGACATTTTTTATTTTGTTGGTTTGCGCGTTCAAAGAAATAAATTGTGGCAAAAAGGACACACACACACTTATACACAGAATGACTGTGGATGCACGACAAAAAATGGAAAATGTTGTGTGTTTCTTTATTAGATAAATAGAATTGAGGAAGTTGACTTCATTATGGTTAGAGTGGACTCTAGTGCAGACTGGCATGAATACTGTTCGGTTCATACTGATGCTATGTATTCTGCTTTGAAGATTATTTCGGATGGCTGGACTGATTCTTTCTAAAAAGCAATCAGTATAGTTTTGTAAAATATGTACTTTCAGGGATGTGGTTTAAAGTAAGATACCAAAAAAACACGCCATGCAGCAAATAATAAGTTTTTCTTCGGAAGTGGAAAGTTTAATTTATTTATCTTGGTTGTATTAATTCAAGGATTTTAGCATGAATAATGGCGTAAAACAAATTGAAAAAAGTCCTTGGTTAAAGAAAAATAATTGAAGTATACGTCATTTGCAAGGAACTGTCTTCTTCTTAAAAGTTATAGTTTAATGAAACTAAAAAACCCAGAGTCTGATTAAGTCATTATATTCTCTTTTTATTTTAAGTTATGCTCCTTTCAGTGCACTAAGTGGAAAACTGGTTTGTGTTCATTACAGGATTAACAGGGACAAGTTTTCTGTCATTTCAACTGTATTAAAACTATGCCATGCCATGTCCCCTTTATAGACTTTATGAATAATTTAACAACGTTTGGTTGCTTCAATTGAATTCAACTAACTGAGTCTAAGTCATTATGCCTTTTTCTTCCTTATCTCCATAGAAGCTGTTGTGGGCAGCGTCACTTTAACTCCTCTTAGAGCATAGGGTGGCAGCCAGACCACTCTCACTAATCACCGTACGAAACCTCAACTATGAGCAGGAATCCAGATTTAGTTCTCATTCAGTCTTTCAACTTACAGTTGGTGTACAGCAGGGAAGGGTCTTAAGTCCCCTACTCTTTATTTCAGTCTTTGACTACCTGCTTGAAGGTTAAGTGATGCGGGGAGCACTTTATGTATTAAGCGTTTTGGAGGGAAATATTTCCTTGCTTTTGGGGACTCCATTATGATCAAATATAACTTTATAGCTACTTAAGAGCAAGGGTACTTCTTGCAAGATGATCCCTTCCATGAGATGATTCTTATTCCATACACTCGCCATCAGTGGTTGATTAAATTGAACCATAGCGCTGAAAACAATAACCTCAAAAACTCATTGGCAAGCTTAACCATCCTGACTATCAATTTTTATTTTGAATAGAAATGACTTTCTAAGACTGATTTAAACCTATCAAAAATACCCTTTTTCTCCTATCACCTTCTTAACATAATTATTATGAAGATTGAAGCAAGCAGGAAGTTTACTGCGTTAAAATACCCATCTATACTCTTCTGGCCATTATCACTTCATCTAAGCCACAAAAGATTACTATCCTGACCTTTTAAAAAGCCATAAAATGTTAATCTAAATTTCGAAATTTGCATCGAAAGTGTTATTTGTTTTTGGAATATGGAATATTAATTTAGACGTGATCAGAAAACAGAGCCGCTACTGTTTATGTAAAGTTGTTCAAGGCCACAGACATTTTTCGGAGCTCAAGATTGTTATGAAAATGCAAATTGTCCCCCAAACTATAGCCCTAAGAGTAGAAATTGAAATTGATAATTTTTCAAACGATATATAACTCCAGAGTGTCCAAAAGACAAAACTGTATTGGGATGGTTCGACCCAGCAGGATCTGTTGCCTGACATATACTTGGGTTCATTATTTCATTATATTTTTGACAACGCTTGTCTAAAAGAATTTATTCAACCAGGACGGCCCTGTCAGCAATGTGTGTTCAAAAACCTGCAAATGAAAGCAATTTCGAATTCTTGAATTCAAACAATGATTTCAATTTGCATGGAGTGTATTCGAATTAAAATTGATTATTCCACATTCTCAAAATACAAAAAGGATATAGTTTTGATGTTGATGTTGATAATAAAACATTTATGCTTATTCCTCTTAAATAGGGATGATGATGATGATCTCCTGAAAAATGTCTTAACTCTCTCACAAGCAGATAGTTGTTTTATTCTTTAAACAGTCGGTATCAAAAGTAAGTGCACACTTCTTATAAGATTTTTTATATGCAAACATTCGAATTTTGTTTTTATAACTTAGTCAGATACGACCAGATAATCGGTTGAAATAAGAACAAAATGGCGATAATGTACTAATTTCCAAGCACTTCAAGTTAAACTTATCTAGTATCTAATTTAAACGCAACTTGAAACCTCACGATGGTTGATATCACATCAAACAGATTTCAAGAAAAACTTTATTGGAAAATGTTAACAATGAGATTTGACAGTCCAGCGGACGGTTACGATACTAGCACCGGAACTTGGCACTTCACATATGACAATAGGAAATTTACAAGAACTTGTCACTCGCTATTAACTTTTTAAATAAAATATAAAACTTCAGCCACGAAATATTTAAAAACAAACTGTGTGAACGCATACTTTTGGCACTTATTGTAGGGGAATTATTTTAAAATCACCATCAACCCCAAATTGAAAATAATAAATATTCTTTCTATGCAAATGAGGATGAAAATACTCAAAAAGGATGAGCTATGAGGATGATGTCGAAAACGATCGGAATAGATGGCTTCATTTATATACGTTTGTATTGTACGTTGGAGCCACGCGAGAGTGACGATGATGATGATTGTTATGTTGATGAGGGGTTCGATTGGGTCAGTGCAATATCTCAGCAATAGAAGTCTCTCCTTATATTTGTGTAATTCCTAGTCCGTAATAATATTGAAAAAGGATACACAAACAACGTGCGGCAAATATATCCATAAGATACTTTATGTTCTTTATTAAAGGTTTATATAGACACAAGAGTACTCTAAGATATCGGTTCGTTTATTTCGAACTATAAGCCAATTTTTGTATTCTATTGGTTGCTCTCTAACAATCCAAATCCCATTCCTCTTAGAGAATTCTCGTACCTATTTGGATATCAACCCTTTTCGTTAATAGGACATGTGTGAATATCCAATTTCAAAAGAATAACATCTTCTTTGAATCTTTGATGATAGAAGAGTATAAAACAAATCGAATCAAAGGCTTTCGAGGTTTGTAAATTGAATAGAGTCAAGGACCTGAAAGTGAACTTCCTTTTCCGATTCAAGCAAAGTCACTTTTGGCAATTTGTATACCTACTATAACTGTGTATGTAGGTATCCCCCATTTCGGGATTTATATCATGGTATTCAATAAAGAGTTGAGAGAGGGAGGGGTACTTTCTTTAAAAATTGGTATTGGGTATTGTGTGTGAAGTGAGGATAAATATATTTGAATTTTTAAGCCGAAACAACAAAGCATAAGTATGTACTATAGTTGTGATTCATTCACTGCTTAACCGATTTTTATATAATTTTGTGCAAGATATTTTTTTGGAAAAACTCTACTTTCACGACATTTGTCATTATTAGTAAGGAGTCGACATTTTCATTGCTCATTAAATTGAGAAATAATCAACAATATTTCACGAAAATCCCACATGCAATTAATTAACCAGTTGAATATGTTGAAACTCATACCATCCCAGTTGCTTTTTACTTGATAGTGTCATGGCGCTTGCTTCTGTCCCAAGAGCTGAGATGTTGGAACCCAAATAAAGCAAAGACCTTAACTACTTTCAAATTAAATCTGTCCACCGTGATTTATGTCCAAGTCTACGATGATGATTCTTTGCACCTGAGAACGACATTATATTATTTCTTATCCTCATTAACAGCCAGACCCATTCTAGGCGGCTTTATTTCAATACTTGTCTGGTTTATTTTCGACCATATCAAATGGATCGTTCTGCTTGACAGCTTTTTTTTTTATAATGCACTCGCACTCAAGGGGATATGAATACCCTTATAATGATTTTAACATGTGCGAGCAAGGAGAGAAGGAATAGAAAGATAGGAAAGAAAGGTGGTACAGTGGTTTGAGATTTTAGGTGATAATTATCTCAAGAAAATTCTACGGGTGGCATCCAGTTGAAACTTGGGAAATAAATAAAAATTGCTGCCCAGGCTGGGTTTGAACTCGCAGCTCTCAGGTTAAGCAACCAAGCACTACATCCACTATACCATTGCCACCCGCTTGACAGCAAATAGATTGTTTCACCTTGTTACTGGCATTATGAAAAGTGTGTTGACGATCAAATTATCTAACTAGCATGCATTTGAATTTAAAGCAACTTTTTACTTTCGTCCAGTTTGTAGTTTTTGCATATGAAATTTTCAACACAAACAGAACTACAAGTTTCTTGTAGCCTGAAACGAACTTACGAGTCTCGTTCTATTTGACATTTTGCAAAATCAAAACATAACCCACAAACGTCAAAATTGGTTTTCTTGCCGAACCAGTCTACTTTAATTTTTTTATCACTCTGAAGTTGTTAAGTTATTTATTAAATAAAAGTAAAATAAAATGTTACGAAATTTATCAAATTTTATTCAAAACTCTTCAACCCGAGCATACACTGTCGTAGCGCCAGCTGCCAAGCTCACAAAATCACCCAAACCAAAGAAAATCCCTCTGATAGAGTGCAAAAAACGCGAGCTAAATGTCCCTTTTGGAAGGCCCTTAGTTGAAGCCAAATTTGGAACAATCCCACTGGCTTCAAAAGGCTGGATGCACCGCAGATCAAAGGGTGATTATTTTATAGTTCATCCTTCAGTGAATGAAGATGATATCCTCAGCCAAATGCAAGATATAAAGACACTTCAAGGATCTCTTCAACTATCTGAGGATTTGATAAATAACTTGAGTTCCGAGTTAGAAATAACTCAACTAACAAAAATCCAATCCGATGCTATTCCGATCATTCGTGACTGCAATCATGCACTTATTGCTGCCGAGACTGGCTGCGGCAAGACACTTGCCTATCTGTTGCCAATTGTCCAACAAATCCTTGAACGAAATTATCGATTTGAAGAGAGACAACTAAACAGTCCGCTTGTGCTGATTCTCACCCCGGGAAGGGAACTGGCCCTACAAATTGCAGATGTTGCACAAAAACTAACCAAATCCACTGGATTGAGTGTCAAGTGTATTCTGGGAGGAAACACGAAACAAAAGATGGTAAACCCGGAGTTCGAGCATGTCGATATTCTTGTGGGCAGTATGGGAGCGATAAGTAAACTCGTTACTACAGGCATATATCGCATGGACAAAGTTCGGCATGTAGTTCTGGATGAAGCAGATACTCTGCTGGATGATAGCTTCTCTGATAAGCTGTGTTATTTCTTGAAAAGATTTCCGGTAAGTGAAAAGCAAATCCCATTTTACTAATGAACTAATAAACCTTTACTTTACTACTAGTTCCACAAAAACCACATTCAAGATGACAAAGTTGTGGGTAGCCAAATGATTCTCGCCTCGGCGACAATGCCCACAAACACCGACGAGCTTCTTCAAAGCATTATCGATACATCGACGCTCCACCAAGTGGTTAGTCCAAACCTGCATCGTCTCATGCCACATATCACCCACAAATTCCTCAGAATGAACAAATCCGACCGTCCAGCTAATGTCCTGACCATGGTCAAATCGGAACTGGCCAAAAAGAGGCCGGTTATTGTATTTGGTAATAAATCCGCCACCAGCGACTATGTATCCATGTTCCTCAACAACAACGGAGTCAATTGTATCAACTTGAACGGAGATATGTTGATGAAAATCCGAATGGGAAGATTTGAACAGTTCCAAGAGGGCAATGTCGATGTGCTGTCTACGACAGACGTTGCCTCTCGTGGTCTGGACACAACTCGCGCGCGACAGGTCATCAATTATGACTTTCCTCTCCATGTGGCTGACTATATTCATCGCTGTGGACGAATAGGACGTGTGGGCAGCCAACAAAAGTGTCTGGTGACGAATTTCGTTTCAAGCCAGCGTGAAATCAATCTGGTGCAGAAGATCGAGCATGCAGCACGAACCGGCACTCTCCTGCCCAATGTCAATGCGAATATCACAAACATCATTCAAACCCGCATAATTGGCGACATGAAAAAGTATGGAATCGATGAGCCGGCCTTTTAGTGATAAAAAATAGAAACAGTAAAAGTTTAAGACAAAAAAAACAATGACTTTTATTCCAAGAAACACTCTTAGATCCTTAAGAGATGATAGTTACTCAGATGGACACACTTTTGTTCGTCAGTTAGGGGTTTGAAGAGTTTTCTTTTCGCGATGACAATCTCCTTGGATGAGTCGGTAGCTTTTGAGCCGTTTGTATCCACCACATTGGTGCTAGGTTTGACTTTAATGGGAATTTGTCGGCAGCCAGAGAATTTAAAACGGATCGCAACACGAGACTTGGCAGGAATCTCTAGATCTGGGAAGTAGTTGTCGATTGGAGTGTGTTTCTTTTCAGGTGGTGACCTACACGAAGACGACGAGATGATAATTCGCTTTGCTGAGACCTTGGGGATGATTTTAAAGGTGGCTGCACGTCGCTTGAGATGGCGAAGGCGTATGATCTTTTGATGGTAATCTGTTAACAGGAGAATGATGAAGAATCAATGAAGCGATGTTATAAAATTGTGTTGTTGGGGTGTACTTACGTGCATAGTGGGTCATGAAAGGTAGGAGTCTATTCGAGCAGAGTTCGTTGAGCCATTCGTAGAGGAAAATGTCATCATTGCCGCGAAGGAAGATGGCACAGCGCTAAAATAAATCAAATGAATGTATTATTGCGGGGAGAGAGTTGAATTGGGAATCCCAAACGAGATAAAGATTCTGAGGGATAGTCCTGATAAGGTATGTTAAAAGTTTTTACTTTCGGATTCAAGAAAAACGGAAGAAATCAACGAGTACCAGGAGAACTATGTGTGTGAAGTGAAGGACAAGAACTGACGATGCATCTAAAAAGGGAAAGCATACATAGTTTATTAACTTAACTCAAATTGGAGCTTAAGCAAGGGGTACTCCTTCACCGGCCAGCCAAATTTCTAGCCGACTTTAAGAGTTCTTTCTCCTTCTTCACGCTTCGGTGAGACATGAGTCTCCAACTTATGCAAGGAAGCACTTCAAATCCTTTCAATTCATCAAATTTTTTGAGAAAATACCAAAGGGATTAACAGGGTTCAAGAACGTTTTGGACTTTTCATAGCTCTTTGTTCACAGGGTCTACGAATGACAGCACTTTAGTCAGCCGCTTGATATATTTTGAAATCCTTTTTAGCCTGACTCCAATCCTAAAAGTCATCCCTTAACACACAAAAATCTTCCCCGAATCTTTTAAACCAAATCTCAAAAGCTTAGAGTGAATCTCCCATTCCCACGACCTCATTTCACCATTACTTACAGCGAATTCAACTCTAAGACTGTCCGGGATAGTGTCATTTTCCAAGATGTTCATCTTCTCCATGAACGGTATGAATTCCCGGAAAGCATACTCGCCCAACGCAAACAATCCCCGTATAGCTCGACTTATAACCTCGTAATCTGGAATTACAAAATAATTTAAGACCAAAACTTATGCCAAAACTCCTCCCTCATTCATACCACTCGAAGAGAATGTGTTCCTTTTCACAAAGAACTTTTCCAGTCTCCTCAAGATCAGGTGCATGCATTCTGTGTTGAAGTATTCATTTATCGCTCCAATCAAGCCAATTGTTTCACACAAATCATCGACCAGATTCAAATCCACTTTGTCAGCTGTATACGGAGAGAATTCAATGCCTTCCATTTGATCAACAATATTTTCATCATCACCATCGTCTTTCTCAAGGCGATAGACATGATCAGCTTGTGGCAATTCCTCCTCAACTGGCATGAATTCCTCTTTCACATTTTCAGCTTCAATTAGTTTGGGCTTTTCTTCATTCAATTCGGCTGGTGTCTCTTCCTTGATGTCTTCCAGCTTAATTTGAATGATTTCTTCAGGTTGGGCAGTGGATTCTTCTGTTTCCATTGGAGGACACTTAACATCTTCTTCTTCCTCGGCCATTATTTCGTCCTTTATTTCGAAGGCATCGTATGTGTCAAGGAGCTGGCATATGAATATCTCGGCCAAATGGAAGAACTCTTCTCTGCAACAGACGTCCCGACAGCTGGGATGCTGGGCTATTGTTTGCATCAGTCGCCAACAGCGCAGCTTGACATGATTTGTTTGCTTGAAAGCAAGAGTTTGGATCATCTTGTGGAGGAGCGCACGATAACAACCTCCGATGAAGGGAGCTGAGAAGACATACTGACGGACTGAATCGAAGTCTTGCTCACTACCACCCAACGTGATGAGGAAAATACTTTGCATGTAGGATTGCATCAATTCGCGGCAGCCTCCTTGAATGGGCCAGGTGCTCATGAATGGTGGGCCTTGGGGCATCGTGATTTGGACATTTTTCTGATACTCATTTCGTAGTTCGATTACTTTGTCCTATAAAGTGGTCATAAGAAGTCACTGCCAAGTAGAGGAATCGCTTGAACTTACCGAATTGAAGAAGAAACTACCATCGTAGTCAATGCGATCCCAATCAGTATCCATTGATCCCAGAACAGGAGGGCAGTCGCAGTCTTTGAGGACTTCGTTTACCAGATCACTTGTGACTTTTCCACCCGAATGCATGGAATACGTTTTTATGTTCTAGATTCCCAAACAAAAAAAAAAGGGATTAACAATTCCATTCCAAACTAAAATTATCCCTACCTTAATCAATTCCCACATTTTGTAAGAAGCATCATCAGCCAGAATGGGCAATATATCAGGTGCCAGGTCTGTGTCACTGGTATCATGTTGTTCCCATATTATTTTGATTGTCCTCGGGGCAAATGCAGCGTAGCCTTTTTGATGATGATGACTCTGGGAGAACATTGAAGTTATTTCAATGTTTATACTAAATATTTGGACTTACTCTGTCTCTGGAAGAGTCTATGCTTGATGTAGGAGTAGTTGGTGTATCAGAGGTGTGTGATGTAGAACTTGTTGGGGTATGTCCATTTGTATTCGATTTGCTGCTGTCTGGTTTGGGAGTTCGCACTCGTGATTTTGATGAAGATTTCGAGGACTTCATTGATTTGCTATGAGAACTCTTTGGTGTGGAATCACCGGAGCTGGATTTTTTCTTTTCTGGGTTCATTGGAGAGGCTTAGTAAGTCGCATTTGTTATAAAAATAAAATAAATAAGAAATTGTTTGAGAGGGACGATATTAAACAAAACACAATTTTGGAAAGATTGCTTTCATGTCAACAAAGAGGAAAAGTGACATTTGAATAGAAAGTTCTGTTTGATTTGATCGAGGCAAGTCGGTCGTTTTTATTGCCGCATTCTGAGGTTGGCGTTTAATAGTGGAGTTACATTGTTCTGCGAGATCTTCATCTGCAAATTTCAAGAAAAATAAAGAGGGGGAGATATACGTCATTATACAGAAGAGTGAAAGAATACACATTTTTTTCTCATTTATTTTGTTGTCAAAAAATATAAGTCTTCTTTGAAAATGGACAGGATAATAATAAGATTTGAGTTTATTTTAAATAAATGGAGAAAGTTGATTTCACAACGTATAGTTTTCAGCTCAAATGAGAAAATACTGACTCGGAAGGCCAGTGATGAGGATGTTTTCATCACGAAGTGAAAAACAATGAACAGCCTCTGGTGTCACAATTGATATAGAGGGGAAACGAAGGAGTTTGAGTCTTAAAGCAGAAGACAGTTGACATAAAGTCGAGTGGGATCTAGCTTGAAAAGAGCAAACAAAAACTGTGCTGCTCTCTAGTGCGTTAAAAATCGTTTCTTATAGCTTTCATAATACAATTTGAAGATGGCATCAGCGCCTAGTAGCCACTCATTGCAACAGTAATTACTTCCTATTTGATGCATAAATTCTAAAGTTTATATAGCAAAATTGGCGCTCT
The DNA here is from genome assembly GCA_916050605.2 of Platycheirus albimanus. NCBI lineage: Eukaryota > Metazoa > Arthropoda > Insecta > Diptera > Syrphidae > Platycheirus > Platycheirus albimanus. Next base: position 11,003,091 of record OU696698.1, on the reverse strand, counting down.
TTGATAATGTAGATTCTTACTGTAAAAACTGTTATAAAATTCAAATCCAATGAATATTTTAAATCGATTTACGTTAATTTGTGTGAAGTTAGAGCAATTTTAATTCAAAAACATTTTTTCATCATTGTTGGCCAATGAAGAATTTTATTGTTCTAGCCACCAGATATCGCAATTCGAACAGAATTTCAAATCAAACAACCCAAATCCTTTCGACTCTCGATTCATTGTTGTCTGTCAAATAATCTGTCACCAAACCAGCGCGAAGACACAAAAGTTTCGAAACAAAATCATTCTTTACCATACTTTCATTTGAAATTAGTTTATTTTCAATTAAACCTCATGAATCCCTAACGAAAACTTTGATTTCGAATCAGTAAAATTAAGTTGTAAGTGATGATTTCCACGGAAAAACATGACAATGCCTGCAAGCAGCCAGTTATAAGCATGGCATTCGGGCGCTTTGCGGTGTTGATAGTCTGCTTGCCGCTATTAAGTTTCCTCTTCTGTGTACTGTGCTCGTTGTTATTTTATTTCACAGAATCAACATTCACGCACTGTGAAGTGCCAAACTTTCTTCCGTCCATATCAGCAGCAATTGGAAGATATCAACCCCAACGCTTTGTCTGGCAATTGGCCATTTGTCTGCATTTCCTGCCACGCCTCTATGTTGCCAAGATGTACGCCGAATATTACAACGAAACAATTCGGGAAGAACACATGGCAATGGCGCATTTTGCTTGCTTCCTCAATGTCGTTGAGAACTTTGCATTGGTCGGGTTATCATTGTGGACTTCGAGCCAAAGCTATAAAGTGCATAAAATATGTTTCCTCATATTCATTGCAACGAGTGAGGTTTACATGCTTATCTGTTATTTTTTGAATGACGATAGTAAACGTGTAAAGAAGCTTAACACTCAAGAGCTGCAGTCAAGACACATGAAGGGTAATTTATTTATTATAAATCTTATCGCCTTCGTGCTGGCGGGCTATTGCTTTAGACGACACAACGATTACTGCGAACCAGGAGGTGGGTCAAATAATCATTTTATATTTCATATAGAACAAGTCACTCAATGTTGCATTTAATCTTTTCAGTTTATACACTCTTCGCGTTCTTTGAATACACTGTGGTACTTATTAACATGGGCTACCACATGACTGCCTATTGGGACTTCTATGGACGCACGCTTACCTTTGACTGGAATAATGGACTGTCGTGCACGAGGTCTAAAATAAGTTAGAATAAGTGATTCGAATAATTTTATATCAGGACCAAAATAACCGTTAAATTATAGATGTAGATTTGTAGGTTTTTAAAATGTTTTGTTATTATTTTCGGACGAAGTCTGAACAATTACCAAGTCGAGCGCTATTCCGAAACTGCTCCATTATTCAGACTTAGCAGTCGTATTTTTTCCGGAGAGTAGCTTTTAGTGCCGTGCTGGAGTGTTTTCATGATTGTAGTCCCTAGCTTCGTTTTTCGAGTCATCCCAGGGTTGAAGCAGATTTCCTTGACAGCCCCGAGAGCTGTCAAAAATATCTGAGTTTTTCAGTTCTCAAAAAAAAAAAACACGTAAGATCAGCCGATAGTGTATTTGTCGAAACCCCCAAAATCAAAAGGAAATGAAAAATTACATGACGTTGGTACCTACCGAGGACTTAGAAAAAAGGAAAATTTGTTTTCTTTTATTCGAAAATCATTAAATGCAATTTTTTTTAAATAAATCCTCAATATATGATCAACTATTATCGGGCTCTACTGTATTCAACTTGCCAAAATGTCATCCACCTGTCAAAGTGTCAACCTGCAGTTCGAGCCTCTAATGCATCGAATGACTTTCGATCCAAATGACGGGCAACAGCTGTTTTTGACATACCACGCAACCCTTTTTATCAAAACACAACTTTTCTTTTCACTGAAGAATATATTTTAATTTGTTGTTTGTTCAATTGTTTATCAAAATTCCTCCAACATGGCTGAAGGAGCAAATTTCGCTCAAAATCTACAAATCACACCTTCAATTTTTGAAATTTCTGCCGCAGAAGTTCTCGACAGTTTGATTTACCCGGCCTTTTCCAAAATATTCGACTACCTCGGTGTAAAGTTCAAGTTTCATTTAAATGGAACCGTCTTCTCTGAAGATCTCTCACCTGCTGTAACATTCGCCCTTCAATATTTCTACTTGAATCAACGAGGTGGATCTTTCGGTGAGAGTTTCTATGGACTTCAACGAACATCCACGTTGAATGGGGATCTTCTTTCGAAACGAAAAAAGTTCCTTTCGGCTTCACTTCTAACATTCATTCCGTATCTTGAGAAGAAACTAAAGCAACGGACTACACAACACGAAGAGACCAAATGGGAGGAATATTTGGTGAAGGCTCTACACGCCTATAATGCTGCCAAGGCTGTTAATACATTCCTGTATCTCACAAAACACACAATATGCCATTCCCCGATCCTAAGATGGCTCGATCTGACGTTGCGATATCCCAACGAACCTCCACAAGAGAATAAGGCTTCATACATGATCCTTAAGCTGCTTGAAGTGATGGCATTCTTCCTGCAATTCATCCAATGGTGGTACTCGAATAACCAACGCCAAAAGATCGGTGGCCTACAAAACCCCAAACCCATCAAAAAAACCAAATTGGATGAACGCCAGAATCCCAACGGAATGTGCCCCATTTGCCTGATGAGAATTTCCAATCCAACAGCCTGTGCCGTGTCTGGATATGTCTTCTGCTGGAAATGCATAGCCAATCACTTGAAACAACGAAAGAAATGTCCAGTCTCGGGGTATGCCATTGGAATCGAGGATCTAGTGAGGATCTATGATAGCTAGACTTAAGAATTAAAAAAAAATATAAAAGACAGGGATAGGTTGTGGGTACAAACTAAGTTTGCGTTGTTGTAGATTTCTAATAAAAAAAATTAAGTAAAATGCACTATAATTTTGGTCTAGGACCGTGTAAAGTAAAGCCCGTTCTCCCAGTCAAACGAGAGAGCGCGTCCGTAAAAGTCCCAATATGCCGTCATGTGATAGCCCATGTTTGTCAGCACCACGATGTACTCGAAAAATGCAAAGTACGTATAAACTGTGAAAGAAACTTAACATGAAGTATCTTCGATTTAAAGGACATAGAGTCAACCTTACCTCCTGGTTCACAGAATTTGTTGTGCCGTACAAAGAAATACCCAGCCATTGCAAAGGCCATTAGGTTGATGATAAACAGGCTGCCTTTGCTCTTCAAAGCCAGTTCCTCTTGTCTCGTCAGCATTGACATCTTCTTTCCCAATTTATTCAAGAAATACGATATCACCATGTAAATCTCACTACTTGCTATAAATAAAATAAAACAGAATTTGTGCGGTTCGTAATTATCGCTCGAAGTCCACATAGATAGTCCGAGCAGAGCGAAATTCTCGATGACATTGAGCACACAAGCAAAGTGTGCTATGGGCATGAATCTGTGTCGAATTGTTTCGTTATAATACTGCACGTACATCTTGGCTACGCCTAGTCTCGGCAAGAGATGGATGCAAATGGCCAGCTGCCACACGAATCGTTGTGGCTGGTAGCTTCCAATTGCCGCTGATATGGACGGAAGGTAATTGGGAACATCACAATGGGTGAAGGTGGATCGTTCGAAGAAGAACAACACCGACCAGATGACACAGAAAATAAAACTTAATAGTGGTAAGCAGACGGTGTAGATTGCAAAACGACCGAATGCAATTTGGATTCGAGGTTTCTGGCCGCCGACGCGTTCGTATAGGGGAAGCATCACTTCACACAGAAAGTGAACGTTTGGTGGATCGAGCTTGTACTCTAGCTAGAGGAGGAATTATTTTTAAATTTCGTTGAGTAAATTACATTATAAGAAGAAGAAAACAATTTCGCTTTTTAAAGGTATTGTTGTGTAAACAATAGATTAATTAACATCGTTTCGTTGCTCGAAACAAAACGAAGAAGAACGTTAACTAATTTTTTTCGCTGTTGGGCTGCAGTTGTTTTCTTGTGTCTTCTATTTTCTTACAACGTGACAGCTGAAAAAGAAAGAAAAGGTGCAGTACGAGACTCGATTGAATTTAATTATAAAAGGTTTGTTTGATTATTAAATTGAAGTTAGCCCTTGATAACAGAAAAAAACAATCCAGCACAGCGGCCCTTTTTTTTTTTTGCAAAATATGAGCGATACCAAAAAATAATTGAATTGTAGCGTTTATGTTGAATTAACCTGTCGTTATCTTGATCTTATTATCCGTAAAAAAGCATAAAAGAACGTATGAAAATCACACTTGTGAAATAGAGAAGAGGAATACAAATTTAAAAATTGAAACTGTCAAGAAAAATGTTTTTTATCATAAAATGGTGATCCGTGATTGAAATTGACATGTTTTTGCAATTAAAAATGGCAAACCTCTTCATGCTGTTAAGCTTTTCTGTAAAAATAAATATTGATTTCTTCCAAAAAATAATGTCAGAAAGTACCATTAAGCCTTTTTCTTTTTTTCATTCAGAAAAGAGCTCTGAAAAGAGTTCGAGTATATGGAGTTCGCTCTGAACGTCATCTGAACCAATTGTATTCAGAGCGCTCTGAGCTATTAATGAAACGAATTTAATATCCCATTAATTTCTATTTCTAGTGCCATTTGAAAACCCTAAAAAAAGCTTTTTTAACATTCAAAATACCTAAGGTGGCCATTTTAATTGTTTTTATATCCAGGCCGCCACTAAAAACTTCTTTTTATCAATTGAATTAGTTTGGTTTGGAAGCGTATATCACTTTTGACGTTTATATGACTGTTCAGCTTTTAGCTCAGTCTGTCCCATTTACAATTTATTTGGAGCTCGTATCGTAGATCGCACTCTGAACACACTCTGAAGGAAAAAAGAAATACGAATTCTATGCTCTGAAATCTCTGACGCAAAAAAGAGACACTTATTTTTTTTTTTACAACCCAGGCTCTGCTGTGAACTAAAAAAGAAAAACGTCTATTGTCAAGCACATAAAATAGAATATGTCAAACTGACATGAAAATCGCTATTGATTTTTGGCAGTTTTGTATAATTTGTAAAAAAGTAAATCCATTTGAATATTTTCGATTTTAGTGGTAAAATAAATGATCAAGGAGGAAAACGCTTTCAAAATAACGATCAGTCCTCCAGTCTTGTCGTCGTAAAATTACTTTTTAGTTCGTATTTAGTTGACATTGCACAGATTGCACTCTGAAGTTGTGCAGTGCAGTCAGTGTCTACATGTAATTCCATAAAACTGCAATTTCAATTCACTTCTATTCCGTTTGCTCTACAAAGAATTCATTTTCTTTTCGACTCTCGCAAAAGATACTCGAATTCATTAATCGAACAGAAAGAAGAAAGAAATAATTCATGCTGGTGCAATAATTTCACAAAAAAAATTCATCGCTTCTGCTTCAACTTCATCATCAATATCGAATTTGTTTTTTCACGCAACAGCTCGTAAAGAGATAAATTTCTTTAAAAAAAATAACAATTAAAAGCCAATTAAATTTATTTTAACGTGTGCATATTGTAAAATTTAACAACAAAAAAACACTTTCCACAATGACGATCTTAACAAAACCGTCAAATGAAAAGAAATCCGAAAAAGTTCCCCTACCGTTGGGAATGGTTGCCAGCGATGGCCAACCCCTACCAACTGCGCCTTTGGTAAGTATAATTAATTACATCCTTGTTTTTTTTTTCTTTCCTATTAATCTTATAAAAAAAAAAGTTTGCACAATTATAAAACAAAAAGAAAACAAAAATCGTCGCATCGTCCTTTAAACTTAAGTAATGTCTTCTTCCCAGCAATGTTTTGATATTGATTTTTTCTGGTCGGTCTCACCTTGAAATAGATTTATTTCTCCCTCGGTATTAAAAAACAAAATATATATGTATACTATACACAACACTACATTTTGTATTGGATATACATATAGGTATGTAGGGGTATCAAAAATGTGCAAGTGTCCAATCATCATGCCCTTCTTCATCACTCCTGTCCTGTCCTATCCTATCTGCTTCTGCTTTATAATATCGCGTTTCATTTTTATTGCAAAACGTAGGTATAGAAAATACTTAATAGTTGCTAAAAATTAAACCTACAAAATAATAGCTGAGCTTCGAATAAATTATTATCTATGTCATTTAATTATACGTTTAGGTTTACAGTTTACAGATACAAAGACCGACTTTGCTTTCGCTTGATTTCTTTTCATTTCTCTTCTCTTTGTTCTTATAGTTTGTGGAAAATAAAACAATAATAAACAAAAGTTGCAAATTTTGATAAAGAATTGATTTCACTTTTGAAAGAACCCTTTATTTTTTCGCCAACCCCTGCCACTACCAGTCGCCTTGGCCAAAGCCATTACACTCTTCCTAATTAAATTACACTTACATATTATTCTTACACGTTGCATTTGGTGCTTGGTTACTGGAGACTGAGTGCGAGTGCACATTTCAGCGAATTGAAACCAAATCAAATCTCATCAGCTATGCGCAACCATGCAAAACCACAATAAAACAAAAGTAACCGTGTTTTCTCCGACGACGGGCGTCGTTTATTGCTTCAAATTAATACTGTAATTAGGTTCATAGTTCAGTTTTTGTACTTAACTTTCATAAGTTTTTGAAATTATCTTGAAAAAAAAATATGCCAGCATGTAGATAAATGATTTGGGGACATGTTGACATGTCTTATCTATTTTCAAATATTAAAACATACTGGCGTAAGGCAGGTCCAATATTATGAATGACCATGACCGAAAATTTCCGGGATCAGCAACTCGATAGCTTTGTGAGCGAGCGTTTCAATCGAAGAAGTCAGCCGCGTATCAATTAAAGCCGAAATATTTTGATTGTTTTTCGATTTGTGGAATCAATTGAAGACTAATCTGCATAAACAGAACAGACGTAGTCACGCCAGACCCGCTCGAAGTGAGTCAAGAGATGCTTCGAAAGTAGAGCCAATTTGTTTACGATAAAGGAATGAGTTTTATTGCGGTCCGGCGTGTCGACGTGATTACGCTTGATGCAAACAGAAATCTTTAAGACGCTGCTTTCTTTTTTTTTTTTGAATTATATTTATTTGAATGGTTTTCAAGCAAGGGGGTACACAGATCGTTCCAATTTTCAATCATGCAGTCTGTCCGCCAGTCTTATAAGGTTTTTGATATTATTGTTCTAGGACTAGAACAATAGGTCGCTTCATATAACGGTTAATGAAAAGCTTATGTTCTCAAAAACGGCTTTCATGATTTTTATATAATTTTCTAAGTACTGCTTAAGGTAAAGTCTATCTTTTAATTAGAATCAATCTTTAGGGCAGTGTCCATTAAACCTTTTTTAACATAATCTCGTAAACCACTCGACTGATTTCATTGAAACTTGTAATATCATTGAAAAATTGTGTTGAGAAACAAGCAGAAATTAATTTAAATTAAAAACAAAGCCATTCTTAAACAGTTTTTCAAGCCATAAAGTCTTTTTTATAAATAGCTGTTTGATGAAAAAATTAACTCAAAAATGACATCGTAGTGTCCCGAGTTCTGCCAAACCAAATACCTGGGCTTAACCTCTGATTCTGATGTAAGTTTTTTCGACTCGTGAGGAAGTGTTAGCCGTTCGGATCTGGCAGTAAATTCTAGGTCCCTTTTATTCGTGCAGAGATTCAACGATCACACATGAATGGTTGAGAGTGTGCCCCATAATGCTTAAGCTCTTCATACAGCTGGTCATGCCACAATATTTGTTGATGCCAGTTGGAAGGCTCACTTTATATCAGTTGGCATTGACTTACTGTACTAACTGTACTTACTTATGTAAAGTCACATAAAATAGACCAAGGATCGAGAGGAAGGAATACAAAATAAACATAACTAGTTACTAGTCCCAGCCTTAACAAACCCAAGAAATGTTTTGAGGTAGCCCTAACTCTTCATAAGTAGCATAATAAAGGTGTAAAGAGGGTAGCTTAAAGCACTTTGTATGACCTCAATTGCGTATTAATGTTGGAAACCTATACACTTGATTTGATAGATATTATTTGTATCCATTTGAGTACTTGGTTTTTGAGTCTAAACTAGAAATTTGACTCGTCGCATAATTGTAGTTTGGTCTTACATTGGCTTAGTAAATTGCTTCCAGCTACAATTCGATTCAAATGCCTTTGCTACTTTTGTTTGTAGAATTGCGAATTTTAAACCCAGATAAATAAATTCTAAACTCCTTCAAAAGTTTAACTTGAAAACATCCACGCGATAAACGTCTTGTAACCTATCAATAACATCCGCCCTAAAAAAATTACCCTGCTTCAAAAGCTAGTCCCTTCACTACCACGAAGGCATTTTGAAGTACGTTCTAGAAATCTTTATTTAAAACAAAACCGTTAAACAGCCATACGAGGAAAAGTATAAAACAACATAAATTGATAACTTGCCGCAACACAAAAAGTTATCGCTTATGGGTTGTTCGTAGTGGTTCAAAAATGAACAAGTACGAGACTCGCATTGTGGAAGTATGTAGTATCTTTGAGTAAAAATAATAATTCGAGGAAAAACTTTAAAAAACCAAGGGTGCAATCACTGATTGTCCAAAAAAAAAACTTCATTCTAAACACAAAGGCTTACAAATTCAATTACCAGTTCAATGACTTTTAAACGAATTTTAGAAAACACTCGAATTTGATGAAGATGGAGATCTGAGAACTTTAAAAAATGCCTTTTCTTCCTTATTTTTAGATAACTAACTCTAACGACTAGACATTTGTATCTTGTTTGAAGCTAGTATTACTCATTAAGCCACTTTTGTATCTGCCAAAACTTTTATTTGACCCGCCTTTCTTTCACACAATGATATCCACGTTATTATTAGTTTTCCATGTCGAACTGCATCCTGAAACACCTACGTTTTTATGTTTTCGTTTTGTTCCCTCATTGTCTGGCCAGTCCAGCGATTATTTTGTTTTCAAAATCCCCACAATTTATTGGAATGGGCGTGTTAACATAGTTTTTTTTATTTTTAGTTTATTACATGTTAACTACTTATCTCTGCCTGCAGTCAGTTATAAATTACAGAAATAACTTTACAGATAATTTTGCATTTTTCTGAATTATTTTGATAATAAAATGTGTACGACGACGAGTATTATATTTCCTAGCTGCTTTTGCTGCTCTTTTTTCTTTTGCACAAAACAAAATTATTGCAGCTTACGTGATGTTTATAGTTTAAACATTTTCTTATCTATAAACTTTCAAGATACTGATAATTTAAGACGAATGAGTTCGTTTTTTTTTTTTTTTTTGTTATTCTTAATGAGCTTGTTAATCTATTTTAATGATTCAATTGTAATTTGAGTAATATTGCGTAGAATGTTCCTTAAGCAAAGATAGCATTGTTTTAAATTTTTTATTTATCTTATGCTTTTTATCATTTCAAAGACTGGTCCACATACAAATTACGAATCATTTTACGAACTTTTTACACAAAAATAATCATTCCTGACCACATCTGGCTCTTAATTCTTGAAGATAACATAACTTCCTTCTTCAGCCGTACAACACGTATGTGGAATTAATTGCCTGGTACAATTTTCATTAGTCATTTTGAAGATCAAATTCAAGACCAATGTTCATCGACACCGCCTTTCTCTTCCTCCCTAATTTTTTATCGCGGCGCTGTGACTTATCATTAAAAGGGCTATCCGAGACCCTTCCGTGCGTGTGCCACATACAAAAAAAAAACCTTGAGTAAAGAAAACATTAGTAAACAGAGGGTGGGAATGGGAATGAGTAGATTAGAAGGGATTGTGATTTTTTGAACAAGCTCTTATTATTTTGTGTGGGATAATGATTTCGGATAGATTTTTGGATAGTGTGGATCATCACGAAATGGGTTATCCACGAACTTTTCAATGTGCAACGAAAACCTGAAGGAACGTTTATTCAAGCATGTGTTTTGACTGGTACTATTGTGTTTTTATACCGTTTATGTTTCACATAATAGTAGTCCTATGTACTTTCCTAGGATCGCCCCTGGTTTTTTTGACAACGCCAAGAGTTGGCAAACGAAAATCATTCCGCAACTCGATTGCCGCCAGACAACAATGTCGTTTCGATAAAAAATGACTTCTTTCATATGCTCTGCAGCCTCCTCCTGCTGTCTTGTGCTGCTCACGTTACAAAGGTTATATATTTTATATATAACGTCTAAGCGCGAAGAAAAACAAAGAAGTTATACATACTTCGATTGATCTCCTCACTGTGATCATTGTGCTTGGGAATATTTCAGCCCAAGTAGACAATGTCATAATTACTTCAGAGTTATAAAGTCCATCAATGTGACGTTTTGTCAACGTCTTTGATGTTTCTCGTCTTGTCCCACACATATCCTCCGCGCTCGCTACATCAAGGATTGGACTTGTTATTCCGCTTGGGGTTTTAGGGTAAGGTTTTCTTCGAACGGGAGTCAAAAAGCGTTTCGTTTTAGTTATGTTGCCAATCAAATGCAGTTGTAATGTTTTTTTTTTAAACCACGTCTTATCTCATTGCATTGTTATCACAAAAAAAAGTATGTTTTCGCCAGCTTAGTCATTTATTTCAACAAGAAGTCTGTAATTGTAAGATAACAAACATTTCCTTGCGTTCCCTTATCATTTCAATGTGCATTAAAAAAATTCTTTCAAAGCTGATAAATTATAATAATTTTGAGGGGATATGTTAAAAAAATGTTTCTGCTAACACGGAGTGGTTAAAATTTTTCGAGACATCTCACTCCTTCTAGGAGTAATAGGCAGTTCGAAGCGTAGGCGTTGCGACTTAATATGCAGATTGAGACGACTCCATCTCTAGCCCAGCCGATTGAAGATGATTTCTGCCTAAGAAACTACTGATGGATATTTGTACCTTCATCCCAGTCATCTAGTTCAACTTCCTGATCATTCGTACGGTCGTGGGCCGCATTTGAACCCCTAAATAACCAAGCAATATTTTTCTTCTTCATTATTATAAGGCGTCTGAGTCGATGTATGTCAATATTTAGTGAATTAGGTCAGTTGTAACATGACCCATTACTTAGTTAACGAAAACGTAAATGTTTCGATGTCGAGATGCAGCTCCATGCCATGTTTTTCCGCCCTGCAAGGCGATACACCGGGCCCATTCTTAATAGTTCAATGGCGGCCAAACTGCATTTCAATAAGAAATCTTCCTCGATAGCTTTTTTCTCCTTTTTTAGAGCATAAGCGCCTGTCCTTCCGTTTTTCGTTTATAGAGATTTTTTGATCACATAGTTGATTTTGTTTTACAAAGCCTTGTTTTGAGGCTTGAGGAATGTATTTATTTTTGCTCCTTGTTCAGGTGATAACAACTCTTAAACTTTATAAGACGTAACAACAAATCTTCTTTTCTTCTAGGCACCCTTGACTGGAGAACCCGATGCAGAATCTATGGTTTTCAACCGTCGTCACATCTCAGCATCAACGACTATTTTCCTGTTCCTCTCGGCATTAGCTGTAATGCTTGTTGGAGTTCTTGGCGGAGTAGCCATATATCGAATGTATGCACCAGCTCAGCGCAGTCTACACTATCGTGGCATGTGTGACATTCCATATTATCCACGTCAGAATATGTCCATTGCTAGATTGTATGCCCATCCAGAATTCATTCAAATGAGTGATCTTCGCAATCTATTCCCAATCACAAACGAATCATCATCGTTGAGTGAAATGCCCGGTGATGACTTTTTCCGTGAAGAAGTTGAATTGGACTTGACTGATGATGAGAGTTTCTCCAAAATCGATGTACCCGATTTCAAAGATGGTCGTCGTGGACGTTTTATGCATGATTTTAAGGAAAATCAATCTGCCATCATTGATACCTCAGCCAATAGATGCTTTGTTATGCCTTTGGACAGAGACACTACTTTGCCACCAAGGAATTTCTTTGATCTAATGCAAAAAATGGGCATGGGCTATTATAACATCGATACTGATCGTGTACGGATGAATATGCGTGTGGTCACACCAGAGCTTACCGATATGACTTTGATCTCACAAAGGATTGCTAACGAGTGCTATGACATGAAGGTGTACCTTTTGGAGAGATACATCTCTGGAGGTGAGTACGATACATTTTTTTTTAATTTAAAAAGCAGGAACTAAATAAAATATTAAAATCACTGTTGGATTAAAATGTATGCCTCAAATGGGCATGTGTGGATTGAAAAGGGAAGGAAAAAAAGTGGTCAGTATTTTTTGGGCTTATGTGGTACTGATTTGTCCCCAGAAACTTCCGAAATGTAGAATATTCGGTTACGCTCTATCGTCAGCAAAAAATAAGTGATACAGTCAAAAGAGTAGTAAAGGCTGATCCTGTACGTTTAGTGAACTGTAGGCGCATAATGATTATGCACACAAAGTACATTCATTCAAAATTCTTCTGGGCCATCAGTTGGACTTTTTATTTTCGTCACTCACTTGGAACTCGTGCAGCTGCTGTTTTCTAATTTGAGGCGTTATTTTTTGTCTCTATCAAAAGAGTGCACTCTGAGCAAGTTCTAAAAAACGATTTATTGTAACTAACCTCTACTTAAGCCTTGAAACCCGAAGATGCCATCTACGTAATAACGGACATCTCAGCTTCATCCATGTGCTGTCATCCCATCATTGCGATTGGGGCTGTGACAGCTTAATATAACAAAATTCAAATTAAATACCTCGCATTTTTCTCCGTATGAAATTTTGTTCTTCAAGTGGGTCAGAATTCACAACTCTCCCACTTGTCTACTTCATCTGCCTCTTCTTTCCTCCTTCATTTTCCTATTGAAACTTTGTATGGCATTGCCTTTTTGAAGGGATTGAGGGTCTCTGCTCTGAACGTGACAATAACAGCTGAGTATCTCTTGATCTATTTCTAGTCTGATTTCTCAGTAGAAGGCAGCTGAGAGGTCAGGCAACTAAATCAAAGATGGCACACTGGTGCCGATGTCATAGTTGAAAGAAGTATGTTCATGGTTGAAATGAGTTAAAAAAGTTGTAACAAGGGTGGGAAGGTCTAATCCTGATCTCTTAAACCGGCAGGGAGGAACGGGCAATTATACTCTCCCCAGGAAAAGGGTGTTTAAGGTGGAAATTAAATTTTCCTAGTCGAACAAGTTGTGAGATGTTGTGTTGTGTGGTGTGACTTGGCGCGTGTGATTGACCTTCATGGTCGCGAAACTCCACCGTAAGCTTTATTCTGGTACCACGGGAGATGGGCCCTCGTGGGTGGGGAAGTTTTTGTGATTCACAACACTTGGCTTCGTCACTTCGGACTATCTACGAGGTAGGCCCCTTTGTGGGAGTATCGTGGTGGCTGTGGTTACTCCGAATGCGGAAACATATGGCATTCAATGATTCCATTCTTGGATGCGAGAGGTGTTAGATAGATCTCGCTCCTCAACAAGAAGTATGGACATGCCTCAACATGTTCCATAAAATTGGAACTAAAGTATCTGTTATGCGAGTAGGCTCGTCGTGGAATTTAGGGCTTTATTGCCAGGTGTCCACGTAAAGCTTATTTTCATACTGCTTCCACTGCACGCTCTGCAATTAAGATATCTCTTTTATTTCTAATAAATCCTTTTCATTTCAGTTTACAAACGCGAAGCCAGATCCTTATCAGAATCGGGTAAATTTGCAGAGTTTTCCGGCAGGAAAATTGTTGAATTCAATTTAATGAATATCGAAGACATCGACAACCTCGAGGCGAAGGAAAAAAAGTAAATTCTTAGCCACTTCTGGTGCTCTTGCTATGTGCAAATTACTTCTTTTCTTTTTTTTTTTTTTTTTGCTAATAAAAAATATATTTTATATAGATGTTTAAGAAGTAGAATATTTTTTTTATTATAATAGATACACAAAAATATAACTTAATTGTGTTTTGGATTGAAAACAAACAAAATATTAAGCCCTTGTGCAAAACTATTGCTATATTTCCAAATTTGGTTTTTGTTGTTTTTAAGTGCAGGATATAAAAAAAAACTGTGCTACAACTGTTATAATTTCAAACTTTGAATAATAAAAACAAATAGAAAACATAATCAATCATTCCTGCTACAATAATGATTCAAAAATAACTCAACAAAAAATTACTAAATATATGTTTAAACACAACAAAAACAATAATAAAATAAAAAAAAAAAACTATTTTTGTAGCCATTATTTGTGTGAGCGTATTTTTTAAAATGACAAAATGATCATCAATTATTATTATAAACAACAATAAGACAAACACAAAAAAAAAATTGTATTTACTAACTAAATTAAACATTTTCAAGTGATGAATGAGAAGATCTTGAAAAGAAAAAGAAAAATATTTTCAAAAATATAAACTTGTTAACCTACAAATTAATGGTACCTAAAATGTTTATTAAAAAATAAAAAAGAAACTTAAATTTTATTTTGTTTTATTTAAATAATTTTTAAAATAATGTTTGGCCTTACAAGAACGAAATTTGGTAAATTTTTGAACTTTTCATTGAAAAATTTGTTATTAAATTAAAAAAAAATATATATTTAAATTCGTAAACTGTAACTGTTTCAATTTACACACACAATTCGGTCTGGAATTTTTATATTTATAAATACAATTTTCCTAATAAGTTATCTGTGTTAATTCTGAATTCTGATATTGTTTGGTTTTGAAATTCAAATATATATGACTACATTTTTTTGTCCAATAAAATGAATATTTTAATTATAAAATTCTGAAGGAAAAAAGAGTATCATTTTTTGTATTATTATAAATATATTTGTGTAAGAGTTTTAATTAAAAATATATTATTAAACAAAAATATATGTTTGGTCGTGTATGAATTTACTGACAAAACATTATAGTTTTTAGCCTTACCAAGCGAAGAAATAAATTGGTTCTTGATAATATACAAAATCCTATTATTTTAAAACTTCTTATTCTTAAAATAATTATCACAACGGTCCTCCTTTGGACTAAGTGTGTCGGCCTTCCCAGCCTACAGCCACTTTAACCTATTCTTAAAATAATGGGCCCTATCATGGTAACCGATCGGAGAAAAATTGTCTCTAATTCGGACGAAATGTACGAATTTTGCATCATGGTACCTCTCCGATTGATAAATCGGACACACATCCGAAAAATAATAAAGCATGCGTTGAAAATGTCAAAATGACAGTGACGCACAGCGAATTCATGCGATGCATGGCTTTTTTATATTTGTATTTCTCTCGATTGTCTCCGGCATCAAATTACTTGCGGACTTTTGTCGGATGGTAATAAAAAAAAAAATACAAACTATTTAATTTCGTGTGATTGGTTTTTTTTTAAATTCTTTTTCCTTTGTTTGAGGCTTTTTGCTTGTGTTATGTATTTCATATTTCATCCCCTAAAAATACAGCTGCGCTGTGCAGTTTTATTCGACTACAAAGGAGGTTCATACTTTATTTTTTTGTTTTCCTCATGCGCGTCGGTATGCATTTATATTTCTCTTCCGGTACAGGGGATGTAGTGCTTTTTTTTTATAATGCACTCGCACTCAAGGGGATATAAATACCTTTATAATGATTTAACATGTGCGAGCAAGTAGATAAGGAATATAAAGATAGGAAAGAAAGGTGGTACAGCGGTTTGAGATTTTAGGTGATAACTATCTTAAGGAAATTCCACGGGTGGCATCCAGTCGAAACTTGGGAAATAAATAAAAATTGCTGCCCAGGCTGGGTTTAAACTCACAGCTCTTAGGTTAAGCAACCAAGCACTACATCCACTGTACCATTGCTAACCTATGGGTGTGGGTTCGAGATCCAGCCTGGGTAGCAATGTTTTAATATTTCCCCAGTACACCACGCTCATAGTTTATGTTTTTTCATGTTCTTAATGTTTTATTTATTTATTTTGTCTGCTTGTGTTATGTATATTTTGCTTACTAACAACCAACACCTGCACTAGATGATGTAGCCAGTGAGCACATATTATGTGTTGGCTTAATCTCTGATTGTAAGTTAATGCTTGATTAGCTTCTTGCTTTCGTGGGAATTTCATGAGATAAATATCACCTAATTCTCAATCCATTGTACAAACAAAAAATCTTTCCCATCTTTCTATTCCTTCTAATTAATGCCGTGTAGTTTGCATTCAAATTTACTTGGGTCTTACATGCATAGTTAAACAAATATTATTTTTATTGGGCCCTATCATGGTAACCGATCGGAGAAAAATTGTCTCTAATTCGGACGAAATGTACGAATTTTGCATCATGGTACCTCTCCGATTGATAAATCGGACACACATCCGAAAAATAATAAAGCATGCGTTGAAAATGTCAAAATGACAGTGACGCACAGCGAATTCATGCGATGCATGGCTTTTTTATATTTGTATTTCTCTCGATTGTCTCCGGCATCAAATTACTTGCGGACTTTTGTCGGATGGTAATAAAAAAAAAAATACAAACTATTTAATTTCGTGTGATTGGTTTTTTTTTTAAATTCTTTTTCCTTTGTTTGAGGCTTTTTGCTTGTGTTATGTATTTCATATTTCATCCCTTAAAAATACAGCTGCGCTGTGCAGTTTTATTCGACTGCAAAGGAGGTTCATATTCATACTTTATTTTTTTGTTTTCCTCATGGCATGGTATGCGCGTCGGTATGCATTTGTATTTCTCTTCCGATTCGGTTACCATGAACACAATAAATGCTCCGATCGGAACATTTCCCCGGTCGGAGGATTCTCCGATCGGTTACCATGATAGGGCCCATTATAATTGTTTGGTCTTAACGAAGTCGGAAACATGCTTTTGTAAAAGAAGAACCTCATCATTCGTTGACTTTCTTCGAAAACACTGGGCTAACCTGGGGCATCCCCAAGTGCATTTATATTTTCAGATATTTAAACTGTTGGAGTTTCACTGAGTTTTCAGTCTTCTTCAAGGTTGATGTTGATTCCTAACTTGAAAGCAAGGTATAAAAAGCTATTATTTTTCCAAAATAACTTTGTTAACAACAACAAAAATTACAAAGCAACTTGTCCTATGTGTTAATGGGAAATTCGCCAGTTACCCACTAGACACTGTTTGTCACGGAAATTGATTGCTCAAGTAACTACTGTGGTTGCGGTTGGTACACTATGTGAGTGCGCTACCTAGCAATAACTGATTCCCATAGTAATTACATGAGCACCCAAACAGTTCTGAGATAAAAAGAGTCTAGTAGGTGTATGAACTAAAAGTATTCTATTTTATTGGCAGTGTAAATTTGTATACACCAAATCTTTAATTCGCGTTAAGCGATATGCGGTGGCTTAAATCATTGCTACCATAGTGGTGGTATCTAATTCGATGACAGTTATTCTCTTCTGACCAACCCTCCTTTTGGAACATTTGCGAATTCACTAAATACTGAATTTGTTATCCCACAATCTCTGTCCTAATTGTCGCCTATGTTAAATACTTCTGTTTCGCGTATTTCTCGTTATACTGTGATGGGTGTATATCTTCGACTCACAATATGTCTTGCTTGCAATACAATTATTTTTGCTGCCAATAAGTAAGTCATAAGTGAGTTTCAATCGGATTTAAATACGAGTTATCAAAGATTTAAGCGAAACCGTGAGCAAATAAACAATTTGTTTCAACTTTGATGGAGAAAAAATTCGACTGGTTCACGGAGACGGTAATGACCACAGAAAATTGTTTTGATGCACGAATTCTGTTTATGGTCTCCGGTCTCAGACAGTCTTTTGCTCTTCTTAAAGATGCCTAGGTTTTACTAGGATTTTCAGTAATTTGCAGAAGCTTGACTAAACATTGGCCAACTATCCTATGCCATCTAGACAGCATCCTGCAAAATTTATGGAATCCTAGATAAACTCACGCCATACTCCTTTTTGTAAAATATTTCCATACTGGCTGGAATCATGAACAATAAACTTATTTCGTCAAAAATTTATAAAATAAACCAAATTATCTCGTAGCGTGTTATATCAAAAAAAAAGGTTACGTATACGCCAAAGTGTACGCCTTTATTATAACACAGTCAAAACAATTATAGCAAACTAGCAGGAGCCAGACATAAATTTAAATAATCAAAGCGCTGTTAAGTGCTCCCAAAGACGAAACAATTTTTGTCTGCTCAAGCATATTTATTCAAATGATGTGATAAAACCGAAAAACCCCTTGCACTCTTGTGCCGTTTCTGATAAAGCTTCTTCTTGGCAGCCCTTAGAGCTCTAAACTTAATAACCAAATCTCTTTCTGTAGGTTTTGGCAACTGTTGCTCCTGGTCTTGCTCATCATCATATCGAAGACCATTCGAATTGTGAGCCAAGAATAGTGCTTGAAGTATCAAATCAGCAAAAACTGCTGCCAGTTTCTTGTAAACTGTAACATCCCTCGTCTGATGTTCGTTTGGAACTTTCAAATCCAAAATCATTTGACAAAAAAGTGATTGTTGCAGAAGCTGATAGCTCTCAGTTTCGACACTACTTCTTGTCGACGATATACAAGAAGCCCTCTTCGAAGTCACCTTTGCGAATTTCTGCACAATTGCATTCATAAGTTGGTCCTCGCATTGTTTTTGTAATTTTGAAAGAGTCTCCAAATAATTGATCTGTTGTTGTTTCTTATCCTTCTCAGATTGAGCTTGTTTTTTTCGATGTTTCCGAATGAACTCTTCGAGGTTTTCAATAGTGATTGGGGAATGTTCCTTAACAATTTGTCCAACTCGATCAGAACGTTCTTTTGGTTGGAAATTGTCCTTGTGCTCGGCATATGTGCCAGAAATGTATTTTTTGGGTGCTTTTGATAAGGCTTGAGTGCGGTCGGATGCTGGTTGAGGCTTGACAGGCTTGTATGCCATTTGTTGGACATATTCATTTAATTTTTCGAGCTGTTTCGCTACATCTTGGTCTCTTTGGAAGGGGGTGCTGGTTTGTTCAACTTCATCATTGATTTCGTCGTCTGACATTACTAATTTGGAATTATTTAAAAATTGTATTTCGAAATAAAAAAAATATAGAACTTATTTTAACGATTTCGTTTACTTGATTTGTTTATATTTTTAATTGATGCCTGAAAAAGGTAAAGTACTTGCCAAGTAAATTTAAAAAAAGAAGTTATGAGCTTTCCTGGACCACTTTTTTCGACTTCTATTATAATAAAATGTTTCCGTGTTATCCCCGTTTTCATATAAATCCATACCTTGTCTTAAAGAACCCTTTAGTTGGGAGTAAAAAGATTCCAACATCGTGCAAAAGACTAAAAGCCCACATTCTTACGTTTTTTTAAATCATTTTCATACGAATGTTTTGGAACCGTTCGTTTGCTTTTTCTCGCCAACAATAATCCTTTTCTTTGAATATCAGCCTCTCAATCTCAAAACTAAGACTAATCTTATTACAGTGTCATTTTAACACATGTATTTCCAGCTCGCCGAGATACTTCATCACCCTACCTTTATGTAACTTTGTTGTATTTTTAAAAACATCGTACTTACCCTTTGTTTTCTAACTATGGCGACGCCCTTCTTCAAACATAATTTCAAGGGTGTTTCCAATTCCCCTTACAGCCAATTAAATCCATCTTAATCCTTTTAAAATTCGATTTGCATTTGGATTAGTATAAGCCAACCCAAGGAGAATAGCCAAACCATTGCATAAATTGGATTCAAAAATCAATAAAAAAAAAACATTTTTCTACCACTTTTTTCTTCATTTATTTATTCCATTGCCAACGCCAACGCCATCTCCATAAACTATCAATCTTCTCATATAAATGGACGACATAGTGCCACCGTGTGATCCACACCGAAGGCAACTTTTTGCACCTTTCCATTGATTGCTGTCTTAAACGGAAAGAATTGGTCTTTTTTGTGTCCCAAGCCCAAGCAGCCGAATCGGTTCTTTCCCCAAATAAAGAGATCCCCTTCCGAGTTGATGGCTCCCATATGGAAGACACCACAGTTAATCGCCACCACATGTGTAGTATCACTGAAATCATTTTTCCCAAACAGAGGCGGAAGCAATTGCTGTGGTTTACTTGTCTGCTCGACAAATGGTCCAAATCCAAGTATGCCATAGCCCCACGTGAAAACCAGACCCTCTTCGTTCAGAACCATGCAAAATGACCCACCAGATGCGATGTCTTTGATGGCACCTATGCCTTTTGTGAGGGTAAGAGCTTGTGGGCTATTCACTTGAGTGGGAGCATCTTCCGAATCATCCAGCTGACCATATTCCGAGTTTCCCCAACCAAAGACTTCACCTTTGTCGTTAAGTGCCAGAACACAATCCGAAGAGCAGGCCAGCTTGATTATCTTCTCTCCAGCGATATCTCCTTTGACTTGTTCTATTTGTCCTGAAGTGATATAGTTGCCTCTACCTGTCTGTCCATCAGCACCCCAACCGCATGAGTAAACCTTTCCAGCTTTGGTGAGGAAGAGCGTGTGGTCTTGTCCGCACTGCACGGAAACTACTTCATCGTTCTCCTCAGTGAAGCTAGACTTTTCTATCCTATGAATGGTGTTGCTTCCTTTATAGACTTCCTCATCAACAATATGCCGACCACACTGGCCATATGAGTTGTTTCCCAAACAGAATATGGTTTGATTCTTTGTCAACACCACAAGATGTGCCCTTCCAGCTGACATACACTGCACAGACATATCTTCATCTGTTTCATCGGCCATCCTGGGAAGGCGGATCGCAGACGGATAGATGAGCAGGTCCAGATTCTTAGTTGCTGCACCGTATCCTCGTTTTTGTAAGCCCAGCTGGCTGTCGGTGTTGAGGCCGGTTCCAAAAAGTGTCTCGCCATCGGAGCGTTTCACAGCAAATGCAGAGAATCCATAGCCAGCCACAATATCAGTGATTGTGGTGTTTTCGGCAAATTGTAGCCTCGTCGGGTGATGGACAAGTTGTGTGTAACGTTCGGTTGCCTTCTTCACCGAAGTCTGCAGTCCCAGAGCACCAGTTTCTTGAAAGCCCCATACATAAATACGGAATTTGTTCTCAGCCGAAATCTTTGGTTCATAAACTGTGAAAGAGTGAATTGACAATAACATTTTATTTCAAAATTTAAACAAAAATTGTAGCTTACTTTTAATATTGGATTTGTCTTGTAGCAATACAGAGCGCTTTGCTTTAGTGGTGTATTTTCGAACCAGCGTGAGATGTCTGGTTTTGAAAGTTTTAATCATCGCTGGCTCGATGTGTATTCTTGTTAGATTTTTCAACATAACTGCTGAAATGGGTTTCTTTTTGGGTGAATTTGTTTAATTAAATTAGTGAGTTTCCATTGCCAAGGAAGGGTTTGCTTGTGAGCAAAATCAAAACATTTTGAGTGACAGAAGGCAGCTGTCAGTTTGGATTGTCAAGATAGACGTCAAAGTCTAGGGGTACAGTTCGGAAAAGACTATTTATAGCGAGTTTCATTCAAATTTGGAAGAATTGTTCTCAAAATCGAGAATTGCCCTTTTGAATGAAACTTGTTTTGGGTATCCATGTCAATTTGAAGTATACTTTTTGTCATTTCATTTTTGTCTTTTGTCATTGGAAAAAGTAATCATTAGATAATTGATAATTAATTGGATAATTAAAGTACATATTAAGTTTTTCGTTCATTATTTATTTATTTTTGTTATATTTATCACAGACTGGCACAATTTCACAACAAACAACAAAAAATAACAAATTATTTCTCATCTGACGTTTGACAGAAAAGTATTCAGATCGATTCTCCCAACCCATGAGAGATGCATTCTTTCGTGTTGAGAATCGTTCTAGAATTGCACTTTTTGAATGAATGAAACTCTCAAAAGTGAAAAAGGTCAATTCTTTTGACAGAAAGAGCAATTCTTTTCGTGAATGAAACTCGCTATTAGTGTGTTCAGCGAATAAAGGGTTTCTTGAAGGTTTCCATTTTTTGAGATACTTTCTTTCCACTTTTTTTATATAATTTTCTCCTAACCCGGACCTCACACATGGCATGGCAGTTGCAATACACTCATATTTTCCACTCACACCAACAAAATTCCAGCCAATTCGAACACAGATAGGTATCTGGCAATTAATACATGTAGTAACTTGCTTGCCAGTAGCTGGGTTGTGTGGCCTTGTAAACGGGCATTTCAAAATGAAAAACGCTTTTAAAATTTTCCCAAAACAAAATTTTAACGTACTTAACGAAAGTATTTACTAAGAATATGCTAAAGCCTATGCAGGACTGAAAGGGACTAGGCCAGTTGTACAATTATGGTTCATCTTCAAATCAAAATTTAAAACGATTTACAACGGTTCATGTTTACGCTAAGACGGTGGTTAAAGAATTCACCCACCGATTTCCGAATATTATATATAGTTGACTCACCTATTTTACACTACCACTATTGTACAACTGGTACTAAAAGCTGCTGCCTGATCCGAAAGCCTAGTAAAGATGCATTTTTCTTGACAAGTTTTTTTTTTTTTGAGGATTTGTCACTCCACGAGGCAAGAGGCGGAATCAGGGAATTCAATGGGCCTTTGCCAACATTATAGTTTGTCCACTTTTAAGGCGGAACTGCTCTGCAATTGAAATGCAAGTTTTCTTTGTATGAAATGGATTGAGTTAAATCGCACTATACTTCCACTGAAAACAGTTCCCCCTAGTGCTGTCTTCCCTCCTCCCCCATTGAAGTTTCGCTGTTAATTTATATGACAAGGAAATTTAAAAAAATCACTGTAACAACAGTGCTTAACATTTTTTACCTAAATTCGTTGAAAATTTCGATTACAAAATTATGAATTGAAAAATTGAGATAGGTCTTTCAAACCAACTGCTAAATTAGTAAATTTTCCACACATTTTTTGTGTATTATGAAAACTTTGACAATATTCAGATGGTTGATATTTTCCAATTGCCAAAAGCGTCGCAGAAGATTCGCGGAATAACCTCTATTTTTGTCGTAAATTTGCTATTTTGTTAACCCATCCCCAATTCGCCAACTACACCCAATTTAACTTCGATTCTCGTTCGATTTCCATCACTCAAAACCCAAATTCGCCCAACAAGAATACAAAAATGAGACAACATCAACCATTTAAATGACAAAAAAGAACGAGACAACTCGATGCTAGATAAATGGAATATGGCGAAGGCACAATGGCTACACAAAGTTGAGCGAAGTGTCGCCCCTGTCGGTGTTGGTTTTCGTGTCGGTCTCCCATAAAAAATCAATTTCCCGTAAAAATAAAAATTATTTATTTATTTAAAAAAAAACCTAATCAATAATTAATTATCTTGTAAGTGTAAAATATAAAGTGCAGTGCATACAACTTACCAAGTGAAAAGTGATAATTTATTAAAGAAACGAAAGAAAAAGCAAAAAATATACTAAATTGTTGGGAATCATCGAAATCGAAGTCGAGTGGAATCGAAGGGGAGAATATTTTAAAAGTATTTTTCTTCCTTAATTTTGCACTACGGGTGGTGAAATAAATAAAAAATAAAATAAAATAATGTTCCAATAGAACACAGAAAACTCCAAATAGAATAATAAAATCGACAAAAGTGTGTTTTTGTTGTTGGTTCTTTGGGATTGCAGATTTTCACATTTTTTAAGGGCTGGGGCCGCCGAAGTCGAAGCCGTAGCCGAAGAAGAGACTTTTTCATGAATTTCTCCGGTAGGTACATACACAGAAAATTTTTGTTCCAACTTCAACCCAACAAAAAAAGAAATTCAAAAAAACCATAAATACATGAATTTTCATCCCTTACAAGTCTTATCAGTGTGTGTGCTTCGTATTGTATGTGTGTTGGTGTCTGTGCAGTTGTTGTGTTGTTGTTGTTGTTTTAGAATGCGCGAGGATAACGATGAGGGTGCTCGGTGTTCAGGATTCGGTTGCGGGTGCGGGAGCGTGTGCTGCCGGTGTAGTTGGAGCGCAGGAATCGGTGCTCTGCTCGGTCGGTTTAGTTGTTGGATGCAAATAAAAAAAATGTCATGGATACTCGAGCTCGGAACTCCACCATGCCATGCTCTCCTCCGTCCTCATTCAAGACAATGATGGTCGATACAGGGCGATCCGGAAATTGTGCAAGGATATATTTTGTATTCCTTGTTTTAAAGAGGAGGGATGATGTTTTGAAGTCACATTTTTGTTGGAAAAGGGTGTATTTTTATTTAATTTTATTTTTATTTATTTCTACCTATGAACTTTAGATAAGCCTTCAAATAACTAATATATGACATTTTCGAGGCGATTCATTGGATACTCTGGGAATTCTTTTTGTTTTCGTAAATTTGTGGTTCAATGTCGTCATATCTTGAAGTTGATTCAGTTGTCTTTTTAAAGACATAAAGGACGCATTAGAATGAACCCGGTTCCTAAATGTTGTAATTTTTTGTGACTTCTCTTCGACTGTGACGTCAGGTACCTACTTTTCAGGGGAATTTATTCAAGACACTGTTAAAGAAGATCTTTATGTATTCGTATACCTACCTCCCTGTTGGGCAAAGTCTGTGACGCTTACGTAAATTCAGGCTACAGGATGGGTGCCAGTAATGCAAGCAAACAACCCAGCTTGGTTGGTCAGAGCATAGATCACGATCTTTTCCTTGGTTTGTCAAATGTTTCTTCAAAGAGAACTGCATATAGACGGTAGGAGAATGAGCATGTATTAAAGCCAACCAAAAGTAGCATAAAACGGTGTATGCTTCAAAAAGTGGGCGGCTGCAAAAAGCCTCTGTTTGATAACAAGTGCAAGCTTCATTATCGTTTTGGTTACTAACTTTTTTGTGTAGAATTCTTCTACTGCCTCAGCTGTTGAAGTTAGTTGCATATCGGAGGATTGTTTGATATAGCAGCTACAATCAGTACTCGGCCGTAAAATAAGAATTTAATTTTCAAGATTTAACATACCTAGTTCAAACATTTTTAAACGATAGTATTTCATAAAACAATCATAGAAGGAGTTAAAACTTATTTGTCGTGCTCAAAATACCCTTCTCTTTTATTCCTATTTTTGATACATAGTTCAGGTCATGGTATGTCCATGACAACCCCTTTTGCCGAACCATTCTTTGTGATGTCAGAGTTTTGCATAGACAAGAATCTCCCTGCGACTTCACTAACTAGCCCATTTCGTCTTAAGGGCAGCTATCGAAATCGTCGTACCGCTTTCGGTGTTTGGAGCAATCAATTTCAATTCTGCATGGTTTGGCACAGAGAAGGTGATCCACAGAAAGATAACGATGCGTATGTCAGAGTTTCTGTGGGTTTCGTCAATTGATAAAGCCCTCAAATAAATTCAATCAAACCTTTATCTCAATTCATCTGATAAGGAACGAAGGGCCCTTCTAGTTCTATTAACGAAAAAGGTAAATTTGGCACAGGATTAATTTCTAGAAACTAGATCGAATTCTGATCATAATTTGTTGCATTAAAGTCTAGTTGTTGCTCGTAGAGTCCAATGCATATGGATGGGCGAGTCATTCAACCCCTCTTATTTGTCACGACGGTTTTATCTTTATCTGCAGGCCTTACATCTTAACAAGTTGTTAGGCAGGCTATGTCAAATGACCAAAAAACTGGGCGTTTCCTTTGCTTATCAAACGGCATCGGTTTGTTTTAAAAATTGATCTTACTTACTTACTTAAGGTAGCACTGACAATCCATTGTGAACCACGGCCTCAACCAACAATCCTCGCCAGCTAGGCCGGTCTCTAGCCAGTGGCCTCCAATTGCGCACATCAAGTTGGTTGAGGTCGTTCTCCACTTGATCGCGCCACCTTAGATGGGGTCTTCCAGAATAGCGTCGGCCCTGTGGGTTGGAATTGAAGAATCGTCGAGCTGGTGCGTTGGTTGATCACCTAAGTTTAATGAATCAAACAGCCACAGTAAAAAAAAATAACTGTCGGAGCTCACATGGTATCCTTCTGCCTTTATAGGTATATTCCTTCACACCGAATTTACTTACGGGCCTTTTTAGTTATGATAACAAAACGGCGACATTCAGTGCCCTTACATTTCTACCTATGTGCTATCTAAGACTTGCTGTTGGGTTTTCCTTGTTATCGATGTAAACTTGAAAATATGTTCATGCAGGAAGTCACCTTCAACGATTTAAATACCCGCTCTGTGGTCCAATGAAGTGTGTACCTACTGATAAGAGAAGAATCTTTTTAGGACGCTGTGGTTTTATGTCCGTCAAGCTGGCAGGGCACTTGTAGCAGAAACTTAAAATATTTTGCCTGATTTGTTTGCTAATTATTTGCTAATTATTTGCCAACAAAAAAAATTTTTTGCTCTTGTATTTTTTTTTTTATAATTTTTCCTGCCAGCTTGACGTCAAGCTGGCAGGGCACTTTTTTTCTTGTTGTTTTTTTGAAAATGTTTGTCTTCCATATTTATTTGCTAATTATTTGCTCTACGAATCAGTTAAAAAAAATAAAAAAAGTTAACAACAAATTAATTTGTTTAAACAATTTTTTTCAAAAAAAATTTTTAATTTTTTTATTCTCGGCCAGATTGAAGCGCTTATTATTTAATGCTTGTCTGACAAAAAAAAAAATTTTTGCTCCTCTAGTTTTTTTTTTGGAATTTATCCTGCCAGCTTGACTGTCAAGCTGGCAGGGCACTTTTTTTCTTATAGTTTTTTTGAAAAAATTTTTCTTCCGTATTTATTTGCTAATTATTTGCTCTACGAATCAGTAAAAAAATATAAAAAAAGTTAACAACAAATTAATTTGTTTAAACAATTTTTTTCAAAAAAAAATTTGTTTGCTCTTCTATTTTTTTTTTTTTTTAATTTATCTTGCCAGCTTGACTGTCAATTACCAACAATTTCATTTTTGTTCCACACTTACCGAAATACAAGAGCAAATAATTTAAAATTCTCTCTTATATGTTCCTTATGCTTTGTTTAAACAAATAAACAAGCAAAATAAGTTTCTGCTAGAGCAAATAATTAATATAAGGATTTGAACTTGTTCGCCCATACAAAGTGGTCACTTTGGTTTTTGTTCCACACTTACCGAAATACAAGAGAAAATAATTTAAAATTCTCTCTTATATGTTCCTTATGCTTTGTTTAAACAAATAAACAAGCAAAATAAGTTTCTGCTAGAGCAAATAATTAATATAAGGATTTGAACTTGTTCGCCCTACAAAGTGGTCATTTTGGTTTTTGTTCCACACTTACCGAAATACAAGAGCAAATAATTTAAAATTCTTTCTAATATGTTCCTTATGCTTTGTTTAAACAAATAAACAAGCAAAATAAGTTTCTGCTAGAGCAAATAATTAATATAAGGATTTGAACTTATTCGCCCATACAAAGTGGTCACTTTGGTTTTTGTTCCACACTTACCGAAATACAAGAGCAAATAATTTAAAATTCTTTCTAATATGTTCCTTATGCTTTGTTTAAACAAATAAACAAGCAAAATAAGTTTCTGCTAGAGCAAATAATTAATATAAGGATTTGAACTTATTCGCCCATACAAAGTGGTCACTTTGGTTTTTGTTCCACACTTACCGAAATACAAGAGCAAATAATTTAAAATTCTTTCTAATATGTTCCTTATGCTTTGTTTAAACAAATAGACAAGCAAAATAAGTTTCTGCTAGAGCAAATAATTAATATAAGGATTTGAACTTGTTCGCCCATACAAAGTGGTCACTTTGGTTTTTGTTCCACACTTACCGAAATACAAGAGAAAATAATTTAAAATTCTCTCTTATATGTTCCTTATGCTTTGTTTAAACAAATAAACAAGCAAAATAAGTTTCTGCTAGAGCAAATAATTAATATAAGGATTTGAACTTGTTCGCCCTACAAAGTGGTCATTTTGGTTTTTGTTCCACACTTACCGAAATACAAGAGCAAATAATTTAAAATTCTTTCTAATATGTTCCTTATGCTTTGTTTAAACAAATAAACAAGCAAAATAAGTTTCTGCTAGAGCAAATAATTAATATAAGGATTTGAACTTGTTCGCCCATACAAAGTGGTCACTTTGGTTTTTGTTCCACACTTACCGAAATACAAGAGCAAATAATTTAAAATTCTTTCTAATATGTTCCTTATGCTTTGTTTAAACAAATAAACAAGCAAAATAAGTTTCTGCTAGAGCAAATAATTAATATAAGGATTTGAACTTATTCGCCCATACAAAGTGGTCACTTTGGTTTTTGTTCCACACTTACCGAAATACAAGAGCAAATAATTTAAAATTCTTTCTAATATGTTCCTTATGCTTTGTTTAAACAAATAAACAAGCAAAATAAGTTTCTGCTAGAGCAAATAATTAATATAAGGATTTGAACTTATTCGCCCATACAAAGTGGTCACTTTGGTTTTTAATCCACACTTACCGAAATACAAGAGCAAATAATTTAAAATTCTTTCTAATATGTTCCTTATGCTTTGTTTAAACAAATAAACAAGCAAAATAAGTTTCTGCTAGAGCAAATAATAAATATAAGGATTTGAACTTATTCGCCCATACAAAGTGGTCACTTTGGTTTTTGTTCCACACTTACCGAAATACAAGAGCAAATAATTTAAAATTCTTTCTAATATGTTCCTTATGCTTTGTTTAAACAAATAAACAAGCAAAATAAGTTTCTGCTAGAGCAAATAATTAATATAAGGATTTGAACTTATTCGCCCATACAAAGTGGTCACTTTGGTTTTTGTTCCACACTTACCGAAATACAAGAGCAAATAATTTAAAATTCTTTCTAATATGTTCCTTATGCTTTGTTTAAACAAATAAACAAGCAAAATAAGTTTCTGCTAGAGCAAATAATAAATATAAGGATTTGAACTTATTCGCCCATACAAAGTGGTCACTTTGGTTTTTAATCCACACTTACCGAAATACAAGAGCAAATAATTTAAAATTCTTTCTAATATGTTCCTTATGCTTTGTTTAAACAAATAAACAAGCAAAATAAGTTTCTGCTAGAGCAAATAATTAATATAAGGATTTGAACTTATTCGCCCATACAAAGTGGTCACTTTGGTTTTTGTTCCACACTTACCGAAATACAAGAGCAAATAATTGAAAATTCTTTCTAATATGTTCCTTATGCTTTGTTTAAACAAATAAACAAGCAAAATAAGTTTCTGCTAGAGCAAATAATTAATATAAGGATTTGAACTTATTCGCCCATACAAAGTGGTCACTTTGGTTTTTAATCCACACTTACCGAAATACAAGAGCAAATAATTTAAAATTCTTTCTAATATGTTCCTTATGCTTTGTTTAAACAAATAAACAAGCAAAATAAGTTTCTGCTAGAGCAAATAATTAATATAAGGATTTGAACTTATTCGCCCATACAAAGTGGTCACTTTGGTTTTTGTTCCACACTTACCGAAATACAAGAGCAAATAATTGAAAATTCTTTCTAATATGTTCCTTATGCTTTGTTTAAACAAATAAACAAGCAAAATAAGTTTCTGCTAGAGCAAATAATTAATATAAGGATTTGAACTTATTCGCCCATACAAAGTGGTCACTTTGGTTTTTAATCCACACTTACCGAAATACAAGAGCAAATAATTTAAAATTCTTTCTAATATGTTCCTTATGCTTTGTTTAAACAAATAAACAAGCAAAATAAGTTTCTGCTAGAGCAAATAATTAATATAAGGATTTGAACTTATTCGCCCATACAAAGTGGTCACTTTGGTTTTTGTTCCACACTTACCGAAATACAAGAGCAAATAATTTAAAATTCTTTTTAACATATTCCTTATGCTTTGTTTAAACAAATAAACAAGCAAAATAAGTTTCTGCTAGAGCAAATAATTAATATAAATATTTGAACTTGTTCGCCCATACAAACTGGTCACTTTGGTTTTTATTCCACACTTACCGAAATACAAGAGAAAATAATTTAAAATTCTCTCTTATATGTTCCTTCTGCTTTGTTTAAACAAATAGACAAGCAAAATAAGTTTCTGCTAGAGCAAATAATTAATATAAGGATTTGAACTTGTTCGCCCATACAAAGTGGTCACTTTGGTTTTTGTTCCACACTTACCGAAATACAAGAGCAAATAATTTAAAATTCTTTTTAACATATTCCTTATGCTTTGTTTAAACAAATAAACAAGCAAAATAAGTTTCTGCTAGAGCAAATAATTAATATAAATATTTGAACTTGTTCGCCCATACAAACTGGTCACTTTGGTTTTTATTCCACACTTACCGAAATACAAGAGAAAATAATTTAAAATTCTCTCTTATATGTTCCTTCTGCTTTGTTTAAACAAATAGACAAGCAAAATAAGTTTCTGCTAGAGCAAATAATTAATATAAGGATTTGAACTTGTTCGCCCATACAAAGTGGTCATTTTGGTTTTTGTTCCACACTTACCGAAATACAAGAGCAAATAATTTAAAATTCTTTCTAATATGTTCCTTATGCTTTGTTTAAACAAATAAACAAGCAAAATAAGTTTCTGCTAGAGCAAATAATTAATATAAGGATTTGAACTTATTCGCCCATACAAAGTGGTCACTTTGGTTTTTGTTCCACACTTACCGAAATACAAGAGCAAATAATTTAAAATTCTTTCTAGTATGTTCCTTGTGCTTTGTTTAAACAAATAAACAAGCAAATTAAGTTTCTGCTAGAGCAAATAATTAATATAAGAATTTTAAGCTGTCCATCGATACTATTAGTGGTTATTTTCGATTGCGTGCATTATGCAACCTTACAAGATAAGAGTTTTGTTTTTTTTTTAAGTAAAAACCTTTAATTCATGTTTTGAGAAAAAACTATTGTTCAATATCTTTATTGTTTACTTTAAAGGAAAACAATAAAATCCAACACTGATAAGTGTAGCAAGAGCGAAAACCCATAAACATTAAGCTGGCAGGTCACTTTTTTAAAAATGATTTTTTCAACTTTTTTTTGTTGCGTATTTAGTTGCTATTTTGTTGCTCTTCAAATTAAAAAAAAAAAAAAAACAATTTAAAAAAAATAATAACAACGTCTCATATTTAAGGAATTTGTAGCTTTAATTGTATTGTTTTTCACAACAGCAAAATCCAAGCAACATTACTTGAATATAATATCACTTACTTTATGTTGCTGGAATCGTGTGGTGAAAATTCAGAGAACAAGCAACATTTATCAGAGGTGAATATCTTCCTTGAGAACGAGAATTTCTTAATTTTGTTTTCATCCCCCATTTCTCATAATAAATGTACAATGCGAAACTGGTTTTGAGTAGAGAGAACGAACAACATTGTTTATTCCGTGGTGATTTTATGTCACCCATTAGAAAGAAAAGGAGACAAGGACTTTTCGATCTTTCAATTTTCTTTTCATCCCTCATAATACAAGTGCGAAACTGGTATTATTATTATTTGTGTGATCAAGGTATTTTTTTAGTATTTCTCTGACCTACTTATTTTTTGTTGACCTAGGACGAATTATAAGGAGAAACGAATGTTTCTATGAATCAGATATTTTTCCTTAAACGTGCTTTTGTATATCGTGAGAAAAATAGGAGGTTAATTTTTTTGCATTGAAGATTTTTGAGCGCGATTCGCGTCGTAGGTTTTATGTTTGTAGGTAGGAAGTACCTACATAATTTACATAACGTAGGTGTATTTTAAGATTATTTTTATTTTGTACAGATTATTAAATTTTAATTAGTAACATTTATATTCTAAGTCGTCCGATTAAAAAAGTTTTAAAAGAAGTCAGTCAGAAATATGTACCTAAATAATGTCGAGCGGATTTTCAGAGTCTACCTAGGTATAGAATATAATGGAACGCATGGAATACCAAACTATACCTACTTACCTACCTATGTACCTATAATGTTAATTTGTAACAACTTGGTAGATAGGTGCCAATACTTAACCCATTTAAGCTTTTTATGTTTATTAGTGAGTAGATAAATAATTGATTAAAATTTTAATTTTAATTGTCTGGTAGGTACCTACCTACATCTACATACCTAGGTATAGGTACCTATAGGTATTCTCCAATTTAACTTTAAATACATAAATTTAAGTAAATATCTACCTAATTGGCAACAAAAATGTCACATACCTAGTTGCCCTTCTGTGTCTGCCTATTGAGTTTTTTTTTCGTAGCCAAGCCCAGCTTCTGTCTGATGCCATTCCTATTTCAAAAATATCAACTGTATCCTAAAAACACTGTATTAAAAAATGTAAGCAGGTACCCACATACCTATGTATGTGTCTATCGATTATAAGGTTGATACCTATAAGAAAATTACCTAAAATCGAACACATAAAATCAACTTTGTTTTTACTTGCAATTATAGGTACTACAAGGCAAGTTATGGATTCTAGCAAAAAAAAAAAAAAAAATTGAAATAACTATCACACATGACATTACGATGATGGAGAAGTCAAAAAGTCGTCTGTCTGTGTGTATGTCTGTTCGGGCGCTAGATCCTGAACGGATGGACCGATTTGCTTCAAATTTGGTAGGTACCTATTAAGGATTTATTTGGCAGTCCCTCGGAACATATTTTTAATTTTTGTTCTAGCTCCAAAAATAATGGCACCATGCAACGTGAAGAAAAAAATTGATTTTCTCAAAAATGGTTCTAACGATTTTGATAAAACTTTCAGGATGCTATTTTTTTAAGACAGTACCTACCTGTATCTTTTGGCTAGAAAAGATTTTTCAAAATTTGTTTTATAACGGTACCTCTCATAAAAACAGTATTTTCAAATCAAATTTTCTCGTAAACTATTCATCCGATTTCAATAAAATGTTCGGCCTATGAAGTCATTAATAATTTTATTAATATGGCATTTCAAAATTTCCAGAAACATTTTTTTTTTGATTTTTAATAAATTTATACAAAAAAAAAATAATGATAAAATAATGATTTTTTTCAACATAATTTTTTCAGATGTAAACTACGGATTGCTATATATTTATATACTGAAATAAATTTCAAAATATTTGTTGGAAAAGTTTTTCAAAAATAACCTTAAAAAAAAAAACGTCGAACGATTTTCAATATTTTATTTTCCTAGATAGACAAATAGTTTTGAAATTTTATTGCATACCTACTTAGTTTTTTGAGAAATCTGTTAAACTAATTTAAAAAAATAAAAGAATTTTCGAAATTATTTACATTTTTTTTAATATCCATATAGGTACCTATATGCACCTAATAAGTCAAATAGTGACTTATTTTGTAATATATTTATGTACTTACCTACCTACATTATGTACCTAAATGACTAGTGGGTAGGTAGGTACCTATATCCTACCCACGCATCTTATTTTTAAGTTTTAACTAAAGTTCGTATTTGAGATAGTAGGTATACCTATATGAACATATTTTGTTGGCATGTAAATAGCCGTTTTCATTATCATAAAATATATTCTGTAAATCATAGGTACCTACCTACATTTTTAAATCACATTTTTTAGGTACCTATCATAAATTGAAAATTATAAGATCAACATTCAAAAACAGACACATTTTGGCATGGCAAAAGTTCGAGCAACATTTGTGTACCTAAGATACATATAGATTCATGTTGCTTTGATTTGTTGATATTTAACATGAGAGTTCCAAGAGAGCTTTTTTCACACATTCATATTCTTGTAGTATGAAAAGAGGAATGATGGTAACGGTAAGTATAATGTATGAAGTATGATCATGATGTTCCTAGTTCCTCTGTCTAAACGAGTGAGTGAAAAAGACAACTTTCTGGCGTTGTAAAATTTATATTTGTGTTCAAGTATCAAGTAAGGAATTAGCGTAACAAAAGAAGAAATACATAAATTGTAAAATGGTACAATATTGTTCTTATTCCTTCCTCCATTAGTGTATGCAGGGAAACGCGGTAAGGGACGAAAACGACCAACAAAGTAACAAATACCTAATAAGAAATCACTGCAGTGTGAAAGGACAAGGAGTAAGAAATATTCAAAAGAACATGGGTAACTAAAGGCCTTTTTTTTTAAGGGATGATTTCTACCCGTCCTCGACTGAAAACGGCAAGTTTTTAGTCTATATGTTAAAATGTGTAGGTACATATTATGTGTACCTATTGTACATGTGGACGCTTGTTTTAATTTGTATCCAGATATAAAAATTTTGTCCTATCGCTGTAAAATTAAACTTTTTTTTTTTTAAATTGGCTTAAATGTAAAATCAGGATATATATATACCTACCTACGTACTCTCGTTTTGTTTACTTTTCGCATTTCCATATTTTTTTTATAGGTAGCTATGCGTTTATGTGAGACGAAATGTTTCATACAATTTCATCCAAACTAGGTACCTTTATATACATATATACCTACAACCTATAAAATATATTTTTTTCAAAACATGTGTGGCAACGAATATTGACTTGGTATTCGCAACAAGCTGGCTAAAAGTTCTTGCGAGTTTCTTATTCTCTCCTTTGGATTAAATGTCTCAAAAGAAAAAAAAAATGTGTATAGGTACATATGTATGTATGTATATCGGTAGGTATTTTATTTTTCAAATTAGTTTCAATATCAATAATTCTAGTTACTAATTTTCATTCCAATGCGTCGAACACATTGAGATCTGAGAATTATAATGGAATTTATTTCTGTCTTCATCTTCTTGGTGCTTCTACGACATGTTGCCAATGGATCATTTGTTTCCATAGATAGGTAGGTTGTAGGTATATATGGTGGGGTATGGACCAAGCCTGGATATCACGGGGCAATAAGTTTTTAAAAAG
The DNA here is from genome assembly GCA_916050605.2 of Platycheirus albimanus. Lineage (NCBI taxonomy): Eukaryota > Metazoa > Arthropoda > Insecta > Diptera > Syrphidae > Platycheirus > Platycheirus albimanus. The sequence goes on along the minus strand of OU696698.1, from coordinate 10,968,333 downwards.
AATATTTATTATAAAGATGTATATAGGTGCCTACCTACATAATATAATTTGTAGTAGATGTAGAAAAATAGTATCAATACATCGTACATTACTAAGACAGTAGGTGGGTACCTAACCTACCTACCTACTAAGGGATTTTTTTTAAGGTATGATTGTATGTATACCCGTTCTTTACCGAAAACGGGGGTTTGGACATAGTCTATACGTTAAAATGCTGAAATGTAAAAATCAGAATACATATAATAGTCTTGTTGTGTTTACTTTTCGCACTCCCATGTTCTTTTATCCTAGTAGCTACCTAATAATAAATGTACCTGTTTTTTTTTTCTTATATGTGAGACGGATTCGATTTCACCCAAACTATAAAATAAATTTTTTTCAAAACGTGTGTGGCAATGAAAATTGGATTTGGAATTCGTCACAAGCTGGTAAAGTTCCTGCAAGTTTCTTACTCCATTTTTTACTTACCTACTTACTTCAATATACTAGGAACTACCTATGCTATAAAATAAAGAAAAAAGAATACCTACATACATTGTTTGTTTCATTTTGATTATATATATTTGATTTCTTATGCGTCAAAATAAAATAATAAAAAAAAAAAATAACTAAAATAGGTAGGTAGGTTACATAGAAAACATTGTTTTGTTCATTTTGTTTAATTTTTCTTTATATTAATAGAAACATTAAGTACCTATACCTAAATTATAATAATATGTATGGTAGGTTTATCAAAACTGTGTCAATTTATTGAAAACTTGTAATCTGATATTTTATACAATTTTATGCATATTACATATTTGTGAAGGCATCTACTATTACGAAATATTTGTATACATTTACTTGTTTCTTTTTCGGATAAGATAGCTATCAATAAATAAATATATTATATGAAATGCTACTAAAAACTGCACAGTTGTTATTTTTTTACAAATTGCTAAGAGTGTTTTTCAATTTATCGGGCAGAGCCGCAGAGGTGAAGTTTGAATAACACGATAATATATCTAGAATATCCGTTTGCAATCACTTGGAAATAATCAAAAAATTCAACAATCTTTTAAAGCAAAAATATATTTAAAAATAAAATTCACGACTGGGTCGCACTAATGCAGTCCAGGTTAAGGTTCCCGAACGATTTAGGTACTAAGATTTTGAAATGACTACTTAAAGTTTCCAAGACTATGACCTTGGGTAATAAATCCGATCATAATTCATCCTCCTTTGAAGCAGTTTCAATCTTTCGTGGGAGTTCTGTACTGTTTTATCAGTTTGAAAACCAAACATTTGGAAAATCTTAACCGCCATCTTTGTATCCAGATTGAATGCAAATATCTCTCCTCCTTCAGCCGCCGAGTTTATAAATTTAGTAACAGTTGATGAAAGTTTTGACTAAAACAACAAAAAGCTTCTTAAAAGTGAAAGTAACAATTTAACCACGCAATCATTTCAAAACTGCTTGCTTTATTTTTAAGTTTAAAACGATTGTAAATCAAAATATTGATTCTCTGAATAATCCTGAACATTTTTTGAAGTTTAGACAAAAAATTCAAAAAAGCAAGAGCGAAAACCCATAAATATTATTATTTTATTTAACCAAACTCCGACCCCTGCATCTATTCATGTTGCTTTATGTTGATGACATCGTGTGGTGAATCTGCCTCTTCCGTGGTGAATTTGTGTCTTCCATGAAAACCAGAAGGAGCGAGAACTTTTTCGATCTTTTGTTTTTATTTTCATCCTTTATAATGAATGCAGCTATAGTAGCTATGTTCTGTGAAATTTTGTTTGTGTGATCTAGTTACTTATTGTTTTGCTTTTCTCGCCTTCCAGATTTTCTGGATGTGTGTTGTTGGCAGTAAAAAGGCATATGAGTAGAAAGGGGTTAAATGAGGAAAAGAGTGTTTGTTTATTTAGAATGTTAATAGGTACTAACACCGGTATGATAAAGGAAAAGGCATATGGAAATTAATAGGTTGATGGGGATATACTTATTTATTTATTCGGTTGAGAAATGAAAAGTTGAGAAACATAATCCTAAAATGAAGCTAGAAAAGAGTCTTGATTTGAATGAACTAAAATCTATTAAAAAACACCAATGTAAGCAAAGTTTTATCAATATCAATACACAAAATACTTTGGTACCTATACGGAATTTTTTTTTTTTTTTTTTTATTAGATTTATATAGCTGTCTCTTGTGATTTGAAATGTAAGTATAGATACCTATACTTACATATATTTTTATATTTTTCTTTACATTTTCATTTTCAATGTGTTTGCAACACAAATAATGTTGCCACACATTTTCCATGCTGTCTAGCAACATCTGCTTATGTGGTGGTGTTTGCAATTGTATTTGTTAACCCAAAAAGTGCATTATGTAATAAATAAATGCAAAAAACTAAAGTAACATTCTTCTATATGCGAAAAATTACATCTGTCCTTTAGCTTTCATATGATAATGTCTCACTTTTCGTTAATCGCTAGTCGATAAAGTGTCGAAAGTTTTGTTCTCGTGAAGTTTTGACCGTGATTTTACAGTGATTGAAAGTGTGCTTAAAAAGTAATACATTTTGTGGTGATAGGTACCAGTGTATTTTTTTCATAATTATAGCCAACCAAATTATATACAAAACAATTAAAACAAAAACAATTGAAATGGGCAAACGTGGTCGTAAGACAACAGTTATTGAGAGCAACTTAGTTGGTCTTGTATTAAAATACTCAAAGGACATTGTTTTCGGGGACGGGTCGATTGCCCCTAAGAGTGATTCCGTTTGGAAAAAAATATCAGATGATCTTGGGCAAAAAATTCGTCCAGAATCTTTATATTCCTACGTGACAACCAACCGATTTTCAATGAAGGAAAAATTAAAAGAAGCAGTGGGAGTAGTTGATTCATTGGAATCGGCCTATCAAAGTCCAAGATGTGAAGAAAGTTTTTCCCAGGATGCATCTTTGTCTATCTGCAGCGAAGAACAAAATTATGACGTTTCGCGGTCATACACCTTAGAATTAACTACAGACGAATTTAGTAGCATCATAACGGAAAAAAGAAAGAAATACCACAATAGATTAACCGGTAGAAATAATATGCGTGTTTCAAAAGTGTTTATTCCGGGAATTTGGGAAGACGTTATTAACGACAAAATAATTTCTTCAACACGCGTAAACTGTGGATATAATTTTAAAAACCACTATATTTCCGAAGATGGGAATGCAGGTGGCTTCAAAGGTAGACATATTTATTTTAAAGACATATTACTTTTCTTAGGAGGTGATTGTATGTATAGTTTGTTGACCCAGTAAAATATTTTCTCTAACTCTAAACTATACTTTACGAATTTGCTCGGTTATAGTTTTTGTATCCTTATTATACATATAGGTATTGATTTCAATTGAAATTTATTTAGTGAAGTCGGACAAAGTTGGGTCGGGAAAATTTGTCTGCTTGTCCGTCTGAGCAGCTCTCTCACTGTAACCCAAACAACTGGGCCGCTGTTTTTTTTTTTTTTTTTTTGGTTTTTTTTTAGGAATTTGTATTCTAGGTCTAAAAATAACGGTACCTGGTCTTCAAATGATGCAAAGAAATGTATTTATTTTGTAAACTTCTAATTTATTTTTATTTATTTTAGTGATAGGTACCGTAAACACGGATGGCTTTGGCCGATTTTCAACTGTCGGGAAGAAGAAAAATTGTCAAAATGGTGGGTGGTGAGGATAAAATTGTCAAAAATAATGGTAGGTTCGTTGGTGGCTGAAGGTGGGATGGGTGTTTGGTGTTGCGGGGGATTTGGTATGGTTTGGTGGGGGAATTGTAATTTATGGTGGGTGGTTGGTTGGCGGTTGTAGGTGGGTTGGGTGGTCGGCGGTTTAGGTGGTGGGGATAGTTGATTTGATTGGGGGTAATGAAAAAATTGTCAAAAGTTGTTGGTGAGCTGAAGGTGGTTTTAGATGGGGTGGGTGGTTGCATTTGGTGTTGAGAGGGAATGAGGAAATTTTTTTTTTTAAAACGGTAGATGGTTGGTTGGTTGCTGTAGGTGGGATTTGTAGTTGGCGGTGATGTTGGGGATGGGGGTGATTTGGTGTTGGGGGGAGGTCAAAAGTGTAAAAAAATGGTGGGTTAGTGGCTGGTGGTTGTAAGTGGAGTGGGTGGTTGGATTTGAGGGATGGGTGGGGGGATTGTCAAAAATTGTTGGGTTGGGTGGTTTGCGGTGGTGGTAGATGAAGGTGGTTTGGGGGGGGGGGAAATATGATACATAATTGTGGGTGAGTAGCAGGTGGTTGTTGGTGGAGTGGGTGGTTGTATTTGGTGTTTGGTAGGGAATTTTCGAAAATAGTGGCTGATTGGTTGATGGTTGTAGGCGGTGTGGATGGTTGGTTGTGGTTGTAGGTGGTGTTGGTGGTTGTTGGTGGTAAGGAAGGGGTATTTACTGTGTTTGGTGGGGGTGGGGGGGGGGGGGAAACAATTGTCAAAAATGGTGGGCCGTTGGTTGTATGTTGGGGTAAGAGGTTGATGTTTGGGGTAAGGGGTGAGAAAAAGAAATTCAAAAACGGTGGGTGGTTGTAAGTGGGGTGCGTTGTTGGTGGTTAAAGAGATACAACCTGCACATGAACTGTTTTGTTAACTGGTTATCACGTAAAATTATCGTCCGTAAACCGACTTTACAGACAACTATTTTTTTAATAAAAAAAAATCATCTTCAAAAGAACGGACTTAGCGGCTTTTGGGGCTGTATTTGTATATAGCCCAGTAAATAAAGCAACAAATAAGGCGATCTCAAGAAAAAAATATTTACAAGCTGATTTTTTGTGGAGACCTTCATAATGGGTTTCTTAAGAAATGTACCAAACTCCTCTAAAATCCTCTTACGGGTTTGGACTTTAGGGTGGTTAAGAGAATGCACTTTCATTTTCCTTCTCTTTATCACCCCAAACGTCTCAAAACCGTTGGAGGACTTTAGAGGATTTTGGTGCATTTCTTAACCCTCCAGTAGGCGCGTGGTCTACGATCGTAGACCACCTTTTTTAAAATGTTCTTACTACCTAGACATACTTTTTTTTGGGCCGTACTTTTCAATAGCTTCCCAAAATTAGCTCTTCTAACTGATCTGTGATCAAACTACAATCTGTGATCAAAGACAATGGCGTAGCGAGTGCTCAAACTCAGGTGGTCTACGATTGTAGACCACGCGCCCACTTACGTCACTTTTTTTTAACAAGGTAGATAAATAGTTTTTTTTATAAAATACATAAATGTAGGAAAAAGTTAACAATTTTAACTGTATTTGTTTTTAAAATGCGCTGTTGAAATACAGATATTGCTAAAAGACGTGCAGCAGCAACCAAAAGACAACAGAGTAAATGACTGAAATAATATGTATGATTAAGTTATTTGACAAAAATTAATTTTTTTAACTATGTTTGTCACTATTTTTTTCTGATTTTTGTTGTGATTTATTTTATTCCTCACCCTTATTAATTTGTTTGCATTTGAACTGAATTTTTCTTCACCAAAAATTGAATTGAATATAAAATTTGCATAAAAAAATATTTAAAAAAATGAATCTTTTTAAAGTTGAATAACTTTTACATTTTTTGAAGAATTTTAACATTTTAAAACTAAGTTTCAAATTCAACTTGTTGCTTACCACAAACATAATTTTTCTTTAAAGATAAATAAAAGTATTTTTTTATTATTAAAAATCAGTTTAAGTAAAAGCACTAAACAAATCGAGTCCTTTTAGTTTATTAATTTTTTTTTCTTCATTTTAGTACTTATTTTAGCTTATAATAATTAAATACAGTAGGTATAAGACATTTTATTATAAGAAAAACTGTAAGTACTCAAACGGCGAAAAACGCATATTTTATTAACGTGCGAAAATGGTCTACGATCGTAGACCACGCGCCTTCTCGTGTTACAAAATACCACGCGCCTACTGGAGGGTTAAGAAACCCATTATGAAGGCCTCCACAAATAAAGTGCACGACTGGGTCATACGAACTTGCTCTAATGTGTTAAAATGGTCTTATGTGCTTGAGATTTTGGGAAAAAAGCATAACAAAATCATATGAAATTTTATTAATCACTTAAAAAATCAATACCTAAAACGTTTTTTGGAGAAAATGAAGTAAGCCATCAGGTTTCCTTTACGTTTTTGAATTGTTACGAAATTTCTTTTCAAAATCGTTGGACAAGTTTCTTTTAGCACTGTAGTTTTAATCAGAAAAATAAAATTAAAAAAATATAGATAAAACCGTTTTTGGAAAAAACTAAAATAAAAAAAAAAATTTCAACTTTTTTTTAAAACTCAAAAAAACGTTTTTTGAAAAATTTACGAATTTATGTTATTTCTTTTATAAGAGGGCTTCTACATTAAAAATTTCATCGAAATCCGTTAAGTGGCTTACGAGAAAATCGGATTTCAAAAATCGGTCCTATGGGAGGTATTCCGTTATAAGACTTCCTGAAAATTATATTCCAACCAAAACATAAAATTTGCACAGAAAACATTATTCAGAAAGTTTTATCAAAATCGTAGAAGCCGTTTTCGAGAAAATTAATTTTTCACCAAAAATCGTATGGCAGGTACCGTTAGTTTTAGAGCTAGAAGGCTAATTCCAACCGCTCTGTAGGATGTCATAATAATACTATGTACCAAGTTTGAAGAAAATCGGTCCAGCCGTTTAGGCTGTACGTAACTATACAGACAGACAGACATACGGACAGACAGACAGACAGAATTATCGGACCCACTTTTTTCGACTTCTCTATCATCGTAATGTTATGTTTGATTGTCCAAAAAAATTTTTTTTTACGAATGTATAACTTGCATTATACTACCTATAATCGCAAGTAAAATCGGTGCCATGAAAAAAAGTCATGTGAAAAAAGTCTAAAAACAAATTTTGGACTTAATTGCACTCTTGGCTGTGCAAACATATTTTTGCATTCTTAAGAATCTAAAAAAGTCCAAATCTAATATTCAATAACATCCAAGTAGAAAAAAAATACATATACCTATGGTAGAATACTTTTTGTATAACATTAATTAAAAAGCTGCCATAGTTAATCGAGTAGGTAGCAAGGCCTGCTCGATTACCTCTGGCGGTGGCTTTTCAAAAATGGTAGAATGCATTAAAGTCAAGCATTAAAATAAAAGTTTTTATCTGTAAAGATTTTTATAATAAAATTTGGCTTAAACTGTAACATGTAAAAACGAAAAGATATTTTTGATTCAATAGTTTCTATGTTTTTGTAATTTTTTTTAAGCTTATTGTAAATGTGGAGGTTATGTTCAGGGCACTATACGGGGCTCAGGCACAGGAAGCGTGTTTGTTGACATAGTCGTCACCAGAGGGGAAGGTGTTTGTGGAAAGAGATGGCTACGAGGAGCAAAGCGCGCCAAAATTGTGGAAGAGATGGGACCAAGTTCAGCCTTTGTGTTTCGGGCAAAAAAGGCACATGAGGCAATGGAGGAAGGCGAAGACGAGCCAGCCAACTTAAACTCAACGGCTGTTTTGAGGACAGCCAAATATGAGTTTAACTCCAAAGACAGGTCGGACTCATCTCCCACAAAGGCGGTCCGTAAAATGCTAAAAGCGGAGGGCGCTAACACTATAAATAGCATTTCGGCCGAGCCCTTTCACGTCCATTATTGGACTAGAACACAACTCAACATATACAAAAAGTATGCAGCTCGGGGCAGAACTTGTCTTACTATTGATGCGACAGGGTCCATCATCAAAAAATTTAAAAAACTAGATGAAATGACCAAGGTTATCTACCTCTACCAAGGGGTAGTTAACATTGGTACACGTCAATTCCCGGTTTTGCAAATGATTTCGGAATCACACAAGACTGCATCGATAGCGAATTGGCTAACCAATTGGGTCCTCTCAGGAGCTCCTCGTCCTGATGAGGTAGTCACAGATAATTCGCGTGCTCTTTTGACGGCAGCGGTCTTAGTTTTTACCGGGTCAAAGACATTAGAAGAGTACGCGGACTCTTGCTGGGGAAACTCCATGCCGCGATGCTATATTCGCATGGATAATGCGCATTTCCTGCGGGGGTATGCCTCTTTCTTATTTAAAAAGAATGCTCCTGATAGGATTCGGGCCTTCTATATGGCAGCAATGGGTCAATTACTGATGGCAACTTCGACCGATAAGGCTAAGGCTTTATTAAAGGCACTTCTTTTTGTTGCTCGGAGTGAAACAGAGGGTGTTTCGCAAATGGGCGTCACAGAAGCCGAGCAACAAAAAAATTTTTTGAAAAATACAATAACTGAGGAAAACGTAAGTTTTTGAATGTCTTTTAGTAAATACTCAATTTATTTTATACATTTTTGCGTTTTTATTAGGTTAATGTCGACGACACTAAAAATAATCCTCCACAACTGGAATATTCGGACGAAGGATTGCCATCGCACACAGTCCAAAATAAATGGTCCCAGCTTGCCAACGAAATTGACCAGGAAGTCAAAAAGGTCTTAAGTGTGGAAATTGGCGACCGCGATAATGCGCACTACATGCCCTCATTCGCCGACAGGCTGCTAAGGGATATTTCCTTGCTGCCTTTGTGGTCAAATATCAAGTCGGTCGAATTTGGGTATGGAAATATTCCCGCGTCCAGTGCTCCTTCAGAAAGCGAGTTCAACAAACTTAAGACCCATATCCTCAAAGGTTGTCCTCCTATGCTGCCTGAAGCCTTTTTAAAGAAAACGCTGGACTATTTAAACGGCACCGTAAAAATAGCCAGCGCGAGAATGGACAACGATCCAGAGTTACTCGGCGAAATTCTGACTGAAGTTCATCAAATTTCAGCTTTAAAAACGAGCTGTCCTGCATGTTTAGTTGCAGAACCGATAGGAAGCCACAGGTGTTGTTTTTGTAAAAAGGCAATTCACAACCTGGATGGCTGCTCGGTTCCTATCGGGCAATCCGAGGAAGGATACGGGCAAAAGCGAAGTTGTATCGCTTGCTCGAATGCACCGAATGTAGATGTTTTGGCAGCCCTGCAAGAGGAAGAGGATTGGGGAGGATTAAACCTCCAAGAAAAAAAGCCGAAAAAGAAGAGGGTGGCAAAATATCTTGGTGCCAACAAAAAAAAGATAAGCGAGCAGATCGCATGGGATGGAAACGCCGCGAAAATCGGCATTTTGAAAAATGGGAGCCATCCAAGTCTTTGCCCGGTAAAAATAAATGGCAAGGAGGTGTACGCCATTCTAACTTGCGCATTTGACAGTGTATTTCACGTCCTGCTCGCCGCCCTCTATGAAAGACCGGCTTTCCGCTTGGAGGTAAGATTTTGGCAGCTAACATAACATTAATTAATTACTAAAAACTATATTTTACAGGTTTCTAACTCAAAAAATGATGTGGCTCTATACAACATGGCGTTGAAGGTCTTCAACAAAGGCTTGAGGCCTTCCACATACAAGACCCGGGCGGAGATGTTGTACGCCATGTCTTTTCCCCGAACAGACCAAGTGGATGGCTCAATCCAAATTAATTGTGTGACGAGCGCTACCGAGGTAGTTCTTTCAATGTTTCGGGGAAGCCCGATGTACAGCCGCACTGCCAAGTGCAACAAATGTGGGGTTGAAAGCAGTGATTCATCTATAATCGCAGTCACAGACCTCTCAACCATCACTAGAGGGAGTGCGGACCTCAATGTTACACTTGGTTTAGAAAAAGAATATCCATGTGGTATTTCCTGTGACGGTGTCAAAAAAACTATAAATTCTTTGATCGGTTGGTACCTTGGAATATTTAAGTTATTAAAGTTTACTTTCTTAATTTATATATTTGTAGGTCCCTTGATTATTTTCGAAATGAGGTTTTCGGATGAAAACATCAAAATAAAGCTTCGAGATATTCGAAAACATTTCGACCATAATGGGGAGACATTCTACCTTAGCGGGGTAGTGAATTTCATACCGTCACCGCCGTCCAGGAGATCCAACGAAACAAATGTAGGAACATCTCATTTCACTGCCTTTTGCCTTCGTGGGATACATTGGTATGAGTATGATGATCTCCTCGAAAAAGAAAAAAGTCGAAGTGAGAACTTTTATGTTCTCCCTAGACTTTTGTTCTATGTTCGAGGCTGATTTTCAGCTCGAATTATGTTAGTACCTACATATATTCTTTTAATTTTTTTTTTAAATAACACATTTACATTTTTTATACAGAAGCTTACCACAAACGCAACCTCTACCGGACAAACAATATTGTTTGCAAATATCTGCAAGTTAAACTAAAATACCTAAACTAAACTTAAGGCATAGAATTGGCAATTTGGTAATGTTCTTTAGATTTTGTTCATTCAAATCAAGACTCTTTTCTTTAGCTTCATTTTAGGACAGATGTAATTTTTTGCATTTATTTATTACATAATGCACTTTTTGGGTTAACAAATACAATTGCAAACACCACCACATAAGCAGATGTTGCTAGACAGACAGCATGGAGAATGTGTGGCAACATTATTTGTGTTGCAAACACATTGTAACAGTCGTTTATTGTATCATCGAACACAAAAATGAAAATGAAAATGTAAAGAAAAATATAAGTAGATAGGTACCTATACTTACATTTCAAATCACAAGAGACACCTAAATAAATCTAATAAAAAAAAAAACAAAATTCCATATACCAAAGTATTTTGTATATTGATACCTATACGATTTAATGTTCAGTTTTCCATTTTTATATCAAATAAAACTTTGCTTACATTGGTGTTTTTTAACAGATTTTAGTTCATTCAAATCAAGACTCTTTTCTAGCTTCATTTTAGGATTATGTTTCTCAACTTTTCATTTCTCAACCGAATAAATAAATAAGTATATCCCCATCAACCTATTAATTTCCATATGCCTTTTCCTTTATCATACCGGTGTTAGTACCTATTAACATTCTAAATAAACAAACACTCTTTTCCTCATTTAACCCCTTTCTACTCATATGCCTTTTTACTGCCAACAACACACATCCAGAAAATCTGGAAGGCGAGAAAAGCAAAACAATAAGTAACTAGATCACACAAACAAAATTTCACAGAACATAGCTACTATAGCTGCATTCATTATAAAGGATGAAAATAAAAACAAAAGATCGAAAAAGTTCTCGCTCCTTCTGGTTTTCATGGAAGACACAAATTCACCACGGAAGAGGCAGATTCACCACACGATGTCATCAACATAAAGCAACATGAATAGATGCAGGGGTCGGAGTTTGGTTAAATAAAATAATAATATTTATGGGTTTTCGCTCTTGCTTTTTTGAATTTTTTGTCTAAACTTCAAAAAATGTTCAGGATTATTCAGAGAATCAATATTTTGATTTACAATCGTTTTAAACTTAAAAATAAAGCAAGCAGTTTTGAAATGATTGCGTGGTTAAATTGTTACTTTCACTTTTAAGAAGCTTTTTGTTGTTTTAGTCAAAACTTTCATCAACTGTTACTAAATTTATAAACTCGGCGGCTGAAGGAGGAGAGATATTTGCATTCAATCTGGATACAAAGATGGCGGTTAAGATTTTCCAAATGTTTGGTTTTCAAACTGATAAAACAGTACAGAACTCCCACGAAAGATTGAAACTGCTTCAAAGGAGGATGAATTATGATCGGATTTATTACCCAAGGTCATAGTCTTGGAAACTTTAAGTAGTCATTTCAAAATCTTAGTACCTAAATCGTTCGGGAACCTTAACCTGGACTGCATTAGTGCGACCCAGTCGTGAATTTTATTTTTAAATATATTTTTGCTTTAAAAGATTGTTGAATTTTTTGATTATTTCCAAGTGATTGCAAACGGATATTCTAGATATATTATCGTGTTATTCAAACTTCACCTCTGCGGCTCTGCCCGATAAATTGAAAAACACTCTTAGCAATTTGTAAAAAAATAACAACTGTGCAGTTTTTAGTAGCATTTCATATAATATATTTATTTATTGATAGCTATCTTATCCGAAAAAGAAACAAGTAAATGTATACAAATATTTCGTAATAGTAGATGCCTTCACAAATATGTAATATGCATAAAATTGTATAAAATATCAGATTACAAGTTTTCAATAAATTGACACAGTTTTGATAAACCTACCATACATATTATTATAATTTAGGTATAGGTACTTAATGTTTCTATTAATATAAAGAAAAATTAAACAAAATGAACAAAACAATGTTTTCTATGTAACCTACCTACCTATTTTAGTTATTTTTTTTTTTTATTATTTTATTTTGACGCATAAGAAATCAAATATATATAATCAAAATGAAACAAACAATGTATGTAGGTATTCTTTTTTCTTTATTTTATAGCATAGGTAGTTCCTAGTATATTGAAGTAAGTAGGTAAGTAAAAAATGGAGTAAGAAACTTGCAGGAACTTTACCAGCTTGTGACGAATTCCAAATCCAATTTTCATTGCCACACACGTTTTGAAAAAAATTTATTTTATAGTTTGGGTGAAATCGAATCCGTCTCACATATAAGAAAAAAAAAACAGGTACATTTATTATTAGGTAGCTACTAGGATAAAAGAACATGGGAGTGCGAAAAGTAAACACAACAAGACTATTATATGTATTCTGATTTTTACATTTCAGCATTTTAACGTATAGACTATGTCCAAACCCCCGTTTTCGGTAAAGAACGGGTATACATACAATCATACCTTAAAAAAAATCCCTTAGTAGGTAGGTAGGTTAGGTACCCACCTACTGTCTTAGTAATGTACGATGTATTGATACTATTTTTCTACATCTACTACAAATTATATTATGTAGGTAGGCACCTATATACATCTTTATAATAAATATTCTTTTTAAAAACTTATTGCCCCGTGATATCCAGGCTTGGTCCATACCCCACCATATATACCTACAACCTACCTATCTATGGAAACAAATGATCCATTGGCAACATGTCGTAGAAGCACCAAGAAGATGAAGACAGAAATAAATTCCATTATAATTCTCAGATCTCAATGTGTTCGACGCATTGGAATGAAAATTAGTAACTAGAATTATTGATATTGAAACTAATTTGAAAAATAAAATACCTACCGATATACATACATACATATGTACCTATACACATTTTTTTTTTCTTTTGAGACATTTAATCCAAAGGAGAGAATAAGAAACTCGCAAGAACTTTTAGCCAGCTTGTTGCGAATACCAAGTCAATATTCGTTGCCACACATGTTTTGAAAAAAATATATTTTATAGGTTGTAGGTATATATGTATATAAAGGTACCTAGTTTGGATGAAATTGTATGAAACATTTCGTCTCACATAAACGCATAGCTACCTATAAAAAAAATATGGAAATGCGAAAAGTAAACAAAACGAGAGTACGTAGGTAGGTATATATATATCCTGATTTTACATTTAAGCCAATTTAAAAAAAAAAAAGTTTAATTTTACAGCGATAGGACAAAATTTTTATATCTGGATACAAATTAAAACAAGCGTCCACATGTACAATAGGTACACATAATATGTACCTACACATTTTAACATATAGACTAAAAACTTGCCGTTTTCAGTCGAGGACGGGTAGAAATCATCCCTTAAAAAAAAAGGCCTTTAGTTACCCATGTTCTTTTGAATATTTCTTACTCCTTGTCCTTTCACACTGCAGTGATTTCTTATTAGGTATTTGTTACTTTGTTGGTCGTTTTCGTCCCTTACCGCGTTTCCCTGCATACACTAATGGAGGAAGGAATAAGAACAATATTGTACCATTTTACAATTTATGTATTTCTTCTTTTGTTACGCTAATTCCTTACTTGATACTTGAACACAAATATAAATTTTACAACGCCAGAAAGTTGTCTTTTTCACTCACTCGTTTAGACAGAGGAACTAGGAACATCATGATCATACTTCATACATTATACTTACCGTTACCATCATTCCTCTTTTCATACTACAAGAATATGAATGTGTGAAAAAAGCTCTCTTGGAACTCTCATGTTAAATATCAACAAATCAAAGCAACATGAATCTATATGTATCTTAGGTACACAAATGTTGCTCGAACTTTTGCCATGCCAAAATGTGTCTGTTTTTGAATGTTGATCTTATAATTTTCAATTTATGATAGGTACCTAAAAAATGTGATTTAAAAATGTAGGTAGGTACCTATGATTTACAGAATATATTTTATGATAATGAAAACGGCTATTTACATGCCAACAAAATATGTTCATATAGGTATACCTACTATCTCAAATACGAACTTTAGTTAAAACTTAAAAATAAGATGCGTGGGTAGGATATAGGTACCTACCTACCCACTAGTCATTTAGGTACATAATGTAGGTAGGTAAGTACATAAATATATTACAAAATAAGTCACTATTTGACTTATTAGGTGCATATAGGTACCTATATGGATATTAAAAAAAATGTAAATAATTTCGAAAATTCTTTTATTTTTTTAAATTAGTTTAACAGATTTCTCAAAAAACTAAGTAGGTATGCAATAAAATTTCAAAACTATTTGTCTATCTAGGAAAATAAAATATTGAAAATCGTTCGACGTTTTTTTTTTTAAGGTTATTTTTGAAAAACTTTTCCAACAAATATTTTGAAATTTATTTCAGTATATAAATATATAGCAATCCGTAGTTTACATCTGAAAAAATTATGTTGAAAAAAATCATTATTTTATCATTATTTTTTTTTTGTATAAATTTATTAAAAATCAAAAAAAAAATGTTTCTGGAAATTTTGAAATGCCATATTAATAAAATTATTAATGACTTCATAGGCCGAACATTTTATTGAAATCGGATGAATAGTTTACGAGAAAATTTGATTTGAAAATACTGTTTTTATGAGAGGTACCGTTATAAAACAAATTTTGAAAAATCTTTTCTAGCCAAAAGATACAGGTAGGTACTGTCTTAAAAAAATAGCATCCTGAAAGTTTTATCAAAATCGTTAGAACCATTTTTGAGAAAATCAATTTTTTTCTTCACGTTGCATGGTGCCATTATTTTTGGAGCTAGAACAAAAATTAAAAATATGTTCCGAGGGACTGCCAAATAAATCCTTAATAGGTACCTACCAAATTTGAAGCAAATCGGTCCATCCGTTCAGGATCTAGCGCCCGAACAGACATACACACAGACAGACGACTTTTTGACTTCTCCATCATCGTAATGTCATGTGTGATAGTTATTTCAATTTTTTTTTTTTTTTTTGCTAGAATCCATAACTTGCCTTGTAGTACCTATAATTGCAAGTAAAAACAAAGTTGATTTTATGTGTTCGATTTTAGGTAATTTTCTTATAGGTATCAACCTTATAATCGATAGACACATACATAGGTATGTGGGTACCTGCTTACATTTTTTAATACAGTGTTTTTAGGATACAGTTGATATTTTTGAAATAGGAATGGCATCAGACAGAAGCTGGGCTTGGCTACGAAAAAAAAACTCAATAGGCAGACACAGAAGGGCAACTAGGTATGTGACATTTTTGTTGCCAATTAGGTAGATATTTACTTAAATTTATGTATTTAAAGTTAAATTGGAGAATACCTATAGGTACCTATACCTAGGTATGTAGATGTAGGTAGGTACCTACCAGACAATTAAAATTAAAATTTTAATCAATTATTTATCTACTCACTAATAAACATAAAAAGCTTAAATGGGTTAAGTATTGGCACCTATCTACCAAGTTGTTACAAATTAACATTATAGGTACATAGGTAGGTAAGTAGGTATAGTTTGGTATTCCATGCGTTCCATTATATTCTATACCTAGGTAGACTCTGAAAATCCGCTCGACATTATTTAGGTACATATTTCTGACTGACTTCTTTTAAAACTTTTTTAATCGGACGACTTAGAATATAAATGTTACTAATTAAAATTTAATAATCTGTACAAAATAAAAATAATCTTAAAATACACCTACGTTATGTAAATTATGTAGGTACTTCCTACCTACAAACATAAAACCTACGACGCGAATCGCGCTCAAAAATCTTCAATGCAAAAAAATTAACCTCCTATTTTTCTCACGATATACAAAAGCACGTTTAAGGAAAAATATCTGATTCATAGAAACATTCGTTTCTCCTTATAATTCGTCCTAGGTCAACAAAAAATAAGTAGGTCAGAGAAATACTAAAAAAATACCTTGATCACACAAATAATAATAATACCAGTTTCGCACTTGTATTATGAGGGATGAAAAGAAAATTGAAAGATCGAAAAGTCCTTGTCTCCTTTTCTTTCTAATGGGTGACATAAAATCACCACGGAATAAACAATGTTGTTCGTTCTCTCTACTCAAAACCAGTTTCGCATTGTACATTTATTATGAGAAATGGGGGATGAAAACAAAATTAAGAAATTCTCGTTCTCAAGGAAGATATTCACCTCTGATAAATGTTGCTTGTTCTCTGAATTTTCACCACACGATTCCAGCAACATAAAGTAAGTGATATTATATTCAAGTAATGTTGCTTGGATTTTGCTGTTGTGAAAAACAATACAATTAAAGCTACAAATTCCTTAAATATGAGACGTTGTTATTATTTTTTTTAAATTGTTTTTTTTTTTTTTTTAATTTGAAGAGCAACAAAATAGCAACTAAATACGCAACAAAAAAAAGTTGAAAAAATCATTTTTAAAAAAGTGACCTGCCAGCTTAATGTTTATGGGTTTTCGCTCTTGCTACACTTATCAGTGTTGGATTTTATTGTTTTCCTTTAAAGTAAACAATAAAGATATTGAACAATAGTTTTTTCTCAAAACATGAATTAAAGGTTTTTACTTAAAAAAAAAACAAAACTCTTATCTTGTAAGGTTGCATAATGCACGCAATCGAAAATAACCACTAATAGTATCGATGGACAGCTTAAAATTCTTATATTAATTATTTGCTCTAGCAGAAACTTAATTTGCTTGTTTATTTGTTTAAACAAAGCACAAGGAACATACTAGAAAGAATTTTAAATTATTTGCTCTTGTATTTCGGTAAGTGTGGAACAAAAACCAAAGTGACCACTTTGTATGGGCGAATAAGTTCAAATCCTTATATTAATTATTTGCTCTAGCAGAAACTTATTTTGCTTGTTTATTTGTTTAAACAAAGCATAAGGAACATATTAGAAAGAATTTTAAATTATTTGCTCTTGTATTTCGGTAAGTGTGGAACAAAAACCAAAGTGACCACTTTGTATGGGCGAATAAGTTCAAATCCTTATATTAATTATTTGCTCTAGCAGAAACTTATTTTGCTTGTTTATTTGTTTAAACAAAGCATAAGGAACATATTAGAAAGAATTTTAAATTATTTGCTCTTGTATTTCGGTAAGTGTGGATTAAAAACCAAAGTGACCACTTTGTATGGGCGAATAAGTTCAAATCCTTATATTAATTATTTGCTCTAGCAGAAACTTATTTTGCTTGTCTATTTGTTTAAACAAAGCAGAAGGAACATATAAGAGAGAATTTTAAATTATTTTCTCTTGTATTTCGGTAAGTGTGGAATAAAAACCAAAGTGACCAGTTTGTATGGGCGAACAAGTTCAAATATTTATATTAATTATTTGCTCTAGCAGAAACTTATTTTGCTTGTTTATTTGTTTAAACAAAGCATAAGGAATATGTTAAAAAGAATTTTAAATTATTTGCTCTTGTATTTCGGTAAGTGTGGAACAAAAACCAAAGTGACCACTTTGTATGGGCGAACAAGTTCAAATCCTTATATTAATTATTTGCTCTAGCAGAAACTTATTTTGCTTGTTTATTTGTTTAAACAAAGCAGAAGGAACATATAAGAGAGAATTTTAAATTATTTTCTCTTGTATTTCGGTAAGTGTGGAATAAAAACCAAAGTGACCACTTTGTATGGGCGAATAAGTTCAAATCCTTATATTAATTATTTGCTCTAGCAGAAACTTATTTTGCTTGTTTATTTGTTTAAACAAAGCATAAGGAACATATTAGAAAGAATTTTAAATTATTTGCTCTTGTATTTCGGTAAGTGTGGAATAAAAACCAAAGTGACCAGTTTGTATGGGCGAACAAGTTCAAATATTTATATTAATTATTTGCTCTAGCAGAAACTTATTTTGCTTGTTTATTTGTTTAAACAAAGCATAAGGAACATATTAGAAAGAATTTTAAATTATTTGCTCTTGTATTTCGGTAAGTGTGGAACAAAAACCAAAGTGACCACTTTGTATGGGCGAACAAGTTCAAATCCTTATATTAATTATTTGCTCTAGCAGAAACTTATTTTGCTTGTCTATTTGTTTAAACAAAGCATAAGGAACATATAAGAGAGAATTTTAAATTATTTGCTCTTGTATTTCGGTAAGTGTGGAACAAAAATGAAATTGTTGGTAATTGACAGTCAAGCTGGCAAGATAAATTAAAAAAAAAAAAAAATAGAAGAGCAAACAAATTTTTTTTTGTCTGTCAAGCATAAAATGATAAGCGCTTCAATCTGGCCGAAAATAAAAAAATTAAAAATTTTTTTTGAAAAAAATTGTTTAAACAAATTAATTTGTTGTTAACTTTTTTTATATTTTTTTACTGATTCGTAGAGCAAATAATTAGCAAATAAATACGGAAGAAAAATTTTTTCAAAAAAACTATAAGAAAAAAAGTGCCCTGCCAGCTTGACAGTCAAGCTGGCAGGATAAATTCCAAAAAAAAAACTAGAGGAGCAAAAAATTTTTTTTTTTGTCAGACAAGCATTAAATAATAAGCGCTTCAATCTGGCCGAGAATAAAAAAATTAAAAATTTTTTTTGAAAAAAATTGTTTAAACAAATTAATTTGTTGTTAACTTTTTTTATTTTTTTTAACTGATTCGTAGAGCAAATAATTAGCAAATAAATATGGAAGACAAACATTTTCAAAAAAACAACAAGAAAAAAAGTGCCCTGCCAGCTTGACGTCAAGCTGGCAGGAAAAATTATAAAAAAAAAAATACAAGAGCAAAAAATTTTTTTTGTTGGCAAATAATTAGCAAATAATTAGCAAACAAATCAGGCAAAATATTTTAAGTTTCTGCTACAAGTGCCCTGCCAGCTTGACGGACATGTGGTTTTGCACCAAAAGCAAAAAAAAAAAAAAACACTCAATGTAGATAAAAGTTGTATTATATTTTTAACCGGAGCACCCTGTACATTCAGCTCCAGTTCAGAAAGAATAATAATAATATGGTGGATGCATTGAAGAATTTGTCGTGAGAATTTTGATTTAAAGAAAACTATCTTATTTTTTCTCAAGATAGCTACTTGAGGTAGTACCCCGTGGCGTTGTGCTTAGTGTATCGGACTATTACGCCGAAGGTTCTGGGTTCGATCCCTGACGCCTCCACCTAAGTGCTTTTCCGGGGTACTGCCTCTTGCGATGAAGTGACAAATCCTCCAAGAGTAATGTCATGGAAAGTGCTTCTCTGTTAGCCGTTCGGATTCAGCGGTTAATTGTAGGTCATTTCCATTCCATTTCCGCAGAATATCAACACACACAGTAATGGTTGAGAGTGTAAGTCACAGGCCCCGGCCGCGCTTGGAGCTGTTGTGCCAACATTTTTTTTTAGGTACTTGAGGGGAACAAATTAACAAGGCTTTTGGGCAATATTTATTGGAACCATATTTCCATAAACTAAAGTTGTTTATTAGTCTATCCGTTCCCTCGTTAAAGCTTTCATTAAAAAAAAACGGTTCGACAAGAAAGTCTTTTGCGTTATACCTATGCAGAACCCGGAAACCAAGTCGATGATCTTTTCCAAGTGCTTGGTGTTCTTAAGATCATTGTGCCATCTCTCGAACGCTTTTTTTTCTCCCTTGGGACACTCAGACAGTGCTTTGTGGGCTTGATATTGGGCTTTATCGGCATGTGACCTCAAGCGCAGTGCCATATTCGCTTCCTTATCAGTTTCCTCAAAATCAAACAGTCTTTGATTTGTTTCAAGGGCTTCAACCAAACGCCAAATGTGTATCTATCTTCTCTAGAAAATCATAGCTTCATACTAACCTAAGGCGAAATCTGTGCTGCTATACCTGTGAAACGTGGAAAAGCTCTGCCAACATCTCTATCTAGCAAATAACGAGCTTTAGTTAATCGTTATCTGCCTTAAAGATCATCTGGCCACAAAGCATATCCAACAACAGATTGTGGCTTAGAAGGGGACAAGCACATAGGGGAAGTAGCGCTGACATGGCCAAATACTGAGGAAGCCCAAACACAACTACGTCAAAGCAGTTTTTGATGAAGTAATCAATGTGGAAGACGGGTTGGAAGACCAAAACATGGAGATCAGTTGTTTTGAAGGAAGCTGAGAATCACAATTTTAAGTAGTGTTTAGCGCTGAGTTATCGTGCTGTGAATAGAGGTAGTTGGTTGGATCTCGATGAAGCCCTATGCTCTAGTTTTAAGAAGCTGCCAACAGCACCTTCCTGGTTTCAAGACAGAAGGCATAATTTTTGGCGCAAACCCCTGTTCGAATGAATATTATCTGATTCAGTTCGTCTCCCGCCAAAGTCTATTCGCTATTTGATTGTTCTTTTCATTTCTGATATTATCACTCGTCAGCGATGATCTCAGACTTCCAGGCCTTCTTTGATTTTGTAAAACATCTTTTTTTTCGGTTGTGGGTGTGTATCGACTTCGTCCAGATTTCCCCGTTCTTTAATGTTTTGATGGTTGAATTAGTTTCTTTTTCCACATTGAGACCTTTGTTACACCAAAAGCCTTGGAGTCATCCAGTCATTCCTGAAAACTCTCTTCTGATAAAGAAGCTAGCTATGTGAAATGAGAAAGCTCAAATTTGGTTCGAAATTTCGAAATTCGGAACCACAACTATGATCCAAAACAGTCACATACATAGCTGAAATATTTATTGCTCCAGCAGGTCATGTTCCCCTTACTTAAGTCCCATGAGACTAAATGCTATCAACTAATTTGTAGGTTACTAACTATTCATTATAAAACAAACTAGTTAAAAGTAAATTAAGGACATACACAAAAAAAACCCTTCAATGTCAGTCAATTGAAAGAAAAATATGTTGGTGCACCCTTTATACCATATTGTTACGAATATTCTTCGGTCTTTTGTGCGCAGGTTCTTCCTTTATTTTACTTCTTTTGCACTTTGGCTGATAGAGCTGGCACTGGCATTATGGCAGTATTGACTATGGAGTGTTGAGTGTGGAGTGTGGAAAACTTTTCCAATCTTCGTGTGCTGTGCTGTGCTGAATTTTAGGAAAAGCAAAGCGAAGCGACAGAAAGAGATAGCCTTCAACAATCGTCAAAGAATATTCTCAGCGGTTGCGGCATGGCATTATGGCACAAAGGGATGAAGGAATATACTGAAACAGAGTGCAGGGTGGTGGTAGGTTGGTGTAGAATTTTGTATGTGCACAGGACTATGGCAACATAGACAGAGGATACAGGACAACTCAGTCATAAGTCCTTTTACTCGTGCTCGTGCTCGTGCTTGTGCTCGTTTTTGTTCTCGTGCTCTCTCCATTGCAAACGAAGTGAGTCAACTCCTCTTATTAAAAAAGTTTCCATCTCTATCTGTCTTCTTGCAAACTGCATTCCGGCCACCACCCCTATTTTTGCAGCACAGCACCAAAAACAGCAGCAAAAGTAGCAAAAGCAGAAGCAGCAGCAGCACAAATAGAACTCTTCTGCCACTTTTGCTGCATGCAAGTTAATTATTTAAAAAGGATATACCTACCTACGAGAGGAGAGTTTGGAATATTCCAACTTGAATAGGATTGAAAAAAAAATAACAAGGAGGACAAAAAAACTGTGCCTCTGCTTCTTGACCAAAAAAGGATTTATCGATAAGTGAAACGTGATATAAGTGGAAACAAATAAAAAGCAATGTCTCTTGTGTGTGCTACTTTTTCCGGTATTCCCGATTCCCGAATTTAAGTGATATTTTTTTGCATATGAAGAAAATTTTACCCTCAACACGGTAACAAGAGAGGAAACAAAAAAAAAAAGAAAAATTCAAATCGAAATCGAATTATTCTTTTTGTCGTGTACTTTTTTTTTTTGGGAACGTGCGAAGTGTATTCCTTCTGGTGTGTTGTAGATAGAATTTTTATTTTAACCTTCCTTCCCAGTAGCCCGACGGACTCCCGAGATCATTTTTGTGGGTGCTGTGCTGCTGTCATACTACCGGAACCACCTTAACAGCCTAACGGTATAAAAAAGTTGTTTAAAATACGTGATTTTTTAATTTTTTTTTTATTTTTGTTTAAAGCTGCTTGTTCCTCAAAACACATCTCATAAATTATATCAAAAAGCCTTCCAAACCACTGTCGTTGTCGTTGGGTAGTCGTCGTCACCGGGAAATCCATTCAGCCATTATATTTGCGGTTCGGCTCGGATTGGATCGGCTCGGCTCTCCTCTCTTCTTCCCAAATTAAGTTCAATGACCATTTTGATTTTATATTGAACCGAACCGACGAACTGAACAATGTGAATTCGTTAAGGTGGATACAGATGGATATATATTGAGAGATAGTGTGTGCGAGTTTGTGTGTTTGAGTGGATTCAATTTTTTTTTTTATTTTTTGCAACCCAACCAACCAACTACTTTGACATTATTCACTGCTCCTTCGTTCGTCGTTCATTCCATTGCTGCTATGGTGTACCTACATCATCACAATTTAATAGCAAGAGGAGCCTCCTAACTCCTTAGCTCGTATTGTTCCCTAACCTAACCGATGATGTGCATTTCTTCCTCATTGAGTTAAAAAATCTAATCAAAGTTCTAATTTTTTTTTTTGTGTACAAAAGAATTTCTGTGTGTTGTAGAGCGAGAAGAAGAGTGAGAGAGATAGATGTAATCTTTGAACTGGTAGCGCGCACTACCAGAACCAGACCATCTACAATCACCCCCCAACATCACCCACTGGCCCCTTTTTTATCGTCGTCATAAGATTTAAAAAAAAAAACTTCTCTGATTGATTAACCTAGTTGCTTTTATTCCGATTGGAATGGGCTGTTTCCTTCCATCTGTTTGTTCATGGATCCATTATAGACGCCAGCTACTCTCAAAGTCGTCCCAATGGTATCTCGTCTATGTCGTCTATGGTGATAGTGTAATCCTTTATCCTGCGGTGAATAGTTTGTTGTTGTTGAGTTAAATTCAGTTGAGTGATTTCAAAATAGAAAAAAAAAAACAACTCCATAAAAGGCAATAATAATTGTAATGTTTTATATTCAAACGAAAAAAATCTAATGGACTAACTTTTTTTTGAAGTGGAGAAGCCATTCAACTGGGTGTTTGTGCCTGTGCTGGATGAAGTTTTCTTGAATTGATATAGTTGACCTAGGGTGAGGTTGTTAATATGCGTAGCGTAACATATGGATGGAAAATTGGAACGTCTTGTCTTCAACAAACTGTCATAAATTGTCCAACTAAAAACACTTAAAACAGTGAAAGATAAATTCAAGAACAACAACAACAAAAAAGGAGGAAGAAGTTAAAAGAAAACCAAAAAAAAAGAAGTAAAAATAAAAGTCAATTATGATAATAAAGTTGTTTTAAGTGCGCTGAACGGTTAGATACTTTATTTTTCCCTTTTTTTCAAGAAGAAGATACATTTTGAAGGGGGGATTCAGTTAAATGATATTGTTGAAATAGATATTACAATCTGCCTTTGATGGTTTTGTTTTTGATGATGTTTTTGTTTGTTGTCTGTGACACGAAAGAGTGGATTAAACATGCTGTAACAGGGTGTCACTGGGTGTATGGCTGAAGTTTTTATAATTATTTTATTTAAATGACTGAGACTTGTAACTAGGTCAGTTAAATGGTTTGGATGTTTGTTGAGTGTGTTCCAGTCGACTGATTTTTGAAAGAGGGCCCTTTAACCTAGTGATACAGATCTTGGGTTAACAGTTTTTTGCGTTTGCTGGTCTTCAAGTGGGATTGTTTTTAATATGCTTTCTTGTAGTTGTAGGTCTTTTATTCCTTGTTAACAATTTCAGATTAGTGTGACTTAATAAGTTGATGAAAAATTCAATTCTTTAAATTGGTGTAGGAGTTCCCTACTCTGTCTACCTACCTATGTAGAAAGGTACTTAAAACTTTGATAAATGAAAGAACCAAGAAGGTACCTACTATATTTATTTATATTTGATCTTCGAGTTTGAAAAATAAACTCACAGTTAACCAAAAACCCTTTTTTTTTTGCTTAAAGCATAGTTAACAGATCAATAAAAAAGGAAAAAATATGTTTTTTACACCAGGCTTAGGAATATAGGGTTTTTCAATAAGGGCGGGTAGATGGAGATGTAGCTGATCTTTGTTTGCCCTGTTTAATACGTAGATCTGTCGTTTTGTCGGTCCATATTGTACAATTTTGGCCCCATTAAATTTGTTATCATCATTTTGTAGGGCTCGCTATTGGCGGTAACCGCCTCACCAACGTCCTTTTAGTAAAAGTACGGACCAATGACCAAAATCCATCCTCAAAGTTATCTTTTTATGTTTGCATCGTCATCTGGTGAACCTCGTGTGGGTTAGTGTCGTTCCATATATTTACGTCAATTTTGCTTGTTGACACCATCTATTCATTCAAAAATGTGACACGTATTTGAAGACGATTTTATGGACTAAAACTGCTCCGAAGCCCAGTCAGCGAACAAACTCACCAAATTGAAGTCTGCGAAGGGATGAGTTTTTTTGCCAACTACAGTGCCTCATCTGGTAGCCACTGATTGCAAAAGTAATAACTTCTTATTCATAGTATTTTTGTAAAATTGCAATGAAGCCAGTCGTCCCAAATTCAATAACCAGACTTTGAAGACCTAACTGTGAAGGGACACCCCGTCTACCGTAAAATGCTCTAATAAACACTTATTTTTTATAATAAAGTTTTATCATTTCGACGTGCTGTGTGATTTGACATCAGTAACTGTATAATTAACTATAGATTTGACAGATGTCACTCAAATAATAGCATGGCTGCCAAAATCTACCCGCGAATACTGAAAAATTGTTTTCCAGTAAGCGTCTATCTTTAATTTCGACATTTTCGACTAGGAAACCCTCTTAAATTAAAGTTAGAATTTTTGCTTCGAGGTTTATTATAGGTAATCTTTCAAACTGCATTTTATATAAATTTGATATTTTATTCAAGTATTTATGTTTTCAATTTCTAAACCTGTTCCGTTTCTCTTGCCAATATAATTTTTTGACTTTCAAGTATTTTTTTCTCTTTTTTTCCCTAAAACATGTCGATGAATCATTCCTTAGATTTTTGTCATCAAACTAGGACACACCCTGTATATTTGTTTCTAAGTTTTATACTTGAATTTCTAAAAAGACTTTAATAGATACTCACATGTTATCCCAAAAAATTTCTTTTTTCAACGGTAAGAAATATTCGTATAACCCTTCTTCATGTCCCGATTAAACCTACCTATACTCTGTACTGACATACTAAGGGAAATTCCTGTATGGCTAACATAGCAAATAGTTTTTAGTAGAATCATCAGTACAAATGTCACACCGTATGATTTACCAAAGAAACGTAAATCTTGGCAACACTGACTAGCGCCGACGTGACGTTGATATGCTTTTCCCAGTTAATCCTAGTTGGTTAGTTGGTTGTGCTCATCACGAAAACTAACCCCAGGGATTTGAGTTTGCAATTAATCCCATTTGATTCACCAGCAAAAAAAATTTGTGCGTTTTTCCAAAGACCCCGTAAAATGACCCGGTCCCAAGAATCGTTCAATCATTTTGAACTTTTTGGATGCTTGTAGTATTTGCTTCTCTGATTTTGCATATTTAATAGGTTTCAGAAAATTAAAAAAACAGTTTCAACCAACATTGTTTTAAAGCTAGAAACCCGTTCCCATGCTCAGTTGAAAAAATGTATTATATTTCCAATGAATGTTTTCAAATTCAAAACATACATCCAAATCTACAGACCAACAAATTGAGTCCATGTGTTGGGTTTCTTGAGCATTCTTCATACAAAATACAATCTTAACCTCAAAAACCAGCGGTCCCTCTTTGCCATTTATTTAACATTTTCAGAAAATGTTATTTTCTTAAAATTTGCTTTAATGATTTTGATAAAATAAAAGATGATAAAGTCGTCTTTTAAAAATGTCATGTGAGCAAACAGGCTGATGATGAGCTCAGATATCAGACTGATTACAAAAAGAGCTGTGGTCAAGTACCCATATTAAAGCCATAACCAAGTATTTTGAGTTGAACCAGGGAAAGGAGCTGCCGTCTTGGCGAAAAACTAAAAATAAGCGAGAGCTACAGTACGTTTGGAACGAACTGTTGGATACCCTATTCCGTATATTTTTGTATGTGTATGCGTTCGCCTCCAGCAGCCAGCCGCTGATCCAGTTTCAAAAACAAAATTCTTCTTTAGCAGACAGAAACAAATTCAATAACATTAATTTTGCGTTGCCGATGTTCAATAACTGCTGGCGCATTAAAAAGACGTGTTCCACGCCCAAAGTTGAAATTTTTTATTGCCAGGGCAATTACTATGAGCCCAGTGACATTCAATTTTAAGCTTGCAGATAGATTTGAACAAAACAAAACAAAACTTAAATTTTTAAAAATTTAGATTTTGAATGGAAATAGCGATTATGGGTGTATTTAACAATTCTTTAACCACACTCACCTCCATAACCAAGAAATACAAACCGCAGTGTTAAACTTCTTACGTCAAAACTGCGATCGATAGTTAAAAAACATCAAAAAAAAAATTAATGCATATTACGACTTTTGACGGAAACGCCCATTAAAAGTAGGCGTATCCTAAAAATTTGTAGAAAAATTTAATTGCGCTTTGATCTTTATTCAATTTTTAGGCATATGTGTAAAACTACAGCTGAATCGAGTAGTTTTTTAACGATCTTACCTGAATAAAGGTATTTCATAGAAATCAAACCCTTAAAAGTGGGCGTATTGAAAAAATTTACTAACTTTTAATTTAAATAACGAACGGAAAAAAAAGTTAACATTGAGTATTGGTACCTACTTCAAATGTTTAAAACTTCGTTTTTCGTTCTTTCATGAAAAGTGGGCGTAAGCCACTCCCAAAAATTCAAAAATTTCTTTTCATACACAAGCTTCTTAGTTTCGAATAAGAAGCGCACAAATTAGGGCTTATGGATTCATTGCAAATACCGTTTATTTGGAAAAACAATTTTTTTATAGTTTCCAGTGAAAAGTAGGCGTCAGCCACTCCCAAAATCAAATTTTTCGATTTCATACACAAGATGTTTATGTGCAAGTAATACCCACAAAATTTAGTGTTTTTCGCTTTAATATAAACAATTGTTATTTTATAAAAACAATATTGATGGTTTTGTATGAAAAATGGGCGTCAGCCACGCCCAAACTGAAATATTTTTATTTAATTGGAAGAAGGTTTACCTAAAGCTTGTGTGTGCAAAATTTTAACGTTATGCTTTTATCGTAACTGTACAAAAAACATAATTTAATTTTACCAAATTGAGGTTGTTCAACAAAAAAGGCGATTGTGGGCGTGTTTGTGGGCGGATTTTACTTAGCCTTACTCTTGAATCAAAGATTATATATAGGTACCAAATTTCAGCTTTCTAGTTCAAAAAATGGACGTCTAGAGAGTATGCATACGGACGGACGGAATCGACTAGGCTTTTGATTCTGAGTCAGGATATATACTTTTCTATACCTAACGGTATTATTTCTCTATGTTACAAACTCTACACCAAATACAATATACCCATTCTATCGAGTATTGTATAAAAATGCGGGTTTTCTGAAACTCCACTCAAAATTTTCTTGTGTGGAGTTTGAAGAACAAAAAATATAGCCCGTAGCTCGATGACAAAAGTGCATAGATACACAAATGGACGGTAGGTTTCCTTTTTTTGGTTCCTGTATCTGAATTGTTCAAATCTCCTTATTCTTCGTTGCAAATCCAATGAGGTGATTTAAAAAAATCGCCCATTTAGGTAAGAAACGGAAAAACGGAAGATTCCCGGGATTCTTGTCCATCTGGTCACGCTGAATCGTTCTGTATTCGTGCACTATCATTTGGCATTAATTGTTTATTTCTTTTTCAATAACACGATATTAAATTGATCCCAATTTGATACAAGTTTTATCAATCAAAAAAATATCACAACAAAAGCTCCGCATTCGTATTGTGCGGTGGCGGTCTATTATGTTTATCTGGCCTCATCTATTACACTTTTAATAATTGAACAATAATTTCATAGCTGCGTTAATCTAATTGTAAGTGATATAATCTTGTGACTCAATCAGGCGTCAAGCCCGCGTAAACGCATTTCCTTCTATAAAAGCACACATATTTTTATTCTTGTGTGTGTTTACTGCTTATAGCTCACTAACTCTCAACCTAACCTACTTTGTGCTTCGTGACACTCAAAATACCTTCTCGCTAGAGGAGCAAGAAAAAAAATTCTATTTTCGTGACATAGTCTCTAAATAAGATTTATTTCTTGAAGACCAAAAAAAAAAAAAACAAAAACACAACCACTCCAGATTATCCCCCGCATTTCAGTTTCAATTTTACTCACCAAAAAAAAATCTTGGTGCGGTTATATGTGACAAACAAAAAGTCGTGCGAAAAGAGTGAACTGTTCTATACTATCATGGCGAGGGTGACTCACTGCCTTTTGACACGTTCGGTTTTGGCGCTGCTACTGCCGCTGCGGCCATAATCCAAAACCATATAAAGCCCGGCCTTCAAATATCTTCCAACTACCGTCTCTTTGTTTACCTTTATATGGATTGGAGAGAGGTTAAGGTCGTCGAAATTTGTGGTTAATGTTGTTTGCTTTTGGAAATGGAGCTTCAATAAGTGGACTGGACGTGTATCGTATGCGTCTGTCTGACCAAATCATTTCAAAAACTCATCTTTGTTTGTCATTCACTTTCCCCAGAAATGTGAACGTGCAATTTCTTTGAAAATATTTTTAAAAAAACAAACATGGAATGAGTGCTCCGCAGACAATTTTATTATTCATAGTGTTTTTGTGTGATGTAATCAAAAATATTGTTTGAATTGTTGTTTCCTCAAAAGGAGCTTAGGAGCTTGTTTTGTTGTTTGGCAATTAATTTCTATAATCCACGCCCAAAATCCTTATCACACTATCAGCTTACTTGAAGCAGTTCACCAGCAAATTGGAGGCTTTAATCAATCCTATTCTTCTACAGTCTACACACTGCATGTGGTTATCGCGCTAAAATGTGGAAGTGAGCTGTGAGCTGCTGTGCTGGCTGGTAAATTACCGTCAATTGTTTACCTCAGACACGCCCACTAAATACCCGAGTTTCCTTAGGCCAAACACCATGTTGGGTAATATAGAAAAAAAAAAACATAATTGTAGGTGCACTTTTGTTGCAGTATTTTGCTGCATTATCCAGCTACCAAAAGCAGTAGCGTATAAAAGGGGCACAGTGGGACAGAATTCTTAAAATATTGGAATAAATTCAACCTGTGAGGTATCTCTTGGAGGTTACTCCTTGAATCAAGGCCAAGATATTTTTGAAATCAAATATGAAGACACATATTGTCACGCCCCCTGATATACCCACTTACTTAGTTCGGACAATTGATATATTTTAAATATTATTTTAAACGGAAGCTGTACTAGATTTATTGGCTAATTTTGTTTAAAAACCTAAAAGGGGTTGTTTTTTGTTGTTGGAAAACGCCTACAAATACGCCTACTTTTCGCGTTACCTTTATACAGACCTTCAAATAAAATTTTAGTCCAAAAGTTCCGTATAGTGTTTTTTGGAGACTGCACAAAATTTTTAATGGCTCTTTTAAATCAATGAATTTTTTGATAGCACGAAGGGAAGAGGAGTTTTAGAGAAATAATCTCTCAACTTTTACCGGCTGCGCACAATGGTGTAGTAGCAGCAGTAACACGTAGCAATATCAAAGTTAAATGTACGTAAATTGTATTGCACGGCTACAATGTGAAGTAGCAGCTGCAGCATAGAGAGTAGTAGTACAAGTCGACTCAACTCCAACTTCACGAACGTGCTGCGCTGCAAAACAACAACAAACCAAAATGGCAGACATGATTTTTGTTTGAGTTCAGTGCTGCAAATTGTATTCGTGTATGCTGCTTGGTGAGCTACTTTATTTGACATTTACTTTGACGTGTTACTGCTGCTACTACACCATTGTGCGCATCCATAAGCGTGAGAGATAAAAATCGGTACCTAATTTAAAACCAAAGTCAGCTTTCACACACGAAGAAGCTTGAGATTTCCATCTATACCTTGTCGCTCCATCGGAGTCTAGGTCTGCCTTGGATCTGACTTCCTCTGTTTTGGCGTTGACGGGCTTACAAGCTAGAACGTTGATGTCCATTCGCTCATGGCCCGGTCATCTTAACCGTCGAATATATAGTTCATCTTTGTATCTTCTTCGCCAGATTTTTTCTTCTTTTTTAACACAGACAGGTCCATGCTTCAACACCATAAGGCAGGACCTAGATTGTGAGTGGCCTGCACAGCGTCTCCTTGGTGCGTCTCGAAACGTCTTCGTTCCTCAATTGCTTGCTTAGCCGAAAAAAACAACGATTAGCCAGGAGTTTTGCGTACCAATTGCCAATTACTGCTGACTTTATGGTAGTGAGAGCACCGGGTACCACTTTGTTCTTTTTATCACGTCTAAGTTTCAGAAAGTGAATGATTTACTTGCTTGGGTTTGCGTATAAACTTCCCAAGCACAATGTTGAAATAGCTTGTCTTAACCCTTTGGTGGTGTCAAAGGTTTCAGTAAAATCCAATGATTCCAATTTTGAAAGAACAGCCAGCATTCTTCACCGTCTCCTCATAAGACGTATCAGTTTAGCAGA
Organism: Platycheirus albimanus; assembly: GCA_916050605.2. Taxonomy (NCBI): domain Eukaryota; kingdom Metazoa; phylum Arthropoda; class Insecta; order Diptera; family Syrphidae; genus Platycheirus; species Platycheirus albimanus. The sequence continues at coordinate 10,937,439 of OU696698.1, read as the reverse complement.
AATTCTGAAGCTGGTCATGTAATGATGTAGTCTGTCGCTTTGAAATCGATTAACAGATGGTGTGTCTCGATGTTGGATTCTTTGGGCTTTCCCCAGGATCAGGCGCAATGTGAAAATTTGGTCAGTGCTAGATTTTCCAATTCCCACCGTACTTTCTTCCGAACATTCCGATTGACAGCGTTTCTTTCCGTATCCGCTGTCTACGCGTCCAAATCTTTTTCTATGCTTTGAGTTAGAATTGAGGCACTTAGCACCGAGCGATTAATTGACGAGGATTAAGTAACAAGCTTTTGAGTGAATCGTGGCGATTAGTTGATGTTACCGCTTGACCAACGCCTAGGTTTTTTTGCGTTTTAATAAATGCGCGATTGGTTCTATGTTACACTCAAAGAGGGCGTGTTTTCAGCGTTTCTTGTATCTGATTTACATCATTTGCTTTGCGAAAAAAAATCGAAAAATTTAAAAAAGTAACAATGCAAAACAATGCATCTTGACACAGGCGCGTTCAATAGAAAATCGTTAGCGATTCGAAAGTTTTGCGAATTTATCGCGTGTTATGAATGAGACGCGAAACCCAACGCAGAATTTATACTCTCAATGTACCTCAACTCGCGCGATTTGCATGAAACATAGAAACGCTCCACGACCGCTGTTGTATGGATTACCCTTTACTTGTGAAATGTGCTATCTGAAAAACTTTCCTCAGCTTTTCGCTCTGCGATGAAAACCAAAATCAAAACTAAATCGAATGCAAGAAAATCGCTTATCGCTTAGAATTAGATTGGCAACAGCAGCAATAATTCAATTTCATGACTTGGTTGGTCGTCGCTAAATCGCCCTCAATTAAGGCGAACTCTCAGTTTCCGTATGATTGCTTTGAAAGTGTCATGAGAAGACAAAACTAAATTAATTATTTTGTTCTACTATGTCTAAGAATGTTTCACACAAGAAAAAAAAATTAATTCCGTCCTTGCCACACAATTATTTAGGCTGTGTCCCACTGTGAGGCGGTGAGCATTATTCTATTATGGCACGAGTATGTTGTTCCGCGCTACAATACAATTTATTCGCGCCACATTATGCAAAAAAATAAAAAAAAGAATTGACTGAGAAAGTGCTCTGGTCAAGGCCGCTTTGCGGGAATTTGCAACAATTTGTGACTAATTGAGGAGATGTTACTCAAGTGTGCCTGATGCTTCAAGTATTGTTTCAATCATCAAGATGTTGCTTTATTTTTTTAATTAATGTCGGATTTTTTTTATTATGAATATCATTTTGAAAACCATGTTTTAAGATAATAAAAGTGATTGGTTGTGAATATACGGAGTGGCTGTTGAATTCCCCCCTTTTGTTTATTTGTTACGTAAAAAAAAAACTCAAGTTGAAAATGCATTCACTTTTTTATTTTTATTGGCTCCAATAAAATGAAATGAAATCGTTCAGTCATTGAAATGGGAAGATAATAATTATGTCAGCAAACCAATCAATTTTAATTCATATAAATGCCCAACAGCCCACATATTAAAAGTTTATTAATAAAATTGAAAAAAAAAAATGAAAAACAATTAAAAAATTCTTGATTATAAGCTTGGAAGCAGCATTCAAATTGGTTGTGAACACATGGTGTTCCGTGAGTATGCCGAAATGGGGAAACCTCGGCAAAGCGGCATTTCGGAATACTTGCTGCGATAAAGGGCAGAGAATTGTCTATCGAACTTATAATTTCAATCATTTTTAATTTCTTGGAGTTGATGGTATCTTTCTGCGGCATAAAATAGATGACAAATATTTTTCCCTTTTAGGTATCATAGAAAAGTGGAAGCAATAATTTATTCATTTTTGTGTCACAAACTGAACTTTTCCACGCTCTCGTTTTTCGAACTGGAAGATTTGTCTCTTCTGTTCGGTACATTTCTACGGGTTTCGACACTGATCTGACCTCAAAGTTTTTTGACAAGGCTCCTGGTTTCGCAGTGATCCATGTCTGAGAGGTACCAAATGCTGGTATTCTTGCATTTCATTTCACAAACATTTCGAGCTTACAAGAATTATCCTACGCTACTCGCTGATGGTAAACATCCTGAACTTAACAAAATGCTTAAGAGATTCCGGGGACTTGCAAAAAGTGAATTGGTAAAGCTACTAGCTACTGTCAGGAAATCCACCAAGGACACTTCTATAGACTGCCATCAAGGTTGGGGAAAGCCAAGCCAGTTGGAGGAAGATATTTGCATCGTCTAGTTGGGGAGCCTTTGTAAAGGGATAGGTGTTAACGACAAGATACCATGTCGAACCAAAACTCTGGCTGTTTTCGAAGTTAATTTAACTTTTTTTTGTCTTCTAAAAATGTTATCGTAACCCCAGGAAGCCTCACTTCTCTCCCCGGGCGGCAAGGAACAAGTGGTTCCATGCAATTCCCGGCTAGAAAGTATGATCTGCCCTTGGAAATTTTTGTGGCACCAATCCAAGCCTTTCGTGTAATTTCCTAATCTGAAGAGGGGAATTGCGTTTTTTTTGTATCTGCAGAAGTAGCTATACATACCGTTGCACACCAGACTATTCTCCATTAATTGCTGTTCCAGAAGATATAGGTTCGTAGGTGTCCGATCTTTTTCGTTACGTTCATCCTTTCATTTTGTGGCTTTTTTCGATTGTTGTCCTAGAGTTCTTCATTCCACTTTTTACTTGCGATTATAGGTACTATAAGGCAAGTTATGGATTCGTGCAGAAAAAAAAATTTGAGATAACAATCACACATGACATTACGATGATGGAGAAGTCGAAAAAAGTGGGTCTGGGAATTCCGTCCGTCTGTCTGTCTGTCTGTCTGTCTGTCTGTCTGTCTGTCTGTATGCCTGTTCGCGCCTCTGGAGGCTGAACGGGTGGGCCGATTTGCTTCAAATTTGGTATTAAGGATTTATTTGGCCGTCCCTCGGAACAAATTTTTTATTTTTGCTCTAGGTCAAAAAATAACGGCACCTGCCATACAATCTTGAAGACAAAAATTGATTTTCTCAAAAACGGCTCTAACGATTTTGATAAAACTTTCAGATTGCTATTTTTGCAAGAAAACCTATCTTTTGGTTTGAAATTTTTTTTCAAAATTTGTCTAATAACGGTACCTCTCATAGAACCAGTATTTTCAAATCAATTTTTTTCGTAAACTGTACCTTCGATTTCAATAAAATTTTTACCACAGGAAGTCATTCATAATTTTATTAATATGGCACTTCAAAATTTTCAAAAACTTTTTTTTTTGATTTTTTATAATTTTTTCAAAAAAATTTTTGGTTTTCGAAATATGTTGGAAACGGGTACATTGATTTTTTTTTTAAATTATTTTTCAAATGTAAACTACGGATTGCCATATATTTGCATACTCAAATAAATTTCAAAATATTTTTTGAAAAAGTTTTTCAAAAATAACCTTTTTAAAAAAAAACTGGTCCAACGATTTTCAATATTTTTTTTTCCTAGATTGACGTATAGCTTTGAAATTTTATTGCATACTTAGTTTTTCCGAGAAAACTCTTAAACTAATTTAAAAAATAAAAGAATTTTCGAAATTATTTAATTTTTTTTTTAATATCCATATATGCAGCCACTACGCAATTGCTTATCATAAGAGCAAGTTCGTGCGACCCAGTCGTGCATTTTATTTCTTCCTCATCAGTGATTGTCCATTTTTGTGAGTTTGAAAAAAAGAAGTTTGTGGTACGTGATACGTGAGTCCTTGTTTCCATTTGTTTGCTTCTGCCTGATGAGTTATGGTCAAGTGAAATCCATCTACCTGAAACCCCCTATAGTGTATAACACGCACTTACTTTTCGATTCTGTCTTTTTGTGAGAGGTTTTGTTAAAACATGGAAGGTATTTCACATGGCAATGAGTCACTTTACGATTAGGGTTAGGTGTAGGTTAGGAGATTAGTGGATGTGATAGAGTGATCTGGGTAAGTGTGGATTCTCGATAAAAGTTTAGCGAGGGTATCGTGAAAGGGGCATCGAATCGCCCATGTGTCTTAAACTCATCTAGTGGTACGGACATCTCCTGACTCTGATCCTACTTGACTCCACAACAACTCTGAAAATTATATTTTCAAGTTGGCCGTAAAAGTGGATTTTATTTGAGAAAACTTCAAGTCTTTCCTTCCTCTCATCAGACATTTTTGTGTTTGGGTTTGGATTGTCAATTCGTTGCCCTAATTGCAGGAGGACATTTCCGGAAACCATGTCAAAACTATCGCTCGAATTTAAGGTCTCATAAAAATATGTTTAAGTTTTCCCACTATAAACGTATTATTATTCTGTTTTCCCCTCTCACTTCACCCATTTCACCGCATTACATAGCTTAATTACCCAGTTAACAAATATACGTTTTCATTATACATCATAAAAATAAATAAAACTACCGTTCTAATATCTGCTGTTGAAAATATTTATCTATTTTATCCGTGACATCGGCAAATCATAAAATTATGAGCCAGAAGTACATATTATACAAGCTCTTAACCATTTATACCCAAAGACCCGCAACACAATTTTTTATTACCAAAAATTATTCGGAATGTTTATTCTGCACGTCTGGTCTGGAGGAAGCATCAGCTTATGCTTTCAAACCTAACCCTAATAAAACTTGAATAGGTATACTTATATAACAACCAACAACTTAAGTGTGGGGGGACTGGAAACAGGGGAATTTTCATTCACCAGTTGTTGGAGACGCTTTCAATTTTCCTCCCTCTTGGTCTCACTGATTCTTCCCAGACAACGCCCGATGGCGACGCATGGGAAATGTACTTCCTTACAAATTGTTGTTTATTTCTACTTAAAAGTCGCGGTCTCTAACTTTTTCTTTTCACCATCCAAACAAACCGAGAAAAAAATTATACCACCACCTCCCTGCCCGCCCTCTGCGCCTGTTTCTGAAGTACCTAATTTGCATATTATGTAGTCCACAACAAAAGAAGGCCTGCCAGCAGCCGTCTCTCCAGTGTAAGAAGTCTCAGTTCGGAATCGGGACTGCCAACATTGGAGTTATTTGGAGGAGTGCGGAATATAGCAAAGTCTATAGTGAAATATTCATTTCACCGGATTGCCAGCTAAGAATTTATTTATCAGATTTTTTTTTTGCATTTTCTAGTGCGGCTGAAAAATTGATTTTTTTTTGTTGTTGTTGTTCTTGGTTCTTCAACAAAACAAATAAACCTAAATAATTCGCACCAATATTTTAGGGTAGGAACAGAATTATTCAGTTTTACTGCAATCAAGTGCCAGCGGCATTTTTTTAGGGCACAATGCCAAGAAATATAATAACACCGGGTTTCACTTTTTTTTTTGGCTGATAGATAATAATATAGCGGAACATTCAAAATGGTTGTTGTTTGTACTTGCTGAATAGGAATTCGACTTTTAAGACCCGAAAGAAAAGTCAGATTAACAAGGAGCTTACAATGACAGAAGCTGAAATGAATATTCTGAATGTTTTTTTTTATTTTTTTTTTCGTTGGCGAATAATTTTGGGAAGAGTTCCAGGTAAATAAATTAAAGCGAGTAATGTGTTGCCATGTGGCACTTTTCAATTAGTTTTATGATGATTAACACTTAAATACAAAAAAAAGAATGCTTTTGGGAAATGATAATGGTTACGTGTTCAGGGCGTAAGGTCAACAATTTATGCTTGGGTGGTGGGTGTTACGTCGCTTAATATATCCGCCGATACATATATATTATGTCCTTTAATTAGCGTTGATGAGGAAATAATGAGCCAATTGTGTTTTTTTTCTGCATCAGGATGTCATTTTAATCCAGGCAAGTAGGGTGGTAATATTGGATATACTTGAAAGAAGATACAGGATACAAAAAGGCGAATTTAGTATGCATCGATTTAAATACTTTTACACCTCTTTTTTCCTTGCTGGTCTATATGGTCAGTACATTTTTTCAAACCTCGCATGTCATGGTCCTGACATCAAGAATTACGGCGTCAGTAAAGTAGGGAATCAATTTTTCCATGAACACAACACAACAATTTTTTTGGTGTCCTTTTGTTTAGAGTTTGCGCATCACATTGTTCACTTGGTGTCGAAAATGGTGGCAGTTGGTGTGCTTTTCAAGGTTTGACGAGAATTCACTAAACATTTGTATACACTTACGTGGGGCTCGATTGGATACTGTTTCCATCTTGATTTAAAAACAGAGCGAGTTACAACTCAATAGCAATCCGAGTACCGAAGACTCGCCGAGTTTTCGAAACAATTTTTTCAGTGACGCAATGTAAAAGTCTACATATTGCAGGCTTGAATGATTTTGACAGGTATTAAACTTGGCTCTGTAAAGCTGGCTATCGAAGAATATCCGCTTCAGTTGCTTTTTTGGATATTGCCTGAAAGTCTATTGTCTTCATCATGCAAGTCGTATATCGATAATTCTGCCTAAAAGAGAGTATTTCTCTCAGAAATGTTTTCTCCAATATCATTTCGGGAGGCTTTGTTCGGGCATTGTTGTACTGAAATAAATTTTACGAGGACCCTCTGTCGAACGCAATATGATCGATTTGGTCCAAGGTGCGTTAGCCTGGAGACTACCATAAGTTCGCCTGTCTCCTGAATATGTTCTGCTAAAAAAAATCTCGATATATTTCTTAAATATTTGTTTTATTGGGGTTTCCTTGTCGCTGGTAACGTTGGCGCAGATGTTCTTGAATTAAGTCTTCAATCTCGCACTCCAAGTAGTCGAAAATCTCCCTTTCCCTTATCGCTCTATCAAGATGAGGTCTACGTTGGCTCCATCTGGTTTGGCGTTTAAGACTGCTGAAGCATTGATGCCCATTCACTCTACATGGCCCAGAAATCTTAATTGTTGAATTCCGATTTCTCTGGCTTGAATCGTCCAAAGTTAAGGTCCAAAACAGCTTTTGCCTGTAAAAGTGAAAGTTACTTAAAATGGGTGTACCTTGATGACTGCTGATGTCACTTGAACTTATCTACCGTGCGTCTTCTTGCTGACGGGCTAATCCAAAACACATCAGTCCCAAAATGCCATTGGGAAAGGAAGAGCATAATCGTGTTGCAATTTAGCCGTTCTCGACACTTACCTACGTTTACTTCTTTGTTGAAGCAGAACTGTAATTTTATACGAAATGTCATCGAAAACGATGCGAAAACGTGCAGTTATTTCAACAAGTAAAGCTAAACATCTCTTACATAATCTGAATTATTGAATGAAAATATTACCCTTAATTGAATCCATTATTCTTCATTCAATCCAACACTAAATTATTGATTTTACATGATGAACGAAGTAAGAAAAAAAAAAGAAACTGTTTAACTGAAACGACATAATAAAATCAGTTTAATATTCAAACGACCAATTTGAAACTAAAACAAATTTAACGTGGAGTTTAAAACTTGCTGGAACCGAGACACTGGCCATAAAAGTTAAATCCATTATTTTTCACAACTTTTTTTTAACTCGCCACAACCAGATAAACTTAATTATCGTTTTTAAAGCACCACAAACATCTGTATCGAGTACCGTTATTGACATCATTTGCTTACATACGAAACTTTTTCTTTCTCTAATCATTATGTTCTTTTCTATTTGCCACGACATCAACTACGAACTACAAAATTCAAAAGGCGTCATAATTCTTGAATACAGTTTCCTCCAAGGGGTTCATTTATCTCTAGAAAATATATATGTATAATGTATACAAACACCATCACTTCCATTATTATGCCTGTTCCCATCAGAGACCAAAAAGATAGATTTTCTTCTCTTCGAATATAGACTATAGAGTTGAGTTTTCTAGGTCATCTATCAGAAATGTGATATTTCTTGTGTATGGTTGTGTGTGAGTATAACATTGGCAGAGTATCCTGTCCTGATGCCTGAGTCCTTTCTCATTCTCATTGTCAAGGGACATCAAGCAAAAGCAAGCCTTCTGGACACAATATTCTATCTCTAACAAGGATATCTAGGTACTGTCCAAAGGACACTATATTGTTCTAATTTTAAGTAGTTTAATGTTGTGAAGTTTACTTTTTAGAGTGCTTAGTGTTGTTTCGTTTCGTTTCGCAACAGTATCAGCACTTAGAAATGATGACATCGCATAACGGTAGCTAGCTATATAGTTTTGAATTAATTTTGATGGGAATGAAATTCTTGATGCGAGATAAAGTAGGATTTAAAAGTTCCGGATGATATGGGGTGTAACAAACGACTACTTCAAGTTGTCACGATATGGAGCTGCCGGATAAGCAAGACAGAAACAAAGATTGTAGACTTAAGTTGACTTAGTCGTTTAGGTTTAGGAAGCAAAAGACTATGCAAAGAGGAGGATTTAAATATATTTATTTAGGAGGCGGAAACCTTTTTATCATGAGGTCATGTGTTTGAGACTTAATATTGATGTTATGGGAAGTTTACAAATAAAAGACAATGATGACAAATTTGTTGTCCGCCTAAAGGGCTAACTAATAATAATAATTGAAGAATGGGTACGTACGTAGCCTTACGAAACAGTAGAAATACATGTGATTTGTATACCCAACCCGCCATGACTTTTTGTTCAGTTTCGGCAAGTTTCGTTAACTTGCATTTTTGTACGTAATGTACGCTTTGAGTCGTACATTACGTACGAAAATCTGACATTCCTTTTTTCTAAAGGGTATTCTTCTTCTTTCTTTTTTTCTTTTTTTTAAAGGCTATTATGGGCAACTGATGCACTTTACAAATCGGAAGGAAACTTTTCGTTCGGTTTGACACTTGCTTACTTTTTCTTTCGCGTATTATGGTTGGGCCTTAAGGGTGTTGGTCTAAAAACTATAACTTAAAATAATTTTTGAATTTTCTTGAAAATGAAAAATTAGTCAGCAGATTTGAAATCTACATATTACATCTTATTCCTAACAATTTCTCTTCTCGTATGAACACACCCTTAAACATGCAATAATTTGAATCTTGAAACAAAACTAAAGTGACATCTGATAAACAAAATGGGAGACCGGAACTGGCATAATAGTTCGCCGAGTCTCTTTTATATTTTAAATGGCAGGGCATTCGAGTCTCGTTGGAATGTCTAATGTCAGTTATCGTGTTGTGATAGAAAATAATTTTTACCACAACGCGATTCAAAAACTAAAAAACAAAAAGTGAAGTTTTGTAGGTACATGATGGAAACTATTCAAATAAGTTGATAAAGGGTGTTTTTTCAGAGGTATAGAACTTTGAAATGGAATAAAACAAAGATGATTTTTTTAAATTGATATGAAATTTACTTTATTCGAAAAAAAATCTTCTGGCATTATAAAACTAACCTGGAAGTCCAATTTTCGATGACTTTTTCCAACATTTGTGGCCGTATATCGGCAATAACGCGGGGAATGTTGTCCTCCAAGTGGTCAATCGTTTCGGGCTTATCGACGTAGACTAGCGACTTCACATATTCCCACAGAAAAAAAACATGCATTTTGATCTTATCTTTGTTAGTTACATCGACTGTAACTTAGAAATTAGAATGCCAATAAGTTTATGAGTCTATTAGTCAATGAGTCTATGAGTCTATGAGTCAATGCCTCAATCAATCAATCAGTTCAATCAGTTAATGCGTCAATGAGCCACTGAGTCAATGACAACAATTCGTACTGCCGTGAATACTTTGAACACCTATAAGGAGTCCATCATTTTCAATTTCATGCTATAAATTTTCTTTTTTACTTTCCTACCAAAAATGCTATAAATTTCATTCAATGCTACCTATTTTAATAATTCCGTTTTTCTTGCAAAAAAAAAAGAACAGTAAAAACAACTTATGCAAAAAATACCTTAAAACAATAAAAAAAAAAAGATTCTTTTGTTTGTAAAACCCAGCCATGCGACAAAACTTAAAAAAACTATTTTTCAATGTCAACGTACACTCCAAGAATTTATAATCGCCATATAAGAGGATTGGCAGCCAGAAGGGAAAAAGAGCCTATAAGAAAAATCAACGCCATGCCATCCATGTCTATATGTTATATGAGCTCTCTAAGTGGAAAAGCCTTCCACTTGCCCGTTATAACGACGACGTCGACAACAACAACAGACAAGTAGTTAGACAATTAAGACTAAGACAAAAAAGAAAAACCCATCAATGCCATTGACTCAATGAGGTTTTCCTTTCAATTCAAAGTCGAGCATGGCTATCGTGGTGGCAAAATAAATTCTTGAAATAAAGAAAATAACAAAAAAAAATCCACCACCAACATGTAATTAAAGCCAAACACACACGTCACATTGTATTGTAAGATTGTAACGTGTTAAAATAGTTTCCATTCGTTTGACTCGCTACCTTACCTTCCTATACTTACCTACCTTACCTACCCAACCCTAACAAACTTTCGATCAATCATTAGGTATAGGTAGGTACACTAAAAACAAAAAATGTTCATATAACTTTCACTTGGCACTAAACCGTTGGATTTACAACATCAACATGCACATAGCGTGCCATCAAATTGAACTAATTACCACTTTGATGGTATTTATAAATAAAATGTCTTGCGATAAAAACGTCAACACAATATTATTGGTTATAAAGTTGGACGCTCGTAGTGCCATCTGGTATCATGCGAATCAATAAATACTTTCTTATCTTTATTTCGTGTTTCATTGAGTACCTAGGTAATTGAAAACAATTATAATAATTGCTGTGACATATTTCTAATATGCTTTAATGATCTGACAGCGCCATGGACGGTTTTATTTTGAGTTTCCCGTCAAGGCCGTTCAAATAAATTACAGTTTGTTTACACTTTCGTGCGTGTTTATATTGAAACTCGATTAACCTCCAAATGCAGTTCATTGCGGCGTTCGGGCGTCCGCGTGCGTCGTCGCCGGCGTCGTGTTTATGACAGCTCATGAAAGAAAATCTTGTGTTAAGATCAAATAAACACACTCATGCATGTGAAAAATATGGAACGATCGATTGTTTATGTAAAAAATAAATAGAAATAGGTGCAGTGAGAGAAATAGGTATTGAGTCGATAAAGTAGTATAGGATTTCCTTTATATGGTTTTCCGCCCGCCATTATTGGTTTTCATTCGAACTCCCAACAAATGCATTTTTTTTTATAAACCTCGTGTGTGTGGTGATCGGGGTGAGTGATCAATAAAAAAAAAACTGACGGGCAATAATAACACGAACATGTTTCTCACAGATTTTTATTGATTTTTATGACTGCCAAGGTATTATTGGAATTATTAAATGTCACTTCACAACTTCGAGAACGGCCGTGTGAAAGTGTTAACAAAATTTATTCGAGTTGAAAACTTGCTCACATAGAAAGATTATTATTATTTTTGGAAATTTTTTGTTTCTCAACTTGAAAATAAAGGAAACATGGATTTCATGCGTGGAATGTAGAAACAAAATTTTGGAAAAATGGCCGAACGTCACTATTGTGAATGTCATTCGTTGATACTTCATACAACTTTCAATGAAACTTTGACATTTCTTCAAATCTTGTTTTTCTTTTTTTTTAGTTTAAAGCGGAGTTCACATTGAACAATGCAAAGGCGCAGACAATGAGACAAGACAATAATTTTTCCATGTGAACAACTGTTTGCAGGACAAGACAATTGTCATTATATTGTCCTTCGAAAATATCAACTGGCTGACATTGTCTTGTACAACCCCGTTCAAGAAGCTCGGCAAGACAATTAATTAAGTATTGTCCTGTTGTCTTGTCTGCGTGTGAAGTGCTGTTTAAGCACTGCTTTTCGAAAACCTTACAAACAAAACTCAACGATATCAAATTTGACAATGTTTGTGATAAAATAACATTGCCATTGTTGTATTCATTGTTTGACATAAAGCGCCATCTTGTTGAAACTACTTTGCCATCGAGATGTATTTAAGCATTTTGAGAGCAGAAAAAGATTTTTATCATCTCACGATAACAAACGCCGCTGTGTTAAATATTTTAGATATTTTTGGAAACACATCCTAAGTATAATGAAATAAGGTGTGTCCGAAACATTACGTCCTGTGCGCTGATAATGTTCTATTCACACTACTGGCTCATTGTCAGAATTTCTGACATTTTTGTCAGCTTAAGATCAAAGTCGGTCGTATGAATAGCGTTGCAATCCTCACTGGTATTGCTCTTCGGCATTTAATTAAAAGCTTACATTAAAGTTATCCTGGTTTGAACGAGCAAATCAGTGCCTCCACTTTAAGTAAGTCTGTTTTTGAAACCTCCTTCGCATTCGTTTGAAAAACTTTCTGCTCCACTGACAGCGCGCATCGTTTTTCAGATGATCATCAGCAATGGCACGGATCTATAAAAAATCGTATACCTTTGGTATTCACATATGCGATGCGAGTTGCGTAGGATTGCCTCAAGAGAGATGTTGAAGAGGTAACATGATAGATAACCTTGTCCCAAGCCTTTCTCGACATCAAACCTTCTCCATAGTCATCCTACATTATCGAACGAGTTTAACATCAGGAATGCGAAATAGTGACAAGTTTCTGTATACCTCGTCACTATTCACGCTGTCATAGTCGACTTTAAAATCGATGAAAAGGTGGTGAGTATCGATTCTGAATTCTTGAATCTTTTTTCTAAAATCTGTCAAAGTGAGAACGATGGTTGACTTTCCTGACCTGAAACCACACTGATCTGGGCCGAATAACAGTCTGCAGAAGTGTTCTCTCCAAATTCTCAACGGCGAGTGTTCACCTTATACGACATTCCCACCCTCGTCTCTCCATGCTTCCGCCCGGGTTTTGTACTCTTGGTTGAATGCTTTACCCTTTGGTAGAACTCTTGAATATTGCTTCCGTCACGAAATACCAGCTTTTTATTTTTTAAACCTTTGTTTGCTTTCTGATACGACTTACGGAAGGGACATCCTCGAGGACGATTCATATAATCGACATTTTTCAGTGTTTTCAAAGTACGGATTAGTGGCAATCGAAAAATGTATGAACAGTTCAGATTTTGATACCATCAACAAAATTTCACAGCCCCCTCCTGAAAAAAAATACAATTTATATTTTAAGTGATCAAGAAGCCCCCTCTTAAACTTCTATTTCCATCCACTTGAAGAAGTCGAAATACATTGTAGTACCAAATATCGTCGCTATAATCAGCTCCCAAATATCGCTGCTGCTGATGCATCTGACATGCTCAACTTTTTAATGAAAATATTTTCTTCTCTAAATTCCAAAACCCCCCGGGGCCAGTTTCCCCTTATTTTCCTAACATACTCAAACTCATACAAAGTATGAATGACGAATGTTTTTTTCTTCAGTTCGTCATCGTCATCGTTACGGCGAATGTCACTAGATGTTGGTTTTTGGTTTTATGCCCCAATACACATCTCGTTCTCGTCTGCATGGTTTGATGATGACAATTTCGCCGACATGAGTGGAGGTAATCTCAACAGGATTAAGGGGTAATTACACACACGCTGGCTGGCACCGACCCGACCAACCGACGACCGCCTGCGCTTGCTGCAGCCCGAAGCTAGAATTAGTCATCATCATCACTATGCATGCTGCCGTGCGTCCTCATCTCTATTCTCTACTATATACTTCTGCTCCTGCTTCTTCCCAGAGAATAGGATTGGATAATTATTTTTTACGTATTTTTAGGTCTACCACACGACCGACGACAATTTTGTATGCTACCCAATTAAAACAGAAAATCTCTCCCTTTTTCCATTTTCATTCTCATTTTCATTTTGATTCCCATTTTCTCATTTCGCCCGCAGGATGCAATTTGTGAAAATTTGTATTCCCCCTCCATCAACACTCATAAATTTTTGTCTTTTCAATTATCCGCCTTGGTGGACATGTTAAGTTTTTTTTTTTTTTTTTTGTATAAAAGTTTTCGCTCAAAGGTTCACCCACCCTTTGCCTGGTTGCTTGCGTCGTCGGTCGTTTGCGTTTATATTTACTAGGTCAGCCGTTATTCAAAAAACACGCACACACACAACATATGCTATAGCAATATCTTACATCATTTATATAACGGCATGTATGTATAGTATAGCATTGAGGAGGTCGAATGACTAGCATAGTTGCTGTTCTGCTTGCTGGAAAGATAGCGAAACCCTAATGACATATGGTGACCTGATTTTTTTTCCATTTTCAAGTGGCAAATGAGAGCAACTCCAACGCATGGAAAAATCTATTTTGTGGTGTGCCAGCGCCAGAGTTCCAGTTCCATAGAGATGAATGAGAGATGAAGTTGGTGCGGTAGGACGTGTAGGGGTTAGGAAGGGAGGGCAATGTATTTATGTGGTTAAATAAATGAAACAGTGCTATTCATTTCTTTGGAATATAAAAAAATGTTATGAGAAAAGCAAAGAAAAGAGGTCTCTCAAACGCACAATGGATGCTTTGAGAAAATATTTACGACTCTAATGGCTGGTAAAATATTTAAAAACTTGTGATAATTTCCTCGCCTTGAGACGATTAATCTTCAGACTTCACAGATACATCTTTTTTTCACTGGCAAAACTCCCATCGTTCTTATTTTTTGTTTTGTAAAACTTTTTTGGTCTTGAGAGAGAAAAGAAAACTTTAAGGTTTTCTTGCCAAATGTTACAGATATTTTGATTTAAAAATTTAACTTTTCCTTGAAATCGTTGCTGATTTATTGTTGAACTTTTTGTGGTATAGGGCTCTGTTCGTGTGGGATTCGGCATCATGCTAAGGCGATAACTTGAATTGAAAACTAAATCATGTTTGGAAGGGGGTAACATTTGAAGAAAGTTTTCTTTTTTTAAGTTTCACTAAATCAGCGCAATGAAAGTACCGAGAGCTGTTTTTGAATTATCGACCACATTTCTTGTGGAATCAACTAAACCAAGCTAAAAGGTTTTTTTTTTTGTTAAAACGTGCATAAATTTCAAATTTCGGAAATCATTTTGAGGAGTTTACCGGCTCAGATCGCTTCGTTGGCTTGTCTAAATGGATCAAGGATAGACAAGACGCTTATGTTTAAACATTTCCATGCTTCTGTTTCAGTCCCTGAACTTATCCACGACTTTTTGGCCATATTTGTATTTCTTTAAATTTCTGGTAGTTTTTTCAATAGTTCTGTAATTCCTCATACCAATTTTGAACGGACAACAATTTGCAGGAGAATCAAAAATCTAGATTCTGAAGTAGGTACCTGTTTTTAAAGTACAATAGTCAGGGTTTTGATTTTTATACTACAGAAGTACTTTCGTTGAAGTATGTTAACCTCCAGAAATACTTTAGAGTGATTATAAAGGGTGTTTCTTAGAGGTATAGAAATTGGAATAAAACAAAGATGATTTTTTAAATTGACATGCAATTATTAACTTTATTCGAAAGATAATATTATAATTTAAATATGATTTATGGCATATGACCACCACGGCTGGCTCGGACGAGTCTAATCTGAAGGTCCAATTTCGATGACTTTTTTGAAAAATTTAAGAATTTACGTTATTTCCTTTACAAAAAGGCTCCCACAATAAAAATTTCATCGAAATCCGTCGAGTGGCTTACGAGAAAATCTGATTTAAAAAAACCGGTCCTATGGGGGATACCGTTACAAGACTTCCTGAAAAATCTGTTCCAACCAAAACATAAAGTTTATACAAAAAACATCATTCACAAAGTTTTATCAAAATCCTACGAGCCGTTTTTGAGAAAAAATAAATTTTTCATTAAAAACCGTTTGGCAGGTACCGTTAGTTCTTGAGCTAGAATGCTAATTCCAAAAACCCCTCTGTAGAACTTCATAATAATACTATGTATGTACCAAATTTAAAGCAAATCGGTCCAGCCGTTTAGGCTGTAGGTGCCGATACAGACAGACAGACATAATTGTCAGACCCACTTTTTTCGGCTTTTCTATCATCGAAATGTTACGTTTGATTGTCAAAAAAAAAATTTTTTTACGAATGCGTAACTTTCCTTATATGCAGTACCAACAATCGCAAGTAAAAAAGTACGGACCAATTATTCCACCCACCAACCTATAAAGCACACCAAACAGTCAGTTTTTGTGGATGTAACGGTGTCTCAACATACAGTTGAGGATTATCATCACTCCAAATACTGCAGTTTTGTTTATTGACATATCCATTCAACCAAAAGTGAGCTTCATCGCTAAACACCGTAAAATAGACGTAGTGCGCGATACGTATTTCGAATAGAACCATAATTTTCAAAATAAATTGGTACGATTTGGAAGCGTTGTTCAGGCGTCAGTCTACTCATGTTGAAATGTCAAACCAAACTTAAAATAAATCACTTGACAGCTGACAAAATGGCTGTCAGTTAAAAAAATGTTACCAACTTAAAGCTCTATACCTCTAAAAAAAAACACCCCTTATATCACAAACCCCATTGATACATCCTTTTCTTCAATTCATACATTGTTGACGGGTTGGGTACGATTTTTAAAATGTCGATTCATAAAAATGGATCGTCATAATGTCGACTTTCGAAAAGTCGATTGGTAAAAATACCGAAAAAAGGTCGACGGTCGGTGGCAAAAAAAATAGGTGTTCACATGCACGCGGCGCCACATGCAGTTAAACAATGAACATCAGTCGATATTTTAACCGACACTTTTTCAATCAAAATTTTCATAGCCTGGATTTTAAACTGTCAATTTTTTTTTTGTCGATGCAACATCAGTCGGCATTTTAAAAGTCGATGACATTTGTATTTATCCAGTTGACATTTTTTGTTTGCCCACTCCCATTGTTGACATTGCCTATCATTGATAACAACGTCATAAACTATCTAGACGGTTGTATTGACCTTTGGAAAATATTTTCGTTGGAAGTCTACCAAATCGCTTGATAGCATCTTTTTGTAAAATGCCATGGTGACTTCGATGTTTCCGGGTAAGGTTTCAGTTCTCCAGGCTGCTAAACGTGTTTCCAAGAGCCTCTCTTCACCATCAGAACATTGTCCTCTCTTAAATGGCCTTTCTATCACTATTTTAAGATTATAACAGATTCTGTATATGGATTCTATGTCTTTAAATGTTTTCCAGGAACTGCTGTTTGTAGAGAATCAATCGATTGCAATACAACCTTCCCTGATTGTAACTGAGCGAATGTTTCTATTTTTGAAAATACTATTCTTACTTCCTTTCGAGATTGTGTGCACAACAGCCTATAGAAATCTTTTCCATGATCCCAGCACTAACTGCAAATCTACCACCGCCTTCCAATATGAATCCTTAAAATGATCGATACACCCACAATGCAATATGTTTTCAAATAGAAACTTATTCCCACAGTTTGCTTATCACTGTTTGCCTTCAATTAAAACCAACATTAATTATAGAACCCACCAAAAATGAAAAATAGAAAAGCATCAATTTCTGTCAGTGAATCTCAAAATACAACAATATGAACTGTACAAGATGTATCGCTTTGTGTATTCGTTCTTATAAAAGCAAAATTTTAAAATTAATGCAGTCTATTTGTTCAAACTTCAAATTCCAACTCTCTTGTGCTTAGTTTTCAACTCTCGTTCAATTTGTTCTCTAAATATTAAATAAACTTTGGAAAACTTAAAACTATCACAAACATACATCAAAAACACTTCTTCTACTATGTGCTTTCAAAAACTTACCGACTACAAGAAGAAGAAAAAAAAACATCACTTAAATACAATTTTCAAGTGACTTTGCAGTGCCCCAGAAGAAGTTGGTTTGAATGCAGGGAAAGGATCTACAAAAAGTTTCCCATCATCATCATCTTAAACATTATTTTTTAATTATATACCCAAGATGCAAGGATAACAATCCACCGACTCGACACCGCGCCGCCGACGACAGAAACAACAACCATCATCGATTGTCATATTCATTAGCTAGCTGCATTAAAGGGAATTGAAGAATTCCAAAATGTCACCAAATACTGAGGGCTTAGGGTGAGTTCAGGACAGGAATCCCTTATTGGCGCCCGGCCCGAGAGATTATATGCAAAAACACACCCCATTTTGAATACGTGTGCGAATGTTAAAGAAGAAAAAAATCAATTTGCTTTCTTCTCTTGGCTTTGGCTTTGGCGTTGGGTTCTTCGCTCCCGCATTCATGTGGAATAGTGAAAAAATATATTTAAAATTCTTGGCTCGAGTGCAAGAATTTTCTTCTCAGTTTTCACACCATACCCGCATCAGAGATCCAACCAAAGTGTTCACTTAGTTTCTCTCTCTTCTTGGAGTTCAGTGTCAAAAAGATTAGTATGACTATGCAAGATTAGGCGAATAGCGCCATCGAAGCATGCAACCTGCTCCTCGGATTGTGGTGGAAGGAACGAAAACACACCGGCGCGGCGGCCGGCGTGATATATAGTTATAGTTATTGTAGGAAGAAGGAAGGCAAAGTATGGTGTTTGGAATGAAATAGTGTTTTCCAAGTTCTTTAATTTTAGAAATTCCACACACACTTTCTCTTCACTTGGTTTGGTTGTGGTGTGCTATGGAGTTCTGGGCTGGCATTTGGCAGCTATACATAAAGAGATACCCATACCCAATAATAATAATCGTGAGCCATTCCATGAGGTGAAGTGAGGGGATGCCTCTTCTTTCATGCTCAGTTTCAAACAAGAAGTGCGTTCACTTTTCAAAGAAAATGAGTGATTGATGAGTGGACACACCGGTGAAACTTTATCTTTGATGTGACAGTTCAATTTATTGCGTTAACAACATCTCGGTGTGATTTTATGACTTGGCAATGTAAAATCTAATTATTTTTTTTTTGTATACTCGTCGAATTATTGTTAAAAATAATAACACTTTTGACAGTGTTGTTTGTCGGTTAAGGAGTGGCAAATTTAAAAACTGAAGAGAAGCAAGAAGGAGACCTAACTACGTTATTCATTTAAAACTTGGAGGGGAATAGTTCACAAAACTGCACTTCCGTGATACTAGGATGTCTTTCAATTTCAAACTTAAATGTTAGTTTGCCTAAACATTTTGATGTGGAATGTAAAATCAAACAGATCTCATACAAGACTCTATAAATGCAAAATGTAACAATTGCAAGATGGTTTCTCAAGTCTCGTTAAAATGATAGTTAAGCGGGGTTCACATGGGACAATGCAGAGGCCAACACAATGAGACAAGACAATCATTGTTGCGTGTAAACAACTGTTTCCAGCACAAGAAAATTGTTATTATATTGTCCTCCGTGCTATCTCTTAGGACAATACCGACTGGCTGACATTATTTACTGTCTTGTCAAACCCCGTTCAAGAAGCTCGGACAAGACAATTGAATTTTGTCCCATTGTCTTGTCTGTGTGTGAACGCTGCTTAAATGTGTTGCAACGTATCGCAGAACTGCCATTTTAATTATGCGGGATCTATAAAAGGTCTTACATTTTAGTTGATATTTTTTTTAATTAATTCGCACTAAAGGGGTTATGACTACCCTTTATATTTTAAGTTTTAACACAGTGCTAGAGTTTAGGAAACAGATAATAGATTGAGTGACTATAACGATGTTTATTTGCCTTAAATGGGGGGATGCAACTGGTTATTTATAAAAAAAAATATCGATACAAATATAAGAGGCAAACAAATTTTTTATGATTTTCCAACGAAGCAGACCAAATGCAAAAATTGTAAATACTTTCGAAGTATAAATAATTGCCAGATCAGAAAGGGAAAAAGTATTTGAATCATTTAATTAAAGGAGGATGGGCAAATTGGTCCAACCCACCAACAGAAACAAGATATACGTCGTTGGAAAGGTCTTGTCGAGTACATCAATCTTTAGTATGGGCATCCAGCTCTAAACAATGGGAGAGCTGAGATAATGGTCAAACAATGATGCATTTTTCAAAGTTAGCTATGGTTTGGTATCGATAACTTAAAGCAACAATATGTATGTAGTTGAAAAGGTGTGCACAAGGCGACGATTTTTTGCTATGGGCACTCAGCTCTATGTCAAAAGGCATCTGACATAATGCACTTAATTCATTTCTATCTTCTGAGTAACTTAACATTGTTTTGGTAATGTTAACCAACAGATATAAAATATACGTCGTTGGAAAGGTGTTTTTGGGTACATCAAACTTTAGTATGGGCACCAAGCTCTAAACAATGGGAGAGCTGAGATAATCGACATTGAAAATTGACCTTTTTCTACTGCACCGTTGCATTTTCTTATTCTACCATCAACAACCAAAAGAAAAATATCATTGGAAAGATCTGTTCAAGTCCAATATTTTTCGATGTGGGCATCAGGTTGTAATCCATATCAGACCAGAGAAAAAAATAATTGTTTATCACTCTTTTTTGGATGCATCCTGGTACTTACCTTCCTCCACACCAACAGAAATGAGATGCATATCGTTGGAAAGGTCTTCGAGAGTAAATATTTTTTTAATATGGGCACTAAGCTCTTAACCATGGGAGAGCTGAGATACTGTACAAAGTTAAATACAATACTCAGTCTCAGCTTAAGTTTGAATACATCCTTCACTTTAAATATTTTTGGCGCATAACCGTCGAGGAATATGCCAAACGCTTACACAAATATACGCGTAGTTCCAGAGCTCAAGTTGGAATCAAGTCTCGTCTGCTTAGTAAGTGTATGTTTAAAAATAGATTTTATATACACTTACCTTTTCAACAACATAAAGCTAATTTCAATGTCCATTATCTCAGCTCTCCCATTGTTTAGAGCTTGGTGCCCATACCAAAGTTTGATGTACTCGAGAAGACCTTTCTAACGATATGCATCTCATTTCTGTTGGTATGGAGGAAGGTCAGTACCAGGATGCACCCAAAAAAGACTAATTAACAATATTTTTTATCTCTGGTCTGATATGGATTACAACTTGATGCCTATATCAAAAAATATTGGACTTGAACAGATCTTTCCAATGCTATTTTTGTTTTGGTTGTTGATGGTAGAATAAGAAAATGCAACGGTGCAGTAGAAAAAGGGTAATTTTCAAAGTCCGTTATCTCAGCTCTCCCATTGTTTAGAGCTTGGTGCCTATATTAAAAAACCTTCCATTTGCAAAGACCTTTCCAACGACGTATGTCTTGTTTCTGTTGGTGGGTTGGACCAAATCCCATACAAAATTGCCCATCCTCCTTTAGACTTATTGCTGCATTTTTTAGCAATATCTCATATTTTATCGTTTCAAAGAAGGTGGTTCCTAAAACCAAGCACATACCAAAGATCGAAAGTTTTTCAGTCGCCTTGCTAAAAATACCATTTATTCGAAAAGGATGGAGTAAAATATTTCGTTTTAACGACAGAAAACAACTTTGGATCCTAGAAACAGTGAATTCCACCAGTTTTTGGTCAGGATTCAATGAAACTGTCCTTTTCTATCTATCGTCGGCAAAACAATTAAGAGGACTACCAGTTTCAGACAAGAAATCATCATTAATACTAATGAGAAACAAAGTTGGAGACAGGGTGGAACCTTGAGGTACGCCAGCATTCAGTCTAAATGGTGACGGTGGAAAATGGCCCCCTCCCATACTATTTTTGTTTTCTTTGTACAATGAATACTGAGTTTAATTAAATTAGCAAGAGCCGTTTTTTAGGACATTCTAAATCCGTTCCTTAGAAAATTGACTTAAACTAAAAATTAGTATGATGAAATATTTGTTTAGCGTTCTTTATCATCTTCACAATATTTTTGAATTTCGTTTTTGTATAGGATTCGAATAGTTTTTTAATAATTATGTACACCAAAAGAATATGTGTCAAATAAGTGGAGCATAGAGAGATTTATAATTAGAGAGTGGATTTTATCACGGTACAGTCCCGAAAAAGAATAACTATAACTATAAAAAAGGTTTAAAATACAAAATCGCAAGGGTTTAATTTTACATTTTTGTGTATTCTACCTAAATTTGTAGGTACATCACATAAAATAGACTATAACTACTCACTTTTCAAACTTCAAAAACATTAACAAAGCATATTTTTTACAATTTTAACTGTGACTGACTGAAATTTCAAAACCTAAATGAAAGATTTTGTTGTTTTATTAAGTATTTTTAGTTTTTTGTTTGTATGGCCGCCCGGATTTCGAATTTCGTAAACAATGGCGCGGCGATCGGTAGAGTCTCGAATAAAAGCTCGCAGCGAATAACAGAACCAATTTGAATTTTTAAAGTATGGAAGTTGTGTATGAATGATAGTCTATTGACTGCTCCTATATAAATAAATACATTTTATCTAGCCATGTTTAAAGACTTATTTTATGTAAAGAAAACCTCCAGGAAATGAATTGCGTTGCCAAAAAACCAGTTTGAATAATGTCAATGTCTACAAAAACACAAACAATTTTTTTGGCATAATTTTGGGTAAAAAAACACATACACAAATGGCAACATTGATTTTTGATTTTACAAATACATACAACACACTATAAAGCTACCAAATAGAGGACCAGGCTCACAACAATAAACTCCATTTTTGTTTATTTAATTTTTATATAAATAAAAAGAGCTTTATATACAAAAACAAATATCTTTTTTTTTATTTAATTTTTGTTGCGAAACAATTGCGCTATCTCGATGTATTGTGCTTTATTTTATTTGGCTTTTATTTTATTTGAATCTTTTTTTCCTTTCTTTTCTTCTCTTGAACTCTCTTTTAGAAATGATTTTTCATGGATTGTATTTGCAAGTCGTCAAATCATCATCATCGTCGTCCTCGACCATCGCTCTCATTGAAACCTAAGCGCATCAAATCCACAGAGAGGCAAACTTTTAATCAACATCACAATTATTATATACTCTTGTTGCAGCACACAGTATAGATACTCCTCGACCACCAATACCATAGTAGAGGAAATAAAATAAACGATCAAAAAAAAAAAGGCAAAACCAAACAAACAAATTCTAGAACGAAAAAGTAAAAAGTAAACCAAAAAAGCAAGAAAAATAAAATTGTAAAACCAGGACAGTGTACTTTTCGAAAAGGGCGGAAGCTGCTTTTTTTTGTTAAACAAAAAAGCAACAACCACCACCACGAAGACCACCAGCAGCACCACCACCATCAGCAGCAACAGCAGCAGCAGTAGGTAGAGAAACAAAACCCCAAACTCTTTCTATAGCTGGAATGTTGGAGCATCCCCAACGATTTGCACGCAATATCCCCGATTCCTCCTCAACAGCAGCAATAACGAATTCAAACGCTCCAGCGCTAACAAATCGCAATCACTATTTGCCAAGTGGCGGTGCTGGTGTAACTGGTTCATGGCATCAGCAACAGCAGCACTCTCAAGCATCTACACCAGCATCTACACAATACCAGCCGTCATCGTCGTCTGCGTCATCATCGTATCAGCAACAAAACTATCCAGTGCCACCACCACCCGGCTCACCGGCTCCACATCCATCATCACATCACCAGCAACAGCATCATCATCGTAACTTATCGTCGGCGTCCAATTGCAGCACGCACAAAAGTGTGACATTCAGCAGCAATACAAATTCGAATTCGAACGGAGGCGATTGCATTGGTGGTGGCAACCTCGGCTGTGGTTCACAATCGATGGCGGGCAACATGAAACACGGTAATTCTCTCTCTATTTTCTCCAATCATCTCCAATCATTCATTGTACACACCCCACAATATGTAAATCAGAACTCCCCCCTCCCCCACCATATACTCGTATGTTCCCAATGCAAAGAAGGAAACTGCTGCACCACACATTTCATCCTAACATTCATCCATCCATCACCATTTCCATCAGATTCCATCACAATCACATTGTTTCTTTTTTTATCATACGAGTGTACGTTAAACAATTCAATTCACATGAAGCAACAATTCCATATCCAGGACTAAGGATTCCTTATGTGGAATGTATTCGGTTTTTGTTGGTCACTGACATAAATTACATACAATCCACATGAAAAATTTCATCATTGGCTGTCATTTCTTTGTGTGGATCGCATGTGGATTCAAAAATGTCATTTAATGTTGCTTCGAAAAAATTTGTGGATTTTTTTGCTTAGCGTACGTAAACTTATGTCAAAAAGAAAAGAAAAAAAAAAAACAAATCAAATACAATCCACTGACAAAAGACCGCTTTTATCTTTTACAGGAAAATCACAGGAAGACGTTTGCTACGTAGTAGCCAAATACGATTATGGAGCTCAAGGAGCACAAGAGTTAGACTTAAGGAAAAATGAACGCTACCTGCTATTGGACGATTCCAAACATTGGTGGCGGGTGCAAAATAATAGAAATCAATCTGGCTATGTCCCTAGTAATTATGTTAAAAAGGAAAAACCGTCGTTGTTTGATAGGTGAGTTGTTGAAAATGACATTTTAAAAACCATCCAAATAAATTAATATAGTAGAATTAACTAATTTATTAAAACAATAAACAATCATTTTTTGTTGTTTTCAACAGTAGATTTTGTAGATTGAATTCCATATCTTCATTTTTTGTTTGTTTTCATTTTTCTTTTATTTTATTGAGTTTTTTTTTTAGATTTTGGTTGCTTGCTTTTTTCTCATAATTACCATGTTTCATTTTGTATGTCAACACACTTAGATCCACCCCACATAATATAATAGAATGTTTGAATTGTTTTGTAGGTAATATCCTCCTTTGTCCTTTGAAGATGATAGAGATGCCCCATTTTGCATAAGTTCACCCTTTTCCCTTTTGTTAAGTTGGTCACTTTGCAAGTAGAGAATGTTTGAGTTGACCTACATAAAATATATTGAATTCCTTGTCTCTTATATTTAAAAATATATCATGTTATTAAAGTATTGAGTTAGCAGAATCTTATCGGGTGCTTACACTGCATGAAAGTGACATGAATTCGCTGGCGCCAGTGAGAAACGAAAGATGTTTTGGATTTTATCCGAGTGTTGAACAGATACAAATCCATTTTCCGTCTTTCTGGGTTTTTCGGAATTAAATATTAACTTGGAATTGTTAACTAACTCTTGCACGCCAGCTCGACAAATGCATGAAAGTAAAAGAAAACTTGGTTAGTAATCAACTTTTAATGTGCCAGTAAAAAAAGTCAGTTTTTCAAATTTTTAGTTTATGTGCAAACTTAAACAATTGCGAAAATATCGGTTTCAAAGTTACTGGCGCAAGTGAATTTACGTATGTTTAAGCTTGCCATTACTTAATATAGAAAAAAGAATAGAGGTATAGCATCAAGAGCTTATTCAGTTCAGTCTTCCTTTATTCTTCACGAATATAGAATGCTAATATTGTATTCTAAAAGTGTAACGATGTAACTACTGTTTTCAGTAAATATACAAAAATAACATAACGTCAAATAAGATGTTGCAACAAATGTTTGATTGACATTTCGGTTTGACGTTTCATTATGCCTATTCGCGTATAGTGAATTTCTACGAATCTGTATTTGCAATTGCATTGAAATGATTACAATGAATGTTAGAATTCGTAGAAATTCTGGATTAGACATCAAGATTACTCATCAATCCATGATAAGAGAAATTTTTCTTGGAAAGTAACGTTATATTTGTGAGTTATGAGCTTTTTTTCACCAGTTGGCCCACGAAGCCGTGGACGGTGGATAATCTGGTTTTCACATACGACAGTCTTGCCTGGAATAATTTAATCGATCGGCAGTTCATCGTCCATTTATTGCCAATTCAACATCCAACTGTTCTCGTGCAAAACATCAAACTGAGATGGGTTCCAGAAAGTCGTAGACGAGGTGTTTTGATGAATCACAATGGACATACGTTTTTCGACAAACCTTTCTGCGCAGTTGTGGCCGATCTGCTCGGCACCTTACATTGGTCATTGGTATAGCAATTTTGGTAACATCTGATCACTACAAATGGGCACATCGCATCGTGCAACAGTTGCATCCAGGGGATTTCGCACAACGAATGACTTGGATGAGTTAGCTGCACTTTGGGAACCGTTGTTGATTCATGAATGACTACCCTCATGTCCACCTAAATGGCATACTTAATCTACAGAAACATGACGGGAATGCTTTTAGTGTACACTAAGAGTGCATCACTGACCGTGGTTTTTCCTGTTTAACGACGAAACCAGAATTCATAGCGTTTTTTTTTTTAATGAAAAATAAAGGATTTTATTACTCTTGAAAAACCATCAATCATTTCTGCCTCACCCTGTATAAATCGACATTAACACTTGAGTAAAGGAGAATGTACTTAAGTGGGCTATAGGTCAACCTATAGCCCACTTAAGTACATTCTGTTTTGAAGAACAACAAAGGTCACAAAATTTCAACATTATTGAGTAAAGGAGTTACAGGCACGTCTGTACATTAGTGTACGGTGAAATTTTGAAGTCAAGTTGATAAAAAAATATGTTTTGTCGTTTCTCGCACCACAAAACTACACGTTCGTACTTTTTGTTGCCATCTAGTGTACGACCTAGAGAATGTTCCTTATCAACTGAAACCGACTTGCAATCAAGGTTTCATGTAACCAGTTGAAAACATGTTTCTAACAGATGACGTTTCATTCAAAGCAATTGTGGCTCTCCACTTAACTGCACGTGTAACGCTATTTGAGTTAATTTAGGTTACTCACTCAAAATATATTTTGCAGCATAAGATTACGCTAAAATCAAATCCTTACTAAAAAAGGGTCTTTCAATAAGAGCGGGTAGATGTTGGAACGAACACTTATTTTGATAAATAAAGTTTTATCATTTGGACGTGCTGCTCAATGCTAACCAGTAATTGAATAATAAACAACAGATTTGACAGATGTCACAAAAACAACATGGCTACCAAAATCCACCCTCGCCAATTGAAAAACCAGCGCCATTTTTTTGTAAGGCTTTCACGCCTTAAATACTCAACCAATTATTATGAAGTTTTGTATACACATTTCAAGGGATATAGGAAAGGACATAGGGTCCCTTATTATTTCAGAGGGAGGAACAGAACATTTATTTTTTTTGTTGGTAACTCGGCATAGCAACGTACGAGTATCTGCTAGTTCCTTATAAATCCATTAACTCCTCTTCTCGTTGCAATTTAAATGTTTATCGTTGAGGAATATTTAGACGCTGTTTTAAAGTTAAGTTGAGATTTGTTTTTATCTTTTTCTTTTCTGCACCAAGAAATTAAAAAAATTACATTAAAAATGCATCTAGGTAAAAAAAAAACTTTGAAATTAAATTGGTTTTTTACTAAATCAACGTTCATTTCAGCCATGCTCATGACCGCAATTTAAATTTAAAGTAAGGACACATCAATTTTTTCTTAAAGTTAATTAAAAAAACACACACTCATACACACATTGTTCCTGAGGCACCATACTTTTTAAATGTATTAAAATCAAAGTTGTTCGTTCATAATCATGCTGCTCTAGAAACTAGAAACTAAAAACTAGAAAATTGTTCATAGATTGTTTTCATAAAGTTCATATGCAGTACCTAAAGCTTTTGCAGCTTTAAATGTTGAAAAACAATATTCTTAAAGTTTTTTGTGTGTTGTTTTTGCATAAATGTGTATCTCGTTTATATATTTTTACTTGTTTCTATAGCTGCATTATGTTTCATCCAGACTTAATAATTTGTGTGCTATCAGCCAAGTTCATTCTCATCATAATCATCACTAATTAATCGCTGTATAGTACAATCTCAAAGAGAGCTTAATCTTAGTCTCGTTATAATATTAAATTGTTGCATAATAAATTATAAACTGTTTCAATATTATTATAAAAATTTAGTCATTACGAGTACTTTTTGTAAAAATGTTCTTGTTTACGCTTCGTTTAACATTTTGTTAATTATTTCAATATTAAGTATGAATATATTTTTTTTTTAAATTGTAATGTGATGTGTTTTATTTTTACAGCATAAAGAAAAAAGTGAAAAAAGGTTCCGGCTCAAAGACTCTTCCTAATTGTTCGCCTTCACGACAAATCGAAAGTCCAACAATGTCAAGAAGACTACCACCCGATCCATCGGAGGCTATTGGTACTGCAATTGTTAAATACAACTACCAAGCGCAGCAGGCTGATGAATTGTCTTTAACAAAAGGGACGCGTATCTTGATTTTAGAAAAATCTAATGACGGATGGTGGAGAGGACAGAGTGGCAATGCCGTTGGATGGTTCCCCAGTAATTACACAACCGAAGATTGTGATAATGATGGCGAAATACATACGTATGCGATGGCTGAGAATGTTCTTGATATTGTGGTGAGTAGAAAAGTTCAGTTTTTTTTTTTTTATTAAGTTCCTGACTATACGGTTTTTTGTTTCACAACGTGCAGGTGACAATCCATTGGACGTAAAATGTCCTTCTTTTTATAAACAGATGCACTGATTTGTATAATTTTGCTTAATTTTGTTGCATATATGTAATTAATATTCAACTTTGCATAGTTTGTATCTGGTAGAATGTAATCATAGCGAGGGAGCCCGGATTCTGATCCCGGTTGAGCCCCCATATGGTAAAAATAATGAAAATAACCCAGTTTTTCTCTGATAGTTCAAAAGAAATGGTGAGGAGGTACTCCAACTCAGTATATCCTTCCTATCTATCCTTAAACAAAAATTGTAGCGTGCTCCAGTGCTCCAGGCGGAAAAAATACCGATTAAGAAGGTTTTATCCTGACTTGAAGAAAACGTGATATCCTCCAAGGACATCATTATTTTCTCGGATAGCCAGTATGCGCTGAGATCCCAGGATTCCACTTTCACTAACACAAAAACAGCTTCAACTGTTGATTATCTCTTAGAGAGATGGCGGAACAGTTTATTATTCACTTTTGTTGGGTTCCAGAGCTCAGAAATATTAAAGAGGACTTCAAAGCTGTGCGCTGCGTCTAAAGCTATCGTAAGGTTTTAATTTGGCGTACGACTTTTGCAGAAGTGTTATGGACGAAGAAGAAAAGGAGACTTCAAAGCTGTGCGCTGCGTCCATCTCCAATGTCCAAATATATGCAAACTCTTCTTGGGAGAACTCTACGCTTCGTAGGAAGCTCAAATTTGGGTCTAAGCTTGTAAAATTTTAGGTAATACCCAAACTTGTGTGTCAGCTTAAACCCGTTTCTAACTGACAGCCAATGTCCAAATATATGCAAACTCTTCTTGGGAGAACTCTACGCTTCGTAAGAAGCTCAAATTTGGGTCTAAGCTTGTAAAATTTAAGGTAATACCCAAACTTGTGTGTCAGCTTAAACCCGTTTCTAACTGACAGCCTGCCTGTTGGCATTATGTTTCGCTCTTTGTTTCTTCT
The DNA here is from genome assembly GCA_916050605.2 of Platycheirus albimanus. Lineage (NCBI taxonomy): Eukaryota > Metazoa > Arthropoda > Insecta > Diptera > Syrphidae > Platycheirus > Platycheirus albimanus. The sequence continues at coordinate 10,908,224 of OU696698.1, read as the reverse complement.
TCCTAAGACATGAATCCTGTTAATTCTGGAAATGGTTTCCACTGAATGTCTTTTCTTGTCTCAACTGGTAAATAAGTTAAATATGATTGGCAACAGAACTTCTGATTGTTTCAGTCATTGTGGAACTTGGAATTCCGAGGAATTCTTAAAATCCACGAACATGAAGTGCATTTGTAATATCATCGAAAAATAGTTGACCCAGTGCGAAATCCCGCTTATAACTTCTATCTTGGAGTAGACTATAGTTACCTTTTATAGTTTCTTCTTTAACATCACCGACCTTGAATCCTCTAGGGTAGGTTTCTTCCAAAGTGTTTAGTAGCAAACTACGTTGGATACCAATAGCCTGCCTTTAGAAACTCTAAGGTCTTGACATAAATTTCGGTCTTGCTGGAAAATCCAAGTGTCTAAAAGTTTCAAAATTTCAACTGCTGCGCTGGTGTCCATTTCGGATCCATTTTTGAAAAACTTTTTTTAAATATCACGCCAATGGCAGGAAAGTCAATATCGTCCCTCAACTTAGCTCTGTTGTTAATTCTAGGTGCATCCTGCGTTAGTCGTTGGAAAGCTGCTTCTGTCGTTAGCCTTATCTCATAAATACCAGATGTTGGACGACACGTATTGCGCAAATTCTAGGTGGCTCCTTAAAGCGTTAATTATTTAGTTGACTTTAAAAATCTCCCCGTTCCAGTGTAGAATGCTACCTCAACTTATGATCTTATAAAGACATTACGTAACTAAATATTAAAAATGAATAACGATGTTTTTTTTCATTACCAGGTTGCTCTCTATAGTTTTACATCCAATAACGATCAAGAATTATCGTTCGAAAAAGGTGATCGCCTAGAAATTGTCGATCGACCGTCTTCCGATCCCGATTGGTATAAAGCACGCAACAATGCTGGTCAAATTGGTTTAGTTCCACGCAATTATCTACAAGAGCTTAGTGATTACCTAGCTACGCCGTATCGTGGCAATAATGGTGCTGGTGGCGGCAGTAGTGGTGGCGATTCAATTGATCGACGAAACGATGGTATGCCTAATAATATGCCACCACAGTCATCACCGCCAATGCCCCCAATGGAACGACCTAATTTAGCTGGAAAATCTTGGTACTATGGCGCTATAACGCGCAGTCAATGTGACACTGTTCTCAATCAACATGGCCATGATGGCGATTTCCTTATACGAGATAGCGAGACTAATGTAAGTTTTTTTTTATCTTTTGAATCCAACTAACATTTATAAAAAAAATAAATTGTATTTGCAGATGGGTGACTATTCAGTTTCCTTAAAAGCGCCAGGCCGTAACAAACACTTCCGTGTGCATGTCGAAAATGGCATGTACTGTATTGGTCAGCGTAAATTCCACACCTTAGACCAATTAGTCGATCACTACCAAAGAGCACCCATCTACACAAACAAGCAAGGAGAGAAACTCTATCTAGTGCGGCCATTGCCTAAAGCCAATGGAACGTAAGCTTAAAAGATGATGATGAATGAACGAGTTAATAAAACAAAAATATCCACATCAAACTAATTACCATAAATATTTAATTATAAAAAATCAATGAACAAAAAACGTATTTCATTCTCGCGAACTCTCTCTCTCTCTCTCTCTAACTGTCTCTCTATCCTCTTTTTTAAGTATAAAGATCACCCACTCAATCACTCACCAGTCACCACCACTGTCTCCAAATGATACGACAACTCCCCCAAAAGTGGCCATCGACCCCTCCTCATAACTAGAACCAGAAATACGGAGTACACAAGAGCATACACATTTAATTTAGATTAATATTTAATTTATATTTTTTAGTGTAAGGATTTAATTTTTAATTTTTACATTTTACTTTTAAATGAATTCGTGAACAAAATAAAAAAATTCTCAAACTTTAATAATTAAGACTTAAGTTTTGCGAAAACTGTGCTGTATAAATAAATAAATAAATATTGTTTTTAAAAACAAGGAACGTGAAAGTAATCTCTTGAAAAGAAAAGAAAGAAAAAAATCATCGAGAACTGAGAGAAGTGGATGAAAAGGAGGAAAAAAGGACCCTCTTCATCAACCAATCGGAGTGAAATGCAATTTTTTTTTTAAATTTTATTTCTCATCCCATTTAATTCGTAGTGTGATCTTTTATACAAATATAAATAAATAAATATAATTATTCATAAAAAAAAAAACAGTCGAACAGCGGGAAGAAATGAAATTAAAACAAAAAACAACACAACATTAACAACACACGTACTCTAATGCAAAGTAAATAATATTTTTGTAAATTTTTTGCTAATACAAATTGCTTTTAAATTTTTAATTAGGAAAAAACAAAGAAATAAAATATCATTTCATAAAATAAAAATAAATTATTATATAGGAAATAATACAAACAAAAATTATTAAATAAAGCACTTATCAACTCAAAAAGAAGATAAACCAACTAAATTCCTTGCTTTTGTTAAATAAATAAACAAATTAATATTTAAAAACCAAAAAAAAAAATATTAATTCTTTTGTACATGCGAAGCTTTTTTTATTTAAATTAAATTTTATTTTTGAAAACACACGAAAACTCGAAGAACAATTATTACAGATAAAATAATTAAGCAAGTAAAAGTTTTAAATGGAAAAAATGATATTAAAAACATATACATACATATAAATTATAATATCTACGAGTATAATAAACAAAAAGAAAAAACAATATATAGACTTATAAACTATAAAAATGATCAACAACCAATAATTATTGTTTCATCTTCTTCTTATTATTTTTTTTGTCATAAGAATATTTATTATAAAATATAATTTAAAAAACAAATAAACATCAATCGAAAGTTGTTTTTGTGCTTAAAAAATAAAAATATGAAAAGAACCTATTTTATTAAAAATCTCTTATATCAGTGTGAAGTGAAAGTGAATGAATTGTATACCATCATTAATTCTTTACAAATAAAACATTATTTATATATAATAAAATCTACATTCACAAAATACATTATATTATAGTAGTTATTTTCTTTTCTAGTAGCTCTATTATATACATAATTTAGAATATAATTTTTAAATTTACTATATTGAATTCTATGTAAAAAGATATTATTTATAAAAATGATTTTCTCCTTCTTCTTCTTCCTCTTCTTCTTTTTTTTTATCATTTAGTTTAGTTAAAGAAAAGAAAAATAATATTAATAATATAAACAAGAAAAAAAAAGTCTTTTGTAAGAAAGAATAAAATACATCATAAGTTAGAAATATTTAATAATTCAATAAATAAAGATTTTTTGTAAAAATACGAAGGAATATAATTAATGTGTTTATTTTTTTTTATTTTTATTGTTATTATATCTGCTATGTTTACTAACCTCGGTCATTGTGCAAGAGAATCCACCGACTCCAGAACAAAATAAAATAAATTCGTGGATCAAAATGTTAACACGGTTACACGGTTACCCTTGCTCCATAAAATGTAAGCATGATTCAAGAATATATTTTAAGATTCACCTTATTCATTAAACAAACCCACAAACGGATTAAGCGGTTGACAAGAGTTTTAAACCATTTTGTACAACTGGGACTAAAGAAATACTTTTACAAAATAAAATAGAGTGCACAACTGGGTCGCACAAATTTGCTCTTATGTGTCACAGTTTTCTTGGAGCTTCAGATTTTGAAAATAAACAAATTTATCAGGGAAAAAATCATAAGAAATTTTATTATTCACTAAAAAATCAGTTGTTAAAATGTTTTTTGAAAAAAAAAATGAGAATCCATGCTATTTCGTCTATAAAAGGGCTCATACTGTCTTATGGTCCTTTTCCTGAAAAATCTATTCCAACCAAAACAAAAAGTTTACACAAAAAACAGCATTCAGAAAAGTTTCATCAAAATCGTAGGAACCGTTTTTGAGAAAAATTATGTTTCCATTACACTCTTATGACAAGTACCGTTAGTTTTAGAGCTAGAGTCCATAACTTGCTTTAGAAAAATAACAAACAATAATAATTTAATTTTACACAATAATGCGGAGGAAAAAGCACTCAAATCTTCCGGCAAACGTTTCCAGACTTTATGTAGGATCTTATGTGTTGAAAAATGTAATGACGGGCTCGAAATCCCGTCGAGAATTAGGGGAGGTATGGTATGTCAAAGATCTTATTTGAAAAGAAAATTATAAATTCAAGACATTTTGTTTGAAAATGTTCAGAAAATATGGGACTACCATGTATTAAGAACATAGATTTACAAAATGTAAATATTAGAAACTACAAGCAAATTGATGTCCCCTAAATTTCAACGAATAAAAAAGAATCAATTATATCCACAACAATAATTATATGACATTTTCTACCGTTTTATTTAAGAAACGAATTAAGTAAAACAAAAAAAAACTCATTCGACTTATTATTGCTGTTCTGACTGCGACTCAGTGTCATTTTATTCATTGAATTCGCTTGTCTTTAACACCTGACAGGTCCTGCTTTTGAAGCTCCAAATGAGACTAGTGGTCGGTTTCTTAATTAAATGCGCATTCATGTCAAAAACTGTTCTTATGAATGCTCAATTTTGTGCTACTGATAAAATTTAATTTCACTTAAATTAACTACGTTAATGTTGTCTTCACAGAATATGACACCCTCCAACAAATTTAACAACATCTTACACTATGTTCGAGTTGCAAGGCTGCATCGTTCCTATAATATTAACATACACATATATATATAATATAATACACACCCCCCTCCCCCACTATCGAAAAGATATTTTAAAGATTCATGAATAAATATTGTTTTATATTAAAATTATAATTTTATTCGCCAGCAGACATCGATTACGATTTACATCAATATTCCATTTTGAATTGTTTTTGAAATTCAAATTTCAAATTCGTAACCGTCATTTTCTGCAAAAAAAATCAATCTTGAAAAATTGTCCCTCAAATTTCATGAAATACCAGGCGACCAGAAACCACAGCAGGTATACTCACCTCACCACGCCAAAATAAATTCGCGCCAAAATATTAAACGTGCTCAATAGGGTATGCAGAGCTTCTCACAATGATTTTCTTACTTAGCTCCCAAAATTATGCTTCAGAAAAATCGTCATAAACACTTCCGGTAAAAATTATGAAATTATTTCATTGCAGGCATAGTTGATGGTGATTGTTGCATACACAAAGGAGCGTGTTTAATATTTTGGCGCGAATTCATTTTTGCATGGTGAGGTGAGTATACCTGCTGTGGTTTCTGGTCGCCTGGTATTTCATGAAATTTGAGGGACAATTTTTCAAGATTGATTTTTTTGCAACTCTGTCAAAAAAGACGTTATAAATTTAAATTTGAGTTTCTCAAATGAAATGATTTTCTTTTATTGTTTTGTTGTTGTTTTATAAGTTTATTACGTATCTTTGTCATTTTTGACTTTTCTTTATCCGTCATCGACTATTCAAAGAGGAAACTAAAGGAAATAGTGTTCAATTGGGTCAATGGTTTTCTGGTCAACTGTTTCAGAGGAAGTTTGTCGTGGGGATTGCGAACTAAGGTGTAGGTGTATTTTGTTGCTGCAAAAAGATAAATTCAAAACTCAAAGGCAAATTCCGGATCACTGGAGAGGGAGAATATATCTCCCTCTTGACATTTTGCAATCAAAAACAAACACTCGTTTTTTAAACTAGAAATTGGAAGTTAAAACAAAGAGTTGGAACTAAATAACTCAGAATACTGTACCAAAATCGATAATCACACTGTGATGAACTTGGTACGAAATACAGACAGATTTGTTTGTATGAAAGGGCTTTGCTTTTAAAAATAAATTGATACGGAACAATATTATGGAAAGTTCTTACCCATCTAGATTTAAATTTGCGTCATTTTTGGTAAGAAGGAACTATGATTAACTAAGATGAAGCCAAGGTCTCTTAATCTTAGTTGGTCTATGTCTGACCGATGTTTCCAAAACAACCTAAGTTTTACAAGGATGTTTGTTTTATTAAATTCTGCAGCATCTACCAGGTTAAGGCGCTTTTCAGAACAAGGCGATTGCACATCCTCTTCTCAGTCAGGAACTGTTTACAAAAGACTTCACAGGCAGCGTAGTATTCTATAATTTGTTGTCTTCATATTTAAATCCACCATTTCATTTCAGACATTTTGTGATGACTTTTTACACAGGTTTCCTAAAAATTTCATAAAAAATTTGGTAAAAATTCGTCAAATTTTCAAAGTCTACGACCGCCCCCAAGAGGGCGTTCCCCCAATTTCAACACGTCACAGAATAGAAAATAAAAACAAACAATTTGTATTAATACTTCTTATTTTCTTTTAAATATATTTTTAAATAAACCAAGTTATCATTCGAACAATGTTTTTTTTTGTTTTTTAATTCATACATAATATACCTCAATTATTATTAATTAATTAATTATGTATTAACTATACGTATAATTTTTGTTTTTATTTTGATTTTACTCACAATATTAATATTAATATTTTTTTATATATATTTATGTATTTATATAATAATAATAGTTGTAATCTTACTTTATAAATTAGTTTATTATTTAAATTTTAATAATTAATACATATTCCTATATCCTTTTTTTATTTTTGTTTTTCTTGTAATAGATTTATTTTTAATTTTTAACTTTTTATTCTCTTTAAAATTTCTTTCCAGCTTTCCAAACACAACGACAATATTTTGTATTCAATATCCTTTTATTACGGGAAAATAGTTTAGTTATTTTTGTATAGCTTTTCTTTCATAAATCTTGTTTAAAAAAAAAAATAGAATACAACAAAATTTAGTACATTTGCGTATAATTCTATGTACAAAAGTAGTTTGTAATATATTTAGATTTTGTTTTTAATTTATATATTGAAAATGAAAAATTAATTTTTTTAGTGAAAAACATGATAAAATAATTCCTTAAAATTTAAACATACTAAAATATTTGCAAAATAAAAAATAAATATAAAAAATTATGTTTCTCGTTACTCTTTGTTCGTTGAAATAATATAAAAACAATAACATTTGAATTGAAATAGTTATGTACAATTAGAAAAGTATATAGTTAAACAATATTGGGCATTAAAAATAAACATAAACATTTTGTAATGTTTCCATTTTTATATAATTAGAAAAAATAAAAATGTCATAAATATTTTTGTATTTAGGTATGATTTTTTGCCCGACAAAGTATGTATGTTATATGTGTTTATAAAAAAATATAATGACATTATTTATTAATATTTAATATATTATTTTCATTATTATATTTCTAATCGCAGCAAAATAAATATTTATTTTATTTATAAAAAAAACAGAGAAGAAAATATTACTAAATTTTATAAACTTTAAATCTTTGTTAAGTCTTTCATTTTGTTTTATTTTTGTTTTTTGTTTAAAAAGTGTATGTAATAAGGCCACAAGCATAATTATATATATTTTTTTTAACAAAGAAATATTGGTAGGCATTTTTTTAACGGTTTTGTAGAAATAGTTTTTTTTTTTTGAAGCAGGTAATGAAGGAGTTAAACAAAATTTGAATTTAGTTGGCGCCCAACGAATCAAGCTCTTAACAAAATAAAATAGAAAACGTTCTAACCTATTGTTTAAAAAGGTTTTTACTTTAAGCTAAGGATTTGGTATCATGAATGCGAACGCCCGGTTCCCAAAAAACATCCTCATAGTGTTAATTTAGAAACCACTTGGGAACTCCGATTTAAGGCCAACTCAGAAAACGGAAGCAAGAATGTGGTTCTAGTCTAGGGAAAGCAATTAAAGAGCGCAAACAGAAAAGATGGAACTACAACTTAGATTCCTCCACTTAAGTAACCCATTGTGGTATCTTCAGAATCGTATCTAAAGATTTCTAACCATTAGTGTTTTTAAGGTTCTTTTGTTTGAATCTGCTTCTTCTAACCTAACTCTAATTTAATTTGTATCTGACATAACTTTTGTTTAACCTGCGCCAGGATGACCATAGATGTCGTTACGTTCTTAAAAGTTGCCAAAGACTTACAAAAAATTCAAGCCTAAAAGTTCCGTTTTGGACAAATTTTGGCTAGAGTATAATGAGATTGAAGGATGATGGTCTGGTACAAGACCATAAGTGCAGTAAGCTTGAATATTGGGGTTCTCACAAGAGTGTTCTGTGCAGTTTCCTAGTGGGTATACCGCCAGAGTGCAAGGTTTTTTAGCTGAGCTATAAAAACCCATAAGAAGGAATACTCTCTTTTTGACGTCCAGAACTAAATAGGACGTATTCAAATCTGTTGGATTGGTTTCAAAGAGAGGGTTTTCAAGTGATATTCGATCTACTATGTTTCGATGGAGAGATGGATTTCTGACCTGATCACTTGGCTTAGCTTAGATTGCTGGAATACTTCGTACTTAGGACAAACAAATATTAGCCACCTGAGTCTTTAATCCAACTTCTGAGGAAAGCCGCAGCGCAAAAAGACCCTATCTAAACCCAAGCAAACACCAATTTGGTGTGCGCGTAGAGGAAGCCAACTGGCTACGTATTAGACTGGCTGGAAAAGTATTCAAGTTGGGGGCCTAGTCTGCAAAGTAAATAAGTAAGTACGAAAGGAGTTCAGTTCAAGCTCTTTCTGTAAACGTGAATAAATTTTACAACGACACGTTTCATATTCGTGGTAAATAATATCGAACTGAAACAAGACGTCCTTGCTTGACCTCCACACATTTTATTGGAATTGATAAAGCACTTACCATGTTGGGCATCTGAATCTAAGGAAGGACAAAGGATAGATTTGTTATGTTTAAAAAAATAAAACTAAAAATCATTCGGCTAGGTTCTGACCAGTTAAATTTACAATAATTATTCTACCTGCTTGTCTCTTTTGTTAAATTTATATTATGAATTTATTTATGTATATATTTAATTTAGACATTTTTTTTAACAATCAACGATCATGCGCACTTAATAATATCTACAATCTGCGTGTATGTATTAACAATTAATTTTTTTTATATATATATTTTTTTATATAATATAATATCTAAATATAGTTATGAAAAAATGTATGCCTACAAAGTTTAGTATTTATAACTACAGTTTTTTTGTTTTTTTTTACTCTCAATATTATGTTTTGTAAAATATATATAACTAATATAAAATGTTTTTATTTTTCTATTTTTGCGTCTTGATTTTGATTTATTTTTTTTGTAAATATTTTTTGTTTTAAATTTAAAAAGCTTATATTTTATATTGATCATGAAACAAGATACAAATTTTAATACAATTTTTGTTTTTATTTTACTCTATCACAATATACAAAAGAAAATTACACAAGGAAGTTGTTGACTTAATTTTTTTTTTCTTTTCTTTTTTTTAAGGACGAAGGAGATATATATACGTTATACATGTAACATTTATCATAATTTTTTTAGTTTCGAATACGAGTCGTTTATAGTTTTCAAGATAATTGCTGCAATGAACAGAGATTTTAAAAACTTCGAATTTAAGTTAAAACATTAAAAATTTAAAAACAAAACGCTGCATACCTCTTCGGCGAAGAATTGTTAAAGAACTGAAAGGAAGATCTTATTTTATCCAAACAACACAAAAAACTAGGTGCGGGGTTTAAATATATAAAATTAAAATCCCTATTCAATGTTGCATTACTTTTAAAAATTGTGGCATTATTTAGTTTAGTTTTTGTTTTGCAATATATTTGAATGTTTCAATTTGAAACGACTTTTTATGTTCTTTTAGATTTAAAATGTTTGTTTTTTGTTATAAGTATCGATTTCTTTTCTTTTTTTTTATGGTACACATTTTCTGAAACCGAAAACAATATTCGAAAAACTCTAAGCTGTAGGCCAGATTAAAGTGAATATTTATGTTCGAAACAATTTTTTTTTCTAGACAATCTATTTGATCCACTCAAATACTTACTGAGCTGGACTTAGCTGTTCTTAGCTGTGGTAATTTTTGTATTTTTTTTTTAGTTTAGTTGCAGTTTTTTCTTAGTCAATGGTTTTGCTTTTACGAGTTTTACAATCTACGTATTTAAATTTGAGATGACCTTCCTTGGATGGTGTTTCATAAGAATGGATTGTTTGAATTAAGAGTGCCAGTTGCCTGAAAGAGAAAATGAAATTTAAATTTATGATACATAACTTTAAAAAAGAAGAAACAGTTAATTTAAAATTATTTCAAGTTGAAAATAGTTTTAAATCATGTGATTCCAAAATCCAAACAACTATAAACGCGAAGTACTATCAAAAGAGGGCAAACAAAACGTTAATAGAATGGGTGGGTGTTGGCAGCATAGAAAGTGAACACAAAACAGCGACCAACGGATGTGGTTCTTCGTTTTTGCCTCCAAGCTGAAAATTGGTGCATGATAATCTTATGCTTAAGTATTTACCGTTGTATTCCATCACAAAATGCAGAAATATGTATGTGTACTCACACGCATGTCACTGTTCTGCGTTGACAGCAAAATACAATTATAAAAAGAATATTTTCCTTTACAGGGTGTTTCACAAAATATTATGTTTTCAAGCGTACTCTGCAGGGAAGAAAGGACACAACCGCATCAATTTTATGAATTTCTTAAGAACTTAACTGCAGCGCCACCTACCCCAACTAATTATACCTATACTATAAGCCATCCATGTAAGCACGTTAGCACAGAAGTACACACACATTTTTCTTATCAAAATCGGCCAAGCTGATTAGGAGAAGAAGAATAACGAACACACCTACACCGGATAAGGATCGTACAATTGGTTTTTGGGCTTGAGTGTGTGGTTTGAATGCAGAGAAGAAGGTGCTTAACAAGAAGTTACAAGAGGGCTTAAAAACGACATGAAACTTGTCAGAAAAAAACATATTTTAAAAGAATGGGTCCTGTCAGCTCTAGTCGGTAAGATTTGGAAGCTATTTCAGTGAGAGGACTCATGAGAGTAAAGCCACACTCAAGGCAAAGTGATCAAACTGAAAAGATCTCGAGACCAGGAAGAATTAAATAGTTTTTGAGAGAATGGAAAAGTATTTCGAGCAGCTAAATGAGATGATGGCACAGGCGGCTAATTTGTGTCCCGGAAGGCCCAGCTGGCTTAATTTTCTGTTCGCTTTTAAAGCCGAAGCAATGATAAAAAATATATTGGAGGTTCAAGATTAATGCGTAATACCCCGAGGCGTAGTGGTAAGTGTGTCGGACTGCCAAGCCGAATGTCTCGGACTTGATCTCTAACTTCCCCCAATTTATTTATTTTAGGATTGAAAAATCATCCAAGAGTCAATCTTGACATGAAAAACTATATCCGTGCTAGCTGTTGGTCAGCGTTCAACTATAGGTCCCTCCATTTCGGCAGAAAAGCAACAAACACACAGACATTTTTTTAAAGTGTAAATCACTAGACCACAACTCCACAATGCACATCGGAAGAGGAATGATTGAATGACAAATCATTTGTATCACAATGTCATTTCATAACTGTGACGGTCAAACTGTACTTAATTCTATACTTTTTAAAGGTCAACTTAGAATCAAATCGCTTTCTACTTACAGCAAAAGGATTATTGAACGCTGCTCCGCCACCATTTGCAATTGGCTGTTGCATAGTGCCAAAACCAAAACCACAACCATTTGGACCAGCTGAATACATGTTTGTATTTGGTGGTGTTCCATATCCATTGGCATAATTAAAGAAAGCCTGCTGTTGTTGTATAGGAATGCCACCAACATAACCATTTGAAAGACCATTTTGTTGTGGATTCTGTGGCATGCCACCAAAAAGACTCGTCGCTCCTTGATGATTCTGTGATGGATTTGCTTGGAAGGGATTGGCAATTTGAGGTGTCTGATGTGAATTAACTACAGTCTTGAAAGGATTAACATTGGAGTTGTCTAAAAAAAAAAAAACAAAAGTTATTAAAAACAAAACAAAATTTTAAAGAAAGAATGACTTACTTTGTGTACCTCCAAAGGAGTCAACAACTGATGTGGCTACAGCTGCTGCAGCAGCTGCTGCAACTGCTTTACTCTCACGCAGTTGCTCATCGAGATCTTTCAGTGCTGCATATCTGTCCGCTGGTGGAGAAGCATTTAACGATGAACTCGAATTGAATGTGGCACTCGATGAGAGGGAATTACTTGTTGTTGAATTCGATATCGGAAGACCTGGAAAATAAGAAATCAAATTAACAAAATTCTTATTTTTGAAAAAAAATCATTTTTGAGAAGCATAATGTTTTCGAATGGAACACTAAAAAACAAAATGTATTCTTGAGACATCTATAAAATCAATCTAAAAGCAAATCGATGTATCTTTATGTTTATTTAAAAAAATCAAAATATTTCGTGCTAGTTTAAAACATATATTTTCAAACTTAAAATAATGAAAAGTTTTGAGAAAACTATAGTAGCGCTGTAACAGTTTTTGTATGTATCTACAATAGCAAGTTATTTGGAAAAAAAATATATTACGTATACGCCACAGTGAGCTTCAGAAATATTTTCATAAGCGTTTTCTAACTACAAATTTCGTTCTCCAAGGAAAGAATTCTTCAAGCCGCTCTTGGATTGTCTTGAAAATAGAGCCAAGGGCATATTAAGAATTTTATTCAAAGATAATATTAAAAATAAATTAAATATGTATTTGTAGGAGACCATTAGTATACAATCGATTTAATTAACTTGTAAATGTTCTTACACATTAAATATAAATATGACTAGCCAGACATATGCGTACTCCAATAAAAAAAATCACATAGAGTTAGAAACATAATTGTTCGAATTGTCTATCCAAATGCGATCGATAGTAGACGAATGGAAAAAGGGTCAATTGATTGCCTGCCACCTTAATCGGCTTTAAATACCACACAAAGCTTGATAAACTTTATATCGATTGATGTATGCGTTCTAGTGAGGTGAATAAAATCCTAAGAAATAATTTGAAATACAAGCCTAATTAGGGAAATTTTAGGTAATTATTACACAAGCTATTAAATTAAATAGACATTTTACATTAAAAAGGTATTAAGGTTAAACTTCAGAGTTACTTCAACCTCAAAGCCAGGTACACATAGGTACACATGTCATGTGAAAACACCAAACAAGGGTTTCAGGACAATACTTTCCATAGCTTATATTTCTTATACAAAATAAATTGCTAGATAAATGGCAATTTTTTTTCTGTTTGTCGATTATTTAAAAGAAGAAATTTTGGAACAAAAAAGATTGTAGAACGTTATAATTATTCAGTTCGAAGGAGTAAAAGTACTAGTCTTAAAGTCCAAAAAGTAGTACTACTAGTTAAACTTAAGTGAGTATCTTAAGGGAGGAATTCGAAAAGCTAGGCGATACTAGCGACCTCAGTGTTTGGTGTTCTCAATAAAATGTGTTGTGAAGTCCTAGTTAAAAATAGTGGCTATCCCAGAAAATATGTTTGTGTTTAAATAAAATTGGTTTCAGGTTTGATCTTTAGCTTAGGGCTTTTACCGCACTATTCTTTCATTCAGTCAAGCGTGCAACTATTTTTTTTGAACACAGCTGTATGTCAGGATTAATTTTGAAGCCTTCCGACTTTTTCTTTTTGAACCAAAAAAATATTATTGGACGAATTCGAACTTTTCCATGACTATTTAGTTTTATTTATTTTGCATTTCAATTTCGGGACTCATGCATTATGACAATGAAAAATGAAGATTAAATTTTTAGTCTTTTCTACAGCACATTTTTCAGTTATTGGAGTGGTTTTTGTCTAGATTGTCATGGGAAGCAAAAACAACAATAGAAGACATTTGACGTAAAGTAGAAAAGACAACTAACGCCGTCATTGACGAAATTCACAAACAGGAACAAATGTTCCATGAAATAACTATACAAATATATTTGCAATGGTTTTATAAATCAAAAACAGATTAAAACAGCAAGTGAGTTATAAACTGTCAATACAAGTTTGAATAGAAAAGGGAAGTTCTAAATTGACAGGCAGATGACAGCTAGTTTCAGTTGTGAAAATCCAAAACCATAGCTGACAAAAAATGTCTAATTTTGATTTGGATGTTTTCCGTTGTTTAAATGATCGGAAATGTTAATTAAATAATTCATTAAATTGAAAATCAAGTGATGCTTTTGAAATTTCTCAAGCAATTTCAATACCTTTAAAGATAGTGCTTGAAATATTGTAGTAATCTCAGTTGAACAACATCTCACATAAAACAAAGTGACAGATTGAAGAAGGTACAGTAAGCAGAGTATATCTACTAATGAGTAGGGACACTCTACTCACACTTAGAACATCAACCAATACAAGAAAAACCTTAAAAAAAAAAACTATTATAAGTGAAAACAGGCAATAAGTACTGATTTCTAGCCTTTCGTAAAATAGCTTATGAAAAAAAGAGTACACATCACGTTTTGTAGGTACACCCACACACACTTATCTTGTATAACATACATAAATGTGATTTTCCAATAATGTTTTTCTTAAAGCGGGCCGGTTGTTATTTAAGTGTAGTAGTATTTCTATTAGCAACAATATTGATTAGTGTGACCAGGTTTAGCTTTCATGTAAACTTAGTTCCATTTGCAACAATTTTTGTGTAAAATTTTGTAGAAGCTGGTCACACTAGTGAAAAGTAACTAAGGCGACGATTTTGTGTATACATTTTTTTTGTACGTGTTTTTAAAAGCGTGCTACTTTGAATCTCTATCTCTCTTTCACTATTACACTTCTTATTGTCGTCTATTTCTTATTATAAATTGTAAACAAATAATAAACACGTGGAGAGTGTCCCTACTCATTAGTAGATATACTCTGACAGTAAGGGCCAAGAGTTTTACTAATCTAATTTTTTTTTCAAATGTGTGTATTTTGATTACTAAATTAACCAGGCTGATTTGAACTTTAGATTTCAATAAACGTCACTAAAATCGTGATATTAACTTATTTGTTCTCACATCGAGCAAACTATAGCAGTTTATTGGTTAAAATGTCGAAAGCAACCATTGGTCTTGTCTAAATTTATCTAAAGCAACGTTCACACGCAAGCAAGACAATGGTACAGTATACTCAATTGTCTTTTCCAAGCTTCTTGAACGGGGCTGCCAAGACAACGCCAGCCAGCCGATATTGTCCTCAGAGATAGCTCGGCAGGCTAGCTCGGAGGACAATATAATGACAATTGTCTTGTCATGGAAACAGTTGTTCACATGTAACAATGATTGTCTTGTTCCATTGTCTTGGTTTCTGCATTGTCCCATGTGAACCCCGCTTGAATCGTAAAAATTGCAAAAAAAAAAATTGAGCACAAATAATATGTCAACTTTGACAGCTGGCTCTTGGCTCTTTCTGGAAAAAGCTTTGACAGCTTCAATTTGACATCTGTCAATTATAATTGTTTTTGAGGAATATCTTTGACATAAATCTAAAAAAAATGTAATGCATCGCTAGGCTGAACGTGTTCGACCTATTGCAGCTCAAAGTTTAAGGCGATTTTAAAAAAAGCACTTCCTTTATTTCTGTTCTTTTTTTCGTTTAGCCAAAAATGCAGCTTTGTACTTTGAATATTTTAAATGTTAAGCCTTTTTTAAACAATTAAGTTTTCAATAAGAGTTCACTACTTACGTCACACTTCATATTGAATAAACTCGAAGTCAAATACATGTATGTAAATTCTTATTAGCAATTAAAACCAAACTTAAAAACCATCCAAGCATAAAATTAATTAAATATAAATTCAATCAACTATTTAAAACAAAAACTATTTAAGTTCAAACAAATTCTTGCAAAATTAAATCAAGCTTATCCACAAAATATACTCAATTTAACACACACTTCAAAAACTGAAAGGAAATTGGTAAAGCAAATCACAAAAAACCAAAGCAATAGCAAAATATTTTTTAATTAAAACAAAAACAAAAAAACAGCAAGAAAACCAAATTTTATAGAACTCGAATATTGGATTCCTTTGTGAAGGAAGAATTTCCAAAACAAAAGAGGCAAACAGAACATTAAAAGTAGCATCAAATCAAAACGCATTCAAGTAAAGTGCAACAAAACTTGCAAATGAAATGCAAACAAAATTCAATACAACAACAACAAAAGGATTCAGGATAATATTCAGGATGCATTTGGGTCTAGGAGCGAGTATAACGGCAAGTCAAGCAAAACGAAACGAAACTTACTCCAACTGTTTCGATTCGAACGTTGATGATGATGGCTTGGATCGGCGGCATCAGCTTCTATTGAAGCACCACTACTGCTACCGACACTTATCGTGAGGGGATGATTGTAGGACATCGTCGCATTGTTACTATTACCGATGATGCTGTTGTTGTTGTTGTTGTTGTTGTTCGAAACACTTGACAATCCTGGCCATTGCTGATGCTGTTGTTGCTGAGATGCTGTTATTGACTCCTGATGCTGTAGGTGATGATAATGCTGCTGTTGCTGTTGCTGTTGCTGCCACGCATCTTCTACTCCCCATTCATTGGATTCAACACCAAACGGGCTGTTGATGTTGTTGATGCTATTGTGATTGAGACTGCTGCTATTGTGACCAAGGACAGCCATAGCCGTTGCATGAGCTGCCATTGCCAATGGGGTGAACTTTTGCTGTTGCCCATTATAAGGATTACTATTACAGGTGTAACTAGTGCTGAGGCTACTTGGTGGTGGTGCATTGCCATTGTTGTTGTACGGGTTATAGGCCATGGAACTATTGTTGGTGGAGGAACATTTGCTGAAAATATTTTTGCCTATGCTATTACTTTTAGAGAGTTCCTCATCCTCCTGGGGACTGATACCACTGAATAGTGATATTGAGCTGAAGTCGTTACTTAATTCGAACATTGAATTTGAATAGAAGTTGTTTGGATGTTGTTGTTGTTTTTGTTGTTGTTGTTGCTGTAGATTGGGTATGGGTGCGAAGAAATGATAATTATTGTTGTTGCGGTTGTTGTTGTTGTTGATGATGTTGTTGTTTGTTCTTGATTGGCTAGTTGCTTTTGTATTCAATTCTGAAATATTTTTTAAAAGAGATAAGAAACTGAAGGTGCAAGGACGAAATCTGAAAATCACTCAAAATTAAAAACCAAAAAAAAAAAAAAATCCAAAAAACAATAACGAAGTGTCCTTATTAAAAAGCAGCGGTAAAAAGTGTCTGTCTCAAATGTGAAGGAACATCTTTGTAAATCCCCACGGAAAGCCCAGCACTCCTTCGCGGACACTTGGTGATGAGATCGTTCCCTTAAAAAGCTCAAAACCTTCTACCCACAGAATATCTTAAAGTTTTGGTCTCAGTCTGGAGCAACAAAGATGCTCTAGAATCTCACACGGGTTGGCCTAGTAGGCATCATCGAGATACCGCAGTGCCTGAGCTATATAAGTTCTCCCTAACATCTTATCTTATCTAACTTAACCACTTGTCTGGCGACAACACAATTCTGTCCAAAACTGGACCCAAAACACACCAAATGTTTGTTATTTCTTGGCAGATCTCACCTTAGCTTCTTAAACAGTGTCAAAAACGAAGGTCAGTCTTTGCCTGACAGCAACCTTAACCTAACCTAAGGTGAACACCACAAGGAAGTGTCTTAAGTCCTCTACTTTTTATTTCAGTCTGTGTATACCTGGTTTTGGAGGTGATTGATTAATGGCGAAACAACATGTGATGACGACATCAATCATAGCGTAAGAGTGGATGTCATCCAATGGGAAAGAAATCTCAGCTACCTTCTGTGATCGAAAAATGCCCTCTAAGCTAAGGGGAAGACTCTAACCCTAGTTCTGTGTGGGATACAAACCATCTCAATAAATAAATTTAGTTTCCAATATTTTGCACTCAGTTTAGGGATAATTTTCACAAACATGACTCTTTTAGAGCTAAGGATCTCGTTCTCGTCACGCAGTATCTTCGTCATGATTGAAGGAAAGTTAAAACAAATGTTTGGAAAACATCTCATTTTAAAAAAGAAAACGGGTTAATATAAAAAAAAAACACTATTTAAAAGTTAGTTAAAAGAAAAGAATCTAACATTGATTTCGAAATAATATCTACAAAAAGAATCTAAAGTTTTTTAAAAGAATTATAGTTTTCTTATTTTTTCTTTTGCGAAGGGACGAAAATCATAATGTTGACAAGTTAAGAGTGCAACTAAAGTACATCATGTGTACTAAAACCCAGTCGTCCGACGACCGACAAAGTTCCATTTGAAGGGACAAGAAAAAAAGATTTGATAGGAAAAACTTTCCCACTTAGATAAGGAAAGAGCATGTGTTTTCAACAGATAAAGAAAGATTAAAACCAGGACTTCTTTGTTTCCATACAATTAAAAGTTTATCCTTAAACTAAAAATCGAAAAATCTCAAAAAGAAGATAGTTGTATATTTATCTTTTGCTTCTGACTCATTTATTTTTATTTGGTCATATAAATTGAAATGATTCTAAATTAAGGAAACAAAAACAAGATAATAAAGAAAAGATGTCCTTCAATCTTTACCATTTCATGTTTCATGAATAATTTAATTTTAAGGATTTTCAACGGTGTGTGTTGGTTTAAGTTTGAAGGGAATGTTTCATGACAACTGTTGAGTTTTGTGCTTTTGTTTCGAATAGCTGTGATGCAAATTAAATGCAAATTGAGAATCCTTTTTCAAGGATTGTTTTTAGATGGAAATAGACACCACCTATAAATTTTCCAGGTTTCAATTATTTATTAATACAAACAGAAATGAAAGAAACAGTAGGACTTGATGCGGATAGAATACTTTAAATAAAACATATCTCAAAAACAAAATGTTTTATTTAAGGTATTCAAATGAGCGGTTGAAACCAAGAAAATCTGCATTAAAAAAAAAAACAGGAGTCTTGGTCATACATGGAGGAGAAGATTAAACTACGAACTGTACGCCGGGCTTTACGGTGACATTGACCTGGTTAAAAAGCAGAAAATACAGTGGCTTTAAGGCTGGGTATGTGGAGCATATGGATGAATACGGGTATTCATTTCAAAATGTTAAGGCCAACGCACTACTGGAAAACCCCATCTAAGGTATAATGCGATCATTGCATTTATCTAACGAGTGTTTTTTTAGAGGTATAGAACTTAAAGTTGGCAACACTATTTTAATTGGCGGCCATTTTGTCAACTGTCAAGTGATTTATTTTAGGTTTAGTTTGGCATTTCAACATGAAAAGACTGACGTCTGAACAAAGCTTCCAAATTGTGCAAATTTATTTCGAAAATCATGGCTCTGTTCGAAATACGTATCCCAATTTTCAAAAACGAATTTTTGTTAGCAATGAAGCTCACTTTTGGTTGAATTGACACATCAGTAAACGAAACTGCCGTATTTGGAGTGGTGATAATTCTTAAGTGTGTGTTGAGACACCGTAACATCCACAAACACTGACTGTTTGGTGTGCTTTATCAGTTGGTGGAATAATTGGTCCGTATTTCTTTATAAAAGAAGCTAACCACAACGTTACAGTTACAGTCTTTTGGAAAAAGTCATCGAAAATTGGACCTCCAGAAAAGACTACGTCCGAGCCAGCCGTAGTGGTCATATGCCAGAAATCATATCTTTCGAATATAGGAAATTTCATGTCAATTTAAAAAAAAAACTTTGTTTTATACCATTTCAAAGTTGTATACCTCTAAAAATAAACACCCTTTATTTCCGAAAAGAAATTACTGGAAACTTGGATTTTCCCATGATTCAAGTAGTTAGCAAACTTTTTTTGGATACGGGGCCGGCACCTGTGTGTGCGTTGATATTTTGCAGGAATAGAAGGGACCTACAATTCATCGCTGATTCCGAACGGCTAACAGAGAAGCACTTTCCATGACATGATTAACTCTTGGAGGATTTGTCCCTTCCTCGCAAGAGAAAATCACCAAGAAAAGAACTTACGTGGAATAAGGAATCGAACCCAGAACCTACGCCTATGCGGTGAATATGAACCACCAGGGTGAATCTTATTTCCTGCTGCATCTATCATCCACCTAAATCAAAAAAAAAGATCAGACCAATTTTTCGATGGCGTTTATGCTAGAATGTTTGATGGCTAAAAAGACGTACTATGTACTTACTCATCCATTAACACCAAGATTTTTATTGGGAACAAAAAGAATTAAAGTTAATTTGACTCGGTTTTTTAAACCTGGAACAAATATGAAAGAACAAAACACGATATTTCGAAACAATGTAGTCACAAAAGTGTAGTTCTCCCTGCGATGTTCAACTTATACAAAAAAAAAGCTTAGGTGCAATGTTTCCCAGCCAAAAAAGAAATACTAATTTGGAATCAAGGTAGAAAAAAAGCCAGCTGCAGGACCTTAATATGCAAAAAAGTGCACAGGAAAATATAAAAATCTAAAAAAAAAATACTCAAAAAAAAAGATCAACTACTACTCACCAGCTGCATTGAAGATCGGAGCATGATCAAAATCAGCGAAATTCTCCGAATTGCCATTTGTTTGGGCCCCAAATCCCCCGCCGCCACCTCCTCCATTTTGCACTTTGCCATTTCCATTCATAAGTGCCGGACCAGCATTACCATTCATCATGTTGTGCGCCGCTGCATTTATTGGCTGAATCTTTGCATATCCGTTCGTACCAGACGACGAACCTGACGACCCCGATGAAGCCACAGAATTTGTTGACGTTGCATCAAATATATTCGCCGAACTAAAATCAGCCACAAAATCCGATTCCGGGGTAAATCCATTGCTGTTGCAGCTGCTCGTCTCCGAATTGGCCGCTGATCCATTGAAACTTAATTTCGAGTTGCCATTGCCATTTGCCAAAACACCACCACCACTACTCAAGCCATTCATGCCGTTCGAGAATGCGTCATAATGATGACCATTCTGTTGTGGTTGCTGATGATTTGGTCGACTGATGGCCGACGGACCATAGCCATTTATATTGCCATTACCATTTGACCGCGATGATGGTGGTGTTAGGGATATATTCTGAAAGCCATTGTCCATGGCGGTATTCTTTTGATTCATAGCCTGTATGCTTCCGCCATTGCTAAGACCATTATTGTTGTTATTATTACTGTGCGTTGTCGAGGAGTTATTCGAAGAAGGTGTCAATTTGGCTGCATTCGGTAGTGACTTGAGCGGACTAGCTGGCTCCAAGAAGTAACGTTTACGTTCGTATTTGTCTATCATTAGTTCACGCTGATCTTGGTGTACTGCCCGTTTGGGATCCCACAAACCTAGCCATGTTTTGGCGCAGGTCTCATTGCCATGTGACTTCAGGAATTCAATTTCGTCGGGGGTGAAGGTGGCCATTGAAATAGATTTGACTCGATGTGGCGGTGTTAGACCTCGTCTGTAAAAAAAAAAAACACAAAATTTGACGTTTAAAATTCAAATACAAGATCAGTAGATAAAATCATTCAAAGTCAAGCTCGAAACAGAGCAAAGAGCACGCTATGAACAGATTTCTTTTCTTGATAAAATGTACCCTATGTCCTTTTCTGTACCCCTGACAATATTTGCACACAATTTTATGATGATTGGTTGAGTCGTTTAGGCTTTAAAACCTAATAAAAATCTAACTCAGATTCACATTGAAAATATAAGTAAGAATCTGTCAAACTAAAATTGTTCGATCACCTATTGTTAGCCATTTTTATTATCGCTCCCGTATTTCAACTTGTTAATTTGACATTTGTTGTGTTCAAGTTTTTACACATCCATTTATTCTGAGCCCAAAAGCGAGCCCACTGAGAGAAAAAAAAACATTGATTCTCCAAAGTATTTGAAGCAGGCTCTGCTGTGAACTAAAAAATATGTCTAATTTTGACAGGAATATGAGATCTGTCAAAAGCCATTTTTGTTTAGTTGAGAGAATGCCATTTAGATTCAAACATCCAGCATCATATATTTTTTGACACATAAAATGTCGAGTGTGTTTTGGTGATCGCGGCCATTTAGCTTTTCGTAGTTCCAATTTTCGTACGTTCCTTCTCTTGTGAACACAGCTTAAGGTCATGCGATCAAAAATCAAACAGTATTCTCATGCAACACCTGATGCACAAACCGTCACAATCAAAAACCAATACTTTATTTCGAGTCTCGTTGGAATGACAGGGAATACCAATTTTTATTACACGATACATTCGTGTAATAGAAATTGGTATTCCCAACTCGCCCTAATAAGTACTTAATTCAAAAATTAGACCAGAGGACTCCAAGCCAAGCTAAAGGATGACTCTTCATTCAAAACATTTCAATTCAGATAAATTACTACAGATATCAAGTGACATTACGAAAAAAGAGACACGATTCACTGACACAACAGTCGGTATTGATGATCGTTGGACACGTGATAAATTTAATTTTCATTGATGAGGGGGTTGCCATTGGCGGCACGTCCCAAGTTATCGAATTCAAGAAATAGAGGATACACAAAAAGAAGGGTTCCCCTTCAACTGTAGAGAAAGACAGAGAAATGTACGATTGGAGCGAATAAAAATGCATTTCACGTTGTCACGATAAGGGAAATTAAATTACCCTCTTGACGAAGCAAAAACATTCGGTGAATATTCAATGGATTAAAATGCCAGTGCAGTGTATCTGTAGATACAGTTGTTTGTATAGATATGTACTTGCATAACGGTAGTTTTCGTTTTACATCAACGGTGAATGGTTTACGTATAACGTAGCTACGAATAAAAGAACCATTCGTATCAACAGTATATGGAGTTCTTTGATCTTTTACGAGTTTTTTTTTTTAAGGAATAAAAAGATGTAAATGTGGGAGGGAATGTTTCCACACCCTCTTGTAAAGTTTTTTTTTTAGTTTTTTTTTTTTTCATTTGTCAAACTGTAAATATTTGTTTGGCATGTTGACTAGAATATCTCAATGAAAGGATATGATGTTCGATTGCATCACGTGCTATTCGATTGGAAATTTATTTCTAAAGGGAGGTCGTAAAGGATGTGTTTTGAAATGTCAGTACTTGGCAGGAAATCAATTTTTACTATCTCTAACTATGTCGAGACAAATATTGAGGGATTTATTCCAAAAAGGTTCTGAAATTAAGGTTAGCAAGCAATCAAACTGCAATACTACACTCCTTGGATATATCAATTAGACTTTTTGAAAGATGGAAAAAAAAAACCAATCAGTGTAAACTTGAAACTTGCTTTGGTAGATCAATGACAGGTGGGACTGGGACTAGCAACAATTTGAAAGATCTACTTTTTTTCTTGAAATTATATTGCCGTCAACTAGGGGCATCTTTTGACATTTAAGTCTTCCTCGACATTAATCGAAAAAGAAACTATTTTCGAGAAGTTTTTCAAGCATTTTCGAAGCAAGTGCACAGAAAGTATTTCCTTTTTGAAGCTTGTTTTTTGGATATTAAATAAGTTGAAATACTCGGTTCAGAGCTAAATGCACTCTTGTAGAATTTGTCACGGCTTCACAAAGGGGCAGTCTGACGCTTTGACTACTTCGCCTTGAAACACTATAGATGTACTTACCTAATATTGCATTTTTTAGGAATATAATAAATGTGACATAATTTGCAAAACTTGGCTTTGTAGCGTTTTCCAAAAAACTATTCTCTTTTAATCTTCCTAAAAGTTCTTCAAACTATTTAAGCTCAAACAAAAATATAAAATGCCTTTGGGATCAAAAGTTTTTTTTAATCACACATCATCCATTAGGCAAAAGTTTCTTTATAAATTTCTTGAAAACACATGAAGTGCCAGAAGCACTCATGTCAAAAGTGTCAAAACAAAGTTGGAAATGCATTCGTGTGC
Organism: Platycheirus albimanus; assembly: GCA_916050605.2. Taxonomy (NCBI): domain Eukaryota; kingdom Metazoa; phylum Arthropoda; class Insecta; order Diptera; family Syrphidae; genus Platycheirus; species Platycheirus albimanus. Next base: position 10,884,449 of record OU696698.1, on the reverse strand, counting down.
ACATACAATGCATGTAAGCATCCTTAACTACACGACATGTTCACGTTAGGTATTTAACACACCTATACGGGTATATGAACTTTAAAATTAACCAAGTAAAGGACTCCTACACTATACCTTCTTAGATTGAACAAAAAAAAGGCACCCAAAGTTCTTTCAAAATTCACATCACTGGAACGGCATTAGATACTAAAAGACTTCTTTTCTAGCACTACCCACCTTCTTCATTTCTGGCAACATAACAACCTGTCACGAATTATCCACATGCTACCTATACTTCTTATATAAGTAGATACGAAAAATAAATCCCTAGATACAAAAGATTCATTATTATTTGAAGGTAACTAACACCTTTATGGTGTTTCGGAGATTACAAGTAGGTACGTTGCCGTTGCTCTAGCTGCTGCTGCTTCTGCTTCTGCTCTTCTGCTTCAGCTGCAACCAACCCAACAGTGAGTGTTCTTATTTAAAGGCTTCCACTTCTCATTTTATGACACCCTTTTTCATGACCCACTTTCATATCTGTAGCAACTTTTCCTTATCTTAACGTGAATAATTTTACAACGAACGATATATCTTCGTGCGATGTACTGGCGCATCAGTTAATCTAATCAGCATGAATCTTAATGAAAATGCAAATCAGGTAAAGGAACTTTATACAGGTGCAATGGGATAGAGGGGGTGTTTGGTAAGTAATGTGGTATTTTTCCCCCCACCAAAACATGAAACCTCAATAAAAGTAAAAAAGTGGAAAAAAAATACAAATACAGTTTTCTTAAACCACCTACAAACTACAATCCGACATGTGCAAGAGTGTAATCCGCTTTTCGGAATTCTACACTTTGTGCTGGGCAGAGAGCACGAACAAATGGAGGAACGATCGGAGGAGGAAGAGTGTATACAATTTCTTTCACTAAACTCATTCAGTCATTTATTCACCTGTTTTGTAGACTTTCCAGATACAAAAGAAATTCCAAGTAAAATGCAATTTAAATTCATTTCCATTACGTTAGCTGGCATGGATTACAATATGCTTGCCAAGTTTTCTCGTCCCAGTCACCAATCCCAGACACAGGGTGTCGTTGTGTCTTTAAAAGGAAAGGTGTCGAGAAAACAGTTCAATGTAATTGTGTAATCAAGAATGGTTTTGTATCTTAAATTATTGAACGGTTCATTGATTTGTATGTCTTTAGGTTAGATATTTTTTACAGGGTGGTTTAAATACATTCAGGTTTAAATTAATTTTAAATTAAGAAAGTTAAATTGAAGGGTTTAAAGTTGTTAGAGGGAGTAGGTGCACAGATAGCTTTAGATTCTGTTTTGATCACAACCGTTGAAGCCGTTTTTGAGGAAAAAGAGCTTTTCTTAAACTTTTTTTTTGAAGTATTGATTTTCCACTGAGTAAAAGCTTAACCAATTTTAAGAAAAGAGAGAAGTTAAAGTTATTTTCATTCCGAAAGCCCGGAAGCTCACTCTCACTTAATTTAAAGACTTCATGCTCATAAAGATGTCCTCCTTGCAATAAATTTGAGAATAATGCAATTCGAGCGCAAAAGCTGGTACCGAGCTTGGCGATATCTCTTAACCAGTCACTAAAAACAATCTTCGATTTCATTGAGAACCGTAGCCGAAGCTTCAATAGAATTGGTTCAATGAAGATAATATCTGTAAAATTGTAATCCAAATGACACGCCAAAGCTACTAAATAATTTAAAAAGTAAGCACTTAGAAAAGCTTGTTCAAATGTCAAGAGATCACTTGCCCTGCGCAGATGACTAATCGCTTAGTGGTTACCTAAGGCTTAAGGCACTAAAAATGCATGTCCGACTATAACCACGCCCCCAGAGTAAGTCTAAATTCAATTATTGTTCAAACTATACCGTTTTTCCTCTTGAAAGAAAGACAGTAGAAATCATGTAATCAAAAGTGCATCTCTGTTAAATTTTGATATGCCAGAGGATATTAGAGGTTCTTTCCATTCCTGCAAACTCCACAACACAAGAGAGTGTAAGTTTATAATCATTCTTTAACAAACATGTGGAAGGATCATGAAATTTCCTTTAAAAAAAGTCTGAATACAAACACCTCAACATTTGACAAATAAACTGGAACACCTTGTTCGGCTTTCCTCTTTTTAAGCAGGAAAATGGGACTAACTTTTCAAAGTGAAATATTCCATATGCAACTACTATTTCGCTACATTTTTTTTTACTGACTATCTAGATACAATTAAGGGGTTGTCGGAGGGTGGGAGAAAACAGAGAGCCAGCTTACCTTGTTATGCAAAAAAGTTTGCGGCAGCAACGAACCAACAAAAAAAATAGAAGAAAGAAACAACAACATGCATCATCCATTGTTTTCCACCCAAGCGAAATTATTGTATTTTATGCAAATGAGGATTTTCGTATTCTGTTTTTAATGTTTGCTTTAAAATAAGCTCAACAATATAACAATGTAAAGGATTTTTTTTGTTGGTATTTTTCCTTTACATCCGTACGTTCATAAAAAGTTTCGGGTGAGAAAGATAACACAATACTTAAAAGGTTTACCTTTTAAATTTCAAAATGTCAACTTTTATTTTTTTGTCTCTTTTTTTTCGAAGAAAAAGAAAATACGAATCTACGAAACAGCAAAAAAAAAAAAACATGGTGGAAAAAGGGTAAAAGCTAGATTGGAATGATTAACCGACAGACAGAGTGTTAGCTCAATTAAATGAAACGTGAGAATTGTTGCGGCGCGGCGGCAGCAATATTTTGTGTAGGATATTGTGTTTGTAAAATTTTCAAGCAAATTAAAAAAGCCGGTGGAGTGACATTTGAATTGACATTTTGTTGTTAGAGTCTAACGGTTAAAGCAATTATAGTGAAATCAATTGTATTTTAACTTGACAGTTGGCAGATGAGTGGTGTAAATTTTGTTATGTGATTATTTAGTTTATTAGCGTTTATCATCAATTTTAAGTCGTGCCCGCCATTAGATGGAAATCAACTATATTAAACTGTGTAATGGCTTTAAAATTGCTAATTATTAATGGCTGACTTTCACTAAAAAATTGTACTAGTTTACAAGTGGGTTTAATTGGGAAGTTCGACGAACTGTCAGTGAACTTGTAAAAAAAGTAAAATGACATGCAAATGGTTATCAAAACGTCAAAAATGGAATGGAAGAGGCACAACAATGAATTGGGCTTTGTTGTAGATTAAACGTCAAAGTGATAGATAGATAAAGACCATTTTCGGAGTTTTCCAGTTAATGATTGGGTTGTTAGGAACCCAAAGTTAGTATAACGATACAAAAATATTTTTATACAGATAAATATTTTTTATTATTCTTCAATTAAATTACAATTCTTTTAATACATTTAAGTTTAAGACATGACCTTAAACCGTCTGACAATTACTACGAAATATTTTTTGTGTTTTACCTTTTTCATTTCTAGATTTCGTTAACGAACAGAAAGCGAACACTTCTACAAAATATTATATCGTTAGTTGTTGTTTTTTCCACAAGAGGACAGTAGAAGTGACGCCTTCCTCACCCGGCCGCCACACATACCACCTACTGTAATTCACTCACATTTTCCGCTCACATAGACAAACTTCCAGCCAACTGGAACACAGATCGGAATTTGACAATTAACAAGTAACTTGCTTGCCAGTAGCTGGCATGTGTGGCCGTAGGGTTAGAGAGGAGGACTTAGACACAAGTGCATAATATGGTGCAAGAACTGTGGGTAAAGGATCTTACGATTAAAGGTCTACAAAACAGTCAAGTGTCTCAACCTAAGCACGTCGAATTTGAGAGTCACAAACTGAAGTCTATTGACGTTCTATAAAAGAGCTGTCAAAAACGCCATTGGCATTATGACATTTAAGTAGTGTTCGCGAGGATATGTACACAGGACAGGATAGTATTTTTATTTTCAAATCAATTGTACAAGGGGCGCTCATGGAACACTGGTCAAAAGCTTTCCAATCGGAGATTCGTAAATAATAGACATAGAAACACGTCTGTGTTTGACGGTTCGATGGAACCATTTTAAAATCTACGTCAATTTTTCATATAAAATGGATGGTTTTTGTTGTTAACATTTAACATTGTCTATCTATTTCATTTGGATTCAAATGTTAAACTTTAAAAATATTCGTAAAAATAGTGCAGCCATTTTGTGTACCTGCTGTAAAATTATGTACCTAATGAAGCGTTGCATGGTTACTTTAAATCAGTAAATCATTGCCAATTTATTATTTCTTTTTGGTATACAAGAATGAATATTAAGTTTTATTCAATTCTCAATGTCTACTTGACTTTATAAAAAACTAAGAAGAGGCACTTCAAAAACTTTGAAGCAAGGCCACTTCCATGAATTAAAAATTAAAACTAACAAACCACCCATGAATAATAAATTAATTTACCAAGAATTTAAACTCAAAAATGAAAACATTCAAAAACATCCATCCATATGTAAGAGTATTTTCCGCTTTAAAACTTTTATATAAAACAAGAAGACTTTTCAAATGAACTCATTTGTGTTGAGGATTACGATGAACATCAGCTTCACTTATTAAAAGGATAAACTTTTTTTCTGTGAACAGGAAAACAGAAAATAAATGACTATGTTCCTTCGTTGCCAAAGAAGACTATCATCACTTCCGAGAGCATCTCGAACAACAATTTTGTTTTTGGATCTGGTTTCTATGATGTCAAATATAAATGTTTCAGTTAAGACCTTATTTGCATTTGAACGAGATTAGAACATTCATTTCCTCTAATCATCACCGAATCACGCCTACTTCGTAGGTACATCCCAGATCCCAGACTAGAAGAGGATAAAACAAACACCTAAGACATTACAGGTGAACTTGCTTACTATGGTTAAATTTAATTAAAAGGACAAACTTTAAAATACAACCACTTGGTTGTTTTTGATTAAAAAACAAAATTAAATTATAAATGAAAAGGTGAACATTTAATCAGCAAAAGTACTTTCATACTTTCAACAAAAAAGAGAAGTATTTATGGTTCTTGAATTAATTTGATCTCGTAGACTTTCTTCGTACTCATTAGGAAATTAAGTAATTGGAACAAGATTTCTGGAGTTTCAACTTTATGCTGACTCTATCTCGGAAGTAGCAACGAAAGTGTGTTATTTTTTAAGTTTAAATGTGTTAAGTTGTTTTCTTGGAATTTGAAATACCACCTACGAATTGGAGCTTCTTTGTTACGAATAAGTTTAATTAATTCGTGTTATAATTCATTTAGACGTTGGTGAGCTGGAATTTTTGTTCACAGTTGTAGCAATGAGCACCTTCAGCCATTTTGTAAGCCATTTTTATGCGAATGATAACGATTCATAGAATTTGACAGGGAACTGAATTAAGGAAACTTCAAAATAGTAGTTAAAGTTTTGACAGTCAGATGTCATCTTGTTTTTTGTTTGTACGAGTTTTGACACTTCAGTTCATAAAACTTCTCAATCAGATCGGAAGAGGTTTGTTCTCAGGCTGTGAGATTGTACCAGCGAAAACGGGATGGAATGAGTCTTCTAGCAGTATATTTGAGACGGAATCCTACTTAACTTTTAGGAAAGAGCTCTAGGAAACCTAAATTCCGATCGAAATAAAAAACTTTAAACGATTTTTTTCTGTCGAAAAAAAAAAATACAAATAAACCCACATTTATTTTTCCGAATGGTTCCAAAACAAACCTCTCATTCTTAATGATTGAGAGTGACTGACTACTGATTACTTGTTATTTATGCGTATAGCCAGTGTTGCCATACGCATACGCAAACGTTAAACATGATTCAGTGGAAAGAGGATATTTGGTTTAATTCAATCAAATTCTTTAGTAATCTCTTTTGGAACTGACTCAAAAAAAAAAAACGCAGATTTAAGCTTGCACACTACTTTTGTAAGGTTTCAACTGAAACCAAATTCTAGTGTGAATTGTAATTTTTGGATTTTTAGCTTTTTTGCTAAACATTTCTATTTTATTTGTCAATATGTTTCAAAACATTATGAGGACAAACTTATACTTCGTTAGGCTACGGTATGAGAAATCAAGAATATTTTAAAATAAGCAGGTGTTCCGCAAGGGAGTCTTTTAGGACCAGACATGTTTCTTATTTGAGCGGGGGTGAATAGACTGGAGAAAAACCGATCAAACCTAATATCGTAGGTAATACTGCAATACGACTCCTTTTGAACAAGTTTATAACAAAAAACAAAGCTGCAAAAATTGTAGTAAACCAATCTTGAGGTCTTTTATAGGGTAATTTCTATTTTTGTTCGTAATTCAGGCTCTGAACGAAGAAAGTTCTAAGCGCTCTGGTTTGCTTATCAGCAATAAGCTGTCAAATACCATCCGCCATTTGCACTCTTAGTTCTCAAAGATTATCGCCATTTGCTTTTGTTATATATTTCTACTTGTCAATCTGACAATGGTGCTTGTACTAATTTTTCTTGTTCGTCCAATACAAAGGACAACCGCATATTGACGTGTTTTGACTTCTGAATGTTTTGTTTTAAACGCGGTTAGAAATTCAATCCAGGCTCTATTCTTCCAGAATGCTTAGAACTTACAAGTGACAATCGAGATCTTTACAAAAATATTGTTGAACATCTTTTTAGCTTTAAAACATGGCGCATATGTTGCACATGAACATTGAACATGACTGCTTAAAATATTTTTAAATTTATGAACCAACCAACTTCCAAAACTCCATCTATACTACTTAACTTAATTGAATTAAAACCAGGTGCAGGGAAGTAATGAGTGTTTACAAAAAAGACAGAATCACTTTTCCCCAAAGCCCCATTATTCCAGTCTAATTATCAAAAGAAAAATCCACAAGATATCAAAACAATTCAAACAATTTACATTTCTGTACTCTCCTCTCCCCTCCCTTCCACAAGCTGAAAATTAAACACAAATAGAATCACAAGAAGTTGAAGAATTAATTTAACCACTTAACTGTTTGTGATTAAGAATTTCGCGGAAAACAAGATGGGCGGATCCGGCTCTCGACGGACGCACCCGCCCGCCCGCAACGGAAGTTTGCTCATTTATTGTTCCGAAAAGTTTCTCCCATTATGGCACTTTGGTTTGAAGAAAAAAGCATTTCTAAGAATATTTTCGGTGCATCTGTTTGTTTTTATTTTAAAAGCAAAGTGAGAACACCATTTCCCGAAGTGGCCAGTAATTGGTTCCAACAACTTCTAAACATTTCCTCCACACCACCATCAGTAGTTGAGATGTGTGTGTTAAAAAGTCGCCCTGCCCTCCTTAAGTGAAGTAAGAGAGGACAGGTAGCTAAGTAAACTTAAAAAACGCTTTTTAATTATTCAAATTAAAAAAAAAAATAATTGAAAAAGGTTCACATTAACGGAACCGGGGCAAATAAGAACCGGAAAAGATTCAATTTTAAAAGCACACGCAAGAACAAGAAGAGAAGTAGTTGTATCCCAGTTAGAGTCAAGTGAGCACCTTTTTTTCTTTCTACAAGGTGTACGACTCAACTTCACAGTCCGGTAGTCAAGTGACTCGCTATGTGAATAGTACCTACTCCTCCATGTTCCATGATATATGTTAAGATTTGTGCTCCAAAGAGTCATATTATATGGAGGCTGCTTGCTGCACGTACAGTCGTTCAACGTTCATACATATATCTTAAATGCATCTACTTTGAACCGCGAGGGACGTGTGGAGTGTGGAGCTGCAGTAGTAGTAGTAGTTGCAACTACTACTGGCTGCGGGATAGAATTTATGCTGATTGAGCTTGACACAGTTCCCATGTGGAGCGTTGTTTCCATTGCGCACATTCACTATTTATAGCCTCGGCAGAAAAGATGATAACAGAACCTGGTGGAGAGTCATCACCATCATCATCATCATCTTCGTAGTTGTCGGAATGGAATGGTGCTGGGATGCGATGGTACTTCAATGAAATGCTGTTGTGCCTATTTCCCTTCTGGTTTTTACGGACGCATTTGGATCGACAACAAAGATGAAAAAGATGATGATGATGATGATGGCTATGCTATGACGATGACGATGACGCCCGATGCTGCGTTAGGCTTTAAAATGCTAGGTCGAGCCACACAAAAGAGATGGAACCTTTATATGGTGCTTTTCACTTCACCTGAGTTGATGATGGCTTTCATTCATGGATTGTGTTGTGTGTTTTGCCTGAGAATTGAGTTGGGATTCAATGACGACGACGACGACTATATGCTGCGATGTGGACATTGTGTTCTTGGCATAGTTAGATATAGTTTTTTTTTTTTTTTTTTTTTTTGTGTTTTTCTTAAAAGAAAGATACATTTTTTTTGTTTGTGCTTTTGTTTGTAAAGAAAATCACTGAACGACCTTGTCTCGTGCTTGGTGGATGTGGGAGCGTTCTGGTGAATGTATATGTTATTTAGCTGAAGATTAACTTTCAAATTCAAAAGCAGTGCGCGCTGGTTTTAAGTGGGGCGTGTTAAAGTTGATGAATGATGAGGTTCCGAGAGGAAGTTTTGTATTCCTCAAGAGGTCACTACAAGCGTGCTGAAGGAGAAACACTTGCGAGGAATTTTAGGTGTTTTTAAACGATTCCTGGTGACATAAATTGTCACGATTTTGAGTAGCAGGAAAACTCGGAGAAACTTTTAAGGAAGACTTCTGTTGCAGGTCCTTTAAAACTCTTAACTAAGAAAGGCCTGAAACTCATGAAACAAGCTGAAATTTGAATGCATATTTCCAAAAAACAACTCAAGGAACATTTTTAATCTTGGCACAGGAGCACCCTTATTCCGTTTTTGAGGGATTGAATATTGTATTTATGGGACATGGACAGTTTTCTGGGTGAACGGTGAAAACAGGCAAGTAAAACACTCAAATGAATGCGTTCCTTTTTGACAGACCATGCATCTGTAAATCCTATTTATCGCAGGCCATGCGATAAATCGACTCATGCAAAGGCTGACATACAGACTGTCACAGTGACAGATCAATATATTATCTCGAGTCTCGTTAAATAAAGATGGTTTGAGTCTTGGTAAAATTACAATTAAGTGGCGGCAGATTCTTCTGCAAACCTGTATTCTAAGGCGCTTGAACAGTTATAACATAATGGCGGAACTTTAATTGACTGTACGGAGCCATTCGTAAGTGAAGTTTTTCTAACGTCTGCATTTCACAGTATATAATCAAAATGTTTTGATAGTAATTTGTGCTCGCAGAGGCTTCTGTCTTCGACGAAAGAAAGAATTTGTTCAATTCTGACACTAGCCTCCATTATTTATCACCCACACCCTTAATGAAGGACAACTCTGTTTCGTTAAGTTTCGTTCACAATTGCAAACACATAGAAGATCATTTTTGTTGCACACAAAGGTTTGGATGTGTTTACCTATGTAGTGTTTTTTCACAAGCTAGGATCGTCAATCTTACAGGTGTCGACAGAGATGGCATCGTTTTGAAAGAAGAAATTTGGCGAACTCAAAAATGAGCAAAAAAGTTGAATAAGTAGAGTTGATATAAAGAATGCATTTGTATCTCCTTTTTTGCCATGAAGAAAGTCACCAACTCAGTCTAAGTGTGACACTTATGCGTGCGGATAAGAGGTTTTTGTTTTCTTTTCGGTATAAAATGTAGCTTTTGTAACTTCATAAATCGGCTACGATTCATATATCAAGCTTTTGGACTCAAAATGTATAACCCTTGTCCATCCTAACGGAACTGGTGGTACAACTGGATGCAGAAAGACACTCCCTACAAATTTTTCACAACTGAATTAATCAGTTACATATTTTTTGTGATTGAATTAATATATGGAATAAAAATTCTATTCAGAAGAGTTATTTTTGTGTCAAAGGAATAGTTTGGGAAGAGTTTGACGTTTCACCTTGGATTTTCCATTTTCCGCGAATGAAAATTGACATCAAATTACAAGTAAATGTCACGTCATGTAACGAACTTTAAGTTGGCAACACCATTTTAACTAGCGGCCATTTTGTCACCTGTCAAGTGTTTTGTTTTAAGTTTGGTTTGGCATTTCAACATAAACAGACTGACGTCTGAACAATCCTTCCAAATTATGCAATTTTATTTTTAAAATCATGGTTCTGTTCGAAATACGTATCGCGCACTACGGCCATTTTCATTCGAATTTTGTTTAGCGAAGAAGCTCGCTTTTGGTTGGAATGGAAACGTCAATAAACACAACTGCCGTATTTGGGGTGATGATAATCCTCAATTGTAAGTTGAGACACCGTTACATCCACAAAAACTGACTGTTTGATGTGCTTTATGGGTCGGTGGAATAACTTGTCCGTACTTAAGAGCGAACATTGGATCTCCAGATTATACTACGTCCTAGCCATCCGTGGCGGTCATATGCCAGAAATCATATTTAAATTATAATGCGAGAAGATTATCTTTCAATCTATTTAATAGCAAAATATGGAGTTCCACAGGCTAGTCATCTAGGGCCAATTTTTTGTATACTCATTCAAGAGAGATACTGACTTTCACTACCGATATGAAATGTCTTAAAGTTCCCAATTATTAAGTGTATCTTCCAACTGATATTCACAGTTTTGCTACTTGGCGCAGCAAGAATGGCTCAAACATCTAGCCATTGAACTTCTAAAAATACAGTTTCAACGAAATGGCTGCCAAGCACTTATGACATATGACACATATGTTATTTTTTAAGGATCTGGGAACTCTGACTTGGATGTTTCCTAAAATACTCCTATTTTTAAGACTTTTGATTTATTTGGTTTTAACATCACACAGAGGATAATTTAACACAAATTCCATCAAATCCTTTCGCTCTAAAACTTCCCTAAAAACTTCATACCAATCGCAATTTTTCAAAACCCAGTCATAAATCATTGATTTTCATAAAAATATCCCTATATCAAGTTCCAAATATAAATCCCCCAAAATAAAAATGTAGGCCAACGAAACCCGGTAAGCGGAAGCCATTAATAAAATTCCATTACCGGTATCATATTTTTGTAATTCCACTCCACATTCCATTCGGACTTGACCAATTTATTACAAAACTTTCTCCCTTGACCTTTAGTCATCCGAATAATAATTATTAACAATGACACACACATGTTACAGGTACGAATGAGTGTATACAAAATCTTACAACCACTTTGCGTCATGTCAGTTTATAATCGGATGGCCAGCCAGCAGCTGCTGATTCTGCTGATCCTTCCTTTCCTTCGAAATTCGAATTAATCCATACAAGCTCTGAGGTCTGGTCTTTCTCTGGCATCATCATATTTCATTCGGACAAATGATATTAATCGAAGAGACTTACCACCCGCTAGTGGCTTGTTCTGTCCTTAAGTCATCGTCATCGCCATCATCATGGTGTTTCCTTTCCATTCACTTCACGTACAACGTATTTTCGGAGATTGCATTCCAGGTCGGGAGTGAAATAAATCTTCCTTTCTCTGATGGTCAACGATTAACCCTTTAAACTTAAAGAGTTTCTCCTCGATGAACAGAATCCTCTTCTTTCTTTCTTGAGATATGTCTTTGTAATTCGAGTTGGAGGTAATTCCCTTTATGCATTGATCCTGGTCCTGCCCTATGCCTCTTCATCTTACGGACTCCTGCTGCTGCTCCCACAGGAAAACCGTTGTCACTTTACTCATGGTGTTCTTTTCGTTTGGGTTCTTCCTTCTTTTCGTTTTATTTCCTACTTATCCGTGTCCGGAGTTTATTGCCACCCATAAATTGCGTATCGGTTTCACCCACTTTAACAAGATAAAAACTCAATTCCAGGGAATTTACTGCGTTCGTTGGTGGTTCTGGGTCTGATTCTGATTCTGGTTCCTCCGTGCCCGCCGCTACCGCGTGGATATCTTAGGGATGTCGGTATATTTTTTGTTCTCTGAAGAAACATTTTTCAAAAGATGATGGTTTTTTTTTTGCTATAGCGGATTATATTTTTTTTATATCTTTAAGGACATCTTAATTTTTTTTTCTGGAATGAACAACGAATAAGAATACAAAAAGATACAATAAATTAGATTGCAATTTAAGAAGCTTTCAGCGGCGGCAAGATAGAAGGAGAACTTCATTAGAAATAATCTTCTGTGCTGCTGACTAAGTCGTTACACTTATTTTATTACATTTCTAGAACAATCCACATTTTTTTATATTTATTTTATTTCATTGTAAGTCGCAGGACTAAAGACTGAGGACTAAAGAATATGGTGTACCACAATGCAGAAACAGTCACAAAATAGAATAGTTTGTGGCAATTGTTATAAAAAAGGGTTTCTATACTCCATTGTCCCTTTTGTCCTAGCTCCTATAGGGTACATTTATATATGTATCCTTTGCCAGAGTTGTTTTAAATTGCATATCGTAAAATGCAGATGAATGTCTGAATATTGTCATGTACGGAACGTTAGGGGAAGAAATTCTATTGCATCTGATGCTTGAACTTAATACTTTCCAACTTTGAACGACTATCTGGTCTTATGGCAGATTGTAACTTAGGGGCAAGGAACTGTTAAAATGAAATTCTGTAACAGGAACTTTTTTTTCAAGAAGATATTGTACCAAATGTCTTTGTTTTGTGAAGAAATTTTAAAGTTTCAATTTTCAAATAGTTCTTTTGTAAGAAAAAAACATTTAAAAATGAATTGAAAGTCCCGTTAAAAAAAAAAATAGCGCCAAACACAAACTAATGTCAAAACTCAACGAAACTTTTGTCAGGAGCATACAAAAACTCTGTTAAATAAGTTCGGAGGAAAAAATGAAAATGAGTCTTTCGAACATCGCCTTTAAGATTATGTTGAGCGTTGTGTGTAAGCTTGTAAAGTCGTTTGCTAATTGGCCCTGAACAAAGCAACCTCGGTATTGGAAAATCTACATCCGACCATATCTTTAAATTAAGTCAAATCCTGGAGAGCTTAATATCGAGATTTTAAAAATCGGTCAAACCTCTAAAATGTAATATGCTTAGAAAAATCGAAAAGACGATTTAACGCGAAACCAAAACCCACCATATTCGTTAAGTGCGAAGTTTGGTTATTCAAGACACAATCGATAGACGCGCTCACTGTGGACAAAATATGAACATTAGTCGGCTTCAAAAAAACAACAACAGCGATGTTGTTGAAAAAAAAAATGGTGGTGTTAACATCGTTCATTCAATATGGTAGCTGCTCTATGGGGAGTACCAAATTTGTTGAATAAAATTTACTTGGCACTTTTGTAATTTAGAACATCTCTACACCGTTGAGAAGTACTTGCAACAAGTGATCCTATAAAAAGTGGTACTCAATGCGATTGAAAAACATCAAATATTGAAAGATTTTAAGGCTTCTTAAGTGCAGTTCATTTCCATATGAGTGCAAGACATCTATCAAACTTGTAAAAGCTATTTTCACTTTTTGGCCAGAATCCAAAAACCAACCAAAAAAATCTAAAACAAAATTTAAATTTCTCGTTTTCAAATGCACCTTAAATATGACGTTCCCAATAGTACATAGTTGTGACGACAAACAAAATATGAACTACGGGGAAATACTTCAAAGATTTATTACCACTTATTGAAAGTTTTAAAGGATATCCTATCGAGTGCCAGCGGAATAGCTGCGGGGGAAAATAATTACTCTCTCTCGCCCTCTAATGGGAAAAAATAGAAGAAAAAAAAACTTTCGTCCCTTCCCAAGGCCATTTGCAAGTGTGTGTTCCTATTGTTGTAGTTAGCAATTTATTCATGGCGAGTGTTAAGTGTGCTGTTGGCAGGAAGCTGTTTTCAAAGCCGTTTGTTGTAAGGCAGGCAGCAAACTTTTCCCAAAGTGCACAGAGCACAGGGCACACACAGCACACGAACATTATTTGGGATTACGATTTTGGACGAGTCATATATACTACATACTAGGCTACCTACTACTACAGCTTGGAGTAGAGTGAAGTGGAGTTCGGAAATGGGTCAGTGAATAACAAGAGTAGGTTTCCAAAGTACCTACCAAAGCAAATGAGCAGGAAATTCTACTAATTGAAAATGCATTGAAATCCGAGGATAATGAATAGATGCTTCATGCTATGCTATAGTTGGAATGAATGGGATTTCCGTGCTCCATGCTGATGGCTATGGTGACATTCACGGCTGGCGTGGGCGTATTGTACAACAAAAGGTCGAGGGTATATTATAGAGGCCTTTATGATTTGTTGTCGCGGCTATAAAAAGTTTTTGGCAATTTGCTTTTGTCATCCTGGATTCTGTTCAAAAACTTTAACAACTCTTTGAGGAGGGAAATTGCAGTTATGACAATGTGTTGTGGAACAGTGATTTTAGAGAAAGGACCATTATTTTGAGAACTTTAAGGCCAAACGGAAGTTTTGGACTGTAATCAATGAAATGAGCAGAGAGAGAGAGAGAGTGGAACAAAAAGAATTTCTAAGTAAAGTTCCGGCGTATTTGGCTCAGAACTGTACGGAATCGCAATCATTTTCGGGAAGCCTTTTGAATGAATTAATTGACTTTGACAGCAACTCTAGCATTCCACTTCAAAGAGATATCTCACCAAGGTAAGCTTAAAGTTTTGAGAGAAACAAATTGAGCAAAAAAATTTCCAAGGAGAAAAGGATTTCACTGTTACAAGAATAGAAAGAAATTTTCGGGTGAGAGTGAGATATTCCTTAGACAAGCTACTGAAAAAAATTCGACGAAATTTGAGAATCACAAGTTTGAACCTCGAATAAAGAGCAGTGGAGTCTGCTTGATAGTTGAGGGAAAGAAAACGAGTAGACACAGGGTGAAGCCAAAATCAAAACGCAGAAGTTTTGGGAAAAAAAAACTTGGTTGTCTGTAAAGTCGGTTTACGGACGATAATTTTACGTGATAACCAGTAAACAAAACAGTTCATGTGTAGGTTGTATCTCTCCAACCACCAAATACCCACCCCACTTACAACCACCCACCATTTTTGATTTTTTTTTCTCGCCGCTTGCCCCCAAACATAAACCTGTCACTCCAACATACAACCACCAACGAACAGCCCACTATTGTTGACGATTTCCCACCACAATAAATACTCCTTCCTTACCATCACTAGCCACCCACATCACCTACAACCACCAACCAACAACCCACTATTTTTGACAATTCCCCCCCCCCCAATCCACCCAAATCCAACCACAGACTCTATCACAACCACCAGCCGCTCACCCACCATTTTTTACACTTTTGGCCTCCCTCGAACACCAAATCAACCCCACCACCAACATCACCGCCAACTACCCATCCCTAATGCAACCAACCAATCATCTACCTTTTTTAACAATTTTTTCCTTATCCCCTCCCAACACAAAATCCAACCACCAACCCCACCTACAACCACTCACCCACCATTTTTAACAATTTTTTCATTGCCCCCAATCAAATCAATTTTTGTCGCAGCACCCAAACCAGCTACAACCACCCACCATTTTTGACAATTTTTCCTCTTCCCGACACCCCCCCCCCCACCACGCCAGTCCCACAGACACTCCCACCACAACCAACCACAACCACCCAACACCCTTCACTCCCACTTTAACGAATTTCTAGGCTATCAAAGCAGTGTGACTGTGACTGTGACATTGTTTTGGGCGTGCTGCCCATATATTCCAAACCGATTTATTAGACGTTATCACGTCAAAAAAACGCCTTAAGGATGTTTAATCGATGTCATTCTTACCGACAAACAATGTCTTGGAAGTCCAGCGACAGTTTGATTTCCCTCGTTCTGGCGATTCAAGGAAAGCTGTGAAATATTACAAGCACATGTTTTTGCCAAACTGGGAACAACCAAGGAAAAAAAGGTGGTTCAAGCTTCTATTGGAAGACTCAGCTGTGCTTGACTTATTGCTGCGTAAGAGGTCTTTGAATGGATTTCAACTGACATGATTTGGCGATATGTTCTTACGGTGTGACGTTTTAACTTTTCTCTAAAGGAGGAGTGTGAACAATGGGCAAGAATACGTTTCGAAGAACGCTTCCTTTGCAACAAAGCCACAGTAGAGGTATTTATTTCCGTCTTAATATTGACAAAGTTGTCGCTTGGAGGCAGGTCCATCTCCCGTGCTTCTTTAATTTAACATTTTAATGGTTGTTTGTTCTGTTTTTGCCAAGCTGTCTGGATTAATAACTTGTATAGTGTTTGATACGTTCTTAGAAGCACAAGCAATGTCTCCAAGAAAAGACCCATGACGCATGTAGCAATCAAAATAAAAGTTTTCAGGCACCACTTGCACCAGACGTGTTCTGTGATTCGTAAGGAAGCACTAGGACCGATTGGAAAAGGGTTTTAAAAGATTGTAAACTGACTGGAGATGAGTTGGTATATTTCCGTGTTTAGTAGTTGGCTTCTTTGCTGAGATATTTTCTGATCGAGGCCTTTCATACAGCAGAAAAGTTTGACACCTAAGGAACAAGTAAGTTACCACTTTCCTGATAGCTACATCTCAGCAACTAGCTTTTTTTGGCGCAGTAGTGGCTTGGAGGCCTACTTTCAAAAACAATCTAGGTTCTGTCTCTCTTAAGTCGAAACAGCCACTGCTTGTGTAATTCTACTGTAACTTGGCAATTCAATGCTGTTTTCCTAAACTTTTGGTTTCGCAGAATCAGCCTGGAGGAGGAATCATTTAGTGATCTATGATTTTCCAGGAGCACTGGTCAAAGACGGTTTGCAAACGCCGCCGGTATACCAGGGCAATAACCCACAACACACTCAACCTCAAGATCAGACAAAGGAGGCTTTTGAAATGTCACTTTATACAGGCTTTTGGAAACACTAGGTTTGAAACGCCTGCGGAACGAAGAGATAAAGATGCCTCATGTTCAATACAATTGGCTTCCAAGTTTGAACATTTAATACTAGAAACAAAAAAAGATTCAAATACATCTTCTCCCTGCTAATTCCTGAACGCATTTGGATAGAGAGCATTCTCTAGCACCAAAGCCGCAAATGTCGTCAATCGAATACCTGGTTCAAGTATGTTAGAAAATAATTGTTGATGATCTCAATTGCATCAAAAATATTCTTAGGAACTCAACCAATCTCAAAGAGCCCATTGATTGCTCAATTTAGTCCCTACGTTGAACAACTCTTATAAGAGCTCTTTGAAGACCTCCCCAGCCCTTAACAAATTACTGAAACAATTTTCCTGAGAAGGCCTAGGGGCCTACCCACGCCACACAACATATCATTCTCCATTAAATCTTCTCCTTCGATAATCGTCTATAATTTTATTGCTCTTTCTTGCATTGCGTCTGCATCAGAATCAGCATCGACATCGTATTCAGCTTCGATTTCAGCTTCGACATTGACATGGAATACCAAAACTCAAAGCTAATTCTCTGTAATTTAAATTTGAATTGGGAAACGGGTTGTCTTTGATATTTAAATATTCAGTGTCTTGAGACAAAGGTGGTAGGTACAAAGCCTCGAGTGAAAAGAGGCAAAACGCTTAACAATCTGAATGAAAGCAAAACGCATTTCATTTCAAAACGCCCATTATCATTGAAATGCGGGTACACACCGTCCCTATACCGACGCCGACATTTATAACCCAGAACAAATGAATGTTTATATAAATGTAAATGAGTACGGAGGAATACCCACTCGATGGCCAATTTGACAATTACATTTGTGCCTCTATGCTTGCTCAATCATTCAATGTGATGCCAAATGGAACTACACCACACGAGTAGATACTATTTTTATTTTTATTTTTAAATGGAAGTGTTGCTTCGAATAGCTTTTCCTTATGCATCTGGGAGTCTTGGTTTGTGCTGTTCCTTATTTTGGATTTGTGTGTTGGCGTCGCCGGCTTCGACTTCGACTTTAACTTCGACATTATCATCACCACCCATCATCAACATAATGGTTGGCTTTCTTGAGGAGTCGATATTCGCTCCAGTTGGAACGGAACGGATCGGAGCGGAGCGCCTAGAGCGAGAATAATAAATTATATGCAAATTACCTCATGATGCAGTTCTTGTGAAATGGCGAAGTTTACATATTTGCATTGGAATTCGATTTGTATGGAAAGCAATTTTGTAATAGTTTGTGACCCTTGGAAAAGAGTCCTTATGGGGTTTTAACACTAAGGGACATAATATTATATACCTACCAAAGGACACTATGCAAATGTGGTGTTTTGCATTTATTTGTGCTGCTATGGAATACCCATTCCCAGTGAAAAGTGGGCGGATAGAAACATCAAACAAAAATAAATTTGAAATCCAGTGTGAAAATTCATCCTCCAGCATAACTCATGGCGTTAAATTTTTTTTCAACTCTGCAGTAAAAATTCACGCGGAGTAAAATGCACAAAATATCAGAACTTGTATGTATGGCATAATCAGGATTTAATTATTCTCTAATTAAGTACTCAATCTTTAATTAATCCCTTTTAATGTCTGTCGACTACAAAATGGGAGGAGTGCAAGGCCTACAAGTTTGTATGTTTTAATAAAATGTTAATTTTTTGATAATTAATTAGAAATTCGTTTTTCTTGATATATTTGCTCATATGAACCTAGGAGAGAAATTCTAACAGAGTAAAGAAATGTTGTGACAAGATTAATTGTTAATTACATTTTAATTAGTTGTACCAATTGGGAAATAATTCTCTTCGCTTTTATTTGAGAAACATCTAAAATAATTCTGGGCTCACAGATCATATAAATCGAAAGTAATGCATAGTAGAAAAAAATTTAATTTTGTAAAAATTTAAGCATTTAATTAGCACTTAATTGTGGAATGTACATATTTCCCAGATCAGCTGACATTGCTGTGGTGCGTTCATTTATAGCTAGTAGAGCAATGAAAGGTATTTTTGGTGAAAGAAAATTTTGACAATTACAATCAATTAGGAAACAATTAATGCTTAATTATTTCGTAATGTCTTCCTCAGAGGATATGAGACTTACAAAATATTCATATTTTGACCATAAATTAAATGGCTGAAGTGTTATAAATATGGTTTAAAATTAGTCTTACTACTTTGTTCTTGGCATTGGTAACTTACCTGAAAAAAGAAAAAACAAAAATGGATTAGTTTAATTTTTTTTAAATTAATTTTAAAAAAGCATTATGTAACAAAAATAAATATTTCAGTAAGAACGTATTAGGATTATAAAATAAAATGCACTTATAACGGATGTTTTTTTTTTAAGGCATAAAACTTTAAGTTGGCAACACTATTTTAACTGGCGGCCATTTTGTCAGCTGTCAAGTGGTTTATTTTTAGTTTGATTTGGCATTTCAACATGAAAAGACTGACGTTTGAACAACGCTAATAAATTGTGGAAAATTTATATTGAAAATCATGGTTCTGTTCGAAATACGTATCGCGCACTACGTCCATTTTTCGGTCAACATAATCGTCCTCACTTTTTGTTGAATGGATATGTGGTTTGAACAAGACGACGCAATGTGTCACACGTCACACAGCTGGTGCCACACTTGATTTGTTGAAGGAAACGTTCAGTCAGCGCAAAATTTCGAGTTTTGTTCCTGTGAATTGGCCTCCAAGACCGTGCGATTTAACGCCGCTTGACTAATTTCTCTGGGGATATGTGAAGTCGCTAGTCTTCTGACAAAAGTTGCCAACAAAAAATTCAAATCTGCTCAATAATTTACTAAGTTAATATTACAAAGCCAGGGACACTTCATTTGGAAGATTTCTCAATTCGAATATTAGTAGCCTTATAGAGAAGGTATATGTACAAAATGTCCTTTGTCAAAATAATACATGTAGGGGGCGCTGCAGTTTGTTGGTTTGTATGTGATATTCTTTTTCAAAACTTTGAGCCAGTTTGAGCAACTCTTATATCTTTCACTGAGTGTATTTAAAGTAGGTTTCAAATTTTATTTTATTTTCAACAAACTACCCCCCCCCCCTCCCACAATTTCTTGAATCAAAATGACCACTGATGCATGAAGAAATGCACGTTTAAAATGACTTAAACACGAATCTAGAAGAATTCAGTTTTGGCATTTTCAAGTAATTGCGGCTATTATGGCCTACCTAGTTTTTAATATGAACTAGGATCTTACATGATGATTAAAGCCAATCTTCCACTCATTCAAACTATTGATCTGTGTGAAGCAGAATTCTTACAGACTGAGACCAGAACTTGAAAATATTCTGGGGGTGGGAAGTTTTGAGCTTTCCAACGATCTTGTCACCAAGTATCTCTTCTAAGGCATCACTTTCGAGGCAGAGTCGGCAAACGGGGTCTATTGCTAGTCTCATGTTGTGGAGATGTTTTTTTCAGAAAACAGTGTCTGGTTATGATTCCAGTCACTACTTTGAGAGTTTTCCTATCTTGTAGGTTGAGCAGGAATTTTGTGGGTTTTTTGAATATTCAGGTATAAATTGTTTGGAAAAGATTTGACCAGGAGTTTTTTACCAAGCTGCATTGGATTCCATGAGAAGGATGTTCTTGGCAGTGGTTTTGAAGAAGTTTTTATTTACTCTGCAGAAAGTTTTAGGGTCGACAAATGGCAGTGAGGCGCCCTCTTTGGCTAGGGTGTCGGCCCTTTCATTTACCATCGTACCACTAATGTGCCGAGATCGAATGGAAAATGACAAAGTTCTTCCTTGTAAGTTCAGTGAGTTTTATGACATTTTTGAGCCATCCGAATACCAGACTAGATCTTCACTAGAGGGGTGTGTGGTTTAAAGCTTTCCCTCTTTCTTCTATCAACACCATCAGTCTTCCTTAAAAATGATAGCAAACATAAGAAACAAAAAAAGACTTGCTGTCTATCTATTGCTACCAATATCACACAGCCAAGACTCTTGGGAAAATATTTGATTCAAAATAGGATGTCTTCGCTTTTACACTTCTGAGATAAAAAGGTGGTTCATATTAGCCACAAACCTAAATATGACTGATAACATCTCCATCATTCAAAACTGCCCGTTAAAAATAATGTATAATATCCTACACACACATACAAAAAAAATTCTGCGTAAAACAAAATATTTGAAGTCCCATTTATCAAAAGCCCCTTTTCTTCACTGTTTTTCACCTGGAAATGTGTCCGAAATAAGTGCTCTCATGGCACTCTGCCAACAACTTGCCATTTGACCGACACACAACCCAGGCGATCTCCTTTTTTTTCAACTTCACCTGACGACTGACTCAGTGAGGGAGCGAAGGAGTGAGCGGTTGAAAAATGGATAGATTCAATCGATATAACAACGACTTGAAAGTATCTCAAGGATGTTTAAAACCTTCAGACGCTGCTATAGTTTGTCCAAACAACCATGGCCGTTGTTTTTTTTTTTTCTTCGGGGTTATTAACATCTGTTTCGACATCCAACAGAAACAGTAGGCATTATTTTCTTCGTTATTTTTTCTACTTTATTTCCTTCTTTTTTTTTTTGTAGTTTTAAGTCGATATCCGCAAAAAAAAAATAAGACCATGAACTAAAACAAGCAAGAAGAAACCCTTCATTGACGTCACATTATGCTTCGGCTGCGCCGCTCTTTCTTGCATCGACACCGCACTCTATAGTACTTCAACATCATCAAAAGGTCAACTATTAAAAGAAGACCGAAGAAACACTCAAGAAACGTTATTCCCCGTCTATACAATGGCGGAATACGTGTTGTATATACATAGTTTCCGGTTGAGGGAATTTATTATCTGCATTCTTCCTCTTCTTCAGTAGCTGCTGCTGCTGCTACTGCCTCCTGCCTTATACTGCTGCCTCCTGGCCTCGGCTCTGGTGGCTGGTTAAAGACGTTCAAGTTCGTTCTACTGCTGCTGGACTGGTTCGATTTCAATCCCCGACGAGATGGTTGTCTTGTCTGCCAGTCTGTCATGGTTTCTTCAGTCAGCCAGCAGGACGACGAACGGTGTCGCGTCGACGAGTGAGTGAACGGATGTAGTAAACCAAGGAAGAATTAATGAACACACACAAAAATAAAAAAAGAAGAAACAATTAAGTCAAGTTGGGGAATTTTTTGGCATGTGCGTCGATATTCTTTGGGGCAGCAGAACCAAAAGCAGAAGCAGCAGCAGCAACAGCAGCCAGTGTTGTTTGAAGTCCACCTGCCAATCATTAACTTTCTAGACTTGCGCTGCTCCTCTGCGAGAAATGATTTATCGCAAAGACTGAATGTTGGGCGGATTTGAGGGCGTTGTTGAGCGATTTCCGTAATTTAAATCATTTTTAAAGAGCTTTTGGATATCTTTTTGATGGATATCTCAAGAGAAGTTGGAACCTCGCGCGATTTGTGTTGGTACTTGGTCTTTTGATTTGATTTTAATGAGTCAATGAAGAGGAATCATTGCACTGGGGTTTATGCTTATTAAGCTGACTTCTTCTTATTTTTAAAGGAAACAGACTTTGAAAAACAAAATACTTGAAAGGTTACAAAAAATTTATCTAATTGCGTTCTAATTACAAAATAATTAGTCTTGATTCGCAGGTAAAATAAAATTTTAAGATAAGATGTATACTAAGAGGTAGGCACGAGATGTTCAGCTACAGGGTGGAGCAAAACAATCCAGAAGGGTTTGGGTAGGTACGCCTATAATTACTTTTGTTCATGTTTTTTTTTTTTTGTAAGTTTATATAACTTGGAGTTTGGATTATTTAAAAAAGGACTATCTCTGATTAAGGGCTAGAGCCCTAGGCAAGTATTTGGAATAAGCAATATTTGACAGTGGGTCAAAAAAGTTTATCCCTCATAGAGAGAGCGAGAGCAGCTACAGTGCGTTTGCAACGAACTGTTGGATACCTTATTTTTGTATGTGTATATGCTTTCGTCCCCCGCAGCCAGACACTGACAAGTTCCAGAAACAAAATTCTTCTTTATCAGACAGGAAAAAATACATTAAGATTAATGTTTTGTGGTATATGTTCAATAACTTCTAGCGCAATAAAAATAAAGTGCACGACTGAGTTGCACGAACTTACTCTAATATGTGACAGTGGTCTTGGGGCTGGAAATTTTGGAAAAAAAAGGGAAAAAATCGTATGAAATTTTATTAATCGTGTTTTTAGGAAAAAAAAGAAGTAAGAAATCTGTTTTCGTTTACTGTTTTGAATTTTAAGGAAAAAATTTCAAAATCGTCGGACCAGTTTTTTCAAAAAACGGTTTTTTTCGAAAAAAAATTTCGAAAACATATTCCATTTTTTTTTTTTTTTTGCCAACTTCTAGCACATTGTAGTTGTTATCAAGAAAACAAAATTTATTAAATTGTTTTTGAAAAAAAAAGAAAAATTAAAATTTCTTAAAAATCTCAAAAAAAACTTTTTTTGAAAAATTTAAGTATTCATGTTATTTCGTCTACAAAAAAAAACCCTACATTAAAAATTTGATCGAAATCTGTCAAGAGGTTTAGGATAAAATTTCAAAACACCGGTTTTATGGAAGGTACCGGTATAAGACTTTTTCTGACAAACCTATACCAACTAAAACATAAAATTTACACGAAAAACACCATTCAGAAAGTTTTACAAAATTCGTAGGAGCCGTTTTTGAGTAAAAATTAATTTTTCATTAAACATCGTATGGCCGTTAGTTTTAGAGCTAGAATGCTAATTCCATAAACCCCTCTGTAGGACGTCAGAATAATACCATGTACCAAGTTTGAAGCAAATAGGTCCAGCCGTTTAGGCTGTAGGTATAACTATACAGACAGAGAGACGGGCAGAAAGAGACAGACAGACATAATTACTGTCGGACCCACTTTTTAAGGCTTCTCCATCATCGTAATGTCATGTTTGACTGCCCAAAAAAAAATTTTGTTTAACCGTAGACCTACGTTTAAAAAAAACGACTAATCCTACGTTGACGGGTCGTTTTCGACCCTGGTATGTTTTATATGGGAATAAAGCAAAAAATGAATATTTTTTCACACATACATTTCTTAAATGAGATTTTATTAAAAATTAATTAATATAGAAGTTATTTATTACTATTGTTTAAACATTTTCGATACATTTATTTCACACATTACGATTGTGTTTGCTTTTACAAATATTTTTGCCGCATCCGCAGCAAACAAGCTCCGTTTTGTTTTCTTTTGTTTTTGAATTTTCTTCCACACAGATTGAACATCTGCCACGCTTTTTTGGCTGGGGAGAAGAAAATCTTTGCTTTTTGGCAAGTGGGTTGAAATGTTCACTTTCTTTGTTGTTCATGGTAGCCTGAAGAGTAAGCGAACATGAAGCGCGAGGTGGTCTTGATCTGTTCAGGGTATAGTTTTTTGTCAACTAAACACCTAGATCGTGTAAAAACTTCTTCCGGCTTTGCTTGCCACGCGATGTCTGATACTCTGGATCGATTTGCATAAAAATGATAAAAGCATATTCAATGCTGATATATCAATAATGCTCGAAAAAACGCACATTGGCATTGCATATATAAACTATAGTATTCCCACTTGAGGTGCGCCATCTATCGACGAAAAACTAAGCTCTAGAATACCATGGGAAGCAACAACAACAATTTCCACCATTTTAATTGTTGTTGTTGCTTCCCATGTTATTCTAGAGCTTAGTTTTTCGACGATAGATAGCGCGCCTCAAGTGGTAGTACTATAGTTTATATATACAATGACATTGGCCAACGATTAGTTTTTCGTTTTGCGCTAAAGCCGGATAGCATTTTATCGGCATTGTCAACACCACCTTTTGTGTTATTATAGAAATGTATTATTTCCGGCATCATTTTGGGCTCAGGCCCTACTTCAACACTGTGGTGCATAGTGCTTTGGACGACGACGGCGGTGCATTTTTTTTTCTTACTCATATACGAAACAAGTGTAGTGAAATCCGTAAATAAGAACGTTGATTGAAACAGTGGTTGCTTTTTTCCTAACAAAAGTTTCGGTTGCATACTTCTCTTATTTTTCCGAACCGTTCCAACCATGGTCAGATTCTTCTGAGGCAATTTTTGTCCAAGTTGGTATGAGGAAAAAAAAGTTATCCATTGTAATGTTGTAGACCTTCAAGCCTTCAACTAGGTCAAAAACCACGCGCTCACCTTGATTTTTTCAGCTTCACCACCAACCGGTTTTCCTAAGTAGGCTTGAATCCTCCAGACGAATGATGTTTCAGCACAAGTGCAAGCATAAAACTTGAAGCCGTATTTTTCCGGCTTGTTAGGTATGTACTGTCTAAATGAGCATCTGTCATGGAAACCTAGTAGCTGTTCGTCCACCGTAACACATGGTGACGGGCTGTAAAATAAAGCAATCTGAGATCCAAACCGTGTTGTCCTTCGAAACAAACAAACGATCATTACTTTCGGAATCCACGGGTGCTTCTTCACCTTCATTATCTGTTTCACTTGATTTACACTCCAGGAACAAAATCTTCATCACAACCCGAAGAAAACTCCTTATCACTTGAAGAACATCTGGACATTTTTCCAAAATATTTGTTTTTATTTGATTTTTGATTGAATATAAATAAATACAAAATTTCACTCCCTTTTTCAATGCAAACGCAACGAAATTTCCATACGAAATGCAAAAACATATGACGGGTCGAAAACGACCCCATATGAAAAAAAGACCCAAATTCAAAAAAAGCAAAGTCATTTTAGTTTTAAAAAATGTTAACGGTTGGATTTCTATAGATTATAGTCTAAGCAACAAAGTCATGGATAGGTAGCTTAAAATAGTAATTAGTTTTTAAAATATCTGAAGTAAAAAAAAAAATTTGGGTCGAAAACGACCCCAACGTAGGTCTACGGTTAAGAATGCACCTACCTATAATCGCAAGTAAAAAGGGGTGTGCCACGCCCAAAGTTGAGACTTTTTATTGCCAAGGCAATTACTATGAGGTTAGTGACATTCAGTTTTAAGCTTGCAGCAAAACAAGATATAGGGGAGGACGGGGCTCAGTGGATCACCGGGCACAGAGGACTTTCTGTTTAAAACGATAAGTAAGTGACTTATCCAAAAAGTTATAGGAAATAATAAAAGCGGCCATCTATGTCCTCAGTTGGTTATTGTCTTTTGTGTGTACAAGTGCTGAGATTGAAAAAATTTAAATCTACTGTTTAAGGTAAGTTTATAAAAAAAAAGTCTATTAAAATGTGTGTGTTTACAATGCTAAGGCTATGTAATAATATGCTAAGGCTATCCCCTATATAATAATAGCCGGTTGTATGCAATGTTTTTTCGAATCGAATGGTGCTATGTTCTTATTTTCAGAGACCCCTAGTGAGTACTAGCAATGTTTTTGCTATGCTTATATAAATGCATATCAATGCACATAGAACAAGTGACATCTGCCGGATAATAGCTATGTTTCTCTGATGTGCGTATTATAGATAATGTATTTTTTCAACAGAGCAGCAACATTTTTCGGTGCCAAACTTTTCATAAGAGTGTAAAATTTTAGTTTTTTTGGAAAACCAAGCAAATTGCAATTAAATTGTTCATGCTGTTTTAATAAAAGTTATTCAAAGAGTTTATTGGAACATAAAGTGAATAGGTACATCTTATTCTAAGTGTCTTTTTATTTGGAACGTTGTTTTAGATAATTGTTTACCAGCCTCACCTCACGTCAAGTTATTGAGTTGTTAACGCAAACGCAAATGTGTACAAACAGGAAACAGGAAAAAATGATTTTTTTAAATTACTTAACCTATTGATTTTCGTATTTGCTTTTTTGTTTTTGTTTGAATAATCAACGTTTTTTATTAGGCAGTAGCGGAACCCAGCTCGCGTTACTAAGCACAAGAAACACTTATTTATAGTGTAATAAAACTTATTTATTTATTTATTTATTTTCGCTGATGTTTCAAACCGCTAAAAAATGTATGAAATGTGTTTTAATAAAAATATAGTTTATAAGGAAATATTCAGCTGATTGCACATAATTGTAGGCTTAGACGAAGTTTTACACTTTCAGTGACTACATAGTTATACTAAGGTCCAGTTGTAGGTACGATCGTGGTTTATCCTCGGATCAACATTTAAAAACGATTTACCTCGGTTCGTGTTTGGAAAATTAATGTGAAGACGGTGGTTCAAGTGTGGTTCAAGAGTAAACCCATCGATTTCGGTGGCTTAAATAAAGTTGACCAACTGATTAAGAAGTTAAAAACAAGATTCAGTGCTGAACCGCTATTGTACAACTGGTACTAAATCATCTTCGAGATAGATAACTCATTTAGAAGGATTGGCTTAAGTTGTTTTTAGTGGCGTTAAAATCTCACACTACTATAATTGTAGGAATTGGAGGACTACATAGTGTCTTTTGAGATTTTCACCTTTAAAAAAAAATCTGTTTCTCAGGGGGAGTTGATGTGATTTCATCTTTTTTTTTTAAGAAAAGTCAATATTTACAATCCTTATTACTGTCCGCCACCTTTCAGTACAAACTATGTGAACCTTATTAAAAGTAGGCGCCATAAATCACCATAGTTTTCGACGGGTTTTCAGCTAGTGTAATAATAATTTTAAGTTTTTATATCGAAAACAGTGAGTTTAGTGGTGCTTTGTGCAATTTTAGTTTTGCGAAATATTCGCTGTCAAACACGTCGATATCATTTTTCAAAGGCATTCGTGTTGGGGCACAGAGGAATTAGGTGGTCCCTTGTGCCCCCTATAGAATATGAACCAACCTGTTTAATCTTTGATTATTTTTGTTGCAGATGGTACCCAACTAAAAATGAAGTTAGTCAAAGTTTCAAGTTATGTTTTGATCAAAAAGAAGGAAATAAATACATACCTAGGCAAGAGCTTATACATTCTTATTACTTTTTGAGAAGAAGATTTTTCATAGGTTTACCTAGGTCCTATGTGCCCCGACGACAGGGCACAGTGGACCAAAAGCACTTTTTTCGCACATTTAATTTAAAAAAAAGTGATAAAGTTGCGATAACCATTATTTACTAAGTTAATAAAAACATAAGGTAGGTGGTGAGGAAATTTGAGCCTTTTTTCTCCGTTCAATAAATTTTAATAAACCGCCAAACGTTAAGTGGTCCTCCGTGACCCGTCCTTCCCTACTTGAATTTTTAAAAATTGGATTTTGAATGGGAATAGCGATTACGGGTGTGTTTAACAATTCTTAAACCACAACGTGCTACGTAACCAAGAAATACAAACCGAAGTATTCATCTTCTTACTTCAAAACTGCGACCGATAGTTAGAAAGCATTAATGCATAAGACTTTTAACGAAAACGCCCCTTAAAAGTGGGCGTGTTCTGAAAATTTGTAAACAAAAATTTAAAGCGCTAATTGAGCTTTGATCGTTGGTCAATTTTTAGGCATTTTTGTGTAAAACTACAGCCGAATCGAGTAGTTCTTTAACGATCTTACCCGAATAACGGTATTTTATAAAAATCACGCCTTTAAAAGTGGGCGTATTGAATAAATTTACAACAAAAAAATTAATAGATATATTTTTCATATAACGAACGAAAAAAATCTTAAATTTTTAAAACTGTTTTTTGCTTTTTCATGAAAAGTGGGCGTAAACCACACATTCAAACATTTCTTTTCATACACAAGCTTCTTAGTTTCGACTTAGAGACGCACAAATTTGGGCTTGTGGATTTATTAAAAGTAAGTGGAAAAAATAAGTTTTTTAAATTCCTATTGAAAAGTGGGCGTCAGCCACACCCAAAATCAATTTTTTTTTTTTGGTTTCATGCACAAGATGTTTACGGCAACTAAAACCCACAAAATTATAGGTTTTTCACTCGAATATAAGCATTTTTATTTTATAAGATTAGTATCTATACATATAATAAAATTGTAACGGGTCGATGTCTGTACATTGAAGATATAGATGCAAAACTAATATGGGGAGTCTCTATTAGACCCACAGAAGCCAAAACAACCGTTTTTAGAATTTTTGTCTGTCTGTCTGTCTGTCTGTCTGTCTGTATGTTTGTACGCGCATCACTCAAAAACTACTGCATGGAATTGAATGCGGTTTTCGCAGATTTATTGGTAGTACGCCAACTTAAAATATAGGCTACATTTTATCGCAGGAAAATATATAATTCTGGTTGTTTTTTTAATATTGCTGCAATCGAACGTTATTCAATGAACTTAACGCAAAATAAAAAGATTTTAAGGAAGTTAGCGTCTCACTTACATAATGGCGCTGGAAATCATAAAAATAGCGCCACACTTACCTGCATATACATGAATAGAAATAAGTTAGTCGTTCTGAAAAGAAGTTACATCAAAAACATCATAGATGGCGCTATTTATAACCATATAGACAATATCTCATTCAGCGAAAGCAGAAATCGAAAAATAATGTAACCATAAAGAACGGTGAACGAGCAATACTTACGCCCAAAACTGATGAAGCGGAGCTGCCATAAATAGCAGTATCGGCGCGGAGCATCGTTTTGAAAGTGGGCATTCCAATTAGGTATATTGCTTCAGAACTTAAATCTCCAACTTTGCAATTTAAACCGTTATGATGCTTCGAAATAATATTATACAGAAGCCAAAAATCTTACGGCTGTAGAGCTGGTAAGGTATGTAGCTTTCATACCACGCATACCCTCCATTTTGAACCGGTTGTGCAAAAACAAAAAAATTATTGAGATACCTACTTTATTCTAAAATCCACGCGTACGAAGTAGCGGGCAAAAGCTAGTTAACAATAATAATAATTTAAACTATGCCTGTAAGACCCAAGGTGTTTTGAAAGCAAACTGCACGGCATTAGTTAGAAGGGTTAGATTTTTTGGTGGTTACAATGGATTTAGAATCTTATTATTAGATGATATTTATAATCGTTTTAACTCTTACTTACAACACAAAATACATTTCGGTATTTGTCTCCACTTGTGGGTGACTTTTAGTCAATTGGAACAAAAATCAAACAATTTTAAAACAGAAACAAGAGAAATATTTAAAGATGAAGATTGATTTTGTATTAAATTTGGAACAAATTAATTTCACAATTTATTGTATTTTTAATTTTTTATGCGACGCGAATTTCGGAAATCAATCTTCCACCTTCGAGCACACGTACTTAACTCTTGGCTTCAGTCAAATTTAACACACCTTCTACTTCTACCTTAACTTAATGACAAATTCAAAGACAATAATGAGGCACTGATTGGACAATGCAACAGAAAAATTGTTGTTTGGTTCAATTTTATCTGTCATATGCCAAAAATAAATCCATTCTCTTAAAAAAATAAAATCTATAGATTCATCTTAGAAGCAGGAACTTATACTGCTCGTTTACTTAAGCATCATCATTTAGCATTGTCATGTTCGATTTTCTGAAGTTGATTGATCTTTTGTGTTTTCAAGACCGAAACAATTCCATCATCAAGCAGCAAGCACCCACCTAAAGTGCAGCAATCTGTAATTTATTATCACATTCTTTGTTCCATAGCCAAAGTTATAGCAAAAGTTGAATGATCCGTACCTGATTTCACAAAAATAATATATTTCCAGCCTTCAGTTCGTTCTTCACTTACAAGTATATATTCGATTCGATTACGCGCTCTTAATTACGAGAGTACATTTCCTCCTTATTAGCAATAACTGTGTCTTTCCCAATGTATAGGTATCACAATTAATTAACAAAAAGTCATTACAAAACATTCATCAAACTTGCTATAGAAACGGAGTCTTGGTTTTTTGCTTCGCTCGTAATTTGTATCTTTTTTTTTTGGTCTTCCTCAGACCAGGCGCCGTAGTAGACACTAATTTTGCACATGCCATATGACGACGGCGGACTACGACGACGACGACGGTGGTGGTTATATTAGTCAATGTTTTATTATTGTTTTTTTTTTTTTTTTTTTGAGAATAAGTTGAGTAACGTCATATGGCGATGTCTCCGCTTTGTACGCACACAAAGATAGATACAAAGAAGCTTCACGGTAAACGAGAAAAGATATATAAAAAGATACAAAGCGAAACTAAAATCTTTAAGCAATCTGTTTTCATTTTTTTTTCTGAGAAGTCTATTTACACTTCAAGCTTATAGTTTTGTCATTCAATTAAAAAATGATGAAGAAAAGAAAAAAAAAAAACAAAAACAAATCAAAAATTAAATAATATTTGTTTTTATTGTCTGTTGGACAAGCACAATAGTTAAGTGGCTTTTATTTGCATTTTTATTGTGAAAGATAGATTTGTGGATATCTCTGGCCACCGCTACCCTTATACCCGAACAATTAGTGGGCGGTGTTGGTGGCGGGAATGTTTTCCGATTTTATGAGAGCAAAATTTTGTTCTGTATTTTCTAGTTTCATATCATAAAATATGGAAATGGAAATAATTTTAAACGAGAATTTCAAAAATATTTCATACGGAAGTTTTTATTATTGTGTTTTATGTTGTTAACATTTCAGTTCAGTCCAATCCTACACCCCCTCTAGTGGAGGCGTATATGAAACACATTAATTGAGTTTATACTTTTTTGAATGTGGTAGCGCAGCAGCCATAGAGGCGAGAAAAAGGAAAGGAATGCAGGCCAACTCAGCAACCATATAACCATGGGTGATGATGACGGTGATGGTTGCTGTTTGCTGTAGCTACAACAACAACAACGAAAAACTATGAAAAGGATATAATAAATGTGTTTTTTGGTATAATATTGCGGAATATTTATGAGAAAATATTTAATACGCAACAAGGGACAGGGAGAAACTTATGTCCCGGGGAAATTTTTAACAAGGAATAAGTTTATGCGTTGGTGAGCAGAGCAGTATAACATCGAATTAAAGGATTTAATGAGATTTACAAGTCCAACTTTATATTGTAACACATGCGAAATGTTTTACTACCGTGGCGTGGCCTTATAAATTCAAGTTAAAATAAAATTTAAGTTTAAGAAAATATTATGTAATGGGACCGAACAATATTTAAGTGGGTATTAACAAATAGGTACTCATAACATGACGAATGGTTGGTTTCTAGAATAGTTAGCGATCTACGAAGGAAATATTGCGTCATTTTCAAAACTATGTTGGTATTTTGTATCGATTTGAAAAATGGCCTGTTTTTTGAAGCCCCATTTTTCGTTAACATATTGATATGCAATAAAGTGCACGACTGGGTCGGACAAACTTGCTCCAATGTAAAAATTAAAAAATTATATAAATTTTATTGATCACTTAAAAATCACTATACTTAGTTAGAACGTTTTTGGAAAAGATGAAGTAAGTCATCAGATTTCGTTTCCTTTTTAGAATTCTAAGAATTTTTTTTTTTCAAAATCGTTCGACCAGTTTTTTCAAAAAAAACTGTTTTTTTTTTTTAAACTTTTCAAAAATATATTTCAAATTTTGTTTGAGTATGCCAACTTTTAGCACTTTGTAGTTTTTATCAAAAAAATAAAATTTAAAAAAAAATAGATTAAACCGTTTTTGGAAAAAAAAACAAAAATTTAAAAAAAATGTTGAACCTTTTTTAAAAAACTCAAAAAAACTTTTTTTTAAAAATATTCTTAAATTTTTTTATTTTATTTTTTATATTATTTTTTTTTTGTATAAAAGAGCTTCTTCATTAAAAATTTCATCGAAATTCGTCAGATGGCTTACGAGAAAATCGGATTTCAAAAAACCCGTCCTATGGGAGGTACCGTTATAAGACTTTTCCTGAAAAATCTATTCCAATCAAAACATACAATTTGCACAGAAAACACTATTCAGAAAGTTTTATCAAAATCGTAGGAGTCGTTTTTGAGAAAAATCAATTTTTCAGTAAAAATTGTATGGCAAATACCGTTAGTTTTAGAGCTAGAATTCCAATTCCTAAAACGGTTCCCTGAAATTACGCCCAAATGAGTTTAGGAAAAAAGCCCAAAAAATTTGGGCGTATACAATTTGGAAAAAACACCCAAAATATTTTTGGAAATTTCGCCAAAGCGTTGAAATTACACCGCAATTTAGGAAAAAGGGCCAAAAAATGAAAATGGAAACTATGCAAAAAAAAACATTTGGAATTTTTGGCTCAATTCCCAAACTTGGCTTGGAAAAAAGACCCAAAAACAGCTTTTCTAGCTTAATTGACGCCCAAAAAGTAAAAAGATATTGCAAAGATCTTTCTTAACTACTGTTACTAAGCAATGTAAGGATTTTTAAATTGATTATTGTGACGATTATGTAATCTGTTCAAAAATCGCGCGATTATTACACAGATAACCTTTGTCCACCTTAAAGTACCTGTCAATAACTGTTCATGTCAGTTTTAAGTTTATTCTGGTGTTCCTCAGGGGAGTCATCATGGGCCTTTATTATTTGTTTTATTTATTTATGCTATGAATTATGCTGTGTACATTCCTTTAATAAGTCAAAAGGGGGCTGTATGATGTTCTCGGAAAAATTGCCCTCCATCTTGGATGTTCCGATCAGTATCTACATTTTTGGTGAAAACCTTGAACATCCCTTAAAAAAAACTTGCGGGAAACTAAGGCTCTTTTTATTTAATGTACAAACACTATTTTTGAATTTCAATCTTAAGAAACAGGTTAAAAATGAACCAAAGCATATCAGCTTCTTTAAGGCCTTATCGAAGCTGCAATCATAATGAGATTGGAGAAGCCTTTTGTGTTTAAAAAATCCTTCATTTTATGTTTATTTATGAAGATACCCAAATTGAATTTAACTAAAAAAAAAACTGTTTGAGCATGAGGGCTTAATGCAACTAAAATATGTTTTTTTTTAAATATCAATTATTTGTATTGGTATTTATATAAAAGTAAAAAACGATTTTAACTATAGGATTTATCGACTTAAAGTAGGGCTTTCCAATGAGAGGTGTTTTTTGTGAATTTTAATAATTTCAATGCGTTGTTGAAGCTTGTATCGTTCCATTTTTATTAATGGCGTAGTTTCAACTTCTCAAATGTCAAAAAAATTACAGCTTCAAAAGTGACAACTTCCGAAATAGCGGACTATTTAAAATAACACCCCTTATTGAACAACCCTATATGTGAAGGAGAAACAGTACCTAATGATGCAGCACCTGCTCTAAAACCGATCGACGCGCCAACTGCGGACAAAACATAAAATTTGGACGGCTAACGAACTAATGCCATGAACACAGCAAGTTTGAAACTTAAAAATGATTTTTTGAGTTTAATTTTTTTATGAATACCGGCATTCAGCTGGTCATTAATTTTAATTGCTACTTTACATGGGGTATTGTTGTTTTAAAATTCTTATCCAAGTTAATGACGTAAGTGCTACACAAATCCTTAAAACACGCCCCGCTATTATCACCCCAGGGATAAACAAAAGGTCAAGAGAAGCATCATTTACCAAGCAAGAAAAATTTCTAATTGAAATTAGACTCTTCTTTACGAGCAATTAGTCCTTTTCAATTTTTTTTTTTTGTTAAATTTAAAAAAACATAATTTGCGTTGAGATTAACAAGGAAATATAATAAGAGGATACAAAGTGAACATTAGTTTGATTTTTCTCCGGAATACGCACATTTTTTTCGTCTAAAATATAAAGTGGACGAGGTTTTCAAAAAAATATACTTTTTTAGACGACTTTAATAACCTTTCCACCAGCACAAGTGGCGCTCTGAATTTCAATCGCGGGAAATAATTTCGAAAGTAACTCAACAATTTGACCCAAAATTAATTGCATTATGCAAAACATGCGAACGTACCCTTAAAGCAATATAAAATGGAATAATTTCGCACACGTATTAGTCACGTCCTCTATAATAATCTATCCGCACGGGAGCGGCTGCGTTTCATCAGATGAACCAAAAAAAAAGGAAAAAATCAAACCCCCTGAAAGTTTGTTTCATTTTTTTTTTTCAGCACAATTTATTATCATAATACCCGAATTAATCGTACAATCCTTAGCGGCGTACTTGAGGATAATGAAGTGCTTGTTTAAGGATTAACCGTTGCGGTAATTCGTCTGTGAAATAAACGCACTAGCACAAAGTTATAAGAAGTGACAAAGGAAGAAGACTTTTCCACTTTCCTCCGCCACTTCTTCTTCTTCTTTTAATGTTCCTCATTTATTTGAGGATCTTTAAAGAGTCCTTTTAAGTCAAATGACCTGCAATTTACAAAGCCATTTAAGGCGAGGCGAACGAAAAAAAAGCAGGAGGTTAATTTTGTCAAGGATTTTTTTTTTGCTTCTTTTTTCGTTGACAGAAGTTAACGTCGGGATTTTGAGGGTTAGCAGCGATACTGTTGTGGTGAAACCACCACACCCCCTTGCCGCACAGTGTATTACTCCATTATTACCCAAACACTTTCTGAATGAGGTGAGAAGGTCGCGTTGTAGTTGTATTGTCGTCGGTAGGTGGCGATAGTGATGCCAAAGGGTGATGGCAATTATTTCGAAATTATGCAAACTACACATGTGGCCAATTAGTGCAGTAATCTGAAATGCGTGCTAATTAGACAGTGACCTACAACTGGCACAGTGTGAATTGTAACAATTCCAAGCTCAGGAGTCATCAGAGAAGTGATATGGGGTTTGAGGTAACGTTTACATTTACTTTTTTTTGTTATTTAATTTGGCTTTCAAAAAAAGTGAGTCAAACATTTGCTTTTACCTTGGGAACCAGGGAATTAAAATCATATGTTACCTATAGCGGCGAGCTGAAAAGCTTTTCGTGAGTTTTATTTACTCTTTGTGGAGGCAAAATAAATATGTGAGAGGAAAAAAAAACTGAAATACCTTCTGTTCATCATACTTTAAACGAATTTGAATAAAATTGAGTTATTTTTCTTTTGACCGTTGGCGTTGGCTGCCGTCGTTATTTTTTATGACAAAGGCAGACTTGTGCGGGCTTCATTTAGACAATTTTAAGTGGTTTACTTAGGCACACATACGTAGGATCAATATTATATAATTTTGAATAACATGATGACAGACGCTTTTAAGCAATGATTTAAATTGACAGTTGAAATTTAAAACTTGGAATTAAGCGCAATAACTCCATCGTACATAGATAATTTAATAGGAAAAAGAGAGTATAACTCTTTGTCACTTTGATCTGCCTACCTGCAAGCTGAACTGTCAAAAATTCAGCATTTTTGAGCAAGGTTAGTGTTTATAAATATTAAGTGGGGTTCCCATAGGACAATGCAGAGGCCAAGACAACAGGACAAGACAATCATTGTTCCATGTGAACAACTGTTGCCAGGATAAGACAATTGTCATTATACTGCCCTCCGAGCTATAGCCTGCCTAGTTATCTCGGAGGACAATATCGACTGCTGTCATAGTCATTGTCTTGTCAAACTCCGTTCAGGAAGCTAGGACAAGACAATTGAGTATTATACCATTGTCTTGTCTCTGCGTGTGAACGCAAATTGTACAAATTGTCAAAATCGATGTGAGTGTTCTTAATGCAATGATTGAACACTGTTGACAAAATAGCGCTAGCATCGTTAAGAGGCAATGAAGATGAACACAAGCATACAAAATGTGACGTTTACCTCGGAAATGTTGTCATGCTTTTTGAGGTAGGTGTTCTAAGGTAAGGCAAAGTTTTTGAACTGGTGAAATCCGCCCACAACCGCCATTTTTGTTCAACAACCTCTATTTGGCAAAATTAAAAATTAAATTATATTTTTGTACAGTTACGATAAAAGCACAACGCTTTAATTTTGCACAAGGAAGCTACAGGTACATTTTTTTAAAATTAAATAAAAAAAAATCAGTTTAGGGGTGGCCGACACCCACTTTTCATACAAAACCATTAATATTATTTTTAAAAAATAACGATGTTTATGTTCGAGCAAAAAAACTTAAATTTTGTGGGTTATCATGGTACGGCAACATCTTGTGTACGAAAAAAAATGATATTGGGTGTGGCTGACGCCCACTTTTAATTAGAAACTATACCAAAAACTTATTTTTGCAAATAAATGGTACTTATTGTACTCCACAGGCTCAAATTTGTGCCTCTTATTCGAAACTAAGAAGCTTGTGTATAAAAAGAAATTTTTGAATTTCGGGAGTGGCTTACGCCCACTTTTCATGAAAGAGCAAAAAACAGTTTTAAAAATTTAACATTTTTTTCGTGCGTTGTATGAATAATAAATATTTTAATTTTTTTGTGTAAATTTATTCCATACGCCCACTTTTATGGGCGTGATTTTTATAAAATACCTTTATTTAGGTAAAATCGTTAAAAAACTACTCGATTCAGCTGCAGTTTTACACATATGCCTAAAAATTGACTAATGGTCAAAGCTCAGTTAGTGCTTTAAATGTTTGTTAGAAATTTTTTAGGACACGCCCACTTTTAAGGGGCGTTTCAGGCTAAGACGTAATATGCATTAATTTGTTTGATGTTTTTAAACTATCGGTCGAAGTTTTGAAGTAAGAAGATGATCATTTCGGTTTTTATTCCTTGGTTACGTAGCAGGTTGTGGTTCAAGAATTGGTAAAAACACCCATAACCGCAATTTCCATTCAAAATCTAATTTTTAAATTCAAGTTATGTCTGGTGTTGTTCAAATCGAGCTTCAAGCTTAAAATTGAATGTCACTGAGCTCATAGTAATTGCCCTGGCAATACAAAGAATCAACTTTGGGCGTGGCACACGCCTTTTTTTATTGCGCCAGCGGTTATTGAACATCGGCCACGCAAAATAAATGTTATTGTATTTTTTCCTGTCTAATAAAGAAGAATTTTGTTTCTGGATGTGTATGCGTTTGCCCCCCAGATACGCATACACATCAAAAAATAGGGAATAGGGTGTCAAACAGCTCGTTGCAAACGTACTGTAGCTCTCGCTTATGTTTATATTTTAAACTTATCTCCCTTCATATTTTAATTTGTTTTCTAGTTAGCTAGTTTGTTCGACAAAAAGGGGTTAAGCTATCCTTTGAACCGATAAAGTTTAACTAAACCCTTTTTTATGCCAATTTATAGCAGATAATTTTTTGGGAATGCACTTTCAAACCACGAAAAGAAGCTTTTTCTGGTTTCCAAAGTAATCCTTGTCCCATCAAATCAAACAAACCCCTTTCTTTCTCCAAAAAAAAAACTGCAATAAAAAGTCATTTAACATTAATCACCCCATGATTTCGTTCCACCTTTCCTTTTTAAAATCCAAACCAAGTCAACAAAATCTCATCATCTACTCCGCACAGCGCCGCCACACTCGCTTTCCTACAAAATCGATTAAACATTTTCGATCATTAAGAAGGCAGGAAAAAAAATCGTAACTTTTTTTTTTAAATATTCACAGAGGCATTATTTGTTCCCTCTGACATTGACCCGCACCATTAGTTCGAGGTCATTAAACATTATTTCAATTAATAACTCTGAATCGGATGAAAGATGGAACAAAAAAAAATTGTATAAGGGGAACCCGACCGAATGGATAGCGGTGCGGCACGGCGCGATGCCGATGCGGCGATGAGATATTTGTGAGGAGCGAGAAAAGATAGCTTCATTATACTATTTATGACTTCGAATAAGCCAAAGTAAATGAGGATGAAATGACTCGGAATGGATTCTTAAAGTCAAGTCAAGCAGTTATTGGAACTAATAATTCACTTTATGATGTGACTTATGGGAATCTTTTTTTTTGCATCATTTCTCCTCCTCCCCTCTTCTACAAACTATCGCATCGTCTTTTGAAGATTTCAGTCAACACAATTTGCCTAATGAAATGTAATGAGAGAATAAGATTTTTCCAACAACGGCAAAGTTTCGTTGTTCTGACCGAGTTATGCAATGAGATGGAGATGGAGATGTAGATTGAGGACATCATGATGGCGCCACATTCCGAGATCCGAACACCGCATCACGTAGATTCTATTCATCGCATAGAAGAGCAAGCCGTGAGAGACTGGGAATCCGCATTGACGTTCGTTCTTCCAGAAGATGGAAATGGAGCTGGGGGAGCTAGGGGGTGGGAGAGATTTCCTTGGTATTTAATGAATATCCTAATTACTGCAAGGCTTGCATAAATGTGTAATAATTCCCAAAAGTCATTCGTTTCATTTGATTTTAATTACTCTGGTCTCTGGTGTTGGTGGGGATGGTGGTGGGAGCTTTTTAGAAGCGCAAATAGAGGTGGATTCTTGGTTACGTTCTCATCCAATCGTAATCATCATCATCATCAATCATGTTTATGATGATACAGGCTGCTGTAGGTGATGTTCTAGGATCAGGTTGAATTGGTTTCACTGCCGTGTATGGAAGGAATCAATATTTTAGACATGGAATTAAAGGTTTAAAGGTGATTTATGGATAAGTTTGCATGGTTAACCAATGTGTTTGAAATTATTGCTGTAGCTGAGTTGAATTTATGTTAAGGTGACTATTCAATTGGAAAATGTAAGTTAGAAGTCGGAACATACAGCGAGGTATTTATTGGATTATTGAAAATTATTGCACTTGCCAATCGTTGACTAATTTTCAAGAAACTCAGATCAGTATACAAAGAAGATACCATCAAATCAATCAAAAATTAGTTTCTTTAAATTTCTTAAATCAATTGAAATGCTATTTGAAAACACTAAGTTTAAATAAAATCAAAGCGAATGTTTCTACGAAATTTAATACAAAATAAAAAAATATTCCACATACGCCCCAGTGAACTGAACAATTCTTGGAATATTTTTCAATTTTTCAATTTGCTGGAAGAAAAATTAATACAAAAATATATGAATGGCTTATAATTGGATTCAATTTCATTTCAATCATTGTATTCGTGTTTTATGAAGACGTGCCGAGAAATTCGTACTACAAAGGGCAATATTGACCGATAATCTGACGAACAGACTTAATCGCCTTAAATTTTGTTTTAAATTAAACAACACCAGCAGGATTTTGTGCAGTGTTTCAATTTCGGTGGACTTAAGTCCAAGCAGTACATCAGTATTGTAACGGTTTTTTTTTCAGTTATTAAACTTTAAATTGGCAACACTTTTTAACTGGCTGCCATTTTATTAGCTGTCAAGTGATTTATTTTTAATTTGCTACCAAAATGCTGGACAATGGTGAATGGTGACCGCTATAGAGCCATGATTTCGTTCATCAATTGAACAACCATGATGTGCAGGAGCTGTGGTTTCAACAAGACGGCGCAACATGTCACACAGCTCGTGCCACAATTGATTTATTGGAGGAAACATTCGGTGAGCGTATTTTGCGTTTTGGTCCTGTGAATAGGCTTCCACGACAACATTCTCAACGTTATTGCCGATATACGGCTACAAATGTTGGAAAATGTCATCGCAAATTGGACCTCCAGATTAGACTACGTCTGAGCCAGCCGTGGCGG
The DNA here is from genome assembly GCA_916050605.2 of Platycheirus albimanus. NCBI lineage: Eukaryota > Metazoa > Arthropoda > Insecta > Diptera > Syrphidae > Platycheirus > Platycheirus albimanus. Next base: position 10,844,222 of record OU696698.1, on the reverse strand, counting down.
TCATATGCCAGAAATCATTATTAAATAATAATGCCAGAAGATTATCTTTCGAATAAAGTAAATTTCATGTCATTTTTAAAAAATCGTCTTTGTTTTATTCCATTTCAAAGTTTTATACCTCTAAAAAACATTATTTTAACCAAATTTGAAATTTGTATTTTCAAGCTGTAGAGGTGCAAATAGACCGACAGACAGACAGACGGCCGGAATTTCCGGGCCCACTTTTTTTGACTTGTGATTATTATCTCAATTTTTTTGTTTGCACGAATCCATAACTTTCCCTATACAAAGTATGTACCGTTAGTCGCAAGTAAAAAGAATTTGATTAATACTTCACATGCAGCTTGTCCTATTCCATTTCAACATCTACCCGCCCTTATTGAAAAATGCCCTTACGACCATTCAATCTCTTCTTCACATAATTTTAAATCAAACAGCCAAATTTACGCTAATTGAATTTTAAAATTAAACGGGAGCCTGCAAGTGTCCTGAGATGAGTGCTGACAGTTTCCAAGTTTCAAAGGAACACAAAAAGCATGGATTTAAACATCGTAATGAGCTTTCGGAAGAATGAACGATTTCGAATCTAAAATCTAAGAAATGGTTAGAAATGGCTGAGCACTTTTCGCAGCATATTTTAGGAAGAAGAAAAATCGAACAAACATTAGGTCGCGAAAAGAAACAAAAATGGTCACAAGCTCTCGAAGTTTACTTATTCCTTTGAGCGGGAGTGTACCTATAGGTACATACTTCGAACAAATTTCGTTCATTCAATCGATTTTTTTTAGAACACGGAGGATGTTTTTAACACAATTCCTAGGTACCATCGAACATTTTCTGGAACACTCAGTAATTTATTAAAATACCTTTCAATCGTTCCAAAAGATATCGAAAATAAATTATTTCTCCGAAACCAATTTTAATCAAAAATCCAAACAAATTGTTCCACATACGCCACCGTGTACCCAAACCCAAGCTTCATTAACCAAAAATATTTTCATTATTAATGTTCGCTAAGAGCAAAACAAAAACATTTATTTTCGTCTAAATCGCTTATTCATCGCATAACATGACTTTATTTCCTATACTTTTGTATTATCTGACAATCTCTGGGTTCTTCCTATTCCGCTAGAATGAGTGTGTCACCTAACCTATGGAACTTCCTTTGGAGGCTTCTCAATGACTCGTGTAATGTCTTTCCTATTCAGTTCGCTAAATTGCTGCTTTGCTGTGCTGTGTGTGCGCTGTGCTCAAAGTGCGTACATGAATGACAATTCGCATTTAATGTACTCGTTCGTATCTATGCTTTGTTCAAACAATAGAAACAGAAATAAATGTATCTTTTAAAAATGTATTTATTATTCAAAATACACACCAACACAAAGTGTGCGGGACAAAAATAAAAAATAAAATAAAGCATGAATATGCTAATAATGAGCGGTTGTTTTTTTTTTTTTTGTACAGCCGGCTTGCGGCTTCTTCAACAAATTCGCCATTTTGATGTGAGTTTTTGTTCCTAAATGTCATTTTGGTGTTTGGTTGTGAATTGTTTAGGCTGTACCCACACTTCAAAAAATAAAAAAAAAACTTAATGCTTGACCCAAAAAGGAAGCGTCGTTTTTTTTTTTGTTGTTTTTGTTGAACAATTTCTAAGCGCGCAAAATAAATTCAAATGCATTTCGTCGTTGGTTGTTCTTTGCCTAGTTTGGCGGTTTGTATTTCACTTTTGCTTCTCTTCTATGTTTGTGGCTGTGATGGCTCCAACCTGAAAATGGCCATGGCTATATGATTCCGTGGTTCCAATAACCATGGAGGGTGAGTCATTTTTTTTTTGTGCTGCGGCTTTATACGGCCAACTTGAATATTGTATGACTCAAGTTTTTCTTTCGCTATTTTCTATTTGTTTTCCAAGTAGTGATGTTGATGGTGTGGTCGTCCGTCTTCCGTCGTTGTAGTCATAGAGTCATAGCCCGCAACGGCTATGCTATTTATGGCATCGTTGGAGCGCGTTATTGTTTTCGAATTTCAATTCCAAGTACCAAATTTATCTTCCAATTTAGATTTTGGATGGCGTTGTAGCGGCAGCGGCTTGGTGTAGTGCGGTGTGGTGTGGCTTATGCACGGGCGAGAAAAATTCACTTTCACCCTCAATGTCGTCGCTCGTCGTCGCACCAAACTTTTGTGCATTCTGCAGCTATAAAATTCATTTTTAGCGGTCAATCAATATACTTTCACTTTTTTGTTGTTGTTGTTTTTATTTGTTGGAAAGGTACTTTTGTATATTTAATTTGGCAGTTAACCGTTAGAGTGTGAAGGTCAATTTAGTTGTATAAAATGGAAATTGAGTTTACTCGAACTTTTAAACAGCTGCAGGGAGAGTGAAAAGTATTTTTGGATGGGGTTGTTTGAAGAACGTTGGTTGTGTTCGTTGAATTGGAATTTAACGTATGTTCCTAGCGTTTGGCCGAAAAATTATCTTTAATCAGAGAGTTAACATGTGAAACTGACGTTTATGAGACGACACTTACATACACCAGGTTCTGCAGGTGACAATGTATTCTCAAAAAGTAACCTTTTAGTGTGGATTTTGGGCCGTCAGCTTACTTCATCGAAAGTGACGTTTGTATAGCGAGGTCTACAGTACTCAAAAACTTGGGACAGTTAAAAATTAAAAAAGTGGTTTTCCAGATTGTTTGCCTGTACATGGATTTTTCCCTATACCTGTTGTGTTTTTCATATAAATCAAAATCAAACAGTTTTTGATCGTTGTGATTTAAAATAAAAATTTCAGAATTTACTTTAAGAAAATAAAAAACTTTTGTCTAAGAACAGGATCAAAACCGTCAAATTTTGGAAAAATATCAATAACTTTTTTTGTAGTTATTTTTTCTTAACTACATTTTCACCAACTATACATAACATCAGTTTTGACTTCTGTGTCCATTTTCATTAAAATCCGATGAGTAATTCAGATTTAATAAACTTTTTTCCGCTTTCCTATACAAACCCAAATCAAATTGTAGTAAATGTTTTTTGACCAAATTTTTCCCAATTATGCATAATATTAATCTTGACATTTGTGGCAATTTTAAGTAAAATCGGTTAAAAATTTCAATTTTTTTACGCTCTCCCAAACAAACCCCCAAATTTAAAAAAGTGTCAATCACTTTTTTTTTAGTACATTTTTCTGACCAAATTTTCACCAAACATGAACTAGACCAATCTTGACATCTGTGCCAAATTGTATTAAAATCCGTTGAATAGTTCAGATTTTACATTAGAAAGTGATTTGGCACTAGTAACTGACTAATAAACAATAGATTTGACACATGTCACCACAACAACATGGCCGCGATATGTCACCATAACACTGAAATCTCCCGCGTCAAGAGAAAACCCAAATAGAAGCGACAATATCACTAAGCAATTTTATTTTTCAGAGTGCATAGAACATTGGAGGATCATCAGATCCAGGAGTCAGAATGAAGCAGAGGTAGGACTAAATTTACTCTTGAGAGGTCGAGAGGTTTAATTTTGTTCCACACCTACGATCTTATCAAAGTTCCATAGACTTATAAATATTCTTGAATGAATAATTTTTAAATCCCAGAAGAATCTGTATTGCCGACATATTTTTATGTCTTTCATTTTATTTTAACAGTCGAGAATTTAACCAAAATGTCAAAAATTCAAGGCTTACCTTTTTCAACCACAAGAACCTACCCATAGTTCCCCTCTATGTGCAGTAATATCTCAACCAAAGCCTGATATCTCAACTTAAAAGCCGGATGTCATGCTAAAAAAAAACATCTCCATTCCATCGTAAAATTGAAATTAAGTCTTAAAACTGCAACTTTAAGTTAAAAATCTCAGTATCTTCAGCCATCCATATAAGCCACAAAAAAAGTAACCATTATTTTATCCAAGGAACATCAATTTTTTTGTTTCCAATCGTTGAACATTATCTTATCTTTATTATACAGGAACCCCTTACCTTCACCAAGCCATTTTCCAACCACACGGCAAGGAACCAACAAACCATCAGCATAAAATAATAACTCACAACATCCATCAAACCAGTCACCGAAGCAAGACCAAACTTCACGCTATATGCCAGAGTCAAATGCCAAAGCAGGAGCCATTGTTGGACAAAAAAAAAATGTTTCCATAATATACACCGCACAATATAATAATGCACTAGGGACGGGGGACGTAAAAAAGAAGATTCTATGAAAAAAAAAAATTATTCTAACAATAAAATGTATCTATTGTCAAAGCGGAGAATTCTTCTACAACAACAAAACCCACTCGAGTGCATTCGAGAACGTCGTTCTGTCTGCGCTGAGCTTCCTGTGATGTTGTTGTTGTGTATAGTTGTGAGTGCACGGAGAGAATTGAAAAATCACCAATTGCGAAATATTCAGTTGCAATTTACAAAACATGTTTTTTTTGTAAATCACAGCGCTTTTATTCGAAACTGATAGAAAAATTGGCAATTTTACTTTCAATTCATCTCAAATTACAACAATTCCTAAGTTGAGATTTACAATTAAAAGTTATAATTCAAGCTTTTGCCCTTCAAAGTAAATTACAACTTTTTTGTCGCAATTTACTACTTCAGGAGAATAATTCCATTTATACTTTTTACCAATCTGGATTTGCTAAATTTTTTTCGTGATTTACAATCACTGAGTATCAAATTCAACTCAAGTGTGTCTGACGGCTACGTCGAAGGTCCGGAGTTCGATCCCTGCCTCGAACTAATAATTATCTTTTTTTTTTGTACTGTCTCTTTTGAGGAAATGTAAAATCCTCGAAAAATAAATCTGGTTAATATTAAAAGTGGAACTTTGTAAGCCATTCGGATTCAGCGGGAAATGATATTCCACCAGAATATAAACGCACATACAGGAATCGTTCAGAATATAAGTCATTAGGCCCTGGCATCGCTTGTCTCCAATAAATGCCTTTTTGTAGTTCTATTATGTACATAGGGAGTACAAGGTTGAATTTCAACTACACATAATATACATTTTCTTACCTTTACTCAAATGATCATCACAAAAAATTGTACATTAGACGTCCAAAATAAGACGACTAGGTATATTTTTCTCGCCAATAAAACATAATCTTAATTCAAAACACCCCTAAAATGTAACTCATATTCAGGTTGCTTCTTATTATTAATTTTGATATCCGACTTGGATGCATCACCATGGCCTAGTAGATGTGTGCTTGGTTGGTATGCAGAGGGTCTCGAGTTCGATTCTTAGAATCAGTCAAGTAAGTAAAAGTTACATCTTTCAATAAATAATAATAAATGCTTTCCAATAAATAGAAAACGTTGCTTCTCTCAAAGCGATATAATTTGTTACAAATTGAGTAAAATGGGGTTGCAATTTACGACTTTACCACTCATTTTTTCAAAAACATATTTCTGATTCAAAACAAAAAGATGGAAATCTAAGACTCGCTTTTTGCAATTTACAATCGTGTAAATATAAAATTGATACAAATTTGGATCAATTTTCGATTCGCGATGGCAATGTTTTATTTCTCAGGATCGGATTATTGACCCAAAAAAGTGGTAATTTGCTATTTTTGAGTGTCAATATCTTCATTTCGTTCAATTTTGAAAATTGCGAACAAGGAGTCGTAATTTACAAAACCCCGAGCTAGGGTGAGAAACTGCATAAGATTTTCGTGATTTGCAGCTCATTTTTCTTGATCTGATCTAAAAATTCTCTCCGTGTGTCACTTTTGCTTTGATGATAGCGTACAAGTCCTACTATATCTGACTCCTCCAAAGTCACAATCTAACGTAGTCCCAGCCCACGAGAAAGAGAAAATCCATCTATTTATATGGTCGGGTCGCTGTGGATGCATCAGATACTCGTTGAAGGTTTATTTTTCACTTTCATCGCACAAACATGAACATATGGAAATTTTCCACACCACTTACACCAGAAGATTGTTTGGCGGGGGTGCGGGTGATGCGTTGAGCGTGATATATGTATGCGGCCTCGAGGCGGCTTTTTCCGCAGCACCACATCCTCCAGTCGAGTAGGATCTTCACATGCGGGAAGGGAACGATTCAGTGACTTTTAATTTATATTAGACAAGGGTTCCAATTCCGAGTTCAAAGAAGCAGAGGAGGCTTCATTTTTGCTCTACTCTGACGCTAACATACTGATGCTGACCCTTGCGCCAAGCACCATGTTTAGCCCCCGCATTACAAATTTAATTATTTGGCCAGTTCAGTGGAAAAATAAAATGGGGGTCAGCGCCATTAGTATAGGCGGTACAAAAATAGGCCGACCAGACCAGTCGAGTCGCCGTTCTTACAAGATACGATGGCGGATCCATAGAGATACCATACGTTTGCAGTGTGGGTATGTGTAAGATTAATTATGGCGACATCAATTCCGACTTGATGGCAATAATAACAATGCCAGGAGGTCCCCTATTGTGCTTGACGACACGACGACGAAGCGACGACACAACCCGTCGACAACGCACAGAGTGATATAATTTATCCGTCACGATAGGTGACAATTGAATAAAATTGGATGACGCCAATAGCCGAAGTCGATTCCGAGAATAGGATGTTTAATAAATATAATGAGCAGAGCAGACAAACAGATCTAAGCAATTAAATAAAATTGAAATGAATGAGGATAAATTATGAATTGTTAGGTCGGGAATTGGAATCGGAATTGGAGTTGGAATTGGCATGGATTAATGAGTTAAGGAGGAACCATCGACATCGACCATGGAACAGTGTGACATTGAAAGGGAAAAATATGAAGTTATGAAAAGTATTTAAGCTCCAGTTGTCTTTGAGAGGAATGTAACCATAGTGAGGTTAATTGGATTCGAAGTGATTAAAAGGAGAGTAGCAAGAAAAAACTACAGTACCTAACCTTAATTAAGGTTTAAAAGTCTGTAATGAAAAATTTTTAGATGACATTTCAGAGGTAGAAGATTGATCTTTAATTGGACATGGCAGAAAATAGCATTTAAATTAAGGATTCGGAGCATGAGAAACAAATCAGGATAGTGCATTAACAGCACATGCATTGGAAGCTATACTTCTTTGACATTTCTTCTTGTGTAAACATAGCCTAAGACTATGCGATCGAGAATCTCAAAATTAACAGAAGTCATGTAACCGCTGACACACACAGTTTTGCAACGAAAGTTGAAATTTGTGTCTTTATTCTCTTTCGAATGACATGATATTTCGAGTCTCGTTGAAATGACAGCAAAAGTGTAACAGTTTATCGAACGTTTGTCCCAAACTTCAAATGTTTTCGATTTACAAAACTTTCACAGATGTTATGTGCCAAATTTGATGTGCACTTATTTTCATCTCATCTGAAAGTATCCCAAATGCCATGGAAAGTATGGTGTCGCGATATTTCTCCCTGCCTGAGTGTAAAAATCACATATTAGGGAAGAAATTCTTATGTGTGATATTGATAAAGTGCACGACTGGGTCTTATAAACTTGCTCTAATGTGTTAAGGCCCACTTTGACTGCCATTTTACAAAAAAAAAAAACAGTTCAAGTCTCATGTTTCAGGTTTAGGAGTTTAGATAACAAACTATTTCTTTAAATAGGAGCGATTTAATTGCACGATTCACTACTTGAACAATGAACATATTTGGTTTGGTGATAATGGCTGGGAATTTTCGACAGGGGGGATTCTCTCTTTTTGGGGATTTTGCTGCTGGTGATTTTACTTTGAGTACTAGGGATTTGGGGAAAATATCACCAACCCGTTTAAAATTTTCCATAGTTTTTCAGATGTCCTAATCTGATTTGCTCAGCAGCTTTGTATTCCCGCTTTTATAACATTTTTTGTCAGTGCATTTTGCCTTGACAATAGGCATTTACATGACTTTGACAGTATCACCTAAATGTTTAAAGATGACAATATCCTGAATGGAATATGGCGGGCAAATTCAGAGCCTTTTTAATTTTTGGGGTAGCCCTGAGTTCACTTATTAGGAAGAACTAAGTAAGTTGGTGCAAGTTTATGTATATATTAAATAAATTGTCAAGGTGACAAAGGTGACATGAGTCTTTAAAACAAAAAACGAAAAACCTGGAAGAGAGAAACTTTTTTCATAAAAAAAAATGCTTCATTTTTGATTTTTGATTCCCTGTTTTTTTCGTCTTCAAGGAAATTTTTAAAAATTTCTAGACAATCTCAAATTCCAGATTACATTTCTTTGTTTGTGTTCTAGAACTGGCTGGAAACTCTATCCACTTTTCGACACGATACCATTCAAGGAAAATATTTTCCTTTGCAAAACCCTTACGTTTTTAAAACGAATCACATTAAGTGATTCTAATCCAATGATTCGCACTGTAAGTAGAAATATATGAAGTAAACTGAAGTAAAGACGCGGCGCAGCGTGCCTTACTTTAGTTTAAATCCTTTGGCCGACGACCTATAGCAAAAGGGACTGTGTCACGCTTGTCATCAAGTGGCTTGACATCAAAATTTGTTCGGTGTCTGGTTGTGATCACAATAAACTTTTAGAAAAAATATTTGATATGAAACGTTGTCAAATTGAAATGACAAAAAACTATTAAATTTAAACAAATGCATCTACTAAATAGCATATTAAAAGCAAAAGACTATCCCATTCCTGTCCAACATACTGTAAACAAATTAATTTGCATATTTCGGAGTCACTACACTATATAGTTACTCATGACTATAAAGAAAGGTGCTCTGGCAAGTTTACTGCATCTAGCAATCATAACTCTCCTCCGGTGAATGTAATATTTTAAATAAAGAAAGTTTTAGATACTTTAAAAGATACCTAGGTATGTATATAGATAAGCGCACTAACAGTTTGAAGATATAATAGCCGACAGGCACAAAACTGCACACAATATTTAACTAGCAAATAAAAACGAGTATAAAAAAAAACCATCATGATCACGTCATTAATTTACTTTTGTGCACTATACACACGACGAAAACGACGACGATATTGAATGTATCTATTAGATAGAGTATACCCTCGCTTGATTAGAGCGGTTTGTTTAGATTTGAATTTGTTAGTATGGCTTCTTGCTAATATACGTACGATACTAAAGATACTTAGATACTTTCAACTACAGAGAGATAGATCCGCTCCAATGTGAGAGTCGATCCGACCATCAAATGAGTTATTGCTTTGAGTGAATAATTTATTATTCGAGAAACTTTTTAATTGTATGAAACATCTGTGAGTTTTATTTAATATCATTGAAGTTTAATTCAGGGAAAGCTCATGATAGCAGTAACTCCCCCAATATTACCTACCTACCTACCTTTACCTGGATATATTGGAAGACAAAAATTTCTCTTTTCGTTTCGTGCCTTTTTCACATATCAAAAATCAAGTTATGATTGTAAAGATTAATTTTATCTATAAGCATATAGGAGGTACACTCTTGGTCTATCATTAATTCATCTTAATGAACGGCAACTGACATGCACTAATGCACAAAGATAGATAGATACTTGGTCTCGCGAGAGAGGCCGAACGAACGTTGAGTAAAACATACAGACGGCAAATCGTTTGGATTAGTTTGTGGCTATTTATAGACTTGACCTAGTGACTTTGGGCCATTTGGGACGATTCGATGGTGGTGTTTTTTTTTTTGTTTTTAATATAGAAATGTATCTTACGTTGATATAAATATAAAGATAGAGTGTAGATTTCGATAGAACAATTTTTCGATGTCATTTCGGTGTACCTAAATTGTCACATAAATTAACCTTAAAAATTGTGAGTAAGGGGGTGATAATTTTCGTCCATACACACCTTTTTAAGCCGAAACAAAAATATAAAGAACATTTTCCAAGAATTATTGGTCTTTTAAACCACCCCCATGATTGATTGGGATAAGTATTATCCACAACAACGACAAGTTATTATGGGTTTCTTGGAGAACACCACTTAAGAAAAATTTATACACGTCATAATCATAATAGATACGCTACGATAGATACTCTCTTAAATTTATTAAGACATAATATATACTTTTTTTGACTTTATTTTTTGGGAGACCCAGTTGTGCTACTTGACATAAAGACTTGTGTGCTTAATGTGTCAAATGGTATGTGACATAAATCTGTCACACAAAATACACCCCACAAAGTTTGGTTCACAACTCGCACAAAGTCATTTGAGACTTAGTACTTATTTTATATACGCACATACTTTATTCGGTAGATATATTTTTTGGGATAAAGTGTCAGACGTAGTATAGAAGTTGATGTTGAAAATAAAAGGTTTAACCCGAGAGTAATGTAAGTTAAGTACATGGTATTCCTGACACTCTAGTGAGATACAATGATGTGTTGTTTTCGAGACACATTTAAGTAGAAATTCATGCGGTTTTATGGTTCATTCTTTGTAGCTTAACCTAACTGACAAAGGCATACTGGCAGAACTACTGTAAGAAATCCACAAATGTAATATATCTAGGACAAGAGAAGTTTTTTTGTTTTTGTTTTTGATATGGAAATTATTTAAATGTATCCCTGAACTCAACTGTCTGGTTGATTTTTTGAACGAACCCCAGTTGTGTGTTTACTGTCATTTCAACGAGACTCGAGTCATTATATTCAACATCTGTTGTGACATTTTTTACATTAGCTGATACATTAGTTCTGTTTGATTTGAGAATGAGTAGCGTGGGTTTGAGCTGTGTTCGTACGATAGGGATAAGATTGATAAGTAAAAAAAAAATCAAAAAAAAAATGATTCATGTTTTATATAGATAAGCTCTTAAATACCAATCTATTTCATAAGGCCCCAAGCCAAATCACCAAAATCTTAAAATGGTTCTTTACATACAATTTAAGACGATTTGGGACACAATGACAGGTCGCAAAAAAACCAGAAATGACAGAACCCAATATTTTCCTAATGACCGCATTCAGTATTAATTTTAACGTCAAAAACAATATTCAATAAAAAATAGATCTGCCATTTGTATTATGGCCATTTTGTAGGTACATGCTAAACTGAATTTGTACTGATTTAAAGCTAATGGTATTTAATAGTGTAGTTTAACTTGGAGAAGGAAAAAGATTTCTATACAAAAAACATAAGCCAGAGCTACAGTACGTTTGCAACGAACTGTTGGATACCCCATTTCCTATTTTTTTTATGTTTATGCGATCGCTCCCTGCAGCTAGCCGCCTTCCAACTCCAGAAACAAAAATTTTTCTTTACCAGAAAAAATACGATAACATTAAATTTGTGTGGCCAATGTTCAATAACTGCAAGCGCAATAAAAAATAGGCGTGTGCCACACCCAAAGTTGAGAATTCGTATTGCCAAGCCGATTACTTTGAGGTAAGTGACATTCAATTTTAAGCTTGCACCAAGATTGGAACAAAACAAAGAAATTTGTAAACAAAAATGTAAGCATTAGCTGAGCTTTGATCGTTTGTAAATTTTTAGTTATATGGGTAAAAATACAGCTAAATCGATTGGTTTTTTATGGTCTTACCAAATATAGGTGTGTTTTTTTTTGTTATAAAAATCACGCCCTTAAAAGTAGGCATATTGAAAAAATATACACCTTAAGAAATTTACGGATAGATTTTTTTTATATAGCAAACGAAAAATTTAAAAAATTAAATATTGGTTAACTAAAAGTTTTAAAAATTTTTTGTTTTTTCAAGAAAAGTGGGCGTAAGCCACGCTTGAAATTCAAAAATTTCTTTTCAAATTCTAGCTTCTTAGTTTCGACTAAGAGACGCACCGATTTGGGCTTGTGGATTTATTATAAGTACCGTTAATTTACAAAAATAGGTTTTTTATAGTTTCTAATGAAAAGTGGGCGTCAGCCACACCCAAAATCAATTTTTTTTGTTTTTATGCACAAGATATGTATGAACAAAAGCATCTTTATTTTATAAAAATAGTTGTGGTTTTGTATGAAAATTGGGCGTTAGCCACACCCAAACTAAAATATTTTTACTTAATTTAGAGAAGATTTATTTACAATTTGAGAGTGATAAATTTTAATGGTTGTGCATTGATCGTAACTGTACAAAAAAGGGCGTTGAACAAAAATGGCGAAATGATTTCTCTGGTTAACAAAAGCAATACTTCTTAGAAATGATTTCAGTAATAATGATTAAAATCAGGTTCTTTCAACGATGACTAACAAATTTTAGGTCTCTAACTAAAATGCTTTTTGGAACTGAAAGTTTTTGTTGTGGAAATCTCGATCAAGAAACACATAAATCCACCTTAAATGTCCACCTCGAATCCATTTGAAATCTAACTTTTGCCATCAAACGTCAAACATCTGACAGCTGAATAATATCGACTTTCTTTGACATATAGGATACCTCAACTCGTCTAAAGAAAAATAGCAAAACAGACTTTTAAATCACAGAGAACCATAATATTTATGTTTCTGCAATAAGGACTTCCGCATTTTGACAGTTGATAGCGGCCATATTGTTCAAGCAAAACCTTTACCACATTGACTGTCATTTATAAAGTCTGTTTTTGTTCTGTTTGGTTAAAGCTCCGCGCGTGCGATTGGACTTTTTCTTGTATGGTTTTCTGAGGTCGCAGGTATATGGGAATAAATACCTAACAAAGCACAGCGGCCATTAAAAAACATAAGCCATGCCAAAATTGGTCGACTTCGGCCTAATGTATTAAGAATGGTTTAAGACAAAGGAATATAACTACTTCCGCACTAGACCAAGATTGTCCACTTAAATATCTTCTTATGAAAAACAACTGTTTGAAATGGAGATAATGGAAACGTCATGTTTGAAATGCTGCGTCTAAAAAAGTATTTCCTAATCGATGAGTAGTTTTCGAAAAATATTTAAAAACCACGAAGCTATAATCTAGTGTCTGAGTTTAGTTCAGATATTTTCACCGTGCGTCAACTAGATCTGAATGAAAAAGTGTTATAAGAAAATTATGTGATGTAATGTATATTTTATTTACCCTTGCTTCAAAAACTCAATTACACTCCTTTTTAAAGACTACATCAAACAATAAAAATGAAAAAAAAATACTCTTCATTTAGCGAAACAAGTTTTATTTACCTACCTAATGATTTTAATTACAAAAGCCCCAAGGCTACACCTCCTAACTTCATAAGCTTTAACGCTTACGCCCCTTCAATTCTAAGAATTCAAGAATTCAAAAAACCCCATTGTTACACCCCCAACATTTTGTGGTGTTGTTTTAATTCTGAATTAAAAGAATATCTTTTTTTTTTTGTCTTTCTAGTTTGCAAACAAACAAAAATTCCGCATTCCTTTTATCTTTTCCGAATGAGGGTCTTGTTTCTTACTTTTCCCAAACTCAGAACTTATTGTTAACAAAAAAAAAAACTATAAACAATGGCCATCTTTTTTTTTTCTTCACATATGTGTGTCCTTCACTAACAAAGCAAAAATATAAAATAATAAACAATTATAATCATACCGCTCTCTGGTGCTTTGGATGTGCGACAAAGAAACTTAATCCTCTTAACCTCGTCGTAGTCGTCGTTGTCGTAGGTATAAAGAAATCCAATTGTTTTATAAAGAAGTATCACATTCACTGCTCTAGAAGATACTATATATAGTTTTCCACTTAATTATTATTTTTGTATCTCTCAGATAGGTACATAAATGTGCTGACACTTCACTTAGATGAAACTTTAAACTGCACCATCACGAGTAGGTAGAAACTATAGAATATTTTTAACCGAATAAACACACTTTGAAAAGAAAATAAACTGCAACTTGATTTTCCAGTGTGAAACTTGAAGATACGTCTTTAGTTTGAAAATATCTCTCCCGTATGAGTTTCAAACCTCAAATTGTGCGTTCATGACCACGTTAACATCATATTTTCACTTTAAACTAAAAACTTCAGATAGAATACAAAAAAAAAAAAAAAATTCAACTAGAAAATGCAGCTAGTAAAGTGGTTAACGTTAGACTCAAGACGCGTTACTCGTTACTATAGTCGTGGTTGTTACAACGCTCCTAGCTGGCTGGTTGGTATATCAAATTAATGAAGACTTATAGACGTGACACTTACCGCCCCTGATATGATAAACTTGTAGACAGACAAATGTCTACCGCATGTGCATCGGGAGGCAGGCGTCGTCGGGCGCCGAAAACGTTGCCACTGCCACTGCCACATCTATATATGTACGTCGCAGTAGTACCTCAACCTAGAGGCGGATTTTGGAAAATCTACAACCGGAATTAATTATAATCAAAAAGGCGTAGTAGCACACGCTAGTACCGGCACAAGGGGGAGGGCAGAGGGGCGAGATGATAGTGATGAACCTTAAAATAAATGAACTAGAAGAGAAAGAGCACTTTCCAGCGTTTTCCGTTTCCCGTTTTCCGCAGTGAAAATATATGAAAACGCATTAAGTTAAGAAAAACTTTGATGCTCCGCATAAAAGTGGGGTTTCTGTGAGAAAATATAATATAAGTTTTTTTTTTTTTTTTTAATATAGTTGGAAAAGTCATTAAAAATAATAGGATGATATTTTAACAGAACGAGCCTTAACTTGTGGTTTAGTTTTAACTGTGCTTTGGGGGAAAAGATGTATGATTTTTTATCGTTTACGTACGTACTTACTGTTTTTGGGTTAAATTAGTTCAAAAGAAGACTTACCTGAAAAGAAAAGAAGGAAAATATAAGACTTACAATTTTACATATGTAATTTAATTTTTATTTTATTTTATTTAAAGTGAAATGAAAAAAGAATACGTTCCACAATCTTTTTCACCTCACATTTTAAATTCATATATTTCTCAATGCGCTCAGTTTGACTTGTAATCTTTTGTCAAGCAAATATACTTTGTTTAAAAAATATAAGCAGTGGAAGGTAAGTGTGGAACCAAAGCCAATCTACTTTCCAATTTTGTTTTCACTCGAACTGGTTTGGTTCTAGTGCTTGATAATAAAAGTAATTTGTTAAGCCTAAGACAAGATAGTACCTAGTGAAAATGAAAATTCCATATGATTTCACACCTTTACGTTCCACATAAAAAAATTTAAACGAACAAAGTTTTTGACAAGTTCCATCGTTATCTATTTCTTTTGAGGTTTTCCTATGTAGTGGAACATTTTGAATTTAAAACATAAGCGAGCGCTACAGTACGTTTGCAACGAACTGTTGGATACCCTATTCCCCATATTTTTGTATGTGCATGCGTCTGCCTCCCGCAAACAGCCGATGTTTCAGAAACAAAATTCTTCTTTAGCAGACAGAAAAAAATTCAATAACATTAATTTTATGCGGTGTGATGTTCAATTAGTGCTGGCGCAATAAAAAAAGGAGTGCGCCACGCCCAAAGTTAAAACGTTTTATTGCCAAGGCAATTGTTATGAGCTCAGTGACATTCAATTTTATTCATGCAGATCGATTTGAACAAAACAAGACAAAACTTAAATTTTTAAAAATTAGATTTGGAATGGATATAGCGATAATGGGTGTTTTTAGCAATTATTGGACCACACTTTGCTACGTAACCAAGGAATATAAATCCAAGTGTTCATCTGTTTACTTCAAAACTGCGACCGATAGTTAAAAAACGTTAAAAAAATTAATGCATTATACGACTTTTGACGGAAACGCCCCTTAAAAGTGGGCGTGTCTTAAAAATTTGAAGCACTAACTGCACTTTTTTCAGTATTTAGGCATATGTGTAAGACTACAACTGAATCGAGTAGTTTTTAAACAATCTTACCTGAACAAAGGTATTTTACCAAAATCACGCCTTTAAAAGTGGGCGTATTGAAAAAATTTACAAAAGAAAATGTAGAGATATATTTCTCAAATAACGAACGGAAGGAAAAAGGTTTAAATTAAACATTGGAAATGCCTTAAACTTTTAAGGCTACGTTTTTCGTTCTTTCATGAAAAGTAGGCGTAAGCCACACCCAAAATTCAAAAATTTCTTTTCATACACAAACCATTTCGTTTCTATTAAGAGACGCAAAATTTTGGCTTGCGGATTAATTATAAATACCGTTTATTTACAAAAACAATTTTTTTATAGTTTCTAATGAAAAGTGGGCGGCAGTCATGCCCAAAATCAATTTTTTTGATTTCATACACAAGATGTTTATGTGCCAGTACGACCCACAAAATTTAATATTTTTCGCTTTAATATAACAATTGTTATTTTATAAAAACAATATTGATGTTTTTGTATGAAAAATAGGCGTAAGCCACGCCCAAACTGAAATATTTTTATTTGATTGGAAGAAAGTTTACCTAAAGCTTACGTGTGCAAAATTTTAGCGTTATGCTTTTATCGTAACTGTACAAAAAAACATAACTTAATTTTATTAAATTGAGGTTATTCAACAAAAATGGCGATTGTGGGCGGATTTTACCGGTTCAAGAACTTAGCCTTACTCTTGAACCAAAGATTAAATATACAAAATTTCAGCTTTCTAGCTCAAAAATTGCGACCTCTAGAGAGTATACATACGGACGGACGGACGGACGGACGGACGGACGGACTAGGCTTTTGATTTTGAGTCAGAATATATATACTTTTCTATACCTAACGGTATTATTTCTCTATGTTACAAACTCCACACCAAATACATATACCCATTCTATGGAATAGGGTATAAAAATAGGATATGAAAAAGATTGTGGAACGTATATATTTTATTTCACAAGAGGTGAGTATTTGGCTTTAAAACTTATAGTCCGATCGAAAAAGTGTGTTTAGGTGGAAAAAGGGCAGAAGGTAATAAAACTTGCGCATTAACTAACATTTTGGTAAATTTTTGACATAAAGAGCCTTGTGCTAAAAGAGGAAGGGGGAAAAACTGCGAATTTTTCGACCTTGCTCTGGTTTAATCAATAACTTGTTTCTCTTACCGCTCTACAAAAAAAATCAATTATGTTTTTGCCGTAGGACGTAAAGAAAAAAGTTATTGGGGGAAAACCGGAGTAAAACACCCCTTCCCCCTTTAGGGGCCAGTTATAGCTACCATTGAAATGCATCCGTGAAAATATTGATTGCTGATTTTAAGACGATTTAGGAAACAGAACTGGACCTTTATTGGTATCAAAATAAAGCTCGTGAATTCTAGAATTGTTTTAATGCAAAAAATACTTTAATCTGATTGATACTTTTCTTTAACACAGAGCCCTCGAGGTAAAAAAAACTTTGCAAAATGTTAACTACACTTAACAAAATCACCAAGTCTCTTTAATTCTCACCTTTTTTTTCTTAAATACATTTCACCAATAATACATAACACCAGTTTTGACATTTGTGCCTATTTTCATCAAAATCTGATAAGTAATTCAGGTTTAACAAACGTTTTTTCACTTACCTATACAAAACAAACCCTAAAATTTAAAAAAAAAAATGTCAAAAACTGTATTTCTGGTAACCTCCATTTTCTAGTAATCTCCATTGCCCACCAGATAGGCAAGGTGTATAATTTCCAGCCAATATACAGGTAGCCAAATTGTTCTACGAGTAATTCGAATGTATGGGAGGATTCGGAGTTTTGCTGCAACGCGTGAAAAGAGAAGTTCTGATTCTGGCCTAGCCCTGGGACCCAGAACAGGGTACCTTAAAGTCGTCTCAAAGATCATCCAGCTCATTCTGACATTGTTTGTAGTTCTGTCCGTATTTTCAAGTATGTTTGAACTGATGAGTTTCAGAATGAATTTAAGGTTCAAAGACGCTTCAATCGAGTCGTCAAAGTGTTTAGACATGCATCAGCAACATTCAAATCAAGCAGACCCTTCTTGAATAATTGATAAAATTTCGTCTGTTAGTCTAAAACACTTCGGGTCAAGGTTATTGAAATAACAGACAGTAATTCCAAAATATTGAAATTGAAATAAGTGCGCACTTAAAAAAAAATCCAAAACATTTCTAGGAACCTATTAAGTCATCAAAAAAACAGTGATGGCGTGCGGCATGATAATTCCATATATGAACGCGTGTAATCAATTATTTTTGACATAAATTACCATTCAATTTTATATATTTTCTCACAAATAACTCAAAACATGCGGTGAAAGGTAAGACACTTTCTCAGAATAAAATAACGTGAACAATAATTAGAAAATACCTAATATTTCATAAAATACTAAAAATAGTTCCTTTTCCAAGCCAGCAGCCAAAGGGTGGATTCTATAGCTAACAATCTAGAAAGGCAAAGGCAAGGAAAAATTCCATCGGATAATGTCAAACCCAGAATAGATGACAAATTTTATTTTATTTCGCGTGTGTTAACATTTTTTTGAGTTGAGAATAGTGCCACGAATAACGATGTCATTAGCGAATTTCTTCCCTGCCATAGTGACAGTTTTGAAATCACTAAATATCATGCTTTGGTTTTTGTTGGAGGTATATGTTGAAAGGGAAAGAATTTATCAAAGGGACCGATTCATAGGAAAAATTCAAGGATTAATCGATTTATTGATTGGAATTTTAGGTTTTTTTTTGTGGGTGTTAAAAATAGAAATATTGCATGTAATGTGAAGGCAGGGCCAGGTGCTGTGAAAACAAGAGAAAAGTTTCCAACAAAAGACTGGGCAAAGTGCCTTTTTATGCATCAAATGTATAGAAGCACCCCTCAAAATAAAGGGCTTTCAGGAACCGATACAAAAGGAAATAATACATACAAACAGAATTGCAGGAAACTATCCTTTTTTTAGCATTTACAATATTTCGACGTGACCAAATCCTTTCGTCATTTTCTAGTGTCAAGGTTTTAAATGAAAGGGTGGATCTCCAAACAAATATGTTAGAAATTGAAAACTGACTTATTTCAGGTATATCGGCGTAGACTAGCGACTTCACATATCCCCACAGAAAATAGTCAAGCGGCGTTAAATAGCACGATCCTGGAGGCCAATTTACAGGACCAAAACGCGAAATTATGTGCTCACCGAACGTTTCCTTCAACAAATAAATTGTGGAACCACAGCCGTCTTGCTGAAACCACAGCACCTGCACATCATGGTTGTTCAATTGATGAACGAAAAAGTCAGTCTATTCATGTTGAAATGCCAAACCAAAATAAAAATAAATATATCACTTGACAGCTGAGAGCTGACAAAATGGCCGCCAGTTAAAAAAGTGTTGCCAACCTAAAGTTCTATACCTCTTAACAAAAAAAAAACACCCGTTGCTTTGTCTGTGTCATCTTTACAGCATCACCGATGATTTTTAAGAGGGATATTGAATAGTCAGTGTCCTGAACTGTAACTATCCTGCCACTGACTATATTCTAACCAACATAAACCGACAGTAAAGGATGGTAACCCTACATACAATTCTTTAAGACTTTTGCTAATTTGAAATGCTTACTACGGATACGGAAACCCTGTAAGAGCTTTTGTATGAAAAGCACTTACGGAAAACAAAAGAGTGCGAATGAGAGACAAACATCCCTACCTTCCCTGTACTGCCGATTTATGTTGGACGGAGTATAGTATGTATTCGCATCATAGCAATTTTTTTGTAATCAGGTTGATCAATGAGGGTGCTCCAGTGGAAGGGTAAGGATAGTTTGTGATAGAAGATATATTACTGCCCTTCACAGCTCCTATATGGATGTTGATTACCTATGCTAATGAGATATGCAGGGCTGATCGTTGCCTGGCTTGCCCACTCATTTCCCCAGAGCAGAGTATTTTTTGGTTGACGTTAAAGCCAGCCAGCTCATCTAGTCATTGCTGGACGACTTTATGGGATATAGAAGCCTTAAATTTGACTTTGAAAAGATCAGTGAAACTGCAGTTTTGGAAATAGATTGTGTATATTCTTCATGCGTCGCTGATTCCTAGCACCCCAGAGTATGGATGTATGAATACCGCCGACATTTTTTCCGAATTCCTTCTGCACACATCTGTTATTCATACGTCAAAATAGTTATGTCGGAATCTTAAGTCACTTTTGTCCAACAAAAATAAATCAAAAGTGTACCCAATTTTTTCTTACAATTTCAAACGAATTTGACGCATGATTCTTAAAAAAACAAAATTCACAATAAAAATTGTTCTGAAATTTACAAATCCTTTGCACATTTGTCACTAAATGTCATGTCCATTCACTCGAAGTCTCTGGTCCTGCAGCAATGTCTAGACATCGATTTTTGTAAGCTGTTAATAAAAAAAAGCCATTCCACAAACGAAAATTCTTATGAATAGATCTCCCATATCTCATAGTTGCATTTTTCAATCTCAATCTCAATTTATGCAGACACACAAAGAATGAAAAGATAAATCGCCATAATAAGCTATATCGTCGAAATAGACAAAGATTATTGTTCGATTTTTTATATTTCCCAACGTATGTACATCCATAATACGGTGTGTAATAAATCGCAATACGGATCAACGAAGCTGTTTTGTAACTTTAGCTTCTTTGTATTTTATTTTTATCAATCGGATTGTAATTGTAAAACATTGAATAAATTAAAAGAACGCTTTGTTTGCTTTCGTTAGTCATAGTTGGAGCGAAATATGTAATTGTGCGAGCAGAAATTGTAAACTCGCGGAATAACATCTGTGAAATTCATTCGACACACTTGACTGCGAGAATTTTAATTTCCGCGTTCAATTTGCAGTACATGAAGTGATTACTGCATAATACGGTGGCGGTGGGTCTGTTCTTTTGTAGAGCACATATTGAAAACTTTGTTTAGTTAAACAGACACAATGTTGCAGTTTTTAATATTTTGTAAACAGATTTTTTAAGTTATAGTTCTAAACGCAAGTTGGAGATGAACATTTTGTATTACAGTGACAGATAACATGTCATACAAATGTCATTTGAACAAAACTCGATACGGCACCCCACCACCTTCAACTGTCATTGTGACATTTGTATTTGTTATGGCGGCAGTATTGTCTGAGTTCTGTTCGTCTCGAGATTAACGATCGAAAAGCTTTAAGCTGTGTTCACACGAGAAGGTCCGTCAAATCGAATATAGAGCGTCAAGTGGCAAAATTTGTTTTTAAGGGATTACACCTTTGGTATCCCAAGGGTCCTCTTTTATACTTTTTTCTTGCTGACACTGACAGCCAAATCAAAGCGAGGGACCAAGTCAGAATTTAATTCGTTAGAGGACATAAGTTCTCCCAAAATTGTTCAGCACTGAGCGGGGACTTCAACCATGGACCAGCTACTAAGGGGTGTTTTTTTTAGACGTGTTATGAATGTTATGACCAAGAATTTAGCTTTGTTATAAAGATAAGGGTTGCCATTATGTTTTAAAAATGATTTCGGGCAAGTGGCCGACGCGGCTGGCTCGAATAAATTCGTGGGCAATTATTTCGACCAAATATTGGAGTGCGAGATGCGTCGGGCGAACCGAAAAATTATTTTGGTAATAAATTTGGACGATTTGCAAACGTTGTTCAGGAGTAAGTCTATTCATTATAAAATGGCAAACCAACCTGAACAACAACCAAGTGACAGCTGTCAAAAAGACTAACTCCGAAAAAAGTATTGCCAGATTGAAAACTACACCCCTAAAAATCACCCTTTATAAAATGGCTGTACGACAATACAAGGTGTTTCAGTTTGCACGCAGTTGACAGCATTCCGATGTTTTTGGAATGCGACAGGGGGATGTGCTGACACCAATCATTTTCTAACTTGCCATTGCTGATGTAATGGGGCTTATTTTAAAAGTTAAGCCACCTGGACTATTTTAACGACATCATAGCAAACTGAAGCAACTGGCTTAAGACAAAAATAATGTCCGCCAACCGGAGCCAAATACATCAGGTTATTGTGAGACAGCAGACAATAGATGAGATCATCTGGGAAGTTAGTTACTTGATGATGGAAGAGACCTAGAACTGGAAATGGTCTGCCAACATCTCGAGCAAACTACAGGCTTTTGTGAAATATTGCCTTCGTTACATTTTAAAGATCTGGTGGCTGTAAACCATATATGCAACAATGAAATGTGGCTTAGGGCTGGACAAACAAAAGTGGATGTAGGCATCATGAAGAAAGTGGCGCTGGATTAGCAACAGTGCAATCTTCAAAGGCTCGTTGTAAGGCCAAATGAAATATGAAGGTCAACTGTCATGAATGAAACTGAGTCCTAGAATTTGCAGTCGTGGTAGCAGCGGATGTATCGTGTTGACAGATAGAAATGGAAATATCTTATTACCAGCCTATGCTCCAGGAGGAGTTGCTACCGACAGCATGTACCAGAAGCCAAGAGGGAAAAGACCCAACAGAAGTTCAACAACAGGTACCGAGAGAAAAGTAAAAGAAAGCTTACGGGAAAACCCAAGAGTTTCAAAACCAGCGTTGAGACTTCCAAAAAGGATTGCTAAGAAAATTCTAAAGAAAAGTATCAAATCTTACAAACTTTCAAAAAATTGACTTTCAAGAGGGTAAACAGTAAATTGCATATTCTGGATCGACAGATCTCGAAACTGTTGACACTGAAGTTTCTTTACTTAACCCCCTTTAGTTTTCCTTCTCAGGGGGTACCTTATATGTAAAGTCTGCACTAATACACGCGGTCCTTTAAAGAGCAGAAGAAAAATATTTCCCATGAAATTGAGGATATCGAGCCAAGCTAGCTGCAACGCGTGTCAAGAAATACAATACACTGCTTCCAACAGGTAAGAGTGACTAAATCAACAGCATTTAAATGATTTTCCACCGGCCACCCTGCACAGCGACATTAAAAAGCATCTTCTTTTTTGTTCCTTCAGTCCCTGTGCGCTTCCATCATCATCTTGTTCACACCTTCGTTTGACAAATTGTGCGTCGGTAAACATGGATTCAAAAGAACTCGGCAAATTTCAAACTAAATTATTCATATAAGAGCGTCTCCCATGTCCCATTGAGCTCATAAAACATTTAAATCGAAGCAAAAGAGATCTTTCTATAGACATGAACCTTTTTTGAAGGAACCAAAACTGTGATCCTTCTTCAATTCAAACACTTAAAAACGTCATTTAAAAAAGAAAAGCAACCTTTTAATAGTCCCAAAGTCCTAATTTAGGTAGCATATTTAAGCGACACGACACCGACCGACGACCCCTCAAAAATCTTATCTTAATTCGAATCAAAATATTTGGCACCCTTTAAAAATGTTTACGACTTCCCTATATTTTCTGTGTGTTTTCTTTATTTTTATTTGGCAGGACATTAAAAACAATAAAATGGTAATTTCCCACTCAATTCCCCAAAGGACGAAAGAAAAAAAAACAACAACTCAATTTGTAATTACACAGTTTGTCAGTTTGCAGATAGTTAATATGAATTGTAGTTGTTGTTGTAGGTTAGGAGGTTGGGAAGTTGGCGGGAATAGTTAAATAGAATAAAACCCACCATTACCACCACCCAACTTGCTCATAAAAATAGACCAAAAAAAAAACAGGAGCACGACGACGATGTCCACGAATGTGTCTCTCTTTTACAAATTGTTTTTGGCCTCCTATGCGGGGGAATAAAATCTGGATTTTATTATGCCAACATACTCTCGTCCTCTAGAGTCTAGAGCGAGCTTCTACTACTCGTATACTACAAAATGACAACAACTTGTGTATACTATATGGTTTAACGGTACTTGGTTTATAATGTGCGTAGGATGATCTCAATGGCATGACTGTGACTGACGATGACGTGGGTGCAAATTAATGGAAATATTTTATGGATTTGGGTTTTATGAGACCATCGGAGAGGCATTGAAATGTCCATAAAAACAATGACATAAGATCTCAACTCATCGATAGATACAAGATACAACAAGAAAAATAGAATAAAACAATTTGGGTTAGCATACAACATTTAGAACACCATTGGCTTGGCTGTTTTGTTTCCGAGTTCAATGAGTTTAGACAGGAAAAAAAATTGGTTTGGGCCAATTTTAAAACTTTTTCTTATTTTTTTAAGCGATACATACAGGGTGATATGGATAAGATGCGATATACAAGATGGAACTGTTAGAGAGCAAGGCATTTTATTCTATATGTCCTTGTGTTAAGTAGGAGAGGACAGCTACTAATGGAACAGAAAATTGATTGACCTGGATTGTATAAAATATTAAAGAAATTTGGGACAAAATTTGATAATTTCACATGAACAAAATGTGAAAGTTTTCAAAGGACACGAAAGTGCAAAGCCAAGATTCAGCACAACATCATTTGTTTACGTGCGCCAACTCAGTCGAATTCCAATTCCTTCTAATTTTTTATTGAATCTTCAGTGATTAAGTGCTTAAAAAATTTTTAAGACTGTTACTGACTGGCTCACTCACAGATTATGTAAATTATGGAGCACATTTCGATACCGCACAATCTCGAATAGAAAAAAACGTGGTGTCCACTTATTTTATTGAATTTTTATAAGTTAACATTAATAATCATAGGAGAACTTCCAATCTTTGCAGGATATTGACATTTCCATAAAATGAGTAACAAATAAGAAAATCAAGGGCAAGACTTAGTCACACGAGCTTGATCTAATTTGTTAAAGTGGTCTTGGGGCTTAATATTTTGGATAAAAAACACTGAAAAAGTCATATAAAATTTTATAAATCACTTAAAAATCAATAGTTAAAACAATAGTTTTTGAAAAAAAAAAACGAAGTAAACTATCGGATTTCTTTAGCTTTTTTGAATTTTTAGGAATTTTTTTTTTTAAATCGCTCTACCAGCTTTTTCCAAAAACCGTTTTTTTTTTTAACTTTTTGAAAACATATTCCAAATTTTTTTTGAGTACCTATGCCAACTTTTAGAACTTTGTCATCAGAAAAATAAAATTTTAAAAAAATTGATTAAGCCGTTTTTGGAAAACACAAAAATATAAAAAAGTCTTAAAACTTTTTAAAAAAACTCAAAAAAAAACTTTTTTTGAAAAATTTAAGAATTTTTATTATTTCGTTTATAATAGGGCTTCTACATTAAAAATTTCATTGAAACTAGTCGAATGGCTTACGAGAAAATCTGATTTCAAAAAACTGGTCATATGGGAGGTACAGTTATAAGACTTTTCCTGAAAAATCTATTCGAAGCAAAACATTAAGTTTGCACGGAAAACATTATTCAAAAAGTTTTATCAAAATCGTAGGAGTCGTTTTCGAGAAAAATTAAATTTTCACTAAAAATCGTATGGCAGGTACCGTTAGTTTTAAAGCTAGAATGCTAATTCCAAAAACCCCTCTGAAGGATGTTATAATAATACTATGTACCAAGTTTGAAGCAAATCAGTCCAGCCGTTTAGGCTGTAGGTGCCGATACAGACAGACGGACAGACAGACAGAATTGTCGGACCCACTTTTTTCGACTTCTCTATCATAGTAATGTTATGTTTGATTGTCAAAAAAAAAAAAAAAATGTACGAATGCATAACTTGCTTTATAGTACTTATAATAATCGAAAGTAAAAATAAAAAAAACGTTTTAGGAACATTTTGAAAAACAAGATCATTTTTTTATAAAAGGGTTTTCACATAAAATTTATTTCTCAAAATCCGTTGAGTAGGTAGCTTACGATAAATTTTAATTTGAAAAAAAATTTAATTTAAAAAAAAAATTCTGTCGTAGATTTCGTTATAAGATTTCTCCTGAAAAGCATTTTGCAACCAAACAATGAACTTTACATAAAAAGTATAATTTAGCAAGTTCGGAGGAGGGCCGTTTTTGAGAGAACTTAATTTTTCAAAAATCATATGTCAGGTGCCTTTAGCTTAAGGGCTATATTGTCAATGTATCATCATCATTCATCCCCAACTACAATCATTTTGAACCTATCCCATGTTCTTGTACTCTTACTTCAAGACCAAAATATGTTCATAGTAACAGATCCTAATGCACAACAAAAGCAGCAATAATTTGGCAACACCCTGTTTTACAACAAACAAATATTGTGTCTCGAAAATTGAGTTGATAGGTATAATTTTGTATATTACCTAATATCAAACAAATCCAACCAATTTTAATTTCAGATACCACCCTGAAATAAATGCTTTACACCATTTTGTACTCAAAAATCTAGCTTTTACTTTCATTTATATGTCATTTTCTGTTTCAAAATCAAAGAAAACATTTATGATTAAGCATCTTGTAGAAGAAACATTTACATATTTCTATTTTGATTTTATTTGCTTATTCTGTCAACTTTTATCATTTTGTATTAAAAAATTTGTTTACATTTATGTAAATGTTCGTAAATAATCCTCATAATTGTTTTTTTTTTTTTTTTTTTGCAAATATTATTCTTATAACCACTCTAAACGGGAATTTCATTAAAATCGGACCATACGCCACGAAAATAAGTTATTTGTTTTCGAGCTCCACGCAAACAGTTTTTCAAAACTAACCCAACCAATGCCTATTTTTTTTTTAATTGATAAGAACTCAATGCTAACGAGGCATCTAATGTAATAATTTTGCATCCAAAATCATTTCCATTTTTTTAATTAAAATTTTAAACAAGATTCACTTAGTGCAATTTTCACGCCACCACTGATGGTGACGCCAACCATTAGAAAGAATTAAAGCAATCTAATGCGAAAAAAATGGATACTATTTTTCACAAGAATAAATTTGTGTTTTCTAATTTCAACATCCTCGATAGTATAGTGGTCAGTATCCCCGCCTGTCACGCGGGAGACCGGGGTTCAATTCCCCGTCGGGGAGATGTCGAAGAATTGTTTTTTTTTTTTTTTTTATTTTAAAACTGAAAAAGCGAAAATGAAGGTGATCGTAATAATTTTTCGAATCTATCTTGAAATAATGGAAATATCAAAAATATTACGGTATCACGATACACGATCACATTAGAATTTAGAGGTAGTATTACTCATATCGCCAATAAAATTATAAATTGTATGTGCTCAAGAAAACAGAATAAGAAATAATTTTGTTCAAAATTAATAAGATCGATTTTAATAAAAAAGAACAACACTAAGCATTTTATGAGAAAATGCAACTGTCATTCTATTAAAAATTTATTTTAGGTCGTTTAGCCATCAGTCATTCCACTAACACTAGATGAGAGCAACCCCATCAGCGCCGTGGGAGTTTTTCGAATCAAAAAAGATTCATAATCC
Organism: Platycheirus albimanus; assembly: GCA_916050605.2. NCBI lineage: Eukaryota > Metazoa > Arthropoda > Insecta > Diptera > Syrphidae > Platycheirus > Platycheirus albimanus. The sequence goes on along the minus strand of OU696698.1, from coordinate 10,817,134 downwards.
AATGATCTTCATGTGGCTGTGTATTAGTAAAAACCGTCAGTTCTTACACCTACTACGACAATTTTTTCTTTGTCATTCACTTCACTTTGTTAATATTTTAGCAGAAACATAGTGTGAAGTGAAAGAAGAAATAAAAATTAAATTTTTCATTTTTGTTGTTGTTGTTGGTAGAAACTATTCTAATAGTGTATTGTGTGTATAGGTTAGGTACCTACACTTACTCGTATGTAGTTTGATTTGATTTTGTTTTTGATCACCACACAGCTGCTTGATGATATTGATCGTGAATCGTGTTTCGTGATCATGAAAATGGAAAATGTATCTAGGTGAGGGGAAGGGGTAGGTAGAAATCTAAGCTGATCGCTGATGATGTATCGCAAATAATATTTTTGTGTGTTGCGTACTTAGAAGATATTATTTTTCATATCATTTCAGACTAGGTATTGGATGAAAAAATTAGTCACCCAAATAGTTAGCAGCTAAGTTGTGGGGTGGTCAATATAAAATCGATATCAACTAGGTATTACGGTATGGGGACTATTGAAGAGATTATTTTTGAATGTTAAATGTACAAGTGATAAACATTTGTTTAATTTTTTTTGTTTGAACTGGAAGACAATTTTAAGGAGAGTTTCAAACAATAATTAAAATAAGGGTTTATTCTGTCAAATTTAAGTTGCATTGATGTTTTAAGAACTTAAAACAATGTTTTTTTTTTCTCGAGATAAGGTTGCTGTGAATAACTGGAACTCTGATAAAGAGCATGTTTTTTTATGTTTTTTTTTTTGTGATTGTATGACTAGGATTTCGTAAGAAAAAATTAGACAACAATCAAACCTAACGACATTACGATGATAGGGAAGTTTAAAAAAGTGGGTCAGGAAATTCTATCCGCCAACCTGCTCTGTTTTCTGTTTGCACCTTTTTCTGTAGTTTGAATGGATAGTCTAGTTACCTTCGACCTTTGAGCTTGGTAATGTTCTAAGGATTTTTTGGGTATTTTTCATTTTTTCATTTCCAAAAAAATGGTCCTGCCATACAATCTCAAACAAGAAGCTTGGTTTTCTTATACCTAAACGGCTTCAACGATATTGCTAAAACTTGTGGATGCTGTTTTGTTCGAACAGTTTATATTGCGGTTGGAGTGGATTTTTCAGGATTTATCATAGTTTCTTTCAAATTTATAATAATCTTTCAAAAAAAAAATTAGTTTTTTGGAACATTTTGGAAAAGGTTGACTGAATTTTTTTTAAATAAAAATAACAAATTTTCTTATATGAAGCACTGAAAGAAATGTCTTATTATTTTTTTTTTACAAAGTTTTTCAAAAATTGCTCCGAACAAATTGGCGAAGTTTAAAAAAATCGGTGATTTTTTTTTAAGACCAGATAAGAGAGTGAAAGAAGATTGAGAGTTTCAGATCAGTAGAACTTTTTCGGAAGTAGCCTTATATGAGACGAAAGAAGGAGTTCCATTAAAACCTAAGCTTAACATAGCGGAACAATCAACAATTGTTGGTTTCAAATTTTAAATTTTTGTATAAGAGGTTTTAATTTTTGAAAAATAAAGACATGCTTTCTACGCTCAATATATATACATACCTATATTGTCTTTAAAGCCAACCTAGGCTTGCTTCAATTGGTATTTAAAGAAGCCTACTTCAACTAATATTTCAAAAACAATTGTTTGAAAATTAAGTCTCCACAAATTGGAGAAAAAAAACTTTTGTTTTTGAAAAAAAAAATATTACAAATTTTCTAAGTCCTTAGCTTGGTAAAATATGGATGAGCCTCCGTCTGATTTGAAACCAGTGGTTTTTCATCTGGACAAACTTACAACATGACTCAAGTCATTTATGAATTTTTTGGTCGTCTCGTAAGAAACTGCATCCACCGAAATTTGGTAGAATTAACAAAAAATTTCAATAAAATTGTCTCTTGATGAATTGACAATTAATGGACAAAGGATTTCTGAAATTAGGAAAATAAAGTTGGGACTCCGAAATTCCACGAAATCCACGGCATCAGGAAGGCGAACCATTTGTAAACGTGTGACGTCATTCATTACATTACATTTTGGCGGCCATGTTCTTTTGGTGATATTTGTCAAATCTGCAGTGTTCCTTATCTGCCGAAAACAACGAGTTTCTACGAATCTCAGGATCTCAATTCTTATTCCTCAACTCAAAAAAAGGTAGTTTTCGGCAGAAGAGGGAGCTCACAAGAGAATAAAACATTCCCCCTTCCTGCTGATTTTAGCCCAAGGAATTTCTTTGGGCAGAAATTGTTCCAGTTCTGTCAAAAACCAAATTTGACAGTTAAGAAAAATTTACTTGCAAATTTTAATAATCCATATTATATGGCGTTTTTGTGATCTTGTCGATATTGAAGTGGAGTGCTTAGTCCACTCAGGAACAAGGACATATAAGTCTTGTTGAGAGGGATAGTGAGATTTTCAGCACTGATGCGAGAAAAACAACGTCATTTTCTTCCTCTTCTTTGGAATCTTGAAGAAGTCGATTAAGGTTTTCATCTTATTAAATAAAGTTGGGAAAACCACTGCCAAAACAAATTATTTTCCTTGACGTTTTTAAGTTGTGTAAATTTTTTTTTTTTTTGTTCGACTTTTACAAGTTTTCTCATTCTGAGAGAATTTCATCCCCACTCTTCAATATTTGACTGTTTGCCCATTTAAACATACAAAACTAAAGAAACAGACTTACTATGTTGACTTACACGATTTTATAGCACGTTAAAATGATAAAACTTTGAACATCTACCCGTCCTTATTGAAAACCTTTTATAAGACTAGTTCAAAATTGACTTTTTTTGACAGAAGAGTATGTTTACTTTTAGTCTCTACCTGTCAAACTTCGTCAATTTTTGAAAAATGTTCTTCTCTGTTTTTTTAACGTTTAAAAAATAAGTAAGGTAAGAAATAAAAATAAGTTATTTTTGACTTCTCTCTGTTCTCTTTGCTTTTTGGCAAACAAAAGAAATGTCAAAAAACTCTTTGACTTATGTACATTGTAGTCAATTTTATTTCGGTCTTGGATGACTGTTCAACCCCAACACCGACTATACAAAATATTCAAAGACAAAATAACTTAATTGTCAGACTAAGACACGAACAAATTTTATAAAAAAAAATTAACACCGCCAAGGTCAATTAGATTTAACGCTTAACAAAAATTAACAACACAATTGGGTTATTAATCAAACATGATGATCACAATCACCTACATATTTCACTTACACACAGTCAAATTCATTGCAATCTTCGCAGTCCGAATAAATTTTAGCAAACATTTTCACTAAAAAAAAAAAAAAATTAGAAGGCACTTCACTAACCACGTGAATGCATAAACAAACAATACGTCAGTTTTTCTTTTTTGAGTAAAATATATTAACCTAGCGAAAATATTTCAGCAGACTGTATATTTCCACGATTTGTATCTATTAAGATACAAGATACATACGCGAGAGTATCTTAATGAAGAAGAAAACAATTCTTTCGCACCCGCCCGCCGACTGACTTAAAGCAATAAATAATCAAAACTAAAATATTTTCCGCCCCATAATCATCGGTCTGCTCCGTGCCGTGCCATGCCGCCGTCCTCGGATTCTTGCTTCCTCCTCTGGTTTGCTATGGGTTGGACAAAGGAGAAGGAGAACAAATCTACGTTTTACACTAAACTATAAAGGTATAAAGATACCAGACTCCTGACGTCCTGATCTCATTGGCGCCTTAAGAAACTTTGCTAAAAAAGAAACGTTTTAAATAAATTAGCACAACATATTTGCAAGTAGTGTACCTACTCCATGTTTATTTCTAGTCTCACCCCAAAAGCAAAAGGAGTTCAAGGCAGCAGACGACATAGCAGAGCAGAGAGTGCAGAAGCAGAATATATGCACTGCACACTTCATCCACTGAGCAGTGTGCACATAATGTCTGTTCAAAGTACAAATAAAGCTCTTTTTTTTAAACTCGAACTCGTACACACACTACGTAAACGAGCAGTTTGCGGCATAGTTGATCAAACGGAGCGGAATGGGATGAATTTGTTTATAAAGCCAAAAATAAATCGCAGTTGAATTTTAATTTATTTTATTTAAACTTAAAAATATAACGCGCAATAGATTTTAATTTGAAGCACATGAACTGGCTAAAGCTGAAGCAGCTTGCTGATGCATCCATCTATTCTATCGTATACATTTATATGGGAGGGATGGCAGAGAGGTGTTTTTATTTTTAGAGCGCGCAAAAATCTTTGTGTCTCACTTGCATTTATTTGAACGTGACATTCTTGTTGTTGTTGCTGATTTTTTTTTTAAGGAGGGTGCAGCCAAGCCAAGTTCGTGATGCTGTTAATCGCTTTTGTGGCGGGGAATTTAATTGCGCAAAGCCTTGGCCTTTCCACAAAATCAAATTTAAATGAAAAATAATAAAAAAAAAAAATCGAAATCAAATTGATTATGGTTGGTAACACCGATACCGAGTTCCGAGGGATTGATTGAAGCATATACCTTTTCTATTCGTGTCAATCAAATAAAATTTCATTACGCACTCGAGCGAGTATACCTACTCTCCATAGTCTCCACACTATGAGAACGTGGTGTGGCCTTCCCCCAATCCAATCCAGCATTTTAGATCCAAATCCATCAGACAAAGGTATCAATACACAAACGAAACAAATCGTCTAATTACGATAAACGCCCAGTCGTGCAGTGCGCCATGGGAGCAGGGCGGAATTTCGAATGGATTTTCAAAAATGCATTCCATTTCATCATAAAAATTCCAAGCCGCTCCGCTAGGCTCCACAAAAGGTCTTTGGTATGCGATAATTTCCGTATGGTGGTTTTTATAGCAGACGGATGGTGGTTGAGAAAAAAAAAGGGAGGCGTTAGGAATACATATTAGCTTTGTTTGATTTTTGAGGAATTTCGTGTGCATTTGTTCAAGTGCGGAACATTATTGATAAGTGATATCTGGGTTATTATACCTTCAAATAACTTATAAATAAATTAAAAAAAAAAAGATGTCTGAAATTACGTACGCTCGTCAGATGTTATTTTTCTGTGACGTACTGTTGGTATTTACGGTTTAGAGGGATTTCCCACCAAGATGGCCAACACAATTCGAATATTTTAATAAAGTGGGAGCAAATTCAGGATGAAATATATATATATATGTAGGGGGCGCTGCAGTCAGTTAATGTATCTGTAGTGGGATATAAGTAAACTTCGCAAAATATGTGTGAACTATTTCAAAAAATTAGCTCAATAAAGGGTGTTAAAAGTTCACTACATGTACGAAATTTCATACTTCTAAGCCAGTTGTACAACAACCAACAATAAAATAATATTGTACCCAATATTGTTTGCAAAATTCAACAAGAAGAAACATGTGAATTACGAGTAGTGTCAACTTTTACGAGTAGATGGCATCAAGCACTAAAACATGCCACAAGAGACAAAACTAATTTCATCCTAAACTCTGCCACCTGTCTGTGTCTGTCAATATCTGATAGTTGGATATGGTGTCATGTCCATGTGTCGTGTCTAAATTGAAATTAAATGTCCAGAGGACTGATATTTGGAAATGAACATAACAGTACCTAATAAAGTCCACACATATAAAAGTATACACAATTTTTTAAAATTGTGGAAAATTCTTTGGAATGATTTATTTATTGGTCACTGGGAAGCACTCAGGGGATTGAAAATTCTGTTAGTTTTTGCGCAAACGAAAGCCGAAAAAAAATTAATTAAAATTAATTTGATACATCACGCTGTTAGTTTAACAATTTTATTGATTATTTTAACACAGATATTTGTTTTTGATAGTTACGATCCTAGGAAATTCGAAAAAATCAATCGACAAATTTTCAGAGACCGAATTCTTCTTTAGCAGACAGGAAACATCGCAATAAAAAAAAGGCGTCTACCACGCCCAAATTTAAAACTTTTTATTGCAAAGGCGCTTCCTATGAGTTAATTGACATTCAATTTTAAGCTTGCAGATCGATTTGAACAAAATAGCACATAACTTGTGTTTTTTTAAATTAGATTTTGAATGAAAAATGGCGATTATGGGTGTAACTAACCATTTTTGAACCAGGACCAGAACCAGTAACCAAGGAATACAAACCGACGTATTCATTTTCTTACTTTAAAACTGCGACCAATAGATCAAAAACATCAAACAAATGAATGAATATTACGACTTTTGACAGAAACGCCCCTTAGAAGTGGGTGTGTCCTAAACATTTGTAAAAGAAAATTTAAAGCACTAACTGCGCTTTGATCATTAGGCATATGTGTAAAACAACAGCTGAATCGAGTAGTTTTTTAACATTCTTACCTGAATAAAGGTATTTTATAAAAATCACGTCCTTAAAAGTGGGCGTATTGAAAAAATGTATAAAAAAATGTGGATATATTTTTCATATAACGAACAGAAAAACGGTTAAAATTGAATATTGGTACCTTAAATTTTTAAATTACGTTTTTCGTTCTTTCATAAAAAGAGGGTGTAAGAAACTCCCAAAATTCAAAAATTTCTTTTCATACACATGGTTCTTATTTTTGACTTAGAGACAAATTTGGGTTTGTGGTTTCATTATAAATACCGTTTATTTACAAAAAAAAAAAACAGTTTTTGTATAGTTTCTAACGAAAAGTGGGCGTCAGAAACGCCCAAAATAAGTTTTTTTGACATCATACACAAGGTGTTTACGTACAACTAATACCCACAAAATGTAATGTTTTTCGCTCTAATGTAAGCATTGTTATTTTATGAAAACAATATTGGTGGTTTTGGAATGGGTCTTTGAAAGCACAGAAGACATCAGAAAATCATGTCCCTGAAGTTAGCAGAACAAAGTCAGCAGAACCAAAATTTTTTGATTGCATAATTAGACGCTTATTAAATGCTAATTAAATGCTGAAGAAAAAAATTTAATGCTCTAACGGTTTTCGAAAAAATTAATGTTCTGCTAACTTCACAAGAAGTTAGCAGAACAGTATCTCTAAAGTACACTAAATTAAAATTTAAAAATACGAAATTGGTCCTTGAATTAAATGCTAATTAAATGCTCTACAAAAACAAAAAAAAAAATTAAAAAAATTATTATTTTTTTTTTAACAAAATAAATTTTTTTTAATAATTTTTTTTTCTTAATTTTTTTTTTTCAAAACCTGCTTCTAGTATTAAGTGCTCATTGAATACGAATTAAATGCTGCATTATCTCAACAAAATTTTGAAAACCTGAATTCAAAAAATGAAATTTTAAAAAATTCAATTTCAGTGTTCTGCTAACTTCATACACGATTTTGGCCACTTTTTTGAACTTTTTTTGGACAAAATCTGCTTCTAGAATTAAGTGCTCATTGAATACGAATTAAATGCTGCATTATCTCAACAAAATTTTGAAAACCTGAATTCAAAAAATGAAATTTTAAAAAATTCAATTTCAGTGTTCTGCTAACTTCATACACGATTTTGGCCACTTTTTTGAACTTTTTTTGGACAAAATCTGCTTCTAGAATTAAGTGCTCATTGAATACGAATTAAATGCTGCATTATCTCAACAAAATTTTGAAAACCTGAATTCAAAAAATGAAATTTTAAAAAATTCAATTTCAGTGTTCTGCTAACTTCATACACGATTTTGGCCACTTTTTTGAACTTTTTTTGCACAAAATCTGCTTCTAGAATTAAGTGCTCATTGAATACGAATTAAATGCTGCATTATCTCAACAAAATTTTGAAAACCTGAATTCAAAAAATTAAATTTTAAAAAATTCAATTTCAGTGTTCTGCTAACTTCATACACGATTTTGGCCACTTTTTTGAACTTTTTTTGGACAAAATCTGCTTCTAGAATTAAGTGCTCATTGAATACGAATTAAATGCTGCATTATCTCAACAAAATTTTGAAAACCTGAATTCAAAAAATGAAATTTTAAAAAATTCAATTTCAGTGTTCTGCTAACTTCATACACGATTTTGGCCACTTTTTTGAACTTTTTTTGGACAAAATCTGCTTCTAGAATTAAGTGCTCATTGAATACGAATTAAATGCTGCATTATCTCAACAAAATTTTGAAAACCTGAATTCAAAAAATGAAATTTTAAAAAATTCAATTTCAGTGTTCTGCTAACTTCATACACGACTTTGGCTACTTTTTTGAACTTTTTTTGTTACAAAATTTTTTGTTACAAAAAAAGTTCAAAAAGTCAAAATCGTGTATGAAGTTAGCAGAACACTGAAATTGAATTTTTTAAAATTTCATTTTTTGAATTCAGGTTTTCAAAATTTTGTTGAGATAATGCAGCATTTAATTCGTATTCAATGAGCACTTAATTCTAGAAGCAGATTTTGTCCAAAAAAAGTTCAAAAAAGTGGCCAAAATCGTGTATGAAGTTAGCAGAACACTGAAATTGAATTTTTTAAAATTTAATTTTTTGAATTCAGGTTTTCAAAATTTTGTTGAGATAATGCAGCATTTAATTCGTATTCAATGAGCACTTAATTCTAGAAGCAGATTTTGTCCAAAAAAAGTTCAAAAAAGTGGCCAAAATCGTGTATGAAGTTAGCAGAACACTGAAATTGAATTTTTTAAAATTTCATTTTTTGAATTCAGGTTTTCAAAATTTTGTTGAGATAATGCAGCATTTAATTCGTATTCAATGAGCACTTAATTCTAGAAGCAGATTTTGTCCAAAAAAAGTTCAAAAAAGTGGCCAAAATCGTGTATGAAGTTAGCAGAACACTGAAATTGAATTTTTTAAAATTTCATTTTTTGAATTCAGGTTTTCAAAATTTTGTTGAGATAATGCAGCATTTAATTCGTATTCAATGAGCACTTAATTCTAGAAGCAGATTTTGTCCAAAAAAAGTTCAAAAAAGTGGCCAAAATCGTGTATGAAGTTAGCAGAACACTGAAATTGAATTTTTTAAAATTTCATTTTTTGAATTCAGGTTTTCAAAATTTTGTTGAGATAATGCAGCATTTAATTCGTATTCAATGAGCACTTAATTCTAGAAGCAGATTTTGTCCAAAAAAAGTTCAAAAAAGTGGCCAAAATCGTGTATGAAGTTAGCAGAACACTGAAATTGAATTTTTTAAAATTTCATTTTTTGAATTCAGGTTTTCAAAATTTTGTTGAGATAATGCAGCATTTAATTCGTATTCAATGAGCACTTAATTCTAGAAGCAGATTTTGTCCAAAAAAAGTTCAAAAAAGTGGCCAAAATCGTGTATGAAGTTAGCAGAACACTGAAATTGAATTTTTTAAAATTTCATTTTTTGAATTCAGGTTTTCAAAATTTTGTTGAGATAATGCAGCATTTAATTCGTATTCAATGAGCACTTAATTCTAGAAGCAGATTTTGTCCAAAAAAAGTTCAAAAAAGTGGCCAAAATCGTGTATGAAGTTAGCAGAACACTGAAATTGAATTTTTTAAAATTTCATTTTTTGAATTCAGGTTTTCAAAATTTTGTTGAGATAATGCAGCATTTAATTCGTATTCAATGAGCACTTAATTCTAGAAGCAGATTTTGTCCAAAAAAAGTTCAAAAAAGTGGCCAAAATCGTGTATGAAGTTAGCAGAACACTGAAATTGAATTTTTTAAAATTTCATTTTTTGAATTCAGGTTTTCAAAATTTTGTTGAGATAATGCAGCATTTAATTCGTATTCAATGAGCACTTAATACTAGAAGCAGGTTTTGAAAAAAAAAAATTAAGAAAAAAAAATTATTAAAAAAAATTTATTTTGTTAAAAAAAAAAAAAAAATAATTTTTTTTAAATTTTTTTTTTGTTTTTGTAGAGCATTTAATTAGCATTTAATTCAAGGACCAATTTCGTATTTTTAAATTTTAATTTAGTGTACTTTAGAGATACTGTTCTGCTAACTTCTTGTGAAGTTAGCAGAACATTAATTTTTTCGAAAACCGTTAGAGCATTAAATTTTTTTCTTCAGCATTTATTTAGCATTTAATAAGCGTCTAATTATGCAATCAAAAAATTTTGGTTCTGCTGACTTTGTTCTGCTAACTTCAGGGACATCAGAAAATCGGTCAGTCTTTACTAAAATTATCATTTTCCCCACTGCCTGTACTTCGGGACTAAAAATAATGTTTATTTTTAAGATTTTGTTTCCGTTCTATAAAACTCTTCTGTTGCGCTTTCAACTTGGCTCCATCGTTTCGTAATTCGTTAAAACTAAAAGTTAGGTAATGGACCATGTTATGGGCTAATGTCAAACTAGAAACAGAACAGAAAACGTCAATCGAAGATGGAGTTGCTTCATACTAAGCCGAATGATAGATTCTGGTGTGTTTAAGGACGGTTTTCAAATCAATTCCTTCAAATTAATTTTGTGTTTTCACGTCATTGAGCGAGCAACGAGTAGGTGACAAATTAGTCGTTTAGTTTATTTCACTTACATTCGCTCACAATTTAGTTACCGAAAAAAGCGTTTTGAAAATTTGGTCCTTCGAGCCGGATTTACCTTGACACAGCTCAATAAGTTTTCGGAATATTGATGAGAATTGGAATATTTTTTTCGATCATCCAATAAACACAATCAAAGGATGTGGTCAACTTTTGAAGTTGGAAGATGGAAATGATAACTTGGATAGTTCTTTCTGACAGTGCCTCTGTCGAAGCAATTTTCAGTTTTTATTTAATTTTTTTTCAACCAACAAAATCTAAGCCACACTTATCGGATCAGCTAGTTACACAGATGTTTCTTCCAAGCTAATTTATTATCTTGATTAGTTTTCACACAAAATTAATTGATTGTCTAATAAAGTTCCCACCAAACTAATGGTAACGGAAAGAGGGGTTTCAATTTAACTAAATTTGAATAAGCAAATTGTGCGATGATGCAAATGAAAATGCGATACTCTTTTTGATTAGGTACCATATGTGGGAAGGATGGGTGTTGAGATACACTACATATGTTACAATCATTTATATCAAATAATTTATTCTAAAAAGTTCAATTTAAATGTGGTTGGAAAAACTATCCCATGATATAGAACACGTTAAGTTGGTCTATAAATCAATAATTTAAACACACAAACCCACAAGCTCATATCGTTTGAGGCTATAAATTCGCCCTGGAAGCCATAAGTGGTGTGGAATAAGAGGATTACCCGCTTTCTGAAACTATAATTACCAATCAACAAATTGGAATATAAACTTCTAGGGTGAACAAAAAAAAATTAAAACAAACATTAGTTGTGTGCATATTCATTAATCTATTATTTTGTTTGATTAAACAACAAATAGCTTTATATAGATTGTACAATTTAGAAGAATAAATTTTAATTAAAATTTCAAATATCTAGGTATACGAGCCTGTATCTGATACCAATATGTATCTCAATCTATATGTTAAGGCGGAAAGCAAAGAAAAAACAATATATGTAGGTACTTCTTAACCAAAATGGCTTATGATAAAATTTTCATGTTTATATTAAAGATAAAAAAAAGATTGCAAAATAAAATCTATCCGAAGGGGATTTGAAATTAAATTGAAACAAATATTTGAAGATACAATCTAAAGACGCAACAATTTTATCTTAAAATCTTTTTTTTTTTAAGGCTCTGAGCTGGGAAAAGGTTAAGCAGGGCTAGAACGAATATTTTAATATTTTGTATACCTACCCTTTAAAAAATATAATCTCAAGACATCTTGAGATATTTTTTTAAATTATTTCTCTATTAAAATTGAATCATTTGTATGACTGGATGCATCCATAAGTCAATGTTGAGAAAATTAACGTTTCACGCTTGTGTGCATGAAATTCAGGCTGTGAATCAATTTCGCTAATTAGGCTGTCTAAGTGTAATTTAATGGTGCGAATAATGGATTTAGCTTTGACTTGCAGATCGGTCGCAAGCGTTGCTCATTAGGTAATTCGCTTGGAATACCCTAAACTTTTGATGAACTACCCAAGTGCCCTTGGGACCTGCTATATCTTGAAAATTTTGTTTCTCCTGCTAAAAGTAATAACAAAGATTATGGGAAGCATGGAAATTAGTCCGGAAATTTGGCTAAAAGAAATTGAAAGTTCCTTCATTGAAGACATCTTTGGAAGAATAGAAAGTTTTCATTTGGATGAAATCTTGCCTGGGGAGTCAGTGTTTGGAACTCTTTCTATTTTCAAAATACAAAAATCGTGCTTCGTAAATAATTTCAGATGAATAAAAACGCTGAATCAAAAGTTCAGCAAATATTGCGAATGGGTTGGATAATTTGCGGATACTGTCGAAAATGATTTTCCAGGATTTTTGACTCCAGGACCAGACCTCCAGCAAAACCATTAATACTTCTTTTTAAAACGACAAAATCATATGGACTTGATTGTAAACTAGTCCCTGATAGCAGGTTTCATTACAACTGATTGTGGGAAAACTTAGCTTCCTACAGAATGGAAAGACGAAGTTTCTGTAAGGCTGTCAAAGAAAAGTTATCTGAACTGCAAAAAAACTGGCATGGTATATCGATGTTTGCGTAGGTTTCTCGAATCTTAAAGCAACTATTTTTTAGAGGGTTCAAAGGATAGAATCAAGTCTCCACTTTAAACAGGGTTACTTTCACTGTCGAGGAATCATATTAGTTCCATTTGCCGTTGTTCCTAATGTTTTTGGATTTCGATAAGGCCTTTCAGCGGCTTAGTCACAAATGCATATTGAACTGTACTTGTCATGGAATTTCTCTAACACTAATCGTTTAAGTACCAAACTCTACAACTTTGCGAGGAGTTAAGATATGGACAATAGATAGCTCTTTGACACCTTGATCCTTGTTTCACCGTCACAAATACTACTTTTAGTAGCCGTTTACTGATAGCCACAGAAAGTTTTTTCTAAGAACTTCGGTAAGGTATGTGAAAATGGTTTCGGTAAGCTTGGTTAATTGCCTCCGCTTATCACATCTGTTTCTTGGCAAGAAATTTCCGGTGGCTGAACGTAATTTGTAATCACACTTTACTCCAGTTCGGGACCTGCTGCTGGTGGTACGGAATTAACTTTAAAATTAACTTTCATCATCGGTATCTTGTTAAACAATGATATTTATTAGAACTTCAGAATGAAAGCTAAAACAACTTGAAGGTCAATAGTCTTAGATGAATCAGTGTTCTAGGGATATTTGCGACCTGGCTGCAGACAGCTTCATATACCTTCTTGACTAAGTGACTTAAACCAAGAACAAAGAGAAAATGGAGACTTCTGTCAAATATAATGGGGCTTCCTAACCACAACTTTAAAGACTCAGGTTTTTTCTTTATTCAATCATTTTGCAGAAAAAAAGAGCGACAACGATGACGAAAATCAAAGAACGTGACCCATTAAAATAGAAAAAAAATCGTCAACAAAATAATCTTAGAATTATTTTTTCTTTCATTTTAAGAATATAATTTCAGAAAGAAAATTCAAAACACAGTCAACAAAAAGTGTTTCTGGATTATCTCTCTAAGGCTTCCGCTATTAAGAACTTCTTAAAAGCTTTCAAAACTTAATCCTCTTAATGCTTTTCAATCAAATCGGCTATCAACCAGACAACAAGGCACATTTCATTATGGTTGTTCGTTGTGTTGATTTTGTATATTGTTTCCATGACAGCCGTCATTGTCGCTGTCTTCGTCGTCGTCGAGTTGTTGCATAGAAAATCAATAAAACATTAAATTTATGATTTCATTTTTCCGATTTCCAATTTCTATGAATAAACATTAACATTAAGTTTTCTTGCTTTTAAAACCTCTAATCCCCGACCAAAAACAAAAACAAAGTCAACTTATTCTTTGTTTCAAGATTCAAAACCTCTCTGACAGCTTCACAAATTACATTAACATGACACTCGCACAACACTGTAGTGTATAATGAGATGTGAACGTGGGCTTAAATGATAATTATTTTATTCTTATAAACAATCTATAATTACTCTCGGCACTCCTTAGAACTTTGTTGAAGCTAGTTATTCCATCAAAATGGAAATTCCAGATGAAAAATTAAGTTTTTCATCGCACGCCGCTGCCACCTGCCGCCACCCAACGATGGCGCTGTGACCTTTTTTCAAGTGTCATGCCCTCTCTTTATTTTTTATGAGGCTGTGATTTGCTGCTTGTCAGATTGTCGTCATTAGGATTGATCGTTCCAACTATTATCATCCAACTTTGATAATAATCTTTTCATCATTTGAATAATGTGCTTTAATATAAGAGTACGGCGTTGACGAGAGTATGTAGACATAACTGTTCCCACAAATTAATCGATTGTGGGAATTTTCCTTTCGTCGCAACAACGTGATAATAATATAATCGATTTTCAATAAGAACCAAGTTTTTTTTAAGTAGAACCTATTAAGCGTCTTGCCAAAGTGTTTATACTTTCTTTTTATGACAATTTCAAATTCACAAGAAAAACTAATTTTGTGAATAAAAAATATATTTTTTCAAGACTTTCTGATGTCGTGTCGGTTTGTGTATCAACTAGACACACATGTCACTTAGATGAGACATGTATGAGTGACAGTCTTACGTCATTATAAGAATGTCATAATATTTTTTGAGATATAATTTGACATTGCCCTTAAATGCTACAATATCGATAGTCATTGTATAATGGCAGACTTTCTTTTGCCAAAATTAATAAAGGGTGCTTTTTTAGACGTGTGGTTTTCAATCTGGCAATACTTTTTTCGGAGTTGGTCTTTTAACAGCTGTCACTTGATATATGCTCAGTTTGGTTTACAATTTCATAATGAATAGACTTACTTCTGAACAACGATTTGCAGCGTTCAAATTTATTATACCAAAACAAAATTCGGTCGACATAATCGCCCAGGAAGTTATTCGAACCGCCCCGGCGGCCACTTGCCCGAAAACATTTTTAAAACATAATGGCCAGCCCTTACCTTTATAATAAAGCTAAATTCTTGCGCATAGCATTAAATTATATGCCTTTTATTTCTTGTTGAAAACCACACGTTTAAAAAAAACACCCTTTACTTCAATCTCAAAATTTTTCAAGTAAAATATGAAGAAGGTTGCAGACACATAATAAAATGACAGTTGAGTGACAAACTCAGTGTTCTAGTACATTTAACGACTAAGAAGTATGGCGTAGTCTGATTGTCAAAAAAAAACCGTTATTTTCACTTCATATTTGAAATATGAATTATGTGACAACTTTATGATCAATAATCTAGAGCTTTTTTGTAGATAGCGCAGGTTGGGGCCAGCATTTCAGCTCAGTCTGACTATAAGAGACAATGATGATTTCTCTATTTTGCTTAAATTAAACAAAATTTATGAAAAAATTCAAACTTTCCAACGTTTTTTTTTTAATTTGTTTATTTGGTGGCACACTGCCAAATTATGCTTAGATCATAGGTTATGGGTGCGAATTTCATACCTTTACCTTCCACAGCTGGTATTTGCTCAAACCAAATAAATAAAGTGACAAATGTCAAATGTTTCCAATTGTGCAATTACAAATATAGTGTAGAAAAAGTTGTGGACCGTATTCATTTTTCATTTGAGTAAAAGTATGTTATAGGCTTTAAGAATATGTCGTGAAAATATTGTGAATGGTATTCATTTTTCTTTTCGGCTCTCTGAATAAGACTTTAAGTAGAAATTATTGACAAATGCATCAGACTTTTTCTCGGAAAGAAATGATTGGCAAGACACAGGCCCAATGAAATTTAAAAGAAAAGAAAATTTAATACTGTCCCATTGTCTTGTCTGCATGTGAACGCTGCTTAAATATGCAACAAAGTTCATTCTATGTCGGTAAAAGTTCTACACTTTGAACACACATCACTGTATTACCGACTTGCTGCTTGCTTTGAAAGGTATGTTTGTTTCCACATTTTATGGAGAACCTTGAAATTTTGTTGAAGGCTTTTTAGACATTGTATGGATTAAACGCGGGTTTCATAAAGCTCATAATAATTAATTTAGTAAACCATTATAATGTCGATTCCGTTATCTGCAAACCAATTTACTAGCAATTTTCACCAAATTCACTACCCCGGTAGCGCCGCCATCACTCTCTCTTTTCTATCTATCGAAACAAAAACAATAATAATTGCTTTCATGAAATAGAAACATAACAGTTAATCGACTTCAAAAAAGGCAAAAGCCCCATAAAAGATACAAAAATAGAAACAAACGAAATAAAAAATAGTAAAACAAAAAAGAGGAAAAAGAACCTTTTGTGATAATTGTCACTCAATGTGAATAACGAATTGGAATGAGTGGAAAGTTGAGGTAAAACAAAATTAACGAAGCGGTTCGTCCGTCGTTGTGTTTAAAAACAAGATAGTATTTTTGTGCTGAGGTTTGTTTTTTTGGTGTCTTTTTTTTTTTTTAAGTTATCCCAACTAATTCAAAAGTTGGCAAATCAGCAGAGCAAACATTTTTAATAACAGGGTGGTTTCTTTTAAAAAATATGGAAGAATTGTTTTAAAAAACAACAACAAAAATATTCAAATTATTATACATACTTACGAAATCTTGAATATAAAAGCAAAAAGAAGATAGAGTTTGGAACTTACCTGAAATTAAAAAAAGAAAAAAAATTAACATTAGTATAATTAGTTAAAAAAAATATTTGTAAGATTAACTAATGATAGAATTGAAAAGGGGGAGTTTTCTATTTTATTATTAGGTTTAACTCATAAGTCTAACTTATCCTTATTTGAAGAGAAACGACACAAATTAACCCAATCTGATGGCCAATTATCGTGGCTCCAGAGAGCATACCAACTCATCTGCAAAATCGGCCCTATCAAGGTATCCGTCGGAACGGAAATTTTTCCGATTTTATACGATTCGGACGATTTCTGCTACGAGCTATTTTTCAGACCAACTGTTCGGAATATTTCTTCGAAAAATTTTAACGCACAGCCTATAATTGCGTTGCAGTACGGTCAAGTACATTTATTGGTGTAATTTTTGACAGCTAGGTAAAATTTTGTTTTCGTTTTTCTCCGACCCAAATTCTTGACGGAAGTTTTTACAAATTTGAGGAAAGTGTTGAAAAATTTAAGAAATACAAACATTTCGAACGAAATTGAAACCTCCGAAAAAGTAGGCGTTGCGGAAAACTGTCCGCTGCGAAGGATACATCGATAGGGCCGAATATGTCGGAGGAAAGTTCGCTGTTCCTTCCAAGTTAGTAGGGACACTACTGAAACCTTCAAAACCACCAAAGGGCTAAAACAAGATAAGGTGACTCACAGTCATGCAGCTGTTTTAACATTGTGCTGGAAAATGTCATACGAAATATTCCTCATCGGCCACCATCTTTAATAAATCGACACACAATTATTTGGGTTTGCGAACGACATTGACGTGATAGGAAGGACAAAGCGAGCAGTAACCGGTGCCTTCACTACTATGGAGGCAGCAGCAAGCAGTATAGGACTGAAAATAAACGAATACAAGACGAAGTAAAGGGTGTTTTTTTTTTTTGAGTGTGGTTTTAAAGAAGAAATCAAACACATAATTTAATGATATGGCCAAGAATTTAGGTTTATTATAAAGATAAGGGTTTGCCATTGTGTTTTAAAAACGATTTCGGGCAAATGGCAGCCGCAGCTGGCTCGAATAAATTCTTGGGCGATTATGTCGACCGAATATTGGACGCATTGCGCGATGCGTAATAAATTTGCACGATTTGCAAACGTTGTTCAGGAGTTAGTTTATTTATTATGAAATGCCAAAAAATTCTGAGCATAAAACAACTGACAGCTGTCAAAAAGACCAACCAAAAAAAAAAATTGCCAGATTGAAAACCACACGTCTAAAAAAACACGATTTATGTGCTGTACAAGCCTAGCCAGACAAATTCGAATTCAACGACTAAGATGGCTGGGCCATGTAGAGCGAATGGACATCGTAGCTCAGAGTCAGAAGCCAATGTAGACCTCGATGGAAAGATCAGGTGTAGGGAGACCGCCGACAGCTTGAAGTGCAAAATTGAAGACGGCAGGATAGAGATCGAGCCGGCCGGAGGGGCATATTAAGCAAGGCCTAGAAGCACCACGCTCTAGTTGAGCCAACATAATTATGAAACATACAAGCTGAGTATTTATATAACAGAACACTAGTGTGAAGCCCTAGAAAAATTGTGACTCCCGTACAAATTGTTCCCCAAAGTAAAGCCCTGAATAATTTTCCCTAAATTAAAGTAAAAATCAAATTGAAAAATATTCAATTGAACTCCTTCCAATTTTAAACAATTTAAAGACAACCAAGTTTTCCAAGTACAGTTTAAAACAAACATTTCAATCCAAGTTAAGTCCTTTGTCTTTCAAAGAAGAAACAAGGTGAGCAAGGAAACAAAAAAGGAAGGAAACTCTCATAAAATGAGAAGAAGCATCAAACATCCGAGTATTTGATTTCACCCTTTTCCACTTTATAATGACTACTTACAGATTTACTTTGTGAGTAAACTTTTTCAATTTTATTCTTCGAAAAAAAGAAAACTCTTTTTTTTCCACCACCGTTTCGAATGAATTCATTTTCTTGTTTTTATTTTTGTTTTTGTATTAAGAATGAAAGAAACCTTTGAATTCTTTCAATGGACACCTGAAATCGCAGTCAATCGGTGCTATACACAAAATAAAAACACTTCATGGTCACTTATTTTAATTAAAAGAAACCTCACAAAGGAATCAACTTTAGCCTTTGAGAAAATATTAAGGCAAGGGGGCAGAAAAAACTTCACAAACCCAAGAACAAAATCCATCAGTGTTATAGTCGGTAACATAGAGCATATAGGAAGGGATACGATATCCGATACGATACACTACACGTCAACGTTATATGCACACCCTTTTAAACTATAGCACCAACGCAGAAATCGTTTAAAACAAAAGCCACCTTGATGGGAGCTGCCTGGCTGGGTTCGACACTTTGAACCCTTGATCGCTGGATATGAGCTTTTAATAGTGAAACTGGCTGCGGCACGCGGGTGACAGGCGATTCAATGGCGGGGTTCGGCACACGTGGGAAATCGATAAGGTGGAATGGATTTTTTTTTATTTGTATTTTATTTTGTATGTTGTTCTCTAGTCTTGTATATCCACCATCCATTGATGTTGTTCTCAAGGACTATATTCAACTATATATCTGAAGACAGAAACACCCGACATGGTTCATAAAATTTAACGTCCGTTTCAACGACTCCCTTCCGCCATCCAGCCTGTAAGAGCTGTTGAGTGCAGGTTTTATCAAGAAAAGGGGTAAAAGAGGAAAGAACAACAACACAAAATAAAAACAATGACACAAGGATTATGTGAGCACGAACTGTGTTGTTTCCTTTATTTTCCTGATACAATTTTTATATTTATTAGAAGGATATTGTCACCTGGTGTTTGTTGTATTGTATAGTAGGTGTTGTATCCTTTTTTTTTTTTGTGAAAATTATGCCATAAAAATAGAGAATTGAGAGTTTATATACAGGAAATTAAATGAAGCATTATTCCGAAAGAAACATACACATCATGAACAGGAGAGAAGGAGAAGACAGGACAGAGTGAGAATTGGGATTTGGGGAGTTCATTAATAAAGAACCCTACGAAAACGACGTTGACGACGCCAGCTGCTTGTCAATAAAGTCCTTAATTAACGAATTCCGTGCGCACAATATTCACTGATTTGAAATTAATGCAGTACCATGGTTCTCAAGTCTTCTTATTTGTTCAAGCTTGGAAAAGAATATTATTTTTCTGAACAGGTAGAGTGTGTGGGAAGAATGTCAATGTCTTCTTTGACAAAATTTCTTTTTACTAATAGAAGGGTGGAAGTAATTGAGGGAATTATTTCAGAAAAAAAAGACTGTTTTTTTTTAATAGAGAAACAAAACACACACTTACTTGTAGATATACAAGATGTCAGTTGAACTTCTTTGAGATACAAAATTTTCCAGTTCAACGAATACTTCTTGATGAATATGTTAAAAGGGTTGTTAAGTGTTATTGTATATCCTCAAGAAGCATGTTCTTGTCGCAATAAATTCAGAAGGTGTGTTAATTAAGAAGATACTGTATCTTATTGTGTAACAGCTACCTAGTCATTCAACGAAATTAGTTAAATTAGACAGGAGCCTTTTTTTGTATTAAGCAATTTAGACTAGGTACCTTCCTGACAATTTGTTGTAACGAAATAAAAACCGTGCTTCCTTTTAAGGGAAGAATGTTTAATTGGAGAGGTTAAGAGAAATACAAAATAATGATTTAATTTTGAATAATTAATTCCTTTAACGTTTAACGTTTAACCTCGTTTAAAATGTTCCTTAGAACGGTCCGCTGTCTTGAGCAAATGGCTGCACTCAGTATCTACCTATGAACTCTGAAATTACTCTAAATGTCACAGCGGGAGGGAAGTTTTCTTGAAAAAATTGTTGTCACTACAATATTCCAAAAATTGTAAAGATACTAATATAAATGCGAAACCCTTGCAGTAAATGTTCAAGCATTAAATACCTACTGTTTAAGGAGAAAAATAAAAAGGCGTTTTAATTGGTATATCTTATGGAAGACTATACTCGGAGGCTTAAGGCACAACAGGGCAGGAGAAAACAAATATGGTTTTTTTAAATTGACATGAAACCTAGGTACTTTATTAGAAGGGTAATATTCTGGCATTATAATTTAAATATGATTTCTGGCACATAACCGCCACTGCTGGATCAGACTTAGTATAAATTGGAGGTCCAATTTTTGTTGACTTTTAAATAATATTTGTGGCCGTATATCGGCAATAACTCGCCGAATGTTGTCCAAGTTGTCAATCGTTTCGGGCTTATCGACGTAGACGAGCGACTTTACATATCCCCACGGAAATTAGTCAAGCGGCGTTAAATCGCTCGTGACTAACGTTCTGAGCTGCATCGTTTTTAAAGAAGCACTCCAAACAGTCAGTTTTTGTGGATGTAACGGTGTCTCAACATACACTTGAGGATTATCATCACTCCAAATACGGCAGTTTTGTTTATTGACGTATCCATTCAACCAAAAATAATCACACCCGTTATAAAGGCTAATTCAACGACTCTGCTTTGACCTGAGAAAACGTCTGTTTTATAGCAACTCTTCCTAATAGCAAGGTAAAGGTGATTTGTAACATGGCTCATCTGGTCGAAGATGATTGGCTGTGTTGTTGACCCTTGTCGCAATTCATATGCAAAAGATTCGGATATTTGAGAGGCCTAACCTGAACTGCATAGAAAAATCATAAGCGAGAACAACAGTACGTTTGCAACGAACTATTGGATACCCTATCTTTTTCATGTGTGTGCGTTCGACCTCCGCAGTTGTGTTCCAGAAACAAAATTCTTCTTTAGCAAACTTATGTTCAATAACTGCTACCGCAATAAAAAAAAGGCATGTGCCACGCCCAAAGGTGAGACTTTTTATTGCCAGTGCAATTACTATGAGCTCAGTTACATTCAATTTTAAGCTTGCAGATCGATTTGAAAAAAAAACAAGACAAAGCTTAAATTTTTAAAAAATAGATTTTGAATGGAAATTGCGATTATGGGTGTATTTAACAATTCTTGAATTACACTCTGCTACGTAACCAAGGAATACAAACTGAAGTGTTCATCTCTTACTTCAAAACTGCGACCGATAGTTTAAAAATCATTAAAAAATATATATTACGACTTTTGACGAAAACGCCCCTTAAAAGTGGGCGTGTCTTACATGTGTAAAACTACAGCTAAATCAAGTAGTTATTTAACGATCTTGCCTGAAAAAAGGTTTTTAATAAAAACCACGCCTTTAAAAGCGGGCGTATTGAAAAAATTTACACAACAAAATAAAGAGATATATGTTTTCCTTACAACGAGCGGAAAAAATGTTAAAATTGAATATTGGTAGTTTAAATTTGTTCTTTTTTTGAAAAGTGAGCGTAAGCCAGCCTCGAAATTCAAAAATTTCCTTTTATACTCAATTTTTTAAGTTTCGGCAAGTTAGCACTACCTCTTTCGATTTTTTTTAAATGAACAATTGGATTAATTGTCGTGAATTTGTCGTAGATAATCCTGCAAAAATAGTTAATCTTGTGAATGTAATTTTATGTGAGGTTAAATTCAAATTCATTACATATTTAAGCATAGTACGCAGCTCCAGCTAAAATTTAAAATTTATGTTTCGCTGTGTACATTTTTCAGCTGTCAAAATTTAGCGGACTGATAAATAACTCGGCACATTTATTCCGGACTAATTTTTGACAGATTTTTTATTACTCTTAAGACAAAACTGACTGTACTGTACAGTGTTGGTCATTAGTGTACTATTGTAACACAGAATGGTTTGTGTTTTGAATGATTATTATCTAAAGCCCCAAACAGAATTGCAAACATTAATGGAGAGCTAAATTTTGGAGAAAACTTGGAAACTTGTACAAAATAGTGACTTAAAATTTAAAGAAATTTGTTTAATTTTCGACTAAACATATTAATATTAAAAAAAGAACATGCAAAGTGTTTCGTAAGTCGAATTTTAACTTATGTTCTTGAAAAAAATGACATTTCAAAGGTATGTTTCCTTCGACGCTGAATTCCTTTGTTTCTTTGTAACTATTCAGTAAAACTTTTATTCTACGATTATATCGATTCTGCTATAAGAAACACTCCCAAGGTCACTCTAATAAAATCAGAAGTAAACAAATTATTTGTCGAAACACAAACAAAACAAGTTTTTATTGTTAATTTGAGTTCGAATTCATTGATCCATACCTAGTTTCTCTACAAAAAATAAGGTCTTCCAAGCAATCAGTAGTTCATCTATATTCTGTTAATTTGTCAAATTCACTTATAAATACTCGGCTCCCATTCATTGTACATATTTATAGGTATTGTTGTTGAGTAAATAAAAAAGATCTGTGAAATTTGTAATAAATATTTATTCGCATTTAAGAATGACACTTTCTGTTAACGTCCTGCGGAGTCATTATCCAAAGTTGACATATTATATGGACGACACTATGGAATCATAATAATTCATTACTCTGAACTGAACAAGAAGCAATCATGGACAAATAAAGTGAAACCCAGACAACAATAACAGAATATATTCCCTGACAGAGTATTATCAATTAAGAACAAATAAATAAAAAAAAGCAGACATTTAAATATTTACACAAGTCAATGTCAGAATGGATTCATATTAAGATACATAAAAATAAGTTTTCAATAATTTCGAACATGTCGAAAATTGGCAATGTCAATGAAACTACTGTGTTCCAAATGAAGATCCCTTCTTAAAAGCTGGCATAAATTAAAGACAAAAAAAAAAAACATAAATTTTAATACACAAAACAATATATTCGAGATGAGATTTATGAACTTTGGTATGGCAGCTAGCGAGAGCAGCGCAGCGGGTGGAATAATGCTTGACATGCTTTGAGGGCAATTTGGCTTCTCTTAAACATATAGCTAGTTGACTTGAGATGTCATTGCCAAGAAAAAAATAAAGATATCATGACTAATTGCTTGGCCTCTTCTTCCCATCTTTCATCTTTTCCATAACATTTTTTTTTTTTTCATTATGCATTGTGACAAAAAAAAAAGAAATAAGGAAGAAAATTATTTTTGTATCTATAACCGTCTTTAGGCAGGCTAAGGCGGCACTACACTGTGATGACAGAGTCTTTGAGTGCAGAAGGATATTTTTTTTTAATCGTATTTGCTTGGTGAAATTGCCACTTTAAGGAGAAGTTATGCATTCCTAAATTCAACCACAAGATTGATTCTGTCGCCGACACCGTTAAGATTTCATTGGGTTCCACATTCGTGTAGTGCGGCTTAAGAAGTGCTCTGTTTAATTACACTATAGGGTAGCTGTGATCAAATGTTTTCTCGAGGGATAGAAATAAAAATTTGATTTAGTCGTCCGGGTTATCAAGTCGGCCTCCTGTACCAATAATTGTAGTGTCACTTCTAACAGAGTTCTATCTGCCTTAGACATGATGGCTACACAAATAAATTATATTGTGCACTTCCCATCCTCAATACCTTTCCAACGGGGTATCATTTATTTAGATAGCTAAAGTCTTAGCTTGGGAAATGGTACCGAACTGAACTTGCTCTTCCCTTAGTACACTGAGAAAAAATTCTAAGCAAATAATCGTCATTGACAATGAAATGAAGAGATTTAGAAACAAACTAGACCACATTCAATTACTCTAAAAATTCGTGTTTCACATTTGTAAAGTTCAAACTCTATGAGCAGTTACCTGCGACTTAGATGGGCCCTTCTAATTTTTTTCTGGAACAAGCTTAGTGTATGTAATTTAAGTTTACAGAACTTTTTTATAAGTTCTTCTTTCTCTTCTTCCACAAAACGAAGTGATTTGTTGGTATTGTTTTGTTTTTACTCAATTTTATCTCATCTATATGAGATGACACGACGACGACGATGACACTGAGCCAAGCCAGGACAGGACCAACCGAGTGGAAGAGCAATAGCGAAAATGTTTTCTTGCGGCATTACAATATGGCTATGATGTAACTTGTAAAATCCCATCACAGTGGAGAGGGGAGGGGGAGGGTTAGGGCTGAGAACAAGGATTTGTATTGATTTTTTTTCTTTCATTTCATTCGGCTTTTAAGGAGGCAAAGCAAATTTTGTGATGAAATTTTCGTCCTGCAATTTAAAACAAAAGATGTTGATTGCGATGAAAAAGGATTATTTGTGATTATGTTGCGGCGCCAGACAAGGTTTAGGCCAATTTAAAAGACTATATTGAGTGGTGATTTAAGGCTTGATTTCAATGTCGTAACTTTGACAGTTTAGTCTCCAGAGAAAGCGAGAGAGAGATAGAGAGTGCATTAGCGTAAGCACGTGGTGACTTTGAACGTGACAGATATTAAGGACATTCAAGCATTGGCATATGATTTTGCTTCAAAGTTCTGGCTTTGAATTCTCTAGAGAGACTGTTGGGTATACTCGTACATATACTCATTGGAATTTCAATGCCACATTTACATTTACACCACATGTCACAATTTTAATTATTTATTCCTGGGAACACGGTGTACCTATGTCGGTTTAAATGTGCCAAATGGAAAGAGTTAATTATGTGAATTACTTCGTTTCAATTTTCATTATAAATTGGCGACTAATTAATGCTCTCCGCGGATGAACGACGAGCAGTGCGTTGAATTGATTTTCTAAAAGGCCTTCGACATTACGAACTGGGAATTCATTTGGCTGCCTTGGAGCAGAAATCTCAAATTAAGGTGATATATGATGGCTTCACGAACAACATTATAGAAATGTTTGTGTGAAAAATTTGAATTTGAAAGTGAGGTCAGGCAAGGCTGTATTTTGTCACCCATACTATTAACATTGGTGTTTGGTTATGTTTTTTTATGAAGTTTTGTGGAGAAAAAGAAAAAAAGAATTTCAGTGGGCTCTGTTATGAATTGGGACTCAACATTAAGTACATTATTATCTTAGCCATTTTATAGAACTATAATGCAACACTTAAAGTAAGTTGAATTTCAACGCAAAAACCGTTTATATCTGACATGAAGCTAAAAATTGGTCAAGTATCCAGTATCACAAAACGGCAAAGTTTTGCGATGAAGACTTTTTGAGTTTTCTACGATCAAGTTCTTCTGTTAAACCTAGCTATTTCAAAAACGCATTATTTTATGTATATTCAAAGATTTCTAACGAGTTTTCCAATATGGACGGGTAGAAGTTGAAATGGAATAAAACAAGCTGTGTCTTGTTTTTTTATTGTAGAGGCCCATGTATATGCTGTTTTGTATAAAATATGACATCCTCCCGCTTCGCGTTCTTATCGTGGAACGCATTCGAGAGGTCCAATTTTCAATGACACTTCAAAATGTGCGTCGTCACTAAAGATGACTTTCCGGCTTAAATTGGCGTCCCCTTCCAAACACTCCGAAATTTAGTCATCAAACAAACGACGTTGTCTTAAGTCATGACTCATGAACTTTGAGCTTCTGTGTCAGTTGGATCTTGCACGGGTATAGGCTCAAGTCCCGACGCGAAATTCTGAAGGTTGAACTTACTTTATGAAATTTGATGTTTGGTCCCGATCATTGTCATTCAATCCATGCACTCCGTTCTGCCAACCCCTCCCACGTTCTGCAAAGCAGAAATGGCTTCTTAACCCAATAAGTTGAGTGTTCCGTTTCTCACTATTTTTCTCTTGGCTTGGCTAGTTTTCTAAGTAACGGGTGTTTTTTAGAGATACAGAATTTTAAGGTGGCAACACTATTTTAACTGGCGGCCATTTTGTCAGCTGTCAAGTGATTTATTTTTGGTTTGGCTTGACATTTCAACATGAATGTACTGACGTCTGAACAACGCTTCCAAATTGTGCAAATTTATTTTGAAAATCATGGCTCTGTTCGAAATGTTTTTTTTTTTGCAGAAGATTATCTTTCGAATAAAGTAAATTAAATGTCTATTTAAAAAAATCATCTTTGTTTTATTCCATTTAAAAGTGCTATATACATCTAAAAAAAAACACCCTTTAGATCAGTCTTAGTGACAATCCTTATAAGTCATTTTACATTTCGTCGGGGCATTTTTTAATGCAAACTGAAATTAACCATTTGACTTGGCTATAAACCCATTAGATGCGGAAATTAATTCTTTATTCTGTTTTGTCCATTAATATAGTAAAGAGTTTGGCACAAACAACAACATTTATCATTAATTCAGCAGTTTGGTAGGAACGCCAGCTTTCATATACATCAAGTTTCATCATTCTTTGTGTGGATTGAATACTAATGCCAATGAATATTGAA
This sequence comes from Platycheirus albimanus, assembly GCA_916050605.2. Lineage (NCBI taxonomy): Eukaryota > Metazoa > Arthropoda > Insecta > Diptera > Syrphidae > Platycheirus > Platycheirus albimanus. Next base: position 10,790,303 of record OU696698.1, on the reverse strand, counting down.
ATCGATCAGCCCCATATCTGGTCTGTTCCAAAAAAAATTATAAAACATTGATTAAAAATTCAAACTATTTCTGGTTTGTATCTTTTTTATATTGGTACCTTAATAGATGAAGTGAATAGAAAATACTTTCGCTACCAAGAGCGAAGGTGCATTTTTTTTCTATTCGTATTTGTATTTTTGATTGACGTTTTCCCTTTCCCTATCAAAACAACAACGAAACACACACTCTGACAGTAGTTCGATTCGAATTAAAATGCTAAACATATATCAATTATTTAAAAAAAAAATATTATTTACTTTCTTCTTTGTCCATAAAACAAAAATTTGTTTTTTTTTAGCTTTGTTTGGTGTCACCCACCCCTCAAACAAGGAAACTCTAACTCGCACCTAATTAATCAAACAAATGACAAGACTGCTAATAAAGCTCGTAATGATTGGTACCAGCCAATTGACAGTAGTTGTCAATTGACAGCTTTTGGCTCTGTTTGTTTTAAATATTTTAATGCGCACATATGTAGGTACTTTGTTCATTGTTCGTTGACTTATCTAATTATTGATTTTATTTTCATGTCACGATCAGTGTTGTTATAAAGGAACAAGTTGATAGTTATAAAAAATGTGATTAGTATTTTTTCTGTCTTTTTGTTTTGCGTAACCTTAACCCCTTTTGACATAAATCCTATTGTCTGACGTTTGTCACACTGTCTGACATTCAAACGGATTAAAAAATAAAAAGTAATTTAATTTATTATTTGGCGCCTTGTGATAATGATAATGGCAGTGCACTTGATGCATTAAGGAACGAGTTTGTGTGTCGTTGTCGTTTTTTATCAAAAAAAAACGTACTGCAGTAGTTCGATTTAAATTTTAATGATAATGTTTCTTCTTAAAATAATTTAAATGAGTTAAGAGAACGTAGATTGTTGATTTAATTGAATGCACGTTGACAGAAAATAAATATGATTGTATGTCCGTGTCCGCGTTGTTGTTCATCATATTACATATATATTTTTTTAAAAGATAATGTTGGCGCTTTGTTATCGGATGTTGTGGCGTCAGTGTAAAATGCTTCCATTTTTTTTTTTTGAGACAGAAAACATAATGATATCTTTGTGTCGTTTTTTAATTAAAAATAAATATTGCAATTTATGGAACAATAATTATAGTTAATATTCCATACGGACATTTTGATTTGTATACTAAATATACTGCTTGCCATAAAAATCTCTGAACCATAGCACATAAACTCAAACATTAATTATTATCAATTTGTTTAATACAAGGGGTGGCACCTTTACTGCAGATACTATAGATACTGAATACAAGGCAGTATTTATCGTCCTCATCGAGAGGCTGCTGCTATCATATCGTAACAGCATATTATAAATTAGCTTTTGGAAAAGAAAGTTCAGAATATAGAGGACGCCACAAGCAGGCGCTAATGTAAAGATAAAATAGATTCTGTAATGGGTTCACTGGATGGGTTTATTTGGACTTAAAATTGGCGATCTAACTAACTCGAGCAGCGAATGAAGAGAACCCACAAGCCATAGGTTCAAATTTAAAAAAAATATACCTGTGTGGATTGTGACGCTTTACTTTCGACATTCTGCACAAAATTTTAAATAGCGTGAAAAAGATTGTGGAACGTATTCATTTTTCAATTCACTTTAGGACAGTGTTAGGCTTTTGGTGTATGGAAATCAGAGACAGTAACTTCCCACCCAACGTATACATCAAAGATAAAAGACTTGAGACTGAAATTCGAATTCATAACACTTTTTCAGTAAAAATTAAAATTCCAAAGTTTTTCCACTCTTGTGATCGCACATTGCGAAATAAAATATTTGTATGAAAAAGATTTTAAATGCATTAATTTGTTCAACTCAATATGAGCTAAGTACTAGTCATTAGCAAAACACTTCTACGTAGAAGAAACAAATATTTATGAGATTGTTTGCGAAACAATTAAATTTGATTGCTTAAGGTCGCACAGATCGCTAGGCGTAAACTAGACATATTGCAGACACAGCACAAAAATCAAGCAATTGAACTCTGATCTTAAATAAATCACGATCATTTTCAAATTACTCGTAGTTGGTTAAAGGCCACATTTAAAGTTTTTACATTTAACCCTTTCTTATAATGTGTTTGTTTTGAATTCTAAATATTTGGTATGAATGTATCTTACTTAAGGAAAGTAAGGAGCTCAAGGTAAAATTAAGTTCCCATACAAAATTCTATCCAAAACGTATCCAAGCTAAAATTTAGCAAACCATTTAAGCCGAACGCAGCTTCAGCTGAAACATCAAATTTTTGTTTCGCAGTGTACCATTTTCAGCTGTCAAAATTTAGCGGACTGGTGAATTGCTTGGCACATTTATTGCGTGCTAACTTTTGGCAGATTTTTTTAGAGCGTAACTAAAAGGGGGAATGGTAGAGGTTGAATCTCCTTGGAAAATTTGTTTAAGGGATACAAAAGTTATTTCAGTAGAGATTACAAATACAAATAATAAATATTGTTCTGTTAAAATAAATTCAAATACATATCTTAAATAGTTTTTTTTTTTTGACAAAATTAGACCAAGAACAACGATGTTTTAATGCCCCTCTTAAACTTTTCTGTGGGTACGTTCATGAATTAGGAACAGCTATATTTTCATTTCCTTAAAGCTTCTGTCATCAAATAAAAAAAAATCGGATAATTTTGTGTTTGGTTTTGCAACAAAAATGGATATTGAAGAATTTTTGTTCAATGAGTGTTTTGGATTTTGGTTTGGCGACACAGTCAAATGCCATCCCCAAAGTTATGCAATTATCACCTTGGGTTAATCATCTTGTTTGCAGCAAGAGCACTTTTGAAAATTCACTTCAAAATCTTTGAAAAAATCTTTGGAATCAATTTTTAGAGAACAGTGACACTTCCTACACAACGCTTTTCTGTGAAAATTTAGCTAGACTTTTAGAGAAAAATGTGAACTTAAATTTAGCTCGAGCTGCGCACTATCTTCTACGTATGAATGTATCGTCACTACTTTTTTCTGCACACGCCTAAATTTTGCACACGCTAGCTTTAGGTGAATCTTCTTTTAATTGGATAAAAGAATTTCTATTTGGGTGTGGCTGACGCCCATTTTTCATAAAAAACCCGTCAATTTTGTTTTTAAAAAATATAACAATGCTTACATTAGAGCGAAAAACATAAAATCTTGTGAGTATTACTTGTACAGAAACATCTTGTGTATGAAATCAAAAAGAAATTGATTTTGGGCATGGCTGACGCCCACTTTTCATTAGAAACTTTAAAAAAAATTGTTTTTTTACAAATAATCTGTATTCGTAATGAATCCACGAGCCCAAATTTGTGTGTCACTCAGTCGAAACTAAGAAGCTTGTGTACCAAAAGAAATGTTTGAATTTTGGGTGTGGCTTACTCCCACTTTTGATGAAAGAACGAAAAACGTAGTTTCAAAAATTTAAGAAACCAAGATTCAATTTTAACAATTTTTCCTTTTGTTATTTAAAAAATATAGCTCTTTATTTTTGTGTTCAAATTTTTTCAATACGCCCATTTTTAAGGGCGGAATTTTTATACTACTCGATTCAGTTGTAGTTTTTACACATATGCCTAAAAATTGACTAACGATCAAAGCTCAGTTAGTGCTTTAAATTTTTCTTACAAATTTTTAGGACACGCCTACTTTAAAGGGGCGTTTCCATTAAAAGTCGTAGTATGCATTAATTTTTTAATGTTTTTTTAACTATCGGTCGTAAAAAGATGAACACTTAGATTTAAATTCCTTGGTTACGTAGCAGAACGTGGTTCAAGAATTGTTAAATACTCCTATAAATCGCTATTTCCATTCAAAATTTAATTATTTTAAAAAAATTCAAGTTATGTGCTGTTTTGTTCAAACCGAGCTGCAAACTTAAAATTGAATGTCACTAACTTCTTAGTATTTGCATTGGCAATACAAAGTCTCAACTATTGCGCTACCGAACACATACACACACAAAAAATAGGGAATAGGGTATCCAACATTTTGTTGCAAACGTACTGTAGCTCTCGCTTATGTTTTTTTTATTAAAATTCACTCGTTTTTCACAATCACTAGATTGTGTATCACCAAATACTTTTAAGGAATTGCCATAATTTTTTTTTTTATTTCTTAAAACATTTTTAAATCATATTTAGTCCGAAGATAAAATTTGTACATTTAAAAATTAAGTAAAAAAAAAATCTCATCAAGTCATCACTTCATTTACCATCGGGATCAATTTGAACTATAAAACTAAACCAGCTTAAAATTTTAAATCTGTTCAAGACAAGTTTTTGACAGAAGAAAAAAATTCAAAATTTTGTTGAAACACAATATTAAATTCCAATTCTTTTCATTATTTTATGGTAGCTAATACCATCATCCACATTTTCTGGTAACTAGCATATCATAAACGAACCTCATAAAAAGTTGATGTACGAATATCCTTGTGTAGTCTTGTGGCAAAGATACATTATTATAACATAACAACTACATACAACAACAAGAAACTTACATTATTCACAAAGTGTTGCACACACAAATATAGGTAGTTTTTTTTTTTTTTTTTTTTTTTTTTTGTAACACAACCACTTAACCGAGGTTTAAATACGGTAACCCAGAGCGAATATTAAATTTGCTTCGATAAAATATCCTAGAATATCCCTGCTTCTAACTAGGTACTTTTGTCCGAGATACACCATTTACACAGTAAGTAACACACACACCTACACACTCAGGCGGATATGAAAAGGCACGGGCAAGGGCACAGGCTAAGGCACAGGACTCTGTATAAGCTCGGGAAAAAAGACCCGTAAAATCCTTTAAGTAATTTTCAAATACGGTTAGTCTTGTTCTCGACGGTGTAACCAATGTTGTGCACTGCTACCGTGCCAATAGAAGTGAATCCCTATCATTTTGGGTTGGAATATAGTGAACTACTAGTTGGCAATTAGAAGACTTACAATAGCACAAGGTGGTGGCTTCGGGGCAACCTTTTAATGCTTGACGACGCCGACCGACATTAGACGTTAGTACCTATATCTAGATACATCTAGTGAAGAAGAAGAAGAAATGGATTTCATTATACCATACCTCTGCTTAACTGAACCTACACTCAACGTTTATGATGGTCTTTGATATATACTACGAGAACGAGTATATGTTTCAAGGGGTGGTGGCGTGGGGGCGAATGCAAAGGGTGAACATTTGAGTTTTATGCAAGATGGAAGAAATACAAATAAGGCTCGAAAGGTGAATGGTGGCAGGGGGTGGGTGGGTGTACACTGTACACTGTACAGTCGGGCAACGACGACGACGGCGACGGATGTAGATTTGCTTTTAATGCAACAACGTTCATATAGGCTGATAAATGTTGTAGTTTTTTTTTTAATTTTATGTTGCGATGCTGGTAAGGCAATAAAAAAATCGATAAAATGGATTTTATGCAATTTTATTCAAGGTTGGTTCTGGTACTGTATACTGTACTTATACTGTATAGATGACCATGGTCAGAGAATATGGTTAAATCCGTTTGCATATATCATGGCTTGGCTTTGTGGGTAAAAATGGGCGGTAGGATGATGCAAAGGTGGTATAATCCTTAACGCGCAGACAATTTTCAACCGAATCATCAAATGAAATTGCTTGGAAAGAAAATATTGGGTTGGGAAAAATATGTGTTCGAGATGCGAACGGATGATTTTGCAATTGAAAAGTTATTTTTTCATAAGTTGTTCTCCTAAACGATTCTGGAATTTATTTAAGGGCTTATCACACAAATATTAAACGAGGGAATTTTATAGTATTTTTTCGTGAGATATTGCTCGTATTTAAGATTAAGGAGTTTTATTGGAAAAAGTGAGTTGAGAAATGTAAAAATTCCGAGACGTGGATAAAGATTTACAGACACCCTTTTGATAACCATACCATAGTGAAGTATCAGACAACCCTACACCTTACTGAAGTTTACATTTCCTTCGAAAAGAGTCTAATAAATGAAGTTTTAGTTTTTTTTTATAATCAAAACGAAGTCAGGGAATTACTAAAATCTTTAACATGAATTAAAACAGAGGTTTTGGATGTTTGTGTATCGCAATAAGTGGAAAAAATCGAGGGGGTAAAGTATTCATCATTCGTGTAGTGAGGCAGAGGAAAGAATCTCTGCTCTGAAATGAACACCCTACATGAATTAATTGAGAATCTAAGCACGGTTTTTAGAAAAAGGAATAGAATAAAGAGAAATAGGAAATATTTTGATTGTGTTCGAGTGAAACAAAACTTTGGGTTATGCTCTCCTATACCCCATGCACATGGCGACTTATAGATGTTTCATATAAATGATTTTCCAACTTTTGCTAAGTGAACTTTTAGTGAATTATCGGATCCGACTGTTGTGATTTTTTTCCCTTTTTTTCCAAATTTTATTATCATAATAATTTTTTATTTGCTTATCAGTGACAACATGTGCTATTTCATTTTACTCTTTTTTTTATTAGATACCATAAAAAAGTGAAGGAGTTTGAGATAGCGCAACTCTTCAAATAAGGCAAAAAAAAAATAACGTTTTTTAGATAACAATTTTGGAATTAACTTGGATTAAATTATCAAAATTCAAACAATAACAATGATAATGTTAATGACGTTTACAAAAGGAAAGGAATTCTTTTACCGCGATAATGACTTCCTCGTAGTTGTTAGAGCTTTTTGTTTGAATTGGAATAGTTCAAACAATGCTGTATAAGGTACCTACTATTAAAACTACACAGGAAATGGCTTTCGGGGTAAAAAAAAAAAAAGTTCATGTGAACAAACAAAAGCGAAAAAATTGTTTCTTTATCATCAAACTGAAGTTTAGTCCTAAATTGTGAATTTGTAAAAATATATAACTGCTCGAAAAAAATAAGTATTGTTTAAAGACGACGCACATCACGCAAAACCAGTCAAAAAACAAAGAAGCTTCAATGGCATTCTTGGTATAAAAATAAAATGCACGACTGGGTCCGAAGAACTTGCTATAATGTGTGACAATGGTCTTGGGGTTTTTTCTGAGTATTCCAAATTCTTGCATTTTGTTGTTTTTATCAGAAAAATGAAATTAAAAAAAAAAATTTGAAAAAGCTAGAAATTCAAAAAAAATTAACTTCTTTTTTCAAACTCAAAAACATTTATTTTGCAAAATTTAAGAATTAATACTATTTCATCAATTAAAGGGCTTCAACATTTCATCGAAATCCGCCATGTGGCTTACAAGAAAATCGAATTTAAAAAGAACGGTCCTATGGGAGGTAACCGTTATAAGACTTTTCTTGAAAAATCAATTCGAACCAAAACATAAAGTTTACACTTTTTGACAAAAGTGAAGTCAAGTAAAAAAAGCAAAACAAATGTTCGAATTTTTGCAGAAATATTCGTCGCTCTTATTGGTTCGGAATTTTTCTGCTTGTCTTAACCAATTGGGCAAATAAAAAAATAGTCGGAACAGCGCGGACGGGCCCATCCGTAATTGTGCGAGAACAATCAATTTGTATCTCACGCGGATTGCTCCGTTTGCGTTTCGTCAAATTTCGATCAGTTTAGTTTACAGACGTAAAATGCGATCGCTATAGCACTTTTTGGACGAAAATTTTACATGTGACTGTGAATGGATATGAGAGTGAGAGGTATGCTGACTTTGTGTGCGACTTCACAGTAATCTTTCCCCAGCAATCCGTCCATTATGGATAGCGTGTTTATTTGACAGGTCCGAACAATGTTTCGTTCTTTTTTGGCACTAGCTTCCGCTTGTTTCCGGTTATTATATTTCAGCCTTTAGCATATGAGCCGGTTGCCTATAAAAGTATAAGACAACACGAGATGCTAGCTACCGGATCTGGTCAGCTCCAAAGTAGCCGTTCTTAAATAGTGCAGACTGTGTATCAGCTGTTAGGTTATCACCGCCAAACACGTTCAAAATGAAAGCAAAGGAGTATCGGCTGACTGCTGACAGCTAAGTTTTTAAAAGTGAAGCTATATTTTTATCATCTCAACATTTTTCGTCCATCTATCGCATGGCTCCCCTTAGCTGAGCGTTAAGCACTTTGATTCTCACTCATACATATTTGTGTGTTTTGATCAGTGTATTGATGGAAATGTTGCTTTTGACTTGATAGTGATAAGTGATGCTCAACGATTTAGCTATAGTGATTCAAATAAACCGGAAAACCAACAACAGTGGGAAATGCCTACGATATAAAAAAAAAAATTTCACTTGCATCATGGTTTCATAAAACCACACAATTTTTTTTTTTTTGTAATTTTGTGTCCATAAAATGTTGGAATATGAGTTTAATTCAAGATAGGTTTGTACTCACAACTTAGCAAGCTTTGTTAAAAAATATAGGCCACTTACCTGAAAAGAAAGAAAAAATATTCAAATTAGTTTTTTTGTGAATGAAAGGAAAATTAGAAAAGAGGAGTAAAAATAGGGGAAAAAAACTAGGCAGCTAAGGTGAATCAAAACCTTTTTAAAAATTCACAATCTTTAAGCTTATATAAGCAAAAATGAGGCATCTTGTTTTTTTTTTTTCAAAATATAGGTACGCAAACAGCCACTTTACCTAAAGTTTTGTTTGCAAAATCAATAAGTTGCAAGGTTATCTGGAAAACACCTTTTCACTGGGATCGGGCGGTTCAGAAAGATTAAAATAGTTAGAATCGGCTTCCTTTTAGAAACTATTTGCATCGGTAATGAAAAATTATTTTTCTCAGAGATAAGAAATTTACAAATACATACAGAAATAATAAAGAAAAACATTCGCAATCAGCTGTTGTACATATTTGTTATTTAATTTTATAAAAACAAACAGAAAGATAGTGCTGAAAGCTAAAGAATTCAATTCAAATTAAAAAAGGGTTTCATTTTTGAAGCTATACTTCATGACGTGTCTAAGAATTCGGTGGTACAATATTGTTCTCTTGCAACATTAGAAATGAGGCAGAGACATGTGTATGCAGCAAAGCCATCTAGACGTTTTGTTCAAAACAGCTATGTTGATGACCTGCTCTTAGAGACAGCTTCAATACTTGTGAATGCTTCACTGACAGCTTTCATAGTTCTTTCTATATTACGGCTAATGTTAGCATGCGAGTTGGTTTCGAAAAAAAGATTTTAAAAAGGTTAGAAAGTATCTTATCGACCTTAAAAACCTGTCTTGACGCAAAGCTGTCTGCAAGTTTGATTAAATAAATACTTCTCACGGAAATTTTGTTTGAGCCAAATCATCCCTATACACTGTATCTGTACATTCTTAAACTTGTGGTTTTGTATCTCATTCCATCCGGTAGCTAGTGTCCGAACTACGATAGCACCATTTCCTGATTTGTATGTATTTACACATAACAAGGCATAAGACCATCAGTCAAATGCAAAGCTACAATGTGAAGTAATTTTTAAATTACAACGGTAATTGAGCTACTGCATGGTATACATGCTTTACAATGCAACATTAAAAAAAATCAAATCCAAACTTCAAACTTGAAAAAAAAAAACCAACATTAAAATAAATTAAACATAATAGGTAATGATGCGGGTCTGTTTCTGTATACAAAAACCTCATCAAGCCATAAATAGAGATATCTCTCGGCTCGGCTCTCGCCCCGAAACAAAAAAAAAACAACGAAGACACACTTAACTGATACCAGTGTTGGCCGGTATGGCCATTAACCGCTGTATCAGCATCATCAGGAGAGATGATGGAGTCAATCGACTGCACTGTGTAATCAGAATCACAGAAAAGTCCACGCATATACTATACGAGTAAATATGAATTCAAGAGAGCCAGAGCAGCGTGTTCAATTAATGAAATTGGGAGCAACAGACTGTGATCCCGTGGACGCGACGCGACACCAGAATCTCGTATGAAAAATGAGGTTAGAGGTGGTTCATTTGCATTCCATCATATACAATATCAACGATACACCATTGTGAACCAAAACACATGTATGAAGAAGGCATCCCAAAGATACATTGAAGAAGATATTTTTCATTGAAGACAACGACGACCGTTTGGGGAGGCCTACGAACTAGGATGGAGAGCAATGGCGCGACGTAAGGAAGTGATCATTCACTAGATAAGTCGGACATTGTTAAATTATGTATATAGAAGAAGACTTAGAAGTTCCAGAAGCCGAGTACACATTCTATGTTGTTTTTTCCAGCACTATCGCTGTAGGCACATCCACATCAGTGGTTAATCATGTTGAACGACGTCATGCTTCTGTTCTGGGGAATGTCATTGCTATTCCTTTTTGTAGATACATTTGTTTTTTTTATGTTGTTGTTGTTGTTGTTTTGTTTATAACATTAAAACACACAGATGATGACAAAGTGTTGAGAACGGAGCACAATATTATTGGTTTGGAATGTTATGCTTTGACGGTTGATTGATTCCTTCCATTTCTCGCCACCAGCCGCCGCGAGCGCTGTGAACTGTGAGTGATTTGCGGAAGTAATATTGTAAATGGTACTAGATTTATTTTTAGCAAAATTTTTTTCATTGTTTCTTGATTGTTAAGCGTTAAGCGTGTTTCACGCCCTCCATCCCTGGTTGGTACTTGATGCACTTCAAGTTCATTTGGCCAATTGATGATGAAACATTCGTTTATATTTATACGGCGATGAGTATAAAAAAAACATACTTGGTTGAAAATTAGATTGATCTTTTTTATATTTTTTTTTTTTATTCTTCTGTATATCTTTAAAGTATCTTTAATTTGCAAACAGGGTCGTCGCATTTGGGGGAGAAAAAAAAACAACATTTCAAATTTGTGTCAATGTCATGTCGTTTTAGTAATGTTTAGATCACTATGCGTTCATGAGGCGCTGATTTAATTCACGCTTAAAGCACATGGGAGACAGGAGACATCATCAGCTACAGAATTATCATGAAGGAAATTGAAAGAAATATCTGAGATTAAGAAAACATTTTATTTTTACATGAAACTTTGGCATTCTTAAACTTATTGGTTGAATAAAGAAATGAGATCACAAAACATTTCCGAAGAGGAAGACAAAATATGTATTTAAGTATTTGTTGGTAGAGAACTTGGCAAAAAGTCAACCCCAGAACTTTGAATCAATCTATGCCAATTCATCGTTAATTTCAAGGTAAAGTATGATACAATTTCCATAGAGACCCTCTCCCAAATCTAGACCCAAACCAAGCAGATACTCCATCGTGCCGAAGTATAGATATCAAAATCAAAGTTGGTTGTCAAAATTCAAATGATGTGTCAAAGTTTTAATAATGGTGATTTGACAGATCTGTTTGAAAAAAACATTTTTTTTTATACTTGCAAAAATACAGGAACAAATTAACAAACGATGGTTTATGGTCCCGTAACACTCCCATCGTTAACAATGCCCTCTTATTAATAAGACGTTCTGTTAAAAATAGAGGCTCATTCTTTAACCGCACTACACGAATGTGGATGGTGTGTAAATGGGTATCTCCTTGTATCTGCTGTCAAATCAATCTTTTTTTTAAAGCTCGCACAACACTTTGCTAATTCATGATGAGCTGATAAAAAAATAGCACAGGAATGGTTGAGCGGAAAGGTCAGAAGGCCTAAGCTCCTCGTAGAACTCTAGTGCCACTTGTTTATGTCTTTGTATAAAAAACATCAGAACTCAGAAAAAAATAATTCTATTAAAACAAACAAGCACGACCATTTAAGAAATTCTATTTCGTTAAGTACTAAGTTTCAAGGCTAACAATAATTAAAGAGAATCATTTGAATATTCATTAAATTAAATAGTATAAGATTATTAACAAGCAGCCTAACAGATGTATAGCCAATTTATTCATATTTTCCGCTAGGATTTCACACCGAATAAGAAAATCAATTCGCTTCTTTCAATCGACCTAATGAAGCAAATAAATTCTCTATAAATCTACTCGTCGTCCACAATTATATTCCTAAACACCATTCCCGCTAAGTTCCTATATACATCCAAAGTGGCTATGAAATTACTTAAACTATTTATCTTCCAACTCAGCTGTGCCCAAGCAACGCAATGCCAGAGAGAAAAAAAAATTATAAGAACCGGCATTTAAAGCTGTTCAAGTAACAATAAAAAGAAAAACTTCTTCATAATTCTGTGTTATGGCCACTCTCGTGGAAGAAGAAGAAGTCATGATGATGGCGATGGGAACCTTTTTCATATCTTCGATAGAAATTCCACCATAGACGGAGGAATGCAATATATCCAGCATTTCGAAAGAGTCATCATTTTTGCTAGACTTTGCTAGACTTGCAAGACCTTTGTTACTTGTTGTTTTTTTTAATTCATTTCTTGTGTCAGCTTTGGATGAAGGTATTGACTATACAGGGTGGTTTATATGTGACGTTGTTTTTCAAAGATAAATGTCACAAAAAAAAACATTTTAAAATTCAATAGGTATCTATTCTTAAATTTTGTTTGTCCCTAATCTTTAATTTTGATTTCTTTTCTTTTTTTCAAATTAAAATTGTAATAGATTATGTTTAACCTTCCATTATTATTATTTATTTTAGCACCTTTCCATTCCTTCCGGTTGAAATTTTAGTAGGTTGTAGTTTGGCGCTGAACGCACTTGATTTGCAAGGTTTTTTTTTAATTTGTTGAAAATAACGAAATTTCGTAACGAACAAAATTAATAATTTTAAAAACATTGCTAACAAAATAAAATTTGTTAAGGCTCATCTGGTTTTTGATTTAAAAAATAAAATTCATACAAATTTTTTTTTTTAGTACACATTTTATTTTCTTATTTACACCTAGCTTAGATGTTCACCCTGTATATTTGTCTTTTTCTTTAAACATGCATTCTCACTATGACGTGAAATGCCGGCCGGTTGAAGAAGCCAACAAAATTGACGGTTGAACATACTAAACTTTAAACTTAGTGTTTTTTTTTTCAATCATTGTTTAGTGTGCATACTGCACATTCGATGGATAGAATATGCATTTTTTTTAATTGGCCTCTGAGATACTTCAAATTACCGGATCTTTTCCGAACCAGTGTTTGCATGTAAAATGGTTTTATGCAACTGTGTTCAATTTTTAGATAAATGCATCTAATGATTTTGCAAAACAATATTTTTTTGGAAAAAAATTACATTATAAAATTGCAAATCAGACAGATCTTCTGCGGTATTTTTGACGTTTAACCGCACGCTGACACATTAACAGTCATTGGACACTATATTCAACTTTCGTAGTGACATTTTGTAATTCGGTTGCTACAGGAGAGCTCTTTGATTTGGGAGACAAGATTCAGTGGTTTAAGGCTGTGTTCACACGAATAGCAAAAAAGTGTCTGATTGTGACAGTTATGTATGTTTGAATAGTTGGCAACATTATTGGTGAAAGAATTCAGTCGTTAAAGTTAAAACATAAAAACAACTGAACTTTGAATTTCAAGAAGAACACATATTTGAAAAAAACTTCAATTAGGGGACTATGCATTAGAGTTTGAGTAAAATGTCCCTGAAATTCCCTGATAGTTATAATGTGACACTTTAAATTTTATTTCTTCTTTTGTTTTTTAACCGAAAAACTCTTTTGACAGACAAGAGAGGATAGGCCAATCCTATTGATTTAATATTTTGAGTTTTTACAGCTGAAGTCGGAAGAAATACCTAGTGTAGTAGAGTGTCAGAGCAGTGTCAATTTCATGTTGCAATCTATTACGCTACCTACTTTTTGAACAAATTATGTATAATCTTATTAGTTCAAAAAATATAAAATTCCAGCTAAACGTCAAACTGACACGATAAAAAAAAAGGAAACTTGTGTATAAATGGCGAATCGGCATCCCGCTAAATATTTAATGTTCTTGCTAACTTTCAATATATTTTTTTTTCTCTCTGACAATAAAAGTACCAAAATTTGAAAACCCAATTAAACATCAAAATAGTGACAACTGATCCCCAATACAGTTTTCTGATTTAGTTAAATCCCTCCAAAACTAAACATTTGAATATTTTTTTTTGTTTCAATCAAACTCCAAATTGAATTGCAAGAGACAAACAAAAAAGAGCTTTGCCATTTTGTTTTTTTTTTTTCTGACATAGCATAGGTAGGATGGAATTTTATAAACTTCCTAAACCCATTGACATATTTTAGACAGACAATGGAATTGCACGTTTTTCTGTCATTCACCTCCTGCCTTTTGCATGTGAATTTCACGGAGGTCGACATTTTTATGTGATCCCTTCTTCTCTAAAAAAAAAAAAAAAAAGTGAATGGCACGGCGCATACAAGAGAACAAAAAAAAAAGTTAACATAAGCCGATGGCCAGAAGCTCCATAGGAAACTAGGTATGTTCCAAGAGGTGCTGGAAATGGAACCCATGCAAAACAACCACACACAAAAACATTTCATAGTTTTGTGGGGGCGATATGATTTTTTTTTAATTTTTTATTTTTTACTCAGCACGATATGCACCTTTTGTATTTACATCGGCAAAGCCAGCCATACTGCCGAATCTGAAGAAATTCAAACCAAATCAGACTGCAACATTTATCTAGATGAAAGATCTTGTTTTCAAAAACAACAACTAAAAAATGAAATAAAATCAAGATCGTGAGCTCACCGAGTTGTCCGCGATATGACTCATTCACACTGAATTATATTAAACCAGAAAATTTCATTATTTTTTTTTTCTTGGAAATATTTCAAAAACAAACATAAATTACAAATACAAAAAAAAAACAACAGACAACGAAAATAGTTTTTGCTTATCTACGCTGTTTTTATTTTTACCGGATATTTTGTTGAATCTATAATTTCCAACTAACATAATACGCAATCAACCAACTGACGCGCCACGATGGGCGACATAGGGCAGACCAGGGCGAGTTGCGAAAAATTCGTGACGTATACTTAAAGGTATTTTTGCAATTCGCAATCAGACAGAGCCAGAGACGACATTTATACAAACTCACGGTGAAAAGCCAGACAGACAAAAACAATCCAAGAAAAAACAAAAATTTATTCGGGATTCTTGAAAATCTGGAATTTTTCAAAGGCTGTTTTTTGTTGGTATAAAAAAGCCGTCTCTAATGAATTATTCACATCGCAATAAAGTGATTCACTTGAATGGCGACCAAAGAATACCGTGTTGTACCAGTTGCTGCCGGTTGCGGTTTACGGGTCATTGGAACAACGATGCGGTGCTGCTGCCTACATGGTGTCATGGCTGGGCACAACTTTGCTTATCATCGCAAACAATTTGGAATATTATTTTTTTTCGGATAATTCAGCCTTTGGCACACATGGATGTGTGGATTATTTTTTTTTCCCCAAAATTATTATTAGGAAATTATTATCGCTTTAATTATTTTCATTGGAATTTGATATAATGACAAATACTCTGGAATTTGGTTTGCAATCGACCTTAATGTTGATTATTTATTTGTTTTTGTAAATTACCCGAGGGTGCCGAGATTAGTTTGGATTTGAAATAGGATTCTGTGGAATTTTCTGATAAGTTCTCAATTTTGACTAATTTTTTAGAGAAGTGATATAAAAACTGTCTTTTCACAAGAAATTGAAATTTTACTGAGTCTTTACAAGCAGAGCTAAGGGAAACACGTTTAATACGTTTGTTAGATTTAGAAGCCTCTCCAGCCAGCGGTGTGGGCGGTTGAAGACTGGCTGAAACTAGAATGAGGTTTTTTTCAAGACTTTTTACAATCTTTCAAGATTGCGATTATTTTTGTTAGGATTGCTCCCATTTAATGGCTTTTGCGTTTGAAGTTTTCATAGTTAGGAACGATACCTAATCTAAAAGTTTTTTGCTGCAATAAAATAGGGAAAAAACATGGCCGTCGAAAGAGAACGATTAAAAATGAAACAGAAAAACGATGAAACATTTTTAAAACAATTATGATAAGATCGATAAGATCCTTAAAAAATGTTCTACCAACTGAAATGATCAAAATTTGGAACTGAATGCATTCATTTTGAATACGTGCAGACCGGATAATAGAACATTCTTGGATCAATTCTTACTCGCACTATTTTGAAAATTGACAATTACGAAAATTCTCAGCTCAGATTTTTCACCTTTCTATCAGAAGCGAGGTGGAGATTTTCTGTTCTTTTTCTTTTAATAACTAGCTCAAATTCAAGGGGGTTATTAACACTATTATTATGACATGAACTTAGATTTTGAATTGAGCCGGGCTAAACATTGCATATAGGTAGGTGTAATGCGGCTTCAGAATTTAAATTAGGTACATTGTTCAATTTAGGAAGGAAGATACATTTGGAAAGAGTTTTACATTTTTTCATTGTTCCGGCATTTTTTAAACTTATAACCTCACCGTTCACTTTTCTTACTGATGAAGTCATTAGTTTGAACTGAACGCACTAACCGCAAATCTACTACATTCAATACACATTTGTCTTTATTTCTTGAAATGTTATTTATGGTGGATTTACATTGTTCTGCAACATCCAGATCTGCGAATTTCAAGATCAGGATGAACATGTTTGTCTTGATCTTGATTTTTCCTACTTCCTATTATTTTGATTTATCAAGATGTTTTGCATTTTTATCTCCTCTCTCTATCGAACAAGAATGATTTTTATATGTGGTATCCTTCTTTTTTGCAGATATCAAAATGCAGAACAATGTAAATGCACCAACTGTATCTACATCGACAAAAAAAATTCTAAGCTTATATTTTTTGTCTGTCAAAAAGATGGCGGTGTTTTTGGGGTGAGCACTTTTGTGTCATGACAGATCAGTTAAAAACATTGGTGCAACAGAGAGCGACACAGTTCTGTTTTAACTGTTAATAGAGACTGTTCTTATTTTGTTTCATTATCTGCTTCACTTTTTGCAAATCTACTCTATTTTGTTTCGATTAATTCAGGTATTACATTTGCAAATGGCGGCCGCGGCATATTTCAATTCTACTTTGCCATTTTGTGAAGCAAATAGATACAACTGACAAGTGAACCCTGCTCCGATTAGAACACAATTTGTTCTTGTTAGAACGATCCGATCAATGCCAGTCAAAACTAAGAAACGGGGGGATTGCGATTGTCATATTGCCTAACGAACTTTCACGAGCCAAGATAAAATGGAGTAGATTCAAGTTACTTGTCTGTGAGCAAATTTATTTTGAGTAAAGAAGTACAAAATATTGACAAATAAAATCGTTCATTGAAAAAGCTGACTCATAAGAACTTAAATACTTCTATGTTATCGATCCTTACCTATACTCTTATTAATTACTTCACGCTAAAATTCTTTTTTAAATGGTTTTTTTTCCAAGTTTATATTCAACCTAAAATGCTCTTTACTACGTTAAAAGAATAAATAAAATAAAGATTTTCTCAGAATTTGCAACCACAAACAAACAAACTCACCGCAATTAACGATGCCACTTTCACGGTTTTTATATACCTTACGGCTTCATCACTAAAAAATCCATAAAACATTGAAATAACTAAATTTTAAAGAATTCATCACATGTTCCAGCACCATTTTCATCTGAAATTCACACAAAATCACGTTCGTCAGCATTTTTATTTGAAAAAGTTACGTGATCTTTCATCAACAAAACAGTGAAATCCCATTCAATATTCAACGTCTCACTGAATGGTTGGTCGGTGACGGTGATGATAAACCAACGAACAAACCACTCGTCAAAATGAAAAATCTAGGACAATATGGCCCAGTTAAGGCGGCTACGACTGCGGCTGCCGCAGAACATATTTATGTATACAAACACCTTTAAGTTAATTTTTAATGCTGACAGAAGAAACTGTGCGTTGACCTAGTTTTTGGAGTCCAGTGAAATTACTTTGACCACACTTTGTGCAAGTAGGTAGGTAGGTATCCAAGTATCTCATTTCAAACCAAAAAAAAATGCACTGTGAATTTGCATCTTTTTTTTAACTTTTCTTTCGATACGATTTCTTGATTTCTTCAATGACCATGACTTTGAACTGCTTACGCTTGGTGAGTGGTGAGCATGGTTCTTCTGCCTACACACTCATCATAATTAATATGCAAAAACGTATCTTCAACTTTCAAAAATTTATTCAAGGCAAAAGCTTTGAATTCTGAATATGATGTTGATGATGATGATGATGATGATGAAGATGGGTGTTCCACTTTGAATGGTTTCATAAATGAGTATAATGAAGGGAGAGAGAGTGCGTTCAAAGTTTCATCGTTAGAAAATGTCGACCAAAGCCAAGACACGTCATACGTCATAGACAACCTCTTTTTTTTTGGTTTTTTACGATTCTGTTTCATGTTTGCTTTTTTTAAAGAAAAGACGAAAGAAAAAAAATAATTTATTCGTGTAAATATCCCCGGGTTATTCCTATTATTTGACTTTTCAGTGAAAGCAGTCGTTGTGTAATCTGAAATTCAACAAACAAAAGTGTAACTCTCGAGCAGGAAACAATACTCTCGTCGTTCAACTTCAACATTAAATACGGATACGGAGACGGACAGACCGAGCAAGCCATGATACGATACGATGTAATAGCATGTAGGTAGGGATAGGGAAGGAAGTGGGATCACTTGGATGTTGTATTGCGATGGCAATTTGATGGTTTAAACTTGGAGTTTTTCTTTTGGTCGGTTTTTTTTTTTAAATAAAAAGAAAAACTGATATATTTGCTAAAGTGGAGAAATGTTGTAAAGTTTTGTAATTACAGAGCGTGCGATGAAGTGTTGCTCACAAAAGTGGTTTGAATTGTTTTAATTTTTTTTTTTTTTACTTTGTCTTTCTTTTGTTTATATTTCCTGCTGCTTTTTGAAGAAATAATTACTTTTTCGAATGTAAATATAAAAAAAAATAATGTGTGTGGTCTGGTTGATAATTTTTGTTTACCTAGTTTACTTTTTTAGATTTAGTTTTTTTTTTAATGCATATCTTTGACTATACAATTTAACTGTCTTTTAAAAGTTTAAATTGGTCCTCAAGAAAGAAAATATCTGATTTTGACACGGGAACGACTGCATTCAATTTGATGTTATTTTCAAAAGCTTTCATTGTGTTGAAAAATCAAAATTGCGATATTCGCTTGAAAACGTCAATTCACCTCCATCACTGTTTTTACTGACAGCCATTTTGTCAACTTCCGGTTGATTTATCTTCAGTTTGGTTCGCAATTTTATCATGAACTGACTGACGCCTGAACAACGCATGCAATTTGTGCAGATTTATTTCTAAATGAGATCACTTTTGATTCCGATTTTCACAAGAAAATTTTAAACCTGCCTCCGGTCGTATGATTTAACACCGCTAGAATATTTTTTGTTGGGTAGGTATGGTCTATACAGATAAGCCAGAGACGATTGACGACTTGGAAGCTGCCGAATTGCCGATATATACGACTCTGAATTCTGCAAAGATAGATCGAAAATTGGAACTCAAGATTGGGCTTGGTACATTACCTAGGTATTCATTCTAAAGTTCTGAATTTAAAAAAAAGACCTCTTTTTATACCTTATTTGCAGCACTCGCATAGTACGATCGTTTAGGAAAGTTGTATTGGTGGATTGAAGCAAATTCAGATGTTGGCAAATACTTCATGCAGAGTCGATGAAGGTAAATACCAGTCTAGGTTCCAAATTAGGTGAAATCGTTCAACACCAAATTGTAGGTATTCTAGTACAATTTCAACTGAATGAAGAAGAAGGGAATCCAAAAATGTAAGGAAATAAGTTGTCAAACAAAATTAGCAAATTCAAAAATGAGAACACTTTTTCGTCTAATTTCGAGATGAACTATAATTTCCGGCCCATTAAAAGTAGTACAGGAACGGAGAAAAAATCAAATGTCTACGTTTTGACAAGACATGCAGTAAGACTAGTCTAATCACTGGACGAGATAAATGAATGAATACGGTACCGTTTTTCTTGTGGTTATTTGTTTGGGGTGAAAACACATTACAACACAATGGCTACCTACCTAATACCTATTTAATTTTGTATAACTATTTAATTACATATTTTGCTAAATCTTCACAGATATAAATTTTCAAAAAATAAATACGATGCACTAAATGCATTCACCTCGGTGCATTGAACACAATCACTTGTCACCTTTTGCCTGACTGCACTCAGGTTTAACGAAAACATATTTTTACATATTCTTTAGCGGAAGGCATCGTTCAATCCGCAACCATTTTCCTTATTTTTCGACGAGTTTTGAGAAGGTTTTCTAAAGTTACTATGATCTTCAATCGGTCCACGAGGGTAGAAGAAAACTAAAATTTAAGCCGTTGAACTTTATAAATTTGAGATAATAGGATTGCTCTTTTAATGTATAAAGTAAATTGTATGAGCTTTAAATTTGTGCTTCTTTTTTATTAACGTTGTCAAAAGGTTTCCAGACCGACGGTAAAATATAAAATAGGGTCCCAAAAGTACCAATTATACCTTCACAAGTAGTTGTTATATTCAAACCTTTATGATCCGTATTAAATGGCTGGAGGGACATAAATGTAAGTAAGGCTCAGGAGCATCACGCTTTGAAGTGCTATCAATAGACGCAGGTAATTAACTGTTTCTGTAACTGTAGGTAGTAGCATATCCTCTTGGTAATAGAATACATATCCCCTACAGCTATTTCTAAAACTCAAAAATGTATGGGAATATATTAAGGTAAAAAGTACTCGTGTAAGATTTCGAGTTAATACAAATCGACGTATAAAATCGAATCTACATACATTTTGCCCCAGAACTCCCCCTTCAATTATATTCTCATGTTGGTAATGTGTTTTTGAGAAATAGCTTCTAAAAATAAACACAAATTTCTGCGAAATTTGTCTATCAATTAAGATGCAACTTTATACAATGTTAATTAGATTAGAAAATTTCCAATGAACAAGATTTCTATGACAATCAGAAACAAGCAAAGGTCAGAACAAACAAAGCATATCGATGACTACTATGTGTGTATAATAATAACCTGAAGGTTTGTTGGGATTCCCCAAAGATGTCATTTTTTATAGACTTTAGACGAAAAAAAAAAGAGATATTCTTGTTCGCAATGATGACTGACTCAAAATATACAAGTTTTTTTTTAATGTTGTCATTAATTTTTGTGGGTGTTCAATAAAAACAAGTCATAATAACTTTAAGATGAAAACAACTAGGTACCTAGTAAATGAAATGAGTAATTCTTAAGACAATAATTGTAAATTGTATTTTCTTAATTCGGTACAATGAAATTCATTGTTAGCATTTAAGATTAATTAAATGTGTTTTTAAGAATGAAATTATTGTTTAAATCATACGATAACATCATTTTTAATTGGCTTTTAAAATGGGAGATTTAAGTTAGATCTCAGTCATAACATGGTTTGTAGTTCATAAAACAGGATTCATTGCATGCATACATCGAGTACATTGTTTTTAAGTGAAACTACAACTTTATAAAGAAAAAGGCTTATAGCAATTTTCATTGATTGCACTTGAAGAACCACTCACTCTTAAAAACAATGGAAACAAGAAACATTGATTCTACTCTAATTTGAAGCAATTTCGATTAGCACGCCCGAGTTTCTCCTGTTTTGCAAAGTTACAATGACGTGTGAAGACAGTTTTTGGATTTAAATATATGTATGTTTCTGAAGACTTCCTGGTGCTCCTGGACACTTCATCTTTTCCGCTGGAAAGTGCTTTACTCAAATAAATGAGAGAGTGTAATCACAATGCAGAAAGGCTATAACACGAGGTCGACACAAAGGTTTCTACTTTTCATGCTGAGGCACCATCCTTCTATCGTATTCATAAGTCGCTTGTCAAGAAATAACGCGTCCAGGAAGTCAGTGACGATTAAGTTAGAAAGAAGGAGAAAGATAAGAAGGAAATGGAGCTCCAAATTAAGGATGTTAACGAGGATAAAGATGGCGAAAAGGACGCCGATAGCAAACAAAATAGAACTGTTAAAGTTTATTACACAGAACGTGGAGTTAAACAATACCCAACCCATCTGAGCCAGAGATCCATATGATATTTCCCAGGAGGGATATGGTGAGTTTTAAAAATTTCTTACCACCGATTGGGAATACCTTTTGGTCCTGAGAAGCACTTCTCTGTCGAGGATCAGAGGAAAATAGACTCAAACGAGCGCACCTGCATATTATAGCTTGTCACATGGCGAGCCTACCCGCATCCAGAGTCAAATTAATCTTGGACCAGGGTCCTGCAAAGTCCTTAGATCTCTCAGTACCAATTTTATGGAACATGTTGAGGCATTTCCACACTCCTTGTTGAGTAGCTACGCCTATATAACACCTCTTGCATCACTAGAATGCCATTCGTTACCTCATTTGGTTAACCAAAACGACCACGATACTCCTACAAGGAGGTTTGCCTTATATATAGTCCCAGGTGACAAAGCCCAGTGTCGTGAAACACCAGAACTTCACTTCGATCTATCTCCCGTGGTACCAGAACATAGCTTCCGCTGGAGCTTCGCAACCGTAGGATCACTTCCAGATGAGCACCTCAATACTCAAGGCCTGGCAGCCTTCAACCACTTGCCAAGGTAGAAGCAAATGGCCGAATGCGCACACCAGAATACAAGAATATACTTGCATACGTCTCCAGCACAGGTATCAATATAGCAAGACAAAGAAATAGCTGCAATTACTCACCCTTATTACATCAAGATCCTTGCTATTTATATTGTTCCAGAGAGATTACTAGGAGGCACGTCTATGATCTCTCAAGTTCGAAATACTGTCTGAGAGCAACCTTCTTTAGAAGTCATAGACTCGAAATAATGGTTAAATAGTAGCCAGCTACAAAACTTCGACAAGGCTAAGCTTAGCAGGCAACAGGCGAGGGGTGCTTTACCTCAACGCCCTAACCCTGCAAAGCCAGAAAGAGTACCGTCGAATTTTTCGCGGACTTGTTTAAGCGTTCAAAAGCTTAAGAGAGTCATAATTCCTTCCGCTTCTGTCGAGGGTCAGATAGAATTCCGTGCCTGCTCTTTATTCCACGTCGAGTACCAAGAACTTAGTCAAGAAATTCATGAAACTGTTTGAGAAATTGAGCGAGGACAAGGAGGATTACATGAAGTTCTAGGATCAGTTTAGCAAGAACTTAAAATTGGATGTGCATGAAGAATTGCCGACTTCCTTCGATTCCATATATAAGCGTTTCAAGAAAAGAGGTTGTGTACATGACTGAACCAATCGATCAAAGGCATCCAGCACTTCAAGGAATACAGAGGCAAACAGCTGGTATCTGTGACCAAGGAAGGTTTGGAAGGTGAGAATTAGAATATGATTCAAGGTTTCTCTATTTAGGAAGTACCTACCGGAAAAGGAACAATCATATTCAACAGATGTGAAGCTTGCAGTCTCCATCTTTTCCGTTTAAAATAATGGCGATAACAACATGTTTCCTTCCAGCTGTTTGAAAGTTTTGTAGGAAGTAACCCAGTTTTCTATAAATCTCTCAATGAAAGGTTGTTTATGACGGCCTTTTAAGCTCACGCAGTTTCCCTTAAGCTTTCTATATTTTATCCGATTAAACGTAGTTCCGTGCACGATTAGAAAACTAAACAATTATTTTTAGCTTCCATTGTTTTCATATTTTTCAAGTTTCTTGCACACTGTTCCATACGCAACAATAAAAACAAAATCCCAGCACCGACCTCAACACAGTTCCCAAGAAAAAGAGTCACCCTAAATGGAAAGTTGATAAGCAGCTCTTAAAAGTCTTCAACTTAAAACAAACAAAAAAGAAAACACGCCTCATCCCGATCCCAACCGTTTTCGCTTGGTTTATTTTTATCTTTCCCACCTTATGTGCGATAACGATAAAATTATCGTGCCTTAAAACGATGCACATAACTTGGTGCTTCTCTCCAACTAAGTGGGTATAGTTTTTCCAAGCTTCAATGTTTTCGTTTATGCTCGTAGTTTTGTGTGATAAAATATTTACATGCCTCTTCGTGAATTTGTGAAGAGCAACAAGTGTTTTTCTTCCCAGTTGCCATTTGCCACCACCCCCGCCCCAGAGGCAGAGTCAGAGCACAACCAGGCTCTGAGACAGAGAACAGAAAATAGAAAACTTTCCTCCCTCCCAGCTCCCAAAGTGATTATGGATGCACAAGAAGAAGAATAAGATAGAAATCCTTGAGGATTCTTCTAACTTCAGATAAAATAATTAAAGGATCATAAACTTTAGAAAAGGAAAGAAAAGTTGGTGGTAGGTATATACTTACAGTACTCCGGAGCAGCGAGTGCACACAAACGATCCGATGGTCATGTTGACGTAAGTGGGACCCTTTTGGCCGCAGTCGAAGCATTGACGGTTGCCTCCGCTTCCGCTGACCACAAGCTCCCGCAGGACCTTCAGATATTTGTCGTCTTGTTTCTTGCGGACAACAGCCATTGTTGTTTGGTCGCTGCTGCTGTTGTTGTTCGTCGTCGTCGTTTTTGTCGTCGTCGTAGTCGTCGTAATGTTTAGTTGTTGTTTTTGTTGTAGTTGTTGTTGCGGTACGCGTACGGATGGTGGTGTTGCAGCAATGCGTTGGAATTTGATGTATTTTCTTTTGAGTGCAATTTTTCCCCTTTTTAGACTTTTTTCGTTCGCGTAAGTTTGGTTTTGGGTTGGCTCTTTGAAGGAACTTGGAATTTCTATTGCATTACCAGATCCAGATTCCACACTTGTCGTTCTCACAGAAGACAAACAGAAAACACTCGCGTTAAAATTTCACTTTTTTACTTCTTTTTTATAACAATTTCATTTAAAAAACGACAAAAAAATGAATCAATTTTTTTTTCTTCTTTGGAAAACAACAACACAAATGCCAAAAGTGATGAAGAGAGGGGCAGACAAAGGAAGGACGAAGCAAACTACACCACAAACATGAAATGAATCACTTAAATTCTTTCGTTTGATTTTTTTTTCTTTTCTTTTCAATATTTTTTAATATTTGTCGGCTACGCAGGAAATTAAACAAGTAAATCAAATTTATATAATTTTTTCTTCGTTCAAAACAAATTATTTAATTTTTTTTTTAATAGATTTAAGTGGAAATTTTTAATAACTTTTTGTTCAGCACGTCCCGAGAAGTTGAGAAACTGCCGTCTCTCGCAATCACCGTATTTCGCTCGACTGCCGTGCTGCTGAAATTTTTTCGCTTTGAAGATTGAAGAAAGAAGAAGGAAGAAAATAGAAGAAGAAGGAAAGAAAAAGTTCGCTATGAAAGAGAATGTCAAAATGAAGGAGGATAAATGAAGTGAGTAAAACAAAATTCAAAACAAATTTTTTTGTCTTGTATTTTGTTTTTGTGCAAAGTGCAACGAAGAGAGAGAGAATGAGGGAAGGCGAATATAATTACCGAATTTCGCCGATAATTCTAGTACTGTTTAGAATTTAGTTGACAGCTGCTGGTGGGTGATAATTAAGGGTGTGTTCATATGGTTTTATTTCAAATAGTTTTGATTTGAGAAGTTGGAATACGAAATATGTTTGGAAAAAATGTACGCTAGAAACACAAAAAAGTTACAATGTGCCACAAAAAAATTAATCATTCAAATATTTGGAATTTAAATCACTTAAAATTTTCCGTCAGATCTGTCAGACAATGTTAAAAAACTGGTAAAAAAAATAACTACATAGTTATATTTTTTTCTTTGGCGGCTTGACAATCAACAATATTCTTTGTAATTTTCTCTACGTGTTGATTTTACGTGACCTGCAGATTTAATGAAATGTTTCGTTGGTACAGATTCATTTTCGTATCAGTTTTCAAAAATACAATTCACCGGAATCTTAAAATATGGCTTACGAGCAAACTTCATAGCAATTAGGAAAATACAAATTTAACGACAAAGCGATCCAATCTTTAATCAATTGAAACTGCAAAAATACTTTATACGAACCAGGTAAAAGAACTTGCTAGTCCAAGCTCTCACTTACGCAGAATTTTGAAAAATATAATGAAATTTAAACAAAAAACAGTAATATGTAAAATTCTAACCCATCAGCAGCCGCATCTGTAATGGCAATGTTTTGAAAAGTTTGCTCTGTGCTTTAGTATCGTGTTCTTTTTAATAGAACAATAATACTCAAGTATACCCTTATCACTGCCACGCCTCTTTTCAGATGTTTTGGCTTTATGCGGTACACCGAATGATTGCCATATTAAATAGTCAAAACAGGGTCTAACATTTTCGATACATTTGAAAATATCGACATTTCTCTCATCTCTATGCAGCATCTGCTTGTCATTCTTGAAAGTTGAAACTGTCAAATCACCATTTGTTTTGTTGCAAAAAAAATATTCTTTTCTCAATTAAAAATAAAATCCAAACAAATATTCTTTATTTCAAATTTCTACAACGCAAAATTTATAAATAAAATGTGTAAAACCACTAGCCGAGGTTTCGATGCGCAGTTCTGTGTAAAAATAAACGAAACACGTACCGAATTCGTGCTGCAGCGGTTCGTCAACAAATGGTTTCTAATCATAACCCAGTACGAAAAGATGTGCAACGTCTTCTCGGTGCAGTTTGATCAAAAGCAAAGAGACGCCTCCGTTCCTGTGCCACCGCCAAACTACATTGATCCATCTATTCCAATCACAATTACCAACACATTTGGCACAGACACAGATGAGGCGCGCAGTGCCATCCGATTTCTAATAAACAAATCGAATCTAGGGAAGTGTCCAACAGAACTCATCGTCAGTATTGGCCTCAAGGAAATCAACGGCAAGGTTCTCCGTGAAATATCTCAAGTCCTAAATGAAGTAATTGAATCCAAATAAAAGCCATTCACATTTAAAACACAAAAGACGCAAGTTTGTTTCTCTTTTCTGTAAAAATTTGTTTATTTCACATTTGTACATTAAAACGTGTACTAAGCATAAAAGTCAACGTCACAGAGGTGGGGGTGGAATTCTTTAATCGAAAAGACCGAAACCCATGTCATCGTCAGACTCCTCTGGTTCCTCCTCCTTCTTTTCTTCCTTCTTAGCTTCAGCTGGGGCAGCAGCTGCTCCGGCGTCAGCGGAGGCACCTACAGCTGGGGCAGCACCAACTCCGGATCCAATGTTGGTGATCAAATCCTTGATGTTGATTCCTTCCAAAGCCTTGGCGAAAAGACCTGGCCAGTATGGTTCAATGTCAACATTGGCGGCCTTCAGGATGGTGTTGATTTTTTCCGCCTAGAAATACAAGGAATAGAAAAATATATTTATTAATTGAGAGATACATCACTGCACAAAGGATTTAAAGCTTTAATTCACTCTGATTGCCGTAATTTGATTAGATAAATGAAGATTGAAATTTTAATCCAGCAATCAGAATTTGCGTCTCAGAGAATAGTTAGATAGTTTAACTTACGGTAACGGCAACATCATCATCGACCAAGATGAGGGATGAGTAGACGCAAGCGAGTTCAGCTTTGGTAGACATAATTGATGTTATTTTTTGTTTTTATTTTATGGTGCAAGTTGCCAAAAATAAATAAAATCGGCCTTAGCTCAATTCGAGAACAAGCACACTTTGCGAGATGCTAAAACGGAAAGAAAGGAGGAAGTGGTGAAACGTCAAATGTAGCACTCTGAAGTTGGGTTCGGTTGACATGCGTTTTAAAAGGATGTTGGGCGACACCTAGGTGTGGTAAAACAAATGAATTTTTAGGGTGGAAACGTAATAGTGGTGTGACGTAGTTTATTTTAAGGTCTTTGATATTGACGTGTAAAATTTAATTTTTTAAGCTATTTGACAAATTAACACAAAACAACATAATGCCGCATGAGCCTATACGATATATAATTGTAATAAATTGTATAATAAATCAGCAAAAATATAAAATTTAACTTTCAAGCATAAAAATGCATAGTTGTCTACCAACGGCTGTCAACAGAGGTTGTTATCTTTTTTCACTGAATAGCTATTTCACTAATACATATTATGCTAGTAAACAATTTTTTCGAAAGGGAAGACTACATTAATTAAAACTGCACATCAGTGAAACTGCTTTGCAACTGGACTGCAGTTCTTTATTTGAAATGAAATATTAGTTCTACGACGTGGAAGTTATTACTGTTGCATATATTGACTACTGGGACCCACTGCTATCTTCAGAGTGAGAATCTTTCAGAAACGTAGTTTAAAGGCTAGAGGCAACACAGTCAAACATCACCACCAGAGTACTATATATTGTATAATACAATTGCGGGACTTCGCTTCAGCGGCACTTAACTGCAAGGCTTAGAAAAAGAGGAAAGAAGCATATTTTGATAGTTTTCGTTAATTTTTGCTTTGTTTTTTTTTTTGTCCTCCTTTTTTTTTACTTGAAGTAAGCACTAAAATGTAAACTGAATCAGAAAGCAGCTGAAAGACTCTTCAAAAATGTAATCTTTTCGTAATCATTTTGTTTTAATCAGTGGACACCGAAGAAAAATATTATATCGCACAAATCTTGGGCTACTGCAAGGAGATATTGGTAACAAAGATCTCACCAGTAGATGGCGAAGCTAGAACAAACAAAACATCTAGTGCTGACTCAGCTTTAATGACATTATGCTGCTGTGACAGCTAAACTTCATTACAAGAAAATGACACCCCGGTAAAAAAAATTTGCGACAAAACTTACAAGCAAAAGGCTTTTTTTAATAATTTTATTTAATTTTTCTTTAAAAAAAACAAAGAAAATATTAATAAAACCACTGCGAAAAATCACCCACAATGAGTTTTTCCAGCGATGAAGTGAACTTCCTCGTTTATCGCTATCTTCAGGAATCAGGTTTGTGCACTTACCCCCAGACAAGACGCCTTAAACTCATTTGTATATAATTTTCAGGTTTTCACCACTCAGCCTTCACATTTGGTGTAGAATCACATATTTCCCAAAGTAACATCAATGGAGCTCTTGTGCCACCAGCTGCATTGCTCACAATCCTGCAGAAAGGCCTTATGTACACAGAGATTGAATGGAGTGTCGGTGATTCGGGTGATGTCTCCCGCCCTATTGAAGGTCTAAGTTTGATTGATGCTGTTATGCCGGAAATCAAGACACCCAAGCCGCCTGTGAAACCTGAAGTGAAGAATGAGCCGGTTAAAGTGGAAACACAGATTAAAATGGAAACAACTCCATCGGAACCTGCTGCGGCCAATGGTGCAGAGCAAGAAACAACTGTTACAACAACAAGTGTGGCTACTACATCGACGCCTACAGTGACTTCTTCAACTGCTGTGACAACACAAGCTTCCACAACTCAGCAACAGCAAGCAGCGCAGCAACAACAGCAGCAGCAGCAGGCTCAACAACAACAGCAAACCCAACAGCAGCAGCAGCAACAACAACAACAGCAACAAGCCCAGCAACAACAGCAACAGCAGCAAGCTCAGCAACAACAAACAACTCAGCCATCTACTGAATCCATGGAAGTAGATCAGAGCATCGAGATACCAGCATCGAAAGCCACTGTCCTTCGTGGCCATGAAAGTGAAGTCTTCATTTGTGCTTGGAATCCAAGCCGGGATCTATTGGCGAGTGGATCTGGTGATAGCACGGCCAGGATATGGGATATGTCTGGCCAGACAACAAGTCCAAATCAATTGGTCTTGCGACACTGTATACAGAAGGGTGGGGCAGAAGTTCCAAGTAACAAAGATGTCACATCGCTGGACTGGAATGTAAGTTTTTCGGTGTCAATTTGTTCATACCATGGTCTTTTATGGTTTTCTATATCTTTTTGCAGTGCGAAGGAACTTTGCTAGCTACCGGCAGTTATGATGGTTATGCCCGTATCTGGACAACTGCTGGCGTTCTCGCTTCAACCTTGGGCCAACACAAAGGTCCTATATTTGCCTTAAAATGGAACAAACGTGGAAATTACATTCTCTCAGCGGGTGTTGACAAAACCACAATTATCTGGGATGCAGCAACTGGCCAATGTACCCAACAATTTTCATTCCACAATGCTCCCGCATTGGATGTTGATTGGCAAACTAATTTGTCATTTGCATCCTGCAGTACTGATCAACGAATACACGTTTGCAAACTGGGAGTTGAGAAGCCCATTAAATCCTTCCAAGGACACACGGTAGGCAAAAGAATTCCTAGATCATTTTGTAGCCTGCTTTACTCATTTAATTTTTCTTCTTCTTTAGAACGAAGTGAATGCCATCAAATGGGATCCACAAGGACAGCTGTTAGCATCATGCTCCGATGATATGACATTGAAGATATGGTCCATGAAGAACGATACATGCGTTCATGATCTCCAAGCGCATTCCAAGGAGATATACACAATCAAATGGTCACCCACTGGACCGGGTACCCAAAATCCCAATACAAATTTGATTCTTGCTTCGGCATCATTCGATTCGACTGTTCGTCTCTGGGATGTGGAACGTGGTGCATGCATTCACACTCTCACCAAACACACTGAACCAGTTTACTCAGTGGCTTTCAGTCCAGATGGCAAGCATCTAGCTTCGGGCAGTTTTGATAAATGTGTTCATAT
Organism: Platycheirus albimanus; assembly: GCA_916050605.2. Taxonomy (NCBI): domain Eukaryota; kingdom Metazoa; phylum Arthropoda; class Insecta; order Diptera; family Syrphidae; genus Platycheirus; species Platycheirus albimanus. The sequence continues at coordinate 10,759,755 of OU696698.1, read as the reverse complement.
TTGGAGCACCCAGACGGGCCAGTTAGTTCATAGCTACAAGGGCACTGGGGGAATATTCGAGGTGTGTTGGAACTCGAATGGCACAAAAGTTGGAGCAAGTGCTTCCGATGGAAGTGTCTTTGTTCTTGATCTGAGAAGATTTTGAGATACAATCGAAAGTAGTTGTAGTCGACTGCAATAGGTAGGTTTTTTTTTGGCATTAAATTGACAAATCAATAGTTTTGTGTAAACATATTGCTTAACGGTATAATAATTATATTATCTACTTAAATTTGAGTTTGTTGGGAGTTTTTATTTTTCCTGATAAACTCGACAAGTGGATGGAGAAACAATTATGGTATCGAGGGCACTGTTTGAAGCAGATAAGACTACTTTTGAGGGTGGATTTGATTTATTAGGGAAAAGAACTCCAACGTCTTATCAGGATTACAAGAGAATATGCTCGTTGTTCCTTCAAAATTCTTAGGGATGCGGATTCTACTAAACCTTAAGACAAGGCGACGCAATGTTATGGTGTCGTCACTACCGTTGAGTCAGCAGCATGCAAAATAGGAGTTTTTTTTAAACGGGGAAAAGAAAAGACCACTGCTCTGTATTCGGAAATCAAAATCAAAAAGGATAACTCTTGCAAGAAGACGCTGAGCACACACCATCCTGCTCTTGCTATACGGTCCAGAAGGATGTTTTGCTTACGATTTATGGTACTGTCTGTGTTGACAACGCTGAGCTATACGATATACGTGTTGTACAGCGACATACGCTTAGTCGTATTCAACGGCTAAGAAGGCTAGCCCAGTAATAAGTAACTTCAAGTCTGTCAAAACTTGGATACCCCAAGTTGTCTACTAAACTGGTCACTCAAAGTGAATCTCTACCGGCCTTTACTTTCTGTTTTCTGATATTCTGACCTATTCCTCGAAAAAAAAAGAAGCAAAAAAGGAAAAAAAAAATGCATTTTAAAATTAATAACAATACTTTTTATTTGATAAATGTACACTCAATTAAAACTCTGTCACAGAATCCAAGAAACGTTCCTTGAAAAATCTACACGGCTCCCGCTTAACTTCGCCATTTTTTGTCGATCCTTTGAAGAACTTTGTGATCTGTTCAGCTCCACCATAGGCTGGTTTATTAGTGTCTGGCTCGTCAAACACTACACTCACCGATTTCCCTTCCAATGCATTTTCAGCTGTTGACCAACTGAATCTAACTAGACGCGGGAATCCAAATACAATGTCAATATTTTCAGAAAGGAATTTCTTTGTGACAGGATCACCCGGATAGCCACTGCCAAAATCCTTCGATGTAAGTTTCAGACCTTCGGGGAACTTCCACACCTTGAGGGAATGGTCTCTTGTCACTTTAGCACATATACTAGCTGCCGATACTATTGGATAAGTTGAATCAGCTTTCTTTGCTACAGTTATCTCGAATTGAGGAAATATTTTCTTTAATTTATCTTGATACTTTTCTGGAGGGCCAACAGTGTCGACATAGACTTCAGCAATATTGACACCATTATCGATGGCCTTGTGAATTAGTCCGATTGCCGAATTCATTGAAATTTCATTGAGTGAACATTTGGAACGCCGGTTCATACTTGTGCTGATGACGTTCGGCGAGATTATTTCTACTGCCCAGCCAATGCATGAATTTGCATATTCTTTTCTGTTGATATCGTCAAAAATTATATCTCGCTTTTCCTCTGTCAATTGTTTGGAATCGGCACAGCCCAAATCAGCGAGTACTTGCTTTTTCAAAATTGGACAAAATGCAATTCCGTAAACCATTGGGCCAAGTACTGGACCACGTCCAGCTTCGTCAACTCCCAGGACGCAAGGTTCATCTTTACAGATTTGAGGTATTTCTGATATATAAACTGTGTTAACGGAATTGTCCTTTGACGCAATGAAAGGGCCTAGCGATTCTAGAGAATCTATTTTTAAGTCTTCCATAGTTTTAAAATTAACACACAAAAAGATTTAATTCTTTTTAATTTCCCGCCAATGCCGCACTTTAATTTCGGGACCCTGATTTGTTTACAAATTTTTCGTGTTGTCAAAATGTAGGGGAAGTAAAGTTTGGCGTGTTCAGAAAGTGGAGGTCTTCATTGCTGCAAAAATGGGAGACTGAAAAAATTTCGTCACTTTCGAAATGTCAGAAGAAAAGAAAACTTAAGGAAATTTAAAGGCTGGAATGCAAACAAAGAAAAAAAGAAGGAAAAAATCAGATAGTTTTTAATTCGAAAATCTTTAAAAATAAAAGAAGCTAAGTGCACACAAATAATTCAGTACGAGCATTATTCAAATGTCTTTGAGTTTCAGTACTCAGATTTGGGACACTATTTATATTTGTTCGGTTTTCATAGAAAGAGAGGTTACATAATATAAAATAATAGAAAAGGCAAGCAAAAACATATCGGAGGTTTTCATTTTCTAAACACACCAAATTTCAGGAAAATTTTAAAGGTAAGACCACACTTCAGGGGACCTACATTTCTTTCACTTTTTTTCTGACCGTACCTAATAAGATTAACTTAAAAAATAAAATATGAAATGGCAATATATACTATCATTTTTTCTTCAATGCAGATTAACTAATTGTTACTCCCTTGACAAATTCTACGTACCTGTTGTACAATGGTGGTTCAGATGTGGACATCGTTTTTAAATTCTTGATCCATGGGTCAAATTTATTTAATCCTCGGAAATTGGTGGGTTAACTGTTGAACCACCATCTAAATTTTAATTATGTACACACGAACCTAGGTAAATCGTTTTTAAATTTTGATCCGACGATGAATCAATTTATCTCTAATTATTGTAAGTTAGTGCTTGACTTAAGCTTCTTGCTTTCGAGATCTGATAGTGCAAAAACAAATTCAACCTTGCTTTTTTCTCATAAAGAAAAGAGCGTCTAGTCTTCAATGTAATTTGATTTATTCTGCTTGTCAAGATCTAATAATAATTAAACTAATTGAATGTAATGCTATTACAGTTTTTCAACACAAATATTATGGAATCAATAAATTTTGTACATAACTATATGAATTTATAAGTCTGAAGGGGGCTTAACTTTCGCCGTATTTTATACCAACACAAATATCCTGTTTCTTACTGTACAGTAGAAAATTACTACAATCAGTTATGTTCTTCTCTTTCATCGGCACTTTGCTTGTGCAATAATTCTAAAACCATTTAATAATAAATCATTTAAACAATTTTCAATTAATACTGTGTAAAACTATTTTTATTCAATTGAATAATTTAAACGATTCAATTAAAAATTAAATTGTTACACAAAAGAGTTGTAATCAGAAAGAAAAACACAAAAGCTGAGATAAGTTAACGAAAGAGATGGCATATTATGTTTTCCTCACAGAGGAGATAAGAAATACAAAAAAGTGACAGCAGCGCAAAGGAAGGAGTGTCAAAAACGAAAGTTGGGCGAGTTGGTTCGTTTTCGTCGTCGTCGTTGGTTATCTCGTTATATCGTTCGCCGCGAGAGAAAGAAATATTCTAAAAGCAGAGGAAAAAAAATTGTGAAGAAAAATATTTCAGTGGCAAAAATCAATAAAAATTCTAATATTTTTCCTCAAATCGGAGTGTTTTGCATTAAGTAATTGAATAATAATTCCTATGTTCATCAACAATTAAATTTGTTATTTGCAGTGTAATAATTACAAGCATTTGAATCTCGCAAGTGAGTAAGAAAGTTAAAAAATAAAATTGATTTTCTCCGCACTGCGGTGTGAATAAATATAACGGGCGAACACCAATGATTTGATTTATACATAAATTTTGTGTTATTTTTTTTGTATAATCAAGTGACGTGCACAGTCGCAAAAAAGCCGGTGATGTTTCTTATAAATTTTAAAATAAAAGAAAATAGATTAATATAGTTGCATACTCTATTTTTTCCATACTATCTACATACGTGGGAAAATGTTTTCCCGAGTTTGCACAAAGCACAACATCGGATTGGATTTGTGGAGTCATCATGAGAGCAGAAAACGGCAAAAAATATTGCTCCTCTGAGTAGTTCCATTAGAAAAATATATAAAAAATAAAAAAAATATATTAAATGTAGAAAAGTGGGGGCGGAATGTCGGGGAATTTCTTATTTTCTATGAATTCATCTGCACGAGCAGCCAGAGTCAGAGAGCCAGCGGAGTTTGCCTTGCCATTGCCAAAAGATTTTTTTTTTCTTTCTTCCCGACCCGAGTAATAAAGGGAGTTATGCACATTTGTAGTGTGTACTGTGAAAAAGTGCGATAAATCGTTTTGGAACAAGAAGGGGAAACCATTTCCTGAGATTATCACAAAAAGGGGAGGTGGTGACAATTTTTTTTTTTCATTATTTTAATCTATTTTCCTTGACCGAAACAGATTACAAATTGTTTCTTTTCTGATTTAATCATCTTTACTTTGTTTTGCCAAATTAAACATCGGCGATGGCAGAAAATCAAAGTAAAAGGTCAAGTAAAAAAAGAATCTACAGCAGCATTTAAATCGCTACACACTACTCGTCGTAGTCGTCGTCGTCTTCACTTGCAAGTCGAGTTTTTTTTGCAGTTTCTTTTAGTATTTTTGCAAAAAAAAAAAAAAAAAAAAAACAGTGACTCAAACAAATAATATTCATTTGGCATAAGCATTAAAGTGTTATATACCGCAGTAGTACCAAATTAATGAATCAAATATTGTGGTAGGTACGCCCCCACCTAGTACGATTAGGTACGAACCTCTTTTTATGTATAAGTATCTACATATTTATAGGTCAAAGTTTATTGTGCGGGAGTGTGTGGCAAAGGTCATGGAACAGAAGCACAATTACCTTGTTTACCTGTTTTGCTTATACATACTATGTGCCATGTACCTACCTATTTGATGAGGTAGATTTGTCATGACTTCTATTGAAACCGATTAGGAGTCTGCGACAATATTTATTAAGTACCTACCTACCTATTCAATTGGAATCCTATAAGTCCTACATGCATATTAAATAACGTTTCATTGTTTATGTTTTAAATACCCGGTACCTACTTGCCATTAGATTTCAAATTAGTTATCAATTATTTAGCGAATTCAAATGTATTTAAGTTCAAAATATGTTTTAGGCATATTAACTTCCCTGCCGGGTGTTCTGTTTCGCTGAGGTTTTAATAGTTTTTGTTTTGTCTGCCTATTTAACGGAACTATTATAAGACACAAAGCATTTTAAGAGTGGAAAATACAGAAAATTCCTAAAAACAAAATGAAACATTGATAGAAGATGAAGTCACTGACAATAAAATTACATAGTACAAATTTCTGCGAAGTCACCACTGCTGGCGTTGCCTTTCTCCCAAAAAATGATGGTACCTAGATGACAGCAGAACCAAAAAAAAAAAAACAGACCGATTCTAAAATAAAACCTGGTGTTGGTAGGTATACATAGTGCGTTAAAACTGTCGTTTAGTGAAGGACTTGTTACTTACTACAGCAACGTTTGAAGTGAAAAAGAATCGGGCAAAACTCTTCTAAGCAGTAGGAGGACTAAGGATGCAACTGGTCCTACCACTATTTCAAACGCCACAGTAATAAGCCCTCTTCCAAAGTAGAAATCCTTTCAAAGCACTAGAAGAATACCTAGTACCTAGTCTTACTGTTTCAAGTGAGTCCTAACGGTTGAAGTAACTGCTTTCACTGCAGGTAAGCTTCACTGCACTCTCTTGAACGACTTTAAAAAACCAGCCGAAATTTCGATTGAAAAGACTTATAAAATAAATTATTTTTGATATTATATTTTTTGAGAAAGCCCATCATATACCTATTTATTTTAAGAAAAACTTTTTCCTGGGAACAGGAGCAACGTGGTTGTGTTCTTAAGGTCATGTGAGGTTAAATTGACGACGTCTTAAGTGACTAAAAAAATAGGTAGAATCGCTATATATATTCGCCATAGAGGGCTGTCCAGGAAACTACTGATTACGTGCAAATCTTAAGCATAAATGGTTTCCAAGATTTTTGGTCTTGTTTTTTTTTCGAGATTTTGTCTTGAATGTTTTGGTTCTAGAGTTATCTAGGTAGACACCCTTCACTATATTGTGCGATTCTTTTGGATTTCTCTATAAATTGATTCCTTTTTATTTCTGCAACGGTCGAACAGGAATTGAGAGCTTAGGTCACCAGGCATTGGCTTATCCTGGTGCTGCCGTGCCACAGAAGCCACAATACTGTCAAAGTTGAAAGTACATACGTTATAGGGCTGAAATTTAAGTTGTCGCTGTAGAACAAAAAGTAGTTGAAGTTCAAGTAACTCAGCGTCAGCTGCAGCTACAGCTACACCATTGTGACAAGGCAGTAATACGTGTAACTCCAATGTCAAAACTGTTTTTGGCGCACCACAGGAACAAAAAATTAGTTTAGTTTAAAAACATCCTGCTGAAAATAATGAAATCCTTAAGTGCAGATTTTGTAATCGACCAAATAAGACATCTAATTTTTCTGACTTCAATTCCGAAATCAGTTTTTTGAACTTACGAGGACAAGAACTGTCTTAAGTAGGTATCAAACTATATATTTCAAAATCATTCGGAATGCTTCCGAACGATTCTGGACGTATAAACAAAAATGCTATTGGTCTGGCCACACTATCTACAAAATGATTGGTTCCCCAAATTAAACCAAATTAAATTTATGTTATTTTGCGAATCCAAAAGTTTTCATTCTCAGCATGGTAAGAGAGTAGTACCTACATATTTCAATAATTGAATTCCCAAATATTCAGGGCTTCAAAATAGGCTTCTTTGGCAACGTTATCTTAGATTCAACTATTTCGGTGTGGCCTTTGGTTTGAACTGTATTGCTAGACTTAATGATTTTGTATGTTTTCTTCTCATTTCCATATGGAATAGTTTTTACAACTTGACTTTTGGAAATCTTCTTCAAAATAAATTCCCTGATACCCTGTCCAGCAACTTAAAAAGGTAAAGATTTAAAAAACTTTAAGAAATAAACACAAATCGTTTGCAAATTTATTGATTCCCACTTTTATTGCACTACTCTTGAATTATCGTCTCCTGTTACTGCTTACTGGTATTATATTTGTCATCTCTCTGGTAATCCGATTCTTTGGTGACGTGGTTTACATCGCTTTGCTATTCAAGTCATTATTCATGGGTAATGGAGGCTCACCCCCGGGGATGATGCGAATGCGACCCAAATACAGTTAATGTGGGTAAAAGTGTCATTGCACACTACTACTAACTGGGTGATATATAAATTCTTTTTTATTTTAATGCAAACGCGTTTAAATTCAAGTTACTTGGCCCACAAAAAGAAACTTAATTTGAATTGACTTGTCCCATTTAATTTATTTCTTGAGTCGCTGTACAAAATGTTTTATGTGTATGTTTATAAATATGTATATTCAAATAGTTCCGTCTTAGAACTATACGGTACGGGTCATCGAGTCGTTAAAAAGTCACCAAGTGTGCAAAAAGAAAAGAGGGGACATAAATCTCAGGGCTGTGCAATAACTTTGTTGTAAACTGCTATACACTTACTTCAATTGAAACATGAATCAATTTATGGGTACACAGTGCACATCCATAGACAGAAACAAAAACAAAACTACTCCTAGCATTGAATGATAAGTGAATGTTCATGTTCAGCATCCAATCCGATGATGAAAAACAACATTACTTCCTCCCTTCTTCAAATCATCGTTAATTTAATGAAGATTAACAACAAATTCTTACTTTTTGTACTTTTGCAGGTGTTTTTGAGATAAGACACTTGTGTGTTAGGTGTTTAACATTATTAGTGTTAAGTTAAAAATATTATACTATACACTTGAAAAAATAAATCTTTAAACGTGAACCTACGAGGGAAAAAATCATCATCAATGGCGCCCGTAAGAGGTGATGGAATGCGAGGACTTGCTGTCTTCATATCGGACATACGAAACTGTAAGTATATATATTCATTAATTCACATGTACAATTTAAATATATTCATGCTGCTCAATTGATTGATGAAGAGACCGAATTTCATTGCACCATATATTTGTATATCTATGTACACTTATAAATTTGTGTCGTTGTCGTTCGTTGTGGCAGGGTCAAAAAAACTTCTTCCCAATTATTACAAAACGCCCGTCCGTCGTCATTCGGCGTCGTCAGTCGTGGGTAGAAATAAAAGAAACAAAATGTCTTAATTTATTGGACTGCTAGGCTGTGTTATGAACTTTGAATGGAATTTATAAATTGGAGGAATCTTTGGAACTGGGAGATGTTGTTTGTGTTGATGAATCTGATGGCTGAGGTACAGGCATCGACACAGATTAAATTTTTATCGAAAATCGTTTTTTTTTTTTCAAGGGGTGTATTTTTTTTTGTTAAATTCTATTAAGAGACCATGTCAACAAGTATTGATATTGAACCTTAATTTTGTTCAAATAAAATCCAATAAGTGGAAAAAAGTCTAGAATCCCAGTTAGATTGCCGATAATAAATTGCTATTTTTAGAACTTGTCAACTTGCCTTTTAGCTGAAATATATAATTTTTTGTTTAGGAACGTGCGAAAAGCAACAATTGAGAGCCGAGATAAGAAAAGTGCAATACCTACTACATAGGTCAGGCGCTATTGGTTCTTTTTCTTATTATTTTTACTAGCGACCCGACCTGACTTCGCTTGGGTGAAATTTAGATCTAAAAAATTGTGAACTGCCCAACAGATCAATTTAAACTTACAAAAACAAGTATATTAACTAAATAAGAGAAAATCTGGGACTCGTAGATCAAAACTTAAAGGTTCTCCACGCTAAACAGACATTTCTATATTCCTACAGTCAACTGAATAAAAGTGTTTCATAAAAATGAATCCCCAAAAGAGTGCGTATTGAAAAACTTTACAAACAAAACTTTTTAAAGAAATATTGTCCATATAGCGTACAAAATAAAGTTCACGACCTTGCTCTAATGTGTGACGGTGGTCATGAAATTTAATTTATTTCATATATGTACATACCTACTTAAAAATCACTAGGTAGCTCAAACACTTCTTGTAAACAATGAAATGAACCATCATATCATGCCACCAACCATAAAATTGAAAATTTTGTATTATTTCGCATATATAAAGGGTTTCTACAGTACAAATGGGAGGTACCGTTTTCTTAAAAATCTATTCCAACTAAAACATAAAGCTAACACCAAAAACACCATTCACCATTTTCGGCTTCTCTAGCATCGTAATGTTAGGTTTGGTTGATTATTTTTTTACGAATGCATAACTTGATTTGCTTTTGTGTACAAATTTTAAGCATTGTGGTTTGATCATAACTTTACAGAAAACATAATTTAATTTTGCCAAAATAGAGGTTGTTGAACAAAAATGGCAATTGTGGGCGTGTTTGTGGATGGATTTTACCGGTTGAAGAACTTAGCCTTGCCTATTAATCCTTATAGCTCGAAAATTGCGTTCTCTAGAGTCTAGAGTCCTGGGTACGTTCCTTAGAAAAGCAGCTTGTCATAATGACAACAACCGATGCCATAAAAATTGCGATAAAACTCGGCGATTGATAAATTTCAATTACCGTTATCGTTTTTCATTTTGAACAATCTACAGAACGTATGATATTTAACAGCTGAAATCAAGATTGTATCTGAATTCACAAAGCTTGTCGGAACAAATAATTTTACAATAAAAGACTGACAAAACATTGATAGCAATAAATGTTTGTAATATCTTTTAATGCTTCTCGACCAGCCTAAATACTATGGAAACAAAAACGGTTTTGCCCTTATTGCTGATTCCAAAAAAAATATTGAAAGCAAAGTATCCTCATAAAATTCATAGATAACCATAAAAAGTACAGACAATAACTTCTGTTTCACAAACTGGAACTACGATGTCCATAATGTATGTAGTACATTGTACAAGCGCCACCTATTATTATCTATTCCTTGTGCACAGGATAACGTGTGTATCTGTACAATAAATGGTGTCATGAAGTGCTTAAAGCGCAAAAAAAAGACAACCTATTAAAAGATCCTCTGTGTGTGTTGCTTTGTTGAAAATTACGCTGTGTGAATAATCAGAAGTAGAGTGTGCTCTATACCTTACTCTAAAAAAAAAAAAAAAAAAAAAACAGGTGTTAATACAATTAAAAGGGGACTCCTCTTGTTGGCTTTTACACTGGCAAAGATATTTCTCTCGTTTGAAATTTAAAGTGCAATTTTATTAATTACAAAACAATAAGCCATCTATATTGTGTTCCGGCTTAGTGCGTTGAAACACCGGCCGGCGAATGTAGGTTTAGAATTGTTAAACGCAAATACATAGAACTTCTCTAGGTATATTTCCTGACTATTCCATTGAAGGGTTATTTCCGTCTAATTGCCGAAATCCTGTTCATTCACAAACTAAACTGGAGTCTCGAGCCAGTAGAGTTAGGGATTGTGAGGTTTCGTGTATTTCAATTCCTAGAATTGATGTTTTTGTTTTTAATTTTCCTTGAAAGTATCGTTTGGCATCCTTTACAGGATCTAAGCAAAGGGATTTATACTTCTTTTACCTCCTGTACTTCTGTTGATGCTGAATATCATTTTAAATTTAAATTTTAAATTGTGTTCTTCACGTCGCTAGGGATCTACTCCCACCTAATCACGGTGTATAAAATGAATGATATTCTTGGATTCTTTTTCCCTCTTGTAGAAAGCTTCTTAAAGACCTTATTCTCTCTACATGGCCAAGCCACCTAACCATTAAATATCTACCTATTTAACTTGTGTACTAGCCTTGTGATGCATGCAATCTACTTCGCTGGAAATTTGTTTCGTTTGTCTAAATTTCCAGGATCATTAATAGTAGAATTTTTATTTCGGGGATTGCAAGAACTTTGATCCCACTCGAAGAGGCTTTTTGATTCTACATACCATATAGAAAGACTGTTTTGTGTAGCGCGTCTTCTTCTTTTTTCTAGGTACGGCTCTTATTCACAGTTGCTTATTTAGCACAAAAAAGCGATATCAAAAATTATTCTGCAATTGATTTCGTATGCCAGATTCATGCAGTGCCCCAAGCTAATAAAGAAATTCGTTTCGAAAATGATCCCGTTCTGAAGAAGTCTTCTTAGGAACATGTAGGTAGGTACATACTTTGTCTTGAATCCTCGGTTATAACCTGCTTGGTTCTTCCAATCACATCGATGTCTTCTGCAAAAATGTTGTTGCGTTTAGAAATCACGTGACAGTGCAAGAACTTGTCTGAGATCAAAATTTTGAAATTTGAAGTCGATATTACATTCTTAGCTCTTTTCCAAAATCTGTATCATTGTGTAAATTTTGAACATTTGCTATTCATTTTTTGAGTAGCCTATAACAAGAGTCAATTTATTTATTACTTTCCTAATTTACACTCTGTCACTCAAAAAAAGAGACAGACTCCCAAAACTTAGATTTTGAGCTGGTAAAAATATGTACAAAAATAGTGTGCAATTATTATGCAAAAGTACCAGCAAAGCATATTAAATTTCACCCGAGAACAATGTCTGCCTGTTCGTTTTGTTTATAACGTACATGAACTATGGCTCCCATTTAGCTATTTATAGTTGAGCGCCAGTATCACATTACTGATGCAACCTCTGATTGAATTTAATCACTAATCTGATAAATCGCACTGCGATATATTTTGTATCCCTCCACATGAGCATCATCAACAGAACAGCTGCTGCTGTGGATTCTCGTCTATTTAATAAGCAGAACAGCAAAATTGAAGGCGTTTAAATTTCACGCACTTTAACCCACTCACTCAATTATTTTAGTGTTATTAAAATTTAACCTTTTCGTTTTTTTTATTTTTAAAAAATAAATATTTTCTAATCGCTAATCGTTTTTTGAACGGGGCGACTTGTTATAAAGCATATCCGGTTTATTTTGTTTCATTGGCAGGTTCGCAATGTTTAGTTATTATTTTGTCTTCTTTCGATTTGTTTTAACTTAATTTGCCTTTAATTGGAGCATTAGTGTCAAATATGGACGGTTTAAAATACTTTTGTTTCTAGGTCATTACCTTGTAATTTTTGAAATGAGAACAATAATGTACATCCCACATTTGCTGTTAGGATAATAACCTTTTCACTTGCGTTTTAAGCAGTTATGTATGTTATGAAACTTCAAGTCCAGTCAACGGCTACATGATAAAATTATGTGCTGAGACTTGGTATGCAAAAATAATTCCTTGGCAAATATCTATCCGTCTTAATACCAAAACATCAAAAATCAAAATAGCAACAATAAAGTTTTATAAAAATCGTTATAGTCGTTTACTTTCGCTTTCGTATAACTAAATCTCAAATTTTTCGACTTCTGGGAAATTCCCGTACAAATAGAAATAATGCAAATTGGCCTATCCGTATAGATTGTATCCGTCTGTCTGTATTTAGCATGTGCCGTGTGCGTAGTGTCCAAGAAAATAGTATGGTGCATAAAGACCATATAAACTGACCTACTCATAAAGAACGGATAGATTTATGGACTTTTTGGTGAATGCTTAAAAGTTGGATATTTTGAAAACGGGTTCTTGATATATTTTTCAACTTTTTTCATAGTGCATATTTTGAATGCCTTAAAATTGGCTTGAACAATTATTGTAAGTCATTGCAAAAAAAACTTATTAAATATCCTTTAACAGCGTAATAACTAAGTACTTTACTCGGAAATTAACACTTCATATGTTCAAATAAAATGTAATCCCCTTCCTTGCACATAAAAGTATTTTTTCCTGTACACTCGAGCGCCACTTCAAACCCACTATAATAGTTGTCACTAAGTATTTTACATTATGTGAACAATAATTCCACGTCAGTGACTTGGTGGAGAGTGTACTTTAATGCGCGTCCTATTGTGCATGCATTTGCATTGATCGAATTAAACAATTTAAATCTATTTTTGTAATCTAATGTAGTCTGGTGTATTATGAGGAGGCAATTGCTTGCTTTCTTTTCATTAATTTATGGTTTAATGATCTCCAAAAATAATTTCTAAAATTATGGCGGAAGTCCCCTCACATAGTGTTTTGTTTTAATGTTTCATTAGTCTGCAATCTGCACACTATTTCAATTTGGTGTGAATTAGATGCACTTATAAGCCAAAAAATGGGGATTGCCACAAGTCTTTTATTTACAAGATTTCTTATCTTCCTGCGGAAACTATATCTTTGAATTAAAGCAGATTTGAATTAAGAACAAGCAACTTACGCTTACCCAAAACAAACCTCTGACTAAGAAATATCTCTTCTCTTTTATAATTCCAGGTAAAAGTAAAGAAGCCGAAGTGAAGCGAATAAACAAGGAACTCGCTAATATAAGAAGCAAATTCAAAGGCGATAAAACCCTCGATGGTTATCAGAAAAAGAAGTATGTCTGCAAGTTGCTGTTTATATTCTTACTCGGCCATGACATCGATTTTGGGCACATGGAAGCTGTCAACTTGTTGTCATCGAATAAATACTCAGAAAAACAGATTGTAAATAAGATGACCACCCATCTTTATGGCTTAAATTAAATTTGGTATTGTCCTTCTCTTACAGGGTTATCTATTTATATCCGTTCTTGTAAATACAAACAGCGATCTTATCCGTTTGATCATCCAATCCATTAAAAATGATTTACAATCTAGGAATCCAGTTCATGTTAATTTGGCTTTACAATGCATCGCCAATATTGGCAGTCGAGATATGGCTGAATCGTTTTCAAACGAAATACCAAAACTACTGGTATCCGGGTAAGTCCATAAAAACATTAACTACCTATATTTTTTGTATCATAAAATAATTCTTCCCCTTATTTTTAGTGATACAATGGATGTTGTAAAGCAATCGGCAGCACTTTGCTTATTGCGTCTCTTTAGATCGAGTCCCGATATCATTCCTGGCGGTGAATGGACTTCACGAATCATACATTTGCTCAATGATCAGCATATGGGTGTAGTGACAGCGGCTACATCGTTGATCGATGCACTTGTGAAACGGAATCCCGACGAATACAAGGGATGCGTTAATTTGGCCGTTTCACGTTTGTCGCGTATTGTAACTGCCAGCTACACTGATCTCCAAGATTACACGTATTATTTTGTACCAGCACCATGGTTGTCAGTGAAACTGTTACGCTTATTGCAAAACTATAACCCAGTCACTGAGGAGCCAGGAGTTCGTGCGCGGCTCAGTGAGACACTCGAAACGATCTTGAATAAGGCCCAAGAACCACCAAAGAGCAAGAAGGTTCAGCATTCGAATGCTAAAAATGCTGTTCTCTTCGAGGCAATCAATTTGATTATACATAGCGATAGTGAACCAAATCTATTGGTGCGAGCTTGTAATCAGTTAGGACAATTTTTGAGCAATCGCGAAACGAATTTACGATACTTGGCATTGGAATCTATGTGTCATCTGGCAACGTCAGAGTTCTCACACGAAGAAGTCAAGAAGCATCAGGAAGTTGTTATCTTATCCATGAAGGTCGGATTTTTATAACTTTAAGTGTGTTGTTTATTAATTATTATTAAACAATTTATAAATTGCAGATGGAGAAGGATGTTTCAGTCCGTCAACAGGCCGTAGACTTGCTTTATGCCATGTGCGATCGTACAAATGCAGAAGAAATTGTCCAAGAAATGCTCAATTATTTGGAAACGGCTGATTACTCCATTCGTGAAGAAATGGTGCTGAAAGTGGCTATCTTGGCTGAAAAATATGCAACTGATTACACATGGTAAGTCTTGAATAACTTTGGACATTGGGTCCGAACCAGGCTTAAATCTTCATCTAAAATGGTTTTTCAATGTTCTTAGGTACGTTGATGTAATTCTGAACCTCATTCGTATAGCTGGTGACTATGTTTCGGAAGAAGTCTGGTATCGTGTCATCCAGATTGTCATTAATCGTGAAGAAGTACAGGGATATGCTGCCAAAACAGTATTCGAAGCTCTCCAAGCACCGGCTTGTCACGAAAATATGGTCAAAGTTGGTGGTTATATATTGGGTGAATTTGGCAATCTAATTGCTGGTGATTCCCGGTCAGCACCCATAGTTCAGTTTAAGCTTCTTCACTCAAAATATCATCTCTGTTCGCCAATGACACGAGCTCTTCTCCTATCCACATACATTAAGTTCATTAATCTGTTTCCTGAGATTCGTACTAACATTCAAGAGGTATTCCGTCAGCATAGTAACTTACGTTCAGCCGATGCTGAGCTACAGCAGCGAGCAAGTGAATACCTTCAGTTGAGTATTGTTGCGTCCACTGATGTTTTGGCCACCGTACTCGAAGAGATGCCATCGTTCCCCGAAAGGGAAAGTTCAATCCTGAATGTGCTCAAAAAGAAAAAACCTGGGCGTGTGCCGGAAAATGAAATTCGTGAATCGAAGAGCCCAGCACCAGCAACATTAAACAATGTACATGTTAATCATAAGTAAGTGAACTCACATAAACTGCTTTCCAAAGAAATAAGATACATTTTGTTGTTGTTGTTGTTGTTCTAGGGTACCCAATAACACAAATGCAAATGCAGATCTCCTTGGATTAAGTACACCGCCGTCTGCCACAACCAATAACAACTCTGCCGGTGGCACACTGATCGATGTGCTGGGCGATATCTATGGATCTAATGCAACAACAAATAGTACAGCGATTTACAACTCTAAGAAGTTCCTTTTCAAGAACAATGGTGTGCTCTATGAGAACGATTTAATACAAATCGGTGTCAAGAGTGAGTTCCGACAGAATCTTGGTCGCCTTGGACTCTTCTATGGAAATAAAACTCAAATTCCATTAACGGTAATTACACTGACAAACATTGAATTGATTTTATAGATATATTTCGTTACGTTTTTTATTGATAGAACTTTACACCTGTGTTGCAATGGTCGGCGGAAAATGCGCTCAAGCTTAACGTTCAAATGAAACCCGTCGAACCAACACTTGAAGCTGGGGCCCAGATTCAACAACTTTTAACAGCCGAATGCATAGAAGACTACAGTGATGCGCCTACCATCGAAGTGACATTCCGTTACAATGGTGTACAACAAAAATTCAGTGTTCAAATGCCCCTGACTGTGAATAAATTCTTTGAGCCTACCGAAATGAATGCAGAGTCTTTCTTTGCTCGATGGAAGAACTTGGGAGGGTAAGTTAATAAAGATGTGATTAATATAATCGTTTAATTTTTGTTTGTTTTGTTTATAGAGAACAACAAAGGGCACAAAAAGTCTTTAAGGCACAAGTTCCGTTAGATTTGCAAGGAGCCAGAAATAAACTGATGGGTTTCGGTATGCAATTGCTCACTAGTGTGGATCCAAATCCTGATAATATGGTGTGTGCGGGCATAGTTCATACACAATCACAACAGGTTGGATGTTTATTACGACTGGAGCCGAATAAACAAGCGCAGGTTAGTGTGAGTTCGAATTTTTGATTGCTAATATCTTCGGACTATCCCTAATACTCCGGACACATGCACTAACAAAAAGCTAGTTGTATTTTTTAATCATCACTAACAACATAATCATACTATAGTTTTTAAGTTTTAAACTTTTTGGGTTTGAGCGAAATGAAGCACAATAGTGTTTTCAGGATTACATTTTTGGCCATTTAATGAAATTCAGTTCGAGACTCTCTCCGAAATCAGTTCAATTTTAAACAAAAGATTCGCTTACTTAAGTTTTAAAGAACGTCGCAATAAAGTCTTTTGGTTCAGAAAGATTGACTGGTCAAGGAAACCTATGGAAACCTTAACTATTTAGTTTGCGGTTGAAGATATCTCTGATGGATTACCCATTTTTGTTGATGCAGACTTCAATGTCGTATCTCTCAAATCATGGGAAAGATTGTTCTACTCTAAAAAGGAAACTTTTGTGTTATAGCCCATTAATTCTATGGGTCCTACGTTCGCCGTGAATGACGATACAATTATGCTCCACATATTCCGATTCCAATCCTACTTGTTTCGATTTTGAATAAAGTTTTCTTGAGTGCAACTTGTTTAGCATTTTAAAAAAAAACCGACATGGTTCTTGTAAGCACTTCAAAGTCTCTACACTGCCAAAGCTTTTCACTCTAGCGAGCATTACGATTGGGATTTCACTGACTTTGGTTAGAATGTGATTATTTAAGGCTACGAGCGTCCTTGGAAGATTATAAGAAACCTACGGATTTCAGACTTAATCTGACGCAACGCCAAACTTTGAGAGAGTCTCCTTTTAAATTCAATATTCTAGCACATCTGCCGATATCCTCTGTATTTTAATTTCCAGTCAAGTTTGAGTTGAATTGAATATTATATTGCTTTAACATTACATAATATCTCATATTTCTATTCATTAGTTACTTGGTGAGAAAAATAGTTTGTGGTTTGCTTCAGAAACATTTATTTTAATTGCACTTTCTACTATTGAATCATCTGCCCAACTATTGATTCTTTCGAAAAATGGTTTTAAACTTATCCTTTTTTTCAGATGTTCCGGTTGACCATCCGAGCCAGTAAGGACACTATTACCCGCGAAATCTGCGATCTTCTCGCTGACCAATTTTAAGCTCTTCTGTTGAATTAGAAAAAAAAACTTAAAGTTTCATAATATAATACAATTATAATATAAACAAAAAATAAATAATAATTGAAAAAAAACCTATACAATTCTCTCGAACACAGCAAAAAAAAAAAAAGCTAAAGAAACATCTTTATCCCTCTACACTTCTCTCTTATTATACAGCACTTCTTCCAGCCATATTTTCCACTGATCCCCATGGTCACACAGAAAAAAAAATTCCATTTTATTTTCTAAAAATAAAAATGTTACATCGTAACAATAAACTTTGCATATAGGAATTATTATTATTATTCTAGATAATACAATTTACTATACATACAAAAAAAACATGGTATGGTATATAGAAAGAAGTATAACTGATGAAAATATAGATACATATAATTTACATATATAAATAAAAATATATTTAGTAATAAACGTTGTAGCAAAAAAAGAAACAAAAAAGAAATGTTATGTTTTATTGATAAAATACTATATTTTAAATTAATATAAAAAAAATATATATTTAAAAAAGTCTCATTCTTGTTAAACAAAATTTCATATTAATTAATTAAAACAAAATAAAAGAGTACATTATTAAATACTACACTATTAATGTATTATTTCGCTATTATAACATAATTAACTACTGTATTACTTACTGCAATAGAGTTATTAAAAAAAATCGTTAAACGTTACCATTTTATGCAAAATTTTATGTTGTTTCTTTTATTTTATATTTTTCAAAAAAAAAAAAAAAAAAACTAGAACGAAAATCATACACGTTAACTATGTTATATAAATATATATTATAGAAATGAAAAAAAAAACAAAGTAAAATTTAATCATTTAAACAATACATGTCGCAAGATGATTTATGTATTCACATTAAATATATTATACTTATAAAAAATGACATTTTATTGAATAGTATTATAAATTTATGAAGCTTTCTTCTCTTCGATAAAAAGATAAAAAACAACAACAAGAACAACACAAAGCAAGAAAAAACAACATAAATCTATAAACGTTATTAATATAACACATAAGAAAGATATACATATTGTAATTACAAAGTTTATTAATAAATATAATAATCAATTAATTTAAGAACTTTAAAACGTGAACAACACACTACACAACAACATACAATACAGAGTATGATGATGATGATCTATTGAAGTTAACGTATGAATCCAAGCATATACGGTTTGGCCAAGAACACCTCTAGCATGTACCACTTCTAGCCAAAGTGTTATACAGACAGACAATGTAATTAATAAATACAATAAAAGAAAAAAATAAAACAACTACTTTAAAAGCGATTATAAATACAAATTTGATTGAAATAAAGGGAAACATTATTGAATAATCTGTTGATGAATTATTTTTTTTTATTATAAGAGAAAGATGGAGATGACTGAGAGTTAACTTTTGCAAAATATCATTTTTACAAAAGAAATCTATAGTAGTCTGGATATTGCGTTTGACTGTGTCGCCCTCTGTAGTGCTTCAACACTCCGTTTCGAAAAGCTTTATACAAAACAATCTGAAGATATCAGCGACACCTAATACCCACTGATTGCAATAGAAATTACTTCCTATCCATAATCCCCAGCAAAATACGAACATCGACTTCTGGGCGAGTTGAAGTTTTCCAAAAAACGAGTCGGTGCGCCCCATTGCAACGAACAAAGCTATAAAATGGAATTCAATCTATAGTCGGAGCTGAGATAATCCATTGGCAAATTCTATCTCATTTTCCGTTGAACATTTAGTATAGTTTGTTACAAAGTTGAAATATTGTTACCCTTTTCATATTTAATACTACGTTTTCATTAAGGCAAACGATGTAATTTCGTAGCAAATTTCCAAATTCAACTCAATTTCCCATACAAAATTTCAAAAATGTATTTTAACGAAATTGAAGTTGTAAATTATGTGAAAACAAATCAAACGCAACTGAATTGAAAACAATTGAACAGATATATTCTAAAATGTCAATTTGGAAACAAAATCCAAGGCAACGCCAAAGTAAACAACACAAAATGCAAGGCAAATAACAATTTTGAAATAAAATCCAGGGCAACGGCAGTTGTAGTAAACAAAACGAGAAGAAAGAATGAAAAAGGTTGTAAGAACGAAAAGGAAGGAATATAGCTTGATGTCAAACCAAATGCGCAAACACTTTTTTAACAAATTTCCAAATTACTTTATTTCAGCCCTAATGAAAACGTAATATAAATTACAACAGATTATTTAAAAATCCCTGCATTCAGTATTTTCTAGCCAGTTTTCTTTCGTGTCGAAATTCAGTAAATTTATATTGCAAATCGAAAATAAATGGTGAACGGTGTAAACATGGCCCAAAGTTATTTATATTTATCCACTCTAAACAAAAATCGCACCTCGCTGACGTTTAAATTTGAGCACACGTGCTTGTCACTTTTATTTGACCGATAATAAATAAATCGTTGTGAATTTCAAGTTGAAGATCTATTTATTATTAATTTAAAAGATGAAAACTTATCCTTCTCTTACGAATTCCAGACCGGAATTCAACAAATTTCCACCCAAGCTAAATGAGGTAAATAATACAGCTAAACATTCTTATAAACAAATACAATTAAACCAACTCTCCGTCTCCTTGTACAGCACTTGGCCAATTTGGGTGCACCACATCTCGATTCCTTCAATGAAATGCTCCGTTTTGGTCTTAAAAACTTAGCAGAACATATGGTTCCAGTTCATTTTCAAACGAAAGCAGGCGAAAAAGTATCCCTCTTTTTGGAAGATTTAGTTATTTCAAAACCTGCTGTTCCGATCGACTTTATCGAAGTCAAAGACCGTAAGATTTATCCAACAGAGGCACGTCAGCGTCATCAGACATACTCAGGCATGTGCACAGCTAGAATCGGATATACAGTCAATGGCGTAGAGGGTCAACCTATAGACGTGGATCTGGGAGAAGTTCCAATAATGCTAAAGTCCAAAGTTTGCCATCTCGGCAATCTAAGTCCCAAACAAATGGTTGAACGCGGCGAACATGACTCGGAATTTGGTGGTTATTTTGTGGTCAAAGGCAACGAAAAAATTATTCGTATGCTCATGATGTCGCGAAGAAACTACCCAATTGCTATCAAGCGTACTACATGGAAAGATCGTGGACAGGGCTTCTCCGAACTGGGAGTTATTGTGCGAACAGTACGATGCGATGAATTATCCTTCAACAACGTACTTCACTTTCTGAACAATGGAACAGCCAAGCTTATGTTCAGTCAGTTAAAATCAATATCATACGTGCCTGTTTGTTTGATTTTGAAATGTCTGGTTGACTACACCGACGACGAGATTTACAATCGCCTCATTCGTGGCTATGAAGACGACCAATACTATAAATCAAGCCTGCGAACTATGCTGGGAGAAGTTCACGGGGAAGGAATCCACTCGCACACCGAATGCAAAGACTATTTGGGAGAAATTTTCCGTAACAAATTCACAGAACTTCCAGAATGGGCGACTGCTTCACAGATAACCGAATTTATTCTTCAAAACCGTATTCTCATTCATTTGAATAGTTTCGAGGATAAATTTAATATGGTCGTGTTTATGGTGCAGAAGCTCTTCCAATGCGCCCAGGGCAAATACAAGATTGAAAATGTTGACTCTGTGATGATGCAGGAAGTCCTATTGTCTGGGCATATGTATCAAAAGTTTTTAATGGATCGCATTGAGATTTGGCTGTTAAATGCTAAAAAGTTGATCCTCAAAAGAGCCGCAAACGCTGGTATAATGATAACCTCAGCAATGTTACAATCATGTTTCAAACAATCGGGATATATCCAAAGGGCTATGGAATCTTTTATGGCAACAGGAAATGCACCATCACGTTCTGGATTGGGTTTGATGCAAAGTACCGGTTTGGTTGTAATGGCAGAGAACATTAATAGGATGCGTTATATGTCACATTTTCGGGCAGTACATCGTGGTTCGTATTTTACGACGATGAGGACGACCGAAGCTCGTCAGTTGTTACCCGATGCTTGGGGATTTATTTGTCCTGTCCATACACCTGATGGAACTCCATGTGGTCTGCTCAATCACTTGACTGTGACGTGTAAGATATCAACAACCCCACCAGCACAACAAGTCGAGGTAATTATGTTTTTTTTTTACTCCTTATTTATAAACCCAACTCATGCCTTCTTTCTGATCTATTTATTTTCAGAATATTCCTAAGGAACTGCTCGATATTGGAATGATTCCATTACAATCACCTTGCTTCGATCTATCAGCTAAGCTTTTGGTTGTCTTCTTAGAAGGCAAACATCTTGGTTACATTCGTCTAACTGATGCCTCAAAAATTATCGATAAGCTACGACATTTGAAGATCGACGGCACACTCCCAGAGATGATGGAAATTGCTTATATTCCACCTAAAAATCAAGGACAATTTCCCGGGCTGTTTTTATTTGTTGGACCAGCTCGAATGATGCGTCCAGTTAAGAATCTAGCTCTTGGAAAAATCGAATATATTGGTTCGTTGGAACAAGTCTACATGGAAATAGCTATCGATGAAAAGGAATCCTATCCAGGTGTAACAACTCACATCGAACTATGCAAAACTGACTTCCTTAGTAATTTGGCTAATTTGATTCCAATGCCTGATCTAAATCAATCGCCTAGGTAAGGCACCACTCAAAAATCAAAAATTGGTTAATTCTATTAAATTTTATTTTTCTGCAGAAATATGTACCAGTGTCAGATGGGTAAGCAAACCATGGGCACTCCATGTCTTAATTGGCCAAAGCAAGCAGCGAACAAATTGTATCGTCTGCAAACACCAGCGACACCACTTTTCCGACCAGTTCATCATGATAATATTGGACTGGATGACTTTGCAATGGGAACAAACGCTATAGTGGCTGTTATCTCATACACTGGCTATGATATGGAAGATGCCATGATTATAAATAAAGCTGCTCATGAGAGAGGCTTTGCTTATGGAAGTATTTACAAATCAAAGTTTGTCGAACTGACCAAAACATGTTACTTTGCAAGAGACCCAACTAATCCAGAGTTGGCCAAGTTACTTGACAATGATGGATTGCCACAAGCTGGAACACAAATTAGCTATAAATCGCCTTTTTATTGCTACTTTGACACCGAGGAAAATAAATACAAAATCAGTTATAGTGAGGAAAAAGAACACTCTGTCGTTGATAACGTCCGTCACTGTGGTAGTTTCAAATCATATGACCCGCGAATGGTTTGTATTACAATACGAGTACCACGTCCACCAAATATTGGTGACAAATTTGCCTCCCGTGCTGGACAAAAGGGTATTTGTTCCCAAAAATACCCTGCCGAAGATCTTCCCTTCTCTGAGACTGGCCTAATCCCAGATATTGTTTTCAATCCTCATGGTTTCCCATCTCGTATGACAATCGCTATGATGGTCGAGACAATGGCCGGAAAAAGTGCAGCCTTGCATGGACTCGTACATGACGCAACGCCTTTTCGATTCACAGAAAAACACACAGCTATTGATTACTTTGGAAAGCTGCTAGAAATGGGCGGATATAATTACTATGGAACAGAGCGTTTGTACAGTGGCATCGATGGGCGTGAAATGACTGCTGATATATTTTTTGGAGTTGTTCATTATCAACGATTGCGGCACATGGTTTTCGATAAGTGGCAAGTGCGTGCAACTGGTTCCGTAGACGCAATAACACAGCAACCCATCAAAGGTCGTAAACGTGGTGGAGGTGTTCGTTTTGGTGAGATGGAACGTGATGCTCTGATATCACATGGCTGTGCCTTCCTTCTGCAGGATCGTCTCTTCCACAATTCCGACAAGTCCTATTCACTTGTATGTGACAAATGTGGAAGTATTATAGCTCCAATTAAAAAAGTTTTTAAGAAATCCGAAAGAGGAATGGAATCCACACCGGAGACTTGCAGACTATGTGGGGATGGCAAAGGTGTTGGCAATATAGAGCTACCATTCTCGTATAAATATTTAGTTTCGGAATTAACTTCGGTTAACATTAATGCAAAGTTTAAATTGACACATATTTAAACAACAATGTTTTTATAAATAAAATTAAATTTTTAATATAATTAATTTGACCTTCCCTTCAATGAATTTTTTTTTTTTTTAATTACGTTACGTGGTTATAAATATAAAATTACGAAAACACAAACAAAAAACAAACAATATAATATATATTTCTAAATTGACCTCTTCCATTCATGGAATTGTGTAAATTACTAAATTACTTAGTTTTATAAATATAAGAAATTTCGAAAACACGAAACATAATATAAACAAAAAACAAATATTTCTAAATCCAGGGGGAAAATCCAACGTATGATATTCCCAGGATTGCTGGATCAGTAGCTTGATCTATCAAACACTTAACTTGATCTTCAACAGATAATTTGTCTTTGGGAAGCCTAGCGCGTATATTAAATTGTTCATGACCGCGTAAGATCTTCATGTATCCCTCTAGGTACTCGATATTTCTGTTCAAAAAAAAAAAATTATAATTATTTAAGCTTAAAAGACAAAACGAATCAAAACCTACGTAGATGCAACTCCAACATTGAGTTCTCTTTCAAAGAGACACATTGGATTGGATCCTTGTAATTTGCATCTAGCTATATCAATACGGTCCTTCGGTTCCCAGGCACACATAATCGAATCCTCATCTTGATTTATTTTCTTCATGGCATTATCAAGCCAATTAACAGATGGTTCTCGTATGAATACCTCCATACATGCCAAGAGTAAACGGTCAGCATTACGAAAAACCCTCAATGAATGGACCATGCACTTAAAAATCAGTCCAGATGTGCCCATTGGTGCCATTGCATTGACCAAATGTGATGTCAATCTGAAAGGCATCAATTCTGCTACTTTTTGATCACGCGTTCCCGATCCGAAAGTAAATCCAAAATCAATGCCTGTCATAGAGCCGTCTTTGATATTGATGAGTGTGTTTTGTAAATGTCGATCACCTATTCCTAGAATCCAATGGGCTATGCTCATGGCAGCCATTGATGTTGCAAAATTATTGCGCAGTGCAAAGAAGCTTCCTGGCGATAGCGACAGCTCCATTAGGGCTTTCTTGACGATGTCATGATCGACATCATTTTCTAGACCTCGTAAATTTTGTGCTAATTGTTCCCTAGTGTATTTACTAGCTGCTGTGCCATAGATTCCATGTATCGAAGAACCAGCATTTGGCGAAATTAGGGATGGGCGTTTAATGAAGTCCAAGTAAGCTTGGATTGTACGTTCAATTATTGTGCGACTTTCGCTGCATCGGCGATCAAAACAATTCATAATGAAATCATTTAATGAAACGGTATCTTTCACCCAACTTAGTATTCCACAATTCCTATCAATCGGAATAACTTGATAAGTTCGTATAAATAGATTGTAAGACTGACATCTTTGGTCCTCACGCAACTTCTGCGACATTAGCTGTAAAATTTGCTGAATCCGTTGGTCTTGTTTTAGGTCTTCTCCATGCTTGACAAGGAAGTCAAAGCTGTGTCCATTGCTGCCGTGAATTGTAATTCGCAAGGGATAACGCTGTGATATGAGAACTTGGACTTTACTGCCAAATCGTACAATCTTAATGCTGCTCTCTCTAACTCCATGATTGGTCTCAAGTGAGTTTTGGGCATACTGCCCAGGCAGCTCTATGCATTCTTCTTCGCCACACCACTGGTAATTAGCCAGCCATGGGCATATTGTTTCTAAGCGCAAACTTGTCTCTAAAGATCTTAGCTGATTTCGAAGTGCTTTTACTATGCCTATTAAGGTCTTTCGGATGCGATCTTCATGCGAGGTATATGATAAGTTTTTCACGCTCTCCAATTCGACTTTTAATTTAAGCAATCTCCGATAAGCTACTCCTTGTAGACCTGTCTCCTCACAATACACATCTTTGATGAGTTTTTCTAAGGTTTTTGAATATTGAACATCGTTCATGTTTGGATGAGATCGAATGTCCCTGTCGAAGCTTTCTAGCTGAGCCAAGAGAAAAGATTCTGGGACAGCTAGATATCTGAAGCTTTTTATAAATTTATCACAAAGCTTGTGCTGAAGGTTGTCCATAATCTGGCGAATGACACGTCGATCTTTGTAATCTTCTTCTTCTTCAGACGTTGATAAACATAAATTGATCCTTGCCTGCTTATACCATGTTGCAAATGGATAACGCAAAGTTTCTGGATATTTAAGGGCAATATTTTGGACAATGTCATCGAGGTAGCAGGGTTCATTCAATTGGAATCTAGATAAAATCTGTGGAATCCATGCGAGGTAAGTCCTTACCGGAATATCATCGGAACACTGCTTGAAATGATCACGAAGTACTCCGTTTTCTATTGATGAAAGCTGCAGGACACATGGGAATAGTTGACAGGCTTCTTTTGAACCGTACTTCATTGCTTCAAGCACAGATTTGATAAAAATTTCTTCAAATTCTTTTTTCTGGTGGCTGCTTGTGTCAGTTTTACTCAGCGCATCGTACGAAAACTGAGCCAAACTCAAATGACTATCAGCTAGAGTTTTCGAAGCGATGGAAGTTGAACTATTTGCTACGGTTACCTTTTCCCTGAGTGCTTCCAGGGCAAGCTCCATAAAATCAAGTTTCAAATCACTTGATTTGTTCTTAGTTATTTGTTTTAAAGTCGTTTTCTCCGATTCCATAAGAATTTGCTGTTCCAGCTTTTCTATTGTGCCCATTGCGATTTTTGACTTCAAATCTAAAGCCTCTACGTGCTTTTCGGGATAGTTTAAAAGACTAGACTTACATAATAGATTAGAGATTGCCTTCCAAGCGGTGTCAATGAAGGCTACGCATTCTGTATTTCGATGAGTTTGTAGGAAAATATTCTTTATCCTGCTCAGTTCGTGGGTAATCAGTTCGGTGACTTCTGACCGGTTCGGTATCAGACGATCGAATACCTTCTGTGCTAGAGCAAAGTTCTTCTGATGTTCAGCGGCATTAAAAAGCTGCGATGTCATGTGGTACACAGATTTACTCAGTTCTTGCTGACGTCCACCGACTGTAAAGATATAAGCAAAAACAAAAACAAATACAAAAAGGCGCCAAAGAAACAATATTGAGCTTGATGCATACTCACTTTGTGTATCCTGTAATGCCTTCGAACCAAGTGCTGCAATGTACTTCCTATAACCGACTACTGTATTCCACATCCGCAACGATTCTGTTGGATCAATATTGCACGAGTTCCATCTTTTGCAAACCTGATCTGCACGATAATCGTCGAATCCATGCAAAAAGGTTTGAGCATAGTAATCAATTTCCGCCACCCTTTGGGCACTTAGTAGGTTATCCAACTTTGTTTTTGCACAATATGACCCGGTGATGCTCCATTCCCTTAAGAATTTCTTCAAATAATTCTCATAAAGCACGCGGCATTGACGGAAATCCTTGTTGGCTATTGAAAGCATCATAAGTTCTTCACAGAATTCGTTCTTCATGTGCTCTGCTTTGTCTGGTATCATCATCCATTCGGTAATGGTTCGTAAGAAAGCCCTGCTCTCTGTTTCTCCTTCGAGCAGTAGTTGTACTTTTGCATGCATTAGCTTCGGCAGCAGGAAATTCAAATTGTAATTGTCTGACCAGAGTTCTTCGAGGCTGTCGATTTCATTGTTAATAGCATCAGTCACATGCGACCAGTCGCTTAGCTCAATGGAACATTCATAATAGCAATTGTATGCATAATAATGTTCCGCGTGGACATTCCTTCCAATAACTTCAACTAAAAGTACTTGTGCCTCATCAGCTCGACCATTTGCTCTCAGTTCAATGGCATTGGCCAGCCTGGGGTCAGTGCGAAGTTTGTCGGCAAAAATCGACGACACAACTTCGTATTCTTTCAAAGAACTATAAATGTCGGCCAATTGTAGCCAGTGAGCAGGTTCGGCAGTCATCGCTATTTCATCATCCCAATCGGCGATGAGGCGGTTTTCCAAGTACAGCGCTCCAAGTGTTAGATTTTTTGACATTTTTGCAACCTTAGCTACCTGATCTGGAGGGAGATTAAATGCTGCAGGTCTCAGCAGACTTACCTCGAGCAATGCTGAGAAAATACTCGAATCACAAGTCGGGGAACTTCCCAAGATATGATTAAAGATTTTATCAATTTGCCCGAGGAACTCTCCAGAATCACATTGCTTTGATTCAATTATTCCAGCCACAATCGCTACAAACAATTGCTGGGCAACTTGAACATCTCTTCTAGCAAGTGCTTGGAGAGGAAGCAGGAATGCTAAGTTGTTGATAAGTAAATCAGGATATTCGCCGAATCGATAGCGACGATACAAGCCTACTTCATTCTCACTTGCCTTGCGAGCAGCCTTTTCAATATTCTTTTGCCTCACACTGATGATCTGCAATACTTTATCTCTCTTTTCTCTTTCAGTATCTTTGATGAACCTACGATGACGCAGTGAGCCAGCGGTTTCCTCTCTTCGATTTTCTAATCCGACACTTTTTGATCGTCTGTCCAAAACTTGAGTTCCGATTTGGAAAGGCATCGAATTTTGACTCTGTATTGTGAAGCTCTGTCTAGCTTGAGTCACTGCACTTGGATCTTGTGTTGGCTCAAAAACATAGTTGGCATTTGTATTCCGAACTAAGCTGCACAATTGTGTGGCTTTAAATAAACTAGGTCGAGCTTGTGTGGACTCGGCAAACAAAGGTGGCAATGTGTATGTGGCACCACGACTTCTCAACTTCGTATTAATGAGGTATTCATGTAATTTTGATTCCCGATCATCTTCGAACTCAAAGATCTGCTTCTTTGATTCTGGACTATCGATTGCTAGATCAAGCAATAATTGAACGCACAAACCAAAGAAGTTTCTTTCCTCGTCAGTTGCAAAATTTTGAAGAAGAAACAGAAGACGGTCGATCATTTTTGGAGATATTTGTGCTTCTTTTGACCAAAATTGATAGATTCGTTTCTGAATCTCAACTTCAGGATCGCCGATTCCTTTGAGAAGCAATTTGGTTGCCTTTTTCTTGAGATCTGTTGTGAAGTTTTGAGCGGCGTATATGCATATCTCGTAGGCAATTTCCCGACAATCGACACGTTGTAATTGCAATGAGTCCTCTACGAGTTCAAAAAGCAAACTAATGTCATGATTTTTAATCATCGGAAGAGCACGGTTAAGGATGTGCAATCCCAACAGTTGATAGTCGGGCTGTCTGAGTAGATCTTTGA
This sequence comes from Platycheirus albimanus, assembly GCA_916050605.2. NCBI lineage: Eukaryota > Metazoa > Arthropoda > Insecta > Diptera > Syrphidae > Platycheirus > Platycheirus albimanus. Next base: position 10,730,910 of record OU696698.1, on the reverse strand, counting down.
TTCCAATGCCTATAATCGTATTGTAGACGTCGTCCTCTTCAAAGGACTCAATTCGTGATAAAATCATTTCAAGATAGTTCCGCTTAGTTGTGCCTATGGCAGTGGGTATCTTGAAGCATATAACTTCACGCATTGGATCGACAATATGAGGACTTGATTTGTGAATATTGTAAATGATGTCTGTGAATCGTTTTTCACACTTTCGATCTTTCTTGTTGTTAAGAGCATGCAAGCGACTTTGAATTTCCTTAAACAAATTATCAGCACTTTCCTGATCACCAGTCTTTGATAATATTTCCAATGCAGCTCCCAAAGAGTACGCTGCTGGTTGATAGATGCTTGTTTTCAGGTTTTCACTATTTGTTAACATTGCATTGATGTAAAGAACTTTATTAAAATCTGTCCAGGGAATAAGATCATTTGATAGGATCATTCCCAAGAACACAATTCCAGGTTCATTGGCCTCGGAATCGTTTCTCTGACTCCTTGTTATCATATCCAGGAGGAGATTAGTAGGAACTGCAATAATATTCTTCCACACAGACAGCATGGTTTGGATGATTTCCAAGTTGAATTTGAGTATTTCTCGCATTTCGCTCCAAGCGTTTTTAATCACAAACTTCAGTAGTTCCTGGATGAGTGAGACTTCATCTGCTGTTTGTGGCATATGGAACTTCTTCGATGCTGAAACGAACGTAAAAGAGAAAAAAACAAAATGTTAGTGTGTACAAGCGAGCGTTTGAAATCAATAAAAAGATGATATTTACTCACACCAAGTGACGAGGAGGGCGATCATGTCCGTGATAAAAAAATTCAGCTTACTCCCAGCACATTCATCTACAAGCATCCTGAGTATCGGCTTAAACAAAACATGAGCGAATTGTTGGAAAACTTCAACACAATTATCAACCACTTGTGCGAGGAAGACTCGAATATTTTTATGATTTTCACAACTTCCAATAGTGTTGGCTATTGCTTGAACCCAAGGATATGACCGCTTGATACTTGTGTCGTCTATAACCGGAGTGATATTATTTGCGTGCATAAACTTGATGACACCACACAACATAGCCATGACTTCATGTTGATTGACATCATGATTTTCCAGTCGTACAGATTGATTCTCGGCACATCTAACTTCCTGACGACGAAGTGCTTCTGATAGCGGGCGAACTGAATATGAAGTCATATCGACTGCTCTCACATCTTGACTCAAACTAGACTCCATGACGTTTTGTGTCTGAAGACGTCTCGATGAGGTAATAGTGTTCAATGATACACAAGGCCTTACATCCAATCGTCTGATGGCGACAAATCGTTTCCTTATCTTGGCATATTCCACTGTCTCTTGTCCGGAAAATATGAAGTGTTTATTTGGCGAACAATCAATTATTTTAGCCCAGATGAGTTCATTTTTCCTGGAATTCTCTTCGAACAAAAACTTGGAATAGAATTTCAACTCAGTCTGGGTATTGCTGACTAGAGAGCAGAGACAATTGTATGCTGAACATTGGTATAATCTAAAGAGTTCTAGAGCTACCCTGTTATCGGTGACAAGGTTTTCAGTTCGTACGTAGAATGCCTTCTTGGTAAACGTTCCAACAAGCTCCCTATCGGATATGGGTTTGCCCAGAAATTCTACTGCGATGGGACTTGTCATACTCCAATACATTTCCTTTCTTACATTCCCAAAGAAATGTTCCAATAGCCCATATCCGATTACACGATTGGCCAGAGCCTGTTCAACAACTCTTTCAGACATCCCGATTCTGTAATTGGCTTCGATAAGTGAGTCTATCAGTTTGATTTTGGATTTGAAAAACTCTCCAATCGCTTCTTCGGAACAATTGGTAAATATGTTGAGGAGGAATCTGCGATAGATTATTATTCGAATGGGTGGGTCATAGCGGTCATCGAGAACAGTTGTTAGGGTTCGACTTAATACTTCTACTTGTTGTTCATCGGTCAAACAGAGTGTAAAGGATTTTAGTTCTCTGCGAATCATGTCTTCCATCAGATGCGTCTCATCGGAAGCGGTGCATTTAAATAGGAATTCCAATACTATATACGACTTGGACACTACCAGTGCATTTAAGAGTGTTACAAAAGCAAATTTTAGACTCGTCTCCTGCAAGCTGTTCTTGGGAAACTCCGTAGATCGCAGTGGAAAATGTTGACATTGCAGATACTCCAAGGCATTCATGAATTCCGAGTTCTCATAATCTGTCACACACACCAAAAGTGGCAGCAATGATATTATTTTACATTTCTTCTCTAAAGTCAACTGCGAGGAACATAGTTTTGCTGTTATGAACCGACTTAATGCTGGAACTTGTTCATTGATTTCAATGGGATCGTGTGTTGAAATGAATGCAAGGACTCTCAAAAATTCGATAAAGTAAAAGTCTTCCACTTTGCGGCTGTAGTTTTCGATAAGAATTTGTAAGTTTTGAATGCACACATCAATTATGCTTCTAAAGTCTGTGCTGCTGTTTCGACTTGTTTTGCTTCTGTAATCCAGAGTTCCGGTCATAACTCTTAGTAAATAATTTTGCTGTTGTTCTGGTAGGATTGGGAATAGTTCAAAACACTTTTCGAAGAAGCTGGAAGTGAATAAAAAAAACATAAAGCATCTTGGATAGAAGACAAATTCTTTAACTTACCTCAATCTGACTTCCTGGCATATAACCTTCGCGTACAATTCAAAGAACAATTGGCCGTGTTTGATTTTTGAATCGAGATTCGCTGTGAATAATATGGTGTCATCTAGCATACACGTCAAGACCTCATTCGAATAGTCCTTGACCCCAAAAGCAACACGCAAAAGACTATTTGCAAAAGTCTTGATACTCTCTGTCATCGTTACTGCAACAGCTTTGCCAAACGTCGTCCGTTTTATTCCATGAAATAGCAGTTTCATAATTCGATCACATATAACCACCATAGCTTCCAAATTACTGGCGTCCATTTCATCAAAATTCGTTATCTTAAGGACGTGTAAAATTCCATTTACATAACTCGGCTTACATGCAAAAGCCCCTCCTATTTTGAACATATTACTCATTTTCTGAGAAAGATTGTCGAGCTTTCTAACTAATGTCACATACATTTCGCCATTGAGGTGGTTAAAAAATTGTCTATCTGGACAATTGGTTTGGATTTGTTTGCAAAACTTTTGTACTTGATTATCGAGTTGGGAAAATGTGTTTTCTAAACGAAAATCTAAATGAAGTATTTTAGGTTCATAAACAAATTGTAGTATTAAATCTTGAAGATATTGATTTGTTTGTGGTTTCCAAAAATCAACTCTTTCTTCGCGAGCGCATTCGGAGCGTAGGAACTCAATTAGGAAATCAACAATATTTATAGCTATGAGACACTTTAAAATATCCATGTTGCTAGATATTTCTGTGTAGTTGCGAGATAATGGATGGTCAACAATCTCTGGGAGTGTTTTCCAACAGATTTTATCTAAGAAGCATGTTATCGCTTGTAGAATATTGGTTTCTTGAAAAAAATGTGAGCCTTTGGAAATTGCTTTTTCTCGCAGCAGCCATATATAGCATTCAAGTGAGCCCAGCAAATACTCCAACCAATTGTATAGACCCTTTTCTGGTGGTTCATTGTGTACGAGTGTTAAAAATGTTATATCTGGTCGAGCACGAATGCCCGAACCTTCAGATAAACCTTCACATATCTCTCGCAGTTGGTCATGATTGATAGAATCGATTTGGAAAAATTCCCATAGACTGTTTAGGCCGGTGATCTTTGGAGCCAGTAAATGGGCTAGTTTTATGCATTTTCGACGGTAGAAAATTTTCCTCGAACCAGCTTCAAAAATGAGAAACTTTAACACATCTTTGAGAGTACCCGATTTCAGAGGGCTAGGAACTCGACGACGGCTTGATTCTACATCGAACAGATAGTTTCGCTCCGAAAGAACCCTCACAATATGATCTAAGGCTTCTGAGATCATCTCGAGATCCGAGTTCATGTTATCATTTGGCGGCAAGGTAGTTAATTCTTCGCTGAGTTTGAAATTAACACAGAACGTGTGTAGAAGGTCGACGAAAAATATATCGCATATGGCTTCTTCCTCTCTAAGTCGACGGTACAGATTATTAAATGCCAAAGCCGCTCCTACTCTCTTGCTTGCATCCGAATCGAAACTGTACATTTTTAATCTTCCCAGTATGATCTCAATACTAACTGGAGATGCTGCCAATTGCTGTGGAGTCGTTTGTTTGATACTCCATTCAACAAACTCACGTAAACAAGAAGCCGACAAGTCCCGCAATCCAAAATTTGATTTGCTCGAAATACCATCCATCAAAGCATCCATCATTTCTTCGACTCCCCTGTCCAAGTTTTCGTATTTTGACATGAAATGCATCACTTGCATCAGCAATGGCTCGAATATTTGCTGCACTGTTGAATCTCCATCGCATCCCAATATCAAAATATTCTTACAAAGCTCCTTCCAAATCTGACCCTGGTGTCCTCGGGTTCCGATCACGTATAAGACCAAAGCATGGACAACTTCACAAGCAGCGATTTTCGTCTGCCGGTCAGATGAGTTCAGTGCCAAATGACAGACAAGAGGAATCAATGCATCTAGTTCAATCGTAAGGCTTATGTCGGGAAGATTCAAATTCAAGTGAACGCATTTTTGCGAATCCCATTTAACATGATTCTCGTGCCTTTCAGAGTTTATAACGAGCATAGCAGCTGCTTCGGGATGTAATTTTCCCAAGAGTGACACAATTTCTGCTCGAATGTTGGTCGATTCGAAGGGGGAATTTTTCGCTTCACTGGGTTTTTTAAGTTTATTTCCCCCGCGGCCCTCTCTTATGCTCAGATACTCCACCCCACTATCACACTTGAGGTAGGAGTCCAGCAAAGGCAGCACTGTTCCATACAGCTTTTTCAAATCTTGCGAGTCTTCAAAGTTTGATATTTTCTCCAAACATCCTGTCGCCAGATTGGCCAACCACGGCATCGATTTTCCTAGATCAAATGCTGTTTCAAACACCGCAATCAAATCGATTAGACAACTTTCATAAAACATAGGTGGATATTGAAGGACAAGTTCAATTGTTGAAATTTGCAACTCTCCCGATACTCTTTGACAATTCACTACCATGATTTTGAAGGCATGAGCCAAAGTTACCTCCAGGTCTGGAGCTAAATGATCGGTAAAAACCTTCAACTTTTCAGCTGTTCTGAGGCCAACTAGAATAAATTTTAGAAATCCACTAACCAATGGATTAGCCAACGCATATTTTACCATTCGTTCACAAAACACTTCGATCCAGTTAAGAGTGTATTGTCGATCGAACTTTGGCCAGAGATCTCTATAAAAATCAACTAGATTTATGAATATGTGGAAATCTTTCGGTCGAACAGGGCACAGATCAAAATTCGGATCGCAAAAGTGAAATTCCTGATTTTTGCCATCTTCATCTGTGTAGACCCGTTTCTTTGTGCTGAAATCCAGTGTTTCAAGAATTTTGAATAGAGTCAGCATCAAGTGATCGAATATTTGATCAACAATCGCTGATTTATCAAATGATTGTGAAATTGATTTTTCTTCCAAGAGAGCATCCCAGAGAATACTGTATGATTTGTATGTTATGTTCTCCTTCCAATCGACTTTATCCGACCAGTCGGCATTCGCGTCGAAGGTGTGCTTATGCGAGCATGTCCAAACGACACCTTCCAAAATAACCTTGAGGAAGAGAAGAGCATAATTAGCTTCATTCGACAGGACTGGGAAGCAGGAGTTAGTTGCTTATGGCATCTTCTTTAAAGCTTCGAATTACTTAATTTCATCAAAATCGTTTAAGCCGTTAAAATGTAGGTTAAACAAAATCTGCCCAGGTAACAGAACTGTACTTAAAACTTGGACGAAAGCTGGGAAAATGTTTCATCGTAAGAGGAGGGGAAGGAAATACGATATTTGCAAACGGATGGTTGGGAAAAGGAATGTGTGAGGACGTTATGTTCCACGGGCGTGGCTTGCTTGCGGTGCTCAGCATTAGCTCGTTGGACGGCAGGGAACTTGTCCCCAAAATGTAACCTGTCTTGCGCACAAAAACGTACCTAGATCAGTTTTAGAAAGCGGACGGTCAAAATTTACCACTTCAAGGGCAATGCGGATTTTGTTGCAGTGAGACCATTACCCATCCTACCATAGCAATCTTTGACCTTAACCAGTAACTTACCTTACTCAACACCCGTTCCAGAAGAGTCACGTCAGTTAAATACAGCGAATTAAATGCATTGCAAATCGAATTGGCCACACTACTGCAGTGAGATGTGGACAAATAATGAAAATCACGTATCAAACGAACCATAATATTAATTAAATTCTCCGCCAAAACATCCGATACTTGTGGATCTTGAATTTCTTTGATCACAGTCGACAGAGCTTGGATATAATCGGGAAAATGATCTAGCAAATCCCTCATTGCATCATCATCAGCCATAAGTATCATTTCACATTTTTGTACAACCAACGATATCATATCGTCGAGCATTGTCGGTAGGAACTTTTTACACATTAAAGACATCGAACCAAAGCCTCGAATAGCAATTCGAGTTTCAGCTGGCTTGGAACTTGGAGATTCTAGAGTTTTTCGAAATTCATTCAAGACAAACTCCAATATTGTGTTTCGAGAGTTAACTTCGTCTGATTTGAGTTCTTCGGCTATGATTTGGTGAAAAGCATACGATCCATAAACTCCACGTCGACGTTCATCGTAGATAGTAGAATTTATCCATTTACCAAGACACTCGTGCCAATATTTAAAGTCCCGGTAGATTTGTTTGGCAAACAATGTAGAATGATTAGTGAAGAGATCTAAACCGGCGCGAAATGTTATTTTGTATGAGACATCATCGGGCAGCATCGAAAGAGTTTTTGTACTTCTGTATATGCGGTCGCATACTTCAGGCTCAGACTCTGGCGAGGGAGCAAAATTGATGAGGTAATCATTAAGGCATTCCATAGCACCAGTAAGGGCTCGAGAGCGTATCTTTAAACAAAATTTAAAAAAATTCATTTAAATCTTAATTCAATCAATAATCAGGTTTTGAAAACTCTTACTGCTTCTTGGCTGACCATATTAGCATCAAGTGTCTTAAAACACTCAATTCTTATGCGTTGTGTTTGTTCCTGAGTTACGCTGGCTGGATAGAACCGAGCTATTATTCCTAGGAGCTTGAAAACTTGGTGAGTGAATATATCCGTAGGCTTTTTCAAATTGAAGACATTTAAAACTTTTTCAACAACTTGAGTTCCCCGATCTTCGTCTACAAATTTCTTTTCAAATAAAATTTGCAAAACCATAGTGGCTCTTTCGCGCTCTTTTGCCGATGGTGCAATGCTCGATGCAATGTATTTCAAGCAACACTATACACGGATTTATGATTATTTGTTTTGTATAAAAAAACTAATTGGAAAATTATATTTTTGTTAAAAAAATTACTCACCTCAATAATATCTTCAGAATATGGACGAAAATTTGCATTTGTGCCATTTTTTGTTAGCAAATTGTGCCATAGTGTAAAAATATTAACATTACTCTCCTGAAATAGTTTATTTGCGTTTATGGAATTCTTCAAGAAGAAAATCGTGCCAAATTTTGTACTGAAGATTTTATGTAGTGCTAAATCTAAAAGATTAGAAAAGAAAAATTTTATTATTTAGAAAAAAAAAAGAAAAAAATAATTGATATAGATTTTTTACCAAGTTCAACTTTTGTTAGTGGACAGTCGAAGAAATTGACAATATTGTCGATGTATTCTTTTGCTGCAATAGGGTTTTGACCATCAAGGAGCTCCTTGAGTCTTTCCAATTGCAGAGATTTAGCTATCATTTTGTATTATGTTTTATTGGTTTTAATATTAATTTGATTTTAAACAATTTCATCACAATTTTACACCCGTGACTCGTAAACAAAAATTTCTGTTTTGTGAAATAAGAAAAGAAGCACAAAATGCAATGCGAAGCGAAATTGCCTTTGCCGCTGCCGGGTTAAATTGGAATCGATGTACTTTTGATATAAAGAATATGGATGAATTGAGGCTCCAAACACAATAGTCTTATAAGTTCATTGAACGCTCTTAAGGTCTAAACATAAAATGTATTTTATTTTGTGCGAACATTATTCTGAACCTTATAAGTTCATTGAACGCTCTTAAGGTCTAAACATAAAATGTATTTTATTTTGTGCGAACATTATTCTGAACCTTTTTCTTTAGCAAAATAGAACAAAAAGGAAATGACAAGAATCAGCTGATTCCTTGAAAAATATTAAATGTTTCTATTCCCCACGCATTTTTTGAAGTTCAAATTCACATTTACAAACTTTGGTAGCTTGCCGATCATATTATCAGGCTAATTTCACTGCAATAAGTTGACATAGTTTCTATATAAGTAAAAGCTGTCGCAAATATTGGCTACTATATAATAGTTTTTACCAAATAACTGGTTAAGCACAATGGTTTAGCTGCAGCAGTAATGCGTAGCAATGTCAAAGTTAAATGTACGTAAACCGTATTGCATGGCTACCACGGACCAATATACAGACCGCCAACTCGTACCCCTCTTGCCTGAAACACCCTCGAAATATTTTTTCCTGTCTGTGAATACGTGCACATCTCTCCCTGTGCATTTTGTAATGGCAACTATACCTGCGTATGCCATTTATTTTGTAGGTGTGTTTGCTAAATGGGTTTTAAAAGCAAGGGAGAGCGTCACACTCTCAAAATAAATGGCATATCAGCTGATTTTTAGCTTGTAGGCAAAAAAAGAAACCATACAGTGAGTTGGCGGTCTGTATCTTATTGGTCCGTGGTGCGAACATTATTCTGAACCTTTATCTCTAGCAAAACAGAGGAAATGGGACATAAGGAAATGGCAAGAATCAGCTGATTCATTGAAAATTAATAAATGTTTCTATTCCCCACGCATTCTTTGAAGTTCAAATTTACATTTACCAATTTTTGTAGTTTGCCGATCATATTATCAAGCCAATTTCACTGCAATTAGTTGGCATAGTTTCTATATAAGCTATACAGTAGCTGCAGTACAATAAGTCGACTCAACTGCAACTTCACGAACGTGCTGCGCTGTAAAACAACAATAAGCGAAATGGCAGACATGATTTTTGTTTGAGTTGCTACACCATTGTATTCGTGCATGCTGCTTAGTACGCTACTTTTTTGACATATTGCTACGTACTACAGCTACACCATTTTGCTCAGTCAGTAACACAATCAAACGTCACCACCAAAGAACTATGCGTTTTATATAAAATGGTGGCATATTTTTGTCGACTCGCAAGAGTTTTATGCTATTTTAAATTAGTACCAATTAATTTGCCTCACAAATTTCAAATGAAGTTTTAAAATTGTATGAACTCAGCCACACTAATCTGCAGTGGAGCTGCACTTCATCTACATTAAACGGCAAATGTTTTTTCTATCCTACACCACGTCGTTCCGCTGAAGTACAGTTATTTTGATGCTGAGCTTTATTTCGAAAAGAACGAAGCTTTCTCCAATTTTCCTTGTTGCTTTTTTCTGTTTTTTGTCACAAATTAAAAAAAAATATTACAAGAACTGTCGTACGCTGCATTCAAAAATGCGGTTTTAAACATTTTTTATGTAGTTAAGTCAGTTTTGTCATATAAGCAGTTCCACATAAAGTGCTAATGACAAAGTTTTACACAATAGGGGTATTCACGATCTGGTGTAACTTGTCTTGCATCATTGTAAAAGTGTAGAAGTGCTACGATTTCTTGCAATACAACAACAAAATATACTGCCTGTCATTTTGTTACACTTTTGCACTTTATCTATACCTCAACCCCATTGCAACAGGAAAATACAACGGTGCAAAATTTGTACTTTTGATTTTGACATTTTTGTCAACCTGATTTTGACATTTGTGTCAGTTTTGCTACAGATTGGATGAAGTGAGTTCACGATCTACAAGAAATACAAAAAATTTCGCACTTTTACAATACTTGTTTGCACCAGATCGTGAATACCCCTTATGTTTGATGAAGTTAGCACCGATTAGTCTTACCAGATGCATTCTTTTTGTTGCTTGTCTTTGGGTATGCATTATTTTCTGGTATACAGTGGAATCTCGCTAACTTGAACACCTACGAAACGAGGCCTGTTTAAGTTACTGGATTGTTCAAGTTACTGGAAAAAATAAAAAAGTCTTCGTTTTTATACGTTTTCATTATATTATTTTAAATGTTAGTAATTGACACAAAACACAATTGTATTTAAACCAACTTTGGAAAAAAATTTGTTATTTTACATTGCTTAGTTTTCTGCAAAACATTTTTTAGCGCACTTTCTCTGAGGTTTTGGAGTACTGTAAATTCAGATGATGTTCTGTTATTTTGACTGGCCCAATCGATCACTTTATCGATTGATTCGATGGCTTCGGTGTCAGTTACAATGTTTTGCACCATTATAACATCACCCGGGTCAGATTCATTTTCCGAATCGATGTCTTCATCTTCAACACCATCAGGAACATCTTCATCGCGTAACCATTCGTTTACTTCTTCTTCGGTGTAATGCTGTTGGATTGAAAAATAAAAGTTTGTTCATTAGGTACCTACTCTTTTGTACTTAAAGTCAAGAAATGTTACCTGATTATTGTCTATTTGTTCGAGCAAATGTATCAAGGGTGCTTCTTCCCCATCTGCAATCAAGTTTTCCCTCCAGCGTTCTCTGAGAGTAGATAATGGGACATCATCTTCGTCGTTAAAGAAACTGTTATCGACATCATTAAAAATGGGGTTCCAGCATTTTTCAAGAATTTGAGAAGTTACTTGATCCCACGATTTTGACATCAATGTAATGGCTTGGCGCAAATTGAAGTTCTTTAGGGCAGAAATTATATCTTCATTTTTGTTGGCAATGACCAACGACAGCAAGTTTGACTTATAATGCAGCTTCGTAATTCTTATGCCATTTTGATCCATCGGCTGAACTAACGCAGTGGCATTCGGTGGTAAGAACATTGTGCAAATGTCTCCGTTAAGATACCTTAACTCTTCTGCCGATGGATGGCATGGAGCATTGTCTATAATCAGAAGTGCCTTAAGTTTGAGATTTTGTTCTTCGCAGTGTTTCTTTACTTGAACTACAAAGCTCTTGAAAAACCATTCCTTGAAAATGTATGTTGTCATCCATGCATTCATAGAACTTTTGTATTCTATTGGCATTTCAAAATTTTTAAGACACCGTGGATTTTTTGACTTACCAATGATCATAGGAACGAGTTTGTGGGTACCTGTGGCGTTAGAACCGAGGAGTAAAGTCACTCTTTGCTTAGGAATTTTTCCTCCAAATGCACTTTTTTCATTAAACGATACATAGGTTTTTTTGGGCAACAACTTCCAAAACAGTGCAGTTTCATCAACGTTGTAAATTTGTTGTGTTGTCAGTTGAAGAGCGGCGATTTTATCTTCAAGTTTTTTTTTGAATGGCTCAATAGGTCCTGGATCAGCAGCTAATTTTTCTCCACTAATAGTAAGCAATCGAATACCGAATCTTCTCTTCCATTTCTGAAACCACCCAGAACTAGCATTGAAAGAGCTACCTTCTTGACTCTTATACTTTATAAACAACTGTTTGGCTTTCTCTCTTAAAATGTTTCCGCTTATCGGAACATTTCTTTTGCGCTGATTCAGGAACCATTTGTAAAGGATCCTTTCCATTCTTGGATGCTCAGCTTTTTTAATTGTGCACATTTTGCCTGGTCCAGAAAAAGTATTCGGGATCCTTGCTGTGATTTGTTTCTCATTGCGCTTTATATTGCATATCGTACCTTTTGAAACACTAAATTCCTTTGCACAAACCGTAACGCTTTTTCCTTTCTTTATTTGTTCAATAATTGCTGCCTTTTGTTTAAGTGTCAACATTCTAATTTTTTGTCCTTTTTTTAAACCCATTTTGAATCTTTAAACAACTTAAACTTTAAACTTAATTTCCAAACACGCACTTCAAAATATTGCACAAAATTTACTGGAAAATTTTATTATCACGTTCCTGCTTGCACAAAACTTACTGCAAAATAAATAAAATCTTAAACACATACAAAATAGCAAATTCCGGGAATTCCCCTTGGATGAAAAAACAGTTTACAAACGTAGTAACCTGCAATGAGGAAATTCAAACTCCTGTTGATATAAAATTTATTTGTTCAAGTTAAGGCTCGCGCAAACCAAAGCGGCCGCGGTGGCGGTGGCGATCACCAAACAGATGATGCACATGTAAATCATACAAATGGCACACACCTAAGCGATATGTGGGTTGTGAATACGATCCACTGCTGCGTTCAGCCACGCGATCTATGTAGAACGCTGCATGCACCATTTGCCCGCCGTATCGCAGCTGCCATTAGTGATATCTTTTTATTTATTGCTTGAAAGTATTGCAAGCCATTTTGAATATTTCAAAACTAAAAATGTCTTTGAAAAATATAATGAGAAATATGCAAGATACACTTATAAATTTTTTTTTTAATTTTTTGTCTCGTCTAAAAGTAGTAGGGCTTCATCAATTTTTGGGGGAATAATTAGATATTAATTATTAAATAAATATAATTATTTCAATTCAACCAACAATGATGTTTTTCACGGCTTGGCCGCGACTGAAAATATCGCGTTGGTTTGAGCAGATTTTTGCCCGCCTCTTTATCGCGCGACTTGCTAGGTCGCCACCGCCACCGCCACCGCTTTGGTTTGCGCGAGCCTTTATAGAGTCCAAAATTTCTTAATTATTCAAGTTATAGAGTCAGCAATAAAAAAGTTTAAGGCAAAGAGCCTTACAAATTGCCTGTTCAAGCTACAGAGCACATAAAAGGGAAAATATCATGTTCAAGTTATTGGACTGTTTAAGTTATCGTATGTTCAAGTTAGCGAGAGTCCACTGTATGTCAAAAATTCTTTACGCAGAAAGATGAAAACAGAGAGGTAATATAGCAGCAGGGCGTGTGGCTGCACACTACCTAGGTACTTAGACAAAAAATCTGTCACAACAGATCTATCTGGTTTTTTATCTCTGGGGCATAAAGTTTGGCACATTTAATTTTTTTTTGTCAAAGTTGATTGACAACCTAAAAAACTGAGTTCAGAAAAAGAAAAGAATTGATTTGAAATCTTATTTTTTTTTTGCACTTTCAAGTACTGTGTCAGCTTCTATAGTTTACCTTAGTTGCTGGACGTTGTTTTCTATTCAACTTATATGTTTTCTATTTAATATAGAGAAGTGTTTCCTGAATAATTATGGTACCACCTTAAAAGATATACATTCTCTTTGCATTTTTTTCCCGCTAGAGCAATAGAAGTGTCATTCTAGGAATAGAGATTTTAAGCAAACGGCAATATACTTCTTTCCCTCTCGCTCCTATAGTCAAAATCAAATGTGAAATCCTACTTTGAGGGAAAACAACAACTGGAAACAACAACAACAACAGGAAGAATTTAATTGTTTTCCCTCAAAGTAGTGATTTGACTTTTGTTTTGTATCCCAGTGTGAAATTAATATAGTTCCAAATAAACAAAATTACAAATTAAAATTTTTTACATCAAGTTTTAATCAAAAATGGTTTGTTGTATTGTAAGCTGTCCGAACCGATCAGCTCCATACTGCCGGAGCTACCCTATCCCTGAAATAAATTATATCTCAGCTACAACAACTAGACTTTCCAAAAAAAGAAGAAAAGCATGGAAAAAAGCACTTCGTCAAGGTAACCCAGCCACCAGAATGCCCGACAATCCAAGAGTTTGTTTTTTACATTTTGTTAAAGGTAAAATATTCTTTATTTTTAGTCAAATATTAATAAATTTTATATTGTTTGCTTAGAGCATCCGGCTAGATTAATAGAAGAACATGATCCCGATTGGGTACCCTCACAGAACATGACTTGTGGTGTGAAAAGAATTTGCGAAAAAAGGAAACGCATGAGAAATGGGATTCCTGTCAATAACGATTCACTTGAAATCGATGAAAATGAAAGCCTAGGTGGTTTTGAAGATACGGATGACTTTGACGAACCAAATTTAGAATTTATGCCTGTTGCAAGCGGACCTGGAGTTCAAGTATTGTCAATAAATGGTGAGCCTGCAGCCACAACTACCAATGGGTTAGGGTCTGGTCAGGCAGGGCCCGTCAGTCAGCAGAGCCAGATAAGTGCAGAACTCCAAAAACTCAGATTGGCACTCAAACATAAAGACGAACTCATCCAAGACTATATGCAAAACGAAAAAGAGACTGCACTTAAATATAAAAAGGTATGTGTCCTTCTTCCTTTTAGAACTGAATCGATGGTTTATAATTTGAAATGCTTCTATGTCATCTTAGTCTGTTAATTAATCCTCGCTTTTCTTGGTCGTCTTTCCGAATTGCTATTCCACTTTGTGTGGCTTGATAGATCTTGAAGGACGTAGCGTTGCCTACCCGTTGAATGCGTTATCTACTAAACAGTCCCATGTCCCATCATTGTTAAAACTTTCCATAACACCCACACGCAGGACTTTCATTCATAATTCAATCAAAACGTGTTACAATAGGTTCTTTTGTCCGATTCAGTTGCTTAACATCACATTGATGGGTTATAGGCTTTCATGTTCTTGGAGGTTTCAATGGCTTATTCAGTTAGGACTGGAGAGTGAAAGTCACTAGTCATTGTCTTCTGGAGCTGGCGTGACACATCATTTTTTTACCTTCATGTTATTTGCTAGCAGAGCAGCACTCAAGCACTACTGATACAGTGTGTTTCTAATGTCTTGTTGTAATCCTCTGCCATCGATCTTTAGGATTAATATCTTTAGTCGTGTGTGGTTCCTTATTTTTATTTCTAATCAAAAAGCTATTTTTTTCTTCCAGATCATTCAAACCCACCAACAAAGGCTCAGAGAACAAGCTGAAGAAATAAAACAACTCAAACACACCATTCGCATTAATGATATCTCTTTTGTTGCCCTTAAAAATGACGACACAAAAGTGAAAAACTTAACTGGACTGCCAAATTTCACAGTTCTCAATAAATTGTTTGATGTTATCAAAGACGACTTAACCGAAACTGCAAAGTCGAAGTTTAATAAATTCGATTCCTTTCTGATAACTTTAATGAAACTGCGTCTGGACCTGCCAATATCATATCTATCGTTTATCTTTAGTGAAACAGAAATGAAGATGTCCAAAATGTATCTAGAAAATGTATGCACGATGAATGAGAGAATTGGACCTTTGGTGAAATGGCCAGATGAAGAATCTTTGCTTTTGAGTACGCCGGATTCATTCAAGGAAATTATGGGAAACAAATGCATTGTGTTGATTAACTTTTTCGACATGCTAATCAAAAATATAAGTAATTCTTCATTATAAATTTGTTGATCATCCTTAATAATTGTATTTTTGTTTTGTTTTAGAAAATTCAACCAACATAAAACACAAGTTGAGATACTTGATTGCCTTTACAGCATCTGGCGAAATAATATATGTATCCCAAGGCTTTGGAAGTTCCCTAACTAATGAGCATGTCATTGAAGAGTCTGGATTCCTTGATAATCTCAGTGATCAATGTATTGTTCTATTAGTGAAGGACTTGTTTGACGAATCACAAAAGGACAATGAGCAAATTCAAAACATAAAACATTTAGCTAAAAAAATAGAAGACAAAGTATTTGATTTGTTGAAAGAAAATTTCCGTATTCTATTCAATCGGCAAGCAGTTGATACAAATAAGGAAGTTTACTCAGAGTTTACTGTTAGATGCTGTTGTGCTTTAGCCAATTTACTAATGCCTGAATCATTGGAACCCAGCAGCATTTTGGAACACGAAGAAAAGGAGGAAGCAACGGTAGTAGTTCACACAACGCAAGCGTCAAGCGATGATGATATTGAAGATTCTTTGGTTGATATGATGCTTTCTTGAAGAGATCAATATCGACGTCAATTGTTTTAGTTAGTGTATAATAATTTTAATAAACTTTGAAGAGCTGAAAATATTGCATTTTTACTTGAAACATTATTTTCAGATTTGAGTTGTTGCTTATTAACTGTGTCCGCCAGCTTCTCTTATTTCCTGTTGTTCTTATGTCGAATTGCAAACGGCAGCGTTTGATAAACTCATTAAATTATGATCTTGAAAACATTGGCCTTGGCCAGTTTAGAATTATCAACCGCGTGGAACTGTATGCTGTCTTCGGCCGTTAAAACATAATCTACCTCTTCCACTTCTCATGAGTGGATCATGCATTGAGGGGTGGTTGCTGTGCAAGGAACATATATTTGAAGTCGCCGAAAATCCCGTTAAATGATTAGGTTTCCTAGCTCGTTGCAAAATTCTCATATTAGGCTCCTGTAACACATTTGCTTTTCCTGGATAGAGTATAGAAAAGAGCCTTAAAATTGATAGTTGAAAGAAGCATTACGAAAACATTTGTTTCGCTTGAACATCGGAGTAATGTTTTTTGCCTCTTGTTTTATCGCTTCATCTGTAAACATCGCTAGAAATGCAATCGAATCTTACTTCGGGCCGACTGTTAGTATAGAGTTAGAATTATTGTTTAGCCGCCCTGCAAGAATTTGGAGTAATTTACACGGCTCAATAATTGTTCCCTCCCATTGCGATTCGAAACCAATTTACATCGGTATCTAATTTTATTTCCTTATCCACTTTCAATCGTTAGTTCCTGTTAAGCGTATTAAAGGTCCCTTGAGTACGCACTCTTTTTTTTATACATAATATGTATGCGTTCAACCCCCGCAGCCAGCCGCTGTCCAGTTCCAGAAACAAAACTCTTTGTTAGCACATAGGAAAAAATACAATAACATTATTTTGTGTGGTCGATGTTCAAAAACTGCTAGCGCAATAAAAAAGGCGTGCGCCACGCCCATACTGTAGATTTTTTACTAACATTCCTTGGGTTGTTCAGGTCCGGTTGTCGGTGTCTTGGTGATCCGTTGGGGTTGGAGAGGTGTGGCTTTAGCCACGATAGTATGCTGATCCGGGGTCAGCGTAGAATTGGATGTTCTCTTCGTCATTGATGTTCATCAGGGCCTCGTCCTATAATGCCATGGCTTCAAGGTACCGTGGATCAGGATGTCTGGGTTGGCTGAATAATCCTCCGATGAGCGGGTTCGGGTGGCTGTCCATGTTTGCTAAAGCTAAATGTACACGATTGATTGGTAGGTCTGACAATCATTGTCAGATCTGCAAACGTCTGACAATGTGTGAAAATGAGCTGAAAATTGAATTTGTATGTACACGGTTTGCAGAAATCTACAAATGTCTGCAAATCTGTTGCCAAATATTTGGCTGACAATGTCGACAATATAGTTTGGCCAAATAGTTGGCAATAGATTTGCAAACATTTGTAGATTTTCTGCCAACCGTGTACATGCCAAATTAAATTTTGGATCTACAAATTCATTTTCTGCAAATGTCTGCCAATGAATAAATTTGCAAATGTTCCTTAAACTGCACCTGCAAATTTTTTCATTGCCAAACATTTGCAGAAACGTCAGAAAATGAAAAAAATTTGGTGATCTCCCAATGAATTTTGTGTACACACGATTGCCACTTGCCACATCCGCAAATTAATTTGTCTTCAAAATGATTGAAGAACAAATTTTTCTGCAAATTAATACCTCTGTTTGCGTACCCAAATGAAACAGTTTGCATTCGATTTCATACGTTTACATTAACACAAAAAGCGTTCGCGTACTGAGAGATGAACGAAAGATGAACGAAAGAAAATAACAGCTGTTTTATTCTTTCGCTCATTTATTTGCAAGTTTTTGCCCACTGAAATTTTTTACTGGTAAAAACTTGAACTCTGTCAAAATCAAATGACGTAAACATTTGTTGTTGTAGATGACCCTTACCGCGAAGAGCTACCCAATCAAAAAATTCGAATTTGACGTTTTTCAAGTTTTAAGGTTTTAACACAAAAAGTGTTCGTGTACTTTTCGGTAAGTGAGAGATTTTTCTCTCATTTGAGAAATTTTGACAGTTTTCATTTTTTGACACAAAAAGTACGCGAACAAACATAATTTGGTGTCACGGTTGTCAGCTTGCGTGTACACGATTGCCAGATATCTACAAATTAATTGGCAGATATTTGTCTAGAAATTAGGAGCCAAACAATTTTTCTGCAAATTAATTTGGTGTATACAAGACTGTCAGCCATTCGAGACAAATTTTTCACTGACAGATCCCGCAATATTTGTAGACCTGGCAATCGTGTACACTTAGCTTAAGATTCTTCTACTTTTTTGCCTTTTCATAGAGTCTCTTGCTGACTAATTTGTTTCTTATTTTGTGAAAGTAGGTGTCTGTACAGATGCGCAGGACCTCCCTCTCGATTCCTGCAAGCCTTTTCCGTGAACCATACCGGAAAGCGGTATGTTAGGATAGGCCTTATGAGCTGCTAGTAGATCATTATCTTTGTAAGTAAAGAAAACATTTAGTATTTAATTTTCTATAGCCTTTTGATGAATTTAAATGAAATATTTTTATTTAGTTTAGAGAACCCTTAATTATAGTTTGAACGTTGTACCTACTTTTATCCTAAGAATACACCTCTGATTATTTGTAAACTGTAACGTAGAAACTAAAATAAATAGAAATTTTGAAAATATTTCCAATAGATTTGTTCTTAGCGACACAGGCTATGTTGACAATTGACAACAAACGTCACTTTGACAGAGATGATTCCTCGACTTCAGAATAAAATTTTCTCTTAGGGACGAGTTGAGGTTTAAAAAAAGCAGGACTCAACGAACAAAGCTAAGCAATAGGTTTCTTTGATGTCAACACTTGGTGCACTCACCCCCGCCCCAACTCGCACTGAAGCGTTTTAAGTGAACTACCAAAGTGACATCTGATGTCAAGCAATTCAATTAGTGTACCTACATTAGAACACCCTCACCTTATTTTCACTTTCTTATACAGCTCTTTACTGTAAATGTAGTCCTAGAACACACACAAAGCCTTTAATAAAGTATTCACTAAATATCCGCCAAAACTCAAAATCAATTCTGAATGCATGCAGGTTGCGGGTATTCTTTTTTAACTTTCAGTAACTTACAACCCAAACCAACTCCTTCGAAATTTGGGTCGACCCAGAATAGACGAATTTCGTTCTTAACAAGGGCACACCTCACATACCTATTATTGTACTGTACAAGCGGGTCGTGAGCTGCTTTTATCTTTATACGCAGCTCCGAAACAATACGAAACAAAGTTTATTTTATGGTAACCTAAATTTTTTTTTAAACTTCTAACGGAACATAGTTACAAAGTGTTTGCTCCTTATTAGTCAGCCACGTCTCACTTTGCCAAACTGTAATGTGTACTTACACTGACTTCTAAAGACCCCTCTTCGCTCTCCCTATATATTTTATAATACAAAATAATTTTTACCACCACCGTTCACCCAAAACTTTACTTTCTTATAAATTCTTTTTTACTTATTTTTTTTTGGAACAGAAAGAGCAAATATATACTCGCCTCTTTTGAAATTTCGAAAGGAGCAACTTTTCGCGCATACAAGCGACTAAAAGAGCAACCGAATAAGTGCTAAAACATCTAACTAACTTGGCAAACAATACTTTCTCGTCTGCGATGATTTATTTCTATGTCCTATCTTGGATGAGTGTGTGTGTGTGTGTATTGTAGATAGACAAACAGGTGCACCGTGCACATAACTGCACAGGGTGTTTGGGAAGTGAAAAAGGAGTCATGTTAAATAAGTTAACCCCTTGACATCCAAGTCAACGTTTCAAAGTCCAAACGGGCTAACCGTACATGGATTGAAAGTTATACTTCTTTGACAGGGTTTTAGGAATTTCTTTGAGTCTTAACCCAATTTGGTCAGAGCCTGTTTAAAAAAAAAAAAAAAAAAAACACGAATTGTGCGCAGTCATATTGGCAAGGCAACAATGTGAGCTCAATGAGACAGACATTGCTGTTTGTTATAATGTCAAAAAATTTGTTTGACATATGAAAAGTGCTGCGCACGTAGCAATGTCGAAGTTAATGTTGAAAAAGGTGGCGCACTAAGCAGCATACAGGAATACAATGTGTACTGAACTCAAACGAAATTCATGTCTGCCATTTTGGTTCGTTGTTGTTTTGCAGGGCAGCACGTTCGAAAAGTTGGAGTCGAATCGACTTATACTTAAGCTTCTCTCTATGCTGCAGCTGCAACTTCACATTGTAGCCGTGCAATACCATTTACGTACATTTAACTTCGACATTGCTACGTGCTCCATTCCTGCAGAATATCAACGCACACACAGTAATGGTTGAGAGTGTAAGTCACAGGGCCCCGCTTTGAGCTGTTGTGCCAACAATTTATTTTATTGCTACCCCTGCAGCTTCACCAGTCGCTGCAGTACTCGCGTTGGCAGCTGGCACCGAAAATGTCACACTCACAAAGTACAGACATTTTATCAGCTTTTAGATGTCAACTGCCAACTACGTGTAACCTATGCTCAAACCAATCTAAATCTCAAATCCAAGACGATTTCATCTCTGAAATATCAATAATCGCTCCTTGGGCACCGAAAATCAGCATAAATAACTAACGAACAGCCATTACACAAGATCAAAGTTCCTACATGGTGCAATTTCGTCCTTAATTTTTCAAATTCGCCTTATCTCTCATTTTGGCGATTTGAAATAACCGGAAAGATCGCCCGATTTAAGCGATAGGTGAGGAGTTTTTTGAAGTCCCGAGTCTTTGACAACATGCCTCAGACTCTTAAAGCCCTTGAAAAGCAGAACCAAATTATTTCATTCACAATACGAATTACAGCCAAAGGTGACCGGATGACAACTTGTATTTAATCTAGTACAATCAATTTCATGAAACAATTTATTACGAGACGTAGTAGGTATTCTACTACTTCAATTTTTTTTTTTGGATTCTAGTACAAAATCCTAGTGATGGCGAATCATAGCAACTTTAATTTAAGAACACTCTGTATGATTGTTCTAGTAAAAAGGAACTCCACTAAAACCTACTCGAATTGCCTTTTCTTAGCTGTTGCAGAGAATATAGAGAAAGTGCAAAACTTATAAAACACAAACAATGGTGTTGCAGTTGGCTGTAAGGACTCTTTTGATGCCTTATTTGTTACTTAGCCACAATGTGCTGAATAATTTATGTAGTTTGAGTAATTTATTTTCGGCAAAAGTGCTCAGGGTACCTTGCGGATAGCTTTGTTGAGATATTGAGATACAAAAAAAAAAAAAGAAAAAGGAACAAAACAACCAAGACACCAAAATGCACTTATACACAGCCAGCAGCAGGGGCGTAATTTGCCTGATTTAGTGTATATTCTAGCTCAAGGCTGTTGGATTTGATAGAGTTGTTTTGTGCGGTGAAATATTAAGAGCAATGCGGTGATTTAAGAATCTCAGATAAGTTAGCTGCTCCATCCACACCATCATAGCTAACTCAGGAGTAGTAGGTGTTATAAGTTATAACAAAGTTTTGAACTTGAAAGTAAGAATAATTGAAATGCAGATAAAATTAAGAATAATTTATTTATGTTTCCTAGAAATTCGAATTAATCTTTTTCTTAGGTACCTACTATAGTTTATTTTATGCTCTTAATAAAAGTCGATTTTCTGCTCAAGGCTTTTATTACAATATTATTCGATTAAGAAAATTGTTTTGATATTACAAAACGATTTGCTGCTTTTGTTTCGTGTCTGATGGCCCTGCAGCCAGAACTCAAAGAATGAAATGTTTTTCTTTCTGGAATATTAGCCTTTCGTTCGGATGCTGATGCTCCAAGGCCATTAACATGCAAAGCAAGAGCTACAAGCTACAAAAAAAAAACAATTGTTGGAATGCAAATATTGTTCTTTGTTGAAAAGCAGACTAAAAAAATTGATAAGGAAAGACAAATAAAAGCTGGTTGTAGAAATGCATATCCAGGACTGAAGTTTTATGATCATATATTAATTGGAATTCGAAGATGAAGATGAACATCAACGCAACAGTCGAGAGTGTGACAAAGGGCAAAGGTTACTGTTTTTAAATGGTTTTGTGCATAAATTGAAGATAAAACTTATTTTGAGACTGCCTTTGTAACAATTTTTTGAGTTCTTATTTTTGAATAGCAATTTTTCACAAGGTACGATTTTAGGGATACTTTTTTTTTTTTTTTTTTTTTTTTGTTTGCTTATATGCATTTATAATGTTTTTTAATGGTTTTAAGATCATTTAAGGCCATGTTTTGGGTTTAATTGAGGATTGGAAGCAGGGATTTCAAAAGAATTTATCGTAAAGAAGATTGAACATTCTTTTTTTTAGCTTAAGTCTGAAAAATCTGCTGGGTTGAATGTCATTTTTTCGAGTTTTTCCAACACTCCAAGTGCTTATCAAAAGCTCGCTAAGAATTCTAATTGTAGTAATAGACAAGCTTAAGAAGAATTAGCTCTGATCACACAAATTGAAGCATGTTTATTCTAACCTACTACTCCGTCTAAGAGAACGCGACAACATTATAAAACCTTCTATAAGGCATCAAAACACCCTTTTTTTTCTCAAAAAAATGCTTTGTAACTTAACCAAGAAAACTCAATAATGGTCTCCTCAGGGATCAGTGTTTGAACCCTTGTTTTTTGATCCTACAGATCTATGTCGTCTATTTTTTAATAATAATATTAACGAAAAGAAAGATGGATCAATATTGATTGTTTGTTCGGATAAATAATCTAGCGAAAAATTATGCAAAGAAGTGAAAGATAAATTAAATGAAAATTATGTTGTTGATAGTCCAAAGCTCACAGTGCCGCAAATTTTGTTAACGGGTATGAGTGAAATGTATGAGCCAAGTGAGATAGAAGTAGCCCTGAAAAGCCAAAATAATTTGAAAGGAGAAGTTAAATGCGTAAAGTGTTACCGTGGTATCAAAAATACAAAAGTATTTAATGCAATTCTCGTACTAGAAGCAGATGATTATACGAAAGTAATGAAAGAAGGAAGAATGTGCATTGGTTGGGATCGTTGTAGAATTTTCGAATATATTTCAATAAGAAAGTGTTATAAGTGTTGGGGCTTTCAGCATATTGCGAGCAAATGTAAAAATGAAATCGCATGTGCAAAATGTGGACAAAGCCATGATACAAAAGAATGCAAACAAAATCAAGTGAAGTGTGTAAATTGTGTAAGATCAAATGAAAGATATGGCCTGAATTTGGATTGCAATCATGATTGTAGGGACATAAAATGTCCGGTTTATTTAAAACAAATAGAAATAGAAAAGAAACGGGCTTCTTATTAGCCATTAAAGTATTTGAATTGTGTTTACTTCAATATTCAAGGATTAACAGGTAATTTTTGTGAGCTTGAAACTATATTACATGAAAATAACTTTGATTTAGTGGCACTGTCGGAAACACACCTTACTGATCAGATTGAAACAAGTGAACTAAGTATTAATAACTATGAACTAATAAGATGCGATAGTAATTCTAGACATACAGGTGGAGTTAGTATTTATATAAAAAAGGGAATAAGATTTGATCCTCCAAAACTGACGCAATATGACTACGAACATTGGTTGATGATTGTGAATATAACGTCAAAGGGGTATCCAATAACTTTTGTAGTTTTGTATAACTCACCGAATGCATCATGCCGAATGTTTTGTGATAGATTTGCAGAGCTTCTTGAGGAATTAAACGAAAACGCGAAAGACTTTATAATAGTTGGTGATGTAAACATAGATTGGCTTAATAAAAACTATACTTACCAAAGAGAAATGCAAAGAATTATATTAGAAAATACAGCTGAACAAATAATTGACAAACCTACCCGAATAACTGCAGACTCCAAAACCCTTATAGATTGCGTTGTCACAAATTCGCGTCTAGTTTTCACAGAAAGAAACACAAACTTAAAAATAACTGATCATGAAACAATAATAGTGAAATTAAAAACAAAAGATAACAAAGTAGATATAGATACATTGGCACAAAAAACGGTACAGTGCATTAAGTACGAAAAAGATGAATTTATAAATGACATACGACAATCTCAAGTTGGAAATATTTGTTTTCGGCTCGTTGATGTGAATTTTTTGAGCAATGTTTTTTCAAATGAGCTTTTAAGAATAGTGAACAGTTACGTTAAGACAAAAAAAGTGAATGAAAACTCAGTAGAGTGGTTTAATAACACATTAAGAAATCTTAAGACAGAAAAGTTGGATTGTTATCATAAAGCTTTACAAACTGATGAATTAAGTGATTGGGAGAATTATAAGCGGTCGCGAAATCGGTATACAAAAGAACTAATAAAAAGTAAGGGGCTTTTCGTGCAAAATAAAATTCTTATACAATCGGACCAAAAAAGTATGTGGAGGACTTTAAAAAGATATGTGTTAGGGTCAAACAAAGTAGCCATCGATGAGAACATTATATTCAATGGGGTAACAACTAATGACTCAAAAACTATTGCGAATGAATTCAACACTTTTTTTGTCGGTAGTGTGGATGAAATAAATCGGTCAATTGACGTTATACAGTATGGTAACGAAATTGATGAACTCTCGTGTCGTTTTAAATTCCGTCCCGTAACTCCTTCTGATATATTCGAAGTTTTGCGATCAATGAAACAAAAAAAAGATTTCAATTTTATGTGTCCAAAGATGTTTTTAGATGCATTTGGAGAAATAGGGAACGTCCTTACTGAAATTGTTAATAAATCTTTGTTTTCGGGTTGTTTTCCAAGTACATGGAAAGAATCGTTGGTAACACCAATACAAAAAGTTAAAGGCTCCAGACGATGTGAAGACTATCGACCAATAAACGCGTTACCAGTGTACGAAAAAATAATTGAAAAAATTGTTAAAATACAAATGCAAAATTACTTAGACACTTACAATTGATAATCAGTTCGGGTTTAGAAGCAAGCATTCCTGTGAAACTGCTTTAAATTATGTGCTGTTGAATTGGAAGGAAGATCTAGCCGATGGGTCCACCATTATTGCAGTGTTCCTAGACCTTAAGCGAGCGTTCGAGACTATAGATAGGGGAATATTAATCCAAAAATTGAAGCAATATGGTTTTCGTGACAAGGAGTTAAAATGGTTCACATCATATCTTGAACAGAGAACGCAGAAAACATCAGTCAATGGAAAACTTTCAGAAGAAACACAAACATTCTTAGGAGTACCACAAGGCTCGATACTTGGCCCTGTTCTGTTTCTCTTGTATATAAATGATGTATGCAAAGTTTTAAAATATTGCAAAATAGTTATGTTTGCTGATGATGCCCTAATATACATTGTGGGGAAGGATGTCTCAATAATAACTCAGCAGCTACAAGAAGATCTCGAAGGCTTAAGCATCTGGTTCAAGGCGAACAAACTGAAGACGAATGTTCAAAAGACGAAGTCGATGATATTTAAAACGCAGTGCAATATTAACTTAAGAATAGACAATGAAAACATAGAGCAAGTAGATCAAATAAAGTATTTAGGTGTGATAATAGACCAAAAATTAAAGTTTGATAAACATGTAGACTATTTAGTTAAAAAAATATCTAAAAAGGTGAACTTTTTTCGAAGAATTAAAAGCAAACTTGATTTTAATACATCAGTAAGAGTATACAACGTTATAATCAAACCACATTTTGAATATTGCTCATCTGTTCTGTTCCTGTTAAGTGATAGTAACATATATAGATTACAAAAGCTACAAAACAAAGTTATGAGAATTATTTTGAAATGTAGTCGTTATACAAGTATTTTAAATATGTTAAATCGCCTTAAATGGTTAAGTGTTAAACAACAATTGATAGTAGATGTTCTTTTGTTAATTCAAAAAATGAGAATGGGTGAATTGCCTAGTTATTTTAGTAATCTTATTGTGTATGTAGGTGAAGCTCAACCATATCAATTAAGGAATGTAAACGATTTGCGACTCCCAAACTATAGAAATACAGTAACACAAAATAGTATTATATTTAAAGGGTTTCAAATTTTTAATTCAA
This sequence comes from Platycheirus albimanus, assembly GCA_916050605.2. Lineage (NCBI taxonomy): Eukaryota > Metazoa > Arthropoda > Insecta > Diptera > Syrphidae > Platycheirus > Platycheirus albimanus. Next base: position 10,704,850 of record OU696698.1, on the reverse strand, counting down.
TGCCAGAATATGTTAAATTAGAAACAAATATTAATATTTATAAGCGCAATGTCAAAGAATTTGTAAAAAATAACTTTTAAGATATTAAATTATGTAATATAATAGCTTAATACTTTGCTAAATAAATAAATACAATACAATACAATACAATTTATTTGCTCTTCACAGGCGACCATTTAACGTTTGGTGATGGCCAAATTTGAGACGACCGGTTCGTTAAACAATCAACCAAGATTCGAACGTCACAAGAACTTGGCTTTTTGCAGACTTCAATTGGTGAATTTTGCGTCGGGACTTGAACCTACAATATTCAACTGACCCAGGAATTAAAAAAAAAACAACGCTTTATTAACTGGCTGAGCGTTTAAAGGGGACTCCGAAAAATCATCTTTACTGGCTGCGTACAACGGTGTAGTAGCAGCAGTAGCACGTAGCAATGTCAAAGTAAATGTCAAAAAAGTAGCTCTCAAAGCAGTCTACACGAACATAATGTGTATCACTGAACTCAAACAAAAATCATGTCTGCCATTTTGGTTTGTTGTTGTTCAGCGCAGCACGTTCGTGAAGTTCAAGTCGGGTTGACTTGTACTTCAGCTGCTCTCTATGCTGCAGCTGCTACTTCACATTGTAGCCGTGCAATACGATTTACGTACATTTAACTTTGACATTGCAACGTGCCACTGCTGCTACTACATAGTTTGGTATGGATTTTAGGAGGGCAGTGTCATTGGTCGTAATTTTTCGTAAGCGATGTTGTTGAGGCGGTTATTATGTCAATATGGCGTGGGCTACAGAACGATGAGAACCAGTTTCTTATATGGCCCAAATTGAACACATTTTTTTTTTTTTTTTTTTTTTTTGTAATGCACGCACACGCACTCAAGGGGTTTGTTATAGCCTTTTTAATGATAAGTCACAGCGTGAGCGATAGGAAATTAGGGAGGAAGGGAACGGAGGTGTCGATGAACATTTATCTTGAATACTTGCAGATCAAAATGGCAAGGAAAAATTGTGCCAGGCAATATGGCTTAAGACAGAATCTCTATATCTCACGGTCCGTCCAAAATTCGGCTCAAGTGTAAACTGATGAGCGTTCCTAGCAAGATGAGTATTACGGGGGAAATTTTTAAGGGGTGGAACGCAGCTGGCTACCTCGAGTGAGCATTTTTTTGTAAAAGAATCTGTAAAATAAGGAAAGACATGAGACATTTCGACGATGTGGACCTAAATGACATGTGATTCCAGCAAGACTGCACTAAATTCCATACAATGGACGCCACGATTGACAGTCTGCGCGGACGATTTAAGGCCCAATCATAATTGAAGAATGGGAACGTACGTTGCCTAACAAAACAGTAGAAATATATACATACTCATGCAATTTGTATGCCCAATCCAAAATCACTTTTTGATCGATTTCGGTAAGCTTCGTCCACTTTTGTTTCCGTACGTAATGTACGCTTTCAGTCGTACATTGCGCACAAAAATTTGACAAGATCGGTGAGAAACTTTTCGCTAAGTTTTGACACTTGCTTCCTTTTCCTTTCGCATATTATGGTTGGGCCTTTGGGGTAAGGTTTTCTCTCGCAGAGAGGTGTCTTGAAATGGCCAACATAATCATAAGGTTTGACTACGCCAACATTTTTTTGTGAGGTTTCCTGGAGCCGTAGAAGTCCATGTGAATAAACTACAATCAACCGTGCCATGAAGCCGAGGTCATGAACGATGTCATGTTCCTTCATAACGGCATGCTTGAGCATTTAAAATTCTTTTCTTTGTGAGTACCTCTTAGACAGGTTCTTTTATTCCAATTCAAAATCTACCCACCCTTATTGAAAATCCTTTTAGCACCAATGTATAATAATCGCAAAAAAAATGCATTTAAGTTTTCCGATTTATTATGTTACGCATACGCCCTAGTGTACGAAAAAAAATAGATTTTATCGAGTCATTGATGGGTACTCGCACCCACACACTTCATTAGATTTGGTTTTTATTATTATTTCTTAATTTTAAATTATTGTTTTTAAAACGACTTAAATTTTAAATATTTGGCAAATTTCAAGGTAATAAAAATCCCCTCTTCTCAAATTGACTCAATTCGCAAAAATATCTTTTTCCGTTCCCACGAAAACATAACAGCACAGAGTACACACGTCATTTTTGTTTATATTTTATAAAATCGAAATGTTTAAAACAAAATATTCACCTGATGCCAGAAGTGGCTAAAGGATTATTGTGAAATTGACATGAATAAGCAAATATTTTTGACTTAAAAGAACTATAATATTTTTTTTGTGTACAATGATCCACAAATATGAAAAAAAAAAAATATGGCACACGCAAACTCTGACTGAATCCTCATCATTTTGGCTCTGTTTGGTAGAAACGGTGGGCGCGGAGGGTGTGGGTAAACACATGTTTTCATTATGATATGGTAGTGTGTCTGTCTGCTTCGGTCGGGGCCGTTTGGAGTGAAAACAGATTCCTCTACCTAGTGAAGTACATAGTTCCAAATAAAAAAAATTCAATCTATAAATGCGATAAATAAATACGTCTATTTTCGTCCTCGGAGAGATAAACTAAAAATGTTGACATAGACATGAAAGGGCCAAAGCGCACATCCGTGCCGAGCCGAGTGCCGATACTAACAACAACAACACAATGACTTTGTGTTTGCGTTAAATGCTAAAAGCACCCTCAGCTGCGTGCGTGAGTGCGTGCGTGTGTTGTCGCAACGCTGCTGGCTCACACGAGCTGTTTCAGCTGAAACACAAAAACGACCAAAAGTTGGAAATGGTCGGTATATTCTAAATAATAAGGTCATTCGCACATCTTTTGCCGCCATGTTTTTTTTTTTTTTGAAATTTATTTTATTGAAGTTCACTGTTCGACGAAGTTGATGATATTTTCAATGCATTGAAGTCGACTGACCGTAGGGAGAAGCACATTTCAAAAATGTACTACTGTTTCTGTGTGTGAACTCTATCAGTTTGTAGCAAAGATAGAGAAACACTAATCTCATGGTTTTTATCCAAATAGGTAAAAGAGATATACATACTTCTTGGTGATAAGATTTCTTGGTGATAAGATTTCTTCTTCAAGCCAACATGAAGTACTTCCAAGAAATATTCTCACTTAGAATCGCGACTGAACATTGTGTTATATATTGTAAAAAACGACCATAAACCAATTGTCAGCTCTTCAGAGAAGGCGAATATGCTCGCAGCTCATTTTGCTGCAAGCTACGACGCCCCTCCTGTACTTGAGAACGTTAATTTGTCTATAGGACAGGTATTTTCCACACTCATCCAGTAGCAAGAGTTCTTCAAGATCTTGATATACACAAATCCGCTGGCCCGGATGGTATAGCCCCATACTTCTGAAGAGGTGTTCTTCATCGCTGGCAAAACCACTGCGTAAGCTTATTTTCCATCGTTCCTATCGTTCGGGAATTTTTCCTAGTAGATAGAAAACCGCATTTGTCCAGCCTGTTCCTAAAAAAGGTGACAACTCCTACCGACCAATTGCACTTACGTCCTTTCTTTCCAAGGTCATGGAAACGCTGATAAACCGTCAGCTCAAGAAATATCTCGAAGATCGGGAGCTTTTAAATGACCGGCAATACGGCTTTCGCAGCAATCGTTCCACTGCTGATCTGATGGCATATCTCACCTAACAGTGGAACAAATCTTTGCATCATTTTGTCGAAAGCAAGATTATTGCGCTTGACATTTCAAAGCAGGCATTTGATAGAGTTTGGTATGAAGCCCTTTTATCGAAAATGCGTGCATTTGGTATCGATGATACTCTTATTCGTTGGATTAGAAGCTATCTTCTGGACCGTTCAATACAAGTTGTTTTAGACGGTTTCAAGTCTGATCTCCACAAAATAAATGCTGGTGTGCTTAGGCTTTCTTAATAGATGCAAGAAGTTTCTCACCCCTTCTGATCTAGCTACAATTTATAAAGCGTTTATACACCCTAAACTCGAGTATAACTCCCATCTCTGGGCAGGTATGCTTCTCAAACTTTTCTTCACCTGCTCGACAGAGTTCAGAAAAAAGCGTTAAAATTGATAGGAGAGAGAAACATTATGGAAACATTTCCATCACTCGAACATCGTCAAAATGTTTCATGCTCACTCGAGGTATCCAGCTGCATTCGACCCCTTAAACATTTTCCCCGTAACACTCGTCTTGCTAGGAACGCTCATCACGGACGTACCCGTGAAATATAGAGATTCTTTCTTTAGCCGTACAACACGAATGTGGAATTTAATTGCCTGGCACAATTTTTCCTTGCCATTTTGATCTGCAAATATTTAAGATCAATGTTCATCGACACCTCCTTTCCCTTCCTCCCTAATTTCCCATCGGTCAAGCTGTGACTTATCATTACAAATTCTATAACAAACCCCTTGAGCGCGTGTGCATTATATATAAAAAAATATATAAACTATAGAATTACCACTTGAGGTGCGCCATCTATCGACGGAAAACTATAAGCTCTTGATTTTAGAGGTTTTTGTCTAGATTACCATGGAAGCAACAACAACAATTTTTTTTTTACGTTCCACCATTTTAATTGTTGTTGTTTTATTTCCATTCGAAAACCCCTAAAATTAAAATTGTTGACATTGACATCGCCACCAAATAATTGTCCAAAACGACTGGAAAATGTGCTTCATTCCTTTCCAAACGAGTAACTCTCCATTGACAACAACAAAAAACCATAAATCAACTTCAAACTATCAATCCAATAAATTAAAATAACGGGTTCATAGTAATTTTATATTATTATACTTCTTCAAATAAAACAAAGCTTTAATTAAAACATTTTCGTTCACGTCATCCAACCGCAGAAATCTCAATCTCATAAAACTTCAATCACAGATACACCAGCAAATAATTGCTACTTCTCGTATAATTCAATCCAATCAAGGTGTACAACACTGTGTGGTCAATGGCTCTAGTTCACCTGGTTGAATCAGCCAAGTAATCACGGAAATATGCCATCCAACAGATGTCAACTTTACTAAAACGGTCATAACAACAACTACTAGATACTCAATACTCAAAGACCTTCCTCCAAAAGTATCTATAAGCTGCATTAAGTCATTCCAATCAAAGTTCCCAATGCAAGCAGCGCATTGTGATTGTGTTTGGGTTTGAGATTTTGAAATGTGCTTGCAATACCGATACGCGACAACCAAGACGACGGACGCGACGGTTCCCTCGGATTCAGATCGCTCTTCTTTAATTGTTTTCTCTCTCGTCGCGCTGAGATTTTCATTCTTCAAAAACGATTTATTTACAAAAAAGATATATATTTTTAAGTAGAATTCACCTATGAGCTACGCGCGCACAGAAGATACAAAGCAAAAATAATACAACAACAAAAAAAGATATTTTCTTCTCGAAGCAAAGGAACTGCCAACAAAATTCAACCCAAAGGCAAGAGAACATTTTTAAAAATAGATCAGTTTTTCACGAGTTTTCCGACTAGTTGCACTAAATTTTGAACACAAAATTTTCCTTTCCGTGTGCTTTAGAGGAAATTTATTTTCAAAAATTTCACATTTTCCTTAAAATTCTTAGTTTTTTCTTGAATTTATATTAAAATTAAAAAAAAAGTGCGGAATTAAAAAGAGAAATAATTTTTTTGCAGTTAACGTCGGTCGTTAACATGTAAGACACAAAAAAAAGTACAATAAAATTATTTTTTTAACCTAAGACTAAGACCATTGTGCGATCACACAAACACACACATTCAACAACAATATTCTACCACTTAACTCCTTTGTTTCGAGATCTTGAGATCTTGAGAAGAACAACTACAAGCATCGCATTAAAGTCGCAGTTTGGATTGTTGCGGTGCATATACCTACTTTTGTTCTCAAGAATTCTGCGTCACGACATCTGTGCGTGAGTGAGTCTATATAAAACCACAGTGAGGTACGAGGAGCATGGGCAGTTCTGAGTCGTCACTCCCCATGGACGAAGGAGAACCTAGCAGTGAAACAAACCATCAAGAAGAATTTAGCCAGGATTCAAGCGGCGAAGATCCTTGGTGGTGGGAAATTGAGAATCAAAATTTACTCCTTGACGTAGTTGATAATAATAATGAGGCATCTCTAGATAATAGTGGTCCAAGTACAAGTGGTGCATCATCGGCTTCTAGAGCCAGGAACAATAATAATAATAATAATCAAAGTGAACAAAACAGAGTGTTAAGAAAAAGGAGTAGATCTCCAATAATTCCCATGAGTGACCTTCAACAAAGCGGTGAAGGTGCAAGTGAAAGTTTAGTGATTAAAACTAGTGACGAAATCGAACAAGAAATCGAAGCAAGCATCCAAAAGGAACAGTCTTTGGAAGAATTCAAGGAAGAACTGAAAACGAAACGAATGGCTAGACAGACAGCGGTTAATGATCTCCGTGAGGAGCTTCAATCGCTGAGAAGGCAACTGGCCGAAGAAAGGGAATCTAGCAAGAGTCCCACTAAAAATGAAGATGGCAATGCCACTACTTCTGCTTCTGAGGAAGTTAAACCAACAATCTCAGAAGAGACCAAGAGGAAGCAACTTGAAGAAAGTGATCGTGAATTTGCTAAGCAATTATCAGATGACGAGGTTGTTTCAGAATCTACGAATCCCAAGGTGCATCTAGCTGAGGCGCAGTTAGCACTTCAAATGGCGAATGCGGAAAATTTGTCGCTGCATACTGAATTAGGGGTCACAAGGAAGCAGGTCGTTTCGCTGAAGGAAGTTGTGACCTGCTGCAAACAAATGATCGCAATGAAGGAAGAACAAGTTGTACAGGTGAGTCCTTAAAAGAGGTCCTTTTAACTTTTTTTTAAGTCAGGGAATAGTCAAAATAGTTTTGTTTTTGTTAGTTTCATCGTCATCGTCAACGTCTCACCGTCAAGTTCAAAAACATTTTCGAATGCAAATCTTCAAGCGGTGGTACATCAAGGTTTCCTATGATCTTGAACTGATTTTTTTTTTTTTGAATTTTCAAAAGCAAATGAACTTAAAGTAACCCAGTTTTTCAATTTTGTTTTGTGTCACCCACACACAAATTTTGTGCACAATTTCTATGAAGGTCTCGAAATATAGCCAAGTTCAATCTTTTGCGTGGTTTATTTTGAATATTGCGAACAAAGTGCTGACGGTGTTGAAGACCTATGAATGAAAACATACGCAAATTGAAAATGCTTTTGCGTTCGTTATCCAATGATCAGTTTTTTGCATAATCATTTTTTTTTTGGTGGCAATATGGTAAAAACCTACTCATTTGCATCGTTCTTTATTTAATGAAGCAAGAAATACACGTAACTTTGTATTTTTAGAGCATTTTTTTTGGATCAAAATAAACAAAATGTCGCGCCGGGTTTATTTTGTGTTTTATTGACTGCGCCGATATTTACGATCTTGGGTGTTATTTTGGTTTATTTTATGGTTGGTTATGACATGATTTCTTCATAAAAAATCATTTTTGTCAAAAATATTAAATAATAGTTGTCACTTTATCGAAAGATGATATAATTTTTTGCAAATGGCGGGAAATGTCAATTCACTTTGACAGATACAAAACATGCATCAACAAGATTTCGCTGTATTCCTAAAAAATGTGGAAAATTGTTTCAATTTGACATTTTTTGCAATTTGGACAAATTGAAGCATCTTCCGATAGGTTGACAAATATGTACATATTTCACCACATTGTATTCCAAAACACAATAAAATATGTGCCCAAATAGAAAGGCCCAAAATGTACAACAAGAAAAAACAACACAAATTTTAGTGTATGTGTCGCTGGATGTACAAACACACTGTAATACCACTTGTAGAATTTTCGGGCCAGCCATCTTGGAGTTATTTATTTATTGGCAAAATTTGTACAGCGAATTTCTAATTATTGCAATGCTGGGTCCAATTATTTCTTAAATATTCCAACAAATTTGTTGGACTTAAGGTGCCTTCTGGTAAAATTTGAAACTGTTAAAATCTCCAAAGACAGTCATCGTTCTACCTAGATGATGAGAATTCGCTTCGTGTGTATGTCACAATATTGTCAAGAAACTCTTGGGCAGTGTTCTAATAAGGTATCAAACTTGTGGTACTGACGCAAAAAAATCCCCGACAATCTTTTCGAGGAAACGAAATACTTTTGTAAGTGAAACTTCTTCAGAAACGTTGTGATTTGATACTCGATGAAACGAAAATGCGTCACGACAGAGTTGGTCTCTCTCTCACATGAATATATAAAGTTAAGCCGGCGAGAAAATGAGAATACATTATACACTATTTTATATTTTAGGTCTTCCATATTTCACCGTCCTCCGCTATTATATAAAACTAGCGGTACCCGGCGCGCGTTGCTACGCCCAAAAAAACACTTATTTAATATGAAATTGTGTTTTTACCATTTTTTTTGGCAATACGTTCTTGGATATATCACATTTAATTTCCTTTGAAAGTCTTAATTAAGTACATAAACAAATATTTTCTTGCCATATGTGACCAAATCCAAAAAAAATTTGCTTTTTAACTAGAAAAACTCTTTGTGTTGACAAAAATATTGATGTGTTTTTTCTTAGACCAAAAATTAGAAAACATTACGAATTGCGATGTTTTCGGTTGAAAACAAAGGAAATATAATTAAAACGTAGTATGGTAGTCTATCATACCTCATGCGTAGTCTTACCTGAACACAAGGAGTACAATTTCAGAAGTATTACCTTATTTTTTTTCTTGATAAATATTTTGTTTACTGAAAATATTATGATTCTGTATTTAACCAAATTGTAGCAAAATAAAAGATACATTGTTTTTGTCGCAGTCATAGCAAAACGTATTTTTGATGTGATTTATAAGGAAAATTATATATATCTTTCGCAGATGGCTTACATTACATCATTAGAGAATGATGGAACTTAGAGTTAGATCTAAAGTACGTATAATTATTGCCCATCATTATTTATTTTTAAATCAGTCTCGGAGCTATTTACGTCCTTATCATGAATTAACACAGTACGAGCATAATATGAAGGTCGGAAGGAGCTAAAAGGAGATACCGATGAAAAGAAGTCTTAACGTTCCAAGGCTTTTCAACGAAGAATCAGATCTATCAATAACTATAGATAACCTGAGGAGCTTAAAACTAATTGAAATGAAATCGTCAATCTGTTAACGACTTTGAGTTTAGTTTTTTGACTGTAACGGGTGTTTTTTTAAGAGGTTGAGAACTTTAAATAATAATACAAGACAGAAATATTTTTGGAATGAATTTTTTATTTTTATAATCTGGTAGACCCAATTCTTCGGTAAAAATGGACGAAGTGCTCTATGAATTCACCAACAAATTTATTTTTATCAAAATAAATTTCAACTATTTGAAAGCGCTGTCCCGGCGCGGAGTTAAACGGATCATTATGAATTGCCAAACCTTACTGAACAGACATGTGAATACAGTTTGACATTCTCTGTCAAACTATAGACAACAACCATCGAAACTTCTCATGTAGCTAAAAAAACACCCTTTAGTTGAAATTGATTACATAAAATCTATAGTAGTCTGGAGAACGAGTGAAAAAACGCGATTGTTGGGCTGTGGATGTTGCTGGTAATTATCTCATATTTTAACCTCTTCACCTATATTTTCTCTCCAAAAAGAAAAGTTTGGAGAGATTGTGTGGAAAGTCTAGGTGCAGCCATAGTTGATTCTTTAATCCAGACTACTAAAGATTTTATGCATACAGTCCAGAAATTATGTTGCTAATGGATCCAAAGTTTTGCGGCAAACTACGTTTTTCGTTTTGTTTTCCGCCATCTCAAGCAACATGCCTTGCCGGCACGCGAACACGTTACAAACAGTTTAGGGAATTTGAGTCAAAGCTATCCAAAGTTTTAAAAACTTACAACGACTATCGTGAACTCAGTCTTGAAATGGGATTGGCTTGAGAAATCGTGTTTGGTGGCTAACAGAATCAGAATATTTTCATTTCCTTAAATCAAAATTTTTCAAACAAAGTTGCGTAGGAAGATGAAGCTAAGAGGACCCAGTATTTTCAAAAGGTATCTGAAACCCTGGCAATGCGTATATATAATTTTATAACTATAGATTGAGAAGTCCAAAACACATTTTTTTTTAAATATAAGAGCCTATCATCATTCGACACCCTTGCAACCGGCCCTGCCTAAGCCTATGCTGTATTTCAATTTGAAACCACCCACTCACATTAAGTGCTTCCTAGAGAGCTGGGGTTGTTTTTGAAGTTCACATTCTTAATGATTGAAATAGATTCAAAAGGCATTTGCCCATATCGCCTACGATTGCATACAAATTCTTTTATTTTTAAATTTCACAACCAAAATAGTTTCACCAACCTCTTGCACCTTGCACCCATATCAACACTTTGACCTAATTTTAAAGAAATGCATATTTTCAAAAATACTTTAAAAATTTTGTAAGTTTGCCAAATATTTACAAAACCTTGATTAAAAATTTTAATAAATTATTTGTAATAACAATTTTGAAAATATTAATTTATTTTTATTTCCGACAGCTAAAAGATAAACTTCGTGAGATCGAAGATTCATTAGCCGAACGTGAACTTAAAATAATGTCAGACAATTTGCGCCAAGAATACGACAGACAATTAGCCAATATGAGGACGTTACGTCAATTATACGAAGAAAGGGCACGAGTTTCAGCTGCGGAGAGGGAAAATCTTGAACGGCAGATATCAATAAAGAAGGATGAACTTGAGGTTGAGAAAGAAAAGTGAGTACATACCTATAAGATACATTTTTGTGTATATAAATTAATTTGATGTTGAAAAGTCACCTCCCCACCCAAGTCCAAAAGGTTAATTATGTGAAAATAAAAATGTGTGAATAGGTCGAATGAACTTGCTGTTGTTTTTCTTACAATTATGTCTTTTGGCTGGGTAAAGGAAGCTACAAGAAAAATCAAGAGATAAGAAGAGACGCGGTTGGCAAAAGTTCTAGTGGTCTTTTGTGATTGCAGCTTTTTTGACATCAAATTTTCTGAGAGCAGCTGCTCGGGCATATCCTGATTCCTAACTGTCGAACCAAAGTAACCCTATTTTCCGATCATCAAGAGTAATCCGGGTAATAATCCTGAATTTCTGAACTCAATTTTTACGCCTTCTCTGGAAGTGAACCTAAACACCTCTGGCAAAGACATATGTTTTGTCAAAATCGCTAAATGGTCTTTTTTCTCGAACCCAAAACTTACCCTTAAAAGAACTTATTTATCACATGTAAAAAGAAGAAAAGAAAAAAAAGAAAAAAACAACACAAAATCAATAGACATCTTGTGACATCTTGTGATTCTAATTCCTTGCCAGACTTTGTGGATATACATATTTAATCAATCTTTTATTGAATCTTTTTTTTTCTTGTTTCTCTGCTTTTAAAATGCTCTTAAAAAAAAACTGTCACTCTGAGTCTGTTTACCTATTGAAAGTATATAGATACATACTCTGAGTCATGTGCCTTAAATAATAAAATGAGTGAGGTAAAGATACATTTAATTGACGGAAGAGAAAATGTAACACAAAGACATCTTGTCGCATCTCGATAATTTCTTTAACATTAAATGTAAATTAAAAGTGACATGAGTTATGAATGTATTGTTGAATTTTATTATTTTTTTTGTTATAGAAATTTCAATTAACCAATTAAATGAGCATTGTCTTATAAATTTAAAGACAAGAACTTGAATATTTTGAGATTCATGAACTTTGTTATTACTTGGGAAGCCTTGAAGGTGCTATAAATGACGAAATGAATCAGACATGATGTGTTTTTTTTTTAAAGAAAGATGGAAAAAGATGATCGCAATATTCTGTTTGTGTGCAGCGCCATCTGGGTGCATGAACAAGCAATAGCGTTTTTATACTTCAAATATCAGAATCTTGCATTGGCGAGCTTAAAGCAAGCTGCAATCTTATATGACCATATGAGGTTTAAGATAGGCACCATTATTCTGCTTAGCTCTAAGCTCAGTTTGCTTCTTTTTCTTCGTTTCCGGGAGATGAGAATGGGAAAATGGAGAATCTGTCCTATCGAATTTGTACAATTATTGAAAATTCCTCCTAATCTTGCATGATTATTGTGACATGGCTTTGTGTGTATCTCCCTTTTTCGCACTGTCACAGTCAATCTTTTTAAGGGATGTGTTAAAATTTCAATATTTTAGGAATCGCAGGAAACGTTAGGATGAACCCAACAAAGGCTTTGTCACATAAATCTGGATACATTTAGACTTTGAGGGCACAAATCGTTCGTAAATTACTGCAAATTAAGGAAACCCCACACAAAAAAGTCTGACGTGGTTAAATCATACGATCTTGGTGGCCAGTTTAACTAGCTGCGCGCAATGGTGAAGCTGCAGCAGTAGCACGTAGCAATGTCAATGTCAAATGTACGTACATCGTATTGCACGGCTACAATCTGAAGTAGCAGATGCAGCAGAGAGAGTCGCTGAAGTACAAGTCGACTCGACTTGAACTTCACGACCTGCTGCGCTGCAAAACAACAACAAACCAAAATGGCAGACATGATTTTTGGTTCAGTGTGCTAAACATTGTATTCGTGTATGCTGCTTAGTGCGCTACCTTTTTTGACATTAACTTTGACATTGCTGCGTGATACTGCTGCAGCTACACCATTGTGCGCAGCCAGTTAGTTGACTCTATGTGGGAAAATCACGTCTTTAAATCGGGGGTGCGGTCCTGCCGGTAATGTTAATCGATCGCTGTTGAAAGTGAGGGCTTCATCAAAGTAGTTTTTAAAGAAGTACGGACCAATGACTCCCCGGTCAAAAATTCGCACTCTAAGATATTATCTTTTTGTGGATTCAACTTGATTCTTGTTCGATTTTTTGGTCAAAATAAGGTTTCTCTTCCAAACGCTCCGAAACAAAGCCAGAAAACAGACGTCACTAGGCCCAATCGAGGTATCCGTAGGAACGGAAATTTCTCCGATTTTATACAATTCGGACGATTTTTGCTTCGAGGTATTTTTCCGACCATCAGGGGTGAATTGCGTTGCAAAAGTTCAAAAACATTTTTTGACAGCTAGGTCACCTCTCACTCTCACTCTCACTCTCACTCTCATATTCATTCACAGTCAGATGTCAAATTTTCGTCCATGAAGTGCGATAGTGAGCACAGTTTACGTCCGTGAACAAAATTTATCGAAATTTGACGAAATGGAGCAATCTAATATTTCGGGCATGAGATACGAATTGCTTGTTCTCGCACAACTACGGACGGGTCCGTCCGCGCCGTTTCGACTATTATAGTTCAGCCTTAAGGCCCAACCATAATACGTGAAAGAAAAAGGAAGCAAGTGTCAAAACCGAACGAAAAGTTTCCTTCAGATTTGTAAAGTACATCAGTTGCCCATAATAGCCTTTAGAAAAAAGAAGAAAGAAAGAAGAAGAATATCATTTAGAAAAAAAGGAATGTCAGATTTTCGTAAGGTAAGTAATGTACGACTCAAAGCATACATTACGTACGGTTACGCAAGTGAACGAAACCTGCCGAAACTTATCAAAAAGTCATTTCGGGTTGGGTATACAAATCACATATATTTTTACTGTTTTTTAAGGCAACGTACGTAGTACGTACCAATTCTTCAATTATGGTTAGCCCTTTAAGAGCACACACAGAACGGTATGAAAACAGAACTAAGTGTAAAAGTGATTAAATTAAATTCCCTTTTAAACCTTGCCGTAAAGATTTTCATGGTTGACTCGATTTAAAACATTATTTAAAGCCTGAACAAAAAGAATAGGACCCAGGTGACTTGCCTGCGGTCCACCAGAATTGGAATTCAAGGGAAAGTTTAAACATTCCCAATTTTTACATTTCTCAATCATCTATAATCGTTTTACTGCACACACCCACACATCCTTTTTTGCTACATAAAGAACACATAACGCGATATAAAGTTTAAACACAAGTAAAAAGAAAGATACAACATTCAAAGTCAAGTTAAATCTTTTCCTTTCAAAATATTCTCAACCGTTCAAAGAAACAAAACGAGAAAAAGTTCGTCTAATCCATTCTAGGATTTCTTGTATGCGTAGTCGTCGCCGTCGCTGCAATATTTTTCAATCTTTTGCCGTTATCCTTTATTCAAATGAATCAAAAAAAAAAAAAAAATTAAATTATACAGTTGGTCCTCCCTCATCCTTTCACTATAGTTTTCTTTTCTTTTTTGTAAAATCGTTTTTTCGTCCTCTGATAGTTATTTTAAAAATTCTAAAGTCCTTCGTAAAAATCTTATTATGTATTCCATGGTTGGTTTTGTTGGCATAACAAAGTGGTAACAAGAAAGAATAAAAAAAAAAAGAATTTGTATTCATCTCCATGTAATCACAATTATTCTTATTTTGCAGAACTAAAAACGTCGAACAACGTAACACTGGACTTGAAAAGGATCTAGAAAATGCTGCCGAAGAGTTAAAAGCCTTAAAAGAACAATGCAACGAGCATAAATTCGAGAATAAAACCCTAAAGGAAGAAATGGATGCAGTTAATAAGGTACGTAAATAAAGACTTTGCAATTTCATTCACCACAACCTAAAAAAAATATATAGCCGCAAGTAAACATATTAAAGTGAAACGAAAATAAAATGCATCCTTTTAATCCTTGCAGCTCTTTAGCCAAATGCTAATGGGTTTTAATGGAACAAATAATCTTGATATCGATCGTCTTACAACAATGCTGGAAGAGAATCGAACCCTACTCAACGATATGGCAACAAAGGAGGCGAATTTTGATGGTGCCACCCTTCCGAAGCTGTTATTTGAACTTGTGCAGCAAGCGGCTGTGGCCAACATTCAACCTTGTGAAAACGAATCATCATCCTCTGCTTTTGATACTACAACAGCTTCAGCTTTAGCTGCTGCTACAGGCCAAACCGACCGTGATGAAGTAGAAGACGAGAACTCTCGTAGCAGCCTTACCGCCACAACAGAAACAGCAAAAGCAGCTTCCGTTCAAGCACCACATCCCTCATCAGCATCCGCTGTACCATCGTTATCCTCAGCGCCAACTACTGTCTGCGGGGTGCCAACTACTGAAGCCAACATTTCCTCTAACGGAAATGTTGAACAAACGGCTAGAGGCGGTCATGAAACCACAAACAACACCACCGCGACCACCAGCAACGATGAATCCTTACATGAGTCCTCCACCACCACCGTGCATCATCATCAGTACCATCAGAAGCAACAAGATGAAAATCTCGACCACAATCAGTCGAGAGTTATGGCAAAAGTTGCATCTGCTGAAGAAATCATAGGCAACTTACCAAAAGTTTGGAAAGTGTTGATAGAGCTCCTAAGTCATCATAAAATCGAGCGGGTACAATTCAAGGAGAATGGCCAAAGTGAAGACTGCTTCAAATCCGTCGAAACCCCTAATGGACCAAAGGCTGAATTGAGTGTTAGCAAAACTTATATAAAGCTTAAGGTGGGTACACACTGTTGAGCACATATAATTTTCAAAAATTAGATGATATATCTCTTTCAAAATATAGAATATGGAAAATGGGAAGGGGGAACACATATCTATTCAACTTTATGCTAGGCGGGTTTTGGGGGTGCTTAAACAGGGTTTGTAGAAATAGTTTTTGCTTAGGGCGGGACGGTACGGTGTTGTCATTGCTTGGGGAGGTTTTTAAAGTTCTCAATTAATTAGATGTGTGGGATGTGCTGTGTGGTAAAGAGAGGAAGTTTAAGATAGTCGAAAGTTCATTAAATTAAGCGCATTTCTTTCTGAAAACAAAATTTAAGGCATTTATCAAAGAAATTGGAAATAAAATTAATTATTTCAAATTTAAGATTTGATATTAAATTTTTGAATAATGCCCAAAAAAATGCGGTTCGATTTCTGTTTAAAATGGGGAATTGTGGTTTCAGCATCAAGCTGGACGAATCCTTAACTAGGAAAATTAGCATAAAAAATGATTTTTAAGGATATAATTAAGTGTTAATTAATCGCTAATTAGTTATGTCAACCAACTCTTTGTATACTCTTTGATTGCGGAGGCATCATTTTGAGCTACATCCCGAACTGTGGAGAGAAGTTAAACTTTTGCTCGTACCCAAAGTGGCGTGGCCTTGATAATCAACTATTCCTTTTCTTTCGGAGGCTTTTCTCTGTTAGAAGCTTTTCAGTATAGGTACGTCGCGTCGCGTCGCAAGGCTTAATCCTGCCCGAAGTAAACGAATTCCTTGTTTAACTAGAAGTGGAGAGATTCAAAGTAACTGCATACGCTGACGACATGTTGTCATAGCGGGATCGGGAAAGCATGATCCAACTCTAACTGAGCTAATGCAAACTCTCTCTCTCTCTCTCTCTCTTTATCTCTCCCTCTCTTGGTTTCCGGAAACTACGCTTTCGGCATAAACTCAGGGGGCGTTAACCTAATCCTTCTCTTTTTTCAGTACGATAGCTGAATTGTGCCCAAGCTTCCAAGTTCCGGGACCTAGATTCTTTCAAAACAGTTGACGTCCAAGTTTTCCCTGCATCGGGTTCCAAGCTTCCAAATTCCAAGCTGAAATTTTGGCAACCTTAAAGATCTTATCTTTGCTAAGAAAAACCTGATAGTTACCCTTAACAGATATCTGCATTTTCCCAGACCGGAACTGTTTTTACGGAATCAGTAACTAACATCCAGTAACTGTCACTATGAGCTGTCATGTTTTAAAATTTAAAGTTTTTGGGGAGTCGTCGGCCCGACGAGGTTGCGAGAAACTTTACCAAGAAGATTGGTATACCCATTGCTGGTTAGGATACCTATTCGACCGATCTTCCAAAAAGTTTATTTTAGTTTTAAGAACCTTCAAATATCTCATAGATCTAATCCCGAATAATTTTCTCCTCCACAGGATCTCATCCTTGAGAAGAAGTACCTGGTCAAGGAAACAAATCGACTAAAGACACTTAACTGCCATTTAGACTATCGCCTGAACGAGCAAGAAAAACGACTGAGTGCAGTTAGTTTGGAACTGCAGAAGACATGGCATTTAGTTGGAAAGATGCAGCGTCAACATCGCCAGCTACACACTCAGGAACAAATTCTTCGCTATCAGTTACAGCAAAAACGACGTCTTCTTAGCGAGTTGAAGGATGAATTGGAGTATTGTCGGCGAAAATGGGCTGCAGCTCGTGCAAAGAACGATGAGAGTCAGTTGCAGTGTGATGATTTGAGGAAGGAATTCGCCAGAAGGAAACTGGAAGATGCTCACAATTCTGCAGAGAGTGGTTACAGTGATGGACCAGGGTCGGATGAAGATGATGCCGTCACAAGGAAAGCCACAAATGCCAAAAACTGGGCTGATATGTTTGAGGTTAAGAAAACAATTAAGCGTATGCAGAGCACATCTCCAGGAAGATCAGGGATCTGCAACAATGACGAATTGAGATGGAGTAGTGCTCCACCAGCTGTGAAGTGGCCAACTGACGATAGTTTGCTTCTATCATACGATGAGCAGCCATCAACATCAGGTGGTTGTGGAGCTATTCCGAAAAAGGGTCCAAGAAAGTCTCGAAGCAAAATTCGTGGCTCCAGCGAAGAAATCGAGGAAAAAGACGACGAAGAAAGTCCCGATGGTCAGGAGAACGAAAGAGCCACCAGAATTCATCGCCTTGAAGAACAATGCAAGTCCCTCATAGCAGCGGTGATACAAACCTCCGACAATCGAGAGCGGTTGGAGGTTCAACTTTGTCGTTTTCAAGATGAGATCGCTCCAACACAATATACCATGCCTCTCGACGACTACATGGCCAATAAGGCTATTGAGCGGATGAAGAGAGCAAGCTCTGCACCAGAAATAACTGAAAACAAATCCGGTCAAGCCTGTCTCACGGCTCGCGAGGAAGAATACACAAGAAAACGATCGGAAAGATTGGAACGTTTGGAAGAGGAAAGTCGTCAATTGATGAACAGGATTAAGAGGACCTCAGACAAAGGGAACTCTCTGCGTTCGTCGATTGAGAGGATTCATTCAAGGCGAGCTTTGAGTAGGGAAGGAAGCTTTGAGAGTAACACTGAAGAAGAAGCAGATCAAGAAGAAGCCAACGCCGAAGCTTGTGGGAGTGAAGAAGCCAGTTCAAAAATTGACACAGAAACAGAAGAAACTAAACAAGATGATTCCAAACTTCTTACCGAAACTGAACAAGATTACACAGCTAGACGCGCTGAACGCTTAAAAAGACTCGAAGAAGAGAGTAAGCTCCTTCTTTCAAAATTATCAAAGAATTCAGAGCGCGGTACGACCTTCAACACAAAATTAGATGCACTCCATGAGAAATATGGTAGTGAAGAGCGAGAAAGTTCCAGTGACAAAATTGAAGATCGCTTAGACAATGTTGCCAAGATGTCAACAAATCGAGAAGAGCGACTGAAAATTCTCGAAGAAGAAGGTCGTCAGTTACTCACAAAGCTTTCAAAAACTTCAGATCGCGGATCAAAGATGATCGACCATTTGAGTGAGCGAGAAAAGAACAAGAACCTTAAAGCATCTCTCGAACAGCAGGCTAAGGACGAAAATCCAGAGGATCTAGCTGGCCCTTCAATACCACCAACCCTTAAGAATGTCGCCTGCACTAGCATTGTTTCTGAAGAAATATCAGAGAGAGTAGTGATAACCCAGACTCCCAGTCAAATAGCCCAGTCTGAGAGCGAGGCGATTTCAAAAGCTTCCATCCCTCAATTCAGCAAAGCTTTAGAAAAAAGCCAACCAACAGCAAAACTCTGCGCTGCGTCAGGACGAAAACGCGTTGCTCCAGTTCCGAAGAATGATACGGCTTCTGAGAGCCTTGAGGACATGGTTAGACGTTTGAAAAACTTACCCTTCCCCAGTGAAAACGAGGAGGCTAAGACAACCTCCAACAATGAGCCAACTGGTGATTCGAAACAGTGAACTATACTATTTCCAGTTTAATTAAATAAAATCCTTCAGGAATGATTCTGTTATATTTTTTGAAAATACATTTAATCTTATATACTCTTACTTATTTTTTTTTTAGGATTAAGGAATACTACCTTATTTTGTTTCAATAAAGTGTGTTCATTTAGAAAAGTGATTTTGATTTTTGTTTACCAACTTGCACCACCTAAACCAGGACCAAGCTACGAAACACCGGAGACGTGGTTTCCTTCCGCATTTTCGATACTCATTACAAGTAGTCCTTTTTAAAATTGATTCGCATCCTTTTGTAACTTTGTGTAAATTGTTTGTAGTTTCTTGTTTCTTCCTTTTCCTTTTTTTTTGTTTTTTCTTTTAGATTTAGTTGGTGCTGTAATTTAACGCTTTGAGGAGGAAGCAATGGCTTGGAGAAAAGGTAGTAGATGAGTCTGCTTTTGCTTTTCGAAATAAGGATTTGTGTTTGTAATGATTTTTCTTTATGCTTTTCTTTTTTTTTGATTAGAAAAGAAAAGCAAAAGGGAAAATCAGAGGAAACCAATCAAGTGATTTTGTTCGTCTGGAAAAACTTAATTTTATTGCGTTTGGTTTTGTTTTTGATTAAAAATGTGCACTTTTGTTGTTTTCCTTTCGCAATTAAAATAAAAGAAATTGAAAGGACGATACCCAGGCAGATGTGGGGCAATGGATTGAAGATGTTTTGCAATTAAGGAACAAGGTAATCTGAAACAGAGTTTACGGAATTGTGAAATGGTGACCTTGTGAGCCCATTTTGTATAAAAAATTTGTGTATTTTGTTGGTTTTTCAAAATGGCGACTGGAGTGGGTATTGTTTAGAAATTTTCAGATGCTGCATCGAGAATTTTTATCCATTGGATGTTGCTCACGCTTGGACACCTTTATCCACACTGTATACTGGGAGGTTAAGAAGCTCCGACGGAAGATCCTGCTTCAATTGATAGCGTAGTTGACAGGTGCATGTCCAAGTCAGGGTCAACTGCCTCAAAAGAGGTTCAAGTTTGATCAAGAGATTTGGTAGTAAAATCGTTTAACGGAAACGCATTTTAAAAGTGGGCGTGTCCCGAAAATTTGTAAAAACAAATTTAAAGCATTAACTGGGCTTTGATCGTTAGTCAATTTTAAGGCATATGTGTAAAACTACAGCTGAATTGAGTAGTTTTTTAACGATCTTACCTGAATTAAGGTATTTTATAAAAGTCACGCCCTTAAAAGTGGGCGTATTGAAAAAATGTAAAAAAAAAAATGGAAATACGAAATGGTTAAAATTGAATACTGGTTTCATTTTGAAAGATATGTTTTTTGTTCTTTCATAAAAGTGGGCGTAAGCCACACCCGAAATTAAAAACAAAATTTTCATACACAAGTTTTTTAGTTTCGACTAACAGACGAACAAATTAGGGCCGTATAAAGTTTCGTTTATTTTCAAAAACAATTTTATTATTATAGTTTCTTATGAAAAGTGGGCGTCAGCTACACCTAAAATTAATTTCTTTGTCTTCAAGAAGTCTACGTTAAACTCATACCCACAAAGTTTAAGGTTTCTTGCTCGTGTATAAGCATCATATTGTTAAATAAAAATAAAAATACTTGTTTTGTATAAAAAAAGGGCGTCAGCCACGCCTAAACTGATATATTTTTATTCAATTGGCAGAAGATTTACCTTAACCTTGCGTGTGCAAAATTTAAGCATTGTGCTTTGATCGTAACTGTACAGAAAAAAAACCTACTTCTTCCCTGTTGTACAGTGCACCTGGTGCTGCATTATATAACATCGGATAGTGTTCCAAGCCCATTTTCCTTTAGTAATTCTATATTCATTAAAAATCCGTTTTTATCACTGCTCACAGGCCATATTTCAATCGCAGAAAATTTTATACAAAGGACACTAAAGGACTTAATAAAATCAAATCTCATTCAATACAAAAAATGATTTATATATGAAAACTACAATTTTCTTGAATCGATACTTTCTTCTTCAAACAATCTCATAAAGAACCCTTGAAATCCTATCAACATTTTCTCATGAAAGTTTCTAACTCAATCCTATCCTTTTCGAACAAACAACACAACGAAACGAAGGCCATTTTGATTTCGACGGATTGGATGAAAAAGTGCGGTCAACTGAAAGTGATATGCTTCCAGAATCCAGCTCTTTCATTATATTCCACAGTTCCTCGCTTCCTCTCTGTTTATATGTATATGTAGCTATGCATATAGTTGGAACAGACTTTGGCATTTGTGAATACACTTGAAGACCAGATGAACATTGCATTTTAAATAGCTTGAAGGAGGGATTTTGAAAGCGCATACACCAGATGACATCTGGATTTTCCTATTTCCATATTTTTGCCGCAGCCAAATGCAATTTTCATGGAAACTGCACAATCATTGAGTGGTAAACACGAAACGGCATGATTATTTTTAAAATTCAATACTATGACTGTGCCAAATAAGGACCTTTTTTTTGTTTGTATTCTGCGAGATTCCTGTGTGTCCTGTTCCGAGGTACAGCTACAGCAGATAAGCAACTACATATAAGATTGTAAAGGTACAGGTGAAGTCCTTGTTCGCGTTGGCAAAGGATTGAGTTTCTCTTTAATCTGCCTGCAACTGGATGCCGAGAATTTTTTTTTTTTTATTTTTGAGTCCTGCAGGCTATAGGGAGATTAAATTTTATGAAGGCATTTAAATAGGTGTTAAGTTAACGGTATGTTACTGCTAAATGTAGTTGGGTAATATGTTTTTAAGGAACATATACGTTTTATGGATCTGAAGTTGAGATAATTTCTCGGCTTGGATGGTTTTGAA
This sequence comes from Platycheirus albimanus, assembly GCA_916050605.2. Lineage (NCBI taxonomy): Eukaryota > Metazoa > Arthropoda > Insecta > Diptera > Syrphidae > Platycheirus > Platycheirus albimanus. The sequence goes on along the minus strand of OU696698.1, from coordinate 10,683,040 downwards.
GTCGTGATAGTCAACTGTGATAAGGATAAATGTTTGCATATCAATTTTTGCTTACTAAAAAGGTGCAATGTTGAGAGCTGGAGCTTGTCTTTTTTCAGGACCGATGGTAAAAATGTATCAATACGAACCCGAATACATACTTCCGATTATATACTGAACATTTAAAATGGCGGAATTTGGTTTCTTTTATTTTCTAAAATTATGCTTAAATAAAAATATGGTGGAATGAACAGCTCAGGGGAGTGAAGGTTTATTGACTAACACTCTCAAACAGTCCTGTCCTTGCGTTGATAATCTTCAAGATTGGAGGGGACCTTCACTTCAATTTACCGCCAGATCGAAACGGCTAGTAGAGATGTTCTTTTTTAGACAAGTTTTACTCTAAGAGGATACGTCAATTCCTCAAAATATGCCAGTTTCCTGAAAAAAAAAATTGGTGGAATCAGGTATTGAACACAAAGTCTTCGGCAGCTTAAAAATTTATACAGGGACATGTTTACTGACATTTTCACTGAGACCAAGGGTACCCAATTCTTCTTCAACGAGCCAGGACTATAAGTTATTTGAAGAGATTTGCGCTGATTACCCTAGACATGATATCCTTGCCAGCAGATAAACTACAAAATTTACTAGAGTGATTACAGCAACTTTTCAGGAGCGGATTCATTGGAAGAAGAAGTCTGGCAATAGAAATCTCTATGATGTAATGTAAGCAAATCCCTTATCAAAATCATCATCAAAGTTAAGATCGCTAACCTGATTTACTGGGCCTGGTCTGTACACATGGTTTCACTATGCGAAGGCTTCTACTATTTGAGGCAACTTACCGCAAGTACCCTGACCGCCCTATCCACAATTTTTAAGGCGATTGGAAGTATTGTTGAATACCGATGACTCGGAAACGAAGTTGGATGACAATTCTTCGTATTAATAGAAGATTTCAGCAAAACACTTACCAATTTTATCAGCAAAGTCACGATGTTTGATTCACCATGATCTGGATCAATGTGGATAGTTTTGGATCTGTCGCAAGACTTCAAGATGAACTTTGAACTCCGATGGTGTGGTGGAAGCGGTGGACAAAAACGCTTATTTGATAGATAATTCCTCCAATCATACTGGCATTTGACAGTTGCGCCCTCTGGTGCACTAAAATTCGGTTTTTATAGCTAATATGTGACACACAAAGAAGATAGCAGCGGCACCTACCATACAGAAATCGATGCTCCATGATTCTGTAGTTTCTATAGAAGAGGAGGAGGGGTAAACTTTTCCAACTGTCAAATAAAGCACTCACTACTTTGAACGCAAGTAAATGGAAGCTAGTGACAGAAGCATTATGTCAAATAAACACGTGAACGGAAGTATGTGTCTTTGCTCGTTTGAAATAATCAGCCAGTTGAAAATTTTTTGTACGTTAAAAGGAGTTCACTATTATATTTACGTCCATTACAGTTCCACTTTAAATCGCCTTGCATTAAATTACTTAAAACTTTATTATCTTATCACTTCTCTATAAAAAAACATTTTGTGAGCAGATGAATAAAAATAAATAACTTTTTTTTAATTGGATGTTACTGAAACATAATTAATTAACATCATCAATATCTACTTTGTATATGAGTGAGTGCGAAGAATAATGAGAAGTAATATTTATTCAATAAATTTAATTCCATGTCATAACATTTATTCATCAACAGCCATTTTTATTTCCCAATTTACGTTCATAGCTTGATAATTTAAAGGTAAGTTATCCGTTCGCAAAAGAAAATTTAACTCGCAAAAAATAGACTGGCTATCCATCATGAGCCAAGAGTTAAGCCTTATTAAAATAGAAAAAGAACTGTTATACGTATAACAGATAATATTCATTTTGGTTCACGAACCTAAAATCTATAAAATGTCTTACAGACTTAAGGCCACTAAAGTTCACAGAAATGAATGGACATTACAAATGTCAAATACAAATAATTGTTACTATGTGTTAACTCCAATAGCGTTTTTGACAGGTGTCCTGTCAGTGGAAAAATATTAAATGACATATATGTACATATATGGATTTCAATTGTCAAATGTGGTGCCTTCGTTATTTAAATAACCACTTGAGTTTGACGTTTCTTTAGGCCTGTTCCCGTACAGTGAGTTTTCACAAATCCTTATGTCAATTAAACTAAAGTGACAGAAAGTATTGTAAAATTTGAAGAAATCCATAGAAAAACTTCGAGCCTTGCTGAGGTTTAAATTTAAATTAAAAAACACATTACGGCCAAAAGAAATGTCTCGGAATTTATGTTCCAAAAGGTAAAATCAAGGGCAAAAACATCCGACCTACATACGTAGTCGTGAATTTTATATTTTGTATAGACTTAAAAAAATTTGTCATACATAATATTTCATTCTGTTTGCTGAAAAAAAAAAAATTAATTGACTTCATTAATTCAGTGAATAGCAAAACCTTATGTGCAGGATGGGATCCACATAGTAGCAGTTGGTTGTGATGGAATGTGTGCATCAACTCAAATACTCATGATTCGGGACGGGACGCATAACGCATTCTTAAATTTTTTAATCACATCGTATAGCCATTAAAGCGCCGCTGACACCGTTTTTCTCATTCCGTGTTTTTATTTTTGTATCTCATAAATCTATCTACTGCTCCTATACTATATAAATATATGTCCTAGTACAAGTAGTCCTTAAATGGATACTGCATCATAACATGAAACCAATCCTTGCACCCATAATCTCGATAACAGAAAATGGTTCACACCGTGCTTCTAGAGCGGTTGACTGCATTCTTTAACTAGATTTCCTTTTCCCTGTATGAAACATCATTAGGGCGACGACGACGACGACTCGACATGTTCTGTTCGTATCCTGCGCCAGGAATCAAAGGCAACTTCCACTATAAACACTATACATCGTATATATGTATGTATGCTTGTATAGTTTCACGTTCATATGAGGCCTAATGAAAATGTATCTTTTGCTCCTACAAAATAGAAAACACGCTTAAAACTCCTGACATCGAAACAAAAAGGACGATGATACCTGAAATATAAACATGAGACATGGGTCCTGTCCTGTGGGCTAACCCAGCTCAGTGTGTTACACATATATATTATATAACAGGGTTAATATGATGTCATGTGATTCACTGCATCTGGCTATTATTCCTGACAAGAGTCATTATTATTTTAGTTTTTTTTTTGCGGCGGAAGGCTTTAAATTGGAAAAGTGTCCAAGAACCGAACTTAAAATAAAAAAAAATTTAGGTTAAAACATACCAGTCGTTCAAAACTTGGACACTTTTCAAACCAAAAATAGATAGCCAGCCAAATACGGTTTTTGTATTTTGTAAGTGACGTTGCAACGAATTGATTCGAACACTTTAATTTTTAAAATTGCATTTCTTAACTTCTCAACTGTCAAAGGAAAAGCGACACTTTTGTTCTGTCAGATATTGACAGATGAAACAGAGTGGATATGTCAGAGCTTAGGGTGCATTTTGTGGTATGATACTGCCTGCCAGCTACAATTACAATTGAATAAAACAGCGCCCCCTACAACGCTAGAAATTTCAAATTGTTTAATTGTCTTTGTGGAAAACATTTCTTCATAGTAACTAAAGCAATTAAACACTAGAAGTAATCTGAAGAGCGTTCAAGAATAGTAACATTCTACTGTTGTACAACTATCCAACTAGGGCTGCTGAAGAACATTTGCCATTTATGTTTTAAAAATGATTTCGGGCAAGTGGCTGCCCCGGCTGGCTCGAATAAATTTCTAGGCGATCATGTCGACCGAATATTGGACGCAGCGCGCGATGCGTCGCGCTAACCGAACCATTATTTTGGTAATAAATTTGCACGATTTGGAAACGTTGTGCAAAACAATTTTAGCATATATCAAGTGACAGCTGTCAAAAATATGAACTCCGAAAAAAGCATTGCCAGGTTGAAAACCACACCTCTTAAAAAAAAACACCCTTTAAAAACTACTTCGCAGTAAACTAAGTACTTTCTGATCAGAAATTATAGAAGAGGAAGATATACCTGCCTGGTCAGAAAAAATGTATTCAACCGTTTAGATGGCTGAGCGAATAGACATCAAAGCTACAGCTTTCAAAGTCCTTAAAGCCATACCAAAGAGTGTCAGAAACCAAAGAAGACCTCATCTTCGATAGAGCAGGCAGAAAAAAGGATATCTGCGAATGCTTGAAGTGGGATATTGAAGACCGCAGTAAAAGAACTTGCAAGGGCTTCAAAATGGCATGATTGGACTATTATAACAGCTGAATTCTGAGAGTTAATAAAATGGGGGCCAACAAAATATTGAATTCGACATGTAAAACTCAAACTTTTTAAGCCTGGGAGCTCTGGAAAGTTTTAGACATTACCTCAAGAAACTTGCAGGATTGTCTTAATTGCTGAATACAGTTAAGTTTTTTCGTTGGTAGGCCACAAATTGATGAAACCAATTAAAAGCCTTTAGATTCTCAAGTTGCAGATCGGAAGGGAAAACCAGAACAACATTATGGTCAGCAGTTAAACACAAAACAGAATGTCAAGGAAGACACATGGAAGACCGTGAAAGATGAGAAGCATATTATGGTGCCCAAGATCAACCTCAACCCTCAAAACTGAAAAGTTCTAACCACTTCATTGCCTTTGGCTGAACGAATTCATGGATGAAGGATAGGCAGACAAGTCGATCCAACAAATTGTCCTCTTCTCTATTTCATCGTTCTGCCCTGTTTGACTAATTTTTATTGAGCTCGATGTAATTGCAAATATCCTTACAGCACCCTTACATTATGTAACAGGCATAACATTTTCAAACTGCAACCTTCAAAAAAATCTTAATTCAAGGCAATACGTTAGATTTACGAGTACCATTCCCGCTTTTAATATTTTTTTGTTCAGTTCATATTCCAAGAACCGTGACCCTTTCAAGGAAATCTCACAGACCTATACCAATCCTTGACCAAACTTTAACCAACCAAATGACCAAACGGACGTCACTTTTGAATGCCAAACAAAAACAAATTCCTAATAGCCCATTCAAAAAGTCCTCAATACAGTATTAAGTGCCCTACAATTTTATAAAAGGGGTAATTTACCAGAGCAAGTTAAGAAAAAATGCTCAAAGGCTTAACTTGCCTGAACGCTCCTTTGCATCCTTAAAGACTAATTCAATATCATACACCTCAAGTACACCAAAACTTAAATGTAGGTCAGTTGATATTCAATGGTTACACTCTCTCTCTCTCTCTCTGGTCTTGAAGTATAAGTGTAAGCGTAAGCGTAAGCTATGTTGTCCTTAAACTTAATCCACTTCTGTGTTTTGTGTAATAAAAAAGTCTACTTCGTTTATTTTAAGGACGTTGTCATCGATGTCCTTGTCGCCGCCGCCGCCCACACTTAACGTTAACCCATATGCCTTTGCCTGATGGTTAAAATAAAATAGTAAAAATAAATAAAAATAAAAAATAGAAACAAAAAGAAAACAATTTGAAATTGCCTATAAAAGTTTTCCCATTTAAACTTGACCGAGTTGCATGAAATTGGTTTCTTCTTCCAAGTTTCTGACTTGGCTTCTGGCTTCTGGGTTAGACTCTGATGTCTATCGTGATGTGAAACAATATTATTCCAAAAGCACTTATCTTGATGGTTGCAATTTGAGTGACACATAACACAATGAAGGGGAAATTGCAATTGAGTGTATGTCTATGTATGTGTAGTACTGGAACACTCAGCTCTCTCTAAGACATTTGGTGATTTTACTGACATTAAAGTGTGTCCTTATTATCGCTTAGACAGGACACATGAGCATGAGCATGAATATGCTGCAGTGTAACGACACGACGGGTATGAACATGAAGTCATTTGCAGATGACTAAAAATAAAATTGAAATGGAAACTATATAATATACTCGTATGTGTACCTATGTATGACATAACCCCGAGGGAATAGGGACACATGATTCTATTGTCATTATGCGAGGATATGTGTTAATGGTTCAATATGTTAACTTTCATTTTATACGTAGATACAGTCGACGACCGACACGACGAGAAGGACTTGATTTAACCAAGACAAAAGGATGTCATTTCCTTTTGTTTGCCTTATATGTGAATAGGGCATTATGGTCTTCTTCATCTCCGAGATACTTTTTTGGTACTCTTTGAAACAGATGGTTTGGTTAACGTTTTTTTTTGTTTCAATGAATATGTTGGAGAAAGAAAAAACAGGTCACCAAAAGATAGGTTGACTTTTCAGAAGATGGACAGAATTTCTCGCACGGTCACTGACTCAAAAAAGGTGAAAGTTCCAGATTATTTGGATTTGATGAAAATTTTAAACTTTTGGAAAATTTCGGTCCACTACTTGGAATGAACTCCGTTCCTGGAGCGTAACACTTGTCTGGTTTTTTAGAGTGGTGGTATTCGGGGTCTTTGTAAAAAAACTAGAGAGTTCAAAAGGGTGGATTTAGAAGAGAGAAATAGAAAAGTAAATATGAATACTTTTTTTTTGAAAATGGATTTATTGCATTTCAAAATAAGTATTCAATACACTTTAGCATTAGCGTTAAGCGTTTAAATCAATTTTCGAATTAATTTTTAAACTCCGATCTAGTAACCTCCAAAAACATGTATCAACCCAGTCTTCAGACTTCAGGCATAGCATTTGAAACATACTTATTGTGATGGAATAAGAATAAATCAAAGGAAGCGAAGTCAGAACCAGGGTTCGGGCTTCGTATTAAAATTTCAGAAGAACATTTGAAAAATAAAGCGAAGTAAGTAGTTTGAATAACTTTGCAATAAAAAGTCCTTAAACCATACAGTGTTTCATTTGAAATTAAAAAAAGCTTTAAATTTTGAAAACCAAAATAGTTTTTAATTAGTTTGATTTTTTTTTCTTCAACATTTTAAGTTTGAAAATTTATTTTTCAAAAACGGTTCACTAAAACTATTTGATTTGAAAAAAAAAAAAATGAGTAGATTCAATGAAATTTAAAATCGCTTTTAAAATTGTATCATAATATTTTGTCTGCCTCCCCCTAGGAAAATCCTGCGGGCGCCTATGGTATTGTAATGTTTTTAGTCTTGGGTTCGAAAATAAAACTTATTTTCTTTTACTTTTAATTTACCACTACTATCTCTATAAATGAAACTCACTTTTATCTTAGTCAAACTCTTTATTTATTTCTTTATCTTAGCACCTAATTATTCACCATTTATTCGCTACCACGGTTAAAATGAAACTGTGTCCATTTCCGAATAAAATGTCCTATTTATATTGGGATCAAAGTTTCCCGAACAGTCTAAGTCTCGAACCATTCGGAATTGTCAGGATGCTTTGAAAGCTTTTAGAGCTTACAAATTCCCCATTGTTATTTCAACAGAATCATTCAGCAAAATTATTCAGCATAATTTATTTTACTGTAGTAGAGACAAAAAAGATAACAATATTTACTGTAGTAGAGACAAAACCATTCATATAACAGTATGAATCGCAGTAATGGAGTTAAGATAACTTGTTAAGGAAACTATGACAAGACAACCCTTCGGATCAAAAAAATACCTTGAGAAACAAAAATTTCATAATGACGGGCAGTGCGGGTTTCATTCCAATAGGGCCACTGGTGATTTGATGGTACCTATATCTCACCAAGCGAGTGGAACCAATCTTTTAATCGTTGGAAATAAATTGTGGTCAATGTTTTTTGGGACGATTCACAAAAGCTTACCTTTTCCTCGAGCTAATTTCAAAGACAGTCTTTTTCTTTAAACGAAAGTTTCCAACTCTGAATCATTCTATCGCTCATTTCAATCCTCCATTCAAAAATATTGAGTGCCTCCTTAACCGTTTGTTTTGTTGGGTCTTGGCACTCAACTTGTTTTGGGAATTCGTGGCCATGACGATGTTTACTCTAAAATTGGTATTATAACATGTCTTACAATAATTTATTTCGAAATCCCTTTTGGACAGCTGTTTCCAGGAATACCACACATACCTTATTGGATTTTAACCAAATAAACATCTAAATCCACTTCACCTATTATAGCTAGCTTGACATTCCCCAGAATTATGTGTTTCTGTCTGAAATTTTTGTGGACGCCTGCCTGTCCCCTTTTACCCCAACCCCAGTGCCCATAGTGCCATGTTAGACAAATGCTAAAGCATAGGGTACATTTGAAAACACATTCAAAAATTTTCTGGACAATTTTGGTTGTTGAAGGAGACCACACTTTGTACTCTGGCTACTGGTGTATATATATGACTGGAGCGTGTGCGTGCGGTCGCATAATTTAAAGGACTGCTGGAGCAATGAAATGCCATTTAATTTCATCCTGCATGATATTCATTAAATTCTGCTCTATACAATTTAGGAATACGAAATACCTGCACCAGCGTAATGAGAAAGTGGTGTTGGTGTATGTTAGTGTTTGCAAAGCTATTTAGTGCCACAATGATCAACCAGCTGGAAATGCAAGGACACACCGCATAATTTCGGTTAAAGAAACCACTTGACATGGTTTTCATTAATACTCCTCGTACATACAGAGTGTACGAATATAGGCAGCTAGAGTTGAGTTGCAGTTTGGGGGACAATTTTACTCAGAGGCAGAGGTAAGCTATCTAAAATGCATGATGTTGAGCTAAGGCAATTAATTAAATGGAATTTCAGGTGGAATTGCATTTTGATAGTGATGCAATATTCGAGAGCTTTCTAAATGAAATATTAAATTTTAATCAAGGAACATTTTCTTTTAAAAGAAGGAGCAGTAACAGTAGGCCATGCCCATTAGCTAAGGATTAGTTCTCTATATTATGACTCTTGAGAAGGAATAGTCAAACAGTTTTTTTGTTAGCTTACAATATCTTCGTGGAAACATACATTCCTAAAGTCACAGATAAAATGGTAACTCCGTTGGAACACAAATTCATTGAGATCACATGGTTTAAAAATACGGTTTAGAAAAAGAATAAAGAATGGAAACAGTCGAAGTATAGAAACAACCAAAGAATAATCGAAGCGGTACTTTTGCTGTAAACGAAGGAAGCACCTTTTACATTGTATATATAAACTATAGTACTATCACTTGAGGTGTGCCATCTATCGACGAAAAACTAAGCTCTAGAATACCATGGGAAGCAACAACAACAATTAAAATGGTGGAAATTGTTGTTGTTGCTTCCCATGGTATTCTAGAGCTTAGTTTTTCGTCGATAGATGGCGCTCCTCAAGCGGGAATACTATAGTTTATATATGCAATGCCTTTTGTAGACTCTGTGGTGAACATATAGTAGGGGAAGAGTGGGCAATACCGCACATGGGGGCAAACCCGTTTTTGTACTATTTTGTGTGAATAAAAAAAAGGAACGGCAGTACTTTTAGTGCACTAAATTGAATGACTCATCATGTCTGTGAAGATATAGCAATTGGTCTCTAACATAAACATCTCCTTGAGGAAGCACTTGACATCTAAACCAAACTGTTGAACATCGCGCTGAATAATGCATAGTACCCAGTGCATTAGAAAAAAATAATATGGTGTAACTTTTTTCAAAAAAAAAAAGAGAGAATGACTCCTATAGGTCTTCTTTCAAGTATCGGCAAGGTATTCAAAAAAGTTCTGAATAGAGCTTTGAAAGAGTTGACAGAAGACAAACATATTGTTTCCCAGAATTAAAAAAAAAACCTGTTTAAAATCCTATTCTCGAAGAATTCTTCACTAGAAAAAAAACCCGGAGGCATTGATCGTTGGACCAAATTGACATCCACTGGAGGTAAAAGTGTGGTAAAGTATTTTAGGCAATCTTAGGCATCTGGCTAGATTATTGAGAAAGATGTTGCTCTGGCCGAATGCTAAGATAGTCTTTTCCCTAACATTTTATTTCATAGCAACCATCTTTATAAGTTATAACATGGTAAAGGTGGTTTACTACATGGCCTGAAACCGGTCGATAAATGTGTATATAGGTTCTCAATTGAAAAAGAAGCGAGTTTTCCAGAGGCAGAGCTATGGGACCCGGCTATATGGGGTCAACACAAACAAGGTAGATTAGAAACTACTCGTTGAAGATTCCTCGCGGTCACGTTGCAAAACCGAAGACCTCTTCTAATGGACACAACTTCGAGGCTTATTATTAGTACGATGAATATTTTGAAAAATCATGGATTCAATGGAAACTGTTTCTATGCCCAGCTCAAGCATTACAAAAAAAAAAATAAAATGTTCCGTGTATAAATAAAAGACAATTTTTATAGTGGGAAAATAGTTTGAAAAACCTACTTCAGTCACATTTTATTTAACTAGAAAAATAACACTTCACAACCGGGTGTCGGTGTGATCTCTCTCGCTTCTCTGATCCAACTGACTCTTCTCTTACTTTATAGCATTTCTAGAAAATACGTTCCTACTTATTAAGAAGAATAAGAAGAAAGAGAGATAAAAAGAATGAGCTTTTAACAACGGAGTTGCCAAACCCATACAATATGTGGTACTTAATATTAAAAATAATATAAACATAAAAAAAACACCGAAGGTAATGTCACAAAGGCCATGCCGTTCGTTACAAAAACAGTCCACAAACCTACCAAAAAGCCCATTACTGTCAAGGCTTTAGTAGCATAAACGTATTTTGAAAAAAAAGTATACGTTTTAGCGGCGTCATTCCGCCTAAGGCTTTAACTTCTTTGGTGTCTGGTGTGCCGTCAATATAGCATACCCGCACTTTAAGACTATTTCAACTCAACCAAAATATTCAAGAAGTCATAAAACGTTCCTAAATATTGAAGCTAGCTTTAATCGAAAATTCCTTTTAACTCTCTAATCAAATCTTATCTTTAGATAGAAAAAATGCCATTGCTTGGAACCAGTAACGCTATTGGAACTCGACATCTACTCCTGTTCCATACTAAACCCTGCTTCAATATTCGGTTTTTTGTTTCATTTTGTCATTTTTCTAATCGGTTTTAAAACATTTTTTTATGTTCCTACCAATTGGCCAGAGGGTAATATTTACGATCATAGAGGGACCTACAGGTTTAGTCCTTTAAACGCTTCCCACCACACACAGATTTGTTTATTTGATTTTTTGCTGTTATTTTTTTTTTTTTTTGAGAGTATAATACCCGGGCACATCGATTTAGCCGGGTTGTTTGTGATATTTTTTTCCATTTTTTTCATTAAAGTCATGCAACATGGATGGAGGGAGAAGCGACACAGCGTATCTGAGAAATAAAAACATCGATGTTCAAAAAACAGAGAACAATGGAATTGTGTTTATTCATATATATTGAAAATGTTGATTAAACACCCGCATCCGCACCAGCTTCTTTACCCGGGGGTAAAAATGCATAAAAAAGATGTACCAATATAAACGATTTTATCGACAGCTTACTAGAATATACATTGGACAACGAATACAACAACAACAACAAAAAAGTGTATAGAACCTCTAACCCTGGCTAAATTGAGCTGAGGTTCCTGCCCGATGGATATTACATAATCCCGCTTATCTCGGATATACACAAAGTATCTTTACATACATACATACTCAACCATATACCCGTGTCGTTCTTTCGTTTCGTTTGGTTTGCTATACAGGACGATGAATACTCTCGTAACATTGACCAGAAATTCTAGAGGAGGATGTAATGCTCTGATTTTTATAGGCATGGCAAAAAAAAAAGGAAAGTAAAATAAAATCAAATAAGAGCAATGTTGTTTCTATCCCTGGTTCAATGGTAATAGCAAAATAGCAATCGATTTCGGTTGCGAGGGCACAAAGTCATTCATTTAAATGATATGATGGTTATTGGTTGTAATATCAGTAAATTGAGATCCATATTGATGGTACTTGGGTAAAACGTTATACGTTATGTTGGTTGGTTTTTCACTATGTAATGTACATAATATACAAATATATCTTAATGAACGATTATTATGACTATCAGCATGAGCTAGCTTCCTCTTTCTCTGGATCTGGATCCTTGATTTTGATTTGTAATGCTTTCATAATATAAAAGTTCTCTAGTTCTCGGTTCTACATTACGTTCTCGGCAAAGCAATTAGTGTGTTTTATTATTGTGAGGATATATGAAAAGTGCTCCATAGGCAGTATATTTATGGTTAACAAAAATTAGAGGTAGCGTTCTGGAATATTATGATGTTCCATGTTCAGTGAATTTATTATACTAATGAGCAATTAGAGAGATGTTGTGCATAAGCAGAAGGATTTGCCTTTCACAATAATGTATAAATCTGATGAATTTTGTTTTCTGAATGCATACCCTTTTTCATATATCCTTTTCAGTTCAGTGTGTGTCTCTATACTTGGCTTGTAAAACTCTATTGGCAGTAATAAATGAAGCACTTTCTGAATATAAACCCACAAACTTTTATATTTGCTTTCTTTTACTGAGAGGATTTGCATATTGAGTTTCATCTATATTGAAAAAGTATTCAATAGATAACAAGGATGGAAGAGTTCTAGATGGTGATGGACATGTACTAGGGAAAAAATACAAAAGTCCAGTTGGAGTGACCGAAGAATTCCAAATCAAGGTTGGTGTACTCCACAGACCGGCAACTCTTTATATTTTCACTCTTTGTGTGCATTTTATTTTGAGTATGTTTAAGCTTTCTCTAAAGCTCTCCCGTGCATTTTAAATAGGAACCCAATACACGAAAAAAAATAAAATGCACAGGCAGAGATATGCATATACAGGGGTGAATAAAATATTTTGAGGGTGTTTAAGGCAATAGGAGGACGAGTTGGCGGTCTGTATCTTTATGTCTGGCATTTACTTTTTGAAATTGATATCATGTAAATGTGGGTCTCGACAACGTCTGAGGTTGTCCATTCGAAAGGTCGAATTTTCCGCGATTCGTTCGAGAATATTGACTAGTATCTCGAGAATATTACGAGTAATTTTGGCCTCCAAAGCCTCAATCGTAGTTAACTTATTCCTGAAGACCTGAAACTCTACATATCCCCAGAGAAAATAGTCCAAGATGTGATATCGCCCGACTTAGTGCTCACCAAAATGAATTCTCAAAAAGTGATTGTCTCGCGTGTTGTATGGCTAGTAGCACCGTATTGTAGAAACCAGAGCTTACCGAGACCATGGGCTTGAATTTCAGAAAACACATAGTCCGTTCACGATAAAGGTCACCATTGAAGGTAAAATTCTGATTCGCCTAATTTTCAAAGAAATTTGGACCAATGATTCCAGCAGCCCATAAAACATAAGGTTGTTTTTTATGGATTTAATGTTAGCTCTTACTTCGGGTTGCTAATCAGCCCAAAAACATCGATTTTGCTTATCAACGCGTATCTATTGATCCAGAAATTGATCAAAGTTTCACTTTAAAAAACCGGATTTTCATTGAGTTTTTCCAGAGCCCATTCACTGAAAACAGAGACGCTGTTGTGGTGTGAGTCTTTCAATGATGACTTTAAAAACGATACTGAACAAAAATGATGCAGCATTGGGGAGCGGGTCAAAATTCTGGTTTCAAAATACTGCTTTTCAAAATTCTGCTTTTAAAACGAAAATTCTGCTTTTTTTCATTCTGATTGACAAAATTCTGCTTTCAAAATTCTGGCTATTAAAAAAGAAAAAAAAATTCTGCTGCTTTTTTTTGTATTTACTTTTTTAATTTGTCAAAAAAAAAGTAAGAGTTTGCAACGATTATCAAAATTCTGCCAATTATAAGGAAAAAACGCGCGCTTTTTAACATTTTCCAAACCTTCTTTTTCCTTATAATTGGCAGAATTTGGATTAGCAGAATTTTAAAAAGCAGAATTTTGTAAAAAGAATTTTGACCCCGGCAGAATTTTGACCCCAACCCGTCTAGTGGATATCAAACCTCAAGATGAATCACCCTATGCTAAAATATGACTAAAGCACAGTATATTTTATGGTATCTTTTGTGATTCGATATTTCAGACAGGGGACTAAAAATTCAACAAGTCAACTCCATTTCAATGTTTGTATCATGAACTTACCAAGCGATACTTTTGTACACAGGAAATTGACCTTTAGCATCCAAAAGTCTCCAGGTGGGAGCTAATATCAGCATGGTTCTGGTATTGTTAAATATACAAGCAGACAACTGGGATACCCTCTAAAAGTCTGAATCTTCATTTAATCTTGAGCAAAAATGTCCCTTCTATTCACATTCACTCAAAAAAAAAAGAAAAATATTCATTTCTATTCCTCGTCTTCATCTCCCGAAAGGACTTTAACAATCCTTAAATCTCAGATAAGACTCTGTTAAACAATATCCATTTATATAGTCCTTGCAAATCCCAAACGAGCAAAAAGAAAAAAAAAATTGTAAAACTACCCCAACAAGTACCCCATAATTACATTTTTATGGGTCAATTATTAAAATGATTTCAGTAAATTTCTCATGTCTATTGTTGTTGTGCCCCCTGCCCCCCCTTTTCAAAAAACGATAAGGATTCAAGAAAGACATTTTTAGATTATCATGTTAATCCATAACATTATTGAAGTACACCTAAACACAGCTATACTGTACATATAATAACTGTTTGCACAGAACACACTGCTTCTGCTCCCATTTGATTTCCTATACTTCTCAAGGACTAATAATCCTGTTACGATATGGGATCGGGAAAGGCAATGGCAGAACGCAGAAGATGAACCGACAAACTGATTGTGTGGGTAATGATCGGAATATAATATAGGACACCCCGTCTCCTATACAGTTTGGTAATTACCATCAAGTTATTAATTTTTATTATTATACCACAACCATAATTGGGACCTAATGTGTGATTAAGCTTGTTAGTGGTTGAAATGATAGGATAATATTATCTCAGTGTGTGTGTGTGTGTTTGTGTGTGTGGTGGATTTTCAAAGGAATATAAAATTTTATTGGCATATAGGCATTATCAACTTATTTAGTGGTTTTTGGCACGTATTCAATATTTACGATTATAATTGAAGAGAGAAATATGTTTTTGAAAATATGAATAATGCAACTAGTACAATAAATTGTATTCTACGTCAATAAAATGAAAGATGAAAACACTTTGAATGGGTGTTCCTAAGGCTATGTGTGGCTTGTTGCTGTCTGAATAAAGTCCAATATCAAAATCATAAGGTCGAGTATTTAATACGTAACAACTGCAGCGCTATAACAACTGGAGGTCTACTTTAAGTCTCAGAGAACCTGGAGGAACCCGCCAGAAAGCGAAAAAGTGAGATCCAAGTTAGTGAACAAATGACAACGCTTACAGTCATCATGCTATGCTGGGTACCCTAATGATCACATTCAACATATTTGTCGGTTTTAGTGAAATGGAGAAAATGGCGGATGAGCAATAATTTTTTTTTTCCTTTAAGGTAACTGGGAGAAATACTTTACGTACCGTAAGGATGTCTTTTTGGCGTTGACCCATGACCATCCCCACCATGTGTCGGACTTGTTCGCTGCATAAAAACATACCGACTAAAACTCCCCTATAACCCTTTTTAGCTTCTGACCCACCCCCCCCGGAACCACTGATTGCATTACTTCAGGGGGGTTGTCATGTTTCCCTTACGGGATTATATAGCGGGTTCAACAGTTTCCCGATCAAATTCTTCCTCTTTTTTTTCTTCTGAGAATATAGTGGGCGTAGGTGTTAACCCGGTTCCAATTTTCCTCACTGGCCATCATTTTTTGGACTATATTGTCTGAAGTGATCATTCCGATGTTTCGCTCTAGTTCAGCTCTTTCGGGTTACCATCTGCTACAGGCGAAGAAGGTATGGTGTACGTCCGTCGTCTTCTTGGGAGTCGCCGTACTGGCAGGCTGAACTGTTTATTTTTCCGATCTTGTGGAGAAAGGCGTTGAAATATCCGTGTCCGGTGAGTAACTGAGTGACGTAATAGTTAACCTCACCGTGTTTCCGGTCCTTCGACTCAGCCACATTCCTGATCAGCCTCGCCGTCCATCGTCCTCTGCTTTCCGAGTTCCAGCGCTCTTGCCACTTGGATGAGCAATAATAGAGCCGACGCCGATGCCAACGGTAGATCTCTATTTTATTCACTCTTGACTATCCAGATATTTTGGCTCAAGGAGAAAACATAGGCCTTCTGGTCCCTCCGGTTAAGGTTGTGAGTTGAGTTGGTTTCGCTACCACAAACCTTGAAAAAAAACAAGGATATTGAATCTCGGTTCTTCATGTGGAATGTCCAGATCTAGATGGTATCAAATCGGCATTACAGCTATCCGCATTAAATCCAGATTCAGTAACATCTCACTGATATACATACGTCCACGCCCCCACTGCGGAGAAAAATGACACAGCCAAAGAAGAATTCTTTGATCTTCTAGAGAAAACATGATGAAAGCTCAAGTACGACGCCAATATTATTCTTCTTAACTTTAACACGAATATAGGTGGTGTTGTGGCGCCATTCGTTTTCGTATCGAAAATATCTGAAAATTAAATAGCAACCGTTTTTAAAATTAAAATACCGTCGACTTTGTTTGGGAAAACCTTGAGAGGAAAAAAGCCAATTTATTTTAAATGTTTGCTCGTCACAAGCTCAATGAAGACTCAAGTAATAACAAGAAAATATTACACAGTGACAGTACACCGCTCACAGGCTGGCATGAAATATATATAAGTTAATTCTTAATACATATAGGTGTTGATTGTTGTGTTGGTGTATAATCTTACTTGCTGCTCAGTGCTGTCTTCTTCAGATCTTAGGTATTTGCCTTCGTATGGCTCCCATACGGAACAATAGGAAAGGATGGAAACTATGGTTCAACTGTTGGATGGCACACCACGACAAAGCTTTCCCGGTAACGGACTCATTAGGGTAATCGACTTTGCTCAATATAAACAAGGGGACTTGGCAGTCTTTTGATCAATAAACCTTCAAGCAAATTGGCCATATTGCGATCGATACCCGGAATTCCACTACTGTCTTGGATGTCCGCACTTTCCAAGGGGAAACATAGATCCGAGATACTATACCTTGTAGTAGCTAAGTTGCTAATGCGGATTTCCTTTAACCCGTTCATCGAGCAGCTACTTTGCCAAATTTAATGTCGTGAAGCTGCAATCAGAAGAAACCGCAAGAAGTTTTGCCATCCGTGTTTCCTCTTACCATTCGACCTTCGCCAGACCCAGAGAATCAAGTGGCAACATTGCAAACTGGTCATAAAAAATGTAGCTGCTGCTGTTTTGAGATCCCAATTCTTCCAGGGAAAGAGGAAGGAGGAACATCGGCTTTTCAGAAAGAGAATGCTTAAATCCAACTACGTCAAAAGCAATCTTCGAAATTTCTTCCATTTGATTCGGACGATGATGAACAAAACTTCCGCCCACCCAACCAAGAAAGGAAACGATATCTAAACTAAAATCCAACTAAGCTGCTGGAACAGATGGCTTTCCAGCTTAACTCTTCAAAGCAGCGGGAGATGACTTGGTGAGGAGCATACACCAACTTATCTGTACAATCTGGTATGTCTGACGAATGGAACCTCAGCATCGTCCACAAGCAAAGAGTCTATTATATGTCACCTATAAAATATTGTTGGCTATTCTGTGTGCACGTCTGAACACTTTCTATTGGTCCCTATCAGTGTGGTTTCAGACCATTTTGATCAACCATCGACCAAATTTTTAAGATTTTTTTTTTCCCAATTAACAAGAAGAATTCATATAAGTCACTTATCATTCCAGTCCTGCTATGTGGGGCAGAAGCGTGGACACTGATCTATATCTAAATTCATAAAATCCACATCCGCTTGGAAAACGCTGCGAAAGAACATGGCTTGCTATCGTTTAGAAGCTGTCTGTAAAGACCGAAAAATGATTTTTATTGATGACCTGGTTCACCAGCCAGCACCCTCCTGTGAGGAATATCTGTTTGGACTACTAGGTTGAAACCTGTGCGGAATAATCTAGTCTCTTTGACTATCTATGCCAGTGAAGTTCATTATTAACTTTTGAGCCTTGACCTAAGTTTCACCTTATCCAGCTTGAGCATTGTTTTCATCGCAATGCCTTGTTGAAGCCATCTCGTCCGTTAATAGATCAAGAGGGGATATAGTGAAAGGACCATTTCTAGGAATTTCATTTCCGATGCCAATACACACAAGTCTCTGTATTTTAGTCATGCGACTAATATTGAAGTTTTTAATTATTAAATATGATTTTAATACCACAGTAAGTGCAGTCATGTAGAAATTGCATCGACAACAAAGTAAGCAAATTAACGCATTTTAATTGGAACTCCAATCCAAAATAATTTGAAAAAAAGAGAAACGATTGTATATATACGTTCAGTATGGATTATCCTGTTTTTATTATTTAATAATAGATCCCTTTTCCCTTCCAGTTTCCACATAAACATAAACAAATTCCCAACTATGCAAATAATAATTCTCGGAATCCATTTAATAACACACGTTGAAATGCATTTACTGTTGGTTGTGAGTGTGAGTGTGTTTTTTGATGAAAACAGCTCATTAAAAATAAATGCCTACTCATCGCATCCAGTTATAACCCTTTTATAAAGTCCTCTGGATCAGGAGTAAATGTGCAATCGTGGCATCAGTGAACTTTTTATTTATTTCAGTTAATTATTAATTTGTTTAATTTAAAATCATGACGGAGATTTAGAAATGGTGGTCATAATTGTTTTGGAAATTCCAAGGAAAAAATTTAATAACATTAATTTTGTGTGGCCGATGTTCAAGAATTGATAGCGCAATAAAAAAAGGCGTATTCTACGCCCAAAGTTGGGACTTTTTATTACCAGGGCAATTATTATGAGCTGAGTGATATTCAATTTAAAGCTTGCAGCTCGATTTGAACAAAACAAGACATAACTTGAATTTTTAAAAACTAGATTTTGAACGGAAATAGGGATTATGAGTGTATTTTACAATTCTTGAACCGCACTCTGCAACGTAACCAAGGTATACAAACCGAAGTGTTCATCTTCTTACTTCAAAACTGAGACCAATAGTTAAAAACCATTACATAATTAATGCATATTACGACGTTTGACGAAACGCCCCTTTAAAGTGGGTGTGTCCTAAACAACAATTTAAGCACTAACTGAGCTTTGATCTTTATTCAATTTTTAGACATAGATATGTGTAAGACTACAACTGAATCAAGTAGCTTTTTAACGATCTTACCCGAGTAAAAGTATTTTATAAAAATCACGCCTTAAAAGTGGGCTTATTCAAGAAAATTTACATAAAAAAAAATTTTGAGATTATATTTATCATGTACCTACGAACGCAAAAAATGGTTAAAATTGAATATTGGTACCTTTCATTTTCAAAACTATGTTTTTCGTTGTTTCATGAAAAGTGGGCGTGCCATGCCTGAAATTCAAATATTTCTTTTCATATCCAAGCTTAGTTTCTACTAAGAGACGCATGTATTTGGGCTTGCAAATTCATCATAAGTACCGTTTATTTGCAAAAATTAGTTTTTTATGAAAAGTGGGCGTCAGCCACACCCAAAATCAATTTTTTTGTTTTCACACACAAGATGTTTACGTTCAACTACGTTCAACTACTCACAAAATGTAAGATTTCTTACTCGAATATAAGCATCGTTATTTTATAAAAATAATATTGATGGTTTTGTAGAAAAAGTGGGCGTCAGTAACGCCCAATCTGTAATATTTTTGTTTAATTTTGAGATATTTACATATAGCTTACGCGTGTACAAAAATGTAAGCGGTGTACTATTTCTACTTCTATTTATAGAGGATGTCTGTTCAAATTTTAAAACGTTGTCTGAAATTAAAGCTTATTAGTAAAGGGGTTTTCAATAGGCGCGGGTAGATCTTGGCTGCCATGAAATCTGTCAAACCTGGTGGTTTTATTTTGGGTCGACGCGCGATGTCACTGATCCGCTAAAGAACGGTGATAACAAATTTCTTATTTACAAATTGAGCCATGTGAACATAGACGACAAGTGGTTACAGCAGAACAGCGGGAGCCACGATTGACATTAAACAGTCCATCGCTTAAATACAGCCGGATCTATGATAAGAAGCTTGCTTGTGTTGCAAACTGAAAATTATCCTACAAGGAAATTTATATTTTTCCCGCTGACAGGATCTGTCAACAAATACCTGCTCATTTATGTTTTAAATAGTTCCGACACTTTTTACTCAACAGCACTTTTCTCGTCGGTCCTTAACTAGGTTTGGTTCACCAAACAAAGCTCCCAAGGACAGACAATTTGGAAGGCATCAAATTCATTTTCCAATTGCATGCGTAAAACAACAAAAAAAAGGTGTTGAAACCCGATTGTTAAAAAACACTGTTTAGGATTTTATAACTCAACGCGCCAACCCTTAAAATATAATCACTAACAGATGCCGAAAAAATTAACAACCCAACTGGAATGGTTAAGTGCCATTCAAAACCACATGAAGCATCATTTCTGTCCAAAACGCAAAACCCCTTTCTCATACGAGTAGGTATAGACTCCACTCCTGCCTCATTCATCATCATAGTCATCAGAAAAGAGAACATCGCGATGAAATTTTAATCAATTCCGTTCATCAAACAACCATAGACAAAATGTGTTCTTCTGGTATAATTCGACACACCATGGGTAGACCATGAATTGGGGCCAGAAATTGCACTCCATTGCGTCCATGTCATATGATGAATTACTGGAGGCCACCACCACGTTGCGTTTGTTGGTCTGTCGGCTCTGATGGCTCTGATGGCTGTTCTGAGTGCTAGAAGAGTGGTTGGTGGCCTTTATGTACTCGTCACTTTGGCAATCCACGACGAAGCGGCATGCATGGCAGTATGGTGGACATTGTTCAAAATTTTGTTCATTCGAAACAAAAGTAAGCATATGCTCATCATAAGCACCATCCGTCACCATATCGTCAGTCGAGTCCTTCGGCGGTGGTGGCGGGATTTGCCTTTTCTCTATTTTGGGGCGAAATTGAAAACAAAACAATGGGTGAACCTAATATTTTCATTTTTGCATGATTCAGGACTTTTGAACGTGATTCGGTGGATTTATTTTGGCTCCTTTCGGTGTGACTGTGTGTGTGTGTTTTGAAATGGTTTAATTTCAAAATTAAGAGGAATTGTGTTTAGTTGATTTTCATGAGTGGGTCTGCGTCTGCATGTATGTGTGTGAGTGTTCAATGAAATGTAATGATTGAGGTACACAGAGGTTCACTATTGAATAAGCCAGTGGGCAAAATGGAAGCAATGACCTTATTTATAAAATATCTTTTTCGCTGAACAAATTGCACCGGTATTTAGAATGGAAATCCGATGACGTGATGTGACGGTGACAATGGGTTTGGTGATAGCTATTTTAGATTTTTAACTCAAACTCAAATTTTGGAATTCCAGGGCACGCATCACTGCTATAACAAATTTGAAAAGTAGGGGAAAATGGGTTTTATTAAAATAGGACAAGAGCTACATTTTTTTTAACCCTTTCAAAAAATAAATAATCCTTGAAATGAAGGTCAAATTGGTTTGCAGTGACAGTTAGCCAAAAGCCGATCGAACAGTAGAAAGGACTTCATGAAGTTTAAAGCATTTCAGCAACTATTCGGCATCAAGCTTTTGTTAGAATTCATCATGTACCTTATTCAGAAAAGCCTGCCAATACTCCATTTTTTATTGTATCGAACAATGTACTAAAAACTTAAATGTTTTTTTTGTTTTTTAAGGGATGCTTGACGAATATTTTTTCTTGAATGTCCTTTATCCGAAATTTCATCATTTTATTCTGGAATTTTACCTGTAAACCCTAGCCATTTGTATACCACATTCGCCTACAAATGTGTTGCAATCGATGTGATACAAAATTCAAATTCCCTCCTATACATCACGGTAGCTTATGTCACCACACACGGTTTTTTGTGGTAAGCTTGCTAGTATAGAACTTAGAGGAAATACGTTAATGTTCATCTGGGCTTTGACGTTTCAGCGATGGATTATCCTTTGGCTCCTTTTGGCACCTAATAATTTTGTAGCTGCTCTAAACTGTTGCCTAAAAGCGACCCTATGTTGATGATATTGGCATAGATGGCAAAATATAAAAACTGTATTTAAAATGTGGCTTCAAAACCAATAGCTCGTTTTACTCAATCTCATTGAGTAGTAACATAATGCTCCGTCGTTCTAATGGGAAAGGTTTGTATCAACTGGAGGAATCTGCGTTCAGAAAAGAACTGGAACTGGTTTCAGGTCTCGAGATTATGAAACCCCATGTTTTGAAAAAACCAAAATTTAAATATGCCCTCTCGGTACAAAGACGAAATCCGCCTACGGCGTACAGTTTACGAGATGAAAAAGTACTTTTGTACGCAATATAAGTTGCTTAAAGTATCTCACACTAGATGTCACCGCACGCTACTAGAAGAATTAAAGTTTGATGTTCTTCGAAGTAGTTGTTTTCATGGTCAGTCGTCATCAGGCATTCAAAGAGGCAGGATGTTGCTCTTCCAGTATTGCAGAAAACAAAAACGCAAACCAATTGTAAGTAAGTATTTCATTGTTCTTTCCAATAATCTCATTATAATATTTATATTAAATTATTTTTGCTTATTTCTAGATGATGATACCAACTAAGGCCCTTAGTGTTTTGTGTTATTTGTGATTTGTGTTAAAATAAAATAAGAAATAAAACAAAATGGCTGCGTTTTATTTATTTTTTAGCTCCGCCTACCACTTTCACTACGTCGAATCGTTTAGTAAACGAAACGTTTTAAGCGAATACTATGCGGCAAGCCACATCAGTGGTTGTAAAACCTCTTCGTCAAAAAGTATCCATTCTCTTACGCGTCTGGAACGTTTTATTATCGCTTGCGTTACGTTTTGTCACAACGTTTTCGACCACTTTCATTATAAAATTTGCCGCTAGCTGTACATTAACGAATCGTGTGGCCGGGAGGGTGGGTTCATTCAATTCGTGGTTTCAAAGTGGTAACGCTTGAATTTGACACCTGTCAAATTCAGATGTCATCTGAAGTGTCATAATATTAATTGAATGTTTGAAATTTACGATAATTTATTGGTTATTAATCGAACAACTCGTTAAATTTTTTGAAACTTATTAGGTACAGATGTGGTGATTCAAACGTAGCCATTTTTCGTGTCCCACGACCCGATGATTATGGTCGTCATAATCTTGAAGAGTAGTGTAAACGTTACTGATGTCATAAGGCCTGTGCATCAGTAATGCACACACAGTCATAAATATTCCTGATGATTCGAATTTATCGATTTCTTGGCATTGGCAGCCGATAACCAATTTTTTTTTTTTGACAGGCGATTGACATGGACGATATGTGGTTCCAACAAGAAGGGGAAACAAGCCACATAAAATGACCAATTATTTCCTTATTGTATGGGAAATTTTCTGGTCACGTAATTGTACGTTTTGGTGACGTCAATTGGCCACAATGAGTATGCGATTTGACACCTTTAGATTTTTTTCAGTGGATCTACACAAAGGAACTTGTTTACGTGAACAATCTCCAAACTCTAGATGCATCAAAAACCAACATTACTCAAGTTATTGCCGTGATTTTTAATGATATTATTTTTCACACTTAATGGCAAAATCTAAACTTTATAACGAAGAAAAATTTTCATTAAAAATGTATCTCTGTGTGTGTTTTATTTAGCTTTACTTTCGAAACCGAAAAATGGATCACCCTGAATAATACTTATTTTATTATCTATGCAAAATTTAGTCAAATTCAGCAAAGCCGTTCACGAGTTTGAAAAAATTGATCTCTAAAACAATGAGGAGCAAAAGTTGTGGCCCTATCCTTGATGCTATAACTTTTTCGAAAGGGGGAGGAATATCAAGCTCTCTAGAAAAAAATGTGATAAAAGGAAAAGTCAACTGATAGATATTCAATAACCAAAAAAATGAGTATAAGTCCTTAAATGATTTTTACGCTGACATTAGATTTGTCTGCAGTTTCCAATATCTCTCCTACTACTGTCCACATTGACACAAAAAAGATTTCCCAATTTGATGCCAAAAAAACTTAAATGCCAAAGGTGTTTCACAAAAATTTATCAAAAAAACCACAAGCTATTCCAAGCAAAAAAAATTAAATAAATTAAATTCCACCTCGTGTTGCTTGAAAAATAATGCTAGCCACTTGCTGTTATAACCACTAACTTGTGGACGTGCAATTTTTTTAGAAACATCATGTGAAATGATAAAGTATCCATATGCAGGAAGGATGCCAAAAAAAGAGAGAGATTCACATTTTAAAGAGGAATGGTCCTTTTTGCACGATAAAAGCTGTACAGTGTACTGTACATACATACACACTGGGTGAACATTGCACAAGAGTTTACCCATAAACACCGCAGGTATAATGATAGATAGATGCATAGATACACCACCTGGTGTGCTGTCATCGTTCTGTAACAATATTTTGCCTAGAAACATCATTAGAATGTCATGTGGAGGATGTTAATGCAATACAACTGCACCAAATATGTAGATAGGGACAGGACATGATGCAAAAGAGTTTTGTCCTGCCAACACAAAAAAAAAAAGAAGAAATAAAAACCAACCTTCCCAAGGGAATACGAAAAGGCTAACTTACAAGAATGTTAGAGTAGAGACACGTCCTTGTTAGAGGATAGATATGAAACATTCGTCGACAACCGTGAAAATCGTGCTTCTATCTACCTACATACTTGTATGCACTTTTTTTTTTTAGGGGTCTGACATTTTGTTGTTGTTGTTGTAAAGCCATTGGCAAGGCAAGCATTATCCTTGTTGAAAATTCATTTATAAAACCTTGTGCGACAACGTCAACGCGGCAGTGTTGACGCTATTAGAATAATTATGAGCTACAACTGACGGATATAAAAGCAAGTTATTGCGCTTATTTATGTTTTTAAGTTGGATTTTTTTTTTGGCACTAACATTATGTGACTAAAATGTCCTTTCTAGCTGTATGTGACAAAAATGCATTTTCAATGAAGTTAAGCTTCAAAAGAGGTGTTTGGTCGTGTGACAAGCATTTGAAGCATTTGGATTTAAAAGAACGCGGGAGAGTCAAAGGAAATGCCCAAATAAAGCTCAAAAAAAGTTAACTTGGTTGATAAAATAGTTTTGACTCTAGAATTCATAATGACACGAACTTGACCGTCCATAATTGTTTTAAACTATCCATTCAATAAAAGCCAAAACAAAACAAAAATCTTCGAAGAAACAAAAATGACTCCATACAATTGGCGTCCAACGTGGGGCTTTACAGAAAGTCTTCCCCAAAGAAATAATTTAGCAATCAAAATGGCACAATTTTTAAATGAGCAATGAGTTCGACGATTTCCTCGATCTCCTGGCCAACAATAATACACAGCTTGGTTCATAACCCATCAGAATCGCATGTTTCATTTGTGGAAAAGATCAAAGGAAGTGTGATTAGTTTATTGCTGCCATGTCAAAGTTTAAGACCTTGAAACAATTATTGATAAGAGCACCATAAATGCAGTGCTTCGATTATAAAGCAGAGTGTTAATTTTTTCAAGGGTATGTTCGGAAGAAGTAGTAACCCGTGGCGTAGTGGTAAGTGTGTCGGACTGCCACCCCGAAGGTTCTGGGTTCGATCCCTGACTCCACCTAAGCTCTTTTCTGGGGTACTGCCTCTTGGAAGGAAGTGACAAATCATCCAAGAGTAAATATTTACATGGAAAGTTGCTTCTCTCTTAGACGTTTGGATTCGGCGGTTAATTGTAGGTCATTTAGATTCCATTCCTGCAGAATATCAGCACACACACAGGCATGGTTGGTGTAAATCACAGGCCCAGTCCCCGCTTGGAGCTGCTGTGTCAACAACTTATTTTATTTCTTTTGGAAGAAATGCTCGTTTCGCAGCTAAAAGCGAGTTAGAGGCCCCAGTTAAAGCACATTTTGCAAAGCATTGCCAGTTCAAGTTTGAAAAAGAAGAAAAAAAGTGCGCTTTATAAAAAGATAAGGATGACGTCACACTAACAGATAGGACTTTAACGGATCAAATGGTTTTCTGCTTTATTTGCATCGTTACAATCGGAAGCAGGGGCAGATAAATATTGAAACTGGAGTTGAAGCAGATGAGTGGAGCTGAAAGAAATATTTGTGGATTGTTCAAAAATATTTAACAAAAAAAACCAGACACGCACCGTTTGCAATCCAACATATTTTTACAGCAGAGCTTCCATCTTATAGCTTTCAATTCAATATATTGATAATGAATGGTTTTTGTCTTCGTTTACAATTCGCCCAAAATTATACTACATTAATTATGCTGTAATAACTTTGACCAATACTGTACTTGAGCATTATGAAACTTGAAAGCTCTGAAAGCTTTAAAAACATCTTGAATGTGTTCTGAATGGTTTGAGTATTAGATTCTTCGAGAGCCTTTACACCAGTATAAATAGGACACCTCAAACTGGAAACGGATCAGTTTGATTTTAGCCGTGGTGACGATTAAATGGTGAATAATTAGTGGTGCTAAGATAAAAAATTAAATAAAGAGTTTGAACTTAGATTAAAGTGAGTTTGATTTACTGAGATAGAATTGGGGTTTTTGAAAGTAAAAGAAAATAAGTATTATTTTCGAACCTAAGACTAAAAACATAACAATATTGAAGGAACGCATCATGGACTACAAAAATAAGTTTGTATTTCATTTTCAATTGAGCACTTACCTGTTTTAAAATGGAAAGGACGAAGCTTAGGCAGCTAACAGAATATCAACATTATGGAGCGGCTTGAACGAACGGTCAAACAGAGTAATAGCTTTGAGCTGGTTAAAGACTTAACATCCCTCAGCTTTATTACTATCTCGCAAGATTTAATCAACGCAGAGACGAAAGCCCACTGTTGCTATCAGCTCATAGGAGGGATCAAATTAGTTAAGCCCTTCCTCAAAAGAAAAACAGAAAATTCAATGACGAAGTGTACCTTCAAAAGATCTTGCATCCTCTTTTTCTGTCAAGGGGACGAAAATTATTCAATGGACTTATGGATGTGTGGAAGAGGCAATCCTGTTCGACCGTTCCTTTCCGTCTATTAACTTTCAACTCACCATGCCCAGGTAACTCAAATTGAAAAACAAATTTACAGGAAGGGCCAGTTACTTTAAGTGTGTTCATTGAAGTCCTTTTTTTGTGTGTGTGGTGGGTGTCCTTCTTCGTTGAAATAATATCAAAACTACCACAAAACTCATTAATTTTCCAAAATACTCTCATCCACTTTGCTTATCCTGCCGAGCACATACTCGTATCGTGGTGCCGTCCATGGAACACCATCACTTTGATACATTTATCAGAAGAACAGAACTTCACGAAAAAGAGTATAGTCAAGATTCAGGACTCAGGAGTCAAGTAGAGTCACCACCATCAGCACCATACCACCGTTCATTCATTCATTCATTCATTCACCATCAGAGCCAGATCGAATTCTAGGATATGTGAGTTGACTTTTCGCTTGAAAAGTTTTAATATCAAATGATGCACGTATTGCAGATACTCATTTGATATTCCCTTTTCTACATGGTTAATTCGAAATGAATATCCCAAGCGAGTCCTCTAGTATAAAGGACGAATACGAGTAGGTACCTACTATATATGAGTTGGAGTGTGTATGTTGAACATAGTGAATATGCGGACGACACGCTGCTGCCACAATACTGTGGCGGTGGCCCAATGCAGCGCAGCTCAGCACAGCACTGAGTGAAATAGTGCCGTAGGTGAATACGGGGTCACAACTCACAAGCCGATATCAGTTAGTTGCACACGAAAACGAAAACTGCAGCTCTGCACTCGTACCGCACCATAATTGGGTTGTTTCGCTGGTGGCCATGAATAAAATATAACTTTGGTTGTCACTGTCAAAGTAGGGAGTTTACATGCATTTAAGAGGACACACGGATTTAAATGGTGGAGAGAAGGACTGTTCCCGAGTACTCGGTACTCTACCCGGGCGCCATGCCATGCCATACCATACCATGCTACTCCATAAGAGTTACAACATGTATCAGAACTCACAAGGATTCGGCAGTGCAAATGACATGGATAAACACGGGGTATGCAATCAAAAAGAATGACTGTGTACTTAAGGATGGAATCGTTTTCAGTTTTCAGTTTTCGGTTTTTGGTTTTCACTTTGGTGCATGGATGCCGCGGGAGATGGATGAGAACGAGTAACGCAGCAGTGTTTACATTTCTCTCTGCGAAATGTTCGGAAGGATATGATTTTTTTTTCTCTGTATTTTGTATTTTGATGGAACACTCTGTTTTTGAAAGCACTGGACATTCACGCTATGGATGGATATTGAATCGATTCCAGAGATGCAAAGGATAACCTTAAGGGATTCAGTGAAAATAAACATTCTAAAATTTGTATATCCAAATGATGAAACGAGGTATATTGACTTCATGAAAAATAAATTACATAGCCTTTTTTGGATAATTTTCATTAAATATTTTTTTACCCAACATAATTAACAATTCTGAAATACGACAGTTTCAAAAATTAATTTAAATTGAAGTCTATTTTGAGCTTGTAAATCACCCGGAGCTTTGTAACTGGCTTTAAACTTCACATTCAAAACACATTAAAAATATTATTTCAAAAATAAATCATTCAAAACATGGTTCCTTGTACTTTCGTAAAGTAGACTTAAACTTTTGTCATTTCGTGTAATAATTGGATGTTATTTTTGTCCCTCAACAAGTAACCGTTAAGTACCCTTAGTTTTGCAAAAACAAAAAAAGTTCAAAAATATACCTCCTAAGCTTAACAGCTATAAAATTTATTTCCCAAAACAAAAAAAAAAAAAACCCGAAAACGAGTTATAATACCACACAAAGTAAAATTCTTCTCCATTACCCAATTAAAATAAATATTTATGAGTTCGTTATTTATAATGGGTAAGGGATGAAAATTACTTTGGGGTATTGTTAATGCCAAAAGTTTCGCTGGTGACGAGCTTTTATTCAGTTGTTGTTGGTTTTTTTTTTTGGTCGACCCATTTTAATTGTTGCGCGCTATACTTTGCAAAAAAGGAATAATTAAATAAATATTTAAAAAGAGGATTAAATTGACATCCTTTTATTACAAAATAAAGTTGATACAAAAATATGCGAACAACATCAATAATTTTCTTTTTTTTCTTTTGCAATTTTATTGCCTTTTTTTAACTCTTGCTCAAGAATTTGTATCATTTTTAAGAAAATTTTATGTGTGTGATACTTTTCAAAAGTCAAGTACTTTTCGAAAGTCAAAAAGTTCTAAAAATACATGCCTTATGACGAATTATTTTATGAAGTTCTTGTTCCTAGTTAAGAATAAAAAAATAGTCGAGTCAATGAAGTCGTAGAACAGACAAGCTGGGAAAGTCCTCAAAAAAAGCTCCGATATCGATAATTTTTTTTTTTTTATATTATTCAAAATCAGAAACTTTTTATTTATATATCATTAAGTCTACGACAAGCTTATGACCTTATAATCCATCTTTGTGGATTATGATTCTTTGACTTACTGATAATCCGACATTTTTATATGATTGTAATAAAAGTTTAAATGATTATTTCAAAAAAGTGAATTTATCTGACATCTTGAAAATGTTCCTAAAAACTTTGGCGCCGTGTTGGAAACAATGCTAAAGCCTTTGAAAATAGTAAAAACTGAAAAAAAAAAATTATAGTCGGATGAAACCCATTGAAAAAGAAGTAGAATTTAATAAAAACGAAAGGAAAAGTAGATTATGGGCAGTCTATGGTCGTGAAGTGTAAGGGGAGGGGGGGGGGGGTTAAGGGTTTTAATGGTAAAAACGGTTTATTTCGATTTCCGGCAAAACTGAAAGTCCTATGGAAAAAAGTCAAATCGCAAAGTTGAAGGTAATAAAAAGATCTACAGTTTTGTCTTAACACTTTTTTCACATAACCTCAAAATTGATGTGAAAAATGCAACTACCTTATTTTAAAACAGGACAAAATAGGTTACAATTAACATCATACAAAAAAAAACTAGTTTGTAGGAAATAGAGTTTATGGCATTTAAATTCATTTTCTCTAAATTGCTCATACGCCCTAGTGTACTGATATGGACAAAAATTGAGTTCTGGTATTTTGTTTCAATGACCGCGAATGTGTGCCTGTGCATATTAATGTAAGTCACCTTAAATGCTGTCAAGCACTCTCAAACGTGAAGAGTTAAAATTCATAGTGGAACTTGAACTGTGTACGTTTCGTTTGTTACAACTAATCATACCCTAAGTGACCAATGAAGTACCCAGGACTGTCAATGGATATCGTTAAATTAAAAACTATATTAATTGAAATGCAAATTAGAGATAATAGGAAGACTAGTAAATACATACTTATTAATATTATCAAGAGCATTTCTATCTCCAATTTTCTTTAAGAAAAAGTACCTAAAAGTCAAATATTCCTGATAGGAAAATTTAAACCTGTTGAGAGTTCTCCTACTATCGTGAAATTTTTGCGATTTTGGCATGCTTTTTTAGATTTTGCAATTATTCTTTCGGTTAAAAGAAAAATTGAAAAATAATAAAACGATAAATTTAAGACGGAGCTTTAGAAACTGAAAATCTGGACTTAAATAAAATTCTCACTCTTTTAAAAATGAAACTCTTTAAAAAGTTTCTTGAATAAATATTGAGAGGTCTGTTTGAGTTAAAAAGAGTAATTGTGTACCAAATCAAGCTTTGAAAAATGCTCTGTAAATGATGCACCCTATACTATTGGCATCAACTAAATGCACATTTTATTATTAACTAGCTTTTGCCCGCTACTTCGTACGCGTGGATTTTAGAATAAAGTAGGTATCTCAGTATATTTTTGTTTTTGCACAACCGGTTCAAAATGGGTCGTATGCGTGGTATGAAAGCTATATACTTTACCAGCTCTACAGCCGTAAGATTTTTGGCTTCTGTATAGTATTATTTCGAAGTATCATAACAGTTTAAATTGGAAAGATGGAGGGTTAAGTTCTGAAGCAATATATTATGAATATACCTAATTGGAATGCCCACTTTCAAAACGATGCTGCGCGCCGATACTGCTATTTATGGCAGCTCCGCTTCATCAGTTTTGGGCGTAAGTATTGCTCGTTCACCGTTCTTTATGGTTACATTATTTTTCGATTTCTGCTTTCGCTGAATGAGGCATTGTCTATATGGTGGTAAATAGCGCCATCTATGATGTTTTTGATGTAACTTCTATTCAGAACGACTAACTAATTTCTATTCATATATACGTAGGTAAGTGTGGCACTATTTTATTATGTAAGTGAGACGCTAACTTCCTTAAAATCTTTTAATTTTGTGTTAAGTTCATTGAATAACGTTCGATTGCAGCAATATTAAAAAAACAACCAGAATTATATATTTTCCTGCGATAAAATAAAGCCTATATTTTAAGTTGGCGTACTACCAATAAATCTGACAAAAATCCTAAAAACGGTTGTTTTGGCTTCTGTGGGTCTAATAGAGACTCCCCATATTAGTTTTGCATCTATATCTTCAATGTACAGACATCGACCCGTTACAATTTTATTATATGTAAGATAAGAAGATAAGATAAGATAAGATAAGATAAGATAAGATAAGATAAGATAAGATAAGATAAGATAAGATAAGATAAGATAAGATAAGATAAGATAAGATACCTGTCAATTGTTAAGTCCTTTAATGTCAAATATTCTTGTTGCCTGTTTTGGAATTTGTATCCCCTGCAAGTTTTTTTCTAAACCTTAAAATACTTTGAATATTGTTATATAGAATTGTTCATTAGTGTTAAGTCATTTGTTAAAATAAAATTCCTCCAATTTTACGCCCCTCAAATATTTTAAAGCATTTATTGGTTCTATTTTAGGAACTATTTTTGTGAAACTTTCAAGCCAAAATTGGTTGTTTTTCAATTAAATAACTGGATGGACTCCACTCATTCTTTTAGGAAAATCAATTATGTCACTGAGCTCTGAGATCTACATAAAATTCGATTTGTCGAAAAGGACGGTTTTTTAACGAAAATAATTTTTTAATCTGGTTAGCTATATTTAAAAGAACGAAAAACCAAAAAATTGTTGTAGAGATGTTTTCGTTAACAATTTCAAAATAATCACAGAAAGCTAATTTTGAACTGCGCACATGATCACTGCCAGAGCATTGCTTTTGTTTTTCCACATTTTCCATAACGTTTCGTAGTGTTTGGTGCTGAATTGATGCCTACAAAAACACATCTGGAGAGGATGTCAAAGGTTTAAATAGTCCACCCTGTATCATCCATATGGCAAGTTATGTTTTTGGCAAAGAATTTTAGATACAAATTATACGCATCACATACATGATAGAAAAGTCGAAAAAAGAAAGTTGAAAAATTAAGTCTACCCTGCCCGTCTGAATGTCTGTTGGTTCGCACCTCCTCTATGACAAATGAGCCGATTAGATTTAATTGCGAGTATAAAATTTCATACAAAAACCTCCTCAAAATGTATGAAAGGTATTTGGTAGTTTTCCAAGGAGTTTATTTTTCAAATTCTTACACCAGATCTGAAAAAAACCCATTCAAACATTAATACAAGTCTCGAAAACTACTCAAACGGTTTTGGTAAAATTTGACGGGTACTGTATTGTAAGAAAAGTTTGTCTTCGAAGTGAAGCGGATTTTCCTTAAGATTTCAAGTATTTGGGAACGTTTTTTCATGGCTTATAATTGGTATTGCCTTTAAAAAATTAAAAAAAGGATTTTTCAGGTATTTTTGAGGTTTTAAGAAATGTTCGATTTTAGGGTGCTTTATTTGTTTTCTGTGGAGAACAGTTTTTTTTTTGTATTGAATTCATTATATAGAAAAAAAAATCCTAAAAATCTCTGGAATATATTTTTTTTTCATCCTAGATGCTTACTATCAGAAATTTAATTCCACAATCATCTGCAACACTTATAAAATGGAAATACCTGCCTTCAAGAGAACAAAATTAAACTGAGTTACCAAGTAGCTAAAACAATCTTCTTAAAGAATTTTATAACAGTTTTTGCGTAAAATGTTATTTTCAATTAAATCAAAAACATTAATCGTCTGGTTTCAACTTTAAACTCATTCGCAGTACTTCCCCCTTACCCTCCTGCTCCCCTTCCATTACAAAAATCAATGAATTCTCTTGAAAATTATTTCGGATAAATATTTCGCTTAAAAACTCCTTATACCTTACTACCTAAGGGAGCAAGGGTCCTTCAATTAGGCAGCTAAACTTTATGAATCTACAAGCCACAAGTAGTGAACTCCTTTTCTTCTTTTTTCCTCTTCAAACCGCAAAATAAGCATATCTATATCAAGAGTTCATTAGGTCAGTGTATTCGTTTGCTCAAGAGTAATTACAGTGTAGCAGAGCTATTGGATAAAATTAGGGTTGTTAAGGCAAAGGAAATATACATAAAATATTACTTTGGTTGTACGAAAGTTTAATTACTTCACGGTTGACTTTCTGGCTTACATAAATGTTTGTCGAGGCAATACGGTGCTGGTGTCGGTGGTGGTGTGCAATAAGGTTATGCCTTTTAACATCTCAAATCAGTTCACGAGGGTAACCGGTGGTGAAGCGTGAAGGGGTTAATTTCTTGGATAAGTAAGGGATGAATAATTTTATTTCAAAAATTGTAGTTTGCAAGAATTTTGTAACATCAAAAGGTTCTTCAAAAATTTGGAAGATTATTAAAATTCCAAAAAAAAGTAAAGTCCTTTTGTGAGAACAAAACAGGAGTTTTCACCGATTCCTCGGAAACTTTCGATTGAAAATATTTTGTTTTCAGAAATTTATGCATCGAAAGGTTAAAAATAATTATAATATGGGTCTTCATCATATTTTTCTTCTTTTTTTTTTAATTCGTGCTTAAGTAGAAGTTGTGTGTATTTTTCCGTTGGAGTACTTACTTTGGTATATATCCAATATCCTTCCACACCTTTGTTCTGTTTTAATTGCACGATAACTCACGGAAAGGATTCACGCATCAATGAAGTATGCACGGAATAAAATATGTCATTGGCTTACCCTGGTTAACAAAGATGCATTATTCATGTTGTACCTGTACATATCTATATCTATACGGTTTTGAGTGTATACATTACACCCAGTACCAGTATATACACCCATAGGAACGACCGACGAAGGACAGAATCCCGAATCAGGTGAAAAGGATAGGACATGATGATGACCTGGTTTGGGAATTGCCTTCTGCAATTTCAAAAAGGGAATTTAAAATAGGTTTTTGCTGATGATAGGGATGTAAATGAAGTTTTACGAGGACGAAAGGACGAAAGAACAGATTCTCTGATGTAAATTGTGCATGCAGAACGTTTTCCAAAAATTGTGTGAGAGGTGTTTTGTTTAAGAAGATGAAAGATACAGAGCATGGGGTGCTTTGCTTGCTTATGCTTACCTTTAGTTTATGTGGTTTGTTAAGGTTACGTGCGTAAAAGGACATTAGTATTCCTCAAGCAAATTATAACATAAAACAAGAATTCTGTCAAACCAATGCAGTTTGCAGAATAACGAGATAAACTTTTCTTTGTATATAAATATAAATATACACATAGAAAGCAGAAGACCAAAAAAGGATGTTTTCCAAAATCTAGATGCAGATTAACCTGTGACCTTTTTACTCATCAGTTTGCCTTTAATTAAAATATTTGTTTTTCGTTCTGTATTAAACTTAATTTTAAGAGATTTAAATTAAATCCCACATTTATGCAGCTTAATCTTTGTTGATTTAATTGAAACAAATTGAATTTTGAGGCAGATTAATAAAAGGTCAGCGGGATTTTGGTTTTTTTTCAGTTAATGCCGGGAAACTCCTTCAAAATCTGTTGAGAAATAAGAAAACTCATGAATTCAATATTTAAATCTTGAAAAGAACTCATAAATAGAACATAGAACATAGAATATAGTATATAGAATATAGAATATAGAATATAGAATATAGAATATAGAATATAGAATATAGAATATAGAATATAGAATATAGAATATAGAATATAGAATATAGAATATAGAATATAGAATATAGAATATAGAATATAGAATATATAATATAGAATATAGAATATAGAATATAGAATATAGAATATAGAATATAGAATATAGAATATAGAATATAGAATATAGAATATAGAATATAGAATATAGAATATAGAATATAGAATATAGAATATAGAATATAGAATATAGAATATAGAATATAGAATATAGAATATAGAATATAGAATATAGAATATAGAATATAGAATATAGAATATAGAATATAGAATATAGAATATAGAATATAGAATATAGAATATAGAATATAGAATATAGAATATAGAATATAGAATATAGAATATAGAATATAGAATATAGAATATAGAATATAGAATATAGAATATAGAATATAGAATATAGAATATAGAATATAGAATATAGAATATAGAATATAGAATATAGAATATAGAATATAGAATATAGAATATAGAATATAGAATATAGAATATAGAATATAGAATATAGAATATAGAATATAGAATATAGAATATAGAATATAGAATATAGAATATAGAATATAGAATATAGAATATAGAATATAGAATATAGAATATAGAATATAGAATATAGAATATAGAATATAGAATATAGAATATAGAATATAGAATATAGAATATAGAATATAGAATATAGAATATAGAATATAGAATATAGAATATAGAATATAGAATATAGAATATAGAATATAGAATATAGAATATAGAATATAGAATATAGGATATAGAATATTAAATATAGACTATAGATTGCTCTCAAAGTCATTCAAATTGCTGTTTTGCTTTAGTGCTTTCGCGCTCCCTTAGTAGGTGTATTGTAATCCAGCGCCACTTTCTCTTCGCCACTTGATATCAAAATTCGAATTTGTTTTGCCGGTCCTAAGCCACAGTTCTTTGTTGGATTGTTGGATATGAGGTTTCAAGTATATCTTTCAGTTTGAGATTACAACTTAAAACTAGTTTACACACTGAAGTTTTTGAGTAAACTTGAGTTTCACTAAATAAATGCTTTCAAATTTGATTAGGTATGTATTTCCAAAAATTCAGCTTATTTTTGTAATTGGAGATACAATTCCATCCAGACTATCCAAGGATTCGTTATAACACTTTCCATTCTTAAAAAATTCTTCTATTTTACCCACACTTAACCAAATCAACCCTAAGATAGATTTTGACGGTCAAATGAAAAAAATCTGTTTTCAAAAAAAAAAAAAAATTAAAAATTAAAATCCAATCAGTTGAATATTTTCAATTGAAACTTTTTGCGCTTCCTACTTTTATTACATCATAATAAATTGACTCCATCACTGCACCATAATCAATAACCAAGAAAAAAAAAAAAACTTTCAAAGCATGTCTTTGTTGTTAACTCTTCATCATTATGGCCGCCACAACACTCCGCATAAAGAATATAATCGTACCAGAAAACTATTTCAAAAACTTTCTGCAATAAACCATCTTCTTTCGAAACCCATAATGAACCAAAAGATAAAGTTATGTGTTAATCTTTTGTTTCAAAATTCACAATAATAATCTGCGGTCGTTTGCGTAGGGGAATGCAATTCAAAAACCTCACAAAACTTCGTATCTATAATAGCACTTCGTAACTTATTATGCGATTATTACTTCACAAGTATCCACCTCGTGCTCCTATACTCCTCCACCAAATGCTGCTCGGATGTTAAGTATCAAAACATTACAATTGCAACTTGAATGATAACCCACAATAGCAATTCAAAGAAAAAAAAGGACAAAAGGGACTGCATTGTTGTAGGGACAAAAACTTCCTCTGGAGAAACGGAGGAGGAATAGCGACTTTTCAAGCGTAGGAACGCGGACGGGATCGTAAACAACTTTATTACCAGTTCTCACTAAAATTTTGTTTACGACTTAAGTTTTTGAAATTTTGTATAACATTTTGCCGTGTATAAAAGCTTCTTTTAATGGCAACAAGGTAAATGCAATTTAAGGAGAAAGATAAAATTTTTAAGAGGATTTTTCTAGTTTTCAAGATTAACATTCTAAATCAGGAAATATATACTATGTTTGATGGTGTTTTCAAAATGACGGAGTATTTCTTGGATTGGATTGGTAGATAAAAATAATACTATCTCTAAAGTTCTTCACCGTCATTTATAATAGTTATCGTAATACGTTGAGTCCTTGAAGAATTTTTCAAAAGTCCTTGATTTCTCCCGGAAATATTACACAGTTCAGGAAAAACTTTTAACACACCAAACTTTATATTTGTTCGTTTCCGAGCAAGTTGCACACAGTCACACACAGAAAACTTCATCTCTTCTTAATAATTTCCCCTAAAGTTTTCCATTTACCTAAGGATATCGTTTCGTTTCGTTAAGGTGAATTTAAATTCATTCATTTTGAAGTTTTTTGAAAATCTCTTATTTTTTTCCTTCGTCCTTCGCTCTGCTTTTTTTTCTTCTTCTTCTTATTCGAGGTCACAGTTAGTTGCGGTTGGTTCTTGGATCATACGGGTTTTTAAAGGAAAAATGGAGGAAAAAAAAACTTGGGAGAAATTATAACACTAACGTCGTCGTCCAACATACCAAACATAGGTAGGTACCACAAAAACTTCACCTTCATCTACTTTGGGGCAAGAAAATTTGAAGGGAAAGCACCTTCTTCAAGGAGTCAGTGTAATTAAAATTCATACCTATACAAGGTACTCAACGACGACGATGGTGTTTCAACTGAAGGAAAGTGACAAGGAGTAGGTACTTTCAATTTCTTTTTTAAATTCAAAAAAATACATTTCGTTTACGAACCTACTTCAAAAGTGGTGAATTAAGAAAGAAAAAATTAAAAAGGTCATTATGGCATAATTAAGGCGGAAATGAGCCTTTTGAGAGCGGTATGCTTAAAAAGGGACGTTTTTTTTTTTCATACCCGAGTATATGCGACCATGAACTCGCGCTGCGCTGTTTTGAAGTGTGACGACCGACGGAAATGAAGTCCTTTGGTTTTTTTTTTTTTGCTCCTGGAAGTCACTTTATGCCCGTAAATGTTTTGCTTAAATTAAAACCAGGTACTCTTAAGTGAGTCTGTCCCCAAAAACCCAAGAGCTATAGTTAAATTTAAGCTCTTTAAATATCTAGGACTCGCAGATTATCATTAAATTCAAGTCCTTTAATTATGTTTGAGGTTTTTTTTTGTTGTTGTTGTTGTGTTAAAAGTCATACCATTTGGGTCGACCTGACATCTAGGTCAGGAACAAATGCAAACAATTTATTTAAGTCGCCTTTACGTGATTAAATGAAAATCTTAAAATCCCAGGATTCACATTGTTTTAAGGACAAATTTTGGAATTTTTGTCGTTCCATCAGTTCAAATAATTGGTACACGTTGATTTTTTTAAGAAATACTTAATGGGAAAGTAATTAATATCTTTTGGATTCAGAAAAGGGTAATACCGGGATGCGGGGCCAGTTTATTTTAGATTAATTTTGTGGTATAGTCATTTGTTCTTTTTTAAATGTTTGGCGGGATTAAGTTTATCGTTATATCCGTATCTCAAATCAAGTTTAGAACATGCAGTTTACGTATATACATCAACACCGGTTAGTTTAGGATGCTGATAAATTGTCCACAGCTCCTCCCTTCCACTTCAAATCTTCAATGCTT
The DNA here is from genome assembly GCA_916050605.2 of Platycheirus albimanus. Lineage (NCBI taxonomy): Eukaryota > Metazoa > Arthropoda > Insecta > Diptera > Syrphidae > Platycheirus > Platycheirus albimanus. Next base: position 10,644,271 of record OU696698.1, on the reverse strand, counting down.
AAGGTTCTTCTGGTGCACATCTTTCGACAAGTTCGCTTTACTTTTCTGGAAACTATTTCAGCCATCTTGTTAAGTTTTGTTGAACACAACAGTCATACTCATAACTACTATTGGCTCTAGGTCAACCGTATGTAGTCGTTTGCAGCTGAATCAGCGTGGCTTAGAAAAATCCTTGCCAAAGACCAAACTGCTTCAAGATGTCATGAAGATTCCAATGGACACTAAACACTTCTTCTAACGAGACACTATTATGGCTCTAAGATAAAAATCACTTACCAGGATATGTACACGTTTGATCTTCAGCTCAGGAATCCTATATCAAAGGCTTAAATGTGGAAGCACCACTTTGCAGTGTCGAAAACACTGTGAAAACACACTTAAACACAAGGTTTTAAGTCTTGCTGATTTCGTAGATATTGAGGAAGCCTTGAATACCGTGCAAAATGAAGCAGTGAAAAGAGTCCTTGTAAACCTTAATGTGAACCATGCGAAGAAGATGTGGAACTGGTCAAAAGAAATGGGAAAAACCAATTAAGAATCTACCTTCAAAAGAACGGTTTCCATCAAGAATATGAAAGACTCCAAATAACTTGGTGGAATTCTAGACAGAATATTGAACTGGAATCTCAACATTGATGCGAGAGAAGCAATGATAGCAATGAATGTGATGAATATTTGGGAAGACAATATAAGATATCGAACGACCATTTCCGTAAAAGAAAAGTCTGGCTGGAGAACCATACACAAAAAAGAGAAACAGCTATTCAAATCCTTACAGATGGCTTCAAAATGGAAATCGGTGTTTTCGGAAGCTCTACTCGGAAAAACTTGAACTAGCCGGATCAACCAGGTTTCCATGTGGCATAAAGCTTAATGGAAATCACAATGGATCTTGTGTACACAAGGGCCAGTTTTGGCGACCGAGTCATAGCTTGAATGAGTTTCCTTCTCGAGTTTTTAGTTGCTGAAAAATGTGGTTGAATTTTGTGGTAGTTGAGGTAAAAATGGCAAAGGTAACGTTAAGGGACTGACGTCGTTCCTGCAGCTTTCCAATAAATTGTTGAGTGCTCTCGAACCTATTATTGGGTTAAATAAATGGAACTTACTTGAAATATCTCCTTTCCTTCCTTAACTAAGCGAAGGTTGAGAATGCCAAATTCAAGTATTAAATTGGAATTTGAAACTAAAATCTCAAATCATTGTAAATGTCACTTAACACTTCCACCGTCTCTAAAGGTGCTTCATTTAAGAAAACCTTTTAGAACAAATACCTTTCGCTTACATTTTATTATGTAAATGAGAACATTTTCCTTTCCAAATATCCTTTTTTTTTTTCTCTCTCTCTCTCAAATCCTTACCAATGCAAACACACGTCGGTATAACGAATCGTTGATTTTAATACCACTTCAGACATACAGTGATATTTTTTTTTCTTAAATCCCCTCCTTCGCGTCGCAGGAGTTAATAGACTGAATTAAATTGAACAAGTTGAAATATATCCTGGAGAATGTATGTATGTTTTGGATGGATGTCGATAGAAAAGTGTTATCGTACGACGAGTAGCGATATATCCTGGCAGTATGTTCCACACATAATGTACGACAGAGGATACAATTTGCTTGCTTTCATTATAAATTACCCTCTAAATAGGACCTAAGTGAAAGCTATAAAACTCGTTTGTCTTTATCTAGGAGTATATCTTAGCATCATCATTTGACGTGCGAAGCGCGAAGCGAGTGTATATGGAAATAAATTGGTAACACATATTTCATAGACGCAATCTTCAAGTACCTATACCAATACCTATGTGCTGATGTTGTAGGTGAATAATATTTTTCCTCGAACCTCGAACTCAATACCTTCTCCCCATCGCATCGCTTTGAATTTGAAGGAAATAAATTTTATTGCTCCACTGACAAATAGGTTTGCTATATGGGAATCTTCTTCTTCAGGATATAAGGGATAAACTGCTTGATAAACCTCTATATTCCTTTACACACATATCTACTCAGACAAATCACATTTAAATGGCTGAAAATGTGTCGTGTTCCGCCCTGGAGAATTGCTTTATCGTTGAGGCGAAAATTATTGCGTCTCAATTACCCATATCTGACTATTATGTAGGTTCATTTATAATAAGGTGCAGAAATATATAGGAGCTTGTGTGTCTGTATTTGTGTATAGCTATATATCATTTTCCTTAGGGGAAATATTAACCACTTAATAAATATTTCATTCGCATTTTGAGTTATACAATTCTGCAAGATTGAATTTAATCAAAACGCTGCGCAAAGTATACCTTTGAATAATTATGTTCAACATAAGACGTTTGTCAAATCATAGAATTGAACATACAAGACATAAGGGGGAACATTTATTATGTAGGGCTTCTGATGGGAGCTCATACCATGTATTGCTCCAGATATAATATCTGTACATAGTATTAAAGGAAGTTGCCCACCTGATTATCCGCTATCTTCTTTTTAACCACGCAACGGATTTTGAAATGGTTTTCACCATCATGTAGATAACTTTTTGCAGAAGGTTTATAGGTATAGTACCTTTTATTCCACAAAACTAAATAAAATGCACGACTGGGTCGCACGAACTTGCTCTTATGATAAGCAATTGCGTAGTGGCTGCATATATAGATATTAAAAAAAAATTAAATAATTTCGAAAATTCTTTTATTTTTTAAATTAGTTTAAGAGTTTTCTCGGAAAACCAAAGTATGCAATAAAATTTCAAAGCTATACGTCAATCTAGGAAAAAAAAAATATTGAAAATCGTTATAGCAGTTTTTTTTTAAAAGGTTATTTTTGAAAAACTTTTTCAAAAAATATTTTGAAATTTATTTAAGTATGTAAATATATGGCAATCTGTAGTTTACATTTGAAAAATAATTTAAAAAAAATCACTGTACCCGTTTCCAACATATTTCGAAAACCAAAAATTTTTTTGAAAAAATTATAAAAAATCAAAAAAAAAAGTTTTTGAAAATTTTGAAATGCCATATTAATAAAATTATGAATGACTTCCTGTGGCCAAAATTTTATTGAAATCGAATGTATAGTTTACGAGAAAATTTGATTTGAAAATACTGGTTCTATGAGAGGTACCGTTATTAGACAAATTTTGAAAAAAAAATTCAAACCAAAAGATAGATTGTCTTGCCAAAATAGCATTCTGAAAGTTTTATCAAAATCGTTAGAGCAGAAAATCAATTTTTGTCTTCAAGATTGTATGGCAGGTGCCGTTATTTTTGGACCTAGAGCAAAAATAAAAAAATTGTTCCGAGGGACGGCCAAATAAATCCTAAATATCAAATTTGAAGCAAATCGGCCCACCCGTTCAGCCTCCAGAGGCGCGAACAGACAGACAGACATACAGACAGACGGACGGACGGAATTCCCAGACCCACTTTTTTCGACTTCTCCATCATCGTTATGTCATGTGTGATTGTTATCTCAAATTTTTTTTTCTGCACGAATCCATAACTTGCCTTATAGTACCTATAATCGCAAGTAAAAATACTGAAAGATGTAGAACCGCTCTACTTTCATTCACACTCCTAAAGGTATGCAACGCTCCTAACTTGACGAGAAGTAAAAGACAAATGCTATTTAGGGAGAAGCACTTTGAAGTTTTGACCTAATGAGACATGACCAAATTAAGATGCGTATTGAATATAAAGATATGATACCTGCACCCATTAAAAAAGGTCAAGAAGTGGGCAAAGTTTTTGTAGAGCAACAAACTACATTTCTTTATGCAGCAAATGACGTACACGAATTGAATTTCGTAGAAAAGTTTTTTAGAATGTTATTTTAAGTTTAATATATTGGCTTTCAAAGCAATTTCAAAAGAGAGATCTATTGCACTTTAGTGTAATTTTAACTAACCATTGAAGTTCGTATAAGCCATGACAGGGACCAACATAGCTAACAGAGAGCCGAAGTCGATAGACGTAGAACTTAGAGAGTCAAGACATAACCCGAACGCAGTCTCAAGGTTATAAGTATTTCAAGAACTGCTAACGAACAGCCAAGTGCGCTATACTGTCAAGTACCAGTTTCACCAGTTTAATACTTGAGGTGAGTATCTCATAACAATGATTTCATTGGCACTCTTCTCGTTGACTAAACTTCTGTCATTTCGCGTTGGATACCTTTGACCAATTATCTGCCCAGCAGCTTAATCAAAATGCTTTGATTCAATGAAATAATCACACCAGTGTCGCAAATTGACAACTCACGCAAATGCGTAGTCAAGCTCATCATGTTTGCGATCTAAGCAATCTCCGTAACTGGATATAAGGATTGATAAAACACTTTTGGCAGCGTTTGGGAAAAGTACCAAGAGTACCTAAGTGTAGCATATATGGCCCAGGTTGGTAATATATTTTATGAATAAAACATACTAGCCACTAAACAAACCGGTCAAATCAAACAGGCATTGCATCATTGTGTTTTGGAGACAGTAGTTGATCAGTGGTGCGATTGAGTGCATTTGGTTAGTTTTATTCGTTTTCATTATAATTTTTGGGTGAGTTAACTTAAGGATTTTTGTACAAAATTTTTTGGAAATTAAATAATTTTTTTCGTAATATACAAAGTGTTATCAAATATGGAATTAAAAATTTGATTGCAATTAATGGAGTGGGTTAAAAATTTAAAAAAAAGTGAAATTGTAAATTGTCGATAATATGGCCCATGTCGGGTTTTGCTATAAACCAGTGGGCCATATTTGAAACATGGTTTAAAATGAATTTTTTTTGTTTTATTTTGAAAAATCACATCATGAGTTTCAATGAAGAGCAATATTTTAAAAGTGAATTCTGCATGCCTTAACATCACAAAATATTGAAAAAAAAAACATTGTTTTAAATATGTACCACACTAGTCTATATTTGAAACTAAGCGAGCCATATGACCAGCTTTTTGTTTTAAGTTGTGACATGAAGTTCCTTTAATTTTTTGTTTTCAACTTTTTGTTATGTTTGTTTTTGTTTATTAAGACTAAAATAAAAATAATTTGTTGTTTTTTTGCAGCGTAGCACGTTCGTGAAGTTGGAGCCGAGTCGAATTGTACTTCAGCTACTTTCTGTGCTGCAGCTGCTACTGAAGGAAAAAGTTGGTATCTCTTTGTGATTGAAGAACTTCATTGAACCCAACAATGTTCAAAATGCTTTAAAGTTAAGGACTTCCTTTAAGGAATCCGGTGTTAAAGAATTAGGAGGTAGACTGATTTATTTTTCCTACAGGAACCAACTGCTTCGCCACCTGGAAAGTTAATCTTTTCAATAAAAAAAACATAAGCGAGAGCTACAGTACGCTTGCAACGAACTGTTGGATACCCTATTCCCCATATTTTTGTATGTGCATGAGTCTGCCTCCCGCAAACAGCCGATGTTTCAGAAACAAAATTCTTCTTTAGCAGACAGAAAAAAATTCAATAACATTAATTTTATGCGGTGTGATGTTCAATTAGTGCTGGCGTAATAAAAAAAAGGAGTGCGCCACGCCCAAAGTTAAAACGTTTTATTGCCAAGGCAATTGTTATGAGCTCAGTGACATTCAATTTTATTCTTGCAGATCGATTTGAACAAAACAAGACAAAACTTGAATTTTTAAAAATTAGATTTGGAATGGAAATAGCGATTATGGGTGTTTTAACAATTCTTGAACCACACTCTGCTACGTAACCAAGGAACATAAATCCAAGTGTTCATCTGTTTACTTCAAAACTGCGACCGATAGTTAAAAAACGTTAAAAAAATTAATGCATTATACGACTTTTGACGGAAACGCCCCTTAAAAGTGGGCGTGTCTTAAAAATTTGAAGCACTAACTGCACTTTTGTCAGTATTTAGGCATATGTGTGAGACTACAGCTGAATCGAGTAGTTTTTAAGCAATCTTACATGAACAAAGGTATTTTACCAAAATCACGCCTTTAAAAGTGGGCGTATTGAAAAAATTTACAAAAGAAAATGTAGAGATATATTTCTCAAATAACGAACAGAAGGAAAAAGGTTTAAATTAATCATTGGAAATGCCTTAAATTCTTAAGGCAACGCTTTCCGTTCTTTCATGAAAGTAGGCGTAAGCCACGCCCAAAATTCAAAAATTTCTTTTCATACACAAACCTTTTCGTTTCTATTAAGAGACGCAAAATTTTGGCTTGCGGATTAATTATAAATACCGTTCATTTACAAAAACAATTTTTGTACGCTTTCTAATGAAAAGTGGGCGTCAGCCACGCCCAAAATGAATTTTTTTGATTTCATACACAAGATGTTTATGTGCCAGTAAGACCCACAAAATTTAATGTTTTTCGCTTTAATATAACAATTGTTATTTTATAAAAACCATATTGATGGTTTTGTATGAAATATAGGCGTAAGCCACGCCCAAACTGAAATATTTTTATTTGATTGGAAGAAAGTTTAGCTAAAGCTTAAGTGTGCAAAATTTTATCGTTATGCTTTTATCGTAACTGTACAAAAAAACATAATTTAATTTTATTAATTTGAGGTTGTTCAACAAAAATGCCGATTGTGGGCGTGTTTGTGGGCGGATTTTACCGGTTCAAGAACTTAGCCTTACTCTTGAACCAAAGATTATATATACCAAATTTCACAGCTTTCTAGCTCAAAAATTGCGACCTCTAGAGAGTATACATACGGACGGACGGACGGACGGACGGACGGACGGACGGACGGACGGACGGACGGACGGACGGACGGACGGACGGACGGACGGACATGGCTAAATCGACTAGGCTTTTGATTCTGAGTCAGAATATATATACTTTTCCATACCTAACGGTATTATTTCTCTATGTTACAAACTCCACACCAAATACAATATACCCATTCTATGGAATAGGGTATAAAAAAAAAATCATAACACAGCCATCTTTCTTATTCATAACACATCCCTTAATATTATTAAAAATTTATAGGAATCAAGAAAATATTCATTTATAATGATTGGCAATTATATGCCCCAAAGCACGGACTTACTTTTAATTTATTACTTTATAAATACCCATGTCAGAATATGCAGCAGACAAATGTCCTGTAATTTCCGAACTTAACTCTTCCATCACTTTGCTGTCCTGTCCGGTCTTAATTTTTTTTTTCATGCTATGTTTAATACCGAATAACATTTTATTTTCATTTAAGGACAATGAAATCTCATTAAGGAGCCATCTCATGAGTTTCATCCAACGCGATATTAAAACGAGTATAAAATTATAGTGACTGTATAGTATGAACGTCCTATTATCCTGGTGAAAAACTTCCGATGCAATTTCCTCCAACAGTTTGCTATAGCTAGACACATATGTGAACTGTACATATTGGTCCAACATGCATGTTGCATGTAATGAGAATAATTGATAGTTTATATCCTTACGAGCACAATTAGTAAAGACCGTTTCGATGTCGTCCAATACTTGCACGTCCGCTTTATGATATTACGGCCCCCACCCTTTAACCTCTTTGACAACCGAATGCGATTGATTTTAAATTTTTACGAGCTCATATAAACGTCGAAAAAAATGACACCACTCGCAGCATATGATGATGCTCCATGTTCCCTCCTTCAATGATGATGATGATGATGATGATGATGCTATTGCTGTGTTGTAAGCTTTAAAGGTCCTTGTAAATAAAAATGTATAACTGCAGTGTCTGTCTCCTCTCTTTTGGAAAAACGGAGTCAGTGTGCTATTAATGGGATAAGGCTTATGCGCTTGTTGCTTTAACTGCGGCACACTTTTGAGTAATAATCATAAAATGTCGAGTAACATGCAGAAATAACGATTATTATTGCCATTATGTATGTGTGGGTAAACGGGAACTCGAAATAAGGATTCTCGTGTGGGTTTTTGTGAATAGATTTTTCAGCGAATAAATTTATGAATATTCATTCATTTTTTGGTTCATCATGATGATGATGATGACGATGACGATGCATCATCGATTTAGATAGAGACAATAGTTTTGATATAAAATTTTGTTAATTTTATAAATATTCATGAGGTAGTTATAAAGTTACAAATAATAATGGCTACACAATGCATTCTTTGTATTGGTACAGTTTGTTTTGATGTGGAATATATACGAGTCCTGTGGCATATTTGCGACATGCTACTTTGCATTTATGGAAAGGATTATTTGCATTTTAATGGACAGTTGTGTTGATTACATAATTAAGTCGAATTGTAGTATCTACTCTATTTAATGAGATATTTTTGGTCAGTGGATTTTTTGAAGTTTTTGATCCTTGAAATGTTTGTCTTTGTTTATTGACTCAAAATTGTGTTTGATTTCTGAGAAAATGTGGACTCAAATTTTGATCTTTGGTATATATAAGGATTAGTTTCAGAATTACAATCGATCTTATATGTATCAGTTTAAAGAAGGAGAAACGATGTTGGACAATCCTTCAAAGTGTTGGCTAGAAAACATAGCTTAGTATAGCAAAAATTGTGGAGACAACATTTAACTTTCAAAATTGATCACGATCGTCAACTAGAAGAGGCGCAAAAAAGGTGAGCCTAAAACTGAGGAATCTGATGATAGATTTCAGCAGCTGGATGAAATATCTTTTCTGATTGATGATCCTGGTTTTCCAAGAGCTTCAACAGTCAAGAGTGACAAAATATCTCAGAATATCACTAAAAAAAACGTTCAAAAAAATTGTCTGAGCAGACACTTGTAAATGACCTTCTTTGTCAAACCATCATGTACTATTTGAACTCTATCAGAGGCTCCAGATAGCATCTGCAAATTCGAAATAAGACCTTGTTAAGGTATTTGTATATCATCTTTAAATTAACAGCAATGGACCCAAATGACTACCTTGAGGAACACCAGATGCACATCATATGGGCTTTGAAATACATTCTACAATTTTAACTTTTGGCATTCTCGAATATTTGAACTGAACAGATAGATGGATTGGAAATAAAATACAAACCGTTTGGTTTATTAATATGATGTGAGATTTTAGTAAATGCGTTAAGAAATATGTCAGAAAAAGGCGGGAAATCGCAGGGAGACAGATTATGAGCTAGTTAATTGGCTCTTATAGGGTGATGAGGAGCACGGGGAGTATGTCAAAACCATGTAAGCTTTTTCTGTGTGAGCTGCGACCACAAGTTGCTGAAACCAAAAGTCTCTTAGCTACATCTGTTCCAGGCAAGAAAACACCTTAGATCATAGTTATGTAAGGTGCAGAAGCCATGCGAGCAACTTGACCATTTTACTTCAAAAAAGTAGAGGCCTTTGAGGTCCCTTTCTAATACTGCTATTAAAATATAAACTGATTCACTGGAAAACATATAAACTGCTGTAATAGTCCTCAACTATTTCTTTTAGATCTTGTGAATTGATTCTCAGGATATCGCCTTTGAAAACGTGACGATACCAGCTGACAGGTCAGTTTGCTAAATGAATTTATATTCGATCAATAAGTGAATTTTTATATTTCAAGTCGCAACAGAACCTCAAAATTTGGTTAAAACTGTATTACTTTTCTTTTAAAATGTGACACCAACTTTTCTGTAAGTAATTCATCAAAAGGCATTAAGAACAATGTTTTTCAGCAACCCCAATCCATCATAGGTCCCTGTCAATGTATTCCCTGTGAAATTTTTAAGGAAAAGTTAATCAATTTGCTTACAATCTAAATAATTACTGTTATTTTTAAGAACAACCATTTTGATTCCTTCGCACACTCGGGATATATCATCCATTTTCCTGTCAAAATATGACATTGACACTGTTTTGTTTCAAGAAAATTTTGTTTAATGAACAAAGATATTCTTTTTCATACACTTCCATTTTGTTTTTCACGCCTATTAAATTATTATATTCCCACATTATGCAGTAAGTATAAATATTACAGATTATTATTTATGGTCATTTGGTGTTCCATTAAAGCTCAAATTGACTGAAATATTCAACAAGAGAACAAGATGTCCTTCCATGTCTACATCCCTTGAGATAAACCCACACTATTCATCGGATGGAATATTACATAAATCACATGCTGACAACGTTATTAAATGCTAATACGAGTGTAAATGTCAAATCAAATGGCTAACACTGGCGTTGACACTGGATGGTTTAACAGGGGATGATTTTTTTTTTATTGATTTTGAGGAAGCCGACTGTCAAGGGATGCGATGATCTAAATGGTATACGAGTATTATGGTTATGGATTGTACAAAAATTAAAAAGCTAAGCACAAAATAAACAAAAATAATAAAATGGTATCCTGCAACAGATGGCCGGATGAATTGTTACTTTCGAATGCTTTTTGGAAAAAAAATATTTGTTTCATGTGCAAGCATTCTTTTTTAGGATTTTGAAGGTTAATAGTTTAGTACACGTGCTCATACAATGATTTGTGAGATACAATCAAGATTTTTGTAAGCTAGAATAAAAATATAAAGATTTTATAATGGAACAAGTAAAGGTTTTAAATTTGATCTTGAAATTCAACATTCAATAATACAGTGGAGTACAAAATATAATTTTCAATAGCTCCATCGCATCGATTGGCACTGGTTTAAGTGTTTTGGTATTGCTTTCAAGAGAACTAGCTATGTATATGGTTTTCTCGCTGATCTCACTTTAAATTTTCGCGTATTTTTAAGAGAGTGAAGATACCTCTCTTCTATCTGGTAATAACTCAGATTCGAATATTTCTGTCTTTTTGGATTTGTTTGATGTTTGTATCTACAGGTGAGACCAACTTAACTAAGTTGTCTTTTAAGCTTTTATTGGTTAGTTAGGGGCATCTGGGGCATGATCAGGTCAAAGAGTGATGTTGCTGTAGGCAACCCATCTCAATAAGAACAATAAATTTGATCGTACCCAATCACAATTTTTAAAAAAGGTATTAACCCTTCTAAAATGATATTATTAAAACGGGTTGGTGACTTTTTCTCCAAGACATAACCCCCAGAGTAAAATCCCCAAGGAAAGATCTACGGCAGCGAAATCCCCAAAAAGAGAATGGCCAGGGCAAAATCTAAAAGCCAATATCTCCAAAACAAATATGTTCAAATCGCCCGATTTAATCGCATGATTCACTACTTTAACATATTGGTTTTGTTACAATTTGGTGTCACAATAAGATAGTTTCGTGGGATTATTTCTGAAAACTGTACGCACTTAATGTAAATGTACACTGACACTGGGGTTTTGGAGACTTTGTGGGGATTTGGAGATTTCGTGGGGATTTTGGCAAAAAAAAATTGTCTCGTTGGAGACTTTGTCCAGGTAAATGTCTTTGGGGACAAAAGCTATAAGCTAGTTGGATTTAACGTTGTGGGGATTTTGTCACATGGGTACCTACTTTTTTGTCAGGGATTTTCCATCTATTCAGAAGTTAATTTTTTTGTAAAAAAAAAATGTCTTTCTTGACATTCAAGATTTAAGCTCTTGAGCCAAAAAAAGGTGAAATAGCCAGATATGCCCTAAAAAAATATAATCATCGTAACCCTCGCATCGCTAGGAATGCCCATCAATTTACCCTTGAGCATCATTTCGGGTGTACTGTAAAATATAAAGACTCATTTTCAGCCGCACTACAAGAATGTGGAATGCTATACGCGGATCGAGTTTTCCCTCTCATTATGACTTACATACGTACAGACATTCAAAACCAATGTGCAGCGGTATCTCCTATTCAACTTTCTTGAACCCTTTGAGTTGTTAACTATAAAAACCCACTTCCAATTTTTCCCAAATTTGTTTTTTGTATGTTACGTAAAATTTCTTTTTCTATTTAGATAATGTCAATCCGGCCCTTGGTCAATTATACAACGTAAGACTTTTTTCACCCCGTGTAAACTAGCCTTTAACCTGGGTAATATAACGATGCAATTACTAAAGTTCAAATGGTGTAATTATTAATCTTAGCATAAGCTTATAGTATTTGTCTTATAAAATTGTATTCCGAAGATACAATGCTGACTAGATTCTTCCAACCAAGAAGACTATGATACAAACTCCTTATGAAATATTAAACCACAAGTTTCCTGACAATTATGTGTTGCAAATAGTAAATTGGAATAATTTTTCACAGCAATAAATAAAAGAGCTTAATTTCTTCATTTAGAAGCTTCCTAACCTACTACTTACTACACTTCCTTACCACCAAATAAATATAAATTATAAAATATCCATCCCCAAGGATAAATATATATACAAAAATCATTCCTCCCAAATTGCTAAACAACACTCAAAGTTATTTTTCTAACTTCTAACTACTTCTAAGCACAGGATCCAGCACCAACACAAACACCAAAACCACCACCAACACCATCAGGCATCACCTCTCCCATACTTCTAGCATCGAATTTTATTTTCTGGAATTAATTAAACGCCTATTGGCAGTATTATGGGAATAAAACATCTGTTGAATATTGATATCCATGGAAGAATAAATTTCTATATTCCTCATGGTTGTGGGTTTGTATAATTGTTGTTGTTGTTGTTGTTACCTCGAACGAGGGTTAACTGATAGTTTCCACAATATGTATGTGTTCCATAGGCAAGGGGCTCGATATAAGGCTTTTTATTGCAACATTCACCAAGTGATGTAGTGCTCCTAAAACAATACTTGACGGTGGCGGTGGAATGGTGGTATGGCGTTGGCGTTGTGGGCGTCCTTGGTGTGGGTTATATTGGTATCGATAGTGATCTAGAAACACACATTTTTGTGGAGGTTCCTTTGAAAAGGGAAAGCTCGTTTTGTGTTGGCAACAGGAGCATAACGGGAACACAGGACCAAAGGAGCACGAGCATAGTAGCTGGAATTTTGCATTGAATAAATTATTTGAATTCCATCGATTTTTTATCTAAATTACCGAATCGTCAATATTTTATTGCGAATTCATGTTCGCCAAACATTAGGTTGGTTTTATAGATACTTTTTCCATATCAAAAAATAATGTATAAATAGAATAGATGGAATGTTTTTTTCCACTATTAAAATAAAACATTTGTATTTTGCAGTTCAAGGAATCCGAGTTAACAAAAACAAACCCGGTTTTTTTTAAATAAAAATATATTTTATTACTTTTCTCTAAAAAAAAAGCCATTAAAAGTTTTTAACTTTGTCAGTGTATATTGTTCATTATGTATCCAAAAACTATCCTGTGGTTTGTTCAGAGTTTTTGGCTGTGTATTTATGATATATGGCATAATATCCTGTTGGAGCGAACTTTCCAACATTACAATCAATGCAGTTAAATAATGGTACTTTGGTTGTATAGAGGGCGACATTGTTAAGGGATTTCCTAGTTGTTTTGAGGAATACTAAACAACAACAACAACTAAAAAAACAAAAAAACTATCTAACCCACATCGTTATGTTCCCTTTTTTTTTGATTGTTGGAAAGTATATTTTTCAATTGTCACACGAGTTGGATAGAGTTTAAATTGACCACAAAATATTTTTGAAATTACTTTTAATAAATTCGAATGGATATGCACATTTTGTAAGAGGAAACAGGAAGCAATATGTGAGAATGGATCTTTTTTGAAAATTTTGGAAAAGCAAGTTTTGGCTTTTGGTGTGTGACAGATAAAAATATAATTGAAAAAAGTTTTAACAACAATCCATGTGGTTAAATGGTTTTATTGTATAGTTGTAGAATTTGAATGTGATGATTTATTGTTATAAAACTAAGTACTAAATCAGTTGTGGTTAAATGGGAGTTTGCTCTCCTTCCTCCTGAAATCCTTCAATTTATGGTTGGACGGGTCAAAATAAAATGCCATAGAATGTAGATAACATAAATATATTTGTTTTAATTCAGTAAAATATTTAGATTTTGTTGGTCAGAAAATAGTTGTATTTAAAAATGGATAAAATTATTGTGAACTATTTGGTTTTTTATATCGACATTTTTGACCACTTAAAAACTAGGTTTTTTTTATTGCGTTTTAGGCCGGCTCAAATAGGTAGGTATATTTCAAGTAACTGTGTTTTTCATTTTTGATTTGCTCAAAAACGGCTCCCAATCTCTCAAAATTTAACAAACGTAGAGCAATTTCGATAAAACTGCGTTTTTTTGGTTTTGGTTTAAATAATCATTACGAAAAATCAGGTTGAAACGGCTGTTTTTCAAATAGCCATAAGTTGGCAACGGCTTGATCAAATTTACTCAAACTTTGTCTGACATAGTTCTTCTTTGTTTTTTTTTTATAAGATGGGATTATATTTTTACCAGTGAAGCCTCGGTTCAATTTTAGCCAACTTTTGTTGGTTTTTTATAAGTTGCTCAAAAACGGCTCTAACGATTTTGATTAAACTTTGTGTGCAATATTTTTTGGGTGTTCATAAAAAATCTGCGTTTTTAGTTTTTGGCTAGTAATAAAAATAACGGAGATCTTGTATTAACGGCTTTTTTTTCAAATTCATTATGAATCGACTGACGCCTGAACAACGCATGCAAATTGTGCAGATTTAATTCCAAAAATATGGTTGCTGATCCCAATTTTCACAAGAAAATGTTCTTCAGCGATGAAACTCATTTGATTAATTGAAGGAAAAGTTTTGTGAATATATAATTTCGGTTTTTGGATCTGTCTACTTCACCTCTAGTCTACACCAAAAAACCAGAGACGATTGACTACAAACAAAAAATATTTTACGCTCTATTACCGACATTATGTAGCTACTGCCAAAATTCTGCAAATAATTAATCGATAATTATAGGACTTCATTCGAGCCAGTCGCTTTGGTCATATCCAAGAAATCATATCTATATATAAATAGGCAAGCAGTTTTTTTGTGGTACCAATTGCGAGGTGGTTACCCAACCAATTGAGATGATATATATATCTTTGGAAAGGTATTACTGAGTAGATGTGCTGGGAATATTTTGTTTTGTAAGTTTTTTTTTGTTTTTGGAAAATACAGGTGTAAATGTCTTGGTGTGTTTTTTTACCATTTTTTTCGTATACATTCGCCGTGAAATTTTTTTTTTCACAGTTTTGGGCATTTTAATGGCCGAATTATGGCCATTGGGCGATTCTAGTTCAAATAAAAATGAAAATTAATTATCTTTTAAATGAAGTCAATTTTATTGCAATATAAATAAAATGCACGACCGGGTCGCACGAACTTGCTCTTATGATAAGCAATTGCGTAGTGGCTGCATATATGGATATTAAAAAAAAATTAAATAATTTCGAAAATTCTTTTATTTTTTAAATTAGGTTAAGAGTTTTATCGGAAAAACTAAGTATGCAATAAAATTTCAAAGCTATACGTCAATCTAGGAAAAAAAATATTGAAAATCGTTGGACCAGTTTTTTTGTAAAAGTTTATTTTTGAAAAATTTTTTCAAAAAATATTTTGAAATTTATTTGAGTATGCAAATATATGGCAATCTGTAGTTTACATTTGAAAAATAATTTAAAAAAAAATCAATGTACCCGTTTCCAACATATTTCGAAAACCAAAAATTTTTGGGTTGGGTTCGATATCCCGCTTTTTATAATCCCGTTTCTTAAAATCCCGATCTTGAAATCCCGCTTTTTATAATCCCGCTTTTTATTATCCCGCTTTTTTAAAATCCCGCTTTTTAAAATCCCGTCTCTTATAATCCCGTTTTTCACTATCCCGTTTCTTATTATCCCGCTTTTGCAATCAAAAGTAGTTGTTTTATTTTAAAAAATCGCGCGATTTTTTAAAATAAAACAACTACTTTTGATTGCAAAAGCGGGATAGTAAGAAAATTAAAATAAATTAAGCAATGAGTGATTTTTTTAAATGCATTTTATTTTAACAATGAATATGACAATCTTCAATAAATTACAAGAAAAAAGTATAAAGCAATGCTTTACGATATTATTCAAAAGGGAACAAAAAAAAAACTTTAAACCATTAACAAATTTTTTTATTTTGTTAGTTTTGTATATTATAAGCAATGTGACTCAAAAAACCTGTTTTACTCATATTTTTTTCTATTTCCCATTATTTTTTTTTACTGCGCGTGACTTTATAACATTAGCTTATTTTATGAAAAAAACGGGATTAGCGGGATTTGTCGGGATTTTAAAAAGCGGGATTATAATAGATCGGGATTTTGAACAAGCGGGATTTTAGAAGACGGGATTATAAAAAAGCAGTATTTTAGCAGACGGGATTTTAATACTTTTTTTTCGGGATTTTTGAAAAGCGGGATTTTAAAAAGCGGGATTCCTATACGCTCCCAAATTTTTTTGGAAAAATTATAAAAAATCAAAAAAAAAAGTTTTTGAAAAATTTGAAATGCCGTATTAACAAAACTATGAATGACTTCCGGTGGCCAAAATTTTATTGAAATCGAATGTATAGTTTACGAGAAAATTTGATTTGAAAATACTGGTTCTATGAGAGGTACCGTTATTAGACAAATTTTGCAAAAAAATTTCAAACCAAAAGATAGATTTTCTTGCAAAAATAGCATTCTGAAAGTTTTATCAAAATCGTAAGAGCCGTTTTTGAGAAAATCAATTTTTGTCTTCAAGATTGTATGACAGGTGCCGTTATTTTTGGACCTAGAGCAAAAATAAAAAATTCATTCCGAGGGACGGCCAAATAAATCCTAAATACCAAATTTGAAGCAAATCGGCCCACCCGTTCAGCCTCCAGAGGCGCGAACAGACAGACAGACAGACACACAGACAGACAGACAGACGGACGGAATTTCCAGACCCACTTTTTTCGACTTCTCCATCATCGTAATGTCATGTGAGACATTCTTCATCCCTACGATAATTTCAGAGAAAGTTTAAGACTCTTTTACAACAAAGTCAATGATGAATAAATTAAAATAAATGTTCTATTCCTAAACCACAGCATTTCCTCACGATTTTTCTATAATTTTTTTATTGATTGTACTTTAAACTATTCATTAAACGCCCAGCAAGTCGTAAAAAACAGAAAACTCAAAGATTTTGTTCCTGTTATATTATGACTATTTTTTATTCGACATCTAAACATTTAAAATTTGTAACATTTTCATCTGAAAAATTAGGAGTTCTTTTAATTTTCTGACTGACAGTAGATAACC
Organism: Platycheirus albimanus; assembly: GCA_916050605.2. Lineage (NCBI taxonomy): Eukaryota > Metazoa > Arthropoda > Insecta > Diptera > Syrphidae > Platycheirus > Platycheirus albimanus. The sequence goes on along the minus strand of OU696698.1, from coordinate 10,627,178 downwards.
TTAAAAATTTAAATTAATCAAAAATCCACCTCGAGAAGCGAAATTTTATTTTAAATTCGTAATGTGAATAATTAGATTGATATTCCCTCCTTTCAAAAAATTACCTTCAACGAATATTTAAGATTCCTTGAATAGAAATACCGTCCTTGCATATAGAGCTGAAGGTTACAAATTTCTGCTAAACTCAACTTTTTTTGTTTGTATTTCTAGACGAAAAATATTTCTTAAAAAAAGGAAGAAAAAAAAAATTAAACGAAGTAAGAAAAAAAAGTTCACAACCCACACCGAAAATGAATAATAAATACCAAAGGATATCCATCAGGTAATAAAAATCCACTGGAAGCTTGTTACTTATTCATCCTGTTGAATTCATATTCCCAACGAACGAACGGAACGGAACGAGCGTCTCTTTTTCTCTGGATCCTGAAATTGATTGTTTATGCAAGTCGAAGGTTTGTTTGTGGAATAAAGTTTCCCAGAGAAAATTTTACCCTCGAGTGTCCTTCGAGTGAGTGGCCTTAAAGCAAAAACACAAAACTCACTTAAGTGAATTTTCAACCATACCATACCATAAACCATATACTACCAACTTCCTATTATGTACATTGTGCACTGTATGTATGATATATGTGAACAAAAAACCTAGACGAAAAATACGTATATAAAATTAAAGTTTAAGGTATATAGTTAAGTTAAGTCTTTGATGGTCTTCAGGCATCCGTATATTCATCCACTTCAGAACTTATAAGCAGTTTACAAATGAAAACCTCTTCAAAATGAATCTTTTGCACGCAAATGTGAACTTTGAAATTGGTTAGAGAGTTGACTTTATGTGAAAGATACATGTACTGTACAACATATATCTTGTGCAAGTGCCAATACATTTAGTTTATTAATTTACACACCAGGACATACCTTAATAATTGCTAAAGGACTTGTATTGGTAAAGTTTGTCCTTGTCAAAACATCTCTAAGCACGCCTACTCCTATACACTTTCTACATACCTATATATGCGGATCTGAAATTTCATCTCACCCGAAGGAAATTTGAAATATAAAATGTCTATCTTCTTGTTCTGAAAGATGACTTTGACTGCAAATTAATTGAATATCAGACAAAATATTCAATAAGCTCCTGCAGAAGATTTACTCAATGATTTTGATAAATAAATGAGTAAAGGATGGAGGGGAGGGAGGGGTGTGTAAATTTGGTGTTTTCTGATTCCATTTCAAAGGACATTCTATACACATCCATAAGATGTCGTCAGATAGTCAAGGCTATTATTAAAATGAAGCAGACATCTAAAACTGCATGACTTAATTAAACAGATTGCAATTGGAATGACGCTCATACACATGGTGTTGATACATTTGTATACAAAAATGTCTTTTGAAATACAATATCTTCTCTTTTATTGGATTTATATAAAATTTAACTTGATAATTTGTCTGTTTGCGAAAATCTCCGAAATTCAGAAACCAATTTATTTAATTTTCTTTTAATTGGAAAGAGATGGGACAATGCTTGGTTGCTTACCTAGATTTGTGGGTTCGATTTGTTTGATTTGTCTTTATTCCCCCAGATGCCACCCGTGAACATTTCTGAATTTCAATCCATGGTGTTATCGAAAACTCTTTCCTATCTTTCTTTTCCTTCTCAATTCACGATAACTGTATTAATTACCCCTTGAGTGTAATTCCCCAGATCTCTCGTAATTTGATGAGCTCAATATTAAATTTACAGATTTAAACTTACTAAAAAAAATATGGAAGCATCTGTTTATCAAACTATGCGCAAAACAGCATACTCTGCAGTAATTATAACAGTTTTACATCATAGTAATACAGTAAGTATAACAGTTGTGGAGATTTCTGTCAGACTCTAACTATTATAATCCGACGAACGAGAGCAATTGTTTAGTCCGATTCGAAACATGGGGGCTCAGTTAGGTAGCAATCTCCGTGTACAAGCATTTTCTGAAGTTTTCTCAAAAATCGACGAAGATTCAGTTCCCGAAACAAATGGGTTAGTAACTCAAAAGAGAGAACATTTGAAGGATTGGTCGATTGGAGGAACTCATTCATTTTGTTTATGGAAATGTATCTCTATTATCCAATCAGGACAATTCTTGGTTTTGTAGACGAGCAAAAGCATAAATCACATTATTTTGGAAAAATTTGAATTAAGTGAGGTGGTATATCGGTCCATTAACATAGTTATTGCCCAAACCGATACCAACACTTATCCGGTAGAGTTTTTTTTAACTCCCTTTCTGCTCTCTGGGTATAGCATCGTTCTGGAAGTGGATATTCTAATTATGTTGCTTGGGAATTTCAATAGCCCGAAGTTTTGCAATGTTGAATCCCGTCTAAAAGTGATGTTTTTTAGAAATAATATAATATTTAGAAGCCAAACTCGTTACTGTTGCATACTGTTAGGCTCTTTATCAAAGGCGATCTAAAGTACTGCAATAACTGGCAAATTACAATTATTATGAAAGCTAAGGTTGTGTCTTCAAGAAAAACCAAACTGTCTTTGCATTGGCTTTCGAAGTCCAAAACGTTGTGTGACAAGTGGTTGACCATCCTTTTTTCCCGGTGATTGCTGATCAGATATATAGGGTATGAAGTTGAGACCGTTTCAAATCCTTGGACATTTCGAGTATTCCAACGATACATCATGTAAATAACTGGTTGTGTCAAATACTGCAGATAATAGTTAACTTGATAGATTCAGCAAAGTAATCAAACATTGCAATGAACTTGGAATAATGGTGGTTACTTACTGATCGTACAGATTTTAACGTTACAACCGTATAAATGTATGACAATTGACAACCGATCTGACTTCGGTAGTCTGCCTTCTATTTGACTATCTGGTAAAAATTCGCAATCTGTTGGGTCCTTCGAGTTCAATATTAAGTCCTGGGTTCTACTTACAAGCCTTGTACTTGCGTCATTTTATGTAAGTTTTAATTTTGAAAACCAACTACAGTAGCCGCTCGATAAAGTGAACTGATAAAAACCAAGCCTATTCCAAATATCGACTGTCCTATTTCATGTGAGTCAGGGTTTCACGGGGGACTTACTTCGGGATAGTAAAAGGGCGGCGGCACGCTTGTGGTTGCACGGCTATGCTCGACGGAATCGGGGTTGGTTCATTGCCACTTTCACTTATCCCTATTAATCGACAATCAAAATGATCGTGCCAGAAAAGAAGAAAGTTGAAAGGAAAAGGAGTTTGGAAGAGGAATGAATCTACTTTAAAAGGTATGAAACGTTACCACAAATCTAAGGACTTTGACGCTTCCTAAAGGGACATGTAAGTACAGTGCTTTCAATTTAAAATTAACTAATTAATGAATAATAATAAAAAAATTAAACTTTCCATCACCAACAAAATACCACCAGATAGTAAGATGAAATCAAAGATCCCTCCATCAAAGCAAAAATTCATTAATATGAATTTTGACTTATATACATCTAAAACTTACCTCATTCTTAACCCTTAAACTTAAGCACTTTTCTTTTCTAATTCCCCTATATAACGTACTATCGAATCCCAAGCGCTCTTCAGATGTTATTGACTAAGGCCTGGCCAACCCACCCAAGTCCAAGTATCTGAAAGGTACTTCAACCTTTTCCTGGAATTAGAATATGTATCAAAGGCATATTAAAAACTTGTGTAAAAGGGCAGGTGTATATTATCAGCGTAAAAAAAAAACACACAAAAATAGTTGAAATTCACAGAAAAAAATTTCGTTGAATTTTACCCCAAAAAATATAGTTCACTGGATTGAGATTCTCATAGTTCACTTTTATAAGAGTAGTGTGTTAAATTTTTACTATATTGGATAGTTCTTTATTCAGAGGTTCACTTTACCGAGCATCTACTGTATTGCGATATGATGGCGGCCAGCCCTACTATACTTAGCGGTCGAATATACATAAATACTAGGAACCCCTAAATTATATTTGATGTAGGGGTGGACTTGTGCAGCTCAGACGCAGCAGTATTTTAATATTACCTATTGTATCCTTTTATTAACCAAATTAACTGTTTTCAGTTAATAAAAGTTAAAATATTCTTAAAGCTTCTTATCAACAACAAAAAGAAAAGCGTCCTTCCCCCAAAGCTACTTAGAAAAATTAAATTCCAAACCCCCTCTTCTGCGTTGGTGCAGCCAGCACGTACCACTGTTATTATTATTCACACCTGCGTGACAACATAATAAAACACAAACGACCACGACCACACACACAGGATACTTTGCACATGAATATGCAAAGGATGTTTTCTTTGTAATATACTTAATAAACTGCCAGCCAGCCAGGACCCAGGAGTGAGAGAGCTCTTTAAAATTACTTTAAATAAAATCATCGCACGTTCTTCTGAATAGGTAGGGCTAGGTAGGTAGGTATAGGTACACATAACCTAATTATAAATATTATTACCAACTCCTCTCGAAAGTTGACACAAAATAAAAATAACGGTGCATTTTCTGTTGTCCTTTTGAAGGAACAAAACAAAAAAAAAAAAAAAAAATAATAATTAGAATACCATGGAGGAAGTAAGGAAGGAAGGTAATGTTTATAAAGAGCAATTTCAATTTTGTGCCTTTATTGAAGTTTCAGAGCAGCCACTTCATCAATCCAAGTGAAAGTCTTAAGGACTTCATTTGAAAAAGAAAATATAATAGAAAAAAGAAAAATATAAAAAGTTTCCTTCCTTCTATTCTTTGCCTGATGGAGTTTAAGGAAGTCATTCAGTTCAAGGATAAGAGAAAAGTTTTTCCATTTATTGTTATTGTTGCCGCCGCATGTTGTTTTACATTATGTGGCATTATGACTGTGCTGCGGTCGCGGTGCATTATTTGTTTAAAGTTTTACTTCTTCGTTGATCTTGCGGGGGTGTTTTGGAACAAAGTAAATATTGATTACTGTTGAACATTGATTATTTCACTATGTTTTTTTTTACGAGTTTTATTTCAGTTTTCAGCATTATTTTCTTTTTAACTGATTATATGTGCGGTGTTCCTCAGGGGACCCATTTTGGTCCAGTTTGTTTTATTTGAATTATTGTTTGCTTGGATACAGACACAAAAACTATGTTTATACCAAGTTATTCTGCTTTGGTTTTAAATACTGTTGACTTCAGCGTGTCTTATATATGCAATTGCGCCATGGGTCGATTGTGCTCAAGTGGTAACTCCGCCAAATGAAATGACCGGAAAAAACAACAACAATTTTTCGGGAACCGATGCCAACGCCAAATATGTGTTCGTTTCACACGAGATTGTGTGTCAATGTGTCACTAAAACATACGAAGATTGTAAAGCTTTCCTGGTTTTTCGATAAAAGATAGTAATATCCACACGGTTAATACATACGTAAACTCCCCGTTCTACAATCCTTTCTAAGATTGAAATTCAATGATCTTATCATACGCTGTCGTTGCAGTTCCACATCCGGACTCCGGAGAACAATATGGGAATCTGAAAACAAATATGAAAAGCAGAGTGAACTGTCGTCATCAAAACAAATAAGTGGATTAGAATTATCTATTATAACGGGTGCTTTTTTCAAAGGTATATAACTTTAATAAGGAGCACTATTTTAACTGGCGGCCATTTTGTCAAGTGATTTATTTTTAGTTTGCTTTGGCTGACTTCTGAACAACGCTTCCAAATTGTGTATATTTATTTTGAAAATCATGGTTCCGTTCGAAATACGTATCGTTATTATATGTTCAACGCTCACTTTCTCACCTTTTTGCAATTTTCATCTTTTAGACGAAATGGATTTATGTGCTTACGTTAAACTTCTTTTTTTATTCCTCTATGGTTATGGCCACGGACCAATAAGATACAGACCGCGAGGCGCGAACTCACTGTATGGTCTCTCTTTTTTCCTACAAGCTGAAAATCAGCTGATGTGCCATTTATTCTGAGAGTGGAACTCTCTCCCGTCCTTTTTAAATGGGAGCAGTAAACACACCACAAAAATAAATGGCACAGACAGGGATGGTAGCCTTTGGCAAAGAGGATATATACATAGAGTCCAATCTTTCCTACGTTCCATCCTCCTCTGCTAAAATTTTCGTGGTCTCTTTCCTATTGTATTCATTGTCCGTGTGAAACAACAACAAGAAACGATGAGGTAAAGTAGTAAGGTGTGAACGCACACATGTTTAACAAAAAGAACAATATGACAGCTGTAGCTTGTAGGCAAAATCAAAACAAGGCACAAGATTGGACTCTATGTATATATCCTCTTTGGCCTTTGGTATATTATATTTTAATAGGGTTGTCTCCATTGCACGTGACAACAGCTCAACTGGTCGTGCTCTACTTTTTGCAATTTGCAAGATGGTATTTTCGTACTTCTTATTCGATCAAGCCTTGTTACTGTTGCAGTTGTCATACAAAGTATGTTGATCTAAGCTGCTGTTAAATAACTCTCAAACGTTTTGTACATTGTCCAAATTTGTCAACCATGTATATGAGTGCTGGATGCAGAACTGAGTTATATAGAGTCTTCCCTTCAACTAAGGGTGCAATTTTTAGTCACAGAAGATAGCGAAGTTTTCCCACTTCTTCCACTCATCACAAGCTGCTTAGACATTTGTCAAAGAACAAGATAACTTATAATCAAGGAGTACAATAGAAAGCAGAGGGCTCAAGATACCTCCCTGATGTACACCACAGACATACAATACAGACCACCAACTCGTACTATCCTCTTGCCTTAAACACCCGCTTAAACATACTAAAAAATAAAATGCACATCAAGCTTGTAGGCAAAGAGAGAAACCTTAAAGAGTTGGTGGTCTGTATTGTATGTCTGTGGCGTAGGTACACCTACTGTGAATTGAAATTTAAAAAAAAAAATTTTGACTACAGCTGAACATTTTACTTTTATCACTGATGCTCCCTCGTATGCACAGGTTTCTGGAACCTTTATAATAAAAAATGCAATTTCTCAAATCTCGTTCCTAATTATAATTCATCATGGGCGCTGCAACTTAAAAAAGGTTAGAGTCGACCAAGTAAACTTGCAAATTAATTCTCAAAACTTTTACCATAAGACAAAAAGTAAGGTGCTGGGTAATGATGGTAAGATGGAAGATGTAAGCAGTCACGACCAGCTTATGCTAAAAAAATAAAAAAGTTTTTCAACATAAAATCTCCAACAGCAATCAGGACTCTCCTCACCATTAATTCAAACAATTTAATAAAATATCCATAAATACCATTTGTTTTGAATATAAATTTAACAATTATTGGGTTCACTAAAATTTCGGTACTCGGAACTGTTATTATTATAAATAAGGACAACATTATAATGGAAGACTTAAATTTAAGTTTAATAACCAGCGAAGAGCATTAAACGAAATGGTTGTGATAAAAAGGATACTATCTACGTATACCAAAGAGAGATACAGTTAAAAGATACTTGTCAGATTAATTACCTCCCATAATAACAATAAACATTTCCGAAGTACCTACATAAACCGTTATGTATAGGTTAAAGATAATGACTGTTTTATTTAATGAGTATAAATGAACTAGGTTGATGTATGTATACAAACAGGAGCAAGAGTATGTACAGTACAGTGTACATTGTACAGTAGGATGAGTATGAGAAATAAAATAAATTTTCTAAGGATGTCCTATGTCCTTCGTCTTCATGGTGGTTTTGTTCTTCACAATTTAAAGACCAACAATTTTATCGGATAGATACACAAAGTCTGATGATGATGATGATGATGGTGGTTGAATAAAAATATCCAAAGTCTTTATTATTTAGAAAATGGTCATTTGACTGCTTCGCAAGTGACAAGGCTATTATGTGAAATGATGAGTACGGTTTAGGGATTCTTTTATTATCATAAATTTTATCGTGATAAAAAAAATTGTCATTTTGGTGTATTTTTTTTCCATCATTTTTATCATGAACAAAATTAAAACGAAAAGAATAGGTCTTTGTTGTGTCTTAAATTTTCTATTTAGCTTTGGTTGTGTGCTTGGGGAATTCTTTATGAACACAGAATGGCCTTTTTGGATACAATGGCAGGTGTCAAATATTGCTTTCGATGATTATTTTCAGGGACTGACCGATGTGGATGTGGAAAACATTTGATTACATTTTTTTTTTCGAAAAATATTTATATTCATGATGATTATTAAATTTGGCGAAAAAGCTGCGGTAGGACGTTGGAGTGACAGTTTTGGAAAATTTGAACTCTTTGTGATAAAGCCGAAAAGAAAGAAGTTTAATGTTGTGAATTTAAAAAGTAAATATTAATGACTTTATTAAAAAAAACGGCAAGTCTTTGAGGTGAGAGAAGGCATTGAATTTCTCATGGGCAGCACGAAAAAAATTCTTGTTAACAATGAATTTTCGGATCAGCAAAGAGATGTTCTTACAATCAAGCATGAAGTTAGAGACATGAGCATTGAGCAGTTAGTTGTGACTGTCTCCAAGGTATGCTTGAAGTCGTCCTTCACTTGATTGCACAACCTTAGATGTAGTCCTACCAGAACTGCATTGGCCTCAGGGTTAGAATTGAAGACTTAACCCGCTGTATTTTTATCTATAGCTCACACACCATTGAAACATGCTGGACTGAATCTTTCTCTCAAAGCAAAAAAGCTGCTTTTCATGTTCATCTGATTAGTCAGGGTCCAACAGGACTGAGACTGATTTTTAGGGTCTTGTATAGGGGTAGTCAAAAGTATTTACACACAAAGAGCTTAGTTGAATTGAATTTCAATGCAAAAAAAGCTCGTTGTGTAAATACTTTTGACTACCTCTGTATAGCGTCTGCTTGGTCCTCTATGAGAGGACTGTCTCTGATTTGGAAAACCCACCATACTAATACATGTGCCATAAGAACATCATATGAAATTATATAAAAAAGACACAGAAAAATATTGAAAGGTAATTTTGATTTTTGTTCTTACAACTCACACTCTGTTTTTGTAGAAATATTGCATAAAAAGGAGTGTGACTGGCACCAAAACTGAAAAAAACAAACTGAACTGAAGAGGCCAAGAACGCCGAGAGACAGATACCAACATCGCTGCCGGAAGGCATTGTTATTCGTCTATATGACAACAGACAACGGTTGAGAAAAAGGCTTCAAACTTCAAAGGATCCAACAGAGCAAATGGAACACTACCAACAAAAGCTACCAAGTAGTTAGAAGTGATCTGGAGTGCACACAAATCATGCTAAGGAATGCAATTCAACATTTCAACAACGACCAATTCCAGAAAAGGCTACAAACCAGGACCTGGCCTTCAAAAACATCAACCGAATTATTGGCAAGAGGCCTTAGATGCCATAAAAAATCACCACCAGGCACGGGGATGTCAACACAACCCAGGAAAAAGTTGAAGCATTTGCCGAATATTTTGAAGAAAATTTCGTGCCAAACCTGCCCAACGACCCTGAATTTGTCGAGGAAGTGGAATCAACAATTGAGGAACTTCAAAGAATGGACACTCAGACAACTTTTTTTAGTAATAGTTATCCTGCCAGTGATCCCGAGGGTTCTGAAATTTTCTCCAACCCTGAAGAAGTGGCTGAAATAATCCACAACGGACGTCCAAAAAAATCATCTGGACCTGACAACATATCCAGCTACATCATAAAGAAGCTTCCCCAAGTCGTGATTATATATTTAACAATAATACTTAACAACTGCATCAACAACAGCTATTTCCCGGAAAAATGGAAGAAAGCAAAGATAGTAGCTATTCCGAAGAAAGGAGACAGAGGTTCGGTGTCAGGATATCGGCCAATATCACTGCTAAACAGCACCAGCAAAATCCTCGAAGGACTCATTTTACGAAGACTTAAGTCATACAGCGACGGCAACAACATCATCCCAAATATGCAATTCGGACTCGACTCTGCATCCTCTTCTAAGGTTCCAGAAGAACGTGGTCAGCACTCTCAACAACTATCAGGTGGTAGTTGGATGCTTTCTTGATATCGAGAAAGCATTTGACAGTATATGGATCAACGGTCTGATCCATAAACTTACTTTACTTAATTTTCCAGCAACATTGATAAAAATAATTTATAGTTTTCTTTCTTCCAGATCCTTCTTCGTCCAAATTGAAAACAGCCAGTCAACAACCAAAGCCATCAGAGCTGGAGTAGCTCAAGGATCCAAACTAGGACCATTTCTATACAGTATATTCACTTCCGATCAGCCACAGCCCGAGAACGCGATGAATCTACTGTATGCGGATGACTCACTCACATACGCCAAATTGATGTAAGCAATTATCGCAGCCAGAAGAGTTGAAGAACACGTGAGAAGACTGTGAGACTATTACGTGAAATGGGGCATCAAAGTTGATTCTGCAAAAGTCGGAGTTAGCTTGCTTCAGAAGACCCGTGCGACGCCAAAATACACGTTCAGCCACTACTTGCCGCAGTATCATAGTGAATCTACCAGATGGAACCCAATTGACACCCAAGCCAATTGTGAAGTACTTGGGAATCAACTTTGAGGAAAGGTTACGCTTTAACCCACACGTATCAGCACTCCTCAAAAAAGCCAATTACGCCTTTCATCGCATTTATCCACTAATGCAAAAAAGAAATGGCCTTAATCAAAAATCTATATAAGTAACTAATAAGGCCCATTGTTACATATGGTTTCCCGGTTTGGTTCACAACACCAAAGACAAGTATGAAGAAGATCGGAGTATTTGAAAGGAAAATGTTAAGGATTTGCACGGAGCTTCACTTCGATCAACGACGGAAGAAGTACCCAAGCAACAAACGACTCTACGAGGCAGCAGCGATAACATCGTTGGACAAGTATATGACGGAATCGGCTAAAAGGTTGGCGTCAAATTTAGTCAACCATCCGAATCCTCTAGTGAGCACAATCAACAGTGAAGAACGGCATCCTGAACCACGATACCTGGACATAACTGCGCTAATGGACGAAGGAATTATCACAATCAACGACGACGAGGCTATTCAGTTTTACGAGGAAGCAGCGTCAACTTACCACCGTGGCTAGTAGCCAATCCACCAACACATCAAGGACAACCGGATTTGAACAACCCGAGATGGACACCCCCACTTGACTATTAATATAAGTATAATTAATGACAATTTTTTTTTAAATGTATTATACAATTATCAATGTATCTACATATATAGTTAGACCCCTAATGTGCCAACAAATGTTTTTAAGTATCATAAGTCAAATGGAATAAGAATCAATTGTAAATATTATATTGTTCAATAAATAATCGTTAACCAAAACTGAAAAGGCCACAAGAATATAGATTTTGTAAGAAATATAATTTAAATTAAACGTAAGAAAACGATGGCCCATCGCCCCATTTGTTTGTGCCGGACTTATTAAAAAATAGTAATAAGCTAATTTTTAAGTCAATTGTATGTAAAAATGCTGCAACTAATGAAAAAAACAAAAACTTAAAACTGAAAACTTTATTCCCACCGTCGACATACTGCCTTATCTGAATATAGTTCACGGGAATAGTGATCTCGTTCTCGACCAGAAATACGTTGCTAGGAATACCAGTTAAGAATCTCTTTAATTTTTCGTACGAAAGTTTTTTTGTTAGAATTTCACTTCGCTGTTCGTCACAATATTTTGTGGTGGAGTGCTTTTTTCGGAAACTAAACAGACACCGTTTACTGTAGTGAATTTTTTCTTCTTTTAAGCTTCTCCACATACCAAATTCAACTCACCGCTTGTTGTGGTGAACACTCATTTCAAGGGATAGGTTTCTGCAGACCGAGTCTTGCTAACAGTTTCGTCTTCTGTTTTTGCATTGCCAGAGTTGCGGCAAAAGGTCACCCGTTTTTTTTTTGTTAGCACTTCACCTTGCTGATCGTCAAAGGAGAGCGTGGACTTGCAATAGGCCAGTTTACTGTAGTTTTACTGTTTTCCGGAACTCCACAATCTAGACTAATTTGTTATTTTGAGAACAATAAATAATTGGAGTTTGAAACTTCTTCCATCCTGAATTTTCGCTTTCTTTGGGAACGACGCTGTACATTGACGACATAGCATCACAGATTGAACTCAAAATCTCGGGCAGGCATGGTGGTCCAACACTCTGAACAGTAAGCCACCAGGTACTTACCTGCTCAATTGATAAATGACCAGCTTCACCCACTTGTAAGATGATTCAAGGGCATAACCCTGCTTTATGGGATGTCCTGTTTATATCAGACTTTCAAATGTTATTCTAAAGCAAGTGCAAAAAAATTGGAAGAATCAAATCACTTACAGGAATTCCACTTTGATCCCACTCAACAATGTTTCATAAAGTATTTATTTATACATTTATCAGATAAGTCCCTAAAAAACATTTCCTAGAAAGTCCTACTACAAGGATTTTTTTTTTATTTTTCAATTGGCTTAAGAAAAATCTTCAAACCAATAAACAGAAAATAACAGCAAACAATGAAAATAATAATAATCGATTCCAAGAACGAATAGCTTTTCATCGTTCAATAAAAACCGACCGACCGACAGACAGACAGATACAAAAAAAAAAAAATAGATATAAAATAATAGAACCTCAAATAGAGAGAATTTAATCGTAAAGGCGATTGATGGAAAAATAATGACCAGATAGTGTGAGCGAATTATATATTGTTCAACAGATGTCTGTGTTCACACATTAAGCTTAAATAAGCTCTGCAAATGGATTATATCCTTGAGATACGAATATTGCTTCCGACTTCTTCGATTTGAGATAAGAAGATATTTTATAAAGCCATCGGTTTAGGAATTCCACTTAAACAATAAGGATATTGGAAATAATTTATTTCAACACATCAAACAAAGTACATATTTGATTATATTGACTTAAATTGGACAAGCTTTAGGAAGGAAATTCGAGTGTCTATAGTTTTTGACATAATGATGGTACACTTTGTGTCCGTGTGTGTGTGTGTGTTTGTTTTAAAACTAATTTCATCCTTTGCTATAACCAAGCCAGTCAACCAGCCATTCCAATAAATAAACTGTATCTATGTGTTTTTAAATGAAGCAATAACAATCAACGCACACATTTGTACAAAAATGTTTAACTCTTTCGACAAAAATAATATTATGGGTAAATCTTAATTGGAATTTATACAACACACAATCTAGTTTGCAATAAAACTATGTCACAAGCTGACTCTCGAGATGTCTCATAGTTTGTGCCTGGCCCCAACTTTATTCGATTTCATTAGGAAAACCTAATTGCTCCTTTTATTCAAATTTATTGCCAAACGCTTAAGTGATTTAACAACACATGCACTGCACACTAGTACACTTCTAGGAGAGAGAATGCAATTTTCTGCAACAGTAGATACTTTACATAGATATGGAATGGAAGGGGTGGGGTAGATAGTTAGACTGGTTGTGTTTTTGCAATTGCAACTCTCGATCTTCTTAACCCATCGCATCGGAAGAAGAAAGAAGAGATATGGAATTCAGAACCTGGCCTAGCCCAGCTCAACCCAGTGATGTAGAGAAACTCACGATTGAGCTATAATTTTGGTTGTCTCCATCAACTCTTTACTGAAGTTTATCTCTGACATTTTATCCTACTTTATAATGAATAATTTATCTACTGGATGGAAAACCTTCTTCTTCTGGTTCTTCTTCTGGAGTTGAAGTTGACTTCTGAAGGAATTTTCAAAGTAAAGACAGGAGATGCAAAATGGTGATGTGATATGTATACTGATGGTTCTGGGTCTTGGTTCTTCGGTTAGCTAGGAACATTATTTTGGCTATGACAATTTCTAACTGTAAATTTGTAGTGTTTACGTTGACCTTTGGGTATATGCAAACAATTTCAATTTGAATTTTTTTAACGATAGGCTCTCTGTTTGGGTGATAAAATTGCTGATGAGAAATTCGGATACTTTTGAATAAATATTCCTGAATCATGCTGTAGCTAAAGATAGATACGATAAGGTCCAGTTCTGTCTTTACATATTTATGTAGATACAATTTTTCAAACATTTTTTGAGGTTAGGAAATAGATGGCAGTTGCTGGGACAGAATAGTACTACCGAATGCTAGTAGAAAATACCACCAGCTGATGCCATCTGAATGTCAAGACCTTGTCTTCACATAGCCCACCCTCGTACATCAGTAAAACGGATTTACATATTTTGTTTCCGCAACTTTGATAATGTTATGAAAGGAATTTGAAAACCGAAATTCATCTAAGAGCCTAACTTTTGATGCTTTCTTTTCAATTCCGTCCTGCCAATTGGTCAGTGGTTAGGTAAAATGATCAGCTTTGTCTGGAACTCGAAGCAAGGAATAAATATCCCTCTGAGAAAACAGCACTCAAGCAATCAGTGCCATAATCACAGACCAATCAGTGCGAGCGGCTGCTTAATAGTTTATAACCTCAAAGTGCAATAATAACAAACTGTTGAAACATATTTTGACCGCTTCGGCCGATTTTCATGCTCTACTACTTTGCTTTTAAGTAACAAGCTCCTAATCTACTGTGCCTTCACTACCACCCTGTACCCAGCTCTGGATCTAGGGCGGGGGGGGGGGCAAGTTTGCATTTGCCTCGGGCGTCAGCCTTTTGGGGGCGCAAAACCAATGCCAAGTGTCATTTTCACTAATGTCAAAATATTTATGGTAATGAAACTATGAAATAGTGGTGGCCGCCAAATTCCACTTTCGCCCCCCTTAAACATATCCTAGATCCGGCGCTGCCTGTACCAACAATAATATTAATATAAATAACGTAAACGGAAAAGTAGGCCATTTAATTTTTGGCCACCTTTGAACAAACAACATGGCCGTTAAATGTGCCCAAAAATTTGATTCGCTAATTGAAATCACTTCATTAATAACACCAACAACGGTAAAGTGGTTTAATTTCAATTATTTATTGGTCAAAGCTTTCGCCAACATAATTTGTAAATAGTTTTTCAAAATATTGACCTTCCCGTAATTGGGAAGTGTTTGCTGTATTTGGATTTTGGACAGAAAACTGTCCGACATCGAGTTATTGGCGGTGGTGTTGGTCCTTTATGATTTCCTAATGTAAATTTTGGTTAAGTGAAAACCATGCAATGGCTGATAAAATTGTAATTAATGGAAATTAAATTATTTTTTATATGTGTGTGTGTGTAAGCCTACTTATTGCACATTTTTTGGGGTTAATAAAAATTGTTATTATTGGGAGTGGGTTTTATTAAATGATCTTCTTTATTAGAGTGTAAATAATAATTCGGAATCTACTTTCCTTCTTTTTTTCAGCTTAAAATGGCTAATTTTTTTCAAGTTGAAATGAGATTAGCTGAAACATAAACTCACAGAGCCATGCCATTAAACAAAAACATCACGCTGTTAGGAATCCTTGCGAAAAGAATCCTTTTTGTTTAGATTAGGTACCTGGAAAGGCTTCTTTACTGAGTCTTAAATGAATTTTCAATGCTTTCGTAGAGCTAATGTCCTTAGATTAAACATAAAAGCGCATTTAAATCATTTTATTTCTTCATCCTCTGTCAAAAGATAAAATGTAGTTATTTTTTTTTTAAGTAAAGAAGTGAATAAAGTAGGTAGGTACATATACCTTGTGCATATCTTCCGCTTCCATACGCTGCACATTCTCAAACATGCTCCTGAATTATCTCGATTGGATTTAACATCAGCTGCAACATAGCATCACGTTATACAAATTTTCTAAAGGATATACTTACGTAGTATGAAGATCCTCTTTGCGGTAAGAACGCATGGAATAAATAAAATATATAAAAGCAACCAGTTCTTATGTGACTCTTCTCTGGGAATTTATAATGCCAACTACTTAGATATGCTTAAATGTTGAAAAGGAAACTCCATTTGTTTTCTTCCGGGAATCAGTGATGGAATTCATAAAATTCTTTGTTCTCGTGATGCTTGTGAAGATTGTAAGGTTAACGTGGAAAGTATTTTAGAAATCTTTTGAAGTCAATATAGTTTGGAAAAGGAAAACTAGGATTATGTTCTTTTAAGGGTGTAGCAAAATTTGTAGCGCGTGCACATAAACTTAGACTTAGAGGGGGGAACTTTTGGTTGCTTTTTAATTACGCGAAAATTTATTAAGGGAATTATTTCATGAGTTTGATGGGGTGTGCGAGGAGTTGCTCGTAAGATCCATAGCGAATTTCTTGAACAAACCTGAAATTCTAAATTGCTGAAATAAATTATCGATTTCATTCATAAAGATTGAAGATGTCAAGCCAGTGAACCACAAAACACCCACCGAAGTAAGATAGTTTGAGACTCCAATCAATTATATCAAAAGATTTTGAATTCGGTCCTAAGCTTGGATACTACAAACTTCAATTATTACTATGAAGACCTGAAGTTTACTATTTTTAATTTCGTTTCTTGGCGAGGTACAGTGGATGCAATGCTTAGTTGCTAGACCTAGAGTTGTGAGTTCAAACCCAGCTTGGGCAGCAATTTTTTATCCCGTGTAATTTTTGTGGGATAATTATCACCTGAATCTCACTTAACTGTTCCTCCTCGCATGCACATGTTAATTAATTATAAGGGTATTAATAACCGCTTTAGTGCGAGTGCATTGTAAAAACATAAGTGAGAGCTACAGTAAGTTTGCGACGAACTGCTGAATACCCTATTCCAAGTCAATTACTATGATATTAGCGACATTTAATTTTAAGATTGCAGCTCGATTTGAAGAAAACAAGTCATAACTTGAATTTTTCGAAATTAGATTTTGAATGGAAATAGCGTTTATAGGTGTATTTAACAATTCTTGAACCACACTCTGCTACGTAACCAAGGAATACAAGCCGAAGTGTTCATCTTCTTACTTAAAAACTGGGACCAATCGTTGAAAACAGTAAAACATTAATTCATGTGACGACTTTTCACGGAAACGCCCTTTAAAAGTGGGCGTGTCCTTTGAATTTATAAAAAAAACATAAGCGAGAGCTACAGTACGTTTGCAACGAACTGTTGGATACCCTATTCCCTATTTTTGTGTATGTGTATGCGTTCGCCTCCCGCAGCCAGCTGCTGTTCTAGTTTCAGAAACGAAACTCTCCTTTAGCAGACAGCAAAAATTCAATAAAAATAATTTTTTTGTGGCCGATGTTCAATAACTTCTGGTGCAATAAAAAAAGGCGTGCGCCACGCCCAAAGTTAAGACTTTTTATTGCCAAGGCAATTAGTATGAGCTCAGTGACATTCAATTTTATTCTTGCAGATCGATTTGAACGAAACAAGGCAAAACTTAAATTTTTAAAAATTAGATTTTTAATTGAAATAGCGATTATGGGTGATTTTAACAATTCTTGAACCACACTCTGCTACGTTACCAAAGAACTTAAATATAAATGTTCATCTTTTTACTTCAAAGCTACTACCGAAAGTTAAAAAACGTTAAGAAATTAATGCATTATAAGAATTTTGACGAAAACGCCCCTTAAAAGTGGTCGTGTCTTAAAAATTTGCAGCAATAACTAAGCTTTGATCATTAGTCAGTATTTAGGCATATCTATGTGTAAAACTACAGCTGAATCGAGTAGTTTTTAAGCGATCTTACCTGAACAAAGGTATTTTATCAAAATCACGCCTTTAAAAGTGGGCGTATTGAAAAAAATTTACATAAGAAAATGTAGATATTTTTTCATTAAACGAACGGAAGGGAAAAAAGCTTAAATTGAATATTGGTAGTACCTTAAATTTTTAAAACAACGTTTTTCATTCTTTCATGAAAAATGGGCGTAAGCCACTCCCGAAATTCAAAAATTTATTTTCATAAACAAGCTTCTTAATTTTAAACTAAGAGACAAATTTGGACTTGTGGATTTATTATAAGTACCGTTTATTTGCAAAAACAATTTTTATAGATTCTGATAAAAATTGGGCGTTAGACACACCCCAAATTATTTTTAAAATTTTTCTACACAATTTTATATTTGCGTAAAACTAATACCCACAAAATTTGAAGTTTTTTTTGCTCAAATATAAGCACCGTTATTTTATAAAAAATAATATTGGTGATTTTGTATGAAAAGTGGGCGTCAACCACACCCAAATTGATTTTTTTTTATTTAATTCAAAGAAGATTAACTTAAAGCTTGCGTTTATTTTTGCTTCAGGAGACTTAATACACATCGACATGTCAAGCCAAAAAAAAAAAGATTTTATTTCTGAAACTCTGCAAAACCTGCTAGCTGCCTCTACCGCTGGTCATTAAATCAGATGTAAAGTATGTGTTGGGTCCAATAATGTGCTCAGTCAGATTAAAAAAAAGAAGAATATTATTGAAATGAAATTGTAAACTGAAATTAAATAAATAAAGAACAAAATATACCTTTTGAACAAAAAAAAAATAAGTAAAAGCTCTATGCTTGCCTTTGATCCTTTATCCGACTAGCATACCTCAGCCTTGAGCAAAAACCTCACAACAATATACGAACCATTGTCTATGAATTACTTTACATTGTTGTATAGCAGCAGCCCAGCCATATTATTTTATCCCGTTCCATAAATATAATCGTAAATATTATTAAAATAACCAAAGGACGAAAAATCCATTTCCGAAAATTCTCCTAAGGCTATAAAAAAAAAAACCAAAAAAAAGTCCAACAAGAATGAAAGAAAAAAAAGGAAAAATGAAACAATGGAAATTCATTCTCATTTGCATATCTTTTTATAGAAGGAAGAACAAAAAAAAAAGTAACGGGAATAATAATATTTACGATATGAAAATTCAATGAGGTATTTATCAGGAAAGAAGGATATTTTGATTACAAAAATGGTGGTGTTCGTGGTGGCCACCAATCGATTTGGATTCTTTTTCTAACAAAATCGAATTGTTTTAGTTTCCATATAGGTATAGCAAAAAAAAAAAGAAATGTTAAAAACAGATGGAATATCCTTAAATGAATAGATCTCCATCATGTTTATCAATAAAACGTGTTCGCTTCGGGCCAAATAAAATTCCGGACACGTTCTTTCATTACATTAATTCTGGAAATGGTGTTA
Organism: Platycheirus albimanus; assembly: GCA_916050605.2. Lineage (NCBI taxonomy): Eukaryota > Metazoa > Arthropoda > Insecta > Diptera > Syrphidae > Platycheirus > Platycheirus albimanus. The sequence continues at coordinate 10,608,136 of OU696698.1, read as the reverse complement.
TGTTGATGTTGCTGTGCTGTACTGTGTACAACATCATCCGCAAGGATTTGAAATTTTCTTTTATAAATCGAAAACACTCGAGGGTCCTAAATTTGTGTGTTCAAACAAAAATCGAAAACAAAAATCTATGACAAATAGTCCTGGGCAGGGATTTCTTTTTTTTTTACCGGAATAGCGATTTTTACATTTAAAAATCCCTACATCGTCCTTGCAGTAAATTTTAAAATATTCGCGAAGAGAGATTCCCTATTTCGTTTTTTCGTTTGTTTTTGAAAACACACCTGAGTGATATAGTAGGTAAAAGGTACGCTTCAAAATTCAATTCAAATATGAATTATTTTATGTGCTTACCAATACATGTTCATATATCAAACTCTTATGGATAGATAGATATCCTTCCTACATACTCTCTGAATGCCATAACAAAATTGACTGACTGCTGTTTAATGACATTTGAAACGTGACTAGCTCAACCATGCTTCGAATATGATGATTTTATTCAAATATTTGATGATTATTTCAAACGGAGAAGGGTTAGAATTGGTTTTTATTTTTTTTTTTTTTTTTTTTTGGAAATTGATAGAAATACCTAAACATCCTGATGACATCTGTCGATGTTTTATTTATGTCATATGTGAGTCCTCACATGCCAAACAACGTGCTTCAGGAATACATAATTGGGTTTATCGATTTGAAAATGCTTAGATAAGTTGCAGAGTCAGAGTGGTAGGAGTGAATAGTAGTTTTATAAAGGACTAGGACTTTCAAGAATTTTTTTTTATTTAAATACTAATGAAATTGAAACAGTTCTTGGGAAGATACTTGCTTTACTGGGAAAACAGTCCGTGAAGGGATATTGAAACTAGTCCACCAACATGTACAAGAAGCGGAATCCATCGTCTAAAGGCAAATGACGACACACCTGCAGAATTCCTAAAAGTAAACCATGAAGCAGCTTCCGGTATTTTGCTAAAATTTTTTTTGGTTGTTTTGGAGACGGAAACTTACCCGAAGGGACTGGAAGGTAGTTATTGTAGACTAGGGAATTCACATATCCCCACAGAAAATAGTCAAGTGGCGATAAATCGAACGATCTTGGAGACCAAATCACAGGACCAAAACGCGGAATTATGTGCTCACCGAACGTTTCCTTCAACAAATCAATTGCGGAACGAGTTGTGTGACATGTTGCGCCATCTTGTTGAACTCACAGCTCCTGCACATCATTGTTGTTCAATTGATGAACGAAAAAGTCAGTAATCATGGCTCTATAGCGGTCACAATTGACTGTAACTTTCTGACCAGCATCGTTTTTAAAGAAGTACGGACCAATCATTCCACCAACCCACAAAGCACACACTTGAGGATTATTTTTCATTGACGTATCCCTTCAATCAAAAAAGAGCTTCATCGCTAAGCAATGTAAAATGGACGTAGTGCGCGATACGTATTTCGAACAGAACCATGATTTTCCAAAATAAATCTGCTCAATTTGGAAGCGTTGTTCAGACGTCAGTATATTAATGCTGAAATGCCAAACCAAATTAAAAATAAATCACTTGACAGCTGACAAAATGGCCAGTTAAAAAAGTGTTGCCAACTTAAAGTTACCTGTAAAAAAAAAAAACACCCATTATCAAAAACTTCAATATCTGGCTTGGTATAAAAGTGATGTACGTTTTTCCGAAGTTTCTCGAGAGGATTAAGTCCAGGATCGAATCTTAGCTCTTTATGAATCATCCTTGAACAAATATCTGAGTATCAGTCTTTTTTGTAGATTTGGGGAAGATTTTGAGCAGACTGCAAGCCGTCGTTAACCGTTATCTGCGGCACATTTTGAAGATCGGGTGACCGCGAAACTTATCGAACGTGAGAACTGTGGAACAGGACCGGGCACACAAAATTGGTTGCAGACATCATGCGGCGGAAGGGGCGTTGGATATGCTGTACACTGAAAAAACCTGATGACAATATAGCGAAACGAATATTTCGAATGAAATCCTCGCCGTAAAAGATGTGTTTGAAGACCATTAACAACTTGGAGGTCAACTGTAGTAAAAGAAGCTCAGTCTCAAGGAGTTAAATCATGGCTACAGCTTAGGTCAGATGGGGTAATTTGGAACAGGTGTATGGATCTCGTTGCTATACCCTTTGCTCCTAGAGGAGAACGGTTTTCGTAGCAATAGGTCGGCCAATCATAATTATTTGTATGGTAAAGAAAAAAATCCTGTAAAACAAGCCTATTGTGACTTTTTTTTAGCAGATGAAGTTGACAAAAATAGCATTACAACAATTGGCAATACAATGGATACAAAATACAGCCAAATTTTAATGGATAGTAACATGCTTGAAAAAATTCAATAAACACTGACAAATTTAAAACATAATTTTGCAATCAGCTTGCTGTACAAGCCACCATTGAAATTAGTGAAAAAAAAATACAGACACTAAAAATAAAATAAACTAGCTTGTTTGTATACTGGCGTATACGGTCCATATTACCCGCCATTACCATCCATCACTTAAAATTCCATTAAATAATTACAGAGCTAACGTCAGCACTTTTTTTTTGTATCCTCCTACCCCTATCCATAATCAGTTATCCCGCTACAAAACTTATTTTCACAGCTAATTATTTGTAAGGGTTGCAAGAAAGAAAAAAAAAACACTCCATCCTTAAATGAAACAGAGAGAGAAAAAAAACAGAAAGAGATGGCAATGAACATACAAATAATTGTAAAAGTTTCCTCGTCCTTGTCCTATACATTAATATTATCCTTTCACATTTTCTTTCATGTTAAAAACATACAAATTGAAAAAAAAAATAATGCAATTACTCAGAATTACAGAGATGAGATGCAGTTTTCGTTTTTATTTTCTTCAATCCTTTGGATTTGAAAGGCAAAATGAATTATTTGAACAAGCGCATGTAGCTGATATGCAAATATTTTGATAGTTTTGATAGAAAATATGTTTTAAAATCCATAGAAAGCATGTTTCAAGGAAATCAATCAGAATTTTATGGCAGCAAGGCAAGGAATTGAATTAATAAATCTATATGTAAAATGTATTTCAATAAGGGCGGGTAGATGCTAAAAAAGAATAAAACAACTTTTAGCCTGAGGTATTATTAAAATTTTGTTTTGTTTCTTGAAAGACTCATGTATGTCATTATACATAAAGTATGATATAGTTCAAATTTACACCTACGCTTCTAACAGTGTCAAGGATCCCAGTGGTCCAATTTTTAATGTCTCTTCCGCATAGATCCGCATTCATTTGATCAATGGAATTTGCTATGTTCACCTTATCGACATCAATTGATTGCACGATTTCAAAAATCCCACAGGAAAATGTCTAGCAGGATCAAGTCTCATGGCTGTCGCAAAAAAAAGATGGCAGCCATAGGCCCCCAAAATCTACCCGCGCTTGTTGAAAATCCCGTATTTCATGAAAAAATTCCTTTTTTTCTTGCCGTTGAAATTAAGACTTGCCAATAAGTATCCTTCCTCGATGATCGAATGCAAATGGTTTTTTTAATTTTGGAAAAGTCTCGGAACATATATTTTTAATAGAACAATGATTTGCTGGTTTACAGCTGATACCAAAAATATACTGTTAACTGGACAAAAAAAAAAACTGAAAAAAAGTTCAAAAACGCTGACTACAGCTGTTTTTCTTTGTAAAAAACTTTTCTACAAGATTTATGTCCATTCTTAGATTCCTAGTGAAATAAAGGCAAAGGTTTTTGTATGTCCTAACCTCCTCTACCATTTTTCTTAGGTGCAGGTCTCTGCCACTAAACGGTTTTGAAATTCAACGTAGCTTTTGATTTGCTCAAAGTTACTGAAAAACTGCCTTGTTTATCATCAAATGCAAGGATTCTAATTCGGACTCCAACATCACTATTCTATCTGCCTATGGAACTCTTTTGATCATAATTTTTGTGTTCTCTATTTCCCCAGTTAAATTGTCCGTAGGTCTTCTTTGAGTAAATTAAATGGACTAGGACTGAGAGTACATCCTTGCTTTACTCCGTTTTGTCTATTTAACTATTCTTATACATCCTGTCCATTCCACACCACCTTGAGTTTATAGTGGATTCCTTCAATAGATTGTTGCGATGCTTTGATTGAAAAAAAAAGATAGTTTTCCGGCTTGGTAGAAGAATTTTTCCTAAAAATTATAAAAAGTGCCTCTTTAAATTCTTGCGTGTATCGAGATTCAGGAACTAATAGAGTCCACTGGAATTTTTTCGAGCCTTGCTTGGGAGATGAAGTGTCAGGTTCATACTAAATATATGAAGTTGGAAGGCCTTCTTCCACAATTGTATTAAAGCACTCCAATAAAGATTCCAATTCTCCGAATTTTGCAACTCAATCAAATTACTAAACTGTTATCTGTCACAAAACTATTTATCGTTTCACTCTCCCTGATCCTTGACAATCCTTTCTCAACTAAATATTTCATTAACTTGTTGATCCTTTCACCCAATCATAATCGCTTATCTGTATTGTCTGACGACAACATAATAATAAATAAATAATTACTTTGCAAACTTATCTAGGACGCACCTAATTAAATTTTAAATGAAAGTCGTCCTTACAATAATGATTGAGGACGAGTCTAAGTGATTGATTATTATTTATTCGTCACATATCCTTGTTTGTCATTTTGGTAGTAATCGAACATGAAAAAAAATAATTAATTATATTAGGACGAACATTCCATGATATCGCTGATTATATCGAGCGATACCTATCCTATAGATTAAGTGAACGCTTCAAGGGTCATAGACCAAGTTCCACATTATCCACATATACCTACATATACGAAGAGTACGCGAGCAACGCTCTAATTTTACCCAATTAAATTTTTCCACTTACTGAACTTAATTTGTTTTTGCCAATGGATGCCTTTCGGTTAACATAATTTACGGAAACGGAACCCATGCGATAGAGTGTTTTATTTTTTTTTCGCAAACGAACTTAATTTTACTGATTTGGTTTGATAAGGTTCGTCGTCCGAATCATTCACTGTCATCATTACGCGGCTGGTGCATAGTTAAAATGACGTTGAATCAGGATGATTTGAAAACATTCATTATACATAGCGATCCAGGTTGAGTGTTTAGTCAACCATGGTATTGGGAGTCCTGTTCATTTATGTAATTTGTCAATTCCAAGTTTTAAGGATAGGAATAGGGATAGGGATAGGAAAAAAAATCATTTCCCACTATTCCTGATAGCTTTTTATCAATTTGACAACTGTACATGTGATGAACTGAGTTGTTACGTAAATTAAATCAAAGTTTCCTGGAGTGTTGTTGTGAGGTAAAATTTTGCTATCATTTCGAAGGTAAAAAGGAATTGTTGTAGCGTAGTTTGGATCAGTTGACAGGGACATAATTATTTTAACCCATGCTGTCACTCTATTCCTTGATAATGCCTAGTCCAATAGACAAAGTTTTATGGAACAGCACTTAATAAAGTTTTTTTTTTCAAATTCGTTTCAGATAAATTCATTACAGAATTAATAAATACAAAAACAAACTGCTCAAATACCCGTCAGTGAATCAGTGAGAGAAAAAGCTTTTGTTGTATGAGATTATCAGTTTTTTGGAATTCGAAATTAATTTATTTTTTTTTGGAGGAAATGTCTCGTGAAGGTAGTTCTACTTTAATATTTCGAAACAATTATCTTAACAGAGAAGAAAGTCGGACAAGGTTTTGAAATTTGGATTTATTACATTTTGGACGACAAAATAAGTGCTTCATTTTACCTTTCTGGCCACAAGATTCATTTACGTATAGTTTAGTTGGTGATGACTTTTCTATTCAAGAGTTTCCAAAAGTTCCGAAAAATCCGTCGTGTGTCCTCAGACAGTGAATCTCATTCTTCATTTATTCGGTTTTCAAAATGTGCAGCGCAGCCTATAATTATGCAAACAGAACTTGAGTCATCATCAAAATGATTTACAGTATACGCTCGATATAGTGAACCTCTATATAGTGAACTATCCAGTATAATGAACCACCAAAATTTAACACAGACTAATCTTAATAATGAACTGAGGATCTCACTGGACTATATTCAAGGAAAATTTTTTTGTTGCAATGCGCCTGTGAATGTCAACTATTTTGCCGAATAATTTTCTATTCTTTTGTGTATTTTTTCACATTGTCACGATCAAAAACAAAATTTTTTGATTTGGCTTTGCTTTTGATACAAATTGTAGTTCTTCAAGTAAATTCCCAGAAAACGTCGAAACGTATTAAGTAATAAGTGTATGAAAAGACATTTATTATTTAATACATCTGAAAGTGGAAACTAAGCTGTACAAATAGTTTTTGTCACTACGAAGAAAAAATCTGCCAGATAATGGATTGATTTTAAAACAGAAGGCAATTTCAGTTTTGTAAATGGCTTCTTCGCAAGTGATGGCTGCTTTGAAATAATTTTTTTTTTTAACTATTGAATTAATAAAAAAAAGAATTTTATTTATAATCAAATTAAGTGTTGGTAAACATTTAAAAGCTCCCAATCGAAATAGTGAACAATTTCGATATAGTGAACAGGCTTGGTTTTTATTAGTTCATTATATCGAGCGTCTACTGTAATTGCCCCAGAGAATTTCGTAAGGTTATGATAATATGCCCAGAAAATAAAATTTTGGTAAATGTGACAAAAGTTAGTATTGGCTAAGAAATGTTTTAGTCAAAATGTGTCCAACAAAGTACTTCTGTGAAATTGACAAAATTTGTTTGTCGTCCTCTTGCCTCTATTCGTTTTCAGGTTGCAGTTATCTTCAGTTTCATTTTTTTTAATCTATTTTAAATTAAAAAAAACTTACTTAGTTTGCGTCAGAAATGAATTTTGAAGTTTCCTCGTGCGTGGTGACTACGACATCCATACTCTACTAATCCTGTGTCAGATTGCAGACATGTGTTCTCAAACAGACACACAAAATAGTATCCATCTACAAAATAATTTTGCATTGAACATTATACTTACTTTTCATTGCATAACATTTTGTAGTAAACTTTTCTTCGATGAAACGAAAAAGCGACTCTAAAATAAGACAAACATAATGCATCTTAAGCACTGGGCCTGCATGAGATTGAGATAAAATATATTCAAACAGGGTTTGAATGTTTCTCATCTGTCGTCATCTCCAGACTTTTTTTTCTTGGTTTACGTAAACACAACTATAAATTTTGATTTTTGTACAGTTACGATAAAAGCATAATGCTAACATTTTGCATGCGTAAGCTTTAGGTAAACTTTCTTCCAGTTAAATAAAAATATTTCAGTTTGGGTGTTGCTGACGCCCATTTTTCAAACAAAACCATCAATATTGTTTTTATAAAATAACAATTGTTATATTAAAGTGAAAACATTAAATTTTGTGGGTATTACTTGCACATAAACATCTTGTGTATGAAATCAAAAAATTTGATTTTGGGCATGGTTGACGCTCACTTTTCACTAGAAACTATAAAAAAATTGTTTTTGCAAATAGACGGTATTTATAATGAATCCGCAAACCAAATTTTTGCGTCTCTTAGTAGAAACTAAAAAATTTGTGTATGAAAAGAAATTTTTTGAATTTTGGGAGTGGCTTACGCCCACTTTTCATGAAAGAACGAAAAACGTAGTTTTAAAAATTTAAGGAACCTACTATCAATATTCAATTTAAAATATTTTTCCTTTCGTTATATGAAAAATATATTTCTACATTTTCTTGTGTAAATTTTTTCAATATGCCCACTTTTAAGGGCGTGGTTTTTATAAAATACATTTTATTCAGGTAAGATCGTTTAAAAACTGTTCGATTCAGTTGTAGTTTAACACATATGCCTAAAAACTGACTGATGATCAAAGCACACAAAGGACACGCCTACTTTTAAGAGGCGTTACAGTAAAAAGTCGTAATATGCATTATTTTTTTGATGTTTTTAACTATCGGTTGCAGTTTTGAAGTATGAAGATGAACAGTTAGATTTGTATTCCTTGGTGACGTAGCGTAGTGTGGTTCAAGAATTGTAAAATACACTCATAATCCCTATTTCCGCTCAAAATCTAGTTTTTAAAAATTCAAGTTATGTCTTGTTTTGTTCAAATCGAGCTGCAAGTTTAAAATTGAATGTCACTGAGCTAATACTAATTCCTTTGGCAATAAAAAGTCTCAACTTTGGGCGTGGTACACACCTTTTTTTTTATTGTGCCAGCAGTAATTGAACATCACACCATATAAAATTAATGTTATTGAATTTTTTCCTGTCTGCTAAAGAAGAATTTTGTTTCTGAAACTGGAACAGCGGCTGGCTGCGGGAGGCGAACGCATTCACATACAAAAATATAGGGAATAGGATATCCAACAGTTCGTTGCAAACGTACTGTAGCTCTCGCTTATGTTTAGTATTTAAATTTGGTGTTGATACGGATCGTCGACTCTCTGACTTTTTCTTTTTTAAATCATAAAAGTACATACCCTTTTTTGACTGAGCTATAGATTCGTTGGCAAAGTTTAGTTTTTCATATCCCGGAAAATTTAATTTATTCTTTGGACAATTCCAATTAAATTTTCTTTTAATGTACGACTGGGCCAGCTTGCAAAGACCATCCTGACAATACCTGCAACTCGAACCTGGTCCTTCATCATAAGATACCACAGAACTTATGAATAATTATAAAATAAAAATAAAAATATCCTCCTACGATGATTTCATTGAAATATTTCATTCATCGAATTTCTACAGGCTCTCATCATCTAATAAAATTAACTCTTGAACTTTGAAACCTACATAAATTATTAAAATACTCGTGTAAACTTTCATAAATGTAAACTTATGTTTGCTCAAGGAAAATTATATTATCGCCTCAAGTATGAAAAACATCCTTTAAAATATATGTAACCTACTTTAGGTTACTGTAGGTGTAGATAGCTAGGTAGATCCCTATAAAAGGGATATAAACTGTGTTATGTTACAAAAGTTTGAAGTTAATTTATTGGCAGCATTATAGATTGTATCAAGGTTTTTTTTTTATTTTTGTGAAAAATTTTAAAATCCCCAAAGTTCCCAGTTTCACTTTCACCAGATAGGAGATACTACAAATCTTTTACCCCGGCGCGGGATTGAATAAAGAATGCCTTGCGGTGCTGAGCAGATATTTCAGCTGTTGGAAATTTTGTTTCAATTTAACCCGAAAGCCAGTTTGCGCGACTAGATAGAATCTTTTACTTTCTCTGCTAAAAAATTCCTGATACTTTTCGTCTTTGAAAATGTTTAAATTTTTAATTTTTTTCATTAAATGAATAAAATAATATTATCAATTCGTTTGTCATAAACTTTTCTTGTCAACACAAAAAAATAAAAAAAAAAGAACAACCTTTTTGATGTTAACACATCAATCAACAACATAATTACAAAAAATAACACAGTCTGCCATTAAGGACTCGTTTTCTGTAAAAGAGTTTAAATTCCATGCTTCCTTAAAGGATGTAATTATGAAGCGGAAGTACCCACATCCAACAGCAGCATGTATTCATCCAAACATGTGAGTTTTTCTTTTTATTATCACTCCTCTGTACACAACCAAAAGATACATCTCGTTTTGTATATATGATTTTCAGCACAAAGCTTTATACAATTTGCCAAAAAGATTCGCTGGAGGTGTTTTGTACTTTTGTGTCTGCTTTCTCATCATCCATTACTTTGTTAAGGATTTTGAACATACACACATAATGTATGTATTGTTGAATGTATATCTGCGACGTATATAAAAAGAGAATGAGATATAATATCAACTCTTCATCAGGAAATAAGTAGAAATAGCTGCTAGATTGATGATTTCAGTCCGTGGGCAATCTTTAGAAAATGTTTCCTTTTTTTACCTGAAACTCTGTACTCTCTTTTATCTACGAGGAGAAAAGTTATAAATTTTGTTCTACAAAAAAATAAATACATAAATTAAAGCTTCATTCTTAAATTCAAAAAAAAAAAAAGAAGTAAACTCATTTTTCAGGACTCACCCTAGCTAGATAAGTATAATTCACATCTCTTCAGAGAACAATCTCGCTCATCAATATTCTAAGCACCGTCCCATTTTATGAGATTGTATACTCTTCACCTGGGACAACACAGAGCATTGAGGATCGAAGACAAAAAAAAAAAAATTATATTTTCATTCTCAGTGCGGCCAGCTATAGCAGCGCCAGCCGCAGGCACAAAAAGGTCAAACTAAAAGTGTGGTTTTTTTTTCTCGTCCTTAAGTGCAAATTATATCCGACGAATTCGATTGGTGGTGAACGCGGGAAAGTATAAAAGGTATCCACAATTTCCGAAACACTTAACCATCTCCGGCCTGATGGTGATGGGAGAGGAGAAAGAGCGAAATCAAAAGTCCTTCAACTTTAATATTTTCAGCGTAGTCAGTCACACAAGGTGATTTTACTTTCAAATGCTTTGAAAATTCTGCCTGCCAACCAACAGGTAAAATTATACAGGGTGTTGTGGAAGATAGTTTACAAAATCGAAATTAATATTTATACATTTGTATCTCAGAGTTTTGGGTGGAAAGATTACTCCATTGTCATTCTATTGTCGCCTTAAAAGAGTGCAACCTTCAATAGTATCAGTATAATCAGTAGTATCAATAGTATCAGTAGTATCAGTAGTATCAGTAGTATCAGTAGTATCAGTAGTATCAGTAGTATCAGTAGTATCAGTAGTATCAGCAGTATCAGTATTATCAGTAGGATCAGTAGTATCAGTAGTATCAGTAGTATCAGTAGTATCAGTAGTATCAGTAGTATCAGTAATATCAGTAGTATCAGCAGTATCAGTATTATCAGTAGGATCAGTAGTATCAGTAGTATCAGTAGTATCAGTAGTATCAGTAGTATCAGTAGTATCAGTAGTATCAGTAGTATCAGTAGTAGGTATCAGTAGTATCAGTAGTATCAGTAGTATCAGTAGTATCAGCAGTATCAGTATTATCAGTAGTATCAGTAGTATCAGTAGTATCAGCAGTATTAGTATTATCAGTAGTATCAGTAGTATCAGTAGTATCAGTAGTATCAGTAGTATCAGTAGTATCAGTAGTATCAGTAGTATCAGTAGTATCAGTAGTATCAGTAGTATCAGTAGTATCAGTAATATCAGTAGTATCAGCAGTATCAGTATTATCAGTAGGATCAGTAGTATCAGTAGTATCAGTAGTATCAGTAGTATCAGTAGTATCAGTAGTATCAGTAGTATCAGTAGTATCAGTAGTATCAGTAGTATCAGTAGTATCAGTAGTATCAGTAGTATCAGTAGTATCAGTAGTATCAGTAGTATCAGTAGTATCAGTAGTATCACTTCAATTTCCTCAACCAACTTAACACATCCAAACTAATCATTGCAGTTCGGTTTTCTTAAATCGTGGCTAAATATTAAAATTGTGTATTGAAATGGAAGAATAACAAATTCCGGTGGTAAAACTTTCAGGATTCACCTTGATTGCACCCAAGACTTCCACAAAATAAATTGATGATGAGTAAAAGAAAACTCCATCGATTAACACTTAACCTACTTCGACTCTTTTCCCCAATGCCATGGATAAGTTATGAGATGACTTTTTTATCATTTTGTAATGGAACACCCTCTAGCCTCTGTATATTGGATAACGCCCAATCTGCCTGCGAGCCTCACCGAATTCAATTAACTTTAAATGTCACAGTTGTGAAAGTTAAACCTCAAGGGTTTCTATGGGTCGTCGATGAGTGATGATGAACATGGTGATTATAACAGCCAAAAGATGGATGGATAGCATCTTTCGAAGCCCATCATATCTCGGATTCATGAAATTCAATATTTTATAAACTGTGTGCCAAAAGACTGCGGTGCAAATGTTTTAATTTTTCCCTCAACACGGTGAGTGAATTTATGTATCTGTTGGTTCGGTACAGTTCGTTGGTGAGGTGAGGTGCGGTGTGGTGTGGTAACCTGGTAACATAAAAGAGGTTGGAGAAAACCAATATAAGCACAGCTTTTCCAAAAAACACTAAAAAAAAAAAAAAAAAAACATAAGAATAAAAAATCCGTCTAAATGAAAATGTTCGTTGGAAGAGCTACACACAAAAAAAAAACTGTTTACATTCCTTGACGGTATATACCTCTGGTTTCCCATCGTCGGCGTCGTCGGTCGTCGTAGTCGTCCGTCCAAACAAGCTATTTTATACAGTCTATTGATTTTCTATTTTATATCAGCAAAAGCCTACTCATAGAGAGGTTAAAGTGCACTCTTTCACATGCCGAACAACTGAACAACCCGACAACCCGTTCGGTCTTCGTTACAATGGAAAAGGGATATATTTTTTTTTCGTCTATGAAATATGTTAGACTGTAGTGTGGAGAGATACCTTTTTATAGTTCCATCAGGTAGATAGGTGGTGGTGGGTTGCCAACGTCGTCATCATCCTAGGGAATTATTTTCATCATGAATGCAGAGAATATAGGTAAGAGTAGAGAAGCAGAAGGAGCACAGGAGAGTTTTCATATTGGCATGCTGGAGCTGGAATGGTCCGGTGCCGGTGGTGGTGGTGTACCTATTCATAAAGAAACAAAGTTAAGAGTGGTTTCCCAGGGCGACACAGATTCCCCAAACCAACCTATAATACCTTCGTTGTCCTGCTGTATAGTGGCATATTGGAACCGGCAAAGGCTCACAGAGAGACCGAGAGACCGGTGCGGCGAATGCACATTGGGGCAGAGCTTATTTAAAAACCGAGTGAATGCAATGGAAATGCTGTTGACAGTCAGTGTTATTGGATATCGTTTTCGAATATGAAGTTATATGTGCCACTTTGCATTTCTGTTGGTTGGGATACCTCCGATCCGCTCCGCTCTGGATTGAAAGGAAGAGCAAATATAAAAGCCAGTGCGAACAAATGTGCATAACAATGCATTTTGGGAAAGCCAAACATTTTATATGAGGACATAACTTTGGTTCGGGAGGAAATCGTTGACAGTATAAGCCGAATGTTAAAAATTAAAGTCGATACTACTGTGGACGACAATTTTATGAGCCTGCTTCGAGTATGTATAGAGAGTTTTTGGAATTTAAAGTGGGTTTCAATATTAAAGTCAAGGGTTGAAGGAATTTTCCTGGAGGACCATTTCGATGATTGACTGATGGAGGATGAACTTCATCAAAGAAATTTAATTATTCTTTGAAAAGAAATGTTTTCATTGATTGCATTATAAGATGCTCAATGATTAAGTATATTTCAAAAATCAAAACATGAATCGAAAAATCTATGTTTTTAGTTTCGATACAAAAATATGGGTTTTGCTGAAAATAGAAATAGTTGTTGATATGTTGGAAAAAGGCACTTGTCCTAGCTATGATAAAATTTCTTTGTTTTATCTTTAGAAACATTTGGGTTTAAAGCTTTGGTTTTTAAGACTTATTTTAGATTTAAATTACAGTTAATTAATAAGGAAACACGCATAAGCATGGAGCATTAAAATGCAAAAATATGGAGAAAGACACAACCCTGAAACACTTTTCATATCCTAAGCTGTGCACTGGAACCAAGTGCATAAGTGGAAGAGCTTATCCAAAACCCAAGAAAATGCAAAAGGGAATGCTTTTGACAATCGATGCTACATTGGAAAAATCGATTGCATGCATTTTGGGTAAACCAAAAATATGCAAAGACAAAGGCATCGGCCATGAATAGGATATAAAAAGAAGACATCATAAGCTGTGGATGTAAGAAACTCAAGGAAATTCTGTTACATAAAATTGTACTGTTATCTGCACATTTTCTATGAAGTTTAGGAATTCAAAGTGGTTTTCAATATTTAAGTAAAAATGTTGGATTCTTTTACCGACCGATTGGAGATAAAAACGATTGAGAAATAGAAACAATGTTCTTTTTTACAGTGGTTAAAGAAAAGGGTAGTACATATTTCAAAGCTTCAATATAAGCAGTTTATTAAAAAAAATATCCTTTGGATATATTGAAATTTATTTTTAAGTTAGCAGGATCCGAGGGGTCTTACTTTTAATAAGACTTTCGCACAGATCCGGCGTAATTTGTACAATGGCATGTGGTATGATACCCTTAAGTGCGGTCGATTGGGGTTTATTCACTTAGACCTGCGCCTTCCGGAATACTAACCAAACGATATTTTTTTTCACCATGCAAACACACATCCATTCATCCAAAAGGGCTCAACTGTCGCTAAAGATATTTTTCCGACCAACATTGGGGTATGCTTCCAACGCTTTGAAGCCGAGTCAGCGAACAAACGGTGTTGATTTTTGTCATAAACTTTTAGTTCCTGGGTAAGTTGGATCTTGTACGGGTAAAGGCCCAAATCCCGACTCAAAATTCCCAAAAAAAAAATAAAAAAATCTCGGCATCAACAAATTCCATTAGGAGATTAGGACTACTAATGTAAATATATTGTGAAAAGTTGATTAAAAACGTCTGGTTATTCTCCAATTTTCAGGCTTAAGGCTGATTTATAGTGGATTCATTATGATTGTTTACCGGTGGTCGTATTTTCCAATCCCGGCTGATGAATCATTATAGTCGAAAAATGTTGCCCCAAAAGTAAAGTGGGCGCGTTTGATATTCCATTTGGATTATCTGTGTCTAAAAAAAAATTTAATCGGGCTTTTGGTGTAAATAGTGTTTTTTTAGACGTCTGGTTTTCAATCTGGCAATACTTTTTTTCGGATTTGGTCTTTTTGACAGCTGTCACTTCATTTATGCCCAGTTTGGTTTGCCATTTCATTACGAATAGACTTACTCCTGAACAACGTTTGCAAATCGTGCAATAATTGTTCGGTTTGCGTGACGCATCGCGCGCTGCGTCCAATATTCGGCTTAATTTATTCGAGCCGCGGCGACAACTTGCCCGAATTAATTTTTAAAACATAATGGCAAACCCTTATCTTTATAATAAAGCTAAATTCTTGGCCATAACATTAAATTATATGCGTTTTATTTCTTCTTGAAAACGACACGTCTAAAGAAAAACACTCTATATTTTTCAATGGGAAACCAGAAACCATATTGATACCTATTATGAGTTGCCAGCTGAATTCAATGAGAGTTCTCTTCTAACGTTTTTTATACCAGTGCTTGTCTTATGAGATTCTTTCTACTCATTTTGTAGAATCGATGTACTTTGAGCTCCGCTTTCTAAATTGATCCTTACTTTCATTCATCTTCGATACGTGATTTTCATAACCAGAAATTTCTCGTTTTTCTCGTCTTATTACAGTTCTGGCCCCTGCTTCCACGAAGAAGAAAGTTATGCTTCTGTCTTTCTTTTCTTTTCGGACATAAGATAGTGACATCCTTAATTTCTTCTTCACACCGAAGTGTGTAAATTATCCGCAAGTTTAATAAAACTCGCAGGGGTTGTTTTCGAGAAAAATTAACTTTTATTAATAATAGTTAGATTTCAAGTACTATTATTTACTACTAGTACTGTAATGGCAATTCCAAAAACCTCCATGTTTGATGCCTACAATGCCCGATAAAAAAATTTTGGCGATCAATTTAAAATTCACTATAAGAATTTTTTTTGTAAAACATAGTTATCAGCTAAACACAGTAAATGCTGCCAAAAACGGATGGAACATGGAGAGACAAATTTTCCAACATCAGAATATTTTGAATTTTCTCTTGCTGTCGCATTTTTCAATTACATTATGTCTCATCAGTCTATCCGTCACGGACAGAATCATACTGGCTCCCTATCTTCTAAATATAAATCCAACAGAAAAAAAAGTGTTCGAAATGTTCGTATTAGCAAAATAAATTTCCTCCAGTATTGTTTTTGAAAATGCAGTTTGCAGAGAAATACGGAATATTGCAAACATTTTTTTTTATTTAAAAAAAAAAATTCCTATAGTGGTCGATACTATGGTTCGGAATTTATCATTTTGGGTTAGTGTCATTTGATTGATTTTTTTTGGGTGACATTCGAAATTGTTCAGCTCAAAATTAATAAAATCAGCTAAAAAAACATGTACATTGTTCAATGAAACATTTTAATTTCTTTAATTAAACTTGCTGCCACTAAAAAAACGTCCTCAAATTTAAGTATCCGACAAAAAATTAAAGGCATCTTCCATTTTTATACTTTTGGAATGCTCCTTGAAAAGTGAATCAAAACATTTTTCGAAATTGATTTATAGAAATTTTCTTTCCAAAGTGAACCCAACTAGAAAACAAATCATTACTTTTCATCTTGTGTGGCCGACCGACGCACGGCCTGTTCAATTCAGTGTTCATAAATTCAGTAGCATTGGTAAGCCAATTAAACATTAAACAATATAAAAACAAAAGTATCACATTTCAGAACGCATTATGAGCATAAAACGTGCCTGCGTTATGGGCCATGATAAATTAGGATAATAAAATTGTAAGTAAGACGTCATCTGTCAACAAAGTACCTCCCCCATCGTTAAACTATATAAGTATGTATATGAAGGGAAAATGAAAAGTAAAATAAAAGTAGGCACCTACCCCAAGGCCAAAGACTGAAAAAAGACAACACTATACACTACAGGTCCTGACTGAGACACAACACAGAAGAAGAAGATCAAGCGCATAAATAATTAAACAAAATGATATCACTTTCGGCCATTAAAGTACGTACCTGGATAATGGCATGTAAATTGCATTTCCACCGTAAATACCAACTTTATTATGGGAATTAAGCCAGTTTATCTTATTTAAGGCTGTATTCACGTGGAAATTGTTATTTTTTTATATTATTAACAATATAAAGTTGGTTGGTCAAAAATGCGTAATTGTTGTGTTCTTTTTACTTGCGATTATAGGTACTATAAGGCAAGTTATGGATTCGTGCAGAAAAAAAAATTTGAGATAACAATCACACATGACATTACGATGATGGAGAAGTCGAAAAAAGTGGGTCTGGGAATTCCGTCCGTCTGTCTGTCTGTCTGTCTGTCTGTCTGTCTGTCTGTCTGTCTGTCTGTCTGTCTGTCTGTATGTCTGTTCGCGCCTCTGGAGGCTGAACGGGTGGGCCGATTTGCTTCAAATTTGGTATTTAGGATTTATTTGTCCGTCCCTCGGAACAAATTTTTTATTTTTGCTCTAGGTCCAAAAATAACGGCACCTGCCATACAATCTTGAAGACAAAAATTGATTTTCTCAAAAACGGCTCTAACGATTTTGATAAAACTTTCAGAATGCTATTTTTGCAAGACAGACTATCTTTTGGTTTGAAATTTTTTTTCAAAATTTGTCTAATAACGGTACCTCTCATAGAACCAGTATTTTCAAATCAAATTTTCTCGTAAACTATACATTCGATTTCAATAAAATTTTGGCCACAGGAAGTCATTCATAATTTTATTAATATGGCATTTCAAGATTTTGAAAAACTTTTTTTTTTTGGTTTTTTATAATTTTTTCAAAAAAATTTTTGGTTTTCGAAATATGTTGGAAACGGGTACATTGATTTTTTTTTAAATTATTTTTCAAATGTAAACTACAGATTGCCATATATTTGCATACTCAAATAAATTTCAAAATATTTTTTGAAAAAGTTTTTCAAAAATAACCTTTTGAAAAAAAAACTGCTCCAACGATTTTCAATATTTTTTTTTCCTAGATTGACGTATAGCTTTGAAATTTTATTGCATACTTAGTTTTTCCGAGAAAACTCTTAAACTAATTTAAAAAATAAAAGAATTTTCGAAATTATTTAATTTTTTTTTAATATCCATATATGCATGCAGCCACTACGCAATTGCTTATCATAAGAGCAAGTTCGTGCGACCCAGTCGTGCATTTTATTTTTCAATGTCACGGTCAGGAAATCTACCCTAAAAGTTTTGTTTGTTCAAAAAAATACTATAAGAGGCCTGGTTGACCAGATGTTACATTCCTTCGGTCAACCATATCATGCGTTCCTCGGAGTTTCCTTCTTCATTTGTTCAACGCAACGTTTTGATGTTGACTAATTTATTAGAAAATAAAAATAAAATTCTTCATGTGGGTGCGCCAGTGGCGGTGGCCCTATTCCACAAGACAAATTCTTTCATTTTGATGAATGAAATAAAAATTTTTACAACTATTCAGGGTTTTCAAGTTCATAGCCCATTTATATAGTGAGTTTGAGTACCCACATGAATTGGTCACGTCGCATTTGGTCCTTACTCAGCAGATATACTCGGCCTTATTAATCTACACTGTGCAGAAAAAATCGGAAGTTCAATAATTCGTTTTTATTGATTTAACACTTGGTTTGCAGATTTTGATTGATTGATTTTTATGGGACTTTTCTTAATTCGGTATTTGACTTTGAGCCCGCCTGGGGTTTTTGGTAATTATTGACTCCAATTCAAAAAAATGTCTTGACAAAATAAACCGTGTAGAAAAGTATTGGTTAATAGAAGTCAAAATAGGAGGATTTGGGAACAGGATGGAATGGTAAGGTATCAAGAATGGACCAAGGAACAGAAACTGGAAGAAAAAAAATAAGAAAAAAAAAGTACTCTGGAAGTTGGGTGGGTCTCAAAAAAAGACAATATGGGAATAAAATAAAACCAATAAGGGAATTGGAGAGGAACCCAGATGAGGAGGAGGGTAAGGCAAAGGAAGGGAAAGAATGTCCAGTAAAAAGAACCATATGGCATGCTGGCGTAGCACAGCTAAGCTCGCTGGATATGGGGGGGGGGGGGATACTGGACCACACAACACACAAATATTTACTCCATCAGTCACAATAAAAAAAAGGACACTGATGGTGTTTGGTTGTCATAATAAAAGGCTTTGCACATGAAAGATGAAACTAAAGAGTTTTCTAACGTGTGGCTCAAGAGTGGTTTAGGAGTTAACCCTACGATTTCTAAGGTCAATGAAATAAAGTTGATCGCGGATCAAGAATTTAAAACGATGTTCAAGGCTGGTGTTATATCACTGTCGCATTAGTCATTAAAGTCAAAAATAAAAACTCTCAATTTCTGCTTTAATTGTTGCATACTTTTAGTTTGTCGCATACGCATACCAATATTGAAAGTATTGCATACTTATAATCTAACTTACAGTACAGTCCCTTGATCAGACACCTACTTGACCTAACAAATAATAGTTTGACATACATTAGTTCACTGGCTACAATTTACGAATTTGGAAAATGTTTTAAAATCTGAGGCTTAAAGGCTCATTCAATCACGTGTTCTTAACAACTTTGCATGCATAGGTGCATATTTCAGAACCCGAATTAAAATTTTATTGTTTATTGCCAAAATAACTACGAACATTTTTTCCAAGTGCAGCATGTTGTATGAAAGTTAAGCACAATTGTGTAGCTTTAGCCGTAGTACGTAGCACTGTCAAAGTTAAATGTACATAAATCGGCTATAATGTAAAGTAGCAGCTGCAACACAGAAAGTAGCTAAAGTACAAGTCGACTCGACTCCAACTTCACGAACGTGCTGCGCTGCAAAACAATAACAAACCAAAAGCCAGACATGATTGTTGTTTAAGTTCAGTGCTACACATTGTATTTGTGCATGCTGCTTAGTATGGTACTTTTTTTGACATTAACCTTGACATTGCTACGTACTACTTGCTGCACCTACACCATTGTGTTCAGCCAGTAAACCCCATTTATAGTGACACACATCTTTTCCGCCTCCAATTCAATACTTGTAAAAGCTTTAATGACAGTATTCATTCTCCCAATGATGTACTCGTATATATCATTAGCGGAAGCAAGATATGGAACCGACTTATAGAAGATCATACCACTGGAGTTGTTGACTCCGACGGTTCGTGCGATTGCTTTAAGAAGGACGTTTAAGAGGTAACATTTCAGAACGCCAGCTTAGAGTCTTAGCCTATTTTCTTGTAAAATGGCGTTCTCCAGATCTTAGGAGGAAAAAATGTATGTTTATTCCACGACCGACAAATCGAATAAAAGAGGTTGTATAGAAAAATCTGTTCGCCTGTTGTATTGGCTGTCAGTAGACTCAGTAGTAAAACCTTCACATGGATTTTAAAGATCAACCTTCGATTTACTGGAATTACATATATAGGTACTTCGTACCACTTACTCACTCTAATACTAAAACATATTGCAAACTAAAAAAATTTAAACTGGCGTTCCTCAAGGAAGTTCACTAGGACCAAACATTTTTATGACATGTTGAAAGTTATAGCAATATAATGCTCTCATCACATGCTATGCAATCAATTTGCATGAGTTAAGGTGCGTTAAAAATTTCGCTGATAAAATGAAAGACAAACTGCAAAATGTGGTTAGCAAAACATAAGCCGTTTTAGATGTTCGGAGCCAAACTTTAGTTCTTTCAGCAGTAAAACAAATTTGAAGTCTTGTAAAGTGGGGAACAGCAACTCAACAAATGATAGAAATAGATCCACTAAACTTTTTCGAAGAGTGTACTTTGTTAATAAATTATTTTATTTCGTTTCTAGAAAATTTGATTGATATTGTTTTAAAGTTTTCGCAGCCATTATCATCCCTTTAGCTATTTACTATCAACTTTCCGTTTCAAAAGAATAAACGATTTGTTAACGTCATTTTTACAGGTTGAGGGTCGTAAATTTTATTTTTCTAAAATAATAATAACAAAAAAAAAAAAAAACTAGAATAAAAATGAGACCCATGATAAGGAATGGTTACAAAGTATCCTTCCTAAGGACATACCCAATACCCATACCCAACCCATGTGTTGTTGTCGCCGCACTGCCTTTGAAAATAAGTTAGTAAAGTGTGTGTTGTTGTCCTTGTTGCTTTTTTGAAATATTCTTGTTGCAAATAATTTAATGGTATAGAATAGAATCTACTTCTACTCTCGCTCTCAAGTAATTAGCTCGCGGGCAAAAGAAACTTTGTACATTAACTTAATTATACATCAAAAGCAGCACTTAAATGATATTCTTTGTGAGGTTTTCTTTTATTTGACAATTTTTGAGATAAAATGTTGTATTATGTCCGTGCGTCCGTGTAGTCGGTTGTTTTGCTATTGCTAGCTGATGCTCTTGCTGCTCCCAGCTTCCAGGCAAATTGAAAGAGAGAACGGAACGAACATACCACAAAAGCTGGAAACTTTTTTTTTCTTTCAGATACTTTCCATGATGTTACCTAGTTTTTTTTAGAAGTTGCAAAGGTCAACCTATTTTATCTAGAATGGATGATAAATACTTGAGGTTTGTCATTATATTTCTCAATTAAATTTAAAGTATTTTCCTTTTTTTTTTTTTGTGGCAGGATTGTAGTAATGATGCGATAAGAGGACTCATTAGGTTTTAAGTGCACTAAATGTGCTTATTTGTAGTTCAATTTGGCAAATTCTTTAGGTAAATTAAAATTTAACTTTTTTTGAAAGAAGGTCGGTTTTCATTTCAGGTTGTTGGCAATGTACAATGGCTACGAATAAGGATTTAAGTAAAAATTCAAGGACATTTTTTGGAAACGTGTATTATACAGACATCTGGGCTAAGATTTATCTTGGTTCTCCGGCGGACGTGATTACTTTTTTCTTGAATTCAATCAATCTTATTAAAAAATTTCAAGAAAAGTTGAATTGTTTTCCATAGCAAGATTAAATTTTGAATAAAAAATTTTGTTTGTGGTGTATGTAGGTGTAGGTGTTCTTCAAGTAGGTTTGAAACCAAACCCTGCCTCGTAATCAAGGTTTAAATAAACAAAATGTGTATCTTCTTGCTTCAAAAGTGCATTCCAACATAAGTAAGAATCAAAACGCCCCTAAAGATGGGGCGTGTCCTTAAATTATGTTTATTTTTTTTAAGCATTTAAGTAAAATTAATAATAAATCGAGTCGTTTTTAAAACTATCTGCGTAAAGGAAACGAAACTTAATTTGCTAAAATTGATTATGGGATATGGGAATTGTAATTTTCTTTAAATTCCGATTTCTGATCTTTTATCAAAATAAAGGCGTTAGCCAGGCCCGAAATTCAAAAATTTCTTTCATACACAAGATATTTAGTTTCGAAAAAGAATCTTGAATTAGCAAAACTACGAGTCTACAGTTTCTTCTTATGAAAAGTGGGCATCTGCCCCGCCCAATATAAATTTTTTTCTAAAAATTTCAAAAAAAAAAAAAACAATAATCTAAAGGCCGTGTGTGCAAAATTTAATAATTATCGTACACAACAAAAACATTAAATAATTTTGTAAAATAGAGGAAAAATGGCGATGATGGTGGGCGGGTGTCGGTGGACGGATTTAACCAGTTCAAGAAATTGGCTTTACTCTAGGATAAAAACGCTAAATACCATCGACCAGAAAGAAGGACGGAGAGACAGACGAACGGCTGTAATAGCCATTCCAGGCGAAGAAAAACTGTTACATACTTTCAGGAGTGTACATCATGGGTTCTCATATTTTACATAATGTGTAGTGCATTGCTACGACTTTTCGATCCTTCATGAAATTTTTTGACGTGATAGATAACGTCTAATAAATCGATTTGGAATATATGGGCAGCACGAAAAAATGTCACAGTCACAGTCACGTAGTGTCGGCAAGAGGAAAAATTGTCAAAAATGGTGGGTGGTTGTAGCTGTTTTGGGTGGTGAGACAAAAAATGTCAAAACTAATGGGTGGTTCCTTGGTGGCTGTAGGTGGGATGGGTATTTGGTGTTAGGGGGATTTGGTATGATTTGGGGAGGGGTGAATTGGTGGGTGGTTGGTTGGCGGTTGTAGGTGGTTTGATTGGTTGGCAGTTTTGGTGGTGGGGATGGTTGATTTAATGGGGTGCGATGAAAAATTAATTAATAATTTATAGAAACAAAAGAATACTAAACATTTATCAAACAGTGTTTTGAAAACAAGTATAAAATTAAGTGATTGTGTGTTGATTAAAAATTCAATGATCAGCCACAATGGTGGGTGAGTGAAAGGTGGTGGCAGGCGGGGTAGGTGGTTGGATTTGGGGGATTTGGTGTTGGGAGGGTGTGAGGAACAAAATTATCAAAAATAGTGGGTGGTTGGTTGTAGGTGGGGTGGGTGATTGGTAGTGGTTAGGAAGGGGGGATTTATTGTGTGGGGGAGGAGGAAACAATTTTCAAAAACGGCGGGTTGTTGGTTGGTGGTTGTATGTGTGGGTGGTAGGTTGGTGTTTGGGTTAAGGGGTGAAAAAAATTTAAAAATGGTGGGTGGCTGTAGTTGGGTTGGGTATTTGGTGGTTGGAGAGATACAACCTACACATGAACTGATTTGCTTACTGATTACCACTTAAAATTATCGTCCGTAAACCGACTTTACTGACAACCAAGTTCTTTTTAGGAAAAAAGGTACCTTTTGTCCTTTTCTCTCCCAAACAAGTCTTATTAAAACCGTTGACTGGTGAATGCTCGAGGACGATTCATGGTCTGCTTCCGCAGGGATACTATGCATTAATATCGTCAACCTCAATCCCTTATTTAATCTTTCAAAGTTGGACCGCGGTTCTTATATCGTGGTTGATTGACACACTACTCTTCTCTTTAGGAATCTTCATTGTGGTTTTAATGCGATGATTTAAAAATGCATTATGGCCATCAATCTGAGCATCAGTGTCAAAATTCATACCTTCTAACCTTGCAGCTTATCTTCTAAGTTAACCCAATCAATAGATGTTTTGTCAACATCCTTTCAAGGATCATTGTTTCTTGTTTCTTTAACGGCTTGAATCATCAAAATAAAGGATAATCCCTTCCAGTTAGACAATCTTAAAACATTGTTGAGAGATTAAAAAAGATTTAAAATTTTAGATTTTCAATCAAGTAAACCGATAGATACCCAACCCATTCACATTTTTTGGATGCCTGCCTATGGATCTGATAATCAGACTAATATTTATGATTTATCTGATTGATTCATTTCAATATAAATCTTTTTTCATACTTTACAGCCATCATTTTTACCGCCGGATATGCACACCAAAAATCGAAAAACAATTTGTATCTGAAAGCATAAGATACTTCCATTTTCTTAATGCCATAACATCTAATTAGGTATTAATTGTGTTATGTAAATTTCTTTGAACTCTATACCTACTTCGTTAGCGTTTATTTCGAAACAATATTTCACCTTTGACTCCAATTTATTTATAAACCCCCCGTGATTTATTTCAAATCACTTGTGTGTTGTGTGCCTCTCTAAGTTCAAGTCAAGACCCAAAATTGACCTTTTGCCTTAGAACTGTCTAATTATTTCCTAACAATAATTTTGAACCCTCTCCAATAAATAAATCAGCGAGTGCCATTAAATTCCAATTTCCCATCTCGAACAAAAAAAAAAAAGGAATTTCTCTTCTCACCACATCAGAAGAGCTATTGACTCATTATAAATTGCGTTTCCATAGGTTTTGGTCGCAAACGTCTTTGGCTTTGGCGCACGTCTTCGGTGTTCAAGGCGTGTGTCGTCGTTGCCATCGCCATCGTCATCGCCATCGCATCGAGTGGTGGGATTTTCGTTGATTTGCTTTAAACTAATTCCAGAAATAAATTTCCAGACCGAAATTTCATTCGTCTAATTGAAAAACACTTTTCATCCGCTTTTGTCTGCTTTCAAACAAAAAGTCTGACACTGATTGATATTTGTTACACCCGCATGAGGATGGTTCCTGGTTCTTCGTTTTCATCTTCGTCTTCGCAATGATGCACATTTTCTTTAGTTTGGAAAGTGTTTTTTTTTTATGAACTCAAATAAAATTAGTGAAGTTCTTGAACGTTGTTGGTTTTGTAGAAGGTACTTCACAGCATCTTCTGTTCGAAAAAAAAAAAAAAATAAAATATCTGGGCTTGATAAGAGGATTTTACTACATCCATGACGAACCCATAACATGGACTTCCGTGTCTTCTGTCGAAGGCTGATTTTTCCATACTGAGGCTCAGAACTAAATTTTTATCTGAGGAACTAGCATTGGAATTTGGAATAGTGAAATGTTGATTTTAAATGCATTGCCAGACAAATTGGAGGCGAATAATTTTTAGGCGAAAGTATCTGGTTTTTGTCAGGAAGAATGGGCGAAGAGAGAAAACGCAGATGTCTCTCTATTTCTCTCCATGATAGAACGAAAACGAAGGCGAAAAATATAAACATTAACATTCTGTTAGCTTCACAGGGGAAATTGGGACTCTTGTTGCTCTTGATTCCCCGAGGAAAACTCGGCGAAGTTTGTAGTTCTGTTAAAATTGAGTATAGTTTTAGCAGATACATTTTAACAGAGTGTGAATAGTGAATGTGTATACCTTTAACATAAAATGCTAAGTACCTTCGAAAGGGAAATCGTTCCTCAGTAAAAGTACCTACTCGTATGAGTTGATAAGAGGATTAAACATTTCAAAGTTTGTGTTCGCTTTTGATCTAAGAAAATTCAGTTTTTCAAATATTGGCGGTTACTGGCAACTATATATTTTTATAAAACAAGACTTTAAAAATGTTACAGAAAAATATAAATTGACCTGGAACTATACAAGTTTTTTTTGCCATGAAATGCGACAAACAGCTGGAGTATATAGAATAGGTTGAAACAAGGAAAAATGACAGGAGGGTAGATCATTCGCCCGGGGGCAAATTTTCAAAAAAAAAAAAAAAAAAAAAAAATACGACAAGACTTACAACACCTTCTATAGCTCCTCCTGAAATTTTTTTACCAATTTCTGTAAGTGTTTTTGTAAGATAATAATAGTGTTTTTAAAAAAAAATATCTTTTCAAACGTTTCGAAAACGGATTTAAAAAAATGCCAAATTTCCGTTTTCTAAATGAACGATATTGATTACTATTCTCAAATCCAAAACTCAGTGCTCTTGTTAATTCCAAACCAAACACAGAAAACTGGATAGTTCTAGGACGTTTTGTTGTCAAGATATCCAACGTGATCAAAAGTGGAATCAGTAAGAGGTTCATAAGATTTCAAACTGAAATCCCCAAACCCATAATCCCCAAAGTAAAACCTCCAGAAGTAAAACCCCTAAAGAAAATCCCCACGACTAAAATCCCCAACCAAGTATTTATCAAAACAAATGTGTTCAAGTAGTGAATCATGCGATTAAATCGCGCCATTATTTCGCATGATTCACAACTATAATTTAATTGTTACAAATCGTACATGAAATGATACCCACACGAGGTTCACCAGGTGACAATTAATCGTCAAAAAGCTACAGTTTGGTGTGGAGTTTGGATCGGTGGCTGCGCGGCGGCGGAGTCGTAGGTCCTAACTTACCGAAAACGATGTAGGTGAGGCAGTCACGGTAAATGACACGCGCTACAGAACGATGATGAATTTCTTGTGGCCCAAATTGAATTAAATGGACCTTGACAACATGTATTTCTAGTTCCAGAAGAAGGGCTCTACGTGCCAGATAGCGGACTTCAAGTTTGAAATTCTGCATGAACGTGAGTTGGCCACCAAGGTCATGCGTTTTGATTCAGCTTTAATTTTTTCTTGAGAGGTTTCCTGAAGTCGTTAGTCTACCTATGTGAATAAACCAGAATCAACCGATGCTTAAGGTCAAAAGAACACAGGCCATCGCTCAAATTTGGCAGGAACTATGCGGAAAAGTAATTGAAAGAGGACCACTCGAATTATTTCACTGTGATAATGTCATCATATTCTATACAAATGGGCTATTAAAATAAAAAAATGTTGTTAATACCATTCTCTCAGCTTGTTGTGTCGAATTTCAACACCTACCCGCCCTTATTGAAAAACCTTTTTCCGTTTCTTCCAAAGTCCTTGGTTTGCATATATAATTTTTTATAGCGTATATTTAATGAACCAGGTTAATTGCAGCTTTGTTCTAGATATAAAATTTTGTGACGTCATTAATTTTAACTACACCTACACTTAGGTGCAAAATTACTCCAATCAAATCTTGACTCTTCGATCTAATCTAATGTAATGTTTCGTTCAATGAACCACGCTCGAATAGTCAAAAATCTTCCTAAAATCTTAATTTTTTTAAAACTATGAAATAGCATATTTGGGAACATTTCAAGGTCCGCTGCACGGTCCATTAGGTGCAATATCAACTATTTTTGACATGCCCCATTTTGCATTGTGACAGTTTAATGTCTACATTATCATTACAAGCCAATGAACTCTAAACAGTTAGTCATGGTTTTTGGGTCTATTCAACGACCCTTATAACAAAAATCGACACGAACAGCCGTATCCATCAAATCTCCATAAAAACGCCAAATAAACACCAAACAACGCGCTTCGTCGTCCCACGTGTCAAAATGATCCCAAATGCTTTTTATCTCTTATATCTTCCTTCATATACGAAGAGATACTTTTTTTTATTTCTTTAGATAGGTATGCACATTTTTTTGTTCATTTTGAAATTGTCTTGCTTCGCTGATTATTCCTTCTATTTATGGACATCTATACGCTCTTCAGTTTTCACTCTTGGATGAACCAGTCGCCAACGCCACCGAAAACCGAAAACCGACACCGATAATGAACTCAACATAAGAGCCACCAAGGTGCGTTCCCGACCGAACCCTGATCCCTCTCCAGTTCGTGAGGTTTTTGCATTTGTCTCCTATATACGGTTGCAGGCACAAAGTCTGGAGAATAAAATAATATATTCTGAAGCTGAAGTGTGGTAAACCTGTTTGCAACCTGTGGCAATTTTTTCATCGTTTTGTTTTTCGCCTTCCCCCAGCTGTATGTATCGGGATTGGGTTGGGATTCCTTCCTGATATCTTTTCTTAGCGGCGTTGATGGTCCCCCGCTATATAACACTGGTGTTATGGTAATATGACCTCATCCCATGTGGAATCGGTGTGGATAGCATCTGTTCCCTGAAACAATTAATAAAGATTGTCGGCTTATGGTTTTATTCTTCCCTTTTTTTTTTTTAGTATCTATCAACCTTCCTATGTATGACATAGGAGGGCATGGCATGGCACTGGCACCCTTCTTCTTGTTGTTCCTCGAAAGCACATTACCAATATTTTAATGAACGATGTGCCATTGAAGTTTATCGGGCGAATTATTTGTTTTGCCTTCATCATCGTGATCGTCGACGTCGACGCAACGCACAATTGCTCTTCAGGACCCAGGACTGTCGACTCTGTGTGTTTCATTTTATGGTTCTCCCGCAGCTCCCATCAAAGATGCATATATAGATACTACTTTCCTATCTAAATTCTGAATCTCCCTTTTGCTTTTATAGCAACAAACGCGCACTCAACGAAGCTAGACGAAATTGATTTTCCAGAAAATAAAGACGCGAACTGAACAATGTTCGTGCAAGGGTGCAATTAAAAGGGTGTTTCAGTTGGAAATAGGTTTTAGAAGAGTTCCGAATTGATTCATGGTAACATGACATGACAACGCATTTTAAATGCAAGCTCCCAAATAATGGGAATTTTAGTTTAAAGCAGCAATTCACTGATTTTGTTAATATTCTCGAAAACGGCTCCTACGATTTTGATTCAACTTTGATTTAGTCAAAACTTTTTGAACTTTAAACCATCTTTTTGGTTTTTTTTAGGAATTAATGCCCTTAGAAAGGTTTTGAATGTATGTACATTGCAATGGAAGGGGAACATTGAACTGCACAAAGCATTACACATTCGTGCAGTGTGTCTACTGAACGAGTTTTTATACTTAACAATAAAGGGGTTTCCAATAAGAGGTGTTATTTTGATATTCAAAGCAAAATAGCATTTTTTGAGATAAATAATCGGATGTTTATTTAAATGTAAAGAAAAAAGTATGCCATTAATACTAAAAAAACAATATGAGCCAAATGGCCGTAAGCGTAGCTTTACACAACAATATCCTTTTCATGACATTCTCCATCACCAAATCGAAAAGTGGCTGCTGTATGCCCTCAATAGTTTCAAGAATTCCATCTTTGAGGTCTTGAAACGACGCTGGGCTGTTGGCATGGACCTTTAATTTTACGTGGCTCTAAAGGAAGAATTCGCAAGGTATTGAATCACAATATCTCGGTGACCAATTGTGATCACCTCTTCGAGAGATAACACGGTCCGGAAACTTTTCCCGTAAAAGATCGATGTTTGCTCGTTGAGGATGAAGAGGATTTTCAACAATAAATCTTGAGTTTTCCGAGCCCCAGATGCGACAATTTTGCTTGTTGACGTAGCCACCGAGGTGAAAATGGGCCTCGTCATTCAAAATGATTTTTCAATGAAATTCCGGGACATTTTCATGCATTTCAAGGACCCAATCAGCAAAGACACGACTTATCCCAACAGCTTAAATTTTGCCACCAAGTTTTAACTTTACGAACCGTTTCTGCTAAATTGTCACCATTTTGATAGTGAATTTTAATAATTTCAGTGCAATTTTGAAGCGCGTATCGTTCCATTTTTATAAATGGTGTAGTTTTTACTTGTCAAATGTCAAAAAACTACAGCTTCAAAAGTGACAACTAATGAAATAGCGGGCTATTCAAAATAACACCTCTTATTGGAAAACCCTTTACATCCGAGAGTATGCCCAAGAGTTAACTTACGGGCATTATGGGCGGAGCGAGCAATAGAAGTACCTGTACTGGGGATAGTACTCAAGCCTTTGGCAAATGTTTGCCCTGTACATTGTTGCCAGATCAGTTGGGGAAACATATTTTTTGCATCGACCAAGGAAACCTAAACATTTCGCTGTATTTTTGACAAAAAAAAAATGTATTCGTTATACAGAAGGGGGTTTCTAAAACAAAATGTTTTCGATAACTATGATAGTTGCAGGGGGGGGGGGGGGTGGAGGGCAGTTTTTTGGTACATTAAATTCCAAATTGTTGCTGAGCTTCCATTGTAGAATGCTTTTAAGATTGTGCAACAAATAGAAATCATTTATAAAAACGAGAAAGAGATTGGGAGACGTAACCGAACCTTTTTTTTTTTTTTTTTTATAGTTTGAGCCCGCACACAAGGGGTTATTAATACCCTTAATATGAGTCAACACAGTGCGAGCGTTCAGGAAGTGAGGATAGGAGATAAAAGGAGGTGCCGGTGCACATTGGTTTTGAATGCCTGTATATCGCAATGGGAGGGAAAAATCGAGCCGGGTAAAGCATTCCACATTCTTGTAGTGCGGCTAAAGAAAGAGTCTCTATACTTAACAGTACGTCCGAAGTTAGGCTCGAGGGTAAATTGGTGGGCGTTCCTTGCGGTGCGGGTGTTACGGGGAAATTGTTTTAAGGGAGGAACGCAACTGGCTATTTCGCTGGAGCACTGTTTGTGGAAGTAGCGATAAAACAGGGTTAGACAAGAAACATTACGACGATGTTCAAGTGAAACAAATGTTTCGGTAATGGTTCTTTCACCTATCAATTTTAAGGCTCTTTTTTGAATCCTATCCAGTAGGCGCAAGTGAGTGACAGGAGCACCTGCCCAGATATGAGAATTGTACTCTAGCTTCGGGCGAATGAATGCCTTGTAGATTATAGCCAGATCAGAAGGGGAAAAATATTTCTTGCATCGATTTAGGAAACCTAAGCAATTTGCGGCATTTTTGGCGACGTCAAATATGTGATCGTTCCACAAAAGATGATTTGTGATGCACATACCTAGAACGCAGAGCTGATCGGTTTCCTCAATGCAAGTGCCACTCATGGACAGTGGCATAGGGGGTAGGTTATGCTTTAACGACAGAAGACAGCATTGAGTTTTTGAAGCATTAAATTCCACGCGGTTGATGATTCCCCATTGGACAATGCTGTCAAGATCGGAATTTAATGAGCTTATCATACGATTTCGTTGCAGTTCCACATCCGAAGGACATGGATGTGAATCTGGAAACGAGTATGAAAAGCTGAGAGTACTGTCGTCAGCAAAACAATTTAGTGGATTAGAAGTATTAGACAAGAGATCATTTATAAAGATTAAAAAGAGAGTCGGAGACAGAACGGAGCCTTGGGGCACACCAGCATTTATTTTGTGGGTAGCAGACTGAAAACCGTCCAAAACAACGCGAATTGAACGGTCCGAAAGGTAATTTCTAATCCATCGAAGGAGGGGTTCATCGATGCCAAATGCACGCATTTTCGATAAAAGAGCTTCATGCCAAACTCTATCAAATGCCTTAGAAATATCAAGTGCAATAATCTTACTTTCTCCAAAACGATGTAAAGATTTGTTCCACTGTTCGGTGAGATATACCATCATATCACCAGTGGACCTATTGCTACGAAAACCGTACTGCCGGTCATTAAGAAGTTTCCGTTTCTCAAGATATTTCTTGATCTGAAAGTTTATCAGAGTTTCCATGACCTTGGAAAGAAGGGAAGTCAGTGCAATTGGTCGGTAATTTGAGGGGGATGAAGATACGCCTTTTTTTGGGATGGGCTGGACAATTGCTGTTTTCCATCCACTCGGGAAGAGACCTGTAGAATAGGAAAGATGGAAAAGCTTACGCAGTGGTTTTGCCAGCGTGGAAGCACACCTCTTCAGAACTATGGGAGAAATACTATCCGGGCCAGCGGATTTGTGTATGTTGAGATCTTTTAGTACTCTTGCAACTGTTCGAGTGCGAAAGAAGATTTGTCCCATAAAACCATTCACGTTCTCAAGTACAGGAGGAGTCATATCACACTGGGGTAGTGTTGAATTAGCAGCAAACTTTGCTGCAAATAAATCTGCTTTCGCTTGGGAGCTTACCACAGGAGTGTTATTTTCGACGAGCGTCGGAACCGAAGACGTGGTAGAGTTACGTACATTTTTTACGAATGACCAAA
Organism: Platycheirus albimanus; assembly: GCA_916050605.2. Taxonomy (NCBI): domain Eukaryota; kingdom Metazoa; phylum Arthropoda; class Insecta; order Diptera; family Syrphidae; genus Platycheirus; species Platycheirus albimanus. Next base: position 10,576,389 of record OU696698.1, on the reverse strand, counting down.
AATTTTTACTACCACTGGGACATTGTAGTATTTTTTGCCTTATTTTTTGTTCATGCAAAAATTTGGTTCTTTGAATGTGAGCATTACAGGTCTTTCTAGCTTGTTTGAACTTTTTCCGGTTTTCCTCAGAAGGGTTGGCTTTATAACATCGGAAGCTTACTTCTCTCTCCTTGATAACCTCTTTGCAGCTCAAGTCGAACCATGAATTCTCTTTTGGTTTGATATTCTTTGTTCTATTCGGAACAAAATGTCTCATCCCGCAGAGAATAATGTTTGTTATCATATCAGCGCTGGAGTCTACGTCACTATCGAGGAAGCATAGTGACCAGTTAAAGTTTCTGAAGAAATCATTGAGACCGTCCCAGTTGGCCTTCTCGTATCGCCATACGGTTCTCTTAGGGATGTTTTCTTTAACTGTACTGTTGGAACACGAGAAAATTGCTGATATGATACAATGGTCCGACGTGCCTAGGGGCGATAATACATTTATCGTGTATTTATCAGGATGAGAGGTAAGAAACAAGTCTAGGGTGTATGCGGAATGACCTGCAATGTCAGGGATTCGTGTTGGCTCGTCGACAAGCTGAGTCAAATTGTTTGACTCAGCGAAGAACTCAGCATACCTTCCTTCGGGTGTTGTCTGACCAGAATAGCGAAGCCACGAAGAATTGTAGACATTGAAATCGCCCGTAACAACGATTTCAGTGCGAGGATAAAGGGAAACAATTCTTTGGATGGAGTCAGACAGTGCATCGAATTCGATAAAAGTCGAGTTACTGTCCAGATTTGGGCTTCGATAAATAAAACATGTATGGATGACGTGCTTTTGTACGGTGAATTTAAACCACATGAAATTGAAGTCTGTGTTTGAACACTGACCATATTGTGGTAGAAGCTGGTAAGCAACGTCATTTCTAACGTATACGGCTAATCCGTGATAGGAAAAGAATAATGGCACTAAGCTGTACCCGTGTAGGTTAAATTCTAACGGATCAGAATTATCACCTATTTGGGTTTCACTTAGTGCCAAAACAGCTGGCCTGTACGTAGCAGTGTGAACATACGCGGCATAGAAATTCTTTCTTAGCCCCCGAATGTTGCTGTAATCGACCCTAAAGTTACCTGTCATTACGATATACAAACATATAGTGAAAACCAATAACGAACGACTATTCTATAATAGTTGCACATCAATCACCAAAAAGACTTCATAAAAAACACACTAACATGAGTAATTATGCCTTCATATTAATATGTTCCTAATCCGCCCCTGGAAACTTACATGCAACTACTAATACATTCATCTACTATCATGATTTCAATTGATACCTCAATGCGTGTGTACGCATTTGAATATAGCAATTAAAACCATGATAGGCTGTGTGTAAGAAGAGGGAAGGGAAGAAGAAGGGAACCACTCGATGCTAATCCACAGATGACAACGACACTGAATTTTCCTTGCGCGAACTGATAGCGGATTTTGTTGTTGGATTAGCTACTGTGCTTTTGTTTTAAATTTGGGTTTGGTGGTTGGGGCTATTTTTTTTTTTAACTAGATTATTCGCAGGTGGTAGCGGTCGACTTTTGTTGTTGCATTTAATATTAACTTCGAACACTGGCACTGATCTATATTGCGCGCGCGTTATGTTAATATTTTGATGGGCTATTGTAGGTAGGTAATGATTTGCACTATTTTTTTTATTTTTTTTTTTTTTTGGGCTATTTATAAAATAAGTTATTTATAAAATAAGTTTTGGGCACAAGACACAACTTGATGGGGTGTAAAAAATAAAACAGAAAACACAGTTTGACAAGACGAGGGATCTTCGACGCCGACGACACACAGCGCGTGCGCTGCCGGTGGTAGGCAGTACGACACAGCTGAACCTTGTGGCATACCAGCATTAATTTGTGAATATCAAACTGGAAACCGTCCAAAACAATTGATCCAAAGGTGAATAGGTAAACGAGTTTAAATTCTGCTGATATCCTGCATTTAAATATCTTGAAACCAGAACAAAATACAAATAAACCTGGAACACCTTGTATCCTAAGCGATTTATGGATTTTTTTACTTCTCCCGAACAACGTTGATTAGATTCTGTGTAGTTCCTACCAAACGATGAAGTTCTTCCAGTAATGATTCTGGAATTGCAAGAGAATAATGTTTTGTGCATGCATGCATCTGAAGCTGAAGCTGAACGATGACGATGCCAGCCAACACGGGGTTATAACAATTCTCAGGTTAAGAGTTACGCGGGCCCAATAAATTTTGTTGCCTGAATGCTGAAGGGCTTGAATATACCCACTACGAGTATATAGACAGACACACAACAGGGTATTCGTAGAAAATTTATAAATTTTCGTTTTGGCCTTAATGAAGTTGCTTTTGAGTAGCCACGTTTTAATTGCAACGATTTGCTGTATTGTGTGTTCATTTTGTCGTTTCTAAGAAAAGCACGTTCCTATTAGTTAGGTAGAAGGTATAGGTACCTGTAGACAGAGAGAAAGAGGGAGTCCCGATCCAAATCCCAATCCCAATCTCGATTTATATAGGAACAATAGTGCTTACACTAAGCCATATTGAATCAGGAGCAGCAACTCTGTTGCAATAACGATGTTGAATACCACTTCGAGGTGTAATTTGATTTTTACGACATTATTTTTCTTCTAACCCCTCCTCCACCCACAATCTATCTATACAATAGTTTTGTATCTTGGATTGGGTTTAATGAATTTTTATTGCCTTGGTAACGATTGCGCTGGAGAATGCATTAAAGTTTTTTCGAAAATGATTTTTGGGTTTAATAGTGCACAGCTCATTGAGCCGCCTGGCGATGGGTGTGATTGGATTGTTTCTAGCTGGAAGAGGGATAGATTCTCAAATCATGCTCCAGGGCGTTGATTGAATTTTATGGAATCAAATGAAATTAAGTACTTATCCATGCGTTGAGTGTAAGTGTCAGTTCGATCATTTGTTTATAACAAATAGATATGAGATTCAAAATGCAACTGCACTTCATAATACAAAATAATGAAGAGCTTCAATATGTTTTCTCTGGACATAGGCACATCACATCAGTGAAGTTGTGGGTGAATTTAATTATAAACAGATTGTGAAACTTTCCAAGGAACGTGATTAATTTATTATTTTTATTAATAGATGGGAGATATGAAATATAATTTTTATTAATATCATGCAATTTAAGTGTGCTTTTGTGAGGTTGAACTTGCAGGTTTCCGTGGAGTGAAATAAAGTTAAACCTTGAATAAACTGAACTACTCAAGACTCAAGAGAGTGGAAGATTGGAATAACTTCACATAGATTAGGGATGATAATAATGTAAAAATGTATTTAATTTTAATTTTTTCTTTTTGATTTCAAAATCAATTCTGGTTTGTTTCCTCAAAAGCTTGTGTTTTTCGGTACCTAAGGTATGTATGATCTTTTATGTGTGCAACTATCCAATAACTCAGGTATTTCTTGAGTTGACTTAGCTTAAAAAAAAAAAGCTGGCAGTCATGCGACGCCCGGCAGATGTGAAGCTTCAATTTCTTAGCACTAAGAGTTGCCGATTTATGTAGAGTGTTATATAACTCTCTTTCCCTTAAGTTGGAGGGAGCTATCACGTAAGGTGTTTACAAATTAATTGTTCTTTGAATTGTTTTATATGCTCTTTCTGTTAAGACATTTTTTTTAATGAAAAATAACTCACCAGCCCAAAATTCCAAGCCCCCCCCCCCCTCAACTGACCACCACCATTTTTAAAACTTCATAACTTTTTTTCACACCCAGCCCAACCCTCTCCCCTACCCACTGCCACCACTCATCCTCTATCCCTTCATCTACCCCTGCCTCCCCCTACACATACATTTCCCACCCCTTAGCTACCTCCTCTACCCCACCCCTACCTACCTACAACATCCAACTACCCAACACCCTCCCCTCACACTTTTATCGAATTTGTTTTTTTTTCTATATTGTGTCAAAGATTTGATTAGCCAGATGGCATCAGAGCGTCATGCCATTTTTCGTGACAATCGATTTTACTACCTGCCAATAGATGTTTCACATCAAAAAATGCATACATCATAAAAATACACAAACTTGTCGGTGTATGTGGAGGCTCTTACGAAATATAAGGTTTCAGGTTGTTAAAGCTTGTTTTATTAAAGCTCATTACTCCTTTTGGACATCTTGAATTTTGTGAGGAGTACTGAATTTTTTTTAGTACCAAGCGTTACATCCAAGACTAATAGGTCCTGCTGTATTATTCCTGTTCTATGGGTGGAGTTCCCGATACGCACAACACATACTAGTTTAATCTGAGAAGAAGAATTATTCAGGAGCGTAGTCGATTCTAGTTAAGGACCTTCCAACTACGTTTATGGCAGCAGGCCTTGTTGATCCTCTTCCAGACCTCACTTAGATATTGTTCTTTGAGCTGCACTCGCAGTGAACCCAGGTTTTATTGAAAACTCCAAAAGTTTTGAGTGTGAACCCACAAGGAATTCTTGACAGCAAACGTCACTTCAAAAGCTGATTTTGTACCTCAACTGGCATCAGCAAAATGTCTAAATAAACAAGTGATACATTTCTGGTTAGAACGAGTTTAGGTTTTACAAAAAACTTCAAAGACTTCAGGCTTCAATGGAAAAATCTATAAAAACTATTGGTCCAACTAAGGTTCCTTGTGGATGTTCATTTAAAATTAGTTTTTTCCACAATTTCTGAATAGTGTAGTCCCAAAAGCACAAATCATCGGTGTGAAACCCTCGATGCCTAGAATTATCATTGGTAAACGTGCTAGCTAAAGCCCTGATTCTCCTTAAAACTAAGAATTGCGTGAAGGAAAAAAATGTGTATCTTTTAGGACGTCAACGAGAAAAGTTCAGTAGTTGTCCCCATTCTTTGTTTTTTTTTTTAAATTCCTGTTACAACTTATATCTGCCCATGTTACAATTAGCCCCATTGTCGGAGTAAGTTGTAACAACTCGGTTTTTTTTCAATGCAATATCTTGACATCTTCTGAGTAAATTTTGTGTAACATTTTTAGTGGATCTTGTAGCTGGAACATGGTTCTTAAAATGTTTAAGGGGTTGGCAGACTTATTTTCAAAATCTTAGGACCTACAAAGGTTTTTGTAAAAACTGTTACCTACTCTCCCTTATTAATTTCAACAATCTTTACCTTTTCAACAACTTTCTCCAGTAGCCAAACAAAATTTGGTAGGGCATTTCACTGGTAATATGTTTACTTCCAAATCAGTAACATGCCCTACTATAGTGAAACTTGGATCTCCTTTTTTTATTTTCGTACTTACTTGGTTGTATATTGATTAAATTGATTTAAAAATCAGATTCCAAACACTAAATCCAATTTTGATCTGCATTCAAATCCTTCTCCCCCCATCCTAATTCTCTTCCTTAAGAAGTTACACATCAAAAACATAGACACTTCAAAAATGTCAAAACTTACAATTTGGTTTGAAGTCGTTTTCAGAAAAACCATAAGATTGCAACTCAAAAATTTGGTCCTTGTGTAACTTGGTCTGATTTTATGCAAACCTCCTTTGACTTTTCCCCATTCTAATGTAAAATTCTTAGATTCCAGAGCCCACACAGCTGCTTGGTTAGTTCTGTTCGCTGATGGCCACATCTGGTTAATAACACGGTGAGCTTAGTGTCGAAAGTTCAAATTTTGAATCTATTCCAGTTAACGGGAAAAGAGTCAAGGTAAAGTTTTGGATTTCAAGGAGCCTGGTCTGCTGATGAAGTTCTGCTTAGCTCGGCAGAACTGGGCTCTGGTCAAAACAGTATTTTATTTAAAGTAGTCAATGTGTGACTCATACGCCGAAAATATAATGCACATACAAAATTGGTCTCATTATCCTGGATCCATTTGTCTTGCGTTTATTTTATATATTTTTGCTGACTCAACATAATTAAAAGTTAATTTATTATTCAACATTGTCAGCAAACAAAAACATTTATTCTTGGTCCTGTCATACCCACCTGCGACAGGGACATTGTACAGTAGAGCCACATTCGATAAAAACCACAAATTTTAATCCTTTTAAAAACACTTTTTCCTTCAATCTACTTGAATCATAGCTCAATTATCGCGTGCAACAACATTTTTTTTAAAACAAAAACTTAACAAAATTCCCCAAAATAATACCCGGAACGCCTTTGAATTGCAATATTCACAAATCATTTGCCTCCGCCTCCTGCCACTGCCACCACCACCGACCCACCACCACGATGTCATACATCACTGTTTAGCAGGAATAAATTTTAATTCCCACTCGAAAACGCAAGGACTCTCAACTCGTAAACATGAGTTAATATGTTGCTTATTTGTTTGAATTGGCTGTAAAATCCAAACCCTTGCCATATTTTATTTTTATTTATGAGCAAATATTTTGTAGATACACGACGAGTGTTTTTGTGTTTTTGTTGTTGCTTTATTTTTTGCATAATATAATAACCATATATGTGAGTGAGTGTGTTGTATTTCCTGTGAAATACACAGAAGGCAAGGCAAGGCATTATAGATTTTTGTTCCTTTAAGTGTCTTTCTGCAAAGATTTTTCATAAGGATATCTGAAATATGTTTTGTGTGTCCTGTGTGTATGTGAGTGTAAATATAATTATTTGTTTTTACATTGTTTTTTAAGTAAATTTTTGTGATTTATTCGTAAGATAAGCGCTCATTTATTTGTTGAAAATGAATTTCAAATTGAATTAATCACAAAATTAAGAAGGGGCGGCAAATAAATTGAAAAGCATTGTTTTATGAGGGTCCTTTTTGTTCCTTAAAAACAAGCATTATTGTTGTTTGGAATAATAATAGGATTTTTGTTTGTGTGTATTAGAAAGGAATTAAATTTTTAATTAGAGTTTTATTACAGTACAACGTATCGTATACCTACCTTCTTTATAAAAGGATTAACGAAAGCATAAAAGGAGTAAGGAAATCAAACAAATAAAAACAAGTTATCTCCAACATTGATTTTGATTGAGTCCAGGACAAATCAAATGCAGATGTCTGTCCTGCTGGTGTTCTATATTATTGGAACACATTTCGGAAATGGACAGCAAAAACACAGTGTGTGTCGATGTCTTTGGTTAGTGGTTCCACATAATCAAAAAAAAAAAAAAAAACAAGGTTAGGGTATCCTTATCTGATCGCAGTTCGCAGATACGATTCTCTGCTGTGTTGTTGGGCATGTCCTCGAGCTTCAAGCGCACACCTTTACGATAATATCTGACACTAACAGCTGCTAAATGAAGGAACAAAAAAAGGTGCAAGTGACTTGGCACAACGATGCGTATACGAATCGAGGGCGCGTGTCAAATGAAGAGGAGCAAAGCAAATTCAAGAAAAAAATAATGCCACCTTTAAGGCAAATAAAAGGTTAGCGATGGGTTTGGGTTTTAATATTTGTTTGAATGATTATTATTGACACTGGGGGCATTTTATAATAAAAATAAATTGCTTGTTATTATAAAATGGAAGCAAGAAAAAAATGGCTCCAACTTCAAGCAGAGTGTGTGGCAAGTATCCATACCCGCGGAGTGATATCATAATATGCAATGCAGGGTGTCCGACAAGACGACAGGACTAAAGGTGGAATCTCCTTTGAAACATCCATGTTCTCCAAATGCGGAAGTATGATGTGATATTTTGATTCTGCTGCGGACAATTAAAGTTAATTGCTTGATGGACATCTGTGAAGGGTTTGAACAGGTGGAATCAAAATTAGGCAAGGGATTAAAATTCTGCAAACGATTTATCTTAACATGTGTTGGATGATTTTAAAAAAGGCATTATATTAAGCAATTACAAAACCATTAACCTTAATTAAATTAAATATTTGTAAATGAATAGCATTAGCAAGGTTTTGTAAAAGAGATACAATGTTAAAGGCCACCTCTATACGGGGACAATAATAATGTCCAAAATTTTTCTACCTTAGCTGCATCAACTGAACTGAACAATAACATTAACCACGTTGAATCTCACACTGACAAAATTCTAATACCTCCTACCTTGACAGGCTTACTTGGAAAAAAATTAAAAGACAAGACAAAAGTCCTTGTTCCGATCACTTTTATTCCCAATAAACACTACAAACACAATTGGGGAATAAGAAGGGATGAGCCAAAGTATTTCAGAAACAAATGCGTTAGCTCTGAGATGATGTCGTTCTTTTTGCCTCCCCCCAATAGGAATAATGTCACAATCTCAATCCAATTCAGTGCTGTGAAAATAGAGATTCGTAGAAACCCGATAGACAGGAACAGAAGACAAAAAAAAAAAACAATTATGCAAGAGTTCTTTCTGTGGAACTTTCATTAGATGCTAAAGAAATGCCAAATCTTCCGAAAACTTATTCAGTACACCTTAATTCTTTGGAAGGCTCTCAGAAAAAGAACAATTCCCTATTTGATTTGTAGATAGGAATAGCCCAGGATTCAGAAGGCCAAACGTGTTATTATACAGGGTCTTTTCAAAGTTTGACAAAAAGTCAGGGCGTATAGGAATTTTTTCAGGGTTCCAGGTTAAAACGAATTTTCATTGAATTGGAGACACCGAATTGTGCATCTTTTTGTAAGCTTTTAAATCATTATTTTCAGTTTTTATACCTGCAAAATATATTAAAAAATCAACGATAAAAACGATTCTTTTCAAGCTTCAAATTAAAAAAAACATCAAGCCTTGAATGTGGGTACAAAATAAAATAGGCTACGTAGCCGGGAAAAACAGACATCTAGTCAAAATTGAAAAATTCACCATTGCTTCTAAGCGTGTTTCGTTTAGGAATATTGTAATGCATGCGGAAGCTCAACTAAATTGAGATTAAATAAAGCTAGCTCAGTTCTAGTTCTAACCAGTAGCGGATTTATGCTAAGGCCGGTGAGGCCCAGGTCTAGGGCGGCAAATTTCGAGGGGTGCCATAATTGTTAAGACGACTATAAATCGATTGAGTTTTTAACAATACATAGTACTTTTTCAAGGGTAGATTTTTTTTGTTAAAATAATTAATTAGGAAAGCACTAGAATCTGAAATATTAAACAAATTTTTTAAATGCTAGAATATTATCCTTTTGTGAAATTAGATTTTTTTGTATTTTTCATTCAAAATTTAATTGTAATATTAGTTTCTCTATATTATGAAACAAAACAATAATTCACCACAGGTGTCAGTTTACTCATAAACTAATTTTTAATTTTTTATTTTTTGTAAATATTGTATAGTCTTACGTAATTTGAACTCCCTACGATCACAGAATGAATTTGAAAAGATATAAAAATTTACTACGTACAAAACAGGAAACGAATTTAAGCTTTAAAAAAATTGCTCTGATCGCTATGGGGAAGGGAGGGGCATAACGGGGTTACTAAGTTTTTAAGAACTCCTTTTTTAAAATTAATGATAGCTAGATATCCAAAGTAAACAGAAAAAAATTACTTTTACGGGCAAAAAAGCTGAAAATGAAATGTGTGGTTATTTAATAAGTTTGATTAAATTTATTTCTTAGTAAGTAGTTAAAATAAAGAAAAAATACATTTAATACAATTATTGAATGCCAAGGAAGAAAAAAAAGGCCCCATATCGTCTTGGCCAAGAGCGCCGTCAAACCTAATTCCGCTACTGGTTCTAACATTTTTACTTGCGATTATAGGTACTATAAGGCAAGTTATGGATTCGTGCAGAAAAAAAAATTTGAGATAACAATCACACATGACATTACGATGATGGAGAAGTCGAAAAAAGTGGGTCTGGAAATTCCGTCCGTCTGTCTGTCTGTCTATCTGTCTGTCTGTATGTCTGTTCGCACCTCTGGAGGCTGAACGGGTGGGTCGATTTGCTTCAAATTTGGTATTTAGGATTTATTTGGCCGTCCCTCGGAACAAATTTTTACTTGCGATTATAGGTACTATAAGGCAAGTTATGCATTTGTCGAAAAAAAAAGTTTTGAGATAACAATCAAACATGACATTACGATGATAGCGAAGACGAAAAAAGATGGTCTAAAAATTCTGACCATCTGTATGTCTGTCAGTCTGTATGTATAGAGAACTACAGCAGAAACGGGTGAGCCGAATTGCTTCAAACTTGGTATATAGACATTTTTAGGTATTGTACAGAGGGGAAATTGAACAACCGTTACGTTAAAGCTTATTTTTCTCAAAAACGGCTCTAACGATTTCTATTTAAAAAAATCGGTGTTGCGGTTTAGGTACGACCAATCATATGGCTGAAAAAAATGTTTTAAAAAATGGCTAAGAACGGTACTTTCCATAAGACCGTTTTTTTTGCTTTCGACTAACTCGAAAACGACTCAACCGATTCTTTCGAAATTTCACACACATATAGCTGTAGGTAGCTCAATTGGTATTGCATACCAATATTTTTGAAAAATATTTCTTTGTATTTTTAAAAGCATTTTTAAAAAAAAAATTTAAAAAATAAATATTTTGAAAACTGCTTATTAATTTTTTTTCTAAAAATTTTAAATAAGTGTATTTGCTGAATACCTATAAACTGCCGTTTTTGAATTTTTTAAACAAAATTTTTCAAAAAGTTTTTCAAAAAAAACTTTTTTTCTCAAAAACCGCTCCACAGATTTTTATAAATTTATTCTCATAAATTCAAATTTATCCAAGAAATAAAATGGCGTACTTTTTTTTTCATCGCAAATTAGTTTAAGTATTTATTTAAGAATTTTGAAAATTTTATTTTTATCAAAATCTCAAGCCCTTAAACCACTGTCAAACATTCGAGCAAGTTCGTGCGACCCAGTCGTGCATTTTATTTATTTTTGCTCTAGGTCTAAAAATAACGGCACCTGCCATACAATCTTGAAGACAAAAATTGATTTTCTCAGAAACGGCTCTAACGATTTTGTTAAAACTTTCAGAATGCTATTTTCGCAAGAAAATCTATCTTTTGGTTCGAAATTATTTTTCAAAATTTGTCTAATAACGGTACCTCTCATAGAACCAGTATTTTCAAATCAAATTTTCTCGTAAACTATACATTCGATTTCAATAAAATTTTGGTCACAGGAAGTCATTCATAATTTTATTAATATGGCATTTCAAAATTTTCAAAAACTTTTTTTTTTTTTGATTTTTTATAATTTTTTCAAAAAAATTGTTTGGTTTTCGAAATATGTTGGAAACGGGTACATTGATTTTTTTTAAAATTATTTTTCAAATGTAAACTACAGATTGCCATATGCTTACTCAAATAAATTTCAAAATATTTTTTGAAAAAGTTTTTCAAAAATAACCTTTTAAAAAAAAACTGGTGCAACGATTTTCAATATTTTTTTTCCTAGATTGGCGTATAGCTTTGAAATTGTATTGCATACTTAGTTTTTCCGAGAAAACTCTTAAGCTAATTTAAAAAATAAAAGAATTTGCGAAATTATTTAATTTTTTTTTAATATCCATATATGCAGCCACTACGCAATTGCTTATCATAAGAGCAAGTTCGTGCGACCCAATCGTGCATTTTATTGATTAACGAACCCAAGTCGAAGTTTCCATGAAATATATTGGTTGAGTTGAGGTGGAGTCAAATATGCCTGTTTGCCTATAAGAAAACCGAATAAAACTGTATAACGTTTGCCTTTTCAAAACTACGCCTCCGTATTCCAATTTATTTATTCAACTGGTCATTTCATCTTTAAACTTATAAGTGGATAAGTGGTATGTACAGTAATCAAATGTAAATCTAAACTCGATTTTTACATGACCTCTTGAATCTAGAACCGTTCTTTACAACTTTTTAGAAAAATCAAAATTTTTGTTTCAGACGGTTTATAACCTTATCTTCGAAAAATAAATGCTGGTGTGCCGTAGGGCTCCGTTCTATCTACTAATTGCTTCCTAATATTTATCAATGTCAAGTTCTTTTCATCCACTAAACTGTTTTGCTCACGAGATTACGCTCAGCTTTTCATATTCATTTGAGATTCTTATCCCTGTTCTTCAGATATGGAACTCAAATGTCAGTGTTTGATAATCTCATGAAATTCTGATCGTTCAACATTGTCTAATGGGGAGTTATGAACAGTATTGGGTGAAATACTTCCTAATCTCTATATGTTGTCGTCTGCCGTCAAAGCAAAACCTTCCAGCATCTTCCGTTCTGAGAATGTGTATCAAAATTCACAAGTCACCAGCTGTAAGTGCAATAATTTTCCCCATCTGACCATATTTGAGAAGGTGTTACTATGAAACATTTGTGCCTGCTTGACGTGCTTACTATTTTCACTTGAACATCGTCACAATCGTTTGCTTAGGAATGCTCATCCGTTTACTCTTTGTCCGCTTTTTTAAGTAATGTTGAGTATTGGGATTCGTTCATTAGCCGCACTGCAAGAATGTGCAATAATTTACCCAGTTTATTTGTTTTCCTTTCATGACGATATTCAGACATTCTCAACTTAGTGCACTGATATCTCCTTTCATAACCTATCCAACTTTAATATATGAAAGGGTAAAATCAAATCCTTCAATGTTAATTCAAATTAAAAAAAAAATGAATATTCTAAGAACTTCCAACAAATTAAGCTTGATACTTAAAACGCAGCGAGCATAAAGCTCAAGTATCGCAATCAATTTAAATACATCCGATACCCTCCGGTTATAGTTTTTTTTTATCAATTAATCTGAACAAGAGGACCATAAAAAAAAATTATTTATAATATTTATCTCCAACCATCCATTAAAAGCACACGATCTTGATTTATTTATTCTAGATTCCATTTGAATAACTCAAAAAAAAAAGCACTAACGATTCAATAATTACGAATTCCGTTTGCAAAAAAAAAAACACAGAGTAAAAAAATATCATTACATTACAACATTTTAATTTGTTCAACATTTTTTTTATTAATGCTTTAGGGATATTGTTCAGTTCAATGTACATACCTACTCTTGGAAACAAGCTCATTGAATATTAATTCAGCTAGGACACAAGCACTCTCACATCCACCTGCTACTACACCAACCTACCTTACATAATATAATCACCCTAACCATATCTGACACATCAACCAGAGCAGCAATTCCAAAGTAGCATTCTTTATCGACAGAAGCTCTGTGGATAATGAAATAATAATCATCCATTACTTTGGTGATGTTCCACAACAGGTGAGGCATTCAATTCCACTTCACTCACGCTCCCATATTATCCTGATGGCACTGGCATCGGCATGATGATGCTATCGAATATTGATTACTCGTGGGTGTTCAGTTCAACAACAAAACTGATGTGTATACGAGTATAAGCCAAAGTCAAAACCAACCAGGAACCTATCGATATACCTGGAGCCGAGCCGGGGTCCCACATGGAATTTCATTATATACGAGCATAAAGGCATTGCCAAAGGCAGATGGATAATAATTTTTATTGATATCCTTGTAATTGAGTCATAGCTATATACAACAACACAAAACTGAGTGGTTTATGTGATGAATGAGTTGTGTCGTAATTTTAGCAAATAACGTTGCCAAAGGTCTTCCACGTAGATGTAGAGTCCTTTTTTTTAGGATTTTAGGTAGGATTAAGATCTAGGTTTATCATTTAATGAATTATTTTTTGAGTTTACTTCCGAATTTCAAGGAAAAACTTTTAAATTCAAAACACACACAAAGTCCAATTTAAATGCCAACTCAACCACCCACTCAAACCTCAAAAATGGGCTAAGGATTGTGCAAAGCATTCTTTAAATTAAATAAATGTTAACTTCCAAGTTAGTGCCAAAATAAATCAAAAAAACACAACCGCATTGCTGTGGGCATGGACACTGGACTGGACAGCGGTGTTACACAAAATGCTTTTTGCGTAATTTGGTATCTCATTTAAAAATTCCTTAATTGTTGTGGCGAGACAAAATTTTCAATTGCGTTTTCATTGTTTAAAATATTTGTGGATTTATGTGAGGAATTTGACGATTGTTGCACATATTTGAATTTTCATGACAATTATGATGTTGATTGATTTCTATTGTTTTTATATAACGGGGGTAGTATGGATGTAGAATTAGCTCATCAATTTTTCCTATATTTTTGGCCCAGCTCAATTTGATGACGCGCCCTACCTCGCACCTCACTGCATGCTCGCCAGTTTGGCCATCTGCTATGTTCGCTCCTTTAATTGGAGTGATTTGTGTGATTTAGTGCTGGCACAATAAAAAAAGGCGTGCGCCACGCCCAAAGTTAAAACGTTTTATTGCCAATTCAATTGGTATAAGCTCAGTGACATTCAATTTTATTCTTGCAGATCGATTTGAACAAAACATAACAAAACTTAAATTTTTAAAAATTAGATTTTGAATGGAAATTGATTATGGGTGTATTTAACAATTCTTAAACCACACTCTGCTACGTATCCAAGAAATACAAATCTAAGTGCTCATCTTCATACTTCAAAACTGCGACCGATAGTTAAAAAAAGACATCAAAAAATCAATGCATATTAAGACTTTTTACGGTAACGCCTCTTAAAAGTGGGCGTGTCCTTAAAAATGAAGCACTAACTGTGCTTTGATCATCAGTCAGTGTCTAGGCATATGTGTTTAACTACAGCTGAATCGAGTAAATTTTAAACGATCTTAAGTGAACAAATATATTTTATAAAAACCACGCCCTTAAAAGTGGGCGCATTGAAAAAATTTACACAAGAAAATGAAGATATATTTTTCATATAACGAACGGAAAAAGGGTAAAATTGAATATTGGTAGTATACCTTAAATTTTTAAGTCTACGTTTTTCGTTCTTTCATTAAAAGTGAGCGTAAGCCACGCCCAAAATTATTCAAAAATTTCTTTTTATACACAAATTTTTAAATTTCTACTAAGAGACGCAAAATGTTGGCTTGCGGATTCATTGTAAATACAGTTTATTTGCAAAAACAATTTTTTATAGTTTCTAGTGAAAAGTAGGCGTTAGCCACACCCAAAATCAATTTTTTAGATTTCATACACAAGATGTTTATGTGCAAGTAATACCCACAAAATTTTATGTTTTTCGCTTTAATTTAACAATTACTATTTTACAAAAACAATATTGATGGTTTTGTATGAAAAATGGGCGTCAGCCACGAACAAACTGAATTTTTCTTATTTAATTGGAAGATGGTTTACCTGAAGCTTGCGCGTGCAAAATTTAAGCATTATGCTTTTATCGTAATTGTACAAAAAACATAATTTAAATTTACCAAATTGAGGTTGTTCAACAAAAATGGCGATTGTGGGCGGATTTTACCGGTTCAAAAACTTAGTCTTCTCTTGAACTAAAGATTATATATACCAAATATCAGACGGACGGACGGAAGGACGGACATGGCTAAATCGACTAGGCTTTTGATTCTGAGTCAGTAATAATTTTGTTGAATGATGTAAACTTCCGTCTAATATTTTTCACGCATTAAACTTTCTGTTAACGTTAAATTTTGTATCCACAAAAAATGACATTAAACAAATGAAAAAATCGAAATATATTCCAACGATTGGTGTGAGGTTTTGTTGCCTTTTTTATTGTGATAAAAGTATTAAAAGGTATTCCTGAATTAAACTTTTCATTTCATTTACAGCTTCCAGTTTCCATAGAACTTTTTAACCGAGTTTTCAACTTTGGTCCATTTAAAAACTGATGAATTTGTTATGTATACTTTCTCCACATCCACTAAAGTTAATTAAAAAGTATAAATCAATTTTACTTGCAAACAATTCCAGAGAACTTAACTGCTTATGTGTTTGGTATCTGGTATTGAAATTGAATAAACTTTGAAAACAACTAGGTATACTTTTTAATCGTAACTCGTCAATATTTCAAAATTGTTTCAAACACGAATACAATGGACTTTCGGAGTGATTTATTATTTAAAATCATTTAAGGACTATCAAAAAGTGCATTTCCCCCAACCATTAATTGTACCAAGAAAAAATGGAACAACTTTTTATGAGTGGAAAGCAAAAGGTAGGTAGGTACTCCAAAAGCAACAAATTTCAAAACCCTTCAATTAGCATACAAAAAAAAAAAAAAAAACAAAGAAAACAATTTTATGAATGTAATGCCAAAGCAAAATATTTGCGGTCGTAAAAAGAAAACCGAATAAAACGCTTATACAACATTTACCAGTCTAAATGAAGCGATTATAACCTTTTTAGTGTGCAAATGAATTGCCTCTTAGCCGATTCAGTAATTCGCTTTTTGCGAATCAGCACGTCCTTACGTCCTTCTCTCATTTACTTTGCGCCCGGCCCGCATTTTCATATTTTCAATTGCATACTTGAATCTTTCAAATGCGCAAGGAATAAGAGAATTTTTCAACTTCAATCTTTATAACCCCTTTTTTTCATTTTGCTTATTTTGTTCGTATATGTACGAGAACCTACGACCGAGATAAAGGAGTAAATGTTAAAATGTTGTTTGTATGTGTGTGTGTGAGAAAATTAAATTCAACATGGATAAAGGGCATATCTCTGATGGAAGGCTACGAGTTGCTTTTGTGTACTTCTATGTTCTACCTACTTACAATTTTTTTGGGGGAGGAGGAGTTAAAGATTTATGCAACGGAATAGGGGGATCTTACTGAGTTAATGGATTCAAAAATGAATGGGAATTATGTTTGCTTTTGAACATCGTTTTGATTAAAACAGAATGCAAAATGATTGTGGCTGAGATTGAAAGATCAAGGTTAAATATTTTGTAAATAGATTTCAATCTGAATTCTTTCGCTTTCTCAGTAACTCAATGAAATTGAATTGATTTTTAATTTTTTAATAGATTTAATCTCTCGAATTAATCTTCCATGTCCCCAGGAACAATTTTACAACTACCATCAAAATTCAAAACATGTTAACTGTTGCATGTGCGCAATACTGCAAAAATTTGTATGTATTTGTCGAGTCGAGCGAAGAGTGTTGCATATTATCAAGAGCTTATATCAACGTCCGCATATTATGTACCTAAACAAAGCGTTGCAAAATTTTCAGTATTTTTTTTGGGATGTGTCTGTTTACATTATTATAAACCTTCAGGAAAAAATTGTCTACATAATGGTGAAGACCGTTTCAAAATCCGCTGTGTGATTTAGAAGAAGTTAGCGGATAAACAAGAAGC
The DNA here is from genome assembly GCA_916050605.2 of Platycheirus albimanus. Classification (NCBI taxonomy): domain Eukaryota; kingdom Metazoa; phylum Arthropoda; class Insecta; order Diptera; family Syrphidae; genus Platycheirus; species Platycheirus albimanus. The sequence continues at coordinate 10,559,236 of OU696698.1, read as the reverse complement.
AACCCCCTTATATACTACATTTAAAATCAAATTGGCATATCTTAAAACTTCTTTAAGACCAATAAAAAAAAAGTTGTGTGGTTTTATGAAACCACGATGCAAGTGAAACTTTTTTTTTCGTTCTAATAATCCTAATAAATTCACTATAAAAATTAAATTAACTGACCAAGAGCCATTTTCCTTTCCCTGCAAGCACGACATCTGTCGGCATTCTCTTACTGATGCGTAAAATTAATTCATTGTCAGATTGTCAGATATTTTCGCACTATTCTTGGTTTTTCTCTTGTTGACCGGTTTATTTGACTCACACTTTTCACTAGCTGTATCGTTATCCATCACTATCAAGTGAACAACAACATTAACATTATAACACTGACCGAAAAGACAAATACCGCGGAGCACGTGCATGAATGAGTGAAAATATAAATGCTAAACGGTCAGCTGATGTGAGTCATTGGCGCCGCTATATTGCGACATGCGACAGATGAACGAAAAAATTCGAGGCGATGGAAAAAAAGTTTCACTTTAAAAAAAATCTACTCAAATCCGTTTCATGGTCATTTCCAATTCAACTCAAACTTCCATTGACTCGCCAGTAGTGATTATTCAAGAAGATTTGCTGGCAAAATTGCTTGCTGGTAATTTATTGTCTCGATAAATTTGTTCACATTATCTGTCTGTTACTCTTACTACTGGTCGGAAGAAGATGTTTTCGAAGAACTAGTTCCATTCTAAGCTACTGCGTTTTCTACCTGTATTTTTGTACCTACTGATCAATTTCTGAGAACGTATAATGGTAAATAAACATGTTTTCTACGAAAGAAAATTTTTTAGGATCTCATAAAATATTTGACTAACGTCCTTAATTCGTAAGTCATGGTGGGTGATGGTGTACCACAAGGCTCCATTTTGACTTCTTATTCTTTTCTTTACTTTTCGTAAATTACGTTTTGTCTTTGACTTGCACTGTTATTAATTATTGCCATAAGACAGTAGGACTCTCAATTCAGATTAGATATATCCTGATTAAAAACCGTATGTAAGTTGGATAAAGAAGTATATCAATAGCGTATAGTTAGTTAAACCAACTCTTTACTTAACAGTATTGTCCACGTTTAAAAAGGGTGCTTCAACAACTCAGTGCTATTTTTGGGTTTTTATTGAAAAAAGCCGAGAACTATTTTGTTTCTAAGAACTGCAAGATATCTCTTCTGCATACAGAGTTTGAAGTTCCAAAAGATTCAGGAATGTGTAGAAGAAGGCTTTTTGAACACCGCCTAATAAGAACGCTCCAATTAAGTCTAAGCGTTATCTACTGCCAGTCTAAATAATTCTTTTTCTTTCAGAAAATTTTGTTTGAACTGAACGTTATGTTAGATCGGTTCCGAAGTATAAGCCAATGGAAATGGAAAACTGACATACTAAATTGATTTCCTATCGAATTTAGAATTTTAGTACTTCTATCTTTAATTTTACAGAAAATTTGTTAGAAAATAAGTCAAGAAAATATATGTTGTTTATTGCTAAAAAATAGATCGATATTTAGATTTTGCTGGTAGATTGCTATATTATTTATACTCCTATTTTCTCTCGTCTAGATAGGGAGACTCATTATTGAACCACTGTGAAACCTTTTTCAGTAGAAATCGACTCCATTCTGTAGCCGATCCTCGAAAAATTTGGTGTCCCACAAGGCAGCCATTTGGACCCACTTCTATTTATGCTATTCTTAAACTATATCCGTTAAATATTCGAAATTTCCCGGACAACTTTGCTGAATCAGGATTAGGTTATTCACTGTATCAACTCGATTTTTCTAAAGTATATAGATGCAAGTCTGTCGAAGTGTGGTACGTGATAAAAACAACTACATTGAAAGTCAACGTTACAAATTTGCACTGCTATAGCTGCAAAACTCAGACGAAACACGAAAGGGCTCTATGGCCAATCTCTTTTTGGCCAATCGCCAATTCTTAAAAAAATTGTTTTAAAAATTGCATCCACAGCTACCCTACATTTAATAAAATAAAACCGCAAATCGACTATCCACTATCCACCAAGCTCCTTCGCCTGTTCCTTCAGTTGAACAAAAGTATTGGTGTTCTCCTTGCAAATTGATATTTACAAAATTCCTAAATTTATTGGATCATTGTTTTGCATGTAAACTCAAAGGATTTAACTAAATTTTCAAAACAATTACAAACTACAAGCACTTTCGGATACTGATTTGGACAAGGGGGTTGTATATTGTAAGCCGGAATTCGATACCATAATTTTGAATGTTTTTTGTATTGTATTTAACACGAGCCAAGCCCATTACCGATTTAATTTTGTATCCAACATTTTTAACAGGTATGAGATTTCTCTAATGGTATACCATATACCCTTTACCTACAATCAAGGTATCAAAACGTAGGTACCTAAAGTTAAAAAATATTTTATTGCTTAAGTAATCTTTTAATATTAATTTTCACGCAAATTAACCTCACTATTCGACCCTAGCTCCATCAGGGAAACATTTTAACCATTTCAAAGGATTAACTTTTCCATCCGACGATTTTTGCTTTCAAAAAGATACCGAGTGTCCTTGTAGCTTTTACTATGTTTTTTTTTAGATTTGAAAGGTAGATTCTCAACAACAACAACAACAGCAGCAAAAAAGGACATTAAAAAGGTTTAATTACTTCCTTGTTGATTAAAACATTTTTATGACTGCGGAAGGAGTATCCTTTTTAACGTGTGTTTTTTGCAATTTGAAACATTTCATGCATGAAACATCATTATGGGCTTAATTAAGGTGTGACAGTGACAGTGACACAAATAAAATTATTAATTAAATTTTGACGATCAACTAATAAGAATTAAATATAAAAGAACAGAACTGTGCTTTGTGATTTTATCATTAAATTCTTTCGCCCATTTAATATTTCGAATTCTAATTTATTTTAACTACAATCATTTAACTATCTCACTTCGTGTACTCGTAGTTATTGGAATTTTTAAAATAAAATTACACGCTTCAAAGATTTATGGCAGAATGATTCAATGATATTCGCTGCGCATTCCATGGCCTCATTGAACATTGAATTATAATTATAATTAAATAACTCTGTATTATTGTATATACATGCTTGAGTTAATAAATTTTCTCGACAAAACTATTAATTATAAATAAATTCTATCTAAACTGAATTTATTACTTAATCGGAATTGTTGCTAGGTGATTTAATTTATTGCTTTAATTTCCGTCTATTAAAAGGATGTTAGCTGGCTATTATTACTACTATCAGGATGAACATTAAATGAGTAGATATGGCACCTACAACTACATACATATATATGAGAGGGATATCCCTCACAAAAGCCATAATTTTGTGCACTTGTAGCAATTAATTCGTAAACGGAATCTGACTGATAAGGTGATGTGAATGCTTTAGTGGCTGATAAGGCAGTTTTAGCGGATGTATAGTGCTGTGATTGTAAATGGCTTCTTAAAGTGTTTGATGTTCGATAACATTGAAACCAAAATTAAAGCGAAAATAAGTGATTTAAAGAAAATTATACTTTCAAAGTAAAAATGTCATTTTAAAAATTTTTAATTAAAAATGGCGTTCCTTTGCGAGTAAAGCAAACACTTCTATCATGTTCTAATTTGATCGAAAATTGTCGTAATTCAAAATTGAGAAGATACCGATGTTAGCCTTATTTTACTGTTAGGCTGATATTGAATCTTAACTTGAGATAAAGTAACGGATAAAGTAAACTTGTATCTAATGCGAAAATGGTTGCTAAAATTTTAGAGTCGATTTCAGCAACCGGGCATTGTGAAAGAATTTGTATGCAGGATTTGAGCATTCTGCAAAATACAGGCCAAAAATTGTGGCATTGAATGAGGCTCAAATATATGCAATTTAACCTACACAAGTGCACTTTGGTGCCATAATTTGTTTCTAAGCACGGTCTCACCTTATACGTCAGAAATGATGTTTCTTATCGGCTTCTTCCACAATATGGTCTGTGTTCAAAAACTAACTTAAGTTTTAATTCAACTAACGTCCCTAAAAATATCATTTTTTTTTTAATAACTTAACTATATGCCTGTAAGACCCAAGGTCTTTTTGAATGCAAACTGCACGGCAATAATTAGAAGGAATAGAAAGATAGGAAAGATTTTTTGTTGGTACAATGGATTGAGAGATAGGTGATATTTATTTAAGCTGGGGTAATATTGAAAAGTTGCTGCCCAGGCTGGGGCTCGAACGCACAACTCTTAGGTTAGCAACCAAGCACTTCATCCACTGTACCATTGCCCTCCGCAAATTCATTCATATTAAAAACCCAAACCTGGCCAGTAATTCGATGTCTAACGAATTTGATGCGCTGTCTAACTCCATTCATTGTTTCTCATTATCCTCGTACCGAAGAAGTCGGTGTTACGGGTGATTTTAATGTATTCAGTTCTACGTGGCTTCGCTATTCATACCAGACATGAAATAAAGGGTGTTTTCCAATAAGAGGTGTTATTTTGAATATCCCACTATTTCATTAGTTGTCATTTTTGAAGCTGTAATTTTTGACACTTGACAAGTAGAAACTACGCCATTAAAAGAATGAAAAGATACGTTCATCAACAACGCAACGTGTCTTTTGCTGATTGGGTTCTTGAAATGCATGAAAATGATCCGGAATTTCATGGAAAAATCATCTTTACTGATGAGGCCCATTTCCACCTCGCTGGCTACGTCAGCAAGCAAAAATTGTCGCATCTGGGGTTCGGAAACCCCAAGATTTATTGTTAAAAAGCTTCTCCATCCTCAACGAGTAACTGTTTGGTGCGGTTTATGGTCCGGCGGGGTCATTGGAACTTACTTTTTCAAAAATGAGGCTGGAGCAACAGCTCGGTGCATGGATTGCGCTATCGAGAGATGATTAATTATTTTTTATGGCCGGATATTGATCCATCAATATTTCACGGGAAAAGTTTCCGGACCGTTTTATCTCTCGAAGAGGTTATCACATCAATTGGCCACCGAGATCTTGTGATTTAACACCTTGTGACTTCTTCCTTTAAAGCCACGTGAAAAATAAGGTCTACGTCAACAGCCCAAGATCTCAAAGATGGAATTCGTGAAGTTATTGAGGGCATTCAGCAGCAACTTTGCGATTTGGTGATAAAAAATTTCATTAAAAGGTTATTGTTGTGTAAGTGTAACCTTGGCGGCCATTTGGCTGATATTGTTTTTCATTTTAAATGGCATAATTTCTTCTTTACACTAAAATAAACATCCGATCATTTATCTCAAAAAATGCCATTTGTTTTAAATATCAAAATACCACCTCTTATTGGAAAGTCCTTTATATCAGTATTGTAGTACACCTGCTCTACTCACGTTGAATCACTGTATCTCATTCAGCCTATTACTAGTGCTCCAACCTACCAGTCACAGAAATATTTTAAAAGAGAACCGTATGGCGATATGAGAAATCTAACTGGAAAGTCTTCAACAAAAATTTCAGACACTTTACTTGGTCATTATGTTTCCTCAACAGTGACAATTGACAAAGACTCCAGAATTTACTACAAACATTACGGTATAGGAATTTTGGTTTCAGACAGAAAAAAAGACCAAACCGAAAGAGAATTCAGGGTGATATTCGAGCTGCAAGGAGTCTTTTAAGGCGAGAAAAATAAGTCCGATAGTACAAAGCTAATCTTTAATCAGAAACCGGGAAAGGTCCAGGCACCAGGCTTGTACCTAATACCCGAATGCAATAGTGAAACTACTGCGTTAGCTGTTCCATCGGCCTTATTCTACAGGCCCCTTTTCCGAGTTGATGGAAAACAGTTTTTGTCCATAAGTTAGAAGTTCTATTTCGGATCGTTACATTTTTTTTTTTTTTTTTTGAGACAAAATAAATGGTGTGCCGCAAGGCTCCATCCTATGTCCGACTCTCTTTACCATTTTTTTTTTAATCTTGTCTGAGCTTTCTAATGCAAATAATTGATTTGCTGACGAAACATTTTCAAATTCGATTTCAGATTCTTTGGATGTATATAACTCGCACTGCAATGGCAGCGTATGAATGATAAGGTCATTTTATTCCAATATTGACAGAATTCTCGAATTAAAAACTGTGTGGTATTTTAATGCTTAAAATAATCAATTTTTCTTCTTTCGTTAAAGCGTAACCTGTTCCCCATATCACTATCAATATCCATGGTTGGCAGTTGCATTGAGGAAAGTGGGCAGTTTTGTGTTCTAGGGACTTGTCACACAAATCATCTTTTGTGGAACAAGTATTATCTCAAATCTTTACAGTATTTCGTGTTACACATTAACGACTTCTGGATAGGATTCAGAAAAGGACGTTCTTTATAATGGTGTAAAGACCATTATGGCAACAATGAACATCGCCGTAATGTCGTTATTCCTATCATCAGTGTTCTAGTGAAATAGCCAGATCCATTCCTCTCCTTAAAAAAAAAATTCCCCATAACACTTGCATTGCTTGGAATTCCTATCAAATTTCCCTCTGGGACAAACTATATTAATTATATAGATGCTCGCTTTTTCGCCACCATATTAAATTTGCTTTTCTTCCACTTATCGCTAATAGTTCGCTTGGTGTGACAGGGTAACTAAACACCTATAATAATAGGATAGAACAAAAATATGGCTTAAACGCTAATAACATACAACAGATTCATAGTTTTCGATCGAAACATAAAAACTTGTATCTTTTCGACGCGTATACTTAAAAAAGATAAAGCAACATCATCTTGAACTTTTCAGCACATAATAAACATATAATATAATTTAATAAACGCCATTTCAGCTCCTTTTGGCCATAATTGATCAAAATGCCTGTCTTAGACTCTTTCGATGACATACAACCCATAGCATGGCGCATTACCATCATCTTCTAATCAATTAGCATTAATCATTTTAGTTTGTTGTGTTCACAACCCGCATAGCATACCTATAGCATCAGCATAGTTGGAGCAGCAGCGTTCCTACCTGGCTAATATAATACGCTCATCAGCCTTAAGTGGTTAACCAACCAGTCTATATGGCAATCTAACAATAATGCAATAAGCTAGATTCCCATCAGAGCCCCCAAGGAATAGAATATACCTACCTGCTACTCTTCTTCTATACTTGTTAGTCCTTCAGGAGCTAATAGCGTCATTATGTTAAGGTGCTTTCATAACTTATTATGACACAATGGTAATGGTAACGCTCTCTACTACGAGCTATACAAGTATAATACAACAACAACAGGTGTATGAGAGTTTATTGGACCATTTTCTGGAAATGGCTTTGGTATATTCCAGAGTTTGTGCAAAAGCAAGGTGTAACATCGCATTACTGTTGTATAGTAAGTAGTAAGGAAGTTATAATGCCCGTCATTTTACTTGGCTACTTAAGTGCTTTGTGGATCCGGTTAGTTGGATGTAAATTGAAAATAAATGCAAGGATGGACACTAATTTGGGACGCATAAGCGCAATTAAGGAATGTTTGGGTGATGTAATCGATGTTGGAATGTTCTTTTGGATTCTTTTTTGAGGATTATGGAAGGAATTTGAGATTTTAGAAAATGTGTTAGGACGAGGGAAATTTTAAACGAAATTTATTACATTCTGTTTAAGTCGGGAAATGTTTTGAATTGCCTGCTCCAGCATCTTCTGTTTTTCTTGAATCAGCAATAACTTCAGCCTGTTAAAGGTTCCAAGACGAATTCTAAGCTATGCCATGAATCGACCGCTTTGACATATTATTTCCCGACACTATATCAATTTTTCTTAAATCAATTCATAAAGAGACCATGCTCTTCGTGAATTCGAAAAAACTTCTCAGGAAGACTGAAAAGATCGACTAGCCGCTCTAGTCCTTGAAAAATGGCAATGGAAACATTGTAATAGATACACAGACGATGTTGAACATTAACAGGGATTAACTTAACCTTATGACAGCAAAGATTCTAGATCGCCTACTCCGCACCAACTATGGAGGCCTAAGTCATTAAAATATTAGCCATAAGATCCAGTCAATCGGTTATTTTAGCTGTTTGCTGACGATCTAATTGGTCCTTACCAATGCTGGAAACCTGAAAAATCTACAAACGACTAGATCTTCCATTGCGCCAGATCCTTCTAAAATATCAATCGATTTCAAAGCACCTTACGACATTTTTAATAAGGAAGAACTAAATCGTTTCAATAGCAGTTTTAGAATTCCTTTTAGTTTGATGCATCTTGTTAGAACGACGCGACGTGACGTTGGAGAAGGCTCACTGTTTCGGAAAAATTGATAGGGGTTCTATAGACAAGGTGTGGTATTGCCTGCAGCTTTTCAAATACTCTGCTGACAACATTAACGTGATAGGAAGAACAAATCGATCAGTATCCGATGCCTTCACTACCATGGAGTCAACAGCAAAATGGGACTCATTTTATCAACGAAGAAGTTTATGCTTTCATATACAAAAGTCGCATTCCGCTGCAGCCAACTTGAGACTTGAGAATTGACAGGAGCCAGTATATTTGTCTTTCTGGAAGTGAAATTATTAGTAGGTACACGTCTTGCTAATCGTTGTTCCCTTGGCCTGAGTAAGCAATTAAGGACTGAATTTCTATCGAGAAGAACCAAGGAGACGCTGTTCAGAAGACTTAACATTCCGGTCCAGCTATATGGTCCAGAAGCATCTACCTTCTCTCCAAGTCGAAAAAAAAGCTTCAACTTTTTGAGATAATAAAATGGAAAGGAACGCTCCAGCTCGTACAAATTTCAACGCTATATCAAAAGTATATTAGGAAGAGGGAGATCCCTGAATAGTTGAAGTGCGAAACTGGAGACTAGCTAGGCTAAGCTAGAGATCAGGTCGACTTTGAGGGCATATTAAAAAAGCCTCAGAACCACCTCGCCTTGCAGCACCATCAAAAGTAAATTCAGTTACATTATGTGCTTAAAAGTTCGAGCAAACAATTTCCAGTAATGATCCTCAGACACAGTTTTTGAAACACTTCTGAGACAAGAAATAAAACTGTTCATTCTGCTTCGATCCTTTCCGTCCAAAATGCAAATGCTTCAATTTTCACATCTTCAATTAATGTATCAATTTTTTGGGTCACCCTGCAAGTCGATATTTAAATAACATACGGTAATTACTTCGAATTCAAACGCCATTTCAGATTTGACATCTGTCACTTTCTATTTTTGTTTTATGTCCTTTTGACCTCAGTAAAATTTTGACACCTTGCTGAATTCAACACAATGAAATGGATACTGACTGAGATATAGACTACACACAGACAGAAAATGCAAAAAGTGCACAGAAATGTATCCAAAGATTAAAAAATGTCCGTAAGTTACGTCATTCTACCCGGATTTATGATCGTTTCATTTAAGAAGAAAAAAAAATGGCGCTGCTGTCGCTTAAATATTTTGTATACAAAACTATCATTATCATGCTTATACCTTTTTGCACGCGTGGTATTGCCTCGTTGGTAGTAAGCCATTGTATATCGAAACCAACATGTGTCATAAAATCGGCGTGTGCACATAACGATGTAGTTTTGTCATAACGAACTTTAGGTCACACAAATTACCACTTAATCTATTCAATCAGTTATTTCACACATCGAAAAGCTTTCAAGGACTCCCTTTACCTCAAGTGAAGCAAAAAAATAAAATTACTTCTCAGAAAAGAATTCGGAATCATAAAAAAGATAAAGGAAGCACCACAAACCACTAGTATCCTTGGAATGTTGACAAAATAAAGGATGTTAAAGTTTCCTTTTCAGAAAACTTCAAGCTCAGAAAAAAAAACACACACAATTCGAACATAAATCGTGCATGTGGCCGTAAAAAAAAAACAACAAACGTTCCTGAAGACCAATAAATAAAATTACGTTTTCATAAATCAACTTCCATCCTTCGTCTTGAACTTGGACTTGACTATTCTATATCCTCGCTGAGAGTATAATTTATGGTATTCATACCAATAACCCACCAAAAGGGATACTCAACTTGACTTTTATAAAAAAAAAAATATAAAAGAAACTTGCTAGCGATGGCGAGGCGAACCGCACTAACTTATTCCTTGTTCGATGAAAGTGCGGCATTAAGGATGTCTTTGAGGTATTCCTAGAACTTTTATCAATACTGCACTTCATCCGTTTCAATTTCCGCCAAAGAAATTTCTTCATTAAGATAGTATAGAGATTTTCTTTTAGCTGGTAATGACCTGCAAATGAAAGCACTAAATGGCACTTTGCAAAGTCCGACAAAATTTATTTAATGAACTTTAGATCGGAGATTGGGATTTTATAATAAAATCAATGTGCATTGTGCATAGCATCAAGGAAGTGGTACATTTGAAAGTAGAGCGAGTGAGATGGACTTTTAAAGAAGACTATGGTTTGGTTACCTACTTACAAAACTTTTTGTAAAGGAAGTTGGTGGAGGGCGTTCCAGAAAACTGTTTTCGAAAGGAGTTCGCTGATGTTGTTGGATGAAGTCTGATCAATTGATGTGTTGAAACATTAATTCATTTTAAAATGCAATTATTTGTTCAGGGATGTAAGTGGGTCTCAAGTTTAATTATTGATTTCCCAGTATCGATAGTGAATTAAACACGTGCGTTTTCATCTTTTGAGTGCAGTCTTCCTACTATTTTGTTGAATGGTTTCAGTGCAGTAAGTTATGGAATAAATTTGGACGAACAAAAAAGTGGTCACTCTTGATAGTTTCTAAAACAAATCTACATGACTCCACTACATCCTCGTTTCCGACGCTTTTTAACCATTTTTGTTGTCCAAGTCAAAGCTGGAACAATCGCACTAACACACCTTCGAAACGTTGACAAACTATCAGATCAAAAACTTCTTAATGACTGGCAATACTGTCTAAGAAGCAATAGTGATATGATGGTATATCTCACCGAACAGTGGATCCAGTCTTTATAACGTTTTTGGATAGAGGTGAATTTTTAGGTTTGATATTTCAAAAAAAAATATGAAAGTCTTTGAAATCAAACCCTCTTAAATTCTACTTCTTGGATGGATTAGAAATTTCCTTTCGGAATGTTCCATTTGCATTGTTTTAAATGGTTTCCAGTCTGTGAAGGGGTTTTTCAATAAGGGCGGGTAGATGTTGAAATGAAATAAAACAAGCTGTGTGTGAGGTATTAACAAAATTCTTTTTTTAATTATTGAGACCTATGTATGGTATGGGGTATGAACTATCACGTCGTTCAAATGCCTTTTTCTTTTTCACACGAATCCAAGTGTTCGCTAAGACCTGCAACTTCGAAAAATCTAACTTAATAACTTAAGATGACGCACAAAGTTCATTGTTGAGCATGGCCATAACCAATATACCTCGCCAGCTAAACCAGTCCCTAGTTAAGGGCCTCAGTTGCTCACCACAAGGTCGGTTTAGGAAATCTCATAAGAAAAGTCTAGTAGGTTGCCAATTCACGTCATCTCTATGGGAGATAATTTTACCCTCAAATTGTTCATGCAGAAGTAGAATGTACCTCATTGTGTCTGATGTCTAGAAACTGCTGGAACCACATGTCGTTTTGTTCCATATGCTTCCATTCGGTTCATAAGAAATTGTTTATCATCGTTATGTATAGCCCTCGTGATTGCCTCACCAACGTCATTTTCGAAAAAGTACCTACAGACCAATGATACTCTTCCGAACGCTCCGAAGCCCAGTCAACGAATGAACGGCGCTATCTCTGGCCACAAATTTTGAGCTCCAGGGTTAGTTGGATCTTGTTTGAGCGCAGGCAGAAGTCCCGAAGCAAAATTCGCCATTTTGAAGTCTGCGATAAGCCGAGTTCTCGTGCACGGTGTGGAATCACTGCATCCTATAAATAAATAAATATTTGGCACAACAGCTCAAAGCGGAGCTGGGGCCTGGAACTTACACTCTCAACCATTCCTGTGTGTACATTAATATTCTGCAAGAATGGAAGGGACCTACAATTTTCCGCCGAATCCGAACGGCTAACAAAGAAGCACTTTCCATGACAAGATGTACTCTTTGAAGATTTGTCATTTCCTCGCAAGAAGTAGTACCCCGGAAGAAACTTGAGTAGAGTAAGGGATCAAACCCAGAAAGTTCGGCGTGGCAGCCCGACACAGTACCCACTACTTCATCAACTTCAATCAACTGCCTCCTCCTGGCTTTAAAGCAAGCAGTTACGCAGAGAAAACAGCAGGGCTTGGCGTGCTAGTTATGTGTTTCTGTATTACAAAACATCTTCTGTGAAACGGACACCAAATCTGATGCAAGCAATATTTTCCACCTTCGAAACTGGCAACAATATCCAAGTCATGCATTTGCCTAAGACTCAAAAATTATTTCAATAGCTCTGGGCAGGGATTTTAGCATATCTTTGTGTCTGTTGGATATAATAATAAAAAAACAGTAAAATTGATGGGTTGAAAAATATTACGGAAAAAAACTTGAACATCGTCGAAATGGTTCTTGTCTCACCTCATTTATTATTATAACATCTATAAATATTGCCCCTAACCCTCCAGTGGACTAGCCAGTTGCCTTAAAACAATTTATCCGTATTCCTTTTGGCTAGAAATACCCATGCTCTTAAATCTAACTTAGGACGTTCTGTAACGAATAGAGACTCCTTCTTTAGCCGCACAAGACGAATGTGGAATGCTTGACTGGGTGCAGTTTTTACTTCCATTAGGTACCTACTATAAAAAAAATCATTTCAAATGAATGGACATCGGTATCTCTTCCAATCCAATCTTCGTAAACGCTCGTCCGAAAGTAGGCTCGTTTAAAAAGTTTTTGATGCCAGGACGATCTGAAAAATCGCCCATGTGTTTCCTTTGTTTGTAATGTTAAGAGTCTTGTCTTCCCTGGTGCCCGACCCACAACTATATTCCTATCCATAAATTGTCATTGAACTATTGTCCAATGGGCTGGATAAAAATTTGCATCCATAAGTCTCGTTTTGTTTACTATCACAAAATACAAAATAAATATTCTTTTAAAAGCTCCACAATTCTCCTAACCTCACACTTCAAAAACAAAAAGAGAAGAAGACAGCATCAAAAAAAAAAAAAAAATGTTAAACCAATTTACATTTCCAACCTCTACACCCTGAATAGCTGACACTTTTTGCACTCCTTTCCTTTCCCCTGATACAGAAAAGTAGATAATATTTGCAGGTTCCCTCTCTGGTGTCCTTAAATATTTATATTCTACATCAACAAACAAACACACACATGCCAATCAATACAAATATTTACCTTTCAATAACATATTCAAAAAAAATTATATTTTTTTGTCTCCTGCCAAGCGCAAGCGAGCGAGAGCACTTCCACTTCCTGTACGAGTATTTCACCACCTCTTCCATGCACACCATCAGGAGGTCTAGGTCCATCCATACAAATTATCCATGGAAAAAATATATAACGTTACCCCCTTATTCCATCAGCCCCACCTGCACAAATTTTTGATCTATCAAAATATTTGCACAGTTTAATGTGTTTGGCAGTTTTTATGCTCCTTCTTTTTTTTTATTTTTTGTGAGCTCACTTTGATCCGGTCTCTAAATTGTTTCAAGCGACTGGACAGCATTAAAATCAACCATCCCTGAATGTTGGTTCATATATTTATGAATGTATGTATGCAAAAAAAAAAACCCAAAGCCCAGGACGAAATTCATTTATGAGTTTTCGCAGCCTATATAGAGTGTCGAGAGTTTTGGATTTTTGGGATACGTTACGGTATAGCCAAGCCAGCAAGGACATTGTAGGTAGGTACTATATACGGTCCATTTAAGGATATGAATATTTAAAATTGCAACTGAACGAATATAATATATGTTTCAGTTTCAGGATCAGGACTCTCAGGGCTCTTTTGTGTGTTTGTATACATAAATATGAAATTTGAGTGATGGCTTTGATATCCGATTCCGTTTTGGAGAACAAGACAAAAACAAAACAATATAACTGACCATCTTCAAGTTTCGAAAACGCAGCACGTGACAGCTTTAAAATAAATTCAAGCTGAAAAAAAAATTGTGTTGTGTGTTTTATTGCGGGCCGAGGGCGGGGGGAAAGGTCGATTGGGTATCTGTCCCAATTGCTATCCTAAATAAACTTGGTAGGGTTTCAAAAATAAATATGTACACAGCTTTGTTTTCTTCCTTGAATATGCGTTCCTACTCTTCGTTCTTCATAGGGTAAGGTTAAGAGTGGTAAGGGTTGGTGTTGTGTTTAATGGAAATTTTTAACCTCCATCTTTGCGCGGCGATGACATTATGTCCTCAGGATTATTTTGCGTGAACCCTCTGCTGTTTCCAATGTTTAATGTTTAATTTTGAGTGAGTGCCAATGCCAAGGAGGTAATGACAGGTACCTACCTACATAATATTCGTGTTTGAAGCTTGATGGGAAACACAAGAATGATGCGGCAGTTAAATGTCAGCTATTTTTGTTCTGATGAAGATTTCAATTTTGTCGGCAAAAATTCAAACACGCGAATAGCTGTCGGCGAAATAAATGTTTGCACGTCGAAAATAGTTATTTGCATGCCATTATCTCACGAAATACCATAGCACTCTGCTTTGGGAAACTATATAGATAGAAAATGGAGGAACTTTATTTCCGATTTGTATTTAGTTTGAAGGCAAACGTCTTTGGGCGCGATGGAATAAAATTTCATGATGGTAGAATAAAGTTTTTCACTTGAACATTTTATTATTTATTGATCAATAAATCAAAGAATTTCTTTTGGGAAATAACCAGATACTTCCATTTCTTTCTATTTTTGGCACAATACCCGAGGTGTGATCAATGTTCCAAACTTGGTATTCGACTCGTTGAAATAAACATAAGCGAGAGCTACAGTACGTTTGCAACGAACTGTTGGATATCCTATTCCCTATATTTTTGTATGTGTATGCGTTCGCCTCCCGCAGCCAGTCGATGTTACAGTTTCAGCAGACAGAAAAAAATTCAATAACATTACATTAATTTTGTCTGGTGTGATGTTCAATTAGTGCTGGCACAATAAAAAAAGGCGTGTGCCACGCCCAAAAATAAGACTTTTCATTGCCAAAGCAAATACTATGAGGTAAGTGACATTCAGTTTTAAGCTTGCAGATCGATTTGAACAAAACAAGACAAAACTTAAATTTTTAAAAATTAGATTTTGAATGGAAATAGCGATTATGGGTGTTCTTGGACCCCACTCTGCTACGTAACCAAGGAATATAAATCAAAGTGTTCATCTTTTTACTTCAAAACTGCGACCGATAATTAAAAAACGTTAAGAAATGAATGCATTATACGACTTTTGACGAAAACGCCTCTTAAAAGTGGGTGTGTCTTAAAAATTTAAAGCACTAACTGAGCTTTTATCATTAGTCAGTATTCAGGCATATGTGTAAAACTACAGCTGAATCGAGTAGTTTTTAAACGATCTTATCTGAACAAAGGTATTTTATTAAATTCACGCCTTTAAAAGTGGGCGTATTGAAACAATTTACGCAAGAAAATTTAGAGATATATTTTTTCATAAAATGAACGGAAGGGAAAAAGGTTTAAATTGGATATTGGTAGTACCTTAAATTTTTTAAACTACGTTTTTCGTTCTTTCATGAAAAGTGGGCGTAACCCACGACCAAAATTCAAAAATTTCTTTTAATACAAAAAATTTTAAGTTTCTACTAAGAGACGCAAAATTTTGACTTGCGGATTCATGATAGATACCGTTTATTTGCAAAAACAATTTTTTATAGTTTCTAGTGAAAAGTGGGCGTCAGCCACAGCCAAAATCAATTTGTTTTGATTTCACACAAAAGATGTTTATGTGCAGGTAATACCCACAAAATTTAATGTTTTTCGCTTTAATATAACAATATTGTTCTTTTATAAAAACAATATTAATGGTTTTGTATGAAAAATAGGCGTCAGCCACGCCTAAACTGAAATATTTTTATTTAATTGGAAGGAGATTTACCATAGAACTAACTTATAATAAAGATAGACCGCTTCATAGAAGACAAAAGGGAAAAGGAAGGAAGGAAAAAGGTGGAGGCCATCTCAAATCGGTAAGCGGCCTGTCTTTATTATTAGTTAGTCTATGGTACCACTTATAGGAAATGACATAGGGGGTTATACTTTAACTACAGAAGATATTATTGTGTTTTTTAAACATTCTCATTTGGTCGATGCTGTCAACATTGGCATTTAGATAAGAGATTATTGATTAAGGTGAAAAAGAGAGTCGGACAAGGAATATAGCCTTGAGGCATACCAGATTATTTTGTGTTGATAATATTAGACTGAAAACTGTCCAAAACAATGCAAAGTGGAGAGATTGATTCATTTTTAAAGATGGTACTCGTATGATACAAAATTACAAAATCTGAACATAACCATCGATTGCTTTCACTGTTACATCAGGAGCAGAGAGAACACCGCCGTTTTTTTTTTTATGTCGCGATAACATTCAAAAAAGGTGACGAAACAATATAATGTAAAGCCTCTTTAAAGTACTCTTTCAACGTCCTTTAATTTTTTTTAGAGTCCTTGAACTTTGACAACCACCTGTAACCCGACACGATTCTCTTGATAAAAAAAAACAAAAATAATGTCAATTTAAATAAATTTGAAAGGCTCTCTTTGACAAAAATGATTTTTAAAACATAAATCTGTATTATATACGAAGAATATGTTATCTTCATGTTTTCATATAAAAGAGTAAAAGGCACACACCTTGACTGAAACTGAATAAATCCGTCACGCACATAAATTGTCACGTCCTTGATCAATAAACATGAACAATTCACATTCCTGCAGTGTTGAGTGTTGTACATTTCATCTTTCATCCCAAAAATAGCAACGGATTCGTATGTATGTAAATATGTGTTCAACTCTTTCAACACACATGTAGGTAGGTATATATATTTTTTGTCCTGAAATTTTTTTTAGTTTTTCCTTTAAAGTTAAACCTTGGTCCCAAATCCGTCTGATTTTATTTTGCCCCTGCATTTCATTATATCCATACACATGCAGTATGAAGTATGACATTTCCACAACCATCAGCACCACCCTATTTTAATGCAGATAGGTAGGTAACCCTGACTTGTGTCACTTTTCTTTTCCCCGCATAGTCTTTATACGCACATTCGAAAATTGCATTTTAAAAATTCATCTAAAGAATTTGCCGACATCATCGTTTTGCCAAGTGGAAAGGATAATGGTGGAATGGTGGTGGCACGGCGGCGCGGCGGGAGTGAGCTTATTTAATTCTTTTGACTGTTGATGACAGCAAAATCGACAAAGACATATTTTTTTGTTGCTTTAAAAAATTTCAGACTCCTGGCATAAGTAAAAGTTTTTAATGGAGTTAAGTTCAAAGTTAAGTTTCTTTTTTCTTAACATTGGAACTTTATAAGCACAAAGACAACTATTATTCTTGAGAACTATGTTCTTTAACAGAGTTCAAAGGACATTAACTGTTAATTTTTTTTTCTCAGAATCATTTAAAAAAAAATTAAATTTTATCATAAGAATTGACATTTTGTCTTAAAGAGCTTAAGGATCTGTTTGACAATAAACCGTTGGATGCTAAACTAAGTAGGTTGGCATTTCGTATAACCTTTCAACCAATTTGTGCCAATTAAGCTACATGGAATTAGAAGATATTTAGATATAAAATTATCCACTTGCTAATGATTATTAGATGACTATTTAGATGCAAAACTTAAACTAATAAGATTAGACGCACGATTACAACCTTTAGATAATTAGTTGGCAAATGTTATAAACGCACACGCATGTTTAGCCCCCACAACTGGGAAGTACGTAAAGACCTTGTGATTTAGTGGCAAGTCTAGAAAGGACAAAATCTATAAAACAAAATATAGAAAGATAAAATCTAGAAGTTGTAAAAATCTAGAATGTATAGGTACAAATCTAGAAAGATGGAAATCTAGAATAATCTAGATATTTTTTAAAGGAATTTAAATCTAAAATTAATAAATACATATATTTTTTAAATAAAGCACATCAGATTGTAGACAAAAAAAGATAGCCAAGTAAACGTCGCGTCACTTCGGTCACTCAGTTCTGTGTTCGCTTCCTATGCTGCCAACTGTTCATTGTTCATTTACTGTTTGTTGCGATTAAAGGGTCACGGTTCATAAAAGTAGCTAAATCAAATATGTATGTAACTCCCAGTTTTTGGTTTTCAGTAAGATACAATTTTCTCTCTTTACAGGGTGATTCGTAAAATTTTATGTGTCTTATTCTTCGAAATAATTTTGTAAAATTGATATTGGATAGCGTGATGAGCAAAATATTCAAGCTGAAATTATAAAAATATTTATTTACAGGGTAGTTAAATCAAAAATTATTTTTGTTGTTTTTTTACTGAATCTTGTAAATTTAAATTTGTCAAATACTATTTTTTTTGTGGACGAACTCAAACTATGTTTCATTTTAAAATTTCATTTTGGTTGTTTACAAAACTAAATTTTTGTGATTTATTAGTATTTTTTATATTTTTCGAGTGAAAATCTATAAAACCTCTCATATCGAATAAAAAAAAAGCTGTCCTGGCAAACAGAGCAGAGAGCGCGATGAAAGAACATTTTGAACATTAACCGATAAGCTTGACTCCTTAAATATATTTATATCGTCCAATAACTTTGTCTAAAATGTTTATACCGTCTGTTTAGGCGTCATTTATTTTCGCATTGAAAAGGAAATCGCAACCGTAGTGAAATAAATAAATAAGAACACTGACAATTTTGCCTTGAAAAACCTTGTATGTATAAAACCCAATTTATTGACTTGCTTGTTCGCTCGCTCAAAGAAGACTAAAAATAATATTACATCTTACACCGCTCGCAGGCTGGCATAAAAAAAATATATAGGTACTAATAAATAAGTGATGATTGCTGTGACTGTGTATGATATGTTACTGGCTGATCAGGGCTGTCTCCTTAGGATTATAGGATTTTTCACTCCGTATGACTCCCATACAGAACACCGTCCAATTAGTTTACCTTAAATAGAAGAACTTCGATTATTTTTTAATTAAATAAATTTAATTCAGAAAAGTACGAATACGCCCGAGTGTACTATTCTGTTGTATTGTTGTATTTACGAGTAGGTTGGAAAATGGACAATTGCAGCTATCAATGAAACATTTCCAAAAAATACCCACAAAATAAATCAAAATTGTTAGACATTGCTACCGTTAAAAACTTGTAATATTTAAACATATGCTCTGCAACTTTTACTTTTGTCGTCCAGCCATCCACCATTTTAATAGCTTTTTCTATGAGAAATATGTATTAACATACTCATATATATGTATAGGATACCTATTATATTCTATTTTATCCCATTTCACCCTTTAAAGAGCTTTAAAAAAAAATAACAGTAAGCATGTTTAAAATCGGATACCCTTTTTTTATTTGAACCCATTTCACCCTACACACAGCTAAGTCTTGTAGAATATATTTAGCCTTAGGGCCACCTGCAAACTTAAACCTTTTAAAATGAAAGAATTTTTTAAATAAGGGGTTTGGTTTCTGAGTACGTAACATATTTAAATGTACATGATGTTCATGTAGACAAATATTTGAATCCATTTATAGGTTTTTATTTGGTCCGTATTTGAGGTAAGCATTTATACTTTGTAAATATTAAGTTTATATTTTTAAAAAATCGTTTAAGCCGTTATAAGGCTATAGCGTGTCTGCAAAAAAATATTGGTTCATTTGTATATGTATGGATAAATACTTTTTTAATTTTTGAAGGTCCTATGAAAAGTGGCAATTCTGAAACAATTATTGTTAAGCGTGCTAAAACTAACGTCGTCCATGTTGTGAAAAGATCATTAATGTTTTGACTTTGATAAAAAAAAAGATTATGAAAAAAAAACTAAGTTTATAAAATAAAACAGAAAACACTTGGTTTTGTGATCAACCAACATAATTCATTTATGCAAATAAAATGCAAAAACACCTCCATTTTTTGTTGTTCCCATTTCCCACAGTAGATTCACTTTCATTCAACATGGTAACATTTGTTTTCCTTGCGAAATGTATATCATGTCAACATTAATGTACCTACCTACTGTAAACATATCCGGAGGAGAAAAAAAAATGTAAATTTAATAAGAAAGCGAGTAAATTCGTGCACACGGTGACATTTCCTTAAAGTCTGTGGACGACGACGACGACGCCGACGACTACGACGATGACGTTAAACGCTTTTTGAATGGGCATTGGCCAACCAAAGGAATAGTGCCGCACATGCAAAACCATTTTTCATCTATTTGAAAATATTTTTTCTTTTCATTTTTCTTGTTGGCCTTTTTTGTTTTTCTGTTTTCAATTTTTCCTTCACAAAAGGAATTTTCTTGCACTTGGATTACAACATGAAGCCAGGCTAAAGCCAAGCACAAAGGCAAAAGTAAAATGGCATAGCTAGAGCTACCATACCAGTACAAAAAAAGCGCACTGCAAATTGGAGTTGTTTTGGATTAGGAAAAATGCATTTGGAAAAAATGTGCTTCTATGAAAAGTCTTTTGCCCACAACGCGACGACAACGAACTAGAAATATATAAAGAAATGTTAAAGCATTGTGATTTTCTTTTTCTAAAACATAGATTCCATACAATTTCTTTGTGATATTTGCTTTTGGAAAATTTCAAGATTTATGTGATAATTTAGCTTATTTTCGAAGGTGGACTTACTTAAATCAAAATAAAAAAAAAAATGTAAAGTAATGCATCCCTTCTTGTTTTGAAAAGATTGGATTTCAGTTTCTATATTTTTTTAAATTCTTTAAAACCAGGATAAATGAAACTAATTACTCTTATACAAAGTGTCCTTCCCGAGAACGTAGGTAGAATCGAACATTTTCCATACATCTTTTGATTTATTACACAAATTTTAATCGTGCGGTTGGAATAATAACCCTGCAACAATTAGTTCGTCTTTTTTTATTTTTATAAAAATTTAGTTATGAGACTCACTGGAATCTACTGATGTGTAAGCATCACAATCGCTGATGCTAGTTGCTTAACAGTAAGTAACTGGCGCTTGCAATCCCTGGCTCTTGGGTAAACCCTACAAAACAGCAGTGGAACTGCAATACAGGAGAAGATCACCCGCTGTCGAGGTATTTGATATGATTTGTCACACAATTAATATACTCTTAAACTGCTTCTAGGAGCTTCTGTTTCTTGAGACCTCACCTATTTTTGATAAGAACTTAAAACAAAGGCATCGTTATAAATATTATCAAAGTAAAGCTCTACGCCACCAGCTTCCACCTAGCTAGCGGATATTACTCCGGAAATTATTATTTTTATAAAAAATAGGTTAGAAATCTACGGTGGTGTCCCTTTTTTGCATATAACCCAACATATTGTACTTTATTTTTATGGGGAAAAAATATTTTACTGCGCTAGAGGATAGGTAAACACATTTTGTGTTGGAAATAAAACGGTTACAAAATAAAATCGTTTAGTCATGTTTCAAATTTGTCAGCTCTCAAATAGGGTGTCCCTAAAGAAGCCGTGAAATCTAAAAGGAAAAATCCATGAACCACCGTAATTTGGTTAACTTGCTTATTCGAAAAAAATGTTAGATTTCTTGAAATTTTTGGAATAATTTTTTAGTCAGTTTTTACTGACTTCATCTGAAATTGATTTTTTGACGTGATAACGTTAATAAATCGGAATACATATATGGGCAGCACGCACAAAAAAGTGTCACAGTCACAGTCACGTTATTTATCTGTTTTCATAGCATAGAAAATCGATAAAGTGGGAGAAGAGGGTGTTGTGTGGTTCGTGATTGTAAGTGGTGGTGGGTGCCTGGAAAAGGAAAAATTGTCAAAAATGGTGGGTGATGGTTGTAGTTGGTGTGGGTGATGTGGAAAATTGTCAAAAATAATGGGTGGTTGATTGGTCGCTGTAGGTTAGATGGGTGTTTGGTGTTGGGAGGATTTTATATGGTTGGTTGGTTGACAAAAATGGTGGGTGGTTGGTTGGTGGCTGTATGTGGGATGGGTGGTTGGTAATGTTGGGCCGGGGTAGTTTGGTGTTGTGGGAATGTACAAATTGGCCTGTGGTTATATTGGAATTGGTGGTTAGATTTTTGGGGGGGGGGGGGTTAGTGGAGAGAACTATTAAAAAGAGTTGTATGTGGTTGGCAGAGGTGGTTGCGGGGGGGGGAAATTGGCAAACATATTGGGTGAGTAGCAGGTGGTTGAAAGTGGAGTGGGCGGTTGAATTTTATGTAGGGGTGGGGGGGGGGGGGTTGTAATTGTCAAAAATAGTGGAAGGTTGGTTGTAGGTGGGGTCGGTGATTGGTAGTGGTTAGGAAGGTGGGATTTATTGTGTGGAGGTGGAGGAAAAAATGTTAAAAATGGTGGGCTGTTGGTTGGTGGTTGTATGTGACTGTGGTAGGTTGGTGTTTTGGTTAAGGGAAAAAAATGTTTTTAAATAGTGGGTGGTTGTAGGTGGGTTGGGTGGTTAATGGTTGGAGAGATACTTACACATGAACTGTTTTGTGAACTGGTTATTACGTTTTTTTTTAAGAAAATATTTTGTATCGCCTTCGTCATTGTTTAATTTGTTTGGTAAAATCTTATTTTTAATTTTTTAATTAAAATAATTTATAATTTTGAGCAAAATAATTGTCCGTATAATGGTCCATACGGCACAGCTGTCGCATTTATTTTCATAGTGCGCTGTCATCGTTATCGAGTGTGAATCTCTTTTTTCAGTTTCGGCTACCAGAGAATTTTATGTACAGAACAACTCCGCCTTGAAAGTGTCATATCTGTCCAGCACTTCCCCCGTAGACAATTATTGGTGATGACTGATGAGATTATCCCTTCGTCCCATTGGAGCAACAGATATGCTCATTGCTCAAGTTTAGAAGTTTTAGAATTTTGGAAAAAAACTTTCTTCAAAAGTTTGGTGAACATAAAAAATTACCCAAACGGTTTTCGTTCCAAAAATTGACTTGATCCTGCACTTTATTTATTATTTTAATGTAGTGGTCATAGAAAAAAAAAACCGTATACAGTGTTAAGATCTTTTCAAATAAACTATTGCACCATTCCCAAAATGCTTAGAGACAGACATTTTTGAAAAAGTTCACAATCAACTGTTGAGTCTATTCTACAGATAAATCTTAGGTCATAGGCATACATTAAAGATTTTAAACTTATCAAAATAGAAGGAAGATCAACAATGGATAAGTCAAACAATAATGGACCCAAATAACTTCCCTGTGGTACACTTCAATTGTCTATGAAACATTGGGAGCCTCCACTTTTAAACATTAGACCATAGAATCGTTTTTGTGAATCCAGAAAAGGGAAATAGATCATGCAGGGTGGTGTGGTGGTGATGCTGACTTTCTGTTTCTACGAACCTTGTGAATCATAATGTATTTAAATATAATACCAACTACCAACTCCAAGTTATTACAAAATTGGATTTGAGTAAGCCCCAAAGAAGCCATTCTGTGGATGATTAGAAAAAAAATCTAATTGAAAAGGTAGTTTCATTTAAAAAAATTCTTTCCACTGTAAATGACGAACAGATCTAATGATTGTTATAAAAGGGCAAAGGCATCACCTCTCTTCTCAGTTCACAAATCAGTTCAAAAATTGCAATTATCAAATTTCAATTCAATTGAATTTCACGGATGAATTGCTGTCCTTAAAGCCTTAGCTAACTTTATCCAAGTCAAATACAATGACCTTTCTGTTACTGAACAAAATTCTATTTTAATACCAATCTCTTTATCCGTGAAAGAACATTTGTTGTTATGTTAAGCTTGGAAAATATATAATGCAGCCTTTTGAACTAACTTTAATCTATATTATATCGATTTCTCAAAACCTTAACACCAACTCGCCTACACACTTGTTGGGATATTTTTAATTCTTCATTCCATTTCCAATTTCAATAAAACCTTTTAAAATGTGGAAATTCTTAAGGGATTCCTAAATTGTATCATGACCGATATAGCCCACAATAACACACCCCCACACACGAACAAATAAAGGGCAACCCACACACACAAATACACACACGAACACACTCTAGAACAAATATATTAGCTAAATAAATGCAAAAGCCCAAAGAAATAAATCATACAAATGGAATTGTGGGATGGAAGCTATATCCCAATCCCAATGCAAGATTCTAAAAATGATAAATGACTGCACTTGGGGGCGCTAATTTTCAACGTATGAATGTGCTGGTGCTACATTTCCCGCTTTAGAATGGATCTTTTTTATTTTTTTTATTCTTTCATCCAGTAGTATAGCACGCGGTAGCGTTGGATTAATGAAAAGTCAACAGGCACTATGAGCTATGACAAATTACGGGCGGCCAAGATAAATGCGGTTTTCAAGGTGTCATGCTAGAGGCGACTAATGGCTTTGGTGACACGACACGGAAGAGCAGACGAGAAAAGCAAGCAAAGGGCAAAGACCAGAAATGTCAAATGTTCATACCGCACTGACGTATGTTGAGCTGATGTTTTTCAATTGTTTTTTTCTTTCATTCCATTTCAAAGTGATATGTTAATTTTTTTTTTTTATTTCTCATCCAAAATGACTAATAGCCCTTAATTTGTAAGGGATTAGTGGAATTGGAATTGTTGGCATTTCAATATATCTTCTACATCTTCGAATTAGATTTGACAAAGCTACTTTTTTGACCCGTGTCATACTTACCTTTGCCACGAAATTAAATAATTTTTTTCCTCATTGCCAATTTGGATAAGAAAAAATTATCTGATGTACAATTCAAAAAATTTCTGGAAAAATACTTAAAATCCCGAATAATAAAATCACTTGACGTACCTTCTAGCAAGATTGACTTAATATCAAATTTAAGACATGCTAAATTTTGGAACCCACATTTCTTAAGGAGTATACATAAGTTAGAAATATAATTCCAGTTTTGTCATGTTTTGAATTGCCTACTTAAAGACAATATGCACAACTCACATTTTTATGTTTCTTAAATTTTAACAACTTTTAGATTTAAATTTTTTTAGATACCACCACTTGAACTTCTTCCTGGTTTTGGATTTGAGTTTAAAGAACAACAGATCTATAACTATACGATGCTATATATAACTCTCAATACCTTGATAAATCAATATCTTTCATGAAATCCATGTCATAAGCAAAATCAATTGTACCAATGATACTGTTTGATCTCAACATGGAATGTCAAATAGATCAAGGATCAAAATTTTATTTAGTATTGATAGTATTGTATTTAAAGGAATATAATTCCATGAAAGATTGTAACTTGTATAAAAAGTCTTATGTCGAACAGAAACTGTGGTTTAGATAATTAGGAAATATTATTTGATTAAACGAAAAGTCATTGGTTACGTGTGAATCACTGTTGACTGTATTTTTTCTTAAAAATTAAATACTGTACTTCCCAGTTCTTACAATTTTAACTGCAGAGAGAAAAATAACTTTCAAGTATCGATCCAAATGTCAAACATTAAAAACTTAATGTTTTCAAATTTTTCATCATGATTATTTGAAAGTGTTTCCTCTTTTCTTATGTGTACCTACAACAAACACTTTCAATAACAAACGCTGACATATTCTGCAATTTAACAGAAGATTATTCATAATGATTGATTCAAACTGAATTAATGCATTAGAAATATACTTTATAGCCAGAACACGCACTATACTCCATTCGATGTGTACAATAAACATTGATTGATTGACACCACCCACAAGGAATATCTCAACTCAATAACCTACATATTAAACATACTCGTACGTATATGTGCATATCCTCGTTCTAGTACAATTTGATTGTGAGTCAAAGCATCCATTGGTTCATAACAATGTCCGTTGCCGTTATTAGTTTCAATTGCTTTGAGCACTTGACCATCAATCTGATTTAATTGAATGCAAAGCACATACAAACATATAAACATGGAGGCGGCATCGGCATAGGAGATAGGAGTGTGATTGAAGCTAAAATAATATTGATTGCTATGAACTTTCTGAATAATAAATAAAATCTAATAATTGCAGATTGATTTGTTTATTTGAGAAATATCAGTTATTATTATGAAAAATTTAAATGTAATGATTTATTTTGTACACGCTTTATATTTATTACAGAACTTCAAAAATTGACATCCGGATCCTTTTCCTATACCTGATTGACAATTAAGCATGTCATCACTGTTTCTAAATTTTTTGTTTTCAATACACTGAGAAAAATGGCCGCCATATTGAACTCTGATTGAATGTCATGCTGTGATCGCATTGACACATTTTGATATGAACTGATTTCGTCTAAGTCACTAATTCACATGATCGTGATGGCAATACCCTCTTTCAAGGCATTATACCTCACTTATTAATTTTATCTTTTTTTTTTAATGAAAACTGTTGGAAAATAATCCATCTTTAACTCCATTCCAGAGACTGTCACAAGCCAAAGTTGACCTAATCGTCCATGGATCGACTAGGTAAAGGGAGACATCCGACGACTTGGCGTGCAAAATTGGAGACAGAAGGCTAGAGATCGAGCTAGCTAGATAGGCATATTGCGTCAGCCTCAGGAGCATTATACTTTTTAGCGCCATCAATAAATGCTGGCCAGTATTAACAAGTACGTAAAGTTTACCACACAAATAGGCTCCCAAAAAAGTTGTACTTTTGAAAAACTATGGTATAACTACTTGATCCGGTTTGATGAAACTAACGGCACAGTGTATTCTTGAAAAAAAAAAAAAATATGTTAAGTAGATTTTCAAAAGTGATATCATACGATGGCCGTTCTAAGACAGTGTGCATCATACTCGAATCAGTATCGAAATTCATACTCTGCCTTCCTCTAAGAAAAAAACCTCTTTTATTTTCAAGACCGATTTTGAACACATCTCGAGGATGTTTTAACCCATGAATTGTGCTTCGTCCAAGTTTCACGATGTTGTCTTATAACTTTTTTTAAATTTATGATAAAAACTTGAATTTGGTTAATTTTGCTTGGACATTGAATGCACACCCCAATTGTTGAATACAGTAAAAGCCCTATTTTGGATTCCTTGGAAGGTCACTCAAACAAATTCAAGACTTCTTGGACTACCGCAGTAATAAAAATAGATTTCGTTCGAATTAATTAATGTATAGACGTAGCGGTTCCACATGGTTGAGATGTGGGTGCTATCCTATTCTGAATTTTATTCAATGTGTGCAAAAGGTCATGTTGTATACAAATTAAAGTGATCATTATCAAAACAAAAAATTGGAAAACTTTAAGACCTGGAAGCTAACGAAGCCGAGCCAGAGGCTAAAAAATGAGTCGTTCTGAAAATAAATGAGTCCTTTTGAAATTATTTTTTAGGTTTATAATAAACCTTTTTTTTCTAAACCTAACAATAAATGAGCCTGTATAAGTGAATCAAAGTAATTCAAAGAAATAGCTGTTTGTGTTTGAACGTTTCAATTTTTTAAATGAAAGCGTCCAAGAAAGTAAATAGAAGCGTTGTTCAAACCACAGACATACAATACAGACCGCCAACTCTTTAACGTTTCTCTCTTTTTGCATGCAAGCTTGATGTGCAGTTTATATTGAGTATGTTTAAGCTCTATCTTAAACTCCACCCATGCATTCTAAAGCGTTAACCAAAACACTAAAAAAACATAAGCGACAGCTACAGTACGTTTGCAACGAACTGTTGGATACCCTATACCCTATTTTTAGATGAGTTCGCCTTCCACAGCCAGCCGAAGTTCCAGTTTCAGAAACAAAATTCTTCTTTGGCAGACAGAAGAAAATTCAATAACATTAATTTTGTGTGGTGTGATGTTTAATTAGTGCTGGCACAATAAAAAAGGCGTGTGCCACGCCCAAAGTTGAGACTTTTTATTGCCAAGGCAATTAGTATGAGCTCAGTGACATTCAATTTGATTCTTGCAGATCGATTTGAACAAAACAAGACAAGACTTAAATTTTTAAAAATTAGATTTTGAATGGAAATAGGGATTATGGGTGTTTTTAACAATTCTTGAACCACACTCTGCTACGTAAGCAAGTGTTCATCTTTTTACTTCAAAGTTCAAAACTGCGACTGATAGTTAAAAAACGTTAAAAAATGAATGCATTATACGACTTTTGACGGAAATGCCCCTTAAAAGTGGGCGTATCTTAAAAATTTGAAGGACCAACTGAGCTAAGTTAGTATTTAGGCATATGTATGTGTAAAACTACAGCTGAATCGAGTAGTTTTTAAACGATCTTACCTGAACAAAGGTATTTTATCAAAATCACACCCTTAAAAGTGGGCGTATTGAACAAATTGACACAAGAAAATGTAGAGATATATTTTTCATAAAACGAACGGAAGAGAAAAAGGTTTAAATTGAATATTGGTAGTACCTTAAATTTTTAAATCTACGTTTTTCGTTCTTTCATGAAAAGTAGACATAAGCCACGCCCAAAATTCAATAATTTTCGTTTTATACACAAGTTGTTTCATTCTTATTCTCATATACATAGTAGAAATTGTAGTTAAGGCTATTCAAATTAACACGGCAGCACCGCTGTTCTCTATAAATTGATGTCAAATATTTTTTTCAAAAATTTTGAAGTGAATTTTAAAAAAGTGATCATGCCGCAAACTGGATGATCAGCCCAAGGCGATAGTTGCATTACTTTGGGGATGGCGTTTGATTGTGTCGCCAAATTAAAAAAAGCTTTTAACAAAATGAAAATGAAAATACAGCTGTTCCCTAATTCATGAACGTATCCACAGAAAAGTTAAAGAAGGGCATTAAAATATCTTCGTTCACTGAATATTACTGTAGTAAAAAAAACACTATTTTAAATATGTATTTGAATTGTTTGTTTTTAACAGAGCAATAATTATTATTTGTATTTGTATCTCTACTCGAAATAATTTTTGTATTCCTTAAACAAATTTTCGGAGGAGATTTAACCCCTATAATTCCCACTTTTAGCTACGCTCTGAAAAAATCTGTCAAAATTTAGCTCGGAATAAATGTGACGAACAATTTATCAGTCCGCTAAATTGTGACAGCTGAAAAATGTACACTGTGAAACAAAAATTTGAAATTTTAGCTGGAGCTGGGTACCACTCGGCTAAAATACTTTGCCAAATTTTTGCTTGGCTAAATTTTGGAGAGAATTTTGTATGGGAGCCAAATTTTAGCTCAACCTGCCTACTTTGCTTAAGACAATTAAAATTCTTTTCTAGAGAGCTGATCAGCGCAGCGTTGTAACCCATGGTTTCCATTTTTACATCAATATACGGCAGAATAATGTGGCTGAAGGCAGAAAACATAACGGTAAAATCCTAATTATCTGCCCAAAACCTTAACCATACTCTCAGCCACGTGTTCATATTTCAACGTCATACGAATCTGTGTCCAGAACAGAACCTCCTAGTAAATCAATGTAAAAGAAGGAAATGATATACAGGAACAATTACGGGGAAACACTTCAAAACCACTTGTGCGGTAATAGAAGTGATGTATGGCCAATTTAAATTCAAACAACTGCAGTTTTCGTATCTTTCAAAATTATAATAACACACACACACACAAAAAATACTTTCAAAACAAGTATATTTTTCAAAAAGAAAAAGAACAACACAAATCATCCACAATTGTATAAACATTAAACACTGTTCTAAAATATTCATTTCGTCCCGAGGACCGGATGGACATTTCACATTCAAAAAAATGTTTATGTATTCGAGAGTTCTATGTTTAAGCTGTTTTTTTTTCATCAACTTTGAATGTATTATGTGATGACAAAAACTTGAACTTTTTAAAATTTTATTTCAAAAGTTTTATCTTTTCCTGCACATAAGTCGTATGAAAAAATAAATTATTTAAGGACAATATTGTGCGTTATGATATTTTAATTTTACTCTCCATTAAAGTTTGATGTGTTTTTTTTTTGTATCCCAGAGTTGCTGTGGGTGCAGCTCTGTTTTGAACTTTTCTCAACAATTTTCATCCATGAATTAATCTTAAAGTATCCGTGACTATTTTAAATGTACTGTACATATGCCTTGAAGGATTTTTCTGAGGGGAGCCTTTGCAGGAATCTCAAAAAAAAAATCTTTCCACATTTAATTTGTTCCTGGTATATGGATGTTGTTCCAATTAAAATTCAGAAAAGAAGAGAAAAAGGACTCATCGAAAAGCCAGGAAAATTGGATTTCCAAACCAAGAAAAACCAACTTTACTTTCTGACACTCTCTCTTAGTTAAAGGCCCGAAAAATCAGTTAAAAGCTAACATGGGTATACTTTCATTTTCAGGAAACACAATCGCCCATTCGTTTGCGGAAACGAGTTGAATACGTGCGTGTGGAATGGAATTAGACGGTTAAATGAAATGAATTGCTCCTCGGACTCGGACTCGAGTGTCCATTTTTTTTTATTCTTCGGATGGTTTTTCTTTCCGAAATTTCTTCATAAAAAAAAAAAAAAAAAAATAGAAAGCCGAAAAAAAAATTCCAAAGGAAAAACGAAAGATGAAAAGACTAAACGGAAATTTGAGTCAACAAGTTTTTGTTGCCATCGGAATGATTTGTAGTCCTTGGCTCTTGGGCTATTTATTGTCTTTCTGGAGCTTCTCTATATTGCGAGAAGTTCGGTCGGTCGAGGAGCTCAGTTCCGTTGATGTCCTTTGTGTGCGCTGTGTTTGTTTGTTCGTTTATTTAACCAGGAAGTGGACATTTTGTTATTTGGTTGTTCTGTTAGTTTATTTTTCGAATCAAAGTATATACTTGTGTTTGTTTGTTTATGTATAGCTTGGCAATTCTCTTGAATGTTGCTTATCATCACACACACATATAGAGATGTCCTGATTATCCTTATAAATTCTTTGTGATGTAAGATTTTATTTTTACCTTGATGGGACTCAAAATATATAAAGTATCATGTTAAATGATAAAAATAAATCTTCCAGATTTAAATTTAAATTCGGGATATCGACCAGTATAGTTGAAGAAGTATCCAAAGTATCTGATGACCATAAAAAGCTCTCTCTAGACAGGTTTGTTTCTCTTGCGTATCGTTTAATGTAAAATAGAAAGATTCAAAAGGAAAACTCCTCTTATCAGGAAAAGGTAATCCCTGACATTCACATATCCCATAAAACCCACGTCATCGATACTACACCTCCTCTACATTACATTTATAAATATATTGTTTCTTCAAATACATAAACATGTACATTTGTACATGTATGTATATGTAAATAGGAAGTCCGAAAAAAATAACAAAAGAAAAATATTTCCAATATTTTAGCTGAATGCCAACACGAATTATGTTTTCTTGAGATAGACTAGGTACACTATAGTTGGGAGGAATAATGCTACGTATCCCACAGATACAATGGTATAGGCATTTTAGCTTTTTTTTTTTCTTCTTCTTTGTAGGTACGTGCGGGTGTGATAATAGTATGGATAGCTCCTTGAAGAACATTCCAATAAACAAAAATAGAAGATCCATTTTATTTTATCTGTTTGTGTTTGCATTCAAGGGATACGGTCGACGTGCGATTGATTTATGTTGGCATAGGTTTTGGATCCCATGGATGGATTTTGTGTTTTTTTTTCTGTTTCTGTGCTTGTTTAAAGATGAACTTCTTGAATCACATGCAAACGAACTATCTTCAACTTGTTCAATTTAAAAGATTTCTTTTTATCTGATAGTTTAAGATGATGCGAATATATTTCTTCTTCGTTTTCGATTCGAAGGACTTTTTATTTAACCTCAACTTATTCGTGATCACGTTGAATACATCTCAAAAATTAATTGGATAGACAAAAGGACATTTTTTTTTTTGTTGAAGGATGCTAACCCAGCAGAAGTAAGAGTACCTCGTCTGTTAAATTTAAAAAAATTTCTTTTTGTCTGCACATGTACCTAGGTAGGTCTTCTTTTCTATATGGTTGTGTTGGGATGGAGTTAGGTCTTCTTTTTATTATTTACTCAAATCAAACGCCCTTTTCTATTTGGTGTCTGGTTTTTATTTGTCTTGGTCTGATGGTCCTATGTCAATATTGCACAAGAGTAAGTATCTAGTATATCTACCAAATGGTTATGGTTATTTACTTTCACTTAATTTCATTTGCAGTCAAAGGAAATATGGAACGTGAGTTGGTTACTGCATTATGAATCTATGGTTTGCTATGTTTTTTTTTTTTTTTTTTGGGAATTTAGGGGATCGTTGGAATGGAACGTGGTTATTAACAAAGATGCTCTTTTATCATATTTTTGTACTTTCTTTATAGGACGAGTATTTGTACTGGGTCAATAAAAAATACGAAGTTTTAATCAAACTTAACATTACCACGATATAGAAACTAAAAAAAGGTGTCATACAGTCTGTCGTTTTGTTTGTGCGGGAGTGCAAATGTGTCTTTGTACATCTGTCTGTATACAAGGAGCTATAGCCTGAGCCCTAACCTAACTGTCTGACTATTTTCAGTCATATACGAAAATTACTTTTTTGGTGGTTCAGTAGATGTATGTACATATAATAATCCTGTCTAAGCCGCAGATTATCGGAATCCTCATATATTTTCATTTTTAATTTCAGAGCACTCAAGGGGTTATTAATACCCTTATCACGAGTTAACGCAGTATGAGCATTATGGAAGTTTGGATAGGAGATACAAAAAATAATGTACACATTGGTTTTGAATGTCTGTAAATTGTTATATAGGCAGGGCAAATCGAGAAGGAGGGAGCATTTTACATTCGTGCAGTTCGGCAACAGAACGAGGCTTTATAATTTACAGGAATGCAGTTGGCTATTTTACTGAAACGTTGATGCAAATTCTAAATGGATACAAACAATGTTTCTGTATTCTATCAATTTCTCTCGTATCTTTGAATTCTATCCAGAACTCTGCCCAGATGCGAGAATAAAACTCAAGCTTTGGGCGGATTTATTTCTTGAAGATTGTAAACTTATCAGATAAGTATAGTGAAATAATTTTTGCAGTGCCCAAGGAATTTTATTTAAGCTAAAATATTTTACTCATGTGTCAAGTGCTAGTTGAAGGCTAGATGAAAAATCCAAACTTTGGTTCAAGATTTAAAAGTTTTTTTAACCGGTGAAAGCCGCCCACAAACACTAACACAAACGCCATTTTTGTTCAACAACCTCTATTTGCCAAAATTAAATTGTGTGTTGAAAAGGTACGATCAAAGCACAGCGCTTAATATAATTATTTCTGTTTGGGAGTGGCAGACGCCCACATTTCATATAAAACCATTAATTTTATTTTTATAAAATATTGATGCTTATAGGTATTCGTGTTAAAACTTTAAATTTTGTGGGAATTAAATGCACTTAAACATTTTGTGTATGAAAGCAAAAAAAAAATTATTTTGGGTGTGACTGACGCCCACTTTTATTTTTGGAAATGAACGGTACTTTTAATGAATTCACAAGCCCAAATATGTGCGTCTCTTAAGAAGCTTGTGTATACAAAAAAAATTTTGACGATGCTTACGCCCACTTTTCATAAAAAAAAAAAAAACAAAAAACGTAGCCTAAAAATTTTAGGTACCAATGCTCAATTTCAAGAAATTTTTTTCTTTCCTTATATGAAAAATATATCTCTAAATTTTTGTGTGTGTATATTTTTACAATACGCCTATTTTTAAGGGCGTGGTTTTTATAAAATACCTTTATTAGTGTTAGTTCGTTAAAAAATTACTCAATTCAGCAGTAGTTTCACACATACATAATTATCTTAAAATTGACTAACGATTAAAGCACTAACTGAGATTTAAATTTTGTTTAAATTTTTTTAGGACACGCCCAATTTTAAGGGGCGTTTCCGTCAAAAGTCGTGATATGCATTAATTTTTTAATGTTTTCTAACTATCAGTTGCATTTTTGAAGTAAGAAGCTGAACACTTCGGTTTGTATTCCTTGGTTACGTAGCAGAGTGTGGTTCAAGAATTGTTAAATACACCCATAATCACCATTGCCATTCAAAATCTAATTTTTAAAAATCGAAGTTATGTCTTGTTTTGTTCAAATCGAGCTGCAAGCTTAAAATTGAAGGTCGCTAATCTCATAGTAATTGCCTTGGCAATAAAAAGTCTCAAGTTTGGGCGTGACACACGCCTTTTTTTAATTGCGCTAGCAGTAATTGAACATCGGCCACTAAAAATTGTTGTTATTATATTTGTCCTGTCTGCTAAAGAAGTTTCTGGAACTGGACAGTGGATGACTATAGGGAGGGGGGGCGAAAGCATGCACATAAAAAAACATAGGTAATAGGTTATCCAACAGTTCATTGCAAAAGTACTGTATAGCTCTCGCTTATGTATTATTTTTGATTTTAGTAAAACATCATGCAAACTAACCAATTTGTTAAAAAAATGATTTCAATAATATTGTATATACTTATTTTTTGTGGGTCACGGCTTACCCAATAAAAAATAAAAGGACGCTTAAAAAAAGGTTTTAATACCTACCTTTAATTTTAAGTCTTAGATTTTTAATTCCTGAAAGTCAGCAAAAAAAATTACAAAATTTAAGCCACATCTGTTTTACACTTCAAAAGCAAAAGTAGGTTCCTCCTATACCTATCTCTTTAAACTCCATTATTAAAAAAAGAAAAAAAATATAAATCAAAACAAAAAAGTCCAGTAAAATTAAACCCCACCCCACAACAAAACAAGAATAAAAAAAAAGTAATCCTAAAAAACAATGCACCTCCCAGTCCTAGAGTACCAGTCCGAGAGTCCCAGTTCCAATCCCACAGCGAGAGCGTTGCCGTTGCCATATTCCTTATAATATAGTGCTGGAATGCTGATGTAAATATCCAACACAGATCCAAACAAAACACACCCATATTGGCTCATTCTTGTGGTGTTATAAAGTTTACTCTTAAAAGGTCATAAATTAAAATTATTATTATGAAAGTTAATAAAGTTGTCTGTAGATAAAAAAATGGCGGAGTGTTGGGGGATGATTGTATGGCAGAAAATACAATGCGACTTTTTGGCCATTATTTTGGTTTAAAAAGTAAAAACTAAGGGAATTTTGGAAATGTTTGCAGAAAAGTTTTTGAAAGCTATGTAGATAGCTCAAATGCAGTCTTTTTGTTTAAACTACAACATAATACCAACGAAATGATCCCAAAATGTCATTGTAGTTTTGAGTTTTAGGATTTATTAAGATATTTTCAAATGTTCATTTATTCAGCAGTTGGGTTCGAAAATAATAAAAAAAAATTCAAAAACCTTAGTTTTATTGCAGAAGTTAAACTAAAGATACGTTTTTGATTTCAATATAACAGTGACAAAGGCTGGGCTGGAAAACAATCTTTTCTTTACTATAGCCCCCTTCTCTTCCTTAAAAAAAATGCCATTTTATCGTGTATTTTTCTAAGGAACACGTATGAAAGCAGAAAAAAGCCGTAAAACCAAAGCATTTAACAAAGTCATGAATGAGAATTATTGTTCCCTGAGCTTTATTATGCAATATAACCGCACAAATATTGTGTCTAAAAAAAGCAAGCAATTTCATGGCCCATTTTATTTTAGTTGAGATACTTTTTTATGCGAGAAGAAGAAAAAATTTCATAGCCCAATGTGATTTTGCCATCCATAAGATATAAAATGTAGGTATACTGCCTGATGCCAGCCAGGTATTGTGTGTGAAAGGAATTTCTTTTTTTTTAACATTTTTGGAAGGAATTTTGAAGCTTTTTTTTTTTGTAAATAAATTCCAATAGACAGTGCTGTCGCATATAGGAACTATTTAATTAAAATGTTACCTAATGACCTGAAGAATGATATCTTGTTTCCGTTCATTAGCGTTATAATTGCTAATGATAATGAAGTTGCATGTCGGTCAATTATTGAAGTTAATTAATTGAGCCATGAGTAATGTGGTTTAAGTTGAAATAATTAAATTCCCGAAGAAGAAGAAAAAGGAAGGATATCAACAACAACACCCAAACATCCAAACCACAATGACTGCGCCAAGTGAATTCCTTCGACAATATTCCACATTTTTTTTTTATTTTTTTTATTTTTGAAATGAAGTCAAGAGTGCTCCTTAAATAAAAGGAACAATTCCCTCCCTCATCATGTACACTTTACACTGAGTGAATGAAATGCATTCTTTATCGACTCATTAAATTGAATTTGTGTGTAAAAAAAAGGGCAAAACACACACACTCGTCTGATGAATCGAAATAACACGCGATGGTTAATGGCGATGCCTTGTTTAACGCTCATCACATTTTCAAACTGCGATACGAGCATAAAGCAAATTGATTGCAGCGTGTCAATATTGGCCGGGGGAGTATAAGTATACATTAAACATACTTACCGATAAAAAAATGAAGAAGGAAAAACAAAACTTTAAATTAAAAGATATTTTATTTTAATTGTTTTAAATTGCACTCCCATCTCGGCACGATTTATATCGCTTTAATCCGTTTTCATACGGATGAGTGGAGTAATACTGAGTGATAACTTTAAAACCTTACTGGAAATATTGATGAATTCTCTTCTTGTAAATGATTTTTTCCTTATAGTAACACAAAGTCTAGAATTTGAAAAATTTGGTCGAGATATGCATTCAAAAAAAATTATTTTATTTTCACTTATAAAAGGGGTTTTCAATAAAGGCGGGTAGATGTTGAAATCAAATAAAACAAGCTGTGTATGCGGCATCAAAAAAATGTCTGATTTATTTGATAGGCCCACTTATGCCATTTTATAAATAAATATGATATTGTTTAAATTCCTGCCTCAGCTTCTTGCTATAGTACGGATCCGAGTGGACTGAATTTCAATTGTTCTTCCGCAAGGTCCGGGTTGAATTTGTTTTGTATAAGTGTACCTAATCTATTGACTATGAAAGTTATGACAAGTTATGGATTCGTGCAGACGATTTGGTTAATCTTTTTGAATGGAGTTTTCAGGAAAAGTCTTATAACGGTAGCTCCCATATACATGACCGGTTTTTTAAATCAGATTTTCTCGTTGACGACTTGATGGATTTCGATGAAATTTTTATGTAGAAGCCATTTTATAGACGAAATTATATTTATCCTTAAATTTCTCAAACAAAAAATTGTTATTTTTTTAAATAAAGTTATTTTTTTTAATATTTGGTTTTTCCAAAAATGGTAGGATCAATTTTTTTTTTAATTTTATTTTTTTTATACAAACTTCAAATACTAAAAATAAATTTGGACGTTTTCGAAATTTTTTTCAACACAAACGCTTTTTGAAAAAGCTGGCGAACGACTTTAAAATTTTTTTTCCTTTAAATTTAAAACTTTTTAACCAGTGGATTTTTAAGTAATTACCTAACAAAATTTCATAAACTGTTTTCTCTGACACTGTCACACACTACAGCAAGTTCGTGTTACCCAGTCGTGCACTCTATTTGATGTCGAAAAGGGCTTCAGACGAGATGACGCGCTTTCATGAAACCTCTTTAACAAAATTCTTCAATACGAGTAGGTAATTGCTGGACTTTGAGGGCGTGAGATCAAAAATACCCTTTTTCAAATTTCATTTAATTTTGAAGTGAAACTTCTTTAGAATCGTTGTGATTTCAAACCGGATGCAACGAAAAAACGACAGGTAAGAGACACAAATACAAAAATGTGTAGGATGAAGCCAGGAAAGACTGAGACAGAAATATACATACTATTTTTCTGACGGAAGTAACGCTCAGTATTCCAATATGGCGGCACCGATGACTCGCATTAGCTCACCGTGTGCACGAACGAGTGAGAATATAAATACTATAATCTTACTCATTCATGCACGTGCTCCATGGCATTTGTTTGTTTTGATCAATGTAGGAATGGGCAAGTAAAAAATATATCGATATTCTTTAACAGTATCGATAATTATCGGGTGAAAAAAATCAATATATCGTCAGTTTTCTCATGATTATTCATACATATTACGAAAGCATTCAAAATTCGTTAAAAAAGAATAGACATGAAGAAAACAGTATGTTTTTTTAAAATGTTGTTTTGGCTAAAAATACAAATAACGGACATCTCTGTTTATAAACGACTGAATTTAATAAATAAAAATGCGCAACATAAACACAAGAGTTTGAACTTCTTTGCTCGGAAACTGTGTTATGTTTCATCGTATGCATTTTATTCTAAGTTGCATGAATGAATTAAATTGGGGAAAATCGCACTGCGACCTTAAAGATCTATTGTGAAAGAGAACGAATGAAAAAAAAATTATGACACAGTCACACAGTATTTTATATTCTAGCTCTCATTTTCTCCTATCATACGTTTTGCCTCTCACTCAGGTCTACTAAGCATTATGTTAAACAAAAGCGAGTGAGCAGGCGCGTTGGTACGATTAAGTTAGTATGTTAGTTAATATAGGTAGGTACGTGATTTGAATGCTGCCTAACAGGAAAAGCTTTACAAAAGGTTTCAATAAACTTAATTCAAGAAGAATGTAAAATTCAAACAAATACATAACAAAAGTATTTATAAAAAAATGGCATTCAAAAAATTATTTAAATTTTAAAAAAGTAGCCTGAATTTTTGAAAATAGTCAGTTTTCGAATATTTTTTTGACTTGTTTTAAATAGTGGCGTCCTGGAGTTCATACTTTAAAAGGGAGTCAAAAGGACGCAAAGTATGTCGGTACGTCTGTATGCTTGAATATGTGTTGAAACTTTTGTATTTGTACAGATTCGTGTTGAAAGCATTTAGTCATACATAACATAAGGTTTGAAAGTAATCCGAAAACTGGTGCTGGATGGCTGAGTTTTTCATCTCATTCTCTCGTAAATTAGGTATACCAACTTCTTTGAAGTTTCACTTCAACCGAGTGTGAATTACGCACACACATTTTTTTTTTTATAAATTATTTTTATAAAAATAAATATTAATCGAACCAATAAGCAAAATGAAAAATGTTGATGTTGTGAAAAGTACACAAATAGCAGCCCTCAAAACGTTTTTGAGGACCGAAAAACCAAAGTTTTTTAAAGTAAAACTTTTTTTTACATCACCTCAAATTTTTTGGTTCACCTGTCCGCATGTCGCAATATGGCGGCGTCAGCCAATAGCTCGAATTAAGTGACCGTTTACGTGTAGTCTTTATATTCTCACTCATTCAAACACGTGCTCCGCGGCATTTGTGTGTTTTGTAATAATTTAAATGTTTTTGTTTACTAACTTGATCGTGATGGACAACGATATAGCTAGTGAGTCAAATAAACTGGTTAGCAAGAAAAAAGCCAACAATATTTCGAAAACATTTGACGATGAATTAATTTCATTCCGTAAGAGTAAGAGAGAATATGTCGAGAGAGTTCGTACTTGTACCTAGATAAATGAAATATGCTCTTGGTAAGTAAATTTAATTTTTATTGTCAATTTATTAGAACGAAAAAAGTTTCACTTGCATCGTGGTTTCATAAAGCCACAAAATTTTTTTTTGTTGATTAAATCCACATAAAACAAACCCCAGGAAAGCTTTTCCAACCCTGCACGAAAAGGAAATTAAAAATGTGAACGCGGGTTAATGCAAGTCAACCCTCTCACTTCATCAACCGTGCAAAGGCCATTGGACTTTCAAGTCACGAGTTTATGAACCAAAAAAAAAAAATCACAATTTTCAAAACAAAACCTTAACGATATCACTTTCTGTTTTTTTTTTTTTTTTTTTTTTTTTTAATAAAAATTTCTTAATATTTTGTTTAATATTGCACACAACAAAACAGCAAACATGAGTGTTGTTTCGCTGCCTTTGTAGTTGTAGGTACTCCTCCCGCGAAAGACTTTCCTTGTTAAAGTTAAATTTCATTAGGATACACCATTCAGCGCAACATGGACAACCAAAATTCCATCTCTTTGTTATTAATTTTATCACGCATCAGTTACATCCTGGCATTGGATGGGACCATCGAAAACAAAAGAATTCCTTCCGGTCATGTGTCTTCCTATGTATGGCTATGTTATGTTCATATATAGGTATGTATCATTATATGGATGGAGTGGACTGTTGTTATGGAGTTATATATGAATGCGCCCTTCAGGGTGCATGCACCCAGAAAACTCAATTATGCCGTCCATCCACCCTTCTTCACAAACACAAAATACTTGGTGTCGTCGTCGTCGTATAGTCGTTGTCGTAGTCGTAAACCGAGATGAGCTTTACATTCCCGATTTTGCTTTACAAAAGCGCGATGCGATGGCGAACGGGAACGGCCAGCAGCACCACTGACGTGGTGAGGGTGGACGAATAAAACTAAATTACACGGGACCGGGAGTCCGGGCTCCGGACTCCGGACAACGACATGACTTTTCGTGAGTAGACAAAATAATGACGGATCTGATGTTAGGTGGCCGTGGATGGGCCAGGCCGGGCTGTGGCAAAGGCAGTCGCTGGGAAGGTCCATTTAAACTGAAACAATGTTTTATGGGGATAATTTTTGGTTAGGTATATACTCGTAGCTGAAAATACTCTTATATACCTTTTATGAAGCTGCTCATTCTTTGTGTCTTATTAAGGGTCATTACGGTATATATTTTTAGTGCGCTTGTGTTCTGGAATGGGTAATGTAATGATGGTGCAGAAAATGAAGCGCTCTTTCACAACTATAACCATGCCCAAGAAAAATGGTTACTTGAAAACCGGATGTAATTTAGGATGTGCAATTTTAACCATAATACTTGACATGGAGTTTTAATTAAAAGACAAAAGCTGGACAATAAAATGTGGCCCCAAATAAAGAGTACCGATTGAGATGCTGTTTAGGAAGTTTAGTTGTGTAACTATGGTTAGTGTGTCAGACTACAATCTTCCTAAGGGTCCCTTATTATCTGATTTTTGTCCAAGGGTAGTGGCTCTTGCGTTAAGTTGTAAGAAGAATTTCATCCCTGCTTAATTTTCGGATCTAAAGGAAAATTGTGGGTTCCTCCTACTTCTGTGGAAAGTCTACTCAGGTAAAGATACTTGCTTAATTGCCCTTTGCAAAGTATCGGATAACACTGTGATATAGAAAGGACCTTCAAACAGAATAAGTCTTTTGCTAGGCTTGTTCAGAAGCAGAGCCATAGAAAAAGGGCTTGTTTCACTTGGGAGGCAACTCTGGACGATGTCTTGGTCAAGCTACTAAAAAACATATTTAAATCCATTCGGAGTTTGGTTGGTTCAGGATCAGGGTGCACTTTATGAACAAAGTTCACATAGGTTATAGGCCACTTATTCTCCCTATTCACCACTTTTGTATACTCCCTACCTTATGCTTGAGTGAGATCACTGCGTTCAACGAATCAACACCCCTTTTCTATCCTAACTTTACCTAAGCCCTTATTTTAGTTAATAAGTGAAAAATCCGACTCAGTGAAAAATAATTTTCTTCGTGATGTCAAGCTCAAATAAAGATGTCTTAAGGATTGAACTTTTATTTACCAAAAAAATCTGGAAAAATGTTTCACAAAACTTTGTATTAGCTGCTTGACTAAATAATGGCTGATTTCTAACCAACTTGATGTGGTCTTCCTTCTGCAAGACCTCAAGTCCTACGAGCAGTGGGTAGGTTGGTTTAAATCCGCCCATACGGTCCACGTTCCATAGTCATTTAAAGCCTTGCCTTTTTCGCTTTTGACTAGTTCACGTGGCGGCCAACTCCATTGATAAATACTGAAACAAATATCTCCCGACGACTCTTTCACTCCGATCTCCTGGTTCCACTTTTCTGTCTTTTACAGACTACTGGGATGATAAGTTTGCCCTTTGAGAGGTACTTACTACTGGATGACTCTCCGGTTTTCGTCCAAATATGATCTTCGAAGCAACAACAGTTTCCAGATCAATTAGCTTTGCCTTTTGGTAATGAAGCTCTATATTCAGTCACCTTGTTTAGCTGGATATCCGAATCCAATTTGGGCAAGCCTTGGCTTCAGGACAAAATTTCATAAGGGTCTTCGATATTATATGGTTGCTGTATCAGAAAAAGTCGATGCTGTATTTGACCTGATGCTGCCAGATTGCCATCTGACATAACATGAGAGCTGATATTGAGGTGTTCAATAGTATGAGCATTTGGCTGCACAAAAACATGTCACGTTGGATACCGCATAATTTGCCAATCTCCAAAAAAAATGGATTGAACACGTCACCACCTTTCTCACATCGCATCGGCTTAGACAATTGCAAACCAAATCGATGGGTCATCCGCCATACAGTCCTGATTGGGCACCCAAAGATTACTTCTTGTACCCGCAGATCA
This sequence comes from Platycheirus albimanus, assembly GCA_916050605.2. Taxonomy (NCBI): domain Eukaryota; kingdom Metazoa; phylum Arthropoda; class Insecta; order Diptera; family Syrphidae; genus Platycheirus; species Platycheirus albimanus. Next base: position 10,516,880 of record OU696698.1, on the reverse strand, counting down.
AAAACAAAATGCGACGTCAATATGTTTTTTAAAGCTATTCAAAATGCCTGTTCTCGAGGTTACTCAATCGGCGTGGAAAAGTTCTTCAAAAAATAGTTCAAACACACTCATGGAGAGTACTTTGAAATGCAATGAAGCCATTTTTGATTAAGAAGTTCTATAGGTTGGTAATTTAATAAGCACTTTCGAACACTTTTTGTCCAATTCCTTTCTTCTTGCGATAGTTAGGAATACACAAGTCAAAAACACCAACAAATAATCTACGTAACGCTCAATTTCAGCACGCTCGTAAATGAGTTTAATAGTTTGCGATAGTGTTCAAAGGAAATACCATTGTTAAACATGGGCATCATGCATTCCCTTTAAATGGCCAATAAAATTCGATTCACCCGACTTCGTATCTGCGTGAATAATGGCCCCCTCCCTTGTATTTACGAATAAAATCGCATCTGGAATTATTTTATTTCAATCTAAAGAATGCAGGAATGAAAGAAGATATCAATTTACTTTATACTACGTGATGGTCTGGCCATAAAGTGCTCGTAGACAGAAAAAGAAACCTAAGTTGACGCTAAGAAGATTGTAAGATTGTCACATCGAATGCACTTAAACTTCTTCCCAACTTAAGCGAACGAAGGTCAGGAATGCCTCCATAATGCTTCAAAAGGTACAAAATGAAGTACAGTAGAATCTCGAAAAGATGAACAGATATAAAACAGGCCCCGTTCATCTTTTAGAATTGTTCATCTTTCCAAGCATCGTTCATTAATTTAAGAAAAACATATAATTATATTAACATTGTATCTATCAAATTAACTACTTGATCATTTTAGTTAAAAAAAAACTTAAAACAACACAGAAATACATAAAAGTTGTTCATAAGGGTTAAAACAAACAGACTATATTTAAAAAAACAGATTTTTGGTAGATTGTCGCCCGGAAAAAAGCGTTCATCTTTCCAAATTGTTCATGTTTTAGAACCGTTCATGTTTTCAAGATTCTACTGTATATAAATTCGAAACCTCATTTTGTAAATTGATCTTATTAAATACAAAATGTAAGAAAGTACTCGAAATTGTAATTATTTGTGTGTTTTTTTCCCCGTCTCTCTATCTGATGTCCAATAAATTTTAATTCTTTTCTTGTACATCTGAAAATTCAATTTTATTGAACTTTGTTGATAATGGAGTCGTTTCTTGTTAAGGGTAATTTGAGATTGAGATAGCAAGCCATCCCAAAGACGCACAGAGTAGTGAACCCTGAACGCCGAAAACGCACCCGATTCGATTATCGTCACAGTTCAAGAAAAAAAGGGTGATGTCACAATACCCGAACTCATACTTCATGCACACTAAAGAAGAGAAGGTCCATTAATTATTTCGATAAATTTCAGTGGCACGTCATTTGTTTCAACAAAAATATTTGTATATAAATGCTTAGGGGCTGTAGTTTCAGAATCCAGAGTTTGAGTAGATAGATGCCGAAGCCGATGATGATTCTGATGCACAAAACCAGATAAAGAACTGCAAGATAAAAGAGAGCAGCTCTCACACAAAACACAACACAAGGAAATGACAACAAATTGACCCAATAACTCATCCCAGGCAGATGGCTTCCTGTATCTGCCCCATATGGACATTGGACATCGGACATGCGGATGAGGACGTCATGTTCAGCATGTTGCCACCTTAATCTCTATACAAAATGTACACAACATAGGGAGGGAGAGCCACGATTTGGATGGCGATGGCGATGGCGATGGGTATCTTGTATCTTTGTGCAACCACATCGGCTTTGTCGTCATTCAACAGAGGAGACAATACAGGACTACAGGTTAAAGACTGGTCGTGCATCGTGCTACTAGCAACGATAACGGCAACGGCAACGCAACCAGGTTATTTGATCTCTGTTATGAAGCCTCTTATGCCTTGTTCATTTTCGTTGTGATGAAGAGCTATGGTTTGCTACAATGTTTTATAGTCAAGGACGGATTTTAAGCCAAACATTGGTTTATAAATCAATGTTCAGTTATAATTAACGTCAAAGGTCAGGGTGAGGTAAAGTTTAATCTCTTGAATCAGTACTCTCAGCTCTTATAACGCGATAGTACCTACCTTTAACATTAAATGCACTACTGTTTTAGTAGAATTGTCTTTTTTTTTTTAAATGAAAACTTCCTAAGAATAGTGACTTAAAACTCAATGAAACGAAAATGCGTCACGATAAACGTGTAGTGTATGCATGCACCTGCGTATTACAAAGCTTAATTTTGTATAATTATACTTGTGTGCATATTTGTATCTCCCTAATGAATTAATTTTGCAAGCATGCCAAAAACTTATGTTGAAAGGAGGTAGGTTACTTTTTTGAAGTTTTACTTCTACCGAAGGTGGATTGTACAGTGAAATTTTTTTTTTATTTTTCAAAACAACTCAAAAATTTTGTATAAATAAAAAATCAATTGATACTTCCAATTTCACACGTTAGAGGCCCCTGCCTTTGATTAATTTAATAAAAAAAATCTAGGTTTGACAGCACGTCGGTCTTTGATTATAACATTATGGCGTTGTTTGGTTTGGCAGTAGTTGCTTTAGGGCAGTCGGATCAACGTTTTACCTACACAAACTCACATTGTGCAGTCCTTGTAGGTATCTATGCACGTTGAATAATCACCAGACAGTTCGCGAACTATGCAAAAAAGAAGACACAACAAAAAAAAAATATATATATATTAAACAGCAAAAGGGCACACCTTGACACTTGGATGCCAAAGCCACAGCCACAGCCACCACTTTCTAGGCAAAGGTAAAAGTAGAAAGCTTTTGAATGTGCATTTGAATGCAAACATAAAAAGGTGTAAAGACAGACTGCACTAAGTAATATTCTAAAGATGAATAGAAAGAAATAATAATGAAGGCATAAAGGCTTAAACAAAGGTCCTGATCTCAAGGATTTGTTTGAATAAAAAAAAATGAATTCAATGCTGTTTTATGTTTTTTGCTTTGAAGTAGTGAAATATTATTTTTTTTTTTTCAATTTAAGAAATAGTTCATAATGATTTTCATAGTTTTTATTACTTTTAGACAACGTGGCGAATGCCGGTATATGGGGCTTTCTTTTGTGATTTTTTTTTAAAGGATTGTAAATAAATACCTCCTATAGGCGTCCATTAAGTCCATTGGAATTAAAGCACATAAAGGGTGTTTTTTTGGACGTGTGGTTTTCAATCTGGCATTACTTTTTTTGGAGTTGGTCTTTTTGACAGCTGTCACTTGATTTATGCTCAGTTTGTTCTGTCATTTCATAATGAATAGACTTACTCCTGAACAACGTTTGCAAATCGTGCAAATTTATTACCAAAATAACGGTTCGGTTCGCGCGACGCATTGCAGGCTGCATCCAATATTACGTCTACATGATCGCCCCGGAATTTATTCGAGCCAGCATCGGCGGCCAATTGCCCGAAATCATTTTTAAAACATACATAATGGCAACCCTTTACCTTTATAATAAAGCTAAATTTTCTCTTGCATATCCGTGTAGACTATTGACTTTACATACCTCAGGAGATAGTGTAGCGGTGTTAAATTACGCAAAATTAAGCGCTTACCAAACGTTTCCTTCAACAAATCAATCGTGATACGAGCTCTGTGACACATTGCTCCGGCTGGCATCGTTTTTAAAGAAGTAAGGGCCAAATGATTCCACTTGCCCACGAAGCACACCAAACTGTCAGTTTTATTGTATGTTACAGTGCGTCTCAACAATGGCTTGAAGATTATTATCTACACTCCAAATAATGATGCAGTTCTGCATACTGACGTAGCTATTCAACATTTTCACGTAAAAATTGCGATTGTCTTTTCAAACAAATCTGCACAATTTGAACGCGTTGTTCAGGCGTCAGTCGACTCGTGGTGAAATATCAATCTAAAGTAAACATAAATTTCATAGCAGATGACAATATGGCTGTCACTTAAAACAGTGTTGCCAACTTAAAGTTCTATACCCGTAAAAACGCACACTTTTTTAAATACAGTTGAAATCCTATTTACAAGTCAGGCAAAACATAAAATGAAGAAGACAATGATTGCTTTATGATGGCCATAATAAATTTTTAAATTTACCAATATAACCTAGTGTGACACCTTTACTTTATTTTAGTTAAGAGTTCATTTACCTTAGCTCACACCAATGAACATATCCCATAAGAATCAAATATTTTATTAACATTAAGGACTCCATTGCCAACAACAACATCTTCACTGTTTAACTATAGCACGTGTGTAAATAAACCAGGTTTCATGACTAAATGCTATTTCTTCCCCAAAAATCCTTAAAATTGATCGCCATACCACGAAAGGGATGTTTTTTTCAGTTTTTTTTCCGTGCTGATATTGTGTTGCTTCCTTTATTTATATTTTTTACCTGGCTTATATTTACAAAGTGATTCAACGATGGCGGGTGGTTTCATGGTTTTTATGTTACAAAACATTTGTTGCTGATGGCAGATGTGGCAAGGTGTGTCAATTTAAATGGTTTTAATAAAAAAAAAATAAGAACATTGAAAGAGTGGAAAACGACATCACGCGTCGGAACACCTTGATACAAAGAAAAAAAACACACTTTAATTTTGATCCTGGTATTTTTGATTTGATTTTGTTTAGACTGCAGACAATCTTTCTTTTCTTAAGTCTGGTTCTTTTTTTGTTCATGAAAAAAATTAAATTTTTGGAACATTGTAACGAACTGCCACATTTTTCAATTTACGTAAATGATGATTTTGTAATGAATTTTTTCTGTTCTGTCTTTTTTGTTTAAGGACGTTCAAGGAAACTGCCAAAATGGCAGTGTCATACAACACTTCCCAGGTATCTTTTAATATTATAAGGACCTTGAACTTTGACTTTTCAAAATGTCTTAAAATAATGAAACCAAAAGTTTGTGTACCTACACATTTAATTTTAAGATTCTGAGAAAAATCGAACAGCCTAAACGGATGCGAAAATTTCACTTAAATTTAATCTCTCTAGCTGGCAACTATCCCTTTGATGGCATTCTCTGTAGTAAATCGTATACAATCGTTAGAAAAAAGTATGTTTATTTTTAGGGAATCATTGTCGGTATTCAATTATTTAAACCAACAATTTTTTTTTGAAAAAGGAAAAGATACCTTATGAAACCCTCAACCTAAAAGGAACTTTTTTACGTCCATCTTCAGAATTCATCGAAATCGGTCGAGCTGTTTTGGAGGAAGTCAAATAGAAAACCGGTTTCCGGACTTTTTTTGAAAAATGCATTCCAACTAAAAAATTAGACTCAACTTAAAAATAAGTTATGTCAAATTCGTTAAGGGCGTTTTTGATGCTGTTGATTTTGACAGAGGCCCATTTTTTCGGAAGTCATCATTATTTAAATGTCACGCTTCAATGTCATTAACTTTGTTTTTCATGATGCATAACTTTCCTCATACCCTATAATTATTGCAGAAAATTACAGAAACCCATGCTCATGCAGCTTGACTAGGCTTCGAGGTTTTGTGGTCTTTCAACCAAATTGGACTGTATGTCATGTTCTAGACTAAAAACATTATCAGGCATTGTGACGCAGTAGTTTTTTGAATACTGCTTGAATGAAAGAGAATGGATAATTGATTCGGTTGTAGTTTCGTGTTTTTTTTGTTTGTCTGAGCTCTGAGGTAATGATTTTAATGATTTTCAATGAAATTTGTGTTTATAGTTTTGAATTATTATAAAATGTTCGTGTTTTAAATAATCTAGCACTGACTATGAAACAGTTAGTTGTTGGGTTGATTCGCAGGTGTAAACTTCGTCGGTCATATTGTTGGTGTTAGAAAATATTGTTGAATTAAGTAAATAAAAGATTTTTTTTCGGCCTGTAAAGCAGTGTTTTATTTACCCAGCAGCCATTTGCTTTGGTGAAAAGGTATGTATCTAATCAAATGGGTGAATATTTTAGTGAATAATGTTTTTGTTGATGGTGTAAGAATCAAATGTGATTACACCCTAACTGACAGCTGTCAACTTCATGAATTGTCTTTCTACTGTCAAACTTAAAATGTAAAAACTTTTTCTCTCTCTCTTTTATTTTGCATTTCGAAGACTAAGGAAGTTCAAATAAAGTAATCTGCATTCACAAATTAAATCACTGGTTTTTCTCAACAGTTTTTCACTTTTCTGATCAAGGTGTTATAAGTTTAACAGATTCCATTTATTTAAAGGGGTGCTTCAAGAGTCATTAGAATAAATAAAGAACAGTAAACAACAACAGAAATTTCCAAAAGAAGATGAATGTGCGATTTAATTGCTTGATTCACTACTTGCACATCTTCTGTTTGGACAAGTTAAAAAGTTGGTTTTTTTTAACGCGAATTCAAAACTGAATCAACTAGTTGATACTTTCTACCATCTTTTTGAACGGGACAAGTTTCGTTGTGTGGCACGTTATTGATGGACCCAAATAATTTACGCCTGATTGATTCAATTTTTGGAAGGCCTTTTCAATGTGTTCTGATAACGGTCACCAGTGGCCTAAGTAATTATAAAAGAAATATGCCCCTTCCAATCCCCAGTGTATCCAGGCGAAATTTTGAAATATGCATTTATTCGGCTAATAGTCGTCTTGCATAGATAAATATCAATTGGGCGTTTTCACACCCCCGATAGCTGCTTTTATGTTTTTAACAACAAAAATCGAGTAGTGATGATGCGTTCATGATGATTGTTTGTCAAAAATAGTGGTCGTCAATAGTTTTATACAAACAAATATAATGCCAATCAAACCAAAATGGCGACCGAACAAGCATTGTAATTATAAACGCTCTAATTTTATACTTCTTTTTCATTACAGAAAATGCCCGGAGAAGCTATAGCACCGTTCCTGTGCGACTCCATAGATAAATCTTCACTACAGTCGGAATGGAAGAAATGGCTTCAATCTGTTATCCTTCACCTTCAACAAGAAGGAATTGAAGATCCCTCAAAAAAAAGAAACAAGCTTCTATACTTGGGAGGTGGTCAACTTAAATGGGTCATATACAAAGATATATATCGCACTCCGGATGCTATAGTTCAGCCAACACAAGGAGTAGAATCGAAGGACGTTTTTACGACCCTAATTGACAAGCTGACTAACTATTTCACTCCAGCATATCAGAGGCATGTTTTTCGCTCACTAAAACCAGAAATAGAAGAAAGCCTCGATGAATTTCTGACCAGATTACGGAACCAGGCAGCGAAATGTCTGTTTGAGAAAACTGGCAAAGACATCGTTGATATCCATATTAAAGATAAACTAATAGATGCGTGGGCCCCCAAGGAGCTCCAGAAACTGCTATTGGAAAGAGACTATGACTTGAAAGAAGTGGTTCAACTGTGTTATGAATATGAAACTCATCGGATTGCTGTATCATCAGAAACTGCCAAAATTGATAAATTAACACTTGAAGAACGAATGAAGATACAACGTAAGAAATGCATTAGATGCGGTGAATGCGGACATTCAGGACGCAGTCCGTATTGCTCCGCCAAGGATTCCCACTGTGCGAAATGTGGTTTTTATGGGCATTTCACTTGGAGATGCAAAACAAAATCTAGAAAACGAAAGGCAGGATATTTCGGACAGATAAATACAAAAAGGCCACGGAAACCCAGACCTTCTCTGCGTTTTGTGATGAGAGATGTCGATGTGGATGTTGAAAAGGAATGGAAACAATATAAGAAAACGGATGATTTAAAATAATTGATAGGAGTTGGGCGACAAATCTAAGGAGAGGTATAAAATGCAGGTTCTTTAAATTATCTTATTTATGCTAACTGTCCCAACAGACAGATCAGTCCCAATCATATAGAATCCTGTGCACCGTAAAAATGTTCTGCCTTGGAGGCCTAAGCTTGTCATGCAAACATACTTTATTTTGAGAGTTTCTGGATAAGCTATTGCAGGTCACCCATGGTAATTTGTGATGCAATCTTGGTTAAGTGAACCACAATGAAAGCCAGCTCCTCCAACACGGACAAGATCGCAGAACCCAGACGACTGTTTGACAGCTTTGATTTTTGTACGGGACAAAGCCGTTGATTGAGTGGAAGTGCCTACAAGAAATTCGTTGATACACCGTGAAATAAACCTTCCCACCTTTGTGTGACGCTGATGTTGAAACTGGTGTTTTTTGACGTAACCACGAGTTTGCTTTTACAAACCTATTTTTCTTGGGCCTTTAGTCAGGATGATTTCGCAAAGCTATTGAAATGATTGTGACGATGTTGAGGTTAGGGGAACTTGCAAAGTCTTGCGAAAACATTTATTTTTCCAGGAGTTATCAATTATTAAAAAAATGACTTTGCTATTCCTCTTCCAGAAAACCATTTGAAAAATACGTCAAAACGTCTACAAATAATGATCCAAGTGATGGCAGCCTGTTGGCCCTATAAGGATTGGTCTTCCTCGTTTGCATAAGGAACGTTCGTGAATAAAGTTACAATTGTGTTGAGAAAATATTGTAAAATATTGTAATAATAGATACATGTTTTAAAGATCAGTGTTTATAGTTGTAAATATTACCAAAAAGATATAAATTAAAGCTAACATTTATTGAAATGACTATTTTAAAAAGTGTTTTTATTGGCATCCAAAAGCATCAAATTTAAAAAATTAAGAGGTGTGTTGAAAAACGGTCCTACCAACAGCATGATCTAAATCTTAATCATCAAGAGGACGCTAGGCACTCAGCATCACTTAGAAACACCCACTATGAAAAAAAAGGATTTCTAGTGACACTGAAGAAAATCGTGTTCGAGTTCAGAAATTCATCGAACTCCATCTGTAGCATGTGGTAGCTGGATGAGTAGTCGTATTTCAAATAGGTTGAAATATTCTTCAAGGAATTCAAGACTTTCTCGATGTGGTTTGGCCTTTAGCAGCATTCCACTGTTTCGCTGAATTTTTGATCATCAAGTTTTCTCCATTTTTTCATTGATTGATCGATTGATGCAGTCGCAGTCGTATAAAATGCAGTTTCATTGGTTGCAAATCAGATGCAAACTGCAGAACAAACTATTGTTTTTAATTTGAAGATAAAGCTTTTGTACCAGCCTTGAATAATGACGCCGTCTTCATAAATTTGTTTGCAAAAGAACAACTTGTTCTGAATAAATTGCTTCAAAGATTTCGATAAAATATCTGGGTGGTAGTGGTGTTTTGATTGTATTATTATCTACCTTCTCATTAAATTTCAAGACAAATCTTCTTAAGTTTCATCCCATACAATTGTTTATTCTAAAATCGTATATTCTCGTTAACTACTCGACCGACTTTGATGCATTTTGTCATTATTAAACTAGATTGTTTTTTTTTTTTTAATTTCTTTCGTTTTTTTTTGTGGGTACTGGGTACCTACTTTTTTTTTTTTTAATTTTAGGGTAAGATGTGGCTAGAAATTGGAAAAAGTACCAGCTTCAAAAGCAGGGTTTTTACTTCCTACATATATGCCATATTTTTAATTTGAGCGTAGGATGAAGGAATGCTGTGAATTCTGGGCTTCTAAAAACAGAGATCAAGAAATTCATGGTAATCCAGATTGGCAAGTAATTTTTAAGAAGGGATACAAACTCTTGGCCAAAATTTAAGCCAAGTGGAAGTGGAGCTTTAAGACTCGTCACTTAAAGAATAAAACAACATCTATTTTTTGTCATAATTAAATTGTGCTTTTTGTACAGCTACGATCAAAGCACAATGCTTAAATTTTAGACATAGGTACATTTTCTCGAAATGAATTAAAGCATTTAAGATTGGGTGTGGCTGACGCCCACTTTTCACACAAAACCATTAATATTATTTTTATAAAATAACGATGCTTATATTCGAGCGAAAAACCTTAAATTTTGTGGGTATTAGTTGTGCGTAAACATCTTTTGTATCAAAACAAAAAATTGAATTTAGGTGTGGCTTACGCCCACTTTTCATGAAAGAATGAAAACGTACTTTAAAAAATGTAAGGTACCAATATTCAATGTTAAATGTTTTCCCTTCGTTTTATGAAAAAAATATATCTATTCATTTTTTCTGTGTAAATTTTGTTCAGTACGCCCACTTTTTAGGGCGTGATTTTTATAAAACACCTTTATTCGGGTTAGATCGTTAAAAAACTACTAGATTCAGCTTTTGTTTTACACATATATGCCTTAAAATTGACTTACGATCAATGCTCAGTTTGTGCTTTAAATTTTGTTTACAAAATTTTAGGACACGCCCACTTTTAAGGTGCATTTCCGTTAAAAGTATTAATATGCATTAATTTTTTAATGTTTTCTAACTATCGGTCGCAGTTTTGAAGTAAGATGATGAACATTTCGGTTTGTATTCCTTGGTTATGTAGCAGGTTGTGGTTAAAGAATTGTTAAATACACCCATAATCACTACTTCCATTCAAACTGTATTTCTTAAGAATTTAAGTTATGTCTCGTTTTGTTCAAATCGTGCTGCAAGCTTAAAATTAAATGTCACTAACCTCATAGTATTTGCCTTGGCAATAAAAAATCTCAACTTTGGGCGTGGCACACTTTTTTTTTATTGCGCTAGGGAACGGAAAGACATACAAAATATAGCGAATAGGGTATCCAACAGTTCGTTGCCAATGTACCTATGTTTTTTTATGTCTACTCTTAGACCCACAATTGTACCCGACTTCAAGATATTTAAGGTGAAAAGATCGCTTAAACCAAATCCTTGCAGTGAAACCCCTAATTTCACGTACGAAACAATATTTCTTTCAACACACTTAGTTCGTAGGATTAAAATTCGCTTTTAAAGAAACCATGACCTTTATCTTTCAAGGAATCCCAAATTCCAGTCTACCAGGCCCGAAAACAATCAAATTCGTATAAAGATTATACCACATCAGTTCACGGAATATCCTTTTGCGCATTAGTTGCGTATATAAATTCAATGTTCTTCAACCTCGAAAATCATTGATGCATGATGCATAACACCCACCGTCGCGCTGCCGCCACCATCGGTCGCCTTCTAACTTCAAAAACAGAACCTTCACTTAATTGCAATTTCCGACAAACAAATGAACAACAAATGAATCTAATTCACAACCACAAAATAACAAACGAAACGTTGCAAATTAAATCAGGAGTTAAAAAAATAAATTAATGAATGCATATAGAAGAAGCACATTACATTTCAATTAAAATTATAAGCTCCCGTCCGGCGTCGCTCCTCGACTACATGTGTGGCTCTCTAAAAATTCCTTTCAAATTTAAAAATCAAGCTTAATGGTCAAAATTATGAATTTGTCAATTTTCAAAATTATTCAACAATTTCCACTCCAATATATCAAAACTTCCCCCCAAAAAACACAGAAACAGAAACCCTACTCTATAAACTATAAGCTATCATCATTCTACTTAAAAAGTTACAATCAATTAATTACGCTAATGTACGGTTATAATGGCTAAAATTTATTCAACAGCTCTTGGTCGAGGATCAGGTCGGTGGGGCGAGGGGCGGTATATACAAAATACAACAGAAATTGCGACTGTCACAGGTTTAAGTCCATGACTGTCCATAACTAATTATTTCCTCATTTGAAGTAGGTATTTTCGGTTTTCATTTTTTTTTTACTGTAATTAGTGTATAAAAGAACTAATCACCTTTATTATAATTTTTCTCTTTTTTTTTTTTAATTAGAGTTGGTCATGCTGAGAGAGAAAACCTTTTGTTAAATCGAGCAACATTTGACTACATTATAAATGACTAGACTATAGACACACTATGTCACAAAAGCGACGAAATTAATTATTGATGCTTCGACTTCATGGTTAATATTCGCATTTGTGTTTTTGTAGAGATTCTCCGGTGTGTTTCCGGTGAAATTCATGTTTAAGTGTGCTCTAATATTCGTTACAATACCTACTTAAAAAAGGTACAATAGGTTTAAGCAGAATCAAAAACAGAGTTTATGAAGATAATGGTGTAAAATTGTATCAATTTATTTTCATTAAAAGTATCTTTTATAAAATGTATCTATCAAATGAAATACACGACTGGGTCGTACGCTTTTGCTGTGTGGGTGCAATATGGCACGACAATACCAATTAACGAAGAAGTTTACAGATCAACGCTTATAGAGTTCTAGATAGTATGCCTGATTTTAAAGATTTTGAGTCAGATATTTTGAGGTAAATATATATTTTTTTAATGGAGACTTCAGAACTCTGTCAGATGATTGCTGCCTTATTGTCAAATCGAATGCTATTAGTAAACCTGTCTTTCCAAACACCTGTATATGAACTTTTTTTTTTTATATTATGTGCTCAGAGTTAACGGCCATATATAGGAAACGACGTGTTTTCGCTGACTCGGCTCTAGAGCATTTGGAATTTGACCACAAATTCGGTCGAAAAAAGGTTTTCAGCCCAGAAGTCTATTTCTGGATGAATGGGTTCGTCAACAAGAAAAATTGTCAAATTTAGGATCCCCTCGAGGTTCACCAAAGTAGGGACAATGCATCAAGAAAAAGTCACTGTTGTCAATGTGGGTTTTTGAAGGATGATGCGCTGTCCAGGTCATCACCCTCAACGGCGAGCACTATTGGTCTATGGGCAATACATTTATTTTGACCAGAATTGAATGATTTGGACGCCGAAGACATGTGGTCTCAAGAAAATTACGGCACTACGTGCAACTACAGATAAAGAACTACTGAGGCACACGACATTTTGCACGAGTGATTTGGTTTTTTTCGCGCTGAGGTGATGTGAATTGGACATTTTAGACTTCTTCTTGTTGGGTTTTCTTAGGTCTATCTGGATAAACCTACAAACTACTACTGCCATTGAAATCTACATAATCAATGTAATCGGTAAAATTCAGCCTGAGTATGCAAAGGTTATGGAAGAATGGACATTTTCGATGCCAAATAACAATAAATGGCGTCAGCTTAAAAACTCCCAATACAACACACACGAAGTTTAAAAGAAATCTTTTTTTTTTTTTTTGAGAAAGTGAATGAAAACTAAAAAAATATTGGCTGGAACAAAACAGTGTGCAGGGAAATAATACCCTGGAAGCTAAATCCTTCGAGGAACGACTTTGTTTCCCCGAAATAAACCAAGTTCTAAGCAAATGTAAATAATTCTTTATTTCTACTTAAGCACAATTTTGGATTAGGCATTGCTTGTAATAAGCTTAAGCGTTGCATACAAAATCTACAATTGGTGGTGGTGGTGACATCTAACTGCGGTGACCTCTGGTGCCACCAAAACCGTTTCTAAATTCTAATTTATTGGTTTTTTCAATAAGGGCGGGTAGGTGTTCATTTTGATATAAAAAAAATGTATAGTTTAGGCGTGATGTTTATTCGTATAACCAAGGTAATTTGGCATCAAAAACAGAATAACAAACCACATATTTGACAGATGTCACCAAAACAACATGGCTAACAAATGGCCGCCAAAATCTACCCGCGCCAATTGAAAACAAACTGTAGAGAAAGCAGAGTCCCTTAGCATGCCGTGTGGGCGCCAGGAATTGATGTCTCATTATAACACTCTATTCAAGAATCAAGACCGTCTAAGATACTTAAAACCCGTCGTGTAGACGAACATAACTTAGAATCGAATTCTGATGTGAAAATTAAAATTCAATTTTCACACCACAATTTGATCATACGCTCAAAAAATGTATTGTTCGCTACGTTTTAATCTTTATACATTTCGTCAGAACTGAAAATGGTGGTCAAAGCGGACAAAAATTTGGAAGCTGGAATTTTCATTTTTTGAAACGAAATCCCCTGCGTGCATATTTCTTTCGTTTTGTTTTCTAATCTCATTTTTCTTGTCATAATCATGTTTGAACAAAGCTGTTTTGTGGAAACACTCTAAATTGAATACAAATAAATTTGATCAAAATTGTTCGAGTCGTTTCTGAAATAATCTGAAAAACCATTCTTAAAACTACTATAATATGAAGATTGCTGAAAATCCGTCAAGCCGTTTAGGCTGAAGTTAAATGACGAAACCCACTTCTCCATCTCTGTAACTTTTTATATTTAAAAAAAAAATCAGTTTTTTTTCTTCACGAAGCCAATACTCGCCCCGAACACCAAATACAAAATATCCCTTGCTCTGCCCAAAGAAGACCACAAATTAATTATATCAATCATTTCAATAACAAAAAGGATCGAGCGTAAACAAATCAAAACCACAAAACAAATCATCCACTTTGTGTGTGGGAGTGTGTGTGTGTGTATGGCGCATAAATTAGGCCAATGTACCTGTTGTTAGAGTTAGAAACAATAGGAAGTGCATTTCACTTCATAGTTGCACATAAAGTATCTTCAATGTGAATGAATTTATGTAAATAGGAACACCACTTGGTGTCAAAACTTAAGTTCACTTAAGTACGCCCGTCTACTTCAAGACTATTTATAAATTCACAGTATTGTATGGATGTCTATACAACAAAAAAAATGTACCTATGAAGTGAAAACCATACCACACGACCGACAGGACAACAAACATACATACATACCAACATGGTTGTATAGAATTTAAAAACAAATTGTGCGACTTTTTCTAAAACATTTCCTCTGAGCATGACAAATACAATTCATTTCTTATTTATACTGATTGCTAGTTGATTGCATCCAAAGTGTTCTTGGCTGGTAGCTGGCGCTGGCACTGTCAGTGTTGCAATTCAAATACCTACAACAACAACAATGTGAAATTTGTTGCACTCGGATCGGTCCGGCTGTGTCGGCGAATTCACAAGTTGTCTCTTTTATACAATAGAGAATAGAGCAGGGAGCAGAAGAGTGAATAATGAGAACGAGAGAAAGAAAACAACCTGTTTTCGAGTTTTATAAATCCCGGATAAATTCGCCCCAAGGGGAACACAAATCACAAAAAATTTGATTCTGTTAAGTGAACTAACAGAGACTGTTAATCAAGAGGAGTATTGGAGCATAAAATTGAGTTATTTTCTGTGTTTGAGTATATTTTCTCAATTCGCCGCATTTTGAGTTTCTGGTAATAAGCTGTTGTTGTGTAGTACAATGAAATTATCACAGATGGCAGTAAAATGCTTTCAAATATTTTTGAAACTCAGTTGCCTTGTAATTTTACCTCCAGTTTAACTGTTGAACACTAACAGAATAGAAAATGTTGATGCGATACACACCTTTATTGGTGTAGAAAGGAAATTGAGTATGAAGAGGTTAGGGATAAGATTAGCTATTTATGGAATTTGGATGTGTAGATTAAAGATAGCCATAAAAAAACTAAACTAACTTAATGCCCAGAAATTTGCTTATGTACGCTTTTCCACCGTTAGCTACAGCCTACACGACACAGATTGTCTTTACATTTTATATGAAGCAATTGACGCCGGCATTGAGGTTGTTTTTTAATTTTTTTTAAGTCCAACTCGAACGTGTATACTAACGGATGTTATTTTTTCGGATTAGTTCGGAAACGGCCGAAATGATATTCATTAAATTATTAATTTAAAAACATAAGAGCGTTATTGAGTAAGTAAATATGTTTTTAGTGTTTTAATCGAATCTGGTGTTCTAAATTTTTTTTTTTAATTTAATTAAACTTAGATCAAAAGTGTTTTCCCAAAGTTCATAGAAGATAATAAATAAATTGCAAAACTGGGTAACACGAACTTGCTCTTATGTGTCACAGGGGTCTTGGCCTTAGATTAAAAAAAAATTAAATAAAAAAACTGTTTGAAATTACTAGTTAAAATGTTTTTTTTTTTTTGGGAAATATGAAGTAGTTATCTGATTTCTTTGACTTTTTTTAAGTTTAAGAAAAAAAATTTTTTTAAATAGTTTGACCAGTTTTTTTCAAAAACGGTTTTTTTAAAGCTTTTTGAAAACGTATTTCAATTTATTTTAAGTATGCCATTTCTAGCAGTTTGTAATTTTTACAAGAAAAAATAAATAAAAAAAAAGATTTATATTTTTTCATTTATTAAGGAGGTTTTAGTATTTTTCAGTATTTTTTAGGTGTTCAGTATTTTTAAGGGTTTCACATTAAAAAATTTCATCGAAATGCGTCAAGTGGCTTGCGAGACAATCTGATTTAAAAAAACCGGTCTTATAACGGTTACTCCCATAATAACCGTTATAAGACTTTCCCTGAAAAAAATTATTCTAACCAAAACATAAAGTTTGTACAAAAACACCATTCAGAAAGTTTTATCAAAATCGTACGTTTTGATAAAAATACATTTTTCAATAAAAATTGTATGACAGGTAGTATCGTTAGTTTAAGAGCTAGAATGCTTATTCCAAAAACTATTTTGTATGACGTCATAATAATACTGTGTACCAAGTTTGAAGCAAATCGGTCCAGCCGTTTAGGCTGTAGGTGCCGATACAGACAGACAGTCAAAATTATCGGACTCATCTTTTTCGACTTCTCTATCATCGCAATGTCTCCCTTGATTGTTAGAATTATTTTTTTTGTATGAATGTATAACCTATAACCGCAAGAAAAAATTTTAAATATAGAATTTTTGCTGTCGCCCTCATAGAATAAAGAACAACTCACGATTTAGGGGTTTTCAATAAGGGCGGGTAGATGAAAATGTTGTAGATCATGGCACCAGCTGCCTAGAGCAAGAGCTGCAAAATGCATCCTTAAATATTGCTTTGATACAACAGAAGATTCCTTGCATATATAAAATATGTACAGTGAAGAGGGTTGGTCCAATGACACCTGCTTGTGGAACACCGACATCAATTTTGATGAGTTCATATATTTGACCATCATACCATACTAAACCTTCCAATTAAGATTTTGAAGGGGTTATGTGTAGGTATTCAGTATTTTTAAGCAAAACCTTGTGACATCCTTCTTGAGTGACATGAACAATCCACATCCGAATGACTTGCTCTTTTTCAACTGCTTTTTATTTTCTCATGTGTCTAAGCCTCTTGCTGTTGGCGTTAACAATATTTTGATATGGAAAGCGCCTTTTACTAAATTCATCTTGGAAACTACCTAAATCCATGTCGAAATAAGTCTTCAAATCCTTAATTCACTCTTTCAGTAAGTTCTGACTTGGATACTATTTTATTAGAATAATTATCTACAAAGAAAGAGATCCAAAATTAGTATCTATAATGCAACAAATAAAAACCTTAAAGAAACATTCGCCTTAACAGAAACACTACACATCTGTTAAAATCCAACAACCCAACATAAAGATAAATTCGCCTCACTGTTGTCTCCAGCATAGTCTCATCCATGCTCGTGCTAGTGTCTGTTTGTATAACCACAAACCAGTGTCCCGGCACCACTCTCACTTTTTTGTATAGCCTTTCTGTATATTCCTCCATTTCGTCTGTTTACTTTTCACAGCCAGCCAAATTTTCCAATACGCTGCTACTGCTGCTGCGGGGGCGCCTTTGCTGTGGAAGAAGAATCAAGAATCCAAATCCAACAAACGTTGCCTTGAGCAAGCCCTAACCAATAAAATTATACATCAAAAGAAGTCCACCAAATGGCATAGCACTGGCACTGGCACACGACAAAATCCAACAGAACAGGGCCACTTTTCGCTCCGTTATATTTCGCCCCACTGTTCTAGTGCCTTTTGCCTTTAGTTGCCGTATACCGTTATGTTGCACGAATTCGTTTTCGTTCGTATATTGGACTTTCATGGTGGAAGAAGAAATTGCCGCTCAGTCTTTTAAGCGGCGCGTCGGAGTTCATACACAAGATACTATACATCGATGTTATTGCGACGGCACATTGCTTCAGAAAGGTTGGGATACAGATTCACGGTATCGGTTGGATTTGTGTTCGCAAAATAGACGAGCGAAAAAGTTTCTTTGAAATTGATTTAAAAAAAAAATGCATAGATAGTCAGCTTCCATTGTTTTGTTTCCCTAAATCCGCGCTAAGGAAATCATCATCCGAAATATTTCTTCTTCTTCTCTATGAGTGCTAGAATTTGAAAATTGATAAAAAAAAAATACAGTGAAAGAAAAGTAATTTTCCTCGCTCGAACAAGAAACAAGAAAAATAATAATCATCTAATCCCACAAACGAATACCGACCGACCACCGGCATATAGTGCATAGTGCAAGGTGCCAATCGATCGATGGTACACTTTCAAGGAAGTGCTTCTTTAACAATACCTACGAGTACTCGTACAATATACAACACTTACCGTTAGTTTATACTATACTATACAATAGCACGCTCACGGAATAAAGAGTAATACTGTGTCGTTGTTTTAGTTTTTGTTATTGTTGGTTGAGATTGTTATTGTTGGTGCAACGAGGGGGCGGAAAATTCATGTCGAAAGAATTATTTCAACCCATTCTATTGGAAAAGCTACTACGACGACTAATTGGAATTTTCAAATTAACGAAAGGCGCTGATTGATTTAATGTTGAGAAAGCAATTTCCATTTGATTCAGTGTTTTAAGCTGTCGTGTTCTTTTGGTTTTTCTTAAGTTTTCTTCTTCTACTTTTTTTTTGGTCGGTTTTGTTTAATTTTGTTTGCTTTTGCTTTTGGTTTCGGGTTTGTTTTTCTTTATCTTTTGTGAATTTTTTGTGGTGCAGCACAGAAAACATCAATCTACCTACGAGTATACCCATACCAACCATCTTTCTTCTTACCTGAATGATAAAATTAGCTTGAAAAGTGTTTTCTTTCAAAGGAAAATAATAAGAAAATTTCTGTGTGTATTTTTTGATCATACCTATAGTAAAAAAAAAAGCTTGTGGTTAAGAGTGTTTTTGAAAGTGCGGTAAAGTGGTTTTTTGTGATGTTTTAAATTTATTGTTCTCTTAGTGAAGAAATTTTAAAAGAAGAAAATCAAATTCGAGACAGCTTTTATGGATATAAATTACAAACTCTTAGACACGGTGAGTTAACAATTTTTTTAAAATTTATTTTGGTACCTTCATAATTTAATTTTAGTACAAATATTGTAAAAACATGATAATCACTCACACAAATGCTCTAATTTATTGAAAACTAAATGGCGCCCAACGCGAGATTAAAAGCATTATTATTAAATGAATACCTTTTGCAACAGAAAATGAACTTTCGATATTGTGTACAGCAAATTCTGTATTGTGTATACATAAATACAAATTATTTGGTGTGACACGGATCGAGGCAAAAAATTAAGATACTTTTTCGTAAAATTAGATAAATCACGATGTTCTTGCGTTGAAAATATTCGCAAATTTGTTTTCTATATAAGGGGATTTTATGTCTTTTTCTGTATCCCTGATAGTTTTTGTGCTAAATTTTATCATGATCGGTTGATTAGTTTAGGCTAGAAAACAGACCAACAAATATCGCACATTCTCGTTTTTAATAAAATGATCGGATTGATGATGAATGAGATAGGATTAAAATAATTTTAGTTGGAATATCTAACTCTTTTAACGAAGCCGAATTGTGTCTAGAAATACATGCTTTTCAGACCATGCCTTTTTTAATCAAAATGTATTGATATTTTGAAACCTTACAGGTTTAAAAAAAAAAAACTTAAAATGTCGCCAAACTGAAGAAAAAGAAATTAAATAAAAAAGCGAACTTTTTTAACAAATTTTTTTCGTTAAATTTCTTTTCTGCTTTGGACTTATAGGTTCGACAAAATGCAGCTACAAAAGCTTTAACTTAGTTTCAGACATAGCATTCCCTTAAACGTCATGTTATTAAGGTCAATTCAAATATGACATGTACCCCACAGAAATATGTGGTATCTGTCGCGTCATATACCTTTACTATCTGCGAAATGCTGACCTGGTGAACTATACATATTAGAGACCTCGTTAATATTTTTCAAGTTTCTAAGCATTGAATGCGTTTCGCAGATAATCATATTGTTTGCATGTAAAATTAGTTCAGGCTGATTACAAAAGTTGAAGCATAATGATGCAAAGTTATCTCAAATTTAAATAAAAATCACAAATTTTAGAATAATTTTAAGAATTTTTTTTTAAAATTAAACAGTCTAACAAAAATAAAGACACATTTTCTTGCACATAACGAAAATAGTATATCGACGGTTAAACTTCATAACCTCGTAAGTCGAAAAATTCGAACAAAAATATTATTAATGTAAAATAATCAGAAAATTCAGGGCCATATTTTGGTTTTCCAGCTCAACAATATTGTTCCAAAAAATTTTCAGGTATGACTATGAACTAAAAACCTTCTTAAATACTTACGAGGTATTGCATAAAAATCAGGTAATTTTTGATTTCTGAGAAACTTGCGAAAACGACTTACGAGGCTGTGAAGTTTAACAGTCGATATGTATATACCTGTCTAGCAAAGCAAGGTCCTAATTCATGTTTTTATTTTTTTTATTTTTGTTTTTATTTTGTTGTTGATAAAAATAAGACTGTTTTCTAAGAAAAAAAAAACCATGCACTTAAGACGAGTTGGTCATGTGCAAGTCAAGCTTAAAATATTAATTTGAAAGTGCCGTGAAATAAAATTGAAGGCAATAATTAACATATGAAAATTGTTGTTAGATATAAAACAAAGTCCAAATTATTCTTCAAAGAAAAAAAAAAAAAAAACCATAAAACCATGGAGGTCCATTTTGACATAATTTGTTTAAAAAATCACGACTTAATGGAAAATTTTAAATTGTGCGTAAGTTGATAACGTTGTTTCAAAACGATCTCGCTTATTGAAGAGCTTTATGTATAATTTTAATGAGTTTTGTCATTTGAAATAAGATGTCATAAATTTACGGAGTATATACGAGGTTTGCGAAAACAGTAAAACTTTTTATAAATAGCCCCACAAAAATCATGTTTTTCATATTTCCACTTAAATTTCATAAAATAAAGAACTCAATTCGAGACTTTATTCGAGCATCTATACATGGGCTTGAGTAGGATTCAGCTCTTTAGGGGACATACATATTGAAATGACACAATTTGTGTCACTCAAAGTGCAGTTCTGGGCAAACTGCTGGATTGATACTACCAAACTTTCCATTTACACCGCGCTGGGCAAATACTTATTTTCAAAGCTATATTTAAGATTGCCTAAAAATTCTAGCTTGGTGATTTCTGGGTAAACTCAATATATATTCTGGTAAGCTTAATTAGACTGCAATATTTAATTGGTTTCACAGGCAACAACTTTACAGGCTTGAGGATTACAAAAAATGTCGTTTTAATTTTGTCTTAGACAGTTGATGATACCTGGGTACTTAAGGTAGTTCCACACTATCCCACAGTGTAATACGACATGTCAAAAATGTGCGATGAAACAGATGTATAATAGTGTGGAAACAGAATATGACAGCGCAGATCTCATACGATTTGACATGTGTTTAGATCTGAAATATTTTTTTAGGATTGAATGTAAAACCATCACACATTCCATCACACTTTTTTTTTGACATGTCGTAATACACTGTGGGATAGTGTGGAACTACCTTTAGGGACATTTATTTTAATTTGTATAGATGTATGTATCCATGAAAGTGAAGGAGAAGGGTTTAAGTTTTAAAAAATCTGGTTAAGGATGGACATAGATAAAAAATGAAGCTGAAGCAAGGTCAAGATCTGGAACCAATAGGATAGACCATTTGTACTCATTTAGTCACGATGGGGGTGATTTTCCTTGTCCATAAGACTTAACCTCATTAAAATGTGGCTCCGCATGCATGTGAGCATCTGCCACTGTCGACCTTTAACGAGTCGAAATTTTAAAAACCGACTTAATAAAGAGTCGACATTTTGATCAGATGGTATTTCTACCAATCGACTTTCGATTTTGTAAATCGATTTTTTTAAATCGACATTTTAAAATTCCGCAAATCGTACCCAACCCGATTTTTAAACAAAAACGCATTTTTCTCGATAATGGCTTATACGATTTTGATAAGACTTTCTGGTGACTTTTTTTGTTCGAGCTTAAAAAAAAAAAAAATTCGGTATACTTCTTCGGTACACTCTAAGAATCATTTGTTGAAAATTACTACAATAATTGTAGGCAACAAGTCCCCTACAACGCTACAACTATTGTAGTAAAATAAAACAGAAAATTTTCAGAGAATTAATTAAAAATTGTACGATTTCAGCTCACAAACAGTAAAATTCAACACAAATGCTTAAAAACCTAATGAGCGTGTTTTAAAATTCGACAAAAAAACCTGTAAATATCAACAGTAGTGTTGAAAATGAATATTATTCACTCTGGTATGTCATGCAAATTTCACTCCTACTTATGGAATTTCACTGAAAGGAGAGACTGTGAATTATTAAGTCAAATGTTAAAAATGATTACAAATGCGTAAATCTTTTTGACTGATGACTGCTCTTCTAGTTAAGGTACTCGGAACTCGGAAGTGGTCGCAGTCCAAATCAGCGGTGCAGGATGGAGGGGTAGTCGGAATTATTGGCTTAATAGAATGCAGTGTTGGCGTTGCATCATGTGATGGTGATTCTATTATTCATTATATGAATGACTTTTCAGCAGAATTAATAAAATCTTTTAAAATATTAATAATTCAATATAAAATGTTGAATTTTAAACACTATGTTTAATTTTCAACAAAGTGTCAAATAACAAACATTCATTGCTTAGTATTAAACAAAATGTTGGATTTTAAGATGAGTGCTTAAAATTTAAAAATATGTTGATTTATTTTGACCTGATAGTGAAATTCAACAAACAAAGACAAATATAACACGTTCTTGTTTAATTTTAATATTAAGAACGAAAGTTTTTAAATGAACAATTTAATGGACTTTCAACAAAGTGAATTAAAACTATGATAATGCTCATTATTAAACACAAAACGTTACATTTAAACAAATTGTTGAATTTTCAACAAAATGAAAGTGACGTTAACTTTTAAACACATTTTTGTCCCCAAGAAAATGTTTATTTTTAAACAAATGTCAAAAATTCAACAAATTGCTGGAAATCACACACATAATGTTGTTTATTCATCAAGCAGATACAAATTTTTATTGTTAGTTGTTGAATAATTGTATGTTTGTAAAAATTATTTTTCAACATTTCTTATGAAACAAAATTCAGTAAATATACAGGAAATATTGTTTAAAATTCAACAAAATGTGTTGAATATATACAAATAAATTAATAAATACACTAAAAATGTTATTTACATGAAATAAACAAGCAATTTCGAACACTTAGAACTTTCTGGATTTAAGAATTGAGTAAAAAATTAAAAAAAAAACCGTTTTTTTTTCAAACTGGTCGAACTATTTTTCTTAAAATTTAAAACAGTTAAAGAAATCACATTATGTAGCTTACTTCATTTTTCCCAAAAAACGGTTTAACTATAATAGTGATTATGTATGAATAATAATATATCATATGATTCTTTGGTTTTCAAAAATAAGCCCCAAGACCAATGTCACACATTCTATCCTAAAACATAATGAATTTATGTTGCATCAGTTTTAAAAACAAGCAATGATTCGTGTTAAAAATTAAAAATGGGTATATCCACTAAAAACATTCTACACGAGTGTAGTTAAAAAAAAATTCATTCGACACACAAATTAAATGTGTCATTGTCAACAATCTAAAACAAAGAATATTGAGTCTATACTCTTGTTTAAGTGTCATGCAACTCCCAGTTGCTCTGGGGCGAAACTATCGATTCCCACAACCATCCAGTTTCAGAAAGGAGCACGAATTGCTGTTTTAAGGATTTTCATCTCTTGCAGTGACATGACACGACATGTAAAATGGTCACAGCAAACTGTCATTTTATTTTTAAAATACAAAAAAAAAGAAGGATTAATGCACTTACAATGTTCATCAACTTTGTTTTTTCTTTTCATTAAAAAAATCAATTCTACTAGAAAAAAGCGGTTCTCCGTCCAACTCGTAGTTTGAATTAAAGTTCCAGGAGAACGAAACTCAAACAAATTCGAAAGAACAACTATAAAGTGACATAAATAGATACTTACCCTTTTTTTTCTCAATAAAAATAGAATATGATCTCCAATATCAAGAAGTCAAATAAAGTTCGCTTGGAGGTCAAATCATACAAAAAAAGCATCCCCATTCAGCATGTGCACCCAAGCACCCTATATCTAACAAGCAGCAACATCCAACCGATAAATGTCTAAAATTTAAAATGATAAATGATGATTGACGTCTCGATTGGCTACGAAGAAAAAAGTGCTCCCAGTTATGGCGCCAATTTAACCTAATTAAGATGTTTGCTTCTTTCTATAATTTCCCCCCCTTTTCAATTTAAACAATAATATCCCAGAAGGAAATTTCCATAAATCGGACTTTCAAATAATACTGTCTCTCACTCACTTCATTTTTATTACTAATCCATCTGATGGATTAATCTACCTTCTTCGGCTTCGGAGACAGAATCTTTCAATGAATAATCAACTGAATTTTAATCAAAAATAAGACGTGAAAAAGGTAAATTTACGATAGAAACGCGGCACGGCTCACGGCACGGGCGGGAACATCTGCACACACGTATCTATATACATTTATTGCTCCGGATTAAGTGATTAATATTCTTCCACCGCTCCTTCGTCTTCTATATGAGGAGGAAGAAAGGAAGGAGCCTAAAGCAAAATGGGCAGGTGTTAATGGTTAAATTAAATAAACAGCATGTGTCTGCTGTCCTGTCCTGTCATAAAAAAAGGAACCCACAATAACGACGGGTGCACTGTTAAAAAAAAGGGGAATTATTATGCACAATAACCATATTGATGATGTCCTTAGAATGATAAATAAGTTTTAAACTGGGATAATGAAGGTTTTTTGGTTTTGTTAGATATCGAGTGGTGTACTCGGATTAATGATGCGTATCTTTTGTTGTCAGTTCCTGATTAATGGGGTCAGGTGCGGGTGCTCAAAAGGCGATATGAAAGGACAATGTTAGCAAACAGGAAATGAATTGGAAAAAAGGTCAATTTATTTCGATTTGCGGATATGAGCTGAAAATCGATTGGACATGGACAACCCAATATACCCGATACCCGAACCCGACCCAACCAAAATGCTGACTAATTTAAACATTTACAAATGAATTTGGAGAGTTTTATTTAAATAGGACAGAGAGGGGGTGTCTTAAAAGAGTTGAATTTAAAGAATTATTAGACAAAACATAATGCACTGAATGTATTTGATGTTATGGTTGGTTTGGTTTAGTTGTTTTTATGCAGCATTGAATGGGAACCAAATATTTTATGAAAAAACGAGAAGAATAAAGCACCTACGTAACGTCGCGTCGTATATCAGAATAATGTGTTTTTTAGAGCAAACATGAACAACGCTTAAAAATTAAATATTTTCCATGAATATTTTGGAAGTGGTGCCTGGGCCTTAGACTTAATGAAAACAATTTTTTTTTTCAGAAAACAGTTCCAGCGATTTCGATAAAACTTTCATGTTTTGAATGCGAACCTAGTGAATGCATTCCTCAGAACGACGATAAACTCTGATTTTAAAACAGGTTCCACTTTCAAAACAACACCTTTTAACAAAGTGTACTGAAAATAGCTTTGTATGGCGTTTAACTAAAGGCTGTTTTTCTTAGACGTGTGGTTTTCAAGAAGAAATAAAACGCATATAATTTAATGATATGACCAAATATTTACCTAGCTTTATTTTAAAGATAAAGAGTTTCTATTATGTTTTAAAAATGATTTCGGACAAGAGGCCGCCACAGCTGGCTCGAATAAATTCCTGGGCAATTATATAGACCGAATATAAGACGCAGCCGCGCTATGCGTGGCGCGAACCGAACCATTATTTTTGTAATAAATTTTGCACAATTTGCAAACGTAGTTCAGGAGTAAGTCTATTCATTATGAAATGAGCATAAATCAAGTGACAGCTGTCAAAAAGACCAACTCCGAAAAAAGAATTGCCAGATTGAAAACCACACGTCTAAAAAACACTCTTTACAAATTAAAATTACAATTTGCTTTTGCTATCCCAGCTATTCAGGAAAATATTCTGGCTAAAGCGACGAGCACATATACCTTCAAAAAAGATATTTTTCCAATGGCTTCGAAGACCTTCACAGTTCAGACTCTGCTGTTCTAGATAATTCCAATAATGTCTTTAAATGTGGTTTCTTGAAAACTCTACACAAGGGTTCGAGAACGACAATTGGTCATATAGCTTGGATGTCAGCCATTTCATTCCCATAATACTACTTGTGTGCCGGGTATCCAATGGACAATTACAAAGTTTTTCAGAGCAAGTTCAGAGGGTCCTATATGATAGTAGTGTCCTAAACAAGCTTGGATCTCATGTCAGATACACCCAAAGCTTTCAAGGCAGCTTGGCTGTCTGAGAAAATGAAGTTAGTTTTTGAAGCAAGAGTAATAGCGAAAAAATCCTACTGGAATATGGATGAGTGATGACCAAATAAGACTGATTAGTTCGCCCAAGGTTTCAATTTTTTTTCAATTTACCCATAAGTATACCAAACCAGATCTTCATTGAAAGGATACATATTGAAGTTTTTTTGCGTGAAGTAGTTCCTTTGTAGTTCCAAACACATTTTTAATTCTTCAAAATAAGTAAGTGGCACCTTGAGTGTGGGTTGGGATCGCTTGTTTTAAGCGAAAAAGACAACTAGGATTCATTCATGATTCTGTTATCTTTTAAGCTAAGCTAGCTTTCGGATTAGGTGCTATGTGGCACCCGAAAGGAAAAGAACTTTATGCAGATCTAGTTTTATTGATTAAATAATATTACAACTAACTGTCTTTTTCGGCTAAAGAAAATACCTTTGCTAATCCTCCAGGCTTATTTAAGTTTGTCTAATGTTAATTTTTCTGAAGTTCTCTGTGTGATAATGGCAGATTGTCCGCAAAGCCCCTACAAAACTGGAATAAGCCTTCGTTGATCTTAGTATAGAGTAACTACAACTGTGGTCAAGATAAGCGGTGAGAGGACTTCAACTTGTGAAGACCCTCTGGTTGTTAGTGCTGAAATTTCTAGATCATCAATTATTTTGAATTTGTTTTTGTTTTCATTTCTCTCATTATTATCCCTATAGCCCCTACTCTTCATTTGATATCAATTCATATTTTTCAAAAAAAAAAAAAAAAAAAAAAAAAAAAAATTAACACTGTGTAAAGTCATATGGGAATACTCGAGGATGTGAAACAGAGTGACATCTGTCAAACAATTCGTCTTGTAGAGAAATATAAACTATGGAAGGAAGAGGTGTGAGATATTCTTATGGGATTGGTGTAATATATTTGAGCTGTGAGCTATGCTAATCGATTTGGGAGATCATATTGTTTTTCTTAACATATCAAATTATAAATTTGATATTCTAAAGTATTTTCCAATAAGAGGTGCTATTTTGATATTTAAAAAAAATGGCATTTTTTAAGACAAATGATCGGATGTTTATTTCAATGTAAAGAAAAAAGTATGTCATTAGTAATGAAAAACAATATCAGCGAAATGGTTGCCACGGCTACGCTTACACAACAATATCCTTTTCATTAAATTTTCCAATACCAAATCGCAAAGTTGCTATTGTATGCCCTCAATAGCTTCACGAATTCCATCTTTGAGGTCTTGAATCGACGCTTTGCTGTTGGCGTAGACCTTATATTTCACGTGGCTCCAAAAAAGAAGTCGCAATGTGGTAAATCACAAGATCTCAGTGGCCAATTGTGATCACCTCTTCGAGAGATAACACGGTCTGGAAGCTTTTCCCGTAAAAGATCGATGGTTTCGTTGCTTGTGTGGCACGTAGCGCCATCTTGTTGAAAGTAAACGTTGTCCAGATTAATACCATCCCATTCCGGCCATACAAAATTATTAATCATCTCTCGATAGCGCAATCCATTCACCGTAGCTGTTGCTCCAGCCTCATTTTTGAAAAAGTAAGGTCCAATGTCCTCGCCTGCACCAAACAGTTACTCGTTGAGGATGGAGAAGCTTTTCAACAATAAATCTTGGGTTTTCCGAACCCCAGATGCGACTTGTCCAAACCGATCAAATTTGTCCACCAATTTCTGAATTCCGGTCCGACAAGATGCTTCACGACGACCAAAATATGTTTTAGTATTGTGAACTGTCTCTGCCAATTTTTTACAACTTTTAAAGTAAATTTAAAAAATTTCAATGCCTTATGGAAGCGTGTATCGTTCCATTTTTATTAATGATGTAGTTTCTTTTTGTCAAATGTTAAAAAATTAAAGCTTCAAAAGTGACAACTACCGAAATAGTGGGGTATTCAAAATAACACCTCTTATTGGAAAAACCTTTACAACCCTATTAGCATACCACCTCTAGATTATTTTGGGACTAAAAAGCATTCTTGGAAGATTAAAAAACCAATTTTTCACTGATGGTTCAAAAACAAATGCAAATGGTGGTGTTGGGGAGTGGTGTTTACTCTAGCAGTTTCTTCTTCTGTTTTCCATTGGCTACAAAGGAAGTTATATCTCGGCTTAAAGTAATCATGTTATCCTTCAAGGAATTTAGCATTTTTTCGGATAGCCAGACTGAGCTGAAATCACTGGATTCCATCTCTACTAACTAAAAACCACCTTCCGGCTGTCGATCATCTCTTATAGAGATAGCGCAACAGTTCAACTTTCTCCCGGTTGGGTGCCAGGGCAATGCACATAGAGGTATTTCAAGAAACTGCAAAGCTGACCAACTTTCACAAACAAGGAACTCATGAAACTTATTTTAACAAAGCACAGCTGGGTCCTGAATTTGTATTCCCATTGTTACGTGAGAGAACAAATATAATTGTGAACCTTCTAATATTAATGTTGCGTTATTGATTCAAAGGATTTTCAACGTAAAATTAAAAGTTTTCAACGTAAAATCAAATACGATCTATTAAATTTTATGTTGTGTTTTTTTCAGTTTTGGAGAATGCTTTTTTAATTTCATTGATGAATTTAAAGACTTGGGCATAGATTATTTCGTGCGATTCGTTAGAAGGTCTGACTCTGGTTCTAAGTGTGTAATTTTGTACGGGATATCACTGTAGTCAGCTTATACCTCTTAAGCTATCAGCCACATTTTTCTTACCTATCCACTATTAAAGAATGTGCTATTCAAATGGACTCATGAAATAAATTAGTTCAATCTCTACTCCAGTTTAAAGCTTTATTTTACTTTTTTGTTCAATCTTTTTCAAGTATGAAATAGCATTTCGTTTAAAAAGTATCATTTTAATTCTTTAATACAATATCAAAGAATTTTTTTTTACCAATCGATGTTTTAAAAATAAACTTTATTGTAGGTTCTAACGAACTTCTATTTAAACGAAAATATAAATTCATTCTCAAAAGAGATAGTTTATTTCACACATTTATCGAAACCATTTATCGATTGCAATCATTTTAACACTTCCGCTTTTTTTCCAATTACTGACAGAAAACCATTCCAAACAAATCATCTCTATACACGCTTATAACGAAATTTATTTTTAAAACCTATAGATACAACTTTTTTATCCACAATAAACCAATATATTCATTGTTCCATTTATAATTCAATTGTTTCGTATTTTTTTTCTTCTTTATTTTCAGATTGCGATTTATTAGAATTATTAAGCATGACGAAAAATCATCAGTCAAAACCTAACCCTTGGTGTTGCTTAGTGTTATAAAAAAAAAAAAAGTTATCCATAAATCAATAGAAAAGGTAAAAATTTACATCATAAAAGTTGGAAAAAAAGTATCTATACATCTAGTAAAAAAAAAAAAAAAAACAACACAACAAAATCATGGCATATTGGATGGATACGTTGCTGCTATTTATGGTCTTTGTTCAAGGTAAGTGGAGACTGGAGAGTGTGGTGCTCCTTTTTATTTTGAAATTGTTTTTTTTTTTTCCCACAAATTGATCCCGTTTAATGTTTCACAATATTCAATTAGCAACAGCTGCAAAGTGTTTAGTGACTAAAGTGTTCTGCAGTGAGTTGAGTATAATAGGAGCCATTTCAGGAATGTGACTCTTCTAGTTGATGAACTTTTCTCGACAGCACCCGCCGAGCGCCGTATCGCCATCATCGCCATCGCCAATGGCAGCGGTTGTATCTTGTTCTTGTATCTGATTATTCCCAACAAAAGACCCTCTCCTCTACGTGTATGTACAGGCAAGGCATCCGCGACGACTTCAACATGAGTTAAAAAAAAAAAGCAAAAAAGTATCTCAAGGAAGAAAGAAAAAGTATCTAGACAAATTAACCTCGGACAATTGCAGTCAGCGAACTAATAAAAATGTTGCAAGTTCTGAAGGAATTTTTCCTTCGTTTTCCTCTAAACAAACAGAGTTTCCAGAGTGCTTATTTTTTAGCATTGGATGTTGTTGTTGCTGTTGCCTTTTTTGTTTCCATATCTAATGCACGCTTCGTCGCTACAGTGAAGCCAAACCAGGCAGAAGAGAACATTTAGCTCCTTTATGCTAACGTGCGAGTTTATCCCAACGGACTTTCTGGATTATGTAAATGGAAAATGGAAGCAAATGGGGGGGTACCTTTACCCTATACCTATATAGCCTATATATTGTAATAGAGGATGGCATGATGGTGGCGTTATTGTATGGCGCTTCGGATTGCCTGGCATTATGTTATGCGTGATATGAGTATTTATGTTTTGATACGGGAATAATGAGTCCCTTGGGGTTAATGAAAAACGAATGAGTAAACAGAGAAAGGAAATAAGGTAGCTACAGTATAGGTAGCAATATTAGGCGGCATTCGTTTCAATACGCGCTCGAGTGAGTATAAGGATTAATGCGTACAGGAGTAGGCTATAGAGAAATTGAAAGACGAAAATAGAGTTAATATTGCTAATTTGCATAATTGGCTAAGTAGAATATTAGCACTTTTGCAGGTTAAGTTGAAGATATAGTTTTGTTTGATCAATCGCTTGTGCGCCCTATAATTTCAGCAGCGTGGTAAATGAAACACGCGCAAATACCATCAATCATTTACGACTAAGTTGTATATGTATGAATGGATTTACCACCCAGATTCTTAAGAAGCTTGTCAGAATGAGTTAAGTTGATTTTGTATCTACAATCTACAAAATAAAATAAAAAAAAATCCAAACCTATGGGTAGGTACCTAACAAAAGAGCAAGTAGGTAACCTAATATGTATTGATTTCCGTCTTGTGGATAATTAATGATGCGACAGGTTGGAATGCTAAATGCGACTTTAAGAGTTCTGTGTACTTTTCTTGATTTCTTGGAGCAGTATTTTTTTGTCCTGGTTTTGTTAAAAAAGTGACTTTTTTTGCGAGGTCATTGTGTTAAGTGAAAAAATAGTTTTGGGAGTTCTTAAAGATTACGAAGGCAATTTAAGTGGAAAGTTGAAGCAGCATATTGGAAATACTCATTTTTTGTTACTGGATATTTTTTAAGGAGTTACAATTCTGTTTATTAAGTTTCATTTCTTGATTGCTTGAATTGTTTTATGGAACAAGCATGAAGTAACTAAACCAATATGAACCTATAATGTGATGAAATTATGGAAAAGGGCTTGGGGCTTGGAATTTTACTTCATATACATAGGTACCAACTCAATTAACCGTATTATGATGTATAGGGTTTTTCAATAAGAGCGGGTAGTTGAAATTAACACTCATTTTAATTATGAAGTTTTATCATTTTAATTTACTTTTCAATCGTGTATTTTAACATGGTGTTTTGACATCAGTAACTGAATAATAAACATCAGATTTGAAAGATGTCACCAAATCAATATGGCCACCACAGACCGCCAAAATCAAATTGAAGGTCCATATTTTGAATGTGGATGAATTCTATATATAACAATTATTTCTGCGTGAATCCAGCTATAAGTGAGACTTGGAAGGTTATAAGAAAATGTGTCCGAAAATCCCGTAATCTTATAACTTATAACTTTGTATGGCACGTAATTTGGGGATACAATTTTGGTTACTTTTCAGTCTAGGAAACAACATTTCAGTGACACCCATCATTAGCCACGAAACCCTTTTACTCCATATTCAACAAATTGAGGTCAGAGAAAAGTGTCAAAAGGTTCGAGAAAGTTAGGCCATGAGAAGCTTGATTCGAAGCTTTACTAAATGTTAAATGACATCTACGATTGTCATGTGATTACGATTGTTTTATCGTTCGGCCTGTTTAAAAAAATGTTTTTTTTTTTTTTGAAAAACTCTTCGAAAACATATTCCAAATTTTGTTTGAGTATGCAAACATTTAGAAGTTTGTAGTTGTTATCAGAAAAAAAAATTGCAAACATTTTGGTCGAACTGTTTTTGAAAAAAAAAACCAAAAATTAAAAAAAAATTTGATTGTTTTTAAAAAAACCCAAAGCAATTTTTTTTTTTTGAAAACTCAAAGAAACAATTTTATTTAGCTTACAAAAAGTTTCCACATTAAAATTTCAAAATCCCTCAAGTGAACGAGACAAACTGATTTGAAAAAACCCGGTCCTATGGAATGTACCGTTAAAAGACTTTTCCTGAAAAATCTATTCCAACCAAAACATACAATTTGCACAAAAACTTCATTCAGAAAGTTTTGTTGTTTTTTTGAAATATTTTCATTAAAATCCGTACGGCAGGTACGGTTAGTTTTAGAGCTAGAATGCTCATTCCAAAAACTCCGGTGCCGTGACTTAAGAGCAAGTGACATAAGGCCAACTTTTAAGAGTTGGACTTATGTCACTTTTACAAAGCAACATAATGCCAATTTTTTTGTAGACACAAAGGCAAATGTAATATTTTATTTATTTGCCAAAAATACCGGTTTGTGGCGTTAGAATTCTTATCATTATCTTTTTCAAACTATGCTAAATTCATTACACGCATTCTTCTTCTCATTAGTGAATAACAAGTGAAGTACAACCTGGCAATGAACCTGTTCCTTGTAAAGTGGTAGACCAAAAATTTAAAACGAACTAAAGTTAGAAACTGGGTTTCTTTTGGGACCATCTCCAGAAATTCTGTCGATGTTGCATGTTGTCCAATCAACGAATAAAGTAGATTTGTCACTAATCATGGAGAAGATGAAAACGTTATCTGTTACATGCAATTTTTAATTTTGGGAGGGACTTTGTTTTTTTAGGTGTAACCTTTTTCTTACCCCTGTTACAACTAGCTCCACTTACCCTCTCTCAAGATAGCTTTAATAAGGTGTTTACTATTATCACCCATTTCCAATATTTCATGGAAATCGGAAAATTGTTTAAGAAAACGTTAAATTGAAGCTGTCAGTTTTAAGGTTGTAAGCTGGAACATTTAGTCCAAAAGAAGATCGTTGTGAAGTTGTGATACAAAGATTGAGCTGCTATCCTCAAAAACCGTACGCACCTACCTACCAACGAAAAAGTGTCCTACAATGACTCCAATAATTTAGCTTATGACGTCTGCTTAGAGAGATCAAAGAGCGTTTCGGATCCAGCTTTGACCAAATCCGCTTTTTCGCTAGACTTGTGTTACCTATCCACCTAACTTTTGCTTTCTCAGTAGCATCCTTACTTAAGCAAAAATTAGCATGTCATGTTAAAAACTCAAAGTTGAAAAAAAAATCACAAAATAAAAAAGCCAAAACTTCAATGCCTAAAAAAAGCTCCATGAGCTAGGAACAGATCGTTTCTGATCCATAGTATTGTAATCTTGCAGTATGACTATCAGATTTAGCTTGGGGCTGAAAATCCCAATGAAGTTACAATGGTCACATGATGTTTACATGGCTGTTGCCAATCACTCTTAAAAGAACGAGTAATTTGTGAATTAAGTTGGAAGTCTAACAATTTGTTTGGGCTTTCGTCGTTGAAAACCTAATCTAATTCTTAAAGTTGTTATTTTAAAGATACGAGTACAATATGATTTTCCTAGTTTTGATACATTAAATTTATTTAACTCAAATAAATAGCAAATAAAGTCAGTCTGATTTGAAAATTGTATCCACAAACCAAAGTATGCACTAAATTGACTTCAATTTACACAATTTAAACGCATTCTCATCTACAAAATAGAGCATCTATTATTTTTGAACTCAGATCGATTCCAATATTATTATTTTTTTTTTTTCATTTTTAGTTTCGTAACCAAAATTTCCTGCCAACTTTACTCAAATTTGCATTTTCATTTTCAAACAATCAGAACAAACATGTTTGTATAAAATTCCAATTCGTATCCCATTTATGTTGTATTTGTATATATGTATATGTGTTGTGTATCTGAAATGAAAAGTAAATCTTCTAGTTTCTCTGATGCTCTTGGTATACAATTCCTACTTAGAGCAGCAGTTTCCTTGTATTTTTTTTTCTCTCCTACATTATGTAAAATATTTCATATCCCAATTTGCATTTACAATTTCTATTCACCATAGGAAAACAAAATATAAACTCCCTCATTTCTTCTTCTTCTCTATGTAAAGTTCGTCTATACATCGACATCGTGTTTTTATCTATATAAGATTCAAATGCATAGCTATCTCGAATTAAATCGAAGAAAAATTTAATAATTGAAAGAGAATCGAAATAATTCATCGGAATGATTTCCGTTTCCAATTTTAACAATCAATAGGAAGTTTTGCTCAACAACCCCAGTAGACATAGACAACATACAGATTTAAGATTAAGATAGATATTGTAAGGTTTGTTGTATACCTTTTTATACCTACCACTTTACCTGGGAATGATGCAAAAGATATTTTGATAAATGACAATGTCAATTGAATAAGAAGGGCAGCAGATATCTATAAAGATACTTTTATACAAAATTGATTACTCTTTCTTGTTTCCTGTTCGACATCGTTTTCTTTGGGGCTTTGCTTTATACTTCTTACAAAATGTAT
Organism: Platycheirus albimanus; assembly: GCA_916050605.2. Taxonomy (NCBI): domain Eukaryota; kingdom Metazoa; phylum Arthropoda; class Insecta; order Diptera; family Syrphidae; genus Platycheirus; species Platycheirus albimanus. Next base: position 10,482,036 of record OU696698.1, on the reverse strand, counting down.
CTTTTCTTATATATTCGTATTTTACTTAAGCAGTTGAATGAATAATGCACGATTCTCTTTGGCATAAGAAATAGCTTTAACACTTTTGAAATGAGATTTTTATCAAAATTTAACGATTTATTGCCACTGTTTGTGAGCTTAAGGCGGTGTCAGCAAGGATTGCTATCGAAAATTACGCTCACGCGTTTTAAAAGATATTTTTTTTTTTAAACAAATTGGGTCACATCTTATTGAAGTTGGTATAAATTGTGGCTGGGAAGGGACAGAAGAGGCAAAGAAATGTATCGGGATTAAAGTTATCCAAACATTACCCAAAATTAGATCAGATTTGTGGCAAGAGATACCTCTATGCTTTTTACAGCGACGTTATATAACAACTTTCTTTACAATTTTTTCGTAAACAGTTTCAGTTCGTTAGTAAGTTTCTAAAAAGACTCATACATTATGATTTTTGAGCAGACTCTCCAGTTCCTGAAAGGACCAGTTGAAGGCATCATTTGGTCAGCTCCGAAAGTGTTTTGTTCCTGTTTTTATTATCCTTATCTGGTTGTTCGTGATAACAATATAGAACCAACTTCTTTGTTCTAATGCGTGACAGTGGTCTAGGGACTTTTCTAGGTTCTAGTGACACTTTCTTATACCCTATTCCATAGAATGGGTATATTGTATTTGGTGTGGAGCTTGTAACATAGAGAAATAACACCGTTAGGCATAAAAAAGTATATTTTTATATTCTTACTCAGAATCAAAAGCCTAGTCGATTTAGATATGTCCGTCCGTCCGTTCGTCCGAATGTATACTCTCTAGAGGTCGCAATTTTTGAGCTCGAAAACTGAAATTTGGTATATATAATCTTTGGCTCAAGAGTGAGGCTAAATTCTTGAGCCGGTAAAATCCGCCCACAAACACGCCCACAATCGCAATTTTTGTTGAACAACCTCAATTTAATAAAATTAAATTATGTTTTTTTGTACAGTTACGATAAAAGTATAACGCTAAAATTTTGCACACGTAAGCTTTAGGTAAACTTTCTTCCAATCAAATAAAATTATTTCAGTTTGGGCGTGGCTGACGCCCATTTTTCATACAAAACCATCAATATTGTTTTTATAAAATAACAATTGTTATATTAAAGCGAAAAACATTAAAAACATCTTGTGTATGAAATCAAAAAAATTGATTTTGGGTGTGGCTGACGCCCACTTTTCATAAGAAACTATAGGAAAATTGTTTTTGTAAATAATAAATCCGCAGCCAAAATTTTGCGTCTCTTTATAGAAACTAAAAAGTTTGTGTATGAAAATAAATTTTTGAATTTTGGGAGTGGCTTACGCCCACTTTTCATGAAAGAACGAAAAACGTAGTCATAAAAATTTAAGGAACTTCCAATATTCTATTTAAACCTTTTTCCCTTCCGTTCGCTTTATGAAAAATATATCTCTACATTTTCTTGTGTACATTTTTTCAATACGCCCTCTTTTAAAGGCGTGATTTAGATAAAAAACCTTTGTTCAGGTAAGATTGTTTAAAAACTACCCGATTCAGCTGTAGTTTTACACTCATGCCTAAATACTGATCAAAGCTCAGTTAGTGCTCCAAATTTTTAAGACACGCCCACTTTTAAGGGGCGTTTCCGTCAAAAGTCGTATAATGCATTAATTTTTTAACGTTTTTTAACTATCGGTCGCAGTTTTGAAGTAAAAAAGATGAACACTTAGATTTATATTCCTTGGTTACGTAGCAGAGTGTGGTCCAAGAATTGTTAAAAACACCCATAATCGCTATTTCCATTCAAAATCTAATTTTTAAAAATTTAAGTTTTGTCTTGTTTTGTTCAAATCGATCTGCAAGAATAAAATTGAATGTCACTGAGCTCGTACTAATTGCCTTGGCAATAAAAAGTCTTAACTTTGGACATGTCACACGCTTTTTTTTTATTGTTCCAGCACTAATTGAACATCACACCACACATAATTAATGTTATTGAATTTTTCTGCTAAAGAAGAATTTTCTGAAACTGAAACATCGGATGGCTGCGGGAGGCAGACGCATACACATAAAAAAAATATAGGGAATAGGGTATCCAACAGTTCGTTGCAAACGTACTGCAGCTCTCGCTTATGTTTTTTTTTTTCACTTTTAACCATTTTCAAAAGGCTACAGCCCTGGTCTATTTTGCTAATTTGCACATTCGTGCACATTCTTCTTTTATTTCTTTGACCATTGATTAGTTGGAACACTTTCTACATATTTGTATGATGGTATTGATTTTGTGTGTCTGAGTGGAAATATACATAAGTTAACCCCAATACAAAGTATGTATAATTTTTGAAATTAGTATGTACGTATACGACAAATCTTTAATTATCGAATTATGAAGCTCGATAACGAGAAATGATAAAATCAAATCCTTGTTAGAAAAATAGTTACACTTGATTCGTAAAATCTTTAAATCAAGTGTTCCAATATTTATAATTTTATATATAAACCAGAAAGTATCGACTTATGCAGTCTTTGAATTTGGAGTAAAACTATACCCGTTTTTAATTGACTGCACTCACATCTATATAATTTCCAACATGCGGAATTCGCAATGCATTTTTTTGTACCATGAGTAGTTTGTACAGTCTACAGTATAATTAAAGTAATTGTTAGTTATTCAACAACCATTTGTTGTTGTTTAAGGAGAATAAACTTCAATGCCGGCCGGCAGCGGCGCGTCGCGGCGCTCGGCGGCACTTTTTATGGATCAATTTTAATTTTCATTGCTTACAAATGGTAGCCAGAACCAGTGACTGGAACTGGAACTCATGGTAACCATGTGCTTAAGTAGTGAATTATGTCTTGCGACATGCGAATCAATAAAGCAATTTTTGTTGGAAATGTTCATCATGATGATGGGGGGAGATCATATAGATGTAGGTACCTTCTGTGTGCATGACGGTAGCAGTTTGATGATGGGTATATTGAAATAATTTAAGTTTCATGATCCTTGTCTTGTACCAGAAATGAGACCCTCAGCAAAACAATTTGGGTAACACCTCTTAAGAACAATTCATTCAAGATAAGTACATATTTGTTTAAGTAGTTATAGTTTTTTGTCTGTGAAATTTTTGTGTAAGTACCTACTTTCGTAGCTGATCATCTTTACAGTGGGGGTTTCAATTGCAGCGGGGTATATTTTGGTGGCCATGTTGCTTTGGTGACATTTGTCAATTCAATTGCTTACTATTTAGTTATACTTCAACTCGCTGAATTTTGCCTCAGAACTTATACCTCTACACGAACAAATTTTTTCTGACTCAGAAGTTCAAAGTTAAAGACCATGAACAAGGGTCGTTCGCTGACTTGGCTCCGGAACGTATAGAAGAGAACCCCAATTTGTGTCGCAGAAGCTAAGGAGGGAAACTGAACGATGTGGTGGCCAAATAAAAAAATAAATCAGACACAGCTTGTTTTATACCATTTCAATAACTACCCGCCCTTATTGAAAAACCCTCTTAGACATACCCACAGTTCATTCAAGACTATCCGCAAAGACTTTAAAAGCTACAGGACCCAAATGTTCATATTTGCAGCGTCCACATAATTCATGGAACCTTCAAACTCAATCTCCATTAATTTTTCGAAAATTTCTAGGATGTGGGTACTATGTAGTTACTCAATATTATATTGCAGTTGCAAGAAGAAAAAAACTATACTTAAAAAAAAATGCCAACCTACTTGTATATTTTAAGAATACATATTTTTTTCAATGAAATACTCCGAGGCATTCATAGAATACGAATCCCTAAGGCGAAGTTAGTCCTTTCACAAAATCACGAAAAGTGCAACTAACTTTTAAATTAAATTACGTATCGAACAAGTTTAAGTAAGTAAAAATTTTTCCTCAAAATTGTAGAAAAAGAAGTAATCTCAGTTCTTAAAAGTAAACATTTCAAAGTTAAACCGAAAAAAAACTTAAAAAATAACGACGAACATGAAGGAAGACTACCACTTAAACCACACCAACAAAACTTACATAAATATACTCGCATCTCGCATAAAAAAAAATTCCAGCTTAAAAGTTTTGCAGTTTTGCTATGTGGTTTTGAGAGTAGAAAATAAAAATAAAACAGCCAGAACGTCCAACGATTGAGTCATAAAAATGTCCAATGAAATATTATGCACCATCTTCCTGTCATCCTAATCCAAGCACGTATCGTTAAACCTGAGCGTTGAGTTTACCTACCAAAGACCGATCGATGGATGCTACGACGACAACACCCTGGTTTTCACTTTGCATTTTCGAAGCCTTTTTCAGGTCACACATAAGCACAAGTGGTGATGGTAGAGCTATTAAAGAGTCGTAAAAGAGTTAAAATTGCACACTGCCTATAGTGCTTTGCTTATACGAGTACTTTACTCGAGAGAGATGCTATCAACCAACCAAGAATTGAACCAACCAACACCGCATCCAACAAAAGTGGGTTCATAAAATTAGCAGTAAAAATAAATTGTATTGCCTATAAATCATGGGAAACTCTGCTCAAAGTGCAGGATATTATTTAGAAGTTAAATACTAAAAAAAAATTCACCTGAAACTATTTTCTGCAGCCGCCCACAGGAGAATCGGGATTTTTTTTTCTTACAAATTTTCGGAACGAAATAAACGTCAAATGCGGGGTTTTTTTTGGGTTTATATTTTTTTCCACAGGTTTGACGGTTTTTAAGGCTTTTTTATCTGGTTTTTTATGTTATGCTTATTTTACGATAATGTCAGGAGGAAACTATCCTGTGAAGGTACAAGGTATAGGTATACTTAGTGGTATTCGTTATTCTGTAATAAATAGGTGTGGGAGCCTGGGGATTTGGAAGCATATATAATGGAAAAGATGGGTCATAAATTTATTGGACACTGGTCATGCACTCGATGCACCATGCAATACCCAAGGACCAACGACGTGATAAGGCTTGTAAGAGTTAATACTATTGCCCTCAATATAGGTGTCAAAGTGTCTAGTGTACAACGCTCGTAGCTGTAGGTCAGCGATAAGGAAAGTATTGGAAAGCGCAGATTTCATACCACTTTTTCCCCATTAATAAGAACCATTGTAACTTTCCTAGATATGTGTGTTCTGAAGGCGAAAGATTTTTTTCTGTTTTCCTCATCTTCAAAAAAAAAAAAAAAAAAAAAAATGCCAATAGAGCTAACTTCGAGGGGTTTCATAGCTCACTGGGTCCATCTTTTGAGTGTGAGATATCTAAATTGGGGGTTGGGGTATTTAAAAATCCAAAAATGGCCATTTATCATGCCAAAGTAAACACATACCTACAACAGGCAGTTTGACGTTCAGTCATTAAAAAAAGTTTTTTTAACACAATATAAACTATGTTATAATATGTTGTTTCAAAATTTCGTTAAAGCCTTAAAAAATTTTTGTTTTTTATAACTTTCCCAAGGATTGAGTATATTATTTTTTTTTCTAAAATGCAAAACCGTAACTACATAATCCGATCGGGAACATGGTTTTATTCAAAAAAGTTTAAAAAACTGACTGTGTTCCAAAAATTATTTTCAAAATTGTTAATCACTAGAAAATGTAATGCTATCTTTTAAATGAAGATAAATTTAAGATTAGTAAAAAAAACCACTAAACTTGCCATATAACTCCCCAGTAAAAACTCTCAAAAATGGCTGTAACAATTTTAATTAAATTGTGTCAGTGTAAAGGATTTTTCAATAAAGGCGGGTGGATGTTGAAATGGAATAAAACAAGCTGTGTGTGAAGTATTGAAACAAAATTCTTTTATATTTTTAAGGCTCATCAATATTATTTTTCGCAAAAGAAATGAAATTTTTTAAATGCTTGCCTCGACTTCTTAAGCTGGCACGGATCTTAGTGATCCCATTTTCAAATTTTCAATGACTCTTCCGTCTAAATTTGCACAATGACCTGTGTTATTATGTTCACCTTAGGGACATGGTGGTTGTGGTCGATTGATTTATGTATATTCACATAGACCTACGATTTCAGGGAACCTCCAAGAAATAATTAAGTGTTGTCACAAAACGCATGATCTTGGTGGCCGATTCACATCACCTCTTTGAGAGACAAATCGTTCATGCAGAATGTCAATTCAATCGTGGAGTCCGCTGTCTGGCTCGCAGCCACATCGTGCTGCAGCCACAGTTCCTATAGGTCCATATGATTCAATTCCAGCTATAAATAAAGTGCACGACTGGGTCGGACAAACTTGCTCTAATGTGAGACAGTGGTCTTGGGGTTTGAGATTTTGGAAAAAAGCAGGAAAAAACTTAAAAATCAATAGTTAAAATATTTGTTGGGAAAAAAGAAGTAAGCCATCTGATTTTGTTTATTGTTAAAAATTAAAAAAAAATTTTAAAAATCGTTCGACCAGTTTTTTCAAAAAACAGTTTTTTTTTGAAAAACCTTTCCAAAATATATTAAAAAATTTTTTTCGAGTATGCCAACTTCTAGCACTTTGTAGTTTTTATCAGAGAAATAAAATTAAAAAAAATAGCTTAAACTTTTGAAAAAAAAAAAAAAAACAAAAAATTAGAAAAAAAAAAAAAATTTCTTTTAAAAACTCAAAAAAACTTTTTTTTTCAAAAATTTAATTTTTTTTTTATTATTTCGCCTTTAAAAGGGCTTCTACATTAAAAATTTCATCGAAATACGTCAAGTGGCTTACGAGAAAATCTGATTTAAAAAAAAACCGGTCCAATTGGAGGTACCGTTATAAGACTTTTCCTGAAAAATATATTCCACCCAAAACATACAATTTGCACAGTAAACACTATTCAGAAAGTTTCATCAAAATCGTAGGAGCCGTTTTCGAGAAAAATCAATTTTTCACTAAAAATCGTATGGCAGGTACCGTTAGTTTTGAAGCTAGAATGCTAATTCCAAAAATCCCTCTGTAGGACGACATAATAATTCTATGTCGAGCCGTTTAGGCTGTAGGTAACGATACAGACAGAGAGATTGTTAGATTTTTTTTTTAATTTAAAAATTAATGATCATCGTTCTGTAGCTCTTGACAATGACGGTAACGTAATAAAAGTCGTTTTCGAAAAGTGTGGTCGCTCTGAGTCAGCGAATAAACGGCGTTGTATTTGGTTATGCAGTCGATGTAGATCCTGGTCAAATTAGATATTTTTACGGGTCAAGTGTATGTCTACGAAAAACCTTGTTCTGGTTGTACACTTTCACTGAACGATGCGATGTTCTCGGCCAATCTTGCGCACATTTTACTCACGATTCGGCCAACAAACGTTGAAGAGTCGTCTGTGAAGGGCTATTTCGTAACGAACACTCATTTTGATAGTAAAGTGTTATAATTTGGACATTCAGTTCCATCCTTTAGTGCGATTTCACATCAGTAACTGAATAATAAACAACAGATTTGACAGATATGTCACCAAAACAACATGGCCACCGCCGTCAAAATCTACCCGATCCAATTGAAAAACCATTTATATCTTTGATCGCTTTTAAGTTTTTATATTGGATTTTATATTCCATTGCATTTTTGAGATACCAAACTTAATAACATAAATCCCAAATACTGTAAAATTTAATTTTCAATAAATAAAAGCTTTATAGGTTGCCGGTGTTAATCTTTATCGGAGAACAATCCATTCAGCTGCCCCCGCAAAAAAAAAAATAAAATTCCACCCTCGCTCGCTCTGGGTTGTTTAAATGAATTTCCATCGAAGCACACCCATAATTCTTAAAAAAATGTTGGATACAAATACAAAATTTTCATAGATACATATTTTGCCTTTTGGCATCGCAATAATGTGGTGCAAATGTGGTTGATGAAACAGAAATTTACAATAATATTATTATTATTAAATAAATGCGCAGTCTAATGCAACATTCACATGGGATATTTATTGCGATTCCAATGTAAAGTTTTATAATTCGAAATATTGGTGGTTTTTGAAATGAGTTATTAATGCGAGTATCTAAAATGTCAACGGGACCGGAGAGTTCAAAGGAAATTGAATTGCAGATGGATAGAATATTTGATTGATTTATTGAAATAATTTTGATAATGATTTCCTCTATTTTTATTGAATTATTATAAAATGTGTTATGATAATTAGCTTTCTAGTTCGGGGGGCTAGGGAAATTGAATTATTTTGCTGTAGCATCATTTTTTTTTTTTTGATTGTGCATTAGGTAGCTCATCCTATCATGTGAGACAGCACAATCTACTTCATTATTCAATACTTCACAGCTGCAATATTCACTCTACCCATATAAAATCTATTCAAAAAAGAGAGGAGCTAAACAAGGGGCTCTTAGCTAATAACACAGAATAATATGTCAAAGTAAATCCATCATCATCTTCAGCTTCAGGAAAAGCTTCTTGCATGCTTTCATCCCAGGACATCAAGCACAACAAACACAATCCATCGATTCGACAATGTGCCAACGCTTCTAAGGATGGATATAAGGATATTGAGTAATTTTCATCTCTCATCTCAAGAGCTGGATGTTCAAGAGTGAATAGTTCAATCCATTTAATGGAATTGATCACAAAGGATCACTGTAAACACTGCACAAAAAGATGCACACAAAGAGCGCTGGATTGTGTGAAGTTTTTTTTTTTTTTATTTTCGGAATTCCTTTCAAACCTCTATCCATATTTTTTTTTCTCCTTGAACCAGGATTTTTGGATCCAGACTACTACTACGACCGACAACAACGAAACGGGGAGAAAGTGTTAGCAGATAGAAAGATAGATAGATAGATAGATAGATAGATAGACGTAATAGACACTTCAACACTTCACTAAATGGTGGCCTCTTTAGAGCTTTAGAACAACCATCCATCCTTGAATCCTCTTCTCAAGTTCGATTCTTTTGTCAATCGCGAGAGGAAAATATGTTACGAAGGATTGGCAAAGTGATGATGTGATAGTATATTCTGTAAGAAAAAAAAAATCAACTGAAAATGACAAGGATTAAAAGCTACTTGTAGTATACATGGGGATCCTTGTAGGAAACAAGCTGAATTTGCTAGGAGACAAACGAAAATAAGTTTAGTTAAATGCTGGGATCAAAGGGCATCCCATTTGATGCTACTTTGTTCAGGGTGAAGTGTATCCTTGTCACAAGCTTGAGTGATAATAGAATCTACGTTTTTTTTTTAGTCCTTGGGATTTTTTAAAAGAAGGGGAGTATCTATCTTTGAACAAATTTATAATAGGGAAATGGAAATTAATATTTTCTTAATATTTCAGAATAATTTTGAAATTTATTATTATGGAAAACAATATACAAAAGACTCAAGATCTCAAAAAATTTAGTTCAGAAAATTTTGCTCAAGAAGGTTCTTCACATTCGTGCTGTGCGGCTGAAGAAGAAATGCAGTTACAATTCTGTGTTAAAGTACGTCTCCAAGTCGAAGTCATAGCCGAATTATTTCATAGGGGTGTTGGTGAACTTAAAGAAAAGGCGATTAAAAAGTAAGGTTGGACCAAAATCATTTGAGTTCGCTGAGCTGGTAGTGTGTCTGTGCACGACGATAGTGCACCCTTTCTCAAAAATAATTTAATATCGGAATGAAACTAACGGCTGTGAGTCAACGGCTTTGCCTCTGATAAAACATCGCTTCTTGACAGATCAGCGAAATAAGGCACCATTGCGCGTGGTTAGTTGTAGTCGGATGGAGGACGCCGTGCGCCACCAGCCGTGTGCTGTCGACATGTGTTTTATGCTACTCTCTTTTCTGTCTGTTGTGTTATTGTGTTGTAGTGACTTGATCCGATGGCCTCAGTCCCTCAGTTTGCCAGTGCTTCTTAGTGTGTCTACTTTTTAGATTTTTCTTCTGAGTAGATTAAAACCTTAAAGGTAAACCTTAAAGGTAACTTCTCATGCAAGAAAATAGTGTTTTTTTTTAAATTAAACTTTTGATGACATGGATTGACACAGAATCTTTTAAAATGCTTTAGAAATATATGAATGGCGGTAAGCCTTGAGATCCACCTCAAATGTAAAGGATGAAATAGCTTATGTAATGAACTGCAGAGCCAGAATTATTTGTTCCATCCCTGATTCCACTTTAATTTTATTTTTCGGGTCACTGCCTCTTGTAATTACAAAAGTGACAAATTCCTCCATGATCTAGTACCTATTTCAATAAGTAACTATCATTAAATGCACTTTTGAAAGTTATCAGGGTTTCGAAGAATCCACTTCCATTAAATTCCTGTGATTCCTGCAGATGCAGACTCACAACACACACAAAGGAACGTTTGAAATACTAAATTCTCTTAACCCGTAGCAGTGTGTGTGTTTAGTTTTTTTTAAGCGTGATATTTATGCAAAAGCCATGTTGCCAGTCTTTAAGGAGCCTTCGATGGTCCATTTATCAGCGTTTCTGTAAGTTAATTTTTTAAGATAGATTATGCGAACCAATAGTGAAGATGAAAACTCTTAAGCAATGATTCCTTGAACATGAAATAACACCTCTTCGAATAACGAGTGGAATATACATATACGATCTACATCAACATATTCCTGTAATTAGATATGTATTTTTGAATGTATTATGAAAAGTTTCTATTGGCCCTATCGGGGTATCCGTCGGAATAGAAATTTATTTATACGATTCGGACAATTTTTGCTTCGAGGTGTTTTTCCGACCAGCTGTTCGGAATAATTCTCCGAAAAATTTTAACGCACAGCGGGGAACTCAGTTGCAGTACGTTTAAGTACATTTTTTGGTGTAATTTTTGACAGCTATGTACAATTTTGTTTTCGATTTCCTCCAACACAAACTCTTGGCGGAATTTTGAGAAAAGTGTTGAAAAATGAAAGTTATAAGAATAAATTGCAGTCACGGGACCCCCAGCAGATGTGAAACGTTTACATTAAAATTTATAATTTTTAAAAACTATATATAAAAGAAAATATGGATTGAAATAATTTTTAATAATTTAGTGTTTCGGTAATAACATCAATATATTTGTCTTATCATTACAGATTATATTAATTTATAAATACATAGGAACAAAACTTTCCTCAAACCACCCATCAGATACCCCCACCACCGCCATACTCCTAGCCCACCTACAATTATCAACCAACCGTCCACCATTTTTGACAAATTTTTCCTCACCGAATCCCCACCACCAGTAACCACCCAATCCAATTGCAACCACCAACCCACCACCTTCCATTTTTGTCGATTCCCTTCCCAAATCAAGGCCCCCTACCACAATTATTTACATAGTCCATTTACATCCACCAACCAAACCATTTTTGACAATTTTTTCCGCACCCCCCACACCAAATCCCCCCAAGCAGCAACCACCCACCCCACCTACAACCAACCACCTACCATTTTTGCCAATATTCCCGCCCGCCACTTTTGACAATTTCTTCCTCCTCCCCCCACCAACACCAATCCCCCCACCGTAACCACCCACCGTACCTACCCCACCCAACCTACCCCACGCCACCTACAACCATCAACTTATAACAAAACCAACATTTTTGTCAACTTTTTTATTCAACCCCCCCACCCCCTCCCCCAATTAACCACGCATTCGACTTACCACCACCCAATATTTTTGACAATTTTTTCACCTCAACCCAAACCCCCTTTTCCACTTCTACCCACCCCCAACCACCAAACACGCTCCAGCACACTTTGAAAAATTTTATCGAGCGTCATGCCATTTTTCGTGACGATAACGATCGATTTCACTGCCTAGGTGCGCCAATAGATGTTTCACATCAAAAATTACGATTGTAGATACCTCGAACGCAATTGAAACCTCCGAAAAAGTATACGTTGCGGAAAACTTTCCGCTCCGAGTCTGAAAGACCGTGCGAATACAAACGTTTTGCAGTGGTTCCAGAAAATGATCAGTTTATTGCAGTGCCAAATCAGCAGCAAAAACTCCCCCTTCCTTAAATAACCACAATATTTTTAAAGGACTGTTTTCAAATAATTCCTTACTCTCAATATTATCCATTCTTTTCTTGAATCTTATGTAGCTCAGTTTTTTAGTTTATTGGAGAGCAGCTAAGTGGAGTCAAAAAGGATCAGTTTTAAGGTGATTCAACAAAACTAAGTTGATGGTTCCAAAATATTTCAAATACCCACTTTGATGATAAATTAAAAGAAACCTCACCCGTGAATTATCACTGAGTTCTAATAATATTGTTGGTTCCAGGCTTGTGTATAATTAAAGGGTTAACAAACTCGGGAATATGAAACGAAATCAGATGTCAAACAACACTAAACCGACCTTAACTTAATTCTAATTGAAACTTAATGTTTTCTGATACCAATCAATCACTGAAATTAGAGATTCACTTTGCACCTCAAAATAACCTAAATTTATTTAAATTCAATCAAATGCTTAACCCCGCACACAATTACAATCACAAAAACACAAACACACCATTAACCATTAATTAGTTTTATTAAAATCAATAGTGTGATTTGTTTTAGGGTTTAAATGCGGTTAAAGTTAGCAATCAGAAGTAATTTAAAAATTTTTGAAACACACTCATTTTGCAGAAACCCCCCATGTCTATGACTCTATGTACCTATGTCCAGAATTCCATTTTCATTTCAAAACATTGAACTAGGTCAATCCATTTATAGTAGTTAGATTTACCGTGATTCAATACAAAGCTATGTTATCGTTAGTTGAACAGCTACAGCAGGAGCAGGCTATACACACGGAAATAATTATACCACAATCATGATTGCAAACCAAATCCGCTGTGCTTTTCCTCTAAAATATTCACTGACCGTACCGGTATCCAATTTCAACACCAATTTGAGATACAATTTATATTTGTGGTCCAGCTACCTAGCCATCTCTGGCCCGTCCGTCGCCGTCGTCGTGTCGTTGGTTGGTAGGTCGTGTCCCCATGAAACCAAAATGTCCTGGTAATGTAAAAATAAAAAAAAACTACTAACTGCCCTTGCCACTATTTTTGCTGGTCCTTAGGGAAATTTTATATTTTGCAGAATTTTATACATTTTTCATTTTATGCAACTCTGCGGCTGAGACTGAGGTTAAGGCTGAAGCTGCTGCCATTGCTGCTTCTTGCGGCAAACTTAAAACTCAGCAACTTTAGCACGCGTATAACAAACCATTAGGAAAAGTTTTTTCTTCCCGTTGGACTTTATGGGACTAAAGAGGAAAGAGACTTCTTTTTAAATGATAATATATTTGCTCCTGTCACCATTAAGTACCCACAGGACTCGTTAAATTATTTAGTGTGTGTAATTTTCGTTTTAGAATAAAAAAAGGAAACAAAAAACTGGATTTAAAAAGGAAACATAATTTTCTTCTCCGGCCACATGAACCATGAAAGCCAAATATAGAGTTCGAGGCAAATTTTCATAAAAATAAAGAATCTTGGATTCACACACATATCCTGTGCTCGGGGTGAGCTAATTTATTCAGTCAGCAACCAAAAAAAAAAAAAAGGACTAACCAAACAAAATGGAAAATTAACCCTTTTCTATATGAAGTAATGGGTAACCCTTTATAGATACTATAACCCCCTTCCGCTACCCCCGCAACATAATGGGACAAACAAACAAATATTTATCTAGTACATTTGTTTCAAATCTGGTTGCCATCTTAAGTGTCCTTTTTTTTCCTCTCTCTGTTTGTTGCTTGATGTTTGTTGTAAAATAACACAGAGATTCATGTTATAACTGTCATTTTGGAAAATCGTCCTTTTTTTTACTGAAAAAGTAGCAGAATTTACATTTTGCATAATTTAGTTGGTGATGGTGATGGTGAATGAAGAAGAAAAAAAAAATTATGTTCTTCTATGAACTCCAGCTCGCAGAGACGGCCTGTAATTTTTCTCTGCCATTTTATGCTCAAATTAGGATTATTTCAGTCGGAAAGTGAACACACACACAATTTTTTTTTTCTGATAAATAAACATCCTTTGAGGCAGAAAAATGAAAACGAGAGCACAAAAATAAATACCAAACTTTGTTCGTGGGAGGTTTGAAAGACATACTCTGATTTCTTTATCATTAGATACGACCGCAATAAAATTCTCGAATGGCTGAAATGTAATTCTTTTATTTAGATTGTATGTCAAATTGATAATCTGGATTAAAGGAAGAAATAGAAAATTACCAGGCTCTGTGTTGTGTATGTGTACTAAGGCTGCTGGTTGCTAGGCATCATCGTCTCAAAGGATTTTAGTATCAATTAAAATAAGAAAGACTTATATCATGTGGTAGACATGTTGTGTATCTACACATATTATGTAGGTTAGTATTTTTGTAACGCATCTTTAAGATAAGATACATTATCTTTTAAAGTGAATGTGTTCAGAATAGAATGATGGAAGATGAATTTCTAACCAAACAGATCGCCTGAAACACATTAAAAATTTCACAAAAAATGTTTAACATGCGGTGTCTTTCAAAGTTCTAAAGATCATTAGGTAGCGCCATCTAGATTTCAGAGAAAGAAAAGTTTCTATGTGGACCTCCTCGGCGACCGAAAGGCTGCCAGCATAAGCAAAAGTTCGTAGTGCATTCTGAATCCCTTCTCCAGTGCGGAATTCCAGAGAAATCTCTCTTCGTATCAGGCTGAAACTTTTTAAATCCATAGTGAAATACGTGCTGATAAGCCTGTGAAACGTGGAAACACGCTGCCAACATCTGAAGTAAACTACAGGCTTTTTTGAACAGTTGCCTGTTAAAAATCCGTTGGCCATTAACCAAATCCAACAAAGAACTGTGGCTTTAGTCAGGACAAACAAAAGTGGATGTAAACATCACGCAGAGCAAGTGGCGCTGGATTGCCCATACACTGCGGACGACCAATTACACAATAGCAATGTAGTAGTCTTGTCATTCGAATCCTCAAAGTGAAACGCGCGTTGGAAGACTAAAGAAAACACAGAAGTAAACTGTTTTGAAGGATACTGAGACCCAGAGGTAGGAGAGGAGGAGTTAAAGTTTTGCTGCCAATACCAATTTCTTGAAACCAAGAGAAGAGACAAGTGACACATTGCTCTTAAATATTAACAGATGTCATCAGCAAAGTCCAGATAGCCTTGCTTATGAAATTGGTACCAAGTCGTCGACCATTTCGAAATCTTGCTTGGTCCTTCCTTGAGATCACCTTCCTTCGTTAGCTTGGTGATAAATCCGTAATTATATATGCTGGGAAAGGTTAAGTTTTTTGAAATAGCCTTAACCAGTGGCAACAAAATACAGGCTTCTAAGTTTTGGACTGCTTTCAGGAGTTCAGGTTTTTATTTTACATTTTCTGTGGGGCTGTGTATTACCTTTATCGTTTTTCAAGAGTCGATTTGAATGACGGCATAACTATAACCATGACCTTGTTGGACGACAAAACTGTACTGACATTTTTTTGCCTCCATTCTTCACGAGAAGTCCACTTATTTAATTGTTCTTTGATCTCAGGGTGTTGTGAAGAATCCATATTACATCCAAGAAACAGCTTTGTATAAATAATTGGGTGGACATCTCACGTTCTTATATCAACTGTCCTGCCAACTTAACATATCTTAACAGGTGTTGGTAGATCATCATAGCTTCGTAGTTTTGTGATCTGTCAAATCGTTTGTCAGTTATTTTATTAAATTGTGATGAGTAGTCAAATGTAGGACCGTACACCAACCACGTGCTGTTGACATGTGTTTTCCGTTCTTCTCTTTTCTGCTCAGTCTGCCTCACTGTCCTGCTATTGTCTTGTGCTGTCTTGAGTTTATCGCTACATTTGCTTGTGATTTTTAGTGTGTCCACTTCGTACATTTATCTACGTAATAAAAGAATCGTACAGTACAAGAAACATAAATGAAATTCTTATTGTTGACTTTAACTTTAAAAAGCATTCGAGTCGCCATTTTACCAAACTTTAGGTCATGAATTAATATAATTTATTGCAAATAAAAAGATGTTAATTTATTGTATCCACACACACTCTTAATTACCTTAAAATTTCGAAATTCTATTCTAAAGCTTATTCAAATATGCTCCAAAAAGAATAGAACGCAATAACATAAAATAAATAATGTCATCTCGGATCTTGATTGTCATTTTTATCGTTTATAAGTTCAAATGATTAATATCATCAGTTTTAAAACTCCCATTTTATTAATAAAGTATACAAAGAATGACCTAATTTACTTTTAAAAAAACATCCCATAAAAAAAGAAACGCTTTGCTATTCTTAATTCTTACCCAAACACAGCTAATCGCATAATGTTTAAAGTATAAACAATTTTCAAAACGCTTAAGGGACTTATCTTAAACTAAATCATTAAACTATAAAAGCTCCCAGTATTCTCCAGATCATCTCACAGAAGACCAGAAGGACCATGACATTAAATCATCCCATCATAATAAATAACAATAATAAATTCATTTATCTTCTTCCTAGAAATAAATATGACATATCTTTGATTTTTCCATAATAGGCGGACAGATCTCAATTAAACCCTCTTCATTCCAGATGCTTTCGTCTGAAGTGTTAATCCATAAATCACATTCGTAATGCAATCGAGGAGGGAGTGTGTCACCCTTTCATGTTGATTTTGTATTTTTTTTTTTTATTTATTCCTATGGAAGCATTTTTTTAACGTCTTGTCTGGGATGTTCTCTGACAGGAAAAACAAAAAAAAATTAATTTATGGCCGATCTCTTCCGCGATTACTCTACTAGTCATGAAGAACATCTTTTCAAGGATTTATGTCTGTGTACACGCTATTTGGATGAATGAAATCTTTGGAACGTCGTCGTACTGTCCGGTTCGTCGCGTCGCCTTATTCGTCGCGGAATGCATACATAAACATTAATTTGTTTGTACAAAAATATGGTGGCATTTGATCTTCTGGAAGTGGTTCGCTTAGATACTTTTGGATGAATTTTACATTTGGTTTTGCAAGTCTACTACATACTTGCATAATGATTTGAAAATGGGTGTTATAATTAATCATTTTAAATTAAGTTATTCATTTTCTGATCTTTGGCTTGATTTCTATAATACGACCGCACCAGATGTGGCCGTAAGAGGGTTCGCCTCCAACTTTTTCCAGACACATTTTTGAACAAGCCATGCCCTCATACTTTTATTGGACAACGTTACTAATTTTATTGCTAATTCAGTGTTTTTTGACTAATAAGGAGGAAAAATAAAGGGTTTTTCAAAAATAGATGCGGGTGGAATTTGGTAGCCAGTGGCGGCCATGTTGCAACAACTGTCAAATCTATTACTGATGCCAAAACACTATTCTAAAATACGCTATTGAAAAGCACGTACAAATTTTGTATCAAAATTAGCGTTCGTTAGTGCAGACAGTAGACAAACGTTGTGACCAATTTTTTATTGACGACATGTGGCTCTTAAACAGGATGGCGCTATCGTGCCACACTTTGTACGCCACAATTGACATTCTGCATAAACAATTTGAGGGTAAGATTACTGGCAAAAGCAACGCGAATTGGTCCTAAAGGTTATGGGATTTGACCCCGCTTGGACTTTTTCTTGTGCGGTTTCGAGAAATTGCAGGTCTATGCGAAAAAACTAGAATCGAACGATGCAATTAAGGTGGGCATAACACAGGCCATCACTCGAATTTAGCTTGATCAGAAGAGTCATTCAAAGTTGAAGTTTGAACGATGTCATAAAAAAAACATAAGCGAGAGCTACAGTACGTTCGGAACGAACTGTTGGATACCCTATTCCCCATATTTTTGTATGTGCATGCGTCTGCCTCCCGCAAACAGCCGATGTTTCAGAAACAAAATTCTTCTTTAGCAGACAGAAAAAAATTCAATAACATTAATTTTATGCGGTGTGATGTTCAATTAGTGCTGGCACAATAAAAAAGGCGTGTGCCACGCCCAAAGTTAAGACTTTTTATTGCCAAGGCAATTGGTATGAGCTCAGTGACATTCAATTTTATTCTTGCAGATCGATTTGAACAAAACAAGGCAAAACTTAAATTTTTAAAAAGTAGATTTTGAATGGAAATAGCGATTATGGGTGTTTTGAACAATTCTTGGACCACACTCTGCTACGTAACCAAGCAATATAAATCTAAGTGTTCATTTTTTTACTTCAAAACTGTGACCGATAGTTAAAAAACGTTAAAAAATTAATGCCTTATACAACTTTTGACGGAAACGCCTCTTAAAAGTGGGTGTGTCTTAAAAATTTGAAGCACTAACTGAGCTTTGATCAGTATTTAGGCATATGTGTAAAACTACAGCTGAATCGAGTAGTTTTTAAACAATCTTACCTGAACAAAGGTATTTTATCAAAATCACGCCTTCAAAAGTGGGCGTATTGAAAAAATTTACACAAAAAAATTTAGAGATATATTAAATTAAATTTAATATTGGAAGTGCCTTAAATTTTTGGGACTTCGTTTTTCGATCTTTCATGAAAAGTGGGCGTAAGTTACGCCCAAAATTCAAAAATTTCTTTTCATACACAAACCTTTTAGTTTCTATTAAGAGACGCAAAATTTTGGCTTGTTATTTTATAAAAACAATATTGATGGTTTTGTATGAAAATTTTTTATTTAGTTGGAAGAAGGTTTACCTAGAGCTTACGTGTGCAAAATTTTAGCGTTATGCTTTTATCGTAACTGTACAAAAAATATAATTTAATTTGACCAAATTGAGGTTGTTTATCAAAAATGGCGATTGTTGGCGTGTTTGTGGGCGGATTTTACCGGTTCAAGAACTTAGCCTTTTTCTTGAACCAAAGATTATATATACCAAATTTCAGCTTTCTAGCTCAAAAATTGCGAACTCTAGAGAGTATACATACGGACGGACGGACGGACGGACGGACGGACATGGCTAAATCGACTAGGCTTTTGATTTTGAGTCACAATATATATACTTTTCTATACCTAACGGTATTATTTCTCCATGTTACAAACTCCACACCAAATACAATATACCCATTCTATGGAATAGGGTATAAAAAACAAAAATTTTACTTTTTTTTTAACTCAAAAAATTTGTTTGGAAAAAATTAAGAATTTATATTTATTTCGTTTATAAAATAACCGACTTAGTACCTACATATCTACTTATCATAAGTCAAACAAGATCTTTGTTATTACCTCACAAACAGCGTGTTTTATTCCATTTCAACATCTACCCGCCCTTATTGAAAAACCCTTTAGCAGTTAATAAGCTTGTTTTAGGTGCACCAATATGACACTTATTATGACGTTCAATGTTTCTATAGAAGTCTTAGAGAAGTCGCTATAGTAATTGTGTTGTGTTATGGAAGAAAGACACCAACACGGCTTTTCGAAATCATTTTCCTTCACAGACTTTCTGATTATTTTTTTGTTCCAAGCATTGAAGTCTTAAAAATTCTACAGTTTGACCCATTCTTAGTACTTGAAAGTTCCATTTAAACAATTCACTTTTCCAAAAATCAATCCTTTCAAAAATGCTTCACATTTGATGTAAATATTTCATCAGATACTCGCTATAAGAGAGTACCTATAATACAACTGTGCAAGAATTTCATCATTATCCACATAACAACGTCAAGGTATCGGTTTTCTTCGGAACAATACCTGATTACAAATTGCCACTGCAACCTGTTGGACACTTCTTATTGCACTCTCAAGAGTATCTGATGACCTATTTCTCGCGTCACGTTTTGCCAAAAAAAGAAAAAAAAAATCCGTCTGGTCCGTAGATACAAGTTACAACAAAGACACGATCCCATAAATTCAACCCGAACAATAAGAGCGTCAAAATTTCGGCGATTGCACACATGTATTAAGAATACTGTGCTTGGTTTCTTTAAATGGAAATTAAATCCAACTCGCTATGCTTGATCCGAATTTAATGATCCTCCACAATGTGTGCACGTCCCATTTCTGACTTCGTCCTCATCCTCATCCTCGTCGTCATCGTCTGCGTCTTTATTGTTGTTGAAGAAATGATTAAACGGCGAGACTACATAAATAACATTAACCCGGTATGGTGATGGTACAAGTATCAAGGTTTCATCATTTTGTACTCTTTTGTAGCTAAAACAAAATACCCGGGTTCACTTAAACGTCCTTTGAATAAAAAGCAAAAAAGAAAAAAAAAAAAAAAATATTTAACAATAATTCCATCAAAATGACGTAAGGCTGTGTGTGTTGTTGGAACAACATTCCGAGCATAAAACAATGAAAAAATATGGTCCCATGCGTTGAAACATAAAATAAACATAAAAAAGGGAAACATTATTATTTTTTGGATTTGAAATGTGGAATAGGGTGTTTCACTCTGGGAAATTTAATTTTTTTTTTGGTTTTTTTTTACGATTCATATAAATGTGTGTTGTTGTTTTATTCGACACACGATTTGGTATGTAGGCTAAAAAACTATATTTAGCATTCTGGCCATGAATGCCGAATGCTGAAGCCCGATGCCGAATTCCGAATTCTTCCGCCGCGCCGCCACGCCGCTTTCAGAGTTTATTGCATTCTTTTTGAAGGGAAATATTTTTTTAATTGCATGACTGTGTGGTTTTCTTTTTGTTGTGGTTTTTATTTAGCTATTCCACAGAACACAGAAACTTGCACTAAATTTAGGGGGCTTTTTGTATGGGAAAATGCAAATGTTTTGTGTGTCTTAATAGCTTCGATTGGGAATAAAAAAAAGGTTCCTCGTAAATCATAAATGTTTTCCGTAGCTGGAAGGTACTAGCTATCTACCATTTAACTCAAAGATTCGAGATTATGGTATATCCTTTAAGATTAAGTCCAAATGGTATCGGTGGAAACAATCATCTTCATTGCTGCTTACAATTGCTGGGCGGTCAACATCACACAATATAGAGAGAGAGGGAGGTCTTAACGTAATACCTTTTGGATACAATCTTTATTGCCCAAAATGGCAAAATAAAAAAAAGATCCAACTGATCCAGGGATAAACACTGCCACTGCCCCAAACAACACCAACCGAACCCGTCATAATCCATCAACAATTTTTAACACAATTCAGTGCATCGCATCGAGGTTTTTTTTTTTTTTTGTTGCCACAGTTGGAAGTGATATTTGTTTCGTTAATCGTGTTCAGTGGCTCAAAGTATCCTACTTTAAGAAATCATTATGAAAGGAATCCTTTTTTATTTTTTGTTTTCTTAACTTAAACCAGATTTTCATTTTGTGAAGGTAATTCCTTAATGTTGGTCAAAAATAAACGTCAAATCAATCTGTGATTACGTCAGTCATGTTTTGCATATTACGGCTCTGTATAGATTTATGTTGCGATATGTCGCACTTTTACAACTACGTGCCAGGACTTTACAATACAATTTGTTTGATTGAAATCGCATTTTTTGCTTCGGTTGGATTTTTGAGCACGCCATAAGGAAACCAGTGTGACACTGGCAAAAGCTATGACACTATGGTGACAATAGCGTGTGCTAATAGACTGTCCCATTAGCTTTCGCCAAGGTAATGTCATGTTTTTTTTTGTTTGAGTCAAGTATTCATGGTTGACAATTGACATGTTCTTTGGTTTTGTTTTAAAAAACTATGAATTGGACCGAATTATTTATTAGTCCTTGAGGAAATCAGGAAGGAAAAAAGAAAAATACTTGACTATATCCATATACGGGGTGTGCCAAAAATGTATTTCCAATTTTTTTTTCGATTAAACGTTAAAGGAGAATACCCAAAATATATGGACGAAAAACCCAAAGTCGATATATATAAAATATATATGGTTTAAGGGCATATATTGTAGATTTCAAATATATAATTACTTTCTTTCCAAGACAACCCCAATACTGGCCATGACAATTTTTACAACTTGTATATCAATGCATTTACTCGTGTTAATAACAATTGGTTTGAATACGAACTAAGTTAAGACACATTTGCAATGTAAATAATCGACGCTGGGTTTTTTTGTGCTTTCTCCCTTGCACGATGGGAAAATTGGAAATGTAAGACCTGCGTCCAACTACTACGGATGACCTCTCACAAAATGTAGTTGGTCCAACACACACATTTCTGGGGACTCAGCAAGACATTAAGAGTGCTAATTTTCACGAATGATGAAATTTTACACGAGCAGGAATTGAGACATTTTCGAGACAATTTAACTCCCCCTCTTTTTCTACATCGAAGGTTCTGGGTTCAATGCCTGATTCCATCTTAAGCTTTTTATTTCGGGTCACTGCCACTTGTAGTGAAGTTAAAAGTCCCTGGCATCTCTTATAGCCGGTCGGATCTGGCTGTAAATTGTATGTCCCTTGCATTCCTTAAGTAAAAATAATTGTATTTTCTACAACAAGCACATTTTTACAGATCGTGCTGGTGCGGCTATATATGGCTCCAATTTGTGCTCTGTTCAATTGTCGAACGGTATGGAGATCCAGGTATTTTATTCCATATGTATTACTCCGGATCTTTCGCTCTTTACATATAAAGGGTTTTCCAATAAGAGGTGTTATTTTAAATAGCCCGCTATTTCGGTAAGTCACATATTTGAAGCTGTAATTGTTTGCCTTTTGACAAGTAGAAACTACGCCATTAATAAAAATGGAACGAAACATGCTTCAACAAAGCATTGAAATTATTAAAATTCACTATAAAAATGGTGAAAATTTGGCTGAGACGGTTCGTAAAACTAAAAAATTTTATGGTCGCCGTGAAGCACCTTGTCGGACCGCAATTAAGAAATTGGTGGAAAAATTTGAGCTGTTGGGACAAGTTAGCGATGTGAAGAATAAAACCCGTGCATGTCACTCAAGAACAACCGAGAATATTTCTGCTGTACTCCAAAGGCCGATCATCAACAACGTAGTGTCTTTGCTGATTGGGGCCTTGAATTGCATGAAAATGATCCGGAATTTCATCGAAAAATCATCTTAACTGATGAGGCCCATTTCCACCTTGGTGGCTACGTCAACAAGCAAAATTGTCGCATCTGGGGTTCGAAAAACCCACGTTTTATTATGAAAATCCTCTTTACCCTCAACGAGTAACTGTTTGGTGCGGTTTATGGTCCGGCGGGGTCATTGGACCTTACTTTTTCCTTGTCTTTGCCACCGAGATCTTGCGACTTCGTCCTTAAGGCCACGTGAAAGATAGGGTCTAAAACAACAGCCCAGCATCGATTCCAAGACCTCAAAGATGGAATAAGTGAAGCTATTGATGGCATACAGCAGCCACTTTGAGATTTGGTGATGGAAAATTTCATTAAAAGGATATTGTTGTGTAAGCGTAGCCGTAGTTGCCATTTGGCTGATTTCATTTTACATTATTATTGGCATACTTTTTTCTTAACATTGAAATAAACATACAATCATTTGTCTCAAAAAATGCCATCTTTCTTTGAATATCAAAATAACACCTCTTATTGGAAAACCCTGTACTTTAAAATGACACTGTTTCTACAAAATCTATGTGTACAAAAAAAAAAATCACTTATAAGATACGTCACAAAATGTTCTTTAGTTAAGCTTTCCTATAAAAAATTAAGCTTGGAGTTCGTTTCAAATATTCTGATATAAGTTTGTCCATCAGTTCTTTAAAAGCTGAGTTTGTGTGTATGTTATGAAACCTAAAGCCTTCAAATTAAGGGTCCGTTTTGATTCAAACTTGAAAAGAGATTTAAATCAGTCAAATTAATCACCATATCTAGAAAAAAAATATTTCTTGACAAAGACGTATTCTAAAATATCAATGAAAAAAAAGTCTAAATCCTCGATCCATCGAAAACTTCCAATCCGTTTTAGTAACCGTGGAAAAAACGCCTTCAATATTACACCAAGGGTGAACTATGTAGTAGTTGTATGAGTACGTGTAGATCCTAAACTATAAACTTTGTTATATGATTTTGTATATCGCTCCAGAACTAAATAATCATCATTTACCACTTGCATCACTTCAGAAACTGTTTTGTATGTAAGAGAACATTATTCTAAAAATAAAGTACATGTGTGGGTTAGTGTCGGCGGGTCGCAATAATAGGCTATCCGAATACTCTATTAATAGCCTCGATTCATTTGATTATAATAAATGCCTAATGAGGAATCATTCATTGAGGGCGTCAATTTATTTTGATTTATTGGCAAATACACACTCATGCTCTTTGGTCTTTGCTGGTGGGTTAACTGAGGAATCGTTCTGTTTTTATTATATTTCCATCCGGAGTTCGTATATTTGTACAGGGTGTAGGGTAGGTACAAGTGTTTATCGTAAAATGTATCTCAATGTCCAACACATGTTGCAGCGCCCCGTGCCGGCTGCCACCATAATGGTAAGATCAATGCCTAATCATTAAATCAATCTATGGATCACACAAAAGTCAACATTACAAAATTGATTTCACTTTATTTGGTTCTATTATTGGGGCTATTCATCAATTATTTATTAAGTATTCTAAGAAACAAAAAAAGATTAATCGGAATGAGCATTTGATTATACAAATAAATACAGTAGCGGGTGAAAAAAACATGGAGAAGCATTGTCCAGTTGTAGTTCCTGGAATTAAAAGACACCTTTTTTAAGCTTCTTGTGTCTTTACAACCAGATGATACTATTTCCAAAGATTCTGTCAAAAAATATCTCTCAAAAGCAATCTTATGAAACAAAGATTTAATCAAAACTGTTAAAGCTGTTTTCGAGAATTAATATCAGAAACAGTCTCACACAATTGAATTTCTTCAAGAAAATATTCTATCGACAAATTCTGCAGAAAATCCAACAATTCCATGGGTTGACCTGCACCATCAAAAAGTTCAAAACTTGTTCCAAGCTCTGCAAAAGAAAACAGATTTTGTCAAAACAGACCAACTAAACAGCTTCTGATTGGATTTAAATTGGATTGTCGACAAATTCCATTTATCAATTGGGAAAAGCGAACACACATTTTAAGTTCCCAATTTATATATCTGAACATCTGGTGGATACTCAAAGCAACAGCATGCATATACGGTCTAAAGTTGAAATTCGTTTTGTCTGGATTATTTTATTTGTCTTTTTTGGAGAGGTACCTACGACGGATATAAATGACGTCATGCTGAAGATGGAAAATTAAACGAACAGATGTTCTCACAAAATCTTCTTATAGGATTTGTCAATTGATTTTATTTATTAAATTTTAATTGCCATAAGACACAAACAAAAAAAAAATACAGAAGAACTATAAAAAGAATTCGTTCACATCTGTTTCTTTGAATTTGCATCTCGTCGTCGTCGTTCGTAGTGATGTCAACTCCATAGTTGGCGCATTCATAAAATAAACCCCAAAGGAAGAAATTTAATCATGGAACAGTCATAAAATAAAAGGATTGCAGAGTGACGCCATTTATAGGTTTTCAACACATTGTTAGTTTTGTAGTTCTGATTTCCCTTTTTTTATGGTTAAGTTATCGTCTTATTTCCTTTCTGTTTTATCTCAATTTTAAGGAGAACCTCTCGGAAGGTTGGTAGTTGGTGAAGAGGAAACCATTGGCACTGTATATATATTTTTATAATAATTTCATGGAACATGTTTTTTAGTTGTGAACTTCGTCGATGGTGGCGCTAGTTGTTACATCAAATGTCTTCCATTGTTGTTTTTGCTTTCCATTACAATCTAAAGAAAATCCACTCGAAACTCTCCAATCAAGTGTTTGTGAACTTCGTCCATAGATGGCGCACACAATCGAAAGAAAATGGTAAAAAGTATGCTAAGTTTTTGACAGTCTGTGACGTCACACTCATCATCTTGTAGGTATTATAATTTTCGTTCTTAAGTGAATTTTTTTTTTACTCAGAATTTAAGCTAATTGTTTGACTGTCAAATACATTTATTTTTCTTCCTCTCCGAACAAAAATCATGTGATTACGACGCCACAAAGAAAGTCATCATACCTTATATTTTGTGCATCGAAAAGTTGAAGCAGTGGCATTATTAAAAATTGACCAACTCTTCCGACTCTGTTTAACTCAACTACTAAAATCATGTGATAGATCCTCCAAAGAATGCCTAAATCATGGAAAATTTACCAACTTTTTTGCCGGGAATACTTTGACATGGTCAATGAATCGTGTCAACACAATTTTGTAAAAAAAAGTTTCCATCTGTCAATTTTTCAAGGTAAATACCGCTTTAGAAAGTTCAGATTGCAAGTTCTCTTTTTGAACGAATTCTTAGAATGTTTTAATGATTTTCAAACCATCTTTTTAATCTTAGTCAATTCGACAGTTCGGACAGTGGGTTTACGTGGAAAAAGGTTAGAACTTAATGAAACTACGGATTTTGTTCAGGGATAGTTATCTAATACTTTGCCAAGTTTTTGATCACGCCTTGTTCTAAAAGAGGAGGGGGGAGATGGGGGGAGAAATGAAAAATTTTCCTATGGCAAAAACATATTCTAATTTTTTGTAGAACGTTAAATTTCCTACATTTTTTTATGCCAATTTGTTACCGAGATATGGCGCTTCGAAAAACAGGTCACTTTCAAAAAAAAATGGTGTTTTTATAGATTTGAAAAACGGCCTGTTTTTTCGAAGCTCCATATCTTTGTAAGAAATTTGCTATTCAACAATTTTTGTTTTCTCGAAATTGTTGTAAATTTAACGCTCTGTGAAAATTTTTGAAAAGCTTTTGACGTAGATCGTAAGGGAAAAAAATTATTGAGGGAAAACCGGAGCAAGGTCCAAAATTTTGAAGTTCCCAAAGTTTCATTAACACCCTACCTTTTTCTACCCGAAAACACGTAACGGCTGGACTAAGAACAAAATACATAATAAATTGAAATTACGGTGGGATGACCTGGCCCCTGGTGGGCAAGCGGGGATGGATGAAGGAATTTCTAAAATTAATAACTTTAACGAGGAAGTAGTACCCAGTGGCGTAGTGGCTAGTCGGACTGCCACGCCGAAGGTTCTGGGTTCGATCCCTGACGTTTCCACCTAAATTCTTTTCAGGGGTACTGCCTCTTGCGAGGAAGTGACAAATCCTTCTCTGTTAGCCGTTCGGATTCGGCGGTAAATTGTAGGTCCCTTCCATTCCTGGAGAATATCAACGCACACACAGGAATGGTTGAGAGTGTAAGTCACAGGCCCCGGCGGCCCCGGCCCCGCTTGGAGCTGTTGTGCCAACAATTTATTTATTTTTAATGAGGACCCATAAATACAACAACATTTCATGATCATACGGGCATATCTGAATAAATAAGGTGGAGTTCTTCATTTTTTGGAAAAACAAACATAATTGAGCTGACAAAATTGTAAAAAATTATTTAATTATATTTATACTCTACAAAAATGTAGAATTTAAAAGTTGTTGACGGAAAACCCTAGCAAGGTCCAAAAATTTGCAGTTTTTCCCCCTAATCGAGGTCAAAAACTTAGCAAAATGTTAGTTTGCTATCCGTGAACAAAATCCTTAAGCTTCATTAATTCTGACCTTTTTCCAGCTAAAAGTACCTGTCGGCCGAACTATCATAGAAGCTCGAGAAAGCAACCCATTTTTCAAGTAAAGGCCTTTTCATTAAGGGCGGGTAGATGTTGAAATGGCTTTTAACAAGACGTGCGTGTGAGGTATTAACACAAATTTTATTTGTATTTTTAAAGCTCATGTGAATATTTTGATGCTAATTTGAACATCTCGGCTTTTTAGGGTGGCATGAATCCGAGTGGTCCAATTTGCAATGACGTGAGATTAGGCATTCTACAGATTTGACAGATGATAAAAAAAAAACCAACATGGCCGCCTCTTTATATTTTTCATATCGGTCAAATTGCGATCGTTTCAGTGATATAAAATCTGAGGTGCAAGCTAACTTCGAAATTGAATTTTTTGAAGAAATCCGCAGTCCTTCACATAATACTCACTAAATTATTATATTCATAATTTATTATGCAACGTAATTGACCGTATACCAATGCCAATGAAGAAAAAAAAATTATAACTTTCTTTTTCAGAATTAATAAAAGCTTCTAACTTTTTTCAAAAATGAATTAAATGAAGCACACAACCTCATTGCTATTTTTTTTATTAATAAAAAAAGATGCTTCTTCATAAATCGTGATTTATCTTTATCCACAAGAAATCCCTTTTGCAAGACATAGCAAAGCGTTATTTTATGAAACATAAAAAAAGAATATTTTCATATTAAACGATTATAATATTAAAATGTTTTACGAAGGCAGCATCAGGAGGCATGTCAGCCCTATGAACTCATATAATCATATATCCTTGTGGATTGTGGATAGCCTATCGTGTTCCTTTTTTTTTTTTTTAATCGTTTCAGTGTCTCGTCGTTGTAGCTTAAAACGTGATTTATATTATAAATATTATATGCAAACGAATCCTTCGTATGAATTTTAGTATCTTTTTTTTTTTGATATCTTCTGGGAAATAATTTTTCTGTCGTATGTCTCATTCAAATTTGCACTTTGCACACATAATTATATCCAAGATAAGACACACATACATAAACGGAAAAAAAAGAGAATACGCAAAGGATAATAATGTTGCGTGAAGAATAAAAATGCCGCAAACTTATTATCCTTGTCATAAAACAATTTTAAGTATTAATCTTTAATAAAATACCTCCCTAAGAGTAAGAGTATCTAGATGTGCTAAATTGTGGTGTAGCAAGGTTCGTTACGCGGGGCTTTTAAAATATTCTTTTTTTTTTGGAATTGCACGAGTGAGACGCACTAACCTACTTACTCTGTGGGTTTTATAAAAATGTATAATTAGGTACTGTCTTAAATAACGGAATTTATTTTGATATGTGAATCCATTCGATACCTACTGTGTTCCAACAAAATTCTTTTTGTACGAAATAATAAATAAAAAAAAAATAAAAAATGGGAACAACACAATAATATGTTCTTCATAGTTTTCATGTCCTTTTCCTAGATGGTACATCAGTAGTATACATAGTATTTCTCCTGACAAAGCAATTATAAAATTCAAAATTCACTTACGTATACCTAAAAAAACAACAGGAAAATGAACTAAAATTGCGGAAAAATAAAGGCAATCTTTACAGGCATGCTGCACAAAATTTTTCATTATAAAAATATAAGACAATGCAGCATGTTGTATAGAATGCTGACATAATCTTCCTTTCTAAAACATAATACTCCTCTTAAAGGCTATATTTCAATGAAAGCAATATGCATACGCAACGTAGAGCGTAAGGGTCTATCCTGCTATGCAACAACAACAACAAAGAACAATTTACTTCAACAAGGATGCAGGTTGTTTGAATGAGCAGAGAATAGAAAACAGTTGTGATATGAAAATATAGATGCGGAAAAAGATTTTCTTTCTGTTTCTCTTCTTTTTTTCAAACTAAAACGAGCTGAAAGGACTTTTTGTTTTTTGTTGTAAAAATAATCTATTGAAAGAATTATTAAAAACGGGAGCTCACCTGATGCTGTGCTCTGAATAAAATACAAAGAAATCCTTATAACTTTGTGTTTGACAAAAAAAAAAAAACTTGTTTTCAGTTCTGACTTAATCAAAATTTTTATTGCCAAAATGTTAAGTCTAATAGATGGAATTCTCTTATAGGAATGTCAATATGGGAGTTTTGACAAAAGTCCAATAGATATTTATTTGTAAACAAAATTTTTAAGAATATTGTCGATTCTTGGAAAAAATTGTAAGGGGCTTTTTCGGTTAAATTTAAAAACATTGTAGCATTGGGATTTCTTGAAGGGCTTTGATGTTCTCTGTATTTTTTGAAGTAATTGTCAATCAGTATATCCTAGTTGCAAACATCTCATAAGATTCATTCGTGGTTCGCGATCAATATGCCCTAAATACCTAAATTGGAAAACTTATCTATTACAAGCCAATAACCAATTTACATACAAAACTATCTATACTTGTTTGAAATACGCGTGTAGCATTAAGATACTTATTTAAACAATTTTGTCAACCACTTTTGTCTTCATTATTTTTTCTCTGTCTATTTTGAATTTAAAATTAAAGTTAAAAATAGAAATCCTATTTATAAAAAAGTGTGTCCAACTTAATTGATACATCGTTTTAAATTCGTGCAGTAAATTTAAGCTAAATTATAAATGGAACACCTTTTTTGACATTTGACTGAAAGAATTATGTCATGATCTTCCCAATAGCGCAACAAATCATTTAGTTTTTTTCAGATTTTTTTTTTTTTATAAAGTTGATGGTTATTTATAGATTCTTATGACTGCGTATAAATCACGGAAATGTATGTTCGTCTCGTGTTTGAAAATTAGAAACTTGGAGGACGATTTTGTTGTTAACAATATTTTATACATTAAAAAAAAAAAAAATAGACATGAGAAGGGGGATATGCAAACTGTTTTTTAATGAGGTGTCGCTTATTATAAGAGCTTTATTTTCTATCTATCAAAAAATTCAGTAAATTAACATAGGGTTAATACACATACAGTCTGACCGAAAAAA
Source organism: Platycheirus albimanus (assembly GCA_916050605.2). Lineage (NCBI taxonomy): Eukaryota > Metazoa > Arthropoda > Insecta > Diptera > Syrphidae > Platycheirus > Platycheirus albimanus. The sequence continues at coordinate 10,451,596 of OU696698.1, read as the reverse complement.
AGTATAGAACCTGCTGTTTATATTATTTGTTCCTTATAACTTAATTTATAAAAACACATAAAGCATCTTAAGTATAGAAATTTAAGAAAGACAATCTAAATTAATAGTTTATTTGTTCTCTTTTTCTTCCAGGTAATATTCATCACTATCAATTTTCAAATAAATGTTTGTAAGTAGAATTAAAACAATTGAATCTTAAACAAAAAATATTATTTTACCAACCAATTTGTATGTTACAACTCAATCTTTAAAAAGTACACTTTGCTATCACTGGAAAAACTATTTTCTTATCAAGCTGATGAAGTATACTTTTGTTGTCCTTTTGACGTTAAAAAGGACTTTTTCCGTTCACTAGGGAAAAAAAAAACATTCAATAAATTGTCTTCGTCCAAGATCTTTAAACATGGCTGGAAGACGAAAATTATTAAGATTAGTCCACGGTTTTAAACGAAGTGTTTGTTCGCACGTAGTCAGATTCAAAAGGTTTACTAGTGTCGACACGGGCGCGGCGCGCGGCGACATTTTTAATTTAAGACACTCGATATACAGGGTTTTCCAATAAGAGGTGTTATTTTGATATTCACAAAACAATGGCTTCTTTTGAAGTAAATGATAAGATGTTTATTTCAATTTAAAGAAGAATGTACGCCATTTATAATGCAAAACAATATATATCAGCCAAATGGCCGCCACGGCTACGCTTACACATCAATATCCTTTTCATGAAATTTTCCATCACCAAATCGCAAAGTTGCTACTGTATTCCCTCAATAGCTTCTCGAATTCCATCTTTGTGGTCTTGAATCGACGCTGGGCTATTGGCGTAGACATTATCTTTCACCCGGCTTCAAAGGAAGAAGTAGCAAGGTGTTAAATCACCTGATCTCGGTGGCAAATCGTGCTCAAATCTTCGAGAGATAACACGGCCCGGAAACTTTTCCCGTAAAAGATTGATGGTTTCATTGCTTGTGCGCCGTCTGTGTTGAAAGTAAAAGTTGTCCAGATCAATACTGCTGTTGCTCCAACCTCATTTTCGAAAAAGTAAGGTCCAATGACCCCGCCGGCCGGACCATAAACCGCACCAAACAGTTATTCGTTGAGGATGAAGAGGCTTTTCAACAATAAATTTTGGGTTTTCCGAGCCCCAGGTGCAAGATGGAAATGGGCCTCATCAGTCAAGATGATTTTTCGATGAAATTCCGGATCATTTTCATGCATTTCAAGGACCCAATCAACAAAGACACGATTGTTGATGATCGGACGGCTTGATTCCTTGTGTAAACTGAACTTTGTAAGCCTAAAAATCCAAGTCTTTATGCAAAAAACCGTGTAATGACGTTTGTGGAATGCCCAATTCCAAAGAACGACGAGGAATGGATAAAATTGGGTTTTCTTCAACACTTTGGCTACAGCAGCAATATTCTCAATTGTGCACGGGTTTTATTCTTCACATCGACTAAGACTTATTCTTCACATCCCAACAGCTGAAAATTGTTCACCAATTTCTGGATTGCGGTCCGACAAGGTGTTTCACGACGAACAAGAAATGTTTTAGTTTAACGAACCGTCTTTACCAAATTTTCACCATTTTTATTTTGAATTTTAATAATTTCAGTGCGTTGTTGAAGAGTGTATCGTTCCATTTTTATTAATGGCGTAGTTTTTACTTGTCAAATGTCAACAAATTACGGCTTCAAAAGTGACAGCTATCGAAACAGCGGGCTATGCAAAAAATCTCCTCTTATTGGAAAATTTTTGATGTGCCTGTCAGCAAGCATTCATATGCTGTCGAATGTTGAGCAACGAAATTGAGTTTTTGGGACTGACTACGAAAAAGGGACTGAAAATCGAAGCTAAAAACGCCATTGTGACACTGGTGAAACTCATGATTTTTGAATTTAAAAATGCAAACTGATGCTAACTAGGGTTTTTTAACTGTGCACTTCCTACCAATCATTGTGATGTTGTTCGAGAAGGAGATGGTATGATCACATTGTTTCTAGAAGTGCCATTATCTTACAGTCCTTTATTCATTCGCGAAACTGATATCACTACTGCATGCAAATAGACACTGTTTATTTTCTGAAAATTGATCGAAGTTCTAACTGGGAGTTCAAACGAGAATGGCACTTAATTGTCTTGTTTCATCCATTTTTTCTTTCTTTCCTGTCCTGAGTGAATGTGAACATAGCCTTATGGCAAAATGACGTCATACTCTACATACAGCTATATCTTTATCCATTGTTTTTGTGTCTGATAAATTCGCAATGGGGTAGCGAAAATTAATCCGTTCAAAACATTCCACATTCGTTTAGTGCCTATAAAATAAGGCTCGAAATTTAATTGGTGGACATTGGACATACCTAGCGATGCGAATATTACGGAAAAATTATTTTAAGGAGAGGCTTTATTTCTGGAAGCAGTATTGTTAATAAATGTAGAGAAAGAATTAAAAGAACTTTGGGATAATGTACAACTTACAAAAACATGCCGAACTTCAACTTTGGTTTAAATTTTGTTTCAGCTTCTAAATTTTTAAATCAGCAATCCATATCGTACTAGATTTTGATAAAACAAATTTCAAGGTAAACATTATCTTTTTAAAATAATTTCAATAGAGGAAAAATAATATTCTGTTTGTTAGTTTCTGATAAAAGCTTAAAAAAAATACTTAAAGAAAACCCTAATAATCTTCTTTTTATATGAGAAATGTTTTGATTTCTGATTAAAAAATATGGCTTTCTATCCTCACCCGACCTTCTTAAGCCCATATAACCTTGCCCTCATCCCTCACCATAATACCGATGACCTGTTTGAAATATCGAATCCTTAAAAATATCAAATATCCCAGCTTTAATTAAAAACAAATTTTGTAAAGTAATTTGAAATTAGGTCAATAACAGGTGTAGGCCATCACTTCAAGTCTATACAAGTCAAAATGTGAAAATCAAAATAAAAAAAAAAAAAAAATATCAAGTATCCTCCCCCATCCTTATTTAAATAGAATGTCGATCCTGATGGTCTGCCTCCCTTAACTTTACTTTCCGTTAGGTATGGCAATATTTTGATTTCCCTTTATCCTGATGGACACAAATAACACACAAAAGCTTCCTTTTGCAAAATAGGAAACACGATAAGTACCTCCACCTATAGCCGCCGCCACTGAATAAAGTATCCCCAAAAAATGGATTTTTTTTTTGTGTATAGGTAAGGAAGAAGATGTCACGTTGACTTCGGATGAGGATGACCATCATACACATACCTACCGACTACCTATACAATAGGAGTCGATGGATTTTATAATTTAATTACCAAGAGGGTGTTCGTGTTGTGAATGAAATTCAATATATACGAATTATATGAAGTCCTGAGGTGGATATTATATTATATCTTCTTCAACAAGCAAGTGTCATAGGAACACCACATTGCTGTTGTGTGGCGTGTAGTACGTGCTCTCCAGTATTTTTGGTCGTATCCACGAAATTCAATTAACTTAAAATGTCATAAACATTCGCTGTAAATCATTTTTCCTCTTCTTTTTTTTGGGATTTTGTGTATTATTTTGGAAAAAAAAGTCACATAGGTAGATTTAAGGTACCTATGTCGGAATGGCAGTGAAATGGTTTTGGATGAAGTGAACTTTTCTATACCAACATTCCTTACTTCCACCTGACATTCCAGAAAATCCAATATATTTATTTTTTGCTTACTCACCCCTCCCCTCCCTAACCGTCAAAAAAAAACTTTTGTAAATATAATTCTGGAAATAGGAATAAGGTTAAGTTTCATTGGTTTGTGTGTTATACAAGAATGAGGGGGTGAGAAAAAAATTTGACCGGCAAATATCCGAAAAGAAGGGTATACGGTATTTTGTATTAATAAATTGAGGGATTTAGTGGTTAAGACACTCTTCTTATTGATTTCCCAGGAACTTTTAATTTAAAATACATAGTCAGCGTGTTGCTTCTATTTTTAAGGGAATTGAAAATAAATCACAACGTTGTTCATATTTTCAAAACTTTTCTGTCTGGACTCTGGAATATGTGCAATCTCATCTCCCAGTACCATGACTCTCAAAATCATTTCACAACAATATCAACTCTGTATTTGAAATCAAAACTCCAAAAAAAAAGACCTCGTCCTTGGAGCATGCAGAAGGAAACCAAAAATAATATTCTATTTTCTTCCCTTTGAAATCGATTTCCTGTCTCATCGATTATACTATTTTATCTCAGTCCATTCGAGCAGCAAAACACATACCTTAAACCTAGATACATATACATTTTCAAAAAAAAAAAAGGATTGAATTCCGGATGAGTAGTTCAGCATTGCTTGCATGCCATAGTCAGTCACTTTCTTTGAATTCCAAGCAAACGAAAGAAAAAGTTAGAAAGAAGGATAGATGATTCGTTTTCTCAGAACTTATGACACTTTTGAAGATGCTGTATCTGTATGGATTCCAACCCTCCTCCAACATTCTTTATACCCATTCTAAGCAAATCTAACTTTATTCAATGAATATCGAATCCTTTCCCAGAAAAAAAAACATATATAAAAATAAATAGTTCTTTATTCATTTTCACATTTTCCTTAGGGTTACCTATCTGATGGAAATATGATGGGAAAATAAATAAGCACCCTATATATTGTCAATCCCCCTGATGGTGCTTCTTCAGGTGATATCTCTTTCATTCAAGGGCCTTTTGTGGTGTCGCATAAAAGGGGTTTTGGGTTGTGAAAATAATCCTCTACTATCTGCATGTTACATGAGGATATATTGGACTTACTCTTCAAGCACATGTTACATAAGGAAGAGGATAAAAAGGTGAACTTTCAATCAAGTAGTTTTTGGAACAAGATAGTTTTGCTTGAGTGAAAATATTATGCAATGTCAAGATTCTGAAAGCTGACTTTGTTTAAAATAGTTGTGTTGCCTCGTCTAATAGTTTCAGACACAATGTTGAAAATCTCTCCATATTTGGAAATGTGGTGCTCATTTAGTCTCTCCAAGTTCTTAGAAATTTGATTTTTTTAAAACTAGGCTTACACGCATTTCTGAAGCCGAACGAAAAATTATCCCTTGCCTTAGCCCTCTTTAAAAATCGAAAATTCAATTCTTGTAAGCTAGCCACACTAAACTTTCCAATTTCTGATTCGAAAATACTGAAAAATTAAGATTTGCATTCCAAAGAACACAAATACCAACAAAAACTCTAATTTTTGGGCTGGGGTCCATTTAAGACTTTTATCTAAACGATTTTTTTACAACAGAGCTTTCAAATAGTTTAAAGAAGCCGTATAGTAGGAACCCCCTGTCACAAATTAAAATTGTTGTCAAAATTCAAAGTGAAAAGACGTAGGATAGGCCAAAAACTCTGCAAAATGAGAGGAACATGTACATAATTTTTGAAAATCAGAAAATGATGTCAGCTAACTCTTTCGGATATTGAGTTCTGAAATTTTGTGAAATAAAGTGCTCTATTTTATTTCTAAGAACCTAGTAAGGGGGTGTTTTTATCAAATATTTTTTAAACTCTCCAGTTCCACTTTGCATTGAGCAACCAATTTTAAGTTTTGTAACGAAGGTACACATTTCCTTCACTGCCACCTACCCCCAATCACCATGATGAGTGCATCAGCCAGTGACCATCATCACCGACCGCCACCGACCGCCGTCACAATCACCACGACGATTGTTCACAACGTTAAGTGTACATCAGAGACCAGCCAGTGACGCAACACAACCATTGTCCTCTATGGGAGCAACACCGACCACCCCTCCGCCCCGCACCGCTGATTTGGACTACCAACCAACTCCGAACACGTATATGATAGTAACCAGCAGAAACATCCAACAAACAGAAGGAATTATTTTAGTACAAGTATTTTTAGTCTTTGATGTTATAATTCACACTCCCTTAGTACTGAAATATTTCATAAGTATAGGCAGAATTTGCATGGAAAATCAGACTCGAACTAGAACTCTCAGCCATTGGTATACGATTCTATTTAATAGAATACCGGGAATAAGAGATCTCGAAGGTACGCTGCGGGGAATACCAGCAGAAACCTTATTAAATTTTGAAGTAAAGGCATTAGGCTATCCGTTTCTTGTCGTGGGTAGCTGCAGTTGTAAGCTTCACCACAGGCCAAATTTAGTAGGGATCGATTATTGTCGTGGAGCGCTTCCTATCAGGTTTCTCTACAGACCAAATCAGTTATTGTCGTGGAGGAAACTCCACAGACCAAATTAGTAGAAATCGCTTATTGTCGTAGAGGAAACTCTGCAGACCAAATTGTTAATCCGCTTCTTGTCGTAGGGTTGCTGCATTGGTAAGCTTCATCACAGACCAAATTTAGTAGCATTCGTTTCTTGTCGTGGAGCGCTTCTTTTCAAGAATCTCTACAGACCTAAAACCGTTTATTGTCGTAGAGGCAATATTTGGCGTAACTAATGTAACTAAATGTAACTAACTGTAACTAAATAAAACTAAATCTAACTTAATAATAAAAAATAAAAAAAATCAAATTTCATCCTGAATCCCAATCGAATATTGACAAAATTCTTTTATTAGCAAGTGCAACGGCAACCTGGCAAGGAATACATATTGAAATTACTATGATCCTGATGAAAAGGAAATCTAAGAAAATATTATATTCTTGGAGCAAACAATAGATTTTTGCTTACATTTAAAGTTTTCCCTTCATTATTGAGATTCCTGGACATTTCTTTGTTTATTGTGATTTTTTTTTTTTGGTAAATTCAGATTTGATCTCAGATTTGGTCTCAAATTTCAGATTTCGCCTACAGGAAATCAAACGAGATCTATTTGGTTTTATTATTTTTAAGTTTTTTTTTGCAGAAATATAGTAATTTAAAAATGTATTCCTTGCCAATATCAATCATCCAGCTTTGCCATAAAACAGTGAAGTCAATCGTCATTCGATTGGGTTTGTGGACGGAACTTCTAAATTTCAATTTAACACAAAATGTGAGTTTTTGTATTTGAAAAATTCTATTAGTTATAGTTAATTACATTTAGTTACAATTAGTTACATTACATTAGTTACATTAGGTTCATAAGTTACATTAGTTACGTGTAACTAATTAAAATTTCAAAGTTACGCGTAACTATCCAACACTGGTAACAACCCTGGATTTCGACGAGCCTACCTCAGCCTAAGTATAATAAAATGCACGACTGGGTCGCACGAACTTGCTCTTATGAATTTCTTAGTGGCTGCATTATATGGATATTAAAAAAAATTAAAATGAAAATTCTTTTATTTTTTAAATTAGTTTAAGAGTTTTCTTGGAAAAACTAAGAACGCAATAAAATTTCAAAGCTATATGTCAATCTAGGAAAAAAAATATTGAAAATCGTTGGACCACTTTTTTTAAAAAAGGTTATTTTTGGAAAACTTTTCCAAAAAATATTTTGAAATTTATTTGAGTATGTGAATATATGGCAATACGTAGTTTACATCTGAAAAAATAATGTTAAAAAAAAAAACAATATACCAGTTTCCAAAATATTTCGAAAACCAAAAATTTTTTTGAAGAAATTATAAAAAAATGCAAAAAAAAAGTTTTAGAAAATTTTGAAATGCCATATTAAGAAAATTATGAAGCACTTTCTGTGCCTTAAATTTTATTGAAATCCGATGTACGGTTTACGAGAAAATTTGATTTGAAAATACTGGTTCTATGAGAGGTACCGTTATAAGACAAATTTTGAAAAAATGTTTTCTAACCAAAAGGTAGATTGTCTTAAAAAAATAGCATTCTGAAAGCTTTATCAAAATCGTTAGAACCGTTTTTGAGAAAATCAATTTTTTTCTTTACGATTGTATGGCAGGTGCCGTTATTTTAGGGTCTAGAGCAAAAATAAAAATATGTTCCGAGGGACGGCCAAATAAATCCTAAATACCGAATTTGAAGGAAATCGGCCCATCCGTTCAGGCTCTAGAGGCGCGAACAGACATACAGACAGACAGACAGACAGGCAGACGGACGGAATTCTCAGACCCACTTTTTTCGACTTCGCCATCATCGTAATGTCATGTGTGATTGTTATCTCAAAATTTTTTTTCCGCACGAATCCATAACTTGCCTTATAGTACCTATAATCGCAAGTAAAAAAGCATCGCAGTTTGTTAAAAAGCTGTCAAAAAATTAGGTTTAAGTCTGGCAGTCGATCAAAATGGCTACATTTATGAAATTGAAAATTATGCCCTCACCTTCAACAAATCTGTGCTGTGTGACATCTTCCACCATCTTGTTAAAACTACTCAACTCCGAATGCGGCAGTTTTGCTCATTCAACCAAAAATGAGCATCATCGCTGAACAAAATTTTCACGTGAAAATTGATATCGGAAACCATGTTTTTCCAATAAAATCTACACAGTGTGCATACGTTGTTCAGGCGTCAGTCGATTCATGATGAAATGGCAAACCAAACTAAAGGTTTATCACATTTCACATGACAAAATGGAAGCAGTGCTGTCAACTTTATGTTTTATACCTAAAAAACGCCATTTTTTTATAGTTCGTATATATGTATGATTTTCTGTTTGTCCCGGATATTCCCAGAAACTGCTTGGCCGATTTTGACTTTCCCTGATGGGAGACAGCTGATGTTGTGTGCAGGAAATTTTATTTCTGTCTGACTCCTCCAGGTGGAGATCGTTTTTCCGTTTTTAAAAAGTCTTATTTATGAATCGAATCGCTCAAATTTACCCAACACAAGTTTGGTGACACTGATGTTTGGATGGAGAAACGAAATGTATTTTACCCTGTATATACTTTTGATAACAATAGTATCAACATGTTAAAGTAACAATATAGTTTGTTATCCCCAACCCTTCCGACAGGTGACATTGATTGTATTACAAGGATGTCTACAAATTTACAATGATGGAAGGACAGACTAACATATCTACAGAGATCTGGTACACAAATACTCTTACATTTTTACTAAGCTACTCTAGAAAGGACCTGCTGGTATTTTAAAAATCATTCACACTCTTTTAAAAAAAAAAAAAACAATTGCTAAATAATCACCCACACAAATTGCTATAAAGCCTGCATGGTTCAAGTTGTGCCTGATATGCGTTCCTAATTAAGAAACAATGCGTAATTGTTCCAATATACAAAAGGATGTGCGTTGCCACTAGAAATCTTTTGTCTTACATGTCAAAGAGCTCATTTTAAAAATACACAACCTTCCTAGAAAATAAAAACATAAATATTCAAAGACAATGTCTCCATCTCTCCATTGCCATATTAACATAACAGAGTCGGGACTTGGTGGGGCCTCCATACGGGCTCCGGGTTAGCCAAGAAGTATTTGCTATGCTGCGTGTTTGTTTAACGAATACCAACCAACAATTATTACGGAAAAACGGAATGCGTGCGGTATTATGGTTGGTGTCAATAATATTCAATTGGTGCCAATTTAAGGGCTGAAAGGTTGGAAGTTGGAATGTGTTGTGTTTATTTCCTTGGTTGTTCGTTCCCGTTGTGAGCAGGAGTCAGAGTCACAGCTATAGATATGAATATCGCACCTTCCTACACCATATTGTGTCGTTGTCTATACATATAGCAGGGGTGGGTGGGTGTATATTTTCTATATGGTATAGTTCCTCGCTCCTGTTTGTTGTCGCTGAAGCAAAAAGGGTTCATTTAGTGTGCAGTTATTTAGAAATTCATAAGCACGAAGATGTTGATGGTAAAACTGCCTGTCAGAGAGGAAACCACTCGGAATGAAGCTGTGCAGGAGCAGCATAGTGGAAGCGGCAGCAGCACACCATCATCATCACCAACACCATCATGAAGATTCTACGTGACAATGTTTTGTTTAAGAAAACATTTCCTGTTTGTTTAAGAGTGTCCTCGGGTTGTTTATGAGCAAATATTTGCCGTTGCCATAAAATATCGTGACTATATTGCAAGAGTAGGTACGCAGCAACTGATGATGATGAGAGTGTAGAAGTATATAACAGTTATATAAGTATAGTGACAGTGAGTGAAGACTTCAAAAATGATAGTTAAACTTCAAAGGTTGCAAAAAGGAATTATTTATAACAGACTGTGAGTTTCTATTTGAAAGGTTGATTATGTGCAATTAGTTGTGCAGGATGCAGTTGGCGGTAATTAGGAAATGGAACAAATATTTAATTGAGCAGATTTATATACGTATTTTCAAAAATTTCTACACCAGATCGATTTTTGAATGAAATTATTAAAAATTTTAAAAATTAATCGGACTTAACTTCATTTTGAAATGATGCACTTTATTGAATTAGATATTCCAACGGAAAACTTAGTGAAATAATGGAGTTGGCAAGCTGTTTAAAAATGTGTGGTTAGGGAAGTAGCTTATTTGGAACACAAAAGACTTTGCTTTGAACTCCTTTTTCAGCGGACTGGCAGAGTTGCTGAGGTTTATTATACTACTTACTTCTGTTTCCAAATCAGATTTTTCATCTTCTGACCTATCCAACGCTATAGCAAGGGATGTTTTGAATGGACTGCAGACATCGGTAAACGAATTCCCTTTACTATAGAAATTGGCAGAGCATTTGCATATCTTTCAGAAGTACATAATAGCAAGGATTAAATCTACGTTAAAGTCGGGGAGTATCAATTCGGTGAGAAGAAATTTTGCACTGGAGTCTCATACAAGAGAAAAGATTCCCAACTTCAAGCCTTATTCCGATCCAGGTCAGTTCCACAGTCGAGTGTTGTCCTTGTTTAATCTTTAATTCTTCGAACGAACTTCCATCAATGGAATGTACATATTATTTTCACTGCTTCCAACATGGCAGTCATCACTCATCAATCATCACAAATGGTCCAATGGCCGGTGGACACACATATTCCTTACTCCTTCTTATTGAATATTAAATCTAAAAAAGAATACCTCTCAAGGATCCGAGAACTAAATTAACTTAAAAAATTTCAAACATTTCTGTACGTCCAATCTGAAAATCTGGTCCGAAAATACATGTTTTCTGAACTCAAACGGTTAACATGACATGTAAGGAAGAGTGGGTCTCAAAGTAACATATTTTGGCTTTTGGAAAATACTTAAGCCCAACCTGAATACCATTTTGCATAAAAATCAGGTTCAGAAAAATTCGAGATAAAACAGGAATAACAAAAGTCGTTTTGTTTCAACTCGACCCATGTATAGGGTTAGTTGTAACACAGGATGGGGTAAGTTGTTACAAGAAGTAAACAGTTTATCATGAAAAGATTAGTAACCCGATTATTTTCTTGATGTTTCATAACGAAATATAAATTTACATGCTACAATTCATCCCAAAAAAATGTTACAACCAGTCCCATCATAGATTTTCCATAGGAACACAATCTACTATCTTCACATAGGTACAAAGAAATTTATAAACCTGGTATGTAGGACAACATGCAGAATTATTAAAAATGAGTTTCAATCATCTGTTACTTCTTACCCCTGTTACTTTTAGTCCCACTCACCCCTACATATTCTTTGTTTAAGATCTGTCTGTATCTTTGAAGAAAAAAAATATAGCTTTAAGAAAAATTGTTTCATAAAAATTTGTTCAATTGCTTAAAACTAGAATTGCCTTTCCTCAAGTCATTATATTCTTCCACCAAAGTTAGAGTTAGTAGGTACGTCTATATTAAACCTTAAATTTATTCCTTGAAGAATTTGTGAGTTCACATTAGCTTTAATTTGCGTCTCTACAAACTTAGAGGAAGACGGAATCTCTCGCTGGTTTTTGAGCTGAAAATGATTGATTGAAAATTTCCGAAAAAATTCAAAATATTAAAAATCCCGATTTTTAAAATGGCTAAACAGTTGTCCTGTGTATAGGTTCCTATTTCTTTAAGAGCAATAGAAACGTGTTACTATAGTAAACTTCATTCTATGTACCTACACACAAGTACAGTCTCCTTAATTCCTTTTTAATGTAACGAAAATTATATTAAAATATATATTTCATTAAAAAATACACAAAATCAAGGACTCAAAAGCACCGGTGGCGCTGCTATCCTGTTATACACTTTACACATGATGTCAAGGCAGCCTTTGGTAATCAGAAACCTATATTTTTTTTTAACCAAAGCTGAGAATAAATATCATTCCGATGAAATGATACCAAAAAAATAAGGTCCTCAAAACACACAAACAAAATAAAATAACAAAAACAACAACAACATAAACATCAAAAAAAAAAAAGATATAAGGACGACAAAACGGACGAACAATAAATTTAAAACTCAAAAACAGATGTTCCTGTTCCTGCATTCGTTAATTTGAGTGGCTTTTGTTTGAATCACGCGTCAACCACTTGCTCAACTGATGGTTGTTGGTTGAAATTGAAAAAAAAAAAAAAAACATCCTTTAGTCCATCTGCCTTTTGTGGAGTATACTCACCAACAACCACCATCACGAGCACGAGCCAAAAGGCTGTATCTTTTGCTATTTTTACATCCTTTTGTTCATTTTATTTCAGTTTGTGGTTTTTTCGTTCTGAATTCTGAAAGGTTTTCGCGCTACCTTTAAGTGCTCTTTTTTGATAAGTAAATTGTTCTGTGGTTTGGTTTTTCTTTGTACGCCCTCAAACAGAATAATAATATAAAAAATGAAGGAGGAAGGATATTTAAAGGATAATTGAAAAATAAAATCCTTGTTTTTTTTTAATTGAATATTTTAAGTTTTTAAATTTTATTCCTATCAAATCACTAAAGATACATCATAAACGTAATTTAATCTGTCATCAATTTAAAAAAAAATGTTTGTATCCTTAAAGCTATTTGGTGATGATTATACATATGTCAAAATACTGATTTCATGCTTCACAACTTTCCTACGGAACTAATCACACACAAAAATGTGACTGTCATGTAGGAAATATATAAGAAGATACCTGGCACTTTTTTTTTATAATAAACTTATATAAGATTCCATCTGCTTTTTTTTCACAGAAAAAAAAAATTTAATCCTTAAAGCAAAGAAAACACTCATATCGCACCATAACCTGCTTATGATCTTCTTCTCAAAAATTCGATTATAGAACAAAGATACGAGGACGAAATCATCTCTACCCCGATTGATAAAAAAAAAAAAAAATACCTATATCATTTAATAGATTTATTTTCGAGATATTTTCAAAGAAAATGTGGAATGTAAGGATTCCCGTGTCCCGTCTTTCTTCTAGGAAACTTTTTAATAATTCTTTGAGAGTTTAAAATGAAATTGAAAAAGTTATTTCATAAAGGTGTACGTAGTACGTTGAATGTATACTCACTCGTAGGATATGTGGTTTGGAAAATTTAATATTAGTCTGCAGTCTAGGTGCACAGAAAAGCACACACCTTAGATATGGTGGAAGCATGTGGACAAAATCAATTAAATTTGGAAGGTACCTAGGTTATACATGAGGTTATGAGTGTTGAAATTGTTGGCTGTGGAAATGGGCCTTACTGCAATGAGCAGCGTATTTTTTTTTGTATTTGTTGTTGGTTTTGTTGATAAGAATTTGTTTTTGGTTCTAACGGGTGTTTTTCTTAGAGGTACAGAACTTTAAGTTGGCAACACTATTTTAACTGGTGGCCATTTTTTTGTCAGCTGTCAAATGATTTATTATTAGTTTGCTTTGACATTTTAACATGAATAGACTGACGCCTGAACAACCCTTCCAAATTGTGTAAATTTATTTTGAAAATCATGGTTCTGCCTTTAGCGATGAAGCTCGCTTTTGGTTGAATGGATACGTCAATAAACAAAACTGCCGTATTTGGAGTGATGATAATCCTCAAGTATATGTTGAGACACCGTTACTACTGACTTTGAGATCATTAATTGAACAACCATGATATGCAGGAGCAGTGGTTTCGATATACGGCCACAAATGTTGAGAAAAGTCATCGAAAATTGCAACTCCAGATTAGACTACGTCCGAGACAGCAGTGGTGGTCACATGTCAGAAATCATATTTTAATTATAATGCTGGAGGATTTTCTTTCGAATAAAGTAAATTTCATTTCAATTTAAAAAAATCATCTTTGTTTTATTCCATTTCAAATTTTTATGCCTCTAAAAAAACACCCTTTAGTTAATAAGGGTATGATAGGTGCCTATAACAAAAACCAGAATAATCTGAAAACACTTTTTTCCAATATTTAAAGCAAATTCGCACTGAGTCAATGGCCTATTTAAAAAAAAAACTTTATATGCAACGCATAATTGCCAAAGTAATTAAATGGCTTTTATATACATTTTTTTGTTTTATTAATTTAAATTAGGTGAATTTTTTGTTTCAAAACCTAAAACTTGCACTGCTCATGAAAATTAAAAGTTATAAAAAACATTCTCCCTTGGTACTTAAATATTAATATAAAAACAATAAACGGTCAATTTCAGCATTATTGACTAAAAATCTAATTAATAATTAATTAAATGCATTTTCAAAAACATCACGTTAATTATCCTGGAAAAACCAAATTGCTATTATCCTCAACAAGTAAAAAAAAGAAAAAAGATACAAAATTGTTTGAAAATCATGAATGACATAACTCACCCAATTTTAGGGATTTTTCGTCCCTGTTTAAACTATTTAAATTAGGTACGTATGCACGTGCTCTGCCCCCTGTTCGACACGATTGGAGCAGAAATGAAACGTGACTCACAGAAAAATGTAGTCATTTAAGCTACACGAACCCGAAAATAGGTTCGGTGAAAACTTCTCCCAATTCACAATCATCATGAGATTATAGTTTTTATCAGACAGAGAAAAAAAATTCGAATAAAAAAAAGGTTAGAAGTATCTCAAGTCTGAAAAATTAGCAAATATTATGTTTTCACTAGACCGGCAACTTTTAAACAGCTACTCATTCCTTTTTGAACGTTTCTCGAGAACTTGTAAATATTTTATTAATTCTTTTTAAAAGGTCAGCACAGACATCCTGACTGTGAAAAAAAAACAAGTCATATGTTTTGAGGCCATGTTTTCCTTTTTTCAGAAGTTAATGTTTAGTTTTGTATCTTTTAAGACAGCAATGATAAAATGTGTTTGATCGTTAATTGTATTTCAACACTTACATAGTTTCAAGCAACATCTATCTCTTTAAGGCAGAACAGACAACATGCTGAAATGCTGGTCCATATTCCAACAAACCTGACAACTGAGCCGATATGTCGATTGAATGACAAGGATCAGGTCAGCAGTGGTTTTTTTCTTGGGTGATGATAAGAGATCGTTCTTCTTTACTCTCAAAGGCGCCATCGCCGACAATTGTTGTGTCATACTGAAACTGATAAATGATCCTTTTTAGAACAGTTGCACTGCTCATGAACATTTAAAAAATAAAAAATAAACATTCTCCCTTGATAGTTAAATATTAATTTAAAAACAATAAAAGGTCAATTTCAGCATTATTGACTAAAAATCTATTTAATAATTAATTAAATGCATTTTCAAAAACATCACGTTAATTATCCTGGAAAAACCAAATTTCTATTATCCTCAACAAGTAAAAAGAAGAAAAAAAGATACAAAAATGTTTGAAAATCCATTCATCTCACTACACATAACTCACCCAATTGTAGGGATTTTTCGTCCCTGTTTAAACTATTTAAATTACGTATGCACGTGCTCTGCCCCTTGTTCGACACGATTGGAGCAGAAATGAAATGTGACTCACAGAAAAAGGTAGTCATTTAAGCTACACGAACCCGAAAATAGGTTCGGTGAAAACTTTTCCCAATTCACAATCATCATGAGATTATAGTTTTTATCAGACAGAGAAAAAAAAAATTCGAATACAAAAAAGGTTAGAAGTATCTCAAGTCTGAAAAATTAGCAAATATTATGTTTTCTCTGAAAATTCACTAGACCGGCAACTTTTAAACAGCTACTCATCCCTTTTTGAGAACTTGTAAATATTTTATTAATTCTTTTTGAAAGGTCAGCACAGACATCCTGAATGTGAAAAAAAAACAAGTCATTATGTCTTGAGTCCATGTTGTCCTTTTTTCAGAAGTTAATGTTTAGTTTTGTATCTTTTAAGACAGAAATGATAAAATGTGTTTGATCGTTAATTGTATTTCAACACTTCCATAGTCTGAAGCAACATCTGTCTCTTTAAGGCAGAACAGACAGCATGCTGAAATGCTGGTCCATATTCCAACAAACCTGACAACTGAGCCGATATGTCGATTGAATGACAAGGATCAGGTCAGCAGTGGTTTTTTTCTTGGGTGATGATAAGGGATCTTTTTTCTTTACTCTCAAAGGCGCCATCGCCAACTGTTGTTGTGTCATACTGATAAGTGATCCTTTTTAAGAACAGTTTATCATTTTGTGATTATCTTTTTCTCGCATTTTGAGGAATCAAATAACACCTTATGTTGACATATTTATGCTCATCAAATATGATGAAATGAATATTGTTTTCAATTTTGAGAAAAAGAAGAAAGAAGTTTTTTTTTGGTATTGGAAGGATAGTTTTACATCCGAAAGATACCACAGTATTTTATCTTTTCGTTCTCGACATTTTAGTGTTTGGTAGACTGTTTTATGAAACAGTTTCGACTTGTGTTGCAATGTATTCCTCTTTTTACTAAATTGTTTGCATTCCGTAATATAATTTTACAATGTAAGTAGAGTAGCCATGAGTTTGTAGAATAAAGGAAAGATTTTGAATTTTAATACTCTCACCTCTCACGGTTAAGAAATAATAAACCAAGTTAAGCATCTCACAGGCGAGCGGTGCATCAGAATTATTTAAGAGAAGAAATGATAGTTTCTATTTCCTTCGAGCATTGGTTCCAAGGAAATATCAATAAAATATGGGGGATGGTCTCGGAGTGCCCCACAAATATCTTCAGCCTTAGTGTTTACATTTGAAATGAATCAAAAAACTTATCGTTTGCTTAACATTTAAGTGGATGCCATGTTTTATCAAAGCTCAAAAGGGGAGTCATTAATTAAGGTTGGAGACAAAATGGAGCCTTGCGGTACACCAACATTTATTCTACTAGTATTTACAACCAGACAGAAAGTCATTTACATTTTCGCGAGCTTAAAAGTTCTTCCATAAAATTAATAGTGGACTTTAGAAGTTTTTGTTCAGAAGTTTTTGTTCTTTGAGACATTCCTTCAAGTGTTGACTTATCAATATTTTCATGATCTCAAAAAAGGAATGTTAATTGGATTGATTTATTTTTCAACAACCTACATATATAGTACATATAAAATTTCGAAGATCACGTCTTTGGAAAAAAAAGTTCGCTTCATAAGTATAACTTAGTAAATATATCAGGCTTTCGATTTTCACGAATTTGAAATAAGGGCGGGTAGATGGAGATACAGCTTCACCAACATTGTTTTCAAAAGTAAGGAACAATGACACAGCCGCGCGCCAGCCGGCCCAAAATCTACATCAAACGGTA
Source organism: Platycheirus albimanus (assembly GCA_916050605.2). Taxonomy (NCBI): domain Eukaryota; kingdom Metazoa; phylum Arthropoda; class Insecta; order Diptera; family Syrphidae; genus Platycheirus; species Platycheirus albimanus. The sequence continues at coordinate 10,434,148 of OU696698.1, read as the reverse complement.
AGTTGGTTAGGCTGCATTATCACCTGGCGAAGCTTGAGCCTCGTTGATAGAGTCGATTTTTTAGCGTTGCTTAGGGTCATTTCCCAGGTTGAAGTCTTCGAAAGATCAAGTTCTTTGACGAACGTATGTTTGCTGATTGATTACCGAACGGGTCGTCTCCAATTTTGCCACTAAACATTTTAGAGTCGGCTGTTTTAAAACTACTTTAAAACTGATGAAACGTTTGCACTAACGAACATTCATTTCGATAATACAGTTTTATCATTTGGAAGTGATGTCACCAAACCAACATGGCTTCCACAGGTCGCAAAAATCTATCCCGCGCCTATTGAGACCTCCATTAAACCAATATAATTGCTTCAAAATAATTTAGTAACAAAGTTCTATCTAGCCGCCACTTACCCACGCCTCACGCATAAACCAAATCCTTCAGTATAGATGCCTTTTTAATATGTTTTAAATCAGCACTTAACCTCACATTCTCTTTATATCAAAATGTTTAACCTTGCCCAACCCACTCAACAAATTTGAGTTCTGCATAAAGTTTTCCCTTCTTCTACACGTCTGCTTTAGATCCTTATGCGTAGGAATAATCACCTTCAGCAGACTCCCCCGCTATTTGTCCATTTAAACATTAGATATACAAACATGTGTAGTAGGAGGTGCACCTTACTCAGTTTCCATCATAGCTACAATCTCTCAGCGAAAAAAATAGAATGCATACCTACTTATACCTACGAAAAAAAAATGGTTCCACTTCACAACAGATATAAAAGTTAAAACTTCAAAAAGGATTTAAAAAAAAAAAACCCTGTGCTGTTATGTTGTGTGCTCCGTCATTTTTATACACAACCACACGTGCAGAAGTTTGAGTGCTCTTGCTCTCTGGTGTGTTGCTCTTGATGTGTAATTACGTTAATGCATGTTTTTCCGCGCGCTAATTTTTAAAGTGGCTTCCTTAATGTGATGCCCTCTGCCTTTACTATAATGTTATACCTACCAGCACAGAATCGAAACTCTGCACGAAAGGCGAAAGGTTAAAAAAAATTCCAGGAAGATTATTCCATGACTGAACATGGAATGATTAAGCATTCGTCTGATTTAGCTTTTACAGAAAACGCCCATACTCCTCCAGCTCCAGCGAGCGCCAACTCCAGCAAAACACACACGACACACTATAACAGAGCATAGAGCTGCCAGCATGAGTTGCTAGAATGACCTCATACATCATTTTGTGTTGAATGGAAATGTACGCCAGGATTGCTTTCACTGCGCGATTGTGACTCTGTTCTTCCGACATCCTTGTTTTGGAGGAAATTAAGTGGAGAAGGTTTTTAAATGCACTCGTTAAATATTATTTGTGTTTTTCCTTCTATATTTTTTTTTTGATTTTGTTAAATGCGCCTACTCCTGAAAGATGGTTTTTGTTATTATGTGGGTGGTTTGTGTACTTGATGAATTATGGTTCCCTCGGTAATGAGTAGGTGGCGCTAACAACTGTTGGTGTTTACATGATGTTTTGTTCTATCAATTCTAAACGAATATTAAATTATTATTTTACCTTGAAGCCTTTGTGGAAATATATTAATTTATAAGCTTTATATATGTATGTATCTAATTGCCACGCTAGTGTTTTGTACGATAACTATATGTAGTGTAGGTATGCATCGGCAATGGTCACCCATTTGAATTGAATTCGGAAATAATTAGGTAATACGCAAAGCAGAATTATTGATATGAAATGTCCAATAAAAGATCCACAATGCCCCAGCTTAGTGGCCATATAATAGCTTCGTTGTAGGTAGTCTGGGTGACAACATTTCTATAGGCCGATTGTGATGTGATCTATTATTATTATTTTTAATTGGATAAAGCACAAATACTTAGTTATGTTATGGCATACAAATTCCCTTTATCAGATTCAAATTATGGCTTTGAATTGGGAAGGCCTTTGAAAGCAAAACCATCCGGTAAAGAAAAACACTAACAGTAATTTTGGAAATAAATTTATTTAATTTTTAATCTCTTCTATTTTAGCTGTCATATGGAATTTTAGGAATAATATATTTCTGTTATGGTGGGGAACGAAAAGTTCTTAATAAGTAGCTATTACATTTGAAAATTGCCACAAATTGTATAATAGTATGATCGTAATAATTCCGCCAATATTATTGAAGTATATTATTTCAAAACTAATTTTGCAATAAGCTTTAAATTTATTTCACTGAAAAACCCTGGATTTGAGAAAATCAAATGTTGGGTGCTTTTTGCATTATTCATCAGTTTAAAATTTAAAAAGAATTTCTTTTGATTGAATTTTATAGTTTGAGTTTTTCCGCTAGTTGCTTTGATTTCTATAAAAAAAATTTAAGCCCTGTACATTGCTACATTTAGTAAAAAATTTTCTTCAAACAAATCGTGAGGTTTGATTTATAATGTAAAATAAAACACAATAAGAGGTGTTATTTTGAATAGGCCGCTATTTCCGTAGTTGTCAATTTTGAAGCTGAAATTTTTTGACATTTGACAAGTAGAAACTACGTCATTATAAAAATGGAACGACACACGGTCACTAAAAATGGTGAACATTTGGCAGAGACGGTTCGTAAAACTAAAACATGTTTTGGTCGTCGTGAAGCACCTTGTCGAACCGCAATTCAGGAATTGGTGGAAAAATTTGAGCTGTTGGGACAAGTTAGCGATGTGAAAAATAAAACCCTTGAACGTCGCTCAAGAACAACTGAGAATATTGCTGCTGTAGCCCAAAGTGTTGAAGAAAACCCGGGTTTGTCCATTCCCCGTCGTTCTTTGGAATTGGCAATTCCACAAACGTCATCACACCGTATTTTACATAAAGACTTGGGTCTTATGGCTTATAAAGTACATTTAACACAAGAACTCAAGCCGGCCGGTCATCAAAAACATCGTGTCTTTGCTAATTGAATCCTTGAAATGCATGAAAATGATCCGGAATTTCATCGAAAAATCATCTTGACTGATGAGGTCCATTTCTACCTCGGTGGCTACGTCAACAAGCAAAATTGTCGCATCTAGGGATTGGAAAACCCAAGATTTATTGTTGAAAAGCCTCTCCATCCTCAACGAGTAGCTGTTTGGTGCAGATTATGGAACGGCGGTGTCATTGGACCTAACTTTTTCGAAAATGAGGCTGGAACACAAGCTGCGTAGAATGGATTGCGCTATCGAAAGATAATTAAAAATTTTGAATTGCCGGAATCGGATGGTATTGATCTGGACAAAGTTTACTTTCATCAAGACGGCGATACGTGCCCCACAAGCAACAGAACTACCGACCTTTTACGGGAAAAGTTTCCGAACCGTGTTATTTCTCGAAGAGGTGATCACAATTGGCCACCGATATATTGTGATTTAACACCTTCCTTAAAATAAGATCTACGCCAACAGCTCAGAGTCGATTCAAGACCTCAAATATTTAATTCGTGAAGCTATTGAGGGCATACAGCAGCCACTTTGCGATTTGGTGATGGGAAATTTCATGAAAATGATATTGTTGGGTAAGCGTAGTCGTGGCGGCCATTTAGCTGATTTCGTTTTCCATTATTAAATGCATACTTTCCTCTTAACATTGAAAAAAAACATTTAATCATTTATCTCCAAAAATTTTATTTTTATTTGAATATCAAAATAACACCTCTTATTGGAAAACCCTTTACTATTGATTCGCCGGTAAGGTTTGCCGGGTTTGCCTCAGAAAGCAAGCCTCCTGTTCTTGGATTGTAATGTTTCTGAGTTCAATTAAAATCTTGGTGTCATTGCCTTTGTTTATATCAGGAGTTCTTTGGCCTTTGTCCCTTTTCTTTCCAACTCGCCATTATATTGGAACTTTGTGTGATATTGCCTTTTTAACGGCAATATCAGGTTCTCTTCTTTGAACGTGGCGATAATATCTGAGTTGTTCTGGTCGAGCTCTACTTTTTGCGAGGTTATCTACCATACAACATTTAGGGGCCGTCCATAAAATACGTCACGCTTAATTTATCTGTTTTGACCCCCTCCTCCTGGTGTCACGCTTTGTCACACTTGCTGTAACCACCCTAAAATATTACGTCATACAAACAAAGCCCCTCCCCCCCTGAACAAACAAATTTCGATTGATAGAGCACAAATTTTCAAATATAAAAAAATATTCACTTAATTTTTAGGATAACATTTAAATATGTAGATAAATTAATAAATTATCTTTGATGAGAAATAAATAATATTTCTATTTATCGTTAGTCCAGATATCCTGTATATGATCCGATATTTCTAAAATAGGTATCCACAACCTCTTTGAAATTATCAAATTTGTATAAAAAGATAAAATAAAGTGGCACTCTATTGGATTAATTTTTCAAAATAGCAAAAAACTTAGGTTTATTAGTCTAACTTTGGCGAACGTCACGTAGACCTACCTCCCTCCTTGTCACATCTTGTCACGCTCAGCATGACCCCTCCCCCCTAAGTGCGAACGATTTTAATGGACGGCCCCTTATAAAAAGTTATATAAAACTAGTGCTGATTTAAAGTCCCACAAGGAAGCCAGATTGGACCTTTTCTTTTATAAATGACATCTCAATGACTCTTACAAAGAGTAAAAGCAATAGAAACCTTATATTTTGTTTTTATAAGTTTCTTATGGATATTCCACAAACATAAGATACAGAAGAATGATTATAATTCCCCTGGTAGTTCTAGAACGGTAATAACAGGGTGTTGATGTGGGTAGATGCATAATCGACCACAAAAAAAAAACCCTCTTGATCATGATATGATAATAATTGGCAAATGCTTTCAATTCCCAAACTGTAGAAGTATTGTAGCTTCATTTTTAAATCGATCAACTTGCATGCGGAAACTGTCAACAAAAGAATAATTTCAATTCCCTTCGGCTCCCCCTCAAGCCACCTCGCTATTCTATCAATCAACACCCCTCTCTCACACTTAATAATCTTGAAGCCAACTCTTCCTGTTATCTAAATCGATGTATGCCTCATCCAACCACGATGAGTATAAATCCAAATGGTTGCCAGATAATGGAATTTACCCATCACATGCAACTCAGATAAAGAAGAAGACACATAGCTACATACAAAAAAAAGAACCCTCTTTCAACTTCAAGTCGAAATGACTTGAACATAATTTTCCAATTTATCAATTGAAATGTACGTACCAGTCAGCTTAGTGTGCTATATATATGTACGAAGGACAGACAAAAGAGTTGGAGTATACAACAGCCAGAAGCCTTACTCTTTCTCACACATCTCCCCCAGTGCCCATGCCCAACTCCATCCAGAAAAGTCCCAAACACACCATACAAGTTCTCAAATAATCTTCAACTACCGACCAGGATGAGACTCTGATGCTTTGGACATGATGAAGATTTATCTTGGCTTCGTTTATCTCAAACGTATCTTATGTGCGGAATACCATGTAACTAGATAGAACTCACCAATGCAACGGTGACTTATCCTATCTCTTGAGCAGAAGCAGCTACAGAGGCAGCAGCAGCACACACATATTGCACAATTTATATAAAATTTCCTTCCATCGGTTATTTTATTACGTGTCATAAATTTTTCAGTCAGAAGTAAAGGGAAATTTTCTTTTTCTTAGGTGTCTTATGACACCCACACCACGACCGACGAACAAAATTGAAAAATAAAAAGAAGTAGGAAGAGGTCGCAGGTACCTGCATGTGAGGATTTTATTTTAATATTTAATGACGAAACTGAATCCTAAAAGGAAAGATTATCTCTTTTTTATTATTTTAACCGGTTCCAGTGGTTCCTATCTTTAGCTTTAACTTACAAAGGCTTTGAACGCAACTTAGCTGTATGCTTAACATTTTGGGAGCACTTTGACTTTGGCATCAGCGATGTACTCGTACCTCAAAGTACCTACCATAGTTCTTGCAGCGAACACAATTTTGATCTGTTTGCTGAAAAAGACCAACCGAGACCATAATACCAAAAGTAATTGTAAACCAGAGGCTCACTCATAGGTCTAAGCTAGAAGACTATGGACATATTGATCACACTGCAGCCCATCAAAATCAGCCAATGAGTTCCCAACTGTCAATTTGGCTTGTAATTTTTTTTATTTGGGAAGTAATAGCTTATAAAGAACTTGTATAAGGCAAACACTGAAAAAATAGTTGCTATAAGGCCTTTGAAAGTGAGTTTGTAAAGTTTTATTCAAAGCTTTTGAATAATGACATACAAAGTCCTTCTAGAATATTTTACTGGAAATTCAAAAAAGAAAAAATTGCTCCGATAAGGCTTCCCACGACAAGTTAAGATAAACAACTTGTGTTAGACTTGCTTATTAAGGTCTTATACAAAATAAATTAAATTAAAAACACACCTACAGAACATTGTAAAACAGAAAAGAAATTCCAAGTTAAGAGTTAAGAAATTAAGTTTTACAGAAATGAATAATTCAGTAAAATTGTCGAGAAAAGCAAGGGCTGCTTTTGTAAAAGTATTTATAAGCGACTTCTATCTTTTTCTTAGTAAAAAGCCAACTCAATAAAACTGAAGACGTTTCTGAAATAATCCCAACTTATTGCGCAATAAACCCCTTTTACGGTCAATATCATTGGCATAAACAATATTGTTATTAAAAAGGTACTACCAATAAAATTATTTTTAAACCAATACTTACCCCTTAAGTATGGAAAGTACAAAAAAAAATATTGAGTAGAGGTACCCCACAATGTCGGCAAAACTATTTCGCACATTCAATTGTGAATATTAACACTCATTGATCATGATGGGAAAAAAATAATAAAAAAAAGGAAGAAGAGAAGAATTACCATTCCTGATGGAGGGATATAGCCTGCTACTTACATTATAGCCACACCTATCTTGTTACAAATTAATTTACTCCTGTCTCTCCTAACAAGAAGCCAATTAAATGCCTGTGTTCATGTTTGTGTAGTCCCCTGCCGTTGTACCCACTCCATCCCAGCCAACCAACCATCCTAACATACATTGTTCGGAGGAAGAAGAACAAGAACACCAGACACAGAAATGTGTAAGGAATTTCCAAATGGCATTTTGGGTTGTTACCAACTAAATATACCTATACTAAAAAAAAAAAAAAAAAAGGAAACAAAAAATTAGACCCCGAATAAGAAAATTGAAATTCCTACGAAATAAATTCAAACTCTGTAGTCTGGAGCAGTCGGGATGATGGTGAGTTATTTTTATTGAGTTATACAAACTCGAGAGATCTTAATTTTAAATTAAATTATGTTTTTTTTTCTTCATTGTTGTTAAGAAAATACCTCCCACCCGCCCCCTTTTTTGACTACCGGCCCGGCCTGAGTCGGGTTGAGTTGCGCGTTCGTTAGGCGATATGCCAACCCAAGCCATTTCAGTTTTAATGTGTTACATTACTCAAAAATCATATTTGACAAGCATCAAAGGATTTCGTGTCCTTAATGCTCACATTCCAATTCATGTTTTACTTACATTGTTGCTGTTGCTTCAACAACAATAAATGGGGTTGGGCTTGGGATTGTATTATGTCCTTTATAACGATAACGGGTTCGGATTCGTATTTCATAATTTTGGGTAATAGAATATTATTTCGTGTTGTCCTTTTATGCGGAGGCCGACGACGACACGGTGGCGATGGCATTGCAATGGCGTGGTGGTGACGCAGACAGAATGGGATCAGAACACCGGAACAATGCACTCACACTCCCATCAATTATCACATTAGCTGAGTGCTTTTTTTTTTTTTTTTTCTTACAAATAATTGAAGCCAGACGGCCAGCAATATTGCCTCCAACTCCAAGTAGTGCTTTATATGGTATCCTAAAGGACATCAATTAAAATGCTAAAGCACATAGCTATACCTACCTTCAAGTGAAGATATATATATTTTTCCATTTTGTTAAATTGAAGTTGGAACTTAAGTTTGAGTATGTTGTGACTGCTGACTCTTCTGGACTGTCTATAGTGTTGCAAGTTGCAGTCTTGAACTCCCACATCGTGCCATTCATCATCATTACCACCATGTGAGGAGGGCACAACAGAATAAAAAAAATGAAAGGAAACTAAATTAACTACAGAAAGGAGAATAATAGCTAAAAAAGGTCGTGTGCTATTTTTATTTTTTTATTTATTAAGTTGAACTTTAATGTCCATCGAGTATGTCGACCCGGGAATACCTTCCTTCCTTCCAAACACTATAGAGCTAGGGTTTCATTTAGAGGTGTGGATTTGGGGGAGGACATCGAGTTCTTCGAGACTCTCCCCCGAACCATGTTTTGAGTTATTTTTTTTATGAGAAAAAGTTGAACGAAAAGTCGAAGGTTGTTTTTATATAGTATACGAGCTACGAAAAGATAGATAGATACTTTATTTTATGGTTTCTTTTGTTCGAGAATTAAATTAAATTAAATTAAAGTTGGTGAAATGTTTGTTCTTTATTATTCTCTTGGATTAAAACTTTGTTGTTAAAATAGAATTGAGTGTTAATTAAAAATACCAATAAATGCGTGGTTATTTTGGATGGGGGCGTGGTAAGGTTAATATAAAAAAAAAACATCCTTTGTGTGTATTAAAATAGGATTTTTCTAAGAAAGCTTATAATTCAAGACAGAGTCTGCAAAGAAAAAGACAGCTTTTTAAAAAGAATTTGAAGGATGTGGGCTTAAACAATACCTTTAAAGGGTTCCCCAGGTAACGCCACATGAACAAATCGAATGGGCCAATAATTGAGAATAATTTGATCGATTGAATCTTCGACTTTTTTTTTTTTTTTTTTTTTTTTTTGACATGAAAGCATAAAAAAAAAATACTTCAGAAGTAACTAGTATTGGTCATTCCTAGAGTTTCCTCTGTTCATTACCTTTTCCAACACTAGATTTGAAAGCCAAATCTTTTGTCAGCTCACAAAAAATGGATTGTAAGTACGGGTAATTTTTAGAGGTGTATAGAACTTTAAGTTGGCAGCACTATTTTAACTGGCGGCCATTTTGTCAGCTGTCAAGTGATTTATTTTAAGTTTGGTTTGGCGTTTCAACATGAATAGACTGACGTCTGAACAACGCTTCCAAATTGTGCAAATTTATTTTGAAAACCATGGTTCTGTTCGAAATACGCGAATTTTGTTTAGCGATGAAGCTTGCTTTTGGTGGAATGGATACGTCAATAAACCAAATTGCTGTATTTGGACTGATGATAAATCTCAAGTGTATGCTCACACACCGTTACATCCACAAAAACTGACGGTGGACTTTACAGTCAATGGTGACCGCTATAGAATCATGATTACCAACTGACTTTTTCGCTCATCAATTGAAAAACCATACGATGTGCAGGAACTGTGGTTTCAACAAGACGCAGACTGCGCAAAATGTCACATCGTGTCACAATGGATTTGTAGAAGGAAACTTGCGGTGAGTGCATAATTTCGTATTTTGGTATTGTGAATTATTGGCCTATAAGATGATGGGATTTAACGCCGCTTGACTATTTTCTGTTGAGATATGTGAAGTCGCGCTTGACTAAGCCAATAAACGATTGGCCACTTGGAGGACAACATTCATATCGTTATTGCCGATATAATGGCCACAAATGTTGGAAAAAGTCAACGAAAATCGGACCTCCAACTACATATTAGACTACGTCCGAGCCAGCCGTGGCAGTCATATGCCAGAAATCATATTTAAATTATAATGCCAGAAGATTGTCTTTCGAATAAAGTAAATTTCATATCAATTTAAAAACAATTATCTTTGTTTTATTCCATTTCAAATTTCTTTACCTCTAAAAAAACACCTTTTACAAGGTCATTCATTTCGTGGATTCAAATTGATAGCACTGGCATTTGACACCTGTCAAACTCAACTGTCAACTGAAGTGTCATTAATTCAATGCTTTGCATTAACGATAATGGATCCCTTAACAATCGCGTTAAAATTTCAAGAACTAATGCCGACTTGTATGACCTCTTTTAACAAGTAGGCGAGTGATTTTATTAGAATGATCTTCCTCCTGCCACTTCATATTTTTGAAATAAATTTCAATGTTTCCAACTGTTATACAAACTGTTATACAATGGTTGAGCCACGTTTTTCCATTCAATAAATCTCAAGTCAAAAAAAAGAGGTTATTCAAACGTAGCCACTTTTGCGCATTACGCGATGATTATGGTCGTCATAATAGATTAACTACGCATGTTATCGATAAAATTGTGAAGAAATTTGAAGAGAGTGGAAGCATTTCTGATGTCATATGGCCTGTGCATCATCGTAATGCACGCTCAGTATAAAATATTACTGCTGTATAACAGTACAAGTGGAAGTGTTGCCGATGATTTAAATTAATTGATTTGCCGCATGCTGCCAATCTTCCCAACGTGGACATTTGAATGATGTTGTTTTTCAAACTTAATGGAAAAGTCGAATTAAAGAAAAATATTCATCAAAAATGTATCTCTCTGTGTGTTTTATTTAGTTTAACTTTCAAAACCGAAAAATGAATGGCCCTATATTTATGTAGAGCGGTCCGCTTCCTTTGTACCTACCTCGAAATACGAAAATCCCCTGGTATAGGCATGTGCTGTGCACCTCTACAAGTGTATCAATGAGTTTTTTTGTTCATGATATAACCACTGATTCTGTCTTCATTCCTAATCTGTAGGTATTTTTCCGAGTAGAAGGAATAATTGCATTTAACTAGACCCTTCATAATAAAGCGCAATCTTAGTCTTGCTAACAAATTTAAAACACTGAACTTACGTCTTTTCTACCAAGGTAAAAAAATGACTGTTTGGTTTGTTCAACTGGTGTACCGCAAGGCTCAATTTTGTCTCCGCTTTTTTTAAATTTTTTTTTCTTTATCAATGACTTATTGTCTATGGGATGTGGGTATAGTTTCCTGAATTTTTGGAGACATTGTTACTCAGATTCACAGCCCTGTTCTTCAGATCCAAACTGCTGAATACATTTAAGTCTTGGCGGAATCCGTATCTCCTTATGTGAGATCTTCCTCGCATTTCGACTTTCATTAGACACAGTTCCAAAAGTGATTCCACCGAAACCATTTCCGAACAACATATCCATATAGTGTCAAACTCTATCTCACTTAAGTAGACTCTGCTGTCTTGGAGTACAGTAAGTATAATTTTAGACCCTTGAAATAAGTTTAACTACACACATTGCTTTCATTTCTAACAGGGTTTAAAGAATGGAGTTACCCTGATCAACTTCACGATAATGACTGAATTTTGTTTTCGAAGCTTCACCTTTAATATCTTTGTCAAAACCAAAACATTTTTCCCCACAAAGAATGATCCTTTAAATTTAAAACTGCTCAGTTCCCTTTTCTTGGAGAGATTAAAGAACACTCGAATATAATTCCCGTGACTTTTTTTTAATACCAAAGATAAATTTCCGATTCCATATTCTGTATCTTTTATTACAATTTATTCAAACAACAAACCAACACTAAAATTTTGAACATGTATACCCTTAGCCTTAGTTACCTTTTGCTGTAACATCTGGGTGTTTATGTTAACAAATATTGTGACAGTTGCTCTTCCTTATAATTTTGGATGAGAAGCAAAACTTTGTCCTTCTGACCGATATTCTTTTTTTTTAGTTATCGTACATCCAACTTTTACAATGTTGTAGTAGTAGGTAAGGTACCCCTACCTCTACCCACTATGTTAAATACGGAAGAGGAAATTATCTAAAACGATGTTGTTGCTAGGGGTTGCCAAAATAAAAAAAGAAGATTAGAATGGACACAATTTTGTGATTGCAAAATTTTCAAAGCGCATGTTAAACATTGGATTTGTATTTATAGACCCATGTAGTTGGTAACTGTGGTTTGGTAATGAAATTATATTGCCTTGTTTGATCACAGCAGGATAAAAGTTTTGTGTCCTCTGTTTAGGGAACAACAATATAAAATGGAAGCATGCTCGTATACACTTAATACGTTTTGTAAAGGTACCTTTGTTTAATATGAAACTAATTTGATACAAATTGGGGTACTTGGGTTTTAATAAGTTTGGATTTGGTCATATAGGTGAACTGGTCAGCCATATAAATGCAACAGTTAAGAAGGTGATCCAAATAGAGGAACAGGGGAAAAAGAGTGAACTTGATAGGCGGATGTTATGGCAATACGAAGTTCATGAAAAACAGAATCGGATGTGAACAAAAAATATGATTTTTGAATATATTCTAGAACCGCGGTACCTTGTGGAATATAAACCATTAAAGCTTATAGTCTTTATAAGAAGACATTTTTTTACGGTCTCCGCAAGTAGATGCTTTTTTTTTTTGGTACCATCACCCAATACCAGAAGATACAAAATATCATGATCAATCCTAAATTGTTTATAAAGGGATTTTCCAATAAGAGGTGTAATTTTGAATAGCTCGATATTTCGGTAGTTGTCACTTTTGAAGCTGTAAATTTTTGACGTTTGACAAGTTGAAACTATTAATAAAATATTAATAAAATTGGAACGATACACCCTTCAAAAATGCATTTAAGTTATTGAAATTCACTATAAAAATGGTGAATATATGGCAGGACAGTTCGTAAAACTAAAAAATTTTTTGGTCGTCGTGAAGCACCTTGTCGGACTGCAATTCAGAAATTGGTGGAAAAATTTGAGCTGGTGGGACAAGTAAGCGATGTGAAGAGTAAAACCCGTGCACGTGATTTAACACCTTGCGACTTCTTTCTTTGTGGCGACGAGAAAGATAAGGTCTACGTCAACAGCCCAGCGTCAATTCAAGACCTCAAAGATGGAATGAAAAGGATATTGTTGTATTAGCGTAGCCGTGGCGGCCATTTATCGATATTGTTTTTCATTATAAATGGCATACTTTTCTCTTAACATCGAAATAAACATCCGATCATTTATCTCAAATAATTTCATTTTCCTTTGAATATCAAAATAACACCTCTTATTGGAAAACACTGTATATTGACGTAGGACCTACGAATTTAATGTATGCAATTATCTGGAAACCAACTCGTCCTCGTCCTCGTAATATTTCCTTTCCAAAAAGCAGATTTCTTGAGACAGGACCTTGATTATAAAATTTACCCCGCCAGCAAGTCTAATTCTTTGCCAATTGTCTCCAGCTACGCACCAAAGTTGGTTGAGGTCGTCTCTTGTTTTGCCTTTGAGGTTAGGAATTGAAAATTAGTATTCGCTCCTAATGCCCAGCCATCTTAGTCGATTTATTTTCAACATTTTGATCACGTTGATGCGCTGTTTACGTTCTTCACACTTCATTGAAACGTACAGGACCAAGTCTTGCTCTCAAAGCACCCCTGCCGCCTTGCATCCTTGACAGAGTCCACTCTTCTGTCCCCTACTCATGGATCGAGATAATTAGGGTCTTGAATAGATGTCTTTTTAATCTGAAACTTGTGATGCTTTTTTTGTGTAGAGGCTGAAGTTAGCTCGTCAGTGTCCAGGGCACGGACCAATAAAATACAGACCGCCAACTCACTGTATGGTTTCTCTTTTTGCCTACAAGCTAAAAATCAGCTGATATGCCATTTATTTTGAGAGTGTGACGCTCTCCCTTGCTTTTAAAACCCATTTAGCAAACACATATACAAAATAAATGGCATAAGCAGGTATAGTTGCCATTGCAAAATGCACAGAGAGAGATGTACACGTATTCACAGACAGGAAAAAATATTTCGAGGGTGTTTCAGGCAAGAGGAGTACGAGTTGGCGGTCTGTATATTGGTCCGTGGTCCAGGGTGTATCAATAAGAAAGCGAAAACTTTTGATTTTAGAAGTTGCGAACTCCAAATCTTTTATTATTTTTCTTAAACTTAACAATGTATTGCATATAATACTTTAATTTAACATTTTCTTTTTAACAATCAACATTTTATGAATAGAAAAATTAAATTAACAATCGATTTCATTCAATATATTGTAATTCAAACTTCAACTTAAGTAGGTCTGTGGGGTTCCTAAGAAACCATCCACGACATAAACGTGTGGCCTATTGCCGGTCTGTGGTGTTTTACTCTTCAAAGCAAACGCTCCACGACATAAACTGGTGGCCTATTGCCGGTCTAGCGATCCTCTATGAAGCAACAGAGAGGAAAGCCGACATGAAGGGTTGAGCAGAGCTCGGCCTGTAGCTGTAATTCCTCCTTACTTAAATGAAGGGACTACGGCATAAACAGTTGAGTATAAACTCGGTCTACAGTATTGCTTAAAGAAGCAATAGCTGCGACATAAACAGGTCTGTGGTGTGTACTCTGTAAAGTATACAATCCACGACATAAACTGGTGACTTATGGCCGGTCTAGCTATTCTCTACGATGGACAACGGAGGGAAAAGCTGACATAAACGGTGAGCAGGGCTCTTTCACGGTATAAATACCAAAAATTAATTTAAAGCTGCTGACTGGTATTCCCATACAGTATGCCTTAAGGTGAGAGACGAATTTTCTTGGTGCGCTTGATTAGCACCGAAACCACTGGCGGATATTTCGAATCTGAATTTCAGTGCATTTTCCACTCCTCCTTATGTATATTTCTGAAAAGACACAGTGTGAATTGTAAATATAAAATATAAATGTACCTATAAATATTTTATTCTTGTGCTTCTTTGTCGCTTGCCAGTGTTATGGATATTGCAAGTGGTTGGAAGTCTTTTTCAGTGGCTAAGGGGCCCAGGGTTGACGGGTGTTGTCGTTGGTTGTTTTTGTTGAGTGCGGTGGAATGTGGAATGGCTTCGTCTATGTTGGTTGATGAAGGCGCTGTGTGCGGTGGGGTGTAGGATGGCTCGGTTTATGGTAATTGGTGATGTCATTGTGTATGGTGTGGCGTGGAACGGCTTCGTTGGTGGCGGTTGGCGGTGTTTCTGGTGTATGGGTGGAAGTAGGAGGACTCTGTCGGCAGCGGTCGTTTCATTAATTGATGCTTACAGTGGTGGTTCCTGGTAGTGGGCGGCGGCGGATAGAGAGTGGAAATTTGTAACTTTGTTACAAACTATTGACAAGACTCATTCTTCAACTGGTCCCTAGATTGGTACTAATTTTATAGACGATAGTGTAACCCTAATAGACAAAGTCCTTGTAGAGACAGGATGCTAAGATTTGACATTGGCTTTAAATAGCTCGTCTCTATTCACCTTGTCAAAGACGACTTTAAAATTGATCAAAAAGATGGTGAGTACAATTATGAAGAAGTTCTTGAACTTTTCGAAAAAACAGTCGCAGCGTGAAAATTTGGTCGATAGTTATCCTGTCTTGCCTGATCAATTTCTCCAATTCAAACAGATTAAAAATAAATCTTTCAAAAATCTCTCTCCGAGCAAAGTGCAAGGATCAACCCCAAAATCAACCACTAATCTGAAAAGTTTTTTGGAAAACTCTAAACCACCAATAAACACTTAAAACAATATAAATACCAAACCGAGCATTTCCAAATTATTATATTGAAGCAAAACTCCTGCACCCTGATGCACACAAATTCCTTCTTCTTCATTCCTTCCCTATAATAATATCATTTAGGTATTGTTGTATATAGTCAGCTATATAGTATCTGCCGTAAGATAGTATCAAAGGATTAGTTGCTGCTGCTGGGAAGGATTAAAGCTTCAAGCCAGAGTAACATTGAAGTGGCAGTGCCATTGCAAGCGAAAGGATTACACAATTTGCACAAAGTGGATTGTCTCGTTATTCATGGAAATTGTTTAATTTATCTTGCGTCTCTTTCTCCCTTCTCCCGTTCTCTATCTTTATACTTGCATTGCTGTGTTGCATTTTATCTTTTAGATACATCATAGTCGTGATGTCTTTTTCTATATTATTAGAAGAAGACTGCAAAACTTACAAGATTTATATACAAAGCTGGTTTTCTTGCTCTTTTCAATTTTTTTTTTTTTAAGGACGAAGTAGACTATTTTCCTTGTCCTTGATGCTACTCTGTCACCCAAAAGGAATAACAACAACCAAACTTAAAAGGAAGCATGTTTCAAACCTGAAAGGCAAATATCCAACACAAAAGCTCAACCGCACAACAATAGGCAGAAAGTTCGCTCTAACGGGGGTTTATTGTGTACTTGACATCATCTCTCTGTGCTCTTGAAAAGTTCCAACGGTGGATCGTAGTCGTGGGTGGTGGTGGCAGTTGTAGGCAGGCACACTGGTAATGTCAGTGTTGATGCCTCTATCGTGTTTATCCTATTTTTGGTCTTTTCATCTTTCCTTGTTTTTTTTTTTTGGTATGGTATACGATTGAGTTGGGGTTTATTTGTGCCACTAATGACTCCTTGGAGAGGGAAGGACGAAAAGTTGAAAGTTCTTCCTGAGACACGACACGATGTTATACGAAATTCAAAAGATACACATCTAGCGCAAGGAGATGCAGTAAGTAACATTAAGAACACTTTTTTTTTTTAGGTCCTTTTTGCTGTTTGGACTTTCATGGTCTTCACAAGCTTGAAGGACTTAAGGTTTAGGTGTAACATAGTGCCACAAGATTAAATAGGAATCTCCACTTTTTTTTTCTTAGTATATTTTTTGTTTGTCCTGCCAGGATATTGACTGAATTAATTTCACATCGTTGTCCTTGTTGTCATCCCAAACTGAGATTACCGTTATCAACAACTACTTTCGAAGATGTGTTTACAACTTTGCTTGGGGTAAATAATACACACCACTTGTCTCTATCTCAAAGGACTCTTATACATAGGGACTTGATGCTTTGTTTCCACAAGTCTTTTCTCCTCCTCTCTTGCTCATGGTGTATATGTATCTGTATCTCTGTCATCGACATTTTAATAGACATAATGTCTGATGGTGTGATAAGATAAAATATTCTAGGATATTCAATAGCGGGCGGTACACCATTATATACGAAACGCAAACGGTGCGTCGAAAATCCTTAAGAGAATTGAATGGCAGGGAAATTGTTTTAGATGCGAAAGTAATATACGGTAAACGTGACACCCTAGAGCCCAGATCTAGAGCCTAGAGAGTGAAGAGAGACAGATATAATATACAACATAGATGTGATGATGATGATGTGAGGGAAATTGAATATTGACTGATGTTGGTGATTGATGAGTGATTGAAGGATAATATCCACATTAAAAATGATTTGTCAAGCAATTGCTTAATGGCTCTGAGTTAAGTGCTATACGAGAAATTATTTACCGGAGAGACATAATATGGATTTTTCTTTTCTTTTCTTTTTTTGGAAAATGAAGTGTGTCATTGATAAAGAGGGTCATACATTATAATCTGATAAAGGATATCTTGAACAAAATGGAACACTAATCTTTAAAAGTTTGGATATGTATTGTGGTGTTTATGAGGCATCTGTTTGCATAATTTCCTCCAATAATTTGAGTACCGGGATCAATTTTAGGGGATTCAAAAACAAGACTGGGAACTCTACTAGAAAAAGGAAGATAAGGTCTAGTTTTTGTTGTTGTAAGTTTCAACACTGTTTATTTATTTTAAGGATTCAAATTTAACTAAAGTTAGTTTAAGGAGATGTTTTTCAAGGAAAACCGCACTCAAACATTTTTGCTTTTTTTATAATGTGCGAGCAATAAAGGGGTTGCTTAGGAAGATAGGTACCCTTAAAATTTAAAAAAAAAGAAATAGTAAATGCAGTAAAACAGCTGATTTCTTTTACTGTTTTGAATTCAAGAAAAAAAATTCAAAATCATTCAACCAGCTTATTTTAAAAACGTTTTTTTTTTTGAAAATCTTTTTGAAAACATATTCCAAAGTTACTATTGTATGCAATTTCTAGCACTTTGCTTTTTTTTCTATCAGAAAATATCAATTAAAATAGAACAAACTGTTTTTGAAAAAAAAAAACAAACATTAAAAAAACAAAAAACATACGAACTGTTGGATACCCAATTTCCTATATTTTTGTATGTGTATGCGTTCGCCTCCCGCAGCCACCCGGTGTTCCAGTTTCAGAAACAAAATTCTTCTTTAACAGACAGGCAAAAATACAATAATATTAATTTTGTGTGGTGTGATGTTCAATTAGTACTGTCACAATAAAAAAAGGCGTGTGCCACGCCTTAAGTTGAGGCTTTTTATTGCCAGGGCAATTACCATGAGCTTTGCGTAGTTCAATTATAATTTTGCAGATCGATTTGAATAGAACAAGACATAACTTAAATTTGTAAAAGTTAGATTTTGAATGGAAACAGCGATTATGAGTGTATTTGGCAATTCTTGAACCACACTCTCCTACATAACCAAGGTTATACAAACCGAAATGTTCATCTTCTTACTTCAAAACTGCAACCGATAGTAGTTAAAAAACATTAAAAAATTAATGCACATTACAACTTTTGACAGAAACGCCTCTTAAAAGTGGGCGTGTCTTAAGAATTTGTAGAATAAAATTAAAGCAATAACTGAGCTGTGATCATTAGTCAATTTTTAGGCACATGAGTAAAACTACAGCTAAATCTAGTAGTTTTTAACGATCTTACCTAAAAAAAGATATTTTATAAAAATCACGCCCATAAAAGTGGGCGTTTTGAAAAACATTACGCAAAAAAATATGTAGATATATACTTCAAATAACGAACAGAAAAAAGGTTAAAATTGAATATTGGTACCTACCTGTACCTTAAATTTTTAAAACTACGTTTTTCGTTCTTTTAAAACAAAATTCAAAAGTTTCTTTTCATACACAAGCTTCTTAGTTTCGACTAAGAGACGCACAAATTTTGGCTTGTGGATTTATTATGAGTACCGGTAAAAATCAAAAATAAGTTTCCTATAGTTTCTAATAAAAAGTGGGCGTCAGCCACACCCAAAATCAATTTTTTGTTTTTATACAAAAGATGTTTACGCACAACTAATACCCACAAAATTTAAAGTTTTTCGCTCTTCTTATAAGCATCGTTATTTTATAAAAACCATATTGGTTGGTTTAGTATAAAAAGAGGGCGTCAGCCACGCCCAAACTGAAATATTTTTATTTAATTGGAAGAAGATTTACCTGACGCGTGCGTGTACAAAATTTTAGCGTTGCAATTTGATAGTAATTGTACAAAAAATATAATTTAATTTTTCCAAATAGAGGTTGTTGAACACAAATGGCGATTTAGGCGTGTTTGTGGGCGAATTTTACCAGTTCTATAATACGGACAGACGGACGAACGGACATCGCTAAATCGACTAGGCTTTTGATTCTGAGTCAGAATATATAAACTTTTCTATAACTACCAGTATTATTTCTCTATGTTACAAAGTCCACACCAAATACAATATACCCATTATATAGAATAAGGGTGTAAAAAAGTTTTTGCGACAACGTAATTCGTCAAATCCTCTTTAGAAATAGTACTCTAGACGAAAAATGAGGGATTGAACCATTGAAGCCAGAAAATGTGGCGAAGCAATCTGACACCCTAACCACAACTCCATTATGGTATCCGCTTGATAATTAAAGCTTACAAAATATAGTGATATCACTAGAAAATTGCATTTGAATTTTCCATTAGAAAAACTCGTTCGTTGTAAAAAGTTTATTTTTCTTAATCAGACTCTGTTGAAAATCTTCTAAAAGGTCTTTTTTTTTAGAGGTATAGAACTTTTATCTGGCACTGTTTATAGATATTGACAGCCATTTTCTTATCTGCCATGTGATTTATCTTTAGTTTGTTTTGCCATTTCATCATGAATCGACTGATGCCTGAACAACGCTTGCAAACTGTGCAGATTTATTTCGAAAAAAATGGTTTGGTTTTCAATTTTTAACAGGAAAATTTTATTCAGTGATAAAGCTCATTCTTGAGACGCCGCCGCCGATGTTACATCATTCATGGCTTGCTTCGTTTTCTTTCAAAAACGATGCCGGCCAGAGGGTCAAGTTCAATAGATACCGTTATAAAACCATGATCAATTACTTTTTCGTTCCCATATTGAATCGCCTTGATGTCGGGCATCTGTGGTTTCAGCATGTCAAACAGAGCATGCCACAGAGCTATAGCTCTAACAAACACCCTTTATTTATTTTGAAAAGAATTCTCCTTGCTCTTAGCGATTATCAAAACCTGCGTCAGCATTTTTTTTCAATTTCAAGTTCCAACCTTTGAATATCCTCCACTTCCAGTTCGGTTGAATTATGGAGAGTTCTGCAAAATTGACCATACGAAATGGAATCACCCTGTTTAGTGTGACCAAATACAATTTTTTTATTTTCTTAACTTAACCAAATTGCAGTCTTCGTAATCATTCGATATAATTTTGATAAACGATGTATTAAAACCCTTCCTCCTTTTATACACTTTTCTATTTATCACTAATTCTCCATAATTCATGGTTACAAATCAATCTAATTTTTTTTTTGGTAAACACCGCTCCAATTAGCCCCAATAAAGAAAACAAATTCTTTAACACTTTATTTTATCATTTTCTATTATTCAGCTGCTAATTCAATAAAGACCCATGACACGTCACTTTAACAAATCGGTGATATCGTTATTTGTCCTGATGAATAATACAATAACATACAGAGAAAGAAAAAAAAAATCCTTTTTGTCCTTCGGAAAATATCAATAACATTCAATCTTCGATTCTATTGGTGTAATTATTGGTTGTAGTTTGACATTTATTACAATCGATTCCACAACCTAAATAAAAATCAATGTGCCTTTCACACGCCTCATAACTTTTTATCCCCAAAATCGTGAAAGGTTTTTTGCCATACCCCCCCAAAATTCGAATAACAATAACCTAAATGAAAAGCCATAACCATAAGTAGGTACGGTACATTCATGCTGCTACCGCTGCCTAACAGGAAGTAATTAAAATCCCATATTTCCATCCCACGAAAATTCAATTCATCGTCGTCGTCGTCAGCGTCGTCGTCTTCTTTTCTTTAGCTATTGCCTTAACTCTGGCTTCAGCTTTGGCTAATCAGCTTCATGGTGGTAATATTGTATTTTTTGTTGTTGTTTTGGCTTTGAGCATATAAAATTGTATAATGTTCCTCATTTGCGCCTTCAAAGCCATGAAACCAACAACTCCTTATAAGCTTTTATAACATTTGTATACTGTGTAACGTTATTAGCGCTTTTAATCGCATCCCGCATTAATTGCGCACTGTTGAGCACTTTTTTATCGCATTCCGGATCCGGAGTCATCGTCATTGGCATCGGCATCGGTATATCGTCATCGTCGTCGCTCGTTCAGTGGTGAAGAGCATAGAGGAGGAGAAGGTGGCGATGGTGATGGCGTTTGGTTTTTATGTGAAGGTGCCTTTATATCCTGTAAACTGTAGTATACTCCATAATTTGTGGCAACTGGCACGATTTGATACCATAAGCCCAGCCCTTTGGTCTTGTTAAGTTCACACTCCCTCACATTCGAGGATCAAAGCCAGCATGTTGCAATAAATTAACCGTTTCCAATTGTTTGTTCGCATACGAGTAGAAGGCAAGTTAACTTATATATTCAGGACGATGTAATTTGTTCCCATGAAAGGAGTTGGTTACCTATACCTATACCTACTCGTACCTCTGACCCCGATTTATACACCTTACACTTTCCTTGTCACCTTCAAATGATGCATGTTTGGAATATATGGATGTAGGTTCCCTGTAATTATTATTGTGAATAGTGTGAACAAACAGGGTGTATCGAAAGAATTTAAGCTGTTTGTTAACAGATGATATTGATTTGTTCTTCGAAGGGAAAGTTAAGTTTTCAAAGAGAATTTAATAAATTATTGACTGTTCTAAACTGTTTCAAAGTTTTCATTTCAGAGCATTTATTGGGCTCAGAATTTCATGGGGCTTAATATGAAAGCAACTAACAATTTATCTTGTATAAGGCCCAAAGTTTCAAATCAAATAAGATATAACTTCTATAGCATTTCTGTAAGACCTATTTACGGATGTTAGTCATTTTAACCACCAACCATTTACAGTAACAGCTTCGCTAAACCATTCAAAAATAATGTTTTACAAGCTGTACAGAAATGAGAGAAAATCTTGAAAAATATTTTTGATGCAATGCACTCTGAAACTTGTTTTTAGAAGTCTAAAATTGTATAGCTCCCATAAAGCTTGTTATTCGAAATCAAAACAAATTTCCTCTATTAATTTTTAACCAGGTATAACATGAAATAAACATAATCGGTGTTAAGTCAATAACTTAAAAGGAAGCAGTTGTGTTGATGAAATAAATCAGCTGTAAATATTCAAAATTTCACAAAACTTCTTGTTTATTAAACACCATACACATTAACAATTTACACAGGCTCATGAACTCTGCGATCAATAACCCAAGATAACTTCTATTACGCTTTACTGTTTTTACTTTGAGCAATAGCTTCTTTGAAGCAGTACTTCAAAAGAAGCTTTACCGAGGGATAAGAGATTCCTTTATAATGATTATAAGAGCGGTATAAAGCTCGTTAAAGTAGGTTAGAAACAGTTAAAAATTAAACAGCTTCTATAAAATTTGTTATTCGAAGTCAATTCAAAGATCTTCTGTTGGAGTTGTTAATCGAAGCATTTCATACAAGAAGATAATTTATGGAAAGTCATTGGCTTGCAGTTGATGGTTGTACGTTTGCTTTTCTACGTCAGCCATACTCCTAATGACAGCTGTTGCTTCGATAAAAAAACAATCTTCTTACTTAAAGCAGAGTAAGCTTCTTTCGATGAGTTATTTTAATTTGTGAAGTAGGTAGCAAATGGTTTAGTTAATGGTGGTACGTCCAAGTCCCTTGGTTCAGTCCCTGACTTAAAGTGACAAATCCTTCTAGTGCAAATCCCGGTCATGAATCAAAGTCCATCTCTGCTAGGCGTTCCCTCAAGGGCCTTTCAAACCGCAAAAAAGTTAACCCCGAATTCAAATTTTCGAAAGCTTTAAAGAACTTTAATTTCTTAAATTTTCGCGCACAAGCAATACGTTGTATTTCAAGAGTTATTTACTTTAAGTAGTCAAAGTCAAATTCGTTTTTGCAATTCGAAAATTAAGTTTTTTTTCAAAAATTTGTCCAGCAACTTTTAATCAGAACAAAATAAATAAATTTTTTTCAAACCACCCTGTTAAAACAATCACATTAAACTTTCCGAAACATAAACAAAGTTATGAATGTGTTTTTGCGGCCTCAACTTAACCACTAAATCTCCACGTAAGATTAATCTGTTCCTTTGAATAGGCTCTCTCCTATATAAACTAAAACCCACGCATGGACTAAAATTACTCTCCTAATCGAGTGGCGCCCATAAAGCTTCATTTCCTCTAGTATAATATCACTGATGCGGTTATATAAGGGTGGACCTACATTATTTGTTTACATGTGTATATCAGATCCTTGAAGGGTTTCTGATGGCAAACTATACACTTGACGGAATCTCTCTGTCGCCATCTATAAGAGAGCTCGAAATAACACTTTGTGCAAACAATTGGAAATTTATTGGTGGTGCTAACATTTATTTGCCCCCGACATTTCTATTGATTACCACCCTTATTCTTCCATTGATTCGTCCTGGACTTGAAGTGAATTGCCATTTTGTCACCCTCACCCAACCTCTTTGCACTATCGACTATATAACACAGTGCAAACACACTATAACTTAAAGTTGAATGAAACTAACAGGATTGGGCGGTGGAAGTGGCAGTGGCATCACATCGATCCTTGACGTCACCGTCCGTATCGTCGTAACTTTGTTATTGAACTATCAATCCTTTGCGAGGACGCGTATATAAAGCGTCTTTGGCGTTTCAGCTTAATCACGAGGTGTGTACATTAATGCGAACAAATGGGTTTGGAAATGCAAATAAATGCACTTCTGCACTCGCAAAGTGGATGGTTGGTAAGATTTGGGGGTAGAATAACATGGCTTTCAAGTCAATTTACAACCCAAGTCATTGAACGCATTTTGAACTCTGTTGGTTTGGAATTCGGTTTAAAGTGAAATCCCTCTAAACGGACAGCGACGCCTAGAAACACATTGTTGGATGTATTTATTTCTTTAAGCTGTTTTTGAGAGAAGCAAGGTCTTCTTTAGGGATTATGTGGTAGGTTCTGTCAGGTTTTAGAACTAGAATGTCAATCTTGGAAGACGTCGAGAAGACTCCCCAAAAAAAAGTAGGTACAAGCACTTTTCTGCACGGCATTTGAACAACATGTGCAGGTCTTCTAGGGACATTGACCAGCTCCGTTTCCATGGTGTTCTTGCAACTTAATTATGCTGGTTTCACTCGGCCAGAAGACAAACTCTTGGTAACATGGCTTCTGTCTTTTTGTCAAGCTACTGTTTAGAATCTCCTATACTTCTTAAGCAAAGAAAAACCAAGAGGTGTTTATGAAATATTTATGAAATCCGAGTACTTTCCAGGCAATGCTAGAATTGTCACAATTTTAATTTTTAAGTGGCGTGTGGGGAATACCACTCAAGATTAAACAGACAGACTGCCGTAAAGGCTGGGATGCAGATTCACAAACCAGTTTGCTGAAAAGCTGATTGTGACATACTGAGACTTTCCTGAGACACCAACCACCAAAATAAAATTTTGGACAACTATACAGTGTATGTTTTACATGGTCAAAGTTTCCAATGAAGGAATTCTTTACGCGATTTAATCGCAAGATTCACTACTTAAACTTATTTGTTTTGGATTGATAAGACAAAGGATTTAAGCCGCCCTGGACTTTTTTATGAATTTCGCTGGTGGAGATTTTTTTTCGGGGAGTGTTGGTTTGGGGATTTTGTCTTGGGGAAACAGTCACCAATGCTAAAAGAATATATAACCCTAAAGAATATTGTAAATACGAATGTTATGTGAGTTAGTTTTTTGTAAGGCTTTCACGACCTTTTCTACTTCTCCGATCATCATGCAATGTTGTACACACATTTTCAGTGGAATATTAGAGAAGGACCTAAGGTACAACCTTTTGTTCTGAAAAGATACTTTTCCCTAGGGATACATTTAGTTTTACATGCTCTTTTGGAATATAAAATCGGCCTAGTAAGAATCTAACTTAAATTTTTGAATTTCGAAAAACATTGAAAATTCAACATAAAAGTATACATAGCATCTGTTTTGTAAATGCTTATTTAAATAATATATAATGCCGGATTAATATTAAGCCTGATTTTTGTAACAGGTCGATATTGGTATATTTTAGGTAAAATAAGGACCCTCTATTATAAGAGAAACAGAAGTAAAAACAATAGTTTTTAGAATTCCACGGAATTGAATGTAGTTTTCACCGATGCAATGTATAGATACAAATTCATGGACAAAAAGCTGGTGTAAATTAAAAATTCATTCCCAATGAGATAGTGTGTGTTTTTTTGCTGAACTTGTTTTAAGTGCAATCAAATAATTTTATATTGATTCTTCCTCTACCATCACTATACCAACGCTAGAGGCTTTTACCCGGTGGGTTATTGATGAATACGAGATTACCCAACTCACAGCTTTCAACGCTTCAATGTGAATCAACCTAAATTTTCCACATGAATGCAGCAATTTCAGAATTTATTATCAAATTTCCAGGACGTTTTTTTTTTGTTTTGTGAGAGTGAATATTATTATGATTTCGTTTGCCAGTTCGTTGTATGTCATAAGAGTTATTATTTTTGTATAATATTTTTAATGCCGTTTCCGGCTAAAAAAATATTTTTTTTTTGAATAATATTTGGACGAGTCTAGAGTTTGGGTTCAATCAACACTTTTTTGAGTGTTCGCTATTTCATTCAATTAAATCTAAAGCTGCAAATATTTTTATTTTATTAATCTATTCTGTGGTGGTGGGTTTTTTGCAAAAATAAAAATATTTCTATATTTTTTTTTTTTTATAAGTAATTACAGTTTTTTGTATGATATACCGAAGTTCATTAATATTCTTTTGGATTCTGCGTATATACCTACCAACCCAAATTCTCCTGAAACTATTAATATTGTATATATAGGCACTATCATGGTTATGTATTTTGGAGTTCAATCAATTTGGGATTTAGAGTGCATTTTATTTATTTTTACGTATAGATCTATGAAATATCATAATTCTTATCAAAAAAATTAATTTAATGTAAACAAATTTAATCTACGAAATTGTGTTTGTTTTGACTGAAATTTTGTAGAAGTTAAATTACTTTAATCTTAGATCTTGAATGGGTGGGGTGGTTGAATTTTAGAGTGATATCTGCAATTCCTAGTGTAAAAAGGCCAAGTCATTTAACCTGGAGCATAAGCCATAATCAATAAACAATAAGAAATAATTTTGTAAAATGTATAGTGCTTAAAGTATCAGTTAACAGAACAATTTTGCAATCAGGATATATTTCAAATTAATGCAAAATTTTCACCTTCTATACAAAGTATAAAAAAGGTTGCATTCATGTTTGTCCGCTAACTCCTTCTAAGACACGCAACGGGTTTTGAAACGGTTTTCTTCGTAATGTAGATAATATATTATTCAAGGTTTATAACAGTATACCTTTTTACCCGAAATATGTAAATGCAGAAAACCAATCACTATACTATGTGTTGTATTGTAATGCGAGATATTGATATAAGCTCCTGAAGGTATGCAACACTCTGAGCTAGGCTTGACACTTGAATGATTAAAATATGCCTTGAAAATAGATTGCTGTTGTATTTCCTGTGACGCACACGCAAAAGTTAAACTGTTTTCACTTTACGGAAGTTGAAAAAAGGAGGTCCGATAATTCTGTCTGTGTATCCTGTCTATCTCTGTGTCTGTTTCGACACCTTTAGCTTTAAAGGCTAGACTGATTTGCTTCAAACTTTGTACATAGTGTCATTATGCCGTCCTACAGAGAAGTTTTTGGAATTATCATTCTAGTTCTAAAACTAACGGTACCTGTCCTATGATTTTTAATGAAAAACTCATTTTTCTCAAAAACGAATTCTACGATTTTGATTAAACTTTCTGAATATTGTTTTTTTTGTATACTGTTATATGAATGGTTTTGTCTTAGGTCACAATTTGCCTAAAACTATACTACAGTAATTATGCTGTAATACTTCTGTTCGACCAAAACTGTACTTGAGCATTGTGAAATTTGAAAGCTCTGAAAGCTTTAAAAGCATCTTGAAAGTTCTGAATGGTTCGAGAATTGGATAGTTCGAGAACCGTTATACCAGTATAAATAGGACATCTCCAACGGAAACGGAATAGTTTGATTTTAAACGTAGCGACGAATAAATGGTGTATAATAAGAGGTGCTAAGATACAAAATAAATAAATAAAGAAATTGAGTTTAAATAAAAGTGAGTTTGAATGGCTAAAAGTATGCCTCGGAAAATAAGTTACAGTTGCATTTTTTGTGACGCGCGTACAACAGTGTTTCTTACAGGGTTGTTACAATACCGTTCGCGGGCGACGGGAAATTCAATTGCATAACAAAGTCGAGGGTTAATCTAGTTATATTATATCCCTCGCAATTCTTCTAATCCTTAACGGCTTGACCGATTTTGATATCAAAGCGGTATACACTTATGGGTTTGAAAAATATCATTCCATGCATGATGACGTATACATACAGCCCTTTCAAACAAAAAAGAATTTTGTGAATAACTCATATACATCATGTCTTATTCAATTTCAACATCTACCCGCCCTTAGTGAAAAACAAATAGTAAGCTATAACCACAAGAAAATAATATGAATCTTTTGCCACAGCCCGGTTATTTATAATCCAGAAGATACTTTTGATATTTGTTTCTATTGTTGACCATAACATGTCTATCAGAACTTTGAGCAAAGTTATTGAAAGTAGGTATACTCCTTAACGAATAATTGATTTTCCTTGTCTAACACTTGGTTATAGTTAATTTTATAAGTTATTTAAGAAAAACTTTCGGTTATTATATTAAATCCTTGTTCGAACTTGGTATCCTTAAAAGACAATTTCAGTTTATATCTTCCCGGTGATAGCAAAGCTTACTCTTTCTTTTTATAACTCCTGCAACTGCAACCATTAAACAGAAACAGAACACATCCCGTAAAAATGACCTTTACTGTGAAATCCGATTGCTTCTGTCTGTCTTCCCTTTTAATTTTGTGGATTCAAAAAAAAAAAAAAAAAAAAAATCCAACGCTTTTTTCAAACACACATCTAACTTTATTTTTCTATTTCCGTGTTGTTTTCTCCTTTTGCAGATTACACATACAGTTTGCGACTAGTCGAAGTAAGGATACCAAACTACGTGGTAAGAGGATCTGATGCGCAACTTGAGTGCCTCTATGACTTGGACGGTGATGCTCTGTATTCGGTAAAGTGGTACAAGGATGGCAATGAGTTCTATCGATATGTGCCAAGGGATATGCCACCATCACAGACTTTTCTCCTGCCAGGTGTAATGGTTGATGTAAGTATCTTTCATCCGGAAGATTGTAGCTAATATAGGAGAGAAGAGAAGTGAGGCCGATAGAGCAAAAAAAAAATGGAAGATCCGTTTTATTTACGCGAATCCTGTTGTGTTGTATTTGATGTGTCTTAATGGATTTTCCATTTTGTGTAATAAATTGTGTTTTTTTTTTCCTTCCAAATCCTCAGTGGATTGGTGGTGTATGATGGCCAAACTCAATGCACAACACAACCCACTCTACACAAACACAAACACAAACACAAACACATGCATTCACATCCTTTTTAAATTGGTGATTGATTGCGAATTCCTTCAAACATGTCCGTACATACCGACACACAACACAACTCCACGATGCGATGGTTAATTTTCCTGATTACAACTACTCAATCATCATGAATTTACAATTTTTTTTTTACTAAATTGAAATCCTGGAAAGTTGTGCTTCCTTGTTCTAGCTTTAAGCTGACTATGCTATTACATTGACTTGCGATTATGACGCATACATAAGTATTTTCTTTTTTTGTTGCTTATTTCTCTTTTCTATTTATATATTTTCACAAACAGTTACCTAACTCTACGGATGCGATGGTGACGTTAAAGAACGTCAACTTGTCAACGACAGGTCGTTTCCGATGCGAAGTCTCAGGGGAGGCGCCTTCTTTTCAAACTGTCACCGAGCACGGAGATCTCGTGGTTGTGTGTAAGTAAAAGAGAAAGTTTTTTTTATTTTTCTTATTATTATTAAATATCTACAACTACATTTATATGTATATTTTTTTTCTATAAAGGAATAGACTTCCTGTTTCTGTCATTAATCATTATAACTTAATAGAATTCCGTCAGTTTTGTGTCATAAGATAAGGTAGAATGTGGAGCAGACACCTCAATATAGAATGTCCTTTCGGGTATTCCTATTGAACATCATGTTTAAGAGCTTTTTAGTTGTCCGAAGTGTAGGTGTGAAAGTTTTGCTTGCTGAAAGTACATTCTTTCATTCTTTTTCTCCAATTTATTAAAGGGTTGCCTAAGCACATGAATGAATTAGTAATATTATATATTTAGGGATAAGTGAACTGTGTTTCGAACCAAACTTTGTCTGGAACAGCGAAACGAGACAGCTAACTAGCAGTGTTAGAATTAAAACCAGAATATTTGGGTCTCTTTTAAGGCAAAGAAACTGCAGCAATAGTGGCCAACTTTCGGATATAGTAATTGACAAAAGAGATCATAATTCCCAGAAAGGACTAATTTATTTTTCGATACTGCAAAAGAAGGCACAAACGAAAAATGATTTTTTTGCATACCAACACCAAGTCTATGTCACATGGATCACATCATGCACATGGAAGAAATCAATCTGCGATTGTGTAGATGAAAACCCCGTATATTTACTGCCTAATAACGCTCACAGAAAAAATTAAAATGGCTTGTTTCAACCACAAATTATTCAACTGTTTGTCTAAGTTAATTCAGAAAACCTTTCCGTCATTTACGGAACTGGCAATATCTCCATTGAAGAAAGGTGATGCAAAAATGAAAACATAGTTCAAAGCTTGGTCTAAGTTGATAGAGTTAGTCATCAAGCTTTCGAAAAAGCGTTTTTATTTGGTATCGACGATTCCAATGAGGAACGGAAAACCGGATGGAATTTGATGCTTCGATTGCTCAATGCTTTCTTCCTTCGTTATAAAGTATAACCTAACACCACCACCAATCAACCATGTCACTGTCCTTGAATTTCACATCTGTTTGAAATGCTGTGGAGCGAACACATTTTTGACTTCTCTAAAACATCCACGAAATGCTTTAAAGACTATGCAAAACTATTTGGAGCCCATTGAAACTGGCTTGAGTATAGTTCTCAAATGCTCCTCCTGGATGGAATGGAGAAAAAAGAGCTTGAAACGATAGCCTTGACATTCGTCAAAATGTGTTCTGTCTCTCTTCATTCTATTGCTTCTTCTTATACAAAAATTTCGGCGAAAAAGTCATTCGAAATTTTCGGTTCGAACAATTTCCCCGAACACTCACATCGCTTTGATTGCCCATTATGTTACATACGAGTCTAATTTCGGCCGTACATTAAGGTATAGGGACTCCTTCCTAAGTCGCACTACACGAATGTGAAATGCCTTACCCAACTCGTTTACTTGTGATTCTCTGGAGGTGATTAAAGAGTCGACCATTCATCACATGAACATATTTTCTTGGCCCTCCGTGCCTACAAAAGTAGTCCAAAAGTTAAATACAGTTTGAAACTTTGTATTTGCTGATCAAATTTCATACTTTGGTAAAATGTTCAAGGTTGGAAATGCAGTTCAATCTTCTAGCGCCTTATGTTGACACTTTTCGAATCCTATCCCTATTATTTCGAGAGATCTATTCCAGACTTCGGCTATGTGCTTTTGCTGGATTTCGAAACAGAAACTATCCAACAAATTCAAAAGATGTACGATGTTAAGATAAAACATCGTCAATCACACAACAAGATGTTTTTTGAATGATGTTAGAAGGCCAACAACAGTGTAATCAACACGCTAAGACGACCCAGATTCCAATGAGAAACGTGGCCATTTTTGAAACATCTAACTGCTTAACCCATTGCATTCATAATCTATAGACTATAGAACTACCAATAACTGGAACGTTTGGTGCACCATCTATGGACGAAGTTCTCAAACACTTGATTTGTGAGTTAGGAGTGGTTTTTGTCTAGACTGCCATCTGAAGCAAAAACAACAATAGAAGACATTTGATGTCAAGTAGATAAGACAACTAGCACCGCCATTGACGAAGTTCAGAACTTAAAAAAGATGTTCCATGACATCACTATAAAAATGTATATACAATGGCTAAGCCCCAATGAATTGCTTCTTGTTTCAATATTGCTCGGATTCAATTTTTACAACTTTGTCGGCACCGTTATAATTTTGACATAAAAAACGAAAAATCACAAAATTTAGAAACTGATTTCTGAATTGTCTGTTTATGCCTTTAAAAACCAAATTAAAAAAAAATAATAAGCTTTAAAATCTAAACTACATTCTTCAAAACAAAAAGAAGACTATTTTCCATTTCATTTACATTTGAATTTTCCGGTCATCAATTCCAATTGCATGCGCAACTAGAACGCCCTCAATTAAGAAGAAAAATTTAGAAACTCAAGTGGCTTCTGTTTCACTCTAAATGCTCAAAGCGTATATATAATTTGCCCATTGTTGGAACTCCCTTTGGCTTAAATACGAAATATACGAATAACAAAATACCTACGGTCAAACACAATAGGTAAATGATTTCCTGTATTTTTCAGTATCCACAGGACTCTCTTTGAACATAAAATTTTTCCCTTCGGCAACGGATTTGCAAAAAAAAAAAAAAAAAAAAAAAAAAAAAAAAAAAAAAAAAAAAAACCAGTACATGATGGAGATGGTATTTCGCCATTCTAAACAAATATCAGTTAGCCCTCAGAGCAGCACCAGCCAGCCAGCCAGCGCCGAGTTGGACAAGGAAAAAATGTGCAAGCATGCAATTTACATTCACCACCCTCTCCCCCTTCTCCCAATTTTGTCTGGCTTAATCCTTAACTACAATTGATTCCATGTAGGAATGTGATGCTTTTGTTTTTTGCCGCTGAGCATAAAACAGTTTGCTGGTGAAGCTCCCCTTTGGCTTAGCTTTTGAGTTTAGCATTTGATGCTTGTTGTAGGCAGAACACAGTTCTTTGTTTTACATTTTTTCAAGTCAGCCATTGTTTTTATACCCTATTCCATAGAATGGGTATATTGTATTTGGTGTGGAGTTTGTAACATAGAGAAATAATACCGTTAGGTATAGAAAAGTATATATATTCTGACTCAGAATCAAAAGCCTAGTCGTCCGTCCGTCCGTCCGTATGTATACTCTCTAGAGGTCGCAATTTTTGAGCTAGAAAGCTGAAATTTGGTATATATAATCTTTGGTTCAAGAGTAAGGCTAAGTTCTTGAACCGGTAAAATCCGCCCACAAACACGCCCACAATCGCCATTTTTGTTGAACAACCTCAATTTAATAAAATTAAATTATGTTTTTTGTACAGTTACGATAAAAGCATAACGCTAAAATTTTGCACACGTAAGCTTTAGCTAAACTTTCTTCCAATCAAATAAAAATATTTCAGTTTGGGCGTGGCTTACGCCTATTTTTCATACAAAACCATCAATACTGTTTTTATAAAATAACAATTGTTATATTAAAGCGAAAAACATTAAATTTTGTGGGTCTTACTGGCACATAAACATCTTGTGTATGAAGTCAAAAAAATTGATTTTGGGCGTGGCTGACGCCCACTTTTCATTAGAAACTATAAAAAAATTGTTTTTGTAAATAAACGGTATTTATAATTAATCCGCAAGCCAAAATTTTGCGTCTCTTAATAGAAACGAAAAAGTTAGTGTATGAAAAGAAATTTTTGAATTTTGGGCGTGGCTTACGCCTACTTTTCATGAAAGAACGAAAAACGTAGCCTTAAGAATTTAAGGCATTTCCAATGTTTAATTTAAACCTTTTTCCTTCCGTCGTTATTTGAGAAATATATCTCTACATTTTCTTTTGTAAATTTTTTCAATACGCCCACTTTTAAAGGCGTGATTTTGGTAAAATACCTTTGTTCAGGTAAGATTGTTTAAAAACTACTCGATTCAGCTGTAGTCTTACACATATGCCTAAATACTGAAAAAAGTGCAGTTAGTGCTTCAAATTTTTAAGACACGCCCACTTTTAAGGGGCGTTTCCGTCAAAAGTCGTATAATGCATTAATTTTTTAACGTTTTTTAACTATCGGTCGCAGTTTTGAAGTAAACAGATGAACACTTGGATTTATATTCCTTGGTTACGTAGCAGAGTGTGGTCCAATAATTGTTAAAAACACCCATAATCGCTATTTCCATTCCAAATCTAATTTTTAAAAATTTAAGTTTTGTCTTGTTTTGTTCGAATCGATCTGCAAGAATAAAATTGAATGTCACTGAGCTCATAACAATTGCCTTGTCAATAAAACGTTTTAACTTTTGGCGTGGCGCACTCCTTTTTTTATTGCGCCAGCACTAATTGAACATAACACCGCATAAAATTAATGTTATTGAATTTTTTCTGTCTGCTAAAGAAGAATTTTGTTTCTGAAACATCGGCTGTTTGCGGGAGGCAGACGCATGCACATACAAAAATATGGGGAATAGGGTATCCAACAGTTCGTTGCAAACGTACTGTAGCTCTCGCTTATGTTTTTAATTTAAATTGGTTTAAAGGGGCAAACAAAATCTCTTTTGAACTTTATTTAAGGACAATTAATCTTTAGAAAATTTAACAAAATTGTTGAATCTGAAATGGAAAAAGGTGACAGCATTGAAGTCACAAAACTAAACTTGGTCCCTTTCTTCAAAAGCACCTACATTATTTTAATCTAATAATTAACTTTCTTTTAACAGATCTTCCTGATAAAGGACCCGTCATGACCGGCGGGCGTCCTCGGTATCAAATTGGAGATTGGGTACGAATCAATTGCACGTCAGGACGATCCAGACCATCAGTTCAATTGACATGGTACGTTAATGGTGAACAAGCGGAACCATCGATGGTGAGAGGATACGAAAAAATTGTTTCCGGACGTGAAGCACTGGAAACATCAATATTGGGATTGCAGTTTCGAGTGGAACAGCATCATTTTCGGAACGGTGATATGAAACTAAAGGTAAGTTCTTAGAGTTTAAAAATAAAAACAAGAACCAGTTTCAACCATTCCTGTGGTGACAGATTATAATTCAATAATAAATAAAATAAATAGTAAAGGGCCTAAACAGCTGCCTTGCGGTATTCCAAAAATTTTTAATCGTTTTATCCCTCAACAGTATCCTATATATCCTTTATATACTACTTTTTGTTGTTGTAAAGATAATTGAAGTCTGTATACAATTTTACAAAATTCTAGTGCGTGGCCCGACTGTCAACAATTTACTGGCGCAGCAATGAAGAATCCGTCGAAGGTGATCGCCCACAAAAAGCACCCGTTCTCGAATCACGTGAAACCGTTTATGCGAGTAATTCACGAGCCGATCCAGTCCAAGGTATGTCATTCCGGGAATTATTTGTTACAAAACTTTTATCGTTTTTCATTCAACCAAATGCAGCCAGTAGTACGGACCTCAAAAGCTTGCCAAGTGTAGTTATCGCACTCACGTTAATATCATGCGCGCTTAGCTTAACTTCATATCAACAAATTTTTATATCCTTCACAACAACATTATCGAATAGATAGCTTCATTAAAAACAAAAAATCTCACACAGAGATAATTGCACACGTAAAATTACACTCAATATTTTTTAAGTTTATTCCTAGAATTCTGATCCACTCCTAAAAGTATATACCATTTTTTTTCAATCGCTTAAGACTTATTTTTAGAATTCTGTAAGATAAATAAAAAAATAAACGAAATTTGGCCAACAATCAAAAATTCAAAGCAATTTTATTGCTGATTAAAAAATAAAAAAAAGAACGATACCAAAAATGCATTTGTAAAATTTAATTATATATTTAAAAAAGAAATTGTGAAAAAATTAAGTATTTAATATAAACAGAAAAAAAAAGAATATTATGAGTAAGCTAAGAAATTGTATATTGTAATTTTTTTTTTGTAAGTTAAAAGCACACAAAAGGGATAAAAAAAGAGATTTTGAAGTGGCGCTGGCTGGTGCCAATCCATTTATTAATTTTATTTGTGATAAAAAATAATAAATACCTACAGAAAAAATTCAAAACCAAATTTTCCAAACAAAGCTCACTTAATTCATAAAAAATATGATTTAAAATCTTTTTATCCCATGTAAAAACAAATCAGCTTGAATTTTTAAAAATAAAAAAATATAAATATCCTTCGAAGTTGTATAAATGTAAAAAGTGAAAAATTAAGTTTTTGAATCAAACAAAAATTTAAGGAGTCTATCAAAATCATACCATGATAGAAACTTTAAAAAAAAAAAAAAAAAAAAAATTATAACTTGATCTCTAACATTTTAAATCAATATGTAGGTAGTAAAATAAAACGAAATCTGACTAACAAATCTTAAGGACATTTGAATTTTAAATAATTTTTCATTTTAACATTTGTGGTGCCATTCTGTAAAATAATTAAATTTGCAATGCAAGGACATTTTTTTTCTCAGGTTTTTTTCTTTCAAATATTAAAAAGCAACGAAGGACATCATAGCACAACAGTTTTGTTCGATGCCTTTAGAGAAAGTAAAATATTAATATTTTTCTTTTACAACATTTGAATTTCTTTGGAAAGAAAGAAAAAAAAAATTCCAACTTCTTTGATTTTTCTTTCTTAACTCTGCTAAAAGGTACTTTCCAAAACAAATTCTCTACAAAAAAAAGGAAAGTTCTCAGCCGCAGGAAATAATAAAAAATAAAGGAAACTTAGAAAGGCTATTTGTTGTTTAAGTCAAATGTCCGGAGGACTTTTTTTTTTCTAAATCAAAGTTAAAAGATTAAATGGATGGTCATCCCTTTGTACAACTATGTAAAGTATCAGAGTCCTTTTTTTCTCAAAGAAGCTAATAAAAAATGAATGAAATTTATTTTTCTCTGGTGTGTAATGAATGAAAATTATGGATCCAAGGCCTTAACCGAAATGTCTGTAATGTATTGAAAGAATGGCTGTTTCTAAGCAGACTTGTCCCGAAAATCCCAACTTGCTCTTTATGGCACTGCTGTTGTGACACCAAATCAAGGAAAAACAAAGGTAGGTTTTGGATGTATACAGAGTGGTGCTGTGTGACGAAATCGTGAACAACCTTTTTTGGTCTTGTTTTGAATTATAAGATTCCGTCTAGTCCTTTTCAAGCGCTCTAAACCAAACCTAAATACCAGGTCCTTACATTTTTCTAAAACATGGCTAGCACCGATTTTTTGATCTTTCCATTTCTTTAAGTTCTCTCAGATAGATATTAAAGGAAAATGTCCTGCCCTTCAAGGTACAATTTTTGACCTTCGCCTGGCAAGCTTTCTTTCCATAATAGCTGATATAGATTTTCAAATGTGCTAGCTCAATCAGACAAACGCTGACCTAGCGAAGAGGCTTTGATCCCAGCGTTAGTATATGGCTTTCACCTTGGCTCTCTATGAGTTATGCGATATTTCGGTTTTTATTTGGCTGAGATAAACAAAGTCGAAAAGACTTACACAAGGTTCAACGTTTCAGTCCATCTAACGAAAGCACATTCACTATTTTCCTCATCTTTAGAACTTCAATAACTTGTATCTTTAATACATATAAAAAAAGATTTAGAGAACGAGTAAGGTTAGATATGTTTATTCAAACGCCATAGTTCCAAAAAGAAAAACTCCACAGAAATTATCCCAACGGCAAATATGTACAAGTAGCGAAACAAGCAATTAAATCGTGCTTGCGATTTTATTGTTCGGTTCACTACTTGCACACTTTTTCAACGATTTTTGAAATGAAATTTTTAGCCGATATAAAAACATTATTGCCACTTTTGGAGATTCTAAAACTTCTATTTTTAAAAGTACATTATGCTTAGTTTCAAGTTCTTGATTTGAGTCCCATATGATATGCCTCCTTATCCATCTGGGATCCAAATTATTGGAATAAATTCAGTTTGCCACAATCGAAGTAATCGTTGGCAAAAATCAGTATACATTTTGAGTATCACAAGACTTAAATTACCATTAAATACTGTACGGTATACTGTAGCTGAATCGTCCATTCCCACAGAACAAATAGAAACTTAAATGATGAATTCCTTTATTTTTAATCTAAATTATCCTTTTAATATTCAACCAGGAATGTTTTCCCTTGCAATTTTTTTTTCTTTTCCTTTTATTGGCTCTCATTGCTACTTTTTACGTAATACCTTGGTGCCCCCTCCTCTCACCATAATTCCCATAAGATTTCCTTTCATTCCCCCAGGATCTTTGTTTGCTAACATGTTGGCTTTTAAATATTCGAGAACATATTCCTTCCAAATCAGGCAAGTAGAAAAAATTCTATTTTTTCTTCCTTATTTTCTATGAATTATTATTCTTTGTTCAGAAAAGGAATGATTTAATTTTATTGATGTGGAAGAAAGGATTAAAAATCAAAGAACCAAAATCTTGAATGGAATTTGCATTTTTTTTTTTTTGAGAGATGAGATACAAGATGGTATTATTGTTTTGTTTTTCAAAGCTACATTTAATTGGCAAAATAAATCAAAATAATCCGACATATTGAATACGGAAGCTGGCATCGGAGAAATTCGTTCATTGATGTTCAGTTCGCTCAGATACATACATTCAAAAATCATATCATTAAAATCATAAATTACATTCAAAGATGCTTTATTTTAGTTAATTTTTTTTATATTGCACGATATGTTTATAGCTTCCATTTTAAAAGGCTTTATTCACAAATAAAAAAAAACTAAATCTGTAAATATTTTGTACATAAATTCATCATTAATTTAATCATTTTCCTTAATCCATTATTAAGTAATAAAATGATATTAAGCCGAAAAATAATTAAAAAATTAAGTTAAATTAAAAAAAATATGCATTTATATTTTAATATAATATCATACCAACTAATTTTTTAATAACATTATTTTATATAGAAATACCTTAAAAAGAAAATGTGAAATAAATAACTAAAAAAACTATAAATAAAACAATTATAAATTAATTTGTAAGTTTTAAAATTCCAGTGTAAATAGAATCTTAACTTTTAATTATTAATAAGAATTTAGTGTTATTTTGAATAACAAACATTTTAAGATATTTAAGAATGTTAAAAAAATATATATATAAATCAAATGAAAAAAAAAAATATATATAAAAAATAAATGAAATTGTAATTCGAAAAAATAACAAAAAACTTTATGCCATAAACTAAATTATAAGAAAATAAATAAAATGTTTAATTGATGAATATTTTGGAAGATTTTTTTAATCTAACCGGACAAGTATGGGGAAATTCAAGAGTTGGAGTTCGATAGCTGTGATTGCAGGAGTAAGTATATTAATGTAAGTAGTTAATTAAAATATATTCAAAATTTTGCAGTTTTAAACACACAATTTTATATGATTTGTTAAATGTACACGGAAATAGGAAAGACCCCATTTAATAACGCAGTCAATTTTTTTTTAAAGCGGGCGACTTAAAACTTAAATGTTTAAACTTAAAAAAAAATCCAAAACTGGTTAACTGGTTTGTTATGCGAGTACAAGCTTTCACCCGAAACTTCTTTCCTTCGAGAACAGTTTTTTTTTTCATTATAAGAGTTCCCATGTTTGTACGGATATTCATCCTGATCCTTTCAGTAGTTAAGGCGTGAAAGAACATCATAGAAACAAACAAATTAACATTCGCATTTATAAAAAAAGGAAGGATTTCTCAAAGGAGCTTTTTTTTCAATCAGTACGATAGAGTAAGTGCGCCAAATATGGCCCACCCTTAACATTTTCTTAAATAAAACTATACATTTAAGTCTAATTCATTTATTTTTTCGTAAAAAGTCTTACAAATTATTTTTACTTCAGTCTTTAGAAACTATAATGGAAAAAACAAACATAACACAAAGTTTAATACAAAATTAAAGGAATTTCATTTCACAACTTAAAAAAAAACAGCACTTAGTTTCAAATATGGACCAGAGCGCTACGTATTTGAAACAATGTTTTTAAATATTTTGTGATTGTAAGGCATGCAGAATTCACATATAAAATATTGTTTTTCATTGCCAGCCATGATGTGATTCCTTAAAACAAAATCCAGCATAAACCGTGTTTCAAATATGGCCCACTGGTTTATATCAAAACCTGCAAGGGGTCATATTATCGACACTATGACAATTTCACTTTTTTTAATTTTTAACAAACTTTATTAATTGCAATCAAATTTTTAATTTCACATTTGATAACATAAAATATAACACTTTGTACAAAACGTAAAAAGTTATTAAATTTCCAAAAATGTTGAAAAAAAAATCCTTAAGTAAACTCAAACAAAAATTATAACGAACACGAATAAAATTAACAAAATGCACTCACTCCCAACACTAATCATAACTACTGTCTCCAAAGCACAATGAAGCAATGCCGGTTTGAATGTGTTTGATTTGAACGGTTAGTTCAGTGCCAAGTATGTTTTATTTATAAAATATTGCAGTGGGCCATATTACCAACCTGGGTTATATTTGCGACACTTCCTCTATAATTGTATTTTATTGTGTTCCCTGGTATTGACCAAAAAAAAAAAAAAAAATATACAAAGATAGGTATGATGCAGGATATCAGAAATGTGTCCTTGGTCATAGAACTGTCATTACCTCAAAGAATATCGAGAGTTTTCGATCTAGATTTCAACAATCAACTAGGCGTTAAATCTGTTTTTCAAGACGTTCTATTCAATAAAAAGAGATATGATGTGAGTGCCTACAGACGGCGAAGAGTTCCAGAAAACTTTTTGCCGATGGTCATGGACTTCAACGAGGGTGCAGTGACAAAAGTAGTAGTGAGCGAAGAATTCCAAATCAAAGTAAGTGTACACCAGGGGAGAATCTTGAGTCCTCAATTCTTTATTTCGGTCCTTGACTACCTACTTGAAAATCTAGTGACGGACCCATCCATCGGATCGGGAGCCATCACAATTGAGGATTCTTTATCGCTGCGACGAGCACTTGACGTATGGTTGAACGTTTTCGAGGGAAATATGAACCGTATACATAGTTCCAAAAAAGACTGAATGCTTGAGCATTCATTTGAATCGGACACTGATTTTCAAGTGTGAAAAAAAGTTTAAATATCTGGGGTCCTTGATTAATGACAAAGCAACTTGTGATGACAATCATCGCGTGAACATAGGGTGGATAAGGTGGCGGGAAAACTCCGCTATCGTCTGTGAATACCTCAGTTGTGATAATAGCAATCACATACGGTTCACAGTGCTGGTACCTTGATTAGTTTTCTAGGTTTCCATCTTTTTTCTTGGTACTTACTGCCTGTACAAAAATTATATTCCCTGAACTTGACTCGTCCTTCACATCAAAGTCTTAAAGTGACAGGATTAAAAATAAAAACTTTTCACTTTGCCAAATTTTTCCTCGTAGGTAAAGAAAGTCAAACGGGGTTGAAATAATGGAAAAAATTCCTTAATCCACCTGAAGTGCATTAAAGGAACGTTTGTCCCTGTCATTTGGCTATACGATGGTCTACAAAGGCAAATGCTGAAAAGAAGAAACTTTCCCCGGAAATTATACTTAATTTGCCACTTCGGTACCTCCGTCGAATAAATGCCCCCTAAAGGCATTAAACCTCTCTACCAAAAGAAGAAGACTATGTGCTCCAAAAAAAAAAAAGAAAGAAAGAAACTAGGAAAAAATTGCCTTTGCCCCCATAATAGCTGATGCTGGAAGGTACAACTTTTCTGTGACTTTATAAAAATTAAGCATCTCGGGCATTTATCCTTCGTCGTCGTTGTCTCAAGTGCAATGAATTGCCAAACTTATGTAGGAAGGTATATTATATTCAAC
Source organism: Platycheirus albimanus (assembly GCA_916050605.2). Taxonomy (NCBI): domain Eukaryota; kingdom Metazoa; phylum Arthropoda; class Insecta; order Diptera; family Syrphidae; genus Platycheirus; species Platycheirus albimanus. Next base: position 10,393,190 of record OU696698.1, on the reverse strand, counting down.
GTCCCTTTAGGGTGAATATCGTGAAAACTTTTTATCAGCGATTAAGTTCCAAGCAACAACGAACAAAAAGTGCATTTTCTTCGCTTGTTCCTTAAATATCCTTTTTTTTCTTCCTGTTTTTTTTTTATTTGTGCATTTCACTTAATTTTGTTACAGTAAAAAAAAAAATAATCTCGTTTCCTTATATCGATAAAAAAAAACAAAAAAAAAAATTAGAATTTATCATTGTCCCGACCCGACCAAGTCTTACACACACATGAAATTGAAGTAGAAAACAGGTCGAGCCAAAAAAAGAATATGGACTCCAATTTATTTAGAGAAAGATAAAAACCGGAAGTTGGTCTGTCCTTATATTATGTATAATAGTAGAGGACGACGACGACGAGGAAAACTACGTGCATTTCATTGAAGTGACGTGCGCAAGTAGGAGACATCCTTTCTAGAGGATGCTGGAATACCCAACAACAATAACATATCTACTATGGTAAACGACGAACCAACCCTACACGACCTGTTTCTTGTTCTCCTGGCCGAGCAATCAAATTGTAATTCAGGATAAAACTTTGAATATCTCTTTCTCGATTGTGTTTGTTAGTTTCCTTTGCATCCTGTGTGAGTTCTTGTGTCCGTCTATTGGCGTCATGTATTTGGAAATGGTTTCCATTATTCCTACCACGATTGCCTTTAGGTGCGGGTGGGGTTTTTTCAATCAGGGTCGGATTGGCTATTTAGGGGCCCTTTTCTCAAACTCAAATTTAAAAAAATTCACTTGCATGAAATTTTAGGAATATTAAAAAAAAATTCAATGATTTTTCTTTCGGTACCATTTCGCGTGCCCTTCTCGCAAGGAACTTAATCAAATAATATATCTTAGGAAAGGTCATGTTAAGGAGAAGAACACACTACAAATTTTTTTAAACACATTTCTTCCGAGGCAGGAAAAATAGACAGAAGTGATGAACCAACCACCAAGGGTTTGTCAATATAGTTTGTGCTTCAAGAATCATGATACAAAGATTTTCTTCTTTAGAATTTCCATTGCTCAACAAAACCCAATGCCAAGTTATGGCCTTGCCCAAATTTAATCCGACAAATACACCCCTGCTGCCAACACTCATCCTCCAGAGTCAATAGATTCGTAAATTGTCTCCGACTTCTTGGTCACATATCGTTTCTCTTCGACTAAGCCCAGAAGAAAGGGTAAAAGCCGTTATATTGCTACAAGGATATAGTGAAGGTATAATATTGAAATGGGGGTGGAGTGGAATAGCCATGCATTCACATGTATACGTGTCAAGAGAGATGAAACGAAAAAGTGGATTGCCCAATAGACTAAGAAAAGCCATACCAATCGAAAAACAACTCTTGTAGAAATGCTTCTCTTGCATCCTCTTTTGTTCTATCGTATTCGTAATATAGTATAGAATATGTAGAATAGTAGAACTCTGAAACGTGAATAGTCCTCCAAGCACGTGTGATACATGCTAAATTTTATCCATTGATTATCTCTTGAGGGACTATATGTAGGTACTATAAAACTATACATCGCATCGTGGGTATAAAGAGCTTACCTGGAAATTGTGCATGCTAAGAAGATGCTTAGCACTTCTATCTAGCCATTGCTCTATTCGTTGGTTGGGTTAACATGAGAGTCGGGATGTTATCCTTTTGTAAACTTTGTAACAAGGTTTTTCGAAAATTTTATCTCAAAATAAGTGGCGCCCGTGTGAAGATAAGTGACCTTAAGGGAGATTTGTCAAGCTCATATTTTAAAAGGAATTTTGTGATGTCAAAAAAATATAACAAGCTGGTGTGCCATACAAATTTAAAATATTGTTTATTTTAACACCTTAAATATTAAACAATAGAGACCTAGTCAATTCCCACCTTGCACAAGTCTCGGCATAAAAGCAGGCGGGAAGAAACCCAGAAACATTTGTTTTAGAAAAAAAGTGAATGATATTATTGGTGCCGGAATGAGCCGTTTGGAATCATGTCAGATGCCAGACTTTAGGGAGCACTGTGAGAACTTTTGTGGAAATTACTTCAAAATATTAAAATGGGAATTTATTTATGTTTGTCGAAGTCTGTTTCAAACTTTGACTTTCCTGCGATGATAACAAATACAAATTGTAGCAAGACAACTTGTTGGTGATGGCTCCCTGCTAGCTTTCCAAGAAGCATGCATTTGCATAGTCACTGATTACCTCTTGGTACTTCTCTGTGTTCTCGGTGAAAAATTAACAGCAGATTAACTTTAGTTGCTTAAAAGTTGCATACAAGTTGTAGGCAGTTTGTATTGTTAACAAAATGGTGTTTTGTTACTGAGGGAAAAAAAACCTTACGGAAAACAAAAGAGTACGGGTGAGAGACAAACATCCATATCTTCCCAGTACCTACTGCCAATTTATGTTGGACAGAGTATAGTCCAACAGTAAAACAGCTGAGCTAGTAATCTTGAGAGAGCCAGAAGTTATACAGCGTGTTTGAATCGAAAGGAATCTGGACGTGTCCACTTGAAAGTGGTTTAGTGTCGTCCAGCACACCTCTAAAACCCAATCTACTGAAAGACCTACATTTATACCCGAACAAAATGGAAATATTTAAGGTATTATTATATCTTAGTGACCATGCAAAGAGACTGCAGTTCACTGGAAAAATTCTGAGGAAGTTTCTAACACGAAACACGTTTCCAAATAACTGGCCATAGATAGAAAGAATTGCTGAGACTGGAATCACACTTATGTTGTGTAAGACACCCAAATTGTTCCGAATGGGGACCATTCGTAGTATAACCTTCCAACATCTAGAGACGACAGCCCTGTGAAAGCCAACCCAATACACTAATACAGCAATCAACAATAAATTATTTATATACTAATGTAGAGTTCCTAGTAAGAATTACAACTGACCCTTTAAATGTAAACCTACGCCACTGACCTATAAAAAACCAAGTGTTTCTCCAAAGAGTAAAACGAGAGAAACGCATTCGCTCATGACATCATAAAACCAAGTTAACTCAGGCCGAGTTAATAATACAGCACAGTTCAGTTTTGTAAGAAAGTCTGTTGTGTGCGCGGTAATAGAACTTTAACTTTAAATCAATTAAAACTTAATTTCAATTAATAATAAGATAATTTATGTATGAATAAAATAATTATTAAAGTTGTAATTTAAAGCGTTTTTAACATATATCTATAATCGCATACCGCACATATGTGACACAGAGCTCCCACACTAACTTATGTACTAATATTTTTCTATGCCAGCCTGCGAGCGGAATAAAATGTATTTATAATTCAGTCATCTACGAGCAAGCGAACTATAAGCAATAAATTGGGTTTTTTCCGCAAGTCGGTTTTTCCCAAATCAAAATGGTCGGTCTTTTCATTTATATTATTAGAAGTAGTTACTTAAAGGTGGCGACTCCTATTTTTAATAGCAAAAATAAGTCGCGCCGATACACAAAGCAAAAGCCTTCGGAAGGTGCTGTTTCTCCTGTTGTGTCTGAACTATTAATATATTTCAACAAAGTCCATCTCTCTTTTTCTTGGTTGAACGGAACTGCCTGCTTTCGAAAGTATCACTTTGACTTCTCCTGGAGCATAGGGCGGCAACCCGATCCCTTCCTGAATTTTTGTTCACTGTACTATCACTCGTCCAGTTATAATCCTTAGCCTATGTAATTGGGGGCGTAATAAGCCCAGAGTTACCATGTTTAGCTAAATTTAACGAATGTAAAATTAAAAAATTAACGTGCGGAAAATTCTTTGGTACCTAGTCGTTTCTGACATGACATTAAAAATACTAGTAAACTCTATTAATTGTGACTTTTCCGTTTTTTTAAAGCAAGGATTTCTAGGATTTACGTTATTTTCTATTTTTAATATTTTTTCTACACTGAGCTTTCTACTCTCTGTGGAGAACTCCACCGGCCGTTGTGTTTTTTTTTTTACTGCTGACTATCTACTGTGCCGATATCTCGGAAGTTGAAACAAGGCGAAGCAATTTTGAGGTTTCGTTGATTTTAGGCAGTCTTGCATCAGCAGTATCATAGTTATGGAAGGAAGAAGATGCATAGACCTTTTTTTGATCTTGTAACAGCTCTGGCAACTATTGAGACCCTTTTAATTTCATCCTAAGAACGATATAGAAACTGTTTCGAAACATGTCCAAATGATATGCCATTTCCAATAGTACCTCATTAAAGAACATGCCGCTAGATTTCCATTTTCAACACATTTCAAAAATGTCATTCATAAATAATTGTTTAAAAACTACAAAAAGAGAGCATCTTCTTAAAATCAAATCCCTTACAAACCTACCTGGTTTCCTTAATGTTTTCTTGCCTAAAAGGTTAACACAAATATCCTTCCACTACATTATTTGTCACTATACACCGCACCGCATTACCTCAAAATCTCTTCTTATATCCTTATTCAGATTTCTTGTCATCATAAAACATCTGTTGAATACCTCAACTCAACCCATATAATGTTGACATACTATTAATTAACTTGTAAAAAGCTTATGCTATATAGATGATAAAATCTACGAACTTTTATATTTTCCCCCGAAGTCTTATAAAAGCATAAGGTTTTTCCATAAAAGAGGTACCTACATTATTTTTCTTATAATAAAAAAAAATTGATGATAAGTTGTTATGACAGGACCAGAAGAGGATTAAACACAATGAATTGCCTCTGGAACAGCTATTGCTTTGTTTGAATATTTTTTTTTCGTCCTTTTATTATTTTTTTCTTCTTAGTGCTTGTATACATTTAAGTCAAAGTTTTCATCATTTTCTTTTGTGAGAAAGTAATTGGAACATTTGGTACATCAACGAGCATAACATAGGTACCTATAACTATCTACTATAAATGTTGCAGTTTCATATTCTATTCTTAAACTAAGTTTAGGTAGGTACCTACTACGAGTAGGATGAAAAAAAAAACTGTTAAACGACCATCAACAGCCACCATCACCGCACAGCATCGCAGTTAAGGACAACATGCACAAATAGAGGAATATAATAATATTTTCCTTCAACAAATAGCTTACAACCCTCACAAAATGTCCTTGTATTCACTATTACAATCTACAAAACCGCACAAGGACATTTTTGTCTTGAGAGCTTTGTAAATTTATCATCTTAAAGTCCAAGCGGCTTAAAAAGGGGAGACTTCCAAGAGGAAAAACGAACTAAAGGACCAAATAAAAAAAACAAGAAACAACATTGTATAGGTGGTAATACCTTAATCTAGCTGTCAGCAGCTTTGAGTAAGGCCATCATTATTTTTGAGATTCAAGAACGTAAATGTCAAGAGAAATTCAGCCGATTTGTGTGGACAAGAAGAGAAAATTTAGAAAAAAAAACGTATTAACAGCTAATGGAGAAGGAAATTTTATTATTTTTTGCTCTTTAAGTTTTTTTTCTCAACAAAATGGAGGGATGGTAAGAATATTTCGTAAAGATTCATCACTGCAAGCCTTGTGAAGCTTTCCTGAAGAAAATCTTCAAACCTGAATTATAGCGAAGCCACGCAGAATGGTATTATTTAAATTGCTCGTAAAATTGATTTCTGTGAGTTTGTATCACAGATAAAAAAACCTTTTGTAAATTTTTACTCAGGATCAAAAGACGAGTCGAGTTAGCGATGTCCGTCCACCGTCCATCCGTACGTCCGTCCATGTGTATACTCTCTAGAGGTCGCATTTTTTTAGTTTCGAAGCTTAATAAATTGGTTTAAATAATCTTTGGCTCAAAGGTAATTCTTAGTTCGTGAACTGTTAAATCCACCCACAAACACGCCCACAATCACTATATTTTTTCAACAACCTCTATTTAACAGAATTACATAGTGTTTCTTGTACAGTTATTATTGAAGCACTATGCTTAATTTTAGAACACACTAGCTTGAGATAAGTTTTCTCTAAATAAAATGTAAATATTTGATTTTGGGTGTGGCTGACGCCCACTCTTCATGCAAAACAATATTTATGTTGATAAAATTATTTGAAGCGAAAACTCTAAAATATTGCGGATATAGTTTTAAGCAGACATTTTTTTTAAAAGGAAAAATGTTTGATATTGGGCGTGACTGACGCCCACTTTTCATAAGAAATTTTGTGCAAAAACTTGGTTTTTGCAAATTAAAGGTTATTATGATAATGCCACAATCCCACAATTTTATGTCTATCATTCGCAACTAAAAATCTTGTGAATAAAATAATATTTTTAGATTTTGGGCGTGGCTGATGCCCACTTTTCATAAAGGAACAGAAAAACAATTTTTTTTTTTAAAATAAAGATTCCAATTATCCATTCTCAGCATTTTTTTTTCGTAAGCAATATGAACAATATTTCTTAAAAAAGGTTTTAGTGTAGATTTCCTATACGTCCACTTTAAGGGGCGTGATTTTCATAAATATGTGTCTTCTTAAAAAAAAACCACTCGAATCGGTTGTGATCTTACGCATATATGTTTAAAAATGACTAACGAATCAAAGCGCAACAAGGTCTTAATATTTTTTAAGCAAAGTTTTGGGACACGCCCTCTTTTTAGGGGCTTTTCGTTAAAAGATTTAGTTTAAATTAATGTTCCAATAACTATGAGTCGCACTTTTGAGATTAAAATTTGTTTATGTAGTCCTTGGTAACGAAGCAGATGGTACGGTTCAAGTTCAAGAATTGTATTGCACAATTGCCATTTTCACTCAAAATCTAATTTTTCAAAATTAAAATCCTGTATTGTCTTGCAGTTAGTGTCATTTTTGTTCCAACAACATATCACTAAAAATTATGAATTTCAACAAAATCAGTTAAGCCATTCAGAAAAGTTCGCCATTATCCTGTAAACGGCTGATCTGATTTTGATTAAATTTAAAATGGATAGTGAATTTAAGAACATATACAAAATATATGTACCGCAGCAAGTTCTTGAAGGCCATTCATATATTTATATTTATCTTCCAGAGCCATAAAACTATTTATCCACATTACCTTCCTAACCAAACATATTTGAGGGTTCAATCCTATCGCCCAAAAAAAGTCCTTAAGTCGTCTGGAAATTATTTTATTCATTCTATGTGTGTCTCAACTTTCAAGTCTCAACCCACCCTAAATACGAGTATGTATGTGTTCTATCCACATTCGCATATTATACACGTATGTATGTTGTGGGCACATACATTTTGCAAGAAGAAAAGGGTGATGTTGTGGAACTGGAGAGTGTTAAAAGCCCCCCTCTCCGGAAAAGCGTTTACAAGTTGATATTAAGGTAATGCGATTATTTTCGCACACAATAAAGTTCCATTTAAATTGTTTCGAGTTATTAGCAAAAGCTCGGAAGAAAATCCTTCTTTGCACTTTGTAAGAGTATTGAACGTTTTTATCCTTAAATTTATACATAAGGCGAGATGATATCAGATTTTGGTTAGAGAAAAAAAAAATATTGTGTGTTGTCCTTGGGTCTGTCTGGACATGGTGAAAAAAGGGTTAATAGTTCTGAAAAGGATCGGGAACATTTTCAACATCTAATCATGGAAACATAATCTAAATTGGGTAAAGTGTTGTCTCATGGTGACGCGAAGGAAACATTAATGATTGAGTATGGAAAGGATGTCTTCTTTTGTCGGACGATGTTTGCTTTTGTTTTGGCTAGGTTTCCACGTCATTAACTTGATGTTAGGAAACATAATAGATTAGAGTTGAATATGACGAATTATTATCATGAACCAGATATTCAATAAATCTCCAAAAAACTAAGCGTCAATTGAGCTTAATTTACACTCCTGCTGCCGCCATGGAAGCAAAGCAGTTACACATTACAGATGCTACTGAAAATTGGATCCAATTTTGTATCGTTTTGGAGGTAGTAAGCAGGTGAGTAAGAAAGCATCTTTGAAAAAAATAGTCGAAAGAAAAATTACCGAAACATTTGTTATTCGGTTTAACATATTTAAAAAAAGAAAAAGTGCTCATTCTATTAGAAGTCACAGCTATTATGATCTTTAAATATTAGACAGAACCACCCTGTTCTTTTGGAGCAGCCTTTATTATTTTTTGAAGCCTTACATACAACATGGCAGTTCCACTTTTATACTGCTCCTATTGTATCACAGTTACTACAATTTTTTTAAGATGATTTTCGTTGACACCTTATGTCATTGTTGAAAACCACTCGTTCGAATGAAGCAACCTTATTTAATTTAATTTATTTCAATTTCTTTATGATTGTGTTATTATTAAGCCGAATTAAATTAGAACCCACTCTCTTTTTTGCTTTTATTATAGCAAAGAGATACAATTTTATATTTTGTAGATACCTTGGTGTAATAGCTACGCCATATTCATTCGCTACCACATATGCTTAAACAGGGTGTACTGAATATGGTGCTAAGAAGTAGACATATTTCTAAAAAAAAAAATAGACTTATATTAGAAAAAAAAATAGAATATACGTACTTATACATATTGTAGTTCTAGCAGTAAAAAAGAATGAAAGAAAGAATACGAAATACATACACACAAATAAAACATGTAATATGTAAAGGCAAATTGTAAACTGGCTGCCGGCCGGTATAGGTAGGAATGAGAAAGAATACAAAATGATGTGTCAGTTCAATCCTGACCGCCAAGGGAAATAGACGTGTTTTAATTGGTATAGATTATAAAAGAAAAAAAGAAGAAACGTTTGAAATATGTATTTCTTATAAATACCTTTCTCCAGGACTGTGAGAAACCATTTTTAGATAACCTTCAAAGCCGAGATATTTTAAGGGATAATATTTTTGAAAAAATAGTTTTCAGTTCAAATGTTGAGGAAAAACGGCAACCTTAGATTTTCAAACTATTAATTTCCCGTTTATTATTTAAAAATAATTTGCAGTCATTATTTCGAAGTATATGTATAGTAAAAAGTTGGAAGGTTGAAAGAGTTTTTATTCGAAACTTCACAAGCTTCGAAGCTGAACCATTTGTATTAAGAGCAAAGTTTAATGCAAATTGGACGCTACCACAGAGTGATACGGCTTCTCCAATATTCGATAGCGTAAATGGCTTCATGGGACATAATATATATCTTCTTTCGCAGTTGCCAGACTACCTATACTTAAAGATCTCGATGCACAAAAATTCTTTGGCAGGATTGTATATCACCCACAGACATATAATACAGACAAGCATTTGATTTAGCCCTCTTGCCTAAGCCATCCTTAAAATATTTTATAACATCCCTGCATTTTATTTTACTCGTTAAATTTTGTACCAATTGAAAATGCACGGGAGAAAGTTAAAACACTCATAATAAAATACAAATAAAGCTTGTAGGCAAAAAGAGAGAACCAAACTTCAGCCACTGCTGGTCTGTATTGTTTGTCTGTGATCTTACCTATAGTTTTCAAGGCGCGTGCTTCTACGCTATAAAAATCACTGCACAAGCATCACAAGTATCGTTTTCGTCTTATTTTTTTCCAAGTGGTTGGGAAACAGCACCAAGCTTTCTTATTGAAAATGCGTACTATTTGAACCGTTCGAAAACCGTTCTATTAATGTTCTTTTGGATATGCACAGTCTGACATTCACAAAAAAAAAAAAAAAAAAAAAATGGTGTTGTATATCTCAAGGCTCCGCTCTGTCACCGACTCTCCTTCAATTTTTTATCAACCTTCTCTTTTGATCAAAACTTTTTAACTTAATTGTATACCTAGCTGACAACAATATCCTGTTTTTTCAAAGTAACTCTTTTTTTCCATCGCTTCAAATTTTTTCATTAATCTGTTGCATGTCGCAATATGGCGGCGCCAATGGTTTGCGTGTTTCTATGTTACCATTAATAGTGTGAAATGCCTACGATCCGAAAAAAAGTTTCACTTGCATCGTGGTTTCATAAAACCACACAATTTTTCTTATATTCAGTTCCGGATTAAAATCCAATGCTTCAGATATAGGTACAAAGAGTCTTTTTTAAGCCTCATGTTCCGAATATAATAGATTTTCGGAATTCAAAAAGGCAATCGCGTTTGATTTTGGAAATACTATTCCTTGCATTGTGTTGACCTGTACTCTGTGCACGCTCATTTTGACAGACCTTGTATGCAGAACACCCTGTAGTACAAAAGAATAGATACAACAAAGAATCCTTAAATATTACAACACAAAATGTCTGCTGACTCAAAGAAAAAAAATCATGAACAATGCAAGACAAGACAAGACAGAAAAATAGAAAATAAAAGTACGTACTGTTTTCTTGGTTTTTATGCGAAACAATCAACGAACGTACAGAGTTTCACACAAAATAAGCCAAGAAAAATTAATACCCAAAGCCAATGCATATAAGACGCCACCACACCACACCACGCCATACATAAACAAAATAATAATATTACAACGTTTGATTATACCGCACCAGCCCATAGCTAGGAGCCAGGAGCCAGCCATTCTATACAATTCATTCTTCCTTTCATCATTGTATAGAGTATAGCGAGGTATTTATATTGCACATTGTTAGTCCTGGCGCCCAATTTGGAACACAAAGGAGCGACAGACACTCTGTATACTATACCGCCCTCTACCGCTTCTGTTTTTGTTAACTCTCGTTTTTAGTCTGTTGGCTTGGTACACTTGATTGTCCTCTCATATCGTTTTCTCTATTTATGACATTTTTGTTGGTTTTGTAAATGTTTTCTTTTTTTTTGTGGAACATTCACTCACATAAAAAACTCTCATATATATAGCCAAGGTGGTTATGGAATTATTATGATGTCAAGCAAAAAAAAAAAAAAAAAAATATAAAACAAATAAAAGAGAATCGCCCCCCAAAGCCGTCGTCCGTTCCGTATATTCCCATTACTACTTTGGTCACGTTCGAATCTAATTTTGACCTCCTCGTTTTCGTTCTCCTATCCTATACCATCATCGTCACACATGAAGCCAGGGACAAAATGCATAAAATGGTTTCATTTACCGAAATTGAGAGGGAGGAAGCATTCGAATGTGGAGAACAACAATACATATAAAATACCAGATACAACTTCAATTTGACTTTGATGGTCAAAAGATGTCTCAGAGGCGCCTTAGGGGACACGAGCAGTTTTTTTGTTGCTCGTCTCATCAGATTGGAGTATGTTCAAGAACGGATGCTCTAATTGTCTCCTCTGTCGGTTTCTTTGAGTCGAAAATAATTGGTTAGAGAACTGGCCATAGTTTTGGGGAATCTTTTTGACTTGTTGTTGTTTATTTTTCAAAGATACAGGAAGTTCGATGGATTTTTGGATTAATTACTGCAAACATAGGAATTTGAGGTTGTGTTCATGTAGAGCTTGACAATCCGAGTTTTTCGGTACGAAATAAAAAAAAACGTGACTACACCAGCTTAAATAGGAATAGTCAAGTCGGTGTAGGTCGCATTGGGTAGTTATAGGTTTTTTTAGGGTTTGCGTTCCACTCTATGTAATCTCTTGTGAGTGCCCAGCATTATTTGACATTGTGCTGAGAAGCAAGAATCTTCAGCTATTTGCGAAAGCTGCAGGCTTGGATCTTATTTCAATAAAATGGTAATATCGTCGATCTCGCATTAATGCCACCCTGTCTGCTTTCGATACTGCCAGAACCTCTCCTGGGAATACATTGTTTGAATCGGGTAATGTAATTGAGTTGCGTAATTCTTGAGCTTCCGAGAAGAAGCAAGATCCTATTCCTATGTCTTTTTTGTGATCCAATTGTGAAAACAGACTTAGACCACAGTGCGCAAGAAGATGCATTTGAAGGACTCTTGCGAAATAAAGATGGCGTACATCCACCATCCCCCAATACATTCCCAAATAAATTTGTAATATTTTTGAGTGACCAGTTAAAAAGTTCTTCCGATAGTGGGATGGAATTTATTCTGAGGGCAGTCTTTGCTAAAATTTCTTTCGCGTATTGTAACAAAGTTACACATTTTCTCCCACCGCCACGATGACTTTCTACATCCTACAACAACCAACGAATGGATTTTACATCAAGTGACGCAATAACCACCGCCGCCGATCGTCATGATTTCCAAACAATGATCTATGGGTATGAAACCCCCATCACGTGACGCAATACTCACCACCGCATTCTACTGACGCATTTCCGACTACTCCTCCACCCCGACCCCGCACCGCTGATTTGGACTGCCATCCACTAAGCAAATACTTATATCAGAGGAATAAGCATAATCGTCCACTGAGCAAAAAGAATTACACGTTTGCAAGTATTTTTAACTTTTGACTTTTTAATTCACAGTCTCTCCTTTCAGTAATATTCCATAAGTAGAAGTGCAATTTGTATGGAAAATCAGACTCGACCTCCCAGCCATTGGAAGAACATTCTATTGCAAATAGAGTACCGGGAATGGAGATCTCAACCTAAGGTACGCTGCGGGGAATACCAGCATAAGCCTCACCAAGTTTTGTAGTAAAAGTTTTTCATCAGCTCTCCACTTCGCTGTTGATCGCAGTGGATCGCTGACCGGCATTAGGCTACCCCGTTTATTGTCGTGGAGCTCTTCCTTTTTAGACGAATCTCTGCAGACGTAGTGTTAAGGAACCGTTTATTGTCGCGGACGGTTTTTAGTGATTAGAACACAGTACGTGGGGCTTCATCCCTGATTCAACTTGTATGTTTTTTGTCTGAGTTTCTTCGGGAGTAATTTTGTCACGATAAAGTGACGTTCGGATTCAGCGTTAAATTGTAAGCCAGCTTTTATATTGTACCTTGTTTTTAATCAAGTCTCGTGTATCATCGTACAGGTTTGAGTCCCTAACTTTTTTCATCAATAAAACAGCTGCTTACCAAGAAAATTTCGGTGATTCGTTCTGAGGCAAGATATCATGACAATTCCTTCCATAGTTGTATCTGTCTTCATTCTGAAATTTACATCAAAATCGGTCATGCCGTTGATGAGAACGAAATGGCCCATAAATCTTCCCCAAATTAATGTTATCAATTTGAAAAACACTCTGTAAAACTGAATTAAGTTCTGTATTGTATATTTATCGCTCAAGGATCATATACTAATTACAAAATAGTGCCTACCTTAATTCGAGAGCGTTATCATGTATTTCCGTCTTCTTGATGAAGATTTAGAATGGGATAGAATAGAAACATTAACCTGAAACTAGGACGTTTATCCATATACTTTTTCAAAGCAAGATAGATGCATTTCATTTGTTAGATGTGACAATATTATCTTGAGAATATCACAAAAACACCTAGACAAAGATATATTGTATAATCTTAACGCATGTCCTTGTTATTGTTGAGTCGCCATGCCATCGGTCGTTGGCACCATCAAGCACTATTTTTTGTATACTTTCACAGTCCTCTGAGTGTCCTTGTATTTTTATATCCTTGAATATGGGATTCAAAGAGATTTGGATTCCAATTTCTTCTTTTCTATAATCCCCACTTTGTTTTTCGTTGTCTGACTTTGGTTGACACGGGCAACCAAATCAAAGATGCATTTGGTAAAAGATGGAAACACACATGTATAGCTATGTATGCTAGGAGGATCCAAGCAAATATTTATGTAGGTACATTGTATATATATCTATGTCGAAGTCGAGGGTGAAATGTAATTTTTCTTCCTTCAAGAAGTTATCAAAATTTATTGTCAGATATTATTATGGCAACGTCTCCGCCTTCACCTGTTATGCTGACACATTTCTCAGGTTTATACTGCCAATTTCATCCTGGCTTGGCACCTTCCTATACCCATCACCCATATCCACCTACAAAAATACCTACAACATACATCCTGATTTCTCTACTCATATTATACGGTTGGCAGATTCTCCATGAGTGGACACCAAAAGCGATCTGGTGGACGAAAACGACAACGACAACGACAACGACAACTAAGACGACGACGATGACGACGAGCAAGTGATTTAGAGGAGATTTTCTGTTTTTATGAGTGCCACCTGCAAAGTAGTCAACTTGATTTTCGGAACTTCTCTACAGGAGCATGAGATGGAATTAAGGCGGATATTTTGTGGGAGCTAAAGGAATGTTTATTGCATCAATAAAACCTGCTCTCTGTATGTAGAGAGCTATGAAAAAGAAGACTATCATTTCTTATATGTACACATATACAAACATAAAACTATGGCTATAGAAATAAAACGGTCTTCACAGACAAGGATTTCTAACATTACATATACCATAACATACAAGGAAAAGGAGGACTTTTGAATGCAATTTTCTTTTGGTAATACATTTTGGAGTGGATTTTGTTTAATACGAGATACGAGTGAACACAGATTAAAAAGATTTATTTTGTTTATCCTGGAAAAAGAAAACAATCAAACGCATATTACACAAAATGGCTTGTCGTATGTATGTGTGTGTGTGTGTGTGTGTGTCGTGTCGTATAAAGTAATAGAGGGGAATTAACATTGAAAGTGACAATTTTTATTTAACTTGTTAACTCAATTTTATACCTTCTTTAAGCCATCTTGTCAAATTTCAACTTCAATTTTTGAAAATGGATCTTTAAGGCTGAACTATAATTGACCGAACGGGGTAGTCGATGGGCCCGTGTGTAATTGAGCGATAACAAGCAATTCCCAACATGTGCCCGAAGTAGCAGACTGCTCCGTTTAGTCAAGTTTTCGATAAGTTTTGTTTACGGACGTAAGCATTTTGCGCTCGCAAATATTTGACATCTGCATGCGAACATAAATGTAAGGTATGCTGAAATTGTGTGTGACGTCACATTCACCTTACCTATTGTTCAGATTAAAAAAAGCATTAATTGATTTGCCTGTTCTTAATAGTATAATTGTATGCTTCTGTTTCTTTGTTGTGCGTAAGGCCCCATTACACCCAACAAAGAAACAATCTCAAAAACCAAAATCTAAAACGACAATATTTCTCAAATACGAAATTCCTAAACTACTAAATCTCAAAAGAAAAAAATCCAAAATCCAGATTTTGGTAGGTATGGCAATACTGCATGATTAAAAATGAAAGAGATTATTTCTTATTGGTCAAATATGTTGTTAAGCTGTGTTTATAATGTTATGCATTTGTTTTCATTAGAAATGCCGTTAGAAGAGTAAGAAGAAAGAGAAAGGTATACAACGATATCGTATTTCAAAATTCTGAAAAACTTTTTTTTTAACAATTTACTAAAATAAATTGGTTTTCGAAATATATTGTAGAAACGGGTGGATTGAATTTTTAAACATTTTTTTCTTGTCTAAGCCAATCATTAAAAGTTTTTACTTATCAGTTATGATTTAAATCTTTTCGTGTTTTATCGGAAGTATAGGGTAGGGTGAGGCACTTTTGATGAAGGGGCACTTTCGGCTTCTTTAATTCCAGAAAAACCGTTTGTCATAAAAGATATATTTTAATGATAACTACAACACTACTTGTATGCATCACAAGTGAATCGTGACATTTCTTGTTCAAATTTTGCGGTGGTTAGGCCTGTTTTTTTTTGTAAATTTGTGTTATTTCGCATGTGTTTAATCAAGTAATTCACTTACTTTTCGCTGTTTTTTTAGGCTTCTTGCTATATCTCTGTTTATTGGTTGTGGTATGTATATTTTAAGTTTTCATTATAATAAGTACCTACTTACAATAACTTTTAGAAGTTTTGAAAAAAATATTAAAAACAAAAATTAAAAGTGTATGGGGTGTGGCACATGAGGCACTTTCGACCACGTGTATTAATATTATTCACTTTAATTTATAATTAAGAGTGCTTTCAGCTTCACAAACCATCATGCTGAAAGTGCCCCACCCACATTACAAAAGTGCCCCAATCGTCACTTTTTCGTAAAATTTTGAAACAAACAAATTGAATTGTTAGAGCTTCGAAAACTTTTCAATAACAATGTATTTTGTAGTGTATTTAACAAAGTTTTGTATAAAATCCAAAAAAAATATTGATTTGTTTAATTAGGAATTTTGTTTTGCAATATTCAGAAAAAGTGTCGAATCACCCCACCCCACCCTACCTTTTTTCAAAAGCTTAACTGCGTTTTTAGTTCTTGTCTTAAAATTTTAGAAACTTTAAGTTGTTATATTAAATTGGCCATAAGTGGACACAGAATATGCCAAACCTAATTTTGACATCGTTTTCCAGGAGTTAAATAAAAAATTACATTAAATTTATATAGTTTTATTATTTTTTGTAAGTTCATTTAATTTTAAAAATCATTAAATTTGTAATTAACCAGAGAGGTAAGGTAATCGCCAAAAGATCATTTCTAGGGTAATCGATTAATGCGTTAATAATTTAAATAAAATGAAATATTCTACCATCATATTTTTTTGATTAAAAAAATTATTAAACCCTGAGTAATTTCAGGTAATCTCTGGAATGTATTAATTACAAAAAAAAAAAAAAAAAAGAATCCGAATCATTACTCATATATAAAAATATTCGCTTTCGCATGTGAAATGCAAAAATATTCTCGGAATATGGATAATTCAACCGTTTTTTTTTTTTGGTTGAATAAATGATTTTTTCAATTTTTATCTGCCAGTGATAGTTTATCTCGATAATGACACCAAAACTCGTGTGTGTAAATCTTTTATTTGGTTATAATTTGACTTAATCTCTTGGTAGTGCTTGGAAATTCATAAATCTGCAATTTATTTGATTTTTATGAACACTGGCACTAGGCACTTATAAGCGGATGTTTTCTATTAGTAAAAAATACCTTCACGAATATTCAAAACAACGTTATATTTTTAAGCGAATCAAAATGGCATCGGCTTTCAATTTAATTTATAAGAAAAGGATATTGATTTTTGAGAATGCATTGTCAACTGGTGAACATCTCTCATCGTGCAGTCCCCCATATCATATAATTTCACTTGTTAACACATCCATTCAAACCAAAAAAGCACTCTGTCGCCATCCCTTAAAATAATTTTTTGTCATTGGACAAAAAATGGTGGCGTGTTGTTTGCGATAATGAACTTTGAGCTTCTAATTCAGATGCGGATCTTACACGGATGTAGTATGATGGAGGTCATTTAATTTCACTCGTACAAGGACATAAGAAGCTTATAAGAACACAATTTTACATTCCTTCTCTGAAATTCTTCCCCCGCGCAATATTAATCTCTCCCTCCAGACATTATTGATGAATTGACGAATTTCTTTTCCTCAAAAGCGTGACTTGTCAATGTACCTACAAAAATAAGCATCATCAATAAATAACAAACTCAAATTAAAATTCTTTTATTTTACAACTGCAATCCAATTACAACTAGACACTCTTGACATTAAAAAAAAACCCATAATGGCGTGTCACATGTCATATCCTATGACTCATTCACACGTATAAGACCAACAAGACCAAATATAAAAAAAATAAATAAGTCTCTTGTTCGTGCTTCCAGGCCAAAATTGACTCACATCAGAAACATCATATACAAAAACGAAAAACACAACACGAAGACCAGACCAGAAAACAGAAAATAGCCCGCGGATCCTGGCAATAAACTCACAATCCAATTATCCTACACAATGACCATAAGTATCACTATCACACCCCGGCATTTTGAACGTTAAAAACGATTACTCAGTATTAGTGTCATGTTTGTGGAGGATAGTAAGTCGGTTAGGTACTTTTCTCTCATGCGAATGCGAATCCCTTTTGCTATATCTATATAGGTACTAGTTTTCGCGTTGCCGTCAACCGACCGACGGACGTTGTCATTTTTAATTAATTAAAATGCAAATCGGCTAATTGCAGTGACCGGCGCGGAGACCATTTGCCATATACCGACTATAATACTATCTTAGTCGGTTTGGGCATATACAATTCCTGTTAAACTAACATCTGGCAATAAAAAAGCGAATCGTGCTATTTACAACATTAAGGCTGGGTTCAGTTTCGCAATCCTGAATATAGATAAGTATGACTCAGGATTTACAAAGAAATTAAAGCAAAATTAGGAGAAGTCAGAGGTAATTTCACTCGCGATTGTATGAGGTCCATATTAATTAGTGCACACACGGCAACCCTGCTCATCGGATGTGGATCTTCAAAAGCAAAGTATAATAAGCTAATGTGATCTTGAAATAATGTTCGATGGGAAGTTAGTAGCCTTGTAAAATTTAATGCTTCGGAAACAAAATGGCGCCCTAACCTATTCCTCATACGGTTGCCCATGAATGGTAGCTGCATCGAAGAAACTGGGCAGCTCCATTGTATTTATACTCTATAGTAATCCCAACAAGAGGAACGTTTGGTGCGCCATCTATGGACGAAGTTCACAAACACTTGATTGGTGAGTTTCGAGTGGTTTTTGTCTAGATTGCCATAGGAAGCAAAAACAAAAATAGAAGACATTTGATGTAAAGTAGATAAGACAACTAGCGCCGCCATTGACGAAGTTCAGAACCTAAAAAAACGTGTTAAATGAAATTACTATAAAAATGTAAATACAATGGCAGCTCCCAATCCGAAAACGACGCAGTGTTTGTTTTTTTCTTCTTCTTAAATGGTGTATGCGTTGTTAGATGAAATGCATATATCCAAAGCTTGGATATGATTTCCATATCTGAGCTGGTCCTGGTACTCCAGCTACTCTCTTGATTCTTTTGGACAATATGAAAACAAGCTTTAACAAGCGTACCAACGTGCCAATTAATTCTTATCACACGACGAGCCTTTTCGCATACGCAGTCAAATTGAGCTTAGACCAGGGCCCTAAGGTACCAATGTTATGGAACATTTTGAGGCATGTCTACACCTCTTGTTGAGGAGGAGCGGGGCCTACACTTCTTGCATCACAAGTATGAAATTCGTTAACGCATTCGGTTAACCACAGCCACCACGATACTTCTACAAGGGTGCCTACCTCATAGATAGTCCTAGGTGACAAAGCCAAGTGTCGTGAAATCCGAAAAGTTCCCCACCCAGGAAGGACCATCTTCCGTTGTACCATAATATATAGCTTTCGGTGGAGCTTCGCAACCGAAAATGTCAGTTCCAGAAAGAGCACCTCATTACTCGAAGCCTGGCAATCTCAGATTTATGCTCACCCGACCACAAGTCAAATGCGCACACCAAGCCTTTATTTCTTTGCCGCATACGGGTTGATAACTGCATATGTTCCCAGCACAGGAATCAAAACTGCAATGCAAGGAAATATTATTGTAATTCCTCACCCTTATTTCAGAGTGTGTTCCAGATAGACCACCTGGATTCGGAGAACCGGCTTCTTTTGGAGTGAGAACTGACAACGAAACACGGTTGTATAATACAAAACATCGACAAGAGTAAGCTTTTACAGGACCTAGACCAAGAGGTACACATCACCTCAGCCCCGTGTAGGGACTACCCTTGTGTTGAGGGACTAAATGTGTTGTCAATTTTTTTTGGTAGTGGTTAATCTTTCAAAATATTAAGAAAATCATCTTTACTCTCGCCAAGAGAATTTCGGACAGTACACAGAGAAGAGCCTTTGAAATGCTTGGAGATTCAAACATCACTGAAGCAATCTATCATTTTTTTTACAGTTAATTTTTGTATAGCCAATTCCATTTACCCAGTCAAACATTTAAAAACTAATACTCGTGTTTCTAGGAATGCTCATCAGTTTACCTTTAGGTTGAGTGTACTTTTGGTCGTGGTATTAAGTACAGAGATTTTTTCCTTAGTAGCACAACACGAATGTAGAATGCTTTGGCCAAACGACAGATCAATGTTTCCTTTTCATGGTGATACTACAAAATTTTAAATCAATTAGCATTTGCATCGGTATCTCCTCCTTCACTGTGTTATTGACACTTTTACAGGGTATTTAATAATCCCTTGAAATTAGTGCAAATTATAAAATAGAAAACGAAAACCCAGTTGTATCTTGTAACATCGTGGAAAAGCTGCAATTTTTGACCTTTTTTTTATATAATGCACTCGCACTCAAAGGGATATTAATACCTTTATAATGAATTAGCATGTGCGAGCGAGGGGAGAGAAGGAATAAAAAGATAGGAAAGAAAATTGGTACAGTGGATTGAGATTATAGGTGATAAATATCTCACGAAAATCCCACGGGTGGCGTCCAGTTGAAATTGGGGGAATAAATAAAAATTGGCTGGGATTGAACTCACAGCTCTCAGGTTAAGCAACCAAGCACTATCCACTGCACCATTGCCACCCGCTCTTTGTGGTCTCATTACCATACCAATACCCTTAGCATAGCCCAAAGCAAGGACATTAACCATCATTTTCTGTCAATTAGCAAAAATGCATGACTCAAAAGCCACTCTGTTTCGCAATAAGCTGAATTTGATTGGATGCTGTCAATTAAACTCGCTCTTTTTTTTGTTTAAAACTATAGCAATCTCTTAAGAGGATTTCATTTTTCTATTTGTGTCTGTCTATATGATTCGTGAACTCTCAAAGCGATTTGTCGCTATTCAAAAAATTTCAGACTAAATCATTAATGATAGTGATTCATCAAACCCACACAGAAAAAGTAATTAAAAAGAAAAAAGTTCGCATACTATATACATACCATGTCACTCCTCTGCTTAGATAAGGTCCTTTTTAATGGATCCGGACAAAGTGAACACAAAAATGTTCTCCTCCCAACCGCAATAAGCATTACTCATGTCCAACGAAAACAAATCTGCTCGCTCTTGTATTGTGGCAGAGTATTGGGCCACCCTTCGCAGGCGGTTATACACCTGCGGCTTTTGCTATGCAGACACTCTGGTAAAGTGAGCTTACCCCACAATCAAAAATCATGGCCAGTACTCCGAACCACATTCTGAGGTCACTGCCTAACCGTTGAAACAGGTGCAACTTTTGTAGGCATCCCACTCTCCAGTTCTCCAGTCCAGACCCACCCCGACCAACCGCACAGAAAAAAGTAATATTTTTTTGTTGTTTCTTTTTTCGCTTCTGTTGGTTTAGGGTTTAGGTTTAGGGTTGCTTCTGCTATGGCCATTCCACCTTTACGAGTATCTTGCCATCTGATTTTCTACATCGCGTCGGTCTCTCGTCGTCGCCCCCGTTTGCTGCGGCCGGGCCCGGCTACTGTGCCGAGGAAAAAATAAAAAACTGTTGCGGTAAATCGAAAATCTAGGACATGCCAGGCGCTAAAAATCACCTTCCTTTACCCATATTTTTGTGTGGGTACCACGAAGCACGAACAAAGGAGAGAGAGAGAAGGGTCCGGTTCCAGGTTATACAGGACTGAAAAGTGCGCACCACAAAAACAGACAAAAAAAGATTTTTTTGTGCAAATTTCCATTTAACCGTCAGCTGGTGGTGTGTAACTTTGTCATAAATTTTGCACTCACATCCACCGCAAAGCTATTCCTAGCTATTCCCTTGATTCAAATGGATAGACGCCGGCTCTGCAACTGGAACATAGGTTCGAGTATATGTAGATGCAACATGCAAGCACCGAACCCGAACCCGATTGACCGATGACACACCATAAGTCACAACAACAATCTTAGGGGGGAAACATTTTGCTGAAATGCTGGTTAGAAAGGGTGCACTCAAAAAATTCCTTATTCAGTGCTGCACTTACTTACTCTGCTTGCTACTCTAAAATTTGCAATACCGTAACCGTTATGGGTTAGGACTTTGTTGTCGACCATCACGTGCTTCTGCTTATAGGCCGAAGAGAACTGAATTGATCCTTGGTTATAGAGGGAATTTTTTTTCGCCTCAAGAAGCACTTGATAAATGTCTGACAGTTTTAATTTGACATGTGGTCAGTTCTTTAATTGATTTTCAACCAATTTTGAAAATTTTTCATCGCTAAAATATTTAGTTCTCACAAGAAAATGGTCAGTTTTGAATTTTTGGGATTGTCATAGCAACAATGGCTTATTTTCAACAAAACTGGTGTCTTTTTTTTTTATTTTTGACAAACAGGACACCCACGTCAAAGAGTTATGTCTACTTTAAGTGTTTAAAAATCGTAGAACGTACGTTAGGAAAATGTGTGTGTGTTGTGGGTGTTCGTGTGTGTGTGGGGGGGGGGGGGTATAATAG
The DNA here is from genome assembly GCA_916050605.2 of Platycheirus albimanus. Classification (NCBI taxonomy): domain Eukaryota; kingdom Metazoa; phylum Arthropoda; class Insecta; order Diptera; family Syrphidae; genus Platycheirus; species Platycheirus albimanus. The sequence goes on along the minus strand of OU696698.1, from coordinate 10,371,173 downwards.
CACATTGATTTTAAATTTATAATTTCACAATGAAAGGGAAACATATATATCTAAGCAGAGCAAACAACATTCGTGTTGTGCGGCTAAATAACAAATCTCTGTTCCTATACTGAAAAGAGATGAGTATTCCCAGAAGTGCGACCAAGTATTAGGTACGGTTGAAACGTCAATGGGATAAACGCAATTGACCTTACAAATAAAGTGCACGACCGGGTAGTCCGAACTTGCTCTAACTCGTATTTGTGACAGTGGTCTTGGTGCTGGAGATTTTGGAAAAAAGGATAGAAAAATCATATGAAACTTTATTAATCACTTCAAAATTACTAGTAAAAACGATTTTGTAAAACATGAAATAAGCCATTTGATTTCTTTCACTATTTTAAATCGTCGGAACAGTTTTTTTTTTCAAAAAACGGTTTTTTTGAAAAAGTTTTCGAGAACATATTCCAAATTTTTTTTGAGTATGCCACCTAGCAGTTAGCAGTTCTTATCAGAAAACAAAAATTTTAAAGATTTTGAAAACACCGTTTTTGACAAGACCAAACATTTTAAAAATTTGACTTTAAAAAAAAAAACCCCAAAAAACTTTTTTTTTTTTGAAAAATTAGAGAATTAATATTATTTCGTTTATAAAAAGCCTTTCGCATTAAATTTGTTATCGAAAACGTTTAGTGGTTTACGATAAAATCTGATTTGAAAAAACCGGTCCTATGGGAGGTACCGTTATATGACTTTCCTGAAAAATCTGTTTTAACCAAGGCATAAGGTTTACACAAAAAAGCAATCCAGAAAGTTTTATCAAAATCGTAGGAGCCATTTTTGAGAAAAAATTGTTTTTCAGTAGTAATCATATGGCAGGTACCGTTATTTTTAGAGTTAGAATGCTAATTCCGTAAATTTTGAAATTCTGGAGAGCAGGGATCTGAGTCTAGAACCAAACTTGAAAAGCTGAGATTACTGTCGTCCGCAAAACAATGCAAGGATTAGAAGAGCTGTTTGAAGCTTAAGGAGAACATTAATTAAAGTGAGGAAAAAGGTCGGGGACAAGACAGAGCCCTGAAGTACACCATCAGCATTTACTTTATGAGTTCCAGACTAAAATCTCTCTTTAAAACAACTTCTTTCTCTTACTCTCTTTCTCGTAGCAATGTAAGAAGTTGTTCCACCTTCCACTATTCGATGAGATAATCCAGTGGAACTATTGTCACGAAAGAATTATTCACGGTGGTTAAAAAGCTTCCCATCTTCAAGACTTTTCTTTGCTGTTACATTGAAGTTTGATATAGCTGTCGCAAAAATGGAGTTCCATATAATCTTTAACCTAAGTTAAAGGATAAGCTACTGTTATTTGCATGGTTCTTCTTTACATTATTTTTGCAACAATTTCAAGATTAAATGTCTAGCTTCTGTGCCAGAAAAATGTTTAACCTCAAAATTGAAATGTAGGTACCTACCATTTTCCTTGGCATAAAACTTCCATGAAATTAAAGAAATATTAAACGATAAAAAAACGTCCAAACCAACCTAATTAAAACCGTTTTCCCGGAAAATAAAGTTCACGAGGCCACATTTTTCATGTCAGCTTCATAATAATTTTCTGCTTGCCCAGAGTTTCTTTTCAAGGAAACCGCAAAGTAATAAAAACCAAACTTATTTCATTTAAAAAGTTTTTTTTTTTAAATAAGTAATTATTAAGAATATAAAATAAAAATAAAAATTATTAAATGATACACCTGCTTTAGTTAATTAAAAAGAAAATCACACGTTTACGCCACGCTCCCCATGGACCCGAGGGTGGTAGACTAAAAAAAAAAAAATCACTCATCCCCGCCGACAGGGTTAAGGTACTTGTTTGCGTTGAAAATCTCACGGAATTACATTTTAATTATGGTCCTTGATGCTGACCTGGTGCGTTCGTTTATATTGGCACATCTGAAACCCCTATTTTCTGACAAAAAATTGAAAATTAAAACGATAAACAACGAACGAGCGGTGAGCTTTGCAGATTGCAAAATAAAAAATTAACTTTAATGCAAAACACAAAATAATTCAGCAGCACAAGGACACAAGTTGGTACCTACCAACCGACGATACGCCGCCGACGACCTACCGACTCACTTCCGGTCCTCTATTAAAATCTACCCCCATCATACCTGGCCGCTCCTCCTTGGTATACTCACAAAAATATTCAAGTTAAACTTAAATTCCTTAAATGTTTATACTGCACGTAATTAATTTTTGATTTTATTTTAATATTCAAAATACTTGTTTGCGAACTTAGTTAAACTATTATGACGTGATGTTTGGTTTTGAAAATGGTATACATTACGTTTTTATTTAATATTCCGGTTAAGAGTTAAATGCACACCTGCTATCCTGCTATCCTTGATGGTGTTTGCATCTCCTGCAGCAATGATGTTGGCTGAAATAAAATTTCATTAGAGTTTTTATTTTTTAGGTTAGGAGGTAGGTACTTCTAGAGTTTTGCTTTTATACAGCTTTTATAAGCACAGCAAGTGCAACACTAACACTACAACTTTTTGAACAGTATTTGTAGTAGACTAAGTTTTTGGAAAATTTTTGAAATTTGCATTTCATGATATTACATTCAAAATTCAACAAACGTCAATATTTTTGCTAGAAACAGTCGGAGGTAATTCGGAATGGAAACTCTTTGACCGTGCTGAATGAATTTTAATGGCAAATGGCTGCCAATGTAAACTATGAAAAAGTAAATATACTTACGAGTACAGTACGCACTGCAGGACGTTTATTTTTTGTTCATTTTTCAGACGGAAATCCAACATGTGTTAACAATAATTAGTAAAACTTAAGACTCCTAAAATATATACACAAGTTGGGAATGTTAGTTTTAAGAAAAGATTGTGGTGCATATTTCAACAAATTATTCACGAGCATTTGTGTCAAAAACAGTTGCTTTGAGGACTATGGTCCAAGAGGGGTAAGTGGAAATTTCACCGCACCTCTTAAATTCCCTTAAAAAGTATGAAACAAAATTCTGCTGCAGTTTCTATTTGTAAAGGTTTTTTGTAAAAGGTAAGTTGGCAGCACTGTTTTCATTGACTGCCATTTTGTCATCAGCCATGTGATTTTTCTTTGATTTGGTTTGTCATTTCATCATGAATAGACTGACGCCTGAACGAACTGTTGCAGTTGACACCTTTTTTCTCAATTTTTTTTTTCAGGTATGGAGCTTATTTAAATACTCTATTCTGTAGAGTGGGCATATTGTATTTGGTGTACTTACTTACTTAAGGTGGCGCAGACAGTCCATTGTGGACCACGGCCTCAACCAACATTCCTCGCCAGCTAGGCCGGTCCCTAGCCAGTGGCCTCCAGTTGCGCACACCAAGTTGGTTGAGGTCGTTTACCACTTGATCGCGCCACCTTAGATGGGGTCTTCCAGAACTGCGTCGGCCCTCCGGGTTGGAATTGAAGACTCGTCGGGCAGGAGCGTTTTCGTCCATACGCTCCACATGACCCAGCCATCTAAGCCGCTGAATTTTCAGCTTCTTAACCAAGTCAATGTCGCTGTATAGCCCGTACAGTTCGTCATTGAATCTTCTCCTCCATACTCCATTGATACATATACAGGCCCGAGTATCACCCGAAGAATCTTTCTCTCAAAGCACCCCAGCCTGTATTCATCCGATTGTGTCAGTGTCCACGCTTCTGCCCCATACAGCAGGACTGGGATGATAAGGGTCTTGTATAGTGTCTCCTTGGTCCTTTGAGAGAGGGCTTTACTACTAAGATGCCTTCTTAGCCCGAAGAAACAGCGATTGGCAAGAGTGATTCTTCGACTGATCTCTTCACTGATGTTGTTCTGAGAGGTTATAGTGGAACCCAAATAGACAAAGTCCTTGACAACCTCAAAGTTATATCTGTCCATTGTGACGTTTTGTCCGAGCCTACGGTGATGATCTACTTCACCCGAGGACAGCATATACTTTGTTTTATCTTCATTTACAGCCAGACCCATTCGAGCCGCTTCCACTTCAATACTTGCGAATGCTCCACTGACAGCGCGCTTCGTTCTTCCAATAATGTCAATATCATCAGCATAGCCAAGTAATTGAACGGATCTAAAAAAAAATCGTACCGCTGGTGTTGACATGCGAGTTGCGTACGATTGCCTCAAGAATGATGTTGTATTTGGTGTGGAGTTTGTAAAAAAGAAAAATAATACCGTTAGGCATAGAAAAGTGTATAATTCTGACTCATAATCAAAAACCTAGTCGATTTAGCCATGTCCGTTCGTCCGTCCGTCCGTATGTACTTGTACACTCACTAAGGGTCGCAATTTTTGAGCTAGCAAGCTGAAATTTGAGTAAAACTAAGTTCTTGATCCGGTAAAATCTGAATACAAACACGCCCATTATCGCCATTTTCGTTAAAAAACCTCAATTTGGCAAAATTTAATTATGTTTTTTGTACAGTTACGACACAAACACATAACGCTAAAATTTTGCACACGCAAGCTTCAGGTGAATCTTCTTCCAATAAATACAAATATTTCAGTTTGGGAGTGGCTGACGCCCACTTTTCATACAACACCATCAATATTGTTTTTATAAAATAACAATGTTTACATAAGAGCGAAAATCATTAAATTTTGTAGGTATTACTTGTACATAAACATCTTGGGTATGAAATAAAAAAAAAAATGCTTTTGGGAGTGGCTGACGCCTACTTCTCATTAGAAACCATAAAAAAATTGGTTTTTCAAATAAACAGCGTTTATAATGAATTCAAAAGACCAAATTTGTGCGCCTCTTAGTCGAAACTAAGAAAGTTGTGTATGAAAAAAATAAATGAATTTTGGGCGTGACTTACGCCCACTTTTGATGAGAGAACAAAAAACGTTGTTATAAAAATATAAGGTAACCATATTCAATTTAGCCGTTTTTTAATCTTTATTTTTCGAGTGAATTTTATTTATACGCCAACTTTTAGGAGCGTGATTTTTATAAAATACCTTTATTCGGGAAAGATCGTTAAGAAACTACTCGATTCAGCTGTAGTTTTACACATATGCCTAAAAATTTACTAATGACCCAAGTTTAGTTAGTGCGTTAAATTTTTTTTTAAATTTTTAGGACACGCCCACTTTTAAGGAGTGTTTCCGTCAAAAGTCGTAATGTGCATTAATTTTGTAATGTCTTTTAACTATCGGTAGCAGTTTTGAAGTAAGAAGATGAACACTTCGGTTTGTGTTCCTTGGTTACGTAGCATCAGAGTGTGGATCAAGAATTACTGCGAAGTACACCCATAATCACTATTTCCATTCAAAATCTAATTTTTAAAAATTTTGGTTTTGTCTTGTTTTGTTAAAATCTATCTGCAAGTTTAAAATTAAATGTCACTGAGCTAATACTAAATGCTTTGGCAATAAAAAGTCTCAACTTTGGGCGTGGTAGCCCCTTTTTTTTATTGTGCCAGCAGTTATTGAACATTGGCCTCACAAAATTAATGCTATTGAATTTTTTCCTGTCTGCTAAAGAAGAATTTTTGTTTTTGAAACTAGAACAGTGGCTGGCTGCATGAGGCGAACGCATACACATGCAAAAATATAGGGAATAGGGTATCCAACAGTTCGTTGCATACGCGTACTTTAGCCCACATTTAAAGTGAAGATGATCCTCCAGAACTCAAGCCACTGCTGAGACGCTGTTACATCCACAAAAAGAGACAGTTTTGGTGTCCTTTATGGGTTGACAGAATCTACAGCTACAAAAAGTGATCAAAAATTGTACCTCAAGATTTGACTACATCTGAGCCAGTCACGGTGGTCATGTGTAGGAAATCATATTTAAATTAAATCAGATAAAAATTAACTAATAAATTTATCTGTGTCTTATTTAATTTTATAGTTCTATTCCTCTAAGAAAAACACCCTTTATACCAAGAAGTCATTGTTCTGGTGATTCCCCGTAATGTATATAAAATAATAATTATATTCTGTTTAATTTAGAGTAAACCCACAAAATAATGTAATCTCAGACAACAATGAAAGTCACTCAAAGGAGAGGAAAGGATAATTTGTGTCCTTTAAGGATTTTCCTGGGGATTGTATTGATATTTCATAATTGGTTATCGCTTGTTGGAAAAACATAAATAAAATATTATAATAATAATTCAAAGACCAAAACCTGCTTGTTGGCAGGTCCAGAATTTGCTTATCTTCATGTGGAAGGGGATGACTACAGCAGTAAGTAGGCCGATGAACTCAAAGACAACAAGGGGCATGCAAGCGAGAGTTAAGACAAATGTTGGATTGCAGATTGGACTTTCTCCGATGACTCGAAATCAACAATAATTTCAAGTTTCCCATATTATAGTGTTCGTTTGCGATTATTATCGATGTATTTTATTCCTACAGGATAATATACAAAGATGGTCTTTTGAGGATCCTGTCACAAACAATGTTTGTAGGAACAAATTGCGACGAAGAAGGGCAGAAAGCAAAACTAAACCTACTCTATAAACTACAATCTGATAAATATAATTTACAGTAATTGATTTCAGGATTTAGTTGAGTGAACAGGATTAAAGGATGCTGTGACCGACAGGTAGGTTTCCATTAGGATTTCCTTTCAAATTTACCAATAAATTGATGAAAGTTGAATCATATTTGTAAAGCTGCCATTTGTATGAAATATGTTTGCACACATGTATATCCTGACTGAAGATATTATCTTGATGTATCCACTTAAGAAGAAGCTCATATAGAAAAGGTAAAGCAAGATGAAGATAATTGGTAAATATTTATTGGTTATTTATTTTATACTTACAGGTAACCGAGCGTCGCTATTGGAGGTCGAGTTGATATGCCGGGCGCATTATGATTGTATTTCTTCAAAGTGAAATGCCACCTATGTCCTATACTCTGTTCCCACACTGTATAGGATCTGCAGTAAAACTTTTATTTTGAATGCAGACATTGAAATTGTGTTCACTTAAATCCTCTGTTTTTTTACACTATCAGTTCTCGAGAGTAAGAAGCTTATATCAAGCATTACTATATTGTTTCAAAACGGTGCTCTAATTGCTAGATTACTTTGAATCCGCCATAATACCTGACTTGTACTACCTTCACTTCTATCTAGAAATTGCTTGAATTCGAATGCATCCGCTACCCACCCACCCCGCATGCCCTTCAAATATCCTTAAAATAACATAATTATATCTCAAAAGTATATTCATGCCAGTCTATAAAAAAATAAGCTTATTTTGTACTTAAATTGAAAATATTCTTAATAAATCAATTCACTCCTAAGAAGGTAACCCTATTACTGAACATTGAACAACCCAACACCAGGATGCTTTGCAAAAAAAAAAAATGTATCACAATGAGAAATTGTTTCCTTTGTCTGCATCGAATTCTTGCATCCTTCAAACAAAGGAATAAAGCAATAAAATCAATTTTCAATTTCCATGCGAAAACAATGAAATATCCTTAACGACATTTCCTTCGTTGTTGGTTCGTTATTTTGCTCGTTATTATATATTTTTTGTTTTGTTTGTTTTTTTTTTTTTTTTTTTACTTCACGGCCGATTTCATCGTCCTTACCGTTGCGTTGGTTGGGGTGCATGCCTCGATATATTAGTTGGATACGTGTTCGTGTAGTATATCATCAACCCATCCTTTACTTTATATAGTGATGGTGTTCTGCATCTTATGCAACATTGCTCAGCTTCTTTTTTTTCGCCAGGACTCCTTCAGGGCTCTCCTTGACAAAATCGATGATGTCGATATAACAAAAGCTCTGTGCTGCAGCAGTTTGAAGTGACTGCAATTTATTATCCTTGCGTGCTGTGGGTTCATCATGAATGATGTTGGATATGTCATTGAACATTACACAATAACGGATAAGTGATCTTTGGGTATACATTTTAGAGCAGTTTACTTGAAGAGGTGAGTTTTGTAACCCTCCTTCTTCGTGTCGAACTTGACACAGAACTTACCAAGTCATGCTTGTGTTAAAAATAGATGCGCTTATTCACTTGGCAGTGATGCCACTTTTTATTGCTGTTTCTATACATTTTGAGACAGAAAATGAGAGAGATGGAAATAAAAATGGCGAATCTATTGATGGGTGCTACTGCGAAGCAATTTTAGAAGGTTCTACTAGAAGGTTGAGCATTTATCAAAGGGATACGAAGCTCGAGCTGAAATGAAAATGTCGTAGTTGATGCACAGTCGTTACTTAGTATTTGGAAAGAACACTGTTAGACGGCCCGGCGAAGACAACTCGCCGTCAGGCAGAATGATCCCATTACCTACCTTTTTTCTGGCCGGGGTACAAAATGGATTGGATGCTCAACCTTAAAAACAAACAAAACTAGAAACTAGATACACAAACTTGTAAAATATCAAACACAAACCCTTAGGTAAGATGCAAAAAAGTGTGACTTTTATAAAAAAAAAAAAAACGAAAAAGTGGCAACACTAAACTTGTTTCTAGTCGAAGAACGGAAAACAAGGAACAACGTAGTGAGCACTCTAAATTAAAACCTCAAAGAAAAAGTTGAATGTTACAAAGGTATTAAGGTACCCTTAACCTATTTACATTCCAAATCAATCAATTGTGAAGATTCATTGTTTCCTAGATCAAAGTGATGAAGATATAGTCAACTGCTGTGCAACCTTTGCACATAAAAAAACTATGTTTTTGCTTTGTTTTTTTGTCCGGTATATCAACTCGGCACCTCATGGACTGTTCTCCAAGTTATTCAATGCTTCCAAAAAGCGGAACAGCTGAACCAAAATTTATGAAATTTCAGGCTTTGATTGATACATCTTAGGTGTAGTTGTACCAACGCATTTAGAAACATTACTGAAAATCTCTGACTTGCCTTGGATGAATAGAATAATATACCCTGTGTTCCTCGATTTTTAAGGTATTTGATACAGTTAACCATGCCAATCTGTATCAAAAACTTTCAAGAATATATAAGTTGTCTTGATCTGATACCTTCAGAAAAGAAAACAATCGGATTTAGTTGGCTTTAAACTTAGTTTAAAGATTCTTTATGACCATAAGAGGAGTCCCTCAGGGCTCGATCGTGGGACCTATTCTTTTTGAAGTAGAAGAAAACGAAATAGAGTGGCGTTTGATAATTCAATGCTTTTTTAAGGATTATTTTCACTGTGCTCATTACAGCTCTTGAGATCAGATGAGATGGGATGGGAAAGGTTTCGTTTCCCCAAGAAGTCTTAAGGAGTGTCAAAAAAAAAAAAAAAAAAAAAAAAAAAAAAAAAAACACTGCCAGATCGTGATCTGTATTCTGGCATTTTTTAAGAGGCTTCTTTGCCATTTGGTTAATGGCTGTCGTTTTTTCCCATTATTTGACCAGATCTTTGTTATGGGTTCTTGAACCTTACGCTCATCTGAAATAGCAAGTAGGTATAGGGTTTTAGTTGTTGAAAACTCGCGAGCAATTTACCTCTACCCTCCCTTTCACGTAGTCTGAGGGATCTACTGCATTATAGAAACTATGCAATGGTGGTTAAGGGTTGTATTTCACTTTAATTTTTTTTTTTTTTTTTTTTGGTTAAGTCCCTTTTTTGTTTGCTGAGAACGTAAACCTCCACTACCAATAACCATCGACCATGTACTGGCCATTTTAGTTGAGCAAATTTTTTTCCTTTTAAGGTGAAATTTCGAACAGTTCTTTTCTTAAAGGTTCCTCCCAGTCCATGCTAAGGTGTTTGCTAACCATCTCCCAAGAAAATGTTCATTAAAAAATTAAATTTCCAATTCTATTTTTAGCAATGAACATTGAAAGACCCGGCACCCAAAGGTGTTCGTCATGTGCCTTCTCCCAAATAATCAGAAAAACACAATACCTACCCATTATAAATCAAAATCACTTTTCCTCTGAAGAACGATTGCTCCTTACCACACAACAGCAATCACATCATCAATTTCCATTAGAAGTAGTACACTGCCAAAATGTAATACTGGAATCTTAAGTGGCAGCATCATGAAAGCATCCTTCCTTTCTTCCAGAATCAAGCAAACGAAAAAGGAGAAGAAAAAAAAAATGTAATAATATTGTCTTGATCCTTTGTCGAATTTTCCATCCGTGCCTGCACACTCAATTGTCTGAACTTATTGCATACTTAAACTGGGCCACTATTAATCTTTTTCCTGTTGCAAACAGAGTGCAGTCATCGAATAAAGGGAACCTATATCTACTTCGTCTACCGTAAGCTTACAAAAAAGACCAGACCAGAAAAAAAAACCCTGGAAAATCGTCCTTGCTATATGAGTATAGTTCCTTTTTCAAGTCTTTTGTAGTTCTTGGTGCACTGAAATTGATGTGATATTCCTAAGGAGGGCCACAAGTAGTAATTTTTGTATTCTGGACTGATAGATAGTCATTTGGAGTGATTTTAAAACGTTCATGTTTCGATCATATCTTTTGAGGTATTGGTTTCTTTCGTCCTTTATCTTTTGTTTTTGCTTTAAGAAGATGAAAGATTGCTCCCTCTCATTATTCCAAGACAAAACATTATGAATTCACAAGGAAACGGCTTTGCCAACATAACTTGGCAAAAAAAAAATGAATCTTGAAACTATCGTCCTTTTCGTTCTCCTGCCAATTATAGTGGTTTGGTTTTCCTTAAAGGACACACATGAAAAATTGACATCAACCAATTTAATATTATATATTTGTTATTATTTTAATCATTATAATATAACATTAAACTTACTACACATAAAGGGAGTGCATTTCCTTCCTTAAGGATGAAAAACATTACCTTAAATATTCCAGGAAAAAAAAAAGTTTCCATGTCTTCTGAAAAAAAAAAAAAATAGATCCTTCGTACCTACATGGAAGTGAATCTTGAAGATATTGCCATTGCCAGAACTCTCCGTGCTATTAAGGAGAGCAACAAAAAAAAAAAACTTTAGCAACTTTGCAACCTGAAGAAACAGTAAAAAAGGTATCCCAGTTTGAATAGTGTGGAACTAGAAGGTAAATATGTATTCGGTCCTTTATTTTTTTAGCGTTACTACGAGCAGTTTCTCAGAAAGGTGGTGAAAAAAAAACTGTCAAAAAGCCTTAAGAGTAGGTACTTCTTTAGTCGCACAGGAAAAAAGTGAAACCGAGATTGTTGAACAAAAATCCTCTTTACTATTAAGTACTGTTAGTGGAATTATGTTAGCTGTAATGGGGAATTATAATAACGGGTATTTACACTAAAAGAACTTTAAACTGACTCTGAACGGAAACGGAAGAGTCCTTTGAAAAAATATACTTAGTTAAGAGAGTTGCTTATTAGTGGAAACTACAAAGTTGTCAGCTTATGACACTTGTATAGATACGCAGGTACAACTTGTTGAGTATCCAAGTGTTTCGAAATTTAAAAGTTTTGAAAAGGAATACGTTCTTTTATTATGATGCCGTAATGCAGTTAATGATTTGATATTAAAACCGGTTATTGTTCAAGTCCGATCCAGTTCTCAGGTCTTAGGTTAAAAAAGCCAGCAGGTGAAGGCCACATGCGGAACCTTTACGAATATTATCAGCAATGACTCATCAAATTAGCGAAATCTAGTCGTGCAAGAGGTGATGAGCACGTACGGCAGAAGCACCACGCGAACTCTTTCCGCCTGAAAGCAGCTCCCAGCCAAAGACAACATGAACTACCAAGGAATTCAGTTTAACGTTAGGTTTTGATTGAATACTCATGTAGCAGAAGTAGGTACTGAGCAGATCCAACTTTGCCTTTCCACGCATGCATCCACTGCTTCGGAGAAGAAATAGGCTCAGCCACAACACCAAACTTTTCCTGTACAAGAAGCTTATGAAACCATAATCATAATATCCTTCTGCTTCCCAATCTGGTCCACGAAAATCATTCATAAACAAGCTTGTTGCTTCCGACGGAAAGATTCTACGTATTTTTACGGGCACAATCATTGACCAAGAGAGAAGGAAACACGTCAAAAACAAAAGACTACGGCTACAAGTACCTCATACAATCAAAGAAAACACTCATGTCGAACCTGGACATAAGAACATCTAAGAACAGTCTCTTGATTTAATAAAAAAATAGAATAATAATAATTAAAAAAAAAAAAAAAAAAAAAACATAAGGCAGCCGCTGGGACTCGAACCCCGGCCAATATTCTAGTTCTGGCTTTCCTGCTTACAAAAACATATTTTTTGAAATTGACGTTTCAAACATATTTTTAAAATTCGCAGATTTTTTTTTGGTCGCCGTACGAAAGGCACCAACTTCCAAAAACTACTATATGTATTTATTTATTTATATAATAATTTATATAGATTTGTAAGTAAAAATTATTTATTCCATTTCCAAACTCAAGTATTTTTATGAGGTCTGGGTTCGAGTCCCAGCGGCTGCCTAATTGTTTTTTATTTTTAATTTTTTTTTTTCCAGAATATAAAGGGGCTGTCATTATTAAAAGATACTGCGCAGATAGGTACTGAGCGAATTGACCAAATTGGAAGAAATATAACTAAAAGTCAAAAGGACTAAGTTCTTATGTCAAGGATCTTTACCTCGATGAGGGTTAATTCTAGATGAAAACTTAAATTTTAGAAAAGAGGCAAAACTTAGGATTTCGTTAGACATTGTAGACTTTGTAACCTTCTTCAATTTAGAGGAGAGGCCACACCATTTATGTATGTAGGTAGATAATTTAGAGATGAGCATGTTCAAAAATTGATGAATCACGTCGAAGGAAGAAGATGCGTCGGGCTTTGTCCAGAATGTTGGTGATATTCGGACCTGTTTGTATCAATGGTGTGTAGAGTAAGAGATTCAATGAAAAACGGTACGGGAAATACCGCGACATTAAACTGCTGACGGCTTAAATGGCTGGGAAATGTTGAGTCCCCATCTAAGGTAGAGCGACCAAGTGGAGGACGACTTTAGCCAATTTATCTTGAGTAACTGGATGAATCTGATTAGGGACCTAAACTGGCTGGGGGAGTATCTTGGTTGAGACAATGGTGCTAATAGTTTTCCGGCGCCATCTAAAGAAAGAAAAATAATTTTAGGCAAGGAGTAGGTATCTCGCATTTGGATTCGATCTTGCGAAACTGTGTTTTTAACTCTTTCGTGGTACTTTTCGATTTATCTTCCAACCTAATCACCCTATTGGAAGATGCTCTCATTTTTGCAAATGGCCGCCAATGTCAAAGTTTTGACATTTGTGGACTAGACAGATGCAGAATACAAGTGAACAAGCCATGGAGCGATACATGAACCAACATGAACCGAGACTCTGGAAGCCCTTAAGGACAACATTCGACACGAGTGCGAGAATATGTCTCGATATAGTAAAAAATCGATTGGATTTTAGCTTGAAAGCTATAATATATACCTAATCATAACAAAATCTAACTTCGTATTAGCAATTTATAGTTATAGAAGCCTTTTTGTAGCTTCAGCCTGATAAAAGTTACAACTTTGACAGAGTGAATACGTCCGTTAATTTTAAGTTCACAATATAGACCGTCTACAGTGTCTTTCTTTAGCCTTAATTCTCGACTAGATTATTGCAATTTAACTAAATTGTTGTTGCCTTTTTTTATAAATTTAACTTTTGGCCCAAAAAGTAGTTGATTTTTGTCATCTATAAATTTCTGTCAAATGTTCTTAATTACAAGTAGTGTTCCTACAGAATTTAAACTTGTTAACCTTCACCATTCCCAGGAGCAATAGGTAATTGACTTATCATTTCCACCGAACCAAATTTATTATAATTCAGCACTTTCTCACTAAAAGTCCTTAAAAGCTATCTAATTGAATACTAAACACTCCTTTAAGAGCCATAATAACAGAGAGATATACCTTTGCGTCCGAATTACTGGCCCCCACTCTGACTCTGCCACTCTCCACAATCAATAAAGCGTTATTTCTGCCCCCGCGCTGCAAACAACTGGTTTCCAATTAATTTAGCCCTTGAATTTCAACACCCACTCACAATGGTCCCACTTTATTTCAATTTTATCCCGCAAGCAAGCAAAAAAGCATAAAAGTTGATCACATTGTAATTACAGCAATTTACATCGCAGGAAACTTGCTCACTTGGGAATTGATTAATTCCTTCTTTCCTCGGATGCCGGCCGGCGATGGTCAAAAGTAGGCTTGAAAAATTAGGAGGCGTAGCTAGAAACGATACAAGAAAACATCATATCCTTGCACTTACTTACAAAAAGTTGCCCAAGCCATACCATGCATGTGGATTATTTTTGTTGTTGTTGTATGGGATGCCACATGCCACCGCACCCCCACGAGCTACGACTGTGTCAGATACTCAGGGATTAAGAGTTGTGAAGATGAGGATAATAGAGTAATGATCCTTTCCAACGAGTCGTTGTGGAATAACATTTAACGTAACTACTTGTGGGGCAGCAATAAATTTCGTATACTGAATCCCACTGCAACAGCTGTGGGATTTCACTTGAAATGATGTCCTTGGTCGTTTCGTTGTCGTTACTGGCTTTCATGTTTGCTTACTGTTATTTTTTTTTTAAATATATACGAATTAACACTGCGTGAATGAATTGCTCTTTCTCTCTGAAGTCCCTTCCTTAATTAACAATCACCAGCGCGTTCTTTAATTTATTTTCGATTTGCAAAGTACGAAATTGCCAAACCGCGTAGATACATTTTGGCGCATATCCTTGACATCCTTGATGTTTAAATAAGCAAAGGAATGACAAAAACAACAACAAGTACAGTGTCGCATGGCTCGCGAGCCTGCTGTTCTTGAGAGGTTTTGGGATTGACGAGAGTGTATTGAAGAAAAATGAGAAATGACTTCAAGGCGTAAATAAATTATTTCGAAAATAATGTAATGTGAAGTAGTAATGGCAAAGGAGTATATTTTAACTGCTGCGTGTGGGGATGAAAAAGGACGTTAACTTAACTGAAGCATGAAATTGTTGGAATTTAAATATAAACTACATTTTGGTATTGGTAGAGTAAAGTCATCGGTGACTGGTATAAGATGAATAAAATTAATATTAATTTGAATTAGATTTTGAGATACAAATGAAATTTTGAACCACCATCTTACAATGATTATTGCAAAACGCAGAAAAATGGATGTCAACGCTCACTCCCATATTATAAATTCCCACAGTGGGAACCTTTAGGAAAGTTGGAGAGGAGATAAAAGGAGATTTTGATGCATATTGGTTTTGAATGCTTGCAATTCGTAACGGAAGCGAAAATCGATCCCATTATCTATTGCAATCCACATTCTTGTGGTGCGGCTAAAAAATGAGTCTCCATACATATACATACAGGGTGATTCACGAGCGTTGTGCCAAAAACCTAGAGCGTGTAGGTTGAGTTAAGACAAGAAAATAATCGTAGGGGAGGGGGGGTCTACCCCCCCCCCCCCGTTTAGCCGGGAGGGGCAATTTTCTGAAAAATTGACTTATTTTGTAAAAAAAAATATTTAAAATCAACGGGTTCGTTTACAACACCGTGTTATACCTTTTTGGAAAGCCAAAAACTTCGCCTTTTATTTTGTTTTTAAATTAAATTGTTTTAACGAATAGTTTAAAAAACATAAATTTTCAAACTCAAAATTTTGAAAAAAAAAATTTGAAAAAATAATTTTAAAACTAATTTTTTTCAAAATTTTACGTAATTAAGTATAATTTTTGTTCTCAGAATTCAACGCTTCCATTAATCTTTAATCCAACACTGAAAACTGTATGGCTCTACGACTTTTCGTTGCCAAGGTATTCAAAAATAACCGAACCTACTTCTTCACAAAAACACGAAAAAATTGGCTAAATGATCACTTGTGGCATCCCGTAAGGCTACATTTTCTTGTTTTTGTGAAGAAGTATTTTATTTTTTTAAATTTTTCTTAAAAATTTTGAGTTTGAAAATTTATATTTTTTAAACTATTTGTTAAAACAATTTAATTTAAAAACAAAATAAAAGAACAAGTTTTTGGCTTCCCAAAAAGGTATAACACGGTGTTGTAAACGAAGCCGTTGATTTTAAATATTTTTTTTTTACAAAATAAGTCAATTTTTAGAAAATTGCCCCTCCCGGCTAAACGGGGGGGGGGAATAGACCCCCCCCCCTCCCATACGATTTTTTTCTTGTCTCAACTCAACCTACACGCTCTAGCTTTTTGGCACAACGCTCGTGAATCACCCTGTATATCAGGACGTCCAAAATTAGCCCGATTGTAAATCGTTTAAGGGGAGGAATGCATCTGGATATTTTGCTAGAGCACTGTTTGGAGAAAAAGCTTAATACAAGGTGATATCAGAAAAATTATGGCGTTGATCAAGTGAAACAAATGTTTCCGTAAAGGTTCTTTCACCTATCAATTTCAAAGCTCTTCTCTGCACCATGTTTAGGAGATGCAAATGTGTATAACAGGAGTACCTGCCCAGACAAGAGAATTATATTCATACTTAGGGTAAACGTATAACCTGAAGATTGAAGATGCATGGGTGTAGATTATGCTTTAACTACAGAAACAGAAAACTGTATTGAGTTTTTGAAGCTTTAAATTCCACATGGTTGATAAATATCAATTCTAGACTTTCTATGTCTTTACAAAACATTCTTCGACTTTGGAGTTTTCTTCCCTGGATCCTTTGAGACGAAATACAACCATTTCTTCAAACAACTAACCAAGTTCCACAGGGCTCCTTTGTTGGACCAATTTTTTTTTTTTTTTTTTTTTTTTTAATTTATGTAAACGACGCAGTTTAAGAAAAGCTGTTTGGTAAAAACTGAATAAGATGAGTTCCACTGTGTATTTTATTTCCGAAAGCTAACAGTAAGTATGTGGAATAATCTCTAAGGTTGTCGGGAAAGGGGATTATGTAGGCGCAGAAAATGTGTTTCGAAGAAATTAGTGAACAAAGGTGGATGTTGTTCTCAGCTGAATGACGTTTTGGTAAATGTATCCAAATAGTTTGATATCGTGTCTGGAACTCCCACCTTGATACAACTGCCTTCACAGAAGCAGTAGGCGTTCCGAACTTAAAGTGACTATTAAATCACACACCGTGTATTTAATTGGTGAATTTTCGAATCAATCGTGAGATTTGACCACTATTTAGATCTCTAAAAGTTACGACCTTCTTATTTGAAATTGTACCCAAAGAAGATCTTCGTTTACTGGGCTGTATGGAAGTTATAGAAACATACGATACCAGCCAATCTGAATGACAACCAAGATTTACATCCACCCGATCAAAAAAAAGCTCAAAACAGTCATCGTCTTCGGACAGAAGAACTACAAGTGGTACTCTTTAAGCCCGCCTGAGATGATCTGATCAGGAGCATACACAAAAACTCATCTACGAAAAATGGTCAGAGAATGGTCTTTCAAATATAGTCTATAAGACCCATTCCGGCGATTTATGAGACTAAAGCTATTTTCTGACAATCTAATTGTTAATTGAATAAGCCACTAGACCTGAAAAATCTCGATCGACCCAGTATTCAAATTTCGCCAGATCCTTGATAAAACCCAAAACAATCTACTCATCGATTTCAATGCACCTTTCGACAGTGTTAACAAGGAAAAAATACATATATCGTGCCATGATCAGCATTAGAATTCCTGATGAACTGATGCGTCGTATCCGGATGACGTTGAAGAATGAAAATGGAGGAAATGGAGGACTTTCAAGTAGTTGTTTCAAAATTAAGCTGGAACTTGGAGTTAGAGTTAGTCAGTGAATTATTCTGTCAAGGAACTTCTGTAAACGCGGAAATCAACGTAATCTGGGAAGCTAAAGGAAGAACAACTAAGCAAAAAATTGAGAAATTAAGCGTGGGTTTTATGAGCCATTACTACAGCAACAAAAACAAGACACGCACAGCATCTCTGTTTTCCAATTAAATGTTAAATTAACACGAGTTGTTTAATTAATTGGATGTGGAATGGAGCTCGAATTATTTTTATTTATTTTTATAAAGGAAAAAAAAAGTTAGAACATCAAAGATCACAAAACAAACATTATATAAATACCCGAAGCCATAATCAAGGATATCAGCATAGCATACCATACATTCACTTCTCGTCAAACATATCTCTCCCACGTTTAATTATTCATACCTATCTGCCTACGTACACTTAACATACTCCTATAATAAATTTAATCCTCAAGTTCCTTCTTCAGCCGACGACGTTATAAGCTATTTTTAGGATATTTTGTTTTTCGTCCTTCTTAACTCCATCTCTCTTGACAAATATCTCATCAATTTCCTAACAGACAATCCAATTAAATTGAAGGAAAAAAAATTCAGTGCGTAACGAGGAAAGAAATTCACTCATTAATCCGTATCCAATATCCTTAATCCTTGGCACACAAAAAAAAAAAAACCCCAAAATCTTTGAAAACACAAAAAGCTACTCTGGCGAGGTCATGTGAAAATGTTGATATTTGTTCCCCTTGTTCATCCAGTATTACCCAGCTCCATCATCAAACATTCAGCACCATATTGACTGCCACCGCAAACATAAATTTTTCGCGGATGGATCTGGATCAGGATAGCCCGTCTGTTGGCCCTCCAACCGCACTGACGGAGCCGCTGCCGCTGCCGCTCCGTGTCATCGCACTAAAGCCCAAATTCCTCTAATGGATGTTGTCAGAAGGCAGTTAAAAAAGAAGGAATCGGGTAAAATACCATAAACAAAAATCCCCTAAAAAATATCAGCGAATAAAAGGATTTGCTGATGTGGCAAGGAGCAAGAATCAAAGTGAGAGTGAGTACTTTGTGCAGCTAGCTTCTTTTGTGGAATGGCTTTTTTTTTGTCTGCCGGGGGCCCAAAGCCTCCCCGCCGCATTCAATCATGAATCCAATATAAAACCTTTTCTCTTCCCTTTTCGGTCAGCTTTTAACTGTTCGTTGGGAAGAATCATGGGGGTTTGACGAGATTTGCGCTTTTGGGTTTCGGTTTGGATGATGATTTACAAGGAAAATTCTAGTAGAATCATTGTGGGAGTTAGATGGGTAATGCGGTATTTGGGTCACAAGATGATAAACAGATTTTCCTATTGAACTATCGAGCACTCAAGGATTTATTAACGCGGGTTTTTTTTGTTGGGGTTAAGTAAAAAATGTGTTATTGAAAGCGCTGTGGGAGAATTTTTGTTTCGTTCTTTGAATTCCGGAAAAAAAGATTTTTGAGAATCAGGACCTTATGATTAGATTGAAAATTTAATTTTTCGTCCCGAATAAAAATATCAAAGTTCTTTTGAAGCAAATATTATCGCAAATCAAAAATAACTGCCACGCTGTCATAGATTTAAACAATCAAAAAAGCCTGTTCAATAATGACCAATTTTTATTTTGGGACAAATGGCGCCCAACAGTCAAAATATTGTTTTAATTTTTTCTTGAGGCTTACACGTATACTCTTTCAAGGTTTGCCACATGATTTCAGATGATATAGATTCGAATGTTTTATATGAGGGTTTCCGTGTTCCTGAGGCGATCTTTGCAAAAGAGGAATAACGGCATTCACTCAGGAAAAAGCTCAAATCAGGGAATCAGCGCTTCCCTCGATTTAGATTTTTATTTGGATTGGTTGCATACTAAAAAAAAAGTTGCTTAAACCTGCCATTCCCCTCTTTAAAACCACCCCACTGTCAGTTGTCTGTTTAGGTTAGAAATGGAGCTTTTCATGTCCATGCGTCTGGCGCGAAAAACCCTATATGAAAAGAAAAAAAAAATCGCAAAGTAAAACATTAAAAATGACACCATGCGAGAAAATTCCCAATACCACTTCACTTCTGTACACCGTAGCACTACCAGAGCACTGGAAAATACATCAGGAATATTCTGGAACCTGAAAAAATCCACTCTCGTTTGGTCTTACTGGGCAAATTTTTATAACGACACTTAATGTTGTCAACTAAACTGCACTCCATTTTGAATTTTCCCGATGCTATTTATCATATTTTACGAAGTCTATACTAAAAATTGTAGCGCATAAAGTATGGATATGGGAGCTGATGTTGCCACTATTCCCAAAGATGGTAAAAAAAAAAAAACAGTTGCAGTGTAGTCTAGCAAACTATAAATACAGCGTAACCAGGGCCGACAGAAAATTAGGTCTTTGTTTGATGAAAGGCCAGGCGCTGAAAAGATAAGGGCGCCATACAGTGTAATTGAAGACGAACAATACAATTGTAACGTTACGAGTCCCTTTCGTCGAATATTATACGATACGTCAAACCACTTCACATGAGTCTAAGACTTAGCCCCACGTTGAGCGCCATCTGTAACGTAAATTGTTCTCTTATCGGACTGATAAATAATATCACCGCTCTACATCCAATATCCAATAAGACTTTGATGTAAGAAAGCTTTTTGTGCATCAATTTCATCGAAATCGGTAGTGCCGTTTTTGAGTCAATAAGTATTTATGTAGCTGGGGAAGAATGATACGAAAGAATCGAACAAAGTTTATAAATTATTTATACCATCTAATTCTGGTCTGCCTGATTTATTTTCCAATCCAGCAATTTTTGATCACGAGGCTGCACATATGTTATGTTGGGCCACACACAGAACTAATACGTCACTGCTACCAAACTATGTGTTGTGGAAATAATGGCACACAGTTTCCCTATTGACACGACAAGAAACCTTCACAAGGACATGCAGTCCATACAATCTAAAGTAGTCCAGGGTATAGTTCACTGGAAACACCCAGCGCACTATAGCATAACACAGATGTCTCCGGGACAAGGATGACGTACATACGAAGGAGAAGGATGTAAAATGTTACTTTTAGCTTTTCTGCTACCCACTATGTCTGCAAAATTATTATGCAACCAAGCAAGGCTAACCCTTACCCTATGATATATATGGGTTGGAGACTGTAGGGTAAGGAAAAGGCCAAAAATAAGGGTTTGTCCTATTTTCCGAAAATATAGTCACATTCGATACATTTGCGTAGCCATAATATCTGATCAATAAAGGACTCCAAAACAAAACTGTGGGTTATGTGGGTGAAGAAGAAAAGGACTAATGATGATGCCATATACTGGCGGAACTAACTGACAAAAGGTTTAAATTTTAAAGATGTCCTTGTGCTGTGCAGCTTAGGTATTTCTGGAACACAAGAAATGACATTTAGAAAGAAAAAGAAAAAGACTTTTTGTAGTGCTCGCACGTCTCAAAAATTTGGAGACACAAAAAGAAAAAGCCAATGGAAGTGTTACAATTGCATTTTCGTCTTGAATTCGTGCAAAAAGTTTAACGTGGTAAGAGACATACTCTTGGGAAATATACAACCATCGCCACCCTCCCACTCTTCCTATCATACATATATCTATATACTCTTGAGCTCTTGAACAAGAGTTGGTGTTTTATTTTTTTCATCCTTCCTTCACCACCAATGGTAAAAAATTAAATCGATCTGGACTGGAAAGAGGTGGCTGGTATACGTCCGTTGCAACGATGACACTTGAACACATTAAGGACATCCTGTGTATTTAATAGTTTTGTGTAATTCAATATTTCACTTTAACATAGGTTTATATATGAAGACTAGGTGGCAGGAGCTGATGGTTTTGTGTTCTGAACGTGAAAGTGTCCTGTAGTTTTTGCAGGGCTTTGATTTAATTTGAGAAAAGGATATCGGAAAGCTTAGAAACAAAATTTGAAATGTAGCGAAACATAATTTATATTTAAAATTGAATTAGTTTTAATTTGAGTAGTCGCTCAATATGACAGCGATTGGAAAATGGTATTTTTATGTTCCCAGAAGTTAAAAAGATTATTCCAAGAAAAGTCCCTGCAATTTGAACGGTTAGGGAAACATCTTGAAAACCAAGTAAACCATCTGAATAGACGACGGGAAACACCTTCGACGGTTCTCCCTTGAGGACTTTATAACAACAATTTTGTCAAAAGCTCTCCCTTAAAATTTTTAAATTAATAAATCTTTACAATATGCATGCACTGTTCAGGCGTCAGTCAATTCATGATGAAAATGTTTGCAAATTAAAGCAACCATACAAAACCGTGAGGGAAAAAAGGCACCATTTTCATAAAATAAAATTTAAATGATATGAATGACGTCACTGGATTAACCTTTCTAATTGAAAATATTTACTTTGGATTAATTTCACTTTAAAGCAACTGTTCACGGTATTTCGAAGCCAAAGTAAAGTTTCTAATATATTTCTTCAAACTTATTAATCAAAGACCAACAATACCCGTAATAAATACCTCAGACAGGTAAAGATACACTCCGGTGTTGGATAAATAATCAGAATTTATTAACATCGCATTATAAAACAAGCCCTAAATGTCTTAATTTTCAAAGATATGCCAATCGATCAACGTCGTCGTCATCGTCTTCATCTTTAAACTTTCTCAACAGAAAAAAATCTTAAAATAAGTAAAGAAAGATACTTTTTTTCAAAAAGTATCCTTGAAAGGATGTTGGGGTATTTTATTTCAATTTAAATCTGTTACCAGGGTAAATAAAAGAGAGATATGTAGATATAAAATTTATACATCATTTTTGAGGGATAATGTTCTTTTAAGTTTATTTTTTTTTCTTACTTCTCTGTTGGCCACCTTAACGCATATTAAAAAGAAATTTCAGTTAAGACGTTGCATAATCTCAATAGGAACTTGGCAAATAACGAAGAAAGATACATATGCTTATAGATATTTTCCAACTCAAGTAGGATCCAACAAAATTATGTAAAACTTTGTTCGAACTTTGTTTCAATAGGGAATTTTTTTTTTGTTGCTGTTGCTGTTTGTGAGTTTCGACCAAGAAAGTTGTAAAGGAGCTCATTGAAAATATAGGGTTGCTTATAAAGAACAAACAAAAAATAGGAAAGAAAAGTTAAGATGGAATGAAGCAACACCTTTGGAGCGGAATCGAAAATTACGTGCCAATAACTTGATTTTTTCGCATGAGTCGTGTTTCTTAAAGGGGTATACATTCTCTTCAGGTCAAATATCATGAAACTTTCCGTCTACTTCGCACACACTGAATATTTAGAACAAAAGATGTGGTCTAGAAAAAAATCCACGTACAACCAAACTAGTTCTCTTCCCGAACAAAAGAACCATAAAAGAATTCAATGCACCTTCTATCAAGGAAGTACACTTAAAAGTGTCCAAAAGTGCCAAACAAAAAACTCATACTTGGTTGGAAATTAAACTGGAAGTTGAACTTTGAAAATTTGAGAAAAACTGGGACCCGAGTCAACGGTCTCTCAGGTTGTATAGCATATCCATGGCAACAGTGAGACCTTAACTGACATCCAGAAGGACTGTCGAAATTTCAGAGACTTGGGTGCATTTGGGCAACCAGTGCATTTACATTGAGAACCATACCAACAGTAGGTCTGATTCTTGAAACATTTCAAAACCTGCTACCCATTTATCTCTTCGTGAAAAAAGCAACAGGAAAATGTGCCTTCAAAAATATAGTTAATCCAACTATTGAAGGTACTTTTTATCCGGGCACCCAGAAATATTACCAACAAATTACTTGGGAATAATTTACATTCTATTATATCTGATTTTGAAAGTGACTTCAAATAATGAATCTTCCACTGATCACGTCTAGATCCATTTACATAGGGTCAAAAATGAACACAGGAATCAAGCAGTGAATTCCAAAACAAATCCATGTTTGTGTGAGGCTATCATGAATTGCTATAAGATTCTTGTGTGTCTGCACATTGTTACTCTTAGCGGGACCCCGGTAACAAAGGAATTGAGGGTAATGAAGAAGCTGAAGACATTTCAAGGAAAGGGTCGGAACATAGGATTGCATTTGTAGGGTTCGCAGTAAAACCCTTATGTATGTGATCTAAAAAACAAAGTGACGGGTTAATTCCTGTCTGAAGTATTTCTGAAGGAGACCATTTCAGAGACTGCAATGACGAGGATGAGATAACTGACTTCCTTGCAATTTAGGAAATAGAACTTTAGGAGGGCATTATTTCGAGAAAATTGAAGAGTTACCTCGGAGTCCAGTCACAGATCTTCATAGGTTCGCTGATGGTCTTTGATATTCAATCCTCAATCTTAAAAGTAGAACACCAAAAAGGATCCTGTTTCGATGCTCAGCTCAATCGTGCAAAATAATATTCTGATCTTTTAACTGAAAGACACTTTTTATAGTGGAAAAATAGTTTAAAAAACCGACTTCTATTATATTTTATTTAAGTAAAATTAACGCTTCACATTCGGACGATCTATCTCGCTTCTCTTCTTAACCAATACTAAAATAGCTTATAGCTTTTTAAGAAAACCTAAAACAAAAAAGAGCTTTCTTGCAACGGAGTTGCCAAACTCATAAAGATACTTAGTACTTAGCATAAAAATAATATAAATATAAATAAATCATCGAAAGGCAATGCCGGAAGGGTAATGCCATTCGATACAGATCCCTCAATTGCGTGCTCTTTCGGGTACAAGATTATAGACCTAAATGCCATGGAGTGGACCTTTTTTCCTTTCACCAGCCCACAAGCCTAACCTCACCTTTGCCTTGGGAAAATTTTTTGAAAGAAAAAAAGTACCCTTGACGACAATGTGTGGACAAAATTTCACAATGATCGGTTTCCGACGTGAAAACCTGACAAAAAAATTAAACTCATATTCACTTTTGTGATACCACAGCTAGAATTAGGATGCTCAGTTGTTCATAGTAAAAGGATGCTGTTCACGTTCAATTAAATGCGCGTTCCTCTTCAATACTTCAATTCAACAGAGCAAAGCATTTATATCATCTTTCTTTTTGATGTTTATAATTAAATTCTGATATTTATGTCGTTTCGTTTCTAAACCTTTTGCCCAAAACTAACGTCCTCCTACTCTTCCTAGCCATTCATCGATTGATACTTGATCATTTTTGTTAGGCATCACCACCACCATCAGCATCATTTAGAATGCCGCTCTTACCGCATATCATTTTCCAACTAACCTATTTCGCTGTTGCGACCACTCTTCGCATAGCATCCAAATGGCTTGCAGAAATCATCAGAACAGAGGAGCTCCCAGTTTCCTTTTGCCCCATGTGTCTGCTGATGCCATCGCACATGCAGACTCCGATTGGAAATATGCAAATTCATTTAAAATTAAAATCGATGGTTTCGAGCTCTGGGACTGGGAAATGGGACTACGATGCGATGGCGACGCGAGCAACGACGACAACAAGGACGTCGCAGTCGTCGCGTCGTCGGGGAGCTGCGATTTTGGGAATCTTTTCAAATACATTTGGGGAATGGATGTGTGGAAATATCGATGCCATCAGGATACCGCAAAAATTCGACATCACTGGCAACCGCAGAGAAGGCGATATTAATGGGATGGAGGGGTAGTTTGAGAATGGAGTTCTCAACCACCCGCGCAAATGTTCTATATCACCTTCAACAGCACCTGGTATTGAGGCGAAGGCGACCGACGTTGACGTGCCGTGGCGCGGTGGTGATAGTGTTATAGCATTGGTGACTCGTGGTTTATATCATTGTGATTGACCCAACTCGTATACCAGGACCTGGTGGAATTCTCGTGGACACAAAACAATTCTGATGGAATTTCAGGCTTCGCAGATCATACCAGTCCTTTTCATAATGATGTGTTGTGTGCGCTTTATTTTTGGGTGGCATTGGCATATCTCATCCACGTGATTGTTATAGTCAGCATGTTTCAGTTTGATTAATCGATTCATCGTATATAGATGTGTGTCAATAAATGCGTATATTTTCATTTGTGTATACATTTTTGGTCATAAAGGACTTTAAACTAATCGAATGTTGGAAAATGAAAACAATAACATCATTTTTATGGAACCAAATTAAGTCACCCTTAAAGGTTCACCTTTATATTTGTTTCAAGTTTTTTTTAAACATTCTGCTTCAAGAAATCATTCAAATTGATATAAAGAAAATTTTCCATAAACTCGAAAAGTATTAAGTTTAGGCTGATAAGCACACACTAGGTACTCACATAAATAAAACGCCATCCCTGGAATTTCTCAATTGGTGCTATACATCTGTTGCATTCGCACTTCCAAATGTAAAAAGGAATAAGAACGAGACAAAATGTAAGTTTAGTTGAAAGCTCTTTCGAGTCTCGATTGTCACTTCCAATTTATTCTCATCACACAAGATCGAACAATTAAGTTTCGTTTTCAGTATGGTCCGCCGCCATTTTCAAGCAACATAAATCTACATCCGTTACAAAAAAGAAAAATGTATTCTAATTTTTTTTGTTCTTTTAAAAGTGTTCGCCCTAAACAAAATTTTAAATAATTACTTAGCCGTAGTTAACGAAATTTATTAAGTCGTGTTTTTTTTTAACAAAAAAGTTTCCATATTGTAACGGTCTTTATTTGAATTTGAATTCAAAGTAAATTTATTATCTTTTTTCGTTCAGTTCATAGCGTGAGTGTCTTTTTTAAGTGAATTATTTTAAGGAACCGTTAATTAAAGTTTGTTTTTGGTAAATTTGCAAGCATATAACGTAGATATAGATTAGATAAATGGGTTTTTGGAAGAGTATGTGCAGTTCAGATACTCATTTTTCTATATTATTACTTTATGCTATCAAATGTGAGTTTCTGGAGCATATTATAATGTTGCTCCGGACTGGGAACAGAACTTTGTGATATTCTGTTGACAGACAGTTTTGATGTTCTCCATATGAACGATTTCAAATATCAAGTATCCGCCTTCGTAGGCCTCGAAGCGCTGGCTATTCTTTGAGAATATGTGCAAGAAAGTTCTTCAGATGTGAGACATTGCTGGTGTGATTCTGGTGATTCTGTTGCTGGTGTTATGTTATGGAGATGTTTTTTTTTTTTTTTTTGAAAGACAATGGTTTGTTTTGAGTGTTTCTATCTTGGCTTACTCCGATTTTCGTTGTTGTGGATAGGTATTCCTCCAAATGAATGTTAGTGCACAAATTATTTTTAGACCATCCATTTTGCTCTGGACTATCCTGCAGCGTATCATGCATGCTGATAGTAAAACTAATGTCTCTATCTTCTGAATCTTCTCTATGTTTGACTGTCTGACCACCTTAGACTTTAAATCTTTTATCGTGAATTTCCTCTCCAGTTTTTAAGCATCCTGCGGGGTTCCCATACATATTTTGTTACTGTGATTAACCTCTGAACACTACGCGACCAGCCGCTTTCCTTCCTGTGGCTCGGCTCAAACAGCTGTGGAAGGTTTGATTCAACGTAAACATCGGTTTGATGCTCATTTCTTCCTTTCCATAAAAGGTTTTTTCAGTTGACACGGCAAGATTTGTAGTACGCCGTGGCGTAGTGGTTAGTGCGTCGGACTGCCACGCCGAAGGTTCTGGGTTCGATCCCTGACGACTCCACCTAAAAAGTGGGTTTACTCTGCCTCTTGCGAGGAAGTGACTAATCCTCCAAGAGTAATAAATTAATCTCATGGAAAGTGCTTCTCTGTAAGCCGTTCGGGTTTGGCGGTAAATTGTTGGTCCCTCTCATTACATTCCAACTCTTCAATACCCTGTAACCAAATCTGAAACGACATTTTTATAACTCAATCAGCCAACATTCGTTCGTAAAATGAACGTAAAATCGGCTGAGAACATCACCGCGGTACATGAATGTGTACAATCATCGCCGTGCTCAAGAACTCGGCCTTTTACAGACCTTAACTTGGTGAATTTCAAGTAATTACTTGGGCATTCACCTGTACAAGATCCAACTGACCAGGTGGGCCGGTGACTTAAGAAAGTAATTGGTCCGTACATTTTTAAAAACGACGATGGTGAGACTGTCTCTGTCAATGGCAGTCGATGCAGAACGATAATAGCCAACTTCTTATTCCTCAAATTAATCCATATGGACCTAGGCGAAATTTGGTTTCAGTAGGACGGCGCGGCGTGGCGCATCTCTGCACTCAGCGGACGCCACAATTATTGCCATTATGCATTAATGATTTAAAATTAAAGTTTTCTCACGCCAGGTGAAGTGAATTGTGTACCAAGGTCTTACGATTTGACCCAGGTAGACTATTCCTTGTGGGATTTTCTGAAGTTGCAGCTTTATGCGAATAAAACACAACTGACCGATGCCTTTAAGGTCACATAACAAAGGACATCGCTCAAGTTCAACCAGACCTTGGATCAGTGTCACTGTAAATAGCCAAGGCGGGAATTTGAGCGATGCCATAATATTCCATACGGAATGGTATTATACATAGACCTTTGAAAAAAAAGTTAAAGCTTCGCACAAAGCTTATTTTACTTAATTTCAACATCTACCCGTCCTTATTGAAAACACATTGCTTTATTTTCTCATAATCTGCTTTCCAAGAATTAAAAGGTTTCCTAAGTCCTTAATCATCATCATCCATACAAAATCATTCTTCCTTTTTTTCTATCTGAGTTTGAAGACTAAACGAAAAAATAATCCCTTTCATTTTTTTGTATATAAAAATAAAACACTTTCTTATGTATTTCGTTCTCTTTTTATTACCAAGTAAATATGTTTTTTTTTTTAACTTTCTTCGATTTGTTTTTATTAATTCTGCCAATTTATTTTAAAAATAAATCAAAACTTACAAAAAATATATTTTGTGCAAAAAATTCAAACATAATTTTTCATTAACGATATGATTCATAAATGTTTCTTTGGTTTTTTTATTTATAAAGACATAAGTGCAGTTAACTTTTAATTTATTAATACATTAATGATTAGTTTTTAAACATTTACTTAAGAACTACAGTAAAATTACCTAACCTATGGTTTCTTTTTTGTATCGTATAATTTTAATTTTAAAAAATATTTCTAATTATAATGAAACTAAATTTTATTTTATAAATTTTTATAATTACTTTTTACAATGATATTATATTTTTATGCACATTGTTAGTTTTAAAAACAAAAAAAATTGTGAACTTTCATAAAGATTTCATCTTAAAGCTATGTTTTTTTTTATTTTAATTTATTTTTAATAAAAATAATGAAAAATCTTTTTACATAAAAAGTTTCAAAATGTTTGTTTTAAAGAGTTTTAGTTTTAGTTTTTAATTTTTTTTTTTTGAAAAAGAATTTAGGACTTTACATTTGGCATTTTTTTTTAAATGGGTTTTAGTTCATCTTTCAGTGCGTTAGAGTTAGTATTTTACTTAAATTTCTAGAAACGGTAATAGTTACCTAAGATAGTTAATACAGTATAATGTAAGGAGGGACTTTGTTGATGCGAGGGCTAATATTGTTGTACTTATCCAATGTATGCTTGGACTTGATGTCGCCGCTGCTGATGATCCTTTAAAGAAATTTTGATTATTGAAAAGCTGTGCAACAAGATATTATTTTTTTTTTCTTACCATGAACTTGAGATTTAGCTGCTACTGTTTCACGGGACTCCAGTGCTGGAGCTCTTTGCTGCTTGTCACTTTCAACACTCTCTTCGTTGCTCTGCCAATAGAGCGAGGAGATCTTTGCAACACACTTAAATGACAAAAAGAATTCATATTTTAGAACTTAAAAGACAGTGTATTTTAAAGGTACGATCTTACTTTCAATTTCATATCTCCACTTTTAAAGTGAAATCCTCTGACCCGGAACTCGAGCCCCAGCCGAGCTACTTCAAGGCCTTCTCTGCCCACAATAATGTTGTCGTATTTTTTTAAGTGTGATTGATTTGCAGGTTCACCGTTTATAAGCCAGCTTAAATGGCACACAGGCTTTGATGGTGCCGATGTGCAGTTAACCCGAACAATATCCCCAATTTGGTATCGTGGTTGTCCGCCTGTGATTTTTGGGCCATGATTTGGAGTCACTGTTGACGAGAAAAGAAAACGTCACATAAATAAAAAAAATAAGACATAAAAAGGTACACAATTTATTGTGAATACAAATTGTTCATAATAAATTTAATAAATCCTTGCGGGAAGAAACACAATTTCCAGGACAACCTCGCTTCATCCACGCGAAAGCTTTCTTGTTGTTTCATCTTTATATTGCGAAGAATTTCAATTAGTTGCTTTAGGGAAGAAGGAAGTTGCTTTTTCATCTTGTGGATACAAGCACAGTGGTGGAGTAAGGGTTTTGAAGGCTTGAGGCGCTCTATCGTCGAGTTTGGAAGTCCCAAAAATATTCAAAAGTTCAAAAATTTCGAAACATTTTACTTGTTTCTAATTTTGGAATTCTGAAAAGATGGCATTGGGATTAATGGAGATTTTTAAATTAAAGAATTTTTCCGGTGGTATAATTTTGTTCTGAATTTTGTTTCTTAAACTGGCAACAGGAAAGTGTTTGGTTTTTTTTTTCAATCTAAAAGAGGCTAAGAAAATAAATAAAACTGTGGTCATTATCACAACACTTATAAAGGGAGCATTCCAATGATCCTGTATTCCTTTTATTGTTTTCCCCGCCCTCTCATTTACTTTTAAATAATTATCTTAAATTGTATTTAATTTTTTTAGTTGAGAACGATTTGCGCCCTTAAAATACGCTCAATGTTAAATCCGCTCCTGCATTTAATTTAAATTTTTTTTTAAAGCTTTGGCGTTTTTGTGTTTATGATTTGTATTTGTAATATTCAAGATACAGAGATGCAAGATAACTTGTCGAAGAGGAATTTTATGAATAACTTGTGAATCACAGTAGATGGTGCTGCTATCAGCTGGCCCGCAAAATTGAAATCCAATATAAATTCTTAAATCAATCAAACATTTTTGTGGTCTTAAGAAACCAGGAAAATTGTACTTGAGAGAACGGCAAGAACAGTGTCTATACAGAAATGAAATTGATGCAGTTAATATTAACTGGCGCCCGAGTGAATTTATTCATGAAATTTAATATGTTTTTTTTTTAAGAAAAGGTTTTCTATATAAGTTGCGGGACATTTGCTTTCCAAAATATTCAAAAAATCGAAACCTAAGGCTTTTTAAAAAAATAATGAAGAAAGTGGTAACTTACAGAAAAGTAATTTTCACGCTGAATTTCATCGTAAAATTCGTTTTTGAGAAAAATAATAAATTTCATTAAAATTTTCGTCAAGAATGGCAAACTTGGCAGAAACTCAAAATTCAAGCCAAGTATAGCATTCCACATTCTTTAAGTGTGGCCAAAAAAGAGGCTCAAGGGTAAATTTGATGGGCGTTTCTAGCGATGTAAATGTTACAAAAAATTGTTAAGGTGGAAAAACGTGTCTGGAAATTTCGTTGGAGCACTGTTTATAGTAGCAGTAGAAGTGATGTTTTTTTTAATGATTCCTTAACCTATCAATTTATTGTAAGGCTCTTTTCTAAATCCTATTCAGGGAACTCAAATGTGTATCAGGAGCACCTGTCCATGTATGGATATTATACTCAAGTCTTGGACGAACATGGTTGTGAATCTAGAATCAAATATGAAAAACTAAGAGTTCTATCATCAAGTGGAGAACGGCCTTAACCAACTTGGTGTGCGTAACTGGAGGCCACTGGCTAGGGACCGGCCTAACTTGCGAGGATTGTTTGAATGGATTGTCTGCGCCACCTTAAGTAAAGTAAGTAAGTAAGAGTCCTATCATCCACAAAACAATTAAGTGGATTTTAAGTATTAAACGAGAGATTATTTATAAAGATTAGAAACAGAGTCGGAGAAAAGATGGAGCCTTGAGGCACACCTGAATTTTTATGATTTTCAGATGGAAAACGGTTCAAAATCACCCGAATGAAACTGTCGCAATTGTAACTTCTAGGGATTCGTTGATTCCAAACGCACATATTTTCGATAAGGGAGACTTGCACCAGACTAAATAAAATATTTTTGAAATTGTATGCCATTTTTTTTTGTAAGGAAAACTAAATTTCTTGCAAACAGAGAAAACAGCAGTGAAACTATCCCGGAAGCTGAATAATCTAATCCTGCTTTGTTTCAAAAGTAATTAAGTAGGAAAGCCAATAAATAGTCGCAGCTAATCTCAAAATATTGCAATCTTACTACATACAAGAGATTTGGAAAATGGTTTAATTTCCTGGAAGAGAATAAAAGGATGGTAGATATCCCCATTAAATAGGTATTTCAGATTAATATATTATTGATTGAAAAACGTTAACAATAAGCTTAAGTGATATTGTATATGCATGAAATATTAATTTGTGGACCGCAACTCAACATATATACAAAATATACAGCTACATATCTGTGTGTATGTAGTATATCCCTAATTATTCCATCGTCCTTGTGTTTCAAAAAAAAAAAATACATTTCAATTATGAAATCACCAAACAGAATTAATTACAACGCATTAAAGCCGACGTGATTGCTTTAAGCCATAATCCTTTCACACAAATGCTGATTAACCAAAACCAATAATCCCCCCCAGGTCCCACCTCCCCCCCTCCCCTTAAACTAAAAGCAAAACAAATCAAAATAAAGTTCTTAGGCAAACCTTTTCAGATAAAGAAACATGATTAGAAATGACAAGTATTCCAAAGCTCTGAGTGTGTATAGGAAGGTAGTCTTATAGGACTATTATTGGAGTAGGAACAAACATCCATAAGAAACAAAACAATGTTCCTTTAGCTTTAGCTTGGAGGCTTGGGGTAATTATCCTGCTCTAAATGTCATTGCACGTTTCAGATCCCTTTTACCTTATATCTACTACTTAGATATATAGGCTAGTCATCTTATAAAGAGAGAGTCTTGTTGTTCTGTTTCACATTATTCAGAAAATTCGTGCTAAATCTTATGAATACATAGTTCAGATTTTGAGGACGCACATGACAACAACAATGGAATTGTGCCCAGGTGAGACAGCAGGAGCAACGGCTGTCAGGTATTATTTCGT
Organism: Platycheirus albimanus; assembly: GCA_916050605.2. Classification (NCBI taxonomy): domain Eukaryota; kingdom Metazoa; phylum Arthropoda; class Insecta; order Diptera; family Syrphidae; genus Platycheirus; species Platycheirus albimanus. Next base: position 10,338,350 of record OU696698.1, on the reverse strand, counting down.
AAATGGGTACAAACCTATTTAGGAATTAATGCCAGTGGACAATAAAAGCTCGGAATAAACAAACAACACTCATAATAATAAAACATGCCTCGAGGTTAGGACATTGACAGGATATAAAAGGATATTTTTTTCTTTGAAATGAGCGCGGCTGTATGATGTTTTTTAATCAAACAACAGAATAAGAAAACTAATTTGTATGTGATGAGTGTGTTTTTGTTTTTTTTTTTTTTTGCAAATAATTTTACTTACTAACAACGGTCATCTTTTCTGATTCAGAAACTGTGTTGAAGGCCGGCGCTTCTCCTGAAACTTCACATCTGTAGAGGCCAGTGGAGGCAAGTGTTACTCTGCGAAGTGTTACAATTGTGTCGGAAGAATTGCGGAGCTGCAAAAAAAATTAACGTTGGTTTTTTTTTAAATAAAAATATATATTTCAATATAGGTACACTTAAAAACTTTTCATTATATATTCTGAACAGAAGCAACATTATTCCGAAGGTGACTTTCAAATATTTTTTATGTTTATGCAGTGCCACAAAATTTAATTTGATTCAAACCTTAAATACCATTTTTCCGAATCCAATGATAATTCTTTGGAAATCAGTATGAATGGTAATAATGTGATTCCGAAAATTTTTAACAATAGATAGGTAGGTCAAGTTGCTTTTCAGTACAATTGTGTTGGGCTTTTTTTAAGATGATCGTTAAAAATTAATTAATAACTGGCTTATATACGATATCACTCTAAGGCTTGTAGTTCCAGGGAAATGAGTCCGTAAAATATATTTAACCTTAGTTAAGAAAAAAATCGGTTGAGAATTTAACGGAAAAGTCAATATGAATAATTGTACTTGGAAGGACTGCTTACTCTAAGAATTTCGTGAACAGATTTAGGTGTAGGAGAAGAAGACCAAGGAGGTGGGTCAGGAAATTATATTTGTCCTTCTTAATCCATACCCAAAGCCTTAATTGTTAGACCGTTTTTTGTAGGAGTGTTTTTACAAAATTTTGCATCGAAATTGCCTTCCCTTAATTCAAGCCCAAGAAAATGTCATATCTGCTTTGACTTCAAACAATTCAAAAATTTATATTTAGGGCGGTATTCATCGAACGTTATTAAAATGATATTTACTGACAATTATAAAATTTAATTCGAACATTCCAAAAATGCATGTTTTATTTTTCTTGAACGTATTATTAAATATTTTCCGAAGTAATTTTTCAAAAGCTAATAACAAAACAAACTTAATCTAAATGAATAGGAGAAATATTTTGGAAATGAAGACTGATCTCCGATCAGCGTTGCCGCTGGAAAGAAAATTAACGTGCCACATTTTCTAAAAGAGCGTGCCACTACCGTGCCAATATTGAAAAACTACAATTTTTCAATAATTAAAAAAAAACTATAGATAGATAGATAGATAGATATATTTATTTGTTTATAAGCTTTGCTTTTACAAATTGATTGGCAGTATAATTATGTATATGTCATTATCAGATACTCATACAATATTTTTATATTAAAGTTAGTTTTTGAATTGATATCTTAATAACAAAAAAGGAAGGTATGTACATATGTATGTGTAAATTGATTAGTTAATATGAAACCTGGGTTAGTTATTCATTTAATATAAAGGCTCTTAGTTTGAGCGAGTTAACTACATATTTATAAATGTCAATTGTAATGTTTTCATTTTCAGAAGCCATTATGCTGTTTAAGTCGAACAATCTGTTAGAAATTAGGTAGTGGTTTCTCATTGCATTGAATATTGGGCATCTTAAGAGGAAGTGTTCTATTGTGTCATCTTCATGCGATCGTACATATGTTCATTGGATCAAAACTGTGCCTATCACCGTGCAACAAGAACCTATGGGCATACCTGTTGGCGCATCGTATTTGTGCCATGACTTTATGTACAGACGGTTTTAAAAATTTATTCAAGTAGGGAGCCGGCTTATATTCTGGTACCTGATGTATGTTTTCTAAGCAGGATGCATAATAACAGCAGGAACTTGAGTTAGTTGCCTTCCTTAAATCTTCTTCAAACAGCACTCTTTTTTTGTCTTCTAATATGTTAGCGTAAGATCCTCGTACGACTGTTAAGTTTTGCTGTTCCCAGACATCATTAAAATTTCTCAATAAAAGGTCTTTAAATTGTGTTGCCCAGTTTGGTCGCTGGGTTGAAAGATGGATTCGTAAGATTTCGTTATAGCATTTTTTTATCAAGCGGTCATCTGATACACTTAAAAGCCTTATCCATAAGTTTAAGCTTCTTTTTGCTATCTCGTATATTAATGGAATCGTTCCAGTTTCAACACGAATTACATTACTTTGAGTGTTATTTGCTAGACCAAGTAATTTCTTCAATACTGTTGTTTGTACTATTTCAATTTTATCTCCAGCTGCCAAACCCCATATTTCTGCACAGAAAAGAGCAGTTGATTTGAAAGTCGATTCAAAAACTTTGACACGTCCATCCCAGTTTTCCATGTAAGAACTCCTCAAAGTCTTATCGGTCCAGGATCCAGTGCGATTTAAGTTTACTCCCAGATATTCAAAATTGTCTACAACTTCAATCCACTCTTCTTTATATGGGAATCTTTCTGGGCAAGATACATTTTTCCTTTTGGCAAAGTTCATAATTTTTGATTTCTCTGTATTCAATGTCATATCCTTTGCCGCAAAATATTTATCTAGTGTTTGTAATGTCTTCCTTAGCTCTGATTCTGATTTCGCAAACACAGCAATATCATCAGCATATGCTATCAGAATAACGTTTGTGTTCTGAGAGATTTCTATTCCTGCAAGACCCTCGCTCCCAAGGAATTCTTCAAGGTCATTCATGTACAAATTAAATAGCAGGGCACTTGAAGGATCGCCTTGCAGTACACCTTTTGTGACATTTGACTTTTCAGTTATACCATTAGATGTTTTAATAGCAATCCTTGTTTTTGTATAAATATTTTGAAATGCTCGGATTATTTTTCCACTCATTCCAATAGATCTCAAGTGCATCCATAGTTTTTGATGGTTGATGCTATCGAAAGCTCCTTTTAAGTCAACAAATACAACAAAGAAATTTCCTTTCGTTTTTGAAAGAGTAATATCAATAATTGAACGTATGATAAATAAATTATCAACACATCCCCGTCCTTTCCTGAAACCATTTTGAAATTCTGGTATTAATTTTGCATCTTCTGCCCACTCCTGTATTCTATTTGATAATATTTGTGTGTAAACCTTCATAAGAGTATTTTCAATTGCAATAGGGCGATAGTTTTCTGGCAAATACTTATCTCCTTTTTTAAATATCATCGTTATATCAGCTCTAAGCAGTTCTGAGGAACTTCTTACATCGTTATCGAATAAAGTCTGAAAGAAAGACCGCATATATTCAACCCAAAGATTTGGAAGGTGCTTCAAGAATTCATTCGAGATTTTATCGGGTCCAGCAGCCTTGTTATTCTGTAATCCTAGTATTACGGATACTAATTCATCTAGGCTTATATCTCTGTCAAGGAATGCATGATAGGTATCGGTGTAAGGAGTATACTCGACTAAATTACCACCATAGATTACTTGAAGATAATTCTCCCAAACTTCTTTTGAAACAGGGTTTTGTGCAAAATTGTTCGGTTGGATGCTTCTGATTGCTCTCCAAAAATCCTTGCTATTTTTTGTGTTTTGAAGTTGTCGAGTCAGGTTATCGTTGTACTGTTTTTTGGCAGTATTTATAGTTGACGCGTATATTTTTCTACTAGTGATGTAATCAGTTCTTTTTTCCATGTTATTGGGGTCTTTGTTATATGATCGCATTATTTGTCTCATACTACGTTTCTGTGATTTACATTCGGCATTAAACCATTTGTTCTTTTGAGGTATTGATGCAGTATTAAGTCTATAATGTTTGACCATACAACATTCTACTGTAGCGTTTTTAATGCTTTCAAGTATTTGCTCATATTCCAGTGTATCTCCTATAGCTTGTAATTCTTCGGCTTTGAGCTGCATATTTGAAGTATAGTTTTCAGCTGCAGTCGGGTCCCAAACCAATTTCCAGTCTGATAAAATGTGCGATGCATTGTTAAAACTTACTATGGAACAACTTTGGAGGTTCAACATACAACACATATGGTCGGATTGTATGAGAAGCTGAGATACCTCGAAATCTTCAATTTCGTCTGCACCTTCTAAATTAATCCACACAGTGTTCACAGTACTTCGACCCTGGTGTGAGTCAAACGTATAGTTACCGTATGGGTCGCTTCTACTTCTCCCATTTATAAGTAACAGGCCAGCGCTTTCAAATATCTCACCAAGTAATTTACCTCTCCTATTTATTATTGTGTCTCTACTTTTTCTTATATGAGATAGTTGAGAGTTTTCCAGTATGTCACTGTCTAATTGATTTGAAAGTCCGAAGCGAGCATTTAAGTCTCCTCCTATTATAAGTGTATGTGTGGGGTAGTTATTCTGTAGGTGTTCCAATTCCTCTTGTATTAGTTCGCAGCATGATTTATCATCCATTTCTTTAGATGGACACAGATAGGGAAAGTATATTATGTACTTTGATCTATGAAATACAACTTCTAATATTATCCATAGGTTTGTTTTACTGATTTCTTGTAGAACATCGTATTTTGTAGGATTTTTAACAAAGATTTGTAGCCCTCCTTTTCCTCTTCCTCTTGACTTATCCTTGATCGCGTTAGAATAAAACATTTTATAATCTTCAAACATTTTAAAATGAATTTGTTTTGTATTATCTAAGACCCAGGTTTCACTTAAGCATAAAATATCGAAGCTAAGTATTAAATTCAATTCAATAATATCTAAGTTATATAAATTTTTTATTCCATTAATGTTCCAAAAGCTAATTTTAAAATTATTATTATAAGTTTCCCCTACAAATGTTTCAATATTGTTTTGTTGAAGCTATGCTGAATCATTTTGTTGGGGAAGCATTCTTTGTGGTAGATCTTCGTCAGCTATGGTTTCTCTGCTACTGTGAGACCTCATAGGAGTAAAGAACTTATCGATTGATAGTGCTGCTGTTGATTTGTTTGACTTATTCTTCGGTTTCTTGGGTTTGCCTGCTTGTTGAGATGAAGTACTCTGTTCAGAATTTTTTTCCTCCGGGGACCTGTTTCGTTTTTTGGTCATGAAATTGTTATTTTTTTCCTCAACTTCCAGCTGCTGCAGTGTAAAGTGCTTCTTGTTAATAATGATTTTATCATATTTTATGTTGACATCGGCTCCTTCATTTCTCAAGTCATTTGCCTTTTTGCGTAGCACTCTTCTAGCATCAGATACTTCTTTGCTGAAGTCTTCATCAATATAAATTTTCGAGAATTGCGGTTCTTCAGCGAGCTTCTTTTTATTTCTCATGACAATCTATTTAACCCTATATGAGGTTAATGCAACTTTGACAGGACGGGGATTTTGATGTCGTGATCCTAAGCGTGTAATATAGTCAATATCAGACAGTGTGATTTGATTCGCTGCGCAGGTATTAAGGAGAATTAAAATAACGTTTTCCAATTCGTCGGGGTTGCTTTCTGATTCTGCTAGGCCTTTTATGATTATATTTCTCCTCCGAAGCTCCCTGTCCATAGTTGAAACTTTCTTGCTCACTAAGTGTAATTTTTCTTTAGTAGCAGACATCTCTGTTTGGATTTGCGAGAATTGTTCGTTGGTGTTTTGGTTCACTGCTGAAACTATTTTAAGTTGCATGTTTTCTAGGTGTTTTATCATTTCGGAATTCATTTTAACTTTCTTAAAAAGGTGTGCTAGTTTTATTTTTTTTAAATTAATTTTTTTTTTCAATAAAATAGAGAAATTTTTTTGTTTTTAGTGTACCAGGAATTTTCACGCATCCAATATTATATACACAAACCCGTATTAATAGATGGTTTTGTTTTCTGCTAAGGTAGCTTACAATCCATATACGATACGAAACTATATACAGGGTGATTCACGAGCGTTGTGCCAAAAAGCTAGAGCGTGTAGGTTGAGTTGAGACAAGAAAAAAATCGTATGGGAGGGGGGGTCTATTCCCCCGTTTAGCCGGGAGGGGCAATTTTCTGAAAAATTGACTTATTTTGTAAAAAAAAAATATTAAAAATCAACGGCTTCGTTAACAACACCGTGTTATACCTTTTTGGAAAGCCAAAAACTTTTTCTTTCATTTTGTTTTTAAATTAAATTGTTTTGACGAAAAGTTTAAAAAATATAAATTTTCAAACTCAAAATTTTGAAAAAAAAATTTGAAAAAATAATTTTAAAACTAATTTTTTTCAAAATTTTACGTAATTAAGTATAATTTTTGTTCTCAGAATTCAATGCTCCCATTAATCTTTAATCCAACACTGAAAACCGTATGGCTCTACGACTTTTTATTGCCAAGGTATTCAAAAATAACCGAACCTACTTCTTCAAAAAGGTATAACACGGTGTTGTAAACGAAGACGTTGATTTTTAATATTTTTTTTTACAAAATAAGTCAATTTTTCAGAAAATTGCCCATCCTGGCTAAACGGGGGGGAATAGACCCCCCTCCCATACGATTTTTTTCTTGTCTCAACTCAACCTAACGCTCGTGAATCACCCTGTATACTAATTTTTTTTGGTATTTTGCTATACAAAAAAATTTAAAAGATTCACATTTATTCATGTTTTACATATATGTAGGTACAGAAAAAATAAAATAAGTAACTCTGTCGAATCAATTTTCCCAAACTTTTAAATTTTGTCATAACTTAATATAAAAAATAGGGACTTTATATACAAAAATAATAATAAATTCAACAAATAGGTACTAACTATCATATTTAAAAAAATGTGCCATATTGAAATTTTTCGTGCCACCGTGCCATGGGAAAATTGCCGTGTCAAAAAAGCACGATTGTGCCACTTCGGCTGTCTCCGATTAGGAAAAATAGAGTCACATTGTTAATTTTTATAGTTTCATTTCCCACGTAAGCAATTATATTACCTATACTTTCAAATCGAGAACAATACACAAGAACTATCTAAGGGCTCAGCGGACTAAGGAAGAAATCGGCAGCAAGTCGATTTTACTGCTGTAATTGCGGGAGAGATGCGGAGATGCCGCTTCAGGATAGATGCCGCACTCAGCCAAATTCATATAATATCTAGTCCTCCAAACAAATATGTTGTTGTTGTTCGTTAGATAAAACAAAAACGCAGAAAAAAAACCGCTTCCATCGGATACGTATCGGGTTCGGGAGTTTTTCGTCTTTATTTGGTTTTACGCTCTTGTTTAAGCTCACCACGATAGCAATCTATTCTGTAATAAAGAATTAAATAAAAACAACCGATTTTAAAGTGGAAAACCTATTGATAGGGAAAAAAACCACTATTGAAACTCTTTATTATAAATTATCAACCGCTTCTTTCGGCGTCTTTCCAACAACTAACCTTCGATATAAATTCTTTCGATAAATTCATATACTAATACATATACTTATACATTTTAGTTTCGTTCTTACTAATACAGTTTGCTTATATAAAAAATCTGATACATCGAACGACAAGACCTACAAACAAAGAAATGCTTGTCGGTCGTCCGATACAGCTCTCTTTCTGACTCTGGAAATTTTTCAGTCGGTTGCAATTTGTCGATGCGGAAAGAAGTTATCGTGAGATTCTTTAAATTTTAGTATTTTGTGTTATTAAATAGTGTTGTGAGAAGTGGTTGCTGTGATTTTTTGTAGTCTATTGTGTTTGTATTGCCTTAAGCGTAGTGCGGCATCTCTCCCTCACTACAGGAATAGATGCCGCACTTTTTCTTAGAAGATTCCGCACTTTGAATTTTGCTAATTTTTTGTTTTAAAAGACGAGCAGAGTAAGTTGGACAGAAGATGCTTTAAATGAAGCTCGAAAAAGCATTGAGCAGGGAATGTCTCTGCGAAAAGCCGAAAAATTGTGCGGCTTGCAAATGGCTTCATGAAAATTGTACACGCAACAAAAATCCCAAATACACCCTCTGTACAGACTATGGACGAGACGAGGAACGCAGACAACATGCTTTACATTAAATTACAAAAAAAAAAATTAAGCTAATTTTCCGTGTGGCATCTCTCCAACAAATGCAGGGAGATGGCACACTTAATATTTATTATTTTTTATGAATACTTTTTTTTCTTAGGTTAAGTGGTTTAAAATGGGAGGAAATAAGTCTATTGTAAGGTTTTGTTTAAAAAATAAAGTCTATTTTACTCAAATACAATTTAAACATCGATTTTTGAAAACCGTATGCCATTATTTGTATGAAAAACAATACCAGCCAAATGGCCGCCAAGGCTCTGCTTACACAACCCAACCATACCCTTTTCATAAAATTTTCATTCACCAAATCACAAAGTGGCTGTTGTATGCCCTCAATAGCTTCACGAATTCCATCGTTGAGGTCTTGATCACCTCTTCGAGAGATAACACGGTCCGGAAACTTTTCCCGTAAAAGATCGATGGTTTCGTTGCTTGTGTGGCACATATCGCCGTCTTGTTGAAAGAAAACGTTGTCCAGATCAATAAAATCCAAATCCGGCCACAAAGAATTATTAATCATCTCGATAGCGCAATCCATTCACCGTAGCTGTTGCTCGAGCTTCATTTTCCAAAAAGTTAAGTCTAGTGACCTACCGGACCATAAACTGCACCAAACAATTTTTCGTTGATGGTGGAGAGGTTTTTTAACAAAAAATCTTGGGTTTTCCGAGCACCAGATGCGACAAGTTTTTCTTGTTGACGTAGCCACCGAGGTGGAAATGGGCCTCATCAGTCAAGATGATTTTTTGATGAAATTCCGGATAATTTTCATGCATTTCAAGGACCAAATCAGCAAAGACACGACGTTTTTGATGATCGACCGGCTTGAGTTCTTGTGTTAACTGAACTTTATAATTTTTTTTTTTATAAGTCCTTATGCAAAATACGGTGTAATGACGTTTGTGGAATGCCTAATTCCACAGAACGACGAGGAATTTACATGGACAAACCTGGGTTCTCTTCAACACTTTGGTCTACATACCAGCAGCAATATTCTCAGTTTTCTTGAGCAACGTGCACGGGTTTTCTTCTTCACATCGCTAACTTGGTCCAACAGCTCAAATTTTTCCACCAATTTCTGAACTGCGGTCCGACGACCAAAAAATGTTTTAGTTGTACGAACTGTCTGTGTCAAGTTTTCATAAATTTACAGTGAATTTCAAAAATTTCAATTAATTAGTGAAGCGTGTTTCGATCCATTTTTATAAATAACGTTAGTTTCTACTTGTCAAATGTCGAAAAATTACAGCTTCAGAATTGAAAACTAGCGAAATAGCGGGCTGTTCAAAATAACACCTCTTATTGGAAAACCCTTTAATTGATTTTTCAGCATTTATTGCTTTTCGTGATTTTTTCGGGGTTATTTTATTATTTCAAGATTTTGGTTTTTGGGGATTTTGAACGGCTTTCATGAAAACATGCTAGTCACTTGGGCAACCAATTTGTTTCAAAGCAAAAAGTGTTAAATATATTTGACCACTTAAAAGATTTTCCAGCACTAGTTAATCTTCGCTTATATTGCTTGCTGTGTGTTAAGACGAAAGAGCATCTTAACATAATAATGAATGATGAATACCGCCCAAAAATTATATCTTTTTTTTTTTCTTAATCCAAGAACAGTTCTATAAGAAAAACCTTTCAACAAAGGAAAAGATAACTTCCTATTTTTTTATCTTTTAAATCTATTTTTTCATATTGAAGTCATATAAACGTGACGATGATATAAAAATAATTTTTTTTTGATTTTTAAGAAAACATTTGCTTTTAACTATTCAAAAATATTTCATTAGTCAAGCATGCATGCATTTTGCATGCATGAATGGTCAATATTAATTGAATATCATTCACTGTTTCTGATACATCATTTTTGTTCTCAGTATCACATAACACATACAAATCCTCATACCAACACATTTTTTGATTTGTGAATAGTCATATGAATATTTTCTTTAAACCGGTACGTACCCTATAACCACTTCCATTATCATCACGGCCCTTATAACAATACCATCCCTCTTGAGTGTCTAAAATAAAGAATTTTTGATTAACCACTTAACAACGTTACGCGGTATAACCTGACAAACATGTGCACCCACCATATCTATGAACAAACACAGTCACAAACAAGAGTCCTATTAAACCATACCATCACCTACATTGTTTAAGTGGGTAAAAGTCTGAAAGAATATTTTTTCTTTGAAGTTCCCCACACAAATTGTATCACTCTGTTTGAAGTGCCTGTGCCTTAGATTGCGTCCTCCAGGACTCACAAGAAGCTTTTGTAGCAACAAAGTAACTCAAAAATACCGCAACAAGATAAGCATTAAGATGGCACGCAAGAAAATTCCGCAGTAAAAACAAAAAAAAAAAACTGAAAAAAAAGGATATATGTACAAAGAACGGCAGGGAAAAAAAGAACACATCACAAAACTGCATGAAGAAGTAAAGTTAAAAAGAAAAAAAAAATCATATAAGAAGAACAAGAACAAGCAGAATACGTGGTTTCAAATTGTTCCCCAGTTCTTTCAAGCTCAACAACTTTCAAGTCACGTTCCAAAAAGTTGTGAAGTATTCCAAAGTCTCGCCACATTCTTCGATTCGGTAGCGCGCGACATATTTGATTTCCGTCAGAGTAAGAAGAGACTGGAAGATCCTTGAGACCAACAGATACACAGCTACACTCCAACAAAAAAAAAAAAATCAGATACCAGATACAAGACTTTAGGGAGAAAGAGGCAGGACCTATGGAAAAAAAGGATGTTACATCAGCACATTCAGATGAAAAGTAACGCTAAGGCATGCGATGAGTACATAAAGATCAAAAGATTGCCAACTCCTGCTCCTGCTCCAGCTCCAACTCTAATTCAGTGCAGCATAGAAAATGGCTTCTCCGGGATTTACATGGCTACGTGATTTTTCCTTCTGCACATGGGATTGCTTTAACTGCTGCTTCTGCCATCATAGTTGCCTGGGCTGTGTACTGTGCAGTGTTCACTGTTCAGTTCTCAGCTCCAGCGCTGGAAAACCTTTTTGACATAAACTTAATTTTCAGGGACACTCATAGGTTGACGATGGTATCGTATATTGCATAAAAATAAAATGGAAACTGCAACTGACAGTGACAAAACCTCCTTTCCTTAACCATCATATATGTATATACAATCATCACCATTGGCATACCACACACTCCACTCTCCACCAGTCACTAACCCCCTCTATATAGTCGCTAGAGGTTAATTTCTCGCATGGAAAATGTTGGAAAAGTTCCTTAATCATATTATTTAGCTGTGTTTTGCTTTTGGCGCAATGTTGTATAACTTATTTAACCGCCTTAAGTGAACAGATACTAATTGATGTTGGCAAGCAAAACAGTAGCAGCTATAGGTAAGGTAGAGGTGTACTAAAAATATAACTTGGTTATAATTATAGAGAAGAGGGTATAGAGGGCCATCAAGGAGCAGGAGAAGGACATGGACAATAATTAATTATCCTTGAATGGTATATGTTATGAGTTTTGTGAACATTCGGAAACATGTCCATTTTTCTAACATGTCATATTTAATTATTATGAACTTGGAGCTGAATTGGAATATTCATGTCCGTCCTTCGTTGACAAGGGACACCGAATTATACGATATATGAAGGTAATTTTTTTTAGCTACACCACCGCCATGTCGTGTCGGATTAAAAAAGTGAATGAGCTGAAAAAGCAAACATTTGTAAATGATTTTATAAGGGAAGCAAAGTGACACTTTGAGAGTTTTTTATCAGCTTAATATTTTTTACTTGCTCCAAAAGACAATCTAACAAACCATTATGATGATGGAGAAGTATGGCAAAATATGGCTTTCCAAATAATTCCCGTCAATCTGCACTTGCGCACTTTTCCTTACTAAGGCTGTTGCTTTGGCGTCCTAAGCGATTTTTTTCCAACTTCATAAATTGATCTCTGGTTCCGGCTGAAACAAATAAAACTTGCAGGGATTAGCATGAGCATGAGGACGAAATACACTTTCTCCTCTGTCATTTCACAAACATCGATAGCCTAAGATAAATAAATTTTTTGAAGGCTCTACTTTAAGAAAATCAAAAAGTTATCACAGAATCCAAAAAACCGATCATGTAAAACCTATATGGTAAAATCAGGAATTGTTAAACCCTCAGACGGGTATCACATTGGGTTTAATTCAAATCTTGCATGACATAAGCCTAGCTTGAATTCTGTAAAAATAGTTCTATACCCAAAAAAGACAATTTTAATAGGAGTGTTGACTTATGCGCGTTCCTACACAATGATGGCTGAAGTCACTTAATTTATTTATCAAGACTATGGACGAGTTGTCACAGAATTCCATGTATTACCCTACAAGAAAAATGCCCGTGCCATGTTAAAACACACTACGCTAAAGTGGGTGAAGACTTGAAAGCATCTGGAGGATTTGGAATTATAATGGCATAATAAAACCTTCAAAAAAATTTCCTGGCTTCAGTCAGTTGTTTACACAGCATTGGATCATGTCAAACGCTCCCTTTTTGTAATTGTCATATAACGATGGCGTGCAAGCTATATGAGTAGAGAATATCACGGAACACAGCCCATAGTTTGAAACATCCATTCTAGTAAAAATATTTGCAAAGATACAAACTTGGAGAGATGCGGAGACATTTTGTTTTGCATTTCAGCTTTTGACTTTGAATTCTGAGGCAGAGTTTCCAACTTTCTGCTTTGTTTTGCAGTCAGTACAAGCAGTGATTCTCCTTATTAGCCACCAATTTACAATTTACGTTGGAGAATTCGAAAAAATGCATTAAGATTCAGAAAAACTTTAATTTACTTTTGGAACACGTATTAGCAGTACATACAGTAGCGGCCAAACAAATCGGCCACAATCTTTGACCAAGAGAGGAGTAAAACACGTCAAAAACCTGGGCACAAGAACATCTAAGAACAGTCTCTTGATGTAATAAATAAATAGAATTAATTAAAAAAAAAAAAAAAAAAAAAAAAACATAAGGCAGCCGCTGGGACTCGAACCCCGGGCAAATATTCTAGCTCTGGCTTTCCTGCTTACAAAACCATATTTTTTGGAATTGACGTTTCAAACATATTTTTAAAATTCGCAGATTTTTTTTTGGTCGCCGTACGAAAGGCACCAACTTCCAAAAAGTACTATTTGTATTTATTTATTTATATAATAATTTATATCATCTGTGTTTTTTAATTTAATTTTTTATTATAGATTTGTAAGTAAAAATTATTTATTCGATTTCCAAACTCAGATATTTTTATTAGGTCTGGGTTCGAGTCCCAGCGGCTGCCAAATTGTTTTTTATTTTTAAGATTATTTTCTTTTTCAGAATATAAAGAGGCAGCCATTATTAAAAGATACTGCTCAGATTCTAACCGAATTGGGCAGGTTGGAATTTGTAGAACTAGAAGTAAAAGAACTTAGTTCATATTTCCAGGATTTAAAATGAGTCTCCTTACCTCGATGAGGGTTAATGCAAGAAGAAAACTTAAATTTTAGAAAAGAGGCAAAACTTAAGATTTAGTTAGTTAGTCTCCCCCTACATTAAACATAAATACTTATGAAGAGCGTGTTACCTTCTTCAGATTTGAGGAGAGGCCACAACCACACCATCCTTTTAGAGAGCCTGTTCAAAAATTGATCTTTCTGGCGAAGAAAGTGTGAAATAACGAAAATATGCTGTTAGCAAAAACTATATAAATTGGCTGTTCAGGAAGCATGACGAAGGGAGAAGGTTTGCCGGGCTTTGACAAGATTGTTGCTGATATCCGGTCCTGTATGTATCAATGGAGTGTGGTGGACAAGACAAACGGTACTGGCTATACGACGACATTGACCTGCTGACGGCTTAGATGGCTGGGGCATGTTGAGGTCCGCAAAAATATTGTATACTAGCCTTTACCCGCGGCTTCGCCAGCGTTTCAGCTGCTTTGGAAGTAGACTGTAGCCTGAGTAGTCATCTCTTATAATCTAGCTACTTTTATAGCCTGAGCTTGTTTATACCATACATTTAACCGGGATAAAAAGTAGCCAAAAAAAGGTGACTCCTCCTTCTTTCCAAGGTCATGGAAACGCTGATAAATCGTCAGCTCAAGAAATATCTCGAAGATCGGGAGCTTTTAAATGACCGGCAATACGGCTTTCGCAGCAATCGTTCCACTGGTGATTTGATGGCATATCTCCCCGAACAGTGGAACAAATCTGTGCATCGCTTTGGCGAAAGCATGATTATTGCGCTTGATATTTCAAAGGCATTTGATAGAGTTTGGCATGAAGCTCTTTTATCGAAAATGCGTGCATTTGGTATCGATGATACTCTTATTCGTTGGATTAGAAGCTATCTTCTCGACCGATCAATACAAGTTGTATTAGACGGTTTCAAGTCTGATCTCCACAAAATAAATGCTGGTGTGCCCCAGGGCTCCGTTCTGTCTCCGACTCTCTTTCTCATTTTTATAAATGATCTCTTGTCTGTGACTTCTAATCCATTAAATTGTTTTGCTGACGACTCAACCCTCAGCTTTTCGTATACGTTTGATAATTCACGGCCTTTGCCTTCGGACGTGTTATTACAGCGAAATCGTATGATAAGCTCGTTAAACTCCGATTTAAACAGCATTGTAAATTGGGGTACTAGAAATCGTTTGGAGTTTAATGCGTTGAAAACTCAATGCTGTCTTTTGTCGATGAAGCTAAACATACCCCCTATGCCATTATCCATGAATGGTACTTGCATCGAGGAGGCCGAAAAGCTATCAGTACTCGGTATGTGTATCAGTGACAATCTTCGTTGGAATGATCATATACTTGAGATTGCCAAGAATGCTGCAAGATGCTTAGGCTTTCTTAATAGATGCAAGAAGTTTTTCACCCCATCTGATCTGGCTACAATTTACAAAGCGTTTATACGTCCTAAACTCGAGTATAACTCCCATCTCTGGGCAGGTGCTTCTCAAACTTTTCTCCACCTGCTCGACAGAGTTTAGAAAAAAGCGTTAAAATTGATAGGAGAGAGAAACATTATGGAAACATTTCCGTCATTCGAACATCTTCGAAATGTCTCATGTCTTTCCTTATTTTACAGGTTCTTTTACAAAAAATGCTCACTCGAGGTAGCCAGCTGCGTTCCACCCCTTAAACATTTCCCCCGTAATACTCGTCTTGCTAGGAACGCTCATCAGTTTACACTTGAGCCCAATTTCGGACGTACCGTGAAATATAGAGATTCTTTCTTTAGCCGTACAACACGAATGTGGAATGGATTGCCTGGCACAATTTTTCCTTGCCATTTTGATCTTCAAACATTCAAGATCAATGTTCATCGACACCTCCTTTCCCTTCCTTCCTAACTTCCTATCGCTCGCGCTGTGACTTATCATTAAAAGGGCTATAACAAACCCCTTGAGCGCGTGTGCATTATAAAAAAAAAAAATCTCTGTTAAAAATTTCTTGAAGATCCGTTCAGCCGTTCTGGAGTAATTGAGCAACAAACATCAACAAATCCAAACATCAAAACTTTCACACTTATAATAAGCATAAATATTAGTAGGATTGACTTAAATTCATTGTGACTATTAAATCGGGGGAAGGGAGTTCTTAACCCAAAAGTCTCCCACCTGGATCCGTTCTGCAAAGGCTTCATAATAAAATGTAGGTATTCACAAAAGTACGAAAAGTTTCGATCTGAAAAATTGATCAATAGGATTTTTAAAATTAAAAGGCAATACTATTCAATATTTAAATAACGGTTCAGGTTATATCTTCGTCCTAATTTTGCTACTTTGACTATTATCAAGACGCACATGGCTTCATTATACTGTTACCTTGGTATATTTTATAAATATTTAAGTGAATTGTAAATCATCCATTCATCTTAATCCATTTCATTTAGAGACAGCAGCAGGACATTATATACATAAAAGTGTCATTTAAGGAACGAAAAATAAGACACATTTTAAAGCCCTTCGTTACATATTATACAAGATTATACATATATTTCAATTCCCAATCCTATCCTATGGTCTCAATACAAAGGTCACGATGGCTGTCTTCATCAACATCATCATTATCATCATCATCATCATCATCACGTTTGAATAAACATTGTTCACATAAAATATATTTTATTCATCGTCTCAGTAATCATTCTTCGATAAAAATATAAGAAAAAAAAAAAAAAAAAAAAACTTACATCAATATTCACACCGGGTAATGGAAACGCCTGTCCTGGCGGTGAATCCCTAGGCAAGTATCGATAGAATTCATGCCCGTCCTTGTACCATTTCACCGAATACAATGATTCTCCATCCAAACTGTATCGACAGCCAAGGACCGCTGTCTTAAATCGCATAATGTGATTTGGTATTTTCAACTCCGTCATTGTAATCCCATTGGCCAAATCTATTGAGAAAATCAAAGAGAAAAATGGAAATTTTATGTTTAGAAGAGCCATGCCAGCACAAAAATGTTGCTTTGGTGTAGAAAATGGAAGTGGAAATGGAAATGGAATAAGGACGTGGATGTGGAGGTGGACGTGAACGTGGAGGTTAAAGTTTTAAGGTAAAGATAGGTAGATACAAATATATAAGGTCCTGATGAATAATGAATTTAAATTGCGAGCAGATTTTGTTCCACGCCGTTAATTTGGTTAATGGATTGGCTTGGGCCTAGCCTGGCCTGGCCTGGCCAGTGAAGCCATCACCACCATTATACCATTTCACCAAGCTAGTAGTGCATTTTTTTTTGTGCTTCCTTTTACCTTTCGGTTGATATAGCTAACCCCTTTGAACGTTATATTTACAAATAGAAATTCCCTGCACGCGCTTATTGCCGCTTTCGTCCTGCAAACTGCACCGTCAGCGTTTTCAATTAGAAAAAAATAAAAATAAAAAAAAATTAAAAAAAAAAAAATCGATTTGATCCTGTATACGAGCTAGCATTGAGCATCGCGCGAGCAACAAAAAGTTGTCCTTTAGTTAACGAACAGTGAGCAAGCAAGAGGCACTTTAGGATTTCATTTGAATTAGTCAGGACTTTTGGCATTCATGACAAAGGCATTTCTATGTTTTTTTTTTTTTATTTTCTATTTTGCTGTTAAAGAGGTTGGTTTTCCATTGAATCATGATGCGGCCATTCGTGTGCTTTCTATGTCCTTCGAGGCAATGTTAGAATTACCTAGCTACAAAGCTTGCCTACATCACGCTTGTATTCAGATGGCCTTACAGGTGAATGGAATTGAATTGGTTTGATTACTATATTTGGCAATTCAACCACAATGATGTGGATAGTGGATATACTCATGCTAGAGTCCTTTTAGGTCCTTATATGTTGACATTTGAACGGCTTTTTGAATTTTTGAATTTATTTGCCAGGGTTTATATAAATTTTTTTTTCTTTAATATTTGATTTGACCTCAATCGCCTTTACAAATAAAAAAAGGACTAACGATGCAAAATTAATGAGCACATGCAGCACATAAAGAACTTAACTCACCACCACCCTGTTGTATACACTATACGTCATTCATAAAGCAAAAAAAAAAAAACCAAATGGATGGTTGCGGATTGAAATATTACCTGAAACGGCCTAAATACCTTTGGGAGCTTGGGGTTGAGGAGCCTGGCAAAGGGGTTCTTCCTCGTAAATGGGTAATGGAATTTGTATAGCGAAAATGCTTCTTTGGATTTTTCTGTTTTTTTTTTTTTTTGTATTTTGATGATGACAGGTAACCGTGGGCCATTTGGGAGGCACGTGGAAAATGATGAGAAGTTTTGTACAAGGAATTTCCATTAGGAATGAAAAATGAGATACATTTTTTTTCTTATATTCTGTGTGAGTAAGGAAATATTGCATTATGGCGCTTTTTTTTCCTTGTTTGTTTTCTTCAAAAAAAAAAAAAAAAAAAAAAGCTGAATACCTGATGTATAGTGGAGAAGGAAAATGAATAATCGTCGAATTATTTAAAAAAAAAAAATCTATATGCCGTGTTGCGGTGTTGCCGTATTTAAATGTGATCCTGATGTGTAATGTAATTATATCTACGTATATACAAACCTATATTTAAAAAGTTGAAATGATACCTACTCCAAGAAAAAATGGGATTTTTACTCTTCACGTGCTTAGTATCATTATTTATTCAAATTATTGATTTTATTATAAGTCAACATTTCAAAATACAAAGATACAATATCTTTTTATAGTACTTTTGGGGATAGAGAGAAACCCGAGTCTTGAGCTACCATTTTTATTAGCTATATATTAATTGTTTATGTGTCCTTTGGCTGGACATGTGCCAAGAAAAAGAAAAGAAAACACCAAACGGCCAATATTATGTATTTAAGAAGGAAGATTGTGTTTTTTTCTGAAAATTTTTGTTTTTAAAAGAACGTTCATTTTTGACCGTGATTCTTCAAATTCTGTGTTCCCGTAAATAAAAATTAAATGACCTGGTTTTTATTTGACTGTCGATAGAAAACATTTTCACAAAGTATATGAGTATGAGGAATAAAAGTTTTTCCGCAATTATTGGCAATGGTAGATTTCATGCGCGGCCATGTTGTTTTGGTGAAATCTGTTAAATTCAAATCTCTTGTTTAAAAATTTTGATCACAAGTTAAACGATTGAATAGCAAATCCAAATAATAAAATTTTATTATAGCACCGCGGACCTTTTCAGTTCTTCAACGTTTGGTATCCAAATTTGAAACGACGTTTCGACATAACAAGATCAGCTGAAACATTCACATGGTCCATGAAAGTCTACAGCAGTACCTGATGCAGTCGATTCTTCGCCTTGCACAAAAACTCAGCCTTTCTAAGACTTCAACTTGTGGAATATGGGGTGGTTCTTTGGTCTAATCCCTTACAAATTCGAACTGACTAGTTGAGAAGGTTTCATAGCGTTTGGAAATGGACTATAATTTTGGACGAAAAACCATCTTTAGCGACGAGGGGCATTTATGGATGAATAGGTATCTTAACAATCAAAATTGCAGTATATGGGACCCACAATAATCCACACGAGGTTGACTAAATGACATGTGTTTCTAGCAGGACGGTGATACTTGCATTCTGCATGTACGATTTGAGGATATGATTTTATGTCTCGTAGAGGTGATGTGTGGATTGGCCACCAAAGTCTTGCAGTTTGACCTCACTTAAATTTTTTCCTGAAATCGGTGGTGTATTTGAGTAATCGACCGATGCCCCAAAAGTGTTGATCACACAGGCCATCACTCGGATCCGTGCCAGAAGAAGTCGAGGTACGCATTGGAACGATTTCATATTTCAAACATGATAGGTACAGGGTTTTCCAATAAGAGGTGTTATTTTGATGTTCAAAGAAAAATGCCACTTTTTGGGAAAAATGATCGCATGTTTATTTCAATGTAGAGAAAAGAATATATCATTAATAATGGGAAAACAATATAAGCCTAATGGCTGCCAGGGATACGCTTTCACAACAAAATCCTTTTCAATGAAATTTTCCATAACACAGTGGCTGCTGTATGCCCTCCATAGCTTCACGAATTCCATCTTTGAGGTCTTGAATCGACGCTGGGCTGTTGACGTAGACCTTATCTTTCACGTGGCTTCAAATTGAGAAGTAGCAAGGTGTTAAATCACAAGATATCGGTGGCCAATTGTGATCACCTCTTCGGGAGATAACACGGTCCGCAAACTTTCCGTTAAAAGATCTATGGTTTCATTGCTTGTGTCGCACGTATAGCACCATCTTGTTAAAAGTATACATTGTCCAGATCAATACCATCCAATTCGGATAATAAAAAATTATTAATCATCTCTCGATAACGCAATCCATTCACCGTAGCTGTTGTTCCAGCCACATTTTCGAAAAAGTAAGGTCCAATGACCCCGCTGGTTTTCCGAGCCCCAGATGCGACAATTTTGCTTGTTGGCGTAGCCACCGAGGTGGGAATGGGCCTCATCAGTACACGATTTTTCGATGAAATTCCGGATCATTTTCATGCATTTCAAGGCCGGTTTGAGTTCTTGTGTTTACTGAACTTGAAGCCCTTACATTTTCAGCTTTTTTTTTACAAAGTTTTCGTCTTTGTAAAGGCCGTATGAATATGATCATATAGTATCGTACCAATCCTATTCCACGTTTCACGTAAGCATAAACAATAAAATTTTAATCTTCTGAGTATCCTTTTTTGAAAATATGATCAAAGTTCATTATTTTAAAGTTGGGTCATACTAGGTACTCTCTTTGATTGAAATGCAAGTAAATTTTACTTGAAGAATTTTACTTGAAGTAACAACTGTAACATAATACACTGCTTCGTTAGTTATTCCATTAACAGCTTTTACTTCCTGCCAGGAGGTTTCTTGTCAAGAATTATACACTCGGCAACTATAACCGACGACGCCGGCCGACGACAATAAATGTTCCCACCATATAGCTTCGAGCTTATGACATAACTGCCATGTCCTACTCCTTGCCCAGATACCGTTTCTCATAAACAAACTCCGCCAAGGCAATAAGCAATGCATATCGTATATAGAGTAATTATTTAGTGGCCTATACGAATGGTATAAGTCCTTGCAAGTTGCAACCAATGTGCAGATTAAGGTAAAGGAACAAAAGCTAATGACAATATGTGAACATCAGAAGAGAGAGAAAGAGGATATATGACTTTGTTCCAAACTCATATGTGGTATAGGTCGTAGGAAGCATATTTATACAAATATTCACCACACTCCATGTGTTCGTTCTTCTATCATCAAACCGATGAAAACAATGTCCTTAATATTCTGAAGCGCTATACACGTTCTTAACACACACAAAAATATATAGAGCAGTTAAAGTAGCCTGCAGCAGCAAAAACATTTTACGCTTATAAATACCTGCTGGAAGAAAGTGTTCATATTATGTAGAAATTGTGTAGGTAGGTATACATGCAGGCAAGCACATGACTCTGGTTATGGTGATGGTAACGTTAGAGGAAATCCTTAATCCTTACATATTGTTTGGTGTTTCAAGCTTAGTATTTTACCGAATCGGAAGTAGAATATGAGAAAGCTTTCATGTCCTTTTGTTGGTGTTTCGCTTTCAGCAAAACGTTGCTAATAATTTCGAATCTTTATGATTGTGTGTTTGCAAGGTATGTAATACAGAGACTTTTTTATTTCTTTACCTACCATACCTGCATTTGATTACAACCATTTTGAAACGTTCGCACTTGGCATTAGACATCTTTTTTATTACAATTTTTTTTTTTTTTTTTTAATATTCCATACACTGGTGCAGCAGGAAATAACTTCATTTGAAGTGGGAAATAATTTCACTTTACAAATTCCAT
This sequence comes from Platycheirus albimanus, assembly GCA_916050605.2. Lineage (NCBI taxonomy): Eukaryota > Metazoa > Arthropoda > Insecta > Diptera > Syrphidae > Platycheirus > Platycheirus albimanus. The sequence goes on along the minus strand of OU696698.1, from coordinate 10,316,925 downwards.
TTCATTATACAATATGGGAGGGGTGGGGGAGGAAGTATATCCTTCTATATTATTTATGTGAAATATAGGTTGGATTTAGCAAATAAATGACATGCCAAAAACACTGAATTGCAAGGAACATCTTAATTAACTTTTAGAAAGTGATTGCCATAGAATTATTAGGCCTTATCCATGTTCAGAATCATCATTTCTGTCTGCAATGGCCATTTTAGCACATTTCAATAGTATAGAGACTGGCAGGTACTCGTGCGTTGCTCAGGCATGGGGAGTTTACCGGACAAAAAATTGTCCATTTTTTAACCTTAAAAACAGTATAGTACACTCGGGCGTATGCGTACTTTTCTGAGTTCAATTTTATTCAAATTTAATTTAAAAAAATCATCCATCTTCTCATATTTTAGACAAACTGATTGGACGGTATGAATATTTAAGACAAAGTAATTGGACGATATAAATATAATTAAGACGTCAAACTTATCGCTTAATGTTCAAAAGGTTTATATCTAGCTATCATCGAGCTATATAATAGGGACTTAATGTGTCTCACCTCGAACTACTGCTTTCTAGGTTCTTTTATAAACGGCGTTCAATGAAATTACCAAATGCATTCTTCCCCTTAAACGAGCGTTCTTGTAATATTCGAAACTTTCGGAATGGTCATCAATGAAGTCTTGAGAACAATTTTGGATCAACTGTAACGTACAGAGAATCATTTTCCAGTGCCACTACAGGAATGTAAAAGGCATTACTTTGCCCCACCTTTTTAAATGTTTAACATTTTAAAACCAGTGTGAATAGATGGGTCTTTGAACAAAGAGATAGTGATCCCAATAAAAACTAAACCTGAGGAAGTCTTGTGTAGGTACAATTTGTAACGAAGTTACACGTTTCCTTCACCATCACCGACCACCACCGACCGCCACCGACCGTAGACCCAATCACCATGATGAGTGCATCAGCCAGTGACCATCATCACCGACCGCCAACGCCCACCACCGACCCTAGTTCCAATCACCACGACGATTTTGTGCATATCAGAGACCAGCCAGTGATGCAACTCAACCATTGTGCTCTAAGGGAGCAAAACCAACCACCTCTCCGCCCCGCACCGCTGATTTGGACTACCAACCAACTCCAAACACGTATATGATAGTAACCAACAGAAACATCCAACAAACAGAAGGAATCTTTTTAGTACAAGTATTTTTAGTCTTTAATGTTATAATTCACACTTCCTTAGTACTGAAATATTTCATAAGTATAAGCAGAATTCGTGTGGAAAATCAGACTCGAACTCTCAGCCATTGTTATACGATTATATTTAATAGAACACCGGGAATAAGAGATCTTGAAGGTACGCTGTGGGGAATACCAGCGGAAACCTTATTAAATTTTGAAGTAAAGGCATTAGGCCATCCGTTTCTTGTCGTGGGGTAGATGCAGTTGTGAACTTCACCACAGGCCAAATTTAGTAGGGATCGATTATTGTCGTGGAGCGCTTCAACACTCTCCAACGAGTTTTCACTTTCTTTGGGAACAACCCTGGACTTCGACGAGCCTACCTCAGCCTAAGTATAAAAAAGCATCACAAATTGCGGAACACATTAGCTTTGAGAGTTGAAAAAAATGGGAGTGGTTTTGAGATGGATTTTAATTATAAAGAACTTTTCCAACTGTTCCAAATATTTCTTGACAAGACTATTATTGAAGAAGATTGTCTAAGAAATAATAAAAATGCATTTCTTAATCCTGCAGCATCAAGAATGTTAATGTCAAAAATTTAAGGCAAATGATTCCAGCACCCAAATATTGTATTGATACTTGTTTCCTTATCCTGGTCTTTGATACACAAAAAATTCTTTCCGACACGAATTTAATAGAGATGCAATGAGCAGTATTGGAGCTGTTTCTATTGAGTTTCTTCCCTTCACTACACACACTCCATGTGTTTGCTGCATAAAGAACAAAGTGGGAATTTCACATGCATGCATATGCACATGCATCCTGTGTGACATGGCGCAAACCAGCAAAAAAAAAAAATTAGAAAAGAAAAAAAAAATATCAAGATAAGCAAGTTCCATGGGATAAGGAAGGAAACAAGCAGTACCTAAACTACCTTATAGTGTAAGGCCATGGAACATGCTAGGCGAGCGAGCGAGCGTTTCAAATGGCATTGAATATAACCTGCTTTAGTTTAGCAAAAGGAGGTTTCTGGCAAAACTGGCTGATGGCTGGAATTGGAGCCGGGCTTCCTTGGAAATCGTTTTTATGCATGGATAATGCTGCAGATGTGTGCATTGTTTATAATGACTTCCCCTTAAAACTTCCATTACATGCACGAAAGGAGTCGGTTGGTACCTACTTGGGTGCAGTGTGTGCCTTGTGGTGGTGAGTGTATATGGGAGTTTGAGGATGAGCTAAAGGAACATGGAGTGAGTAGCTCTTCCATATGTATAAGCAAGGATAGTAGCAGCATCAGCAGCTCTTGCCAAAACTTATACCACATCATATATGGTACCTACCTACTCCTAGTAGGTACCTCTATGTTCACTTTTAGATATCTTGAACACTCTCTTTGCGTTCTGTTCTGAAACAGAATTTAACAAAATGGAAACGTATAACAATCTCATCCGTTTGTATATCTTTATCTGAAGCCCCAACCGGCAACAACGCCATCTACCATTACCAACCGCCAACCCCAACATAGTAGTGTATAGTAAATAGCATCCCCTGGATTAGATGAAAGACAATAGAAGCAGCAGCAGCAGTAGCAGGATGTGGATGAAGACGTGGATTTTGATGAGAGGAGCGAGGAAGGAGGAAAATCAATTTTGTTCACCATTTGCAGTTTGCAATTTGCATAATAAGGTCGTTTTGCTCAATTTGCATGTGAATGGCAATAATATGATGGGATGAGGGATGAAGATGGAGGGGGTGCGATTGGATGGAGGGCTCTGACTAGAATTTGTGTGGAAAAAGGTGGCGATGTGAATATGACTAGCTAGGGCGCTCATATAAGAAGAGAACGTGTATAGGTTGATAGAGTGTCAACCGTACATTAAATCGTGCATTTTCCTCTTCGTCCTTATTTAGTCCTCGTTTTCGTTTTATACATTATATTTAGTTTTTTTTTTTTTTGGCTTTTTGCTTTGGCGAAAGTTATTATTAGTTATGTGTGTGTGACTCAATTTTGTCTTTTGCCTGGCTTCAATGTTCATCCCTCTCGGATTTCAAATTATTTTATCGAGTTTGTCCTGATTCTAGAAGTTGGCTAGAAAGTTGACAGCCTCAGTGTTTTCTGTATAAATAGATACGATACAATTCGATGGTGGTTAGGTAATGGTAATAGCTGTGGTTTTGAGGAACTATATATTAGCTATAGGCAAGATATTGGTATTCATTTATGGGAAGTTGTCATATGTGTTTAGGTTTCAGTAGTTTAAATTTTGATAGAAACTCCAACTTCTGTAGCAGGAATTATAAGCAGGATAATATGGTGGGAAAATCTTTTGTTTCGAATTGATATACCTACTATAGACAATGTTGAGCGAGAATGAAATTAAAAAAAATTCTCTTTTGATCGGTTAAAGGTTTTTTTAGGATTTTTTTTCAAAATCCTGCTGAACGACACAACCGATCATCATGAAATGTTTTCAACGCCTGAAAGATATAACCAATCATCATGAAATGTGGGACACAAATTGTGATGGGTCCAGAAAAGGACAAAGAATAAAGTTTTCTTCACAATATCACATGTGAAGAGTTTGGAAACTGTTGATCTACAACAGCAAAAGAGGAGGAGCAGATCCAAGCACTCTTAGAACAATCACACTTAAAAACACCAGCGCATTTTCGTTGGTATCGTATATGGAAGAATCCAAAACTGGAAAGCAGGTCAAAATGGTCTTAAGGCAAAGTAGATTAATGTTAAGCAGTTGAAAGGAATAACAGTCGTGGTCATACAATGTCGGTTCCAATGTGGTTTCAGAATGTGAAGTCCATGGACATGGAATTTACCAATTCCTAATTATTTATGTTCGTATCTTGGAGAAGGCCTTAGAATTTGATATCGATACCCATAATCATATGTTATCGATTACAATGTGAGATGCTTTTTGTCTAAGGCTGAGGTAGGCTCAGCGGGTCCAGGGTTTACTAAAGAAGCAAAAACTTTAGTTTCTTAACGTTGTTTGATTCACTTATTCTTAATAATACAATTCTTAATAAAGTAATTTTACAATTCATACATTCTGGTTAAATATTTTTACAATATAACAATTTACAAATATTATTCCAATTTTTAATACTTACATACATATAGTCTCAATCTATTTTGACGCTGAGATAGCAGGGTCTACTAAATTCTCAGCTGAGATAGCAGCGGACACTAAATTCTCGGCTGAGATAGCAGCGGACACTCAATTCTCGGCTAAGATAGCAGCGGACACTAAATTCTCGGCTGAGATAGCAGCTGACACTAAATTCTCGGCTGAGATAGCAGCGGACACTAAATTCTCGGCTGAGATAGCAGCGGACACTAAGTTCTCGGCTGAGATAGCAGCGGACACTAAATTCTCGGCTGAGATACCAGCGGACACTAAATTCTCCGCTGAGATAGCATCGGACACTTAATTCTCGACTGCACTGAGACAGCAACGGACACAAAATTCTCGGCTGAGATAGCAGCGGACACTAAATTCTCGGCTGAGATAGCAGCGGACACTAAATTCTAGGCTGAGATAGCAGCGGACACTAAATTCTCCACTGAGATAGCAGCAGGCACTAAATTCTCGGCTGAGATAGCATCGGACACTAAATTTTCGGCTGAGATAGCAGCAAATACTAAATTCTCGGCTGAGATAGCAGCGGACACTAAATTCTCGGCTAAGATAGCAGCGGACACTAAATTCTCCGCTGAGATAGCAGCAGACACTAAATTCTTGGCTGAGACAGCAGCGGACACAAAATTCTCGGCTGAGATAGCAGCGGACACTAAATTCTAGGACACTAATTTTAAAACCTGGAAGCCCACGTCAACTGTGGGTTGTTCTAAGCTTAAAAAAAATTTTAGGGTTCGGCAATGTTCTCAAAATTATTACACGGTCACTGGCGGCAACTGACTCAATTTGCGCTGAGTCAAACTTGCTCTCTTATGCATATTTTCGCATGCAAGACAGTGGTAATGATAACGTAAACAACAAAAATGTATGTAAAATCTTTTCCAATGCAAATCGCAAGTAAAATATAGCTTGCCATTGGTTGTTGTTTGTGTTTAATGGATTAAGGTGGCGAAACTGGTTTGGCTGGTATGCAATCGAGTGTTGGCGTGTCCAATATAATATGGCACGGTCGGGGAGGAGTGAAATCCTCAATTAATGTACGGTGGTCGAACGGAATTGCTTATTTTGCAATTTAATAATGCGGCGGTAGGGTCGTTTTATTACAACAAGAACAATTATTGTAACAACGATTGTCAACAGAAGAGAGTAACTATGCTCTTTCACTAGTTCCAATTTTAAGAGATTAAACTGAGAACTTCAAAATGTTTTGGGTTCTTAGATGACATCATGTAATGGGAAGAATCCAACGATCAGTGGTTGGAGACTTTTCTGATTTAGTTTTTTTTTTTTTTTTTAAGAAGGACATCACTAAACGTTGGCGCTATTTTCAACGAACTTTGTTCGTGGAATGATAGAACCTCTTACCCTATTGACATTGACAGTCAAAATAATTTCTTCAGAAATCAGATAAGTATTTGGTGTACAAGTACATAACTGGGGCTATACAGAGTGGATGGACGTTAATGATTAAACAAAGTAGTTTTGATCCTATATTTTGTATAGCGAAGAAACAAGGAGATCTTGAATGGCTATAGGCATTATAAACTCGGCAGTCGGGAGACTGAAATTTAATTTAAAAACTCAGAAACACATTAATGAGACAAATGAACTAAGCTTGCTAATAGAGATTGTGTTCATTCCCAGAACTGATCTGGATGTACGGAGGCATATTCAAGCCTAGACTATACCAAAGGCCGAATATAACTACGTACTCCTTACTATTCAAACTAAAAAATTAAGCTTCATGGCTTCAAATTGACGCCAAATATACAAAAGAACGTATATAGTTTTAAAATTAAGATTAATCCTGACTTAAAAATGTAAGTTATCAGTAGCCAAAAGTGACTCCGAAAATAAGAAAGAAGAAATTTTCAAAAACCATTTGTATGAATGCCTTATCAAGATCGACTCAGCAAAGTCAAAGAAAAATAAAATCGAAAAAGCAGACGCTCTCGATAATAGAAAATCATTTAACGAACCTTTTTAATATAATCTCAAACTTTCCATTAAAAAAAAAAAAAAAAAAAGATTTTCCTCAAAAACTGACAATAGGTTCCTATTGACACCATCATCATCATCATCAGAGATATCTATCTTTTGATGAACTGAACAAAAAATTGAGATACTTGAGAATAAAAATAAAATGCCAACGTTAGCAATAAAAACAAAAATGATACAATGAGCCAATTAAACTGAAATATAAAAATCCACCGATGCATGAAATTACTTTGGGACAAGTATCCTAGTTTTGTTGTTGTTCAAACCACCCATTCTTATTTTTCTTTTTTTTACCAAGCTAAGACTTTCCTTTTGAGCTCCATCAAACTGCTTTTGCAAACAAAATAATAATAAAAAAAAAAAAAAAAAAAAAAAAACATAACAAAAGATACAAAGTAAGAAGTACGTTTCACTATTCAATCCGCTAGTTGTTATGCTCTTATGCTGCCGCGGACCATTGAAAGACGTCGCGTCGTCGGTCGGTAGGAGTTGGAGTCGGCTTCGTCAACGACTATACTGTGGGAACAGGAAATTCATTCTCGAGCAATTTTTGAATTTTTGCCTAGCAAAACTTTTTCGCCCACATACCCTACTAACTTCACCCAACGCCACCGCCGCACCACCCACCCTTAGCAAATCGTTCTGTTTTTTTTTTCTGAAAGAAAAATTGCGGAAAACCACGATTGAAAAAAGAGAAGAAAATCCCACTATATGTGTATGTGTGTATTTTTGTTTGGAAAACACAAAAACAACAAACACATACTAACAAACAAAACGCGAAAACTTTGTAATAGAAACAAAAATTGGAAAGGATTATTTTTCCACTTCAAAAGGACTATTACCGCAGCAAAAGAAAATAGGGATCTGCTCTGTATGCTGGATCTGGAAAAGCAAAGGATGACGGCATGCCGATGCTCCTTCACTCCCACTCCCTTCCGTTCCGGAAGCAGCAGTATAGCAAGTGAGGTCGTCTGTCGGTCGTGTGTATAACGCTAGCGAGAAACTTTCATTATTCTTTTCTGAAACTGTAAAAAAGTTTTAAGTTTTCCATTGTATCCTTTTAGTTGGTTTACGTAGTTTTTTTTTATTCATTTTATTTTGTCTTTCACGTTATTATTCTTAAATTTGTGCTTTTCGTCCTTCGCCGCTTGATGAACAATGAGAGAGGGGAACTTATAAAAATTTGTAACTGTTATACGTATATGAAAAAGGCATTGCGATTCCCTTTGAATGAAAAGAATGGACATTTTTCGAGGATTGTGGTTGTTTAATTGAGCAAATAGGCTAATTTCAATTTGTTGAAGTGTGTATTTTAACGCTTTTGCTTCTTTGTCCTTTGATGCTCTCTATACACTCTGCGCTCTACTGTGCTGTGTGCGATTTTTGGCTTTTGTGAGGGATTATTTTTGCGATTTGAAAATACGACAAAAAAGTCGTTTAGACTCTTTAGAGAGTATGCTACTGTGCGATGTTGAAAATGCTAAAAGGGAGCTTTGCTTTGATCCGATGGATTTAAGTTTTTCCAATTGAAATGATTTTGTTCTTTGAGATACAAAAAAAAAGAGTGGGCACAAAGTTTTTTAGTACGTCACGGTTGTTTTGATAAGACCTTCATTTTATGGGTACGCTTTCATTACAGCAGAATTGTTTTTTTTTTTTTTTTTTTTTGGTTGACAAGAGAGTGTGGTGTTGTGAAATAAAATGAGCTCATTTTTTTTTTCAAAGGAAAGATTATATATTTCATCGAATCGACTCTGTGACATATCACAGCCTCAGGAGTAAAACAGACCTCCGGATTTAACGCCGCATGTAATGGGATACAATAAATGCACTTTTCATTACGATATTTACTCTAACTCTTTGAGTATATGAATTGTGATAAACGAGTTTTCATTTGTGGCGGGTAGATTTTGACGCACTATGGCGGCCATGCTGTTTTGGTGACATCTGTCAAATATGTTGTTTGTTATTCAGTTACTAATGCCAAGTCACAGTGGTTAGTTATGCGATAAAACTTTATTTCCAGTGTTAGTGTTTGTTAGTGGAAACGTTGCTCCCGTTTTGCGGTAGACGTGCTGGCCCTTAATAGTCGACAATTTATCGTTTGGTGGCCAAATTTGAGACGACCGGTTCGATAGCCAATAACCCACAATTTGTACGTCAAAGAAATGCAAGATAGGCCGAAAACATCACGGCAGTCAGGAAGGTGTACAGTTTACAGCATTGACCAAGACAGTCAACTCCTTCCATTAAAACTATGCTCTTCGTAGACTTCAATTTGGCGAAGAAATGGCTTCGGAGCATTTAGAAGAGGACCCCAATTTTGGCCGAAAAAACATCTTTAGCGACGAGGCACATTTTTGTGGCCAAAATTGAACCAAATGAACCTAGACGGCATAGGATTGCAGCAGAATGGTGCAACATGTCACAAAGTAGACGCCACGATTGAGATTCTCGACTCGAGGTTAAGGCTATTTCTCTCAGAGGAGACGTGAATCGGCTCCCAAAGTCATGCAATTTGACTTTTCTAGATTTTTCTTATGTGATTTCCTGAATATGGTCCATATGAACCACAACCAAAAGATGCCCTTACACAGTAAATAAAAAAGAGGCCATCGCTCAACCTCAGACGAATCTATGCCGAAGGGTCTTTAAAAATTGCACCACTTGGATTCATGCCACCAAAAACAGATAAGGCGAAGGCGTTCATTTGAAATAGTCCTATTCTATACGCCTTTCAAGTAAAAAAATAAAATAGGGCTTGTTTTAATAGAGTTCACAATCTACCCGCCCTTATTGAAAAACCCTTACATGCTTTTCCCATCGAAAATCATCGCTCTCCTCGACTCTCGTGTGAACTCTTTTCTGATATCCAATATTTTTTCAGCCAGGTTAGAAAAATATATTTCCAATTCCATTTAACGTTCTAACTTATTTTGGATAGATTTCAGAGTACCGTTTCAAAAATTATTTTCAAGAAGTATATATGGGAAAAATGTTAGACAGGAAACGATCGTTGTTATGTTTTCTGCGTTTATTTAAATCGTCTTTTTTAATAAGACACTGAAAAGCTCTTCAAACCTTTTAAGTAATACACACACTGGAACACTCAAAAAATTCTCCTGGTAGGCAAAATCTGGTAGAAAATACCAGCCAAAAAACTGGTACCATAGTCCAGATTTCATGGTAAAAATCAAAAAACCAGAAATCTGGTAGAATCAACAAGAACCAGGAGAAATTTTTTTAACCAGATTTTCTGGTAGAAAAAAACCAGGAAAAAATGTGGTAAAATACTCTAGATTTCGTGGTAAATAACTCCAGATTTCCTGGTAAAAAAAATCTGGCTTAATTTACCAGAAATCTGGTTTTCTGGTGAATTTTTTGACAGAAAATTTTCTGGTAAATGGTACCAGCGTCCTGGTAGAAAGTATTTTGTTTCCTGGTAAAATGAAGATTATCTGGAATCTGGTAAATAGAACGAGGAAATTTATTTTCTGGTATATTTTTTCCTGGTAGATAAAACTAGTCTTCTGGTACATATTACCAGAAATACTGGGAGATCAAAAATTATCTTTTTTTTCTGTTAAACAAAACCAGGAATTTTATTGTCTAGTATATATTTTCGTCGTAGATAAAATCCAGTCTTCTGGAACATTTCATCAGCAAATTTTAGTACAGAAAAAAAATATTCCTGGTGTATTCTACCAGAAATCTGGTGTATTTTACCAAGAATTCTTCGAAATATCTCCTGGTTATTTTTACCAGGATTTTCTGGAAAATTTTACCAAGACGCCTGGTAGGAATCTAAAAACCACTTTTCTGTATAAATTTAGCGAGAAATCTGGTCACCAGTACCAGTTTTTTTTTTTTGAGTGAATGAATGCCTATCGGAATACCCTCAAGCCGTGAGGATATGCTTAGAACGTTCTATAAAGTAGAGAAATTCCTTTTTTAGCCGCACTATACGAATGTGAAATTTCATACTTGACGCAATTTAACCGAAACCAAACGTAGACTTCACATGAATTTCCTGAGTGCTCACGGACAAACATTTAAATGTACAATACATTGTAAAAAAATCTTTAGGTGCTGTATGTCAATTGCAAAATAAAGATTCAGAAAAAAGTTAAGGAACCATAGGCAGTGATTCAAAGTTAGTTCAAACATTCCCCATCGTTTCATGCGGTAGGTACTCTACGACTAAGGGTTGCAAGGATGAAATAAGTCAAAATCCCAGCACCAATTCATTGGACTTGTTGAGTTATTGATTCAAAAAAGCTTTAAGCGGTTTAAAGTTCCACTCGTGCTTTTCATCCAAGACTACCCTCATCTGTACCCATTATCAGTTCCGTTTTTTTTTCCTTCATTTACAAACTATATAAGACCAGATACAACTCATCGTGCGACCAACCCAGAATAAAATATTTCGTCTCCAATATCCATCTCCATCTCCATCAGCCAATGCTTCTGTTTATATTTGTGTCAACTATATTACACCCGCTCCTGATGCCGATGTCGATACAGCCGCCCCATTACCAATTATTATGATAATCAAGGAATCCATAAAAGCTAAGCCCTCGAATCCATGTTTAAGCTCTTTCCCTTCCTCTAAAAACACTTTATATTCCAATTATTGCCTTAGCAGCACTATGCGACAAATCTGAAATATAGATTCCCACTAACACCTCCAATTCCGCATTTAAAAGGAATAAATTTACTTGAAAACTTCGAGACGACGACGCACGGCACGGTGACGAGAAGCCCCCGCACTCAATTGGATTGCAAAGCTCCGCGTTGCCTTTGCACTACAACCTACCTACTTCCCAAACAAACTCATTCATCTGCAAAACTAATCAAATGTTTACGGGACCCAAATAACGTCAAACTTTGTACACAATAAATAACATTTACGGAGCAAAGCAACGCTTCTATTTAGCAAATTTAGCAAAGGGTGCTGCGAGGAAGACTCTGTGCTGATGCACAGACACAGGACTCGCTTCTATATTATGGGTGAATGGGTTATTTGTACAAGGGCTGTGCGGTGTTCAAAACCTATAACCTACTTAAAGGCAAGATGGTAGATGAGGAGGGTTCGCGTGAAGTTGTGGTGTAGGTTGTGTTAGTGCCGCGAAAGTAATTTCACTTCACTAATGAATTCCATTCAGGTATTCTCTGCGTTAAAGCCTTTGTTGAGAGCTGAGGAATTTTGCTCCTGATATGGTTTCAGTTAGGGTCTTCTACTGTACCTGGGCCTTATTCCTGAAGTCTTCTGATGTAGGAACTACAGGCACCTACACTGTCACTGAAGCATCCTTGCTATGTAAAAGATACTACAAAACTCGAAGATACATGGTATCACCATATCGGCACTAGGATGAAAGAAGAAGAAGAAGAAATGTTAAAGGAAGTGCGGGATACAATAGAAACGCATCAATCCATCATCTTCTATTTATTTTCCTTGGAATGAATGTCTTCAATTCGTTTTTCTGAACTTTCCACTTCTTTAAACGAAAAGTCTGATGTTTTCAAGTGCATCATCATTGCAAGGATGCTATAGATGAAGATGGAAATGTGATGTACTACCTACATATACACATACACACACCTCAACTTCACACCCAATAAAACATTCCAAAAAGAAGGATAGCGTTTGAATTTAACGAAGACAACATGATAAACATGAAAATTGCACAAAGCGGTTTGCTTGGTTTGCACTTGAATAAACGCTTTCACATCAAAAGTATATGTGCATAAGGAAGGACGAAAAAGGATTTAAGTGATGCTAACATATTCCCATGTGAAGTAATTATTGAAAAACATCACACACACACACACACGATAATTCAAATAATGTTGTTAAGGGTATGGGTGTGTGGGAATGGCTTCTGAGAAAATTGAGAATGTGTGGCATGGCAAGGATGCTCTCTAATGAATTATTATCCTGTTCTTACAAAACTAACAAACTTTCTTGTTTGCTCTGTGCTATTGTTTATCGCAAATAATGATGGCGCACAAGTTTTGTGTCGATAAATCGAATGACAAATTATTGTTGCGTGACTTTGCATTTATGAAAATGAACGAGATAACTCTGGATCTGGATCTGTTTACTCTTAAGGAGAAAAAAAAGAAGAAAAAAAAAATAAGGATGTGCACAGGATGTTATATTATTTTACTTCCTCTTATCGTAATAACTGCAAGCTATGCACTATGGAATTGGAAACAATAATGTAACTGGAGTTTTTAATCAAATTTGATATTACGATCGAGGAGAGAGGACTTGAGAGGATGTTTCCACATCCGCATATCTGTGTGTCGATATGAAGGTTGGATATTGGGACGTTACGTGTCTGCATTCTCCAGCATGAAAAGCTCCACAGTTTTGCATATTAGCAGTTTAAAGATTGAAATAATATTTGTATTGGCTGAGTGGATTTGTGCGGGAACTTTTTATCGACGACGCGACGTTTAATAAATTGGTTATTAAATTACGAAAAAAGGATATTAAGGATTAAAAATTTTGTGATTTGTTATATCATTGCAGAGATAAGTCGAATAATCAATCAATCAATGGCAATCACTGTTTCTAAGGGCTGAGAAGGCATCTTTGTAGCAAAGCCCTTTCTCAAAGCACCAATGAGACACTACACAAGGCCACAGTCGTTTCAATCCTGCTGTGGACCCTGACACAATCTGATGAAAAGAGACTGGGGTAATTTAAAGAACTATTCTTCTGTGGAGCTTAAGGACAAATACGCATCAGCCTGCCGAAACTATATTTTATCCCTGAGGCCCAACGCTGTACTGGAAGACCCCGTCTGAGTAGAGCGATATTGAGCTGGACAGCTCATTGATATTTATATCGCATTTCGATTTTGATTATTCAAAAATTACCGTTACAATAAAGCTTATCTTTCTCGAAAACGGCTCTAACGATTTTGATTTTAAAAAATCAGTGTATAGCTTTTTTGGTACGACCAATCATAAGTTTGAAAAAAAAAATTGTAAATGTCTATACAAAACGATATTTTTCATTAGGACCATTTTTATTTTTGTTTTCCACTATATCGAAAACGGCTCAAACAATACTTTCAAAAATTCACTAAGCTTTAGGTAGCTCAATTCATACTGCATACCAATATTTAAAAAAAAATATATTTTTGTATTTAAAAAAAAATTTGCTGATTGTTAAATTTTTTTCAAAAATTATTAATAAATGTGTTTAATAAATACATATGAACCTATGAATGGCATTTTTGATTTTTTTTTTAAATGTTTTCAAAAAGCTTTTAAAAAAACTTTTCATAAATTCGAATTTATTCAAGAAATAAAATGGCGTACTTTTTTTCAGCTTAAATTACATTACATTACATTACATATTAATCTGCTCCGTCGATGAATCGAAGAAGTAGACACACTTACAGGCACTGGCAGGATAGGCCATCGGCTCAAGACAACACAAGACAGTAATACGACAGAGAGAGACAGACAGAACAGAAGATAGAAGAACACACAGTCTATGCCAACAGCTCGCAGTTATTAGTTTTGACGGTCCTCTATCTAACCACTAACAACGCGCAACGATGCTTGATTTCGCTGATCTATTGGGAAGCGAATTTTGAAAATTTTATTTTTATCAAAATCTCAAGCCCCAAGACCACTGTCACACATTAGAGCAAGTTCGTGCGACCCAGTTTATTTTTAATGGTTCTAATAATCATGCATGTTACCATGGTAGAACAAGTAATTTAAAGAATTAGTAAAGAAATAAAATTAAATTAAAAAGCTGATTGTGACTTCACTTAATACCATGATGGTGGTTTTTATCAAGCAACTCAGCAGACCTGATATTTCTTTTGCGACGAATGTAATCGTGATTTGCTTACGCGCCAATCCGTCCATTATGGGTATGGTATTCATTTTACAGATTGGATTGAACGGCAACGTTTCGTTAGGTTTTGACACTGGCTTACGTTTGCTTACCTCCATTATAGTTATAGTAACAATCTAGGAAAAAAAATATTGAAAATCGTTGGACCAGTTTTTTTTTTAAAGGTTATTTTTGAAAAACTTTTTCAAAAAATATTTTGAAATTTATTTGAGTATGCAAATATATGGCAATCTGTAGTTTACATTTGAAAAATAATTTAAAAAAAAATCAATGTACCCGTTTCCAACATATTTCGAAAACCAAAAATTTTTTTGAAAAAATTATAAAAAATCAAAAAAAAAGTTTTTGAAAATTTTTAAATGCCATATTGATAAAATTATGAATGACTTCCTGTGGCCAAAATTTTATTGAAATGGAATGTATAGTTTACGAGAAAATTTGATTTGAAAATACTGGTGCTATGAGAGGTACCGTTACTAGACAAATTTTGAAAAAAAAATTTCAAACCAAAAGATAGATTGTCTTGCAAAAATAGCATTCTTAAAGTTTTATCAAAATCGTTAGAGCCGTTTTTGAGAAAATCAATTTTTGTCTTCAAGATTGTATGGCAGGTGCCGTTATTTTTGGACCTAGAAAAATAAAAAATTTGTTCCGAGGGACGGCCAAATAAATCCTAAATACCAAATTTGAAGCAAATCGGCCCACCCGTTCAGCCTCCAGAGGTGCGAACAGACAGACAGACAGACAGACGGACGGAATTTCCAGACCCACTTTTTTCGACTTCTCCATCATCGTAATGTCATGTCTGATTGTTATCTCACATTTTTTTTTCTGCACGAATCCATAACTTGCCTTATACATAGTACCTATAATCGCAAGTAAAAAGGAAGTAGGTATCAAAAAAAAAAAAAAAAAAAAATTTCTTTCTGATATTTCAAACCAGTTGGTCATAATAGCCTTTAGAAATAGGAAGCATTTGTCTATTTCTTTCTCTTAAAAAAAAAGCGAAACAAATGTCAGATTTTCGTGCGAAATGTACGACACAAAAGTACGGAAACAAAAGTGAACGAAACTTACCAAAACTTATCAAAAATCATTTCGGGTTGTATTTCTACTGTTTCGTAAGGCAACGTACGTACCAATTCTACGGATCGCATATGAACTGGAACTGGGTTTTTTCAAAACAATATTTGGAAAAGATATTTTTTAAATAAGTAAGTGTAAGTAGAAACAATAGCTTGACTTTTAAATGTTAAGATTGAAGGTTAACACCAATTAAATTTTGTTCTTCAAATAGGCGCGTGTTTCTTTACTCAAGCATATCAATTAAAATTTATCACCTGAATTAAAAAAAAAAAAAACCACATTTTAACGAGAGCTCCAAGCTTGAAATAATATAACCGCTGTACCTATCTATACAAAGGATTCATTTGTTAAGCTCCCCTTATATCCCCATTATAATACCACAAAAATCTCCGTTTTAACCAAAGAACAAAGGAACCCTTAAAAGTAATACCTTTCTTATTCATCTACTTCTCCATCTCTGCAGCAATACCTACACTGAACGATTTGAAGATTATTTCTTTAATTAAGGAAAATAAACGGCTTCCTTTGCACATCCTTGGATTACACATCAGACTATCACCACGGAAGTCCTAAGCAAATACCCAGGTTTTCATTTGTTTATTTCAAAGAACACTTTTTGAGGCTGTTGTGTCGCTATTGTTCTCAGTCAGAACATCCAAGGTGTAGGGTGCAGGATGTAGGATGTAGGCGAAGGTGTAGTCAACATGTTCTATATATCTAAATCTTTGTCATACCTACACTACATATAGATACAAAGATACACACCAGGTGTTGTGTGGCACCATTAACTGTCACAAGGTCGCCGAACTCATTATACAGGCTTAACTGATGCCACGAAGAGATACCCACTCCTACACGTCTCTCTCTTCTTTTTCCCCCCGCATACATAGTGTGTTTTCATCTTCAGTGTCTTCGTCAGCAATCGCAGCTGTTTATCCTTATTTTCATAATTGAAAAGCGCCACCCTGTATATTCAGGTCCCAGCCCAAGCCCATCTATACCTGGTATATACAAACGGATTAATTATTAACGCAGCCCCCCCTCCCCCTTCCATTTTCGCATGTTACAAAGAAGGGGGAATGAGGTTCTCTTTTGAATGCTAATTCACAATGTGAGGCACCAAGATATTACGAGAAACGAATCCGGCTGAAAAACAATATAATATGTGAGTGAATTTGGATGAGGATAAGGATATAAAAGGTGAGAGTGAGAGACAAAAGGGAATTCTATTAAAAGCTCTCCAAACTAAAAGTTTTATCCTTTGAACCGTAATTAAGGCAATTAACCACGCACTCACCAAGAGACTGGTGCTCACTATACAAAGACATTTAACTAATTACTTTTCATTAATAATTATGTGTTTCGTAATCGAGTTTACATAAATAAAACATTAAACTTTAATATTGTTCACATGGATATTGATGTTGTCATTTCTCTCACAAAGGACTTCTTTTATCTGGAACTGGAATACTTTTAAAGACTGAAGCGTAAACAAAAATTGATGGAAATAGTTTTCAATCCTTGGTGTTCAAAGACAGAATTTTTTGATATTTCAGTTCGAGTCAGAATTAATTATTTTTATTTAAGCAATCCATATTTCATGGCCTTATTTTTTTTTAGAGAGGATACTAATAAAAACAGTAGAACTTCAAGGTGTAGTTGACAGTGGTTTTGGGTTCGATCCCTGACTCCATCTAAGTTTTTCTTTCGCGAAGCAAATATTTTCAAGACCAAACTCTTCTATGCTTGCGGTTCGAGTTCGATGGTAAATTGAAGGTCCTTTACATTCCTGCAGAATTTCAACGATTACATAGGAAAGGTTAAGATTGTTAGTCACGGGCCTCGTCCTTGCTAGGAACTTATGTGCGAACAATTTATTTATTTTTTAATCAACAATCCAATCAGCAGTGTCTCCTCCAGGAATACCAAACATGACATAATGTGTCCTGTGAGCATAATTAACAAAAATGTAACATGACATAAAATAAAATAAAATACAAAAATTCCTTAAGGCACTGGAGATCTGACCAAAGTACGTGTTACACTTCTTGATTCATTCCATATCTCATATGGCTTGTGCTTAATGGAAAATTTTCTCTGAGTATGAATTTTGTATACCCTAGCTATTCTATAGAATGGGTATATTGTATTTGGTGTGGAGTTTGTAACATAAAGAAATAATACCGTCAGGTATAGAAAATTACATAAATTCCGACTCAGAATCAAAAGCCTAGTCGATTTAGCCATGTCCGTCCGTCTGTCCGTCCGTATGTAGGTATACTCTCTAGAGGTCGAAATTTTTGAGCTAGAAAGCTAACATTTGATGTATAATAATCTTTTGGTTCAAGAGTAAATCTAAGTTCTTGAATCAGTAAAACCCGCCTACAAACACGCCCACAATCGCCATTTTTTGCTAAGCAACCTCAATTTGGAAAAATTATGTTGTTTTTTGTACAGTTACGATAAAAGCACTACTCTAAAATTTCGCATACCTAAGCTTTAGGTGAATTTTTTTTAATTTAACTAAAAATATTTCAGTTTGGGCGTGGCTGAAGCCCACTTTTCAAACAAAAATGTCAATATAGCGATTCGATAAAATAACAATGCTTACATTAGAACGAAAAACATGAAATTTTGTGGGTATTACTTTTAAATAAACATCTTGGGCGTGGCTGACGCCCACTTTTCATTAGAAACTATAAAAAAATTGTTTTCGCGAATAAATGGTATATTTATAATGAATCCACAACCCCAAAAATTGTGCGTCTCTTGGTCAAAACCAAGGAGCTTGTGTGTGAAAAGAAATTTTTTAATGTTGGGCGTGGCTACCGCCCTTTTTTCAAAAAAGAACGAAAAACGTATTTTTTAACATGTGAGAATTTCAATTGTAACCTTTTTTCCGTTCATTATTTAAAAGATATGTCTATATTTTTTGCATTAATTTTTTCAATACGCCCACTTTTAAGGGCGTAAGTATTATAAAATACCTTCAGCTAAGATCATTAAAAAACTACTCGATTCAGCTGGAGTTTTACACATATGCCTTACAATTTACTAACGATCAAAGCTCAATTAGTGCTTAATTTTTTTTTTTACAAATTTTTAGGTCACGCCTACTTTTAAGGGGCGTTTCCGTCAAAAGTCGTAATATGCATTAATTTTGTAATGTTTTTTTTAACTATCGGTCGCACTTTTGAAGTAAGAAGATGAAAACTTCGGTTTGTATACCATGGTTACGTAACATAGTGTGGTTCAGGAATTGTTAAATACACCCATGTTCGCTTTTCCATTCAAAATCTAATTTTTAAAAATTTAGGTTTTGTCCTGTTTTGTTCAAATGGATCTGCAACTTTAAAATTAATGTCACTGAGTTCGTATAGTTAGTAATTGTCCTGGCAATAAAAAGTCTCAACTTTGGGCGTGGCAGACGCCTTTTTCATTGCACCAGAAGTTATTGAACATCGGCCACACAAAATTATTGTTATTGAATTTTGCCCTGTCTGCTAAAAAAGATTTTTTTTTTTTCTGAAACTGGAACAGTGGCTGGCTGCGGGATTCAAACGCATCGCACGATTCTGGAGGCCAACTCACAGGTCCAAAACGCGTCTTGTTGAAACCACAGCTTCCCCACATCAAGGTGGCTCAGTTCAAAAACGAAAAATTCATTGACAATTGTTCAAATAACGGTCCCCATTGACTGTAATTCTTTGGCCAGCATCGGTTAAGATTAAGGACAAATTATTCCACCATCCCATTAAGCAGTTTTTTCAATTTGCATGCGTTGTTCAGGCGTCAGTCGATTCTTGATGTAATGTCAAACCAAACTATAGAGATAAATAACATGGGAGATGACACATTGGCTGTGAATGAAAACAGTGCTGCCAATTTAAAATGCTATATGTACCTTTAAAAAACTCTATCTAGTTATAGTTTTCGAACTAGCCTGTTGGTGCATATACAGACTGCAAGGCAAACAGAATTATCTGATCCATTTTTGCGATTGCATGACTTACTTTTTAATGCTGCCTTATAAAAGCGAAAAGCAAAGTGTATTAAATAGGATTACCAACACTGCACAAAATTTATCAACCCTATCAAATTTGTTTCATCTCGTCAAAATTCCTGTAGTGTCTTGAATTTTAACTTGTGATATAGGGGACACGCACCATAAGCTTTCATTATTAAGCAATCTTTGTGCGCAGAGTTTCCTCTGATTCAATTTTGAATTTTGTCTCTTAGTCTTCAAAAATATCGTCAAAATCCATTCATTCTTGTTTGTGCACACATTGTCATTGGTATAGAAGAGGAAAAAAAAGAGTTCCCGAGAGATAGCAGCTAATACCCGATTCATATGGTCGTCGGGCATTATCAACTCACACGGATACCTTCTGTTATAAAACACAAAATCATTGTTTGGTAGTGTTTTCAAAAATGTATTTTTTCCCCTAAAAAAACATATTCCCTCAGTATATCTCATAGCTATACCAAATACAGTTTGGGGGAAGTAAAAAAGCCCAACAGCCTGCAATTCAAAGTTTAGAAATATCCAAGCCAAACGATAAATAATACCGTACAATGATGATCCTCTGCAAGTTATCTCTTATCTTCCTTTATATGGAATGAATGATGGGCTCATAACCCGCGGGCTCTTATTTCGTTTCCCATGCTTCACTTGCCCCTTTTTTTCGTTCGTTCAAAACATAGATAATTCCTTACTCCTATCACGTCAATGGTTGAAAGAAGACTTTTATTTACGTACTTCAAGCAGCAGGCTACTTGTTTTGTTTTGTTTTTTTTTTTCGCCCGAAAGGACCCTCTTACCTAACTTCTAACCCACTCGTATATACTCCAATATGGGATTGTATGATTGATTGGAATCAATTTCCGACAAAGCCAGATGAATTGTGTTAAAATTTGATATTACGACAAGGAATCCCAGGCTAACACACACACAATTGGATAAAAAAAAAATATATAAATCATGGATAAAAAAAAGGATGCTGAATTCCTTTGTTTATTTTATTAGACGTCCTTTTGTTGCCCGATAGTATGTGATGATAATTTTTCTATCCTCGTCGTTCAGCGCCGTTCACATATTGGAGCTGGGAGTTGGAGTTGGAGAATGGGATGGGTTTTTGTTTTTTTTTTGGTCTCGTATTTGAATAGCCTTCTGCTTTTTTTTTACGGGAAATCTCAGCAAAAAAAAAAAAATACAGAAACACAGCCTTTGGAAGGTCCTGGCTCCAGTCATTGGGATCCTCATAAAAAAAAAGAAAATATATATACGAGCAATGATTTCGTGACGAAATAAAATTCAAACATGTTGTGAATTATTATTTTGGTTTAGCCTTCTTCCTCACAATGGTGTGTGCAGTATTTTCCTTTTTTTTTATTTGTATTTTTTTTTGCCATGGGTCATAAAATGGGTCCTTTGAATGGATTTTACACTGATGCAGAAGCAACCAAGAGAGAAAGTGTGAGTATATATAAGGGATATATGCGATAACAATTGTCAGTAGGAAACCAAAGCCCATATCGCTTTGAACAAAAGAATGGGAAATTATAAAAATTTTATTGCGAATCGGTTGCTGAAATGATTGTGCAATTGTTTATGGATTTTTTCAAGTATCTGCTATATGGGGCTTAGTATATGTACATCTGCGAGTGTCGAGAGATCCTTTGTATAGTATTTGATTGACAAAATTAAATTTTTTTTTTGTTTTTCAGATGTTGGACTGGATTTTATTTTCTTATTTCAATATTGTAGTACGAGTTGGGGTGATTAAAAATTTAATATGATCATGTGGGAACAATGGCGTAGTTATTCCTGTTAACAAGGTTAAACACAATATAAATCGGCGTAAAATGGTTGACACTTTTTTTAAACTATGAACAATTGACTCGTTTTGGTTTGGTTTAACTTTCTTTAATTAAAAAAATTGTGGCGATATCCGGATTTCAGATTTGATGTTTGAATTCATTGAATTTTTATTCATTTCAATGATCTTTAAAAAGACATGATATAATACAGTAGGTATATATTTTGTATATACCTACTTGTATGCAAAATTTTTTTTTTTTAATCTTTCGCTTTTAATAGGTAGATCGTAATTTTTGTTGAGAGTTGATTTTTAATTCTTTGTTTAGAAAGTGCAAGAAATAGGTTGTAACGTAGGGGAGGACGGGGCACAGAGGACAACCGGGGCAGAGAGGACTTTCTGTTTAAAACAATAAGTAAGTGACTTGGCCAAAAAGTTATAGGAAATAATAAAACCACCCATCTATCTCCTCAGTTGGTTATTGTCTTTTGTGTGTACAAGTGCTTTGAGATTGAATAATTTGAAATTTATTGTTTCTTAAGGTAAGTTTATAAAAAAAAGTCTAGAAAAGTGTGTGTGTTTACAATGTTAAGGCTATTTTTAAGTTTTTATATCGAAAACAGTGAGTTTAGCTTTGTCCAATTTAAGTTTTGCGAAATATTCGCTGTCCAACACGTCAATATCATTTTTTAAAGGCATTCGTGTTGGAGCACAGAGGAATTAGGTGGTCCCTTGTGCCCCCTATAGAATATGAATCTGTTTAATTTTTAATGGAGATGGTACCTACCCAACTAAAAATGAATTAAATTAAAGTTTCAAGTTATGTTTTGATCAAAAAGAATAAAATAAATACCTACCCAGTTAAGATTTAATACATTCTTATTGCTTTTTGAGAAGATGATTTTTCATAGGGGGCACATAGGCCTACCCCGTAGTTGGGGCACATAGGACCAAAAGCACTTTGTTAATTTTAAAAACAAAAGTGATAAGGTTGCGATAGCCGTTTTTCAAAGTTCAAAAAATTTAAATAAACCGGTAAACGTGAAGTTGTCCCCTGTGCCCCGACCTCCCCTACCAGGTTTTCCAATTAAAATTTCCGGATAGGTCTTTTACAATGGTACTCCCATAGAACCGGTTTCTTAAATCAGTTTTTTTGTTGTAAAATGTTGGTCTCAATGATATTTGTATCGTGGGAACTCTTTTTTTAGACAAAAATTTTTTTTAAATACTTATTTATAAAATTCCTTTTTTCATCGACGGTTCTTAAATTTTCTTAGCCTGATAAAGACTACAAAGTTCTAGAAAAATATAGTTGCCCAACAAAAAAATACGGAACATATTTTCGAAGAGTTTTTGAAAACTGGTGGATCGAGTTTGAACATTTTTTCTTACAAAAACGTAAAAGAATTGGCGATTTACTTTTTTCTTCACAAACCATATAAACTAGGTAGTGATTTTTAAGTTATTGATAAAATTTAGTACGATTTTTTCCTTTCTAGTTTTGTAATCAAAATCTCAATCCCCAAGACCACTGTCACACAAATTATTTATTATTCTTTATTCATTTTAACAACTTATTTTATTTGAATTATTTTAAGAAAGCCGCTGTCAATTGTAAAAGGCTGCATCTTCCAGTTGAATAGTTGAAGAAGAGCTAACTTAATTCTTCCCACATAAGATACAATTTGTATATCATGTGGATTCTGTATTATGAATCTTTCCCGTGATTCGATTTAGGGGTTTCTGCACGGTTATTTGAAAGGTGAACCCACCCTTTACTTTACAGGATCGATCCTTTTGCTGCTTTAACAAAAATAGCATATAAAATCTTTTTTATGAAAAAGTAAGCCGCTAGCAAGGTGAGTGAATGGTATTGTTCGGGGTACCAGTTCGAGTGACGTCGAGGACCTAACTTTGTTTTTCATGAAGGTTGTTAATTTTGAAAGTTGGGTTTTTTTATATAATATTTTTCGGAACTTTACCAAACCGCGTAATTTTTTTTGTCACATTTTATGCGAACTATACGTATAGAAAAAAATTATGTAACTAAATAATTCCTACACGCCTTACATAAGATCCAAGCACTGTAGGATGTAAGCCAAATTATATGCCTATGTAAAAGTGAATTATTTTCATATAAGGTTGAACCAAAATAATTTTACATTTAGTTTTAAAGAAAAAAAATGTTTCAATATACACCCAACTATAAAAACAACAAACAAAATTTTGAATTTCGCTTTAAATTCCACACAAATTTTTCAAATAATTTTTGTTAGAAATTTCCGAGAATCCTTGCACATAAACTAATTTAAAAACTAATTTAACAAAAAACGATACAGTATTACTATACATACAGGAACATTTTGTTCAGTTTTAAAAGCATACATTTCATTCCTTTGGATTTTAAATATCAAATAATGGAAAAAAATAAATAATTCATAAAAATAGCACACACCCTCCTTTATCCTTTATTGTACCTACTTCACCTGTTTTTTATAGAATTTAAACCAATTTCGCGTATATTCTGCTCTACGGGGATACCCGCTGAAAAAACAAAAACATTTCAGCAGCTACAATCAACATATTCAACAATGCACAACAAGCCAAAAATAAACAAAATAAAAAAACATTATACTTTTGGCCAAACATTTTTATGTGTAACACTCCAGGTGCAGTCAACCAGCTGGCTGGAAAAATCAACATCGCAGCTACTTACAAATTACAGGCATCAGGAGCAAAATACAACAAAAAAGGATATGTTGGTTAAAGCCACGAGTTTGTTGAGAGAAATATTTTTTGGAAATATTGGTTGAGGTAGATGAGAAAAGCCTGTATTACCGACACTTTAAAAATGAAAATTTATGGGAGGAATTTAAGAACATGCCATCAAAAAAATTTACAGTTAACCATTTTAAGATTTAAGTAATAAATTTGATGTTAAAAAAGCCAGAATTCACACTAATGTGCCGTAGCCGATTCTAATTCACGCTCCAATAAAATACTCCCATCTTCCATGCTATAATTTGCTGCTCCAATACCAAAACAAAGTACAGCGCCGATATTGTGAAAAGCATTCTTATATCTGTGCATCTACCTTGTATCAGAAATTTGAGATACAAACTGCTACTCCATATTATCATCCTTGCGCCAGAAGGATTGTTTTAACCGATATCAGAGCGTCATCGGGCTATACTTGGATTTTGAGGTCGGCCAAGCAGAAGAGCAAGTGCGACAAATATGGCCCACCCTTAACAGTTTCTTAAATAAAACTATATTTAAGTCTAATTCATTTCTTTTTTTTTTGTAAACAGTCTTACAAATTATTTTTACTTCAGTCTTTAGAAACTATAATTGAAAAAACAATTATCATTTCCCAACTTAATAACAAATGCTCGTAGTATGGCTCACTAAGTTTCAAATATGGACCAGCGCGGTACATATTTGAAACTATTATTTTTTAAATATTTTGTGATGGTGAAGCATGCAGAATTCACATATAAAATTCAAACAAAATCAAAACAAAACTAAAATATATTTTAAACCATGTTTCAAAAATGGCCCACTGGTTTATATCATTACCCGGAATGGGCCATATTATCGACACTTTGACTATATCACTTTTTTTAATTTTTAACACAGTCAATTAATTGCAACCAAATTTTTAATTTAACATTTGATGACATAAAATATAACACTTTGTTTATTAGAAAAAACGCATTAAATTTCAAAATATTTAGTACAAAATCTTTAATTAAATTCACCCAAAAATTATAACGAAAACAAAACACAATGATACAATGCCGGTTTGAATGTGTTTGATTTGAACGGTTAGCTCAGTGCCTAGAATATTTTATTCATAAAATATTGGAGTGGTCCATATTACCAACGTGGGCCATATTTGCGACACTTACTCTAAGAGTGACTGGTACCAGCTACTGCTTGATGATAACGGGCATTTATCAGCCATAAATTGAAAATATTGAGCTGGACGATATGTGTTCCCAACAAGCGACGCTGTAACAGCCAAAACAAAAATGGCTGTTTTGAGCGAGAAATTCAATTTCCGTGTTATTCCATGTCGCCGTCGTCGTGGCCATGTCAATTGGCCACCACGATCATGTGATTTGATGCCGTTGGACTTCTTTCTTTGGGGATAGTGGAAAGTGAAAGATTGGAATGGAACTCGTGCAAACGTTTAGTTTTAAAAACTTAATTTTGCTTAAATTTTATTAAATATTTAAAAAGTTTTAACAGGGACAAGTCTTAACTTGTACGTTTAATTTTCAACGAATCTAACCATTTCACTTTATGGAAATGTCAATCAAATAAAAGGCACAAAAGTAGTGTTGGCAAGGGTGTTTCTAATCGTTCCTTGCCATAAAATATTAATGTTTTCATGACATTAATAAGAATTCGGCTTCCTCGCCTCGTCAATTGTTATGTTGCCAATTAAGATTGTGCTCAAATTAATATGAATTTTATAGAATTCCTTCCAAGCAATAAGATGGAACCTTTGAGCCCAGGCTTCTTCTCCCGTTACGTTTGCCTTTACTATAGTTCGAATTATATGTTTGAATATGCACCTCCTGTTCCGAAATGAAATTTAAAAAAAAAATATCCTTTCTCACATGGCACAACTCCCACAGACATTGAATTTAATTACCTTATCCTGTGTCAATGGGTTTGACATCTTACGCTTTGCTCAGCATTTGTGTTAATTGTATCAAAAGAGAATACCACAAAAACCAAATTGAAAAGGATTTTGCAATCCTTTTTTGCACCACAGACTTGCAAATAAAGCTAATTAAGGAACAGAACAGAACCGAACCGACACCGGGGTGTTCGTTCCACATATACAAATATTTGGGTTAATTATTTCCATGCCACCTATACTTTTGGCTCTCTAACAAAAATATACACAAGACCCACACATACAAAAGTATTTCTTTTTTTTTGTATCCTGAAAATATAAGGATATTCAATTACGGACTATTCTTTAGCACAAAGATGGAAAAAAAAAGAGAACATAAAAAATAACCATTCTCCAATTTCCCATCTTGTTCGTAGCCCAACTTCCTTCTTTTTTTTTTTGTTCGGATATCCGAGAATACTAGGGGAGTAGGTACCTGTTCACTTTCAAGGACATTTCTGCTACGATTAGGTTCCTTCGATTTTTGCTTTCTATAGAATCTAGATGATTATAATGTTATTAGTGAGGATCCTGCGAGTCAAGTGGTTTGTCGTTAGAAACGTCATAAATCCATGTGTCTCAGATGTTTGAAAACGCTCTTCGTGTCGTCGCGTTACCGGGGTCCTCCTCTGCTAAACAGATTGCTGAATGAAATCCAATTAAAGTTTAAAATAACCACGAATATAAAAGAGAGACAGTTTTGAAGAACTTTAGGTAGGTATTCTGCACGAGAAGAGTATATACAAAAATTTATACACAATCAAACAAATATTAGGAACAACCCCGGTTAAGTAGAAAATCGATGCTATCCCAATTCGGATCCCGATCCCTCGTTCGCTACCTATACTGCACAGAATAAAAGTCCTTGAAAAGATTAAGTGTAAGCATAAATGAGAAATAATTCATATGAAGCAGCACCGGCTGTGGCAGGTGCGATTTGTGGTATTGGCCGCACGAAATTTACGAGCGCAAAACCTTAAGCTTGAGCAAAATTACACCTCCGCAACAAGGATGGGGATTTCACTATATAGCAAAAAGCAATGAAAATATCAAAATATCTTCCCAAAACGACCGACGACGACGATGGCTATAGCAGCTATAGCTCCTAAAGGTACCTATACTACTTCTCTTCTATAGGTTACCGTTCATTTCGTATACATTGGAATGGCTATAAAATGTTGTTTTTTTTCTTCCTTTTCTTTTTGATGTTGTTGTTTGCGTTTAGCACAATTGGCGGTTTACACTCTAGAGAGTCTCTCTAGAATATACTACTGCAGCAGGACAGGACGAAGGACCAAAGGGAAAACTTTCATAAATTTCCGATCGGGTTTTTGGATTGCCTCGAATACGCTATAAATACAAGTATGTGTGTGAGTGTGCACTATCGAATGTAACGCTCTTAATGGATTTTGAGCGCGTATCCTGAAACCACTATAATTCTACTCTGA
Source organism: Platycheirus albimanus (assembly GCA_916050605.2). NCBI lineage: Eukaryota > Metazoa > Arthropoda > Insecta > Diptera > Syrphidae > Platycheirus > Platycheirus albimanus. Next base: position 10,289,656 of record OU696698.1, on the reverse strand, counting down.
TTCGGATTTCGCTTTTCGCGAATCGGGGGTAGTTATATCGGTTCAATGAACCGAGAAGTTTTCCTCGATGGGGAATCAATTTTCCGGACGACCCTTTTGTTGTTTTTCGACAGAAATATTGGGGTGTAAATTTTGCACGGTTCTGGGAAGCGATTTTTGAGGATTTGAGTGCGAGAGTAAAGATAATGCTTGAGGGTTATTGAAACAGTTCCATGGTTGATGAGGCAAGCGTACTATTGCATCATGTCTATTTATAAGTTTCTATTTTGATTTTTTTTTTGGCGGTTTCTAGGGATGTTTTGAGCTTTTGATAGTTATTGGGATGAAATCTTGGATAGGAATTTAAAAATAATGTTTTTTTAAAAACCTTCTTTTTTATCTAATGAAAGCTAGTTTAAGGTCTTAAATATATCTCACACTTTCATCCTGACTAATATTGTTGTGATTTTACTTGCGATTTTAGGTACTATAAGGCAAGAGTTATGGATTCGCGAAAAATAACATAATTTTACGATGATGGGGAAGTCGAAAAAAGTGGGTATGACAATTATGTATGTCTGTCTGTCTGTATCGACACTTGCAACCTTAAGGGCTAGACCGATTTGCTCCAAAATTTTTAATATGATATCCATTTTTAATGAATTTACCTCAAAAGCGCCTCCTATATGATTATTATAAAACTTTCTGAATTGAATTTTTTGTGTAAATTTAATATTTTGGTTGAAATAGATTTTCTAGGAAAAGTGTTATAACGTTAACTCCCCCTAGGACCAGTTGTTCAAACCTCTTTTTTCGTAAGCCATTTGATGGATTTTCAAGGAAGATTTTTTGAGTTAAAAAAAAAGTGGAACGTTTGTCCAAAAAAGTTTTAATTAGGTTAGAGATTTTTGAGTGATTACCTTATAAAATTTCATATAAAATTTTTTCCCTGCTTTTTTTCAAAAATCTCACTGACCACTGTCAGTTCGTGCGACCCAAAAAAAAAGAAAACATTTCGGAAAAGAAATTTAGGCCGGACCGTCACGAATGCACCACAAGTCACTGGCAAAGGTGCATGTGCTTGTGTATCTTTACTCTTACACTGTTGCTGTGCTACAATTTTCTTATTTCAAGCAAATTTTAAATTGGGGGAGGGGGGGGGGCGTTTTTTGTAATGAAATATCATGAGAGAAAGGATACAAGTGCAATGTTTTGGATTTCTGAATATCACAATGTAGGGGAACAAATTTGGGTCAAACATTTCTCATTCGTGTTGTGCGGCTAAAGAACGAAACTCTTTACTTGATAGCCCAAAGGTGAGCGGGAAAGGCTGTTTCAACTGAAAATTGTCTTGAAAGATAATGATAGAACAATAATAGACATGAAACATTGTTACAGTTTTCAAGGAAAAGGATTGGTTCAGTGATGTTTTAGTCTATAATCATTTTGAAGGCTCTTCTTTGTAAACTGCTGAATGGCTTAAGTGAGTTTGCAGGGGCACCACAATCCCAGACATGGAAGTAATATTTTCAAATTTTAGATGGATATTATGTGTTGTGAGTAACAGCCCGGTTAGGTAGAGACAAATTCTTCATAGCGCTGATTTCCGGTCAGCATCGTTCTTGGAGATAATAGTTCTCAAGATGAACAATTGTCAGTTTTCCATGCCCCTGGTTGGGCAATAATAAGGTACATAAAGTATGCATAAAATTCGACTTTTTTGGGGACTGTGGGGACTGACAGGACATTGCTGCTCAGAAAGAGACAGGCATTGGTGTTACCAGCGTGGAAGAGCACTTTTTCAATTGATAAATACATGTCAAGATCTTTAAAAAATTATTGGAACAGTAAATAAGTCATTAAACAGACTAACAATCCCCTGTCAAGTATCGGTAGAGGGAAGACACTCTATAAAAGCTTTGTCATTTTGCAGAAAGCTGATTTGCAAATATATAAGCTTTTGTGAGAGAGCTTAAGGCAGGACGAAAAAGTGTCCCATTTGTCAGTACAAGATTGGAAAATAAAGCTGAGTTTAACCACCAAATTAGGTGATTTAAATTTTGGATTAACTAAATGAACGGCTGCCATTTTGTATTGTTTTTAATTTCTAATGTCCTTCCGCATGTATCCTTTATTAAATTTTTGCTTTTATACTCTGTTTTCATTAGGGCAAATGAGTTAATTTCGTAGCAAATTTCCAAATTCGATTCCAAATTACCTCATTTTAAATACAATATCGGATTTTGAAATTATCTCATTTCCACTTAATTTGGACGAAATAACTTTGCAAATTAGGAAAAACAAAATTAAGAATCCCTAATTTCAAATTTTGAATTTCTGATGTCCTTCCGCATGCATCCTCTATTAAAAATCTTTTCTTATACTCCCTTTTCATTAGGGTCAAATGAGAATTTCGTAGCAAATTTTCAAATTCGATTCCAAATTATTTCTTATTCAAAATCAAATTTCGAAATTATCTCATTTTCACTTAATTTGGACGAACATTTTCAGGAACAAAATTCAAGGCAACGGCAGAAGTAAACAAAACAAAACAAAACAAAACAATAAATTCCAAGGCAACGGCATATGAGAAAAGAATGAAAAGGAAGTAAGAATGAAAAAGATGGAAGATAGCCTGATGTCAAACGAAATTAGCAAACTCAAATGAAAAAACACTTTTTCTTCTAATTTCAAAATGGCTAATTTCAGCCCAAATTGAAACGGAGTATTAGGTTGAATGAATATGATAAATTTTCAAAGAATGTAAGCTTTCCTTCTCTGTCTGATAACTGTCCAAAAACTCTCAATTTTGATGTGCATTGGTGTAGAACATCTCCCTTATATTATTTGATCCAGTTTTTTTTTAGTCGCTAGTCCTCTTTGCTAAATCTGCAAGTTGCACTGCGTGTTGGGATGATTGGGTGTCTTTGTATAGTTTGCATAAGTCCACTAAGGAATACCACCATGTTTCTTCTTAAGCTTTCGGTTGTCGGTTCCCAGTATAATTTTCAAGCTGGTCTTAGCTTAGCTTCCTTGTTTCCGGAGTAAGGTTCTGATCCAAAAAGGCATGTTATCGCCCACTTTGACAGTTTTTTTGAGCTAAAACGTTAGATCTCCAAGCGTTCATTATAGCTTTTTATAAAAAGGCCACTTATCTGAAATTGTTTAATTTGATTTCCAAAACCGCTTTCCAATAATTGAATCTAGTCGCCGAAGAGACAGCATAATCTATGAATTGAATTGTAACTCAAGGGATCTTCTTCTTACCACATTTCCAAGCAACAAGAAAAACTCCTTCCAAAAAAGTTTAAAAAAAATTTGATACTCCTCTCTGCCTACTGACTGAATAATCTGACTGCTTAATAATACAAGAAGTATGTGGTAAATTCCCCTCGATCTCACAGCATATTTGGCATATCTGTTGTTTGGGAATATGCCAAATAGGTTTTCTCCCCCTTCAAACCAAACGAAAAAAAAGCAAAAACAAAACACACAAAAAAAACACACCTTCCATTTTACAGAACGTATCTAGGTCCTGAATGCCACCCCGCCCTCGTCCCGTGTCTTGTTCTTTTTTTTTTTTTGCATGAAATAGAAAAAAAAATTACTTTAAGCATTGAAAATAGAAAATAAGGCGTAACACTGACAACAAAAAATGAACAGACTTATAAAGTGGTATAAAACCAACGAGAATACCGTTAAATGGGTAAATAAAGTTTGCCTTTCGTTCGCACCGCAAAAACCCAACCAACAAAACTCAACTCTGACTACCTTACGATTTACGTTGGCTATGCCGACGATCCTGATGCCGACGACTGTACGACTATACGATGGCAAAAATGGGGAGGTGAAAATGGGTGAAATATTTAAAATTTTATTTTTATTCTCCCCACACAGACGGGATAGGGGGCGAACGGCGAAGAAAAAAAAAGAAAGTTACTTTATTCTAGGAGCTTAGAGGATTCTGACTTTAAGCTTTAAGTGAAAATAGTCAGCCATGGATATAGAAGAGACGAAGATGATGGGTCGGGACTCAGGAGAAAGGATTTGTTTTCTTTGTGTGTTAGAAGGTATGTCTTTGAGTATTCATCAAGAAAGTTGTCAGCGAAAATATTCTTATACATTCATCCATGCGAGGGCGTCTTATAATCTTCCTCTCAGCGGGTGATGAGGACTTTTTAACAGGGGGTGTAATGGAGGGAGGAAAAGCGCAATAACATAATATCCTGCAAGAGTGATTCACCGTTTGCCTCGTCATTTTCAGTGTTAGGTTTCAATACTACGAAAATTTATCATCTCAAAAGAAAAAAAAAGCTCAGGAATAAAACGAAAAAAAAAATCAAATTCTGATTTTAGATGGGGAGGAGAGGGGCGGGGGTAGAGGAGATTTTGTTGGAAAGCATAACATTGAAGACGAATATCAAATACGTTAAAAGAGGGGTGTTCAAGGAAAGTTCTGCCATAAAATAAACATTTTCGAAGGATGAGCTGCTGCTTCTGCTGCTGCAGTTGAAACACTCAAACTGTTTTGTATTTTTATAGTCTAAGAAGAAGAAGAAAAGGTTTTTTGGGGGGCGGGGTGGCAAAGGTGGAGTACGGTGAACAGTGAACGGACTACGCAACGAGGGGAATCCTTGATGGCTTTTCTTGAGCTTGGGAGGATATATGCGATGATAAAGTAAGCATCTACTTCTTATTCTGTTTCTTATTCTTTTGCCTTACTGTTATTATCTTGGCTTGAGGAGGGGATTTTATTGTTTGTTTTAGTTAGTTTGTGTTGGTTTTATTTTTAACTTTGTAAGAAAAGACACATATTAGTTTAAACTTAATGTTTAAACATCTTCTTTTCTGATCAATTGTGCTAGTTAGAATTTTTTTAAATTAACAATAGCATACAAAAATGCGCATAATTTGAATGTTGAAAATTAAATTGTGGGCGTGTTTGTGGGTTAATTTTACAAATTCTTGTATCACTTTTTGAAGTGAAACTTCTTTAGAATCGTTGTGATTTCAAACCGGATGCAACGAAAAAACGACAGGTAAGAGACACAAATACAAAAATGCGTAGGATAAAGCCAGGAAAGAATGAGACAGAAATATACATACTATTTTATATTATCGGTCTCTCCTCTTTGTCCCATACTTCGTAGCGTCCCCACTCCCGTCTTCTAAGCATAGTCGCCCGTAATTTGTGAGCCAGAGCGAGAGAGCAGATGTCGGTGTGTATGTATATTGCACACTGTTTAATACGTGCTTGTATTTGAGCATTTAACGTGTGTTAGTGTATGTGAAAACTACGTGAGCTACTGTACACTGTATGCAGATGCGTATTACAGCTTTTTAGTAAGATGACAGCGTGGTGTGTTATTATTGAAGTGAAACTTCTTTAATATCGGGGTAATTTGAAACTCGACGAAACGGAAATGCAACATGACACTTTTAAGCAAATATGTAAATCAATTAAAAAAAAATATATCGCAACAAGTCTGAGAGAGAACGAATGAAAAAAAAATTATGACACAGTATTTTATATTCTAGCTCTCATTTTCTCCTATCATACGTTTTGCCTCTCACTCAGGTCTATTAAGCATTATGTTAAACAAAAGCGAGTGAGCAGGCACGTTGGTACGATTAAGTTAGTATGTTAGTTAATATAGGTACGTGATTTGAATGCTGTCTAACAAGAAAAGCTTTACAAAAGGTTTCAATAAACTTAATTCAAGAAGAATGTAAAATTCAAACAAATACATACATAACAAAAGTATTTATAAAAAATTGGCATTCAAAAAATTATTTAAATTTTAAAAAAGTATCCTGAATTTTTGAAAATAGTCAGTTTTCGAATATTTTTTTGACTTGTTTTAAATAGTGGCGTCCTGGAGTTCATACTTTAAAAGGGAGTCAAAACGACGCAAAGTATGTCGGTACGTCTGTATGCTTGAATATGTGTTGAAACTTTTGTTTTTGTATAGATACGTGTTGAAAGCATTTAGTTATAAATAACATAAGGTTTGAAAGTAATCCGAAAACTGGTGCTGGGTGGCTGAGTTTTTCATCTCATTCTCTCTTAAATTAGGTATACCAACTTCTTTGAAGTTTCACTTCAACCGAGTGTGAATTACGCACACACATTTTTTTTTTTTTCATATGTTTAAATTCTTCTCATATCAAAACCGCTGAATCCAATCTTTCTTTAGAGTAAGTGTAGCAAATATGGCTCAGGTTGGTAATATGGCCCACTGCAATATTGTATGAATAAAACATACTAAATGCACTGAACTAGCCGTTCAAATCAAACACATTCTAACCGGCATTGCATGATTATGTTTTGGAGACAGTAGTTGATTAGTGTTGGGATTGAGTGCATTTTAATTTCATTCGTGTTCGTTATAATTTTTGATTACGTTTTCTTAAGGATTTTTGTATCAAAATTTTTCGGAAACTAAATAAGTTTTTGCGTTATGTACAAAGTGTTATATTTTATGGTACCAAATGTGAAATTAAAAATTTGATTGCGATTAATTGAGTGTGTTAAAAATTAAAAAAAAGTGATATTGTCATAGTGTCGATAATGTGGCTCATTCCAGGTTTTGATATAAACCTGTGGCCCATATTTGAAACATGATTTAACGTGGATGTTTTTTTTTCTGGTTTAAGGAATTACATCATGGCTGGTAATGAAAAGCAATATTTTATAGGTAAATTCTGCATGCCTTACCATCATATTTAAAAGACATTGTTTCAAATATGTTACCACCCTGGTCCATATTTGAAACAAAGTGGGCCAGCAGTTTTTTGTTTTTTAAGTTGTGAAATAAAGTTCCTTTAATTTTTTGTTATTAACTTTTTGTTATGTTTGTTTTTTTAATTATAGGATCTAAGGACTGAAGTAAAAATAAATTGTCAGAATTTTTACGAAAAAATAAATGAATTAGACTGAAATGTATAGTTTTATTTAAGAAAATGTTAAGGGTGTGTCATATTTGGCACATTTACTTATGAAATACAAATTAGTTGAAATTGATTATAGGTAGGTACCGTTAATTTTAAAAAATACGTTTTCTAATCTTTTATGAAATGGGGGGATAAGACACACTTCCAAAGTTCAAATTTTTTCTTCCATTCACAAGATATAAAGCTTTGACGAATAGACGCAACATTTAAGGTTTGTGGCTTTATTACAAGAAGGTACCGTTATTTTGAGCATTTTATCTTTATTTACGCTACAATCCCGAACATTTATGTGGAGGTGGACACACATTATGATGCTGGTCTAATGAGTTCGTGTCGGACTAGCAGCTATATATGGATGTGTGTGTTGTGGATCTTATTTAACGCTGGTATTAAAAAACTTTTCTATTCGAAATGCATAGTGGTCAGTGGCGAAAGTAATCATTTCTAAAATTAAATTCCCGTGAGCCCCTTTTGTGGCTTCTAATTACAAACTGCGAAAACCATCATCTTCGGTAGCTGTTCTGTGTTTGCTTTCTATGCTGCCCACACCAACACCAACCAATCTGTCTCTTCAGTTTTTGTTTGCATTCTCTTAATAAAACTTCACATTGCCTTATTGCTATCCATAATCACAACTTTCCTATTTGTCTGCTTCACACTAGTGATCCCTCTGTAGAGTTCATTGGTTTGAGTTCAGAAAATGTCGGCTGAATGTGTCCCTGCATTTGATTGTACCAGAATTTTTAGGCCTAATAACTATCCTTAAAATCGAATTGGAACATTGAATCACATTGCATTCTTGACTGGGTTTTCAGGGTCTCTCCTTTGAAAGTGACAGTACCAGCTAAGCTAGTCATGTTCTATCATTGACGTGAAGGCTTCCTCGTATTTTTGTGCTTCTTATTCGATAAAGTCAGCCATGTTACTTCAGCTGCCATACGGAGGGTCTTCATCTCAGCTGCTGTTTACAGACGCAATAGTTTTCCCCTTAGCTTAGGATGCTTTTTTCGAACACCGAAAACAGCCGAGTTTTCTAGCCACTTCATCCACCCACACAATTGGGAATCACTGTCCCATTCAAATTATTGTGGCACAATTATTCACTTTTTTTCTATTTTTACCCCCTCCCCCCCAAAGCGCCCATCCATGCCTCAAGTGCTCGTTGTAGGGATGAAGTATCCTTTCTTATTAAAGCTCCATCGTCGTACTTTGGGCCCGGCAATTTATCTTCAAGCAGTTACCTATTCAAGGTCAGGAATAAAGAGCATGGGACTCAAGGCGCTTCCCTGGCGTACACCATACCTTGATTTAAAATTCTTCTTTAATCCAAATGTAGCGTACAATTTGAATTTGAGCTCGAGTATTGGCTTAAAGCCCTTAGTCTTGATTTCATCCTGATGAGTAAACTCAAGCAACATTATTTTATACCAAATGCACTTTTATTTGCACCAACCAACCTAAAGAAATACATTTAAGTGTGTGGCCTACAAGACTTCTCTAAAAAAAAGAGATTTTTTAAGAACAACACAATGACTTTGTATGTTTCGTTCGATGGGTTTATATGGTTTTTGTGGGCTTTGCCTTCCTTCCTTCCAACACATCCAGGGGATGATAATGCAGGTTTTCCTCTCGAACGATTGTTTTCCCATCGAAGGGATTTTCTTTCAGAATATTTCACTTCTTTCGCTTGCTTCTTCTTGATTGTTTCAAATAAAAGTTTTAGTAAATATAGCTCTTGGGCTATAGAGCTATCTAGCTGCTGAGAAGTGCGGCGGCGGGCGCGGCACTAAGATCAGAATCGGATTAAGGAAGAAATCAATGGATAAAATTAGATTGAAGTTATCAGAGGTCGGTTTAGTTGGATGCTCCTCTGTTCTGTTCATCTTATTTTTTTTGTGTGTGTTTTTCCTGTTTCTGTTTTCTATTGTCGGTTGATGCGATGCGATTCGATTCGATTCGATGGGGGAGATTGATGGAAATCTTTTGAATTGAGAACGAACAAGGACGAAGTATCGATTAGATACACCGATTTGTTTGAACTTTTGGGATTAGTTTGAGTGCAGTGTTGTTGTTCATTCTGTTGTGATGTTGCTTTTTTTTTTTTTTTGGTTTGTAAAAAACACGATAAATGGTTTTTTGAGATAAGGTTTGGTTTCGAAGAAAATGAACAAGAAGTTAAATAGTGCACAACTTGTAAGGAGTGTTTTGAAAATGAATAAGAATCGAGTTTTCGTTTGGATGAACTTGGTCAGTGTGGAATTAAGTAGATGTAAACTGCTTAAGACGGATTTTGTGGTTTTCCCTTGCACTTACTGACTCAAAATGATTGAATGCCACGAAAGAACCAAAGCATGTTTTGACTAACCTGGAACAATGTGAATTTTTTTGGCATTTCAATCGAAAAAATAACCAACAAATTGTTTAAAATAACAATGCTTAAAAAACACAGTTGAGAGAAAAGGATGAACCAACGAAATGACTGTTGAGGAAGGACTAGCTTAAAGCTATTCGGTAATAATATTTTGAAACAAATGTGAAGCATTCGAACTGCTTCTCATTTTGACAGATGTGGCATTCGTAAACTGACCTACGGCCTAGATGTTTTGGCATTCATTACCAGCTCCGTTTCATAGGAAATATTTATAATCAAAAAATGATGAAATGCTGCATCAACATTGATGGCTCCAGGAGTAGTAGAAATGACAAGGCTCCTACTTCAACAATTTCCAATTGCACGGATGTTGTTGCTGTGCACTTGTGGTATCAATTTTTAAATGGAAATATAGGTTCAACATGTATTTTATGAAATGAACTGTAGGATCAAATGTCTGGACACAAAATGAGGCTTTTAACGATATCTTTTCTTGCAGAACCATATTATAGTGTTTTATCTTATCCATCGTATCTTGAATTCAAATTCTGTGTTCACCAAAAACTAAATTTCTTAAATTTTCTAAGAAATCCTTTTTTGACAACTACAGACAAAATTAAATTTAATTGAATATATTGATTTTACTTTAAAAAATCAAAAACCTTTACAAAACAGCTGACTGAGTTCCTAAAAGAACTAAAACGAACCGTTTTGGGAAACTGCTAACATCAGTCCAGACAGTATTGGGATTCCAGGAAATTGTTATTTCAATTGATTAAGTAGAAACAGTGTAGGAGGGTTTTCAAGGAATTATTCCATGTTCCAAAAATAGAATATATTGTTTGTCTCGTTATCTAATATGTTATATTATATTTTGTATCTTTGGATTCTATGTATTGAATAAGAGGACGATATGGAATTTAATGCATGACATAGGTAGCACTTGGCTTGCCCTCCGGGGATGCTTTGCTTATCAGAGACTGTATGCCTGTTGTATAAACATTCAGGATACGTATATTAAATACAGTTGACAGGGTAGCAGATAAATTCCGAAAAATTTATTTCAATACAGAAAAAATAAAAATTAGACGTATACGCTTTGACCTTGTCAAAAGGCAATTTAAAGAGTAAAAATTCAGAGCCCAATTTTGAGTCATAATCTTTTTGAATTTCAATACTTTGGTTTTTGTTTATTCACTGCGCGTTATGAAATTCTGACTGTTTTTATCAATTCATGCACAACAAAATAAAATCCAAGATCTAAAGACGGCGACACGACATAAAGAAATGACGAAAACTGCAAAAAAGAATTCTTTTTAAATTAATTTTGGATTCATAAATAAATATTTTATTTTTTATTTATTTAGAAGAAACATACAAGCATAATTTAACTAACTTAATTTAATTAATGAATTCACTAATGCATTTTTGCGCGAGTGAACAAATAAATGTGAATTAAAATCATTATACAATGTACATAATATTTTTAATTATCTTATTTTTTTTTATAGTTAATAAATTAAGAACGTCAAAAGAAATACAAATAACACAATAAGAAAAACAGATCAAATCTCTTGTATGTGATTTTTTGTTGGAAATATAGATTTGATCTGATTTCACTTCTAAAAGAAATTGAAACAGATTTGGTCTGTTTTTGTAATTGTGTTATTTGTGTTTCTTTTGACGTTCTTAATACATAAATTATAAAAATATAAGAAAACTAATGATTTTAATTCACATTTATTTGTTCACTTGCGCAAAAATACATTAATCAATTCATTACACTCCTTGAACCGTCTGTATTTATTTAAAAACATAAGCGAGAGCTACAGTACGTTTGCAACGAACTGTCGGATACCCTATTCCCCATATTTTTGTATGTGCATGAGTCTGCCTCCCGCAAACAGCCGATGTTTCAGAAACAAAATTCTTCTTTAGCAGACAGAAAAAAATTCAATAACATTTATTTTATTCGGTGTGATGTTCAATTAGTGCTGGCGCAATAAAAAACCGCCCAAAGTTAAAACGTTTTATTGCCTAGGCAATTGTTATGAGCTCAGTGACATTCAATTTTATTCTTGAAGGTCGATTTGAACAAAACAAGACAAAACTTAAATTTTTAAAAATTAGATTTGGAATGGAAATAGCGATTATGGGTGTTTTAAACAATTATTGGACAACACTCTGCTACGTAACCAAGGAATATAAATCCAAGTGTTCATCTGTTTACTTCAAAACTGCGACCGATAGTTAAAAAACGTTAAACAAATTAATGCATTATACGACTTTTGACGGAAACGCCCCTTAAAAGTGGGCGTATCTTAAAAATTTGAAGCACTAACTGCACTTTTTTCAGTATTTAGGCATATGTGTAAGACTACAGCTGAATCGAGTAGTTTTTAAACAATCTTACCTGAACAAAGGTATTTTACCAAAATCACGCCTTTAAAAGTGGGCGTATTGAAAAAATTTACAAAAGAAAATGTAGAGATATATTTCTCAAATAACGAACGGAAGGAAAAAGGTTTAAATTAAACATTGGAAATGCCTTAAATTGTTAAGGCTACGTTTTTCGTTCTTTCATGAAAAGTAGGCGTAAGCCACGCCCAAAATTCAAAAATTTCTTTTCGTACACAAACCTTTTCGTTTCTATTAAGAGACACAAAATTTTGGCTTGCGGATTAATTATAAATACCGTTTATTTACAAAAACAATTTGTTTATAGTTTCTAATGAAAAGTGGGCGTCAGCCACGCCCAAAATCAATTTTTTTGATTTCATACACAAGATGTTTATGTGCCAGTAAGACTCACAAAATTTAATGTTTTTCGATTTAATGTAACAATTGTTATTTTATAAAAACAATATTGATAGTTTTGTATGAAAAATAGGCGTAAGCCACGCCCAAACTGAAATATTTTTATTTGGTTGGAAGAAAGTTTACCTAAAGCTTACGTGTGCAAAATTTTAGCGTTATGCTTTTATCGTAACTGTACAAAAAAACATAATTTAATTTTATTAAATTGAAGTTGTTCAACAGAAATGGCGATTGTGGGCGTGTTTGCGGGCGGATTTTACCGATTCAAGAACTTAGCCTTACTCTTGAACCAAAGATTATATATGCCAAATTTCAGCTTTCTAGCTCAAAAATTGCGACCTCTAGAGAGTATACATACGGACGGACGGACGGACGGACGGACGGACGGACGGACGAACATGGCTAAATCGACTAGGCTTTTGATTCTGAGTCAGAATATATATACTTTTCTATACCTAACGGTATTATTTCTCTATGTTACAAACTCCACACCAAATACAATATACCCATTCTATGGAATAGGGTATAAACATTAATCACTTACAAACAAAAATTTTCCGCAATGAATTTCACAAAATTAAAAAAAAAAAAAAAAACAAAAAAAAAACCGAACTGACGCTTGAGAAAAGTCAAATTATTGAAGTATGTGTGCAAATGTGTGTTAAATTTGATCTGAAGTCCGATCTGGGGTCAAAAAATGATCAGACGCACGCACCAACAAAAATCACATAAGAATCGATTCGCACTATAATTTGATTTAAAATCCTTTTTCTTGCTCACTCTCACTCATGCGACTTCGTTTCTCCCCGAAATAATTTTTTAGTAGTTTCGTCTTTATTGAAAATTTCATTTTTACACAATGCATGAAATTAATACACTGCGTGCGTGTAGATAAACACCTGTTTTGTGAAATGTCAGACTGAAATATTTTTTCTGGCATCGTTTTCTTGATCGCTATAAACGCTAAAACCGAAAAAAATATTATTTTCATCTCGTTCCACCTTTTTCGGCTTAGTTTCCCGAATTGCTATAACTGGCCCCTAAACGGCTGAACCCATTTGCTTCAAAATTGGTAAATATTATTATTATGGCGTCCTACAGAGGGATTTTTGGAATTAGAATTCTAGTTCTAAAACTAACGGTATACCTGCCATACGATTTTTAGTAAAAAAAATTAATTTTTCTCAAAAACGGCTTCTACGATTTTGATGAAACTTTCTGAATAGCGTTTCCTGTGCAAAGTTTATGTTTTGGTTGGAATAGGTTTTTCAGGATAAGTCTTATAACGGTACTTGCCATAGGACCGTTTTTTTTTAGATCGGATTTTATCGCAAACGCCATTTGACGGATTTCGATGAAATTTTTAATGTAAAAGCCTCTTTTATAAACAAAACAATATTATTTCTTTAATTTTTCAAAAATAAGTTGTTTTGAGCTCTAAAAAAAAGTTAATTTTGTTTTCAAATCTTTTTGAAATTTTAGATTAAACTTATTTATAAATTTTATTGAATGTTCGACAAAACTGCGGTCTTGGTTCGAATGGCTATACCGGAAATCAGATTTAAAAGGCTTTATCGCAAATGGCTATAAGTTGGCAACGGATTCATAGACTTTTCTGAAATTTGGGTTGATTTGCATTTCTATGAGTTTTTAGAAATGACAATGACTTTTTAATAAACTACTTTCATTAACGGCTGCTAAACTTTAGATTTGTTGTTGTTTTCATTTTGGTTTTTATTTTTTCAAACGACTTTCTCGATTTTGATGAAACTTTGTATTCAATATGCTGATAGCATTTTGAAAAAAAATGCGTTCTTAGTTTTTGGCTCAAGATACAAAAAACAGAAATCGATTTCTAACTGTTATATTAAGTAAGACATAATTTGAAAAGGTACATTTTAAAATTGCCTCGATTGTGTGAATCTTTAAGATTTCCTACAAGATGGCATTACAATTTTGCTAATCAAAATTTTCTCAAGAAATTGAACTCAGTTTAAGCCAAAATAATTAAAGATTTTGTGTAATTCCTCCAAAACGACTGTGCCGATTTTGTTTAAACATCAAATGAAACTTTAAAGAATTCTTTCAAGAAACTTTTCATTAAAATTTTTGCGTTGTATACGAGAAACTAAAGCCTGGTTTAACTGTCTATTTATTTGGACATAAGTCAACTTGAGCATAATGTTCTAGAACTAAGTTTAAGAGTGGTTTCCATGAGTTTTTGTAAAAGGGTAGTTTTCAGTTTTGTTTTTTTTTTAATAGGGCCCAAATCACAAATAAAATTTCTTGGAATGTAATTTTTGATGAAATATGTAAATGGTTTGAAATCGAGCTAGCAAGTACGTGAGACCTTGTTTAAATCATCGACAGAGGCCTAGATAGAGTCCACTTATCACTTCGCATCCAATTTAAATAATAAACTAAGTGCTACACAAAATGCAAGTAAGGAACCTATTAAAAAAATGATCTCAACAATCGGCCACAATATAACGATGATGAAGAAGCCCAAAAAAGTGGATCTAAAGCCCAGAGTGGATTGAAAAACTCGCTTCAAACTTCGGACTTAGTATTTATTTCGTAGTTTCTAAGTCCTAAAATAACGGTACCTGCCATATGTATTAAACATTATTTTCTCTGTACAAAGTTTCAATTTAGTAGTTATCTATCAATGAAAAGAAATAAATTTTGTATGACAAGCCGAATTTCAGTAGCTCCCATAAGAACCGTATTTGGGGATTTAACTTTATCGTATCAGGCTTTGTATTTAAAAAGTTTTCATAAATCACCATATAAAAAATATCCAAATTTTGGTAAAAATTATTTTTAAAATTATGATAAATTATAAAACATTTTTGATCCGCCCTATCAATGGAGTGTTGATTTGTGGGAAAAGTGTATCTTAATATCGTATGGAAGGCTAAACAAAACTAAGAAATTGTGAATTTCCCTTTCAATGTTTCTAACCTAAAAACGACTAACATTTTTGGTATCGTTTTTGACAAGAACAAGTTTTTTGCCACTATATATTTTCCAAAATTCAAAATCTTAGATGCGCCAAAATTGAATAAAAATAAGGCTTGTTAAATTTAACCTTTAACCTATGTTTATTCTTATTATTATGAAAGGTACTTAGTTACAAACGAATCATATTGGTATCTTAGTGATGATGATAATCTTTAAAACCAATTAGTAAAACATTGAAAAATACACGTAGACTGTTTCTTTCCTATGTTATGATGAAAAAATCACTCAATTTATCGGAACGAAAATCAGAAAAGAAATTAATACTCTTGTTACCCGGCTTTCAAATTGCTAGGCATAGTCTCCACAAAAAAATATCCAACGAACTCCAAAGATCAACCCAACAGCACAGGCATAGCACCTCTTATCCACACAAAAACCCGGGTACACAGTACACATGTGTGTGATTCCGATATTTTCTAATTATTCTTTTATCTCTCTCCTTTTAAAATACCTAACAAAAACAAAAAAAAAGTGGATTCATGTCTATGGAATGGAATCCGGATGTCAGAACGCCTAAGTAAGCAAAGCGTAAAATGAAAGAAAATGAACAAGAAAAACAAAAAAATCCATAACAACCAGCTGAGTCCTTGATGTTTCCTCTTCGATTAGAACCTTATCTGTTTTGACTGCGTATGAGGGTATTAAAAACATATCCTTCGCTACGTGCACATTTTATGGGTATAAAAACTAGAAGAAAATGTGAGTGTGGTAGGGGGGGGTTGCAAGGGGTATGGCTGAAAAGATTACAATGTTCTTCTAACTGGAAATCGTGTGTTTCAAAATGGAAATTGGAAAAATCAACCAACGAAGAACATAGAAAAAAAATAGACAAAAAAAATGTTAATTAAGATTGGGTAGGTACAGATTTTCCTCCATGTAATATCACTTTCAAATTGAAGTGTTTTTTTTTTGGGATACGTAGGTATGACAGAAAAATTTAAAAATTTTTGGAAATACACCTAATGTGTGAAAAATATCTTGGACTTAATAAGGAAAATACAAGACGGCATTCAGAGATTTAATGAACTGCATATTTTATTTACGAAAATATTCATTCATTTTTCCAGTAAGTAACTTGGTTGTTATTTTAGCTTTTCAAAGCAGCTTCGATACCTTCGGGAAAGGGGTGTTCCACATAAAATACCCTTTTTCGCGCTGTAACTTTGATCCCGCAAATCAATTTTATATTTTTAAATTTTATTTAAAAATCCTTCATCGTATTGATTGTTTTTATGAAAACATGGTGTTTTATGAATACATTACATATAGTGAACATCTTTTGGGAATTTTTTTAAAAATATAACGTATGTTAATGTATGTTATGTATGATGAAAAATTTTCATATTTAAAATAAATTCATTTCGGCACTTTCGAAAAATACTTTTCAATGTACGAAAAATATGTGGATTGTGGAGCTTATTGATATCATGAAAGAAATTTTCAAAATTGTATCAAAAACATATTTAGATGTTTCTATAAGCTTATCTAGTGTTAAAACTTTCATTGAAATTGGCTTAGCGGCTTACGATTTATTCTGATTTGAAAAAAGAAAGTTCTAGGAAAGGAAGGCAGGTACTGTTATAAGGTTTTTCCTGAAAGCTTCAACTATAAGAACCACCATCTAGGGCCATTTCCGAGAAAAATAAGATTTTCAAAAATAATTAATATAAATAGTAAAGGGCTAAAATGGCTGCTCTGTGGTATTCCAGAGTTTATGCTATGGCAATTTGATGGGCAACTGTGCCATTAAGTTAAAACAGCTTAAGTTAATATGTATCATTTTTCAGTATGATCAAATATGTACAGTTTTGCGAATTGGCTTTTGAAAACTTTTTTGGTGATTACTAAGAAAGTTTTGAGACTAGTGAAATTTTTTTTTCAGGGAACATTTTTGTAACATCCTTCAAATGCATATCACTTTTTTGTTATAAAATAAACACAAATCTAATAAAAAAGGTGTTTTATTTTGGTTCAAAATCAATTTTTATCAACGGCTTATGTCGATGTAAGCAGTCAATATTTCATAAGTTCAAATTAACTTAGGTCGACGGAGGAGATCATTTCATTTGGGTTTCACAAGGAATAAGAGCTTATCTCAGGACTTAAGTCATCAAAAAACATTAATTTTTGTATATGTTTTGATGGATTTCGGCTTTAAATAGACATAAGCCGTTTTACAAATGCATTTTTCGTCCATATAAATATAAGCTACTTTGATTTTTTTTAATTTAACGGCTATATTTTGTCGTAAAGCAATGGGACCCAGACTCAAATAAAGGTAAACAAACGGGAAAGTGTGTGAACTGAAAATAACCATGTTCGCTTACGTTAACTTAAGCTATTTTAACTTATAACCGCAGAAACAATAAATTCTAAGTTAGATCGGTAGTTCAACAAAAAAAAAATGTGGGTAGATATAAGATATGCCTTGCTTTTTTATTCTTTTGTATATTTTCAAAAATATTGTTTGTCTTAAATATACCCCAATTTTTAAGGCAAAATAAAACAGTTATTTTTCAATTACATTGCCAAAAAATTCTTGAAATGCATTTTTTTTTTGTGCAGAAATTTCGATTTTTCGAAATTACGAAAACATGTTTTAATGTTTGTCATTTTTGTTTAATAATATGTTATTTTTTCTCTGAATACAATTTTGATAGAATTAATCAAGCCGTTTCTTAAATATAAGAAAAGCTGGGAACAGCTCAAAAAAACTTTTGTCTTCGAAATTTTTAAATTAAATTTGTAGGTATAATAAAATACTTTTTGTGTTCGTTTTTGTTCGAACCGGCTGTGTTGTTAAAAAGAAAATCCGATTTGAAAAAAAAAACCGATTCCATGGGAGATTCCACAGTAACAAATATCTGAAAAAATCAATCCTTACGTAAGAAGATAGTTTGTTCTTAAAAAAAAAAAAAATAGTAGCCTGAGAGTCCAAAGTCATAATTCTATTTGACAAAGATTTTGCAGCAGATATCGTTATTTTTGGATCTGGCGCATGAAAACTTTAATCAGACTCATAAAACCTTAGATATATAAGGTTTTTCAGTTGACCTTGCTGCGCATAATAAAATGATCAAAGCTCCTCCATTTTTAAAGACAAATCAGCCAAGAAAATCGTTTCTCCGCTTAGGAAATAATGACGGGACATGTTTATTTTAATCTTTATTAGATAAAATATTGTTAATCCATTTTTTCCAAATTCTTTAATGTTAAGTGTACGACTGAGTTACATGGATTGATGCAATCGACAGTAACTCAGCTGTTTAAGGGTTTGAATTTTGTCCTCCAAATCGGTCCAGCTGTTACCAATTTGCGAAAAATGGGTTGTATAGAAAAGGTACCGTTCAAAATAGATTTACGAGAAGAAATTCGAAAATAAAGCTTAAACTCATCTGTTAAGAAATATTATTAGATATTCGCCCATACAGATAGCCATAAAAATCCCCATCTCTTAAGATGCAATTACCAATTATTACAGAAACACGGACATACAGTTTTTTTTTTAGTTCTGACCCATCTTTTATGACTCCATAGTCAACTTTTGTAACGTTTTACAAATCTTACTTAATTCCTCTATCAAAATGGATCTGCTCATAAAATTGTAAATATGTACCTACAAAAAAAATTTCAACAAAAATATTTATAAAATTATTCTTTTTCGAAGGTCATATTAGTCTACAGGGAACCAATTTCCCCAAAAATATGTAAACTTACCCTACAAAATCAATTTATATTCTTATAAACACATGCTGGCGATTTTATTGCTTGATTCACTACTTGCATCACTTGTTAAATACATTTTTTTTTGTAATGCTTTATTTTAGAAATTTGTATGGGGGTCTATGTTATTTGACAAAACATCACCTTACACTAATTTTATCATGATAAAGTGTCCCGCCTAAATTCTTATAACAATAATCAATTCTCACGTTCATGACAGTAAATAATTATTATATACATATAATAGTCCATCTAAAACATTTCAAGGATCACAAAAATGACCAAAATATCATTATTTAATCAATTTTCACCTGAAAACATTTTCACCTAATGAAATAAATCATCACAATAAAATCAAATCGTAATATAAACAGTGATAAAAATCTTAAGCTTGAAATATTATAAAACCACTTCTTTTATTCGTCCTTGGACAAAATTCTAATATAAAACAAAAATCCAAAAATAAGTCCAGCCAACGAACGAAACAACTGATGCAAATCAATCATTCATTCAAATATTTTTGTTTCTATTTTGTTCCAAACGACTGGTAGTTGTGGCTTTTCCTGAATTTTAATAATCTCATCCTCGTGGCTCGAAGAATAAAAAATGTAGGTACAAAGCCAACGATGACGAACAATCAAGGAGCAAAAAAAAACAAACCCAACCATCAGCCATCATATAAGTCTAATGAATCATTTTAACTTGAAGAATAAACTTACGAAAGTATATAACGCTAAATATATTCTTGTGCATGCAATTCCCGTAAAGTAAAAAGTTGCTTTATTTTTTTTTTAAATACGATGCCAGACATCCAGTTTGGAAAACCTCGTCATCGTGCCACCATATCCATAACAATCCACCACCCACACAACAGAAGCTAGCACAGCAGATTGTATATCCTTGCGCTGTGAAATGTGATACAACCTATGTCGTTTTTTATCATTATAAATAATTAATGAAATTATAATGCAGTACTGAAACTTTGTCCTGTTACTGTTTTATATAGGGTCGATACGATACTCACTCACTCATCATATACTCGTATAAGTAAGACGATATCTTTTGGACAGACTAACATTTATATCTAGAATCCATACTCCTCAAAAAAGGATACAACTCCTTTACATTACAATAATGATAATAATTATTCATCGAGCACTTCCATTGAATACAAATTACCGAATTAATAACTTCCATATCATTGCACTCTCTTATTTTCTTTTTTCACAAAGAAGAAAACGAAGAAGAAAGGACGAAGAGGATATCATTATTCGATAAAACTACACATAAGTATCTTTCTTAGTTGTCCTTCTCCTCATTCTTACTAATGATTAGAAATAAAATATTATTTTTATGGAAGAAAATCTGCTCGCTATCGCTATCATAGGAACCTATGTAAGTGTGTATTTAATCCACCCGCATTCCACATCCTTATAAAAGATGATAAGAATATAGGTATAGCTGATGGTGTGTTATCCTTGTGCTTTTGCACTTAAAAGAATATCACTTACCAATTAAAAGGATAATCAAATGGATGATATGCCAGTGGTCACAGCCCATAATTTTATGATATGTGCTGTGGAATGATGACGATGATGAGCCGGAACAGGAGGACTGCTGATGCTGATGATGTGATGGCCGTGCTGCTTCTCTTGATTGGTGGGGGTTGCGGCTATGATGTTGATGTTGATGATGATGATGAATGGTGGAAGAGAATTTATTATCCGTTTGCGTTTTGAAGTTAGATGATATGTGAAGATAGAATTCATTAGAATGAGGATCTTTTTTTCGGATTATCCTTTCATTTTGTTTGCACATTATTTTCTTTGCTTTTTCAATTGTGAAATATTTTTTTTTTTATCGTATTCACTTTTTTTTATATTTTATTCAAATCACCTCACATTTCACATGAAAAAATTTTTTTTAGATATTCTTGAATGACAACAACTGCAGGACACAGGACACTAATCATTAAATAAAATATGTACCTGACCGACCGGAAGCTACACGACATTCGCTGGGAATAGCCAAATATCCGTTAAAACAAAAACATAAATCGAATATAATTGAACTGGAATTCATAATCCCTAGCGTTTTTTTTTTTTAAATTTAGGTCCTAGATCTATCCGGTTTGTTCATTGTTGTCCTTTTTCGGTGTTCGAAAGGATTGTTTTTTTTTTTTTAACGTATCAATAGCTCATTTATTATTTTAATCCTTTTATTTTTTTTATCAATCCGGCGAATTTCATTCGTAACCATTAATCGTTGTTATCCTTTTTTTTTTTTTTGGTTGTCGAAATTTTCGAAGAACAAAAAAAAAACGATTAAAAATTGTAATCAAATACAAAAATGTTTCGCGCGTACCTACGAACAGGAAGGCGTACAAATTTTGACTAAGAACCGTTACATTCTTGTATTTGGAATTAAGTTTGCATGAATGTCGACAGTGGTATTTATTTCTGTATGTGTGTGTGTGCTTTCACCAACATTTATTCACAATGTGTCCTTATCCAACTAGGTTGGCATTTTGCGTGGAATTTCCGATTAGCATGACTCGTTCTGCCCTCTGGTATTTTTTGCGAGAAGTCAGTTGAAAAAGTTTTATGATATTTTATATAGCAAATGGATTGTTCAGTTCAATGTTTGTTTTGCACTTTGTGAGCGAAAATTGTTGGTTTGAGAGAGATTGAAATTGAGATAAGGACGAAAAGCTTTTTGGAAACGGTTATTTCGTTAAAGAGAGACAATTTTGCAGGTAATCAGAGTAAGGATAACTGTTACTAGGGAAATTTTCTCCAACGTTCGAGGGGAAAATGTATCGAACATCGAACATGTTTTAGAAGGATATCATGAGACTAACCTACTTCAAGAATGATATAATGGGAGTACAGATATAGTTTTAGTCTATAAAGTTAGAAAGGTTTATGCAGTTTCAAAGCTTTCGTTTTTAAGAAGACAAAAATTAATTTTGCAATTGAAATTCAAGCCATTCTTAAAGGAAGTTTTGTATCTTATTAAGTAAAACATATTGGTATCATTGAAAGATGCATTTTAAAGTTACCACAAATGTATAAAAGAAATTGACATAACTCGTAATTTTTATTAGGTTGATATTATTAAGTGTGGCTTGAAAGACATCGGGATGATAGGTACCATAGGGCAGCAATGCAAAAGAAGAACATTCTTTTGATACAATAATCTCAGCTCTAACAAATTGAAAGGTATATGCGTGTAAGACTGTGAATCGTGTAGTTTTGTTAACTATCTTACTCGAATAAAGGTATTTTATAAAAATCACGCCCTAAAAAGTGGGCGTATTGAAAGAATTTACTCAAAACAACAATTTGAGATACGAAATGGTTAAAATTCTATATTGGTTCCTTGAATTTTTTAAACTATGGTTTTTGGTCTTTCATGAAAAGTAAGCGTAGGCCACGCCCGAAATTCAAAATATGTTTTCATATTATTATGGCGGGTCATAATGACCGGATTCAATTTCAAAGAGTTTAAATGACCAGAGGAACAAAAAACCCATTATGTGAATTTCCAATCATGAAATTTCAAGGGTGCAATGAATGAAGGGTGAATTCCAATTGAATTTTCAATGGTGAAATGATTGATTGGTGAAATAACTGAAGGGTGAAATTTCAGGGGTGAATTGACAAGGGTGAATTTCAGGGTTGAATTGACCAGGATAAATTTTTAAGGGTGAAATAACTGAAGGGTGAATTGACGAGAGTGAA
This sequence comes from Platycheirus albimanus, assembly GCA_916050605.2. Lineage (NCBI taxonomy): Eukaryota > Metazoa > Arthropoda > Insecta > Diptera > Syrphidae > Platycheirus > Platycheirus albimanus. The sequence goes on along the minus strand of OU696698.1, from coordinate 10,267,045 downwards.
TTTTCAAGTGTGAACTTTCAGGGGTGAATTTTCAAGGGTGAATTTTCAAGGGTGAAATTTCAGTGTTGAATTAACCAGGGTGAATTTTCAAGGATAAATGATTGAAGGGTGAAATAACTGAAGGGTGAATTTCCATTGGTGAATTTTCAAGGGTGAAATAATTGATGGGTGAAATAACTGAAGGGTGAAATTTCAAGGGTGAATTGACCAGGGTGAGTTTTTAAGGGTGAAATTCCAGGCGTGAATTGACCGTGGTGAATCTTCAAGGGTGAAATAGTTGAAATTTAAAATAACTGAAGGGTCAAATTTCTGAAGGATTAATTTTCAAGGATAAATGATTGAAGGGTGAAATAACTGAAGGTTGAATTTATATTGGTGAATTTTCAAGGGTCAAATAATTGATGGGTGAAATTACTGAAGGGTGAAATTTCAGCGGTGAATTGACCAGGGTGAGTTTTTAAGGGTGAAATTTCAGGGGTGAATTGACCGGGGTGAATCTTCAAGGTCGAACTTCCAATGGTGAATTTTCAACGGTGAAATAGTTGAAATTTAAAATAACTGATGGGTTAAATTTCAGGTGTGAATTCAATAGGGTGAATTTACAATTTTCAAGCGTGAATTTTCGGGGGTGAATTTTCAAGGGTGAAAGATTGTATGGTGAAATTTCATCGGCTTGTGTATTTGTTTTAAGTACCTTTTATTTGCAAAAATAAGTTTTTTTTATAGTTTTTAATGAAAAGTGGGCGTCAGCCACACCCAAAATAAATATTTTCGTTTTCATACACAAGATGTGTACGTCCAAATAATACCCACAAAATTTAAGGTTTTTTTGCTAAAAAATAAGCATCGTAAGTTTATAAAAATAATATTGATGGTTTTGTATAAAAAGTGGGCGTCAGCCACGCCCAATCTGAAATATTTTTTTTTTGATTCAGAGAAGATTTATCTATAGCTTGAGTGTGCAAAATTTAAGCGATGTGCTTTGATCGCAACTGTGCAAAAAACAAAATTTACTTTTGCCAAATAGAGGTTGTTGAAAAAAATTGGTGATTGTGCTTGTGTTTGTTACTTATAAAAGATGAATTAAGAAATAATTTAAGAAATTTGAAATGTCACTGAAATCAGAAAAAAAGTCAATATTTTTAACGACACTTTTTCAATCGACATTTTCAAAGTCCAGATCTAAAACTGTCAACTTGATTCCGGTAGTTCAAGCATAAGTCGATATTTTGACGGTCTTGAAATTTATATTTAACCAGTCGACATTTTTTTGTCGACCATTCTTACGCTTCCCATGATATATTTCTATCTTCTTCCATAAAAATGTTTGGTAAACTTCAAAAGTAATTTAAAACTAAAATCGGGAGGCTATTTGTAATATAAAAAATAGGTTAAAATGCTACCAAATAGTTAACAGTCCCCGCCTTGAACATGAACATGTTAAAGGATATTATGTTCATATCCGTCTCCGTCCATTCTACGTCAAATGTCGGAAGTTTTTAAACCGTCCAGTAAATTGAACAAACAAGTGAACATGCGATTCATAATCTACGAGTTATGGTCATACATATTTAAATGCTTCTAATCATTTGGTTGAATATTTATTGCACAACAACATTATATTTATATTAGTCGATCAAAAATGTAAACATCGATTTTTCTTTTCATTAAAATTAAGTATCATTAATATACATTACCCGCAATCACATTATGATTCCAATCATACACACTGTCACATTTACTCAGTTTTGGTGTTGAAAGTTAAAAGTCTATTTGTATAAATTATTTAAGGACTCAACCACCACCAGCGCCATCAGGACTCACAAAAGCTATAGAAATGATAATAAATTGTCATGACATGACTAGTTTTTTGTCTAGCTCCATAAAGCACATATAATGACAAAGTACATTGTATCTTAAAATAGAAGTATAATGAGTAGGTTAAGATATCAATACCTTCACGGCGCTCAGGTTTAGAAGGTGGAATGGGGGGTACCTTGTGGTATAATTTATTCATTAGCGCAATACCATTTGTTTTTCTCAACCATTTGAGTATATTTTCACTTTCGTTGTGGGTTTGTTAACCTGCCACACCCACAAGGCTAAATGTACATAGATACTTATTTGTTATTTTTAATTGTGAGAACTACAACCTCGAGTTCATTTGATTTGAACCATCATGATCCTTCAGAATTTTTTTTTTCATTTCATTTTTTCAATTCTTCTATCATGAGAGATATTCGAACATGTTGAATATCCCTCCATTTAATGGAGCATGTTTGATGAAAAAAGCTCGTTTCCCCTTGAAAATCTAGTACAAAAGCTTCGCCTACTCCACGACATATCTAATGGAATTGACCCATCTCCAGGATATTCATTGGGCCCTTTGCTATATGTCGAACTAACAATGATGTGGAAGACCGATTATCCTGATTTGCAATGTGTTTCCCTATCTGCAAAATCCCAAGAGGTCAATATTATGTATGATTGTGTGCCAGAGCCAGTGACAGTGCAGGTCATATGGGAAAGCATAGGACACAAAATGGAAAAATAAGTTAATTGCATTGGACTACGTCGTCGTCGTCGTCGCTGTATCCAACTGGGATTATATTGGCTATACCAACTATACTGCCATTGTTTAGCAAATTCCATGTAAAATACGTTCTCCATATAGGCTGTGATGGCCGTCATCACGCGCGGTGCCTTGGTAATTTTATCTTGGCCCACATTAGAACCCATATTAATGCCTGATGTAGAACCCCTCTCACGCTTGTCTTGTCCTGTCTGTTTTGTGCCGCGAGCTAATTGTATATGGACACAATGTAAGCTTACATACCCATAAATATACATGGAACCCAGGATACAAGCCAAAAAAAAAAAAAAAAAAAGGAAACAACGAACGTCGACGACCGAAGACGACGATAGACATTTAGCAGGACGATATAACAGACACACCAAGAGTCCTGCTGCCTGGTGCAGCTCCTGTCCCCAACAAAAGCAGAGAAAAACCAGCCCGGGCACGGACGAGAAGTGGCAGTGGTTCTGCCATTAATATGGTAATAAACATTCATCTCAGGGGTGCTGTTTAGAATGAGGCCAATTTTATGGTTATGTCGCAGCTGATTTTACAGTTATCTTTTAATAAATTGGATTATATTTTTTTTTTTCGGTTCCAATTTGTCTGTCCAAATGCTTTTTTTTTGTATTTCCTTGGCCCTTCTATATTTTTGATCACGTAGGACAATTATTATTATATTTTGTAAGTGGGCAGAGAGTAAAAAATAAAAAAAAAAACCAACTCCAATGTTGAAGGATTTTAAATGTACGATGGCAATGAGTGCAGTTAAACGTTCTCCAGATTCGGCTGATAAGACAACGATTTAAGGCTTTTCCATTTGAATTGAAATTGCAAATAGATTCCGGCGATTCCGGTGATTCTATAGTGATTCCAGTGATTCCGGTCTAAGGAGGCTTTTTGTTTATTCTATATTCAAGACACCAACAACAAAAAAAAAAGGACATTTTTATACGTTACCTACTATAACCGCATATACTCGTACTATGGCTAATCGCGAATTGAGAAATAAATTTGAACGCGTGTCACGATTTGGCCGAGAACAAAATTGGAAATGTAGCTTTTGGGGATGTCGGTCGGTCGGCGGATGTACGATGGCCGTGTGCATGTTGTCGTTGTCGTAAAAAGAAATTTAATTAGATATTGTTTGGCTAACGATTTGATCCGTGGGTAGTTGGTATCCGGCATATTGAATGAAGGAACATGTCTACGGGCGTAAAGCTATATGGAAGCTGAGATTTCAATGAGGGTGGGGTTTTTTTTTTGTTCTTTCTTATGACGCAGTATATTTATACGTTGACTCGTTGATACTCATTTAACGTTTTGACCTTTCGTGCAAATATTTTTCTTGGTAAGATAGGAATTATTATACGGACCTATAAAATATTTGTGGAAAAGATTTGGATAAGAAGCTTTGTCCTTGTTTTATAAATATCTTATAATAATTATTTGAAAAAGCAGGTTTTTGTATCTACTCAATATAGGTATTGAAGGCCAAATCTTTCATATTTAAAGATAATAAGTTTGCCTATATCTCTGTTGGCAAAAGCTTGTAAAGGGTGTTTTTTTTAAGAGGTTGTCGTTTTCAAGAAGAAATAAAACGCATATAATTTAATGTTATGCCCAAGACTTTAGCTTCATTATAAAGATAAGGGTTTGCCATTATGTTTTAAAAATGATTTTGGGCAATTATGTCGACCGAATATTGGACGAAGATCGCGATGCGTCGCGCGAACCGCACCATTATTTTGGTAATAAATTTGCACGATTCGCAAACGTTGTTCAGGAGTAAGTCTATTCCTTATGAAATGGCGAACCAAACTGAGCATAATTCAAGTGACAGCTGTCAAAAAGACCAACTTCGGAAAAAGTATTGCCAGATTAAAAACCACACATCTTAAAGACACCCTTTATCTTCTTAGCTGAGTTACATATTTTACAAGTTTTTGATTCGGCTAAAAACAGAATTAATGAACAAAAACTTCGACGGTTTTCCTAAGGTGGGCCTAGATTGACAAAAACTTGGACAAGTCTTTAAAATAAAGCCAATAGATATTTCGAAGCTTGTACCTACCACAGGAGAAATATGGCAGGGTACGTATTTAAGGTCTCTCGACCAGTCCGACTATTGAATTATTAAACAGAAAGGACCAGTGTCAACTCTCTGTAAAGCAGTTAAAGAGTTATCTCTGTATCTGACTATCGGCATGGAAGCTGGAATACCCTGGAAGCCCTTGAAAAGGGCGTATTTTTCCTACTTTTAAAGCAACATTCAGCTCAGAGTTTTAATTAAAAAATAATTATTCAAAAGCATATTCGCATCGCTAAAGTTAATTAAACCCCTTCATACGCAATTTTCGGTAGACAAAAAATTTGTTTTTTGCAGGACCACGCCCTAAAAAGAAGGCTTATTAAAATAGTATTTGAAGTAACATTTTTGTTAACCTTCCGATCACAACACATTTAAAATATACATAAACCACAACAGGGGTGACAGAACACCCCAACCAGGAATAAATTTAAAAAAAAAATACTTTCAAGGACAACATAAATATTTTATTCAAACATAACAATTCATATACTTTCTCAAAAACAGAAAAAAACTTAATTCATAAAAAAATATATATATTTATAAAAAAAATAAACTTAAATACAATCAACACAAATCTCTTTCCTGTGTTCAGGGCATACAGGACATTGGCATTTAAGACACGCAATCTTGCTTTTGCGGTCTTGTTTTCTTGGGCAAATTGCACATCGCGATTGCTTCTGCTGTTTCGGAGGGGGCTCACCTTCATTGGACTCCTTGGGGTGTCCTAAAACCCCTTGGTTCCTAAAAATTTTCACATACGTGGAACACAACATGGGGTGCTATACAACCCCAATGCATACCTTTTGCCCTCGCACTCAAAAAATATAATTTTTCGAGAGGACTACTCTTCAGCAACTGACACATGAGATATTAAACGACAAATACATAGAACGGCAGAAAGGGGAATAAGGCAGAACTAAAATTACAGTTAAAATAAAAATGCCTGGGGTGGTATAGCACCCCTGTTGTGATCGGAAGGTTAATTACTATTTAATGTGAGAATAAACCTTCAAGAGTTGTTATTTTTACTATGTAAACACGTTATTTTCTAATTTGTATCAGATGTGGGTGTAAAACACGCCTATTATTCGAAATTTTTTACAAAACAAATAATTACAGAATAATTATAGGTTTATAAGGCAATTATTTTAACTGTTAAAGCATTAAAACAACATTTTCGGTTGTTCTTGTTTGAATTGGGCGATATCCATGCCCAAAATCCAAAATTTGTTGTTCATACACAAGATCTTGTAACTACTAGTTTTTGGGTTTTCGCTCGAATATACATCAGTAAATTCAGATAAACAATATTGATGGCTTTCTATGAAAAGTGGACGTATGCCACGCCCATAAATTCAGTATTTATCGTAGGTATAAATAAAATAAATCGAATTGAAATTGGATATGCTTAGCTCTACTTTTAACTAACTGGGCTGCAAAGTCTCACAAAAATAAAGTAGTCTCTGTACAAGACAGTTTGGTGAAGTTATATGGACTCCATAACAATAAATCGAGTACTGTGAACTGCAAGTTATTGAGTTTCCACAAAAATGTTTATTCTATGAAATAAATTGTGTATGAGATCTATGTGTCGACTTCGAATAACAAGCCTTATGGGAGCTATACAACTAGAAGCTTCTAATAACAAGCTTCTTAAGGCCTTATACCGCCCATATTTAACAAGTATTTCTCATATTTCTGCACAGCTTGTGGCTTGACGAAGTTGTTACTGAAAAATAATGTCCAAAAATTAATTACATCCGTAAATAAGTCTTATACAAGTTGAAGCTTGCATTAGAAACAAAATTTATAACACAAGGTCTAAGGTAAGTTGGGATATATAATCTTATGAGTTGTTTTAACCACAATTAACTTATATGGTTGGAGCACATGGAGTTGAGAGTTGTGCTAGACCTTGGCTATGAAACGAATTGTATTGTGTCCTCAACCAACATGGAGTTTGAAGTCTTCGTAAAAAATTGTTTGCGAGCTCTGCCCAAAATAAAGGAAGTTAAACATTTTTACCATAGTGAAATCAAAATAATAAAATCTTTTTTACATTTCTTTACCATTCTCATCTTTAAAGCAGGACTACTAAATACACTTTAAAAACACTAACCAAAGAGTAGGTTACAGGAAAGATATCCTCTTTGATAATATAAAACTCCATCCGTTCCCTATTAACCCTAAGCTCAATTTATATCGGAAAACAAATGGATTTTTTCTATCTAGCTCCTTTCACATTTCACTCAGTCCTTTTGCTATACCTATACTATACAACAGATATTATATCCGATATCACTTTAAAAATCCTATTTATCACACAAAACACATGTCCCTGGCCTAATAACCTGTCAACGCTGTCGTCCATCTATTCATGAGTGTGTGTTCCAAAATTAAACCAAAAATCCTTTTAACATCGGAAAACACAATTGTCAACCAGCCAGACAGAAAACCTTCCTCGTCGTGCCTCGTGCGTCGTTCGTCGTCGTCTGGGGGATGGAATGGGGTGAATTTTGGCTCTTTTGTAACGCTAAGAGTGGGCCTGATTTCCTGACATATATATAGTGTAGTGCGTAAAAACATATATATAGCATGATGTGTGACATTTGTCTGGGTGTGTGGGTGCTGGGTGTTGATAACTTGTTCAGCAAAACGCATTTAATTCTTATTTCGTATTTCGAATGTTAAACGAGGAAAAACGAATATTTTAAGCAGCACGCCACACGCAAAGGGGGCTTATAAGAGCGTGTGTGGGGGGTTTTAACCGTTTGCTCTGCTTTAATCGGTGACACAATGTCAGTCAAATTATATTCGAAAATCGAAAAAAAAATCCAAAGATAAACAACGAAGAATAGGAATCAAATTGAAAAAAAAAAAAAAAAAAAAAACAGAACAAAATGGCTTCGAACCTATTTTATAGTTTTATCTCGTTTCAAGGACATTCGAAGCACTTTTTATCTTCAACGGAAGCTCCGATCATTCTTCGTAAAATGTTTTATTTTTGTCCGGTATTTATCGAGGCCTCACACAACATGTCAACCTTGACGCATGATTTTATCACTCTCCGAAATTCAAAGAAATAGCGTGCATGGAAACACATAACATGAATAAATACATCTAGATACAAGGCAGATAACGAAAAAGATACAATAAACGACCTAATTTGTTAAAGCAATGAATGATACATTTTTATTCATATTTGTATGTGTTATGCTGAAACGGCTGTATGTGAAAGGATGTTTAGCCTTATGTCGCAATGGCAAGGGAACATAATCTTCCCTTGATGCTTTAAATTCACAAAGAAGAACACAATGAATAAATATTCTTTAACTTTTGTTTCAAAAAACAAAAATAAAAATTGAGAAAAAAAAAAGATGTTGAAATGACAAACCTTAATCTTGATGTTGACATAGGATTCCTTATGAATCCTTGAGAAATTATTTTTAAGTTCTACGAATATGAAATTGGAAGCGACAAAGAAACTCTTTATATTTGTAAAACATGACAGTTTCAGAAAAAAAAAATTATTAATTAGCAAATGCAGAAAGAGGAGTTCTTCCTTGATTGTGACACATTCTTTCAAAATAAGGATAATTCTTATTAGGAAAATAAATTAGGGTTTGGTAAGAAAATGGAGATGTGATGAAGTATATACGTACTTACCTATAGGATAACATACGAGTATCACATATCCTGTTGGAGCTTATTTAATTCAGTTGCCAAGCTCTGTTTATCTTGAGGAGGAATATGCTATAAGCCCACTCGAAGATTTTTTTCTTGAGAAGGAAACAGAATTAATTTTTTTTTGTAGAAAGGATTTGTTGAATGGGATATTTTTGTTGATACAAATGAAATTCGATTTCTCCAGAATTGTTAATGTTTTACTTTGCGAATCGGCTTTATGTTTTTAATGATGAATTCCATAAAGTTTAATATTTAAGTTCCTTTTAGAGTCTCTGGCTTATACAAATAAGAGTTTCAATGGTTTCTTTCGAATACAAATTATCTTTTTGAAGAAATGGCAGAGAAATGGTCCTTACACAAAAGTAAACTCACCTGATATTTTATTATTTCATATGTATTTTTTTACAATAACATTGAATGGAATTTTCAACTAACGGAATATTATTTTGGTATACAAAAATATTTCAAAGGACGAAATTCGCCTAACGCTTCTCGTCCTTTAGAAGCTGCTGATTCAAGACCACCAGATCAACCAGATCGTTACCTACTGTTGATCGTTACAGTGAACCACCATATAAGTGAACAAATAAAAGAAGCCTTGTCCTTTGTTGGTACATGGTCAAGGCATTGTGGGACAGCTGTTATTCCGCAAAAGACAGAACTGGAATTCTTTTCCTTCAATAGAATGGCCAAAAATCTGGGTGTAATTCTAAACAGTAAACTGAACATGGAAGAAGCGAAGAAGGCAATGAAAGCATTCTATGCCTGTTTCATAGAACATATGTGGAAAGTCTCCAAAATTTTCATTTGGATTTATACTGCTGTGATGCTTTTTTTTCTCAGGCTGAGGTAAGCTCGTCGTAGTCCGGGGTTTTCCCGAAGAAAGCAAGTAAAACTCGGGTTAGGAAGAACGAACTCTGTTGATTTTTAAGTTTGATTAAAAAAAATCTTTATTACAAATAAAGGTGTTTAAATCTAACAATGTTACATTTAAATGTTCTTAGCGGATAATATTATAATAGACTTGATCTTAATATTAATAACATGGTATTTCATATAAAAGAAAAGAATAATATATAAGTTGCCCACAATCTTACTGGAGTAAGCAGGGAGTGCGTGATTGCACCGAATACCAGCCCACAATCTTACCGAAGTAAGCAGGGAGTGCGTGATTGCACCGAATACCAGCCCACAATCTTACCGAAGTAAGCAGGGAGTGCGTAATTGCACCGTATACCAGCCCACAATCTTACCGGAGTAAGCAGGGAGTGCGTGATTGCACCGAATACCAGCCCACAATCTTACCGAAGTAAGCAGGGAGTGCATAATTGCACCGTATACCAGCCCACAATCTTACCGGAGTAAGCAGGGAGTGCGTGATTGCACCGAATACCAGCCCACAATCTTACCGGAGTAAGCAGGGAGTGCGTGATTGCACCGAATACCAACTAACTACTTTTAATATCAAAAAGATATGCTATAAAAGGTGCACAAGTACAACCAATTATGCTATCTGAAGTGATTTTAATTACTAAATTAAAATACACTGGAATCTGGCTACTCTCTCACTTCAGGTCGGAAACCAGGAAGTTTAACGGGTAGGTAAGCTTCGAATTCTGGCATATTCCTGGCCTCTACTAGTAATGTTTTATGAAAGAACTGAGTGTGAATTAAAAAGAAATGAATGAAATATAATATAATAATAATTTAAATCTAAATATGATGTCCCGATGTTTGGTGTGCTGTGTGTCTATTGCTGTTGACGGTTTGGTAGGCGGTGGGTGGCTGGTAGATTTGATGAAGCTTAAGGTCCCGTGCTGGTTGTATGAAGTTGTTGTTATTGGCGGTAAATTGCTGGTTGTATGAAGTTGTTGTTATGGGCGTTAAATTTAGGTCGGTCGGATGGCGAAAAGTGTAACACTTCGTTACACTGCAATATCAAACAATGGCGTGTATAGGCAACACCGGGAATATGAGAACCACTTCTATAGCATGGCTGGGACCTCTTTGTGCAAGATTCAACAGCACAAACTACACAACACCCTGTTTATTTTTCGAAAGACCATTCACTACTTCTTTCCCTTATAGAGAAGATTGGCTTAGCAACCAATAACCACACATGCGAATCAGCCATTCAAATCTTTACAGATGGTTTCAGAACGGAAACTGGTTTTTGGTGCCGTTTTTTACTCAGAAACACTCGAACTAGAACTCTATAAATCAGGCTCCCCGATTGCAGCAGCGAATGAACCGAACCATTATTTTGGTAATAAATTTGCACGATTTGCAAACGTGGTTCAGGAGTTAGTCTATTCATTATGAAATGGCAAACCAAACTGAGCAACAATCAAGTGACAGCTGTCAAAAAGACTAACTCCGAAAAAAGTATTGCCAGATTGAAAACCACACGTCTAAAATCACCCTATAATATACTCTATAGAAGCCGCAATTTTTGAGCTAGAAAGCTTAAACTTGGTATAAAGCTTTTTTTTTTGGTTTAAGAGTAAGGCTAAGTTTTCCAATCAATGAAATTCTTCAACAAACACGCCCACAATCGTCATTTTTGTTCAACAACTTCTATTTGGCAAAATAAAATTGTGTTTTTTGTACAGTTACGATCAAAGCACAACGCTTAAACTTGCAAACGCAAGCTATAGATAAATCTGTTCTATATTAAATAAAAAAAATTCAGTTTGGGCGTGGCTGACGCCCAATTTTCATACAAAACCATCAATATTGTTTTTATAAAATAACGCGATGCTTACATTTGAGGAAGAAACCTTAAATTGTATGGGTGCAAGTTATTTATGAAAATAAAAAATTGACTTTGGGTGTGGCTGACGCCCACTTTTCATAAGAAACTATAAAAAACTTTTTTTGCAAAGAAGGTAAATGGTACTTATGAGAAATCCACAATCACAAATTTATCGAAACTTGGATGCTCGTGAAAGGAAATTTAAGAATTAAGGGCGTGGCTTATTCCCACTTTTTATGAATTAACAAACAAATATTCAAATTTTGCCAATTTTTTTCGTTCGTGATATGAAAATTATACCTTTAAATATGTTTTGTGAAAATTTTTTTAAATACGCCCACTTTTAAGTGGTTTTTTAAAATCAAGTTATGTCTTGTTTTGTTCAAATCGAAGCTGCAATCTTAAAATTTAACGTCACTTACTTTATTATGATTGCCATGGCAGTAAAAATTCCCAAGTTTGGCGTGGAACACGCCTTTTTTACTGCGCTGCGCTGACAAACGCATACAAATAAAATAGAGAATATGGTATCCAACAGCTCGTTGCAAACGTACTGTAGCTCTCGCTTATGTTTTTTCTATTCATTCAAAGAACTGCTCAACTTATCAGAAGTTGTAGATCAACAGCATCTATATTTATAAATAGGCAAGCAGTTTTTTGGTGGTACCAATTGCGAGGTGGTTACCCAACCTATTGAGATGATATATATATAGTTGGAAAGGTTTTACTGAGTAGGTGTGCTGGGAATATTTTGTTTTGTAATCTTTTTTTTTTTTTTTTGAAAATACAGGTGAAAATGTCTTGGTGTGTTTTTTACCATTTTGTTCGCTGTGAAATTTTTTTCCTACAGTTTTGGGTATTTTAATGGCCGAATTTTGGCCACTGGACGATTCTAGTATAAAAGAATTTGGCAGAGATTTATCGTAAGTTTAAGTTCATTGATAAATAGATATACCGAAAAAAGTATTGGTCCAAGTTAAGACGCTTGCTGCACATCGGTGAGAACATTCATTAAGCTGTATTGCTCATATTTAACGATCTTTTTCATACCCCATCAACTTCATCAAAACGATATTGAAACAACTCAATAATACAGTTATCGTATCCTTGCGTTAACTTCCCGAATTCAATTCGTTTTACACCCGTGTACAAGTGCAACATCTGTCAAGCAATAAAATAAGACAAATGATCTCAAATGAGACAAAATCGGACATCATCACTAAACATCAAGTGGCATGCCTCCGCTGGGTTTCCTTCATTTGTAATATCCAACTTCAACATCCATCCGAAATAATTTACAATGCTTTGTCTGTTAACTGTTCCACACCTGAATTGCTATTGCATATTGCATTCCTCATTTTGAGCTGAACTCAGAGCATCACAGCACAGCATAGCACAGCGCACAGCTATCATCTGTTCACATGGCAATGAGATACAAATACAAGATACTACCTTCAGATACTTTGTACTATATGCGCCATGAAATGGTTAATTCATTTATTTTGTGGCACAGCAGCAGCAGTTCGCATTTGCATAAAGTGCAACAGTGAACTATCACCTCATGTCCAATGCGCTGCCGCTGGATCTACCCGAAATGGAATGTAAGTATAGGAAGGAATGGGTATGGGCATAGACTCCTCTGGAGTAGGTACGACGCCGACGTATATAAGGCAATGGTGATGGGTTACTCTAAATAGTTTTTCGCATGGGTTAGTGCCATGTGGCCTGACCAGTATCTTGAATCTCTAAAAGCATTGTAAACACGATTAATGCATTTTGGCTTTTTGTAACGAGTCTCTGGTAGCAACATTCATCCGAATTCAAGCTCTAAAGGTATCTGCTCTACACCTATTTGAGTATGTGAGTGTGTAACTACTATATGCATTAACCAGAAACAGTGTAAGAGCAAACCTGGCCAAAGGCAAAAATTGTAACAATCGTCGTCGTATTATAGCACAGTTGCAACTTGGAGCGACGTTTTTTAGATGATGATGTACACAAAGGATGTGCAAAGCGCTTGGTTCCCTTTTCGGTGACAAACAAACACACATGATGATGGTGCGCATAGATAGGAAAGGAAAAAAGGGAATGGAAAGTCATGTCATGTTTTCCAGATTCGTGCATATGTACCTTTTAGAGCAATATTATGCCCTCCTATTCGATATCTAGAACCTCTTTTTTTTATCCCTCCTCGAGGCTTTAACAAGTATTCGTACTTTCTTGGGCAGATGTTTTGGTACCAGAAATTCGCATTTGCGAAGTAAGGCTTAATTTTTTTTTTTTTTATACCCTATTCCATTGTATTTGGTGTGGAGTTTGTAACATAGAGAAATAATACCGTTAGGTATAGAAAAGTATATATATTCTGACTCAGAATCAAAAGCTTAGTCGATTTAGCCATGTCCGTCCGTCCGTCCGTATGTATACTCTCTAGAGGTCGCAATTTTTGAGCTAGAAAGCTGAAATTTGGTATATATAATCTTTGGTTCGAGAGTAAGGCTAAGTTCTTGAACCGGTAAAATCCGCACACAAACACGCCCACAACCGCCATTTTTGTTGAACAACCTCAATTTAATAAAATTAAATTATGTTTTTTGTACAGTTACGATAAAAGCATAACGCTAAAATTTTGCACACGTAAGCTTTAGGTAAACTTTCTTCCAATCAAACAAAAATATTTCAGTTTGGGCGTGGCTTACGCCTATTTTTCATACAAAAACATCAATATTGTTTTTATAAAATAACAATTGTTATATTAAAGCGAAAAACATTAAATTTTGTGGGTCTTACTGGCACATAAACATCTTGTGTATGAAATCAAAAAAATTGATTTTGGGCTTGGCTGACGCCCACTTTTCATTAGAAACTATACAAAAATTGTTTTTGTAAATAAACGGTATTTATAATGAATCCACAAGCCAAAATTTTGCGTCTCTTAATAGAAACTAAAAGGTTTGTGTATGAAAAGAAATTTTTGAATTTTGGGCGTGGCTTACGCCTACTTTTCATGAAAGAACGAAAAACGCAGCCTTAAGAACTTAAGGCATTTCCAATGTTTAATTTAAACCTTTTTCCTTCCGTTCGTTATTTGAAAAATATATCTCTACATTTTCTTTTGTAAATTTTTTCAATACGCCCACTTTTAAAGGCGTGATTTTGGTAAAATACCTTTGTTCAGGTAAGATTGTTTAAAAACTACTCGATTCAGCTGTAGTCTTACACATATGCCTAAATACTGATCAAAGCGCAGTTAGTGCTTAAATTTTTTTAGACACGCCCACTTTTAAGGGGCGTTTCCGTCAAAAGTCGTATAATGCATTAATTTTTTTAACGTTTTTTAACTATCGGTCGCAGTTTTGAAGTAAACAGATGAACACTTGGATTTATATTCCATGGTTACGTAGCAGAGTGTGGTCCAAGAATTGTTAAAACACACACATAATCGCTATTTCCATTCCAAATCTAATTTTTAAAAATTTAAGTTTTGTCTTGTTTTGTTCAAATCGATCTGCAAGAATAAAATTGAATGTCACTGAGCTCATAACAATTGCCTTGGCAATAAAACGTTTTAACTTTGGGCGTGGCGCACTCCTTTTTTTTATTACGCCAGCACTAATTGAACATCACACCGCATAAAATTAATGTTATTGAATTTTTTTCTGTCTGCTAAAGAAGAATTTTGTTTCTGAAACATCGGCTGTTTGCGGGAGGCAGACGCATGCACATACAAAAATATGGGGAATAGGGTATCCAACAGTTCGTTGCAAACGTACTGTAGCTCTTGCTTATGTTTTTATTTTACAATTGGCCTTGATGGTAAGTAGAGCATAAAGATCACACATCGGAAATCTCACTGAGCAATCTTGTGACTCGTGTATTTTTTTGGCTGATGGCGAATGCTTACAGAGTTGAAGAAGATGTGATTAAAATGTTTGTTAAATTTATTTTAGGTACACCATTCCCAGCGGTATTTAAATATTATTTCCCTTTTTTTTTGGGTCGAAAAATTCGGCATAACTATTCTACACTAGGGGAATGGGTCATGTTTCATATGATTAATTCCTTATTTAACCTTCTTAGGCCTTATAGCAGGGCTATGAGTGGTAGCTCTTGTCCTGGGATTATTCCACAAAAAAAAGGGGTTGTGACTACCCTTCACATGTTAAATTTAATCGAAGGGCGAGCATTAATCAAAAAAAAAAGGAAGGATTTGGTAGAATAAAGATGAAATGATTGGACATTAAAATGGGAACGAGAAATAAAGATGTGTAAAGAATTTCACATTCGTGCAGTACGACTATTAAATCTCTGTACTTGACGGCATTTTTATACCCTATTCCATAGAATGGGTATATTGTATTTGGTGTGGAGTTTGTTACATAGAGAAATAATACCGTTAGGTATAGAAAAGTATATATATTCTGACTCAGAATCAAAAGCCTATAGTCGATTTAGCCATGTCCGTCCGTCCGTCCGTATGTATACTCTCTAGAGGTCGCAATTTTTAAGCTAGAAAGCTGAAATTTGGTACATATAATTTTTGGTTCAAGAGTAAGGCTAAGTTCTTGAACCGGTAAAATCCACTCACAAACACGCCCACAATCGTCATTTTTGACGAACAACCTCAATTAGGTAAAATTAAATTATGTTTTTGTACAGTTACGATAAAAGCATAACGCTAACATTTTGCACACGTAAGCTTTAGGTAAACCTTCTTTCAATTAAATAAAAATATTTCAGTTTGGGCGTGGCTGGCGCCCATTTTTCATACGAATCCAACAATGTTGCTTTTATAAAATAACAATTGTTATATTAAAGCGAAAAACATTAAATTTTGTGGGTTGCACATCAACATCTTGTGTGTGAAATCAAAAAAAATTAATTTTGGGCGTGGCTAACGCCCACTTTTCACTAGAAACTATAAAAAATTGTTTTTGGAAATAAACGGTATTTATAATGAATCCGCAAGCCAAAATTTTGCGTCTCTTAGTAGAAACTTAAACGTTTGTGTATGAAAAGAAATTTTTGAATTTTGGGCGTGGCTTTCGCCCACTTTTCATGAAAGAATGAAAAATGTTGTTTTAAGAATTAAAAAAAATTACCAATATCCAATTTAAGCTTTTTTTTCCCTTCCGTTCGTTTTATGAAAAAAAAATATCTACATTTTCTTGTGTAAATTTTTTCAATACGCCCACTTTTAAAGGCGTGATTTTGATAAAATACCTTTGTTCAGGTAAGATCGCTTAGAAACTGCTCGATTCAGCTGTTCACATATGCTTTAATACTGACTAATGATCAAAGCTTAGGTATTGCTTCAAATTTTTAAGACACACCCACTTTTAAGGGGCGTTTTCGTCAAAAGTCATATAATACATTAATTTTTTAACGTTTTTTAACTTTCGGTAGCAGTTTCGAAGTAAACAGATGAACACTTGGATTTATATTCCATGGTTACGTAGCAGAGTGTGGTCCAAGAATTGTTTAAAACACCAATCGCTATTTCCATTCAAAATCTAATTTTTAAAAATTTAAGTTTTGCCTTGTTTTGTTCAAATTGATCTGCAAGAATAAATTTGAATGTCACTGAGCTCATACCAATTGCCTTACCAATAAAAAGTTTTAACTTTGGGCGTGGTACACGCCTTTTTTTATTGGGCCAGCACTAATTGCACTAATTCAACATCACACCACACAAAATAAATGTTATTGGCACAGAGAGCTGTGAGCAGAGCAGCCTAACCCGAATATCGTAACTTTTCGCTAGGACTCAGTGTGAATTGAAACAGCGAAGTGCAAAATTATAAGGTATGGAGTGGAAAGTGAATGAAAATAACAATGGATGAAATCTGTAAGATTGGACGATAATTATACGAGTCACCTTATTTCGGCTCTCCGTTAAAACATAAAGTATGCAACAAGGTTACATAAACTCGGATTGGGCTCTTGAAGGATTTTGGATATTTGTTGTATGATTTAAAGGACAGGAAAAACAGCCAAGAAATACATTGTTCCCCTTGGAATTCATACAAGTTTAAAAGATAAATATATTGGCCTACTTCAAAGCTATCAACCGCCGTAAATCGTGCGAGGAAGAGGACAAATTTTTTTTTTAGGTATGCAGGCACAAAAATATAGTCGAAAAGTATGCCAAAAACTAATCGAAAGCCTTTAACTGATGAAAATGATTTTAGGATCTTCACTTGACACAAAAATAAGATCAACAATATTTTTCAGTTTAGTTTTCAAAGAGTTTTTACTTTTTGTCTGTGGGCTTAAGCTTTTGACAAGGGTTTCCTTGGCATATTTTCAAAAATTCGGTTATATTACAATGCCTTTATTCTTACTAATAATGCATTCAAAAATAAAATGCACGACTGGGTCGCACGAACTTGCTCTAATGAGTGACAGTGGTTTATGGGCTTGAGATTTTGATAAAAATAAAATTTTCAAAATTCTTAAATAAATACTTAAACTAATTTGAGCTGAAAAAAAAGTACGCCATTTTATTTCTTGGATAAATTTAAATTTATAAGAATAAATTTAGAAAAATCTGTGGAGCGGTTTTTGAGAAAAAAAGTTTTTTTTGAAAAACTTTTTGAAAAAAATTTTCAAAAAAAATTCAAAAACGCCAGTTCATAGGTATTCAGCAAATACATTTATTTAAAATTTTTTAAAAAAAATTTAATAAGCAGTTTTCAAAATATTAATTTTTTAATTTTTTTTCTTAAAAATGCTTTTAAAAATACAAAAAAATATTTTTCAAAAATATTGGTATGCAGTACAAATTGAGCTACCTACAACTATATATGTGTGAAATTTCGAAAGAATCGGTTGAGTCGTTTTCGAGATAGTCGAAAGCAAAAAAAAAACGGTCCTATGGAAAGTACCGTTCTTAGCCATTTTTTAAAACTTTTTTTTCAGCCATATGATTGGTCGTACCTAAAAAGCAACACTGATTTTTTTAATTAAAAATCGTTAGAGCCGTTTTTGAGAAAAATAAGCTTTAACGTAACGGTTGTATGGCAGGTACCGTTATTTTTTGAGCTAAAAAAAAAATTTCAATTTTCTTTCTGTACAATACATAAAAAAGTCTATATACCAAGTTTGAAGCAATTCGGCCCACCCGTTTGGGCTGTAGGTCTACATACAGACAGACAGACAGACAGACAGACAGACAGACAGACATACAGACGGACAGAATTTTTAGACCATCTTTTTTCGTCTTCGCTATCATCGTAATGTCATGTTTGATTGTTATCTCAAAACTTTTTTTTTCGACGAATGCATAACTTGCCTTATAGTACCTATAATCGCAAGTAAAAATGTTTATCAAAAGTACATCGATTGAAAAAAAAATATATTAAATTCTTTATTGTTTATTTTTTAACAGATGAACCGATTTCGATGAAAGCGTAGTTTGTTCACTTTAAGTGTGTGTTACATTATTTTTGTGTTTTTCATATTTGATAGTTTTTCTTTTTAATTTTTTTATATTATGAAATTTTTTCCAAGAATTCTTCCAAAAAAGCAAGTTGAAACTATTCAATTATGTATTCCATTTCAATTGTAGTTTAACCGGAGTTATGGGTGTTATTTTGGAATAATTTGTCCCCTCAAAAACCCCTTAAGAACAAGGGGGTATTATATATTTCCTTAATAATAATAATGTCTCTATTTGTGATACTTCTTTTAAGGAGTAATATAAAGTGACGAAAAATAGTGACTCATCAAGTTTATGTTAAATTACTGTTGAAATTAATTTGTGACTCAAAACAACAAGGGGGAATTACAACTGACACAAATTATACAAGGTTAAGTTATGACGAGGGTTCCTATATGCTGTTTAAGGCTATTTTTTTTCATAGTCTGAAGTTCATGTGGAAAAAAGCACTACGCTTTTCCTTTGTCATGTAAGGACTTATTCAAGTAGGCTGTTATCTTGTCCGTAGCTTTTCACTTGTTGTCTTGATGCTATTCAAAGAACGGCGTTAGAAGGACAATTATAATTATGCAAAATGTTCATATTAACTGCATATTCACAAGGTTGAATTTATTGAGGTCGTTGTACTGTAAGTATTTGTTGTTAGTTTTAAGTTTGTATATTACGGGAACGTTTAAAAATTTACTGACAAGTAAACAAACGGAAAAGCTTACGCTATATAGAAGGACTTCCATAAAATACAGCTAAAAAAATATCACAAGAGAAGGGTTCGGGATGAACACTTCTAAAGTTTTCAGGAATCTTTGACACCTCTCAAGGAAAAGAAGACAGAGCAGGCCTCAATTTTCTCCGTGGAGGAGTGAAAAATCTGACTATTGTGGGGAGTGCCATGTGTCAGTGAGGGGGATCCTTGACACCTTACCTAAAGAAGAAAAAATTATTTTGTTCGATTGTAATCGTTGAAAAATCTCAACAAAAAAAATACAGTGAAATTTTTTGAAAATCTTTAACCGTGCCTCATGATGAAGAGGTAGTGTATAGAACTGCTTATGAGGTTATGTTTCTTGTTTCTGAGTTCATAACATAACATGATTCTATGTTTCTTCTTTTTGGGGAATCCTCCACGAGTAAATCTTGTCATGCAAAAGTACTTAAGCCGGATTCAAGCTCACCGGTGTGCATTATAGGTCCCTTCCATTCTCGCAGACCATCAATGTACAATACACATGAATAATTAAGAGTGCAAAACCTTTGCTCCTGATTGAGTAGTGTTTCCAAAATGTTTATTTAAATAAATTCAGGTTTAAGATAAGTCAGGTTTTTTTTAAAAGTTGTATCCTTATTGTTGGAGAGAAGATTTTAATAGCTATCTAGATAATCTACCTTTATAGGAATTTTCACTTTAATCACGTAGAAATTGTGCCATTAGCTTTGTTTCAATCTACACATTCCGCAAGTTTCTTTCCTTTTATTTTTTTTATTTTTACGGTAGCACTCACATTTATATCTCAACTCAAAACTTATCCCGAAAATTTATGCGAATTACATTTAAATAATGAACTTCGTCTTAGTTCAAATTGTCTCTGTGTATCTATGTGTGTGTGTGTGTGTGTGTGTTTATGTGTTACCCGTATATTTCTATTTCTACCTCTATATCCATCCGTATGGAGATATAATAACACCAGTGAGTTGAGATGCTTCACATAAGTAAAGTATTAAGATTTTCCCATTTTCTTCACAGTTGAAGATTTGATTTACATTTTCCAAAAAAAAAAACTTCACTTCATCCTGCTGGGTTGTTTTTTTTTTGCCAAATAACTTTCTTCTTCTTCGGAAAACCTTATTCTTGCTAAAGTCCTTGAGCAATTTCATTTGCGAGGATATATGTGCCTCTGGCACAAGGCAGTGTGCGAGTGCGTCCTCGTAAAGAAGGCAAGGAGTATCTTTTACTATAGTGTCGTTTGTAGCAGTAGCATTTGGCATGGCGATAGTGAGGAAAAGACTTTAAAAGAAGAAGCAGAAGGAGTACATAATCAAATCAAATTGAAACTCTAGCATTATCAAGCTTTTGAAAGTAAAAAACCAAAAAAATATAAAAAGTAAAAAACTAAGAGAAGAAAACAAAATGAAAACTTTCGAAAAAGAGAATAAAGAAAAATTAGTCAGCAAAATAATCGCAGATTTACAGCATATTTCGTTTGTGTATGTGTGAGTGTGTGTATGTGTGTGTATACCAACCTTGTAGTTGGTCGGTATATTTGTGTCAATGATAAATTTGTCGAAAGGGTAGCAACTTTTTTTTTGAATTTTTTTTTTGAGCACCAAAGACATAGCCGAAATAAAAACCCGACCCGCATCAATTTCGTTTTGAAAGTAAACATCGTTTGTGACGGAAGAAATCTCTAAAATTGCCCCTTGAAATCCTTCGAATTGAGAGGCAAAGAAACAGAAACAAAAAGAAAACTCGACAGTATCTTTTGTTCAAACAAAAGAACCCACTACCTATCAACTTTCTTCGAGATCCTGCAACTAAGTTGGATTTTTCTTTTTTCTTCTGTTCCTGCACACACACATACTCGTATAGATTCTCGCGTAGGACGATGAATTATGGGGCGTGCGATTCGATAATAATTTTGATGAATTTACACACAGCAGTGCGGCTTGAGTGAATTTTGTTGTTTTTCAAAACTTTTCTCTTTAGGGATCCATCAGAATGAGCAGCTAAACTTTTTGTTTTCTTAAAAAAACATTGCAAGAAAAAAAAAAGAAACTTCGGATTGTGTTGTTTTCTTTCTTATTTCTTTTTGAGGCGAGTTAATTTAAATTCAATAAATATTATAAGGAAACCCTGTTTGTTTGTATAATTTACAATGTACTTTACACAGGGGATAAGAAGAGTATAATAAACATATCAATATTGAGCTTTTTAGGATTAAGAAAGTTGAGGTGATTTGAGAATAATATAGGGGTCATATGGAGTTCATTTTTTTTATGATCTTTAAAATTTATTCTTTTCTGTTGGACCTTCGGTGACTATGAGGCCCAGTATTTGAGAGTGAGATTCAAGAAAAACCAGATTCAATTCACTGAAATAAATCGAAATAAGTCTGTTAGCTTTTACGAAGGAGCGAAAAGTTATTCCCTGATTTCATGTTCAATTTTCAACCTTAAGAAACTTGATTCTGGAAAGGACCTGCTATTTTGGGACAAAAAGCTCTTCAGTTGCAACTGCAAAGTGCATTCTTCCCACACATGTCCATGCGGAGGATCTGATTGCTAAAACAAAATTATCTGCCCAACAAAAAACACCACAGTCCGTGAAAACTTTTGATCTACCTCCTGGATTTTATCTAAGAAATTGAAAGGAGAACTTCCCTTTAAAATCTAAAAAAAAAAAAATCACCAAATAACATCTAAAGAATGCAATCAATGACACAAAGAATACTTCTAATTAGAAGAGAGTTGAAATTAAATGAAGGCCTTCACCCAAATTCATATTCGGTGGGTCACCAACGCTGATCACGACTTAAGGGCCCCCAATGTAGCTTTACAGCTAAGCCTTAGGTATGTCTTTTCAGCCACAATTTCGTCAGGTCAAATAAGCGAATAAGCACATTATCGTATAAGCTTTAGGGTTATCAGAAAAGTGGCATGCTTACTTCTGGCTCGGTTAAGGGCGCTGCGACGCTATGCCCATGCCGCCAATACGGCTCCAGACGAAACTCTTCATATCTCTTCAGCTCGCCCCCAAAACACAAATACTCAATGTATCAATGTATTGCATTCTAAAAATGTTTTTGGAGCCCTTTTAGACCCGACCGGTCAAACTAGAAAATTATGATTCACCTGGCAATTAACTTACTACAAAATCGGCCTAAAAACTTTCATAATTTCGACTCGATGAGAACAATTATTATTCAACTCTAATACTAGATCTCATATTTCGAATGATAGAAGAATGACAACTGCTATAAAAATATCACAGTCCGTAAAAAAATCTTGTGTGTCCCCTGCAAGGGATAGGCGTTTCTTAACCTAAAAAGGATCTTATTTGTAAACAGCTAACATAACCAATTGTACAGCAAAGTCTGCTTCTTAATGAAATCAAAACATATGGTCTAAATAACTGATTTCGACTATTTCTTCATAAAAACTTAGGAAAGATTTAAATTTACAATATATTGAGAGTAGTTTACGTTTACGATGATTGAAGGATAAGTTAAAAGGACGTTCACAAAAACAAATGTTCTAACAACTATAATCGAAGCAATCCACATCCACACCACGTCGTTTAAGTCTTAGTGAAATTTGACTGGGTTCCAATAAGGTTCCAAGTTGTAGCAAATTTCGACAATTCGGAAAAGTTAAAAAAAACGTTTTTTGAAAAGACTGGTTAGACGACTTTGAAATTTGTTTTCCAATTAAAAACAGTTAAAGAAAACAAAGTGCTTACTTCATTTTTCCTAATTTCTCAACCCCAAGACCACTGTCACACATATTAGTGCAAGTTCGTGCGACCCAGTCGTGCACCTTATTTCAGCGCCTTTATTTCCAATACTGCTCTAATTTATATAAATATCTAACACATCGAACGTCAAGACTTATACACACAAAAAAGTACTTGCCGTTTGATACAGATCTGTTGGATACCTACCCAATTTTGTTTATGTGTATGTAAACGCCCCTTAAAAGTGGAGTGTCCTTAAAATTTGATCGTTTAAGTCAATTTTTAAGTAATGTGTAAAACTACAGCGGGTTTGAGTAGTTTTATAACAATCTTACCCGAATAAAGGTGTTTTACAAAAAACACGCCCTTTAAAGTAGGCGTATTGAAAAAATGTTTACAAAAAAATAAGAGAAATTTTGTCCATATGAGGAACGAAAAAAATGGTTAAAATAAGTTTTTATAGTTTCTAATGAAAAGTGGGCGCTAGACACACCCAAAATCATTTTCATAGGTACACAAGATTCTTACGTATACAAATAATACGTACCCACAAAATTTAAGGTTTTTTGCTCGAGTTTAAGCATCGTTATTTTATAAAAATAATATAGGCTTTATATGAAAGTGGGCGTCAGCCACGCCCAAACTGAAACGATTTAATTTAATTTAGAGAAGATTGTATAATACAGCTTGCGTGTGCAAAATTTAAGCGATTTGCTGTGATCATAACTGTACAAAAAACACAATTTAATGTTCCCAAATAGAGGGGTTGTTGAATGAAAATGACGATTGTGGGCGTGTTTTTGTGCGGATTCCACTGGTGTCTTAACCCAAAAATTATATATTCCAAATTTCAGCTTGAAAATTGCGACTTCTAGAGAGTAAACATACGGACGGACGGACTGACGGACATCATTTAATTGAAGAAACTTTTGATTTTGAGTCAGAATACATATTTATATACTTTTCTATACCTAACGCTATTATTTTCTGTGATACAAACTCCACACCAAATACCTACAATATACCCATTCTATAGAAATTGAAGACATCAGTAGAATTATTACTAAATTCGATTAGGTATATATAAAACAAAGTCACTTACCTAAAAACTGTTTGACCAATTTGAAAAGGAGGAATCGTTTTCTTGCACAAAAAATCTGTTCAACAAATCACACTAACCTAGAAGAAAGAATAGAAGAAAAATTAAGTTTATACTGAAAGACGAAAATAAATCAAGAAAGATAATTTTAAATTAAAAATTATATTGTTAAGTATGACACTGCGGAAGCCATGTTCATGTTTTTGTTTTTATTTAACTTAAAAAATTCCAAATTCGTTTGTTTACCTTTTTTCCACCACGTTCTTTTACTTTTTTTTCAAACCAGAAACACCAACCAAGTAGCTTTTCAACTTATTCAAAAATTTAAACTCTCTTTTACACCACACCACACTGAGCCACCGACATGCACTGCTCTATCGACAACACCGCCATTACACAAAAAAGTGAATTCAAGCAAAATTACATTTAATTAAATTGATAAATACGCACATTTCAGAATGATTATGAACACAAAAACACAAGAAAAATGATCTCAATTACTTTATTAACAATATTTTTATATCTTTAACAGCTCAAATCGAGTATTATTATCAAAACAAAATATTTTTAATTAACCGATCGCGAAGAAAACCAAACATTATAATGCACAATGAAGAACTTGTTGAGACTGGCAGCGGTCGGTCAACGGTCAGTGGATGGAAAAGCACAATGCATTTGAGCTTTCGCAGCTTTCGCTTCATATAAAATTGTTATTGTTTTGTGGTGAATTGCATGGAAACTCTTTTAAGAGGTTCTGATTTCTGCTAATGGTCTTCTGTAAAAAACTTTAACATACAAATAAAAGAATGTTAAATTGCTGCATAGAAGCTGATGAAGGTTGAAGGTGCTGATGTTGAGCTGGGTTTTTCGTTGCAGACGGGCTGATGATTGGCGGGCGGGTGGTGGAAGAGAGATCGTGTCAGAAATTATTTTTCTGGTTTTCTATGACTTCTACTTGATACCATATCATTTCATTTTTTTTTTTTCATTTCATTTATTTATTTTCTGAATAAAATTTAACATTGTACTTCGAGATTAATCTCATTAATAAGTATCAAAAATTTGAATTACATTTGAAAATGAGTAATAGCTAATTTTTAAGTTAAAAGCTAAATGTATAAAAGAATATATTATTTGACAATTTCATAAATAAACAGTTTTGGTAGAAATTAATAGAAAAAGTTAAAAGTTAAAGAATAATAATTAATTTATTCATGAAAAATTAAGATAAACCTAAGCTCTTCCCGATATGTGTTTGAGCAGCTCCTCCCGAAATCCCCGTGGCGATATGATCCATTGCAACCGATGTGGAAGATTATTCCACAACTTAATTGCATTGACAAAATAAGAGTGCTCTCCTACAGTGTGTGTAAAACGCGGCATTACTAATTTAAGTCCTCTGGGCGATTGCAAAAAAAATAAGATTTTCATGTAAATACTCGGGACAACCATAATGTATTATGTTATGAAGTTTCAGAACCGACTTATACCCGTAAAAATCATCCAAGTTCATTCCCAACAGTGAAGTTTTAAAATGCGAAAAACTCATATATTTTGGTAAGCCATGAATGTATCGCAGACAGTCATTGAATGCAACCTTAATCTTCCGCTTGCATTCATAATCTAGACAAGGTTATACCAAACAATTGTAGGAAAAGAATGGCATTAGTAAAGATTTCACCCAGTGTGATTTCATATTCGGCAGCAATAAGTTCGATGATGTTCTTAACGCACGTAATCCACCGTAAACTTTTCTAATTGTATCTGACGTAGCATCACAACAACTCATTTTTCTATTTATAAGTATATTTTTCAACATAAGGCAAAGTAATGCCATTTAAATCAAGCTTGGGAACGTCATGCAAGGAAATATTTCGTCTTGAACATACTATACCGAGTGACTTAGTTGGATTTAACAGAATTTTATTCGATTCAGCCCACATATGAATAGAACACAAATCCTCATTAACTCTGGCGATGCAATCTTCCAATAAACCAGGTTTTCTTGATAGGTACAGAGCAACATCATCTGCATATATATGTACTTGGCTGTTTGCAATAACATCAGGCAGATCGTTAATGTACACACTAAATAAGATTGGTCCTAAAACAGATCCCTGAGGGACGCCTTTATTGACAAGATAAGGACTAGAGATTCCGTTATCGGTTTGTACTGTAATTAAACGGTTTCTAAGGTAGTTAAAAATTATTTCAAGAGCAGAATGAGAGTAATGAAATTTGGTTTTGAGTTTTTGCAGAAGAATTGATTGGTCAATACTATCAAAGGCTTTAGAGAAATCAAGCATCACCATAATGCTAATGTCATCACGGTCCATTGCTGCCCTTAAATCTGAGGTGACTTTGATGACAGCTGATTCACAACTATGGTTTTTCCTGAAACCTGATAGCCATTTAGACAATTAATTATACCTATCCAAATCTTCCTGTATCTAATATTTTTTCAAAAACTAATATTTTTTCAAAAACTTTAGATAGAAATGAAAGTAAACTGATTGGTCTAAAATCCGATGGACCAGCTGGTTTTGATTTTTTTGGAATAGGAATTACTTTGACATTCTTCCAGTTTTCCGGAAACTGACGACTGTATATACAAAAGTTAAAAATGTGCACTATAGAAAAGGAAGAAGTACCGGCAAAATTAGTTTAACGAAATTCGGTGAAATCTCATCCAGTCCTGTTGCATTAGATTTTACTGAGCGAATTGCTATCTCAACATCCAAGTCATTAACACACCTGAATTTAAAACAATCAGTGGGGTAACCTTCATCATAATCAATTTTGGAAATTTAGGTTTTGATTTTTTGAATATTAGAATTTGTAAAGATCAATCTTGAGTGCCACATCCTTTGTATTTCAACTATTTTAACAACGACCATAAGGTTTTAACTTAAAAGTTCCTAGCTTTTCACAGTTTTATGTTTCTCTTCAAAAATGAATGCACATTTTCAAAATATTCCGCCCTTAAAAAATGTACCTTAAACCTTAAAACACCGAGCTATAAGATATAAAATTTATTTCAACGCTGTAAAAAAGTGTCTTGGTAGGGTAAGTTCGGGCATTATGGCGCGGTGGGCATTATGGCGCACCTTGTCACTCACACACTTCTTACTCCCACATCCAAATTTAAATAATAAGAAATCTTCAGTATGCTTTGAATGCGTAAGCTGTAAGGTTGAGTCGATACTCATTACGGTGCGTGTGTGAAAAAAAAAAATTAAAAATAAACCGGTTTAGAGCGCCTACTATAGTATTGGACATATTGTGATTTAGTGCTACGCAGGAAGTATTTGCCCTAACTGTTTGTTTCAAGTAGTGCAGTGATGAGAATCATTCTGGTTTTCGTTTGTTGTTAGTGGGAAATAACTTTAAAAGAACACTTGGCATTTTTTTTTAAAGTTTTGTGAAAATGTGTTTTCCTTGTAATATGGCGCAGTTGCTATGAGGGCATTATGGCGAGGGTGCGCCATAATGCCCTTGTGCGAATTGCATTAAGGCTTAACCATATATTGCCCCTAATAGGCAATTATTCAGTTTCATTGCCTATACTATTTCTTTTTTTGTTGACAATAAATATTTTGTATCGTTTTTCCTTAGAAATGCCGACATTCCGTAAAGCGAACAAAGGACTGCGAGCAACATGGAATCAGAATGAACTAGTTGCGGTTTTGAACGACGTGCAACAAAAAAAAAAATTATCCATCAATGCGGCTGCAAAGTTACATAAGATTCCAGCAACTACTCTTAGAAGAAGGCTAAAGTGCGGAAGTAAAAAAAGCCGAACTTAGGTGCTCCGACAAACCTGGGAGTACAAAATGAACAGAAAATTGTGGATCATATTAATCATATGCTGAAAATGCATGGATTCGCTCCTTACCGAAAAGAGTTGCGTCGTATGGCCTTTGAACTTATCGAAAAATACAAGGTAAGCCACAATTTTAATAGAGATAAAAAAATGGCTGGAGTTAGGTGGCTTCAGCTTTTTCTTACACCGCCATCCGGAACTTTCTGTGCGTAAGTCTGAAGGCGTATCAATTTCACGTGCAAATGGTATGGAAAAAAAAAGAAGTGTCCAAGTATTTCAAATTATTGGAGGAAACATTAATACGTTATGGCATAGTTGACAAACCTGGAAATATTTTTAACATGGACGAAACTGGCTGCCAGTTAAACAACAGACCTGAGTATGTTATTGCACAAAAGGGTTCAAGAAATGTTGCAGCAGTAACTACAGCTAAAACTATCCCTGTAATTGCATGTTGCAACGCAGAGGGAACTTTCCTTCCACCAGAATGTGTTTTCAAGGGAAAAAGAAAGAAATTGGAATGGGAAGAAGGGATGCCTCCAGGTTCTGTTGTTTATATGGGCGACAAATCTGCTTATATAAATAAAAAACATTTTCTTTGCTTGGTTAAAAGAACATTTTATTCCAAGAAAGCCTACTGGAAAAGTTTTGCTGGTACTTGACGGTCACTCTTCACATACAAACATTGAAATGCTTGAGTATGCCATTCTAAACGATGTCATTCTCTTTTGTCTACCACCTCATACAACACAATTTCTCCAACCTCTGGACAGAGCTATTTTAAACCATTCAAATCGTCTTTTTTGAATCTTGCAATACCTTTATCCGAACAAATCCGGAAAAAAAAATTAACAGATTGCAGTTCGGAAAGCTTTTGTCAAGTGCTTAGGGAAAAGCAGCTACAACAAAAAATGGCATTTCCTGATTTTGTTCCACAGGTATTTTCCCGTTTTCTCCAGAAGAGATACCCGAATACGCTTACATTAATCATCATTGTGAGCACCATCCTGCTGATGCTGTTTCCATTGTAACTCCAGTTAATTCAAATACATCTACATTACCAGAGAGTACGGCTGCAAGCAAATGTCAGGAAGAGCAAGTTGCTAGCGATACTCCTGGAAAAATGTTGCAAATTATTTCTCCGGTTCCGTCTCGTCCAAAACCTGTTTTCAGCTAAAAAAAAAAGCAAAAGGCAAGGGTCTTAACTGCAGAGAAAAGTATTTTAAAAGCCAAAAAGTTAAAAATTAACTGAAAAGAACTAAAAAACACGACCCAAATTCGTCAACATCCGAAGAGGAAAATATTACGATCCCATTCGAAGATGAGTCAGATGGACCCGAAGATTTTGGGGAAAACATCTGTCCCGGTTGGGGTGAGGATTACAATGCAACCATGAAGAGAGATGAGTGGATGCAGTGCGTCATGTGTGGGCAGTGGTCACACGATTCCTGCACGCAGTTCAAAAATACATGCGAAAGCTGTGGCAAATCAAACCTTAAATGATCAGTAACGCCATATTGCCCCACAGGGTGAACCATATTGCATTATACAAAGGGCATTATGGTTTTATATTCACATTTTTTATTTGATTTTTTGTTTTTTTAATAATTAATTTTCATAGTTTTAGTTTATTTATTATTGTAATATTATATCTTTGTTAAATAAAATGTTTTGTTTCCGTATCGACAAACTATTCGTTTGAAAATCATTTGAAAAAGTCCTTAGGTGTGCCATAATGCCCGAAATTACCCTAGGTACTTACGTATATCTTCTAAAAATAAAGGCCTAAATGAAGTTTCTATAATGGCTTCGTGTGATAAAATTTTATTTGAAATCGGAAGATAAGCTTGCGACAAAACCTAAGTTGAAAAAACCCGGGTCCACGAGAGGGTACCGTTATAAGACACATTTGGAAAATCTGTTCGGGTCAGTGGATAGATTGTTCTAAACAAATTTTATCAAAATCGTTGGAGCCGTTTTCGAGAAAAGCGGACTTTTTGTTGATGATTTTATGGCAGGTACCGTTATTTTCCGACCTAGAACGAAAATGAAAAAAAGACTGCCAGAGAAAATTCCAAATAATTCGGTACTAAGTATAATAGGTACCTACCAAGTTTGAATATACAGACAGCCAGACAGAAAGACAGAGAGACAGACAGACGGATGGAATTTCTAGACCCACTTTTTTCGGCTTCTCCATTACCGGAATGTCATGTACGACTGTTATCTCAATTTTTTTAAATTTTTGTACGAATCCATAACTTGCCTTAAATAGGCTCCTATAAATCGCATGTGAATATGATTTCCCATCATAGTGGCATTTCTCATAATAGAAATCATAGTTTTTGGAATTGCTCTGGCCTGGCACTACCCATCACATTTAAAGCTGTTTCAACATATTTCAAATTGAAGAGGGGTCTAAACTAAACTAGCTGTTCAGTTTTGTGCGCATGTTCAAAGAGCAACATCGTCGTCATTAGGTATTTTTAATTAAAATTTTAAAAATTGTAAAGCTTCTTCAACAATAATAGAAAATAGCGAAACAGTACCCAAAAGTTTATTTTTCAAACTAGGTTATCGATCTCATGAGTTCCAAACATTTTTGTCAGGCTCATCTTACTTTGCTCTCTTGACATATCAACATAGATACACCATCAGTACCCACATCATAGTGAATTCGTAAATCAACGTTTTGTGATCAAAAGCTTTTGTTCAGATGAATAAAGCATTCATCTGACTCACAATTCTTCCTAATTCTGCCATTATTTCCCGCCTCACAAAATTCATACATTGAATGTAAAATTTCAATTTACATTCAGAAACAATTTATAGACCAGAAATCGAAATGCACACAGTTCTTCATTTCGATGTTATACACAGCACACACACACATTCTTATAAATAGTCATGGCCAATAGTTGGTTATGGGTATACTACTACCTTCCCTCTGATGATGCTCTGTGCCATTCAAATTCAAATTGCATGTTCCACTCATGGTGTATGGTCTATGGTGGTGGCAGATATATTTCTAAAACCAGCCAACATATTCACCCAACCTCCTCCGCTCCGTTCCGATCCGATCCTGTTTCGCAATCATCAGCAAGCATCCTTCAACATAAACTGCACCACTCAGTGGCCCGCAATGTAGAGTATGTGTGTTCCTTGATGTTCATTATTGTTCAAAATCAACGAGCTACACATGTTTCCACAAACTTTTTTGTAGCATTTGAAAAGAGATGATTTTGCCAGACTTCATATGAGTATATGTGCACATTTAAATGTATAGACACATGAGAGCCTTCCCCAAACTCAATCCCAAATCTCCAGTGCTTCAAAAACCACTCGTTCATCCTGCTCGAACTGGAAATCATGATTAAACTTTATGCATCTGGTGGATTTCATTTTAAC
Organism: Platycheirus albimanus; assembly: GCA_916050605.2. Taxonomy (NCBI): domain Eukaryota; kingdom Metazoa; phylum Arthropoda; class Insecta; order Diptera; family Syrphidae; genus Platycheirus; species Platycheirus albimanus. The sequence continues at coordinate 10,235,718 of OU696698.1, read as the reverse complement.
TCGTGAAAATCTGATATTTTATGTTTTTCAATATGCACAGAAGTTGTAATTCCCCTGAATCACTCTTAGCCCACACTCTTCTTCTTCCATACCGCCATAGCCTAGCCATAGCCAGTCAAGCCCCAACCGACTATAGGTATACCAAAAAAGTTGAAAAAAAAAAATCCTTCAATATCGGACACTGTTAAGCGTGAAACATATTTATGCGGTCTAGGGGCTTTCCCTCTTTAAAAACAAAAGGACCAAAGGATCCAAAGAAAAACGAATTTATTTCAAACCATAAATGACCAGCGATTTTCCAATGATTTCCTTTTTGTGTAGACTGTTCTATAGAGTGTAGGTGATGGCCATGGTGGGGCGATGGCGTTGGCGTTGCACACCAGACCAGACCCGACGAGACGCCCGCCGCCATCGCCATCGCCATCACCACCTCCGCGCCGTTGTTGAGAGCGTTTGGTCCGTTCAAAATGGCCAAATGAGGATGAGGGGTTTGTTATAAAGCAAAGTTTGTCCAACGGATAAATCGATTCTTTTGTTGGTTTTTTGTTTTCCTTTTTTTTTTTTTTTTTTTGGTTTCGGCCTCAGTTTTGGTTTTCATCAGTGTTGTTGTTGAAAAAAAAGGAGAAGAAGGAGCAAAAAAAAAAAAAACATAAGGATTGTTTGAACTTTTATCAATGTAACAGTTTGCTTCCGAACCGAACTGAGAACTGGGCCATTGGGATTGGGACTGGGATTATTGTCTGGCAGCGATGCTGATGGGGCAAGGGATTACAGTCAAGAGGAGTGTTAATCTTTGAGATATCGTTGTAATGAGACTTGAAGAGAACAAACATACACACGAACAAAAAAAAAATAATAATAAAACTCATACAGCTATATGGAGATGCTTAAGAAATAATGATCAAAGTATGTGGGAAAAGAGCTATAAGCTGGCTTTCTGGCTATCTGGGATGTCGATGGTCACTTTGGTCACATGTGGCTGATAGAACTTAATGTTTTGTTTGACACTGGGTTTAAAGTTTGGTATTTAATATGAAAATGATTGAAACACCAGAAACTTATAATTTTCTGTCTTTATATGGAACTTATTGTTTTGGGAACTCAAGGACATTAACTGGTTTTATTTTGTGATGGGATTTGAAAGTTATGGTTTTGATCAGTTTTACATTAGTTTTGTTTAGGTCTGTGATTTGTTATTTAAAAAGTCCCTTCTGGCTCTGGAGTATTTTGGACCAAGTTTTAAAATTCCAACACCTAAGAGATAGTTCCTACCCTAGCAACTCAGTGATTGGAAAATCAAAGACACCATGTCAGATAGCCAAGCAGCACTCAATGCCTTGAGTTCAAAACTGGTAATGAAATGCGTGAACAAACACCCTTCGCAAAGCCAACTGGTTAATTCATTATGATTGTGACCGGTATCGGGGCATATGCATTTTTCGGCGTTACGACGAGACGAAGAGTTAGAAATTCCCCGGTGAAATCGGAGGCAAAAACACTTGAATTCGGACTTTTGCCAAAGCAAAAACTAGCCCACGGGCCACGATGAGGAAAACTTGGCAAGATAGCAGCAAGCAAAAGGCAGCCACACAGGATCCTGCTTTTGGACTATACCCAGGAACAGCTTAAGGCCTGTATCAGTCTTAGCTCTTTGTAGGAATAGCATAACCATAATCACTGCAAGGACACGAAAGCTTATTTGGCGGAGAAAGCAGTGCTTCATAGGGACACTTACTTACTCACAAAAAATGGAATTACCTGGATTGTCTCCATATAGAAGAGAGAGAGAGAGCAATATTGACTCTTTTTAAGTGATCCTTACGTTTCTTAAAGGAACCAGTTTGGGTGTTATCCAGGTCTGATCTTACGGTTGCGCAGAAGATCTTTGGGTCACACCTCACACAACACAGTACTTTCACAGAGCGACCTCGCTCCCGCTGTATTTGCGAGCGAACATCCTTGCACAATCAAACTATTGCAGACTACTTTTAGATCTCGATATTCATAAATTCGTTAACCGCGCCCCCCAAATCCTATAAAGGTTTCTTTCCATTATTAGCCCAGTCATTTTAGGCATTTTAAACCCCAATCTGCGGAAAAATTCCAATCAAGCTGAATTTTGGTACACACCTTTATTACGGCGTTGTTATGAAGATGTGAAAAATTGACATTGATATCGTGCCGGCAAAAGAAGTTATGAAGGTCAAAAGGTCACGAAAACCTAAAAAAAACCCGTTTTTCGCAAATATCTTGATTTCTATAGCTCCAATGATTTTAACGTGTATGACAAAATTGTAGAGCATAAAATTTGCTACAATTTCGTTAGTACAATCAATTTTGTATGTCGATTAGTTACCGAGATATGGCACTTCGAAAAACAGGTCATTTTTCAAAATTCGCCAAAAAATGCCAAAAAATGAAGAATTCCACCTTATTTCTTCGTATATACCCGAGAAATCATGAAATATTGCTGTTTTTATGGCTTCTTGTTAAAATCACCAACTTTGTACACCCCTCAACGATCCCCGCTTGCCCACCAGGTACCAGGCCATGCCCATTACTATTGTCATTCCGCCGTAATTTTTATATATTACTTTGTTCTTAGTATACAGTGGGCAGGTAGAAACAGGTCGGAAGTTAATCAAACTTTGAGATATTGTTCAAGAATATTGAATTAACATTTGACGAAGTTTTGGACCTCACCGGCCCTGTTGAAAAAGAGGAGGAGGGGAAACTGCAAACTTTTCGAGTTTGCTCCGGTTTTCGCTCTATAACTTTTTTTGCTTACGTTCTACGGCAAAAGTGTGCTAGACTTTTTTGTAGAGCGTTAAATTTACTAAAATATTGTTGGTACAAAAATAGTTGTATGTCATTTCGTTACCGATATACGGAAAAAGAGGAAAAGGGGGAATTGCAAAATGTTCGACTTTGCTCCGGTTTTCCCTCAATAACTTTTTTTCCTTACTTAATACGGCAAAAGTATCAGACTTTTTTTGTAAAGCATTAAATTTCCTACAGTATAAATAGGGCGAAAATTGTTGTATGTCAATTCGTTACCAAGAAATGGAATAAGAAAAGGTGGGTGGAACTGCAAAATTTTTTATTTGCTCTGGTTTTCCCCCAATAACTTTTTTTCCTTACATTTTACGGAAAAAACGTTTTGATTTTCTTGTAGAACATTAAATTTTCTACAATTTTAATAGTTCAAAAGTTCCTCTTTGTCAATTTTTTATGAAGAAATGGAATGGAATGGAATGGAATTTCAAAAATGAAGCTGTTCCACCCTCCTTTTCAAAATCCATTTCTTGGTAACGAATTGACATACAACAATTTTCACCCTATTTGTGTTGTAGGAAATTGAATGCTTTACAAAAAAGGTCTTGTATACTTTTGCCGTATTAAGTAAGGAAAAAAAGTTATTGAGGGAAAACCGGAGCAAAGTCGAACATTTTGCAATTCCCCCTTTTCCTCTTTTTCCGTATCTCGGTAACGAAATGACATACAACTATTCTTGTACCAACAATATTTTAGTAAATTTAACGCTCTACAAAAAAGTCTAGCACACTTTTGCCGTAGAACGTAAGCAAAAAAAGTAATAGAGCGAAAACCGGAGCGAACTCGAAAAGTTTGCAGTTTCCCCTCCTCCTCTTTTTCAACAGGGCCGGTGAGGTCCAAAACTTCGTCAAATGTTAATTCAATATTCTTGAACAATATCTCAAAGTTTGATTAACTTCCGACCTGTTTCTACCTGCCCACTGTATACTAAGAACAAAGTAATATATAAAAATTACGGCGGAATGACAATAGTAATGGGCATGGCCTGGTACCTGGTGGCAAGCGGGGATCGTTGAGGGGTGTACAAAGTTGGTGATTTTAACAAGAAGCCATAAAAACAGCAATATTTCATGATTTCTCGGGTATATACGAAGAAATAAGGTGGAATTCTTCATTTTTTGGCATTTTTTGGCGAATTTTGAAAAATGACCTGTTTTTCGAAGTGCCATATCTCGGTAACTAATCGACATACAAAATTGATTGTACTAACGAAATTGTAGCAAATTTTATGCTCTACAATTTTGTCATACACGTTAAAATCATTGGAGCTATAGAAATCGAGATATTTGCGAAAAACGGTTTTTTTTTAGGTTTTCGTGACCTTTTGACCTTCATAACTTTTTTTGCCGGCACGATATCAATGTCGATTTTTCACATCTTCATTACAACGCCGTAATAAAGGTGTATACTAAAATTCAGCTTGGTTGGAATTTTTCCGCAGATAAAACCTAAAATTACTGGGCTATATGGCCAAGACAGTTGCAGCACTTACCCTCCTACTTCCCAAGCTTATGGAAACTCTGATAAACTATCTGATGTTGAAATGAACACAAATTTGACAGAAATGTCATCAAAACATCATGGCCCCCAAAATCTAGATTTACCCGAGTCAATTTAAAATCCCTTCAAGAAAATTTTTCAAAGAACGGTCTTATTTCCGGAAATTACGCAAACATTTTTATTTCTTGGAAAAAACGTCAGAAATTTTTTTTGTGGAAAAACGTCCTGACATCTGGGAAATATAATGTCAGAAAACTTTGGCTATTTTTCCTAGGAAAATAAGCCAGAATTTTGTATGAAAAAATTTCCAAAAAAATCTGGCGTATACTTTCCGCGAGCCACATGAAGTTATTGAAATCCAAATGCAGACAAAATAACTGTAACTTTCCATTGAACTTTCGTTACTCTTGCTGCATTTATGTATTTTTCGGGAAAGCAGAATTATTGGGAAAATAAGATTCAGGAAAAGTTGTGGTTGGTTTGGTAGAAACTTCATGTATGTCATATTTTTCTAGAGAAGCAACATATTTCATCGGGATGAGACTTTTCGGGGAAAATATAATTTTACTCGAAACCGCCAATTTTACTATAGTATTTTTTTCCATGTAAATTTATTTGTTATGAGTTGCACAAAATTGAAATCAAAATTTGTATCTCTGCTGAGTTCTCTTTATTCTACTAGGACCTAGCGTGTATCTATACGTTACAGAGAAAAGAGCTACACGGGACTTAGCTGTCTTTGAAATGAAAAGTAATTTCACGTTAATATGTGAAGTTATTTCCAGTAATTGGTGACAGTTCTTGAAAATTTGGTTTAATAACTTGCAAGTCATAGTTTTCTATGTAAAATTTACTCCAAAATCAAATCACACAAATTTTGCTGTGTTCAAAAGGATTCAGTATTCAGATGGAAATCCTTGTCGTATAGATTAAAATGTTTGTTTTGAACAAGGCTAACTTTGAATCAAGAAGAAGCAAATTATTTGTCTACAGTATTTTCTTAGTAATTGCAAAATCATGACGAAAATTTTACCCGGATAGGCGTTTTTCCATTTGAGTCTCTGCCTCCTTGGGGTGCAGCTGCAGGTGCAGGCCAAAAACACTGCAAAACTATCAGATCAAGCCATATCTTGAGAAATGGAAACTATTTAATGACACTGCTAACGAAGTCATTTATCCACCGGTGATATAGATGGTAGTATCAAAAGCATTTGGCATCAACAGTTTTCAACTGGAATCCACAAAATAAATGTTGAAGTGCCGCAAGGATTCGTTCTGTGTCCGATTCTTTTCATTGCTTTGTAAAAGATCTCTTGTCTGTAAGACTAATACACTAAATTGTTTTGCTAAAGACACTACATTAGCTGACAGGTTCCCATTTTATGTATGTGGAGCTGTAACGGAAGAGTGTGATAGGCTCATTACCTTCCGATCTTGGCAACATTGTCCAATTGTCCCAATTGGGAATTATCAACCATGTGGAATTCAAAGCCGCAAAGCTTTAATACTGTCTTCTATCTACAAGGCATTGAATATCTTCTATAAAACTATCCATATGTTGCACTTTCATCGAGGAATTCGAAGAGCTTTTCGTTCTAAAGTGTGTGTAATACGAACCACCTTCTGTAGATCGGACACATATTTGACTTCATTAAAAACACTTTGAAATCGATATAAGAAATATTTTTCCTCATTTAATCTGGCTTCTATCTATACAGGGCATTCATCTGCCAAGGCTTGGTTATAATTCTCATATCTGACCAGATACCCCTGTTACACATTTCGTCGCCTATAAAAATAGAATTCAGAAGAGAGTTTTAAATTGATAGGTGAAAGCACCAGTATGGAATCATTTGTTGAACTTTGTTGCGGCCCCCATTTGACTTTATATCAAAACTAAAAAAGTAAGAAATAGCAACCCGATCGAAATAAAAAAAAAAAACCATCACTTTTACTTGTTAAACCTCGAGAGGAAAAAACCCAATTTATTTAGACGCTTGCTTGTCGCTTGCTCAAAGAAGACTAACAAATAACAATTGAAATTGAAAGTAAGAAAAACTAAATATTACACCGCTCGCGCAGGCTGGCATGAAAATATATAAGTTAATACATATACGTGTTGATTGGTGTGTTTGTGTACAACGTTACTGGCTTCTCAGTGATGCCTTCTTTGGATTGAAGTAGTGATTTTACTACGTATGGCTCCCACACGGAATAAACTTAAACAATGCTAGAGGGAAATAGCCAGCTGAGTTCTTTTCCTGAAACAGTATTCCGTATGCTTGTTCCATCATCATCAACTTTTGTATCAGGGCCAAATCTGGGCATTCCATTAAGAAGTAAAATGCTCTTTTTTCAGTCGCAACGCTCTGCTCCTAGTACTCGCTACGTCAGAAACGGCTCATCAATATTTAGAAACTTTTTCCTTAGGCGCCCTGCCCGTAGTACCCGCTTCACTAAGAATGCTCATCAGTTAAGTCTTGATGCCAATTTCAGACTTTCTGTTAAGAAGTAAAGATAATTCTTTTTTAGTGGCACGACACGAATGCATGGGCATTATACCGGCCCAACCAAAAAATGCAACTTTGAATATGAAAAAGGTTCTAAATTCTTGAATCGATGGATTTTAATAATAAATACAAAACATTAAAAGACAATCGAATCAATTAGGAACAAAATCAAATATTTATAAACAAGAAAAACGTTCCCATAAAGTTTTTCCAGGAAAGTGTGAATCTTCCCAGATAAATATGTAACGTTGAGTACACGTGCACAGGTAGGTACACCACCGACCGCGACCAACCGTTGACCCTTCGTAAATAGATGCTTCAAAACTTACTCAAGTTATCCCATTTCTGATTCAGGATGTATTAAGTGTGCATATTCAAAATCCTGGTGCTTAAATCTGCTTTCTTTGTTTTTCAACAGGAGCCATTTTTTTTGTGTTTCCTCAAGAACAGTTAATTTTCTTCGATTAGCAATCCCAACTAATTTATAAGCATCTACGTGCGTGTGCCAGCCCCATGATTTTCGTCCTTCGAACGTCTTCCTGCAACTTTGGGGGCGATAATTATTTCATTTGTTTTTATTCGCAATTTTTCTTTTTATTATATTGTTGCTCCATTTCTTCATCATGTTTCTTGTTTCTTGTTTTTTTTGTTTTGCTACAGCTTGTGCTTCTTTGGATTCTATAGTTTTGTTTTTCGTTGTTTTATTGAATTTGCTATCATTCTGTTTTTGTTGTTGTATTATGTTCCTTTCCTTTGGTAAATTTATTGCCACATTTTTGTGGCACTATACTAAAGGAACTGGCTTACCTAAGCAATAATAATAAATTATATCGCTGATGCGAGGGTTGGGGTTGTGGATGATGAAGACGACCACTACGATGATCATTGGGTAGGGAGGTATAGAGGTAGATAGAGTGTTTAGAGGATGGGTAGGTTTACTAAGGTGTATGGGGAAAAGCAAAATATTCACTTGTCAATTGGTTCCAAGAATTGAATTTATCGACTTTGTCGTAAGGCAAATGCGTAGAAGAAGAAGAGTGTTGTCAGAGGAAATGCCAAGGATGCTATATATGGTGGGGCAGGTTTTCTGTTCTGACATCGACATCGGCATCTCCTTCTCCTTCTTCTTTCGCAGCCCTGCCCAATTCCCCTGTCATAGGGAAAATGGGAATAACTTACGTCGGCAGTATATCAAGATACAAGACAACTAATAGGAAAATGTTTTTGCTGTTATATGCGTTGGTGGGGTCCCATAAACGCTGAGAAATAAAACACATATACGACGTATCTATTAGATACAATACAGGTAAAAGCTTATATCTTTTTGTGAGCTCTTTCTATTTTCTTGGTATCTGTATGCTCCATCAGCAGGAAACTTTGGTATTTGCTAGAAATGTGTTATTTGCTTATCTTAGAATGACCAGACCACTTCTCTCCATTGAAGTGAATCTAATGGAACGATTATTCGATTTGACAATTTGTCTGGGAAATTTATCAGAATAATCGTAAAATTAATTAAGCCAGCCGGGGTATAATAATTTAGGATTTGCTATTCTTTGTAAGTGTTTGCATAAAATATATATCTCACTCGCACAGATACATAAACATATAGGAGCGTGTGGGCTCGATTCGGTTATCGGGAAGTGTTATTGTGAGTGGGTGAATTATTTAGATTATTGACACACTCGGAGATTGATATGATTTTATAAATTAGTGAGAATTTAATTTAATTACAAGAAAGGCTAACACAAATTACTCAAGTATATTTATGTAGTTTTTGGTGTGGGCAGAAGACAATTAAAAAAGGCCATTCTTTTTGGTATGATTTGAATTATAAGGCTGTCTTTATATGGTTTGGTTTTTCTTGAAAAGGAATTTCTGGTCCGAACTCAGAAATCTAAGGTATTGCATTAAGTCATGCATAAGGGCAGTTCGTGTTTCGATATTACTTCATGAATGTGATTAAGGCAGTGTCCTTAGATTGTTATGTTTTAATGCAAGCTTCCTCAGTAGGTACTGGATTCATGCCCCTATCAGCCTTTTAACAAGAAAATACACTGTAGACCAGCGAAATCAAACATCTTTGCGCGTGGTTAGTAGTCGGCTGGGTGACCGTACGACAACAACCGCTTGCTGTTGGCACGTGTTCTCTTTAACTCTCTTCCTCATCTTTATAAACTGTCCCTTGTAGAAGACTTCTAATCCACTTAATTTTTTTGTTGTTGGCGGGAGGTACTCCCAGCTTTCCATATTCGTTTCAAGATTTACAACCTTAATATGTGAATGTGGAACTGCAACAGTTACAAGCTCATTGAATTTTTATCTTGTCAGCATTTTCCATAATGGTCCATCAATCTTCTGTCGAAGGAATAACTTCACCCTATGCCACTAGCCATGAGTGGCTAATGCAACGAAATGATAAGACTTTGATCTATGCAATATTTCCTAATCGGGAATAAGGCTACAACTCTAAGGACATAAAGGGTTTTCCAATAAGAGGTGTTATTTTGAATAGCCCGCTATTTCGGTAGTTGTCACTTTTGAAGTTGTAATTTGACAAGTAGAAACTACGCCATTAATAAAAACGGAACGAACGTAGAACGTGTCTTTGCTGATTGGGTCCTTGAATTGAAATGCACGAAAATGATATGGAATTTCATAGAAAAATTGCCATTTGGCTAATATTGTTTTTCATTATCAATGGCATATTTTCCATTTACATTGAAATAAACATACGATCTTTTTTCTCAAAAAAATTAATTTTTCTTTGAATATCAAAATAACACCTCTTATTGGAAAACCCTGTATATTTGCCCAAAGCTCAATTATAGATCTCATATCTGGGCAGATGCTCAGTGCTCATGTTGCACATTTGCGTCTACTGGAGGGGATTTCAGCCCATACATTTATAGACGTAAGAACCATTCCAGAAAAATAATTAAAAGCAAAATCGGTGACAGAACATACCCCTGTGGTATGTACTTCAAATATACAGGAAAGCTGTCAACTAGGCAAAACGAAATAGCTTCTCGACAAACATGAGGTGAAGTGGAGTTTTTTTTAACTTGGGGATAGAAAAAAATTGCGTTTACATGAAAATACATACAGAGCCAGGCATAACCCGCCAGTGGTGACGTGAATAACGGGCCCATATGAACTACCTTGAAACCCGGTCTCACCAGACAGGTGGGTTACCATGCACTGGCGGTAGGGTAGGTAGGTCACCGACGCCAAGGTCAAGCCCGCGAGGGGAAAAAAAAAAAAAAAAAAAAAACACATATCTACATATGTATATCATTATACTATTTCCATGAAGTATTTTTCGTGTAAGTCTGCTACGGCCCTATTAGAGGTTTTCGCCCTGTTTGTAGGCCGCCTGCAGTCCTACCCTGGCTACTTTGATGCAGTTCACGTGAAACTTTATAAAAACCACGGAACAAAACCTGTGAGTTTCAGCAGTTGTTGCTAATTTTGTTAGCGCGTAATTAATCAAAATTAATTATTTAATTTTGTATTATATTATAATAATTAATTTAATTAAATTTTTGATCCTTTCAATCAATGTTTACTTAATTATAAAAATATTCTATTAGCCTATCAATCCAATAGAAAAATTTAGAACTGTGATGTTTATTTGCTCAGAAACAACTTTGATTTTGCAATTTTAAGTTAATTCACACAATTTTTGAGCGTGATAAAAATATATGTATATTTCTAAAATACACCGTTCGAAAATGACAAATTCAAAACATGAAAAAGCGACAAAGTTAGATCCTGTTTTAGTGTTCACCCAAACTAACTTATTTATGCTAAACAACGACAAAGTAATTAAATATAATTATCAAACGACTATACTCCGACACATGTCCTTATGCATAGCAAAACTGCGCATCCGATATAGGTTGTTGGTGTTGGTTAATACCAACAATAATGTCAGCCAAAACCGATCCTATGTCCCTATACCAAATAGTATCTTTACTTGGCTATTTATTATTTAGTTACGTTAATTTCAAATTCCATTGCAAATCGCAGGGTTCATGTCGTTTACGTTCGTTTCGTTGATGGTGTATGTTGTATAGGCGACTAGTTTGTCAGTTAGTGTTGCTGGTTTCTGATGGTGTATACGAATATTGGACCATGTACTGCAGCAATTCCAGCCCAAAATTATACAAAGTGTCGTCGTGTACACCTATTTGAGCTAAATTCATTTTTAATTAATTTATTTAGGTAAAATTAAACATGATTCCAACGGTTTGTTGGGCTGCTTCTGCTGCTATGGAGCAGAGCTACATCGCCTCTATCGCTCCCGCTGTACCTACCCTCAACACCCGATGCCGATATGGTGCTTTGCTCTGTCCTCTATGGCTCTACTGGTGCGACATTGCCTTAACTACATGTGATTCCCGTGTTTAGTGCCAATTTTCAAAACACCAATTACATGCTATTAGCTTCTCAATGTGATAATGTTACCTATCTGCTAATTTCGTCCTGATGTTAATATAGATTTCTATAGACTTCTTTCTGTATATTGGTCCTTCTCCTTTTTTCACACAGAGAGCAAGGTGTTTTCATTTATTTTATTCATTGTAATTTTATTGGATTTAATGAAAATTTAACGGTTTATTTTTAATTTTTTTTATTTTTTAACGAGAAAGGCTACTTCAGTGATGTCGGGATGAAAGGACGCAATACAAATAAATCATATACGGAGACGAAGATGTTGAAATAAGGAAAAAAGAAAAGCTTTGACTTTTAATTTGGTACCATGAAACAGAATGTAATGATTTGGAAATTTGAGTACCTGCTTGTGTCATATGTACTAAGTTTGGAATTAATAATTTAATTTGCTGATTTTCATTATCCAGCGAGGTTTTTTTTCTCCCAAAGCACATCAGCTGTTTTTCATTCTATGGCGACAGGATCAACACTATTTCCCTCTTCTCTACAGGATAAACTAATTCAGTTTTTCACTGATGGTTTAAACACATAGATGAGGTGGGGAGTGGTGTTTACTGTAACAGACTTAATCTTAGTGTCTCCTTCCGTCTTCCAAACCAATGTAGCGTCTTCTAGGTGCAACTAATGGCGAAAATAAATGGGGTTTTTTCCTGGCTAAAAGAAATCGTGACATCCTCTTTGGACTTCATCTTTTTCGCGGATTTGCAGGCTACACTAAAATCCATTTATTACATCACTGTTTTAACTCCAAAACAGCGCTCGACTTCGATCATCTCTCAGGCATATGTCGGAACAGTTTAATAGTCAGGGCATAGAAATATTTCAGGGACGTTACTGAGAGGATGAACCTTAGGTACGCAGGTTTTAAGACATGTCTATAGTGAAAAAGAGGATTTGGCCAAAGCTGGATCCGAAACGCTCTTTAGTCTTCTAAGCAGACAGCACATAAGCTCAATTATATAGGTAGACACGCAAGAAGACTTAATCTGATGGCAAGCGACTTTTGCAGAAGATGTGTGGACAAGGAAGAGTTGAAGACAAGGTGGAAACTCTTTTTAGGAGAATCGTTTTTCAATGACATCGAGGAACTTCACTGGGCTAGGTCATCAATTCTCTTGCGGGCTTTGTTAGAAGCTCTAATTAGTTTTAAGTGAGTTAGTTTTTAGGGGCTTATACCCACAACTTGTGGTATCCCAACAATTCTCTTTTGGACTAAGCTTGTGAGCTACTACATAATTTCTAGCGGACACCTTAACGTAATCTAGCCTTTCCATATGAAACAGCGATTGGGAAACAACTGATTCTTCGACTGATTTCTTCATTCATATTATTTTGAGAGATTATATAGTGTAACCCAAAGTCCTGCGCCTGAAACGTGTAATCAATATTTGCTTTGGGTTCGCAAAAATAAAATTTATAAGTCTGGCATTAGCACTATCCTTTCCGTCATGATTCTTCAATGGTCTTTTGATGATTTGCTATCATGTTTTCGTTAACTTGTACACTTTCTTCGCTGAAATCATCAATTTTTGGACAGGCCCGGGGTGTGGACTCTCCTCAAATCTGAGGAAGGTTAAACGCTCTAGAAGATGATTAATATTTTTAATGCACGATCTTATTGTGTCCATTTATCGTCCTTTGAAATGTTTAACGAGATCCTAAGTTTTGGCTCTTTTCTAAAATTTAAGTTTTCTCTTTCCATTTAACCACGTCGAGGTAGAGACGCTCTTTAAAATCAAGGAAATATGAACTTGGTCTTTTTACCTTTAGTTCTATACATTCCATTTCGGCCAATTTGCTCAGCATTTGAACAGAGTATATCCTTCTTTAACTACCCTCTTTTTATTCTGAATAAAAAAAAAATATATAAAAAAAAAAAAAAATAGGCAGCCGCTGGGACTCGAACCCCAGCCCCCATAAAATATCTGAATTCTGGAAACGAATAAATAATTTTTACTTACATATCTATATAAATATTATATAAATAAATAAATACAAATAGTACTTTCTGGAAGTTGGTGCCTTTCGTACGGCGACCGAAAAAAAATCTGCGAATTTTAAAAATATGTTTGAAACGTCAATTTCAAAAAATATTTTTTTGCTGGCAGGAAAGCCAGATCTAGAATATTGGCCCGGGGTTCGAGTCCCAGCGGCTGCCTTATATTTTTTTTTAAGTTATTATTATTCTATTTATTTATTACATCAAGAGACTGTTCTTAGATGTTCTTGTGTCCAGGTTCGCCAGGGGTCTTTTCTTTGATTGTACATATAAGGTACCTACTTGTATCCATATAGCTAGTTCTTTGTTTTTGACGTATTTCCTCCTCTATTGGTCAAAGATTGTGCCCGTAAATATACGTATGATCTTCCTCTCGAAAGCATCAAGCTTGTTTAAGAAAGGCAAAGTTTTGCTCAGTACTTCTACAAAATGACGGTTTAATTGGAAACTTTCCTTAAACTGAATCCCAATCCAATGAAGCTATTTCAAGTTGTCTTTATAGCTATCAGGTGTGTTCCGTAGGGAAGGGCTAGCGCGTGGTGCTTCTGCAATGTAATTCCGGCTTGATTTCAAACTAGTGAATGGGATCTAAGGCTTCGCAATCGCAATATTCAAATCATACCAAATATGGCTGCCGCTTCCATATTGCTAATTCCCCTTTAAATGTCGACCAATGCTGAATTAACTTATTGATGTCGGAATTCGTCAGCTTATGACTTCCAAAAGACTGCCTATAAGGACTGCTTCCCTGCTGTCCACTGAATCCTATTTTAAATTCTTTCTTCAGCGATTCCAGATGAACATTATACCCTTGCTTGGCTTCATCATCCTCCAGATCATGACAAAGACAAAAAAAAAAAATACCAACATAACATCCGAATAAAAATAACAATGACTGCAGTAGACAATAAAATAAAAATCCATTTATACGCTTTATTGATTTATTTTAAATTCATTATATTCCCCATCAAGGAACTTTCAGTTGTTGTTGGATGGATGCTAAAGTCCTTACTCCTTACGTTTTCTGTGTTTCCAAATTCATTGCCGAAAAATGAAAACCCCATTTTGTCTTGTTCGGTTGAATTGAAGTCAATAAAACTTACTTCCCCGTCATTTACCAACTTGCTGCGTAAATTTAATCCCCTTTTGAATCTGCAAGAGCAGATAAAAGTCGACGTCGATGTCGATGTCGACGTCGACTTGGGGCTCGGGATCAAAATCGGCATCACTTTTGGAACAACGCACAAACCAGAACTACAAGACCAATATCATGGCAACAACATTTGCTGAATGATGATGGTAAGGGTGCTGGTGCGGGTGCGAATGCGGGTAGCTATGGTGATGGTGCGAATGAATGGCAGGAGCCCATCCAAGCGTCGGTGTTGCTGGGTGAACAAAAAAAGGATTTTCCATTTCGCGCGCGAGAGTATACAAAAATAATTTCCACTTAACAAAACAGCACGCAGCATCAGAGTTTTCTTAAGGGCGCTACGACACGAATCCTTTGCTCGCACAAACAATGCGTAGAGTCGAGTTGTTGTTGTTGTTGGTGCGGGTGCTGGTTGCGGGTTACGGGACAGCTTACGGTACACAGTTTGCGGCATTCTGCGTTTCGCGATACGCGATATTAAAAGGATGGAACCCGCGAGTCTATGTCGATGTGATAGGAAAGTGGAAGGAGTATCAGTATATAGCGACGAGCCTTGGCAAATGGTGACTTCGGCTCTTAAAATGTCTCGCTAAAGCCAACATAAAGGGTTAATTAACGTGAAAATGATTTCAATTATAAAGAAAATAAGATTTTCCCGCGACAACGATCGCAAGAGTGGGACACTTGACACAAGGAGTAGTCGGGGAGTATACACAGCATACCATAGTATAGTAGAGTAAAAGGAAGAAGTCAAAGGCTTGTGCTATAGGAGGACAACTCTGTCCCTTATTTCAATTGATTATCGCAATTACAAAAGCCCTGGAACGAAATACAAAAAAAATTGTTTGCATCATCTAAAGTCAACCGAAAAAGAGTTACAATCTCCGGGCACGAGCACGAGGAGCAGCCCACCAACGAACAAGGATGAATGAATTAAAATTGTATAAAGAAATAAATTGAAGATTCCATTTGACAAAGAATCAGTCGCAAGTACAGTTATCCTTTCGAAGAATCTCTTGCCATTACCCCAACATCGACAATCAGAATGAGAAATGGACGGACAGCCAAGTGAATGGGGGTGGAGCGCGTGGAGGGTTAAATGGGGTGTAAAAACGTGTGCGTTTGTCTGTCATTCGCTTGACATGACTGGCTTACGCGGTAGCTTCAGACTCTATATTACCAAGAATCTTAGTTGTTGTTCCAGCGGTAATGGAATGATTACTTTTTCAATTGTACAATATACAATTGTATAACCTTAGATGGCCTGGCCTGGCCATGGTGTAGTTGTTGTTATTTCAGAAATAGCTCTTCCGTCGTCCTTGAGAATAAGGACGAGAGTAAATAATTAATTTCAGGGTATTTGCGTTGAACAGACGGAGTGGCGGAGACGCACAAGCCCAGATATAGGAGGAGGCTATAGGAGGTTCATTCCAAAATTGAAGCCATGGTGATGAGAGATGAATACTGAATTGTGTAGAAGTAGCTGCTAACTTAGTGCAAATTGATGTGCCGGAAATGAGTGGGAAATTCTCTTGGCTGGACGAGTAGCTATCTAAGATATAAATTTTGTTTTTAAATAAACTGAATCACTAAAAGTGCCACGAGGATTTGCTTTCATCAACTTTTGGTGTCTTGTGATAAGAAAATAAAACAAAAACAAAAAAAATTATGATTTGTTTATAAATTTAATCAGAGTTGGCTTGGTGGAAAAGAAGGGGTTAGCAGAGCTTGAGTCTATTTTTGCTTTGAGTTCATGTTAAACAGCGCATAGTTGATAAATTATCTTATCCTTGATTTTTTTTATGAAGCCAATAATTTTTGATTTCTTTTAGTCTGAAGTTTAAAGTATTTTATTCAGCCACGTTGTGATTTAAAACGCAATGAAACGAAAAAGCGTCACTAAAAAGGGGCAAACATAAACATCTGTATTGGATTTCGATTTTGGAGAATGATATGGAACATAAATGAACATTGTTTCCTGTTATCTTCGTCTCCTTTTTGTGCAGTGCTTCGAAGCTTTCCCAATCTTTCTACTCAGCGTCGTCTCAGTCCTTTTTTGGATTGAATGTTTCGGAATATTTTACTGCAGTCATTATTGAATTTGCTTACATAATTTTTTTTCTAGCTTAATCCAGCCATTACCAGTTCTTCTAAACCAAGGCTCATATTGAAACAAGTTTTACTGGCTCCAGGACATCGCCATTGAGATCCTGAACAACCTTTTACGTGAGCGTCATAAACCGTTTGCTGAAAATCTCATTGGTTCTTACGAAAGCGGCTTCAGACCACAGATCCCGGAGAAAACCTTTGACTGTACCACCGGTACCCAACATCTGTTCGTCAATTTCAAAGTAGCTTACAACTGACAGTGTAAACAGGAAAGGATTATATGTTCCGTCATAATTGGAAGGGATTATACTAAATAAACGCAGCTTACACAAGCAGCAAACTAACGACAATAAACGGTTCCTAAAAGGAAGCGCTCCACGACAACAAACGGTATCTAATAATTTGGTCTGTATTGAAGCTTACAAATGCAACAACCCCACGACAATAAACGGTTGGCCCAATGCCTTTACTTCAAAATCGGAAAGCTTTCTGCTGGTATTCCCTACAGCATACCTTTGGTTGAGATCTCTATTCCCGGTACTGTATTTGAAATAAAATCTTCTTCCAATGGCAGGGAGGTCGGGTCTGATTTTCTTTACAAATTGCACCTCTACTTATGGAATATTCCTGTGGAAAGAATGTGTGAATTATAACACGAAAAGTAAAAATACTTGAAAAAGTGTTACTCTTTTTGCTCGATGGATATTTATGCTTATTACTCTGGTACAAGCATTCGGAAGTGGATGACAGTACAAATTGATGGTGCGGGGTGGAGGGGTAGGAGGATTTGCTCCAATTGAAGACAATGATTGTGTTGCGTTTTGTGTCACTGGCTGGTTCTTAATATAAAATCATCGTGTTGATTGGAGTCGGCGGCGGTTGGTGGAGGTTGTTATTGTTTTGTAGTGATAAGTGGCGGTAAAACAAAAATGTGTAACTTCGTTACAAGTTTCGAAAGAATACCAAACCTAAGACATGGCCAAAAATCTTCTTCTAACAAAAAATAAAAAAAATAATAAAGAGTGTAGTAGACCGAATGGAGCCTTCGGGTACACCAAAGTTTTAAGTTATCTAGAAGTAACTTAAAAGACATTGCTAGACTACCTTTTAATTGTGAGTCCTTAAATGCAGTTGTGAGTAAAAGAACTGTGTCCGTTTTGGCATCCACAAATACCTAAAATGTAATTGGCTCAAATGATGGATAAAATAACTCAATAAATGCGGTCCTGGTCGTATTGCTAACTATAAAATTCACATTCTTTTTCCTGTCTGTCACAAAATAAAATTCTTTGATTCTAATCAATGTCTGTCCGTCTGTTCAGTGAATTGATTGTACGGTTTGTTTCCCCATTCGTCCTCTTTAACGCTGTTAGTTCCTGTCGAGCAAGGACATTCATTGCTACCCCAATTCTAGTTTAGTTGTATGTCACTATTGCTCCTGTTGGATATAGTAGCATAGCAGTAGCAGCCACAGCAGCATCAGCAGCAGTAGCAGGAGATGAAACAGCCCCAACAACGAGATAAATAGCCCTCAGATATGGAGAAGTTGTATAATAGTAGGGAGAGAGAGAGAGCGAGCAGTGTCCATTTAAACAGATGGGACACACATCATTTGGGATTAACTCAATTTGTTGCTTTTCAGCTTGCGTCTATCAAAGCGGGTGTTGGTATTGGTGTTGGTTTGGTAAGTTGTTGGCTCAATGCTGGCTGCCTGCCTGCTTGCTTGCTTGCTTTTGCTTGCCTCGTGTCTGACTATTTGGTATCCTTTTTTTGGTCGGTCAGGTCACATCCCTACTCCGAAAGAGGAGACCTCTTTGCCTCTTCAGTCGTCATCAGCATTTTTGTATATCTCAATGCAGGGATCTGGATCTTAGAGGTTTTGCTGGTAGGGCTGATGGTGTGTTGTGTGGTGGTACCCTATTTAGTTTTGGCACACTGGTCACAGGGACACGACATTTAAAGGATACATGATGTGTATAAATGTGTATATGTATATCCTTATTGTTGTTCTTTGATATAATATATATCTTTATACAAATAAATCAATGGGAAAGTTTTCTTCTCCCTGATGTAGATAGATCCTGAATCCTGAATCCTGATGCATGTTTGTCTTTTTTTGTTCCTTCTAATCCTTTTGAGTGCCCCATGAATACATTTTTTGTCTTCTTTGTATTTTGTTAAGAGCGAGAATGGTATATAGGAAGAACGATGACAAAGGCGTTCTCCGGATGGTTGGGGTTGATGCTTACTTTAGACTCTTAAACTCTGGGGTTAATTTTAGTGTAAATTTGATTATCCTTTTCTGAAAAGGATATTGATCAGCACAAATAAAGTTTAAACGTGACAAAAGGTCCTTCTCTACTTATATACTGGTATAACTATGGTATGATGGTGGTTGTGGTGTTTGTTGTTAGTGAGGGCTAAGAAAAACGTAGAAAGAGAGAGCAGAGTTTGTATACAAGGCAAATTGCTCTTGCGGCTTTGCTAATGTGTTTTGGTGTTGAGCAAAAAAAAAAAAAAGAAAAAAACACTCTTTTCTTAACTCAATCCTTGACCTTCTTTTACTCGATTGTCAGCAGGAATTCTATTCTGGGAATATTTTCAAATAGGAAAATTTGAAAATTGTGTCGTTCTTTTGCGGACAAAGCTGATGCCGATGATGGGGGTTTCCTCTATATATATTCCTCTCTCTTGAATTAAGGGCTTTCAAGGTTAAGATGTTTGACATTTGATGTGATACGATTTTCGTGTTTATAAAGGACTTCAAAATATTCAATAAACTATGAGGCAAGATAATAAATCTATGGGTTTTTGAGGGGCTTTTCTTCTTTCCTCCTTTTTTTGGCTGAGTTGTTTGTAGGTATGTATAATGTTTAACACATGAACAAGCACAATCTGGGGTAATATTGTGTGAATTTCATCGATAGTTTGGTAAATAGTTTATTTTGAGACAATTAAAGTGAATTTAATTAGTGATTTGATAAGAAATCGAATGAAAAAAGGATAAAGGTAGGTAAAAATAATTCAAAATAAATCATCAAAGGAACAGTTAACATTGGTTAATGGCGTTGTGATCTCAGGTGGATCTTTATACTCTTCCCATTTGTCTGCTTCACACTAACAATAAATTCGCCGGCGAGGTTTGCCAAGTTGAAATCAGAGATCGTTGGCAAGCTTACCAGTTTTCGATTTCCCATTTCTGAAGCCAGCAATATAATGGTAACGTTGCATTTTTCGTTACCCTGTGATTTTAGGACTGCCCTCTTCTTTCTCCCTTGCGAATGTATTGAAACATTGGTTGATATTGTTTTTTTTTGACGGGGACTCTCTTTCAAACTCGGCAATATCATCAGAGCCGGTCGTTCTTGAATTTTTCAAGATGCAATTCTTTACTTGAAGACGTGGGGTGTTTATGCGATAATTGATGTTGTCATATACTTGGAAAACACTTTTCATAAATGTATCTAAATATCATGAGTAGGGAAGTGTGGTTCAGAAAACGGGCAGCACCAGTACCTACTAATCCTTTTTTATTTGTAAATTTGCGGTACCCATTTCCCTCTGCAATGTCCACCCATACGTCAAGTGCCCGTTACAGGCATGCCCTCTTATGATGGCTCCATCGTCAGAAAGTAATAAGAGATGCAGTTTGAGGCCGTCACTTTACCTTCAAGCAAGTAGTCAAGGACTCCTAAAAGAGTAGAGGATAATCTAAACCAACTTAGGGTGCATATAGCTGGGGGCAACTTGCTAGCGTGTGGACTAGCTGGCTGAGTATTTTGGTTGGGTCCACGGTCAACAATTGAAAGCTGACTTCCATACAATGCAACGAAGTTACACATTTCAACCTTCCGACCACACACAACAACATCATCAACCGCCCGCCACCGACAAAGCCATTCCACATACCACCCACCGCGCACAACAAGAACACTCACCGACAACACCCGCCAGTTTTGGCCCCCTTGGCCACGGAAATATACCTCCAATCACTTGCAAAAAGCATAACCCAGCGAAGCAACAAGAATAAAATATGGGTAAAATTGTATTTTATCTTTATAATTCACATTGTGTCTTTGCAGGAATATTGCATTAAGAGGAGCGAAAAATGCACTACAAATCAGATTCGAAACCTCCACCAGTTGTTTCAGTGCTAATTAAAAGGACCAAGGAATTCGTTTCTCATCTGAAGGCACGCTGTATGGGAATACCAGTCAGAAGCTTCACTTAGTTCTTGGTAGTTATACCGTAAAGAGTCCTGCTCACCATTTATGTCGGCTTTTCACTTCGCTGTTCGTCAAAGGGGATCGCTAGGCCGGCAATAGGCCACCCGTTTATGTCGTGGATCGTTTGCTTTATAGAGTTAACACCACAGACATGTTTATGTCGCGGATATTGCTTCTGTTAGCAATACCGTAGACCAAGTTTAACTCACCCGTTTTATTGTCGAAATATTCAAAATTAGTTAACGTTTAAAGTTCTAAAAACTAAAATTAAAGCTTCAACAATACTCACAGTCCTTTCCTCATAAATATAAATAGAGTCCTTACAAAATGACGATTGTATCTTCATTTCTACACAGTATCCAAAGTTTACAATACTATATACTCTACACATATCTACATGTCAATGCACATAAATAGGTACAAAAAAGGCCTTACAAAGTTTTCTTGTTTATGTATGTAGGTTACAGCTATATGTATGTATGGATGTGTGATTGAAAAATCCCGTTCAAGTTGAAGGGACACATCATTCAATGGACAATTATATGGTGGCACTTTTATGGAGGTAACATACATAATAAAACTTCTGACTTTTAGTTTCAGAGTGGATTAACAATGAACATGATGGAATGTCCACGCTCAGGACTGACTGACATATAGGACTTCGCTATATAGGATGTCGGGTTGGGGCTGTTTCTGTTGACAATAAGGACGACGACATTCTCTTTGAATGTTGTTCTTCTTTTTTTATTTTGTTTCTTTTTCAAGTGCCATCATTTTGGTAGGAAAAATAAAAATGTAAGCTTCTAGGATCGACGAGTCGAGGATGTATAATAGGTCTCTACGTTGACATTGCGCTGTTTGTTCGTCGCCTTCGACGTCGCCGCTCCCTACGCCGTCGTCGATCGCGTTAGGTTGCTGAAAACGAAAAAGTTCGTGTATGTCAATCATGATTTTGATGTTTTGGATTCAATTTGTTCAGCAATTTGATTGCTATTTTTGATAAGGATACACTCGTACGTATAGCAGCAGCGTAAAGAAATGGAAACCTTTTTTAATGAGTTTTAGGGGATGGACCGATTGGATTACGTTTATATACGACGACGGATGTATATCCGTAATATAATTTAATTTAATTATTCCATCTCATCTTAAAGATATTTTGATTATTATTATATCAACAAGAAGAGGATTATTTATCTCGGATACATGAGGGTTTTAGGTTACAAAAGTATATTATCTATTGGGGATGGTTTGATGGGTTTGATTGTGGTTATAGGTGGCGGTAAGGAGATATATTTAATGTTTAAATTTTAGATCGTGAATGAAAAAATATTGAAAAATATTAATAAGGTTTGAATCCTGGCGTAGTGGTTATACCTAGGTCTGCGTTTAATATTTCAAGAGTAAATTATGTCATGGCTAAGTGCATTTCGGCGACAAGTTGTTGTCCCTTCCATACCAGTGGTGGAGTGGAATAAATGTCTCGTCGGAACAAATAAAACAGCTGGATTTGATGGCACAGGATCAGAGCTGATTGAAAATTAACCAACCAACCACCGCATGAATTTTTTGCAAAGCTGCCATAAAGAAAGGAACTTAAGAACTCCAATAAATGGTAGTATAAACCTTAAGAAATCATATAATTTTTAATACTGGAACCCGGCATAAAATATTTTCCATTAAGCATTTTTTCGACTCCTTTTTAGAGCAGCAAGGAGCGAAACAAGGGCGATTTCTACAGCCTTGTCTATTTTAAAGCAATTAATGATGCAACGCTCAATTTAAAAATGTCAATTTCATCTGCTCCCTGGTAATTTAAAAATGGATTCAGCATAAGGTGCCTATCACTATCACAGAACACGAATGAAGCTGTGTGATGACTTCAATAAAGGGAGCTCTTGGAAATTTTTTAATCATTGTATTGCAGTTGAACAAAATTTAGGGTTCCTAATTTGGCGCTGGTATAGATTTCGGCGGTTTGTTGAAGCCATTTTCTTGTGACATCTGTCAAATCTGTTGGTAATTGTTTAGTTACTAACTAATGCCAAATCACCATTGCAATTTATACAATTGAACAGAACACCAAATTTATATCAATATAAATGTCTACTTCAACATCTACCCGCCCTTATTGAATATCCCTATATTAAATCTAGCGGACATGTTTCGAACTACTTTTTTGTGGCGCCACCCACCCTTAACGATAAAGTGTCATATGGACGATTAAAACATTACGGTTCCCATTGAGATGATATGTGACACTGGCTCCGCGACAGCAACGCATCCTTTCTCAGGGTATACGTATATCGGACATAGTCTTGCGATGCATTTAAAGTGCCACAGGGTGAAGTAGTATCACTTATTTTGTTATACCCTATTCCATAGAATGGGTATATTGTATTTGGTGTGGAGTTTGTAACATAGAGAAATAATACCGTTAGGTATAGAAAAGTATATATATTCTGACTCAGAATCAAAAGCCTAATCGATTTAGCCATGTCCGTCCGTCCGTATGTATACTCTCTAGAGATCGCAATTTTTGATCTAGAAAGCTGAAATTCGGTATACATAATCTTTGGTTCAAGAATAAGGCTAAGTTCTTGAACCGGTAAAATCCGCCCACAAACACGCCCAATTTCGTCATTTTTGGTGAAAAACCTCAATTTAATAAAATAAAATTATGTTTCTTTGTAAAGTTACGATAAAAGCATAACGCTAAAATTTTGCACACGTAAGCTTTAGGTAAACTTTCTTCCAATCAAATAAAAATATTTCAGTTTGGGCGCGGCTTACGCCTATTTTTCATACAAAACCATCAATATTGTTTTTTATAAAATAACAATTGTTATATTGAAGCGAAAAACATTAAGTTTTGTGGGTCTTACTGGCACATAAACATCTTGTGTATGAAATCAAAAAAATTGATTTTGGGCGTGGCTGACGCCCACTTTTCATTAGAAACTATTAAAAAATTGTTTTTGTAAATAAACGGTATTTATAATTAATCCGCAAGCCAAAATTTTGCGTCTCTTAATAGAAACGAAAAGGTTTGTATATGAAAAGAAATTTTTGAATTTTGGGTGTGGCTTACGCCTACTTTTCATGAAAGAACGAAAAACGTAGCCTTAGAAATTTAAGGCATTTCCAATGTTTAATTTAAACCTTTTTCCTTCCGTTCGTTATTTGAGAAATATATCTCTACATTTTCTTTTGTAAATTTTTTCAATACGCCCACTTTTAAAGGCGTGATTTTGGTAAAATACCTTTGTTCAGGTAAGATTGTTTAAAAACTACTCGATTCAGCTGTAGTCTTTCACATATGCCAAAATACTGAAAAAAGTGCAGTTAGTGCTTCAAATTTGTAAGACACGCCCACTTTTAAGGGGCGTTTCCGTCAAAAGTCGTATAATGCATTAATTTTTTTAACGTTTTTTAACTTTCGGTCGCAGTTTTGAAGTAAACAGATGAACACTTGGATTTATATTCCTTGGTTACGTAGCAGATTGTAGTCCAATAATTGTTAAAAACACACATAATCGCTATTTCCATTCAAAACCTAATTTTTAAAAATTTAAGTTTTGTCTTGTTTTGTTCAAATCGATCTGCAAGAATAAAATTGAATGTCACTGAGCTCATACCAATTGCCTTGGCAATAAAAAGTTTTAACTTTGGGCGTGGCGCACGCCCTTTTTTATTTTGCCAGCACTAATTGAACATCACACCACACAAAATTAATGTTATTGAATTTTTTTTCTGTCTGCTAAAGAAGAATTTTTTTCTGAAACTGAATCATCGGCTGGCTACGGGAGGCGAACGCATACACATACAAATAGGGAATAGGTCATCCAACAGTTCGTTGCAAACGTACTGTAGCTCTCGCTTATGTTTTTTATTTGTGATTGATGATGTTTTAAATACCATATATGATGTATGGTATGTTAATGAGGGACTCGGTGGTATCAAGTTCGGCATATTTCACAAGTTAAGCTAAAAGGCAGTGTAGCCTTTCCAATAAAATTCAGAAGGTGAATTGTCTTGTTAAAAGATCAAAAACAACTTTAAGATCACATATTTTGAAGGAATCTGATTCCCAGAATTCAGAGTCATGGTCACAGCTGAGCTATAGTGTGAAGAAGTCAATCTGCACATTTCTTTTAACCCCGACATCGCGTCCTGTGATGTAAAAGTATAAATATCTTGAACATTCTTTGTTAAATCACTGCAAAAATCTTCAAATTTCGAAAAACCCACTCCAGCTTTCAATTTTCAAGGATCTTACAAAACAGAAAAAAAAAAAACTTCCAAAGAAAGACAAGGAACCTCAAAATAAACAATACAAAACATCCCGACGAGTATTACATTATTACGTGATTATATCCTCAAGGAACATATATATATCTTCTGCGTGGAAGCGATGGCGGATGTCAGCGGAAGCAAGGACTTGTAAGAAGAAGTTTGGGTGTGGCTCAACCAAACTGCACCACAAAATCTCTGTTCAACTCAAGCCACTACAATCTTAACTTCATCGTGGCAAAATAATTTATCCAAGATTTGTAAGAGATTTTGTACAAAAAAAAAGAGAAGGACAACGACAACCAACCAAACGCATGCATTAATTATTATTTTGAGCGTTGGTATTGGTATAGTAGCTCATGGAAGACTCTCCAACCAATACACAAATACACTTATGTATAAAGATACAATTTTCGCGAGATAAAATTAAATTAATGGATGAATAAACTTTGTCCGCTGACTTTAATGTGTGTAGTCTGTATATAGTATAGGTATAGGTACAGCACAAACAAAGATGTATACTAACTGTACACTGTTGTACAATGTACACGAGCTCCATCATTGAAAAAGCAAGTGCAAATGAAAAGTGGTAAGGACGAAAAGGATATGGGGGTGATGGAGGTGCATATAGTTGGTTGGTTATCTACTTGAAAGTGTTATGAATAATGTTTTGCGCGCGAACGGTTAATTTTTGTAGAAGCAATCGCGTGTCCTGCCATTTGTCAGAAATTTTGTTAAAGTGAACGTGGTGGTATGTTGGTTATTATGTCTTTCATTAGTTAGAAAATATTTGCACGACAAGGGACAGGTATTTTTAGTTGAAATATTTAAAAAATTGGTCAACGACAGACGAAGACTCCATTTGAATTTAAAGGCTCTTTTATTTTCAAGCTCTTTGCCAAAAATTAAAACAGGACCTCCGGAATGCGTTGCGAAGATTATTAGGAACACATACGTAATTGTTAAATCGTTTTCTTCGACTTTAATAAATTTCGTTGGCTCATCTTGCAACATCAGTATGGACGTGACAAAATTTGAATGGCACAAAACTTTTGAGTGAAATTCTCGAAATTTGTCCTGCGGCTTCATTCGACAACAATTGACTTCAAAAAACCATCTTATCACGACAAAATTGACCGATCAATATCCGAAGAATCGAAGAAGATGGTAAAGTGGGGCGACCGAAAAGGTCCAGGACCAGACGACTGAATAAATCTAAAAGCGCCAAATATTGTTACTTGCGATTATACAGGGTTTTCCAATAAGAGGTGTTATTTTGATTTTCGAATTAAAATGGCATTTTTTGAGGAAAATCATCGCATGTTTATTTCAGTGTAAAGAAGAAAATACGCCATTAATAATGCAAGACAATATCAGAAAAATGGCTTCCACGGCTACGCTTACACAACAATATTCTTTTCATGAAATTTTCCATCACCAAATCGCAAAGTGGCTGCTGTATGCCCTCAATAGCTTCACGAATTCCATCTATGTGGTCTTGAATCGAGACTGGGCTGGTGGCGTAGACCTTATCTTTTACGTGACCCCAAAGAAAGAAGTCACAGGGTGTTAAATCACAAGATCTCGGTGGCCAATTGTGATCACCTCTTCGAAAATTACACGGTCCGGAAACTTTTCCCGTAAAATATCGATGGTTTCGTTGTTTGTGTGGTACGTAATACCATCTTGTGGAAAGTAAACGTTGCCCAGATCAATACAATCCAATTCCTTTCATAAAAAATTATTAATCACCTCTCGATAGCGCAATCCATCCACCGTAGCTGTTGTCCCAGCCTCATTTTCGAAAAAGTAGGGTCCAATGACCCTGCCGGACCACAAACCACACCAAACAGTTATTCGTTGAGGATGGAGAGGCTTTTCGACAATAAATCTTGGGTTTTCCGAGTTCCAGATGCGACAATTTTGCTTGTTGATGTTGCCACCGAGGTGGAAATGGGCCTCATCAGTCAAGATGATTTTTCCATGAACATCCGGTTCATTTTCATGCATTTCAAGGACCCAATCTGCACAGACACGACATTATTGATGATGATTGTTGAAGCGTGTTTCCTTCCATTTTTATTAATGGCGTGTCAAATGTCAAAAAATTACAGCTTCAAAAGTGACAACTACCGAAATAGCGGCATATTCAAAATAACACCTCTTATTGGAAATCCCTTAAGATAACTTACTAGCTATTATAAGGTAAGTTATGGATTCGTGCAAAAAAAAAAAAAAATTGATATCACAATCACACATGACATTTATGATGATGGAGAAGTCGATAAAAGTGGGTCTGGAAATTTCGTCCATCTGTCTTTCTATCTGTCTATCTATTCGTACGCACGTCTAGAACCTGAACAAATAGGCAGATTTGCTTTAAATTTGGTACCTTTTGGGTATTTATTTGGACGTCCCAAACCTTTATGAAGAAAAAACTGGTCGAGCGATTTCCAATAATTTTTTTCCTAAATAGAAACTAACAATGAAATAATATTACTTTTTCCAAGAAAACACCTAAACCCCGTGTAACCCAGCCGTAGATTTTAATTGATATTTTGCCTTTATTCTTTTGTGATTTTCGACATTCAGTATTTTGATTTCTACTAATTTGGACTTAATTGGATCATAAAGGTTTTAGTTCGGGGTTGGAATCCCACACTTCTTAGTCTACGCACCGAATACATCGTGCGTTGTGAGGAAATCTTACCTTCCTCCACTGCTACCTCTCCTTCTAGAAGTCTTTGTTTAGTGAGTTTTTCGTAATTCATGTTCTTCGAAAACAAAAACCAATCAATTAAATTAACCTTACCTTCTTCCATGACTGGTTCTTTGAAAATACAGAGAAACCAATTGATTATTTCGAGTTCCAAATAAAAACAATTAAAATCCTCCTTCATTAGAAACGCATTCATTCGTCATTCCTTTGCCCAACAAATTTTACTCCATCAAATAACATTTTCAAAGACAAATTCCATTGCCTTTGCCAGCAGAGAAGTATACAATTTTCAATTCCTGAATTTATCAAAATATTGTCTTTCTCGGTATGGTCGGTCGGTTGGTAGGTCGGGAGTTTCTCATCCTCCTACACCATTTCCAACGACAATTCTGCGAAAGCAGGAAACATAAAATTAGACCTTCTTGTACTACGTGCAACGTTTATTACCACTCCCTATTCATATTATCCTTTCACACTCATGCTCTTTCATACGGCAAAAACACACTCATTTGTAAACAGTTAACGGTTGAATTAGGATCGAGACCAGCTCCTGCCGAGACAGCCAGAGACTGACGATGACGATGACTACGACGACGACCAACCCAACCCAACTCAACCCAAAGAACAGATAGAGACAACCGCCAAACGGAGCAATCCTTTATTCAGAAATCTGCAACAACATATGCAATTCATGTCCTGAAGGTGTTCAGATGCACCAGCGCATCCAGCCAGCCAGCCAGCCACTCCGACAGTCGTCGTAGCTCGTAGTTGCTGGCTCTCGTGTTTGTGTCTATGAGATGAGATGCGATGGTCTTGTTCTTCCTCTACTCCTCCAGGTTAATGAGAAAAGTTTCATTCCTTTTTCGGAGAAGGCTGGATGGAGCTTCATTAAGCACACACGTCAAGTTTTCGGGCCAAGTGAGTTTTGAAAGTGGGTGTTTGTTCGTTCAGAATACCTTCATATAATATGGTGGAAGTGAGCCTTCTCCTCTTCCTGCATCCAGTTCAGTAGTCGAGTCACCCTATATAGTCGGTCTGTTGTCATTCTTCCTTATAGTTGCCATCTACTGCCGGAGGACTTTAGCATCCTGGTGATGGTGCTGGTGCTGGTGCAGTATACTAAATTTTGCAATGAAAATCCAAGATAATTTACACACTTGCATGGTATGTGAATGGGCTAAGTATCTTTGAATGGATACATTGTGCTGCAAAATGTGAACATGCGGAGATCTTACTTTTGATGGAAAGGGAAATTAATGTTGGGGGCTTCTATTTTCTTTTGCATGGAGTTTTCATATATAAAGGTAACTATGGCTCCTTTCATTTGGTTCGGTCCATTATGGTAGCCGAAAGTCGTATGAATGTCATAATTTGCTGCGAAAGTACTTTTACACGTTGCCACCTCAGACAGCCTTACTTCCCTTTCTCTTTCTGCTCTAGCTCTAGGTGATAAAAGATGGTAGATGGAGGATTTTATAGGGATCTTGGAAAGAAGAGCTCATTTGCACAGTTCCGTGTGACTTCCGATGGCATAAACGATGACAAAGTTTTCACTAATGTGAATCCCGGATAAGCTAAGGCTAATTGGGCTTTATAAAAGCGGTGACTTATTTGAAAACGTGCTTCCAGGCATTTCCGGGACAAATGATTTTGCTGGTTTTTTTTTTTCTATCCTTTATAGTTTCATTTCGATTCAAAGAGTTTGAAAGATGTTTGACGCATAAAGTGTTTTAAGTGGGCACGTACCGGAAGTTGGTTTTCTAAACTGTTCTATTCAAAGTGTTTCCTTTTCACTAAACAAAAAATTAATTTATTTAAAATCGTAATTGTAAGGTGGGAGGTTTCTAGAAAATCAGATGTAGGCCTTGGCCTTTCTTTAGATGGCAAAACATTTTTTTGTTGGTACCCTTAAAAGAGGCGCAAATTACAAAAGATCTAATGAATCTGCTGGAACGATTATGATTTTCTTCCCCAAAATACAAAACTGAGAAAGAAATCAAAAAACAGTTTCAGTGATGAAAATAATGGCATTGTTCTGTCTAGAACTTGGAAAGTCATCATTATCTAGTGTCACGTGATCCCTCGGTTGAAAAACAACATGGCCGAAATTTTTGAAAGCAAACTTGGCAGAACGCATTTTATTTGTTGATACTCGGTGCGGCTGTGTAGAGAAACATTTAACAGGGAATGAAATTACCGAGTTTTCGTCAAGAACTGTTATATTTGTAGTACCTATGGTATCACCATTTTGTACTAATTTACAACATAAATGGCAGCTATAATTCTCGAGAGGATAAGGTCCAAAATGGAGTTTACACTAGGAAGACACAATTTTTTCGCGGTGGTCCATCCTGTGTGTCGATAGCATCTACACTATTCTATCACATGTTGCAGGATGGTTTTATGGTCACGACAATAAACGGTGGTCTGCAAAGATTCCTCTAAAAAGGAAGAGCTCCACGACAATAAACGGGTTGGCCTAATGCCGGTCAGCGATCCAGTGCGATCAACAGTGAAGTGGAAAGCTGGCAAAAAACTTTTACTTTTAAGAACTTGATGAGGTTTCTGCTGGTATTCCCCGCAGCGTACCTTCGGTTGAGATCTCTACTCCCGGTATTCTATTTGCAATAGAATCTTCATCCAACAGCTGTGAGGTCGAGTCTGATTTTTCATGCAAATTTCACTCCTACTTATGGAATTTTACTGAAAGGAGAGACTGTGAATTATAAAGTTAAAAAGTAAAAATACTTGCAAACGAACAAATATCCTTGCTCAGTGGATAATTTGTGCATATCTTTCTGATATAAAGTGGATGGCAGCTGGCAGCCCTCATCGGCGTTGCGGGGTGGGGGGCGATTGGATTTGCTCAGCAGAATGCAGTGTTGTTGTAACGTCACATGATAGTGATTCTATTATTCATATTATAAGAATAATTGTATGGAATCGTCGAGCCGTTCGGCAGCGGTTGCGAAAGTATTGTGGTGATCGGTGGCGGTGTTGGGATTATTGTGGTGATTGGCGGGGGTTGGTGGTCGGTGGTGGTGCATTTTTGGCTCTTGCCTCACTGGCGTATCGGTCGGGAGGCAGAGGGGGATGCAGGAAATGCGTAACTTCGTTACAATGTTTGGTTGCCACTTATATTCTACTCTTTTCGAACTTTTATTCGGGAACTATTCATGAAAGAATTGAATTGTTAACTTAATTCTAATTCACGTCGCGTCGTTCGGCTTTGACGCATTTGAAAAATTTTAACAAATAAATTGTGCTCTCAGTAACTTCAGTTAAACCTTCTACAAATTAAATTACAGATTACTGCTCCCCAAATCAAGCATTATCTACTACTAAACCACTATGTTTGACCGTGATCTTCATATCTCAAAGATAAAATGTAAAGCGTTGTGTTTTAAAGTGAACGTTATAAATGTTTTAGAATAAAATCAGGTATACCTCAGGGATGTCTTCTTGGCCCCATATTATTGCCCTTATTTTTTTTTTTTTTTTTTTTTTATAATGCACACGCACGGGGTTTGTTATAGCCCTTTTAATGATAAGTCACAGCGCGAGCGATAGGAAGTTAGGAAGGGAGGGAAGGAGGTGTCGATGAACATTGATCTTGAATGTTTGAAGATCAAAATGGCAAGGAAAAATTGTGCCAGGCAATCCATTCCACAATCGTGTTGTACGGCTAAAGAAAGAATCTCTATATTTCACGGTACGTCCGAAATTGGGCTCAAGTGTAAACTGATGAGCGTTCCTAGCAAGACGAGTATTACGGGGGAAATGTTTAAGGGGTGGAACGCAACTGGCTACCTCGAGTAAGCATTTTTTGTAAAAGAATCTGTAAAATAAGGAAAGACATGAGACATTTCGACGATGTTCAAGTGACGGAAATGTTTCCATAATGCTTCTCTCTCCTATCAATTTTAACGCTTTTTTCTGAACTCTGTCGAGCAGGTGAAGAAAAGTTTGAGAAGCACCTGCCCAGAGATGGGAGTTATACTCGAGTTTAGGGCGTATAAACGCTTTGTAAATTGCAGCCAGATCAGAAGGGGTGAAAAACTTCTTGCATCTATTAAGAAAGCCTAAGCAGAGATTGCAGCATTCTTGGCAATCTCAAGTATTAATTGACTTCCGTCTGTTTTAATTATTAGTTTTTAGCCCTTAATTTATCCCGATGACGTAAAAATTATGCTTAAAATTGACTCCATAATATATTGTGACCTTCTACAAAATCTACAAATATTTTGGGAATGATGCTGGTAGTTGTTTTTTTTTTAAATCGACAAAAATATTTAAAAAAAAGTTTTATTGACACGGTCATTCAATAAAAAATGATTCATCGCTGAACTAAACTAATTTGTTTTGTGAAAATTGGTATCGGAAACCATGGTTTTCGAAATAAATCTGCACAATTCGCATGCGTTGTTCAGGCGTCAGTATTGGTTCATGATGAAATTGCAAACCAAACAAAAGATAAATCACACGGCAGATGATAAAATGCCTGTCAATGACAACAGTGCTGGCAACATAAATTGCTATACCTCTTAAAGAAACACCCTTTATAATATTAAATTCAACAAAATTCAGTATATTGTTAAATGGTCCATTTTTAAGTTTAAAAAAAAAAAAAAAAGATTACTGTAAAGCGAAATGTTATGATTACGATACACAGTTATACAGAGCACATAAGTATATGTTTGTTGGTCCTTGTTAATAGGATCTATCCGCTTATGCTTCTATTCAACACCTGTTTCCTTATACTCTTGAAAGAAGGTGTGCGGGCACTCCTATTCATACCTATTGCATGCCATATTTTTTTTTTTTTTTTTTTGAAAATGACCCTAGCCTACTCAAAGTTAATTTTTTCCAGAATTCTTGCCTGCGGTACTAACATAACTTTTTATATCTCAAAAAAAGAAAAAGAAAAAAAATCCTTTTTTTCCTTCTCTGCTTTGATTTTCCTCGACGTTTTCATTTAACTTTTACAATTTACCATAGCCCCCCTGTGCCGTGCCTCTGGCACCATGGAAAAAGGATCAGTAGGAGAGCGCAACACTTGAAAGTGGCAATCAAGAAGGTTTGGATGGATGGAAGGGAAGTGTGTTCGTGTGTGTTGATTTTTAATGTCGAAACTTTTCACTCTTGATGTGATGGAAAAATTGTATATCCTCAGAGCCAGCCAAACGCTAAAGCCACCCGCTATGAGCAGCTCGAGCTAGTACCAGAACCAGAGCTAGATCCAGCAAAAAAAAAAATGTAAGAAAACTTATTTCTGCGAGGTTGGTTCGGTTTGGTATGCGAGCAAGGATAACTTTTTGCAGCACCCAAAGCCTTTGGCGGTTCGTGGTGGTGGAAATCTTTATTGTTGAGGTTAATGTGAAACAAGAAATGTTTTTCTTCTTCACTTTCTTTCTTTTTTTGTTTTTTTTTTATTCTCTTTTCTTTTTATTTTCTTTGGAAGATTTTTGAGCGCGCATTTCACACATGGGTGGCATGAATGACTGACTAAAGCAATTCGAATTTTTCTTGGAGGAGGGGGAGGGAAATGGGGCTGCGTGGCATGGGAAACTGCTTTAAAAATGTTATTTTATCTATGATAATGGCGGAGGAAGTGTACTGAATTTTTATGTTGTGATTAATAAAGTTTATTGGTGAGAATTCATTGTCCCGTTTTTTGGTGTTTGCCGTTTGCTGTTTGCTGTTTGCCTGTAGCGGTCATAACTCTAGTACATTATACTTCGAATGAAAACCAAAATGATATTTGGTCTTGTTGGAATGGAATAAGGAGTTGGGTTGGAACGCGCACAAGGGGGCAGAGCTAGTGGTGTCCTTTTGGTTAGACTGTATTATCATCCACTGATGATGGTGATAATAAAAAATATTTTTAAGAACCCATAAGAAGAAACAATCATTTCGTTTATATTAAATTTTGGTTGGGCATCATTTATTTTACTTTAAAAAGTTTTTTTTTTTGTTGAAAATTGTCCAGAAATTTAAAGAAAATATGTTAAAAGCATCAAGCTTTAATCAGAATCCTAAATTCTATTATAATGCCAATGTGAGAGTGTTTGTTTCTGAACTGATTAGCATGAAATATTGTACACACATTGTCAGGGCTACAGAAAAGGATGTACCATACCATTTAATGCTGAAAAAGGCAACTTTTCCTGAGTGATAGACATGAAGAGCGGCCATGTTTTTTTTTCTATGACATCTGTCGATTCCTCATCGTGCACAGGAACTCGGCTTTTTGCTAACTTTAATTAAGCAAATTTTGTCTTGGGCTAACATCAAAAAAAAAAAAAAAAAAAAAAAAAATGAGTACGGCTTATTTTATTCCATTTCAACATCTACCCGCCCTTATTGAAAAATCCTTAAATGCACAGGTAATTTCTTATTAAAATCATTAATTCCTTACAGCATCATTTTTAGTACTGACAAGGAGTTTTTGAGAATCTTAAAGGTTATCTAATGCCCTCTTAAGAATTAACAAATAATGTACCTAATATGATTTGTTAAATGCAATCAGCAAAAAAAGCAAACATTTTGAAAAAGTTGAAACTATGTCGGGCAAAATTTGTCTTAAGTTTTAAATTACGTATATTTTTCCACTTAAAAATCCTTTAAACAAAAAAATAATTCTGAACCGGAGATGTCAAGATAAAGCAATAATCCAAATATTTTGTTTTGATTTTGATGGGGTAAGTTGTAACATATTTCCGGGGTTATTTGTAACAAAAATCTCTTATTTTCCTGCTATTGGTGGTAGAATCGTAGAATCACTAATGCAGGTCCCATACTTTGGAAAATTAAGTGAGAACTAGGAGCGAAATTCCTCGGTGTCCACGCCGCCATATTTACAATTCTTAAATTGTTGAGCTAAAGATTTGAAGTTAATTAAATTAAATCATCATTGTGAGAATCTTTTCATAAATCCCAATTTTGAAAATAATTTCTCAAATAGTGTTTATCGGAGCAAAATTCGTTCCTTACGGAATGTGCAGGAGTAAAAATAGTTTGCACTTTTGAGCAGAGCAGCTCACAAGTCCACATATATTTCGAAATCATTAGTAGTAGACTACTACAACAAGCCTGTACAAATATCAGTTCCTACTTCCATTTCCTTTACTGAAATAGAGAATACGATTTTGCCTTAGGGTTTTTAATTTTTTATTATTTTTCTGAACAAAAATGTTATGACCGCATTTTTATCTTTACTTTTGGCTTGGGTTTTTATTTTTTATTTCCATCATTAATATGAAAGGTCATTAGGGTCATCATTTGACAAAAGAACAAGTACCTTGCTGTTTCTGTCTTTTTGCGATATTTTTATTTTCAAATTTGTATCTTATTTTATTTCTTCCTTTTTATTTTTATAGATAAGATTTTTTTTTAAGGAAGAAAAGGAATTTTAAATGAATCAAATAAAATAAAATGCGTGATAGTATATATTTTGATATTGGCTTTGTTTGACTTGACAAATAATTTTGGTGCCATTAGTGTTTTAACATGACTTCGGATATGTAGCTATTTGGTTTTATAAGGACGAAGGGAAATTGATTTTCCAATCATTCATGCTTTTTTTTTATCAGCGGAGTTTTTGATTTTGCAAATTACATCCTTCTGTTATTTATTGATAAAATCGAGGGGGGGGGGGTTATTGTCTTTAGTTCTAGAAATTTATAAAATTTAAGGCAAAGCGAAAATCCTTTATCCTAACTTTTACAAGTTAACTCATTCGTTTTATTTCCTACTAGTTTTCAACCACGGCTTTGCTAGCGAATTATTTTTTACATCCCCGTGGACCCAGCAAAATGAAAACAGATTTGCTGGCATACTTATAGGCTTTTAAGTCCATTTAAAATTGTTGCATTCCTTCAAGAGTTAACATTAACGTTCGCAATTTATAAAGTGCTTTGCAACGGCTTTCAATTTTTATTTTGGTATAAAAAGTACTACATATATGGATATAAACCTTCCAGAAAGAAATATCTACATGCGGGTGAAAACCCTTTAAAAATCCGTTGAGTGGCTAAGAAGGAGTTAGCGGACAAACAGTCGCTGTCATCATGATAATCATCAGTAAGGTAGTTTGGTTTTTGATTGTTTGGAGTAACCGACAGAAAAATATATTTTGGTCACCCATGTATCCAATCATTTCAAAATACCTATGTTTTCTTTTCAAGACGCAGTTAAAGGAGTTTTGTAGTCAATAATATCATCCTTAAGAACAACTTTGTTTAATTGAAAGGAAATTTTATAGAGTGTATCTA
Organism: Platycheirus albimanus; assembly: GCA_916050605.2. Taxonomy (NCBI): domain Eukaryota; kingdom Metazoa; phylum Arthropoda; class Insecta; order Diptera; family Syrphidae; genus Platycheirus; species Platycheirus albimanus. The sequence goes on along the minus strand of OU696698.1, from coordinate 10,199,646 downwards.
ATAATTCTTATTTCCTACCAAACTTACCTCTAGGAATATGAAAACATTTCAGAATATATTTGAAAATACCAAAATTTGCTTAAAATTTAGTATAAGTTCATCTTTTCATCCGTTATAGTCCAACGCCATCCACCAAGCAACGTCTAACTACTCCTTTCTTTCAGATTTCAGATTGAAATTCATAATTGATGTAGTGGACTTAAGAAAATCCGTACAGAAGTTCATATTTCCATACAACAAAAACTGAAATCAAAACATAAGAATATTAAAAAAAAAAAAAATATGAAATCCCCTCACATTACCAGACTTCCACTCCAGTTTTTGTGTTTATTTTTGGAAGCCATAAATAATATTTCAACTAAATAGACGAATGGAAGTATGTAATGTTATTTTTATCCGGTGGTCCTTTTGTCCTTCCTACATGGTAAAGGTAAACACTCATTTAGGTTATACCTCTGTAGTCTGTACCAAGAATTTAAGCCTCGAACCAGTAAACACTGTGAGAAGTTGGAACAAAGCATTTTCATAACCTACCTTACCTTATACCTATCCTGTAGAGGTACTTGGACAGGTTCTGAAAAACAATGAAATTTGCATCTCCTTCCTGTGTTCCACAAATGTATAAGTATAGTACAAAAATGAAGAGCGGAGACTGCTGAACCTCAGAATTTAGTTTGTGGTGTAGCATGAGTTGAGTATTTTAGATGCGGTTGTGTGTGTGTTAGTGTGGGGGCAGGACGAAGGACGAAATAAGGCGCATCATAAATTCAACTTTTTCCAGAGAAAGCATTAGCTTGTGTAATCTCGCAGACAACCTTCGTTTTGCCATTAACCTATGTGTGAGTGTTGAAGTACTTACTCGTACCTTCAGTTCCATATTATTATGGATACCTCTATCTCACTCTCTTACTCTCTACCTGCTACTGCTATCTGACGGCAAAAGGTTGGGTGAGATCCGAAAATGACCAACATCTGGCATTGGAATTTCGTATGCATTTCAGAGCATATTTTCATTTAATGTTCTGCATTTGCAACAGCATGAGAATATGGTCTACTCCGCTCCGGCTCAAAAGTTCCTATATATTCCTAGTTCCTACTCCTACCTACCTTACATACATTCAACATTCCTCATGATGATGATGGGCGATATGGGTGGTGATGGCAAAGTCAGGAGGTTTGGCCCAATTCGGAATCCTCCGGATAGTGGATATGGATATTGCTTTTGTGTTCTTTGCATGATGCGGTGAATTTAAAGCACATTATTACATTCAGATCAGAAAGTTGAATAGAAAAACGGGAAATGAGACTTGCATAAGCAAGGGTATCATAACTTTTTTCCCATTCTCGGTTCTTACATTAATATTGATGAATTTGAAGTTGGGTTAAGTATGCTGGAACGCCAGAATGTGTATCCGTAACCTATATCTTACACATACAATATAAACATTTATATATAGCGGGCAGAAGTAAATGCTGGGGCGTATAACTCAGTATGGGTTTCTATGAGTCTATGAGTCTATGAGTCTATGAGTCTATGAGTCTATGAGTCTATGAGTCTATGAGTCTATGAGTCTATGAGTCTATGAGTCTATGAGTCTATGAGTCTATGAGTCTATGAGTCTATTAGTCTATAAGTCTATGAGTCTATGAGTCTATGAGTCTATGAGTCTATGAGTCTATGAGTCTATGAGTCTATGAGTCTATGAGTCTATGAGTCTATGAGTCTATGAGTCTATGAGTCTATGAGTCTATGAGTCTATGAGTCTATGAGTCTATGAGTCTATGAGTCTATTAGTCTATAAGTCTATGAGTCTATGAGTCTATGAGTCTATGAGTCTATGAGTCTATGAGTCTATGAGTCTATGAGTCTATGAGTCTATGAGTCTATGAGTCTATGAGTCTATGAGTCTATGAGTCTATGAGTCTATGAGTCTATGAGTCTATGAGTCTATGAGTCTATGAGTCTATGAGTCTATGAGTCTATGAGTCTATGATTCTATGAGTCTATGAGTCTATGAGTCTATGAGTCTATGAGTCTATGAGTCTATGAGTCTATGAATCTATGAGTCTATGAGTCTATAAGTCTATGAGTCTATGAGTCTATGAGTCTATGAGTCTATGAGTCTATGAGTCTATGAGTCTATGAGTCTATGAGTCTATGAGTCTATGAGTCTATGAGTCTATGATTCTATGAGTCTATGAGTCTATGAGTCTATGAGTCTATGAGTCTGTGAATCTATGAGTCTATGAGTCTATGAGTCTATGAGTCTATAAGTCTATGAGTCTATGAGTCTATGAATCTTTGAGTCTATGAGTCTATGAGTCTATGAGTCTATGAGTCTATGAGTCTATGAGTCTATGAGTCTATGAGTCTATGAGTCTATGAGTCTATGAGTCTATGAGTCTATGAGTCTATGAGTCTATGAGTCTATGAGTCTATGAGTCTATGAGGCTATGAGTCTATGAGTCTATGAGTCTATGAGTCTATGAGTCTATGAGTCTATGAGTCTATGAGTCTATGAGTCTATGAGTCTATGAGTCTATGAGTCTATGAGTCTATGAGTCTATGAGTCTATGAGTCTATGAGTCTATGAGTCTATGAGTCTATGAGTCTATGAGTCTATGAGTCTATGAGTCTATGAGTCTATGAGTCTATGAGTCTATGAGTCTATGAGTCTATGAGTCTATGAGTCTATGAGTCTATGAGTCTATGAGTCTATGAGTCTATGAGTCTATGAGTCTATGAGTCTATGAGTCTATGAGTCTATGAGTCTATGAGTCTATGAGTCTATGAGTCTATGAGTCTATGAGTCTATGAGTCTATGAGTCTATGAGTCTATGAGTCTATGAGTCTATGAGTCTATGAGTCTATGAGTCTATGAGTCTATGAGTCTATGAGTCTATGAGTCTATGAGTCTATGAGTCTATGAGTCTATGAGTCTATGAGTCTATGAGTCTATGAGTCTATGAGTCTATGAGTCTATGAGTCTATGAGTCTATGAGTCTATGAGTCTATGAGTCTATGAGTCTATGAGTCTATGAGTCTATGAGTCTATGAGTCTATGAGTCTATGAGTCTATGAGTCTATGAGTCTATGAGTCTATGAGTCTATGAGTCTATGAGTCTATGAGTCTATGAGTCTATGAGTCTATGAGTCTATGAGTCTATGAGTCTATGAGTCTATGAGTCTATGAGTCTATGAGTCTATGAGTCTATGAGTCTATGAGTCTATGAGTCTATGAGTCTATGAGTCTATGAGTCTATGAGTCTATGAGTCTATGAGTCTATGAGTCTATGAGTCTATGAGTCTATGAGTCTATGAGTCTATGAGTCTATGAGTCTATGAGTCTATGAGT